>OZ010791.1:578510342-588510342 GCA_963932465.1 Maratus speciosus | reverse complement strand
ATTATAATAATTCATTACAAATTAACTGTTTGTATAATAATGTAACTTGTTGTATCATTGGATAGGTCAGTTTTATAAGTTTTTTGTGCAATAGAACGAAACATTTCCGGATCGATGGATTGGAAGGTATGGACCAACACCCCGGTCTCCGCGCTTTCCAGATATTAATCCTCTGGATTTTTCATTGGGGGCTATATCAAGGACAGAGTCTTTGCCACACTAATTGCTCACGTCGAAGAACTGAAGACTAGGATACAAGCTGCTGTGTGCACTATAACAGAAGACATGTTAAAGAACACTTGGCGGGATCTAGAATACCGCTTAGATATTCTCCAAGCTACCAAGGGGGCAAACGTTGAAATTTACTGAGGTACGTGGTCTTATAAAAAAAAAAAATTGTTACAGTACTTACAATGTATCCAAACAAACATATTTCTAATTACAATAGTCTGAGAACAATAGATATTTATAATCAGGGCAAGACTTTTGGTTCACCCTATATATTAATGATCTTAGTTTTTATGTTCTAAAAATATCAATTTATTTTGTATATAATTATATCATGTAGCCTTAAATTTGCAAATGATTAAAAGCACATATAACAAAGATTTAAATTAGTTCCTTTCGCTAAATTTTCAAGTTTGCTAATTATTTTTCCTAGATATATTTTTTTAAGTCCTTTCTTTCTATTTCTTCTTCTTTTTGTTAATATATAAAAAAAAAAAAAAAAAAAAAAAAACATGATAAAATACGGCGAAGTATTTATTTAACGCATAAAAAAAGCCATACAATTTCAGTCTAATTTTAAATTCTCTCCTAATTCTATGCATTTTTTAACAGTTTTTAAATACCGAAAAACGATCGAAAAAGATGAAATAAATCTCTGAAATATTGGATTTAATTCACTTCTAAACCATTTCGATCTTTCATTAAACTAATGAACCAAATTAGTCAAAACTTTTTGCTCAATCAGCAAGTTTTCTACTTTGACTTCGCGCTTTTCTAATAAAATATCTAGAAATAAAATTGTCAGAGATGAACATTAAATATCATTAGATATGAAGATTTAGTAATGTAATGTTTTAGCCATTTTATACAGGGTGCACAATAATGACCAGTCCACCCTATTTAATTTCAGATAAGCGACAGGCATAGACTAGGTTTAATAAAGTGGATATGTGCTACGAGATATACTGGGTGTATCAAAAATTATCGTTAACATTTGGTGGGGAGGTAGGAAATAACAAAAGAAAGTAATTTAACATAAGAAAGTATGGGCGCGAACGAACACATGAAGTTATAGAGGGCGCTGTGAATCCACAATTTCTGCTCGCGCGCAAAGCTCTCTGACAAGTGCAGATGGTCGTCATTCGACAAGGTGACTCTGCAGAAATAACATGAATCATTATACGTTAATGAATAAAGCTGCTATCAGAACTCACCAACTTTTCGAGCAATTTTTGAGCCAACTCTTGATTTCCTCCAACTTTTCGCGAAGTATTGTCTCAACACACAGTGTGATTGCAGACAGCAGTATCCCCAACTTTTTATCCACAGGTCTAAAAAAGTCTGCGCTAGCCGCGACTTCTCCCCTCAACATTCCTCAGGATCTCAGGATCAAATGTTTGCACGTGTTCATCAACAACTGTACGAAACTGAATCGATTACCAATACCTGTCATAATAGAGGAGGCAACCGGCCGACACGGGAGTTCCAATCGAGGAAGCTATCTTAAAGCGTTCTGCATACATTTACGCAGCTCTCCGACCACTTTCCTCTATCGCACTGTAAATTAGATGCATTTCTACATATTAATTTAACATATAATTAGTCATGTACTTTCTTCTGCAAAGTCACCTTGTCGAATGACGATCGGCTGGACTTCTCAAAGAGCTTTGCGCATGACCAAAAATTGTAGAGACACAGCGCCCTCTACAATGCCATGCATTCGTTTGCGCTCATGCTTTCCTATGGAAAATTGTCTTCTTTTTAAATTTTCTACCTCCTAACCAAGTTTGAGCGATCATTCCTGATACACCCTATAAACAGTGTTGGGTACGCTCACAAAATAAACGAACTAATTCAAACTCAAACTCAGTTTCTCAAAAATGAGTCAAGTTCACGTTCAAATTCAAAATTTTTGGAACGAACTCGTTCAACTCAAATTCATCTATAAAAGTGAGCGAAGTTCACTAAAAACTCGTTTTTTTTTTTTAGAATTTTTTTGTTTAACTTTACAAAATTTTGTGAACAAATCTTTTGGTTATTCGATGTAAGGATCTTCATAGGCCCGGCTCAATTTTCCTTTCTAATACTCGCTCCGAGCGTGGTTTGTGGATTACTTATTTCTAGAGGTTCAGAACGAGATGGGCCGGCACCGGGACTGGATTTATATTCCGACACAAGCCGGGGCTTGACTGCATTCTTCTTGAGGTCTGAACTAGCAGAAAGTTTTAGTTCCCGTTCCAACTTAGTTCATTTGAAAATCACTGAACCAGCACTACTCTGGCCTATCTAGTAAAAATATCAGTGCAATTTAAACCGGCCCATTTTTTTTTAATTTAAATGCTCGCATTTTTAAATCGCTATTATTCCACAATTAAAATTCATATATATTTATTTTTATTATTCTTTAAGATGGGTAGATGGTAGATGCATTTCTTGGCAATAAAATTAAATTACAGTAAAACCCGAAAAAAAGAACCTGCCTATGACGCAATCCCGTGTTTAACCCCCCCCCCCCCCCCCCAAAAAAAAAAAAAAAAAAGATGATCTATGTAAAATGAGCGTAACAGTACTTGTGAAAAGAATGTAATGCATTTTAAACCGATGATGAACTTGCTCATAGGGAAACCAGCCCACAACGGATTTTTCTTCTTTCCTATGCAATTCCAAACATTTTATTGCATAGAATTTTTAAATTTTTCAAATATCCAAACCATAGAATGTGGATTAAGGATATTAATGGTAACAGTGATATTTATATATAATCAGATGCATTTAAAAAATAAATACCACAGCTCAGAACACTTTTTTTAAATCCTACACTTCATTAATGATACACTTCATTAAGTGTGTTCTCAAATCCAAAAGGGCAACTTTCTGACATAAGTTTTAATTTATTTTTGTTCGAAAATGAATGAAACGAGCTGGTGTTGTTCAGAAACTATGTAATTGAGCTGTTTTTTCCATTTTTTTTGCAAACGCAATAGATCTTTCAGAAAATAGCGTCAAAGTGGGCGTTTTGAACCGAATTTCCGCGCGAAGGAAGAAAGAGCACTTAAAAGCAGGCGAAAAACGTGTTTGTCACGTGATCAAAATTGCTTATAACTCAATAGATAATTGATTGATCAAAAAATGGAAAAAAAAACAGTTATTCCAAATCGCTTCCATGGCCAGCCGTATTTTATACTTTTCCGTTAAAAAATGAATTTGTAAATGTGTCAAAACATTTTGCGCTTGTTGAGCAGAGCAGTTAAGAACAGCCTTAATGAAATCGTACATTTCATAAATGATATTTATTATGTTAGTCTTTAAAAAATAAGTTTTGCAAACAAAACACTTTTATTAAATAGAAGAACTTTATCAGATGAAACTAAAGAAATTAATGTTTGTTTTGTTCAAATTTTATATTTGAGTAAGTGGATTTCATCTTTCGTTTCAAATTGCTATTTTTCATAACAATTTTTCACGTATAGAGAATGCATATGAAGTAAAATCTTTCATTAATCAATTGTCATCGCGTTATACATTAAAAAATACATGTATAAACTATATTTATACATATAGTTTCTTATTCTAATAAATACATGCAACACATTGGTGCTAGAAAGGTCAAATAATTAAAAATAATTAAATAAATCATTGTATATTTAAGGATTTGTGATTCATCCCCAAATTTAAAGCTCATAGCATTTTTCTACCGAAAAAAAAAATCTCTTTCATTTAAAGGAAATCTACATGAAAGAGGTTACTGCTTCTGATTCGAAAGAAGAGGGAAGGTGCTTTCCAACAATTGACAAATTGATTGAAAGCGTACCCACTGTTCTCGTTTCCTAGAATAGTCCGTCCTCTGTCTTTTTCAACAACTTTCATCTATAGTTGTTGTTTATGACGACCAATTATCTACACGAGGGGTATGGGCACGAAGGGGAGGGAGTGCCCTCCGTAGGGGGTCTTTCTAAGGGAACCTAATGCGCATTTACGCAAGGAAATCTAAGTTTTTATTCATACCATAGTAGTTTACCGATCTACGATTAGATTACTGAAGACACTAGCAAGACTATCAAATGATACTTGAAACAAGCCGTTGGCTTTTTCGTTTTCTTTCTTTTTTTTTTTTTTCCATCCTTTTAAAATGGATATAATAAGAAATTCACCAATTACTTAGTCTGTGCAACAAAGCACAAAAAAAAGTCTCTGGCGCCTCCTCTTGTAATGGTATTGCTTATATAGTCTAACTGAACATGACTTTTTGTCCTAGTGTGGAGTTTTTCCTTTATATGCTTTCACTATTCTTTTCTGATACTAGTCTGGGACCTGTGACAAAGATACTATCTGTTCCACAAATTCTCCTATTTCTAACAGAAAAATAATACTATTTTATTTCACGATTGAGGTGTTTATGCGTTCTGGGAAAAATTTCGATGTGTAGTGTTAATTAATAATTATAAGTGTTTGCAGTTATTGGGTTTTTATATTTTCGACCCAGAGCATTATATTTTTTCGTTGCGAGTCTTGTTCGGGGTCAGTTTTGGGTCGAGTTGACTATAATTTTTCGGGTTTGGATTGGATTTTAACTCTTGTGATTCGGGTTCGGGTTGACCAGATTTTTCAAAAGAATATCCAAAATATTTTTTCATATTAAAAATCTATATACAATAAGATCTTCATAATGGATACTCCCGAAAGCACATATCTAGTTAGCGAACACTTTTGCAATTCCTAATACCGTATTTTATGGCAGAAACGCCGCACTCCTCAAATTGGCCTGAATAAGCTTAAAAATATTATAATCGCCGCACTCGTTGTAAACGCCGCATCCGTCGGAACGCTTACTTTTGTCGACGGCGTCACATTGACCTAACTTTAATCAAAGTTTTCTGAGCGGTGTAGGATGCCTCGTTTTTAATATCTTAAGATGTCTGAAGTTTTATTTAAAATATTTAAATCCGATTGTAAAGTATTTTTATGAATTTTTAAATTAAGGAAAATCAGTTGGTATTTTAAAAAAATCGTAAACGCCGCACATGGCGTTAACGCCGCACTTGGAAAAAAATTAACTTTTGAACTCGTAAACGCCGCGGCGTTTCTTCCATAAAATATGGTACTTTATATGCTTATATAGCTAATTTGGGCATCTCCCAATCTACACACATGTAACATGTGTATGTGTGTATAAACTATCACAAGTATCAGGGCCGAAACTAAGGGGGGGGGGCAGAGGGGGCATGTGCCCCGGGATCCAGAACGAAGGGGTGCCAAATGAAGGATTATACCCTTGGAATGGATTATTTTCTTCTGATGGACTGGTGGCTTCCATTATTATGAAACAGCCATTATAAAAGAAGTGTTAGGTGAAGATGAAAGAGCAGACGTAAAAAGTTAGAACTCTGATTTTCTAGTCATAATAAGAAAAAAAAATGGCCATAATTTTTTTTTCTCTTTCATCTTCACCTAATATACTTCATTTATAATGGCTGTTTCATAATAATGGAAGCCACCAGTCCATCAGAAGAAAATAACTCGGTTAAAGAGGAGACTCGGTTAAGCGGGACTCTACTGTATATTTCATTTTAAAAATAATCTTTAGAATCTTTTTGTTGGTGTTCAGAGGTTGGGGGGGGGGGGTCATGATCCCCCGTGACCTCTTCCTTGGATCCGCCATTGTGGATTACGTAGTTCAGTATTACATATTTTATTATGACATATTTTAAAATAAGTCGGCTATTAGAAAATTAGTAAAATTCTCTTTGTATATATACTTTACGGTAGAGCGGGGGGAGGGCAAAATCCATGTTTGCCCCGAGTGCAAAAAAGGCTAGTTTCGGCCCTGACAAGTATCATACATGCTTTTTTGTTGTGTATCAAAAATTAAATGTTGGCAACATTTTTCATATTCCGAGAGAAGAAAAATTGTTCTTAACTGTACCGTAAAGAAGGAATAATCTATGGTCACATTTTTTATAAATTTTATTTCTTATGCAGTAATTTAATATATACTCATTCATACACTAAAACATATTTATTTCCTTCTGAAACACAGTTTTGCTCAAACTTTTCGTGAAAATGCAAACAACCTGACTTCCAAAAGATCTAACTATGGCTAGCAAGGGTTATTCTAGGCTACCCAACCGCAAAAAGAATATTAGAATCATTAAAACATGGAAACAGAAATTTGTATACAACCTGAATCGATGCAAGACTCTATTCAATAATCCCGATGTCCCTACTATTCAGAGGTTTTACTATATTTAAATATTAAAACATAAATTTTATGACTATTTGAATATTAAACACTTGCCTTTTTTTCTAAAAAGCATAAAACTGGTAGTAGAGATATAAATATAGGTTACTTTTCACAATTGCATTAAAACATAATTTCATTTCATTTCATTTCGGATTCGGCACGGGCCAGGCCCAGACCATACTTTTTTCTGAAGGGTCGGGCCGGGCCTAGTCACTTCTTTTTCCGGGCCAGGCTCTGACTTTTTTCCTGAAGGACCAGGCAGGGCCTAACTTATTTTTTCCTTACCAAACCGGGACTTGTATCATTCTTTCTAGTCTTCACGGGCCTACATTTTCCGTCCCGGTTTTGACCTAACCCGTATGAAAATCATTGTCTCGGCGTGGCCTGGTCCATTCAAAAATCAGTAAAATTTAGCATGGCCCAAAAATTTTTGCAAAAAATGCATACATTTTAAAATCGCCATTATTCTACAATTAAACATTTAATTTTATTCTTTATAAAGAATAGTACATTTCTAGGCTTATTAAAATGTAGCTAAATTAAAAAATAGTAAAACGTGTGAAAAAGAACCTGCCTATGACGGAATCCTCTTTTAACCTGAAAAATATGTTGATCCATGCAAAATAGATGTGCTAATACATGAGAAAAGAATATATAATACATTTAAACCTGTTAAGATGGGAACTTGTCTATAATGTATTTTTTTCTTTCCTATGCAATTCGGTCTTAGAATATTTTACTGTATAGCATTCTTTAGATTTCTAAGTCTCCAATACATGGAATATGGATTAACTATATTAATAATAACTGAAATATTTATGTACAACAAATAGCGATTCATAAAAAATAAATAAATATCGCAATAACATTTATAAAAATGAAACTGGAAACATGACAATAAGAATCAAAGATAAGTATTTTTGTCATTGTCAGAACTCTTCGTACGAGACAAATTTTTAACCAAATCGATGGATGTTTTGTAGCAATTCATTTGGGCCGGACTGGACTCGGGCCGAGAGATTTTGACTTTTTTCCGGGCCGAACTTTTAGCTATTATACAGGGCCAGGTCGGGCCAATAATTTTTTTCTCTACGGGCCGGGCCAATATTTTTTGTACGGGTTCAGGCCGGGTTTGGGCCGATCTTTTAATGTTTATACCGGCCGGGCCAATATTTTTTGTACGGGTTCAGGCCGGGTTCGGGCCGAACTTTTAATGTTTATACCGGCCGGGCCGAATTTTTCTTCTATGGATCGGGACGGGCCCGTGCCTAGAAATTTAGGCCCCTTGCAGACCTCTACCATAGGCTGCATGTACAGGGACCTCCGTTGCAAAATACTGTTTCTACTACATTTCTTTCTATATATCTTATTGTAAGCGCTATTAATTTTTTAATGGATCTCTATTAGTATGTAAATATCTGAATTGTTATCAATATCATTAATCCATTTACACGGCTTGGATACTTAAAAATCTGAAAATTCTATCTCGAAAAACCTTCTAAGACGGAAACACATAAGAGAGAAAAAAAATCGTTATAGTTAAGTTCCTTTTTTATCAGGTCTGTCGTCTCTTGCAAGTGTATTATTTATTTTCAAACGGATTATTATATCCATTTGGAAGATCCAGCAGTATTGCCAGATGGGCTACTTTTTTAAAATTCGGATTCTTGATTGGCACCAATTTTTTGATATGCTAAAATGTACCTTACTTAATGACATATTAATTAAAGCGAAAACAAAGGTAATTTTACAGTTTCAAAAAAGTGGAGGCAATCAAGAAAACTGAATTAAAAAAAAGTAGCCCACTGGCAACACTGAGATCCAGATCCACCGATCAAGAAAATTTTCCGTTTAAAGCAGGAATTCGTAATACACAGATTCTTAAAACAGGGTTTTCAGTATTGCATGCCCTCCCCACCCCCCTTAGAAATGTATATGTACTACTATTCTTTAAAGAGAATTTTAATTGTAGAATGATGGTAATTTAAAAAATATATATTGTTTCGGAAAAAATTGTTGACCCAAGGTAAGTTGTTCATTAAACAGATTTTTGCACGAGTCAGACTGGGACGGGGCAATAGTTTTCATACAAGCAGGGGTGACCGGGCCAGAAAATTTCTGTCGGTACAGACTTTTAGGAATAATAGAGCACAAACCCAAAAATAAGTCCTGTTCGGCCTGGCCCGAGCCTCCAGAGAGAGCAAGACTCGAGCACGACCCAAAAAAACTGATGATCACACTCGACCCGCCCCAAGTCCGTTTAGGCCTCTAAATGGCATTTGAATGAGAAAAACGTGATCTTAACGGCTGGAACAGTTTTAAATAAGTTATGAAAAAATTGAGTTTGAGTTGTAAATTTCGTTCAAACTCGCGGATTTTTTTAGCTTTCGTTCAGTTCACGTTCGTTTATCAAAAACTGAGTTAAGTTCAGCTCAAAGTTCACAGAAATTGAACTAAGTTCGTGAGTTTCCGTTCAATGAACGCGTTCATACCCAACACTGCCTATAAAACTTCTTAAAGTGCCAGCTAGTGACATATTGCAGAGTTAGTGTTCCCCTCTCGAGAACACTACAAGACCCGAAAAAAAAAGCAAATTACAAAGTTATAGAGCATCCTGGAGTTGGTATGAAATGTTGCCTTACATGTAAAAATAAGTTGATAAGAACCTCTGAAATATATTTTATATTTTTATCAATCACTAGTTTAAATACGCCAGTAATTGCATGCAAATCTGTGGCATTATAACGTACGCGTACATTTACAAATGAAACTGACACATGTAAGCACTGAACAGTCTATTTTAACAATAAAATCAAGATAATTATACTTAATGTGTCCACCATAAGAAAACAGGATGTTGATGCATTGCTGTTGATGGTGTAAACATTGAGTATATTTAAACTGACTTTCTTATTAAAATAAACTGTTCCATACAAACATGTGATAGTTTTATTAGCAATTGTGAGTCCGTCTTATAATGGTACACTTCTGCATGCTGTTAGTAGCGTATTTAACCATCCGGCCACGGATGACGGTCATATCACGTTTCACACATTCTATACAATTCCACAGGGCACGCTATTTTCGCATTCCAGTGTTGCCTGTGGGCTACATTTTTAAAATTCAGATTGCTTGATTCCCACCACTTCTTTAAAACCGTATAATTCGGCTTATTCTCGCATTATTTAATAATTAAAGAAAGTGACTATTTCTACTTCAAAAAAAGTGGTGGGAATCAAACAATCTGAATTTAAAAAAAACAACCCACTTGCAACGTTTAAAAATATGAAGCAGTTTTATCCAGGGCTGCGGAGTCGGAATCGGAGTCGTGGGGCAGAGTCAAGCCCATTTTTGAGCGAAAGAGTCGGAGTTGGATGGGTTAAAATTCCCGGAGTCGGAGTCGTCCATTTTTCCGCAGCCCATGTTTTATCTAAGAAATTGAAGAAGTCGATCGCGGCTGGAGGATTAAGCTGGTGATTGGATGTGAAAAATTACATTTCAGGACTTCTAATCAAGACATCATTTCACACTAAATCAAGGACGCTCTACAACTTTGTAATTTACCTTATTTCACGTATCTCGTACCGTTTTTGAGAATCGAACGGTAACTCAACAGTTTTTCGCTATATGTCGCTGTAAAAGCTCTCATAGCGCCTAACCTATTTACTATACCTGGGTACCAGATTTATGTGTATAGCTGTCGCTGTTCTGAAGTTAAGAGAAGTGGACAGGACTTTTGTGGCACCCTGTACATATTTACTATTTCATCAAATAAATAAACGGATTTTCATTTTCAGGTATTTTTTAAAAATTTATCAACAATTATTATAGCAACAAAGTGTCTTTGCTAGAAGAATGCAAAGTCATATAAATAAATATGCAAAACTACATAAATAAATGAGCGTGCTACTACATTTTTCAATTGATTCCACAAGCTTTGGGAAGGTTTGTCCATCTTTTCATACTAAATCAAGGATGCTTTACTACTTTGTAGTTGACCTTATTTCACATATCTCGTGCCGCTTTCGAGATACGAACGCTTACTCTGCAGTTCTCCGCTAGATGGTGCTATAAAAGGTCTCATAGCGCCTAGCTAACCTACCATGCCTGGATACCAGATTTATGATTATAGCTGTCATTGTTCTGAACGTAACAGTAGAGGATAATACTTTCGTGGGTACCCTACACTGTTAAAAATCTCTATAAAAACATTGAAAAAAAAGAGACTCTCTGTAAATATACATTAGTTCACGGTTAAATGCATTCGATTGATTTTCTCGGTCACCATTTTTGCAAACATTCCACTTTTCTTACATGAAATTCTCTATAGATTCCACATTTTTACTTAAATATATTTTTATCTTTGTTACAATCTGTGTAATTCAAATTGCATACTTTCAAAGTTCTTTTCCAATTTTATTGAAAATGTTAAATAAGAAAATTTGGTTTAAAAATTATTTTTTTTTTTTAATTAGAATATTTTAGAAAGGGGAAATCCGTCTCTGCGAAGTTAGTGGGGAATTTTTATCGAAAATCACTTTGCGGTTGTGCATGATGAACCTTGGTAATATTAACAGTGAATTAAAAGTATACCAATTCCTCGATGAATCATAAAAAACCTCCTTTGTATACTGTAATAGCAGCTCCTATAGCACAGTAAGTAAGGTGTTTATTTCTAACCTATAGGATTTGATATGGAATTCCAGTGCTGCTAGTAATAAATCTTGTAAAAATCAAATGGTACAGCAGTTCAAATTCACTCGAAAGATTTCATTTCTTGTAAATTCAGCAATTTATAAAAATTAATTAAATTAAATTAAAATTATTATCATTAGAAAAAAAAACTAAATAAATTTACAGAATCTTATGTATTTTTATCGATATAAATTCGGTATATTTTATCGAGTTTATTGTAAATTTGCTGAATAATTTCTGTGTTATCTAGAATAATTTCTGTCTGATCTCTGTTTTACATAAAATTTAAGATAATGGATTATCAGTAGATTCTCTGTAATTTCAGATAAAAATTTTGAAAAGTGTGTACATATTTACTATTTCATCAAATAAATAAACCGATTTCAGATGATTTTTTTTTCTTGCATTTTGTTTTTATTTATTTACTAGCACTTGTTATAACAATAAAGTGGCTTTGCTAGAATAATCAAAGTAACATAAATAAATATGTCACACCAAATAAAGCAAGTAAGAAAAAACCATGCGTTAAGCATAGATTATGAAACACTTTCCAACACATTCACAATAATGTAGCAAAACTGCACCGTTTAAAAAATTAAAATATTATGTTTTAATTCAACCATATGGAAACGCATAATACTTTTCAAAACCCAATTTCAGCTGTTCCCATCCACAATCAGAAAATTATGCAATTTTTTTCAGCATCTCTGTATATGATATATAGATTGGAATCTATTAACTACACGCATGCCAAAATTTACTTCACTTAAGAGATACATATACTTCAGTTGAAAATTTACCTTCAGCAATTTTCTCTAATAAGGAAAACGGTACGTGAATACTTTTGTGCAGCCCTGTATTTGAAGTATAGAATTTATCCATAATGAGTAAGATGCAAAAAAAAAAAAAATAATAATAAAATTTAAAAGTGCATACCGAATTTTAAACCGTATTACACTCCAGCAATTATTACTCAAAGACAGTACTGTACTGTAGCCGATTTCTTTTGTGTGTCCCTGTAAATGACTAAAAAATGCTATGAATGCCCTGTTCTAACGTGATCGTAGTAAAATTCAGTGATTTATATCAGTTTCAATACATTTTAGATAGCGTCATGCCATTAAAATACTCTGCAAACGATTTTTCCCCTTATACCATAATGTAATGGAATACTTTTGAATGCCCCTGTAAATGAACGATTAATCCTACATTCTTCATACACAATACCAAACATGCTTTGGTGACCCTAAATAACCTTTATCAATTTCTTGAAAATTCGAGTATATTCACGGGAGTTAGAGCGTGGACAGACGGCAGACGGCCAGAAAAATCGAATGCATAAACACTTTTCAACTTTGTTGGAAAAATGAGCGTGCTACTACAATTTGGCGATTGCTCCCTCATGCTTTGAGAAGTTTTGTCCATTTGGTTTATATTATAATCAAAATAATGCTATAAATATTTGAATACGATTATATTCTGCGTATAAATTCTGTATACTTATATATCACTTCATATAAAAATCATATATCCAGGTTATGCACACACTGATACATACCGGGTGTTCCAAAAATGACTGATGAATTTTAAAATTCAATAACTTGCAAACGGTGACAGATATTAAAAAAATTCTTTCAGGAGGGTTATGTGTGATGTCAGGAGTTTTTATACTGTGATTCTTGAGTTTAGTTCGAATTTCAAACAATAAATGGCGCTGGGAGCAGTATGTGCTCAATCCAGACCCGATTTTTGGTACTTCGGGATCCATTCAATTCATTTTAATCTCATTTTTTCGCATGGAAGAACAGAGAGGTCGTCCAAAAATCGAGCCTGGCTATTGCTTGCAGCGCCATCTATCGATGCTATTTGTAACTAAAACTGAGAATCTCAGCGTAAAAACTCATGACATCTTACATAACACCCCGCAATTTTTTTTAATATCTGTCACCGTTTGCAAGTTATTGAATTTTAAAATCCATCAGTCATTTTTGAGACAACCGGTATATGCATGGTGCATACAGTTCTAACCTTAATTTTCCACTAAAATTTTCCCCCTAATTTAACCATAAAAAGATATTGTAATTTTTACCATTAATATCGAATAGATTTTCTGAGGAAAAGATAATATGCAAAGTTTTGTAATCTGAAAAAGTGCCACTATACACCTTAGAAATTTTAAGGAATGTATGAACTTTGCATATGTGAAATTGACTATCACTTCATATACAGGGGTATATGGATCATAGATATATGGTATGAATTGCAAAGTTACGTTTGAAAAGGTGCAGAATTTTTTTTAATCGATTAAAATTTTCAGGAGATTAAATTTCGAAAAATATAAAATTTAAATTTTTATACGGCCCCCATACAAAAAAATTTCCAATGCGTAAAATGTTCCCCATACATTAATAAGGTCAGGAGGTCATGTACAACATTTCTATATTTTATCATGAAAAGTCGCAGAAATACATACATGCTGACTAAAACCACTTTCGCTGCCTGGATATGAGTTCAGAAAAGGGAAAAAAATCATGCCGAATGATCGCGTTTCAGGGTTAGTACACAAATTACGAAAGAAGATAATAATTGCGTTGTTTAATTGAGTGCAAATTTATGTTTATGTTATGTCCTTGTAAACATATCTCTGTGGTTTTTTATGATAAAATGCTGAAATTCTGAACATGACCTTATAAGTGCATAGGGCACATTTTACTCATTGGAAAATTTTTGTACGGGACCCATATAAAAATTTAAAATTTGTATTTCTTCAAATTTAATCCCCTAAAAATTTTAATCGATTTCATAAAATTCTGTGTCTTTTTTACGTAACATTGTAATTTATAATACATGTCTAATGATAAATATTTAAGGAATAAAAGCCGAGGTCAATGTTTTTGGGACACCTTGTATATTATTGACTGCACATTTATTTCGAGCTATGCATGAATTCTATTCATTTACAAAATATTATAAGATGGTTTCTAAAAAAAAGATTATAACCCTACGACATATCATTACATGTACTTAGAAATCATTCCGTCATTCCAATAAACTAATGACCCAAATTAGTCAAATATGTTTGCCCAGTCAGCAAATTCTCTACTTTACTGAAATATTTAACAAAAAAAAATCTCGCTTAGAAACATTAAATAACTTCACATGTTCATATTAATCATATCAATCAAGATATCAAATACAAAATATTCATACAAATAAATCATATCAATTGCAGTTCGAGTATTACAAGTTAGTATAATAACCTTATAAGAAAGTTTTGAATTAATACAATGATTAACTACCAACATTTTGTAATGGATAACTTCAGTACAAGGAATATATATAAAAACACGCTCATCCTTTTTAAGTTTGAATTTTCTTGTTAAAACATTTTTTTTTTCATTAAAATAAAAATTTAACTTTAGTACAAGGAATACATAAAAATACGCTCAGCATTAAAAGTTGTTATTCATCGTGCGATTGAAATTCGCTTTAAGTTTGAATTTTTTTTTTTGACAAAACATTTTTTTTTAAATTAAAATAAAAATTTAACTTCAGTACAAGGAATATATAAAAATACGCTCAGCTTTAAAAGTTGTTATTCATCGTGCGATTGAAATTTGCTTTAAGTTTGAATTTTTTTGACAAAACAAATTTTTTTATTAAAATAAAAATTTAATTTCAGTTTAATATAATTTAATTTTTATCTCATCTAAAAAGCTCGCTATTCCAATAAAAGGAAATATATCTTTCTACAATTGATGGTTATTGATAACGCAGATGTAATCATAAAAAAAATATATTCATTGTTTTACAAATCAACGGCCAAAACAGTAGTTGAATGTCGCAATCAATTTGATCAATTTCTCTACTTCAAGTTCAACAATAATTACCCACACTGTAGATGGTTTCATATAAAGAGCCTTTATGCAAGACAACATTTAGAAAATGCAATTTTGAAGTGAATGAAATTTCTTATTAAAATTGTTATTGACTATTAACCTGTGAGTTAGCTAAAACACTATTGTGTTATTGTTAATATTGCTAATTTATCATTTTTGTTGAACATGAGAATGTTTACTTAAGAATTGATAGCATCTGGAAACATTTTGAGTTAAGAAAACTAATATATGCAGTGTAAAATCTACTCTCAAACGTCTCCGAAAATTACGGGCAGCAAAGGGAACTTTAATTTCACAAATGCTTATATATATATATATATATATATATATTAGAAATCTATTGGTTTCTGAGGATTCAGAAGATAAAGGGACGCTTTTCGGAATCGTTGGTAAATTGGAAGAAAAAATCACATATTTGCGTAAACATAAGTAAAAGTAAGAGCTAATTTGAGAACCATGTGTCTTTTTTTTCAGCGTACAGCACACGAGCAAAGGAATTGTACAAGTCTCGGCTGACTCAAAAGTATGCCTCAGATGCTTCAAAACTCTGGAATGGCACTTAGGGGTTCATAACCAAAATTCTTAGTTGCTTTTGAACCGTTTTGTTATTTCTAAACTTAAAAATTATGTCATCCCTTAATTTCGTTGGAGGTTACGCGTGGCGGCACCACGATCCACGTTGACTTGACTTGTACTTCTGTACTCTTGAGAGTACAGACAGTACTGTTATCTAGAGATAACAACCAAATGGATTATTCTGCATGATGATATTACAGAAAAGATTATGTTCTAAGCCAAACAGGTGTTTGCAATATGTAAAAAATATCTGCAGCAGGAAAGTCCAAAATATTAAGAGGTGAGTTGCAACCCGTTTCTACAAATTTGATCAATCATCAGGACTTAGCTACTGCATAAATACGAAAGGAGAACGCTTTAAAATTTATAGTTTTTCTGTATATCTGAAATCTATTTTGTCGTAATCTCATATTGATTTATGTGATTATTAAAAGAATTATAAGCAAAAACGTCTGTCCGAGTTTATTTATTTATTTATATATTTTAATTATCTTGCATTAGGGGCTGCACGCACATATATAACGTTATCAACTTTTTGAAAATTTTGGACCTTTTCTCCCTTTGTCATCCCTCGATCCCCTCCCCCCTCCTCCTCCCGAATCAAATCGTTATCAGTATCCAAAAATTAGTTTTATTTTTACAATTTTTTTCTTTCTTTTATTTTTTATACGTTTTCAAAAATATACAGATAGGATTATACATCTAATATTCGCATACTTTACTGCTTTTAAATGAAGACAAGAAGTTCGTAAAATTACACTATAATATATATAAAATAACTTTATATCAAATAACACTTTAAAGAAATACTTAGTATTTAAAAGTATTTAATAATAACTTTTCTTACATAAAGAATTGAGCAGTAATATTGTCTTCTTGCCCTTCCTCCCTAAACGAAGGTAAGCAGAACTTCTTATCAATAAAACAGGTGGACATCTTTCTTCCCTATTTTTTACTAGTGAGCATGGCAAGTATCATTCCGAAGGCGATTTCTCGAGAAACGAATTACATGCGCATATGGCAGAAGAATAGGAATGGCGAACGTTGGGATATCAAATGTTTTGGAATGAAATGATTTTATAATCATTTAATTGTTTTAATAACTTTGTATTTTCATAAAAATAGACAACATACTAAATTGATGTAACAAGTAATATAAAAATTTTGCTTTTAAAGTCAATTCCCACTTAGATCATCAAAGAAAAATTTAATATATTCCCTTAAGCTAATATTAGTTTTTATTGCATTAAAATATCTCAATTTGTTCATTTTCTATAAGCAAGTAGGTTTACAATGGAAGTCTATGGGAATTTGGCGAAAAATTAGAGATATCGCCAAGTTGGCGTCACTTTTGGCGACTCATTTTGGCCGCCAAATTTGGCGATATATCGCCCAGTTGGCGACGAACTTGGCGGTATTTGGCGACAGAACAGGGCCCCCTATGGTAACCCCCCTTATAGATATGAAGATACATTATATGCTTCAATAACCAATGGCCGCCACTTAGTCTCCCATGCTAAACTAAAATTAATTAATTAAAATTTAATTAATGAATTAATATTTGAAAAAACTGTATTAACATCAATTGTCATCCAGTACAAGTTTAAAAAAATTTATTTCAGGTAGATAGGATGAATAATGAGTATTTTATTAAAGATTGAAAATTTGAACAAGATATATAAATAAATAAATAAATAAATATAGGGAGAGTGTGAACTAATAGTAGGAATTGAAAAAAAATGAAAAATGGGTTGGATCAAAAATGATAACGATATCAAAAGACATTTTCCCCTCCCCCTAGTGTTATCTTACAATATCAAGTGTCAGCTATCCTCTCCTCTAAAGTGATAATTTTATATATGTACAGTCCCTTAACGGCCTACTTCAGTCACGCGAAAAGACCCGCTCGCTAATGCTATTCCTATGGAAGAAATTTATAAAGAGATCTCGGTCGCTTTTCAATATTTTTAGACGATTTTTTTTACAGTGGCTAGCTGAGGTCAATCTGTAAAAAGGCCGTTTTTTACTTTATCGATTTTCATTGGGGATTTTTTTCTAGAGGATGCTTTCATTTCAGGAACCGGTTCTGAAAATGAAAGTGTCCTGATTAAAAACACTTGTAAACGAAATTGAAAAAGTAAAAAACGTCCTGCATACAGATCGACCTCAGCTAGCCACTGCAAAAAAAAAAAAAAAAAATCATCTAAAAATAGTGAAATGCGACCGAGATATCTTTATAAATTTCTTCCATAGGAATAGCATTAGCAAACGGGTCTTTTCGCGTGACTGAAGTAGGGCCTTAACTGTAATGATAGAAAGTGTCTACTCAATATTACATTTAGTACATTTTAAGGGAATCTTATCTATGTTCACCTCCTGTTTTATCAATTAAACATAACACAAATTTAATTCGCTGCGATTAGAATGTGCTTTTTAATCTATGAAATATTTTGTTTTCTATTTATTTTTTCATTTATATTTCTGTTTTATTTAAATTTTCAGGGTTTTTTTTATTTTTTTGTTTTATGGAAAATTACGAGGTCTTTCTTTTATCTTGCATTTTTCCTTCCATTTACGTCACTTTATTTTAAACAAATATCTCGGTTCAAATGCTTTCATATTAGTAAAACACATGAATTCAATAAAGCATTGGGAGATGTTTTTAATTAGTATATTTTACTTTATGTTTATAAATTTTACATACTTCTAAGTTGGCTTATAGATAGGTTGAAAATTTATCTTTTTAATATTTTATTTTAACATCACAGGAAAGTATGATTTAACATGCGTGTTTTGAGATTCTAAAAGCAAATTATATATATATATATATATATATATATATATATATATATTTTATAATATGTTTAATTTTTCATATAGTAACTTCTCACTATTAGCGATAGAGAAATGAGAATAGGGTAAAAACAATTTCAGCAAATTATGAAAAATAAAATGTTATTAAATCATCTGGCTGATATAATACATCAATTATAATAAAATTGAGGAATACATTTCTATTTCTGTATCACTTAAAAAAAATGTTTGTTATCCATATTTTTTTTTAATTGAGACATATTTTAAATTAGTTGAATCTCAATTTTTACCAGTGGGAAATACATTACACACAGACTTCATCATCATAATTTATCCTGAGGACGAATGCAAAAGCATTTCAAAAGGTAGACATTACATTTTTTTATCGTCATATTTATTTATACAAGTTTCATATAAAGGTTCTTGTTTTGTGTACCATTTAGCAATTTTATGTGTTTTCTTATTTACATTACACAAGGTTTAAAATTGAATGTAATATTTTTAACAGGGTTATTTAACAAAATTCTTCGAATATAAAATACGAAACATTTATTGATAATAAAAAACAATTTTAGTAAAATTCTGAAACATAAAATGCTATTAAATAATTGACTGGCATAATACAGGAGTTATAATAAGAAAGAGTACTTCTATACTTCTATTTCTGTATCACTTTTAAAAAATGCTTTTTATATTGCATGTAACATTTTTAATAGAGTTATTTAAGAAAATTCTTCGAATTTAAAATACGAAATGTTGATTTTATGTTACAATAATATAAGTATATAAATAATCGCAAAGCAATGTGTCTGTTAGTGTTTTTTTATTATTATTTAAAAAATTTCAACTGATAACACTTTGAAAATATTCATGCAAACTATCAAAATCGAAATAGGATTATTTTCCTAGAATATGTCTTAAGAAATGGAAAATATATTCTTTTATGATTATGTATATTATGTATATTGAAATTGTGTTATTCATATTTCTATTTCATTTAACTGTTGTTTTTCATGTGTTATATAAGTGTATCATGCAATTCTGTTTTATTGTATGATACTTTATTTTACGCAAATATCTCTCTTCAAATATTTTATATTTGTAAGAAAAAAAATCGTATTTGATTAAATTACAATATTATTATAGATAAATTATAGAATAAATTTAGCCATTTGATTTCAGATCTTGTTTATAAACTTTACAACTTTCTATGTTTCCACAGACAGTTTCAAAATATATATCTTTTTAATATGTTATTATAATTCTACAGAAAGTTATGTTAACGAGTTTGTTTTAGCTATTCTAAAAGTAATGTATATTTGCTTTACTCTACAGTATCTTTAATTTGTTTCGTAATAACTTCTTTGATATTAGCTTTACAGCAGAGGGTAAATACAATTTTAGTAAAATGGTGAACAATAAAAACATATTAAAGAAGCAGAATGACACGGAAGGGCAATGGACATAAAACTCATAAAATCATTTTCATTTTTAATCGCTTTCAGAAAGTATTTTTTATTTACAAATGTTTTAAGTTCTACATGCATTATAAATTACTTACATAGATATTTTCAACGACATGAAACAGATTGCATAATGTTTATTTAATTCTTATTTTTTGCGAACATTATGCAACATAATTAAGAATGGGAAAGCTTGATTTTATTTTCGATAGTCTAAGTATTATATATTCCGGCGTGTAACGCGCACTTTTGATACAAGAAAATTGGTCGAAGTGCGCGTTATACAACGATTATGAAAGATTAAAAAATTAAAGGAAAAAAAGGAATCAAGATATCTAATTTAATAAATGTGGTATTTATTTACAAAAAAAAAAAAAAACTATTTAACAATAGAAATCTTGATATTTTATTTTACGATCGTGTAAGTATTCTATATTTAAGCGAAGATAAAACAATTTCAGGTAAAAGCTGTTGCTCAAAAAGATATTAAGGGGTCAGGTACCCTTTAAAGCGTCTAAAAATCGAATTTTTTTAAAAAATAACTTATAATTAAATAGGATTCATTAGAAACATTTAAAAACAAACCCCGTGCAACAATTCGCATTAGAAGAGAAATTGTGTCTAAAACACTTTGAGCTTTTCCTATATGATCAAAGGGTGATTTAACTTTAAAGTCAATTTTCGTAAAACAGCGATTTTGATCATTGCGCGTACGATTTCTGAAAACGGTTATCCTAGAATTTCACGAAATTTTCGGTGAATGTATTAAACGTATAGAAGCACAAAAGGACCTATTATTATGTTTCTCAAGTAAGAAGTCTAGATTTCCCGACTACTTTTGTATAAAAGAAATCTCGATATTTCGAATTTCTTAATTTTTTTTTCTCGGTATGTACGTGTTTTATTTATTTATTTTTTTTTTCGTAAGTCATTTTGAAAACACTTTATATCTGTATCCATTAAAAAATTCTTGGTTTATTTCAGCCATTCAAATGGGAAAAATCATGCGCGTAATGCATGCAAGAATAATTATTTTGTAAAAATTGTATTATCTTTAAAAATAAATTTAAAAAACTATATATGTGTATACCTTTTTAACAACTGTAATTGATAAAATAAATCGTTCTTAACATGTATTTTCAATTATATAATTAAAAGTCAATTAGTAAAAGAGAGACTGCAATTCTTTCAGAGGTCACTTTTCCATGTATTTTATTGGTTCAAAGGGTAAATGACCAGTAAACATAAAACAGGCAGGGATGTAAAAGCCATGAATACTTTTTTATTTCCACATAGCTTCCTGAAAACATTTTTTTATCCACAAATGTTTCAGATATACAGGGTGGTTATAAATAAATATCCAAATTTTAAAGGGCTATTAAAAGAAGAAGAAAAAGTGAAACCTTCTTATTATCGGAAATTAAAAAAAATAACAGTTGAAAGTTTAATTTCCACACAGTTATAATTGTTCAATGTGAGCCCCTCCAGAAACACGAACGATATCGAGGCGATACGATAACTCATTCTACACTTTTCTCAGCGTATATATATATATATATTAACCATTTGGAAAAATGGTTATTGTCCTCGTCAGGGTAGGAAATCAAAAGCATATCTGAAGGTTTTTATTGGTTTAATCCGCATTTTATTCGTGTTCTGATTGGTCTATACAGTAATATGTATATCCCTTTACTTTCTACAAAGATGGATACCTTCTGTTGCCACTATGACAAAAAAGTAATAAAAACTACAAAAAAAAAAATTAATAACTCAGAAACAAATTGAGATACAGCTTTCAAACAAATTGCTTTTAAAAGTACATTTTATTTTCTATCCGACGGTGTAAAAAGTAATATTGTCGGATGTTTAGAAGTTTAAAAATGAAATTTCATTTAAAATGGGCCGTCAGATTTCTTGGAAATCTGACGATGGAAAAGCCTTTTCCCGAACAACCAATGAAATGCTTGGATAATACGTAAGTTTCAGGTGCATAATAACTAAGGAAAATTAAAAGAAAATGAATAACAATTTCTGCCAAAGAGTTAATTTTTATTTGTAAGATTTTCACGTGCATAAGAAAAATGGAATAAGCAAATAAAAAAAAAAAGATAAATAGGACAGGATTGACTACATATAAATATTTCACACGAAATACGAGTCGCAGGCGATTTTTGTCGCTTGGAAATTTTACGTGTAATAACACTATTAGTGTTTAATTCATGGCGTACGTAATGTATGATCAACTCCGTGCGATTTTTTATGTCTTAAATTTTAGTCTTTGAAAAAAATCATTTTCCAAATGGTCGTTGTAATTTATTAAATTGCTTTTTTTTTTTGTGTGTGTGTGGGGGGGGGGGGGGGGGTCTCATCAAAGGTCAGGTGTTTGTTCAAACGTTACCAACTGATGTTGAAAGACTTAGGACACACATATCTGCAGTCATTCACACCGGACATGCTGAAAAAAGTAGTAAATTATTGTAAAAATCATGCTGAGAGATGTATGGGATGAGTTATAGTACCACCTGGATATCGTTCGTGTTTCTGAAGGGGGTCACATTGAACACTTATAACTGTGTTGAATTAAAACTTTCAACTGTTATTTTTCATTTCCAATTAACAACAGGTTTTTATTAACCATTTGGAAAAATGGTTATTGTCCTCGTCAGGGTAGGAAATCAAAAGCATATCTGAAGGTTTTTATTGGTTTAATCTGCAATTTATTCGTTTTCTGATAGGTCTATACAGTAATATGTATTTCCCTTTACTTTCAACAGAGATGGACAACAGAGTGTTGCCACTATGACAAAAAAGTAATAAAAACTACAAAAAAAAATTAATAACTCAGAAACAAATAGAGATACAGCTTTCAAATGAATTGCATTTAACCCCTTGGGGACGAGCGACACGTATACGTGCCGCATGAAGCGCTCAGAATCCTTGTTTTTCCTCACCAGTAAAATTTTACTGCAAAATTTGACTTATTTAATCAGCGCATTTTGTCGATTCAAGAAGACACAAATGTCTGTTTTTAAAAAACGGTGACAAAAGATTAAAAAATTCGTAAAAGGCTGCCGTCCCGAAGGGGTTAAAAGTACATTTTTTTCTCTATACGACGATATAAAAAGTAATATTGTGGGATGTTTTAGGAATAAATTTTTTTAAGGAATAAATTTCATTTAAAATTGGCCGTCAGATTTCTTGGAAATCTGACGATGGAAAAACCTTTTCCCGAACAGCCAATGAAATGCTTGGATAATACTTAAGTTTCAGGAGGATAATATGTACGAGTCGCAGGCAATTTCTGTCGCTTGCAATTTTTACGTGTAATAACATTATTAATGTTTAATTCATGGCGTACGTAATGTATGATCAACTCCGTGCTATTTTTTATGTCTTAAATTTTAGTCTTTGAAAAAATCATTTTCCAAATGGTCGTTGTAATTTATTAAATTGCTTTTTTTTTTCTTTTAATAACTCTGTAAATTTGGGATATTCATTTATGATCACCCTGTATAATGTATTGTTTTATCGTACGATAACTCATCCCACACTTTTCTCCAATTAACAATATGGTTTTATTTTTTTTTTCTTTTCTTTTAAGAGTCTTGTAAAGTTAGGATATTCATTTATAATCACCCTGTATTTCAAATTATTTATATTGAAAATTTTACTAGCACGATATAGACTATGAAATGTAATTTAATATCGTATCAGTGTTTACCGTTATTAAAAAAATCTTTTTACATAAAACGTAGAATCTAGTTTTATTTTCAATTAATATACTTATAATGACATATACTATACAGCACCCGTAAAAAAGTCATTCATCAAATTTCATCTTTCAAAACTTTTAATATTTTCCTGAAACCATCTGCAAAAGACAATGTGTACATTATTTTACGATGCGTAAATACTGCGCTTAAATAATAATAAACGAAAATAAGCTTATTATTTTCAAGATGTTCCTTAAGAAATCGAATAATTCGTTTTACAGATATTCATACCTGTTTTTTACTTGATTTAATGTTACAATATATAATTTTCTATCTTTAGTCCAGGGGAAATGTATAATATAAAAAAAAAGCGTTGCATTGCAAAAGGTTGGGTAGAAGATTTTCTTTTTCTGACTTGTTTATAATGAAGCCAGCATGGAAAAATCAAGTTTTCCAACAAAATTTCTTAAGGGAGAATTTTCTATGGCCAAAAAAGAATAACATTTCGAGACTTTTTTTTATCTTTTTAAATATCTCGAGACCCGTTGCCGTTGCATATTATTTGTCGATTACAATCTTAAAAAGAAAAATATTCTTTAAAACTTTCATATTTACAACTTAAATTTCAAAAATAAGACATTTTTTTCAAATTACTTACAAACTGTGAAAAACGTAGTTCTGCCCCGATTAATGTTTCCCATGGATTTAGTCATCTATGTCAACTTCTATATATTGGTAGAAGTAAATTATGTGTTTAGAGCCGAAACTTGCATTCGGGGTAAACATGCATTTTGACACCCCCCCCCCCCCCCATTAAAAAGAAAATTTACCACGAGAATTTTACTAAGTTTCTAATAGCCGGATTATTTGAAAATTTTAAGTATGTGTTTATAAAATACGTAATCAGCTTAGTCAAATATTGATTCATTAAAACCTTGAAAACCAATTGTTAATATTCTTTCTCTTGAAAATATATAATTTTTTCCTTGAAAGACTGGATTCCGTTTAGACAGATTTCATTTTCAAAATTTTTACGGTATTTGTAGTATTACAATATAGGCGTTTAAAGTCACAGTGATATCAATTATGAGAATAAATTAGTCACAAGAAGACATTCATGAAACCTGGGAGCGTTCTTCACAAATAATTCGCTTGTATTTTATTACTTTTAAATAATTTATTTTTAATGGGATGGTGGAATGGAAATTATCTGGATTTATACCTCTAGATGAACGTAATCCAGATATCTCTTTTATTCAGGATAAGAATATTCCTTTAAAGCCGGATACTAATAATCTACAACAGTGCCATCAAAGAGAAAAAAATATCGTTAAATAGCCTGTAGAAATTATTTACATTTTTTCATTTAGCTTATGCAGTCATATTGCGTACTTTATTTTATTGTGTAGGGAAAGTGGAGTTGAATGAGACAGAGGATCAATGTCAAAACAAAAATGCTTATATGGTCTACAATCGTAAATAAATTGATATTTCATTTGATAAATTGTATCATTGATATCATTAAACAGATATAGTTTCAAAATAGTACATATTACAGAAGATTAGAATATTCCACAAAATGTATTTTTCAACAACCAAACTAAGTTTTTCTGTTTGAACATTAAAGCAATTAATAGATAATCTTAAAGTTTTACGTACTTTTGCATGCTAAAACGATATAATCTCTTGTTATATTTAATTATATAAGTGGAAAAAATATTGACAATATTTATTAAAACTAATCCTTTAAATATTTTTATGAAAATAGTGATTTCAAATATTTTATTGGCAGACTTTTTAAATTTTTCAAGAGATAAGTACATAATATTATTTTTTTTCTACATATTACTGCTGTTTTAATAATGCTATTGTATCCTCAAATTAAAAGAACTATGCTAATATAAAAATGTAACGTTTTCTATTACTTTTAATGTATAGTATATATTCTAACATCTTTTAAATTAATAGATATAGGTATTTATGTAAGTGTCACGTGTAGGGCATTTTGTCCCTTTTTTATGGAATTGACCTATAAAACATTTACTTGTATATTATTCATAATTATTTACCCCCCCCCCCCCCTCCTTAAATACTGCGCATTCGGTTATATTCCCCTTTATTCTTATCCCATACGCAATATAACGAGGGGTTACATTACTTTTTTATAGCCCTTTTTTCGTTTTTTAGACATATCTAAATTTGTATATGAACTTCTTTGCAATATTAATTAAATATGTTTTATTTTATTTTTTTGGTGCATTGAATTGTATTAGAAAATTGATTTTCACATTGAACATTACAAGCACGAATGAATATCGATTTGTATTCATGTTTCTACCAATTAATTATCATTTTTACATGCAAATATATACCATTCACGCACGATGTTTTTCTTCCTGCTTCCCCAGCCCTTCAACTTTGAATGAAATTCAGGGACATTGTTATCACTTTCCAATGAAATACCTTTGGATAAATGGTATCTCCAAAGTCTTTTATCTCTCTCTATAAAGCTGAAGGGGTTTGTACAAGTTCCCAGACAACTAACTACATTTGTATTCCAAACGTGTAATTGAAACATATCTTTAAGAAATTATAAACAAGGTTTGTGAAGTTAAACGTGTGACTTAGAATCTTGAATGTATATCACCCTTTCAAGCTGAACGCTTGGAGTGAAATTGTTTATAGTACGGGTAACATAATATCAATATGTTACTTCGAAAATTCTTCTTTTCAGCAATTAAACTAGGGGCACTCACTCTGCTTGCCGCAGACTTGCCACTTTGTTTCAAACAGAAATCATTAACCTCTTCACGCGCTTTGGCGTATATGTGGACGTTTAGTTTTTAACACTCTCCAACAAAGTTGAAAAGTGTTTATGACTTAGGTTTGTCTGGCCGTCTGTCCGTCAGGCCGTCTGGTCGTTTGTCCACGCTCTAACTCTCGTAAATATGCTCGGATCGTTCTGAAATTTTTGGATGTTAGTGACCTCTACCATAGCATGTTCCCTATTTCAAATGAAGTTTGTAGCATGTTTAGTTCATTTACAGGGACAGTCAAGTTTTACTTTACATTACGGCCAATGGGAAAAAATCGTTTCAAATGATTTTTAATGGTGTTACACTCTTCCAAGCATAGTAAAATTGATATTCATTTATGAAGTCTACCAAAATATGCATTCTATTGAATATACGGTGCAAAGAATAGTTATTGTTCATTTACAGGGCCACACAAAAGAATTCCATTCATAATGGTATAGGGGAAATTGTTTGCGGTGTATTTGAAAAGACTTCAGATACCGAATTACTGTATATTAATAATCATTGCTCGAAATGCATTTTTAATTATGATGTGCACTTTTTTAGGGTTTCGTTCATCTGACGAAACCCTATTCGTCTAGCTCCTCTGTCTGTCTGTCTGTCCGCCTGTCACAGATCCCGTTCTCAGAATCTATACATGCTGGAGACTTGAAATATTGCATACTTATAGCTGAACACCACACATCATACGACAAATCATAAAATTTTGAAAAAGTCATACATTTAACCCTTTGGGCTCCCGCATGTGTATTTTAAACAATTCTTTCTAAGTGAGCCCTAATTAGGTTGGAGTCGTGAAATTTTGCATACTTATAGCTGAACACCTCGCATCAAATGACAAACCATAAGATTTTGAAAAAGCCGTACATTTAACCATTTGGGCTCCCACATGTGTATTTTAAACAATTCTTTCTAAGTGAGCGCCTATTTAGGTTGGAGGCGTGAAATTTTGCATACTTATAGCTGAACACCACATATCATACGACAAATCATGAAATTTTGAAAAAATCGTACATTTAACCCTTTGGGCTCCCACATGCGAATTCCCGCAATTCTTTCTAACTGAGCCCCTTATTAAATTGGAGATTTGAAATTTTGCATACTTATAGCAGAACACCTAAGGCCAGGCGACAAATCATAAAATCTTGAAAAAGTCTTACGTTTAAACCTTTTGAGGTACCACATATGTATTTTAAGCAATTCTTTCTAAGAGAGCCCCTAATTAAGTTAGAGACATCAATTTTTGTATAGTATAACTAAATACCTCAGACCACACGAGAAATTATAAAACTTTCAAAAAGTCTTATATTATTGACTCCTCCGGGCTCTAACTTGTGTATTTTACGCAATTTTTCTAACCACCGCCCTTTTCATCCGGGGAGCACTTTTCCAACTTTTGCCGACACCCCTTTGACCATTCTTTCATGTTATGAACCATAGCTTTACATATTTTAGTTCCACTTTTTACCGCCAGGAGCGCCTAATTATCTCGGCTGCTATCGGCCCAATCCCTTCGACTAATACATCTAAAGTAGTTTATAAAACGGAGTTTCGTTCGGATAGAGGTTTGTTTAGAATAGAGTGCGCCCTGGTTGCGAAATATGGAACTAACACATTTTTCAAAAGGATAAAGTTTTTTGAAAGGAATATTAAACGAAACCCTCTGTGCGATCTGTGATCACACTTACTTGCTTGTTTACTATATTTATGCATATTTTAAAGTGCGTATAAATGCTATAGTTCATAAAGAGGGCTACAGAAATGAATTTGTAAAGGTTACTGAGTATGAACTTAAATTGCTTAAAGGTGGGTTTTAAAGGAGTTATGCATTTTTACGCTGAACTGGATTTAGTGTACTAAGAAATATTTGTAGAATATAGATAAAATGATTTACAGGGCCACGCAAAGAGTTGGATACATGGCTGTCTATGGGTGATAATTTCTGGAAATGTAATTTCAGTAGTTTTAAGCGTGTTTTAGTTTGAATTAAATTTTAGCTAAATATTGGCATGTAATAAAGGTACTAGGTAAACTACAGGGCTGTACAAAAGTATTCAAGTATGTTTCCATCTATTAGTATAAATTCCTGAAGGATAAATTTCAACCTGTTATGCATTTTCTTGCTAAACTAAATTTTCCCATTATATAGTATATATATCAACATACAGATCGAATACAGGGCTGTTCAAAAGAATTGGAATACATATTTGGCTATATATCAGGAGAAACCGCCGTGAAACATAATCAGTTGTTTAATCAGTCGTTTCAAAGAATCGTTTCATATATTTGTTTGATTAGGATTTTATATATATAGGGTAGATGTATAAAAATAAATCAAAAAGCGTGTCAGTAAAATTTCGCAATTTTGATCTGGGAATTTGAAAACTAACTTAACTGATTTAAGTGTAGAATTTCTGCGATTAAAACGAATTTTTCTATTTGAAAATAAAGATGTAAGAATAGTTTTCCTAAAAAGCAGTGAATACCACCTCAAGCAGGTAACAAATGAAGAGCTCGGATGATAAATGTTGTAAGTTACACAATCATCATTTTGAGAAAATAAGCTCTAAAGTTCCTATTTGCGTTTATTGTCAATTAAAATCTCTGTGAGTGTTATGTTTTTTTTTTCAATTAATAATTTGATAGATGGTAAAGGACCATTGATTAATCTACAATCATATGATTAACTCAATTTTTTTTCATTTTATCACATACGAGTACCACTTCTATCATCTATGCTCCTCAGATATTTAAGATTTCCGAATGATCTTAATTACTGAGTGATCATAAGGATCTAAATTATTGTTTTATATGATATACTGTAAAGTTCGAACATAATGTTTTTGCTTATTTTAAACAGTTTGAGAAATATTAATTATTAATTAACATTACAATTATAAAAAAAAGCAATTTATCAAATTACAACGACCATTTGGAAAATGATTTTTTCGAAGACTAAAATTTAAGACATAAAAAATCGCACGGAGTTGATCATACATTACGTACGCCACGAAATAAACATTAATAGTAGTAATTAAACCTAAAAATTCCAAGCGACAAAAATCACCTGCAACTCGTACGCATTATGCACCTGAAACTTATGTATTATCCAAGCATTTCATTGGCTGTTCGGGAAAAGGCTTTTCCATCGTCAGATTTCCAAGAAATCTGAAACCCATTTTAAATGAAATTTCATTCTTAAACTTCTAAACATCCCACAATATTACTTTTTACACCGTCGTATAGAGAAAAAATGTACTTTTAAATGCAATTTGTTTGAAAGCTGTATCTCGATTTGTTTCTGAGTTATTAATTTTTTTTTTTTTTGTAGTTTTTATTACTTTTTTGTCATAGTGGCAACAGAAGATATCCATCTCTGTTGAAAGTAGAAGAAAATACAGATTACTGTATAGACCAATCAGAAAACGAATAAAATGCGGATTAAACCAATAAAAACCTTCAGATATGCTTTTGATTTCCCATCCTGACGAGAACAATAACTATTTTTCCAAATGGTTAAAAAAATCCCTTAATAGCAGATTTTTCTAGCAATCAATTATTATTTATTTTATGTAGATATATACTATTCGTGCCCTTTTCTTACTAGTACAGGTCAAATAGACCAAAAATCGGGTAAAATACAGCAACTGCTTGCCATTCACGAAAATTTGGGAAAAACCTTGTTTTGGCACTAGAAATAAAGGTCTGATGAGCCCCCCCAAAAATATGTTGTTTCACTCGGTTTTTTTTTTTTTTTGAAAAGGGGAGGGGGGGGGTAATTTTACCTTAGGAAGGGTGGAAATCCAAAATGTTTAGTAGGTCAAGTGGGGTATTTAAATTTTTTTATCATGTTTTGGGGGCAAAAGGGGGAAATGTAACTCAGGGAGGAGGAGAATTTAACAATCTTTTATTATGTCAAGTGAGGTATCGTTTATTATGTATTTTTTTATTCTGAATCGAATGACATTATTTGGAAGTCGATACTATCATTCGTTACGAAGTTGGGCAGGTTTTATTAATACAAAGTCATAAATAGTTTTATGAATACACAGATTTTGACAAATTTTAATGGCCTTGAAGAAGGTTCAGATGATCCTGATTTTGATTATTGGTATTTTGAAGACATTTAATAAGTTTGAGATTATTTGATGATATAAAGAACATGCCTTAAACGTAAAATAAATGTGACAAAGCCATGCTCAACAATGATGTTATTTGATGATATAAAGAACATGCCTTAAACGTAAAATAAATGTGACAAAGCCGTGCTCAACAATGAGGTTATTTGATGATATAAAGAACATGCCTTAAATGTAAAATAAATGTGACAAAGCCGTGCTCAACAATGAGGTTATTTGATGATATAAAGAACATGCCTTAAACGTAAAATAAATGTGACAAAGCCGTGCTCAACAATAAAGTATAATTTTCGACTTTGTATTCATAAAACCTACCATAACTTTGTAATGAATAATCTTGTCGACTTGCGAAGTGTTCATTCGATTCAGAATTAAACAAGTTGGAAATTGCTCGTCAAACGTGGCAATATAATCATTTACATAATCATTTAATAAATTTTAGAAGGATTTAAAAGGATCATTTAAATTTGAATTTATAGGGATTTTGTGCAATATTTATAACCCCACTCATCTTTTATTTTAAATATTTTTCTTAGTGTTCTGTAGAATTAGGAAATGTACAAATGTAATGTTCTTACAATAGAAATACAGAAATATTTCCGAATTGAAAAATACCCCCCCCCCCGCACTCCCCAACGCCATGAAAGCTGAAAAGATGCAAAGGCAAAATAAATCATCCTTTTAAAAATATTTTTGTTTTGTGTAACTCATAATGCTTTTGGAACAAGATAAGGTAATGCAACTATAACTCATTCTAAACTGTATTACAACTATTCGATGTATTAAATGACTTTTATAACAAGTTATTTTAATGGTACTTATAACTAGCTTCAGTAGATAAAGGGTTAAACTAAGCTAAAAATTACTAAAAGTGATAAAAATACACTTAAAAGGCATATAAATTCTTTTATTCAGATCGACATATGTTTCATCGCTCAAACGGCGACATTCTCAAGATCTTGGTTGATACAAATATTTTCGCAAAAATTTTTAAAAACAAGAAATTGGTAAATAACATCACGAGACCACATGTATATAATGACAAACAACTTCAAACATAAATAACAAGTTGAAAATTGCTCGTCAAACGTGGCAAATGATGTGCGTTCGTACTATAACTAGTTTTATAAATATTTTTTGCACTGCATATTGTACTGAATGTATATTTTAGTGCACTTTATAAGTGCATATCAATTTCATTTTGTTCGAAAGGCTATAACATCATTAAAATGCACTTGAAATAATTTTTTCCCATTGGCCGTAATGTAACGGAAAACTTTTGACTGTCCCTGTCATTAAACTATACATCCGATTTTCATAAAATTTGGCATGACTCAACAAAATTTTGCAACAATTATATATTTAAAATTTCAGACCATTCGACAGGCTATAACATCATTAAAATGCACTTGCAACAATTTTTTCCCATTGGCCGTAATGTAAGGGAAAACTTTTGACAACCCCTGTAATTAAAATATATATCCGATTTTCATAAAATTTGAAATAGCTCGACAAAATTTTACAACAATTATATATTTAAAATTTCAGACCATTCGGCAGGCTATAACATCATTAAAATGCACTTGCAACAATTTTTACCCTTTGGCCGTAATGTAAGGGAAAACTTTGGACAGCCCCTGTAATTAAAATATACATCCGATTTTCATAAAATTTGAAATAGCTCGACAAAATTTTACAACAATTATATATTTAAAGTTTCAGACTATTCGGAAGGCTGTAACATCATTAAAATGCACTTGCAATATTTTTTTCCCATTGACCGTAATGTAATGGAAAACTTTTAACTGTCCCCGTAATTAAACTATACATCCGATTTTTATAAAATTTGAAATGACTCGACTTAATTTTGCAATAATTATATATTTTAAATATCAGACCATTCTGTTGCGTAGTTTTTGCTCGGTTACATGCGGATACACAGACAGACGGACCTCTGAACGACGACTATAGGTGCGTCATATTTATATAATTACGAACGCACCTAAAAATGCCTAACATACCGCATTTGACCTGATTAAAAAAAATTGTACTCTCCCCGCCCCTGCCCCCCCCCCCCTGCGTCAAAATGTCCCCTTCCATCAATCCCCCCCCCCAAAAAAAAAGCCATAAAACTACTATATGTTTTGAGAACTAACTCATTGGATCATCATTTCTAGTGCCAAAACGACGTTCTTCGCAAGTTTTCTTGAATGGCTGTCAGTTGTTACAGTAAAAATCGATATTATTTGCATAAAGTATAATTTTCAACTTTGTATATCAAAAACCTTCCGTAATTTTGTAAAAAATGATCGCATTGACTTGAGGATGGGGTCATTCGATTCAGATTTTTTTTTTTTTTTAAGAAACAATGCCCCACTTGACTTACTTAAAATTTTTTCTAATCCCACCCCCTCCCTTGGTTAAAAATTCTCCTCCTTTCGCTCCCCAAAACATGATAAAATAACTTTATTTTCTGGACACACATCGGATCGTCATTTCTAGTGCCAAAACTAAGTTCTTCCCAATTTTTGGTGAATGACCATCAGTTGTAAAAAAAAAAAAAAAAACTTTTTTATCTGTCCCACAGCCATTTACCCCAGAATGAAATTCTGGGACAGCATTATCGCTTTCAAATTATATAGTTCTGTATAAAATGTATATTTAAAGTCTTTTATCTTTCTAGTTGATTCTGACAGTAGAATAGAAGATCCCAAACAACTGATTACATTTATATTCTAAACATGTATAGAATATATGTTTAAAAATTAATAAACAAGGTTTTTGAAGTTAAACGTGTGACTTAGAATCACGAAAGCGTATCTACCTAATAATTCGAACGTGCTTCGGAAGGAAAATATTTAAATTAAAGATAATTGAAAGACTAATTATATATTACTTTACAAATTCTTATTTTCCCACTTTTAAAAAGTTCAATTAAATACATATAGAAAATTCTATATGTTATGTTGAAACGTCATATTCACCTTAATAAATCAAAATATATAACGTGAATAGAATAATTCACAACTCATTTAGTACTAAAAATAGGTGCAAATACAACATAAAAGTTTTAAAACATTAAAGCTATAAATATGTTAAAAACATAGATGTCAAATCCTGTCACAAATTCACGAACGCTTTCAGATACACATTAGCCATCATTAGGGGAATTAAAATTAGAAAATACCGCCGCTTCGAAGATGTATACTTTGATGTGTACACCAGTGCACACTTATAGTGATGTACCAATTACACTGGTGTACCAATACAACTAGTGCATATCTTTGAAGATGGAGTGTTTTCTCGTTCCAATTCCCCTGATGATGGCTAATGCTTAGTTGAAAGCGCCAGGTAAATTTTGACAAGATTCGAGATCTATGTTTTTAACATCTGGAATAGTTTTAATGTTTTAAAACTTTTATATTATATTTGCATGTATTTAAGTAATAAATGAATTGTGAATCAATGTAGTCACTTTGCTTATTTTTAAGAAGTTAGATAATATTTCAAAATTCTTAGTAATTCGGAATGCTCTGCTGCTCTGCAAAGCTTGGACATTCAATTGTGTATTTTCAATGGATAAAATTATTGCCGTCATACATTTGCTGCTTTGTATGTGCTTTTTATATATTTTTAAAAAATGAAAAATTATTAATAAAATCAATCATAAGATGAAATGCTATATCCCGCCTTGATTCAATCACAAAATACGCAATATTTGCATTTGTATTTGTATGAATGGTACAGCAATTAATAATAAAAATATTCCCTGATGATGGCTGCGGGAATTGCAGGCCGAAAGTATTAATAAATTATAAATAGAATGGATATTTTTCCACTTGTAACATCTATATTATTACAATTTTTGTCGCCTTTTAAGTAAAGCAGTGAGCTTTTTAAAGTTCATATTGAGTATTTTGTATAAAATTATCGTTTTGTATCGCACTATTATCTTCATAATGGCGTTTCTTAGATTTAATTTGTCGTTAGGCACTCTATTCCATAGTCGTTTAATACATAGAAGTTATATTAAGAGTTTAATTTACTCCAATACATTAAAACGGATATAAAAGGTACTTTCTGATGTTTTACATTTGAATAACACATAACTTCTCCATAAAAAAGTGATTGTTTGAAATAACATTATTGAAGAATGTATATAGCTTTTAAGGAAATTTGGTACTACTTAGTTATCCCGTCGACCAATTTCGCCAAATTATATGAATCGCCAAACCACTCACCAAATTATACAAACTGACATAATTTTTATTTTAAATATGAAAGAACAAATAAATTAGAGTAACATTTATAAAAATACAAATAAAACGTCGAAATAAAAGCACTTGATGACGTAAACAAGTGTAACTTGCTTAAAGTCAAGTGAATGTGACATTTACGATCAACTGTTATTGGCATTTAATCTTATAGTTTGGCGATAGATTTTTAGTCGACGGGATAACCAAGCAGTACAGGAAATTTTCTTGTAGGATGGCTAAAATGTTTTTGCTGTTAAAAGTAATATCTGCAGTTTGTGAAATATAAAAAGTATTTATAAATAATAATATTATTTTAAATCTTAAAAACACATAACCTACAAATGTCATCAGGGTTCGTACGGGTACCGTTATTTTCAAGGCCAAATATCTGAATTTTTTTAATAGAAAAATTAATCTAGTTTAAACGGACGAAATTTCAACTTATTTAAGGAGAGATTTTCCAAAAGAAAATACTGGTACCGAAGAAATTCTTAGTCTGGAAATGTAAGGACACCTACGAACACTGATTATTTAAAAATGATAATAAGGCGTGTCAAAAAATATTCTACAACATACCATATTTTACTCATTTTTAGTTAAAAGTGCTTGAGTTCAATGCAGTTGTCATTTAGGTATTTGTTTAGGGAACAAAGGCTTGAAGTAAGAATAATTATAGATACTGAGTTCACTTTAAAAAAAAATTCGACAAAATCCTTTCGAAAGTACTATGATAATAACTAAACTATTCTGAAAATTAACATATCAAAAGACGATAATATTTTCAATTATCACAGTCTTGTTCAATATATTTTTAAACTATACATGCTTTTAAAGTCCTTCAAAAGAACATAATGTACGCTGAACAAAACTTTAACAAATTCAAAATCAGTCTTTTGGAGAATACAAGATAATACAAGGTGTCCATAAATTGTTGCGGTTTTTTCTTGCCCCATAACTTTTGATTTAAGAACATGACAAAAAATTACATACAATTATATTTTCGTAAAATAGAACTCAAAGCATTTTTTAATAACTCAAAGTTATATATGCATAAAGTTATAACTCAAAATGTTTCAAATCAAATAATGATTATAATAAAATAATAATTCACATTTATATTTAATCAAATATCTCAAAAAGTTATTGATGAATTATGATCATAAAGTTAGATAGTTTCCTCAATTCATTTTTCATAAATTTGATAAATTTTTTATGTTAATTATTATTTTATTTTAATCGTTTTTTGATGATAACGTTTTAAGGGGACAAGGGACCTTCAAACTTTTTTTTTTTTTTTTTTTTTTTTTTTTTTTTTTTTTTTTTTTACATTTTTCTTTAAATACTATTGAAGGGCACATTGCAGTGCTTTAAGAAATTATAAGACCGCCAACGAATTGGTGCACTTCTGAAGAAGGAGACACAATATGCAAATTTTTAGTGTGTGTATTTAAAACTGATTGTAGAACGTTTTCTGTTATAATTGCTACATTAAAATTTAAATTACATTTTATTAAAATCTTTTAATTTTTTTAAAACTTAAATAAGGTAACTGTTAAGAAATTATAAGACCATCAGAGCAAATTAGCATATTATAAGTCACATCAGAACCATTATAAAACGTACGCGTTTGTATATCCCGAAAGTATTCCCGAGAAGCAAAGGTGCAGGTTTAGATAGTGTTATTTACGATATATTTGAAGATGAAGCGGGGAAAGTGTTGTCTGCGACCAAAGTAAGAGAAATTTGGTTTTATAAGATTGCTGGTAAATCTGAACGAGAAATAACTCGATTAATGAAGCGTTCTAAAACTGCCATTCACAATGAAATAATTAGAAAAAAGAATTCAAATAAAATTAAACGATCTGGAAGAAAAATGATTTTGACAGCATGGGATGATCGACAAATATCAACTCAAAAAGGTCTTTCAACTAGGGAAATTTCAAAAAATTCAGCAAACAAACCTGACACGTAACAGTATGGAAGAGTCTGAAATCAAATAGTAATTCAAAATGTATGAAACTGTTGAAAAAAACCGACGTTAATGAAACATCATAAAGAAGTAAGATTGAAATGGGCTAAAAATGTCATGTCACGGAACAAGAAATGGAAACAACTGATATTTTCAGATAAAAAAAAAAAATTAATCTTGACAGTCCGGATGGTTACAAATACTATTGGCATGATTTGAATAAGGAACCGAAACAATGCTTAAGTCGACAAATGTGAGGAGGATCAGTAATGTTTTGGGGAGCTTTTAATCATGATGGATTTTGCAATTTAACCCGAATTTCGGAACGTATGAACTCTGCGCAATATCAGGCTGTGTTATATGATCATTTGATACCGTTTGAACCTTTTTTAGGTGGTGGTAACATGTTTCAGTAGGACAATGCTTCTTACCATGTGTTTTTTTCTTACCATCCACCTAGCAATGGTTTAAAAAAAGAAAAAAATCATGTTTCGTCATGGCCAAGTCGAAGTTCAGACTTTAGCCCTATGGAAAATCTTTGGAGGGTATTAAGTCGCAAAGTTTATGCTAATAATAAACAGCTTTAATCTGCCAATGAACTAGAAATAGCCATTGTAAAAGAATGGCACAATATTTCTGAATCTGTACCTAATCACCTGGTCACTTCTATGAAAAACAGAGTGTTTGAGGTTAGAAGGAAAAATGGAGGGCCAATATGATATTAATTTACATATTATTTTTTGTTTTTAGACAAGTGGTCTTATAATTTGTTAACAGGTTATTTTTCAATCATTGCTTATATTTTTGTTAACATACCTATTTATTGCATTATTCAAAATTATTGCAAACTAATTTTAATAAGTATGTTGCTTTTTGATATCTCATGGGTTTAAACTATAATTAGAACCTTCACAATTTTCAAAATCAATGTGGTCTTATAATTTCTTAACGCACTGTGTATGCATTATGTCATATATTTATCACACAAGAAATTAAACAAAAAATTGGGGGGGGGATAAAAATAAGGTATTTTCCTGAATATTTTAAGTTATATGAAGAACTTTTCAAAATTCCCGATACGCTTTTCACATCAATTGAAATAACCGATATTTTTTGTAAAAGTTTGATATATGTATACAAATAAAACTGTGCAAACTGTTTCTATATTTGAATATAAAGGTAAGAGAAAAGAATATTTTCTAAATTTTATGACGTTTTCAGCATTTTTGCATTTTTTTTTCTACAATTAACTACTTTTAACTTTTCCAATTATATATAGTTTTTAAAAAAGAACTACGCACAGTTTTATTTGTATATAAACCAAACTTGCGTTAAAAATATTGGGCATTTTAATTGATACGGATTGCGCATGGGACATTTTGAAAAGTTCTTCATAACGTTTAATATATTCATGAAAATTCCTTACTTTTATCCAAAAATATATTTTTTTTAATTTCTTGTGTGATAAATATATGCCATAATGCATATAGTGCGCCCTTGAATAGTATCTAAAGCGAAAGAAAAAATGAATTTGAAGGTCTCTTGTCCCCTTAACTGGCAATTTTACGCATATGTAAATTTGTATGTGTTATTAAGCCCTTAATTCACTCTGCCGTTAATGTCACGGGCTGAGGTGTCGTTCGTTATTTCTCGTGCCCGTCATATTTCCGGACTGGATATTTATTGCTGGAAAAACCTTCTGAAACCAGAAAAATTTAACTGTCATTTCCGTGTGAAGCAGTGGCGTAGCCAAGGGGGGGGTCCAGGGGTTCCGGACCCCCCCCGAAAGTAGACCTGGTTTACTGAATCATGGATACAAATACAACAGTAAAAACTGCTAAGACAGAATCACAAAGCATCTATAAAAAATTCCGCTTTAGAGAGGTGTTCGTCTTAGAAGGTATAATTTAAAGGTATGTCTTTTTTCGGGACTATGAACTTTTCCGTTTTAGACAGGTTTCCGTGATAAACACTTTCCGTTTTCGCAGTATCCCTTAAAACTGCTAAAACGATCTCATATCCCAAACTTTTTCTTTCACGTACTCCTTTCTTAGGTTTTTCATTTCGGAGTACCCCCATTTCTCATAAACACGTCCCCCTCCCCCCCTCCACTCAAGGAGATAACGTAAACATGCTTTTTTCCATTAGTAATCTTCTTATCACAACCATATAATAAATCGATGCAAATTGCATTGATATTCCTAACATTTTTGTGACTTCCATTACCGATATTATTTTCACATACCCCAGCAGACCCGCCACGTACCCCCGGGGGTACGCTACCGCAGGTTGGAAACCGCTGCTATAACACCACCTCTGAAGAGCATAAATCTATTACAGGAAAATGTGTGAAGATGACCTATCTCAAATGAAAACAATTCAAGATTCGACGAAAACAACACTATATATTTGTGCTTGCTAACGTTTGAAACCTATCTGAAATGAAATTTGTTCCAATTGTGAATCCTTCTTGGCAGGTTTTCTGAAAACACGGAATCCTCTCATAAAAAAACATTTTAATGTCCCGAGACGGAAGGATAACTAAACAAGTATACCTGCTATTCCGTTTACACAAATTTACTGTAACTAGATTAAACGTAAACCTTCTTTATCTTGGACTTCGATGGGGTTCTGTTGTCGACCCTTATGGGAAAGAACGAGTTTATACGAACGCAATAACGGTACATTGGTTGAGTTTCGTGACCCTTATCTTTGTTCACATTATAACGGACAATATTAACAATTACTTTAAATCTACTGCCTGCAATTAATAAAAGTAACTATATTTTTGGACCGGTTTTTTGTTACCACTTTCAAAATACACTGGCGAGAAAAAAATAAAGGAACAACCATAAAAAGGTGCTTTATGTTAATTCTATTAAGGGAACTTCCAGAAAGGTAACTCAATGTCAACGTTATCACGTAGTCCAATGGGATTAACATTCGCTACAGAAATATATGCAAATTTTTCAGCCTCAGCCCGTTCTTTCGGTTTACGTGTGAAAAGGAGCGCACGTGGGTAATTTGAAGTCTAATTTTAAGGAATGTACGTGAAATTAGGTAAAACTTTGCTTCTAATAGGTAGAATATGTCGTCCAGAAGACATTTGACCGATTTTGAGAAATTGCGTGCGATAGGGAGAATGTAAGCAGGACAGACACTCTTAAGGGTCTGTAAAGACTTATAAATAGCCAAAAGCGTCATGTCAAGAATCTGTAAACGGTTTAAAGACACTGGTATAATGTCCACAGACAACCAGGTCAAGGTAGAAAACGCACCACAATAGGCTCTCAGGACTGTAATTTGCCAACGATTGCTAAAAGAAATAGGCAACTGACGTCAGTTCAGATTGCAGGGAGTTTGCTGCAGCAACAAGAACTCGACTATCCTGGTTTACTGTGAGTGACAGGCTGCATGCAAGGAAACCTATAATTTGTGTTCCGCTAACTCCAGTAGCGAAATGCGCCCGGTTAAAGTGGTGCAGAGATCATCGTCATTGGAGTACCACGGACTGGAGCCGAGTTCTCTTTACCGATGAATCCCGACTTTGTTGAGAGAGTTACCACAGATGTGTTACCATATGGAGGGAGAAAATCACATGCAATAAGGCTGCAAACATCCGTGAAAGGCATCGATACAAGGTCGTGGAATTGTGGTATAGACGGACATCATTTTGAATGGTCGCAGTGACCGACACATTTTGATTAGTGCAACTGTGAATGCTGAAATATACAGAGTTGAGATTCTTGACTCTCCTGTCAAGTTGTTTAAGGGTGCAATCGGGAGATTCGGAATTTTATGATTATTAATGGTCTAGAAGGGCGCTACCCCCTTCAACGGAACTCCTAAGTATCCCTTCCAGAGCTGTATAAATCCGACCCGTCCGAAGCTTACTGCTGAACTTGGAGAATGTTCTAAAACTGTTCTGAACCATCTAAAATAAATTGGCTGGGAAGTACAAAAACAGAAACCACCATGAACCATTTTTTACACAGTCTAATACTTCCAAAATAGTGCTAATCCATCACAAATAAACTTCTTACAAAAATTTAACTTCCTTAAAGACGACCAGATATCGGAAGCAACTATTAGATCGAATATGGTATCAAAAGTGGCGAGACATGAAACATGGAAACCCAAAAGAATTATGGCTGAATAAGACAATTGTAACAAAACTGCTTTTTCCAGCATGAACTATATTTGATGTGCGTGCTTCTTACATTATTAGTTTCTGTAGCTGAAAATACAAGATATTTTTCTTAAAGTTAAAACCTTCCCACATAGCATTTTTAGTTTGCAGAAAATTTGCAACAGTTTTGCTTTGAAAACCTGCAAAGTTGCAGTAAGCGTAGCATGACAAGACTGAAAGGTCATGACAAGATAACCCAAACTCCGAAGTCACCACAATTTGAACTTGCAGCTAACTTGTCGTGCAAGTTAAATTCATACTGTATCAAATTCATTGCAAACTAACGGCAAACAAGTAATCAAAAATGCTGCATCCATGTCACACTATAAGTTTAACCCCTTCGAAGGGGTCCATAGACCTGATCAAGTCTAGTGATGCGAAAGCGCCGTCAGAAGGTGCATACATCGGTTTTATCACCACAAACAAGTTTAGGTAATATTTGTACTTTTCATTTCGAGCATTTTTTGGTATTTAATAAGTATAGCGCTTAGAAAAGCGGTGCCTACCGAATAAAATTTCTGTGTATGTGCTGATTGTCTATTCTCTCAACAGAGGGATTTTTTGCTTTCGTCACTTTCGTGAATTAAAGACAGTCTTGCATCAGTTTCACAACAAACTACTCATGCAAGTGGGTGATGGTATACCTTGCGGGAGATTTGCTGCGAATTTCTCAATTCGAATTTGTCACGGCAAGATAATATCAGAAAAAATAAACTTGCTGCTAGTGTTCATGCTATCTGGGTTATCTCAAAAGCTCGCATGGGGAGCGCGGCGGATCGCATGAATGTCTCATGCGATTGACACTTATGTGAAATCATTATCCAATATCTATTACAGCACAAATTCTTAATTCAATGGCAAGAAATTAAACATGGAAATTGCTGTTTTAAACTTAACCACTTGATCCTAACTTTATTGTAGGCAAATGTTATGTAATATAAAACTTGATTTAACCCATTCGCTGCCAAAACTATAAAGTAATAATTTTCAATTTTTTTATTAAAAGTCGTTTGCTACCACAAATTCAGAAAGGTAAATTTCGCTTTACTAATACAGCGAAGTTTCTGCCAATAAATGAGGCATTTTTTTAAATTCTAAAATAGTGGTGACAAAGTAATTAATAAATTAAAGCCACGAGTATACTCGTGGATGACAGCGAATGGGTTAATTAAGTTTAACTCTTCAGTATGCTCTCAGCTTTTTTCATCATAGTGAATCTTTTTCATTAGTAAATATTAATGTAACTTCAATGTATTATTAGTTGCAGTTATAGAGATTGACCTTACATTTTTTATCCATGCTTTTTTTTTTATTAAGAAATTAAATAAGGTTATACCTAAATTCTTAAAGTTACTCGAAATACTTCTATTATACATACACAGTCAAGACAAGATTCAAAGGGACTGGTAAAAAGTTCCATTTTAGACAGGTTTCCATAGAAAGATGTGTAATTAATTATGCTTCTAAGATACACAACCTCAGTAAGATCTATTGTTCGTTTCGCAGGGATTCTGAAACTCTTCCGTTTGAGACAGGATTGCGTTATAGAAAGATTCCACTTTCACAGGTTTCACTATGTTTCACTAAAGAACAATGAAAATCCCCTTTCAGACAGGTTTTCAGCAAATATAATTGTATCGCAATTCATATTAATACCATGTAACGCTTCCGTTAAAGACAGGATCCTGTTATAGACAATTACTATTTTAACAAGTTTTATTCTATTCATATCACATAAATAAGTATATTTATATAAATACACAAAACTTGTAAAAATGGAACCTGCCTATAACGGAATTCTGCCTTAAACAGAAATCTTCCGTGCTACGGAAAAGAATACTATACAAATAAACCTAATAATACGAAAACCTGTGTAAAACGGAATTTTCCAGCAATATTTACGATTTTATCTTGACAGGTTTTACTATATATATATAACCTGAAGGAAAAATTTTGGACCCCCCCCCGAAACGAAATCCTGGCTACGCCACTGGTGTGAAGTCTGAATATTTCCGTGTGAGTTTGGGTTTTGGCGCTGGTTGTGATGTTGGACTTCGTGTTGCATGTTTCCAAATATATCACACTCAAAAAAGCTAATAATAATCAAAATTTAATGTATATATATTATTTGTGAAAATTTGTGTGATGATGATAAATAAAGGTCTTATTCGCGATAATTTGTATGGTGTAAAACAAACATTAAGACACAGAATTCTCTCATGATGGTTTTTCTACAAATGTGAATTTGTTCTATAACATCTTTTTGTTTGCCTTAAAAAAACTAATTGTATATTTTATATAGAAACCTTATATTTATTCAATTTCTGTAATAAAAAAATAGGTACTTTTTTATGGTTTTTCCAAATATTAACCCCTTGGGGACGAGTGACACGTATACGTGCCGCATGAAACGCTCAGAATCCTTGTTTTTCCTCACCAGAAAAATTTTACTGTAAAATTTGTCCTATTTAATCAGAGCATTTTCTTGATTCAAGAAGACACAAATTTCTGTTTTTAAAAAACGGAGACAAAAGATTAAAGATTTCGTAAAAGGCTTCCGTCCCGATGGGGTTAAGCGATCCCTAAGATGTTAAAAAAACTTTTTAAATTGTACTTTTATGAATATGTAATGATATTTTCGATATATTCTCAAAACCAAAAGTTATATGATATAAAGAAACGCCGACAATAATATATCTATATTCTGTATAATATGTAAATCTTTATTTCCACGAATGTTTTGGATTTATATTAATTTACTGTTTATATCACTAGATACAATATCGGCGGTTTAATCTTTTATAAGTGTCAGGGGAAATCCTGTTATATCCACTCTAAAGACATTGTCAACAAAAGCAAAAAACCATGAAGCACGTGGGTAGAGACATAACAATAGGAAATGCCCGCATAAGGTTAAATAACAATGCAATGAAAAATATTCTTGTTGACCTTTATTAAATAGTGGTGACAAGCGCGTAAATATGGAACGTTTAAAAAGAATTTCCTTGAGTGTTGATTATCCTTCAAAAATGTCTTTTCAACATTCACAAGTCCTTTATCCTTTTAGAAGTTTTATTTATACTTCTTGAAAAAAAAAATTAAAAATGTGCAATTTAAACAGTTAAAGAAATCCTGTTCGATCAGTTTTTTAGAAAATTTATTTAACCTCTTAAGCTTCACGCCCAATAAGTGTAGGCTACTTAAAAAAAAAAAAAATCAGATTGTTTGATTCCTACCACTTTTTTGAAGTAAAAATATTCATCTTATTTAATGGTAGATAAAATGATGCGAGAATAAAGCCAATTATACTATTGTAAAAAACTGGTGGGAATCAAATAATCTGAATTTTAAAAATGTAGCCTACATTGCCCTTGACAATCACAGGCACAAGAATTAAAGGTTTAAGACAACGGTAAAAGATATTCTTATATAATCCAACTACCACTCATTGGCATAGAAATCCGAAATGGCATCTGTCGGATAAATTATTATTTTTTTCTTTAGTTGATTGGTTGTTTCTTAATATCCACTACGTTGATACATTAAAAAAAACGACCAAAGTGTCAGAATTACTGAAAACGACATTTGTATAAATAAAATAAATCTTTGTAATCACTAAATACAAAGAAATACGGAGTCATGAAATTTTGATTCAGTGAGTAATTAACGATAAAACTGCAATATTCTTTATCCATTTACTCAACATCATCTTTCTTTGCAAAATTTGTTTTTTGCACCCGTAATAAAGAAAAGTATTATTTGTCTTATGTAATTAGAGCACTTTAAATTAATGTAATTAAAGGTAACTTTTTTTAAAGTAAAATGGTGCCAACCGAATACAACTTGTGTAAAAAACGCCGGTCTCAAAAGGGTTAATATTATGACACTTTTATGACATATATCTGAAGAACGTTCGTAGAATAAGTCTCAAATTGTTTCTAAATTTGCAGATGCACTGCTTCATAATTGGCACCCATTTATATTTTTTTCCATTTATTATTATTAATATTATTATTATTTTGTATCCATATTGGTCAAATATTATTGTACAAATGACATGCACTAATCTGTAGCATTAACTATTTATAAATATGAGGATAAACGTACTTTGGTTTATCCCTAAAGGCTATACAATGCTAAAATTTCCCCAGTAATCATGCTGTAATTACAGTTGTTGATGAGGCGAGACCAAGCAATATTAATCATGTTCTGTTGAATTCCCTTCGAAAACTTATTATATTGCCAATGTTCATAATTAAACCAGGGAGCTATCAATTCCACGGAATTTAATTTTGTTAAATATTATGTAAATAGTCAAAAGATTTATTTTATTGTATAACGCGAATTCTCTAAATGTATAAATAATAATCTGTGTATACAGAAAAATCTGAATCATTGTTTTCTTCTTTCTCTTTATAATTCATAAAATAAGATACTTGGAATTTATATTACTGCGATATACAACTTTTACGTTCAGGTAATAGCACTTGTAAACGTTTTACTTCACATTTTACTTCTGTTTAAATTATTCCATTAAATATTATTTTGTGACATACATGATTTCCAGGAATAACGTGTTAGTAGATGAAAATAAAAAATGTTTAAATAGTTAGCAGTGTCTTTTCTCGTTCATATTGACGATTTTACACACGGCAATTCAAAGCTTAACTTAATATTATAACATTTCTAGTTCCCAAATACAGCTCTATTGTTGCAAATGTAACACTCTGTGATTTGTTGTGCTGTGATTTGTTATTTTAGCGAGGAAGGAAGCAATCTTTGACACAGACGATGGGTTTTGTGCCGGCATTTTGTACAGATTGTCACCTTCGTATTTTTATTGCTGCAAAACACAGTAAAGGATATAAGATAAATGTTGGGTTTTTTTTATGTGTTCATTATGATCTTAGAATACAGTTTGACTAACTATTTCAGGTGAACAGTGTATGTATTTGATTTAACAGTTGAATTACTCGGTGGTACTTATAAGTACCGTCAGTACATTGCGTGTTAAAGAAAAACTTCTTGTTTAGTTTTCGTCTGTATAGTTATGCATCGTTTTCATCTGCTTTAAAATGTAATTACTAAAATGTAGTGTAGTTATGATTTCCCTGGTATTTCTTTTCTGTTTCATTGTTTGTTTTTTTTTTTTTTTTATAGGAAATTGAAAAAGTTGTTACCCCGGCTCGTTTTCGCTATGCTAGAAATTGCATATGTAAATTCATATATTGCATATGTGGAGATACGAGAGAACCTGTTATGCCTGGAATATAGACGTCGCATAACTAAAGGACTGCTAACAAGATCGAAACTTTAAAAAAAAAAAAAGTTTTTTTTTTTTTTTTTTTAAACCCTTTCAGGGGCAAAGCATTTTTAATTCTAAAGTGTTGAAATAAATAATTAGCACCGGAATTTGCCAAAAGATTTATTTGTAAATATGAAAAAGCCTATATTTTACATACTTATTAAATTGGAAATATTTTCTGATGCCATTTGAAATACCTTGTGGGTTTTCTGTTACGATATTTTAGTCATAGACCACTGACGGTACTATAAAGTACCACTTTAATTCATTACCTCTAAATAATTAAATTTCTCACGGGTGAGTATTTATTTTTATGTTTATCCTTTAATTTTCATTGTAGTAACTGAAAAAAAAATATTACATGAAAAAAATTACAGTATATCATAATGCAGTAGATGAAGGGTTAACACAACTCTTTTATAAAAACGCATGCGCAAGCGGAGTTCAGTTCATTTCTCTGCAAAGAGGTCAAAAGGTCAGTTCATATTTTCAGGAGTTCTTGAAATATTTAGGATATTATACCAAATTCGCAGGAATATTATAAGAAAGGACATTTTTTTACTCGTATATTCCTAAGTCACACCAGAAAATTAAAATAGCAACATTTTCTTTAAATAATAGCAGGCTTTCCATACTTAAATAAACCGAAATTAACCATTAAAACTTTCTTGTGTAAAATCAGATTATTTGGATTACGTAATGTGATGCAGAAAAAAATTTTAAAATGAAAACAAAATCAAGAAAACAAGTGTGTTTAAAATTTTCAACATCTTTTTGTAGTAATTAAACAATATATATACTAAAGCTACTATACCACTACTTTAATTAACTAAAGATTAATAAAAATTTGTGTAACCCTTCGAATACCCTCTTCTTCTGCTCCACAGTGATCCATCCCAATACCAGTAAGGCGTACGTTACTGGCTATATGTTGTCCGCTCGGTGGTCTAGGAGTATGATTCTATTCTTTGGGTGCGAAAGGCCCCAGGTTCAAATCCCGGTCGGTATCGTTGATTTCATTTTGCCATGTAAGCGGTCAGTGTTGTATACTTCAGTATACCTCAATCGGTGCAGTTCATATGGATACTGTTAATTTTAACTATTAAAAGAACATGGAATTAACACTTTCATGTCTATAGCAAAACTGTTTAATTAATAACTTTGTAAATCATTTATCGCACAGTCGTTCAGTTTCTATATTTAGGGTAAAATAATGTAAATTTTCAAATTACATTTCTTCTACTTAGTATTTGGATTTTTTTCCTTAACCCCTTAATTCTTGTTCCCGTGATATTCACGGGCTGTGACTTTTATTCATATTTGTTTGATTCCCACCAGTTTTATAGAATAGTGCAATTGGCTTTATTATGGTATCATTTTACCTGTCATTAAATAAGGTGAACATTTCTTTTTCAAAAAAGTGGTGCCAATAAGCAATTTGAATTTTTAAACCGTAATTTAATGCGACCGTTAAGGGGTTAAAGGAACATAAAAAAATTATAGAAACTCATTTTCTTAAAATAAGATAATGTAATAGAGTCAAGACACTGAATTAAAAAAACTAGTGTCGTGAAGGAATTTTCACCTTGTCATTAATATAAACTTTACAACATACTTATAACTACTTAAAAGGTGACATAAACATATACAAATATTATTTAACCCTTTATCTACTGACGGTACTTATAAGTACCACTCACTTTAAACTTTCATCCTATAGTGAATATGACTAACATTCTAATGGTACTTTGCAAAAATACTCTTTTAACTCCACTTTATCCAGATGCATGGCAGCAGTAGTTCTAGATTTGTTATTTTAGCGAGGAAGGAAGCAATCTTTGACACAGACGGTGGGTTTTGTGGAGACATTTTTTACAGATTGTCACCATCGTCTTTTTATTGCTGCAAACACAGTAAAGGATATAAGATAAATGTTGGATTTTTTTTATGTGTTCATTATGATCTTAGAATACAGTTTGACTAACTATTTTAGGTGAACAGTGTATGTATTTGATTTAACAGTTGAATTACTCGGTGGTACTTATAAGTACCGTCAGTACATTGCGCGTTGCAGAAAAACTTCTTGTTTAGTTTTCGTCTGTATAGTTATCCATCGTTTTCATCTGCTTTAAAATGTAATTACTAAAATGTAGTGTAGTTATGATTTCCATGGTATTTCTTTTGTTTCATTGTTATTTTTTTTATAGGAAATTGAAAAAGTTGTGACCCTGGCTCGTTTTCGCTACGCTAGAAATGGCATATGTAAATTCATATATTGCATATGTGGAGATACGAGAGAACCTGTTGTGCCTGGAATATAGACGTCGCATAACTAAAGGACTGCTAACAAGATCGAAACCTTAAAAAAAAAAGGTTTTTTTAAAACCCTTTCAGAGGCAAAGCATTTTCAATTCTAAAGTGTTGAAATAAATGATTGGCACCGGAATTTGCCAAAAGATTTATTTGTAAATATGAAAAAGGGGGCCTATATTTCACATACTTATTAAATCGGAAATATTTTCTGGTGCCATTTGAAATGCCTTGTGGGTTTTCTGGTACGATATTTTAGTCACAGTCCACTGACGGTACTTTAAAGTACCACTTTAATTAATTACATTTAAATAATTAAATTTCTCACGGGTGAGTATTTTCTTTTTTGTTTATCCTTTAATTTTCATTGTAGTAACTGAAAAAACAAATTACATGAAAAAAATTACAGTAGATCATAATGCAGTAGATGAAGGACTAATACAACCCTTTTATAAAAACGCATGCGCAAGCGGAGTTCAGTTCATTTCTCTGCAAAGAGGTCAAAAGATCAGTTCATATTTTCAGGAGTTCTTGAAATATTTAGGATATTATACCAAATCACGGGAATATTATAAGAAAGACATTTTTTTTACTCGTATATTCCTAAGTCACACCAGAAAATTAAAATAGCAACATTTGCTTTAAATAATAGCAGACTTTCCATACTTAAATAAGCCAAAATTAACCATTAAAATTTTCTTGTGTAAAATCAGATTCTTTGGACTACGTAATTCCTTGAACGTATTCTATCATGGGAATTTAAGGGTTAAAGGTTAAGCTTTATAAAATAAATAATAATTATATAAAATAAGGTATTTGAAGACATACCAATTAAAATATTTACTAATTTGCAATATTTTAGAGTAAAACAGGCACTTATAGCAATTTAGCAGTTTTAGCAGGATAGCAGTTTTTACTTGTATTACAGATGCGCAACAATAGAAGAGATTGACGTATTATATGACAAATGTATCTAAGATTTTTTTCATTATTTTTCTTATGTAATAAATCTTTCAGAGAATCATATATCATTTTTTCGAAACGAAATAAAAAATGGCGCATTTAAGGATTAAGTCCACCACTAGTTGGTTTTTACATGCTGGTTACGAAATTGATTCCCACCAGAAACTATGTAAAATTTTAATAAAAAGGACAAGATTGTGCTCGTTTAAACGTTAATCTCTATACGGCTTGCGTCTTGGAGTTCAGGATATGTCACTTTCCGTAATGGGAAGGGCGGAATACATAAGAAGATGAACAACATTGTTTGGAGAAGCGTTCGTATCCAGGGCTACCAATAGGACCTTTTTTTAAATTCCGAATTCATACCAGAAAGTTTTAGTACTTTTTTTCTTTATTAACAAACATTTCAAAATTACTGGTCCTGACCACTGCTAAACTAAATTCCCACCACTAAAAATGAATATCTGTTTCTGTGATCATTTATGAGTCAAATTCTGCATTAATAAGACCTTTAAATACGGAGAAAATTTCGATTTGTATTTACTGGTGGATGTTTCGCCCTTAGGTAATCAACCTTTGCGAAAGCGGTTGCAGTTGACACTTCACTATTTTAAGGATAAGTCAGTCCCTCCTTATTAATAGTTTCATGGAATAATCAACTCGCATGACACACAAACATATGTTGGTGAAAAATGTAGGTAGACTGTATTTTTAGGTCGTCGAATCAGATAAATATGTATATTACCTTATATATTTTACTCATGTAAATGAAAATGCATGTTTAAGATTCTTTACAAAGACGATATTTCCTAAAACAGTCATATAAATTTATAATATGCATACGGAAAAGAAATTTCAAAATCCATCAGCGAGTTATTTTTTCTAATACTGTTAACACTATTTTAGTCTGCTCACATTTAATATATAATGCTTTGACTTACGTGTACAGTCTGTCAAAGTGTGTGGAAAATGCAGGTAGACTGCATTTTCATATCATTTAATCAAATAAATATATATAGGGGAGACCGGGGCACATTTTTCATAGGAGCAAGTTTTCCAACTCGCTTTAATTTTTAAATGAGCCGCTAGGTGACGCTAGTGAGTGAACTGGGTGAAGTGGCAACATCTTACATACCACCTACAAAAGTTATAGTTTAGTAGCTGCAGTCACTTCGTCAGGAGAGCTGTTTTTTTTTCATTTTTTCAACGGTGTGTGAATTTTCAGGTCTTTATTAAAACTTAAAATAAACGTACTAGCGTTAAACTTACTGTTTTGACATTGCCTGCACTAAAAAAAGGGTTTCTTTCTTCATGTAACTATGCGTTTGTTTCGCAAATAACTTACATCGCTATTCGTCCAGGTAGTGTAAAAGTTCAAATATGGTGACGGGGCAAGTTTTCCAACAACATACGGGGATATTTTCCAACACTTTTCTCGTTGGAAAACGTCTCCCCTCCTAAATCAGCTAGTCTTATTGTATCAAAAATGTATTTATTGGGTAGTAAAATCGGCCAAATAACCATATATACTACGAACCCGTTTGATCATTTAGTCATTTTAGTAAAACTATCAATATAAAAAACAAGGTAAATTAAAAAATTTTATAAAATGTCATTTTCTTCTAAAATGGGTTCATATAATGAATCCATTTGATGTTAATTATGCCTTTCCAGAAATAAGCTACAACACGGAGATCGCAGTGTGTATGAACCCCAAAGCAAATTAACCGTGCTTAGAGCTGCTCCACTGGCGTTGATCCACAGTCAATATTATGGCGGGTTTTAAACGTTCGAGAATTTTCCCACTGAATCCTGAAATATTTACAGACTGTGCTTTTATGTCATCCTACTTTTCTGACAGGCCAGCTCCTGCCGCACCAAAACTTGAAAGCACCAACAATCCTCAAAAGATTTAAAACTCTCCTCAATAATCGATTCCCCCCCCCCCCCCCCCAAAAAAAAAAAAAAACACCGAAAGCATCTAATTCTTCTACACCAACGCAGGCAAGCTGTGCCTTAAGTTCTACTCAAACTTTCGCTATTGCTTATGAAAAACGCATTCCCTCTACATCCAAACAAACTTCGCCTACACCAGAAGAAGTTAGGACTTTTGCGAAGGCTGCACTAAGGAGGCAACCACGGCGTGGAAAGAAAAATAGGAAGTATTTTACTGTACTAGATTAATTTTAACACAATTATTCTAATTGGTAAATAAATCATATTAGATGTAAATTTCCAACTGGGCGAAAAATGTCGGGACCAGGATTCGAACCAGAGATCTCCTGGCTGAAGCCGCCAATGCTCTGCCATCTGAGCTATCCCGGACGAATATGGTGGAGCTTTTTCACGCAGCTAACCTTAATGATTATAGCATCTGGTCTGAAACCTGGTTCAGCTCAACAGAATAAATCACAAGTAATAAAACTCCAGAAATCGCTGGATGCGTAAATACACTAGATTAATTTTAACACAATTATTCTAATTGGTAAATAAATCATATTAGATGTAAATCTCCAACTTGGCGAAAAATGTCCGGACCAGGATTCGAACCAGGGATCTCCTGGCTGAAACCACCAGTGCTCTGCCCACCAGATTTGTCCGGGATAGCTCAGATGTTAGAACACTGGCGGCTTCAGCCAGGAGATCCCTGGTTCGAATCCTGGTCCGGACATTTTTCGCCCAGTTGGAAATTTACATCTAATATGATTTATTTACCAAATAGAATAATTGTGTTAAAATTAATCTAGTGTATTTACGCATTCAACGATTTCTGGAGTTCCATTACCTGTGATTTATTCTGTTGAGCTGAACCAGTTTTCAGGCCAGATGCTATAATCATTAAGATTAGCTGGGTGAAAAAGATCCACCAGATTCGTCCGGGATAGCTCAGATGGCTGGCGGCTTCAGCTAGGAGATCCCTGGTTCGAATCCTGGTCCGGACATTTTTCGCCCAGTTGGAAATTTACATCTAATATGATTTATTTACCAATTAGAATAATTGTGTTAAAATTAATCTAGTGTATTTATGCATCTAGCGATTTCTGGAGTTCCATTACCTGTGATTTATTCTGTTGAGCCGCACCAGTTTTCAGACTAGATGCTATATAATCATTAAGGTTAGCTGGGTGAAAAAGCTCTACTGGATTCGTCCGGGATAGCTCACATGGCACAGCACTGGCGGCTTCAGCCAGGAGATCCCTGGTTCGAATACTGGTCCGGACATTTTTCGCCCAGTTGAAAATTTACATCTAATAGTATTGCACTGACTGATTCTCCTGTTAAAAATCAACTGAAAATGGAGAAAAAAAGATTCATCTAAAAAAAGGGAAACTGCAAAAGGAATCAGATAAAAGGGTCGAGAAAAAAACAAAAACAAATCCCGGCAAGGAGCTGTTTGGATCTTCGTCTTGAAATGTAAAAAGGATTAAAACTGTTTATTATGTTACTTCAGTTCACAATACTTGTAGTTCACAATAAAAAAAATATTTATTAATTAACAAGCAAGATTTATTATCTGTGTTTTACCATTTAAAGTATAGTTAGAAAACTTGCTCCTGACCATTTTTAGTTGGCTGGAAAACTTGCCCTGCATACGGGGCACATTTTCCAAGGTAATATGATTAGACTTAACCATTTTTTGTGAAAAAGTATATTTAGTTTTTTGAAAAATAATTGTGCCAGTTTATACAGAAAGGTCTAGGGAATACGATGATATCCTGTAGATATTCAAATAGATAAAAATAAAAAATACAAAAATAAAATTATAAAAAGTTGGAAAACTTGCCCCGGTCTCCCTATATTGCCTTATATTTTACCCATGTAAATGAAAACGCATTTTTAAGCCTCTTTACAAATACGATACTTTCTAAAACAATCCTATAACCTGATGATAAGCACGCGGAAAAGAAATTCCATAATTGAAAAGCGAATTGGGTTTTTTTTATCACTATTTTAATCTGCTCACATTTAATATATCATATTTTGACTTATGTTTATTTAGATGAAAAGGGATCAATGAGCTTTTCATAAAGATATTTTAAGAAATAGTCATTCAATCATATTAAGGTTTGTTTAGGAAAATTCTAATGAAAGCAGTGACCTGATCTCGCTCATTTCACTTATTTATACTATTACTTTAATACATTTGCTTTTCACGCTACTATTCATCAACTGCGACAAACTTATATTAAGTCTGTATTATTTTATGTCCCTTCAAAGCATAAGGCATTGTATTATGTATCTTGAAGTCTAATGCTTTTCTTCTTTAAAGTATTTATGATTTCATAACCTTTTAAAAGAGGGTTAATAGAAAAATAATCAAGGATATCAAATGAACTTTGAAAAGTGGATTTAAATGTATTTAATATTTGTAAAAATTCATGAGAAATAATATTAACTCAATGAAGGCATGTTTAAACAACAGAGCTGGTTTGGGAAATGTGATTTAAATCTCATAACTGTATGTAAGTCATTGTTAAGTGTATCACCAAACATGATGTAAAAACAACTAATAAAGATTTTTATTCCTTTGAAAATCTGCATAGATAAATTTAAAAGCATAAATACCACATAAAAAAAAAAAAAAAAAAAAAAAAAAAAAAAAAAAAAGAACTGAGGTCAGCGAAAAACAAAATACTAACAACAAAATTAATTCAATTTGAAAAGATTAAGTGTTTAAGAAGGAATTAAAAAACAAGGAATCAAAGATCATTACTGTTAGTCAGGTTACTCCATAAGCTTAAAAAAATGATAATAACGGCAGCAGTCAGTGTTGAATTCATGCACTTTTCTCCGGGATGGATTTCTGTGGCTCCGGGGGAAGGGGGCATTATTTAGTTCCGGGGATGAAAATTGTACTTTTTGACCATCTGAAATACAAAATCTCAAATCTAGGAGCAGACATCTCATTACTCCTGGGGGAATGTCCCCTCCAGGGACACCCCCTGAAATCAACACTGGCAGTAGTATCAATAGTTATATATATTTTTTTATTAATGCAAATCTTTTATACCTATCGTGTGTGCATATATAAATAACAAAACTCAGCTATGACAGTGCTTCCAAGCAAGAAATGACTGTTAACCCTTTATGTACTGAATTATGAATTCATGAAAATTTTATCTTCTAAATCATTTTTCGTGAATTGTTTAAACTACATTAGAAGATTTACATAATCATTTAATAAATTTTAGAAGTATTTTAGTAGAAGGATTGAAGGACTTAGAAGAATTCATTAAATTTGAATTTATAGAGATTTTGTGCAATATTTATAACCCCACTGAAATCATTTATCTTAAATATTTTTCTTAGTATTTTGTAGATTAAGAAATGTAGAAATGTAATGCTCTTACTATAGAAATATAGAAATATTTCCGAATTGAAGCCCCCCCCCCTCCCTCTCCCCAACGCCAAGAAAGCTGAAAAGATCCAAAGGCAAAAGAAATCATCTTTTTAAAAATATTTTTGCTTTGTGTATCCAATAATGCTTTTGAAACAAGATAAAGTATTGCATCTACAACTCATTATAAACTGCATTACAACTAATCGATGTATTAAATGAATTTTATAACAAGTTACTTTAATGGTACTTATAAGTACCGTCAGTAGATAAAGGGTTAATGTATATTTTCCAGGGGAGGTGTCAGTACTACTTTTTGTTATTTTACAAAGATGTGTCTATTGCATTCACTTATATGAGAAAAATAATCTATCAGCAATAGACCCTATTCTTCCTCGCGGTTCGAGGCTGTAAAACAACATCTGTTTGGGAAAACATTGGAAAATCGCTTCATTTGAACTCATTACGGTCTTCATGAATTCACTTATTTTTTATTCCACTACTGAAAGATTTGAAATGTATGTAATAGATCTGAATAATATAAGGGATATTCATTTAATTTCAGATTAATTTTATGCAGATTATCTAATTTATTTGAAATATGTTAAAATAAATTAAATTATAACCAAAGTCTGTATAAATGAGTGAAATTTCAAATGTTTAAACTGAGGATTGTTTATAAATCACGTAAATTAAACTTATTTTACTTAAATATGATTTTACTTAACGATTTTAGTGTTCATTTTTAGTGTTTAAATATTTTTTTATTTAAATTCTGAAAATCATGCTTTTATCATTAAAAAAATAATAAAATAAAATTATGTCTACATTATTAATTAGGTTTATAAACTCACAAATGTGACAATAAAATAACGCTCTAAAGAGAAATAACGAAAAAAACCTTGGTGAATAGAATGCAAAGCGCAAACAAACGATTACGTCGCCATTTTACATACTGTGACGTCACAAGAATGCTGTCCATACCGCCAAAAAATACTCTTTGAGGAATATATTTCACAATACGTCATAGATAGACATAGAGTTAGACAAAAATAATGAGTCACAGAAAGTTAAGCTTATAAATTGCATTTCTCATTTAAAGTATCACAAAATACTTAGCAAGATAAATCATAATGAAAATGCAAAGCACGGATAATAGTTCATACGTTATCATTTAAGAATGTCTGATGTTGTTTCGTTACATTTGACGTCTATATATCAATAGTGTCGTTTTTTAGTAAGTGGTTTGGTCAGGGCCGGTGACAGGTTTCATGGGCCACTAGAAAAAAAGGTACGGAAATTCACCGCTTATTCGAATCACTGTATAATTGAATCAGGCATTTTTTTAGATTTAAGAACATAACGTTTATTGTCGTTTATTCGAATCAACGCTCTCCCCTCTGATTGAAACAGATTTAGCTTTACAAACCTGTTTAATTTAAAATATGGTTATTAAACTTTGTCATGAAATTATTTTCTTCAGGGTATTCTGAAATTTTTCATTTTATCCGCTTGACAATCCCACTGTCTATGACACAAAAAAATTACAAACAAAAACGGTTGATTTTAATCAGTTGTTAAATAATTAAGAAACTCCCTCCGCTATAAATGTGATGCATCTTTAATTAACTAACCATTATAATTAACTAGCAAAACTCGCGGCTTTGCACGCGTAGTTTTTGAAATATGCCAAGTAATATTCGTGCGTTTGAAATGAATGTAAAATTAGTTAATTAACAAATTGTATGTAAAATTCCATAGAAATCGTAATTTAGAACGTTTTTAAAACATTTTCTGCTCCTTTCATCATTTTGAGATTTAAAAAGAAAAAAAAAAAAAAAAAAAAAAAAAAAACATTTTTAGAGAACATTTGCATTTTAAAAGTAACCAGCATGCCAAATTCATAGTTTCTAGTCTCTTCAGTATCACAAAAATCGTAAGTTTAGAACGTTTTTTCCCCTGCACTCTTTGAAATTTACGATTAAAAAAAAACTATTCTGTGTTTTATCCTTAACATAAAGTTATTCATAAAAATCGCATTTAGAATATTTTTCTCTCGTTTCATTCTTTTAAATTTCGATTTTTTTTAAAAATCGTTCTTAGGGAGCATTTGCATCTTAATAGTAACTACCATGCTAAATTTCAAGTTTCTAGCCCCTTCAGTATCACAAAAATCAAAATTTTCGAACTTTTTTTCTCCTGCACTTTTTAAAATTTCGATTTTTTTAAATCTGTTTTGTGCGTGCATGTGTGTTATAAAAGTAGCATCCATGTCAACATTAGTGTTTCTTCCCTTAACAATTCCATAGAAATCGCATTTAGAACGGTTTTAGAACGCTTTTTGCTCGTTTCATCCTTTTAAATTTTGAATTTTTTAAAAACCGTGCTTAATAGCATTTACAACTTATAAGTAACTACCACGCAAAATTCCATGTTTGTAGCCCCTTCAGAATCGCAAAATCGCAATTTTAGGAAGTTTTTCGCTCCTGCACTTCCTTGGGGGTAGCGCCATCGGCATAAAATATAGTCTATTTTGAGGCAGAGAATGTTACCAGCAATTTGCCACCATTACTTTTCAAATCGGTTCGGTAGTTTCAGATATTGCCCCGTACAAGCAAACAAAACTACAAACGTTACTTTAACTCTTTATAATATTAGTATAGTCTGCTATCTGACAACCAAATTTCATAATTTTTATATCCCGGAAATTGATTTCAAACACCAATTTTGACTTGCATTCATAATTATATAATTTTTTCGAATATTAATATCAAAACTTATATTTCACACATAAAATTGTTAAAATGTATAAAAATCGTAGTATGCTTGGGATGGCTAATGCTAATGCCACAGAATATTCAGTGTTAAAAAATAACTGTACATCTTTATAATTCCTAAAATTATTGGCCGAATAATTTCCAGTTTTATAACCAAAGTTAAAATTGGATGTAGACTCAAAATATGAATTAAATCATGTTTTAGCATTGGAAGTTTTAAGTTCTTATACTATTTCAACACGAAGACGGCTCCCTAAAACTTATTATTATTATTATTTTTTTTTTTTTTTTTTAAGGAAGGACCATTTTCCAATTAAGCGAACTATTTTAATTTTTCTCCGATAAAAATCTATGCGGAAAAGTTTTTTAAAAAACTAATTATACATTCTACACAATGCTTAACAACATACAAAATATAAATACTATCTGACTTCTCTCACCACCACCGTTGCCCAGGACCTTAATAATAGCCTTAGATATGCCAAAAACAAATGTGTTGAACGATTTTATATTTTTAAACGACAATCTAAACGATTTTATATTTTTAAACAAGTAAAATGGGCTTGCAAGAAGCGTTCTTCTATTTTTCTTATTCTTTTTTTTTCGACACCCTCGAATACATTCAAACTTAATATATATATATATATATCAGTGGCGTGGCGTCCGGTCATCGCTGGATGCGGCGATGACCAAGCAATATTTTAAAACTCTTAATAAGCTTTTAAAACTCTACGATCCAGTTTTAGCAAAACATTTGGAGTTCATGTATAAGTGAAGGTAAGATTTAAAGTTTCTTTTTTGAACATTCAACCATTGAATTTTAGAGTTAATAATTTTTCACCACAAACTTAAATAATTGCGATGACCACCGAAAATTTTCACGCCACGCCACTGATATATATATATATATATATATATATTCCTTATTATCTAACCACTTTGAAATTTTTATGAGTTTATAATATTTCCGAGCCCTGTGTTTAATTTTCGTGCTAAAATGTTCATATTTGGTGGCAAAAGGACTACGATTTAAGTTAGCAATTAGAAAAAAAAATCTGAAGTGACTTCCAGAAACGAATTTTTTTGAAAGGGTAAATATTAATATTACTTAAAACATAATACGTATTTTTTAAACCTAGATGCATGTTTGCTATGCGTGTATTATCTGTTTTTCCTATTTACATTTAAAATTCCGTGTGAAAATATTAAATATTTCGGAAAAAAGAAAGAAATAACGAAAGAGAATTACGGAAAATATTTTTTGAAAGGGGTGATATTAATGTTATTTTTAACAGATTACGGCTTTCAAAGAGAAAATGAACGTAAATATGGTTTGGTATCTTTGGTATTTTTCGTATTTTGATTTCCGTAGCCGATGCCTATTTTTAATAATCGCACAAAAGAAATCGGAAATCACGAAAGTGACTTACGGAAGCGGACGGCTAAGGGTTAATATTAATATTTTTTTAAACCAAATTACAGCATTCGTGTTGAAAATAAAAGCAGGTGTGGTTAGGATTTTTTTTTTTAATTCTGATTTACGAAGCAGCAGAAACACCTGACTGTGCAAAAGTGAGTTTCACAAACGAATTTTTTTTCAAACGTCTAATATTCCTATTTTTTCGAAACGGATTCCAGAATTCAAAAGGAAAATGAATGTAGCTGTGGTCTGATGATTTTTAAAGATTCCAGAAATCACAAAATATACTGAAACGACTCTCGGGAAAAACTTTTTTATTCAAAGTTAACATTGATATTTTTTGAGCGCATTGCAACATCTTAAACGAAAAGTACGATCTTTAATTTGGAGTACCCGATTTTCTGTATTTCAGATAGTTAAATGAATGCGGGCTTCGAAACACGAGAAATATAAAACAAGTGGATAAGTGTGATCACAGATCGCACAGAGGGTTCAATTTAATATTCCTTTCAAAACACTTTATCCTTTTGCAAAATCTGTTAGTTCCACATTTCGTAACCAGGGGGTACACTTTATTCAAACAAACCTGTATCCGAACGAAACTCCGTTTTACAACCTATCCGTAGATATATTAGTCGAGCGGATCGGGCCATAGCACCCGAGATAGGTAGGCACCCCTGGCGATAAAAAGTGGAACTAAAATATGTAAGGCTATGGTGCATAATATGAAAGAGTGGTCAAAGGGGCGTCAGCAAAAGTTAGAAAAGTACCCCCCGGTGAAAAGGGGGGAGGATATAGAATTGCTTAAAATACTCAAGTCCGGAGGGGAAAATAATATGACTTTTTGAAAATTTTATGATTTGTCATGTGATCGCAAGTGTTCTGCTATAAGTATGCAAAATTTCAAACCTCCAACATATATAGTTTCTGAGAACGGGCTCTGTGACGGACAGACAGACAGACGAGTGAAACGAATAGGGTTTTGTCAGATGAACGAAACCCTAAAAACAAACTGGAATTTTCTTAATTTTTTTTGAATGGGTTAGTATTAATGTTTTTCATATTTTAGTATAAATATTTTAATATTTCTAACGGCTTGTTCCGTTAGAAAGCTTAAAGAACGTCGATGCAGCTTCGTGCCTTTCGTTATTCCCTATTTGGAATGGTTCGGCATTAAATGACCCAATGTGACCAAAGAAAAAAAAATCCGCACGCTTTAAAATTTTGAATTCGTTATTTTTTGTCGAAATATGGAAAAGCATATAACAGTCACTTAAGGAGCGTTCATTTTACCTGCAAACGACACATTCTGTTTTAAAAAATATAAATATTGGGAGGTGGAGAACAGGCGATACGAGGTTCGTTTGGAAAAATTTTCCTTTAAAAGTATGAATTCTTACAAAACCAGATTAAAGATGTATACAAATTCGAAGTTTATTTAAGACTATTATAAAGTTTTAAGTCGATTGTGTTTTAAAATTTTGACTCTAAATCTAAATTCAACAACAGAAAAAGCTGCAAGAAAGCACTTTTTCCTGGAAGCTTTAATAGACAACGGGAGTGAACATTTTCAACCTGTTTTGAGCGATGGGGAATCAGGCCCCTAACGCTCTAACCCACCTTATACTGCTTTGACATTTCAGACACTTCTCCGCACTCTCACGTTAAAACATCCTTTCCACTAAATTAATTGTTTTTGTGCAAGAAATTTATACCTCCGTATTAATATGTATAATTTTTAATAGAAGGGGAAGAATAATCTGTTTCTATGTGGAAGCCCGTGTTTTCATGATTATGGCCCCGGGTCGTTTTTTCAATGATTAGAAATATGGGTCAACAAAAACGCGTCGTCAAGTGAGAAGTAACTTACATATCAGGCTTCAATTTTTATGCAGGCAGCAAACATGACCACCAAGATTTGATTTTTCCTTAGGCAGCAGGTACAGGACTAAGAGACCAGAAATTTTGAGGGAAGGTTGCAGATTTTGAATGTTATTTTAAATTTTGTGGATAGTGAATTTCAATAATGAAGTTATAAGTGAGTTTAATATTTTAAAAGATACTAATAAAAATATATTAAGGATTTTTGGTTTCAGAGTTTTCTTTCTTTTTGTCCTTTTATAATAATAATGGTTTGTTTAAGCTCGCTCGCCAGGACTAGAAGCAGAAATTGGAGTGCTGGAGCAGAGGTGAGATGGGCCCTCTGGATATCCTGTGTATAATATATGCATATACTTAATACAAAAGCAGTGCTCACGGGGTACTTTTCAGCTTAGGGCCCGATACAACTGTATCCCCTGTTGCCCACAATGCATGTCCCTGTCATTAGTAATTAGTACAACAATATTTTAGCCAAAATAATATTTTGGTAGTTCGTATGCTAAGCGATGTCACGTAAATGGATTGCGTAAGATATGTCTAATTCAAAGGGCCCCAAAAATGTTTATATTTTGTAATTTAATTAATTAAAATTTCTAAATTAAGTCTTGATGACTATTAAATAAAATTCCATATCGATTTGACCTTAATTTGGCAATAGGAATGATTATTTTGTGAATACACAAAACCTTTATTTCTACTTATTTCTTACCAGAGCCCGATTAAGATTATAGGCGGCCCAAGGCCCAGCAAATTTTCGGAGTCCCATCACACAAAAATAGTAGCTATTTTTTTCCCCCGGGAGTATTCGAGGAGTTGTGATTATATTATCATACGGTTGACAAGTTAACCAAAATCGTTTTTTGTTTTTTGAGAAAATAATTGCAGGAAACTTAAATTTTAAGGAATTTTTTTCTAAATCAATTTATTAAATTTGGGGCCCCACTCAGCAGTGGGTCCAAGACCACGGGCTAGTTGGCATGTGCGGTAATCAGACAATGTTTCTTAGGCAATTTTCTTTATATGTACTCATACATAATTTTCGGGAAAATGAAAAAAAATAACTTTTTCATTTTTGTTTTCTTTTCATTTATGCTTCCCTCTATACTTTGTAACAAATATAGTTAATAAAGTAAGGATAAAAAAAAGAAACAAACGTTTGTACAGAATACGCATAAATGTAGAATAAGTCTTATGTGCCATCAATTTATAAAAAACAACAATAACTAAGCAATTACTGCAACTTACTGTCTAGTACCAATACAATGCCCAATGAGACATGAGGGTTACAATGAGACATGAGGAACACATTGAACTAAGCGATGACCCTTTTTTGCCCTAAGGCGCGCGGAGATTTCAGAAAACAGGAAGCTCCGGAATAGTTGTAAGATGATCAACTATTTTACAGTTTTTATAGTCCTCGCAATGGGAAATTTCCTGTACCTTTGTTGGATATATTCTAAACTACAATTCTGGGAAATGCTTTTCAGCTTATAAAGAAAAAAGTATGACCAAGTTAAGATTTGGAACATTATAAAAGTTCCATGCTTGTTCCATTCGAAACCGGGCCCCCTTTAGTCCCGGGCCCCTGGGAAGTTGCCCCCTGTCCCCCCCCCCCTCTCACCGGCCCTGGGTTTGGTAATCTGTAATCGCCGTTGTAAAATAAATTCGAAACCAGTGGACTCGTGCAAGAGATTTTCGTAATCTTTGAGATTATTTTCTGATACATTTTTTCAATAATTTTTAAGTAACTGCATTTTGTAATTAAAGAACGCGTTTTAACACAATGTGAGCGTACTAAATTAAAATGCTGTTCAAAAACCGTTTGTACGACACCTCCTTCATAGTTCTGTGTTCATGGTTCAAAAGGTATTACGACATCAGTAATAATATGAGTGTATGTAATTATTAAAATGTTTATATGCGTCGAAACATAGCTATTGATATATATTTCCAAGGTCGCGTTACCCAACAATAGAAACGAATAACAATTTTAATAGAAACTTTTCAAAAGGCAATATTTCAACATGTGGAAGTGATATATGACATTTTAAAATATAGTGTGTTTCAGATATTATATTGTTTCGAATGGGAAATTTCAAAACACACATAATAAGTTTCATTGATACATCCCATCTTATTCTCTAGTTTCTCCATGAAATTCGTAGCTGAATAATTTAAATGAGTTTATGAGAAAACTATAAATTATTTTGTCGAGAGAAACATTGCTTGTAACTGGAAAATTAACGTGACTTCGGCAGGTCACGCTATCTCGAGAAAAACATGAATCGAAACGGAGAATTGAAAACATGATGATGGCACGAAATGTAACTGCGTTACGCAAATAAAAAATATCGCGATGAAATAGCTCGTGGTCTTAATTTACGAACTTACCGAGATACACACGCGTGAGTCAAAATCAATGTCATTTCGTTACTTGTTGTTCTACATAATAAAAACTTTTAGAAAGAAATCAGAAATACACGCTTTATAATAATGCATCACGTAATGTTTGCGAAATAGTAAAGATTGCTAAGGTTGAATTTTATGAGTAGCATAATAAAAGACGCGGGAGACCTTAAAATAGTAATCTCCAAAGTAAACAAAACGATTTTAGGAACGATTCAGCTATAGTATAAACGTCTAAATGACGTTGCAAAGAAAACGCATATGTGATCAATTTTAGAAACAGAGTACATATCTCCGTTTGTAGAAAAGAACTGTTGTTACCCGGTGACGAAGGGTTGCTTTTTAGTGCCCAGGGCAGCTCAAAATTACCCGCCCCCTTTGTCAGTGACTACAAATTTTCGTTTTACATTTCTTTGTCTCTTATTTTTCTGATGCCACTACAAATTCAGCGTATGGTACACTCACTCTGTTTCCCTCCACATGTGCCACACCACTGATTATTGCGAGAATACTATAACACTCCGATTATGGGACATTTGTCGTGTTAATTGCACACTTATTATAGTGACTAAATGTTTTTTTTTTTTTTCTTCTTTAGATTGTGGTCAAAGTATTCTTTTGAAAATAAATAGAATTTTATATTTTTTCAGTGTATCAGTTTCTTATCTTGAATATATTTTGGACAGATATTTTACAAACAGCTTAACGCTTTATATCCTGTATTTTGAATAACAAAATTGCTTCTCCTGAATATTTATTTACTTTAATGCCTGAGATATCCAGAGCAACATATATAATAATAATTTGATTTTTAGATAATTTTTTTAATTAAAACTGATTTAATACATCGGTAGTTAGAGCTCCTTTTTTAAATATTTATTTACGAGAGGTTCTGCTCTCGAAGCTGGTAGACGGGAAGTGCTGGGTTCGATCCCAATCGCGCCCGTCGGCCTAATCGTTCGGAGTTTTCGTGGTTTTCTTCGAACCGTGGATTTCCATGCGTTAATACGGGTTAGGTTCCCTTAGAAAGACCCCCACGAAGGGCACTCCCCCTCGGCCTATATCCCTAGTGCAGATAATCGGCCGTCACAAAATCAACCAACCAACCAACCAACTTTTAAATATTTACAAGAATAATTAGAAAAATTAACAAAAAACACCGTTATGGAAATCTCACACTTCTTATAAGAAGAGTGTAAAAAGATGGGATCATATCTGTAACAGAGAAGTGTTTTGTGGCTGCAAATTTTTCGTATAACATTTTTTAATAGGATAAAAGCTACACCTGGGAAAATGGTTGAGAAAATAACCCCATTAAAAAAAATATTTAGCTTCGACTGTTTCACTGTGCTTTCTAAATAGGATTGAGCAAATTATTTTGTATGAAAAGTGCAAACAACTTTTATTAGAAGTCGAATTAAATAAATTTTACATTGAATTTTCTTTAATGGTACTTAAAAGTACCGTCAGGATATAAAGGGATAAAAGAATATTAAACATAAAATTCTTTGAAAAGAGTATTAAATATAATATACAGAGTATGGATAGATGCGCTGTTTGTAAGATCCGAAAAACCTAAAAGAAATTATCATCTTCTTAACAATTATTATTGAAAATGGAAAGTCTAAAGCAGCATGAAATGATGCATAAATTATAAAAAGATCCGCTGTTGGTTATCATCGAAAAACTAAAAAAAAAAAATTAATAATAATTAGAAAAGATAGAACAGAGAAGAACAAACATTCTTTAAATTTGAGCAAAATATATTTCCACTCTGGCAATCCTTACAGAAAGACAAATCCATTTTGAGTCAAAGTCAATGTCACTTTCTTACTTGTACTCTAGTAGCTTCGCCACTCAAATGAAACTTTTATTCTCCGCATTGCCGCCACTTGTGGTGGAAAATGTAAAACATTATGACGTCGATATACGTCTCTTGTGCCGAGTTGTAAATAACATTCTTTTGTAGCCACCTTGTGTAGCGTGACTTAAAAACGGATGACGGTGACTTCCCAGTGGAGTCACAAAGAGACCGTTATCTGATAATCATAATGTGACGAATTAGAGATATTAATAGCGATATCAATAGCCTCGCTGGGTAGCAGTCTCAAAAATGCATGAAATTCGTAAAAGCTTCGATCACTAACGCATGTAGAAGCGCTTCGGTCCATGATAACATCAAAATTAAAAAAAAACTTACTGGATGCAGCAATCTAAAAAATACATGAAATTCGTTAAATCCGCGATTAATAATGCATTTATGAGCTCTTCGGGCCCATGAAAACATTAACAACAACAAAAAAAAAGTCATTACTGGATGCAGCAACTTTGTCCTTTAGCAATTTCTTCCTAATCCTGATAATTATAACATGCACTGCTATTAGGGTTGTCTCATGCAAGAAAAATATTTTAGAACAAAACGGAAATACACGTTTTATAGTAATGCATCACGTATTGTTTACGAGACAGTAAATACAGATGTTTGAATTTTGAAGGTAACGTAATGGAACACGCATGGAACCTTAAAGTAGAAATCTCCAAAGTAAATAGAATGATTTGTGAAATGATATCAACCACAAATATATCTGAATCACGTCTCTCAAAAAACAGCATAAATGTAAATTTTTTCGTTATTATTTTAGTACTTATTATCTATTGTACGTTCATTCGTAATAGAAATCATCAGTGATTTTGGTGCTAATTCAACTTTTAAAATTACGAACGGGGTAATAAAGTACCCCCTTCTGCAGTGACTTTCCTTTTGAGCTTTTCTTTTGGAAATCTAAGTGAAAGAGATTTTTCTTGTGTATTTTGTGAAAAAAGACACCGCATCCATTGCGAGATTGTATTGCCGCTAGAAATATGACTTTAGAAAGTACGATAAATCTATTGTTAAAAGAAATGTTTTTATTTATCTGTTTGAGTCTAATTACATAGTGATAAATTATAGATTTAAAAATACCTGTATCTAGTGTAAAAAAAATTACCATTTTTCTACGTGCCCTGATGATAATATTGAGAATACTAATGATAAGAACAAAAGTGAAATTTATGAAACTAATATTATGAAAAATCATTCTATTGTTGAAGATTGTTATCTTATGACTTTGATGATTACAGTGAAAAATAAGAATGTAGAAATAAGCGTTCACACTATTATTGATTATTGTTCGCTGAATACTTTTGTTAGCAAAATGGTGGTTGAGAATTTACATCTAGTTCCAAAAGCGGAAATTAAAATGGCCCATTGCCTGTTTGGGGGGAGAAAAACCTTAGTTTAAATGTATAATGTTTATAATTTAATTACTTCCGATTTGAATTATTCTTTTAGTTGTAAAGCTAGGGTATTCTCTGAAAATAAAATTACTAGTTTTTTGCCAAAATTTCCTAGTGTGGAGGTACTTATTGAGCTTAGAGAAAAAGAAATTGTTTTGCCTGATCTGGAATCTGAGGATTTTGAAATAAATTTATTCTTAGGTGCCGATTTAATTAGCACATTATTTACTTATAAATATATGAAATTAAATTACGGTTTATATTTTGTTACAAACACGCCTGATTTGTGGATTAGATGTAAAAACTAATCAAAATGTGAATAGTAATTATGGTAGTAACATTGTTTTGTCTGTTGTACTTTTGAATGTAAAAAATTCCTTTGTTGATGAATTATGTGATCTTGAAATGATCGATATTAAAGATCCTGTAGAAAGTTTGAAAAATCCATATGAGCATTCTAAAATAATAGAGGGATTTAAAAACAATGTCGAAATTCATTCAGATGGTACATCAGAAGTTTGCTTACCTTTTAAATCTAATGCGGTCGAATTGCCCAGTAATAAAGAAATGGCTTGGAAGCGATAAAAATAAAAAAAAAAAGGTGCGAATGCAGAGAAAGGGGGGGTGGCAAGTGGTCTTCTCATTGATTATGAAACTGTTTTTAGAGAATGGAGAAAGTTTAAAGTAATTGATAAAATAAAGGGAGACGTCCAGGAAAGACATTTTTTGCCCCATCGGTCTGTTGTGGAAATGGACAGTGCTACCAGCTACCACTAAAAATAGACCAGTTTTTAATGCGTCCGCCAGAGACGTATATTTTGTATAAAGGACTCCATTCGATTGTGCAAATACTGGATATTATAGATCGGTTTCGAATTTAAAAAATTGGTCTTTCAGCGGTTATCTAAAAAGCCTTTTTGCCGAGAAACATAAACCTTGAGCATAGAGATTTTTTACGATTTTACTATCCTTCTGTGAATGAAAAAAATTATTTATGGACATTGCAGGGTGGCTAGACAAATGGCTGAAAAGTTGAAATATTCGTTTTACGTTGACAATGGTGTAATAGGTGTATCGAATAATGTAGTACAAGAAGACTTTATCGAGCATTCAAACTTTATTATGTCTTGAGGTAGTTTCAAATTGAGAAAATAATATTCAATCTCAATATATTTCAAAGAGTTCAGGAGTAACAAAATTTCTTGAGATATTGTGGAATCTTAATTGGGATATGCTTAACCCCTTGGGGACGAGCGACACGTATACGTGCCGCATGAAGCGCTCAGAATCCTTGTTTTTCCTCACCAGTAAAATTTTACTGTAAAATTTGCCTTATTTAATCAGTGCATTTTCTCGATTCAAGAAGACATAAATTTCTGTTTTTAAAAAACGGTGACAAAAGATTAAGAATTTCGTAAAAGGCTCCCGTCCCGAAGGGTTTAAATGCAATACTCCATCTGTCCCAAATTAGTTGCTACATTTGATTACTTTTGTACTGATTATTGATACTGATGATTTTATGATTTTTTTTTAAACATTTTTCAGAGATTTCAGGTTACTATGCTATCAATCAACAACATTTACTTACCAAGCATTCCCTCCGTCTCTCCTTAAATAAGTATCAAATTAGTTTAAAAAATCCAGGATTTGCACGCTCTTAAGCCACGCCCCATTTTGTAACGATTCTTATACCAGTAATCGCATAAAATTACCTTCTATCTAATGAATCTTTAATTCCTTAGGAAGAAAATGTTCTTTATGGTATACTGGTGGTAGAGTCCTTACAAAATGGTGTCAATCTACTAAACTGCATCGAAGTTATTTATGACTCCACCCACTTCAAATGTAGCAACTAATTTGGGACAAAATTTTCGACCTAAATGTCGCATCTAATTTGGGATGGATGGAGTATAACTTTTGATAAATTGCGTATCAATGAAAATTTCGCAAAAAGATTAATTTTGAGCTCTATGCAGAAAATTTTTGACCACGTTGGGGTGCTGTGACCGGTAACTTTACCACCGAAAATTATAGTGCAACAAACCTGGAAACAATGTGTGGAATGGGATTCTTCTTTACCGGAGGAAATTCAAATATCTTTTTAAAAATGGTTTAGCAAAATAAATACATTAACACGTTGAGTGCCACGGTGACTGACACTGAAGCTGAAAAATTTACAATGTTTTAAGTAATTTTTAAGAAACTATAATTCTGTAATAAATAAAAGGTAAGTAAGTTTTACATAATTTTTCAGTAATTACTTAAAACAGTATAGATATATATATTTAGTTTTATATCATATTTTAGACCGTCAGTCATCGGTAAATGACGCATTCTAAACAGAAAGTTCAGTGTCAGTCACCGGTGACTGACGTGGCGCTTAACGTGTTTAACCCTTTATCTACTAACGGTACTTATAAGTACCACTTTAAACTTTTATACCATAGTGAATATTACAAATATTCTAATGGTACTTTGCAAAAAACGCTCTTTTAACTCCACTTTATCCGAATACATGGCAGCAGTAGTTCTAGGTTTGTTATTTTAGAGAGGAATGAGGCTATCTTTGAAGCAGTCTATGTATTTTCTGCCGACATTTTCTACAGATTGCCACGCTCGTCTTTTCATTGCTGAAAACACAGTAAAAGATATAAGATAAGTGTTGGATTTTTTTTATGTGTTCATTATGATCTTAGAATACAATTTCATAAGCTATTTTAGATGAACGGTGTATGTATTTGATTTAACAGTTGAATTACTCGGTGGTACTTATAAGTACCGTCAGTACACTGCGTGTTGGAGAAAAACTTCTTGTTTACTTTTCGTCTGCGTAGTTATCCATCGTTTTCATCTGCTTTAAAATGTAATTACTAAAATGTAGTGTAGTAATGATTTCCCTGGTATTTCTTTTCTGTTTCATTGTTAGTTTTTATAGGAAATCGTAAAAGTTGTGGCACCGGCTCGTTTGTGCTATGCTAGAAATGGCATATGTAAATTCATATATTGCATATGTGGAGATGCGGGAGAACGTGTTGTCCCTGGAATATAGACGTCGCATAACTAAAGGACTGCTAACAAGATAGAAACTTAAAGAAAAATAGTTATTTTTAACCCTTTCAGAAGCAAAACATTTTCAATTCTAAAGTGTTGAAATAAATGATTGGCACCGGAATTTGCCTAACGATTTATTTGTAAATAAGAAAAAACCTATATTTCATATACTTGTTAAATCGAAATTATTTTCTGGTGCCAGTGAAATACCTTGTGGGGTTTTCTGTTATGATATTTTAGTTTTAATTGATATGATAAGTTTAGTTTTAATTGATTGATGTAATTATGATATTTTACTTTAAAGTACCACTTTAATTAATTACCTCTAAATAATTAAATTTCTCACGGGTGAGAATTTTTTTTATATTTATCCTTTAATTTTCATTGTAGTAACTGAAAAAATAATATTACATGAAAAAAATTGCAGTAGATCATAATGCCGTAGATAAAAGGTTAAAGAGGACGTTCAAGTTTCTTGATATGTTGAAATGAACAATTCTACCAAGAAAGCGTCAATTCCCAGATCGGAATTAATCGTATGTAATATTCGAGCTAGGTTGGCACATTCAGTGGAGCAAGCACTTCGTGTCCGGAACTTGAAAACAGATTTTGGAATGATTTCATGGTTGCGTTATACTGGATACGTGAATACGGTGAATGGACGTCTTTGTTTAGAACAGAAATAAAAGATATAAAGTCTTTTACCCAATAACGAATGGCACCATGTGCTGAAAAAAAAGTAATCCTGCTGGTTTGATTTTTTGTGGGTGTTTTCCTCAGTAACTGCTATGCCCCCTCGGTGGTAGAAAGGACCATTATGGCACACTGAAGAAAAGAAAAAATGGCCCATGAAAAAGACTATAGGTAGTGAAACTCCTGAGAAAAGTAAAATTGTGTAATGAAAATACAACAGTCAAAAATATTCCTTGGTACGGTGAGAAATTTTCAAAATTTGAGTAGATTGTTAGACTAGTTGATTGAGATTTAAGATTAATAAATAATCAGAAATCACGATACTAAGATTAAAAAAAAGGGGGGTAAATTACGAGCTGAGAAATTAGAACATTCTGAAGAAACTTTAATTTAAAATGTACAAGATGAATCTTTCTAGATATTGATTCGCTACCTCACTTAAGCTGTTTTAAAGATGAAGGAGGAATAAGTAGAATAAAGACAAGAATTACAGAGCGTATTGAAACGCCATATTTCTTATCGCCTATTCGTTTACCTTGTGACTGTATTTTCCCGATTAGACTGAGAACATTTCCATATAGTTAATTTTCGTACAGTAACTCACATTCCTTTCAGTATCTTGAGATAATAATATTGGATTCAAAGAGGCAGAAAATCTGTCCGAAATGTTGAAAATAATTACATTCATTGACAGCGTTTTAAAGTTAAATCGCGTGAATCCGACCCTATGCCACTGCCCTACGATCGCACTAAACATTCAAATATTTTTGAAATTGTAGTTGTTGATTTAGTTGGACCTTTATTTGTTAAAAAATGCAGATAAAGCCTCGAAACTTCTCTGTACTTGTGCATTTCGTATTTACTAGAGCTGTGCATTTGAAGTTTGTGTCCTCTTTCTAAACTGGTGACTTTTTGTTGTCTTTGCGACGTTTCATAGAAAGAAGAGGAAGAACCAGAATAATCTAATCTGATAATGGTTAGCAATTTCAGACGTGCCAGTAATGATCTGTGAAAGATTGACTGGGAAAAATAAACTTGTTTCTTGGACGTCAAACGAATTGTTTGGAAATTCAATCCTCTCTTAGCCGCTTGGTTGAAAAGACTGATCCGTGTGATCAAAAACCTTCTACGGCGGACACTCGGTAGCTGTTGTGACTTGGGAGAAATTGTGTGGTTTAACACGTTCACGCCGGCGCGGTGGGTCACACTCGACTGTCTCAGAGCTGGCATGTCTCCGACCTTTTGGATACCAGTATTTTAATACAGAAAATGTTGTTTTATTTAATTAGAACAATTGGGAGATTTAATGGAACAACATTTTCTCTAAAATAAAAGTGGTGTGCAAAAAGCCGGGGACTTGACAGCTCTGAGACAGTCGAGTGTGACCCACCGCGCCGGCGTGAACGTGTTAAAATTCCGCGATTGAAATATTGAATAGACATTTTCTAATCGGAAATAGTGGTGCCAGACTCCATGAAAATTTTAAGAAGTGTGCGCACTTTTTATATGATATTAAGGGGATCCGGGACACATTTTCAAAAAAAAATTTATTTATTGAGTTAAAATTTTGAAATTTTTTGTGATGATTAACCATATTATTTGTAAACAAAATCAAATGATAAAACTTCTCATAGCTTTTTTTAAAAAATTAAAATTTAAAAATTTATGAAAAAAGTGGTATAACTTAAAATCGTTATAACTCGAAATATTATTTGTAGAATTTAAATTGTTTTTCATTTAAATAAACATAAATATATATTTTTTAATTTAAAGCCAGCATTTTAAAAAATATTAATTTTTAAAAAAATTAAAAATATTTAACGAAAAAATTACAAAAAAGTGGTGCAACTTAAAAAAAAAAATCATATTTTCAAAAGTAAATATTTTTTTCAAATATGCTGGCTCAAAAGTAAAGTAAAATAATTGAAAAAGATATGTTCCGAGTTTCAACCCTGTATCTTTAACGGTTCTCTAGTTATAAGAATTTAAATATGAGAAATGGTGAAAAGACCTATCATGAAGAAAAACGCAATTTCACAAGAACTCGTTTCCTTGACAATCATAGCTTGAAAGGCAGATTTTGAAAACAAACCAAAACGAAAAAATTAATATTTCCTGTTCTAATTAAGATAGAAACATGATTTAAACATCATTTTAAGCAGAAAACGGCAGAGAACTTTTTAATCCAATAAAAAAAAAAAAAAAAAAATGAGAATTTGAAGATTTTTCTGTCCCGGACCCCCTTAAATCAAGATTATATTAAGATTACATTAAATGAATAAATAATGACAGTAAGGTAAATTGACGTAATAGTGCGTTTTTTTCAAACAATTGACTCTTAAGGCATAAATAATGAGCGCATCAAATTATTTGTATTTGTTATTAATACTGAATAGTCAAGTAACAAAGTGTAATTAACATTTGAGAATAATAATAAAACTCTTAGGTATAATTGACAAAAATCATATTTAGATAAATGTACATTTTCAGAGTTCTTACTTTAACAGTAATTGATTTTGCATGAAATTTACCAGGATCGTCTCTTAATAAGCTAGGAAAATTTCTCGTTCGTTCTGAAAACCTTCCTATTTTTTTTTCCTTCAAAAAATCTCCAAATTATTAGAAGTATGTAAAGTTTTGAAACGGTAACAGATTGAAGTAAATCAGAAGAATCAAATTAAAACAAATTATATAAATTGTGGACAACTACCTGATACCTATATTTTAAATGCAGTCACAATTTTCTTTGGAACACAAACCAGCGTTGACGACACTTGACATACATTTGAAATTGACAACGGTATTTCACATGTTATTATAACAAATGCGCACTCTTATCACCTGCGTTTTTTTACTCTAACCTATAAACGGATTAATATTTTAAAGCTAATTACTTTATAGACAAATTGTGTATATGATACTTTATGTCTATATTCTGCTTCTGTACATATGAAAAAGTAACAAAATATTCGAATGATAAAATACCAAACTGATTTATTGACATAATGAATTATTTATTACTGTGTGACAAGCTAAAAAGGATTTTTCCTATGCTATTGATCCACAAAGGAATTGTAATCATTTCAGTCGAGAACCCTTTAATTATAACGTTCGCACGCAATTCTTATTTATAATGAATTTGATAAATTACTTACGATATCGTACATGACGTCCAATACCGTTCCGGCTTATTAGAAAGCACTGATGCTATTCTACAAACCATGAAGTATTTTTCGATCGTTAATCATCATATGATGTTTTGCGAAACCAATAAATTGTGGGAATTACTGGATTTTGATAACAGATACAATTGCATTTCAATGATTTTATTTGACACTTCCGAAAGAAGAAAAATTAAGATAAGTGATATCGCACCATTTAAAAACTTACTTCGTCATAAATTTACTTCGTCAAAAAATAGATTTTCTGTGCAGAAAGAAATCTTTCTATATTCTCTATTTTTATAACTCTTACTCTCTCTTTACTTTCTGTACACGTATAGTGTATAGAGGGTATTATAATCATGATGTATGTTTCTGTGTGGCAGTAGGGGAGTCAATACGATAGCAGTTAAATGGTGTTTTCCTTAAAGGCTTATCTATAGAGGCTTTTCGAGAAAGACTGGTCTATAGAGGGTTTTCGAGAAAGACTGATCTATAGAGGCTTTCGATAAAAGCGATTTTTGCTGTCTCGAAAGGCAGTTTCATAGACCAGATCACGTAAAATACAGTCCCTAGCCACTTCACCGGCGACAGGTTTGGGGAAATAGTAGCGGCCCAATAAAATTCTTCCTATTTAACAAGTATTCAAAATAGCTGCCCACTCGTGAATCGAAATTGCAATATAGTATTGCAGCTTGAGTAATTAAGACTGCAATGAATAACAGTGAGAATATTATATGATTTTAATTTCTAAAAAATGTATCTCCGAGTATGTGATGCTTTCATAAGAAGGATAACATTAGAGTATGTTGCTCAGATTAAAAAATATATATATCTTAATTTTTTTTAAACTGCTACACGGACCCCTTATACTATATGCTCTGTTCCTAAAAGAATCGATGCCCGTAATTTCAGATGCCAACTTCATGAAGAGGATAAAAGACTTCTACAGTATCACATAAATTTATATATTATTTAATATTATATTAGGGAATTAGACTCTTTTGAGAGTAGGGAGTATAGGGTAATTCAATCTTTAATTGTAGTTCAATAGTGAATTGAGAATAATGAATAAGAAATATGTAGTAATTATAAATTTATTAACTAAGAATGTTACGGTTAAATGATTTGTTTTATTTAATGTTATTTTTATTTTTATTTTTTTATCAATAGAATGTGGATATGTAAATAAATTTTAATTTAAAATTTACTCTTTCTTTTTTGTGTCATCCGTGGATCCATCGTTTAGATAGTTCATTGGTCAGTTCTTTTTCCAATCTAGTATATATTACCTTAATCATCGCATTATGCGTGTTAGTGATTAGAGCTAGAAGGTTTAAAAGTACTCTGTGGACACGAAAGTATACAGCGCAGTAGTCAAGATAATTTATCTATTTTGATAAATGTATGCACATGCATATTCCTGCTTCAAGAGTACTAAAGTATAATAAAAGTAATAAAATTGCGCTCATAGGTCGGGTGATAATGAGGATACGTCCTTAAGGGGACAGTTTACCTCAAAATTGATCAAAAAATTGATAAATCGATTTTTGTCTTTAGACATTAAATGAAAGCCTGTTTAATTGTGAATATTTTGACACCTCATATTTATCCATATGGTAATTATTTCGCGAAATATTGTAAATTTTGTTAATACACCCAGCGCAATTACACACACAAATTAAAACTTTAAAGGTTTTTTTCTCCAAGTTCATCAGGGTTCCTACAAATCAGGGAAATTCCCTGACTTTAGGTCAGATAAACATTAGTATTTTCTTAGAGAAAAACTCGTCTTTTGCAATCGTTCGATTATATAAGTCAAGTTTTTCTACATAAAAATACTGGTATTTCAGCTGAAAGTGTAGGAACCCCGTTCATATTTTCTTCACTTTTATGTTTTAAAAATGTTAACGCTTTTTTTGTATTTGAGATAGAGATTTTAACTTTTTTGTACATGTTCTTTATTATATATGTGATAATTCTGCGCATAGAATTTGCCTTCAGGGTTTTTGTTATTTTTAAAAAAATAAAGCATATGATTATGTATTAGATTTCCTTATTTTACAATATGTACACTATACAGGGTACACTATACATATGTTATCTATCGCCGACCTTTAATTTCTCAATCGTTGGTCGTAGACATATATTTCCAATTAGAAAAACGTTTCAAATGAGGTAAATATTCATGTTATGGCATTATTTAAAATAAAAAATCAATTTTATAAAAATTACGAAATCTAACTTTTTATACGGTCCCCCGGTCCCTATAGTTATATTTAGTAAACGTTTACACATATCACAACAGATATAACACAAAATGTTTGATATCTGCACTACAAAAATTGACACAATTATTGAATTTCAAAGTTTGAGATTTTTTCACATGATTTTGTCTTTAAATGAGGGATCAGTTAAAAGATGAATTAAAGTAATTCGAGATCAAAATCAGGCTGCAATGTCCTTTTTAGGGCGAAACCACCTTTAGCCGGTATCGCCAAATTGGGGTATCACCAATGACGGTTGTTTCATTTAAAATTTTTAGCTGACTTTTAGGGGTCGTATACAAAGAGAAGAATGAAATATTGAAATTAAACAGAAAAATAAATATCAATTTATTATAATGTCATAAAACGGTCTACTATAAAAATGAATACATCAAACGCCGGAATCTACTACAGATACTACTGAAAGTGCTGTTTAACACTCTTATGAGTCGAACAACATTCAAACGTCAAAGTAGGTAGAATCGACAACTGGAAAGTAAAACATAGTCGCTAAGGACTAGATTTTGGCAGCGGAATGCAAACGACCAGTCGAGCTATAACGAGCATGAAAATTGGGGTTATGCAAATTACACTAGTACCTCAGCGCCACACGTTCGGGATAAAACACGGGCCATCTAGCACTGGACATGCAGTCGGCGCTGAGATCGTGATGGCAAACTACGCATACATGCAATATGCCGAAATGATACTTATATATACTGAATGTCAAAGGAATGCCAGAGAGGCTGCGAGTGTTTATTGAGAACGCTTCCCTAAGAATCTACCACAGACTTCTAATGCAAGTAGACTCCCAATTCCATTATTCTTTCGCGAAGGTTTTGAATCCAACATCTTTTGCTTTCATCGCCAAAAGGGTGCCGTATTTTGGCGGTAATCCCTTTATTGGCAAAGAAAAAGTGCGGTCAACTCAAGACAAACGCAGACAGACGATGTTTCGGCGGGAATCTGGAGAGAGATTACGAGGAGAAAAACCTGTTTGGGGCGCTAAATCTGCCTTCCATCACGTGATGGAGGGCAGAGATGTATAAGTCAAGAAAAGGTTGCCGATTTGGAGTCTACGTATATTAGAAGTCTGTGGAATCTAGATCCAATGCATGAAACTATAACTGATGCATTGCACCATCTTAGAGAGACCGCTTCTGTTTCACCACGACCCAGAACACGTTCACAGGCAAGGTGTAATGTTCGAGTGACACCGGAGGAGCTGTTGGCATTCGCCCTTTTAATTCCACAACTGAGCACGACGGAAATAAGCAAGGCATGTGGTAAGCATGTCTGACATTTGTTACATGCACATGATGCGCATCCATACAATCCGACACTGGTGCAAGCATTGATGCTGGGTGACCACGCACGACGATTTGATTATTGTAAGTTCATGCTCAACACCTTAGAGGAAAATTCGTCGTTCCTTTGTGACATTCTGTGGGCAGATGAGTCAATGTTTATACGGGGTGGCATTGTGAATGTGCACAATGTGCATAACTGGTCTCTGGAAAACCTCTACATCGCCCACACAGTACGACACGTGTGGTGCGGTATATGGGGAACCCAGATTTTTGGACCCATCTTCTACGATCGACCTTAACGGGCGATCGTTACCTGCATCTGCTACAAAACAGGATACGTGAATGGCTGGTATGAAGAGTTGCCTCCCCGACATGCATGCCAGGTGTGGTTTCAACATGATGAGGCCCTCTCCGCATAAAACATCAAACGTCCGGGCGTATCTGGCCACCAAATTCGGTCAACAGATCCTTGGGCGTGGTGGTCCGGTAGAGTGGCCATCGAGTTCGCCGGACTTGACTCCCATGGACTTCTACCTCTGGTGTTACATCAAGTCTTAGGTATATGTGACTGAGACCGCTTCTCTGGTTTATCTGAAGCAGCGCATCATCCTTTATTGTCGCACAGTTTACACGCCTGCGCTGCTCTAATGTGTCCAGGACTATTGTCACGCATTCAGTTGTGCATTGCCACCAATGGGGAACACTTTGAGAAGTATATATAGTTGATTCCGGCGTTTGATGTACTCCTTTTTTATAGTAGGCCGTTTTCTGATATTATAATAAATTGATATTTATTTTTCTGTTTAAGTTCAATATCTCATTCTTCGCTTTGTATACGACCCCTAAAAGTCAGCTCAAATTTTTACAGGAAATAGCCCCCTTTGGTGATACACCAATTAGCGATACCGGCTAAAGGTGGTTTCGCCATAAAAAGGGCATTGCATCCTGATTTTGATCTCGAATTACTTTAATTCATCTTTTAACTGATCCCTCATTGATATGCAAAATCGTGTGCAAAAATCTCAAACTTTGAAATTTAATAACTGTGTCAATTTTTGTAGTACAGATGTCAAACTTTTTGTTTTATATATGTTATGATATGTGTAAACTTTTACTAAATATAACTATAGGGACTGGGGGACCGTATTAAAAGTTAGATTTCGTAATTTTCATAAAATTGATTTTTTTACTTGAAATAATGCCACAACATGAATATGTACCTCATTTGAAACGTTTTTGTAATTGGAACTATATGTCTACGACCAACGGTTGAGAAATTAAAAGTCGGCGATAGATAACATATTGCACCCTGTATAATCATTAATAACCGGACACTTTCAATTTTACACATTTTGTCGAATACGTATTTAAAAATATACTTGTTGGATTCTTCTGGAACTTCGGAATTATAAAGAATATGTTTGACCTCATATTTATCCACGTGGATTTGATAAGAAGGACGATTAGGGGGAGCAACAAAAAATCACAGAAAAATAATAATATTTGGGATTACCCTATAAATGAAAATGCACGGAATGATCTATTGCTGCAGAATAGAACTCTGTGGATACGGTACAACACGTTTACTTATTTGTGTAAGAATAGCACGTATACACATGGAGATATAGCGATTAAAAAAATATATTCTTGCATGTTTTTAGCTTATATCATGCAACGTTTTCAACCAAATTTAAGCCAGTTAACAGAAAAATTAGCAAAATTCATAATTTGATAGTCAACTCTATGGAGCAACTCATAAAGGAAAATCCAGTCAAATATCGTGAAAATTCAAAAAGATATCAACGATAGAGTGAGCTAATTTTTTAGTTGTTCTTTAAAAGCAGCTGAATGATAAGGGATTTTCAACAAATTGTCAATTTTATTTATTTATTTATTTTTCATTGATGCTTTAGTTCTTCTTGAATAACGACCAGAACGAGCTAATTCCATCGTAAAAAGAAGTATGAAAATCGAAGCATTTTTTTCAAATCTACTCCTTGATATTCACTAAATACTAACTTTTTTCTGAAAGTCAGTTAATAAAAAATGGCAATTTGTGGAAAATTCCTTATCATTCAACTGCTTTTAGAGAACAACAAAAAATTAGCTCACTAAATCTCCGATATTTTTTTGCATTTTCACGGTATTCGACTGGATTTTTTTTTATGAGTTGCTCCATAGGGTTTACTATTAAATTATGTTTAAAAAGTATATTTGTTACCGTTTGCGCATGCGCAGATAAAAATCATTTCATAAGACTGCTCATATTTCATAAAATATTTAATATATTTATATTCCAGTCGCTGTCTATTGTTTCTACTACATTTTGCTAATTTTTCTGTAAACTGGTTTAAATTAGGCTGAAAACCCTGCATGATATAAGCTAAAAACATGCAAGATTTTTTTTTAATCGCTATATCTCTATGTATATACGTGCTATTTTTTCACAAATCAGTAAACGTGTTGTACCGTATCCACTTAGTTCTATTCTGCAGCGATATATCATTCCGTGCATTTTCATTTATAGGGTGATCCCAAATATTATTATTTTTCTTTGATTTTTTGTTGCCCCCCTAATTATCCTCCTTATCAAATCGATGTTGATAGACATGAGGTAGCCATATTCTTTATAATCCTGCAGTTCCAGAAGAACTCGACAAGTATATTTTTATGTATTCGACAAAATGTCTAAAATTGAAAGTGTTCCGTAATTTAGGGCTATATATAGTGTATATCAGTAAAAAAATTATATTAAATGTAATATTAGATGTACATAACAATCTATGTGCAGTCTTGTGTAATACACATTCGAAAATCTTAAAAAAGAGGGGCAAAAATATCAATTAAAAAAAATAGTCTGGATTTTAAAAAATATATATTTTTGTTAACTTTTTAAAAATTTTAATTAATTATGCAGTTTGAAAAATTTTTAGTTGAACATTGAAATGCAGTGAGTTCCCCACTTGAAACATATTTTTAAAAATAAGCAAAATTGTTGAAAAGTAAACTGTCCCCTTAACTGCGTAACGAATACAAATATATCTGGAGCCCCTCACTACCCCCCCCCCATAAAGTCATCTGGTGTCCGTGACTCTATTGTGACGATTTGGTGAATGAATTTAGGATGGCAGGGATACATGATCACTAACTTTATTTTACGACACTTACCACACAGCAGACATAACAGATACATTCAGTGGCGCTAACTTATATGGGCTCATAGAGCGCGAGGCCACCCAATAATTTGATTTCTCCGCCCACCCAATTTCAATTGATTTAATTCGTAATTTATATTTTAAATTATTTAACCCCTTAATTCTTGCTCCCGTCATATTCACGGGCTGTTTCTTTTACTCAGATTGTTCAATTCCCACCAGTTTTATAAAATAGTGTAATTGGCTTTATTTTAGTATCGTTTTACCTGTCATTAAATAAGGTGAATATTTCTTTTTCAAAAAAGTGGTGCCAATAAGCAATTTGAATTTTTAAACCGCAATTTAATTCGGGCGTTAAGGGGTTAATCGTTGAAATGAAATTTGATTCTATTAATGTTCACAAAATAGTTTTATTTGAAAAATAGTAGGGTCAATCCATTTCAAGTGGTCCAGAAAATCATCAATTCGTTGCTCGACCCTTTTTAAAAAATCTGAAATTTTTTGTACAACAACCCTAACATGATGGAAGTTCAAAATGACTATTATTTTAATTTTATTAATTTTTGTTTGTGCATTGCGGCCATCTTTGTTTCATCGTCTGCAGCAATTTTCTCACAAGAAGGTTTTACGGAATTGTAAATAATTCATCGTTTATTTATCCAATTCAACTGCGGATTAAAGCAATTTGTACAGAATACATCGGGCTAAAAATTTGGTACTGGAGTAGTTTCCGAAACTAACTGCTTATTGGTAAAATTTAAGCATAAAATTTCAGTTTTTTTCCAAAATTTGTCCGTTTACAAGAGGAAATTATTCTAGCAGGGAATACTGTCAACATGACATAATTTTTTTTACAAATAGGCCGAAAGTACTTGTACTCACACGCCGAGTTCCAGATCTGGGACTTGCTTTCTCTTCGCTAAAAAAAATCCCAAATTTTTCAAAAATATCAAAAGTCACACTTTTCAGGCTTTGATATCTCTGGTGGGACACGAGATAAAAATCTGAAATTTTTATCTATAAGAGTATTGTATGGTAGTGTTATGCACAAGAAATTTCAGGATGGAGATTTGACTACAAGCTGAGATATGGCAAGGGCAACATGCCAAAACAATACTGCCAAACTATTGTTTTGTTCTAGTCACAGCTAAGTATTTATCTCAGAGTGTCATTTAAATTTATGTTTTTGATTATCTTTAAATAATAGTAAGAGAAAATAAAGCCCTTTGCAAAGCTTTGCAATTAATTTAAAAAATAATTATGCCTAATGCCATACATTTTGTATGGTTTCAGTAATTTTTGTTGTAAGTAATTTTAGTAACTAAAAGAAACCTCAGAACTTTTACATAAAGAAAAAAAAATATTTTTATACAACACCTGAGACAAAACAACATAGGGAAAAAGAAAAGCTGTTAATGTTGTCATACTTGTTGAGACATGATCAAACGTGTCAAAACACATTCTTGCTTGTTGGTTCAAAACCCACAATTTTGATTTTTCTCAAAATTTTATTTGTAGAAACCAAGTCTTGTTATCTCTTGATAAATTGATTGAAGATCTTGGCCCTGCAGGCTCATAGAAATATACTTTGAAATCACTATGTGCAAGTCTCAATTCATTAATATTTCCAAGCTTACTTCTTATGCAAAAATGTGATTTTTCTGCAGTATAAATTTTGGAAAGGCTGTGGGTATCTTTACTTTCTGAAAATTACTTGCTGCTGATGCATGGTAACATCGCATAATGTTTCATTTACAGCAACATACTTATGGTAGGAACAAGTTTCAGGGACTGGCAAGCAGCATTAAAATTGTGGTTTTTAAACCAACAAGCAGGAATGTGTTTGGACACGTTTGATCATGTCTCAACAAGTATGCCGACATTAACAGATTTTCTCTTTCCCTATTCTCTTTTTGTATCAGGTCTTGCATATATATATATATGTAAAAGTGCTGAGGTTTCTTTTAGTTACTAAAATTACAACGAAAATTACTTAAACCATACAAAATGTAGGCCTTAGGCATAATTATTTTTTTAATTAATTGCAAAAGGCTTTATTTTCTGTTACTATTATTTAAAGATAATCTAAAAAATAAATTTAAATGATACTCTGAGATAAATACTTAGCTGTGACTACAACAAAACAATAGTTTGGCAGTATTGTTTTGGCATGTTGCCCTTGCCATATCTCAGCTTGTAGTCGAATCTCCATCCTGAAATTTCTTGTGCATAACACTACCATACAATACTTTTATAGATAAAAATTTCAGATTTTTATCTTGTGCCCCACCAGAGATATCAAAGCCTGAAAAGTGCGATTTTTAACATTTTTGAAAAATTTGGAATTTTTTTTAGCGAAGAGAAAGCAAGTCCCAGATCTGGAACTCGGCGTGTGAGTGCAAGTACTTTCAGCCTATTTGTAAAAAAAAAAAAAATATGTCATGTTGACAGTATTCCCTGCTAGAATAATTTCCTCTTGTAAACGGACAAATTTTGGAAAAAAACTGAAACTCTATGCTTAAATTTTACCAATAAGCAGTTAGTTTCGGAAACTACTCCAGTACCAAATTTTTAGCCCGATGTATTCTGTACAAATTGCTTTAATCCGCAGTTGGATTGGATAAATAAACGATGAATTATTTACAATTCCGTAAAACCTTCTTGTGAGAAAATTGATGCAGACGATGAAACAAAGATGGCCGCCATGCACAAACAAAAATTAATAAAATTAAAATAATAGTCATTTTGAACTTCCATCATGTTAGGGTTGTTGTACAAAAAATTTCAGATTTTTTAAAAATGGTCGAGCAACCAGTGCTGGACCACTTGAAATGGAGTAATAATACCCAGTAAGGACATCCATTAGACTTACAGGAGTGCTGAAAATCACTTCAGCGGATGTATAGTTAAATTTTTCACGGAAAAAATTTCCCACGTATTTTGCCATTTGTTTTGACGTCTTGAATTGATGAAGCACTTGGGTGACTAAATTGTGTGTTTTTCTTGACATTTTTGTACTTTCAATAGTTAGCAATTCTAATGTTATTTAAAATAAACAGTAATGTATTTATAAGAATATAATTAAAAAAATTATTTATAAAATTATAATTAAATTATAATAATAAAAAAAATTGCTTAGAAAAAACATAATTTAATTTCGAATTATCTTTAGTCATTCACTCCTCCTCCTCTCTCTCTCCAGACACATACACAATAAAGGAATAAAATATGTGTTATTTTACACAAAGTTTTTTGAGGCCAATCAATATTTTTGAAAAGTTGGCGCTACTGGATACATTCTAGAGTAATATAGAAAAAAAGACAAAATCTTGTCGGTAGGCATATTTCTCTGCCAGTATGTTCCATTTTAGGTTGGAAAACACAGAATACAATCCACCACTCTCCTTTAAAAGTGTCTCTCAAAGATGCACGCTCAGAATTAACTCTGGTGCGATGTTGTCCAGGTTTACCAAACCTGGAAAGCTGGAAGAGTAAAGGAAACAAACTGCTTTCTTCGAGTTAAAATGATGAATCCCCTTGTGTCCCGTAGACTGATTCGGCTTTACAAGTAGTCGAAGTGTCTCTCTGAGATCCTTTAAACCACTAAAGGATTTATTTTCCCATAAACGTTCGTGTAACATCGAAGCTAACAGCTTAGGAAAATTTATGGATTTCATAATGTCAGATCTAAGCACAGTCGTGGAAAAAAAAAAGTAAACACCCCTTACTAACTCTGCGAAAAATTATCGTAGAAGAAAGTTACTGGTACTACACGATTGATAATAAAGTGTATATAAAATTTTCTCAGGGGGCCATCTACATATTAAAACGAACCAGAACTTTGTTTTTTTTTAATTGCAGTACACAATTCTGACAGCGTAAATGAACAATACACCCTTCAGTTAGCCTAAAAAAAAAATTTTATGCAATTCGTACGATAAGTTTTCGAGAAATTATTTATTTTAAAACGAGCGTATTTTAGGGGCAGTATCCGAATTGAAGTTCGGTACTCGATTGCTGACCGAGAGAGCCCTCTTCTTGATCAAGGATGCTTAAACGCTACTTAAGCAGTCATCAAAGACTACTAGATTACAGGGTAGTGTAAGAAATTTCAAAATATCTAGTCACTTCTATCATAGACGGCCCCTTAAACCATCATTTTGCCGTTTTTTAAGCATAATTTGAAAAGTACTTGGAAGAAAAATGTGAAATTTCGGATTAACATAAAGCAGGACTTAATAAATCTAAATGCATCAAAAAAATTGTAGGTTGCAATTCATAATTTTTTCGTGTATCAATTTCATAATTCATAATTCATATAATAAAATTATAAAAAATGTAAATTCAACGTATTTATGTTTGGGTATTTTAGTATTACTGCTACACAAAAAATTAGCACATTAGGAGTATAATTTCAAGAGATATTAATAAAAATAGGAAAATGCAATTTAACATTAGAAGCACTAAATTTTGGATGTTTATAATTCAAAAACTTAGCATTCAAATAACTTAAAATTTGGTGTCTGGGCATAGTTTGAACCGAAGATTTGAAATATCTTGTTAAAATTGGGTATTGCCATTGAAAAAAATGAAGTTTGGGTTCGTTTTAATATGTATATGGCTCCCTAAGCAAATTTTATATACATTATTTAAAATTAGACTTTATTTCCAGTCATTTGGTACCAGTAACTTTCTTCTATGATAATTTGATGAGGAGTTAGTAGGGGGTGTTTACTTTTTTTTTTCCACGACTGTATATGGCTAAAAATTATGATCAGTATAGTGGCATATGCAGTGGTGGAAAATTGGCGCAGAGGAGCCTATTGACACCACTAATATTTTATAATATTATTCCCTTTCATAAAAACTCAGAAATTCTGTCATTAGATAAGCCGAAAAATACTACTAAAATTTAGTGATGTCAATAGGCTCCTCCTCTGCGCCAATTTTCCACCACTGCATATGGAGTGGTTTTAATTAAAATTTATGGTTGGTCTGAGAAGCGTTGTGGAATTTTATAAAATACTTACTGGCGGCATTTTTCCCAGACTGAAGAGGATTTAAGGTTCTTTTTAGAGTTCAACCTTTTTTTAAATAATAAATAAAGATTCTTAATGAAGACACTTTATTACCCGACTGCCAAGAAGAATTGTGTGTTTCACGCATATCTGGGTATGTGGATTTCTTTATACCCTCGAAACATGCCAACGGCTGGATGGATTTTAATGAATGAGGTCTCTATCGATTCGTTTTAACCGTCCAATGCTTATAGGATAGGTTTTGTTTTTATAAATTCGAAATGGCAGCCGTAAAATACAAAATGGCGGTAGAGACAAAAAAAAAATGTTTACGCACCCTATTGAGTTGCATATCATTGGATAGGTCTTTCAAAGTGAAGATGATGTTTCATTGACTATTTTACAGTCAGAATCTCCGTTTAAATATTACACAACCTGGAAGTTGTGTAGGTAGGATCTCTAGCTTTACTGCAACTCTAACCATCATAAACATCTATAGGTCTCATCAAAACAGTGTTTATAGATAGGAACTAACAATTAAACACAACTTAAAAGTCATCAATACAAGTAAATAAAAAAATAAGTAAGCGATATAAAAGGTAGTTTCACATTGATGAGAAATAATTAGTTCGCTTTTTACGCAGTCGGGTTTTTTGATTTTTTAAATTTAATTTTTATTACACGACGGATTTTGCAGAGATTTTAGGTTAATTTAGGTTAATTAATTTTTAAATATAGAATAAATAATTGTAGCGTTAATTAATATAAATTTCTTGTAAGGTCAGGATTAATATAGATATAAAAAATTATTCTTTAGATATATTTCCATTACTGTTTCTTTTTCCAATTTAATAACTTTTGTTCTTTAGATGTTTAGGGAAATTGTTTTTACCAGCTTCTTGAAAGCTAGTTTTAAAGAAGTTATTATACAATAAATTAACCATAGTATAAAGAAAAATAAATATGATTTACTTTTCGAATCTCGAAACACACTTTTTAAACAAACGTTTTCTGTATCATTAATATGAAATATCAATAAAATAGATATTTTACAACTGACTTAGAATGTTGTAAATTGCAAGAACAAAAATTTTAATTTCATGGTTAGAAAGATATTATGATGCCTTTACCAAATTTTATTTTTTCTTCCTCAAAGCTATAAAACTATTTGAGCACATTTGTTTACATAAAATAAAAATAAATAACATATGGAAAAGAGAGACATGATAACACTTATACAAATTTAAGAAAGGAAAAATCTAAATGAGCTATAAATATGAATAAAAATGTAATTTAAAAATATTTTTCCATTTATATTGTATAACCTAGAAAAATAATCTTTTTCCATTTTTTTCGTAAATATTTACAACTTATGAGCACTCGTGGTATAATAAAAGCCATTTCAAGATATTACCAGAGAAAATTTTTAAGACCAAAAAGCATTAACAAAGGTTTTCTTGTCAATTGTTTTATATACTAAGACATAAGTGGATTATATTAAAAGAACACATAGCTTTTGTGTTTTAAATTAAAATAATTTTAATATGTCTGTCAATAGTGCATTGTGTTAAGAATTATTCTATTAAATATTAAAAATATATTCACGGTTGTTCAAAAAACTTTTGTGAATAAATTTTAAAAGCGACAAAAGCTTAAAACACTTGTCAATAAAAATATTTTCCGTAAGTGATAAAGAAATAAAAATTCAATGCAATTTTTTTTCTATATTTATTTCTCGCAGAACTTGCGCTTTACTGTTATTTTATTTCACAATATATTAATCAAAATATTTTTTGAAGACTTGAAGATACTTTGTTTCGTAAACACAGCAAGTATAGGACCGAACAAAATAAAGTAATCTAGAATAATTTGTTTTCAGCAGAATATTTTTAGAAGTCATTGCTATATTAAAAAAATCCTTTTAAATCTAAAAACATAAAAAAAGAAATAGAATAATTTAGAATATTGATCCAACTGTTGACCTAATTTTGGTATATCTCTATTCTAAAGAAGTAACCAACGCCGTCACCGCCACTCTCAATGAATTTTTTGTGACTGGAGGTCTTTCTTCAGTAATATTAAGAAAACCATTGCATACAAAAATATGAAAATAGGTAGTGTTATAGAGAAATGTTGGATAAACACGCTGAAGTAGACAGTTTTTAAATCGAAGAATTATTTAAAGATATATTTAATGTTAAAGTTTATCAAAATCGTTTCATTAAAAAAGTTTTATAGGAGCGAAAAATATGCATGGGAATTTAATCATTTTTAGTAAGGATATACATTTGAAACTCGTCGTGTGGAGACTGCATTAATTTTTTTAATTTGACTAATTTTTTGAGTGTTTATTTCAATTTTAAATTCAAATTTTCAGAATTTCTAAAAATATTTTTTACTTATTTTAGAAACAGTTATTATTTTATATTGTTGCCAATTTTAAAAACAGCGCAAAGAATAATATTCCTTTAAATTAAAATGTTATTTACGCGTGACTGTCATAAACAGAAAAAAGCCCTTACAAAATTGAAAATTACGTCATAAAAATAATGTTTATAGACACAAAATTAAAAACGAAAGAAAACTATAAAATAATGAAGTATTTAATATGTGTTAAAAGCCGTACGTGGGGTAAATTACGTATTATTTCAAACAGCCATATAATACCATTGCAAAAAAGTTTTAATTGAAAAATATATGTACACGATGATTTATTTCATACTTCGAGATGATCTTTTTAACTGTTGTTGCCAATTCTAAGACAGCGCAAATTATATTTCATTTCAAACAATAAAAATATTTTCACGTGAATGTTACAAAGAGAAAGAAAAGTTTGGTTAAAATTACGTAAGTTTTAAAACGTTACATTTAATATCATTTTCTTATAGCGTTGTTAAAAATATCCAGAAAGCAAAGACTCTGTTGACCTTGTTCATTTTAGAATAGCTGATTTTCAAATTATTTAACAAATCTTATTTAATCAAACACGAAAACATCAATTAACAGTAGCTGATTCGGCCTTAAAATCCCTTAGTAAAAAGGAAATGAATGAAAACCCGCTTACAGGGAGATCGCCACTGTTTTTTTAATCCTAATTCAATCTTCTGTAATCTTTCTAAAGCCGATCAAATTAACGCTTTTTTAGAATCTGAACGAGGGTTGGCGAGCGTAGCTCGTAGGCGGCAGCGCCCCCAGTTAAGGAAAAAAAAAGCTTAAAATTCTATTTGATTTTCTTAAAACTATAATTGACACGCTTCTTGCTGCTGTGAGATTGTTGTTCATCATTGATTTATGTATTCTAATAAATTCATTTTCAGATTAGAGTGAACACATTGGAAGCTTTGCTCGCATCTGGCTCGTTACGCTTCAATAATAAAGCTATAGAGTAGTGACCAAAATTATGGAAAACTTTTAGAAAAATCGTATTTCTAAAGTTTGATAGATTGTAACATAACTTAATTTTTAAATAAAATCATAAACCTGCATAAAAATTGAAAGATAATTTTATCCAAAATATGATGTAATAATCGTCGGCAGGATATTTCTACTTTAATAGCAGTTGTCAATAAGAAAACTGAAGCATGGAGAAAACAAGCAATATAAAATATTTCACCCAGCCAGTTAGTTCTTATTTCAGTAAACAGTAGCCGTCATACATTCTTAAAATGCCTTCCCATGTAATGAACTATTTTTTATAGATATGTGACTGTCTAAATATGAAACAAGAAATAAAAAGTCATGCGTCAAGCATAGATTTTGAAGCACTTTCCAACACATTCAAAATAATGTAACAAAACTTCACTGTTTAATAAGTTGAAATATGATGTCTAATTGAAACATTTGAAACCAACACACTTAACTTAATTTCAATATTCCGTATCTACAGCTGGAAAATTATCCGAAATGTTGAGCAGCCCTGTATGATATATAGATTTGTATCTATAAACTACATGCATAGAAATATTTAGTTCAGTTTAAAAATACATACCACAGTTGAAAATTGCCCTTCAGGAATTTCCGCTGATAAAGAGAATGGTACGTGAATTTTTTTGTGAAACTCTGTATACGAGGTATAGAACTTATACAAAACAAGTAACATGCAAAAATTAGTTTCATTTAAAAGTGCATACCGAAATTGAAAAAGCCCTTCCAGCAATTATTGCTCAAAGACAGTACTGTAACCGATTTCTTTTGTGTGTTCCTGTAAATTAACGATGCCTACTATGAATGCCCTATTCTATAGTAATCATCTTGTTGTAAAATTCAGTGATTTGTATCAATTACAACTCAGAGGGAAATACATGGTAAACATAATTAACATATATTAATTGCAAGAAAATCCGAGTATATTTACGCGAGTTACAGCGTGGACAGATAAAAAGACAGACGTCCAGACAAACCGAAGTCATAAACACTTATACTTATCCTATACCATCTCTTCAGGCATTATAATCATCATCAATGAAGAGATGGTATAGGATAAGTATAAGTATAATACGGGCATTAAAAAAAGACAGTGATGCTTGTCGATAAAAATTAATTAAAAGTCATAAACACTTTGCAACTATGTTGGAAAGTGTTAAAAAAGATATATTTATGGTTTATGTTAATTGGGTTTAATTTCAGTATTATTTCCGAGAAATATGAATTTTTTGTTGTTTCCATAAAATTTCTATTGAGTTAATGTCTGAATTAGGGTCATTTCAACTGTTAAATGTAATTATACGATACCCAATTTTACGCACATTAAGTACAGAAAGCTTGACTTTGACTTCAAGTATGTCCTTTATGCATTTTTTTTTTTTTTTTTTTTTTTTTTTTTTTTTTTTTTTTAATATTCCCATAAATTACACAAATTATGTTTCCCACCATTTTATCTTATTCAACGCGAGATAGAATGGTGGTGTTGTAATACTAAATGTGTTTTTCACGAAAGGCGTAACACAATCAGAATGCAATTTTTTTCTTTATTCCCCTTTGCTTGTAAGGTTAGTTGGGACAACTGGGACATGATTTTACAATGTGACTCTGGAGCTTCTGACAATGCAGCTTCAAAAAGCTAATGTTCATTTCAATTAAAGTCTGAACTTCTGTAAATGTGTTCAATTAGGTGCCCTCTATCAGACAGAAATGCTCAAAATTACATTTTAATATTTAAAAATATAAAAATATGCATATTTCATCTTTCTTTCCTCATGGGTCCAGTTGCCCCAAAAAGTGGGGTAACTGGACCAGGGAGGTCTATGTTCCACACGCGTTTCTATTGTTTCATATCGGATATCAGGTCCTGTTTGAAAAAGTGTAAACAACTTAAACAAATTTAAACCGGGCAGATCATGTAAATTATATGTCAATAAACAGCGTTGTAAGGGAAACCTTTGCTGTCAGTGTGCCTAAGAAAAGCATTAAAAGGGAAAATATTAGATTTATTTATAACAAAAATATAAAACGTAAGAAAGTACTTATGTACTTTAGTATAGATAAAAGTATAAAAGTCACTTGGGTATTTTAAGGAAAAAATAGCAAGGTAAATCTCTGAACAAAAGGCTACGTAAGTACTTAAGTACTTTATCCAGGGGTCGCATTATATAGGGAAATTTTTATTGTTCCTTAAAGAAAGGTGCGATGAAGTTATTATTTTCAAAACAGTGGTAGGGACGATAAAAGATTCCCTATAGCATAGCTGCCAACTTTTACTTCCCCTTGCCACTAAAATATTATAGTAAATGTTGTCTTATTTAATCGTCGAAATCTTATGATTAAACAAAACGAAAATCTCTATTAAATTTTAGTGATAGCAAGAAAGCTTAAAAATTGGCAGCTATGCCTATAGAATGCGACCCTTGTGTATAGTACAATTTCAAGGTCTGGCTATCTGGCTTTCAGGGGCAAGGTACTTGCATTCGTAAAATATTGAAATAATTTAATGACACCAATATTTACAAGAGAATCTATCTGAAAATATGTAAAAGTATATTTTCGAGTACTTAATAAAGGTTAAATTTTAATTATAAAATTCAGGTGTCAATGTGACAATTAGGAATTAAAATTAAGTGATGCCATAACGGCATCACCGCCTCTCAAGGGGTCAAGAAATTTGGTTTGATACCACCCAATATGCTTTTTTAAATTTTTATTGCGTAATTTTAATAAGGTATTCTATAATTTTCTTTATTGTGAGCAACAAACAATGGAGAAATTTATTTCCCGTAGTAAGAGAAACTCAAAAAAAAAAATATTTATAACTATTGGGGTAACTGGATACAGCATGGTGCAGTTACCCCGGATATATGTCCCAGTTACCCATTCTTGAAAAATTTATAGGGTAAATGGGACACCGGGCTTACATTTGAAACATGAAGTAAATATGTATAGATACTTAATAATATTAATGTAGTTATATGTCTAATTCTTAAAAGTACTTACAGTATTTTAATAAAAATCCGAGGTAGTTCAACCATATTGACGTTGTTTTTAAAAAAAGAAACGTAAATTTTTGACAACCTATCACAGCAAAGTGAGAGTTATGATTGAGTTGATACACTTTGTTTTAGGAAGTAGAGATAAAGGGGCATTGCTCACAAAAGCTAAAACTTAAAAAACACCAGCAGTTTTTTATAAAATAGCCTATGGCCCAGTTACCTCGTGGTTCCAGTTACCCCCAACAAAACTTATATTTTGTGCCATCACTATCAGTCAGAGAAATTTTTGTCTCATCGTTTAAAATAGCATGAACTCAGTATTTCTCTATTTAGTTAACATGCATTTTAGCCCTGTTTAATCTGTTCAATCGGCGTTTCATTGATAATTTTTTTAAGTGCGTGCATGTACGTGCATTTTGCCCTTTGTTAAATTTTCTTCTAAGTTATCTTGAAATTTCTTAATAATTGTAGCCTCCTACATCTAACAATACTATTACACATTTTTTTTTGGATAACTAATCAGCTCTTTACGAATTTTCTTTTAATTTATCATTCTGTTAACTTGCTATTTACTGCTCAATAATTGAAAGGACATATAAAATTTTATCAACTTAGTTGTAATTATATAATATGCGGGTAAAAGTTCACTTATCACTATCAATACATGACAGCAATAGTTCAAACTCTACTATAGGGTTTAGTAATTCCTTGTTGAACAAATTGAAATCTGTCTGTCACTCCGAATATTCATGTATATCAGCTATATTGAAATAAAAGAAAAATACTTCACATCAACCTAAACAAGTTTTACTGCATTTGGCTGAGTATCTGGTTATGAGTTTTGAGGAAATACTAATATTTGACGAAAATATGTCGCATGATATTCTTTATTAAATAATCTTTTTAGTGATATATTTTTATGGTATATTACTGAAGAAAAATGTAGTGTGACAGAGAAAAAAAAACATTTTTTCCAAAAAGTTTCCTTAATTTTGGGCACTATAGATATTTGTGTGTCTGTCTGCAGTTTTCTGAAGTAACCAAAGCTACAAGATTAGGCAAGAACATACCAGTATGTCTGATATGCACCTCTCACATAGAATTTACATTTTTTGATTAGATTAAAAAAAAAATTAATGCGATTTCTAGTGGTTGTTTTTTCTTTTGCGTTTTCCGGACATTTTTCTACATTAGCGAGAGAAAACCGTTTTCAATCTTTTAACCCATTATAGTGAAATTTGTCTTATTTTCAACATAGGTCATTTGGAATTCGTACAGCGATTTTTTGTTTTTGCGAATTTTTTATGCTGTTTGTAGCGTTTTTTCGCATTCTGCATCTATTTTTTGCTATTCGCAAACTGAATCTAGTTTCAGTCTTTCAGCCCAATATAGTAAATTTTGACTGTTTCGCAACTTTTTTATGCGATTTAAGCATCTATTTGTGTGACTCAGCTACTTCTTGACATTTCCCTTCATTCTTTTTCTCCAATGTAGAAAATTTTGTATAAGTTTCCTACATTAACTATATAATTTTAGGGGGCGCTGACGTGGATATAAAGTAAATAAAGAATAAGAAAACCTACATCTACCCACCTATGTGAAATGCGTAACATACTAACTTCAGAAGACAGCTTGGTCAACCTTTTATGTACTGAATTATGAATTTATGAAAATTTTATCTTCTAAAGCATTTTTCGTGAATTTTTGAAACTGCATTAGAAGATTTACATAACATTTAATATATTTTAGTAGGATTTGGAAGGATTGAAGGATTTAGAAGGATTAATTAAATTTGGATTTATAGGAATTTTGTACAATAATTATAACCGCACTCAAATCTTTTATTTTAAATATTTTTTTTAGTATTTTGTATAATTAGGAATGTACAAATATAATGTTCTTACAATAGAAATATAGAAATATTTCCGAATTGAAAAATCTCCTCCCCCAACGCTAAAAGAGCTGAAAAGATTCAAAGGCAAAAGAAATCATCCTTTTAAAATTATTTTTCTTTTCTGTAACCAATAATGCTTTAGGGACAAGATAAAGTAATGTATCTATAACTAATTCTAAACTTTATTATTACTAATCGATCTATTAAATGTATTTTAAAATAAGTTACTTTAATGGTACTTATAAGTACCGTCTGTAGATAAAGGGTTAAATAGTTGGGACACCTAAAAGTTCTCGAAGCAAATCCCGCTACTCAAACATGGCCATGTTCTTTGTTACAATAATTCTCTAAAAATAATCTTCGCTTTATTTAATCATAAAAATTACTGGAAAACTACAATTAAGATAACTCTTCGGAAAGAGACGTAAAAAAGTCCATGCTAAGTTTGAATAGCAGAATTCTTCGCTGCTCGAAATGCATTTAGTACAATCCGCGGATCAAACAAACCTGTTTAAAAACAGACATTTTTCTTAGTAAGTAAACTGAATATGTACCAGCGAGAAAGAAGCTGAATTTTATTAAATATAATTTATGGTTCTAAATTGGTTTACAGATCGTCTCGGAATTTTTGGATTGCACCACGTATAAAATGCCAAATCTAAAAATAACATTTTATATTTCTTTAAAAGAAATTTAATAAAAGTAAAATTAATGTGAAAAATTAAACTGGATTTTTCCTTTTAAAAAAAATTAGTTTCTATCTAATAAATCTCCTAAAATATTTTAGCTCTAAAAAACCTCCAACCGAAAGTTTCCTTTTCCAAATCTAAGAGGGAGGAAACACCAATACAGTATTGGGAACTTTTCTAAACCGATAAAATAACCTAAATTTATTGTTACGATTTATTTTTATTTCAATTTGATTCACTCTGATACTTTAATATTGTTTTATACTGCAGACTGTTCTCGTATTACTTTTGAAAAGATATGCAAATGCTTTGTTTCGTGAATAATATCTTCGACTTTATTTCTTTTTGAATTTTATGTCTGTAATAAATCAAAAATTCCAAAATGGATTCAAAAGTTCAAAACATTTTTTCCAAACGGTTTTTATTATGAAATTAAAATGTTTAAAATTATGTATGATTACAGAATGTCTAAAACAAAGGAGAGAAGAGTCAGACGTTAAAGGATTTTGAAAATTCCTTCAAATGACTGAAAAATAATCTTTTCTTTTTTGTGTGTCTGATAACACTGAAAATTTATAAAATTCAAAGTATCATAATTCAGTAAATTTTGGTTGTCAAAGAAAGAACTTTTTAAATGTCCTACACTTGTAATTCAGAATAACAGTCAGCTAAATATAAGTTTTAGGAAAGTGGATCGCATAAAAAATCAAATTTCTTATTTTAAAATATATACACTCCCTGGAAAACAAAAGACATTGCTGAAAGCCGTAATTGATTTGTATGCTTTTTCTAATTAGATGTCTCTTTCTGTCATCAGCTATTTAAGATATTAACCCTTTGCAAAATATATTTTGAATCATCATTGCTTGAAGCAGAATTGGGTAAATTTGTAAACTTAATTTATCCGCAATTTAATTACAAGTTAATTGCTTGTAATTGATTATAGTTACACACATTCAAACGCAGCAATTTTGCCAAATAATAGGATGGGGGCGGATATGGCTACAGTGCTGCAAGAATTTTTTACGGCATGTAATTTTAACTATAATTAATTACATACATTTAAATTGTAATTTCATTGCAGATAATTGCAATTGGGGCTTTCTCGCCGGGACTTTTAGTCCATAAGCCTAACGGTTGGCGTCCCGGCTGGATGCTTTGTGTTCCTTGCAGATAATTGCAATTACAAATTTGCCCAACTCTGGTTTGAAGCATCATTTTTTGAATCATCATTGTTTGAATAATCATTGATTGAATCATCATTTTTCAAATCAACGTTGTTTGAATCATCATAGTTCCTTAATAATGTGTTTAAAATCTATATCTTTGTTTGATTCATTGAGGCAAAGAATAATAGCACATAACAAAGTAAAAAATATTCGATTTCAAATTTTATTTCTATAAATGTACTTCAAAAATTTATTTTAAAAACATAATTAGATAATATGATTCTAAAGAATTAAAACCTAATTTATCTATTTTAAATAAAAAAGATTTTTTAATAGTTATGTCAACAGGCTGTCGTATTTAGCTACGATTATTTAAGTATCATTGTGAAATTGATGATTTGTTGGGGGGGGGGGGGGGGAATGCGTGAATAATTCTAAGCTCTAAAACTGAAAATACTTACGGATATTAAAATTTTCAAATAGTATAATACATAAATAAAATATTATTCTTCTGATTTATTTCTATTATTTTAATGGGTTTTGGATATTCAATAATTCTTTTATACATAACTTTCTTGGAAAGCCAAGTAGATGTATTGTTTAAGAAATAATAGCTTGTATCATTTTCCGTTTGAAAATCGTGCGTCTCTTTTGTTAAATAGATTGGTTAAACTTTTCATTTTCAAGTAATTTTTCGCGCGATATATTTCGAAAGTATAGTTTAACGTTTTTAAGAATTACCGAAGGCATTACTTTCAAAACTTTTTCAATCACATTTATAAGAATTTGATATATATTGACAATACTTTATAGCTAAAGTAAGTCTCAGTAGCAAACCGATATTGAAATTGTATAAATTTCCAACAATAACATCTAAATTTTTTAAATATTGGACGTTACAAATATTTACAATGTAATTAGGAAACTGATTAAATTTTGGTTTTCTGTTGAAAATATTCACAAAGCAATTACAAAATTAGTTAAATATTAGTTTTAGGTTGCAAATATTTACAATGTAAAGCCAGTGCTAAAAAATATGTTTTTACTTCGGACATATTTCAGAGAAAAACAAATATTGCAGAAATATTGGGTTTTTTGGATTTACATCGGCAAATATAATTTACCAATACTGTCAAAAAATAACACTTGTAATATTGGAGCAATAATTCATGATGATACATAGCCAAGGACAGAATATTTAGTGACGTTGTAGTCAATATTGGGGCAATAATGTTCTTCTACTAAGTAAAATAAGAAAACTTATTGGTAAAAAGTAATTTAAACTTTGCCGAAATTCAGAAAATATTTTATTTCATAATTAATAAAGCAACTTACTAAAAATAATACACAAGGAAAGTTCAAACGTCTTTCCACAGAGAATGGCAATGCTAAAGCGAAAACTTTTGTAGTAGACGATTTTGTCTGCTGCTGATATTAAGCATATTACAACTTTTCTTAAAGATAAGGGAAATGTAAATATATTTTATATAATCAGCATAAAATATAAAACATATTAGGGGAGACTAGGGGGGATTGACCCACTTTTTAAAAATGATTTTTAATTTTTTAAATATTGAGCGTAGAATAAAGTTTTATATATCATTTTAATAGTTATACAATCCGTTATCAAAATAAAATTGCTATATAAGTGTAATATATAAGAAGTATGAAAAATGATTGATTTTAATCATGTGAAAATAACAGATCAAGGCTCCCCACGTACGGGAGGGTTGATCCAATATATGGGAGGCTTGACCCACTTTGTTTATATTCATATGTATGTGTGAAGAGAAAGAAAGTCAGTTTAAAACTAATCGGATGTACCAATCCCAAAACTTTCTTCAATCTCATACATGTCAATACTTCAAAATTCGTTATCACTTTGCCAAAATTAAATAGCAATCTATGCTCATCATAAATTTTCTAAAAAGATGAAATTCCGTTCATTAGTTCTTGAGATATCACTATCGCTGAAATCGTGTAAATCCAGAAAAATGCAGCATAGCAGTGCCACTTATAGGGTAATTTACACCAGAACCTAATCATCATCAGCTTATGCCAACGTCTAACTGAATATGAAATTTGGGTGAAATTCGTGCATTAGTTCTTAAGATAGAGCAAATCATGACAAATGAAGCATAGCAGCGCCACCTGTTGAGTGATTTGCACCAACAGATAATCAGCAGCAATATTAATCAAGGTATACTTGAATCTGAAGTTTGATGAAAATCCGTGCATTAGTTCTTGAGATAGAGCTATAGAGGAAATCGTTCTAAATGCATCACAGCAGAGCCACCTATTGGGCGATTTACACCAACACGTAGTCGGCATAATTTCATATCAAGGACTAACTAAATCCGAAGTTTTATGAAAATGTGCGTGTTATTTCTTGAGGTAGAACTACTGCGAAAATAATGTAAATCCTGCAAAATGCAGCATAGCAGCGCCACCTGTTGGGCGATTTACACCAAAACGTAAACAGCACCAACTCATACCAAGGAGTAACTGAATCTGAAGTTTAGTAAAAATCCGTGCAGTAGTTCTTGAGATAGAGCTATTGTGGAAATCCTGCAAAATGCAGCATAGCAGCGCCACCTGCTGGGCGATTTACACCAAAAACTAATCAGCAGCAATCTATATCAGGGACTACCTTAATATAGATTTTTATTAAATTACGTGCATTAGCTCTTAAGATAGAGCGCCCACAAAATTTGTGTCCCATACAGACAGACAGACGGACAGACTCACAGACAGACATTTTGTAAAAACATGTTTTTTGGAATCTCTGACCCCTAAAACGTGTAAATCCGTCAAAAAACGGAAGTCGAAAATGTTCATGAATCCAATACTTTCTTCTTGTAAAGATAGAAGAAAGTAAAAAGCAAAATAACTTTATGCTACATGCTTTAATCATTATAAAAAAATATTTTGTAAATATGATGCTTAAGCAAATCTGTTTAGACGCAATCGCAAGTCAGAAGAGAAAGCTTGGTTTTAAACAGGATTTTGTATGAGCAGGTATAATTGTACAGCAGGGAAAACGAAAATTTAACATTTAAGACACTATTATGTTAGAGACAGGTTCCGTTTTCATAGGGTTTCATGTAATATTATATCCGGATTTAGGAGCCACTGTTCCGTTTTTTTTTTTTTTTTTTTTTTTTTTGTCTCCTTGTCGTATTTTTTGTGACACTCAAGCTGACAACTCTAGTTGTCACATACTCGTAGTGTGGCTTCATCTCTCTGTATCCATCCTGGAGAAATTTGTCTACATACCTTCTCAAAGTTTTTCAATCAATGCTATGTTCTTTTGCTGTCGCATGAGCACTTAACTTATCATTAATATCTTTTAACACTTTCAGGGACAAAGTACTTTCAGTACTACAATATTGAAATAAATAACTAGCACCGGAATTTACGAACAAATTTATTTCCAAATAACAAAAGCTATATTTCACATACATATTAAATGGAAAAGATTTTACCAAATTTCTGGTGCCATTGCGGCGTTTGGGAATTAAAATTAAGTGGATTTAAAAACATACCACTGACCCTGAAAGGGTGAAGACTGCTGTTTTCATACTTTCTAGTCCTTTCTATTACTTTCTTGTCTTTTCCACTGTTTCGATTTACCTATTTTAAGTAATATTTAAATGGAAAAAAGTTCCTATCAACTTTTCCATTTATATTTCATTAAATGTTTTCTTGCAGTGGAAACTATAGCAATTTTTCTCATCTTTCTTTAACCAATTTTAAACATTTTCTTTTTCATCACCCCATTTTACTGTAGCTTTACAGAATAAAGTTACGTTCTTTTTTATATATAACCATTAACCTTTCATTATGCACAGTGTACAATAAAAAGATTTCCAAAACACTTAATTAAGAGACTTGAGCATCTGGTCTACCTTCTTTCACATTGACTGGGTCAAACCTCCCCACATAGCCCTGTTCTAAAGAACAGCATATTGTTATGCTAACCCAAACTTGCTGTAGAATTTTTATACCAGGAATGAAAGCTTGATATTTCTGCATTACTTAAAACCTACTAACTCAAATTTCTATGATATATTTTATCTGAAAAATGCTTACAAAATATTTCTAAAAAACACAACATTTAGGTTGAAAACGCCTCACAATTGATTTTTTTCACATCGATTTATATTATCTGTATGAAATAAAGACTGTTGTTTCCAGTAGTTTTGGTTGACACCTATTGATAAAACCCTGAAATTCTTTTAAATATGAAAACTGATGGGTGGGTCAAGCCTCCCATATGGTCAACCCTCCCTAGTCTCCCCTATATATGAGGACGTGAGTTGCAAAACTCGCCTTATCCAAAAAATCAAATTTTGGGAAATAGCGAAAAACCTCTAACTGCGTCCATCGGTTTTCATTGTGAACCAAAATTTTACAATGCTTGAAATACAGTATAAAACTAGTTTTGTTTTTGCAGATTGTTGTGTTTTTTCGGTGCAGGATTACCAATTGAATAGATATATAGAGAATGCACGGATTTTTTAAATTTTGGATAAGGCGAATTTTGAAACTCACGTCCTAATATAATGTTATCTAATAATAATTATATTAAAATTGCTCTCTTGCACTTCTGTTCCTTTTAGTACAATAAAATCACTCCCAGTCAAAGTGATTCTTGTAGAATAAAATGTCTCTACGCTATTTGTGAAGATGTTAAGGCGTATTAAAATCCATGCTAAAGATAAATTTGACTTCAAGCAGTTTTATAGCTTCGGCATGATTAAGATGCAATCCCAAAAGCAACTGGCAGCTGGGATGCCAGTATAGTACTGTAAAATCAACAACTATACCGTTAAATAACAATAATAAACCTTAAAATATACAGTAATATACTATTAAGTAGTAATATATATGGTATATTTCTGCATTTTCATTATAAAACGGTATTCTACTGTTTATTTATGGTTTATTACGGTTAATTTTACAATGTGATCACTCTTGCTCTTTTCATTTCGTCGTGCTTCTTCCTTTTAGCGTTTGAGTTATTTCCTAGCATTTTTTTAAAATTTCACTGTAGATTTTTTTTTTTACCTTTTGCTATTGTATAGTGCACACTAACTTCAAACTTATTATTGTATTCATAAAAACACCGATATTATTTTAAGATCTTCGAAAACCCTTAAGGTTGATCAGCACTGCTCTAGACTTAAAGCCAACAGTGATATGTATACCATCGTTCCACTTTTGAAACATACATTTATGCAAAATGTTTGAAATTGTTTATACTGACGGACAGAGAAGGTTGCTGTGAAAGAGGACTTTGGAATATTTTAGAGCAGCGAGGGTAAATGACATGAAAGCCAATATGGAGGTCTACAGTGCTGACAAAGTTGACAACTTGGTGATTTTGATGACCAAATACGCTGTAAAAAAAACTCTTAAATTGACAGAAAAACACTGTTAATTTTGGCACCAGTGGAAAACTGTTTACGTTACAGAAAATATCTGTCATTTTTTGCAGAAAACATTTTATTCTGTAAAAAATATAGTTTTTTCTGTAAAAATTATAAAATCAATATTTTTTACAGAAGAAAACTGTTTTTTCTTTAAAGCAGTTTTTTCTGTAAAAATTACAGTTTATGCACAGTGTAGGGGCTAAACATTTACCTATATAATTCCAGAAGTAAAAGTTTCTACTACAAAAAGAAACCGAATTATCGAAAATATTTCGAAAACCTGAACTATATCATCATAATTATGTAAAAAGAGTAGATAATAATAAAACGCCATGCCCAATTGTCGTTAAATTGGGGAAAGAGGTAAATAAATGTCAACGACGGCGTGCAAAATTGTGTTTGTAATCACAGAGATGTGCACTATTCTGTGTAGTTTAATAAATTCCTCATGTTTATACTGCAATCTCTTTTTAATGCACGGATCGAAGATTTTGTAACAACAGAAAAGTTAGAAAACAATTCTTAATCTGTAAAGCTGAATCACAAAAAAATGAATGATTCTCCTCTGCTGAATACAGTCATATCGGTTTAAAGTACATATCTGTGAGCCGGTTATCTTATTTTAAAAGGTATCTTCGAAACCATAATATGTCATTCACGGATTATATTCGGAAAAATATCCGAGTTGTTTGACAGCTTATCATGATATATCAGAGGTTTTAAGTCTAGCTTTTAAAAAATTGCTTCGCGAATTTAAAAAGAGTTTATTATTCTCTGATGAACGTCGAAGACATTTGCAGGGGATATTTTTTAAGTTGAGATATCTATGTTATAAAGGACAAACGTGTCCGCGAGTAACGATGACGTCATTTTGACGGTGGCAACGCCAGACGATTAAATTTAACTTTTATTGATATTTTTAAAACTTCTAAACACCTCATATTTTTTATTTTTACATTGTCGAATAGGAAAAAAGTATTTTTTTTTAATCCAATTTCTTTGAGCCCCACCAGTGGCTGAGAGGTTCTGCTCTCGAAGCTGGTAGACGGGAGGTGCTGGGTTCGAACCCAATCACGCCCGTCGGCCTAACCGTTTCGAAGTTTTCGTGGTTTTCTTCGAAACCTTGGATTTCCATGCGTAAATACGGGTTAGGTTCCCTTTGAAAGACCCCCACGGAGAGCACTCCCCCTAGGGCCCATATACCAAGAGTAGATAATTGGACGTCAAAAAACAACCCAACCCAATTTGTTTGAAAACTGTTTCGCAATATTGTTTTTGAATTGTTTTTAAAATAATTTTCAATCATGAATTGTTTTTTAAATCTATCGCTACCGCGCGCAGACGATAACGAAGAATAAATCCGTTTCCACTTGAATTGCTTCCGGCTTATATTCCATAACGAAACTAAAACATTCATCAATGAAAAAAATAAAAGAATAAAACATAAATAAATTATAAATTTAAGACGTGTAATAGAAATACACACTTAAACCACTACAATAATCACAATCATAAAGACTGGTTGTAAATAGTGATATTTGGCGATTTCTTCAGCTGTTATCCCCTTGAAGAGCGGTGGGAAATATTATATCTCAAATAATTTAAAGAATATTTGCACCAGAAACTTTTAACTGAATTTTATATTTTAAATTTTGGGGCCTAAATGTCGCAAAATTGCTTTTCTTCATTTTAAAATAAAATTTTTCGGTTATTCCGGTGAGAATTCAATATTACAGATACATTATTGCTTGCCCCTCAAAGGTTTAACTCGTGGATCGAGGATAATACAAAAGTATTGCTTTAATAAATTTCGAAACTTTATTTCAACGCGCAAATGCTATTTTTCACATGAAAATGGTTTTTGGCATTGTTAGTGGGCGTTCCAAAAATATATTGAATATAAAAAAAATCTACTAGAATTACAAATTTTAAAAAAAGGGGCTTTTCACCTATATTCTGTAACCCAGAAAGCCTGGATTTATCCTATTACATAGACCCTATTCTTCCTCTCGGTTCGAGGCTATAAAAAAGCAGCTGTTTGAGAAAACATTGAAAAATAGCTCCATTGGAAAGCATTACGGTCTTCAAGAATTCAATGATTTTTTATTCCGCTACTGAAAGGATTGAAATGTATGTGATAAGTGCGAATAATGCAAGGAATATTCCTTTAATTTGAGATTAATTTTGTGTAGCTTATGGAATTTATTAGAAATATAGCGTTAACACTAGAACAGCCGGCAATTCTACTCGAGTTTTATGAAAAGTATTTCACACCAGAATTTTTCTTTAAAACTATTTAACTTATATAATTAGCCTACTTTTGTAATGCAAATATTTAACATACCTTATAAAAAAAATTCTGGTTCGAATCGACTATTATCAATTTGACAGGGGTCAAAATGACCCCCTAATGGCGGTTCTAGTATTAAAATGAATTAAATTATACCCTATGTTTGTATAAATGAGGAAACTTTCAAGTGTTTAAATTGGGGTTTGTTTATGAATTATGTAAATTAAGCTTATGTTACTTAAATATGCTTTTACTTAACGATTTCAGTGTTAATTTTTAGTGTTTAAGTTTTTTTTTATTTAAATTCTGCAAATCATGATTTTATAATTTTTTTTCATTATTTAATAATGACAGAATGAAAGAATATCCTTATATGGGTAAATATCACAAAATGTGAGATTTTGAATACAAAAATTTTGAAAATTTAAATCGTTTCAAAACTTCTGATTTTTTTTCAGCAGCTGAATAAAGGAATTTATGTGTAAAATTGTTAAAGTTTGAAGAGCTTAAGTTCATTTTTATGTAATTATAATTGCGTGTCATTTTCTTGGCATATGTATGCCAGGAGAGTGACAATTTCATTCTAAAACAGTTTTCACGTTCTTGTTTTTTTTATTTTTAAATCTAACATTTTAATTTTGTTTAAAGGAACATGTTTCCTCTATAGTACCTCAAATTCAGTGTAATGTTCAGTTTTATTTGTAATTTATCAAAGCCAGGAAAATGACATAATAAAAGTCTACTCAATTTTTACAAAGTCTTTAAACACATTAGTTTCAAAGAAATATCTAAAAGATCTTGCTGGTAGCAATGATTTTACTACTTCTGACTTGAACTATGTCAAGAACAAGAAGAATTACTCTGCAGCGCTATCTTTATACCTCATAAAGACTAAAATGAGCAGGCCAGAACAATGTCATTCATTTTCAGTGACAATAATATTTTAATTATGGAAAATTATTTGTAAAATACAGAACTTGTTACCTTTCACATATATGTATTATATAAGGTATAATTATTATTCAGAAATTAAAAAAAACTAGAAAAAGATATTTGTACATGATAGCAGAAAGCTTTTTACTTTACACACATCACAGTGTGACATGCCAGGATAATGACAATCTGAAAGTTTAACTCTAAAGGTTATTAACTAAGGTTAATTTTGTGTTATTATGAATATAATATGTCTTGAAAATACTTCTAAGAATATATTTTATTAGAATGTAAAAAAGAAAATTGCATTATATAACGTTAAATAGAAATTTTATTGCGCGGACTGCAATTTCTGTATTTTGTGATATTGACCTAAATAATCCTTAAATAGGTTTATAAGCTCATAAGTGTGATAATAAAATAACGCTGTAAAGAGAAACAGCGAAAAAAACCATGATGAATGCAAAGCCCAAACAAACGATCACGCCGTCATTTTACCTACTGTGATGTCACAGGAATACTGTCCATTTTTAAAAAACATTTTGCAAAAATTCCAATTGTTTTTTTTTTTGTTTTTTTTAAGATGAAATTTTAATTACAGTATAGCCCCGATTATCCGCGGAATTGGGTGGCAAAGGCACCGCGGATAATAAAAATCGCGGATAATCCGAAAAAGACGCAAAGGGTGCAAGCACGAAAAAAAGAAAATTCAACATAAAAACTATAAATTTTAGTGTACAAAAAACATAATAAAACGTTTAAAATACATACGTATGCACAGTACAGCAGAAACTTTTCCTTTGCGCCTAAATCACTAAAATAAAGAACAGTAAACTAGAAACAATGCCAAAAATACTGTACAAAAAGTGTCGAGTTACACCTTTAAAAAAAATCAGTCACTTGTTTTTGCTTCTTGCTTTGTAAACACCTTTTCTATCTAAGAAATGAAGCTATTATTGATATGCTGCCCTGGAATTTATCATAATAGTCTTTTATTAATTGTTAAATATTCTAATTGCTGTGTTTACGTTTCTTTAATAAAATCAAGAAAAGACATCAAGACTTTATATCTGATATTTTAAACATGGCAAACCGAATCTAGACATATTCTTCTATTACTCTCGAATCCATGAATTTTTCTATTTATATTTATTAGTAGGGCTTATTGTATTTTCCTTGCTGTTGGCTTGAATTAAAAAGAAAAAAAAAAGAAAAAGAAAAATTTTGTTTCGCGGATAATCGGGGCTTTACTGTATATATTTGCATTTCAAAATAGAATTAATCACAAATATTTTCCAGACGATAATCTTATTTTAAAAGATATCTCTAAAACTATAATGTGTCGTTCAAGGATTAGAAAAAAGAAAAAGAAAACCGGAGCTGTTTGTCAGCTGATCATATCGCAGAAGTATTAACTCTGCCTTTTTTTTTTTTTTTTTTCTTTTAAGTTACTTCGAGAATTTAACAGGCGTTTAAAAGTAACTGACGTTTTTTATTCCCTATTCCATATGTAAATCACTCGAAAGAGATGAGTGTGAAGATAGCTCAGAAATGCTTTTAAAGAATCATTTTGTTAAAATCTCGATTATCTCTTATGCTTATACGTATTTCTTTCCAGTTCAAAACACGAATTAATCACAAATATTTGTCAACCGATAATCTTATTTTAAAAGATGATTCCGAAACCATAATGTGCCGTTGTAGGATTAGAAAAATATCCGAGCTGTTTGACCACTTAATAATACTATCTCAAAGGTACTAACTTTGGCTTTGTTTTAAGACGTTGCTTCGAGAATTTAATAGGAGTTTAAAAGCAACAGACGTTTATTATTCAATATGTAAGTCACTTGAAGGCGATATTTTTGAAACGAATAAAAGAAAGCTAAAAACATTTTTTAAAGGGGCATTTTGATAAAATTCTGACTCTTTCTTTTTATCATACCGAAGTCTTAAAAATTCTTTTGAATTCAAAATAAAAATTAATCACAAGCGGTTTTCATTCGATAAGATTATTTTGAAAGGTAATGTATCCGAAATCATAATACAGTGTTTAGAAGTACATAGTGTGGAACTCGTGTATATAGGTTATGCTTTAGAAAGTATTCAAAAAATTACATTTATTTAGGTGGCGCTGCAATCGAATTTATTGCTTAAAAGTGTAAACACTAAGCGTTAGTTACAGCGTCTAGAAATATGTATTGCGAAATGCACTTAAAATATTAGGTCACTAAGTACTATAAAATGTCCGATTTGAAAGCGATATTTAGATTTAAGAATTCCAAATTTTCACCAGAAAGTTTTAACTGTTATTTTAGCCATCAGTAAATATCTTTCAGGGATTTTACATATTTAATATATAATGTCTTACAATCTAAAAAGATATGTTCAACATGCTATAACTTCATTTTCTATAAGGCAGAAGCCACTCTTTCAGTCAAGGATGTTTTTGAATGAAAACAAGATTTCTCTTTCCCATCGGTATTGTATTAGGTATAAAATAAACATAATTTAATATGTATACCGTGTGTCCCTGAACTCATGGGTTCTAAGGGAAGGTAAAGTTTATATAAAGAAGCAATTTTGGCATAACAATGTGGGGTCGAAAATGAAAAGAACATAATATGTATACAGAGTGTCTCGGAACTCATGGTTTCTAACTCTAACGAAGGTAAAGTTTACATAAAGAAGCAATTTCGGTACAGCAATGTGGAGTCGGAAATGAAAAGGACATAATTTAATATGTATACAGGGTGTCCCTGAACTCATGGGTTCTAAGGGAAGGTAAAGTTTACATAAAGAAGCTTTTTCGGCATAACAATGTGAAGTCGAAAATCAAAAGAACATAATTTAATATGTATACAGAGTGTTCCTGAACTCATGCGTTCTAACTCTAACGACAGTAAAGTTTACATAAAGAAGCAAGTTTGGCACAGCAATGTGGGATCGGAAATGAAAAGAACATAATTTAATATGCATACAGGGTGTCCCTGAACTTATGGGTTCTAAGGGAAGGTAAAGTTTACATAAAGAAGCTTTTTCGGCATAACAATGTGCAGTCGAAAATCAAAAGAACATAATTTAATATGTATACAGAGTGTCACCGAACTCATGGGTTCTAACTCTAACGAAAATAAAGTTTACATAAAGAAGCAATTTTGGTACGGCAATGTGGGGTCGGAAAAGAAAAGAATATAATTTAATGTGCATACAGGGTGTCCCTGAACGCATGGGTTCTAAGAGAAGGTAAAGTTTACATAAAGAAGCAATTTTGTATAGGTATGTGGATTCGGAAGTGAAAAGTGTTGGCGAAAAGAAGAAATGCGGAGGGAATGAAAACAAGAGTTTTATTTATGTAACAATTAAAGTAAATGCTCAAATGTACCACCAACGCCGATACAGACCTGGAAGTAACTAGTGAGTGCTTCGTGTACTCTTTCGAAGATTCCAAGTTTCTCATCTAAGAGACACCAGTAATAAACCAACCGGAGCTCCAACCATTCGGTTTATGGATTAATGCTCCAGTAGAAAGATCCCCATTATCATCTATCAAACCCCAGCCGTAGAAACGAGCCCGAAAAACGGACACTAATTAAAAAAATTAAAAAAAAGTATTACAAAAGCAACGCTACATGTCCTATATGCTTTGCAGAACATGGTAAAATAAACAAAAATTTTCTCGCCGCTGGCGACAGATATAAGGAAAATGTAAATTGAAAATAATAATAATAAAATAAAATAAAAATAAAAAGACATGAAAAGCTGCATTAAATACAATTAAATACAATTTAACATAAAATAGAACAAACGCAAATTTTTAAGTAACACTAAAAAACTCAACTTTTGAGTTTTACTAGCAGTTCAAAATTAAGTCCTGTATTAGTGAATGTTATAATAGTATAATTCCTACAAAGAACGTCATGGAAAGCTTATGCAAAAGTCTCCACGTAAAAAGATGGCTAAAATACATTAAAGAGGTTTCTGTAGATATCCACAAAGTTTAAATATGTAACCATATAATTCCATGCAGAAACTAGTCGGATGTGGCAATCCCAAAACTTTCATCTATGTCATACATTTTAACACTTCCTGAAAAATGCATTATAACAGCGGCACCGGTTAGGTGATTTACACCAAAATCTAATCAGCAACAAATGATGTCAACTTCTAATTGAATTTGAAGTTTGATGAAACTCCGTGCATTAGTTTTTGAGATAGAGCTATTGGGGAAATCGTGAAAAGTTCTGCATAGCAGTGGCATCTGCTGGATAATTTACACCAAAAACTTAACAGAACCAATTTGTATCAGGGACTAACTGAATCTAAAGTTTGATGAAAATTCATGCATTAGTTCTTAAGATACGGCTATTGCCGAAATCGAAAAACATGCAGCATAGTAGCGCCACCTGTTGGGCAATTTACACCAAAAACTAAACAACACTAATTTATATCAGGCGCTAACTGAATCTTAAATTTTCTTAAAATCCGTGCTTTAGCTTTTGAGATAGAGCTATTGTGCAAATCAATGAATAATAAAGCATAGCAGCGCCACCTGACGGGCGATTTACACCAAAAAGTAATCAGCACCAATTTATATCAGAGACTAACTGAATCTAAAATTTTATTTAATTCCGTTCATTAGTTCGAGATAGAGCGCCCATAAAATTTGTGTCGCGTGACACAAATTTCGTAGGCGTCTGTCTGTGCACACACACACAGACAGATAGATTCACAGACAGACATTTTGTAAAAACCCGGTTTTCGGGATCTCTGACCCCTAAAACGTGTAAATCCGTCGAAAACTGGATTTCGAAAATTTTTACGAATCCCATACGTTTTTCTTGTAAAGATGGAAGAAAGTAAAAACACAGGAATTTGTGCGAGAGTCAGAAAAAGATCGACGAACACGCAAATTTATGAAAAATGGACAATGTAAGCAGGTCAAAGACAGCCGCAGAACTGCATATAAGAGACACAAAAGGCCTCTAATCTAGGAGACACTAACTGACTCTGATCAGGACCTCATTGCAGGACCTTCAGTTGCTGCTCAAACTATTCTTGAAACACCTAGAATCTTTGAAAGACTATACCAATCACTTGCCAGACGCTGCCAGGCCTGTGTCGATATTGGTGGTAGCACATTTGAGCACTTACTGTAATTGTTACGTCAATGAAACACTTATTTTCATTTCCTTCGCATTTCTTGTTTTTCTCGAATACTTTTCATTTCCGACACCACATTGGTATACCATAATTGCTTCTTTATGTGTACTTTACCTTCCCTTACAGTTTGGCCGTGAATTCAGGGGCACCCTGTTACCCTGTATAAACGAATATTCAGGAATTTCTAGGATAATTCAATCTTATGTAAACTTCAATAAAGTACAGGGTGAGTACAAATGATGGACCAGATTTTAAAATATCATATTTTCGAAACTACTGCACTTTCGAAACTACTATTACAATAAGTGATACACGAATTTAAAGAGAAATATACCAAGTGTTTTTCAATTACAAATGTTCGATGAGTGACCCTCTTGTTACACGGCATGCGTCCAATCTGTAATCCAGTTCGTTCCAAACATTTTGTAGCATCACTCTGTCAATGGTTCTGAATGCGGCACAAATGCGTTCTTTAAGTTCTGAAAGTGTTTTCGGCATTGGTGGCACATAAACAATGTCTTTGACGTAACCCTACAAAAAGAAATCACATGGTGTTAGGTCTGGGGATCTTGGTGGCCATGTGATTAAGGGTAAAGCAGGTGTGTTTCTGCAGGATGGAGCCACACCTCATTGGCCATTGCAGGTACAGTCGTGGAAAAAGAAAAGTAAACACCCCCCTACTAACTCCTCAACAAATCATAATAGAAGAAAGTGACTGGTACCGAACGATTGGAAATAAAGTCTACTTTTAAATGATGTATATAAAATTTTCTTAGGGGGTCATCTACATATTAAAACAAATCCAAACTTCATTTTTTTCAATAGCAATACCCAATTTTAACGAGATATTTCAAATCTTCGGTTCAAACTATGACTAGACACCAAATTTCAAGTCATTTGAATGATAAGTTTTTGAATTATAAACATTCAAAATTGAGTGCTTCTAATGTTAAATTATATTTTCATATTTTTATTTATATCTCCCGAAATTATGCTCCTAATGTGCTAATTTTTGTTGTGGCAATAATACTAATATACCCAAATATAAATAAGCTGAATTTGCAATTTTTATAATTTTATGATATAAATTATGAATTATGAAATTAATATTCGAAAAAATTATGAATTGCAACCTACAATTTTTTTGATGGATTTAGATTTATTAAGTCCTGCTTTATGGAAATCCAAAAATTTCACATTTTTCTTCCAAGTAGTTGTCAAATTATGCTTAAAAAACGGCAAAATGATGGTTTAAGGGGCCGTCTATGATGGAAGTGAGTAGACATTTTGAAATTTATTCTGCCGTACTGTAATCTAACACGCTTCATTGACTCCTTGAGTGGCGCTTAAGGTGCCTTGATCAAGGAAGCGGCTCTCTCGGTTAACAATCCAGTACGGAACTTCAATTTGGATACAGCCCTTAAAATACGCTCGTTTTAAAATAATTAATTTCTCGGAAACTTATGGTACGAATTGCATAAAAATTCGTTTTTAGGCTAATTGAAGGGTGTAGAGTTCATTTATGCTGTCAGAATTGGGTACTGCTATTGAAAAAAACAAAGTTATGGTTCGTTTTAATATGTAGGTGGCCCCCTAAGCAAATTTTATATACATCATTTAAAAGCAGACTTTATTTCCAATCGTTCGGTACCAGTCACTTTCTTCTACGATAATTTGTTGAGGAGTTAGTAGGGGGTGTTTACTTTTTTTTTTCCACGACTGTACGTAGTTACTTGAAAGAGGAGCATCCACACCGGTGGATGGGGCATTTGGTATTTGGGACGAACTGGATTACAGAATGGACGTATACCATGTAACAGGAGAGTCACACATCGAACATTTGTAACTGAAAAAAAAAAAAAAACTTGGTATATTTCTCTTTAAACTCATGTATCACTTATTCTAATATGTGCAATAGGTTCGAAAATATGATTTTTACTTTCTTCTATCTTTACAAGTATTAGTGAAAATTTTCGACTTTCGGTTTTCGACGGATTTACACGTTTTAGGGGTCAGGGATTTCGAAAACATGTTTTTACAAAATGTATGTCTGTATGTAACACAAATTTTGTGGGCGCTCTATCTCAAGAACTAATGCACGGAATTTAATAAAAATTTGTATTCAGTTAGTCCCTGATATAAATTGGTGCTGATTAGTTTTTGGTGTAAATCGTTCAACAGGTGGCGCTGCTATGCAACATTTTTCAGGATTTCCACAATACCTCAATCTCCAGAACTAATGCACGGATTTTCATCAAACTTCAGATTCAGTTAGTACTCATGAATAGACGATTTACACATTTTGGTGTAAATCTCTCAACAGGTGGCTCTGCTATGCTGCATTTTTTGCAATTTCCGCAATAGCTCTATCTCAAGGACTAATGCTTGGATTTTCAACAAACTTCAGATTCAGGTATACTTTGATATGAATTAGTGCTGTTTATGTTTTAGTGCCAATCGCTCAACAGATGGCGCTGCTATACTGCATTTTTCAGAATTTCCACCTTAACTCTATTTTAATAACTAATGCACGAATTTTCTTCAAACTTCAGATTCAGGTATACCTTGATAACAATTAGTGCAGTTTATGTTTTGGTGTAAATCGCTCAACAGGTGGCGCTGCTATGCTACATTTTTCAGAATTTCCGCTATAGCTCTATCTCAAGAACTAATGCACGAATTTTCATCCAACTTGAAATTCAGATATACTTTGATATGAGTTGGTGCTAAATTGATGTAATTTCTTGTACTATTTAAATGATTTGATTGATATGATTTATATAGAAGAAAGTTTTGTGATGGCCACAACATACTAGTTTAAAATCGGGTCCATCATTTGTACTTACCCTGTATAAACAGTGACGTTGAATTGTTTGATGTAAATTCGTTAATCTTTTTAATTTGAAATTATTATTAGAGAGCTCAATTTCCTAAATCCTAATTCCATAGAAGGCTCATTTGAGAAATTAATTAAATTTAAATAATTTAAAATACAGTCCGTTGTAAAACACTTTTATCTGATAAATTGTCACTTATGATTTACCTAAAGAAAATCTGAATGTTAGTAGAAGATTGATTACTTAAAACCAATGTCTTATTGCTTCTAATTGAATCCATTGTTTACAAGAGTATTGCATTAAGGTCAAATTATGCAAATAATAATACACTTGAGACTTCACTAATTAATTGCAGAGAATGAAACCATTACAAATGCATAATATGAAGTATTAATGAAATTTATTAAGAGAAACGGAACCATATTAAATTTATTGAAAGTGACAAAATAAAAGTATTTAAATCAATTGAAGTAAGAAGAAATATTTCCACAAATTTAATTCACGAAAAGGGCGTAACGCATTAGTTCCAATTTATTAAACACGATGTTTATCAAGCAGATTTATTGTAATTTTATCTGTGTAAAAGAGTATATAGTAATAAACAAATGAACGCGCATGAAACTAGGTTGCCAGTTTGAATTCCTTTTTTAACACTTTCCAACAAAGTTGAAAAGTGTTTATGCATTCGGTTTGTCTGCCCGTTTGTCCGTTCGTCTATCCAAGCTCTAACTCCCGTAAATATACTCGAATTTTCATGCGATAAAGCTTATTTAGGGTCACCTAGGCATGTTTGGTATTGTATATGAAGTAAGTGGGATTATAGTTCATTTGCAGGGGCGCCCAAAAGAATTCCATTACATTATGGTATATGGGGAAAAATCGTTTGCAGAGTATTTTAATCACATTACGCTATTTCAGATGTATTGAAACTGATATAAATCACTGAATGACGATTACGATAGAATAGGGCATTCATCGAATTTGTCGTTCATTTATAGGGACACAGAAAAGAAATCGGTTACAGTACTGTCTTTGAGTAATAATTACTGAAAGTGCGTTTTCAATTTCGGCATGCGCTTTTAAATTTAACTATTTTTTTTTTATTTTACTCGTTGCATATAAATTCTATACCTGATATACAGGGCTGCACAAAAAAATTCATGTACCATTTTCCTTATTAGCGGAAATTGCTGAAGGTGAATTTTCAACTAAAGTATATATGGTATTTATTAACTAAGCTAAATTTTGGCATGCATGTAGTTAATAGATACAAATCTATATATTATATACAGTGCTGCTCAAAGAATTCTGATAATTTTCCGATTGTAGATGGGAACAACTGAAATTGGGCTTTCAAATGTGTTATGCTTTTCCATATGGTTGAATTAGGCATAATATTTTAACTTATTAAACTATGAAGTTTTGTTACATTATTCTGAATGTGTTGGGAAGTGATTCATAATCTATGCTGACACATGATTGTTTCTTCTTTGTTATTCAAAAGTTCCAAATTCATACCGAAAATTCTGAAAGAAGAATTTCTACTTTAATTAATCATTAAATGTGTATCATTAAATAAAGCAGAAATTGCTATTTAAAATTTTGGAATAAAAAAAGAGGTTAAACGGTAAACGCCGGTGTGAAATTGTGTAACTCACATGTCGAATATTTGTGTTTAGGTCTGTTATAAACATTTGGAATCTATTTATATAAAATCCAAGTCTCTGTGTGTCCCTCGCAATTTCTGTAGGACTACCTCATTGCAATGAATAATTGTCGAAAAATACTAATGCAGGGTTACCATAGTAGCGCCAAGTGTTGGCCAACTTGCCAAAATATCGCCAATTTGACGACAAAAAAGTTGCCACGTATGAAGCCAACTTGATAATAGCTGGCTAAATTGGCGAAATTCCCATTTAAAACCATTAATCTTTTCTAATCGAGGTCACCGCAATTTAATTTAAACTACGTGCTTTTAAGGGTTTTTGTCAAAATCTATGGGTGAGAATTTAAACTGTAATATACGAAAATGTATGTCTTTACATCTTCTTCCCGATGCTACTAATAACATAACCACCAACAGACGACTCTGTACTGTATGAGCTCCGAACTGCCCAATTTTAATGCGCTTTAGGTACTTTTCCAGTATAGGGAACTTGGATAGATAGAAAAAATGAAATTTGGCAGCATATTTTCTAGAAACTTATTCACTGTTTTACATACACAAGTAATTTTCCAATATTTATACAATGTATTTAATATAAAGAAGCCTTTTAACGATTTTTGTATACAAACAGAAGTAAATTGTACATAAAAAAATAACTATTATACGGATGTAAGTAAAATGTTTATAGATTATGTAAAAAAACTTAAAAGTTCATTAATTTTGTTTTCATAGCTGTTTATATCATTTCGCAAAAATTCTTACTTCTGAAGCCCAAGTTATGACAGACTTTAAAAAAGTACGCCAAAGACCCTATACTAGAAAAGTACCGCGCTTTATATAGCCGGATACAAAAGTTAAATTCTCGGTACTTTTCCACTTTATTGGCCTTGGCGAAGAAGGAAATTTCGTAACCTATTTTCTGGGAACCTATTCACTGTTTCATTTTATATACACATGCATTTTTTTTTAAATATTTATACAAATTATTTAACATAAAGAAGCTATTTATCGAATTTTCTACAGAAACAGAAGTAATTTGTACATAAAAAACAACAATAATATACGTATAAAATACATATATAAACAAACAAGGAGCTCATCAAGTTTGTTTTCATAGCTGTTTATACGATTGACAACAAATCTCACTTTCTGATGCTCGAATTACACCAAGCTTTAAAAAAAAAAAAAAACACCAAAGACCTCTACAGTGTAAAAGTACCAAATTGTCTATTATTTTGCACTATCTGCGCTATAGTTTTTACTATATGCAAGGGAGAGGACGAAAAGTTTAAACATTAAATATTAAAGTTTCTATAAAGCACTATAAGACTAAAAAATTAAGAATAAAATAAATGTAAACTAAGACTAAAAAAGATCTGTTTGACTAAAAAATTAAAAACAAAATAAGTATAATTTTTTAATTTTTTATTTATTTATTTTATTTATTGAAAGACACAACAAAAAAATAATTGGAAAATCACAAAATAAGCATTCTTAAAAACAAACATATGGATAAGTGGCGCCATCTATTATCGAAATTTGGAACTAATTATTTTCATTCAATTGAAGAAAACCTTTCGTCGTGAGAAGCATTTTAGTCCAAACCGCACTCCTGCACGACAGTTACTTTACTTTTATATTGAATTTTAAAATGTGTCCAGGAATTTTCGGTCACCCTGTACATTTCCGACAGTACGTTTTTTTCTGAAATCTGGGTTTAAAAACAGTAGAAGCTCCTCCTTCTTCTGAAAGACTTTCTTAAATTAGTTCCCCAGATAGGTTTCTCAAGCTTATGTATCAGTAAATATCTTTTAGGGATTTACGAATTTAACATAAAATGCCTAAAGAATATGGACCACAGGGTATAGAAGTGAAGTGTAGTGAACGTTTCTGTCACAAACCCACTCGTAAAATACACATATAGTGAATTGAATAGCTTAGTGGAAGAAGATGTTATGTAACAAAAATGAAATTTCGCAGCCGTTATTAAACTCTCTCTCTCTCTCTCTCTCTCAAATAAATAAATAAATAAATAAATAAAAAATAAAAAAAACCCTTACGAAAATTCTATTTTCAAATGTAAAAAAATATTAATAATACTTGAATTATCTATATATTATAGATATATATTATATCATCTTCATCATCAACCGTTTTCAATCCACTGCTGGATGTAGGTCTCCCCCAGATTTTTCCAATGTTTTCTGTCTAGTGCTTTAGTCATCCAATTTACACCAGCTACTTTTCTGATTTCATCACTCCATCTTACTTGAGGTCGTCTTCTTGGCCGTTTTACATCTCTGGGATACCACTGTAGGGTGTTTGTGCTCCATCTATTGTCTTGTCTTCTTGCAATGTGCCCAGCCCATTTCCATTTTAGCCGTTTAATTCTTTCAATGATGTCAAAAACTTTCGTCTGACTTCTTATCCAGGTTATTCTTTTTCTGTCTCTTCTAGTTATACCTAGCATACATCTTTCCATACTTCTCTGTGTTGTTTGTAATCTTTGTACCATCCGTTTTGTTAGCGTCCATGTTTCTGCTCCATAAGTTAGCACAGGCAAAACACATTGGTTAAATACCTTTCTTTTCAAACAAAGGGGCATGCTACTCTTCAGAATAATATTGTTCTTCCCAAAAGCACTCCACCCATTTCTTATTCTTCTATTGATTTCATTCATGATACTATTATCTGATGATATTTCCTGCCCAAGGTACACATAACTTTGCACTTCTTTAATTTCAGTGTTGTTGTAGACAATTTTCTTTTTTGATGCAAATGAATTGAACATCACCTTAGTCTTTTCCAAGTTTATTTTTAATCCCACATTAATGCTAGCTTCTGCCTACTCTTTTAGCATATTTTCCCATTCTTCAGGACTGTTACTGAAAATTACAACGTCGTCAGCGAATCGGAGATGGCTTAAATATTCCCCATTTATTCTAATCCCTTTGTTTTCCCAATCCAGCTCCTTGAAAATATTTTCTAAGACAGCCGTAAAAAGCTTAGGCGAAATGGTGTCTCCTTGTCTTACCCCTCTTCCAAGCTTGATCTTTGCTTTTCCTTTGTCCAAGGGGATGGTTGCTGTTGCTTTCTTGTAAATCTTCTTTACAATATTGATGTAAGGTTTGTCTATACCAATGTCCTCCAGAGATTCTACTACTGCTGATGTGTAGACCGAATCAAATGCTTTTTCATAATCAATAAAGGCAAGGCAAAAAGGTAAATTATATTCCTTATGTTTTTCAATGAGTTCCCTTACCGTTTAGATATGATCCATTGTGCCGGATCCACTTCGGAATCCTGCTTGTTCTCTAGGTTGAGCTGAGTCCAGAGCTGATTCAAGTCTTGTCGTTAAAACTTTGGAGAAAATTTTATAAATCACTGATAGTAAGCTGATCGGACGGTAGTTTTTAATGTTTTCCTTCTCTCCTTTCTTGTAAAGTAGCACCATCACAGCATTATTCCAATCTTTCATTTGTAGATGTGCCCGTAAGTAGCTATTTTATAATTTATTTCCATTTTTATATTTTGTTTTTAATTTTAAAAGTTTTTTTCTTTATTATTTCTTTAACACTATTTCTACCACGATTTTGTGTATACCTATTTCTACCAAAAGGTGTCTTTTGACACCTTTGCGTTTGAATATGCAAATAATTGCCAAAACTGTTGGGATTTCAAATTATCAGTTAAAGATATATAGTTTAAGCAATATATATAATAATACGCTGATGCCTATTTATTTGGGATTATTTAATCAGGTTCCAGCTTAACTCAACAATCTACAAAATATAAATGTACATAAATGTAATCAAGCACATTTTATGTCAACAGGAACAACAATTAAAAAATATTATCTTCTTCACCTTCTTAATTTTTATTAGAAAATCGAACATTTTATTATTATCAAGTCAACAAAATTTCAGTCTCATGTATAAAAATTAAATTTTTGTAACAACATCAACAACAACAACAGTAATCTTAAAAACAACAGTGTAATAAAATTCTTTTCATATTCACCACAATATATTCAATACCACAGTTCTTACACGAACGAAAACAAAATTCATGTGTATTGAGCTCACTACCAGAATTGGAGAACAAAACTCGTTATTCAATTTTTCAGAACTAGTCACTGCGATGATCTACACTAAAATGCAACATGAAGGAAAACAAGCGAATATCATGCAGCAACCCCTGTATTTTCCATTACAACTGAAATAGGGATTCTGTAATTTGATTATAATTGATACGATGCTGTAAAATGATGTTGATATTTATAGGTAAAATTGTTTAAAATTAGAAATTATCAAATCCTTAGAAAATAGAAATTTTAAAATTCTTAAGGTGTCAAAAGATACCTCATGGTAGAAATAGGTATACCACATACATACTTTTAGATCCAGGATGAGGTGGAGAAAAATGATATCGCTGAATTAATTTAACAACTATTGTATGAAAAGTCAAAAAATTATTTGTGGAGAAAGGATCAAACTTAGAGAATAATTTTAAGTTAAAATCCGAAATTTGATTTTTGACACCTCTTGGTAGAAATAGTGTTAAAATGGCGACAATCGGGTTACTTCCATTGTTGCAGAGAAAAGAGAAAATGGAGTTTGTTAATTTTTTTTTTTTTTTTTATTGATTAAATCCTTATTGGTGCAATTTTTCTCATTACAATTAAAAATAACTTTAAAAATTTTGCACAGAAAATGACATCACGCTTAAATATATATATATACGCATTTACCTCATAAAACTGTTAGATTTCAATATTTTTTCGTTTTGTTGATACTGATGATAGTAATAACGTATTGTTTTTTAAAATATTTATAAATGATTAATATGGATAGGAGACGGTGAAAATGACGTTAGGTTTAGATTTCAAGTCGAAACAGTTCTAGGATTAAGTGAAAGCCAAAATGAAGCCATTTTTGCTGATTTTTCATTCCGTAATACCAAGCATAAGAGCCTCAATTGATAATTTCAGCATAATTACTTATTTTGATTATATATTACTGATTACGTATACTAATAAAGTTTAATTTATCAATAATTTTAACACTTAAAGTTTATGTAAACAGTATTTTGCTAACTTTATGTTAAAGTATGTGTTTGGAGAGTTAGACTAACCACTATACCATGGACTTTTTATTCTAATTATTTTTGTAGGTATATTATAAATTAATGAAACAGTTCCTTTGTAAACATTTTCTTTCGACGAAATTCGACGGGTTCCACATCGTTTAATATTAAAATATTAAATGTTAATGAATAATTAAATGTTAATGAATCTTTGTATTTAGTTTTACCATGTGCTAGAACATCTAATAACAGCTTCATCGAAAACTAGTTGGATGTGCCAATCCCAAAACTTTCTTCTATCTCATATATCTTAATACTCGTATTTCAAAATGGTGTTACAAATGTCAACATTTAATTTTTATTTGTTCAATACTATATCAACTTTGGCTTTCATCTTAAATTTCTGCTTCAGTCAATTAATCGGGACGAGTTAATTTTGACCACGATATTTATTAAAATCAATAATTTTTGTTATTCTGTTGTATATCAAATGTTCGCGAATAATTGGCTTATCAGTATGGAAAGTTCCCGTTGATTCACGAGCCGCCGTTGTTCAATAGAACTACGAAAAATCAAGAAAATTGCACAAAAATCGCTATTATAGTGCCCCCTTTCGGCGGCATATATCCAAATTCAGGGAGGACCTTCTTGCCATGGCCGAAAACATACACAAAAAATTTGGTTCAATTCTATGCATAACTTCATACATTTTTCGATGGTACAATATTCAAAATGCCACAAAAATCGCTATTATAGCACACCCTTCCGGCGAATGTTTTCCAAATTAAGGGAGGATCTTCCTACCATGACCAAAAACATACACAAAAAATTTCCACGCATAACTTCATACTCTTTTCGATGGTACAATATTCAAAATGCCACAAAAATGGCACAAAAATCGCTATTACAGCGCGCCCTTCTGGTGGATTTTTCAAATTGGGGGAGGACCTGCTTGTCATAGCCAAAAACTTAAAAATAAAATTAGGTTCAATCCTAGGCATAACTTCATACACTTTTTGATGGTACAATGGCAACAGACACACGGACATACGGACACACGGACAGACAGACACTTTCTATAAACATATTTTGGGGGATTTCTGACCCTTAAAATGAGTAAATCCTTCGCAAATCGGAAGTCGAAAATTTTTTCGATTACAATACTTTCTTATACTGAGGATAGAAGAAAGTAAAAATAAAACATACTTTGAGAAAATGTAACATAATACGTTGTTCCACTAAGATCTTTAATTATATTACTTCAAAATAATCACAATATTATTTGTTACAAATGTCTCATATACTATAAACTATTATTTATCTTAAACTTAATGAATGTTTGAATGTCAGTGGAAGATTGAGTGCTTAAAATGAATGTAATTTAATATTTAATTGAATTCATTGTGTGTCAATACCATATTCAGATCGTATTATGTTAGTAAGGATTGGAGTTTTATTAATTAATTGTAACAAAGATGTAGTTAGTAACAGTTCTGAGAATAAATGCATAATATTCAACATTTATAAAGCTTTGTAACGCTCGAACAATACGCGCTCCATCATATTTTCTCTCCTTTACTTTTTTTCTTTTCTTTCAAAAGAACTGACAAGTTGAGTAAATTAGACTTTACGAGAGAGAAGAATGTTTACAAAGTTGTTGCCGACAAGGCATGTGAGTTAAGCCGTAATGTTAAATTAACTGAGTTATTTTGTAAATAGTAATATGTAAATACCTTGTAAATATTAAACTTATTTGTCGATGATAAGTTATCCAGTGTTATTTTGTAACATAAGATAGTTTCCACCCCGGATTCTGAATAATATGTTACAGAAGTGGCTCCCCAACGTCGGGCACGAATAGAAGCAAGATATGAAGATAAATATTATTTTAAATTGTGTTAAACGGTTTTAATAAGAAAATTTAGATACTAAAGTACAAAAATTTATACAAAAGTACTTTTGATTCATCCGGAATCTGATGATTTTTGAAAATTGTATTTGATTCGTCCAGAATCGAAATATTTTGGAATTGTTCTATTCAGCCTGAATGATATTTTCCTTAGAATTGAAATACGAAAAGTCGTCTGCAGCTTCAAGTATTTTAGTATCTGAATTAAATGAAGATATTCATAAGAGAAATAATTCTAATAATTATTATTGAAAAATAAAAATCGTTTGCTTTATTTTATACATTTATATAGTTGCACTGAGCTATTTTATTATGAAGTTATTGTATAAAGGAGTGCTTGGCATTATTTTAATTATTATATAATTGATATTATTGTGTAAAAAAAAAAAAAAAAAAAAAAAAAAAAAAAGGCAAATAGTTGGTGTCATTATATTGAGTTTTGAAAGATATTATATGTTATTTATGTTCTATATGTGTTAAAAATTACGTATTTTGTTAAGAGTTTATTCGTACACGAATTAAGTTTGAAGTTAGCTAAAACATATTTAGTTCAAATGATGGCGTTTCTTTCTAAGGGTAAGAAAATTGAGTTAATCACATTAACTTCAGAATTAAAAGTAGAAGTAAGTAACGATGATAAAGTCCTCGAATCACGTGATAAAATTGTAAATAGTGAGGCATTTAAAGATAACATAGATTTTGTACAGAGAATTTATGAAAATATCGTAGAAGAAAGAAAGACTCTTGAGGAAGAGAAACGTTTAGCCGAAGAAAGAGAATTTGAGCTACAGAAGCTCAGGTTAGAAGCAGGAACAAGAGATGTTGTTGCAAATACAAGCAACCCTCTAAAAACTTCTTCAATCCGCGTTGACTTGAAAAAGATTTTACCCGATTTCAATCCTGAAAAGGATGATATGAATTTATTTTTAATAACTTTTGAGAGGCAAATGAAACTTTTAAAGGTTTCTAAAGAACTGTGGATTACGTATTTAATTGGAGTCCTTCCAAATGAAATCGGTAAATTAATAGCGCGTGAACCGGAAGAAAAATTTGAGGATTATTCTTCTATTAAAGATATATTGTTGCAGAGGTTCAAATTAACTGCTGAAAGGTTTAGAGTTTTGTTTAGTCGACATCCAAAGCGAACCGATGTTAGCTGGAAAGAATATTATTTTGAAATTAGAAGCTATTTTGAGGGATGGCTATCCGAATTAAATATAAATTCCTTTGAAAAATTATCGGAATTAATTATGGCTGACCAATTAAAGAAAAAGGTTTCCCCTGATTGCAAAGAACATTATTTAGACCAATGGGAGAATTTAACAGATCCTGTTGAATTAGCTGAAAAGTTAGATTTATATGATAATTTGAGGTCACACAAAGTAGAAATAAAGAGGTCAAATAAAATCAGTGAGGTCGGGAATTGTAATCCCTTTGAAAAAATGCTTTTAGACTTTAAAAGAAATGAGTTTGGTAAAATTGGCAATCAAAAGGAGTCCAAGAGAAATAAAATTAACTATCCTTCGAATTTAAATCGACCAATGTTAAGTTGCTATGGTTGTGGAAACCAGGGAGTTATTAAATCCAAGTGTCCAACCTGTTCTCCGAAAAATGTATCGGTGCACTTTCAATCACTAGAATTTCGTACATGTAATATGCAAACATCTCCAACATTATTGGTAAAAATAAGCATAAATGGTCTCTCTGGCACAGCTTGTGCTGACACTGGCGCAACACATTGCGTTGCGGGTGAAGTTTTGTATTCTTTATTAAAAGACCAAGGTGTGAAGTTTGAAAAAACTCAAATGATCGTAGTCTTAGCGGATGGGCTACAAAACACTACCGAAGTTTATAAAACAGAAGTTCATGTTAAAATTGAAGGTCGCGACATTAACACAACACTTTATGTTCTGCCGAATGACAGAAATAATCGTACAATTTTAGGAATCGATTTTTTACGCAAAGCAAAAATTGTTTTGGATGTAGTAAATCAAGAATGGTTCTTCGCTGATAGATGTAGGTGGAAGTATAGATTCGCTGAAGATACATATAGACCTCCCAGTGAATTAGCGATAAAATCCGTTGAATTAGACACAGCTTTTCTTAGAGAAGATGAAGGTAGAATCTCACTTCAGAACAACAAGTTAGGTTGAATGAACTGCTTGAAAAATTTACTAGTAGCTTCCAAGGAAGAGACTACACCTAAAGTTAAACATTATATTGATACAGGATCACGGATGGGCATAATTTTATCTGGTGAAATTGATAGTCCTGCACATGACAGAAAAGGCTATGTAAAAGATTGCCGTAGGAATTTCGATTATAGGGGTAAGAACAGAAATTTTAATAGACCAATTGTTAACAGAAGCAATAATAGATATGGCCAAAAATATGTTAAACAGTCATTTAACCATGGAAATTACAGGGAAAATAGGTATGCTGATTTTAAAGATAGAGATCAAGATACAGAATATATGAAGCCATGGAATAACTCATCTGCATAACATGATAAGTTTTGTTTTATGCTTATCTGTTTATTTGTCTAAATTTATGTGTTTAAATTTTTGTAAGAAGTAACTGACGAGGTCGCCAGAAACGTCAAACGCCCAGCCAGCAAATATTTACGAAAGGATAAAAAACACGAGACCAATAGAGGATTTTAGGCACCAGAAAGCATCCCGAAGGAATCCACCCAGGAAATGCACACTGCATCTGAGGGACCAGTAATGCAGTGTGAGGGGAAGAGTGTAACGCTCGAACAATACGTGCTCCATCATATTTTCTCTCCTTTACTTTTTTTCTTTTCTTTCAAAAGAACTGACAAGCTGAGTAAATTAGACTTTACGAGAGAGAAGAATGTTTACAAAGTTGTTGCCGACAAGGCATGTGAGTTAAGCCGTAATGTTAAATTAACTGAGTTATTTTGTAAATAGTAATATGTAAATACCTTGTAAATATTAAACTTATTTGTCGATGATAAGTTATCCAGTGTTATTTTGTAACATAAAATAGTTTCCACCCCGGATTCTGAATAATATGTTACAGAAGTGGCTCCCCAACGTCGGGCACGAATAGAAGCAAGATATGAAGATAAGTATTATTTTAAATTGTGTTAAACTGTTTTAATAAGAAAATTTAGATACTAAAGTACAAAAATTTATACAAAAGTACTTTTGATTCATCCGGAATCTGATGATTTTTGAAAATTGTATTTGATTCGTCCAGAATCGGAATATTTTGGAATTGTTCTATTCAGTCTGAATGATATTTTCCTTAGAATTGAAATACGAAAAGTCGTCTGCAGCTTCAAGTATTTTAGTATCTGAATTAAATGAAGATATTCATAAGAGAAATAATTCTAATAATTATTATTGAAAAATAAAAATCGTTTGCTTTATTTTATACATTTATATAGTTGTTGCCGACAAGGCATGTGTGTTAAGCCGTAATGTTAAATTAACTGAGTTATTTTGTAAATAGTAATATGTAAATACCTTGTAAATATTAAACTTATTTGTCGATGATAAGTTATCCAGTGTTATTTTGTAACATAAGATAGTTTCCACCCCGGATTATGAATAATATGTTACAGCTTATAATAGATCCATATAAAGCTTAATAAAAATTAGAAAACAGAAATATTTAAATCAATCGAAATTAGAGGGAAATATTGAATTAGAAATTTAAGATTAATAGAAATTTAAGATTACGGAAAGGTGTAAAGTTTTTATTAATTATAGACCGTGAGCCGGCAGCACAGACAATCACCTCGTGTTCACGGCTGAATTTCCAGAATTAGTTAAAACTCGATACGCATATTAAAACGCAATCGGTCTGCCAAGTCATATATTTCTGGAAAACACCTGAAACCTGATTTTAGTGGTCGACTCGTAGGTTTACCATTGTGTTTTCCTGCACCCAAAAGGTTGAAAACATAAAGGACTTGGAGTAGGAAAACGCAATAGTAAACGTACGAGTATACCAAAATCGGATTTTCAGGTTTTTCCACCAAGTGCCATTACCACTTCTTGGCAGACCGATTGCGTTTTAATATGCGTATCGAGTTTTAAATAATTCTGAAATTTGAGCCGTGAACTCGATGAGGTGATCGTCTGTGCTGCTGGCTCCCGGTCTATAATTACCCGGTCACCAAAACCCACGATGTTTTTAAATAAATTTATTGCAATTTTATAAATTTGAAAGGCTATATAACGATGACAATATGAAATGTATGTAATACGTGTTGAAAATTTCATATCTACATTATAAAGCAAAGGCATGTCCGTGAGTAATGGTGGTATCAAAATCGACGGAGGCAACGATCCAAACAATACATTTTTCTTTTATCAGAAATTTTTAACTATCAGAAATTTGTTAAGCACGATTTCAATTTTCACATCGTCGAATAGGAAACATATTTGTCTCTTAAATGCAATTTGTTTTAAAACTGTATGTCAAGTTATTGATTTTTTCATGATTTTGAAACAAATTTTCAAACATGACTTTTTAAAAAATCTCTCTCTATCGCGATTTCGAAATTTGTTTCTTCATTACTGAATATTAAGACGTTTGCTCTTAAAACAATAGAAATAGCTCAGCCTTTGACTCTGGCTACAGTGTTGAATTCAGACACTTTTCTCCTGGGGGGGGTGGAGGGGACATAGTAGAGTTCCGGGTGGAAATTGCACTTTTTTACCATTGAAAACAGAAAATCTCAAATCTTCCGCGGGTGACATGTCATTGCTCCGGAGGGATGCCACTCTCTCAAATCAACACTGCCTGGCTAATCTATACTAATAAAATAAATATGTTTGTCTGTGTGTGCGTGGTTGCCAGTAAAATCTACCGCATGTAAGAGGTCTTGGGTCTCGTAGAGAGTTAAAATTATAAATTTAATTTTATATAATCACTCTAAAACTTTAATACAATATACTAACCTTTTAGCTAATGATCTTGGATAAATTCGGTTTAGAAATTATGAGATTAAGGAGGCAAATAATCAGTTTAAAAATATAAAAAGGCCTTTCGGCATGTGGCGGGAGGAAAAGATAGCTTTCATATTTCTTGGTTTTAAAATTTTGCAAATTTTACTCAAACTTTAAGAAGCTAAAACGCGACAAACCCGATAAGAGAATATTCGTCAAGACTGAATAAATATGAGTCACAGCATGGCAAAAATCAGATTGTTTGAAAATGTCAGCCGCCCTAGAAATTCAAATTGCTATATCTCAGCCGTTTTTTAAGATAAGGACAAAACAAAACATACTTCGGAATCCTTATATTGCGTTCAAACTCTTAAGAATAAAATATTTTTCAGTTTTTAACTTATTTGCACGCTTATTAAATTTTAAAAGTTTTTTAAAAGTTTTAAATGGCCGCCATTTTGAAACAAGATGCCGGATGAAGCTGGCCAACGAACTCGGTCGAGATATTCGTATGTACTATGCATACAATTAATTTCATCCAAATCGGTTTATAACGAAAGTTATCGCATGACAAAAATCAGATATATATATATCTTGCGCACTTTTTGCTTGAAAATATAAACTTATTTGTGCACTACTGCTGTAAAATCGATGCATTAAACTAAACTTTTAACTGTCGTTCGAGTAAAACGTTGGTAAAGAAATAATGAAGTTTAGGTGCAAAATAATCAGTTTGAAAATACAAAAGTTTCCCGCAAGATAAGCATTAAAAAATCGCGTGTTCTGAGGTTTGGATATTCGCTAATGGAAGATTTACTTTTCTAATCATACAAATTCGAGGTTCGTTTGCCAAAAACAGTCCGGAGAGTGCGTAGCTTGGCCTGTGTACAAAGTCGAAGTCAGTGCGTTAAATGATGCTACATCGTTATAAAGGGTGTCCACTCTCAACGGTGTCCAAAGGCTAATTTCTACACCGTTGGTCATAGACATGTAGTTCCAATTACAAAAATGTTTTAAATGAGGTAAAGAACTATTTTAAAAGCAATTTGGGTCAATAAAAACAATTCTTAAAAAATTACGAAATTTAAATTTTTATACGGTTCCCCGGTCCTTCAAGTTATAGTTAATAAAATTTCCTTGTTACACTGACAAGTGAGACAAAAAAAAAGTCCCGTTATTCTACGATTAAAATTGACCGAATAACAACTATTTAAAATTGGAACATATTTTTTGCTGAAAATTAGGGGTCATTCACAAATTTAGTAGAAATATAATTTCGTCAGATATATATATAAAAAAATGGTTTAGAGTAAAATTAACATTGCAATATAAAATTGATATCTTTAATCATTCTGTCATATTAATAGAAAATATACAATTTGTAATAAACATATAAGAAGAAGAAAAAAAACAGAATTTTTGTTAAATAAAATGATGAAAATTAACAGTTTTAACTTTTGATAATTGATCCTTATGTATTCTGTACCACTGAATCTGAAACTGATCTTCATTTTTTACCATCAAGTAAAGATTTTTTGCAAATCGTAAATTTTATAGTTAAAAAAAGAAAAAAATAGCGAAAATTTTATACCTATAGTATAAAATTTTCGCTATTTTTTTCTTTTTTTTTCTTTTCATTGAGAGATGTCAAAGATGCCAAAGAGATGTCATTGTTGTGTTTTTAACTTTTGATAGTTGATTTTTATATATTTTTTACCACTGAATCAGTAAATTATCTTCAGTTTTAACCATGACGTCAGGATTTATCGTAAATTGTAACATTCAAACTTAAAATTGAGTCTCCTCCCCCACCTCATTGGATCCCTAAGCTGTTTAGCTGTAAGAATCCCAGTATAAGTCAAAAAATTGAATAAATTATTGAATAAAATAAAATAAAATAAAGGAAACTATGCATCTGTTTTATAGTGTCAGATTTTCGCTATATTTTAACTTTGACATTTGCGATTTGCAAAAAAATTCTTATGTGATGGTTAAAAATGAAGGTTATTTTCAGATTGTGCGCTAAAAAGCGCATAAAATCAATTATCAAACGTTAAAACATATGGTCATCTCCTCTATTTTTATAGTATCCGATTTTTGTTATTTTTTAACTTTGACAATTTATGATTTGCGCAAAATCCTGACCTGGTGGTTAAAAATTAAAGTAATTTTCGGATTTAGTGGTAAAAGATACATAAAAGTTAAAAAAAACAACAATCGCAGTGTTGTGTTATCTAATCTAAATCATGTTTTTAAAGCTCTTGGCGGTAATCTATGCGAATTTTTTTTGTTACCTTGTAAAATAAATATAAATAGTAACCAGCGAAAATCATAATATTAGATTGTCATCGGATTTACGTCAGTATGTAAAATTTAATCTCGATCGGTTATTTGAATGTGAATTAAACTTCGAGTACAAATTTTGAACTCGAAAAACATACAAACGATCGCTGAAGTTAAATAAAAACTTATAAAAATAACATAATTTTTGTTAAAAGAAATCATGAAAGAAACAGTCTCAAATCCTTGCAAAATAAAATATATGTTAAAATAGAATGATTTTAGCCAATCTGAAACTTAATAAAAGTTAACTCAATGCTTGTAAGATTTTTTTTTTCAAATCGCAGATACGCATTAAATAAGTTCTATGCATTAAATAATTCGAATACTTTAAGCATTTGGTATATAACCCCTCAAAGCATGGCGGTCTCATGAGTGTTCATATGCAGAAAAGTGGTATAAGTCATGCATTTTTAAACTTTCATAACTGGGTCAATTTTAGTGTTATATGAACGGGACTTTTTTTGTCTTACTTATCAATGTAATAGGAACATATTACTAAATATAACTTATATGATCGGGGGACCGTATAAAAATTTAAATTTCGTAATTTTTAAAGAATTGTTTTTATTGACTTAAATCGCTTTTAAAATATTTCTTTACCTCATTTAAAACATTTTTGTAATTGGAACTATATGTCTATGACTAACGGTTTAGGAATTAGCCATTGGACACCGTTGAGAGTGGACACCCTGTATAATTAATTTTTGCATTTTTCATTTAACTTACCAAAATTACAGCTCGAGCTACACAATGGTTACATCCAAGTAAAATGATAAATACAGACCTGCCAGCTGCTACGAAAAAATCGTAGTTGCTACGATTAGGACCTATAAACTACGATGCTACGAAAATCGGTCTTAAACTACGATTTTTTGCATAAAACACAAATGCATTTTTTTGTTTCTAGTTGCGATTTTTATCAAACGCAGCATATTTTTCAAGAGTGATTCTGTTCCGAAATTTCCAAAATTTCAAAGTATTCATTTCCGAAAGTTTAAAAAAATTGGCCATTAGCCCGAAAATTTGGACATTAAAAAATGCTCATGGGGAGAAAAAAAATCTGGGCTACAAAACAAACCTTTTAACATAAAACTCTCTTTATGTATATTAACCACGAGTGAATCGTGTTTCTGTAAATATTTATAGTACAGGAATTCCCTTCCTTACAAACAGGGGTGCCATTTTAAGAATCTCGGGGGGGGGGGAAGGGTATTCTTTGAGGGGCAAGGTTTGAAATAGTGTGCAAAATCGCACTATTTGCGCACGGAAAAGGAATGTCCTGCATAATAAAAAATGTTGTGCAGTATTTTCCCCTTTAAATTCTTCCACAGACCTATGATTCTTCTGCAAGTATATTTTGAAATTTCTTGGAAGTTTGCGAATTTTTTTTCTTGCAGAATAAAGGAATTTCCCCAATTGGGAAAAAATTGTGAATATAATTGTGCCTAAAATTTTCTGAGAGAAAAAATTACTATATTGAGTTGAAAGACAAACCTTATTCCTTTTACGAATATCAAAAGATGCCTGCGAAACACGAAAAACCAACCAACCAACCTCTAGATTAATTTTAATTTTATGTGCTACGATTTCTCATTTTCAAAGGTTGGCAGGTCTGTAAATAACGTACATTATATGAAAAATTGAAAGATGTCGTTTCATAGACCGTGCAATTTTAGAATATTTTTATTTATTTGTTTTGAAAATGACTCGGATAGAATCGAAACATGCAAACAGTTGAATAAACCTACTTTTATTGTTTGTAAAATTTTAATTTACGTCTTTTGTAAATTGAAATTAGTATATTATTACAAGGTGTTAATTTGTTGTATATTTACATACACTCTCTAGATTTCAAGAGAAATTGTTTAATTAGAAAACAGGAATTCTACTTTTTCAGAATTTAGTGTCGCCACCGATAATATATATATATATATATATATATATATATATATATATATAAGTATAGATAGTACAAAACATATTTCAGTTTTAAGACTTAAAATAAAGCTTTTGTTTTATATAAAATGACGTCATTCGCATCCGCTGAAGAATTCCACATTTACGATCCAGTCCTAAACAACATGTACAGTAAATTATGCATATGACATCACTATCGCTGAATAATACACAAATGAAAATAAAAGAGATTCGAGAAACTCAAAAATCGGCTATCTAATGATTCATATATGCCTTCATTTGTTTGTAATATTAATATAGATACTTAAAATTAAATATAGTTTATAATAGTTCCATGTTTTATTAGAAATCCTTCATTTATATTTTTTCAAAATAGCATGTATTTTAATTACATTTTTTTCAGTTGTTACGGGAAAATGGCAACAAAAAGATATAAATCTGCTAATTTCCAACTATTTTTCCTTTACTTTCTACAGAAATAGAGTATTTGCGTTGCCAAAATGAAACAAATGGCGCTAAAAGCTAAAAAAAAATTAATATCTCAAAAATAAATATAGATGCAAATTTCAAACAAATTGACTTTAAAAGTACTTTTTCCCCCCAATACGATGGTATAAAAATCGAAAATGTGCGATGCTTAGAAGTTAGAAAAATTACAGTAGATTATTTAACAATAAAAATGACACATCTGCTTTGTTTTACGGCTGGCTTATCCTCTTCGGTCCCTGGATCCCCATACGGGGACCTCTGCTCTTTTCCTTATAAAAACGAAAATGTCCGATATTTTTACATTTTCACATCACTTCCTAATAGCTGAATGTTTTTTTTGCGTTCAAAGCAAACGGATAAATGGCAGCATCTAAGCTGATTCCCACATTAAATAAATATTATTTTCATCTGAGATTGCAAAATGCCTAAAAATGCCCAAAAGACAGTATGACCAAGAAAATGAGAAATTTTCCTAAGTATTTAACTTAAATCTTTTTCAATAAAAAAATTTGAGGATTTGTAAACTATTTACTTGTTTAAAGCTCTTAAATTTGTGATTGCGTTAATTTAGGTTAATGGTTATTAAATTGATGTTTTTAAGGAGGTTTGTAGTGTTAGATTCATATTTTTGAACCTAAATTACTAAGCGCCTAAAGAATCAATTTCAGAAAACATATTTTTTCTGTGATTTACGATGTCATTTTGTTAGGAAAAAACCAATGAACAGCTTTGGAACTAAAGAGGTTAAACAACGGAACGTTATTTTTTAGAGACGACACTTTAATTGCTGGGAAAAAGAAATAGCATATCGGGGGCTAATAAATGTGGACGGACACTCAGTAAATAAAATGCCCCTGCATTTATTCGCAGATCGTTTACGAAAAAATAACACCAAAAGTGTCATTAGACTCGGAGTATTATCTTTTTTTTTCAGACTATGAATGCAATTTTTGAAATATTTACGTATTAAAAACAGTGACAACTTCGATTATTAAAATGGTAATATAGTCACTTTTGACACCATATTTGAGTTCCTTGGGACAAGAAAGTTCCGAAAAATGTATAGTTTAGATACGTTAACTAATCTTCGTAGAGTTGTAAAAGAAAATGTATTAAAGGTATATCAACAAATTTAAAAAGGTACAATTAACCCTGTAAATGGCAGAATGCGTTCCAGAAATTACGTAATTCAGAGCATCGGAAACCAGAAAATCTAAATAGTAAATTTCGGCTTATTTAATTACGAAATGCCTGTTATTAAATTAAGCAAACCAAAACTTTCTTCATTCTCATACATGTCAATATTTCAAAAATTTGTTACACATGTTAACCTTTCAGTGTTATTACTTTAATATTACACCAACTTTAATTATCATCTTAAACTTTCGCTTCATTTTACTAAAATGAATAACAAAGAATTAATCTCAATCATAATATTAAATCAGTATTTTTCGTTATTCTGTTGTACTTCAGCTGCTTACGAAGCTCCTGCTTAGCCGAATGCGAAGTTCTCGTCACCGCACGAGCCGTCGATTTATAACGGAACTACAAAAAATCGAGAAAATAGCACAAAAACCGTTATTACATCATTCCTTCTGGCAGAATATTTCCAAATTCACTTGGGACCAGCTTTTCACAGCCTAAAACATACATATGAAATTTGGTTAAATTCTACGCATAACTTCATGCTCTTTTCGATGGTACAATAATGAAAACAGCATAAAAATCGCTGTTACAGCGTTCCCTTCCGGTGGAATATTTCCAAATTCAAGGAGGACCTGCTGGCCGTAGCCAAAAACACATATAAAATTGGACCAAATATCTTGTATACAAGATATTTGGTCCAATTTTATATATAGTTCCATACACTTTTCAATGATACAAAGTGGACACACGGACGGACAGACAGACATTTCGTATAAACATGTGTTTCAGTATACCTGACTACTAAATAATGTAAATCCTTCGAAAACCCGAAGTCGAAAGAAATTTCAATTACAATATTTTTGCTTTAGAAAGAAGAAAGTAATAATACGAAGGTGTATCAATTAGTGTTTGCCCTCACATAGAAATAATTAAGTGAAATTTATGAAATTGCTACATTTTATTATTCCTTTTTTATATAGTCAGTGTGCGCAGTAACATATTTGTGTAACTAGTATTTCAAAGAGAGGGGAGAGAATGTATTCAAGGAGGCTCGATAGTAGACCCAAACGGGGGCTTTTTTCTAACTTTTACATACCCACATTTGACATATTGTTAGAAAGACCTGGGACCACTTATTGATGCTGTGCACCTCCCCCCAAATTTGCCGTCCGGGGGGGGGCACTTTTCTAAATTTTGCGACATCATTCATGCCCCCCGGGGCCAAATTTGGTGGAGAGGGGAGGGAGGTGCATGGCATAAATAAGTGGTCACAGGCCTTTCTAACAATATGCCGCGTGTGGGGGTCGGCAAAAGTTAGAAAAATGACCCCTTTTGGGTGTACTGCCGTGCCTCTGCAATACATCCTCCCCTCTCTCTATGCAACCGTTTGCAGAAATGTGTTACTGTCCACGGGGACAATATAGAAAATGATTAATACAATATAGTAATTTCATAAATTTCACTCAATTATTTCTATATGAGGGCAAACACTTATTGATACACCCTCGTATAAGATTGAAATAAATATTTTAAAAAAATAAGAAAAGTATCTTTCAAAATTAAGATTTAACTATTCGGCGTTATTATAACCCATAAAAAACACTTATAAATAAGTGTTTTTCTTAATTTTAAGTACCAACTTTTAACATGGTAATAACATATACTTAACAGATTTGACTCAGAAGCACATGTGCATCTATTTCAGGAATTGCAAATATACAGCGGAGATTCCGAAAGTAGAATTTTTACAGGATGTAATCACGAAACGTTTGCAGGGGTCTGTCCAGACTTTTCTCACAGGGTCTTGTTTTTGTGAAATTGTGAAGTTTTTCTTATTTTTGTGAAAATTCTAGTCACAATTTTGTGAATTTTAAATTATCGATATCTTCATGTTCTATCCTTCATATATAAAAAGCTAAGTAATATGCTCTTTGGTGAGTTCAACTTCTTACTTACAGGCCAGATTTTATTTTTAAATGACTAAATTTGTGAAAAGTTCAATTTGAAGGTCAAAACATTCTGTGAAAGGTCTATTTAAGGGAAAAATAATTTTGTGAAGTGTCCTGTTTTGGGATAAAATGTTTTGTGAAGGGTCTTGTTTTGGTATAAAAATGTTTGTGAAATGTCCTGTTTTAAGAAAAATTATTTTGTGAAGGGTCCTTTAAAGGACCTAAAATTTTCCTAAACATATCCCTGGTTTGTCATTAACTAAAACAAAAATTACTTTTCTGAATTTCTAGTACAAATTCGGAATTTCTAAAATAAAACAGAAATTGCTGAAATGCACGACTCCGATGCAAAATGGTTAAAACTAATCCTTCTTTCAAGAACTTCCATATAGTACATAAATTATTTAAATATAATTTATCTAGAGTATAAATAAACAACTGAATATTCAGAAGTTACATGTAAAAGGAAATCTCAACGGAATTCAAAATATCGGCATTAAATCGTTTGATATCAACTCATTAGGGAATTTAAGTTTACATAACATATAGAGAGCTTAACTTCTTAATTCGGAGGCATAAAACGCCCATTTACTTTAAAATGTTCGTAAAACAATGCCTTATAAGATTCTCTTTATCCAGTAAAGTATTATTCATTTATAACATAGATAAAATTTTAATGTGTAATTAAAATCAAAGTCTTATTGTACTTAATTCTACTCATGTGTATAGCAATATAACATTAAGATTGTGTTACACAAAAATTAATGTACATCGTAGTTTTATTGATTAAATGTGACAATTGGAATTGTCCGGATAAATAAATGAATAACATGAGGCATTTGTGAAATGAGTTAAAAGAAAAGATTCACATTGTGTTTATTGAAAATGACAAACTCGAAATATTTAAATCAGTCGAAATTAACGGAAATGTTTCCGCAAATTTGATTTTATAATTGCGAAAAGGGTGTATCGAAATGTTCTAATTAATTAACCACGATGTTGTTCAAATATATTTATTATCAGTTTCAAAGTGTACATAATGATCAATCTTCAAAACGTTCCAGGTATTTAAAAATGCATCTAAAAAATGACGTTTAGTGTAAATTGCATGTATAAAACGGTTTTAAAATTCTGTTATTCTAAAAGTCCAATGAAGTGGGACTTTTTAACACTAAAAAGATTGTTATGGGACATTTTGGCCCCTACCATATGAATATATTACGGTTCGAACGAGAAATTTCTTTGTAAAATAAGTTAAAAAGATACAAAGAAATGTTAAATAAATATGTTAAACAGATTTAAATAAAAATTCCGGTCTAAAATATTTTTATAAAACTTGAATAAAATTTCCGTTCTTTTTAGTGTTAAAGGTATTTTGGAAAAACTATGATACAAAAATGTTTCATTACAGTTAGGGATTTTTTTCTCTTTTTCTCTGCAATTAGATAAAATGATTTTATAAAAGAACTTGAAATTTTAAATACAAATTTAGTCAAATTGTATTCAAATTGTATCAACATTTTTTACGCAACAATACACTGTAAAAAAAAAAAAAAAAAAAAAAAACGGACTGAAAAGCGGAAATACTACTGGCCATCTAGACGCCAGTACTATTTCCGGTTTTTTACGGGAATTTTTACCCATAAATTACAGAAAATTTTCCGTTTTTCTGATTAAAAACGGAAATTATTCTGTAATTTATGGGTAAAAATTCCCGTAAAAAAACGGAAATAGTGCTGGCGTCTAGATTGCCAGTAGTATTTCCGTTTTTTAGTCCGTTTTTTTTTTACAGTGACACTGAATAAGAACTACAAAAAATAAGGACAAAATAGCTGATATTGACAAAAAGTAAACACATAATCCTGTATTTATGTGAGATCTAACTTAAAATTAGAAAATTAAAACTGAAATTATACATAAAAATTCCATCAATAGCAGTTGATGTCATATGAGCAATTTTTATTAGCACTTTCCAACAACTTTGAAAAGTGTTTATGAATTGGTTTGTCTGGTCGTCTGTCTGTCCACTCTCTAACTATCATAAATAGACTCTCATTTTAGTGCGATTCATATATGGATGCTTATCATGGAATGTTCCGTGCTAAATATGAAGTGTGCAGCATTAGTAGTTCTTTTACAGGGGCACTCAAAATAATTCCGTTATATTATGGTCAATTATTATATTATTATATTACGGTCAATAGGAAAAAACCATTGCAGCGTACTTTAATGACATTACGCTATTTCAAATGTATTGAAATTGATAAGTCACTGAATTTTACTACAAGATGGATTAATATAGAATAGGCAGGGACGAAAAATGCCAAAAGTGGCACGCGAAAGAATAATTTTGGCACGGTGTTGCTTGTGGCTCTAAATCAGTATACGGTGATTGTTCGGTCGTTTTTATGCTTTGCATTTTTGGCAATAACTTTGATCGTCTGCGTTTGTTTATAATTGTTTATAGAATGTTTTTGTTGTGAAAGAGGTAGCCATGAGCGGCTCTTGTGATATTATTTAATAAAAAACAGTGCACTGCAGTTTTGTTATTTTGTGTATTTGTGAGTATTTAATATGAGTTAACATAATGGTCCGCCGAGCAACGAAGAAGCAGCCTAGGATTAAATCCAACGAGCTTCTAAAATCAAATTTTAAGTTGAGTGAAACGCCGAGATGAATGATAAGTTCTAAGAGTTCCGTGCTATGAAATTCCTCAAAAGATTATTCGAAAAGTAAGTGAACGTGATTTTTCTTATCTTTACTGTTTTATACATATATTAAACAATGTTTAAAGGTGCAAAAAAAGAAGATTTAAGGCTTATAGCCACTGAAATAAATCTAAATGTTAATGAAAAATTGACAATTGCTGATTTAAGCGTTATTATTGAAGACAGTGAAAAATATAAAAATAAACCAGATTTTGTGAAAGATATAGCAAACGATATAATTGAAAATCGTAAACATGAAGCGCAAAGGCGTATTGATGAGGAGCAAAGGCGAATTGATGAGGAGCAGGAGCAAAGGCGAATTGATAAGGAGCAAAAGCAATATGATCTGGAAAAAATGAAACTTGAATTAGAACTAGCTAAAATTAAATCTGAAGCTAAATCTAATATTAGTGAGAGTGAAATAAAATTAGAATCGTTAGATCAATTGATAAAAAGTGTTCGAACTTTGACTGTAAGAATTCCAATACGTCCTGAAGGATGGGGATTTTACTTTTCTTCTTTAGAACGAGCTTTTAAGACTAAAAATGTTCCAGAACAATATAAAGCAGAAATTCTGTTAAATTTATTAGGGGATAAAGCATCTAACATAATAACTTACTTACATGATAGTGATATCGATAATTATGCAAAAATAAAAGAATTAGTGTTAAAAGAATTTCAACCTACACCTTATTAGGTAGCTTTCTTTACAAAAAGCTACCTATTGCAGCCGTTCGGAGGAAAGCGATTAAAAAAAATTTTGGTATATTTTCATCGATCATGACCCCCAGACCCCGAAACCACCCTCCGTTCAAAATTGATATATATATATATATATATCTGACCTATGTCACACTGTAACTCTCATATTTATGAACCGATTTGGATGTAATTCGGTGTGTACATAGTACATACCAATCTCTCGACCGAGTTCGTTGGCCAACTTCATCCACCATTTTGTTTCAAAATGGCGGCCATTTAAAAATTTAAAAAAAATTTAAAATTTGAAATGTGGTACCAAAAAATTGAAAATGGAAAAATATGGTTTTTTTTTGTGTTTTTGACCTTTATACAAAGACTCCGTAGCAGTTTTTGTTTCGTCTATATCTTAAAAAATGGCTGAGTTATAGCATTTTGAATTTCTAGCGAAGCTGACATTTTGAAACGTCCTGAATTTTGTCACGCGATAAAAGGCGTATTTATGAACCGATTTGGATGTAACTTCGTTTATACATAGTACAGACCAATGTCTCGACCGAGTTCGTTGGCCAGCTTCATCCGCTATTTTGTTTAAAAATGGCGGCCATTTAAAATTTTAAGAAAAATTTAAATTTGAAATGTGGTACCAAAAAATTGAAAATTGAAAAAATATTTTTTTCTTATGTGTTTGCCCTCGATAAAAAGATTCGGGAGCAGTTTTTGTTTCGTCTATATTTTAAAAAATGGCTGAGTTATAGCATTTTGAATTTCTAGTGTGGCTGATATTTTGAAACGCCCTGATTTTTGCCACGTGATAACAGACGTATTTATAAACCGATTTGGATGTACCTTGGTGTGTACCTAGTACATACAAATAACTCAACCGAGTTCGTTGGCCAGCTTCATCCGCCATCTTGTTTCAAAATGGCGGCCATTTAAAAAATTAAAAAAAAAATAAATTTAAAATGAGATACCAAAAAATTGGAAAATGAAAAAGAGTTTTTTCGTATGTGTTTGACCTTAATACAAAGATTCCGGAACAGGTTTTGTTTCGTCTATATCTAAAAAAATGGCTGAGTTATAACATTTTGAATTTCTATTGTGGCTGACATTTTAAAACGACCTGATTTTTGTCACGCGATAACAGGCGTATTTATGAACCGATTTGAATGTAACTTGGTCTGTACATAGTACATACCCGTGTCTCGACCGAGTTCGTTGGCCAGCTTCATTCGCCATCTTGTTTCAAAAGGGTTGCCATTTTTAAAAAAAAATGTAATTTAAAATTTAAAATAAGGTATTAAACAATTGGAAAATGAAAAAGATTTTTTTTATGTGTTTGGCCTTCATACAAAGATTCTGGAGCAGTTTTTGTTTCTGAAAATTTGTTCTTTTGTTTACATCTTAAAATGTGGTTGAATTATAGCACTTTGAATTTCTATCATGGCTAACTCTTTGAAACGATCTTGTATTTGTCTCGCGATACCACACGTATTCGCCTATTTCGATGGAAGAAGGCATGTGGATAGTATACATCAATATCTCGACCAAGTTCGTTGGCCAGCTTCATCAGCCGTCTTGTTTCAAAATGGCGGCCATTAAATTAAAAAATATATATATTTAAAGTGAGGTGCAAAAGAATTAGAAATTGAAAAAGATTTCTTTCTTAAGTATTTGACCTTTATATAAGGATTCAGGAGCATTTTTTGTTTGTCTTTATCTTAAAAAATGGCTCAGATATAGCAGTTTCAATTTCTAACGTGGGTGATATTTTGAAAAATCTGATTTTTTGCCTGCGACAGCACTCGTATATATCAACCGATTCCGATGTGAGTGAGCATGTGCGCAGCAATTACTAAGGCCTCGACCAAGTTCACTGGTTAGCCTCCTCCACCAAGTTGTCTTAAAATGGCAGGCACTTTAAGAAATCGCCGAATTTGGCAGCCAAATATAAGTTACTTTAAATAAAAGCAGCTTGGATAAAGCTGACTAATTTCGCGAAATTCTCATTCATAATGATTTAGTCTTGATAAAAATTAGTATTGAATCTCCTACATTCGGTTTCCACTTAATTGAGCTTCGTATGTTTGAATAATATAAGTTGGCTTTTTTAAAATAAGGAATATGAAAGCTACCTCTTCCTCCCGGCACTGGCCGGAAGGACTTTTTTTTGCTTAGAGCAATTTAGAAAAGCTGTTAAACAACCAAATGAGACGCATGTACAGTTTGCTTCATGTCTAATGGCAAACTGGGAATATTATTTAAATTTAAGAAATGTCTCCAATTTCGAGAGTCTAAAACAACTTATAGTATCGGATAAATTATATCAAACATTAGATAGAGAAACCGCTTCCCACATTAGTGTGAGACAAGGTGATAAATGGTTTTTACCAGAAGAGTTGGGACGAGGGATTGATTTATATTTCACATCACGCGGAAAATCTCTTACTGAGAATTTTAGTGTTAATCGTAAATATACTAGCTCCAAAAGTGTATCTAAAGTATTCTTATCAGATGTCAAAACATTAAGTTGTATTTTTTGCAACGAAAATCATACTCTTTCAAAATGCCCGCATTATTTAAAATTATCTGTCAATGAAAGGGTGAACGTTATAAAATGTAACAAGTTATGCTTTAATTGTTTAAATTCACATTCAGTTGCAAATTGTCCATCAAAGTACACGTGCTTTTGTAAAAAACGTCATCATAAAACTATACATTTCCCAAAAACAAATAACAACACATACGTGATAGAATATGTTTCATCGGAACAAAATAAACAAGGAAAGGTAAATGTGGAAGAATGTTCAGATTCTAGGCCAACAAATCGTGGCACATCAGTCTTGAACGCTAATGCAGAAGAGTTCGTTCAGAAAACCTTTATTAGTAACTATTCGAATAAAAAGAGCAAAGTTTTACTTTCAACTGTTATAAGTTTTCTAATTGATGAATCGGGATGTAAACATAGAGTAAAGTGTTTATTAGATGTAGGCAGCGAGTCTAATTTTTTATCCCGCCATTTAATAGAGCTAATGCGAGAACAAACATCTTAGTGTCAGGTCTAAATGATGCTACCTTAGTAATAAATCATAAAGTTAATGCATCAATATGCAATAGAGATGAAAGTTTTGTGAAAAATTTAGATATCTTGGTAGTTCCGAAAATAACTGCAGATTTAACGCCTTCACGTCCAATTGAAATCTCAATACAAGATTTACCTAATGTAAAATTAGCAGAAGCTAGTTTCAATATCCCAGAACATGTAGACATGCTCTTAGGAGCAGGAATTTTTTATGAGCTTTTGAGACCGGAACAAATTCGTGTTAATAATTCTGATCTTATTTTGCAAGACACAGTTTTCGGTTTTGTTGTATCGGGAAGTTTTCCGTCAGAGAATGGAAACAAAGTTCATTGTGGGTTTATTAAGAAAGAAACCAACCTAGACAAGACACTTAGGAAATTCTAGGAGATAGAAAATATCGAGGTTGAAAAACTAAAAAGTAAAGAGACTTTAATTTGTGAGAAACATTTCGTAGAAAATTATACACGAGACAAAAGCGGTAAATATGTTGTTAAAATGCCCTTAAAAGAGGATCCAGCTATTTTAGGAAACTCAAAACAAATCGCTACGAAAAAATTAAATTCTTTATAGAATCGTCTAGCAAAAGATCCTGAGTACTTAAGATTATATTCAGATTTCTTAAAAGAATATCAACAGTTAGGCCACATGGTTGAAGTTAACGAAAGCGAGGAAGAAAGTGGATCCTATTACATTCCCCATCTTGGAGTGTATAGAGGAATAGAAAAAAGTATATCAACGCCTTTGAGAGTTGTATTTAACGCGTCTTCCTTAACAACTAAGGGAAACTCACTTAATTCTATTCAATATAACGGAGGTGTAATACAAGATGATTTATTCTCAATTATGTTGAGATTTAGAAAATATATCGTCGCTTTTACTACAGACATTCAAAAAATGTATAGAGCAATCTCTATTCATCCAGATCAGAGGAAGCTGCAAAAAGTCTTATGGAAGGAAGGTCTTAACGAGCCAATTAAAAATTTTGAATTAACGACAGTTACTTATGGTACTGTTAGCGCACCTTTTTTGGCCATGAGAACACTACTTCAATTGTCTAAGGATGAAGGAAGCAAGTTTCCTTTAGCAGCACCCGTACTGAGAGAAGACATGTATATGGATGATATTCTATCTGGAGCTGATTCTTTAAGTTCTGCATTGGAACTCCAAAATCAATTAATAGAAATTTTAAACAGTGCAGGAATGTTATTACATAAATGGTGCAGTAATGCTCCACAACTTTGTCAAACAAATGACGAAATATACCCTTTGGTGATTCAGAAGAATCTAAAGCGTTAGGTGTTTTGTGGAAATCGAAGAAAGATTGTTTAAGTTTCAATGTTAAAATCCATAATGATGTAAATGTCACTAAGAGACAAGTGTTATCAACTATATCAAGTATATTCGATCCCTTAGGTTTAGTATCTCCTGTTATAATTAAAGCAAAAATATTTATGCAGAAGTTATGGTTATTACAATTAAATTGGGATGATTTGCTAACCGAGAAAGAGGCTAAGGAATGGAGAGAGTTTTCTGATACCCTACAATTAATTAATAAATTTGAGATTAGTAGGTGTATTTTATTGAAAGATGCAATTATGATCGAGTTACATGGTTTCAGCGACGCGTCTGAAGCAGCCTATGGTGCGGTAATTTACTGCAAATCAGTGACAGAATCAGGTCAAGTGTCTGTAAAATTAGTGACAAGTAAATCTAGAGTTTCTCCCTTAAAGCAATTAACTGTTCCAAAACTTGAGCTTTGTACAGCAGTTTTATTGACAAAGCTTATGAAACGAGTGATTTCTTCGCTCAAAATTAGTGTAAACAAAATCTTCTTGTGGTCCGATTCCATGATAGTATTATCCTGGATTAAAAAAGAACCATACGTTCTAAAAACTTTTGTTGCGAATAGGATTTCTAGAATACAAGAACTAACTCAAGGGATGCAGTGGCGACATGTTCCATCTCAGCATAACCCTGCTGACCTTCTAACAAGAGGAGCTAATCCTGATAAACTATTATCAAATGAGTTATGGTGGAGTGGTCCATTGTTCCTAAAGGAAAAAGACTATCCCAATACAAATATTTCTGCAGCAGTTAATTCCAGTGACTTTTCAAATGAACTGAAAAATATTAATATAAGTGACTTTAAAAGCATATCTGTTTTTACAGTTTCTATTAATTCTTTTGTGCATGATATAATTGATTTAAGTAATAACTATTGTAAAATAATTCGTATTTTAGGATTTATTTTCAGGTTGCTTAGTAATTGTAAAAAAGAAAAAAAGGAGGGTCCTCTGGACCTCGAAGAGCTCAACAAAGCAGAAAATTTTTTGTTAAAAACTGTTCAACGTGAGTTTTTTGACAAGGAAATAAAATCCTTGCAAAAATCAGGTAATATTAATCATGATAGTCAGTTAAAAAACTTACATCCATTTCTTGATAAAGAAGGTCTTCTAAGAGTAGGAGGTAGATTAGCGAACAGTAACTTAAATGCCAACCAAAAATTTCCAATTTTACTACATAATAAAAATAAACTTACTCAAAGGATAGTAGAATACTTTCATAAACAGTATTTACATTTAGGTCCACAAGCTTTACTTTTTCAGTTAAGGCAGAAGTTTTGGCCTTTAAATGGTCGTGCAATATATAGAAAAACAATTCATAATTGTAGTATATTTCATGTTATAAATATTGTTAATCTTTTTTTTTTAAGCAGTAAGCTTTATAAGATATTTTGAGTGTAAATATGTAAAATTAAGCTAATTTCTATTTGATTGAATGTATTTTGTGTTTACCAAAGAAAATATTCATACAAAATGTGTATTGATAGTGTATATATTATTTGAGTGAGATATTATTTATACAGAAAATTATTTATATGAGACATATATTATTCGAGTTATTTAAATGACATTTATTTTATCCAGAAAGTTTAAGTCTTATTTTGATTAAATCGAGAGTGTTAACCTTTAAATACTTTAAAATAAAGTATTTCTGAGTTATTTTTTAAATAAAATATGAGAAAAAAAATAAATTCTTGCAGCATTTAAAAATTTAATTTGAGTGTTAGATGTCATGAGTGAACATCATTACATAATGTATGCAGAATTTTAGAGTAGTAAACATAAAAACAACGAGGTGTTTTCAAGAGACCAATTTCAAAAATTTGTCTGTTACCCAAAGAAAAATGATTATCTTTTGTAATTTGTCAATTTATTGTTTACTAGTACATGCTGTATTATTTGTTTAAAATTCAAACTGTAATAATGTATTATAATTGTGGTTGAATGAAAATCATACAACGGGGGCCGGTATGTTCGGTCGTTTTTATGCTTTGCATTTTTGGCAATAACTTTGATCGTCTGCGTTTGTTTATACGAGTTTATAGAATGTTTTTGTTGTGAAAGAGGTAGCCATGAGCGACTCTTGTGATATTATTTAATAAAAAACAGTGCACTGCAGTTTTGTTATTTTGTGTATTTGTGAGTATTTAATATGAGTTAACAGTGATATTGCACAAACGACACAAACTTACACTGTAAAAAAATTCGAGGAGTTTTCCTGTAGGAATCGAAAAAATAGTTGCCCTTATCGTACTGGGAAAATTTCCGACCCAGCTCGGAATAAAATCAGTAAAAAAAAAAAAAAAAAAAAAAAAAAAAACGAAACATTCATTAAAACGGTATTTTTGGGATTTTATTCCGATTTTGCGGATTTTATTCCGATTTTACGGATTTTATTCCGAGCTGGGTAGGAAAATTTTCCGGTGCGATAAGGGCAGCTATTTTTCCGATTCCTACAGGAAAGCTAGTCGGATTTTTTATTACAGTGTATGATGAAAATATGATTACTATAAAAGACCTGATATTGTCTAAATTTGATTAATTGGAAATTAAAGAATTTTAATTGCGGCTTTTTGAAATACCGTAAATTACCACATTAGTAAAAATACCAATAGTAAAATTGTAGCAACTTGGAAAATAATTTCAAAGCTATTTAAAGACAATGGTGTTTGCCCTTATAATAATTTTTTCTTCTATGTCCACAAGGTCGTTATTTTCGCAAATCAATTACACAAAAAATCAAATAAAAATCATCTGTCAGATAAATCCAGTTCAGTTTGCATTCTGTTGAAATTAACAAAATATAAACCTGATATTAATTACTTTTCATCTAAGATGTAATAAAAAAAATAATCACATAATTTTTTAATTAATTTCTAAAATATAACTGTTTTTACGATTGTTATAGGTAAGACCTACATGCATGTTGCAAACAAAATATAAACCTGATATTAATTACTTTTCATCTAAGATGCAATAAAAAATTAATCACATAATTTTTTTAATTAATTTCTAAAATATAACTGTTTTTACGATTGTTATAGGTAATACCTACATGCATGTTGCAAATGTTTTAAAAATCTTAATGTGTGACTTTTATTCATGGATTTCCCAATCCACTAAACTTTTTCATTAGTTGGCACGTCAAGATCATATAAAATATTTTTTTTTTTTGGGGGGGGGGGGGGATGAATGGCACGCGGCTATAATAAGGTTCGTCAACCCTGGAATAGGGCATTCATAGAATTTGCCGTTCATTTACGACACTCAAAATAAATCGATTACGGTATTGTCTTTGAGCAATGATTTCTGGGCGTGCGTTTCCAAATTCGGTATGCGCTTTTAAATTTAACTAATTTTTTGGATATTACTGGTTGTGTATAAATTATTCACCTCGTATACAGACCTGCACAAAATAATTCACGTACCGTTGTCCTTATTAGCGGATATTTCTAAAGGAGAATTTTAAACGGTGGTATGTAAATAATTTTTTGCATGCATGTACAAATATAGTTCATAGATACAAATCTATATATTATATACTGCTCAAAGAATTCAGATAATTTTCCGCTTGTGGACAAAAATTGCTGAAATTGGATTTTCAAATATGTTATGCGTTTCCAAATGGGGTTCCATTAGACTTCCTATTTCAACTTATTGAAGTTTAGTTGCATTATTCTGAATGTGTTAGAAACTGTTTCATAATCTATGTTTTATGCATGATTTTTTCTTTCCCGTTAATAATTAAGAATGACTTTCACCCTTTAATTACGGGGAAGGTCTGGCGACTATTTTTTTTATTCAATCGCACTACAATTTACAAAAATTTTCCTTTGTTGTAGATTTCTCTAAAAAATATTCTAGTATAAGTGTATGGCAGATAAGTGTATGCCAGGAAGAGGTTATTTTTCAAAAAGTTGTACGAATAGAGTTTTAAATAAAAAAAGAAAAGTGCCGAGTTAAACTGATGGCATTGAGCTCGCAGGCTATTCACACTAACTGTATATTACACTCTTATTTCAAAGAATAATGTCCCTCGAAAAATAAATGAAAGGGGATTTGTCCTCGTTTTTCCCCTTTATACTTAAACAATGAACCTCCAAATCTAATCAGGGAAGCTCCATAACATAATAAACCAGTATACCAAATTTGAAGCAAATCAGATAATTCTGCATGAAAACACCATATCGCTAAATTAAGAGGGAGGTCTAACCCTTTTTCCCCCCTTTATACTTAACTAATGAACCTCCAATTCTAATAAGAAAAGCTCCTTATCAGAATGCATATAGAAAACAAAATTAAAGTAAATTGGATAATTCTGCATTAAATACATTTAGTATTAAGGGGAGGGTACTTGCCCACCTTTCTCCCTTTTATATTTAACCAATGAACCTCAAATCTACTGAAGGAAGCGCCATATCGGAATAAGCCGGTATATCAAATATGAAGCAAATCGAATAATTCTGCATAAAAAAACCCATTTATCTAAATTAAGGAGGGGTAGACCCGCCCCCACTTTTATAAAACCTTAACATAATAACCTTAACATAATAACAAATAAACCTCGAAATTTAATCAAAGCAGCTCCTTAACATAATAAACCGGTATACCAAATTTGGAGTAAATCGAATAACTCTGCATGAAAAACTCATTTATCTAAATTAAGGGAGGGGGGGGGTCTAGCCCCCCCCTTTCCACAATTTATACTTAACTAATGAACCTCCAAATTTAATCATGGATGCTCCTTAACATAATAAAGTGGTATAGCAATTTTGGAGCAAATCGAATAACTCTGCATGAAAAAAAAATTTATCTAAATTAGGGGGGACTACCCCCCCCCCCTCCTCCACTTTATACTTAACCAATGAACCCCCAAAACTAATCAGGGAAGCGCATTATCTGAATGGACCTAGAAATAAAAATTTTAAGCAATTCGGATGTTTCTATCAAGAGTTATCGCGTTAGGTACATAAATACATAATGAACGGGCGGGCACATTAGCTCTCAGGCTTTGATAGCCTGTGAGCTAAAAACAATAGTACAGAAGAACTATTTGCCCCGATCCGTAGTCAAAGAGTTTATTTGAATTGCAAAATAAATATATATATATATATATTTAAGATTGGACTTTACACTGTGATACTATATGAAAGAGTATTTATACAATTGCTAAAACGGTGTAACTGTATAAAACATTTAAAATCAACATGACATTTAAAATATGCATGACGTTTAAATACTAAAACGATGTTAAAAACTTCCCAATGGTTTCAACCAAAACACTTGGCCTTTCTCAAGGGATTCTGCGGATGCACTGACGAAGGCTCATCTTCCAACACAATTCCCTCCATCCCTCATTTGTTGAAGGTGTGTCTTCGTCAGTGCATCCGTAGAATCCCTTGAGAAAGGTCAAGTGTTTTGGTTGAAACCGTTGGAAAATTTTTAACATCGTTTTAGTATTTAAACGTCATGCATATTTTAAATTTCATGTATATTTGTAATATGAAAATGGCATCAATAAGGATATAATCAATAAAAATAAATAAACCATGACTATTTTCCTTTTACTTTTAATAGAAGTGGAGTACTTCAGTTGCCACAATTACAAAATTGGTACTAAAAAGTATAAAAAAAAAAATTAATATCTCAAAAATAAATTGAGATAGAGCTTTCAAACAAATTTCATTTAAAAGCACACTTTTTTCCCTATATGACAGTGTAAAAATTGAAACTGTGCGATGTTTAGAAGTTTAAAAATTTGCAGGAGCGAAAATTGCAAAACCGAAAAACTTCTTTTCAAATTTCAAAGTTTTGCCATTCGCAGAATGATGTATGCGTTACGCACAGATATGTTTGTCCTTTATAATATAGATAGATAGATAAATTTTTAATGTCAGTAGATATAATAGTCAGTAATGTCAGTTTTAAAATCAAAGTCTTAATGCATTTAATTGAATTCATGTGTTTCTCAATGTAACATTAAGGTTATTTAACGCAAATAATTATAGAATTGAGACTTTATTAATTAAATGTGACGACGGGAATTGTTCAGGTAATAAATGAATAACATGAAGCATTTGGGAAGCATGTTAAAAGAAATAGTTTCAAATCGTGTTTAGTGAAAATGCAAAATTGAAATATTTAAATCAATCGAAATTAAGGGAAATGTTTCCTCAAATAAGATTTCATGATCGCGAAAAGGATGTAATGTAAAGTTCTAATTAATTAACCACAATGTTTTCCAAATATATTCATTGTAATTCTATAAGTTTCAAATTGTACATAATGATGACACTTCAAAAAGTTACCAACATGTTTAAAACTACTTTTATAAATAACATTTAGTGGAAAAAGCATGTACAAATTGGTTTAAAATCCTGTTATTGTAAACCTCCAATGAAAAGTGACTTTTAAAAGTATTTTGGAAAAAATATTTCACAGCAATTACAAAATTTCTTGAATTTTCTTTATTTTCTGTAATTATATAAGATTTTTTTTTTTTTTTTACGCCTGAGATTTGAAATAAAAATTTCGCCAAGTTGGGTTGATATTGTATGATAAACTTTTTTTAACCTCTTGTAGAGTGGTGGTTCATTTTTGGACGACTTAATTTTAATCCGTAAATGCCACATTAACATCAGAATTTTGGAATGAACATTTTCCTTTTTTGTACGTCAGCGAAGAAAAGCTTTTACTTATTTTCAAATAAATTTGTTTGTAAATCCTGGTGCCGTTCAATAATTTCAGAATTTTACGAACAGAAGTACTTTTCACTGAAAGGTTTAAGCAACAATACACTGAATAATAACTACAAAAATGAGAAGAAAAAAATCAAATTTCTTGCTATTGATAAAATGTAAGCACATGTGTTTAAATGAGATATAGCTGAAAATTAGAAAAATAAACATGAAATCACACATATAATAAAAAGGTTTACTTAAAGACGTACATTATACACAAAAGGTAAAAACTTTCAAAACATTAAAAATAAAAGTTTAAAAGTATAAAAACCGACAAGTTTTAACCACGCTGTGACCATCATCCTCAGGGTCATACTTCAGTATAGAGAGACACAAATAAACGATATTTGGGTCTCTCGATAGTGAAGTGTGACCCTGATGATGGCCACAGAATGGTTGAAACTTGCCGGGTTTTAGACTTTTGAAATTTTATTTTTAATGTTTTGAAAGCTTTTAGCTTTTGTATATAATATACGTCTTTAGGTAATCTTTTTTATTATATGTGTGATGTTAAATTCCAAGACGTAACAGTCCTTTAATTTATTTAAACCTGAAATTTTCTATAAAAATTTAATCAGTAGCAGTATAGCAATAGCTATATGAGCAATTTTTATGAATTAAAAATGGCTTTCGTCCTTTGATTATGGGCCAGGTCTGGGGACAATTTTTTTTATTCAATCGTACTACAATTTACAAAAAAAAAAAAAAAAAAGTTTGCTGTAGATTTCCCTTGAAAATATCATAGTGTCAGTCTATGACAAAGATTATTTTTCAAAAAGTGGTATGAATAGAATTAAAAAATAATAATAATAGTACAGAAGAACTATGTGTCCCGATCTGTAATCAAAGGGTTTATTTGAATTGAAAAAAAAGAAAGAAAAGAAAAAATATTTCTATTTATTAAAAACAGCAATGAATAAAACTGTGCTTAGGTGAAATCCGGCAAAAAACTTCAAATCACGTTTGTGAAAAATATTAGAAACTGTCTTATTGCCAAATGTTATTTGCAAATCTCCGTATAACTCTTAGATTAGGCAGATACGACTATTTAATGTTCGCGATTAGCAATCATAATTTTTCTTCGTGAGCTTTCCGTAATCGAGGTCCTTTCTCTTTTTTATAATCGTTATTCATTTCCATCTTATGTAGTAGCATGCTATAAAAAAAATAAATAAATAAATAAATAAATAAATAAATACATGTTTACCTCTCATAATCAGAGTATTCTATAGGGTAATTCTGGGATTTATGCCGCACATTTTTTTGAATTTATGTACAAAGTCTCATGGTGGACATAAAATTTAAAAAATCATGCTGTGCTATTTAATGTTAAATATACAACGCGTGTACTGCGACAAAAAATTCAAAACAAATTATTAATATTTTTTAGCAATTTTTTTCTAAAACATTACACTGCGGCACATCACCCGTACATTCAGGCTGAGACGCCGCACCTGTGCGGTAGTTATGCCGCGCTTGTAACAAGAACAGAATGAAATTATAAATAAAAATATTAAAAAAAATATTCATATCGAGACTATAACTAACGATGTAATAACAATATGAAACTAAATGAGTACAATGAAACGTATTAATATATTCAAATTAGTAATTCTTGCCTACGTTCACTATTAAAATTATCGACTAATTTTTTTTACATTAAATTTTAATTGTTATTTCAGCAACTTCGTAACATCCATGTATTAGAAAGGGAAAAGAAAAAAGTAAAATTCTGTTTACATAATCGGGACCGATGGCTTTTACACAAATTTTATTCGGTTGTTACCACTTTTTTAAAAGAAGTTAACTTTACTTAAATAATCATGAAAATGCTCTAATTAAACAAAGCAAAGATTACTTTTCTTTTTTACTGGTGCAGAAACAAATTTTGTAAGCTCTTTATGAAGGTGCTTATATGCACCTATAGTCCCGAATGGGTTAAGAAACCTGTTTTTTCGAATACAATCTACAGAAAAAGTGTCGAAAAAGTACAGTCATTATGTAACTGCATTTAAACACATGATGCAACAAAGCCAATTACACTTCCTCTTTTTTGGAGTAGTTTGCAAGGAACGTCTACGTTACACGTAATCCAATTTTTCATTATTATCATCTTGACTTGCATCTTTCTTGCACTTCTTACTTTTTATTTTCCCCTTTTTCTCCTTTGGTTTTAGTAAACTTGATAACATGCCTAAAATGATTTGTCTGTGCAAAAAGAAAAGGAAAAGTTAATAACACTTAATCATCCAGTATAAAAGAAACTGCGGTATGTATACCTGAATAGCATTGCGGCATGTATCCCATTTTCCATGGTTCAGATGTCGGTCATCACAGTTATCTGCCATCGCTTAGGGGAAAGACGTAACCATACACACAGTTCTCTATACAAACGGTACACTTAGTTTTGACTTCAAAATCATGCATGCATTTAGTTATTAATGTATGAAAAGTATTTAAACATAACGTGTTTAAAAGTTTGGACAGTGAAATCATCCACCTACGTCAAATTAAGGATTGTACTTCTACAAGTAAACATCGAAATGGGATTCACGCTATACACTGGTTAAAATAATCTCATTACGCACCTATACTGTGCGTTTGACGACCATCTATCGATAATTACAAGAAACACAAGGGGTGTGCGGCATCTATGCCGTATGCGGCGACTCTCCCGGAGTTACCCTAACTTTTGGTAACAATGCTGTTCCAAAAAACGATAATTACTAGCTTCTCCGCCGCCTCTAAAAATACAGCATTTAACAATATTTTTATAACACGAAGTGATTTTTCATATTTGCTTCATAGTAATTAACTTTAAGCATACTAATCAAAAACGAAAAGAAATAGTATAAATGCTCCCAGTTATAATGGACACTTCATACAATTGGTTAATTTGAAAACTTCATTTGAAATGTCTTTATTTTTTTCAATCATAAAATATTGTTATCAAATTAGATCCAAAATTAAACAAACATATTTTACTTAATATTTCCTCGTCTGTTTCAGTTCACATAATTTACATATATATGAGATCAAAATTAATTAAAAGGAAGAGGTTATTTAAATAAGTGGCTTGATTCGTTTATCTAAATTAATTAACTACTGTCTATTGTTATGTTCCTTTATGCGGGATGTATCATAATTCAACAATGTATTTTGAAAATCGACTTTATTTAAAGTGGACCATTGTACAAGTTGCATTAATCGCAACTCAATATAAAATTTTAAACGATATAAAAGCACGCTCTTATTCTTAAAAGTAAACTTCCCTTTTGTTTCCTATAAGAACATTTTATCCTTTGTATGTTGGCAATTACATCCAAATTTACGTTCTCTTTTCAAATGCTTCCTGAACTGAAACCCGTTGGTGTAAATAAAGTAACTGTAAGTGAACAAATATTAACCCCTTAACCCCTTCGGGACGGGAGCCTTTTACGAAAATTTTAATATATTGTCACCGTTTTTTAAAAACAGAAATTTGTGTCTTCTTCATTCGAGAAAATGTGGTGATTAAATAAGGCAAATTTTACAGTAAAATTTTACTGGTGAGGAAAAACAAGGATTCTGAGCGCTTCATGCGGCACGTATACGTGTCGCTTGTCCCCAAGGGGTTAACAGGTTTGCACATACACGAGAAGAGTTTGCTTATTACGTTTCTAAAAGCTTTTCGACACCACTAATTTTAAACTGCAATATTCGCTTTATTTAATGACAGATATAGTTTGATCATATAAGGCAAATATTTTAGTACGATAAAGTGGTGTTGGTGTATTATCACTATTTTAAGGGGTGTTCGTAATTATATAAATACCTATATTCATCGTCTGGTCCATTTGTTTTTCTGCCTATCTGCCCCCATATAACAGCTCAAAAACTACCCAACCGAATGATTTGAAGTTTAATATGTATAACCATTGCAGAATTTTGTCGAGTCATTTCAAATTTTATGAAAATTGAATCAAAACTTAAAATATATTAATAAACGTTTTCTTCATTCTATTAAATCCTATCATACATAATTAATTCAATGATATTCCATGATAGGTAATGATTCTAGATTGTCATGATGATTTTTCTAGTCAATCCTAACATATGTAATTCATTCAATGGCATCCCAAGATAGGAAATGATTTTACGTTGTCATAGTGATTACGTCCTATTTAAGATGATATCCTATTATTTCCGTACTGAATCTAATATATAATAATCGTAATAAAGTTTGTATTCATGCATTTTTGCATAAGTGTGCAACAGCTATTGCACCAAGATCTGAATATTTATAAAACTAGTTATAGTACAAACGCACCTCATTTGCCACGTTTGACGAACAATTTCCGACTTGTTAGTTTAGTGTGACCAAAACAAAATAGCCTCTTAAGAGTTTATATTCAATATCCTTGTTAAGAAAATATTAATGTTCAGTAACGAGAGATTAAATTTAATATTACGCATTAAATCTCTCCAGTTTGGTGTATATTATGGTGAAGATAAAAATTGATACATTTTTTAAGGAATTTAAGTAATTTTTATGGCCTTCGGGAGTTTTTGAACATATTCGTGTACCACACATGAAAACAAATAGATATACTCTTAAACAGACACCACCTTGGAGACTAAAAGCTTTTGTCAGCAATCGTGTTGCGAAAATCCAAAGTTGTACCCAGAACTTCATTTGGAAACATCATATTCCATCTAGTTGCAATCCAAGTGATTTAATTTCACGCGGATTAGATACCACAGAATTAGTGGATAATCAGTTTTGGTGGCGTGGACCGGACTTTCTCACGAATAAGATTAGTGTCGCTCAACCAAAAAATCTTAATTTATCATCAGATGACCAGGGGTTTATGTTGTAAGAAATGAAGGACGTTTCACTCACTTTGACACTTTATCTCAAAAAACTTTAAAAGCTTGTGGACTAACAAATTTAGCTGTCTCAATCATTTTTAATGACTTGATATTTAATATTTTTTCTCTAACTAAAGATTTTATGAAATTAATTAGACTTTGTAGATTTATTTTTAGATTTATATACAATTGTAGAAAAGGGATGAGCAAGTTAGGACCGCTTCCAGTACCCAGTCTAGAAAGCATGAAAGCATTTCTTATCAAGCAGGTCCAGTATAAATGTTTTGCAGAAGATATAAAAAATCTTCAGAATCAGAGGGCCCTCCCAGGTAATTGTAAATTAAGGTTTTTGAACCCATCTTTTGACTCCTGAAATATCTTAAGAGTGGGTCGTCGTCTAGAAAATTCTAGTTTAGCTTATATTAAAAAAACATCCTGTTGTCCTGCCCGCTAATCATAAATTGAATGAAATGATATTAGAATATTTTCATAAGTTTTTTCACCTAGGGTGCCAAGCTTAAGGTAAGACAAAGTTAGTGGATAATAAATGGGCGCGCTTTAGCTCGTAAAGTATTGCATAAATGTTTAGTTTGTATTATAAACAAACCAATAGCTCTTGATCAAATCATGGGAAATTTTCCTCAAGAAAGAGTAAATCCTAGCTCTTCTTTCCAACAATCGGGTATAGACTTTTGTGGACTTTTTCGTATCAAATACAAAAATCAAAGAAAGGGAATTTATAATAAAATTTATGTAGCATTGTTTGTCTGTCTCGCAACTAAAACAATCCACTTAGATATTGTAACTGATTTAAAATCAGATTCATTCATTGCTACCTTTAAAATATATTTTGCACTTAGAGGTAAAAGTTCTACTATAATAACAGACAATGGATCAACTTTCGTAGGAGCAAATACTGAGATTAAAAAATTGCATGCTATGTTAAATAAACCGGATAACGCGTTAACTAATTATTTGGAATCTGAAGGAATAAGGTGGAAATTCATCCCCCGCCCCCTCGATCGCCCAATTTTGGTGGTATATGGGAAGCTGGGGTGAAAGCTTTTAAGTGCCACCTTAAAAGAACCTTAGGTAATTCGAGAGACATTTTGGAAGAATTCTGGACTCTAATAGCACAAATAAAAGGAATTTTGAATTCGCATCCTTTAACACCTTTATCTTTCGGACGCTAATGAAATTGAAGTATTTACGCCAGGTAATTTTTTTGATTGGGCGTCAAATTACTTTTTTAGCTGAACCCGGCATAACCCATATTAATGAAAATAGGTTAAGTAATTGGCAAAAAACAACCAAAATGATACAAATTATTTGGAAGAGATACCAACATGGTTATCTAAATCACTTGCAAAAAAGGAACAAATGATTCTTTGAAAAGAAAAATATGAAGGAAGAATGCATGGTTATGCTAAAGGATTAAAATTTACCCCCAAGTGTGTTTAGGTATTTCGAGGATGTAACCCAAGGGAAATGGGCTTTGGACAAAATCCTTAAGGTAATGCTTGGTTCAGACGGGAAGGTTAGAGTCTTAAACATAAAAACCTTATCAGAGATCGTTACTCGATCTATTTCAAAAGTTTGCCTTCTTCCTATCGAAGAAAATGATTAATTTTTGTCGTAAATTTTCAAATTATTTGTATTATTCTCATTTATCAGTTGTTAAATTTGTATGTATCCTAATATTTCGTATTGTATGCAATTTGTTTATTTAGTAATATGTATTTTCATATGATTGAATGTTAGTAAAACTTGTCAATGGGGTCCTGTATGTTATGGCTTGCCTTGAAAATCATGGCAACACGCCAGCATTCGCGCGCTCATCTATTAGAACTTTGTTTCGATAGTATGGTAACAGTCGTTCGTTGTTTGTTTTTCGAATTGTATAGAACGCATTTTTTTCCGTAAGATGTGGTATTCGTCCACATCTCAATTCTGGCTACATGGTTAGCCAAATAAAACTAATTTGTTATAATATTTAATTACTTATAACTATGTATATAACGTTTAATATAGTTAAAAATAGTTTCTTTAATTTTAGTTTAAATTTAGCATACAGTCCGCTTGCAATATCGCACAGCGATACATATATGTTTTTTCTCTCTTTTTTTCTTTCCAGAATCGAAATTTTCGAAGACAAACGAACTCTTTACGCCTATTCAAAATACTTACTGCATTCACATAAACATGAGGGAAATCTGCAAAGTCATAGAATGCACCCAATGCAAAAAATTGATCACAGTAATCCTTTGCAGCTCTTTCGACTTAGATTGCGATACAACAAAAGGTAACACACAATATTGTACAAAATGCATTGTAATTTTTTTTCTTTCTTAAAAAAATAATAGAAACACCATATTAAAACTTTACATATCTTTTCCACAGGAACGATCTAGAAACCCACCGACTCAAAAAACATCAGAAGAAGAGCACCAACCTCATGGAATTAAGGCTAAAGTCGGAAGGAACCAGAATTAGGTTTTTTAGAAGAAATCTGTCGATCTGAAGACGACAGTAAGAAATTAAAAAAAAAAAGTCACAAGCAAACGTAAAACGTAAACAGTATAGCCACACAGAGTTAACAAACTTTAGCCCTAAAACATTCATTTCCACATAAAACAGTAAAACTTAAATTTAAATTTTTATTTCTCTCTCCGCCATACAACTTTTAAATAACATTAACATAATATCGCAAAACCCAACCCACTTAAAAATAAAGAATAAAGTCAATCCCACTACAAATTTTGACACATCTGTCTGTACTAATATTATAAAGAAGTAAAGATTGTTTGTTTGTTTGTAGAAGGTAATCTCTGGAACTACCGAATCAATTCCAAAAGTAATGGTATCAAAATGATTGTGTTACTCCCCGTTCGAACATAGGCTATATCTTAAATCGATACCACTACCTCAAAGAGGGTGTAGGAGCAAAAAACGTTCTAAAGATGCGATTTTTGTGTTACCGAACGGCCTAGAAATATGAAATTTGGAATATTAGTTACTTATAAGATATAAATTATCTCTAAGAACATTTCCTAAAGAATCCGAAATTTAAAAGATGTGAAAATGCGCAAAAAGCGTTCTAAAAAACGTTCTAAATGGTAGTTTTTATGCAATCTCTGGAACTACCGAACCGATTTCAAAAGTAACGATATCAAAATGATTGTGTAAGTCCACGTTAGAACATGAGCTATATCTTAAATCAATGCCACTACCTTAAAGGGGGTGCAGGAGCAAAAAACGTTCTAAAAATGCGATTTTTGTGTTACTGAAGGGCCAAGAAAAATCTGGAATTGGAATGTTAGTTACTTATTAGATATAAAGGGATTCTAAGAACGCTTCTTAAAATATTCGAAATTTAAAAGGGGTGATAATGCGCGAAGAGCGTTCTAAAAACATTCTAAATGGCGATTTCTACGCAGTTTTAGGAAGCATCAAATCGATTTCAAAAGTATTGGTTGTAAATTGATGGTGACAGCCCTTGCTCTAGCATAGGCTCTATTTTATTTTGTGTCTCTACCACCTGGGGGTTGCAGGAGCGAAAAACTTTCTAAATTGCAGTTTTTGTGTTATGGAAGTGCCTAGAATAATGAAATTTGGAATGGTAGTTGCTTATAAGATATAAATGATCTCTAAGAACATTTCCTAAAAAAATCGAAATTTGAAACTGGTAGTAATGCGCGAAGAGCATTCAAAAAAGCTTTCTAAATGAATGCAATTTTAGGAAGTATCAAATCGGTTTCAAAAGTAAGGGTTGTAAATTGATGGTGACAGCCCTTGTTCTAACATACACTCTATTTTATGTTTGTGTCACTACCACCTGGTGGTTGCAGGAGCAAAAAACGTTCTAAATTGCGGTCTTTGTGTTATGGAATAGCTTAGAATCATGAAATTTGGAATGGTAGTTAGTTATAAGATATTAATGAAGTCTAAGAACATTTCCTAAAAAACTCGAATTTTAAAAGGGTGAAAATGTGCGAAAAGGCGTTGTAGAAAACGTTCTAAATTGCGATTTCTATGCAATCTCAGGAAGTACTGAACCGATTTCAAAAATAATGGTGACAGATCTTGCTCCAAGATAGGCTATTTATGTCTGTTTCCCTTCCCCAAAAAGGGTGCAGAAGCAAAAAACGTTCTAAAAAGGCGACTTTTGTGTTGTGGAAGGACCTAGATTAATTAAATTTTGCATAGTATGTATTTATTAGATATAAATTATCTCTAAGAACATTTCTTTAAAAATTGGAAATTTTAAAGGGGGGAAAATGCATGAAAAGCGTTCTAAAAACGTTCTAAATTGCGATTTCTACACAATAACAGAAAATATCAAACCGATTTCAAAAGTAATGGTTGCAAATTGGTAGTGACAGTCCTTGCTCCAACATAGGCTAAATTTTATGTTGCTGTCACTATCATCTAGGGGTTGCAAGAACAAAACATGTTCTAATTTGCGTTTTTTTTTGCACAACTTGCTCAACATTTTTAAATATGGCATGGTAATTACTTATAAGATGCAAGTACTTTCTGATAACTGTCGAAAGAACATTCCAAATTTAAAAGGATGAAGTGAGCGAAAAGCGTTCTAAAAACGTTCTAAATTACAATTTTTATACTATCTTATCAAATACCAAATCAATTTTTAAAAAATAATGTTTTCAAATTGGTGGTGATAGAACCTGCTCAAACATAAGCTATATTTTATGTTGGTGCCACTACCACCAGAGGGTTTCAGGAGCAAAAAACATTCTAAATTGCGATTTATGTGATACTAAAGAGGCTAGATACATTAAATATGGCATGGTAGTTACTTATATAAATGCCCTCTAAGAACAGTCGAAAGTAAATTCGAGTTAAAAAGGGGTGAAGCGAAGGGGAGGAGTGAAAATAGTTCTAAAAAAAGTCCTAAATTGCGATTTCTATGCAATCTCAGGAAATAATAAACCGATTACAAAAGTAATAGTTGCGAATCAATGTTGACAGTCTCTGATCCTGCACAGACTATATTTTATGCGGGTGACTCTGCCACCTGGGGTTGGCAGGAACAACAAACGTTCGAAAAAAGGCCTTTAAAAGCTTTCCAAATTACGTTTCTGTGGAATATTAGGAAATACCAAACCGATTTCAAAATTAATATTGGCAAATTAATAGTGGCAGTCCCTATTTCAACATAGCATTTTACGTTGAGAGAGATGGTAGACCGTTAGACACGAAGCTTGGAATTTGACATGATGGTTAATTTTAAGATGTAAGAAGATGATTTCTAAAAATTTCAAAACTTCAAAGGAATACTGAAAGGAGTGTATTAATCGAGCATAAAAGTTTCAAAATATTTTTTAAATTATCATTTATTAAGTTTTAGTTCTTATTATTAATTTAAGTCTCATTTCTGCCTAATGCAGTTTAATAATGAAGTTTAGTCAAACTGTTTTTTAAATAGTAATTTTTGAATAATTCCTAAAAGTATAATTATTTTTAATAAAAATTAGACATATAAATATCACTTGGCATATTTCAACTATTACGCGAGCAAAGCCGTGGGGTTTTCTAGTAAACTATAAACTCAGAAAACAATTTTTTTTTTTTTTTTTTTTTTTTTTTTTTTTTTTTTTTTTTTTTTTTACTTAGAAGTTCAGAAAAGTGTATTTCATAATTCATAATATATAACGATATACTTCTAAGAAGTCTTAGCTCTGCAAAGAGCCTTTCATTTCACATATAATTTTTTTTTAAATAATAAATATATATTAATATATGTATATTTATATGTTTAGAAAAAAAAAATGCTATGAAATGAAATTATTTGTTCTAATCGTTACCAGCACCGATATCTCGTCATCTTACTCATGGGCACATTTTTGCTATCTAATATAGATACTTCAAATAAAATCCAACATATATACACTTGAATTAAGAAATCCTAAGTAATCGTGGTTTATCATAACTTTTACTCACGGTATTTTTTTAAAGAAGAAAAGTCATAGATACTCAGTTGCTGAAAATAAAAAAAGATGAGCAGATTTTTATTTTCGGCGTCAAAGTAGCAAAATGATAAACACATTTTGTTTTGGCCGCAAATAAATAGAAAATAACAAAAATTGAAGAAATTTCATTAAACACAATTTTAGTGTTATCTAAATTAAGCAGTTTATTTATTTCGCCGTTAGGGAAATCATTTATATATTAAATAGACCACAGGGGATTCATTTCGTTAATGCTCGCTTCAAAATATATTAATCCACGATGTCTCATAAAGATATTTCTCTTAACGCTCTCAGTAATATTAATCTTACTCTGACAAGTTTTACATAATTATAAAATTCTCTTTCCATCAACTAGTAAATCGTTTTTTTATTTAATAATTCTGAATATAGTATGAGGATATTATCAATTTCCCTTTCATCTAAAAAAATCAAAGTATATCAATTCTCTGTATAAAAACAAAGAATTATTTAACATTGATCGTAAAGCCAAAATTCCATCAAACAGAAAGAAAAAGATTGGTCAAGCGGGCAGTTAGTTGTTATAGGTTATTTTTAGCATCAGAATCAAACATATTATGTCTGAGTCCACATAAATTTGAGATGTGGAATTTAGGCATCATAATATACACTTCAAAAGTTAAAGTACAACATGTTTTTTATCTCTAATTTAAGAATGAATGAACAGAGAAACAAGAAGTTTGAAGGAAATGTGCACTAAACAGTTCTTTATAAAGTACGACAGAAAAAAATAAATTTACACAATTTACATGAGTTAAAGCAAAAAAGCAATCTTGGCAGAAAACTCCATTCATGGATAAAACAGTACATCAGTTGTATGTAGGAAAATGCAATGAAAACAAAAAATGGTTTCTAATAAAGAATATGCGCTCCTCTAGCTGCAATGTATTATAGGCACCGACGTTCCATGATACCGATTAATTTGTCGGACACCGAAATGTGAAGCGAAGACTAAACACAGAGTAAACCTTGTTCCAGCTCATGTAAGGAACTTGGACTTGGAAGAGGACTTAAAGCAGTTACGTGTCTGCGAAGGTAGGCCGAAACATGTTCCATCTGATTCAGGTCTGGAGATTGAGCTGTCCATTCCATTCGCTCCCCAACAACCAAAGCTTGGTGTGGTCTCGCATAATCTTCCATTAGAATGAAATAACTACTAATAACATCGGCATATGGACCATACCAGTAATCCTCCACGGAACACATGCAGGTCAGTATAACCACCGAGAGAGATGCCTGCTCAAACCATGATTCCACCAAATCTGTAATTGTGTCTTTCAGTAATACAGGACAAGTGCGTTCTTCCCTCCAGATCAGCAGACACCCTGAATTACTCTCTAGTGTGAACCTGGACTCATCTGTGATCATACAGAAGCCCATTGCCGTCTGGTTCAGGAAACGTGTTTCCTCTTTGCCCAACATAAACGGGCACTCCTCTGTCATCACTTTAGTGGGACTTACACAATAGGTCGTCTTGCATAGAGACCAGAATTATAAAGGCGTCTTCGCATCGTAGTAACGGATATTCTTGTCCCTGAAACGATAGAATGATCTGAAATAAGCTAATGTATAGTAATAGGTATTCTTCAGGACTAAAGAACTAGAAAGCAGTCTCTCGCACGTATTGTAGCTTGTTGTCAGCCTGGAACAGGCCTTCTAGACACAGAATTTCCTTATGTAGTCTGATTCCACAGTCGTTGAACCTCACTGCGAGCACATTCAACCGTTTAGCAACATCAGCTTGCTACAATGCAATTTCCATCCATCCAATCGCCTTTCACCTTAATGAATCGGGTAACTCACTTCTCCGAGACATTTCTAGACTTTCTTGGGTATTGCGAACGAAATGCCCAACAACAATTGAAAATAAACGATCATGCACAATACTTACGCTGGAAAGTTTGCAGGAAGATTTGCTCTTCCTCAAAAACGACGTAAATAGCTGTATGAACTACCTACTTGCGTAGCAACTTAATATCGAGTCAAGAACTAGTTCGATTTGCGCATGCATTAGGAGTATTGCGGTTAAACCGCAAAAAAATAAAGGAAATTAAAAATATTAAACAAGATAAAAATAGGAATAAAAGTATATTTAAGATACTTAAAAGTTTAACAATATAAAGAGTGAAAAAAGAGAAAAAAATCCATTATTTCCAAAAGAACAGACGAAAAAGCAACCGAGAGAAGAACTCCTAATAAAAAGACTCCTATCAGCGACCATACATGTAAGTTTAAGAAGTTATGAAAAATACTATAATAACAGACTAAAAGTATATTTTCTTCAAAATTTATCTTACTCCTATATAAGTGACATTTCTATAAAATAAAAGTGGTGACCGAGGTATTGCGCATAAGCTTTCTTAAAGTTCGATACTATCCTTCATATACACTATAAATTTTATTGTTACTGCCTTTATTTTAATGATGAGCTTCGAAAAACATGCTATACATTAACTTTTGAAGCGCAGTATACGGGGTGTTTCTAAACTCATGGTACAAACTTTAAGGGTAAGTAGAGCACACAGTAACAATCATTTATTATATAGGAATGTATGGGACCAAGTGACGCCTTAAGGTAAAAACACCAGGGGGTTCATTAGGCCCCTTTTTTAATTTTCAAAATTTCTCATTCATACCAGAAAATTTTTATGTTATCCTTTTCTTGACATTTCATAATTACTTAATAATAAAATTCTTCTTTGAAAATTTGTGGTATGAAATCGAAATTTTTTTAATTGAAAATAGAAAGAGAAATAGAAATTTTTTTAAATAATAATGGAGTTTTTGGTTGATTACACTGGCGGTAGAGGGCAGTAAGGGACTGGTCGCCGTTCAATACCATGCATTCAAGTTGAAAAAATCACCATTTTTAACTGTGCTATCACTCGTCATGGAAGATTTTACATATGCCGAAACAGCCGACATGCATTTCAAGTATGGTCGTACAAATGGCAGCGCCAGAGCTGCCCTACGAATGTATCATGAGCAGTTTCTTCTCAGAAGAATGCCTGATCATAGAATGTTTCAGCGCTTACACCGTCAGCTTTCTCCAACAGATTCTTTCTACGGCACCAGACAGGAAACTGGGAGAGAAAGAGCTGTACGCAGTGCAAGCCTGGAAGATATTATTCTTAATTTTGTGAGTGAAAGGCCCAAATCAACTACAAGAGCTGTTGCACAGAATTTAGGTGTGAGTCATCCGACCATTTGGAGAGTGTTAAATGAAAATCGATTTCATCCCTTCCGTTTTCAACGTGTACAAACTTTGAATCCGGAAGACTATCTTCTGCGGTTGAACTTTTGCCAGTGAGTTTTGCAGCAACATGTATTGCAGCCAGACTTTACTGCTCATATTCTATTCACAGATGAGGCAGTATTTACACGCGAGGGTGTATTTAATGCGCACAATTTCCATCTTTGGGTAACCAATAATCCACATGCTTATCAACAACTATTTTCTGTGAATTTGTGGGCGGGTATTGTTAATAATTATTTGATTGGTCCATACCTACTACCAAAGAAGCTGTATGGTTGCTGTTACCTTTTTTTTTTTTTTTTTTTTTGCTACAGGTTTTACCAGAACTGCTGCAAGATGTTCCGATTGCTATTCGTAACCGGATGTGGTTTCAACATGATGGAGCGCCCGCGCACTTCACCACTGAAGTGCGCACTTACCAGAATGCCACATTTGGGACGCGATGGATTCGGCGTGGTGGACCAGTTCCTTGGCTGCCACGATTTCCCGATTTATCGAGCCTTGACTTCTTTTTATGGGGACATCTGAAGAGTCTTGTTTATGAGACTCCAGTTGACTCAGACGAAAATCTAGTAGCTCGCATATCCGAAGCTGCTGCACCTGTGCGGGAAATGCCTGACATCTTTGGAAGTGTACGCAAACCGTTCCATCGACGCTGCCAAGCATGTATCACAGTTGGTGGGCGCAATCTTGAACACTTATTGTAATATTATTGTATGCATTATTATTTACTTGTAAACTACATTGTAAATAAACATTTTATCTTTTTTATTCATGTATTTCGTTTGATAAGTTTGCCAGTTTTGCGCTTTTTTTTAATTCAAAAATTTCGATTTCATACCAAACATTTTCAAAGAAGAATTTTATTGTTATGTAATTATGAAATGTCAAGAAAAGGATACCATAAAAATTTTCTGGTATGAATGAGAAATTTTGAAAATTAAAAAAGGGGCCTAATTTCCCCCCTGGTGTTTTTACCTTAATGCGTCACTTGGTCCCATACATTCCTATACAATAAATGATTGTTACTGTGTGCTCTACCTAACCTTAAAGTTTGTACCATGAGTTTAGAAACACCCTGTATAAGTATATGTATTCTGATCAAATAAATCTAATACCAGAACTAACCTTTACTAAGAAAAATGTGAATGTACATTTGGTAAAAGGCCTTGTTTTTATATCAAAATATGGTTGATTAAAGTTATTAGATCAAAATTATTGTGTGAAACGCAAAATACGTTTTGAGCAGAAGTACACAAGTGCAACTTTATCATTTCACAATAACAAATGGACAAATCATCATCTATATTTTCATATCAAGATCCTGAAAACGAAGCAGACTAGAAATGATATTGTCAAAAATTAAAAATTTCTCTATTAGAATTGGTACAATTTATTTGGTTATTTGAAATATGGCAGGAACTTAGCTAAATACACGTTACAGCACTGTAATGTTTAGCACTGTAAAATTTCTTAATACAGCTGCAACATTACAGAAAATTCACTATAATTCCGTAGTTATCAACGGGTTTGGAAAGGTTTCCCTTACTTTCGTAAACGGTCTGAAGTAAGACCAATCCGTAATCTCTGAAACTGATAACGTTATTTGGATTTCCGGAAACGCTTCTGTGGTAAAAGAAACTTTGCTCCACTTTGCATCATTATCACCAGGCTTACAGAGCGTCTACGGCGAGTGCAACCTCGCTGCGTAATCTCCAACGAAATTGGACCGCAGAAATTCACAGCAGCATGTGAACATAACGTTGATGTACCGAAGGTACTTTGCAGCAGTAAATAAGTAAGTTCAGAAAATACGTTCTTGATAATTTTGGAATTGCATAAGTTTCTGAAATTTGCGACAGAAGTTTCAAAGTTTATGAACATAAGAGAAAGTTTTTTCATTTTAATATTTTCTGTTTAACGGAACTTCTTAATCTCTGAAAAGATGTGTTTCTCATAGAAACTATTAAACATTTTTTTAAACCACTTCACTGTTTGCTCCGAGATAAGTCGGAGGTAAAAGCATTGTTTCCCCATACCTGTCGCCGGTGAAGTGGTTAATTTATTTACTATTATTATTCTAAAATATGTATTTCAAGCCAGACGTAAATTAATTTATTTGACAATTAAAATTTATACTTCCCTAATTTAAATAATTATTAGTAATTTTTACTGTTAAATTCAAAAACTCTTCTAAATTTCTTTCGTCTGAAACGTAAGCAACGGTCGGGTTGTCTGATGACGGTAATAGAGCGGACGTCGGCTACACAAAAAATCACCTCATCGAGTTTGCGACTGAAATTCCAAGATTAGATAGAACTCGATTAGCATATTAAAATGGAACTGGTCTGCCAAGTCATATCTTGGTAGAGACCACCTGCAGACGCAAATTTAGTGGTTGGTTGGTAGGTCACCATTCAGTTTTTCAATGAAATTCCTCCATCTTTTTATCCCATTTACGTTCCACTGACAAATCTGTTTCCATGCTAATATGTCATCTGATACAGGAATTACATCAGAAAACTCACAGAGGACCTGCTAAACAATCACTAAAATTAAGTCTTCAGGTGGTTTCTGCCAACATAAGACTTGGCATACCAGTTCCATTTTAACATGCTAATCCAGCTCTATCTAATCCTGGAATTTCTCTCATGAACTCGATGAGGCCGCCGCCCGCACTGTATTCTTTTTAATAAATAATCCATGAAAACATTTCTCATAAACGGCACAAAACAAGAGCACGATGGAAAGTCCTTTTGAAAATCATGAAAAACACGCACCGCACATATGTAAAAAAAATGTCAGTTTAGGTGGGCATAAAACAAAATTTATATGTGTTTTAATATCTAAACTTATGTTATTTAATATCGATTGATTTGGAGAAAAGCAATAGTTACGATTTAACACCATTCCACACTACAAAAACGTAATTCAGGATACCGCTTTCTTTTTTTACTAAAATGTTATATATGTCTTTTTGAATACAGTGGATGATCGGTTAACGAACACGTTAGCGAGAGATTTTTATGTTCCGATAACGAACAACACACAAAACAAAGCCAAGAAGAAACAATGCTGTGTTAGAAATTTGCCGAGCTGTATTTAATTGCATCTATTGTCCACTTAGAGAACATATTAACAGTTGTATACGTATGGCGTAATTAATTCATGGGCTACCGGGGCTTGGGCCCTACATTTTAGGTTTCCTATATTATAATGATCAGATCAGAAACATTCATTTTTTATATTTTGTGTCCCTTTTTAAAGAAATATATTAAATTGCAAATTAATTATTTTAATGGAAAGTTAGTTCACAAATTATTAACAGGCTCTAGGCTCCACTTGGGTTTTATTGGGCCCTGCAGTAAACACGAGATCTTTTAGAAAACCAAGGACTTTTTGAAAGGTCAAAGTGACAAACTGATATTATTTAATGCCGTTGTCAGTGAATGTAATCTTAAAAGTTTTTACAAACGACTATTTTTACGCCTGGACACGGACAAAGCCATCAAAATACGATCTATCCATATTAAATAAGGACGTATATTAATTCTATTTTAAAGGGAAGATTTATATTATTTTTTATGCAATATTTAGCTTTTAAGAACGAATTAATTGAATTCTCATATAAATCAACACAAAAACTGTGATTGGTTAACGAACAATTCGGTTAGCGAATACTATTTTGGAGCGGATTAAGTTCGTTAGCCGATCACCCACTGTATACTATTTTCTTATCTTAGTTGGTAGCAAATAATCTATTTGACGCATTTAACCCGAACTTTCTTTTAACAACTTTCCAACATAGTTGAAAACTGTTTATGACTTTGTCTTCCGTCTGTCTGTCCGTGCTCTAACTCGCGGATCGTCATGCAATTGATATATGTTATTGTTATTCACTATGGCATGCTCGGTATTCAAAATGAAGCTTGTAGCAGTTACAGTTCCTTTACAGGGGCATTCAAAAGAATTCCGTTACATTACGGCCATTGAGGGAAAATTCTTTTGGAGTGATTTTTAATAATGTTTCAGAATTTCAAACTGATGAAATTTGTGTATTTCTCTAACAAGGAAGGTCTCCATACTGGGCATACTCAGAATAGTTTGAAAAAAATACCAATTAAACTACTTATGTATGTAATAAAGGATCAGTCAAATTTAGCGGCGGAATTACAGTAGAAAGTCTGTAAAAAAATAAAATACTTTCGAGTATTTGGCGCGAAAAGACGAAAGCGTCACGCGATTTGGTGAGCAGTACTTTTCCTCGCCAAAAGCAAACGATTTTAATGCATCTGAAAATTGTTTGTGAATTGATTTTTAGAATGCGTGTAAAAAGTATTTAACGAATACATAAACAATGAGAGAGTTTAATAAATACATTTTTTCGTATTACATATTTATGTTGCTTGTTACTTAATTTTATTACTTTAAAAACAATTTCATATATTTAAGCGTATTCCAAAATAAAGGCAAGATTCATTTAGCAGTTATTCGTTTCAAACCAAGGAATTCGTCGTTTCCATAGCAACAAAATTGAACCGACAGCGCTCAATTGGACTTAATTTTGAGATATTGAAACAATTTTAATTTTCTTTTAATTCATAAAATTTGATATTTAACTTTCATTATAAATACATATATGACAAAACTATAGCTAAATCAAACTAAAACTGACAAAACTACAGTTATTTAAGTTAAATTTATTTAAACAAGTTCAATATGAAATATTTTTAGCTTAAAGAGTATTCGACATGAAAAAGTATTTTTCGAAATTTCATTTCATCGCCAACCGATGATAAATCGCCAAATAAACGAAAATTTCATTATTTTTTTACGAACGTTCTGTCGGGGTTCCGCCAAAAAAAAATTTATAAACATATATATCCACATGAGACGAACTCTCTGTAATATTTTCAGATTTTTCTGAATATGCCCGTATGGAGACCTTCCTTGTAAGTACACTACAAGACGCCTACTATACGATGTGGTGTGGATAGCATTCGTCGTTTATTTACAGGGGTACTCAAAAGAATTCCATTACATTACGGTATATGGGGAAAAATCATTTCGGGTACAGTGGGTGTTCATGTATTATTCATGCATTTTATTCATGTTACACTATTTCAAACATATTGGAATCTCCGAGATGCACTGCACGATATTTACTATAAAATAGGATGTGTAAGCATTCATCATTAATATACAGGTTCACACAAAATAATTCAAGTACAGTACTCAGAACAATACTCGCTGGAAGTGTGTTTTCTTTTGTGGTATGCGTTTTTAAATTAAACTTTTTTTTAAATATTTCTTAGTGCGTATAAATTCTACATATCATATATAAGGTTGCACAAAATATCTAAATGTGTTGGAAAGTGCTTCATAATCTATACTTAACGCATGATTTTACGTTCTTGTTTTATTATTATTATCTCTCAACAAAAATGTAATTAAAAAAAAAATTATATGTATGTTTTTAAACTTGAGCATTCGCGGCCGTTCTGATGACGATGCCATATTTTTGTAAATAGGTTGATCAAATAACGCATATTAGATAGAAAGAAAGAGATCAAATTCACGTATTGTAAAGGAACATAAAATATTCTAAAGATTTTGACATTTTCATCCAGTTGAAGCTCCGGAAAGTGCCCCAAAAGTCCAGAGAGAAGAAAAAATGTTTTTATTCCTTTTGTGTGTGTCAACTTCTGCACTGAAAAACGAAGAGAAATGTTTTTGAATCTAGCCAAACTCTACGAAAACACAAAAAACGACGAGTTATCCACGATTTCGGAAAGCGTTCTTCTACCTTTAGAAACAAATAGTTTTCTGAGATTTAATGTTTATGTTGGTAATTTAGCATGTTTGTCTGATGAACATGAAAATCTTCACTTGAGAATTGATAGTATGATGAGAATTCTGATTAAAGCACTGTAAAAAATATATATATATATATTTATACTTTAATTTTTCTTTTCTTTTCTTTCTCTTCTTTACTTTCTTCTATCTTTTACAAGAAAAAGTATTGATTTCGAGAAAATTTTCGACTTCCGTTTTTCGACGGATTTTCACGTTTCAGAAGGTTCCGAACACGATTTGACTGTTTTTAGAGAATGTCTGACTGTGAGTGAAATTTTGTCGGCAATATATCCCAAGAACTAATGCACGGAATTTAATGGAAATTTAAATTCAGTTAAACCTTGATATAAATCGGTGCTGATTAGCTTTTGGTGTAAATCGCCCAACAGTTGGCGCTGCTATACTGTATTTTCCACGATTTTCGCAATAGCTCTATCTCAAGAATTAAAGCACGGATTTTCATCAGACTTCAGATTCAGTTACACGTTGACATAAGATGTTGCTGATTAGTTTTTTTTTCTTTTTGTAATTCGCTCAACAGATGGCGCTGCTATACTGCATTTTTCAAGGCTTAAGCGATTTTAGCGATAGTCATATCTCGAGAATTAATGCACAGAATTTCAGTAAAATTCATAATCTGTTAGACTATATTGACATACGTTGATTACGTACGATGATACGTTATATTGACTATCTATATTGACATACGTTGCTGCTGACTAGGTTTTCCTGTAAATCATATAATAGGTGGCGCTGCTGTGCTGCATTTTTCATGATTTTCGCGTCAGCTATAATCTCAAAAACTAATGAACGGAATTTAATCGAACTTCATATTCTGTTATACTTTCACATAAACATATCCTTAATAGGCTTGGGTGTATACTGCCCAACAGATGTCGACTTTATGCTCTTTGGGTTGGAAATTTTGGCTGCAGACATCTAAGAGGGTGGGTGCCGAAATCCAGTGATTTGTTTGAAAAATGCGATGCTTATATCTTCTTTTTAAATGCACACAATTGAACGAACCTGTATCTTTAGAATCCTCATGATGACAAGGGTTATACGTGTCCTGAAATTTCAAGACCAGGAAATTCTTCGTTACCACTATTTTCTTACAGAAAATCTCTTCTTAAATAAGACGAAATTTCGCGCGTTTAACTTAGATTTATTTTTCTATTAAAAAATTCTGATATTTGTCCTGAAAAATTTCCTGAAGCGTACGACCCCTGTGATGGGCATGCATTGTTATTTAATTTTGACACTGTTATAGCAAATTTTGAAGTATAAACATGTATGAGACAGAAGAAAGTTTTAGGATTGGCACATCCGACTAGTTTTGTAAAGTTACATTGAAAAGAAATACAAAAAAATATTTCTAACTACACCGAGGCATATAAATCTCACAGACTATTAAACAGTGATACAAAGGAGGATTACCATTGGAGGGTACATATGTAATTACTTAATGTATTTGCATAAGTGCTATTAATTCTGATTTGTAAAGAAACTGTTATTCTTTCATGTTTATTTTAAAAGGTATTCAACAAGTTTCTTGATGTCTGAAAAAAAATCTTATGTCGATCTCTTTTCGTAATCTCCTGGGGACAATACCATTCAAATGAAGAATGTCCCATTTGCAAGTTTCCTCATGATGGGCACAGATTGTCATTTAATTTTGGCACTGTGATGGCGAGTTTTGAAGTAATAACATGTATGAGATAGAAGAAAGTTTTTAAACTGGCGCATACGACTAGTCTTCTTTGAAACGGGCAGCTAAAGAAATTTGTTTCAGAAATGCTACTTTAAGGGGTCTCAGGACTCTTAAAGCTCCAAACTTTTCGAAATTTTAATTTTTTTAGATGTTAAACATCTATCTTTTCTGAACATTTCGATATGATTGTTTCCTTGAAATTCCCATTAGAGCAGAAGTTATGGTTATTAGAATTACATCCGCTCAATAGCTCAAGCGGCGCTTCCGAAACTTTGAAGTCATTTTTCTCCAAATGACGTTTTTGGGCATAACGCGCAAGATATATCAAAAACTTCTGGACGTTTTTTGATGAAATTTTCAAAACACATGTTTCACGTTAGTCGGTATAAACTGAACTTAAAATTTCCTTTTTACTGTTCAAAAAATATATATATATATATTTCTTTAGGTGATTATACTGTTGAAATTTTCAAAATTTTGTATTAGCAAAGTACAACTTTGTATTAAAAAAATAAAACTGCTTTAAATACAAATTTATTTAGATTCAGGGTAATTATTACAAACTGAAGTATAATTAAGTACAAAAAGTTTCATTCTAGTGTAAATATTTATTTTGTAATCCTGCGCGTAAGCCGTTATACCAACTTTCTGCCCGACAAATGTCTCAGAGTTTGGAGCACCTTATAAATGCTAATTCTGCAGCTTGCAGTTTTTTAAATAGATGAAATGAAAGAACATACTTATATCTTTTAATCTCAATAAAAATTGTGTTTTAAAATCATATATATTTTAAGATATTAAATTTTGAAAACGGTCGCTTTTTTTTTTTTTTTTTTTTTTTTTTTTTTTCAATTTTAAGAGTCCTGAGATCCCTTAAGTCTGTTTTGGTTTCAGGGGTTTTTGAAGATAAAGGAAAGCTTTTTCGGAATCGTAAATAAGTCGGAAGAGGTTATTATATATATTTGTGTAAAGGTTTGCTAGATCCAAAAAATTTCTGGCTTTTACAGTGTGATACTAAAGGAATAATTTCACCAAATGCATGCATTTTTAGACATTAAAGACGATTTGTTTCAATCGCAAAATATCTATTTTTTTCCCCTATCTTTACAAGAAGAAAGTATTACATTCATGAAAAATTTCGATTTCCGGTTTTCGTCGGATTTATACGTTTTATTTGGTCCTGAACACCATTTTTTACTATTTTTAGAAAATGTCTGTCTGTCTGCAACAAACATTTTGTGAGCTCTCTATCGCACGAACTAATACACGACTTTTCATCAAACTTCAGCTTCAGTTAGTTCTTGGTATAAGTTGGTGCTGATTAGTTTTAGGTGTAAATTGTCCAACAGGGGGCGCTGCTATGCTGCTTTTTGCACGATTTTCGCAGTAGCCTATACCTTTAGAATCTTCATGATGGGCACAGATTATCATTTAATTTTGGCACTGTCATAGCGAATTTTGAAGTATTAACATGTATGAGATAGAATTTTTGGGATTACCACATCCGACTACTTTTTCTTTGAAGGAAAAATTTTGTTTTTAAGTAACCTTTTTTTTTTTTTTTTTTTCTTTTTTTTTTAAGTTTACCTAGAATTAACAGAACAAGTGTTTTATTCAGATTAGGACTATATTTTTCACAAATGTCAAAGATATAAAAGTATAAAAAAGATTCTTCATCTCAGGTACTATACAAATTAAAATCAATGTCACATGCATATATTTAATTAAACTGCATACAAAAGACTACTCATACGCTGTTAAACACAATTATTAAGTGTTAATTAATTATAACTGTTACTTAATGATTTTAATTGATAGTTATTCTTTGTCAAGAATACTTATTAATACTAATTGAAATTTTGTGGTTTGACTTTTTTAAATATCGCTTAATTATCGGTGGAGTGTTTTAGTTTCATAAACTACGATAATATGATTATTTAGCGCAAATATGTAAAATACTCTGAGAATTGCAATTATAAAGTCGAGGTCATTTGGTATTCTTTTATATTCATAATTTTAATTAATAATAATTATAATCTTATATTTATAAAACAATTTTCTTTTTTAGAATGTTTATTTTTGTTCGATACTACTATATAACCTGCTAACAAGGTGAACGACAATTACTTTTATCAATTATAGAATAAAAAGAAAAGTGTCCAGTTAAACTGATGGCATTGAGCGGACAGGCTATTCACACTGTTTATTGTACTCTTATTTATGTCTATTATTCATAAAATAGAAATCGCTCATTTTGTAGCAAAACGGTAAAAAATAAAAATCATAAAAAAGCAGCGTTTTATTGTTATAATACAAGCCAATATATTTCAAATGAGAAAAAAGAACCTACAAAACAAATCAGGGAAGCGCCTTATCAGAATAAACCTGTATACAAATTTGAAGCAAATCCGATAATTGTCTATGAAAAACCCATTTATCTAAATTAAGGGGGGATTAGCTATCTCGTCCCCCCCCCCTTTATAATTAACCAATGAACCTTCAAATCTAACCAGGGAAGTGCCTTATCAGAATAAACCGGTATACCAAATTGAAGCGAATCGGATAATTCTGCACGAAAAACCCATTTATCTAAATTAAGGGGATTAGCCCCCGTCCCCCACCCCTTTATACTTAACCAATGAACTCCCAAAAATAATCAAGGAAGCGCCTTATCAGAAGGAACCTACATACCAAATTTGAAATAAATCGGATATATCTATCAAGAGTTATCGCGTTACGTACATACATACGTACAGACAGACAGAACCTGCGGGTACATTAGATATCAGGATTTGGTAGCCTGTGATCTAAAAAAAACAATCGTATCCAATTTCATAAAATTATTTAATTAAAAAAATCTAATCTGTATATTTTACTTCATACTTTTGTTAGAGAGAGGTGATCAGCTTTCAAATATTAAGTTTTTCAGATTACTTGTACATGTACAGTACTCAATACCAATGTCATTTCTTACACAGTGATTTTATAAAGTATATAATTTTTTAAAGATATTTATTATGTGCCAAGATTTGCATATACTGTAATAAGTGTGATCAAAGAAGTTTGATAAATTTGGGGGGAATTTTGGTGTGGCTTCACTCAACTTTCAGAACACTGATGTAGAGTGAATGGGGTAAAACGTTCACTGCAGAAAAAAAATCTGTCATAATTTGATCACAGTTCTTGGAAAACACGCAAAAATTTACCTATATATAGAAGTTATATTTGTTTTTGATTCTATATGTCTTAGCACACTGTCAACTTGGCGCAACTTTTGATGAATGTATTATTTTCAAAGGTAATACATGTGGGCGTTTTGCCTGCTAAATGCTGGTATAAGTCCCACACTCTCACATTTAAAAAAAAAAACTGAAAAAACTGAAATCCTAATATTATTTATTAGAATTATAATTTTTTTTGCTTTTACAATTGGCGTCAATAATTATAGTAATGAGGTCAAGTAGTTTAAGCTTTGGCCATTCTTGAGATCTTGTATAGCGTTCTAATGCTGTTTGACCATATTTCTCTCTTATGCTCTTTCTTTTGTAATTATTCATAATTTTCTGTAAAATAAAACAGGAAATCTAAGTGTTTCGTAGTCATTGATAATAAAAATAAAAGATATTCATTATTATTAAAAAGCATTCAACAGGGGCTGTTGTTTCATGTTGCACACAATTTAAAAAATGAAGCAGGATCAATTTCTTGCGAATTTTATGCGCATGTATATTTTAAAAATATTTATTTTTGGAGAGAACGTGGGCAAATTGTCAAAACATTTTACACTGAAATGAAAAACGTAGTTGATGAAATTGTTTAAACGAAATATATTATTAAAAATAGCTCATTTTTACTTAGCATTACAATTACTGTACATTTTATTTCAATAAATGCTTAAAGTGTTGAAAATTAAATTATTGGAAAAAATGTATAAGACAAGCGCTTCACCGTACACTTATTTAATGAAAAAAATATCAGTATAAAACATCCACTTGGCTTTTTTATCGTTGCTTTGATAGGGTGTATAACCCTTTTTCCCCCATTTTATTACAACCATGTTATTTTGTAACTAACCAGTCAAGATTAAACTAATACACTATATGGCCAAAGGTGGCCGATCACTTGCGATTTTAGACGTTTTGTTAAATATCTAGAAAAATACATGAGGAATTAACCTGAAACTGCAGGTGTGTAAACAGTATTGTATAGGTCATATATTTCGGTGAAGATTTTTTCCCGAAACCCCATAGGGGACCGTCAACAAATTGAAAAAGAAAGACTATCTTTTGGATAACCCTGTAAAAACTAATGTAGCAAAAGCGTTCAAACTCAAGACTATTAATAAATGGCTTATTGTAATATACTGTGTTTATTTTTATAAGGATAGCTTGTATACTCGTAGAGAAATTAAGAATTTTATAAAAAACAGTCCCAAATTTCGCCAAGTTTTTTGCTTACAATTTGCAGAGTTCTTAATATAAAAAAAGTTATTTTCAGAAAATATGACGAACAACATTGTACACAACATTATGCAATCAAAATAAAAAAATAATAAAAATTGGATGAAAAATGAGCAGGTTTACTAAAAAATGTTTCACTGCGCATGCGGGAATGCAATCAAAATATAATGTGCATAATGTGTTAGCTAAATGTATACAGCAACTTTTGTGAAAGTCTCAAAAATATAGTTTGAAAAGTCTGACAATAATCGTTTATAGAACAAGCTCAAAATCCGTTGTTCCCAAAGTGAAGCAAAAAGATGAGGGGTTGTATCCATATATCCATTGATTAGTGCCAATATAGCATACACAATATTGCACGTATTTGGATACAGCCCCTCATCTTTTTGCTTCTTTTTAGGAATAACGGATTTTGAGCTTATTCTATAAACAATTATTATCAGACTTTTCAAACTATGTTGTCGAGACTTTCACAAAAGTTGCTCTATAAATTTAGCTAACAGGTTATACACATTATATTTTGATTGCATTCACGCATGCGTAGTGAAACATTTTTTAGTAAACCTGTTCATTTTTCATCCAATTTGTATTACTTTTTAATTCTGATTTCAGAGTGTTCTGTACAATGTTGTTCGTCATATTTTCTGAAAAGAACTTTTTTTTATATTAAGAACTCTGCAAATTATAAGCAAAAAACTTTTCGAAATTTGGGACTGTTTTTATAAAAATCTGAATTTCTCTACGAGTACACATGTTATCCTCATAAAAATTAATACAGTATATTACAATAACCCACTTATTAATAATCTCGAGTTTGAACGCTAGATTAGTTTTTACAGGATTATCCAAAAGATATTCGTTATTTTTCAATTTGTTGACGGTTCCCAATGGGGTTTCGGGAAAAAATCTTCGCGGAAATATATGACCTATACTATACTGTTTACACACCTGCAGTTTCAGGTTAATTCCTCATGTATTTTTCTAGATATTTAACAAAACGTCTGAAATCGCAAGTGATCGGTTACCTTTGGCCATACAGTGTATTATCTTCAAAACAAACTATTTCCATAGAATAAGTTTTTATAAAACAAAAGAAATACACTTACATATGATAATAATAAGTTGATAGTTCACAATAATAGATTGAGAATAATAGATTCTCCACAATAATAAGTTGAATTCACGTCGAACATTTTTTTTTTCCAAATGCTTGAAAATAAACATAGGCAGCTTTCCAATTATAAATAACACGTGGTCGCTATCGTGGGGATCGCATCAAATGGTGGTTCTCGGGTTCGCTGAAAAGATGATTAAAAAAACTCCAACATATCGATGAAAGTACAATCACTTATTTATTTATGTTCAAAAACAAAGGAAGACATCTCACAAAAATGGAGCTTCGGATATGAAGCTATACAGAAGGACACATTAAAAGTATCTCGATGTGTATAAACAAATTCGTTTCATCACTGCTACGCAACGTCACAAAAAAGAAAAGGAAAACAACAGCGGTCCTTTAATGGACCTTCCAGTCAGGCGGTCAGGGGAGAACTGAGTCATAATGCGTACTGAACTCATATGTCTTGGCATATTGTATTATCGCCAACTAATCAAGATTTTGACGCCTATATTACAAAGACAAAGAATTGGATTATTAAAGCATTGGAGGATTAGCAGACAAATTACGTGGCAAGCCCGCCTTTCGGCGCACCCACAGGATGTGAAACAACCCTACATGTTTCAAGAATAAGTGCGACGAAAAGTCTCGCATTTGTTTATATTAAAAAAACAGATTGCAGTTAAATGTGATTGAGTAATCTTTAACAAATGTATGTGAAATGTAAAAAGCATAATGATGATAAATGAAAATATAATTTAAAACTGCAATTCCAATAAATACATTATTTTCTTTATTTCCTTTTTTTACCCGTCAAGTTCTAATAGGAAATGAGAGTGGTTTATTTATAGTGCAGATAAAAATACGTTAAAGAAAATGAACCGTTAAAGGGGAAGTGCAGCTGTACGAATTATAACTGCGCACGATTGCTGTTAACTAAAAACCGTTAGAAAGGGAAATAAATAAATAAATAATCGAGATTGAGAATTTTGAATAAGTGAAACAAAATATCTGAAACCATAAATCTTTATATGTGGTGAGAAAAGTTCCTTGTGAAAGGGGGAAAAAAACTAAATGAATGTAGAAGTATGAATTGTTTTAGGAAAAAGAATTACTATAATGAATTTACTTGTTTAAAGTAGATTTTGAGAAACGGGGGGGGGGGGGGAATTGATATGTTGCAGATAAAAATCTGCCACAGTTGCGTGAAACGACTGCGCAGCATAAAATATATCCTTCTACTAATTCTTATACTGAAAACGGCGCCATACCTTGCTTCATTTAATAATTAATAAGGGTGGACGTTTTACCAGCACTGGGTGTTTTACACCGTTCTTCTCTACGTGTAGAGAAAAAGAAAATGGAGGAGTGAGGAAGATATTTTAAAAATTTTTGATACAATGGAATCGGCTGAATTTGGAGACCTCACATCTGCCTCACAAGTTTGTAATAAATGCAGAATATTTCCGTAAAATAAAAATAAATTTCTGGTTTACAAGCTGGAAGTTTTTTTTTTTCTTTTTTTGGTTAGAAATAAGTGATTTCCTGAACTATAAACATAAATAATCATCTAATAAGGAGAGGGCCAACCATGGTAATCACAGGTTTTGATTATTTTTATATATGTTGTAGGGTAGAGGCCCCTTAGTCTCAGGTTCAACGGATTTTATAGAATAATCCTTATTTCTCGAGAAATAGGGATGCCTAATATTATAACACAATTTAAATACTTTGTAAGAAAACTACTTTGATTGGTTGTAGCTCAGTTGTTACAGCGTTTGTTTGTTGATCCGCGAGCTTGGGTTTGAGCCCGGAACGCGCTAGATCTATTTTTTTGTTTTATAAATATACTTGTAATTATAATTTAATAATCCCATTGTCAATTAAAAATTGTGTATCGATTATAATTTTAACCTATTTATTTTTTTTATTTGTAACTAAATCGTTGTATAAAACATCATAAAATTTCAAAAAAAATTTTAATGATTATTAAAATGTATTTCATATATTCTTTATCGATGCAATGATATTGAACAATTGTGTCAATTCGTGATTTTAAAGAAACATTATTTATGTATTGCCTTAATAAGGGAAGTCAATACGATGATAATACTATTCTGTTTTTAAAGTAAGAAGCATAATTATTCTAAAAATTAGCATAAGAATTAAATTACAACCTTTTTTGCGTAATAAAGATTTTTAAATTTATAATAAGTATGCTTACGCTTTGAATTATTTTGCTTTCCCATTTATCTTCTTTCTGCATTTATTTTTATTTTATTCGAAAATGTTTTATTTTATCATAACAAGAGAGCGCCACAACAGATTTTGTAACGATTGTGGAATTTTTATTAGCCAATAAAAGATCTTTTTTTTTTTTTTTATCTTTAAATGTTGAGAAATGTTTAATAATGTTTTAAAAATCAAAAATGCTAAAATAAAATTTAAATATGTTAACATTATAATTAATGCCAGATATTATTAATTTTAAATTGAGATTATTAAATTATAATTACAAGTACCTTTATAAAACAAAAAAGGAGAGAAACAAACGCAGCGCGTTCCGCCTCGAAACCGTGGGTCAACGAGCAAACGCCGTAACAACTGAACTACAACCAACGTAGTTGTAATTGCCTTACAAAGTAAGTATTTAAGTTGTGTTTATAATATTAGACCCCCCCCCCCCCCTGTTTCTCAAAAACTAAGGAGCGTTGTACAAAATCCGTTGAACCTCAGACTAAGGGTTCTCTACCCTACAACATATATAAAGATAATCAAAATCTGTGATTACCATGGTTGACCCTCTCCTTGTAAGTTGTGTATAATCCAGAAATATAAACAGTCATAAATAATAATTTCATCGGACTTTCAAAAAAGAACTGTTATTTTACACTGACGCCATAGGATATCAGTATATGGTGCAATCTCTAAAGGACTCATAAACTAAAAAACTGTTTTTTCATTCAGTCTCTTGTTTGCTCTTAAAGCTTTAATTTGTCAGAATATTTCTCTAAGATTAGAATTGCTAAAATTTAAATTTACTTTAATGTAATAATTTTTTTATTTAATTTAACTTTTTTCTTTTAAATTAAAAATTAGTTTAGCACATAGTATTGGATTATTGAAATTTGTCTACTTAAAGAAAATTAATAATGCATTATTTATTCATAATTAATAATAAATTAATAATTCACGGTGATATAATAAAAAGGGATACATCCTTATTCGGGACATCGATACTATAATGGCAGGGTTCGATCGCATGAAGGGATTCATGGGATTTTACTTGTTTTAGTACCAGAAAATTTGTAAAATACTGGTCGCTATATCTGGAGATATAATTTTTTTTTCGTTAAATAAGGCAAATATTACTTTACTAAAATTCTGATAAAAAGTGCTTGAAAGTCCTTAAAGCATACGAACCCTGTATAATGGATTATTCAAGGTAAGAGAATTTACCTTACCTATTGTTTCTATTTACGTAATTTAAAGAGAAGCTAAAGCCGTAGTTCTAATTTGTAACATTTTTTTTTTTCGAAGTGTTTTATATTAAAAATAGAGGTATTATAAAGATGACGCTTATTTTCCAATTTCTTTTATCACATTGAAAATCTTCCTCCGTTTTAAATTAGTCATATCAATTTTCTTAACATTGATCATAGAAATATTATCAGCTTTCTTTTCCTTACAACAGACATTTTGACAGGCTTCTTAAAAGGATTCTTTTTATATGGGTAAAAGTATATTGAGTTGGTATCTCAATAAGAACTAGAAGAAAGATTGTTTTTCATCGTTAATAAATAGCACTTTTCGTTTTAAAAAACATAAAACTCTTCCAACTAAAAGATAAAATCCGCATTGCCTTCAAAATGAAATGAAAATGCTTCTGAACAATTTTATATTTCTTAAATATATTTTAAGAGAATGAAGAATTTTTCGAAAGCTTAAAACCGATATATTTTTTCTTTGGAAAAATATTGGCTGTCAGAATATTTTATGGTTTAAAAAATGGACAGCAAATTATTTTTAAATGTTTTTTGTAATGCAATTTCTATTTTATTTTTCATGCACATCTGGTAGGAAAGACAACACACGAAAAATACAATATTTTCACAAAAGAAAAGAAGATATAAATTATAAAAAAGAAGACATAAATAGATACGACACGTTAACAAATTTTCATTATAAATGTTTTGGTCAACCTTTTTAGATTGATTTTAATTTAGGTGTAAAAAAAAAGCATTTGCTATGGCGGAATCATATCTATCTATACTATAAAGGATAAACATGTCCTTGTGTAACGTTGACGTCATTTTGCGAATGGCAACGTTTGAAGATGAAATTTTAGGTTTTGCAATTTTTGCTACAGCAATTCTTTAAATTTCTAAATATCGCACATTTTCTATCTTTACACCGTCAGGCAGGAAAAAATATCTACTTTCAAGTGCAATTTGTTTGAAAACTATATCTTGATTGATCGATTAACTATGGCTTTTAAAATAATTTTCAAGCATGATTTTTTTAATCTATCTTCATTGCGTACAAGTTCCATTACAAAATAATCCATTTGCAATTAAAACAATATAGATAGTTCAGCAATTGTCTCTGGCTAATTTTTCATTACTAAATTAAAACTAAATCCATCTATTGCGGTAAAAAGGTGACTATCCATTTGTATATCACAGCGACTGCTCCTAGAATATGGAACGTTGGACGATCACATTAATGCCAGTTATACGCATGGATCCCAGAATTCAAAAATGGTCTTAAAATTTTGAACTTTGAATTAGTTTTCGAGATATTAATTTTTTCGTAATTTTAATGGTATTTATGCACTGATGGCAACCAGATTACTCAATTTTTGTGGATAAAAGGGAGAAAAAGGAAAACGATAAGGATTATTAGATTCTTTTGTTTGGCATTTTCAAATTGAAGTTAACTTTTATTTGAATAAATAGTGAAAGTAATATTGTAATTGAGTTGTATTTTTTAAGAAATACAAACTTATTTTCACATATTCAATCTTCAGGAATCAGTTTATTTTAGAAAACAAAAAATCGTCTGCCGATTGGAACATTGAGATAAATTTCATTGACGTATAAAGAAAAAAATCGATCGTAACTTTTTTAATTTAATTTAAAGTAGAAAAACAGATTTTCAACTATTTCCTTAAGAACATTATCCATTAAAACCATATATACATATTCCATTAAAACTTTTTATGCGGTAACGTCCGTGTAAAAAGTTTTAATCAACAGATTTAAGAAAGAGACTACTTTAGCGAGAAAAATTATATTTCTCTGAGCATTTATTTTAATTCATAAATATAAAATGTTTTGAATAAATTCGTCAAAACAAAATCCTTTTTGTTAAAGTTCATCCAAATGATGTCATTTCTACCAGCTCCGAAATTAGAAGCCAAATCTTAAAAGAACGAAAAGCTTTTGGCAAATAAAGTTATAGAATACGTGCATTTTTATTTGGAAAGCTTTTGACTTTTGTAAATATGATTTATAATTTGAAATATTGTATTTAATAAAATGGATACTACAGTTGCATTCTAAATTTACAAATAAAGTTAGATTTCATTTTCCCCAAAAGAATCAAATAATCTCATGCAATTCAAAAGCAACACATTGGGTTGCCAAGCAACTTGTTTTAATAACTTCAAAATAGTAAAAGTTATTTGCTACTTCATATTTGTTCTTTACTCTCAAAATTGCACTTTTAAACAAACAATGAATGAAACACTATGACTACATTTTTTCTAAAGTAAATTATGCTTTATCGAAAATACTTATTAAAACGCTGTAAAAACCATGGTATATCAGTAACCACAGGTAAATTCACTAATGTTATAGAATTACATAAAAAAAAACACTTAAAGTAAAATACAAACTGAAAATGATTGCAGTAGATATAAAAAGTCTCAAAAATCTTTTTTTAAATTTGCATCGGAAAAGAATCGAATAATCTCATGAAATTCAAAAGCAACACATCTGGTTTCCACGCAACTAGTTTTAATAACGTCAAAAAAAATAAAAGTTATTTGCTATTTCGCATTTGTTCTTTACTCTCAAAATTTCACTTTTAGACAAACAATGAAACAAACACTATGCCTGCAATTTTTCTTAAGTAAATTATGTTTTATCGAAAATACTTATTCAAACGCTGTAAGAACCATGGTATATCGGAAACTAGAGGCAAATTCACTACTGTTTTAGAATTACATATAAAAGTCCATAAAATAAAGTACATAGTAAAATTAATTACAGTACATATAAAAAAATCTCAAAAATCTTTTATAAAAGTTGCAACTTTACAATATTATATAGGAATGAAAAATAGAATGTTTAAAGGGTTACATGGGTTTGAAAATTTGAAAAAATTAAGAAATCAGCATTAGTTTCATATTTCAATTCAGTTAATTACTATTGATGTTCAACTTTGAACTCAATTTACTCGAAATCTAAATTTTGTCACTTGTATCCCTTGGCTTCTAGAGTCCTCATATATATATATCAATGGCGTGGCGTCCGGTCATCGCTGGATGCGGCGATGACCAAGCAATATTTTAAAACTCTTAATAAGCTTTTAAAACTCTACGATCCAGTTTTAGCAGAACATTTGGAGTTCATGTATAAGTGAAGGTAAGATTTAAAGTTTCTTTTTTGAACATTCAACCATTGAATTTTAGAGTTAATAATTTTTCACCACAAACTTAAATAATTGCGATGACCACCGAAAATTTTCACGCCACGCCACTGATATATATATATATATATATATTGTAATGAAAGCTACCTAAAACACTTAAAGTAAAATACAAACTGAAAATGATTACAGTAGATATAAAAAGTCTCAAAAATCTTTTTTAAAATTTGCATCGGAAAAGAATCGAATAATCTCATGCAATTCAAAAGCAACACATCTGGTTTCCACGCAACTAGTTTTAATAACGTCAAAAAAATAAAAGTTATTTGCTATTTCGCATTTGTTCTTTACTCTCAAAATTTCACTTTTAGACAAACAATGAAACAAACACTACGCCTGCAATTTTTCTTAAGTAAATTATGTTTTATCGAAAATACTTATTCAAACGCTGTAAAAACCATGGTATATCGGAAACTAGAGGCAAATTCACTACTGTTTTAGAATTACATATAAAAGTCCCATAAAATAAAGTACATAGTAAAATTAATTACAGTACATATAAAAAAATCTCAAAAATCTTTTATAAAAGTTGCAACTTTACAATATTATATAGGAATGAAAAATAGAATGTTTAAAGGGTTACATGGGTTTGAAAATTTTAAAAAATCCATTTTTTTAATATTTTTGGGAGCGATTCAGGTAAATTGAGGCAGAGGCTTTGCTATTGTTTGTCTGTCTCTTTCGTTCACATTTTTTACGTTTTAAGGGTTACTTATTTTAAATATTTTAGTTTAAGGCTGCTAGTCACTCAGCTTCCGAATTCCAATCGGTAATGTTAAGTCTATGGACATTTGATGCATTTTTATATTCAAAATATCTCCTCAGGAAATTAATATTTTTAACTTATTTTTTCTGTGTACTCTTCTTAAAGGGTGTCTCTTTTTTCCTTAGTTTTCAAAATATTTCTAAAATCTACGCTTAATTTTATAGGAAGTGTTAAAACTTTACTCCCAGTTCGTCCGCTTTTATAACATAAAATATTAAATTAAGCATACATTTTAGAAATATTTTGAGAACTAAGAAAAAAGTGACATCTTTTAAGAAGCTAACACTGAAAGAAGAAGCTAAAAATATTAATTTCCTAAGGAGATATTTTGAATATAAAAATGCACAAAACGCCTATAGACAAAAACACTATTTTTGAAGTTGGTGGGCGCAATTTCTCAAAAACTAATGCACCGATCTTATTGAAATTTTGCACACTTCTTCAAAATAGGATTGACTAGTGACTGAACGAAGGATTTTTTGTTTTTTCGATTATAACTAATTAAGGTAATACTCAGTGTAAAATTCTACCAAAAATTGTACTGTTTCGCATACAACTCTGCCAAAAATTCAAATTTAAATTTTTATTTAAATTCTTCGTTCAATCACGAGCTGTACTTATCTACTAACAGAAAAGATTGTTTTTTTTAATTTCAGATAAAGCTATCATGAGTTATCCTGAACACCACGAGCACACTTTTTTTTTTTTTTTTTTTTTTTATGGGTCTCCGGAAATCCGACTGAATTTTCAAAATTTTTGAATGAAAATTTTACAAAATATTGTTTAAATGTTGCTCTTTATATATGTTTAAAATTTTGAATAAAATGATTTATTTATCATATAATAAAATAGAGAATATATGCTTTTTTTTTATATTCGAAACCCATGAACACTTAAAACAACAAAGAAAGAACCTCTTGCATATTTCAAGCGCGCCAAACCAGATTAATCAACGTAGAAACTTTGCAGATTAATTTTAAAGAAAGGAATTTATCCATCGAGATTTTAGTTCCAATCTGTGATGCGAGAGTTAATAAAAACATATGCTAGTAATTTAACCTCTTTTGTATTTCCTGGAATTTCGTTTGAGATGCTGCAAATGCTTAACAAGTCGGAAATCGTACGAATTTCAATACATTCTCTTATGAGGTCCTTAACCCCTAGGGGACGAACGACCGGTATTCGCGCCGCGTAAGGTGCACAGAATTAGTGATTATTCTCATCAGTAAATTATTATTGTAAATTTTGCGTTATTTAATCCGAGCATTTTCCCGATTCAATTTGGCAAAAATTTCTGTTTTGAAAAACCGGGGATAAAAGATTAAAAATTCTGTAAAAGACGCTCGTCCCGAAGGGGTTAAGAGAATCTATTGAAATTACCCTGAGGAAAAAATGAAGTTTGTAATGACAATATGTCATTTCAGGTTTCTAGTGTCTGGTTAAGTATTTTGAAAGAAATACATTTGTAAACTTAAATTCAGCTTTTCCTGACTTTGATAATAATATTATAGTCTACCAATAGATGACGCCATATCCATTACAATATTGTTTTGAGTTTTTGTGATTTCTCACAGAAATGTTTTCAGTTTTGTGTTTGTGACAGTGACTGTGATGTATGTAATATATGCTCCTTAAAGGTCAAAAAACCCCTGATGATGGCTTGTCAGAATAAGCCTGAAACTTTGGGTGTATTTTTATTTTGTGTTTATTTTTTATTTTATATATGTAGTAGTATGTATTATGATGAGTATCTTAAGTTTTTACTGATTTTTTTCCTTTTTTTTTTTTTTTTTTTTTATTTTTATTTTTTTTATATAGGATAGCGGAGATTAATCTCTAACCGGGACTTTTTTTTTTTTTTTTTTTTTTACATTTTCAATATTGGTTCCAGACTTTATTTTTTTCAGAAGGTACTTATACTTTCTAAATCGGCCCCGAAATAGAAACTGACATCATAATTTAAAAAATCTGCAACGAAAATGGAAAAAGTAAAAAAGGGCTTGGTTAGAAAGAGTCCTCAGCTACCCTGTGGCAAAAAAATCATTTAAAATATTGAAATGCAAACGAGAAATTTATAAAGAACGCTCTCACAGATTTAACATAAATTTGCGAGTGTCATCGTGTGACTTCCCAGGTAAAAAAGTCAGCAAAAAACCTTAAAAAAAAAAACACTCAGGAAAACTGAAGGTATTTCGGACAAAAAAATCTGCGGGTTTCCTTTAGGTAAAAAAACCTGAATTAACCCCCCACTTTTTTTGTCCGAAATACCTGCAGTTTTCCTTTAGGTAAACAAACATGCGCATGATAAAAAATCAATTGTTGCAACGAAAACTTTGTTTTTGAAGAATTTTTATAAAAACTGGAATTCACGCCTGATCGAGGATAAGGGCAAATTATGCATGTAATAACACCACCTATATTTTTCAGCTTTAATCGTGGACGTACCAACATGAGGAAAGGGGGATGGGAGGGACCCTGCCCCTCCCTAGATTTTGAAATTTAAGTAACTGGATATATATATATATTTTTTGTTATGTTTTCAAAAACAATATAAAATGTATTATTTTCGAGCAACTAAATTAAAAGAGCCTCTTTTCTTTAATGTTAGTATGTGCAAAATTCTTAGTTCCTCTTTTGTAAAGAGGTGCTGTTGTTGTTCTTTTATGATGGCCAATTATCTACACTTGGGATATTGGGCCGAAGGAGGGGGTGCCCTGGGGTCTTTTAAAGGGAACCTATTCCGTATTTATACAAATAAATCCAAGGTTCGAAGAAAGCCACGAAAAAAACTCCGAACGACTAGGCCGACGGCTGCGATTTGGTTCGAACCCAGCATCTCCCGTCTACCAGCTTTGAGAGCAGAACCTCTCGGCAACTGGTGGGTTTTTTTTTTTTTTTTTTTTTTTTTTTTTTTTTTTTTTTTTTTTTTTGAAGAGGAACTAAGAATTTTGCGCTAAGACGACAGGAGCGGCATGGTGGAAGTGGCGGGGGGGGGGGGGGGGGGGGGTGCCATTGTCTCTTCCTGTATTTTGAAATTTAATTAACTAAAATTTCTTTTTTTTTCCTTTTGTCAGATTTAGAAAAGCACAGTAAAATATATTCTTTTCGAAAAACTTAAAATGAAAAACTAAATAAGACATTTTTAGAAAGGGAAAAAGGAAATTGCGGGCCTTCGTTAGATTTTGAAATTTAACTAAAATATATTTTTGTGTGTGTTTAAATACGATTTTAAATATTAATGAAAGGAACTTTGAAATAATTTGGAGATTTTTTTTTTTAGGGTGCAATTTTTGTACGTGTTAGACTTCGAGGGGTTATTTTTACTGGTGGCAATTTAAAAGAAATTTATGACAAATTTTAGGATAAAAAGGGGACTTTGAAATACTTTCGTGATTATTTTTTTCCGTTTTAGGGGGAATATTCTAAGATTGAAATTTTTGAGCTTGTCAGATTTAGAGGTGAAATTGTTACTGGTTATAATATTAGAAAAAATTATGACAAATTTAAGGTCAAAAAGGGCTTCGAAATAATTTCGTGATTTGTTTTTCTTTTTAGGGGAAATTTTCGGAGATTGAAATTTTTCAGCGTGTTAGAGTTGAAATTGTTGCTTGTAATAACTTCATAAATGGGGTAATTAAAAATTTTAACTAACAGACTACTTCAAAATAATTTCGAGATTTTTTTTTTTCTTTAAGGGGATTTGTAGATGGGAATTAAAAAATAGTATTTTTAATGTTAATTAAAAATCTCAACGAGGGGACTTTAAGATAATTTTGAGATTTTTATTTCTAGAATGGGATTTTTATATCGCTATTTAAAATAGTAATTTTAAATGTTAATTAAAAATTTTAACGAACGGGAGTTAAGAATTTTTGACTGAACCGGTGGAAGCCGATAGATTTCCAGGAATTATCTAAAATATTAATTTCGAAATAAATTTTAAATATTAATGAGGAAATGCGGGCATATCAAAATCTTAGATACCATAATGTGCAATAATAAAACCTTAAAGTAAAACCTTCATGTTACCTGCCTAAGAAACAATTTTCATTTTCCTTCAAAATACCTCATGTGATTTCACGAAAATCTTTCGAGTCATTGAAGGTAATTTGGAGGTGATAACTTACAGAAATAAACCTGTCTGAAATCTTTTAGAAAGCGGTATACTTCTCTTAAGAAAACCTTTAGTTTTCATTTGCCTTAAAGATACCCGTTGAAACCTTCAAAATGGCTGCAAATTTGATATATATTTAAAATATATTTAGAAAAAAATAAAGAAAGGCTAATTAAATTACTTGAAAAAATCTTTTCTTTGTATATCGTGTGAAAGCTTTCGTAATGCCGAAGTCAAAAATACATTTCTGTTCATTCTAGGTATTCTAATTTTAGAGATATCGTCGAAAATGTAATGTAAAAATATGCCCCATTACCCCCCGTCTATTTCCGAATCTACTGAAACTAAAATTATGAACAAATTAGGCTTAGTAGAAGTTAACTTAAACCTTGCAGGAAAACTACAGCGATTACCCTAGGTCACATAGTTTTTGAGAATATCGCATTTTTCTGTTTCACACAAATTTCGATTTGCGGGCATTAAGCAAAGGTGTTGAGGAGCGCTGGAGGTACCTAACGTAGAAGTATAAAAGTATTGTTGATAATGATTTTCGAAAAAAATAGTTGGTAGTTAGTTGAGATATTAACCTTTAAAGACACGGACGGTTTGTACATACATAAAGACATGGGCGGCGTACTCTATGTCCCATCGGCTTTTAAAGCCTAGATAATAACTTTTAATGTTTGATATATTTGTGTAATGCAATGTCCAGTTACTAATTCATATATTCAATGTACGGAACCCTCTGCGAGCGAGTAATACTCGCTCTTGAAGACCGGTTATTTTTTTTCTGAGATCTTTCAAAATCATGCTATATTTTTGTTAAGTTTTGAAATTCAAAAGTTTTCTTAGATTAATCAATAAAGTTTTACTCTAAATATCCTAAGTTTAGTTCGTACATCTTGCTTAAACCTGCAGGAAATAATCTTGTTAGTTTTATTTGTATAGTTATTAATTTTTAAAAGACTTTATTAATAAATTGCAGTGTTCTTCTAGCCGTTTCCTATTTTTTCAAGCACATTTTAAAAGCTGTGCCTTTAACTAATAATTCATAAGATATTAAAATCTTGTATTATTAATTTTATTAAATATTGAAAAAAAATCCCCTGCCATTGATAAAGAACAGTAATTTCATTATGTGTGAAATTTCCGCACAGCTATATTTAAGCGACATAATTTTAAAAGAAAAATCTGAAAATTATTTTTTCTTTATTTAGCATATCGACTTTTTAGGGTTTCGTTCATCCCACGAAATCCTTGTAGTCTCGCTTCTCTGTCTGTCCGTCACAGCGCTCGTACTCGGAAACTTTTTTTTTTTTTTTTTTTTTTTTTTACATAGAGTTGAATACCCCTGTCATAAACAAAATCATAAAATTTTGGAAAAGTTATATTTTTTTCATGTATTATATTTTTTTAATGTAATGACATCCCACCATTTTTACGATTTTAAAATACAACCTTAATTTCAACCACCCTTTCGTGAACTTGGTAGCCCTATGATAGAGTGTGTTATTTCTAACCGAAAGGTACTGGTTTCGAAGCATGTCGACGGAAGTTGGAATTTCCAATTTTTTACATTTAATTGTCCGATTTAATTAAAATAAATTTCGTGTTTTTTAGCCATTTTACGGATTTTTAGAAATTTTAATAAATGTTAACATCCTTTTTTGGCACCATCTGTGAGTGTTTGGATAGTGACAGAATTAATATGGATTTTTTTTTTCGGAATTATTTCAGCTTTTTAAATATGTTTTAAACATTTTTTTTTTCATTTAAAAAATTTATACAGGGTGTCCACTCGCAACGGTGTCCAATGGCTAATTCATAAACCGTTAGTCATAGACATATAGTTCCAGTTACAAAAATGTTTTAAATGAGGTAAAGAAATATTTTAAAAGCGATTTGGGTCAATAAAAACATTTCTTTTTTTTTTTTTAAATAAGAAATTTAAATTTTTATACGGTCCTACGGTCCTATAAGTTATGTTTCGTAAGATTTTCCTATTACACTGACAAGTAAGACAAAAAAAAAAGTCCCGTTCTTATAACACTCAAATTGACCGTGTTATGAAACTTTAAAAACGCATGACTTATACCATTTTTCTGCATTCGAGCACAAATGAGTTCGGCCATGCTTTGAGGGGCCATATGCTTAGTGTATTCGAAAAACTTATTTCTAGTGTATCTGCGCTTAGAAAAAAACCGTACAAGTATTATGCTTGTGTTAACTTTTATTAAGTTTCAGATTGGGTAAAATAAACATTTTAACATATGTTTTGTTTTGTAAGGATTTGAGACTGTTTCTTTTCATGATTTCTTTTAACAAAAATTAGGTTATTTTTATTAGTTTTTATTTAACTTCAATGGTCGTATTTCCTGTTCGAAATTTGTACTCGAACTCACTTTCGAATATCCGGTCGAGACTAAATTTTACATACTGACGTAAATCTGATGACAATCTAATATTATTATTTTCGGTAGTTACCATTTATACTTATTTTACAGGATAACACAAAAAACTTCGGATAGATTACCGCAAAGAAGTTTAAGAAAAGTTTTAGATTAGATAACACAAGACTGCGATGGTTGTGATTTTTAACTTTCATGGATTTTTTAGCACTGAATCCAAAAAATACATTTATTTTTAACCACCATGTTACGATTTTTCGCAAATCATAAATTGTCAAAGTGAAAAATAACAAAAATCGAATACTATAAAATTGAGTAGGTGCTGTGTTTTTTAACTTTTGATTTATGTACTTTTTAGCACTGAATCTGAAAATGATCCTTATTTTTAACCATCACGTTAGAACCTTTTGGCAAATTGTAAATGTCGAATTTAAAATATAGCGAAAATCTGATACTATATAATAGATGTAAAACTTTTTTATTTTATTTTATTTTATTTTATTTTATTCAATAATTTATTCAATTTCTTCGTTTATACTGGGATTCTTACAGCTAAACAGCTGGGGGAGGGGTCCTATGAGGTGGAGAGAGGAAGTTCAATATTAACTTTGAACTTTTTAGCTTTGAAATTTACAATTGGCGAAAAATCGTTACGTGATGTTTAAAAATGAAGGTCATTTTCGGATTCAGCGGTAAAAAATACATGAAAATCAATTATCAAAAGTTAAAAACATAACAATCTTTTTTATAATATCAAATTTGCGCTATTTGTTTTCTTTTTTAAACTTTAAAATTTACGATTTGCAAAAAAAAAAATCTTTACGTGATGGTAAAAAATGAAGGTCAATAGCGAATTCAGCGGTACAGAATACGTAAGAATCAATCATCAAAAGTTAAAAAACATGACATAAAATATGACATGTGACACTTTTGCACTCTAGTGTAATCTAATAAAATTTTAAAATATGTATCCTTTTGTAAAGAATTTAGGCTGTTAATTTTGATCATTTTATTTAATAAAAATTCTGTTTGTTTTTTTTTCCTTCTTACATGTTTATTACAAATTGTATATTTTGCATTAATATGTCAGAATGATTAAAGATTTTAAATTTATATTGCAATGTTAATTTTATTCTCAACTATTTTTTCATTATATCTGACGGAATTATGTGTCTACTAAATTTGTAAATGACCCCTAATTTGCAGCAAAAAATATGCTCCAACTTTAAATAGCTATTACTCGGTCAATTTTAATCGTAGAATAACGGAACTTTTTTTTTGTCTTACTTGTCAGTGTAACAGGAAAATTTCCCTAAATATAAATTATAGGACTGGACCGTATAAAAATTTAAATTTCGTAATTTTTTAAGAAATGTTTTTATTGACCCAAATCACTTTTAATGTACTTCTTTACCTCATTTAAAACATTTTTGTAATTGGAACTCTATGCCTATGACTAACGGTTTAGGAATTAGCCATTGGCCACCGTTGAGAGTGGACACCCTGTATTTTATTTATACCACCGCTAAATTTTTGAAATTGTTGAATTTAAAAATATTTTCAATTTTTTAATTTTATTTAAATAATTTTACTTGAATATTTTCAATTTGGTCTAAAAATATTTTTATAATTATTTTAAAATTAAATGTAATGCTATTGCTATTTGTGTAACGGTTTAATAATTATAAATTAACAATTTTGATTTATTAATTAAGGATAAAGTGTTTTAAAAGAGTTGTTAAACGAAACCCTCTGTGTGATCTGCGATCACACTTACCTACTTGTTTTTTACTTCGTTTTACAATAATCAATCGAGTTTTTTCCCCCTGCGTATCATGATAATACAACTTTGATCTACTTTTTTTCCTCCAAAAGTATTTCTCACGTATTTTTCAATATTCTCCTTTTTTTTTAAAAAAAAAAAATAATAATAATCATGTTATTTTCTCTAACATATCATTAAATCAATAGTTTAGCTATTTCCTTCGTCCAAAATATTTTTTACAAATTTTCAATCAGACACTTAATACATAATAAAAAAAAATAATTGAATTGATATCGCTATAAGACATGTGAGATTTTTTTAATTTTTTTAATAAATGATACTTAAACAAAAATGCAAAACTTATTTTAATAGTAAGATGAAATCCTTATTTTCTTCAAAAATAAATGTTTTTTTTTATACTTTTAGCTTCTTTAAATATGTTTTTTTATTAAAGGTTTTTTCATTACTTAAGACCTATTTATTTCTGTGAAATAAAAATGACTGTCAAAATATTTTAATGCTTTTAAAAAATAAGGAGCTTATTTTAAATGTTTTCGCAGAGTAATTTTAATTTTCTCTTAAAAATGAGTATTAAAAACAAACAAACTAGATGACAAGATACGACAAATGCAATATTTCAAAAAAGGAAAGAAAAATAATATTTCAAATAAAAATTTACAAGTTTGACGTATTAACATATCTCAGTTTTATTTTATTTTTAATGTTCCCGTGTTCTTTTATTTGAGATAATTGGAAATGTGTATCATTGATTGATGTGTAGCGTTGATTGAATAGTCAATAACCTGCTAGTTTTTATTGAATGATTTATATACACTGCCAAAATTCTAAAAGATATTCTACTGCATTTTAAACAAAATAACTTCGTTTCATGTAAAGTACAGATTTCTTGTGTTATCCGACATACGTATAGTTCCCTTCAGCGGAAAATTTTACAGGCATAAGATTCAAAAATCAATCAAAATCAGCAACTATTATTTTAATCTTTAATGCTTAAGACGCATTTTGGGATAAAGAACGAAATGTCTGTTAAGTTGTGTAAAATGGTCCATTCACAGGGTGCGGAAAAATGAAAAAAGTTTATTTCTTCGTCTTTTCTTGACGAAATACGGATTGAATCCCTTAAGAAATTCTGATAGATCATTATAAGTAGTTTATAGAATCTATTATAAAGTAACAAATGCATTGATTTACTTTTTTTAAATATTTCGCCCAATACATAAAAAGAAAACAAAAGTATTATACATAAAAATATAAGTTAGCCAAACTACTCGTTTTAAGCGTATAAATATACGTATATATGAAGTATAATGATTTTACGAATGGTCCGAAGTATTAAACTTGTTAAATTTAGCTTTTAAATTTTTCCGTTGTCACCTTCCGTGATTAAATTACAGCATTTATCGCTCATAATTAGTATCGAAAAGGTGTAGGAACGTCCGACGGGTGCGATGCCGCCTTTTGCGAAGTAGCGAACTGGCGAACAAAATAAATAAATGAAGGAAAGTGTCCAATTAAACTGATGGCATTGAGCTCACAGGCTATTCACACTAACGGTATATTATACTGTTATTTATGCCTATTATTCATAAAATAGAACTCGCTCTTTTTGAGCAAAACGGTAAATAAATTAAGGGGTGTTAGCTCCCCGTCCCCCCCTCTTTATACTTAACCAATGAACCTCCAAATCTAATCATGGAAGCGCCTAATCAGAATAAACCGGTATACCAAATCTGGAGCAAATCGGATAATTCTGCATGAAACCCATTTATCTAAATTAAGGGGGATTAGCCCCCGTTCCCCCCACTTCATATTTAACGAATAAACCCCAAAAACTAATCAGGTAAGCGCCTTATCAGAATGGACATCGATAAAAAATTGAAGCAAATCGGATAATTCTATTAAGAGTTATCGCGTTACGTAAGTACATACGTACATACAGTACCTGCGGGCAAATTAGCTCTCAGGCTTTGATAGTCTGAAAGCTAAAAATTCCAGAAATATTGTAAGGAAAAATGGTAATATTCTCGTACAAAAGGCTTTGTTTCAATCGTTCCAATTACATCATAAATTCTGTAAAGGAAGGGGAAAGTGATCTCGTACAAAAAACTCGCTTACAATTAAAGAAGGTTCTTCTTATTTAACCCCTTCGGACCTGATTTAATTTAGAAACAGATAAAAAATAAATTGCAGATTAAATAAGCTTGAATAGACATAAATAACTATAATATGAAGTATTATATCATTTTGATGATTAGTAAACTAATTAAAAAGTGTTTTAATGATAGGACACCAGGGCTTAAATTACGCAAAATGAGTAATTTTATTTTCTGTGCACATTTACAATTATATAAGATATAAAGGAGATGAGAATGGATAAGGTGAGTTTATTTCATATGAAATCCTTTAAAACAATTTCTCTGTGCGTGAAAATATAAAAATATTTCATTTTTTCACAAAAACATGTACTATTATATGTACAACCTTCCAATTTGCGTCTCTGTTACTTTTCACCCTTTCAATCACATGGTTCATTCCATCAAATCCAATATCTTTAGAAGACCTAACAGCAGTATTCATTTTGTTCTTTGGCAAAACAGAGCTTCTTGATGACGGCCTTCCACGTTTGATACGGATTAGCGACTGGTCTTTGAGTGATAGAGCTTCTGCTATTTCAAATGTGAAATCCAATAAATCCATTTCATATTGCAAAGGAGCTTCCAGCATTTTGCATCATTTTTACACTCTAACCAAGAATTAATAAGGGGCATACTAAAATAATGAGATATTACTCGACGTGTCTATGTTTTACACTTTATAACAGTTCGATACAATATCGGTAACAAGTCATGTTTGTCGACTCCCTCCCCCCCCCCCCCCCCCCCATTTTTTTTTATTGTAGAACTTCACAACTTCTGGCCGATATACATCAATATAAATGGAATTTTTTTTTTTTTGCTCCATCTTTTAACAATATCCTTCCCATTATCTGACAGAAATGTAGATGCTAGTGTCACAACTTTATTGTCATACCCCTTTACAACAACGATTTTACCATATTTGCTGGCACGAGTGCCACAAGTACCGCGTCCATATTTTTTTAATTTGACATCACTTTTTAATGGACGGTTTGTCAGCCTGTTTGTCAGCGCACAAAGCTGGCAGCAATAAAATCAAGACGCTGCACTGTAAAACAAACAAACGGACTAAAATACGGAAATTATACTGGCAATCGAGACGCCAGTACTATTTCTGTATTTTAACGGAAAATTTCCCCCGCAAATTCCAGAAAAGTGGAAAATTTTCTGTAATGTACGGGGAAATTTTTTCGTTAAAATACGGATATTGTACTGACGTCTCGATTGTCAGTACAATGTCCGTATTTTAGTCCGTTTTTGTTTACAATGTGGTTCTTGAAAAGTATCGTATGTGTCTTAAAGAGAGTTGACTCACGATATCTCACATATCTTTTAAGTCCGTTGGTAAAAATTATGTCCAATTATTTGCAATTGAAACGCATCGCCACACGACTGATTTCGAAAGAGCTCAATTTTCTCTTATTGTTCTGCAAGAGTTTTGGGCCAAAAACGCAACTAATGACATCAACCAAGGACCGAACACGTCTGGTATGGCTTCGTGTGACATTTTTCTGTTCACGAAGCTAAAATTATCACTTCCAGGAAAATGTTTTGAGTCAATTGAGGCCATAAGAGAAAATTCGCAGAAGGACGTACCCCAATTTACCTATCTAAAAAGCAGTGGCGTGGCGTCCGGTCATCGCTGGATGCGGCGATGACCAAGCAATATTTTAAAACTCTTAATAAGCTTTTAAAACTCTACGATCCAGTTTTAGCAGAACATTTGGAGTTCATGTATAAGTGAAGGTAAGATTTAAAGTTTCTTTTTTGAACATTCAACCATTGAATTTTAGAGTTAATAATTTTTCACCACAAACTTAAATAATTGCGATGACCACCGAACATTTTCACGCCACGCCACTGCTAAAAAGTATGGAAGATTGGGACCTACGCTGATATAGTTGTATTGAACTCAGTAGGGTCTACTTTGAAGATGGCAAAATAAATTTTGGTGAAAAAAAATATTTTTTTGTGTGTTTTATATAGCAATTCTGGATACTTTTTACACACACTTTGTTAGCCCTAATGCCTCGTGTCCTAATACTAGAACAAATGCTTTATTCTTAGTTATAGTGTGATTTATCATTATTTTCTAAGTTAGAATGACCAATTTAGGTAGAAAAGGCCTTAATTTATAAAATATAATTAACAAAATGTCACTAAATTATTTTTAGTATTTTTATTGAGACGGTTAAAAATGTGTGCTTACGTTTTGCCCGTAAACTGGTAGAAGCCTCCATTTTATTGCTTTCCTGCCATGTGTGATCACAAATAAGATTAAATTGTTAATCTGCAATATATTATTAGTAGGACACTGGATTTTAAACTTAAAATTCTTAAAAATGAATAATTTAGAGCAATGTAAAGATGTGTTCTAATAGTAGGACGCCAGAGCTAAAGGGGTTAAGGCTGGCAATTACTGTCTACTGTAGAGGAACTCTTTTGCTGTAGATTAACATTATTTTTTCTATTAGATAAAGAAATTCTGTTTCAATTTAACAGAATTAAACAGTCTGTAACATTGAAGAATTCTGTTTTATGTGGAGAAAATTTGCACCAATTTAAACCTTTCTATCAAATTACGGATTCATGAAAATTTCATCTTAAAGCATTTTTCGAGAAATTTTGAAACTAAATTAGAAGATTTACAGAATCATTTAATAAATTTTAGAAGGATTTTGCCAATTAAAATTAATTAATTAAATGTAAATTTGTAGGAATTTTGTGCAATATTTATGACTGCACTCAAATCTTTTATTTAAAATATTTTTTTAGTATTTTATAGAATTAGGAAATGTACAAATATAATGCTCTTACAATAGAAATATAGAAATATTTCCTAACTGAAACTTTTCCCCCACAATCTTTCAACGAGAAAAAGTTGAAAGAATGCAAATTTTAAAAAAATCATCCTTTTAAAAATATTTTTTATTAAGTGCAACCAATAGTACTTTTGGAACAAGATAAAGTAATGTATCTATAACTCATTCTAAACAGTATTACAACTAATCGATGCATTAAATTAATTTTATAACAAGTTATTTTAATGGTACTTTAAAGTACTGTCGGGGAATAAAGTGTTAACTGGATTTTTTTATGTAAATTACAGCGGAAAACTGTTAATGCTGCTGACAGGATTTTTCTATAAAATCTACAGAATCTACAGAGTGAATTTTTTTTTTCGGGGTTTTTATTTCTGCGGCATCAAATTTGTTATATTCATTATTTCGTTAGTTAAAACTTGTGCTGATAAACTAGCGTAGAGTTATTCTAAGCATAATACAAAAATTGCATGCGCATTCGAAAAGTTCTCAATTATCAGTAGAACGATACCTTTCACATCTTTCTGCAACATTTTTCTGATAAAATAGCATAGGGAGATGCATGCATTTTCTGTCCCCACGATAGTACCATTCATTAATTTGCCAATATTTTAACGCATTTAATTTTTTGTCAATATTTATAATTCATTTGTTTATTTATTTGTCAATATTTTTAATGCATTTATTTATTTATTAAAATAGTTATTTTAGATAATCTTTTTCTTCTTATATATTTTCTTTTATATGTCAAGATAGTGGTAACAATTTTACCTGCGTTTCCTGCTAAATTAATTCTTCCACAATTTTCAAGCATGCCCTTTTTATAGTAATACTAGGGGGGCTCTGCCCCCTGCACGCTACGCTCGCCAACCCCCCCCCCCCCTTCAGACACCGCAGAATCTAAAAACACGCTAATCTGATCAGTTTTAAAAACATTATAGAAGATTGAATTATACTGAAAAAAGCTGTGCAGATGCAGTCCCTGTAACCGGGTTTCCATTCAATTCCCTTTGATTGAAAAAATTTAAGGTCGAATCAGTTGCTGTTAAGACATCCAATGGTTGTTTTCGTGTTTGATTAAAGAGGATCAGTTAAACATTTGAAAAGAAGCTAAAATAAAATGAATTAAGTGTACAGAGTCTTTGTCTCCCGGTATTTTAAAACAATTTCTAAAACAATAGCCTAAGTCATGTGACTATCATTAACAGTCCCGGGCGAACCACTTCGCTTTTCATATTCCAGGTGCTATTTTGGTACTTTAATGTTAGTCAGGTACAGGTGATAAGTCGCCAAATATTATTCTATCGCCATCATTTCATCTATATTATAATAGTTCAAGTCATGTACCTGCCATAAATAAATACACTCAGATCCCTTCGCTTTTCATATGAAAGTTTGGCCCAGATATCATATACGGCCCCATATTGGGCCGATTTTTTTTCCGACGCTAATTTGGGGAAAACATCAACAGCATAAACAACAAGATCCGGCTTACCAAACCAAGCAAAATAACGATACTATGGCGCCAGTTAAGTACCCGTTGCGTATATGACATTGGCGTCAGAAAAAAATCGCGCCAATATGGGTCCGTATATGACATCTGTGCCAAAAGTTTTCCATTTTGATTAAAAATCAAAAAAAAAATCGAATAAAACTACATACAAGTTGCCATGGTCGCAAAGAATTCTTGGTACTGTTACGCTAGCCGAGTGCAAATCTCGCCAAAATCTTTTTTCAGCTCGCCAGTTAGCATTTTTTTTTTTTTTTTTTTTTCGAGTGATAAATTAAAACATTGCTTTGAAGTTTAAATTTAATGTCATGGTTTGTTACATCATTTAATATTTGGCCAGATGTCATATACGCACCGGGTTTGGCGTGATTTTTTTTTTTTTTTACGAAAATTTGGCGAAAACCTCGTTTTCGAATACCAGTTACATATGTATTTTTGGTACTACTTAGTTATCCCGTCGACCAAAAATCTATCACCAAACTATAAGATTAAATGCCAATAATGGTTGATCGTAAATGTCACACTCACTTGACTTTAAGCAAGTTACACGCCTTTACGTCATCAAGTGATTTTTATTTCGATGTTTCATTTGTATATTTATTAATGTTATAGTATTTTATTTGTTCTTTCGTTATTTAAAACAAAAATTATGTCAATTTGTATAATTTGGCGAGTGGTTTGGTGATTTATATAATTTGGCGAAATGGGTCGGCGGAATAACTAAGTAGAACCGTATTTTTTAATTATTTTCTATTATTTTTAAAAGAAAATAACCAAAAACTTAATTAACTATAGAACAAAACAATTTATGTAATTTAAAAAAAGAAAATAAAGTAAATAAACATTTATTATTAAATAAACAACAATAGCTGGGTTACCATGTCAACCAAAATAATGCCATTTTGGCGCCAATTAGGTACCCCGGTGCGTATATGACATCTGTGCCTAATATATTTCTTTTCGTTTCGTTTAAAAAAAAAAAGAAAGAAGTGAAAACCATTTATTTTGAATGATTTAGTTTCTATTAAATAAAATGATAATGAAATACAAATTGAATTGTGAATAAAAGTAACATGATACATTTCTTAGAATACGTTTAAGATAGGCCAAACTGGTCGCCAAATTAGTTTAAAATAGTAACCTTTTTCTAAACTATGAAAAAAAATATCTGTTATGATTAAAATTTGAGTTGCCATCATTAGAGAAAATTATATAAAATTAGAAAAAAATTAATATTTCGAAAACTAATTTGAATTTAAAAATTCTAATACCAGTTTTGAGATCCTCGGATCAATACGGATTTTTGGTGTTAATTTCATCGCAAAGTATTCCGTATTTTAGGAGAAATCGCCGTGAAACATAATCAGTTGTTTAATCAGTCGTTTCATAGAATCGTTACATAAATTCGTTTCATAATATCCGTTTCATTAGGATTTTATATATATAGGGTAGAAAAATAATTAATAATGTATCAAAAAGAAATGTGAAAAAATTATTTTCGTTCGTTATTAAACGGTACTTAAATTTTTAATACAGGACTCTTGATAGTGGTAACAATTTTACGTACGTTTCCTGCTAAATTTCTTCCACAATTTTCAAGCACGCCGTTTTTATAATAATACAATTAATTAATAATGTATCAATAAGAAACAGGAAAAAATTGTTTTCCTTCCTTATTAAACGGTACTTATATTTTTAATACAGGGCACTTTTACATTTAAGGTAAATCCATAATATCTTAAATAGAAAAAATAATTACCCGATTAATTTTATTTATTACAATATTCATTTTCAAAAACATGAAAATTTTGTGATAATTTATAAAGTTTATTTTTCTTTTGGTCAATATTGACCATCCAAATATTTTATGGTTATGCATAAGTGATCAGATATTTTAGATGTTTCTGTCGCATAATTATTGTCAATAATAATGATTTATATAACCGAATGAATTGCCACACTTTTTCAGCTGTATTATTTGCATTTTTTATTCGTATTTTTCTTCTTCTTCTTATTATTATTATTATTGTTTTACTTATTTTATTTATTTTTTATTTTATTTGTTATTTTTTATTTTATTTGTTGTTTATTTTTTTATTTGTTGTTTATTTTTTTACATTTTTATTTTTTATTTTTTATTTTATTTGTTATCATTTTTATTTTTTTACATATTTTTTTTTATTTATTTTTTTATACTTAGATTTTATATTTATATTTTACTTATTTTTTTTAACAGCTTTTTTTTTCTTTCATATTTCCGTGTGTATTTCTTTTATATTTCCGTCTGTTCATTTTTTTACTTGTTTTTATTCAATTTGTTTCATAATTGAAGAGCTGAGTGGAAGAACATAACATGTTATGCTACATTTTCTTAAAAGTTATTTTATCTTTTGGACGAAGGTGTTATCACCTATTCTATCACATGGTAAAGCTAAAATACCAAAGTTCTATTTAGCCTTGAAGATTTAAGACATTATTCATTAATATTTAATATTTTAATATTTAATAATGCAAATAATATTAATATTTTTTAATATTTAAAAATTAAATATGAATAAGTTTTTTTGATAGAGTTTAGTAGCACACCTGTTAAATTTTTAAACGCATGGTATCAAACAAAAAATAAATCATTAAAATTGACAACAAAAACTTTCACATCAAATTTCTTCAAATGTAATTTTTGTTACTTAACATGTTCTACCACTTATCTCTTCAATTCTCCTTCTACTCTGGGTTCTTCTGAATGGGATATGCTCTTGTGTGATTGACTGTTTCTTCTTGCTTTCCTATTGGCTGCTTCTTCAATTTGTTCTTTCCCTTTATCTTTCATTTCAGTCTTGCTCCTGCTTCTAAAGTAGAAGGACGTCTTGTTTTCGCCTGATGAAGAAAGACTAAGTTCTTTCGAAAAGCCTGGCGCATTTATATCTTTTTCATGGTGTTTTAAGAAGTTCTTTCGTTTTTTACTGTTTCACACCAGTTTTTACTTAGATTAATTTGAATTACTAAATATCTAGTAAAAACACTTGTAATTTTCTTTCATCTTTTACATTTTTACACTTTCAAGATATCAACAAGATAGGTATGTACTGCTTTATGGGAGTGTTTTAGGAGTAGTTAAAGTCATTCAATCTTAGAAAAATCCCTAATTAGATCATGTTTTCATACCAATAAGCTGAAAGTGACCGAGTTTTCAACCCAATCTTTTCTATAACATCATATTTACTTAAATAGCTAGTAAAAATATCGCACACTTACTCGTAAAATAACGCAGCTCAAAAAGTATTATTTCTGAAAGATTAATATGAGTGAATTGTAACATGCATCTCAAACTGTCATTAAAAGTGCGTTTCAATATGCTTAAAAACGAGCGAAACAAAGCACTTTTATAATTTTTATGTATACCCATACTGTAAAAAGAGACAAATGTTTATTTTTCTAAAAAAACATTTTATAACCACGAACAAAAACTAGTCGTTGGGGCAACCGTAATACGTACCTATCATGGATATGCATAATGTAAAATATAAAAATAAAGCATGTGTAAACTATTTACAAAAAGCATTGAAATTCCAAAATAAAATTTAAGCGTATTTTTTGTCAATTTTTTCTGTAGATAGAGTGTTTAAAATATTGGTTTGATGACGTCATAAAATTTAAATGCTCTATTACTGAATTGAGCAAAAGCTCCTTATAACTCCTAAAGGGATAATCATATTAGCTAATAGTTTACTGCGTCGGATTAAGCGTCTCATTTCCAATTAAAATATATCTTTGACTTCAAATTTGACTGAAATACAGTGTCATGAAAAATCAAAGGGAGTGGAAAAGATGATTACAAATATCTCGGCAACTAATTATCCGATCGACTTCATTCTTTATGCAAAATTTATGTTTTTTTTTTAAATTGTCTTTTATAGTCACTAATTAAAATAAACAATTTCGGAAATTTTTATATACCTTTTATTAGAATGAATATTTCTAGAGTCCGAAAAAAAATAGTTCCGGAAAATCGAGGTTACTGAAATTTAATAGGCTTCTTCTCATTATCACATACTAAGCACACTCCAATTTTCAAGTCTTTATCTCAATTTGTTTGGGAGATAGAGCGTTTAGAGACACACACACACAGAGAGAGACAGACGGACGGCAATTTTTTTTTTCTAAAAACGTTTTTCGGAATCTCCAGTGTCTGAAACGTGTAAATCCGTCAAAAAAAATTTCGGTTTTTAAAACGATTACAAGACTTACCCTATACTACGTATGATGGATAAGTAATAGGGGGAAAACGCCTTCTGAGTTATCAAAAATCCCGGAAAGCGATCATTAATTTTTAGAAGCTAATACATTTTTGAGATTTAAAAAACAGTTATAAAACAAAGTTTCTTTAGCCCCCGTAATTTTCGGAAACGTTTTCTAAAAGTTTTTACAGTCTATTAATCACAAATTACACGATATGAACTTTAAAATGTTGTCTGTTTGCTTAAAAAGTGGCAGATGATAATAATAATGATGCTTAGAAGTTTAAAATATACATTTTATTTAAATTTACTAGTACTTTCGACCTGCAACCCTGCAGCCATCGTCAGGGAATATTTTCATTAGTTGCCGTTCTATTCATTTCAAATACGTCCTTTCATTTGAAATGGGAGAGTCTATAACTCTTAGAGTAACAACTGGAAGTAGAAGTAGTAGTGATCTGGATTAAACTTTTGTCGAGGAAAAAATATTTAACTGCCGATTCATTCACTTTAATACGTCACTTTGTTCATATACGTCACCTTCGTTTTTAAATGCGTAGCTGGACCGTAGTAATATTAGCAATGCTTCGGATTAATCTTGTATAAAGGAAAATATTTTATTGCCGCTCCATTCATTTTAATACGTCACTTTGTTCCCATACGTCACTTCATTTTAAATGGGAATCAGTAGAAGTAACTTTGGATTAAGGGTACACAGGTGGCCAAAATTGTGGACACTTTTAGGTAGCTTTTGTTACAAAAAGTAAAAAGCTTCCTATTGCAGCCATCCGAAGGAAAACACTTCGGGAAATTATGCTATATTTTCGTCGTTCATGAGCCTCAGATACCAAAACCACTCTCCGTTGAAATGGTGACGTATATATATATATATATGTATATATAGGTGTTTAGGCATTTTGAAATGATGTAATATATATATATATATATAGATAGATCTGAAATTTGTCATGCTGTAACTCTCGAATTTTTGAACCGATTTAGATGAAATTTTTCATATGCATAGTACATACTAATGTCTCTACCGAGTTCGTTGGCCAGCTTCACCCGCCATTTTGTTTCAAAATGGCGGCCATTCGAATTTTGTGGACACTTTTGAAAATTTTTAGGTTCCCTAACTTTCTCTTTAAAATGACCTATGTTGTTAACTTACACTTTGCGACTCTTTAAAATATCTTTTAATGTTTCTAACATTCTGTTTAAAATGATGCATAAGAGTTTGCATTTTATGAAACGTAACATTTTCCATAAGTATACAATGTTAGAAAACATATTTCATATTGAAGTAAAAAGGCTTTTTAAACTCTAGATAGGATTTTTTTTTTAATATATATGCACCAGACCATTTTAAATAAAAAACAGCGTGTTTTCATACTGGAAAAGGTTTTCATCTCTTTCTGAAAAACTTTCATTTGTGTGGGTATGGATGGGGGGGCGCCACTTTACGAATAGGAATGTTATATAAAGATTTTATTTTCAATTACTGGAATACTTTATGTCGAAAAAAACAGCAAGTTTATTTTCTGAAAACAAATTATTTCCTTTTTTTCTCCACAATGTTAACATAATTCCCTAATTATTTCAAAAATGTTCCTTTTAATTTATAAAACTAATCACGCAATTTATTTATTTCAATTTTGTGTACCTATGAATTTTAAATCAGAAGAAATCGCTGATAACTCTTCATAATACTTAATTAAATAGATAGAAAAAACATGTTTTCTACCAATTTTCTAAACATATCAAAAACCACACTCCAGTTTTAATGATTATTTAACCGAATGAATTACCATATGCTTAGTAGAAGTAATTTATAATTATCTTTCATCTTTTACTTTTTTTTTATCTACTTCCAGGTTCATTATCGCAATTAGCGCTGGGAAACGAATGAAAACTTATTAATCAATTTTTGGAGTAGCTAGTTAATTTAACTGAACTATTTTCTAATTATCAAGTATTTTTTTCTATTTTTACTGTGAATACTACATGGTTTCTTTTAGATGTGAAAGCGTTTTAAATAATTTATCAAAACCTTCAAGAGCACTTAATGTTATTGGATGTAATTGTGTGAAAAGACAAGTTTTATAACTAATTACTGAAAGAAGTTTTCGGCCCCTTCCTTTCCGGCATTTAATAAAGCATAAAATTCTAAAATTTACTAAAAATATTTGAAGTTGATTCCACATAAATATTTTTAAAACTAATAAAAAAATTTATTGATTTAAATAATTAAAGAAATATTTTTTTAATTGCAAAGGCTTTTTAATGAAAAAACTCTTAAAAATAATTCTGAAATGATCTTTAATGCCTATTGTAATTTGATTTTATTGATAAAGGAAACGTAATCATTAAACTCTAATTCAACTTTTTTAAACTTAAAGCGTTATAAGACTTTAAAATTTTTTTTAAATAATAGTATACTTCAAAATAAGATTCCTTACAGTTTTAAAGTATAACCTAAAATATGTTATAACTATTTTATTCATTTGTTGTTTTAATTTTATAAAAACTTTTCTTACAAAGCTAATAAAATAAGAACAGAAAAAAGAAAAGTTCCCAGTTAATCTGATGGCATTAAGCTCACAGTTTATTCACACTAATTGCATATTATACTCTTACTTCAAAGAATAATTCATTTCGAAAAATAAATTAAGCGGGGGGATTACCACCCCCCCTCCTTGTTTCACATCTTTATACTTAATCAATGAGCCTCCAAATCTCATCAGGGAAGCGCCTTATCAGAATAAACCGGTATACCAAATTTAAAGCAAATCGGATAGAAAAACCCCTCTATCTAAATTAATTTGATAAATAAATTTTGAAAAAATAAATTTGAAGCAAATCGGATAAGAAAACCCATTTATCTAAATTAAGGTGGTATTAATCAGTGCTGTAGTTGGGTGGAAACGCGTGGGAACGCCGTTCCCAGAAATATTTGGTTTGTTACCATAAAAAAATGGAAGAAAGAAAGAAAAGAAAAGAAAAAAAGGCACCTTTTTCTTTTAGCGAAACGGTAATTTATTCTAGTTTTAAGAAGATCCGTTTCACTTATATTCATAAGCCGCTTTAACCGAGTTGTTTTCTTCTGATGGACTGATGGCTTCTATTATTATGAAACAGCCATCATAAATGAAGTGTTAGGTGAAGACGAAAGAGCAGAAAATAAGAGTTCTACCTTTTTACGACTGCTCTTTCACCTTCACCTAACACTTTATAATGACTATTTCATAATAATAGAAGACATCAGATCATTAGAAGAAAGTGATCCATTCCAAAGGTATAAGTTCGATTGAAAAACTATTTATCACTTTGAGCAGAAAGAAGAGGCTACACCTGCAATTTTCATGACACTAACAGAACCACATAGCTGCCAATTTGTACGGTTTTGTTACCTCTAAAATTTAATAAAAATTTTTGCCATATTTAATCATTGACAATTGTTAGATTTCGGCGATTGTATAAGGCAAATTTTACTAGTAAGTTTTAGCAGTAAGAAAAAATCTTAGAAATTGGTCGCTATGCAGTAGCGTAATACTGCAGCAAAATTAACATTCAACGAACAGAAAACCATCAAGGGTTTTTCAAATAAACAATTCCCCGTTTTTCTTAAAAGTAGCGGAAATGTACATCAAAGAAATGTTACTAGTACAATAAAAATGAATGAATAAAGTGAAAATTTATGTTTCATCTCCTTACTTTGTGACGATTTGTGTCAATCCAGTTTATCCGAGTTTTTTGCTTATCCGAGGTGAGCTTTTGTCCATATTAACTCGGATAATCGGGAGTCTACTGTAATAATTATAACTGTTAATTGAAAAAAGTTCAAAAATCCGGTAGCATCAACATCTACTCTTTGAAAAGGTGAGTTCCCACAAATATTTTTTCCAACTACAACACTGGGTATTATCCCCCTCGAACCCCCTTTATGCTTAAACAATGAACCTCCAAATCTAGGAAGCGCCTTATCAGAATTAACCGATATACCAAAATTGAGGCAAATCTGATAATTTTGCATGAAAAACCCATTTATTTAAGTTAAGAGGGAATTAGCCCCCAGTACCCCCTTTATACTTAACCAATGAACCCCCCAAAACTAATCAGGGAAGCGCCTTATGATAATGAACCTAGAAAAAAAATTGAAGCAAATCGGATATTTCTATCAAGAGTTATCGCGTTACGTACGTACATACGTCCATACGTACGTACGTACATACAGAACGTGCGGGCACATTAGCTCTCAGGCTTTGATAGCCTGTGAGCTAAAAATATAGTTCCCCGTTTCCTACACTATAACAAGTCAAAGTTAAATTTAAAAAATCAAAAAACCCGACTGCGCAAATAGTGAACTAATTAATTATTTCTCATGAATGTGAAACTATTGGGTCTTTCGGAAAGTCATTTACGGACACGACTTTTTGAACGACCCAATAGTTTTTATATTGCTTACCTGTATTTTTTTATTTACTTGTATTGATGATTTTTAAGTTGTCTTTAATTGTTAGTTCCCATCTATAAACACTGTTTTGATGAGGCCTATAGATGTCTATGAAGGTTAGAGTTGCAGTAAAGCTAGAGATCCTAACTACACAACTTCCAGGTTGTGTAATATTTAAACGGAGTTTCTGACTCTAAAATAGTCAATGAAACATCGTCTTCATTTTGAAAGACCTATCCAGTGATATGCCACTCAATAGGGTGCGTAAAAAATTTTTTTCGTCTTTACCGCCATTTTGTATTTTACAACTGCCATTTTGAATTTATAAAAACAAAATCTAACCTATAACCATCGGACGGTTAAGCCGAATCGATAGAGACTTCATTCATTAAAATCCATCCAGCCGTTGGGATGTTTCGAAGAAATAAAGAAATCCACATACCCAGATACGCGTGAAACACATAACCCTTCTTGGCAGTCGGGTAAAAAGTCAAATATTTCTTAATCTATGAAAATATAAAATAACCAGGTACGAAAATATGCAATACCTCTTCAGAGTTATCCCTAACTCCAAAAAGCGCTATCTATAATTAGAAACCCATCAAAGCAAAGTTTCTTTTGCTGGCACCGATTTTCGGAAACTTTTCCGGATCGAATTTTGTTAGTATAATACTCTGTTTTCACAAGCCAGAATATTGGTGTTTAGGATACTATTAATTCTTAATTAAACAGTTTCAGCTGTAGAATTGAGATTATGCATGCTAGAGTTAATATAGAGTATATATATAGAGAGTTAATATTATTTTTAAAGCTAATGATATTGCTGTTAATTTATTATTTTATGTACATGATATGTAATGATTATGTAAAACACGTTTGTTAAACTTGAAAACCCTTACTTGAGAACGGATAGTATTCTAAAAATCTATATTCCAGGTTTAGAAAACTGATTAATACACTCTAAAAACTACTCGCCCCACCAGTGGCTGAGAGGTTCTGCTCTCGAAGCTGGTAGACGGGAGGTGCTGGGTTCGATCCCAATCGCGCCCGTCGGCCTAATCGTTCGGAGTTTTCGTGGTTTTCTTCGAACCTTGGATTTCCAAGCGTTAATATGGGTTAGGTTCCCTTAGAAAGACCCCCACGAAGGGCACTCCCCCCTGGGCCCATATCCCTCGTGCAGATAATTGGCCGTCATAAATACAACCAACCAACCAACCAACAACTAAAAACTACTCGGAAACGTTTCCGAAAATCAGTGTCAGTAAAGAAAAACTTTTTTTTTTTATTATTCTTTAAATCTGAAAAATCTGCTAGTTTCTAAGGATATGGCAATGCTTTTCGTAATCGTAGGTAACTCGGAAGAGGCTATATTATATACGTCCGTCAATATGTAGTATTTTCGTATATTAAGGAGCATATTTATGTCAGAGGCGGATTTGGTCATCGACCGAGAGCAGCGACGCATAGAAACTTCTAGAAAGCAGCAAACGCATGACAACAAGCAAGCTCAGCACTTAATGGTGCTGACTGGACGATATTTCTGTTACAGGAGAAAGTGTTGTATCAGCTTTTGGCGTCATACCATAAATTAGCCACGTTGCACAATTCCCTTGTTAAAATGTAGCTTGCGCAGCAAGTATTTCACTTAAATACTGTCCCAAATGCTTTGTGTGGACAGACGACCCCAGCCTACTCATGGTTATGGTCGTGCGATGCCTCGACCGCGTCTGTAAAATCCCAACCACCATTGTATGCACTGTGCACTTAATCAAGTTATATTAAATAAGTATAAAGAATACAAGTCTGGTCCTTTGATATTTATACTTGCAATATATACATACATTTAACGTCTGTATTTGAAACTTTTAAAAGACTAAATAAAATATATAAAATAAGACAGACTTGAATACAGTTATACTAAAAACATTAAAAATACATTCAGTAAACGTTTCGCCAAGCAACCGCAAGGCCTACTAAGTACAGTTTAGCCATTGTAAAAACAAACGGCAGGACAAATCAAGTACAGTTAAAGTTAAAATTATTTTTTTAAAACAAACAATATTCACCAGGAATGGAACAGGCTTCATTCAATGTTGGTGAACGTAATTGAGTTAGCCAGGCTTCTAAAAACAATCTACTATGATAACTGTTACAACCTGATTTCAAAATACGAGCGTTTACAAATAGCGGGATGTGATCCGTTTCAAGAGAATGCTGGACTTTTTTTTCCTATTTTGAAATCACTAATATGTTCCTTCAGGCAAATTTCCTTTGATCTACCCGTTTCACCAATGTAAACGCTATCGCTATCTTTACAGGGAATGACATAAACAACACCGGTTAATTTTAACCTATCATATTTAAATTTATGCTTATTGATACTTTACAGCGCACACTGCCGACAGATTTCCAGATAATCTGACGTAGCGCGTTTCACATTGAACAAAAAAGGTTTTTCTGACTCCTGATATAAAAAAATTTTAAATATTTAACAATCCACTGTAAATTTTAAAATAAATGTTGTCGTGCTTGAAAACGTTTTCTTCTTTTTCTTAAAAACTTCTTTTCTTGAATTGCGACACTTTACGAATAACCGTGTGATATAACGATTTTATTTTCAAGTACTGCAACCCTTTATGTCGATATAAAAAAAAGCATGTTTATTTTCCGAAAACGAATTATTTCCTTTTTGTCTCCACGATGTTAACGTAATTACCTAATTATTTCAAAACTGTTCCTTTTGTTTTATAAAACTAATCATGCATTCTGTTTGTTTCTTTTTTATGTACCTATGAATTTTAATTCGGGATAAATCTCTGAAAACATTTCATAGTACTTAATTAGATAGAAAAAACGTGTTTTCTACTAATTTTCTAAACATATCAAAAACCACACTTCAGTTTCAATGATTATTTAACCGAATGAATTACCACATGCTTAGTAAAAATCATTTATAATTATCTTTCATATTTTGTTTTTTTCATCTACTTCCAGGTTCGTTATCGCAATTAGCGTAGAGAAATGGATGAAAACTTATTAGAAAATCTATTTTTGGAGTAGCTAGTTAATTGAACTGAAATATTTTCTAATTATCAAGTATTTTTATTTTTTTACTGTGGATTCTGTATGATTTTTTTTTAGATGTAAAAGCGTTTTAAATAATTTATCAAAACCTTCAATAGCACGTAATAGTAAGTAATTGTGTGAAAAGACAAGTTTTATAACTAATTACTGAAAGACGTTTTCATCCCCCTCATTTCCGGCATTTAATAAAGCACGAAATTGTAAAGTTTCTTTCAAATATTTGAAGTTGATTCCGCATGAATATTTTTAAAACGATGAAAAAATTGATTGATTTAGATAATTTATTAAAGAAAAACTTTTGTTATTGCAAAGTATTTTTAATGAAAAAACTCTTTAAAAAAACAGTTCTGAAATGATTTTCAAAACCTGTTGTAATTTGATTTTATTGATAAAGGAATTTTAATCATTAAACCATAATTTAACTTTCTTCAACTTAAAGTTATAAGACTTTAATTTTTTTTTTTAAATAGTATATTTCAAAATAGGACTGCTTGCAGTTTTAATATAACATATAAAATTCGGCATTGGTTCTGCATGAATATTTTTAAAGCGATGAAAAATTTCATTGATCTAGAGTATTAATTAAAGAAATACTTTTTTACTGCAAAGTCTTTTTAACGAAAAAATTCGTAAAAAATAGTTCTGAAATGATCGTTAATGCCTATTGTAATTTGATTTTATTGATAAGGAAAATTTTATCATTAAACCATAATTCAGCTTTCTTCAACTTAAGGCGTTATAAGACATTTTTTTTTCTCAAACTAGGGGGGCTCAGCCACCCTGCTTGCTACGCTCATCAACCCTTGTCGAAATCGCTTCGCGATTCCATTCGGTATCGCGAAGCAATCCTTATTTTCTAGTCAACCCTAGACGTAATTGTTTTGCATTTCCATTCTGGATCGCTTCGCGATCCCTTATTTTCCATGCATTCAATTTTTAGATTCCACTTGGTAAAAACGAGCTCCTCCCCATTTCCTGACAATTTTGTTTCCTTATCTCCAAGCACATAATCATTAGAGCTTACAGAGTTTCATAAAGAATTATTAAATATAAAAATATATTAAATATACTAGGGGATCGAACCCGAGCTCCTCGGGTTACAGAGTATAGGTGAAAACCATTCTTTTTTTTTTATTGTAATTATTTTTTTACATGCAATATATATTTTAGATTGCCCACTAACATCAAAACGAATTTTTATCTGACAAATATCAATTATCCAATCACATAAAGTTTTAAAATTTATTAACAGCGATACTTTCACATGTCATCGCATGCCAGGAGTTATTAGTCCAAGATTTTGCGACTTACGGTAGTCTTTCCGATCATTTCAGTGCTTTAAGCGCGTGGTTCAGTCACATGTCTGTAAAATTTGTTTCTTATTTACATTATTTTTCTATAGAGGAAGTTTTAATTTTGTTATGGAACATTAGACGGAAACAAATGCTGAACTTTTTACATTTTTTTAAGGGCAAGCGGATTAATCTTTCGTAATCGAGCTACACGTGATAGATAAATTTAAAAATAATTCATGCTTGAAAATCTATATATGTTATGCTATCGTATGTGTCACAGAAATCGCGATTATTTGTTAATTGTTTAATGGCAACACCTGTTAAACGCACCTCATTGGTTATTGTGTAATATTTTTAAAAAGGGAATAACAATAAATAAAAAAAAGTTTAATTAATAACTATAGAACAAAACAATTTATATAATTAAAAAAAATAAAATAAAAGTAAATAAACAATTTATTAATAAATAAACAACAACATACGGGTTACCATATCAAGCAAAATAACGACACTTTGGCGCCAGTTAAGTACCCCGGTGCGTATATGACATTGGCGTCAGAAAAATATCGCGCCAACGTGATGCGTATATGACATGTGTGCCGTCTTTTATTCATCTCAATTAAAATACTATAAATAAATAAATAAATTAAGGTATTTTTCCACTATAGGTACTTGGCGAAGTAGAGAAAAGGTCCATGGCGAAAAAAGAAATTTGGCAACGTATTTTCTGGCAACCTACTTCATCAAAATATTTTTTTTCGCATAAAACTACATAAAAGTTGCTATGATCGCAAAAAGTTCGTACTTTTATATTAGCTGGGCGCAATTCTCGCCAATAGCATTTTTTAACTCGCCAGCAGCATTTTTTATTTTTCGAGAGGTAAATTAAAACAATGCTTTGATATTGAAATTAAATGGTTTATGGTATTTATTTTTTCTTTTCTCTTTCTTTTTTTAAAGAAATTTTTTAAAGTGAAATTCACGAATTTGAAATGTTTCAGTTTTAAATTAAAGTTATCCATTTTAAAATGAATGAAAGGATTATATTTTAATCTACATTAATGAAATATGAAAAAATACGACGGGTACAATGTTTGGCGATTTATCACATGTGCCCGACTAACTTAAAAATGCCAAGTTCTTGATTTCTCTATCAGAATCTTCCGATTTGGCGAATGATTGAGCAAGTAAATTAAATTATGAATAAAAGTAACATGATACAATGCCTAGCATACATTTAAGGGAGACCAAACTGAACGCCACGGACGGCTAGTTATTTTAAAAACCGTAATAACTCAGTCAATTAAGATACAATTTTCAAACAAATTGCATTTGAAAGTAGAATTTTTTCTGTATTTGACGGTGTAAAAATTGAAAATTTGCGATATTTGGAAACTTAAAAAATCGCTGACATAGCACGCATTATAATTTCAATTTTAATTAATTTTTCAACTACTTTTCAGCCGTGAAATTAACATTGTGATAATTCGCGTCTTTAATATTATAATTTCAATTATTTTTTCAGTTTTTATGAGAAAATGGCAATAAAAGGTACAGTAATATATTATTTTCTTTCCTCCGTGATTATTTTCCCTCTACTTTCAACACTCCATGACTTTCAACAGAAATGGAGTACAGAAATGGAGTTCAGTTGCCACAATTACCAAAAATGTATTAAAAACTACAAAAAAATTAATATCTCAAAATTAAATTGAGATACAGCTTTCAAACAAATTGCACTAAAAAGTACATTTTTTTCCTTATACAACGCCGTAAAAATTTAAAATGTGCAATGTTTAGAAGTTTAAAATTTTGCAGTAAAGAAAATTGCAAAACCAAAATTTCATTTCAAATTTCAAAGTGTTGCCATTCGAAAAATGACGTATGCGTTACGCACAGATATGTTTGTCCTTTATAATATAGATTGTTGATTTTCTGCAAACAAGTAAACCCTATTGGATTTCAATGGGAGTCTATCGAAATTTGGCGAAATATTGGAAATAGTGCCTTGTTGGCATCGCTTTTGGCGACTGATTTCGCTCGCCAAATTTGGCGATATATCGCGAAGTTGGCGGCAAACTTGGCCACGTTTGATGACAGAATCCCTCCCCCTGGTAACCCCCCTTATAGCGTCAGAAAGCCTTGACCAATCGGAAGCATTTCGCTGTATCTACGCAGAATTTCATTGGTCTATTTCCAAATCATTAATTTTTTCATATATAGAAGGATGTATACTTCAAAATATGATGGCTTACAATTTTAAATTAAAATATAAAATTTCTCATTGATTCCGCATGAATATTTTTAAAACGACGAAAAAATTCATTGATTTCGATAATTAATTAAAGAAATACTTTTTTATTGCAAAGTCTTTTTAATGAAAAAACCCCCCAAAACACTTCTAAAATCATATTCAATGCTTATTGCAATTTGTTCATAATCATATTTGTTGAAGTCATAGTTTTGCATATAATTTGTTGAAATTATATTCAATGCCTATTACAAAGTTTTTGTAAAGAAAAAATCCCTAAAAATACTTCTGAAATTGTATTTGTTGAAGTCATATTTCTTGCATATAATTTGTTGAAATTATATTCAATGTCTATTACAAAGTCTTTGTAATGAAAAAATCCCTAAAAACACTTCTGAAATCATATTCAATGCCTATTGTAATTTGAGTACATAGATAAAGGAAATTTAATCATTAAACTATAATTCAACTTTATTTAACTTAAAGCATTATAAAGCTTTAATTTTTTTTTCAAATAGTCTACTTCGAAATAGGATTGCTTACAGTTATAAAGTAAAACCTAAAATAGATTACATTTTATTCATTTGTTATTTTAATTTCACAATAACGTTTCTTACAGCGCTAAAAAAATAAGAGAAAAATATAGTTCCACAGTTTCCAATTTTACTTCCTTATCGCCGTTTTCTATGCTGTAAAAAAAAGACAAATGTTTCTTTATTTAGGAAAATATAACATAGCCAAAAACTTAAATATGCAATAACCAATTTACCCACGATTCCGAAAAGCGTTCTTTATCTTTGGGAACTATAGAAACTAATATATTTTCGACATTTCAAGGAGTATTTATAAAAACAAAGTTTCTTTTACTGTCACTGATTTTCGGAAACGTTTACGTGTAAAATTTTACAATGCATTAATCTGTTTAACCAACCTGGTATATAGATTTTTCGGATGCTAAACATTCTCAAGTAAACGGTTTAATTAATTACTAAGATGCTACTTAGCGCATAATGATATAAATTTAAAAGCAGCGCTAAAAACGCCAGAATATGCAAACTTTGAGCAGACTAGTTTCGGCAGCCTTTAGCGTACCGTTCTTAGTGCAAAGAATAACGGAAAATTGCTCGATTATATAGAGGAGAAGCTGATTCAACTGAGAAGTTCATTAGCTAATGGGGAAACAGAAAAATACGGATACCAGCCAATAGGAGAATAGAATAAGTAATGCCACCAAAAATGTGAAAAATACTGGTAGTAATTAAACAAAAGAGGATTTTATGAAATATTTCCAGCAATCTGATAAAGGGGGAATAGCGAATTCACTATTAACAATATTGTCAAAATTTATGTAAGTATGAAATGCTTCAAGAAAGTTAAGTTCATAATAGAAGTGGGTTTAGAGATGATTTTGGCTGAATTAAAATGAAAAGAGTGATTCTATGGGTATCCATAGTATTAATTGCCAATTGCGGTCTTTCCTATATTGGACAGACCAAACGGGGTTTAAAATTTCGTATTAAAGAACACCAACAATATATTAAAAAACAGGAAACCAATAAATCTGCAATTGGTAAACATTGCTGGGAGTAGATCCATACTTCTGTATGTTGTTTGTAATATTTATAGCATCGGTTTTGTTAGCGTCCATGTTTCGGCTCCATATATTAGTGCAGGTAAAACACATTGGTTAAACACTTTTCTTTTCAAACAAAGAGGCATGTTACTCTTCAGAAAATATCGTTCTTCCCAAAAGATTTCCAACCATCCCTTATTCTAATTGATTTCATTCATGATACTGTTTTCCGATGATATTTCCTGTCCAAGGTACACATAACAGCGCACTTCTTTAATCTCAGCGCTGTTGTAGAAGATTTTATTTTTTGGTGCAAATGAACTGAGCATCACCTTTGTCTTTTGCAAATTTATTTTTAATTCTACGTTAATGCTAGCTTCTGCCAAATTTTTTAGCATATTTTCCAATTCTTCAGAGCTATTACTGAAAATGAAACCGTCCTCAGGAAACCGGAGATGACTTAAATGTTGCTCATTTATTATAATCGGTTTGTTTACCCGCTCCAGATTCTTGAAAATATTTTCTATGACAGCAGTAAAACGCTCAGACGAAATGGTTGTCTCCTTGCCCTACACCTCTTCCAAGCTTGATCTTCGCTTTTCCGTTGCCCAAATGGATAGTTTCTGTTGCTTTCTCGGCGATGCCCTCCAGAGATTCTACTACTGACGATGTGTAAACCTAACCAAATGCTATTTCATTATATATATTATACGAGTATATATATATATATACTGTGAAAAAAATTCCTGCATTAAACTGCTGATTTTATGTAGAATTTGTGTCTTTTAATAGAAACTTTTCATTTTGAATAGAAATCGTACATTTTTTCATGGAATAAGCAGAGAATTGCCTTTTTATCCTTACTCGTTGAATTTTAAAAACAAAAGCGTTTCTTCTAAGACAGACAAACGGAAACATTCCGCTTCACTTGAGAGAAAACGGAAAATATCCAGTTATATTTTCGTAATTTATGTTTTCGTCCATAGCTAAGTTGTTGGATGTGGTTACGTGGTGTAGGGAATAGAGCATTCATCTTGTAATGACGTGTGTTGAGGTTCGAATCCCAAGGAAGGCAAAGCAGTAAAAAACGAGTGCGATAACATGCAATGGAAACACCTGTTCCATATACTTGTGCATAATACATTAGTATACATAAACTTTATATATTTTTTTAATTTTGCCTTATTGTTCATATTTATTTGTTAAAACAGAAACTTTCCTTCTTAAAAGTGAAAGGTTTCTTGAAAACAGGAGAATACCAAAAGAGAAGTTTTGTTGAAAAACGGAGATTAGATGGTAACTTTGGCATCAGTGCATTTTTTGTTTTTTCAGGGAATTTTTTTTTCCTGTGTAAAGGCATAAAAAGAATTGGTAAAACTAAATTAATTAAAGACTAAATCAATTTAAAAACTAATTAAGTTATTTGTACAGGGCAACCAAAAACATGCTAATTTAGTGAAGATCAAAATTTGCCAGGAATATAACTGGCCATTAAAGTTCTAAATGCATTACACATATTATATTTCATTGTTTTACAAAATTTTTAGTACCGTTACTTATTGCGGTCGTAAAACAAATGAAAAATATATTTCCTCAGTTTCTCATTCTGTTTCCTTTTCATATCATTTCACTAGTTTCCCCACAGTCTTCATTTGCTTGATACAATCCATTCATACCTCCGACACACATCTGCATAATTATAAGCTAGGAAAATTTGAATACGGCAAGAGTAATTCCATGGCGTATGACAGCGTGAGTAGGTTAAGGTTGCAGTGAAGGTCTCTGCCAATCTCATTCAAATTCTTGACCAGTATTCTCAGACGAATTCCCGGTAATTGTCTGCCCCAGGGAAATTATGGACCATCGAAAAGACGCATTTCGCCAAGAAGAATTTTATTTTGAATAGATAATTGGCTATTTTCATTGTAAATTAGGGAATTGAGAAATCGATTATTGCAACGTTGTAGAAAGTTCATTGCTTCTTTGCTCGAACGAACTGATGACTGATTTTCTAAAAATATTTGTTTCCGGTGAAGAAAGGTGATTTTTATAATCAGGTGAAACCATGAGTTGTTATGAAGTTTTAGCAATAAGTGATAGGAGAATATAGGATTAATATTATTCACCTTTCTAATTTTCTATTAATGTTTTATTCAACAGCATGTCTATGAACATATATTTTTATACATTATTGGGGGAAAATTCCTGCAGAAATTCCCTGTAGGCCGAGCCGGCAGGGATTTTTTTTTTATTTATTACTACTGGACTCTACAAATGGTATGTTAACGTACTGAAAATTTATTTACGTTTTCGTTCTTGTACATTTTTGCTGCTGCAAGCCATTTTCATATAACACGTATCTCGTTAAAAAAAAGCGCTATAAGAAACAAATTGCTATTTTGTTTACTTTAGCTATCTGTAAGGCTCCATTCACACCAATTTCTTTTTTTTTAAACATTATTTATGTACGTGAAAAAAATGTAAAGATGTGTATCCTATAGGTTACATAGGATTTGAGGAGGTTAACAGACAAACATTCTAAATTAGCAGCATTGAAATTAATATAAATATGTTACTCTTGCATCTATAAATTCAGTTAACCTGGTTGAATATGTTTACTTGAGAATTCATAGCACCCGACAAACCGATGATCCGGTGTGACAAAACTGATAATTACATTGTAAAAAAATACTTGGAAACGTTTCCAAAAATTATAAACAGTAAAAGAAACGTATGAGGATGAACTGCTTAAAGATATTTTTCAACTGAGCTATGCATTTTATAGCTGAACTACATTTAACATACTAAAAGGTGTTTGTAGAATATAAATAAAAACATATACAGGGTCGGAAAAATAACTGGATAAATATCCACTTCTGGATGATAATTTCTAAAAGTTTGATTTCAAAAGTTTTGAGCGTGTTTTTTCCTAAGTTAAATTTTACATTAACACGTGGCTTGCATAAAAATCTGTAGGTAATATACAGGGTTGTAGAAAAGAATTCAAGTATTTTTCCACAAAAGAAATGAAGTACTTTTCCGGTTGTCGGCGGTAATTTCAAAATCCTGTTTCTCAAATACGTTAAGAGTTTTCTCAAACTTTTACTTAAGTATCTTATTTACCTTATTAACCCCTTAACATTTTTGCCCGAACGACGCTCGGGCAAGAACAGTTTTCTTACTTTGTTATTAAAAGATTTTGGACATCACTAATTTTGAACTATAATTTTTCCTTTATTAATTGGTGGAAATTTTTCGATTATACAAGGCAGATATTTTAGTATGTAAAAAGTCATGCTTTGTACCTATTTTTAGTTTATTGAGTGCAATTAAAAAGTGTTTCATAATCTATGCTTGACACATAATTTATGATTTATGATTTATTCTTTTTTTTTTTTTTTTTTTTTTTTTTTTTTTTTTTTTTTTTACTTCAGAAGCTTTAATTTTCGTAAAGAGAGGACCAATCGTCACGAAATTTCAATATGAAGTTATGGTGGTAAACGCTACATTTTTTACGTCGTCCTATCCTGTCCACTTTTCTACAGTGTTACCTCAAAAATGCTAATATACCATCTGCTAATGCGCATCGAAATATGCGAAATTGACTTAAATGAGATTTGAAATTAAAGTGAATCAGGAGCATTGTTGTCAAATCTGGCGGGGGGCTTTATTCAGATATTCCGAATTCTCACCAGAAAGTTTAAATAGTTATTTTTGTCTTGGATAAGCATAAACAATCCGTTAATAAAATGACTAAAAATATTATTCTAAGTTTTCTGGTGTGAATTCAGAATCTCTGAATAAAAAAAACCGCCCGATTTGGCAGCACTGATCAGGATATCCAGCATCAACAAGATTTTACCGGTAAAAAGTAATTAATTGTAAAGTAATTAATTGTAAAAAAAGTAATTAATTGTAAAGACAAACTAATAGTAAATGTATGCCAAATCCCGATACGGTTAAGTATGTTTTATTAACACAGCTGCTAACTTTCAAGCTTTTTTCTTACCATCGTTTTTTAACAGAAAAATTTGCCACCTTCTAAATTATAAAAGATCTGCTTTATTTAATTGTAGATTTTCTCGATTAAATAAGGCAAATTTTACACTTAAAATATAGTAGTATTAAAAAAGAGTAAAAATTGACAGATATGTGTTTGAAATCATCCTCACTGATTAATATATTTTCTTTAGAAAATGGCGCCAATGTTCACATCCGGCTTTTTTAGACTTAGATTATGAATGTTTGTAGAAAAAAATATTTATAAAAAAAAATTATAGAAATCGATAGTTCTCTAAGTACGAATGCATTTCCTGATGGCATGTTCCTAATTTTTGAAGGCAGTGACCCGCGATGCTTTGTGATTGCAACTGGATGTTAGTTGACTGTGAAAATAAAGCATTAGCATTATTTTTTATAGACAGTAAAGCAAGGTAAATTCTTTTTGTGCGAGTGAACATGTGTGTGCATAGTAATAATTTAAAAATAAATACAGCATTTATATTCTACGTCTTTTATACATATCCACAAGTTAGTACGAAAATATTTTTTAACGTTAACAATACATACTTGTGTTTATAAAAAAAATACATTCTAAGAAATTCTATAATTTGAATAGAATACTGCAAAAAGGGATGTTTCACGATTTTTTTCTACTCTACATTCCTTAAAAATCGATAAAAGAGCGAGATTTTGAGTTTCTGGAACAGAAAAACGAAAATTTGCACATCTTTTATACATAGTGTTTTCATGGTTATGCAGCGCAATTATTTTGGTTATGTTTTTAGAATAGTTTTACCAAACTACAAGGAAGATGTGGGTGAAGGTGTTGCCAAAACGTCAAAAAAATATTTCTAAAAATGAAAATGTGTTTTAAATACACCCTGGACGGCATTATTAAAGCTAATATTAGAAATTTCAGTGCATTTTCATTTTTAACACTTTCTAAGGTAGTTTGAATACGAATTTGTCTGTTTGCGGTTTGCCGTCTGTCCGTGCTTTAACTGTCGTAAATATGCTCAGATTTAATATATGTTATTGGGGTATACTATGGCATGCTCGGTATTGAAAATGAAGTGTGTAGCACTTACTTTTCATTTACAGAGACGCTCAAAAGAATTCCGTTACATTACGGTCTATGGGAAACATCGTCTGCGATATATTTTAATAATATTACACTAATTTAAAAATATTGAAATTTATATATATTACTGAGTTTTACTACAAGGCAATAAAAGTAGAATCTGGTGTGCATATAATTTATTGTTCATTTACAAAGACACATAAAAGATTTTGGCTATAGTACTGCCAATGAACAATAATTGCTAGTACTGCGTTTTCAGTTGTGTTACAGGTTTTAAAATTTAATTATTATTATTACTATTATTTTTTAATATTATTTGTTGTATATAAATCAAAGATGTCAGATTTGCTGCCCGGATAGGTACCCATTTTCCCCACCGGACTGGTTTTTTTAGCTTAAAAAAACCGTGTTTTGGGGGGGGGGGGGAATGGGTTTTTATCAAATAAAATAACATTTTGTAATGTTAAGTACTTTTTGAACGAAAAAATACAACAGTGAAATATTTTCTTACATATAAACATACATGCACAAAATCTTGGCTATCAACTATCATCCAATATTTATTAGATTTCCTATTTTCATATACAGTGAGTATTCTTTAACTTGAAATTGACAGACCAAAGAAAAAAATTGTCATATAATTGTAAAAACAAAATAACTGTACAAAGTAATAAAGAAAAGTATATTTCACGTCTACGAAAACATGTTTCTTGGAATTAAATAGAAAAAAAAACATCTATATATATAAAAGAAAGTCTGAATTTTGTATTAATCAACGCGCAGCCCAAACTACTGAACCTAAAGTCTTGAAATTTGGGGTAAAAATTCTTCTTATGAGATAGAGGGCCGCTAAGAAAGGATTTTCTAAAATTCCACCCCTAAGGGGGGTAAAAAAGAGAACGAACTTAAAAAAAAATCCTTAAAAATCTGATTTTATCGTTATTTTTCAACTGATAACATTTTTTGGTGTATTTTTGTATGCTGAATCGAATGGTACTAACTAAATTCTTTTAAGTACAATAGTTCGAGAGATATTTTATATTTTTCTAATTTGGCGCTATCTTTGGCGCCAAAAGCTCAAATTTTCAAGTAATAATCTCTAAAAATTCATTCTCTTCATTCTGTTACTATAGCAAGGGAAGAAATTCAAATTGAATAATTTTTTAATCAATTATTTTGGTTAAATAAAAAAAACTTCGTCAATTAGAAAAAAAAAAAATCAAACGCCTCAAAAACTAAAACTAAAAAAAAAAAAAAAAAACTGTGGTACTTTTTCGTTCTAATTTTCGTCGCGATACCATGCCAAAATGTATGGTATCGCGCCATTTATTTCAACCCTAATCGTGCAAACAATTTTTATTGCAAACCGTGCCAAACATTAACATTTGCTAATTAGTGAACGTGAATATTTTTATGCAGGAATTTTTAATGATGGAATTTATTTTATTCCATCATAATCTCGCAAAACTTTTTAATTTGTTATTTTTTGAATAGAAAATATTTATTACTAATACTGATATAGATTTTACCATTTCGCATTATATGATGATGAGGAAGCTACAATAAAATTATTTCAGAAGTTAGGAATTATACATACAAAAATGTTTTGTTCAAAAAACCATGAATGTCGTCATTGAAAGAATGAAATGTTTACTGCAATTGAGACGTACGTATTACGTACGCCATGTTTCAGTAGCAAAAAACATTTACAATTTCAAGACTGCAGTTTAAATTGACTATATTTTATTACTTCCAAAATATTTATTTATTCTTATATTTTAAGTATTTATTTTGGTACCCGTCGACCAATTTCGCCAAATTATATAAACCGCCAAACCACTCGCCAAATTATACAAATTGACATACTTTTTATTTTAAATAACGAAAGAATAAATAAATTAGTATAACATTAATAACTAGTATGTTGTGGCCATCACAAAACTTTCTTCTATCTCATACTTGTCAATACTTCAAAATTCATTATCACAGTGCATCTATGCTCATCATGAGGATTCCAAAAAGATGAAATTCCGTGCATTAGTTCTTGAGATATTACTGTCCATGAAATCGTGTAAATCCATCAAAATGCAGCATAGCAGCGCCACCTATTGGGTGATTTACACCAGACACTAATTATCATCCACATGTGTCAATGTCTAACTGAATATGAAGTTCGGGGAAAATCCGTGCATTAGTTCCTAAGATAGAGCTATTGCGCAAATCATGACAAATGCAGCATAACAGCGCCACCTGTTGAGCGATTTACACAACCACATAATCAGTATCAATATTTATCAAGGTGTACTTGAATCTGAAGTTTGATGAAAATTCGTGCATTAGTTCTTGAGATAGAGCTATTGAGGAAATAGTACAAAATGCAGCATAGTAGCGCCACCTATTGTGCGATATTCACCAACACGTAGTCAGCATCATTTCATATCAAAGAGTAACTGAATCTGAAGTTTGATGAAAATATGTCCATTAGTTCTTGAGATACAGCGATTGAAGGAATCGTGAAAAATGCTGTATAGCAGCGCCACCTGTTGAGCGATTTACACCAAAATGTACAAAATGTCAATTCATATCAAGGATTAACTGATTCTGAAGTTTAGTGAAAATTGTTGCATTAGTTCTTCAGATACCGCTATAATGGAAATTCTGAAAGTGCAGCATAGCAGCGCCACCTGTTGAGCGATTTGCACCAAAACACAAACAGCACTAATCCATATCAAAGTATACATGAATCTGAAGTTTGTTGAAAATCCAAGCATTAGTTGTTGAGATAGAGCTATTGCGGAAATTGTAAAAAATGCAGTATAGCAGCGCCACCTGTTGAGCGATTTACACCAAACTGTACAAAACTTCAATTCATGTCAAGGATTAACTGAATCTGAAGTTTGATGAAAATCCGTGCATTAATTCTTGAGATAGAGCCACTGCAGGAATTGTAAAAAATGCAGCATAGCAGCGCCACCTGTTGAGCGATTTGCACCAACATGTAATCAGCATCAAGTCTTATCAAGGACTAACTGAATCTGAAGTTTCATGAAAATCCGTGCTTTAGTTCTCGAGATAGAGCCATTGCGGAAATCATAAAAATGCAGCATAGCAGCGCCACCTGTTGAGCGATTTGCACCAACACGTAATCAGCATCAAGTCATATCAAGGACTAACAGAATCTGAAGTTTTATGAAAATCCGTGCATTAGTTCTTGCGATAGAGCCATTTCGGAAATCATACATAATGCAGCATAGCAGCGCCATCTGTTGAGCGATTTGCACCAAAAACTAATCAGCATCAATTTGTATTAGGGACTAACAGAATATCAATTTTTATTAAATTCCGTGCATTAGTTCTTGAGATAGAGCGCCCACAAAATTTGTGTCACATACACACAGACAGACAGACAGACAGACAGACAGACAGACTCACAGAGTCACAGACAGACATTTTGTAAAAACATGTTTTTCGGGTTCTCTGACCTCTAAAACGTGTAAATCCGTCGAAAACCGGAATTCGAAAATTTTCATGAATCCAATACTTTCTTCTTGTAAAGATAGAAGAAAGTAAAAATACATTTAAAACGTCGAAATAAAAATCACCTGATGACGTAAATACGCGTAACTTGCTTAAAGTCAAGTGAATATGACATTTACGATCAACCATTATTGGCCTTTAATCTTATAGTTTGGCAATTGATTTTTGGTCGACGGGATAACCAAGTAGTACCATTATTTTTATTGATTTAAAAAAAAATGGTATGTCAAAGTCTGTAATTTTCAAATATTATATTTTTTAAATGCTTATTTTTTTTTTTCAAATGTATCATTTCATTTTTGTGCCAACTATTACGCTTGGTGACAATGGTGTTGGCATAACAGGGAAATACCAAAACAGTTACTGATTTTATTTCAAATGTAAAGAAAAAAATCCCTGACGGCTCGGGCCTACAGGCGGAGGTAGATTTCGAAGTACTAAATTCACCAACAAAACTTAAATCCAGATTAGAGATAGACCCAGTTCCTTCAATAAGAATGAGCTCCAGAGAGCTAAACATTTTGGGAAAATTCTAATATACACGAATACACACACGAATGTATATGGAATAGGTTTAAAAAATAGCTAAAGAAAATTCAGAGAACCTTAAAGTGTTAAAATAAGTTAATATTTCCATTGTCGGATTTTCGTCATGTTTTAATACGTTTCTTCAAACTCACATGACGTTACATATTCACCTGCTGAGGTCCGTTTTATTTCCAATATGATGCAATATATATATTTTTTTATTCGTCAAACTATTTATTTCATTTTGTGTTTTCATGCGGAAATCTTGCTCTAGGAAACTTATGACGTAATATTCAATTTGTTTCAATTATTCAAGCTATTTATTTAATTTAATTTTTCACGTGAAACCTTGCAATAGAAAAGCATTTGTTGTGGTGAGAATTTTATTTCTTTTTTTTTAATTGTTGGCAACTGCTATAACGAAAAATATTTATTTTTTCCTGCCATTGTTGTGTAAGAGCTGGTTTTATCAGAATCATGTTAAGAGGGTATTCAAAATTTTGAACCCTCCCCATTTCCATTCCCTTGGGCCGATTTTTTTCATTTGCAATCCCCGCCGAGATATTAGTCATCTCAAAGTTGTTGGCGAGTTTGAAGAAGATCCGTGCATAATTACGACTTTTATCGTGCGGACAAAATTTAGTACATACATACATATATATATATATATATATATATATATATACTTTTTAGGTGGGGGTGGTTTCGGGTTCCTGGGGTCCTATAATGAAAAGTTATGAAGGAATTTTTCAAAAGTCGCACCATGGTAACGACTGCAATAGGTAGTATTTCTTACGAAATCTACCTAAAAGGTTTAATGAGCAATAAATATTGTAAATATGACTATAACTCAGATTCTACCGAACAGAATTTTGTAGAACTTACACTGTTAAATAGTAAATTTTGTTTATAAATGGTTTAATGTAAAAAAACCATCATTCTAAGTTGCTACGGGAGTTCAAAAATTAGGTGAACTCGATTATGAAAGATTTCAAGTCAACTAATTGAATGCACAGTAAGTTAGATAATATTTCAGGGATTTTTTCAATATTTATCATATCATTCTGTGTTGTTTAGTTACGGAGTTATGCGGAAAAAGTTCTCAGTAGTACAGTAAAGAAAATTGGAAGATATACGCTGCAGAGATGGTATACTAGAGAGTATATATGCTATAGTTAAGGAAGTTGAGCTGAGTTCCTTAAAAAATTCAGAAGTGATGCAGTATATACCTACCCCTACCTCCCAGAGAGTTCTATAATCAGGTTAACGAGATTATGAAAGCTATATTTAACTATCTCAATATATATATAATGCAAAGAGAAATTTCATTCCTGCCGCTTATATCTTGAGTTATGCTGAATAGATTTTGACGGGACTTACAATGTTAATTACATAATTTTTCAGAAAAGATGTTAGTCTAAAACATAACGTTCTACGTTGCTTAGTTAAATAATTATGGGGAAAGTTCTAAATCAGATGAACCCAATTTTGAAAGATTTGCTTTTTTTAAAGGTTCCACTGAATGAATTTTTATGGGATTTAAACTGTTAATTAGATCATTTTTATGGAAGGTTTCGGTATATTTTCCAGTTTAAAAGATTCTGTTAAGTGGATTTCGATGCAACTTTATCAGTTAGTTAATATTTCAGTGAATGTTTTAGTATAAAGCACATATCATTTGCTGTTGCTTGGTTGTTAGGTTTCTTGATTATAGAATTATAGATGAAAGTTCTAGAATCAAGCGAACCCAATTATTATGAGCGATCAGCCTTTTCAATAAGTCCAATTAACAGATTCTGATGAGATTTGCATTGATAATTTTTTATGAACGCTTTTAGTATATTACATATTGTTCTATTGTTCTTTACCGAATCCTACACTAACAGATCAACTAAAGAAATTGATCCTTAACAGTCTAAATTTTGTATGACTCAATAAAAGATATAATAGCGTAATAACATTCATATTGCTTTCAGCAATTCGGTTGGATACACCAGGTAAATGTCCATATTGCTTTAAAACGCGTGATCAAATTCACAGATATATTTTGTTTCATTCAAGAATTCTTTAGAAAAACCGCCCAGCGTAGCGGGCGAAGTCGGCTAGTACTTTTATAATTAAATAAAACAAATGCCCAAAAAGAAGCACTCCAGTTTAGAGTTTAGAAGCTTAGAATCGAAACCAAAACTTTTTAGATAAGAACAGTTTTGGTTTAGATTTGAAGAAGTTAAAGTTGTAGTTCCATTATATTTTACTTCTACTGTTGTTATGGAAAGTTTTGGTTTAGAAGTTTTAAACCAAACCAATATTTTTGTAGTATTATGTTTTGAAAGTACCTATTTAATTTGTCTGTCTATATCATTCTTTTTTTATATCTAAATGAACAAGTATATTGTAAAAATAGTTAACAGAATTAATTCCTCAAAGTAAAAATTAAAAGTTTCATTTTATTAATACAAGAAAGCCAGATTACTAAAAAGAAAACCCTCTCTAAAAAAGAAAAGATAACCAAAAACAAACTTACATTTGTGTATTTTAGTACATTACATATAATTTTATTAATGACTTTTATTTGAAGATTAAAAGGATTGATAATAATTTAGTTAATAATTTAATAAAATATTAGTTTTTCTTCAAATTTATTAGTACAGTGAAACCTCCTTGAACGGTCATCTCCAAACAACGATAACCTCCGCATACCGGCCACATATTGATGGAACCAAACAAGTTCCATACTATTAACATTAGTACGAACCTCTAAATAAGAAATTCTGAACAACGGCCGCCCAGAAGTCAAGAGATAAATTCTGTAAACATTGAGCGTCTTTGGAAATTTCAATTTCCTGGAAACTTCCGAACTAAAATGTTAAAGATTGATCATTATTTCATTTAATTTTTTTCTGCAGTCGTTCATGTTTGGGCTCCTTCGTATAACTTGAGCGTACAGTTCTTACTTGTTCGTGATTTTTCGTGCGTTATTACGAACTATCGTATTAAAATTCATAATTTGATTACTAGTGGAAAATCATGATGAGTTCTAAACGAAAATTCCTAAATTTGAAAGAGAAAATTGAAGTTATAGAACTTAGTAAGAAAGGTGAATGCGCACGAAAATTAGCAGCAGTTTATTGGTTGTGGCAGAACACAAATTAACGCTATCTTAAAAAAATAGTGGAGATTACCTGGATCAGTCTTTTCAAGGAGTGAACTTAGAAAGGAAAACCAAGCGTCGGAAGACCGGAAATGAAGAATTTGACAAAATGTTATTAGAATGGCTGTCTAATTGTAGATCCAAAAATTTTCCAATTTCAGGACCGATGTTACAAAAAAGTGCGTTACAAATTGCGTAAAATTTGAAAATTCCAGTTTTCAAAGCATTTAATTGGTAATTAGAGAAATTTAGGCCCATGTATGGTATCGTATTTCGCAAGGTGACTGTAGAAGGAGCAGATTGTCCAGTGAATGAAATAGATGCCTGGATGAAAACACTACCTTCGTAATTGCAGGTTATGAACCTCAAGACATTTTCAATTGCGATGAAATGGAACTTTTTTTTCCGGACACTTCTTGATAAAACTTTATGTTTAAAGAGCGATGCTTGTAAAGGTGAGAAGCATGCGAAAGAAAGACTGACAGTGCTTCTGTGCTGTAACATGAAAGGTGATTTTCAGAAAACCTTTATGATAGGAACTGCTGCGAAGCCACGGTGCTTTAAAAACATGGACATGAAAAAAATTACCGGTAATGTGGAGGCATAATAAGAGAGCTTGGATGACGCAATACATTATGACAGAATGGCTGACAGAGCTGAATAAAGAAATGAAGAAACAGAAATACAAAATTCTTCTATTTATGGGCAATTCGAAGTCCCATCCTATCCTCAGAATGGCAGGCGATTTTGTATGCCTGGACAAAGATTTGGCAGTTACGGCCACATTTGATTCCATACAGCAAATGGTGGAAGATAGGAGAGAGGAAAAGAAAAGTGATGAGGAAGAGGAAATGGAAGCCATTACAGAATCACCCAAAAATTACAGTATTAACACCTATGACATGTTTTGACGAACCTTCGTGAAATCCAAAATTTTGCATTAAATTATAATGATGATGAGTTGTATAGCAAAACAACTCATATTGTTATTTCTTTGGAGAAAGATATTTGCAGTAAAAAAACAAAGCAACTACAAATCACTGATTTTTAATGTATTAAAACAATGCGGATTAATTAAAATGACTATGTATTTCTATCTAAATTTGTGCCATTTTGATTTTTTTTTTAATGAGAACCTCTGAATAACACCCACCTCTGAAGAGCTGTCACTTTTCCCCGGTCTCACGGGTAACCGTTATTCAGAGGTTACACTGTATATCCTCAAACTGTCTTGTTTTTCTGTTTCCATACTTAAAATTCAAACACATTTGCTTTCTGGTGGTATACAAATATTTGAAAACCCTCAATTTCAAGCAGAATAATTATATTAATTAATTAAATAATGTTTTCAATGTTTATTAAACAATGTTTCTTCAAGCATAATAAAAGATATAAACATATGTATACATGTGTTACATATTGTTTCTTTGTTAAAAAGAATAAATTTTATTTTCCCCATTTTCCCCAAAAAACTCGCCCGGGCTGGGGTTTTTATAAAAAAAAGGGTTTTTTTACAACCCTGGTATAAATTCTATAGATCCTACAGGGCTGCAAAAAAGAGCTCAAATACATTTCCGTTTAATGATGGAAATTGCTGAATGGTAATTTTCAACTATGAAATGGGTTTAATTGAATTAACTTTTATTCATACCAGTTAGCATATATATACAAATCTGTAGATCCTATACGGGGCTGCACAAAACAAATTGGATATTTATTCGATTTCTGATGGTAATTGAAGAAATTAGGTTTTTGAATGCGCGTTATGCATATTCTATATTGTTTATTTAGCCATCGACTTTCAACTTAATAGGCTGCAAAATTTTATTACAGTAATTTGAATATGTCTGAAAGTGTTTCATAATCTATGCTAGATGCACGATTTTTCGTTATTGTTATTGTTTAACCTTTAAATGATGTGACTAAAATTTGTCACACAACTGATGTGATCCGGTCTCTCAGACCCCTCGAATAAAATGAATAAAAAAAGTAACTCAAATGGTTAAATTTACTTAAATTTTGTCCTAACAATATCGTTGTACTTCTCTTAGGAGCATGTGAATTAAATTTCATGAAAAAAGTATTTTATTAATATTATTTAACTTCAGTACAGAAAAGTAAAAAGCTGTAAAAGTGTTTACAGCTGGGAGTCGCGGGGTCTGGGAGACCGCGTGACATCTGTTAAAGGTTAATAGAAGAAAGTACAAACAGTTCAATCTGAGAGAAAGCAAAATGTGTAACATCAAAAAGAAAGCTTATGCAAGTCACGCGATTTAGCTTTCTGGTTATTGTCATCGAATAATTGAATATTAACATAATTATAATCGAAATAATATTTTTCAGAGTCACGTGTTTTTGATACCGTAATATATCTATATAAATATCTTTTGTCTTCAGAAGATAAACTGAAAGGAAATGAACTGCTACTAATGTAGGTTTTCACTAATGTCTTTTCTATCTTCCCTTATGAGCAAATGTTTTGAATCATAATCTTTTCAGTTTGAACAGAATTATGATGTCCTTCATCTTAAGTTGACTAAATAATTGCGTATTGTTCAGTAATGATTTTACGTTGTGACTACAAGATCATAGCTGAATGAGAATAATTAAATTTCCCAACTAATTGGCTATTTAAATCAGTCAAATATTACTACAGCACGTCCTTTTAAGAAACGCAATATGAATATGAAAGATATTCAGTGTCATAATAGAGTAATGCATTACGTCTTTACATATATCGCTTTGCATTCAATAATCTGGATTAAGATTATTTGCATTTCCTTACAAACTCTTATAATCATTAATAATGAACTGGATTTAGGGTCGGTTCTAAACTTAGGTACGCTAAACAAAATCTAGGGGTGTCTTCCTGTTTGAAGTGAAGTTTCTAACAATTTTTTCCACAATTGTTTTTAAAGGATAGCGGGTGTAATTTTATTACGTTGTGACTACAGGATTATAACTGAATGAGGATAATTAAATTTCCCTTCTAATAATTGGCAATTTAAAGTAGTTAAATATAACCACATCACGTCGCTTTAAGAAACACAATATCAGCATCACTAAAGGGTATAAGTTCGATTTGTTTATGTAATCTTTCGACAAAATTTCTTTATTAATACTCTAACATTAACCCTTATCAAGAGAAAGGTTTTGATTTTGATTTTGAAAATAGAAAAAATAAATTATATAGCACCTATGTGGCTAAGTGGTTGAGCATTAAATCCTCATTAATCGTTTTACGAACATAGAAGGTGGACAGCAGTGTTGCCAATTTATCCCCTTTTTTCTTTGTTTTAAACGATATACCAGAATTTTCGTACAGAAACTTTTGTTTTATTAATTTCATTCATTCCACGAATATATAAGGAAAATCCTTTACAGAAATTTTGTTAGAATTTAGGGTATTTTGAGTAAAAAAAGGGAGAGGGGAGACTAGTTTGGTATTACTGGTGATGAGTTCTATTTCCTTGAAGTATATATTTCTTTACTGAGTGTATACTTCAGGTATTCGTACTTGTAAAATATCTATGCTGTGCTGTCTGTGCATTAGTGAACGACGACATAAAGGAATCCTCGAGATGAAATACACGACTAAGCAGAGCTAACATTGGCGATTATATTTTAATTCTATCTCGCAATACTTGTTCAAAACAAAAAACTTTCACATACACTTTCACAACATGTGCAAGAAAAAGATACTAAAAAAATTATCTTTTAAAAATAGCGGTGAATTTAGAATATAAAAATAATCGCAGTGGCAGCCCAAGTTTTTATTTATAAGAGCTGAGACTTGTTTTGATGCAAGCAAAATTCTTTAAGGTTCAACTTTAACACTTTTCTTCGTAGTGTTTTAAACGTGGTATTTAAACATAATGCTTATGTATATAAACAGGTGCCTGGAGAGGTTAACGTTTAAGGTGTCAGATACCTTTGAAGCTGAGGAATTGCCTGAAAATGAGACCCTGATATAGATTGCTGTAACTCTCCAGCTGATTATCTTTTGAATATGAAATTTTAAGTACACATTAAAAGAGTTAATGTTCTGAAAAAAAGTCTGGATGCATATAAAGTTTTTATAATTTCGTTTGAAATTTAATGTATTTTTTTAATAAACGAATTCACTTTATGTGTCTCGAGCGCATGATTTCTCCTAATTGAATTGTCACAGTGAGACCCAAATTTTTTATTGAGTAGAGATATAGTATTTGTTTAAAATGACCTACGCTGGAAAGAATACTTTGTGAGAAAAAAAATGTAAAATCAAAAATCTCAAAATTTTGAAATTATTTTTGTATAAAAATAGTCGTAATTTCTAAATTTCTTACTTCATGAAAATAATACTCGTAGTAGGTCATTTTATGCATCTATAAGGTTTATACCTTCATTTAAAATTTCATGAAATTCTATATTCTATCCAGCTATTTCTTATAAATCATGCGCGCAGTGACCGAAATCAACATTTTGAGAAAATGGACTTTAACACTCGAACTACCGCGAGCCGTTATTTTGACGGCTACCATATGAATATGTTTCGGTTCAAACCAGAAATTTGATTATGAAATAAGTTTAAAAGATACAAAGAAGAAAAACATTAAAGAATAAAGTTAAACTGTTTTAAATCAAAATTCTGGTGTCAAATATTTTTGTAAAACTTGACTCAAATTTCCGGTAGTTCTAGTGTTAACCCAATTATGCCTGGCGTCCCAGTATTGGGACGCTTCGGTTTTTAATAAATTTGTAAAATTGTCTTCTTCTTTATAAAATGAAAATTGTATGAAATAATTATCTATAAATATCTTTATCTGATACCGAGAGATGACAGCATAAGATAGATATTTATTTGCTTAAATAAAGGCTTTTTTCGAGTTTATAGATTTTTCATTTTTCAAGATGGCGAGATGTAAAAACTGTGTATTTGTGTATTTTCTATCAAGTATTCAAATAAACAAGTCATACTCTTATCTTGTAGACTTCTTTGAAATACGTATTTCTTTAAATCGTAAAATTTTATGTCCAAGCTTTACTTTTTATGCATTTTTGTAACGTACAAAATATAGCGCGCTAGGTACGAATGGGTACATATTTTTATTATCAATTTAACAGACGGTTATTTATGTAAAGTCCTTCTCAAGATGATTCTGAAACAAATTGTTTTTAAGCCTCAAATACGATTATTCTTAGTTTATTATTAATAATACTTATAATGTTATTAGTCTCTGTAAAAAAGTAAATACAGTGGAACCCGGTTAAGACGCGTTTCAAGGGAGTGGACAAAAGTCGTGTATTAAGCGGGATCGCGTATTAAACGTGATTTGTATAATATTGCAAAAACTGCCCTTATTTACACATTTAATCGTCTAAATGAACTTTAGAGCTTTCATTTATATGTTTACGATGAAAATTGTGTCTTTTACATATATTTAAATTAAAATGTAATTGTATTCAACTCATTGTTTATTTTTATTGAACCGACTGGAATAAAAACGGAAAATGAATGTGGATTCTACGATGGTTTTATTATTTATTGTCGATTTGTACGCTGAAACCAAAAATTGAAACAACAAAAATATTTTTCCTACTATTAGACTAAATTTTTTAACAGAAAGGAAAAAAAAACACATTAAATCGTTAAAGTACAACCCAGTTTTTAAAAATCATATTTGGTTATTGTATTAATGGGTACTACCATTATAATCAGCCCTTCATTTTAATATTAGAAGAAAAACTATTTTTATTAAACTTTGTGTACCTGATATTGTTGGCATTACAAAAAGTAAAGAAAACATAAAAGAATTATCCAACCGCAATCGTATTGTTTAACCTTTACGAGTTTCATTTTTTGTTGCCTCTAATATGCATTATAAAACATAGTAGTGATATAACGTATTAAAACCTCACTAACAACAGGTACGATTATCTCTAATCATAATAATTTTTATGACGTATCTGAGTAACTTGAATTTGTCATCACTCTTACTACAGTAAAAACATACACGAAGTGAGTCTTACTACAGTAAAAACATACACGAAGTGAGAGACAAGGGATGTTAGGAGGCGCCATCAAAGAAGAATTGCAGTTGTACTAATTTAGCGAGGTTTGTTTTATTCAAATGCCTACCACCATTTCTGATTAGTAATTTTCGCGTTAATTAATCTGTTATTAAATAAAGTAAATAATACTATTCGAAAACAGTGTTTTTTATCTGAATAAAAATAATACGCAAAATTGGCAATACTTGAGAAGAGAGAAGGAATTTGCATCTTAATCAATGACTATGCGTCTTAAGCGTGATTTTTTTTTTCCCTCAAAGGAGAAAAAAATTATCGCGTATTAAGCGGAATCGCGCAATAACCGTTAGCGTATTAACCGTGATATTTTTGCATTAGCCTTATGAGCGATATTCAAGGGATCGGGAAAAATCCGCATATTAAACGGGATCGCGTATTAACCGTGAGCGTCTTAACCGGGTTCGACTGTATATTTTTTTTAGTAATTCATAAAAATTCTAATTATAGTATATAATATACAATTTAGAAGCTTATTTTATATAAATTTAGGCAAAATATATAATTATGCATATTATACTATTACAAATATTATGCATATTCCCATGTTTAGTAGGTTTACTTTTTATCAAATAAGTACAAAAAGTTTTTGGCGTAAATTTTTTTAGTATTTTTCCAGTTCATTTTGTAACATTTTAAAGTGATTTTGCCAACAAATTTGAGAAGACAAAAATTCAGGCACAAATGGGTTAAAGTTCGAATTACACCTTGATAATGTAGAGAGAGCTCAAACTATTTTAGACATAACTTCCCTTCTAAAGCGAATTTTTGCATGGTGCTTCTTTTAAAATATTCCTTAAGAATAAAATATTAATATAAGCTATTAAATAAAAATATATATATATATATATATATATTTGGACACTTTCAAAGGTACCTGACCCCTTTACCCGGTCTTTCTATTTTACATCTCTAGTCCTTGCAGTAACAGAGCAATGACATCTAAACATCAGAGGTTGATGAACACACCTGACGCCGGTCACGTGATGGTGGGAAAAAGGTGAAAACTGTCGCATCATTTTACATCGAAGGATGGGTCCACTCTTTACATCGCTTGAGCAATAGGGTGTGACTAATCGTAGCCTATACAATGTGTCGATACTAAAAATGAAGAAAGTACACAAATTTCCGAAATGCTATAAAAAAAAACCACTCATTTCCTGTAAAGAATATTATGTTTCGCTATAAACATTATGATTTTATAATGTTTTGCAGAGCTTCAAAAAATGCTTGCCTACTTTACGTTTATATGGATAGTTGAGACATCGGTAAAAATAATATCTAAAAATTTTATGAAATTGGGTGCTGTACATATATAACTTCATCTTAAACTTACTAACTTTAGCGGAGAGGGTATGTCTGACACTTGATATCGTAAGATATCTCTAGGGGAGGAAGGGGGTGGGGGGTCTTTTGATATCGTTATCATTTTTTATCCAAACAAAATTTTCTTTTTTTTTTCTTTCTTTACATCAATATAGTCTATAATCTATTTTTATAAAAATGCAAAGTTATTATTAGAGCCTTTAAATGATTATAAAATCATTTCAAAATATGGAATAACCCAACGTTAGCATTTCCTATCTTTCTACCGTAGGCGCATACAATTCATTGTGTTAGAGAAACCAGGTTCGAAATTATATTTTGTATATTTACTAGTCAAAAATGGGGAAGAACGTTGTCCACTTGTTTCGTTTATAAGAAGTTCTGCTTATTCCAGTGCAGGGAGAAAATGCAAGAAGATAATATTACTGTCGAATGCATTATATAACGAAAAGCTATTATAAAATACTTCTAAATAGTAAGTATTTGTAAAGTGTTATTTGATATAATGTTATTTCATATTATATATATTAGTGATATTTAATTAATTTCTTCTCTTCATTTAAATCAGTAAAGAATGCAAATAATAAATGTATAACCCTATCTGTATATCATTGCAAACGTATGAAATTAAACGAATGGAAAAAATTGTAAAAACAATAAGAATTTTTAGACACTGATAACGATATCATTAGGGGAAGGGGGGGGGGGGTCGACGAATGATAACGTACGATATCGTAGAAGGGGGGGGGGGGGGTTCCAAAATTGCTAAATATTTGAGAAGTTTACATATGTACAGCATGTAAAAAAAGAACAAAATTCTTCTTCCCGTTATCAGCTGTTTGCTATAATTATAATATAATATGTATGCATCACAATAACCTTCACATACCGTAATTTTCGGTGTATAATTCGCGGATCAAACAATCATTTTTCGAACCAGAAAAATTTGTAAATAAAATGTAACATTTAAATCGCGGTAAATATTCCCTTCAATAAGTAAATAAAATTTCTGGGTGCAAAAAGAATTGTTTGATCCGCGGATTATGCGCCGGAAATTACGGTATATTTATATGAATCTATATGCATATAAAAAGGTACAAGAATTACTGGAATGTTGTAGACAAACATTCATTTCCTGAAAAGAATGTGTTTCGCTAGAAAGATGAGGATTTTATAACGTTTTACATACAGCACTTCAAAAAATGCTTGACCATTTTACACTGATATTGACAAGTAAGTTATCGGTAAAAATATTTAATAATTTTATGAAATTTCATATAAAGAATAATAAAACACCCCTTCCTAGTTAATATATAGCGTACATGATATCAACCGTTAGTTATAATGTTAATGTATTCTGTATGCATCTGAAATCAACTGCAAATATATGCGTATGAATCTTTATGCATATTTTAAAAGTCGAAATATTTCAAAAATCTGATACTATAAAATAGACGTAAAGCGTTTTTTCATAATAATTTCTTCTAACTTTACAAGAAGAAAGTATTGGATTCGTGAAAATTTTCGACTTTCGGTTTTCGACGGATTTACACGTTTTAGGGGTCAGAGATTCCAAAAAACATGTTTTTACAAAATGTCTGTCTGTGAGTCTATCTATGACTCTGTCTGTCTGTCCGGCTGTATGTGTGTGACACAAATTTTGTGGGCGTTCTATCTCAAGAACTAACGCACGGATTTTCATCAGATTCAGTTACTAGTCCTTGACATGAACTGACGTTTTAAACATTTTGGTGTAAATTGCTCAACAGGCGGCGCTGCTATGCTGCACATTTGTTGATTTACGCAATAGCTCTATCTCAAGAACTAATGCACGGAATTTAATACAAATTTATATTCAGTTAGTCCTTGACATAAATTGGTATTTATTAATTTTTGGTGTAAATCTCTCAACAAGTGGCGCCTTTATCCAGCATTTTTCACGGTTTCCACAATAGCTCAATCTCCAGAACTAATGTACGGATTTTCATCAAACTTCAGATTCAGTTAGTCCTTGACATAAACTGACGTTTTATACATTTTGGTGTAAATCACTCAACAGGTGGCGCTGCTATGCTGCATTTTTGGCGATTTCAGCAATAGCTCTATCTGAAGAACTAATGCTTGGATTGTAAACAAACTTCAGATTTAGGTATACCTTGATATGAATTAATGCTGTTTATGTTTTTGTGCAAATCGCTCAACAGGTGGCGCTGCTATGCTGCATTTTTCAGAATTTCCACTATAGCTCTATCTCAATAATTAATGCACGAATTTTCATCAAACTTCAGATTCAGGTATACCTTGATATCATTTAGTGCTGTTTATGTTTTGGTGTAAATCGTTCAACAGGTAGCGCTGCTATGCTACATTTTTCAGAATTTTCGCTATATAGCTCTATCTCAAGAATTAATGCACGAATTTCCATCAAGCTTCAAATTCAGCTATACTTTGATATGAATTGTGCTAAATTGATGTAGTTTATGGTACTATTTAAATGATTTAATTGACGTGATTTATATAGAAGAAAGTTTTGAGATGGCCACAACATACTTGTTTCTTTTTTTTTTTTGGCTTATACTATGCATGACGTATGTTCTCTGTCATGTTGCGCAGAGTTCTAGGTTATCGTCAGTGAGCTTCCCTCTCCCTTCCCTCTTCAGATTCTTCAATTGTTTAGCTATATTCCATACGAATCCTTCGTATAAACCAAAAAAGTGAATAAGTTATTATGAAAAAAAAAGAGGTTTGCAATTGTTTTACAGTATCAGGTTTTCGCAATATTGCGACTTTTTAGCAATTTTGAAATTTACGATTTGCGACGATTTCTGACATGTTGGTATAAAATGCAGGGCATTTTCGAATTCAACGTTAAAAAATACGTAAAAATCAATTATCAAAAGTTAAAAAAACTCAACCATCGCAGGCTTGCATAACCTTTGTATTTATCTGTATCTGAATGCATGTGAATCTGTATCCGCATGTTCCTGTGCAACTATTAATTATAATCTGATTTATTGACGTGTGTCATATTTGAAAATTTCACAAAATATCTCTTCTGTTATCTATTTTTCAATTTTACGTTAAAGTATAAAATTACAATATTTTTTCAATGCAATTTGAAATAAGCAATATCATGTCTGACAATATAATTTAAAGTCAAGAGACTGTATATTGTATGGCTAGTAATAAAACTTATAATTCTTGTAATAAAGCTAATAATAGTAATAATAATAATACTAAGAATAATGCATATAATACCCGTTAATAATAAAAAAAATATACATAATGTATCTGAAAAAGTGGGCAAAACTTTACGGGGTGATAGAACGCAGCTATACGAGCAAATTTCGTGATAGAATGTACGGTCGGAACGCAAGCGGTAAGAAATTAAAAGGTACTTTTCCACTGTCGCAGTTAAAGAATTAACACAAGAATGAGAGGAGATACTCCAGAAACCATTTTATTAAAAGGAATGTAATTAATGTATATGCTTAAAGAAATTGCTCAAAAGATCTTCCGCCAGCAGTAATGCACGCTTCACACCTGCGGGATAGGGACTGACGCACATTTGCGAAGACACCAGGCATTTCCCGAATATAGAAGGCAACAACGGCAATCCTGGTGACTAGATCCATATCGGTTTCAATGTGGCACTCGTAAATTAGGCTTTTCATATGGCCCCACTGGAAAAAGTCCAAACACGAGAGATCCGGCGATCTTGGTGGCCAAGCTATGGGGCCACCTCGAACAATCCCTCACCCTGGTCAGTTGAAAACTATCTTTTAACTTCTTACCGCTTGCGTTCCGGCCATACATTCTATGACGAAATTTGTTCGTATAGCTGCGTCACCCTGTAAAGTTTTGCCCACTTTTTCAGATACACCCTGTATATATCTTAGTAGATCATATAAACTACATCAGGATCAGAGACTGGAGGATATGTGGCTGGCATTCCAGAGGTGGGAAACAACAATTTCACAAGGTACGCGGAAAATTCAAATTTCGTAATCATTATATAGATAAAATTCCCTTTTTTTTATACATTATGTAAAAATCTGCTTGTTTATTTGTATTTAACAAACCTTCCCCTAAAATATCGAATGTTGGATGAAAAACTAACACCACTCAATACTTGGAAATTTTTCAGAAAGAGAATTTCATTTGAAATACTAACACCGGTTATTCGCATGAATCTGACGCTGTCATACATAAGGTCTCAGAATTTTAAAATTTTAAATAGTTTCCGATATACTATATATATGGGGCATTCTCACAATCTTTTGACTTTTATGTCCCTGAATAATAATTTTTATTTTAATACACTTTTTTGTGTTTTTTTTTTAATTTCATATACTGAGGAACATCCCATTGCATGATTGCATAATAATACAGTAGAGCCCCGATTATCCGCGGTGCAGTTTATCCGCGAAGAGAATTTTTTTTTAATTTAAGCCAAATTTTTAAGTTAAATTTTTAAATTTAAGCAAGGAAAGTACAGTAAGCCCTACTAATACATATGAACAGAAAAATTCATGTATTCGAAAGTAATAGAAGAATATTTCTAGACGGTTGCCATGTTTAAAATATCAGTTATAAAGTCTTGATGTCTTTTCTTGATTTTATTAACTAAACGTAAGCACAGCAATTAAAATATTTAACAATTAACTAAGAATATTATGATAAATTCCAGGGGAGCATATCAAGAATAGCTTCATTTTTAAGATAGAAAAGGTGTTTCTAAAGCTAGAAGCAAAAATAAGTGACTGATTTTATTTTAAAGGTGTAACTCAACACTTTTTGTACAGTATGTATGGCATTGTTCCCATCTTTTTTTACTGTTCTTTATTTTAGTGATTTAAAGGTAAAGCAAAGGTTTCGGCTGTACTGTGCATATGTATGTATTTTAAACATTTTATTATGTTTTTGTACACTAAAACATAGTTATTTCATATTGAATTTTCTTTTTTTCGAGCTTGCATCCCATTTTCTGTCTTCTTCGGGTTATCCGCGGTGCCCTTGCCACCCAATTCCGCGGATAATCGGGGCTGTACTATATTAACGAGATAAATAAGTTTTGGACGATGTTGGGGGTCCAAATATCAGGAAAATTCCTATTCCGTCCCGTGTCCCTGATGCTGATTTTTAAGTTTGGAGCTGCTTGTATAAAATTGTTTCAATAAAAGTAATTCGATGTAATTTTTTTCCGAAACTGGGACAATTGTTTTATATAAATATGTAGCAAAAAATTAACCTGCACACATTTTTACGGTTGATATTATTTTTTGAACTCTGTCCCTGGGTTTTTCCTTCGTACCATCCCTCTTTCTAAACTTGTACAGAAAATCACTTCAGATGCAGCCACAGAATTTTTTTCAAGTTTTTTTTTCATCCAGAAGTATGCTAGCGAAATAATGTCTAAAATTCTTTGACAGGAAATTTACTGCAGAATTTAAATCAGCATTTAAATATCAATTTCAAGCATCGTGGCTTTATTGGTAGTCTTACCGTCCCCAGGGTTTATTCCTGCACTTTTCGAGGTAAATTAAAAAAAAAAAAAAATTAATTTAATCCAATGTTAACAATTGTTTCTAAAAATCAATTAACATTGTGGCTATCACTTGGTCTTAACATGATTTTCATAAAAATAGGTGGTAATTTTCCTTGTCGTCCCTTTTTTCCCATTTCCCCCTTCTTTCCTATACCGTCCCCTTTTTTTACCTTACCGTCCCTTCTTTAACACCCCTTTAAGACAATGTTATACAAAAAATTCTGTATTAAAAGTACTGCATTTGTATTATTTCTTATTTGAATGTCCTGTAGGTACTATGCAAATTCATTATAAGTAAAAATTTAGAAGAAGGAAAATTAAACTCGCAAGTTTAACTTAAACCTCAGTTAAATAAAAAAATTTTCGCTGCTGACCATTTTTTCTTTATTTTGAATTATTAAGGCATTCGTCTATCAGATTAAAATGCTATTTTAGCAAGTTTAATTTCACCAGATTTTTATTCCAGATTATTTAGTCAAAAGATTGTGAGAATGCCCCATATATATATATATATATATATATATATCTTTAATAACATTTTGATAATGGTGGAAACTAAATTACTTCATTTTTGTGGATTAAGGGGGAAACGATAGGTATTTTTAGATTTATTTTATTTTATTTATCTTTATTTATATATTTATTTATTTACTTATTTTTCTCACTAAATTTGAGGATATATATATTTTTTTTTTTTCAATTCAAATAGATTGTGAAAAGAAAATTTGGATGGAATTAAATTTTCGCAGAAAAGTCAAAGAAATAAAAGCATATTTTCACTTATGCAAGCTTCATGTTCATCTGTCGACATATTGACGTTTAGAAATCATTTTATAGTAGATTTTTCCCAGTATTTAATCAAGGAGGAAGATTTAAACTCATTGCATTTATGTGGACAATTATTGACCACTGTTCAAAAGAATTGAATTTAAAGAAAAATAATATACTGTGCATTTTCAATTAATTATTTTTAAAGATGGCGGGTAAAACGTTTCACGGAGGTGCTGAAAGTAAAATGATTATCGTGTAAAAATGGCATACATATATATATTTTTTTTTTCTGGTAAAGAATTATTTTAATTCCAAAATGTCTAAAAAAATGTTTATATGAGTTCGTGAACGTGACGTCATTTTTATTTCACCAGCTCTGAAATCATAAACGAAATCTTATTCGATTTTTCGAGAAGCATATATACGAAGACTAGTAAGTAAGTAAGTAAGCACCCACCCTGGGAACCCGCTTTTGGCTTATGGTTAGGTGTAACCCCCAAGCCCAGGGCAGGGAAAAGTTTTACTACCTGTGGAAGCAAGCCCAGAACCCCAGTCTCCGGGAAAGAAGACTTCAGAACGACCCGCCTGACACGCCGAAGAGAGCACAAGAGGCAAGTGCCGTGTCCCCGGACCGCCTGTGAAAATTTATTATTATTTAAGATGGCGATTCTTTACCAATCACAATTGGCTATCCTATTGTTTCAGGGCGAGCCTAGAAATATAATACGATTATGATTTATATGTTTTGGAATTTACGTACTATTTGAAAAAAATTTAAGTATTTACATTCATCTTTTCATTTGATAAGAAATATTTTTTTCCCCTTTTTTTCACCCTTTTAAACAAAAATATTTATATATATTTACAATATTTCTAGTGGTATTTAAGTTCTTAAAAATAAAACAATCTCAAAAACACCCTTCCATACACCACGTGGACCCATGACATGTCCACCACAGGCAATCAGAAGAGGTAATTATTGAATGTATTTATATTGAATAAAAGAATAATGGCTATTGAGAATATCGTAGTTAGCATAAAGTTTTTTAAGTTGTGCCGGGTCATTAATTATTTTTAGGATGTCCTGAAGGATTGTCGTTTCTGTTCTGTGAAATTTAAACTTCATGAATTTGCAGTTGCCGAAAATGTAATGCATCGGGTCTCCTCGACCACCACATTTACAAAGGTCGTCATCTTTTTTGCCGATATTATAAAGGAAAGACGGGAAGCTGCCGCGGCCTGTTAAAAAGTAAATAGATACTTTATCTTTTGAAATTATTTGGTTCTGAACTTTTGGTACCAGCCCGTGCGTATATCTGCCACCCCCTGAGTGATCCCAGTTGTACTGCCACCTGTCCAGTAATTGGGTTCGAATACATTTTATAAGATAGGACCGAGGCAATTTAACTCCTCGATCCACTGGTAGGTCGCAGTACTGGGCGGCATCATTCGCCAGCTCATCCGCCAGTTCATTACCCGCTATGCCAATGTGGCCTTTTATCCAAGTAATGTAAAGAATTTTATTTTGATTTTGTTTAATTAAATTATGGATGTAATAAATTGAGGGGTTAGTTGGAAATAAATTGTCTAAGGCTTTAATAGTAGACTGACTGTCACTTAATATTTGGAATTTTGTATAAGGGGAGTTAATGGCCCAATTAATTGCCGAAATTATTGCGTGCAGCTCCGCCTGAAAGATTGAATTTTCTGCTCTCAGTTTGACTGTTTTTTCATAAATTTTAATGTTATGATTGTAGGCTACCATTGCATATGCTGTGCCAGAGTCCACCTTAGAACCATCTGTGTAAATCGAAATAAGATTAGTTTTTGTGATAATTTTGTCTGTAACTATTAAGTTATTTAAATGAATTTCCGGATTTATTTCATATTTTAGGATTTTATTTTCTATATCATCTTTACATATTGGTTTGGGTTCTTTAAGTAATAAGTTTTTATTGTGTAAAATATTGTATTTTAGATTTTTATATTCCAGTGTTATTAAAATTGGTGGTATTCCTAATAGGACCTGTAACGTATGTGTTGCAACATTTTTATATGTTTTGGTTATTGACGTGAGACAAGTTCTTTGGATGGATTGGAGAGCGCGTTTATCTTTTATCCTGAGGTCTCCAAACCACACCTCCGAACCATAATCTATAATTTTTTCTAGTACTGCTATGTACCAGGTTCTAAGATAGCCTCTGTCCACCCCCCAAGTAGCCGAGAAGACCCGTTTAATGGATGAGGTTAGCTGTAAAATTTTGTTTTTTATGCTAGTTATGTGCTTGTCCCATTTTAAAGTACTCTGGAAAATTATCCCTAAAATTTTTATTTCCTTTAATGGCTTGATGGTATGACGGGGGGTCCATCTTCCGGTCCCAGGCCCTTTTCAGGCCCATTTGTCGACACAAGGAACCACCCGTGAAACAAGCCCCGCGACGCGTCCCGAAGGTCGCCGCCAGACAAGCTCCAACAGAGCGGAACCCCGCGCCAACTCCGGTCAAACCGACACCGCTGCCCAGCGCACACGGTGACGGCTATTCCCAAGAAGAGACGAACGGCCGCTACGACAGTCCTCACCACCCAGCTAGAAAAACCAAGTGGTCCCTAAACTTGGTTACTCGAGCCGGTAGACCCCGCAAGCCATCGCAGGAACCAGACGCCTATAAAGACGCTGGGCCCACGGACCGAACCGAGGCTTCCCGACCCGAATTTAATTTACGGACAGGCCCCCAAGATCAGATACCATTTTCCGGCAGAGACATTTTTGTGGGCCAGCCGATCGGAAAGTTAGTGAGGAGCCCCTAGCTTGAAAACCAGGGTGGACGGGGAAAATCCCTCCGGCCGTAAAGCGACCCAGCTCCTGGCTCTTCGCCCAGTCCACCCGGCTCAACCGACGGAACCCCTCGCGGATCACGCCGGGAGCCAGTTGGCCCAGACTAGGTGCCGTTAGCGACCCCAGGCGGGCACGGAAAGCTCCACCTAGACGGAATAGACTCCGCCTCGCTAGGGGGTTGGATGGAACGGAGTCCCGCCAGCCCCCACCGACTCGACTCCATCCTAGGACAGAGAAGCCAGCGGAGGCCGACAGAAGCCCGCCCACCACTACCTTACCTCACGGCCGTCGAGGGTACCCAGGCCCGAAGACCCCTGACCCCGTGCAGTGACCGACCGCTACCTTTGTTAGTGCGTTCGAAAGTTAGGTGGAGACACCTCTAGGTCCTCATCACCAGGCGAGGCAAACTCCGGTACCGCATAGACACGGAGGACCTGGATCGGACCAAGAGTTCACCTGAGGCACGATGAGCCGCCGCGTTACCGGCGAGCCTCCGGCCCGTTTCCCTGCGGGAATAGTGTTCGATGGTGGACCTGCCGGCCGACCCCCTCCCATGGGTCACGGCACGACATGGAGCAACCAGAGCCATACTGGCCTCCCCACGCGACCGCTCCTTGGTCAACGGGGGCACCGCCAAACCCTACCACCCTGAGGGTCGGCTCCCAACTGCTCCAGCTGAGGTCCTCGGAGGGATGAGTCACCCAAGTCATAAAGTAACCTGGGCGCTGTCCGTAACCCTCGCCCTTCGGTTGCTCCGGGAGTCCCTGCATGGCGTTCCCGCGAGCCCCGTCGTCACTAGCGAGCACCGAGGACTTTCCACTACAAAGCCCTCACTCATACTTCAGGCTCCCTCTTAGTCAATTGGTGGATGGGGTCCTATCGCCTTAGCTATCCTTTGCCCAGAGTCACCACCCGGCCACCGCCGGCTCTGGGATCAGACTATGGAGCGTCGCTATCCGGCTTGGCCAGAGAACCCGGCTGCCGGGGGTTGTACACAGGGGGCGAGCCCGAGGGCCCTACAACCCATGCGCAACGTCCGCTAACCGTGGCCACCGGACCTTTGGCCTGTCGACCGCAGGTCTCACTAGGAGGTGGCGAATCGTCCGCATCCGGCCCCCTCGCATTCATGGCTTGATGGTATAGTTACCCAATTTAAAGGTTGGTGGACGTTTATCCAAAGTGTTTTTCCCCAACATAATAAAAGTCGTTTTTTCCTTTGAAATCTGTAAATTTAAGTTATTGCAAATATTATAAAAAAGTTTTATTTTTTGGTTGGTTTCGGTCTCTAAGATGAGTCTGCTCCTCGCTTTGACAACCATATTGAAGTCATCGCAAAAAACATACAGGTCTTCGAATTTACTGTAAAAGTTTATTAAGATTATATTTGCTATGATTAGCCACAGAAGCGGCCCAAGGCACGACCCCTGTGGACAGCCTTGATAAGTTGGTCTTTTAATGTTATTTGATAAATAATTTGTTATTAGTTCTCGTTCGGATAAGAAGCTAAGATGGATACATTTTAAATATTGCGGAATTGGTAATTCGTTAATTTGTTGACCCAAAGTGACCCAATCGATATTGTCAAACGCCCCTACAATGTCGAATGAGATAATGCTGCAGTATTTATATTTTTCAAGATACGTTTTTGCTTTATGTTTTAATTTGTTTAACAGTTGAATTGTGCTTCTGTTCTCACGGAAGCCATACTGGGCCCCGTGAAGAACATTTAATTTTTCTAAGTAGTGATTAATTCTTCGTTTTAGGATCCTCTCATAGATTTTTCCCAGCATGGGAAGGAGACAAATGGGTCTATAGGAGGAAGGTTGGCGTGGATTTTTATTACGTTTTGCGAAGAAGATCACATTTGCTATTTTCCATGATTTAGGAAAGTAGTTAAGAGTAAGACATTTGTTATATAAGTCACGTATTAGATGTTTAAAATTATTGTATATGTTTTTAATAATAAATGCATCAATTTTATCAAATCCAGGGGCTTTTAAATTATTTTGCTCATTAAGTGCTGATTTTATTTCTTTAAAAGATATTAAAGGGGGAGGGGGGGGGGAGATCTTCCTCTGCCGCTGGGTCCATGAGAGGTGGATGCGGGTTTTGATGTATTGGGAAATGGTGGTTAAGTAATATGTTGAAAGTGTCTAATTTTGTAGTATATGGGGTTGAACCCTGTAGTGTTGTGTGTATGAAATTATTATTTTTGAGTCTTTTATTCATTGCTATTTTAAAGGCTTGGCCAAATTTGTCTTTTGTTTTAGAGCAGAAACTCTGCCATGATTTAGTTTTTTGTTGTTTTATACGTTTTTTGTATATTGCTCTTTCTCTTTGTGGGAGGGTTCTCCACTTTGGGTCATTTGTTGATTTAAATCTTTTCCGTAATGCTGAGATTTTATTTCGCTGGACCTTCAGCTCTGCTGTCCACCAGTCAAATGTTGGATATAATTTGAAACTTTTTGTTTTTAGTGAGGATTTACAGGTGTCTAGAATTACTTGGTTAAAACCATCAAGCCATTCATCCAGTTCTAGTCGAGTTTTAGTATCAGATAAGGATTTAAGTAAATTATTAATTTTCGGTTTCAAGATGTAATTAAATTTTTTAAAATTTGAGTATCTTGTTTTAAATCTTTTAAGGTCTAGAATAACTGGTTTAAGATTTAATGAGAATCTGATATACCTGTGGTCCGACGTGCTCTCTACTGTGTCATCTACATACCATGAGTCCACGCAGTCCACCAGGTCTTGTGTACAAAGGGTTACATCTGGATTCCCCTTCATGGGACGATTCGGCTGTCCTATAAATGAATGAGGTGCCTCTATATCATTGATCAGAGTTAAGTTATTAGATAATAGTAAGTATGTCAAAATTTTTCCCCGTTCATCTTCTTTCTGATATCCTAAAAGTGACAAGTGGACATTGAGGTCTCCTCCCATTATGATGTGATTCAATGGTTCGAAGAAGTCCAGCCACTTCATATCACCTCTGAAATCACCTTTTGGTCTGGCATACACAGAGCCTATTGTGATCTTGCCGGATTCAGTAGTAAGATTGAAGAATACTGCATTATCGTCTTTATATGTCTCTATCACTTCCACGCCCTTTCGAGTTACCACAACTGCCGCTGTTTTATTTTTTGAGATAAATGCTTGCCAATTTGACGGAATTGACCATATGGCTTCGTTAAAGTAGTAAAAGTCCTGTAATAGAAGAACTAGTATTTTATGCTGATTTGCAAATCCCATTAGGGTTGATGTTGCAGAACTTGATCCCTGTAGATTAATTTGAATAAAGGTTAGTTCATTTGGAATATATATTTTCTGTGGTTTTGCAGGGTTATTCAGAATTTCTGTTATTATTTGTTCTTGGTTTACTGTTAAATTTCCATTTTGAGTATTGGAGTTGTTTGAGTTTGTTGAGTTATTAGAATTATTTATTTCTTCATTTATCGGATTGAACTTTCTTGATTAATTTGTATATTTTTATTTCTCTGTGACAGGTAGTACTGTAGTGTTGGACAGTCTGATGAACTCGATCTATGCGGGAAGTCGCTATTTGTTCCAGCACAGTTTCTGCCTATATCGAATTTATTTTATTTATTTGTGCTAGATTGATTCGCTGTAGTATTAAATATTGTAAAGTCGGACATTCACTAGAACTAGCTGCATGCGGGAAGTCACTCGCACTCCCCATGCAGTTTTTGCATCTGTGTTGTTGTGGTTTATTTCTGTAATAACAATATTTTTGATCATGGCGTCCTGCACAGTATTCACACGTTGGAGATTGTCGGCAATTCTGATCCACGTGTCCGAAAGATTGACAGTTCTTACATCTTAATATAGGTTGGTAAGGTGCAATCCTGACCGATGTAAATCCCATGACGATCTTTCGTTGTCTCAGTAGATGAATCGCAACTGGAGCTTCTGCTTCAAAAATTAGTTGGTATGTTGAAGCTTTTTCTCTTTGTTTTCTATTAATATAGTTTATTGGAATATCTGAATCATAAAGATTTTTTAGATTGGTTATTATTTCTTGTGGATCCATATATGTCGGGATCCCTAAAAGAATCAGTTTTCGGAGATCCGCAGCCTTATATTCTATATCCACAATGTCTTTTAGGGTTTCTATCTTCTCAATCGTCTCAAGCAGCTTATTCGTGTTTTCATCACTAAACGTTTTAATTATTAGTGTATTTTTGTTTTTGGCAAGTTCACAATATATTTGTTTATATTCAATTGTGTTTCTAGTTTCTCTTGTTAGCATGATTTTTATGTCATTGAGCGACATATTCGTGTTTTTCTGCCGAGTTATCAGGATAGCTGCTTTTGAATACTGTGCATGTACCGTTGGAATTGTTGTCTTCTTAGGTATTGCAGCCACCTCCGAATATAGTGAATTATCTGTATTTGCCTGTATGTTTTCTTCTATATTATTGCATTTTATGATTGGTTGTTGTTCCTCTACTGTTTCTATTTTTTCTCTTATCTTTTTAAGTTCTTCCAAGATGATTCTAGTATAAGGTATCGTTTCTTCTGTATTTTGCTGTTGAATTAAGTCTTCTATTACTTTATTTTTGTTTCTTATTTCTTTTAATTGTTTTTCTATTTCTTCTTTGTATTTTAATTCTTTTTCTAGTAGTTCATTCAATTCTTTATTGCATTTTTCCAATTCATTTGTTAGAGTGGGCTGTTCTTGCAACTTCTTAATCGTTTCTAATTGATCTTTTATGATTTGTTCGTGTTCAAGGATTTTTTGACGTTGATCTAACGTCACCTTATTGACGGTGTTGAGATTCGCCGTTATTCTATTATTTTCTTCTCTTTGTATTTCAAGGTCTTTCACCATTTCACTTGCTTTAAAGATAATTTTGTCTAGGTATTTTTTAGCTTCTTCACAATCACCTCTTCTTCTACTTCTTGTAAGTGATTTATAAATCTCTATCATTTGAGTCATTGTCATCTTCTTTATAGCAAGTTCACCATATCTCGGCGTGGCTACTTCCTCCGGAGAATCTTGAGTCGACATTGAGGAATTTTGTGTGTTGTCTTCTCGTATAGATATTTGAGTTGCTCTTTCTTCTGTAGTTTTTAAGTCATGTCTGCCCGATTTTCCTGTCCCCGTTCTTCTACTCTTCTGCTTTAATTCTCTAATCATCTTTTCCTGCTGTTCCGCTCTTTATTCCAGATTATTTTTGTTGTCATCTAATTCTCTTATTTTTTGTTTTATTTTGATGAGATATTTTTCTGCCATACTAGACGCTCCTTTAGCATGAGTGCTCTTCGTCTTGCTGTAGCTATCTATCAATTGTTCCAGCGACATTAATTTTGCCATGGGTTCTGAATATGTTGTCAGATTTTTTGGAAGGTCTTTAGTATTTAATCTTGGTGTTGAGTGTATTGATATACTGGAATCAAATGATCCTTCAGTTTCATGCTCCACAAGATCCTTTACTCTCTGTGGCTTTGGAGTCGCCTGGGCAGTTATTAACTGATTTTCTAATTCTTGGATTGTCTGATCCAGTTGTATCATCATTCTCTCTTTTTCCTCTACGATTTCTTTCAACTCCATTATTTCATGTTCTTTTTCCTTCAAGTTTTGCTCAATTTCGTCACTTTTCATCAGAGCACATTCTAATTTTTCTTTGTACTCTGCTATTTTAAGTTCGTTTTGTTCTTTATTTAATTTATTCTTCTTTTTATTTTTTAATTTCTGACTGTATTCGTGAAATATTTGTAGGAGCGTCGGTTCCGAGCTACTTATTTCATATGAATGTTCGCCTATTAAAGAGCTTTCTTCTTGTATTTGTGACTTATTCATTATTCCACTTTTATTTTGGACTTTTTATAATCTATTATTTCGTGAGAATTATTTATTTAGTATATTTATATCTGAAAGTTATATTGTAACTGGATCGGGGAGCCACTAGGCCCCTGCCACACATCTTTGAAGGAAAGGGAAATAGATAGTTAAAAGCAAAAACCAGTGGTCGTAACCACCGAAGATGACTTAGAATAAAATTAAATTGCCAAATGGGGGGTAATTTTGAATTAAAAAAAAAAAAAAAAAAAAAAAAAAAGATAGTGATAGTAAAACCATTACTAATGGGAGAAAAGAGGGAAGTATGTGCTATTGCTCCCGTGCCACCAAGACCATACACTTAAATTATTAATTATCAGTTACTACTCTTTTACCAATAACATTGTTCCCCTGTGAAAAATGCATTACTGCATGTATACATTATCTCACTATTTTTCACAGGAGTTGTAGCGTTAAATTTTGATGAGGAATTCGTAATTATGTACAATATAAAGAATTATATAATATAGTATGTAATATAAAATGTAATTTAATTCAATTTTAAATAATAGACAAATTTACATATGTACATTTTTTATATTGATAATTTGTTATAAATCATTGAAAGTAATTTATTAGTACACAAATTTGCATTTAATCACTCTTAATGTTGATCTGTTATGTACAACTTCAGCAATATTGTTCTAGTATGAGTATTGCACGTCGAGTCTCGATTTCCCATAAACGAACCAAAAAAGGAGTAAAAAAGGAGTAAAGGGAGTAATGGTAGATTGGGTGGACCTGTCAGATGGAAAACATTTGGAAAATATTTCTTAATGTACTGCAGTAGGAAAGCAAACAATACTCATCCAACACTACAAGGGTCCCGCCGATTTGCCTGTAAGATAATGTAAAAGACAATATAACAGATTTAAACTTTAAGATTTAAATGTAAGTGCGCCAAAATCAGTGCAGGGACCTCCCAAGGACCAAGGAGGGTAAAATGAGATGGAGAGGATAATGCCAACAGCAATGTAGTGCTAAATGTAAAATAGTAAATGGGAACAAGAATGTAGGACATGGTATGACTCAAATTTAATAATCGTTTACATTAAACCCAGTAATCAAAAAAGTTGCTAATAATAAGGAAATGAGTGCTAATTGTAGTAGTGATTAGTGGGAAAGAATATATGACGTATGGGAAATCCCAATGAAAAACAGAAGAATAACTCAAATAATAATAATAATAAAAAAAAAAAAAAAAAAAAAAAAAAAAAGTAGTCAATGCTAAGCCAAGAAATGTGTGCAAGGTCAAATAATTAAAATGAGAATAAAACTGTTGGCAACCTCCAGTACATTCAAGAAAAAACCAGAATAGTAATCCAGTAACAACAGAATGTATGTCATATGAGTAATCCCAATGATCAGTAGAATAACTCAAATAATAAAAAAGTAGTCAATGATAGGCAAAGAAATGTTTGTATGATCAATTAATTATAATGGGAACAAAATTGTTGGCAACCTCCAGTACATTCCAGAAAGAACCAGAGAAATAACCCAATAAACAAAAAAGTTGCTATTGTTAAGGATAAAAATATTAAATGTAAAAATGTATATTGGGATCAAGAAAATATGCCATATGAGTTATCCTAGTGAAAAAATCAGAAGAATAACTCAAATAATAAAAAAGTAGTCAATGTTAAGCTTAGAAATGAGTGCAAGGTCAAATAATTTTAGTGGGATCAATACTGTGTGCAACCCCTAGTATAATCAAGAAAAAACCAGAAAAATATCTTAATAATTGTAAAAGTTGCCAATGTTAAGGAAAAACCTTAACAACTTATAAAAAGTGTAAAATGTGACTTGGGACTGTTATAACAGTCGAAAATGAATGTAAATTAGAAAAAACCATGTCTCTAGCCCAATTAGGAAAAAAGTAGCAACTGTTATAGATAAGGGAGGTAGGCAAAAAATGGTGCAAAAGATGGTGACAGTAGAAATAATAATGTAGTATGTAAAAAAGTGTCAAATATATGACAATAACAAAAATAAAAGCTATTATAATGAAGAGCCACATTTGACCCCTCCCCGGCAGGCCCCTAATTGTGCTAGAGGTAAACGGAATAGTGGAAAAGACGGGGGGAAAAGTTCACTTAGGCTGCAAGCAGCTGATTTTGGTGCAGCAGAATACCCCTACGACCAATACTTTTCGAGTTATTTAGCTTTTTATGCAATAATTCAAGTGTAAAATACATCCATCAGAAACAAAATGGCGTGTTTTAGTGATTAGATGGCAAACCTAGTAGTTAATTATTGTGCTAAAAGTTGGAGAAGACCTTCCTATACATGTTGCCATTGAAAAAAAAATAGTTAAGTGTTCATTATTAGTTTTTATTATAATTAATTTATGTATTATTTTAAAGCGTTGAGAAATTTTTTGAGAAGGCAACCTACTTGAGTTTTCAATTATTTATATACGAAGACTATCATTTTCCGCGCATTTTAAATCTAACCCAAAAAATATATACAGCTACGCGAGATATGACTAGAAGCATATCAGGTGATCACTGCCGAACTAATGCTTTAATTAATATTTTAAAGTAGTTTGTCTCAAAATGTCAAAAATGTGCTTTTCTGATATTGCGCCCAACATTTCTCTTGAACGACTTAATATATTTACATGTAATCTTCATGAATTTATAAACTATAGCGATATCTTAACTGAATCTAAATATGTTTATTGTTTCACCTTTTTTTTTATTTTATTTTTTATTTTGTGTAGATAAACGCTAATAAAACAATATAAACAATTTTGCTTCATTTTTAAAATATAAATTTTGGTAACATATACTCATGTTTAGGTTCAATCTTAAGAAAGTGATATCTTTTTTACAAAGATTTCTCATATATTATCGTCTGCAAGCCTAATTTTATAGTCTTCTGAAAATAATAATAATAATAATATACTCCGGATTTTTTTTTTTTGTTTGTTTGTTTTTTAAGAAGCTTGTGTAAAATATGTCTAATTTCTTAATGTTTGAGAAAGGGTCGCAATCAATATGCCAAGCGCAGCTTTCACCTCTTCTAAAAATTCTAGAAAAAAGGAATTAATATACTCCGGATTTTTTTTTTTTTTTTTTTTTTTTTTTTTTTTTTTTAAGAAGCTTGTGTAAAATATGTCTAATTTCTTAATGTTTGAGAAAGGGTCGCAATCAATATGCCAAGCGCAGCTTTCACCTCTTCTAAAAATTCTAGAAAAAAGGAATTAATATATGAATAAACAGAAACTGACAAATTTAACAACGTCAATTTTATTAATCAGTTTGTTTGAAAGTTAAATTATCGAATAAGAGTTGTTTTCGCCTCAGAAAGTCAAAACTGTCTAAATTGGTTTCAATTAACGACTATTTAATTTAACTTTCAATGTGCATACAAACAGTAAAAGAATTAAACAATACTTTTGGGAGAATTTGCTATTGAATTTTATGATTTGTTTCTCAGAGATAGAAAATGAAAGTCAAAGAACATAAGCTAGCGCCATCTAGTGTTCATAATGAAAAATACTAATTGAATAATGAATTTTGATTAAAATGCAATTTAAATTCGAGTTACTACTTATACGAATTATGTAAAAAAAATTAATATTTTTACGAGTTAAAATTATTTTAACAAATACTTATATCCATTTCTTTAATTATCAATGAAATTAATAAAATATATGCGAATATTAACTTAAATTTCTCTGTCATGTAATATGTTTTCAGTTGGGTAACGTATATGTCATTCAACAACACTGATTTGGAACTTTTTGCACTGCTAAAAAGATGTAAATATGTTAAAAACTTGCATTTCATTCAAAATCGCATTGAAATATATTTCATTATCTTAATATTTATTTCTTGAAAATGTAAGTTATAAATAAAATAAAATAATAATAAAGTAACTGGGTTTTTTTTGTAAAAAAAATAATGATATTGTACATATTTTCCAGCAATGTTTAATTAGATGTTCATTTTCGTTAAATCAAAAAACAATATTTCTTTAATTTTCCTTTGTTTCTTTTTAAACCTTCGATGAACGATTTATAATCTCCCTTTCTTCTAAACTACATTAATATATTTACTGAGTCTTCATAGGCGTAACCAGCCTTTTGAACGGGGGGGTGCCCAGACTTTTTAACCTGAACATGTTGGATACAAGCAACATCTTATATAGTAAAACCTGCTAAAACTAATCCCATAAAACCGATCGAATTTCCGTTTTAGACAGTTTTCCATCTTAGAAGGTATAATTGTGTGGTATTTCTTTTAAAAAGGGCTCAAACGCGATTTTTGTTTGCATGAGGAGGGTTGAGAAGGGGTTCAAAACATTAAAACTAAATCTAATGGTTAAAAAAAAAAATATGTAAATGTCCTTGCAGCAGTGATATACACTGCTCAAAACAATTAAAGGATATTTAAAGTTTTATATAAAATAAAGATATAAACGAAATTTTTTTTGCCGAAAATAGAAGAAGAGAATCACAAATGCAAATTTTTCTGGTTTTCAAACTGTGGAGTATGCAAATTTTGAGTTCGACGTCAAAAACGTCGCTTCAGCGGCAGCGAATGAAATTTGACTTTCAACTGGATAAAAGAGAATGAAGACAAGGATGATCGGCATTCAGTGATTGCTTTGTTTCGATGAGTACGATGTCTCAGCGAAGTCATTTGACAGATTCAGAAGCTTTGAGAATTGTTGGTAGGTTAGAAGGGGGCCAAACTCAAGCCGAAGGAGCGCAAGCCATTGGAGTGTCACAAAGTGTCATTTCCAGGATCTGGAACTGTTTTTTGGAGAGTGGATGTGCAGGCCAAAGACCAGGGCAAGGTCGTAGACGGGCAACAACGCCCAATGAAGATCGGTATTTAGCGTTAACAGCTCGGAGACACCGAACCATGAACGCTACTCTTCTCCAACAACACCTTCGCTCGGCTACAGGCACCACGATTTCAACTCAGACTGTCCGAAACCGGCTCCATGCTGTAGGTCTGTATGCTCGCCGACCGATGGTATGTGTTAGATTAACATCAAGGCATCGTCGCGACCGCAGGGAGTGGGCAACCGAGCATGTCAACTGGAGGAGAAATGAATGGAGCAATATTCTGTTTTCTGACGAGTCCCGTTTTTCTGTGCATCCGGATAATAGGCGTATTTTCATCTGGAGGGACCGTGGCAGTAGGAATAATCCTGCGTTCGTGCACGAAAGTGTCAGATTTGGCGGTGGAGGAGTGTTGGTGTATGGTGGCATCTCCATTGACGGGCGCACTGACCTCTACATCATTCGAGATGGAGCTCTAACTGGTCGCCGATATAGGGATGAGATCCTCAGACCTATTGTAGTCCCTTACGCTGCAGCAATCGGAGATAACTTCATTTTAATGGACGATAACTGCAGGCCACATCGTTCAAACCTGGTGGAGGATTTCCTTTTCGAGGAAGGAATCGTTCGAATAGAATGGCCAGCATGTTCTCCAGACATGAATCCAATCGAGCACGTATGGGACGCTCTAGAAAGACGAGTTTCTGGCCGCCAACAACCCCCACAAACTCTCCAAGAACTGGAAAGAGCTCTTCTGGAAGAGTAGGGCAGAATACCCCAACTCGTCATTAATAGCCTCATTGAGCCCATGCCTCAAAGGTGTTCAACGTTGCTGGCCGTCCGTGGAAACCATACCCCCTACTGAAAATGATTTTCTTTGAAGAAAACACCTTTTCTTATTCTTTTTTTCTCATATGCACAAATTGTGTTTTTTTCCTTTAGTACACAAATGCGCAATAAAATGCATTTTTTCTGCCAAACATGTGTAATTTATTCTCATATAACCTACTATGTCTGTCGACCATGTATCAATCAGCTAAACAGTTTACCAGATACAAAATCCATCTAAAACTGCAATATCCTTTAATTGTTTTGAGCAGTGTAAGGCAGTGACTAAGTGTGGTCACAACTGTAAAACCTTTTGGCACCCTAACTTCTTATAAAGATTAAAAAGGCCTTTAATCATGCTGGAAACTTCTATAGGCACAGGGGAACACTGCATGAGATCTAAAATTATCTCAGCTAAAGTCTTGCAGATGATTTTTTGCCGGATGATAAATATCAGATAATGCATGCGGTACACCAGTACATACGCACGAAAGTTTTTCAGAATGTGACTCCATGACTTCTTAGGGATTACCGGAGGGACCCAAGAAATTTTGGAGGAAAGTCTATATAATTAATTATTATAATATTATAAATAATTATAATATTCATTAATAGCGTAATTTCCTGCCTATAATCCGCGGCTCAAACAATTATATTTCGACCCGGAAATTTTATTTCATTATTTAAGTTAAATATTTATCGCGATTTAATAAGTTACATTTTATGAAAGAAGATTTTTGGGTCTGAACCTAATTGTTTGATCCGCAGATTATAGGCCGGAAATTACGGTAATACAGGTTTTTTACCCCAGAGTGTGTCGAACATATTAGGTAAAGCAGGTCATGGTAATATACACTAAACTTTATCAAGATGATAAAAATTATACTATCATGATGCGACTGTAATAATAAAGATAGGTGCTTTATGTCTCTGTGTGTGTGTACGCGCGCGCGCGCTAAGCTCTGAAAAAACAATGCAGCCTGCACCCTAAGATTTGACAGGACCTGTATGCCTGAACTCATGCATATGGAAGACAATTTCTGTAATTTTTCTATTAATTTTTTATGCGAATTTTTTCGCATTTTGCGGCAATTTTTTCAAATAAGTAAAAAAGAATCCGATTTCAATATTTTACCCAGTAAACTTTGTCTTCTTTTCAATAAAGTGTTTTCGAGATTCTTACAGCGATTTTTCAATTTTTAACAATTTTTTAATGTTATCTTTAGAAGGTTTTTTTCGCATTTCGCGGTTTTTTTTTTTTTTTTTTTTTTTTTTTTGACATTTCTAAAACGATTCCGGTTTAAATCTTTTACCCAATTAGTTAATTTCGTTCCCTGTGGTTTTATAATCTTTTCCGAATTTTTAATGCACTTTCTAGCGGGGGTTTTCGTGCTTTGAGGCGATTTTTTGACATTTTTTGAAACAGAAAAAACTCTCTGGTAATTTTTTCAATTGCCGTGATTAAATTCGAATTGGAATAATGTCAAATCAGTTCTTATAAGAAAACTGAAAATTTAATTTTGCTCGAAATAAAAAACGCAATAATTCAAGATTCACTTGTTTCGAGACAGAAGAGGTCGTAGCTTGCTCGGAAGTACGTTGCCGAAGGCAGTCCCCCCCCTCCCCCCCAATCCTAAATTTGTTTAATTCTATGTTCGTTTAAAAAAAAACAACCACTTCTCTAGTAATGAAGTTTTCTTTCAGGGACAGGGTTTGAAATAACGTGCGGGATCGTGCGATTTGTGCACAAAAAAGGAAAGTCTCTCATAATAAAAAATGCTGTGCAGTATTTCCCCCTTCTAATTATTTCACAGACCTGTGATTCTTCAGTAAATATTTAAAAAAAAAAAATGGGTCCGCGATTTTTATTTCTTTTATGGAATTTCTGAAAATCAATTCGTGAATCAGTCCCGGAAAAAAATTGAGAATTTCTTCAAACGATCGCGGAAAATATCGGGAATTTCATTAAAAGAGTTCAGAAAGTAATAGCCAATTTCGTTTAAAGATTGCGCAAAAAATTACGAATTTCGATAAAAGATTGACGAAAATTTTTTTCAAATTTCGTCAAAATGTTGCGGAAAAGAGTAGAGAATTTTGTTAATTGGTACGGAAAGATATCGAGAATTTTTCCGAACGTTCGCGCAATACTATCCCGAATTTCGACAAATGATCTCCCTGTAAAAATATCAGTTTCGTCAATCGGTCGCAACAGAAAATAAATTTCGTCAAAGGATCGCGGTAAAAACGAGAATTTCGTCAACGGATCGCAGAAAGAAAGCGCGAATTTCATCAAAAGATTACGGAAAGAAAAAGCGAATTTCATCAAAAGATCGTGGAAAGAAAACGCGAATTTCATCGAAGGATTGCGTGCTAAAGAAATGCCAATTCCATCAAAATATTGCGGTAAAAAATGCGAATTTCGTCAAAGGATAGCAGTAAAACACACAAATTTTGTCAAAGGTAAGTGGCGAAAGTGCGGATTTCGACAAAAAATCGCGTAGAAAGACGTGAATTTCGTCACACGATTTTGGGGGGAAATTGTAAATATCATGAAATGATCACAGAATAAAATCGCGAATTTGTCAAAATTTACTGCACTGGGCTAAAAAATTGAAACGGTGTTCCTTTTCCTACTTCCAAAAGAACGCCGCGAAACGAGAAAAAACTCTAAAAATCGTATACAAATTTTCAGAAGAAAAAAATTACTATATTGACTTGATAGACTGCAACCATATTCCTATCAAGAATGTCAAAAAATGGCCACGAAACACTAAATTCAACCAACCAACCAACCTGCAGATTAATTTGAATTTTCTGTGTTATTATTTTTCATTTACAAAGGAGGCAGGGTATGTGCCCCCCCCCCCTTTACCTCGGCTAATGGAAACTTGGAATTATCGTTTCACATTTGCATCCCCTTTCAAATTATTTTTTGCTTCTTTCTTGACTTTAAACTACCAAAGCAAAGATACAAATAGTTTCTATCCTCAACAAGAACTTGCGTTAATTTCTCATGAAATTGCAGAAACATGCAATAGAAAGAACGGCGTTAAAACATCACTCACAGACAAAGGACGTCAAAGTGGGATTATAAAGCCACCTTTTTGAATTACTATGACTAATACAGATTCTTGCAAATATTCTAGTTTTAAAAAAGATAAACGACATAATTTTCTTTGAAAAAAAAAGGGAAAAAAAAAGGGTTTCTTTTTTTATCACATTTCAAAACTTAGCTGTTTAGTTTTCTGAACTAAACTAATTGAACTCTGCTTTCACTTCTTCTTCTTTTTTCTTTTGTAGATTTCGATTTTTTTAAATAATTGTGCTCGAGTCTGCGGAAACGGGTGGGGGGGGGGTGCCCGGGCACCCAGGGCACCCCCCCTGGTTACGCCTATGGTCTTTATTTAAATATAATTGACTAAGTTATCACTAATTTTGTTATTTCGCATTTCATGGCTTGTGAACATTAATAAGTATTGTTATCCGTGTTCCATGGGCTGCAAACATATAATCTGAGTAAGAAAGAAAAAAACATGCATCATGCATAGATTATGAAACACTTTCCAACACATTCAGAATAATGTAACAAAACTTCACCGTTTAATACGCTGAAATATAATGTATAATTGAACCATTTGGAAATGCATAACACATTTAAAAAACCAACTTCAAAAATTCCCATCTACAATCGGAAAATTATCCGAATTCTTTGAGCAGCCCTGTATATACTATATAGATTTGTATGTATAAACTACATGCATGCAGACATTTAGTTCAGTTAGGAAATGCTTACACACAACTGAAAATTCCCCTCCAGCAATGTCCGCTAATAAGGAGAATGGTACGTGAATTCTTTTGTGCAGCCTTGTATACGAGGTATAGAATTTATGCAGAACAAGTAACATACAAAATATTAGTTAAATTTAAAAGCGCATACAGAACTTATAAACGCGCTTCCAGCAATTATTGCTCAGAGACAGTACTGTAACTGTAACCGATTTCTTTTCGTGTGTACCTGTAAATCAAGGATAAATGCTATGGATGCCCTATTCTATCGTAATCATCTTCTAGCGAAATTCAGTGATTTATATCAGTTTCAATACATTTGAAAAAAAACGCTATGTCATTAAAATACACTGCAAACGATTTTTCCCCATTGACCAATAATGTAACGGAATTCTTTTGAGTGCCCCTGTAAATGCACGATTAATGCTACACCACACACTTCATATGCAATACCGAACATGCCATGGCAAACACCATTAACATATGTCAATTACATGAAAATCCGAGTATATATGAGTTAGAGCGTGTACAGAGAGACGGCCAGACAAACCAAATTCATAAACACTTGTCAACTATGTTAGTAAATGTTAAAAATGCTAAACTTAAAATTTTTTTAAATATGTATACAATATTCTTTTAAATTTTTTTAAATTGTAGGATAGTGTTTTTTAATAAATGACGGTATTTTTTGTAGAAATTGAGTCGCACCGTTAAGATATTGAATTCAGAGATTTTTGCTCTGGGAAGACCGGACCACGAGCTGCGAAAAATAAATGGCTCAGCTTCAAAAGGTTCCATTCATGTAGATTTCTACTTAAACAGTTTGATTCTAAACTTAGTGCATAAAGTAAACTTAGTTTTATAGTTTTTCAGTGCTGTCACCGACAGCTATTTTTATCTATCACAATTTACCAAAAAATTTCTTTGTGGTATATTTCTTTGGAAGTTGTCCTATATGGTAACAAATATTTTTTTAACTCCTTGGGTACGAGCAACCGGTATTCGTGCCGCGTAAGGTGCTCAGAATCAGTGATTATTCTCGCCAGTAAATTTTTATTGTAAATTTTGCCTTATTTAATCCGAGCATTTTCTCGATTGAATGAGGCAAAAATTTCTGTATTAAAAAACCGGTGATATAGTAAAAGACGCTCGTCCCGAAGGGGTTAAGAACATAATTAAAAGTAACAAGTTTTTTAATAAAAAAAAAAACGTAAAAGAAAAGAAAAACAACTTCAATACGCTAATTAATTGATTTTATATTGTATTAATAAACGAGTTTTGGTAGTTCTATTGTACATTTCTTGGTCGTGGCAGCGACGGGCACTTCACATCCAGCTAACCCAGTGATTCCCAAGCAGCTAATGGATGTCACGTGTCATGTCACGTGTGGGACAGCTTTTCTACATGTTTCTGCTGTTTTATCAGTGTTATTATATCCTCAAATTAAAACAAACATGCTAATATTAAAACACCGAGGATTTCATTTTCCTACAAAAATGTGTAATTTAATTTTAATTATTTACTTTATTAAATAAATTTCTATATTTAAAAAAACTAAAGTAGGCAAATCTTGATAATTATATATACATTAAAAACATTATTCAACGCCATTTTAATAAGCGATTCATATCTTCATTCTTTAAGTAATAGAGTAAATATCTTAGAGTAAATATTTTTATATTACAAAAAAAAAAAAAAAAAAAAATTATAATTTTTTTTTTCAAAAATTTCGAAATCTTCAGCGAAAGCCCATGAAAACTACACACCTTGCTGTTTATGTAAAGCAAAAGCATATTTAATTTAATTTAAAAAATCAAAAAACCCGACTGCGTAAAAAGCGAACTAAATAATATTTCTCATCAATGTGAAACTATTTTTTATATTACTTACCTATTTTTTTTTATTTACTTGTATTGATGACTTTTAAGTTGTGTTTAATTGTTAGTTCCTATCTATAAAGACTGTTTTGAGAGGCCTATAGATGTCTATGATGGTTAGAGTTGCAGTAAAGCTAGAGATCCTACCTACACAACTTCTAGGTTGTGTAATATTTAAACGGAGCTTCTGACTGTAAAATAGTCAGTGAAACATCGTCTTCATTTTGAAAGACCTATCCAATGATATGCCAATGATGTGCGTAAAAAAAAATTTTCGTCTCTACCGCCATTTTGTATTTTACGGCCGCTATTTTGAATTAATAAAAACAAAACCTAGCAAGACGAATGGATAGAGACCTCATTCATTAAAATCCATCCAGGCGTTGGGATGTTTCGAGGGTATAAAGAAATCCACATACTCAGATACGCGTGAAACACATAACCCTTCTTGGCAGTCGGGTAAAAAGAAAAAAAAATCTTTCATTATGCTTCTTTTAATATGCATTGCATAAGACCATCGTAATAAGTACTAGAAGTTGTGATTCATTTAATATGTACTTATGACTTTTTTTTTTCTCGTTTATAAAAATTCAGAGGAAGTTTTTATTACCAAGTCTAATGTTTGCTTTTAATTACATACTGATATGAATATAAAAGAAAGTAAACAAATCATAGTTTTTTCACAAGATTATATTTTCAGAAATTTGTAAGTATTTAATCATTCGTTAAAACTCCTTCAAGGCTGGTGGGACATATTTTATACCGTTAATTATAATCAACATTTGTTTCAAAAATTTTCAACAAAATTTTACTTATATAACACCGGTAAAAAATTGCTTTAAAATAAAATTTCCTTATTTTTGAGTAAAAAATTTTGAAAATTCTGAAATGAATTTAGCATTACAGAAACACTTTTACTTGCTCCAGAAAAAGTTAAAAGCATATATTATTCAAAATTTAAAAGTAAAACATAAACATACTGCAAAACGAGTGCTCGTAGAAGAACTGAACTCATAAAATTTAGTTACTAAATGAACAAACATTCTTTTATGGCTCAAATAATATTACTCTGAGAGTTTAAAGATAGTTAGATTTATTTTTCTCCGACAAACAATTTGAGGAACTTAAGTGATAAAATTTTCTAGAAAATGTAGATAGGAATACATTAAAATATGACCCGTTTTAATATATTCTAAACAAAGGAACTGTTAAAACTGTGTAAAAATAAAAACCAAAGGTTAAAATTTAAAAATTTATAAAGAAATTGCATACCTGCCAACTTTTTTTTTTTTTTTTTTTTTTTTTTTTACCGCTGAAATGCAATAGAATTTATTGTTTTTAGTACACCAAACGATTGTATAAGTTCTTAGTGGGTTTAAGTTTCTCAAAGAAGATTATACGGCCATATATTGAGGTCTACAAAAACAATTCAACATTACTATCTATGGATGGTAATCTCTGAAAGTACATTTTCAGTCGAGTATGCGTTTTTATTCTAAATTCAATTTTTAATTAAGATGAGAAGTTAAGATGAGTGTTTGAAAATACGTAGCTAATATACAGGGCTTGGCAAAATATTCGAGTGTATTTCCGTCTAGGGACTTAAGTGCTGAAGGTGAGTTTTCGACTGTGCTATACTTTTTGTGCCTAAGCTAAATTTTAGCACACTGTGTAATGTATCTACAGAACTACAGATCATGTACAGAGGTACAGAGTGACCAGATATAAACGCCTCAGTTTACAAATTCGATAATTCCTTAACTATAATAAATATGAAGATGAAAAAAGTGACATTTATATCTGGTCGTTCTTTTATGTGCTGTAATTTTTAAAGCAGTTCATATCCTGAGTTGGAGGAGAGCTGAGAACAGTAGAAGTACAACACTTAATTTGCCTGAATTTTTGTTACCGACTTATATAAGTGAGAAATGCCAAGCTGGACATCGTTCTTGTGGTTTAGTGGTAGAGCATTGGAGATCTATTCCAGGGGCCCGGGTCCGATTCCCGGCTTGGACATTTTTCACTAAGTTGGTTTACGCTTTGTTAGCAGTGTGATAATTCACATCATTAATATTCAATAATTTCAAGCGTAATTTCACTGCTGAAATGTAGTTGAAAAATTAATTAAAAGTAAGAAAAAGAGATTGATGCGAGATCCGAAACTATGATGTTTTAACAGAGATGGATGCTAGTCCCTAAACTATGATGTCTCAGCAGAGATCGACTCGAGTTTCCAAACCATGATGACTTAACCGAGATGCGTTCGAATCCTCAACTAGGATGCTTTTAAAGAGATGCGTTCAGCTCAGATTTCCTAAGTGTTTTAAAAGGAAATTTTACGATGATTACGATTTATTCGGGTCGTGTTTTCTCGCTAAGGGATGGCCCTAAGATCGACAGTCTTCGGACATTGTTACATCATCAAAGTATTTAAATTAATGAACTTTTTCCTAGAGTGTGAAAAAACACTCAATGTGCCAAGGATTTAAGTGCAACCTTAACTGCGAGTAATCCTCCTCTACAGAAGCTATGTGCTATTCAATATTTTTGTATTCCCATTGTTGTAGTAATCTATGTTGTGTTAGGGATGTACAATTTATGGTACCCAAGCAATTAATTAATATTTGTAAGCATAATTTAAAAGGTAAATTTAATGCGATTACTAATTCAATTTCGTTCTCTGGAACGTTGGTGTCTTGTGACACAATTCTATTTTGTTTATTTTATTTTGTAAATATCTAAATTAACTGTAAATAAACTTTTTGTTTGCTGTTAAATTTTGGCTATATTTTTAATACAACATGAGTCCATTGTTTTAATTTAATGCAAGTTTTATTTCAGATGACAGTCTTCTTTATTATTTTATTTATGCGTAGTTTCGATAGGTTTTCTTTAGATATACGCTATTTCTTCACTAAAATTACACAACGCAGCTTGGGGGCATTTTTGGAGATGTGTTTCCTCCCGCCTCAATTTAAGATAATTATGGTTAGTTTAATTATCAGGAATAGCCAGGACCTTTATTATAATATTACGATCACAAATGTTTGTTTATAAATTATAATGTTTTTAAATACCCAATATAATAATTCAGGTACAGTAATTGAGGAGTAGTTAACCTGCAATTACTAAGGTAATTACTTTTATTACCAATTATTTTTCCCCCACCTTCAAGATTGGGGTTTGCCCTGTCCCCAATCCCAATGTATGTTTGGGTAGTTAAGTTGGTGCCGGTATATGGACCTGGATCTGCCCAACATACAGCTTTTTTTTACTTAGGTACCTTTGTTATCAACAAAGATAAAATAGTAAAAATCGCAGACACGAAGCATGAAAATCGATGATTCAAATCCTGAGTTGGAAGAGAGCTGAGAACAGTAGAAGTACAACACTTAATTTGCCTGAATTTTTGTTTTCTCAAATGTGGTGGTAAAATCACTTTAAAATGTTGCAAAATTAACTGAAGAATTACTAAAAAAATTACTCTCAAATAATTTTGTATTTATTTGATAAAATGTAAACGTACTAAATATGGGAATATCCATATAAATTAAGCTTTTAAATTGTATATTATATACTATAATTAGTATTTTTATGAACCATTAAAAAAATATATTTATTTCTTTACAGAGACTAATAACATTATAAGTATTATTAATAACAAATTGAGAATAATCGTATTTGAGGCTAAAAAGCAATTTATTTCAAAATCATTTTGAAAAGAACTTTACATAAATAACTGTCCTCTAAATGGATAATAGAAATATGTACCCATTTGCACCTAGCGCCCCATATTTTGTACGTTACAAACATGCATAAAAAATAGGCTTGAACATATAATTTCTCAATTTAAAAAAATACGTATTTAAAAAAAGTCTACAAGCTAAGAGTATGATTAATTTATTTGGGTCCTTGAATCAAAAAATACAAATAAACTTGCTTTTTACATTTCGCTATCTTGAAAAATGAAAAATCTATAAGCACCGAAAAAAGGTCTTAATTTAAACAAATAAATATAAATCTTATGCTGTCATCTCTAGGTAATAGATAAAGACATTTATAGACAATTACTTCGTACAATTTTCATGTTAAAGAAGAAGAAAATTATAAAAACTTATTAAAATTCGAAACGTCCCAAAAATGGGACGCTAGGCATAAATGAATTAAAATCCATTTGAACTTCCCGCCACACTAAATTAATGACAAGAAGTTAATTGTATTTTCGGTGTTCTGGTCATTTATCAGCTGCATTAGTTCTGAGTTTAAATGTCACTGAAGTCAACACATTGTAAAAGGTAGGATGTGTTGCCCAACTATGTGTTAGACGTATTTCAACTTATCCAACAAAGTGTTTGTTCATTGTTCCTCACAGTTTATTATTTATTCATATCTCAATAATAAAGCATAGGTAAGAGAAAATTAGCTTACCTTGTATTTATGTTTTATATCCGTCTTTGTCTTTATCTGGAATCCGTCATCAGGGTAATATAATCCGGAAAGTCAAGTCTGTTTAGATTCTCATTCTTTGTTAATGCTATAACATTCCATGTTGTTTTTTGAGAACGCGTAGTTTCTTTTTTATGACTTCTATAAAAATGTGGATTTAAACTTTAAAGAAAGAAACACAATTTAATTAGTTACAATTGCAGAATAAAATCGCCGCATCTCTCCTTTTGAGAGACTGGAATACAAGTAAGTGTAAAAACATATATTATGCATTATTGAAGGCAAAAACAGGATATTAGTATCATTAATCTTAATATTACATTATTAATATTTATAGTCACTTAAACAGTTCAGTTTATTGATTGTTCAAATGTCTTAATTTCTTGGATATGCGATGAAATGTTTATATAAAGTATTTATTTATAATCGTAAACTTCCTTGTTTTGAGTAACAAGTTCTTTCATAATTGCTTTTATGAATCATGTTGATAGATGAAAGTAATTTACTGAGTATGATTTATTTTATAGTCTTTCATTTGGAGATTACATTTCGTAATACCTATCAACAGTATGGACTATGTTTGAAAGAAATCTCCAACCATGCATCCCTGGTCCCATATGAGCACACAGACTCCTTTTCTTATGCCCATGAATAGCGTTGCCAGGTTTCCCGCGTGAATCAGGGCTCCAAATGCTAGAACACCGCTAATTTCTTACAGTTTATTTCGCCATCTCTAAACGCAGATAATTATGCCATTAAATAAGGCGATGGAAATTACTTTAAAATACTGGTGTCCAGAGCATTTGGAGTCCCGATTTATGCGGGACACCTGGCAACACTACCCATGAAGCTAGTTCAGATCAAATATATTCCTTTGCTAGAATATTTTTAATTTATGTGTTTTACTATGCAGCATGTTAGCGCTATTCACATCAATGTGTAATTGTTTTTGGTACGATACTTATGACTTATATACATATGAGGACTGAGTTTTAAAACTCGCCTTATCCAAAATTTTTAAAATCAGGTTTTCTCTGTGAATCTGTTCTGTTGGTAACCTGCACGCACACGCACACACACACAAAAAAACTTACTACAATCTGTAAACAAAACTAGTTTTATCATGCATTTCTGGCATTGTAAAATCTTAGTTTTCAATGAAAACCAATGGTCGCAGTTGCTGGTTTCTCGCGATTTCGTAAAATTTGATTTTCTGTATAAGGCGAGTTTTGAAACTCGCGTCCTCATGTGCATCTATCACCTGCGTTCTTTTATTGAAGTCAGTAAAAGGAAATCGGAAATTTAAAACACCTTAGGAACATTTTCTATATCTGTATCTGTACTAATATTTAAAATTGTACTGTCTGTCTGTAATTTTCAGTAAAACTTGCATGTCTGAATCAAGTATTTAGACAACGTATAGTCAAAAATAACCATTGAAAAAAATGTCTACCTGTTTCTTTGTCACAAATAACCTCAAGAACGTTTGCGTAACAAAAACTCAATTTATCAGAAACAGACGGAGAATGTTTCTGGCTAAAATCTACAGTTTTTCGTATTCGTATATCTAAAATAGATTTGAGAAAACAAGGAAAAATCGGGAGAATCAATCCATCAACAAATCTTTCAATGCTCAAAAACTCAAGAACTAATTGGTCAATTTTAAGAAATCTTACGGTGATTGAAAGATCTAATTAAGATTTATAAATAATAATTATTATATTGTTAGCTTATGACTTATATAGTTTAAATAAAAACAGGACTGGCTAGCATTTTTTTCAAAAAACTCTAAAAAACAAATGCAACACAACGGGTTGATACGCAACTTAATAAATGTAAAGATTTATTTTTCCGACATATATTTTAATCGTTATTTATAAAATTTAAAAATATTCTTTTAGCCTTAGAATCTTGCATAAATAATGCGTCTTTTTCTTTATTATCATCGTTTTAAATCCCAGAACAGTGAATCGATTATTCCTTTTCCCTCGCTTTCCCTCACCCAATTTATAAAGTAATAAAATTGACTTCAGAAACTCTTCACTGCATTTATATTGAATTTTATTTCTAAATATAAGAAAATGTTATTGTATTTTCATTTTGCTTGTTATTTTGTTCTTTTAAATACACAAATGTTTGGCAAAACGTTAACTTCATAATATCATTTATAAAGTTTCACTTGACGGTTATTTATATAAATGCAATGAAACAGTCTATTTTATAAAAGACTAGATGCGATTATGCTTTGCATTTACAGTAGAACCTCGATTATCCGAAGTAATTGGGACCAACCCTCTTTCGGAAAATCGCAATTTTCGGATAATCGAGAATGCTTCTAGTTTAAGATTAAGTAGAAATATATGAAATATTTCTTATTATAGTAATTGTTATCCAGTTCTTAATAAAAATAAAGCAATACCAAAATAGAAACAAGAATAAATTACCTGAATTTCAATTTTGAAATTAAATACCTTTCACATATATCACAAAGGTTTGAAAAATGTTTTGTTTGTCGTAGTTTCGATTGCCTTTGCTTTGAAGCTCAATAACGGAGTTTTTTTTAATATTATTAGCTCACCAGTATCACAGTCTTTCAGCTGCCCCAGTCATGCCAAACTTTTGCGAAACATTCAAAAGCTTCAGAATTGCTAATTTGTTCGTTTTCTTCGTTCCACTCCGCAGCTTACGGGAACTCAAGTTAAGTTCAAAGGAGCTCTAAGAAAGGAAACCGAAAATATTTATATGTAAGTTCAGAAAGGACCGCTTGCGCACAAGGAATATGATAGTTTAAACAAAAAAAAATGCTTTCAAAATAGATTTGCACACAAAAAATGTGATAGTTATATAAAAAAAAAGCTTTAAAAATGGGTTAACCGAGAGTTTCAGTTAAAAGTGTTTCGGATAAAAGAGGTTCTACTATATATATATAGTTAAAATTTTTGTAATTATAAACCATTTTAACAAATGAGAAATTGACCATAAAAAGGAAATCATTAATGATACCATAAAAATTTAAAATACATGGTGTCCCCGAATTCATGGGCCAAACTGGAAAGGAAGGTAAAGTAACATATAAAGAAGCAATTTTGGTATAGCAATGTGTGGTCGGGAATGGAAAGTTTTGGCAAAAACAAGAAATGAGGAGGAAATGAAAACAAGCGTTTTATTGACACAACAATTACAGTAAATGCTCAAATGTGCCCCTACCAACATCAATATATAGCTGGCAACGTCTAGAAAGTGATTGGCGTACCCTTTCGAAGGTTTCTGATGTCTAATCTATCAGACACCAGTTGACTCTGATGAGGAACCTTATTTCAACACTTTCAGTCATTACTGAAAATGTTCGTGAAACACTTGAAATCTGCAAAAAGGTACGCCAATCACTTGCTAGACGCTGCCAGTGGCACGCTTGAGCACTTACTGTAGTTGTTGTGTCAATAAAACGCTTGTGTTCATTTAATTCGCATTTCTTGCTTTTCGCCAAAACTTTTCATTTCCGACCCCACATTGCTGTACCAAAATTGCCTCTTTATGTGCACGTTACTTTCTCTTGCAGTTTGGCTCATAAATTCGAGGACACCCTGTATATATAAACGCTTATAACTTTTTATAAAATTCCATCAAAACTTTTTGTTTTATAAAATCGACAAGACATAAAATAAATACAGTCGAGGCTAGTTATAACGACCACCCATTATAGCGACCGTTCCATTATAACGACCGATGCAAATGTCGAGAAATATATCCCTTTTATGCTATGTTATTTTTACATCCGATATAACGTTCGACCAGCAGTTTCTTTCCCGATACAGCAACCGAACTGACCTTTCCTCCGGATTTTTTCCCAAGAAAATATTACCATTTTCTTTCACCAAGGACTAATTGTCGAGTTCATAATTAAGTCTGGAGGGAGCAAATAGAATAGTTTTCTTCATGGGGTGAAATTTAGTAATGACTCGCGCTTGAACCTAATTTTCTTTGTCATAATCATATGCGCATGCGCATACTTGCTCGCACGAGCATTCAGTTTGTTGGATGTGTGCATTTTCCCAAGATGGTTGTTTCAAACAAACAAAATGCTATTCCCTTGGATACAACATAAAAAGTTTTGACAGCGGTTGATGAAAAATTGATGCCTAAATCTGAAATTGCTAAAACATTTGAAATGCCAAAAGCACTTTATTTACGATCATTAAAAAACTTGTAATAATATTGTATTCCAAAATTTCCTTTAAAACCTTAATTTTCCTGCACCCTATTAGAGTTCATTAATTTTTTTTTCGTTCACTTTCGTTATAGCGACCTTTTCTTTGGCACACGAGGGGTCGTTATAACCGGCGTAGACTGTATTAGAAGAAATATCTTATTGAAATACAAAGAAATTTAACTCTTCACACGTGAATTACATTATTTATTATAATTTATTATTTACTTTTTTAGCGTCAGAATAACTATTTCAAAAACCGGAATAAATGGCAGAAAATTTATGATAAAGTAAATCTATGATAAAGCACCTAAATTATTTATTTCTTGAAGAGTTAGAGTATTTATTATCCTCATTTGTCGGGAAAACATTGTTACAAAAAATTATAGAACACTCTGATTGTGGAATCTTCATCAATATAAAGGCTCTTTTTAAAAGCTTTAGTTAAATCGGAATTTGGTTTAATACAAACCTATCTGCGAGCAATGATGAAAATTTTGTATGAAACTAGGGGGCTCGCCCCCTACGAGCTACGCTCGCCAACCCCCGTTCAGACACCGCAGATTCAAAAAGCATGCAAATTTCATCGGTCTTAAAAAGATTGAATTATAATTAAAAAAAAGCAGTGACGGTCTCCCTGTAAACGGGTTTTCATTCATTTTCCTTTGATTGGAGATTTTTAAGACGAAATCAGCCGCTGCTAAGAGATACAATGGCTGTTTTCATCTTTGATTAAAAACAAGAAAGAAATATCATGCGTACGGCATAGATTATGAAACACTTTCCAACACTCCCTGAAAGCTTTAACAAAACTTCGTTATTTAGGAAAATAAGGCAAATAAGATAACTAACTAAACATTTAAAAAAACGATTTCAGCAGTTACCATCCATAGCCAAATATTTATTCCAGTTCTTCCGAAGAGCCCTGTATTTGATGTGTAGGCTGATATATATACTATATAATAGAAAATTTAGTTTAGCAAGAAAACGCATAACAGGTTGAAATTTCTCTTTCAGCAATTTATACTAATAGATGGAAACATACTTGAATACTTTTGTTCAGCCCTGTTGTTTACCTAGTACCTTTATTACACGACACTATTTAGCTAAACTTTAATTCAAACTAAATCACTCTTAAAACTACTGAAATCGCATTTCCAAAATTTATCGTCTATAGGCAGCCATGTATCCAATTCTTTGAGTGGCCCTGTATATAATTTTATCTATATTCTACAAACATTTCATAGAAAACTGCATGCAGTTCAGCTTAACACATTTTAAATCCCCCCTTTCAGTAATTTACGGTCATACTCAGTAACCTTTACGAATACTTTTGCGTATCCCTGTATATCAACTATAACATTTACATACATAAATGTATGCATAAATATAGTGAAACTTAAAAGCGCATATCATAATTAAAAATGCATTCCGTGCCATCGCCGCTAATATACAGTACTTCGGAGAGAAATTACTTGTCTGAAATGTTTTGTATGTTCCTGTAAATGCTATGCACTTCGTATTATACATGAAATAACTTAAGCCTCACCGACGTATATCAATTTTATTATATATGAATTATTACAATTTTATTATTATATATGAAAACTTTTGACTGTCCCTGTAACTGAACTAAGCATGCTACAAACTTCATTTGAAATAGGGTTCGTGCTAGGCTAAACGTCAATAACCAAATATTTCAGTGCGATCCCAGTATATTTACGAGAGTTAGAGCGCGAACAGACAAACCGAAATCAATAACACTTTTCAACTTTGTTGGAAAGTGTTAAAAATTAATTAAAAATTTGAAAGTAAGCTAATGTAAAATGAATTAAGTACACAGTCTTTGTCCCTCGGTACTTTTTAACAATGCTATGAGAAAGTTCTTTTAAATGTATCGTTTTAAATCTGACGCAATTTTCACCAAAGTTTCCTTTCTCTTTTTAATACTCACATGAAAATACTTTTGTTGTTAGAAAGGAAATATTATTTGCGCTGTCTTAGAATTCACGATAATAGTTGAAAAGATTATCTCAAAATAAATGTCTCGTGGATTTATATTTTTTAATTTAAAGTGTTTTGTCAACTTTTATTTATTTGGCCTTTTTAAATATGACGTAATTTCCTTCCTTTGTGACTTTTAACGCATAATAATGAATTTAGTACTTAAAATTTTCCTTTTCCTTTCAAAATTCACGTGTAACTGTAGTTTTTATGATGTAATTTTCAATATTTTCCTGATTTTTAACACGTAATCACTTTTTTCTAATTTGAAAGTTTTTTTCTGTTAATAGCCACGTGTAAATAATTTTTTTATTTGAATTAAATATTATTCTTTGCGCTGTTTTTAAAATTGGCAACAGTTTAAAATAATTGCTCTTTTCTAAAATGTGTAAAAAATCTCTCTCGAAATGCTGAAAATTTGAATTTAAAATGGAAATAAATCCTCAAAAAATGAGTCAAATTAAAAAGAGAAATACAGTCTGCACATTGGGAATTTCCAATGTATAAAATGATCTAAAAATGTTTTAAGTTCCTATGTATAGTTTTTCTTCTATAAAACTTTTTTAATGGAACGATTTTGGCCATCTTTAACATTTAAATATCTCTTAAAATAATTATTCGATTTAAAAACTGTCTTCATCAGCGTGTTTATCAAACATGTCTCTATAATACCACCGATTTTCATATTTTCGTATGAAACAGTTTTCTTAATATTTACGAAGAAAGATCCCCGGTCATAAAAAAATATGGATGTCGATCTAGTAGGAGTATACCCGGATGATCTACGTAGATTTTCATTGGTCCCTTTCCAAATCAAAATTTTTTTTTTATATATAGAAGGATGCGTCATTCCACATAAGATATATCTTAAGATGCATCGTATCCTTGAAGTAAAAAGAAATTTAATTATTCACACATAAATTACATTAATTATTATGTTTGATTATTTACTTTTTATCATCAAAGTAACCATTGATTTCAATCACGGAATAAAAATGGTGTTAAATTTATGATAAAGCATTTATGTATTTTTTTTTTTTTTGATAGAATAATTATTATTTTCGTTTGTGAAAAAACATTGTTGCTAAAATTAAAGGACATTCTATTACAGAAGATTCGTTATTATAAATGGATATTTATTATGGATATTTAATGAAAATATTCGCGCTGATAAATTGCGGTTGTGTCGTTTAATCAACTAACTAAAGCAACAATTCCGTTACGCGGAAGCACATCAGTACTTTGTTGTTTCATGAGTCTGATTTTAATATTTTATGGAAGAGAGTCCTAATACAAAAAGGGTTTATAAGCTACTACGATAGTTTGAAAATAATTTTGTGATAGATTGTTATAATAACGAACGTGCCGTTATTAAAAAAATAAATAAGTAAACGTGAAGCTTTTTTATGGCATTTTTATGTCACAACTAACAAAAAAAAGGAGTCTTATTTTATCACTTTTCAACATAAAAAACGGAGATTCTACTGGCAATCTAAACGCCAGTACTATTTCCGTTTTTTTACGGAAATTTTCCCCCAAAAGTTACAGAAAAAATTACGTTTTTAATCAGAAAAGCGGAAATTTTTCTGTGATTTATGGGGAAAAATTTCCGTAAAAATGCGGAAATAGTACTGGCGTCTAGATTGCCAGTAGAATCTCCGTTTTTTAGTCCTTTTTTTTTTTTTTTACAGTGTGCATTCGGTTTGTCTGGCCGTTTGTCCGTCAGTCCGTCTGTCCGCGCTCTAACTCCTGTAAATATACTTGGATTCTTATGCAATTCATATGGTTAATTATGGTCACCAAGGCATGTTTGGTATAGTATATGAAGTATGTGGGATTAATAGTTCATTTACAGGGGCACTCAAAAGAATTCCATTACATTATGCTTTATGGGAAAAATCGTTTGCAGAGTATTTTAATGAGATTACGCTATTTCAAATGTACTGAGATTGATAAAAACCACTGAATTTCACTGCAAGAGGATTAAGATTGAATAGGGCATTCATAGCATTTGTCGTTCATTTACAGGGACACACAAAAGAGATCGGTTACAGTACTTACACTCTTTGAGTAGTAATTGCTGGAGGTGCGTTTTAAAATTCGGTATGCGCTTTAAAATTTAAATATTTTTTTGCATATTACTCGTTGTATATAAATTCTATACCTCATATACAGGGCTGCACAAAAGAATTCACGTACCATTCTCCTTATTAGCGGAAATTGCTGAAGGGGAATAACTACATTTTGGGGCATGCATGTAATTAAAAGATACAAATCTATATATCATATACAGGGCTGATCATAATTTTTCGAACGTAGATCAGGGCAGCTGGAATTGGGTTTTGAAATGTGTTATGCGTTTCAATATGGTTGAATTAGACATGATATTTTAACTTCTTAAACGATGCAGTTTTGTTACATTATTCTGAATGTGTTGGAAAGTGTTTCATAATCATTGCTTGACGCATGTTTTTTTCGTTCTTGTTTTTGCCGTAAACAGTACCGTTAGCAGATGCATCAAAGTACAGCAAATACCATATTTTGAAATTTTCATGTGCCATGCCATTTCCTTTAATATGGATTGGACTGAATGGAAAATACCAGTCTCAGCTTTCAGTTTTTAACCATTTGAGAGGCAAGTAATTGTGTTTTTGTAATGTTGAATTCACACCGAAATCTTCAAAACCTTTTATTGTAAAATAAGGAAAAGCAATTTTACGACTTTTTTCCACCAAAGTTTGAAAAGTAAAATTCAATAAAATGTTTCTGGTGTAAATCTTCATTTATCGTAGGTGGAATAAAATGCATCCCACCGCCCCTCAAGAGGTTAAATTATCAGTCTTTTAGGTAAAAACCAAAAATTTTGAAAACGGATAAAACTTTTCTTTTAAACAATTTATTATAAACTTTCAAAATGTGAATGGAATATTTTTTTTAATAACAAAGCTTAAAATAGACCAAAACACTCAATATAATAAAAATAATAATTTTCAGGAACTTTTTTGCCAGTCCTAACCATTGAACTCAACTCGATTTAGAAGGAAAATAATTTGAAAAGAAATCGTAACTTTCTAAAATATCACTAACAGAATTTAGGAAAATTTCTGTAAAAAATATAATAAAAACTGTGTCAAGCAAAATTTAATAATTCACCTGAAGTTTGTTGTTCTGACTCAGCGAGAGGCGCAATACTCGTTTTAATTTGTTGACCTTTGTACCAAAGCGCATCAAGGGGCGTTGGTTACTTCCAACATATAAAAACAACCGTAAGCAGACAAAGTTCAGAATAGGATATGTCTTTTTTTTTTTTTTTTTTTTTTTTAATGGCATTAATTTACGAGGATGGATAAAAAAAAAATAGGTTACAAGGGCAGTAAAAAATTATTTATTAACAATAGACAGAAGATTAAAAATAGAACTAAGATTCATACTTGCTAATCACTTTTCTAAAAAATCACCAAATCTATTTAGACATTTATCTGAACACAGTTCAAACTTATTTAACCCAGATTGGTAGAAAACACATCCCTGCCGTTTCAGTCATTTATCAGCAGCTTTTTTACATCACTGTTTTTTTTTTTTTAAACCTGTTGTTCGAGATAATTCTTTCCTTCAATTGCGAAATCAGGAAATAGTCAATGTATGCCAAATCTTGGCTGTTTATTTATTTATTTTTATTTTTATTGGAGGGGGTGAGGGTTGGCTCTAGACTTCCCACTTGAACTTTTGCAGCAATTCTTGAGTCTGATGAGCAGTATGTGGCTGGTAGTGTCATGCAGGAAGATGACACCAGCACTTAACATGCCAGGGTGTTTGCGTGCAGGATGGCCTCAAATAACCTTGTCAAAGTGGCACAAGCAAGACCACTTTTCTGAACGTCTTGCCATTTCAATGGCTCTGGCGCGTCTCCGAACTTGCACTACCTATGGAACATGGAACATGAGATGTAGATATGGATTGCCTAGATGAGAGCATCTGTACATCCAGTCGAGAGGTGAAGTCGTCTATTGAGGCATGATAGGGAGCCGTGAAAGAAACTTATAAATGTGGTTAGGCCACTTAAAGTTAGTGATAATAATAGAAAAAGAGAGGCATAGTAAAATGGTAAGTAAAATACTTATAGGGTAACAATATATAAAAGAGAGAAAAAGAGAAAAATGTAAAGTTCCAATGATCCGAAAAAAGGAGACGAAAAAGCTACCGGGACGTGCCCCAGAAAACCAAGAATAAAAGACTCTTTACAGAGACCATACATTTTAAAAGTGTAACATTATTTTGAATGCTTAAGAAGCAATGCAACAATTTTTTTTTTTTTTTAATTAAAGACAAATACAAGACAGAAAGAGAGTAAAGTAGGAGAAGAAAGAGGGATACTCAATCTTCATCATCTAACAAGGTAGAAAACCTTGGGCGTTTACGATTATGGGGGTCGGAGACCTCGTAGTCTGGTAACCCAGCTATTATATCATTGGGTAAATGATAGATATTTTTGTAGAAATTTTTAGCAAGTTTACTTATGCGTACTTTGAGAGAAGTGGTTTTTAAGTCCCTTCTAATGGTTGTGTTTCTTAAGTATCTGTGACCGTTTCTGATGGTACGAAGATTTTTATTGTGTGCTTTACTAAGAAAATCCATGTTGGTTTTACAGGCAAAACCCCATATGGGGCTTGCATATGTAAGAATTGGTCTAATACAGGCGTTATAGAGGAGAATTTTATTTTTGATAGAGAGAGTTTTACCTTTTAATAAAGGGGAAAGGGTTTTTGAGATACCGGCCGCTTGGCCTCTGATGTTGAGGAAGTGTTTTTTCCATGTTAGTCTTTTATCCAGAGTTATCCCCACATACTTGGTGTGGTCGGACCAGGGTATGGTTGTATTGTTGATAGTAATGCGGTTAGGGTTAGTAAGCTTCCTAGAGAAGTAAACTGCAGCAGTTTTTTGTTCGTTGAGTTTAATGCGCCATAAGGTGCACCAGGCCGTGAAATCGTCAATGTGTTTCTGTAAAATTTTGTATAAGGTGTAAGCAAAGTGAGCTGAGGCGTAAATTGCCGTGTCGTCCGCATACAGGGCAAGAAAGGTCCCCAGGGTGCGCGGTATATCATTAAAGTAAATGTTGAATAATGTAGGGCCGAGGACAGAGCCTTGAAGAATGCCAGCAAGTATACGATATAAAGTGGAGAGTATATTGTTGATGCGGACGCAGAATTTGCGATTGCTAAGGTATGAATGTATGAGGTGAATAAGTCTAGCATGAATTTTGAGCTTAATTAGCTTGTATATAAGGCCCTCATGCCAGACTTTGTCGAAAGCCTTAGCAATGTCCAAAAAAACAGCAGCTGCTGGAATATTCGAGTTGAGTTTCTCACTGAGAAACTCCACAACCCGAAGAAGTTGATGTACAGTGGAGTGTTTGGCTCTGAAGCCAAATTGTTCAGGGATCAAAATATGATTAGTGTCAAGAATATCATTGAGCTGGGCCCTTATGACACGCTCAACTACTTTACTTAAAGAGGGAAGCAGGGATATAGGTCGAAAGTTAGTTGGATCAGATAGATTACATTGAGGCTTAGGGATAGGAGTCACAACAGAAATTTTCCAAGGGTTTGGAAAGTGATAAAATTTAAGGATAGCGTTAGTAAGATCTGTTAGATATTTAATACAATTTTGAGGAAGGTTTATAATAGCGAAGTTAGAGATTTTGTCGTATCCGGGGGATTTCCTGTTTTTGAGTTTTTTGATTATATTAGATATAGTTATAGGTTGTATTTCTGGGAGTGGTTCCTCAGGAGGGGTACTTAAGAAGTTGTTGACAGTTTCATGGACATCAAAGAAATGATCCGGGTTTGCAAGGTAGGGATTAGGAGAAAATTGATTTGCGTAACTTTTAGCTAGAGTTTCAGCTTTATCATGATCAGTGTAAGCAGTGATATTGTTGGTGTCTGTTAACGGTGGAATGGGGGTGTGATGATTGTTAAGTTTTTTCTTAATGGCCCAGAGAGAGTTGTCTTCCGGAGAGAGAGAGCTGAGGAATTTCCCCCAACTCTTCTGCTTTTCTTTGGCAATAAGGGTTTTGATTTTATTGTTAAGACGATTAATAATTGGTTTTAGAGTTGGGTCTCTATTATTTTGATAGCGACGCCGTAAGTTATTACGATGTCTGCAGACAGCATGAATATAGTTTGGAAGAATGAAGGATTTAGAGTTTTTGACATACTGACGAGTAGCCTGCTGTTGGGCATTAGTGATAAGATCTTGAAAGTGAGTAACTGCATTATCAATATCATTGGTGTTCTGAATGGTTGGAAAAGTTAAATCGGAATTGTTCAATATGTTTTTAAATTTGTTCCAGTCCACTGCAACCAGAGGAGGGGGAGAGGGGGGGTCAAAAAGGTCAATTTTGAAGCAAACAGGAAAGTGGTCAGAAGTAAGGTCATTAATAACGGTGGTAGTAACAGGAAAGGCTAAGTTTTTGGAAATGCCAAAATCAATGATAGAAGGATGAGTGTTATTGTACCCAATACGTGTAGGTTTGTTTGGTGCATGTAGACTAAGATCAAGGTGTGAGATGAGGTTATGTAATGATCTGCCAAAACCAGAGGTCGAATGACAGTTCCATCGCCGGTTACGTGCATTAAAATCACCAGCAATGAAACTGTGTGTGTGTTCAGAGAGAAGTTGTGTAAGGTCGTTGACTGGGAATTGTCGCACATGTCTGATGTAAGCAGAAGTAAAGTTAATATTAATGTGTGGCAATTGTACAACGATTCCCGTATAGTCAATACCAGCGAGTGTAGTTTGTTGTGTAGTTTGTTGTGTAGTGTAATGTGGGATGTGTTGTTTAATGTAGATGGCAGTACCCCCGACGTTGGAACCAAGACGAGGGGTATGGTATAATTTATAGTTAGCGATTTTGATACTACCAGAAGTCTTATGGACTTCCTGAAGTAAGATAATGTCAATATTGGGATTGTTAGTAACGAAGTCGTAAAATTCAGAAAATTTGTTGGAGAGAGAGTTACAATTCCAGGTTAAAACAATGAGAGAATTAGGGGGAGAACTACTCATGGTTGGAGGGGCTGAGCTCATTGGCAAGGGTGTCGAACTCTTGTATGATTATAAACATTTTTTCAAGTGCGTTATTAGCGCGTTTGGTTTGAGAGGCAATATTTTTGATACATTTAAGAAATTTTGATATTTGGAGGATCTCCTTCATGTCTTTGAATGTCTGAAAGATGTCCTGTAATTCATTAGTGTAACTAGTGGTAGTGGTTGTAGTGGTCGGAGCACTAACATTGTCTGTATTTTCTTTGGAGTTATTAGTGTCAGCAGTGAGAGGAGGGAATTCATCTTCGACATTAGAAGTGCTTCTACCTATCCACACATCCACTGCAAGACAACTAGCACCATCTGTCTCTACTCTGAGAAAAAATATTCTCTCCACAGTTATTATTTTTCAAATGCTGCTGCTTGTAACATTTTTTTTTTTTTTTTTTTTTTTTTTTGGGGGGGGGGGGTGATCCATCCTCGTATTGTCCCACAAAAACAAGATCCTTTTCACCCTTTTTGGAACCCACCCTCCTGTTTTTAATTGTCACACAATACATCTTAGTCAAAAATAAACAAACATACAAAAACGTCGGTTTGTATTTTAACAGCCCTGCTAAATTAAGAATAAAAATTTAATGTTTTTTCTTTACAGTATTGTGGCAATTGCTTTCCGCACTCTTGCAAACAGTGATAAGAAGCGATTCCACAGAAATAGCGAGATTATCTCTGCTAATACCGCCATATAAGTTACAGCAACCGCTGGTTAAAGTTCCTTAATATTTGCTTTAATTAGAGGAATTTTTTTTTAATCGGCAGATTTTGTTCGAAATAACCTACAGAAATCGCTTTCAGAAAACGACCATGCCACTAATTGTCGACTGTGGGAATTTAGTCCCCCTCCCCACGTTTTCGGTAGTTAGCAATAATAAATTTATCAACTCGTGATTAAAAATCACATCGTCAGCTAACAACAATACTTAATGGTGTTAAAAACTATTATAAGAGGGTTTGTACAGGTCAGGAAATTTCCAGACCATGAAATTCTTCGGTACCAATATTTTATTATAGGTAATCTCGGCTTAAATAAAGGGAAATTTCGCATGTTTAATCTAGATTTATTTTTCTGTAAAAAAATTCTGACATTTTATCTAGAAAATTTCTTGAAACATAGGAACCCTGAATAAGTATTTAATTCATCTAAAATATCTAAATTACAATAAACAGGCATGTTACATAAAATCTTTAAACTCGATATTAAATTTTTGTAATATTTTAGTTGTGCCGTTCTGTTTTAAAAGTAAATATATATAAATGCACTGTAAAAAAATACAAATATTTCTTAATTTAGAAAAATACATTATAACAATAAACAAAAACTGTACAGTAACCTCTTCCGAGTTACCCACGATTTTTAAAAGCTTTCTTTATCTTTAGAACATTTAAAAACCAATACATTTTCGAAATTTAAAGAAGCATTTATGAAAACAAAGTTTATTATGCTGCCACTGATTACCAGAAACATTTCTGAATAATTTTTACAGTGTATTAATCTATTTTCTCAACTCTCAACATAGGTTTTCCGGGTGCTACCACTTTAAAATTAAACATTGCATGTTCAACCAACATGTTTTACAGACAAACATCATAAATTAACATAATTAACATTACATTAAAATTAATATTATTGTGTTACTCTTACGTGTATAAATTCAGTTACGCAGCTGGAAATGTTAATTTGAGAAATGATCGTATTCTGAAAATGGATATCGTGGTTTCAGAAAAGTGATTAATGGAGTAAAAAACTACTCAGACTCGTTTCCGAAAATCAATGGCAGCAAAAGAAATATTGTTTCTTGAAAATTCTTCTCTAAGTCAGTGAAATATATTGTCTTCTGAAGTTTCTAAAGGTAAAGAATGGCTTTCGAAATCGAGTGTAATCCGGAAGGGATTATTGGATATTTTGTTCGGGTTGATCGATGGCGTACACTTTAAAGTAATCTTTCTCGGTGATATTTTATGTTATTTTTACTAAACTCATATTTCTACATCGCGGTATCACTCAATAAATAGTAGAATACTTTTTAACACAATAAAATACATTGACACTACAAATAAAAACTCAATTTATTTCACGAATAAAATAACGACCTCTCTAGGACGGGAATTATAACAAACTTCGGTTTTCTATGGGGTTACAAACGATAAATAAAATAAATTTATGTGTTGCCAAACTGTGCAAATAAAACAAAAATAAATAAGGATAAAATTAGGTAAAAGTTATAATTGCGCGAAGGCGCATGCTTGAACACGAGTTATATTACGTTTTTGCAGATTAAGAAACATTTGTCTTTTTTACAGCGTGTGGAATGTGCGTTCATGTGCACTGAATGGTGTTATACTCTTTTCATATTATTATTATTGCCACATAATAAAATGACGATATGAAATTTTAAAATGTCTTATGAACATTGTCGGCAATCAATATAAAGATTTTTTTTTCAAATATGTACTATAAACGTTAGCCATATAAATTTCCGATTGGAAAATAAAACGATGCAAAGCAAATTAAAATTCTAAATGCAGTAAAACCTCCCTAAAGCGACCACATTCCGTTCCAATAAAAATTGGTCACTCCGAGAGGTGGTCTCTTAATGGAGGTCATGTTTCAATCTAGATTTTAATTGTTGAAAAAAAGGTAACAATTAACGTTACTAAAATTTATTTTTCATATTAGGAAAAAATATAAAAAATTAAGTATCAAAAATAAAAGTTAATTACATTAATTAATTGCTGCAAAGTTTAAAAAATGAATACATTGACGTTTGCTTTGATTTTACGGTTTTATCTGTTATAACTTTTATTTCAAAGTCATTTCGAAGTTCAATAAATAAATGCAATTTTTTTTTTTGGACGGAAACAAATAATGACGATTTGATTAATTCATCTTTTTTTTTTTTTTTTTTTAGAGTTTCCTGACAGAATAGGGCAGGGGAGTTTATTGACTGTCATTCTTAATTTCTCATCACAGTTAAATTAATTGCTTAAAAAGGCAGAAATTGGTTTAAACACTTAAAAGTTACCGGAATAAAAAAAAAAAAAAAAAAAAACCTAAACTTAGTTTAAAAGTTTGATGAATAATGCGCTCACCGGAATTATTTTTCTAATAAAACTTTCTTCAAGCGACTTGGAAAAAACGGAATTTGTTTCATTTTCTTCAAAAGAAATTGGTCGCTCATGGAGGGAGTTCAACTGGGATAGTCTCTGAATGGAGGTAAAATTAGTATTGAGCCTATGGGAATAAATTTCATTCCATGAAAAAATGGTCGTTCAGGGTTTCACATTAACCTTGAAATCGCGCATAAATAGTGAGCCCTTTTTGTATTATCATCATTTTAAATCCCAGAATAATGAATCGATTATTCCTTTTCCCACGCTATCCCCCTCTCAATTCATAAAGTAATAAAATTGCCTTTCAGAAACTCTCCACTGCATTTATATTGAATTTTAATCCTAAATATAAGAAAATGTTTAGAATGTATTTTTATATTGCTTTTTATTTTGTTCTTTTAAATACACAAATGTAAAATTATGTTTCACGTAATGTAAACTTCATAATGTCATTTATAAAGTTTCACTTCACGATTATTTATATAAATGCAATGAAACACTCTATTTTATAAAAGAATACATGCGATGCTTCTTCCTACACACACATTATATGTATATACATATATAATAAAGATGAAATTACAAATATATGAACAAATGGTAAAATTCTAAAGATGAACAAGATATGAATATAGGAAACCAGTATGTAAAATAAGAAACTATGAATAATCCACAGAATCATCAGAGGTGCTTGTTGGCTAATTCATAGTGAAGATGCGTTATTTCATCCAATTTTTGTCGGCATTAAGCCTAAAATGACAAAATTTAGCACCTAATAGCGCATCATAAAAGAAAGAAAAGAAAATACCAAGAGATCTAAAGAAAGATACACCTCACACAGGATATTAAAAATTATAAGAGCATAATACCTCAGTTACATACAAGGATCCAAAACATCATAAAGTTGACTCACAATTTTAAAACATGTGAGGATGCGAACAGATTTAGGATTATTAGACCATGTGGGCAGAAATTGCTGAGAGACAGAACATTGCTGCCAGCTGGTGTGAAAAAGGAAAACTATATTGTAATTAGGTTTTTTTTTAATGTTTAGTGCTGCCATCTATACTCATAAAACAGAAATGAAATTAATTGAAGAAATTAAGAAATGATTAAGATTAATATTTATTTAAAGTAAAATGAAAAAAAAATAATAAACATAATAAGTACTGAGTAAATATAAAATGAAATAAATAAGTATATAAAAATAAGTAAATAGAAGAGCATTGATTAAATTAACTCGTTTAAAAACGAATATTATAAAATAAAAAATGAGTATATAAATAACATTTAAAAAACAATGAGGATTATATAGTAAAATATGGCCTTGTATCATGTACCAATATCTGAAAATTATTGAAAAACATGATGTTAAATGCATGATACCCCTATGGGGTTTTTTTTGTTTTTTTTTTTTAAATTCATATAATACATAAGCACACATACATACACATATACATGCTCACACACATATAAACATATAAGGTTTTAAAACTTTTTTTAGCATTCCCGACCACAACCGTCCATAATGGTATTTTTATTTTTTATTTATTTTTTAATTATATAATAGTGTATAATGTATTTAAAACATACACACACATTATTATTTTTTTAAATAAATTTTTGTGTATGTTTTATAATTTTTTCAGCAATCCACATCCCACCCTCCATAATAGTGTTTTCGATTTTTAATTATATATATATATATATATATATATATATATATATATATATATATATATATACCAGCTTATAACCGTTTATGAAATTCCAAAGAAATGTGTCATAAGCAGTAAGACACGACAGGAAAATTTAAAAAATCTTATGAACATCGTTGGCAATCAATGTAAGGATTATTTTTTCCAAACATAAACTACACTGACGGAAAAAAAAAATCCCACCACCAAGAAAGACTTGTGTTAGATAAACGAAATTTGGTAGGTGTGTTTATACATCTGAAAGATGACATCGATTGAAATTTCACGCTTCGCGCATAAGTGTGGCGCTAGTAGCGCCACTCAGAACTTGCAGATCAGGTTTACTTTAAATGCGTGCTGTAAAGTTCGTAGGCGTTATTTAGCTTCGAAATTTGACGTATTGAGTTGATGTTAGCCAAAAATGCCTTTAACAAGACGAAGAAGCCACTGTCAACAGCTCATCGAGTTGGAACGAGGTCGCATATTCGGGCTACGAGAAGGTGGATTTTCTTTCCGCGATATTGCAGAAAGACTTGGCTGGAATGTATCCACTGTGCATGATTGTTGGAAGCAGTGGTCAAGGGATGGTACTGTCTCAAGAAGACCGGGTTCCAGGTAGCCACGTGGCACTCCTGAGAGGGAAGATCGCCGTATTCGGCGTACTACTGTGGCGCATCGTACTGCGTCTGCGGCAGAAATTCAAGCTGCAGTTGGTACCACAGTGACACAACGAACTGTTAGAAATTGGTTACTTCAAGGACAGCTTCGAGCCAGGCGCCCTGTAGCGTGCATTCTACTGACTCCAAGCAATTGCCATTTGCGAAGCCATTTGTGTCAAGCCAGAGCTCATTAGTGGGCGCAGTGGGGACTTGTTGTGTTTCTTTTTCGTAATACTCGCACTTGACGTTTGTATATAAAGATTTTAAGCTCGTATAATCAGATACGCAGAACTGTAATTTTGCTACTTGTTTTAAGAATTAGTCTAAATTAAGAATAAGTCTAAACAAGATTCGTGCCAAAAATTTTTGATTTATTTATTCTCTTTTGCGAAAGGTAGAGCACTTCTCTTGAAATTAGAGAAATAACAAGATAAAACAAGGTCCCACGAATATTTAAGCTAGAAGTCACCCAACAGGATAAAGGAATGTTTATGGATTTGTAGATTTTGCGGCAATAAGTGATAATTTTTATTTTATTTTGTAAATATTAATATATATCAACATTAAAACACATAAGGTTAGTTGGGGTAACTGAACCCACGAGGTAACTGGGCCATAGGCTATTTTATAAAAAACTGTTGGTGTTTTTTAAGTTTTAGCTTTTGTGAACAATGCCCCTTAATCTCATCTTTCTAAAACAACGTGTATCAATTCAATCATAACTCTCACTTTGCTGTGATAGGCTGTCAAAAATTTACGTTTCTTTTTTTAAAAACAACGTCAATATGTTTGAACTTCCTCGGCTTTTTATTAAAATACTGTAAGTACTTTTATTAAACAATCTTTTTTTTTTTTTTTTTTAAAGATTAGACATATAACTACATTAATATTATTAGGTATCTATACATATTTACTTCATGTTTCAAATGTAAGTCCGGTGTCTCAGTTACACCATAAATTTTTCAAGAATGGGGTAACTGGGACATGTATCCGGGGTAACTGGACCATGCTGGATCCAGTTACCCCAATAGTTATAAATAATTTTTTTGTGTTTCTCTTACTACGGGAAGTAAATTTCTCCATTGTTTTTTGCTCACAATAAAGAAAATGATAGAATACCTTATTAAAATTACGTAATGAAATTTAAACTAGTTGGATGTGCCAATCCCAAAACTTTCTTCTATCTTATACATCTTAATATTTCAAAACCTAGTTACACATGTTAATACTTCAATATTATTAGTTCAATACTATACCAACTTTGATCTTCATCTTAAATTTCTGCTCAAGTCAATTAAACGGACTAAAAACGAGTTAATCTATATCATGATATTTGTTAAAATTATTAATTTTTCCTCATTCTGTCGTTATCAGCTGTTTGCGAATAGCCGGCATAGCAGGAAGCGAGTTCCCGCCGCTGCATGAGCCGCCGATGCACAATAGAACTACGAAAAATCAAGAAAAGTATACAAAAGTCGCTATCACGGAGCCCCTTTACCGCGCAATATTTTCAAATTCAAGGAGAACCTGTTGGCCAAAGCCAAAAACAAGCACAAACATTTTGGTTCAATTGTATGCATAATTTTATACACTGTTCGATGGTACAATAATGAAAATGGCACAGAGATCGGAATTATAGCGGCCCCTTCTTTCGGAATTTTTTCAAGTTCTGGGAGGACTTGTTTGCCATAGACAGAAACATGCACAAAAAATTTGGTTCAATTATATGGATAACTTCATACACTTTTCGATGGTACAATAATGAAAATGGTACAGACATCGCAATTATAGTGCCCCCTTCCGGCAGAATTTTTCCAAATTCAGGGAGGACCTTCGTGACATGACCAAAAATAAACACATAAAATTTGGTTCAATTCTATGCATAACTTCATACACTTTTCGGCGGTACAATATTCAAAATGGCACAAAAATTGTACAAAAATCGCTATTACAGCGCCCTCTACGAGCGATTTTTTTACAAATTAAGGGAGGACCTCCTTGCCATAGCCAAGAACTTAATTTTTTTTTTGGTTCAATTCTATGCATAACTTCATACACTTTTGGACAGTACAATATTCAAAATCGCACAAAAATCGCTATTACAGCTCCCCCTACCGGCGAATTTTTTCCAAATTCAGGGAGGACCTGCTTGCCATAGCCAAAAACTTAAAATAAAAATTTTGTTTAATTCTATGCATAACTTCATACACTTTTGGATGGTACAATATTCAAAATCGCACAAAAATCGCTATTACAGCGCCCCCTACCGGCGAATTTTTTCCAAATTCAGGGAGGACCTGCTTGCCATAGCCAAAAACTTCAAATAAAAATTTGGTTCAATTCTATGCATAACTTCATACACTTTTGGATGGTACAATATTCAAAATCGCACAAAAATTGTTATATCAGCGCCCCCTACCGGCGAATTTTTTCCAAATTCCGGGAGGACCTGCTTGCCATTGCCAAAAACTTATAATAAAATTTTGGTTTAAATCTATACATAACTTCATACACTTTTTGATGGTACAATGGCGACAGACAGACGGACAGACGGACAGACGGACAGACGGACGGACGGACAGACGGACGGACGGACAGACGGACAGACGGACACACAGACAGACAGACATTTTCTATAAACATGTTTTTTGGAATCTCTGACCCCTAAAACATGCAAATCCGTCAAAAACCGGAAGTCGAAAAAAATTTCGATTACAATACTTTCTTCTATTGAAGATAGAAGAAAGTAAAAAAGCATATTGAGTGGTATCAAACCAAATTTCCTGACCCCTTGAGAGGCAGTGATGCCGTTATGTCATCACTTAATTTTAATTCCTAATTCCCACATTGGCACCTGAATTTTATAATGAAAATTTGACCTTTATTAAGTACGCGAAAATATACTTTTACTTGTTTTCAGATAGATTCTCTTGTAAATATTGGTGTCATTAAATTATTTCAACATTTACGAATGCAAGTACCTTGCCCCTGAAAGTAAGATAGCCAGACCTTGAAATTGTACTATAACCAGGGGTCACATTCTATATGGAAACTTTTATCGTTCCTACCACTATTTTGAAAATAATATCTTCATCGCACCTTTCTTTAAGGGTTCTGGTAGGAACAATTAAATTTTCCCTATATAATGCGACCCCTGCATAAAGATAAAGTACTTACGTAGCCGTTTGTTCATAGATTTACCTTGCTATTTTTTTCCTTAAAATACCCATGTAACTTTTATACTTATTATCTATACTAAAGTACATAAGTACTTACTTAAGTTTTATGATATTGTTATAAATAAATCTAATATTTTCACTTTTAGTGCTTTTTTTAGACATATTGACAGCAAAGGTTTCCCTTACAACGCTGTTTATTGACATAATTTACATGATCATATAATTTACATGATCTGCCTCGTTTAAATTTTTACTTTCTTCTATCTTTAATAGAAGAAAGTATTGTATTCGAAAGTTTTATCGACTTCCGGTTTTCGACGGATTTACACGTTTTAGGGGTCAGAGATCCCAAAAAACATGTTTATAGAAAATGTCTGTCTGTCCGTCTCTCCGTGTGTCTGTCGTCATTGTACCATCAAAAAGTGTATGAAGTTATGCATAGAATTGAACCAAATTTTTATTTTAAGTTTTTGGCTATGGCAATCAGATCCTCCCCGAATTTGGAAAAAATTCGCCGGTAGGGGGCGCTGTAATAGCGATTTTTGTGTGATTTTGAATATTGTACCATTCAAAAGTGTGAATTTATGCATAGAATAAAAGCAAATTTTTATTTTAAGATTTTGGATATAGCAAGTAGGTCCTCCCTGAATTTGGAAAAAATGCGCAGGTAGGGGGCGCTGTAATAGCGATTTTTGTGCTATTTTGAATGTTGTACCATCCAAAAGTGTATGAATTTATGCATAGAATTAAACCAAATTTTTATTTGAAGATTTTGGATATGGCAAGTAGGTCCTCCCTGAATTTGGAAAAAAATTCGCCGGTAGGGGTGCTGTAACAGCAATTTTTGTGCGGGTTTGAATGTTGTACCATCCAAAAGTGTATGGAGTTATGCATAGAATTGAACCAAATTTTTATTTTAAATTTTTGGCTATGGTAAGTAGATCTTCCCTGAATTTGGAAAACATTCGCCAGTAGGTGGCGCTGTAATAGCGATTTTTGTGCGATTTTCAATATATTACCATCCAAAAGCGTATGAAGTTATGCATAGAATTGAACCAAATTTTTATTTTAAGTTTTTGGCTATGGCAAGCAGATCCTCCCTTAATTTGGAAAGAATTCGCCGCTAGGTAACGCTGTAATAGCGATTTTTGTGCGATTTTGAAAATTTTACCATCAAAAAGTGTATGAAGTTATGCATAGAATTGAACCAAATTTTTATTTTAAGTTCTTGGCTATGGTAAGCAGGTCCTCCCTGAATTTGGAAAAACTTCGCCGGTAGGGGGCACTGTAATAGCGATTTTTGTGTCATTTTGAATATTGTACCATCGAAAAGTGTATGAAGTTATGCATAGAATTGAGCCAATTTTTTTGTGTTTGTTTTTGGTCATGGCACGAAGGTCCTCCCTGAATTTGGAAAAATTCCGCCGGAAGGAGCGCTATAATTGCGATGTCTGTGCCATTTTCATTATTGTACCATCGAAAAGTGTATGAATTTATGCATAGAATTGAACCAAATTTTTTGTGTACGTTTCTGGCTATGGCAAACAAATCCTCCCTGAATTTGAAAAGAATCTTCCGGAAGGGGGGCGCTGTAATAGCAATGTTTGTGCCATTTTCTTTATTGTACAATCGAAAAGTGTATAAAATTATGCATACAATTGAACCAATTTTTTGTGCATGTTTTTGGCTTTGGTCAACAGGTCCTCCATCAATGACACCATCACTTTGTCTATGTACAAAGATTTTAAGGTTTCAAGGAGTTATCCGTCACATGACATGTTAAACTACACACACATTTCGAATCTGTCTACTTTTAACATGCAACATTTTTTAACATTTTCATTTGATACTTCTTACTTGAAGGTGGCAGATCGAGTAAGGTATCTGGTTACACTATATTAAATCGTATGCAATTTCTCAGTATATGTTTTTAATATTTTGGCCAAGTGTTATAAATACACAGAAGGTCTATACATGAAAATTCAGCAAAACCTTTGCATTATTCTCAGTTTTCTTCTCCTCGTAAATTTATTTACTGAATTTGAGTCTCACTGGGTGTCGGGTGAGAATTTTTTTCGCACGCATGTGTCATGATTCTAAGGAAGTTTTTTTTTTTTTTTGGTGAACAACATTTCTTTTTCTATATTTTTCAAGGGACAGTGTATCTTTTGCTATAACACTCCTATTTTTGTTTGTTTAACTTAAAGGTATGGATCCTGTCAATTTTACACTGATGCGTTTTGAGTAGATATATATATAGATATTTTTTTTTCAACGAATGCAGCAATATCTTATGAAATTCACAGTAAAAAAAATTAAATTTAACCCTTTGGTAGCGTTTTTTTTTTTTTTTTTTTTTTTTTTAATACGGTACCCCTTTTTTTTCTCTTCAGTTACATTTTGCTGTTTGGTGCTTGGTGCATGTAGAGAATTTTTGTTCATAGTTAACACACACAGTAGTTCATAGAAAAAAACCCTTACACGAGTTCATAGCTTTGTCAATTCTTTGCGTGCATCAGGGACTAATTGTCACTGTTTTTACAACTGATTTTCAAAACACTTACGCATTTTACTTCATTGATACATTTCTTTGGTTCAGTGTTATATATTTTTTCACTTGAGGTCACTGTGATACACTTCTAGTGTTCATTTGTATACTAGCACACGTTTGTTATTTTTTATGCTATCTATATTATAAAGGACAAACATATCTGTGCGTAACGCATACGTCATTTTGCGAATGGCAACACTTTGAAATTTAAAATAAAATTTTGGTTTTGCAATTTTCTTTACTGCAAATTTTTAAACTTCTAAACATCGCACATTTTAAATTTTTACACCGTTATATGAGGAAAAAAATGCTCTTTTAAATGCAATTTGTTTGAAAGCTGTATCTCAATTTATTTTTGAGATATTAATTTTTTTGTAGTTTTTAATATCATTTTTCTAATCGTGGCAACAAAAGAACCCCATTTCTATTGAAAGTCATTGAAAGTAAACGGAAAATAGTCGAAAATAGGAGATACTGTATATTTTGTTGTCATTTTCTCATAAAACCTGAAAAAAAAAATTAAATTAAAATGCTTGCTATGTCAGCGATTTTTTAAATTTCTAAATATCGCGCATTTTCAATTTTTACGCCGTCAAATAGAGAAAAAAACCTACTTTCAAATGCAATTTGTTTGAAAATTGTATCTTAATTGACTGAGTTATTATGGTTTTTAAAATAACTATTCGCCCGTGGCGACCAGTTTGGTCTCCCTTAAATGTATCCTAGGCATTGTATCATGTTACTTTTATTCATAATTTAATTTACTTGCTCGATCCTTCGCCAAAGAGGAAGATTCTGAGAGAGAAATCAAGAACTCGGTATTTTTATGTTAGTCGGGCACAGGTGATAAATCGCCAAACATTGTACCCGTTTTTCATATTTCATGATTAAAATATAATCCTTTCACTCATTTTATTTAAAATGGATAGCTTTAATTTAAAACTGAAACGTTTAAAATTCATGACTTTCACTTAAAATGAAAATCTTTAAAAAAGAAAAAGAATAAATAATACCATAAACTATTTAATTTCAACATCAAAGCATTGTTTTAATTTACCCCTCGAAAAATAAAAAAGTGTGCTGGCGAGTTAAAAAATGCCATTGGCGAGAATTGCGCCCAGCTAACATTAAAGTACAAACTCTTTCTGATCATGGCAACTTTTATGTAGTTTTATTCGAAAAAAATATTTTGATTAAATAGGTTACCAGAAAGTACGTTGCCAAATTTCTTTCCTCGCCATGGACCTTTTTTCTATTTCGCCAAGTACCTATACTGGAAAAGTACCTTTATTTATTTATTTATTTATTGTATTTTAAATGAGATGAAGTCGTATGTTTGTTGTTCGATAAATAAATAAGTAAAAGACGGCACAGATGTCATATACGCACCACGTTGGCGCGATTTTTTCTGACGCCAATGTCATATACGCACCGGGGTACTTAACTGGCGCCAAAGTGTCGTTATTTTGCTTGATATGGTAACCCGGATGTTGTTGTTTATTTATTAATAAATTGTTTATTTACTTTTATTTTTTTATTATATAAATTGTTTTTTCTATAGTTATTTATTAAACTTTTTTTTATTTATTGTTATTCCCTTTTGAAAACTATTACACAATAACCAATGATATGCGTTTCATTCGGGGGTTGCCATTAAACAATTAACAAATATTTGAGATTTCTGTGCCACGTGCTTATAGCGTAATATATAGAGAGAGAGAGAGATTTTCAAGCATGAATTATTTTTAAATGTATCTCTATCACGTGTAGCTCGATTATGAAATATTAATCTGCTTGCCTTTAAAACAATGTAAAAATGTCAGCATTTGTTTCCGTCTGATGTCCCATAACAAAATTAAAACTTCCTCTATAGAAAAATAAATAAAATAATGTAAATAAGAAACAAATTTAACAAACATGGGATTGAATCACGCGCTTAAAGCACTGAAATGATCGGAAAGACTGCCTTAAGTCTCAAAATCTAGGGCTAAGAACTCCTGGCATGTGAAAGTAACGCTTTTAATAAATTTTAAAACTTTATTTGATTGCATAATTGACATTTTTCATATAAAAATTCTTTTTTATGTTAGTGGACAATCTAAAATATATATTACATGTAAAAAAATAATAATTAGAGTTAAAAAAAAAGAAAAAAAAGAATTGTTTTTACCTATACTCTGTAACCCGAGGAGCTCGGGTTCGATCCCCTAGTATATTTAAAAAAAGGGGGGTTTCTTTTTTTTGGTAACTTTACAGGATTACACTTTACTTTTTTTTTTCATTCGATACCTTTCTTGGCTATTCAAGGTATTTCACGTGATAAGGTAGTTTTCTTATGCACGATTTTCCAATCACTCAGTACACAGGTGTGCATTATTTTTTTGGTTTTTGTTATGCTCATTCACACATGTGGTTTATTACTGGTATATACCAGTCGTAACACCAAACGGTGTTATTTATGACTACATTCACACACACACACATACTTTTGTGTCACCTGTTGTATAATGCTTATTAAATTTCATTAAATTTAATGTACATTTTTTACTTTTTTTAAGGGGTACTTTCTCTTGTTTATACCTTATAGGAGTGCTATGTGTTTTAAAATACACTTTAGTTAAATTAGGTTCTCAGTAAAACACATTAAGTCTTTAGTTACAAGATAAAACGAGGGCAACTTTCAACTTTTAACAAATAATTTACCCCCATCTTCCTCTCCTTTACCAGTTATAACACCTTTGAAAACTTGAAATGTCACAAATAGTGCTGAAAATGAACAATTTTTATATTTACTATACTATGTAATGTTTGTTTTTATTTACAGTTCATGTCTCAAAAAAAAATATTTTTATAAGTTTGAGTATAACCAACTGTTGTAGCAATTGTGGAAATTGCTCTTGCTTGGAGTGAATGTTCAAGCAATTTTATGTTAAAATCTTCTGGAAATCATAAAAAAATATAATAACTGTGTGCACACGTTAAAAAAAAAAAAATAAGAAAATAAGAAAATAGCTGTCCAGAAGTATTAACTGCAGTTCAAAAAATTTTCAATATATTTTATTTTGGCAAGTCTTTGGTACCAACTTGCTTTGTCATGCTTATAGTCATGCTTTTTATATGAGACATGATTTATTTGTTCTTTACATATTTAGTATTTCTGTATATGTTTATAAACTGTTGGTTACCGGGTTCCCACTACAAAATATTATATTTTTACATATTTCTTTATGTGTAATGTATTTGAGAGAAGACATGAGGTCATTTTTTTTCTCTCGCGGTTCACTTCGTTATTTTTCGGCTGTTGGGGAGATATATGTGAAGGCGCCTACATTCACATATTAATATTAAGACCTTTTCTCTTTCCCCCCTTTAAAATTACATTTTTTTAATACTTAAATTTAATTATCTGTCTGCATTCGGATTCAATCTGTTTTTAGTGCTCTTTCCCTTCATAAATTAAACATTCAATTCTCAGTCTCTTTAATATTTTAAACGCAGCGCACTGCATTTTAAAGAAAAGAAATAATTTCCTCTTCTCGCCTAGCAACTGGATTCTAATTTCCCCCCTTCTGCCTTAGTTTTGATGATATGCAGAAATTAGTCAGACATATGACTTCTACACTTTTAGCCGTTGGTCCAGATGTAAGATATTAGTCATTTCAGTTATTAACCCTGTCTTTATTTTGTTTTGTTTATTAACGGGCGCTTCGGCCGCTTCAATCCCATGAGAACTTTGGCAAACCCTATCGAATGTTCCTTTACGGTTTATGTGCTATAATTCCTAAGTAATCATCTGGCGTTAAATATTTCTTATTAATCTTTTACATTTCCCATTCAATTTCAATTATTGTACTTTGACCACATGTCTCTCTCTCTCTTAAATCTCGCCATATAGTATATGTATTTGGCGAAATTGTGTATGTACACTTGCCAACACTCGAGCATTTTCAAAAAAATGTAATTGCATCACTTGCTTCTAAGATCTGATTCTGTGAACGTAAAAAATGTAACTTTCTGCTCTCTTCTCCAACATCGGCCTTAGCCGTGTAATTTCGGCTATGTTCGAAACGATCCCGGTGGACAATAAAGACCTTTAGATAATTTCTACCTTAGCAGTTTCTTGCCTTCCTTTTAAAATAAGTAACAGTTAATTTTTCAGCCTTGTATTCAGTATGGAGCCTAAGCAAAAATGAATCACCTGTGCAAGACATCTTCATCACAGGCTCTGTGATACCGATTTCTGTATACTTTTATTGATTTTTCGTAGTTCTATTGTCCATCGGCGGCTCGTGCAAAGGCGGGAACTCGCTTTCTGCTAAGCCGGCTATTCGCAAACATCTGATAACAACAAAATAAGGAAAAACTATTAATTTTAACAAATATCATGATATAGATTAACTCGTTTTTATTTCGTTTAATTGACTGAAGCAGAAATTTAAGATGAAAATCAAAGTTGGTATAGTATTGAACTAATAATATTGAAAAGTATTAACATGTGTAACTAGTTTTTGAAATATTAAGATACGTTTATATAATACGATTAAGACGTTTTTAGATAAGATAGAAGAAAGTTTTGGAATTGGCACATCCAACTAGTTTTACTTTTAAGTTGTTTACACTTTTTCTAACAGGACCTGATATCCGATAGGAAAAAATATAAACGCGTGTGGAACAGTGACCCCCCTGGTCCAGTTACCCCCTTTTTTGGGGCAACTGGACCCATGAGGAAAGAAAGATGAAATATGCATATTTTTATATTTTTAAATAGTAAAATGTAATTTTGAGCATTTCTGTCTCGATAGAGGGAACTTAACTGAATACATTTACAGAAGTTCAGACTTTAATTCAAATGAACATTAGTTTTTTGAAGCTGAATTGTCAGTAGCTCCAGAGTCACATTATAAAATCATGGCCCAGTTACCCCAACTAACCTTAAAATGTTGTTAAAATCCAACATTTTTTTTCTTGTGTGTGTTTTCTAATTTTTATGGCAAGACGTGAGTTCGCACGCGTGTGCGCATGTTCGTTCGTTTTTAGCTGCGTCTCAATTATATTAATACTTAGCACCTATAGTCGTCTGGTCCGTTCGTCTGTCTGTCCGTCTCTCCGCACATAACAGCGCAAAAACTAACAAACCGTTTGGTTTGAAATTTAATATGTATATAATCGTTGCACAATTTTGTCGAGTCATTTCAAATTTTATAAAAATCGAAAATTTTGTCGAGTCATTTCAAATTTTATAAAAATCGAATCAAATTTTAAAAAGATATTAATAAAAGTTTTCTTCATTCTATTAAATCCTATCATACGTAATTAATTCAATGATATCCCATGATAAGTAATGATTCTAGGTTTCCACGGTGATTTCGTCCCATTTAAGATGGAGTCCTATTATTTCCGTAATACTGAATTTAATATGTATAATCGCAATAAATTTTGCATTCATGCATTTTTCCTTAAGAGTGCAACAGTTATTGCACCAAGATATGAATATTTATAAAACTAGGTATAGTACGAATGCACCTCATTTGCCACGTTTGACGTACAATTTCCGACTTGTTGTTTACTTGCCTTTGTATAGGAAGATCTTAAGCTTGAGTAATCCGATACATGGAAGTAGTGTAATTTTGTTACTTGTTTTAAAAATTAATTTTACTAATCTAAACAAGATTCGTGCAAAAAACTTTGCAATACAACTAGAATTTATTCTCTTTTGCTAAAGATAAATCAATTCCTTAACTATACACATAAAAATGAATAGTAAACGCTCTAAATTACTTATTATTTATCAGCCTCTTAATCCTACATTTTTGTAATATATTAAATACTGATTTAACGTTTGACTATCAAAATTTTCCTTGACATTACATTTTGTTTTTTTTTATATCCAACATATTCAAAAGCATGAGGTTTCTAGTGATTAATTAATGTGCAGTAAATAGTAATGAAAACGAATAGTAAAAGCTTTAAATTGCACATTATTTATCAGCTTCTTAATCTTACATTTTAGTAAAATATTAAATACTGATTTAACGTTTCACTATCAAAAATTTCTAAGACATTACATTTTTGTTCTTTCATATCCAACACATTCCAAAGCATGAGATTTCTTATGCTGAATGAATAAATAGTAAAGAAAATGAAATTTAAAACTTTAAATTACTCATCATTTATCAGCTCTTAATACTACATTGTAGTAAAATACTAAATACTGATTTAACATTTGACTATCAAAAATTTGTATGACATTACAATTTTGTTTCTTCGTATCCAACACATTCCAAAGCATGAGATTTCTAGTATTTATCTATATTTTACATAATTAATTGCATAACACATTAAATTTCTGCCATCTTTTGCTTCATTTCAATAAACTTTAAACATGCACGTACTATTTCGAAAACCTTTCGTATATATTATATTACGAAAAGGATATTATTCTGATAGGTATTGTTTTCGTATACGCCAACTAGCATTATTTGATAAATCGATATCAGACTACGAAACTTCCACTAGCATTAATTATGCCTGAAGGAATTGTTTCCATAAAATGGTAAAATGGAAATTGTTCCTTTACGATATCGAATCTACATTTCTAATTTTAAAATGTTTTATACAAGACATTTGAGAATGCTGTGGCGAAAATTAGATCATATGAATTAGTTCTGTCAATTTCCATTCCATGTTTGTACCTTTTAAGAATTTTGATAATTCATTGCAAGAAAATTGTTTGATGGTAAATTTTCGGATTCAACGATGAGATCTTGATATCACATTAAATAAATAATTTATGTTAACATAACATTATGATGAAATCAGGGTGAATCTGAAATAGTTTACAGAAATAAAACGCAAGTTAGGCTGCATAGAAACATAGAGTCGCAATTAACTTTTATATTTAAAAACTTACTGATCCGCCCAGTATTTCCCGGGACCGTGATAATAACTTTAAATATGCATAAAGTCAATGCTGAAGGATTTTATATATTTAAGCGAAAATCTTCCCAAAAGATTCTAATGCTGGGACCCTTACTGACATCGGCAGCGTACATACTGGAATGTATACAATTTCATTTATTTAAATGAAAATCTATCAAACAAACCTTGAGTTGCAGGCCCCACCGCATTCGGCAGCGTACATTGGGTGTACTACGCACACCCTAGACTCTTTCGATTTTATATTTTTAAATGAAAGACGTGCGTAGCCAATGCCTGTGATAATATCCTTAAATATACCTAAAATCAGTGTTGAATGATATTATATTTTTAAATGAAAATCTTTCCAAATGAACCTAAGGGGTTGTAAGAATTATTTTCTTCTCACCTTTTTCTTTTACATCGGGTTATTTAATATTAAAAACAAAGTATAGTTCTTGTCTCGTCCGAAACCTTTCAAATTCTTATGAGTTATAAATATAATATTTCCAAAGCCTATGTATAATTTTCGTGTGAAAATGTTCATATTTAATTGTAAAAAGCAATGTTTTCTTCTCACTTTTTTTAGAACGAAATCCTAAGGAATTTTTTTGTTCAAACTGATTATCGATGTAAGTATTTAAAACACAAGGCTGTTTTTTTAGTCATCTGGTCAGAGCTTTCTACTAAACCGATTTTGCTAATTATTTTTTTAAATGAAAATTGTTCAATTGTAAATGTGTCCTTAGTACCTATTTTGTAAAATATACGCAATTTTTATAAACTAATTTTAATTTTTAAAGTTTTTTTTAAATAAAATTTTGGTGTCTTTATGTTTCAAACAAAGTAGGGAAAAACTGTTCCAATTAAACGTGTGCAATGATAATAACTGTTGTGAAAATGTCTTCAATTTAAAGTTCAGAACGAAAATTCGGACCTAATATTCAATAAGACATACAGTAGCTTTAACTAAAAAAGTAAACTGTTGTGATGAAGTTGGCCGATGCTTCAGTCTTCTGAGCTCGTACATAAAGTTCAAATATAACACATGATGTATTTACTAAGTTCTTTATTAGAACGATTATGTTAGGTGTCACAAGATACAAATAATATTACAATGGGGTGTGATACACTGTCGCTTCGCTTAACAAGTTCTGTAAAATAATCACTCCACATGAGCGTATGCTATCGTACTCTATGTACAACATTACGATTTTACAACATCACTCTCCACAAACCGATTCCAACTATCCTGCTTCCTTTGATTCAACTCACTAACCCTTTTTTTTTCTCTTGCCCAGGTAGGGACCTGATGAGGTCTACTGCCATTGGTCGGTCACCCGCAATTTTTCCAAGATGTAGAAATTTACGTTTTCACACACACTTGGGCATTTCTCAAGGAGACAGATAAACTTTGTTATCTTCTCCCTGCATTCCTTTCAATAAAAGGCTATTGTCCTGCCCCGAAATATTTGTTGAGTTCCTAAAGATCTTTGTGTGCTGAGAACACGATGCTACACTGTAACTGTATGTTTCTGTGCGTTTGATTTGGTTGTTCATTACTGACAGTTATTTTAGAACAACCCACTGCTTTAATTCACAACATTCATTACTATATACGTTTTTACACACACTTGGACATTTCTCAAGGAGACAGATAAACTTCGTTATCTTCTCCCTGTATTCCTCTCAACAAAAGGCTATTGTCCTATGCTACGCTTCAAAGAATGAGACGTTCTAATTTTCATACACATGTCACATTAATTATATAATATTTTGAATACCTAGCATCCCTTATTTCATTACAGTAAGTTTGAAACATGCATGAGTTATTCTGAAAATTTCTTGTATATATTAACTCACAAAAAGGATATTATTCTAATAAATATTATTTTCGCAAAACAGTGATTAGCATTAGTTGATAAATCGATAACACACTGAGAAATTTCCACTAGCATTAATTATGGCACAGAGAATTGTTTACGTAAAATGATAAAATGGAAATTTTCATTTAAGATATTAGAATCTACATTTCTAATTTTAAAACGTTTCATGTAAGACATTTCAGATGGTTGTTGCCAAAATTGGATGGCATAAATTTCTTCTGCAAATTTTCATTCTACGTTCGTATGTTTTGATAATTAGAATTTCAATAATTCCCCCGAGACAAAACTGACTTGGTTTAAAATTTTGTATATAAGAAAATTTTTATATTTCACCAAAATAATTTATTTTGTTTTAACTGGAATATATTAATACAACTTCAATTTAAATAATGCTTTGAGTAAGAGTTTTGTGCATTTCAAAATCGAATAGAATAATTTATAGGGCTACACATTATTGATTTTAGATAAAATTGCAGAAAGATTTGTAATTTCCCAAGTAACATCGACCTACTCATATTTAATTAGCCAGTCATCGATATCGTCTAAAACTTGCCAACTATCTATATACCAGGGTTACACAAGTGATTATTTTTTTATTCTATTCGTACCAATTTAAAAAAGTAATAATTTTTTAGGCCAATTTTGAGAAAAATCTTGATTAAAGAAGTTTCCTTCTACTTAATGGTAGTGTCGCCAGTTCTCTATCTTTTTTTTAAATCCAGATTTCTTGATTGTCACCACTTTTTCGATGTAGAAATATTTGCCTTATATAACACAGAATAAATGGTTCTAAATCAGGGCAAACTATATTAATTTCAAAATTGAGACAAATGAAAAAAGTGGTGGCATTTGAGTAACCTGAATTAAAATAACTAGTGGATTGGCAATACTGTATAATGATATGAATAGAATAAAATATAGTCATCTGATCAACTCTGTTATACTTATAACCTTTGGAGCAGTTTCTGATATCGCTCTCTGATGAAGAAATCTTCACTATACAATAATATTATATTTCCAGATGAAATTGAGAGAATTCTTACCACCGCACAAAAATTTCATCGGCAACTTACAATGTTTTCAATCTAATTTCATCCAGCCGATCATCGATTCAGGGTGTTTTTCATTCACGATGAATTTGGAATGAAAATTCATCTTATTTATTGAGTTTGCGATAATTAGCCATTGACGTTTAATTTTTTGTCGATGAAATTCCTTTCCTTATTCTGTCAACTTTTGCTAGTAGGTTAAAAGTCCAGTTACACTATCATGCAAACAATAATAATGTAATACAACAGGAATATCGTCGGTACAATGTCAAACTATCCAATATGAAAACAGTGTTGTCAGTGAACTATTTTTTTTTTAAATTCAGATTTCTTTATCGACAGCACTTTTCTGAAATGATAAAATGTCTTTGTTTTCGCCTTAATTAATATGTCATTAAAAAGGGCGAATTTTACTATTTCAAAAAAGTGGTGCCAGTGCCAATCAAGAAATCTAAATTTAAAAAAGTAGCCCACAGGCAATACTGTTTTCATACTAGATAGTTTGACATGGTACCGACGATATCAGGACCAATTATTCCATATTTGTGACTTAAAATGCTTGAAAAAAGCAGCTTCCTAATGCAGTCTTATCTGATGTGGATAGCTGAATCTTTATTACTCCAATAATACCTTCAAACATGGGCTTAGATACTTTTCGCGTGTCCATGATGTCATATCTAGTACCATCATCAACTTTAGGGCCTAGATTCTAAGACCATCGGCCGAAACTCCGCCTTTAGTTAGCGTGGTCACGTTTGGTTACGCCACGGCCTTCTCCTCCTGAAGTAAGCCGTGATTACGCCCATACTTCGCTTCACACATTGAAGCAAATCCTTGAGATATTTTGATCACAGTGTTTGTCAGTTTGGCCTCCGTTTTTATTCCGAAATTTTAAATTCACACCGAAAATTTTGAAAAAAGAGTCTTTACTGTATGTAGTCACTTTGACTTTGACTTTGATGAGGAAACTTTCAGAGTGCCGGAGGACCAAAAATCCCATAACTCTAGTGGAAAATGAGCCAAAAAAGGAAAAAACTTAAAAATTTTGAAGCCAAAGAATTGGCGGAGGGGGGGGGGGGGTGGCAGAGAAAAACTGCCTAAAGCGGACTCAAAGAGCCGCGGTAGAAAAATGCGAAAACAGAAACAAAAACAGACGCTTCCGCGCCTTGCTTACGCTTCATGGTGTAGTCACAAAATTTCTGTTACAAAATAGAGTAAAAAAACTCTATTTTTTTTCTGGTACGAATTCGGATTTTATGAATAAAAATGGAGGCCAAACTGGCAACCGTGTTTGATCACACATTTTAATACTGTTTAGGTTTCACTTAGCGCAGCAGCGAAATTTTATTTTACCTCGACTAGCTTTACTAGACCAGATAAATTTGTTCATTTAGATAAGTTTGTTGAGTATATAAATTCTGTTTACCAAATTTTATACATTTATAACAAACTTATAGCCATATAAGACAATTTAATTTTTTAAGCCTTATTTACATATTAATATTGGTGCATAAGCTAAACAAAAATGTCCAAAATCAGAAAATATTACCTTAGATTCTAAACATCAATAAGTTCAAAGTGCACATGATTTCTCTTGAAGAAAGGTTTTCTGCAATATAAATTTATTGTGCTTTCTGGAGATTTCAGTTCGTAATATTTATTTTACTTACTGCAAATACTAGTCGCAGAAGTTACATTTTTCAAAGACAACGATTAAATAAATTGCATGTAATCAAAGAAGAAATATTTTAACTAATCACAGCAAATTTATTAAACTACTAAAACTGTTAATTAGATTAAAATAGAATAACATAGTAATATTCTGGATTTTTAAAAATAAAATATTTTTTTAAATTTATTCCTGGTAACATATTGAGAGATTAACCTGATATTATAACGGGCAAATATTGATTTAACTCAGAAAATAAAAAATGTTGGCGAGATTTTTTAAAAATCTAAATAAATGTGATTTTCTTTTTTTAAGAAATGGCTAAACAAATGTTATTGTAACTTATGTATAATCCATAAAATAAATAAATATAACCGTGGGAATGAAATGCTCACATAAATTTGATTACACACGTTAGGTATTTTAACAGCAGAAATCCCATAATCTTGAGATTTATCAACACAATACGACTTCAAAAGGAAGACATCTAAACATACCAACTATACAGTTATTTCTTCTAAAGTTCGAAAAACATGAATAACATTGCTAAACCGAAATTTTTATTTCGAAAAAATAAAAGCTTTCAAAAGATATCAAAATTTTATACTATATAAATCATGGATTGTTACTGTAACATTTCTTTTTAACCAGGAGGTATGTACTTTGAGATCCGAGAATTTCTCCAAAAGCATGCTATGCCTCAGGTTTTATATTCCGTGAGCATTATTTCTTAGGTCCGAGATACTAAGCATAAAAGGCATTCTGAATACTGATATTTTACTTTTAGCAAATATTTATTTCAATTAAAATATAATTCTGAGTACTGATATCTTATTTTTAGCAAGTATTTATTTAAACTGAAATATAATTCTGAATAGGGTAAAGTGCTCATATTTCGTCCCCTGTAACTTCTCCGCTTCTGCAAAAGTGGTGCCACTTATGACGGAAGGCACAGAGGACGGAAGGTAAAAGGGGTCAGCATTGAAAGTTTCGTTCGCAAGACGCATACATAAATTAAAGACGCCGAATTTCCTATTTTTAGAAGACATGAGTTCTTATTACTTTAAGTTTTGATTCGATTTTCATTAAATTTGAAATGACAAAATTCTGTAATAATTATATATATCAAATTTCAAACCATTCGGCTGAGTAGTTTTTGCGCTGTTATATGAGGATAGACGGACGAACCAGACGACGGCTATAGGCGTTAGGTATTTCTATAATTATGAACACACCTAAAAAAGAGGTCAGAATTAGACCCTTTTCTTAAAATCGCTGCCACTTCGATCATTTTGAAATTTATTATCTCAAAGTGGTTTAAGCTCCTGTCAATATCATCTGCTTTCATAATCCTTAACGGAAACTGATTTCAAACGATTCTAGCGATCTATCGGATCCCCCTCCCGATTGGAAGTGTACGGCGTGCACGCTAGGGAATCCACTCACGCAACTAGAACCACGCCATCTATTTTTTAAATAAAAAAAAATAATAAAAATGTTCTTTTACGGGTAAATCTTGTAATTGAAATAAAAAGACATTTCATTATTCACACATAAGTTACATTAAATGTTATGATTGATAGGGTAAAGAGCCCATATTTCGTCCCCTGTCCTAATTTCGTCTGCTTTAACTTCTCCGCTTCTGCGAAAGTGGCGCCCCTTATGATGCAAGGCACAGGGGACAGAAGGTAAAATGAGTCAGTATTGAAAGTTTCGTACGCATACATAAATTAAAGACGTCGAATTTCCTATTTTTAGAAGATCTGAAATCTTATTACGTCGTTTGTAGAACATTATTTATTGTACTGTAAGTATTTATTTCTTATTCATTGCATGTATTTTACGTAAGTAAGATGCTGACAGTAGCATACAGTAAGTTTTAGGACGCTCAGTTCATCTTACGGGAACTGAAGCTCCGCAACTTTGGGGAGTTGCGTGGTCCCAATTTCGTCCCCCTTGCAGTGCTTATTTTCGCCCCGGGGAGAAAATTAGGAATGCTTTTTCATGACAATTTTTTCCTCATTGTTTGGATGGCTAATGTTTCGTTATGTTATTCTTCCACTGATAATTAGAACATTTATTTGTGCCATCATGTAATGTAAATTAAATTACTTACTCATTTAGAAATAAGACTGGATCGTAAATGTGGAATTCTTCAGCGGATGCAAATGACATCATTTTATATAAAATAAAAGCGTATATTTTAAGTCTTAAAACTGGAATATATTTTGTACTATCTATATTTATATATTTTTTTTTTCATCAGTGACAACACTAAATTCTGAAAAAGCAGAATTCCTGTTTTCTAGTTTTCTCTTTCTTTTTCGACAATGCATAATAAGCAAATCCAAACAACATAGGTGATAGCAAAATGAAGGTCATTTCCGGATTCAGCACTACAAAACACATAAAATTCAGTTATCAAAAATTTAATAAAATAACCATCACATCTATTTCACGAAATCTGATGTTAAAATAGTATCTGATTTTCGCTTTCTTTTTTACTTTTTAACTTTGAAATTTACGATTTATAAAAAATCATGAGGTGATGGTAAATAAAGAAGGCTATTTTCGATTTCAGCGCTATAAAATACATAAGAATGATTGATAAAAGCTAAAAAACACAACCATTACATCTATGTTATAGTATCAGATTTTCGCTTTTTTTTTTTTTTTAGTTTTGAAATGTACAATTTGCGAAAATTCCTTACGTGAGGGTTAAAAATGAATGTCATTTTCGGATTCAGTGCTACAAAATACATAAGAAACAATTTTTAAAAGCTAAAAAACACGACATAACCCAAATTTTGTAGGTTAATGTTATACGACACATTTTCTTAGTGATTTTTTCCTATAGAATTGATTGCAAAATGATTTAAATATGCTTTAAAAGGGATTAAATACCTAATCCGTGGACCGATTTGTAAGAAAATCTATACAGTTTATGAAAGAGTGGTTTATAACATACTTACCAACTGGTAGCGCAATCGAAAGTACCGTTTGTGTATTCGTTAACACATTCACACACACAGACAAATCATGATTACCATACTTTCCTCACACTATGTATGTTTCGAATCTAAAAGCTTTGTGTATTAAATGTGTTTGTACCGTGTTAAGAGGCCTGAGCATTGTACTTTAGAAGCAGGGAAAGCTATAATTATCCGCAGTTGAACTACAGTCAATAATTCGCTCATTGAACAATTAAAATACCTGCTGAAGCTTCAACAATTTTTGTCAAATGACCGTGATGCTAGACGCTTTTGAAAATCCTTTTTAAAACAGATAAGAAAAAACTTTCTTACTTCATTTTTAACACTTTCAAGAAGTTGAAAAGTGTTTATGACTTCGGTTTGTCTGGCCATCTGAAAGTTTGTAGCACGTTTAGTTCATTTACAGGGACAGTCAAAAGTGTTCCATTACATTACGACCAATGAGAAAAAAATCGTTTCAAATCATTTTTAATGGCTTTACACTCTTTCAAACATAATAAAATTGATATGCATTTATGAAGGACACTAAAATATACATTCTGTAGATTATTCGGTGCAAAGAATAGCTATTATTCATTTACAGGGCCACACAAAAGAATTCCGTTACATAATGGTGTGTGTGTGGGGGGGGGGGGGGATTGTTTGCGGCGTATTTCAATTATGTTAAACTATTTCATGTATAATGAAATTGATATACGTCGCTGAGCTTTAGTATAAGTTATTTCATGTATAGTACGAAATGCATAGCATTTACAGGGATACACGAAAGATTTCAGATACTATATTGTACCCGAATTACTGTATATTTGCAACGATTTCGCGAAATGAATTTTTAATTATGATATGTGCTTTTAAGTTTCACTATATTTTTGCATACTATATAGTGTGTATAAGTGCTATAGTTCATATGCAGAGATACAGAAAAGAATTCGTAAAGGTTACTGAGTATGAGCGTAAACTGCTTAAAGGTGGGTTATAAATGAGTTATGCATTTTTACGTTGAACTGCATTTAGTTTACTAAGAAATGTTTGTAGAATATAGACAAAATGATATACAGGGGCCACACAAAGAATTGGATACACGGCCGTCTATGGATGATAATTTCTGGAAATATGATTTCAGTAGTTTTAAGACTATTTTAGTTTAAATTAAAATTTACCTGAATAGTGGCAGATAATAAAGGTTCTAGGTGAACTACAGGGATGTACAAAAATGTTCAAGTATGTTTCCATCTATTAGTATAAATTGCTGAAAGAGAAATTTCATATATGTTTCTTGCTAAATTAAATTTTCCAATTATATAGTATATATATCAACCTACAGATCAAATACAGGGCTGTTTAAAGGATTTGGAATACATATTTAGCTATGGACGGTATCTGCTGAAATCAGTTTTTCAAGTGTTTTATGCGTTTTATAAAAAGTTTACTTAGTTATTCTTTTTACTTTATTTCCCTAAATAACGAAGTTTTGTTAAAGCATTCGGGAAGTGTTGGAAAATCTTTCATAATCTATACTTAACGCATGATTTTTCTTTCTTGTTTATTTTCGATTGGCATTGTTATAAACAATCCATTTTTAATCATTTCAAAAAGAGATTGCTTTCAAGAAGTTTTAGTTGTCAATGAAATGTATTTAAGTTTATGATGAAGCCATAATTACAGTTAAATTCTGATTCACTTTCTTAAATTCTTTTGTTTAATTTTGTTATTTTTCAACCTACGCATCAAAATTGACCGTTTGCTCACTTGGTAAAGTTTTATATTAGACAAATCTTTTGTAATCCCACCAAATCGTCTTTAGATTAATATTAGCTTAGTCGTCATTTTTACTAGCTAATTTTCTTTACTCCACATTTCATTTTCGATTGCATTGTTGTAAACAACCCACTTTAAATCGTTCCAAAAATAGATTAAACAACCCACTTTAAATCGTTCCAAAAATAGATTATCTTCTATCACATTGAGTTGTCAATGAGTTCTGATTAAGTTTATGGGGAAGCCATAAATTGAGCATTTTTTATCTAGCCAAATTATTTTAAACGTTTTTCAGTGCGTGTATGCTTTAATCTAACGTATTCTATTATGATTATTCTGATTCATTGATCTTCATAAACGTAAACCATACACACAAAATATAGTTCATTTATGCGAGGAAAATTTTGGAAATCAATTTTCAACAGTACCGCATTGTTTTTATCTTTGCTATCATGCAAATTAAAGAACTACTGTAATTTTAATTTTTAAAATGATATCGCTGAATACTATAAAAATGATCCCTTTAATTTTTTTTTAAATTTTCCTTTTCTTTGGAGAAAAATCAAAATGAAATGTTCTTTTTATTTTTCCTGATTGTTTGCTTCATGAAAAGGGAAAGACAACATATGACATGTTGCTTTCCATTTTATAACTGACAACACATAGATAAGAAATACAAATAACTTATTGCCAGTTGAAGTAACCAGCAATCAAATAATAATACAGGTTTCAAGTGATTAATGCAGTTAATTAATCCTTCAATATTACCACACGAATCATAACCGTACTAATTAGTTAATGGGAAAGCTACAATAGATCTACAGCCAAGTTTCTTTAACGTCTTGAGACCTGAAGTTAAAATAAAACTACAAACACACATTCCCTGCTTTTGAACAAACAAAATGACACCATAGAGTCAGAAAAAGGTTCTCATTTGGATGAGAACCCTTTTTCTGAAATTGATACTTTAGTGTTCTGGTAATTTAGGTTCACAAATATAGATCTAAAATTACTACCCCCCCCCCCCCCCTTAAAATATTTTAACAATCCGTAACCTATATTCACGCAATTACAGATCTAAGGATTTTAACCCTCCAGCCGCGGAGGACTTTTTCAGTGGGTTACTTTTTTAAAATTAAGATTGTTTTATTCCCACCACTTTTTTGAAGTAGAAATAGTCACTTTATTTAATTACAGATTAAATAATGCGAGGCTAAGCCGAAATTATACGCTTTTAAAAAAGTTGTGGGAATTAAGCAATCTGAATTTTAAAAGAGTAGCCCACTAGAATACGAAAATAGTGTTTCCCACGGCTGGAGGGTTAAAAAGTGAATGATATACAAATCTTAAAATATTTTAATGAAAAAGGCTTAAGTTAAATATTTTTTTTTTAAAGTTTGAACTGTAATGAATTTAACTTAGATGCTCATATACTAGTCTAAAATAATTTTTATTAAAACCATCTTAGACCTTTTCATAAAATATCGACGTTTAAAACAGTGCTATTGGTTGACCTTAAATTCCTCTAGCGATAATGCTCCTGCACACTCATTTGTTCCCCCACCCCCAATCCTCGCAATTTATTTTCGATCTCCTTAATTCTAAAACATACGCACTGTTATTCACTCTATATACGTCATATTAAATACTACGCATATTTGAAATACGATATCGGAGATATAAACAATATTTCCAATCATTTACTAATCTTTTTTTAAATATGCTAAAAATCATTAAAAAAAAGCACGTTTTAAGTTATTAAGTTGTTCGTAGAGGCAAAAGCTCACCTAGCAGGAGGGGGAAACTTGGTACGTCCATTTCTGACATATGTCGAAGAGATTAAAACAATTTCCAGCTTTCCCCTAATTAATTCCGAATTCGGCCCTTTTTTCATCCCCTACCACTGGGCTATAGCCAGTAATCAAGAGGTTAAACCATAATTCTCAAAATATCCAAAATAAAATCCTAAAATAATTACAAAAACATTGTAAATGCCTCAATAATAATAAAAAAAAAATACATGTAGTATATAAAAAGGTACTTTTCGGTTAGCCGGGCGCCAGTGTTATATTTACATTCATATATACATATATATGCACATATATGTAAATATATATATACATATGTATGTATATATTTATGCGTGTGTGTGTACATATATATATTTACATATAACCCCCCTTATAGGAATGGAGATGCATTGAATGCTGTTCAATAATCAATGAGATGCGTTTCATTTGCCGTTGCTATTAAACAATTAACAAATAATTGCGATTTCTGCACCACGTACGATAGCGTACTATATATATAGATTAGTTTTAAAAGATTATCTCAAACTATGAAATAAAAGTCTCGCGCAAGTACATTTTTAAATTTAAACTGTTTGGCAACATTATGGTTGGCAGTTTTAAATATGACGTAATTTCCTCCATTTACATCTTTTAACGCATATAAATGAATTTATAGCTATCCAATTTCCATGAAAGTAAGCGCTACAATCGTTAAAAATGGACTCATCACTTCAAATAGGAAACGCCACTCTATACTTTAGTACAAAGTAATGTTTAATGAATCTCTGTACTTCAAGACATATTATTTACTGGATTGCTGTACATATTTACATCGCAAAGGACACGTAGATTCTCTTTTTTGCCCTTCCCAAAAAATACCATTTTGTTTAAATTTAACAAAACTAACAACCAAAATAAAATTTTGATTTAAAAAATTCACTTCAAGATCTAGAATTTGAATTTGAAATTTCAAGCAAAATTTTCAAGAACAAGAATTTCAATTTAAAAATTTCAATTAAAAATTTTCAATTTCAAGAACAAAATTTTAGATTTTCTACGCAAACCTATCGTTACACTCAGGGATTTCTTCTTTACAGAAATCGTAACACACTAAAAAGAATATGTATATATTCAAAATACAATATAAATATAAATTAATATAATATCACAAAATAAAAACCTTTTATTTATTTAACTCTTTCCTTCGGAACGTAACCCAAAATTGAACTATTTCAATTTATCGTAACGTAATACGATATTACTATACTTTTAAGAAAACACAAAAAAAATTTTATAACTTCAATATTAACTCTCAAAATAAAACAAAATTATTATTACACAGTTCTTAACTTTCAATTGCTTTCAAGAAAATAAAATAAAAAAATAATAATATTACGTTAAGCAAGAATTTTTAAAAACTTTCTTCACAAAAGCACCTTTTCTATTTTTGTTCTAAGAACACAATTATTCTAAATTAATTAAATTACTTTACTAGCAAAATAATTCAAAATTGTTCTCAAAAGAACACAATTTACTTTTGTTCCAGGAAACAAAATTCATTCTCTCTCTTTTTTTTTTTTTTTTTTTACTTTTTAAAACAAATTCAAATTTAAATGTTTAACCTATAAGAAAACTTATTCTTATAAAAAGTTCTGTTCAAAACTTAATTTCGTCATTTCATAAATTAACGTTATTCAAAACTAAATTCAACTTATTAAGAAAAAAAATATTTATTCTATCGTGAATATCTGTCAAACGATACCATTTTAATAAAATACAGTTTATTAAATTCAAAACGAAAATGTTTTCTCAAATTAGAACACAAAATATAATTTTCACATCAGTAAGTAAAATATATCTTAACAGAACAAATTTTGTTCTTAAATTACCCTTAATCTAAACTGATCAAAGATTTGTACTTTCAGAATTTAATTCTTACAGAAAACTTTTACATTATGTAAGATTTCTAACTTCAGAACATTTTTACCTCGCCTGTATGTCATGACAAAACAGACACAAATTATTTTCTTTAAGAGAAAACTATATACTTTCAAATACTATCTTAAACAATTTTAATATCAAAAGTTTAATAACATAAAATAAACAACATGAGAATGCAAATACAATTACACACTTATCTTCGGGTAGCGGCTACACGCATCCATATTTTTATAAGCCTTCAAGCAGTAAAACTTATTTAAGGATACAAAGCACTTTCTGTTCCGAAATCGACGTTCAGTTAACAGAGCATTAGTAGAACACTTTGACACATATACGTGAAGCTTATGCGGAACAAGCACCTTTCGTGCAACATATTTCCCTTCAACACTATGGCGAACACACGGCATTTCTAATTTGCCTTAGCCGATATCACAGAAGCGACGTCTGACCAGAAGATGCTAAAAAACTACTTTCCCTTCCCCAAAGCACCAGCCATTATAGCACACCATTTGTAGAAGACGACACTGTGTATTAAACACCAGTATTTTTTAAAAACTCCATCTTTCTACGTTAAGCACCAGCAGCTCTTTTGAAATATGAAGAGCACGAGCATTTTTAAAAACTCGTAGAGCATCAGCATTTATTTACTCGGTCGGTCGTAGATTCAGGACCCCACGTTGGACGCCATTTATAGCTATCCGATTTCCATGAAAATAGGCGCCACAATCGTTAAAAATGGACTCATCACTTCAAATAGGAAACGCCACTCTATACTTTAGTACAAAGTAATGTTTAATGAATCTCTGTACTACAAGACATATTATTTATAGGATTACTGTGCATATTTACATCGCAAAGCTCAGAAGAAATCCGCTAATCTGGAAAACATTTTATCATTTCCCGCCTCTCAAAACTCCGAGGGAATTAAAAAGCAAGACAGCTTGCATTTCGAAACCTGTCCATTGCGAGTCTCAGAATTCTCTGCGGAAAATCTAATCCGCATGGAATCATGGGAAAACCTATTTGGCAGCCCGCTAAACTGTCGTGTGCTGCCATCTAGTGCATCGGTATTTAAATATTTGTTACAAATTTATTATTTTACAATTTTCTTTCGCTTTTAAAACTCACGTGTAAAGATAGTTTTTATGATAATTAATATTTTCCTGCTTTTAATATATAATCATTTAATTTTCATTTGAAAGTTTTTTTCTGTTTATAATAGTCACGTGTAAATAAATTTTTAATTTAAAGGAAATACAATTCTTTAAGCTGTTTTTAAATTTGGCAACAATTTAAAATATTACCCTTTTCTAAAAGTTGTAAAAAATATCTCTCTAAATGCTGAAAATATGAATTATAAATAGAAATAAAACCTCAAAAAATGAGTCAAATAAAAAAAAATAAATGCAGTCTGCACACCGGGAACTTTTAATCTATAAAATGATCTAAAAATAATTAAATTCCTATGTATAGTTTTTTCTCCTATAAAACTTTTTTAATGGAACGATTTTGACCAACTGTAACATTAAATATCTCTTAAAATAATTCTTCGATTTGAAAACTGTCTGATTCAGCGTGTTTATCAAACATTTCTCTGTAATACCACCGATTTTCATATTTTTGTGTAGAATATTTCTCTTAATATTAATGAAGAAAGACCTTCGTTCGCAAAAAATTCAAAACCGGCTGCGGCAATGACAGCTTAGTTACTTTTTTTAGAATAGAGAGATAATGTAATGGTAATTAATAAAAACGTATTTTTCGACTATGAATGTCTACATATTCTCTAATGCTCACCTAGTAAGAGGGCAGAAACTCAGTACATTAATTCTAGACCTAAACTTAAGGGATTAACACAATTTTCAGCTTTCCCCTAATTAATTCCGAATTTGGGCCTTTTTTTCCCTCCCCTAGCACTGCACTCTCTATTAACAGAAACAACTGAAATAATTAGTGAAGATGAATTTATTTGTTTGTATATGGTATATTTGTTTCTATTTGTACATATGGTGCATGCAGAAATAAACAATAGATGGCGTTGCCTACTAAATAAAAGAACAGAGATTAAACTATGTGAAGTGGATAAACTTCAATTGATATTTTTATTCATTTTAATGATGCTTTAAAATGGAAGTGAAAATATTTTATTGTTGTTAGGAATTTTAACAACATACTGTTGAATTTTAATGTTTGTGAACGGATAGTGTATATAATTTGTATAGTGAACTAATGACATTATTTTAAACATATCAATATGTATATCGTAATCTAATTGAGAAATCCGGCACTTTGCATAGAACCAAGCTAATTGAAAAGGTATCTCTTTTTTAGCTCACAGGCTATCAAAGCTTGACAGCTAATGTGCTCGCCCGTTCTGTATGTATGTACGTACGTACGTATGTATGTATGTATGTATGTATGTACGTAACGCGATAACTCTTGATAGAAACATCCGATTTGCTTCAAAAAAATTTTCTAGGTTCATTGTGATAAGGCGGTTCCCTGATTAGTTTTGGGAGTTCATTGGTTAAGGATAAAGGAGGAAAAACGGGGTTAGTCCAACCCCTTAATTCAGATAAATGGGTTTTTCATACAGAATCATTCAACTTGCTCCGAATTTGATATACCGGTTTATTGTGTTAGGGAACTTCCTGATTAGTTTTGGGGGTTCATTGGTTAAGGATAGAGGGGGAAAAACGGGGTTAGTCCACCCCCCCCCCCTTAATTCAGATAAATGGGTTTATCATGCAGGATTATTCGATTTCCTCCAAATTTGGTATACAGGTTTATTATGATAAGGAGCTTCCCTGATTAGATTTGGAGGTTCACTGGTTAAGTATAAAGGGGGGAAACGGGGACTAAATCCCCTTCACTTATTTTTTGGAGGGGCATTATTCTTTAAAATAAGAGTACGATATACAATTAGTGTGAATAGCCTGTGAGCTCAATGCCATCAGTTTAGCTGGGCACTTTTCTTTTTTATTTCTAATAAGCCTGGTGTTTCTTAGGCTTATTTCAAAGATATTATGTAGCTTTAGCCTAATTGGGACTATGACCATCTGTTTCTCTGTCAGACTAATATATTTTTCAGCAATTATTGCAAAGAGCCTATGCAGTTTTAGGCTTATTAGAAAATGACCAGCTGTTAATCAAAACATGCATGCTTATTGCAATAATTTCATGGTTGTTAAGGAAAATGTTTTATGTTATTTTCTAAAATGCTACTGGACGTATTACTCGTTATTTGCCGACAAAAGCCATCCAGTGTTACTTTGCATAATGCCAAAAAAATAGGAAATCTGTAAATAAAGCAATTCTAAAAGAAGACACGGTATTAAAACATCAAGATCTAGTACTAAGTAAGTACACAAGTGTTTCCAGTAAGAAAATTAATTTCTTTGATTTGGATTTTGGCACTGGGAATTACAATCAAGTGCCGACGGAAAAATCCATGGCGTCGTATGATGCATTGCTAAATGCTGCCGCTAAATTGCTGACATTGCCAAATTGTTTGTACAAAATAAGGAAGTTAGTATCTCGTGACGAGAAGAAAGACCCATTATTTTTCTAAGGTAAAGTTAAAGTAGCGTCACTATTCGCTACAGACTATTGCTATCTCGCGATGTAAAAATTTTCAAAATGTAGCGCGCTGCACTACAAATGATCGGGAAAAAAGGAGCGACAACTGTAGTTTCGCTATTTGTAGTGCGCAACTTTAAACCTCGGGTTTCAGGTGTAATCGAGTTGTAGCATAATAAGCAGTATAAAGAATAAATGACGACTGAAAAATATAGAACATGGACTTCAAAAACGTGACAAAACTAGTTTAGCAAAATTAATTTTGTGGTGCGATATTAAAACTTTTGTTATTCTTTTTTTATCTAATAAATATTTTTTATTTCTGTAAAATATAAATAAATGAATGCAAAAAGAAGAATGAGTCTAAATTAACTAATCGGTCTAACTCACGATCAAACTTCAGTCCATTTTCGTTATTTTGAGCCTTTCTATTCCTTTAGTGTTATTTAAACGATATTATTGATTTTTTTTCTATTCTAGTTGTTGTTGTTGTTGTTTATTGTGTTGTCCACCTATATGAGACAATATACAGCTAATTTATGAATAATATCGACAATACATAAATTTTATTTCACAGATGATATCAATCCAGTTGTTGGATGTTTGAAACATGTCAAAGTAATAATCAATGTAATGTTTTGTTATTCAATTATGACAAATTAGAATCTTATAAATAAGATATAGCGGCTCCCAAAGTATCTCCTTCCTTGAGTTGTAAGAGCGAAAATGTACAGATGTAAAATCGTAAATTTGTTTCAAGAGACCATTTATTTTCTACTAATATTCTTTCTGACATTACAGAATCCATAACTTTGAAGAAATCTTGAGTATTTGACAGTATAGTAACGCTGAAGTGGTAATACCTCTTAGGTACTTGAAATCATCCTCAACCTCTTACAAATTCACTTGAGACTCGAACTCCATATATACCAATGTCAAAGGGCCGAGAAAGATAATTGATTTGGCATCGTCCGAGAGAAAAGACTGCAGATAGACTCTCTCGCTGGCTGCGCATCAAGATTTGCCCAGGAAAGAACGATTTTCGATTTTAGTTCGAATTACAAACAATAGATGGCGCTGCGATCAATAGAGGCTAAATTCAGGCTCGATATTTGGTACTTCGTGGTCCGGATAATACATTTCCATCTCCTTTTTCTGCATGGAACAACAGAAAGGACCAAAAATCGAACCTGTATTTAGCGACTATTGCTTACAGCGCCATCTATTGTTTGTAATTCAAACTAAAATCGAAAATCACTGTAAAAAAACTTTTGACTTTATGCATAACCCTCCTGCAAGAATTTTTTTAATATCTGTCACCGTTTGGAAGTTATTGAATTTTAAAATCAGTCAGTCCTTTTTGGGACACCCGGTATATAGATAGAGTAATATGTTCCACAGTTATTAGCAAACGAGGTTAAAATATTGGGATCCATTCAAAGAGGAGAGAAATTTTTCTTGTTTATTTTAAGTTTTACTATTTAAATAAATGTACCGATTTAACTTTTAAATAATTTTATCTTCAAAAATTTTTTAATGTAATCAAAAAGAGACAACAGCCTGTGTACTGTGTTATTCCACTTATAGAAATAATTTGATTTACCAAAATGGCTATTTCATTAACCTATTCAAGACTTGCGCATTATACATGAACTTTATTCAATTGGCACCACTTTTTTAACAGTTATCTTTGTTTATTTAATCACCGAAAGTGCTTAATTAAATCAATTTTTTATTATTACTTTATGGTTAAAGCCTTATAATTCTTATTATTCTCTCAATATCTTATTCTACCACTTTTTAATAGTATTAAGCCTTAATTTTTTAATTAAATTAATTATGCAATATATAAACTGCAGTTAGACTATCCTACTTCCCAATGGCTCACTCAAAATAAGACTTTCTTTCTTTCTTTCTAACCGATGACCAGGCGCCTACCTGCCGGGTTGCCCCAGCTTTACGGGTTTAGTACCTGACATCGGGGCGTAAGTCTAATCGCCGCGAAGCGGCAATAAACCTGACATCATTGCCTCGATCGTCATCCTATCTGCAGTGCCTACTGCTCGTTTCTGTATACTTTGTTTTGCCGGTTACTTATCATTATATCCTGATGTTTGGCACCTGAACATTGCTACTCAAGTTGGTCTCGTAATCTAGAACAATGATCAGATGAAGAGACCTTCACCTGGCAAGGCACTTCCAGAGGTATAATTCAAAATAAGACATTCATCTGAAGACTGAGCATAAATTTGCTGAGAACTCGGACGCCCCTCAAGAACTGTTAAGCTTAATTATATGAGGTAGATATGACTTTTCTGTATTATTGGTACCAAAAGCAATTCCTATATGTACACCTTTTGAATTTGCATATATGCAATCATGGTCCCGAAGGGGTTAACAAAAATTAAGTTATTCTTTTATTTTTTATTTGAATTCTTGAAAATATTTAAGTTTTCAGCTTATAAAATGTATTATCCAATTATCAGCATTGTTAAAATGTCACATAAAAATTAAAGTTTCCCAATTTAATTATACGTATGAACTTATGAAACTGTTTCATTCAGATGTTTGTTAGAAAAAATGAATATCAGCACAATTCACGGTACACAATTTACAATTTTAATTAAAGAGTTTCCTTACTGCTGAAATGAAATGTAATCGTATAACAAACCTTCATACAATATTTTATATTAATGCTAATTTATTTCTTTTCTTATTTTAAACCAATAATTATTTTCAATGTCGTTCTCACAAATACTGAAAAATTACTGGAGGCATAAAAACAAACAATGGTAAATAAGGTTAAATAATAAAGATTCAGCAACTGATAAATTTCATCTAGAACCTTTTATTAAATCATGATATTTTGGATATTAAAAATAATAAATTATCCAGTAAGTAGCGGAAAATTTATTGCACTGAAATATTTTCTATACCTTCAGAATTATTATAAATCTTTGATATGTAAAGGACCCATTCTTTAAACAATTTACGCAAGAATAATTAAGTTATTAAGTCTCTTAACAAAAGCAGAGAATAATTTTGAATATATTTATTACAAATACTCGTTAAATTAAATTGGAATTGAAAGCTTTTGTGATTGATATTATTTATGATATTCAAATGTTTTTAAAGTTTTACAAAATATCATAACAAATCTAAGTTATTCATATTTTTGAGATTTGTTATTTCATTAGTTTTTATTATTTTTATTTTTTTAAGACAGAGTTTTACATATTTACTTATAAACTCTTCTGATAAACAGAATATTTATAAGTAGATTATAAGTAGATGAAAACAACATTTATAGCTCCAAAACACATTTATTTGTTGCAAACTAGTTTGATAACCACGGCGTGCTGTCACCAGTGCAAAATATGATTGCTCAGAAAAGAAATTTGCTCAAATATATGTAGGGGAAGCGGATTCATGTATAAAGTTTATTGGCCAATCGAATTACAGAAAATTTTAGTAAACAGCCAATGTAAGAGAAGCTAATTCAAGGATAAAGTTTATTAGCCAAAATAATTACAATAGGAAATTTTAGAAACAGGCAGTGTAAGCGGGTTCAAAGATCAAGACTGCCCGATTCCTAAAATTTCCTATTGTAATTATTTTGGCTAATAAACTTTATCCTTGAATCCGCTTCTCTTACATTGCCTGTTTACTAAAATTTCCTGTAATTCGATTGGCCAATAAACTTTATACTTGAATCTGCTTCTTCTACATATATTTGAGCAAATTTCTTTTCTGAGCAATCATATTTTGCACTGATGACGATACGCTATGGATACCGAAACTAGTTTGCAACAAATAAATGTGTTTTGGTGTTATAAACGTTGTTTTTATTTACTTATATTGTACTGCGCTAAGTAATTTATTATTGTAATTTAAACAGAATATTTACGTATTGCAAAAACTGCTGGTTATGTACCCTGATGCTTTATCATTATATAATCGAATTTTGTTTTACTTTAATGAATGCATAAGAGTCATAAAGTCTTCCTATATACATTCAGATGCGAATAAAAAGTATAAAAAAAAATACTTACATACACAGATACACACACATATAGGGAGTATGAAAAAAGGTTGAAACGGTCTGTAGTGTTTTACCTGTTAAAGGTAGGCAACGTAAACTGGAAAACTTTTCAGAATAAGGTAGAAAATTGGATTATTTTAATAAAAATTCCTTCCAGTTATTTTATAAAAATGACACTTTTAGAATTTTTATACTATCCTTCTCCCTTACTCAAAATTCATGCATCAGCATTTCTTGCCTTTTGCTACAGCAAAATCACTACTTAAAACGACTTATTTGTATGTATAAAATTGATTAAATAAAACTGACAGTTGCGAATGGGAGCCATAAGGTAAATGCACCTGGGATACGTACCAGTAGTGGGGCATTAATTTTTAAAGTTTAAAAACAAGCCCTAAATGTATTTCTGGAAACGACTGAAAGAAATCTGATTTACTAACATACTTAAATGTTAACTTCCCATAAACAGTTTGGAATATAGTAGAACCTCGATTATCCGAAGTAATTAGAACCGACCCTCTTTCGGAAAATCGAAATTTTCGGATAATCGAGAATGCTTCAATTTTAAGATTAAGGAGAAATATATGCAATATTTCTTATTATGGCAGCAAGTGCTTAATAAAAAAAAAAGCAATAGCAAAATCGAAACAAGAATAAATTACCTGAATTTTAATTTTGAAATTAAGTACCTTTTAATTTTATCACAAGGGTTTGAAACAATGTTTTGTTTGTCGCAGTTTCGATTGCCTTTGCTTTGAAGCTCTATCACGGAGTTTTTTTTTTTAAATATTATTAGTTCACCAGTATCACAATCTTTCTGCTAAACATTGTGCAAATCTCAAAAGCTTCAGAATTGCTACTTTGTTCGTTTTCTTCGTTCCACTCCGCAGATTACGGAAGCTCAAGTTAAATTTAAAAGAACCCTAAGAAAAAGGATCGACAATATTTATATGTATTCGTAGTTCGGAAAGGACCGCTTGCACAGAAGGAATATGATACTTAAAACAAAAAAAGGTTTCAAAATGGATTTTGCACACAAAGAATGTGATAGTAAAAAAAAAAAAAAAAAAGCTTTAAAAATAGATTTCGGTTAACCGAGAATTTCGGTTAAAAGAGTTTCGGATAAAAAAAGTTCTACTATAATTGTTTTTTTTTCTTTGGCTGGTACATTTGTTTATTTTCTAGAGTGTCTTCAAAAACAGATTTGTTTTACAAATTCTTAGAGATTTCATTAAAAGATAAGTTTTAATCTAAAATATTGTTTCTTTAATATCACGTTTTATTTTGAATTGAACTGCTGGTGATATACTCTGTTACTTTATAAATAATTTGTTGGATAATCCGAACACTTAAAGATTCATGCATCAGAAATTTACTAGGCTGATTACTGGAGGAATGTTTATTCTGATACATGAAGGTTAGTAGGCTAAAAAATATTTTTTTTTTTTTTTGGGAGGGGGGGGATTCACTAACACTTTAATAATAATTTATAAACGTCCGTAAGTGGCCCACTACTGGTGCATTTACCTTATATCAAAGGGTCTGTGCATATATAACGTTATCATTTTAGGAAGGGGGGGGGGGGGGGTTCTGGCACATGATATTGTAAGATATCGATAGGGGAGGTGAGATTTGTCTTTTGATATCGATATCATTTTTCAACCAACCAAAATGTAATACTCCAACGTTTGGCATTCTATTCTTCTGTCATATGTGTACGCATATACAGTCCGCTGTTCGAGAAACCATATGCGAAGTACGTTTGAAATGATGCTTTGTTTTTACTAGTAAATAAAAGAGAAAGAATTTTGTCCGTCTGCTTTGTTGATAAGAAGTTCTGTTTGCCCCTCCCCTCCCGTGCGGTGTCAAATGCACGAAGACATTATTACTAATGAACGGATTATGTAAAAAAAAACATTTATTAAATTCTTTTAAATAGTAACGATTTTTTAAAGAGTTATTTAATTTGATATAAGGTTATTTCATATATATTGACTTCTCTTCATTGTGAAACAATAAAGTATGCGGAAATTAAATAAAAACATATTCGTATATCACTCCAAAAATCAAAAGAATTTTTAGACATTGATAACGATATCATAGCGGGAAGGGGGGGGGGGGTCTGAAATTACCAAAAAGTTGATAACGTTATATACGTACGGCCCCAAATGGGAAATTTAAACCTTTGACATATTATACGAATGAGGAAATATGGACGATAAATCATATGCAGTTGACTTTAAACGAAAAATAATCGATGCTTATGACAATATTAGTGGTAAAGAATTCCAAATTAATTTTAGAAGCATTAATTAGCAGTGGTTAGATATGAATTGTGATTATGAAATAATACTTTTTGAATTATGTTTCTAGGATTCAAAACTACATTTGTCGTTTTAAATAGAGATCGACCGACAGGTTTTTAAGAACGAAACCGAAATCGAATTTCTGTAATCCTCCTATTTTCGGTCGAAAACGAAAATGTCCAAAAAATTTGTTAGGTACTTAATACATACATAACTATTAATTAATTATACGTGTAATTATACGTGTGCTCCAAGCTTGCTGTCTGTGCCTCTGACCAAAACTTTTTGTTTTCATATAAAATAATATGATATTAATTCATCAACGCCTTAAAAGGATTTCCTAATTACACAAATTTCATCTAATTAAAATTGTTTTAGGTATACATACCTCAATTTGTCTTTTATAAGGATTTCCGTAAAAAAAATTTTTTGTTATACTATAATATACTGTTATACTGCACTCAAAGAGTATTTGAAACACTTCATGACTGATAATTATAAACAGTTAAGCTCATAAAGCGTGTCTCTTTTGAGCTGATACAGATCAAATCAATTGCTAAAGTTGAAAATTTCCGAAGGAAGAAACGAGATTTATGAAACGCAGATAGCTCTGGTCGAGTTTCGGTCGGACAGAATTTCCGACAGCATCTTCGCCGAACACGAATTTTCGGCGACACTCGGGTTTTGGGTAGAAAACGATATTGAAACCGAATTTTCGGTCGATCTGTAATTTTAAATGATCTCAGACTGCGCATTGCGTTAATTAGAAGTATTTATGATGCAATTAATTTACACTTGTCAATTTAGGTTTGATTCATAGGACGTCATTGTCCATTTTATGAACGTAATCTATTTTTACTGCTGGTACAGCCTTTTAAATGAAAATAAAAAGTTGTATGTCAGCTTGTTTCATTCATAGTTCATTTTAAAGATAAGGGAACGCAGATTATTTTAATGATCCTGTTGTAGAAATTGTTTTTGTTTGTAAGTAAAATATTTGAATGCCGAAAATCTTTTGAAAAGAAAAACTAAGATAATAAACTAAAAGTTTTATTAATATAAAGCCATAACTGCATTTCATTGTTGCATTAACATAAAACACATTATAAGAAAGGTACTTTATCTTGAAGAATTTCAAGCAAATTGCATAATTATTTTATTCTTAAGAACTATTTGTCTATTTATACATTCTTTGGGAATATTTAAAATATTAATTGGTATTTTCAGTATTAATACATGGAAATTATTCCAGAGGGAAACATTCGCCTTGCATACAATATTTCAAATGAAAATCAAATTTCAAAGGACAAAGTAATTGCTTAAAAGGCGCAAAGGCCAACATAGTGAAAAAGATTCCAAGCCGGGACTCGAACCCAGGACATCAGTATAGCGCACTGACGTTCTACCGACTAAACCACTTGGAACGATACCTAGCTCGGAAAATTTCTCACTATTATATGTTGGCAAGGCTACAAACGCAGCACAAGATGGAATATTCAACGTGAGCCACTGAACTGGGGCAAACACGGAACATAATTAAATCCAGCATCGATAGAAACTATATTAATACATGGAAATTATTCCAGAGGGAAACATTCGCCTTGCATACAATATTTCAAATGAAAATAAAATTTCAAAGGACAAAGTAATTGCTTAAAAGGCGCAAAGGCCAACATTGCCTTGCCAACATATAATAGTGAGCTAGGCATCGTTCCAAGTGGTTTAGTCGGTAGAACGTCAGTGCGCTATACTGATGGCCCGGGTTCGAGTCCCGGCTTGGAATCTTTTTCACTATGTTGGCCTTTGCGCCTTTTAAGCAATTACTTTGTCCTTTGAAATTTGATTTTCATTTGAAATATTGTATGCAAGGCGAATGTTTCCCTCTGGAATAATTTCCATGTATTAATATAGTTTCTATCGATGCTGGATTTAATTATGTTCCGTGTTTGCCCCAGTTCAGTGGCTCACGTTGAATATTCCATCTTGTGCTGCGTTTGTAGCCTTGCCAACATATAATAGTGAGAAATTTTCCGAGCTAGGTATCGTTCCAAGTGGTTTAGTCGGTAGAACGTCAGTGCGCTATACTGATGGCCCGGGTTCGAGTCCCGGCTTGGAATCTTTTTCACTATGTTGGCCTTTGCGCCTTTTAAGCAATTACTTTGTCCTTTGAAATTTGATTTTCATTTGAAATATTGTATGCAAGGCGAATGTTTCCCTCTGGAATAATTTCCATGTATTAATATAGTTTCTATCGATGCTGGATTTAATTATGTTCCGTGTTTGCCCCAGTTCGGTGGCTCACGTTGAATATTCCATCTTGTGCTGCGTTTGTAGCCTTGCCAACATATAATAGTGAGAAATTTTCCGAGCAAGGTATCGTTCCAAGTGGTTTAGTCGATAGAACGTCAGTGCGCTGTACTGATGGCCCGGGTTCGAGTCCCGGCTTGGAATCTTTTTCACTATGTTGGCCTTTGCGCCTTTTAAGCAATTACTTTGTCCTTTGAAATTTGATTTTCATTTGAAATATGGTATTTTCAGGTTTAAAATATCTGCTGAAATTTATTTTAACCTTAGAAATAATCCATGGAAAAAGTTCATTTTCTTAGTCAAATCAAAGAATTAAAGAAGAATTTAAGAAGAAATCTAAATTTATCATTTAAAACTATATTATTAGAAATAAAACAATCCTCTTGATGTTAAAAATGCCTTTCATATAAGTATCTTAGATTTACAAAACATAACTTCCATGTATACAATACATTAAATAAACAGACTTTATTGTTTGGAAGATAAAAACAAAATAGTTCTATCATCTTAAAAGCATCAAACGTTTTATTTGACATTAAGTATTTTAGAATTTTTTTACGTTTTATTGTATCATCCATTCTTTGATGTAAGTATGGACTACAAAAATAAAATCATTTATAAAACATTGTTAATTGGCGATCTTAAAGTCAAATATTTAAAAACAGAATGAAAACAAAATATCTGACTAATTATCAAAATCAATAATTAGTCTCTCGCTAAAAAATAAAGTAGCAGTTTAATAATTTCTTTATGCTTAAATGAAGTAAAAATTCTCTTAGCTTTTAATATTTTAGACAATTTTAAACTCTGTCACCGCATTTATTCGAAAGATAAATATGACAAAAAGAAATTAACTATCAAAATGTAAAATTATTGTAAATACAATTGTGAATTTGCATTCTGCAGAATAAAAATTTCAAACAAAATATTTCAGCATGTAAAATGTATTGTCATTACTAATTAATAAAATCGCTTGTACAGAAATAAATATCCCAAAATAATTATTTTGTATATTGGAGGTACTACATGACTGAAATCATAAAAGAACTGCAAATTGTGATAAGATTATCCCAATTGGAAAATATATTTTTTGATATATATGTATATATAATGAACATAAGATGGGAAGATATCATGCAGAGTCTTAAGAATTCAAAATGGTGGCTGTAATTTCAAATGGTGTTATATTCTGGAGTTTTTTTGCTGTTTACTTAGTATCGAGGATGTAAAAGTCTGTGTTTGATGTCAACTTCGATGATTTTGGGTCTAAAATTTCAATTTTACTATCAAAAATATGCTTTAAATTAATAGAGAAGAATTATTAAAGCGGTTTTATTGCTTATAATGAGTAAAATGAATGTGGATAACTAACAAAAATGTATATATAGTAATGCCTAGTTATATAAAGTATAAAAATAAATAAAATATTTGATTTAACGTTATACAATTAAAAAACATCAGATTGTATCATGTCATTTGTTACATTCTTTTTTTTTCAGTTTTAGAATAACGTTCAAAATAGTGCAGCTGTTCTACAGCCACATTTTCTAGGTAATTTGGCACGCGGCAACACTTGTCTTCTTATTCCTGCACCCTTCTTCTGGCTGGTTTCACCTTTAATGTTTTATGTAATGCAACTGTCCCAAATCAAATTAATTCTTTGTCAGCCAAAGCTCTGAATGTCATTACACATGTGAAAAGGAAATTTAAAAATGTAATAATCATTAAATGTCTTTGAAGATTGGCGAGGTTTTAAAATGTCGGTAAGCAATGCATCATCATAAATTAAAGCATCACAGGTTTATGTAAAGATGTTGTCATTCTTTTCAACAGTTTCCTCAAAAATATGTGCAAGAAATTTTTATGGCTGGGTCGAAATTCCCCATTAATGAAAAATGCGGGTGAAAATGGTTGATTTTCGTGTTTGAAAAAAATTCTGCACAGGATAGTTTGTTCTATTTTCTTATCACAAATTGTCCTGAAGAAGATTCACGATGTACGTCTGGCAGGTTTATCTCTGCATCAAAATGATCTTTCATATAGCTTGGTAACCAATGTGAATAGTTATGGTGATCAGTCAGAAAAACAGTGTGAAATGTTTTTAATGAAAAGATATGAAAAAAATTTAGGCAGTCATGGTATATGGAATAGTTTTCTGTTCTAATTGAACGTAAAAAATAAAAAGTAGGATTTGAAATTTTAGACAAGATATCCAGTATTTGAACAAAGTACTCTCTTTTCCTCACTTTATACACCATACTTCATATTCAAGTTCAGTATTATTTTCGTGATGAGCATGAAACAAAAAATAATACAGTGCTACAGCAATTATTGGTGAATATCTCTTGCTTTCTTTAGATGGGTTGTTTTAGTAAAACTTTCAGCGGCACGAGAAGACAGTATATCGGCAGACGATATTGCACCATTCCCTCCTCTTTATGACATCCGCTTAACATAAAACTCAGAAAAGGCTTCCGCGATATGTAATGCATCAAACATTATCAAAAATTTGTTTTCGCCATATATTTCTGGATAATTGCACTGTATCAGTTTCGCTATTGCAAATAATGGTTGTTCTACTGCCATAACGAGAGTTTCAATTTCACTCAGAAACTATGTATCCTATTTGATTGCGCTGTATGTTGAGATATAGCTACTGACGCAGTCTTCATAAAATATCAATGAAAGTCTCATTATTCCTGGAATTAAATCGGTCCAAGCTATTGGACTACTTAAAGATAAATAGCCCATAAAACATCATGCCTTGGCTGATGACGTATTTCAACCAGGTAATCTCTTTTTTCTTTCTCTCTGCAGCTGTTGCAGGCAACATGAATGTTGACTTACCTTCATAGCAAACTAAAATTATAGGCTCCTTTGAATGTAGGAATTCTGGCTGTACTAAAGCAAATTCTTCTGATAGACTCGACACACTTCGCTTTTGTCATAATTGACACCTTATGAAGTAGTCCTTACGTTCCTTAAACAAATGGGTGAAAGATTTTGAAATAGGGATGTGCTTATTCCATGAAAGGAATTCTTTGAGGCTGAACTAATTCGATTGTAGTCTATGTTATAATATGCCTCAATCGTGAAAATACCTTGTCTAGTTTTGACGGACACACTACCTATTATTTTTGGAACTTAATATTTACAACTTCGCACATCACTACTGAGATTTCCAGCACACGAGTATACGAGATTGAAAGACCAAGTGAATGCAGCGTCAGAATGAATATTTTTTTTGTTTTCTACCAAATATTGAAAGACCCATGCAAATTGCCAAGTGGGTCTCTGTGTCAGTTCCATACCTAACTATATTTCCAGTTAGTTTACGTGATTGCACAGTAAAATAGAGCAGTTTCAATATCATCCGAAATGGTTGAGCAGCAACTTTATTGGCTTCAATATTGTCTCCATATAACAGTACATTTACGATAACGAGCAGGGAGCACGGAACATATATACACTGGGATTGATCATTAAAATCGCCATTCAATGAGTTCGTATGTTGAAGCATATTATTTTTTGCCATTTTCAAAACACCCAATGAAGCAAGTGCACCTTTATCGGGAATATCTTGCAACATGGCGTCACTAACGGTTTTGTCATATGCTAAAATATACTCTCAACCAGGTTTGCAAGCCCTTAAGTATGGGAAGTGCGCATGAATCCTCTGCAGTAAAAGTGAAGTGGGTAAATCATAAATACATAACTGCTTAACTGTTCCTATAAACTGGGTTAATCTCTCTTTGTAAATGTTTGCCTGGAAACTTATCTTAAAATCTGTTTTAGTGTCATTTGAATCTGCCATACTTTTCTCCATGAAATTTATTAATTCTGCGAAAACTCAACCCTGACATACTGGAACGGTAGTACTTTCTTTTGAGATTTCATTACTCTGCGATTTCATTAGTCTTTACAGTCTGGCCTTTCGTGTGACATATTTCTTCTTGAGCAACAGGGTTGGCACGGTTTAAATAAAATTGTTGAAATCAATTGTTTTCTTTAACCCATTCACGACGAGCCTTCTTTACACTTTTTTTAATTCTCCGACACCAGTTTTTGCCACTTAGTAATTTCGATTTATTTAATCGCTCAAAATCTGCGATTAAATAACATGAAAATTTCCAAACTAAAATACTGGTATTTAAATTTTAAAATTTTGTTCGCTTTACCTGGCAAGTTTTCTTGCCAACCGGCTTTAATGAGTTAAAAGCGGGAAAAATTGTTATTCTAACTCCAATATGATCTTTTCTCTTTTTTGTAATTTTGAGTTTTTCCAATAATTGGATATAAACAACTTCTACTTTTAACACTTTACATCAGGAGTATACAGCATGCGATATAGAGAAGATTTTTTATTCTTCTGGGCTTCTATAATCAAAATCGCACGAGAGAGAGTGGATATTCAAAAAACTAGAAAAAAATTCTGTTATCTTTTCAAAAATGTAAAATGAAAATTCTGTTGAATAAGCATATGTTTACTTTTAACTAAATTATACAACACGATATGTTTTAAAGGCTTTATAACACAGTCTCACACAAACATCAAAAACTTACAGTGAAATAAATTGACATATGGTTTGCCTGAGACATCAAAGTTTGACCAAATATATGCCTTAAAATGCATAATTTTATCAATGCTTAGTTTAGTTATTAAAATAAATGTGTATTACAACTTTTTAAAACGCTTTTCAATTAAGTCTGACGGTTGTTTAAATCCTTTAGCGCTTGATAACTTTTTGGTAAGCTGCTGTGTATTTCAAGATCAATATTTTTAGCAGAGTCTAAAAGCAGGTAAATAGGTTTTTTCTGCTTCTTTTACTGTCGATTTTTTTTTTAGAAACTTCGTAGTTTTAGAAGAGGAGTGTCAAGTGACAATATTTAGTAAAAAGAAGACATAGACAAATGTCAAATCACTCTAAGAATTTCTTATAAAAAGCTTCGAATATTTAACTACTTATTTATCTTCGTTATAAAACAATTATCGTTAAAGAGGTTCAAAATATCGATATTTAACTGTGTATAGCAGTTTGTTCTTTTAAAATAAGACATAGCTGTTAATAATCATGATCAAATTATAAGTAAATTGAATTTTCGAAAAACTGTGGGAATTATTTATTTTAAATTATTTTCAAACCAAATATTATTATTTAATCATGTTATCGTATCGACAATGTTTTTTTTTTTTTTTTTTTTTTTTTTTCCTACAAATATGCTATAGTAAATAATTTTATAAAAAGTATTAGTTTAAACAGAAAAAATAATAATAACCGGACTTTTTATTTATTTATTTATTTATTTTTCTTTAGAAAAATAAATCTTTTTTTTCTGCCTTCCCTGTGTAGAAATCATGTCACCAGTGCTCATTCTTGCAATTAGAACACTTCTTCTGTGGCGAACTTTCTCCCCTTTCGGCCTACAAGCAACGTAGTCAGATAAAACAGATGTTTCTAATTTGTTTCATAAGAATCGCAAATGAAGCACATATCTGTAGAAGTTAATAATCGATTACGCCATTCTTGCAATGGTGATCACAAGTATTCATTCTTCCCTTCTAAAAGTTTTCATTTTTTGGCTCTTATAAATATTGTGGAATTGCATTTAAAAGGACAGTCTTTTTTGCAAGTTAGCTTTTAGGTAGATTTCGTATGAAATACTACCTATTGGGATCGTTCCTATGTTGGAATTTCTGAAAAATTTTTGCAGATCTACACCGATCATGACACCTAGAACCCAAAACCACCCTCAGTAAAAAACTTTATATATATATATATATATATATAGATATATATAGATATATATATATATCATTTTCTTCTGGACACGATAACTTTCGTAATTCAGCACCAATCTCTTCCAAGCTGATACATAAAATCAAAGGGTATAAAATATCGGTCAGGTTCGTTAATGGGCAAAATCGGACCAAGGGGATTGAAATAGGGACGGGTTTTGTGAAAACCGAAAACCCCCCATAACTTCTTAATTTTTGTACATATCAAATCAGTTTAAAGTTTTTATTACTTCTAAAAATAGGGCCAAAACAAAAAAGGGGGGTTGAAGAAGAAAAATTTTCGTAACTCCGTCAATTCACAAGATATAAAATCTCCATGAATTTATCATATAACTTCTTAATATTGTCTTGAACATTTATATAGACAAGTTTTGGATAGGGTCAATTCTTACAGCAAAAACAAATTAAAAATATATAGCGGTTGAAGAAAAAAATCATCTTATTAAGGGTGCATTCAAATCCAAACTGTCTATTTTCTTACTCATTTTTAAATTCATTTTTGCTCTCAAACGCATCCAATTGCTAGATTCTCTTATTCAGAAACTATATAATGTAAAGTAATGATCGATTTTTTGATAGAGACAGAATATATTTCAAAAAATGATGTCAAAGTGGGCATTTTGAACAGAATTTCCCGAAGCGATTGTGTTAGAAACGAAAAATATTGCTCTACTGAGAAAATAATTGTTTATTAATCAAGTTTTAATTAATTGAAAGGAAAATAAAAACACAGGTCGCTTATAAATCTTTTCAAAAATCACGTCAGCATGTTTCATATTTTTTTTTTTTATTAAAAATGAATCTGAAAATGTGCCAGAAAATTTCGAGTTGTTGAGTATGGAAAAATATTTTTTTAATATCGCCTTAACATGATTCTGATAAAACCAGCTATTTTATAAAAAGGAGATAAAAACTCGTCAAAAGCAGACAGATAAAACTGTTAAAGTGGATTTATATCTAATAATGATTTAGTTTTTGTTGGTGAAATTAGTATACTTAACTTCGAAATCTACCTCTGCCTGTAGGTCGGGCCGGCAGGGATTTTTGAAAATGTATCTTCTATCCACAGCGACCTTTATCGAAGATATCTGCATTAATACCCATGAGTAGGCATTAATATTGTCAAAATTAGTGTTGCATATACAGCGTTGTGTGAAGGCGACTTAGTATTATTTGGCAGGCATAAAATACAGCCCCTAAAATAATCTCCCAGTTTCAATGGTATATTATAACAGTTTATTTTTCTACTATTTACAACAAATCATACATCAAATTTAAGGTAAACTAGCCTAGTTTTTCTTACAAATATTCAATATATGCACCTTTAGTTATGCGGCACACTCCAACCTAAAGTCTAATTCTTCCCGCACTTCACTTAGCAATACCGGAGTGATAGAAGCAATAGCCACTTCAATTCTGTGTCTCAACGCTGGCAAATCATTAGGTAACGGCAAATCTTACAAGGTTATCTTAGTTTATCTTTACAAGGGAACCACTTTTGGTGTTGCTTGCACGTAGCATTGAGACCTAGTGCATTTTAAAGCCCTATATTATGAAGTTTGAGAATCGATAAAATTTTTCTGTTAAAATAATATTTCTTGATTATACAGCAGCATAACTGTCTGAAAATGCAATTTTCGAGACCACTTATCGGACTATTAACATTGAATTTTTTTAAAGAAAAGCATTTAAAAATAAAAATTAGTTAATAATAAGTATAAAATATTGAAAAAAGTTTGAAAATTCCTTCAAAAACCCACGAATTTGACTTTGAAAAATTGCAACTTTATATTTATATTTTTGGCGAGGAAACAGTTGGCGTTTATTTTCAAATATAGAGCTTTCCGGCAACCCTAGCCAAATGTCATAGCTGAATTTGTAATAGCTAGAATTGCTAGCCTATTTCACCACAGTAATTTTTCTAAATTGTGTAAAAATATTAATTTACTTTATGATTACTTTTACCGAAGGACCATTTAATACAGTAACATTTCATTTTAAACATTCGAAACTTTATTTCATTCGATTTATAAAAAAAATAGTTTGCTTATTTTGTATTTCACTAAAAAATAGTTTTCAATGATCTTCGAAGCTTTTATAGAATTATATTTATTACTTATATATTTATCGTCTGCATAGAAAAATAAAAATAAAAACCTAATATTTGTTTCTTATGCTATCAATTATAAAAAAAAAAAAAAAAAAAAAAAAAAAAAAAAAAAAAAAAAAAAAAATCGCAATCTGATATAATTCTAGTAATATATTCTGTAAATTTTCTCTTTCGATAAAGCGGGCGGAAAAATTGTAGCGCCCTATTTGGCAATTGTTGAACCAAAAAAATTCTTGAAGAACCCATGAATTTGATTTTGAAAAATTGCAACATTATATTCACATTTTTGGCGGGGGAAAAGTTGGCAATTATTTTCAAAAATACAGCTTCCCGGCAACTCTATCCAAATGTCATATCTGTTTGTCTTATGCGAGTGGACTTCAGTAGAAATTGTAATGTCCAACCTAATTAGCCACAGAAATTTTTCTAAATTGTGTAAAAATATTAACTTATTTTATGATTACTTTTACCAAAGGACCATTAAATACGGCAACATTTCATTTTAAACATTCGAAACTTTACTCTATTCGATTTCAAAAGAAAATATTTTGCTTATTTTGTATTTCACTAAAAAATAGTTTTCAATGATCTTGAAAGCTTTTATTGAAATATATTTACTATTCATATATTTATCGTCTGCATAGGAAAAAAAAGAAAAAAAACCTAATTCTTGTTTCTTATGCTATCTATTAACAAACAAATCCTAATCTGATATAATTCCAATATGTACTGTACTGTACATTTACTCCCCGGATAAAGCAGGTGGATAAATTGTAGCGCCATATTTGGCAACTTAACTCACTTTTGGCGTAAAATAAACAAATAAATATGTAATAATAAAAAACTAAAAGTATATAAAATATTATTTTAACAGAGAAATTTTTTCAGTTCTCTAACTTTTATGTATAGGGCTACAAAAAGCACCAGATCTCGATGCTAGGTGCGAGCAACACCAAAAGTGGTTCCCTTGTTAGATAAAGCCCCAAAGGAAGAATTCGCATGGTTCTAACGGCTTTTAAAATCTCCAGCCCAGCAATAAGCTTTACGCTCAGGAGTCGCCATTTTGCCTATGTGGCACTGCAAGCGAGTCAATAATAAAGCAGTACTCGCGCATGCGCTTCTCTAAATCTGTTTCAATTACTCTTTATTTGTGACCTTGAATCAACATTCTACAACGCTTACAGTTGATACTATTAAAATTTATAACTGGCACATTCTTTTATGGACACCCTGTATTTTCATTAATTGGGTTTTTGCATAGAATACAAATTATTCAATCAACACTTTTTGAAATCAACTCGCCCGAGTCACTCGCAGAAACTAATTACAGCCGCTTTGCCATATACGTGTTTCACCTTCACGTTCTCAAACCTTAAACATATTAACATACGCACAGCATATTAAACCAAATTTATTATATAAATAAATAAATAAATGCATATTAAACAGAAAAACATATAAATTCATATCAAACACTCTCAAGGTTGTTATGTGGTAAGAAAATGAAATGAACATCCCACTATACTATGTGACGCCACTTTGGATTACAGCCTTTATATTGAATTCACCCAACTTTGGGTTATACATACATCCCCGTCTTAATTGCGCTGTATATTCATAAGCAGCATTACTCCCAAAAGGAATATTCTTATCACAATTTTCAAGGGTTTTTTTTTTTTTATATATACCTTGCACCTCCACAAAAATTTCTTTAATTTAAATAGGTTAGATTCACAAAACATAACTTCTAACAGTAACACTTCTAAGTATACAGTAGCGGTCAAAAGTTTCCAGCCTGTTAGTTTCTTTGATTTGTTTGCCAGAACATTTCAGCGAAGAAGAAGCGTAATTGTTCCAGAAATTAGGAATATGCAAATGACATCTGACCACGTGATCACTTTGATTGGATACTGAAGACACTTGATGCAAAGGGTTGGAATTCGAAATTCGCGAGTGCAAAAGTTTCCGGTCATTCGTCATTCGTTAGCTTTTGCTATCAGTAAAGCGTATTTTGGCCGTGTTTGCTAATTAATCAACGTAAAATTAAAAAAAAAAAATTAATGAAATTAAAAATTTGTTGAAGTTAAAAAATGAAAAGTTCAACAATTATTGTTCGTAAACGTGATTTGTTTGTCGCTAAAGGTCCAATGCTGTCATTAGATTGCGGTAAAGTTATCGATTGGAAAATGTTCTGTAAACGATATTCGAAAAAATATATAAAGATGCCCATGACCTTCGGGACTTGCTAGGGTCCAGGAGGCCCCCTAAACTGACTATTCGTCTGGACAGAAATATCAGGAGAAAAGCAGTTGATGACCCTCATAAAAATGCCGCTTTAACATACCGCGATTTTCGCAGTCAAAATATTGCTGAAATAAGTCGATCTACAGTCTCAAGATGCTTACGAGACGTAGGACTTTATGGAAGAGTCGTGTTAAAAACCTTTCATAAGTTAAAAAAAGTCAGCGGGTCCGACTGGTGTTTTCCAAGGAACACAAAGACAGGTCAAATAAAAACTGGAAAAATGTACTATTTTCCGATGAATCGAAGTTCAAACTTTTTGGGAGTGCTGGCAGACACTACGTCCGACAACCTAAAAACAAACGATATGATACGTCATTCCTACAATGAAACATGGCGGAGGACACGTTATGTTGTGGGGAGCCTTTTCTAGAAAAGGTGACGGTCAGTTAGTTGAAATCTGCGGCAAGATGAATGGTGCAATATATAAGGATATCTTTCAAGATCATTTACTAACTTATTGGAGTAAAAATTGTGGGCGCAACTATTTGTTTCAGCATGATAACGACCCGAAGTATTCATGCAATCTCGTCTAGCAGTGGTTTTCACACAAAACAATACCTCTTTTGAAATAGCCAGCCCAATCACCTGATCTGAATCCAATAGAAAATGTTTGGAACGAACTTGACAAACATGTGCGGAAATATAAATATTCTAATTCAGCAGAATTTTCCAAAAAATTGCAAGAAGAGTCGAAAAAACTTACCATAGACGATCTTCATTGGATCCATGCCATGTCGCTGCGCCGCAGTACTTATTGCCAAAAGTATGACGACAAATACTAATTGTAAACTTTACTGGTCACTGTTTTTTCTATTTTAACACCATTTTTTTCCAAACTTGCCAAGATGGCTGGAAACTTTTGAGAACATACGTTTTCCTTGCAATTAATTTTGTCAATTAAATTTATTGATAATTATTTGCTATTCCATGAATAAGTTCCTAAATATTATGTTAATAAAATGTATAAGTATCACTTTGAGATTCCTCTTCATATGGGTATACTTATAAATTAGCCAAAAATTTTATGCTGGCCGAAAACTTTTGACCGCCACTGTACAATTCATTAATGAAGCAGACTTTGTTTTTAGAATAACGAAAAATAAAATATTCCTATCCTTTTTAAATGAATCAAACATTTTATTTGACATTAAATATTTTATGATTTTTTTATGTTCATTGCATCATCCAATCTTTGATGTAAAAAAGTATTGCAAAAATAAAATTATTTATGAAACATTTTTAATTGGGAAACTTAAAGTCAAATATCTAAAGACACAATTTATATAAGCGATTTGACTAATTATCAAAATTACTAATTAGTCTGCCGGTTACACAACAAAAAATAAAAATAATAGAATAATAATTTCTGTATGGGCAAATGCACTAAATATTCTCTTAGATTTTAATATTTTCGGGTATTTTAATCTTGTCACTGCAGTAATTCGAAGTATAAAGATGACAAATAAATAAATGTAAAATTATTTCGAATATAATTGTGAATTCACACTTTAAATAATAAAATGTTAAAATTAAATATTTTAGCATGTGAAATAGACTATCGCCACTAACTGAATCGGTCATTTCAAAAACCATATATGTCAAGTTTTTTACAAATATACTTTTTTGTCACAAATGCTTCCTTAAAGGTAAAGCCATGATCTGAGTAATATTGGAGTACGAAATTAGTACTATAAATTAGTGTAACCGTAGTGTAAATCCATTAGTGTAACCATTAGTGTAAAACCGCATAAATTATTGTATTTCTTCCTTTTTAAGCAATACCTTCTAATTTTCGTTCATTACTTAAACGACATAAGTCATCAACTTAAATGGTTTTTGCATGCAATACCAGATAACTTTAGAAAAATAACATTCAATTTTATGCAAAATCTACCACTACCACATATACCAATACATAACATTTTTTATTTACGGAAACTATGGGTTCATTGTTGTTGCTGTTTGCGAGCATAAACATAAATTAAAAGTCGATAGCTTTAACTTTAATATAATGGACTGTTTATTTAGATTATAAATGCGTGCTCTTTGAGCTGCGACTGCCTTGGCGGCGTACAAACTACTACTGACAGAATTATGAAACATCTGTGGGAGGGTAAATACTGTGACGTCATAACAACATACAGTGGCGCCAACATACCGCCCCACGTTGAAATAACATTTCAATATTCAATATATAATATCTAAATTTACAATGAATAACATACAATACAATGAAATGCAGAATAGAATAATAATGAATATAACAATGAATAATTAAATATGCTTCAAACATTTGTTTACATAAAGTTTACAATTGAATGGTTATACAGTGTCAAATTTAATGATAATATGTCAGTTTACTGACAAGGTAGCAAGCATAATTTCGATATGCCTCTCTTGAAAATACCATGAGGCGTTTTCACAAGAACCACTCTAACCTTACCATCTGGTCCTTTAACTACTTCCTGAACTCTACCCATTGTCCATCTGCAGGGTGGAAGATTATCCTCTTTTAAAAGGACCATTGAATTTGGAATAATATTATCCTTCTCAAATTGCCATTTATGTCTGGCTTGTAAGTTGTTAAGATAGTCCAATTTCCACTTTCGCCAAATAAATTGGACCATTTTATTTAATCTTTGCCATTGGGACAAATGATTATCACGTTCGCCAGTCAGGTCCGGTTCAGACACACTGTTCAGAGGTCTGCCTATGAGAAAATGGCCTGGAGTTAGAATTTCAAAATCATTGGGGTCAGAAGACATGGGTGTGAGAGGCCGACTGTTTAAAATGCCTTCAATTTGCGTGGTAACTGTTAAAAATTGCTCAAGAGTTAATCGCGAATTTCCTACAGTTCTTTTTAGGTGGTACTTAAACGACTTCACCCCAGCTTCCCACAAACCACCGAAATTGGGTGACCTGGGTGGAATGAAATTCCAGGCGATTTCCTCACTTGTTAAATAATGAGCCAAAACATCTGGGGGGATTCTAATCATGTTCGCCAAACGTTTTAATTCTGCACTGGCTCCAACAAAATTTTTAGCATTGTCAGTTCAAATAGAAAAACTTTTACCTCTCCTACTGAAAAATCTTTTTAAGGTTGCTATCATTGCTTCTGAAGTTAAGTCGGTGACCACTTCTAAATGAATCGCTTTTGTTACGAAACAAATAAAAATGGCAACATAACATTTATGATAAATACCCTTCCTTTGACCCTTATATTTTATATAAAACGGGCCACAAAAATCAATCCCTACATTAGTGAATGGCGAACCCGGAGTAATTCTCGCAGAAGGAAGATTTCCCATAATCTGCTCAGTACATTTAGGCTTGTTTTTGAAACAAACTATGCAATCATGAACAATTTTTCTAGCAGTATTTCTACCACTCAATGGCCAAAATTCTTGCCTTACAAGATAAAGTAAAGTTTGGGCTCCAACGTGCAAGTATTTAAGATGAAAATATGTCATTATCAATAAAGTCAATTTGTGATCTTTAGGGAGCAATATTGGAAATTTCTTATCAAAAGATAAATCAGCATTATTTAATCTACCGCCTACCCTTAACAAATTCTGTTTATCAAGAAAGGGATGTAAACAACTCACCTGTCCCCTTTTGGGAATTTCTCCCTGTTCAAGGGTTTTTATCTCATAATCGAATGCTTTTACCTGTACCATTTTGACTAAAAAACTCCTGGCGATTCGAAGTTCCTCTGTTGTGATTGGGCCACGACGTCGAATGGCATTTTTGGCATTAAATAGGAATCTGAAAATAAAACTTAGAGTACGTATTAATTTTAAATAATTGTTACTTAAATTAAGAAAATCATCCACAAAGGAATTTTCAGAAGTGGAAATTAAATTGATATTGTCCATTTTTTAAGTTCTTGCGCATAAAGTTCGTGCGATAAAATGTCAGTATTGTCACTAGATTCATCAGAAAGTTTATGAAAGTTCAGGGGGCCATCCCACCAAAGATTCATTTTGGAAAGTTCTTGAGGACCTAATCCACGTGATATAATATCTGCTGGATTTAAATGCGATGGGACATGCTTCCAATGATAGTTCTCAGTCAAAGTTTGTATCTTGGATACTCTGTTGGCAATGAAGGTTTTTAGTTTGTTTGTCGATGTATTGATCCAAGCAATTGCTATTTTTGAATCGGTGTGCAAATAGATATCACTCACTATCATTTTTAGAGATAGACGAACTTTTTCTATAAGTTGAGAGAGAAGAAGGCAAGCTGACAGTTCGAGGCGGGGAATGGAAATTGTCTTTAAAGGAGCTACACGCGATTTACTAGCGATCAGTTTAGTTGATACAGTACTTGTTTCACTTGTGCAATGCATATAAACTACAGCTCCATAAGCTAATTCTGAAGCGTCTGCAAATCCTAGCAACACTAATTCCTGAAAAGAATCGGTTAGAATGTATCTGTCGATTCTGATCTCTTCGATTTGTTTCAGGGACGACACAAAATTTATCCATTCACTTGCAACTGGATTTGGGATTTCATCTTCCCAACCTAATTTCATGAGCCACAATTTCTGAAGAAATATCTTTGCTCGTGTAATAATTGGTCCTAGAAGACCTAAAGGGTCATATAGCCTTGCAATGGTGCTTAGCACATCTCGTTTCGTGTATGATGATTTCTCCGTTATTGAAATCTTGAACATAAACTGATCTTCAACGGGTTTCCAGATAACCCCTAGAGTTTTACTTGTTGATTCTTCATTTATGGAAAAGTTATAATCTTGAACTTCCAATGGCTTACTGTTCATTAATTCCCTTGAATTGGAATTCCATTTATGGAGGGACATGTTGCATAACTGATGTTGGAGTTCTATAGCTGTATCTAGATCATGTGCGCCTGTCACTATGTCATCCATATACACATCTTCCTTTATTACTTCCGCAGCTAAAGGGAATTGCCATGCTTCATCTATGGCTAACTGTTTCAGAGTCCTTATTGCTAGAAATGGTGCGCTAGATGTACCATATGTGACAGTATTCAATCTATAAATAACAGTTTCTTCATTCTCGTCGGTCTTCCACAAAATTCTCAGAAGGTCGCGTTGAGATGGATCTATTAAAATTTGTCTGAACATTTTTTGAACGTCCGTCGTAAAGGCATACCTATAAACACGAAATCTTGTCATAATTTCAAATATGTCTTCTTTTACTTCTCCTTTCAGCAGACAATCATTGAGACTGAAGCCAGATGTAGTGGCAGGTGATGCATTGAACACCACACGTAATTTAGTTGTGGTTTTGTCTGGCCTGAGAACACCATGATGCGGCAAATAGTAACATGAGTGATTTTCTGGATGTTCGGAATGAGGGTCTGCAACCTTCTCCATGTGACCTAATTCTAAGTATTCTTGCATGAACTGCTGATACAATGCTTTCATAGTTTTATCCTTAGCTAATCTTTTCCATAACTGATTCAGACGTTTTTTCGCAAGCTCTTTAGAATCACCTAAATTTTCCAAATCCTTGGTTGGCATCTGTACGATGTACCTACCTGCGTCATTTCGTTTATGCGTAGTTTTGTAATGCTCTTCACAGTATTCTTCTTCTTTACTAAGGTTTTTCGAAGTTTCATCAATGGTTTCTAACTTCCAAAACTTTTCTAAACATTCATCAATGCTTTGCGACTGCGAAACAAAACCACAATATTGCATTTGGCTGACAGATTCTATGCTTCCTGTTGCTATGTATCCGAATACTGAATTGTGAAACACTAAATTACTGTTTGGAATGCGAATTTCTCCATCTTTTATTATATGAAAGAAGGATTCAGCGCCGAGCAGCATATCAATTTTGCCAGGAACGCTAAATTTCGGATCTGCTAACTGATGAGGAATTTTTAAGTTATCAGTGTTTAAGTTTGTAACTGGGAGTGAGTCCGTTATTTTTGAGACAACAAGAAAATCCAATGACGTTTCAAAAGATCCATTTCTGTTTTGAATTTTAGCATGAATTTTGTGTTTAACGTTCATTTCCTTTCCACCTAAGCCTGAGATGGCGATGTTCAATCGCTTTAGTGGAATTCCCAATCGATTAGCGAATTCTGAAGTCACAATATTGGACATACTTCCAGAGTCCATTATTACACGTGCTTGTAAATAACTTCCAGAACAAGGGTTAAAGACCCAAACTAAAGCAGTGGAGAGAATGACAGATTTATTTTTGTTATTAACGCAACATAAAGAAGATGATACAGGTGATTTAGTTTCTGTTTGTCCGTAAAACTCATCTGCGTTCGGATTGAATTTATGACCTTGCGCTGTGGGGTTAACTTCATCAACTTTGCTCGGAAAAGAATTGTTTATATTTCTATGGAGTAATGTGTTGTGTCTTGCCTGACAAATGTTGCAGGAACTTTTAGACTTGCAATTAGCAATCGCGTGTTGACTACTTAAGCAGTCGAAACAAAGCTTATTTTTCATTGCTACATCTTTTCTCTGAAAAGCATTTAATTTCAAAAATGCGTCACATTTATATATTGCATGATTTTGCTTACACATTACACAGAAATTAATGGAATTTGTTGACTTAACAAAGAGAGATTTTTGCTTAAAATTACGATCTTGAATTGATTTGGGTTTTACTGCAATGGTTTTACTTATGTTTTCCAAAACTTGAGAACGTTTTTCTAAAAATAAAATTAAATCATCTAACTTTGGAACTTCATTTGAACTTATTGTCATTTCATAATTTTTCCGTGTATCTTTATCCAACTTTTCAAGAATGATATTTAAAATTAAAACGTCGGAGAGATTGTTTCTGTTGTAATCTAAAACCTTTAATGCGCGAATGCTTTTTTTAACGCTGTCTACTAGATTTTTTAGATCTTTTGCGGAAGGCTGTGTAATTTTATCTGCATCTAAAAGTGAGTTTATATGTATTTGTACTATAACTCTTTCATTTTCGTACCTGTCTTTTAACGCTTGAAATAAAGAAGAAAAAGTATCTTCGGTTGTTTGCAAAGCTCTTGCGTCACTTACTAATGCAGCTGATAAATAATGTAGTTTTTGCGCTTCTGACAACTGCTCGTTTAATGTTATAATATTATCAAACTGTAGTTTAAATGTGCTCCATTCTTCAGGTTTTCCGGAAAATTTAGGAAGTGGTATTTCCGGTAACTTAATGTTTAGCGCATTGTTTGTAAGAGTAGGTTTTAATTGATTTTCATTGAGAACCTTACCCACTTCTAAATGCTTAATTTGTTTCTTTATTTTGAATTTAGTTTTTATAATATTTTCACTGTATTCTTCACTAGTGTTAATATCATTTTCATAATCCTTAGGAATGCTTATGGCAGCTTCTATTTCGCTATTTAAGTTTTTTAGCAAGTCTTCCTTATCATTTAATTGTTCCAGAATTTCTAAATAGTCATCGGTTTCTTTATTGTCATCATTTATTAACGTTTCAAATTTAGTGATCAATTTGGTAACGGATGTTCTTAAATATGCACGTTTCTTTTTTAATTTCTCAAGCGGTTCCATTTTATAAAAAAACTTATCATGCAATAATCAAAAAGAATAATCAAATATTTCCTACCTTGTTTCACGCAGACGATTTCGTTTTGGCTTTAATCCATTACGGAAGCTTGCGCAATCACTGTTCTAAAACTGCAAGTATAAAACTCGATGTCGAAACTTCAAATGAAAGAAGGGGAACTTTTCCTTTCAACTGCGATGTTTTTTCACTATTTCAGACTAAATTCTTTTTTTTTTAAATAAATACCTGAGGCTCGACTTAACCAATGTTGCTGTTTGCGAGCATAAACATAAATTAAAAGTCGATAGCTTTAACTTTAATATAATGGACTATTTATTTAGATTATAAATGCGTGCTCTTTGAGCTGCGACTGCCTTGGCGGCGTACAAACTACTACTGACGGAATTATGAAACATCTGTGGGAGGGTAAATACTGAGACGTCATAACAACATACAGTGGCGCCAACAATTGTTTTGGTATAAAAGATCTTAAAACAGGTAAATTAACATTTTACATGTATCAGGAAAGCATTGCTAACGAGGGGGCAAATGAGGTTTGCTCTATGTTGTTGCATTATATTGAAAATAATATTTGACCAATTATTAAGAATTTATACCTGTTTTCCGATGGTTGCCCTGGGCAAAATAAAATCGTAAGATGTAGATTTTTTCTGTTGACTTTGACGAACTTCAGATTATTTAAAATATATATATATCAGTATTTCCCGTACACGGTCATTCCCCGTGATTTTGAGGCGATAAAAAAAATATTAGAAATCATAATCGTATCTACGTTCCAGTAGAACATATTGATTTGGTTTCGAAATCCAGTTGAACATTTACAGTCGAAAAACTGAAAACTGAGGATGTTTTGGATTTCAAGAAATGGTGGAATACTTTATATAAAAAACATATTTGTCAACAGAATCGTACGGGTAAAATGTTCCAAAATAACAAAAAAACATTTACTGCTTCGTTATACAAGAGTTTCAACGATTTCGATTCTGATAAAAAAAGGCACTATCAATAGCCGAAGAATATGTTGATGGATCCGTTAAAGATTCATTTATCTTGCCGAAAAAACTTTGAACCCCTATGTCACTTCCATCAGCCAAAGCCTATGCTTGGAAAATGTGAATTAATAATGAAAAAATCAGACGATTTAAAGCGAGTTCAAAATAACATTCTGGAAGAGCACACACTGTAAAAAATGACAGATGTTTTTAATCTACGAAAATGTACAATAATCATGTACGCAAGTATATAATAACCTGAGCCGAGTCACCCAAGATTCCAAAAAGTGTTCCTTTATCTTTAGAAACCTCAGAAAACAATTTATTTTAGAAATTTAAAGAAGAATTCACAAAAATAAATTTTTATTAGCTGCCCGACATTTTCAGAAACGTTTCCATTTAGCTTTTACAACGCATTCATCAATTCTCTGTACCCGGAAAATCGGTTTTTCGGATTCAATCAATTCTCAAGTAAACATTTTCAGCTGCATAACGGAATTTGTGCATGCAATAGTAACAAAATAAAAATCTGAAGATTATTAAAATGTCCTTAAAAAGAATATACTTCCATTTGGAAACATTTTTGGAAGGGATAACTGAAAATTCCAAGAGGACAATGCGTCGATTCACATCTGTCAATCAATAACAGTTTGTTTTACGCAGAATCAAGTGACTGTTATAGACTGTCCAGCTATCAGCCCAGACCTAAATCCAATTGAAAACCTTTGGGGCTTGCACGATACTTTACTTGCACGATATATGCTCATGGTCGTCAATTTTCTACTATTCATGAATTAAAGCAAAACTTTGAGCACAATTGGTTCTCTTTACAGCCGCATATTCTCCAAACACTAGTTTGGAGCTTACTTGATACGGTTTTCAAGATAATTCAAAGGAGCGGATCTAAAATTTGAATTAAAATGTAAAAAAACTCGAAAAGTCCTTATATTTTTGAGACAACCTATTTTGATTTTTATTTTTTACAAAAATTCTACAAAACCTATACTGTATCTCTTTGTTCTCATAAACTTGTATTATAATTCCATATGCTTATTATTTTTTTCCGTGATTATGGCTTCATTTTTTGAACCGTTACTTCAAAAAATCGCCTGTCCATATACTTTTGAGACGCACTGTATAATTCTAAGTAATTGTTTAAAAGAAATGTTATATGTCTTCAATTCAAACATTGTACAATTTTAAAAAAATCTTGAATATTAAACGATACAGTGAATTTATATTATAATCATTATAATCGTATGTTTTACAATATTTAATTATTTTCTGTTATGAAGAGAATAATAATTTTAACTTTATACACACATACAAACAATAAATACAATAAATTTATTGTATTTATTGTTTGTATGTCTGTATAATATTTATATATACCTTTAACTGATGAATGCAGGCGTTATTTATGTGTGTATGTGTGTTTTAATATATATTGTAATATGAGTGTTTTATTATAATTATTTTAACTGTTTATTTTTTTAATGAAAGGATGTGTAAAAACTAGTATGTTGTGGCCATCACAAAGCTTTCTTCTATCTCATACATGTCAATACTTCAAAATTCACTACCACAGTGCCAAATTAAGTGGCAATCTGTGCACATCATGAGAATTCTAAAAAGATGAAATTCCGTGCATTAGTTCTCGAGGTATGACTGTCGCTGAAATCGTGTAAATCCAGCAAAATGCAGCATAGCAGCACCACCTATTGGGTTATTTACACCAGAACCTAATTATCATCAACTTATGTCAACGTCTAACTGAATATGAAGTTTGAGGAAAATTCGTGCATTAGTTCTTGAGATACAGCGCAAATCATGACAAATGCAAAATAGCAGCGCCACCTGTTGAGCGATTTGCACCAACACATAATCAGCAGCAATATTAATCAAGTTATACTAAAATCTGAAGTTTGATGAAAATTCGTGCATTAGTTCTTGAGATAGAGCTATTGAGGAAATAGTACAAAATGCAGCACAGCAGCGCCACCTATTGTGCGATTTACACCAACACGTAGTCAGCATCATTTCATATCAAAGAGTAACTGAATCTGAAGTTTGATGAAAACGTGTCCATTAGTTCTTGAGATAGAGCTATTGCAGAAATCGTGTAAATCCTGCAAAATGCAGCATAGCAGCACCACCTGTTGAGCGATTTACACCAAAACGTAAACAGCATCCATTCATGTTTAGGACTAACGGAATCTGAAGTTTTATGAAACTGTGCTTTAGTTCTTGAGATACAGCTATTGCGGAAATCGGGAAAAATGCAGCATAGCAGTGCCACCTGTTGAGCGATTTACACCAAAAACTAATCAGCACCAATTTATATCAGGGACTACCTGAATATAAATTTCTATTAAATTCCGTGCATTAGTTCTTGAGCTAGAGCGCCCACAAAATTTGTGTCACATACATAGAGACAGACGGACAGACAGACAGACTCACAGACAGACATTTTGTAAAAACATGTTTTTTGGAATCTCTGACCCCTAAAACGTGTAAATACGTCGAAAATCGGAATTCGAAAATTTTCATGAATCCAATACTTTCTTCTTGTAACGATAGAAGAAAGTAATAAAGAATAATAAATAAATCTGAATAAATTAAAAGTTTCCGAATACAAAAGTTAACTTATAATTATCGACACCGTTTGTATAAAAATAATTACTGTGAAATATATTTCGCTGCTTACAAATTAGTAAATATCTATCAATTAGCTGTTTAAAACAAATTTCATGTGTAATTAGTTCAAAAAGATCATAATTTTACTACAAAAATGATTGAGAATGTTAAAATCGCGTTAAATTTTTACTTTCTTCTATATTTACAAGAAACTATTGGATTCATGAAAATTTTCGAATTCCGGTTTTCGTCGGATTTACCCGTTTTATGGGTCAGAGATTCCAAAAAACATGTTTTTACAAAATGCCTGTCTGTGAGTCTGTGACTCTGTCTGTTTGTCTATCCGTCTGTCTGTCTGTATGTATGTGCCACAAATATTATGTGTGCTCTAGCTCAAGAACTAAATCACGGAATTTAATAAAAATTCATATTCACGTAGTCCCTGATATAAATTGGTGTTGATTAGTTTTTGGTGTAAATCGCTCAAGAGGTGGCGCTGCTATGCTGCATTTTTCCCGATTTCCGCAATAGCTGTATCTCAAGAACTAATGCACGGATTTTTATAAAACTTCAGATTCCGTTAGTCCTTGACATGAATGGATGCTGTTTACGTTTTGGTGTAAATCGCCCAACAGATGGTGCTGCTATGCTGCATTTTGAAGGATTTACACGATTTCTGCAATAGCTATCTCAAGAACTAATGGACACATTTTCATCAAACTTCAGATTCAGTTACTCTTTGATATGAAATGATGCTGACTACGTGTTGGTGTAAATCACTCAATAGGTGGCGCTGCTGTGCTGCATTTTGCACTATTTCCTCAATAGCTGTATCTCAAGAACTAATGCACGAATTTTCATCAAACTTCAGATTTAAGTATAACTTGATTAATATTGCTGCTGATTATGTGTTGGTGTAAATCGCTCAACAGGTGGCGCTGCTATGCTGCACTTGTCATAATTTGCGCAGTAGCTCTATCTCAAGAACTAATGCACGAATTTTCCTCAAACTTCATATTCAGTTAGACGACGTTGACATAAGTTGATGATAATTAGGTCTGGTGTAAATAACCCAATAGGTGGCGCTGCTATGCTGAATCTTGCTGGATTTACACGATTTCAGGGACAGTCATACCTCGAAAAGTAATGCACGGAATTTCATCTTTTTAGAATTCTCATCATGAGCACAGATTTAATTTGGCACTGTGATAGCGAATTTTGAAGTATTGACATGTATGAGATAGAAAAAAAATTTGTGATGGCCACAACATACTAGTTTGTCATTATAATGAGATTTCCTGCAATGTTAAAACTTTTTCGCTATTAATTCTTTTCCGCAAACGCAAACCAGATAAATATTTTTGATGTTTACTTTGTTCAAATTAACGGAGTCATGAAAATAACAAGCAATGAGCAAGATTAAATAAATTAAATAATACAACATATAAAATGTATTTTTTAAAACCGTTATTAAACTCAAATTCACTTTTTTCTGACACTTCCATGAAATCTTTTTTAATTCAAAAACATGTGAAATCAGCACATATCTTATTCAAAAATAATGAAATCAAATAGCTTTCTCCAGTTTTAGATAAAGGGAAAGGATTTTTCAAATTCTAAGAAAGTTTGCGTTGTGCGCAGAATTTCTGGACGGGACAGACCGTTAAAGGTCATGATGAGACGACAATTGGTTATCTCCGTGGAACTATAAGAACTAAGACGGAACGAAAACAAGCGTATGTTTGCATTGGATCTTCCCTGCTTGCTGTTTGCCACCGAACCCATGAGCACTTGCGGGAAAGTGCGGATAGTAACAAAGCCCATTGGATAGTAAGGTGAAGTTATCGCTTAGCTTTAGGGGGTGGGTTGCAAGGCAACAACGTTGGGAGGTTTTAAGCAGTTCGTCAGCGTAAAATCCCGTCTGCCCCTGCGCGTTTCAGAGCTAATCCGGTTGGTGGTCTTCCTTCTCGTTCTTCTATAATTCTATTGTTATATCCGCATGTACGAGGTCTGTCTGTTAACTATACAACATTGATTTTTCCCACGCGCAATATTGATTCTAAGGTGACACCACTGTGCACATTGGAAAGAGACAGCTTAATGCACATGCTTGAATTTCTTATTGAATTCCAGTGGGACAATCGTTGACTGCTGGCCACCGAGTGAGGTGCTGTCATACATGTTAGTGGTCTTTTGATTTCTCTCAGGATGACTGAACGAGATCAGCAAAGGTATGCATCAAATAAATTTTGACAAAGCGTAGTGATTCTCAAAGCAAAATAATTCTTAAGATGCATCAGATGTCGTAAGATTCATCAATGCTCCAGCTCATATATTGTACTTAATTCAGACCTTCTTGGCGAAACATGGAATTCTAGTCATTCGCCAACCTCCCTACTCTCGAAATAGGGCTCCTTGTGACTTCTCGTGGTTTCCGTAATTGGGTGTGCCACTGAAAGTGTCCCGTTTTGAGAATAAAGATGAGATATACAGAACGTGGTGGTGGAGTTCCAAAAGAAGATTCCAGAAGTGTTTTCGGCAGTGGGGGGGGGGGGGGGCGTTGTGCAAAGTGTGTGGAGGCACAAGGGGCCTACTTTGAAGGGATTATGGTCCCATTCCGGTCAGGTAACATATATTTTTTCGGCCAAAGGTTGGATACTTTTCAGACAGGCCACGTAATCTATACAAAAATTAATAACTCTTTTCGATTTCAAATCACTTCGATCAACTTTCCTGCATGTTTCATGTTTTTGCGTTTAAAAATGAATGCTTCGTACATGTGACAGAAAGTTTCTCATTGTGTGCATTTTTTTTGACAATTTTTTTAATTACTCACATCACTAATCCCTGGTATTCTTTGTACGAAAATAAATATTATAGAACAATTATTTTATCAGACATCAGTGCATAAACTGTTTCAGTTACCTGATTAAAAAGAGAAAAGTTTTGCCCCAAAATCCAAAAACAATAGATTTTCATCAATATTTGTTATTAAATTACACAATTTTCTTAGAAATAATAAATTACCGCATAAGTAGTAGATAATCTACGATACTGAAGTATTTTCAATGCCTTCACAATTATGGTAAATCTTTTATATATAACAGACCAATTCTTCGGAGAATTTATGTGAATCTAAATGAATTATTCAATTCCCATAATAATAGAAATGCATATATTTGAATATAATCATTACAAAATTTCGCTGTGAAACGGAAACGAAAGTTCTTATGATTAATTTTACTCACACTGTCAATTTATAAGATATTCTAAAAGAAAGTCAGCATAGCAAGATGTGTTTGAATACTATTGTTTCATTAACTTTTATTAATTTTTTTCAGTTATTTTTTTTTTTTTTTTACACTTATCAGAGTGATATTTCTTTTATGGTGTAATGTCACATTTCAAAGTTAATAAGAATAAAAGTAAAAATTGATTTAAAATAAACCTACTCTTTTATAAGCACGAGGGGATATAAGCGGGTTTTCCGGGTTGCAGAATATACGTAGATGAAACCATTTATTTAATTCATAACTATATTAGAATTTTTACAGTTATTATTTTTCAATACGCACTAAGAATACCAAAAATCGGATTTATATTCAAAATAGTAATTAGTTTAAATAAAGCTGTGAAATTCATTAAAAGCGATAGTTTAGTATTGGCCTTGCGCCAGGAGTTAAGAAATCGCCAAAGATCTCAATTTAAAATCAGCCTTATTTTGTTCTGATTATTTTAGTTGTTTAAGTGCATAGTTTAATCACATGTCTTAAATTTGTACTTTAGCTATATTTTATTGGGGCGTTTATTATTGATTGATGATTGTTTTAATTTCGTTATGTCCTTTAAGCTAGAAACAAATGCTGAACTATTTAGATTATTTTAAGTACAAATGAATTTACCTTACGTGATAATCTTCACGCGATAGCCATAGATTTAAAACAAGAAAGAGAAAATCATGCGTCAAGCATAGATTATGAAACATTTTCCAACACGTTCAGAATAATGTAACAAAACAGCACCATTTAATCAGTTAAAATTTTATGTCTAATTCAACCATGTGGAAACACATAACACATTTAAAAACCCAATTTCAACTGCTCCCATCTACAATCTGAAATTATCCGAATTCTTTGAGCAACTTTGTATATGATATATAGATTTGTATCTATTAACAACATGCATGCCAAAATTTAGTTTAGTTAAGACATACATATATATAAAAAGTGGGGAAGGATTTACTTTGTGCCAGTATATTAAGAAAAAGAAACAACGTATAAGGGCACAAATAAAATGTGTTTAAAAGCATACAGCTGTTTCAAAACCTCTAAGGTTTCCTCATCAGTGCTTAAAATAAAAGTTAAATTAAAACAATGTTTTAGTTTTAATTTAACTTTTATTTAAAGCACTGATGAAGAAACCTTAGAGGTTTTGAAACAGCTGTATGCTTTTAAACACATTTTATTTGTGCCCTTATACGTTGTTTCTTTTTCTTAATACATATATACCTCGGTTAAATATTCCCCCTCAGCAGTTTCAGCTGATAAGGAGAATGGTACGTGAATTCGTTTGCATAGCCCTGTATAGAATTTATATACAATGAGTAAAATGAACAAAAAAATAGTTAAGCGCATGCCGAAATTGAAAACGCGCTTCCAGCAATTATTACTGAAAGACACTACTGTAATCAATTTTTTTTGTGTGTGTGTGTGTGTGTGTTCCTGTAAATGAGCGGCAAATGCCAAGAATGCTCTATTCTATCGCAATCATCTGGTAGTGAAATTCATTGATTTATATCAGTCTCAATACACTTGAAATAGCGTAATGCCATTTAAATACTCTGCAAACGATTTTTCCCCCATCTACCATAATGTAATGGAATTATTTTGAGTGCTCCTGTAAATGAACTATTAATCCCACATACTTCATATACGATACCAAACATGCTTTACTGACTCTAAATAACATTTATCAATTGTATGAAAATCCGAGTATTTTTGCAGGAGTTGGAGCGTGGACAGAATATAAGGGAAGACCATTTTTTATATAATTATACTACATTTTTTATTAGATTGTTTACTAAGATCACCAAAACCACTTTTATTCGAAGTACAAATGTATCAGTTTTACATTCAAATAAAGTTTTGAAATTTATTAAAAGCAATGCTTTAGAATGAGTTAATAACAGAAGAAATCGCAAATGTTTTCGGTACTAACAGCAGTCCTTTTTAATTTTGTAATTTTGATCAATTTAGTTATTTAAACGCTTCGTTTAATTATATGTCTGTTAAATGTCTGTTTTATTTATATTATTTTATTTTAATGATGAAGTTTTAACTTCGTAATAGAATATTAGCCAGAGACAAATGCTAAAATATTTACATTAACTTAAGTGTTAACGGATTTATCTTTCATAATCGTCTGCACTCGATAGAAATAATTTTAAAAAATTCATGCTTGAAAATTATTTTAAAAACTATAAAAAATGAGTAGATTGTAAAAAAATCGGTGTAAAAATTTAAAATGTGCGATATTTAGCAGTTCAAAAAATTTTAAAAACTACAGTAAATGCAAAATTAAGGGGTCTCAGGACTCTTCAAGCTTCAAAATTTTCGAAATTGTAATTTTTTTTAGATGTTAAACTCCTATTTTTTCTAAACATTTTGATATAATTGTTTCCTTGAAATTCCTATTAGAACATAAGTTATGGCTTTTAGAACTATACCCGCTCAATAGCTTAAGCAATGTTTTCGAAACTTTGAAGTCATTTTTCTCCAAATGACGTTTTTGGGCGTAACGCGCAGGATATCTCAAAACTTCTGAATATATTTTCATAAAATTTTCAAAACATATATTTCATGTTATTCTGTATAAACTGAACCTAAAGTTTCATTTTTATTCTTAATTTTTTTTTTTTTTTTTTTTTTTTTTTCGGTGATTTTTCTGTTGGAATTTTCAAAATTTTGTATTAGCTAAATACAACTTCATATTAAAAATATAAAATTGCTTTAAATAGAAATTTATTTAGGTTCGGGGTAATTACTACAGTCTGATGTATAATTAGGCACGAAAAATTTCACTCTAGTTGCAAAATTGTTTTTGTAATTTTGCGCGTAGGCTGTTATAACGATTTTCTGCTCGACAAATGACTGATAGTTTAGAGCGCCCTATAAATACTACTTCTGCATCTTGCAATTTTTTAAAAACATGAAAGAACATGCTTGTATCTTTCATACCAATTAAAATTGCTTCTTAAAATCAAATACATTTTAAAATATTAAATGTTGAAAATCGTCTCTTTTTTGTATTTTTTCCAATTTTAAGAGCCCTGAGACCCTTTAAATAGTTTGCTGTTGCCTGCACCAAAATGACGTCAGCGTTACGCATGGACACGCTTATCCATTATCATATAAACAGTTTTACGTATCACTAGAGAAATTTTAAATTTAATGATATTTACATGCAGAACTAGTGGGATGTGCTAATCGCATGTTAATATTTCAAAATTCCAAAATTCTTGGTTAATATTGCCAAAATTAAATATCAATCTAGATTCACCATGAGGATTCCAAAGAATCTTGTCAGCTTCTGATGAGCAGATACTATTTCGAATTACTGTATATGATATTACATGTTTACTTATATATTGTATTCATGTCATTTTCTATGTACTGGAAGTCTTAAGTTTACAATTATTCCTTCTCTTGAAGTCTTTTGTGTTAATGAATAGCAGTTCCCCTGCCTATTCAAATGCATACCGGATATAAGGCAGACAAAAGGGTTTCAACATATAGCGAAATAATGGACGTCGCGAGAATGTAACAGGTGAGGTTCGATGAAGGGATGTGGTCCCTGATGACAGTAGGAAAACTCCGTTTAGGTTTTTGGGAGATGAGTGAGATAGCTGAGAGAGGACAGTTAATGCGTCGACCGGAAAGTGTGTGGTCACTTTTGCGTGAAAGAGAATTCTCGGACAGAACTTGTATTGAATTGTGTTAGGCTCTTGGAGGATAGAGCCGGTGATAACGGGAGATCAAATGGGATCTCCGATAAATCTTTTTTTAACTAACACAGTTTGAGAGGGATATAAAATATTGTAATAAGCGGACCAGTACATAGGAAGCAGTTTCTATATGTAACTTAATGTTGGACCGGATCAGCTATATCCGAGTTCTTAAGTGTAAATATTGTTTTGTTTTTGTAAATAGTGTGTAAATAAATTCTTAGTTAAGTTTAGACGAAAAAGTTAGTATTCTTTTCAACAAATCTCTCATAGCGTGACCGATATCACGTAATCATATCGGTGGTGGCAGCATATAAAAAGTAAAGGAAGATTCCTCAAAGTTGTGTAGACTTAGAGGAAACCCGATAGATCTATTTATGGGAAAGTGCAACATAATATGAAGTTTGATTAAATTCCGCACTTTAGTTATTCAGATAGAGCTGTCGCAAAAATCATGAAAAATGCAACCTAACAGTGCCACGTGCTGTGCGAATTGCACCAACACGTAATCAGCATCAAATTGCATCAATGTGTAACTGAATCTGAAGTTTGATGAAAGTTTGTGCATTAGTTATTGAGATATAGCAATTGCGGAAATCAGGAATAATGCATCATAGAAGCGTCACATGTTGGGAGAGTTACACCAAAAAGTAATCTGCACCTATTTATATCAGGGACTGAGTGAATCTGAAGTTTTGTGAAAATCCGTTCATTAGTTTTTGTGATAAAGCTACTGCGAAAATCGTAAAAAATGCAGCATAACAGCACCAACTGTCGGTCGATTTACACCAAAAACTATTCAGTATCTAGTTATATAAAGACCTAACTGAATCTGAAGTTTTATGAAAATTCGTAAATTAGTTTTTGAGATAGAGTGCCGAAAAAATTTGTGTCAAATACAAACAGACACACAGACAGATATTTTGCAAAAACATGTTTATCGGATCTCTGAACCCTAAAACTTGAAAATCATCGAAAACCGGAATTCAGAAATTTTCATCAATCCAATACTTTCTTCTTGTAAAGATAGAAGGAAGTAAAAATATGTTCAGAAATATATGTTTAAAGAATGCATGTATAATTATCAATCACGAAACAATAAGATTATTTTAGAAAAATATATATCAAGCATGATTTAATGACAGAAGACAAAGATAACAAAATTTGTTATATTAAAAAATAGATATATATTATTTTGAAAAAATGGCATAGTTTTATCTTTCATATTCTTCGCAGTTTTTTTTTTTATGCCTGAAAGAACTTTTACAACATGCATTTTTTTTTTTCCCGTTTTTCACCCCGTGATTCCATTTCTATTTTATTCCATTTTATTCTATCCGAGAAGTATTATTTATTTATTTATTTATCTTCAACGGACTCTTTTGAATAGCCGTAAGATATACATTAAATGTCTTCTGGGATTTTCAGTTTTGGTAAAAAACCTATAGAGTAATTTTTGTTTTATTATGTAAAATGAAAATGTAGCTCAGCGTAAAACATATAAGTTACATTACTGCAGAAATAAATCTGTAAAACGTCGATTAATTAATTAATATAGCAACTTGCTGCAGCATGCGCCCGAAACAAATTTATCAATGACCCACATAATTGTATCTGGATCGATGGAAATGGTTTGAATCTGGAAGAGAAAAAATACATTCACCTCTTTAATGTCTCAAATTATGAATTCATGAAAATTTCAACTTTTAAATCATTTTTCGTAAATTTTTGAAATTACACAATCATTTAATAAATTTTAGAAGGATTTTGCCAATAAAAATTAATTAAAATTGAATTTATAGGGATTTTGTGAAATATTTATAACTCCTTTTACCTCTTGAAATATTTTATAAAATATTTTTTTGTGTTTTGTAGAATTAGGAAATGTACAAATCTAATGCTGTTACAATAGAAATATAGAAATATTTCCGAACTGAAATTCCCCCCCCCCCCCCATCAATCTTTCAACGTCAAGAAAGCTGAAATGATGCAAATGAAAAAAGAAATCATTCTTTTAAAAATATTTTTGTTTTGTGAAACCAATAATGCTTTTGGAACAAGATAAAGTAAAGTATTTATAACTCATTTTAAATTACATTACTACTAATCGATGTATTAAAGGAATTTTATAACACGTTACTTTAATAGTATTTTAACCCTTCATCTACTGACGATACATAAATACCATTAAAATAACTTGTAAAAAAAATGGTCATAATTTGTTTTGGCCATTTTTTTCCCCATTTTGACCCGAAAATCAGAGTTCTAACTTTTTACGGCTGCTCTTTAGTCCATTAGAACAAAATGATCCATTCCAAAGGCATAAGTTCGATTGAAAAACTATTTTCAATTCAAACACTAAATTCTTAAAAAGCAGAATTCCTGTTCTCTAGTAATTAATAATACACTATTTACCAGAATATCCTTAGCCATATTTAATCTCAGAAAAAGCTGGTAAAGGACACTTTTAGAAAATACTGCTATTAAAATTCAACGGACTGTACAAAAGCTTTAAAAATACGCCTACAACAGCTGCCATTTTTGTGTCAGCTCGCAAGCCAATTATTCAGGGGACGTTCGCCGTATTTGAGAACAGTTCGGAAATTTCACTTTTGTCGTACAATTTGTCTACGCATAAGGTACACTAGTATTTCTGAACATTATTTGGTTGACGGCTCTCTAAAAATATCAGGAATTATTTGCCGCACACCTGAATATAAAAATGTAAAAGTTGTATGATAAAAAATATATATATTTATTTACAAAACTTATTCAATTCGAGGTCAGTTTTCTTGAACATACTAATTCAAAACAGGGTCCCAAAGTCACCAGACAAGTTCGCATTTCATCAACTTTTTCGTCAACAATTCATCAACTTTTAAAATTTGTTCTCGCTTTTTGGACTTGATTTCTGTGAATACTGAAAATCCAAATTCACAGAACCATGAAAAGGCAAAAGGCAAAAGCTTTCAAGCTGGTTGCGGTGTACAAATTTGTGACAGAAAGCCAAAACTCATCCGAATTATTCTCAAAAGAATGTTGAACAGTAAAATTTATCATTTCTCAAATCAATGAGCTGTTCTTTTCCTCTTATTCTCAAATTTGGTGTCTTGCAGATTAAATATGGGTTCATTAACCATTCTTATTCGTCAACTGAAAACGAAGGAAACGAAGGAAAAGGAAATAAATTTTAAGATCGTCAATTGGTACTTATAATTTTGTCTGCAGTTTTTCTTTTCGACTGAGATTCATTTACACTTTGAAAGCTTCCACAGTTACGGCACCACGCAATTTTAATTATTTGTCAAAAACCCTCGCGTTACATTTGACAAACTCTCATGGCACACAGGTTGAGAAACACTGAGGTACACGAACATCTGGATAAACCCGAGCTTCCCGGGTTACAGGATATAGGTGAAAGCCATCATATATATTATTTAGGATGTGAACATACTCTTTTCTCTGTACATACTAAAGGCACAGCGATGAAGGAGGTATTTTTAGAAAGGTTCTACAAGCGGCATTTGACGTAGTATACTTATATATATCGTTAAAAAACGTTGTTTGATAAAAACAAAATTGCAGTTAATCAATAAGTAATGAAAATACGTACCAGCAAATAATCTCAAAGTTTGCGGCGAGAAAGCCTCGCACGGGTTTACTTTTGTTTAACAGATTATTACATTTAATATATATATATATATATATTTATTTAGAATGCCCACTAATAATACTAAAATTCATATTTTTATTAAAAAAATAGCAATAATGCGTTCTAATAAAGTTTTAAAACGTATTACAAGTGATATTTTCATATTGCCCTCGCTCCAGGAGTTACACTGTAAAAAAAAATCTGTAAAGTTACTAAAGTTTTTCTAGGAAACTGGGATTCCTAGAACATTTTATGTAACGGCAACAAGAAAAATTCTCGTAACAGACGCTGTTACAGGAATTTTTGTTGTTGCCGTTACATAAAAAGTTCTAGGAATCCCAGTTTCCTAGAAAAACTTCAGTAACTTTACAGATTTTTTTTTTTTTTTTTACAGTGTAATAGCGGAATAAATTGCTATTTACAATCAGACTTTCTAATTCTATTCATTGCAGTGGTTTAAGCGTTAAATCCAATTGCATGTCTTAAATTTGTGTTTTATTTGTATTTTATTCTTTTATTTATTGATTGATGAATATTATAATTGTTTTATGGAATATAAGCTGGGGACAAATGATGAGCTATTGATATTAATTTAATTACAAACAGATTTTTCTCTCGTAATCGGCTGCACACGATAGAGATAGATTTGAAAAAAAAATCATGCTTGAAAATTATTTTTAAAACAATAAAAATTCAGTAAATTGCTACACAATTTTCAAACAAGTTACAATATAGTTTTCAAACAAATTGCATTTTAAAGTACATTTTTCCCCTATTTGCCTGTGTCAAATTGAAAATGTATGGCACTTAGAAATAAAAAAAATTGCAATAAAGGTTAAATTTAATCGTATGCTGTTGCCACAGTCAAAATAACGCCAGCGTTACGCACGGGCACGTGTGTTCTTTATAATATACATAGATTGATGAATTGTAAAATTTTAAGGTTAGCGAATCCCTTATGAAACACCCGCATATAAAGTAATATATTCAGGGTTATTCATAATTCCCTCCGGGTTTTTGAAGCGCTGTAGTAAAAAACCAAGACGAATACAGCAAAAAAAAACATTTGAAAAAATACAGAAACAAATCATGTTTTACTCACATAACTTACACAGGTATTCTATGTGTGAACCCTTGGTCACAAGGCATACATCAATGCGATTGTCCAGTTCCTGCCAAACTCTATTCCGCATGGTGCTATACTAACGTTCTTTGAACTTATTGTACCACACATGAATTGTCTTGTCCAGTTGGTCCCTGTGTTCGATATTTCGTACGAAATGCCCGCTGAACCAACACAATTGATTCAGACTTTGAAAATTCTAAAACCTAAAACGCTTTCTGTTCACCCGTAAACGCCTTTTTATTTGCTAACTGCCAACCAGCAACTGCTCACAATGAAACTTGATTTGTTTCTGTATTTCAAATGCCTTTTTTTTTTTTTTTTTTTTTTTTTTTTTGCTGTATTCGTCTTAGTTTTTTTACTACAGTGCGTCTCAAAAGTATATGGACAAGCGATTTTTTAAAATAGCAGCTCAAAAATGAAGCCGTAATCACGAAAAAAATAATAAGCATATAGAATCATAATATATGTTTATCACAAAAACAAAGTACAGTATAGGTTTTATAGAATTTTTCTAAAAAAAAAAAAAAAAAAAAAATTTCAAAATAAGCTGTCCCAAAAATGTATGGACAACGAAGAGAATTGGTTTTATTACCATCGTATCAAAAAAATTTGCATGCAAAAAGATTTTCTGCGATCTGTACAATTGAAGTAACCACTTCGAAATATAAAATCACTGCTCGTTCTTCAATTGTCGAATAGTGAAAAAATGCCTCTCAAAGTTCTATTATCTGCTTCTGATAATAGCTAAAACTTGACGTTTAAAGACTCAAAATGTTAAAATTTCTGATATTGCTAAACAAATGAAGAGTAGCACATCCGGAATTTATGAAATTTTATCAAAAAGTGACAATGCGATTGCAAAACAACGTTCAGGTCGACCAAAAGAAACATCTCTACGACTAGACAGAGAGATTTTGCGAGCAGTTTCGACCCAAAAGTAGTCTGTTCGTGAAATTTCGAAGACTTTAGAGTTTCCTATTACGAGATCTACTGTTCATCGTTGCATACAGACAAGCAAAATTCATAAATATCGCAGAATGTGTCGGACACCTATGCTGAAAGTGCACCATAGAAATGCACGCATTTATTGAACTACGCATGCCTTGGGACGATGAATTGTTAAGTGTTTTTTCTATGACGAAAACAAAATCAGTTTTGATGGCCCTGATGGCTGGACATACTATTGGTAAGATCTGCGACGAGAATCTTGCGAGTTCCTTAGTCGACAACAAAGAGGGAATTCTCTCATGGTGTGGAGCGCGATTTGTTTCAGTGGAACAACGGATTTTTTGGATTCTTTTCTTAATGGTCAACAGTGCTCTGAGAATTATTAAAATGTTCTTAAAAGCAATCTATTTGCATTTGGAAACATCTTAGGAAGGGAAAACTGAAAATCCCAAGAGTACAATGCGTCGATTCACATCTGCCACTCAACAACAGCTTGGTTTACGCAGAATCAAGTGACTGTTATAGACTAACCAGCCATTAGCCCAGACCTAAATCCAATTGAAAAACGAGATGTGTATGCTCATGGTCGTCTATTTTCTACTATTCAGGAATTAAGGCGACAAGTAAAGCAGAATTGTTTCTCTTTGCAGCCGCATATTCTCCAAACACTAGTATGAAGCATACTTGATAAGGTTCTCAAGATAATTCAAAGGAACTGTTCAAAATTTGAATTTAAAGGCAAAATCTCGAAAAGTCCACATATTTTTAAGACAGCCTATTTTTATTTATTTATTTATTTTACAAAAATTCTGTAAAACCTACACTGTATTTCTTTGTTGTCATAAACTTGTACTATAATTCCATATGCTTATTATTTTTTTCGTGATTATGGCTTTATTTTTTGAACTGTTATTTCAAAAAATCGCCTATCCCACATAATTTTGAGACGCACTATGTACAACGTCGAAACTCTGGAGGGAATTCTGAATAACCCTGTATTATCAATATATTATTTCAAAATGTCCTCTGAACATATACAAATGCTTTAATGTAAATACGATATCAATTGTCTTTTAAAAGAAAGCCTTAAAATTTCATTCATTTAATAAAGGACACTATTTATCATTCATAAAATTGAATCAGTTAAGTTCATTAATTGAAACTCGTTCAAATATTATACTGACAACAAAACTGCATCTTTAAAAGATAGTATTTGTTAATCGTAAACTGTTATTCCCTAAACAAACAATTTATTATAAAATGAATGCGATTCATTTTATAAATTGCGAGAATTTGCAAACGTGTTCAAATTAGGAATATGTGTAAGAGATAATAATCCTTTTCAATGGCATAGATTTATTTAGAGCTTCACTGGAATCCGGGATTTGCAATAAAGCATACCTAAATTCAATTTCAATTCTCATTAAACATTAGAAATCTTTGGTATTAAAATAGAAAATATCACCACTGTCAAATTGAAAATACCCTGCTATGTAATCTAATCTACAAAAAACATTTTCGTAAAATCTGTAAGCAAATTATATAAGAAACTTTTATACAACGTACATCATTAATAAATATATTGTATATACATATATAAATGTATGTATTACTTCATATTAGATATTCTATATATACGAGTGAATCACACATATGCAATCTTAACAGTACAGATTTTGTCTAGTAATGTTAAAAGAGCTTGATAGTTGTCTTTTGGTTTTCAAAGTTGTCATATTTATATATACATGTATAAGGTAAAGCTGGGAGAGTCTGCGCACATTTCAAAAGATTAATAATAAAAAATCGAGATCAATTTTTTGCTAAACTATGCATGAATAATTTTGACTTCATTTGTTTTTTATGCATTTCCATTGTTATTTTGTTGTTATGCTGTAATTTAAAGAAAAGCAGTAATAAAACCAAAAAAACTGTTTTGCGCAATCTCCCCTTACAGGGTAGGAGAGATCGCGCACATGGGTGGGAGAGATTGCGCACAGGAATAGAAGATATTGTCATTAATAATAACTACAATTAAATTGTTAACAATAACAATTACACTTAAATACATTGCTGTAACGTTTTTGTGACTAAATATTATCGTATTAGGAGTGAAATTTTCAACCAAATGTTTAAATAATAAATAAATAAAGAATTTTAACAATAGTTAAACAATTTTAATTTAAGAAGAAGATTAAAATATCAGAAAAAGCAAACCCTACAAAGATTACAAAATTACATTAATATACTTGATACCATGTTTAACTTGAAAATTACTTCATTTTCATTTCCACAGTTTTAATGTATTTTGTTTGCTAACCGAAGTTCTCGTCGTCCACAATCGATGCACTTATTGTAGTAAATCGCGCATCTTTCGTGCAATCACCTGCAACAAGTAATACATTGAATTCAGTCACTGGTTGAAGTTGTCTAATGGTATATTTCCAGATGTTCAATGCACTCATCCTCACTGGCCTTCGTTTTGTTTCCATCAGTTTTTTTATTCCACTTTTTCTGGAAGCATCTTATTTTCAGCCTCTTTTTTTTTTTTTTATAGCGGCATTCTTTTTCAGTCTGTTATAACCTTGAGGCAGTCTGAGTGCCGCATATGAGAACAGTTTTAGAAACATCACTTTCGACATAAAATTTGCCCACTCACAGGCATACAAACATCTTTTTTCTTTTATTAATATAGATTTATGAATTACAAAATTTTAAAGTTAGCGATCCCATTATGAAACACCCTGTATATAAAGTAATATATTTTAATAATATATATTATTTTAACATGAGCTCTGAACATACGCAATTGCTGTAATGTAATACGATTTTAATTCTCTCATAACTCTTTTAGGTTGAAAATACATTAATTCGTAAAATCTTGAAATGATTGAATGACTCCAGAATTTACAAACAGTTTGGAAATAAGTAAAAAGTGCTATCTTCATCTATTTAATAAAAAGGAAAATTTTTATTCCAAAATTCTGGTACCAATGTGACATTTAGAGATAAAAATTAAGTGGTCAAAAAATGAACCACCGCCCTTCAAGGGGTTAGAAGAATTTCCTAACATCTCATTTCAATTAACAAAGGATACTATTGATCATTCACAAAATTGAATCCGTTAGTTCATTAATTGATACTCATTCAAATATTATACTAACAACAAAACTGTATCTTTAAAAGATAGTATTTGCTAACTGTAAACTGCTATTCTCTAAACAAACAGTTTATTATAAATTGATTACGATTAATTTTATAAATTGCGACAATCTGCAAACGTGCTCAAATTATTAATATATATAAGGGGTAGTAATCCTTTTAGATGGCATAGATTTATTTAGAGCTTAAGCGGAAACCAGGATTTGCAGTAAAGCAAGTATAAATTCAATCTCCATTATCATTAAGCATTAGAAATCTTTGGTATTTTAAATAGAAAATATCACCTCTATCAAACTGAAAATGCCCTCTTTATTAATGTAATCTGTAAAAGCATTTATTTAACATGAGTAAGCAAAATATATTTGAAACATTAGTACAATGCTCCTAAATAAATAGCTATTTTGAAAAAGTAATACAATTTTTCTCGATAGGGATACTACCAATTTCTTATAAATATGTAGGTAAAACATTTAAAGTGAAAACAGTGATAAACCGAAGCAGATATTTGTTTTGTTGCTTTTGATGACTTGCAGACGTTATTATACGATGAATATTTTAATAACCTCTTAATTGTCGGATATTTAGCTTTCAAACTTTACCTGTTTACATATGAAGGATATATCTGCAGTTTAAATCAATATATTTTTTTTCACTATTTTGAAACACAGGGTGTGTATAGAAGAATTTTCCATTTTCAATGGTATATTACCAGGGTTGGCGAACCTTTTTGTTTCCGCGTGCCAAATTTTATCAAAAATTATTTTACGTGACCATGACGTACCAATTAAAAAACAAATTTAGTAGGTGGAAAAATAATGAATTAAAATTACTTAACATCTTCTATTAAGATTTTAAAATATGTGAGAAACATACATGCATATATTATACTATAATAATTATGGAAACAAATATATATTTTAGAAATTAATAGACAAAAATTATGGCGATGTAATTTTATTTCTGCTGTTGCTTCTTAGTATCAGGTTAATTTTAATGGAAGCTGAACCGGATTTATCTGACAAGTGCTTACAGTTTGAGTTTTGATATATCATTCGTTTGTTAAAACTGTGACTCGAAATCACGTTAAAATCCCAAACGCCAATTTTTTTGAATAGCTCTGAAATAAATTCAAAGTTGCCATGACTTTACCATCGGAATTTAGTAATGTCTAATAGCCATTTCTGGTCGATACTTTTGAAATATCGTCTTTGTTTGAAAAATTTTTGAGACCACAATTAATTATATTGGAAAATAATATGCCGCTATTAAAAATTTTCAATTTCCATTTTATCGAATTTAGAAAAGATCAGTCGCGATTTTGTTTAATCTCACTTTATTTTGATTTATCACAAGCTGTGCTGTGCCAAAATTATTCTTTCGCGTTCCAAAAGTGGCACGCGTACCATAGGTTCGCCGTCCCTGGTATATTATAACAGTTTAATTTAGATTATTTACAACAAATCATACATCAAATTGAAGGTAAACTAAACTAGTTTTTCCTGCAAGCACCTTTTGTTATACAGCCCACATTCAACCCAAAGTCCAATTCTTCCAACACTTCGGTTAACAAGTCCAGAGTAATGGAAGTAATAGCCTCTTCAGTTCTGTGTCTCAACTCTGGCAAGACATTAGGTAACGGCGGAACATGCACACGATCTTTTATAAAGCCCTAAATAATCGCATGGCTCTAATGGCTTTTAAATCTTCAGCCCAACAATAATGCTTTACGCTCAGGAGTCGCCATTTTGCCCATGTGGCACTGCAAGCGAGTCAATTAACAAAGTAGTGCTCGCGCATGTGCTTACCTAAAACTGTTTGAGTTACTCTTTATTTGTGACTTTGGACCAACACTCTACAACATTTACAGTTGATACTATTAAAATTTATTCCTGTGACATTCTTTTATGGGTACCCTGTATTTCTTAAGTACTGTGTTCTCCTATAATGTAATATTAAATTGGGTGTAAAGTGCATCTACAAAGCGTAAACACGATGATGTGGAATTTTTCTCAAGTAATTAATAATTAAATTACACTCTCAAAAGTGCGCAGTAGTGGAAAGGTAGAGGGCATTGGTAGAGGTTCACGTAAGAGATACAGGCAATCCATTAATTTATCATTGTAGTGAGTGACCTAATGTTTCATCCACTAGTAAAATATTTTTTATTTTGACAAATCACGACCGATAATCAAGAAGGCTTTTGGCGATGGTAATTTGTAATTACTGAGCTTTTTACACAAGAGGTGACTCAACACGGCGGTCAATCGAATTACACCCGATGAAACTTGTAATGAAAAAAAATTAAATAGTCCCCATTGTCAGTTTTAAACATATTAATGCTCTCATTTACTATTATCCAATTTATGCTTCCCTTATTAAGCTATGCTTCTCTAATCATGTAAAGTAATACAATAAAAGCTTTATTTGTCATGTTTGGGAACTAAAATTATTCACACTCAGGGATTAATTGCTATAATTGGTCCATAATTGCTAACTCTATTTTGAAACAAATGTCCTCATGGTAGATTCCTTTAATATTCAATAGAAATACATCAGAAATTTTACTGTTTTATAATAAAAGGTACTCCTCCATTATCCCATCGACCTCTTTCCATAAAATAACAAGTAAGAAAAATCATGCGTACAGCATAGATTATGAAACACTTTCCAAAACTCCCTGAAAGTTTTAACGAAACTTCGTTACTTAGGGAAATAAGGTAAATAAGATAACTAAGCAAATATTTAAAAATCTGATTTCAGTAGTTACCACCCATAGACAAATATGTATTCCAATTCTTTTGCACAGCCCTGTATTCGATCTGTATGTTGATATATGTACTATATAATGGGAAAATTTAATTTAGCAAGAAAATGCATAACAGATTGAAATTCATCTTTCAGCAATTTATACTAATAGATGGAAACATACTTGAACACTTTTGTACAGCACTGTAGTTTACCTAGTACCTTTATTACATGCCACTATTTAGCTAAAATTTAATTCAAACTAAAACACGCTTAAAACTACTGAAATTACATTTACAGAAATTAACACCCATAGACGGTCATTTATCCAACTCTTTTCGTGGCCTTGTATATCATTTTATCTATATTCTACAAATATTTCTTAGTACACTAAATTCAGTTCAGCGTAAAAATGCATAACTTCTTTAAAACCCACACCTTTAAGCAATTTATGCTCATACTCAGTAACATTTACGAATTCATTTCTGTAGTTCTGTATATGAACTATAGCATGTATATGCACTTTATAGTAAGCATAAATATAGTGAACAAGTAGGTAAGTGTGATCACAGATCGCACAGAAGGTTTCGTTTAATATTCCTTTCAAAACACTTTATCCTTTTGAAAAATCTGTTAGTTAAACATTTCGCAACCAGGATCGCACTCTCTTCTACACAAACCTCTATCCGAACGAAACTCCGTTTTATAGACTATCCGTAGATGTATTAGTCGAGTGGATTGGGCCGATAGCACCCGAGATAAGTAGGCGCCCTGGAGGTAAAAAGTGGAACTAAAATATGTAAGGCTGTGGTGCATAATATGAAAGAATGGGCAAAGGGGTGTCGGCAAAAGTTGGAAAAGTGCTCCCCAGGTGAAAAGGGCAGAGGTTAGAAAAATTGCTTAAAATACACAAGTTAGAGTCCGGAGGAATAAATAATATAAGACTTTTTGAAAATTTTATGATTTGCCGTGTCATCTGAGGTATTCAGCTATACGTATGCAAAAATTCATGTCTCCAACTTAATTAGGGGCTCTCTTAGAAAGAATTGCTTAAAATACATATGTGGTAGCTCAAAGGGTTAAATGTACGCTTTTTTCAAAATTTTATGATTTGCGGTATGATATGTGGTGTTCAGCTATAAGTATGCAAAATTTCACGCCTCCAACCTAAATAGGGGCTCACTTCGAAAGAATTGTTTAAAATACATATGTGAGAGCTCAAACGGTTAAATGTACGGCTTTTTCAAAATTTTATGGTTTGTCATTTGATGCGAGGCGTTTAGCTATAAGTATGCAAAATTTCACGCCTCCAACCTAATTATGGCTCACTTAGAAAGAATTGTTTAAAATACACATGTGGGAGCCCAAAGGGGTAAATGTACGACTTTTTCAAAATTTTATGATTTGCCGTATGATGTGTGGGTGTTCAGCTATAAGCATGCAAAATTTCATGTGTCCAATATATATAGTTTCTGAGAACAGGCTCTGTGACAGACGGACAGACAGACAGACAGAGGAGCGAGACGAATAGGGTTTAGTCAGATGAACGAAACCCTAAAATAGCGCATATCATAATTTAAATAGCATTTCGAGCAGTCATTACTAATATACAGTAATTCGGATACAATATAGTATCTGAAATCTTTTCAAATACACCGCAAACAATTTCCCCTATACCATTAAGAACGGAATTCTTTTGTGTGGCCCTGTAAATGAACAATAACTATTCTTTGCACCGCATATTCAACAGAATGCATATTTTAGAGGACTTTATAAATGAATATCAATTTTACTATGTTTGAAAGAGTGTAACACCATTAGAAATCATTTGAAACGATTTTTTTCCATTTGCCGTAATGTAACGGAAAACTTTTGACTGTCCCTGTAAATGAACTAAATATGCTACAAAATTCATTTGAAATAGGGAACCTGCTATGGTAGAGGTCACTAACATCCAAAAATTTCAGAACGATCCGAGCATATTTACGAGAGTTAGAGTGTGGACAGATGGCCAGACGGACAGACAAACCGAAGTCATAAACACTTTTCAACTTAAAAAACTATCGCGAAACTTAGGATAGGATTTAAAAGGATTCTTCACGCACTTGAAAACAACCGCTCCGTAATGTTAAACCAATGGGGAGGTTATTTTCGAATTTTTCGTTTAAATTTGAATATTTTTAAACGATTTTTTTTCTTTTTTTTTTTTGCATAGGATAGCTGAGCTCAATATTTAATATGACTCTTTTTTACTTTTTCGATTTTGGTTAAAGATTAAGATTTTTTTTTAAAGCTATCAAAAAAAGCTATCTATGCAAAAAAAAAAAAAAAAAAAAAAAAAAAAAAAAACGTTTAAAAATATTCAAATTTAAGCGAGAATTTCGAAAATAACCTCCCCATTGGTTTAACATTACGGAGCGGGTGTTTTAAAGTGCGTGAAGAATATCCTTAACGCCAAAAATGCATGATCATGGCATCACAATAACTTGACGTCAGAAGCGTTACACGCACTGCCCCCTGAATGCTAGGCTTGGGTGCTGACACAAAAATGGCGGTTGCCGAAGGCGGATTTTTTTTAACGTAGGTACGGTCCCTTAAATGTAGACACCAGTACTTTATAAAAGATTTCTCTTACTTATTTAATCTCCGAAAAAAAAAGTAGAAAAAACTTTAAAAAATTATTCGTACGAATATGTAAGGGACCGTACACGCGCTGAAAAAAATTCGCTTACGATAGCCGCCATTTTTGTGTCAACGCTTAGGCCTAATATTCAGGGGGCGGTGTTACACGAGTTTGTTATGTCATCAAGTGATTTTTTAATTCGACGTTTATCTGTATATTTAATGATGTTTTACGGATTTCTTAGTTATTTCGTTAATTAAAATAACAATTACGCCCTTAAACGGCGACGCCATATCATTAAAAGACAAAAAACAATGAAAAAAGATAGCGATGCATTGTTACGTATAATAGATCAGTTTCAACTGATGTTACAAACACTCTCCAGCCGAGAGGGATAATTAAGAGAAATAATGTAAATAAATGACTATGGAAAATTTCTTTTTTCTGTTTTCATTAATATATTGTAAATTTATTGTTTAAAATTACTGATAATTGACACTTTTGTGAGAGGAGTTTTTCCGAATATCGAATTTCTTGCATTTTTATTTATTTATTTATTTTATTTTATTATTTATTTATTTATTTATTATTATTATTTTTTTGATAATTCATTGACAACGTTCTTCCATTTGTTTACTGGAACATTACAGTCTGGTGAATAGTTTGACGAAATTTTTTTTTATGGAAAGTGATCGACGGTGGCCGGGATAATAGAGAAGTACCTAATAAAGATTGCAGAGTTAGAAAATTTTCGGAACGTTGTAAATCGTAGTCACTGTATTCTTCCGTGCTGACCGCTGGAAATCATGTTGGGGAATAGGAAGACAGATTTATTGCTACGTATGGAGCTCAGTGTTTACAATAAGCTACTATAATATATATATATATATATATATTCAAGCAAATCATCCAGACGATGTAAGTTTTTCATAAGTTTGATAGTGTAGGTTTTGTCAATTTTGATTAATTTATACAGTCTGATAAGAAAACAAGTTAAATATGTATTTGCTTACAAAAAACAAACAAAAAGTTAACTGTTATACCATTAGAATAATCTTATTATGAATAGAAGAAAAGTGAATTTTTCGATAGAAAAATAACGGTATCATTCTAAATGTAATAATTTTATATTATTTTGATTTTTCTAAACCAGCATTAAAAAGTCGTTTAATAGGTATTTAGCATTTATTTTAAAATGTCGTATGTTCGCCCCTTTAAGTCATTATGTAAGGAATAAATCTTATAACATTAAATTGTTACAAATTTATCCATTGCAAAAAGAATAAAATAAATCAATTTTTACCCTAACCAGTGGATTTCCACTGCTTTAATCTCCAATACCGGATGCATTATATTTAATCTGCAAGAATTAATGGCCATACTGGCAATTCCCCTTTTAATCACCTTCTTATTCACCCGATACCTTTATTTTTTCTTATCTTCCACGATGTTTGTTAATTGCAACTCTTCATCAGAACATTAGAGCATATTAATTTACTTTTCTCAAGATTAAGTCAAAATAGATTTACTCTTTTTAAAATAAGCGTTAAAATTTGATTTTTTTTTCTTTGTTTAAGCTCTATATTTTATTTAAATAAATGAGTCAAAACCCATTTAGCCACTTCCGGACGGATGTCACGCATGTGTTTTATACAAGGTACGTAAAGTTTTTATTATTTAGTACCGGAATAATTTAATAGTTATTTTTGTCTTGTTTAATAGTAGAAATTTTAATACGCCATTCATATGAATTCTCGGTAAACTTGTTCGCTATCTCACTATCTTTTTAAAAACTAATAACAAGAAAAAAAAACTTCTCTGAAAACGGCCTTTTTTAACCCTGTGGCTTTTGCCACCTCATTTTCTTAGACTGATGCGTTCTGAATTGCCCTGATGTGTTTTTGCTTCGAACTTGTGCTAATTTCATTTCATTAAATTTTTAAATTCTCACATTTTTTGTTTTTCCATTTATGCAGTAGTTTTCATACCTACAGTTATACTCACTTTGGCATATCGTAATTTAAATTTTCTTTTAGTGAAATATATGCTTTTCATAACTTTAAATTTAATTTTTATATTATTTTTGAATTTTTTAAATTACCCTCTTCTTTATCATTTTTCACATTTTTCCTTAATATTTTTTACATTTTTAAGTAGTTTTTAACTACATTTTAACTATTTCTAAATGGTTCATACAATAGCAAGACATATTCTATGTTTATATTGGGCGTGAAGTTGATGACAACTAGGAAACCCATCAATGCTGATTACCTGTTCAGTACCTGCCTGAAATAAGGACAAAAAAAATCTATACAAAATTACTGTTATAAAAAAATACCATTAACTGACGCTCATCTTGAAGGAGCTATAGTATAGAATTTATAATATAAATTTTAACTTTAATTTTTAATTTTCAAAGAATAAAAATGCTATAATTAGCTTTAGAATAAGAATTTATGATATATAACTGGTCTTTTGACTGGTTTGTTTTATGACGTTCTGCAATTTACTTTTGTTATTATTTTTTTTTTTAACACTATATTTGGCGAAATGCCGCTAAAAATTTTAAGCCGTTTGTGTAAAGATAGGTTACGTAAAATTGGTAACAGAAGAGTTTTTATGTATGAAAAAATATGAAATCTTGCATTTTGATATGATTTTAAAATTGGATTTTTATGAGGTCGACACAATAGCTTTCGAAAAAGCTTGAGTAAATTTTTAAATTAATGAAGTTCCTTAAACAAACATTTACTTAAGAAGGCGTTAAGAAAGCAGCACGTTATCAACACTAAGCCTTTATGTTATGGCACAGTTATCTTACAACATTAAATCGTATTTAACCCTTCAGCTACTGACGGTACTTATAAGTACCATTAAAATACCTTGTTATAAAATTCATTTAATATATCAATTAGTAGTAATACAGTTTAGAATGAGCTATAGATGCATTACTTTATCTTGTTCCAAAAGCATTATTGGCTACACAAAACAAATATATTTTTAAAAGACTGATTTCTTTTGCCTTTGGATCTTTTCAGCTTTCTTGACGTTGTGGGGGGGGAGGGGGGGATTTTTTCAATTAGGAAATATTTCTATATTTCTATTGTAAGAATATTATATTTGTACATTTTCTAATTCTACAAGATACTAAAAAAAGGATTTAAAATAAAAGATTTTAGTGGAGTTATACATATTGCACAAAATCCCTATAAATTCAAATTTAATTAATCCTTCTAACTCCTTCAATCCTTCTAAAATTTATTAAATGATTATGTAAATCTTCTAATGTAGTTTTAAAAACTCACGAAAAATGCTTTAGAAGATAAAATTTTAATGAATTCATAATTCAGTACATAAAGGGTTAAATTAACCATTGCAATCAGTCCTAACGAAAATATAGATTTTCATTTGAATAGTTCATTTTAGCCGCTTTAATTTCCTATACCGGATGAATCATGTTTAATCTGCGATAATTAATCTATATGCTGTTTACACGGCAATTTTTCGGTAATCTCCTTCTTACTCGACCAATAACTTTATTTATTAATATTTATCCCCTGTAAGGTTCGTTAATTACAACTACTCATGGTGAAGAAAGGGCCTATTAATTTGTCTGCTGAATGTATCCATGATATATTTCATTTCTCAACTGAGCTTCAGAATTTCATTTTTTATCGATATTTTGTTTTGTAAAATATAAATAAAAACCTTTTATGTAAAAAAGGGTAATTTATTTTACTAGATGAATGTGAAAAATGTCTAAAATTATTCTTTGTTATCAGTGAATTTTTTACATTTTGTAACAATATACTGACTCTGATCTGTTAATAATTTAAAAGTTTAATGATCAAATAATCTGCTGGCTTAATTTTTAAAAAAGCTATACGTTTCAACAAAAATTAAGCGATTGGGTCACACAGAAAAAAAGTTAGCTTTGAGGTATAAACGCTTATATATAGGATTATATAAATTGCAATATGTTTGATTTAATAACCTTTACTGAAATTATATTAGTAATTCAGCAGAAGTACCCAACATTCAAGATAATACCATTAATATAAGTTATGATTAGGCATATTCAGGCCATGCTATATTTTACTGTAATTTCCCTCGATGAAGGGTACTATTGGATAAACGATAAGATAAAATAGTTTAACTCTTTTATCGTTATAATATTTTCATTAAACTCAAAAAACAAATTTAGTTATTTTAAACTAAAAATATAGAATATGTTATAATGTGCATATAGTTTTAGCACAATATTTTTACATAAATTTTCGCCTCATTAAATGGCAGAAAAATGTTACAAATTCTACTATTAATGAATTTCTTGCGGATTGTTTAATTGAAATATTACATGGAATGTTTTTAATCTGAACATATCATCTTATTTTTTGTAAAGTACCTAATATTAAAATTGTCTTCATAAAGCATTAGCAAATATTTGCTAAATCTAGCAATGGTTGGTTGTATAGGGCTTAATGACGCAAAATCACATTAGCGACATGCTGCGACAAAAAGAAAATTAAAAGGTAACAAAAAATCATCTGCAAAAAGTAACGCTGGACCCATCTAGATGTAGTCCTAGAAATGTAGAGAACGAATAGTGCTAATTGTTAATAAAATAAATCCAATAAGTAACTATAATTCAATGATAAATGCTACCTGGGATGGGGTACGTCATCCAGATGTAGTCAGTGTAAAGAATGAAAGATATTAATTTTTGAAACATTAAATCATATATAAAAAATTATACAGTAGAGTCCCGCTTAACCGAGTTTCCGCTTTAACCGAGTTATTTTCTTCTGATGGACTGATGGTTTCCATTATTATGAAACAGCCATTATAAATGAAGTGTTAGTTGAAGATGAAAGAGCAGTCGTAAAAAGTTAGAACTCTGATTTTCTGGTCAGAATAGGAAAAAAAAAATGGCCATATTTTTTTTTAATGATCCATTCCAAAGGTATAAGTTCGATTGAAAAAACTATTTAATTCTTTGAGCAGAAAGAAAAGGCTACGCCTACAATTTTCATAACACTAATAGAATCACATAGCTTCCAATTTGTACGGTTTTGTTACCTCTAAAATTTAATACAAATTTTTGCCATATTTAATCGTTGATAATTGTTAGATTTCGGCAATTGAAGGCAAAATTTACTGGTAAGTTTTAGTGGTAAGAAAAAATCTTAGAAATTGGTAGCTATGCAGTAGCGTAATACTGCAGGAAAAAAAACTGCAGCAAAATTGACATTCAACAAACAAAAAACTATCAAGGGCTATTTCAAATAAACAATTTCATTACCCGTTTTTCTTATAAAAGTAACGAAAATGTACATCAAAGAAATGTTACTGGTATACCATAAAAATTGATGAAGTAAGTGAAAATATATATTCCATCTCCGTAGTTGGTGACGATTTCTGTAAATCCGGTTTATCCGAGTTTTTTGCTTATCCAAGGCATGATGTAAAAAAGCGACTAGTGCCCCATGAAGAATTTCCCTTGACATTTGTCAATGTGGGCGATGATGAATTAAAATTCATTATGGGACACAAACTCCTGTTCGTTAACGCTCACCAAACCCCATGAATTGTAACGCAATTCACATTGAAAACGTTACGTGATCCCAAATTGCTTCGCTCGTTCGCCACTATTTGTATCAACACTAGCATAAATGAATATTATCATAAATTATTTTAACATATAAAATTTACAAAAATTTTTAATTTATAAAAAAATAATGAAAAATTTCGTTGCAAATGCAAATAAAAATGCATTTTTTTTTTTTTTTGGCTTTTAATATTGCACAACACGGCTTAAATTAATTTAAAGCTCTATGAAAACACTTGGGAGACGCTAATGTTTGATGCTAACGAAATGTAAACTAAATGTTTTCTTCTGTCTCTAAAAGACAATCTTGATCAGAAAGCCGATTCGCTGAACTCAGATGTCCTCGTAAAATGAACCAAATGGCATTGCTATTCACTGATCAATAGATCTGTCTTTAAAAAGAGATTCTCTCTGAATTTTGATTTGTTCAATGTGTCAAGTCATGTGACCGTAAATTAAACACATAGAATCGTTGCTGTGTAATCGTGCAAGCTGTAAATAAGCTTCACCTAAGAGAAATATATATAAATATATATATATAGATTATATACATGTGTCGTAGACCTTCAGGTCGACAGTCAGTTAAGAGATGGTGAATAGTGAAAATATCAGATTGACAGTGAAGAAACATGGGCAAATCCTGTCAAATAAAAATGTTTACTAAATGCAGTAATAATTGAAAAAAACATTACGCAATGCATCTTATAATTGTGTACTAGTGTGACAACTACATGTAAAAAAAAATTAATAAATAAAATTCAAAAACAAGCAACACACCAAAAGTGCTTAAATACCTAAATTATATCTAAAATCTGAAATAGTCAAATATCGATGCACAATTTTATACAATCTATATATATATGTAAAAGAATATAAATAATAAAAACCAAATAATAGCAGTTACAAAATATTGATTTTTTGTATTAAAAAAAAGAAGGATTTTTATAAAACGGAACTAGTCGCTTATTTTGCTTATCAGTCTAACAAAGATTTTACGACTGTGTTCTAGAGGAATCATATAGGTTATCTAGTGTAAGTCTTCGAAAATAGTTTTACACCGTAATTATGATCGTATACATGCTTCGCCTGATAATATTCGTAATTACTGTAATCGAAGCAGTTGCTAAATTATTGCATTCTGCTAATCTAATCACTTCTACAGTTAAAAATATTCTCGCAAAGCAAGACTGTAGAGTAGGCTAGCTTGATCACTATTGACCCATGAACATACGATGGAAAAGAAAAATAACCATCAATTCTTTTAAACTACGTATATACTGAAAACACTGTTCTGACAATTCTTGAGAAATAAAACCTAAAAATTTTTATATATACTTCAAAGAATCAAAATAAAATAGAACCAATCTCATGTGAAAGTATTCAATTAATTCCAGAAAAGGAAGAAAGAAATGAGAATGTGATTTAAATGATTATTGAATTTTTATTTAAGTTTCAATAAAACTAGGCAAACAAAGTATTTTTTTTTAAGACTCGTGACTGGAAAAGAATCGAAATCTTAATGAAAAGTTAATGAAGGTTGAACAGAAAATTCTTTCAAATCTGATTGCAAAAAAAGAATCAAAGACGCCTACATTAAGCACAAGACGATCCCTTCAAATCAAATTACAGCAGAAAAGGAAATAGGAATTACAGATGCGATAAAAAAAAAATAAATGAGGCATTCAGAATCAAAGAGGATTATGTTCATTTATTTTTCAACAGAGATCGAGATTACTTTTTTCCTTTATAGATAGTAATTTGCTCGGTGCCGTAACAAACCAAGTCGTAAGTTGGAAATGTGAGCAACAAATGGCTGTATTCTACGATTCTGAATGAAACGAAATGAAACTTACTAACTTTCTTTCGAAAAGCATCCAGTAGATTTTTTTTAGATACTAGAGGGTGCAAAAATGGACTTAAGGGTGTCCGTGGGGAGGGAGGGAGTCAAAATTCTCAAAAAAAAAAAAATGCATTTCTCGTTTTGCTAATAAAATATTAAACAATTAAATAAATTCATGCTTGAAAAAAATTCATGCTTGAGACTATTTTAAAAACAATATAAATTGAGTATCTTGCGATACAGTTTTCAAACAAATTGCGATATAGTTTGAAAACAACTTGCTTTTGAAATACATTTTTTCCCATATTCACGGTGTAAAACATGAAAATGTGCGGTATTTAGAAGTTTAAAAACTTGTCATAAAAGTTAATAAATGTTAAATTTAATCATCTGCTGTTGCGACCGTCAAACTGGCATCAGCGCTGCGCACAGACACGTTTGTCCTTTATTATATAGATATCTCTAAACCCAGGTACATAATACGGACAGTTTTAGACTCTTTTAAAAATTCATTGCTATTACTCAGCTAACCTTGTGATCATTTTATTATATGGAGTAATCTGAGCTAAAAATCATGAATAAAGAAAACAAAATTTGCTATTACTTGTGATACAGTGTTGCTAGGTGCACCGCGTAAATGAGGATTCCAAATGCTCTGGACACCACTAATTTCTTACAGTTTATTTCGTCATCTTTACTCGTATATAATTCTGTCATTAGATAAGGCTACATTAAAATACCGGTGTCCAGAACAATTAAAACCCCGATTTACGCGGAACACCTCCCAACACTACCTGTAAATAACAGTTAGTTAAAAAAAAAAAAAAAAAAAAATACGAGACAAAAACATGCTAAAAGATGCAGGTATTTTCCTATTATTAGCTTTATAAGCTTTAAAGAAAATAGTAAACCTTATTACCAAAAAAGATAATTTTTTACCTCGACTTTTAAAAATAAAGAATAATAAATGATTTTAACTGTTACGGACTACGGTTAAGAAGCGCCTTAATTATCATCAGCAATTCTTATTAACTACATATTTTATAACGGTGATATATAAGTCAGAAATTGTTAGGGAAGAATGATAGATTTCTTATAGATCTGCAAGCGAAACACAATCTTTCTAAATAGCTTTCAAGGCAATAAATTTCAGAAAGAATATTGATTTCCAATAGTCACTTAAAATTTAAATTATTAAAGTTTTCTTTTGAGCTATTTTTTGAGCATTTATCTCCTTTTTTATACCGCTTTAAAAAAATCGCAACTTATTACCAAAAAAGATAATTTTTTACCTCGACTTTTAAAAATAAAGAATAATAAATGACTTTAAAAACTGTTACGGACTAATGGTTAAGAAGTGCCTTAATTATCATCAGCAATTCTTATTAAGAGCCATTATTTTGAAAATCAGACAAAGTGCGATAGTTGTATTTTTTGTTTTGCTTGATTTTTTTTAATGTTGAAGTAGGTCATACGTAATGAATAATGTGCAATTTGAAGCTCTGAAAAAATTTTCTGTGTCCTGTAGAAAATGTCAAAGTTCAAGACCATGAATCCCATTTTTCATGAAAATTGAACTGTCAGTATGTTTGGATTGCTATATCTCTGGAAAGCAACAACATCCCAAAACTCTGTTGTCATAAACTGTTAGTATAACACTGCATGCTTAGTAAAATTTACTTTGTTCCATGGGGCATTGTTAATTTTCATTGTTATGTTGCCACAAAGTGCAATCAAAATGACGTTTTTGTCCGTTTTCTGCACTTATTATCTTGGTTAAGCAATAGTACCCTAAAATTTTTCTTATAGAATATGAAAGTTTACTATTAGGACAAGCTAAGTAATATAGAACTTTACCGGGATATCGATGCTGTTAGCAGATATAATCTGTTAAATATTCAAAAGTTTCAAAATCTGCTACTTTTGAATTAGTCCTATCTCAAAACAGCATCACAGTTGAGTAAAACAAAATATATCAGGTAGTAGTTGAACATATGTACAAAAACATGAAAACGAAAAATAAGGGTCTCATGCTATTTTCAGAAAAAAAAATGACAAACGTTACACAAAGGTAGTGTCAATATCAGGCTTTTTCCCTATAAGAAAATGATTTATCCCGTTTCTCTTTCCCTTTCCTATGTTTTTCCCCTATGAGGAAATGGAACATCCCTTTTCTTTTCTCCTTCTAGGGGAAAAGCTTGATTATTGCACTGCCTTTTTGTAACGTTTTTCCTTTTTTTGTCTTCTGAAAATAGCATGAGACCCCACTTATTTTTCGTTTCCGTGTTTTTGTACATATGCTCAACTACTACCTGATATATTTTGTTTTATTCAACTGTGATGCTGTTTTGAGATAGGACTAATTCAAAAGTTGCAGATTTTGAAACTTTTGAATATTTAACAGATTATATCTGCTAACAGCATCGATATCCCGGTAAAGTTCTATATTACTTAGCTTGTCCTAATAGTAAACTTTCATATTCTATAAGAAAAATTTTGGGGTACTATAGCTTAACCAAGATAATAAGTGCAGAAAACGGACAAAAGCGTCATTTTGGCAACATAACAATGAAAATTAACAATGCCCCATGGAGCCAAGTAAATTTTACTAAGCACGTAGTGTTATACTAACAGTTTATGACAAAAGAATTTTGGAATGTTGTTGCTTTCCAGAGATATAGAAATCCAAACATACTGACATTTCAATTTTCATGGGAAAGGGATTCGTGATCTTGAACTTAGACATTTTCTACAGGAAACAGGAACATTTTTCAGGGCTTCAAAATTGCACAATATTCATTAAATATGATCTACTTCAATATAAAAAAAATCAAGCCAATTAAAAAATGCAACAATCAACATATCACTTTTTTGTCGGAATTTCAAAACTACATACTTAACTACACTTACTAACTCTTAACTACATATTTTATATATTCAAAAGTCAGAAATTGGTAGGGAAGAATAATAGATTTCTTATAGATCTGCAAGCGAAACACACTCTTTCTAAATAGCTTTCAAGGCAATAAATTAAAGAAAGAATATTGATTTCCAATAGTCACTTAAAATTTAAATTATTAAAGTTTTCTTTTGAGCTATTTATTGGGCATTTATCTCCCTTTTCACTGCTTTAAAAAAAATCGCAATTTATTAAGATGCATGTACAAAGTGTTTAATTGTTTCGAATATTAAATATGATTAGTCGAATTATTCGACAAAAGCTAAAAGTATTATAATTTAATAAGAATTGGAGATTAATCTATTTCCACTGCAAAAACGCTGTTTTTTAATCTAATATTATTCGATGCAATATTAGCGTCACGGACTAATGGTTAAGAATTGCCTAAATTATCATTAGCAATTCTTATTAAATACATATTTTATAACGGTGATATTCAGGTTAATAATATTTCTATAAATTGCATCTGAATAATTTTAATTTAAAAATTTTATTTTTATAAGAGAGCATATGAATTGCGATCCTTTCTTCTTTGCCGTATTAAAGTTTTTGTATTGGAATAAGCTTCAGAAGTAAGCATTCAATTATAATTAAATAATTATGGCAGTTTAATTGTTAAATAATGCTCTTTTCTTATTTTTTCAAAAAAACTTTCTTAAATAACAGTTCCATTGTCAGCATATTTGATTTTTGTCTTGTAATCTCTCTCATTTCTTACATTATACTATTATCTTTTAGTTTTATGATTGACACATTTCCTTTCTATCTGTATTTTAATATTTCTCTGATGCATTTTCAAAAGTCATCTGAATTTCAAAGTATCCCAACGTGTCACACTCGTCAGATTTTTTCCCCCGGATCTATCTTATTCCAAAATTCTGAATTTGACAAATGCAGAAAGAATAGCTGCAGCACTGAAATTTTTTATATATCAAGGAAGGAAATAAAGCCTTAAAAACTTTAAAAATGGACATTAAACATTTAAATGTTAGTATTCCCAAGCGAATACAAGAAAAATATGGATTTTAAAGGATTATGTGAAAAATATGTAAGAAAAATAAATATGTATGAATAAGTGTTTTGTGGACCATAATGATCTTGAAATAAAAATTTTGTTTCTTTAGACGGCCAATTATCAACACGAGGGGTATAGGCCTTAGTGGGGGGGTGCCCTCCGTAGGGGTCTTTCTAAGGGAAATCTAACCCATATTTACGCAAGGAAATCCAAGGTTTGAAGAAAACCACGGAAAACTCCTAACGATTAGGCCGACGGGCGCGATTGGGTTCGAACCCCGCATCTCCCGTCTACCAGCTTCGAAAGCAGAACCTTTCTGCCACTGGTGGGACTTTTCTTTTTTCTCTAATGGATTTTATTACCTCACTGTTAATAGAGAATGATATTTATGTCCTCATATTGTTAGAAACACAATTTTTCTTCTTCAATCCGATTTGATTTTTACCACTAATACTTTTAAATATTTATCCATGAAATGGTATATTAAAAAACCCCCCTCAATTAAATTAATAGTTATGGTTGTCTAACTCTTAAATAACTCACTTTTTGCTCATCTTTCAACTTCACTTTTTCTGAGACAATCTTTCTGTAAAGAACCAATCTGTAATAATCTGTATATCTGACTACAAATCTGTAGTCAATTTTTTTTTTAATAACCTTCTTTGGTTCCTATAATGTATTGTTATCTTTTAGTTTTATATCCAACATACTCCTATTCTATATGTGTTTTGTAATTTGTTTTTCTGGTACATTTTGACAGCTATAGAATTCGACAAATGCAGAAAGAATTACTGAAGTATTGAAATTTTTATGAAGAAAAAATGTCTAGCTAAAGAAAACTTGAAAATGGGACATTTTTTATTTGCATGGTATTGTCCCCAGGAGAATTCGAAAAGAGATCGACTTAGATTTTATCAGATATCAAGAAAATTATTGAATGCTTTTATAAATAAACATGTAAGAATAACTGTTCTGAAGACTTAAATACTTTTGAAATCGAAACTTTTCTTCACAAGTCAGAATTAATAGCAGTTAAGTAAATTCATTAAGTAATTACATATGTATCCTCGAATGGATTATTTTGTCTCACATTTTAATATAGTTGGTGAGTTTTATGTGCTCCGGTGCTCTTTGCTGTTGGAAACACTTTTTACTATTTCATTCCGATGTGACTTTACAAAACTAATCGGACGTGCCAATCCAAAAACTTTCTTCTGTCTCATACATGTTAATACTTCAAAATTGCTATCACAGTGCCAAAATCAATTGAAAATCTATATCCATCATGAGGATTCTAAAGTTAGGTTCCTTGAATTGTGTGCTTTTAAAAATGCTATGTAAGCATCGCGGTTTTCAGAGAAACCATTCCATTTCGGCACCCAATCTCTTAGACGTCTGTAACTAAAATTCGCAACCCAAAGAGCATAAAAGCGACACCTGTTGGGCAGTATACACCCAAGCTTCATAAGGATTTATTTATGTGAAAGTATAACGGAATATGAAACTTAATTAAGTTCCGTACGTTAGTTCTTTAGATATAGCTGTCGCGAAAATTGTGAAAAATGCAGCATAGCATTTTCTTTTTAGGGTTTTCTTTACCCCAAAACATAATCAGCCCCAACTTATGTTATGGTTTAACAGAATATGAAGTTGGATAAAGTTCCGTGCATTATTTCTTGAGATATGAGTATCGCTAAAATCGTGAAAAATGCAGCGCAGCAGTGCCACCTGTTGGACGATTTACACCAAAATCTAATCAGCATAACTTATGTCAGTGTCTAACTGAATCTGAAGTTTGATGAAAATCCGTGAATTAGTTTTTGAGGTTTATTATTGCGGAAATCGTGAAAAATGCAGTATAATTGCCACCTGTTAGGCGATTTACACTTAAGACTAATCAGCATCAATTTATATCAAGGGCTAACGGAATCTAAAGTTTTATTAAATTCGGCGCATTATCCTTCAGGTAGAACGCCACGAGTTTGTGTATCATATATACACAAACTCACAGACAGACATTTTCTGAAAGCAGTCAAACTGTGTTTAGGGATTCTAAAACGTATAAATCCGTCGAAAACAGAAAGTCGAAATTTTTCGCAAATCCAATACTTTCTTCTTGTAAAGATAGAAAAAAGTAAAACGATCGAGGTAGATTTTATCACACATCAAGAAAAATGGTGAATACTTTTATAACAAACATGTAAGAATTAGTGTTTTGCAGACCTCAATACTTTTGAAAAATCAGAACTAACAGCAATTTTTAAATCCATGAAATAAGTTGCAAAATAGGACTTTCAAATAAAAAGAATTATATAGTAGGCTAACGACTAAATAAAACTTTTTTTGTTCGTTCTTTTTGAAAAAACTTTCTTAAAAAAACAGTTTCATTGTTAGAACGTTTGATCGTTTTCTTACATTATCTCTTGTATCTTACATTATTTTGTTTAGTTTAATAACAGACATATTTCCATTCTAGCTTTTTTTTTTCTTTTCTCTTATACATTTTCAAAAGTAATCTGAATTGCAAAGCATACCAACATGTCATACCCGTCAGACTTTTCCTCGTCGGATATATCTTATTTCAAAGACGTGTATTTGACAAATGCAGAATACCTAAAATTTCGAACTTTTTATGAAGGAGAAATGTAAAGCTAAGGAATACTTCTTAAAAATTCTTCGTCTGAATGTTTTTGTCTCCAGGCGAATATACCAAAACATCGATGTGGATTTTATCAGACACTGAGAATACTGTTGACTTCTTTTTTAAACAAACATGTATTTTTTTTTTTTTTTTTTTTTTTTTGTAGACCACAATACTCTCGAAATCGAAACCTTTCTTTACAAATAAGAATGAACACCCGTTAAATAATAAATGCATCCAGTAATTATATCGGTTTCCTCCAATGAGTTTTATAATCTCATTGTTAATAGTTAGTGGACTTCATTGTTCCGGGTTTGCGGTTAAATAATACTTTTTTGCTCATTTTTTCCTAGAAAATGTTTTTAAAAAGACAATCCTATAGTCTCGATGTTTGACTTTTCTCCTATATTTTGTTTTGTATCCATATTATTTTGTTACCTTCTAGTTTTATAACTGACATATTTCCATTCTAGCCTTTAACTTTTTTTTCCAAGTTATATTTTTAAATGTCATCTGAATTTCAAAGTATCTCGACATGTCACATGTCTGATATATTCTATTCTAAAGACCTGAATTCGGCAAATGCAGAAAAAATATAGCTAAAATATCCAATGTTTCACGAAGGAGAAAAGCAAAGCTAAAGAAAACGGGACATTCTTCGTTTGGATGTCACTGTCTCCAGCCAAATAGAAGAAAAGATCGATGTGGGTTTGATAAGACACTGAGAATAAAATTGAATACTTCTTAAAACAAACAAGTAAGAAAAAGTGTTTTGTAGACCACAATATTCACGAAGCAATTACTTTTCTAAATGTTCCTTTAACAGCTTTTGTGATTAATATTAATAATACTTTCCGGGAGATAGATACATACTTTTATATTTTTGATTACATTTAATCAAAAATGTGACGTGAATGTATTCATTTATCGGATATACAATTCTATCATGTATGGGTGCTTAAAATGCTTAAATAAAATTAAACATACTTTTAGTAAGTTAATAAAACGATAGCTATAACTTCAGTTCCATTTAATGCAAGAAAAAAAAGTGCCATTTTAATTCATATAAAAGCCTCTATACTTATGTAATGGTTCATTGTGTATTAAATAGGCATCTACGTATTGTCTAAAACAGGGCTTGAAATTCAGTTTTTCCTAGGAGGGGAGTCTCCCTACGAAAATGTATAAATGGTGGCGAGTTGAGCTATTTGAGAGGGAGAAAAAAGATATTTAAAACCCACTGTTATTTTGTGTGCTATTTAAAGAATTTTATTAATACAGACATGACAAATACCTTTGAAGCAATTTAAATCAACAACTCAGAATAATTATGTGAAGTGTTTTTTATTTAAAAAAGGGAGAAAGTCAAGCTTTCATACAGTCTATTTTTCAACTTTCAACCAAATGTTATGGGTCCTTAATAATGGGGTTGTTAAATGAAATTCTGAATTTAGATTTTATTCAATTTTGGGCCCTGAATCCTATTTCACAGGGTAAACTTGTGACAGACAGCACAAGCACAACATTTATAACTTTGGAAATTATTCTTATAACAGAATTAGGAATTTCGCGATTGGGATATTTTCAGACCTCTATTGGCAGTACATTTTCCCAATCATTTTAGACAGACACATAAACATCTTTCTTTTATTAGTATAGACTAGGGGGCTAAGCCCTCTACGAGCTACGCTCGCCAACCCCCGTTCAGACACCGTATTTTCTTAAAGCACACTAATTTGATCGGCTTTAAAAAGATTTTGATAGATTGCATTATAATTTAAAAAACAGTGGCGATCTCCCTATAAACGGGTTTCTATTCATTTCTCTTTGATAGTGGAATTTTAAGGAAAAATCAGCTGTGTTAAAAGATACAATGGCTGTTTTCGTCTTTGATTAAATAAAATCAGTTAAACATTTCTAAATAAGCTAATGTAAAATGAATTAAGTAAACGGAGTCTTTGTCTCCGGTATTTTTTAACAAAGCGAAAAGAAAGTTCTTTCTGACGTAATTTTCCCCAAACTTTTCTTTCTCTTTTTAATATTCACGTGAAAATACTTTTGTTAGAAATGAAATATTATTTGCGCTGTCCCAACAAAAATAGTTGGAAAGATCATCTCGAAATATCAAATTAATGTCTCGCGCAATTTTTAAATTTAAACTGTTTTGCGATATTATTTTTTGTTCATTTTATGTAATAAGTGTAATGTGGCGTAAATGTGACGTAATTTCTCCTATTTAAGAATTCTAACGCATGTTAATGAATTTATTATTTTACAATATTCTTTCTCTGTTAAAGTTCAAGTATAAATATAGTTCTTATGAAGTAATTTTCAATAAGTTCCTGCTTTTTATACGTAATTAGTTAATTCTAATTTGAAAGGTTTTTTTCTGTTTATAATAGTCACGTGTAAATAAATTTTTAATAAATTATTGTAAATAATTATTATTGTAAATAAATTAGTGTTTGCGCTGTTTATACAGTTGGCAACAGGTTAAATTAGTACAATTTTCTAAAATAAGTAAAAAATATCTCTCGAAATGCTGAAAATTTGAATTTAAATTAGAAATAAAACCTCGAAAAATGAGTCAAATTAAAAAAATAAATTAATTCTGCACACCGGGAAATTATAACGTATAAAATGATCTAAAAAGTATTAAATTCCGATGTATAGTTTTTGCTCCTATAAAACTTTTTTAATGGAACGATTTTGTGCAACTTTAACATTAAATATCTCTTAAAATAATTCTTCGATTTGAAAACTGTCTCCATCAGCGTGTTTATCAAACATTTCTCTATAATACCGCCGATTTTCATATTTTTGCATGCAATATTTTTCTTAATATTAACGGAGAAAGATCTCCGGTCACAAAAAATTCAAAACCGGCGGCGGCGTGACAGCGTAAGTTACTTTTTTTTAGAATAGAGAGATAGTTTTTAAAACATTACATATTTAATAATAACTAGGGGGCTCGGCCCCCTACGAGCTACGCTCGCCAACCCCCCGTTCAGACACTGCAGTCTCTAAAAGCACGCTAATTTGATCGGCTTTAATTGAATTTTTTTGGAAGATTGAATTATAATTAAAAAAAACAAAGGCGATCGCCCTATAAACGGGTTTCTATTCATTTCTCTTTGATTGGGGAATTTTACGGAAAAATCAGCTGCTGTTAAAAGATACAATGGCATTTCAAAATCATCTAATATAAAATGAATTAAGTAAACAGAGTCTTTGTCTCCCGGTATTTTTTAACAAAGCGAAAAGAAAGTCCTTTTAAATAAAACATTTTAAATATATCGTTTTTAATCTGACGTAATTTTCACCAAACTTTTCTTTCCCTTTTTAATATTCACGTGAAAATGCTTTTATTAGAAATGAAATATTATTTGCGCTGTCAAAAAAAAAAAAAAAAAAAAAAAAAAAATAGTTGAAAAGTTCATCTCAAAATATCAAGTAAATGTCTCGCGCTATTTTTAAATTTAAACTACTATTTTGCAATATTATTTTTTGTTCATTTTACGTAATAAGTGTAATGTGACGTAAATGTGATGTAATTTCTCCTATTTAAGACTTCTAACGCATGTTAATGAATTTATTACTTTACAATATCCTTTCTCTGTTAAAATTCACGTGTAATTATAGATGAAGTAATTTTCAATAAGTTCCTGCTTTTTATACGTAATTATTTAATTCTAATTTGAAAGTTTTTCTTTTCTGTTTATAATAGTCACGCGTAAATAAATTTTTAATTTGAAGCAAACATTATTGTTTCCGTTGTTTATACAGTTTGGCAACAGGTTAAATTAGTACAATTTTCTGAAATAAGTAAAAAAATATCTCTCGAAATGCTGAAAATTTGAATTTAAAATAGAAATGAAACCTCGAAAAATGAGTCAAATTAAAAAAATTAATTATTTCTGCACACCGGGAAATTATAACGTATAAAATGATCTAAAAAGTATTAAATTCCGATGTATAGTTTTTGCTCCTATAAAACTTTTTTAATGGAACGATTTTGTCCAACTTTAGCATTAAATATCTCTTAAAATAATTATTCGATTTGAAAACTGTCTACATCAGCGTGTTTATCAAACATTTCTGTATAATACTACCAATTTTCATATTTTTGTATGCATTATTTTTCTTAATATTAACGAAGAAAGACCTCCGGTCACAAAAAATTCAAAACCGGCGGCGGCGGCGGCGGTGACAGCGGGAGTTACTTTTTTTTAGAATAGAGAGATAATATCCTTTTCCAAATGGTAGCACGCCCTTTTGACACTTTTTTTTTTCTTTTTGAAAAATCTGCGTGGAAATGTGTACAAAGTAAACGTAAATTAATTGGGTATTTTCCTAACTAAATATCGTGAAAAATAATAATTGTATGGTGTTAATTTGAGGACATATTAGTAGCATTGTAGCCTAAGTTTGTGTATATACTTCTTACATTAGTGCTGAAGTCCCAGCTTAGATTGTTCGTGGCGGTGTTATACCATGGTCAACGCGACCACCGGACTATTTACAACTAGATTTTAGCGTGTGGAGATTTTTTAAATCCAGTTTACAGCCCCCCCCCCCCCCCCTCCGCTTCTGAAATTCCTTTTTGAATTGAAATCCCTGATCAGTGTTGTTTTTATGATCACAAACGTACCACAAGAACTAATTTACAAATGAGATATTCATAGAATAACGAAGGCTATCCATGTCAAACAAAACTAAAAAAAAAAAAAAAAAAAAAAAAAAAAAAAAAAAACCTTTGTGTGTTTTGGCTATCCTAAATACTTGCATATGTACTTATCTTATGTACTATCTTATCTATATGTACTCTCATATTTAGCTAAGTAAATACCTCATATTAAGCCATTTTTTTTGCTCAGTTGATTTATATCCACCATACATATTTCATGCATTCTTCCTTCAGTCTTCGTACGGTTAGAAAGGGTCAAAATTTGAGAATTTTAATATTGAATTCAAATGACTAACTTTAATTTATGCCTTCTAAAGGAACCAACTTAAAGGTTTCATTTTTACTGAATTTAAGATTCATAATCTTTTTTTATGATTTTATGATTCATATTATAAATAAATCCAAACTTTCAGTTTTTCTATGTATCTCTGTGATTAGCTTCAGAGTTATTAATTGTTTTAAAATGAGTTAATTTTAGAAACTGTCACCAAATTGTAATTCATTGCTTATATGAGTACAGTAGAGATTTAAAGTGACTGAAAAAACGTCCAGGTCGGGACTTGAACACTGAACCTTTGGCGTTAATTGCCAATGCTCTTCCAACTGAGCTATCTGGGTGTCAATTCGACAGAATAAACAGAAGGTAAAAAAAAACCCTCCAATAAACTATAGATACGTAATTACACTTAAAGGTAGCTTTCGTTACAAAAAGTAAAAAGCTACCTTTTGCAGCCGTTCGGAAGAAAGCACTTCCGAAAACTTTTGGTATATTTTCATCGATCATGACCCCCAGACCCCAATATCGCCCTCCGTTCAAATGTGACTTATATATATATATAACCATTATAGAATATTATAAATCATCATCATTTTTAAATAAAATTTACAAATTGAGCAGCAAGACATGACACAGACATCATACATATTAAATTACATGTATATATATATATATATATATATGTACATATACTAATATTATAAAGAAGTAAAAATTCTTTGTTTGATAGAGGTAATCCCTGGAGCTACCGAACCGATTTCAAAAGTAATGGTATGAAAATGATGGTGTTAGTCCAACTTAGAACATAGGTTATATTTTACGTCGCTGCCACTACCCCAAAGGGAGTGCAGGAGCAAAAAACGTTCTAAAAATGCGATTTTTTGTTTTACTGAAGGCCCTAGAAATATGAAATTTGGAATATTTGTTACTTATAAGATATAAATGATGTCTAAGAACAGTTCTTAAACAATTCGAAATTTAAAAGGGGTGAAAATGCACAAAAAACGTTCTAAAAAACGTTCTAAATCGTACTTTCTACATAACCTCTGGGAATACCAAACCGATTTAAAAAAATATTGGTGTCAAAATGATGGTGACAACGCTTGCTCCAAGATAGGCTATATTTAATGTCGGTGCCACTACCCCAAAGAAGTTGCAGGAGCAAAAAACGTCCTAAAAATGCGATTTTTGCGTTACTGAAGGGCCTAGAAATATGAAATTTGAAATATTAGCTACTTATTAGATATAAGGAATTTCTAAGAACAGTTCTTAAACAATTCGAAATTTAAAAGGGGTGAAAATGCGCGAAAAGCTTTCTAAAAAACATTCTACATGGTGGTTTCCACACAATCTCAGGAAATACAAAACCGATTTAAAAAATAATGGCGTCAAAATTATTGTAACAACCCTTGCTCCAACATAGGCTATGTTTTATGTCGATGCCACTACCCCAAAAGGTGTGCAGGAGAAAAACTTTCAAAATTGCGGTTTTTGCGCTACGGAAGGGCCTAGAATCGTGAAATTTGGAATGGTAGTTAGTTATAAAATATCAAGGATCTCTAAGGACATTTCCTAAAAAAATCGAAATTTAAAACGGGGTCAAAATGCGCAAAAATCGTTGTAAAAAACGTTCTAAATTGCGATTTCTATGCAATCTCAGAAAGTACTGAACCGATTTCAAATATAATGGTTTAAAAATGATGGTGACAGATCTTGCTCCAAGATAGGCTATATTTTATATCTGTTTCCATTACCCCAGAGAAGATGCAGGAGCAAAATGCGCGGAAAGCGTTCTAAAAACGTTCTAAATGCCGATTTGTCAGCAATATCTCAGGAAGAATCAAACTGATTTCAAAAGTAATGGTAGGAAATTGATGCCGACAGACTCTGCTCTAACATAGACGCTATTTTATGTCGGTATCACTTTCACCTAAACGTTGCAGGAGCAAAATGGCTTTCTAAATTTCGATTTTTGTAATCGGTAGGGGCTAGCAACTTAAAATTAGGCCAGGTACATATTTATTACATATAAATGATCTTTAAGAACAGTTTCGAAAAAATTGGAAATTTAAAAAGGGATGAAAATGCGCGAAAAGCGTTCTAAAAACGTTCTAAATTGCGATTTCTACTCAATCTCAGGAAATACCAAAGCTATTTCAAAAGTGATGGTTGCAAATCAATGGTGACAGTCCCTGCTATAACATAGGTTATATTTTATGTTGCTGTCACTACCATCTGAGGGTTGGAAAAGCAAAACATGTTCTAATTTGCGTTTTTTGCACAACTGAGTGGTCTAACACTTTGAAGTATGGCATGGTATTTCCTTAGAAGATGCAACTGCTTTCTAAGAACAGTCGAAAGAAAATTGCAAATTTAAAAAGATGAAGTGAGCGAAAAGCGTTATAAATTACAATTTTTATGCAATGTTATAAATACCAAACCGATTAAAAAAATAATGATGACAAATTGCTGGTGATAGAACCTGCTCAAACATAAGCTATAATTTATGTCTGTGCCACTACCACCAGAGGGTTGCAGGAGCTAAAAACTTTCTAAATTGCGATTTCTGTGATACTGAAAAGGCTAGAAACTTTAAATATGGCATGGTAGTTACTTATAAAATATAAATGCCCTCGAAGGACTGTCGAAAATAAATTCGAATTAAAAGGGAAGTGAAGCGAAGGGGAGGTGCGAAAAGCATTCTAAAAAAGGTCTAAATTACGATTTCTATGCAATTTCAGGGATTATAAACCGATTATAAAAGTAATAGTTGCGAATAAATGGTAACCGTCTCTGATCCTACACAGGCTATATTTTATGCCGATGATTCTATCACCTGGGGCTCACAGGAACAACAAACATTCTAAAAAAGGCCTTTAAAAGCTTTCTAAATTACGTTTCTGTGGAATATTAGGAAATAACAAACCGATTTCAAAATTAATGTTGGCAAATTAATGGTGACAGTTCCTATTTCAACATAGCCCTTTATGTTGAGAGAGGTGGTAGGACTTGGAATTTGACATGATAGTCAATTTTAAGATATAAGAAGATGGTTTCTAAAAAATTCAAAACTTCAAATGAATACTGAAATGAGCGTATTAATTGAGCATAAAAGTTTGAACATATTTTCTAAATTATCATTTATTTAGTTTTATTTCGTTTTATTAATTTAAGTCTCATTTCTGCCTAATGCAGTGTAATAATGATGTTTAATCAAACTGTGTTTTAAATAGTAATTTTTGAATTATTCCTAAAAGTAATAAGTACCTTTTAATAAAAAAAACCCCTTTTAATAAAATAAAATATTACCTTTTAATTAAAAAAATTTAGTTAGTACCTTTTAATAAAAATTAGACATATAAATATCACTTGGCATATTTCAAATATTACGCGAGCCGTGGGGTTTGCTAGTATATATACATATATATATGTATATCTGATTTTTGTCATGCGATAATTCACGTATTTATAAACCGATTTGGATGAGATTTATTGTGTTTATAGTACATACAAATGTCCTGATCGAGTTCGTTAGGCGACTTCACCCGCCAACTTGTTTCAAAATGTCGGCCATTTAAGTATTTAAAATTTAAAAAAATACACAAAAAATTTAGAAATCCAAATTTATTTTATGTTTAAGTGTTAGGTCTTGATATAAGGATTCCGGAGTATTTTTTGTTTGTCTCTAACTTAAAAAATACTTGCGATACAGCAGTTTTAAATTCTAGGGAGGTTGACATTTTGAAACAAAACAACAATTAGAAAATCAGGTATTAATTTATGAGTGTTAGCGAACGTTAGCTTCAAATTCTCGCCAAGTTTGGCGATACTTGGCGACCAAAACTAAGCACCAATAATGATGCCAACCTGGCTATACTTACAAATTTGGAGCAATTGTCAATCAAATTCAATATGGACGAATATTCTTTGATCATGTTCGTCGCATTTTAACTTTTTAAAATTTGAGTAAAATTTGCAAAATTTTAAAACCAAGAAATAAGGAATTTTTACTGAATCATCTAATCGACTAATATCTAATTCCACTAATTTTAGCTTCATGTGTTTGAGTAAAATAAACTATATTTAAAAAAAAAAAAAAAAACAAGGAATATGAGAGATACCTTTTCCTCCGCGCACATGCCGAAAGGACTTTTTAATTTAAAAAGTGTCATTACTTATGGTGTAAGTTTCTGTTGAATGATCAAACGTGTCTAATAAAAAGGGAAAGTTAGTCATTAAAGATAATGCGAATTGTGGGATAGTTTCATTTTTTTTCTATTTATTTATTATTTTATTTATTGATTAATATTTTTCTTTTATTTATTTATTTATTTATTAATATTATTATTTTATTTATTATTAGTAGTAGTATTATTACTATTATTATTGTTAGTGTTATGTGTTTTGTATTATATGTCTTACAGACTGCAAAGGTTTTTCTTTTCGGGGGGGGGGGGGGGATGTTTTCCAGTTTTTCAGTATTAAAATGATTGAAAATAACGGTTAAATTGCTCATATGATAATATATTGGCGTGCACATAAAATGCATATGATATGCAAATATATGATGTAGGAGTTACTTTATTTGTAATAGTTGGCAGTTTCTTTAATGATTATTGCATTTCTCAGAAGTACACTACGAAAGTAGCATGAAAATATATGATGGCTCTAATCCTACATGCCAAAATTAGACTCCAATTCCTCGGTTAGTACTAAAGGTAAATGTTCGAAAAATGGGATATATATTCTTGGTAACAAGACACTCTTTTTTAACGTAAATTTTGGTTTATATCGCAGGATTGCAAAAGAAATCATTTGCACCAGCTTGCAGATCGTTCACATCACCGAAAGATATATTCTCCCGTCTTCTTGTCTAATAATTAGGGTGCTGGCTGTTATTCAGAACGCGACAATTCAAGCCCTGCTTCAGCCATAGAGTTCAGATTCTATTATAAATAGAGTTCCTGGTCTTTTTGGATCTTTGTACAAAAACTGATCTTAACGCCTCAATCCAACCAACCTTATTCTTCGCATCCTTAATTGTTAATTCATCTTATTTATTCTGAACTCGCCTTTATATTGTTTTTTAATTACTTAAAATTTAATTTTTCATTTTAAAACACTTTTCCCTTCAGATAAATAAAACTTTTATGTACAATGTTATGTTATTTTATTCACCATATTCTTTGAAGTTTTTTGAATAAATACAAAGAACAAAAGTGAAGTTTCCTAACTCTGTTTTTATACTATTATTTTATGCCCAAATGCACTAGAATCACATTCTCAGATTTCAGTTCCATATTGTTTTGAAGTCATAGATTTTGAAGACAGAACATATAACTTTTCCATATATCAAACTTTTTCAAGGGAAAAGATCTTCAGAAAATTCCGAGATTTGAAAATATGAAGAATTATGGTAGAAAATGTAGTGTTACAGAGAAAAGGAGTGAGACAGATGCATCTTCTTCCGCATCTGGTTATCAAAAGTCTCAATGTTGAGGTACAATTTCATAGTTTGAAAAGCAGGAGACATAAATAAGTTTAAAAGACATTTAGAAGGAGGCTTCAAATAATGAGTAAATAAAGTACAATGCGTTACCATGTTAATGCGGACAGTCACAATGATATTGTATACTTTGCAATTATTAGTGATCGAATTAATACAATATGCTAATTTTTTATTACTAATATTTTTATTTAGGTTTAACTCTCTCTGTAGGTCTCCCGTGATTCCCGCTTGTTATGAAGTTCGTCTGCTACCAAGATCACGTGAAAATCGCGAATGGTGGGTTGTCACAGACAGTGGTGTGTTGTGTGTTCTAGGTTTGTCCTTTTGGTGAAGGGGGGCCAAGATACAATAAAACTTGCTCAGACATAATCGAAAGAGAGCGAAGAAAATTAAATTTCATACTGTTTTTCAAATTCTGTTTTAACTGGTTTCTTTCTTAACGGGTATAATTGTACTGCATTATTTTCATTGGAACTATAAAAAATTCCGTCTGAGGAAGGATTACGTATAAACTGGTTCATTTTTTGCAACTATTACTGAAATTGCATTTTACTGTTTTACTCGGGAGCATGAAAATTTTCATTTAAGCATGTTTCAGTTACAGACACACATTTTACTCTATTAAATTTCTTGTAAGTTTGTCTTAAAATTTCGTACACAGGCAAAATTATTTTTAACTAACACACATTTTGAATACTTTAAATAAACGTAAAATAAATTTACCAATGCATATAGTGTTTAGTTTAAATTTCCCATTTTCTAATGATTTAGATAAAACATTATTATGTCATGAATTCTTTTAAGATTCAATATTTACTAAATCAATAAATAAAACGTTACTGTGACACATGAAAGAGATCTTACTTTTCATTTCAATATTTTAAATTTAGAAAATTATAACATGAATATAATCTATACTTTTTTACAGTATTATTTTATTATTATTATTATTATTAATTTGTCTAGAATCATCCGATATTTGTATGTTTTGGTGGATAAATAGAAGTAATGGGGCTACTTTCATTGTAAGTCTTAAATGCGATTGTAAAGTTGAGAAGTTCTTTTCTGCAGTTTCAATTGAGACTGGAAGCACATACAAGACTTTCACTATCTCTGCCGTAAATTCCACAAAAGCATCAATGGCAGTGGAATTTAAACTCATTGGACATTGGAGGCCCATTGTTACGAAGTCCGACAGAGCTTTACAGCTCAGTTCTTTTATCACAGAATATCTAAAAATGTACACACAGAATATGTAAAAATATAGGAAACTGAAATTTGGGAATAACTTTTGTGAGTAGAGAGAACCTTCGTGGAAAGTATTTCTAATCAAGAGATATCCAAATATTTTTTCCCTCACTTTTGAAATTCATATCAAATATTTAAATTTTCAAAAGGTAGTATCTTATACTCCTGCATGGCTTTTTTCCCTCGTACTATATTTTGTCGTTCCTTTACGTTTCCTCAATGTTATCCGATATCCTAAGCAGTTTTCTCGAGAAACTTCTACTGTTCAGCTTTCTTTATTTTTTTCTCTTTTTTCCCGTTTTTATAGGATAAGGGTTTAAAGCTCCATTTTTTGGTTCATAGTTTTTCTTCTCTTACCTAGAAAGAACTTTTGTTTATAACAAGCTTCTTTTTTTTCTCTGTTCGGGCTTATTTGTGCATTTTTAAATTACATAAGGCTTTTTTCTTCTTTTTTTAGAATTAGATTTCCAGATATTTTTTTAAAGAAAAATAATTTTAAATATAATCATAGTAATCGAGTTTTATAGCTAAAATTACCAATGATAAGGGAACATTTCCCGATACATGTTTACGCATTGTCGATCGCAAAATTCCACTTTAACCTATGATAAAAATTTAATTAGGTAATCACTCACGTTACATAGTTATCTAAATATGCGGTTTTCATCATCAGAAAATAGACTTCGGATTCCAATGCACACTGTAAAAAAAGACAAATGCTTCTTAACATACAAAAATATAATAAACTACTGACGAAAATATATAATAACCTTGTTCGATATACTTAAAAGCGCTCTTTATCTTTAAAAACCCCACAAACCAAAATACTTTCGTGGTTTAAAGAAGCATTTTGAAATACAAACTTACTTTTGCTGCCACAAATTTTCGGAAATGTTTCCGAGTCATTTTAATAGTGTATTAATCAGTTTTCTCAAACCGGAATATCTTTTTTAAGATGCTATTAAATCTCAATTAAACAATTTTAGCTCCGTAACTGAATTTATAAATACCAGAGTAACAAAATAATACTTTTTTTATGTTAATGTTAATGCTGTAATTTACGATGCTTTTCTGTAAAACATCTCCGTTGAATATGAAAATGTTCATCCGGGACTCATCCGTAGGTTTCACGGGGTTCATCCGTAGTTTAAAACTACAGGAAAAACAGAAAAATGAAAATTACGACAAAATCAAACTCTAGAAAATATTTTTTTAAAATAGTAAATATTAATAATTTTTTTAACAAAACATATCGTTTGAACCAGAAAGGGACCCTGAATTAGTGTATACTTATTTTGTATTTCTATCCAGGAAACGGGGATAGCAATTTCAAAATTTAAAAGAAAGGGAATGCTTTTCCTTCGTCTGCTTGAAAAACTGAGGATTCCCCGGGCATTTGCTGAATCCATTTTGCCGACGGCGAACTGACAAAAATTGAAGCTTGTTCAGTAGGGTTTTTAATTAATATATCGGCTAATTATATAAAAAAAGAAGAATCTGAGCCTAAGGTGCATTTGTACCTGTCTTCGGCTATCCTTATCTAAAATTGCGTAACTCTATATGGAATAGATTTTCCTACCATCGCCAACAAACACATACGCAGACAAACATTTTTCTTTTAAGGGGATAAACCCAGACTTCCTGCGTCGCAAAATACAGGTGAAAACAATGATATATATTATTTCTGATGTTAACATACTCTTTACTAAAGACACGGAGATGAATGAGATATTTCTCGAAAAGTTCTGGAAGCGGTTTTTGACGCAGTATATTTATATTCCGTTAACACTGGAACTGCCAGAAAAAACGTATCTATATTATAAAGGACAAACATATCTGTGCGTAACGCATACGTCATTTTGCGAATGGCAACACTTTGAAATTTGAAATAAAATTTTGGTTTTGCTATTTTCTCTACTGCAAATTTTTTAATTTCTAAACATCGCACATTTTAAATTTTTACACCGTCGTATAGGGGAAAAAAATGCACTTTTAAATACAATTTGTTTGAAAGCTCTATATCAATTTATTTTTGAGATATTAATTTTTTTATAGATTTTAGTACCAATTTTGTAATTGTGGCAACTGAAGTACTCCATGATTATATCCTTATTAATGCCATTTTCATATTACAAATAAAAGTAACTTTTTTTCTAATTTTTGAACAGAAAATAACGTCAGACATAAAAAAAAAAACACGCATTCTTTTTCATAAATCAAAAGATTGAAGAAGAGATTTCAATATTTTTACATTATGCTGATACTGAGTTTGAGACGCTAGGCAAAATGATTCAGTGAGTAAAAATGATGCCATATTTAAAACAAAACGATCATTTTCTAAATATTTGACCACTATTAAATGGCCAATACTATGGCAACTAAAGGCAAATTCCTGAATGGTAAGTTTTCGCGGGTACTGAGATTAGAACTTAAAGTTTGTGCGAATGTTCACATGAAAAGCTGTATCGGACAAACGTGATTTTAAGTTTAGAAATACATTCATTAATAATGTGTTGTGCGTTAAAATACTTTTAAATTGTGATTTGAGTGGTGCGTATGCAAATTTTGAGAATGTGAAAATAACGTCAGTTTAGATTTTATGGGGGAAATTTTATGATGTGACAAAGCGAAATCCTTTTTACCGATTTTTCATCCCGTAAAAACAATCATAAGAGCCTCAATCGATAACTTCAACATAATTACTGATCTTGATTACGTATTCTAATACAGTTTAATTTTTCAATAATTTAAGTAGTTGAAGTTTGTTGAAATAATATTTTGGTAATTTTAGGTTAAAAACATTATTTGTTTTAAGAGTCAGACAACCAATGCAAGATGGTTTTTTTATTGTAATTATTTTTGTAGGTTTATTATAAATTTGATCTAACAGTTCCATTCTAAACATTTTAATTCGTCGAATTTCGACGGGTTGCAACTCGTATCTATAACCGCCAAAGTGGTCATTTTGACCGATGTGGATTACCATGCTCAACTATTGTTTACTTGCATTTTTTACTCTTAGTATACTTGATCACCATCATTGCCCATATAATAATATATATTTCATAATTTTTATTATATTTTTTATATTTTATTGTGTTATAATTATATTATATTGAGGCATATATATATATTATTTATATTTTTTATTTTAAGAATATTTTTATAGTAAAAAATATTTTTTCATGAGAAATAGAAATTGCTAAAAACAAGAATAAACTGGGTGAAAACAAATAGTATTTATATTTATCTCCTGAGCAATACAATATTTCGAGTGGCGAGTGGCCAGGGAAAAACATAGTCAAAAATCGAGGAAACTACCAGTATTTTCTTCTAGAAAATACTACCAATAATATAAAGGGATTAAATAAAGCTGATTTCTCTTTAACAAAATACTAGTATTTAACACCGTTTTTGACTGTGTTTTTTCAGAATTGATGTCCGCTTGTCCGCTAGGTCAAGAAAATTATAAAACACTTGTAGAGGTCATCGTCTAGAACTAGCTTTTGTAGAATACTTCCATGCCATTTGGTCGAGCACGTCGACGCCAAATTTTGTAGAATTATAGAAATATGCAGCTTCTGGTAAGTGTTTATCACAAGTTTCAAATGTAACTGATGGATGTCTGGAACTTAAAATTAAAACATATTTATTTTTCTTCCCTTGATAAACTCAACGTAATATCATCATTAAAGTGTTTATCACCAGTTTCAAATGTAACTGATGGATGTCTGGAACTTAAAATTAAAACATATTTATTTTTCTTCCCTTGATAAACTCAACGTAATATCATCTTTGGCACGAATTTAGCAACCGTTACTGTACAAAGACTTTTTTTTCAGATTTTGTGGCTTGTGGAATTTTTTTTTTCCTCCGCGATTGACTATGCCAACAATGCTTGTTATTAGTGACTTCAGCTTTTCTGCAAAGGGCAGTGAAGTGAAGAAGTTACCTGTGGTAATGTTGTAACCTTTGTTAAAGTATAATTGTTTGAAGTATGGACTGTTGCGGCATCTACTAGATAAAATGTGCATTAAAATTGACGGCGGTCATTTTTACCGTTTCGGGGGTTTTAGGTTTAGGTATACTACTGCAATACTTCTTAAATTTTGGCTGACTGGAAAATTTATCACTGGCATATCATATCTTTTTGAATTATAGGAAAAATCACGGAAACTGAAAATTATACTCTAAATAGAAGGAAATTGGTACGGAATGAAAGTTTCGAAACTGTCAAAATGACCGCCTTGCCCCCAAAATTGCCATCTATTTAGATTTACTGAAAAAGCACTTTCTACTTGAGAAGTAGAATCCATTTGATTTGATATTATATTGTGTGTAGTACAACTTAAAATGATGTAAAAGAAAGTAACTTGATTAACTCATATTTACATGTTAGAGTATTTGACACTCTTCCATAAATTGAAGTTATTAAATTCACCTTAAAGTAATATAACAAGTTGCTAAATTTATGTAAAAGAGTTTTATTCTGTACTAAGAAAAAAGGAGTATTTTTACTAATTAAGGTACTTAATTTAGAATTGACGGAGCTAAGAATTTTCTTCTATTTAAAATCAAAGGTGCAAAAATATTGTTTATGCATTACACATTTGACTGACCATCAGTTCTATTTGGATAATGTTGCAACGATTCGAATGGTGTCCCCTAATTTATCTTTGCCCAGGGACCCAATTACTCATGATCGGGGCCTTCTTGAATTCCATGTGTGTAATTTGTTCCCCCAATCTTTCTTTAAAGTTTCGAGTAGTCATGGCTATGTAGGTTAAATATTTTTGCTTTTATGTACTAAACGGGATTCCTGCGATTTCGTTGTTGGGTATCGTATCGATATTTCTGTGAATTAAATACATTAGCTTTGTTAATGGTTTAGCTATTAGGTTGATATCGAATTTCTTTAAAGCGTATCTCAGACTTTCATAAAGTTTGGGTAAATAATCGAAGCTGCAAATTCTAAGTTCATTTACGTTTACATTTTCTTTCGGACGTTTCTGTTCTATCTCATAAAATAATTTATTTATGTACTGAGAGAGTAATCTGTTTTCTATTGCAATTTGCAATTTTGCATTTCTATTGCAACTTTATCCATTTCATTTTGTAGATGATTTTCAGTGCAAATATCAAATGCTCCTCTTATATAAAATCTAAGGCAGCAAATTTATACAGTAGACTACCTCAAATCAACAACCCTAAAATCCACAAACGCATAAAATCTGCACATTATCATCACAGATGTAAACAATGATACTTTCAGTTCAGATGTAGAGGCAAAATTACAAAATTTTTTAGTTTCATATCATTCCGTGTATATTTTAATACGCAATTCTAAATAATATGATTGAATTTGTGGTTTTTCATGAAAAAGTATAAATTTATTTCTGAAAAAATTCAAGGTATTGCTCATATCTCTGGTAATCACAATCTTTTTACCAAATATATTTATGTATTAATCAAGCTTTTTTGGTTATTAAGACTGGTTAAACATAAAAAAAACCCTTCCTTACCTTATGTTTTTGATGTGAATTAATAGGTTACCTTTATGAGGAAAGTTTCATTGAATAATTCAAGGAAAATCTATCTCATCTTTTTTTTTTGCAGATTTAATTATACATTATTAATTATTTAATTGACCTTTACTTTTAATAATTTAAACATTTTAAAAAATACCTTAATTTTTATCATTTTAGTTTATTACTTTACTTAATTATTTCAATATTTTATTATATTGCAAACATTCATTATAATTTTGATGCATATTTTGATGCATTATTACATTCAAATTACTGTTTAAAAAATGTAAACAAAGAAATGGCCAGAAATCCGCAAAATTCTAAACAATCCGCATAACCTCTGGTCCCAAGCTGTGCGGATTTAAGGGAGACTATTGTATTTAAAATGGAAGTTACTGTCATAAGAGATAGTGCAATTCGATCTGCAATGTTTTCAGCATATTTTTCTTTCTATTTTCCCTTCTTTTACATTTTTTATTAGCTCAGTATCCAGATATGGTAACCTCCAATTTCCCATCTCTAATGTGAATTAAATGTTCTTGTCTATTTCATTTCTATAAAAATCATTTAAGGCTTGTACACTGTAAAAAAACGACATTTTTACAGTACAAAGTACTGTTCATCTCGCGCACAAACAAAGATACAGCACATTCACTGTGATCGAGTTTGTTCTGGCAAATTTACAGTGGTTTTTTTTACAGTGTAGGGGAGCTAGAGGATGTATGGGACAAGGGATGGATGGGACATTCTCAATATTTCAGGCAATAAACATTTATTTTAAATTGCTTCCTAACCTCATATACCTCTACCCCAGTGTGCTTCAGAACTAAAAGTAGGACCATATTGCTGTTTTCATTTTCCTTCAAAGTTGCATTTTCTGAAATCTCTGCTTAAAAGTAAGTTTTTTTTACATTTGAAGATGTGAAATATCTTATACAATATAAAAAATTAAGCTAGTATGTTGTAGTTATTTATTTTAAGGTTCAATATCAATAATTAAAATGAATGGATAGTAACCATTGTGACAAAATAATTTTTGAGGTAAAATGGCTGAGAAGGGATATTATGCATCATGGGGATGATTGGGACATTTCAAATAAGGATGAATGGACATTCTCACTCCTCCCTAGAGATGTTGAAAATTTTATTTATTAATTAAATAGTATTATATAGGATGATAAATCAATAATTTACGTCAATTAATAGTATTAAATAGTATTATATGAGTTGTTATTGTTTAAAATTTCTGAGTGTTACTTATTGTATTGTAATAATTATTAATGGATTATCAAAAAATTGGTACTAAAACTTAATCAAAATAGATAAAATTGATAAAAATAGTATATGTGTACTGATCAAATGGGAGAAATTATATTGAATTTTGAAATGTTGCACAAATAAATCCCCACCCCTAACATATTGGGTCAATCGGAAAGTCGGGTCGTGTTGGGAAAATCAATTCGTACCAGAAAATTCAATCATTTAATTATTAGACATTGATTCCGATATCTAATGTCTAATAATTATCGGGCAGAATTTTCCGGTACGAATTGATTTTCCCAACACGACATGACTTTCCGATCGACACAATAATTTCCGTTCTGCATGTTTCTACGATCATTTAATTAATATTAATTAATAAGTTATGATTGAAAATTATTAGCTATGCTATATTTAAAAGACATTTTGCACTTTCATTTCAAATCTAAAATGTCTCATAAGTGGAAAAAAAGAACCGGTTGATAGCCGAAGTCCGCATTAAAAGTTAAAACTGCAATAAAAGAAGTTATTGAAAAAAAAACATATCGATTCGTGCTGTAAAATCATATATTACAAATATAATTTTCATATAAGGTTATAATTATAAATTTTAATTTGGTAAAATTGAATACAGGGAGGAAAATCTTTGTGTCCCATCCATCCCTATTAGTGTCCCATTCATCCCTGCTGTGGGGATGATTGGGACAGGGAGGAACGTTTTTTTGATTTCATAATATTTTTATGAATAAATCATAATCTAGAATAAATATTGTTCATATATGTTGGCAAATACCTAATGTATGAAATGTGATATATAATGTTGATAGTAACTTAAATAAAAAAATATAAAAAAATATTTTTGTGAAAATGTCCCATTCCTCCCCCCACCTCCCCTATATCCATGGTCCCAAATCATAAATATATTGTCCACGTATCGGATCCATAGTATAGATTTTCGAAATTCTCCAATATTTGACTTTCCAAGAGTTCATAGCTTCAGCTCCGCCATTAAACCTGAAATGGGAGAACCCATTGGGTCTCTCATCTGTCTGTCTGTAAAAATCATCGTTAAAAATACAGTATGACTTCAAATATCCGGCCTCAAAGTCATTTTTTTCCTGTCTCCTTTTTTTTTTTTTTTTTTTTTTTTTTTTTTTGACTTTTTGACTTTTTGGGAGAAAGAAAAATAGCAATTGTTCACAAATTAAAAACTTCGAGTTCCAAAGTAAAAGTTCGAAAAATAAAAAATAAGAAGAATGCGTGCTTTCTTTATATATCAGACCCGATTCGTTCCTTGAACAACAGAAAGTCCAAGAAAACTCGGAGCTGGGAATATATTGCCGTAATAGAACCGCCAATAACGCTAGTACCAGCTGAGGGGACGAGATCGAGGAACCGACAGAAGAAAAGGTAACACTGGAAAAATGTATGAATTTGACAGAAAAATTAATATCCAATATATAATAAATAATAAGAATTGATACAAAAAGAATTAATAAACAAGACTGTGTTTCCAAAATAGGCATTCTTTACTTGCATAAAATACAAAAAAACTTGTTAAAGAACGGCCAAAAATATTGAAGCAAATAGCATTCAAGCAAATTTGAACTGCTGTGCCATTTAATTATTTTACACAACTTGCTTCTGGCCGGCCTGGTGTTTGAACCCGAGACCTCTGGGCAGGAGAAAAACATCTTACTGACTGCGCCATAGGAGCTATTACTACGGTGTATAAAGGATGTCCTTTATAATAAAGCAGGGAAAAATCTATTATACTTGTGCTTTTCAAAGATTTCGCTTCAAATATATTCGTTAGAAAATTTCATAAACGGTTTATTTTAATTTAGTTTGGACCAAAACATAATACCTATTATTATTTTTTAATCAAATTTAATTTTTTAATCCTTTGTTTACGGAATTATTTATCATGAAATTGCTTCTTCTCAATAACTATCTTAATTTAATATCTGAAGATATACTGGAATTTTTAAATAATAATAATGTGAAATTTAGTGTATTTTTTCATTAAAACTGGTTAAATATATTGGTAATTATAACATTTTTTGTAAAATATTTGCGAAAATAATCAGATTAATTAACCAAAATTACTTTTAAGGTTATATCACAATTCTTATAAAAGCAATGTATTTAAATGTATTATGATTCTAACTAAATGAATGAAAAAATAAATAAAAAATTGAAACTAATTTTCTTTCTTTAATAATTCTAATAAGTTGGCAAAAGAATTTTAAACGTGTGTATTTGAATTACAAGTTTTAACAAAGCTGAAAATATTTTAAAATAAAAACATGGAAATCCCTACAGGGAATTAGATACAAGATAAGGGAAATGTCTGAAATTGATGACCGAGAAACTCAATCGAACGCCTTTAACCGAGAACTAGAGTAAATTTACAGAGAGTCTTCAGCGAGAAACTCAATCGAATGCATTTAACCGAGAACTGGTGTAAATTTACAGAGAGTCGTGACAGAGAAACTCAATCGAATGCATTTAACCGAGAACTGGTGTAAATTTACAGAGAGTCTTGACCGAGAAACTCGATCGAATGCATTTAACCAAGAACTGGTGTAAATTTACAGAGAGTCTTGACCGAGAAACTCGATCGAATGCATTTAACCAAGAACTAGTGTAAATTTACAGAGAGTCTCGATTTTTTTTCTGTGATTTTACAGAAATTTTTAACAGTGAGTTGTAATTGCTTTTTTAATAATTTTTATTTTATTTTTCATATCCACGGACCATTTACTATTCTTGATTACATCCTGTGTTTTCCTGTTGATGTTGGTATTAGGGTCTTTTTCAGTTCTATACATTTCATCTCTTTAATGCACGTTTTCGTTTTTTCGATGTAATCGTTAGTGTTCAGGGCGACTAACTTATTTGACTTGTCTGTTTCAATGATAGTAATATACGGGTTTGATTTTAACCCTTAAATGCGCGATTTTTTATTTTGTTTCGAAAAAATTATATATGATTCTCTGAAAGGTTTATTACGCAGGAAAAATAATGGAAAAAAAAAATCAGAGATTCATTTTTCATATAATACGTCGATCTTTTCTTCTGTTGCACATCTGCAATACAAGTAAAAACTACTATCGCGTGGCTGTTTTACGCTAAAATATTGCAAGTTAGTAAATATTTTAATAAGTAGGTCCCAAACACCTTATTTTGTATAATAATTTATTTTATAAAACTTAACCTATAACCCTTTAATTCCCATGATAGAATACACTGTTAAAAATTTGCAGCATTCTGGCAGGTCATTTGACCGTTTTTTCCGAAAACGGTTACACAACCGTGAATTTAACACTATTGTGACCATATTATTGGTCATTTTATGGTCAGAATATAGTTAAATTATGGTTATGAAACCGTTTTTTCAAAAAACGGTCGAATGACCTGCCAGAATGCTGCAAAATTTTTAACAATGTACGTTCTAGAAATTACGAAGTTCAGAGAATCTGACTTTACACCAGAAAGCTTCAATGATTAATTTCGCTTTACTTAAATACGAAATGTATGTAATTAATTAAAGCAAATATTGCTATTTTAATTTTCTGGTGTGACTTAGGTATATACAAATTAAAAAAATCTATTAAATTCAAAACACTGTTGTTTGCATATATGCAAAGCTGCGCACTAAAGATTAATTGTTTGACGATTTTATAATGCTTATTTTGTTGATTTATTGATTTCTTTAATTATGATTTGACATTATTATGAACGGTGATCCTTAATTTTTCCACTCTTTCCATGTGGGGTTATTTGTAAAATTCTTTCACAGTTTGTAACAATAGGGTTCAGATCCACTTTATTTCTAAAAACATTCCTTCTATTCACATGCATTAGATATGCAGGATGCTCTCAAAAGGATAATGTATAGATGCAGTTTTTATTTGGTTATATCCAGCTATTAATTAACGTTTTTAAAAAATTACTAGCTAAAGTACCCGGCGTTGCCCGGAATTTTAAAAATGTTTGTTTTGAAAAACCAATTTCAAAATTTAACATACAACATAAAAAAATTTTAAAAAATCAGTCGAAGTGTTGTACACATGAATCAAATGAAAACCCAGTATAAAAATGTATAAATTTTTATAACAGACGCAAAATAATACAGCTATAAATGGACTTATTTCCATTCATCATTTGAGCAATAATTTAAAAATACACCAATGTTTCGATAATCAAGTTTTTATCAAGCTTCAATACATTTTTTCACACTAATATGACGTTATATCTTCACCATGTCCTTTATATTTCCAATATGACGTAATATTCAATTTTTTTATTCGTTAAATTAATTAAATAATTATAATTTTTCACATGGTAATCATAAACCAGAATAATTATAACGTAACATTCACTTTTGTTATTTGTCAAACTATTTATTTTATTTTCATTTTTTCACGTGTAAATCTTGCAGTAGAAAAGTTATGACGTAATATTCCCTTTTATTAAGTTCGTCAAACCATTTATTTCATTTTTTCACGTTGAAATCTTGAAATAGAAAAGTAATTGCTGTGGAAAGAATTTTATTGTGTATTTTTAATTGTTGGCAACAGCTATAATACAAAATGTTTACATTTGATTGGAAATTGCTGTTAAATTGCTGGTTTTTTTATTAATTAAAAATGAACTATAAGTTATTTTGATTCCGAATTACCTTAGTTGCCTCGGCCGTGTTTTAATTCACATGTACGTAATATTTCACAATTCTGTCTTCCAAACTGTGGATCTGTATAGCATTACAGACAGACAAATTTTCATTTTTATACATTAGATAGAACTGCCATATGACCATGGTAAGCTAAAGAGCAGTCCTAATCGGCGGAGTACCGCAGTCTCTTTTTGTTGACTGCAAGCAGTACCCAAGCACATCAGAATTTCGATAATGAAACCCGGCGAAATCAGAACAACAACAACAAAAAAGAATCACGATATAAGCAAGAAAAAATTTGTCTTTAAGCGAAACAAGGCTTCAAAAAATGCATTTACATATGGTATAGAACTAACATAAAATATTATGAGGAATAAATATGCCAGCTGTTACCAAGCAGAAAAACTGTTTACATAACCGAAAACATTTATTTCATTTTCTGGAAAACTTTAAATTACTGCTGGGAGGAAAACTTCTGCAGTACCAAGAGTTTGACTCCTTGTGTATATATTAAAGTATACAGATAAATAATGTGTGGTGCATAGATTATAAAGCACTTTCCAGCGCTGGCAAAATAGTTACGTAACTTTTTCTTTTAATACGGTGAAGGAAGATATTTGCCTTAGCAAACGTATTGCACAGTTCAAAGCCAACTACTTTCAGTAATACTTGCCCATAGTCAGTAAGTCATTCAAATTCTGTTTTGCAACCTGTATATGATCTATAGATTTTATAACATACCACACAGTATACCAAAATTTAATTTAGAAAGAAAGCGCATAACACAGGTTGTATTCAAATTATTTTGAATATATATATATGTGTGTGTGTGATCTGCAGATTTTTATACGCACCTTATATTATGCTAAAATTTCATTCTGCTACAAAACTCACAACACTACTAAAAATACCGCATAATTACAACCCATAGTTTGCAATGTAGCCACTCTATTTTGTGCAGTCTTGTATATGAATTTATTTATATTTTTCAAACATATCTTAGTATACTAAAATACAATTCAGACATAAAATGCATAAAAAAGTTAAAAAGACACTTTAGGCAATTTATGTGCAAAAATGTGAAACAATTTCACATTCCTGAAATCTGGCTTTCTATTTTGAAAGATCTATGAAAATTCCCATGTTTTTTACAAACCTTCCTTCTTCGTTGTTTTCTTTGGATAAAAGATGGCGCCACTGAGCTGCTTTGGGGATTTAAGAAGTTTTCGTTGAACTGTTTACCAATTTCAATTAGATTTCAAGATGTAAAGTGTTATTGTCGATCATATAAAGTGTTTTTGTCGATTTATATCTTAGAAAATTTTACTCTTGATGAAGGTTTTAAACATTAAACCGAAACGTAGAGATTTATTTTATTCATATGTTTATTGCATATCTTTTAATTTGTGAATAAATAATATGTTGGATAGCAACACTTTTTTTGCTTTGCACCGCGTAATGTACTAAGATTTACTATAAATTACAGCTGCACATAACTGCATAACTGTAAATTACAATCCTCAGATAAAACAGTACTTAGAACTATACTAAAATGCTGGCCAGATGTTATTTAAAAATGTTGTATGGGTGAACTGTGTAAGACTGATGTCGTCCAGGTAGCTCAAATGGTAGAACATTGCTAATTTAAAGTTCGACTGCTGACCAAGGACACACTTTCACTAAGTTGGAAAATTTTAAACTCGTTAGATTTTTTTAACCATCAGTATGATTGCGTTAAAAATAATAAAATATTAGTACACATGCTTTTCAAATTTGAGACAAATACTCGTAGCTATTATAAATACCGATAATATTAAAAAATTAGTTAATTTTGTTTATTTCATATACCCAATTATTATTACCTCAGTGTAAGAAATGAAATAAGAATCAGATAAGTTACTGTTACGTTATATTTCCTTTACATACAAACCGAAATATTGAATCAACTAAGGAATAACTTTTTTCACGATGTTAGTTACAGCATCAGCAACTTATAATCATTCCGTCCGCAAGGAGATAGAGTGCAATCTTAATCCTAACTTAATCATACTATTTTGTACGAGTCAGAAGGACGGAAAGAATTCTGAAAGATAAATATAAATGACTGATCTAATAGTAGTGGTCACTGAAGGATGGAAGAGACAGGATTTTTCTCTCTTCGCATGAGTTCATCGGAAAAAGAAGTTATAAGTACTGAGGGGAATGAATAGAAGGTGAAAAAGTTTGATTAAGAAGTTGTATAAAAAATAGTTAGGTGGATTTATTGCCAAATATTTTGTAAACGAAGTAGAAAAACTTACTATGTATATTCATATAACAAAGTTTAATGGAGCTGCACGCCATAATTGCTAAAATCATAACATTGTATTTGGTGAAATAAAATGCAAATTATATCCATATATATATATATATATACACAATAAAGATGAAATCACAAATATATGAACAAATGGTAAAATTCTAAGGATGAACAAGATATGAACATAGGAGACCAGTATGTAAAATAAGAAAGTATGAATAACCCATAGAATCGTCAGAGGAGCTTGCAGGTTTAATTCATAGTGAAGATCCGTTATTTTTTCCAATTTTGTCGGCATTAAGCCTAAAATGTTATAAAATTTAGCTTCTAATAGTGCATCATAAAACATGATAAATGATAAAAAAACCAAGAGATCTCAAGAAAACTAACCCTCACACAAGGTATTAAAAATGGAAAAATAATTAGAGCACAATACCTGACATAGCTTCTTTCAACACAACAAAATAGGCGTCACTTTCTAAATAAAATGCATATATTCAAATTTCAGTTATTTACAAGGAAGTCTATGTACAGAATTATTATTTACAGATGATGAAACCGTCTTAAAAATACGTCGCAATCATAACTTAATTCTCCGACACGTTCATTCTTTTCCTGTCCTTTCGAACACATAAACTCTTCTACTGACGCGAAAAAACAAAATCATACTCGAACGAGCTGTCTTTTCTCACTTCATTTCAGTTTGCACTTGTTCCACTCTCAAAACCAATATCTCCAGCTCCGAACTCTCTCCCTCGAGGGCATGCGCTCCGTGTCTCTCACGCATTCTCAATGACCATATCAATGACACTGTATCCGCTGGGAGGAGCAACAGGAGTAAATGAAAAGATGAAAAAACAGCAGCATCCAAATCGTAAATAAACACAAATTCGTCTGAAAGCATCGTCGTAAAATTTCGTTATAGATAATATTAAGAAGATTTATAATGAATTTAAACGGATTTTATATCTTGTGAATTGGCGAAGTTATGATTTTTTTTCCTTCTTCATCCCCTCCCCCTTTTTTCTGTAAAAGTAGGTCCTATCGAAAACTTGTTGCTGTAAAACTTGCAGGTAAGATTAAGAAAATTGATAATAAATTTAAGTGGATTTCATATCTTGGGAATTAACGAAGTTATGAATTTTTTTCTTATTAAAACCCTACTTTTTTCACCCCTTGAGTCCATTTTTAATGATATCAAAAATCTGTCATATATAAAATTTTGGTCCTTTTCCTTGAAGTAATAATAACTTTAAACTGATTTAATATTTATTAGAACTAAGAAGTTATGGGTTTTTTTTTTCTTTTTTCACAAAACCTCTCCCTGTTTCCACCCCCTTGGTCCGATTTTGCCCATTAACGAACTTGACCGATATTTTCTGCCTCTTTGATTCTATGTATCAGTTTGGAAGAAATTTGTGCAGCATTATGAAAGTTATCGTATTCATAAAAAAAAGTGATATATAGAGATAGACACATAGAGATATGTATAAAGTTTAGAACTGCGGTTGGTTTTATGGTTCTAAGAGTCAAGATCGGCGTAGAAGTTTTTCAGAAATTCCAACATAGGGGAGAATGGTAGTATTTCTTACGAAATCTTCCTAAAAGGTATAATAGATACAAAGCAGGCATGCCCTATCCAGTAACGATCGAAATTATGAAGACATAGAAACTAGTACAGATCGCCGATGCGGGAACTTGATACCAAAAATTATCTACATACGTATGCGAAATTTCCAGTTCACCAGGCGACCTGCAACTTCAACCTGGCCTAATGTAAATGTTAAGCATATTTTCATTTTTTCTTTTTTTTTCTTATACATGTCATAGCTTTTATTTATTTTATCTTAAACTAATTATATTTTTGGAAATCGAGTTCTTACAGTTATAAAACGCACTTGTAAGAAAACTATAACAAAGAATACTTTAGAAGTCGAAAATTGTAGAAGAGGTGTCGTTTTAAAATTAAAAAAAATATTTATTAATTATTTCCATTTTACTACAAGATTGTTTTATTGAGGAGAAGGTCTAAATACCAGCTACCACATTTATTTTCAATCTAGATGCTACAATTTTCAAAATTAGTAAAAGGAAATGTGACAGCAGGATACCTTGACATGTTTTACACCTGTTTAGAGAAAAAAATCAGTTTAAAAGGCGTTTTCTGTTTATAAAAAGCAAGATTCAGAAAGTCTTCAAATTTTGAGTTTTGAAAATAGGTTCTAAATACCGGCTAGCTACGGGTTTTTTTTCCAAAAGATCTCACAGATAGCACTAATGTCAATTATTAAGAAATAAGAAGATTATTTTATTAAATTTTGTTGATTAATAACATTTCTTATGCACAGAAAAAATACAAAATTTTTAATAAACAAGAACTTTTGACAAATTTATAAAATTCTTAAAGACTATCTCTGACAGTCTTCTTTCCATAATGTTTCTAGTTTTGCTTTTCAACATGTAAAACAAAAAAAAAAAAAAAAACAGCTTGCTGCTTGAAATGAGAATTATTTTATCTGAAAAAATCACAAACATAATAATCACTATGTGCGTCGGTGCAGTCACTATGGGCCCACACGCATTCTTAACATTGAACCCAGAATTCCCTCCCCATTTTTGTTCGCAGAGAAAGCATTTTCGCAGAAGACACAAATTGCACCATCTTCCTCTATTGGATATATTCCTTTTTCACTTTTCAAAATCCAATTTCTGCCCCTTTCGCCTGTTTTTCCCTCCAGTTTTCCTCTGTCATTTTCTTCATTTTCTTCACATTTATTACAAACAATTTCGGAGTGTCCAACAGTGTTTTTTTGTGGAGTGCTCCAGTAACCAGTATCGCTCCTGCAGACTTGCGGCCACGGTTGCTTTTTTTCATATTGCAAAATGGGACTGGAACTATTTCTGAACCCTTTAAGTTAATTTATTAAATATGGAACTATTTATATTAATTTATTTTCCTCCACTTCAAGCAGAGCAAACTAAGAGAGGTCTAAATAACGGCTAGCCAATATTTAGACCACTCTAGGTAGCCGGTATTCGGACCACTGCTATGTTTAAGTTAAAACCGGTATTACTCATTCATATAATAAAATACCGATAACGTGCGTGCGGAAATTGAGAGCTAAATATGTCTAGAAAATAACTTAATCATCAATTCAAGCCAATATACTATAAGTATGTTTAAAAAAAATGAGTAACACATATCTGAAAAATTCTGATGTACAAGATTTCGTCGTTTCGAGATTTTTGTGTTTACTGTTTGTAAATGAGACAGACTTCAGCGACGTACTTTTCGTAACTTTCTTCTCTCAATTAAAGTTATAACTTCTGCCTATCGCCGCTAGGGTGCGCTGCTCTTAGTTCACAGAACACCTAGCAATCGGTATTTTAACCTTCTCCTTTACTAAGTCATTTTCCTTCATAAAACCATCGAAAATTTTAGAAAACTAGGGGGCTCGGCCCCCTACGAGCTACGCTCGCCAACCCCCGCCCAGACACCGCAGACTCTAAATGCACGCTAATTTGATCGGCTTTAAAAAGATTTCGAAAGATTGAATTATAATGTAAAAAGCAGTGGCGATCTCCCTATAAACGAATTTCTATTCATTTGTCTTTGATTGGGGAAATTTAACGCCAAATCCGCTGCGGTACTGCTTGATTATCTCGTCAACCAATTTCGCCAAATTATATAAATCGCCAAACCACTCGCCAAATTATACAAATTGACATAATTTTTTATTTTAAATAACAATAGAACAAATAAATTCGTACAACATTAATAAAAATACAAATAAAACGTCGAATAAAAATAACTTGATGACGTAGATACAACATTTCAAAATAAGCTAATATAAAAGGAATTAAGTAAACAGAGTCTTTGTCTCCTGGTATTTTTTAACAAAGCGAAAAGAAAGTTCTTTTAAATGAGACATTTTAAATTAATCGTTTTTAATCTAACGTAATTTTTACCAAGCTATTTTTTTCTCTTTTAAATATTCACGTGAAGATACTTTTGTTAGAAATGAAATATTATTTGCGCTTTCCTAACAAAAATAGTTGAAATGATCCTCTCAAAATATTAAATAAATGTCTAGCGCAATTTCTAAATTTAAACTTTTTTGCAATATTATTTTGTGTTCATTTTATGTAATAACTATAATGTGACGTAAATATGACGTAATTTCTCCTACGACTTCTAACGCATGTTAATGAACTTATTATTTTACAATATCCTTTCTCTTTTAAAATTCACGTGTGTACTTTTTATGACATAATTTTTAATAAATTCCTGCTTTTTATACGTAATTATTTAATTTTAATTTGAAAGTTTTTTCCTGTTTATAATAGTCACGTGTAAATAAATTTTTAATTTGAAGCAAATATTATTGCTTGCGCTTTTTATACAGTTGGCAACAGTTTAAATTAGTACAATTTTCTGAAATCTGTAAAAAATATCTCTAGAAATGCTGAAAATTTGAATTTAAAATAGAAATAAAACCTGAAAAAATGAGTCAAAATAAAAAAATTAATGCAATCTGCACTCCGGCAAATTCTAACGCATAAAATGATCTAAAAATGATTACACTGCCATGTATAGTTTTTGCTGCTATAAAACTTTTTTAATGGAACGATTTTGTCCAACTTTAGCATTAAATATCTCTTAAAATAATTCTTCGATTTGAACACTGTCTGCATCAGCATGTTTATCAAACATTTCTGTATAAAACCACCGATTTTCATATTTTTGTATGCATTATTTTTCTTAATATTAACGAAGAAAGACCTCCGGTCACAAAAAATTCAAAACCGGCGTCGGCGGCGGCGGTGACAGCGGTAGTTACTTTTTTTTAGAATAGAGAGATACTCAAAAAAAAGGAAAGTGATGCCGAGTCCAATTAAGGAGATCACTCAAAAAGACAGCCCAAAAACCTTTGCAGATGACTGATTTTCAGTGTTCCGTACTCAACTAGTATGTTGTGGCCATCACAAAACTTCCTTCCATAAAAATCACGTCAGTTAAATCATTTAAATAGTACAAGAAATTACATCAATTTAGCACCAATTCATATCAAAGTATATTTGAATTTGAAGTTTGATGAAAATTCGTGCATTAGTTCTTGAGATAGAGCTATAGCGGAAATTCTGAAAAATTTAGCATTGCAGCGCCACCTGTTGAGCGATTTCCACCAAAATGTATAAAACGTCAATTCATGCCAAGGACTAACGGAATCTGAAGTTTGATGAAAATTCGTGCATTAGTTCTTGAGATAGAGCTATTGCGGAAATTCTCAAAAATTCAGCATTGCAGCGCCACCTGTTGAGCGATTTACACCAAAATGTATAAAACGTCAATTCATGTCAAGTACTAGATCACCCTAACCTAGGCACCAACCAGAATCTGGCATAGGTGTTAAAAACCTAGGCAGGAAATTCCCTTCCATGACTCAGCCAAAGCCACAACCAGGGCAACAGACCCAGAAAAACAGCAGGTATTTACCAAAGAAAAATTAAATATAATACATAATAAAAAAGTAAGTGCCCCGACACTTACAAAGAAAAACATAATGGTATACAGAAATTTAGGACATTTACAATTTTTGACATATGTCTCAAGCTCTTAAAACAAGGCAAACAGGATTTATAGACAATTTTTTACAATATTGCAATTGTCTTTAAAATAAATTCCTAATCATATATAAAAACTAAAAATATATCCAAGCTTGAATTTAACAGATCAAATATCAGCAATTCTGATACAACTTTGTAGTTTTTAAAATGTTCAAAAACCATAAAAGCCAGTCCACAAAGTTCATAAAGTCATATAATGTTCAGAATTTATACCTTATGAATGAAAAATTTTTATTTAAATCATTATAGATTCTACGCAATGTTCTATAGTTAGATCTCGTCAGAAGAACACATCTTAAGTTCCACTCAAGTGTTCTATTGCGTATCATAGGAAAACAGTCCCTTGAAACACGACAACTCTGAAATAAGTAATGAGGCGTATCACCACGCTTTCCACATGTACATCTGTCGTTCTGCCGTTTACCAATTTTATGTAAATACGCCGGAAACGCTCCGTGGCCACTGATAAAGTATACTACGATTTGAGAATCACACAAAAAATCTAGGCTAACGTCCGGCAAAACTTTGTATGTGTCTCGACCTTTGACTGAATAAGACCAACGAGTCTGCCATTCTTTCATATTTTTCGTACGAAAATGGGATTTTAATACGCAGATAGGTATCGAAAGCTTTTCTTCTGAATCAAAAGTGTTATTTAAAATAACAGACTTTGCCAGTTCGTCGGCACGTTCGTTTCCCGCAATTCCTACATGCGATTTTATCCATCCAATATGCACCATCTTATTCCTCAGAAGACGAAGACCAGTAAAAAGTTCAAATAATATATCGTTGCTGGGAAAAAGTCTGCGAAGAGCAGACACTGAAGACAAACTATCTGTGTAAATATAAAGCTGACGATAAGAAACTACATTGAACCATCTAATTGCCTCGAGGATGGCGTAGAGCTCCGCTTGAAAAACGGTATTATACTCACATAATCGTATTCTCTTAGTAAAAATTTCCACATTTTGAAAATATACTACAAATGCTGCCGCCACTCCCCCAGGCATCCTGGAACCATCTGTATAGGCAATCGGAAAGTTTCTGTTAGGAACATACTTAATAACAGGTGCAATAAAGTTGATGTTATGCTTATCGTAAAAATTTGGATAGTTATATGTTGGCAGATTTTTCGAAACATCTTCGGAGTGTATCCGGTTGCCATCAATTTCCAATGAAATATCACCATGAATTATGTTGTGTAAATGGCTAGAATTATTAAGCTCAATATCCATTGGCAATACTCCCGCTAAGACGCACAGCGCCTCCGTCGAGGTTGATCGATAACTTCTTATTAATGTCAATAGACAAATCCTCTGACACGACGAAAGTCTTCTTAAACCGTGAATTTTCAAATCTTTATACCATACTTCGTGGCCATAGGATATTTGACTTTTAAGCACTGTCTCATACCAGATCTTTAGAAGCTGCACCGACACTCCGATGTCTCGAGTTCTCACCTTTCTTACATTACAAGTGAAGGAAATAAGTTTACACCTTACCATATCAAGGTGATCCAACCAATTAAATGTACTATCCAATAGAAAACCTAGATATGTAATGTTATCCTTCACTGGAATTGATGTGCCTTGACATTTAAAAATCGGTTTTCTCTTCTTCATAGTGTTTTTTCCAAAAAGCATAGACTCTGTTTTAGTCAAATTTAAATGTAAATTAAGCTCTTGGCACATATTCGAAAAAACATTGATTGAGATATTAATTTTGTTTTCTAAAGCCGCTCTGGTGTTGGCACCTTCCACTACCACGGAATCATCCGCATAGGATATCAAATCAAGTTGATGTTCGCTGCTTCTTTTAATTAAACGATCTGCTACCAAAGTCCAAATCAAGGGGCCCAGACATGATCCTTGCGGACAACCCTTAAACAGTCTAAACCATCTTATACCACGTATAAATCTAAAACCAATTAATCTTATCGATATATAATTTTTTAAAACGTTCTTTAGGTATTCATATAATGGAAGATTATTTATTATTTCCGCTGCTATATTCCAATCTAAAACATCGAATGCACCTGCTATGTCAAAGGAAACTGCTGCACAGTATTTAAAATCTTTCAGAGCAATAACAGTTTTCTTTTTAAGCGTATCCATTGCTATCACCGTGCCCCTCCCTTCCCTGAAGCCGTGTTGTTTATCATCTAAGTAATAAGTAGCCTCCAGCATAGTTAAGATTCTTATCTTGATCATACGCTCATATATCTTTGCAATTATAGGCAATAAGGTAATGGGTCTATATGACTTATAATGTCCTTCAGGTCTATTTCTTTTTCTAAAGAAGATTACTACCCCCTTTTTCCAACGACTTGGGAAATGCGCAAAACGTAGACAGGTATTAAACAGCTGTAACATAAAAACTGTAAATCTTTTACATAAATTCTTGATGATCAAGGCATCCACTTCATCATATCCCGGGGCCTTATTATTATGTTGCTGCTTCAGTGCAAAGGCTAATTCTTTCCTTGTAAACTTATTATAATCAGGGTCGGTTTGATAATCTTTAGTGCTCGTAAAAGAGTGAACATGATCAGGTACATCCTCTATTCCAAAGTGCTCTGTCATCAGATTATGTGCTACCTCATCATAAGAATCAAAAACGTTTGAATTTTCAAGCGTTGAGAAAGCCATATCTTCGTATCTAAACTTCTTCCCTGATACAAATTTGAAAAGGTTACCGTAAACTTCATCTGTTTTCGAACAATATTCTAACCAACCCTTTCTCTTCGCTTTTCTTACCTCTCTTTTATACTGTTTTCTAATACTGACATATGATTCTCTATAATGTACGTTCTTCAAGTTGCCTCTATATCTCTTATAACATGCTGACACTTTATTTCTCAACACTCTGAGATCCGGAGTATACCAAGAGACTGATGGCTTATGAGAAAGTTCGCCTTTTTTAAAAACTCTGTCCATGCAATAATGCAAGTAATCGCTAAATCCATCAATCCACTCTTCTAGTGACGTCTGATCACGTACTCGATCAAGTGTAGAAGACATTTCTTCATATTTCTTAACAAACTCCTTATTAAATCTTGCCATCGACTTGTTCTTTGTCTTATAACGCTCATGTGTACGACGTATCGGAACAAGACATAATTCAAACACTATGTAACGGTGATCCGAATACGAGAAAATTGAATCATCAACTTTCCAGTTCTTCAAATGTGGTAAAATATCTACTCCCAACAGGGTGAGATCAGGTCTTCCTAAATGATCGCCCTGGACATATGTATGCGGAGCTGTGACGTCATTAACAATTCTTAAATCAGAAGACATAATATAGTCCGCAAATATTTCAGTTCTTTCATTTTCTCTGGCATAACCAAGCATCTTTAATGGAACATTAAAGTCACCTCCAATGACAATGTGTGTCGCTTGTTGATAGTACACCATCCAGGGTGACATGTCATTATCCAAATTTCCAGAGGGCGGAGCATACACAGACCCCAAAATAACTGGACCACTCTCCAAAGTTACAGTTATAAAAACAGCGTTACTTGTCTCAAAACCTTTCACTATTGCATAAACCTTATCAGTGCATAAAATACAAGCAGAGAAGGAAGCCGAAGGAAAGCACAGCCAGCCCGGAGGAAGACCAGCAAAAAGACCATTATATGTATAAGGATCCTGACATAAAAAGAAATTAGCACCACTACTCTCCGCATATGATGCCAAAGCATCATTTGCATCCGAGCAGTGATGCAAATTGATCTGAACAATCACCAGACTATCTGCGCCACCACCCACAACAACCCCATCCACTGTTATAACCGTTTGGAAAGAAGTTCAGCACGATATTCTTGGTAGCAATGGCATTCCATGCTATCAGCTCTATGGGAATTATCCGTATCATCATCCCGTCTAATACAATTAATGCAACTTTCTTCAGTTTTTGTACAATCTTTTAATCCATGATCACCTTCACACTTGGGACATTTTTCACTATCTGCACATTTTTGACTAACATGACCGTAAGCCTGACACCTATAACACCGAACTATAGGGACGAAACGAACAATTCTATATCTATCCAAGTCAATACACACTCTCTTCCTCTCCAACAAAAAATCTGCTCCTTCCATATCTACATCTACGATCCAATTCTCCATTCCACGACGTGTCGGGTAATGGCGAACAACCTCCACATCCGAAGATGCAGGAAGTCCACCATCAGTCAACACATTAGCCAGAGAAGTCCTCATACCCTCCTCAACCACATCCGCACCTACGCTCAAGATCAAAAGATGTTGTCGTCTTCTCCTTGGAACCGTGACTTTTACTTTGTCCTTAATACGTTCGTCGTTTTCTAAAAATGTCTTCATTTTCTCTGTATCCTCTCTTGTTTTTACTCTTAAAACCAACTGTCCGGCTTTCGTAGCAACCACGTCATATGGGGTCGGGCTATCCGGTTTCTCCTTCCACACTCTCTTCAAGTCTTTTTTCATTTTGTCCACATCTGTTCCCTCGCCCGGAGAGACCAACACAGAGAAGCCTTGCTCTGTTTTTAAATTCGGTTTTCTCAATGTCGGAAATTACGATAATTTCACCTCGCTCAGAGGTCCTCCAGAAACTCTTTTAACCAATGCTTCATAAGCTTTACTATCTGTTACCATCGGTGCGAACCTTCGTCTCGTTTGCCACACTTTCTCTGTGGGCCCTAACCAGTCTAAGGTTTATGTAGTCAAAACATTTCTTTAGTGTCCTCATTATTTCACTCGTTACTTTACCACTCTTATCTTTCTGAGCCTCCAACATATCGTAAATATGTACATTCACTTTCTGTATTGCACTTGGATAATCTTCCACATCTCTATCCCCCAAAAATTTCTCCAGTTTATCCAACTTAGCCATAATCCCTAATGAAAACACAGGAACACCTAATCAAACCAAACAACAAAAGACCCTCAATCTCCACGAGAAAATAACCAACGACCCTCTATCTAAAACAAAATCTCCAAAGACCCTCTATCCAACTAACTGGCCGTCAAAACGTAAGCTGCCGGTTACACTGAGAACACACTTTCACTATATATAAGAGTGCCTCTCTCACTGAGTGAGGACACACCACCTAAACAAAAAGCCTAATAATATAAAATACTAAAATGCCGTAACGAAAGCTAAAAACCAAACAACCGCTAGACGACACCCACAGTCACTTGTCATGTGATGAGCAAACAAAAACAAACAATCAAGAAATAAAATAGATGACGCTGCACACGTGATTAAACGAATAAGCACTAATTAATTAAGCAATAATATAACTACAAAAACCCTTAAGCTAAGCACAGAAAGAACACCTCCACATATAATTCAAACAACTAACTTAAAAATAAACCACTCCATCAAAACAAAACTCCATTATTTAAAACAACTGAAATAAATGACAAGCAAGAAAGAAGCACAGAACAACTCAACTCTACACCACAATCAAGATGGCGAAGTAAATATGAAAAGTGAAACGCTCACCAAAAATTATAAAAGGTACTTTAATCAACTTGTTAAACAGAATAACTAAATAATCTATATACGAAATTAAAGCCCCTGACCTAGGGAAACAAACCGCTAACTTTAAAATGCAAAATAATAAATTTAAATAAGAGATATAAGCATGAAATTAAAAGTAGCCATGGACTTCACCTCAAAACTGACAAGAAATAGCCATGAAAAATTTCAGAGTTCTCCTGACTCGAAAATAATACAGATAATTAAAGAAAAGAACACAGGAACAATAGAAAATGCACTGACAGGCAATACAAAGCTAATTGGTATAAAAAATTTGAATATTTACTTATTTACAGAACTTTACTTGAGAGCTCGCAAAAAAGCACGTCCGTCATCAATGGCGGCGGAAAGGGTTCATCATGTCAAGGACTAACTGAATCTGAAGTTTGATGAAAATCCGTGCATTAGTTCTGGAGATTGAGCTTTTGCGGACATCGTGAAAAATGCTGCATAACAGCGACAACCTGTTGAACGATTTACTCCAAAACATAAACAGCACTAATTCATATCTAGGTATACCTGAATCTGAAGTTTGTTGAAAACCCAAGCATTAGTTTTTGAGATAGATCTTGAGATAGATTGCGGAAATCGTAAAAAATGCAGCGTAGCAGCGCCACCTGTTGAGCGATTTACATCAAAATGTACAAAACGTCAGTTCATGTCAAGGAATGAAATCTGAAAATCCGTGCATTATTTCTTGATATAGAGCTATTGCGAAAATCGTGTAAATCCTGCAAAATGCAGCATAGAAGCGCCATCTGTTGGGCGATTTACACCAAAACGTTACCACCACCAATTCATATCAAGGAATAACTGAATCTGAAGATTGATGAAAATCTGTGCATTAGTTCTTGAGATAGCGCTATTGCAGAAATCGCGAAAAAGGCAGCATAGCAGCGCCACCTGTTGGAAGATTTACACCAAAAACTAATCAGCACCAATTTATATTAGGGACTACTAGAATATAATTTTTTATTAAATTCCGTGCATTAGTTCTTGAGATAGAGCGCCCACAAAATTTGTATCACATACAGACAGACAGACAGACTCACAGAACCACAGACTCACAGACAGACATTTTGTAAAAAAATGTTTTTCGGAATCTCTGACCCCTAAAATGTATAAATCCGTCGAAAACCGGAAGTCGAAAATTTTCATGAATCCAATACTTTCTTCTTGTAAAGATAGAAGAAAGTAAAAAGTGAAAACGGAACCATTATAAGATCATAAGATAATATTTAAGATAACCATTATAAGATATGATAGCCTGGCTGTCTGTCACAGCCATTTTACTCGTAAACCGTGTAACGTAGAAAGTTCAAATTGGGGGAAATAATAAAGACTATTGATCCACATATTCACAGATTATTAAACATTCACAAATACATTTAGGGAAAATGTAGAGGGGCTAATTAAGTTTACTTGAAAAAAATTCTTTCCTTTGTATATCGTGTGGGGTATCGTGTAAAAGCTTTCGTAACGCTGAATTCAAAAATATATTTCTTTTAATTTTTGGTATTATATTTTCAGAGATATAGTCGAAAATGTAGTGAAAAAACACCCCCCCCCCCTCTATTTCCGAATCTACTGAAACTAAAATGATGAAAAAACTAGAGGCAGTAGACGTTACTTTAAACTTTGCAGGAAAATTCTAGTGATTACCCTAAGTTACATAGTTTTTGAGAAAATCTCATTTTACCGTTACACACAAATTTCGATATGCAGGCATTCAGCAAAGGTGTTGAGGAGCGCTGGAGGTACCTATCGTAGCAGAAGTATAAAAGCATTGTTGATAATGATTTTCGAAAAAATCGTCGATAATTAGCCTTAAATATATAATTAACCCTTTCTAAGGTAACCCTTATAATGTGACCTATAATTAACCCTTAAAGAAACAGGCGGTTTGGACATACATAATGACAGGGCGGCGTACTGCATGTACCATCGCTTTTAAAACCTAGATAAGAACTTTTAATAATATATTTGTGTAATGCAATGCCCAGTAGCAGTATAAAAACAATAAGCGTTAATTTTTTTAAATCCGACTAATTTAATTAGAATTAGTCACATAATTAATATGAGATTCGCGATTAGTTTGCACTGAATGAATCTCTCAATACTCCTCCGGGGTCTTTAAAAGTTAATTAAAAACCTGTCTGGAAAAACGCGGCACATACCAAGGCGGCGTTGAAACTTTGCGACCTCCTTTCGAAACGCGCTTAGCACAATGTCAAGTTTAAACTTTGAACAAGTGTTTTGGTTTAGCTACACTGTAAAAAGAAAAGATTATTACTACGCTGAATTTAGTTTTATGAAATGCCAAATGAAGTTTAAATATGCGCTACTTTTATTGTCCGAATTCAGTTCATCATAAACAGATTAGGATAAAATTAAAAAAAGAATTATACAAAATAGTATTATTTGATATTATTTAGACTTAATATCTCTTTAAAATTTTGTGGTATACCCATTCATACTTTTCTAGTATATGCAGCTATACCCAACTACGTTGGAGAGTTTTTTACAAAATCTTATTATTCTTTTAGAAACGATTTTTTTAATAAGAATACAATTAATAATTCATATATTTTTTGTACAGAACCCTCTGAGCGCGAGTAATATTGACCGTTTACTGATTACTTATTGTTGTTATTGAGCACTTGACCGTTTACTATTATTTAAATTTAGTATTGCGTTCAGACGAGCGAGATGGTCAATCATTTGCGTGAATAATTACATTAACATTAAAAATCGTTTATTTAAAATAATAGAAATTTGAACAAAGTTTGTAAAGTTACTTATCCCTATATCATACTTAAGAAGTTAAGAAGTTATTTACTCAATTTCTGTAAAACATGAAAGTGTATTGCAAATACGTTTTAGAAACCCATTTGGCTTCGTTCCAATTTATGCCGGGTGTAGATATGTTTACGTAAAATGTGTTACTTCTAAAATGATATAGTGGCTTCTTGAACTTAACAAAATATTTATTCACAATCTTCATGAGCATTCCAAGATATTATAAGGATCTCTCCTTCATAGCTTCTTTTTGAAGCGAACATTATTACACAATATCGTTGCATCGGTTCGGTGGTTCAATCATACAACAAACACTGAAGTGTTCTCTTCATTGCACTTCAAAGGGGGGTTATCGAATTAGCAGCGACACCTGCCTTTTATTTCACATTTTCGACACTCCCCACCTGATAATTGCCAAAATTATCACACTATATTTTTAATCTAATTTTACCAATAATTATTGAAACCAATATACATGTCAAAATTATACTATATGGAATTATTCAAAACAATAGATTTTAAAAGTTTTACCTTTAAGAAAATCTGAAATAAAGCACTAAATAAACCATAATATAATTACAAAACATATGTTTCTTACCAATATGTACAACATAAATATACCTGGCCAGGATTTTTGCAAGAAACTTTCATAAAATAACACAATAAATGCAAAATTAAATAATATCAGTATTTACAGTATAGCTAAATATATTACAGTTATAATACAGTAAAAGAATAAGTTATGTTATTTACATAAACACAATACTAAAATTAAATATTGTTATATTTACAGAAAATTTATTTACAAAATTATTTTATTAATCAGCAATTTCAAAAGGATATATAAGTTGAGTAGGTCGTCTTAAATTTCCCTTTTTGGTCTTGACGACACAAGACCTGACTAGTCCATCACGACCTCTATTGACCTCGATAATTCGTCCTAAGTTCCATAGGAACTTTGATTTACTTACACCTTCAATTAAAACAATGTCATTGACTTTCAAGTCTTTTTGAGCATTAGGAGTTCCGAAAGAATGCAAGCTTTTAGTTGCTAGTAAATACTCAGTCTTCCATTTCTCCCAAATCTGGCTCAAAAGTTTTGTTTGATACGTTTTTCTTTTAATTAGGCTACTCCTAGTTATAGAGGCGTTAAACAGTTCGTTAAAGTTAAAGGGGTATCCTACCTTGTGTCCAGCAAACAGGAAATGGGCCGGTGTTAGCGGCTCAGGCTCAGAGGAATCATCATAAATGTATGTTAGTGGTCTGTGGTTGAGAACATTTTCCACCTCTACAAGCACAGTCATAAGCTCTTCAAAAGTAAGCAAAGCTTTTCCTAAGATTTTCCTTAGGGGGTCTTTAACACTTTTCATCAGCCTCTCATAGAAACCTCCCCACCATGGGGCAAGTTCAACTATGAATTTCCATGTTATTCCTTCTGAAGAGATAAAATTTTGAAAATCCTGGTGCTTAAGTATGTCAAAGAAATATTGAATTTCTTTATTTGCACATTGGAAGGTTTTGGCATTGTCGGAGTAGAATATACGACAGTTTCCTCTTCGGCTAAGAAAACGTCTAAGTGCCAATATGAACTTTTTAGTTGATAAGTCTGAAACTAGTTCAAGGTGAACAGCACGAGTCACAGCACACGTGAATAGAGCTATGTAAGCCTTTTCGGTGTTGTCACCATTTTTTATATAAACAGGACCGGTGAAGTCTACTCCAGAGACGGAAAATACCGGGGTTTCTGAGATTCGATCTCTGGGAAGTTCTGTAAATCGAGAGTCCTTTGGCTTGAGGATTGGATGCTTTTCTGCATAAGTATATTTACTCTCGTCCAGTCTTCCCTTTATTCTTAATAAATCGTTTTCATCAAGAAACGGTGCTAATGATAGTAAGCTCGATTGTTTTGGAAGCTCACTCTTCGATTTAAGCAAATCAATTTCTGGTTTATAAAATTGTTTTTGGACTGACTTAATGAAGAATATTTCCGCATCTTGAATTTCATCGGCAGATAAGGGACCATCGTTTCCAGATAATTTTCTAACTTTCCTTATAAAGCGTTTAATCCATGCAATTGTTCTAAGTAATTTTAGCATACTGCTAAAGTTTTCTAAAAGTTTTACTAGCTCATTGTTTTCAATAGTGCATTCATTAACGAGAATATTTTTCCGACGTTCTAACATGTTGTCATTAGCCGAAATTTTTTTCGATTGTGCAGGCCAATCTGTGGAACTGGTTAACAAAGGCGGTCCCAGCCACCATAATGAATTTTACTTTAAAGACCTCAATTGCAATCCTCTCGTCAACAAATCTGCAGGGTTTTCTTTACCTGAGCAATGGTTCCAATTTTTGGGATCCGATATGTTTTGGATTTCTTTCACTTGGTTAGAAACGAATGGTTTCCACTCTTTAGCCGAACTCTTGATCCAGCTCAAAGCGATTTGAGAATCGGTCCAAAAAAACGCATTCGAGCAATAGTCAATGAATATTTTATTCAAGTATTTATAGATTCTCACTGCTATAAGTGCTCCCATCAACTCCAAACGAGGCAGTGTTAGATTCTTAAGAGGAGCAACACGTGATTTTGACATTACAAGAGACGTTTTCACTTTTCCGCTTTTGTTTATGTATCTGAAGTATGCGACAGCTCCATATCCTTTGTCACTAGCATCGCAAAAAATATGTATAGTTACTTCTGTTGGATAGGCTCCTTCCAGAAAATATTTTCTATCGACTGATATGTTTTTCAAATCTTGAGCGTCCACTAACCAGTTTCTAAATTCAATATCTAGGTCTTCGGGAAGTTCTTCGTCCCATCCTTTTTGCCATATTTTCTGCATTAACAGCTTAATTCTGATTATAAGGGGGGCTATATATCCAGCGGGATCATAGATTTTTGCTGCAGCACGCAGGATTGACCTTTTAGTGGCCAAACCAGTGTTAGCTGTAACATTCTGAAATTCCAATGAATCAATTTTTATAATGTCTTTATTAGTGTCCCATTCTAGTCCCAATAACATAGATCGCTCAGATGGGTTATCTAACATACCGTTTTGTTGCCAGAATTCTTTTAACTCAGTCGAATTTGAATTAAATTTACGCAAGTTCATGCTAGCGTCCTTAAGTATAGTGTTAGCACTGGATGAAGGGTTAAAAGCATTTTCAGCTGTATCTGCCTCAGAATAAAGATCATCAACGTACATGGAGTTATTTAACATTTCAAAAACCTCAGGATAAAATTCTTTATATTTTTTAATGTGTGCCTTAATTGTGGCCGCTAAGACAAAAGCGCTACACCTAATTCCAAAAGGTAAACGTGTCATATTCATCACCCTAAAGGAGTTAGAGTCACCATTATTAAACCAAAGAAATTTTAAGTATTTTCTATCTTCTTTTGCTATTTCTATCATTAAGTATGCTTTCTCAATATCGGAAGAAAAAGCAACTTCATATGTTCGAAATTTAAGTATTATGTCTAATAAATTAGGATTTAAATTTGGACCTGATTCCAAAACATCATTTAAAGATTTCGAATGGCTTTCCTTTGATGACGCATCAAAAACTATCCTCACGCGCGTAGTTTCTTTATCTGGCCTTAAAACAGCCTTATGAGGCATATAGTATCCAGACAATAACACACCATTTTTAGATTCTTCTACAATTCCCTCACGAAACTGCTCATCGATAACTTTCTTATACTCAGCGCATACTGCTTTATTTTTATTCAGTTTTTCTTTCAAATTATCGAACCGCTTTTTAGCAATGCAAAAATTATTATTAATTTCATGTGAACCTGAATCCCAAATCAGATTAGTTGTGTACCTATTATTTTTGTATTGCAATTTTTTCTCAAACTCTTCTATTAATAATTTATCCTTTTGAGATAATTCATCACTCTCGTCCAAAATTCCGATAGAATCAATTTCCCAAAATATTCTTAAATCATTTAATTCAACCGCATTTTTCATTACTGCAATATTTTGAGAACAACTATTTCCTTTTCTCAATTCCTGTCCCGTAATTACCCATCCAAAAACCATTTTTATAGCGCCTGAGTCATTATTAATGGATATTCGTTCGTTTAAAATAAATTCCCAAAACAAGTCTGATCCAATTAGCATTTCAACATTCATCAAATCTTTTCCTACACAAGCATAAGCCATTTCCATTTTATTATCCCTCATAAATTCCCTAATTTGTGCAGACGGTTCGTACATCTCGGCCCCAGATATCTGAGGAACAACAAGCGCTCGGATTTTCGCCTTGAAAGATTGATCTAAGCTTTTAATTTCTACTTCTACTATTGGATATACTCTCTACCGCACTTTGCATTACGAAAGAATACACTGATAAAATCTCCTGACCTACTGGCTTTAAACACAAAGCATTCACTAAATCTTCACTGACAAATGACCGCTGACTCCCATTATCTAAAAGTATTCTAGTTAATTTTGAATTGAAATCAGAACTCGCAACTACTTTACATGTCTGCAAATATACATTTTTAGAATGCGTCACATTATTATTACAATACGAAACAGAACTAACAATTTCGGAACTAGAATTGTTTACATTTACTGTCGCCTCAAATCCATAATTGGGAGATTCAGAATTTTGCCGCGTATTGCTTATTTTATCATCCCGAGTGGTATTTAACCCTCTGCTATCTTTTGTGAAAATAGAGCCATGATGATATTGATTTTTACATTTAAAGCAAGACAATTTACTTCTACATTTTTTGCTGTTGTGAAAAAGTTTAAAGCATTTAAAACAGCGATTAGAATTTTTCAATATCTTAAACTTATCTTGCGGAGGCAATCTACATTTGAATGAATCATGGGGAGAAGAACAAAATAAGCATGATAGAATTTGTGCATTAAGAGCGCTAGCAGAACTCGAACCCTTAAAATAATTTTTCCTACCTTGCTTATCGGGGGGACCTGTATACTTTCGTTTAGTATCTTTAAAATAATTTAGCATAAGAGAAGATTCCCGACACTCAATTTCGATTTTTAAATATCTCAATAGTTCTAAAACATTAAACTCATTTTCATCTGATTTTTCTAAACGTTTTCTATTAAAATTTAGAGCGAGATCATCTGGGATTAATCTAATCAGAATGGGATACAAAAGATGACCGTACATTTCAGTCATTACATTTAACGACTCTAAACTTCGAATTTGAATTTCAACAATGTCATACAATTTTCTTAACTCAAATATATCAGTCGAGTCCTTGACGGGATTAAGGTTTAACAATTTTGACATATGCCCGTTAACAACTAATTCCTGTCTACCAAATCTTTGTTTTAGTAATTTTATTGCTTTTTCATAATTTTCCTCTGACAAAGCAAATCCGTTTACAACATTGAACGCGACTCCTCCTAAAAGAGTTTTTAAATATGAAAATTTATCTATTTTTGACAAACTTTCGTTTTTATCAATAGAGCTTTGAAACTGATTCCAAAATTCCATCCACAAACATGGATCACCATAATATTTTGCAATCGCGATTTTAGGTAATTTCGCTGTTACATTATTAAAGTTTAAACTATTATTTCCTGCATTTTCAGGTGATTCGCTAGGTTTATTAGATATAACCCTTTGCGGTGTACTATCAGGACTGGAGAGCGTAATTTGTTTCGATTCTTTAATAATTTTTATCCTCGCATTAATTCTGCTTATCCAAGTCGTTATTTTTTGATTATATTCGATGGCACTCTGCACTTCACTCTCAAATTCTTTATCTTCATTAATTAAATTTTTAATTTCATTATCAAAGGTTTTTAATTCTTTACTCATTTGATCTAAATAACCAACATATTCTTCTAGCGAGCTCTCTGTACATTTTTCCAAATCATCACTTTCCAATTTATTTATATATTTAGTTACCGCTGTTCTCAAAACAGCCCTTTCTTTCTTAAATTTCAGTAAATCATTCATGTTTATTTACCTACACTGTATATCAAACGGAAAAAATAATTCAGTTTCTAATCATTAAATTATACAGTTTTTTTTTTTCTTATATCACATTATTAAATTCGAACAACAACTTTCGTTTTCAAAATAAAATGAATCAGAACAAGAATTTATCTTCAAAACAAACAGCATATATTTTTTTTTCTACTACTTAACAAAGTTACTTTTTTTTCTTTTGTTATTTATTGCGAATAAAATGTTTTCAATCAAAATAAATAAATGACCTTACTTCCTTTCCTTTGGCCGGTTGCACCATTTAGAAACCCATTTGGCTTCGTTCCAATTTATGCCGGGTGTAGATATTTTTACGTAAGATGTGTTACTTCTAAAATGATATAGTGGCTTCTTGAACTTAACAAAATATTTATTCACAGTCTTCATGAGCATTCCAAGATATTATAAGGATCTCTCCATCACAGCTTCTTTTTGAAGCGAACATTATTACACAATATCGTTACATCGGTTCGGTGGTTCAATCGTACAACAAACACTGAAGTGTTCTCTTCATTTCACTTCAAAGGGGGGTTATCGAATTAGCAGCGACACCTGCCTTTTATTTCACATTTTCGACATACGTATTAAAGAATACTGTAATTTATTATACTGCAAAATTATTATTAAAAATTACATTATAAAATAACTTTCAAATATTTAGATTTTTCTTTTTATTTGAACACATATCAACTCAATTTCTTATAATAAAAAAAATCAGATTAGTTTACCGCGCTTTTTTTTTTTCAATGTTTACCACTTTCATCGGTAACGTCAAACTTCGAATCCAATGGACTTAAAAAAAACTCTTGAAATTCAAAGGAAACTTTTTTTTTTCAGTGCGACAGAAAAGGAATAAAATAAAAAAAAAATGATTACTTTCACATTCACAATTCACAAAGTCTTTTAACAATTTCCATTTCTACGTAGTAAAAATTTCTACTTTTTAAAAAACATAATAAAAGTCTATAGGCTTTTTCGTATAGTCGTCCTGGTAAATCAGTATGGATATCATATGCCAGAATGTGATCCGCAACTAACGTGTTAAACGGCCTGAATTAAAAATATACCGTTTTGTATTTTGTATAGAACAAGATACAAAAATTGTAGTATATAGGCGAGAAAAAAAAAGGGAACAAGTATGAAAACTCGTGTAACTTGAAATGATTTTCAGAGAATAAGTTGGAATTTTTACATTATCTTTATTTTGTCATGCTTGACATATATGAACAAAATACAGAATATCCCATTTTTGCAAAAAAAAAAAAAAAAAAACGTAATTTTAATAAGATTATAGAAAATGTGATATAAATTCTATATATATAAACTGGAGTACGGAAAAGTTTATATTACATTTTACAAAATTTATAAAATGTTTTATAAAGCGTGTGTATATTCCTAACCTAAGTGCAAGCTTTACTAGATTACTGTCCTCCATCCATTCTCCCAATTAAACGCTATTTCTTAGAAACAGTCATATGCCTTTTCAACGACATGTTTCCCCTTCCACATGCGAAAATGTCATCGAATTTGAATATTTCTGTGTAGCAAAGGTGAATACAAATATACTACGAGTTTCTAACCTACTGCCTTTCACTGGACTTTGCTTAATATGACATAAAGTACCTCGTAACAGCTGTTCCTTTAATTTTTCCAGCCAGTGATGTTTATATATATGATATAAAACTCGGTTTGGTGTCGCGGCAGGTGGCATTCATAATTAAAGAAAACACAGTTTGTTCATACATTTCTTTATTGGGCGTAAGACATCTTAGCTGGAGTCGCAGTCATCCAAGGTGGTGTCCGCCTGGGTCAATTCGAGTAGCCCCAAATCCCGTCTGTTCACGAGGGCGGCTCGTAGAAATCAGTTTTATTGGGATTTGCATGGGTAATTTAATTGGGATTTGTAGTAGCAAGGAAATTATGATGTTTGAGAAGTGTCAAGATACCGAACATATGTCTGCACTAATGATTCTCGAAAATAGGCTAGGGTAACTCCGGGAGAATCGCCGCATCCAGGATAGATGCTGCACCCCTTGTATTTCTTGTAATTATCGATAGATGATCGTCAAACGCACAGTATAGGTTCGCAATGAGATTATTTTAACCAGTGTATAGCGTAAATCCCATTTCGATGTTTACTTGTAGAAGTACAATCCTTATTTTGACGTAAGTTCATGATTTCACTGTCCAAACTTTTAAACACGTTATGTTTAAATACTTTTCATGCACTAATTACTGAACGCATGCATGATTTCGAAGTCAAAACTAAGTGTAGCTTTTGTATTTAGTATTGTGTGTACATATTTATTTATACCATATTATATCAGATTATATCATATTTATAATAGTGTACGCTATTCCCCTTAGCGATGGCAGGTAACTGTGATGGCCGACGTCTGCACCATGCAGAATGGGATACATGTCGCTGTGCAATTCCGGTATACAAGCCGCAGTTTCTTGTATTATTAAAGTTACTTTTCTTTTTTCACAGACTAACCATGTTAGGTATGTTATCTAGTTTACTGAAAAAACCGGTCTCGTAACCCATTCGCGTCCCATAGGGGCATATAAGCACCTTCATAAAGAGCATACAAAATTCGTTTCTGGGTCCGGTAAAAAAGAAAAGTAATATTTGCTTTCTTTAATTAGATAATTTTCATGATTATTTAAATAAAGGTAACTTCTTTTAAAAAAGTGGTGCAAACCGAATAAAATTTGTGTAAAATTCACCGGTCCCGAAAGAGTTAAAAAATAAATTCTATAAAGACAATTTTACATTTTTTCTTTTCCCTCTCTAATGTATTGATGTAACGTTTACTATGTAACGTTTACTATGTACTATGTAACTGAATTAACAATTAAAATTTAATGTAAACAAATAAGTCGATAATTTTAATAGTGAAAGTAGGCAAACAGTTATTAATTTGACTCTACTAATACGTTTCATTGTACTCATTTAGTTTCATTTTGTTATTACATCGTTAATTATAGTCCAGATATGAATATTTTTTTTATATTTTTATTTATAATTTCATTCTGTTCTTATTACAAGCGCGGCATAGCTACCGCACAAGTGCGGCGTCTCAGCCTGCATGTACGGGTGACGCGCCGCAGTGTAATGTTTTAGAAAAAAAATTCGTTAAAAATATTAATTATTTGTTATGAATTTTTTTGTCGCAGTACACCCGTTGTATAATTAACATTAAATAGCACAGCATGATTTTTTTTTATTTTATGTCCATCATGGGACTTTGTACACAAATTCAAGTAAATGTGCGGCATAAATCCCGGAATTGCCCTATACTTGATAATATCTCTTATGGGGTTCTACGATTTTAAGTGCTACTTGGGGCAGATATAGAAATTGAGTTAGCAACTAAGGGGAAAGTATACTAATATAAAAAGGTTATAGAGCATCTTATCAATTTTATAACATATATATGCATACATACACACATAAAATCCATATTAAATTCAGCTTATTGAAGTTTGCTATGGTAATTTCAATATACTATTAAATTTATTAAGTTAAACTGAAACTAAAATTAGATTTTAACGTAATTAACACAGGACATCCAGAGATTAGTGAAGACTGTAAAAATTTTGAAGGCAGGGAAAACAGCAAAAGTAAGAACACAAAGACAAGGAAATACTGCAATGCGGAAGTTAGTTATAGACAATCAACACATTTGACGGCCTTTTTAATCGAGTATAGAAAAAACAGCTGGAATAAGGTATGTTTATATTTATATTTATACACATATATAACGAAATTTAAAATTCTGCTCCATCTTAATAGTATTCTATTAATTTTCCCCATATAATATAATTTTTTAACCCTAGTTTACTTAATTCTCGTACGATAACATTTATTTTCGCATGTCTTTAAAATATTCTAATAATACTTCCATTTTACCATAATTCCATATCATCTAAATGCTTACGGTGTCATTCATTTTTCTTTTCAAAATCCTATTTAAAACGATTCATGTATTCTGTTGTTTTCAGTTTATTATTATTATTATTATTATTATTCAATCTGTCTATCTTTCAAGAACTTTTCGTTTTATATCAAACTTAAATTCTGATATGTATTTCCTTTCTCTACTAAATTATTTGTTTTATGAATCAAATATTATTTTGCCGTTTCTTTTTTTATTATTCTAAAATTTGACCGCAGCACGCCTGTTTTTTCTCCTGCGCCAAGTCGCCTATTTAAGATATCTTATTCCCTGAGTGCGTCTGCCGCATTGCAGTTAGTGTAAGCATGCTCGCGTAGTATTTAACGGCTCGCATGTGTATCATAGACGAAATTTTGTGTTGTTTGAGTTGCTGACATCTATGCATGTCATTCTGAAGTAACGTCTTGATTAATAATATGGAATATCTCCGTTGCCATCATTTAATTATATAGATTGAGATTGGTTATTACCGTGGAATTATAAATCGGTAAAATGTCAATTATTCAAACTTGATGGTCTCTTAGTTTGAGGAGAATGCTCTACTTCAGTGAACAGTTGATTAGAATAATAAACATTTTTCCATTGCGGATAACTGTTTACGATTTATTTTATTGGGAAATACAATAGATTTCTGGATCATTTGCAATTTTTAACTTCGGTGATTGCAATTTACTTACTATCAAGTTAGTAAATAATTTCACGAGCGATTCCTTTTATTTTTATTAAATATATACTGACTTGAGGTTCGGACTATGGACGTTGTACCGCTAAATGCTTAACATCGAATGATGAATTGAGCTTAAATATAGTGTCTTCATATGGAAAACAAATGTGGGATGCTTCCGTCTCAATTAGAAAGCTCTTAAATCGTGTCAACGACCGATTATATAGAGGAAATGTTATCATGCGTATGATGTAGTTTTACCTGAATGTAGAAGATTTATAGTGAGTTCATCAGTTATTATAATATTAGTTGTTTTAAAGTGATAGTATACTGCAGTTAGGATTTCCACCTTTTTTTTAATTGAATTCTGAGGAATAATTGCGAGATCTCAGAAGCCGAACTAACAAATAATGTTGTGATATGAATCGTGTAAGCAAGCATGTTTATCCAAAAGGAATTTTCCTAGAGTTCAGATATCAGCCATTTAACCGTTTATGCCCCTACGATGCTTTAAAGTACCGTTAAAACAGTGTTGCCAGATTGGGGAGTTTTTTGCCCCCAGATTGTTGATAGTCACCGCTTTTTTGAAATAGAAATATTCAACCTTTTTAAAAAAGGTTAAAAATTCTGAAAAAAAGGCGAATTATACTATTTTAAAAAAGTGGTGACAGTCAAATAATCTGAATTAAAAAAGTCCCCAATCTGGCAACACTGCATTAAAATAACTTCTTACAAAATTCATTTCATACATCAATAGTATTAATACAGTTTATATTGAGTCATAGATATTTTACTTTATCTTATTCCAAAAGCATTCTTTGCTGAACAAAACAAAATTATTTTTAAAAGGATGATTTATTTTGCCTTTGCATCTTTTCAGCTTTCTGGACGTTGAAAGATTGGAAGGGAGGGGGGGAGGGGGGTTCACTTCGGAAATATTTCTATATTTCTATCGTAAGAACATTGTGTTTGTATATTTTCTAATTCTATAAAATACTAAAAAATATTTTAAATAAAAGATTTGAGTTAAAATATCAATATTGCACAAAATCCGTATAAATTCAAATTTAATTAATTTATTTTAATTGGCAAAATCCTTCTAAAATTTATTAAATGATTGTGTAAATCTTTCAAAATCAAAAATGCACGAAAAATTCTTTAGAAAATGAAATTTTTATGAATTGATAATTTGGGACATAAAGGATTAACACAAATTCAACTGAAATTCAACACAGCGTCTTACAATCTTTATGGAAGACTCTCAGCATAAAAACACTATTGAATTCAGCTTATCGAAGGTTGATTAAGTAATGCCAATACATTACATATTAAATTAGGTTAGAATTGGAGCTAAAACTAGATTTTAACTTACCTCCATAATTAACACAAGACTTCCAGATATTGGTGGTGATTGCCTAGATTTGAAAGGTAGGAAAAACGTTTTCTCTGAGTGCGTGCTTATATAGGTGAGTGCTTAAGGGTCCTGTCCCTGAAAACTGGAATCTCAAACTCAATCTGTTGAAAAGTAATTCAAGCTACGGCCACCAGGGCAGCGCGTTGGCTTCAGAAAAATTTGCATCCAATCAGAGTAAAAATAATTTGCTTGACTGTCAATTTACAGTGATATATTTCAATGTAGGCGTGTTTTTTCAATACCTACTGCACACAGTAAAGTTTTATTAGCTGTTTGCTTTTTTCCCTTCTACTTCCGCTGCCCGTGTACAAAAGAATCATTAGTAACCCAGACTAGAAGCAGATGCTGACTAGATCTTACTTTTTTTAAGGCAATTCTCAAATACAAACTGGCTTGTGTGAAATTTTTGTAGTATTTATTTATTTATTTTTCTTTCCACAAACCTATCAAAGTGGAAGGTACTCTTTTTAAGAAAGTATGTATTGGAAATGATTGCTTAATTTAATAATTGCTTAATACACGAGATGAGGAAATAACTGCAAGAAGGAAGAAGGCGCCAAATGAACCGCGTGTTTGACGGCACTCTTTAGTGGCATTAGGTAAAAACAGCTGTATTAGGTAATTGAATTTGGCGCGAAAACCCCTAGAACGTGTCCCTTGTAAAATAAAAAATAGGATTATGAAAGAAAAGAATACTGTAAAAGAGAGTGAAATTTTGATACGGAAAACCTTAGCTTTTCCGTATTAGGAATGTATAAGATGTAGAAAAAGTGGACTTTCGCGATTGGAAAAGTAAAGAAAACTTATTTTAATGTAGCAATAAGTAAATTAAAATGGAAAAATATAGACATTTAAACTATATATATATATATATATATATATGTATAGCACATTATGTTTTAAATGCGTTTGTCAGACCCAGAATCCTGCACCATAAATAAACTAAGTATAACTATAAAACATCCAAGAAATTTAAACAGATATAACCTGAACAAGAAAAAACAACAAAAGGCTGTGGCCTCTTCAGCGGTGGGCATTTTAAAAAGCACAGCAATGTTTCAGACTAATTACAATTTACAACAAACTATTATTCAGTAGTGGCAGTGGGTTTCGGCCAGAGTGTCGCAAAGCATAAATCAAATGCATAAAAACAATTGAAAGCATATCCCGAACACTCCTCCACCGGACCCGACGCCACAATAAACAGTGCATCTCGAAGATACAACTGATTCAGAACGTATGTGTAATGTATACTGAAACAATAAAATTATTTTACCCAAATCCGAGCAACACAGCCACAAAAAACAATAACCAAATTCCAGTGATCCATAATCTGTCCATAAACGTTCCATGTATGTTTCCACACAATTGCAGACATCCTTGTAAAACCGTGCAAAAAAGACTTTAAGTTATACAAATCATTAACTGTCAATCGCATAGCAACTCCTCAAAAATGAAGACTGTCTGTAAAACTAGTATATTTATTAATGAAATTCAAAGGTATATTATTTTTATAATACAAAATGCTGGTCAAATTAAAAAGTTCTTTAAAAAATAAATTTTTATTCGAACAGAGTTTATAGCAGCGAAAAATCTGACCTATTATGATATTGACATAAACGCGTTTATGGATATTTGAACTCCAATTAACTAAATGGTTAACTTCAAAATTAAAGTTATCCCGTTTATTATAGATTGATATGTGTATACCGTTTGAAATGTTTATTTTCAAATCAAGATAATCAGCAGCACTATCATCTCCATTTGTTTTTTTTTTCAAAACCAGCATATCAGGATAAATGTTACATGATATCCCCGAAAAATCGCGATCACAGTTCAAAATTATCAAATCATCGATATATCTGAAAGCCAGAAAATTAACATCTTTATTTACACTAAAAAATTGAAATTCACAATAAAATAAAAATAAGTTAGCTGCCGTTGAAGAATAACTTGTTCCCATTCCTATTCCATTATTCTGTAAATAAATATTTGAACCTGTATAAACATAATTGTTATATAAACAAAAATTACATAATAATTTAAATAAATTAAAATCTAAATCTGTGTCAGCTATAATTAAATCGACAACTTTTAAAAGGACATCATTTAACCCTGCAATAGGAATATTTGTGAAAAGATTCTCAAAATCATATGTCTGGACACTTTGTATATCATCTTTAATTAGTGCATTCCTGATCTCATAACTGTTCAGAATAATCCAATACATATTACTATCTTTATACTTAAATTTTAGGATATTCAAAATCTTTTTTAACATTTCCTCAAATTTGCGATTAAATCCGTTTCGAATGCTATTTACATTACTACAAATAAATCTGTACTTAATTGGTAGGCCTAAAGTAAAAAAATTGTCATTTCCTTTTCTTTTCGTAACACCTAAATTTCATAAGATACCAATTAAGTACAGATTTATTTGTAGTAATGTAAATGGCATTGGAAACGGATTTAATCGCAAATTTGAGGAAATGTTAAAAAAGATTTTGAATATCCTAAAATTTAAGTATAAAGATAGTAATATGTATTGGATTATTTTGAACAGTTATGAGATCAGGAATGAACTAATTAAAGATGATATACAAAGTGTCCAGACATATGATTTTGAGAATCTTTTCACAAATATTCCTATTGCAGGGTTAAATGATGTCCTTTTAAAAGTTGTAGATTTAATTATAGCTGACACAGATTTAGATTTTAATTTATTTAAATTATTATGTAATTTTTGTTTATATAACAACTATGTTTATACAGGTTCAAATATTTATTTACAGAATAATGGAATAGGAATGGGAACAAGTTATTCTTCAACGGCAGCTAACTTATTTTTATTTTATTATGAATTTCAATTTTGTAGTGTCAATAAAGATGTTAATTTTCTGGCTTTCAGATATATCGATGATTTGATAATTTAGAACTGTGGTCGCGATTTTTTGGGGATATCATGTAACATTTATCCTGATATGCTGGTTTTGAAAAAAACAAATGGAGATGATAGTGCTGCTGATTATCTTGATTTAAAAATAAACATTTCAAATGGTATACACATATCAATCTATAATAAACGGGATAACTTTAATTTTGAAGTTAACCATTTAGTTAATTGGAGTTCAAATATCCATAAACGCGTTTATGTCAATATCATAATAGGTCAGATTTTTCGCTACTATAAACTCTGTTCGAATAAAAATTTATTTTTTAAAGAACTTTTTAATTTGACCAGCATTTTGTATTTAAAAAATAATATACCTTTGAATTTCATTAATAAATCTACTAGTTTTACAGACAGTCTTCATTTTTGAGGAGTTGCTATGCGATTGACAGTTAATGATTTGTATAACTTAAAGCCTTTTTTGGACGGTTTTACAAGGATGTCTGCAATTGTGTGGCAACATACATGGAACGTTTATGGACAGATTATGGATCACTGGAATTTGGTTATTGTTTTTTGTGGCTGTGTTGCTCGGATTTGGGTAAAATAATTTTATTGTTTCAGTATACATTATACATACGTTCTGAATCAGTTGTATCTTCGAGATGCACTGTTTATTGTGGCGTCGGGTCCGGTGGGGGAGTGTTCGCGATATGCTTTCAATTGTTTTTATGCATTTGATTTATGCTTTGCGACACTCTGGCCGAAACCCACTGCCACTACTGAATAATAGTTTGTTGTAAATTGTAATTAGTCTGAAACATTGCTGTGCTTTTTAAAATGCCCACCGCTGAAGAGGCCACAGCCTTTTGTTGTTTTTTCTTGTTCAGGTTATATCTGTTTAAATTTCTTGGATGTTTTATAGTTATACTTAGTTTATTTATGGTGCTGGATTCTGGGTCTGACAAACGCATTTAAAACATAATGTGCTATATATAATCTGTGTGGTTATATGCAGCTGCAGCGCTTATCGCATGGATTTTATTTTTATTTTTATATTTTACTTTTAGTTTTACTTTTAACCTTTTTGAGCTTATATATATATGTGTGTGTGTGTGTGTATATATATGGGGCATTATCACAATCTTTTGATTTTCGGGAATAAAAATCTTGGGAAATTAAACTTTCTAAAATAACATTTTAATCTGATAGGCGCCTTAATGCTTCAAAATAAAGAAAAATGGTCAGCAGCGAAAATTTTTTATTTAACTAAGGTTTAAGTTAAACTTGCGAGTTTAATTTTCCTTCCATTGTACCACTATAACTTTCTATTTTCTTCTAAATTTTTACTTATAATGAATTTGCATAGAACCCACAGGACTTTCAAATAAGAAATAGTAACAATGTAGTATCTTTAGTACAAAATTTTGGTATAACATAGTCTTAAAAGGGCGTTAAAGAAGGGACGGAAGGGAAGAAAAGGGGGTGGTATTGGAAAAAAGGGTTGGTAATGGGAAAAAAAGGGATGGTAAGGATAAGACGGTAAGGAAAATTACCACTATTTTTAGATATATCATGTTAAGACTAAGTGATAGCCACAATGTTCATTGATTTTTAGAAACAGTTATTTACATTGGATTAAATTTAAAAAAAAATTCATTTATCTCGAAAAGTGCAGGAATAAACCTTGGGGACGGTAAGACTACCGATAAAGCCACGATGCTTGAAATTGATATTTAAATGCTCTATATTTAATGTTCCCCAGTATATGAAATTAAAAAAAACCCACAAGAATATGTACTTAAATAAAAATTATTATTCAGGGACATAAAAGTCAAAAGATTGTGAGAATGCCCCATATATACAATATTATAATTAACCGTCTAATGCGCTATTGGCAACTAGTGCAGATTTTTTCGATTAAACACAGATTCAGAAAATTCCGATAGCATTATTATAAAATTTTATATATAGATTATTTTTTTTAATTCCAAAGTTTTATCTTTGCGAATTCTAAAAATAATTTAAGCACCAAAAGCATTAAAAACATGCCCGTAATAGAAAATACTTTTACATATAGTTTTACTTACACTGTGAAATCTCAAGTTCTATGACGATTTTTTTAGTGGCTTATTTCAAAGGAAAAAATATATCTCGTTTGCACAAAAAAAACCATGTGGTACATTTACCCTTAATCTAATTTTCTTCAGTATTCAATAAGTAAAAAGAAAACGCAATTCCCAGATGAAAAACAACAGCTTTTCTTTTATTTCTTTGTTTGACACAATAGAGATAAAGTAAAATAAGACAGTACGTCGAAAAGTAACAATTTAAAATTACAACTTGCTTGCAGTTTAATGGGATTTGAAAATATACTATAGTGGAAAAAAAATCCCTACGTAAAACTACATACTTGTACATTGAGCGTAAATATATGAAATAAATAAAATCCATTTCTATAAATTTATTACTTTTTTTTTTTTTTTTTTTTTTTTTGAAATACTGAAAACGGGCGAAAGCCCAAAAGCAAGTTGTTTTTCAAAAAAAAAAAAAATTTTTTTAGATTGTTACTTTCTTATGTCTAATGATGTACTTAAGAAAACTCTATCTCAAGAGGAATTTTTTACAACATGATGAGGATAATAAGATAAATAAAAAGAGTACCTAACTCAAACAAAATTACAAAAAAAAAAAAAAAAACTATGTTTAACGTTTTTCCAATTTCTAATTTAAACTCTTGGGAAAGAAAGCAAAATAAACTGAATTCTGACAGTCGTGTTATTCTTTTCTCTTATATTTTACCGAGTGTTCGGAAACTCTTTGTCAAAATGAAAGATGTGATAGTACTCATCAAGATACAGAAAAATTGTACTGTAAACCAGGGTCGCAATTCGCTTATTCAGTCAAAAACACAGGATGTCTTCTTCCAAGCTAAACCAATGTTTTCGTTCCTAACTTCACCAATACTGAAGATATTGAGACGATATTATGTACTCAATTTATTCAATCCAATGAGACGTTGTGATATCAGTGGGACTCCATAAGATACTTCCTTAAACACTCTTTAATTTATAATGTTACTGAAATTGCCTTCGAAAGCATTGACCATATTTAAGTACACATTCAGAACTACATATAATGTGCTCACATTTGAAGGCAGCCTGTTGTTAATGTAGTCAAATTACCTTGAATATTGTTTGCAGATAGGGAGGTGGCTGCACAAACCTGGTTGACTGCTAAATTTACCATTGTGTTTTTCTGCTCCCAGCCCACCATGTTTTCATACATTTGGGTGTTGGAAGACACAATAAAAAAACCTATCGATCAACTATTAAAGTCGGCTCTGCAGGTGGTTTCCACTAATATATGACATGACAGACCAGTTGCAATTTAATATACTAATACAGTTCTGTCTAATCCTGGAATATCAGCTGTCAACTCGATGAGGTGAACGTCCGTACAGTCACCTTCCGGTCTATTCATTTATAGACGAAAATCTTGCTTTGGCAGAGAGACATGGCGTATTTTTTACTGAATACAGGGATTGCTACTCTGATTTCTTACGCATATTTTTTTTCATCTTGGTGAATACCTTTTTGACTCTATGCCCTGAATACATGGATTGCGATGCTGATTTCCTATACATTATTTTTCATCTTCACGAGTACTATCATCCTTATCATCTTCTCAAAACAGTTTACAAAACTGTGCATTAACTACAACAAAATCCCAGAAGAAATTACTTTTTTAAAACCTTTTTCAGTTCCCAATAATATTACATCGCTTTTAACACTTTCCGACATAGTTGAAAAGTGTTTATGACTTCGGCTTGTCTGTCCATCTGTCCGAGCTCTAACTTTCATAAATATATTCGGATCGCCCTGAATTTTTTGTATGTTATTGCCGTTTACGGTTATAACGACCGCTATTGAAAATGAAGTATGTAGCATTTACAGTTCATTTGCAGGGCCGGTCAAAAATATTCCATTACATTACGGTCAATGGAAAAAAAACGTTTGAAATTCATTTTAATGATGTTAAACCATTTCAAACATAATGAAATTGATAAGTATTTGCGAAATGCACTAAAAGATGCATTCTGTGAAATGTGGGGTGCAAAGCAATTATTATTGATTTACAGGGCCACGCAAAAGAAACGGAGAAAACCTGTTTGCAGTATATTTTAATTCTGTTACAATGTTTCAAATATAACGAAATTCATATACATTGCTGAAGCTTACTACAAAATAATGTTTCTACATGCTATGCAGAGCATTTATCGTTTATTTACAGGAGCATACAAAAGATTCCGGGTATCCGAAGTACTGTCTATTTGCGATAATTCCTGAAAATGCGTTTTTAAGTTTAATTAAATTTTGCATATTAAGAGATATATATAAATGCCAGAATGGAGCAACAATGGAGATATTTGCAAAACCATCCATAAAATTAAACTAGTATGTTGCGGCCATCACAAAACTTTCTTCTATATAAATCACGTAAATTAAATCATTTAAACAATACAAGATATTACATCAATATAACACTAATTCATATCAAATTATATCTGAATTTGAAGTTTCATGGAAATTCGTACATTAGTTCTTGAGATAGAACTATAGCAGAAATTCTGAAAAATGTAGCATAGCAGCGCCACCTATTGAGCAATTTACACCAAAACATAAACAGCGCTAACTGATATCAAGGTATACCTGAATCCGAAGTTTGATGAAAATTCGTGCATTAGTTATTGAGATAGATCTGTAGTGGAAATTCTAAAAAAGGCAGCATCGCAGCACCACCTGTTGAGCGATTTGCACCAAAACATAAACAGCACTAATTCATATCAAGCTATACCTGAATCTGAAGTTTGTTGAAAATCCAAACATTAGTTCTTGGGATAGAAATATTGCGGAATCACAAAAAATGCTGCATAGCAGCGTCACCTGTTGAGCGATTTACACCAAAATGTATAAAATGTCAATTCATGTCAAGGACTAACTGAATCTCAAGTTTGAGGAAAATCCGCGCATTAGCTCTGGAGATTGAGCTATTGTAGAAATCCTGAAAAATGCTGCATAGCAGCGCCACCTGTTGAGCGATTTACACCATAAACAAAACAACACTAATTCATATCCAGGTGTACCTGAATCTGAAGTTTGTTGAAAATCCAAGCATTGGCTCTTGAGATAGAGCTATTTCAGAAATCACAAAAAATGCAGCACAGCAGCGCCACCTGTTGAGCGATGCACATAAAAATGTATAAAACGTCAATTCATGTCAAGGACTAACTGAATCTGAAGTTTGATGAAAGTCTGTGCATTAGTTCTGGAGATTGAGCTATTGTGGAAATCGTGAAAAGTTCTGCATAGCAGCGCCACCTGTTGAGAGATTTATACCAAACACTAATCAGCCTCAATTTATATCAGCGACTAACTGAATATGAATTTTTATTAAATTCCGTGTATTAGTTCTTGAGATAGAGCGCCCACAAAATTTGTGTCACATACATACAGACAGACAGAGTCACAGACTCTCAGACTCACAGACAGACATTTTGTAAAAACATGTTTTTCTGTTTCTCTAACCCCCAAAACGTGTAAATCCGTCGAAAACCGGAATTCGAAAATTTTCATGACTTCAATACTTTCTTCTTGTAAAGATAGAAGAAAGTAAAAACATAGTATGTAAAAGAATAGAAACCCAACAGAACCAAATCAATTATCTGGTATATGGAATACCTTTCACCAAAGAAGATGGAACAGTGCAATTTTATATAGGTATGACAAAAAAGAAAACTCAAAACTAGGATCAAACTAGTATGTTGCGGCCATCACAAAACTTTCTTCTATATAAATCACGTCAGTTAAATCATTTAAACAGTACAAGAAAGTACATCAATTTAACACCAAATCATATCAAAGTATATCTGAATTTGAAGTTTGATGAAAATTCGTGCATTAGTTATTGAGATAGGGCTATATGGGAAATTCTGAAAAATGCAGCATAGCAGCGCCACCTGTTGAGCGATTTGCACCAAAACATAAACAACACTAATTCATATCAAGGTATACCGGAATCTGAAGTTTCTTGAAAATCCAAGCATTAGGTCTTGAGATAGAGCTATTGCGGAAATCACAAAAATACAACTAGCAGCGCCACCTGTTGAGCGATTTGCACCAAAACATAAACAGCGCTAACTGGTATCAAGGTATACCTGAATCTGAAGTTTGTTGAAAATCCAAGCATTAGGTCTTGAGATAGAGCTATTGCGGAAATGACAAAAATACAGCTAGCAGCGCCACCTGTAGAGCGATTTACACCAAAATGTACAAAACGTCAATTCATGTCAAGGACTAACTGAATCTGAAGTTTGATGAAAATACTGTGAATAGTTCTGGAGATTTAGCTATTGTGTAAATCATGAAAAATGATGCATAGCAGCGCCATCTGTTGAGCTATTTACACCAAAACTTAAACAGCACTAATTCATATCCAGGCATAGCTCAATCTGAAGTTTGTTGGAGCTCCAAGCATTATTTCTTGAGATAAAGCTATTAAAGAAGTCACAAAAAATGCAGCATAGCAGCGACACCTGTTGAGCCATTTACACTAAAAGATACAATACGTCAATTGATGTCAAGGACTAACTGAATCTGAAGTTTGATGAAAATCCGTGCATTATTTCTTGAGATAGAGCTATTACAAAAATCGTGTAAATGCTGCAAAATGCAGCATAGCAGCGCCATCTGTTTGGCGATTTACACCAAAACGCTACCAGCACCAATCCATATCAAGGAATAACTGAATCTGAAGTTTGATGAAAATCCGTGCATTAGTTCTTTAGATAGAGCTAGTGCAGAAATTGCAAAAAATGCAGCATCGCAGCACCATCTGTTGGGCGATTTACTCCACAAACTAATCAGCACCAATTTATATTAGTGACTACTTGAATATAAATTTTTATTAAATTCCATGCATCAGTTCTTGAGATAGAGCGCCCACAAAATTTGTGTCATATACAGACAGACAGACTCACAGACTCACAGACAGACATTTTGTAAAAACATGTTTTTCGGAATTTCTGACCTCTAAAACGGGTAAATCCGTCGAAAACCGGAAGTTGAAAATTTTTACGAATCGAATACTTTCTTCTTGTAAAGATAGAAGAAAGAAAAACATATAGCAGACATCAAATAAACAAGAAACTACAGCTTTAGCCAGACTGTATAACAAAGAACCTTTACAAATTAATTTTTAAAACTAGTATGTTGTGGCCATCACAAAACTTTCTTCTATCTCATACTTGTCAATACTTCAAAATTTATTATCACAGTGCATCTATGCTCATCATGAGGATTCTAAAAAGATGAAATTCCGTGCATTAGTTCTTGAGATATTACTGTCCATGAAATCGTGTAAATCCATCAAAATGCAGCATAGCAGCGCCAACTATTGGGTGATTTACACCAGACCCTAATTATCATCCACATGTGTCAATGTCTAACTGAATATGAAGTTCGGGGAAAATCCGTGCATTAGTTCCTAAGATAGAGCTATTGCTCAAATCATGATAAATGCAGCATAACAGCGCCACCTGTTGAGCGATTTACACAACCACATAATCAGTATCAACATTTATCAAGGTGTACTTGAATCTGAAGTTTGATGAAAATTCGTGCATTAGTTCTTGAGATAGAGCTATTGAGGAAATAGTGCAAAATGCAGCATAGCAGCGTCACCTATTGGGCGATATTCACCAACACGTAGTCAGCATCATTTCATATCAAAGAGTAACTGAATCTGAAGTTTGATGAAAATATGTCCATTAGTTCTTGAGATACAGCGATTGAAGAAATCGTGAAAAATGCTGTATAGCAGCGCCACCTGTTGAGAGATTTACACCAAAATGTACAAAATGTCAATTCATATCAAGGATTAACTGATTCTGAAGTTTAGTGAAAATTGTTGCATTTAGTTCTTCAGATACCGCTATAATGGAAATTCTGAAAAGTGCAGCATAGCAGCGCTACCTGTTGAGCGATTTGCACCAAAACACAAACAGCACTAATTCATATCAAAGTATACATGAATCTGAAGTTTGTTGAAAATCCAAGCATTAGTTGTTGAGATAGAGCTATTGCGGAAATTGTAAAAAATGCAGTATAGCAGCGCCACCTGTTGAGCGATTTACACCAAACTATACAAAACTTCAATTCATGTCAAGGATTAATTGAATCTGAAGTTTGATGAAAATCCGTGCATTAATTCTTGAGATAGAGCCACTGCGGGAATTGTAAAAAATGCAGCATAGCAGCGCCACCTGTTCAGCGATTTGCACCAACATGTAATCAGCATCAACTCATATCAAGGACTAACAGAATCTGAAGTTTCATGAAAATCCATGCATTAGTTCTTGAGATAGAGCTATTGCGGAAATCATAAAAATGCAGCATAGCAGCGCCACCTGTTGAGCGATTTGCACCAACACGTAATCAGCATCAAGTCATATCAAGGACTAACAGAATCTGAAGTTTCATGAAAATCCATGCATTAGTTCTTGAGATAGAGCCATTTCGGAAATCATACAAAATGCAGCATAGCAGCGCCACCTGTTGAGCGATTTGCACCAAAAACTAATCAGCATCAATTTGTATTAGGGACGAACTGAATATCAATTTTTATTAAATTCCGTGCATTAGTTCTTGAGATAGAGCGCCCACAAAATTTGTGTCACATACACACAGACAGACAGACAGACAGACAGACTCACAGAGTCACAGACAGACATTTTGTAAAAACATGTTTTTCGGGTTCTCTGACCCCTAAAACGTGTAAATCCGTCGAAAACCGGAATTCGAAAATTTTCATGAATCCAATACTTTCTTCTTGTAAAGATAGAAGAAAGTAAAAAGTAGAATAATTTATCCATCAAGATGTTGTTTGCCATCCTTTATGCGCGAATCAATAGAGACCTTCTAACGTAGTGAGAATGTATGCAATGATTCAGCCTCCACGGAGCTTCCTAAAATTTGGAAAGAGATGCTATGCAGAATAATGAAACAGTAATATAAAATAATTCACGTTCACAAATATCAATTTTTACTTTCTTCTATCTTTACAAGAAGGTACTGGATTCGTAAAAATTTTCAATTTTCTGTTTTCAACGGATTTACACGTTTTAGGAGTCAGAGATTCCGAAAAACATGTTTTTACAAAATGTCTGTCTGTGAGTCTGTGCATCTGTGAGTCTGTCTGTCTGTGACACAAATTTTGTGGGCGCTCTACCTCAAGAACTAATGCACGGACTTTAATAAAAAAAAATAAATAAATAAAAATTCATATTCATTTAGTCCCTGATATAAATTGGTGCTGATAAGTTTTTGGTGTAAATCGCTCGACAGGTGGCGCTGCTATGCAGCCTTTTTCACAATTTCCGCAATAGCTCAATCTCCGGAACTAATGCACGGATTTTCATCAAACTTCAGATTTGATTAGTCCTTCACATGAATTGAAGTTTTGTAGATTTTGGTGTGAATCGGTTAACAGGTGGCGCTGCTATACTGCATTTTTTACTATTTCCGCAATAGCTCTATCTCAAAAACAAATGCTTGGATTTTCAACAGACTTCAGATTTAAATATACTTTGATATGAATTAGTGCTCTTTGTATTTTTGTGCAAATCGCTCAATAGGTGGCGCTGCTATGCTGCACTTTTCAGAATTTCCATTATAGCTGTACCTCGAGAACTAATGCAAGAATTTTCACCAAACTTCAGAATCAGTTAATCCTTGACATGAATTGACATTTTGTAGATTTTGGTGTAAATTGCCCAACAGGTGGCGCTGCTCTGTTGTATTTTTCAGAATTTCCACTATAGGTGTATCTCAAGAACTAATGCACGAATTTTCATCAAACTTTAGAATCAGTTAGTCCTTGACATGAAATGACATTTTATGCAGTTTAGTGTAAATCGCTCAATAGGTGGCGCTGCTATGCTGTTTTTGTGATTTCCGCAATAGCTCTATCTCAAAAACTAAGGCACGAATTTTCATCAAACTTCAAATTCAGATATACTTTCATGTGAATGGGTACTAAATATATGTAATTTCTTGCACTATTTGAATGATATAATTGACGTGATTTATATAGAAGAAAGTTTTGGGGTGGCCACAACATAATTGTATGCAATGATTCAGCCTCCATGGAGCTTCCTAAAATTTGGAAAGAGATGCTATGCAGAATAATGAAACAGTAATATAAAATAATTCACGTTCACATATATCAATTTTTAATATTGCAGTTAATTTCATTATGCTTGTGTTCGCGTGATTTGTATTTACTAGTTTTTCAATTAAAAATTTTTTGCTTAAATATTGTATGATTTTAATTCTTGAGAATGTTTCCCTCGGATGCAATGAAACATGTCGAATGGGAATAAATAAAGGTATTTTTTGCCTTTTAAATTTATTTTTATCACTTATAGCAAATATTATTTAATTTGCATTAATTAATTTGGATCTACTAAATTTGTTTTTTAGTTGTTGGCAGTTCAAGATAACATAAAATCTTTTTATGGGAAAATGTGGCAAGTGGATATAAAAAGGTTCGCCTTCCCTGGTGTAAGGTATCTTCAGACTGAAAGAATAAAAGCCACAAATAAATGTTATAACTTACAAATTTTCTTTAATATTTCTTTTTCATTTACCATAAAGAATCCGCAAAATTCCTCTTTCAATCGCCTCTTAAATATTACCTTACTTTAAAATTCCCAAGTATTCCAGCTCTCGAACGTATCTAAACTAGTACGTTGTGGCCATCACAAAACTTTCTACTATATAAATCACGTCAATTAACACGTTCACGCCGGCGCGGTGGGTCACACTCGACTGTCTCAGAGCTGTCAAGTCTCCGGCTTTTTGAATACCAGTATTTTAATACAGAAAATGCTGTTTTATTTAACATTTTCTGTAAAATAGCAGTGGTGTGCAAAAAGCCGGAGACTTGACAACTCTGAGACAATCGAGTGTGACCCACCGCGCCGGCGTGAACGTGTTAAATCATTTAAATAGTACAAGAAATTAAATCAATTTAGCACCAATTCATATAAAAGTGTATCTGAATTTGAAGTCTGATAAAAATTCGTGCCTTAGTTCTTGAAATAGAGCTATAGCGGAAATTCTGAAAAATGTAGCATAGCAGCGCCACCTGTTGAGTGATTTACACCAATACATAAACAGCAATAATTGATATCCAGGTATACATGGATCTGAAGTTCGTTGAAAATCCAAGCATTAGTTCTTGAGATAGAGCTACTGTGGAAATCACAAAAACAGCATAGCAGCGCGGCCTATTGAGCGATTTACACCAAACTGTATAAAATGTCAATTCATGTCAAGGACTAACTGATTCTAAAGTTTGATGAAAATTCCAGCATTAGTGCTTGAGTTTCACCTATAGTGGAAATTCTGAAAAATACAGCATAGCAGCGCCATTTGTTGAGCGATTTACACCAAAATGTACAAAATGTCAATTCATGTCAAGGATTAACTGATTCTGAAGTTTGGTGAAAATTATTGCATTAGTTCTTGAGATACAGCTATAATGGAAATTCTGAAAAGTGCAGCATAGCTGCGCCACCTGTTGAGCGATTTGCACCAAAACACAAACAGCATTAATTCATATCAAAGTATACTTGAATCTGAAGTTTGATGAAAATCCAAGAATTAGTTGTTGAGATAGATTTATTGCGGAAATCGTAAAAAATGCAGTATAGCAGCGCCACCTGTTGAGCGATTTACACCAAAATATACAAAACTTCAATTTATATCAAAGACTAACTGAATCTAAAGTTTGATGAAAATCCGTGCATTAGTTCTGGAGATTGGGCTATTGAGGAAATCGTGAAAAAGGCTGCATAGCAGCGCCACCTGTTGAGCGATTTACAACATAAACTAATCAGCACCAATTTATATCAGGGACTAACTGAATATAAATTTTTATTAAATTTCGTGCATTAGTTCTTGAGATAGAGCGCCCACAATATCAGACTCACAGATGCACAGACTCACAGACAGACATTTTATAAAAATATGTTTTTCGTTATCTCTGACTCCTAACGTGTAAATCCGTCGAAAACCGAAAGTCGAAATTTTTTACGAATCCAATACTTTCTTCTTGTAAAGATAGAAGAAAGTAAACAAGTTGGAAATTGCTCGTCAAACGTGGCAAATGAGGTGCGTTCGTACTATAATTAGTTTTATAATTATTTTTTGCATCTCATATTGTACTGAATGTATATTTTCTTGCACTTCATAAGTGCATAGTCTGTAACATCATTAAAATGCACTTGCAATAATTTTTTCCCATTCCCCGTAATGTAACGGAACACTTTTGACTGTCCCTGTAATTAAACTATACATCCGATTTTCATAAAATTTGAAACGTCTCGACAAAATTTTGCAACAATTATATATTTAAATTTTCAGACCATTCGGAAGGCTTTAACATCATTAAAATGCACTTGCAATAATTTTTTCCCATTGGCCGTAATGTAACGGAAAAATTTTGACTGTCCCTGTAATTAAACTATACATCCGATTTTCATAAAATTTGAAATGGCTCTACAAAATATTGCAAAAATTATGTATTTAAAATTTCAGACCGTTCGGAAAGCTGTAACATCATTAAAATGCACTTGCAATAATTTTTCCCATTGGCCGCAATGTAAAGAAATACTTTGACTGTCTCTATAATTAAACTATACGTCCGATTTTCATAAAATTTTAAATGGCTCGACAAAATTTTGCAACAATCATATATTTAAAATTTCAGACCATTCGGTTGGATAGTTTTTGCTCTGTTATATGCAGACAGACAGACGGACAGATAGACAGACGGACTGAACGACGACTAAAGGTGCTACGTATTTATATAATTACGAACGCACCTAAAAATGGGTACTGACATCCTACACGTTTTTTAACCACTTCTTAGATAGACTGAAATAAAAGTCTCGCGATTTACATTCTTTAGAAAATGTCAAAAGCTTTCTGAAGGTTTAAACGGAAGCACACATTTCCTGATTTCAGTGACATTAATATTTTCAGATTTTTAAGTGATATTTTAAATGAAGTTAATTATTATAATATGACAAGTAAATAAAAATAATACGTAAGTAATATAAAAAATATATTAAAATAGCAATTATAGCCTTTGTGCAGGAATATTAAAAAGCAGTAAACCAACGTTTAAAATGCACAAATAATGGATGAAAAGCAGCAAACAGCTGTTTCGAATCTACAGCGAGATTCTTCTTCAGTGCAAGATAGGGAAAAAGGAACAGCGTGCTAGAAAAAGCAAGGCTGAGCAAAATGATAGACAGAGACGCGCTTCCTTATATACCCTATGCGGGTATCGAAAGCGCCAGAAACAACCAATGAGAGAGAAGCAGTGGAAACGACTGGGTGGACAAGTAGCGACATCTACCGGAGAAGGAGAGAAAAAGAAACCAAAAAAGAGGAAATTAAATTAATGCTTTCCAAATACTTGGAAAATCTGGAGTACTAGTAAGTCATTGACTAAAGAGTGAGAATTTTTAATGATGTGGTAAGCTTCCCAAAAATCAAGATCAAGGTTAGAAGAACATTTTTGGATAATGGTGGCTGAGGAAAAATCGAACCTATGTTGAGAAGTCCAAGAATGTTGAGCAATAGAAGAACGTTTGAGCTCCAGATTTTTAACATAACCTTCATGCTCTTTTAAACGAAATCTAAGAGCACGTTTAGTCTGGCCAATATAAGAAAGGCCACACTGGCAAGAGATTTGGTAAATACCCCAGTTGTCAAGGCGATCAACGGGGTGTTTGAGATTTGAAAAAGTGATTTTATTAACAGGAGAAAAATAACATTAAAATCAAACCTTCTTAGGATTTTAGCAACTTGCTGACTAATTTTAGGAAAAAATGGCAACACAACTGAAGTATTAGAGTTGGAATTAGAATGCTTTTCAGAATGGACGGATTTCGTCAATTTCTTATAAATAGAATCAATAATATTAGAGGAATAACCACGATCAACAGCAATAGCTTTGATGTAATTAAGTTCAGCACTAAGTAACTGAGGAGTGGAACAAATATTGGTAGCCCGAAAAACAAAAGTAATGAAAGCAGCGAATTTCTGGTTAGGGGGGTGAGAAGAATGCCTGTGAGGTGGGAGACTGACGGCAAAAGGTTTACGAAAGACGGTAGTCTGAAAGCCATTTTCACTACGAATAACAAGGACATCGAGGGATCTATTAAGTCTGCCATCAAGTCTTCTTCCATTATTCCTGCTAACTTTAAGAAGTCTCTTATTCCATCTATTGCGCATTGTGCCAGGTTTTATGCTTTACCTAAGGTCCATAAACCTGACATTCCTTTTAGACCTATTGTCTCTATTATCGGTACAGCTTCTTCTAAGCTTGAAAAACTTCATAATTTTAAGCCGCAGGGTCACATGATGGTTTCTTTTGATGTTAAATCATTATTTACAAACGTTCCGGTTGAGAGGGCTTTAGATTGCCTCAAGAACAGGCTTTGTGAATTCCATTTCTCCTATTTTGAAATCGAGGAACTTATCCTTCTCACTCGCGCTTGCTTGTCGCAAAATACTTTTGTTTTCAATGGTAATTTCTTCCGCATGATTGATGGTTTGGCTATGGGTAATCCTCTTATTCCAATTTTATGCGATATTTATATGCACTATTTTGAGGTCAAACTTTTTGAAATTTTAAAATTTCCGTTCTATGTTTGTTATGTTGATGATGTTTATGTCTCGGTTGAAATAAATTCGGATATTAATCATATTCTCTCTATTATGAATTCCATTGATCCCTGCATTCAATTACCTCTGAAATTGAGACCAATAACTGTCTTTCTTCCCTCGATGTCCTTGTTATTCGTAGTGAAAATGGCTTTCAGACTACCGTCTTTCGTAAACCTTTTGCCGTCTGTCTCCCACCTCACAGGCATTCTTCTCACCCCCCTAACCAGAAATTCGCTGCTTTCAATACTTTTGTTTTTCGGGCTACCAATATTTGTTCCACTCCTCAGTTACTTAGTGCTGAACTTAATTGCATCAAAGCTATTGCTGTTGATCGTGGTTATTCCTCTAATATTATTGATTCTATTTATAAGAAATTGACGAAATCCGTCCATTCTGAAAAGCATTCTAATTCCAACTCTAATACTTCAGTTGTGTTGCCATTTTTTCCTAAAATTAGTCAGCAAGTTGCTAAAATCCTAAGAAGGTTTGATTTTAATGTTATTTTTTCTCCTGTTAATAAAATCACTTTTTCAAATCTCAAACACCCCGTTGATCGCCTTGACAACTGGGGTATTTACCAAATCTCTTGCCAGTGTGGCCTTTCTTATATTGGCCAGACTAAACATGCTCTTAGATTTCGTTTAAAAGAGCATGAAGGTTATGTTAAAAATCAGGAGCTCAAACGTTCTTCTATTGCTCAACATTCTTGGACTTCTCAACATAGGTTCGATTTTTCCTCAGCCACCATTATCCAAAAATGTTCTTCTAACCTTGATCTTGATTTTTGGGAAGCTTACCACATCATTAAAAATTCTCACTCTTTAGTCAATGACTTATCTAGTACTCCAGATTTTCCAAGTATTTGGAAAGCATTAATTTAATTTCCTCTTTTTTGGTTTCTTTTTCTCTCCTTCTCCGGTAGATGTCGCTACTTGTCCACCCAGTCGTTTCCACTGCTTCTCTCTCATTGGTTGTTTCTGGCGCTTTCGATACCCTCATAGGGTATATAAGGCAGCGCGTCTCTGTCTATCATTTTGCTCAGCCTTGCTTTTTCTAGCACGCTGTTCCTTTTTCCCTATCTTGCACTGAAGAAGAATCTCGCTGTAGATTCGAAACAGCTGTTTGCTGCTTTTCATCCATTATTTGTGCATTTTAAACGTTGGTTTACTGCTTTTTAATATAAAAAATAGTTTCACATTGATGAGAAATAATTAATTAGTTCGCTTTTTACGGGGTCGGGTTTTTTGATTTTTTAAATTTAATTCAAACTTCTTAAATATTGTAAAATAATTAGTGATTGTATCACATTTAGTGCGTTTTAAAACCGCACTTTATAATAAGAATATAAAATAGAAATGTAGCATTAAAACAAAAAAAAAAATCTTAGATAATGTTTTGGAATGAATGCTCAAAAATTTTATGTAGACTTCGTACGAAATACTACCTATTACATTCTCCCCTATGTTGAAATTTCCTAAAATTTTTTTGCAGATCTACGCCAATCATAATCCATTGAACCTAAAACTAATCCCAGTTCAAAACATCTATCTATCTATCTATCTATCTATTTCACTTTTTAATGGGCAAAATAACTTCCATAAATCTGCACAAATCTCTTCCAAACTGATACATAAAATCAAGGGGCAGAAAATCTCGGTCAGGTTCGTTAATGGGCAAAATCGGACCAAGGGGGTGGAAATGGGGAGGGTTTTTTGTGAAAACTGAAAAAGCCCCAAAGCTCCTTAGTTATGATACATATCGAATCTGTTTAAAGTTATTATTACTTCTAGAAAAAGGATCAAAACTTTATGTATGACAGATTTTTGATGTAATTAAAAATGACCTCAAGGCGCAAACAAAATAGGGGTTTAAGAAAAAAAACATGCATAACTTTGTCAACTCACAAGATATCAAATCCGCTTAAATGTATTATAAATATTCTTAATATTATCTACAACTTTTATACTGACAAGTTTTTGATAGGACCAACTCTCACAGCAAGAAAAAAAAAAAGATTTAGCTTAAAGAGATTTTTAAAACGATTACATTCATATACGTAATAAAGTTTTTTATATCATGTTTAAAAATCACCTTTTTTAGCACTTTTAAAAATCTACACAGAAAACAACATTACTATTTTGCTACTTTTTCTGGGCAGTGAATGAGTTTAACGAATACTACAATAATAATATTTAAATCTATACGTTCGATCATGAGGAAATGTGAAAAAGAATGCTGAGACTGAAATAATGGAAGGCTCGGAAAAGTCATATATTTTTGGATTTTCTATAATACTTCTATTTTAAAGATAAAGTATTTTACGTAACCCCTGTTTCAATCGCACGTTTAATATTACCTTACTTTAAAATCTTCAAGTATTTCAGTACTCGATCGTATCTCAAAAAGTATTTGGTATTCACATTTTGCACGTTTTTCAACCACTTTTCAGGATAAAAGAATGAAATAAAAGTCTTGCTATTCATATTCTTCTGCAGAGATATAAATGATAAAACAAAAACTTTCAGAATAATGTATCTGGAGCACACATTTCCTGATTTAAGGAGTATTAAACTTTGTGGATTTTGAAATAAGTTTTTAACAGATGTTTCAGGTGGTTTTCATATGAAGATAATGGTTCTTCAAGATCACATTTACTTTTTTTTAAGTGTGCATTAAGTTACATAACATTATAAAAATGTAGAGTTGAAATATAATACTCTTATTGTTTCTTTTAAATCTTAGAGTCTTTTGGTATAAATTTACCAGGTTTGTAAATGAAAATAAGTGCTGTGTTTTGTACATAACACTACTCTTTAGAGCCAAAATAATATTAGGCCTGTAGTGATTTTCTTGACTGTATCATGTATATAATTTGACCAATATTGGCAAAAGTAGCGTGAGAAATTACACTAATATCGGATTATTTAAATTTTGTCAAGATTGCACCAAGAAATGTTTCTCATTTCTTTTCTAATATTCCCCATGTAAAACGAACATTTCAGAATATCCGCGTTTCATTGCGAATATTTCCAATGAAATACCTGTAATTAGCCTGTGTTGGTATTTCTAATTTAACTGAAAGTGTTTTCGATTAATACAATATTGAAATAATGCTGGTCCACAATACAACTCAATATACCAGTCGGTCATATAAACTGTGTGGCCAAAGGTAACCGGCCACTTGCGATTTTAGACGTTTTGTTAAATATCTAGAAAACTACATGAGGAATTATCCTGAAACTCCAGGTGTGTAAACAGAATTGTATGGTCTTATATTTCCGCGTGAAGATTCTTTCCCGAAACCCCATAGGGGACCGTCAACAAATTGAAAAGGAACGAATATCTTTTGGATAACCCTGTAAAAACTAATGTAGCAAAAGCGTTCAAACTGTAGATTATGATTAAGTGCCTTATTGCAATAAACTGTGTTCGTTTTTATGAGGATAGCATGTATACTAGTAGAGAAATTAAAGTATTTATAAAAATAGTCCGAAATTTTGCCAAGTTTTTTGCTTATAACTTGTAGAGTTCTTAATATAAAAAAAAAGTTCTTTTCAGAAAATATGACAAACGACATTGTACACAATACCCTGCAATCCCAATTAAAAAATAATAAAAATTGTATGAAAAATGAGCACGTTTACTAAATAATTATTCACTGCGCATGCCCGAATGTAATCAAAATATAATTTACATAATGTGTTAGCTAAATGTATAGAACAACTTTTGTGAAAGTCTCAAAAACATAGTTTGAAAAGTCTGAAAATTATCGTTGATAGAATAAGCTCAAAATCCGTTATTCCCCAAAAGGAAGCAAAAAGATGAGGGGTTGTATCCAAATACAGTAGTGCGTGCAATATTGTGTATGCTATATTGGCCCTAATCAATGGATATATGGATACAGCCCCTCATATTTTTGCTTCATTTTGGGAACAACGGATTTTGAGCTTATTCTATCAACGATAAGTTTCAGAATTTTCAAGCTATGTTTTTGAGACTTTTACAAAAGTTGCTCTATACATTTAGCTAACACATTATGTATAATATATTTGTTTGCGTTCGGGCATGCGCAGTGAAACATTATTTAGTAAACCTGCTCATTTTTCATACAATTTTTACTATATTTTAATTCTGATTGCAGGGTATTGTGTACAATGTTGTTTGACATATTGTTTGGAAAGAACTTTTTTTTATATTAAGAATTCTGCAAATTATAAGCAAAAAAACTTGGCAAAATTTGAGCCTGTTTTTATGAAAACCTGAATTTTTCTTCCAGTATATATGCTAGCCTCGTAAAAATGAACACAAATTATTACAATAAGCCACTTAATCATAATCTTCAGTTTGGACGGTTTTGCCACATTAGTTTTGACAGGGTTATCCAAAAGATATTCTTTTTTTTTTTTTAATTTGTTGACGGTCACCTATTGGGTTTCGGGAAAGACTCTTCGCGGAAATATATGACCTATACTATACTGTTTACACACCTGGAGTTTCAGGGTAATGAATTCAATGATATTCCAATGATAAGTAATGATTCTAGGTTGCCATGGTGATTACGTCCTATTTAAGAAACAGTCATATTATTTCAGTACTATAATTTAATATATATAATCGCAATAAATTTTGTATTCACGCATTTTTGCATAGGAGTGCAACAGCTATTGCACCAAGATCTGAATGTTTATAAAACTAGTTATAGTACGAATGCACCTCATTTGCCGCATTTTACGTACAAATTCCGAATTGTTTATCTTTATCGATGATCTTTAATCAATATTGTGGAACTCGCATTCATAAAATTCTGTATTATTTTGAAGCAAACCGGAAGTTTATGTGATATACTTTCCATTAAAGTGTATTTATTTTTCTTTGTTTTCAAAAACATCTAATTATGAAAGAAATTTTATCCAAATCAAAAAACGATATTGGCATACCATCAAACAATATAAAATTTGCAAATAATCTCGTGGATAATATGATGCTTAAGAAGATATGACAAATATATATAAACGTGTCCAAATATAGTCGAACACGGTTATGACGCTCAAGGTTAATACGCGATCCCGCTTAGTACGCGGATTTTCCCGATCCCTTCAACATCGCGAATACGACTAATGCAAAAATATCACAGTTAATATCCGAACGGTTATTACACGATCCCGCTTAATACGCTTAATAAATTTTTGGTCCTTGGAGGAAAAAAATCACGCTTAAGACGTGAATTTGTTGATCAAGACGCGGATTCCTTCTCTCTTTTCCATTGTCGCCACTTTAGCGGATTTTTTTAATCAAACGCACTGTTTCGTAATAGTATTTTTTACTTTATGTAATAAAAAATTAATTAAGGCGAAAATTACTAATCAGAAATAGTGGTAGATATTTGAATAAAACAAAATCCAACTAAATTAGCAAAACTGCAATTCTTCCTTGATCTCGCCTCCTCACATTCTTTGTCTCTCACTTCGTGTATAGTTTTATTGTAGTAGAGAGATACATGCGAATTTAGATTACTCAGATACGTCATAAAAATTATTATGATTAGAGCTGATCATATCTGTTGTTAATGAGGTTTAAAACATACTTTATATCCCTACTGTGTTTTATAATGCATATTATAGACATAAAAAAAGAATACTCGTTAAGATTAAACAAGTACGACTGCGGTTGGGTAATTCTTTTATGATTCCTATGTTTTCTTTACTTTTTGCTGTGCTAACAATATTTTTCCCACAAACATTTTTAAGCATAGTTTTTTTCTTACATTAAAAAGAAGGACAGATTATAATGGTACTCAATATTACAAGTACTAAATATGATTTTAAAAACTAGGTTATGCTTCAAAGATTTAAGATTCTTTTCTTTTTGTTAAAAAAAAAAATAGTCTGGTAGTAAAATCCCTTTTGTTGTTTTATTTTTGTTTGCAACATATTAATCGACAATAAAGCCATTTTGGAACCCATACTTGTTTTCCGTTATTTTTCCCAGTCGGTCCTATAAGAAGAAACAATGAGTTAAAGAGGAATACAATTAAATTTTAATCTAAATATACGTAAAAGACGCAATTTTCGACCACAAACATGCAAATGAAAGCTCGAAAGCTGATTTAGATGATTAGGTGTGTAAATAAGCCCAGTTCCTGCAATATTATACAAATCACGTTTAATACGCGATCCCGCTTAATACGCCACTTTTGTTTACTCCCTTGAAACGCGTCTTAACCGGGTTCAACTGTATGATATTATGGATCTTCTCTGCAAATATCAACTATTAAAAATGAGCAGCAACATGCTTAGTAAATACTTTATATTAAAACTTATGAGAACAACATTCCTAAACCTTCTGTTAAAATTGACTTTTTATCCAGAATTTCAAATCCCGTATATTAAATGAATTTTCAGCACTTTATAGCACCAGAAATGTGTTTTTCCCCTTATAGTGTCAAAACGAGGTGAACATAAAATTCGAAGTATCATAACCCGGTAAGATTTGATCGAGCAAAAATGAGATTTTCGTTAGAGAATGTTGAGAAAGTAGTTCTTAACATAACTTATAGGACGCAAGTACCGTATAAAAATTTTAATTTCGTAATAGTTTGAAATATTTTAACAATTTAAACTATACCTCTAAAAATAACGGTTTTAGTATTAGCTAATAAACAACGATGAGTTCTTATCTAAAAGTTTCAGACATGATAAATTTGTAGATGAACCTTTAAGTTGAAAGAAAAAGAGTCTCAAATAAACCTTATAAATAATGAGATTCCTTATAATGCTTTTTTATGGTACCCTAAAAAATCCTAAAAAAGCTTTCTCTGGACTTTTCCATGGACTTTTTAATATTACGTTTCTTCACATTTTCAAATGTCTCGTGTGATCGTATCTCAAAAAATACTTGGCATTCACATTCTGCACGAACGTTTTACAAAAACTTTCCAAGATGAACGCTTGAAAAAAAGTTTTGCCATTCGTATTATCTAGCTAGGGTATAAATAAAATACAAAGAAATCCTACTGAATAATTGAACCGAAGTAGAATTTTCCTGATTTAAACAGCTATTTTTATTTAAATATTTCAGGATATTTTTGCTGATTGAGCGCGATAAAAGATATGTGAAGAACACAAAAATAGCATATTGCTGTTGATTTTTATTATTTTTTATTTTTTAGATTTTTTTCTTTTTTTTAGTTTTTTTTTTTTTTTTAGTTTTATTGAATGCATATCCAATAGACGTGCGTGGGCATAACTTTTGATAAATATCGTGATTAGAAGTTTCGATATTCACTTAAGGCATATACTCTTCCTATATCCGTGAATTGAACGAATTTCTTCCTTTGGTTATATTTCGTTAAACATGAAAATGTCTACTTTGCTTTGCCTATTTTTCCCAGAAATATAGAAAATTCCATAATCAAATGTAAAAATTACTTGAAATCCTCTAATCTAAAGCTGCATTTTCGTCAAATCAAAGAAGTTTTCCAACAACTGTTCTGTTTAGTACTGTTACTTTCTTCTATCTTCAATAGAAGAAAGTACTGTAATCGAAATTTTTTTTGACTTCCGGTTTTTGACGGATTTACATGTTTTAGGGGTCAGAGATCCCAAAAAACATGTTTATAGAAAATGTCTGTCTGTCCGTGTGTCCGTCTGCCCGTGTGTCTGTCACCATTGAACCATCAAAAAGTGTATGAAGTTATGCATAGAATTGAACCAAACTTTTTTTTTACGTTTTTGGCTATGGCAAGCAGGTCCTTCCTTCATTTGGAAAAAATCCGCCCGAAGGGGGCGCTGTAATAAAGAATTTTATGCGATTTTGAATATTGTACCATCGAAAAATGTATGAAGTTATGCATAGAATTGAACCAAATTTGATTTTTAAGTTCTTGGCTATGGCAAGCAGGTCCTTCTTTAATTTGGAAAAAAATCCGCCAGTAGAAGGCGCTGTAATGGTGATTTTTGTGCCATTTTAAATATTGTACCATCAAAAAGTATATGAAGTTATGCATAGAATCGAACCAATTTTTTTGTGTATGTTTTTGGCCATGACAAGAAGATCTTACCTGAATGTGGAAAAATTCCACCGGAACAGGGCGCTGTAATAGCGATTTTTGCGTAATCTTCTTAATTTTTTGTAGTTCTATTGTACACCAGTGGCTCGTGAATCATCGGGAACTTCCCATCCTGATAAGCCAACTATTCGTGATTTTAATAAATATCATGATCGAGATTAACTCGTTTTTACTCCGATTAATTGACTGAAACAGAAATTTGAGATGAAATTCAAAGTTGATATAGTATTGAACTAACAAAAATGAAATATTGACATCTGTAACAACATTTTGAAATATTAAAATATATGAGTTAGAAGAAAGTTTTGAGATTGACACATCCAACTAGTTTCGTAGTAGAAACGGAATGCGTATGTATGTCTTTTTTTCTTATAAAAACATCAAAGCAAGATTTCTGGAAATTCTACAGTCAAAAGACGAAAATTTATTCAAATAGCAGAATTTTCCAATGACGGTCGTGTTCCGGCAACTTGCTGCCTATGTTTTTTCACAAAAATGTTTTTTTGAGAGTGTAGGTTTCAAGTGTTACTTATTTAGCATACGGAATACATACAATTTTTTAAAGATTTTCTTCGGCTTGGCAAGCCGAAATTAAACTTAATTTTCAATACCGAACATTCTATAGTAAACCACAATAATGTATAAAAATTACTTAGCAATCGGAATATACGAGGGTAAGTCAAAAATTATCCGCAATTTAGTTATAAATTTTATTCCAATACAAATAGGAAACTAACGTTAACACCATTTTTCAATATAATCCCCTTGCTTTTCAACGCACTTGGTCCATCGTTGCACAATCTTCCTGATGCCCTCAAAAAGAAGGTTTTCGGCTGGGCAGAGAGTCACGCATGCACTGACTTTATGAAACCCAAGTCTGGTGTGGATGATTTCGTAGGCAGAACCATGACTAATTTGCAGACGATGTGCCAATTCATCAATTAGTCATTCGTCTGTTTAACAGAACCATGTCACGTGCACGCTCAATGTTGTCATTCTTTGTGGCCGTAGACAGTCATCCTTCTCCTTCCACAGGGATGACAGGGATGACCGCCCCGGGAACCCAGCTTTCGCTTTAGAGTATAAGTGCAATCCCGGGGGAAGACTCAAATCCACTGCATACGGTAAGATACATTAACAATGACAATATTTTTAAAACAGTTTTTAACATACAGAAAAATAAATTAAGTGTCATCAGTACATACATTGGCAGCAATTGCACAATGTTGTATACATGCATAAACAATTACAAGACATGTTTTTTGAATATTAGAGCTGAAAAACTTTAAGTGAAATGCATATGCTGATAAATATAATAAAAATACTAAATAAACAAACCAAAGGAAATAAGACAAATATTTACATTATGTACAAAACAAGGGCTCCTGTCTGAAATGGGAACTGAAAACAATGAGTTTGCTCAGCTAGCTCAGAAAAGGAGGGGATTGGTAAATATAAATTCGTTGTCTTCTAAAAATTTCATACAATCCGCTATACGTTGCAGGAGAACTGGACGGTCGAGCAGGTAAGTTAGCCAGTCAGGCAGTGTCATCTGCTGTGGCTTTTTTACGTGATAGTGGGACGTTAATGTGCAATGTAAAATATAGTGTAATGATGTTGATAAGGATCCACAAATGCAAAGAGGTGAGTCTCGTTTATTTATGGTATATAAGTGTTGTTGGAAGGGTCCATGATTTGTGAGAAAGAGATACAGGTATCTGTTACTTATGAAAATGTTTTGTGAGACCTTAGGTATGAAGTCACGCGTGTATTGACCCACCTGCACTGTAGACCAACGTTGTTGCCATCGGTGTAGCATTTGTTTTTTGAGTTCTAATTTCAATGTTGATTGTGGGAATGGAAGAAATGTTAGTGGTAAAGTTAAATCATCGGCTGCCGACCTCGCCAGCTGATCGGCCAGTTCGTTTCCCGTTATACCAGAATGTCCTTTAACCCAATTAAAGAAGAACGATTTTTCTGAGGACTGAAGGAGTAAGGTTGTGTCTAGAACTAGGTGATTATTGTTATCAAATTTTGAAAGGGCCATTAGACCTGATAAACTGTCTGATGAAATTAAGTATTCGGAGTCAGAGTCCTCTTCTGCCCAACGAATCGCCTCCATCATTGCAAAGAGCTCCGCCTGGAAGATAGAGTTCCCCGGATCAAGCCTTGCGCGCCAGGAAAAAAAGTGTGAGCTTTGCCTATAAACACATAAAGCTGCCGCAGTTCCTACTTCTGTTTTAGACCCGTCTGTAAAGATGTGTGTTGATCCGTTAAAGTCTTTGTTGCACAAATACTAATACCGTTTGAAAGTGAAGAAATCTGGTACTTTGAACATTTTGTTGAATACATTGGGGCAAAATAAGAAATATTAGAAGCAACCAGGTGAGTGATCCGAGCGAACTCGGCCTCCGCTTCTAATTGTATGTCCAATGGAGGAAGACCCGTGAGGACCTGAAGTGCTGCGGTAGAAGTGTTCCTATAAGCTCTGGAGATCAGGAGAAGAGCCCTTCTCTGAGCCGCTAGAATATGGCGAACTCCATGCGACTTCCGCATTCGCGGGAACCAGACTGCACATGCGTAATTACCAGACTTTAAACTAGAAAGAGTACCAGACTTTAAAGAAGTATGATGGAAGACGACCTGATACTGAGGAGAATTTGTATAAATTTTGCGTGATTTTTATTATTTCTTGACGTTTTGAAGCCAGGTGGGGTAAGAATGAGAGGTGTTGATCAATTTTGATTCCAAGATAATTAATTGTTTTTCTGACTTTATATTTTTACCATGTAGTTTAAAAAGTGGGCCCCGTTGGAGAATTTTCGGTTTACCAAACGTTATAGAGCGCGACTTCTCGAAAGAAATTGTTATTTTGTGAATTTTCGCCCAGTTTTGAATAAAGTCTAGTACTCTGTTCCCTCGTTGTTCAAGTAACGCTTTTGTTGGGCCCCAGACTATAAGTAAAACATCATCCGCGTATGCGACTATCGCACAGAACTCAAACAGGAAGGTCCGCAGCAGAGTCTCGAGGAAAGCCAACCATAAAAATGGCCCCAGACAGGAGCCCTGAGGACAACCCTTTGAGAAAAAATACAAAAGATCTGGCAGCTGCCAGTCCACCAGAGCCCGCCTGCCCGACAGGAAGGAGGCAATTACATTTATTAGCTGAGGTGATAAGTTTAAATAGTGTAGTGCCTGTAGTGCTAGGTCCCATGGGAGATTATCAAAAGCCCCCATAAAATCTAGCGAAATAAAAGATGTATAATTTTTATTAGATTTGTTAATATCTATGTAAGATAAGGCCTGTTCTAATGCTGTTTCGGTCGATTTTAATTGAGTAAAACCGTGTTGTAGGCCTGTTAATGGGTTACTTTGAGTTAGTGAATGATTAATTCGTCTTAAGAACATTTTTTCATAGATTTTACCAAATATAGGGAGTAGCGTTATTGGTCTATAAGAGGTGTGTTCATTTGCTGGTCTACCTTCCTTCCTGAAGTAGACGAGCTCACCTATCTTCCAGGCCTCCGGGAAATAGTTTAAACGAAGTGCACTGTTATACATGTCTAGAAGAGTTAAGGGGATTTTAGAAAAGAGAGATCTAATCATCCGATGGTCTATTCCGTCGAGACCTGGAGCTTTGTTTTGGTTAAAGCTTAGATTGCATTTCGCAGTTCTTTTATTGTAAAGTTAGGTTGGTCTGCGTGAGTTTGTTATGAGGTTGCCATATTTGGCTGAGCTGGTGATCCCGGTGATGCACCAAATATTTTTTCTGTAAGTGTAAACAAAGAAGAGGACCTGGAAGCTGGGAATGACGAGCCCGGTAGATAGCTAATCTGACAGTCTTGAAAGTCCTGAAAAGCCAGTTTTTTAGATTTGCCAAATGGGTCAGTTTGTTTCTTACAAAAATTTACCCAGGCGTCTTTCTTCACTCTTTGAATCAGTTTCTGATATTTGGCACGCTCTCTTTTGTAATTTTGATATTCTACCGAGTCTAAGTTTGTCTTCTTAGCTTTTGTATAAAGTGCTTTTACTTTATTTCTTTGAGAACGAAGGTCCGTTGACCACCAGGAGAACTTGACCTGTCTGAATGGAGGTTTTAGTTTAAAGGATGCATTTGCACTATTTTGAATAATATTTTGAAAAGATTTGTAGGTCAGGTCAAAGGCCTGACGTGAGTCTACTGAAGAAAAAATTACGGAATTTAAGTAGCATGAGTTTTCAACCATGCCTATGAATTTGCTGATTGGGACATTTTTTGTTCTGAATCGACGTCTCGGAAGGATCTGGATTGGAAGCAAAAGATCTGTTACGATAGGCCGATGGTCACCGAAAAGCTCAGGGAAGACATCCCATCCTCGAAAGTAGCTGAATAGTGGTTGTGTACAAATTAAGAGGTCAGGACGCCCTTCCCTTTTGCCGGACTCATAGGTTAGTGTACAGGATGGTGAGTTTAAGACAATCAAGTTATTTGCTAACAAAGAATCTACGAATAGCCGTCCTCTGTCATCGTCACGAGTATAGCCCCAGAGCTGGTCGTGTGCATTGAAGTCACCCAAGACTAGCTGGTACTCACTCTGGCGTGCGGAGCGCAGCCAGTCTTGTACGTCCACCTCAAAATCTGAACGTGGAGGGCTGTATAGGCTGCCTATGCTCAGAATAAAATTTTCCAGTTCTAGGTTTACAAAGATGGAATGATCGTTTTTTTGTCGAGATACAGTGCTTTAAATTTTGATCCAAAATTATTATGTGGCTATTGTTGGAGCTAGAGCTGTAACAGGGAACATCAACTGGGAGAGAAGATGGGCCTTTGTTAAAGAGATAGGCATCCTGGACGCATGCCAGTGAGAATTTTTCGTGAATTATGAAACGGATAAATGCTGCCGTGTTGGACTTACTGTTCTGTAGGTTACATTGTATTGCACGGAATTTTATGCAATCTTAGTGTCCTTTGTGCTACTGCTTCTCGTTGTTGTTTAATATATGTCGGGCAGCGTCCATCGAAACATGTGTGATTTGTTGGAATGTCCTTTCCTGGAGCTTCCCTACATCTGTTTTCCTGTATGCAGTTGATACACTTTGCTTCTTTCGCCGTACATTCGTTTATATAGTGTTTCGCTGAGCAATAAGCACAAGTTAGTTCATTTTTACAGTCCTTGATACGTGGACTAGTCTTTGACAGTTGAAGCAACGTGGTATTAGAATATATGGCTTTACTGTACATCTGTTAAAACCAAAGCACGGTTTCAGAGATTGCAGTTGCAATGCGTCCCTTTCATTCATTTGGAGAACTAGATGTGAAGTTGCTTCTCCCCTTCTTCCTTTCATCACTTTCAGCAGCTTGAAGGAGACATTATCCTTTCGTAGACATTTATTAAGAGCTGGGATTATGATGTTTTCTTCATAGTTTTGAATTGCTTCATCATTTTCTAATTGTTTGTCTCGATTTTCTGATTTATTGTCTATTTTCAACTTCATCGGGGCTTCTGGCGCTCCAAATACTATCACCCGTAGCATCTTCGGTGGTTTCTCTGTTATGTTTATCATGTGGTTGAGTTTTTTACTCGTTTGGAGGCTGGTTCTTATCTGTGCAAGTTCTTCATCATTGTTACAAGTTATTAAGAATTTCCCAGATCGCGTAGGGATACAGTTTGAGGTCTGTAGTTTTCTTTGATCCACTTCAGTATTTAAGACATTCCTTAACTCCTGGACTTGAATTCCATCTGTTTTCGGGCTCAGTATTAGGGTTGGCTTTTCCGTTGGCAGAGGTGGGAATTGAGCCATTTGTGCGTAACTAAACATCTGTTCGCGTTCCTTGTCAATTCTTCTCATGTCTGCTTTTTGTTTTGGTGTTTGTAGTAATGGAGATTTTTTGAGGGATTCCTTTATTGCTTCTATTTCTTGCTTCTGTTTTTTAACTCAGATTTTAGGAACGTTCCATGTTGACCCAATATGAAAGTCATAGTTTCCTTTAACTCTGCTAGAATGTCTATTTGCTTTTTGTTACCTTCTACATGTTTTCGGTGTTCTATGCATTCTGTTTTCCAGTTTTCTCTTTCTTCATTTATTTGCTCCACTAGTTCCATCAGGCTGTGGAAACCTTCTTTGATTTCATTTTTGATAGTTAACTTTTCACTTTTTGGGTCTTCATTTTTATTTGCGAGGAGACGATTTATGTTTTCTTCTATTTTTTGGCGTATTGCGCACGGTTTTAATTTTTTGGCTTTTATAAACCGAAGTTCCTCTTCTATTTCATTTTTTCGTGCTTGAACAGACTTTAACTCTTCTACTAATTTTTTCCATGTCCGCCAGCTTGATACGTGCTTCAGCTAATTCTCTCTGCTCTATTATGATTTCTTCCGCCTGGTGTTCCCGTGTTTCTTTTTCTTCTTCCAAACCTGCTCGAATAGGTTCCAAATCCGCTTTTGCCTGATTACCCTCTGTTATGTTCTTTATTATGTATGCTTTGTAAGCTTTTACCATGTTTGCATCATCAGATCTCCCTAGCCTTTTGCACTTATCATATTCTTCGAATATCTCGTCCATTGTCATCTTTTCCAATTTTTCTATTTCGCAGATCTGTAAGTTTTCCATCTGTTGTTCGCTCTTATCATTAGATTTTCTTGGTGATTTTGATTGTTCAGCTTGTTCTAGTTTAGATAAGTCGTTTTTCTGCAATCGCTGTTTTTCCGCTTTTTCTGATTTCGCTGGCTTCTGAGAATGTGACCCTTTGTCAGACTGCATCTGTTGCGATGATTGCAATCGTTTTTTTTATTGTGACCTATCCTTTCTTGATCTGAGGCAATGCGAGGGTGTATTACATTCATTCATCTTTAAGTCCGAGCGAAACTTTTGCGCTGTCTAAAGTTTTTGAGATGAATTATAAACAGGTAGCATAGACGGTAAGCACTTTTATCACTTCTTGGCTTTCGACTAAGATGATGGAGAAACACAATTCACAAGATTGTTTGATTCGCTTGTTAGTACCTTAACCACTTTTTTGAACCTCACTTGTTTAACTCAATAAAACTAACTAGTTATCTCCCAGTTCAATATAATATTGATAGATTAGTTCCTGAACGGAAGAGGCTACGCCAGAGCCCATACTACACTCTTTTGAAAGAAAGGGAAATAGAAAGATAAAGCAAAAATCAGTGATCGAAATCACCGGAAATGACTAAGAATAATAACCGAAATTTTGGGATAATTTTGAATACTAAATAAATTTTTAAAAAATGATAGAATTTATCTTTTCTTTCTTATGTTTTTTAAAATAAATTGGGCCAAGACATATGTTGTGATAGGGGTTCCCTGTGTTTCTTTGAAGCTCATACACAAACAAAGTAGTACAAAGAAATGATGCGTAACACTTGTGTGATCATTTTTTAATTTTTCAATCCATTCGTAGATACAACGTTGCGGCAAGACTCTGTTCCCGTATAGTGCCGAAACCCTTCGATGGATTGCAGCCCCCGTTACACATTCCGACCACAAAAACCGGATCACTGCTCGTTGCTCCTCTTTGGTGCAAACCTCTAATGGAGCGCCCATGATCTATCTGCAACAAAAGGAAGACAAATGGAAGAATTGTGATCAAACTTTCAAAGCATGACCACAACAGCATAACAATAAAATAAACGAGGACAGTATGAACATATGTAATAAGAGTTATGTCAAAATTGCGGATAATTTTTGACTTACCCTCGTATTTAGTAGAGCTGGAGCATGGACAGACAAGCCGAAATCATAAACGCTTTTCAATTAAGTTGGAAGGTGTTAAAAATGAATAATATTTATTATCATCATCTTGTATCATAAAAATGTTGACTTTATCTGTTAGTTTTTAAAAATTTTGAATAATGTCTGAAATCAAAAGCTTATCCATCTTTTCTCAGTGTCTCAATTAATTTACTTACTACAATACTTGTATTAGGTTTGTTACTGGTAGTCATGGTGGCTTCCCGTCTCTTTCTGGCCATAATGAATGATCTTGATACTCGGTTATGCATAGCTGTCATTCGCAAAAGCATAGCCGTCAACCTACGTATTCGTTTTAATCAATTGAAACCAGAAATTTTGTAAAAGAAATAATAAATAAATAAAAATTTGAACCAGGTTATTTTCGTTGTTCCACCAGTAGCTATCACCGCGTCACCGCTTGTCTCTGTGGCTTAGCCAAGAGCTCTTTTAAGGGCTGTATTATCCGCGTAAGCTCGGGGGCTCCGTGGCGGGCGAGTGTCGCCCTGATTTTTGCAACATCTTAAGAAAGATTTAAAATTTTTAGTAATTTTATTTTTATATTTAAACCTAATATTTTTCCTCATCCCCGCCGCCGCCAAAATACTTTCTATTCAGACGTTACTGACCTGCTATAGTGCCACAAAGAGCCCAGCTCGCTCACATTGGAAACTTCGCCTGATTGACCGGCTTTTTTTAATTTTTCTAGTGAAATGTTTTGGCTAGTTTATTCAAATTTTAATATTTACATTTAGTTAACTTAAACTTTTTATTATTTCTGTAATTTTTTTCTTTTTTGAACTCAAGAAGCTATAGTCGTAGTCCCAACCCCCATTTTCTCTTTGTTACTGTTAACGGGACTCGCACTTTGTTACCTCCATAAATCTACAACGCATCGGGGATGTGGGACATTGGTCCCAGGCTCCTCGAAAAAACGTCTTCGTATCGTCACATTAACTTAAATCTGTATTCTTACAAAATTTCTGGTTTTAAGTGATGAAGCAGAATACGAAGGTTGGCAGCTATGCCTTTGCGCATGCCCGAATGATTCATTCGATTATCAAGATCATTCATTAAGCCCATCATTTATTTCATTATGCTTATACCACATGAATCTAAGGGAATGCCCTGGATAGAAATACCCGATATCCCTACCTGCATATACAACACATCTTATGGTTTGTAAAACTTGTAAGTAACAATATACATTATGCTGACGAATATACGCCAAATAAGATATAATTAGATTTTTTTTAGACAAATGTTTTTTTTTCTTAATTATAAGATTTTAATTTAAAACTAGTCGGATGTGGCAATCCCAAAACTTTCTTCTATCTCATGCATGTTAATACTTCAAAATTCGCTATTACAGTGCCAAAATTAAATGACAATCTATGCCATCATGAGAATTCTAAAGATATGAAATTTCGTGCATTAGTTCTTGAGATATGACAGTCACTAAAATCATGTAAATCCTACAAAATGCAGTATAAAAGCGTCGCCTATTGGGCGATTAACACCAAAACCTAATTAGCAAAACGTGTCAACGTCTAACTAAATCCTAAGTTAAGAATCGCAAGTAAAGAATTCTAAAACTCGTTAGTTCTTACGATTAGTTCTTGAGATAGAGTTATTGCGGAAATCGTGATAAATGCAGCATAGCAGCACCACCTGTTGGACGATTTACACAAAAACATAATCAGCATCAATATTTATCAAAGTATAACTGAATCTGAAGTTTGATCAAAATTCGTGCACTAGTTCTATTGCGGAAATCGTGAAAAATTAAGCATTGCAGTGCCACCTATTGAACGATTTACACCAAAAATATAAACAGCACTAAGTCATATCAGGGAGTAACTGAATCCGAAGTTTGATGAAAATCCGTGCACTAATTCTTGAGATAGAGCAATTGCGGAAATCGCAAAAAGTGCAGCATAGCAGCGCCACCTGTTGAGCTATTTACACCAAAAACTAATCAGCACCAATTTGTACGAGGGGCTAACTGAATATAAATTTTTATTAAATTCATGCATTAGTTCTTGAGATACAACGGTCACAAATTTTGTGTCACATACAGACAGACAGACAGAGTCACAGATTTACAGGCAGACATTTTGTAAAAACATGTTTTTCGGTATCTCTGACCCCTAAAACGTGTCGAAAACTGGCAGTCAGAAATTTTCACGAATCCAATATGTTCTTCTTGTAAAGATAGAAGAAAGTAAAAAAGTTAAAGAAATATCTTTATTTATTAAAACACTTTTTATTAAAAAAAAAAAAAAGCATAGTTCAGCTAAGAGGCTAAAACAGACTTTATACATTGGACAAAAACCTTCATTTTAACCCCTCCTATTCGTCCAGACACCTTCTAATTCCAAGTGTAAAGGCTTTGCCTACGCTTAAATTCATCTTAAAAAACCTTCTTAACCCGTTCGGGAATGGGTGAATATGTGCACCCTCAAAAAGGGCTTAAAACACTTGAATTAGATACCAGTAAAACAGAAAAATAAAATTGATTTTATTTATATACGACATTTTCGTGATTTATAAAGTTAATTCAAATAATTAACAAAAAGTGGTGCCAAACGAATAAAATTCGTCTAAAAGATACCGGTCCTGAACAGGTTAACATGGCTGGATTTCCTCTATAAAAAAGGGTTCCCATGAGTGTCTCTCTTGGATTTTCCACTATTTAACAAAAAGATTTTGTATATTTGTATTGCTATTACAAATGAATGAATACAATAATCGTATTGTTTATAATCGAAGTTAGGATACAAAGTATACTAATTGCACTAATCCAAATATTCTGCGTATTTTTGTGAGACAATACGACTTATAGAATGCAAAAGTACCGACCATGGGTCAAATTATACGTATTCGCGACTGCCGTCAAGAAAGTGTTAAAAAGCTTTTTCGGTTAACCAAAAAGTGTTTCATTAATTAATTTCAGAATTATGTTTTTTAATGTAAATATATATACACTGGTGTCCAAATTTAAGGGCCAGTGACAAAATGTTAATTTTTAAGTAAGCGAATACTCAAAAGGAAATAATATAATTCAAGTAATTACTATCCCTACAGCACAGCTAGTCCATATACCATCTCAGTCATGTCACACATGGTCACAAGTGTCACAGTCACAACGGTGAAGCAAAGAAATTGGAAATTCCACACGTCTCATTATGAGTCTCAAATGATCACATATGTGACTCCACTGAGACGTCACTGTGACTGCTGCTTTGTGACGAGTCACCATGTGACTTTACAATGTAGTTACATTATGACTCTCATGTGACTGTCATCTGTAGACTCAATTTCAAAGTCATCGTGAACGCTGCATTTTGATAAGTTACCAAATAATGTCACATTTAAGTCACATGATGACTTTCAAGTGACAGAGAGACTACTGTGAAGTCACCATTGTGCTATTTTGTGAAAAGTCACCATGTGACTATAATGTGATATTATTTGGTGACTTATCATAATGCAACGTTTATGATGACTTTGAAATTGAGTCTAAAAATGACAATCACATGAGAGTCACAATGTAACTACATTGTAAAGTCACCTGGTGACTCGTCACAAAGCAGCAGTCACATTGACATCTCAGTGGAGTCACATAAAATTATCATTTGAGACTCATAATGAGACGTGTGGAATTTCCTATTTTTTTGTTTCACCGTGGTGACTGTGACACTTGTGACCATGTGTGACATGAATGAGATGCTATATTGACTAGCTATGCTGTAGGGATAGTAATTATTTGAATTATATTATTTCCTTTTGAGTATTCGCTTATTTAAAAATTAGCATTTTGTGACTGGTCCTTAATTTTGGACACCAGTGTATATATATATACACTATATGGCCAAAAGTGACCGGTCACTTGCGATTTTTGACGTTTTGTTAAATATCTAGAAAATCACATGAGGAATTAACCTCAAATTGCAGGTGTGTAAACAGTATTGTATAGGTCATATATTTCCGCGAAGATTTTTTTCCGAAACCCCATAGGGAACCGTCAAAAAATTGAAAAAGAACGAATATCTTTTGGATAACCCTGTAAAAACTAATGGAGCAAAAGCGTTTAAACTCGAGATTATTAATAAGTGGTTTATTGTTATATACTGTGTTGATTTTTATGAGGATAGCATGTATACTCGTAGAGAAATTAAGGTTTTTATAAAAACAGTCCCGAATTTCTCCAAGTTTTTTACTTATCCTTTGCAGAGTTCTTAATATAAAAAAAAAGTTCTTTTCAGAAAATATGACGAACAACATTGTACAGAGTACCCAGCAATCAGAATGAAAAAATAATAAAAATTGGATGAAAAATGAGCAGGTTTACTAAAAAGATTTTCAGCGCATGCGCGAATGCAATCAAAATATAATGTGCATAATGTGTTAGCTAAGAGTATAGAGCAACTTTTGTAAAAGTCTCAAAAACATAGTTTAAAAAGTCTGATAATAATCGTTTATAGAATAAGCTCAAAATCCGTTGTTTCCAAAATGAAGCAAAAAGATGAGGGATTGTATCCAAATACCGTATTACGTGCAATAATGTGTATGCTAAATTGGCACTAATCAATGGATGTATGGATACAACCCCTTATGTTTTTGCTTCATTTTGGGAACAACGGATTTTGAGCTTATTCTATAAACGATTATTATCAGACTTTTCAAACTATGTTTTTGAGACTTTTACAAAAGTTGCTCTATACACTTAGCTAACACATTATGTACATTATATTTTGATTGCATTCGCGCATGCGCAGTGGAAATGTTTTTAGTAAACCTGCACATTTTTTATTCAATTTTTATTATTTTTTCATTCTGATTGCTGGGTACTCTGTACAATCTTATTCGACATATTTTCTGAAAAGAACTTTTTTTTATATTAAGAACTCTGCAAATTATAAGCAAAAAACTTGGCGAAATTTGGGACTGTTTTTATAAAAACCTTAATTTCTCTACGAGTATACATTCTATCCTCATAAAAATGAACACAGTTTATAACAATAAGCCACTTATTAATAATCTCGAGTTTAAATGCTTTTGCTCCATTAGTTTTTACAGGGTTATCCAAAAGATATTCGTTCTTTTTCAATTTTTTGACGGTCCCCTATGAGGTTTTGAGAAAAAATCTTCGCGGAAATATATGGCCTATACTATACTGTTTACACACCTGCAATTTCAGGTTAATTCCTCATGTATTTTTCTAGATATTTAACAAAACGTCAAAAATCGCAAGTGACCGGTCACCTTTGGCCATATAGTGTATATATATATATATATATATATATATATATATGCAGTTAGGTAATATTTTTTTCTTTACTTTTTTTGGTAAAAGGAAGAAGAAACTACTACTTTACATCAGAAGCGGTTCGAATCTCAGAGAATTTTCTATATCTTACGAAAACCCTACAACTTCGATTTATTATTCTTTTGTCATTCTTTACCAAAATTTCTCTGTTGATACAAAAACTGATGTTTTTTCCCATCAAAGTCATCTAATAAATACTTTCACAAACTTTCAAAAAAGCAATTCTCTGTTATTCCTCGTACTTTCGACCATTATGTAAAGAAAATAAAGGTAAGATTTCATTTTAGAATGCTTCTTTGACGATCTGGACATCTTCAAATAAAAGAAAGTTACTTTGGTTTTACTTTTTAGTACTCCACTTGGAACGTGATCTACGACGAGAAAAACATAACTAAAATAAAATCTCGAAAACGTAACTTTTTCTATCAAAAGGTTTCGATAAAATTTTAAATAAATGAAATGGTACTATCTGTAATAAAATGAAGAGAATTCCAGAAAATATCCACTGTTAAGTGCAGAGTTTTTAAAAAATCACAATAGATATTTCGAAGAAATTTCTGTTTGTGTAATTTGTTTCGGTACCATAACCCAGGATTACTTGGAATTTGGTTATAGTGACATTTCTTGCCAAATTATAATCCAAAAGGTATTAATTGTGTTGATAACCTACTTCACAACTTTTGTCATATTTTTCTAAAAGATTCGATCTGTTTCAAACGACGATTTAAATTTGTTATACAATTAATAAATTATCTCAATTCGGGTTTAATCCTCTGTGACTCATACGAATTGCATATGATAACTTTACCAATTAGTTTAATCGTATTAAAATAATAGTTTATCTACGTACCCATCGTTTATATGGAGTTCCTTCACCTGCGGTTTATTCTGTTGAGCTGTCTACATGACAGACCAGATGTTACTACCAATTAGGTTATCTGAGGGAAATATGCTCGCCGGTTGTCAGCCCAGGTAGCTTAAACGGTAGAACATTAGCAATGTCTGCCAAGGATCTGGGTTCGATTCCCGGCTTGGGCATTTTTTCTCTCAATTGGAAATATGCAATTCGGAGGATAACTTTATCAGTCAGTTGGATTGTGTTAAAATAATAGTTCCTCTGTAACTCATCAACTCCGATTTGAAGAATATTTTACTCAGATGTTAGAATACATCATTTTAAGCATGTAAGGAACAAAAAAGAACCTAAACAAATATATTAAATTAAAGGTACTTTTTTCATAGAGCGGCAGTAAACAGAAAATTACTTAATTCTGATAAATATTGTTAATTTTCTAATGCAAAATATTAAAGTATAAAAAATTACCTTTGCAAAAAATCTATTTTTGTACGTCTTCAGCCTTTTTTACTTTACAAAATTTAGGAAGTTCATTTTGGCAATATTTAACTACTCAAAATTGCTTAAATAATAAATAAAACGTTGGCATCAAAAATGAACTCAGTATCGCCGCCTGTTGAGAATTCTATGAACAATTTGTATTAACTGCTGTGTTGGGAGTAGTGTTGCCAGGTGTTCCGCGTAAATCGGTGCTCTAAATGCTCAGGACACCAGTATTTTAAAGTAATTATCTTTGACTTATCTAATGGCAGAATTATCTGTGATTAAAGATGGCGAAATAAAGTGTAAGAAATTAGTGGTGTCCAGAGCATTTGGAGCCCCAATTTACGCGAGACACCTAGCAACACATTATTGAAAGAGAATACATAAAATTGTCTTTCAAGGCTGCTCTTCACTCAGTTTCCGAATTCCTGTCGGTAATGTTAAATCTATGGTCGGTTGATGCATTCTTATACTTAAAATATCTCCTCAGGATATTAATATTTTCAATTTCTATTTTTCAACTCCTACTATTAGCTCACACTCTCCCTGTATTTATTCTTGTTCAAATTTTCAATCGTTAATAAAATACTTATTATTCATCCTATCAAGTTGAGATAAATTTTTTTAACTTGTACTGGATGACAATTGATGTTAATACAGTTTTTTCAAATATTAATTCATTAATTAAAGTTTAATTAATTAATTTTAGTTTTACATGGGAGACAAAATGGCGGCCATTGGTTATTGAACAGCATTTAATGCATCTTCATATCTATAAGGAGGATTACCATAGGGGGGACCCTGTCCTGTCACCAAATACTGCCAGGTTTGTCGCCAACTTAGCGATATACCGCCAAATTTGGCGACCAAAATGAGTCGCCAAAAGTAACGCCAACTTGGCGATATCTCTAATATTTAGCCAAATTCCCATAGACTTCCATTCAGGCATGAGAGTGGGTAAAGAAAAAAAGTCTGAAAATACGCGTAAGCTAAAATTTGGTAAAAAGCTAAAAGACCGCGCAAAATCATATTTTGCACAAAACAGGCAAAAAACACAAATTTTGTCAAAAGGCTCAAAAAAATGTGGATTTCGTCAAATGGTTGCTGGAAAAACGTGAATTCCGTCAAAAGGTCGCGGGAAAAACGCGACTTTTGTCAAAAAATCGCTGATAAAACGTGAATTGTGTCAAAAGATCGCGGGAAAAACGGGAAATTGGTCAAAAGATCGCGGAAAAACGCAAATTTCGTCAAAAAAAACGGGAGAAGCACGAATTTCGTCAAAAGATCGCAGAAAAAACGCGAATTTCGTCAATAGATCGCGGAAAAACGGAAATTTCGTGAAAGAGCCGCTGAAAAAACACGAATTTAGTTAAAGGTTAGAGGAAAAAAACGTGAATCGTCAAAAGGCTGCAAAAAAAGCTTATTTCGTTAAAGGATCGCGAAAAAACGCGAATTTCGTCAAGGGATCGCGGTAAAAACGCGAATTTTGGCAAAGGATTGCGGAAAAACGCAAATTTCGTGAAAGAGCCGCTGAAGAAACACGAATTTAGTTAAAGGATAGAGGAAAATACGCGAATTTCGTCAAAGGATTGCGGAAAAAACGCGAATTTCGTCAAAGGATCGCAAAAAAACGCGAATTTCGTCAAAGAATCGAGGAAAAAACGAATTTCCTCAAAGGAAAGCGAAAAAAACGCGATTTTCCTCAAAAGATCCAGGAAAATACGCGAATTCCGTCAAAAGAGCGAGGAAAATACGCGAACTCCGTCAAAAGATCGAGGAAAATACGTGAATTCTGTCGAAAGATTGCGAAAACTACGCGAATTTCGTTAAAGAATCGCGGAGAAAATGCGATGCAATTCTGGCGCGATATGTCGCGTTTGGCGCATTTTATCGCTGCCAGAAAGAAAAAAAAACGGCAAAATTCTTTTTTTTTTCTTTTCTTTTTTTTACAGATAAAAATCAAAAATTTACGAAAAGTCGGAAATTCCGATAAAAGTCGGATGAATCTCATCCCTGTAAGCCAATAGGGTTTACTTGCTTATAGAAAATCAACAATTTGAGACATTTTAATGCAATAAAAACTAATATTAGCTTAAGGAATCATATTACATTTTTCTTTGATGACCTAAGTAGGAATTGACTTTAAAAACAAAATTTTTATATAACTTGTTTGTGTGCTCTTCTTAAAGAATGTCTGTTTTTTCCTTAGTTATCAAAATATTTCTAAACTTTAGGCTTAATTTAATATTTTATGTGTTAAAAGCTGACGAACTGGGAGTAAAATTTTAACACTTCATATAAAATTCAGCATAGATTTTAGAAATATTTTGAGAACTAAGAAAAAAAGAGACATCCTTTAAGAAGAGCACACACAAAAAAGAAGTTAAAAATATTTATTTTCCGGGGAGATATTTTAAATATAAGAATATATCAAACGCCCATAGACTTAACATTATTGAGGTGACTTTGGAAACTAAGTGACAAGTATCCTTAACCCTTTCGGGGTCAAAGCACTTCCATTGGTAAAATACTGAAATGATTACGTGATTGAGTGACACCAGAATTTATAAACACGTTTATTTGAAAATAAGCAAGAGATTTTCGTCACGTACTTAATAAATGGAAATTTTTTATTCAAAAATTCTGGTGCCATTGCAGCATTTAGGGATTAAAATTAAGTGTTCCAAAAATGAATCATCGCTCTTCAAGGGTTTAAAGTCCGATGTATAAGTAACATTTATTTTTGGGTAATTTACAGATATACAAAGCGGTGGATCCAAGTTGTTTGTTTCACGAAATGAGCCATTTAAGTAAGTGACGAGCTCAGACAGGACCTAGGATTTGGGAATAACATATGTAAAGTCATTTTAAGGGGAAAAAATCATCAGTGTTAGCAGTGTAATTTTGTTTTTATATTACACAAAGGCAAAATATCCATGGAGATATTTGAAAAAAGCCTGACGTGTCTTCCTAAGGTCTAAGATATCACCTTGCAGTATTTAGACATTCTCCTAATAAACCGGGAGCCAGTGCACCAGACACCTCATCGAGTTGAAGCCTGGAATTCTAGAATTAGACAGAACTCGATTAGTATATTAAAATGCAATTGATACCACCTGAGAACCCGATTTTATTAGTTGATCGGTCGGTGTATCATTGTGTTTACCTGCACCCAAAAGTATGAAACCATGGAGGACTGAAAGCAGGAAAACACAATGGTAAACCTACCAGTCAAACACTAAAATCGGGTTTGCAAGTATTTTCCACCAAGATATGACTTGGCAGACGAGTTACATTTTAATATGCGAATAGAGTTGTAACTAATTCTGAAATTTCAGCCGCCAACCCGATGAGGTAATGGTTTGTGCAGCTGCCTCCGGTCTATAAATTTTCAGCCGTAAAATCAGCATACTTTCCGCTACCTGGAGACTTTATGTCATTTTGAGAGATTTTTGATTTTATATCTGCAAATAAATTTACGTGAATAGTGAGTGAACTATTTAGTGAAATAAAATTAACAAAAAACTAATGATGAAATATAATTTTTACAGGGAAATTGTAATGAATTTAAAGGAAAATGCAGTTAGGATTTATTTGGACTCAGGTCACAACTAAGTCCAAGTAAGCCCCCTTTTTAGGTCATCTGCACATTATCCATTGCACAAAAATTTTATAGAGTTAAGTAATTTTCCATATAGCTAACACTGTTGTTATTTTCTTAAGAACAGAATACGAAATGTAAATCTGTATGTGTATTTCTATGTACACATGTATGTTTCTAATGTATTTCTATTTACCTTATATAGTAGTGGTTAAAATTGTAGCAAACTTTTTTTGAAAAAGTGTATTTTTGAGGGTTGATGGCTCATAAAATCACTTTCTGTATAAATAATATCATAAAATTAAATATCAGTGAAAAGATAATTTAATCAACAATGTAATGAAATAAATTTAGCTAAATTATTGACATTTAATCAAAATTTACAGACAAATAAACAGTATAAAAAAGGAAACATGACTTGCTTAGGTTAGCATGAAGTAGCTTCCTTTATTTGAATATAGCCAATGAGTGTTTAGAGAACCAATCAGATATGATCTTGTTTTAGCAGTGAGTCAGTAAGGTACTAGTAGGATTCAACTGTTCTGACATCTTTTGTAAATGGAGTTATGAATAAACAGGAGTAGACATACTGTTCATTTTCGAAGCCGCACCTAGCACTCTGAGACGATTCTATTATCTAAAGGGGTGTTACGCTGAGATGGGTATTTTCCGATGTTCTAATTCGGCGTTCACTTGTACTTTGTCACTAAGATTGGTAATTAGCCAAGCGCAGCTAAACAAACATCTCTCATCCCTATTTTGATAAAATCAAAGACACAATCAAATCATGCTCAAAAGAGCGGAGGGTTTTGCTTTCTGGAAACAAACAGTATAGTGTAGAGTCTACCAGTTACGAGTGAAGTAACTGAGAAGGTTGTAACAAGATGTCGGCTGATTTTTTTTTTTTTTTTTACATTGGACAAATACTTTCTGATTACTGCCGAAGCAAACTTCCACCAGTGAATTTTAAATAGAAATTTTCACATTATTTTAGCTGCTTATTCATACACAATTTCTCTCACAAATGTAATAAAAATTTCTATTCTTTTTTTACTGGTGGATGTTTAACCGCGTATTTTAATCCATTTCACTGGCACTGACAGGGGGTTGTTTAGGTTCTCAAAATATGGTGGAAACGCAGGGCCTGACTACCGCTGAAGTAAACTTCCTCTAGCAAAAATAATTATCTGTTTCTGGCCATAATTATGCCTGAAATTCTGAATTAATAAGGTGTTTAAATAACAAGAAAGTTTCTATTTAAATTTATTGGTGGAAATTAACCCCGGCGGTAATGAGACACTGCCAAACCGGTTACAGTTGAAGCTTCACCATTTTGAGTATATTTTAATTCCGCTTTATTCATAGTTCCATGACATTGAAGGACATTTGAGGCCTGTGAGGAAGACATTTTTCAGTGCTTTATCTGACTGATATTAGAATTGGGTGTAAAATATAAAAAAAATTAAAGAAATGACACAAAGAGTTGACTGGTCACCTAGAACGCAATGTAAAATAGTACTATTAAATGAACAAGGTTATAGTTATAAGAAATTAGAAGAAGCGTCTGAGGACTTTCCTGCATTTTCATAAAAGAGTTTGTAAAACTAATGATAATTTAAATTTTTTTCTCCTGTTTTTGTTTTAAAATACATTTTATATCTCTTTATTTTAAATATATCTTAAAATTCAATTCCACTAAAAATATTTTTCTCTACTGCCTATTTAAATTGTTTTGGGGAAACGGGAAAATACGGGCAAACCACTTAGTGAGTTAAAAAACAACCCTTATGTGATTTTCTAAGAAAGGAAAGTTGAACATGCTCTTTAGAGATAAGACGGATTTTTAAAACAAGTTTCGAGTTCGGGCGGGCTCGGTCTTAAAATCAAAGTGATTTTTTTTCTTTTTTTTTTAATTGACGAAATGAAAACAGGAAAAAAAAACTTGAAGAAACAAGAACGTAGTCTAAGTTTCTTAAAGTATTTAACAATACTTTAAAAATCAGTTTGAAAAGGAATTGAATCGTTATTGATGGAATATAATGAGAAATATTGTATCAGATTCTGAAGCCTTTGCACGGTTAGTGTTTGTAACACAAAGAAGCCCTCAGATTTTCTTTGTCAGTCCTCGCTTTATGTTTGAAGTCCTTTTCAGAATTACTGGAAAACAGAACTCTTGTCTTTTTGTCATAGTTGTACAATATTTAAAAAAATTCTGAGTATTCCAGATGATTGGATGTAAATAACAAATTTTCTATTTTAAGCAGATTATCAGAGATATATGTAAATCACGAAAGTGACATAAGGAAGTATCTAGGATTATTAGTTATTTTTTCGTGTTTCGTGATTATTTCGTGTAAGGAAAAATTTTCAATGATACAAATAATCTTGAAATTTTTTTAAATGTTATGGACAATTTTCACTTAAAGAGTTGGTAATATTTACACCATGAAAAGTTCAATATTAACGTGAAAATGAAAATTACAGATTTACTAAATGGTGTATGCAAAATGTTGCAAAGTTAAAAACTAAACAAATATTAAAACAAAATTATCACAATCGACGTTTCGGTCATCATCTATGACCATCTTAAGGAAAGAGTTGTTACATTGCTTTTGAAGTTTTAAAGAACAAAGCCAAGCAGTGTTGAATGTGAAAAATTCGTTAGGTTTCCAATCGATTATCACTTCAACTAATCATAAGAAAGAGAATACACGGTGGCACCATCTATTGCACAAAAACAGAATAAAAGTTAAAACTCCATCGTTGATTCGTTTTAGAATGGATGATTTGTCTAAATCATTCATTTTCGCGATATTCATCATTTTGTCTTAAATTTTGTACTCTGTTTAAATGATAATTTAAATTTTTTTCTCCCGTTTTTGTTTTAAAATACAGTTCATATCTCTTTATTTTAAATATATCTTAAAATTCAATTCCACTAAAAATATTTTTCTCTACTGCCTATTTAAGTTGTTTTGGTGAAACGGGAAAATACGGGCAAACCACTTAGTGAGTTAAAAAACAACCCTTATGTGAATTACTCTGCTATCAGTTTTTTCATTTTCAATTTCGCGATAATCATCTTTTTGTCTTGCATTTTTTATTCTGCTATGAGTTTTTTCATTTTCTTTTTCGCGATATTCATCATTTTGTCTTAATTGTTTTACTCTGCTATGAGTTTTTTCATTTTAGCGATAGTCATCATTTTGCCTTACATTTTTTACTCTGCTTCGATTTTTTTTCATTTTCTTTTTTGCGATATTCATCATTTTGTCTTAAATTTTGTACTCTACTATGATTCTGTTTCTTTTCATTTTCAGGATATTCATCATTTTGTCTTTTTTTTTTTTTTTTTACTCTGCTATGATTTTTTCATTTTCATTTTCGCGATAATCATCATTTTGTCTTAAATTTTGTACTCTGCTGTGATTTTTTTTTCTTTTTCGCGATTTTCGTCATTTTGTCTTAAATTTTGTACTGTGCTATGATTTTTTGTTGTTGTTGTTGTTGTTTTCTTTATCGCGATATTCATCATTTTCCCTGAAATTTTATATTCTAGTACGATTCTCTTTCTTTTCATTTTCGCGTTATTTATCATTTTGTCTTTGTTTTTTGTTTTGTTTCTTTACTCTGCTATGAGTTTTTTCATTTTCATTTTCGCGATAATCATCATTTTGTCTTAAATTTTGCACTGTGCTGTGATTTTTTTTTTTTCATTTTCTTTTTCGCGATAGTCATCATTTTGTCTTAAATTTTGTACTCTGCTGTAATTCTTTTCATTTTCTTTTTCGCGCTATTCATCACTTTGTCTTAATTGTTTTACTCTGCTATGAGTTTTTTTTATTTTAGCGATAGTCATCATTTTGCCTTATATTTTTTATTCTGCTTCATTTTTTTTTTCATTTTCTTTATCGCGATATTCACCATTTTGTCTTATTTTTTTTTACTCTGCTATTAGTTTTTCATTTTCAATTTCGCGATAATCATCATTTTGTCTTACATCTTTTATTCTGCTATGAGTTTTTTATTTTATTTTTCGCGATATTCATCATTTACTCTGAATTTTTTTATTCTAGTACGATTCTGTTTCTTTTCATTTTCGTGATATTCATCATTTTGTCTTAATTTTTACTTTCTTCTATCTTTACAAGAAGAAAGTATTGGATTCATGAAAATTTTCGAATTCCGGTTTTCGACGGATTTACACGTTTTAGGGGTCAGAGATTCCAAAAAACATGTTTTTACAAAATGTCTGTCTGTGACTCTGTGAGTGTCTGTCTGTCTGTCTGTGTGTATGTGACACAAATTTTGTGGGCGCTCTATCTCAAGAACTAATGCACGGAATTTAATAAAAATTGATATTCTGTTAGTCCCTAATACAAATTGATGCTGATTAGGTTTTGGTGTAAATCGCTCAACAGGTGGCGCTGCAATGCTGTATTTTTCACGATTTTTGCAATAGCTCTATCTCAAGAACTAATGCACGGATTTTGATCAAACTTCAGATTTAGTTAGTCCTTGATGTCAATTGATGATGGTTACGTTTTGGTGTAAATCGCCCAACAGGTGGCGCTGTTATGATGAATTTTGTAGGATTTGCACGATTTCCCCAATAGCTCTATCTTAAGAACTAACACACGGATTTTTATAAAACTTCAGATTCAGTTAGTCCTTGATATGACTTGCAACTGATTAGGTGTTGATGTAAATCGCCCAACAGGTGGCGCTTCTCTGCTGCCTTTTTCACGATTGCCTCAATAGCTCTATCAATAGAACTAATGGACGAATTTTCATCTAACTTCAGATTTAGTTGTATGTTGACACAAGTTTTTGTTAATTATGTTTTGGTGTTAATCACCCAATAGGTGGCGCTGCTATGCAGGAATTTTCATGATTTTCGCTATTGCTCTATCTCAAAAACTAATGTACGGATTTTCTCCAAACTTCAGATTCAGTCAGACGTTGATATAAATTGTTGCTTATTAGGATTTGGTATAAATCACCCAATAGGTGGCGCTGCTAGGCAGTATTTTGTTGAATTTAGACGATTTCAGCGATAGTCATATCTCAAGAACTAATGCACGGAATTTCATATCGTTAGAATCCTCATGAGATGCATAGATTGCCATTTAATTTTGGCAGTGTGATAGCGAATTTTGAGTATTAACATGTATGAGATAGAAGAAAGTTTTGGGATTGGTACATCCGACTAGTTTTACTCTGCTGTGAGTTTTTTCATTTTCATTTTCGCGATAATCATCATTTTCTCTAAAATTTCGTACTCTGCTATGATTTTTTTTCCTTTTCTTTTTCGCGATATTCATCATTTTCTCTGAAATTTTGTACTCTGCTATGATCTTTTTCATTTTCTTTTTCGCGATATTCATCATTTTCTCTGGAATTTTTTATTCTAGAACGATTCTGTTCCTTTTTATTTTCGCGATATTCATCATTTTGTCTCAATTTTTTTACTCTGCTATCAGTTTTTTCATTTTCAATTTCGCATAATCATCTTTTTATCTTACATTTTTTATTCTGCTATGAGTTTTTTTATTTTCTTTTTCGCGATATTCATCATTTTCCCTAAAATTTTGTGTTCTAGTACGATTTTGTTTCTTTTTATTTTCGCGATATTCATCATTTCCCCTACAGCGTCTTTTAATTGCTTCAGCATTCAATTTCAGACTTTTAGATTTAGTTTTCGGCATTTCAGTTCTTCATAAAATCTAATTTTAGCGGCATAGGTAAATATTAAAAATTTAATTAACAAGTTCGTGTTGTTTGATACACTATAAACTTTATTTTTCAGCTTGATAAAATTTAAAATCGTATTTCGTATATAAACTTACTCGTAATACGGGAATTTGAAACTTGAAATAATAAGTACGAAAAACGGTTAATTAAAAACAGTTTCACACAATTATGATATCTCAAACTCCAATGATAGAGCTAATAACAAACAAAAAATATATTTGTATATTCTGAAACATCTGTTTCTACACATAAAAAAGTAATGTTATGACAGTCTTTTAAAAGAAAAAAAGGCTTAAATCGCAGGTGATTTTTTTTTTAAATTATTTTATGAATCACAACCATAAACACAAGTCTTTCATAATTTCAAATTTATCAATTTGAAATACGGCAGAGAGCAATTACACAACAGTTCAATCTGAATTCACTAAATGCTTGGCATTTCAAGAAGTTCAAATCATTTTTTTTTCATCATACAATTCTATGCATTGTTTATGTCTATTATTCATCAAATAAAACTCACTCTTTTTGAGCAAAACGGCAAAAAATAAAAATCATAAGAAAGCAGCGCTTTTTTTTTTTTATCATACAAACCAAATTAGTTCAAATGAGAAAAAAGAACTCTAAAACTAATCAGGGAAGCACCTTATCAGAATTTACCTGTATACCAAATTTGAAACAAATCGGATAATTCTGCATGAAATACCCAACTAGCTAAATTAAGGAGGGATTAGCCCCGCCATCCCCCTTTTTATACTTCACCAATGAACCTCTAAATCTAATCAGGGAATCGCCTTATCAGAATAAACTTGCACCCCAAATTTGTAGCAAATCGGAAAATTCTGCTGGAAAAACTGATTTATCTAAATTAAGGGGGGGGAATAACCCCGTTCCCCCTTTTATACTTAAATAATAAACCCCCAAAACTGATCAGGGAATGTCTTATCAAAATTAATTAGTATACCGAATTAGAAGCAAATCGGATAATTCTGTATGAAAAACCCATTTAGCTAAATTAAACGTGGTGGATTAGCCCCCCCCCCCCTTTATACTTAACCAATGAACCCCCAAAACTAATCAGGGAAGCGCCTTATCAGAATAAACCGGTATACCAAATTTAAAACAAATCGGATAATTCTGCATGAAAAAACCATTTCTCTAAACTAAAGGTGGGGGATTAGCCCCGTTCCCCCCTTTATACTTAACCAATGAATCCCCGAAACTAATCAGGGAAGCGCCTTATCAGAATAAACCGGTATACCAAATTTGAAGCAAATCGGATAATTCTGCATGAAAAACCCATTTTTTAAATTAAGGGTGGGGTGATTAGCCCTCGGTTCACCTCTTTATACTTAACCAATGAACCTACAAAACTAATCAGGGAAACACCTTATAAGAATAAACCGGTGTATCAAATTTAAAGCAAATCGGATAATTCTGCATGAAAACCCAATTATCTAAATTATGAGGGGGTTTAGCCCCTGCTTCGCCCGTTTGTACTAAACCAATAAACCCCCAAAACTAACCAGAGAAACACCTTATCAGAATGAACCTAGAAAAAAAATTGAAGCAAATTGGATATTTCTATCAAAAATTATCGCGTTACATACATACATACGTACATACATACAGGACCTGCGGGCACATCAACTCTCAGGCTTTGATAGCCTGTGAAATAAAAAGTGAAAAGAACTGTGGCGCTCAGCTGAGCACGACTTTCTTTTCTAATGACGTTAAATTTCATATTTTGTCTTTGGCTATGATACCAGCCTTGTGAAACCTACTCGAAACGAGAAGAAGAGACCACGGTACGTAGATTTCCTGGTTCGACGTAAGACACCGTCATGACCGCCGCATTGTGAAATGCGTGCCCGTGTATCTTATTTTCTTGCACTTTGAACTATCTGCCGTTTACAGGGGAAAACTTGAAAAGATTGTAAAGATTTATTACCTGGACGGGCAAAATGTAGCAGAGTTATTGCGTGTCTACCTCAGAAACCATGGGCTACACCAAGTCTGTAAAATCTGTATGGGACTTGCTACGCATATATGAAGAAAGTGATTGCACATGCGATCGATCTCGGCCTGGACGACCTTCATTTCCTGTCGTGGTTATTGAAGAAATTCATGAGACGATAAGCGAATTTCCTCTTGCAGATGCACGCGATGTGTCACGCGTTCTGCAGTTGCCGAATTCGACAGTCCGCAAGATTCTGTGCTCTGCTCATCTTTCCGTATCGGTTCCAGCGTATCCAGATGTTGCAAGGAGCTGAGAAGCAACAATGGCTAGATTTTGCCAATAAATTCCTCATCTGTTATGACGAACATGACGGTTGGCCTTTACGCATTCCGTGGACGGATGAGGCCCAGTTTTCATTGATTAGTAACATTAATTCGCAGAACTGCGTGCACTGGGCAGACAATAATCCCCATTGTGTGGTTGCAATTCGATTACACGACGGAAAATTGATTGAGTTTTGTGGTATAACAAGCACCTTCAACCTTGAAATTTACCTTTTTGAAGAGCCTACAGCTGTAAGTCTACAAAAGTCTACGATAATGAGTGTTCGCTATCTAGAAATGTTGACTAATTACGTAATTGTCAATTTGCAACTGCGAAATGCTCTATCTGACTTCTTGTGGATGCAAGGACGTTCCCGCACACGTAGGATCTTCTGTTAAACCTTTCTTAACACAACAATTTGGTGATAGAGTTATCTCCAGTTATTTCACATTTCTGTGGCCACCAAGGTCCCCCAATGGATTGCTGTATGTGGGGATACTTAAAATCCAAAGTGTATTCGTTCAATCCGTAAACTCCATCTGATTTGAAAGATGCCATCAGGCATCAAGTTTAACCTCTTAATTCTCGCTGCCGTCAATATCTGAGGTGTCGTTCGTTATTTCTCGTGCCCATCATATTTCCGGGCTGGAGATTTTATTGCTGGAAAAACTTCTGAAACCAGAAAAATTTAACTGGCATTTCCGTATGAAGTCTTTGAATATTACCTTATGGGTTTGGTTTTTGGCGCTAATTGTGGTGTTGGACTTTGTATTGAATGATTCGAAATATATCACACTCAAAAAAATTATTAATAATCAAAATTTAATGCGTATATGTTATTTCACATATTATTTGTAAAAATTTGTGTAATGATGATAAATAAAGATCAAAGATGTGAAAAATAAAGGTCTTATTCGCATTAATTTGTATGGTGTAAAACAAACATTAAGACACAGAATTCTCGCACGATGGCTTTTCTAGAAATGTGAATTTATTCTATAACATCTCTTTTTTTCGCCTTAAAAAGACTAATTGCATATTTTATTTAGTAACCTTATAATTATTCAATTTCTGTAATAAAAAATAGGTACTTTTTTATGGTTTTTCCAAATATTAACCGATCTTTAAGGGGTTAAAAGATTCCTCTTGTCTTGGTACGTACTTCCGTGCTATCTATCATCTGCCGCATGCAAAATGCCATCGTGTGTGAAGGAGTACACGTAGAAATGTGTGTGTTTCACTCTAAAATTGAAAAAAAAATGTTAAAAGAAAAAATCGTTTTTTAAAATATAAACCTTAATGTTACTATATTGTGAAATCATATTTAAACTGAAATAATTATCAAAATATTTTATATTTTAGTATACTATTATTGCTGTTTATAGTTTATAAATAAATTTATTCCAATGTATTTTAAAATAGTTGTATAAAAAATCAGGAACTTAAAAAAATAGTCTAGACAGCTCTGGAAATTATGTTTACTTAATATGAAACATGTCTTTTAATAATTAATTTCCATTTCTGACATTTTTTACCAAATACGAGAAAAAGAAAATTTAATTTTAATTAATATAATCTATATCCATTTTTTTCTTTATTTTGAGAAACATTTAAGCTTAGACATGGAACTTTATTTTAAAATATATTGAAAAGAAAAGCTTTGATATATTTTCAAATTACAAGTTTAGCTCGAACATTAAACAAACGATACTGTAATTGAAATGATGAAAAATCGCAAACAGCAGCTTATAGTTTAAAAAAATATAAAATAAAACTATATAAAATAATAAGTTTAAAATAAGACTATACTGTCAATGGTTAATGATTATAATAAACTTTGGTTTATTCACATACTATTTTTAAAATTACACTGTAAAAGTATATTATAAAATATTGTTTCCTGAAATTTACCAGATCTAATCGAAGATTCTTTTTTTTAAATGTTGCCAATTTAGTCCTTTTTATATTAAAAAGACACTACATTTCTACCATAAATTCTGTATTTAGTAATATTTTTATGGAATGACAGACATTTCGTGAATGAATAAAATGAAAATTACTTTACGGAAATTCTAGTGAGAAGGTATGTTTTATGTCTCTCTCTTTTCTTAAAAAAAAGGGGGGGTGGGTTCTGCGATATCCAACATTGCTTTAAAGTTTCACGAATATATGTTTAAACAACTAAAAATATTAATGTATACCACTAGTAATTTTAAAAATTAAAAATAACACCAATATCAAGTGTTTTATATTAATCGTCGCCCGATAACACTACATGGTAGGCATATATTGGGTCTTTGTCAGTAAAAGTAGGCTTTAAAAGCAGTTAAATAAAGTTAAAATGAATTAGTTACTTTTTTGAAGTCAGTTTAGGCATGTCACAAAATGGAATACAATTACCATAATTACGCTATGTTTTGTTTTATACCATAATTCCACTCATTTTGTACGTTACTTGACAATAATAACATTCGCAAAAAAAAAAAAAAAAAAAAAAAAAAAAAAAAAATGCAAATGTTGGTGACGTTTCTAAAATATATCCTCTTATTTTCTAAATGCTGTCCCAAATATGAATAAAACTTTCCAGGGATGTGAAGAGAAACTTTCAGGCATGTTACACATATGGGATGGTTCCGTTACATGCTCTGTATATGTATATACTTAGGACGAAATCAGTCTAACACGTGACTCTTTTTAACTTTGGACCCAATTTAACTGCACTAGCTATTTAGCTTCTGCACTTCCCGGACGCAGGACACTTAATATGAATATAAAACAAAATTGAAATTATGCATACTATGGTGTCCAAAATGAGAGCACGAAATAAAAACGATCGAAATGCAACATATTTGGCGAGAGAAACAACATTTAACCGTACAATTTACATGACACGAAGAAGAAAAATAAACATAAAGAAAATAGTTAACAGACAAAAATTGCACAATAGTGCTTTTGCACAGGTATCGCTAACCGCTATAAATTACCATATTATTAAGTTGAGTCAATGTCGTTGTTTCCAACCGAAGTCAGAGAACGTTCCGTTTTGACGGACTTTCACCATTATATTTTTTTACCACCTACAATCCTTCATGTGTCTTTATATGCATTATTTAATTATTCATTGATCGTTGTATTTGCATTTGCCTTCAATAGTGTGTTTTATATACCTTATGATCTGGTAAAAGTTTCGCTCAAATTCAAATAAACACTTTTCACTTGATCAATTTTTAACACTTTCTAACAAAATTGAAAAGTGTTTATGAATTGGGTTTGTCTGTCCATTTGTCTGCGCTCTAACTCTCGTAAATATGCTCGGATTGCTATGTAATCGATATACTTCATTGAAGACCACCATGGCAGGTTCGGTATTGAAAATGAAGTGTCTACCATTAAAATTCATTTACAAGGACACTCAAAAGTATTCCGTTACATTATGGTCTATGAAGAAAAATCATTTGCGGTATATTTTAATAGTGTTACAATATTTGAAACATAATGAAATTTGTATACAGTATTGATATGCACTAGAAGATGGTTACTATAGAATATGTTATGTGTAGCACTTACAGTACGTGCACAATGGAACTCAAAATTATTCCATTACATTATAATCTATGGAGAAAAATCGTTTACGACGTATTTTTAAGATGTTACTTTGATACAAACATAATGAAATTGATATGAATTTCTGAGGTGCACTAATATATATTTTCTATAGAACATGGGGTGCAAAGCATTTATCAGTCACTTACAGGGTCACACACAAGGGTTCTGTTATATAATATATTCTGTTATATAATCTGTTATATAATATATAGTCTACGAGCTAAAACAGTTCACAGCGTATTTCAATTATGTTTCACTATTTCATTTATTATGAAACTGATGTATGTTTGATGAGATTTAGTTTAAGATGCTTGCAATAGAATAATGATGTGCTTTGCATTTTTCATTCATTTACAGTGACACGTGATACAATGCTGTATAGGAAGTGTCGTCTATTACTGATGGTTGCTAAAAGTGCTTTTTTCAATTATTGAATGAGTTTATAAATTTAACTAAATTACTGCATGTTTGGTGTGAAAAAATAAATTTTATAGGCCGTATACATGGCTACACAAAATAATGCATAACCATCACAGGGAATGAGCGTATATTGCTTAAAAGTGTTTTTTAATCGGAGTTATGCATTTTCAACCTCAACAACATTTTGTATACTAAGATGTTTGTAGCATATAAATAAAATCATGTACAGGGCTACACAAAATAATACTTAACCATTACAGGGAATGAGCGTATATTGCTTAAAGGTGTTTTTTAATCGGAGTTAAGCATTTTCAAGCTCAACAACATTTAGTATACTAAGATGTTTGTAGCATATAAATAAAATAATGTACAGGGCTACTATGGAAAAACTGGATACGTGGACACCTTTCAGTAGTTTTAAGCATGTTTCTGCCTGAATTAAATTTCAGCTTAATACGTGGTGCGTAAAATAATCTGTGCTTCTGTGTATAAGCAGATCTACACAAAAGAATTGAATTTGCCTTTCTGGCTGTAGGTGTAATTGTTGAAATATGAATTTCAAATCAGTTTACGTTCTCTAAAATGTTTACTGAGGTATCTTCTTTATGTTATTAAACGTCGAAGTTTTGTTAAAGTATTCTAGAAGTGTTGGAAAGTGTTTCATAAATTATGCTTGACGCAAGATTTTCTTTCTTGTTATTTTTTGCTTTGTTAATTAACTTCTGGATACAAGTGTACAATGTAAGAAACAGTTCAGTGTAAGAAACAAATTTATAATAAATATTATTGTTACTCTATTTTGAAAATTCCATATTGTTTCTAAATATGCTAACCATTTTTATTTGATAGTAAATTTATAGTGTTTGCCTGAATCTTAAAAAGATAATTCTTATTTCTAAAATGAGTTCGTAAAAGTTGATTATGTTTAGCTATGTTACGAATTGTTTCAACTCTCGAAATTTTACGTTCCTTCCTATAAATGAAAAGTATTTTTATCGACTGAAATAAAAATAAGCTATTATGAAACAGCACGAATTTTCTCTTTGTAAATTTAAAATAATATTAAATAACATCATGGTCTGTCCGCTATCAAAACCCGTAAAATTTTTACGAGCCAATTCAATCTAAGGAACTTAAAAATTTATATCTTTTACGTAACAGGGTTGTTTTAGCAAATTTCTGAAAGTTATTTTATGAAATACGAAATTCAAAATACAACATTTTGCAGTGGATGCATTGTGATAAGAAGACTCGATATTGAATAAAATTTCGAATAAAATAGTTTCAATAACTGGTATAGACGATGTAGGCATCCATTTCTATAAACTTTTGAAATGATGTGAAGTATGACATTTGAAATGATGCGAAAAGGATATTAAGCAGTTGGATAAATATTTATAGTTCATGCAGTCAGCTAGGAAGAGGAAGTCTTCTAAAATATTTCACATACATTATTGAAAAAGATGCGTCTAAAACAAGTTCGATTGCGATTAAATGGGTAAATCGCCTAGAAAAATAAAAATCGATGTCCTAAATGCACTTTTTTTTCACCTATCATATGAGGGGCTTACAACCATAGTTAGGCTTACAAGTAGAGGGGTTTACTTATAGAGGGGCTTACAAGTCCATTTTTCTCTATTGTGAATAATAATGCTTTAAAGGTCTTAATAAATAATCAATTCGGATAAAGTGATTTATAATGATTATAAATGTCAATATTTAATTTAAAGTATCATTTTTATAGTGACTTATTTTTACAAATGACAATTAATATTTCTATTGTAAATTTATACGCTTTTTTTTTAAAATGCAAACTTGGTCCAGTATGGTTGAGAAATTTCCCTGTGTAAATAAAGACTTGTTTATTATAATTACAAAAACTCTTGATTTTGATTTATATTTGCTTGTTCTATTTTTTGCTCTAAACTAAACAGAAAGAGTGAAACATATTACGAGTTATTGTAAATCATTCACTGTACACAATACTATCATCATCATAATCGTCATCATGATGTACTCTAGAGGAATTCGCTTGGAGCCTGGTATCGACCTCTGCTGGAAAATTCTGTAAGTATATATGATGAATTGGTGGAATATATGGCAGAAAATCCATCATATCTTTCTGTTTGGCCAAACTGAATTTTCTACGGCCCGCGTACAATGTATCTTGACTGATATTTGACAAAGAAAGTAACTTACGCTGACGAGCCTGTTTTTACAAATTTATTTTGCGAAAAGGTTGGTATTTATTGACATTGAGGGTTTCTTTGAACAGTAATATGAAGGGAGAACATCTCATAACTCCCCGTAAGGCATGGTGACGTCACGGCGACGTCGTTGTGAAGTCACACTGGGATTTTGTGACCGTCGATGTGACGTCACGTGACGTGGATGTGACGTCACAGTGACTAGAATGCGAGGTCGTTATGGCCGTTTTAGAGGTCGTTTGTGACGTCACATTGTGACCACTCTGTGAAGTCACGGTGTGACTAATTTGTGAAAAGTGTGTCATTTGTGACTATTTTGGCATTAACTTTGTGACGAACCTGTGACGAAAGTGACAATGTTTTGAAGTCACACTGTGACCAGTTTGTGAAATATGTGTCATTTGTGACGAACTTGTCATAAACTCTGTGATGATTTCAAATGAAAATCAAATTTCAAATTAATTGCTTAAAAGGTGCAAAGGCGAACTAGTGAGAAAGATTCCATGCTGGAACTCGAACCCGGGCCATGAGTATAGCGCACTTACGTTCTACCGACTAAACCACATGGAACGATACCCAGCCTGGAAAATTTCTCACTATTACATGTTGGCAAGGCTACAAACGCAGCACAAGATGCAATATTTATCGTCAGCCACCGACATGGCGCAAACACGAAACTTAATTAAATCCAGCATCGATTGAAACTATATTAATACTTGGAAATTTTTTCAGGGAGAACCATTCGCCTTGCATACAATATTTCAAATGAAATTTAAATTTCAAATTAATAGCTTAAAAGGCAATTTTAATTTGAAATTTGATTTTCATTTGAAATACTGTATGCAAGGCGAATGTTTCAACACTTTTCAACTTTATCGGGCATGAAAAACACTTTATTTCAATTCTTAAATATTATATTTTATTTTTTAATGCCAATAAAATAAATGTATCGAAAATGTAGAAAATGAGTTTACAATCAAAGAAAATTTAATAACTGATTATGAATGTGTACAATTAAATGTTTGATTAAAATCACAAACAGTAAAAAAAATGCTTAAATACAATTAAAAAAACAAATATAGCAATTTGAAAAACACTAAATAATTAGTATTTATAATTGTACTATTAACATTATTATTGTACAACAAACTATAATAGATGAATTAAATGCATTTAACAATTTCTCAAAAATCTTTCCATCGCCATATTGCTTTTGAAAGGAATACCAGATCAGTCTCATTGCATATAACATACAACTATTTAACTCGTGATAATAATCTATCAAACAGGAACAAAAAATTTAAATTAAATAAGACATACCTTTTAAGTTCCATAAATATTTTAATAATATCCGTATTTTATCCTAAATTGTCAGGCATATTTCTGTTAGCTTAAAAAAACTAACTTTCCGCGTCAGAACTTCTCTGATCCTTATTTTATTCTACAGTTTAATCAAGCGCAGACGATATTTGAGCAAGCAGGTGCTCCTACTGTATTATTATAATTTTTTTTTTTTTTTTTTTTTTTTTTTTGTACACAACAGATTTAGAGTTTAAATGCGCAGTAATTTTACCTTTATGAGAATATCTGTAATGAAAATTTTCTATTTGAATGAAACACCTGCCTTTTTTCTTTCTTTTTTTTAAAGTACAGTTTGTTTTACATTTAATAAATAAATACGTATCTTCTTAATAAATGAAAAGAGAGTATACAGGATAAAAAAATTTTCTTTGTCAATCTGTCAATTTTTTCATATTCATTTTCAGTAGAATAAAACAATTTTAAAATAACTTTTTTTAAAGTCATATCTCTAAAACACGAATTTGAAATACGAATAATTATATCATGGTTTTGTATAAAATTTGTATACATATTTTTTCGGAAAATACTAATTTTATTTAAAAAGTCTGAAAGAAGTAGAATTTTTAAAAAAATAGTTATTTAAAATAGTTAAACACTAACAGGAAAAAATATGACTTGAATGCAAATTCTAAAGTAAGAAATGCATATATGACTAAACTCTGAGTAGTCTTTCTACGTGCTCATTAAAAGCTACAGACTTAACTGTAATAGAAAATTTTAGTTTGATACCACAGAAGAGTTTAGAATACCACTGGTCGACAAAAAAAAAAAATAAATAAAAAAAAAATAATAAAATAAAATAAATAAATAAAGAAAACAACTTCCTCCCTGAAAACTAAATATGTAAAGTGTACAGATTTAATATTCCTAATTCTAAATATGTTATCCAAATTGCTCCAATACGTACCATTTTTCTGAGAAACACTTTTATAATAATAACAATCAGTGAAGGATTAAATTGCAATGGTAGATAAAATTGAAATCATAAAAAAGTATACTTTCACTGACTTAAATAACAAATTGATAAAATATAGCATGAAAATCTAGTTTGTTGATACTTCTACCGTGCATTTTCCTTTTTCTGCCCCCCCCCCCCCCCTCTCCTCTCTTTTCGTGTCCGAATTTACTATTTCCTATCCACTAATATATTTTCATTCCTTATGTCGCTGTAACTCGGGAATGTAATATTTCTGTTCATTTTCAAAGATTTTTTATGTTCATATTTTTGTCACACTGTGACTTACAATATGGTGATTTTTTTCGTCACATATGTGACGTGACGTACGTTACATGCAGTGTCATAACAGTGACGTCACAATTTTTTTTAATTGCCAGAAAATATAATTTTACATAAATAACATGTTTTGAATATTTTTTGTAATTTTTTAAAGTTTTCTAAGAAGTTCACATCTCAGTCACAATGTGACATCACTGAGTGGTGGCATTTTGGTCACAGATGTGACGTGACCACAGTGACTCACGGTGACGTCACAACGACGTCAAAGTGACCATGCATGCTATGAGGGTCGCAGCCATCAAATATTCATCCAACTTAAACAAATTCCCTCGGTATCTTTCTTTCTGTTTTGTGATACTTTGTTCCAAACCTGTTATAGATACAAAATCGGAATTCTAACTTCAGTGACATCAAAGTTCGGACATTTCCTCTTTGCATTCATAATAGTTTCCTCACAGTCTCCAGGAACATAAATGTATTATTTCTTGCGACTTGCTGCTTCAATCATACCAAATTCTGCGTCATTCGAAAGGAAAGAGTGGCCGGACACCATGAATTTGTGGTCAATTGACTCTGTTGTTATGTGTGTACTATTAACTAATTTTAACAGCGTAAGAGACATTTTGATGTTCCTATTTTGGCCACCCTAAGATTCAAAATATTGAATAATTTTCTTATATTTTAGAGGCTTTCTCTCTAAGGTTTCTTGGAACAATACTAGAAAGGTCTTGAGAACCTCTTCCTCCCTCTATTCCATCCCAGACGTACATGTATTCCATATTATTATTAAAGGAATGCATCCCAAAGTTATAAACATATAGATTGCGTTTATAATAAGTTATGGATGTTAAAAGCTTAGGAACGGGAAGTTTTTTTTTTTTTTTTGCAAGTCGAATTGTACAGCAGTAAGTTTCATCTGAGTCTTTAATTTTATCAGTTTTCATTTTCTCTCTAGCCTGTTTAGCTTTCCGCAAGCGGAGCTCTTGTTCGGTTTCAAGATTTTTTCTAGTGATTTCATCATTTCCTGTCAAAAGCTTGATTTATATGTCATCATATAATTTATTTGTTCCTATACTTGGCGGCTTGAAGTATAAATTAAACTTTGTGATGAAGAATTTGTAATACAATTTCTCTTTCACGAAGGTCTTTTAGGAAGCTTTCATTACAAAAAGCTACCTATTGCAGCCGTTCGGAAGAAAGCGATTTCAAAAAATTTTGGTATATTTTCATCGATCATGACCCCCAGACCCCGAAACCACCCTCCGTTCAAAATTGATATATATATATATATATATATCTGACCTATGTCACATAGTAACTCTCGTAATTATGAACCGATTTCGATGTATTTCGGTGTGTACATAGTACATACCAATGTCTCGACCGAGTTCGTTGGCCAGCTTCATCCGCAGTTTTGTTTCAAAATGGCGGCCATTTAAAATTTTTAAAAAAATTTAAAATTTAAAATGTGGTACCAAAAAATTAAAAATGGAAAAATATTTTTTTCTTATGTATTTGACCTTTATACAAAGACTCCGGAGCAGTTTTTGTTTCGTCTATATCTTAAAAAATGGCTGAGTTATAGCATTTTGAATTTCTTGAGTGGCTGACATTTTGAAACGTCCTGAATTTTGTCACGCGATAAAAGGCGTATTTATGAACCGATTTCGATGTAATTCGGTGTGTACATAGTACATACCAATGTCTCGACCGAGTTCGTTGGCCAGCGTCATCCGCCATTTTGTTTCAAAATGGCGGCCATTTAAAACTTTAAAAAAAATTTTTAATTTGAAATGTGGTACCAAAAAATTGAAAATGGAAAAATATTTTTTTTCTTATGTGTTTGACCTTGATAAAAAGATTCGGGAGCAGTTTTTGTTTCGTCTATATCTTAAGAAATGGCAGAGTTATAGCATTTTGAATTTCTAGCGTGGCTGACATTTTGAAACGTCCTGATTTTTGTCACGTAATATCAGGCGTATTTATGAACCGATTTGGATGTACCTTGGTGTGTACATAGTACATACAAATATCTCGACCGAGTTCGTTGGCCAGATTCATCCGCCATCTTGTTTCAAAATGGCGGCCATTTAAAAAAAAATTAAAAATTAAAAAATTAAAATGAATTACCAAAAAATTGGAAAATGAAAAAGATTTTTTTCGTATGTGTTTGACCTTAATACAAAGATTCCGGAACAGTTTTTGTTTCGTCTATATCTAAAAAAATGGCTGCGTAATAGCATTTTGAATTTCTATTGTGGCTGACATTTTAAAACGACCTGATTTTTGTCACGCGATAACAGGCGTATTTATGAACCGATTTGGATGTAACTTGGTCTGTACATAGTACATACCAATGTCTCGACCGAGTTCGTTGGCCAGCTTCATTCACCATCTTGTTTCAAAAGTGTTGCCATTTAAAAAAAATTAAATTTAAAATTTAAAATGAGGTATTCAAAAATTGGAAAATTAAAAAGATTTTTTTTATTTGTTTGGCCTTGATACAAAGATTCCGGAGCAGTTTTTGTTTCTAAAAATTTGTTCCTTTGTTTATATCTTAAAAAATGGTTGAATTATAGCACTTTGAATTTCTAGCATGGCTAACATTTTGAAACGATCTTGGATTTGTCACGCGATAACACACGTATTCGCCTATTTCGATGTAAGAAGGCATGTGGATAGTATACATCAATACCTCGACCAAGTTCGCTGGCCAGATTCATCAGCCATCTTGTTTCAAAATGGCGGCCATTAAATTAAAATATTTATATATATTTAAAGTGAGGTGCAAAAAAATTAGAAATTGAAAAAGGTTTCTTTCTTAAGTATTTGACCGTGATATAAGGATTCAGGAGCATTTTTTGTTTGTCTTTACCTTAAAAAATGGCTCAGATATAGCAGTTTCAATTTCTATTGTCGGTGACATTTTGAAAAATCTGATTTTTTGCATGCGACAGCACTCGTATATATCAACCCATTCCGATGTGAGTGAGCATGTGCACAGCAATTACTAAGGTCTCTGCCAAGTTCACTGGTTAGACTCATCCACCATGTTGTCTTAAAATGGCACGCACTTTAAGAAATCGCCGAATTTGGCTGCCAAATATAAGTTACTTTAAAGAAAAGCAGCTTGGATAAAGCTGACTAATTTCGCGAAATTCTCATTCATTATATTGATAAAAATTAGTATTGAATCTCCTACATTCGGTTTCCACTAAATTGAGCTTCGTGTGTTTGAATGATATAAGTCGGCTTTTTTAAAATAAGGAGTATGAAAGCTACCTCTTCCTCCCGGCACTGGCCGGAAGGACTTTTTATTTGTCGTACATTTCTCTCTATGCCGAAGATCGAACTATGTTTCTTTTTCATTGTGATGATTTTTTTTTTTTAAGAAAAACACAGTCGGTATGTTTACCGTTTGTTTTCCGAGAGAGGGGGGGGGGGGAGGGGTCATCAAAAGCAATATTACTTTCCATTCATAGTTTATCCATCTAATGATTCGCGAACATTTATTTTTCATCAGACGTTTAAAAATCGATACTTATTTAAACTACAACGTTTTGGATAGTAATGAGGCAAGATTTAGACGAGAATGGACCACAAATGAAAGAGTGGTACACTGATGAATGGACTTGATTCAGTATGGTTGTGAAGGTTTATTGTATTACTTCACCACCTCTGGACAGCGATGCAATCTATGAGAAAGTATGTGAACTAAAGACTTGATGCACTATGGTAGTAGATAAAACACATTTTACTGCACCTTCTACATGAACTATCTCTTTTTTTTTCTTTTTTTTTTAAGTGGACTTGGTCTACTATGTTGTGAGCCCCTCATATATTATACACAAATCATTCATTCTCTAAACCGTCTATATATAACCTTAACTTCAATAATATACAATTTGTTATCTGTGTAAACTTATATTTATAACATATTATTTTTTTATTCATAAAAGGGGGAGAGTATTGTACTTTGTGTCAATATATTAAAAAGAGAGAAACAACGTTTAAAGAACACAAATATAAGTAATTTTTAAAAGCATATAGCTATTTCGAAGCCTCTAAGGCCCCATCATCAGTGCTTATAAATTAAAGATAAAAAATAAAACTATGGAATAAAAGAGAAGGGAGGCAGAGCAAGAAGGCGCACCTCACATCCCGAACGTCAACAGCGAAATGAAAATCACTGTTGACAAACAGCCACGGAGTCGGTCTCACACGCACTCAGGGAGACCAATCAAAAACCGCCCAGATGCTCCGGGAGAGTTCAAATAAAGCGGAGGAAAAGGGGGGGGGGGGGTAGGGAAGAGGACGAGTTAAAGAAAATTAAACCATAACTTTGAAAAATTAGGCGTGCTGGACAAATCGTTTACTTTACTATCTTACTAGCATTTGTTTTCGCAAAACACATTCATTTTTAATGGTAATTTTTATTGCATGACTGGGCAATCCCACGCTATGGGCTCCCCCCTCAGCCCCATCCTCAGTGACATTTACATGCACTATTACGAATCAAACCTTTTCAAGAAATTATCTTTTCCATTTTACATCCGCTATGTTGACGGCTGTTTTGCTTTATTGAACTCTGATGGGCTTGATCTTACAAATATTCTCGATACTATCAACTCTATAGATGAACATATTCAGTTCACTTCCGAACTCGAAAATAACTGTCGTTTGCCCTTCCTTGATGTCATGGTTTTCCGCAAAAATAACTTATTTCACACTACAGTTTACCGTAAACTATTCGCAGTATCTTTACCCCCTCATCGTTTATCATCCCATCCACCTAGCCAAAAGTTGGCTACCTTCAACGCTTACGTCTATCGGGCTTTAAATATCTGTTCTTCAGACAGTTTACTAAAAGCTAAAATAGATTACATTAAATCCATTACCATTGATCGAGGTTTTACAGTTGAAATCATAGATTCCATTCATAATAAACTAAGTAAACGTTCTCACTCCAAAGTTAAGACTGTCGGCAATGAAAATTTAAAAAAATTAATTATACTTTCATATTTTTCCAAAATAGCCATCAAATTTCTAAAATCTTGTTAAGATTTGATTTTAAGTTAGTTTATACTCCTTTTAACAAAATTCAGTTCACAAATCTGAAACATCCAATTGACAGTTTTTCACATTGGGGTATTACAAGATATCTTGCGAATGCAATAAAGTGTACATTGGTCAAACGAAAAGACCCTTTAAGGTCCGTTTAGGGGAGCATAAAACTTGAGTCAAAAATTGTGACGTCAAGCGTTCCGCTATTGCTAATCACTGCGGGTCCAACAATCATAATTTTAAATTTTCCGAAGCCTCAATTATACAAAAATGCTCATCAATTTACAATCTTGACTTTTGGGAAGCCTACCACATATGGAAAATTTCAAACAGCTTAGTAAACGATTTGTCCAGCACGCCTAATTTTTCAAAGTTATGGTTAATTTTCTTTAACTCGTCCTCTTCCCTCCCCCCACCTTTTTCTCCGCTTTATTTGACTCTCCCGAAGCATCTGGGCGGTTTTTTAATGGTCTCCCTGAGTGCGTGTGATACCGACTCCGTGGCTGTTTGTCAACAGTGATTTTCATTTCGCTGTTAACGGTCTGAATGTGAAGTGCGCCTTCTGGCTCTGCCTCCCATTTTTTTATTCCATAGTTTTATTTTTATCTTTAATTTATAAGCACTGATGATGGGGCCTTAGAGGCTTCGAAATAGCTATATGCTTTTTAAAATTACTTACATTTGTGTTCTTTAAACGTTGTTTCTATCTTTTTAATATTTTTTTATTGAATTGGATAACTCAGGTCAATATCTAAATGGGTCCTTTTTTTTACTTTTTTGTTTTTGATTGCAGTTTTTTTATGAGCAAACTTTCTTATTGTAAACATATAAAATAAAGAGACGCTGCCATTATGTTTTACGCGCGAATGTTGATCAAACAAAGCAATTACTATCTTGAAAACCATTTTCATTTTATCTTCAGAAAAAAGGTTGAAGACACAATCAGAATTCTCAAGAAACAATAGGTCTCAGATGTTTGCGGATTTGATTTGAAATGAAATATCCTCCTTATGTTATCCATCAATTTTAGTAAAGACGCTTCTATTAAATACAAAGACTTACTGATTTCGGAAATTTTTGAGGGATTTTTCTTCATGAAAACAAAAATTTCCGGAAATTTGGTTGTTTATACTGACTGGAGGATATTTTTGTTCACGTAAGGGAATTGGTTCTTATACCATCTATGAAGTAAAACAAAAATTATATTATTTGGTTTTGAAAGCGAGTAAATTTAAGGTGTTTTTTACCTTATTGATACCAAATCTTTTTTTATATTCAAAAGGCAAGATGCAACAGGGCTTGCAATTTTTTAAAATATATATATAAATAGAATAAACTTATAGATTATAAATTTCTTTTCCACTGCTAGTAAATCTCTTTTTCGATTAATTTTTAGCTATTATGTGTATCCTCATCGTTTAAAATGATTTTCAATACTGTAACTATTCCTTTGTTTTAGAGGCCTGCGACATTTAGTGACATGTTTTGAACAACTAGCAAGTGGATTATTAAAATCATCTGAAAAATAAGGCAAGCAGGAAGCAGGGATTCTGCTTTTTCCGAATTTAGTGTTGCCCCCGATAATATATATATATATATATATTTAGAGAGAGAGAGAGAGAGAGAGAGATAGTGCAAAACATATTTCAGTTTAAGACTTAAAATACATGCTTTTATTTTACATAAAATGTTGTAATTTGCATCTGCTGAAGAATACCGCATTTACGATCCAGTCTAAAACAACATCTATGGAAAAGTATGTATATGACGTCACTATCGCGGAATGATACACAAACCCAGCAAAAAACTGGTGTTTTTCAAGAAACTCCACAAAAAAAAAAAGAAAAAAAAAGAAAAGAAAGAAAGAAAGAAAACGGGTATATAACGATTCATATACCTTCATTTGTTTGTAACATTAATATGGATACAGAAAATTGCAGTTTATAATAGTTGCATGTTTTATCAGAAATCATTTATTTACCTTTTTTCAAAATTCGGAAAATAGCACGTATTTTAATTACAATTTTTTTTTTCAGTTTTTATGAGAAAATGGCAATAAAATGATATTGTAATCTACTATTTTCCTTTAACTTTCTATTCAGAAATGGAGTACTTCAGTTGCCACTATTGCAGAAATGGCAATAAAAACTACAAAAAAGTTAATATCTCTAAAATAAATTGAGATGCAGTTTTTAAACAAATTGCATTTAAAAGTACCCTTTTTTTTCCCCATAAAATTGTGTAAAAATTTAAAATGTCCCTGGTGTAAAAATTTAAAATGTGGGATGTTTAGAAGTTTTAAAAAATGCTGTAGATTATCAGTATTTAATGGTACAATGATGCACCTGCTTCATTTTTCGGCTGATTCATGTAACGTACTTTTAGGTAGCTTTCTTTACAAAAAAGCTACCTATTGCAGCCGTTCGGAGGAAAGCGATTTCAAAAAATTTTGGTATATTTTCATCGATCATGACCCCCAGACCCCGAAACCACCCTCCGTTCAAAATTGATATATATATATATATATATATATATATATATATATATATATATATATCTGACCTATGTCACACTGTAACTCCCGTAATTATGAACCGATTTCGATGTAATTCGGTGTGTACATAGTACATACCAATGTCTCGACCGAGTTCGTTGGCCAGCTTCATCCGCCATTTTGTTTCAAAATGGCGGCCATTTAAAATTTTTAAAAAAATTTTAAACTTAAAATGTGGTACCAAAAAATTAAAAATGGAAAAATATTTTTTTCTTATGTATTTGACCTTTATACAAAGATTCCGGAGCAGTTTTTGTTTCGTCTATACCTTAAAAAATGGCTGAGTTATAGTATTTTGAATTTCTAGGGTGGCTGACATTTTGAAACGTCCTGAATTTTGTCACGCGATAAAAGGCGTATTTATGAACCGATTTGGATGTAATTCGGTGTGTACATAGTACATACCAATCTCTCGACCGAGTTCGTTGGCCAGCTTCATCCGCCATTTTGTTTCAAAATGGCGGCCATTTAAAATTTTTTTAAAAATTTAAAATTTGAAATGTGGTACCAAAAAATTGAAAATGGAAAAATATATTTTTCTTATGTATTTGACCTTTATACAAAGATTTCGGAGCAGTTTTTGTTTCGTCTATATCTTAAAAAATGGCTGAGTTATAGCATTTTGAATTTCTAGCGTGGCTGACATTTTGAAACGTCCTGAATTTTGTCACGCGATAAAAGGCGTATTTATGAACCGATTTGGATGTAACTTCGTTTATACATAGTACATACCAATATCTCGACCGGGTTCGTTGGCCAGCTTCACCCGCCATCTTGTTTTAAAATGGCGGCTATTTAAATTTTTAAGAAAAATTTAAATTTGAAATGTGGTACCAAAAATTGAAAATTGAAAAAATATTTTCTTCTTATGTGTTTGACCTTAATACAAAGATTCCGGAACAGTTTTTGTTTCGTCTATATCTAAACAAATGACTGAGTTATAGCATTTTGAATTTCTGTTGTGGCTGACATTTTAAAACGACCTGATTTTTGTCACGCGATAACATGCGTATTTATGAACCTATTTGGATGTAACTTGGTCTGTACATAGTACATACCAATGTCTCGACCGAGTTCGTTGGCCAGCTTCATTCGCCATCTTGTTTCAAAAGGGTTGCCATTTAAAAAAAAATTAAATTTAAAATTCAAAATGAGGTATTAAAAAATTGGAAAATGAAAAAGATTTTTTTTATGTGTTTGGCCTTGATAGAAAGATTCCGGAGCAGTTTTTGTTTCTGAAAATTTGTTCTTTTGTTGATATCTTAAAAAATGGTTGATTTATAGCACTTTGAATTTCTAGCATGGCTAACATTTTGAAACGATCTTGTATTTGTCACGCGATAACACACGTATTCGCCTATTTCGATGCAAGAAGACATGTGGATAGTATACATCAACACCTCGACCAAGTTCGCTGGCCAGATTCATCAGCCATCTTGTTTCAAAATGGTGGCCATTAAATTAAAAAATATATATATATTTAAAGTGAGGTGCAAAAAAATTAGAAATTGAAAAAGGTTTCTTTCTTAAGTATTTGATCTTGATATAAGGATTCAGGAGCATTTTTTGTTTGTCTTTACCTTAAAAAATGACTCAGATATAGCAGTTTCAATTTCTATTGTGAGTGACATTTTGAAAAATCTGATTGTTTGCATGATATAAGTTGGCTTTTTTTAAATAAGGGTTATGAAAGCTACCTCTTCCTCCCGGCACTGGCCGGAAGGACTTTTTTAGTTACGACACTTTGATTGTTGACTGAAAGAAACAGAATCGGGGGCTAATAAATTCTATGTATTATTGGAATATGAAATATTTGTTACGTTTAAAATTAACTTCCGGGGCGGGATAAAAAAAAATATTTACTCTCTATTGTGAATCTAGGCATGATTCCTCAAACATTCCTATACCCAACTAGGCATATAAAAATCCCTGAATGGAAACTTCATTTTGACATATTTTGCCACTTTAAGTATTTTCAGTCACTCTGCGTCCGTTCAAATATTTATGTTAATTATGAAACTTTTTTTTTTTTTTTAAGTTGATTAAAAATGAACATTTAAAATGCTAGAAAAATTCTAAATATACGATATAGAATATAATTTATTAAACTAAATTAATAAATGCCTAGTGAATGAACACTGTGTTTCTTTTACTTATATTAGAATTTAAGAATAAGAATAAGGCTAATATATCTTTCAGAAATAGAAATTCTGCAATTCGAATTAGATCCCTGCATCGTATTACCCGTCCCAAACCTGAAAATTCTTATTACATTTAACCCAAACTAAAAGCGGCACACTTCAGTCCGAACCAAACCCGAAATAAAAGAAAATTATAGAAAAGTCTAAAGTTATGTCTCTAATATAAATTTATCTTTTATATTGAAAACTTAACACTTATGGATTCATTAAGTTCCAAATATATACCTTTTTTCATCTGTAAGTACATTTTGGACATTTTTGAAAAATAGATCAAGCCGAACACGATCCGATGCAAAACTGTAATTTAAAGGTAACAATAATGCTTCTTCAATAAAAGTATTTCAGTGAATTTTTTGAGTGAATTCTTGCTACACTATTAGGTAGATTTCATATGAAATACTACCTATTGGGATCGTTCCTATGTTGGAATTTCTGAAAAATTTTTGCAGATCTACACCGATCATGACCCCTAGAAACCAAAACCACCCTCAGTAAAAAACTTTATATATATATATATATATATATATCACTTTCTTCTGGACACGATAACTTTCGTAATTCTGCACCAATCTCTTCCAAACTGATACATAAAATCAAAGGGCATAAAATCTCGGTCAAGTTCGTTAATGAGCAAAATCGAACCAAGGGGATGGAAATAGGGAGAGGTTTTGTGAAAACCGAAAACCCCCCCATAACTTCTTAATTTTTGTACATATCAAATCAGTTTAAAGTTTTTATTACTTCTAAAAATAGGGCCAAAATTTTATGTATCACAGATTTTTGATAAAGTTAAAAATGGGCTCAAGGGGCGCAAAAAATAGGGTTTTTGGGAGAAAAAAGATTCATAACTTCGTCAATTCTCAAGATATCAATTCCAATTAATTTTATTATAAATTTCCTTAATATTATCTACAACTTTCATATTCACAAGTTTTTGGTAGGACCAATTCGCACCGAAAAAAAAAAAAAAAAAAAAAAAAAAAAAAAAATTAAAAACGAAAACAAAAAGGGGGTTTGAAGAAGTAAAAAATTCATAACTCCGTCAATTCAAAAGATATAAAATTCCCATGAATTTATCATATATCTTCTTAATATTGTCTACAAATCTATATAAACAAGTTTTGGATAGGACCAATTCTTACAGCAAAAACAAATTAAAAATACATAGCGGTTGAAGAAAAAAATCATCTAAGTAAGGGTGTATTCATATCCAAACTGCGTATTTTCTGACTCATTTTACAATTCATTTTTGCTCTCAAATGCTTCCAATTGGTACGTTTTCTTACTCAGAAACTATATAATGTACCGTAATGGTCGATTTTTTGATAGAGGCAGAATATATTTTAAAAAATACTGTTAAAGTGGGCATTTTCAAACGAATTTCCTGAAGCGGATTGTGTTGGAAAAATCATTGCATTAAGGATGCACTCAAATCCAAAACTGCTTATTTTCTGACTCATTTTTAAATTCATTTTTGCTCTCAAACGCATTTAATTGGTAGATTCGCTTATTCAGAAACTATATAATGTACCGCAATGATCGATTTTTTGATAGAGGCAGAATATATGTCAAAAAATGATGTCAAAGTGGGCATTTTGAACGGAATTTCCCGAAGCAATTGTGTTATCACTTTCTTCTGGACACGATAACTTCCGCAATTCTGCACAAATCTCTTCCAAACTGATACGTAAAATCAAGGGACGTAAAATCTCGGCCAAGTTCGTTAATGGGCAAAAGCGGACAAAGGGAATGGAAATAGGGAGGGGTTTTGTGAAAACCGAAAAAACCCCATAACTTCTTAATTTTTGCACATATCAAATCAGTTTAAAGTTTTCATTACTTCTAAAAATAGCGCCAAAAATTCATGCATCACAGATTTTTGATAAAATTTAAAATAGGCTCAAGGAGCGCAAAAAATAGAGTTTTTGGGAGAAAAAAATTCCTTACTTCGTCAATTCTCAAGATATCAAATCCAATAATTTTATTATACATCTCCTTAATATTATCTACAACTTTTATAGTCACAAGTTTTTGATAGGACCAATTCGTACCACAAAAAAAAATTAAAAACAAAAACAAAAAAGGGGGGTTGAAGAAGAAAAATTTTCATAACTCCGTCAATTCACAAGATATAAAATCTCCATGAATTTATCATATAATTTCTTAATATTGTCTTCAATATTTATATAGACAAGTTTTTGATAGGGCCAATTCTTACAGCAAAAACAAATTAAAAATACATAGCGGTTGAAGCAATGGCGGATCTAGGGGGGGGCGAGGGGGCGATCGCCCCCCCCCCCCTTGGGCAAATAAAGGGTTTGCAAAACGACATTATGCATCCTCACTGGAAAAGACTTGGGGCGAAGCTCGAGCAAGGCGCGACCCGGGTCGGGTCGCGCCAGTTTAAATCCACGAGACTCGGCCTGTCTTCACTCTTTTAGAGCCGGGCCGTGCCCTGATCTTAAATTTTTCTGCAAATTCGGGTCGGGACAGACTTATTTTTCTTCCAAGTCGAGTCTGGCCTGGACTTCATTCTTCCTAGAGACCAGCACTGGCCAAAATTTCCAGGTCGGGGCTCGTCCCGGAATAAAAGCTAAACGTTTGGTCCGTGTCAGCCCGTATGATAAGCAGTATGGGCCCGACCGCGACCCGTGTACTTCTCTAAATTTTTCTCCCTGAGACCAAGTTGGTCTGGCATCTTACTTATTTGTTATTCGTAAAAATTATATTTGTGTTGTACACTTGTTGAGCGAAATCTTTAAAAAATTAATTTTATTTGATAAGTTACTGAGATGCATTTTTAAAAATCTACTTTTTTTCTTTGTAGAGCTTTAAAATTGTGATTTTCTTTTATCATCCGTTTCTTTCATTCTAAACTGATTTTCTTACTGGATTTCCATTTGAATGTATTTATCTAAGTATTGATTTTTGAATAGTGTGTATGTACATGATTGCTTAAATAGTCATTAATATTAATGTTTTACCGTATTCATTAATTTCGAACATAATCTAAATTAAAATATGAGCATAATTAAGTGTGCTTTATGAATAATTTTAATTGCAAAATGCAGGCTGGGGTGGAGTCGATTTTTTACCTTTTATACTAGGCCAGGCCAATAATTTTTTTTGTGGGTGTTGGACCTGGAAATTTCAGCCCTGGTAAACCTCTAACTGACATATCGAAGCCAGCTTTAATTTTTTTTAAATATGCTTCTTTCAGCCATCATCCCATAGCTACTGAATATACCGTGTGTCCTAAAATGGACCGACTGATTTTAAATACAATTCAGTTACTTGCAAATGGCGACAGCTATTAAAAAATTTTTTGAAGAAGGGTTATGTAAGATCTCAGGAGCAGGGGTGTGTGATTCTGTTCCGAATTTTCCAAAAATTTAACCCACTCACTGCGCATCTCGCGATTTCAACGGCCAACGTGAAAGTGGCAAAATTTGCGCAACCCGCAAATTCCGCAGCAAATCTTTTTTTTTTTTTTATGATCTAATTCTATTCAAAAAAGAAACTCTTTCACAAAGATTTTGGACATGTTTGAACTCTAAAATATATGCAGATTTGAAATATGTAATAAAATAAAGGCGCAATTTTTGAACCTATTTTCATAACATATATATATACGCAGCGAGAGGGTTAAGGCATTTGGTTCCGAAAATTTAAAAAATTCATCAATCCGAAAATTCGGACATAAAAATGATCGCGAATTTTAACAAATGGTCGCCATAAAAGATCTATTTCGTCAATCGTTCGCATAAAATAACTTCAATTTTATAAAAGAAACGCGGAAAAAACGCAAATTTGGTCAAAGAGCCGTGGAAAAAACGCGAATTTCATCAAAGGGTCGCGGAGTAAACTCGAATTTTTTTCAAATAACCGCGAAAAACGCGAATTTCGTCAAAGAATTGCGAAAAAATACAAATTTTATCAAATAATCGCGAAAGAAACACGAATTACCTCAAAGGGTCGCAAAAGAAACGCGAATTTCCTAAAAGAGTCGCGAAAAAAAACTCAAATTTCGTCAAAGTATCGTGGTGAAAAGCGAATTTCGTCAAAGAATTGCTTAAAAACGCGAATTTTGTCAAAGGATCGCTGAAAAAATGCGATTTTCGTCAAAGGATCACGGAAAAAAACGCAAATTTTGTCTATGGGTCGCGGGAATAAAACTCAAATTTTATCAAAGGGCTGCAAAATTACACTAATTTCGTCAAAGGGTTGCGGAAGAAACGTAAGTTTCGCCAAAATATAATGGAAGAAATGCGAATTTCATCAAAGGGCTACGGAAACGCGAATTTTATCAAAGGGCTGCGAAAACATGCGAATTTCGTCAAAGAGTTGCGGAAAAAACGCGAATTTTGCCAAAGAATCGTGGAAGAAATGCGAATTTTATCAAAGAGTCGCGAAAAAATACAGTGGTCTCTTTAGAAAACAGCACACATACATACACCTATGTTTATTATTATAGGTATAATTTTGAATCAGAAATAATATGCTGAACTATCTTTTGAAGAAAACGGGTTAACCCAAACCCAGCTTGCAAGAATCTGCACTCAACCTGAAAACCATCCGAATAAAAAACAGCTAACCCGACCTGCAACAAGAACAATTAGTGCCAGGAGGGAATATCCCCCCCCCCCCCTCTGCTGTAACATTTCAGAAAATTTGTTTTGAATTTATCGCTGCTATTGTAAAGTAAAATCGAGAATCGCAGTAAAAAATCTCCTGCCATCTTACATAATCCTCCTACAAGATTTTTTTAAATTGCTGTCACCTTTTGCAAGTTACTGAATTTTAAAATCAGCTAGCCCATTTTAAGATATCCGGTATCTTTTTTTAATAAGTATCAAAGCATTCTTTACTGAATTTCAACTCATCTTAGATATAAAGAGACAAGCAGTCTTATACCAAATTAGTATTCTTTGCATAATCCTGAAGATTAAAAAGTATTATTAAATAATTGTTTGGCCGTGCCCGTTATTTAGCTTTTACTTGTTTTTATCTTCAAAAATATTTAGACTTTCTTTCCAAAATTCGGGTCGGGCCGAAGCTCGAAACCTTCTCGCAAGAGTGAAAACCCAATCCGAAACTGACCCAAACCCGAAATAATGTATGTCAATCTGCCCCAAACCCAATGCGCCAGAGCGCAACTAAAAATTAGAAGTCAACCCAACCGCAGCAGAAAAGTAGAAGACAAGCGGACCCAAACCCGACCCGCAGCAAGAAAGTAGATGTTAGCCCGACCCGCAGCAAAAAGTAGAAGTCAACCGACCCAAACGCGACCCACAGCAAAAAAGCATAGTCAACCGGACCCAAACCCGACCCGCAGCAAAAAGTAGAAGTAACACGACCCGCAGTGAAAAAATCAGCCCCGGCTCGCGCATCAGATTGAAGTCCCAAATTTCTAAAATCGCCGCCCCCTTGATGACTCTCCAGATCGCCCTTGGGTTGAAGAAAAAAATCATCTTATTAAGGGTGCATTCAAATCCAAACTGTCTATTTTCTTACTCATTTTTTAAATTCATTTTTGCTCTCAAACGCATCCAATTGCTAGATTCTCTTATTCAGAAACTATATAATGTACAGTAATGATCGATTTTTTGATAGAGGCAGAATATATTTCAAAAAATGATGTCAAAGTGGGCATTTTGAACAGAATTTCCGGAAGCGATTGTGTTAGAAACGAAAAATATTGCCCTACTGAGAAAATAATTGTTTATTAATCAAGTTTTAATTAATTGAAAGGAAAATAAAAACACAGGTCGCTTATAAATCTTTTCAAAAATCACGTCAGCATGTTTCATATTTTTTTTATTATTATTATTATTATTATTATTATTATTAAAAATGAATCTGAAAATGTGCCAGAAAATTTCGAGTTGTTGAGTATGGGAAAATATTTTTTAATATCGCCTTAACATGATTCTGATAAAACCAGCTATTTTATAAAAAGGAAATAAAACTCGTCAAAAGCAGACAGATAAAACTGTTAAAGTGGATTTATATCTAATAATGATTTAATTTTTGTTGGTGAAATTAGTATACTTAACTTCGAAATCTACCTCTGCCTGTAGGCGGGCCGGCAGGGATTTTTAAAATTAATGAGAAAGAAATAAACAGCTTATAGTGAAGAAGTAGGCATAAAATAAAGTTAATCTGTAAAGTTTTTTTTTTTTTTCTGTTGTTTTATAAAACATGATGTTTTGTTTTCTCGGGTGTTTCTTTTTCATAAGAATCTTTTTTATCAAAATAATTTTTGTAGCTTATATCATTATAGCATCTCGTAAAAATTAAATTTTCATTAGTACTAACTTACAAGGTCATTAATGATCCAAAAGATAATAAACCTTTTCTACAAAGCGCAGGGAGGAGGGATCTATTAAAGAGCATCTATAAATATGTTTTTTTATATTTAAACATCATAAATATCTTAAAAAATAAGAAAAAGAAAACAGGAAAAATGTAACAATACTAAATTATGAATGATATAAAAAAACTGCCCTCCACCCCCCCCCCCCCCAAAAAAAAAGAAGAAGAAAGACGAAGTAATGAGTACAGAGATTTAAAAAATAAAAATAAATTAAATTAAAAAATTTAATAAAAGAAATGAAATGTGCTTCAATGATTATGATTTCTACTTTTTCTTTTTTTTTCTGTTTTTTTCCCTTGAAGATTCATTATGCGTTTTTTAAGAAGAAAATAATCCAATCTGCGCATCAAAAGTAGTTATTTGTTGCAGAAGTTCGCAGTATTCCAAATTGCAGATTATTAATTTATAGCTACCTCCAGATTGCATTGTTATTATAATTGTACTATTTCTACATTGATTATAATAATATTCTTTATTATACATTTAATTTTTAAAAAATCTAAATAAATATTTTTTTATTTAACAGTTTTCTAACCTTACCATTATTTAACAGTAACTTTAAATATTTTAGCTACTTTATTTAGATAGAAAGTATTATATTGGAATTTCTATAAGAATACAGGAATTTTATTTATCTAATAATTGATCTTAATCCTGTCAGGGGCAAAGTACTTCTGTTTCTAAAATGTTTAAATTGTTGAATTACACCAGGGTTTACGAATAAATTTATTTGAAAACAATAAAAGCGTTTTCTTCACGTAAAAACAAAATTTCATTGTGAAGATGTGGGTATAAAATAAAGTTAATCTGCAAAGTAATTATATTTTTCTTTTTATAAAAAATGATGTTTTGTTTTCTTGGCGAATTTGTTTCATAAGAATATTTTTTAGCAAAATATGTTTTTGTAGCTTATGCCATTACAGCACCTCGTAATCAACTTAAATTTTCATTAGTGTACTAACTTACAAGGTCATTAATGATCCAAACAATCATAAACCTTCTGTACATAGGAGGAAAAATCTATTAAAGAGAACCCATAAATATATTTTTTATATTTAAACATTATAAATCTCGTGAAAAATAAGAAAAAGAAAACAGGAAGAAAGTAACAATACTAAATTATCAATGTTATAAAAAACTTCCTCCCCCCCCCCCCCCCCCCACACACACACACACTCACACACATACACACAAAAGAAAGGAAGAAAGACGAAAGGGCAATGAGTACAGAGATGAAAAAAAAGGGATAAAAAGTGTTTTAATGATTATGATTTCTAATTTTCTCTATTTTTTTTCCTGTTTATTTTTTCCCTTGTACAATCCTTATGTGTTTTTTAAGAAGAAAACAATCCAATCTGCGCATCAAAAGTAATTATTTGTCGCAGAAGATGGCAACATTCCAGATTGCAGATTATGAATTTACGGCTACCTCCAGATTGCATTATTATTATAGTTGCACTACATATTTCTAATTTGATTATTATAATATCCTTTGTTATACATGTAATTATAAAAAAATATCAAAATAAATATTTTTTTGCTTGACAGTTTTCTTGCCTTATCATTTATATATGGGAATTGTATTTATCTAATAATTGAATTTGTCTTAATCCTGTCAAGGACAAAATATTCTGTTTCTAAAATGTTGAAATGGTTGAATTACACCAGGGCTTACGAACAAATTTATTTGAAAACAGTAAAAGCATTTTCTTCACGTAAAAGCAAAATTTATTCCAAAATTCTTTTGTCATCGTGCATTTGGGGATTAAAATTGAATGTGACACATAATATTCCACCGTCTTTCAAAGGTCTAATATAGAATTAGAACAATTTTAAATACTATCCTTGCAGGAAAAAAAAACATTAAAAGAAAAATTGTGAAAACTAAACACTTCTAAGTGAAAATACCGAATAATAAGTTAAAATGTTAAAAGAATTATAATTACTATTATTATTACTTAAATAAAATACATGCTTGCAAACTTACGAGCATGTGCGGGAATTTAACCCTTAAATGCATATGGTATCGTTTTTGATACAATAATTGTTCCCTATTTATTGGATTTTTTATTCGCATATTCCGTATTTCCACCAGAAAAATAAAAAAGAAAAATTCACTCCATTTAATAACAGCCATTTCGTTATTAAATAAACCGAAATTTACCATTTATATTTTCTGGTATGAATTCCGATTCTCTGAATTATGAAATTTCGGGAACGCATTCTACCCTATGCATTTAAGGGTTAAATGAATAATGTACAGTCGTGAAAAAAAAAAGTAAACACCCCAACAAATTGTCGTAGAATAAAGATACAGGTACCAAACGATTGGAAATAAAGTCTACTATCTTTAAATGATGCATATAAAATTTGCTTAGGGGGCTATCTACATATCAAAACAAACCCAAACTTTTTTTTTTTTTTTTTTTTTAATAGCAAGACCCAATTTTGACACCATAAATAAATTCTACACCCTTCAATTGGCCTAAATATAAATTTGTATGAAATTCGTACGATTAGTTTACGAGGAATTAATTATTTTAAAATGGTATTATTTTAGGGATTGTATCCAAATTGAAGTTCGGTACTCGAAGGTTGTTGAATAGCTGCAGGTTGACTAAGTCACTTCTATTAATGTATTATTTCTTGCCAATATGACCATTTCACTCACTTAGTATGCTTCGGCTACTGTTATATACCGTAAAATCCTTTTCAATATTCATTTTATAATGCTTTCAAGTGTTGAATTATCCGATTAAAAAATATATAAGTTATCTGTAATTATAATAGTTTTCTAATATGTAAATGTGATTGGAATTTCATAAATATATAAGTAAAGAATAAACAATAGTATAAAGCAGTATAAGGAATCAATGTAGAAAAAAAATAGACACATTGCTTTTTTGCTTGAAAATAAATACCAAGGAGATTAATATTGCCATATTTTGAAGGAAAAAAAAAAGTTTTTGAAGAGTGGGTGGGAGGGATTAATTCTTGTTAGATTTTTTCAGATATGTTCACGTGGTCTATATTCAGATTTATTTCAAGAACTAAACTTAAATCTACTTTAAAAAGACATCAGAATAACTAAACTTAAATCTACTTTAAAAAGACATCAGAATAACTTTACATTCGTTATCCTCATTTGAAATAGGGTAAATAATTCTATTACTAAGCTTATTCTGCTATTTCATTTGAAATTTTCAATTAACTCATTAATGCCGGTTGGCAAAAAAAAAAAACTTGTCATTCGAAGTTTCCTTTTCTTCATATTTTAGATTTTTTTTTTTTTTTTTTTTTTTCACACTACTTCCGATTGTCAAGAAAGCTTTTGTCTATATGAATGTCATAAAAATAACTTTTAAAATGTTTTTAAAATAGCCTGTGTACTCGAATGCATCTAAATTTCAAGCTATGGAAGAAAAGGTTTAAGCTCTTTATTAATGGGTTAAAAACTTTACATCGATACTTATTTGTAAAGACTACAATTTTTTATTGATATACAATTGAAATGAGTTAGTAAAAGACTAAATTAGCAGTTGTAACTAACAATAAAATACTTTCGTGGTAATATTTTACCTAACAAATATTCAGTGTAATACAGGGAACAATTTAATAAGATTTGTGTAAGTTAAATTAATAAGTATAAATATCTCAATGACTACATTATGCTTATAATAATGGTTTAAATGATGTAAAATCTTTTTGTGCGAAGTTTTGCAAATATCAAATGTTAGAATTATGTTAATCATTTGCCGTAAATACATCGGCATATGTTTAAACAGAAAAAAAATATTTCACGCGTTCTTTCATTTTGTGGAAAGCATTGAAATAAATAATTTTGTGTTTACACTACCAGTTAAGCTTTGCTCTCTGAAATTTCATGTTAATATGATCGTCACAGTTTCTTTCATTAAAATTAAGCATCAACTATACGCAAACATGTATACAAGGACAAACTGATCCACATAATGAAACTTAAAAAGCAACAGTTGCAGCAACTTGCTAACAAAAGTTTAAAATACTGAAATTTATCTAAATAAAAGAAAATATGATTTCGCCAAATAAGACAAATTATTTCATATGATAGAACTTTTACAAAAAAATAGAAGAAAATTATGGGTAGATTAGTACACAAAAATTCCTCCCTCCCCCCCCCCCCCCCCCCAATAAGTCACATGTTTTGCTTAAATTTAAAAGAGAGTATCTGTTAATATGATGTATAGAAACCATTTTTATCAAGATTTTCTTGTAATCTCCATGTCATTGATTCAACGAGACTGTTATCAATATCGGGATCTCGTTTGATAATTTGCATGGCACATAAACGTAGAAAGGATTCAGGTTAAAGTAAGATCGCTATATACTGAAATAAGTTTCACGCTTTGTTTACATCGTAAGACAGACTTACGCTCTAAGTTGATCTAAAGCGAGGCACCGTAATCACAATCCAAAAGCTTTAATAAAATGAGTAAGATTTATATAAATATTTTTAATTATGCTTTTCTGCACATCATAGACGACCCCTTAAACCAGCATTTTGAAGATTTTTAAGCATAACTTGAAAACTACTTGGAAGAATAATTTGAAATTTTGGATTTCCACAAAGCAGGACATAATAAATATAAATCCATCAATAAAACTGTAGGCTGCAATTCATAATTTTTTATTAGTGTAGGATTTAGTCTGAAAATTATTTAAAGTTTCACTTGGCTTATAACTACAAATAAATGCATCTATTAGCTTATCAATTTTATACGGCATTTATTATTCACTCGAACAAATAATATGCTTAGTTGATCACAGCAGTTCATGCACATCAATAATATAATACATTTGTAAGCATGAATACTGGAATTCACCTAGAATTCTTGCTCAAATCTTTTATTTGGCATTTAACGAATATTCAACCTTCATGTTGAGATAAAAACTATGGAACTTTCAAACATCAACATCTCTTGAATTTACTTATTTTTTTTAATCAAACCGTTGCCACACATTTTTAGCTTTTTAGCACGCTCCTCGTGTTGTACTTTTTATTTCATATAAGATTGCATATTCATTAAATAAACCCTTGAGTTAGTCAAGTTGAATTGTTGAGAATATTTACGATCCCACATTAGGATTATAATTTCAGGAGATATTAATAAAAATATGAAATTGTAAATTAACATTAGGAGCTCTAAATTTTGAATGTTTATAATTCAAAAACTTATTTTCTAAATGACATGAAATTTCGTTTCTAGGCATATTTTGAACCGAAGATTTAAAATATTTTGTCAAAATTGGTTGTTGCTATTGAAAAAAAAACAAAGTTTTGGTTGGTTATGATTTTTAGAAGGCCCCCTAAGCAAATTTGATACGCATCATTTAAAATTAGACTTAATTTCCAATCATTTGGTACTAGTAACTTTCTTCTACGATTATTTGTTGCAGAGTTAGTAGGGGGTGTTTACTTTTTTTTTTCCACGACTGTACGTACATACATGTAGCCGCATTCGGAACATGCTTTTTTATACTGTTTCAATACAAAACAAGAAAAAGAAATAGAAATAGATTATTTTATCCCTTTTTAGGAATTCGCAACATTTTTTTTTCTTTTTTTTTTTTTTAAATAGTTATATGATACATTTTCCAGGAATTAGGGAATTAGAAAAGAGTCAGTCTTTTATTTTTCCATCATTCATGAAGTATTGGCATAGGATATGTCAATAAAGGCTCTATTAGGCCTAAATAGACTGTTCTGGAGACACTGTATAAATTATATGTTTTAAGTGTCAACCCTAGTATGTTTGAAGAAGCTAGTTATAAAGCATTGTAAAATTGTCTTTAAGGATTTAAATCAAAGTTCATATGATTTCAGAACTCAGTTATTATTCGAATACTTCAAAACATTAACGTTTTGTATATCACGTTCCTATATATATGTGTGTTTAATTAGGTGCCCAACTTTTAGGATTTCAGAAACGAACTTATGGCCATGTGAAGACCGCGCGCCGCTTAGTGAGTACCATTGGTTTAAACTTTGATAATCTGAAACGAACCGCCTCAAATTATTAAATCCCGCATAGATAAGAAACTCTTTAACCCCTTGGGGACGAGCGACCCGTATACGTGCCGCTTAAGGAACACAGAATCAGTGATTATTCTCGCCAGTAAATTTTTATTGTAAATTTTGCCTTATTTAATCCGAGCATTTTCCCGATTCAATTACGCAAAAATTTCTGTTTTGAAAAACCGGTGATAAAAGATTAAAAATTCCGTAAAAGGCGCTCGTCCCGAAGAGGCTAACGGTAACCAGCAAAATTTCATTGAATATCGTTTGTATAAAGAGCGTTTATTTCTTTTTAAACATACTGTAAAAATTTTCTGGGAACTAATTTGTGTTTTGGGTATGTTTCCGTTCAACTGATTGACCCTTTATCTACTGCATTATGATCCACTGCAATTTTTTTCACGTAATTTTTTTTTCAGTTACTACAGTGAAAATTAAAGGATAAACATAAAAAAAATACTCACCCGTGAGAAATGTAATTATTTAGAGGTAATTAAATAAAGTGGTACTTTTAAAGTACCGTCAGTAAACTATGACCAAAATATTGTAACAGAAAACCCACAAGGTATTTCAAGTGGCACCAGAAAATATTTTCCATTTATGTAAATGGTTTATTTGCGTCAAACTATCCTTTTTCATACATTTCATGTAGTTTGGACACAATGACGCAAAGAAACCATTTACATAAATCTTACTCAAAATTTTGAATAGCGTGACACAAAAGATAAATCAATTTATTGAAATAAATGCATTTCAATGCATAGTATAGATTCAATGAAAGTGATATATTTAACAGTGAATTGGAAAATTAAAAGTATTGTGTAGATGTAAAAAAAATATTTTAACCAAGTCAAAAATAATTTAAATTGAATTTTAAAAAACAAACCTTTTAAAGTCACATCAAGGCGTCACTTAAATTTTATATCATATCTTTTAAAACACATATTTTGAATTTATGAGCGATGTAAATGATAAAGCAACAGCGAATAAAATTTTATGCAGCTTTTCATGTTGAACATAACTTTTGCACATGCGATTATAAATAAAACAAAAATAAAATGGTGAAATAAATACAAATACATTTTTTAAGAAATAGCATAACGTCACTCAAAATTTGATATCAGTATTTTTAAGTTCTATATTTAAAATTCTTAGAGCATAAGATAAAGTGCTGCGTCAGAAACTTTTAACCCGTCAAGGGTTTTTGCATTGATATCATTACTTTTTTGAGGTTAGTGATAAAATGATTAAAAAAAGATACTTATGGAATTTAATGCAGATTTAATTTTTACTATTTTATTACAATTGTCCTTATAGCAGTTTGTATATAAAAACAACTGGGTAAGTATAATCGCAGATCGCACAGAGGGTTTCATTTGATATTCCTTTAAAAACACTTTATCCTTAAATTAATAAATCCAAAATGTTAATTTATAATTATTAAATCCTTACATAGATGTAGCACCAATAGTTCCAATTTTCATGGGGCAGGGAACGCACTCTTTTAAACAAACCACCTTCCAATTGAAGTCATCAAAAACCAAGTTGAATAAGCCAGAGCCCGTTGTGTTGTTTGACAAACAGCAGTCTCATGTCCCCTCCTTCCCCCCTTTTTCAAAAATTTTCAGACCAGTACCTAAGAATGGAACCGAAATAATTTTTTCTCTTCAGAAATTACGATAAAAAAATAGTATGCAGTACTCATAAATTTACTTTAATGCTATATAGGGTGATTATTAAGTTAATTATAACGTTTGGAATCTGTTGCATTGTTGTCCGAAAGGTAGTTTCTGAGTTATGGAAGCTGGACCCATAAGGCGCCATAGAGGGGCGAAGCCCGCTAGTGTCTATCATAATTATATCTGCCATGTAGACAAATTGCGATATTTAATCAAAATAGCCCCCCCCCCCTCCTCATCCCCGGAAATATAGCAAATGCAAAATGTGTCTTTATAAACCTATCGTCAAATAGGTTTTTATTTCTTTTTCCCTAAAAAAAAAAACATGATTTTTATATCCGTAACGTAAATAGCGGACGAAGCCCGCTAGTTCCTATCATAATATATATTTTTAATAATTTTATATAGTCTATAATAAAAATCAGACTTAAAATAGTCTAGTTCCATGAGTACTTGTAGTGTCAGTTACATGCTACGATTTTTGGATACCAGTATTTTAGAACGGGAAAATGTGACTTATTTTATCGGAGATATCTCATTAATTGAATAAGGTGAAGCAAACTTTTTGAAAAAAAGGTGGCCAACAAGCATGGCAGTTATCAGCTATGTGACTTTGTGCTAAAGTCCATTAATTTGATCTGCTTTAAAAAGATTACGGAAGATTGAATTATAGTAGAACCTGGATTACCCGAGCTTCGATTAATCGAGGTTTCTGTTAACCGAGCCGATAACAATGTCTGATTTTTTTTTCCTTTTGAATGAGCCTTAAAAATAACCACACTCTTTAGCTCACTGTCCGTGCTATACAGGCCCTTCTGCCCCCTAAAGCCCTCAACTCCAAAGAAACATTGGACCCCGAGAAGCCAATAGCGAACAATGCTTTGTTTCCAGTGGCTGTGTGAACTTTCGTAAATTTTTCAATTTGCATTTTAAAATTTACTACTGGTAGTTGATTTTCTTTTTAAATTTGTTAAGCTGTGAAACAGAACTTTACATATATTTACTTTTATTATTTAAAAAACGTTCTATATATTTTTTTAAAAGAGATGTTAAATTCGCAAGCACGGCGAGTTTTTACACACAGTTTCTATTAACCGAGATTTCCGATTCTGATTTACTAACAGTCCCAATTAGCTCGGATAATCGAGGCTGCTCTGTATAATTAAAAAATCAATGGCGATCTTACTGTAAACGGGTTTCCCTTTTACTGAGGGATTTCAAAACCGAATCAGCTGATGTTAGTTGCTGTTTCCCTGCTTGATTAAATATTAGTTAAACATTTGAAAATTACCAAATATAAAAGGAACTAAGTCAACAGAGTCTTTGCTTTATGGTATTTTTTAACAACGCGATAAGAAAATGATTTTAAATAAGAGATTTTAAATGTAACGTTTTAAATCTGACATAATTTTCACCAAACTTTCCTTTCTCTTTGTAACATTCAACTGAAAATATTTTTATTATTAGAAAGATAATATTATTATTTGCGCTACCTTAAAATTAGCAACTATAGTTAAAAATATCATCTCGAAATTTGAAATAAATCTCTCATATAAATATATTTTTTAATTTACACTGTTTTGCAATATGTTTTGCAATGTGTTTTGTAAACTGTTTTGGCCACTTTGGCCAATATGACGTAATTTCCTCCTTTTACGACTTTTAACACATATCAATGAATTTATTATTTAAAAATTTTCTTTTTCTTTTAATATTCACGTGTAAATATAATTTTTATGACGTAATTTTCAATGTTTTCCTTCTTTTAATGCGTAATCATTTAATTCTAATTTGAAAATAATTGATTATTTTATAATTTTCTTTCATTTTAAGTAAGCATGTGTAAAAACAATTTTTATGACGTAATGTTTAATATTTTCCTGGTTATCATTTAATTCTAATTTAAAAGGATTTTTTTCTGTTTATAATAGTCACGTGTGAATAAATTTTTAATTTAAAGGATATATTATTCTTTGCGCTGTTTTAACATTTGGCAACAATTTAAAATAACCTTTTCTAAAATATGTAAAAAATATCTCTGGAAATTCTGAAAATTTTAATTTAAAATTGAAATAAACCGTCAAAAAATTAGGCAAGTTAAGAATAATAAATGCACTCTGCAAACTTCGAGTTTCTATTGAATGATTAAATTGAATGAAAATGATTAAATTCCCACGTATATTTTTTTTTCCTATGAGACTTTTTTAATGAGACAATTTTATCCAGATTTAACATTAAATATCTCTTAAAATAATTCTTCGATTTAAAAACTGTCTGCTTCAACGTTTTTATCAAACATTTCTCTGTAATACTACGCAATTGCGTCAAAAGATGGCGACACCAGAATTCTGATATGCTTATTATGTAAACTGTAAATATTGCAAAGTTAAATAAAAAGAATTGTCTCGGGGTTATCAAACTTCATTGATATTTATAAATAAAACATTTCAACTAAATTATTTATTATAAAAGAATTATTACATCACAATAGCATTTATGCAAGGAAAATAATAATTATAATAATAATAATATTATGGATGTCAGTGATTATATATTGATTGACCGTCATAATAATAAAAAATGATATTATAAAAAGAAGAGCTGAAATGAATTATTTTTTTACGTTTCTGATCGTGTGATTTATATTCAAATAATAATTATTAATGTATATTTTTTGTAAAGTGATTGAAATTAAATATATTTCTAAAATTTATGGTAATATTTTTATTGTTGAAAAATTGCCAAGAAATAATCATCATCAAATTGGCGTCATTATAATTGTAATTTTATTTAACTTAATAGCAATTAAAAAAATTACAAAGGAACTGAGAATAATGGTCAACTAGCAGACTTTAAAAAAAAAAAAAACATTCACATGTGAAAACACGTACCACAGAGTATCGAACTGCCTATCTTAAGGTCAGCAAACGATGGCCCTTAGCCACTCAGCCAGTGGGAAGACAAAATTTTTCTCCCCAAAAGTGGTTAAGAAGAAAGCATGTGTATGAATACAGTGTCATGCATTTTCGGTGAAATTTCCATAGAATTGCGAAGAAATATAGTCCGATTTTTCATGCGCATTATAAAACGAACAAGAGTCTTGCTGGAAACAAGTCAATTGTTATTTGGTTCATCTGAAACATATTTATTTGATTTTTAAAAAATCGCCCGTGTCATTTTCGAGAGAAAAAAAAATCGAATTATTTAACCAGAAAAAAGAAAAGTGTTATTCACCTCGCCTTAATCACATTTATATTATGTATCAATTTAAAAATAATCGTTAGAACCGTTTTCGAGATTTTCAAATTAGGAACTTCCTCGATATTATACCAACGTTTTCACTTTAAAAATGGCTATTTAGATCTCAAAATATACTGCACGTAGAAATGCAAAAATTTCAGTATACGATTAGACTGCAGATATAAGACTGTTCTACAAAATTCAGAACAATAAGACATATATCTGCTGAGTTATTAAAAGGCAGCTTTTCGCGTTTTCTTTGATGTCGAGTTAGCTGTATATATGAGTTCCGCCATCTACGAATTCTATGATACGATACGATTTTAACGATACGATACGATACGATTTTAGGCTTAAGGCTGCGTCACTCGAAATACTACCGTCTTCCATGATTCGAAAAATTAAAAAACGGCCTTTGTACAGATCGATATCAGCTATCCAATGCAAAAAGAAATCATTCAAAAATATTGAAATGCAACCGAGATATCTTTATAAATTTCTTCCATAGGATTAGCATTAGCGAAAGGCTCTTTTCACTTGACTGAAGTAGCCTCTTAAGGTAAACGCACTAGCAGTAAGTCACCTAAGGACATTTATCAAATTATTATTAAACTGTTAATGAATTCCAATAAGTATATATTTATTGTTTTAGCCTTGTGCTAACCTTCATGTATCATAATAAACATTTAATTTTTCAAAATATATTTTTCGGAAAAAATGAAAAATAAAAAAAGTTACCTTCCTCTGTGCTCCAGTAGTGGGCATAGCAAATTTCTGATGCATGAACTTTTAAGTTTTCGGCTGATCCAACAAATTATTTTCTATGTAGTAGAGTATATCAACAACAGTTTAGTTCAAAACGAAACATATTAAAGAAACAACATAAAAGCGTATCTCCTTATGAAATCTCTAAGAATTTGCTAAAATATCTGTTTTTGAAGATACTCAAGAAAATAAACAAATGTAACAGCAGAAAAAAAATTTCTCCAAACAGTTTATGAAAAGTTAACAATTTAAGGATATTAGTCAATCAGGTATCTTTTAGTAGTTTTTCAGAAATGCATTTTGGGCTTGTTTATAAACTTTAAAAATTAGTGGCCCAATATAGGTGCAGTTACCTTAATGATCTTTTAGGCTTTCTACGTATGAACAACAGTTCAATTTTTCTATAATAAGAAATATATGTTAAAGAAAGGAAAAGGCGGGAATCGTGATTTTAAAGATGGTTATGTTTGGCGCTGCCAAATAAAGATTAGGAATAACTGCTTTACAGAGAAAGCAAAGGAATTCGGTAACATTACTTACCTATAGGGTGTAAATACCGGGTGTCCCAAAAATAACGGGTCTATTTAGAATTTTTTTTTTTTTTTTTTTTTTTTTTTTGACAAGCGATATAATTACACCGTTTGCTGTAAAGTGCTTCTGAAAACAGCAAATTTTTAGAAACAGAATTATATTTAAGAAATTTGAATTTAATATAAATATAATAAAAATAAAATAATAATAAATTTTCAAATAGTCCATCATTTTTGGACATATGGAGTGCGTTTTAAAAAGCTATAATTTTTCTATGATAATGAAATTCACAAATACCGGATATCTCAGAAATTACGGGTCTATTTAGAAAATGAATTTTTTAAATTTGACAAGCGATATAATTACATCGTTTGCTGCAAGGTGCTTCGGAAAACAGCAAATTTTGAGAAACAGAATATTTAAGAAATTTTAATTTAATATAAAAATAATAGAAATAAAACAATAAATTTTCAAATGGTCCGCCACTTTTGGGACACGTGGTATAGAGAGTACGTTTCGAAAAAACTATATTTTTTCTGCAATAATGAAATAAATAAATACCGGGTATCGCACAAATAGCATGTCTATTTAGAAAATGAATTTTCAAATTTTGACAAGCGATATAAGTACATCGTTTGCTGCAAGCTTCTTCGGAAAACAACAACTTTTGAGAAACAGAATTATACTTAAGAAATTTTAATTTAGTATAAGAATAATGGAAATAAAATAATAATAAATTTTCAATTAGTCCGGAATTTTTGGGACACATTGTATATGGAGTGCGTTTTAAAAAACACTATACTTTTTCTATGATAATGAAATGAATAAATATTGGGTGCCCCAAAAATGACGGATCTGTTTATAAAATGAATTTTTAGAAAATGGCGAGCGATACAAATACATTGTTTGCTGCAAGGTACTTCGGAAAAAACAAATTTTGAGAAACAGAGTTTATATTTAAGGAATTTTAATTAAATATGAAAATCATAGAATTAAAAAATAAATTTTCAAGTAGTCCTTCATTTTTGGGACACGTGATATATGGAGTGCGATTTTAAAATGCTATATTTTTTCTATGATAATGAAATTAATAAATACTGGGTGTCCCAAAAATGACGGGTCTATTTAGAAAATGGCAAGTGATATAAATACGTCTTTTGCTTCAAAAGGTACTTCGGAAAACAGCAAATTTTGAGAAACAGAATTATATTTAAGAAGAAGCAAGAAATTTTTGTTTAATATAAAAATAATAGAAATAAAATAACAATACATTATCAAATAGCCCGTAATAATTGGGACACATGGTATCTGGATTGCGATTTAAAAAAGCTATGTTTTTCTATGCTAATGAAATTACAATTTATTTAGACACACAATAACATCGTTAAAAAAAATGGTGCATGTAACATTTAATATTACTTTGTTGGTCTGCTCAAAAACATTTCGATTAATTTTGGAACAATTCATTATAAATGGTCTGTTCATAAATAGCAATTAATGTGAAAATCTAAATGAAGTTTTCAATTTTTCTCATCTGATTGTAAAAATAAAAATAAATATTTATTTAGAAATATTCAATACGATATCATCTTTTAAAAATGTAACCCTTAATATAGCAAAATGATAACTACGTTTTAATACTAACATAAAATTAAATTGCTTTTAAAGCAAACAGTTGGATAATATATATATATACATATATATGTTTTTTAATATTGAATGAGAAAAAAATTGTCTAGACTTCAAAAACAGATCTTGTATATAAAGTTATTTTAGTCGTCTTCTAAATATAAAGCATTACTCTAGAAAATCAATTTTCATTTCTGATATTTTTTTTTCTTCATATGAGAAAAGAAAATTTAATTTCGATAACATAATCTATATCTCCTTTCTTCATCCTTTTTCAAAAGGGTGAAATCTAGATATGAATCTATTTTAAATCATATTGGGTAGAAAGGCTTTGATATTTCTTTTTAAACCACAGATAAAATTCCAAAGTTAAAATAACTAAACAGTATTTCAAAAGTTGAAAAAAAAAATGTTTCACATTACATTTTAAGAGGATTAATAAAATGACGTAAAATACATGTTCTATACCAGGGACGGCGAACCTTTTCACGTCCACGTGCCAAATTTTCCCAAAAATACATTTTACATGATCATAACGTGACAACAATAAAAACATTTAATGCATCAAATAATGAAAAATCAAAATTACTTAAAATTTTGTTTTTAGCATGAAAAATATATGGATAATATCTGATGTTATACTTTAGAAAAATATTTTTAAAATATTATTTCTGTTGTCTCATCTTAAGTGCCAAAAAATTTATATCAACTTCGTACTTAGTTATTTTTAAGAAAATGAAAGTTGAATTGGTCTCATTTTGCAAGATGTTTTTACTTTAATTTTTAATATCATTTATTAAAAATAATACGAAAATTAAAAATAATGCATAAAGAATGTTTCACAAAAAAAAAAAAAAAAATGTCAAAATGGCAAGCGCCAGAATGTACAGCTTTTAGTGCGCGGAATTGAATTCCAAATTGTTTAATTTTACCATTGGTATTTTTACTCGGAATGCCAATTAATCTTTCTTTTGCGATAGTCTCCTTTCACTTATTCTTAAAATTTTGTGAGTCAATATCGAGCTAGATTGGGATACATTTGGGATTTTAGTTTCTTTAATCTGTATGATAATGACAACAAACCGAACTAATCGGATACAGATAAACAGAGAAAATATCTAGATTAATTAATGCATTTTGTGAAATTCTACTATATTTTAAAATGGAACCTGAATTGAATCTATGCCTTGCCAAAAATAATCTGCAGCGTGATAGTTATGGCACGTGTGCCAAGGGTTCGCCGTCCCTGTTCTATACTATAAAGCATAATATATATAACAGTTGTAAATTCCAAAGTGGGTGAAAAAAATCCGGTTAATATTGAAACCAGGGATATTAAAAAATAGTCTTGGCATATCAAATGAAGGCAAATGTTTTAAAAACATCTGCGTCAAATTTCCAGCCTTAACAACCGCCAAAATGGAAATGCACAAATGCAAAAATGCACGCCAAAATGCACACCGAGATGAACCCCATAAAGAACATAAAAGGAAAAGCGCGAGGCCTAGCATGAGAGGTACAAAGAAACTTCCACACATGGAATAAAATTTTAAGGATTTTAAATACACAATATTTTACACGTTTAGCTATAAAAAAAATGCGTAGTATAACTCAAAAGATGAAAAAATTATTATGAAAGAAAGAGTTTTACATCTCTTTTATAATATCAGATTTTCGCAATATTTCGAATTTTTAAAAATTTAAAAATTTGCTATTTGCGAAAAATTCTGACGTAATGGAAAAAAATGAAGCTCATTTTCTGATTCAGTATTACAAAGTATATGAGAATCAACTATCAAAATCTAAAAAGCACGACCATTACACCTATTTTATAGTATTACTAGGGGGCTCTGCCCCCTGCAAGCTACGCTCGCCAACCCCCGTTCAGACACCGCAGAATCTAAAAACACGCTAATCTGATAGGTTTTAAAAATATTAGAGAAGATTGAATTATTCTGAAAAAAGCTGTGCAGATCTCCCTGTAAACGGGTTTCCATTCAATTCCCTTTGATTGCAAAAATTTAAGGGCGAATCAGTTGCTGTTAAGACATCCAATGGTTGTTTTCGTTTTTGATTAAAGAGGATCAGTTAAACATTTGAAAAGAAGTTAAAATAAAATAAATTAAGTATAAGAGTCTTTGTCTCCCGGTATTTTAAAACAATCTCTATAACAATAGCCTAAGTCATGTGACTATCATCAACTGTTCAAGGCGGACCACTCCGCTTTTTATAGTGTAGGTGCCAGTTTGGTACTTTAATGTTAGCCAGGCACAGGTGATAAGTCGTCAAATATTATTCTATTGCCATCATTTATCTATATTATAATAGTTAAGTCGTCAACTGCCATAAACAAATACGGTCTGATCCCTTCGATGTTCATATGAAAGTTTGGAAAAGATGTCTTATACGTCCCATATTGGCGTAATTTTTTAACGACGCCAATTTGGGGAACGCATCAACAGTATAAACAGCAACATCCGGCTTACCATATCAAGCAAAATAACGATACTTTGGCGCCAGTTATGTGCCCTTTCCGTATATGACATTGGCGTCAGAAAAAAATCGCGCCAATATGGGACCGTAAGATTTCCATTTTGATTAAAAAATCAAATTTTTTTTTTTCGAATAAAACTACATAAAAGTTGCCATGGCCGCAAAGAATTCTAGGTACTGTTACGCTAGCAGGATGCAAATCTCGCTAATAGCTTTTTTCAACTCGCCAGTTAGCATTTTTTTTTTTTTTTTTGGGGGGGGGGGGGTGATAATATTTGGCCAGATACAGGTTTGGCGTGATTTTTATTTTTTACGAAAATTTGGCGAAAATCTCGTTTTCAAATACCAGTTACATATGCATTTTTGGTATTCCTTAGATATCCCGACAACTAAAAATCTATCGCCAAACTATAAGAATAAATGTCAATAATGGTTGATCGTAAATGTCACATTCACTTAACTTTAGGCAAGTTACACGTGTTTACGTCATCAAGTGATTTTTATTTCGACGTTTTATTCGTATATTTATTAATGTTATACTAATTTATTTGTTCTTTCGTTATTTAAAATAAAAATTATGTCAATTTGTATAATTTGGCGAATGTTTTGGCGATTTATATAATTTGGCGAAATTGGTCGACGAAATAACTAAGTAGTACTGTATTTCTTAATTATTTTCTATTATTTTCTAAAGGAAATATAAAAAAAATAATTAATAATCATAGAACAAAATAATTTATATAATTTGTAAAAAGAAATAAAAGTAAATAAACATTTATTATCAAATAAACAACAATAGCCGGGTTACCATGTCAACCTTTTCTGAAATATAAAAAAATATATATCTGTTTGATTAAAATTTGAGTTGCCATCATTAGAAAAATGTATATAAAATTAGAAAAAAATTAATATTCCGAAAACTAATTCGAATTTAAAAATTCTAATACCAGTTTTGAAATCTGCGGATCAATATTGATTTTTGGTGTTAATTTCATCGCAAAGTATTCCATATTTTAGGAGAAATCGCCGTGAAACATAATCAGATGTTTAATCAGTCGATTCATACTTCCGTTTTATACTCCCGTTTCATAAATTCGTTTCATTAGGATTTTATATATAATGGGAAGATATTATTATTAATTTTTTACTTTTTAAATTTGAAATTTACGATTTGCAAATAAACCTGACGTGATGGTTAAAAAAATGTCATTTTTGGATTTAGCGCTACAAAATACATGAGAATCAATTATTAAAAGCTAAAAAACATAAAACAATCCAAATTTTCCGGCTAGTGCTTTCCACGTCAAGTGGAAACAATCAGAATCTCAAAAGAAAAAACAACTTAATTACGATTCCATGAAAATTCAATATATTTCAGGGAAACTGCAACTGAAAATTCGGAATTTCGTAATGCACAAAATAAAAGCGGAAAGTATGGATCACATTCGTAATCTGCATCAGTCAGAGTTCTGCACGGGCCGAACTTTGACAGACGAATTCTATCTTCGCCCAGCCCGGTCCGATTTAAAAGCTAAAAGTTTGGTCGAGCCTGGCCCAATGACCCAGGCTAAAATCAATGAAATCAGACTCGATCCGAAATTCTAAAAATAAAACGGATACCTCTTAACCAATATGTACCTAGAATAAAGAAATTTTATATAAATTTATCCCGAAAGAACAAAATTTTTCAGCTTAAATGTTCACAAGCCATGAAGTACGGAATAACAACAAACTGAAACTAATTATTATAGTTATCAAGTGAAAACTAATTATTAAAAATAGTTTTGTTTAAAATATAAGAAAAATGCATTTACATAAAACATACCTTTAAAGCTCTATAAAGGAAACAATAAAGGAAAATCATGTTTCAAGTATAAATTATGAAACACTTTCCGACACATTCAGAATACTGTAACAAAACTTAAATAAAGTGAAAAAATATGGTTAAACAATTTGGAAAAATTATAATACAATTGAAAATCCAATTTCAGACATTATCATCTATAGACGGGAAAGTATCCAAATTATTTTGTGCTACTCTGTATATGATCTATATGTTTGTACGTACAAAATTTAATTTAAAGAACTAAATGCAAAATTTAGTTCAGTTAGAAAATGCATAACACAGTTAAAAATTCGTCTTCAGAAGATTTTGTCAGTGAGTGGAAATGTCCTAGAATTCTTTTGTTCAGCTCTGCATATGGTCTATAGAATTGATACAAACTAATATTTCAAAAAAACAATTTCATATAAATTTAAGAAAAACATGAAAATCTGCATAAAAATCTCAATGCAATAAACAAATTTGTACAAAAAACTGAGAAATTTTTAAAGCTCCATAAATTTTATTAAAAATATATATCTGAATAACTTTTGTTGGTAGTAATATTAAAATGTTAGCTTCCATCTTGAAACAGAAACTCTTATTTGTGAAATGAATTTATAAAACTTGGTTTTGAATAGGTCTGTTACGAATGATTAATTCCTGAAATCATATGTTGTTTAATGTAAATATATTAACTAATATATAAAAAATTAATTAAATATAAATTTAAAAAAAAACATGAAAGTTTGCACAAAAACCTCAATGTAATAAACAAATTTGTAGAAAATTAAACTGGGAAATTTTTAAAGCTCCATAAATTTTATTAAAAATATATTATCTGAATAACTTTTGCTGATAGTAACATTAAAATGTTAGCTTCCATCTTGAAAAAGAAACTCTTATCTGCGAAATGAATTTATAGAACTTGGTTTTGAATAGCTCTGTTGCGAATGATTAATTCCTGGAATTTTACGTTGTTTACTATAAATGTATTTTTTATCGACTCAAACAAATAGATGTTATGAAACAGAACGAATTTTTTCTTTGTAAATCAGAAAAGATATTAAATAACATTACGTTTCTTAAGCTTTCAGTAGCCTTAACATTTTTATGAGCCAATTGAAAATATGAATTAAAAAAGCTGTAGCTCTTACTTTAACAAGGTTATCTTAAGAAATTTCTGAAATTTGTTTCGTAAAATATTGAATTTAAAATACAACATTGTGTAATGGGCGTTTTTATAAGGAAACTTTCGATATTAAATCAAATTTCGAATAAAATAAGTAAGGATCGACCAAAACACTTTTAAGATCGAAACTGAAACCGAATTTCGGTAATCTTTCTATTTTCATCCGAAAACGGAAACGGAAACGAAAATGTCAAAAACAAATTTTGAGTAATTAACGCCTACATAAATATACATAATTATTAATTAATTATACGTGTGGCCCAAGATGACTCTCTGTACTTCTGACTAAAACTTTTTATTTTCATATAAAATAAATTATAATTAATTGAGGACTATGCATAAAAAACGCTGAAAGTACCAAAAAATCTATTTTTATTTTTTTTTTTACGAAAAAAAAATGTCTTAAGTGCCAAGCTTAACAAACAGGAAAACGCTTGAAGTGAAAATTGAATTCCCTAGTAGTAAATAGTTCAAACACGTCGGATATTTTACGTCAAACGTGGCAAATGAGGTGCTTTCACCTTCTTTTTTTTCGCTCTCTTGAAAAATTTCGTCTTTTGGACTTTCAGCGTTTTCTATTCTTAGTCCTCAATTCATCAACGACACAAAATAATTTTCTAATTACACGTATTTCATCTAATTAAAAAAAAAATTAGGTATATACATACCTCGATTTATCTGTTTTAATGATTTTTTAAATGATCGTCTGTCATACTAGATGTTTCTTAAAGAGTATTCAAAACACTTCTGAGGTTTCAAACTAAAAATTTTCTATTAAGGTTAAGTCTGCAGTTTTTAATCAGCAAGTGAAAAGCGTCTTCAAAGTGTCAGTCATGACGGATAATTATAAACAGAATCATAAAAATAAATAAGGAGTATCTCATTTGAGCCGAAACAGCTCACATCAATGAGTAATGTTTAAAATTTCCGACGGAAGAATCGAGATTTTTAGAATGCGTCGAGTTTCGGTCCGGCCGAATTTTCAGCAGCATTTTTGCCAAAATCGAATTTTCGGCGAAATTCAGATTTTGGGCTGAAAACGAAAACGAAATAGATTTTTTGGTCGATCTCTAAAAATAAGTATCAATCACTGCTTAAGAAAACGCAGACATTATTTTTTCTTAAATACGATTACCTCTATTTTACGCTTCAAAGGGTAAATTTTTATTTAGAAAAAAAATTAGCTTTTCAAACAAATCGAAAGAACTGTGAAACAGCGCAAATTTTCTTTTCTTATATTTGAAATAATATTAAGTAATATCTTGTGCTTTCTGCTTTCAACAGCCGTGAAATTTTTATGAAGCAATTGAAAATTGGGGTTTACAGAGTTATATGTTACACTGTAGCAATAAAATTTCTGAAAGTTGTTTCATGAAATACAAAATGAAGGTTTCTATATTTAGCAAGAATGAAGGTTTCTATATTTAAAATATGCGCCTTTATCTATAATGTCAAATAATTTTAAAAAAATTAAAAGCTTTCCTTTATGTTCAAACAAGTAATAGAAATATTGTATTTTCTTCTCAATTTTTTTAATTCTTTTTTTTTCTAATTAAGAAATTAAAAGGCAAGAACGAAATTTTCTGTATTTAAAATATATACTTTTATCTATAGCGTCAAATAATTTGAAAACTTTAAGAGCTTTCCTTCATGTGCAAACAAGTAATAGAAATATTCCTTTTTGTTCTCAAAAATTTTCATTATTTTTTTTCTCATTAAGGAAAGAAAAAGACAATTACGTAATTACTACAAACAGTTACTTATTGTTCATTCTTAATTATAAATTATTTTTTATATAGTCTTTCCCTTCCTAAGGCTAATAATCGAAATTGAAATTTCAAGCATATAGACAAAACCTCTATTTTGTGTCAACTTTTAATGAAAGTTTTGATATTTAAATAAACAATTCTGAAATCTATTATTATGCATTTTCCCATAATTAAATATGATTTATTTTTTGCTGATTTTCATTAAAATACCTGATGTTTCAGCCACAGCGGATTTGCTCATTTTGTATGGTGTTGATGTTATTTATGACGGCCAATTATCTGCACGAGGGATATAGGCCCTAGGGGGACAGCCCCCTTGGAGTTTTTTCTAAGGGAACCCTATCGCGCAAGGTTTTTCAAGGTTCGAAGGAAAACATGAAAACTTCGAACGGTTAGGCCGACGGACGCGATTGGGTTCGAACCCAGCACCTCCCGTTTACCAGCTTCGAGAGCAGAACCTCTCAGCCTCATTTTGTATGGAATCACCCATACGAATGTCGTGGGAGTCTGGTCAATGCCCTAGGTCTGTTAGACCTCCCACGCTAAAATGTCTGGGAGGGTTTTTTTTTTTTTTTTTTTTTTTTTTTTTTTTTTTTTTTTTTTTTTTTTTGGCTAGACGATAATATCCCTCACCCGCAAGAAAAGTGACACATCTCGACAAAAGTAAATTTTACAGGAGAGGCAAAAGAAGTTTCGCATTTTTTTAATGTAACGTAAAACGATAGTACTTAACTCTCCATGTAGCTATAAAAGTGTGCAAAAAAGGCGTAAAACCTGTAAGAATCAAGATATAAAAGAGATAGGGTGCATTTAGTAAATTTATATCCCCCACCCTAATAAATGTAACCCCTTGTTGAGTTGTGACACTTTTCTTGTTGCACAATCTGTCAAATTCCAGTCTCTTTTCAAAATAGTCCGTGCAAAAATAGGGATGTTTAACTCTTTTTAACAAATTTTAAAAGTGTTTATGGATTCGGCTTTTCTGTCTGTCTGCCTTTTTGACCATCTATCTGTATGCCTGTCTGTCTATCTATCCGTCTGTCTGTCTGTTCATCTGTGCTCTAATTCGCGTAAATATATCCCAATTGCCATGAAATTCTTAGATGTTATTGGGCATCACTATGGCATGTTTTCTATTGTAAATGGAGCATAACATTAACATTGCATTATAACATTTACAGAGACACTCAAAAGAATTCCGTTACATTACGGTGTATGGAGAAAAAATCGTTTGCAGTGAATTTTAATGAAATCACACTATTTTAAACATACTGAAATTTATATATATCACTGAATTGTACTATAGCATTTACTGTAGAATATGATGTGCATAGAATTTATCGTTAATTTACAGGGACACACAAAAGAATTTTGCTGAAGAAGAAATTTAACTATTGAAGTCCATTAAAAATAATTGGTGGAAGTGCATTTGCAGTTGTGGTACACGTTTTTACGTTGAACTATTTTTTTTTTAATATTACTTGGAGTGCCTATTATATACAGGGCTGCAGAAAAGTTCTCAAGTGCATTTCCGTTCATTCACGGAAATGGCTGAATGGTAATTTTCAATTGTGCTATGCGTTTCACCGAACTAACTTTTAACATACTATGTAGTATACATATAAATCAATATATCATATACAGGGCTGCACACAAAAATATACAAAATAAGTTTGCAAGAACTGCTTATAAAATTAATAAATCACATAGTCGTAATTACGTCATTACAATATTTTCTATAACAATTGAAAAATAGAAAAAGTAGGTAAGTTATTTTTCATACTTCAGTAGTGATGACTACTTATTAGTTCAAAACATTTCTATATATTTATAAACTACGTTATTATAAAAAGGAACCTTACTTAGGAGAACAAAAAATACAATAATTATTGGCCGTTGTTTAGTAATAATTCAAAAACAAATATATTTTTTCGGTTTTTGGAGTTATTTTCGAAAGCATGAACAGATTATTACGTTTGTTTTGTAGCTTATTCAAACTTTTGAAAAACAAAAATAATTATTAAAATCAAAAATATAACAGATAATTATCACTTAAAAAAAATACTTAATTTAAAATGAAAAACTCGATAAGTGGTTTTATCTTTTCTTTTTTAAATTTGTTATTCTTACAAAAATTAATATTGCAGCATTTTATAGGACTTTCTCAAACTGGAACTTTATTTTAAAAAGTTCTGTATGGAGGCTACACAGTCCTTTTCCTTCATTGTTAATGTTATAATGTAGACAAAAAGAGGCATAACTTTGATGAATATGCTTGGGACCAATTAAAGGACAAGCAATCTGTTTCTTCCGTTTACTCAAAGGAAAGGGTTTTAAATACGCTTTATGTAAAAGTAAAAGCTCTTTTTTACTCCTAGAATTCAAACTCAGAAAAATCGCCTTGGTCATATGAATATTTTACGTTGTATGAAAAATATATTGATTTATCAAATCTTGAAATTTTGATTCTGGAAAACTGAAGAACGTTACCTTCATTAACTTTCGAATAATTTCTAAGCACAACCCATTTCACCACTCAATCGTATTAAACGTAAACAATCAGAATGAACTAACTCATTCACTGAAAAATGACGCCCCGTCTTTTTGGCTTTCTAATCAATGTCACATACTGTTGAGGGATGCAAATTTGGCCGCATTTAAAAAAAAAAAAAAAAAAAAAAAAAATCATTTCTCTATTACTGAATGGACAGCGTCGCCTTCATTTTACGTGTGTCCACTGATCAAAAATTTTATAGTTATTTTATACATTGTTAGTGTCTTAACAGCATGCATGAATAATGAAATAATATATTTAATTTTTTTTTCCGTCGCAGTTATCACAGTAAAAGGTTTATTTCACTTTTTCACCGTCAACCCGTGAAGCAATCTCTTGTAAAATACATCCACAAATAAGTACCTATTTTGTTTGCTCCGCGTTGATCCTCATATTCATTCCAAAAAGGACATTCGACAACATCACTACCTACATGATAATTCGTAAAGTTGTAACTATTAATCAATATACAATATGTTAATCACTAACAGAGCGATATTTTGCCAAGTAAAGAAATTTTCATATTTTTATTACTGAGGCAATAAAGAGTTTTATAAATTGCTCGAGTATGAGCTTATGGAAAACTTTTTGTGAGATGTGTCGTTTTTCTTGTTTCAAAACTGCGCATTTCCTATAATGGAAAAGTGCCACATGGTGTAATACAGAGGTTTTCCGTATATCGACCATAGATATAGTAAAAAGAACTAGATTACGCATACAGGGAGAAAAGTTGATTCTACGCGCGCGAGCGGAACTACTCCACTAGGGTGGCAAATGGACGGTGATCCATCGATATAAGGAGAAAATGAAATAGCTTGTGCGTTCTTAAATGCATTTACATGAGTTTAAGTCTTGACAAATGTTTCAAAATATATAATATCAATGATTTTTAACCACAAATTAGCAATTTTTATCGTTAAGTAATTTTTATGAAAAAAAATGAAAAAGATAGATTATTCACTTTCAAAAACTATCATTTTTTTTCTCAATTATACTTAAATATTTTTTAACGTGGAAGTGAAACAAAACAGTATTTAACCGAGATTTTAATTTTCGTTAATAATATTTGTTTTTTTATCCAAAATAAAAGTTATGCAACTTTTGAAATGAATTTTTTTCAGGGGAGGGGGAGAGCTTACATTAAAGTAAAGAGTAAGATTCCTCCACGGATTTCCACTTTCCATCTATCCCCCTTCCCACCCCTCAAAAATTTCTGTTTTCTTCTTTTCACCCCCCCCCCCTCTCACCTAACCCCCACACACATTTTAAAATTTTCAATTTTTTTTTTCTGCCCATCAATTTCTTTGCAATGAAAGTAAATAATTATGTAAAATGTTACTTACCCACAAAACTTAAAACATAACAAAAAAAAAAAAAAAAAAAAAATTCTTATTTTTGTGACCCAATTCTTAAGTTCTAGCAAGATATATAACTTATATATAACTTACTTCACCAGCCCGCCTCCTCCCCCATCAAAAACAAAAGGAGCGTAGTTTAAAATCTTCGATAAATATTTTTTTTCCCATTCGTTTCTTTGCAATTGCAATAATTAATCAAACTTCTCCAGACCCACAAAACTTAAAACATTTAATGCGTTTTTTCAGTCCTAATTGTTAAGTTGTAACAAAAGTAAATCTGTAATTTATCGCCACCCCCCCCCCTCCCAAAAAAAAAGAAGGCAGTTTAAAATTTTAGTCCCCCCCTGCGCATTCATTTCTTTGTAATGACAACAAATAATCATTTAAAATTTTCCTTGTCCACAGAACTTAAAACATTTATTTTTATTACTATTGTTATTTTTCCCAAATTGTTAAGTTGTAGCAGAAGTGAATATATTATACACCCCCCACCCCTCAAGAAAAAAAGAACGCAGTTTACCATCTTCGATTTTTTCTTTTCTGACCATTCGCTTCTTTGCAATGGCAATAAATAATCATCTAAAATTTGCTCTATCCACACAAAACTTGAAACATTTAAAATGTTTTTTTCAGCCCTATTTGTTAAATTGTAGCAAAAGGAAATATAAAGCTTACTTTACCCCCCCCCCCTCCCCCCACACATATACATCCGCCAACCACAAAAAAAAAGTTAAAAAATTTTAGAAGTTCTAACATTTTTATATTATTATACTCTATTTGTTATTTCGAATCATTGGTATTAATGACCCTATTTGTTAAATTGTAGCAAAAGGAAATATAAAGCTTACTTTACCCCCCCCCCTCCCCCCACACATATACATCCCCCAACCACAAAAAAAAAGTTAAAAAATTTTAGAAGTTCTAACATTTTTATATTATTATACTCTATTTGTTATTTCGAATCATTGGTATTAATGACCCTTCCCCCCAGCAAAAAATGAAGAATATGTGGAAATAATGCAAAAAATTCTATTTTAAATGCTTTAGTAATTTTTAAAAAGAACATAATTTTTTGTATTTAACTTTCAAAACTTACTTTAAAATAAGATATTTGTTAATATTTTTTTACATGCTCTTAAACCCCTGGGGGACGAGCGACGGGTATTCGTGCCGCGTAAGGTGCTCAGAATCGGGAATTATTCTCACCAATAAATTTTTAGTGTAAATTTTGCCTTATTTAATCCGAACATTTTCCCGATTCAATGACGCAAAAATTTCTGTTTTAAAAAACTGGTGATTAAAGATTAAAAATTCTGTAAAAGACGCTCGTCCCGAAGGGGTTAAACATGTAAGTATGCGATCAATTTTTGCTTATTGTTTACTTTAATTAAATAGCAAGAATTTTTCTTCTAAAAAAATATAAATAAACACCTGCATTAATAATACACATTCTTAAGAGTTTTTTTTTCTTTTTTTAGCCATGCATTACTCAGCAAATCTAGATGGAAACATTAATTACTTTACCAAGGTCAATATTCTTAATAAATATTTATTTATTAAGCGGGGTTAATGACTAATTATTGGAAAATGAGAAGTTGTAAAATGCTTTAAATGCTTAAAAATAAATATATTAAATTCTTCTTAAAAAAATATTTTAAGCAAATCTTAACTTTTTTTTAAATCTAATTTTCGGAATAATATATTTTAATAATAAGATATATTTTTATAATGATATGTAGACTTGGTATGCGCTCGACATTTTAATAAAAAACAGAAATACTAGAAAAGAAAATTTTTTACTAAATGAACTAAACGTTTCATCGAAGTTGCACTAAATAGTTTTAAAAGAATTACTAACAAATTACAAGTATGGATGTAAATATCCATATAGGATATTCCACTGTCTTTTCAGACAATTCTAAGCAATCATATGCATATATTTAATTAAAACAAACAGAATGAAAACATCGCAATACTTGGATAACCACTATGTATTGCTACTGTAGTATCACCATTGGTATCACAAGTTCCACTCTTTTTCTGCCACTCTAATGGATGTTGCCACCGAGACGCTGCGGAATCAAGAAGTAATGGGGGAATAACACTGAGTGGTTAATCTAGTTCTTTTTACTATATCTATGATATCGACACGAATAATAATTTGCATGTAGGAAGACGAAACTATGTCACACCTATTTATGGAATAAAACACAAGACGAATTTTTGCGAGATGTGTCACTTTTCTTGCGGGCGAACGATATGTACACTCACTGAGATCAAAATAAAGAAATTAAGTGTGCTGTTTATTTTCTGCAGCAGGTGGTATTATTCTCAATTATACTATATAGCCATTAATCACCGAACACTTTAAATTTTAGACATTTTGCCGAATATTTACAAATATTCTTGCCGAATTCTTCTGGAACTTTAGTATTATAAAGATTATGTTTGGCTTCAAATTTACAAACTTCGATTTCATAAGGAGGAGAATTAGGGGGCCAACAAAAAATCTGAATAATAAGGGATTTTTCACAAATTGTCATTTTTTATTAACTGACTTTCAGAAAAAAGTAAATATTTAATGAATGTCAATGAGTAAATTTGGAACAAATGCTATTACTTCTTTTTATCATGGAATAGGATCGTTCTGGTGGTTATCTAAGAAGAACTAAAGCATCAATAAAAAATTAAAATTAAAATTGACAATTTGTGGAAAATCCCTTTTCATTCAGCTACTTTTAGAAAGCAACTAAAAATCAGCTCACTCTATCGCCGGTATCTTTCTGAATTTTCACGATATTTGACTGAATTTGTTTTACGAGTTGCTCCATAGATTTGACTATTAAATTATATAAAAAATCTTTATTATTGTTCGCGCATGCGCAGGTAAAAATTATTTCATTAAAAGGTTCATATTTCATAAAATATTTAATATATTTATATTCCAATTACATTACACTAGCAGGAATGACCGAGCTAGGCTCGGTCGAAATGAGCTTTGTGTTTATCTCTATATATTATTCCCAGTGAATCATTCTTGCTGTTTTAGATACAATTAGCTTAACCCTGCGCCATAGTGATCCAAAACGATAGTTAATCGAATTTTTTCGAACATGCGACCTAGCCCAATGCTCTTCTCAAGGTTGAAAACGATGGAATATAAAATTTAGTGAAAATCGTTAGTCATTTTCTAGATAAAATTATCTTGATCCTCATTGATTCGAAAAGAACCCACTAATCGAAATTTATCGAACATGTGACCTATTCCAATGTTCTTCACGTACTGGGAAACGGTACAATAAAAAAAATGTCAAAACCGTTGAATTTTTTTTTTTTAGATACAGTTAGCTTGACCATCACCCATTATGACCCAAAATGACCCATTAATAGAATTTTCTTGAGCATGCGACCTAGCCCAATGGTTTTCTTTTGCCCAGAAACGGTACAATGCAAAGTTTTGTCACAATAGTTTGAGCCGTTTTTTAGGTACTATTAACTTGATCGTGATCCATTAGGGCCCAAAATCACCCACTGATTCAATTTTCTTAAGCATGCGACCAAGCCCAATGGTCTTATGCCAGGAAACGGTATAAAACAAAATTTTGTCAAAATGTTTTGAGCCGTTTTTTAGATAAAATTAAGTTGACCCTGACCCATTGTGACCCAATATGGTCCACTAATCGAATTTCCTTGAATATGCAACCTAGCCCAATGGTCTTCTCTAGCCCGAAAACGATAGAATACAAAATTTGGTCAAAATCGTTAGAACCGTTTTCTAGATAAAATTAGCTTGACCCACAATGACCCAATAATGACCCACTAATTGAAATTTCTCGAGCATGCGACCTAGCCAAATAGTCTTCTCGTTCCCGAAAACGGTTGAATACAAAATTCAGTCAAAATCGATTGAACCGTTTTCTAGATAAATTAGCCTGACCCACAGTGACCCAAAAATGACCCACTAATCGAATTTTCTCGAACATGGGACTTAGCCCAATGGTCTTCTCCTAATCCAAAACTCTAGAATATAGAGTTTAGTGAAAATCGTTAGAGCCGTTTTTTAGATAAAATTAGCTTGACCCAGAGGGACCCAAAAATTACCCACTAATTGAAATTTCTCGAGCATGTGACTTAGCCCAATAGTCTTCTCGTTCCCGAAAAACGGTTGGATTCAAAATGTAGTCAAAATCGATTGAACCATTTTCTAGATAAAATTTGCTTTACCCACAGTGACCCTAAAATGACCCATTAATTGAATTTTCTCGAACATGTGATTTAGCCCAATGGTCTTCTCGTAATCCAAAACTGTAGAATATAGAGTTTAGTGAAAATCTTTAGAACTGAGTTTTAGATAAAATTAGCTTGACCCGGAGTGACCCAAAAATGGCCCATTAATTGTAATTTCTCGAGCATGTGACCAAGCCCAATAGTCTTCTCGTACCCTAAAACGGTTGGATACAAAATGTAGTCAAAATCGATTGAAGCGTTTTCTAGATAAAATTAGCTTGAGCCACAGTGACCCAAAAATGACCCATTAATTGAATTTTCTCGAACATGCGACTTAGTCCTGTGGTCTTCTTGTAATACAAAACTGTAAAATATAGGGTTTAGCGAAAATCGTTAGAGCCGAGTTTCAGATAAAATTAGCTTGACCAAGAGTGACGCAAAAATGACCCACTAATTGAAATTTCTCGAGCATGTGACCTAGCCTAATAGTCTTATCGTACCCGAAAACGGTTGGATTTAGTCAAAATCGATTGAACCGGTTTTTTAGATATAATTAGCTTGATCTTGACCCATTATGACCCAAAATGACCCATTAATCAAATTATCTTGAATATGTGACCCAGCCCAATGGTCTTTTCGTGCCCGAAAACGGTAGGGTGCATTATGTAGTCAAAATCGTTAGAGCCGTTTTCAAGATAAAATTTACATACACACACATATACACACGCAATTTTTGCTCGTATTATAGTATAAGATTGTTTCTACTACATTTTGCCAATTTTTCTGAAACCGGCGTTAAATTTGGTTGAAAACCCTGGATGATATAAATTATAAACATGCAAGAATTTTTTTTAACTTTTTATAATCGCTATATCTCTATGAATATACGTGCTATTCTTACAAAAATCAGTAAACATGTCGTACAGTATCCACATATTTGCATTCTTCAGCGATAGATCATTTCGTGCATTATAATGTACAGGGTGATCCCCAATATTATTTTTCTTCTTTGATTCTTTGTTGGCCCCTAATTGTCCTCCTTATCATATCGAAGTTGATAAATTTGAGGCCAAACATACTCATTATAATTCTGAAGATCCAGAAGAATCCGACAAGTATATTTTTAAATATTCGACAAAATGTCTAAAATTAAAAGTGTCCGTGATTAATGGCTATATAGTGTATTTGTCGTCAGTCCTGGGTTATAGGCGAATTTTGTTTCAGGTGTGAAGGGCACTGTGACCTTTATCCTTTTTTTTTTTTTTTTTGCAATAAGCATTAACTACTTTGAGATAACTTTTGTCCTCTTAACCCTTTAGCCCCGACGGTTTTTTAAAGTACCATTAAAATATCTTGTTATAAAATTTATCTAATACATCGATTAGCAGTAATATAATTTAGATTGAGTTATAGATACTATACTTTATCTTGTTCCAAAAGCCTTATTGGTTGCACAAAACAAAAATATTTTTAAAAGGATGATTTCTTTTTCATTTGCATCTTTTCAGCTTTCTTGACGCTGAATGATTGAGGGGAGAAAAGTTTCAGCTCGGAAATATTTCTATATTTCTATTGTAAGAGAGTTTCTATTGTAAGACATTTGTACATTTCCTAATTCTGTAAAATACTAAATAAAATATTTTAAATAAAATATTTGAGTGGAATTATTAATATATCACAAAATTCCTAGAAATTCAAATTTATTAAATGATTGTGTAAATCTTCTAATGTAGTTTCAAAAATTCACGAAAAATACTTTAGAAGATGAAATTTTGGAGCAGGAAGAATTACAGACTGACAATATTAATCCTCATTAGATCTCGTTTTAGGCAATAAATTTCCTAATGAAAGCCCGTGTTAATCTCTGCAGATAGTAAAACTGTCAAGATGCGTTACTTAAAAATTAAAATTTTATGATAGCGCAGTGGTCAGCGGTGCCAAGTAGAATTTTAACCAAAAGGCCCTTAGGCGTTCTCTGGTTGGAGAAAAGGGATTTATTTAAAAAAAAAAAGACCTGGGCCTTGCTGAATTTTTGTAAGCAAAAAAGAAAATCAATTTTTACAGAGAAGTTTTTTAAAAGTATTCTCTTCAACATCTGCCTTTTGGGATCATAACTTGTCTAATGACTCTTTTGTGAAGGCTGTATTAGAGCTGTCTGTCAGTGGCGGTGCAAATCATCGGAGGATCTCAGCAAAGGCCAGGATTTTGAAACGAAGAGTCACTGCGTGTGTTGTGCGCATCGGCCTGAACATTCGCCGAATGACATTGTTTTGGAAAGAAGAGTCACTGCATGCATTGTGGTCCTCACCCGAGAAGCTCGATAGAGTCCAGGAATAAGTTCAACGAGCTTCTTAATTTAAAACATGAACTTCGTAATCTGCACTTGAATCGGCTAAGTGGGTAGTTCTCAATGAGAGGCGTTTCATTTTGTTGGATATTCAAGACAGATACAGTAAGGCTGAAGGTTGAAATATTGTTTTGCAAGTCTGTATGCCCTAATGAGAGTACTTGTGGATATTACACAGCCTGTATTCCGCTTGTATTATTATTTCCACATTATTATTCTGCTTATTATTCTGCTTATATGCTTATTATTCTTATTATTATTATTCTGCGCCACAGCCTGTATTATTATTTCAAAGAGAACAGTGAAAAAAATATATAATAATAATAATTGTAATTGTGATTAAAGCTTGTAATTTGAAATATTATAAATTGTTATGTGCATTGCCAAATTCTAATTAGTTTATATTTAAGACAGTATTAAAAAGGATCAGGGAGTTAAAAAGAAATATCTATGCTATTATCACATACAGTGTGCAGCAAAATTTTAGACAATGATCGATTATGCTTCTGTACTGAGAAGTAAACGAATTGTTGTAATTCAACTGCCATATATTACTGGGGACTTATCTTTCATACACAAACAATAAATTTTAATTTATACACTTTACATAATATATAATGACAAAAAAACAAATTTAACATTGTTGCAAAAGTATAGACAATCTGTCTGTTAACAGAAAAATATCCATAAATTAAAATCGAACTGCACATACATTGTCTGCTATTAATGCAAAAATGTGACTTTCCATCGAATAAACTAAATCCTGCATCACTTGGGGGTCTATTTCGTACCAAACACGTTCAACATCTGATCCAAGTTCATTAACAGAGGAGTATTGCCAAAAAGTTGCGTAAACCTCATGAGATATGATGTCACAAACGTTTTCGATTGGGTTCAGATCATGGCTAATCGCGGGCCAGTCGAGAACAGTGATATTTTGGGAGTTAAGCCGATTTTTGGCTTTGTGTTCAACATGAATGGGCGCATTATCTTTTTGAAATGCATACTTTGTAACAGTTAAATTTCACCAAATATCTGTAAATTGTTTTCCAATGTATGTATGTAGTCTTACTCTGCTTGGCGACCATTGAGGAACTTGAGAGATACTTGAGCATTAAAACAAAGTGAGGCACAAATCATTAAAGAGTCACCTCCTTGTTGTCGACTAAATAAAGTCTGAGGCTCTTTACGCAAGTCGCGCCAATAGTATTCCAACCTATGTGATTTATCCAAATTCCGCCTTTTTTTGTCACTGAATATCACAGTACACCACTTGGACCCATATGACATACGTTTGCGAGTCCACTGGATTCTCGTAAATTTGTTGTGAGATTTCAAGGCCAGTTGTTTTATCGTTATTATGTAAAATAATTTACATCTTTCTTTAATTCATCTATGAATCGCATCCGATGACACAGACAGCTCTGACTCGCTTTTAATGCGACTAGCAATCATCGTTTGTCTAGATGCCAATTTATGGATCCTTCTACCATCCCGTTTTCTGGCCACACGAGGTCTTCCAGATCTATATTTTGCTTTGAAAGAGTCACCCTTAAACAGTACTTGATAGACAGACTTCTTTGGGCGATTCAAAGTAGCTGGAATTTCTGCAACAGTCTTCCCTTTCTATTTCAGCTTCCACTCTAAAATTACTTCATTTGACTGAAAATTTCAAGCTCGCGGCATCTTCACTAACCAATACTATCGCTAGGTGCACTTAAATACTTCATGCATGTGACGTCATATGTTTGAAATTTGCATTCTTCTGTGAACAGTTGCCAAAAAATCAGGAAAGTGTCTAAACTTTTACGATATGCAAATTTCTCTTTTTTCCGTTAAATTAAATAATATCTTACATTAAAACCGTTATTTCCGTCCTAAAATGCTTAAAATATGTTTATAAATAAGTACAGTCATTTGTATAACCCAAGTGTTCGTATTTTTTCTTTGAAGGTTAAATATCTCCAGTGTCTAAACTTTTGCTGAGGACTGTATAATCATTACATTATATTGTATATACTGGATGCCCTAAAATGGACTAATTGATTTTAAAATTGAATAACTTACAAATACAAGTGTTTAAAAAATTCTTGGAGCGTTATATAACATACCAGGAGATTTTTAATGCAATTCCTGGTTTCAGTTCCAAGTAGAAGTGACAGATGGTGCTGCAAGCAATAAGCGTTAAATCGAGGATTGAATTTTTTTGGTCTCGCTCTTCTCCCAGCATTGATGCTAAGAAAGGAAGTTAAGTATATGGAGTGGGTCCCTAAGAACAAGATTGCATTAGCAACTGAAACTCGCTCCATATATTTAACCCCCTTCTTTCGCCTGAAAGATAGAAGAAGAGAGAGCCCAAAAGATTGGACATAGATTTGTCGCCTATTGCTTGCAGAACAAACTATCACTTCTATTTGGAACTAAAACCAATAATCGCAGTGAAAAAAACAATCTCCTGACATCTTACATAACCCTCCTGCAAGAAATTCTTTGTCTGCCACCATTTGCAAGTTATTGAACTTTAAAATCCGTCAGTCCATTTTAGGACACACTGTAAGCAAATTTAAACATTGAATAGAAATGCGGCACTAATTGAAAAAATTGTTATATATGAAGAAGCAGCAGAGTATAGACAAAATTTCATAATTATACTGTTACTTAATTTCTGGCGAGTATCTGTAAATAATAAAAGGTTTCAGAAATGTTTGAATTAAATTCCTTGTCTTTTAAAAAGTGTGATAGCTCAAAATTTCATATAAGAGGTCGGGTGAATTAGTTAACCCAATTGACTTAATTTTGAATGTTGCCTTGTAGTTTTAGTATTCAAAAATGCTAAGTTGTTGTCTATAAAAATTTTCTATTGGTTGGAGCTATTTTGCTTAAAAATTTTTTATTAAGGAGGATTCTTTAAAGATTCTTAACTTTTGTCACAGACAATATAAGTCAATCGGGTTGATTAATAGATGGATTTTAAGTTAATAGGCAATTCAATAAATAATAATTTTTAAAAAAAGATGGAACAAGAAACTCTTGCTTTAAATTACTTATAAGTGGAAAAACTGTGCATCTGAAACAATTTCGTTATTTTTATTTTTAAATAAAATGAGTAGTACTTCCTATTTACTGAGGATATCGCACAGGCAGTAGTGTTCGGTGAATTACTTAACCCTTAAATGCCTGGTGTTGCTTTTCGACAACATACCCAATTTAGGCTCTAAAATACTATTAGAATAATATTGAAGCTATAATGCCTAATGTTGCCAATAAAATACATTCTGAAAATATTATTAAATTGATTTTCAACATTTAGATAGCAACACCTGTGCTGCTTAAGAATAAAGATAAATTTATTTTTTCAAATGTTGCTACTTGTTCTTTTTGTTTATTTTGGAAGCTTGCAAAATACCCTATTTTGACCTGCAGTGAGCAAGTAAAATTTATTTCTTATTATACTTCCTAAAATTCTTGTGTGTTTAATATTATAGAATTTTATCAAGGGAAATTATTTTTTCAATTAAACACCCGTATTGCCGATTAGTAACAAACTGTTTTTTAGCCGTAAATTATACTTAAAACAAAATATGATTTTTTTAAGTATTTTTCCCATGATTTATTTAAAAAAATGAAAGCCGAAAAGCATTATTACAATGATTTTTGAAAAGTCAGGCATTTAAGGGTTAACATTAGAGTTCAAACTTTTAGCTTTCGTCTTGAAAAAGGAACTTTTACGTACTTGTGAAATGAATTCATAAAACTTAGTTTTGAATACGTCTCTTACGAAATATTAATTCCTGAACTTTACGTTGTTTAATACAAATATATTTTTTATCGACTCAAACAAATAGAAGACGTTATGAAACAGAACGAATTTTCTCTTACCAAATCAGAAAAAATTATCAAATAACATCACGTTTCTTCTACTTTCAAAAGCCTCAAAATTTTTATGAGTCAATTGAAAATATGGATTTAAAAAGTTGTAGCTCTTACTTTAACAAGGTTATTTCAGGAAATTTCTGAAAGTTGTTTCGTGAAATATGGAATTTAAAATATAGCATTGTGTAATGCTATATTTGCATATTTGCTATAATGCATTAAGTGATTTTATAATCACTTAATGATTTTAATTACAACTTTATATTTTCATTTTAAAAAAAAGTGAAAAAGGGTAACAGGCTATTTCTGTGTAAAGAACAAGTTACTAATAAAAAGATACAAATTTAGTTGGATAAAAAATGCTAACGGTATCAAAAGACAAATAACCCATCCCTCTTTTAGGAGCAGTACATATTGCTATAACGTTATCAACTTCTTGGTAATTTTGGACCCACTCCCCTCCTTACGATATCATACGTTATCATTCCACGAACCCCCGCCCCCTCCCTAATGATATCGTTATCCATTTCTAAAAAATTATTTTTGCAATTTTGTTTCTTTTGTTTGCAGATATACAGATGACGTTTTGTACGTTTACTATACGCCTATACTTTATTGATTCAAATGAAGAGAAGTCAATAAAATATCACTATAAATGAAATAACTTTATACCAAATAACACTTAAAAGAAATAGCTACTATTTAAAAGTATTTAATAATAGCTTTTTGTTACATAATGCGTTCAACAGTAATTAATATCTTCTTGAATTTGCGCCGCACGTGCGGTAGTAGGACAGGCAGAACTTCTTAGCAACAAAACAGGTGGACAACATTATTTCTCTTTTCTTTCCATGCATACGCATATGACAGAAGAATGGGAATGCTGAACATTGGGGTATTACATATTTTGGAATTAAATAATTTTATAATCACTTAATGATTTTAATAACAACTTTATATTTTCATTTTTAAAAAAAAGTAAAAAAGGGTAACAGGCTATTTCTGTGTAAAGAACAAGTTACTAATAAAAAGATACAAATTTAGTTGGATAAAAAATGCTAACGGTATCAAAAGACAAATAACCCATCCAGCTTGGGGTATATTATGATAGCATGTGCCTCCTCCCCCCTAAAGTAATACCGTATATATTAGGGTGGGACGAAAAAAGTTATTTTTTTATAATCAATTTCTAATAGCGCGGAAAACTTGCGCATTGCCATACTTATAACGGGAAAAATAATTAAAAAATATATAAGTTGGTTTTGAAATCGCGCAAGAGCCCTGAAGTTTAGAAAAACAAAGAAAATATATGCAATTTTTAAAAACGTATAATTTTTTTAAAAAATAGTTTACTTTATTTCTATTATTGTAAAAACTACTCTTTGTAGTTACCTAAGTGCGTGAAAATTACTTTTGGACACATTGCCGTTCATTTGAGTTCGCGCAGAAAGCCTTAAAATATCATTTATGTTTGTAAAAACCTCATATTGCAGCTCTTCGCCCATGTTTTTCCATGTTCACAGCATGTTTTTCCTTTATGCCTAAATGACCCAGGACTCACCGTGTGCAGGTGGTTGCAATTCGAGTCCCACCCACACCCTACCCAACAAACCAACTAACCATTTTGGGAGTGGTTACTTACACTGAAGTCCCTTTAAATTCTGACTTCTTATCAAATTTTGGCATCAAAAACCTTGATCTTAAAGTTGTCCTAATAAAACCTTCTCGGTTTGCATGTCCGCAAACTTTTGCAGCGGCCTCTGTAACAAGTTTCATACTTCTTCCTACCGACTCAGTGTGGCATGGAAATTTCAAACACTCACATTCTGGCAGGGCTTTGTCTTTCAATAAAGTTTAAATGTGTTCTGTTGCCATATTTGACAATATTGGAGGTGGTGCCACTTTACATTTTGCTGTGGCTAGAAAATTAATTAAAGAAAGCTTGAAGTCTCTAACATGACCTACTACTGGTGGCATATTTCTGGCTTTCAGTATGCTCCTGTAGCCTAATTATCGAATGTGTTGTCTCGTCCAATATCGCGTACATCATATTCCCTGCATGGCAGAAGAACGAGATTCTCTGAATGACAGGATGGATGATTTTTTTTTATGTTGGCTGAGGGGTCCGGGATCTTTAACATCTGATTCTGGATCATGGAGTCCAGTGATGACTGCACGAACAATGTCTAGAAGATACTGCTGATCTTTACTGATGACAAATTTAAATTGAGTCGGCACAAAATCAACTACAGGATTTTTCTCACAGCTAGGCAGTTGCTTGCCCAGTTGTTGTTCCTCCTAGGTGCTCAAACAAATGTTTATAAGGCAGTTCATTAAAGTGTAGTAAACAAATAAACCACTGCAGTCGTCGCTGACACCTAACTTTAATGTTATGTACGACACCACTCTTTCAACAGGTGTTTGTGACTGACCCATCACATCCGCTGGCTACCACTGCACTCATGTCAAAATCATTCTTTTTCATGTAGTCGAAAATACTTTCGGCAATATCATTAACGGTTCCTGTTTTTGGTGTAACATGGCCAATATATTGGCCACCAGACTCACTAATTACGCTAAAATGGTCTTCTTTTCTTACTCTGCGGTCCATTTTAGCTGCTATTTTTCCTTGTGTTAATGTACTATCTTTTCTACCGTCGAAGTAAATTCCTTTTAAATCATTCAGCTGGTGCTCTTTTTCCTTTATTGCTTTTCGAATCTTCACTTTTTCCTTTCAAATTTTACTTTTGCCAGTCACTCGTGACATAGCTGAATCAGAAATCATTCCAAGATCATGCACGACATCAGAAGCTATTGCTGCTATGGTCCTGTCAGAAACACCGTATCTATCGCTTATTAAGGAATTATATGACAACTTTGAACGCATTTGCGATGTAGAAAGCAATACAAAACTCATATCACTGCCTGTTCTTATGGAAGTGTTTTGTTTATTTTACTCTTATTTATGCTAGGACTGACGGAGTCAGAAGTAATAGATTGCTGCATCGAAAGCAGCTCTCTTCTTTCTTCTCTTTTAATCAGTTTAATTGTCTCCTTTCTATGTAAATTACCAATAAACAGCATCCTGGTTGTTCGCTGATCGTACATAAATCCCAATCCATTGTAAAGATATTTTTTTAGCTTTCTCACAATTGCATTTTACAACCACTGGACAGGGTTATTGTCGATTGGTTTGTTCCCACATGTACAAGAAACTGTCATAGTGCATTTACAAGCTGCAATATCGAAACGTTTCGTCTTAGCGTTGGTAATAAACACATCTAACCTTTTCTTATATTTTTTTTAAATTATGGTCTTGGTTGTATGATTTTGTTTAACCCAATATAAGAATTAAAGTAGAAGGTGATCATTTGTACAGCACGAGTGTATGTGACTGTTGGAATTAAGGCTTTTCTATAAATATTAACTAACTGAGTTGCAACTAACTCGACAACAGGTGAAAACGTAACAGCAGTAGGTTCGTAAAACCTTAAAACGGTTGTTTAACGGTGTACTTTTTATCTTTATGTCCGCTTACGAATTTTTGAAAAAATGTAACTTTTGCTAAAAAAAAAAATGGTATTTTAAAGCGTTTTGAGCGAATTCAAATGAACGGTAATGTGTCCAAAAGTATTTTTCACACATTTAGGTAACTACAAAGAGTAGTTGTTACACTATTAGAAATAAAATAAACTATTAAATTTTTTTTATAAGTTTTAAAAATTTCCGTATTTTTTTCTTTTTTTCCTGAACTTTAAAGCTCTTGCTCGATTTCAAAACCAATTTATATTTTTTATATTATTTTTCCCGTTATTAGGATGTCAATGCGCAAGTTTTCCGCACTATTAAAAATTGATTATAAAAAAATAATTTTTTTCGTCCCACCCTAGTATATATGCATACCCCCTTATAAGGAAACTTTCGATATTAAATAAAATTTCGAATAAAATAAGTATCAATCACTACTTTGGAAACACAGACATTAATTTTTAGCTCACGGGCTATCAAAGCGTGAGAGCTAATGTGCCCGCAGGTTCTGTATGTACGTACGTATATACGTAACGCGACAACTCTTGATAGAAATATCTGATCTGCTTAAATTTTTTTTTTCTAGGTTCATTCTGATAAGGCGCTTCCCTGATTAGTTTTGGGGTTTCATTGGTTAAGTATAAAAAAAGGAACGGGGAGCTAATAACCCCTTAATTTAGATAAATGGGTTTTTCAGGCATAATTTTCCGATTTGAATCAAATTTTGTAAATAGGTTCATTATGATAAGGTTCTTCTCCGATTACTTTTGGGGGTTCATTGGTTAAGTATAAAGGGGGTACGGGGGCTATCCCCCTTACTTTAGATAAGTGGGTTTTTCAGGCAGACTTTTCCCATTTGCATCAAATTTTGTAAATAAGTTCATTCTGATAAGGTGCTTCTCCGATTACTTTTGAGAGTTCATTGGTTAAGCATAAAGGGAGGGTAACGGAGGCTAACCTCCCACCTTAATTTAGATAAATGAGTTTTTCAAGCAGAATTGTCCGATTTGCATCAAAATTTGTAAATAGGTTAATTCTGATAAGACTGTTTCCTGATTACTTATGGGGGTTCATTGTTAAGTATAACGGGGGGATCGGGGATCGGGCCTAATCCCCCCTTAATTTAGATAAATGGGTTTTTCGGCAGAATTATCCAATTTGCATCAAAATTTGTAAATAGTTTAATTCTGATAAGGCTGTTCCCTGATTACTTATGGAGAGTTCATTGGTTAAGTATAAAGGGGGGGGCTCGGGAGCTAATCTCCCCTTAATTTAGATAAATGGGTTTTTCGGCAGAATTATCCGATTTGCATCAAAATTTGTAAATAGGTTCATTCTGATAAGATACTTTTACTTGTTTTGGGAATTCATTGGTTAAGTATAAAAGGGGAACGGGGGATAATCCCCCCGTTATTTAGATAAATGGGGTTTTCTGCCCGATTTCCTTCAAATTTAATACACCGGTTTATTCTGATAAGGCGCTTCCGTGGTGAGATTTGGAGGCTCATTGGTTAAGTATAAAAATAGGAAACAGAGGGGTGGGGGATAATCCCTTTAATTTATTTTTCGAGGGCATTGTTCTTTGAAATAAGAGTATAATATACAATTAGTGTGAATAGCTTGTGAGCTCAATTCCATCAGTTTAACTGGGCACTTTTCGTTTTATTCTAAAATAACCTTAACTTTATTTTACGCTTAATATGATACAATTTTATAAAAATTTAGAGTTTCAAACAAATTGAAGATATTGTGAAATAGCACAATTTCATTTTTCTTGCATTTGAAATAAGATTAAGTAATATCGCTTGATTTCTGTTTTCAACAGCCATGAAATTTTTATGAGGCAATTGAAAATAGAGGCTTCCAGAGTTAAATCGTTCATTTTACTAAAGAATTTTCTGAAAGTTATCTCATGAAATACAAAATTGTATTGTGGGAACACTATGACAGAAAACGTTTGGCCATCGAGTAAAATTTCTCATAAAATTGTTTCTAAAATAGTTTGAAAAATATAGACGTCCATAGCTCTTTAAAATATAGACCTTTGAATTATGCGTAAAATAGTAAAGAAAACACTTACTTCTTAAAAGTTTCAAATTCTTTATAGAAGAAAAAGCTGTAAAGCAAATTGTGCGTCTGAAACAACTTCGATATTTTTACTTTATTCTATCTTTACAAGAAGAAAGTATTGGATTCTTGAAAATTTTCGAACTTCCGGTTTTCGACAGATTTACTCGTTTTAGAGGTCGGAGATCCCGAAAACATGTTTTTACCGAATTTCTTCTTCTGAATCTGTGACTCTATGTTGTCTGTCTGTATGTGACACAAATTGTTTAGGCACTCTATTTCAAGAACTAATACACGGAATTTAATAAAAGCGTATATTCAGTAAGTCCCTGATATAAATTGGTCCTGATTAGTTTTCGGGTAAATCGTCCAACAGGCGGCGCTGCTATGCTGCATATTTTATAATTTCCACAATAGTTCTATCTCAAGAACTAATGCACGGATTTTCATCAAACTTCAGATTCAGGTATACCTTGATAAATATCGGTGCTGATTATGTTTTGGTGTAAATCGCCCCACATGTGGCACTGTTTGTTATGCTGCATTTTTCACGATTTCCCCAATAGTTTTATCTCAAGAACTGAGGGCTAAAAATGGAAACCGCTGAAAGTCCAAAAGAGGAAATTTTTCAAGAAAGCAAAAAAAAAAAAAAAAAAAAAAGAAAAGAAAAGAAAAAAAGAAAAACTCCTACTTCTGGTACTTACAAAGTTTTCTACTTCAATCCTTTTCGGTTCTTAGTTCAATACTTTAAAATGTAAGTACCTAGCTTCCTTTTGTTTGGTGTTTAAATACCTAATATTATTATTTGTAAACATTTCTTTTATTTATGTATCTGGGAGCACGGCAGTGCGTCCGCCAAGTTCGCACAAGCCGTAAGCTACCTTTTCCTGAACCATTTCGGCATACTTTTCACCCCCTCATAACGTCGTTTTAGGGAGAGATATAGAAATTTTTCTTTTATACACATGTTCGTATGGTCAAACTGAACTAAGGTTCCACGATTTCATGTTTCTGTATTTAGTAGTTTTCGAAATATTGAATTCCGAAAAAGCGCTTTTTTGTCACTGACTCATTTCGCATCATCAAATAACTAAGGTACTTCTAAAAGTCGTAGAATTATGAAATTTCACAAGTAAGTCGGGTTTGTAGCACAATTAACCAGAAAAATCTGAAAACACAGAATTTCCGTCTCTAAACCCTTCAAACAGGGGGTGTTCATTTGGCCGTAAACAGTTCCTACACATTCAATTGTGCCAATGTTGGTCGCCAAAACTCGATTACAGAGCTTTGAAGGCGGTCACGTGATTTCAAGCAGAATAACATTTTATATATATGCTTTTCCAAAGATGTTTGTTAAATAGAAAAAATTAATGTACCTAAAAATTTTAATCAGTATAGGTTATGATATATTTACGATATTAAAACAATAAAACATTTAACAAAATATAACCGCAATTCTGTACGTTTCCGAGATAGTAGCTTTGCCGAAATACAGAAAATAGCCTTGACGAGAAAAGAAATTTGATAATATATTTTCTGGCAACCTATTTACTGTGTCATATACATAAGAAATTTTTTCCATATGTATACAATTTATTTAATGTAAGGAACCCGTATATTTATTTTTATATACCAACATAAATAATCTGTATATAAAAAATAATATTTTATACATGTATAAATAAAATGTTTATATGTATATAAATACGTATAAATAACATAAAAGTTCATCAGGTTTGTTTTCGTAGTTGTTTATATCATTTGGCAACATATCTCAGTTTCTGAAGTCCGAATTGCGCCAAGATTTTTAAAAAATACCAAGGTCCCTATAGTGGAAAAATATCCCAATTCGGTACAGATGTCATATTCGCCCCATATTGGCGCGATTTTTTTTCGGTTGCCAATTTGGCGAAAACATCAACTGCATAAACAACATAATCCGGGTTACCACATGAATCACTTTGGCACAAGTTAAGTACCCGTTGCCTATATGATATTGGCGACAGAAAAAAAATCGCGCCAATATGGGGCGAATATGACATCTGTGCCCCTAATTCCATATCAAAGTTTAAAAATCTCCTTTTAATTAAATGAAAGGTGTAACTAATAAACTGTCTTTAACGATGTGCGACAGATGCGGCGTCCGAAGTCCGCTACTAATGTTATTATATTGTATTATTAGCCTACATACTGTTAATTTATTGTTAATTTTAAATCTGTAAAAGAAAGATTATAGTAATAGATAAGATATGTTGGTCGCCAAAACCCGATTACAGAAAATTAGCCTGAGTTATAAAGGTGTTACATGATTTCAAGCTGAATGAATTTTTGGTACTTGTTAGTTATCCCGTCGACCAATTTCGCCAAATCATATAAATCGCCAAACCACTCGCCAAATTATACAAATTGACATAATTTTTATTTTAAACAACGAAAAAACAAATAAATTAGTATAATATTAATAAAAATACAAATAAAACGTCGAAATGATTGACGTAAATTTGATGACGTAAACACGTGTTGTCAAGTGAATGTGACATTTACGATCAACTATTATTGGCATTTAATCTTACAATTTGGCGACAGAAATTTGGTCGACGGGATAACTAACAAGTACCGAATTTTTATATGCTTTTAAGGCAAATCTTTCAGTTTATCTGTCCATCTTTCTATCTTTTACTTCCTTAAAATAAATTTTATTAAAGACCGGGAGGCGTCTGCACAGATCATCACCTCATCGAGTTGACGTCTGAAATTTTAGGATTAGTTAAATATCGATTAAGTTATTGAAATGTAACTGGTCTGCCAAGTCATATCTTTGTGGAAACCATCTACAGACCCAATTTTGCGGGTTAATTGGTGGATTTTCCATTGTGTTTTCCTGCACCCATTCCTCCATGTTTCCAAACTTTTGAATGCAGGAAAATACAATAGTAAACCTATCAGTTAACCACTAAAATTAGGTCTTCAGGTGGTTTCTACCAAGATATGACTTAACAGACTAGTTGCATTTAAATATGCTAATCTAGTTTTAACTAATCCTAAAATTTCAGCTGTAAACTCGATGAGGTGATGGTGTGTGCAGACGCCTCCCGGTCTATTATAAATGTCGGAATTCTAATCTCAATAGCATTTTGGTCAATCTGGCAATTATCCCTACTATTTATGAAACCCTATTCCTTTAAGTGAGTTTTAGTGATTTTAATGAACTTATGCATATGCATCATACATATTATACATATGCATATAATACGTAATACATTTGCATGATACATATTATAGGTATGTGTATAATACATAATACATATGCATCATTATGACGCCAGAATAAACAAAACATTTTTTGTCTCCAAATTTGAGAACTGACATGATATATTACCAAATTTGGCGAAACTTTGCTAAATGTCGCCAATCTTGGCGAATATTTGACGCTAGTGGCTATTTTTCAATGAGTTAATTATTAATGCAAGCCATCTATTTTTATTTTTCCACATATCATCAGAATAGTTAAATGATATAACGTACTAATATTTCCAAAGTGCTAATAGTTTCGTCACTGGCTAAAACGTCTGCTATTGTTATTATATTGTACTATTATTATACTTACTGTGACTATGTTGTTAACCTTTACACCGCTAAAACTTCTGTATTATATAAAGAGAATTTACGGAAACTATTAAAGCATTGAAACTGCCAGTTCTCCTTATGATTATAATAATTCTATAATCTGTAACCTGTTAATCAATATGTACGTTAGAATGAATCTTCTATAATCCGGTTTCGAGTAAAATTAGCTAAAATCTTAAAACCATGGCACATTGACTAATTCTTCAACACGATCAGATGAGAAGAATGATAGATTTTCAAATGGATCATGGCAGTGAGCGGGTAGACCTTCTATTCTTCCATAATCAAGTCTATTGAAAAGGTTAACGTGAAACAAAAAGATATTAGCATCAATATGGTTTAATTCAAATGCAGATATTGTCAAAGGATTTCATAAGAACCATTTCACTTGTACCCAGTCGTATCAGTTAAAATACAACAATTGTTAGTGAGCCCAATTAGAAAAGATTACTTAATAGGATTAAAAATTTCCGCATTAGAGAACGAATCGTAACTGCTAAGGAAACATGCATAAGTGAGTTAAGATATATTTGTCACGAAAGATGAAATACATAACAACACAAAATATATGATGTGTTTCCATGATCGTAAAGAGTTCATGATTTCTCTATCAAAAGCTTCCGAATTGGCGAAAGAATGGGCAAGTAAATTAAATTATGAATAACAGTAACATGATGCAATGTTTAACATGGAAGTAATACGGTAAATACTGCTTGCTAGAGGCGGCTAGTACTTTAATATAAAAAGATATAAAGTATAAATTTGTAAAGCTCAATAAAATAAATTTAGGTATTTTTATGTTAGCCGGGCGCAAGTGGCAAATCGCCAAATACTGTTCCCAACTCCATTGTTCATATTGCATTAATTTCATTTAAAAATACATTCTTTTCAGTCACCTCATTTAAAATAGATACATTTCCCTCATTTTATCTAATAGAATATTTAACATAGAAATAAATAAATAAGAAATAATAACATAAACCAAAATATTTTATTTGAAAATCAAAGCATTGTTTCTAATTTACACATGTGTAAAATGAAATCTGCTATTGGCGAAAAAACAAAAGGCTAACGAGGAGATTTGCTTCTGGCTAACATAAAAGTACCGAAATTTAAGTTTTTTCATATTAATATAGTTTAGAATAACAAACTTGAAAAAACATACAAAAAGTAGTGATATCCCAACAAAAAGTTTTCGGTAAAAAAAAAAAAAAAAAAAAAAAAGCGCCAAGTTTTCCTTAATGTTTCGGCCAGAAAAAGTAGTGATATCTGAAGTTCGCACAAGTTAAAAGCCAAACATCCCAAATCTTTCATTGAAAATGGCTTCCTGCGACTTGGCCGTTAATGCCTTCGTGGGAGTTTTTCAAATTTTAAAATATGTACAAATGAGCTACATGCCAACTACATTTTCTGATTATTTTAGGCATTTTGTGACACAGAATACAGAAATAAAATACACATTTGAAAAAAGCATTTAAACAACTTCAATCTGTTTAAATGCTTAGAAGTTAAAAATAACAAAATACTTGTATTCAGGAGATAAATCCCTAATTGCTAAAACAGAATTAGTGTAAGCTTTTAACAGTTTATAAATCGAATACCTCTTAATGTTTGCAAATAAACTATAATAAATGTTCAAACGAAAAAAATCTCTTTCGCCAATACACAAGATTTCAATATTATACAATAAAATATAATGTAACATATTGTGAGATTTGAAGCAAGTAAATTTTGTTTTATTTCTTGGGGTTTACGTTAATGACTTTAGCTTTAGACTGTACAAAATGGCAATTAAACCGCAAGTGGGCTAAATGATTTGTAATCAAAACTGTTTGTTGAAACTGAATGGTAGTTATCAGAAATCTTTTACTTTTGTCTTTATGTGAATTTGCCTCTTTGCATTCTAATATTACTTTTAATATTTAAATAATTTATAAATGCGTAATTTCCAATCATTAACTTTGAAATGCTGTAGAAGGCATTAACGGCCAAGTCGCAGGAAGCCATTTTCAATGAAAGATTTGGGATGTTTGGCTTTTAACTTGTGCGAACTTCAGATATCACTACTTTTTCTGGCCGAAACATTAAGGAAAACTTGGCGCTTTTTTTTTTTTTTTTTTACCGAAAACTTTTTGTTGGGATTTAATATTTTTCAACTTGCTTAAAAACATCCCATTGATGGGAACAATGACAACATGATCAAGTTGTGTAACGGCCACCAGTCGCCGTGCATCTTATCACTGGTACTTTCAGCGTACTTCACTTCACTTCGTGTGGCACATTCAGCGTTCTCTACTTTACTTCGTGTGGCACATTCAGCGTTCCCCACTTTACTTCGTGTGGCACATTCAACCAGTGGCATTTCGCTAAATTTTTGAACTATTTCTACTAAATCACCAAAAGTCAACGTCTAAACACACAATAAAATACATAAGGTAATGTGAACAGACGTATACGTTTCGTGAGTTCCAGGACTCACATTATCTATAAAAAAAATCTATAAAAACATCACAAATCTATAAAAACAATACCCCCCACCCCCCCAACTAATGCACGGTAAAAAACCAAATGTCAGAAAACACAATGCCAAAAGACCATCAAGTTCCAACAGCCAATGAAATCAAAGCGGAAGTGAAGTATCATGACATAACAAATCCACCCAGAAAGTTGAGATGTAAGGTACTCTAGACAAATCATTAACTAAGGAGTTTTTAAATCTATGGATATGAGCAGCTTCAAAAAATATCTAAATCTAGAGGAGTTATTGTAGTATAGATGCGTGCTATATTATTGTTTTTATAGATTTTATACACTGATGATGTGAGTCCTGGAACTCACGAAACGTATACGTCTGTTCACATTGCCTTATGTATTTTAATGTATGTTTAAACGTTGATTTTTGGTGATTTATATTTCCACATAAGTTTTTATTTACTATTCCTACTAGGGTTGCCACTTCAAGGGTTCTCCTGTTTGTTAAGCTTGGCATTTAAGACTTTTTTTCAAAAAAAAGAAAAAAAAGATTTTCGATTTTTTGGTACTTGTAACGTTTTTCATTTTTAGTCCTCAACTAATGCACGAATTTTCATCAAACTTCAGATTCAGTTAGACATTGACGCAATGTGATTAGGTTTTGGTGTTAATCGCCAATAGGTGGCGCTGCTATGCTGGATTTTGCATAATTTTCGCAATAACTCTACTTCAAAAACTAATGCAATGATTTTCATCAAACTTTAGATTCAGTTAGACGTTGACATAAGTTGATGCTGATTAAATTTTGGTGTAAATCTCCCAACAGGTGCTGCTTCTATGCTGCATTTTGTAGGATTTACACGATTTTATCAATAGTCATATCTCGAGAACTAATGCACGGAATTTCATATCAGTAGTTATAAAAAGGGCGTTCTGCATAAGCGGCGTACGCGGCGTGACCTCTGCAGCTCATTGAAGGTCATGCGGAGGCGGAGGTCATGGGGTCAAGGTTATGCGGCGTACTCTTGGAGGCGGGGTCAAGGTGATGCGTCATCTTATAGTACGAGGAGATTTTTTGAGTTTGATTTTTTCATTAATGATAATTAATTAAGAAATTTTAATTGGGGGACTTTAACTTTTTGGGGGGAAATTTTTGAAGATTGAAATTTTTAGAGATTGATTTTTTTTTCGTCGTACTACAGTACGAGGGGTTATTTTGAGTTTGATTTTTTCTAATGATAATTAATTAAGAAATTTTAATTGGGGGACTTTAACTTTTTTGGGGGAAATTTTTGAAGATTGAAATTTTTAGAGATTGATTTTTTTTTCGTCGTACTACAGTACGAGGGGTTATTTTGAGTTTGATTTTTTTCTAATGATAATTAATTAAGAAATTTTAATTGGGGGACTTTAACTTTTTTCGGGATAATTTTTGAAGATTGAATTTTTTGGGAGATAGATTTTTCTTTTAGTCGTACTGCAGTACGAGGGGTTATTTTGAGTTTGATTTTCTTTCATTAATGATAATTAAGAAATTTTAACTGGGGGACTAACTTTTTTGGAGGAAATTTTTGAAGATTGAAACTATAGGAGATAGATTTTTTTTTTCTCTCCGTTTTATACTGCGAGGTGTTATTTTGAGTTTGATTTTTTTTCATTAATGATAATTAAGAAATTTTAATTGGGGGAGTTTAACTTTTTTGGGGGTAATTTTTTAGATAGAGTTTTTGGGACACAATGATTTTTTTTTTCGTCGCACTACAGTACGAAGGGGTATTTTAGCATTTGAATAATTAATTTAGAAGTTTAATTGCGAAATTTAAAATTTTTTGAGGATAATTTTAGAAGATAGAATTTTTTCGCGGACATTAATTTTTTTAGCGCACTACAGTTTTTGGTGATATTTTAACTTGTAAAAAAATAAATTAATGATAATTAAGATATTTTAATTGGGAGACTTTAATTTTAGGGAATAACTTTTGAGATAGATTTTTTTTCGGACATTAATTTTTTTAGCGCACTTGAGTTTTCGGTGTTATTTTTAGGGGCGCAATTTTTGTGTTAGATGTAAAATTTTGTGGTGTTAATTTTTAATATTAATTTGAGAACTTAAAAATATTTTTTCGCGATTTTTCGTTGGCAATCGAATTTTAAACATTAATTAAAAATTTTAATTGGGAGACTTTTAAATATTTTTTCACGCAAATTTTTAGATAAAAATGGAATTTTTATCATAAATTTGATGAGAGGACTTTACGCGATTCAATTTGGTGACGTATGCTCTCGAATATTTAGTATTAATTAAAATTATGAATGAGGTCTCATGTGAATTTTTGTCATTTAGTGTTAGAATTTATGTATCTGAATTTTTAAATAGTACTGCCCCGCCCGTGGCTTAGAGGTTCTGCTCTCGAAGCTGGTAGACGGGAATTGCTGGGTTCGATCCCAATTGCGCCCATCGGGCTAATCGTTCGGAGTTTTCCTTGAGTTATAGATTTGCATGTGTAAATACGGGTTAGGTTTCCTTAGAAAGACCTCCACGAAGGGCACTCCCCCTGTATCCCTAGTGTAGATAATCGGTCGTCAAAATCAACCTACCTTTTAAATAATACTAGTAAAATTTAGAATTTTTTTTACTGAATCCGTGTTAGATCGGTGGTCATGTTTTCGCGGTTTTAGACAAAAATAGAAATTGGTAAGATACTTATAAGGATATCGGTTTTTGGTTTGTTTTGCAATTTTTAAGTCTGTATTGCTTAATCCATATGAAAATATATTTTGAGAAAAATACAGAGAGTCCTTTTATATAGGTATTAGGAAATTTACAACCCCCCCCCCCCCTTTGTTCCCCCTTTCTGAATATATATATATATTTGTAAAATATGGGGTTACCTATTAAATGGTACGTTTGAATTATCAATGTCCCTTAACCCAAAATTTTATTGAGGCATGTTTTCGAAAAGTTACATATTTTTAAAACTAGAAAATCGATTTTCTAAACAAAGCGCTTTTAAAACATATATAATTTTTGAACGTTTCTATCGAAACACTTTGAATTTTTAATAAGATATTGGAAAAAAAACGCACTTTTTGCAAATTTATACTAATATTAATAATTGCGCTTTTTAGAATAAAACAACTCAATGCCTTAGTTTTAAACACTATTTCATATTACATAAAATTACCAAATAAAGCCCACTTACTTTTATAGTTTTCGACAGAGGTAAAATCTTGGAGCCTCGAGAAACGCGCGTGACAATGTCCACTATACTGGACTGCCGTTATCTTGCGAACACGAAGTGATTCACTTTATCTAGATAAGGAGATAAGGGTTTTTCCTGAACACACTGAGTAATAGGATATTAGATTTTAATTACGATTGACTAATGGGGGTTACAAATTAAGATAAGCTAATGAGAGTTAGAAATTAATGTGTAGCGTAATTGGATCTTTTTTTTTTTCAAATATATATAAAATAGAAACACTATTAAAGATTGATTTATGTGATTTCAACATTCATTTAATATTGCGTCACTCATATCGATTTTAATTTTTGAACGCATAATTAAGTTTTAAGTTTTGAACGCATAATTAAGATTTTCAAATAATTAATTTAATATTACGTCACACAAAACAAATTAAATGAATAAATGCATAATTAAGATTTTCAAATAATTAATTTAATATTACGTCACACAAAACAAATTAAATGAATAAATGCATCGTCACTGAAAACGAATTTAATTAATAAATGCAAAATTAAGATTTAACATTTCGTCACTCAAAACGAATTTAATTAATAAATGCATAATTAAGATTGCGTCACAATATTTGAATGATTTTATTAATATAGAATTTATATCAAATTGGGGGTGATTTTTTCTTATGGATTTATTTTAAATAAAATTGGAATATTTTTGAATACTGTATTAGCAATTTAATGCATGTGTCACATTTATTTTGGATAAAATTTAAACTATTATATAATTAGACCTTTCAAAACGGATACTTTTTAAATTGTTTCATTTACTGTAGGAATACTCGTCCCGTCATGAATGAGTCATCACGCATAACTGAATTTTCACTCGTAAACATGAAGGTTTCAATAAATAGTAATGTTAGTAAGACTTTTTGAAAAAATAATTTTACGTAGTGAACATTATACATACATTTTGAAATATAGATCAAGTTCAAAATATACTAAGTTACGTAATGGAGGTCACGTGATTTTCTCACCTTTATAACATATAAATATCTTATACGTATGCTATATTAATTTTGATATAGTTTAGCGCATATAAATTTTAACTAATATTTTTTAGTAGATTTAACAATATTCGCTAACATATATATATATTTAACATTATTCAAATTTCGCACAAACCTTTTAATAATTTTGGAAAAAATATTTCATTTTTAGAAGATCAACAAGAATATTAATTTTAAACCTCTTAATTATTTTTTTATTGAGGTAGTACGATAGAAAATTAATATATTCGACACAATAAAGAAATTGCTAATTCAGGTTAATAATGATTTTAAGCATTATGTTAAAATTCGAGATATTTCATTTATAAATAATTTGAAAAATAAAACATTTAGAAGTAAATTGACTTACTTTTATTAATATTGCATCTAAATCCAAAAGGCTTTCAAAACAGTAGCAACACATCACATACAGTTTTGTGACACTATATGCAGGGGCGGATTTATTAAGTGAGGGGCCCCTCTCACTGGAACTTTTTGGGGGCCCTTCCATCTTGAAAAATTGGGTATATTTATAATATATATTAATAAAAGAAAATTTCGCTCTGTGTTCGCGATGGCTGGCAAAATCTACCCTACATAAAAATGCGGAAAATATTTGTGACGGTAGTCCAAGGCCTCTTGTGATACATCTGAGACTCAGGATTCTAAAATATCTTCTTATAAGCTGAGTTATTCATTAACAATCGCAACGCACTCTCATTAAAAAATCCTCTCGTTCAACGAGAAAAAAGCAAGCCTTATTTACGCATCATGAGAAAATGAACATCGAAAAGAAGGAATTCCGGGGGGGGGGGTATTTTGTCATATTAACTTACATCGGCCAAACCGCTTACTAAAATTAACAAGTTGGAAATTGCTCGTCAAACGTGGCAAATGAGGTGCGTTCGTACTATAACAAGTTTTATAATTATTTTTTGCAGCCCATATTGTACTGAATGTATAATTTTTTGCACTTCATAAAGTGCATAGTCTTTAACATCATTAAAATGCACTCCCAATAATTTTTTTCCCATTCCCCGAACACTTTTGACTGTCCCTGTAATTGAACTATACATCCGATTTTCCTAAAATTTGAAATGGCTCGACAAAATTTTGCAACAATTATATCTTTAAAATTTCAGACCATTCGGAAGGCTGTAACATCATTAAAATGCATTTGCAATAATTTTTCCCATTGGCCGTAATGTAAAGAAAAACTTTTGACTGTCTCTGTAATTAAACTATACATCCGATTTTCATAAAATTTGAAATGGCTCGGCAAAATTTTGCAACAATCTTATATTTCAAATTTCAGACTATTCGGTTGGGTAGTTTTTGTTCTGTTATATGCGGACAGACAGACGGACGGACTGAACGACGACTATAGGTGCTACGTATTTATATAATTACGAACGCACCTAAAAACGGAAGACATATTCTAAAAGATCGTACCCTTATGTCTTAAATCCCGTAATCAATTAAAAAAAATATCGCGGTTAACCATTTGAAAAAGAAAATTCAAAGACGGTCGTTTAAAAAAAAAAAAAAAAAAAAAAAAAAAAGCTTTTCTCCTTTATGGCAATGCCCCTCGAGGGTGCAATTTTAGAGGTACCAACAAACCAAAAACATGTTCTTAAAGATTACATCTTCTTCTAATCGACGGTACAATTGGTTTTCAAAAATACGAATTTTAACCCTTTGAAATAACCGCCGAACTCGGGTCACTTCGCGCCTCACGGAGACGATATTTTTTGTATACTAAAAGTAAGTAAGCATCCGTACGTATTTTAACACAGTCTTTTTAGAGAATCTCAATAGACTAGATTTAGATCACCTACAAAAATTATGAAACGTTCGGACGGGTAGAAATATTTTTTACAAAATAAAATGGTGTGAAAATTTTGGCGAAATCTGTACAACTTTAGTGATTCGTCGCGGTGGCAATTTTAGAGGTATCGACAAAGCAAAAATATGTTCTTAAAGCTGAAACCTTCTTCTAATCGGTAAAAATAAAATGCGTGAAAAGTGAGACAAAATCAGTAAAAACATGAGTCCTTCGTCGCGGTTTCGCTAGCTTTTGTTGAGCATAGACTCTAAAAAATCTAATTACGCAGAAAATAAAATACCAAATAGCATGTACTTTTAGTTCAATATTTTCTCATTTAAAAATATAAATTCAGACAAAATGGAGTTCAAGATATAAAGTCATACAAATTTGAGGTTCATTTAAGAGTCATTCATCATAGGTACGGGCAATGCCAGGCGGGTCAGCTAGTTTTAAAATAATAGCTGTTCATAACTTAATTGCAATAATTACTAACAAATAAATTAAAATGTATTCAAATCGTTAACGATTAATTATACGAAATTCATTTCATATTCAAATTACATCAGATTATTTTACACGAACTTAGATACTGTGACGGATAAATGTGCTAAAATGTGCTTATGTGCTTATGTATTATCATAAATGTGCTTATTTTCCTTTCAATTTTTTAAGAACATAAAATGATAATTCAAACCAAACTTAATCAGAAAGTAAGGAGACAATATTTTAGCATTTGCTGAGCCTTAACTCAAAACCTCTTTTCGCTGCTTTTCGTTTTTGGCTCATTTATTTCACGAAATAAGATATAAATGTATCTGGTTTTATGTATGGGGCTGCAGCGGTCTGCACCGCATGACATTATCTTGCTTGCAGTTTTAATTTCATGTTTTAATAAAACAATTTCAGAAATCAAATAAATTCATCAACTATGACCAAATTAATTTATATTTTTCTCCTTTTCGTTACACAGCTGGGTTCAAAAAATGGCAAATGCTTTATGGATATAACAAGTCGGAAATTGCTCGTCAAACGTGGCAAATGAGATGCGTTCGTACTAAAACTAGTTTTATAATTATTTTTTGTACCCCATATTGTACTGAATAGATATATTTTTTAACTTCATAAGTGCATAGTCTGTAACATCATTAAAATGCACTTGCAATAATTTTTTTCCCATTCCCCGTAATGTAACGGAAAACTTTTGACTGTCCCTGTAATTAAACTATACATCCGATTTTCATAAAATTTCAAATGGCTCAAGAAAATTTTGCAACAATTATATATTTAAATTTTCAGACCATTCGGAAGGTTGTAACATCATTAAAACGCACTTGCAATATTTTTCCCCATTGGCCGTAATGTAACGGAAAACTTTTGACTGTCACTGTAATTAAACTATACATCCGATTTTCCCAAAATTTCAAATGGCTCGACAAAATTTTGAAACAATTATATATTTAAAGTTTCAGACCATTCGGAAGGCTGTAACATCATTAAAATGCTTTTGCAATAATTTTTCCCATTGGCCGTAATGCAAAGCAAAACTTTTGACTGTCCCTGTCATTAAACTATGCATCCGATTTTCATAAAATTTGAAATGGCTCGACAAAATTTTGCAACAATCATACATTAAAAATTTCAGACCATTCGGTTGGGTAGTTTTTGCTCTTATATGCGGACAGACAGACAGACAGACGGACGGACTGAACGACGACTATAGGTGCTACGTATTTATATAATTACGAACACACCTAAAAAGGATTCGAAGCTCCACGAGTTGTTTTATAACCATCTGCACTGCATTTTTACATAAATACTAGGGGGCTCTGCCCCTGCAAACGTATAATAGTCACGTGTAAATAATTTTTTAATTGAAATGAAATATTGTGCTTTGCGCTGTTTTTAAAATTGGCAACAATATAAAATAGTAACCTTTTCTAAAATATGAAAAAGATATATCTTGAAATGGGAAAAATTTGATTAAAATAAATAAAAAAATATGATTTATTTAATCGTATTATTATTATTATTATTTAATGATTTTTTTTTTCAAATTTTCCTGAAAAATATTGCACACATATTAAAAATATTATCACAATATTGTCTTCACTTTCGATTGAAATGAAAGATAATTTCAATTTGAATTCGAAAATGACGAAAAAGAAAATAAATCTAATAATCCTTATATTTTTCTCTTTCCTGCCTTTTTTTCCACAAAAATGGAGTCATTTTGTTGCCATCATTAAAAAAATATTGTAACAATTAGAAAAAAAAATTAATACCTCGAAAACTAAATCGAATTTAAATATTCTAATACCATTTTTGACATACGGACAATCAATACGGACAATTTGTGCTAATTTCGACGCCAAGGATTTCATATTTTAGAAATAATAGCTGGGAAATACAATCAGTCGTTTCATAAATTCGTTTCATTAGGATTTTACATATAGACTACGGGGCTCTGCCCCCTGCAAGCTACGCTCGCCAACCCCCGTTCAGACACTGTAGAATCTAAAAGCACGCTAATCTGATCGGTTTTAAAAATATTAGAGAAGATTGAATTATACTGAAAAAACCTGTAGCGATCTCCCTGTAAACGGGTTTCCATCTCCCTTTGATTGCAAAAATTTAAGGTAGAATCAGTTGCTGTTAAGACAATCCAATGGTTGTTTACGTGTTTGGTTAAAGAAGATCAGTTAAACATTTGAAAATAAGCTAAAATAAAATGAATTAAGTAAACAGAGTCTTTGACTCTCGGTATTTTTTAACAGAGTTATAAAACGATTGACATAATAAAATTACTAAAATGTGCTGCTTTAACCCCTTCAAGGGTGGTGGTTCATTTTTGGACCACTTAATTTTAATTTTTAAATGCCACATTAGCACCAGAATATTGGGATGAAAATTTCCCTTTTATTAAGTAAGTGAACAAAAGCATTTTTGTATTTCGAAATTTGTTTGTAAATTCTGGTGCCATTCACTGATTCAAGATTTTACGAATAGAAGTACCTTGTCCGTGAAAGGGTTAAACGCATATTAATGTATTTATTATTTTGAAGTTTCCTTTCCCTTTTAATATTCACGTGTAAATACAATTTTCAAGACATAATTTTGTATGTTCTCCTGCCTTTAACACGTACTCATTTAATAGTAATTTTAAAGTTTTTTTTTTCTGTTTTTAATAGTCACGTGAAAATAAATTTTTAATCGTTAGGAAATATTATTCGTTGCGCTGTTTTTAAAATTGAAAACAATCTCTATAATAATAGCCTAAGTGTGACTATTATCAACAGCTCCAGGCGGATCCCTTCGCTTTTTATATTCCAGGCGGCCATTTTGGTACTTTAATGTTAGCCAGCCACAGGTGTGATAAGTCGCCGAATATTATTCTATCGTCATTATTTCGTTTATATTATAATAGTTCAAGTCATGTAACTGCCATAAACAACGGGCTGATTCCTTCGCTTTTCATAAGAAAGGTTTCCATTTTGATTAAAGAATCAAAATTATTTTTTCGAATAAAACTACATAAAAGTTGCCATGATCACAAAAAATTCCTGGTACTTTTATGTTAGCCGGGTGAAAATCTCGCCAATAGCTTTTTTTTTTAACTCGCCAGTTAGCATTTTTTTATTTTTCGAGTGGTAAATTAAATCGGTGCTACTTGGTTATCCCATCGACCAAAAATCTGTCGCCAAACTATAAGATTAAATGCCAATAATGGTTGATCGTAAATGTAACATTCACTTGACTTTAAGGAAGTTACACATGTTCACGCCATCAAGTGATTTTTATTTCGACGTTTTATTTGTATTTTTATTAATGTTATACTAATTTATTTGTTCTTTTGTTATTTAAAATATTTAAAAAAAAATGTCAATTTGTATAATTTGGCTATTTATATAATTTGGCGAAATTGGTCGACGGGAGAAGTAATAACATTAAAACGTTGCTTTGAAGTGGAAATTAAATCTCATGATTTGTTGCATTCTCAACTACGCACCAGGTTTGGCGTGATTTTTTTTTTTACAATTTGGCGAAAACCTCGTTTTCAAATACCTGTTACATATGTATTTTTAAATTATTTTCTGTTATTCTTAAAATAAAGAAACAATAAAAAAAATAATTAACAACTATTGAACAATTTATAACATTTTTTGTAAATAAAAAGAAAATAAATTCAAATAAACATTTATTAATAAATAAGCAACAATAGCCGGGTTACCATGTCAGGCAAAATAACGCCATTTTGGCGCCAATTAGGTACCCCGTTGCTTATATGACATCTGTGTCTAATATTTTTCGTTTCGTTTCGTTTAAAAAAAAGAATGGAGTAAAAGCTATTTATTTTAAAGGTTTCAATTTGTATTAAATAAAGTGATAATGAAATACAAATTGAATTACGAATAAAAGTAACATGATACATTTCTTAGCATACACTTAAGGGAGGCCAAACTTCTCGCCAAATTAGTTTAAAATAGTAACCTTTTCTAAAATCTGAAAAAAAAAAAAATCTGTTATGATTAAAATTTGAGTTGCCATCATGAGAAAAAAGTATATAAAATTAGAAAAAAATTAATATTTCGAAAAGTAATTCGAATTTAAAAATTCTAATACCAGTTCTGAGATCTGCAGATCAATACGAATTTTTGGTGTTAATTTCATCGCAAAGTATTCCGTATTTTAGGAGAAATTGCCGTGAAACATAATCAGTTGTTTAATCAGTCGTTTCATAGAATCGTTACATAAATTCATTTCAATTCGATTCATTAGGATTTTATATATACGAGTTGCAACCCGTCGAAATTCGACGTACTAAAATGTTTGAAAGGAACTGTCAGATCGAAATTATAATAAACCTACAAAAATAATTACAACAAAAAAATCATCTTACATTGGTTGTCTAACTCTTAAAACAAATAACATTTTAAACCCAAAATTACCAAAATATTATTTCTACAAACTTCAACTGCTTAAATTATTGAAAAATTAAACTGTATTAGATTACGTAATCAAGATGAGTAATTATGATGGAGTTATCGATGGAGCTCTTATGTTTGTTTTTACGGGATGAAAAATTAGTAAAAAGGATTTCTCTTTGTCACATCATAAAATTTTCCTCCATAAAATCTAAACTGTACGTTATTTTCACATTCTCGTAATTTACATACGCACCACTCAAATTCACAATTTGAAAGTATTTTAACGCGCAAAAGAATAGATTATTAGTGAATGCATTTCCAAAGTTAAAGTCACGTTTGTCCGATACAACTTTTCATGTGAACATTCGCACAAACCTTAAGTTCTAATCTTAGACCCGCGAAAAAAAAATTCAGAAATTTGACTTTAGTTGTCATAGTATTCGCTATTTATAGTATTGGTCAAATATTTAGTTTTATCAAAAAAAAAAATGATCGTTTTGTTTTAAATATATCATTTTTACTCAATGAATCATTTTGCCGAGCGCCTCAAACTCATTTATCAGCGTAATGTAAAAATATTAAAATGTAGCTGATTTATGAAGAAGAATGCGTGTTTTATTTAATGTCTGACATCATTTTCTGTTCAAAAATTATAAAAAAGTTACTTTTATTTGTAATGTGAAAATGGCATCAATAAGGATATAATGAATAAAAATAATAAACCATGAATATTTTCCCTTTACTTTCAATATAAATGGAGTTCTTCAGTTGCCACAATTACAAAATTTGTATTAAAAACTACAAAAAAATTAATATCTCAAAAACAATTTGAGATACAGCTTTCAAACAAATAGTATTTAAAAGAGAATTTTTTTCCTTATACGACGGTGTAAAAAGTTAAAATGTGTGATGCATAGAAGTTTAAAAATTTGCAGTAGAGAAAATGCAAAACCAAAATTTTATTTCAAATTTCAAAGTGCTGCCATTCGCAAAATAACGTATGCGTTACGCACAGATATGTTTGTCCTTTATAATATAGATAGGGTAGATAGATATTTTTTAAACACCAATTTAATTAACTAATCTGCATATAAGTTTGTAATTGTGTGTGTTTTAATATCGAATGCTATAAAAAATAGTCCCAAAAATGTAAAAGTGTAACAACTGCGATTAGCAAAACATCTGCTAGAATGGAAAAAAATTCATATTAGGGAAAACTATGGGGGACATTGTCTTTGGCAGTCATGATATATTTGATTGTCGTGTGTCATTTTTGATCTGGATGTGGAGAATTTTATGAGAGGGAAAAAGTATGAACACTTACGATGCAATAATAAACTTCTACAATAATAAAATATTGATTACTAGTTGACCCGTCCGGCGTTGACCGGGTCCGTTATAATAACCTTAAACAAAATTCAAGTTTATATGATTTTATATCTTCGGAAAATCGGTGCGCCAATGCCTTCGGCATCTTACAGATTTTCAAATGAACTTAATTTTTCCGGGCCCCAATGGCTTCGGCAGCGTCGAGTGTGTTCCCAACAAACCTCTTTCCAGTGGCGTAGCCAGGGTGGGGGTCCAAATGCTCAAGATAGCAGGGATTTTGTAAAGTTCAGTTTGCCTTATCTAATTGGAGAATTTTCTGTTATTAATCAAGTCGAAGAAAACTTCAAAATATTACTGGTATCCAGAACATTTTGACCCCCTCCCTGGTTATGCCACTGCCTCTTTCTGAACGAACCTGTGACGTGGGTTACCGCTGTCTGAGGCAGCGTATACCCGAAGTGCTCCGTACCGCCGAAGACAATCGAAAATCAAGTTGAATGACCCAAACCACATAGTTATCGGGCCCATGGAAGAATATTATGTATCAATAATATATATATTAATATCGGGCCCATGGAATGTAGAAATGGGGGAATAACTAAATGGAAAATTTCCTTTTGACAAAGATCGGATTAAAAGGGAGCAATTATTAACAATTGAGGGCACAAAAGCTTCAAGGGACCCTGTACCACGTCCCAGGGGACCACAATCTTAACTCGAATGTAGTTGGGTATAAGGGAATTTTTTTGTAGTTTATAAAGTAGCCGGAGAAGCCAAGAACTATGCAAAAGAGAATTGCAAGAGAATTGGATTATTTTTAAAGAAGGGCCCCAAGAAAGCCATTAATATTCAAAATTGGTAATAGCTGAAGTCTGAGAAATTTTTTTCTAGTTCATGTAGTAGTTGGAGGATCTAAGAAGTTGCTAGAAAAGAAAGCTAGTGAATAGGACCATTTTTAAGGAAGCTATAATAGGAGATGCAAAAGAGGCCAACTGCGATAGTTCAGAGCAGGGATCTTAAATGAAAACATGTTAAAAGGCTACTTTGCGCTTTAGATCTTCAATTAGACGAATTTAAGCATAGGGTGTGAATTATCAGAATAAAATTTTAAAGAAATGCGCAAAAATGGGGGCAGATGCTTTAAAAAGGGCCTTAAGGTAGCAATAAAAATATGAGAGTGTTGGCCCAGGTACAGGAATACAAGGATCAACTTTAAAGTTATGCATTGAGAGGGCGACACAATTAGGGAGTGAAAAATGCATGGCAGACAAAAAGTTCAAGAGCCTCTGGACCGGGTCCTAGGGGGCCATGTCTTAACTGGAATGTAGAATCTGGGGAATAACTAAATTGAAAAATGGCACCAAAAACGAATATTGAATTAAAAAGGGAGAGTTTTTAACAATTTAGGGCACAGAAACTTCCAGGACTCTGTATCGGTTCCCAGGAAGCCAGGATCTTAACTGAAACGTAGAAAGGGGATAACTAAATGGCGAAAGCCCCCCCCCCCCAAAAAAAAAACCCGAAGAAAATCGGATAAAAAAGAGGCAAGTTATTAAAAATTTAGGGCATAAAAACTTGAAGGGCTCAGGTGGCCCGGGTCTTAAAACATTAAAAATCTGACCCTCAGGTACATCAGGAGCTGGCTTAGACTATCCTCACCGAAATGTTCAGACTTCTATGTGAAGTAGATTTTGAAAGCCATCGCACACAGACACACAGAGCGAAACTTTCTTTTATTAGTATAGACTAGCAGACCCAACCGGTGTTGCCTGGGTCCGTAAATAATAACCTTAAACAAAACTCAAGTATGTATGATTTTATATCTTTTGAAATTCTTTTAAATGAACCTAATTTCGGAGGTTCCCATTGCCTTCCGCAGCATCTAGAGTGTTCCCAATAAACTTCTTTCCGTACGAACCTATAACCTGTGTCCCCGTTATCTAAGGCAACATGTACCGGAAGTGCTCCGCATGTGCTGGAGACAATCAAAAACCAGGTTGATTGAGCCAAACTTCGTAGTAATCCAGCCCAAAGAATCTAAAAAAATAATGCATTATTAATGTTAGAAAATGTTGGTGACTGAAGTCTAAGGTAAAATTTCATAATACAGTTGGGTCCTTAGAATCCGAGGAAAGAATGCGCCCCCAAGCAGTGGAAAATGTCCCCTCCCCTTGTAAATTTCACGAATTACTTTTAACATTAACACGATGCTTAATAAACGGATCAAATCCCTTATCCAAAGTTACCTTTAAAGTAACGCGATTTTTAATTTACGGCTGTAGTTTGTAAATGTAAGTTGATGCTGAAAAGGGAGATTAATGTTTGAAAAAGTGGTAGCTGAGGTACAAAGAAAGACCGGGCCCTGGGGACCAGTGTCTTAACTGTTTTAGTAGTTTTAAAGTAGCTGGAGGACTCTAAAACTATGTTAAAGAAAATTGTAATAGAATCAGATAGTTTTTAAATAAGCTACAACAAAGGCCTCAAGAAGCAGATTAATATTCAAAATTGGTGGTAGTTGAAGTCGGGGAAATGTTTTTGTCATTCATGTAGTAGCGGGAGGACTTAAGAAGTTGTTTAAAAAAAGAAGCTTGTGAATCGGACCGTTTTTAAGGGGGACAGAGGACCCCGTAACAAAGGACCCAAAAAAGACCAACTGTTAGTAAAGAGCAGGGCCCTAACATGAAAACTTGTTAAAAGATCTAAGTTTTTAGCACTTTAGATCTTCAATTAGTCACAATTAAGCATAGAATAATATTTTAAAGAAATGCACAAAAAATTGGGTAAATGTTTAAAAAAAGGCTCTAGGGCCCCAATAAAAATATGAGGGTGTTGATCCAGGAAGAAGAGTCCAAGACTCAACTTTAAAATTATGTACTGAGAAGGTGAGAAAATCAAGGTGTGAAAAATTCTTGGCGCACAAAAAGTTCAAGGGGCTCTGGACCGGATCCTACGGCACCCTAGGGGCCCCATGATCTAAACTGGGATGTACAAATGTGAGACTAACTAAATGGAAAAAGGATATCAAAAATGAAGATCGGATTAAAAGGAAGCAATTTATTAACCTTTTATTTGCACAAAAACTTGAAGGGGCCCTGTATCGAGCCACAGGGTGTCAGGGTCTTATCTGAAAAGTAGAAAGGCGAGAATAACTAAATGGAGAAAGGTCCCCCAAAACGATATGATAAAAAGGGGACAAGTTATTAACAATTTAGTGCATATAAATACTTAAAAGGGCCCAGGGGCCCCGACCCTTAAAAAATTAAAAATCTTAGCCACAGGGGCTGTCAATCTGAGCCAGCATTAGGACCTGTCTTGGACTATCCTCACCTAAATTTTCAGACTCCTATGTGCGGTAGATTTTGCTAGCCATTCGCACACAGACAGACAGAGCGAAACTTTGCTTTATTAGTATAGATAATCAGTAACAAAGTAAAAATTCACTTAAAATATCAGCTTTATGAAAACTGCATACCAAATGTGGGGCCCCCAAAATCAGGTGCCTCAGGTTGCCGGCCCTTGATTTAATTAGTCCCTCAATCTGTATAATTAAATCGTCATAGAATGTCTCTAACAGTGCTCCTTTCGGCTCAGACACAAGTTTCCTTTGAATCTCACCCTATCCGTCCACAAATTATCATAGTCATAATTCTGATGATTCATAAAGCAAAAAAAAGATGAGGGAAAACTAAAACATTTCTTGTAGTAGCAATTGATAGAAAAAATTATATTTATTACATGAAAATGATATTGTAATAATAACTCAAAAATAAAAAAAAGAACACTTAGAAAATCTTTTTATCAAAACGTCACATTTCTCTTTGAACTCAAAAGAAGATTTGGGGGCCCCTTGGGATGCGGGGCCCCTCGCGATTGCGACCATCGCGACCCTTTAAATCCGCCCCTGACTATATGGAATGAATCAGAATTTTGAACCCCAATCTCTTATCTCTGAGATAATTCCTATAACTAACTCATGAGATAAGCACAATGTCACATCGTAATTTGAATATAAGAACAGTGTTAATGAATTTTATATAATACGTTATTAATATGGGATTAAATATAATGTGTAATTAATAAGGGATTTAGTTAATTTGTTTCGTCATTAATTAAAACCTGAATATAATTATGTCTTTTTCAGCCTTATTTAATAGAATAGGAATACTTTTCAAATTTTGAGGAGGTTTTTTTCAGAAACACTTTTTAAGAATATTTTTCTTAATGAATGTGTAATTAACATTTTTTTAAATTAATTAATTAATACGTAATTAAATTTTTGAAAATTAAGTAAATATAAAATAGAATAGAAATTCTTTTCAAATTTATTAAGAAACATACAAGTTATTATTAGGTAATATTTCAAATTGCTGCAAACTTTAAACATGTTGAGTTATCACTGAGAACTTAATATCGAGGTATTTGGATAGTGATGCTAATCAGAATTTGAGAAAAAAAATAGTAAAAATAATATTCATATTAACTAACTTGCATAACTTGCTACAAACATGACTTTCTTTTGAACACACTAGAATGGGATTGAACTTTTAAAGACATATTTATCTCACATATTTAATCTAAAGACTTGTGCTAAATTTTCAACGAAAATATTTCTCATTTAAAAGTTAACTTCTTTCATTGAAAAAGTTCTATACTTGGAAATTTCACATGCAAATTTTTCTCACATGGAAAAAGACTTAAGTAATTGTATTAGAATAAAAACTAATCATATGAAAATTAACTTTCGTAAATTGTATCAGAAAAATATTAACCTGTGTCAAAATTTTTAAAACAACATTTAAAAAACAAAAAGATAAATTACAGTTAAATTTATTAAGCAGAAGTGTTACATGTCAAAAACAGTATTTCTATGATTTATATATATGTTAAAATCCATACATGCAAAAACGTGTGTGTAAACCCACATAGACATTTTTCCGCGAGGTAGTTTACAAATTCTTGTACATTGAAATTAATCAAGGCGTTTTCACTGCACAAATTAAATTGTTGATTCATAGAATATTTTCTACATTCGTGAAAGTTTTCATATGAATATCCCATTGTACAGGAATTACAGTCAAATTCGCGGCGCACAGATTCTTTTAATTCACGAATGAAACATGAAAAGAAATATATTTTAGAGTTTTCTATATCCAAATGTGAATGTTCACAGTCTTTTGCACGATTTAAAACACAAATAGGAATGATTTTTAAAAGTTTGATTTGGATGAGGTTATCATTAATCTCATCGCAAATGTTTTTTTAAATTTAAAAATTGCTCTTTTGATAAATGCACACACTTAGGTTTTAATGAATAATCATAGTTACTTGACTTGATCAATTCTTGAAGCACACAAGAGCGTTCATCTATGTAGAGTGTGAGACTATCATTATTAGAGACGAAACTGTCTTTTTTGGAATAGAAATGAAAGTTTTTCATTTGATTTTGAAAAGAGTTTGACAGGATAATGTCACACTTTCTTCAGTTGGGAAGATTTCACCGTAAGCTCCTTCAAAATATTTCGTTATGTGGACTTTTAAATCGCAGTTCTGCTGCATCACTATTTCGACAACTGTGCAATCTCCAATGCAGCGGAAGAAAGTACAATATGAACCAGATTAACTAAACAGACGTGTAAACCACTCGTTTTGAGGAAACTTGCAATCAGGATTATCCGCTAAGTAAAACAAACCTTTTTCATTAGCATCACGTAGTAAACTTGTATTTATGGTTAAGCTAGCGAATCGCATAGACCAAACAACACACACGTGAAGGGTATAATCCAAACGAGAGACGAAGTTAAACTAGGTAGGTACAAGCATAAAATGATGCGCACCCCTAGCGTGAGTCAATAAATACTATCCCCTATCACCCTATTAGTATATAAGCTTTTAGATAAGATCGGAGAACTTCCGTGATATTTTCACAGTGATTTCACCGCTAGCATAGGTAATATCACTTTCAGAAAACGCTAATCACTTCCAGATAACGAACTTGTCATTTCAGTAAGATCTTGCATGACCCATTCACTCGGTTCTTAATATACATATCTTTGTGTGTGTGTGTATTTGGTAGTGTGGGAAAAATTTTATGGGAAATAAATTTAAAGCTAATAATAAATTATTTTAAACTTTGTATAAAATGTTTTAAGACTCAGTATAAAAGGTCTAATCAAATAGGTTATGTCATAACTGGAATTATACCTTTTATGTGACATTGCAAAACAAGCTACTAACATGTCATTACTTGTAAAAATAACATGATAACTTGTTTTCACTATACTAACTTAATAATTTTCGTAGGTTTTATATAAAAATCGACATGTTTGGTTATCTCTTATCATAGTTTTCTAAAATATATCCAAAAAAGTTTGCTACTATTAAAAAACATGCTTATAATTAAGTTAGTTTTCACTGTTATTATTTAAAAACATATAACACAAAATATTTTAATTAAATAATCACTATTTTTCACAAGTTTACAATATAAGTAATTTTTATGCTAACTAGGGTTAGTATTATTTAGACTTAAACATATCTTTTTAGATTAAACATGAAAATTAATGTGTCTAACAAACCTTTGACTATTTTTAGTGAAACTCAGTGTCATGAAATATAATCAGCTAACTTTAAATTGTTATATTAAAAATTATGCTTAGCATTCACTTATGTTATTTAAATCATAGTACATAAAAAAACTTTTAAATCATTTACAAATTATACATAAATAAATTGTTCTTACCAAAAAACCGCCATACTTCTATACTTAACTTGCATGAAATAAAACTCAACCTTCTGCTATGCTTGCTTCGAAGGGAATGACTGATAACGCATCGTTTTTTTGGTAAAACCCAAAATCACGTGATCACCATTATCTATGGCGTCACTGATTTGGAGTAGATAATTTCTTTTAACTACTATGTTAGATTTTGCTAAAAGCTACAATTCCTAATTACAATTAAAATGTATTCTTAGTTCATACGTGCTACGCTTTGTTTCAGTACATATTATTTATACTAAGAAATATTTAATTATAAAAGTAATTCATTCTAACAATTAATTGTAATAATTAATTTAGTAAACGAATTTAGAAAAACCAATTAGAGGAAATGTGCTAATTGCAATTAGAAAAGAGACCTTTTAATTATGAAATTTAGAAAAGGCATAACTAATCATGTGATATACGTCACGTGACCTGTGACGTGACCCGTGACGTCACATAGATCTTGTGATAATCTAATCAGTGATAAGATTAGCTGATAAGGACTTAGAATTATTCATTTCTCGTGGAGTTTTTGTACAAGATGGTTGTGTGTTCAACTAGCTGCCCTATTAGATATGTATAATTTTGTATGTTTTTATTGTCAAATGAATTTTAAATTATAATGTAATAGTATTTAATATTTTTAATAATTTGTAATAGTAACAAAACTGAAAAATATAATTTTAAGCTTTGTGGTTTCATTTCATGACACGAAATTTAACTAAAAAATGCTTATAATTCAGATTGATGTCACTCTTATTATTTAAAAACGTATAACACAAAATCTTTTCATGTTTAATCTGTAAAGATATTTTAAAGTCTGAATACTACTAACCCTAGTTAGCATAGAAATTACTTTTATTGTAAACTTGTGAAAAATAGGGATTATTTAATTAAAATATTTTGTGTTATACGTTTTTAAATAATAAATAGCTGAATATATTTCATGACACTAAGTTTAACTAAAAATAGTCAAAGGTTTGTTAGACACATTAATTTTCATGTTTAATCTAAAAAGATATGTTTAAGTCTAAATACTACTAACCCTAGTTAGCATAAAAATTACTTATATTGTAAACTTGTGAAAAATAGTGATTATTTAATTAAAATATTTTGTGTTATACGTTTTTAAATAATAACAGTGAAAACTAACTTAATTATAAGCATGTTTTTTAAAAGTAGCAAACTTTTTTGGATATATTTTAGAAAACTATGATAAGAGATAACCAAACATGTCGATTTTTATATAAAACCTACGAAAATTATTAAGTTAGTATAGTGAAAACAAGTTATCATGTTATTTTTACAAGTAATGACATGTTAGTAGCTTGTTTTGCAATGTCATATAAAAGGTATAATTCCAGTTATGACATAACCTATTTGATTAGACCTTTTATACTGAGTCTTAAAACATTTTATACAAAGTTTAAAATAATTTATTATTAGCTTTAAATTTATTTCCCATAAAATTTTTTCCCACACTACCAAATACACACACACACACACACAAAGATATGTATATTAAGAACCGAGTGAATGGGTCATGCAAGATCTTACTGAAATGACAAGTTCGTTATCTGGAAGTGATTAGCGTTTTCTGAAAGTGATATTACCTATGCTAGCGGTGAAATCACTGTGAAAATATCACGGAAGTTCTCCGATCTTATCTAAAAGCTTATATACTAATAGGGTGATAAGGGATAGTATTTATCGACTCACGCTAGGGGTGCGCATCATTCTATGCTTGTACCTACCTAGTTTAACTTCGCCTCTCGTTTGGATTATACCCTTCACGTGTGTGTTGTTTTGTCTATGCGATTCGCTAGCTTAACCATAAATACAAGTTTACTACGTGATGCTAATGAAAAAGGTTTGTTTTACTTAGCGGATAATCCTGATTGCAAGTTTCCTCAAAACGAGTGGTTTACACGTCTGTTTAGTTAATCTGGTTCATATTGTACTTTCTTCCGCTGCATTGGAGATTGCACAGTTGTCGAAATAGTGATGCAGCAGAACTGCGATTTAAAAGTCCACATAACGAAATATTTTGAAGGAGCTTACGGTGAAATCTTCCCAACTGAAGAAAGTGTGACATTATCCTGTCAAACGTTTGACTCTTTTCAAAATCAAATGAAAAACTTTCATTTCTATTCCAAAAAAGACAGTTTCGTCTCTAATAATGATATTCTCACACTCTACATAGATGAACGCTCTTGTGTGCTTAGAGAATTGATCAAGTCAAGTAACTATGATTATTCATTAAAACCTAAGTGTGTGCACTTATCAAAAGAACAACTTTTAAATTTAAAAAACATTTGCGATGAGATTAATGATAACCTCATCCAAACCAAACTTTTAAAAGTCATTCCTATTTGTGTTTTATATCGTGCAAAAGACTGTGAACATTCACATTTGGATATAGAAGACTCTAAAATACATTTCTTTTCATGTTTCATTCGTGAATTAAAAGAATCTGTGCGCCGCGAATTTGACTGTAATTCCTGTACAATGGGATATTCGTATGAAAACTTTAACGAATGTAGAAAATATTCTATGAATCAACAATTTAATTTATGCAGTGAAAACGCCTTGCTTAATTTCAATGTACAAGAATTTGTGAACTACCTCGCGGAAAAATGTCTATGTGGGTTTACACACACGTTTTTGCATGTATGGATTTTAACATATATATAAATCATATAAATACTGTTTTTGACATGTAACACTTCTGCTTAATAAATTTAACTGTAATTTATCTTTTTGTTTTTTAAATGTTGTTTTAAAAAATTTGACACAGGTTAATATTTTTCTGATACAATTTACAAAAGTTAAATTTTCATATGATTAGTTTTTATTCTAATACAATTACTTAAGTCTTTTTCCATGTGAGAAAAATTTGCATGTGAAATTTCCAAGTATAGAACTTTTTCAATGAAAGAAGTTAACTTTTAAATGAGAAATATTTTCATTGAAAATTTAGCACAAGTCTTTAGTTTAAATACGTGAGATAAATATGTCTTTAAAAGTTTAGTCCCATTCTAGTGTGTTCAAAAGAAAGTCATGTTTGTAGCAAGTTATGCAAGTTAGTTAATATGAAAATAATTTTTACTATTTTTTTTTTCAAATTCTGATTAGCATTACTATTCAAATACCTCGATATTAAGTTCTCAGTGATAACTCAACATGTTTAAAGTTTGCAGCAATTTGAAATATTATCTAATAATAACTTGTATGTTTCTTAATAAGTTTGAAAAGAATTTCTATTCTATTTTATATTTATTTTAATTTTGAAAAATTTAATTACGTATTAATTAATTAATTTAAAAAAATGTTAATTACACATTCATTAAGAAAAATATTCTTAAAAAGTGTTTCTGAAAAAAACCTCCTCAAAATTTGAAAAGTATTCCTATTCTATTAAATAAGGCTGAAAAAGACATAATTATATTCAGGTTTTAATTAATGACGAAACAAATTAACTAAATCCCTTATTACTTACACATTATATTTAATCCCTTATTAATAACGTATTATATAAAATTCATTAACACTGTTCTTATATTCAAATTACGATGTGACATTGTGCTTATCTCATGAGTTAGTTCTAGGAATTACCCCGGAGATAAGAGATTGGGGTTCAAAATTCTGATTCATTCCATATAGTGTCACAAAACTGTATGTGATGTGTTGCTACTGTTTTGAAAGCCTTTTGGATTTAGATGCAATATTAATAAAAGTAAGTCAATTTACTTCTAAATGTTTTATTTTTCAAATTATTTATAAATGAAATATCTCGAATTTTAACATAATGCTTAAAATCATTATTAATATGAATTATTAATTTCTTTATTGTGTCGAATATATTAATTTTCTATCGTACTACCTCAATAAGAAAAGAATTAAGAGGTTTAAAATTAATATTCTTGTTAATCTTCTAAAAATGAAATATTTTTTCCAAAATTATTAAAAGGTTTGTGCGAAATTTGAATAATGTGAAATATATATATATATGTTAGCGAATATTGTTAAATCTACTAAAAAATATTAGTTAAAATTTATATGCGCTAAACTATATCAAAATTAATATACCATACGATAAGATATTTATATGTTATAAAGGTGAGACAATCACGTGACCTCCATTACGTAACTTGGTATATTTTGAACTTGATCTATATTTCAAAATGTATGTATAATGTTCACTATGTAGAATTATTTTTTCAAAAAGTCTTACTAACATTACTATTTATTGAAACCTTCATGTTTACGAGTGAAAATTCAGTTATGCGTGATGACTCATTCATGACGTGACGAGTATTCCTACAGTAAATGAATCAATTTAAAAAGTATCCGTTTTGAAAGGTCTTATTATATAATAGTTTAAATTTTATCCAAAATAAATGTGACACATGCATTAAATTGCTAATACAGTATTCAAAAATATTCCAATTTTATTTAAAATAAATCCATAAGAAAAAATGACCCCCAATTTGATATAAATTCTATATTGATAAAATCAGTCAAATATTGTGACGCAATCATAATTATGCATTTATTAATTAAATTCGTTTTGAGTGACGAAATGTTAAATCTTAATTTTGCATTTATTAATTAAATTCGTTTTCAGTGACGATGCATTTATTCATTTAATTTGTTTTGTGTGACGTAATATTAAATTAATTATTTGAAAATCTTAATTATGCGTTCAAAACTTAAATCTCAATTATGCGTTCATAAATTAAAGTCGATTTGAGTGACAAAATGTTAAATCTTAATTAAGCGTTCAAAAATTAAAATCGATATGAGTGACGCAATATTAAATGAATGTTGAAATCACATAAGTCAATCTTTAATAGTGTTTCTATTTGAAATATATCTTTGAAAAAAAAGATCCAATTACCCTACACATTAATTTCTAACTCTCATTAGCTTATCTTAATTTGTAACCCCCATTAGTCAATCGTAATTAAAATCTAATATCATATTACTCAGTGTGTTCAGGAAAAACCCTTATCTCCTTATCTAGATAAAATGAATCACTTCGTGTTCCCAAGATAACGGCAGTCCAGTATAGTGGACATTGTCACGCGCGTTTCTCGAGGCTCCAAGATCTTACCTCTGTCGAAAAATATTAAAGTAAGTGGGTTTTTTTTGTAATTTTATGTAACATGAAATAGTGTTTAAAACTAAGGCATTGAGTTGTTTTATTCTAAAAAGCGCAATTATTAATATTAGCATAAATTTGCAAAAAGTGCGTTTTTTTTCCAATATCTTATTAAAAATTCAAAGTGTTTCGATAGAAACGTTCAAAAATTATATATGTTTTAAAAGCGCTTTGTTTAGAAAATCGATTTTCTAGTTTTAAAAATATGTAACTTTTCGAAAACATGCCTCAATAAAATTTTGGGTTAAGGGACATTGATAATTCAAACGTACCATTTAATAGGTAACCCCATATTTTACAAATATATATATATTCAGAAAGGGGGGGGGAAGGGGGGGTGTAAATTTCCTAATACCTAAATAAAAGGACTCTCTGTATTTTTCTCAAAATATATTTTCATATGGATTAAGCAATACAGACTTAAAAATTGCAAAACAAACCAAAAACCGATATCCTTATAAATATCTTACCAATTTCTATTTTTGTCTAAAACCGCGAAAACATAACCACCGATCTAACACGGATTCAGTAAAAAAAATTTTAAATTTTACTAGTACTATTTAAAAGGTGGGTTGATTTTGACGGCCGATTATCTACACTAGGGATACAGGGGGAGTGTCCTTCGTGGAGGTCTTTCTAAGGAAACCTAACCCGTATTTACACATGCAAATCCATAACTCAAAGAAAGCTGCGAACGATTAGGCCGATGGGCGCGATTGAGATCGAACCCAGCACTTCCCTTCTACCAGCTTCGAGAGCAGAACCTCTCAGCCACGGGTGGGTAGTACTATTTAAAAATTCGCATACATAAATTCTAACACTAAATGACAAAAATTCACATGAGACCTCATTCATAATTTTAATTAATACTAAATATTCGAGAGCATACGTCACCAAATTGAATCGCGTAAAGTCCTCTCATCAAATTTATGTTAAAAATTCCATTTTTATCTAAAAATTTGCGTGAAAAATATTTAAAAGTCTCCCAATTAAAATTTTTAATTAATGTTTAAAATTCGATTGCTAACGAAAAATCGCGAAAAATTTTTTTTAAGTTCTCAAATTAATATTAAAAATTAACCCCACAAAATTTTACATCTAACACAAAAATTGCGCCTCTAAAAATAACACCGAAAACTCAAGTGCGCTAAAAAAATTAATGTCCGAAAAAAAAATCTATCTCAAAAATTATTCCCTAAAATTAAAGTCTCCCAATTAAAATATCTTAATTATCATTAATTTATTTTTTTACAAGTTAAAATATCACCAAAAACTGTAATGCGCTAAAAAAATTAATGTCCGCGAAAAAATTCTATCTCCTAAAATTATCCTCAAAAAATTTTAAATTTCGCAATTAAAACTTCTAAATTAATTTTTCAAATGCAAAAATACCCCTTCGTACTGCAGTGCGACGAAAAAAAAATCATTGTGTCCCAAAAAATTCTATCTTAAAAATTACCCCCAAAAAAGTTAAAGTCCCCCAATTAAAATTTCTTAATTATCATTAATGAAAAAAATCAAACTCAAAATAACCCATCGCAGTATAAAACGGTGAGAAAAAAAAATCTATCGCCTATAATTTCAATCTTCAAAAATTTCCTCCAAAAAAGTTAAAGTCCCCCAATTAAAATTTCTTAATTTTCATTAATGAAAAAATCAAACTCAAAATAACCCTTCGTACTGTAGTACGACTAAAAGAAAAATCTATCTCCCAAAAAATTCAATCTTCAAAAATTATCCCGAAAAAAGTTAAAGTCCCCCAATTAAAATTTCTTAATTAATTATCATTAGAAAAAAATCAAACTCAAAATAACACCTCATACTGTAGTACGACGAAAAAAAAAAATCAATCTCTAAAAATTTCAATCTTCAAAAATTTCCCCCAAAAAAGTTAAAGTCCCCCAATTAAATTTTCTTAATTAATTATCATTAATGAAAAAATCAAACTCAAAAAAACCCCTCGTACTATAAGATGACGCATCACCTTGATCCCGCCTCCAAGAGTACGCCGCATAACATTGACCCCATGACCTCCGCCGCCGCATGACCTTCAAACAGCTGCAGAGGTCACGCCGCGTAAGCCGCTTATGTTGAACGCCCTTTTTATAACTACTCATATCTTTAGAATCTTCATGATGGACATAGATTCCCCTTTAATTTTGGCACTGTGGTAGCGAATTATGAAGTATTAACATGTATTAGATGAAAGAAAGTTTTGGGATTGGCACATCCGACTAGTTTCTAAATAAAATGTTTTTAAATAATAATTTTTTGGCGAAATCACATAGGCAATTGTGTTCGGGTAATTTACTTGATGTTAGCGTTCAAAATTCTATTGTTCAGAAAATGATAAAGTCTGCTTATTCCATATTCGAGTTTTTTTTTTTTTTTTTTTTTTTTTTGCTCATGTTGGATTTTACTTTTTGAGAGAAGTCTTTATACACCGGATGATTCAAAGTAGAGGTTGCCTCGACTATCTATTAAGCCAATGATCATAAAAAATAGTTTCAATTACAAAATAAATTCAAATAAGATATAGTTTTTAGATGTGGCATTTTTGTCCTATAATAAGAAATTAAATTTTTAAAAGACTCCCATTCTCTATAACTTTTATTTGAAAAATATTAGCACTGTGTGTAAAAATGACATTAAAGGAAAAGCCTTCTTTTGCGACAAAAAGTTACTAGTTATGATACTTTGAATTATATGAATATTCAGCGTTTTCTGGTACTAGAAAAGTGTCTTTCCGTTTTAGTACCAGAAAACGCGGAAAAATAATGTAATTCAAAATATCATAACTCTGTCAATTTTGGTCGTACAGAACCGATTTTTGATTGTCCTTCTTTGAAGGAAGACGTCATTTTTACAAATACAGTGGGTGATCGGTTTACGAACAGATTGGTTAACGAACATCTTCGCCAGAACAAACATATGTTCGGTAAACGAACACCGCACAAAACAAAGCCAAGAAGAAGCAACGCTGTGTTTCAGATTTGCTGTTGTATTTAAATGCATCTATTGTCGACTTAGAGAACATTTTAACAGTTGTATATGTATGGCCTAATTAATTCATGGCCTACCGGGTGTTCGGACCCTATATTTTAGGATTTCCAAATTACAATGAATAGATTAGAAACCTTAATTTTTAAATTTTGTTTTCCTTTTTAAAGAAATATTTTTAATTTCAAATTAATTATTTTAATTGAAGTTTAGTTCACAAATTATTAACAGGCTCTAGGCTCCACTTGATCTTTATCAGACCCGGCAGTAAATACGATCTTTCAGAGAACGAAGGGGCGAATTAATTGAATTCTAATACAAATCTGTACTAAATCTATGATCGGTTAACGAACAATTCGGTTGCGAACACTATTTTGGAAAGGATTAATTTCATTAACCGATCACCCACTGTATAAGTTTCAGAGAAAAAAAGGGCCGTATAAAATTCCAAATTTTGTATTTTAATACATATACAGACTCTTGTAAATTAAATATTGCATCAGAAAGCTGTACTTGATTTAAATACATTTTGAAAATTTAAGTATGTTTCTACCTTTAAGACCTTACCTACCTGGTTAAGAGTTAATCACCATAACATCCATTTTGAATCACCGTTTATATATAAAAGTTTTATGTGAATTTGTGTTGTAGTAAAAAGTTCCCTTTAGTGTTATATAGTGCAACAATGGAGTATGTAAAAAAAAGAAAAAAAAAGGGGGCTCTTGGAATTTTAATGAAGATTCGATTATAATAATTTTACTATATGCTTATTTAAGAAAATTACCATTGCCAATATCATTTTGTTATTATTTTGAAGTTTTAAAAAAGCAATTTGAGCAAAATGAAAAATAAAAAAACATATAAACAGTGACAGTAAACTTGCATTTAAATTAATTTTTAATTTTTAATTCCTTAAAATACATGCGTCTGATTAAATTAGATGTGATGAAAACCTAAAGCCATGTAAAATAATAATCTTTTATTATTTTTTTTTACTAAGCTACTTACATGAACGAATTTCACAATTGAAAACAGTGATATTTCATAAGTTCAAAACCGCAATGATTTCTCTCTTTTTAATAAACCATTATGTAATGTTTCCGATTGAGAAACTTTTTCAAAACTAAAAATTGTGAAGAAAGAGATTTACGAAACGATTACGGAAAGAAAAATAAAAATAAAAAGTTAATTTCTGAAGTACTCGTGATTTTTCTTCTAAAATAAATGCGAAAATGATGCATTTATAGAAAGGTGGTGTGTTTTCTAAACATCTTTTCTTTTAATCAAGAACTCGAGTCGATATCTTAGCTACAACTCAACGAAGCAGCATTTTATTCCATTATGACAATCAACTTAAATTTTTATTGCTATAAATATACAAAACCATTAAATGGTCCAAAATGTAATAAAACTTCGGCAAAACAGAGAAACAAAAAAAAAGGCTATAAAAGAATACTACCGTTTCTTACTTTCTTTTCCCTTTTTTTTTTTTTTTTTTTTTTTTTTTTTTTTTTTTTTTTTTTTGAGTACTAGATGTTATAAATTGGAGAAATCTCTATTTGTAACCGTATTAAAATATCTATAATAACAAACACTATTATTCGAAATTATCTTATAATTTAGAATTAAAGAGGACACTGAAGTCAGGGGAATAAATGTATTTAACCGAAATAAGTAATTTTATTGATAGAACGTAAAAAATTAAAGTATACCTTTCATTTTAGATAATCACCACATGTTAAATAACAGAATAATTAATCAATTTTGACTTTACTCTACTGCATCTCTCGATATAAACAATTTTCTCAATTAATATAATTTCTTCTTACTACGTATTAAGTTATATACGATGACTCTATTTCATTGTAACTTAAATATTCATAATTAATTTCAATTTTAATTTTAATACTGTTAAAAAAATAGAGTTTATGTTTGATATATTAAATAAAAACTAGCATTAAATTAAAATAAATCCATTAACATATTCAGGTTACAGGCGATGTAAGAACGTACACACCCCTTGTTTTATTTCTTTATCCATTCTTTTGAAAAGCAAGCTTATTTCTTTTCATCATTATTAAGTACGAGGAGTATTTTTAATATCGACTAAATAACAAAACTGCAATAATAACATGCTTAATGCATTAATTTCTGGATTACGAACATCACACTTCACATTAAGATGATTTCTGAATTCATTTTTGAACTCTATTGTTCTCCTTGGGTGGCGAGCACACAGCCAACGGGAAAACTTCGATTTTAAGTATCGGCATCCAACGCACGTTTGGCAGCCAATTTAATTATATTAAAATACATGTAAGTGATTTTCAAATTTTAATAAAGTAAAAATATATCATTTTGTAATGAGCAAGATCTGTATACATTTCATTTGAAGATCTTTAAATTCGAGAAGTAAATTATAAATTCCATAAGATTTTAATTTTTTTTCCCGGTTCAAAGTACTTCTGTTGCTAAAATGCTGAAATAATTGAATAACACCGAAACCTGCGAATAAATTTATTTGAAAATAAGTAAAAGCTTCTCTTCACGTACAATCTAAAAGATAAAAAATTCTTTCAAAATACTGGTGCCGTTATAGCATTTTGTGGATTAAAATTAAGTGGGACAGAATTTAACCTACCATGCCGGAAAATGTTAATTATTTCTTTTACTTTCAAATCACTGTTTTAACCCCTTCAAGGGCGGCTGTTCATTTTTGGACCACCTAATTTTTATTCCTAAATGCCACATTGACACCAGAATATTGGAATGGAAATTTTTCTTTGATTAAGTACCTGAACAAAAGCTTTTGTTTATTTTGAAATAAATTTGTTTGTAAATTCTGGTGTCGTTCGCTCATTTCTGCAATTTACAAATAGAAGTACCTTGCCCCCGAAGGGATTAAACCAAAATAAGATTATTTTAAAGCAATATTATTCCTTATATAATCTGAGCCATATTATTCCTTACATTATCTAATTATTCCTAATCTTTCTTTAAAAAAATTTTTTTTATTAAAATGTCATAATATTCTTCGGTTTTTATTTGGGTTCATAATTTAAAAATAATTCAACATTAATCCTATAAAAAAATATTTAGAAAGCATTCTTTTTTTAATTAAATTGTCATCGGTCCTTTTTAAAATGAATGAAAAATACCTTGGCTATATAAAAGTAAATCCCTTAGAGTTTTTCCTTTTAAGTATACTTTTTAAGCATAAACACTCCAATCCTCATAATTTAAAATGTTTACAATATTTTCAAAAGTGATTAGTGAATGAAATTTTTTTCTAATAGTTTTGAATAACTGAAGAATAAAAAAAAAAAAAAAAAAAACGAATAGAAATAATAAATAAATAGATAAATAAAACTTTTTATTTTAAATTTGTTGTAAAATTAATTTACTTTATTTTAAATATATGGGGCATTCCCACAATCTTTTGACTTTTGGGGGAAAAAATCTGGCGAAATTAAACTTGCTAAAATAACATTTTAATCTGATAGACGAATGCCTTAATGATTCAAAATAACGAAAAATGGTCAGCAGCGAAAATTTTTTTATTTAACTGAGGTTTAAGTTAAACTTGCGAGTTTAATTTTCCTTACCATTTTACCCCTATAACTTTTTATTTTCTTCTAAATTTTTACTTATAACGAATTTGCATAGTACCCACATGACATTCAAATAAGAAATAATACAAATGTAGTACTTTTAATACAGAATTTTTGTATAACATTGTCTTAAAGGGGTGTTAAAGAAGGGACAGTAAGGTAAAAAAAAAAAAAGGGACGAAATGGTAAAAAAAGGGACGAAATGGTAAAAAAAGGGACGAAATGGTAAAAAAGAGACGGTAAAGATGGAACGGTAAGGAAAATTGCCACCTATTTTTAGGAAAATCATGTTAAGACTAAATGATAGCCACAATGTTCATTGATTTTTCGAAACAATTGTTAACATTGATTAAATTAATTTTTTTTTTAAATTTACCTCGAAAAGTGCAGGAATAAACCTTGGGGACGGTAAGACTACCAATAAAGCCACGGTGCTTGAAATTGATATTTAAATGCTGATTTATATTCTGCAGTAAATTTCCTGTCAAAGAATTTTAGATATTCTTTCTCTAGCATACTTCTGCATGAGCAAAAACTTGAAAAAAATTCTGTCGCTGCATTTGAAGTGATTTTCTGTATAATTTTAGAAGAGGGATGGTAAAAAATCTAAAACCCAGGGACAGAGTTAAAAAAATAATATCAACCCTAAAAATGTGTGCATGTTAATTTTTAGTTACATATTTATATAAAACAATAGTTCCAGTTTCAGAAAAAAATTACATCGAATTAGTTTTATTGAAACAATTTTATCCAGATAGCTCCAAACTTCAAAATCAGCATTAGGGACACGAGACGGTAGATGAGTTTTCTATGTGTTTGGACCCCCAACATCGTCCAAAACTTATTTATCTCGTTAATATTGCTGTACAATCATGCAATGGGATGTTCCCAAGTATATGAAATAAAAAAACACAAAAATGTGTATTAAATAAAAAATTATTATTCAGGGACATGAAAGTTAAAAGATTATGAGAATGCCCCATATACATTGTGTTTTTAGAAACACGTTTAATTATTTAAATGTATTGAAATACAAATGAGTGACTTTCATACATTTCTTTGTTTTATTACTTTCTTCTATCTTTACAAGAAGAAATAATTGGATTCGTGAAACTTTTCGAATTCCGGTTTTCGTTGTATTTACACTTTTTAGGTGTCAGAGATTTCGAAAAACATATTTTTACAAAATGTCTCTCTGTGAGTCTGTCTGTCTGTATGTATGTCATACAAATTTTGCAGGAGCTCTATCTCGAGAACTAATGCTCTGAATTGAATAAAACTTTAGATTCAGTTAGTCCCTGATATAAATTGGAGGTGATTAGTTTTTGGTGAAAATCGGCACAACAGGTGCCACTGCTATGCTGCATTTTTCATGATTTTTACAATAGATATATCTCAAGAACTAATCCGCGGATTTTCATAAATTTTCAGATTCACTTAGTCCCTGATACAAATTGGTGCTGATTACGTTTTGGTGTAAATCGTCCAATAGGTGGCGCTGCTATAATACATTGGTAATGATTTTCGCAATTTCTACATCTCAAGAACTAATGCACAGATTTTCATCAAACTTCAGATTCAGTTATGCCTTAATATAATTTGAAGCTAAATACGTTATGGTGTATCGCTTAACAGGTGACGCAGCTAGGCTGCATTTTCACGATCTTTGCATAGTTCTATCTCAATAACTAACTTACGGAATTTAATCAACCTACATGTAACGCTATACTTTCACGTAGATAGGTTCTTTAGAACCCGCACCATGGACATAGATTGTCATTTAATTTTAGCACTGTGATGGCAAATTTTGAAGTATAGATCAGTTTCAACCAAGAGACCACATGTCCTCCAATTTTTCACTTACCAATCAAAATCATGGATTTTTTAGCGCTCAATCAATGAAAGTGAAAAAACCCGTGAAAATTGGAAGGCAAACAAAAAACATTCACGAGGTTGTCAATTGGTTGCTAGGGTGTGACGTCAGTTGAAACTGAGCTATTAATATGCACCAGCTAGAAGAGAGTTTTGGGATTGGTACATCAGATTAGTTTTTGTTTTTGAAACGCTTCAAAATGTTACTTAAAGGGTGGCCTGAAATACAAATTCATGTGACATAATGATTGTTACCAGGCTGTCACGTCTGGAAATTCAGTTCAAAACATCAATTTTGAGAAAATATTCTGATAGGTCTTTTGTCTCCATCTAAAAATGAAAAACTATTCGATTTCATAGTTTCTGGATAAGAATGTCTGCCAATCTCATGCGTTTACAAACAAAAAGAAAGGGTCTAGCCAGATAAACATAGTGAAATGGACCCCATGGCCGATGTTTGAAATAACATCTGTGGTAATAAGGCTCACCATGAGAATACAATACAGAGTGTTTAGAGCGCCTGACCTTGAACTGTCCTTGAGATAATCGGCGAAGTATGCGCCGGTGCTACTATTTTTAAAATACGTTTTTCTCAAAAAGTACAAAAGTTTAAAAAATGAAACAAATGCCAATTATTGAAGAATATATTAGTTCACATTATATATTTTTTTCATATTTTTATACAAATTTTAACATAGAAAAATAAACAAAAATATTTTTAAAGAAATTTATTAATGTAGTGATTTTATATTTACACAAACCAAAAAATTACAGAATAATGCTCAAAGTATGTACTTTTAAGAAAAAAAAAATTCGTTAAAATCGAAGATGCGCTTTTTGAGTTATAAAAAAATAATGCTAGCAACTTGCTAAAATGTTCGTAACTTTCCCTGTTTACATTTGCAGAAATAAGCTATTATCAATGAATTGGTCGATTCCTAACATTTTCACTCGAGCAAGATGCACAGTACGCCAAAATGATTCCATACATACCACTTCCCTATAGGTTTGTTTCGTGTTTGTAAACACGAAACAATTCTGTATTTTGGCGTATTGCGCATCCTTTTCGCGTAATAATATCAAGTCGATTGTACAGGTAAAGCTCAATGGGAGCTGTAAATATATAAGGTTATCAACTTTTTGGTAATTTCGGACCCCTCTTAACCTTCCGATATCATACGTTATCATTTCGCGAATCCCCCTCCCCCTAATAATATTGTAATTAGTGTCTAAAAATTCTTTTTATTTTTACAATTTTTTTCCTTTTTTTTTCTTTTTATAAATTTGCAATGATAATACAGATATGGTTGTACATTTTTTATTAGCATATTTTACTTATTTAAATGAAGTAAAGAAAATCATAAAATATCACTGTTATATAAGAAATAACTTTATATCAAATAACTTTTTAAAGAAATACTTATTATTTAAAAGCTTTTAATAATAGCTCTTTGTTACATAATGCATTGAAAAGTAATATTGTCTTCATGCGCTTCGCCCTTGCACGGCGCTAAACAGAATTTCTTTTAAACAGAACAGGTGGCCAACATTCTTACCCATCATTTACTAGCAAAAATAACAAATATCATTTCGAATCTGGTTTCTCTAACAATGAATTATATACGCATATGGCAAGAGAATATTAATGGTGAACGTTCGGTTATTCCATATTTTGAAATGAAATGTTTTATAATTATTCAATGGTTTCAATAATAAATTTGTTATTTTCATAAAAAGAAGAAAACAGACTTAAAATAATTAAGATAACAGATGTAAAGAAAAAGATACGAGAAAAGTATATTTTGTTTTTTTCAAAAATGATAACGATATCAAATGACAACCCTCCCCTCTCCCTACCGATATCTTTCGATGTCAAGTGCCAGACCCCCCCCCCCCACACACACAGAACCCCCCCCCCCTAAAGTGATACGTTATATATGTACACTGTACGCATACAGCACCATAGCCTTCTTCAATGCGAAAATCATAACAGGCAAATGTTATAATTTTATTTACCAATTCCTGATATACGCGAGAAGGATGCGAAGTACGTCAAAGTAACAGAATACAGTCGGACCTCTATTTAATGAACCTCTGTTTTGCGAATTTCTCTATTTTGCGAACTTTTACTTGGAACCAAGAACATTTTGTAAATTTCTTCGTAAAATAACCTCCAAATAGCGAAGTGCATTCTCTATTTAACGAATTTTTCCTTGGGACCTAAATTTTTTTTCTGCCTATTTCTTAAAATATTACTGGACATTTCAAACTTATTTTTTCTTTCAACACATTTTATGATGATCATTGACCATGAACAGATCATACCAGGCACCTAACTCACTGAGAGCAGTAAAATCGCTGTGATTCTTTGCTTTCCATCCGAGAAGTGCAAACTTTCAATATCCCCTTTTAACCCTCAATGGAGCTGCCCCGTGTCCTTAAACTATAGTTTCCCGTTTTCTAGATTGTTGACCATGATCAATCGTGTTGGTAATTTAGGCTCTTGTAGCTCAAAAATGTCAAAGCGAAAGTGCTTGAGCATCAAAAAAGCAAAAAAATATTCTTGATGAGGTGGATAAAAGCGTGAAGAAAAAGAATACTGCTTTAAAATTTTGTATTCCTCCAAACAGATTATCAACCATAATAAAAAATCGTGATTTTAATGTAAAATTATTTTTTAAACTGAAAATATAATGTATTTCCAGACAGTGTTTTGTTTCATTCTTATTTCCCTTGAAGATTTCTTTTTGATGGGTAAAATAAATAAAACAAATAGGTATAATTTATAAAAAAAAGTGTGACTAATTACTTTTTAAAATTATATTTAGAGTTTATGGGCTTAAAATATGTTTTATGTAGTTTAAAGTATTTTAAAAAGTGACTCTCTATTTAACGAATTTTCCATATAACGAACTTTTTATCGGGATTTAGCGACTTCGTTAAATAGAGGTCCGACTGTATTTACAAACACGAAACAAACCTACAGGAAAGTGGTATAAATGGAAACATTATCTTATTTTGGCTCACTGCGCATCCTGCCCAAGTGGAAATGTCACGAATTGATTAATGCATTGATAGTAGCGTATTTCTACAAATACAAACAGGGAAAGTTACGAATATTTAACAAGTTGCTAGCATTATTTTTTTATAACTCAAAAAGCGCATCTTCGATTTTAACGAAATTTTTTTTCTTAAAAGTACATACATGGAGCATTATTCTGTAATTTTTTGGTTGGTGTAAATATAAAATTACTACATTAATAAAAAATTTTAAAAATATTTTTGTTTATTTTTCTATGTTAAAATTTGTGTAAAAATGTAAAAAAAATATATAATGTGAAATAATATATTCTGCAATAACTGGCATTGGTTTCATTTTTTAACTTTTATACTTTTTGAGAAAAACGCATTTGAAAAATAGTAGCACCGGCGCATACTTCGCCGATTATCTCAAGGACAGTTCAAAGTCAGGGGCTAAAAACACTATATATTGAATTCTCATGGTGAGTCTTATTACCATACATGTTATTTCAAACATCGGCCGTGGGGGGGCCATTTCACTATACTTATCCGGCTAGACCCTTTAAGAGTGTGTTAAAAAGTAGTCAGTATTGATTTGAGAACAGCCTTAAAAGTGATTACAGTGGCAAAATGCAAATATCCAGCCTTACTTAATCCTTTCATGGGCAAGTAATTGCGCTTTTGTAATGTTGAATTCTCACGAGAATTTTCGAAAAACTTTTTTTGAAAATAAGGAAATGCAAATTTGCAGCTTATATTCGCGATAGTTATAAAAGAAAAATTTAATTAATCAATTCTGGTACAAATTTTGATTATAATAAGGTGGGATAAAATATATCCCAGCACTCTTCAAGGGGTTAAAGCTTCATTCACCGAATGTATATTATTATATAAGTAAAAGAAAACTTTTAACTATTAAGGTAAGAGTTTGGAATTTCTGGATAAACAATTTTGCATTACTGTTTCCTAATCTGGATAGTACGCACGTCTACCGTAATTTTTACTAACATAAAATGAAATTGTTTTCTATATCAAATTAATAAGTTTTACGGAAAATAAAAAAATTATTAGTTCTTAGATTACTCAAAGTAAAAATTGTCTAGACTTCAAAATCAAATCTCAAAAAGAAACTTATTTTAGATTACTTCTAAATATAAACCATTTCCTTGGAAAATCCAATTTCTATTTGTTGTATTTTCCATCCGAATATGACAAAAGAAAATTTAATCTTGAAAAACATAATCTATATTGCTTTTGTCCATCATTGTGGAAAATTATTAAGATAAGCATAAGAAGTATAAGTTTATTTTGAATTATATTGGATAGAGAAGATAGCATACTTTGAAATCTAGCTATAAAATTCAAAATTAATATTAAAAATCTTTTAATTCAAAATGACATTAAAGCTGTGAAATTATGTCACATAACAATTATATATAACCATATAGCTAGTATGCATATGCATACACATATCAGGATTCCTATAGTTTTAGGCAAAGTGCCAGTATTTTCTTATAGAAAAATTCAACTTATGTAATCGCGCGATTGCATAAGGCAAATTCTTCTCTATGTAAATACTGGTCTTTTTCTGACATAAAGGCATTACATGTACTGACATAAGGGCTTAATTTGCGCCGAAGACCACAGTAGCTGAGCTCCGGTACTTTTCTACTGTTAGTAAATATTTAAATATCGGTCTGAATTTCCCGGAGCTCATAAATACAGGGGTCAGAATTGCAGAGCCTAGTGCAATAGCGCTTCCAAAAAAACGAAGCCTAAATTATCCTTTCCTCCCCCTCCCCCCAATCTCCAAGTTTTTACTTTCTTTTGTATCAAAACACTTATATGTGACGTATTGTGTACCACACGTTGGAGATTGAGCTGAAACGGGCTCAATTGTTATATGAGTCTTTGGGCTTAGGGTGGCTCGATCTGAATCTGTCGTACATTCAAAATTTTATTTATTCATATATATCTAAAAAGAACCTCCCCCCCCCTTAAAGATTACGTATTTCCATTTCAAATCATTTTAATGTCATTTTAATCAAAATGAAGGGAAACAGAAATCGTATTTCTCTATTCTAGTGATATTTGCAGATTTAGGTATGTCTGGCATTGATGTCGACGACGCAATGATGTGGCGCCATTTAAGAAAGCAAACAATGAATTTGCTTTCAGTTCGATTTTCTTTTGTGACAGTAGGATATTTTTTTAATTGGTTCGTTTATTTTTTTTAATTTAGCCATCTAACTTGAAAAGAATATTTTCTTTTGTTTTTATTCATTGTTTTAAACATTGAAATTTGATAGACAAATTCATTTATATTATAAACTAATTGTAATTTTTACTGTATGAATTTTTAAGGAGTAAAATAAAATCCTACATTAATATTTATTGCGTAGAATGAATGTATATAATAATGGAATATCAGGATAACAACTTTAAATTACAAACAATCCGGAAAAGATAAATTCAATTTGTAAATAAAATAACTGTGGTATTAATATTGTAACAAAAATAATTTTAATAAGATATTCTATGTCTTATAAATCTCTAAATTATGCAGAAAAGGTTAAATTGATTGCATAAAATACTACGATTAAATGTATACTTTCATATTATTAAATTTTAATAAATATATATATATATAAATATTAATTTTCAAAATGTCGTTATGAATGCTATTTTTTTTTAATCTAAGAACAGCTTATAATGGTTTATTTCACAGATACTAATAAAATTTCTTCTATAATGCGATAAAAAGTTCTCTAATGAATAACTTCTGTAAAAGCATAACTAAAGAAACAGAAGGAAATATAAAAAGATGAAAAAACAAGTATAAAAAATTAATCTCTTAAGTACTCATATTTTCTTTGTAAGAAAAAATATCATAATGGTTTATTGATAGAAGGATGGATGTGTTTTTCAAACATTTTTTAACAAGGTTGCATTTTTTGCAGCTGGTACCATTACAGGATCTTATAATCAACTTAAATTTAGATTACCTCTAACGTACAAGACCATTAATGATCCAAAGGATAATAAAACGACCATAAAAAAGAGGAAAAGTTATAAAAGCACATCATTCCCTTTTCTTTTTTTTATAGCTAAATGTTATAAATCTCTTAAAAAAGAATCTCTATTTGGTAAAAAAAAAATAAGAGTGATATCAATACTGACAACTTCTGCAGTTCAAAAAATGGGTAGGAAAGCAAATAGTAAAAAGATGATATAAAAAGTATTAAATACTTTGGATAGGTTTTTTCTTTTTTTTCAGACTGTCTGTGATTTCCTAAATAAACATAGATCATGCAACACTTTCCGAGACATTCTCATACTACTATAACAACACTTCATAGTTTACTAAAGAGAAAGATAATGTATAAATGAACAATTTGGAAAATGCATACCATAACGGATTTAATAACCAAATTTCTGCTACTACCATTAATAGTCGAGAAAATACTTTTTTTGTGCAGCCCTGTATATGATCTATGGATATGTATGTATACCTATGATATGTATATGTATACCTATGATATGTATGTATACCTAGTATGCTATTAGTTAGTTCAATTAAACGCATAGCACACTTGAAATTTTCCATTCAGGAATTTCTGCCAATAAACGGATCTTGTTGGAAAATTTTGTGCGGACCTGTATATATAAAATTCATAAGCACCAAGCAATATTTAAATAATAGTTAAATTTAAAAACACATACCCTAACTGAAAACGCACTTCCAATAATTATTGTTCGTAGGTTTCCATCGTTCAATTATTGTTCATTTTCTTCTGTAGCCAAATCGTTTTGTCTATCCCTGAAAATGAACGATAAATTCCATGCACACCATATTCTACAATAACTTTTTAGTAGACGTCAGTGAAAATAGCAATTGCAATATGTTTAAAATAGTGTATTATCATTAAAATACACCGTAAACGATTTTTCTCCCTATGTCACAATGTAACGAAATTCTTTTGAAGGTCCCTGTAGATGAACGGTAAATCTACACGCTTCATTTTCAATACTGAACTTGTCATAGTAAACTTCAATAACATATTTATTTCATGACAATCGGACTATATTTACGCCAATTGGAGCACGGACAGCCAGGCAGACAAACCGAGTTCATAAACATTTTTCAACTACGTTGGAAAGTGTTAAAAACAATCATTCCAGCTAAATAGGAAGAGTAAGTTAATTTCTTTCTTCTTTATTCAGGTACATAAGTCAAATTTAATGCAAATAAACAAACTGATCTTAACTCTTTCACTAACAAGTATAACAAGTACTATAGTATGTGGTGGCGAATTTCGATTTTTATAGCTCATTCGATTCGTCTCATCGAGCTCAGTAATTTTATATATGGCATATTGGCTGTTGAGTTTTTATAATGACAGGGGGCCGGGTCAAAGCTCAAAATTTCGTTCATTGAAAAACACATGCCTTCAAAAAAATAAGTGCGATTTAAGTTTACTAATTGTTTTTACAGTGCCATACATTGACAATAAGAACTATAAGTTATATTGTTGCAATATAACAAAGGTTAAATTGTTGCTGTTATTATAAGAAAATAAAGACGAAAACTACGTCACCCTTACAGACTACTGCTTTAACTCGTTGCACTCGTATGTCCACGTCCAGTCTGACTACACATCATCTTTCTTTGCAAAATTTGTTTTTGGCACCAGTAATAACGGAAAATAAAATTTGCCTTATTTAATTAGAGCAATTTTGAAATTGTGTACTTGAAGGAAACTTCTTTAAAAAAAATGGTGTCAACCGAATAAAATTTGTGTAAGAGACGCCCGAATCGAAAGGGTTAAAATTCAAGAAAGAAAGCAGACCTGTTTTGGATGCGTCGTCGTGTCAGCTGAAGAAGCCTTTGCTCGTTGTGCGCATTAGGAAAAATATTTTTGTTTTACTCACTTCTTCAATGTGTCAAAAATTGACTACCATCAATGCATGTCAGTGTAAATACCATAAATAAATTTAAATCTTACTTATTTCTTTGACGGCAACTGGTTTTCAATAAACGACATTTTAAACCTTGACCCCAGCCCCCTGTCATTATTAAAATTCAATAGCCGATAAGCGAGGTAGCAAATTACGTAGCTCGATGAGACGAATCGAATGAGCTATAAAAATCGAAATTCGCCATCACAGACTATAGTAGCTTTACTTGTAAGTTCACTATTTTGGCAAGAAGGTAATTTGTAGGAAATTTAGAAATGTTGGCATGCTGAATGTAATTGGATAGATATGAGGCAATTACATAAAAAATTTTAAATATTTGTTCAAATCATAGTTTATCCGCTTGAAGGAAAGCGGGATATTTTTAAACCACTTAATTTTAATCATAATTTGTACCAGAATTATTCAAAAAAACTTTCATTTTAGCACTTTGGTGAAAAAAAAAAGAGGCCATAAAAATGCATTTTTTTATTTTCAAATAATTTTTTTCGAAAATTCTGGTGTGAATTCAACATTACAGAAGCACAATTACTTGGCTTTCAAAGGGTTGAAATCGGCCCTAATACAATAGTTGAATTTTGTGTGTACGATTTCAAAAGTTCATATGTTAGTGAGACATTTAAATATTTCTTATGCCATTTTTACATTTAATTTTAATGGGTCATTTAAATATTCTTTTTATTTAAGAAATCTAGATTTTTCAATAGGATGAAAGCAAAAATTACACAAAAGGGAAATGGAAAGATCTTTTTTAGAATGAAACAAGAACGTAAAATCATGTTTTAAACACATATTATGAAACACTTTCCGGCGCATTTAGAATACTATAATGAAACTTCAGAATTTAATAAAGTGAAAAAGGTCTAAATAAACAATTTGCAAAATATTTTGTGTAAGTTGTAAAAAATAAAAAAATAAAAATCGGATTCTTTTTTCCAGTCCTGTATATGCACTACAGATTTATCATATAATAAGTAGTATACTAAAATTTAGTCGAATTAGAAAACGCATATCACAGTTGAAAATTCTCCTTCAGCAATTTCCATCAATAAACGGAAATGTACTTCAGATATTTTTTGTGCAGCTTTGTGTATAATCTGTAAAATTTATACACATTAAAAAATATGCAAAAAAAAAAAAAAAAAAAAAAAAAAAAAAAAAAAAAAAAGGTTTAAAAACGCGCCCACAACATAAAACGTACTACTTCCAGCAATTATTGTTCATAGAGACCAAATTATTTATGTATCCAAATTATTTATGTATCCCTGTATATCAAGGATGAATGCTATGCACATAATATTCTACAGTAAATATCTTGCAGTGCACCCCAGAGATATGTATCAATTCCAATATGTAACATGAATAAAATACACCGCAAACGATTTTTCTCCGTAGACCATAATGCAATTGAATTCTTTTGAGTGGATGAATTTTAAACGATGAATGCTATCCATACCATATTCTATAGTAAGTATTTTTTTAGTGCACTTCCAGAGCTATTTATAAATTTCAATGAGTTTATAATTGTGAAATGTTATTAAAAAACCCCGCAAACGATTTTTCCCCATAGGCCGTAATGTAACGGAATTATTTTGAGTGTCACTGTGACAGAACTGTAACTGACACGAGCTTCATTTTCAATACTGAACATGCCATAGGGAATATCAATAACTTATATCAATTTCATGGCGATCCAACTATATTTACGTGAGTTAGAGCAAGGATAGACAGACAGACGTCAGACATTCAAACCGAAGTCATAAACACTTTTCAACTATATTGGAAAGTGTTAAAAAGCATACTTCTCATTTAATTTTTAAATTATTAACACCAAGAAACAAAACTGAATGAAACAAGATTTCCGGTAGCGCTTAAAAATTATTTAATTTATTTAGGGTAATTCTAGGATAGATGGCCATAGAGGAGAAATGGCCAGTCTAAATATTTCAAAACCTATGCCGTAAATTGCAGCATAAACTTTGTTCGTAAGAAATAGTTCAACGTGTTCATTCATTTCGACGTGCAGCTCTGTTTTTCACTTATAAAAAGAAAGTGTAATTTTAATGTTTATTTAATTTAATGGTAGGATATTTTTATTGAGTTAGGTATCTGAATGTTTTGCAGTACCTATGTTACATTTTTCTTTTACTATCAGGACTTTTAAGGCACATATATAATCCAATCTTTGCTTTTAAGTCAAAAACAAAGACGTACAATGGCGGAATGACGCTTTAAATTGTCTGGCAATCTGTCCATCAATTTTAGGAGAGATGGCCACATCAAATCGAGGAGAGATGGCCACCTATAATCAGTATTTCAAAATTATGCGGAATGAGGATTTTAACTAAATATAATTATTTTTAAAATAATTAAATAATTTTTATGCTTATAATTACATTAATTGACATAATTATTTAAATTTTACCTAATTTAAATATTTCAATAGGAATAATATAATAGGGCCTAACGATATATTTTTGTTTCAGAAAATATTGTAAAACTTCGGAAACGTTAATTCCAGAAACAGATAAAGTTGATAAATAAACTTAAAACCGTAAAAAATCTAAAATAAACGCGAAAAAAAAATCATGACACTTCTAATAGAAGAAGAAGATGAAAAAAACTTGGAATTATCAAAATTTACAGATTCCGATGGAATAGAAGCCCCACCAGTGGCTGAGAGGTTCTGCTCTCGAAGTTGGTAGACGGGAGGTGCTAGGTTTGAACCCAACCGCGCCCGTCGGCCTAATCGTTCGGAGTTTTCTTCGAACCTTGGATTTCCAAGCGTTAATACGTGTTAGGTTCCCTTAGAAAGACCCCCACGAAGGGCACTCCCCCCTTGGGCCTATATCCCTCGTGCAGATAATTGGCCGTCATAAATACAACCAACCAACCAACCAATGGAATAGAGTTGGATGAGGATTACTGTGTTGGTTATGGAGAAGAATATAATACCATAACCAAAAAGGATTACTGCATACAATACATAAGGTGCCAGAACTGGTTCCATGAAACGTATACAAACCATCAAGATCTCTTTGCCAGAAATGTGGTAAAATTTTACGAAAAGAGAAGGATTGAAATTATACTTCACATTTTGTTTATTCAAATTTTATTCACTGATTTTCCGTGATATAATTGCATCTTTAAAAATTTTTATGTGTTTTTCATAATTAACTACATGAAATGTGTTATTTTTTGCTATTTTAACTTCATTTTTTCTTTCCTGTATTGGATGACCATCTCTCCTCGGCTTGAAGGAGAGATGGCCAACTACCATTTTAATTTCAATTTTGTTTCCCACTTTTTGTTCTAGATATTTAATTATTTTTTGTCCAAAATATGGTGAGTATATGTATAAGAATTTCAAATATACATAACTATTTCTTGTATTTGCATTCTAAGAATTTTTATTTCAATCTTTAAAAACTATGGCCGTCTATCCTAGAGTTGCCCTAAATCACGAACTGAAATCAAAATAATAAGATTATTTTCGAACCTCATTACCCCTTAAATGACCTCTAATCCATTCTTAAAATTTTTATTTGAATTTATTTCTTATGTCCAAACTTTGAAAAGTTTATAACATCAGATTTCACTCCTCGTACCTTTATACATATTTATAATTTTAAAATATTTCGACGTAAATCCCATCAAACAGAAAATTTAATTAAAAGAGTATTTTTTTTCTTACAGAAAATGTCCACTTTACATTTAAAAGTAGATAGAAAATCGATTAGCAAAGCAGAACTAAAATAAAACACTTTATCTTATTTATTTTCAATTACTTTTAAAGTGCCTAAAATAGGGGGTTTAGAATATAGTTCTAAAAGCCTGAAGAGTTAAAATTTTATTAACTATTTTCGGAAAAATTGTCATTGACTTGAAAGAAAAATTATTTCTGACATTTCTATAAAACTGAAGATTTAAAAACAAAACTTTTCTAATACTTATATATATATTATACTTACTTAGAAAATATGGTTTTAGAGCCTGATTCTCCTTATATGATTCCAAGCATTCCTGATCTTTTAAAAAGATTTTAAATTCGAAATTTGTAGCATACTTTATTCTCTAAATCGATATATCCAGATTTATAATTTGAAAAACTCTACGTTAATCCTATCAAAAACGTAAATTTAATTCAAAGCGCATTTTTTTATTGAATAAATCACCATCTTATGTTCAAAAATAGATAGAAAATCGCTTAGTAAAGCAACATTAATAGTAAGACTTAATTTTATTTACTTTAAATCATTATTAAACTGCTCAAAATATGGGCTTTCGAAAATGTAATTCGAGGCCTGAAGATTAAAAATTTTATTAACTATCTTCGGAAAGATTGTTAGCGAATTAACCCTTTTTGTACTGAATTATGAATTCATGAAAATTTTATCATCTAAAGCATTTTATGTGAATTGTTTAAACTACATTAGAAGATTTCCATAATCATTTAATAAATTTTAGAAGGATTTTAGAAGGATTGAAGGAGTTGGGAGGATCAATTAAATTTCAATTTATAGAGATTTTGTGCAGTACGTATAACCTCATTCAAATCTTTTATTTTAAATATTTATCTTATTATTTTGTAGAATTAGGAAATGTACAAATACAACGTTCTTACAATATTAGTATAGAAAAATTTCCGAATTGAAAAATCCCCCCCCCTTCCCCCCATCGCGAAGAAAGCTGAAAAGATGCAAAGGCAAAAGAAATCATAATTTTTTTAATATTTTTGTTTTGTGTAACCAATAACGCTTTTAGAAGAAGATAAAATAATGCATATATAATTCATTCTAAACTGTATTACAACTAATCGACGTATTAAATGAATTTTATAACAAGTTATTTTAATGGTACTTATAAGTACCATCAGTAGATAAAGGGTTAAACAACTCCGTGAAACGAATCGCATCGGGTCTGATAAGCCGATTTTTCCACGGGTTGGCCTTCTTTCATTTCTTTCAAGTACATTTGGCATCATCTTAGTTTTAATTTATTATTATCCTTTACCGAATAAAACTATTTAAAAGTAAAGTTCTGCAACGGTTCTATTAACTAGATTTTACCGAGGGTCTTTTTTTGTTGGGGGGGGGGGAGTAAGGGGGATGGGAGGAGCAACGTAGGTTTTTGCAAGATTGTATAAGAGCTTTTGTTATATTTTTCAGATGGATTTATATACCAAACCACCATTGTTTTTCACCATTATTTTATGCTGTTTTTCTTCAGTGCCCTCTTATATGTCTCAACCGTGCTCTTCTTCTTCTGCACCGTGCCATTTTTTTCCCCCACCGTGCCATATGTTTTTTCGATTTTAGATTAACCTCTACAGTAAACAGTAATGGAAACATTGAGCATGTTTTTTTTTTTTGTTGTTGTTTTTTGTTTGTTTTTTTTGTTTGTTTTTTTGTTTGTTTTTTTTTTTTTCAGAACAGGTTTTTTAAAATCGGTGGACACTCTAACTCCGCCAGTTTTCAGTCAGCCACCTTAATCTTTTAAAGAATTAGTCTTTACATCTTTTTCTAGCGAAATAATTAGGCTTTTTTCGTGTAACTTTAAGTCATGAGAAATGTTATTGAAAATTAACATTTCACTATGAATTGATATCATTTCTCTAAAAACGGATCTTTTTGTAATACAGCCACAGCCTTCGGACTCGTAAAACTTAACGAGTCGGAACCCGTCGAATTCGACGAATGAAGATGCTTAAAAGAACTGTTACATTGAAGTTATATAAAATTTAGAAAAATAATTGCAATAAAATACAATCAATCTTATATTGACTGGCCTAACTCATAAAATAAATATATTTTATAAGTAAAGTTTAACTTAAGCTTTACAAATTATTGAAAAATTAACTTTTATTCCTATAAGTAATCAGTAACATGTAATTCAGATAATAAATCACTAGCGGGCATGACCGAGCTAAGCTCGGTCAAAATTAGCCTTGTGTTCAATTCGATATTTCATTCTCACTGTATGATTCTTGCTGTTTAGATGAAATTGGTATGATCCTAAGCCATAGGGACCCACTAACCGAAATTTTTCGAGCACACGACCTAACCAAGGCTCATCTGGAACCCGAAAACGATAGAATACAAAATTTACTCAAAATCGCTTAAGTCATTTAATAGATAAAATTAACTTGACCCACGGTAACCCAAAAAGGACCTACTAATCTAAATTTATCGAACATCTGACATATCCCATTGGTCTTCTAGTGCTAGGAAACGGTGTAATAAAAACTTTTGTCAAAATCGTTTGAGCCATTTTTTAGATAAAGTTAGCGAAACCTTGACCCATAGTGACCCAAAATGACTGGTTAATCGAATTTTCTTGAGCATGCAACCTAGACCAATGGTCTTCTCGAACCCAAAAACGATAGAAAACAAAATTTAATCAAAATCATTAAAGCTGTTTTCTAGATAAAATTAACTTGACCCACAGTGAACCAAAAATTACCCATTAAGAGGACACTGCAGTCACAGACAAAATGAAAGCAAGATGGCCGCTCGCATTTTAGTTAAATTGGAAGGATGGTCTAAATTCAAATGATTGACAAGGGAACTCTTCCAATCAGCAAATGGCCAATTATCTGTCTCGTTTCCACCCCCCACCCCCTTTCGGCTGAGTGCTACATTTGATCATTTCCAGTGGGTTTCAGGTCTAAAGAATTTTTTTTTTCAACCGTCTTCGCTTTCAGCGTAGATCAAAGCCGCTGCTTTGTGGAGACCCTCAATAACATTAAAAGCCGTATAAAGAATTTTAATCTGTTTATGATAAGAGTGCAAAAACTAAAACGATTTCAGAAAATAAATGAATATTTTTTTTAGATATGTTTCTTTTTTTATATTCAGATTCATTTTAGAGTTTTTACAAACATAAAATTGAAATTATTGCCGTATAAACACTATTTTATTTCACATAACGCAATTACATTTAAAATCAAGGGGGAGATATTGAATGAGGGGGGAAATATCAGTACAAATATTCTAAAATAACTATCTTTTGTGGGGATTCTTTTTAAAACATGAAATTTATCAAGAAATTTATAAGAACTATTTATAAGTGTGTGTGTGTGGGGGGGGGGGGGGGAATTTCTGAACACAAAATATTTTTTAAATGATGCAGTCAGATAAGAATGTTTTTGTAGCGGTTCGTAATCTAAATAACACTAAAATACTTTTATTTTCATTACATTTTTTTTTTCATTTTTAACACTCTCCAAGAAAGTTTAAAAGTGTTTATGAATTGGGTTTGTCCGTCCGTCAGTCCGTGCTTTAAATAGCGTAAATGTAGTCGGATTGCCATGTAATTGATATACGATATTCAAAATCATCACGGTATGTTCGCTATTCAAAATGAATGTCGAATGAATTACCATTCATGGTTTATTTACAGACGCACTCAAACGTATTCTCTTACATTATGGTCTATAAAGGAGGGGATAATTTAGGATGCATTTTAAGTGTTACACAATCTTAAACATAGTTAATTTTATATACTTTGAGATACACTTTAAAATGGTTACTGTAGACTAACTTATGTGTAACGCTTAAAGTACGAGTATAGGGGACTCAAAAGTATTCCGTTATGTTATAGCCCATGACGAAATATCGTTTGCGGAGTATTTGATTGATATTACTCTGTCACAATGATAATGAAATTGATATGAAGTTCTGAGGTGTCCTAAGCCTACTTTCTGTACAACATGAGCATTTAACAATTATTTACGGGGTCAGACAAAAGAGCTTGCTTGTATATGGTCTACGAGGAAAAACTGTTTGTAGTGTATTTCGATTACGTTACATTATTTCAAACATGACGAAATAGATACACATTACTTCGATTTGTAACAAGATGCTTGCATCGAATATGGTTTGCATTTCATTTAGCGTTCATTTACAGGGACACATAAAATATTTTGATACAATACTGAATCCGACGTGTTAGCTATTAAAAATTAATGCTGAAAGTGCATTTTCAATTACAGAATGCGTTTTTAAGTTTAACTAAATTTTTGCGTAATTGGTGTGCTTAAATTTTACAGACCAGGACTACACAAAAGAATTCGCAAACATTACTGAGAATGAGTATGAGTGGCTTAAAGATGCTTGGTTTTTTTAGTTATAAATGTACAAGCTCAGCTACATTTATTATGCTAAGAGATGTTTGTATCATACAAATAAAATCCTATACAGGGATATTAAAAAAACTGGATACATTGCCGCCTATGGAAAATAATTCCTAGAAGTGTGATTTCAGTAATTTTAAGCATGTTTTTGCTTGAATTAGATTTCAGCTTAATATTTGACGTGTATAAATATCTGTATGCTTTAAACAGGGCTACACAAAATAATTCAAGTATGTTTCCGTCTATTGGTAGAAATTGCCGAGGGTGAATTTTCAACTGTTTTATGTATTTTCTTACAAAATTTAATTTTAACATAGTATCTAGAATCTCTACAAATATATGCAGTACAAATATATCATATACAGAGCTGCACAAAAGAATTGGAATATCTTCCGGGTTATAGGCACAATTGTTGAAATCTGCTTTTCAAATGTGTCATACGTTTTACAATTGTTTAGTTAGGTAACTTCTTTACATTATTAAACTGCGAAGTTTTGTTACAGCGTTCTGGAAGTGTTGGAAAGTTTTGAAGCATGATTTTTCTTTTTTTTGTTTATGGATGTATTCGGCTTAGTCGATAACACCTTTGGTATCTAAGTTTGGTGGTTCTTTCTGAGCTAGTCGGAATGAAAGGATTTCAGAAGATTTTGAGAATATACTTGCACGTTGACGAGAAACCACAATATTTTCCTTTGAAATATATCTCTATAGACATTTTCCTTTCAGAAATACAGTTAAAATGTGTTTTGTGCATAATTAAATGTATACCTATCGCTTTATTGTTAACACTTTCGCACATAGTTGAAAAGATTTAGTTAATATTATAGATAGTAAAGATTTATAATTAGGACCAAAAAAAGTAAAAATTAAAAAGTTTTAAAGACTGTAAATTAGATTTTTTAGCTTCATGAGTTGAGGGTAATACAAGGGAAGAAACAGATTTTTCTTTTTTTTTGGGGGGGGGGGTGAGTTTAATAGATGATTGATTACGTAACTTATTAAAGATTTACAAATAGGGCAAAAACATTGAAATCAGGAGTTTTAGAGACTTTAAATTTTATGAGCATGGAAATAATGGAGGGAGAAAAGAAAACGTCAATTTTATATGGGGGTGGAAGAAATTATATAATCGATTATTTATTGTTCAATATGAAACAGATAAAGCTGAAAATGTATTAAAAAAAGATTTTCAAAGATTTTAAACTTAAATAAGGGAAAGAAGGAAAAAGGGGGGGGGGGGGGGGATTTTATTTGATGACTTATTTATTTACCTTACTAAAGAATAAGAAATAGGACAAAAAAAAGACTAAATTTTGTGTTCTTGGTAAGGGTAGAGTCAGAACAAACGTCAATTTTGGTGGGGGAGGAGTATAGTTATATGATTGATTATTTATGATTACAATAAATTAACAGATAGAGTACAAAATGATTTAGAAAAAGCAATGACTTTTAAGGTTAAAATTTTGTGACCTGAATGAAAAAAGAGGAATAAGCAGAATTAGTTCTTTTTTGCGGGAGGTGGGGAGGGAAATTTATTGGTGACTTATTATTTACTTACCTTAGAAAATATTTACAAATAGGTTAAAAAAATAATAAACGAAAAAATTTTAAGGACTTTAAATTTCAGATGCTTGGTAAGAGGGAGAGGCGAGGAGGAAATACCAATTTCAGTTGGGGGGGGGGGGGAGAAATTTTTATGATCGTTTGTTTATTGTTAAAATAAAGTGGCAAATTGAGCAGAAAAGATTAAAAAATTTAAACAGTTTTAAAGGGTTTTTATTTTAAAATATGGGTACCGTGGGTGAGGGAGCAAAAGGGAGAAATGACATTTCGGGAAGGGGCAATTTACAAGAACTTTTAATGAAATGAATGTGGTGAAATAAATTGATAATGAAATTTATGACTGATTATTTATTGTTAGTTTAAAGTAACAAATAAAACAGAAAATTAAAGAAAAGATTAAGGAATTTTAAAGATTTTAAACCTTGATACTGTAAAGGGAGCAAAACGGGAAGCGAAATTTCCGAAGAAGGGGAGACAAAGAGTGCAAGATGTTTGGATAAGAATATCGTGTGCATCGCATTTATTGTTCATTTACAGGGAAACATTAGGGATGATTGCTGAAAGTGAGTTTTAAATTATGATATGTTTGATTTATGATAAGTTATGGTATAAGTTAAACTAATATTTTTGCACAGGCACATAGGTGGTGTATATGAATTGCATAGACACTACACAAAAGATTTCATCAGTAGTACCGAGAATGACCATGAATTACTGAAAGATGTTTTTTAATTTGATTTATGCATTTTCAAGCCCAACTACTTTTAGTATTGATGTTTGACCCGTAGCCGGTGGCAGACATTTAGCCGACAACCAAATAGCCGTCAAGACATTTAGCAGATAGCAGTTAGCTGGCACATGCATTTGGCCGATACGTACGTATAGCCGACAACACGATTAGCTGAAATTTACATACAGCATACAGGAAAATTGACCGAAACGGACATATAGCAATAATTTTAGCAATACAGACAATTGGCCGATAGGCAACTGGCCGAACGTGGCAATTATCCGGGAGGACATTTAGCCGAAAAGGCGATTAGCAGACAGGACATTTAGCTGATAGTGTAATTAGCCGGCACTTTTCTAACATTTTTCGACACCTCTCATGAGATACATCGCATTGGAGCCCTTTGATCACTCTTTCGTATTATGTACCTCTCGTTCCCCCTCCCCCAATTGGTATCACCGGGAGCATTTTTCTGATTTTTCCGACATCCCTCAAGTGATATATCACTGGACTGGGCAGCCCTTTGATCACTCTTTCATATTATGCACCTCCCGCTAGGCTACAGTTAATTTGCAGTTTGGTTACAGTTGCGATTAGTTACTCTTAGATTACGGTTAGGTAACTGTTAGGTTATAATTATGTTACGTTTAGGTGATAATTAGATTACACTTAGGTTACAGCTTGGTCATGGTAAAGTTATGTTACAGTTACATAACAGTTAGCATATGATTAGGTTATAACTAGGTAAACGTTAGTTACAGTTAGATTACGGTTACGTCCCAGTTAGGTTACATTTAGGCTACAATTAGGTTACTGTTAGGTTTTAGTTTTGTTACGGTTACTTCATAATTAGGTTACACTTAGGTTACGTTTAGATTATGGTTAGGTAACTGTTCGGTTATAATTAGGTTACGTTTAGGTGATAATTAGATTACGCTTAGGTTACAGCTTGGTCATGTTAAAGTTGTGTTACAGTTACATTACTGCTAGCATACGATTAGGTTATAATTAGGTAAACGTTAGTTACAGTTAGATTACGGTTACGTTCCAGTTAGATTATATTTAGGCTACAATTAGGTTACTGTTATGTTTCAATTAGGTTACGGTTACTTTATAATTAGGTTACCCTTAGGTTACGGTTACGTTACACTTAGGTTACGTTTAGATTACGGTTAAATAACTGTTAGATTATAATTAGGTTACGTTTAGGAGATAATTAGAATACGCTTAGGTTACAGCTTGGTCATGGTAAAGTTATGTTACAGTTACATTACAGTTAGCATACGATTAGGTTATAACTAGGTAAACGTTAGTTACAGTTAGATTACGGTTACGTCCCAGTTAGGTTACATTTAAGCTACAATTAGGTTGCTGTTAGGTTTCATTTAGGTTACGGTTATGTTACACTTAGGTTACGTTTAGGTTATAGCTACGTTACAGTTTGGTATTGGTTAGGTTACAGTTACGCTAGAGTTAGTTTATACTTAGGTTATAATTAGGTTAAGATCAGGTTACAGTTAAGTCGGATGAATGTCCTGTCAGATGAATGTCCATGTCAAATAATTGTCCTCTGTCGGCTAGCTATCTTGTCGGCTAACTGTCGCTGTCGACTAATTGTCATGTCGGCTAAACATCCTGTCGTCTAATTGCTGTCTGCTAAATGTCTCGTCGGCTAAATGACATTGTAGCATATAAATAAATAGTGGTATGCCAAAAAACTGGATACATGGCCGTCCATGGATAGCAATTCTTAGGCTAATGTTAGCCTTAGACGTGTGATTTCAATAATTTTCAGCGTATTTATTTCTGAACTAGCCGCCTCTGGCGACCAGTTTGGTCTCCCTTAAATGTATGCTAAGCATTGCATCATGTTACTTTGATTCTTAAACTAATTGACTTAATTGAAACGGAATCATTATAAGATCACTCCTGTGCCTGTCTGTCTGTCACAGCCATTTTACTCGTAAACTACGGAACGTCGAAAGTTCAAATTGGGGGATGTAATAAAGACTATTGACCCACATGTTTACAGATTATTAGACATTCACAAATATATGTGGGGGAAAACGTAGAGGGGCTAATTAGATTATTTGAAAAAGAAATATATTTTCTTTGTATATCGTGTGGGGTATCGGTTAAAAGATTACGTAACGCCGAACTCAAAAATACATTTCTTTTAATTTTAGATATTATATTTTCAGAGATATCGTCGAAAATGTAGTGCAAAAATATGTCCCCCCCCCCCCCCATCTGTTTCCGAATCTACTGAAACTAAAATTATGAAAAAAATTAGAGGTAGTAGAAGTTAATTTAATACTTGCAGGGAAATTATAGCGATTGCCCAAGGTGGCATAGTTTTTCATAAAAGCGCATTTTTCTGTTACATACAGATTTCTATTTGCGGGCATTCAGCAAAGGTATAGAAGAGCGCTACAGGTGCCTATCGTATCAAAAGTATAAAAGCATTGTTTATAATGATTTTCGAAAAAAAAAATCGTTGGTAATTCGCCAAGATATTAAGACTCATGTCCCTGCCGGCGAAGACACTAACGAGCTAATGCTAATCCTATCAAGAGGAAAAAGTAAAGAAAGGTGCGATGTAGAGACGGATCTCGGCTATACAATGCCAAAAAAAAAAATATTTTAAAATATCGAAATGCAAAAGAGATATTAGAAAAATCCTTCCCCATATGATTAGCATTAGCTCGTGAGTGCTTTCGCTGGCAGGGGCAGGAGCCTTAACCCTTAAAGACACGGTTGGTTTGGACATACATAATGGCAGAGGCGGCGTACTCTATATACCATCGGTTTTTAAATACTAGATAACAACTTTTAATGATATATTTGTGTAATGCAATACCCAGTAGCAGCATAAAAGCAGTAAATATCAAATTGTTAAAAACAGACCAATTTAATTAGAATTAATCGCATAAATACTATGGGATTCGCGACTAGTTTGTGTTGAGTGGATCTCTCAATACGCCTCCCGTGTCTTTAAATGATAATTAAAGACCTATTTGAAAAGACGCGGCACGGAAAAAGTCGAGTTGCATCTTTGCGACCTCCTTTCGAAGCGCGCTTAGTACAATGCCAAGATTAAACTTTGAACAAGAATTTTCTTTCAGCTACACTGTAAAAAGAAAAATATTACTATGATGAATTTAGTTTTATGAAATGCCAAATGAAATTTAAATATGCAGTACTTTTATTGTCAGTACCGAATTAAGTTCATCATATGCAGATTAAGATAAGTTTAAAAAAGAGTTATACAAAATAGCAATATTTAATTTTATTTCGGCTTCATATCCCTTTGAAATTTTGTTGTATACTCATTCATACTTTTCTAATATATACAGCTATACCCAACTCTACGTTGTATGGTTTTTTACAAAGTTTCATTATTCTTTTAAATAATACAGTTAATAATTCATAAATTTATTGTACGGAACCCTCTGAGCGCGAGTAATACTCGTACTTAACCGTTTATTTTATGTACAAGTTATATGCATTGGTCTGCCAAGTCGTATCTTGGTGGAAACCATCTGCAGAACCTCAATTTAGTGGTTGATCTGCAGGTTTACCATTGTGTTTTCATGCACCCAAACTTCAATGTTTTAATACATTTGGGTGCAGGAAGATACAATGATAAACCAATCGATCAAATACTAAACTCCGGTCTGCAGGTGTTTTCTATCAAGATATGACTTAGCAGTCCATTTGCATTTTAATATGCTAATTGAGTTCTATCTAATCCTAAAATTTCAGTTTTCAACTTGATGAGCTGATGGTCTGTGTAATTGCCACCCGTCGAGCAAATCCCTTCCTGTGAAATCTTGTATCACTCTTTAGGAATCTGTGGACAGGCACAAAAACATCTTATCTGTGATTTTATACCTGGATTGTGTATAAAAACCTTTTTTAATTCATCCCTCTGAATTTGAAGTTTTTTGTAACAAATACAGTTGTATTTTTTTTTTTTTTTTTTTTTACAATTGTTTGAGAAAGACTTTGTTTTTATTTTCTCTGAAAACTGCTTGGATTTTTCATTAGATTGATATGCAATTCTGATAATGAGTTTCTTAGAATTCCATTTCAAAGCAATATTTCGAATTTCTTCCAATTTTACCAAAGCATTCTTTTTCATTATCAGAAGTCAGAGAAAATAAATTTATTTTTCTCTGCATCTTTATCTTTAGATTAAGTTATAATTTTATTTTCCCCACATTGCTGATAGAGATTTTTTTTTTACCTTGTCAGTTGCAAGCTTACAGTCAAATATCTCCAGAGGTTCTCCATCTCCTTCCTCTCCTTCCAAGTTAATAATCAGGAGGAGTTGCTGTAATATCCTTTACCAATCTGTGTCCTATATCGGAATTTGGTAAATTTGCAGTGCATTTAGTTTATAGTCTTTACTTGAACTTGCCGATCATGACAGTGTTAAGCTATCATTCGTTGTTGCTAAGAAACTGTTTTTATTAGTTTATAAATTAGTTTGGTAAATTAGCAGTTTTATGAAGCTAAAACTTTAGCCCGACTCAATTTCTACAAAATATGTCGATATTTTTAAAACAACGTTATTCTACATTATTCAAAAACCAGATTTACGCATAGTTTTTATTTTCAGATTATATTCGTAATTCATGGAATATAAGGAATAATAACAAAGTTAATGATTATTTAGACTACATTGATGACTACATCGAAGAGGCATTTTAATCAAAGCAAAAGTCAGTTCCTACCCACAGAAGATTTTTTTTTTCCCATTCAGTGAGACAAGAAAATTGTTTATTAATAGATGTTACTCAGAAAATACAGCATTAATTTGCAGAAATACTGTTTATAATTAAGTGAATTAAATCAAGTAATCCGCTAGAAGCAGTTTCAAATAATCAACGATTAGGCATTGTTTTCCAACAAGACTGCTAGACCACATGTATCTAGCCCGCTTCAGACACAAACTGTTATAATTGAGATGAAATGTTTCAATCCAAGAACCATTCTCCAAAATTTGCATCGTCGAATGACCGTTTATTTAGATCACTTCAAAACATTTTGAGGATAAGATATTTTATTTTTTGGAAGATTTGAGAAAATACATCGATTCTTTAGCCAGATGAGCGCTAATTATGTAACTGCTAGGAATTGAAATTTTCACAAAATACATTTTCTTTAATTTCCATCAACAATATGCGACAAACTTTTGCATCAGTCCCAAAAATCGGAATTTGGTAATGGATTCTTCTCTGGTCTTTTTCTATAAATTTTAATAACACTCCATCTTTACTTTCAATTTACATTGGTATCCTGTTAAAGATTGCGTTACTTAAAATTTTTATTTCATGTTGTATTTGTAATGGCACATTCTTTCGTTTACTACAATTCATTATTCAATGACACAGTTTTATAAAATGAGTAGAGAGGAAATTAAGGCTCACAAAGCAACAGTTAGTAAATTTGTCATTAGGTTTTCAAGAATTATATAGGAGAAGGATAATACCGTCATCAACAAGTCTATCACTGTGAAAGTCTGCGTTATTTACGTAGAAAATGTCAGTAGGACATTTTTAACGAACTGATAGAGACAGTTTATGGGCACCAATGAATGATAGCTTAACATTGTCTTGATCGGCAAGTTCAAGTGCAAAGTAAAACCGGGAACAAGAAATTTCTATCCGAGGAGACCTCTACTTTCAAATTTTTAGACAACAAAGACTTAGAAACTGATACAATCAATTATGACTGGTATTCAATCATTTATAGAAAAAGGTTCAGGCCGAAATGTGCTGGATCGAACCGTAGCTTCCGACTTCAGGAGGATGAAGTAGGCATACTTCTATTACAAATTTTTAAATTTTTTTAATCCTATTTAATAACTTCAGTTAATTAAGACAATAATAACATTTTAAAATAAATGGTAGAAATTTGCCTGATTTGCCTCCGTTAGATCATCGCTTATAGATCGAATTTGGCAAACTCAAAAGTGGAGGTTCTATTATGATTTTATCAGATACTAGCAAACACCGCGGCTTTGCTCGCGTAATTTTTGAAATATGCCAAGTAATATTTATCTAATATTTATTAAAAAGTACTAACTAAATTTTTATTTTATTAAAAAGTAATATGTTATTTTATTATAAGGTACTTATTACTTTTAGTAATAATTCAAAAATTACTATTTAAAACACAGTTTTACTAAACATCATTATTACACTGCATTAGGCAGAAATGAGGCTTAAATTAATAAAACAAAATATAACTAAAAAAATGATAATTTAGAAAATATTTTGAAACTTTCATGCTCAATTAATACGCTCATTTCAGTATTCATTTGAAGTTTTGAATTTTTAGAAACCATCTTCTTACATCTTAAAATTAACAATCATGTCAAATTCCAAGTCCTACCACCTCTCTCAAGATAAAGGGTTATGTTGAAATAGGAACTGTCACCATTAATTTGCCAAAATTAATTTTGAAATCGGTTTTTTTCCTAATATTCCACAGAAACGTAATTTAGAAAGCTTTTAAAGGCCTTTTTTAGAACGTTTGTTTTTCCTGTTAACCCCAAGTGGTAGAATCATCGGCATAAAATATAGCCTGTGTAGGATCAGAGACTGTTACCATTGATTCGAAACTATTATTACTTTTATAATCGGTTTATATTCTCTGAAATTGCATAGAAATCGTAATTTAGGACTTTTTTCGAACGCTTTTCGCACCTCCCCTTCCCTTCACCCCTTTTTAATTCGAATTTATTTTCGACAGTCCTTCGAGGGCATTTATATTTTATAAGTAACTACCATGAAATATTTAAAGTTTCTAGCCTTTTCAATATCACAGAAATCGCAATTTAGAAATTTTTTAGCTCTTGCAATTCTCTGGTGGTACTGGCACAGACATAAAATATAGCTTATTTTTGAGCAGTTTCTATCACCAACAATTTGTCATCATTATTTTTTTAATCGGTTTGGTATTTTATAAGTTGGCTTAAAAATTGTAATTTATAACGCTTTTCGCTCACTTCATCTTTTTAAATTTGGAATTTTCTTTCGACTGTTCTTAGAAATCAGTTGCATCTTGTAAATAAATACCATGCCATATTTCAATGTGTTAGACCCCTCAGTTGTGCAAAAAACGCAAATTAGAACATGTTTTGTTTTTGCAACCCTCAGATGGTAGTGACAGCAACATAAAATATAACCTATATTATAGCAGGGACTCTCACCATTGATTTGCAACCATTACTTTTGAAATAGCTTTGGTATTTCCAGAGATTGAGTAGAAATCGCAATTTACAACGTTTTCAGAACGCTTTCGCGCATTTTCACCCCTTTTTAAATTTCCAATTTTTTCGAAACTGTTCTTAAAGATCATTTATATCTAATAAATATGTACCTTGCCTAATTTTAAGTTGCTACCCCCTACCGATCACAAAAATCGAAATTTAGAACGCTTTTTTGCTCCTGCAACGTCTAGGTGATAGTGATACCGACATAAAATAACGTCTATGTAAGAGCAGAGGCTGTCAGCATCAATTTCCCACCATTACGTTTGAAATCAGTTTGATTCTTCCTGAGATATTGCTGACAAATCGGCATTTAGAACGTTTTTAGAACGCTTTTCACGCATTTTGCTCCTGCATCTCCTCTGGAGTAGTAGAAACAGATATAAAATATAGCCTATCATGGAGAAAGATCTGTCACCTTCATTTGTACACAATTATATTTGAAATCGGTTCAGTACTTCCTGAGATTGCATAGAAATCGCAATTTAGAAAGTTTTTTACAACGCTTTTTGCGCATTTTGACCCACTTTAAACTTTTGTTTTTTTTAGGAAATGTCCTTAGAGATCATTGATATCTTATAACTAACTACCATTCCAAATTTCACGATACTAGGCCCTTCCATAACGCAAAAACCGCAATTTAGAACGTTTTTCTCCTGCATCCCCTTTGGGGTAGTGGCACCGACATAAAACATAGCCTATGTTGGAGCAAGTGTTGTCACCATCATTTTGACGCCATTATTTTTTGGATCGGTTTGGTATTTCCTTAGATTGTGTAGAAACCCCATTTAGAACGTTTTTTAGAACGCTTTTTGTGCATTTTCACCCCTTTTAAATTTCGAATTGTTTAAGAACAGTTCTTAGACATCATTTATATCTTATAAGTAACAAATATTCCAAATTTCATATTTCTAGGCCCTTCAGTAACGCAAAAATCGCATTTTTAGAACGTTTTTTGCTCCTGCATCTCCTTTGAGGTAGTGACACTGACATAAAATAAGCCTATGTTCTAAGTTGGACTAACACCATCATTTTGATACCATTACTTTTGAAATCGGTTCGGTAGCTCCAGAGATTACCTCTAACAAACAAACAAACTTTACTTCTTTATAATATTAGTATAGATATACTTTGCAATAAAATGCTGATTTGGGTGGACTTTCTGCTGAAAATTCCTTCATGAAAACATTTCATTTATTAACATAATCAAATTAAACCTCGTGAAATTGGTCTCCTTCTTCACCCCCCCCCCCCTTTCTTTATCATTTTATGAGTTTCTCCATCTTCACTGTTCGTTTTTTTTTTTTTTTTTTTAAAGAAGGTAGTGCAGATGGCCCACTGTCTTTAGTAATGTGGACTATGGTGATTTCAAGTTAAGTTAGAAAACTTAACCAATCTGCTGATTTTCGTCAACGTCTTATAACGGTGGATGAAACATGAAACCGCCATTATTCACTAGCGATGAAACAGCAATCTAAACAATGTGAAAGAGCAGCCGAAATTGATCCAAAGAAAGTGAAAACGGTTCCATCTGCTGGAAAAGCCATGGATACGGTTTTCGGGAATTCACAAAGTGTGGTGACCATAGACCACCGGCAAAAAGGTAGAATCGTCACCGGACAGTGTTATGCATTTCTACGGAACCAATTAAAGACTGCTTATTCCGACAAAACGTCCATACCTGAGCAAAAAAAAGTGTTCTTTAACACATTCGTTAACACATGCCTGTAGTTTTCGCTACGAAAGTCAATGACCTACGCTCTGTAGTGCTTCCACATGCACCAGATTTGGTGACCATAGACCACCGGCAAAAAGGTAGAATCGTCACCGGACAGTGTTATGCATTTCTACGGAACCAATTAAAGACTGCTTATTCCGACAAAACGTCCATACCTGAGCAAAAAAAAGTGTTCTTTAACACATTCGTTAACACATGCCTGTAGTTTTCGCTACGAAAGTCAATGACCTACGCTCTGTAGTGCTTCCACATGCACCAGATTTTGCTCCCAGCGATTATTTCCTTTTCTCAAGCCTGAAGAAATGGCTCGGTAGTCGGAAATTCACTTCAAAATATGGGGGTAAAGCAAAGACCACCACTTCATTTCCAAAGTTAGATAAGGCTTATTATACTGAAGATAATAAAAAGTCAGAAACTCGTTGGTTTAAATTTTATAAGTTGTAAGGAACTACGTTAAAAAAAATGAAATATTGTCAAAATTTTTCTATTTTCTTTGTCGGGCTGATAACCTTTCGAAACACACTCGTACCGACATCAAATTTTATTTTCCCTACAAAACAAAAAGGCAGAGTTCATGAAAAATGCGGGTCCTAGTTGTAATTAAAATTCGACGCCCTCATGCTGAGAACATGACACTATAAAACTTGGTAAGACGGAAACATAAACAATAGGTGCGAAATACCTTTTTACCCGACTACGGCAAAGCCAAAGGAGGGTTATGATTTTGACAGGCTATGTATGTATGTATGTATGTATGTATGTATGTATGTATGTATGTTCATCTGTTCCCTCGTAACTTCTAAACCACTAATCAGAATTCGACAAATGACATATCATTAGAAGCGTCTTAATTGTCCGCTGGTTATAGGCTATATAGATTTTCACCAAATTCAATGTGGCGCCTTCTAGCGGACAAAATATACAGAGTAAAAAAATAAAGTTAAGCTAGATATGCCGTGTTTGGTATCATTTTAAAGCGCTTCACTTGTACATTTCGAATATATATATATTACTAGCATTTGCTTGTGACTTTACTTGCATTTATGGGCTAATTGCATATAATTCACATCTTTTCGTTCTTAATTTCTTTGGTACTTAGTAATCAGAATAAGACCACTGCAGTGCCATTAGAAGGGTCTTGATCTTGATATTCTGTTGGTTGTGAGCTATAAAGTTTGTCACCAAATTTACTATTATGCCCTCTAGCGGACAAAAAGTATAAAATAAAAATATATGTAATGTGTTTGGTATTACTTGAAAGAGCTTCACCAGTATTTATATGCTTATACATAATTACAAGACTGCTTTGAAGATGTTTAAAAAAAATGAGCGATAAGAGTAAAGCGCGGATCACGGGAACTGTAATGTAGAGCAGCGTGAACGTTATTCTATTAACGTTCACGTCAAAAAATAAAGTTAAGATAAATATGCCGTGTTTGGTATCATTCAAAAGCGCTTTACTTGTACATTTTGAATATATCTATATATTACTAGCATTTGCTTGTGACTTTACCTGTATTCATGGGGTACTTTTATACTTTTTCAGCGTAGTTTTTTGTCGTAGTTGGGTTTTAGTTTTTTTACTTTATCTTGTTAGATGGGTTATTTGCGTCTTTGCAGATACAATTGCCGGGTATTTTTAGGGGAATAATGAGAATTCCGTTAAACCAGGGCCCCACCAGTGGCCGAGAGGTTCTGCTCTCGAAGCTGGTAGACGGGAGGTGCTGGGTTCGATCCCAATCGCGCCCGTCGGCCTAAAAGGTAGAATCGTCACCGGACAGTGTATTAGTTATTATGTTAAGTTAGAAAACTTAACCAATCTGCTGATTTTCGTCAACGTCTTATAACGGTGGATGAAACATGAAACCGCCATTATTCACTAGCGATGAAACAGCAATCTAAACAATGTGAAAGAGCAGCCGAAATTGATCCAAAGAAAGTGAAAACGGTTCCATCTGCTGGAAAAGCCATGGATACGGTTTTCGGGAATTCACAAAGTGTGGTGACCATAGACCACCGGCAAAAAGGTAGAATCGTCACCGGACAGTGTTATGCATTTCTACGGAACCAATTAAAGACTGCTTATTCCGACAAAACGTCCATACCTGAGCAAAAAAAAGTGTTCTTTAACACATTCGTTAACACATGCCTGTAGTTTTCGCTACGAAAGTCAATGACCTACGCTCTGTAGTGCTTCCACATGCACCAGATTTTGCTCCCAGCGATTATTTCCTTTTCTCAAGCCTGAAGAAATGGCTCGGTAGTCGGAAATTCACTTCAAAATATGGGGGTAAAGCAAAGACCACCACTTCATTTCCAAAGTTAGATAAGGCTTATTATACTGAAGATAATAAAAAGTCGGAAACTCGTTGGTTTAAATTTTATAAGTTGTAAGGAACTACGTTAAAAAAAATGAAATATTGTCAAAATTTTTCTATTTTCTTTGTCGGTCTGATAACCTTTCGAAACACACTCGTACCGACATCAAATTTTATTTTCCCTCCAAAACAAAAAGGCAGAGTTCATGAAAAATGCGGGTCCTAGTTGTAATTAAAATTCGACGCCCTCATGCTAAGAACATGACACTATAAAACTTGGTAAGACGGAAACATAAACAATAGGTGCGAAATACCTTTTTAGATGGGTTATTTGCGTCTTTGCAGATACAATTGCCGGGTATTTTTAGGGGAATAATGAGAATTCCGTTAAACCAGGGCCCCACCAGTGGCCGAGAGGTTCTGCTCTCGAAGCTGGTAGACGGGAGGTGCTGGGTTCGATCCCAATCGCGCCCGTCGGCCTAATCGTTCGGAGTTTTCGTGGTTTTCTTCGAACCTTGGTTCTCCAAGCGTTAATACGGGTTAGGTTCCCTTAGAAAGACCTCCACGGAAGGCACTCCCCCCTTAGGGCCTATATCCCACGTGCTGATAATTGGCCGACATAAATACAACCAACCAACCAACCAACCGTTAACCCAGGGTTCCGTTACAGCTACGTATCAGAAATAAATTTGTTAGCTAGCAGACATTTATAAAATGTAATATTTTACCATACAGTCTCCTTATTTTCAGTTTAACATTATTATAGTTAATGATAAATTTTCGCGTTTCCTTACCGTTACAAAAAATATCTTTAGGTTACCTTTGAGAACACACACAACACTGTAAAAAAGAAAAAAAAAGACTAAAATACGGAAATACTACTGGCAATCTAGACGCCAGTACTATTTCCATATTTTAAAGGAAATTTTTTACGGTAAATTACACAAAAGTTTCCGTTTTTTTGGAATTTAACGGATTTTTTCTGTAATTTAAAGGGAAAAACTTCCGTTAAAATACGGAAATAGTACTATCGTCTAGATTGCCAGTAGTATTTCCGTAATTTAGTCCTTTTTTTACAGTGTAGTAACGGGGAAAAAATGTAAGCGCTAATGTTAAGTCTATGGGCGCATTATTTTCAAATATCTCGCATCCTTTTTAATATTTCAAAATGAAATTTTTTGCATAGGATAGCTGAAAACGATCTACAACCAGGCTGTTTTTGACTTTTTCGATTTTGGTTAGAGATATAAAAAAAAAAAAAATTACTTATACTTTCGGAACTAGTGGAATCGGTTCTGAAATTGAAACTATAATAATAAAAGAAAACTATAACTAAAATCGAAAAAGTAAAACCTAGCCTGGTTGTTGATCGCCCTCAGCTATCCTATGCAAAAAAAAAAAAAAAAAAAAAAAAAAAAAAAAAAAAAAAAATCATTCAAAAATATTAAAATCAAAGCGAGAAATTTGAAAATAACGCCCCCTTAGACTTAAAATTAGCATTTTCATTTCTTCCCGTGCATGAAGTGGGCTCTTAAAAAAAATATGTTACACAGGACAAATTTCGCATTTTCTGCGACTTTTAAAGGTATACTGTCCCCATAAAAATGACAAATATTAAAAATAATAAATATTAATTTTTTTTTAAAGTTTCGAACAAATGGATCAACATTTTTAAAGTTAACAATCTCTAAAACTTACGAATTCTAAGTTCTTGTTAAAACTTAGTAAATTTAAATTGTTCAAATTATGAAAAATTAAAATAATAAAGTCATCAATGAATGTTCTTAGGCATGTTTTAACGGCATGAAAAATATGCTAAAAATTAATATAATAAGAAAATGAGTAATACAGATGAAAATCAACTTTCAGGAATTTCTACCAATTAACGGAAGTGTATTTGCATTCTTTTGTACAGCCCTTACATTAGCAACAAAATTTTATACACGCCACATGTTAAGATAAAATTTATTCCAGTATAAACATGCTTAAAACTACTTAAATCGCACTTCCAAAAATTATCATCCAAATAGACGTGCATGCATACAATTCTCTGGATAGCCTTGTATATTATTATATTTAGTTTTTTCTTTCGGAACCGGTTGGAATCTGTTCTGAAATCGAAACTATCCTAATATTATAAAAAAAAACTAAAACCAAAATCGAAAAAGTAAAAACTAGCCTGGTCCTCAGTTATCCAATGCAAAAATCTATTAAAATAAAGCGAGAAATTTGAAATTAATGCCCCCATAGACTTAAAATTAGCGTTTTTATCTCTTCCCGTGTCTGAAGTGGGCTCTTAAAGAAAGATGTGGATAAATTTCGCATTTTCTGCGGCTGTTAAAGGTGTACTTTTTCGTTAAAAATAACAAATATTAAAAGTAATAAATATTAACAATATTCCTTTAAAGTTTCAAACAAGTTGATCAAAACTTTCAAAGTAAACATTCTTTAATACTTACTAACTTTAAGTTTTTGTTAAATCTTAGTAAATTTAAATTGTTCAAATTATTGAAAAATTAAAATGACAAAGTCATCAATGGATATTCTTAAGCTTGTTTAAACGGCATGAAAAAATGATAAAATTTAATATAATAAGAAAACGATTAATGCAGATGAAAGTAAACTTTCAGCAATTTCTACCAATTAACGTCAGTATAATTGTACTATTTTGTACAGCCCTTGCATTCGAACAAGTATATATACTCGCAACATGTTAAGATCAAAATTATTGCAGTATAAATATGCTTAAAACAACTGAAATCGTACTTCCAGAAATTATCATTCATAGGCGCGCGCATGCATCCAATTCTTTGAATAGCCTTGTATATTATTATATTTATATTTTACAAACACATCTTTCTAAATATAGTTGAACTTGAAAATGTAGAATTTAATTTAAAAAAAAATTAGCAATTCACTCTCATTCTCAGCAATTCTTCCTAGTTCTTTTGTGTAGGTCTATAGAAATCATATATATAATCTAGTATTAAAAAAGTATATCATAGGTGAAAACTGACTTTTAGCAATCATCCCTAATAGAGAATACTTCGTATACAGTATTGTATCCAGCAACTTTTATGTGCCCCTGTAAATGAAATAAAATGCGATTCACATCATATTCTAATGTAAGCATCTTGTAGTAAACCTCAGTAACGTATATGAATTTCATCTTGTTTAAAATGTTGAAACAGAACTAAAACACTCCGCGAGCAGTTTTTTCTGTAATAAAACTGAATTCTTTTCTGTGATCCTGTAAATGAATGATAAATGCTTTGCAACACCTTCAGTAATCATGTTAGTACACCTCATGAATTCATATCCATTTCGCTATGTTTGCAACAGAGAAAAATTATTAAAATACGCCGTAAAACGTTTTTTCTTCATAGTAGACAATATAAAGAAATGTACTTTTGAATTCCCCTGTACACGAACCTGTGCACTTCAATAAGGTGCATAGATTTTATGTTTAAATTGCTTTACATCATTAAAATACACCGCAAATGATTTTTCCCACATAGGCCATAATATAAAAGAATACTTTTGAATGTCCATGTCATGAAGTATAAATTATTACCCGCTTCATTATCAATGTCATGTATGCCATGATAAACTTCAACAACGTATTTCAGTTACATCACAATCCAAGTATATGTACGCTAGTTAGAGTACGGACAGACGAACAGTCAAGCCCAACTCATAAACATTTTTCAACTATGTTGGAGAGTGCTAAACATCTGAGTACCCATCCAAAAGTTTTGTGTTGGATATACATATAGAAAATACAGAGGGCGTAGAGAAAAACGCGGGACCTAATAGTAATTAAAATTCGACCCCCTCATGCTAAAAATATGGACACTATAAACCTGATAAGATGAAAACATAAACAATAAGTCCGAAATACCGTTTTAGGTGGGTTTTTTCCGTCTTTGCACATACAATTGTAAGATATTTTTAGGGGAATCTTGAAAATATTCCGTTTAAACCAGGATTCCGTTACAATACGTATTGAAAAATAAATTTGCTAGCTCACATACTTTTATAAAATGCTATATTTTACCTTATAGTCTCATAACTTTTAGTTTTACATTATTATAGTTAATGATAAATTTTCCCGTTTCCTAACAGTTAAAATAATACCTTTACGTTACATGAGAAACTATACTAGTAACGGGGAAAAATATGAAAGCGCTAATGTTAAGTCTATGGGAGCGTTATTTTCAAATATCTCGCTTCCTTTTAAAAAATTTAAAATGAATTTTTTTGCATAGGATAGCTGAGGACGCTCTATAACCGGGCTAGTTTTTACTTTTTCGATTTTGGTTTCAGATATAACAAAAAAAAAAAAAAAAAAAAACTTTTACTTTCATAACCGGTTGGAATCCGTTCTGAAATTTAAACTATCCTAATAAAAAATAAAAAAAAAAACTGAAACCAAAATCGAAAAGGTAAAAACTAGCCTGGTTGTCAATCGTCCTCAGCTATCCTACGCAAAAAAAAAAAAATTAAAATCAAAGCGAGAAATTTGAACATGACGCCCCCATAGACTTAAAATTAGCGTTTTCATTTCTTCCCGTGTCTGAAATAGGCGTGGATGCATCCAATTCTTTGAGTAGCCTTGTATATTATTATATTTGTATTTTCCAAACATATCTTTCTAAATATAATTGAACTTGAAAATAAAATTAATCAATTCACTCTCATTCCCAACAATTCTTCCTAGTTCTTTTGAGTAGCCCCATAGTCTATAGAATATATATATATAACTAGTATACAGAAATTTAGTTTAAAACATATATCATAGCTAAAAATTCACTTTCAACAATCATCCCTAATAGACAATACTTCATATACAGTATTGTATCCAACATCTTTTATGTGACCCTGTAAGTTAAATAAAATGTGATACACATCATATTCTAATGTAAGTATCTTGTAGTAATCCTCAGTAACGTATAGGAATTCCATCTTGTTTAAAATCGTGAAGTATAACTAAAACACATGCTGCAAGCAGTTTTTTCTGTAGTAAAACTGAACTCTTTTCTGTGACCCTGTAAATGATGATAAATGCTGTGCAACTCCTTCATAAAGCATGTTTTGCTGCGCCTCATAAATTCATAGCAATTTCATTATGTTGTAACAGAGAAACGTTATTAAAATACACCGCAAATATTATTTCTTCACAGTCCATAATATATCGAAATATACTTTTGAATTCCCCTGTACACGTACCTGTGCACTTCAATAAGTTGCATAAATTTTATTTTTAAAATATAGTTATATATATAACTATAACCAAAATCTAAAAAGTAAAAACTAGCCTGGTTGTAGATCACCCTCAGCTATCCTGTGCAAAAACATCATTCAGTAATATTAAAATCAGAGCGAGAAATTTTAAAATAACGCCACCATAGACTTAACATTAACGTTTTCCTTTCTTCTCGTGTCTGAAGTGGACTCTCAAAAAAAGATGTGTTACACAGGACAAATTTCGTTCTCGACTGTTAAAGGTGTACCGTCCCCTTAAAAATAATAAATATTAAAGTAATGAATATTAAAAATATTTCTTTAAAAATTTGATCAAGTTGATCTATAATTTTAAAGTTAACAATCTTTAAAACTTACCAACTTTAAGTTCTGCTGATTTTTAATTAAAAAAACTGTTTTTCGAAATTAAAATGTTAAATTGTCGAATATTTTATACATATACAAGAATAGGAAACTTGAAACCCAGTCTCCTGGCCAGGCCACAAACATGTTCTAGCAAATTCCGACTTCGTAATTTTATTATTTGTTAGCTATTTTAACTTAAAATTACTTTAAAAACAACGCGTCTATTTTTTTTTACCGTTTTACTTAATAAACCAATGTTGAATTCAGGGGGTAGCCCGGGGGGGACATCCCCCTCCCAGAGTGATGAGTTGTACCCCCCCCCCCCGGAAGATTTGATATTTTACATTTTCAATGGTCAAAAAGTGCAATTTCCCCCTAGAACTCTATTATGCCCCCCCCCCCCCGGAGCCTTGGAAATCCCTCCCGGAGGAAAGTGTCTGAATACAACACTGTAACAAACTCGGGCTGAAATTTGGTCTCCTAGTAACTTTTACAAGTTTTACCTTCCTGTATACGGTTCTAAAATTTTATATATACAAAGTAAACACGTAATATCCTTCGTTATTCAGAGAAATATAGAATTTGAAATATTTCATTCTTTCAAGAGTATTTTGTCAAAATTAAACAATAATCGTAGAAAAAATTAAATCCAAAGTATAAATAGGAGTGATCTATTTTACCACGTTACAATAATCCAATCACACCAAAGGAAATATGAAATAGTTTCCATTTGCTAAAATGTGTCGGTCTTAGCCAATCAGATTTTTAATAGGGCGGTGTTTTCATGTCCGATATGGGGCGGGCAACATATCATTACGAGGCCGTTTTTGACACATGTTTCATCAAAATCTTTACAAATTTTGCTCAGCCTAATTGTAGTAGAACTATTGAAAGCATATTATTGGAAAGCTTAAACTCTATATTTTCGTTGTTATTAAAAAAATTTTCCTGAATTTTGCTGATATGAATGTTATAAGACTAAAAAGGACACAACACCTCGAATTTCACTGGATCCTAAATTGACAGGATCCTGAGAATTAAACTACAACGAAAATCGGAAAAGTAAAAAATAGCCCGTAAACAGATAGTCCTCAGCTATCCTGTGCAAAAAAAATCATTTAAAAATATTAAAAATCAAGCAAGATATTTGAAAATATTGTTCCCATAGACTTATCATTAGCGTTCGAACTTCAAGCCGTGACTAGTGTGGCCTCTTAAACGAATTTTCTCGAACATGTGACCTAACCCAATGATCTTCTCCTGCCCGGAAACAGTATAATACACAATTTTGTCAAAATCGTTTCAGTCTTTTTTTAAGATACAATTAGCTTGACCCACAGTGACCCAAAAATGACCCACTAATCGAATTTTCCAGATCATGTGACTTAGCTCAATGGTATTCTCATGCTCAGAAACGATATAATGCAAAATTTTGTCTTTATTTTAGATACACTCAGTTTGACCCACAGTAACCCAAAAATGACCCACTAATTGAATTTTCTCGAACATGTGACCTATCCCAGTGGTCTTCTCATGCCCAGAAACTGTATAATACAACATTTTGACCTAATCGTTTGAGTCGTTTTTTTTAGATACAAATAGCTTGGCACACAGTGACCCAAAAATGAACCACTAATAGATTTTTCTCGAACTTGTGACTTAGCCCAATGGTTATCTCATGCCAAAAACGGTATATTACAGAATTTTGTCAAAAGGTTTTGGGCACTTTTTTAGATTCAATTAGCTTGACCCTGACTTATTGTGACCCAAAATGACCCACTAATCAAATTTTCTTGAACATGCGACCAAGCCCAATGGTATTCTCGCGCCCGAAAACGATAAAATGCAAAATTTCGTCAAAATCGTTAGAGCCGCTTTCTAGATAAACTTTGCTTGACCCACAGTGACCCAAACATGACCCACTAATCGAATTTTCTCTAATATGTGACTTAGACCATTGGTCTTCTCGTAATCCAAAACGACAGAATACAAAATTTAGTCAAAATCGTTAGAGCCGTTTTTTAGGTAAAATTGACTTGACCCAAAGGGACCCAAAAATGACCCACTAATCGAAATTTCTCGAACATGTGACCTAGCCCAATAGTTTTCTCGTGCCGAAAACGGTTGGATATAAAATTTAGTCAAAATCGATTGAGCCGTTTTTAAGATATAATTAGCTTGACCTTGACCGAAAATGACCCACTAATCGATTTTTCTCGTACATGTGACTTAGTCCAATGGTCATTTCATGCCCGAAAACGGTATATTACAAAATTTTGTCGAAATGTTTTAGGCCTTTTTTGGATTCAATTAGCTTGACCCTGACCCATTGTGACCCAAAATGACCCACTAATCGAATTTTCTTGAACATGCGATCAAGCCCAATGGTACTCTCATGCCCGAAAATGATAGAATAGAAAATTTCGTCAACATTGTTAGAGCCGTTTTCTAGTTAACTTTGCTTGACCTACAGTGACCCAAAAATGACCCACTAATCGAATTTTCTCAAATATGTGGCTTATCCCATTGGTCTTCTTGTATTCGAAAACGACAAAATGCAAAATTTAGTCAAAATCGTTAGAGCCGTTTTTTTTAGATAAAATAGGCTTAACCCATAGTGACCCAAAAAGGACCCACTAATCGAAATTTCTCGAACATGTGACCTAGCCGAATAGTTTTTTCGTGCCGAAAAACGGTTGGATATAAAATTTAGTCAAAATCAATTGAGCCGTTTTTTTTATATAATTAACTTCACCTTGACCCATTATGACTCAAAAATGACCCACTAATCGAATTTTCACTAATATGTGACTTAGCCCATTGGTCTTCTTGTAACCCAAAACGACAGAATACAAAATTTAGTCAAAATCGTTAGAGCTGTTTTTTAGATAAAACTGGCTTGACCCAAAGGGACCCAAAAATGACCCACTAATCGAAATTTCTCGAACATGTGACCTAGCCCAATAGTTTTCTCGTGCCGAAAAACGGTTGGGTATAAAATTTAGTCAAAATCGAATGAGCCGTTTTTTACATATAATTAGCTTGACCTTGACCTATTTGACCCAAAATGACCCACTAATCGATTTTCCTCGTACATGTGACTTAGTCCAATGGTCATCTTATGCCCGGAAAAGGTATATTACAAAATTTTGTCGAAATATTTTAGACCTTTTCTGATTCAGTGAGCTTGACCCTGACCCATTGTGAACCAAAATGACCCACTAATCGAATTTTCTTGAACATGCGATCAAGCCCAATGGTACTGTCATGCCCGAAAACGATAGAATAGAAGATTTCGTCAACATTGTTAGAACCGTTTTCTAGTTAACTTTGCTTGACCTACAGTGACCCAAAAATGACCCACTAATCGAATTTTCTCTAATATCTGAGTTATCCCATTGGTCTTCTCTTAATCGAAAACGACAAAATGCAAAATTTAGTCAAAATCGTTAGAGCCGCTTTTTTAGATAAAATTGGCTTAACCCATAGTGACCCAAAAAGGACCCACTAATCGAAATTTCTCGAACATGTGACCTAGCCCAATAGTTTTCTCGTGCCGAAAAACGGTTGGATATAAAATTTAGTCAAAATCAATTGAGCCGTTTTTTAGATATAATTAGCTTGACCTTGACCCATTATGACTCAAAAATGACCCACTAATCGAATTTTCACTAATATGTGACTTAGCCCATTGGTCCTCTCGTAACTCAAAACGATAGAATACAAAATTTAGTCAAAATCGTTAGAGTCGTTTTTTAGATAAAATTGGCTTGACCCAAAGGGACCCAAAAATGACCCACTAATCGAAATTTCTCGAACATGTGACCTAGCCCAATAGTTTTCTCGTGCCGAAAAACGGTTGGATATAAAATTTAGTCAAAATCGAATTAGCCGTTTTTTAGATATAATTAGCTTGACCTTGACCTATTTGACCCAAAATGACCCACTAATCGATTTTTCTCGTACATGTGACTTAGTCCAATGGTCATCTTATGCCCGGAAAAGGTATATTACAAAATTTTGTCGAAATGTTTTAGGCCTTTTTGGATTCAATGAGCTTGACCCTGACCCATTGTGACGCAAAATGACCCACTAATCGAATTTTCTTGAACATGCGATCAAGCACAATGGTATTCTCATGCCCGAAAACGATAGAATACAATAATTCGTCAAAATCGTTACAGCCGTTTTCTAGATAAACTTTGCTTGACCCACAGTGACCCCAAAATGACCAACTAATCGAATTTTCTCTAATATGTGACTTATCCCATTAGTCTTCTCGTAATGGAAAACGACAAAATACAAAATTTAGTCAAAATCGTTAGAGCCGTTTTTTAGGTAAAATTGACTTGACCCATAGTGACCCAAAAATGATCCACTAATTGAAATTTCTCGAACATGTGACCTAGCCCAATCGGTTTCTCGTGCCGAAAAACGATCGTATGCAAAATTTAGTCAAAATCGATTGAGCCTTTTTTTAGATATAATTAGCTTGACCTTGACCCATTATGACCCAAAATGACCCACTAATCGAATTTTCTCGAACACGTGACCTAGCCCAATGGTATTCTCGTGCCCGAAAATGGTAAAATACAAAATTTCGTCAAAATTGTTAAAGCCATTTTCTAGATAAACTTTGCTTGACCCACTAATCGAATTTTCTCTAATACGTGACTTAGCCCATTGGTCCTCTCGTAAGCCAAAACGACAAAATACAAAATTTAGTCAAAATCGTTAGAGCCGTTTTTTAGATAAAATTGGCTTGACCTATAGTGACCCACTAATCTAAATTTCTCGAACATGTGACCTAGCCCAATAGTTTTCTCGTGCCGAAAAACGGTTGGATATAAAATTTGGTCAAAATCCATTGAGTCGTTTTTTAGATGTAATTAGCTTGACATTGACCCATTATGACCCAAAATGACCCACTAATCGAATTTTCTCGAACACGTGACCTAGCCCAATGGTCTTATCATGACCGAAAATGGTAAAATACAAAATTTCGTCAAAATCGTTAGAGCCGTTTTTAAGATAAAATTTACATACACACACATACATATACATACTACATACACACGCAATTTTTGTTCGCATTATAGTATAAGATGAAGTTGAGGCTTTGATTTTTCTTATTACGCAATGAAAAATCAACAAAAATTGGGCTACTATGACACTTTTTTTTTTCCATTATTATTTTTTAGGGTTCCGTACTTAAAAAGTAAAAACGGAACCGTTATAAGACCACTCCTGTGTCTGTCCGTCTGTCTGCCTGCCTGTCACAGCCATTTTACTCGTAAACTATGGAACGTGGAAAGTTCAAATTCGGGGAAGTAATAAAGACCATTGACCCACATATTTTCAGATTAATAAACATTCACAAATATATTTAGTAAAAATGTAGAGGGGCAAATTATGCTACTTGAAAAAAAAAATCTTTTCTTTGTATATCATGTGGGGTATCCTGTCAAAGCTTTCGTAACGCTGAACTCATAAATACATTCCCTTTAATTTTAGATATTATATTTTAAAAAATATTGTCGAAAATGTAACGCAAAAATATGTTCCCCCCCATCTAATTCCGAAACTACTGAAACTAAAATTATGAAAAAAATAGAGGTAGTAGATGTTAATATAAACCTTCCCGGGAAATTATAGCGATTATCCTAGGTCACATAGTTTTAGAGAAATTAGCATGTTTCTGTTATACACAAATTTCGATTTACGGGCATTCAGAAAAAATGTTGAGCGTCGCTGGATATACCTATCGTTGCAGAAGTATAAAAGCATTTTTGATAATGATTTTCGAAAAAAATCATTAGTAAGTAGCTGAGATATTAACCCTTAAAGATAGGCCATTTTGGACATACATAAGGACAGGGGCGGCGTACTCTATGCCTAGTTAACAACTTTTAATGATATATATGTGTAATGTAATGTCCAGTAACAGTATAAAAGCAATAAACGTCAAATTGTTAAAAGCATACTAAGTCTCAGTAAGGGGTCTCAGGACTCTAAAAAGTGGAAAAAATGAAAAGAAGACCCTTTTCAACATTTGATGTCTTAAAATGTATATAATTTTAAAACAATTTTAATTGGAATGAAAGATATAAGTATGTTCTTTCATTTCATGTATTTAAAAAATTGCAAGATACAGAATTAGTGTTTATAGGGGGCTCGAAACTGTTAGACTTTTGTCGAACAAAAAATTGGGATAGCAGTTTACGTGCCGGATGACAAAATAAATATGGCAACTAGAATGAACATTTTGGTGCTTACTTATACTTCAGATTGTAATAATTTCCCTGAACTTAAATAAATTTGTATTTAAAGCATTTTTATATTTTTAATGCGATGTTGCATTTAGCTAATACAAAATTTTGAAAATATCAACAGTAAAATCACCTAAAAATATATTTCTTTGAACAATAAAAAGGAAAATTTATGTTCAGTTTATAGAGGCTAACATGAAATACATGTTTTGAAAATTTCATGAAAAAACATTCAGAAGTTTTTGAGGTATCCTGCGCGTTATTCCCAAAAAACACCATTTGGAGAAAAATGACTTCAAAGTTTCGGAATCACTGCTTCAGTTATTGAGCGGGTATAATTCTAAAAGCCATAACTTCTGTTCTATCGGGAATTTTAAGGAAACAATTATACCAAAATATTCAGAAAAGATAGGAGTTTAACATCTAAAAAAATTAAAATTTCTTAAATTTTGAAGTTTTAAGACTCCTGCGACCACTTAACCGTTTCTGGCGCGGAGTAATTCTATTTATAAACTTATGAAATAACGAACTGACACCAGAATTTATAAACGAATTTATTAGAAAATGCGAACTTGTTTATTTTCACGTACATGATAAAAGGAAAATTTTAATTAAATATTCTTGGTGCCGATTGTCTGTTTTGGAAGTAAAATTAGGTGTCCTTTTTTTAAGGGCACCGCCCTCGAAAGGTTTAATTAGAATGAATCGCATAAATACTGTGGGATTCGCGATAGTTTGTACTGAGTGTATCTCTCAATACGCCTCGAGTGACTTTAAAAGTTAATTAAACACCTATCTGGAAAAACGCGGCACTGACCAAGGTGGCGTTACAACTTTGAGACCTCCTTTCGAAGCGCGCTTAGCACAATGCCAAATTACAACTTTGAACAAAGGTTTTGTTTTAGCTACACTGTAGAAATAAAGGCTATTACTACGCTGAATTTAGTTTCATGAAATGCCAAATGAAGTTTAACTATGCACTGCTTTTATTGTCAGTACTGAATTAAGTTCATCATAAACAGACTAGGATAATATTAAAAAAAGAGTTATACGAATAGCTATATTTGATATTATTTAGGTTCCATATCTCTTTGAACTTTCATGGTATACCCATTTACACTTTTCTAATATATACAGTTATATCCAACCCTACGTTGTATAGTTTTTTACAAAATCTTAGTATTCTTTTAGCAACGGTTTTTTTATAATACCATTACACATTCATATATTTATTCTACGGAACCCTCTGTACGCGAGTAATACTCGCACTTGACCGTTTATTTTTCATTATATATTTATTTTATTTATGTATTTATTTATTTTGCAGCGAAATCTAAAATCAACGTTATTTTCATCGTTGCAAAATTTATATGCGTGCTTTTCATATTCATATTCACTATTTTAAAAACCTTTTAACGTGCAATAGATAATTATTTCCAAACTTGATGTCACCTTTAGCAGTTACTATTTTGAATGTGAATATTCACACTCTTGACTTGATATTCTTTCTAATCTGCGTGACGACCAAATCCAGAAATTTTCTTTTAGAAGCATTCTTAGTAAAGTATTTAGTTTTATCAAAGGAAATACCCATTTCATTTTTACTATGACGTCATTTTAACTTAGTGCATCACTCTAAAAGTGTCTCAATCTCAGTATCAGTAGAATTAAAAAAATATTGAAATCTAACAGCTGTATGAGTAAAAATGCGTTTTTAAATCGTGACGTCATTATCTGTTCAAAAATTTTTAAAAGGTTATTTTTAATTGTAATGAGAAAATGACATCCATAATGATATAGTAATTCCGATTGCTTCTTTTTTGCAGCCTTTTCTCTGTATGAAGTAATCTAGTTACCACCACTGTGAAGAAATTTTATAAAAGACTTTTAAAATTAAAATTAAAATATAAAAAAGCAATTATTTTTTAAATATCAAGTGCGGGAGCCGGGAGCATCTACAAATAAACTGCCTTCATTTAAGAAGAATAGTTATCAAAATCAGTTCGGTAGAAAGCTCAGGCCAGGTGACTAAAAATTCAACCTTGTTTTTTAAATAGTATAGATTACTTTTTTCTTATTTTTGTAGGCTGAATCTATGTTGAGATTTCCTTCCTTCCGTTTGATCCTCAATTTACGAGGCGCACCTGCATATCAGCTGTCAAGCCACCATTTATTAATATAATGACAAAGTTAGAAAACCGGCTTCTATTTTAATCATTAATTAATTATTTTTAAACACAATCATCTGATTGATAAGACGAGATACCACCATCTCCCGGTCCTAGGCAGTGACAGTGAGAGCCCACATACACCCGATCCAGACAGCCCGAGGACCATCCTTCACCAGCGTTCCGGCCGAAGAGCACCACCTCCCGTGTCACTCTTTAAACTTGCACCCAAGTGCGACGTCTGGCGTCACGACAGTAATACCCATGTGCTTGAGGATACTGCCGCGGACCTTGTAATCACCTTCTCGGATTCCCCAACGAACCCAAGGAGACTGAGCACTCGTAGGAGGGTTGGGCCCTGGAGCTTATTATCGGGGTTCACCAGAGAAGCTTTATTCTACCCAAGCCTTCAAAGACCAACTCCGATAATGAGGAAAGGCATGTGTTCGACGGCAGGGGATGCCATCTGATTTGTAAATAATTCAAATGAGTTTTAATTTTCCAATCTGAGTGAAAAGTGCCCAACCGGGACTCGAACCCAGAACACTTTTCTTTAATTGTCAATGCTCTACCATTTGAGATATCTAGATGAAAGATGATACTCCAGAATCATTTGGTCATGACATCTGGGCTGCTATTGCTCATCCATAGTTTTTTGGGGTTCCTTTACCGGTTCGAAAACTACTGTTAACAGAATTCTGATTACAACTTGTTCTACTTTAACCTTCCTACCCTGTTGAAATTTTACTCAACCTTAATAAAAACATTTCACACCAGAATTTTCTTTAAAAACTATTTAATGTCTTTATTTATATTAGTTTTCGGTGCCTTGTATTTATTTTACTTTACGATAACATTTCTGGTTCGAATCGAATGAAATGAATTATAGAAATGGGTCTATTAGACCCATTCAGGGTAGAAAGGTTAATAATGTACAGTCGTGGGGGAAAAAAAGTAAACACCCCTACTAACTCTACAACTATTTATAATAGAAGAAAGTTACTGATACCAAACGATTGGAAAAAGTCAAATTTTAAATTATGTATGTAAATTTTGATTAAGGGGAGCTATCTACAAATAAAAACCAGACTAAACTTTGTTTCTTTCAATGACAACACCCAATTTTGACACTAGATTTTATGCTTTTGTTCGAATTATGTCTAGAAACGAAATTTCATTTGGATAAGTTTTTGAATTATAAATATTCAAAATTTAGAGCCTCTAACGTTAAATTACATTTTCACATTTTATATATATCTCCTGGCAATATAACCCTAATGAGATAATTTTTTGTGTGGTTATAATGCCAGAAAGGCCAACCATAAATACATTGAATTTGTAATTTTAAAATTTTTATAATAGGAATTATTATGAAATTAATATTCGAAAAAAATATTAATTGCAACCTTACAATTGCTTTGATAGATTTATATTTATTATGTCCTGCTTTATGCGAATTCTCAATTTCAAATTTTCCTTTCAAGTAGTTTTTGAATTATCACTAAAAATCGTCAAAATGAAGATTTCAGGAGCCGTCTATGATTGGCAGAAAAGCATAATTTGAAAAAGTCCTTCCGGCCAGTGCCGGGAGGAAGAGGTAGCTTTCATATTCCTTATTTTAAACAAAACCAACTTATATTATTCAAACACACGAAGCTCAATTTAGTGGAAACCGAATATAGGAGATTCAATACTAATTTTTATGAATACTAAATCATTATGAATGATAATTTCGCGAAATTAGTCAGCTTTATCCAAGCTGCTTTTATTTAAAATAACTTATATTTGGCTGCCAAATTTGGCGATTTCTTAAAGTGCCTGCCATTTTAAGACAACATGGTGGATGAGGCTAACCAGTGAACTTGGTCGAGACCTTAGTAATTGCTGTGCACATGTGTTAACTCATATTAAATACTCACAAATACACAAAATAACAAAACTGCAGTGCACTGTTTTTTATTAAATAATATCACAAGAGCCGCTCATGGCTACCTCTCTCATAACAAAACATTCTATGAACTCGCATAAACAAACGCAGATGATCAAAGTTATTGCCAAAAATGCAAAGCATAAAAACGACCGAACATACCGGCCCCCGTTGAATGATTTTCATTCAACCACAATTATAATACATTATTACACTTTGAATTTTAAACAAATAATACAGCATTTACTAGTAAATAATAAATCGACAAATTACAAAAGATAATAATCATTTTTCCATGGGTAACAGACAAATTTTTGAAATTGGTCTCTTGAAAACACCTCTTTGTGTTTTTATGTTTACCACTCTAATGATTCCATCATTACCTGGAAATAACTCTACAATTCTACCTAGAGGCCAATTGCAAATAGCAACATTGTCCTCCTTTATAATTACTAAATCGTTTATTTTAACATTTTCTTTCTCAAACATCCACTTTACTCTTTGTTGTAAGGAGCTCAAATAACCTTTGGACCATTTTTTCCAAAAACACTGAATCATTTTTGTTGTTCTTTCCCATATTTTTAGTTTAGAATCATGAACATTAGTTATTTCAGGTTCAACAATAGAATTGATTGGCCTACCAATAAGAAAGTGGCCAGGAGTCAAAGCGTTCAAATCATCTGGATCAGATGAGAAAGGCACAAGAGGACATGAATTTAGGATTCCTTCAATTTGTGTTATTACAGTCAAAAAGCCCTCGTAGGTTAATTTTGAATTTCCCATCACACGCTTCAGATGATATTTGAAGGATTTGACTCCTGCTTCCCAAAGGCCTCCAAAGTTTGGAGCCCTTGGTGGAATAAATTTCCAGTTAACACCCTCACTGCTCAAGTAACCAGACAAATTATCGTCAGGAATTCTAACTAAATTATGTAACCGTTTGAGTTCATTATTACTGCCTACAAAATTTTGAGCATTATCAGAAAAAAGACAAGCAATTTTTCCTCTCCTAGCAAAAAACCTCTTTAAAGCTTCTATGAAAGCTTGCGAAGTTAATTCAGTAACAACCTCTAAATGGATTGCACGTGTTACAAAACAAATAAATATGGCTACATATACTTTATGATAAATTCCTTTACGTTGGTACTTATACTTTATGAGAAAAGACCCAGTGAAATCAACACCTGAACAATTAAATGGATAGTTCTCAGTTACACTTTCTTTTGGTAAATTTCCCATGAACTGTTGACATGAGATGGGCTTCGCTTTAAAGCAAATAATACAATTATGAACTGTTTTTCTACATATTGCACGACCATTTAAAGGCCAAAACTTCTGCCTTAACTGAAAAAGTAAAGCTTGTGGACCTAAATGTAAATACCGTTTATGAAAGTATTCTACTATCCTTTGAATAAGTTTACTTTTATTATGTAGTAAAATTGGAAATTTTTGGTTGGCATTTAAGTTACTGTTCGCTAATCTACCTCCTACTCTTAGAAGACTTTCTTTATCAAGAAATGGATGTAAGTTTTTTAACTGACTATCATGATTAATATTACCTGATTTTTGCAAGGATTTTATTTCCTTGTCAAAAAACTCACGTTGAACACTTTTTAACAAAAAACTTTCTGCTTTGTTGAGCTCTTCGAGGTCCAGAGGACCCTCCTTTTTTTCTTTTTTACAATTACTAAGGAACCTGAAAATAAATCCTAAAATACGAATTATTTTACAATAGTTATTACTTAAATCAATTATATCATGCACAAAAGAATTAACAGAAACTGTAAAAACAGATATGCTTTTAAAGTCACTTATATTAATATTTTTCAGTTCATTTGAAAAGTCATTGGAATTAACTGCTACAGGAATATTTGTATTGGGATAGTCTTTTTCCTTTAGGAACAATGGACCACTCCACCATAACTCATTTGATAATAGTTTATCAGGATTAGCTCCTCTTGTTAGAAGGTCAGCAGGGTTATGCTGAGATGGAACATGTCGCCACTGCATCCCTTGAGTTAGTTCTTGTATTGTAGAAATCCTATCCGCAACAAAAGTTTTTAGAACGTATGATTCTTTTTTAATCCAGGATAATACTATCATGGAATCGGACCACAAGAAGATTTTGTTTACACTAATTTTGAGCGAAGAAACCACTCGTTTCATAAGCTTTGTCAATAAAACTGCTGCACAAAGCTCAAGTTTTGGAACAGTTAATTGCTTTAAGGGAGAAACTCTAGATTTACTTGTCACTAATTTTACAGACACTTGACCTGATTCTGTCACTGATTTGCAGTAAATTACCGCACCATAGGCTGCTTCAAATGCGTCGCTGAAACCATGTAACTCGATCATAATTGCATCTTTCAATAAAATACACCTACTAATCTCAAATTTATTAATTAATTGTAGGGTATCAGAAAACTCTCTCCATTCCTTAGCCTCTTTCTCGGTTAGCAAATCATGCCAATTTAATTGTAATAACCATAACTTCTGCATAAATATTTTTGCTTTAGTTATAATAGGAGATACTAAACCTAAGGGATCGAATATACTTGATATAGTTGATAACACTTGTCTCTTAGTGACATTTACATCATTATGAATTTTAACATTGAAACTTAAACAATCTTTTTTCGGTTTCCACAAAACACCTAACGCTTTAGATTCTTCTGAATCACCAAAGGGGTATATTTCGACATTTGTTTTACAAAGTTGTGGAGCATTACTGCACCATTTATGTAATAACATTCCTGCACTGTTTAAAATTTCTATTAATTGATTTTGGAGTTCCAGTGCAGAACTTAAAGAATCAGCTCCAGATAGAATATCATCCATATACATGTCTTCTCTCAGTACGGGTGCTGCTAAAGGAAACTTGCTTCCTTCATCCTTAGACAATTGAAGTAGTGTTCTCATGGCCAAAAAAGGTGCGCTAACAGTACCATAAGTAACTGTCGTTAATTCAAAATTTTTAATTGGCTCGTTAAGACCTTCCTTCCATAAGACTTTTTGCAGCTTCCTCTGATCTGGATGAATAGAGATTGCTCTATACATTTTTTGAATGTCTGTAGTGAAAGCGATGATATATTTTCTAAATCTCAACATAATTGAGAATAAATCATCTTGTATTACACCTCCGTTATATTGAATAGAATTAAGTGAGTTTCCCTTAGTTGTTAAGGAAGACGCGTTAAATACAACTCTCAAAGGCGTTGATATACTTTTTTCTATTCCTCTATACACTCCAAGATGGGGAATGTAATAGGATCCACTTTCTTCCTCGCTTTCATTAACTTCAACCATATGGCCTAACTGTTGATATTCTTTTAAAAAATCTGAATATAATCTTAAGTACTCAGGATCTTTTGCTAGACGATTCCATAAAGAATTTAATTTTTTCGTAGCGATTTGTTTTGAGTTTCCTAAAATAGCTGGATCCTCTTTTAAGGGCATTTTAACAACATATTTACCGCTTTTGTCTCGTGTATAATTTTCTACGAAATGTTTCTCACAAATTAAAGTCTCTTTACTTTTTGGTTTTTCAACCTCGATATTTTCTATCTCCCAGAATTTCCTAAGTGTCTTGTCTAGGTTGGTTTTTTTCTTAATAAACCCACAATGAACTTTGTTTTCATTCTCTGACGGAAAACTTCCCGATACAACAAAACCGAAAACTGTGTCTTGCAAAATAAGATCAGAATTATTAACACGAATTTGTCCCGGTCTCAAAAGCTCATAAAAAATTCCTGCTCCTAAGAGCATGTCCACATGTTCTGGGATATTGAAACTAGCATCTGCTAATTTTACATTAGGTAAATCTTGTATTGAGATTTCAATTGGACGTGAAGGCGTTAAATCTGCAGTTATTTTCGGAACTACCAAGAAATCTAAATTTTTCACAAAACTTTCATCTTTATTGCATATTGATGCATTAACTTTATGATTTATTACTAAGGTAGCATCATTTAGACCTGACACTAAGATGTTTGTTCTCTCTTTTTTTAAATGCATTAGCTCTATTAAATGGCGGGATAAAAAATTAGACTCACTGCCTACATCTAATAAACACTTTACGCTATGTTTACATCCCGATTCATCAATTAGAAAACATATAACAGTTGAAAGTAAAACTTTGCTCTTTTTATTCGAATAGTTACTAATAAAGGTTTTCTGAACGAACTCTTCTGCATTAGCGTTCAAGACTGATGTGCCACGATTTTTTGGCCTAGAATCTGAACATTCTTCCACATTTACCTTTCCTTGTTTATTTTGTTCCGATGAAACATATTCTTTCACGTATGTGTTGTTATTTGTTATTGGGAAATGTATAGTTTTATGATGACGTTTTTTACAAAAGCACGTGTACTTTGATGGACAATTTGCAACTGAATGTGAATTTAAACAATTAAAGCATAACTTGTTACATTTTATAACGTTCACCCTTTCATTGACAGATAATTTTAAATAATGCGGGCATTTTGAAAGAGTGTGATTTTCGTGGCAAAAAATACAACTTAATTTTTTAACATCTGATAAGAATACTTTAGATACACTTTTGGAGTTAGTATATTTACGATTAACACTAAAATTCTCAGTAAGAGATTTTCCGCGTGATGTGAAATATAAATCAATCTCTCGTCCCAACTCTTCTGGTAAAAACCATTTATCACCTTGTCTCACACTAATGTGGGAAGCTGTTTCTCTATCTAATGTTTGATATAATTTATCCGATACTATAAGTTGTTTTAGACTCTCGAAATTAGAGACATTTCTTAAATTTAAATAATATTCCCAGTTTGTCATTAGACGTGAAGAAAACTGTACATGAGTCTCATTTGGTTGTTTAACAGTTTTTCTAAATTGTTCTAAGCAAAAATAAGGTGTAGGTTGAAATTCTTTTAACACTAATTCTTTTATTTTTGCGTAATTCTCGATATCACTATCATGTAAGTAAGTTAATATGTTAGATGCTTTATCCCCTAATAAATTTAACAGAATTTCTGCTTTATATTGTTCTGGAACATTTTTAGTCTTAAAAGCTCGTTCTAAAGAAGAAAAGTAAAACCCCCATCCTTCAGGACGTATAGGTATTTTTACAGTCAAAGTTCGAATACTTTTTATCAATTGATCTAACGATTCTAATTTTATTTCACCCTCACTAATATTAGATTTAGCTTCAGATTTAATTTTAGCTAGTTCTAATTCAAGTTTCATTTTTTCCAGATCATATTGCTTTTGCTCCTTATCAATTCGCCTTTGCTCCTGCTCCTCATCAATTCGCTTTTGCTCCTCATCAATACGCCTTTGCGCTTCATGTTTACGATTTTCAATTATATCGTTTGCTATATCTTTCACAAAATCTGGTTTATTTTTATACATTTCACTGTCTTCAATAATAACGTTTAAATCCGCAATTGTCATATTTTCATTAACATTTAGATTTATTTCAGTGGCTATAAGCCTTAAATCCTCTTTTTTTGCACCTTTAAACATTGTTTAATATATGTATAACAGTAAAGATAAGAAAAATCACGTTAGTAGTAACCAGCGGTTTACTAGAGGCGGAAGTGAGGGGGCGTGGTCGAAGGTCACGTGACCGGAAGGGGCGTGGTCAGCTGTCAATCAAGGGGGGGGGTCGGAAATGGGTCACGTGACTGGATCGTCTAAGAGTACGGGGGTTCTAGGTTGAGTTGTTTTTTTGCTGAATGTTGAGTTGTTTTGGGGCTGGATTTTCGAGGGGGGTCAGAAAAGGGGGAAGGGGGGGGGCGGTAGTGGATGTATCACGTGACTGGATCGTCTAAGAGTACGGGGTTCTAGGTTGAGTTGTTTTTTTTTGCTGAATGTTGAGTTGTTTTGGGGCTGGATTTTCGAGGGGGGTTAGAAAAGGGGGAAGGGGGGGCGGTAGTGGATGTATCACGTGACTGGGTCGTATAGGATAATCAAGGTTGAGTTGTTTTTTTTGTTGGATGCAGAAGAGGGGGAGGTGGAAATGGGGGGATGATTTTTTTTTTTTTTTGCTGAATGTAGAAGTTTGGTTGATTGGTTGGTTGTTTTTCATTCGCTGGATGTTGAGTTGTCCGTTCAATTAAATCAATTAATTACGGTGTAATTAATAATCATTAGAGACGATTTCACTCACCGCGAGGTGCATGACGTCATACATTCATGTTGTAATACGTTCGTTTCCTGTTTCGACTTGAACGCTGATCCACGTGGGCAGTGACGTCAGACATGCATGTTAGAACACAAACCTTTGACTGTAACCGATTGCAAAGTTGAGTTGTTTTTTAGCTCAAGGTACCGTTTAACTGTAACCGGTAATGAAAAAAATTTGTCATACAGCAAATGGCAACAGTTGTATTCGTCAGTTGCCGATATTTTTCTGGTAAGTGTAGCATCGTTTGGGGAACTGTGGATTTTGTTTAAGTGTTTGTGCAGATTTTTTTAACAAAGTTTTTAAAATGAAAAGGCTTAGTTCTGATATTTGTAATTTTGAATCCAGAATGCGTAAAGAAGCTGCTGATGAGCTCCATGAAGATCTACTTCTTCAGAGTGCAATTAAAAACAAAGCTGCAAAAAGAATCAAAATTGATGACTCCGGAGAAACCTTTTACACAAGGGAGTCTTTACCAAGCACAATGTTTCATCTTGGTGGCGAAAATTATGTGTCTGTTGTCTTTTTCCTTAGCCACACACGTGTGCATATTAGAAGATTTGTAACCGATGAAGAAGGATTTCTTCGCCCAACGAAAAATGGTGTTTCGCTCTCCCCATCAGTGTGGCATTCGTTTCAGCGAAAATCATACAACTTTGCTGAACAATTTCTAATTATAGAGAAAGACTTGTGTGTAACACGTGAAATCTCAGAAGAAGGAAACCTTTATGTATTTCAACGAATGTTTCAGCGAAAAAATCTGAGTTTTCAGTTTTTGCCTGAAAATATCATTCTCGCAGGATCACAGATGGCAAACATGCAGGATATTTTTTCTGCCATAAATTTGAAAGTTAAAGAATGTTTAATTCAACAGACTTTAGCATATTTTGTATCGTTGGAACATAGCCATTCTGAAACAATACAGGACAGCAGCAATTCTGACATATTTTGTGACTTTCACGACTACGCTAATTTGAGTTATTCGTTAACAAAGTGTCTAACAAAATCAGTGAGTATTAAAATTTGTGAACTGTTTGATTGCTTTGCATGCAAAGAAAACTATCCAAAGTCGGATCTTCATGCTTGCATCAATCAGTCTCCAGTTGAAAAATTTGAAGGATATTTTGTATTGGCATTTTATAAACTGGACTTTCAACAATTAGCCAAAGACTTTTATCACGAAAATGCTAATGACTTTTCAATAGTACCTATAGACAATTTTTTTTCAGCTTTAGACGTCTCCTCTGTGCTCAAAGACATTGAAAATTTGTACATTAACAATGAATAATTTTGTATGGTAATGTAATATTGTCTGATAATTAAATTCATATTCTGTTCAGTATATTTTGTTTCTCTTTGTTTTATGCTGTGTCTTGTTTATATTTTCTATCATTTTAAAAAGAGTAACTCTCTCCTTTTTTCTTTACCAAAAAAAAAAAAAAACTTGAAAGGAAATCTAAAAGAAAAATTTGGTATATATTTCAAAGGTTTGTCATGATACTTTCATTTTCAGTAAAACTTTGAAACGATAAGCATCGTGTTAATTTGTAGCTTAAAATATAAATGAATGTTAACTTTCGTTTAGATCATAATCATTGTTGCAATGGAAGTTTTGAATCAGATGTATCGGGATCCGGAGTTACCAGCCAGTTTCGGTGGTATCAGTGCTTTGCAACGTGCTTTAAAAGGTCGAGTAAAAACGCAACAGATAAAGAAATGGCTACAAACGAAAGATTCGTATACTTTGCACAAGCCTTTGCGACACAAATTCCCGAAAAATCGTGTCATAGTAGGAGGCTTAAACGAGCAGTTTCAATCTGATTTAGTAGACATGCAGTCTCTTTCTTCTTTGAATGACGGATATAGATTTTTACTGACATGCATCGATATTTTGTCGAAATATGCATGGGTCATACCGTTAAAAGATAAAAAAGCTCCAGGTATTAAACGAGCTTTTGAAAAAATATTTTCGGAGCGTAAACCACAAACTCTACAATGCGATGCTGGGAAGGAGTACAATAATAAGATAGTACAGGATTTCTTAAAAAAACAGAATGTTCACTTTTTTACAACCAATAACACCACAAAAGCTTCAATAGTAGAACGCTTTAATCGTACGCTTAAAACGAAAATGTGGAAATATTTTACAGAAAAGAATACAAAGAGATATATCGATGTAATCGATAAATTAACACACAGTTATAACCACACGTGACATCGTAGTATTAAAATGGAGCCAGCGTCAGTAAACATTGATAATCAAAGTCAGGTTTGGAAAGCACTGTACGCAAATGACAAAATCCCTGCAATGAAATATGGCTTGAATGTCGGTGATACCGTTCGCATCAGTAAGGAGAAAGTACGTTTTGAGAAAGGATACGAACAGAATTGGACAAGAGAAATTTTTACTGTTCATAAAATAATTCAAAGGTTACCCGTTGTCTATAAATTAAAAGATTTAGCAGGAGAAATCATAAAAGGAACATTTTACAAGCAAGAGCTGCAAAAGATTTCGGATTCAGGTTTTTATCCTGTGGAGAAAGTTTTGAAGAAACGGAAACGTAATGGGAAAGTTCAATATTTTGTGAAATTTCAAGGCTATCCGGAAAAATTCAATGCATGGGTTAAAGATATTCGAATGATATAAATAGAGTAGTCATCGTACTTACCATTCATTTCGTCAAAAGATGTCGTTCTACGTCACACTCATCAGCGACAGCTCTATGAGCTTTTTCCCAAATAATAAAATATCGCAATTTACAACTCAACTGCCCACCCCCATTAATTTAAATGGTGAATGGGAGATGGCTTTGGTCGATTTCATTTATCCGCATTCATGGTATAACGTTAGAAATGATAACAATTTGTTCGGTTTCGACTTGGGGGATGGAAAATTTGAAGGCAGGAGAGTTCCTTCTGGATGTTATGAAACCATACCGGACCTCATTAAAAGTATGACAATACCATCGCATAAAAATAAAATTGAATTTCATTTTCACCCTGTGACAAAAAGAGTTACAATCAAGACAGATAAAAAATCTAAAGTAGTTCTTTATGAAGCTCTAGCAGAACTTTTAGGGTTTGAACCCGGAGAATATACGGGGTTGCAACAAAGTCCTTTTGTAGCCGACCCAAAGTTATCGTTTCCCGTGATGTATGTGTACTGTGATCTCGTGGAACCTCAAATCGTAGGTGATGTTCAAGCCCCTCTATTAAAAATTGTGTCTGTCGAAGGGAGCGATGGTGAAATTATTAATGCTCATTATACTAGACCACTGTACGTACCAGTTATTCGTCAGCATTTCCAAACGGTACAAATCGATATCAGACTTCATTCTGGTGATTTAGTGCCTTTTGAAAGAGGTAAAGTTTTTGTAACGTTGCATTTTCGATTACGGCAAATCATATAAAAGAGCATTACATTTAAATTAATCTCATTTTCCTTTTTGATTGCGATAAAGAAAGATCAACAAAATGTTGGTACCTTATACGTGTTGTACACAAAAGTTCGAAGATTATTATGCAGGACAAACAGGAGATGGCTTGCCTTACTATCGAGGAACAGTTTTACAGAGAGGATACGGTATAGGCGGATTTTTTGCTAAATTGTTTCGCAGTGCGATGCCGTTTTTGATAAGTGGCGCCAAAACAATTGGAAAAGAAGCATTGCGAACAGGCACTATGGTTGCGAATGATGTGTTATCAGGCCAAAATTTTAAATCGTCTCTCAAAACACGAGCAAAAGAAACCGGAAAGAAATTAGCTAGTAAAGCAGTTGAGAAAGCGGATCAAATGATTGGCCATGGAAAGCTTAAAAGGAAGCGCAAACCTGCGAAACGCATCATTTTATCGAAAGTACGGAAGGTGCAAAGACGTGATATTTTTGATTGATAACTTCCACATTGCACTATGGCTTTTCTTTTAAAGGACTCTCCCGAATGTGCTAAATCGGAATTAGAATTATTTCATCTCCCTCCTACACAAACAGTTATTGAAAGAGGCCAATGGGTTGAATTTCATCCGCTTTCCAATGTTTCTGATGGAGGTCCTGTAGAATTTAATGTTTCTGGAAGCGGAGAAGATTACCTTGATTTATCTCAAACTCAGTTATATGTCAAAGTGAAGATTTTGAAAAAGGATGGCAAACCCATTCCGGATAAATGTAAAGTGGGACCCGTCAATCTTTTTTTGCATTCCATGTTCTCCCAAGTTGATATTAGTTTGAACGATAGACTAGTTTCTTCCAGTAATAATACTTATCCTTACAGAGCCATGATAGAGAAATTATTGAATCACGGCTATGATACGAAAACCTCTCAACTTTCCTCAGAATTATTTTTTAAAGATACTACTGGTCGTATGAATGTTGTGGATCCAGCAGATGCAAACCCTAATGAAGGATTTAGTAAACGTGCTGAAATGACTAAACTCAGTGCTTCAGTCGATATGATTGGGCGATTGCACCTGGATATGTTTCATCAAGAAAGACTCCTCCTTAACATGGTAGATGTGAAAATTAAACTGATTCGTAGTAAACCAGAGTTTTGTTTGTTGGCAAGTGAGGGGGAGTTTAAAGTTTCCCTGGAACACGCTTCCTTATTTGTTCGTAAAGTACGTGTAAGTCCTGGTGTTGTCTTAGGACATGCTAAAAGCTTAGAAAAAACAACAGCCAAATACCCTATTAACAGAGTGCTTTGCAAAACATATTCGATTCCTTCAGGCAATATGAGTTTTGTTCAAGATAATATTTTTACAGGACAGATGCCCAATCGCGTCGTAATCGCTTGTGTGGATAATGACTCTTTTAACGGTGACTATAAAAAGTCTCCTTTTGAGTTCAAACATTACAATATTAATTTTATAGGCGTCTATGTGGACGGTCAACCCGCTCCTCACAATCCACTACAACCTGACTTTGAAAACAATTTATTCATTCGCGCATATCAGAATTTATTTACGAATGCAGAAAACAAAGGCTTGTATCTTTCAAGATCAGAATTTTCACAAGGGTATTCATTATTTTGTTTTGAGCTGTCACCTGATTTATGTGATGGTTCACATCTTAATCTCATTCGCCATAGCAATTTAAGATTAGAAATTAAGTTCGGAACGACTTTGACGCAAACAGTCTCTTTGCTAGTGTATGCTGAATTTGAAAATTTAATCGAAATCAACAAATCTCGCAACATTCTGTATGATTTTGGAAACTAATGAATTCATCGCAAATTTATAGAATTTTATCTCGTGATCCTGTTTCTGCGAGAGATTTTGCAGGCGTTTTCCCTTCTGACAAAATACCTGAAATTCGAAAGTTTCCCTGTGCGTTAGTGCTCAATACTGATAAGCATGATGAAAAAGGAACCCATTGGTTGGCAGTTTACGTTCAAGACAAAAAAACTATCGATTTTTTCGATTCTTACGGACTTCCTCCTGAAGCATATGGAGAAGACATAACAAGATTTGTGAAGAAGTATCACCGAATTCGTTGGAACAAGGCAACGCTTCAAAATTTAACATCCAATGTCTGTGGTCAATATTGTATTTTCTTTCTTGTCAAACGATGTCAAGGACTTTGTATGAATTCTATTATAAACGTATTATCCAGAAAGAAGAATGATTTTCGAATGTATCAGTTTGTCAAAAAAAGATATGCTGTAAATATAGTTTTTAAAAAATAAACTGATTTTATCTTATTTTGTGTGTTTATTGTTTATTTTTAACTCTCATCACGATTTACATGTAATTTTTTAAGTAACTGTTTTTAGATTTTGCTTTCTTTTGTAATAAAAATTATAAAAGTAATTTTCGTGTTGTTCGAAAAACTCTCAAAAAAAATGATACATAAGTTGATTTTTATAATACGAAAAATTATTTCTTTGACATTCTCATTGAAACTATAAATACGAAAGATTTCATTCATTCCTTTCATTTAAAACATGGAATTACTCAAGTTAGTACATCCTTCAACGGTACTAGTTTCTGGACCGACAGGTTCGGGTAAAAGTGTGTTTGTTAAAAAATTAATTGACTATAAATATTTTCACCCTATGCCATCAAGTATTATATACTGTTATGGAAGCTATCAACCTCTTTTCAATTCAATGAAAGATGTACATTTTGAAGAAGGATTACCCTCCAACCTTAACTCCCTTCAAGATGCTTTAATTATTATCGACGATTTAATGTCAGAATTAGCTGGTGATTTGCGATTGAGCAAACTTTTCACGAAAGGCAGTCATCACCGAAATCTTTCGGTCATTTTTATAACGCAAAACTTATTCCATCATGGTAAAGAAATGCGAAATATTAATTTAAATTCCCATTACATGATACTATACAAGAATCCTCGAGATAAAAGTCAAATAATGCATTTAGCCAGACAGATGTTTCCTGGTAAATCCAAGGCTTTCCAAGAAATTTTTTATGATGCTACTGCGTTACCTTACAGTTACTTATTCATTGATTTAAGACCAGATTCTTGCGAAAGCTTGCGCCTGCGCACAAGTATATTTCCTGGTGATAAACATTATGTGTATGAACTTCGATAAGCCATTTATCCATAGTACGTCATTCGATGAACATGTCTTCCGTTGTAGTTGAATTCGAAGGCTTTCAGGTAAATTCGAGCGATTTTATTATCATAGAACTTGCCTTTTATGCGCTCGATTCTGGATACCACTGTCGTTGGAGTTTTCTCTCTCCGTATCCTTGGGAGAAATTACCTCTTCTAAAAAGAAAGACATTTGCCTGGTTGACTCGATATCGTCATGGTTTGCACTGGGATAGTGGTGATTTACCCTTTTCAACATTAGAGCCCCTACTTTGGTCTTTGTTTCTTTCTTATAAGAATATTTATACCAAAGGATTAGAAAAGACGAAATTTTTGGAGCGAATTTCCGGACGAAAGATTTTGAATCTGAATGATTTTAATTGCCCCAAGATTGATTTATTAAATATTCCAGTGGTAAACTGTCCCTATCACAAATCCGGTTTTAAACACTGCGCTTTGACTAAAGCTTTTGCTTACGGTATGCATATAAAAGAGAGATTAAGTTCAACAATCAGCATTTGTACTCAGGATGTCGACCGTGGAACATCTCAAATTGCTAAGCAAGTCAAAGCAAAAAGGAGCCTTTCTTAAAAAGTGTCCCAATAGTATTATAAAAGGTGTCTGTGAATGCGCCTTAAATCTTTTAAAGGGTAACATACCTGTCTCTAAACGTCAGAAAAATAGATTAACAGTTTATAAAAGAACATTGCGTCGCCTGGGAGATAAGAAAATACCGTTGTTTAAGAAAAGAAGACTCCTCGTACAAAAAGGAGAAGGGTTTTTATCTATACTCATTCCTGCTGCAGTATCAGTGCTCAGTACATTGATCAATGGAGTTCGCTCGTAAATTCAGACTTGTTCCATCTGACAGAGATCAGGAATTTGCCTATGAGCATGTAAGTGATTTGGATAAGCAGATTCAAACTGTTTTGAAAAGAAAATTAGAGGATGATGAAAAAGCGAGGCTTTATACACAGATTTTGCAAAAGTTTGTGTCATTCCCGCATGTGAACGAGGTGAAAACCCCCGAAGAACAGCTTACCGAAAAACCCCTTGAAAATAAATTTGATTTGGAAAATGAAGTTTTGAAATCCGTTCCAGCGAAACATAAAAATACTGCTGTAAAAATAATTGATTTTTTAAAAGAAAATAAACTTTCCTCTACAGAAAACAAAGAACTGAAAATCGATCATACTACAATCGTCGGATCAGATGTTGTCCAGCTGATCAATTTTTTATTAAGAGATAAAAAACAAAGACCTGTTGCTTTTGAACAGTTCCAAGAATTTTTGAAAAATATCAACTTTCCTCGAAATTTTATAAAAAACAAGTATTTAAAAAATGAACAGAAAATTATTCTTGCAAGACCTGAACCCAGACTTACGAAACGAAAGTCGTCTTACAAAGGCTCTTTACCAGTGTCCTGGTTGAAACTGTAAAATTTATGTCTAAAATTTCGATGTATTAAATAAGAAAAAAATAAAAAATTTAAACAATTATAATCATGTATGTATGTGTAATTTCTTATTTTCATAAAATAAAATACAGAAATATCTTTTTTTTCTTTTCATAAATTCCTTTTTTTTCTTCTCAAACAACAACACAAAAAAAGTATCAATATAAATGTTTTTTTAAAAAAGAAAATGGCTTCGGAACAAATTAAAAAAAAATACAACTTAGAAATATATTTTTATATTGAAAAAATATAGAAAAAAAAAGTTATAACCTAAAAAATATATATTGATACAATTTTTTTTTCCTGAGAAAAAATTGCAATAACTCGTTATTCATTCTATAACGTTAACTTTAAAAATAATCTAAAATTTTCTAAGAAACAATAATAATTTAAAATAAAACTCAAAGAAAAACATACAAATATATCCACACAATTATTTATTATTGAAAAAAATGTACACAACAATTTAGTTTGGAAACTTAAAAAAAACCTTACATGTTTTATTCTTCCATTGTATTTCTACAAAAAGAAAAAATAAAGAAATCAAAATGTCTTTTTTTTTCATGATTATTTAGTGTCTTGAAAAGGAACTTTTTTCCTTACTAATATCCGTAGGGCACTGTCTTAAAATCGGGTTTTATTACCCGCTTGTCATACACGATTTTGTAGAGTTTGGTTTCAGACTTGTTCACCACCTTTCGTCTCTTAGAATCTCGGCATATCTTTCTCGGGTTGTGAAGCGGTATGGGTTTGGGGTCCAGACTGCACAACATTGATTTGATGCTGTCAAAATTCAAGAGTTGAGAGTTCTTGAAATGGAGGCTAAACCCTCGAACTTTGCAGTGTGTCTTCTTGCCCTTCTCCGTGCGAAATGCGTAGTTTTTGGGACCTCCTAAAAAATAAAAAACAAGCAATTAAAATTATATAAAAACTATTTATAAATCATTTAATTCAAAATGAAAACTTACTTACCGGATACAAATTGGGTGATCACGTCACCGTCTAATTCATCGGTAAATTCCCCTAAGAAGTTGCCGAGAGGGGGGTCATTCAGTCCGTTCGTAGCATAAATGATGCTGTCTGTATCATGATACAAGACAGCATCTCCAAGCTTCTGCATTTCCGAGTAAAGTTTAATTCGAGCCCAGGCGGTGGTAAAGGCGGCCAAAAAAATGTTTGTCACGGCGTCTTGCTCAACAAATAATTTTTGATTTTCCCATTGAAGGGCTGCTATTTCCTTCGAGGGAAAGTAGACATCCTTTATCTGAAAAATTAAACAATATATCTATAAAAAAAAGCATAAACAATTAAAAAGAATACCAATTCATACTTTGTCTATGAAACTTACTTTTTTAGTGCTATCGACCAACATTTGATTGAATTTGGATATCGTCGTCACAAAACTTAATTGGGTTTTATTCAAGTTCATGCCCCATCTAAAAAAGAAAAGACATATTTAGTTATGTCATTTGAAAAAGCGATAAAACGAATATAATATAAAAATAAAACAAAAAAAAAAAAAAATACTGACCTTCCCCAAAAACTATTGAGGGCTAATTTGGCGACTTGTCGCCGACCCGGATTTTTCATAATATTGGTAGCGTCTAATAGTACCCCTTCTTTCTCTAAGTAGGTCTGTATGTACTGCGATTTCTGCTCTTCTGTTTGGCAGTCGGTTGGCCAACCACTGCTCTCTTGTTTGATCTTGAGAAATAGATCGATGTACGACCTAAAGAGAGCCGTTGATGTCTGGGAGAAATGATACACCTCATAGACCTGCAACGAAAAATATATGAAAAAACATTAAGTATATCAATAAACACTCTATTAGAAAACAAAAAATACAAGAAAAAACAAAATTTAAAATGTATACCTTAACCAATCGATAGCCTTCACTTAAAGCTAATTTCACTTCCTCCGTTACCCATGTGCCTGTCAGGGATCTTTCTTCATCCGAATGCGTACAAGGTGTCTGTTGTAGGGTTTCCGTGCAGATTCGACAAAGGGGAAACATGAGTTTTCCATTGCTGCGGTAGGGAAGTACCGGGAGATGTAAGTTCTTAGGTGGCAATATTTTGCACTTGACAAAGCCAAAGTAATCTTTTATGTCTTTAAAGCCGTCGGTTATTACTTCGGGGTGGCCCACAGGGTACAAACAATATTTGTTCACCTAAAAAAAAAAAAAAAAAAATGAAAAGTTCAAACCAAATGTGAATGCAAAAAATTGATCACACAGACAGACTGAACGACGACAATAGGTGCTACGTATTTTTATAATTACGAACGCACCTAAAAACAGACTTACCCATGGGTATAAAGACGTAAAGTCCACATACTTAGCTCGGCCTTGATAATAAAGGCGAACAGCATTGGTCCTCCCTCCAAAAAAGGCATCACGAGGGTTGAGACGATCTTGGAGATCGTGGGTTTTTAAGAAAGACTTCAATTCGTCGTCTTCTTTCTTTTGCTTCAGGAAATCGTGTTCACGCATTTCAATGACGTTGAAGCCCAATGTTTTGAGTTTTTCTGTTGTTTGTTTTGTTTTCTCACGGAGGTTGCCCATCGAAACACCTTTAAAAGGGTGTTGAATGTCCGATTCAAAGCACTTTTCACACCCGTGAAAAAAGCATCCCTGAAAAAAATATATATATGATAGATTTTGTAAAATCCGTTATATAAATAATAACATTAAAAAAAAACATTTTTTTTTTAAATTTTCTTAGAAAACAAATGAAAATAAAGTGACTTACGTAGTATTGATAGATAGTCTTTGTGTCTTCGCAGTATCCGTCTACTGATATACCTCCAATCTTTTTCTCTCCCTTATTATTCAAGGCATGCTGTATGTTCACTTTTTCGTTTTGGGCTACAAAGTCCAACCATCGTATGGCATCAGCACTAAAATTAGTGTGATTAATATATCCTTGGATGGGTACCATGGCTACTGTGTTTCGGTGGATGTGATTGCTTCGATAGACGGCCATACATGCTGAAGCGATCGTGACGTACCTAAAAAAAATAGTAATAATAATAATAATAAGTGACTTGTTTAATAATTTAAACTATATTTTAAAACCACACTAGAAAAAATATTTTAAAATTTATTTACTGAAACGGGTCGACTTTGGAGACTTCCAAAAATTGCTTTCTGAACTCCAAACAGCAACGCCGCAAGATATCAACATCCGATCTGAAAAAAGACAACGAGACATTAGAAAAAAATAGTCTAAGAGAAAAAAAAAAGCTTAAAAAAATGCGTTAAAAACAAACCTGCAGTACGCCAACATTTCTTCTTGAAAATTAAACACCATTTCTTTATGAGCTTCATACCAATGCGTGAACTCCTCTCTTGCAGTAGACGACATGGTGTCAGGGCCGTAGAAAGAAGGGTCTGGCATGGGTCCTACATAGTTTTGGTTCTCCATGGTGTTGAAAAAATGGGGGAAATACCCCTTTTTCAATTCTGTGAGGCCAAAACAGGCTGGCAAATTGCAGAGAGACATGGGTATGAAGTTGATCGAGTCAATGATACGTATGTTCAGAGTCTTTACATAAATACTCATGAGCATCGAGCCGTTGGGGATGACTTCAGGGGCAATCCCTTGTTCAAGCAGCCATGCCATGATAAACTGGCCGTCAAACCTGTAAAAGAATAAAAAAAACGATTACGCACATCCAATAAACATACAGACATGATGTAATAAAATTTTAAAAAGCAATAAAATTGTAAAAAACTTACCCCTTCATGTTGTGGGCCACGGCTGTAAGGCCCTTGTGTTTCGGTTTGAAAAGCCACTTGCAAAAGTTCAAACAAGCATCATACCCTTTAAATACTTCTTCTGTACCGTCCGCATAATGAGCCACCGCGAAATTCACTAGGTGTTCTCCTGAACTCTGGTCCGTTTCAAAGTCAAAAAACAAGAGGTTTTCTGACGGTTTCTTGGCTGGCACTTTATTTAAAAAGCATAGATGCTCTTCGGACACTACATATTGACTGCAAGACGGACACTTAATGGTGTGGCATCGATGGGCTTCTCGAGGGCATTTTCTGCGTTCAATCACCTTGCAGCATTGTCTGCACTGGTAGACCTAAAACAAAATATAAAGTTAGACTTTTTTCAAATAAAAACATTTAAAAACAGAAACATACAAAAAACAATACGTACTCGATCGCACAGAGATAATACTTGCTTCTCTGTGACGGCTTTGTGGGCAGTGAAGCAGCTTTCGGACTGGCAGAGTCGATCACAGTCCGGGCAACGTCTCGGCTGATTTCGAGGGCACGGCGATCTCTTGCAAATATGGCACGCATGAGCACAGTGGTGATCTTCAGGTTTCTGAAAGGACTTGTCGCAGTCTTCACAAAAGAAATTGGAGCCAAAAAATGCTTTCATGCTCTTAATCACATCATAATGGTTGTTGTGCAACCAAAGGTTGATGCGGGGTTGGAGTTCATCTGTCTCGGGATCGAAGCGTTGGGGTCCTTTGTAGGCCAACTTGAAAAAAGAAAAAACGTATTTTTGTTTTAGATTAAAAACAGAAATATATATTTTTATAAAAAGTAAATTAATAAAAAACCTAAGTACCTTGTTCAGGGCATCTGTGGAAAAAACAGCTATTTGCACATTGAGATGTTGCTCAAAGAGGGCCACTTCGGTGAAGGTGCAGGGACCCAGGGGAACTTGAGCCGCTTCATGCAATGTTTTCGCTCGGTTCATCAGGGCTGGGCGCCTGAAATCTCGAACAGCATTCAGAGTTGTTCGATCTTTGTTTACATACGCTAAGCCGTAGACAATAGCCTTGGCACAGCACAGGCCTTCGTTGTCATAGGGGATGGGAAAAATACATTTCTTGCGTAGCCTGTCGACCTCCACGTTGATTACCCTCCTGTTAGTGCGACCATCGCCGTAATCCCGTCGAATGGTGATCACGTCCACTGAAAATCCACTAGACAGGTCTATTTCCTCGTGGGACTGCAACACCTTCATCACAATGGCCAGGACTTTTTCGATGGTAACGTCGGACACAGGCATCAGGCACGTAGAGGTCGGTTTGTCCAAACTGTTGGCTTGAAAACAAAACCGAATGAGGTCAAACGGTCTTAGGTTTTCCGTGGTACGGCGAAGCAATAGGTTAAACAGCACCCTCAGTACAGCGGAACACAGTGGGGCTCCGATCAAATGCTGGGGCAGTCGTTCAGTATCCACCAGGGCACGAAAGCAAATTTCTTCACCATTGTATTTATTGTTTTGTTTGCGACCACGTTCTTCTAATATGATAGCGTTTTCCAACTAAAAAAAAAGACATAATATTAAAAAACTTTACAAAATAAATTTTGTAAAAAACTTGATATGGAAAAAAACTTTTCATAATAAATTTGTAAATAATACTTACATCAACTTCGCAAACATTTGGGCCCTCTTCCACAAACGGCAAACCGCCTTCAGTCGAGGGTCGAGTCTCAAATCCATGACCAATTTGGTAATAAAGTGGTAGCTTCTCAAAAAACTGAGTTGCCTCATCAAAACCTTGAGAAACTTCTCCATAACACTATAAAGGTATTCATTGATAATTAAATAAATACCCATTTAAATAAACTTTTAATTAAAACATTTTGTTTTAATAAATAACATTCTCATTTACTTCAAAAAAAAAATCTTGGGTTAATATCCCTATCTAAAAAAGCAAAATAAAAAATATTCATTTAATTGAAAAAAGAAAAAAGCAGTTTTAATAATCTATCTTTAATAAACTTACATCATCAATCACTTCCAAAAAATCTTGGGTTAATGTCCCTATCTAAAAAAGCAAAGCAAAGTATTAATATATTTCATAAATAATTAAAAAAATCAGTTTTAATAAATATCTATCGTTAATAAACTTACATCATCAGTCACTTCCAAAAATTCTTGGGATAATGGCCCAATCTGAAAAATATATATACATAAATGATAAGTAATATTAAATTATTGATATAATTGATAAATAAAATTAATATGAAACAAAATAAGTAATACTTACTAAATCGTCATCATCATCATACTCGACATCTTGCATAGAACGTTTGCGGGATAAATCCATAGAAAAAAAATAAAAATTCTACAGAACACAGCAAAAAAATAAGTTAGTCCGATCACAACAAGTCTGAAAACGCTAGCACGTGTTCACCTGTAAACAGCAAACAAATACAACTGTTGCCATTTGCTGTATGACAAATTTTTTTCATTACCGGTTACAGTTAAACGGTACCTTGAGCTAAAAAACAACTCAACTTTGCAATCGGTTACAGTCAAAGGTTTGTGTTCTAACATGCATGTCTGACGTCACTGCCCACGTGGATCAGCGTTCAAGTCGAAACAGGAAACGAACGTATTACAACATGAATGTATGACGTCATGCACCTCGCGGTGAGTGAAATCGTCTCTAATGATTATTAATTACACCGTAATTAATTGATTTAATTGAACGGACAACTCAACATCCAGCGAATGAAAAACAACCAACCAATCAACCAAACTTCTACATTCAGCAAAAAAAAAAAAAAAATCATCCCCCCATTTCCACCTCCCCCTCTTCTGCATCCAGCAAAAAAAACAACTCAACCTTGATTATCCTATACGACCCAGTCACGTGATACATCCACTACCGTCCCCCCTTCCCCCTTTTCTAACCCCCCTCGAAAATCCAGCCCCAAAACAACTCAACATTCAGCAAAAAAAAACAACTCAACCTAGAACCCCGTACTCTTAGACGATCCAGTCACGTGATACATCCACTACCGCCCCCCCCTTCCCCCTTTTCTGACCCCCCTCGAAAATCCAGCCCCAAAACAACTCAACATTCAGCAAAAAAACAACTCAACCTAGAACCCCCGTACTCTTAGACGATCCAGTCACGTGACCCATTTCCGACCCCCCCCCCCCCCCTTGATTGACAGATGACCACGCCCCTTCCGGTCACGTGACCTTCGACCACGCCCCCTCACTTCCGCCTCTAGTAAACCGCTGGTTACTACTCACGTTCACTTACTTTCCGAATAATCTTTTGACGAATTTCGTAGCACGGAACTCTTAGAACTTATCATTCATCTCGGCGTTTCACTCAACTTAAAATTTGATTTTAGAATCTCGTTGAATTTAATCCCAGGCTGCTTCTTCGTTGCTCGGCGGACCATTATGTTAACTCATATTAAATACTCACAAATACACAAAATAACAAAACTGCAGTGCACTGTTTTTTATTAAATAATATCACAAGAGCCGCTCATGGCTACCTCTCTCACAACAAAACATTCTATGAACTCGCATAAACAAACGCAGACGATCAAAGTTATTGCCAAAAATGCAAAGCATAAAAACGACCGAACAACATGCTCACTCACATCGGAATCGATTGATATATACGAGTGCTGTAGCAGGCAAAAAATCCGATTTTTCAAAATGCCACCCACATTAGATATTGAAATTGCTATATCTGAACCATTTTAGGTAGCTTTCTTTACAAAAAAGCTACCTATTGCAGCCGTTCGGAGGAAAGCGATTTCAAAAAATTTTGGTATATTTTCATCGATCATGACCCCCAGACCCCGAAACCACCCTCCGTTCAAAATTGATATATATATATATATATATATATATATATCTGACCTATGTCACACTGTAACTCCCGTAATTATGAACCGATTTCGATGTAATTCGGTGTGTACATAGTACATACCAATGTCTCGACCGAGTTCGTTGGCCAGCTTCATCCGCCGTTTTGTTTCAAAATGGCGACCATTTAAAATTTTTAAAAAAATTTAAAACTTGAAATGTGGTACCAAAAAATTAAAAATGGAAAAATATTTTTTTCTTATGTATTTTACCTTTATACAAAGATTCCGGAGCAGTTTATGTTTCGTCTATATCTAAACAAATGGCTGAGTTATAGCATTTTGAATTTCTAGCGTGGCTGACATTTTGAAACGTCCTGAATTTTGTCACGCGATAAAAGGCGTATTTATGAACCGATTTGGATGTAATTCGGTGTGTACATAGTACATACCAATCTCTCGACCGGGTTCGTTGGCCAGCTACACCCGCCATCTTGTTTAAAAATGGCGGCCATTTAAATTTTTAAGAAAAATTTAAATTTGAAATGTGGTACCAAAAATTGAAAATTGAAAAAATATTTTCTTCTTATGTGTTTGACCTTGATAAAAAGATTAGGGAGCAGTTTTTGTTTCGTCTATATCTTAAGAAATGGCTGAGTTATAGCATTTTGAATTTCTAGCGTGGCTGACATTTTGAAACGTCCTGATTTTTCTCACGTAATAACAGGCGTATTTATGAACCGACTTGGATGTACCTTGGTGTGTACATAGTACATACAAATATCTCGACCGAGTTCGTTGGCCAGCTTCATCCGCCATCTTGTTTCAAAATGGCGGCCATTTAAAAAAATTAAAAAATAAAAAAATTTAAATGAGATACCAAAAAATTGGAAAATGGAAAGGATTTTTTTTGTATGTGTTTGACCTTAATACAAAGATTCCGGAACGGTTTTTCTTTCGTCTATATCTAAAAAACAATGGCTGAGTAATAGCATTTTGAATTTCTCTTGTGGCTGACATTTTAAAACGACCTGATTTTTGTCACGCGATAACAGGCGTATTTATGAACCTATTTGGATGTAACTTGGTCTGTACATAGTACATACCAATGTCTCGACCGAGTTCGTTGGCCAGCTTCATTCGCCATCTTGTTTCAAAAGGGTTGCCATTTAAAAAAAATTAAATTTAAAATTCAAAATGAGGTATTAAAAAATTGGAAAATGAAAAAGATTTTTTTTATGTGTTTGGCCTTGATACAAAGATTCCGGAGCAGTTTTTGTTTCTGAAAATTTGTTCTTTTGTTGATATCTTAAAAAATGGTTGATTTATAGCACTTTGAATTTCTAGCATGGCTAACATTTTGAAACGATCTTGTATTTGTCACGCGATAACACACGTATTCGCGTATTTCGATGTAAGAAGGCATGTGAATAGTATGCATCAACACCTCAACCAAGTTCGCTGGCCAGATTCATCAGCCATCTTGTTTCAAAATGGCGGCCATTAAATTAAAAAAATATATATATATTTAAAGTGAGGTGCAAAAAAATTAGAAATTGAAAAAGGTTTCTTTCTTAAGTATTTGATCTTGATATAAGGATTCAGGAGAATTTTTTGTTTGTCTTTATCTTAAAAAATGGCTCAGATATAGCAGTTTCAATTTCTATTGTGGGTGACATTTTGAAAAATCTGATTTTTTGCATGCGACAGCACTCCTATATATTAACCGATTCCGATGTGAGTGAGCATGTGCACAGCAATTACTAAGGTCTCGACCAAGTTCACTGCTTAGCCTCATCCACCATGTTGTCTTAAAATGACAGGCACTTTAAGAAATTGCCGAATTTGGCAGCCAAATATAAGTTACTTTAAAAAAAAGCAGCTTGGATAAAGCTGACTAATTTCGCGAAATTCTCATTCATTATATTGATAAAAATTAGTATTGAATCTCCTATATTCGGTTTCCACTAAATTGAGCTTCGTGTGTTTGCATGATATAAGTTGGCTTTTTTTAAATAAGGATTATGAAAGCTACCTCTTCCTCCCGGCACTGGCCGGAAGGACTTTTTTAAGATAAAGACAAACAAAAAATGCTCCTGAATCCTTATATCATGGTCAAATACTTAAGAAAGAAACCTTTTTCAATTTCTAATTTTTTTTTTTTTTTGCACCTCACTTTAAATATAATTTTTTTTTAATTTAATGGCCGCCATTTTGAAACAAGATGGCTGATGAAGCTGGCCAGCGAACTTGGTCGAGATATTGATGTATACTATCCACATGCCTTCTTACATCGAAATAGGCGAATACGTGTGTTATCGCGTGACAAATACAACATCGTTTCAAAATGTGAGCCATGCTAGAAATTCAAAGTGCTATAATTCAAACATTTTTTAAGATATAAACAAAAGAACAAATTTTCAGAAACAAAAACTGCTCCGGAATCTTTGTATCAAGGCCAAACACATAAAGAAAAATCTATTTCATTTTCCAATTTTTTAATACCTCATTTTAAAATTAATTTTTTTTTAATGGCAACCCTTTTGAAACAAGATGGCGAATGAAGCTGGCCAACGAACTCGGTCGAAACATTGGTATGTACTATGCACAGACCAAGTTACATCCAAATCGGTTCATAAATACGCCTGTTATCGCGTGACAAAAATCAGGTCGTTTTAAAATGTCAGCCACAATGGAAATTCAAAATGCTAACTCAGCCATTTTTTTAGATATAGACGAAACAAAAACTGTTCCGGAATCTTTGTATTAAGGTCAAACACATACAAAAAAATCTTTTTCATTTTCCAATTTTTTGGTATCCCATTTTAAATTAAAATTTTTTTTTAAATTTTGTAAATGGCCGCCATTTTGAAACAAGATGGCGGATGAAGCTGGAGAACGAACTCGGTCGAGATATTTATATGTACTATGTACACACTAAGGTACATCCAAATCGGTTCATAAATACGCCCGTTATCACGTGACAAAAATCAGGACGTTTCAAAATGTCAGCCACACTAGAAATTCAAAATGCTATAACTCAGCCATTTTTTAAGATATAGACAAAACAAAAACTGCTCTTTAATCTTTTTATCAAGGTCAAACACATAAGAAAAAAAATATTTTTTCAATTTTCAATTTTTTTGTACCACATTTCAAATTTAAATTTTTCTTAAAAATTTAAATGGCCGCCATTTTTAAACAAGATGGCGGATGAAGCTGGCCAACGAACTCGGTCGAGACATTGGTATGTATTATAGACCCACGACGAGAAGAGACCTGTCAATCATACGTGACGTAGTCTAAGACGAACCCATTTCTTCCAAATCGGAGCGGGGATTTGTCTTCTCTACGCCGCGCCGTAGAGGAAAAATGAAAGGTTGCCATATTTCCCAAATATGCGAGGTTTTGGCGCTTTTTATATATATAATATTGACTTTAAAGGGGAATTACATAAAAGCGTTAAAAATTTATATAAACTATGTTACTTTTTAATTATTACGATAATACAGAGAATTAATTATTTTTGTTTAAGTATAATTTATTAAAAATTTTGTTAAAAAATAGTATATTTTCTTTTTTAATGAATGAATTACATCTCGACTTTTGTAATAGCAAAATACTTAAGAAATACTAATTTACTTTATTTAAGCACATCTTTCATTTTAAGAATAATCAATTGAATTGTGTATTTTTGTATAGGTACTAATAGTAAAGGTAATAATATCATATTTTGGACTTTTAACTTATATTATCTTAAAACTTAATGTATTTTTAAATACTTTTAATAATAAATAAAGATATAATTTAACTCAATAGTCAATGAAAATTTTAAAAAATAAAATAAAGTAATAATTAAAGATTTTATTTTTAATTTACCAGCTTAATTTATACTATAATTAAAAAATTTAAGGCAAATTAATGATCCAACTATGACATTTTTCTTAATTTATTTTTAGCTCGATGGACAGAAAAAAAAATCTACGAGCGGAAAAAATAAAAAATAGATGCATCTGTAGTCCGTTTTTAAAAAGGAAGAATATCTATATGAAAAAAGTTAAATTAAGAAATGTACTTGACAAAAGGAGGGGGGGGGGGGTCCTGATGTAAAATTATAAGCGACTTGCTGTTTCAGAATGGCAGTATTTTTTTTTTCTTTATTTCTGTGCTGTCACGTCCGAAAATTCTATTCAAAACGCCTGTTTTGATCTTTTCTACGTTTATTTTTTGCTCTATGGACAGAAAAAAAAATCTACGAAAGGAAATATTAAAAAATAGATGCATCTAAAATCCGTAGCCCAGACCGCATTTTTTAAAATGATGAATATATATATGAAATAAGTTAAATTAAGAAATGCACTTTAAAAAAGGAGGGGGGGGGGGGGGGAAGCTCCTGGGTGTAAAATTATAAGCGACTTGCTGTTTCGGAATGGCAGTATTTTTTTTTTTCTTTATTTCTGTGCTGTCACGTCCGAAAATTCTATTCAAAACGTCTGTTTTGATGTTTTCTACGTTTATTTTTTGCTCTATGGACAGAAAAAAAAAATCTACAAAGGGAAATATTAAAAAATAGATGCATCTAAATTCCGTAGCCCAGATCGCATTTTTTAAAATGAATATATAGATATGAAATAAGTTAAATTAAGAAATGCACTTTGAAAATGGAGTGGGGGGGGGGGGGTGGAAGCTCCTGGTGTAAAATTATAAGCGACTTGCTGTTTCAGAATGGCAATATTTTTTTGTCTTTATTTCAGTGCTGTCACGTCCGAAAATTCTGTTCAAAACGCCTGTTTTGATCTTTTCTACTTTTATTTTTTGCTCTATGGACAGAAAATAAAAATCTACGAAGGGAAATATTAAAAAATAGATGCATCTAAAATCCGTAGCCCAGACCGCATTTTTTAAAATTAAGAATATACATATGAAATAAGTTAAATTAAGAAATGTACTTTAAAAAAGGAGGGGGGGGGTGGAAGCTCCTGGTGTAAAATTATAAGCGACTTGCTGTTTCAGACTGACAGTATTTTTTTGTCTCTATTTCTGTGCTGTCACGTCCGAAAATTCTGTTCAAAACGCCTGTTTTGATCTTTTCTACGTTTATTTTTTGCTCTATGGACAGAAAAAAAAAATCTACGAAGGGAAATATATTAAAAAATAGATGCATCTAAAATCCGTAGCCCAGACCGCATTTTTTATAATGAAGAATATACATATGAAATAAGTTAAATTAAGAAATGTACTTTAAAAAAGGAGGGGGGGGGGGGTGTGAAGCTCCTGGTGTAAAATTATAAGCGACTTGCTGTTTCAGAATGGCAGTATTTTTTTTTCTTTATTTCTGTGCTGTCACGTCCGAAAATTCTGTTCAAAACGCCTGTTTTGATCTTTTCTACGTTTATTTTTTGCTCTATGGACAGAAAAAAGAATCTACGAAGGGAAATATTAAAAAATAGATGCATCTAAAATCCGTAGCCCAGACCGCATTTTTTATAATGAAGAATATACATATGAAATAAGTTAAATTAAGAAATGTACTTTAAAAAAGGAGGGGGGTGGGGTGAAGCTCCTGGTGTAAAATTATAAGCGACTTGCTGTTTCAGAATGGCAGTATTTTTTTTTTCTTTATTTCTGTGCTGTCACGTCCGAAAATTCTGTTCAAAACGCCTGTTTTGATCTTTTCTACGTTTATTTTTTGCTCTATGGACAGAAAAAAGAATCTACGAAGGGAAATATTAAAAAATAGATGCATCTAAAATCCGTAGCCCAGAACGTATTTTTTAAAAGGAAGAATATATATATGAAATAAGTTAAATTAAGAAATGCACTTAAAAGGGGGGGGGGGGAGCTCCTGCTGTAAAATTATAAGCGACTTGCTGTTTCAGAATGGCAGAACTTCTTTTCTTTAATTTTTTGCTGTACTTTATGTACAATCATTCTTTCTTTAGAATGAATTGTGTTCTCTTTTGAGGACATGTTTAATATTTAAATAAAATTGTTTTGAAAAAAAAAATAAAACAGTTTAAAAATGGCAAGAAAAATTAAATGACAGAGAGAGACAGGAAAACACAGCTAATCGAGAGAGGGAAAACAGGTTTATGTCAAGGAATGAGCAAGTTATTGGCGCGAAAATTATTTCATTGCAACCCCTAGCTCTTAGTGGGGAATGGTCAAACTGAAACAGTGGGGTCATTTTCCCCCTCCAGTATCGCCTTGCACACCTTCCGTAAAATAGACTCATCTAAAAGAGGGTGTTTCCCAAGTCTCATCTCGTGGTGGGTTTATAATACTATGTACACACCGAATTACATCCAAATCGGTTCATAAATACGAGAGTTACAGTATGACAAAGGTCAGATATATATATATATATATGTTTGGGCACAGGGAAAAATAATATTAGCTTTAGCTTATTTTTCTCACAGAAAACAACCATATTGCTTATATCATTGAATTCTGTGCCCTTGATAACGTAATTCAATATATAAGCTTTTCCATTATTTGTCGGTGTCCACTTTCTTCTTTTTTCTTCCATAATAATTCTTATAATAAATTATTTGGCACTTTTTTTTTATACTTACAGCTTTAATTCACAATATTACGGTTTTTGATGGTGGTAGGTTATGTTTAATTAATGGTTATATATATATATATATATATATATATATATATATATATATATGTCAATTTTGAACGGAAGGTGGTTTCGGGGTCTGGGGGTCATGATCGATGAAAATATACCAAAATTTTTTGAAATCGCTTTCCTCCGAACGACTGCAATAGGTAGCTTTTTGTAATGAAAGCTACCTAAAAAACGTGTTTTACTCATTTTGTTGAAACATTTGGGATGGCAATAGTCGAAACATATTAAGCGAGTGAAATGGTCATAGTGGCAGAAAATAATACATTAATAGAAGTAACATAGTCATTCTGTAGCATTTCAACAATCGCGCACCGAACTTCGATTTGGATACATACTCTAAAATACGCTCATTTTAAAATAATTAATTTATCTGAAACTAATCGTATGAATTTCATGAAAATGTGCTTTTAGGCTGATTGAAGGGTGTAGAATAGGGTGGAACTTAAGTATAGGGTAAAAAAAAAACTGTTTTGTTTTAATGTGTAATAGTGAAAACTTTTTTCCTTTTTGGATGTCTAAACTTTTGGCTGAAAAGGTTTTTTTAAATTAAGTTGTTTTCCGGTTCCTCAAGGAGGTCAAAGTTTTAAAATTTCAGTATAATGTAACTTAAAGTAAACAACGTAGATGTTAGCTCATATCTACTTTTATTTAGCAAATACTATCCAGAAGTCACCACGAGGAGGAGGTTAAATATAGACTTCACCCTCCTTACCTCCCTTTGTTATGGATTAATTCAATTGGATATTAAACTTATTGTCTTTTTAGGCAAATTTTGTCATTACATTGTGGGAATTCAACGTTCCCAAGATTAAGCCATTTTTTGCTTAATATTTAAAGACGGTTGACGCAGCTCGCGGGACAATTTTGACACACGTTTCCACTGTTTGAGTATGACAAGGAAAATCTAAAATTCAGGTGTATCCCCTGTTTGTACTTTTTTTAAAATTCTTCATCCGATCAGTCCGTCAAGATAGAATCATTGTTTTTATATTCTATAATTTCAATATGTTCGCATTTTTTCAAGTCGCTTTCCTACTGGTCCAGAAAATCCTTTTGTACCCGTAGTTTTTCCAGCAAGATGTTGAAATAAGTATCTAAGAAAAAAGTTCATTTGCATGTAATAATCAAATTATCCATTATAAAGTTTTTAAAGTATTGCTTCCGATGTTTTAACAACTCCAGATTTGCATCCTGCATTAAAGGCGTTTCTGTTTCACCCAATAACTTTCAAACTTGAAATGTCTGTATTATTATTTTGAAAATACACCAAAATTGCAATGGCTATATTAATATAAGAGGATGTCAATGAAATATGACCAATATATTTTATCCTGGTTTTGAACTCAGACCAGGTGTTCGTCTTTAATGATTCTTAGTTATACTTTTTTCTCTCTGCTTCAGTTATCATAGTGTTATCCTTTCTGCCATCAAAGTATGACCTTCTAAAATTAACTCATTTCGTCTTTCCTGTTCTCCCAAATTCTTCCTTTTCTTTTCTCTTTGTCGTCTTCAAGTCCTTCTTGCAGTTACCTTTTCTTTATTATCATCAGAAATACCCATATCTTCTAAGGTGCCATTTGCAATAATATTTGCAGTTCTGTCTAATACTCCGGTTCTTTCACCTTGTTGATTATCAAATTCAGGTTTAGAAAAACAACCGACTGAACTATTTCCTTCCGAACTATTTTTTACATTTGACGATCATTCAATCAAAACATCATTTTTTTAGTTTTAAAATAACTTTTTTCCTTGATATTTCCTTTTCCAGTCTTGCTGCACATTTTTTGTAGTTTCTATATCTATTGATCCTATTGCCATTACCCCATCTCTCTTTGGTCTTTGAGAAAGTGATGTTCTTGTTCTGATACACGATAATATTTAGTGCTTTTACACAAAGAACTGTTTTTTGCAGGATTACCTAACATTTTGCAATTTTATATTGGATGTGGGATTATTCTTTCTAATCTTAATATTTTTCTTCAAATTTTGACATTTCTCGTGCTAGTCTCTAATCATTTTTTATGATTTGTGTATCAGAAACCGTTGGAATTGAAGATCTCAGCAATACACTTTTAACTGTATCATCAACAGCTTTAGATATTTTAGAAATAGTGTGTACCAGATTCCAGCTGTCAGATTTTAAGTTAAATTGAACCCAAAAATAATGTTTCATAACATCTTCATATGTTTGTCAAAGATGACAGTCTAATGTTAATGCCAAACATATCTTGTTTTGGTTCACGAAATACAGGACACTTCAACAATTATCTAGATTTAGGTACATTAACAGACTTTGTCACTGTTGACACCGAATGTTTATTGAAAAATAATTAAAGAAACTGTTAACACACGTTAAATCGAACTAACTTGTTATGTGTCGCAGCCAAATAAATCAGAGACAGTGAAAGCCGGCGCCCACGACGCTGGCTTCTACAAAAGTCAAATAAAGTGGGACTAACTTTTCTAAGGCACTCAAACTAAATTATTCTCTTTATTACAGGACATTAACACTTAATTAATTTAATTTTGCAAAATATAAATTTAACAATAAGCTTAAAAACTTTTCATGCAATTATTGACTTTTTTTCGTTTTTTAGGGAAAATCAGGCGCTTTGAGGAACCGGAAAATATCATTTTAAAATTAAAAGAAAAATATTTTCTTTACATGGAGTTAAAAAGGAAAAAAATAATCACTATTAGAATATAAAATTCGAAACTTCGTTTTTTAGTTCCACCCTAGTGTAGAATTTATTTATGGTATCAAACTTAGGAATTACTATTGAAAAATACAAAGTTTGGGTTCGTTTCGATATGTAGATGCCCCCCTAAGCAATTTTTATATACATCATTTAAATGTAAACTCTATTTCCAATCATTTGGTACCAATAACTTTATTCTACAATAATTTGTTACAGAGTTAGTAGAGGGTGTTTACTTTTTTTTCCGACGACTGTACAATAATTTAAAATAAATGGATTTGTATAAAGAGTTCCCATTTCTTTAGTAGAAAATTTACGAAAAAATCTTAAGTTTCAGGATGGCAAAGTATCCCCCTTAATGCAACGACATCTAAATTCATTTAAATCACTTCTTTAATATAAAAAATATTTTGTTGTTTCCTAAAATAATAGCTTAATAAACTCTTTTGCGGATGAAACTGCATCCCCAGGCTGATCAAAACGATCATCTGTAGAATCTCTTCTCCATATGATGAGCACTGAAAATATACAAAAGAGAAATTTTTGAGAAAATTTATCTCCATGAAAGTTATGAGATTATTAAAAATAATGATTCCCTTTCCAGACATCTTGATAAACGCCGGAATGATTCACTTGTGAATTGCTACTTCAGATAAATTACAGAGACTGAATAAAAGTTAGTAAATAATGTTTAGATTTAAAAGAAAAAAAAAAAAAGAACACTTGAGAACACGAATTCTGCTTTTTCAGAATTTAGTATCACCTTCGATGAAAAAAAAAATATATGTATATAAATATAGATACAGTAGAGTCCCGATTATTCGAGTTAATTGAACTTATAGCTTTGGAATGGATCATTTTCTTCTAATGGACTGGTGGCTTCTATTATTATGAAACAGCCATTATAAATCGAAGAGTTAGGTGAAAATGAAAGAGCAGTCGTAAAAAGTTAGAACTCCGATTTTCTGGTCAGAATGGGGGGGGGGGGGGGAAGAAGGCCGTAATTTTTTTTTTTTTTAATGACCATTTTTTCCCCCCATTCTGACCAGAAAATCGGAGTTCTAACTTTTAGCGGCTGCTCTTTCATCTTCACCTAACACTTCATTTATAATCGTTGTTTCATAATAATAGAAGCCATCAGTCCATCAGAAGAAAATATCTTGGTTAAAGTGGCAACTCGGTTAAGCGGGACTCCAAAGGACTCTAAAGGAAAAAAGACTCCAAAGGCTGGACTCTACTGTTGACACGCAATTTTATTAAATATAAAATCACGTCATTCGCATCCGCTGAAGAATTCCTCATTCGCGATCCAGTATTAAACAACATCTACAGTAAAGTACGCATTAAAAAAAAAAAAAAAAAAAAAAAAAAAAAAAAAAAAAAAAAAAGAGAGAGAGAGAGAGAGAGATTTCGTCATTCAAGAAACTCGGCAAATAAATAAACAAATAAATAAATCAGCTATCTCATGATTCATATGCCTTCATTTTTTTTGTAATATTAATATAGATACTTAAAATTAAATGTAGTTCATAATGGTTCCATGTTTTATCTGAAATCATTCATTTATAATTTTTCAAAATAGCACGTATTTTAATTACACTTTTTTTCAGTTTTTATGGGAAAATGGTAACAAAAAGATATAATTACTATTTTCCCTTTACTTTCTACAGAAATGGAGTACTTGAGTTCAAAAATAAATGGAGATGCAGTTTTCAAACAAATTGCATTTAAAAGTGCTTTTTTTCCCCAATACGACGGTATAAAAATTGAAAATGTGCGATACTTAGAAGTTTAAAAAATTGCAGTACAATGATGCATCTGTTTTGTTTTACGGCTGACTTATACAACGTAACGTTATTTTTTGGAGACGACACAAAATAAGCTGGGAGAAAGAAATAGCATGCCGGGGGCTACAAAAAAAGAAAAAGAAATTTAAGATAAAGTCAATTTTTGTAAAGAAAAAAAATGTAATTACGAATATGTAATGATTGGTTCAAAGTAGAGGTTGTGGCCGATTATCTTTTAACTCACTACCCCCTTAATTTACGTAAATGTATCAGTTTTTTTTAAAGGTTTATGAAAAATTAACTACCAAACTACTACTACTATATCAGAAAAAAAAAACTGACTTGTTCAATGACAGAGACATTGCGATTAAATAACACAAAGGTTGCTTTTCTGAGTTTGTGGTGGCAAACGACTTGCAGCTGTAAAGTTGATTAATTCACAGTTTCCCAAAGTGTGGTATGCGCACTCCTTGAGCGTGCGTGAGGAAGTTCTAGGAGATACGCGACAACTCGTTGTTTACACCCTGTTCGGACCTTGTGCGCATGCCCAACGAGCTCCGCAGCTTTGCGGTCATGTGACCCAGTTCAGTTGTTCTTTAGCTGCCATTGCGGCACGTTGTGTATTCGAGCGGGTCTTATCCCCAAGTATAGAGTATGTTGTTCTTGAGCTGCCATTGAGGCACGTTATGTTATAGCGGGTCTTATCCCCAATTATTCTGTTTCTTATAGCGGGAGTATTCCCCAAAAATATGTTTTATGAACGTCACTTGTTCTAACAGCGGGTTATTACTCCAACGTCACTTCATCATTCTATGTTCTTCAGTGTTCGTGATTGTTTGTAACATTTGTGTGCTGTGTGTTATAAAAAATGTGAAAAAGAAACCTAATCGTCTTCATTCCTAAAGTTACGCACAGTATTCACATACATTTTTGTGGTCCGTCGATTTCGCAGCGAAATAGCTGCTATGGAAAAATTAAATAGAACAAAAGGTGCTCTAAAAGGTGCTATAACGAAATTAGAAAATTTCGTAAAAGATAATACACAAGAAATTAATTACTCGAGTACCGAGCTCGAAATAAAGTTTCGAAAATTACCTGAGCTTCAAGCAAAAGTATCGGAAATACGGGATAAATATTATGATATCCCTGATATTAAGGACTTACCAGAAATCGAAAACGAGTTAGATGAACTCGAAGATCGTCTCGAGAAACTTGAGGTAAGTCTCAACCTATTTCTTAAAAATCTTAAAGTTTCTGAAATAAATGTGCATGCTGATAGTATTGAATCTATAAGTTTGAATAATATTAAAGTTAAGTTACCTGAAATCCCACTACCAACATTCAATGGTAAATATGAAGAGTGGTCAATCTTTAAAGTACAATTTACAAATTTAATTATCAGTAATGCCCAGTTAAATGACGCTCAGAAGCTGTTTTATTTGCGAGCATCGCTAAAAAATGAAGCAAAACAACTAGAGAGCCCAGACGATTCCTTTGAGTCATTGTTTACAGCACTTACTGAAAGATTCGAAAATCAACGTTTGCTCATTGACACTCATTTATCAGCCATAATTAATTATGAAAAAATACATTACGAGTCTTCTAAAGAATTGAGATCCTTTATTGATTGTGTAAATAAAAATTTGAGGGCCTTAAAAGTATTACAATATGAACAAAACAATCTGTCTGATGCTATCCTTATCAATATTATATTGCAAAAGGTAGATAAGGAATCTCGAAAATTATTTGAATATTCGATTAAAAAATCAGAATACCCGCAATTTAAGGAATTAATGTCATTTTTGGAAAACCGCAGTTCTACGTTAGAAAGCGTAAATAGATACTCTGCTTCAAAACCCTTAAACAAAAACATTCCTCTTTCGAACAAACAAAAAAATTTCATGCTAAATTCGAATGATAAATCGAATGGAAAAACTTGTATTCTGTGTAAATTGGCTTTTCATAATTTGAACAAATGTTCTCAGTTTCTAAAAATGAATGTTTCTGAACGATACGATTTTGTGAAGAAAAATAAACTGTGTACCAATTGTTTGAATAATTCTCATTTCGTAAATTCTTGCATTTCAAAATATAATTGTAATACCTGTGGACTGCGACACAGCTCATCGCTTCATCGAGATAAAAAAAATGAATCCAAAAATGAATTGGCTTCCCCCCAAATTTCCTCCCCTCTTGCAGGTGCGGTAAATAGAGAAACGGAAAACATTTCGATAAATAATGAATCTTTAAAGACCTTGAACAATATAAGTAAAGAAAGAAAATCAATTTTATTGAGTACATGCTTTGTTTTTATAGAAGATAATTTCGGAAATAAACGAAGGTTTAGAGTAATTTTGGATAATGCTAGCAATGTCAATATTTTAACTAAGGATTGCGCTGACATGCTGAAATTTAAAAAAAGGATAATTAATGTACCCGTTACAGGACTAAACGGTTATACTTATAATGTAAAAAATAAAATTTCGAGTGTAATTACAAACGAAGATGGCTCTTTCAGGGAGTATATAGATTTCTTAATTGTTCCCAAAATCACGGATGTAATTCCATCAAAGCAATTAAATGTATCGGACATTAATTTACCGAATATTGTGGAATTGGCAGACCCCACATTTTTCAAACCGGGAAAAATTCACGCATTGGTTGGCGCTGAATTATTTTATAGAATTTTAAAGCATAATTCAGTTAAGATAAATGATAAACTTTTTCTGCAAGACACTGTTTTTGGATGGATCCCAACTGGGGCGCTAGAGGAGAACACGCAAACAAACAATATTACTATGTGCAATTTCGTTAGAGATTTCGATGAAATAAATGATAATTTAAAACAATTTTGGGAGCTTGAGTCTATAGGCATTAAACATGATGATCCGAAAATATCGGAAACTGATCAAGCACAACAAATATTCGATAAAACTGTCAAATTTGTAGGCGATCGTTATGAAGTTCAGTTACCGTGGAAAAAGGACTGGAAGGATTTAAATGATAATTTTAATGTTGCGAAACAACGTTTGGAAGGTCTAAAAAGAAAATTTTATCGAAACCCAGAGCTTTTTCGACAATATTCTGAAATAATCACGGAATATTTAAAGCAAGGAATTATAGAGCAGGTGCAAGAAAATGAACCTGTTTTAGACAGGGCAGTTTATTATTTGCCCCATCATGCGGTCTGTAAAGAAGATAAACTTACTACAAAGGTCCGAATCGTCTTCGATGCTAGCTCTCATGATAACAATGATTTGTCCCTTAATGATTGTTTATGGCCCGGCACCAACTTAAACCCACTTCTATTTGATATTTTAATCCACTTCAGATTATACGAAATTGCCTTTTCTTCTGATATCGAGAAGGCGTTCCTTCAAATCTCACTAGCTGAAAAAGATCGGGATTCTGTCCGTTTTCTGTGGTATGATGATGGTTTAAAATCTTTCAAGGTCTTCAGATTCAAACGTGTTATTTTTGGAGTCAATGCCTCTCCATTCCTCCTATCTGCTACCATAAAGGAGCACATCAAGCGGTTTACGAACATACACCCAAGAACTGTTCACCTACTCGATAAATATATTTATGTGGACGATTTTATATCTGGCGAAGATACGCTGCAAGAAGCTCTTGATGTTTCCCTGAATGCTAACAAAATAATGTCTGAAGCAGGAATGATTCTTTGAAAATGGATAACCAATGATGAAGCGTTACTGAAGTGCTGGCAAAAGGAAGGTTTAAATATTCAAGCAGAACATGCTGCAATAAGCCTAGGAAGCAATCTAAGCAAGGTATTAGGAATGTCCTGGAAAACAGAAGAAGATTGTCTGACATTCGAAGTCAAAGGTTTAATAGAATTCTTGTCATCGCAAAAAAGCTCAAAACGTCTACTATTGCAAGCAGTTGGTAAAATCTTCGATCCGTTAGGCATGCTGACGCCATTCACCATTAGAATAAAATGCCTGTTCCAAGAACTATGGCTAAAGAAGACAGCATGGGATGAACAGTTACCAACTAATGTGCACGAAAAATGGTTAAAGTGGCTCGAAGAACTTCCAAATTTAGCAGAATTAAAAATTCCGAGGAAAATTCTTGGTAGCTTGAATCAAGTAATAGCTGTAGACATACATGCCTTTTCTGATGCTAGTAAAATAGCGTATGGATCTGCAATTTATCTGAGAATAAAAAGAGAGAGTGGTGTGGAAGTCAATCTCGTGACTTCAAAGAGTCGTGTTGCACCGATAAAGGAGATAACTCTGCCTCGGCTAGAACTTCTCGGAGCCTTACTAAGTGCAAGACTGACCAATAAAGTAAAACCCATCCTAGATCAAAAAATCACATCGAAAGTGTACTATTGGACGGATTCCAAAATAACCTTATTCTGGATCAAAGGATCATCAAAGCGATGGAAGCAGTTTGTGGCTAACCGTGTCATAGAGATTAATGCACTTTCAGATTCGAACTCTTGGTATTACTGCTCTAGCAAGGACAATCCTGCCGATCTCTTGACCAGAGGTGCGAGTGTTAATTCCCTTGTAGAGAATCCAATGTGGTTTAGGGGACCAAAATTCCTAGCAGCTGATGACTTAGTGACTGAGCAAGAAACTATTTCTGTGCCAGAAACAGATTACATTCCAGAGACTAAATCAAAATATAAAAATAACTGTAATGATTTCAATTCTAATATTTCTCTTTCTCTTTTCAGGAATCCTGAAGAAGTAAATTTTTTTCTCAACATAAGTGGTAAATACTATAGTATTCTTCGCATACTGGCATATGTTTATAGGTTTTTTCACAATTGCAAATGTAAGTTAGCAGACCGGCGCAGAGGCAGCCTCACAACCCCAGAAATAAAAAATTCAGAAGTTTCTCTAATTAGATTAGTACAAAATGCAGAATTTCAGGAAGAGATTAAGGGTATAAAACGGGAATCAAGGGTTCCGCTTCCAGTAAAATTAAATGTTTATCCCCCTTTTTGGATCAAGATAATATCTTAAGAGTTGGCGGTAGGTTGGAAAATTCAGATTTAAACTTTGATAAGAAGCATCAAATCATTTTGCCGAAGGGCCATAAGCTCACAAAACTCATATTTGAGCCTTTTCACAGGAAGTATTTTCATATTGGTCCCCAAACTTTAATCCATTACGTACGTATGCGGTTTTGGCCCGTAAGTGGAAAAAATTTAGCGCGAAAAGTAGTGCATGATTGCGTTGTCTGTTTTAGGAACAAACCAGTTACTGCTAAACAAATCATGGGTGACCTCTCATCAAAAAGAGTAACTCCAAACTTTACGTTTAGCCATACAGGAACCGATTTTTGCGGCCCTTTTGAGATTAAATATAAAAATCAAAGAAAAGGGATTTTTCATAAGGTTTATGTCGCGATTTTCGTTTGCTTAGTAACAAAGGCTATTCATTTAGAAATAGTAACGGATCTAACTTCTGATGCGTTTATCGCCGCACTTAAACGCTTTGTTTCAAGGCGAGGAAAATGCGCTTCTATTATGACAGACAATGCTACGAATTTTAGGGGTGCTAAATCAGAATTGCACAAACTTCATGAGTTAGTTCGTAGACCGGATGAAAAATTACCTAATTACCTTACTTCAGAAGCTATTGAATGGAAGTTCATTCCTCCTAGATCGCCCAACTTCGGTGGTTTATGGGAGGCTGGTGTAAAATCTTTCAAGTATTATCTTAAACGAACATTAAAAGGTGCTAGATTGACTATGGAAAAATTCCAAACAGTCACCACCCAAATCGAAGGGGTACTAAATTCGCGTCCCTTAACTCCGTTATCGACCGATATAAATGATTTTAATGCATTGACACCAGGCCATTTCCTAATTGGTCGGCCTATCGATGCCATTCCAGAACCTCAGTTGATTGATATCACAGAATCGAGATTATCTAGGTGGCAGAGAATCACTAAATTCGTCCAATTAATTTGGAGAAATTAACAATTAAATTACTTGAGTCATCTCCAAAATCGTTCAAAATGGCAGGTAAAAGGGGAAAACATCAAACCAGGGGCGATGGTAGTCATAAAGGAGGACAATTTACCTCCCTGTAAGTGGATGCTAGGACGAATCTTAGAGGTTATACCAGGAAAGGATGGTAATGTTAGGGTTGCAAAGGTTAAAACAGCCTCAAATATCTTTCTTAGACCCATATCTAGATTGTGTGTCTTGCCCATTAATGAAACCTAATGTACATACCTTGTCTCATTGTCTACTTATTTTAAAGTGCACCTAAGATTTACATGTTATTTTACATTCAACTTTTCTTAAGAATACATCGAACTATTTTTAGAAAATAGCTTAATTTTGTAACAAAGAATTTAATTTTATTGTATTGTATAGTCCTTGTTATTGCAACTTATTATTATTGTATTTGTATTGAAATATTATTTTATGGTATTGGTATTTTATTTAGTTCTTGTATTTATAGTGTATTTTTAATATTTTGAATGTGCTACGCACATTGCAACGCGGGGCGGCATGTTCGGACCTTGTGCGCATGCCCAACGAGCTCCGCAGCTTTGCGGTCATGTGATCCAGTTCAGTTGTTCTTTAGCTGCCATTGCGGCACGTTGTGTATTCGAGCGGGTCTTATCCCCAAGTATAGAGTATGTTGTTCTTTAGCTGCCATTGCGGCACGTTGTGTATTCGAGCGGGTCTTATCCCCAAGTATAGAGTATGTTGTTCTTTAGCTGCCATTGCGGCACGTTGTGTATTCTAGCGGGTCTTATCCCCAAGTATAGAGTATGTTGTTCTTGAGCTGCCATCGTGGCACGTTATGTTATAGCGGGTCTTATCCCCAATTATTCTGTTTCTTATAGCGGGAGTATTCCCCAAAAATATGTTTTATGATCGTCACTTGTTCTAACAGCGGGTTATTACCCCAACGTCACTTCATCATTCTATGTTCTTCAGTGTTCGTGATTGTTTGTAACATTTGTGTGCTGTGTGTTATAAAAAATGTGAAAAAGAAACCTAATCGTCTTCATTCCTAAAGTTACGCACAGTATTCACATACACACCCATTATACAGGGTTGTTACGAATGAATCATCGGGTTTTGATACGTTACTACGTGTGAACTAGGAAACGTATATGTTTCCATGACAACTCAAACGAGACAGCGTTAACTACAGTTTCTTGCTGCGTATGTGTCATGCGCGTGTGGTTGTCATGGTTGCTGCGCGAACGTCATATTCAAAATGGTGACTGGACAGCAGAAAGCGTTTTGTGTACTAGAATTTTCAAAGTGTGAATCGCTTATAACCGTTCAGAGAGCATTCCGGAAGGCTGCCTCCGTCACTTTTAACTTATCGACGATTAAAATAATTGAAGAGCTAAGTGGAAGAACATGTTAAGTAACAAAAATTACATTTGAAGTGAAAGTTTTTGCTGTAAATTTTAATGATTTATTTTCTGTTTGATACCATATGTTTAAAATATTAACAGGTATGGTACTAAACTCTCTCAGAAAAACTTATTCATATTTAATTTTCAAATATTAAAAATTATTAATATTATTGACATTATTAAATATTAAAATATTAAATATTAAAGTTATAATGTCTTAAATCTTCAAGACTAAATAGAATATTAGTATTTTAGCTTCGCCATATGATAGAATACCTCCTAGTGCTTTCATCCAAAAGATAAAATAAAAATTTAAAAATGTAGCATAACATGTTCATCCACTCAGCTCTTCAACTATGATAGTTTAATTTATCTTACTTATTATTTCTGCAATTTAAGCAAGTATTTCATTAGTTTTTATGTAAACTAAAGCTATTTTCCTACATTTATGTTGTTTACATTTGTAAAATACATTTTGTTTACATTGAAAAAAAATTGAAATCATTAAACATAATAAATTAAAAATTTTCATGCCTAAAACTTTCCGAAAACTCTCGGGATTTTTTAAAATTTCCCTCCCAAAAAAACCGGTTTTATTCCCGTGATTAAACCCGGTTTTTTACACACTTTGCAACTCTACTTGACAGTGCCGAAACTAGGAGGGGAGAGGGCAGAGGGGGCATGTGCCCTGGGTGCCAGAAAGAAGGGGCGCCAAATGAAGGATTGTACCTTTGGAATGGATCATTTTCTTCTGATGGACTGATGACTTCCATTATTATGAAACAGCCATTATAAATGAAGTATTAGGTGAAGATAAAAGAGCAGACGTAAAAAGTTAGAACTCTGCTTTTCTGGTCAGAATGGGAAAAAAAATGACCATAATAAAAAATTATGGCCATTTTTTTTTTCATATTCATCTAAAAGTTCATTTATAATGGCTGTTTCATAATAATGGAAGCCATCAGTCAATCAGAAGAAAATAATTCGGTTAAAACGGAAACTCGGATAATAGGAACTCTACTGATTTTATTTTTTAAATGATCTTTATAATCTTTTTGTTGGTGTTCAGACGGGTGTCATGACCCCCGTGACCTCCCCCTTGGATCCGCCATTGTTGATTACGTAGTTCAGTATTACATATTTTATGATTACATATTTTAAATTTAAAAATAAGTCGGCTATTAGAAAATTAGTAAAGTTCTCTTTGTAAATATACTTTGCGGAAGAGGGGCGGGGCGCCAAAATCCATGTTTGCCCCAGGCACAAAAAATTCTAGTTTTGGCCCTGCTACTTGAAGATAAGGCGACCCCAGCCAGGGCCGTCACAAAACAACTTTCTTCTTTCAACTCTTTTCTCTGGTAAGAGAATGAAGTTGTTTCGCGACGACCCCGCCTCAGCCCTACTTGTACGCAAACCCAGGGCAAAGATTTTGAACGGTTTGCTCTCACAGACTTCTTATATATATCTCTTCTAGCTAAGCTGCGAATGGACCATCCTTTTAACTGTTATCAGTATCGGCGTCGTTTCGTGTGGCCACGCGGTGTTTTTGATCTTTAATGACTTTAAAAGGAAAGGGACTGATGTCCTGCAAAAGAGGAACCTTTCCTTCAAGTAGGGTTGAACTCCTTATCTCCCGACCCATTGTTGATTCCTCTCATTCTTTTGTTAATAAATCGCAGAAGGGTCCTGAAAAAAAGATTTCCACGAAAACTGTAGAAGGAAGACAAAAGAAGCGTCTATATGCAACCTACTCTCTACCTTCTTACCTTCTTTGTCGGGGACGCTGATATCTACCCCCTGTATATCTGCCCCCATACGTCATTTTGACGTCACAGATAGAAGGGGGCACATATCCAGTGCTGCAGAATTTCACTGTCGTCGAAGGGTGTATATCCGACCCCTGTATATATGTCCCCATAGCAGATGGGGGCAAATATCCAATACAGAGCATTTTATTTTCGTGGATAGCTGTATATCCACCCCCTGTATATATGCCCCCATACGACGTCACAGCTGAAGGGGACACATATCCAGTCCTAGAGAATTTTCCTTTCGTCGAAGGGTGTATATCCAACCCCTGTATATATACCCCCATACGTAATTTTGACGTCACAGCAGAAGGGGACACATATCAAGGGGGCAGATATCCAATGCTAGGACTTTTACTTTTGGAGAGAGATTTGGATATCCGACCCCTGTATATCTGCCCCAATACGTCATTTTGACGTCAGAGCAAAGGGGATACATATCAAGGGGTCAGATATCCAATGCTAAGGCTTTTACTTTTGGTGAGAGATTTGGATATCCGACCCCTGTATATGTGCCCCCAACCGTCATGTTGATGTCACAGCAGAGGGGTCACATATTTGATGCTATAAGAATATTTTTAGGTTCGTCGACAGCTGATTATCCGACTCCTGTATATGTGTCACCCCCCCCCCCCCCTTTTTACGTGCATATTTTGATGTTGCTGTGAATTAGTATACGGCCTTGAAGAAATATGTAGGAAAGACTTAGTGTGTAACATAAAAAATAATATCTAGCTTATTTTGCATACTCGGCTTTCAAGGACATACTATGCCGAAACAGGACCGTAGATAGAGACAGCCGGCCCCGTTAATAATTCGAATGCCACCACAAGTATGATAAAGAAATATCTGCTAAGACGAAAACTTAAACTATCAGTAAAGAATTCCGTTTTACACAGGTTTTTTACGTCTGAAGTGGTATAATTGCATGGTATTTTTTGGCAAGAACATGATTTTTCCCGTTTAAAGTGAGATTCCGTTACAGACAGGCTTTACTCTATTAGAAAATAAATTTGTGGGCAAGTTTTTTTCTAACGTCTATAAATTTGCTTACAATTATTATTATTATTTTTTTTACAGCATTACTGTTTATTATAACACTTTTCATCTAAAGATTTTAAATAGAAATATAAAATATTAAAATATAGGTAAACCATTTTCGATTTTCTTGTAGCAGCTCACTGTTACATCCCTTCTTTTCCCCTTCGGTAATCTATTATTTATATGATTAATCCAATTATCATGAAATTCAAATGTATTATTTGTGAGATACAGATATTTGTTGTTGTCAAATAAAAATTGCAAGCAATATAATTTTTTTTCGGAAACGTTATTGTGTTAGCTCTGCTTCTGAATAATAATAATAATGTATTATTATTATTATTATTTAAATAAAAAAAATGTGATTCTTATATTGTTTATTTATGTGAGTTGGAAACATTCTATTGTGAACAAACTATTGTAATGCAGCCAAGACCTTCTAGGGATAAATTTTGGTTAATGGTATGGGTTTCAAAGTCAAAGAGTTTGAGATCTGAGTATCAGCACGCAAGTAAAGAAAAAAATCTTGATTATAATTCCGAAAGAAAAAAAAATGAGATTGCGTAATGCATCTTAAAATTTCATTCAGGAGGTTATACAGTTGTCAGGTTTTTTTCTTAAGCATGTGTCATAATCTATGTTTTTATGCTTTAATCAATAAAACTATTATTAGTACTAAAAGATTAAATCAGCAAATTAGTTATTTTATCAGTTAGTAATACCATTATGTATGTTAAAATTTTGTAATAATTATGTAAACCTATATTAAATACTGCAGACATTTATATTTATTAAAATTATTTATAACTTAATTTAATATAAAATTGTTAATACTGTTTAAATTAATAGTTATTAAACAATAATTTATCTAGTTAGAACATTACACATTTTACGTTTTGATTAATAAAATTATAATTAATATAATTACAGAAATAATAAAAACTTCACATAAGTAATTTCATCAGTTAACACAAATAACAAATCAAGCAAATATCATGGCAAGAATTTTTGCATTTCAACTTATAAAAATTACTGTTAACACCATAAATGAAAACTTACACGCAGGTATATGCTTGCTAATCAAAACAAATTATGAAAATGGGGGGAAACCATTAAATTATGCACACAAAGTAAATATGAGAATGACCAATTTTATATCTGAAGTTGTATTTGAAATCCACAAAATAGCAGCATTAGATTTAAATATCTTTTTTAAATTGAATGATTTTTACGCCAGATAAGAACTTGCTTTTTACAAACTTATCATATTTAATTTTTTATAAACATAATCATTTAAGCTAAAACATGTATTTAAAGCATTTTTCGGTTATTCATTAAGGCAAAATATCCATAGAAACTTTACAAATTAGGTTCACTTTATATTTCAATGCTTTTTTATACCGTTTTAAAAATCTTTAATTTTTAAACACGATTTAATCATTAATTTTAATTGTCTGATTAAAATCGTTGACATTCTTATTAAAAGTATTAAAATCAAATTTGGAGTTTATTTTTATTTTTTTTAGTTGTACTGGTTGCTTTTCCAGTATGAAAAAATACTTTTTTTTCTATTTGAGGGGTTTTTTTTTTTTTCAGATATAAAAAAATTAATCTAGTATGAAAGTATTATAAAAATATAAGTATTTTATAAATTAAAAATTTATTAAATTTAATAATATTTTAATACGAGTTTATATATATTTTATTATTTATAATATTTTGTCTTTGAATGTTGCACTCTGAGTTAAATACAAAAAAAATCTTTCAAATATTTTACATAATGAATACTTTTATTTTTCAAAGCATCCCGAAAAATCTGTGTTTTTTATTTTCATGAATTTATTTAATTTGTGCATATATAGTCGGTTTCCCCCACAAATTTCAAAAGGTAATATTTATGAACTCTTTATCGCCTTATTTAATTGCAAAGTTCCTGCTATTAAATAAGACAATTTTTAGATATTGAATTAGTGGTAATGCGTCGGCTCACGGTCTTCAGATTAACCCCTTAACTGTCGCATTAAATTGCAGTTTAAAAATTCAAATTGCTTATTGGCACCTTTTTTTTTTTTTTTTTTTTTTTGAAAAAGAAATATTCACCTTATTTAATAGCAGGTGAAATTATACCATAATAAAACCAATTACACTGTTTTATAAAACTGGTGGGGATTAAACAAACTGAATAAAAGACACAGACCGTGAATATCACGGGCGCGAGAATTAAGAGGTTAAAGACACCTTAGGAGCTACTACAAGCAAATGTGTAGAAATCTTATATATTTAGCAAAATTTTTGTCTCAAAATGTCCATAATGGACAGAACTTTAGCACATTAAGATTCACAGAAAGCATATTGTTTACATAAGTATTGTACTGATTGATGAGTTTAGACATTAAATTTTGACGTAATTAATGAAAATGTGCATCAACAAATTTTTCAGAAGGACATGTTTTAAAAAAATGGAACATATAAGTTAAAGTTTTTTTTAAATTATTTTAATTAATTTGCCTTTTAAAGTTTTGTATGTAACGGTTTGCACAAAATAAAATCTAAAACTGAATACAGTAGAGCGCCGATTATCCGAACAAGTTGGGACCGACCCTGGTTCGGATAAACAAAAGTATGGATAAATGGACAGATAATTTAAGGAATGTTTCTGACTTTACTAAAACCTTCATACCTTATCTAAGCTTAAGTCTGGCAGCACAAGTTAGTGCTGGCACGTTTATTTATTTTTATTTATTTTTATATGTTTACCATTAAATTTTTTTTCCTTCCATACCATTTTCTCAACTCCAGAGATTATAATTTAAGCAAAAAAGCTTTTGATTGTTGCTTACTTAAACGAAGAAATTCTTTTCAATGCTGCCCTATTTCTAATTCTTCTTAAATACGTTAGTTGAATACGATCAACGTTCTTCTGCCGTTCGAGCCATTTCATAGCTGTTTCCAAATATTCAAATGCTTCATTATGTGATGGACCTTGGTTATTTCCAGAGCATTCGTTTTCATTTTCTACAATTTCTTTTTTATCATGAATCTCATCCACAATCTCATCATCATTTAAAATCTGATATCCAGGGTTATGTACTACTTCACTATCTAACCACTCGTTAATTTCATTTTCTTCATACCTTCTTCCCATCTTCTTTATTGTTTTACATTCCTCATTTCCTGATCCACTATCAGCTTTTTCTTCATTTAAAATTTTATTTCAAGCCAATGTATAAGTGGGAGTTCGGTTACAAATTTTTTTGGGGAGAAATAGGCTGTTCGGATGACTGTAAGTTCGGTTAAAAACATTTTTGATAGAAATAGGCTGTTCGGATAGTTAGAAGTTCGGTTGATTGGAGTTCCGATAATCGGCGCTCTTCTGTACATGGATTAAAATCAACAGATTATAACCATATATATATTATATATATATATATTGTTTCCCGTGAAAATTCACTAGATTATTTAAAAAAAGAGTTGTATATTGTAGAGATCATATTACCTTAAAATGAGTAGATTCATATTTCAAAAAGATTGATATATATGTATATGTAATTTAAATATTTCTGATTATAAAAGAAAATTAAGCATTTTTTTGTTAGCAACAAAATCTTATTATCTTGAAATTTTAAGAGACTAGAGCTGTTTAATCACCAAAATATTGATTTTTCAAAAAATTATATATGAAAGAACATTATAGTAGTTTGTTGCATTTTAAAACACTTTGCATAGAAATATTTCTAGTTTTACGTAAGTTATGACTAAAAAAATGCGTCCACCATTTTACTGCAAACAATGATTTAAAAGACACTTTTAAAGATATTTTTCTCAGAAAGATAATAACCATTTTTTTTTGTTGTTGTTAATTGCGCACAAAAGATGTATTTTAGATTAGTTAATATTTTTGCATGCAATCTTTACGAATTTAGATATTATATCTACAACTTAAGATTGGATTTTAATTTGTACATAATTTAGTAAAATTTCTATTTAAAAATTATTGTTGAAAATATTGTACCCATTAAGATTATCTGTTTTTGTGCCTAGAATTACAAACGAACTTTGGTTCAGTTTTAATATAATTCTTGCGTTGCAGGTTTTATAGCGAGAACATAGCCAATAGTATTTATTTAGAATTTTTTTTTTATCTTGCTGAAATTCAGAACTGAACATTGGCACTATGCGATTCCTATATCATCCTTTACATTTCCCACTCTAAATGATTTTCGGGCTCAGATTCTTTCCTAACGGAAGTGCTTGATTGAGTACTTGATTGATGAGTTTTCGGAGAATCCGGAAAGTACGGTTTTGATTATCGCTGTCTTTTCGGTATACATCATTAATTTTCCATTTCCTCACACCGGTTTGATGGAACGTTTATTGATCTATTGGTTATTGATCAGTAAAGGCTTAGCAAAGATTATAGCAAAAACCAAGGTTGCCAACAATTAATCTTTGATGTCTTTTAACTATCGTTCGGTTTTTATTGCGCATAGAAAAAGATAATATAATCTGGACAACATGGAGATTCAAAAAAGAGGTAAAAAGAGACATAGACAGTTACAAGATAAATTGTCTGTAATCTAGCGCCGGTAATTCATATATATAAAAAAATAATTCAGAGACATAAAACTCAAAAGAGAAGAAAAGTTAGAAAAAAAAATTTTTTTTTCAAAAAAAAAGAGCTACAAACTTTGTAATATTTTCTTAAAATAAAAAATCTTCATAAAAAAGACTAAATTCAGGGGATCACCAGATTTTCAGAAGATATGCCTAAACAAATCCTAAAAAAAAAAAAAAAAAAAAAAAAAAAAAAAGACTTATTTAAGATTATTTATTTCACTTAAATTATGATTTTGACATTTTTTAAACAATATTATTCTTCGTATTATTGTTGTTTATTAAGTTTATTTTAATTTAATGTCAAATCATTTAAATCTAAAAGTTAGGCGTATCTGAAGTTTTTTAAGGTTTTCATATAAAAATATATATCGGTAAATAAGTTATATTTTAATCAGAAAAAGAAAAGTTAAGAAAAAATACTAAAAAGACAAAGATTTTATAGGGGAAATGAAGCTTGATTAACTTTGTCAAGTTAACTTATGTTATTTTTTATGTAATAAAAGAAAATTTAGAAATAATTCCATTAAGAGAAAAAGTGCAAAATGCAATGAATTTTATATATAAAAAAAAATTGAAATTACTTTGTTATTTTTTTCAAATTCTGGATTAATATTTATAATGAATGTACAGTCGTGAAAAAAAAAAATAAATAAACAGCCCCCCACAAATTAAGCAATAAATTATCATAGCAGAAAGTTGTTGGTGCCAAACTATCGGAAATAAAGTCTACTGTTAAATAATGTATATAAATTTTGCTTAGGGGGCTATATGTATGTATATGAAAACAAACTCAATCTTTGTTTGTTTTTTGTTTTGTTTTTTTTAAGCAAGTCACAATTTTGACATCATAAATAAATTGTACACCACTTAATTAGTCTAAAAACGAATTTTCATGAAATTCGCACTATAGTTTCAGGGAAATTATTTATTTTAAAATGAGCATATTTGGAAGGCTGTATCAAAATTTTAAACTACACATAATACAAGAGTAATAATAATAATAATAATAATAATAACACACGTATACAAAAATGAAATTTTTAATATGAACACCCAAAATTGACATTATATTTGTATTAATTAAAAAACTGCCCTAGAATACCAAACACAAAGTCAATGTTAAATTCATTTTTAACACTATCTAACAAAGTTGAAAAGTGTTTATGCATTCGGTTTGTCTGGCCGTCTGTCCATCTGTACGCGCTCTAACTCCCGTAAATATACTCGGATCGTTCGGAAATTTTCCGTTACATTACGGCCTATGGGAAAAAATCGTTTAAAATGATTTTCAATGATGTTACATGCTTTCAAACATATTAAAATTGATATGCATTTATCAAATGCACTAAAATATGCATTCCTCAGAATATGCGGTGCAAAGAATAATTATAATAATAATTTACAGGGCCACACAAAAGATCTCCGTTACATAATGATACACGGGTGGAGGGAATTTTTTCCGGCATATTTTAATTATGTTAAATTATTTCATGTGTAATGAAATTGATATACGTCGCTGAGGTTTACTACTACTTATTTCATGTATAATAAGAAGTGCATAGCACTTACAGGGACGCAAAAAAGATTTCAGATACGATATTGTATCCGAAGTACTGTACGGTAGCAATGATTGCTGGAAATGTATTTTTAATTATGTTATGTGCTTTTATGTTTCACTATATTTATGCATTGTATATGGTGTGTATAAATGCTGAAATTCATATACAGGGCTACATAAAAAATTTCGTAATGGTTACTGGGTATGATTGTAAATTGCTTAAAGGTGGTTTTTAAATGGGTTATGCATTTTTTCGCTGAACTGCATTTTGTTTACTAAAAAATGTTTGTAGAACATAGATAAAATTATATACAGGGTCACGCAAAGAATTGGATACATGACCGTCTATAAATGATAATTTCTGGAAATGTGATTCCAGTAGTTTTAAGCGTGTTTTACTTTCAATTAAACTTTAGCTAAATAGTGGCGTCTAATAAAGGTACTAGGTTAACTATAGGGTTGTACAACAGTATACAAGTATGTTCCCATCTATTAGTATAAATTGCTGAAAGAGAAATTTCAACCTGTTATTCGTTTTCTTGCTAAACTAAATTTCCCCATTATATAGCATATATATCAACCTGCAGATCAAATACAGAGCTGCTCAAAAGAATTGGAATACATATTTGCTATGGATGTTAACTGCTGAAATCAGTTTTTCAAATGTTTTATGCGTTTTCTAAAATGTTTACTTAGTTCTCTTATATACATTATTTCTCTAAATAATGAAGTTTTGTTAAAGCATTCAGGAAGTGTTGGAAAGTGTTTCATAATCTATGCTTAACGCATGATTTTTCTTACTTGTTATAGTTGTAAACAAAACTGCAATTCCTGTAGTTTCTTTTAATTTTAACTCGAAAACCACTTAATGGAATGAGCTGCAATTTTGGATTCGGATATTTGAAGCTTCTAATAATCTTTTTCTCTTAATTTTTTCAAATGTTACATAGTATAATATTTTTTATCATATTTTTAAAAATATTTTATGTATTCCGTAATTAATATTCGAAAAAAAATATATGTACCATAACGTATAAAATTAGATGGATTTGTATTTTTTTTGTTGGTCTATTGCAGCAGGCTGCTATACTTAGTATTAACATCTATTTCTATTTACCTCTAAAATTGTTCAACTAAGTGAAAAAAGACAAAATATTGAAAAATTTAATTTTTAATTTAAATTTTTATAATTTTCAGACTAGCACTCTATTAATTTAAAAATAAAAAATTTATTATGTATTTAATTTAAAAAAACCTCATACAATTTATAATTAAAAAGTGGAAGCTTTTTTTCTTTTTTTTTCATGTTTTTTATAATCATTGGGGAATAATTTAAAAATGTATATGAATGTGTATACACGTGGTGTTGCAACCAGAGCTGTGGAATCGGTGCGAAAAATGGACGACTAATGCTGCGTTTACACTATGGCTTATCAGGTCTACAAGGTCTGCGAGGTCTGCCAGGCGTGGGTTTAGCCTGGTTTAGGAGGGTCTGCGTGGTCTGCGAGGCTTGGTCTCTGTGGTCTAGGCCTTGGCTTTAAAATACTAGACCCAACCAATCAGCGTGCTTCATTTTTCTGTATTCCGCCATTTTAAAAGATTGAAGAAGCAGACGACAGCTTATGATTTTAAAGATTATTTGAAATTAATAAGGGATTTACAAATTAAAGGTACGTAATGGTTTTTCAGATGTTTTTTAACATTTCTTTACATTGTTTCATAACTGTAGAAGTTTCTTTTATAAAGCTATACAATCGTAAGTTACTATTTTCATGTATTTACATACTACGCTACTAAAATTAATTTGTTAACTATGTTACTTTTTAATATTACCAAACTATAAAACGATGTATTCGTAAATTCTTTAATTTGCATCTTCCTGTATTTACATACAACGCTGCCTATGCATTTGTTAATAGATAATTATGTTCCTCATTTCCAAATTCTTTAAAATTAACCTGGTTTCATATGCATGAATTTAAAACAAATTTGATAGTATATGAATACAAATTAATATAATACGGTCGCCATTCTATTATAATGTACGGTAATCCCTTTTTTGTGAATAAATAGTTTCATTTCCTTCAGGAATTTATTTGATATTCTATTTCAATGCATTTTTAGTACTGACAATTTTTTAATTTATCCTAAAACTAGCAACAAATTTTTAACCATAGAATTAATTTTGAATTAACTCCAAAGTTTTCTCTATTATTTTTATATAATTGACTGATGATAGCAAACTCTGCATACATGATTTACATTATTATTAATCAGTTTTAAATGTGTTAATTTTTAACAATGATACGGTACTATCTAAAAAGTAATATGAAGACTTTGAATTGTATTTAGCTTCTTATCCTTCCCCTAAAAAAATTCTAATGACATATATAAAATTTAACTTTTTTTAAATTGAACAAACTTGTTTTTAAATAAAGTTTTTACTTGTAATTATTATTAATAATTTATAAACCATCCCTTATTCTTTTTAAAATTTTATCTTATATGCTTATCTTTCTGTAGTTTTCTTTAATAATTAATCAGTAGTAGTATATTAAAACTGTAAAATCTAGAACATGAATTTTTTCTCCCCACTTCCCCACAAGAGATGATTTACGACTGAAAAGTTCGTAAATTATTTATTTTTTTTCAGAAAGAGTTTGAAAAACTTTCAAACCTATAAAAGTTATACTTGAAGTACAGATTAGAATCTGCTGGTGCCAAGATAAATACATATTTTACCAAGTTTGCTCTCAGGATATCGCAGGTGTGTAGTCTTCTATAATAAGTGACTACCATTTGTGATCTTCTGCAAGAAAGTGGATTGTCTGATGCTCTTGGACTATGTGCTGTTTTGTTGTTTTCTACTTAAAATTTATCAATCAGGGACTCTCGTATAAATAAAGTATTACTAACTTGTATGACTAACTGTAAGTATGTACCTAGTTTTTTTATATATTTTCTGTTGCTTAGAACGAGGGATTTTGAAATGCATTCTACATTGTTTTTGTTGTTTTTATTAGTTTATTATACTCTTTTTTTTCTATTCATTTACATTGCAGGATGTTTTCAATGGGACATTTTCAACAGTTATGTGAATGTTTGTCGAATGCCTGTTGACCCGACTTTTACATGAGATTTGCATGCTTTTTTTGAAGATATGAATCTTCAATAATATTCGTGTATGATGATTGTAAGTAAGTCATTTTTCTCAAAAGTACATGTTCTGTATTTTATTTATCATTGTTTTATCTTTTATATATAACGTCATTTTTCTCACAAAATCAATCTGTATCTAAGAAAACTTTATTCTCAATACAATATTTATTATTTAATTCCTTTTATTCTTTAATCAATGTTTTCTTCGCATTAGTTTTTTTAATTTATAAAATGGCATTAAATGATCAATTTAAAAAATGTAGTTTATGTAAATATGTAAACTATGTTTTATATAAACATCGAGTATATGAGTATTCTGTTAGTGGGAAGCAGTTAACCTCTACCTCCCTCCCTATACACACTTTTCAAGGATTTGATATTGCAAAAAATGTGTCGCTCAGACTTAAAAAAATTCTGAAATTACACGAAAGCTAGAATAACTTATCAGATTTGTCTAAAATAAGATCACAGTGTTAAATAAGCAATTTAAGCACAGTAATTAATTAGTAATAATGTATATATTTGAGAATATGGTTATGTATATTGCTTCGTAGCTGTGAACTATGATCAAATGATATCTCTTCCATTTCTAATTCCTTTTTCTTCCATTTGGTACACCTGGATAATTTTAATTTAATATCAGCTTAATAATTATTAATATATTTTATTTAATATTGAAATAATATAAAATGTATTATCTGTGATAGTATCATGGTTTTTATTTGTTTAATAATTATTAAGCTGCATATGTAATAATCTAATGTATTTGATTTAATATTTGTTAATGTTGAACTAATCTAAAATGTATTATTATTAATGTTGTTGTTTGTTTTTTTTTTTTTTTTTTTTTGTGATTTGGGTTGTTTATTTACAATTCTTTGAAGTGATATGAATTATTTATTTCATTTGTATAAGTTATTGAAATTATAAGGAGCATATGGTGTATTTTAGAATTTAATTAAAATGTGTCAACATTGTAATTAATTTTTATAAAGCTCTGAGCTTCAAAATAAAATAAGTGATATTGTTTGTTTCGCTCAATCAATGTTTATAATTCACTGGGTCATTTGATGGTAACTTACGTTACATTTAGAACAGTTTACTTCAGTAATTTTAGTAATAAAAGACAAAAGAAAAAAAAATATTAACAATGCAAAGTTGACATGATTTGTTAATTAAACCTATTCAAAGATAAATTTAGATGATAATGGCCTAATTTTAGTGTTTTTTCTTGAACTCTGCCAGTTATATTTATTATGGTAACTGACATTACTGAAAAAGTAACGTAAGTTGCCATAAAAAATGTAATTTTCATTTTCTAGTTAATTTTTATCCAAATTGGCCTTTGGATAGGTTTAATTAACAAATCATGTCAACTTAACATTTGAAAATTTTTTGGTGTTATATTACTGAAATTACTGCTGTAAATTGTTTTAAATTATAACGTAAGTTACCATGGAATGACCTTAGTATTCAACAACAATCAAAATTGGAATTAATACGTATCCGGTGTCATAAAATGCTATAATTTGAAATAAGTCTTCTAAATTTTTGGGTCAAAATTCATTAAACAAAATATATATATATATATATATATATATATATATATATATATATATATATATATATATATATATATATATATGAAGCCATGCTTTTATGATTTTTACGCTTTTAGATTTCGCTCACAAAATTTACATTTTTCCTATAATATATTTTGTAAGTAAGCTGCAGCTTCATACTTTATTTTAAATATGAATTAACTAAGAAATTGTGAGCATAGCAAGTAAAAGTTTTTTAAATGTTTTTTTTTTTTTTTTTTTTTTAGCTCAAAAGATTAGTTTTGAGATGTTAATGATAATATTCATAGCTGCTGAATCAGAATTTAGTTCAAAAGCGTTTTGAGAAATTTAAATGACCATAGGTATAAAATTTATCACTTGTATGGTTTGGTTATTTTATTTAGTTGTAATTAATGCAGTTTATAAATATAACATATGGAAAGTAATGATGTTTATTAGTAAAACATATTGTGCATTAGCTGCGTTTGGTTGTCCCCCCCCCCCCAGCTTTTTTTGGAAAAATAACCTTTATGTATAGTGCGTAATATAAATAAGTGTGTTTTATTGAATTCTTCTACGTGTGGAAAGCATATTCTCTTATTTTTTCTATTTAAATTATTCTACACTGACTATTACTCATGCTGGTTAAGCTATTTAATACTTATATTTAACTTCTGAGTATTTTTGGTACTTTTATGTCACTCGTGTACAAATCTTTCCAATAACACTTTTTTTTTTTACACACATGAAAATTAGAAACAATATTTTGATGATATATTTTTTTTCTGCAGTTGAATCAAAATGAGTGAAAGGCATGTATTTAAATGTGACATATGTATTAGAATGAAATGAGTGAATAGTTTATATTTAAAATTAAGTGAATGCAATGCAAATGATGACAAAGGAAAAATATTTGTTGATTTATCGCCTGTGCCGACTAACAGAAAAGTACCATATTTTTAAATTATTTTTTATATTACATATGCAAATCGTGAAATGAAGAGTTTTAATGTTATTAATAATTAATGTTATTTTGATTCTGGGTTCGAAATTTTAAGTTTATTTATTAATTATACTATGTTAACTCTCATGGAAAGATGCTTGCAAACTAATATTAAACCAATGGTAACTTTACAAATTTATCATTTGCTTTTGAATATTTTTAAATAATTTTTTCTGTTTTGCGTGGGACATGTCTAATTGGGTATCTTTTTGTCCTTGATTTCAGGTGCAGTTTTTCAGAGGAAAATTTCAGTTTCAGAACTTGTTTCAAAATTAAAAGTGCCCTCAAAAGAAAAAAAAAAACTGCAACCAAAGAAATAAAAAGTAAACATATTTCGTTAGACATCAGGTTCAGGTTGCCCAGGCCAAAAAAAAAAAAAAAACCCAAAGTATTGAAATGCAAATAAGAATTTTGAAAAGAACATTGCCGTTGGTTTAACATTTAGTTTCAGTGTTCTTGTGTTACTACTAGAGATGAGAGATATGGCCTTGGGCTCGATTTTTGTACCATTCTTCGAGCTTAGGTGGACCCGAACTCATTCATTCTGAAATTAACAATTTTATTTATTCTCATACAGAAAAAAATAAAACAACTTTTTTCCCTTAAAAATTACTTATTCCATTTCAAGTCATTTTAATGTTATTTTTATCAGAATGAAAGGGAAACAGAAATAGTGTTTTTTAAGCTCTTTTTAGATGTGTTTGTAACTATATAAATACGAAGCACTTATAGTCTTCATCTGGTTTGTCCATCTGTCTGCATATAACAGCGCAAAAAATACCCAACCAAATGGTTTGAAATTTAATATATATATATAATTGTTGCAGAATTTTGTCACGTCATTTCAAATTTTAAGAAAATCAAATCAAAACTTAAAAAGATATTAATAAAAGTTTTCTTCATTCTATTAAATCCTATCGTACATAATTAATTCAGTGATATCCCATGACATGTAATGATTCTAGGTTGCCATGTTGATGTTGTCATATGTTGTTGTCATATTTAAGATGGAATCCTATTATTTCCATATTACCTCCTTTTTTTTAGGTATGTCAAGAACATGCTTTTTGGTTTTGATGCACTATTTATTACTTCTTAATTATTATACCAACTGAAAGTTATTAAATGATTATCTCGCTTCTTTCCAAAAAACTGTCTTAATAGTTCACAATTTAGCTAGTTACACAGTTTATTTTTACTCAATTTTTACTAATGCATTATCTTCCTTTCAGATTGAAATATAAATACCTTTTTCTTCAGATCAATAAAGTTTTTTGCAAAACATTGTCATCATCATAGACCATTATGATACATATTAATATTGTTTCATTTATTATACGTAGTAATCATTATATTCAATAATATTTATAATATAAAGAAATTTTATTTTGTTTCTGTAACTTGTACTTTCAAATAAAAGAAATTTATTAAAGATTTGTTGTCTTTTATTTGACTATATATTTTTTATTATAAATGGTATTTCAGGTATTTGCTTGTTTTGTCTATCATGTAAACCTTGATTTAAGAATTGTTTTTAATTATCTATTTATTTTTTATAAAAAAAAAAAAAAAAATGGCTAAAATATAAAATGAGAAAAACACTTTCAACATGGTTGAAAAGTATTTATGAATTCAGCTTGTCACACTTGTAAATATACTGTGATTGCATTGTAATTATTAAATGCTAATGATGTTCGCTATAGAGGGTGCTATTTAAATGCGAAATTCAATAAATATAATGCATCAAAAAGTGTTATGGGGACAACAAGTGCTGAAAATGCATTTTTACTGAGTTACGTGTTTTTAAATGGCACATTTAGATATTTCATTTCATTGTATGAAAATATTAAATTTCTTAATAGCTACTGTTGGAGAGTATTTCGTAATCTATGCCTAATTTGTGTATATTCCTTATACCAGTGGTGCAGCCAGTATCCTTATTTGTAAGGGGTTTTGGAGAATTATTACTCCTTGTGGGATACAATATGTGACAAATAAAAACCAATGTAATGAAAAGCAAACATAATAAGTTTAGCATTTATGTGTTTAAAGGTTTCATAGAAAAGCTTCTTTATAATATAAGGTATTTTCAATACAACTTATTAGTTTTTTAAATACTGTGGGAGGAATTTTGAAATGTCACTTTCTTTTGCTGCTGCAGTGTTTATACAAATTAAGGGCTGTGCATATATAAAATTATCATTTTAATGTGTGTGGGAGGGGGGGGGGGGACCTGACGTTTGATTGTCATAAGATATTTTTGGGGAAAGTTTTTTTTTTTTTTTTTAATCCAAACGATATTTTTTGTTTTAGTGCTTTAATTTTTTCTTTACATCAAAATAGTCTTATACCTTTTTAAATAGTAGGTGTAGTTAGATGTTAATTGATATACAGTTGTTTAAATGTAAAATCATATCTTTATGCAAACACAAACATATAAAAATAAAAAGGATTTTTAAACATTGATGATGATTTCATTAAGGTGGGTGTGTGTGTATGGGGGGGGGGGGGTGTCGAGGAATGATAACGTATGATATTGTAAATGATGGGGTGGGGACTAAAATTACCTAAATGTTGATAACATTATATATGTACAACACCATACAATAGTTTTAGAACGGGAGTAAAATTATTGCAAATTTAAAACAATTATCAGATTTCTCAGCCCTATTTTCAACCATCTGCTATAGTTTATAATTTTTAAAAAATGTTATTTAATTTTCTAATGCAACTTTTTCTTTTATATTGCCACAAAAAGAAAATGGGTATGAGCATTATTTTTATAAATCAATTAAAAATCAGACTCACTGTATTTTTACATGCAAAAATGGCATCATTTTGAACAGATAATGCATATTTTTCATATATAAATTTTTAAGCCTTTACTATAAGTGTTACCATAGTACCTTTATTTAAATGTAACATCACGACTAAAAGTATATAGAAAATGGCGTCATTTTCATGTAATCATTGTAGATTTAATTTTCACAAGTGATAATGTAAGTTTCCATTTAAAAATATTGTTTTATCATCAGGTGAGGACAATAATTTCTCTTCTGAAATTAATGTCCATTATCTATAAAGTAAAAGCTTTATTTTCAAACTGTCCAAAAGTAAAATTTCATGAAATGTTACATTTAGTTCCTTTTTTTTCCAGTTACATGTGCCAAAGAAATTCTGTATTCTCCCTTATAAAACAGCGGGAATTTACTATTATTGTGTCAAAGTAATTAATTTTTTCCTCATTGTCGTTTTAAAGATTTATTGCTCAGAAGGTAGTGTCACAGATGATAATAATATAAATAATGAGACAGGCAGTTAACTGTTGCACCAGAGAGTGGTGTTGCCGTAGCAACATCATACGCTCTGCTGCAATGTGAAATGAGTGGTAACCTGATTACTGGTGATGTCTTCGATTAGGTTTTCGATCAGTGTTGGTATTCATTTCACATTGTAGCAACATAATGTCAACATTAAAGCCAAACCATACATATAACAATTAAGAAAACAAAAGTAAGCTCCTACTGTCATTTTTTAAATGAAGAATTGAAGCAGTTATCTCTTTTGTCAGGGGGTCGTCCCTGCCCTCCTGGACCCCTGTTTAAGGTAATTTCTGAACACTTAAGGGACAGTTTCCCTTTTCAACAATTTTCTTTATTTTAAATATGATTCAAATGGTGAACTCACTGAATTTCAATGTTCAACTAAAAGTACATTTTGAAAAAATTTTATAAAAATTTGAATTTTTTTAAATCTCTGCTACTTTTTAAAAAAATTGATATTTTTGCCCTTTTTTTTTTTTTTTAGATTTTCAAATGTGTACTACACAAACTTGCACATGGATATTTAGACATATCTAATATTACATTTATTATGATTTTTTTTACTGATATATAGGGTAGATGTGCCAGTAATGGACACCCTTAAGGAATTTCTTTAAAAATTATTTTTTTATTAATAGTTAAAATTATTATATTCCAGTTTTTTCAATATTATATTAATCTATCGACAATATTTAACCATTCTTATAGCCTCATTTCCCAATATGAATAGAAATTTAATTTTAAATAACAGAAATATATCAAAACACCCAAAAGCCCAGTAATGGACACCCTCTGGCCCAGTAGTGGACACCCTCTGTTCCAGTAATGGACACTCCCTAAAAAGTAATAAATATAATTGTTTTTATGACTATTTAGAGCCAGAATTTAATGAATACATACTAATGAAACAAAATAGTTATTTTCAAATAAATTTAACATTTAGGATACCAGTAATTAATAAAGTATTTGTGATAATCATTTATTGTTTGTATCAATTATTGAAATTATCAGAAGATCGATAGTTTTAATTATTTTAGATGGATAGATTAAAATACTAAATATCAGGCAATTACAGCTATCAAATTATTGTAACAGTGGTGGATTTAAAGGGTAATTAAAAAAAGTTTTGGAATATTAATGTTTAGTTTTGTGCCACTATTTTTAAATGTTTAGTTTTGTGTCCCTATTTTTAACAATCTTCCAGACTCTACTTCATATATATTTTATAATAATTAATATTACAAATATGAAAGAAGTGATATTGTGAGTTGAATATTTTAAATACTAAATAAAAATTTATTTAGTATTTAAATTAATTTCAAAATAAAACTGTAGTACTGATGTTTGAGGCCAATGATCTGCAGATTTACTATAGTTTCATGAATATTACCTGTAACTTTCATTAATAGTATTACATTTTTTTAAAAAATAAGGAAACATTTAAGACAGAAAATAGATTTTTAATAGCTTCTGTAACTTAATTGCTTTTATTTAAAGGGAGAGGGATTAAGCCCTATGAACCCCTCTTTGACTGTGCTCGTAAACAATATTTTTTGCGTCCTGGCTGGTTTGATTGCCGGATTATAAAATATGCAAGGTATATGTACTACATAAAAAAAAATAATAATAAATAAAATAAAATATTGAAATCTCATAAAATAACTTAAAAGCAGCTATTTATAAAAGTTTTGGTGTTATTACATTTTGGTAAGTATAATTTAAAAATTAAATTTGATTATTTAGGTTTGCAGTTAAGCCAAAGTATTTTATGCACTATAAACATCACTAAAATTGCATTTTTAGCAATGTCTACATGGGGTGTCCATTACTGGAAAATGACTAATTAACCATCCCAGTAATGGACACCCCTCTTAAAATCTTAAAAATAAATGAAATTTTGTAAATGGCCATTGGTATATAAAATTTAAAGTTTTCGATTGCTACTCAAACAAAAACATTCAAATTTCGTAAGAAAATAAATAATATATAAATTGATTAAACAAAGCCAACTCTTAGCCTCTTCATTAAGATTTTCACAGAAAAACAGCGAAACTTTAAAACATTATTTTCTGCTTCCTGATTGGTTTGATTAAAAGTGTCAACAATAACCCAGTTTTATAAAACATACAAGGGGGAATTATAAAAAAAATAATTAAAGCTAAATATTTATTAGTTATTTTTTTATAAACCAAAAACATCAAGGGGTGTCCATTACTGGAAGGGTGTCCATTACTGGCACATCTACCCTATATAGTGCAAAACGATGAAATCTAACATATCTTCATATACTTTTTTTTTTTTTTTTTAAATAACAAAAAACCTAAATGCTAATTCCATGCGCAGATTTATCACATATGTAATAAAGAACATGCACCAAAAAAAAGCTTAAAAATCTCTATCTCTCAAATACAGAAAAAGCCTTAAAACATGAAAGTGAAGAAAATATGAAAATGGAGAAAAAGCATTTAAAGTTTTAATTTGTGTGGTAATTGCGCTGAGTGTTTTAACAAAATTTACAATACCTCGCGATATATTTACGGTATGGATAAAAATGAGGTATCAAAATATTCACAATTAAACAGGCTTTCATTTAATATTAAAAGAGAAAAATCAATTTTTTGACCAATTTTAAGGTAAACTGCCCCTTAAATCAAAGGGAAAAATAAATGTAAATTTTATTTTGTGGAAAGGAGGGATCGTACCCCTTTCCCAGACAACAACAAAAAAAAAGATTCATTTTCTCTCTGTGTTTCATTATTTTAAACTGTTTGAAAAGAATAAATTTTATTTTTTTCAGAGTAAGAGAAAAAGAAAATTAGGGGGCAATTGCATTTTCTTGCTTCCCTTGTGGGCAATGAGCTTAGAAAAATGCGTATTTTTTATTAATTTACACGTAATTAATGTCTGTGCAAAAGAAATTACGGCGCAAACAATTCTGACACGTTCATTTCGATACGAATACGAACGTAAACAAACAAACACGACTGTCCCTCCCTTCCCCCAACCTGCAAATATACGCATGCGCAAGCCAAGTTCTTATGCCGTAGTGTGGACGCAATTTTTTCGATTCTTGGACCTGAAAGACCCAACAGACCTGACAGGCCACATAGTGTAAACGCAGCATAAGACTACGGGATATTTTATCGACTACGATTCTTATTCCGATTCCGGGATGACTGCACTAGTACTCGGGCTGGGGTACTAATGTTGCCTGTTGATTTAAATAATGATAGAATATAAGAAAAATAAAGCTCAAATCTCACTATTTCGGCATTGATTATCTTTTTTAGAGGCCTGCACGGATCGTAATTTCCGGGCCTGGCCCGGTTCATTTATATTTTCACAGTTCATGACCCGGCCCGTACAAAATCAGTGAAATCAGGCCCGGCCGGGGCCGTGGAAAAATCAATTAAATGACTCAATTTCTACAAAAAAATCTAGGTTTTTCTAAACATACAATTAAGATTCTTTTAAAGAATCTGAATGCATACTGCATGCATATTTATGGGATAATTTTACAGTATATTTTAAAATTAGTATGTATTCGCAAGACAGAGAATACAGAATAGCAACATTAATTATTACTTATAGAGTATTAGATGTTTCAACATTTAAATAAGGATTCATTAAAAAAATAATGTAGTTCAGAATAAATGGAAAAATGGTGGGTTAAAAACATGATAACTTTTGAATCTGTATAACAAAAAGCAGATTTCTAAAAATATTTCTTTGTCATTTAATAAGGCTTTTCTCAAATACCAAAGGAGCTACTTTCTGATACATTTCTGAATTCATTTCTTTTCGGAAACGCATAAGATTGGTGCCGGTGTTCTTATTCAGAAACTTTACGTTATTACGTTATCCATTTTTTGATAAAGGCAACATATCTTTGAGAAAATACTGTCAAAATTAAAGTTTTTAATCAAATTTTCAGAAGCGATAGCACGGGAAATGATAAAAACCTGCAATCTCGTGACAAGAATCTCTTATATTTTATTAATTTATTTTAAAAAAATGGAAAACACTGCTCGATTCCAAATCTCTTCAATACTCATTAAACTAACATTTTAACAGTCATTAATGGCCAATTGACATAAATTGTCTTATTTCTACTTACACGGCCTGTTTGAAAAATTCCCTTCATTTTCCGGGCTTTGGGTCCTTCCAGAACTTTGTACCTCTGGTTCTATCCGCAAACCCCAAAAATATGAGGCAAGTACTCATTTATATACTACTAGGGGGGTCTGCCCCCTACGAGCTACGCTCGCCAACCCCCGTTCAGGCACACCAAAATCCAAAAAGCACGCTAATTTGATCGGCTATAAAAATATTGAATTAAAATTTAAAAAAAAAAAACAGTAGCGATCTCTCTGTAAACAGGTTTCCATTCGTTTTCCTTGGATTGGGACTTTTAAGAACAAATCTGCTGCTGTTAAGAGATACAATGGCTGTTTTCGTATTTAATTAAAAAAATTAGTTAAACATTGGAAAATAAGCTAATGTAAAATGAATTAAGTAAACAGTGTCATTGTCTCCCGGTATTTTTTAACTGCGCTATAAGATAGTTCTTTTAAATAATTCATTTTAAATGTATCGTTTCAAATCTGACGTAATTTACACCAAAGTTTTATTTCTCTTATTAATATTCACGTGAAAATACTTTTGTTGTTAGAAGGAAATATTATTTGCGCTGTCTTCGAATTCACGATAATAGTTGAAAAGATTATCTCAAAATATCTCACGCAAATATATTTTTCAATTTAAACTGTTTTGCCATATTTTTGGGGCATTTTAAATATGACGTAATTTCCTCCATTTACAAGTTTTAATGCATAATAATGATTTTTTTATTTTAAGATTTTGTTTCTCAAATTCAAGTGTAAATATGGTTCTTATGACGTAATTTTCCTGCTATTAACATGTAATCATTTAATTCTAATTTTAAAGTTTTTTTTCTGTTTGTAATAGTCACGTGTAAATAAATTTTTAATTTGAAGTAAACATTATTGTTTGCGCTTTTTATACAATTGGCAACAGTTTAAATTAATAACATTTTCTAAATTTTGTCAAAAATATCTCTCGAAATGCTGTAAATTTGAATTTAAAATAGAAATAAAACCTCAAAAAATGGGTTTAATAATAAAAATAAATGCAATATGCACACCGGGAACTTATAACGTATAAAATGATCTAAAAATGATTAAATTCTCATGTATAGCTTTTGCTCCAATAAAACTTTTTTAATAGAATGATTTTGTACCACTTTAGCATTAAATATCTTAAAATAATTCTTCGATTTGAAAACTGTCTGCATCAGCGTGTTTATCAAACATTTCTCTATAATACCGCCGATTTTCATATTTTTGTATGCAACAGTTTTTTTAATATTAACGATGAAAGGCCATGCTTAAGCATTCAAATTGGATGCCGATCTACCCGGAATATCTACGCAGATTTTCATTGGTCCATTTCAAATCAAAACTTTTTTTTTATATAGAAGGAAATGTAAAATATCTACTACAGTTATGAATTAAAACAGTTTTCATCTACTCTGTATATGGGCAATACCTACCTACCCTTGTATCTACTTTGTACACTGCAGTAAATCGGTCATCTTTAACTTGAGTAGCCTGATATAGTCCACAAATAGCAATAAAAATTCATTTTATAGATTTCAAATTGCATATAAGTAGTTTAATTAGGGTTTCGTTCATCTGACGAAACCCTATTCGTCTCGCTCATCTGTCTGTCCGTCACAGAGCCCGTTCTCAGAAACTATACATGTTGGAGACATGAAATTTTGGGTACTTATAGCTGAACACCTCACATCATACGACAAATCATATAATTTTGAAAATGTCGTACGTTTAACCCTTTGGGGTCCCACATGTGTATTTTAAACAATTCTTTCTAAGTGAGCCCCTAATTATGTTGGAGGCGTGAAATTTTGCATACTTATAGCTCAACAACTCAGATCACACGTCAAATAATAAATTTTGAAAAAGTTTTATGTTTAACCCTTTCAACCAGCTTGTGTATTTTAAGCAATTCTTTCTAATTGAGACCCTAATTAAATTGGAGATTTGAAATTTTGCATACTTATTGCAGAACACCGGAGGCCAGGCGACAAATCATGAAATCTTGAAAAAGTCTTACGTTTAACCCTTTGAGCTACCACATATGTATTTTAAGCAATTCTTTCTGAGAGAGCCCCTAATTAAGTTGGAGACATGAATTTTTGCATACGTATAGCTGAATGCCTCAGACCACACGGCAAATCATAAAATTTTCAAAAAGTCTTATGTTATTTACTCCTCCGGGATTTGGGTATTTTAAGCAATTTTTCTAACCTCCGCCCTTTTCACCCGGGGAGTACTTTTCCAACTTTTGCCGACACCCCTTTGACCATTCTTTCATATTATGCACCATAGCCTTACATATTTTAGTCCCACTTTTTACCGCCCGGGCGCCTTCTTATCTCGTGTGCTATCGGCCCAATCCCCTCGACTAATATATCTGCGGATAGTATGTAAAACGTATTTTCGTTCGGATAGAGGTTTGTTCAGAATCAAGTGCGCCCCCTGGTTGTGAAATGTGGAACTAACATATTTTCAAAAGGATAAAGTGTTTTGAAAGGAATATTAAACGAAACCCTATGTACGATCTGTGATCACACTTACCCACTTGTTTCATTTTTAAGATGTCTAACAAAAAAAATCTAGTGTCGGAGTCGGCTTGTTTTTTAGCGATTCCGCCTCCTACTCTTTTTCTCAAAAATTGGTCCGACTCCGCAGCCCTGGTTGCAACTCAATCATTTTGGGGAAGATAATAATCCCTATTGGAGATTTCGGGTTGCCATCGGCCCGTCCCGGAGGAAAAACTTCAGCTCATTTTCCATTTTATGCTTTTGTAGCAGTTTTGGTTTGATTAAACCTTGGCAATTGTAACCAAGAGTTGAAGTCCTTCCAATATACGGCTTTATCTTTCGGGTGCTTTATTTTACGTTGATTTATTTTCCAGAGTTTATATTCGGGTTGTTTATTTAATTGTGCTTCTTTTTTTCCGGTGTTACATAATTTAATAGTCAACTCTATGGAGCAATTTATTATAAATATCCAGTCAAATATCGTAAAAATTCAGAAAGATATCGGCGTTAGAGTGAGCTAATTTTTAGTTGTTCTCTAAAAGCAGCTCAATGATAAGGGATTTTCCTCAAATTGTCATTTTTTATTAACTGACTTTTAGAAAAAAAGTTAGTATTTAGTAACTATCAACGAGTAGATTTGGAAAAAATGCTTCGATTTTGATACTTCTTTTGACCGAATCTAGGAAAAAAAGTGAACGGAAAAAACGTGACAGGAAAAAAAGTGACAAAAAAAAAACAAGAGCAGAAAAAAGGTGACAAGGAAAAAACGTGACCGGAAAAAACGTGACAAGGAAAAAAAGTGACCCGAAAAAACATGACACGGAATTTATAAATATTGATCTTATTCATAAACAGTTACTAAAAACTAACAAAGTAACAAATGTCTGATATTTTCAATACAATGCTGCATCTTATAAATTTGTTTTCATAAGTTACTTTACCATTATGCATTGGGAAATCAACAGAGATTTGCTTACTAGGGCGTGCTGAAATAAATATTTTGTTAAAAAAAAAATAGATCCCCCCCCCCCCTTCCCTCTGCTCTTTCTTTTTATAATTGTTGCTTGCAACTTTTTTTAAGTCTTCCCACCCTTGAAGAACAGTTTTGTGAGCAAATTTTATTAAAATTAGACCTATTTCTTTTAGTAAAACGATTATTTTTAATTTCATGTGATAATGTTATTAATACCTTAATAAATAATTTTTTAACTGACAAAACTAAGCTCTTTTGCATTTGTCTTTTATTATTTTCTTTTAATTACCTTTTTCCTTCATCTTTCCCAGAAAGTAAGTTTAATAATTTTTTTTTATCTTAGTTTTATTATTAATTATATTAATAGCTTTAAATCTCAGTAACTTTAAATATAAAATAAAAAAGCAGATAAAGGATAAATTTCAGCTTATAGCTAATATTAAATATAATGATAAACTGAATATATAATTTGTATTGAGTTTATTTTAAAGTAGAAATTTGTAATTTATATTAACGTTAATAATTTAATAAATTAAGAATAAATTGAATTAAAAAATATATTTGATAAAACATTAATTTAATTTTTATATTAAAATTACTAAATATTTTAATAATTAATTAATAGAAATTATTCATCAATTAAAGTTTTTATTCAAAAGTTTTTATTTATTATCCCACCCTCCTCCCAAAAAAAAATGAAAAATCAGTCAAAAATTTAAGTCTAAGTAATTGTTTTGTTGACTGATGGTATTATTATTAATTAATAATAATAATAATGTAATATTGTGCAAAAATGTAAAAATATTTTTTAACGATGTTAGGTGATGTTATTGTCCAGATGTAGAATTAGATTTTTGTTTTTTTAGCACAGTTATAGTTTGCAATTAAAAAAAAAAAACTAGATATTATTATTTAATTATATTTAAATAGCAAGAAAATATTATAAACTAAATAATAAATAAATAAACAACATATTTATCATCAGAATCATTATCATTTTTATATAATCTAATGACATTATAATAAACGAAAATTAAAAAAAAATTATATTTGCATTACCCTGTAATTATTATATAGATCATGTAATATTTTTTAAACAAGTAATTGATAAATTAATTATATAAACAATTAATGATTGAAATAATTTTGAATTTTTACTAATAAATACGTCAATAAAAACAATTTAATTTTTGAGATTTTGTTATTAACAATATAGCTGCTTCCAACAACAACTGCAAGGGACCGAAATGGCTAGGAATCGAAATGGCATCAGGACAAAACGGCGGGACTAAAATATCCTGTTTCCTAATTTACATATATCAAAAATCAAGTAGTGATGTAAATATGCATTTTCATATGCGAATATGCGGGACTTTTCTCAATATTTGCATTCTTAAACATCGACGGAAAATATTCGTATTCCCGTTCGCGATTGTCAAAAATCAAGTAGAGTTGTAAACAAGCATTCTAGTATGCAAATATTCCACTCCATTTTTCAAAATTCGCATTTGTAGACATTGACTTAAAATATTTGTATTATTTATAACGGTTCCATACCGGACAAAGTACAAGCAGCACCAAACGGTCCCGTTTTTTCAGTGTCCCGTTTTTTCCTTGTCCCCTTTTTTCCGCTCACGTATTTTCCTTGTCACGTTTTTTCCGCTGTTGTTTATTTTGTCCCCTTTTTTCCTGTCACGTTTTTTCCGGTCACTTTTTTTCCGGTTACCCTTTTGATCATGGTATAGGCTCTTTCTGGTGGTTATCCAAGAAGAACTAAAGCATCAATAAAAAATGAAATTAAAAAAAAATAATTAAAATTGACAATTTGTGGGCAATTACTTATCATTCAGCTAGTCTAATCTAACTTGCTATCCAATCTAATTTGCTACATCAAAAAATGGATGAAACACAAAATTTCATTTTAAATTATTTTAGTACAAAATAAATTTTAGCACAAAGAAAGTAGTTATAGGGATATTATCAATTGGATTTAGACAAACAAAGCCGGAAAATCCTACTTTTCATTTGTTAAAAAAATTTAGATACTATAAGCAAAAGAGCATGCCATATTCTTTATTGCTTCTCACTTTCTTTGATAATTTATCCTCCGTGTTATCTGTCTTAATTAATATATATTTTTGAGAAAAATCTAGAATTAAGTTTAACAACCTTAAAGAAATTAAAACATGTGTATCTAAAATTGTATGTTTTAGTGTATATTTAAATATACTTTTAATAAATTGCATTACTTTTTTATGATGAATTTAAATGGGCATTTTCAGATACTTTCATTCGTTATGGAATAAATAATACTAAAAGTAATGAAAAAAAGTTTGAAATAAAAGAGACAACATGATATACGAGCGGCTATATTTTGAATGAGTACTGTTAATCGTTATTAAATCATATATTGAACCCTTTCATAATAATATAATGTTAAATTTGTTTGTTTGTTTCAGAGAAACGTAGTAAGATTTATTTCAATATATGTAAATGAAATTATCAAATCACGTATATATAAATTTTATTTTATTTATTTATTTATTTATATTTTTATTTGACGACTTGTTAAACCATTTATTAAGTTTTCTACTAAAGGTCTTGAATTGGTAGCTCTAATTAACGCCGCCTATGATTAAAAATACAGTGTCTACCATTTTCGGCACCTTGTGCCAGGCTATTACTTCTCTTGTGTTTGTGTTTCGATAAAATAAATTAATTCAGTAAAATTATTCGTTAAAAGAGATTTTGCAAAAATTAAGTAATAATTTATGAATTTTTGAATAGCCCGAACACAATTATATGTAGTTCTATAAATAAAATTCACAAACCTATTTTACTAATTATTTTATTTTACTAAAAACGAGAATTCACGAAACTAACATTTTGCTTACATTTTATTTATTTTTATTTGAAACATTTTGTAAAATTCACCTATATTTATTGAGATAACTTAATTATAAATGTTAGTGTGTAATTCCCGAGGTTATCATATAAAAAAAGCATGGTAATAGAAATTTACAATCGAAATTTTGAACTTTTTTGTCTCTTTCAAAGGAAATGTTCCTGAAATTAGTATTCGTAAAACTCTGTATTATTTATTTTATATTATTTTTCTTATTTTGTTATGAGATGTAAGCATTATTCTAAGCCCTAAATTTTAAGGGACACATTTGATGAAATATTGCGTTTTTTTATCGTTCAAGTGAAAATATTCTATAATTGTATATAAACCACAGTTTAGTTGCTCTTGTATATTCTTGTGAATTATAATGTATAACTTATAAAGATATAATAATGTTTTTTGTTTATAAAAATGAATATTTTTCAATGTTTTTTATATACTTTAAAAATTTAGTTTGAAACAAAGTTTTAGGAACTTAACCACTAATTTAAAATTTAAAACAAATAATTACAATTTAAATATCTTATATAAAGTTTTTATTTTGAATAATATACATTTTGAAATTTAACAAAGAGTTTATAAATTTATATTCACTGCAAACCTATTTTAGCTCATATCTTTCCATATGTGTGTACGAATTGTTCAAACAATAAAAAAGTATTACATTAAAATTAATATTGTTATTTCTCTTTTGATATTTCACTTTTAAAATAGATATGCATGAAAAATTCACATAAAAATATTAAACCTGAAAATGCTTTAAGTAAATTTTGATGAAATTCAATGCTGTACACAGTTAAACTTACTCGAATTGAAACTAAATTCTTAAATTTTTTAATTTTGAATTTTTTATTACACTCATTTCATGTATTTAGGATTTACAGTTATTAGTATTATTATTTATTATTTAATAAAGATTAAACATAATTCGGTATTTTTATTAAAGTATTCGTTTTGACTACACTATTGAAGCTTTCTATTCCACTAACTCAAATCAATAACATATTCATCATGAAAAAATACAATTTGAATATCCATCAAGTACGCGTTGACACTTTGAAATGATAATCATTATTTTTCAAACAGCATATGATTTCTTCGGATTTCATTCGGGGGAAATGGGGGCGAGTGTATTCACCAAGAAGGGAAGACAGATTCCGGAAACCACAAACAGGTATGCTAATGACATATACCAATAGACCACCCGCGTTAATCACCTTTACTGAAAAGGGGGTGAGGGTGCATACTTTTTAAACTTCTCGTAACTAAGCAACAAATTAAAGTAAACGGGTTATAAATGAGCCAGGAACTGTGTCAGAAAATTTCGCGAGCAGGTCATAAGACCCGTTCGCTAATTCTAATCCTATGGAAGAAATTTATAACGATATCTCGGTTACATTTCAATATTTTTAAATGATTTTTTTTTTTTTTTTTGCATTGGATAGCTGAGATCGATCTGTATGCAGGCCGTTTTTTACTTGTTCGATTTTTATTACAGATTTTTTTTTTATGAGCATGCTTTCAGTTTCGAAACCGGTTCCGAAAATGAAAGCGTCCTCGTTAAAAATATCTGTAAACAAAATCGAAGAATTAAAAAACGGCCTTTGTACAGATCGATCTCAGCTATCCAATGCAAAAGAAATATCATTTAAAAATATTGAAATGTAACGGAGATATCGTTATAAATTTCTTCCATAGGATTAGCATTAGCGAACGAGTCTTTTCACTTGACTGAAGTAGCCTCTTAACATCAGTTTTAACTTTTTTTTTATTATTAATTCCAAGAAAATTAGCAACATAGCTTAATTTCCTTATGTCTCCAGAAACAATTATCTTTCGTTAAGTACATGTCGTAACACATGTTCTCAATATGGGAGGTAAAAAGGACCGATTCGTTAGTTCTAACGTGGCATTAGTCTTATTTCCAATTACTTATTTCGACAATTAATTCACTTAATGATGTTTTCATGAATTGAGAATGATCGATGTGCTATGGGTTTAGGATTTTTTAAAGTTCACACGAGTGTCTCTTTTCTATATGATTTCTTTACGCTTTCTAGCTGTGGGGAGTTCTTTTCACTGTACGTGACACCTCCTAAAATAATTAGTCAGCCAAATGTGGAAGTCGTATTCGTGTATTTATTTTTTGCAAACACTTATCAAGAACACACTTACATTTGTCAGCCTTTAAAGAAAGGAGTGATTTTTTGTTCAAGTTCAGATTTTATAGTCACTAAAGCTTCTTATAATTCTAATTTTAAAACGGAAAAACCAGTTTTCGAAGTGCCTGGCACTAAAAATGGATGATTATTTTCCAATGGTGATGGATTTTTTTTATAGAATTAAAGACAAGCCCAGTGCCGGTAGATGGAAACTAGCATGCAAAGATATTAAATGTCGGGGAAGAGCAGTCTTGTTGAATCCAGAGGGGGGAGAAAAAAATTGAAGAAAAATCCGCACACACATGCAAACCAGATTTACTTTCTAAAGAAAAAATCAATCTTCGTGAGGATATTCTTCATAGATGTAAAACGGAGCTTACACCGAACAGCGAAATTTTCCGAGAAGAGTGTGCGAAAAGGTAAGTGAGTTAATTTTTACAAAAGTATAATAACATTTCAATTTATTTAAACCTGTGAAAACAAAAGCGAAAGGGACCAAGAAAAAAAAAATGTTTATTAAAAGTTTCCGTCTTAGCAAGTATAATTGTTTGTTTTCTTTCCGTCGTGACCAGGGCTTTACAAATTCGGTCGCCACTGCTCGAGCACACTTAAAATTTCAATAATACCGTAATAATTCTATTCTTTTTAAAGTTTAATTGCTTTATTTTGTTTTGATTAATTTATGTATCTCGATATAATAATCATCCTTCTAAAAGAAAACAAAATAGTTATTATAAATAGTTAATTATTGAATACGATAATAAAAAATAATTTTGACTCATATTACCCATAATCTTTTTCATTGGTATATTTCGTGTTTATATGAAGAATTATTGTGTGATATATGTGATATATTATTATATGTGAGGACTGTTCAGTGAGTTTGAATAAACATAGTAAAATAATAGACGAATACTAGTGTTTCACGTTTCTTGACAAATAAACTATTAATCTATATAAATAAATGCTGAAGTATAAAACAAGCAACGCGTTTTGATGGAATAAATCCTTCTTCAGGCATGCATAATTACTACCAAGTGTTTGGACTAAAGTGGCACTTAATGCTTTTTAATTCTGGTGTGTTAAAATTTTCTCAAATTAAAATTTAGGAAACATTTTTAAGCGCAGTTTCATAACATTCGGCTTTTTAAAGATCTTCTGAAATTACAAGTAACTTTTATATGTCTTTTGAATAACAGAATAGACTGTATTTTCCATTTAACCTCTATAATAATTAATTATTTAATTACATTTAATGCTACTTAAATAGTAAGGAAATTATTCATTTGCGTCTAACACATGATCGATATAATCTTACTGAAATTCAGTTTTCTTTAAAACAATTTAAATATCACGCTTTTTCTTTCTATTTTTTTTATTGTCTAAATCCCTCCCCCCCTTTCCGAAATCTTGCTTTCCTCCCCTTTTCTTCCCTCTCATACACTACCCAAAGATTAAAATCATTAAATTTATAATTTATATCTGTAAAATTCTTTTTTTTTTTTTTTTTTTGTTTCTTTATTGAAACGAAAAAATAACCGACTATCTAAATTTTTACTTTCTTCCATCCCCCCCGCCTATTCCAAATATGCAAAAGTTTAAAAAAAGTTAAAGCTTATTATTATTTAATTATTTTCCTGTCCTATTTTTAAGCATATAGTAATGATAAATAAGTATTTATTTAATCAAACTCTTTCCCCGCCGGAAGAAGAAGAAGAAAAAAAAAGCCTTTTCTCCATTTCCCCGCCTATCATCTCAAGAAGTTATATATTTTTTCAACTCTTTATTTTATTTTTATTTTGTTGCTTTTTGTAATATTAAATAAATAGCCCTCTAAATCAACGCTCCCCCTTATGAAATTTATATTTTAGTTACAGGGACACACAAAAGAATTCAGTCACATTGCAGCGTGTGGGAAAAATCGTACGAGGGTCATTTTTCTGCGGTTACTAGATATTAAACATAATTAAATTGATAAATTAGTGAAGTTCGGTACAAGATGATTTCTGTACATTATTGGATGCATAACATTTATTAGTCATTTACGGGGACACGCAAAATAATAAAGTTACAGTACTGGCTATGAGCACTAATTAGTAAAAATGCTTTTTCCGTTCTATTATGCTTTTTTCACACAATTTTTGCATAATACGAGATGTGTATAATTCTACATCTGCATAAAATAGAGCTAGATAAAACAATTTGTAAGCGTTATTGTTAAGGGTGTAAATTGTTCAATAACGGTTTTTCAGTTTGTTATACATATATTTAGTATACTGTATGATGTTTGTAGAATATAGATAAATTACTGTATAGGCTTACGCAAAGAACAAGATACAATGCTGTCTATGATTAGTAATTTCTAGAAGTTTGTTTTTAGTTGTGTTAAACATTTTTTACTTGGATTATTTAAATTTTAGCTTAATCCGGGGTGTCCATAAAAATCTGTAGATAATATGCAGACAGTATAAGGGAATACGAGTACATTTCCGTTTAATGACAGAAAATTCTGAAGATGATTTTTCACATGTTTTATGAATTTGAACTAACTGAAATGAATTTTAAAATACCTGTAATATATATTGTCGACTCAAAGCAATAGTAAAATATATCAATAAATAATAGAAAATTAGTTGTCTGGCTTACTGGTATGAAAAATTGTATCTGCATCTAGTGGAGCAGTAGGAAATGTTTATTTGAACACATCTGAGTTATATTAAACACAACTAGAAACTGTTTTAGAAGTGTTCAACGATATACAAATCTGTAAATCATAGCCAGCATAAAAATAAATCGACTATATTTCCAACTTTGGACGGAAATTGCTAAAATTAGATTTTTAATATGTTATGAATTTTCTAAATTGTTTTCTTAGTTAGTTTTTTTTCGCTTCACTGTGAAGTTTCGTGACAATTTTCTGGAATTGTTAAAAGTAGTTTATAATTATCACTGTAAAGAATATGTAACGTTATTCCATAATTTTTTTTTTTCAATTATTCTGCCTGCATTTTATTGGGTACCGATATAACTGATGTTGCGTTACACAGGGGCGTAGCTACAAATTTATTTTCGGGGGGGGGGGGGGGGTGAAGGGGAAAGTTCAAAATTTTTCCAACTTATAATTCAAAAATTTCACAATGTGAAACAAATTGCTCTATTTTCCAACTAAAATGATATGTTCAATGTGTGTTTAATAATAATAATACTTATACAAAAAAAAAAAAAAAAAAAAAAAAAAGAAAAAAAAATTCTTTCCAAAGAAAAATGCTGAAACTAAAAACAAAAAATTATTATTATTGGTTCTTTTAATGAAAGTTTTTGTCTTCAATTGTGTAAGAGTCATAATCGTACTTCATATGAAAATAGCCTCATACTTTTAGATTTTTGAGAAAGGAACAAAGTTTTGGAAGAAATGTATTGGAGACACTGTTGATGGATAACAGTAGAGAAATTCAGGTCTGGTAGAAGTATGATATTTTTGTAGCACAGAGAAACATAATGAGAAATTGAGTCTGGCTGCTTTTTGTATTTCGTTTGAAAGTTTAACTATTTTGCTATTACAGAACTCAGAAAGGTAGTAAACAAAACAATAAAAAATCTTTTTTTTTTTTTTTTTTTTTTTTTTTTTTAAATCTATAATTTCCAATAAGTAATAATAATTTCCAATCTGTAATTTTAAAAATCTTTAATTTCCCAACTCTAAGCTCAAATTTCCGAAGTTCACATATGTTGAAGGGGGGGGGGGAACCCCCATAGAACCTCTGCACTGATGTGTAATATTACGCCAATTATATCAGGTCAAATTACACTATTATATAAGTTAAATTACTCCATAAAATTGGAGTTAGCATGTTGCCACTAATTTTATGGAGTAACGTTATATATATATATATATATATATATATATATATATATATATTTTACAATGATGCTTGTTACATGATTTCCCTCTCTCTTTTATTATTATTATTATTATTATTATTATTATTATTATTATTATTATTATTAAACCTTTTTCAGAAATCTTCGCTTTTCTATTCTTTTCTACTCTTTTCTTACTCTTTTTAAATAACTTTAAATTTCATCTTTTCTTTGGTGGTGCTTATTTTGAAATAACTATGATTAAAAATCTTCTAATTTTCTACTGCTAGATACCAAAATCTATGCTTGATACAAAATTTCTCTATTTCTTTTTTTTTTATTCCACTTACATTGCCCCTTTTTATGAAATTTCCGTTTTTCTTTTCCTTGCTTTTCTCTTAACAAATATAGTTAATCTTGAAGTCTTTTAATTTTTGAAATTTATCCGCCTTATCTGATACTTTGCTGTGATAATAACGGGCCAGCTTTATTTCAGTAGTTTTGAAAACGGCCCAGATTTACTTTATTTTGTTGCTTAGTTACGGAAAGTTACAAATGCATGAATCCGACTTTTAAGTAAGGCATCGAATAGACTGCGTTTCTTTTCGTCGTAAAGTTTGATATGGTCAGGCGCTCTCTTTTATGTTTGTTGACTTCTGCGGAATTCTAGATGACATAGAACTTCACAGGCCGTCGTTGACGTGTCTCCACTTCTTTCTTTTGTTGAGATTCTCCTTTCTTTGCTTGATGACCACAGAACCATTGGAAAAGAAGGTGCAGGTATTAAGCAAGGGAAGGTGGGGGGCACTGACGGGTCTGCAACCCGCTCGCAATTTAAAGAAAATATAAAGTTTAATTCCAGTAGTATATGTGAAATTTACTTGAAGTAGTTTAGAAGAATCTAATGAAACCTGCTAAGACGGAAACAAAAAATCGAAACGTATTCTGTATTAGACAGATTTATATCTGTGAAAGTGCATCATTTACCAGAAATCATAAAAGTTCCATTACCACCAGGTATCCGTTTACATATATTTCTTTTACGCACGTTTTATTATATTTTACATAAATGTATATGAATGTGTATAAATAATAAAATGTATATAATTATTTTGCATAATAACACATATCATGTTTTATTATATAAAACATGATATATGGAAATTCAAATTGCATATTTTTTTTCTTTAGGCAAAAAACACTAATAATATGTTTACTCTTGCTGTTTTTCGATTTCTTTTAATTTATTTTAATGGTTGGTACGTTACAGGCTTGTTATTTAGCTTGTTGCAGCTTGCGCTATCATGTTTTTTTTGTTGTTGTTTTTTTTTAAATAACATTTCAAAATTTTACAGAATTTTATTTTAATGTTTATGTAACTTTTTGCTAAAAATCAGCTTTATTTTATTTTAAAAACCTTAGAAGTATAACTGCATGTTATAAATTGCAAACACACAAAAAATGTCCTTATCAACAACAATTTATGATTAAAAAGTATTCAGGAAATGCTACCAAATTTGACAGTTAAAGCCACTTTCGTGAAGTGATCGTCTTGGAAAAGTCATCATCAAGGTGTGATTAACTGCAATTCCAAACGTATCCTATTTATGAAAAATGAAAAACGTTATTCTCTTCTTAAGAGTACTGCGAATGTCATTCATGTATGCTTCAAAATGAGTCCGAAAATGTACGAAAGAGGGAGGTAATTTTAAACGCACATATCTTATTTTCGGGTAACCAGATTTTAATCCGACCATACTTGTGTTTCTATTTGATGCTTTTTCTTTTCGCTGTGGACCAGGTTAACTTTCAATGATTCATGATCATATTGAGTTTTGATTTTTTTCGAGTTTTGTTCAGACTGAACCAGTTTTTCAAAAATATTTTCAATTAAAAACTATATGTTTGAAAATTAATTATATGTGTTCATTTTAATACATAAAAAGATCCAATTGATGACATAACTATTGACTACTTTTCCATAATTGTATTAAAATATGAATTAATTCTTATTTCATTCCTGGTTCGCGATCGATTCGATTCGGGTTGAAGTGTGTTAGATTTCAAGTTGACTTGAAGCAGAAGTTTTGGTTCTGTTCTGGTACAATCCTACTTGCGCAGGACTCAAATGTAGACCTTACAAACAAACATTCTGTTATATTCTATTAATGTGCTCTATCTTTGTTATTCATTATATTTGCTTTTCAGTAATTTACTATATTGTCACTAATGTTAAGTCATTTTCTTAAATAATTGCATCTATGAATTTTGAAAATTATTATTTTATTTATTTTTTTTCGACTGAAAATTTCCATTCTTTTATAAATATTTTTTTATTATTATTTATAGCAGCAACATAATAACTGAAAAAAAAAAAAAAAAAAAAAAAAGGGCTTAGAAAATCGACAGAAATGTATATTTTATTTAATTTTTATTTTGAATATGTGTATAATATTTATTTGCACCAGATTACGTGTTTTCAGAGATGATACAATGATGATTTTATGATAAATTTTCCATAGGCATAAAAATTTGAAAGTTAATGTGCTAATTCATTTTTTCATAGAGTGTCTCTGAAGTCTAGAATTTCTAAAAGCTTTAATAATTTTAAATACTAACTGAAAAAAGTTTTTTAAAAGGTATTTCGCACTTTTTTCTTTAAACGCATAATTTTATGCGGATATTTTTACATATTCTGTGATACAAAAAGAGGAGCAGCCACTATGAGAAATGTGGCAGATGCAATGTATTTGACGCCTGCTCTTATAGGGTCCGCACCTATAACGTGATCTAAATACCTTTGTTTACCTTTAATAATAAAAAAAAATTCTTGCACTTTTTAAAATGGAGGCCAGCACTGTACAAAAGTGTTCAAAAGTAGGTTATATGCTTAAGCTTGTTTTAAAAAAGGGGGAAATTTTCTCACTCGATAACGAGAAACATTCGTGAACTAATTTAAAAAAAAAAAGAAAAGAAAGAAAGAAAGAAAAATAAATAGCAGACATCAGCGTAAAAAATTTGGAATCAAATAACTTTTTCAGTTTTCGATAAATGAATTGCATCTTATGAGATTAATTTCTCACGGTAACGTGGTGACATTAACATTTCTCATTGCATCTTATGTGATTTATTTCTCATTTTACTTTTCTCTGTAAGAGCTTCTGAAAATTTGTTTCAAAATATCATCTTTTCGTATTTAAAACAAAAATATTCTTTGCATTTATCGAAATATAGAAATCTCTACTCAATTTCCCATTTTTTGAATAAGAGTGCTTGCCAAGTTCGTGTATCTAAGATTAAATTTGACTTCTTGAGTGTGTGAGAAAGTTCTCACTATGAATAGGATACTGATTTGAGGTAGTTGAATAGAACGCTGATTAGTGTAACTAATACTTTCATCTATGTATCCAATTATTTTTAATTTGTATTAAATTAAATAAAAAAAATAATTGTAAATTTTAAAAACAAGAAATGGGAAAAAAATCCATTTTCTTTATTTGCATGTTCTTTTAAATTTAGGAATTTTTCAGTGTAATTTGAAGTTTGAATAAGTTTAAAGAAACTGTCTATATTGCACGCATTGAATTTCCCTCAATTTCCTTAAAACATTTATGAATCCAATATCTTTGTGTGTACTCTTTATGGATATAATTTTTAAAAATGAAATACGAAATATCAATTTTATTGAGAATACATTTTTATTGTTTGAACAATTCACACGCACATATTGAAAGAAATTATAAAAATATTTTTACTCTGATTATAAGTGTATAAGATCCTCGATAAACTTCTATATGTATGTTTTTTAAAATCAAACCTTCATAATTAATAGTTCAAGTTCTAGTTATCAGTTTTCCATTTTCTATTAGTTCTTGAGTTCCTTACTCTCTGTTTTGAATTGAAATTTTAAAGTATATAACAAGACATATAAAAATATATTTTTTATGAGCATACAATTTTATAAATCTACATTTTCATAAGCAGATAAAGTTTTTATTTCATTATAAATGATGCTATTTATTTTTTAAGAATATACCAACAATTAAATTGCATATATATGCAATTAGAGAAGCAAAAATCTGATATCCGCAGCAGATTTTCTAAAAAGGTTACAGCAAAGAGGGAAAATCCCCTACATGCGCTAATTATGCATTTTTTCATGGCCTTTTGATGAAATTCGTATATTTCTGCGACCCTTTCACAAAATTCGAGTTTTTTAGCGATACTTTGTCGAAATTCGCTTTTTTTTTCTTCTTGTGAAGAAATTCAGGTTTTTTGCGATGTAATTCGAGTTTTTTGATGTAATTCGCGTTTTTTTCGCTATCCTTTGACGAAATTTGAGGGATTTTTTGCGATCCTTTAACGAAATTAGTTTTTTTTTTTTCGCGATGCTTTTATGAAATTAGTTTCTTCTTTCGGGATTTTTTGACAAAATCCGCGTTTCTTCCCCTGATCCCTAGGCGAAATTGGTGAAATTTGCATTTTTTCCGCGATTCCTTGACGAAATTTGCATTTACTTGCAATATTTTTGCTACATTCATATTTTCCCCCGATCCTTTGACCAAATTGACGATTTTTTCTGCGAACGATTGAAGAAATTGAGTTTTTTGCGACCGTTTGTCGAAATTGGCGATATTGTTGCGTTACATTTTTAATGTCAGAGTTTTGAGAACCGAAAGCCTTAAATTTTCGAAAAATTGGGAATAGAATCACCTCTATAATTAGACGGTGATAAGATTTTTTTTTTTTTTTTATAATTTTTCTTGTGTGTTCTTGAAAAAAAAAAAGGTTTAAACTGTATTTTGTTTCTTATAGTGCAAAATTTATCAAAATATCACACATTCACAATTTTTTATATGTACTCTTGTGTGACAAATTGAAAAAAAGAAATACTGCTTTTCTAATATTCCCCACTACCATGATTGCTTACTTTATACATATTTTTTGTAACATGTATCCTGCTCAGATTAATCTTCTGACCCTACATAGTTCAATATTAATGTTACACTTAATTTATATCCACGTTAAAGGAATTATGTGATTACAGTACACAATTTTGATGTAATTTGTATGTATTTTGTTGTACATGTGTATATATTAAATAAATTATTTTTCACTTTGTATTTCTGAATTTTTTTCACACATAAACGTTATTACTTTTATGCGTTTCTTTCGCAGTTTAGCAACTGGAATTTTCAGATTAAGGCAACAGTGGACGTTCAAAAACATTTTCTACAGTTTTTGCTCAATCGTTTTGAAATTTAATACACATATAATTTGTGCAATAATTAAGAAAATTTCTTAATTTCCTTAAAAATATTAATATGCAAATGAGTAATTAATTAATAATATGCTAATTAGTGATACAAATTAAAAATGTTCCATGCGCATTAAATTTTGTTTCAGAAACTTGTTTTTTTTTTTTTTTTTTTTTTTTTGTGATAGCTTTATGATATTACATCAAAAATTAGTATACATTTTAAAATTATACTAAGTAATTTGGCAGAAAATAATTATAAACATATAATATTGTTCATTTCGGATAAAATTCAATGATAAAATATTACTTTTTTTTTTTTTTTTTTTTTTTTTTTTACACATATTAATAGCAAGTTTTGTAATAAAGTATATCAACAGCAATATTAACAAGTATTATAAAAATTAGTATAAAATTAAGACGAATGGAGCATTTTGAACTTACTCAGTCGGCGAAAATTCTCATTTTGAGAAAACTGGATTTAAAGTTTTATTTAAATGCAGATTAGCGATTGTTTATGTTAGAAAAACAGCTGTATCTCTGCAAAAAAAAAAAATTATCAGATTTGAATAATTTTTATTTATTTGAAAGTAGAAGATTGCCGGAACATTTTTTCGAAAAAACAAAAAATGATTTTTTTAATGTTCTTTGCGATTTTGAACGTCCACTGTCGCTTTAAGAAGCCACTTACTCCTTAAAAATCCCTAAAATCGACACCTATTCTAATATCCAAATAACATAATTTACTTACATCTAAACCACAAACACCTTAATTTGATGGATAAAGACTTATGGAAATGAAAACATGCGTCATCTAATTTAGAAATATAATTTCTCCACTTTTTGCTTCCGAAAACAGTTTTTATTACCGAATTAAAATTAAAAAAAAAAAATTAGAAATAAAACGGATGAAAAGTTTTATGTATAAAAAAATACATTCTTATGAAATAGTAATTTAATTTTAATTAATTTACGATTATGCGTTGAGAAATAAAATTTTAAATTCTAAAATAAGAAATTAAATAATGTTTATTTTTTTCTTTCTAGTTGCCTTATCTTAAAAAAGGGACAAAAAGATATGTCTTTTTGAAAAAAATTCGTTTGTTTGCGCTTTCTACCAAGTGTAAAAAATCTGTACATTTTTTGATAATCGAATTCGATGTCAAATTAATACGGAAATTTTTGGGAAAAACATGAAATACATTAAAAAAATAGGCGCAATTTTCAAGATGAACATTTTATGCTTATAAAAGAAAGTAAAGAAAAACTATTTTTAATTTCTTGTTATAAATGCTATAAATTTGATGATGGATAAAATATATAATGTGAACTTAAAAAAGCCCACAGTCTTACTTAAAAGGCGACTAAAGTGATGAAAAAGTTTTTACAAGTTTAAAATATACATTTTATTTAAAACTTCTTAGTACTTTCAAGCTTTCCAAGCTCATCATCAGAGAATATCTTAATAACTAAATGTTGTTTATTTATACAAATACGTCACTTTGTTTTGAAGATGAGAGAACCAATAATTACCAGAGTTGAAAGTAGAAGTAGCAGCAACAAAGGAAATATATATTATTATTAATTACAGTTCCATTTATTTTATGACATCACTCTGTCCTCATACGTCACTTTTCATGGGTAGAAGAAAATATTTAACTGCCGTACTTTAAATTTTAATACGTAACTTTGCTCCAGTTTTCAGTATTTATTTTCAGGATATTGAAGCATAAACTGGGGATATTGTACGATAGGGCGTCGTTATATACTTGATTGTTTTTACACAGGTTTTCTATTGATCCTCTTATAGTGGATGCGTAATAATTGGATGTTGGGAAAATGATTCTTGCATGATCAAAATCTATTGCGATATTCTGATAGAAACTTAAACGAGAGTGAGTTGTGGGTTGACGACAAAATTTTATCTCTGCTTTATGTTCTTTTATTCTTTCTTTGATTTTTCTTTCGTGTCATTCCGTCAATCGTTTAAGTTTCAATCAGAATATCGCAATAGGTTTTGATCATGCAAAAATCATATTCCCAACATCCAGTTATTACGCATGCACTATAAGAGAATCTATAGAAATCCTGTGTAAAAACAATCAAGCATGTAACGACGCCCTATCGTACGACATCCCCAGTTTATGGTTCAATATCCTGAAAATAAATCTTGAAAACTTGAGAAAGTGACGTATTAAAATTTAAAGTACGGCAGTTAAATATTTTTAGTTATATAAATAAAAAGTAATAAAATTGTTTTTATGTGTATGTATATAATATAAAATTATTTAAAATACCTTAAAAATCAAATTAGAATTCCAAAATGTTTTCGACCAAATTCAGACGATAATCGGAAGTGTTCATTTTATCGTCAGCGTAGAAATAAACTTTTATATTTTAATGTTTGCGCTTGTACTAAATCTTAAAATTAGTCTTTTTTTCAGTAAATTTCGTCGCTATCCATTTTTTCTTGAATGTTCTAAGCACAAAATTTTTCCTCTGAATGCTTTGAAATGTTCTATAGCTGTTTGCTATTATGCTTGAATTTTTAAAACTAAATACAGATCAAAAGTTAAAGGTAGTTAATTGCAGCAAAATGAGCGAAAATTCTGAGAATTTCATAAAATTTAGAAAGTTTTTTTTTTTTTTTTTTTACTTTTTTATTCAAATATATAAAATTCGAGGCAGCGTTTTATTTGTATATATAAACCAAACTTGAATAAAAATATTGGGGGTTTTCAATTGATCTGGAATGCGCATGTTGTATTTTGAAAAGTTCTTCGTAACACTTAAAACATCCCGGAAAATTCCTTATTTTTCTCAAAAAAAAAAAAAAAAAAAAGTATTTAGTATTTCTTGTGTGATAAATATATACCATAATGCATATAGTGTGCCCTTGATTAGTATTTAAAGTGAAAAAAAAGTAAAATAAAAAAATGAGTTGTATGTTCCTTGTCGCCTTAAGTAATTAAATTAAAAAAAAAAAAAATCCGCGTAAATTTAATTTCAAATGGCATGTTTCACAAAGAAACAAAAGGGTAGAAAAGAGAACGTAAAAAATCTATAACTGCTTATCAAAATGGCTTTCTCAAAAACGAGAAACTTTCTGACACATTATCTGGCTCATTCATAAACGCAGAGGCAAAACTGGAAAGACTAGCTATTGAAGCAATTTGGAATCGAAATGAGTTTACTATTTTTTGACAAATAAATTACTTATCGAGCTATAAGCGATTTTTGTCTAGTGATGAAAAGTCTTTACCCTTTCTCGCGCTTCCGCGTCGGTAATTTGGTTTAAAAGCCGGCATTGAGAGAATTTTTAAGAAAGGTCTTTTGCTTTTAACAAAAAACGGAAAAGTCTTCCGGTTACACAGTTTCTGAATAAGAACACAGGGTAATTTCATGGTTTTCTGAACATAAATGAATTCAGAAATGTGTCAGAAAGTACCTTCCTTTTATGCGAGAGCAGTGTTCAGCTATACTGCAGAATGTTTCTCAGAGAAAAGAGGGTGTATCTAACAATTATAGTTGTTATAGGGGTCAAACAAAAGAATTGGGATACATTAGAGTCTATAGCAGAAATTTATTTGAAGTGCATTTTGATGGTGTTTTTCTCGGACAAATTCAACGAAATTTATGAAATGTTAAGCATGAAAGTACAGAGTATTTCGAAAAACTGAAGTTGGATAAATGTAAATTATAAAAGTAGTTGGGAAGTGTTTAATAATCTATACAACCGGCATGATTTATCTTTATCATTTTGGTCACATGTGCTATCTGCAGGAATGAACCTCAGATGGAAAACCAGCAATAACATTTCTTTCTAACTATATATAGTTTCTAACATAGTTTCTTACTATATCGTAGTAAGAAACAATGTTAGAAACTATATCGTAGTTTCTGACTATAACATTTATTCGAACCATAACTGTCTAAATTAAACAGTCTAAAAAAAAATTAATCATTTTGCTTCCATTTTAAAATGTTATATATAACATTTTAAAATGGAAGCAAAATGATTAATTTTTTTTTAACTTTATAAATTTTCAATATATATATTTTTTTATGTATATATGAAGACGTGAGTTTCAAACCTCGCCCTGTCCAGATAATCTAATTTTGGGAAATCGCAAAAAACCCGTTGGTTTTCATTGTAAACCAATATTTTACAATGGCAGACATACACGTTAAAACTAGGGTTTTTTTTCAGATTATAGTTTTTTTTTTATGCAGGTTCACCTATAGAATAGATTCATAAAAAACACTCGATATTTTAAAATTTGGATAACGTGAGTTATGAAACTCACATCCTCGTATACAATTACATAATTCTTGAGTTACATTTTAAATGTCTTTCACAGATTTCTAGATAAATAAGGCCTTCGCGGCAACAATAAAATCTATACGTAGAAGGGGACACATATGCAGAATATCCAATTCTCGACGAGCGTAAAAATGTTCTAGCAATGTATATGTGTCCCCCTCGACTGTGACATCAAAATGACGTATGGGGGCATATATACAGGGGTCGGATATACAACCCGCTCGCTAAAAGTAAAAGTCCTAGCATTGGATATCTGCCCCCTTGATAGGTGTCCCTTTCTGCTGTGACGTTAAAATGACGTATGGGGGCATATATACAGGGGTCGGTTGTCCAACTCTCTCGCCAAAAGTAAAAGTCCTAGCATTGGATATATGCCCCCTTGATATGTGTCCCCTTTGCTATGACGTCAAAATGACGTATGGGGGCATATATACAGGGGTCGGATATACACCCTTCGACGAAAGGAAAATTCTGTAGGACTGGATATGTGTCCCCTTCAGTTGTGACGTCAAAATGACGTATGGGGGCATATATACAGGGGTTGGATATACAGCTCTTGAGAAAAATAAAATGCTCTGTATTGGATATGTCCCCCCTTCTGATATGGGGGCATATATACAGGGGTCGGATATACAATTCTCGAATAAAGTGAAATGGTGTAGCACTGGATATGTGTCCCCTTCTACTGTGACGTCAAAATGACGTATGGGGGCAGATATACAAGGGGTAGATATCAGGCACCTCTCTTTGTCCAGTGTGACACTTATCACGTGATACCGTCTCTGAAGGTTCCCCTCTGTTTGGGACTCACGGGGTCACTCGAGGCATTTTCGCCGATCCCAACCGTTATAGCAAAAATGAGAAACAGCGCATGCGTGGGGACTTAGATTGAAATTCTCTTGGTAGAAAACTTGTACCGGGTTACCGAGGTTGCTATGTCAATTGGCGATTACTTTTTGGCGTTCGAAAATATTTCGATGTCTTGTTATTGTGAAACGGTGATAGTGTAGAGTTTACGTAAACTTATTTGATTTGATATTTATAATGAATTTACCTGAACAATATACGTAAATTCCTGTCAAAAATGATAAAAATATTTTCTTAAACAGTTTTGACTCCTTTTCTTCTAACTTTAATGTGATTTATAAATAAATAACAATATTACCTATATTAGATAATAAATTGTTGTTTGATAATTTAACATTTTTCTCAATATCGCAACTACTTATAGATATAATTTAAATTGGTAATTAACAACCACAACAACAAAAATATTATTATTATTAGATTGACAGTGGTGTTTAAAGGACTTGAGATTTTTTTTTTATGATATTTTACTTTTTTGTGAAACTAGCTACTTAAATCTCCAGTATTAATTTATAGTATATTTTAAATCTGTTTCCTGGTTTATTCGCATAAACATACTTAAATAGTTTATTGAAATATTTTATCATTATTGATAGCATGTTACATTTTATAATATTTATTTTTTATCATTATTAACGTATTGTAATTAAATAGTACCAGATACTAATATTATTGCTGTAGCAATACAAATAAAAAGAGATACTATTTATAATAAATATTATCTATATTAGATAAATAAATTTATAATATTACAAGATATGTTATAGAGAGATATTTTATAATACATACTATAACATATTAAAGTACTACTTTAATTATATATTATAATTTATTATTAACTATTATTTTTATAAACTTAATTTTAAAATATTTTGTAAGGAAAAAAAAAAAAAAAAAAAAAAAAAAAAAAAAAAGCTGTTATGTAGTATTTAAATCTATATATATATATATAGATATTTATTTAATCATTAAATGGTTTACTGAAATATTTGAATCATTATTGATATTTTTATAATGTTGTATACGTTAATAATGATAAAAAATAAATATAAAATGTAACATGCTATCAATAATGCTAAAATATTTCAATAAACTACAATGCATTTACTTATTATCGACATTAAATATTTTCATTATAAGTAAAACAGGTGTAATTCATAATAAATATTATCTTCTTTATTGTCTAAAGAAGATATTTTATAAATAAATATCATAAATTATCATTAAATTTCAATGAAGTATTGATATGTAAAATTTTATTTATTGAAGTGTATGGATAGTATTACATAACTAATATAATAATAATATGATAATAATCTAAGTATTACTATTATTATATTATTATATTTTTAATAATTTGTTATTATCAAACCAATTATCTATAAATTACAGTGACATCTTTAATTTTATAATATAATAACAACAGTCATTTGATAATTATAAATTACATAATATAATAATTTATCTTTATCAAATGTTCTATATTCAATATTCTATTATTTCATATCCAAATATGCTAAAATTATTTATAAATTGTAGAAAATTACATAATAATATGCTATCACTAAATAATTTGAAAACAAAATATTAAATCTAATTAGCTATTTGGAATATCTAAACATTGTTTCTATTTATTAATTATAAATAGTTAATTATCTAATTAATGTGTATTATAACTTAATTTGATAATAGTATAACTAAAATGAACTCTATTTTAAATTTAAAAAACTCTTAATGATAATTTATATCTTTGTAAAGTAATTTTTATTTTTTGATAAATGTATGATGATACATAATATCAAGGTGCAATTTGTATATGGAATTAAACAAAAGAGAACGATCACCGATATAAGAAAATACTACTATTTATTTGAATGTATCCCAAAAAACAGTTTCACATAAATTTTTTATTAATTTTTATACACCATAATTATAATAGAAGTATAAATGATATTGATGTTGAATCAAATAATATCACCCTACCCCCCTCCACACAAAAAGTGAAAAAAAAATTAATGTGCTGCCATCTATCTCCAGTGATTTAAACGAAATTGGTTATTAAAAATTTTTATAATTATCTGAGTTATTTATAATTATCTGCTTTTAATTGCTTATAACTGAATTAAAAAAAACAGTTACAAGAAGTTGTATTTAAAAAGGAAGGCCATAGTAATAATATTCAATAAAAAATGTATTTTAATATTTAGTTAAATTACATAAAGTAGAATAGAATTGAAAAATAGTAATGCATTATTAAATTTGTAAAAATCATAAACTATTACATTTAAATTTATATGTACTGCTTAAAATAAATTGACAATGTTTCTTTAAAAATATACTATTTTGGCAGCAGAACATACAAGATTTAAAAGAATATATTTTTAACTTTATGTTAAAAAAAATAAATATATAAAGTAAAAGAAAAAAAAGATAATTATTCTTCTTAATATTAAGTGTGGAAAGAATAATATATATTTGCAGTTACATTTTTATTAGTAATCCGTTTAAATTATTCATTAATAAGCTCATTTGCAAAATTTTACTCTTTATTTGTTGAGTAATAAATAATTTCCTAATTGCGTTAGTATTAAATATTTTACAGAAATCACATGAAGCTATTTCTAAAGCAGTGTTGTTTGTCAATAAAAATAAAATAATAATGTAATTGACATAGGAAATTACAAAACAAATGAAAATAGAATATTAAATAAAGTTGTGTATTTAATAAATAAATTATTAAATAATATGCGGTTCTTTTTGTTGAAATTAATAAAACCTTACATGGACTTTCACCAAATTACCTTTAATTATTTAAAAATATATTTTGCGGGTGATTTAAAATAACTAAACAATAAGAGTAAAAATATCTATGATAGTAGAGTTATTTTTATTTATTATAAGCCATTGACTTGCTACAACATTTACAGAAAGTTTTGCTAATCAACTGAAAAAAATGTTGATGGGATGAAAATGTCACGCCTGATATGATAAAAGCGCCAAGTTGGTAACCTTGTATATATTTGTTTTCTAGTAAGTGAATTTCAATCTAAGTCCCCACGCATGCGCTGTTTCTCATTTTTGCTATAACGGTTGGGATCGGCGAAAATGCTCACTCGAGTGGCATTGCCGAGATCGCTAACCGTCCCCTTATTCAAACGAACACAGCAACTCTACCCGATTCCGAGAATTGGAGGTTCAGAGAGACAATTTGTCACAACGATTGGGAATGAGACAATTGAGGATTGAGGTGCCTCCAGTACTCCGCTATGATCCAAAACTAGAAGCAAGTTGCAGATTGCAGTCAGGTATTGAGGAAGTAAAGTTGAACTAGTGTTTCGCCAAAACACGTGTATCTGGATCTGGAATACATGTAAAAGTACTGAGTGCTAATTGCTGTATACTGTTCCTAGGATATTGTGGTGCTTCTTAGGATGTTGCAGCACTTCCATATCAGGTAAGCTTGTGATTTGTGTTGCTCATAGTTAAAAAGAAAAAAATCTTCACATATTATAGGTATGTTTAGTTAAAAAAAAAAAGATGAAATATCGAAGGAAAAAAAACATGGATAAAAGTGGGCGTTTTAAGGAAATTTTCCTGATTTAGAGAATATATTTTTAAATGTTCAGTAAGAAATGGGGGTAAAAGAAGGGGTAAGTAAGAAATTCAAGCTTCATCCAAGATACTAAACAACTGATTTAAAAAATAAATAAAAATAAAAACCATTTTAGTCACAATGTGTAAAAACCAACATAAAGAAAAGTGCAAAAATTAGAAAGAATTCAGCTCACAGCTATTTCAAGGCTATTTCTCATTTTAAAAAAATAATAAAAAAACTAACTTCCTCAATTTGGGGTAATAGCTTTTATAGCTGTAAAAGTTGCTTGCTAAGTTATTACTAAGTTTTTGTATTTTTCTTTACGTTGGTTTTTTAATGTGATATATTCAGTACAAGATATTTATGTATCATAATCATCTGAATATATCACATTAAAAAAAACCAACATAAAGAAAATCCCAAACGCTGGGTAATAATTTAGCATACAACTTTTACAGCTATAACAGCTCTTACCCCCAATTGAGGAAGATACATTTTTTCTTTATATTGAATAAAACCTTGAAGTAGCTGTAAGCTGAATCTTTTCTAATTTTTGTACTTTTCATTATATGTATTGGTTTTTACACACTGTGGCTAAAAGGTTTTTATTCCTAGATATTTTTTAAATCAATGTATCTTGGAAGAAGTTTAAATTTATTACCCCCCCCCCCCCAGATCTACGTCGAGTGCTATTAAGAAATATTCGATATTTTATTCTTTCTTTAAATCATTTTTTTTATTTTCATAACACTGAATATGTAGTTGTAAAAACTTGGAAGTAAAAATCGTCTCAAGCAGAGTTCTTTTGTTCTTTTGGGAAAGCCAATTAAAAAAATTACCAAACATGCGAAATCTTAAATATATAGTGTTGTTTGAAATGCACACAAAAAATAAATATAATTAATAACAATAAGGAATATTATTGCTAAAAATAATTTGTTAAATAGTAAGTTCTTGTAGTTGTTGTAATAGTAGTTATAATTATTATTTATTTAAAATAAACTAATTGTATAAAATTAAAAAATATTTTGAACTATTTATATTTGTTAAATTAATATAATTAATAACTATTATTAAATTAACATTAATAAATAAATAAATATTGATAATACTACATAATAAATAAATAATTATTATTAAATTAATAATATAATAAATAATTATTTTTAAATTCTTAGTAATACAACATATAATTATTATTATTAAATAATTAATATATAATAACAATAATTATTATTAAATTAATAATATAATAAATAATTATTTTTAAATTCTTGGTAATACAATACATAATTATTATTATTAAATAATTAATATATAACAACAATAATAATATGAATATAGAAATAAATATTTAGTAAACTTAATTATAAACATGATCTGAATTTAAGAATACAGTATCAAATTCATATAAAATAAACTTGTATTAGAAGGAACTATTTTATAAATAAATGCACCTATTGTTTAACAAAATATTATGTTTAAGAAAATTAAAATACATAATTGAAAACAAATATTACTAAATTAGTACTTATAAATATACAAAATACATAAAATAACTTTCGTCTAAAAAGCAAATGAGCTTAATATTGCATAAATGCACTAACAATTCTATTTTAAAAGGAGAAGCTATGAAAAAATGATTTTGTCCTCTTACTTGTTGGCGCGCACGCGCAAACGACGGTCGGGCGTTCTGCCTTAAGAGCCTACTTCAGTCAAACGAAAAGACGCGTTCGCTAATGCTAATCCTATGGAAGAAATTTATAAAGATATCTCGGTCACATTTCAGTATTTTTAAATGATTTTTTTTTTTTTTTTTTTTTTTTTTTTTTTGTATTGGATAACTGAGATCGATCTGTATGCAGGCCGTTTTTTACTTTTTCGATTTTGATTGGAGATTTTTTTTTATAAGGATGCTGAAAATGAAAGTGTCCTCATTAAAAATACCTGTAAAGAAAATCGAAAAACTAAACAACGGTCTTTGTACAGATCGATCTCAGCTATTCAATGCAAAAAAATCATTTAAAAATATTTAAATTCAAACGAGATATCTTTATAAATGTCTTCCATAGGATTAGCATTAGCGAACGGGTCTTTTCGTTTGACTGAACTAAGCTCTTAATAGCTAAAAGTCCGAATGGTCGGACGTCTAGCCACTTCCATTGTATTAGCAATGAAAATAAATCATATCTAAACAGTGGTTGAAAATAATCAGTTCTAATTGTCATGAGATAAATTTTCTCCGTATTCAGAGTTTTTTCTTTATTAGAGTTAAACATGAAAAACAAACCCAAAATTGCCATCTATTTAGATTTATTGAAAAAACCACTTTCTACTTGAGAAGTAGAATGTATTTGATTTGATATTATATTGTGTGTAGTACAACTTAAAATGATGTAAAAGGAAGTACCTTGATTAACTCATATTTATATGTTGGAGTATTTGACACTCTTCCAACAAGTTGCTAAATTTATATAAAAGAGTTTTGTTCTATACAATGAAAAAAGGAGTATTTTTATTAATTAAGGTACTTAATTTAGAATTGACGGAGCTAAGAATTTTCTTCTATTTAAAATTAAATGTGCGAAAATATTGTTTATGCATTACACATTTGACTGACCATCAGAACTGACCTATTTGAATAAAGCTGCAACGATTCGACTGGGGCCCCCTAATTTATCTTTTCCCAGGGCCCCAATTAGTCATGATCGGGGCCTGCCCCATCCCCTGCCTGAACGAAGATAATTTCTAAAGCACATTTTAAAAATATATTGTAATTCCTTTCATATTTACCCCTTACTGAACAATGATAATCTTTCTGACTCTTTAAAGCTCTACTTAAATCCAAAGCAGGTAATTTCTTACACATTCATGAAGTCTTTTTAAATCTCAGATGCAAGTGCACTTATTCAGAACAAATAAGATTGATTCGAGTTTTCCATTTTTCGATAAAGGCAAGGAATCTTTCGAGAAATCTTCGTAAAACGTGGGGGTTTTAAACTAAATTTCAGGCCACGACAGCCAACTGCTTCCTTGGCGTAAAATGGTCTTTTTCTGAATGATTCTTTTCTTTTATAAGAAAATGGGAAATTCTCCAATTTCTTGGTATCTGAATAAAATGTGTAAATTTTATATTTTTACGAATATTAATGCAATTTTTTTGTATTTACGAATAAAAACGACTTCCAACAAGTATCAGAAAAGTAGCCATTTTGGATATGGAAACAGCCTTCAATGTAAAAATGGCTTATTAAGAGAAGTGATTGCCCCCCCCCCCCCCCCAAAAAAAAAGGAGCTATAACCCACCTCTAAATTGAGGGCTGAATCCATCTTTCATAGCATCTTTTGAAGCTATTTATAACATAATCCTGTCTGCATAAAAATTTCGTAGCCCTTATTGTAGGAATAACATAGCTATCTATATTATAAAGGACAAACGTATCTGTGCGTAACGCTGACGTCATTTTGCGAATGGCAACAGCAGACGATCAAATTTAACTTTTATTTACTTTTATTGCCATTTTTTTAATTTCTAAACATCGCATACTTTTAGTTTTTACACCGTCAAATAGAGAAAGAAATGTTCTTTCAAGTACAATTTGTTTCAAAACTATATCGCAATTTATTTGAAAACTGTATTCTAATTTATTAATTTTTTTTTCTTTTATAATTTTCAAGCATGATTTTATTATATCTATTTCTGTCACCTGCAGACAGACGATTACAAAAGACAAACATGTTTGCACTTAAATTAATATAAATTACATAGTTCAGCATTTGTTTCCGGCTTATATTCTATAATGATATTTAAACTTTATCAATACATAAATTAAAAATATATCTATAAATAAAACACAAATTTAAGACATGTAAACGAACCATGCTTAAAATATTGAAATTATCAGAATAAAAAAAAACTAGCGATCTTTGGCGATTTCTTCGACTGTTAATTTCTGGCATGATGCTAATAAGAAAGTATCGCTTTTAATAAATTTCAAAATTTTATTTCAATACATAATTGCCAACATATAAAAATGATTGTTGATACAGTCGCCCCGTTTAAACGAATATTGGCGGTTCCATAAATAATATTCGATTAAACGAGGAATTATAACTGCAATATTTAATGCGTAATAAAAATAAAAATAACCATCTACGGTATATTTAATTAACAGCCTAATAAATCGTTAACAGACTAACATAAAATAAAATAAATACAAATGCTAATATAAAGTAAATACGTATTAATTTAATGTCAGTACATACATTATGATTTACATCACACTTAATGCAGCTCGCTTGAATTTGGTCAAAACTTTTCTACTTCTAATTTACGTTAGTTATACTGCCTTAAAAAAAATCGTTGAAAGTGGTTTATTTAAGTGGAATTTGAAAGGAATAAATATCGAGTTATTTTTCGAATGAGTGCAAAATATTACAACTACCACCTCGAGTGACGGCACATTGCCATTAAAGCCTGGTTAACAGCAAGAAGTGATGGTGGGGAGATCAAGGTGGGAAATCATTTGACCTGTCCATTATACACCTGCTGGCCGAAATCATTGCTGGAAATTTGTTTTAAGCCTAAAGGAACCGAAAATGACAAGAGGTGAAGGAAGTTCCAGCTGAAACGCGCTTTCCGCGCCTATTTTCAAACATCGGTCACACATTTGGTATTCGATTAAGCGGGGATGTTCGTAAAAGGTACTTGGTTTAAGCGGGGAAAAGTAACATAGAACCAATAGGAATAAATTCGGTTCTGGAAGATTCTATTCGAATAAGCGGGATATTCGATTATCCGTGACCCGATTAAGTGGGGAGGACTGTATTGTTAGTGAAAAAGCTGAAAAAAAAAAAAAAAAAAAAAAAAAAAAAAAAAAAAAAACAATTTTCAATTAAAAAACATAGTATAAATGGTTTTCCCCTGTATTCTGTATCCCAGGGAACTCGGATTGGAACTCCTTGCAATTATAATTGCGCTCAATTAGAAACCTCTAGAAGACTTAAATTTATTTCAGGTCCTAGGAATTGCGCTTTAACAGATTCCACTGTGAAATATTACTATGTTTATTTAGTAGAGAGCAACATATTAAGAGAAAATTCCATATGGACGGAAAAAATTCCGTTTTTAGCGGGTCTCCATCTTAGCAAGTATAATTTGATGGTATTTTTTTCAACTATGAATATTTTTACTTTTAAAGGGTCTCAAGACTCTTAAATTGGAAAAAAGACTATTTTCAACATTTAATATCTTAAAATGTGCATGATTTTAAAAAAGATATAAGTTTGTTCTTTCAGTTTATGTATTTAAACAAGTAAAAATTAAATTTAAAAAATCAAAAAACCAGACTGCGAAAAAAGCGAACTAATTGATTATTTCTCATCAATGTGTAACTATTTTTTATGTTACTCACCTATTTTTTATTTACTTGTTTTGATGATTTTTAAGATGTGTTTAATTGTTAGTTCCTATCTATAAACACTGTTTTGATGAGGCCTATAGATGTCTTATGTCTATGAAGGTTAGAGATGCAGTAAAACTAGAGAGCCTACCTACATAACTTCCAGGTTGTGTAATATTTAAAAGGAGTTTCTGACTGTAAAATAGTCAATGAAACATCTTCTTCATTTTGAAAGATCTATCCAATGATATGCCACTCAATAGTGTGCGTAATTTTTTTCCGTCTCTACCGCCATTTTGTATTTTACGGCCGCCATTTTGGAATTTATAAAAACAAAACCTATCTTGTAAACATCGGACGGTTAAGACGAATCGATAGAGACCTCATTCATTAAAATCCATCTAGCCGTTGGGATGTTTCCAGGGTATAAATTGACGATCAGAACATTGGTATAACAGCTTACGCGTATAATTAGAAAATAAATTTTGCAATTAGAATGGAAATTTTTGTACCTACTTATACTTCAGATAGTAATAATTAATCTGAACCTAAATAAATTTGTATTGAAAGCATTTTTATATTTTTAATACAAGTTGTATTTAGCTAATGCAAAATTTTGAAAATTTCAACAGTATAATCGCCTAAGAAAATATTTTTTTGAGCAATAAAAACAAAATTTTAGGTTCAGTTTATACAGACTAACATGAAATATATGTTTTGAAATTTTCATGAAAAAATATTCAGAAGTTTTTGAGATAACTTGCGCGTTATGCCCAAAAACGTCATTTGAAGAAAAATGACTTCAAAGTTTCGGAAACGCCGTTTCAGCTATTGTGCCGGTATAATTCTAAAAGCCATAACTTCTGTTCTAATGGGAATTTCAAGGAAACAATTGTAACAAAATCAGAAAAAAACAGTTGTTTAACATAAAAAAAAATTAAAAATTCGAAAATTTTGAAGCTTTAAGAGTCCTGAGACCTTTTGAATCAGGATTCTATTATAGACAGTTTCCGTTTGCATAGGATTAACTGCATTTTATGTGGGCCGATTTGGAAGCGGATGTTTGCGGAAGCATTTTTGTGTAAATCGAATTCGAACTGCCAACTAGAGATCGACCGAAAATTTGTTTTCAGCCAAAATCTGAGTTTCGCTGAAAATTCGTTTTCGGCGAAAATGCTGTCAAAAATTCGGCCGGACAGAAGCTATTTGTATTCAAAGAGCCTCGTTTCTTCTTTCGAAAATTTTCAACATTACTTATTGATTTCAACTGTATCGGTTCAAATGAAACAACTTATGTGTTGCTATGAGCTTCACTGTTTATAATATGACTGATACTGACTTAAAACATGAGTGCAAATTATAAAGCAAGCAATGCATATATGATTAAACTTTGGAGACTATTTTCATTTGTTCATTAAAAGCTGCAAACTTAACAGTAATGGAAAATTTTTAGTTTAAAACCGCAGAAGTGTTTCGAATGCTCTCTAATAAAGGTGTAGTAAAACAGATGAAGATCATTTACAAAAAACATTATAAAAGATAAATCGAGGTATGTTTGACGAAAACATTATAAATCAAGGTATGTTTAACTAACATTTTTAATTAGATGAAATTCGTATAACTAGAAAATAATTCTGTGTCATTGAAGAATTAATTACATTTTATTTTATATGAAAAATAAAAAGTTTTGGTCAGAGGTACAGACGGCCAACTTGGACAACACATATAATTAATTAAGAATTATGTATGTTTAATAAACACTTAATTATTATGAAAAAAAATTGGACACTTTCGTTTTCGGCATAAAATAGAAAGATTACCGAAATTCGGCTTCTCTGTTTCTGTCGATCATTTCTGCCAACTAATCTCGGGGCACATCTTACTTGTCAATGGGTGTTATGCAACGCCAACCTGTTTACTCACTTTGGCGTTGTAGGATCGCCAGATATGGCTGATTATCATTGTTTGGGGGAATAAATTTCGCGAGTTGATGTTACCAATACTTTTATTTCACGTTCCACGCAGATTGTTTTATATTCCTGAAATAATTTCGGTTGCATTGTTTTAGCCTACTGTGCAAAATTTTGTCACCTGCAATTTCTGAATTTTTAGCTATTCTTATGCGATTTAACGGGTTTTTACTTTTTTTTTTTTTTTTAACTTTCACGGCGATTTTTCTACATTATTAAAAATAATCCGGTTGTAAACTTTTAGTCCAATTACAACAAATCTTATCCTTGTTTCAATAAAGTTTATTCGTAATTCGTAGAGTAATTTTTGTGGCTTTTTCGGGTTTGCGGGGCGATTTTTCAATATTTACAAAATGAATCCTATTTTAGTCCTTTAATTCAATATAGAATTTTTTTTTATCCTGCAGTTTTTGAAGTTTTAGTCGTTTTTAATGTTATTTTCAGCGTTTTTTCGCGATCTTATAAAATTACGATGATTTAACAGAAAGAACTAATTTATAAGAGAAAATCTCCATCAGTGATTGTTCTGTTTTAGTTCAGACACCCCCCACCCCACCCTCCAGACAAAAAAAAGGACAGGAAAGTTTATTTAAAAAGTGCGTGAACAAAAATCATATCATATTAATTTAGTTAGCAAAAAGCTATATCATATTAAATTAAATAAAGATTTTGTTTTATTACATTAAATATTGAAATTTTGTAAATCTCATAGAACATGCATAAAATAAGAATTCTTTTCCTTCTTATTTTTCTAATAAAAACAAATTGACTTCGCTGTTTTGTTTGTAACAGAACTCTTCTTAGGAAAATCATAAAGGAAAACGGGAAAGAATATTTTTACCTTTTCTTTTGCAAGTAAATTCTTAATTAGCCCCAGATTTGAAATGTTTGTTTACAATAATAACCATAAATAATTCTAATCAGTGCAGCCCCAGATTTGAAATGTTTGTTTACAATAATAACCATAAATAATTCTAATCAGTGCAATGGACTCATGAAAATGAATGCTAAAATTCAAAAGCTGTGCAGTGGTTTATTATGAAACCGAATAAAAAGTTTATTGGTATATATAAAGCGGATTAGGTTGTGAAATGCAAACACATCTGTTCCGAAATCTTACCCCTTTCTAAACTTTTTTTCTACCGTCGCCCACGCCTCCTTCTTTCTTAAATTTAGCATCTCTTTCTAACACATCCACAAAGCTATATTTATGCATAATAATAATTGTATGCTAAATTACATTTGTCTTTTGTAAGAAATTGTTATTTAGCCTCAGATATGAAAGCTGCATTACAATAATAAATTTTAACCAGTGCAATAAGCTCATAAAAATCAATACTAAAAACTAAAAAGATGTGCAGCGTTTTATTATAAATCCGCTTAAAAAGTTTAATGAAAATTTTAAGCTTTTTTAATAAAGATAAAATTCTTATTAATTAGCATTATTCAATTTTTATGTTTAAAACAAAAGGAAAATTTGAAAATAATCTAATAATATCCTTACAAATTTTATTCCACTTTCAGATTCAGTATAAATTTCATCCTAAGATTTGTAATATAAATTTTTTTAAATTGTCTCTTAAAATAGAATAAAAAACTTTTTTTTCTCTATGTTCTTTAATAATTACAAACAAATCCACATTTTCAGTTATATTTAAGAAATTGTTTTATTCCATTCCTTTAACACGTTCACGCCGGCGCGGTGGGTCACACTCGACTGTCTCAGAGTTGTCAAGTCTCCGGCTTTTTGCACACCACTGTTATTTTAGGGAAAATATTGTCCCTTTAAATCGCCCAATTGCTCTAATTAAATACAACAACATTTTCTGTATTAAAATATTGGTATCCAAAAGGTTGGAGACTTGCCAGCTCTGAGACAGTGGAGTGTGACCCACCGTGCCGGCGTGAACGTGTTAATCTACATATTTTGCAATTTCGTTTTCAGTTAATTGATTTATGTCAAATTAAATTATAATTTAACTTATCAAAACTATAGTATGCATTATGAATAACTGGTGAATAATAATAATAATAATAAAATCCATTCTGAGACAACAATTGCTTGTAATTAATTTGCCGGGAAAAAAAGCTGTTCGATTACAAATCCATTGAAAAATCATAGCTGGAAATATCCTGTTTTTACGTTTAAAAATGAGCTCCGTTTAGAAAGTTTCCCGTTGTTGAGCGAGGAAAAATAATTTCTTAAAAAAAGCCTTTTTTAGAAAAAAAAAAAAAAACTGCTTTTATCCGTTTTATTTTTCAAAAAAATATTATTCTTTCGTTATTTTAAATATTTAATCAATGTGTTTGGTATGTACCTGGGGTAAAATTTTCCGAAAAATTCGAAATTCGAATCCACCGAAACCTTCTCGCTATATTTAATAGTTTAAATAATGAAACTTTTGATTGAACATCGAAAACCTTCAATCTCTGAAAATGGCAGGAGAATTATCCATTGTACATTGTGAATTATCCATCCCCCGCAAAACACTAAGGGTGCCTAGTCTGTTACTTCTAGCGCGCCAAAGCCAAATTCTCGCCAAAAAACTTTTGCGCGGATAAATACGTTTCTTTGATTATTATTTGATATTTATCATAAAAATGAATATATGTTAAGCTTAATCGATTTTGATTAATGAGTCAACCATTTTTCATATGAAAATGTAGAAAAAAAGAGATTAAATATGTCATGTCTTTCAGATTCTGTACAGCACTATTTCTTTTCGTGGATGTACACTCCTCTGTGGTATAATACCCATTGACAAGTAAGCTATGCCCCAAGATTAGTGTTCCCATTTGATGTTTTTCAAAAGGCGTTGTGGCCTGCCCTTTTCGTTTAAACTGCTGATGCACCCTGCCGCGTTTCCCAATAGCTTCTTTGACTCCTCTATTATTATTTTTTTTTTATATAGATTTAACTTTTTCCTCTTCTCCGCCCCTCCGCGACTTTTGAAAACAGAACTTCTGCTGCTCTGATTGACTCACGTGTTGTAAGTTTTAAATCAATGTAAAAAAGCATGCAGCAGCTGCATATTGTATTTTTTTGTCAAATCATCATGCATTTTCCATTTCAAAATCGTCCCAGAATGGCACATGTTCCCATAAGTGGAATATTCAAAAAATGGAGTTATTTTAATTAGATCACTTTTTATGATATTCTTAAAAATACAGCACGATTTCAGTTTATCTTGATAATATATGCCAGTGAATCCAGAGTTTGCCTCCCCCACCCCTCCTTCCTCTAAATGCCCTCGGGAAATTTAGGACTTAATACTGTGGCACTCCGATATCTTGGCATTTCAAGTGGGGAGACTCGGACGATTCTATTCTGGATAATCGGTAAAAGGTTGTAACGTACAAGGGAGAATGGCATCCATAATTGGCGCGTTAGCCTACATAGTGACAATCATGAGCAGAAATCTATTTTGTAAAAAAATATAAATGTATCGTTTAGCTGTGGTCGTTCCTAACAGCAATACTTTTATTAATAATTATGGTATTTGAAAACTGAAGCAATGATTCTGACAATAAAAAAGATGATACTAGTGATCGGAATGAATTGTAAAAGCACATAGCCAATAGCCATATTCTTAATGAAGTCTCTTAATGACGATTTCAAAGCAAGTGAAAGAATTGATGCTCATAGATAAGAAATATTTTACTACAATATTATGAAGAAATTTTCAGAATAAATAAAAGAGAAGGGAGAAGATCTAAAATAGAGTCCTGCATCGGTCGGGTTACCGTCTTTTACCCGAACCCGACCCGACCCGCGGTTCGGGTCGTGTCGGGGCTATATTTTCCCGTTTCGGGTCGGGTCAGGTCGGGTTGACTTTAAATTTTTTTGGTGAGGATCGGGTTCGGGTCGGGTTGGCTTTTACTGTTTCGGGTTCGGGTCGGTTTCGGGTTGGCTCTTTTACTCTTGCGGGTCGGGTTCGGGTTGACCCGCTTTTTTAAAAGAATGTTGAAAATATTTTTTCCCGTTTAAAGCCTAATTCGAAGTTTAACAGCAGTTAAGTTAAAACCCCAGATCAAAGTTTCAAAAAAGTAAAATGTGTGCCTGTCTGTTTTATCTTTAGTCATCTCATCCTTTCACGAGTCTTCGAAATAACAAACCGCATTATATTTTTACCGTATTTTAAAAATACAATATGCAACAAAACGCTAAATGGTCCTTCCTGCCTAATATATCAAGTTAATAATTAAATTGTGGTGATACGCGATGCACTATGTTAGACGGGAAAATTTTCAAACTAATAACGGCTGATAAACTAAAGACAGATGGTCAATTCTGTAAAACAAGGTGTATCGTTATAAGTGGAACTTTTGAAACAGCAACTAATTTTAAAGCATATTTAAAGATTACAGTTTTAGTTTTGTACCATTTAGAAGTTGAACATTAAAGAATATAGTTTGTTCATTCTTCTATGTAAAACATAAAAATGGTATTAGAGAATTAGAGGTGTACACGGGCCGGAATTTCCATGCCCGGGAACGGCCCGCCCCGTTCCGTTCAGTCCCGTGTAAAACTTAAAAGTTTGGTCCCAGCTTGGCACGGTCCGTATATAATTTTATCGGCTTCGTCTAAATATTTATATTGGGCCGGTAGACCCTCTTAATTATAGTTATCGGCCCGGCCTAGTAACGCTATTCAATTTTTTTTCCGGTCCGGCCCGTTTATTTTGTTTATCAGCCCGGACCGTTGAAAAAACTGTCCTTAAAGATACGATTGTAGATTATTTTACATAATAGTATTAAAACATGATTTGCTTACATTTCGGGTTCGGGTCGGGTTGCGGGTTGAAGTATTGCGAGTTCGGGTCGGGTTGCCTGAAATTATTTTTGCTGGTTCGGGTCGGGTTGCGGGTTGCCGAAAATTATTTTTGCGGGTTCGGATCGGGTTGCGAATTGACTTAAAATGGAATCTGCGGGTTCGAGTCGGGTAGAAACCGACCCGCGCAGGACTCTGATCTAAAATAAATAAATGTGTTTTGTGGTTTTTCTTTCTTTTAATTTTCGCCCTGAATAGGGCTTAGCCCCCCGAAAGGGCTTTTTTAGTCCTGAAAAGGACTGGTTTTTTTTTTTTTTTTTTTTTTTTTTTTTAGTTCAGAAAGAGATTTATCTTTCTAAAACTTGTATAAAAACTTTTCTTACGACATTTCAGTGTCACTTATGGTAGAATCAGTGTCATAATTTATGTCGGATTCGCCAGTTTCGGTTGAAGTATCAGAGTCATTTTCACCTCCTACAACAAAACTGATATTTTCTATCTTTTGCTCTACTATATTGTCTGTTTTCCAATATTCATTTTCTATGTTAATTACTCGCTGACAATATTTCGACCATTCATTCTTCGTTATGCTCGAAAAAGCTTCGAAAGTTAATTTTTTCATTTCAGTTAAATTAAGTTCTGAATTTACATTTCTGTTTTTGATGTAGCGTTTTGTATCAGCCCATGCAAATTCAATGGCATTTAAATCGCAATGATATGGTGGTATTCTCAATAAATCGTGTCCTCTCTCTTTTAAAAATTCATCGACACAGTACCTTTTTGTGGGGAGTGCATTTGCGACTACCAAATCATATAGGTCTACTTTTCTCATTGCAATAGTGTGTGGAATTTGGTTTTCTGTTAACCATAAAGATAGTTCCTTTTTTGTGGCATATTTTGATGGTGTTTTGTTCAGAATTTTTGTATGGTAAGGAGCATTGTCCATACAAATGACACTATTAGCTGGGATGTTCGGGAGCAATTTTTCCTTCAACCACTTTGAAAAATTATCAAAATTCATTTGCCCGTGGTAATCGCCTGAAACGGTTCCAGATTTGAATACCAAGCTTGCGCCTGGTATAAAACCATCTTCGTTACCGGCATGTACTACGATTAACCGGCTCCTGCATTTTTTTTAATATATGCTCCAGTTTTTCCAAGCTGCCAGCATTTTCCAAAACTCATGTTACTATCAATCCATGTTTCGTCTATATATATAATCGGCCTCTTATTATTCCTATGTTGCCTTATTTCACGTAAATATTTAATTCTCCAGTGTACAATATCTTGCCTTTCCATACTTATTTTTCTTTTGTCTTGACAACGTTTCCACCGAAATCCGATTTTATGTAGTATTCTTCGCAAGGCTTCTCTTTTCCAAGGAAATTTTATTTTTTCTCTTATAGCGAGCAATAGAGCATCCAGATAAGGCATCCTATTATTTTTATAAAACTTATTTACCGTTTGTCGAATAACACAAAGATCAAAATCATCTATTTTTAATGATACATTACGATTTTTTTTAGGTCTCCTTCGTTTACCAGAGGATTGTAGAATGGGAGAAAGCATAGCCTCTTTCTTAATTCGTGCAATTGTTCGCAATGACACCCCAGTTGCAGCACCCGCTCTCTTCTGAGCCTGTTTAATAGGAATCTTTGGATTTTCCAACTTTGCTTCCTCCTCAAAAAATTTCAAAACTTTCAAAATAACATTTCGCTCATTGGAATGAATAATTTTCTTTTTCTCTTCCATTTTGCCAAGACGAAAATCGATAATAATAATAATAATAATAATAATAATAATAATCTAAAAAGAAAGAGGAGAGATCAGCTTCAAATGCAAGCATGCGCTTCGACCTGAAATACTAAACTCAGAGATAACAGATAAGAGTAAACCTGTACTAAACTAGTACTGCAAATGCAAACCCCTATTTCCGGGAATTGGCGAACTGACCGCTCGCCAATTACACACTTGTACGTGGCAACCTTTGACCCTGAAACTCCCAGTCAGAAATAGATTCTTCCAAAGCCGTCTGCCAAGATACCAGAGCTTATTCCTGTCAAAAGTGATAAAAATATTTCCTTAAACAGTTTTTACTCTTTTTCTTCTGTCATCAACTTTAATGTGATTTATAAATAAATAACAATATTACCTATATTAGATAATAAATTGTTATGTTTGATAATTTAACATTTTTCTCAATATCGCAACTACTTCTTGATATAATTTACAGATAATCTAAACTGGTAGGTAATTAACAACAACAACAGCAAAAATATTATTATTATTCGATTTATAGTGGTGTTTTAGGACTTGAGATTTTCTTATGATATTTTACTTTTTTGTGAATCTAGCGACTTAAATCTCCAATATTAATTTATAGTATCTTTTAAAAATGTTTCCTGGTTTATTCATATTAAGATACTTAAATAGTTTATTGAAATATTTTATCATTACTGACAGTATGTTATATTTTATAATATTTATTTTTTATCATTATTAACGTATTGTAATTAAATATTACCAGATATTAATATTAATGTTGTATCAATGCAAATAAAAAAGATACTATTTATGGTAAATATTATCTATATTAGATAAATAAATTTATAATATTACAAGATATGTTATAGAGAGATATTTTATAATACATATTATCAAATATTAAAATACTATCTTAATTATATAATTATAATTTTTTAAGAAATATAATTATATTATTATAAATTTAAAAACATAATTATATAATTATAATTTCTTTTTATTAACTGTTCAATAAATTGTAAAATATTTTTGGGGAAAAAATGCTGTTATGTAGTATTTAAATCTATATATATATATTTATTTTAATAATTAAATGGCTTACTAAAATATTTCATCATTATTGATATTTTTATAATGTTTGTAGTATTTACTTATTATCAACATTAAATATTTTCATTATAAATAAAACAGGCGTAATTTATAAAAAATATTATCTTCTTTATTGCCTAAAGAAGGTAATATTTTATAAATAAATATAAATTATCTTTAAATTTCAATGAAATATTGATACATAAAATTCCATTTATTGAAATATATGGATAGTATTACATTACTAATATAATAATAATAATTTGATAATAATCTCAGTATTAATATTGTTGTATCATTATATTTTTAATAATTTGTTATTATCAAACTAATTATCTATAAATTACAGTGACATATTTAATTTTATAATATAATAACAACAATAATTTGATAATTATAAGTTACAAAATATAATAATTTATCTTTATCAAATGTTCTATATTCAATATTCTATTATTTCATATTCAAATATACTATAATTATTTATAAATTGTATGAAAATTACATAATAATGTACTATCAATAAATAATTTGAAAACAAAATATTAAATCTAATTAGCTATTTGGAATATCTAAACATTGCTTATTTATTAATTATAAATAATTAATTATCTAATTAATGTGTATTATAACTTAATTTGATAATAGTATAACTAAAATGAACTCTATTTTAAATTTTAAAAACTCTTACTAATAATTTATATCTTTGCAAAGTAATTTTTTTTTATATAAATGTATGATGTTACATAATATTAAGGTACAAATATAACATGGAGTGAAATAAAAGAGAAAGATCACCGATATAAGATAAGTCTACTATTTATTTGAATGTATCCCTAAAACCAGTTTCATATAAATTATTTATTAATTTTTATACACCATAATTATAATGTGACAAAAACATATATCATGTTAATCATTAACTGAAAAAAATCTAAAGAAGTATCTGATATTGATGTTGGTTCAAATAATAACATCCCTCCTTTTCTCCACACACACTCAAAAAGCTAAAAGAGATAGTTAAAATAAAAATATTAAAAAATTTTAAAAAAATATATTTTATCATTAAAAAGTTAAATAAGATAAAAACTGAATAATAATATACATCCATAAAGAGTGAAAAAAAATTACTGTGCTGCCATCTATGTCCAGTGATTTAGAGAAATTGGTTATTAAAAGAATTTTATAATTATCATCTGAATAGATGCTTTTAATTGCTTATAACTGAATTTAAAAAAATGAATAAAAAACAGTTCCAAGAAGTTGTATTTAACAAGATAAAGTAAAAAAACTAAAACCCAACTACGACAAAAAACTACGCTGAAAAAGTATATATGTTTCCGCCTTCACCGCGTGGAGGTACTCCCAGCTTATGTCGTTTACATTAGTGCATTAAATTATTCTATTAACGTTCACGCTGCTCTACATTACAGTTCCCGTGATCCGCGCTTTACTCTTATCGCTCATTTTTTTTAAACATCTTCAAAGCAGTCTTGTAATTATGTATAAGCATATAAATACTGGTGAAGCTCTTTCAAGTAATACCAAACACATTACATATATTTTTATTTTATACTTTTTGTCCGCTAGAGGGCATAATAGTAAATTTGGTGACAAACTTTATAGCTCACAACCAACAGAATATCAAGATCAAGACCCTTCTAATGGCACTGCAGTGGTCTTATTCTGATTACTAAGTACCAAAGAAATTAAGAACGAAAAGATGTGAATTATATGCAATTAGCCCATAAATGCAAGTAAAGTCACAAGCAAATGCTAGTAATATATATATATTCGAAATGTACAAGTGAAGCGCTTTAAAATGATACCAAACACGGCATATCTAGCTTAACTTTATTTTTTTACTCTGTATATTTTGTCCGCTAGAAGGCGCCACATTGAATTTGGTGAAAATCTATATAGCCTATAACCAGCGGACAATTAAGACGCTTCTAATGATATGTCATTTGTCGAATTCTGATTAGTGGTTTAGAAGTTACGAGGGAACAGATGAACATACATACATACATACATACATACATACATACATAGCCTGTCAAAATCATAACCCTCCTTTGGCTTTGCCGTAGTCGGGTAAAAAGGAAGGCCATAGTAATGATATTCAATAAAAAATGTATTTAATATTTAGTAAAATTACATAAAGTAGAATAGGATGTAAAAAAAATAATGCATTATTAAATTTGTAAAAATCATAAGCTATTACATTTAAATTTATATGTACTGCTTAAAATAAATTAATAATGTTACTTTAAAAATATACTATTTTGGCTGCAGAACATACAAGATTTAAAAGAATATATTTTTATCTTGATTAGGGTGGTTCAGCCGTCTATGTAAAAAAATAAACTTTCACTTATATACCAGGCCACCCCTCAATTTTTTACCCGACTACGGCAAAGCCAAAGGAGGGTTATGATTTTGACAGGCTATGTATGTATGTATGTATGTATGTATGTATGTATGTATGTATGTTCATCTGTTCCCTCGTAACTTCTAAACCACTAATCAGAATTCGACAAATGACATATCATTAGAAGCGTCTTAATTGTCCGCTGGTTATAGGCTATATAGATTTTCACCAAATTCAATGTGGCGCCTTCTAGCGGACAAAATATACAGAGTAAAAAAATAAAGTTAAGCTAGATATGCCGTGTTTGGTATCATTTTAAAGCGCTTCACTTGTACATTTCGAATATATATATATTACTAGCATTTGCTTGTGACTTTACTTGCATTTATGGGCTAATTGCATATAATTCACATCTTTTCGTTCTTAATTTCTTTGGTACTTAGTAATCAGAATAAGACCACTGCAGTGCCATTAGAAGGGTCTTGATCTTGATATTCTGTTGGTTGTGAGCTATAAAGTTTGTCACCAAATTTACTATTATGCCCTCTAGCGGACAAAAAGTATAAAATAAAAATATATGTAATGTGTTTGGTATTACTTGAAAGAGCTTCACCAGTATTTATATGCTTATACATAATTACAAGACTGCTTTGAAGATGTTTAAAAAAAATGAGCGATAAGAGTAAAGCGCGGATCACGGGAACTGTAATGTAGAGCAGCGTGAACGTTAATAGAATAATTTAATGCACTAATGTAAACGACATAAGCTGGGAGTACCTCCACGCGGTGAAGGCGGAAACATATATACTTTTTCAGCGTAGTTTTTTGTCGTAGTTGGGTTTTAGTTTTTTTACTTTATTTAGACTTGTGTATAGTAATATTCTGGCAGAATTTGAACTCCATATTTCAACTGCAAGAGGGTGCTCAACACCCACTAACTTCATAAGTTTGTGTATTTCATTCTAATTTTTCCATATATTTGTTTAAAAAAAATAAAGACCTTCAAAATTAATTTCTTGGAAAAAAATAAAACAATATCAAAGTAAAAAATAGAAATGTAATCATATTTGGTCTTTAATAATACAAAATAGTGTCTAAAACTGATTTTTTCGTTGTTTCTGATGGAATGCATTTTCTGTTGGCTTCTATGACCTGCAGCAAGAAATGCTTTTCATCTTCATCACTTGTTATGACATTATTGAAATTCACATTAAGCTTAACCCCTCGTTCTGTACTGTCATTCACTACTTGTAAATTGTGAAGCCATTCTTTTCCCTTGGGATAGTACTCATTGCCATTTCATTTTTCGAGAGAATGTTTAACAATGATTTCCTTATATTCATACGAGGTAAGAGTTCTGTTGTTCTTCTTGTTGCAAAGTCTGACAGTTGGACACCATCTTCTTTAAAAATCTCAAGTTCTCATGTTACATAACGCTTCTTAAGGGCTTGCATAGCTGCAAATCGCTCTACAACAATTTGTCTTCTTCCATTTAAATTCTGTCAGAAAAGATGAAAGTCTTATAAAGTCATCAGAACACTCAGATATATGATGTTCCATCACTTTTCTAGTAGAAGGTGCAATCTCTTTATCTGTTGATAGATAATTTTCAAGATCTTTAACTGTGTTGTAATAAATTTATTGTCTTAAGGCTCAGAGTTTTCCATTACACTATTTACACAAATATTGGATGAACAGATGGTAGCTGAAGATAAAAAGACTAATGCTTCACTCTTCTTTTATTCTCTTAAGAGGACGTTCATATTTCTTTCGGTAACTCTTTATCCTTTAAACCCATATACATTTTACAATTGTTTCTTTGATCCTGAACAAAATTAGAATCTTCTTTAATTCTTATTATTTTAATAACACATTCATGACCAATATGAAAGAAAAGAGTCCAAGATATCTAACCACTCCTTATCTTTGGGCTATATAAAAAGACCTTTGTTTTTCTTTAACAAAAGTCAATGAGAATGAATGTTTTCTAGTTTTTTAATTATGTATGTGTTTCTTTTGTTTCGTAGGAATTTCAGACCTCTGCCATATCTGCATTAATTCTTTAACTGTCCAATGACTAACATATTGTACCAATTTTGATTCCTTCAACTGATAAAGAACACGCTGAAGTATTTGTCTTGTCATAGTTAGTTTTTTCAATCTAGTCAATTGGTCTACTGATCTTAGACCAATCAGAAAAATTTCATTACTAAGGTAAATTTCATTACTAAGTAGAAACCGGAGCGATCGCAAATTTTTAGCTTTGAAATTTCTTTAAACAGAAAAGAACGGCTATTTTTCATAAAATTAAAGTTGTTGATTAATACACAAATTTTGTGATTATTTTATTTCATATTAGGTTTAGTGTTTGTCTTATTAACTGTAACATGGAATAATGTTAGCATCCCATAACAGTAACATGGAATAATGTTAGCATCCCATAACAGTATACTAATATTTAATATAAGTAATGTAGCCTAAATATAATTCTTGATCCAGGGCTTAATTTGCGCCGGAGCCCACCGGAGCTCAGCTCCGGTACTTCTCTGTTTTTGGTAAATATTTAAATATTGGTCGGAATTCACCGGAGCTCATAAATACAGGGTTCCGGAGCCCAGTGCAATAGCGCTTTTTGTGTATCATGAACGCTGCCTATTTTAAGGCTCTGCTCTGCACATTCACGAAGTCACTTTCATTTGTAAGTAGATATAATTACCATGTTTTGTTATTCTGATAGAAAGTAGTCGAGCAGTGTTTCGCCTTTTTCTATAAAAGCATCGACTCTTTTCGATAATGGTGTCAAATTTTTTTATTTAATCTGATTTTTAGGGACTCGCCACAAAAGATTGTTAAGCGGAAGGAATCGATTATAGTTTAAGATATGCACCTTTTTATAGGAAATTGAAAAACGTTGTTCCATTTTTCAGCATATAAATATTAATTTCTATAAATCTCATTTATTTTTTCACAAAAATGCATAGCTGCGAACTATTCCTTTTTATGTATTAACACTATCTCCGAATCATAATCCTTACCATATTTAATCCCAGAATTCTGCAATTAACATTAAAATTAGGCACAGATTTCTATTCTGAAGGAGTGATCTAAAAAGTGAAATAGTTGACAGTCAAGTATATATGCTGGTAGATATATTTAAATTTTTTATTTTGCAAAAAGAAGGAAAAATACTTTAAATTTTGAAAATAATGTATGAAATATAAATATGCAGATCTGAGCGACGTAGGGGGAAGGGGGGGGGGCATTAGTACTGCAGAATATTAGGGCTCCGGTACTTTTTTGTTAGAAATTAAGCCCTGCTTGATACTTATTTAAAAGTAAAAACTCTTGCAATAAATAATTAAATGTATTTTAAATATTATTTTCATTTGTCACTTTTCACTTAGGAATAGCCATGAGCAACATGTAAACAACTTCAGACAGATGTTTGCTGCCGGATGCAGAATTTGAAAATCTATAAGATAATTATTTAAAATAAAAAGTATCATAAAAAATTAAATTTTTCACTGACAAATTGTTTTTAATTGGTTGTAAAAAGATTTGGTAGAATTCTTGTTTTGGTTTAGAGTTGTCTGTAACTTTATCATGTAAATAATTCTCAGAAATGTTGCTACATATAATAAAATATTTCAGAAATATTTAAATACACATATATATAATGTAACAAACTAAATTTCATCTAAAAACTTCTGGAAAAAATTAAATATTTCTGAAGTATAAAATATTGTTGCATTTCTTATGCTTCTGCTAATGTTAAATTGTAGGGTCATTGAGCACCCTCTTAGAATTTGAGCAAGAAGCTAAAAATTTACCAGTATTATACTATTGATGAGTCTAAAAAAATTAGGGGGTGGCCTGGACTAGCTCAAAAAAAGTTTTTTTGAACCACCCTAATCTTGATGTTAAAAAAAATAAATGTATAAAGTAAAAAAAAAAAAAAAAAAAAAAAAAAAAGATAATCATTCTTCTTATTAAGTGTGGAAAGGAATAATATGTATATATATATATATATATATATGTATGTATATTTGCAGCTACATTTTTATTAGAAATTCGCTTAAATTACTCATTGATATGCTCCCTTGCAAAGTTTTACTCTTTATTTGCTGAGTAATAAATAATTTCCTAATTGCGCTAGTGTTAAATATTTTAAGAAAATCACATGAAGCTATTTCTAAAGTAGTGTTGTTTGTCAATAAAAATAAAATAATAATGTAATTGACATAGGTAATTACAAAACAAATGAAAATAGAATATTAAATAAAGTTGTGTATTTAATAAATGAATTATATTAAATAATATGCGGTTCCTTCTGTTGAAATTAATAAAACTTTACATGGACTTTCACTAAATTACCTTTAATTATTTAAAAATATATTTTGCAGGTGATTTAAAATAACTTACAATTTCTAGTGAAGTCCAACCCACTGTTCACACACGAAAAGCAGCTATATGTTGCCGGAAAGCGTCATTTTTCAAAAAAAAAAAAAACGCCAACTTTTTCCCCTCCAAAAATGTGAATATAATATAATTTTTCAAAATGATATTCGTAAGTTCTTGAAGGAACTTTTAAACTTTTTTCAATATTTTATACTTGTTATTGACTAATTTGTATTTTTTTTTTAATTCTTAAAATAAAATATATGTTAATTGTGCAATGTGCAATAAGTGGTTCCGAAAATTGCATTTTCAGAAAGTTATGCTGCTGTAAATTCAAAATATAGGATTTTAACAGAAAATTTTTATCTATTCTCAAACTTCATAATACAGATCTATAAAATGCACCAGGTCTCAATGATAGGCGTGAGCTGCAGCAACACGAAGACCGTTGCCAGTAGCGATTAGTACCATTCAGTTCTTCAAAAAAATATGTCATTTGAATCATTAAATATCATCTTTATTTGGTGTATATGAATTCAAAATTAAAAAATATATATATAAAATTAAAAATATTTATTCAACCTCTACCGAAGAATCTCTTTCTGTGTTTTATACCAATTATTTCTTCTTCTCTTATGCATTCTTTTATAATAGTTGTTGAACAAATGTTGTTCGAAATTTATTTATCGTCTGCCAACGCTCAGTGCGAGCATTTTTGTGTAAGTTTAATTTCTAAAAAATGGCAACGTTCTTTTTTGTTGACATGTAATTTATTCTATTCTAAGAGTGTGAAACCAAGAGGGTTTATAATTAAACGTGTGATACAGTTCACTTTTTTATTTATTAAGTGTTGTGAGTTATTGACGAGTTTGTATTTATTTAATTTCAACCAGCGCGCTACATAATTTTTGGTTACGTCTACCGGAGATTTGATATTTTTGTTGTTGTTGAATTGAGTGATAGAACGAACGGTAACAGGAGTTTCGTTTTCAAGTGTAATCATGTCATCGTTCTGAAGTTATGATGCAATAAGTAAATAAAGAAGATGCGTCATTTAAACATCTATACTATTCGGTGAGTCTTTTTTGTTAATATTATCTCATTATGGCAGAATTTAAAGATATTTTAGTTAGAAAACGAGTATTAAAAGCTACTGTAACTAAACTCGAAAATAATATTATTAGTTCGATAGATGATGCTGATTCTAGTCAGCTTGCTTTATTCGAAAATAAAATCGAAAAATTAAATGAGGAATTACGTGAAATTTTTAATGCAATTTTTTCACAATGCAAAGAAGAAGATGTAGATAATTTTGTTGATGAGCAACAATCCTTACAAGATAAACTTGACAATCTTTGGTTAAGTGTTAACCGGAAAAACTAAAAATTTACTTTAAATGAATCGAATCAAAATAATAGCCTTTCTAAATCTCAAATACCAGAAGTAAAGCTTCCAAAATTGACGCTTCCTTCGTTTAGTGGTAATTTAGAAGAATGGATATTAGGTAGCTTTCATTACAAAAAGCTACCTATTGCAGCCGTTCGGAGGAAAGCGATTTCAAAAAATTTTGGTATATTTTCATCGATCATGACCCCCAGACACCGAAACCACCCTCCGTTCAAAAGTTGATATATATATATATATATATATATATATATATATCCATAGATATATATATATATCTGACCTTTGTCATACTGTAACTCTCGAATTTATGAACCGATTTGGATGTAATTCGGTATGTACATAGTACATACCAATGTCTCGACCGAGTTCGTTGGCCAGCTTCATCCGCCATTTTGTTTCAAAATGGCGGCCATTTAAATTTTTTAAAAAAATTTTAAATTTGAAATGTGGTACTAAAGAATTGAAAATGGAAAAATATTTTTTTCTTATGTATTTGACCTTTATACAAAGATTCCGGAGTAGTTTTTGTTTCGTCTATATCTTAAAAAATGGCTGAGTTATAGCATTTTGAATTTCTAGCGTGGCTGACATTTTGAAACGTCCTGAATTTTGTCACGCGATAAAAGGCGTATTTATGAACCGATTTGGATGTAACTTCGTTTGTACATAGTACATACCAATGTCTCGACCGAGTTCGTTGGCCAACTTCATCCGCCATCTTGTTTAAAAATGGCAGGCATTTAAATTTGTAAGAAAAATTTAAATTTGAAATGTGGTACCAAAAAATTGAAAATTGAAAAAATATTTTTTTCTTATGTATTTGACCTTAATACAAAGATTCGGGAGCAGTTTTTGTTTCGTCTATATCTTAAAAAATGGCTGAGTTATAGCATTTTGAATTTCTAGCGTGGCTGACATTTTGAAACGTCCTGATATTTGTCACGTGATAACAGGCGTATTTATGAACCGATTTGGATGTACCTTGGTGTGTGCATAGTACATACAAATATCTCGACCGAGTTCGTTTGCCAGCTTCATCCGCCATCTTGTTTCAAAATGGCGGCCATTTAAAAAAAAATAAAATTTAAAATAAGATACCAAGAAATTGAAAAATGAAAAAGATTTTTTTCGTATGTGTTTCACCTTAATACAAAGATTCCGGAACAGTTCTTGTTTCGTCTGTATCTAAAAAAATGGCTGAGTTATAGCATTTTGAATTTCTATTGTGGCTGATATTTTAAAACGACCTGATTTTTGTCACGCGATAACAAGCGTATTTATGAACCGATTTGGATGTTACTTGGTCTGTACATAGTACATACCAATGTCTCGACCGAGTTCGTTGGCCAGCTTCATTCGCCATCTTGTTTCAAAAGGGTTGCCATTAAAAAAAAAATTAAATTTAAAATTTAAAATAAGGTATTAAAATATTGGAAAATGAAAAAGATTTTTTTATGTGTTTGGCCTTGATACAAAGATTCCGGAGCAGATTTTGTTTCTGAAAATTTGCTCTTTTGTTTATATCTTAAAAAATGGTTGAATTATAGCACTTTGAATTTCTAGTATGGCTAACATTTTGAAACGATCTTGTATTTGTCACGCGATAACACACGTATTCGCCTATTTCCAAGTAAGAAGGCATGTGGATAGTATGCATCAACATCTCAGCCAAATATAAGTTACTTCAAATAAAAGCAGCTTGGATAAAGCTGAATAATTTCGCGAAATTCTCATTCATAATGATTTAGTATTGATAAAAAATAGTATTGAATCTCCTATATTCGGTTTCCACTAAATTGAGCTTCGTGTGTTTGAACAATATAAGTTGGCTTTTTTAAAATAAGGAATTTGAAAGCTACCTCTTCCTCCCGGCACTGGCCGGAAGGACTTTCATTTTATGATTTATTTAAAGCTAGTGTGGATAATAATGAGAGTTTATCAGACTGTCAAAAATTGCAGTATTTGAAATCGGCATGCAAAAACAGCGCACTTAAAATTATTCAGAGTCTTCCAATATCTTATTCAAACTATAAAACAGCTTTAGAATTATTAAAGGAGCGATATTCAAATAAACGTGAGTTAATTAACCCTAGAACTACCGGAAATTTTACTCAAGTTTTATAAAAACATTCTACACCAGAATTTTTACTTAAAACTATTTAATTTGTTTATTTAACTTATTATTGTCTGATTTATACATTTAGTTTGTTTTGAAGAAATTTCTGGTTTGAATAGATATTTTGAATATTCATGTCGGGTCCATTGGACCCTTCTGGTAGACAGAGGGTTAATGCATTAATTAAGAAATTAATTGGAATGCCTTGTATATCGGATAATGCACAGTCTATTTTAGAGAGTGTAGATGTTATAAACGAATGTGTGCGTTCTTTAAGCGTACTTGAACAAGACGTTAGTGGATTTTTGGAAGTAATGATAGTTTATGTAATTACAGATAAATTAGATAAAAATACGAGATATTGGTGGGAAAGAACATTAAAAAAGGAGGAGGTGGGAACTCTTGATAACTTATTATCTTTCTTGAAGGATCACGCTAGAACCCTTCAAAACAGCAAATCCTCACTAAGGGAAATAAAGAAAGGTAAAGTAACGACATTGTTGTCTTCTAATAATAGTTGTTGTGTATGCAAGGAATCACATCCGTTGTATAAATGTCCCAAGTTCTTGCAGTTTAGTGCACATAAAAGAATAGAATTGATTAGAAGAAACAACTTGTGTTACAATTGTCTTTTAGATAAACACCATGCAAAAATCTGTAAGAGTTTAAGTAAATGTAAAGTGTGTCATAAGCCTCACCATACAATTTTACATCTTCCAAGAGACCCAAAATCTTATTCAGATAGTGTAAATGAAACGCCGACTGGCCCTCTGTCTCCGAACGCACCAGAATTTCAGCCGAGACCAACTGAGTCATTAAATCAAACTTCTTGTACTAGCATCTTTGAATTTCCAAACAACTCTGTGTCGGGATTACATTCATTTCAAAATAAGCAAACTCTACTTTGTACAGCAATGATTAAGGTTCGTGACTCACTGGGTAATCTAGTAAACTGTCGCGCTTTGCTGGATAGTGGCAGTGAAGCCTCTTTCATAAGTGAAAATTGTATGCGTAAATTATGTTTGCCAAGGCAATCTACTAAAGTACAGATTACATGTTTAGGTTCTTATAATGCTGAATCTAATGAAGAGGTAAATTTAAATTTTACTCCCCATTTTAATTCTGAAGTGAGATTTGCCACTAGAGCATTTGTGATAAAAAGAATCACATCAAATGTGCCGTATAGTTCTATTCCTTCAAATATTGTGAATAATTTCAATGATTTAGTTCTAGCAGACCCAATATTCTTTGAATCAAGACCAATAGATATCTTGTTAGGTGTTAACGTTTTCTTTACATTCCTTAAAGGGGAAGTTATAAAAAGAGAAGAAACTCTACCCTTCGCCGTATGTTCTAAACTTGGTTGGATAATTACGGGAACTACCTCTTTTGATACAAGTCAACGTACATTTTCTGTTAATAATATTCAATTTCAACTAGATGATTTAGTTCAAAAGTTTTGGTCTTTAGATTCCATTCCTGAGCTAGTTCGAATTTCTAAGGAAGAACAAGAATGTGAAGACCATTTTAAGAGCAATTATTTTCGAAATAGTTCTGGAAGATTTGTTGTGAAACTTCCATTTAAAGATTCTCCATCGCAATTAGGTGATACTAAGGAATTAGCCATACACCGATTTCATTCTTTGGAACGTAAGCTTTCAAAACAACAGTCTATTTATAAAAACTATCGAGAGTTTATGAAGGAATATTCGGATTTGGGTCATATGGAACGAATATCCAAATCGGAAAGAGTCCCTACATTTGTTTTTTATTTACCTCATCATGCGGTAATTCGTGAATCAAGTACGACGACAAAATTAAGAGTTGTTTTTGATGCCTCTGCTAAATCTACCTCTGGTGTGTCCTTGAATGATATTCTAATGGTCGGACCCCGTATACAACAGGAACTTTTTCCAATTCTTTTAAGATTTAGAGTTTTGCCTATTGTTGTACGAGCAGATATAGAGAAGATGTTTAGACAAATCTTGATTAATCCAGAAGATAGAGATTTTTTAAGAATTTTTTGGAGAGAGAATTCCCAGGATCCGTTAGAGGAATATCGTTTAACAACGGTCACTTATGGTACAGCATCTGCCCCGTTTCTGTCTACAAGAGCTCTTCATCAGCTTGCCTTAGATGAGAAAAACGATTTTCCTTTGGCACCTGCAGCTGTGTTGAAAGATTTTTATGTAGATGATTTTCTCTCTGGCGGCCAGAATGAGGAAGAAGTTGTGGAACTAATTAGTCAATTGGCATTATTAATGAAACGAGGAGGCTTTAATTTACGAAAATGGATTTCAAATGTACCTGGAGTACTGAGGAATATTTCTGAAGAATGTAAGGAAAGTACAGAGTCATTGCTCTTGACTAATGATGGCGGGATAAAAATTTTAGGAATTCAATGGAATTTAACGGGTGATTTCTTCTGTTTCACTGCTTTAGACCATGAGAAAAAGGACAGATATTCTAAAAGAGATATTTTGTCAGAAGTCGCAAAGGTGTTTGATCCGCTAGGCTTGCTTTCCCCCTGTGTTGTTTTCATGAAGATACTGCTGCAAGACTTATGGAAGTTTTCACTTACCTGGGACGAGCCAATTAGTGAAGAACATAGTAAACGGTGGACATCTTTTCGGAATGATTTAAAGGTAATTTCTAAGTTGAAAATTCCTCGATTTGTATTATCTGCAGATAAGATAAACCTTCAAATTCACGCCTTTTGTGATGCGTCTGAAAAAGCATATTGTGCAGCAATATATATGCGTTCAGTTTCTCAGAATGAGACAATCACCGTAAATCTTTTGACATCTAAAACTAAGGTCGCACCCATTAAGACTCAGTCAATCCCAAGGTTGGAACTTTGTTCAGCTCTTCTTTTGACAAATTTGCTAAAGGTTGTTTTGGATCACTTAAGTCTCAAGGAGAGTGAAGTGTTTGCGTGGACTGATTCTAAAGTTGCGTTGGCATGGCTTTCTTCAGAGCCTCATAGATGGCAAACCTTTGTAGCAAACCGTGTTGTTAAAATCCAAGAAACACTGCCTAATATTTCGTGGAATCATGTTCGCGGGCTTGAAAATCCAGCTGACTGCGGAACAAGAGGTATGCTACCATCGGAATTAGTTAATTGTGAGCTATGGTTTCATGGTCCTAAATGGTTAAGAGAGCCATGGGATAAACCGTCTAATGAATCATTTGAAGGCAAGGATGTACAAGAAATTATCCTAAAGGAAGAAAAGAGGAATTGTGTTGTAAATATTTCTAAACTTAATGATGATCATCTGATTTTCAGATATTCTTCTTGGAATAGACTAGTACGAATCGTCGCGTGGTGCTTAAGATTTGTAGACAATGCAAGAAGGTCGTTATCAAATCGAGTAAATGGTTTTCTCTCAGTCTTAGAGCTTTCAAATTCCACAACGAAAATTCTGAAAATAGTTCAAAACGAGTGTTTCCGTGATGAAATATCTGATTTAAGTCATCACAAATATTTAAAATCTTCAAGTAAACTTTTGTCTTTAAACCCATTCCTGGATCATAATTGTATTTTGCGTGTTGGTGGAAGATTGAGACATGCTAATGTCTCAGAAGATCAGAAACACCCAATATTATTGCCTAAGACACATCATATAACTGCATTAATTATCAAACATTATCATATAACTTATTTACATGCTGGTCCACAGCTTCTTTTAGCTGTTCTTCGAAACAATTTCTGGATTTTAAGTGGTCGAGATGCAGTAAGAAAAATAGTGAGGAGTTGCTTAAAATGTTTTCATGCTTCACCATCTGTTGGCACTCAAATAATGGGGGATCTTCCAGCCATACGTGTTAGGCCAAGTCGTCCATTCTTAAAGACTGGAATTGATTATGCCGGCCCATTTATGTGCAAGGAGAGAAATCGTAGAAATATCAAGTCGTTTAAGAGTTATATTGCTATTTTTACTTGTTTTTCAACTCGTGCTATTCATCTTGAATTGGTTTCGGATTTGACAGCTTCCACATTTCTGGCTGCTCTAAAAAGATTTGTTGCCCGTAGAGGTAAACCAGCTGAGTTGGTTAGTGATTGCGCAGGAAATTTCAAGGGTGCAAGTAGGGAACTGCGTGAGTTATATAATTCCGTATCCTCCATTAGTAAGGATCAAACATTACAGAATTATGTGGCTAATGAAGGTATCATCTGGAACTTTAATCCCCCGTCTGCTCCACATTTTGGTGGGCTGTGGGAAGCTAACATAAAATCTGTGAAATATCATCTACGTAGAACAATGGGAAATTCACTATTTACAATTGAAGAATTCTCTACATTATTGTCACAAATTGAAGCCTGTTTGAACTCTAGACCTTTATGTCCTCTGTCGAACGATCCAAGTGATCTACAAGTCCTGACACCAGGTCATTTTTTGACTGGTGCTGCCTTGACGGCTATTCCAGAACTTGACGTTTCTGAAATTCCCCCTAATAGACTTCGCCGTTGGCAATTAACCCAGAGAGTATTTCAGCACTTCTGGAAGCGATGGAGTGGTGAGTATTTGTCTCAACTCCAGCAACGTCCCAAGTGGTTGCGTGCGACAGCAAATTTAAAAGTTGGTGACTTAGTGCTAATTAAAAATGAACTTCTTCCCCCTCTTCAGTGGAAGTTAGGAAGAATTATTCAGACATTTCCGGGCCATGACGGTCGTGTGAGAGTCGCCATAGTAAGAACTGCTGCCGGAAATTTTAAACGAGCGGTTCATAAACTCTGTCCTTTGCCCTTTCATTAACATATATAACTCTTTTATTTGTACCCCTTGAAGATTTCAAGGCCGGGGGTGTATGTTCGAAATTTATTTATCGTCTGCCAACGCTCAGTGCGAGCATTTTTGTGTAAGTTTAATTTCTAAAAAATGGCAACGTTCTTTTTTGTTGACATGTAATTTATTCTATTCTAAGAGTGTGAAACCAAGAGGGTTTATAATTAAACGTGTGATACAGTTCACTTTGTTATTTATTAAGTGTTGTGAGTTATTGACGAGTTTGTGTTTATTTAATTTCAACCAGCGCGCTACAAATGTAATTCTCTAATTTGCTATAAATTTATTATTGCAAAAGTAGAATGATAAAATAAAATACTAGCTACTTATTCTTTTACTTACAGGAACTTAATATATTTTTTATGCTTATCTTATACTAATAACAGAAAGTTACGCTCTGTCTGTATGTGCGTGTGTGTGATCGCGATGGCTAGCGAAATCTACCCCAAGTAAAAAGCTGAAAATTTTTGTGAGAGTTCTCCAAGGACTCTCCTAATGCCCCTGAGGACTTTTAATTTTTTATTTGTAGCTGAGAAATTAATTAAAAACCCCAATTAAAAGAATAGAAAAGTATTCATATTTTAACAAAAACATAGAATTTTATGAAACCGCAGAACTCATTCTCACTCAGAGAAGATAAGTTGTTTAGCATTTTCGCAGCCAGTGAGATGCATTTTTTGAGCAGGACTCAAAATGATTTCAAAACAACACCTGACTAAAGAGACGGAAATTTTTCAGCTCCATGCAATTTATTTAATATTGAATTTATCTATTTGAAATTAACACATCCATGCATATTTTTTAACGACGAATCCAAATATCTAATTTCCTTTGAAATCCAGCTGCAAAGATACATTAATTAATACGTTGAGTGCCACGGTGACTGACACTGAAGCTGAAAAATTTGCAATGTTTTAAGTAATTAAAAAAAAAGTTAATCCTGTAATAAATAAAAGGTAAGTAAATTTTAAATAAATTTAAAGTAATTACTTAAAACAATATATATATATTTAGTTTTATATCATATTTTAGACCGTCAGTCATCGGTGAATGACGTGTTCTAAACAGAAAGTTCAATGTCAGTCACCGGTGACTGACGTGACGCTTAACGGGTTAACAGATTTTAATTATGAAATCTTATCTGAAATCGTTTAAGTACAGACTGTGAAATCAGTTTTTTAAAGGAAAAAGAAAGCAATCATTTTTTCACACGAGACATATTTTGTGTTTATTAATAGCTGATACGTCTGGCGTTGCCCGGACCCGTGATAATAATCTCAAAGGAGCTTTAAATTTGCATGATTTTATGTGTTTAACTCGATTCTGTCTTAAATCCGTGCCTGATGACTGTGTGAAAAGTCGTTTTAAAAAAAAAAAACTTTATATTTACCGGTAAAATGACTCGAGATAACTGTCACGTGAAACGAAGGGGGTTTACATTTTTCTTAAAATTAAATTATTTTTTTCTTAATTTAGCGAAATAGTAATAGCGACAGATATATTTATTTAGAAAATTCAAAAAAGCTCAATAAGAAATTCTTTTTAAGTGCATTCGCATTTGTATAATCCAAACGTGAGGTAAAGAGGAAGGAAGAAAGCAGAATGGCAATGAAAAGGAATTGACGGCCATTTTAGAGTAGTGCCTTTCCTTATATTCTATTTTTCAGAAAAATTTAATTATTTTTTTGTCCCATTGGAAGTTTTTAAGCCTTCATTTACACGTGCACGTTGTAGTTTTTATTCATTTTCTCTCCACGAGATCATTTTATTCAATTTTTAATTTGCTTCAAAAATAGGGTTAATCCTATTCGATTTTCCTTAAAATTTATATGTAAGTTCCCTAACTTTATGCGAACTTCCTATAAAATGAAATCCCAATGCCACCAAGACACTTTAAAAGATTCATTTTTTTTTTATTGAGTTGAATTATTTTAATTATTCAAGGATCGTTTGAAAAATCGATTAGCAATTAATGCGCACATATTAAATTAAGGTTATTATCACAGGCCCAGGCAATGACGGGTGGATCAGCTAATGTTATATATAGTTAGTCAGCTAGTATTATACACATATATGTAACATACTGCTAATGAAAAAAATCGATACTTCAGTAATTCAACCTTATCACATTTAACTAAGAAATTTTAATTTACATTAGTCACTTAACGATTTAAATTTTCCTTGCAGATTAATTTCAATTGGTTTGAAAATGGAGGACGAATATAAGGACGATTCTAGCGACTAAGGAGAAGCTGATGGCACACCATTGAATCTAGAAATTGCAAACATTCCTCCGGCGGATGAATTACCTAAAAATCCTGTATCGACCGATTGTAGTGTAGATTTCTATCAGAAATATCCACCGGAACATTTTGAATATCCTCATGAGCCCCTTTCATCCAATATGAGTACCACTAGAGCATCAGATAGTATTGCACGTGAAGAATTACGTTCACTTCATTATGGCATCGTTCCCTATCGGAAACAAGAACTTCAGTTGAAAATTGTGCCCCCAGCAGAACATATTGAATATCCTGATGAGCCTCTTCCTTTTGAAATGAGTACAACTAGACCATCAGATAGTACTGAGCGTGAAGAATTACGTTCACTTAATTACGCTATCGTTCCCTATCGGAAACAAGAACTTCACTTGCCAATTGTGCCCCCTGCAGAACATATTGAACATCCTGATGAGTCTGTTTCTTTCGATATGAGTACAACTAGACCATCAGATAGTACTCCGCAAGAAGAATTACGTTCACTTGATTATGGCATCGTTCCCTATCGGAAACAAGAACTTCACTCGTCAATTGTGCCCCCTGCAGAACATATTGAACATCCTGATGAGTCTGTTTCTTTCGATATGAGTACAACTAGACCATCAGATAGTAATCCGCAAGAAGAATTACGTTCACTTGATTACGCTATCGTTCCCTATCGGAAACAAGAACTTCACTTGCCAATTGTGCCCCCTGCAGAACATATTGAACACCCTGATGAGTCTGTTTCTTTCGATATGAGTACAACTAGACCATCAGATGGTACTCCGCAAGAAGAATTACGTTCACTTGATTATGGCATCGTTCCCTATCGGAAACAAAAACTTCACTTGTCAATTGTGCCCCCTGCAGAACATATTGAACATCCTGATGAGTCTGTTTCTTTCGATATGAGTACAACTAGACCACCAGATAGTACTCCGCAAGAAGAATTACGTTCACTTGATTACGCTATCGTTCCCTATCGGAAACAAGAACTTCACTTGCCAATTGTGCCCCCTGCAGAACATATTGAACATCCTGATGAGTCTGTTTCTTTCGATATGAGTACAACTAGAGCATCAGATAGTACTGCGCGAGAAGAATTACGTTCACTTGATTATGGCATCGTTCCCTATCGGAAACAAGAACTTCAGTTACCGATTGTGCCCCCAGCAGAACATATTGAATATCCTTATGAGCCTCTTTCTTCTGTTATGAATACCGGTAATAGACAAGCTGATAACATCTCCCCTGAATTATTAGATTTAAGTATTGAGGAAGCACTTCGTCTAGAATTGAGAGTCCCTGATTTAGAATTTCAACCATCAACTGCAACCACATGCGGCCAAAAAAGAAAACGCCCAATTAAATCAGCATCCAAATTGATAGTTGATAGTATTGAGGTGTTAGATAAAGGTGCTGGTGTGTCTTATTTAGATATATGCAAAAAGATATCTGAAGATACCAATATGAGTATCGATGATGTAAAAAAAATAATCCACAAGTACTTCGAAGATGAAGTAAAATGTGAATTTATGATAAAGTTAAGTGGTCCAATTGAGAAATTTAAGTTAAAGAAGAAAAAATGAATGTTAAAATGTGAGGACAGACAAAAAAGCAAGTGTATCATGTAATAGAAAAGTTTTCACAAATATGATCCATTTAAGTAGCATTCGTGGATCAAAATAAAAATTCCAGTAATGAAGAAAAAATGTTAATATTTAAATTGTTTATGGACTACAACAGAAACAAAATTTGGTTTCATAAATTATGCCTTCTAAACCGAAATATTGTTATTTATATAGTTTTCTGCTTAAACAAAAAATGTTTGCTTCTGTCTACGGACTAAAAGAGGAATGTAATTTCCGTCTTATAAATTGTGCCTTCTAAACCAAAGTATTTTATTTTATAAACTAGTTTATTTTCTGTTTAAACGAAAACTGTTTACTTTTTCTCCGAAAAACAAATTTCTAAATTTTTTGACATTTCATATTAAATTGTGCAAGTTTTCAAAATATGTAATTTTCGCATATAAATAAAACTTTTTTCCTAAAAGGAAAGTAGAGTTCTATATCTATTTTTGAATTTCTTTTGATTTTTCTAAATGACAGATTTAAAAATAAACATTTCTTTTTTCATAACCACTTTAAAAATTTGCAACAAATTATCCAATAATTCAACCGTTGTAACTTAGTATTATTCTGATCTTATTATTGCCTCTATTGTGGTCGTCGGGTAATTCATCCATTTTTTAATGGATAACGATACATAATTGTAACTTAATTCTATTCTGATCATATTACTACCCATATTATAGTCAGAATAGACTTCATTTACGCAACCATTGTTACGTAAAGTGTAACAGTTTTCTTCAAGAACGGTCCAACATTGAATAATTTGCTGCAAATTTGTAATTGCATCTATCTATTCATTAAAATTTCATCCTAAGATGTAAATCATTATTAATTCCGTATTGGGTCAATCCACTTCAAGTGGTCTATCACTGGTTGCTTGACAATTTTTAAAAAATCTGAAATTTTTCCTATAACAACCCTAACATGACTGAAGTTCAAAATGACTATTATTTAATTTTATTATTTTTTTTTGTTTGTGCATGGCGACCATCTTTGTTTCATTGTGTGCAGCAATTTTCTCCCATTGAAGGGTTTACGGAATAGTAAATGTCTCGTCTTTTATTTCTCCAATTTAAGTAGGGTTTAGAGCAATTTGTTCAGAATAAAATGGGCAAAAGTCTGGGAATAGAGTAGTTTCCTAAATAAATCCTTATTTGCGAAATTTGAGCATAAAGTTTTATCTTTTTTCCCTTCCAAAATCTGTCCATTTACAAAAGGAAGTTTTTCTATCAAGGAAAATTGTCAACAGGACATAATTTTTTTTACAAATAGGCCGAAAGTATTCGCACTCACAAGCCAAGTTCTAAATTTGGGTCTCAATTCCTCTTCGAAAAATAGTGGTGACAATTGAAAAATCCATATGCACTTTGGGTATGTCATACCCCACGCGACTCCTCCCGGGTTAAAAAATTCCTAATTTTTTTTTAATTTCAAAAATTACACTCTTAAGGCTTTGATATCAGGTGGGGCACAAGATGAAAATATGAAATTCTGATTTCTAAGTATTTTATGGTAGTGTTATGCACAAAAAAATTCAAGATGAAGATTTTACAAGCTGAGATATGGCAAGGACAATATGTCGAAACAATACTGTCAAACTATTGTTTTATTGTAGTCGCAGGTAGTAAGTATTTATCTCAGAGTGTTATTTAAATTTATATTTTTTATTATCTTTAAATAATAGTAACAGAAAATAAAACCTTTTGCAAAGCTTAGCAATTAATTTTTAAAAGGAATTATGCCTAAGGTCTATAATTTGCATGGTTTCAATAATTTTTGTTTTAAGTAATTTTAGTAACTAAAAGAAACTTCAATAGTTTTACATAGACATGGGACAAAAACAGAAAATTAATAAGGAAAGAGAAAAGCTGTTAATGTTAACATTGTTGAGACATGATCAAACATGTCAAAACGCATTCCTACTTGGTGGTTTAAAAACCACAGTTTCAATGCTGCTTGCAGTCCCTGAAACTTGTTTCTACCATAAGTATGTTCCTGTAAATGAAACCTTTATATGATGTTAATTTTCAGGAAGTAAAGATATCCAAAGCCTTTTCAAAGTTTATACTGCAGAAAAATGACATTCTTGCATGTGTGTATGATAGAGGCTTGCACAAGAAGAAATATCCAGGCCCGGGCCCGGCCCGATACAAAAATTAAAGGTTCGACACCTGCCCGACCCCAGCGAATTTCGACAAAACATTGATTTTTACGTCGATTTGGTTAAAAATTTGCCTTGTACGAAGAGTTCTGACTGAAAACTTTAACCCTTAAAACCCTTAACGTTTTTTTTTTCATGTTTATAATCTCCATTTTTATAGAAAGTGCCGCAGGCTGCGATATTTATTTTTTTAATGAATCTCTATTTCTTGTATGTAAATGTTTCAGTTGTCATTAATATTGTTAATCCATATATGGTAAAAATCTCAAAATTGCTATACTGTAAAATCTCCTAAGACGAAATTGCATAGAAAAGGGAAAAAATGCGTAGACAAGTTCCCTTCTAAGCAAGTGTAAATGTACTACATATTCTTTTCTTACGTATTAGTATATTAATTTTGCATGGATCAACACTTTTTTCAGTTTAAAACAGGGTTACGTCATAGGCAGGTTTTCCTTTTCGCACTTTTTACTATATTTTAATAAGCGTAGAAATTCACTATTCTTTAAAAAGAATAAATTTTAATATTTAATTGTAGAATAGTGGCGATTTAAAACTGTATACATTTTTTGCAAAAATTTTTGGGCCAGGCCTAATTTAACTGACCTTTGAATAGACAAGGCCACGCTGAGACAATGATTTTCATAGGGTCTGGATCAAAATTAGGACTGAAAATTTTGGGCCGTGAAGACTAGGAATGAAACCAGTCACGGCTCTGTATAGAAAAAATAAGTTAGGTCCGGCTCGAGCCTTCAGAAAAAAGTATGGCTCGGGCCCTTCCCGACCCGACTGCCGTGAATGAAAATAGGCCTGCGAGCCGGCCGGTGCAGATCTCTAGTGTATTATAATAAATGGTATTTTGGAATTATTAATTAAGTGAGCCTTGAACAAAATGATTTCATAGTTCATTTCTATGAGTCAGCAGGACCAAATACCTCGTTCAAGTTACCAAGAGATGAGAAGACTTGGTTCCTTCAAATAAAATTGTGAGAAAGATCAACTCTTTTAGTCCAGGGGAAATGTACATTTTACCTTGCAAAAGGTCGGGAAAAAGATTTTTTTTTTCTAAATTGTTCATAATGATGCCAACGTGGAAAAACCAAGTTTTCTAACAAAATTTCTTAAGGCTAAATTTTCAGTGGCCCAAAACAAAATTTTGGGACATTTTGTGATTTTTTGAAAATATCTCGAAACTCGTTGCCGTAGCATATTATTTGTCAATTACAATATTAAAAAGGATAAAATTCTCTACAACTTTCATATTTACAACTTTTTTTTATACACTCAATAGCAAGCGCAGTACGCTATTTCAAAAATGGGACAATTTTTTCAATTTTCTTAAAGACCGTGAAAAACGTAGTTTTGCCGCGATTATTCAAATGCTCCCCGCAGATTTAATTGTGTGTGTCGACTTCTAAAAATTGGTAGCAGTAAATTATCTATTATTTGCACACTCATGTCTTTATTTTCATCTCAACAGACATTTTATATGCAATAAATTTATATAATTTTAAAAGTAGGGCAGAGTGTAGATGAATGAGACAATTTTCATATTTATTTAGTAACTTTAAGTTTATACGATGTTAACTTCAAAGCATTGTTTAAAAGAATTTTTCAATCTGTAGTAACTTATTGGCACGATAGTTTCAATTAAAAAATATTTCATGCTTAATTTTAATAAATTTTATAATTTTAATAATTTTTATAATGCATACATATTTTTCCAGGTATCAATGGAATAGGTGGATCATTTTCAAAATCTCTCCTTGTTTTGTAATAACAAAATCAAATTTTTAGAAATAATCAGAAGTTTTAATTGTTTGTAAATAATTACCTTACCTCATAAACATTAATATACAAGAATCAGCAGAGACCAAATTACTATTTTAAATTTTTAAAACTAATTTTTAAATTTTAATGCACTTGGTATAATGACATAAGTGAGCACGGTAATGGCAAATTAAGCAAAATATTTTAATTTTTCCGCCAGGCATAAATGGCAGCCATTATATCTTCTGGCCCATACAATGATTTTCTATTTCTCATATAATGAAAGCAGATTAAGAAATAAAAGTTCATTTAATTATCAGTTAGAATTGGGTACTGTAATGACTTACAAAAGAATACTCACCAAAACATTCAAAGTCTTTGCTTGTTTTATTGAAACTATAAAACTATTTACTCTATTCACCTAAACCTGATAACAAGTTGACTTTTAAGGTGTACTTTTGCCTTGATAAAAAGGCATGTGCTGTCCTCTAAAAAAATCCGGAGGAACTTTTTGTCAGAAGCATGCAATGACACTCTTTCTTGGGACACGGTTTAAAAAAATTATTAAGAATTATAGATAAATTTAATTAATGAAAATAAATATTTTCTTAATTAGTAGCATCTTAATAAAAAAAAATGTATAAAAAATTATTACCATCTGTTTTAAATAGAACTTTGTCAAATCTTTATCTAATAAATTGTTTGTTGGGACAACCTACGGTAATGGTATTTTGACTACAAAAGAATATATTTCTTATTTAAATTTTTTATAAATAATAATATATCTGTAAATTATTATTAAAAAACATGATAGTTAAAATACAATAATTAAAATTATGATATTTAACTATTTTTCTGTGCAAATGTGAAAGGACAGTAAAGCATGAGACTTTTTTTGAAAATCACCCAGGTATGAAAATTTGGGAAAAACATTTTATTCCCCACTACAATGGTATATTTTATTTATCAATTATTGATAACATATGTTTTACTGTTTTAAAGATAGCAAACATTGAATTGTAGTTCCATATAAAAGTGGGGGACTCAAAAGATAAATATCTTTTATGAAAAAAATACTTTTACCTTATAAAATAGCTACAATAAAAATGACACCAGATTATTTCACTAACTATTGTTATGTATTTATATCTTGTAAAATTTATAAATTCTGTTAATAAAATATTTGAGATCACTAGTTTTATAAAAAAAAAAGTCCTTCCGGCCAGTGCCGGGAGGAACAGGTAGCTTTCATAATCCTTATTTTAAAAAAGCCAACTTATATCATGCAAACGCACGAAGCTCAATTTAGTGGAAACCGAATATAGGAGATTCAATACTAATTTTTATCAATATAATGAATGAGAATTTCGCGAAATTAGTCAGCTTTATCCAAGCTGCTTTTCTTTAAAGTAACTTATATTTGGCTGCCAAATTCGGCAATTTCTTAAAGTGCCTGTCATTTTAAGACAACATGGTGGATGAGGCTAAGCAGTGAACTTGGTCGAGACCTTAGTAATTGCTGTGCACATGCTCACTCACATCGGAATCGGTTAATATATAGGAGTGCTGTCGCATGCAAAAAATCAGATTTTTCAAAATGTCACCCACAATAGAAATTGAAACTGCTATATATGAGCCATTTTTTAAGGTAAAGACAAACAAAAAAATGCTCCTGAATCCTTATATCAAGATCAAATACTTAAGAAAGAAACCTTTTTCAATTTCTAATTTTTTTGCACCTCACTTTAAATACATATATATTTTTTAATTTAATGGCCGCCATTTTGAAAGAAGATGGCTGATGAATCTGGCCAGCGAACTTGGTCAGGTGTTGATGTATATTATCCACATGCCTTCTTACATCGAAATAGGCGAATACGTGTGTTATCGCGTGACAAATACAAGATCGTTTCAAAATGTTAGCCATGCTAGAAATTCAAAGTGCTATAAATCAACCATTTTTTAAGATATCAACAAAAGAACAAATTTTCAGAAACAAAAACTGCTCCGGAATCTTTGTATCAAGGCCAAACACATAAAAAAAATCTTTTTCATTTTCCAATTTTTTAATACCTCATTTTGAATTTTAAATTTAATTTTTTTTAATTGGCAACCCTTTTGAAACAAGATGGCGAATGAAGCTGGCCAACGAACTCGGTCGAGACATTGGTATGTACTATGTACAGACCAAGTTACATCCAAATAGGTTCATAAATACGCCTGTTATCGCGTGACAAAAATCAGGTCGTTTTAAAATGTCAGCCACAAGAGAAATTCAAAATGCTATTACTCAGCCATTTTTTTTTAGATATAGACGAAAGAAAAACTGTTCCGGAATCTTTGTATTAAGGTCAAACACATACAAAAAAAACCTTTTTCATTTTCCAATTTTTTGGTATCTCATTTAAATTTTTTTATTTTTTTATTTTTTTAAATGGCAGCCATTTTGAAACAAGATGGCGGATGAAGCTGGCCAACAAACTCGGTCGAGATATTTGTATGTACTATGTACACACCAAGGTACATCCAAGTCGGTTCATAAATACGCCTGTTATTACGTGAGAAAAATCAGGACGTTTCAAAATATCAGCCACGTTAGAAATTCAAAATGCTATAACTCAGCCATTTCTTAAGATATAGACGAAACAAAAACTGCTCCCGAATCTTTTTATCAAGGTCAAACACATAAGAAGAAAATATTTTTTCAATTTTCAATTTTTGGTACCACATTTCAAATTTAAATTTTTCTTAAAAATTTAAATGGCCGCCATTTTTAAACAAGATGGCGGGTGAAGCTGGCCAACGAACCTGGTCGAGACATTGGTATGTACTATGTATAAACGAAGTTACATCCAAATCGGTTCATAAATACGCCTTTTATCGCGTGACAAAATTCAGGACGTTTCAAAATGTCAGCCACGCTAGAAATTCAAAATGCTATAACTCAGCCATTTTTTAAGATATAGACGAAACAAAAACTGCTCCGAAATCTTTGTATAAAGGTCAAATACATAAGAAAAAAATATTTTTCCATTTTCAATTTTTTGGTACCACATTTCAAATTTTAAATTTTTAAAAAAATTTTAAATGGCCGCCATTTTGAAACAAAATGGCGGATGAAGCTGGCCAACGAACTCGGTCGAGAGATTGGTATGTACTATGTACACACCGAATTACATCCAAATCGGTTCGTAAATACGCCTTTTATCGCGTGACAAAATTCAGGACGTTTCAAAATGTCAGCCACGCTAGAAATTCAAAATGCTATAACTCAGCCATTTTTTAAGATATAGACGAAACAAAAACTGCTCCAGAATCTTTGTATAAAGGTTAAATACATAAGAAAAAAATATTTTTCCATTTGTAATTTTTTGGTACCACATTTCAAGTGTTAAATTTTTTTAAAAATTTTAAATGGCCGCCATTTTGAAACAAAACGGCGGATGAAGCTGGCCAACGAACTCGGTCGAGACATTGGTATGTACTATGTACACACCGAATTACATCGAAATCGGTTCATAATTACGGGAGTTACAGTGTGACAAAGGTCAGATATATATATATATATATCAATTTTGAACGGAGGGTGTTTTCGGGGTCTGGGGGTCATGATCGATGAAAATATACCAAAATTTTTTGAAATCGCTTTCCTCCGAACGGCTGCAATAGGTAGCTTTTTTGTAAAGAAAGCTACCTAAAATATTAGTTTAAAAATATATTGTCAACTTTTTTCCACTTATATCAATAAATATAACAAGAGATTATATGAAAAATATGTAAAACTTAAAGATTATCTATTAATTTCTTTAAAGCTCAAAAGGATACTTTAAATTTCAGAACGGGTTCCAAACAGTTTTTCAAAAATGAAAGCGTCCAAATATACATTTAAAAAAAAACGCAACCAAGCCCGAAAAAGTACAAAAGCACAACATTAGATATTGATCTCAGGTATCCCATTAAAGAAAAAAAAATATTTAAAAGTAACAAAATGCGAGCGAGATATTTGTCAAGAACGCTCCCATAGGTTTAATGTTACCTTGCGAATGTCTTCATGTGACTAATTTAGTCCTATAATTCATATAACTGTGACTTTAAACGCCTCAATACGACAACTACCGTAAAATCTTTGAAAATGAAATCTGTATATACGGAATTCGGTCTTAGAAAAGTATATATTTTTTCAAGAGAAAGAATATGAACAATTATACCTGCTAATATGGAAACCTGTTTAAAGCGGAATGTATTTCGATTCCTTTCGGTACGTTTTCAAGGTTTTAATGAATCAATATTTGGCAAAGCTTGTGACGGACCCGGCAGTACCGCCACGTGTCGTCATAGTCATTACACAAGCCTTATAGGATAAAACCCTTTTATTGAAACTAAAATAGGGTGAGTGGCCTGATGAAGCAGATTCAAATTTTTCCTAAACAGTCATGCACACCAGCTAGCCTGAAATGCCGCCCGTGGCAGCCGACATATTTTATTCACATCAACAGGCCAAACTCACTAAGCTTGACTTAAAAATAGTTCTTACCCAACGGCGCTCTCCCTCTTTGACTTCAAAACTCGCTATGTGGATTCGTCCCTCTAGTCTAAACCGTCTCCAAGGAACTGACTTCACTCATCCAGACTTCGCCTTTTATACTCTTGCAGACTGAGCCAAATGCCCTAAAAATTTGCATAAGCACTCGCGGACGCAGCTAACTGTAGACCCCAGGGACAGCAACCATACTTCGGAAAAATAAAGTACAGATATCGCTCTTCACGCTACAAATGTTAAAACATTGGCGTCACGTTCTCATTCAAATAAAGTGCCTCTATAACGGAGTAACGATACCTTACAACACCCCCTCGAGTTTACAGAGAAAAAGGGCTGGGCAAAATGCATGCCCTGGCCTTTTTCTTGAAATAAATTTTAAACCGAAATACAGAAACACAAGTGGTGGATAAATTCAAATTTTGTGCCGAAAAGTAAACTTTTAAAATAAATTCACTTTTAATCCATCACGAAAGAAATCAGTCTGCAAAATGCTTCACACTCATAATCAAACAAACCTTCTTCTAAACTTGCAACAACTCCTACACTGGAAACTCTCAACGGCTCCTAAACTGAAAATTCACTAAACTTTTAAAACTTAACTTGAGTGCCGAAAACTTCCACAAATACTCAAAAGTTACGAAATTTTCCTTCAAATGCAAAAATAACTTAAGTTTTGCCAAAATCACCATCGCAGAATTTTCTTAACGCATGAATTCGCACAAAGTCCAAAGAACCCCATGCGCAAAATTTTCCTCACAAAAAAAAAAAAAAAATTAAGACTCCAAAGGCCAAAAGTCTAACTCCCAGAAATTCAGTGAATCAGCTTCATCGTACAAATAATGGGGCACATACGAACAGCATCACATCGCTGTGCAATTTCAGTAGATCGGTAAAATTCACAACACAAAAATGACGTCATCATACATCAATCTTCATCTGTATGAACTAAAAAGGAAAAGTACTACCAAAACATATCAAGATGCATTTTCCTGAAATAAAATCATATTAACATTCAATATTTAACCAATACAATTTCCAATTCAGGTGAAACAAAACTTCGCAACTAGCGGAAACTACTCCCAACTAACGTAAAAACGCAACGCAATGAACCGACACGATAAGAAGAAAGTTATTGAATTACAATGTTAGTAAAAGAGACAGAAACGCGTGTCAAGGACATCTTGACCGCAAAACACGTGTCGCCTAAATCCGCGGCGCATGTGCAATATGACCCAAACTATCAACGATATCTGAGACTTAAAACATATTAAACATACATAATACAATATATTTAGATATATAACAATATTTATATACATATAACAATTAACAATAGTCCCAGAATATTTAAAAGCATAAAATGAAAAAATACAATATTTTAACAATTTTGACAACAAATTTTGAACTTAAAGAAGCACAACTCGTGAGACCGAAAAAATTCCAAACATGGCCAAAATAAAATTCAAAAACAGTCCACCTGCTTTTCATTCCTTCACATTGCTACATTATAAATGCACTCTCACAGAAATAATAAGAAACATCATCACCCGTTTAAAGAGATGACTCGCTGCTTGCCGGCTGCATACTACCGGAAGGCTCTTTCCTCTGGTTCCAGAATCCTTGGACAAAGGATCTCTCGTCGTCAGAACTGTAAGGCGAGGCTACCGTCGACTGCTTTGCCTGAAGTCGGGTCCTGAACGGGTGTCGTGGGACGGCTGTAGATTCCACTCGACGACTCGGTCTAGCTTGATTCCTTGGGGACACTCCATGTCTAGGCTCCTTTTGATGACTCGGTCCCGGTTGATTGATTGAAGTCCCTCCATGTGTAGGCACCTTTTGATCAAAGACTGTAGATTGTGGGAACTGTCCTTGAAATGGTTCTCTCCTTTTTCTAGGGGCACCAGAAGTTACTGTTGAAGCTAGGTCGCGTTTTTGTCCAGACCTGCGCTGTTTTTTAAATGCTGGAAAATTAATGTTCGGATTAAAAGTTCTTTTATTATGTGCACCTGAGTCCCAGAATATTTTTTTTTGGTGATCTATGCATTGACGATGTCGAACTGTTAGAGAGTTCATGTTTTCTTGCTGGGCGTCGAAAAATCGGAGGAACTGGTCAATTGACTATATTCTGTCTTTTATGACCAACTGACTCTGACGTGGTTGAAACTGCCCTCTTAGGTTTCCGCTGATACTTTGGTTGAGATTGTACAGTTTTTCTATCAGTAACAGTTTTTCGTGTTACATTTCGAGATCTTTGTTGAATCGCCACTATAAGGAAGATTATTAGATGAAGAGGAACTAGACTTTGTAAACTCTTTGGACCGGGAGTAGCTCGAAATACCACTCGACAAATGAGACCCATCCCTCGCACTTTCTCTAAACTTATAAACTCTGACCTGATCCAAATTGACCGTCCTTCTTACACCATCCACATTTACCACTAAATTATTATTACTTACTTCCAAAACTTCAAAAGGACCCACAAACTTTGGACCAAACTTAGCCACTCTCTTTTGTCGACTTGAACTCAACCAATGCTTTTCAACTAAAACAAAATCACCAACTTTAACCTCTAACTCCCTTCTACGCATGTTATAATACTGAGCTTGCTTCTCCTGTGCCTTACCCATTTGAACCTGTGCTTCCTTAACCAACTTTTCAATATCCTGACACATGTAATTATTCTCAGCATCTGATACCATAATTAATCTCTGAAATGGAGTAATTATCTTTCTACCCAAAAATAACTCAGTAGGCGTTTTACCTGTCGACTCGTGAATTGCCGTACGAAGAGCATACGCAAAGTGCTGAAGAAACTGGTCCCAGTTTGAATGATGTGAACCAACATACGAAGAGATCATTTGAATGAGAGTTCTATAGACTCTTTCCGCCATATTAGACTGAATCCGATAAGGAACAGTAAAAGAATGATAAATTTGCAGCTTCTCACACAGAGCCTTAAATATATCTGATATAAAACAAGGGCCATGATCACTAACTACCCTAATTGGTGCACCATATTTAGATATATAATTATCAAAAAAACATCGGCGACTGCTGGAGCAGAAGCCTTTCTGAGGGGGACTAACTCCACCCACTTACTAAAATAACCTATAATTACTAATACAAATCTATATCTTTTAGGATTAGATAAAGGATAAGGGCCAATTAAATCTACACCTACACATTCATTACGAAAATTTACTTTAATTGGCATTAATTTGCCAGCCGGACTTACATTTTTATAATTATAACGCTGGCAAGTGCTACAGCTGGAGACATAAGCGCGCACTGTTTCCCGCATTTTAGGGAAATAGCAGGATTCACAAATTCGTGCGTACGTTTTCCTGATTCCTAGGTGTCCTGCTAATGGATTGTCATGGAATTCCTTTAAGATGGCCTGACGAAGAGTAGCCGGAATAAAAACTCTCAATTCACCTCGTGAATTTACAATTTTAGAATAGAAAAGAAGACCATCAATAAGTTTGAAAGATTGGGACCATTTCTCTAAAATAGGCACACTTGAACTAGGAACATCATATGGATTCTCTAAATAACGATACAACTCCCCGAACTCCTCATCTTGTTTCTGTTCCCGTATTAATTGTTCCCGTGATCTCAACACCAAAGAAGATAATGCACAACACTTAACCTTCTCAATGACCTCTGAACTACCATGCGGGTTGCGAGACAAAGCATCGGCTACCGCATTCTCCTTGCCTGCCCTATGCTCTATAACCACATTATACTCCGCCAACTTTAAACACCATCTAACCATGCGAGAAGACAAACCTTTTCCATTAGTCAACTTAGTTAACGCCGAGTGATCCGTAATAACTTTAACAGGAAGATGTGTAAAGAAACAACGAAACTTATTCAAAGACCAGATTACAGCAAGACACTCCCTCTCTGTAATAGAATAATTCCGTTCAGCCGCGTTTAAAATTCTAGAAGCAAATGCGATCGGTCGACCTTTTTGTGCTAACATCGCTCCAATCCCCACTGCACTCGCATCACAATAAATTTCAAACTGAGAAGAATAATCAGGATGAGCTAAAACAGGTGGCGATACCAGTGCCTCTTTCAACAATTCAAAAGATCTTTGAGCCGCCGCTGACCACACAAACTTTACTCTCTTCCGCTTCAGATTATATAATGGTTCGCATAATTCAGAAAACTGAGGAATGAATTTGGCAAACCAAGCTACCATTCCTAAAAATGTTGCTACTTGTTTGTCATTCTTGGGGGGAGCCATAGCTGTAATCGCTTCAATTTTCTCATTATTAATTTTGATACCTTCACGTGTAATTTTCACACCCAAGTATTTGATTTCTTTTCTTAAAAATTTACACTTTTCGAAGTTCACGGTTAAACCCGCATTCCTTAATAATGTAAATACTTCTCTTAACAATCTCATATGTTCGTCAAAGGTAGCTGCCATCAAAATTATATCGTCCAGGTAGACCAAGACACCCTTACCAATTAAAGGTTTAAGGATGGTATTCATGGCCTTCTGGAATGTCGCAGGAGCCCCTGACAGTCCGAAACTCATTCTCTTAAAGGCAAAACAACCATTCCTAGTTATAATCGCAGTTTTTGCAATATCTTCAGGTTTCATGGCAATCTGAAAATAACCAGATGTGAGGTCTAAGGTAGACATGTAATTGGTGCTATTTATGTTAGCCAGGATATCATCAATTATTGGTATGGGATATTGAGGATATTGGGTTATGGCGTTCAATTTTCTGTAATCAATGGCAAACCTCCATGCTTCAGGATCATCTATATTTTTACCATTATTCTTACGAGATAGTACTACTAGAGATGCAAAAGGGGACTCAATGGGCATGATAATATCATCGGCGAACATTTTCTGTATATGGTAATCAATTATTTCTTGCTTTACTTTATCATACCGATAAGTGGCCGCCCCTCCGGGTGGTTCGACCCGACCCCTTGAGTGGGGGAGGTGACCGGAAGCTCGGCAGAGTTCGTTGTGTACGAATGCGAGGGGGCCGGATGGGGACGAATCTCCACCTCCTCGAGAGGCTCATCTCCGACAGGCGTTGAGCACGGTGGCCACGGTTAACGGACGTTGTGCATAGATGGGAGCGGTTTTGAGATGTTTACGCAACCACCTCCGGCACCCGGGTTCTCTGGGCAAGCCGGGTAGCGACGCTCCATAGTCTGATCCCAGAGCCGGCGGTGGCCGGGTGGTGACTCTGGGCAAAGAATAGCTAAGGCGATAGGACCCCATCCACCAATTGACTAAGAGGGAGCCTGAAGTATGAGTGAGGGCTTTGTAGTGGAAAGTCCTCGGTGCTCGCTAGTGACGACGGGGCTCGCGGGAACGCCATGCAGGGACTCCCGGAGCAACCGAAGGGCGAGGGTTTCGGACAGCGCCCAGGTTACTTTATGACTTGGGTGGCTCATCCCTCCGAGGACCTCAGCTGGAGCAGTTGGGAGCCGACCCTAAGGGTGGTAGGCTTTGGCGGTGCCCCCGTTGACCAAGGAGTGGTCGCGTGGGGAGGCCAGTATGGTTCTGGTTGCTCCATGTCGTGCCGTGACCCATGGGAGGGGGTCGGCCGGCAGGTCCACCATCGAACACTATTCCCGCAGGGAAACGGGCCGGAGGCTCGCCGGTAACGCGGCGGCTCATCGTGCCTCGGGTGAACTCTTGGTCCGATCCAGGTCCTCCGTGTCTATGCGGTACCAGAGTTTTCCTCGCCTGGTGATGAGGACCTAGAGGTGTCTCCACCTAACTTTCGAACGCACTAACAAAGGTAGCGGTCGGTCACTGCACGGGGTCAGGGGCCTTCGAGCCTGGGTACCCTCGACGGTCGTGAGGTAAGGTAGTAGCGGGCGGGCTTCTGTCGGCCTCCACTGGCTTCTCTGTCTTAGGATGGGGTCGAGTCGGTGGGGGCTGGCGGGACTCCGTTCCGTCCGACCCCCTAGCAAGGCGGAGTCTATTCCGTCTAGGTGGAGCTTTCCGTGCCCGCCTGGGGTCGCTAACGGCACCTAGTCTGGGCCAACTGGTTCCCGGCGTGATCCACGAGGGGTTCCGTCGGTTGAGCCGGGTGGTTTGGGCGAAAAGCCAGGAGCTGGGTCGCTTTACGGCCGGAGGGACTTTCCCCGTCCTCCCTGGTTTTCAAGTTAGGGGCTCTTCAATAACTTTCCTATCGGCTGGCCCACAAAAATGTCTCTGCCGGAAAATGGTATCTGATCTTGAGGGCCTTCCGCAAATTAAATTCGGGTCGGGAAGCCTCGGTTCAGTCCGTGGGCCCAGCGTCTTTATAGGCGTCTGGTTCCTGCGATGGCTTGCGGGGTCTACCGGCTCGAGTAACCAAGTTTAGGGACCACTTGGTTTTTCTGGCTGGGTGGTGAGGACTATCGTAGCGATTGTTCACCAACTTGGGAATAGCCGGCGTGACGTGCGCTGGGCAGTGCGTCGGCCTGACTGGAGTTTGCGTGGGGTTCTGTTCTGTTGGGGCGTGTCTGGCGGCGACCTTCGGGACGCGCCGCGGGGCTTGCTTCACGGGTGGTTCCTTGCGTAGACAAATGGGCCTGGGACCGGAAGATGGACCCCCCATCTTATCATACCGATAAGGTTTACTGGCCACTAGTGCCGCTGAACCTATATTGATCTCATGCCATGCTACATGCGTTAACCCCGGTTTATCAGAAAATACTTCCCCAAAATCCATCAAAAACTTATTAAACTTCTCTTTCTGCACTTCAGTTAACCCAGACTCCCCCAAATCTACTGACACAAACTGCTTTCTCTTCCCTAGCTTCGCTATCATTATTCAGAATTAAGGACTTTTGAAAGAAATCTAAACTTATACCTCATGTAATCTATGCCCACAATACAATGCACTGTTAAACCATCTACAACAAAAAATTCCCAACATGTTTTTACTGCACGAATTTCCACTTGTAAATCTATTACACCTTTATTAACACATGTTGCTCCTTGCGCCGAGTGAACCACTAAACTAGACTTTTTCAACCTTTTTTAAGAAAAATACGTCCGATAAATGTCGTAAGAAATGAAAGATCTCTCCGCTCCTGTATCGAAGAGACTTCTAACCACAATTCCATCTAAAATTATTAACAATTCAGGCAATTCCACAGGATTAATCGTTACACTATTTAAAGAAACAGAAGGCTTTTCTTTTTTCACCTGTGACTGCATACCCCCTGAAATACAGCCACCTACCAGTTTAACTGACCAGATTTTTCCAAACTTTCCCTTTCTATTGACCTGCCCCCAGAATTTTCCACAGATAATTGCCTTAAACGTGAAGGAGGTACATTCCTATCGCGGACATTTCCCCCTCTTTGACTTAAACCACCATTCCGCTTATTACCACCATCATTCCTTTCCTGTCCTCTAAAATTACCAGAATTACTGAAATTTCTATTACCATTAACATTCGACACATTTCTACTAACACCATTATTAACATTTCTACTATCTATATTATAAAGGACAAACATATCTGTGCGTAACGCATGCGTCATTCTGCGAATGGCAACACTTTGAAATTTGAAATAAAAATTTGGTTTTGCAATTTTCGCTACTGCAAAATTTTAAACTTCTAAACATACCACGTTTTAAATGTTTACACCGTCGTATGCAGAAAAAAAATGCACATTTAAATGCAATTTGTTTGAAAGCTGTACCTCAATTTATTTTTGAGATATTAATTTTTTTATAGTTTTTAATACCAATTTTCTAATCGTGGCAACTGAAGTACTTCATTTCTATTAAAAGTGGTTTAGTTATCTTTATTGATTATATTCTTACTGATGCCATTTTCTCATTACAATTAAAAATATATTTTTTAAAAATTTGAACAGAAAATGACGTTACGCTTTAAAAAAGACACAATTTCCCTGATGATGCTGTTATATTTCACTATTTTTTCATTTCGCTGACTTTGAGTTTGAGACAATAGGCAAAATACTTCAGCGACTGAAAATGACGTCATATTTAAAAGAAACCGATAATTTTATTTGATAAAACGAGATATTTCCCCATGAATACGTCTAAAAGTTATAAATTTCTGGAATTTTTACGCGCAGGTACAGAGATTGTTATAAGACCTCAAATCACGAGTGGGAATTTTAACATGGCAAGTTGTAATAGTTGACAAACGTGACTTAAAGCTTGAAAATATATTTATCAATAACCTATTGCGCGTTAAAATGCGCGTTAATATTGATGTGAAACGTTGAAAATGACTTGATTTGTTTAGATTTAAAGGGGGGGGGGGGGGATTCTATGATTATGTCAAGGTGAAATCCTTTTTGCTGATTTTTTCATTCCGTAATACCAAGCATCAATTGATAACTTAATCAAAATTACTTACCTTGATTATATGTTACTGATTACGTATATGAATAAAGTTTAATTTTCCAATAATTTTAACAGTTGAAGTTTATGAAAAAAGTATTTTGTTAATCTTAGGTTAAAATATGTCTTTGGAGAGTTAAATTAACAAGTGTAAGATGGATTTTTTATTGTAATTATTGTTGTCGATGTATTATAAATTTGATGCAACATTTCCTAAGTAAACATTTTCTTTCGTCGAAATTCGACGGGCTCCACCTCGTATCTATAATTGACTACAGGCTGTCCCCCTCTCAAATTTCTATCCCCCTCATTTCTATACTGGTAGTTCTCAATAGGTCTCTGTCGAGGGCTAGGAGACTCCCCTTGGCCCGAGCTGTGCCGAGCCTCATACTTCAGAAGAATTTTGATAAAGTTCAGAAGAATTCTTAGGTGCCTTTAATTCGACATAGTCCTGTACATGCACATTAAATAAAGGTAAAATTATATCTAATACTTCTTCAAATGATGCCTCTAATCCAATTTTATTTTTCAATTCAAGTTTGCGTAAGAAAAATTTTGAAGCCTGCTCATAGATATTTTGCTTATTACAATGAAATTCTCTTCTTAGTACACTTTCATCTTTAAGACCGGGAAAGGCTTTTTAGGTGCGTTCGTAATTATATAAATACGTAGCACCTATAGTCGTCGTTCAGTCTGTCTGTCCGTCCGCATATAACAGAGCAAAAACTACCCAACAGAATGGTCTGAAATTTCAAATGTATGATTGGTGTAAAATTTTGTCGAGCCATTTCAAATTTTATAAAAATCGGATGTATAGTTTAATTACAGGGACAGTCAAAAGTTTTTCTTTACATTACGGCCAATGGGAAAAATTATTGCAAGTGCATTTTAATGTTGTTACAGCCTTCCGAATCATCTGAAATTTTAAATATATAATTGTTGCAAAATTTTGTCGAGCTATTTCCAATTTTATGAAAATCGGATGTATAGTTTAATTACAGGGACAGTCAAAGGTTTTCCGTTACATTACGGCCAATGGGAAAAAATTATTGCAAGTTCATTTTAATGATGTTACAGAATACGAATGGTCTGAAATTTTAAATATATAATTGCTGTAAAATTTTGTGTAGCCATTTCAAATTTCATGACAATCGGATGTATAGTTTAATGACAGGGACAGTCAAAAGCTTTCCGTTGCATTACGGGGAATGGGAAAAAAAAAATGCAAGTGCATTTTAATGATGTTACAGACTATGCACTTATGAAGTGCAAAAAAATATACATTCAGTACAATATGGGGTGCAAAAAATAATTATAAAACTAGTTATAGTACGAACGCACCTCATTTGCCACGTTTGACGAGCAATTTCCAACTTGTTTTAACTCAGCCACTGTTTGTTCAAATCGTTTCGCATCATCAGTCACTAGAAATTTACCAATATTCTCTAACCACAAAAGTGTATCGCCCTTTAACGAGCATTTCAGCACTATATATTTGTTCTTTTCCGCAATATTATTAAATGAAATATACTCTTGTAATTTAGTCAAAAATTCTTCTACATCACCTTCCCCGGTAAAGTAAACTCTGGGCACAATTTCACATGGTTTTAACTCAACCTTAGGTTCGAAAAGTTGTTGGGCGCCATTTGTGACGGACCCGGCAGTACCGCCACGTGTCGTCATAGTCATTACACAAGCCTTATAGGATAAAACCCTTTTATTGAAACTAAAATAGGGTGAGTGGCCTGATGAAGCAGATTCAAATTTTTCCTAAACAGTCATGCACACCAGCTAGCCTGAAATGCCACCCGTGGCAGCTGACATATTTTATTCACATCAACAGGGCAAACTCACTAAGCTTGACTTAAAAATAGTTCTTACCCAACGGCGCTCTCCCTCTTTGACTTCAAAACTCGCTATGTGGATTCGTCCCTCTAGTCTAAACCGTCTCCAAGGAACTGACTTCACTCATCCGGACAAAACGATATAAGTAAGCGTACAATGTCAATACTGGAATCTGGAGTATATTGACACAGCTGCGCCATCTAGTGGACGGAGTGAATAATGCAAATACGCGGGTTTTCAGTATGACGTCATATATGACAGAATATCTACTATCTGCGCATCTCTTGCGCATATTTTCTGATTCTTTACTCACTTATGGAAGATGAATCTTGTTTCCCAGTTTTATTGCAAAATATTTTTATTACAGTTTGTTTTAATAAAATTATGCACATTAAAAAAAAATAATCACAATATCATTTTAATTTCGGGAGAAAAGCACTAATGCTACGAAAGCATTACTGCCTTTAGCCCTTAAACTAAAATGACATTGCGACTTTTTTTTAAATACACATATTTTTATCAAAACAAGCTGTAACAAAAATATTTTGCAATATATCTGGCAAACAAGATTCATCTTCTGTGAGTAAGTAACAATCTGAAATTCGTAATAGAATTTTTAACAGGGATTCTCTAAATGGCTTTGTCTGCTTCAAGAAGGAAAAAAAAATCTAATTTGGCAATTTTAGTAAAAATTTTGCAGTTATTGTCTGGACTCGCAAAATATTTAAACAAATACTAAATTAACAATACTTGTTCGTTTAATAGTACAACATTTAATGCATGCATTTTAAATTAAAGTGATTCTGAATATAAAATAAAATGAATTTTAAATTAAATAAATGAACTATTTGTAATTTAAATAACATGAATACAATACGATCAAAAGAATATTGGAATAAGTTTTCGATGTATCGTCTGCGCTTGATAAACGAAGAAAAGGACTTAAAATTGAATATTTTATTTATTATTAAATTCTATACATATTCTACACCTTGATAAACATTCTATTTTCATCTGGAATAGCACCGTGTATATCATTTTTTATAACTTTAGCACATCAAGAATTGAGTAAAAAATAAGACTACAAAATTCAATCTTTACACATTAACTACTTACTAATTTTTATGCGTCATTTTTCATTTCATTCACAGCCCTCTGAACACTAGGCCCGAGTGCTCATTCAAAATGGCGGCCGCCGAAGGCGGACTTTTCCCCCCTAATATAATTTGATCGTGATTGAGGGCCTAGTGAATCTTCCTTATATTTTTGCTCCATAAGACCAGGCGAAAAGTTAGGTCCCGGTTTTCTTGTAATATTATTTTACTGAAAGATTTTTCATTAAGCTCAATCAATCAATTAATATTTTTGACACTATGGTTCATACTCAAATAACATAATTTTCCGCCTTTCTGTTTTCTAACAACATTTACAAAACATTCCAATCCTTTAAGCATTTCGCGACCACAAGAAATTATGCATTAAAGCATTAAAATGACATTAGGAATCGAAAATAAAATTACCATTATGTAACAAAAAAATCATATGCTTGTAAAAGAAAAGTACCCTTAGAATTCACAGGGATTTATGCTTTTTATGTTTGTTATTTGAAAAATCTGTTTCAAAATATAAAACTAGATTTATTATTGACTCATCATCAAAGTAAAGTATTATATACTAATGTGTAAAAAGCAATATTCTGTATTCAAAATAACTGGTGAAAATTTTTGAATATGTCATACACCGAATGTACAATTTGCTACTAAAAATTTCTTTTGACAAGAAACTTAGTATGCCATCATTCAAAAATATTTATCAAAAATTAACAAAATTATTTCTCGTGTATTACATATCTGTCAGAAAAGTAAAGAAAGTTTAAAATTTTTGTTTAGCATCATGATCAAAGTTTTATGTGGTCCTTAGTTATGAAAAGAATAACGTATCATATTGGCTAAATGCATTTACACAAATTAAAAATAAATGAAAGGATAAATTTAATATTTAAATTATGAAAAACACATGACATGAAAAATGATTCACGTATTGTTAAGAAATTAAATTCATATATTCTAAGGTTGAATGCTAAAAATAAATACCGATTTATTTATTTTTCAGCTTTTTTAAAAATTTTTCTCATGCATTCCTTTTCTTAATTAAAATTTTTAATAACTATTTTTGAGTAATTATTTGGTAAGATCTTATATACAACTTGGATCATATTTTTAAGTATAAATAAAACTGTCATGAGTCCAGGGATCTGTTTAGAAAAAAATTGGGTTCTTTAATGGACCCTTCACAAATTTTTTTTTATTTTAAAACAGGATGCTTCACAAAATTTTTCAACTTAACAATTAGCTTTATTCAAAACTTTTGCATTTCAAAACTGAGCTTTTCACAAATTTAATTACTTAAAAGTAAAATCTAATGGGTCACAAAATAACTGAAGTCGTCAAAGAACCTAATATCAAGATATAGATATGCAAATCACTTTGTTGAAAATGTATACACAAGAACCTGAATATAATGATAATTTTACATTCCCAAAATTAAAAGTAGATTTTTCATAAATGAAAAAAAAAAAAAAACTATTCACAATTTCAAAAGTAGGACCCAGAAAGAAAAATCTTAACAGACCCCTGTGAGGACAATATTTACATAAATGATCATTTATGTAATTCACTACATTTTTAACCTAAAGTTAACTAATTTTTAATAACAAATTCAGCAAAAATTCATATGAAAAATCACCATTACTAAAATCTATACGGTAATTACAAGTGATGTTTTAACAAGTTAATAAAGCAGCATAACCTGCAATGAAAAGTAGGATTGGCACAATGTTTTCATCAACTGGGTTTAATATATCATTTAAAGGTCTTTAAATGCGTCTAAATTTATTGATAAATTGCATTTCTTATCCAAATATTTAAATGAATATTTTTGTTTATTATGAAAGAGCTTTTGACTTATTATTCTTTTCTCATTTTCAGTCAACTGCTCTAGTGAGATTTATAATAATTACTGACAGATGACTGCATCATCATACATTTTAACAATCATGTCAACCTGATATTATATTCTAGATTGCTAAAATTCAAACCAAGCGTCTGTGTATAATTTTTTTTAATTGAAACAATAAATTTGAAAAGTTAAATCAGAACTTACTTCAATATGTATGTTAATCCTTGAGGATATCCACTGAATATCATTTTGGAAGATTTAATGCATATTCGAGCTTTTTAGATGAAATTAAAATTATCGTTGCGAATTCTTGAGAGATATATCTTTTCAGAAAGAGAAACCGCATGAGATCATATATATCATCCCCTACCCTAGTAGGAAGGCACATGAAACGCAAGAGAAACACTTTCTCGAAAGAAAACGTAAGTATCTTAACAAAATGGATAGTATCCAGATGAAAATCATGAACCATGTACAACTTTATTCGAAAACTGCGACTTGAATTCATCAACTATGGAATTTTCAGTAACAGAATAAATGGCGCCCGTTACTTTGATTTCGCTTCAATCTAACCGCCTTCGACTGATCACGTGACCCACCGGAGTTATGTTAGCGATTTGGCCTGTGTTGAGATGGCTGTGATTTCATTAAAAGAAAATAATTAAAATCGAGCGTATTTAAATCAACAACATTTTATAATATATATATATTTTTCTTAATAAATTAAAGTTAAAATACGTAACTAACTTGTTTTGCTCTTTAGAAAAGGACATGTGAATTCTATCAGAAAAAGAATTTTCTTACAATTTCGAAAACTAGAGTTATTCGATTGCCAACATTGTGCCATTTTAACAAATAACATTAGTTCTAAAAAAGAACTGTTTTTATTTAAATAGTTAACTATAATAAATAAGTCAAAAAACACGAATAAAAATTAATAGAACATTCTATTACTGTCAGAATATAAATGCTACAAACAAATGAAAACATGATGTTGGCGCTTGCGCAGTTATTTCATAGATGTGCAATTAATAGATTATCCATAAAGAAGAAAACAGTTAGGCATCTTTCTGTTGTTCACTCCGTCCGCTACATGGCGTGCGACCTTGATTGATGTGATCTCGCCTTTAATCCTGCGGTTACCTCTCCCATTTAAGATAAGACGCTTACCTATATCGCTTTGCATCCGGACTTGGCCTTTTATACTCTTGCAGACTGAGCCAAATGCCCTAAAAATTTGCATAAGCACTCGCGGACGCAGCTAACTGTAGACCCCAGGGACAACAATCATACTTCGGAAAAATAAAGTACAGATGTCGCTCTTCACGCTACAAATGTTAAAACATTGGCGTCACGTTCTCATTCAAATAAAGTGCCTCTATAACGGAGTAACGATACCTTACAAGCTGATTGCGTAATTCAGCATTACGTATTTAATGCTTACACACTTAAAACTTTCAAAATCCGGCTATTAGAGATTTATTAAAATTCCCGTGGTAAATTTTCTTTTTTGAAAGAGGGGGGGGGGGGGTGGAGTAGGCGCCAAAATCCATGTTTGGCACGGGTGCAAAAAAGGTTAGTTTTAGACCTGAAACATATAATTTACTGCTACTAATATATAAAAGTTGACACACACGATTAAATCCGTGGGAAACATCTGAATAATCGGGGCGGAACTGAGTTTTCCACGGTTTTTAAGAAAACTAGGGGATCGTACCCGGGTTAAAGAATATAGGTGAAAACATTTTTTTTTTTTTTTTTATTGAAAACTAATAATTTTTTATATGCAGTAAATTTTTTAGATTGACCACTTACATTAAAAAAGCCTTTTTCATATGGAAAATACGATTATTAGTCCAGGCATTAGGTGCTCAAAAAGGACAAATAGGGGAAAGTTTTGGTGTAGTTTTTATATTTGGTGCCTTTATGTATTGTGGGTCGCTGAACACGAATCTGAAGTTTGCCAACAAAATTTATCCCGGGAAACACGTTTTTTTTGGTAAAAAACGGGATTTTCTTTGTTTTTTTCCAAATAACTTCAAAATTATACATTTTACGTAAAAGTCCTCAGTGCATAAATTGAAGAAGATAAAATTTCCTACATTTTATGCAGTAAAAGTTTTTTTCTCTGATCAATGGTTTAGCCGTGATAACGCCGCAAAAATGGGAGTGAAAATCAAAAAATTCAGAAAAAACGGGAATTACGCCGCTGTACGTAGATTTAACATGAAAACTGACCATTTTACACAAGCATTGACTATAAATTATACTAAAGATTATATGAATGACTACATTTTACAATGAAGTTGCTGATAGTAAATAGGACGACTCATTATGAATCATTATTTAATTATAAATAAACATGTACATTAGTAAGTACATTTATTTAAAAAACAAAAAAAATATTATTTCCGCTTTCTTTTACTTGAGGGTCCCTGCTTCTCACCGACATCTACAGCATAGAAAATAGACGTATAGAATTAGTGGGTGTTTTTATTACTACCACCAGTATAAAATAAATCTTTTTTTTTTAAATAAAATATATTTGATACCTTCTGGCATGACTTTTTCTTGACATTTTAGTTCAAGTACCTTTTTTTTTTTTTTTTTTTTTTTTTAAATCAAAGACAGCAGAATTTAAGTTAGTCACATAAATAAAATTTTGCGCCATTATGCAACGGCATATTAAGATTTAAAATGTAACGAAAATGAGAATTTGGTTCAAAATATTTTGTTTATAGAGGAAAATTACAATGAAGAGCACATGATGAAGTTTTGCAAGAGCGAAATGTTTAAATTTATGACCAAATTTGGACAAAAATTGCCAGTTGTATGTAGATATATCGGGACAAAATTATTTAAAATATATTACTTGGCTGCAAATTCTGAGTGGTTGCAAAATGAATCCAGACAAATTCTCCAAATTCAGATATGATACAATGCAAAACATAATGTAGGCATTTTCTCATGATATATAAATCATGATATCTTATGATTCCTTATCTTTACATAAGGTTCCTGTTAGGTTTCCTGTATACAGGAAACCTAACAGGAATACCTTATAAGGTTTGTGCAGAAATAAATATGAATATACAACAGAATATGCAACACAGCAATTTTCATTAATGCTGTCGAATGTTTGTCCCGTACCTTAAATTTTAGGAAAAGAAATTTTAAAATTTGTTATAATAATACAAAAATAGTTTTATCACTTTAGCTTCCATGCCGTTAAGAAAGTATCATTAAAATTATCAAGAAGAACGTAAAATCATGCGTAAATCAGATTATGGAACATTTTTGAACGCATTCGGGCTACTATAATAAAACTTCACAGTTTAATAACGTGAAAAACGATGTCTAAGTAATAATTTGTAAAACATATAACACGTTTGAAAACACAATTTCAACCAAAATCGAAAAAATAGCTGAAAAGTTTGTACATCCCTGTATATGAACTATAGATTTATCATATAATTCACAATATGCTAAAATTTAGAACTGTTAGTGAGCGCATAGCACAGTTGAAAATTCCTCGTTAGCAATTTCCGGCAATAAGCGGGTATATAGATGTCTTGTGCAGCCCTATATATGATTTATAGAATTTATACACGCTAAATAGTATACAATTTTTTTTAATTAAAAAAGTGCTCCACAACTGAAAATGCACTTCCATCAATTATTGTTCATACAGAGAAAAATATAACTGATTTATTTTGTGTGCCCCTGTATATGAAAGATCAATGGCACATCATATTCAATAGTAAGCATCTTATAGAGTACCTCGGAGATATATATCAATTTAAATACTTTTGAAAAGGTTTACACCTTTTCAAAATGAACAAAATACACCACAAAAAAATTTTTCTCCATAGACCGTAATGTAACATAATTCTTTTTAGTGTCCCTGTAAATGATCGATAAATACTACCCATAACATATTCTATAAGAAATCATCTTGTAGTGCACTTCATAGATATGTATATAAATTTCAAAGTGTTTGAAATTATGAAACATTATTGAAAAAAAAAAAAAACACAAACGATTTTTCCCCATAGGCCGTAATATAATGAAGTACTTTTGACTGTCCCTGTAACGAAATTATGACTGCTACACGCAACATTTTACAATACCTAATATTCAATAGTGAATATCAATAACATTTTTCAATTTCATGGCGATGCGACTATATTGACGCCAAAAATAATTATGGCCAGCTAGAATCGGCAAATCACCCACCGTGCACTGCCGTAATTCCCGTTTTTTCAGATTTTTTTATTTTCACACCCAATTTTGCGGCGTTGTCACGGCTAAACCATTGATCAGAGAAAAAAACTTTTAATACGTAAAATGTAGGAAATTTTGTCCTCTTTAATTTATGTATTGAGGACTTTTGCGTAAAATGCATAATTTTGAAGTTATTTTGAAAAAACAAAGAAAAACCCGTTTTTTTCCAGTTTTTTGCCAAAAAAACATGTTTCCCGGGATAAATTTTGTTGGCAAACTTCAGATTCGTGTTCAGCGACCCAAAAAACATAAAGGCACCAAATATCAAAACTACACTAAAACTTTCCCCTATTTTCTACCAAATGACTGGACTATATACAATCAAATAAATTTTTGAAATTTATCAAAAGCGCTATTTTCTTATTAGCCGCATGCTAAAATTTTTTCCAAGATTTTGCTACTTATGGCATCCGTTTATATTCTGATAATTTCAGAGCTTATTACATATCTGGTAAATTTGTGTTTTATTTGCATTATTTTATTTATTTATTCATAGAGAAGTTTTTTTTTAATGGATATTAGCCGTAAGAAAATGATGAATTCTTTATTTTGTTTTAAGGGAAAACGGATTAAGCTTTCGTAATCGAGCTTCGCGCGATATAGAGAAATTAAAAAATATTTCATGCTTTAAAATTGTTTTCAAAACCGTAGACAATCAGTAAACTGAAAAGGAACTTTGCAAACAAATTCCATTTGAAAAAAAAAAAAATCCTATTTGGTGATCTAAAAATTTAAATTGCACGATTACAAATATGTTAGATTTGTGTTTTTTCAATATTATCCTTTTATTTGTGTATAAAAGAAGTATTAATTTTGTTAATTTGTCTTTCACAAATGTGTCAGATTGGTGGTTTTTTTTAATATTATTCTTTTATTTGTTTATAAAGGAAGTATTAATTTCGTTATGCAAAAACAGTCAGAAACAAATGCTGAAAAATGTTTGTTGCTTTATGTGCAAAATGTTTATTATTATTATTATGCATTAAAACCGGCACGTGATAAGATAAACTTTAAAAAAATCATGCTTAAAAATTATTTTAGAAAATATAATACATCAATCAATGAATACAGTTTTTAATCAAATTGCATTTGAAAGTAATTTTTTTCCCTATGCGACGAAAATTGAAAATATACGATGGTCAGAAGATTAAAAAATTGCAGTAGCAAAAATTTCAAGACCGAAATTTGATCGTGAAGTGTTGTCATTCGCAAAATGACGTCAGCGTTATGCACAGATAAGTTTTTTCTTCATAATATAGATACTGTATCAGTAAAATGTAATAAAGATCAGTTATTAGGATGTGATTATCGAGGATCTTATGCTTGGATTTCCGGAATGAAAACAGCAATTTTCACCTTCTCAAAATTTGCATACGCACTTCTCATATCCATTTTGATCATTTTTAAAAAAATTGTATTTTGTTTAATCCTTTAAAAACCATTTTAACTCAAAACTTGAGGGCACAATTGTCAGCAACATCTTTTATGTGAACAGACGCAGCCTTTACTTGAGATTCTAATCTCAATTCCGTTGAGTAAAAATTTCCGGAATTTATGTTTTTTAGACGCATTGGTATTAAAATGTTTAGTTTTATCTAAGAAAATGATAGTTTTCTTTTAAATATGACTTCATTTTCATTTAAATAAGCATTTCGCCTAGTGTCTGAAACTTAGTATCAGTACACATGCAGAAGGAAAAACAATATAGAAAATTTATGAAGAAAAATACGTGTTTTCAAAAGCAGTATGTCATTTTCCGTTATTATGCCCCTAACATAATATTCTGCTCCTAATGGGATTTTGCGCTACTAAACCCTATACAACAATTTTTATCTACAATTTTGAATTTTTATCAGAAAGTAGCATGATTAAAGTTAAAAATACCTCATTATTTCTCTCTTGTCTGCAATAATGAAAGCTATCTAATTTTCATCATTTTGAAGAAATTTCATAAAATACTTTTAAAATAAAAATATAAAAGTGGGGATATTAAAAAAAAAATAAATAAATAAATAAATAAAAAAAAAACAGATAGTGCGATCACATCTACAAAAGAATAGCTTTCAATTTAAAAAAAAATATATTAGTAAAATTGGTTCAGCAGAAAGATCAGGGCACATGACTAAAAAACTCACTTGTGCTTTAAATATATCTACCCTATATATATAAAATCCTAATGAAACGAATTTATGAAACGAATATATGAAACGGCTGAAATGTAATGATTCTTTGAATCGAGTGATTAAACAACTGATTATGTTTCACGGCGATTTCTCCTAAAATATGGAATACTTTGCTATGAAATTAACACCAAAAATCAATATTGATCCGCAGATTTCAAAACTATTAATAGAATTTTTAAATTCGAATTAGTTTTCGAAATATTAATTTTTTTCTAATTTTATATACATTTTTCTAATGATGGCAACTCAAATTTTAATCAAACAGATATTTTTTTTTTCAGATTTTAGAAAAGGTTACTATTTTAAACTAATTTGCGAGAAGTTTGGCCTCCCTTAAATGTATCATGTTACTTTTATTCATAATTCAATTTGTATTTCATTTTCATTTTATTTAATACAAACAGAAACATTTAAAATAATTGGCTTTCACTTCTTTACTTTTTTTTAAACGAAATGAAAAGAAAAATATTAGGCACAGATGTCATATACGCACCGGGATATCTAATTGGCGCCAAAATGACATTATTTTGGTTGACATGGTATCCCGGCTATTGTTGTTTATTTAATAAATGTTTATTTACTTTATTTTCTTTTTTTTAATTACATAAATTGTTTTGTTCTATAGTTAATTATTTTTTTGGTTATTTTCCTTTAAAAACAAAAAATAATAGAAAATAATTACGACAAATCATAAAATTTTGAAAAAGTCGTTCATTTAACCCTTTGGGCTCCCACATGTGTATTTTAAACAATTCTTTCTAAGTGAACCCTAATTAGGTTGGAGGCGTGGAATTTTGCATACTTATAGTTGAATACCTCACATCAAACGACAAATCAGAAATTTTCAAAAAGTCGTACATTTAACCCTTTGGGCTCCCACAAGTGTATTTTTAACAATTCTTTTTAAGTGAGCCCCTATTTAGGTTGGAGGTGTGAAATTTTGCATAATTATAGCTGAACACCTCACATCAAATGACAAACTATAAAATTTTGAAAAAGTCGTACATTTAATCTTTTGGGCTCCCAATGTGTACTTTAAACAATTCTTTCTAAGTGACACCCTATTTACGTTGGAGGTGTGAAATTTGGCATACTTATAGCTGAACACCTCATATCAAATGACAAACCATAAAATTTTGAAAAGTCGTACATTTAACCCCTTGGGCTCCCACATGTGTATTTTAAACAATTCTTTCTAAGTGAGCTCCTAATTAGGTTGGAGGCGTGAAATTCTGCATACTTATAGCTGAGCATCACACATCAAACGGCAAATCATAAAATTTTGAAAAAATCGTACATTTAAGCTTTTGGGTCCCTACATGTGTATTTTAAACAATTCTTTCTAAGTGACACTCTATTTAGGTTGGAGGCGTGAAATTTTGCATACTAGCTGAACACCATCATGCGACAAATCATAAAAATTTGAAAAAGTCGTACATTTAACCCTTTGGGCTCCCACATGCGTGTTTTAAGCAATTCTTCCTAACTGAGCCCCTTATTAAATTGGAGATTTGAAATTTTGCATGCTTATTATAGCAGAACACCTGAGGCCAGGCGACAAATTATAAAATCTTGAAAAAGTCTTACGTTTAACCCTTTGAGCTACCAAATATGTATTTTAAGCAATTCTTTCTAAGAGAGCCCCTAATTAAGTTGGAGACATGAATTTTTGCATACGTATAGCTGAATACCTCAGACCACACGACAAATCATAAAATTTTCAAAAAGTCTTATATTATTTACTCCTCCGTGCTCTAACGTATATTTTGAGCAATTTTTCTAACCTCCGCCCTTTTCACCCGGGGAGCACTTTTCCAACTTTTGCCGACACCCCTTTGACCATTCTTTCATAATATGCACCATAGCCTTACATATTTGAGTTCCACTTTTTACCGCCAGGGGCGCCTACTTATCTCGGGTGCTATGTGCCCAATCCCTTCGACTAATATATATACGGATAGTATGTAAAACGGAGTTTCGTTCGGATAGAGATTTGTTTAGAATAGATTGCGCCCCTGGTTGCGAAATGTGGAACTAACAGATTTTTCAAAAGGATAAAGTGTTTTGAAATGAATATTAAACGAAACCCTCTGTGCGATCTGTGATCACACTTACCCACTTGTTTTGTATTTGAGATACAGATTTAAACTTTTTTTGTACACGTTCTTTATTATATAATCTGCGTGATGAATGTGATAAATCTGCGCATAGAATTAGTCTTCAGGGGGTTTTTTTTAATATAAAATTATATATGTTAGATTTCATCGTTTTATACTATATACAATACAGGGATGAGAGCGCTTTTACCTAAATGACCGATTACTACCCCTAAATTTTAGTACTATTTCTAGAATTATTTAATGACAGAATTTCTGAGATTTAATAAAGAAACGAATATTATTAAAATTTAGTGGTAGTAATCGGTCATTTAGATCGGAGCGCTCTCATCCCTGACATGAGTAAAAAAATTATATAAAATGTAATATTAGATGCATCTAAAAATCCATGCGCAGTCTTGTGTAATACACATTTGAAAATCTTTAAAAAAATGGGCAAAAATATCAGAATTTAAAAAAGTAGTAGTGATTTAAAAAAAGTAGTAGTGATTTAAAAGTAGTAGTTCAATTTTTTAACTTTTTAAAAATTTTAATTAAATATGCAGTTAAAAAAATCTTTCTTCAAAATCTATTTTTAGTTGAACATTCAAACGCAGTGAGTTCACCATTTCAACTATATTTTTCAATATGAAAAAAAAAAAAAAATGTTGAAAAGCCCCCTTAAAATTTCCTCTTTTAGTCATTATAATTCACTGTTCAATTAAAAGATCTTGATTAAAATTATTTTTCCGGAAAATGTTTGTCATTTGCTACTTCGTTTTTATAATGTGTTCCTTTTCAAAACCTTTTAAGACTTTTAAAAACAACATATTATTAAAAAAGGGAAAGTAAAGCAATTTAAATTAGGGATGATGTAGCTTTTTAAAAAAGCTCACAGACATTTTTTTTTATATCTAAATGTTTCTTTTTTATTCCATTCCATTATTTATTTACTCTCTAAGAAGTTGCAAGAAGAAAAAAAAAAATAATTAATCAATTCTCATCCAACTTCTAAAAGAAATGACTGTGAAACTGATTTACGCATATTAATGAATTTTTTTTGAAAAACTTTCAATTATTTTTATTTATTTTTTAATTAGGCTCCTCTATCAATGGCGCCCGTAATAGGGGCAAGAAAGAGAAACTTGCCCTTTCTGGATTTGCAGATTTATTAAATTAAATTTACTTTTTCTCCGTTGATTTTGAAAAATGTAATAAAAGTGTGTTGTTCTCAAGTGATTAAATTTTCATCAGGAGGTGGAGTGATGCCCTCTTGAATCCAACATAGAAGACAATTTTATTTATAACTAAGGGGCTCTGCCCCCTGCAAGCTACTCTCGCTAACCCCCGTTCAGACACCGCAGAATCTAAAAATACGCTAATCTGATCGCTTTTAAAAATATTATAGAAGATTGAATTATACTGAAAAAAAGCTATGCAGATCTCCCTGTAAACGGGTTTCCATTCAATTTCCTTTGATTTCAAAAATTTAAGGCCGAATCAGTTGCTGTTAAGACATCCAATGGTTGTTTTCGTGTTTGATTAAAGAGGATCAGTTAAACATTTGAAAAGAAGCTAAAATTGAATTAAGTGTACAGAGTCTTTGTCTCCCGGTATTTTAAAACAATTTCTATAACAATAGCTTAAGTCATGTGACTATCATCAACAGTTCCGGGCGAACCACTCCGCTTTTTATATTCCTGGTGTCATTTTGGTACTTTAATGTAGCCAGGTACAGGTGATAAGTCGCCAATTATTATTATATCGCCATCCTTTCATCTATATTATAATAGTCCAAGTCATGTAACTGCCATAAATAAATACGCTCTGATCCCTTCGCTTTTCATATGAAAGTTTGGCCCAGATATCATATACGGCCCCATATTGGCGCGATTTTTTTCCGACGCTAATTTGGGGAAAACATCAACAGCATAAACATCAACATCCGGCTTACCAAATCAAGCAAAATAACGATACTATGGCGTCAGTTAAGTACCCGTTGCGTATATGACATTGGCGTCAGAAAAAAAATCGCGCCAATATGGATCCGTATATGACATCTGTGCTGAAAGTTTTCCCTTTTGATTAAAAAATCAAATTTCTTTTTCGAATAAAACTACATAAAATTTTTCATGGTCGCAAAGAATTCTTGGTACTGTTACGCTAGCCGGGTGCAAATCTCGCCAATAGCTATTTTTCAACTCACCAGTTAGCACTTTTTTTTTTTTTTTTTTTTTTTCCGAGTGGTAAATTAAAACATTGCTTTGAAGTTGAAATTGAATGTCATCGTTTGTTACATCATTTAATATTTGGCCAGATGTCATATACGCACCGGGTTTGGCGTGATTTTTTTTACGAAAATTTGGCGAAAACCTCGTCTTCGAATAACAGTTACACATTATTTTTGGTACTACTTAGTTATCCTGTCGACCAAAAATCTATCACCAAACTATAAGATTAAATGCCAATAATGGTTGATCGTAAATGTCACATTCAATCGACTTTAAGCAAGTTACACGTCTTTACGTCATCAAGTGATTTTTATTTCGACGTTTTATTTGTATATTTATTAATGTTATACTATTTTCTTTGTTCTTTCGTTATTTAAAATAAAAATTATGGCAATTTGTATAATTTGGCGAGTGGTTTGGCGATTTATATAATTTGGCGAAATGGGTCGACGGAATAACTAAGTAGTACCGTATTTTTTAATTATTTTCTATTATTTTTAAATGACAATAACCAAAAAAATAATAAACTATAGAACAAAACAATTTATGTAATTTAAAAAAAGAAAATAAAGTAAATAAACATTTATTATTAAATAAACAACAATAGCCGAATTACCATGTCAACCAAAATAATGCCATTTTGGCACCAGGTACCCCGGTGCGTATATGACATCTGTGCCTAATATTTTTCATTTCGTTTAAAAAAAAATAAAGAAGTAAAAGCCATTTATTTTAAATGTTTCAGTTTGTATTAAATAAAATGATAATGAAATACAAATTGAATTATGAATAAAAGTAACATGATACATTTCTTAGTATACATTTAAGGGAGGCCAAACTTCTCGCCAAATTAGTTTAAAATTGTAACCTTTTCTAAAATCTCGAAAAAAAAAATATCTGTTATGATTAAAATTTGAGTTGCCATCATTAGAGAAAAGTATATAAAATTAGAAAAAAATTAATATTTCGAAAACTAATTCGAATTTAAAAATTCTAATACTAGTTTTGAGATCTGCAGATCAATACGGATTTTTGGTGTTAATTTCATCGCAAAGTATTTTGTATTACAAAGCAACCGTATTTTAGGAGAAATCGCCGTGAAACATAATCAGTTGTTTAATCAGTCGTTTCATAGAATCGTTACATAAATTCGTTTCATAATATCCGTTTTGTGGCAGCCGCAGAAAGGCAAGGGAGAAAATTCTTCGTTCGGAATGGCAGCTAGCCAGAGCCGTTGTCATAGCAGCGCAGACGAAAATGTTTACATTGCGTTTTTGTGTGTTCGAATACGATGAGTGTCAGAATCGACGTTTATCAATGTTCTACGAATAAAGGTAGTAAAGTGTTTTTAAGTGAGTGATTATATTATACGAGCGAATCCATCACAGTGGTGACCATGGACTGTTCTTATATAGAGCATCAGCCTTCCTAGATGAGTTGGAATGTTATCCGATCATCTTCATATTTCAAAGAATACATCGTTCTACAGCAGCTCGATGGAAAGCAGATAAGGTTTTCTGAGTCATTTTCCTGATATTTTTTCTGTTATTTTATTAAAAAAATTTAACTCGCGAATTTATTTTGGTTTGATTGTACTATTTTATATATTTATTACCATAAATCATGTCTAGTGTCGATGCTGTTCAAATTCCATTATATAACAGATCAGATCCTGCGCTATGGTTTGTGATGTGCGAAAGCACATTTGCTTTAGCTACCCCCAAAGCAATATCAGAATCTGTTACAAAATATAATTATATAGTTTCGCATCTTCCACCCGATGTTGCATCAATCATTCGTGATATTTTAATGCAACCAGATGCTACTGACCCTTATGGTGTCTTAAAAAAGGAATTAATTGCGCGCTCAGGTGAATCATCCCAGCAAGAGATACGACAGCTCTTGTCTGGAGAAGAACTAGGAAATCGGAAACCTTCAGATTTATTACGTAGTATGAAACGTCGCGCGGAATCCCTAAATGTTCCAGACAATTTAATGTTAGAATTGTTTTTGCAACGATTACCAAATTCTGTTCAGACAATTTTAGCGGCTGTTTCTGAATTAACCCTTGATAAAGCAGCGGAAATTTCAGATCGTATTTCAGAAGTTACCCCTTCCCCAGCTTCTGCAATTGCCGTGTCCTGCTCGAATGAACAGGCGATAGAGGGTAAATTATTGAAAGAAATCGAAAAATTAAATAAGCGCATCGATCAGCTTGCTGTTTCACGTGGTCGGTCCCCATACCGCAGAAACTGGAGTAAACCTCGAGGGCGAAGTAATAGTGATAATCGGGATTCAAGTATCTGTTGGTATCATAGACGATTTGGAAAAAAATGTAGGGAAGAAAAATGCATAAAGCCGTGTTCTTGGGCGGGAAACGAAACCAGCAAAGAGTAGAGGCGACTTATTCTTTGCCTCAACAGTCACGTCGCCTGTTCATTAGAGACCGGACTACAAATGTTTCTTTTCTGGTCGACACCGGTTCGGACGTGTCAATCCTTCCTGCCAACAATGTACAAAAACGGAATCCACCCGTACAAACGCTTTTGGCTGCTAATTCTTCCCCTATAAATGTTTATGGTCAACAAACCCTTTCTCTAGATTTTAAGTTGAGACGAAAATTTAATTGGACTTTTCTAGTGGCAAATGTTAGTACACCAATTTTGGGAGCAGATTTTCTCCATAATTTCGAATTGGTTCCAGATCTCCGCCACAAATGTCTAAGAGATTTAAAAACAAAATTTGAAACAACAGGTCACATGAAATGTGCATTAATTCATTCAGTAAAAACAATCAATATTGATAATATATATAATGAACTTCTTAAACAATTCCCATCTATTACAAAATTACCAGATCCCAATCAGCCTGTCAAACACAACACAATGCATTTTATTTCAACAAAAGGACCTCCAGTTGTGGCAAAACCCCGCAGGCTGGCTCCGGATCGCCTGAAAATTGCTAAAACAGAATTTCAAAATATGATACAACTCGAACATTTAAGACCTTCACGTAGCAACTATGCATCACCTTTGCACATGGTTCCAAAAAAGGGAACTTTGGAATGGAGACCTGTAGGTGATTATCGTGCCTTGAATGCGCAAACCAAAAAAGACAGATACCCGATACCATGTATAGCTGATTTTACTGCTAATTTACGTGACACTAAAATTTTTAGTCGACTTGACCTCATCAAAGCATATCATCAAATACCAATCAATCCTGATGATATTCCCAAAACAGCGATATGCACACCTTTTGGATTGTTCGAAAGCACACGCATGCAATTTGGCTTATGCAATGCGTCTGCAACATTTCAGAGATTCATAGATGAGGTAATACGTGATTTACCAGGCGTCTATGCTTTCGTCGATGATATACTCATAGCCTCTAAAAATGCCGAGGAGCATTATCATCATTTAAAGGCACTATTTTCCAAATTAGCAGAATATGGTTTGTGCATAAATGTATCCAAGTGCACATTTGGTAAACCTACCATTGATTTCTTAGGATTTCGAATATCTGAACATGGTATTCAACCACTTCCAGATAAAGTTAAATGCATAATCGATTTTCCGCAGCCCACAACCTTATCTCAACTTCGAAGATTTTTGGGTATGTTTAATTTTTATAGGTCTTTCATATATCAAGCTGCACACATACTTGCGCCTTTAGTGAAATTGTTAGAAGGCCATACAAACAAAAAGAAATCTCCTTCCCGTGTTCCTAAAACAGAACCCCTTAATTGGAACGAAGATGCTGAAAAAGCTTTCGTAGCTGCCAAAAATGCAATATCTCAGGCTGCTCTTTTACGGCACCCTATTGCAGGCGCTCAGTTGAGTATATGGGTTGACGCCTCAGATGTCGCGATCGGCGGCACCCTTATGCAGTTTTATCAGGAACGTTATGAACCTTTAGCATTTTTTTCCATGAAATTAAACAACAGTCAGCGGAATTGGTCAACATATGACCGGGAATTATTTTCTATTTATTCGGCAATAAAAAAATTTCGGCACATGCTAGAGGGGAGAATTTTTCAAATTTATACTGATCAAAAACCGCTAATTTATGCATTTAAGCAAAATCCCCATAAATGTTCGCCGCGGCAGTCACGCCATTTAGATTACATTTCCCAATATTCCACTGACATTAGACATGTACCAGGTTCCGAAAACATTGTTGCAGATTGCCTCTCAAGAATTGAAATTGATTCTATTTCAAAATCTCCAATCTTAAATTTTGAGGAATTCGCAAAAGCTCAGGAAAATGATTCAGAGCTACAGAACCTGCATAATAGTACATTGCTCAAATTGGAATTGAAACCTTGCCTCATTTCTGATTGTAGCCTACTATGTGATACTTCAACAGGTACGCCTCGACCCTTAGTTCCTAGTTTCTTTCGTCGGCTGATATATGAACATTTGCACAACCTAGCCCATCCAGGCATAGCAGCTACCACAAAACTAATTTGTTCCAGATACGTATGGCCAAATATGAAACGAGACATCAAAAACTGGGTTCGTGGCTGTGAGAAGTGTCAAAGATCAAAAATACAGAGGCACACCAAAGCACCTCTTGGCACGTTCTCTCTTCCTGATGCACGTTTTTCCCAAATACATATAGATATCGTAGGTCCCTTGCCTCCATCTGACGGTTTCAGCTATCTTTTAACGATGATTGACCGATTTAGCAGATGGCCAGAAGCCGTACCTATATCTGATACACAAGCTAAAACAATTTGTAGTGCCATATTAAAGCATTGGATATCAAGATTTGGTTGCCCTTCGCTCATAACCACGGATCAAGGCCCACAAATGCGATCAGCAATATTTGATGAATTTACGAAAATGATGGGAACACAGAAGATCCGCACAACGGCATATCATCCGATATCGAATGGCATTATCGAAAGATTTCATCGACATTTAAAGTCATCCATCAAAGCTCACGAAACCAGTAGGTGGACTGAAATATTACCGATAGTTTTACTAGGCATTCGCACAGCAGTGAAGGAAGATATACAAGCTTCTTGTGCTGAGCTTGTCTACGGCACTACGTTGAGATTGCCCTGTGATATGCTGGATGAATACAAGATCCGACCTTTCAACGATAACTTCGTCACGCAACTACGAAACACCATGCGGCAGTTAAGTCCAGTTGCTACATCATCTCACTGCCAAGAGAAGTTCTATATACACCCTTCCTTGACATCTTGTTCACACATCTTTCTAAGAGTGGATCATGTACAACCTCCATTGTGTCAACCATATACTGGTCCTCACAAAGTCCTAAGTAGAACTGGGAAAACTATAACAATCGAGCTTAATGGTCGTAAGTCTACGGTATCAATAGATCGAGTGAAGCCAGCTCATTTGATTTCTACTTCAGACTTGTCCACGAAAACTGTTCCAGAGAACTCTAAATTAAAACTCTCTCTTAAAGCGGACAGTAACCCTGACCAAACAAAAACTGTCACACGTTCGGGCAGACATGTCCATTTTCCTAAAAAACTGGCATCTTATATTACTTACTGAAATTGTTGATAAATTGTTCATTTTGCATACTACACATTATGCCTATATTTTGTTATATATTGCAATTTTATTTCATGTAAATATCCTTGTAATTTTTCTCCACAAGCGTGGATTCTGACACAGATAGTCAAAAAAAAAAAAAAAAGTATACACTTGTATATCGTTTCTTCGGTACCCTACGTCACTGGGGGGATACTCTGTGGCAGCCGCAGAAAGGCAAGGGAGAAAATTCTTCGTTCGGAATGGCAGCTAGCCAGAGCCGTTGTCATAGCAGCGCAGACGAAAATGTTTACATTGCGTTTTTGTGTGTTCGAATACGATGAGTGTCAGAATCGACGTTTATCAATGTTCTACGAATAAAGGTAGTAAAGTGTTTTTAAGTGAGTGATTATATTATACGAGCGAATCCACCACAGTTTCATTAGGATTTTATATATACGAGGTAGACCCCGTCGAATTTCGACGAAAGAAAATGTTTATACAGGAACTGTTGCATCAAATTTATAATACATCGACAACAATAATTACAATAAAAAATCCATCTTACACTTGTTAATTTAACTCTCCAAAGACATATTTTAACATAAGATTAACAAAATACTTTTTTCATAAACTTCAACTGTTAAAATGAATGAAAAATTAAACTTTATTCGTATACGTAATCAGTAACATATAATAGAGATAAATAATTTTGATTAAGTTATCAATTAATGCTTGGTTTTACGGAATGAAAAATCAGCAAAAATGGTTTCATCTTGACATAATCAAGGAATTCCCCCCCCTCCCACCCCCTTTAAATCTAAACCGAATCAAGTCGTTTTCCACATTTCACATCTATATTAACCATTTAAAAACATTTTAACGCGCAATAGGTTATTAATAAATATATTTTCAAATTTGATGTCATGTTTGTCAACTATTACAACTTTCCATGTGAAAATTCCCACTCGTGATTTGAGGTCTTAGTATAATCCCTGTACCTGCGCGTAAAAATTCCAGAATTTTATAACTTTTAGACGTATTCAAAGAAAAATATCTCGTTTTATCAAATAAAATTAACGTTTTTTTTTAAATGTGGCGTCGTTTTCAGTCTCTGAAATATTTTGGCTATTGTCTTAAACTCAATATCAGCGGAATGAAAAAATAGTGAAATATAACAGCATCATCAGGGAAATTGTGTCTTTTTTAAAGCGTAACGTCATTTTCTGTTCAAATTTTTTAAACAGATATTTTTTAATGTAATGAGAAAATGGCATCAGTAAGAATATAATCAATAAAGATAACTAAACCACTTTTAATAGAAATGAAGTACTTCAGTTGCCACGATTAAAAAATTGGTATTAAAAACTATAAAAAAATTAATATCTCAAAAATAAATTGAGATACACATTTCAAACAAATTGCATTTAAAAGTAAATTTTTTTCTGTATAAGACGGTGTAAAAATTTAAAATGTTGGATGTTTAGAAGTTTAAAAATTTGCAGTAGCGAAAACTGCAAAACCGAAATTTCATTTCAAATTTCAAAGTGTTTCCATTCGCAGAATGACGTATGCGTTACGCACAGATATGTTTGTCCTTTAATTTCAAATTTCAAAGTGTTGCCATTCGCAGAATGACGTATGCGTTACGCACAGATATGTTTGTCCTTTATAATATAGATAGGGTAGATTTTCTTTTTACGACTATGTGTTCAAAAACTATTTTGAGATTGGAGTTGGTGGGTGTGTGTGTGGGGGGGGGGGGGGGGCACACCTTGACGAAAAATTTAGTTATCTCTATCTGTTTGCGTTCTTCTTCTTCTTCTTTTTTTTTTTTTTTTTTTTTTTTTTTTTTTGTAGAAATTCATTTTTAGAATTTTAATACATCTTAATTATTAAATTTCTGTATTTCTTTTTATATTCATATGCTTACAAATTTTCTTACATGTAGTTGTGTATAAGATTATGTGTGATAATCACTTATAATCAACCAAACTAAACTAAAAATTGCTAAAAGGGATGAAAAATACACTGAAAAGGTCTTTATTTAGATCGACATATGTTTCATCGCACAAACGGCGACATTTTCAAGATATCCTTGCTGGCTACAAATATTTTCGCAATTTTTTTTTTTTAAACAAGAAATTGGTAAATAATATCCCAAGACCTTGTGTATAATGAAAAGCCAGAGCAAACATTAAAAATATATATATAGATATAGATATTTGTGAGCGTGAATTAACTTCTACTATTGTTTCTAAACTGGATAGCATTTCTTTCTAAATTTTCTGTAACTCAACGGAGGCTGAATCATTCCACTGGATGAATTTACGCAGTGAGAATATTTGCAATGATTCAGCCCCCCTTAAGTTGCCAAAAATTTGGAAAGAGATGCTATGCAGGTTTAGAAACAATAGTAGAAGTTAATTCACGCTCACAAATATCCATTTTTATTTATTTTATATTTGCATTGGTTTTTCATTATACGTGAGATATCGCGATATTATTTACCGATTTCTTGTTCTAAAAAAAAATTGCGAAAATATTTGTATCAACAAGGATTTTGAAACTGTCGCCGTTTGTGCGATGAAACATATGTCGATCTAAATAAAGGTTTTATTCCTTTTTAGTATATTTTTTATCACTTTTAGCAATTTTTAGTTTAGTTTGGTTAATGTGGTTGTGTAACAAAAAGTTTAGTTTATTTCATGATTGTATTCTCTGTTTTAAAAAACGTAGACTTGGCAGTTGACAGCAGGTACAGTGAACAACTGTTCTAAAATCTTGACCCTCCCTGAATTTCTTTCAGCGGACATTCGTATCAGTTGACACAAATTTATTTAAATGCAATATGTTTGAATATGTTTGACACCAATTTCGAATTTTGTGAAACCGCTATTTTTATTTTATTTTTTTAACATTATTCCCCTTACCATAGTTTAGTTTAAAAAAATATATATGCCTAACTATTATATATTGATAAATTATTAACTAGTTTCATTTCCAGCTACACAAATATGACTTTTAAACTCTGAAAATAATACTTATTTTCTTTTTTAATTATTTCATTTCAAGACCATATGAATCTACGATAGAGAGAAAATTGTTCATCATATCATTTATCATGTTAATTAAAGCTTAGAACTCAGCTACATCTGCATTCTAAAAAATCCATATAAATATTCTAGTGCAGGATAATAAAAAATTTTTGGCTAACTGCATAAAGTTCTCGCTATTGTTCTGAAGAATGCGAAAGTTTTGGAATTTCATTAAAGTTTTAGAAAATTTGAAAAAAAAAATGAAATTATTTTTTGACAAAGGAAAAAAATTAAAGTAAAAGAAGATTTAACGATTAAATTTTAATATTTATCTTTGTTGATGAAAATATTTTTAAAAATGTGCTATTGCAAGTCATTTCTAAATATTGCAATCTCTCTATCTCTCTATTCTAAAAAAAAGTAACTACCGCTGTCACCGCCGCCGCCGGTTTTGATTTTTTTGTGACCGGAGGCTTTTCTTCGTTAATATTAACAAAAATAATGCATACAAAAATATGAAAATCGGTGGTTTTATACAGAAATGTTTGATAAACACGCTGATGCAGACAGTTTTCAAATCGAAGAATTATTTTAAGAGTTATTTAATGCTAAAGTTGGACAAAATCGTTCCACTAAAAAAGTTTTATAGCAGCAAAAACTATACATGGCAGTATAATCATTTTTAGATCATTTTATGCGTTAGAATTTGCCGGAGTGCAGATTGCATTAATTTTTTTATTTTGACTCATTTTTTCAGGTTTTATTTCTATTTTAAATTCAAATTTTCAGCATTTCTAGAGATATTTTTTACAGATTTCAGAAAATTGTACTAATTTAAACTGTTGCCAACTGTATAAAAAGCGCCAGCAATAATGTTTGCTTCAAATTAAAAATTTATTTACACGTGATTATTATAAATAGGCAAAAAACTTTCAAATTAGAATTAAATAATTACGTATAAAAAGCAGGAACTTATTAAAAAATACGTCATAAAAAGTATACACGTGAATTTTAAAAGTGAAAGGATATTGTAAAACAATAAATTCATTAACATGCGTTAGAAGTCTTAGGAGAAATTGCGTCATATTTACGTCACATTATAGTTATTACATAAAATGAACACAAAATAATATTGCAAAAAAGTTTAAATTTAGAAATTGCGCTAGACATTTATTTGATATTTTGAGAATTAATTTAAAATGTCTCATTTAAAAGAACTTTCTTTTCGCTTTGTTAAAAAATACCTGAAGGCAAAGACTCTCTTTACTAAATTCCTTTTATATTAGCTTATTCTGAAATGTTGTTACACGTGTATACGTCATCAAGTTATTTTTATTTCGACGTTTTATTTGTGTTTTTATTAATGTTGTACGAATTTATTTGTTCTTTCGTTATTTAAAATAAAAATTATATCAATTTGTATAATTTGGCGAGTGGTTTGGCGATTTATATAATTTGGCGAAATTGGTCGACAGGATAATCAAGTAGTACCGCAGCGGATTTGGCGTTAAAATTCCCCAATCAAAGAGAAATTAATAGAAATTCGTTTATAGGGAGATCGCCACTGTTTTTTAAATTATAATTCAATCTTTCGAAATCTTTTTAAAGCCGATCAAATTAGCGTGCATTTAGAGTCTGCGGTGTCTGGACGGTGGTTGGCGAGCGTAGCTCGTAGGGGGCCGAGCCCCCTAGTTCTAAAAAAAAGTAACTACCGCTGTCACCGCCGCCGCCGCCGGTTTTGAATTTTTTGTGACCAGAGGTCTTTCTTCGTTAATATTAAGAAAAATAATGCATACAAAAATATGAAAATCGGTAGTGTTATACAGAAATGTTTGATAAACACGCTGATGCAGACAGTTTTCAAATCGAAGAATTATTTTAAGAGATATTTAATGCTAAAGTTGGACAAAATCGTTCCACTAAAAAAGTTTTATAGTAGAAAAAACTATACATCGGAATTTAATAATTTTTAGTTCATTTTATACGTTATAATTTCCCGGTGTGCAGAATTGATTTATTTTTTTAATTTGACTCATTTTTCGAGGTTTTATACTATTTTAAATTCAAATTTTCAGCATTTCGAGAGATATTTTTTACAGATTTTAGAAAGTGATATTAATTTAAACTGTTGCCAACTGTATAAACAGCGGAAACAATAATGTTTGCTTAAAAAAAAAAAAAATATTTATACGTGTGATAAATTAAAAATTTATTTACACGTGACTATTATAAACAGAAAAAAACATTTGGAATTAGAATTAAATAATTATGTACAAAAAGCAGGAACTTATTAAAAATTACGTCATAAAAACTATAATTACACGTGAATTTTAAGAGAGAAAGGAATTTGTAAAATAATAAATTTATTAACATGCGTTAGAAGTCTTAAATAGGAGAAATTGCGTCATATTTACGTCACATTACAGTTATTACATAAAATGAACACAAAATAATATTGCAAAACGGTTTAAATTTACAAATTGCGCTAGACATTTATTTGATATTTTGAGAGGATACTTTTCAACTATTTTTCTTAGGAAAGCGCAAATAATATTTTATTTCTAACACAAGTATTTTCACGTGAATATTAAAAAGAGAAAGAATAGTTTGGTCAAAATTACGTCAGATTAAAAACGATTAATTTAAAATGTCTCATTTAAAAGAACTTTCTTTTCGCTTTGTTAAAAAATACCGGGAGACAAAGATTCTGTTTACTTAATTCCTTTTATATTAGCTTATTTTGAAATGTTGTTACACGTGTCTACGTCATCAAGTTATTTTTATTTCGACGTTTTATTTGTATTTTTATTAATGTTGTACTAATTCATTTGTTCTTTCGTTATTTAAAATAAAAATTACGTCAATTTGTATAATTTGGCGAGTGGTTTGGCGATTTATATAATTTGGCGAAATTAGTCGACGGGATAATCAAGTAGTACCGCAGCGGATTTGGCGTTAAAATTTCCCCAATCAAAGAGAAATGAATAGAAATCCGTTTATAGGGAGATCGCCACTGTTTTTTAAATTATAATTCAATCTTTCGAAATCTTTTTAAAGCCGATCACATTAGCGTGCATTTAGAGTCTGCGGTGTCTGGACGGGGGTTGGCGAGCGTAGCTCGTAGTTGGCCGAGCCCCCTAGTTGTAAAAAAAAAAAAAAAAAAAAAAAAATATTATACAATTATATTTTAAAGGAGTGTGAAAGAAATATATACAAAAAATTACAAAGAAGAAAACGTAATAGAGTGAAAGTATCAGTAGTTCATCAGTTAAAAATATTTTAGCTTTCCAGAGCGCCTTGTTCGTCGTAAAGTTCTACTCAAACGATTTTTTTTGTGTGTGTGTGAGTAAAAATTTGTATAACACATTCGATGTACGCTGTTATTATGACCAACGGAAGGAATACCATAAAATTATATGTGTCTAAAAAAGATTTTTTTTTCTGCTCTCTTGCTATTAATGCATCTTGAAATACAGTAACACTTATCTTGAGAATTATGAATTCTAAATCTTATATAATTCCCTTTAGGTTATAACAATACGGACGATGTTATGAGCCGTCAAATCATTTTGATGTCCGCTAATAGTAATTGAGGTCATATCGCATCATGATTTGCAAAATGAATTATGAATTAGCATGATTATGACCTAGATTATGGGATAGTTTCCGGATAGATTACGCAGACAGTATTCCCAAAACTTGTAGTAGAACTTAATGTTAAATTATCAGAAATGTAAAAATATTTAAATCATAATTAATACATGATTCTTTGAAATGCAGTCGATTAATATATATCGCACTGCGTTTGACACTCATATTTTTTAAAGTTAAGCTTAAATGATTATAATACTGATTGTATACTTAGTACAATAACAACAATTTTAAATAAAAATTCAATTGTTAAATACATTATTTTGATATTATTTCCTTTTATTTTTTTCTCATTTTTAGGAAAATTAGTGCAATGTTTGAAACTTAATAAAAATGTTCTCAGGTAAAAGTAATGGCAGTTAAACCATCTTGGTGATTTTTATATAATTTCTGAATATGTAACAATAATAGAAATAAAAAGAGTTGTTCCAAATAAATTTAAGTGAAAATACAATAAATTTTGTCTACGACAATCTGTACTATCATTGCCACCTAGAGTACAAAGCCTTCTGGCTCGGAGAGCAGATTCCAGTGACGTCAAGCTTAGTAGGCGAGAAAAAATTCTCATCAGGTAGGGAACACACAGTGATTCTAGGTGGCAATGGTTCTGCGCGTTATTTATAAGCGCTGTTTTCGACATTTTATTTTATACATTTAAAATAGGAAGGATTATTCAACAATTTAAAATAAGGTAAGTGTTTTATTTTGATAAATCTTAACTTTGTGTATGCAATTACTTATTTATATTATTTCTAATACTTTTACCTGCTTCTGATATACAATACTGAACATAAGCTATAACTTACCACGTGTTTGGACGCGAGAGTAATGTGTAATATCTGTTTTTTACTCATTATATTTTTTAAAAACCCAATTATTGCTTCGGATTTGGAATGTATTTGTGTTCTTTTAAATGATACATTTTACGGCAAATTTTTGCTTTTTATTATTTTATAGAATACAATTTAAAAATATTTCTTATACTTTGATAGATAAATCTAATGTGCATTATATTTTTCTTTTAACAATTAAATTACATTTTGATACTATAATAAAGATACATATAACTTTACTATTGTAATTCGTTTATTTTACTATCATAATTCGTTTATTTTACTATTATAATTCTTCGTCTATTTTACTATTGTAATTCATTTATTTTACTATATTTTAAATTATACGATTAAAAGTTTAACAAAATTTTTATTTATAAATAATAATAGTTGTAAAATCGAAAAATATTTAATGTAGTTTAAATTTTAATCTGACTATCAAAAGATTTTATTGTACTTTTAACAGTGATTTGAAAATTAAGTCAGCGACATTTCATTTGGCATATTATTTTTGTTGTTTAAGTTTTAGAATAAATACTAATAATAGTCAAATATGAAATTTAGTGTGATTTCTTTAAAATAAAATTAAGCGTCATAAAATAATGGATATTTTAGTATTATAATTTGTTTATTTTATACTTTTTAATTTTACTAAACGCTTCATTTTTAAATTGTTGGTATTTTAATTTACAAAGTTTAGTTTTGGACGTATTTTAAAATTTATCGAATGTAAATAAAATTTATTAGTTTAGTATGTACATAAAATGTATTTTGAGTTTATTGTCAATTTATATGAATTAACTTCTACAGGTTTCAGTTATATAAATTTTTGAATAAATACTAATAACAGGTTTTTAGTCAGTTAGGAAAATGTAGTGTGCTTTTTATTATTTTAATAATTAAAGTGAACTTTAAATAATGCATAATATTCTTAAAATTCCTTATTTAATTTAAAATTTAATATTTTACTCTAGGTGCAATGGTACTATCCATTCATTATAAGAGAAACCACAGAGATTGATACAAGTAAGAATTCAATGTGTTACGATGCAGCATCATTTAACTTACCAGAATTGTGGATTGAGTTACTCCAGAGTAACAAACATGGAAATAAACTTCCAAGTAAAAATAAAGTAAAATAACACGCGCAGTCTGAGACAGCATGTGAAAAACTGATGATAACGTTCAAGTTATATCACTACAAATCGTGCAACTACAGAATATTTTTATTCGTTTTGATAATGACTTCGGTGGAACCGAACAATATAAATAGTTTATTAAAACCTTTTTTACTGTTTTTATAATCTATATGTGAGAAAATGTGAGACGGGGTAGACTCAATAGATAGCAAATATAAAGATCCCAACAAAAAGTTTTCGGTAAAAAAAAAAAAAAAAAAAAAGCGCCAAGTTCTCTTTAATGTTTCGGCCAGAAAAAGTAGTGATATCTGAAGTTCGCACAAGTTAAAAGCCAAACATCCCAAATCTTTCATTGAAAATGGCTTCCTGCGACTTGGCCGTTAATGCCTTCTACAGCATTTCAAAATTAATGATTGAGAAATTACACATTTATGAATTATTTAAATATTAAAAGTAATATGAGAATGCAAAGAGGCAAATTCACATAAAGACATTATAAGTAAAAGATTTCTGATAACTACCATTCAGTTTCAACAAATATTAGTTTTGATTACAGATCATTTAGTCCACTTGTGAATTAATTGCCATTTTGTACGGTCTAAAGCTAAAGTCATTAACGTAAAACCCAAGAAATAAAACAAAATTTACTTACTTCAAATCTTACAATATGTTACATTATATTTTATTGTATAATCTTGAAATCTTGTGTATTGACGAAAGAGATTTATTTCGTTTGAACATTTAATACAGTTTGTTTGCATACATTAAGAGGTATTTGATTTATAAACTGAAAAAAACTGATACTAATTATGTTATAGCAATTAGGGCTCCTGAATACAAGTATTTTGTTATTTTTAATTTCTAAGCATTTAAATAGACTGAAGTTGTTTAAATGCTTTTTTCAAATGTGTATTTTATTTCTGTACTCTGTGCCCCAAAATGCCTAAAATAATCAAAAAATGTAGTTGGCATGTAGCTCATTGGTACATATTTTAAAATTTGAAAAACTCTCTCGAAGGCATTAACGGCCAAGTCGCAGGAAGCCATTTTCAATGAAAGATTTGGGATGTTTGGCTTTTAACTTGTGCGAACTTCAGATATCACTACTTTTTCTGGCCGAAACATTAAAGAGAACTTGGCGCTTTTTTTTTTTTTTTTACCGAAAACTTTTTGTTGGGATATCACTACTTTTTGTATGTTTTTTTCAAATTTGTTATTCTAAACTATATTAATATGAAAAAACTTAAATTTCTTTACTTTTATGCTAGCCCAGAGCAAATCTCCTCATTAGCTTTTTGTTTTTTCGCCAATAGCAGTTTTCATTTTTCACATGTATAAATTAGAAACAATGCTTTGATTTTCAAATAAAATATTTTGGTTTAAGTTATTATTTCTTATTTATTTATTTATTTATTTCTATGTTAAATATTCTATTAAATAAAATGAGGGAAATGCATCTATTTTAAATGAGATGACTGAAAAGTATATATCTTTAAATGAAATGAATGCAATATGAACAATGGGGGAGTTGGGAACATTATTTGGCGATTTGCCACTTACGCCCGGCTAACATAAAAATAACTAAATTTATTTTATTGAGCTATACAAATTTATACTTTATTTCTTTTTATATTAAAGTACTAGCCGACTCTAGCAAGCAGTATTGACCGTATTAATTCCGTGTTAAACATTGCATCATGTGTCTGTTATTCATAATTTAATTTACTTGCCCATTCTTTTGCCAAGTCGGAAGCTTTTGATAGAGAAATCAGGAACTCTTTACAATCATGGAAGCACATCATATATTTTGTGTTGTTATGTATTTCATCTTACGTGACAAATATCGCTTAACTCATTTATGCATGTTTCCTTAGCAGTTACGATTCGTTCTCTAATGCGGAAATTTTTAATCCCATTAAGTAATCTTTTCTAATTGGGGTCACTGCCAATTGTTGTATTTTAACTGATACGACTGGAAATGGTTCTTATGAAATCCTTTGACAATATCTGCATTTGTATTAAACCATATTGATGCTAATATCTTTTTAGGTGCGTTCGTAATTATATAAATACGTAGCACCTATAGTCGTCGTTCAGTCCGTCTGTCTGTCCGTCTGTCCGTCCGTCTGTCCGTCCGTCTGTCCGTCCGTCTGTCTGTCCGTCCGCATATAACAGAGCAAAAACTACCCGACCGAATGATCTGAAATTTTTAATATATAATTGCTGCAAAATTTTGTCGAGCCATTTCCAATTTTATGAAAATCGGATGTATAGTTTAATTACAGGGACAGTCAAAAGTTTTTCTTTACATTACGGCCAATGGGGAAAATTATTGCAAGTGAATTTTAATGATGTTACAGACTTCCGAATGGTCTGAAATTTTTAATATGTAATTGCTGCAAAATTTTGTCGAGCCGTTTCCAATTTTATGAAAATCGGATGTATAGTTTAATTACAGGGACACCCAAAAGTTTTCCGTTACATTACGGCCAATGGGAAAAAATTATAGCAAATGCATTTTAATGATTTTACAGCCTTCCGAATGGTCTGAAATTTTTAATATATAATTGCTGCAAAATTTTGTTGAGCCATTTCCAATTTTATGAAAATCGGATGTATAGTTTAATTACAGGGACACCCAAAAGTTTTCCGTTACATTATGGCCAATGGGAAAAAATTATTGCAAATGCATTTTAATGATTTTACAGCCTTCCGAATGGTCTGAAATTTGAAATATATAATTGCTGCAAAATTTTGTCGAGCCATTTCAAATTTTATGAAAATCGAATGTATAGTTTAATTACAGGAACAGTCAAAAGTTCTCCGTTACATTACGGGGAATGGGGAAAAAATTATTGTAAGTGCATTTTAATGATGTTACAGACTATGCACTTATGAAGCGCAAAAATACATTCAGTACAATATGGGGTGCAAAACATAATTATAAAACTAGTTATAGTACGAACGCACCTCATTTGCCACGTTTAACGAGCAATTTCCAACTTGTTTTAGGTGCGTTCGTAATTATATAAATACGTAGCACCTATAGTCGTCGTTCAGTCCGTCTGTCTGTCCGTCCGTCTGTCCGTCCGTCTGTCTGTCCGTCCGCATATAACAGAGCAAAAACTACCCGACCGAATGATCTGAAATTTTTAATATATAATTGCTGCAAAATTTTGTCGAGCCATTTCCAATTTTATGAAAATCGGATGTATAGTTTAATTACAGGGACAGTCAAAAGTTTTTCTTTACATTACGGCCAATGGGGAAAATTATTGCAAGTGAATTTTAATGATGTTACAGACTTCCGAATGGTCTGAAATTTTTAATATGTAATTGCTGCAAAATTTTGTCGAGCCGTTTCCAATTTTATGAAAATCGGATGTATAGTTTAATTACAGGGACACCCAAAAGTTTTCCGTTACATTACGGCCAATGGGAAAAAATTATAGCAAATGCATTTTAATGATTTTACAGCCTTCCGAATGGTCTGAAATTTTTAATATATAATTGCTGCAAAATTTTGTTGAGCCATTTCCAATTTTATGAAAATCGGATGTATAGTTTAATTACAGGGACACCCAAAAGTTTTCCGTTACATTATGGCCAATGGGAAAAAATTATTGCAAATGCATTTTAATGATTTTACAGCCTTCCGAATGGTCTGAAATTTGAAATATATAATTGCTGCAAAATTTTGTCGAGCCATTTCAAATTTTATGAAAATCGAATGTATAGTTTAATTACAGGAACAGTCAAAAGTTCTCCGTTACATTACGGGGAATGGGGAAAAAATTATTGTAAGTGCATTTTAATGATGTTACAGACTATGCACTTATGAAGCGCAAAAATACATTCAGTACAATATGGGGTGCAAAACATAATTATAAAACTAGTTATAGTACGAACGCACCTCATTTGCCACGTTTGACGAGCAATTTCCAACTTGTTTTAGGTGCGTTCGTAATTATATAAATACGTAGCACCTATAGTCGTCGTTCAGTCCGTCTGTCTGTCCGTCCGTCTGTCCGTCCGTCTGTCTGTCCGTCCGCATATAACAGAGCAAAAACTACCAGACCGAATGATCTGAAATTTTTAATATGTAATTGCTGCAAAATTTTGTCGAGCCATTTCCAATTTTATGAAAATCGGATGTATAGTTTAATTACAGGGACAGTCAAAAGTTTTTCTTTACATTACGGCCAATGGGAAAAATTATAGCAAATGCATTTTAATGATTTTACAGCCTTCCGAATGGTCTGAAATTTTTAATATATAATTGCTGCAAAATTTTGTTGAGCCATTTCCAATTTTATGAAAATCGGATGTATAGTTTAATTACAGGGACACCCAAAAGTTTTCCGTTACATTATGGCCAATGGGAAAAAATTTTTGCAAATGCATTTTAATGATTTTACAGCCTTCCGAATGGTCTGAAATTTTAAATATATAATTGCTGCAAAATTTTGTCGAGCCATTTCAAATTTTATGAAAATCGAATGTATAGTTTAATTACAGGGACAGTCAAAAGTTTTCCGTTACAGTACGGGGAATGGGGAAAAAATTATTGTAAGTGCATTTTAATGATGTTACAGACTATGCACTTATTAGGTGAGTTCGTAATTATATAAATACGTAGCACCTATAGTCGTCGTTCAGTCCGTCTGTCTGTCCGTCTGTCCGTCCGTCTGTCCGTCCGTCTGTCTGTCCATCCGTCCGCATGTAACAGAGCAAAAACTACCCGACCGAATGACCTGAAATTTTTAATATATAATTGCTGCACAATTTTGTCGAGCCATTTCCAATCTTATGAAAATCGGATGTATAGTTTAATTACAGGGACACCCAAAAGTTTTCCGTTACATTACGGCCAATGGGAAAAAATTATAGCAAATGCATTTTAATGATTTTACAGCCTTCCGAATGGTCTGAAATTTTTAATATATAATTGCTGCAAAAGTTTGTTGAGCCATTTCCAATTTTATGAAAATCGGATGTATAGTTTAATTACAGGGACACCCAAAAGTTTTCCGTTACATTATGGCCAATGGGAAAAAATTTTTGCAAATGCATTTTAATGATTTTACAGCCTTCCGAATGGTCTGAAATTTTAAATATATAATTGCTGCAAAATTTTGTCGAGCCATTTCAAATTTTATGAAAATCGAATGTATAGTTTAATTACAGGGACAGTCAAAAGTTTTCCGTTACAGTACGGGGAATGGGGAAAAAATTATTGTAAGTGCATTTTAATGATGTTACAGACTATGCACTTATGAAGCGCAAAAAAATATACATTCAGTACAATATGGGGTGCAAAAAATAATTATAAAACTAGTTATAGTACGAACGCACCTCATTTGCCACGTTTGACGAGCAATTTCCAACTTGTTTTTCACGTTAACCTTTTCAATAGACTCGATTACGGTTGAATAGAAGGTCTACCGGCTCACTGCCATGATCCATTTGAAAATCTATCATTCTTCTTATCTGATCGTGTTGAACAAGTAGTCAATGTGCCATGGTTTTAGGATTTTAGCTAATTTTATTTGAAACCTGAAAACTAAAATGCGAGGAACCGGATTATAGAAGATTCATTCTAACGTACATATCGATTAACATGTTACATATTATAGAATTATAATAATCATAAGGAGAACTGGCAGTTTCAATGCTTTAATAGTTTCCGTAAATTTTCTTTACATAATACAGAAGTTTTAGCGGTGTAAAGATTAACAATATAGTCACAGTAAGTATAATAACAGTACAATATAATAACAATAGCAGAGGCTTTGGGCAGTGACGAAACTATTAGCACTTTGGAAATATTAGTACGTTATATCATATAACTATTCAGATGATATGCGGAAAAATAAAAATAGATGGCTTGCATTAATAATTAACTCATTTAAAAATAGCCACTAGCGTCAAATATTCGCCAAGCTTGGCGACATTTAGCAAAGTTTCGCAAAATTTGGTAATATATCATGTCAATTCTCAAATTTGGCGACAAAAAAGGTTTTGTTTATTCTGACGTCTATCTGACGTGTTATTCTAATGATGCATATGTATTATGTATTATACACATACCTATAATATGTATGATGCAAATGTATTACGTATTATATGCATATGTATAATATGTATGATGCATATGCATAAGTTCATTAACATCATTAAAACGCACTTAAAGGAATAGTGTTCCATAAATAGTAGGGATAATTACCAGATTGACCAGAATGCTATTGAGATTAGAATTCCGACATTTATAATAGACCGGGAGGCGTCTGTACACGCCATAACCTCATCGAGTTTACAGCTGAAATTTTAGGATTAGTTAAAACTAGATTAGCATATTTAAATGCAACAGGTCTGTTAAGTCATATCTTGGTAGAAACCACTTGAAGACCTAATTTTAGTGGTTAACTGATAGGTTTACTATTGTATTTTCCTGCATCCAAAAGTTTCGAAACATGGAGGAATGGGTGCAGGAAAACACAATGGAAAATCCACCAATTAACCCGTAAAATCGGGTCTGTAGGTGGTTTCCACAAAGATATGACTTGGCAGACCAGTTACATTTCAATACGCTAATCAATATTTAACTAATCCTAAAATTTCAGCTGTCAACTCGATGAGGTGGTGATCTGTGCAGACGCCTCCCGGTCTTTAATAAAATTTCTTTTAGGAAGTAAAAGATAGAAAGATGGACAGATAAATTGAAAGTTTTGCCTTATTAAGATTTTTGTAAAAGCATATGAAAATTCATTCAGCTTGAAATCATGTAACACCTTTATAACTCAGGCTAATTTTCTGTAATCGGGTTTTGGCGACTAACATATCTTATCTATAACTATAATCTTTATTTTAAAGATTTAAAATTAACAATAAATTAACAGTAAGTAGGCTAATAATACAATATAATAACATTAGCAGCGGACTTCGGACTCCGCATCTGTCGCACATCGTTAAAGACAGTTTATTAGTCACACATTTCATTTAATTAAAAGGAGATTTTTAAACACTCATATGGAATTAGGATATTTTTCCACTATAGGGACCTTGGCATTTTTTTTTAAATCTTGGCGCAATTCGGACTTCAGAAACTGAGATTTGTTGCCAAATGATATAAACAACTATGAAAACAAACCGGATGAACTTTTATGTTGTCCATATATGTATGTATACATATAAACATTTTATTTATACGTGTATAAAATATAGTTTTTTATGTACAAATTATTTCTGTCTGTATATAAAAATAAATAAACGGGTTCCTTACATCAAATAAATTGTATACATATGGAAAAAATTGCTTGTGTATATGAAACAGTAAATAGGTTGCCAGAAAATGCGTTATTACTAAATTTCTTTTCTCGTCAAGGCAATTTTTTCTATTTCGCCAAGGCTACTATATCGGAAAAGTACCGAACTGCGATTATATTTTGTTAAATGTGCTATTGTTTTAATATTGTGAATATATCATAACCTATACTGATTAAAATTTTTAGGTATATTCATTTTTTTCTATTTAACAAACATCTTTGGAAAAGCATATATATAAAATGTTATTCTGATTGAAATCACGTGACCCCCTTCAAAACTCTGTAATCGAGTTTTGGCGACCAACATTGGCACAAGGAACTGTTTACGGCCAAATGAACACCCCCTGTTTGAAGGGTTTAGAGGCGGAAATTCTGTGTTTTCAGATTTTTTTGGTTAATTGTGCTACAAACCCGACTTACTTGTGAAATTTCATGATTCTACAACTTTTAGAAGTACTTTAGTTATTTGATGATGCGAAGTGAGTCAGTGACAAAAAAGCGCTTTTTCGGAATTTAATATTTCGAAAACTACTAAATATAGAAACATGAAATCATGGAATCTTAGTTCAGTTTGACCATACGAGCATGTATATAAAAGAAAAAACTCTATATCTCTCCCTAAAACGACGTTATGCGGGGGTGAAAAGTATGCCGAAATGGTTCAAGAAAAGGTAGCTTACGGCTTGTGCGAACTTGGCGGACGCACTGCCGTGCTCCCAGATTTAATGCAGATCTAGACTAATGTTAAAGACTTCGATAAAATCTATATACAATAAGTATTTACAATTTTAGGAGGGAAAGGGCTTTCGCTGAGATTTACCGGCCATCAATACTTCGGCGCGCTATCCGAACCTGACCAATACCGTCTCGAAGAGACGGTATTGGTCATAATATGGTTATAATATATCGAGACGGTGTTGACCTGACTGGGATGTATTTCCAGGTCAGCTCGCAAAAGAACTCTGCAGTGAATTTTAACCTTCGGTTCTCAGGCTGGAGATGCAAAATCACTAAGTCATCAAAGTTTATTGTCTTTTAAAATTTGCAAGCTTTGTTAGTTCTCGTGAGAATTAGTTGCACCCTCTTGCTGCGGTCAGGATATTTTGGAAAACGCAAGCCACATCCACATATGTTTTTAAAAGGCCGTTTTTGTTTAGTCATCTGCCCTGTGCTTTCTGCTGAACCGATTTTTCTAAATATCTTTTTTTATGAAAGCTGTTCATTTGTAGATCTACCCGCACTATCTATTTTTTAAGATATTCCTATTTTTATATTTTAATTTTAAAAGTTTTTTGTGAAATTTTTCGAAAATGGTGAAATTAAATTATACTTCCATTATTTCAGATAAAAGAGAAATAATGCAAAATGTTTTTTGGATGTATTTCTTGATTTACAAGTTACTTTCGGTAAAAAAAAAAAAAAAAAAAAAATGTACACGCGTACTTTATTTTTATAAAGGGAATAAGAATTCATATTTATTGCGACATCACGAGAATATTGTCTGTGGGTTTATTTTTATCTTTATGCATTATGACCTTATTAGTTTTTTTTTCATTGTAGTTAAATAGAAAATCTATTTTTATTTTAATATACTGTGGTTGAGCATAAAAGTACGTATATAAGATATGTTTGAAAAGTTTGTGTCGATGACGTCATGCTTAACTTAAAATGCATTTTTACATTAATAAAACTAAGGAGAAAAATTTATATGATTGTGTCAACATGACGTAATTTTCATTGATTTTTCATTTCTTAATTCTAAAGATTAGAATCGGAGCCTTTATTGAACGTTGAATTATTTCAGAAATTGATTATTTCCGCCGGTGTGCCCTCGTCCAGGGAAAACTTCGCACCCTTAAATGCCTAAGCGGCTAAAATATTTTTTCCTCGTTGTACACATGCATTTTGACAAGTGTATTAAATTTCGAGAATTCGTTTAGGGAATAATCATCAATCAATAAGCAGACAGCACAAGAGGACTTATTTTATATTATCACAAAAGAAATTAAATATACATCAAAACAATTTCAGGATCAGATGCCAAAGTGGGCATATTTGCATGTGATTGAGAGAGAAAGAAAACATGTACCCAGAGAAAGCTTTAATAGCCACGACGCCCTGGGTTAGATTATTTTTATCGCTGCTATGAATGATACCTTTTAGTTATTAACAAAATATTTTATATATTTTCAGTTCTTTAGCTTTTAGAACATTGCTCCTCTCTACCCTTTAAAGCCGGACCTGATTGCACCTATAATTTTAACCTTGCTTTTTAAAAACAACTTGAGAAAAGAAAGTGATGAATATCAGAAGACGAAAAAATATTTTGTGGGGATTTTGTTGTTGATTGGGAAACATGATCTTTCTTTTCGAGGAATGCAAACTTGATGACACTTCTGGATTGCAATCTTGTCAGCTGCGGAATCTCGTGGCCAGCATATTTTCATTCACAAAATCGACATCGTAATTTTCGGTTAATAAACTTCACTTTATTTATTGACAGACTTTCCGTAGTTAAATAATTATTAGTAAATTGTAGTATGTATTTCTAATAAAAAATTGTTTAATTTAATCACGGAAAAATCTATCATTAAATAAAAAGATGCTCACTATTCAGAAATTATGACAGGTTTTGGAATAATAAAACGCTGGACACGGGATCCTGTTATAACTGTATTAAGATTTAAGAAAATTATATAAACTATATCTCTTTCCTGGCTGTCAAAGAATTCAAATAGGGTGTCAAAAGTGGATGTTACTTACTTACTTACTTACTTACTTACTTACACAATGGTGCTACAATCCATGTAGGATTTTGACCTCCCTCAATATACTTCTCCAGACCTTCCGATCTCTGGCCTTTACTTTATAATTTATAATTTGGTTTTCTGCAAGATCTTTCTCTATCTCTTTTATCCAACTCTTCCTGGGTCTACCTATACTTCTTTTCCCAATTAAATTACCACTATAAATCTTCTTTGTGCTTCGCTCATCCCTCATTCTGATTAGATGGCCTAACCATTGCATTCTTCTTATTTTTATAGTATTTATTATATCTTTTTCATTATATAACTGTTCTAACTCCATATTTGTCCTTATACGCCATGTATTGTCTTCTTTAATAGGTCCAAAAATTTGCCTTAGGATCTTCCTTTTCCAAGTGATAAGTAGCTTTTCATCTTTTTGTGTAGTGGTTCAGGTCTCACTACCATAAATTACTACTGGTTTTATAACAGTTTTATAAATTTAAGTTTGGATGTTCGAGATATTCGAGATGATTTTAGAATGTTTCGAAGAGAAAAATAGCATCTATTTCCTGCTGCAAGTCGGGTTTTAATCTCTGCTTCTACCATGTTATCACAGGTGATCGTAGATCCTAAATATTTAAATTCTGTTACTTCATTAAATTATAATTCATTATTTATTGTTAACGCTGCTGTTGCTTGTGATTTCATTCGGTCAACTTTCATGTATTTTGTTTTTTCTTTATTAACCACGAGGCCTAGTTTTCTTCCTTCAGTGTCTAATTTATTGTATGTTTCAATCAAGACTTTCTTACTCCTAGCAATTATATCAACATCATCTGCAAATGCAAGGATTTGGAGGGAGCGATTCATAATAGTACCACCTCTGTTGTTGTAAATGCTTCTAATTATTTTCTCCAGGCATAAATTAAAAAGAATTGTCGAGAGAACATCACCTTGCTTTAGACCTGAATTCACTGCAAATTCTCTTGAAAGTCTTCCCTGTACCTTAACTTTAGCTTTTGTATTTTCCAGTGTTGATTTTATAAGCTTAACTATTTTATCAGGTATTTTAAATTCCTTTAATATTTCAAATAACTTATTTCTGCTTATACTGTCATAGGCCTGTTTAAAATCAACAAACAATTGGTGCAAACTAATATTTTGTTCATAGAATTTTTCAAGGATGTTCCTGATGCTAAAGATTAGATCCACTGTTGATCTTCCTTTCCCAAAACCACACTGATAATCACCTATCACCACTTCAGCATACGGTTCTAATCGCTTTGCAATTATCTTTGCCAACGCTTTATATGTAACATTTAATAAGGCTATGCCTCTATAATTCTGGCAATTTAAGATATTTCCCTTTTTAGGTGCGTTCGTAATTATATAAATACGTAGCACCTATAGTTGTCGTTCAGTCCGTCTGTCTGTCCGTCCGTCTGTCCGTCCGTCTGTCCGTCCGTCTGTCTGTCCGTCCGCATATAACAGAGCAAAAACTACCCAACCGAATCGTTTAAAATTTAAACTATATAATTGTTGCATAATTTTGTCGAGTCATTTCAATTTTTATGAAAATCGGATGTATAGTTTAATTACAGGGACAATCAAAAGTTTTCCGTTACATTACGGCCAATGGGAAGAAATTATTGCAAGTGCATTTTAATGATGTTACAGCCTTCCGAATGGTCTGAAATTATAAATATATAATTGTTGCATAATTTTGTCGGGTCATTTCAATTTTTATGAAAATCGGATGTATAGTTTAATTACAGGGACAATCAAAAGTTTTCCGTTACATTACGGTCAATGGGAAGAAATTATTGCAAGTGCATTTTAATGATGTTACAGCCTTCCGAATGGTCTGAAATTATAAATATATAATTGTTGCAAGATTTTGTCGAGTCATTTCATATTTTATGAAAATCGGATGTATAATTTAATTACAGGGACAGTCATAAATTTTCCGTTACATTACGGCCAATGGGAAAAAATTATTTCAAGTGCAAATTAATGATGTTATAGCCTTTCGAAGTACACTAAAATATACATTCTGTACAATATGCGGCGAAAAAAATATTTATAAAACTAGTTATAGTACGAACGCACCTCATTTGCCACGTTTGACGAGCAATTTCCAACTTGTTATGAATTGGGATAGTAATAGTACCATTCCATTCATTTGGTATATATTCATTCTGCCAAATCTCTACTATTAGATCATGTAACATTTGTACCAACTTCTCTCCACCATATTTCAAAAGCTCAGCACTTATCAAATCTTCACCAGGTGCTCTTCCATTTCTTAATTTTGCAATAGCATCCCTTACTTCTTCTACAGTTGGTGGTTCACAGTTTTCTTCATTCATGTCATAATCATTATGATTAGATTGTAGTTCTCTTTCGTTATTTGACTGTCTGTTTAAGAATTCTTCAAAATATTCTGCCCATCTATCTGTCACATTTGCGTGCCCTCCAATAAGTTTATCATTTCTGTCTTTACAAAAAAGGGTGCGTGGTTGATAGCCCTTTTTGATTCCTTTAAGCTTTGAATGCATTTGGCTTATATCACCTAATATTGATAGGTCTTCAATTTCTTGAATTTTACTCTGCTTCAAAGCTCGTTTTTTCATACGTAACAACTTTTGAGTATTTCTTCTAATTGTTTTAAAGTGATTTTCACTCTGTCTTGTTCTATGTTTCAGCATTTTTTCTCTTGTTTTATTCTTTTTCTTAATTAGTTGCCAACACTCATCATCAAACCATTCATTAATTTCTTTCCTTTCTTCCTTTCCAACTACTCCCTCAGCAGTTTCAATATGATATTTTTGCATTTAGCCCATTTACTATTGATTATATCTTCCTCATTAAATCCAGCATATTCACTAGCAATTCTTTCTGTTAATTTACTTTGATAAACGTTTCTTCTCTGCATGTTTAGTAAATCTTTTGTTTTAAATTTTACTTGTTTAGTTTCTTTTGCATCTCGAAATCTTGTAACTCTTTGTCTGTATTTCATAATAACAAGGAAATGATCAATATCTAAATCCACACCTCTATAACTTCGTACATCCAAAACATCACTAGCATGTCTTCTGTCGATCATAATGTGGTCAATTTGTTTTTTTGTCTTTCCACCAGGGGAAATCCAAGTTTCTTTATGTATGTTCTTATGCTCAAAAGGTGTGCTACTTATGATTAAGTTGTTAGAAGCAGCGAAGTCCACAGCTCTTATTCCATTTTCATTACATAAATCATGTAAACTAAATTTTCCAATTGTTGGTACAAAAGTGTATTCTTTTCCAATTTTAGCATTAAAATCACCTGTTACCATTTTAACATCATGTCTTCGTATCTTATCTTATCAAATTCAATCTGTAGTGTTTCATAAAAAGTATCTTTTTGTTCGTCCTCGGTATCTTCCGTTGGTGCATGGACACATACTATTGAAATGTTAAAAAACTTCGCTCTCAATCTCAAGATACATATTCTTTCATTTACATTGTGAAAATCAATAATATTTTCTCTAAGGCATTTTCTGATCATAAATCCAGTACCATGCGTATTTCTTCTTTTGCTTGCACTATTAAAAATTGTAAAATCACCAATATCTCTTATCCCACTCTCCTTCCATCTTACTTCCTGTATGGCCAATATGTTCAGTCTATAATTATCCATCTGACTCTGTAGTTGCTTCACTGCACCAGTTCTGCATAAACTTAAAACATTCCAAGTTCCAATTCTAAAATTCATAAGCCGTTTTCCAGTTCCAGTCCGTTTTACCATGAGATCAGTCCGTCTAACATCTGTATTTAAGGGCTTTGCAACAAGGTTTTTTTTTTCCAGGAAAAGGTTGTCAGCCTTTCGCCAAACCCCGTTTAGTCGCCTCTTACGAGATGCACGGGTTACATTGGGATTATTCTTTAATGCCGGTCACCACACGGCATCAAAAGTGGATGTTACCATTTGAAAAATCAACGTTCGTGGGTTTTTGTTTTTTTTTTAAAGGTGTGGTGTTGACAATCCCCAAAGCAAAATTTATGAAAGCATTTAATAGTAGATATTATTCTCAATCAATTGATACCTATATGTTTTTTTTGCGGTTATTTTCAGGAGAATTGGTAGGGATGATCATTTTTTTCATGACTCTTATAAGGTATCTCGTGGTAAAAGAATAAAATAAGAAACCCCTGACCTTGACATCATTCATCTAGTATAAGCTAATCAGTGTTCAACTTGCTGGAAGTTTTATGTATCGCATGATTCGTTTTAGGGAATTGCGTAACATTGTGTAGATTTAATGGAACTTTAAACATGCAGGAAGAATGTAGCAAAGTCTTCTATCTAGACTCAGAGATATAATATTAAGCTATTTTTCAAGCTATGCGAAAGTATTAAACATTGTTAAGCCAGATACAACATAAGCAAGTGAAATAGACGGAAGTTTGTTAAAATATCTGCGCCCTCTGAAAATCCAAGGTCTGCGCCCTTTTTTCTGTCCCGGTCCACCCTGTTCATTACCAAATCCTACTGTAAAAGATCAACTATATATACTTCGTTCGATTCAAGGTTCGTTTGGGAAAATCGACCAACGTAACGGACGAAAGGATACTAGTATATATAATAAAATAAAAAATTAAAATTTGATGGTCGAAAATTTCATTGACTAAGAGTTAGTTGCCGAAACGTCAATTAAGGCTTACTGTGGAGACCCGGAAATTTTTGGTTTCCGTCTGTTAGTCTGTCTGTCTGTTCCGCGATAACTGCCGCAAAAAGCATCCGATCAGCTTGAAATTAAGCGGGCATGTTGGTGATGTACCCGGATTAAGCTGTATAGTTTTTTGATAGATTTGGTTTATTCGTTCGGAAAATATAGAATATTTTATTTTGTTCCATAATGCTTTTCTATGGCAAGTGAGACGATTTTCAAATTTTCATTTGTTGAAAGAAATGGCTCATATGAATAATGGAATCAAATAATGAATTTTGGATGCTGAAATTTTTAAATAAGAGTATTAAATTATTCCTATTAGTTTGTAATTTTGTCAAAACATTTGTCAGAGTTTTTAAATTAGGTGTATAACTTATGATGGAATTTTATACATGCGTTCGAATAATGTAAAACATTTTATTTTATGAATTTACTTATTTTAAATGAACATATTTCATTTTTTTTTCTTTTAATCGTTGCGTAGCAACTGCATCTCATTTAAAAATATCCTAAATGTGAAAGGATGTATGTTTTTTTGAAGTCAAATCAAAGTCAAAAGAAATGAATTAATGAATACCTTTGTACAGATATTTGCATATAAATTGATTTAAACGCAGAAATGAAAATATTGTTTATATACTATATAGAATAATATTTTTTATTTATTTATTCGACTATTTTGATTATAAATGAAAAAGTTCGTTATTTTCATACAGAATAAACTGACATTATTCTATTAAATTTTATAAACTTTATTGCTGCCAAAAAAAAAAAAAAATGAAATAATAATTTCTCCCAAAGAATTAATTTTACTTTGTAAGATTTTCACATGCAAAAGAAAAATGGAATAAGCAAATTAAAAATTTAAAAAAAAGATAAATAGGACAGGAATGAATACATATAATATTTCACACCAAATAACACCTAAAATAATTTTTGTAGTAGTATTCTCCCAGCACTACGAAGAAAGATTCCTCGATTTACACTATTTTACCTGGCCTTCCTCTTTTCATTGGTTGAGATTTCATTTTCGCAATTGTGTATATTAATTGGCAAAGTTTAAAATTTTTATGTCTGAGGTATATGCAAGACCATACAAATAAGAAATCCCGTATTGTCTTCTATAAAATATTGGTTAATTATGTATGTTTTTATTAAGAGGAGCAGAGTTACCAAGCCTCCGGCGTTCCGGATACCAGTATTTTAATACAGAAAATGTTACTTTATTTAATTGAAAATTTTTCGCGATTTAAAAGAACATTTTCTCTAAGATAATAGTGATGCGCAAAAAGCCTGAGACTTGGCATGTCTGGTGGGGAGTGAAATGTTTTACTTAATGCATTTACCTCTATTTTAATGCTACGTGAACGACATCCCGTGTAACAGTTTGTAGAGTATAAAATAAATTATAAAAATAACTCCTATTACGAAAAATGAAACGGAAAGTCCGGCTAAGGGAAATAAAAATTTAGTTAACCTTTCGTAATTTGATCTGAAACATAGGTTTGCGTCAAATATGAACGGTATTTGTAAACATCACGATTTTTAATTAAATGTGTATACTATTAAAAGGCTATCACAAAAAATACTTTACTGCGCCAAATCGCGTTTATCTATTTAGTCAATTGGAAGTGGACACGGTGATGAATTATTAACCGCTAGGTTTAGAAGTCCCTCTATTTTAAGGGGATTTTAGTAAGTTAATGCTATCGAGTATGCATTTTTAGATATTTAGATTAGATTTTAGATATAAATATTGCGGAACAGCAATCAAAACTATTTTTTGGAAACAAAAATTATAAAGACATTAGATTTCTAAATTAGATGTTTCAGTTTACGTTTCCTTATCCGTTAGATACAGTTTTTTGTGGTTGGCAGGCAAGTAAATACTGCTGTATGGATATTAGGATAACGTAAAATGCTTGTCCAAACTGTTATTTATCCTTATAAATCGCAGTGTAAAAAGAAATCTAAGATATACGATAATCTTTAACACAATCAATAGAAAATTACAAATGTAAATTAAATTACACTACGGGGGGTTCAGGGGGTCAGAATACCCTTGAAGAAATCTACTTTATTATCTAAAATCTCCCAGAATAAGTAGCTCGTGAGAATTTCAGAATATCATTACATAACAACGTGTTTAATTTAACTCTTCTAATGTCTGAAACCTTCGAAATATTTTTTACTTTTATAAATGTTTATGTAATTTAAAAACTTTAATATGCGTTTTCGTAGAAAGATTAATATTACGCAAAGTGTGCTAAAAACAATGACTTGCAAAGATGACGTTGAGGCTCTTGATCTGCAGATTTACTAGTTTTCAATTTTAGTTAATAAGTAAAAGACTTTTGGTTAAGACTTTTATTAACTTTAACTCTTATTAACTTTTTTAACTTTAGAGTTATAACGTGGAATTACGCCAAAGTTCTCTTAAATTATATTAGTTTCTACTTGATTGAGAACTGATTTCCGTAACGGCCAGCATAGATGAATTCGATCTAATGAAATTCTTCAACCGTAAGATTCAATTAAATGTTCCTAATTTTAAATTAATTCATTAATTTTAGTTTGTCATCGAAGAATAAAGTGTTGGGGACTTAAAATATTAAAGCTTCCTACTGATAAGTTAACTTAAATAAAGGATGATTATGTCAGAATGTAACAAATACCTGTATTCGTTTTTTAAATCTGTAAAAATAATAAATGTTTGAACAAATTATATTGTCATTGGAATAAAAACAATATCTATACACCTGATTAGAATTGTATGTACTATTTGTATTTTTGTTTAACTATGTTACTGTGAAAGACTGAATTTGGAGAATGTCGACTTTCACCGGTGAATGTCAACATATACCAAATACGTCGGTAAAAGACCAAATACGTATTTGATTATATTCTTGTACATTGGGACCTTCACCGGTATATGTCGACAAGCGCAGATACAGGTGGTTATCAAAATAATGGAAACACCCTAGATTTTGAAGGAATTCTTTATTAATATGGCGTAGGACCGCCTTTGGCATGTAACACAGCTTGGATTCGCCTGGGAATCGAATCATACAAATTCTGAATAGTGTTTAGAGGAATATTGTACCATTCTTCATGGAGATAATGTGAAAGTTTCATGAGAGATGCCGGTGGAGGATATCGATTCCGGATTGAAAGCTCTAAAATAGACCACAACGGTTCGATTATGTTGAGGTCTGGGGACTGTGCGGGCCAAGGTAGATGTTCTACCTCATCCTCATGTTCATCAAACCATGATTGGACAACTCTGGCTGCATGAATAGGGGCATTATCATCCTGGAAAATTCCATATCCTGCAGGAAACAAAATTTGCATCATGGGATGGACCTGGTCAGCTAAAACTTCTCTATACTTCTCCCCAGTGATCCTTCCTTTCAGGGTTACGATTGGACCAGCAGAAAACCAGGACATGGCTGCCAATACCATGACCGATCCACCTCCATGCTTGACAGTTCGGCGGAGGCAATCAGGATCATACGCTTGTGCAGGTGTTCTCCAGACATGTCCCGTCCTGTTGTGGGGAACAATGTGAAAGATGATTCGTCTGACCATATAACAGTCTTCCACTTATCAATCGACCAGGTTTTGTGGTTGTGGCACCACTCTACACGACGTTTGGCATTAGCATCTGTGACAAGTGGCTTGGGAATTGCTGTTCTGCCGTAAATGTTCTCTTTATGAAGGTATCTCCGAACTGTAATTGTTGACACTGGAGAATCCAGATGCTGATTGAGCTCTGTGGTCACTTTGGCTGCAGTTGTTTTCTTTTTAGACATTACAATCCGCTTCAATACCCGTCGGTATCTTTCACTCAACTTCTTTTTCCGTCCACTATTTTGCTTTGCTGAGCTTGTCTTTCCGCGCTGTGTGTATGCTGTCATGACTTTAGACACCGTACCTCTAGAAACGCCTATAAGCTGGGATGTTTCGGTCACCGTTGCTCCAGCTACTCGGGGTCCTACAATTTGGCCTTTTTGAAAATCTGTGAGGTCTGACATTTTACGCTTCTGACAAAAAAAATCAAAACGTAGACAACTCTTCTATAGCTCTCTCATACTACCTAATACATGTACTTTTTATATTAAAAAAAATCTGGTAGCTAAGATTATATTTTAATGCTTACGAAGGGAATTCTTAAATGTCCCTTTTATTCACAAGTGTTTCCATTATTTTGATAACCACCTGTAGGCTTTGATGGATGTCGAAAAGAGAAGTCGAGGTCAACAGAGAGGCCACAGTCTCTTGCTAAAACCTTTGTTCTGCTGCGAGTCAGTTTTGTCAGTTTTATGCAAGGTTTGATGGTGCGCGCAACGTTTTCTTAAATTTTATTTTTTTTTTTTATTCGATACCCCAATTTATTACCCCAGTTCGGAACGATATAACTTCCGAACGAACCACACGACAAATTGAGGGGGACAAGACTTTGTCCAGATTTCGAACACTAAAGTCTAAACATTTATCGGCCGAACTGTTCAGGATACGCAAAGAAAGGAATACATGTTCTTAAATTTCGTACTTTTACGCTTTAAATGCCACAATCAGAGGTGTAATGTGTCTCTGGATACCATAAATTAGAGTATGAATTAAAATCGGATATGTAAACAGTTATGTTAAATTAGGATATATTAAATAGTAATACTAAATATTGAACTGAAGTATCAGTGAAAATAAATTATTTAAATTTAAGATCGACCAAACATAATTTAAAATAATAAATTTGAAGAATCAATTTATATAATAACATACTTACCCCAAATGAAAATATAAGTAGACAGAAACAGATCAACTAATATTGCCAAACTAATGATTTATTGATATAAATATTAACCATAATCAGCGCAGGATCCGTGCACTAATTATATTATTAGACCTACACAATGTATCCAAATTATTTATGTATTTGTTACTGATATTTAGTTTCGATACTTTTCTTTTATAATCTTAGGATTTTCAATGTTATCAGTTCTTGTTAAATTTTATTAAGAATTATCATAGTTTCATGCTGGCACACAATCCACTGATTCATTTTAATTATTGTTAAATAAGAATGTTATTTATTGTAGAGAACACAAAAATCAATAATAGAATCATCATTCCTTTAAAGCCAATTCACTAATATATACAACTGGGTAATTGTTTTATAATATTTTCAACAGAAAGACGGCCTTTTAAATCGGTGGTTGCTAAATTGAAATTATTGGGAAATTAATACTAGTTGATAGCAGGTTGGCATAGGAGATAAAGGCAGAGATACGCTGATCAACGGCAACGGTGAAAAACATCTATATATTTACTAGCAGGCTATTCCCTCTGCGCTGGTCAATTTTTCAAAACGAATCTTGAATCAAACGAAATGGTGACTTAACCTTCTATTTTAAAGCAGTATAGACCATCACCTGGAAAGTCGTTCCGCATTGCTGAAAAATATGCGAACGCCATTGCGATATTATGCCTTGGACATAATACCTTGGAAATTATGCCTTGGCAGGGCCGTAGCGACCGCCCCCCATACCCCCCCTTTCGGGGGGGGGGGGGGCTGAGCAAAGTCAGGAGCCAAGTAGTGAGCTATTGTACCTTCCAGACAATTTTTTTTTTTTTTTTTTTTTTTTTTTTTTTTTTTTTTTTTTTTTTACTTTTAAAATTATTTTTTTATGTATTTTTAATAACATTTTATTTTGTTTTATCGAAATTAATTTTATTTATTTTATTTATTTATTTATTTATTTTTGTCAAAGATCTTGATCAGATTTAGAAATAGAAAACAGATATGTGCTTTTCTTCTATATCCACCATTCTTTATAAAAGTTTTTGAAGGCTGTAAGTTCTACTTAAAAATTAAAATGGCATTTTAGTATTTTGGGGGTGCGCCTATCAATGGGCGAAAAAGTTTAAACCAAATGTTCAAAACTTCTTTAATACTATTACTTCCTCCAACCAAAACAGATATGCGCTTTTTTTCTACAGCAACCATTTTTTTAAAGGGGCCCAGATGAAAGAAATTTTGCTGGCTCTAAATTCTTTTTGAATTGTCTTTTTTAGGGCCTCCTATAAAAGTGCGAAAAAGTTGGAGCCCAAGATTCAAAACTTTTAATCCCATTTTTTTATTAACATTTTTAAAAAATATGCTTTTTAATCTCACTGAGGGATCCAATAAGTTTCAAAACTTCGTTATACTATTACTTCCTTCAACCAAATGTGCTTCCTTTCTGTAGTCATTATTCTTTTTAAAAGTGCCCAGATGAAAGAAATTTTGCACGCTCTTAATACTTTTTAAATTGTCTTTTTTGGGGCCCCTAATAAAAGTGAGGAAAAGTTGCAACTCAAGATTCAAAACTTTTAGGCCCCATTTTTATTATTCAAATGTTTTAAAAATATGCTTTTTAATCTCGTTGGGAGCCCCAACAAGGTTCAAATCTTTCTTAATACTATTACTTCTTTTGACCAAAACACATATGCGCTTTCTTTCTATAGCCAGTATTCTCTTTAAAGATTCCTAGATGAAAGAAATTTTGCAGGCTATAAATTCTTTTTAAATTGTCTTTTTAGGGCCCCCTATAAACGGCAGGAAAAGTTGGAGCCCAAGATTAAAAAATTTTAGGCCTCATTTTTTTATTCAAATGTTTAAAAAGCATGCTTTTTAAACTCGTTGTTAGCCCCAATAAGTTTCGAAACTTCCTTAATACTATTAGTTCCTCCAAATAAAGGTGCTTTCTTTCTATAGCCAGCATTCTCTTTAAAGGTTCCCAGATGAAGGAAATTTTGCAGGCTCTAAATTCTTTTGAATTGTCTTTTTTAGGGCCCCCTATAAACGTGAGGAAAAGTTGGAGCCTAAGATTCAAAACTTTTAGGCCCATCTTTTTATTCAAATGTTTTAAAAATATACTTTTTCTCGTTGAGGGCCCCAATAAGGCTCAAAGCTTCCTTAATACTATTACTTCTTTTGACCAAAACAGATATGCGCTTTCTTTGTATAGCCACCAGTCTCTTTAAAGGTGCCCAGATGAAAGAAATTTTGCAGGCTCTAAATTCTTTTTGAACTGTCTTTTTTAGGGGCTCCTATAAACGGGAGGAAAAGTTGGAACCCAAGATTCAAAACTTTTAGGCCTCGTTTTTTTATTCAAATGTATCTAAAATATGCTTTTTAATCTCGTTGGGGGCCCCAATATGGTTCAAAGCTTTCGTAATACTATTACTTCTTTTGACCAAAACAGATATTCACTTTCTTTCTATAGCCAGCAATCAGCATTCTCTTTAAAGGTTCCCAGATGAAAGAAAATTTGCAGGCTCTAAATTCTTTTTGAATTGTCTTTTTTAAGGCCCCCTATAAACGTGAGGAAAAGTTGGAGCCTAGAATTCAAACTTTTTAGGCCCCTTTTTTATTATTCAAGTGTTTTAAAAATATGCTATTTAATCTCGATGGGGGGGCCAATAAGTTTAAAAACTTCCTTAATACTATTACTTCCTTCAACCAAATGTGCTTTCTTTCTACAGTCACGATTCTTTTTAAAGGTGCCCAGATGAAAGAAAATTTGCAGGCTCTAAATACTTTTTTAATTGACTTTTTTGGGGCCCCCTATAAAAGTGAGGAAAAGTTGGAACTCAAGATTCAAAACTTTTAGGCCTAAATTTTATTATTCAGATGTTTTAAAAATATGCTTTTTAATCTCGTTGGGGGCCCCAATAAGGTTAAAAACTTTCTTAACACTATTACTTCTTTTAACCAAAACAGATATGCCCTTTTTAGGTGCGTTCGTAATTATATAAATACGTAGCACCTATAGTCGTCGTTCAGTCCGTCTGTCTGTCCGTCCGTCTGTCCGTCCGTCTGTCTGTCCGTCCGCATATAACAGAGCAAAAACTAACCGACCGAATGATCTGAAATTTTTAATATATAATTGCTGCAAAATTTTGTCGAGCCATTTCCAATTTTATGAAAATCGGATGTATAGTTTAATTACAGGGACAGTCAAAAGTTTTTCTTTACATTACGGCCAATGGGAAAAATTATTGCAAGTGAATTTTAATGATGTTACAGACTTCCGAATGGTCTGAAATTTTTAATATATAATTGCTGCAAAATTTTGTCGAGCCATTTCCAATTTTATAAAAATCGGATGTATAGTTTAATTGCAGGGACACCCAAAAGTTTTCCGTTACATTACGGCCAATGGGAAAAAATTATAGCAAATGCATTTTAATGATTTTACAGCCTTCCGAATGGTCTGAAATTTTTAATATATAATTGCTGAAAAATTTTGTTGAGCCATTTCCAATTTTATGAAAATCGGATGTATAGTTTAATTACAGGGACACCCAAAAGTTTTCCGTTACATTATGGCCAATGGGAAAAAATTATTGCAAATGCATTTTAATGATTTTACAGCCTTCCGAATGGTCTGAAATTTTAAATGTATAATTGCTGCAAAATTTTGTCGAGCCATTTCAAATTTTATTAAAATCGAATGTATAGTTTAATTACAGGGACAGTCAAAAGTTTTCCGTTACATTACGGGGAATGGGGAAAAAATTATTGTAAGTGCATTTTAATGATATTACAGACTATGCACTTATGAAGCGCAAAAAATATACATTCAGTACAATATGGGGTGCAAAAAATAATTATAAAACTAGTTATAGTACGAACGCACCTCATTTGCCACGTTTGACGAGCAATTTCCAACTTGTTTTCTATAGCTACCATTCTTTTTAAAGGTGCCCAGATGAAAGAAATTTTGCAGGCTACAAATACTTTATAAATTTTCTTTTTGGGGACCGCTCTTAAAAGTGAGAAAAATTCGGAACTCAAGATTCAAAACTTTTAAGCCTCATTATTTTTTTCAAATGTTCAAAAAAATATAAACTTCTTAATCTCGTTGGGGACCCCAATAAGCGGGCATCTATGTGCATTGCATATGCCGCCTATCCCCTTATTTTCGACCTGTTTCGTTTTTAACATTTCATTTCTCTTGTCTCTATAAATTACATGTGTTAACTATACATAAATTATATTGTGTATTTATTTAATCTACTAGCAGAGCTTCGCTGATTGCTTTAAAAAAAAAAGAACCTATTTTTTGGAGTTCTCCATTGGGGGCCTTCACTGCCTTCCGCAGCGTAAACCTGTTCTGGATATTCCCGCTCCGATGTTGAATCAAACAATCATTGAATTATTGCATTTTTTTTTTCGATAAAAGTGATAGTGTCCAGATAAAAGTGAAATTTTCCAGCATCGTAGCTCATGTTGCTACAGGAACAAATTTGTTATTTTTCCACTTCAGCTTAATTATGACAGCAGCAAAATCTACTGGATAATTCTTCGGTTTCAGAAAAAAAAAATATCAAAAAAAAAAAAAAAAAACTCCGCAAAACGCGAAAAAAATGTGTAAAAATCTTATAAAAAATTGGGCAAAAATTCAAACATCGCTGAGAGAAAATTGATTATATCGAGCCAAAAGATTGAAACTGGAATGGTAAAAAATCGCCGTGAAAGACAAAAATACGCTAAAAATCACATAATATGTTCATAAAAAATTCAGAAATTTCTATTGATATATTTTCTATATTGAGCTAAAAGACTGAAACCTGATCCCTTTTAAGGATGTCAAAAATCTGTGCCGCAGATGGCAACATTTTTACTATATTGGGATAAAAGATTGAAACTGGGTTCCTTTTACACTCTCTCTCTCTCATAAAAGAAAAAAAAAATCAGTGAATTGAAGGATTTTTTCCATAACTTTTTCTTTCGTTCAAACACACACACAAAAAAGCTTTGATTTGATTTGCTCATTTTCCGCGAAAATATAGAAAACTCACCAATCTAACATAAAAATTACCTAACATCCTTACTAAATATAAAGATGCATTTTTGTTAAACCAAATCACAAGAGTGTTCTGCCAACTTTGCTGCATTGTACTTTTCCCTATTAGAAACTGAACTTTTACGCATGATTTTTTTTCCTTCATAACACGAAGAAGTCGCGAATCAAAGATCGAAATTTCTAGAAATTTTCCTTTCTAAAGACGAAAATATCTTCAAATGTGCGATAAAATCTCTCCTAATCACAGGGGTCTTAAAAAATGAAAAAAAAAACGTTCTTGAAAAACTCAAAAATCGCAAAGGACGAAATTTAGTACATCGGGCTAAAAGACTGAAACCTGATTCCTTTTACTAATGTCATAAAATCCCGTCGGAATGCGAAAAAAAGTTAAAAATCACATAAAAAATTCGCGAAATATTTAAAAAATCGAAGAAGACTACTTTACTATATTCGGCTAAAATGGACAGATTGATTGAAAATAGATTCCTTTTACGAATGTGGGGAAAAAAGCACGAAACTCGAAAAAATACAAAAAAAAAAAAAAAAAAAAAGCATAAAAAATTAAATGAAAAAAATTCGAATCAAAAAGTTTAAAAACCTGTTTTGAGGTGCATAACTTCAGGCATACAGGTAACCTCCCTGTCAAATTTTGTCCTGAACAGAAAAACATCTGGTCAGACAAAGAAAAACTCTGGACAGACAAACATCTGTATTTATTATTATCTGCTAGTTCGTTGCCCACAGAAAGGTACTTTCTATCCGAAGGTATTTTTTTTCTTCTTAAATTTCAACTTGGGTGACAATTTTAAACTGGAGAAAACCGGAATGTATGAAAACGACATCCCAAAAGTAATTTTTTTTAAATTAGTAAATCTGTACTTTTTCAATTATATGTATTTAATTAAAAGCACCAATGCGAGCAGGAAACAAATTGTTATAAGTGAATATTTTCTGCTTAAAGAAAATATGTCTGGGCCGCGCGAATGGCATTGCCAAACTGAAGAGAAAATTGAAAATACGAAAACGACTTCCATATTTTTTATTTATTTATTTTGTTTATGAGCAATACTTAGCAGTTTATAACATTTGTAAAAGGAATTCAGTTTCAAACTTTTTTGCTAAATTTTGTCCTCTGCTGTTTTTAAAATTTTCAGGAATTTTTATGTGATTTTTAGCTTTTTTTCACTTTTCTGGTAGTTTTTTTAATATTCGTAAAAAAAATAAACCCGGTTTCAATCTTTTAGCCCAATATAAGTAAAGTTTGATCTCTATGAACTTCGAATTTTTTTATGCAACTTTTGACGTTCTTTCGCGTTCTTCGGCGATTTTTTTTGACATTTTTTCCCTAAATGGAAGAATTCTCAGTTAAATTTTGCAAGTCCTTTGATTAAATTCACGTTGTAAGAATATCAAATATGTTCCTGTAGCAACGTGAACGAAATCTTGAAAATTTGAATTTAATCTGGATCGAAATAAAAAAAAATACAGTAATTCAAGGTTCGTATGATTCGTGATCGGAGCGGACATAGCCCCTATGGGTGTACGCTGCCGAAAGCAGTGCAGCCCAACTACAAATTTGTTCAATTTGAAGTTCATTTTAAAAATCTGACCAGCGAAACTCCGCTGGTGTTGTTATAAAATGGAACTCGCGTGGAAAATTAAATATAGATATTTCTCTAAAATCTTAGAGGGGGGGCCCGAAAAATATGTTTGGGGGGGGGGGCTCTAAAGACCTTGCTACGGCCCTGTGTCTTGGAGAGCATTTGGACAATTATGAAACAACTCTTTTAATTGATCATTTATAGTAGAGTTTGGTATTTATAGTAGAGTTTGGTATTTCCAAAGTAATTTTTATATTGAGTAACTCCCGGCCTCTCAACTTGTGCTACACGTGGTTCTGGTAGCTGAAATACAATCTCTTTACACGTTACATTCCATGTTTTAATAAACTTCCTCTTCTGGCAGGTCTGCTACTGTTTTCATCTGTCTATTCCAGCAGAGTAAAAACAGTCAAAAATGTAAAGAATTATTTGCAGACAAAGAAGAGTGTTTAACATATATATTTATCCGAACAGTGAAGTATAAAAAAAAAATGAATTTTTAAAGCTAAATTGTTTGAATAAAATTTAAATTACGTCAGTTTCACTGCCTTTTCATTTTATAGACCAGATACAAACATATAACCGTTAAATCGGAAATAAAGTCGATGACTTAATTTTGTAGAACAATAAACATTTAGCTTGCAACCAATAAAATCTTTCCAACCTTCTGCGTTCCGTTTTATTATGAGTGTTGACGTCAAACATCATAAATGCTTGCAACGGTATTGTTACAAATTTCCTAGATTTATTTACAAAACGATGTTAATTACCCGCCAAGTTACGTTTTATTAAATAATGCCAAATGTCTTTTGACACAATTGTAGATTTTTCACCAACAAAACTCCACACATTAAATAGAACTAACAATGATAAATAAAGTCGTCATAAATATGTTCTTTTTACTTTATTCTATCTTTACAAGAAGAAAGTATTGGATTCATGAAAATTTTCGATTTCCGGTTTTTGACGGATTTACACGTTTTAACACTAGAACGGCGGAAAAATCTTAGCTACTGGAACGGCGGGAAAGGGTCATTTTGACCCCATGATCAAACTACTGAAATAACAACGCTAAAACAATTTTTAATGGCATTCATTGGCAAAAATATGTCATTTCCGTATATTTTATAATTTATATTTAATATTACTTGATAATTTATTGAGTTTTAAAAGTACTGTATATGTAACGCCTACAGGGCGATCAATTGAATCATACTACTACTACCCAAAAAACTCATTAATTTTATATAAAACTTGATTTAAAATAAATGTTTTCACAAATTAAAACTAATGTTAACTAAAATAAAATACAATTTATATATTTTTTTTTTTTTCATCTACTTACTCGCCGAATGATTCCCTCTCTAAATCCATAAATGAGAAACGTGTTCTGTTGTTTCCGTTATTTCATTATAAGTGTAGCTGAATGGTTAGAATGTAAACATTTCGTTTGAATTTTATTTAATGCTTAAAATACTCCAAATTAAACACACGGATTAGGAATTAATGCAGTTGATAGAAAAATAATTCTTAACAATTTTTCCAGTGCATTATCCGGACACAACTTTGGAACACGATCCACAAAATTCTTGAGATTTATTTCTATTGAATCTCTGTACTTTACACGTTTTTCTATTTATATCTACTTCATTTTCGTGTGTTTTTTCTTAAGACTCAGGAAGGATCCTTTGGGACTTTTCAAGCCATAAGAACCATCCTTAACTTCTCTCCTAATTTAAATAGAAAATCTCTTATACTGATGGGCTTGCCTGTTACACTTTGATAAATTATCGTACTCAAAGCTGCATGATTCAAAATATTGTAAAGGATATGTACAGACCATCGTCTAGAAGCCGATTTAACGGAGTATTTTCGGCACAACTGATTACGAATATCCACACCATATTTCGTTGCGCTGTAATATTATATTGAATCGAACAACTTCTTGAGACTGTCTTCAGATTTGACAGTAGAATCTAATGAGCGCAGTAGTAAGACACTTTTGTTTCTTTTGGCCTGATAGATGGTAAGTGTCATATTGTCATGTTCCACTATCTTCGATGGATAAAGAGTACTACGCATATTTTTCAAAGATATAGGAATTTCTCTTCTCTCCTTTTTCATTGTTCCAACCAAAGTTGTATTTTTAGCTTTTAGCATTTCTGCTAGTTTTATACTAGTAAAATAGTTGTCTGTCATAATATTCCTCCCTTTCTTTAGATGGGGATCTGTTAATTTCATGAAAAAAAAATCAGTTAAACTTAATTGAGGATTTGCGGTTTCATATTTTCCCAGAAATGGAAATCCATTCAAGAGGTACATATTTAGTATCAACGTCAACAGATAACCAAAATTTTATCCCAAATTTCTCCGGTTTATTTGGCATATATTGCGTAAATTTAGATCTAGCTTTAGATGGGAACAATTGTTCATCAACTGTAATATTTTGTTATGGTCGGTAGCATGTTTTGCAATTTTCAACAAATTATACGTTCGGAAATGTTCAACTGTCAGCCGTATGAACAATATTCATACTCTACTTATAAAACTCCTCCCCTATGGTTACCACCTGCAGTGATTAATCTGAACTAACTAAAGTAACAAATGGGAAAATACTATTTCTGAAAAGAAATATAAGTCTGAAAAACCTTACACTTTCTTTTTTTTTGAAATATTGTGTTCAAAAGCATGGCAAAATCAAACAAAGGAATTATAACATACAAATTACAGATAATAATAGTGTGTCACCACACCTGTTTTTATCTCTCTGGGAGACATTATGAATGCAATCGAAAATTGCTTATCACTGAATTTTTCTCATGGGTTCACAATCCTTCGAATACAAAGAGTATTTTACTAAAGGGGTCAAAATGACCCTTGTCCGCCGTTCTAGGAATACATACAAATATTTCAAAAACTAACAAATCTAGAAAGCTGAATTTTTTAAAAGAAAAATATGTTATATATTTAGGAAAAGTCAAAAAAATTCAAACGATTTCTTCCAACCAAACAAAAGTAATCAACGGACGAAAGTGCTCAGGTGTCAAAATGACCCCTACCGCCGTTCTAGTGTTAAGGGTCAGAGATTCCAAAAAACATGTTTTTACAAAATGTTTGTCTGTGAGTCTGTCTGTCTGTATGTGACACAAATTTTGTGGGCGCTCTATCTCAAGAACTAATGCACGGAATTTAATAAGAATTTATATTCAGGTAGTCCCTGATATAGATTGGTGATGATTAGTTTTTGGTGTAAATCGCCCAGCAAGTGGCGCTGCTATGCTGCATTTTGCAGAATTTCAGCAATAGCTATATCTCAAGAACTACAGCACAGATTTTTATAAAACTTCAGATTCAGTTACTCCTTGATATGGGTTGGTGCTGTTTAAGTTTTAACGTAAATCTCCCAACAGATGGCGCTGCTATGCTGCATTTTGCAGGATTTACACTATTTTCGCAGTAGCTCTATCTCAAGAACTAATGCACAGAATTTAATAAAAATTTATATTCAGGTAGTCCTGATATTAGATTGGTGCTGATTAGTTTTTTGGTGTAAATCGCTCATCAGGTGGCGCTGCTATGCTGCCTTTTGCAGAATTTCAGCAATAGCTATATCTCAAGAACTACTACACAGATTTTTGTAAAACTTCAGATTCAGTTACTCCTTGATATGGGTTGGTGCTGTTTAAGTTTTGGTGTAAATTGACTAACAGGTGGCGCTGCTATACTGCATTTTGCAGGATTTACACTATTTTCGCAGTAGCTCTATCTCAAGAACTAATACACACATTTTCATCAAACTTCATATTTAGTTAGTCCTTGATATGAAATTATGCTGACTACGTGTTGGTGTAAATCGCCCAATAGGTGGCGCTGCTGTGCTGCATTTAGAACGATTTCCTCAATAGCTCTATCTCAAGAACTAATGCCCGAATTTTCATCAAACTTCAGATTCAAGTATATCTTGATTAATATTGCTGCTGATTATGCGTTGGTGCAAATCGCTCAACAGGTGGCGCTGCTATGCTGCATTTGTCATTATTTGCGCAATAGCTCTAACTCAAGAACTAATGCACGAATTTCCCCCAAATTTCATATTTAGTTAGACGTTGACATAAGTTGATGATGATTAGGTTCTGGTGTAAATCACCCTATAAGTGGCGCTGCTATCCTGCATTTACACGATTTTAGTGATAGTCATATCTCAAGAACTAATGCACGGAATTTCGTCTGTTTAGAATCCTTATGATGAGCATAGATTGCCATTTAATTTTGGCAAAGTGATAACGAATTTTGAAGTATTGACATGTATGAGATAGAAGAAAGTTTTGGGATTGGTACATCCGACTAATTTAATTCTTTAAAAAAAAATCGATTTCATTTTTCTCGTGGAATTTACGTAAAATGGTTAAATTTTATGGGAAATATGTCCATTGATTCGCAATGAAAAAAAAAACGAATTTTTGAATTATTTACAAAAATATTTGAATAAAATAAATAAATCATAGCCTATCGTACTTTCTGTGTTATAATACTCCTGTATGCAAAGTCATTTAATGCAAAGGCATTTTGATCCTGATGCCAGCCAAACTACTAACAAATGTTTGAAGGTCATTTTTATTTCAGTATGACGCCATATTCATCTTCTTTATAATTCTTACAAAAATATATTTCAATTTCATTTTTCACGTGGAAATATTTTAACTGAAAGTTAATTGCTGGAGACAAATTATTACTGCTTTTGAATTTTTTGCAACAATAAAGAAAAAATGTTAAATTTTATGGCAAAAATGTCTATTGATTATCAATGAATATAGCGAAATTTGAAATTATTAAGAAATGTAGTTGAATAAAGTAAATAAAACATAGCCTATGTTAGTCTCCTACTTATAATCCTCCCATGTGCAAAGTGCAAAGACATTTTATCATCCATTTTGCAACCTGGCATCAGTCAAAAATTTTCACACTTTAGATTTATAATATTATTAGAATTAGCAAAGAGTAAAAAAATTGTGGCCTCAGTGACAAAACAGTGGGAAGAAGTCAAAACATTTATGAAGTCCATAGGTTTTAATAAGTTAAAATAACACTGAGTAGTCACATTGGGAAAAAATAAGTATTGCGCTAAAATCCTAATGAAACGATTTTATGAAAAGACTAATTCGGATATATGAAACGAATCTATGAAATAAAATTCTTTAACTGAATGAAAAGAGTTAAATTTCCTCCTTGGTTTTTTTCCAATTTCAATGAGAAAATTGCATCATTTACAGACAGATTTCTCTCTCTCATCCACATCAATAAAAACATTATGTTGCTGCCATTAGAAATGCCATTAAAACTCAAAACAAATTAATGTATCAGTAATATTTCTTTTTAACACTTTCCAACAAAGTTGAAAAGTGTTTATGACTTCGCTTTGTCTGTCCGTCTTTCCGCGCACTAACTCTCGTAAATATACTCCGATTGTCCTGAAATTTTTGTATGTTGTTGACATAGCACGATCCCTATTTCAAATGAAGTTTGTTGCATGTTTAGTTCATTTACAGGGACAGTCAAAAGTATTCCGTTGCATTACGGCCAATGCGAAAAAAATCATTTCAAATGATTTTCAATGGTGTTACACCCCCTTTCAACCATAATAAAATTGATATGCATGTAAGACGTCCACTAAAATACGTATTCTGTAGAATATGCGGTGCAAAGAATAGTTATCATGGAAGACGATAGTATTCCAGTGACGCAGCCTTAAGCCTAAAATCGTATCGTATCGTATCGTAGAATTCGTAGATGGCGGAAATCATATATACAACTAACTCGACTTCAAAGAAAACCCGAAAAGGCGCCTTTTAATAACTCAGCAAATATAGCTTTTATTATTCTGATTTTTTTAGAACAGTCTTATATCTACAGTTTAATTCTATTCTGAAATTTTTACATTTCTACGTGCAGTATATTTTGAGATCTAAATAGCCATTTTTAAAGCGAACGCGATGGAAGAAATTCCTAATGTCAAAATTGGGAAACGGCTCAGGCGATTTTCTTTAAATTGATATATAATATGAATCTGTTTTATGTGAAGGGAATAAGATAACACCTGTTTCCAGAAAAACTCTAGTTTTCTTTTTATTTCACATTTTTTCCCTCCAAAAATGACATGGGCGATCTTATTAAAATTAATATATAATATGAATCTATTCTAGATGAACCGAATAAGACCATTTTTGTTTCCTGGAAGACTCTTATTCGTTATATAATAAGCATGAAAAATCGGACTATATTTTTCCGCCATTTATGGGAATTTCACCGAAATTGGCCTCTGTATTCGTGCGCATAATTTCTTCTGTTCAACTTTTAAGGGAATGTTTCCGTACCTTCTATAGCTCAGTCTGTTAAGCGCTGGTCTTGCAATACATATGTTGTGAGGTCTGTCCTCTTTGAAGCAGTAAGTATTTTTTTTTTTTTTTATCCTTTTTAAGTCAGTTAATAAAGTAAATTTGATTTTATGTTTCTATAAGAAGGCATTTGTTTATTTTGATTTTTTTCTTTAAGAGTTTCACATATCACTATTTCGTGACAATTTTTCAAACAATAAAATTACTGTAAGATCTGTCTAAGGCGAACTCTGTGTAAGCCGGAAATCTGCCTACCGTGGAAAAACTTTCAAGTCTCGGCGAATCCATTGAAAATAACATTAATACGTGCTCCGTACGCCGGTATCGGCCTAACGCGGAAACGGAAAGGTTTTTAAGGTCCGCCGAAAGCTAATTTTTACATAAGACGGAAGAAAGAATATTTTAAAACCGAAAATTGTATTTGTTCAGTCTACAACAGTTACTTTTTATTTACAATTTTTAACACAAATGAATTTCTGTTTTTCTACGGTACATAAATTTAAATTATGCGTTTTTATTTTTTCCATTACCCTTATAATAAAAAAAAAGAAAAAAACAGGCCATTATTCTACCATTACGTTTTTAATAATAATAATAATAATAATATATGCCGTTATTATAACTGTAAATGGAAAACTACGAGATTTTTTAAAAAAATGTCATACATCCAAAATTTTAAAAAGTAAATTTTTAAAAATCATATATATTTTTAACCATTTGGAAAAATGGTTATTGTTATCGTCAGGATGGGAAATTAAAAGCATATCTGAAGGTTTTTATTGGTTTAATCCGCATTTTATTCGTATTCTGATTGGTCTATACAGTAATGTACTTCCCTTTACTTTCAACAGAGATCTGTTGCCTCTATGACAAAAAAAGTAATAAAAACTACAAAAAAAATTAATAACTCAGAAACAAATTGAGATACAGCTTTCAAACAAATTGCATTTAAAAGTACATTTTTTTTCTCTATACGACGGTGTAAAAAGTAATATTGTGGGATGTTTAGAAGTTTAAGAATGACATTTCATTGAAAATGGGTTGTCAGATTTCTTGGAAATCTGACGATGGAAAAGCCTTTTCCCGAACAGCCAATGAAATGCTTGGATAATACACAAGTTTCAGGTGGATAATACGTACGAGTCGCAGGCGATTTCCGTCGCTTGCAATTTTTACGTGTAATAACACTATTAATGTTTAATTCATGACGTACGTAATGTATGATCAACTCCGTGCTATTTTTTATGTCTTAAATTTTAGTGTTTGAAAAAATCATTTTCCAAATGGTCGTTGTAATTTGTTAAATTGCATTTTTATTATTTTTATTTAATTTTTAGGATAATTGAAAAAAAAAATTAAATTGTATAGTTTATTTATATGTATCGTATTTCAATCCATTTCGCTGAGGAAAATACGAATTTTTATGTGTAAAAAACTGTAAATAAAAGGAAAATGTCCATTGAACAAATAAAAATGCGTACATTTTTCTTTTTTACTTTTCATTAAATTCATAAAATGGTAACTTCATACTTTAAACTCTCTCTATGCGTAAAAAAATAATAAATAAATGCTCAAGCTCATGGGGTTTTCTTTCTTTTTTGGTTACAAACTTAAGAAGTATTACTAATTAATATTTCACTTTAAAAAACGGTACTGAAGATTACAAGCGTAATCTAGTAAAATCAATCCCGTTTACATTTCTGAATTATTGAAATTAGTGTTTGGTGGTGCTGCCATCTGTCTTTCAAATGTAAAAATATTATTCCATATAACGCCTCTCAACTACATCTGCAATTTTAAATACTCGTAAATAGGCCCCCAAAAACTTAATTTGGTTCTCGAAAATTCAGATTAGTACCAAGCTTCAATATCTTTTATGAACAGCAATTATATTTAAGAGATTTAGTCTTTTATCGTTGCTTTATCATGATATCAACGAGATTACATTTTGGCGAGGTCTTGGCGATTTAATGTTACCCACTCACTTTGGTAACTTTTTTCTTAGAGTTTAATTTCATTTGATGCTGTGGAAGATTGATGTTTTCCTGTGCTATTTCTGTATGGAATGTATGTATATTCGAACTGTTACTCAATGAAAATGGATACTCAATTATTAAGCAAAAAATTGTAGGTTAGAATTTGATTTAGATAGATTTATTTAGTTTTATTAGTGAGCAATTATTGTATTTTAAATAAAAAAGTTTAAAGAGTAATATTTCTAGATATTCTTCTTAAAAAAGTAAACTTTTTACGTAGTAAAATTTAACAAAGCTTTATATCTATGAAACAAACCATAAAAAAAATTCCCATTTCGTATATAGGTATGCTTTTTTAAGAGAGAAGGGGGGGGGGGGAGAATTAAAGGTGAATGGAAATCACGATTATGAGTTATACCATTGGTCTTTAATTTTTTTTTTATCTTTTTATTATTAACCTAAAAAAAAGCAGTGATATCAACACAAAAAACCCTTAACGGGTTAAAAGTTTGTGATGCTGCACTTTATCTTATTGCTATAAGAATTTTAAATATGGAACTTAAAAATAATGATATCAAATTTTAAGTGACGCTATGCTATTAATTAATGTATATATACATACATTTATATTATTTATTTCATCATTTTATTTTTGTTTTACTTATAATTGCATGTGTAATAATTATGTTAAATTTAAAAGGATGTATAAAAATTTATTCATTGACGCTTTATCAATCACATCTTTCATAAATTCAAAATATGAGTTTTAAAAGATATGATATCAAAATTTAAGTGACGCCTTAATGTAGCTTTAAACAATTTGTTTTAAAATTCAATTTCAATTGTTTTCGGTTTGGCTAAATATATTTACACATGTAACCAAAACTTTTAATTTACCAATACACTGTTAAAAATATCACTCTCACTGAACCTATACAATGCATTGTAATGTATTTATATGAAAAATTTGATTTATCTTTTGTGCCACGCTATCCAAAATCAAAAGTAAAATTTACGTAAATGATTTCTGTGCGTCATTGTATCCAAACTAAACGAAATGTATGCAAATGGATAACATGACGCACAAAAATCATTTACATAAATTTTACTTTTGATTTTGGATAGCGTGGCACAAAAGATAAATCAAATTTTTCATATAAATACATTACAGTGCATTGTACAGGTTCAGTGAGAGTGATATTTTTAACAGTTGGTATTATTAGTAAATTAAAAGTTTTGGTTACATGTGTAAATATATTTATCCAAACCGAAAACAACTGAAATTGAATTTTTAAAACAAATTGTTTAAAGGTACATTCTGGAGTACTTAAATTTTTATATCATATCTTTTAAAACTCATATTTTGAATTTATGAAAGATGTGATTGATAAAGCATCAATGAATAAATTTTTATACATCCTTTTAAATTTAACATAATTATTACACATGCAATTATAAGTAAAACAAAAATAAAATGATGAAATAAATAATATAAATGTATGTATATATATACATTAATTAATAGCATAGCGTCACTTAAAATTTGATATCATTATTTTTAAGTTCCATATTTAAAATTCTTATAGCAATAAGATAAAGTGCTGCGTCATAAACTTTTAACCCGTTAATGGTTTTTTGTGTTGATATTCATTTACACGGCCACACAAAAGAGTTCTGTTACGTAATGATATAGAGGGGGGGGGGATTGTTTTCGGCGTATTTCAATCATGTTAAACTATTTCATATATAATGAAATTTATATACGTCGCTGAGGTTTACTATAAGCTATTCCATGCATAATACGAAGTGCATGGCATTTACAGGGACACACAAAAAATTTCAAATACTATATTGTATCCGAAGTACTGTATGTTAGCAATGATTGCTGGAAATGCATTTCCAGTATTCCGCCTATGGATGATAATTTCCGGAAATGTGATTTCGGTAGTTTTAAAAGTGTTTAATTTGAATAAAAGTTTAGCTAATAGCTTAAATAGTAGCGTGTAATAAAGGTACTAGGTAAACTATAGGGCTGTACAAAAATTTTCGAGTATGTTTTCATCTATTACTATAAATTGCTGAAAGAAAAATTTCAACCTGTTATGCGTTTTCTTGCTAAGCTAAATTTTCCCATCATATAGTAAACATATCAACCTACAGATCAAATACAGGGCTGTTCAGTAGAATTGGGATACATATTTGGCTATGGACGGTAACTGCTGAAATCAGTTTTTCAAATGCTTTATGCGTTTTCTAAAATGTTTACTTAGTCATTTTACTTGCCTTATTCCCCTAAATAACGAAGTTTTGTTGAAGCATTCAGGAAGTGTTGGAAAGTGGCTCATAATCTATGCTTAACACACGATTTTTCTTTCTTGTTTATTTTAAGTTTAGAAATTTTAAGAATTATTATGAGACGTTTGAATCCATGCGAATGCGAGGGCGTAATCGTAGATGTCACAGTGTCTTATGCTTACCAAAAATGAGCGGGATTTGCAAAGATATACAACCAGCTCTCGTTAATTCGAAATCGGATAACTCGAATCTTCGTTTAATTCGAACTAAACAGAAGTCCGAAATTTTCAATGGCAGAATAACGTTAAAAATTTTCATTTGTTCGAATTCATTTTCTCTTGACTTCGTTTAATTCGAACTAACGATAATTCCATTTTTTCATTTTTCGTTACTTTCTCAGGGACTTCAGATCCTTGAAATAACTTTCTTTCTTTCATTTTTACCAGAATCGTTCTGAACTGGTATACATATAATCCAATACATTTGATATCCCTTTTCTTAGTGCCCCGTCTGTCCATCAATGACACCTCCTTCTTCCAATGTGCTTGTTCCTAATGCCTTCTCTATCATTTGATCCAGTGACATTCCGATAAATCCACATGGTATTAAGGATTGCTCACTTGTTAAAGATAGGGGAAACCTGTTTTATCACGACACTTTATCTGCAGTGTAGAAATTGAATTTTTCAGTCAGTGGTTTTACGTACTGCTAAAGTGTTTTTTGAGAAAGTAAAAGATTTTGTTTCTTTAAAATTTTGCTTAAAATAAGTTATAAATCTTTAGCTCTAGAAGCTAAAGTAGAAATTATTAAAAAGGTAGGATGTGGCCGATCTAAGGCAGAAATTGCTGCAGAATATGGAATAAAAAAGAATACGCTTTCTACTTACTTGAAAAATCATCCTGAAATCATGGGAAATGGAAATATTTGCTAAAGGACGAAAACGTATGAGAGCCCATGAGGATATAGAAGAAGCTTTACTGTTATAAACAAAGGATACAATGGCAAGAAATGTACCTTTGAGTGGACCTATATTGGCAACTAAAGCGAAAGAACTTGCACTACTCATGGATATTAAAAAAATCAATTGTAGCGAAGGATGACTGGCACGATTTAAACACCGAAATAACATCGCACACAAAACTATGTGTGGTGAAAGTGGTGCTGTAGACCTCGCTGTTTGCGATGAATTCTGCGAAAAACTACCCGAACTCATTTCTACTTATGCAATGAAAGACGTATTTAATGCCGATGAAACAGGGTTGTTTTATAAACTTCTTCCTAATAAGACTTTAACATTTAAAGGTGAAACGTGCACAAGTGACAAACTTAGAAAAGATAGGATAACTGTGATGGTAGGTGCCAATATGGATGGAAATGAGATGTTAAAATTGTTAGTTATTGGTAAACCAACTAAGCCACGTTGCTTCAAAGGAGTTAAAACACTGCCTGTTGATTATATGGCAAATGCCAAAGCCTGGATGACGCATGAAATCTGCATCAGTTGGTTAAAAGGACTGGATAAAAAAATTTCTCGTCTAAACAGAAAAATTCTATTTCTGCTAGATAATGTGCAGAATCATTGTAAATTACCAACATTGAGCTCTATAAAGATTGAATATTTATCACCTAATACTGCAGCACAACTGCAACCGATGGACTAATGTATAATCCAAAATTTAAAAACTCATTATTGTAAAAGGATTCTAGAACAAATTTTATTTTCGATTGGTTTTAAAGAAAACTACAACATAACGTTACCCACGGCCATAAACGATTTATATGGGGCGCGGGACGCTGTACAACCTGAAATAATAGAAAAATGCTTTCGACATACCATATTTATCCCTCCATCTAAAAAGAGTGGTTGTAATGCAAATGACAGACCTTTCGAAGAAATAGATTTTCCAAACTTTTCTGAAAAGTTCCAATGTGATATTACGTTCGTAGAGTATGTAGCAGCTGACAATAGTTTAGAAGTATCCGGACCTTTAACTGCAGAAGAAATTATTGAAACAATTCACGAAGAATGCAATGAGGAGATGGAATCAGAGGCTGGCGATTCTGCTACTATGTCACAAGTGCCTTTCCTTACCCACTGTCAATTGTACAATCAATTGAGTGTTTGCTTACATTTATCCTGATGCAGCCGTCATCGGACAAAGAACTTAACTGTTTGTTACAAATAGAAAAACTGGCTAAAAAGTCAAAAATGAATAGGACTAAGCAAACAACAATTCATATTTTTTTCATAGTTGCAAACAATTTCTTAAATGTTCATCTAATTTCAGGTAAGAAAATTATAGTACAATTAATGAAAAATTTTAAATGCTGTTGTTTTATAATGTATTATTAATTTTATGTTTTTTTTATATTATTTTAATATTATTAATTAGTTTATCTATTTATATCTTTTAATTTAATATTAAATCCTATTCTAATGATAACAGCCCAAATAATTTTTAAAAATACTATAACATTAATTCCTTTGTAATATTAGTTGTTTAAACATGTTTTCATCTCATACTTTCCATAATTCCATATATCTAGTGGTCCCGACGAGTTCGAATTAACGGGAGCCGACTGTGCTAGAAATTCTATTACAAACGTTGCTTGGAACGATGTATTTTACGTATGTATTCTTAAAAAAAAAAAAAAAAAAAAAAAAAAATTGCTAACGCTGTCACCGCCGCAGTAAATAGCTTTTTTGTGACCAAGAGTATTTCTTTGTTAATATTGAGAAAACTACGGCATACAAAAATACGAAAATTGGTAGTATTATAGAGAGATGTTTGATAAACACGATGAAACAGTTTTTAAATCCAAGAAGTATTTTAAGAGCTATTTATTGTTAAAGTTGGTTAAAATCGTTCCATTAAAAAAATTTTATAAGAACAAAAACAATGCATAGGAATTTTGTTTTTTTATTCAACTAATTTTTTGAGGGATTTTTTTTTTTTTCAATTTTACGCACATTTTCAGCATTTCGAGAGAGATTTTTTTTACATATCTTAGAAAAAGTTAATTATTTTAAATTGTTGCCAATTGTAAAAACAGCGCAAAGAATAATATTTCCTTCAGATTAAAAATTTATTTACACGTGACTATTCTATACAGAAAAAACTTTCAAATTAGAATTAAATGATTACGTATTAAAAGCAGGCAAATATTGAAAATTAGGTCATAAAAACTATATTTACAAGTGAATATTAAAAGAGAAATAAAATTTTTAAATAATAAATCCATTAACATGCGTTAAAACACGTAAATGGAGAAACTACGTCATATTTAAAATGGCCTAATAATAATATTGCCAAACAGTTTAAAAAACAAAACAAGCAGGAATTCTGCTTTTTCAGATTTTAGTGCCGGCCCCGATGAGGAAAAAATATATGCATTACTGCGAAGTGGAACCAGCTAATTTCGATGAAAGAATATGTTTAATAAGGAACTGTTCCATTAATTTATAATAAACCTACAGAGTTAGTTATAATAAAAAATGCATCTTATATTGGTTAGTCTAACTTCTAAACAAATATTATTTTAGCCTAAAGCTTAAGAATTAACCTAAAGGTTAAATTTAGTGTGACTTTAGCTCTTCTATAAAGACACTCTAAATTTTTGCTAAAATGGAGAATATCCCATCTGAGTTATGATCACGCGGTCAAGGTAAAAACTTCTAGCGTAAAGAAGGGAAGGCTACGTAGACGTAATGTAAATTCCCGCCAGCCAGTGAAACAGTTCATGAGGAAAGCAGTAGTAGCCTCCTTTCTTATCAGTTAGAAATTCTTTGGGTAAATTACCGGTACCACGTGACTTTTTTCAGCCTAAAACCCAGATTTGGAATATAGCCCATTAGAATGGGGGACATTCCATCTACGTTTTGATCACGTGGTCAAGGTAAAAACTTCTAGCGTAAAGAAGGGAAGGCTCCGTAGACGTGTAATATAAATCCCCGCTAGCCAATGAAACAGCTCATGAGGCAAAGCAGTAGTATCTTCCCCTCTTATCAGTTAGAAATTTCTTGGGTAAATTACCGGTATCACGTGACTTTTTTCAGCCTCGAACCCAGATTTGGAATATCCTCCATTTTATCACTGTGTGATTTCAATGGATGATATTCCATCTCCGTTTTGATCACGTGGTCAAGGTAAAAACTTCTAGCGTAAAGAAGGGAAGGCTCCGTAGACGTGTAATGTAAATCCCCGCTAGCCAATGAAACAGTTCATGAGGCAAAGCAGTAGTATCTTCCCTTCTTATCAGTTAGAAGTTCCTTGGGTAAATTACCGGTATCACGTGACTTTTTTCAGCCTCGAACCCATATTTGGAATATCCTCCATTGCGTTATTCTCAAAAGTGAAGTATTTCCATCTGATATTAATCAAAGTAATAATGCATAATAAGTGAATAATTTCAAAGCAGCTGGAGTAATAATGCACTTCTACAAAATATATTTCAGTTTTAAGACTTAAAATATGCGTTTTTATTTTATGCAAAATGACATCATTTGAATCCGCTGAAGAATTCTACATTTACGATCGAGCCTTAAACAACATCTATAGAAAAGTATGCATATGACGTCACTATCGCGGTATTATACACAAACCTAGCAAAAAGCGATGTCGTAAACTCGACAACAGAAAAAAATACAATCGTCTATTTAATGATTCATATGCCCTCATTTGTTTGTAACATTAATATGGATACTTAAAATTAAATATAGTTAATAATAGCTCCATGTTTTAACCCAAATCATTCATTTATATTTTTTCAAAATAGCACGTATTTTAATTACCTTTTTTTTCTCAATTGTTATGAGAAAATGGCAATAAAAAGATATAGTACAGTAGTACCCCGACTTACGTCACCCCGCATTTACGTCATCTGGCCTGAAAAAGAATCCTTAATTAAGATGCACTTTGAAAATTTTTGCTTCCGTAAAGATAAACTTTCCCGCGACTGTCAAGCGATAGTGACAAACAAATAAAAAAAGTCACTTTGAAAAGCTTAGAGAAATCACTTTGTCTATACAAAGAGCTTCTAAAAGCAAAAAAGAAAAAATTGTCGATTCAAAGTTCATTGCAAGATTTTTTCATATTCTCGGACTCGAACGGAGCAGCTAGAAGAACAAAAAATTGTAAATTAGCAACTTATTGATTCATTCTAAATTCTTGTATTGCAAGCGTATTTTTTTGTTAATGTTAAATGTATGAAACATAATCCCTAAATACAATAGAATATGCTCCTTAAATTTTCGAGAATTTTTATTACTTACCCTTTTTTGCTTATCTAAATGTACCTCGACTTACGTCGCTAGTCTTAGAACGAATTGCTGACGTAAGTCGAGGTATTATTGTATTGTAATCTACTATTTTCAAACTATTTTCCCTTTACTTTCTACAGAAATGGAGTATTTCCTTTGCCATCATTACAGAAATGGTGTTAAAAAATACAAAAAAAATAGTATATCAAAAGTAAATTGAGATGCAGTTTTCAAACAAACTGCAGTTAAAAGTACTTTTATTCGGTGGAATATCGGATACACTTGAATTGACAAACCGGAAATGACATGCCGATTCCTGATCTGAAGCAAGGTTTACCATTGAGTGCATCATTAGTACGTTGTAGTTGTTGCAGTTCTCTGTTATTTACATAAAATAATAAAGATAATAATTTATTACTTTTTCAACTGCCTGGTTATCTTGCTTTTCTAATTCTAAATAGGGTGATGCATTGTTTTAAATCCGTTAAAATGTAACTATTAAAAGAATACAAAATATAAATTTCTTATGTATTAAAAGATAGATGGAGTCAATTGAGGCCTATTATAAATATCTTAGGCATCAAATTAAAATTTTTCGTTGCAATTTCTAAAGTTTTAACATAAATGTGTATTATATTATTGTATGTTGTATATTACTTTTTTGTAAAGCACGAATATTTTGTTTTTATTGAAAATGATTAAAGTTATCTCCAAGATTATAATAATTGAAGCAACTGCAAAATTGGTGTAAGGCATTTTTTATTATTATATTTAAAAATTAATAGAAAATGCGCTTAATCTTGTAAAACAAAATTAAAATTTGTTACCTTCTTAGCAAATCAAAAACAAAATTTTATCAATGTTGGTAAATCAGTAGAATATTGTAAAAAAAAAAAAAAAAAGAAAAAAAAAGAAACCCATAATGCATCTGCATTTGAATCTTGTTAACATGAAACGAAAAGGTGCAGTAATTTTGTGTGTGTGTGTGTGTGTTAGCCATTAAAATAATAATAAACATTATTTTAAGGAAGCCTAATAGTTGTTTGCAGGTACTGTCAGACATGATACTCCTGCCTTCTAAAGTTCTACCAAAATTTCTTCTTTTTTTTTTTTTTTTTTTTGTAAATTTATCAAAATGTAAAAAAATAGAAATTGTTAAAAAAGATTAAGTAAAAAATGTTGTACAATTCACAAGGTAGGTCTTCTTACAGTACATACTCGAACTATTTTGAAAAAAAAAATTACAAATGATACTACTTTTGTATTTAACAAAGGATCAGTCAAATTTAGCGATGGAACTCCAGTAGAAAGTCTGTAAAAGAATAAAATACTTTTGAATATTTGGCATAAAAAGATGAGCGTGTCACACGATTTGCTGAGCAACATTTTTCCTTGCCAAATAAGCAATTTTAATGCATTTTGAAATTTCTATTTCAACTATTGGTTGAACTTTGAATTCACAGTACTTAATAAATTTAAGTGATAAACCGGCTCATTTTTTTTCCATAAGTTTATATAATACGTACTATTTACATGTTGTTGAAAGTTATTTAATTTTACATCGTTTCACTAGCTGGATAAGTTTTAAGTGTTCTTTAAAAGTAACTTGAATAACTCACTATTTCCATGGCGGCACCGTTTGGGACCGATAAGTTGAAATTTTCGAAACTGGAATATTTAAGCATCATCCCTATTCAGGTTCTACCTGTGTTCAAAATTTCTAGTGTCTGACTATTTGAAGGCTTAAACAAAAATGCTAATTTTTTTGTTGTTTTTGGAGGGGATTAGACCATCTTCTCATGATAAATTTTGAAAATGGAGGATATTCCAAATATGGATTCGAGGCTGAAAAAAGTCACGTGATACCGGTAATTTACCCAAGAAACTTCTAACAGATAAGAAGAGAAGATACTACTGCTTTGCCTCATGAACTGTTTCATTGGCTAGCGGGGATTTACATTACACGTCCACGGAGCCTTCCCTTCTTCACGCTAGAAGTTTTTACCTTGACCACGTGATCAAAACGGAGATGGAATATCCTCCATTGTTTACGGTAACCCTATAAAATAAATAGGTGACAGAATTGACATTATTAAAATACGACCAAAATTCAATAAATTGTTTTAGGTATGCTAATCTTTTTATACTTCGCAAAATCTAACTTCGACGGCGCGGTGACGATCGCATGACGAGCTACTTCCGGTTTGTCAATAGCACTTTTCGCCAGATGCGAAATGGCATAGGATACGAAAGTGTTTTCACCTGACGTCACAATGGAGGATATTCCATCTGCGTTTTGATCACGTGATCAAGGTAAAATCGTCAAGCGTAAAAAAGGGAAGTCTCCGTAGACGTGTAATGTAAATCCCCGCTAGCCAATGAAACAGTTCATCAGGCAAAGCAGTCGCATCTTCCCTTCTTATCAGTTACAATTTCCTTGGGTAAATTACCGGTATCACGTGACTTTTTTCAGCCTCGAACCCATATTTGGAATATCCTCCATTCGCCGCAAATGCTTTTCGTGTCTTGCAAGAATACGGGTGTTAGTATATCCAAGGGCCTGTTCAGAAGTGCAGTAAACGCCTCGCGCGCGCTCAGACGTTTTTGCTATGGAGTAGGTCTTGTCGAAGAAAGGAATTTTAAAAGAATTCAATTATTTCATTATTTTTATGGTTCAAAACAGGTAAAACCAACGGCTATATTTCTTTATCCTTCCAAAACATGGTTTTCGTAACAGAAATACATGCCTATGTTCTCTCAGATAAAATCCAAAATATTCGGGAGAAACATCACGTGACCAACTTCATCTACTTTAGCCCGTTCAACATTTAAAATCAATTAACCAACCGCACACCAACTTGACATGGGCGGCTCAGAAAAATTTATGTGGGCGATTTGATCACGTGATTGTGCGTTTTGTGCACAGACTTCTAATATAAGTAGACTCCAAATCGGCAACCTTTTCTTGATCCCTACATCTCTGCCCTCCATCACGTGATGGAAGGCAGATTTAGCGCGCCAAACCAGTTTTTCTTCTCGGAATCTCTCTCCAGATTCCCGCCGAAATATCGTCTGTCAGCGTTTGTCTTGAGTTGACCGCACTTTTGCTTTGCCAATAAAGGGATTACCGCCAAAGTACGGCAGCCTTTTGGCGATGAAAGCAAAAGATGTTGGAGTCAAAACCTTCCCGAAAGAACAATGGAGTTGGGAGTCTACTTATATTAGAAGTTTGTGGTTTTGTGCTTATGCTTTATTGGTTGTGCTTTGTTTGGTAGGTTGATTGATACAATTTAACAATGGAGGATATTCCAAATATGGGTTCGAGGCTGAAAAAAGTCACGGGATACCGGTAATTTACCCAAGGAACTTCTAACTGATAAGAAGGGAAGATATTACTGCTTTGCCTCATGAACCGTTTCATCGGCTAGCGGGGATTTACATTACACGTCTACGGAGCCTTCTCTTCTTTACGCTAGAAGTTTTTACCTTGACCACGTGATCAAAACGGAGATGGAATATCCTCCATTCAATGGAGGATATTCAAATATGGGTTCGAGGCTGAAAAAAGTCACGTGATACCGGTAATTTACCCAAGGAACTTCTAACTGATAAGAAGGGAAGATACTACTACTTTGCCTCATGAACTGTTTCATTGGCTAACAGGGATTTACATTACACGTCTACGGAGCCTTCCCTTCTTTACGCTAGAAGTTTTTACCTTGACCACATGATCAAAACGGAGATGGAATATCCTCCATTGGTACTATAATTTTTTTTTTATTTTTTAACAATTTTCTTTTAATCTATTTAAAAATGATTTATCAGTTGCTTTACATTTTTCGTGATAAATAGAAGGCTGTTAATAAACCAAGATTGTGATATCACCATATTACGAGATTTATGTGTAATCTACTATATTGGATAATGGATTTCAATGGAACTTGCACTGTTAGTTAGACAATTTTTCAGAGAATTTTTTTTAGTATATATATTTCTTATTTTATGATTACATATTTTAATACCGTGTGGATAACAGACCAAAATACATCATGAAACATGAGAAACAAATGGCACTCAACCAGTGGCCGAGAGGTTCTGCTCTCGAAGCTGGTAGACGGGAGGTGCTGGGTTCGATCCCAATCGCGCCCCGTCGGCCTAATCGTTCGGAGTTTTCGTGGTTTTCTTCGAACCTTGGATTTCCAAGCATAAATACGGGTTAGGTTCCCTTAGAAAGACCCCCACGGAGTGCACTCCCCCCTTTGGGCCTATATCCCTGGTGCAGATAATTGGCCGTCATAAACACAACCAACCAAATGGCACTCAAAATCATGTTAGCATGCCGGGACAGATTAACCTCTGAAGTTATGGGAAGCACAGTTTCATTTCGGGGGGGCCCTTTCATTCGAGAAGTGTTTTCTATTCGACATCCCGAAAACTCACCAATGTTACAAATATTATTCACTGGCTCAGTTAAATTCACATAAAAGAAAGTTTTTTTATCTTCCACTTACAAAAAATTAGGATACAATCAGTGCAAAAATGATTTTGCATGGTATTAGCGTAAAAATGTAATTTGGATAAAAAGTTTGAATTCAGAATGCATGCACAACATAAAATATTAATATTATACGTTGTGCATGCAAGCTAAATTCAATTAAATTTAAATTCAATATGTAAAATAAACAATGCATCTAAAATAATGGACAGACTGGAGAATTGTGATCATGTGGTTGAAACTGAGATACTAAAGAAAAATTAGTTTGTAATGAAAGGTATTTTTATGAAACACTTAAAAAAAACATATGTGTGTAAATAAGTTAATAATTTGAAAAGAAATTAGATAGAATTTTGGAATGGAATTAATTCGATATAAAATTTGGGGCCCCTCTTTTTCTCAATTTCGTGCCCCTTCTAATTTTCTGAGGGAAGCACGTGCTTTTCGTGCCTATTGGATAATCAGGGCCTGTTAGTATGAGCAAAATACTTCTTATTCGTTCAGTAGAAAGTTTATAAACATTCTAATCATACTTTATTCACCACAAAACTAGATGCAAAACGCTATATATTTTATGTGCAGATATTTTTAGTTAAAATAATGTACATCTATTACATTTATTTTTATAAAATTTTCCATATTGATTTTAACACCGTAAAATATGATTTGCATCCCAGTCTTGACAAAAATTCACTCCTAAAGTACTAAAAAATGTAATTTAATAGATTACAACGACCATTTGGAAATTTTTTTTCTAATTCTTTTAATCTAAATTTCGTCCACCGAATTCCGTCGCATCCTCTTCAACAACAGATCGCAAATATTAAACTTCAGACGACCAAAATCTTCATCGATAAACTCTCCAAGTCCCGTTTCGAGAAGAAAAACAGTTTACAAATCAAAAGCAGTTCCACCGAATTATCCACAGATTGCGACAAATTACCTACGTTGAGCTCAATTTTTTCCGGTTAGAATCGACCGATTGTAAAGCGCCGTAGCTAGTGGATTGGAGCCCCTCGAGACATGGCCTTTTACTATCAATCGATTAAACATTAGATTGTTTCCTTTTTCGCGTTCGTCTTTTATTCTGTAATCGATTTTCATGGGTTACATAATCAGTTGAAGACCTCGATTTTCATGGACTACATAATCAGTTGAAGACCTCGATTTTCATGGCCTACATAATGAGTTGAAGACATCGATTTTTGCTTTGCAAGACGATGTTCATTTCGGCGTCGCTCTTTGGCTTTGGATTTTTCCATATCTGATAATTTGCGCCTACCAATTTTGTAACTTTTTTAATTTTTAACGATTTTATGCCTTTCGATTACCTATTCTATTAAATCTTTTAACGATTTTATGCCTTTCTATTATCTATTCAAATAAAAATTCTTCTAAAAGTAAAGAACATCGTTGAATTTCGTTTAAAAAAATAAAATGCGAGCATCATTTGGCCCCATCCTCGACCGTTAACAAAAACCACTTCCAAATGGTTGGAAAAAAAAAAGGAAAGAAAAACATCAAGAAATTATCCTACGCGCAAACGTATATTTTCGCATTTTTTCATTTGCTTAATATCACTTTGAATATTAAAAGGCGTTCAAATGTAAAACATTAATCGCGAAATATCTCATTTTCTCGTATTTAAATAAGTATTTTATTATTATAATAGAAATACATATGCTTCTGTATTATTAATATAAAAATTTATCTTTATCAAAAATATCTTATTTATTATGAAAAATATAAAGCGGCCAATAAAATAAAAAAAACTTATATCACAATTTGGGGCGCGAAGGATTCGAACCCATAGCCCCTAGTCTCGAGTTCAAAGCGTTATCCATTCAGCCATCTACGCTGAACGTTTATTGCATCCACGATAAAGACCCACTCCATCTTCCTGTCTCCTGAGCTCGCCTGTGCTTCTTGTTTACACCCGCGACCTCCCCAATCATGTGATTTTGAACCTGAACATAATAAATATTGACCCACTCCATGTTCTTGTCTCCTTAGCGCGCGCTCAGTCTGATCTTCACCTGTGAACAGACCCCTTGTTTCAGCATTGAATACATCTCAACTTGTACAGTAGTGTATTGAAATAAAAAAAATATTATTGTTTACCTTTAATTAGGGTTTTTAATGTATTTTTAAAATTATTCATATATTAATTCTGTATTTCCCCCGAAAATATCTAAACTAAAGTCACAAATAAGTAATCAAGTAAATTTAAAGGGCTTAGAAGTAAAGTTTTTATGGTGGTATTGGTAATTATTTAATTAATCGTAAAATTTGAAAACATTTTCTAGTACTATGGCTGAAAATATGATTAGACTCCAGGAGGAATTAAACAACATTCCTTTGGCTGATGAAGATGCTCAAGGTATAGTATATATCAAGATATAGTAGAAAATGTATAATTCTATTTAATAATGTGATGATCATTTCTAATATGTCATTTTATGTGTAGATGACAGTGATGTCGAAACTGAAGGTACCGAAGGCCAACAAGATCTTGGACACCAGAGTTTTGAATCAATTCCTTCTGCATATACCAATGGGACAAACAGTCCGGCTCCTCCATGTATGTTGGATCATTGTTATATCTTTATATACAATTAATTGTGTTTATTTTATAGTAATAATTACAATATTGAACAGTGTATAATTCATTTACTCAGATGAAGTTAGTGGGCTATATAAAAAAATAGATTAAATTAAGCCTAAATTTTTAATTATTTTTATCCCTAATAAATACTTTGCCAAATGTTAAAGAAATAAAACTTTTTAAAAACAGTACTTTTCGGTTAGCCATGCGCCAGTGTTATATATACATATTTATATACATACATATATGTAAATATACATATATATACATATACACATATTGTATATCAGTGATGTCGCTGTACTTGAAAAATCCTGGGTCCCCAGGACCCAGGATTTCCAAAATTCTGGGTCCCTTTTTTATAAAAGTGGGTCCCCATCAATAATAATTCACATTTTAAAGGAATAAATGAAACTTGTTTATTTGGAAAAAATTAAATAAATGCATTAATTATGAAACTTGTTTATTTGGAAAAAATTAAATAAATGCATTAATTATGAAACTTGTTTATTTGGAAAAAATTAAATAAATGCATTAATTATTGTTTTAATAATTAAATAATGAATTAAAACCAGTATTATTTGCACTCAAATAAGATATTTAAAAAATATATTAAGAGAGATTTTCTTTATTTTTTAAAAGTAAAAATGCAAGATACAATTTTAATTGTAAAATAATGCTTATTTGAGAGTAGAAGATATTAAGTTCCACTAACAAGTATCACTAATGTTTGCATTTTTTTTTTTAAAGGGGCAAGACGGGTTTATTGAAAAAGATATTTTTGCTGAAAAAAAGAATACTTATGTTAAGTAAAGGGGTACTTTTTGTTGAATAATAGGTGTTTTCATTGCACTTTCCACTGAATTATTTGTCAGCATAGATCTGTGTTGGGATCAGACATTTTCCTTGGAAGGGAAATTCACATCTAAATCAAGCATCAAATCATAAATCTTCAAAAGGTGGGAGACATTTCAATGCAGTAAGAAGGGGGTGGGGGTCACTGGTCCACCCCCCTGAAAACATTAATCAAAGTACACTGGAATCATGCTGTATATTTTTAAGAATCTCATAAAAAAAAAGAAATTAAATCCCATTTTATGAATGTTCTATATCTAAGTTTGATTTGCACATCTTTTTCGGAGCTTTGGGTGCTTTGACTAAATTCGCATTTTTTCCGCGATTCTTTGACGAAATTAATTACTTTTTCGCGAACCTGTTATGAAAATCGTGTTTTTTCTGCGATATTTTGACAAAATGTGATCTTTTTTCGAGGTCGTCTGACGAAATTCGGCTTTATTCCGCGATTTTTTGACGAAATTATCTATTTTTTCGCGATCTTTTGTAGTAATATACGCTATTTTTTATGGAAGAGATAGTAAAATGGCCTTTTGGTACATTTTTGGATTTTTTTTTTTTTTTGCCAACTGCACCAAATAGCACTCTTCCCAAAAATATTCCTATAGTCGTACATTTAAAAAAAAAATAATAAATAAATTATTAGTATGATGGAAGGAAATATATATTTAACCCCTTAATTCTCTCTCCCTTCAATATGACAGGCTGAGGTGTCGTTCGTTATTTCTCATGCCCGTCATATTTCCGGGCTGGAGATTTAATTGCTGGAATAAACTTATAAAACCAGAAAAATTTAACTGGCATTTCTGTATGAAGTCTTTCAATATTGCTGTTCGGGTTTGGTTAAAGATCTAAGATATGAAAAATGAAAGTCTTATTTGCATTAATTTGTATGGTGTAAAACAAACATTAAGACAGAATTTTTTTTTTTTTTTTTGCCTTTAAAAAAAAAAAAAAAAAACTAATTGCATATTTTTTTTAGAAACCTTATAAATATTCAAATTCTGTAATAAAAAAATAGGTGCTTTTTCGATGTTTTTTTCCAAATATTAAGCGATCCTTGGGTTAATACTAAAATATGAGAATTTAAATAAATAGGAATGTGTTATGTTGCAAAAGCTTTACATAACATTCCTCACTTAAAATTTACATAAATTTAAATTTGTTTATTTTAATAAACTACTTCAAATTACCATCTTTCAATTTGACAGCAAATTTTACTAAGTTTAAATATTAAATTCTAAATCTATATCCTTAATTATTTTAATTTGAAATTAAATTTATTCTATTTTATTATTTTTTTCATATTCCTCTGGTAAAGTTTCAGAATAATTGCTAAAATAGTTTGCCAGAGAAATGAGATTATAACTTCTACACTTCTCCTCATTTTAATGGTTTTCTATTCACTCTGTGTCTCAAAAAAGCAATCTTTTTAGCTCAGAAAATGCTCTTATCTCGGTACACACCGGAAATTCCATTTGACGTCACAAGAACTCACAGGACGCTAACATTCCTTTCCTCCCGCTTCATAAAAGTGTTGCCATTCCACGGTGATTATTCCGCCGCTAAAACATTTTCCATCGATTCATTATCGATATTCCGGCCTTTGGAGTTTTCTGATTGGCTATTCTGACGAGAGCGTACTCCCGATTTCGGCAGGCGTTTAAAAAGAGAGGAGAGTTCGTAAGTTTTGTCTAAAGACAACATCGTTTTCTGATACGGAAATTTTATCGTTTTTGCCGTTAGGCCCTTGGCCCAACGAGCGGCCGTTTCCCATTAATAACATTTGATTCAAGATGAAAATCAATTGGATATATTCTTCTACAGTTTTTATAAAAAAAATCTGTATTTTTGTGAAACTCCCAGAATTATATTCGTAGACTTCATTTCTCCTGAATATCTCAAAATTGCTTTAAAGAAATGAATTTTCATCCTGCATGAAATTTCAGGAATACTGATGGTGATTTCCAGTGTGAGCATCTTGATTCCCTACTACCCAACGTAAATTAATTTTTTATAGTTTCAGCCCGACGAAAGCATTTTCCTAATTCCAACAGTATTTTCCTGCCTCTTCCACCCTTCATCGTGATTCATAGAATTTACTTGTGATTTCCAATCACCACTTAACTTCGAATGGACTTGAACTCGCATAGTGAATCTCATTATTTGGCATAACACCAAGTTTCGATATCATCACATTAATGTCCTTCAAGTGTTTTTGGAGTTATTAGTAACATTTTATCATAATATAATTTTTTGATCGATTTCTCGAACTCTAATGACTGTTTCTCACAAATAATATGGATTTAAAGACTTTCAGACTGATTCATCACCATTACACCATCATATTATGCGTCAGTAATTTAATATTGGAAAATAATCATCTGTTTAATTTTACTACTATTAAGAATATGCAATGATATTTCAAGTTAAATCTATGTCAAATAATTTTCAATATGAATATATTTTTATAAATGCATATATCTGTTGCAAGGATCCTGCACGATTAAGTATATTTTTATATAAATAAAGTAATTGGTTTAGCAATTTAGGGTCATTCCATGTCAAATCAACCAGTGACTCAACCTGACCATTTCAGATTTCAATGAAACTCTCAGGAATCATTCTGCTTGATGATATAAATGAGAATATATTTTTATAATTTTTTTATCGCGTTAAATTTTCATACAATTAATTATTTAAATTTTGAAAAATCATCATTTTTTGGGTTGCATAAATTTTTCAATTTTGAATTTCTCAAGTTCTATCCAGCATACAGAATTTTATGACCCCTCATTTTAAAGAGAATTTTATAAGTTTTAATTTGATACCCAAGTTGACTATGCTCAGTTAAAAAAAAAATAATTAAAAATTTTTTTTAAATTTAAAAATTTTTCAGATAGTGTTTTTTAAAAATTTTGAAAAAAAATGTATGTTTGTTGTAATATTATAAGCTTAAATTTCTGAAATTTTTAGAGTGGGATCTCAATGGGATCAAGAGTTATGAAATAAAAACTGAAAATTACTATTCAAATAACAATCTAATTCTAGCTATTTTGTTATTTATGTATTATTTGAATGGTAATTTTCAGTTTTATTTCATAACTCTTGATCCCATTGAGATCCCACTCTAAAAATTACAGAAATTTTAGTTTATAATATTACAACAAACATACATTTTTTTCAAAATTTTTAAAAAACACTATCTGAAAAATTTTTAAATTTTAAATTTTTAAATTAATTTTTTTAAACTCAGCATAGCCAACTTGGGTATCAAATTAAAACTTATAAAATTCTCTCTAAAATGAAGGGTCATAAAATTCTGTACGCCGGATAGAACTTGAGAAATTCAAAATTGAAAAATTTATGCAACCCAAAAAATGATGATTTTTCAAAATTTAAATAATTAATTGTATGAAAATTTAACGCGATAAAAAAATTATAAAAATGTATTCTCATTTATATCACCAGAGAGAATGATCCCTGACAATTTTGTTGAAATCTAAAATGGTCAGGTTGAAAATTGAAATTTTTTGGTTGATTTGACATGGAATGACCCAATATTGTTTCATTTTATGTTTCCATACCTACAACGTTTCAAGGGGTGAGTAATTACATTTTGTATTTATTTATTTTAAAAATTTATTATCTTTAATTCAATTTAGTTACGACGCATATTACTTTGCCATATACCTTACAGCCGTACTGCGATTTTGGGAGATGTGAATTGAATTTATTTCGATCAGATTAAAATATTTCTTTTTGAATTTTCGTTCCAATTCACATATCCCAGAGTCATATTACAGAATGAATTAATTTCGGGTATATTTTCTTTATTATTATTATTTACATGAATACTAAGAAAATAAAAGTATAAATAAAGTGAATTAGTGTAACATTCAAGCAGAAATATACCCTTATTCTAATCAAATGAATGTAAAAAATAGTACATATATAACCAAAAGACCAAATAAAAAAGATAATCTAACAAAATAAAAGTAGGATCAGTGGCGTAGGAACTTTGTACAAACAGGCTGAGCCGGGGCATATTGCGAAAAGCTAGTGGCACAGATCATTTCATTCATTTTGGAGGGTTCCTTCATAGTGTTGCACGTTTCACAAACAGGCAGGGACCCGGAGCCGGAGCGCTCCGGAGCTGTGTTTTCCCTGGAGCTGGAGCTCTAAATTTTCCTCAGCTCCAGGGCTCCTTTAGTTTTTAATATTCTTTTAAATCTTTTTTTTTTTCAGCCTTTTAAATTTCTAGGCTTAAAATATTTTAATTACAGTAGAAGATCTGTATAACGCTATATGATTCTATATAACGCAATTCTCCATATAACGCACAACTTCTCAGATGTAAACAATGAATTTTGCAGGTAAGAAGCACCTGAAATCCCACATCGTAAAAATTGCTACTCTCTAGAAAACTACATTTGATACATTAATTCAACTTTATCTCCTTAATTCAAAACTTTTTAATGAAAAAAAATTGCTATTATTACAATAAATATTATATTTTTGGAAATGAGTAGTATAATGAATGATTGGGTCCAGGTATAGTTGGACCATGTTTATAAAATAAACAATATAAAATGATCATATAATGCAAAAATTTATAATTTGGATAATTTCTGGTGACAAAAAGTGCAATATAAAGATACTCTAATGTATTTTGGTATGTTTCAGATTTATATGGTCGTGTTTATAAGGTAAATTTAATGATGTGTGAAATGTGATCCATATAATGCAAAATTCTATATAACGCACAACCTTGCATTTTTAGGTTTGCGTTATAAAGATCTTCTACTGTACATCATTATTCAGTATTTTAATTATATCATTTTTTAGTTTTTTATTATTATTATTAGAGAAGGAAACCTTCTCGAAACATGGTAACACTACTTTACTTCTACTTTCTACTTGAACTAAGTGACAACACTATTCGGAAACAAATATGGCCGCCTGTTGTTTGCATGTGTAGTTGTACAATTTTGGCTGTTTGAAAAGTGTAGAAGAAATTTAAGATTTTTGTGTTTAAAATTCCACCAAACTTTCTATTTTAAAAGCAAAAGCTAAAAGATGTCATACTTTCTGAACAAGCATTTGAAGTTTGATGAGAAGAAAAATGCATTTTGTCAGATCTTTAATGAAGGTAGAAAGTATTTGTGAGCAAAAAATTAAACGTGTAAATTAAAATCTGCAACTCAAAAGCACGAAGTTGGAGCCACAGTATTTTCTCTAGGAGCGGAGCTGGAGCTGGAGCATCAAAAATTGTTCGGCTCCGGGTCACTGCAAACAGGAGTATAAAATAGAAGCATATCAAAAGATCACCAACTCCTTAATCCAGTTAAAATAATTTTTAATAGATATATTTGATACATAGAAACTTAATTTATGTTCAATCCCGAATACAATATTCAAATTTAAGGCTTCTCCCACTTCCATTTACCAAAAATTAAAGTGCTTTCTATTGTTTTGCTTACAAATTCTTTACAAATCTCTTCCAAATCAATTTTAAAGGCCACCTCTTTATAAATATGTTATCGGTGCAGGTAATTTGTAGTAGACCTATCTAAGACCTCCTTTTTTTCTGGAAATCGGGAGGGTTGTAAACAATGAGAAAAAGGGTGAAGGCACAAACAAGTGTGCTCACCACCCCTCTCTCTCTTCTCTTTGCTGTTAATTGAATGAATTTCCTAGAAAAAGTATACTTTATTTTTTAATTCAGCGATGTATCGTAAACAGATGTGGTGCAAGAATTTCTCCCGGGGGAGCTGGGCCCGTCTGAAATATTCCAGGGGGAGCCACAGCTCCCCCGGTTCCTACACCCTTGAGTAGGATTAAAATTATACTAACATCCCAAATTAAGACATAGAATTTTTATTTATGTGAATTATCCACATACACTCACACACATATTCTTTCTTTAAGATGATCTGCAAAATTTTTTGAAAGCATCTCTAAAATTCTTATTTTAAACTGCCTTTTGCCAGTTAATGCATTCATAGGCTCAAAAAATATGCATGTCATAACTTGTGAAGCTATTTTAAATTATATAGTCTAGTGGTTAAGTGTTACCTACTTTTATCTTAAGGGGGCTGGTCATTCAGCTTCTGATTTTCCCCTCATTCATGTAAAATCTGTGGGCATTGGGTGTATTCGTATATTTAAAGTATCTCCTCGGGAAATTAATATTTTTAACTTCTATTTTTTGTGTACACTTCCTAAAAGATGTCTTTTTTTTCTTAGTTCTCAAAATATTTCTAAAATGTAGACTTAATTTTATATGAAGTGTAAAAATCTTACTCACAGTTTGCCTGCTTTTAACACATAAAATATTAAATTCAGCATAGATTTTAGAAATATTTTGAAAACTAAGAAAAAAAGAGACATCCTTTAAGAAGAGTACACAGAAAAAATATGAATTTACCAAGAAGGTATTTTAAATATACAAATGCACCAAAAGTCTGTAGACTTAATATTATGGAAGAAAATTCCGAAGCTGAGGGACCACCCCTCTTAACCCTTTCAGGGACAAAGCATTTTTAATGCTAAACTGTTAAAATAAATGAATGGTACCAAAATTTACAAAAAAAATTATTTTCAAATAAGAAAAAGGCCATCTTTCACATACATATTAAATAGAAAATATTTTACCAAAACTCTGGTGCCATTGTGGCGTTTGGGAATTAAAATTAAGTGGTTTCATAAACATATCACCACCCCTGAAAGGGTTAAGAGACATGTAATGTTATCTGTAGTTAATAGTTCCTTCAGTATTTTTAAGGTTTTAAGAATACAAGTTTAGAAACATTTCAAGAGTAGATACCTTGGTGAGATAGAAAAAAATGGCCTTGGCGAAAAAAGGCAATATATTTTTTGCAGTCTATGCACTGTTTCATATACACAAGCAATTTTTTCAATATTTATATACCTAATATATTTAATATAAATAAACCATTTATTTGATTTAATATATGTAAGTAAATTATAATCAAAACAATTCACAATATCTACCCTATATATATATAAGAGAAAGAAACGACTGCAGAGTTTCCTCTGGGTTTAAAAAAGGGCAGGGTGCTACTGGTGAGAACTTTTCAGATTTTTAAGGGCACTTTTTTGATTTGTAAATTCATACTTTTAATTTTTAAGGCTTTCCAAGACAACATTGAGTCAGTTTTTACTATGGAAGCAAGTTTTTTAATGCAAAAAGGAGAAAGGGCACTTTTGTTTTACTGAGAGACAAGAAGGGTCTTAATTTTTTGAATGAGGGGTAACAGATACATGTTGACTTTTCTGAGCTAAGTGTTATTAATAGTAATAGGCATTTTTTTAGTACAAGGTTTTTTATTATAATGTTAGAGAAAATGTTTTTATTTGTAAAAATATTAAAAACTGTTGGGATTTGTTGCCAAGTGATATTTAAAGCCTTTAAAAAAGACAAAAAAGAAAGAAAAAACCAAACAGATGACGTATTATGTTTGTATATGTATGGCCGATTCCTTCTGGTTGAATATGTCCGATAAATTTATTCTGTTACATAAATTGTTTTTGTTTGTAAACATTAATTAAATTGAATAAATAGTAAACAATTGCTCATGCATATAAAATAGTGATTCAAACAGGTTGCCTAAAAATATTCCTTCTTTTTCCATTCACATTATCTCACGAGTTTTCTTTGTTTTTGTTTTTCTTAAAATTGTTATAACGTATTGTTTGAAATGATTGTCGAACAGCTAAAATGGTGTGCTATCATTAAAAAAAAAAAAATAAATAAAAGAAGGGTCACATAAAAAAATTTATTAGTTCCTCCAGGAAGTATAATTTTTCTCTCAAATATTTTGTGGGCAGTTCCAAATAGGAATGTGACAAATAGTGATTTTGCCAAATGGTAGATTAAAAATATATATATGCATTTTAATTTCATAATACATATATATATATTTATTTATTTTTTAATATATTAAACACATTCTTGCTAATAATAAAACATGATTTTTATCAAATCTTAATTACTAATTTCATAATTTTATATATAGGTAAATGCACTTCATATACATTTTACCTAATATAAAAACACATTACCACTGTTAAGTTCACTTTTTGAGTTTAGATCCGTAAAATCATGTTGCTATTAATCAACTAATTTGTAAAAAGTAGAAAATTCATATTTAACAAAGCTTTGATGAATTAGCATATGCACAACACAATGTTTTGCAACTTATTGAACACATGTTGAAAGTACAACAGAAACTTAGACCAACAGTATGGCTAATTTTGAAGTTTCAGCAATATTTTGTATTACATATATTTAAGCCTGTTCTGAAAAAAAAAAAAAAAAACTGCTGACCAATGTAAATTTTTCTGACACAATCACGAAGTCATTTTTATATGCACTTAAAATTTATATACATTAATATACATACACTTTAAAATCATAGCATTTTTCTTTTTTTAGTAAATGCCAAAATAAAAAATATAAAATAACTGAAAATAGTATTGACAAGGAATTGAAATGATAATAAAAGATTGAAATATAATAATATTTTAAAAAAGTTTACTTTTGTTTAAAAAAATATTTTTATTTTCTACTTTTTAATATTTTATATATTTATTTCATAATTCATTATTATAATTATTATTGTAATGGATTTTTCACTGAACACTTCCGCCATGTATTTCTTCAAAATGAATTTAAAATAAATTAAATTAAATTAAATTAATCTACTAGATGATAATTAAATTCTGAAACATAACTTTTAAGAGTTCAATTAGCGATGCACAACACAATGTTTTACAACTTACTGAACACATGTTGAAAGTACACCCAGAAACTTAGACCAACAGTATGGCTAATGTTGAATTTTCAGCAATATTTTGTATCTATTAAATATATTTAAATCTGTTCGGGGAAAAAAAAAAAAAAAAAAAAAAAAAAAACTGCTGGGCAATGCAAATTTTTCTGACACAATCACAAAGTCATTTTTATATGCACTTAAAATTTATATACATTACTATACATACACTTTAAAATCATAACAATTTTCTTTTTTTAGTGAATTCCAAAATAAAAAATATAAAAGAACTGAAAACAATATGATAAGGAATTGAAATGACAATGAAAATCATAAGAAAAAACAGCTCTAAATGTTCATTTAAAATTTAAATATTTTAATTATGTGATTTGATTAAAATTCTAGCTTAGTTAGAGTATTCCTGTATCTTGCTCAGATTTTTTTGTACACCACCAGATTTTTCATAAAAAAAATTATTTTTGGTACTTTTCGGTTAGCCAGGTGCCAGTGTTATATATACGTATGTATAGATAACACTGGTGCTCAGCTAACCAAAAAGTACCTTATTTTTTCCTTTCAAGATTTTAAGTTTACAAATAAAAGTTTACTTTTGTTTTAAAAAATATTTTTACTTTTATTTTCTATTTTTTAATATTTTATATATTTATTTCATAATTCATTATTATAATTATTATTGTAATGGATTTTTCACTGAACACTTCCATCATTTATTTCTTCAAAATGAATTTAAATGAAATTAAGTTAAATAAAAATAATCTACTAGATGATAATTAAATTCTGAAAACATAATGCATCTATTGCATTGTCATTCGAAATGAATGAAATATTGATTATAAAATTTCATCTTTACAAACATGAAACCAATTAAATTAATAAAAAATGTGTAAGTAAAGATGTTGTTTATTTTTCAGTGCTGGATCCTGATCTTAGCCCTGATGAAATGGAAGAGAAATCTCGTCTTATATCTCAAGTCTTGGAACTTCAAAATACTTTAGAAGGTGATTTCTATGTTATTTATTGTGTTTAATTTTTGCAATGTTTATTCATAATTTATATTATTTTTGTAGTTGAATTAGTATATTTTATAATATGACAAACAATGATTTGTCTGTAGAAAATATTCTCTGGCCAAATACTAACTAAAAAAACTTCTATTATAAATAAATTGTTTTTCCTGTTTTTAACTTTGGAATGGGGAAATTGCACGATTTTCAATTTAACTTGCATTTTATAGAGTACAAAAGTACAAGCATTTTGATACCATTTTTATGTTTTTTTTTAAACTCAGAAAATCCATTAAATTAACTTTAAAAATGCAGTTTTTGTCTTGTCGGGAAAAAGCCGCGTCACGTGACGAAAGCGGTTTTGCCGTCACTGCACATCATGTAAACAAATCTTTGCTGTATTTTCCCCTGTACTTTTCTACGAGAATAGCTTAGGTTATGCTAAATGATTTCTTTCTTTTCTTAAAAATGATTAGTAGAACAAACTAAAAGCATTGTAAAATGTTATAATGAATAAATAATATTGTGAATTCGAGTGATATTTTTTCCCCCTCGTTGTTCTAAGGATTTTCATTTCGGGATCTTGATGTAGAAATAAAATATCGGTACAAGTTTATACTACAATTGTATTTTATAGAATAATGTACTTTTCTTTTTCATAGTAATGTTCCACAATAATTGATTTCAGAAACTGGTTGAAATAGTATTTCTTTCATTACCGACGGGGGGACTTATAAAAAAGTTTTCATATTTGTATTTTATATTTGAAATAAGAATTTGCCTTGCTTTCGTTAAATGTTTTAGCTCTTCAGTTGTTAAATAAGCTATTTTTGAATCAGAAAACAGATAAACTCAGGAAGAGAGCAATTTTCTGAGGTAGCTTTAAGATAGCCTTACAGAATTTTTATATAAATATACACACAAAAAAAATAATTCTTCAAAACTGTTTCACATGAACAAAAATAATAAGTAGTTATTTTAAATACTATCAGTTTTGTGAACTTCATCAGACTTCGAGATTGAAATTTTACGGTTTATAAATCTGAAATTACAACTCACTGTTTAGTTTATGAATTCTATTTCTTATTTTTGTTATAAATTAACAGTACTTCAACAGAAGTTAAAAGGACCAAAAGAGTAATTCAGATATACATAAGCAATATAGATATGCATAAGACTTATATAAGCAATGCGTTCTATAAACTTTTACGTGAATTTGCAAATTGCTTACTTAAGCATAATTTTGTAAGAAAGTGCAATATTTATTATATATATAATATTTACGCAGTAATATTTTGTAAATAAAGAATAATACAACAGTGCTTACTCGGATATAAAGTAGTATGAAAAAAATATAAAAGCAAACTCAAAGGACACTTTTCAAGTAACAAATATTTTGTGGATTACGGAATTAATATATGTTTAAGTAATAAAATAATAAATATTATATAAAATAATTATAAACGTTTATAAAATATGCTAGTATGTTCACAAATCTAATGTTTGAGATTTATTACGTACTTGCGAATCTGCATCCGTCGCATAATACGTAAAGAAAGTCGGGGGATGCCTGAGATTGAAAGAATGATAATATGTTTGAATTTTTATTCATAATCAATAATAGCTTTCTTTATTCTTTGGCTTTGTGTTAATTTTTTATTGCTAAATTAATACTCAATTCATGTCTTCCAAATAATTAAAAAAATAATAATCATGCAAATTCATGTCTTATTTGTGAATTAAATTTAGAAGTCATTGTGATATTATAACAAAGTATTACCATCTCTTAACATTGCCTTTATGATACTAACGCATTATCCAAATAAAGAATTAATCTTTAATGATAATATATGCTAAATTATTTATATGTCACTATAAAAAGTTTATGTACAATGAGATATCCAAAAGTGAAAAGAGTGTCCTCCACCTCAACAACATATTCAAATTTTGTAGTTTTCGATAGCGTAATGCTTATTTTCAAAATGAAAATGCTGCTATCTTTAGCAAGATATTCAAATCATTTTCATTATTATTATTTTTATTTATTTATATATTTATTTATTTATTTATTTTGCGAAAGTTAGAGCATTGGGGAAAAGACTGATATAATATGTTTAGACCCTGATAAATATTAAGTAGGACATTCTGAGAAACTATTACATTTCAAACAGACAAAAAGAACTGCATGCTTTCAAAAGTATTCATAAGAAAATAATACTAAAACAGTAATTAAATTATAATTTCGATTGCATTATTACATTCAAATTACTGCTTAGGTAAACAAAGCAACGACCAGAAATCTGCAAAATTCTAAAATCTACACAAACTTTGGTCCTAAACTATGCAGATTTGAAGTAGTCTACTGTACAAGTTGATCTTCAAATATGTAACTAATCTTACTTAATTATGAAAACAGCGACTGGCAGTTGTGATAATGATGGATATGGCAAAAAGGATCACAAAATCAGCAATTCAAAGCGACATGAATGGTGTTCTTCATTTGTAATGTCTGCCACCAGTCACGGTAACATCTGTAATCAGAAACACTATTCATTTCACTTAGACTGGGGAATGTTGTGACCCCTGACACTACATCCACTGTTATCCTGATAGCTGTTTCCTTGATGAATGAAGTAATATACGTAAAAATAGATTTCTATGAAACAATATATTAGTTTTTTGAAGAAATGATAACATATATTTAAAAACCAGCTTTCTTAAACTTTTTGCATGTAAATATAGCATAAAAAGTAGAATGATAATCTTTAATTTCTTTAAGACAAATCTGTAGATATTCCAGAAAAATTTAAACCAGTTACTTTGGTATGGTATATTGCTTTTAGGTTTTAAATGCATTGTAACACAATAAAAAGTGTTCCAAAAAATAAATGAAACTTATTTAATTCTAAGACAAAAAACATATTTACCAATAACTAAAACCATCAGTGTTTATATAAGTGAATATTTTTGCTACATTAGGGAAAGCATGGATACTTCGCCATTTCAAGAAAGGTTCAAGATTAATCCTTTAAGACAAGTAAAGCACAAAAGAATTCACAAGCTATTTATAGTCTAAAAAAGTGTACACGTGCCACGACAGCACCCCCTTTCCCGAACAATCTGGAACAGTACATTGATGAAAAAGGATGATGGGTGTAACACATTCTGTGGTGATAAGCGACACGATCGGATAAGTTACCGATGCCACCTGTGAGCGTATCAGTATATTACGTCATTAAACAAACTTCATTTGCTGATGTAGGATTGTCTTACAGTCTTTATTATAAAAAGCAGAAGGAAAAGTTTGATAATTAAGTTAAAGAACAGATGAAACATAAGATGATTTAAAAAAAGGAACTTAATTAAGAAAGATACTTTACTTTAAAAGATACTTGAATAAAATGTGATTAAATGAATGAAAATAAAAGGTGTTGAAAGATTTTAATGAGGCAATGAGACAAATGGGTTAAAAGCTTGTTTTAAAAACAACACTTTTTATGACCGATCGACAAATTGATTTTGCACAAATCTGCTTAAAAAGAAAAATAGTATAGTAGACTCCCTCAAATCTGCAACCCTAAAATCTGCACATTATTGTAGATGTAAACAATGAAACTTTCAGTTTAGATGTAGGGGCAAAATTTCAGAATTTTTTAGTTTTATATCATTGCGTATGTACTTTAATATGTAATTCTCAATAATATGACTGAACTTTTGGTTTTTCATGAAAGAAGTATAAATTTATTTCTGAAAAGAATCAAGATATTGCTGATATCACTGCTAATCACAATCTTTTTACCAAATATATTTATATGTTAATCAAGCTTTTTCGGTTATTAAGATTTCAGACTGGCTAAACTTGAAATAAAACTTCCTTACTTTATGATTTTGATGTGAATTAATAGGGTACCTCTTTGAGGAAAGTTTCATTGAATGATTCAAGGAAAATGTATCTCATCTTTATTATGCATATTTAACAAAACGTTATAGATTATTTACTTGACTTTTAATAATTTAATCATTTTTTAAATTATCTTACTTTTTATTATTTTAGTTTATTACTTTTCTTAATTATTTTAATATTTTACTATATTGCATGCATTCATTATAATTTTGATTGCATTATTACATTCAAATTATTGTTTAAAAAAAATGTAAACAAAGCAATGACCAGAAATCTGCAAAATTCTAAAATCTGCACAACCTCTGGTCCCAAGCTGTACGGATTTGAGGGAGTCTACTGTAGTAATAATAATTCGAGGAATCCTGCTAATTTCTGGGAGAATCACTTGCCAATGTCTAGTTTTACCTATAAGAATGTATGTGAATAGACCCAGAGTTACAAATTTAATAAGTGGGACCCAAAATTATTCTCTTTCGGGGCGAATTTTCCTGCATCACAGTCTAATTGCAATATTTTGTCACTGCTGAATTTATTCACAGTGCAAATCAACACGACTTTTTCCCTCTGATTCCGCAGACATCGCAAATTTTTTACATACTTTTTTAAAGAAGGAAACAGGAATTTATGGATCTGCAGAAATGGGGCATCCTTGTTTAATCATATTTTTTAATTATGGACAACAAAAAGGCAGTAAATATTGTGGAAGGAATTACGGAAGAGAATCAACTATTTGATAAAAAAAAAAATAAATAATAAATAAAAGCGGAAATCTGCTGTTCAGTGGAAAGGGGGCATCCCTGCTAAATACATGGTGACTTAGACACCGAATGTTAGTGTGGCCAAAGCAAAAAATGTACTGGCGACCTTGAATCTGGTACTCAACATGAGATAAAATTTTGTTATTTTGATTGAATTCTGAGTGTATTTTTATGATATGAAATTCATTGAATAATTCAAGAAAAATTATCTTATCTTTACTATGCATATTTAGTTATGCAGATGTCCGTTATACCACCACCATGCAAAAATGTATGCTAATGTGCCATTTGTTTCAACCCTGTCCATGCAAAGAATTTTTATTGCAAACCATGCCAATGATTGTGATTTACTATTTATTGAATATCAATCATTTAAATTTTTATTATTATTATTTAATCATCATCTCGCAAAGTATCTTAATTAACCTTTTCATGACGGAAGGATGCTTAACGGAGTGTCTTTCCATGACGGGTGTGTCTTATATGCGTCGGTTGTAAACGTCACTAGTAGCCGGGTGATGCACTGCTGAATCGCTGTTTATATTGATCTACTAGACGGGTGTATCCTATTTGCATTTCAACTATACACATTAAATTTGTATTTTTTTTAATCAAAAGATGGAGCTTCATATCCACTACAGTTAACTTATTTGAACCTTTAGGTTATTGACCTTGTGTCTGTAGAATGCTTTCCGATTCTTGTAGTTTGTTCTGATGCAAGAGCAGTAGACGTGACATAAATAAAACTCAGCTGACGGTCAGTTGTGTCTGCACATGATGCAATTATCAGAAGGTTTCAGATGTTTCGAAATATACTTTTTCTTTCCTTGAGACAGATAAGGGTTGCTGCAATTATGGACAGAAATTCTAGTTTTTATTTGGTTTTCATCTTCCTTAGCTAGTAGACGAAAGTTTTTTGCACTTGTTAAGAGAATTTAGCTAAGATTGTGATGGGTAAGAGAAAGAAATTTTTAACAGAAGAAGCGTACACTCAAACGTAAATAAGCATATGAGTGATTATTTTGACAGCGAAGGCTACCTAGATTTAACTGAAAGTAGTGAATCAGGTATAATATAAGTATAGTATAAGAAATTATTCTTTGATTTAATGGATATCGCTTTGTTGAATTCCAGTGTTCGCAATGACAAAAAATATGGGACTTAAACTCCATTTGTTCAATTTAAAATGAGTGTTGACAAATATTTGAAAATTATGGAAGTTTCAGGATAGAAAGGCAGTTCACAGCTAAATCAACATCCACACATTTAAGGCTTTCTGGGAGGTATTTTGCTCATAGATTGTAAGGATGCAACAGAAAATAACACAGACTTTTTACTCTTGTGGGCTATGCAACATGTGACTTTGTGTTTATCCTTTCTTTGAAGACTATCACACACTGTCTCTTTTGTGAATTATTTATGCATTTAATATTTACAGCATGTGTTTTATCATTTTTTGGATTTGCTTAAGTATAGATTTATATAACATTTTGATTATATATAAAGATATAATATTTAGTTAAGATAGGTCAAATATTTTATTTTTGCATATGCAGTGTAATGAAAATACTTTCAGAATGTTTTGATATTTTGTATTTATGATTACATTATTATTCGTTACAGTTTCACAAGTTATCAACTCAATCGGCAAAAAAAAATTATTTTCTATGATTTTTTTTAAAGGTTAGGCTTAGCAATGCAAAATGCCCTGTCCTCAAAAACAGATACACTCCAATAGCGCGCCGTCCCCGTAGAGAGTTGCATTGAGCGACGTACCGTCATGTAAAGCAAGTTTGGGACTCATGTATATGTTACCATGAAAGACTGAAATTGGAGAATGTCGACTCTCACCGGTGAATGTCAACACATACCAAATACGTCGGTGAAAGACCGAATATTTGATTATATTCTTGTACATTCGGACCATCACCGGTGAATGTCGACAAGCACACATATGCTCTGGTGGAGGTCAAAAAGAGAAGTGTTGTCAGAGAGGCTACAGTCTGTCACCAAATTCTTTGTTCTACTGCGAGTCTGTCAGATTTGTCAGTTTTATGCAAGGTTTGATGGTGCGCGCAACATTTTCTTAAATTTTATTTTTTTATTCATTATACTAATTTATATTATTGAATGGAACTGCAGTGAGCCATGATCTTTTTTTTTTTTTGAAAAATTGAATACATTAATTGAGAGTAAATGAGAAAACAATTGTTTTTATTTTTTTTTCAAGAACAGTACTCTAAAACACTTTCAGAAGTGATTTCTGCTAAAACTAAGTGCAGCACATCTTTGGATTACAGACGATTATAAAACATTTTAATGTTTTAAAAATTAATGATCTCGCCTGAAGTACGGAGAAGTAAATGCAAATTTTCGACATATTTAACATTTCACCAATAGTGCATGGTGAATGTCGACATTTGCCGGTGTAAGTCAGAAATATGGATATTTAGCAAATATTTCAGACATACACCAAGCGACTATGTTAATGTTGACATTCACCGGTGGAAGTCGACATTCTCCAGATTTTGGTCTTTCATGGTAACATATATATGACATACCCGTCGCGAAAGAGTCAACTATTTTTCAAATCTAAAAAAATTATTATTAAGTTATAATTTACACTTATTACTGATGCTGAAGTGGATTTTACCATTTGGCATTTATCTGATGATGAGGAAGCTGCAATAAAGACTTTGGAATTATGTATAAGTTTTTGTTCAAAAAGCCACAAACATCTTTGTTCAAAAAATGAAATGTACACTGCAGTGCTAAGAGACATTTACAATTTCATGCTTTCAGTTTAAATTATTATTGTTATTTTTACTTTATTACATAAAATTTATTTTCTACTTTTATTTTAAGCATATATTTTTGTATTAATTTAATAAAATAGTTCTTGGAAGCTTGTAATTTTCAAATGTTATATTTTTTAAATGTTCACTATTGTATGAACAATGTTGTTATTATTTTGTTTCATTTCATGTAAATTTTATTTTGGGCAAACTATTACCTTGTTGCTATAACATAAAAGTACTGTTATTAATTAATAACTGTAATTAATTACTTAATCCTTATTTTTAATATTTTAATGATTCTTTTAATTTTTATTGTTTCTTTTTACTACTTTATTATTTTACTTAATTATTTTAATATTCTACTATTACTGTATTGTAAGCTTTCACTATAATTCCGAATGCTTTATGACATTTAAATTACTGTTTATAAAAGTAAATAAAACTGTGACCAGAAATCCACAAAACTAAAATCTATACAACCTCTGGTGCCAAGCTATGCAGACTTGAGGGAGTCTACTGTACAGTCCTCCCCACTTAATCGGGTCACGGATAATCGAATAATCCGCTTATTCGAATAGAACCCTCTGGAACAGAATTTATTCCTATTGGTTCTATGTTATTTTACTCCGCTTAAAACAAATACCTTTTACAAACGTCCCCGCCTAATCGAATAACAACTGTGTGACTGACATTTGAAAATAGGCACAGAAAGCACGTTTCAGCTATAATTTCCTTCCACCTTTTGTCATTTTCGTTCCTTTACGCTGAAAACAAATTTTCAGTTCTTCCTGCAATGATTTCGGCCAGCAGGTGTATAATGGACAGGTCAAATGATTTCCCCACCTTGATCTCCCCACAATCACTTCTTTCTGTTAACCAGGCTTTAATGGCAATGCTTGGCACTTTGAGACTCGAAATGGTAGTTGTGATATTTTGCACTCATTCGAAAAATAACCCAATATTTATTCCTTTAAAATTCAACTTAAACAAACCATTTTAAACGATTTTTTTAAGGCAGTATAAGTAACGTAAAATAGAAGTAGCAAAGTTTAGACCAAATTAAAACGAGCTGCCTTAAGTGTGATGTAAACCATATAAATGTATGTACTGACATTAAATTAATATGTATATATTAGCATTTGTATTTATTTTAGTTTATTTTATTTTATTAACAATTTATTATGCTAGTTAATTAAATATTTCGTAGATGGTTATTTTGCCTTTTTATTACGCATTAAATATTACAAATATGATTCCCCGTTTAATCAAATTCCCTGCTTAATCGAATATTATTTCTGGAACCGTCGATATTCGTTTAAATGAGAATGACTGTATATTTTTTGAGGGATTTAATTAGTATTTCCTGATAAAAGAGTATTAAAAGGTAATGAACATAACTTTTTCTAAAGGCATTAGCATTAGAGTAGAAATACACAATTTTTTAAGAATAACAAAGTTTTGCAATCCAACTAAATGTTATAAATGTTTATAGATTTCTTAAGAAAATTTGATACTTCCCTGTATATAGTGGCCTTGACAAGATAGAGAAAAATATCTGGGCATGAGAAGTGTTATGTTGATAATTATCGTACCTAAAACATTTCTAGGTAGACACAAACACGTGGTAGATAAATTCTACCAAGAGAAAATAAAAAAAAACTGATCGTATAGATTATTCATTACATAAAAAAAACCCACCTAAAAAGGAAAAATGCTGCTGTGGGAAGGAAAAATTAATACAGAGATATTTTTACTGATTTAAATTAATGTTTATTTAAGGAATAGGATATAAGCAATTAATATTAAAATCTAGTTCATCTTTAAAAAAATTACACATACAATATTAACAAGTATCATTATTTATCTAATCTTTTAGTTTAAAACTAACAAAGATAGATTGCAAATTTGTTCATGATTGAAAATGATTTATAATTTCTTCGGATAAAATAAATAAGAGGTACCTCTATTAATGTTTACAGTATTTTCATAATTTAAACAACATCTCCAGGCAATTCGTCGGTGTCATTTAGTCTTCTCTCTGAAGACTCTCCACAATCTTGATACTCAATTTCAGCATCATTGCGGCCAATTGGTTTTACTAGCTCCGGACTCCGCGATCTCTCTCGCTCTTCTAAACCTTCCAGCCGACACACGGTCGCTCCTTCCACCTTGCAGCCGAGCCTGTCACCTCCGAACTCCGATCTTCCGAAGAGAAAAAGCCACGTTTTTAGCGAAGATCTCTCCTTTTATCCTCTTGCTTCCTTACCTCTTTCGTCCAGCGCAACGGTACAAAGTTCCGTTCCGCGCCGAAAAACACAGAGATATGCGCTATTATTTATTTTTTGGTCTTTTTGAAATGAATTAATCATCATTTAAATAACACATAATATCTATTTTTACACAGTATTTTCCGATTTTTAAAAGGAGTCTTAGTTGCATGTAAAACGTGGTCCGATCGTACGCGGATGAATACTCAAAACATCGCCGATTCGGAACCACGTGCGATTAAAAATGAAATAATAAATTAAGCTTAATTATTTACAAATAGAATAACTCTAAAAACTTCTAAAATAATATTATTTTGTCATTTGAACACATATTTTCCATATTAAATTGCGATTTAGTTGTAACTTTAAATATTTTTTTTTTTTACATTTTTAAACATTATAGGCTTATATTTTACACATAAAATATTCATAATTACTGAGGAAAAAGTCTTTACATTGGCGGGCGCCAAGCCAACATAAAAAAACTTCCTCAAAATATTATTTGGCATTACAATAAACCATTAAGTATAATATGGAGTAATTTGAACTATTGACTGACAGAAAAAGAAGTTATTCTAAAGTAAAAAAAACCAACTATTATCTATATAAAACATCTTAAAAATTAGCATTACTTTTTTTTTTTTTTTTTTTTTTTTTTTTTAATATTTAATTATTTAAGGAAAACTCAAATTATCAACATAACAGAAGGAAATTTTACACACATGTTTTCTGGCACATCTTTCACACATGTTTCATTTCCCTTTTCAATATTTATATGATTTATTTAATATACAGAAGCCATTTATGTGTTAATTTATATAAAGACAGAAGTAATTCATCTAATACATATAATCACAAGCAATTTTTTGACACATACATTTAAAAATCATAATAGGTCATCAGTTTTGTCTTATTAGTTATTAATATCATTTGGCAATAATATTTACTTTCTTAAGTCTGAATTACATCAAGCATTTTAATAAGCACCTTGTAGTCTGGGAGGCAGCATCACAGATTTGTAAATAATTTTAGTGTCAATGGTATTGATGTATTATATGTGATAGATTAGAACAGATAATGAATCTGCCACTCAATTGGCAAGACGGCAGACTTCTCAGATTTTTTTTTTCCCTTACTAAAAAAATTGAAATTAAATTTGTATTAAGATATGTTCTTTAAAATAGATCTTGTCACTGAATTATCTATTAAAATTTTAAATCAAATATTCTTAAGCAGAAAGCTATTGAAAGATTGAAGCAAACAAAGATTTTTTTTTTCTTTAATTCTTCACTTGTTTACAGATGTATGATTTTATTTCTTTCGTCAAATATAAGTAAATGATTTTAATAAACCTAGGTAAGGTACTATGTGAAAATTAAATGAATGTTTAATAATTTTTTTTATTTGCTAACTCTGCCTTAGTACCAAAGGTTAATAGACCAAGGAAAAACTTTTGTTTACCAAGCAGTGAAATATCAATGACCAATGGACTTTATGCATCCGACCTGCATCGAGGCTAAAATTTATCTGCTGGCACTATTTATATCTGAATATTAGCATAGTGCTGTAAGCTGTATGGAATGTTAGTTTTATTAATGATTATTTGTTAACAATACCAAAAAGAAATTCATTGTTATAACAATAGATACTCAATATATTGTAATATAGATTTAAAATGTCATTCTGTACCCCAAAAAAATTCACTAAATCTGTAAAATCTTGGTTTCGGTTTGGTATGTACCCAAGATCTGTTGGCAGGGCCTGACTAATGTAGGGGCCTGTGGGACAGCTGTTTCCCCCCCCCCCCCTCCCCAAGGGCAGATATAAGTTTTCAGATTGCTCATTGATATTGTTTCTCTAATTGAAATGCTATCTCAAGTTTTTTTTTTTCTCTCCTTAATTGTTCGAATATTTTATGTTGTAAATCAAGCGAATTTCACAGATTCTAATTTAAAGTGTTTTTCTTATTTTTTCTTAGATTTTTTTAATACATAAATTTAATTAAAATATTACTGTAAACTCACAAATCTGTTATCTGTTGCTTTCTGTTTAAAATGATTTGTCATAATAGGAAATTTTATATTAAAGTACTTTAGGGTATTGTGAGGAATGCAGTAACAACATAAAAAGTATTGAAATTTGTTGCTACTATTATTAAATGTATGCCACCACTTGCCTTTCCATATGATGGAATCACCCACATCCATGTTGATTGAATACAAAAAATTAAGTTAAGTAGAAAAGTATTAACAACACAATTAGTCAATAATGCCTGAAAGAACTGTATTTACATTTTAGCGGCTCGCATTTACCTTATATTCCTATAACAAAAAAAAAAAGTGTATTCTATTGTTTCTTAAAGTTATCTTTCTTGTGCTATTCTGTATATAGATGTGAATAGTACTTGGTAGGAAATTTATGTGTACATGCAATAGGTATGAAGTTTAGTTTTAGACACTTCAGCATAATTCATGAAAATTTTCAAAAGATGGAAGGAGGGCCCCCGAATAATGTTTGCCCCAGGGCCCCGTACGGTCTAAGTTGGGCCCTGTCTGTTGGTAATATTTGCAGTTGCACATACTAGCATTCTAGTGGATCGAAGTACTGCCAGTTCTGAGATAAGACATCATTTGCATAAAGTCCACAATCATTAACCTACTCCATAAGATAAATTTTCATTCTAAACTTATCAAGATGCCACAATCAATGATCAGCAAGATAAAATTTCAGTGGAATCTTTATAAATTTCCGATAATATTTTGGTTATGATGTGTATCCCCACAATGTCATTGTAAAATGTGATAATTTCTATCTGATTTTTTTCTTTGTCAGCCAGTATGTGTGAGAAATTTTTCTAATATCACAATATCAGTATGTAGATATTTGTTGAGTCTCGGATGAAATCACGAAATCAATGACTGACTAATTAAATATTGATAATTTGATACTGTTAAATTTTGTTGATTTAACTTTTATACTTACTTGCAGATTTGCTCTTGATTGTTGATTTTTCAAATTGTAATACTTTTAAGCATCATTAAATAAAAAAATGGTACTTGCGTATTATCAGTGCCAGATCAGATTCGTGGTGCCAACTATAAGGCCAAAAATATTAATTACAGTAACCTTTAATTTTTTTCCTTTCTTCGTTGTAACTGCATAGTTAATATTATATATCAGTTTCCATACTAAAGGCAGTGGAAGAAGTATTTGTGCATGCAGAGTTTCTGCTCAGACAGTTTCGGCAGGGTACTGCACCCTGCCTGCCCTTTATTTTATAAAACAATACCCTTCTGGCACTTGAGAAAAAAAATGCTCTTTTTCCTTTTTTTAGCCCTTAGTATGGTATGCTGTTTCTTTCTCCCAGCTTATTTTGTGTATTCCAAAACATAACGATACCTTACAGAAGCGAGCCGTAAAACAAAGCAGTGCGATTAAATAATCTATAGCAATTTTTTTAACTTCTAAGCATCGCACATTTTTTATTTTTATAGCATCGTATTGGGAAAAAAAAAGTACTTTTAAATGCAATTTGTTTGAAAACTGAATCTTCATTTATTTTTGAAATATTAATTTTTTTGTAGTTTTTAGAGCCATTTGCTTAATATTGGCAACAGAAGTACTCCATTTCTGTAGAAAATAAAGGAAAAATAGTTGTATAATATTAATTATATATTTTTGTTGCCATTTTCTCATAACAACCAAAAGAAAATGTAATTAAAATACGTGCTATTTTGAAAAAAAATATAAATGAATGATTTCTGTTAAAACAATGGAAACTATTATAAACTATATTTATTTTTAAGTATCTATGAATCATTAGATAGCCCTTTTTTTGTCGATTTTCTTGAATGACGGCATCTTTTTGCTGCATTTGTGCATTATTCTGCGATAGTGATGTGCTATGCATGCTTTACTGTATATGTTTAAGAGTATATCGTAAATGTGGAATTCTTAAGCGGATGCAAATGACCACCTTTTACATAAAATAAAATGTGTGCTTTAAGTCTTAAAATTGAAATATGTTTTGTACTGCAGTAGAGTCCCGCTTAACCGAGTTATTTTCTTCTGATGGACTGGTGGCTTCTATTATTATGAAACAGTCATTATAAATGAAGCATTAGGTGAAGATGAAAGAGCAGCCAGAACTCTGATTTTCTGGTCAGAATTTGGGGGGAAAAATGGCCATATTTTTTTTTTCAAAAAAAAAAAAAAATTAAGGCCATTTTTTTTCCCTCATTCTGACCAGAAAATCAGAGTTCTAACTTTTTACGTCTGCTTTTTCATCTTCACCTAACGCTTCATTTATAATTGCTGTTTCATAATAATAGAAGTCACTAGTCCATCAGAAGAAAATGAAGTAATGGAAATGCCGGGGACGACACTAAATTCTGAAAAAGCAGAATTCATGTTATCTAGTCATTACAAAATTTACTTATGTAGTAAAAATTGACCCATTGTTATCTTGAGAAGAGTGTCCCCACTTTTAAATATTAAAAGTGGCTAAAAATAAATTCAGTGTCTTAAAAAAAGAAGTGCCTTAAAAATCTAAAATATGGCTTAAAAAAAAAAAAAAAAAAAAAAAAAAAATGCCCTCAACAAAGTGTCCTTATTTAACCAGCAGCACCCTGCTATTTTTAAACCTGGGGGAAACTCTGATATATGTACAAATATAAAATATGATATACCATAAATATAGCATATTCATTGGTATAGTATATTTATATTATTCCTTCTCTTAGGCATAAGAATCTTCTGCAAATAAAGCTAACATTGCTAATATTGTTTATTACTAGAAGCTGTCAATTTGATGTTATGTATTTAACCCGGGAGCAGTCACATGGGGTGTAACATACCCCGGGTGCGTGTGGGTTTTACAATGGTCACCACTATTTTTAAAAAAGTATTCTTCAAATTAATTTATTTCAAAATTTATAGACTTTGTAAGGTTACAATTGCTATTTGTATTTATTGGTGACAAAATAAAAACCATTCACACTCTGGATATGCACGACTTCCCTCGGGTTAATAAATGTACGCTAAATTTCCTGTTATAAATTGAAGCTTACCCAAATTATTTATTGAAATTGCTTCTTAACTTCAGATTTGTCCCAAAGAGTTGATAGTGTGAAAGAAGAAAATCTAAAGCTAAAATCTGAGAATCAAGTTCTTGGGCAATATATAGAGAATCTGATGTCTGCATCATCAGTTTTTCAATGCACCTCTCCTAAGACTAAAAAGAAGTAAGTCAGAAATTTAACTTACTATGTACACTGTCCTTTTACATTTAATTTCTGCAGATTTGATGCACATAATTTTTTCCCCTATACTAAGAGCCCCACCAGTGGCTGAGAGGTTCTGCTCTTGAAGCTGGTAGACGGGAGGTGCTGGGTTCGAACCCAATCATGCCCGTTCGCCTAATCGTTCAGAGTTTTCGTGGTTTTCTTCGAGCCGTGAATTTCCAAGCGCAAATACGGGTTAGGTTCCCTTAGAAAGACCTCTACGGAGGGCACTCCCCCCTCAGGCCTATATTCCTAGAGTAGATAATCGGCCGTCAAAAATCAACCAACCTATACTAAGGAACTCTGTCCTCTATGTACTATGCCCGCCAACACCAATTCAGACACCGCAAATTCTAAAAACTTGCTAATTTGACCTGCTTTAAAAAGATTATAGAACATTAAATTATAATTTAAAAACAGTGGCAATCTCTTCCATTTATTTCCCTTTGATCTGAGAATTTTAGCGCCGAATCAACTGCTATTTAGACATCTAATGGCTGTTTTCATGATTGATTAAATAAGATCAGTTAAACATTTGAAAATAAGCTTATACAAAATGAACTAAGCAAACAATGTTGTTACCTCCTGAAATTTTTTAACAGTGCTATTAGAAAGTTGTTTTCAATAAGACATTTTAGATGTATCGTTTTAAGTCTGACGTAATTTTCACCAAATTTTGCTTTTTTTCACATGAACTATACTTTTTTTATTTGAAAGGAAATATTATTTGTGCTGTCTAAGAATTGGCAGTTTTAGTTAAAAAAAAAAAAAAACTTTAAAAGATGAAATGAATCACTTGTGTAAGTATATTTTTTAATTGAAACTGTTTGGCAATGCTATTATTTGGCCATTTTAAATATAATGTAATTTTTCCAATTTACTGTTTTTAACACCTAATAATGTAATTATTATTTTAAAGTTTCTTTCTTTTTTAATACCAAGGGCATCTTGCCCCCTTCAAACAACAATCGCCAACCCTCATCAGAAACTGCAGCTTCTAAAAACACATAAATTTGATCGGCTTTAAAAATATTACTAAAGATTTAATTATAATTCAAAAACCAGTGGTGATTAAATTATAATAAAAAAATGCCTGGCCGCCTGGAATGTAAAAAGCGAAGGGATCAGCCCGTAATTGTTTATGGCAGTTACATGACTTGTACTATTATAATAAAGGTGAAATGATGCCAATAGATTATTATTTGGCGACTTATCAACCGTGGCTGGCTAACATTAAAGTAACAAAATGGCCGTCTGGAATATAAAAAGTGAAGGGATCCGCCTGGAACTGTTGATGAGAGTTATATAACTTAGGTTATTATTATAGAGATTGTTTTCAATTCCAAAACAGCACAAAGAATAATAGTTTGCAATTCTAATAATATTTCCTTACGATTAAAAATTTATTTACACGTGACTATTTAAAGCAGACAAAAACTTTAATATTACTACTAAATGAGTACGTGTTAAAAGATGGAAGATATTGAAAATTATGTCTTGAAAATTGTATTTACATCTGAATATTAAAAGAGAAAGGAAACTTTAAAATAATAAATACATTAATATGTGTTTCCCTTTCAGGGACAAGGTACTTCTATTCGTTAAATGTTGAAATCAGTGAATGGCACCAGAATTTACAAATTCATTTCAAAATACGAAGATGCTTTTAGTCACTTACTTAATGGAAAAAAAAATTTCATTCCAATATTCTGGTGTCAATGTGGAATTTAAAAATTAAAATTAAGTGGTCCAAAAATGAACCACCACCCTTGAAGGGATTAAAGCAGTAAATTGTGTATGTCAATCGTTTTATAATGCTATTAAAAAATACCGGGAGGCAAAGACTGTTTACTTAATTCATTTTATTTTAGCTTTTTTGCAAATGTTTAACTGACCTTCTTTAATCAAACACGAAAACAACCATTGGATGTCTTAACACCAACTGATTCGGCCTTAGAGTTCTGCAATCAAAGGGAATTGAATGGAAACTCACTTACAGGGAGATCGCTACAGATTTTTTTCATTATAATTCAACTTCTATATAACTTCTCTAATCTTTTTAAAACCGATCAGATTAGCGTGCTTTTAGATTATGTAGTGTCTGAACGGGGGTTGGCGAGCGTAGCTTGCAGTGGCAGAGCCCCCTAGTAATCATATATTTTGTATTATTTTTTTTATACATTATGTATGTAATTATATATTATATATAGAGAGAGAGATATGCCATGGCCAAACTTGATTCCCCTTATACGGCCATAACAAAAAGTTGAAATCCCTTTGTTTTCGGGGAATCAGAGTTTCTCTCTGGAGGATTGTAGGGGCGCTTTTACCTACTGTGCCGAATGAAGAATTTCCCTTGCACGCTTGTGTTTTCTTAGCTATAACTTAACTGAAATTGCAATTTATTTTTTTTTTTAGTAAACTAGGGGGCTCTGCCCCCTACGAGCTACGCTCGTCAACCCCCGTCCAGACACCGCAGACTCTAAATGCACGCTAATTTGATCGGCTTTAAAAAGATTTCGAAAGATTGAATTATAATTTAAAAAACAGTGGCGATCTCCCTATAAACGGATTTCTATTCATTTCTCTTTGATTGGGGAATTTTAACATCAAATCCGCTGTGGTACTACTTGATTATCCCGTCGACTAATTTCATCAAATTATATAAATCGCCAAATTATACAAATTGACATAATTTTTATTTTAAATAACGAAAGAACAAATAAATTAGTACAACGCTAATAACAATACAAATAAAATGTCAAAATAAAAATAACTTGATGACGTAGACACGTGTAACTTGCTTAAAGTCAAGTTAATGTGACATTTACGATCAATCATTATTGGCATTTAATCTTATAGTTTGGCGAATGATAGATTTTTGGTCGACGGGATAACTAAGTAGTACCAAAGATACAATCACTGTTTTTGTCTTTGATTAAGTAAAATAAGTTAAACATTTCAAAATAAACTAATATAAAAAGAAATTAAGTAAACAGAGTCTTTGTCTCCTGGTATTTTTTAACAAAGCGAAAAGAAAGTTCTTTTAAATAAGGCATTTTAAATTAATCGTTTTTAATCTGACGTAATTTTGACCAAGCTATTCTTTCTCTTTTAAATATTCACGTGGAAAAACTTTTGTTGGAAATGAAATATTATTTGCGCTTTCCTAACAAAAATAGTTGAAAAGATCCTCTCAAAATATCAAATAAATGCCTAGCGTAATTTCTAAATTTAAACTGTTTTGCAATATTATTTTGTGTTCATTTTATGTAGTAACTGTAATGAGACGTAAATATGACGTAATTTCTCCTATTTAAGACTTATAATGCATGTTAATGAATTTATTATTTTACAATATCCTTTCTCTTTTAAAATTGATGTGTATAGTTTTTATGACATAATTTTTAATAAGTTCCTGCTTTTTGCACATAATTATTGAATTCTAATTCTAAATGATTTTTTCTGCTTATAATAGTCACGTGTAAAGAAATTTTTAATTTGAAGCAAATATTATTGTTTGCGCTGTTTATACATTTAGCAACAGTTTAAATTAAAACCATTTTCTAAAATAACGTAAAAAATATCTCTAGAAATGCTGAAAATTTGAATTTAAAATAGAAATAAAACCTCAAAAAATGAGTCAAATTAAAAAAAGAAATACAGTATGCACACCAGGAACTTCAAATGTATAAAATGATCCAAAAATGATTAAATTCCCATGAATAGATTTTGCTCCTATAAAACTTTTTTAATGGAACGATTTCATCCAACTTTAGCATTAAATATCTCTTAAAATAATTCTTCGATTTGAAAACTGTCTACATCAGCGTGTTTATCAAACATTTCTGTATAATACCACCGATTTTCATATTTTTGTATGCATTATTTTTCTTAATATTAACGAAGAAAGACCTCCGGTCACAAAAAATTCAAAACCGGTGGCGGCGGTGACAGCGGTAGTTACTTTTTTATAGAATAGAGAGAAACCAGCTCATTGCTGTGTTCCATGCTGCACTTACGATTCACTAAAAAAATTCCAGAAATTTCTTTTCATGAATTTCTTTCAAATTTGGAGTACTGTTTTGGTGCAAATGTCCTCGAAAAAGAAATCAAATTTATTGTTTATAATTTAAGTCTGTTTATCATTTATATTATGAAACATAATTATAAAACTGATTGATTTCTTTTGACAGAAAATCTAATTTGTTTATAATCCTGGCTCTTGATCAGTATTTGTGAGTAATATTATGATTCAAGGTCATTCAATATAGATTTATTAGCTTTGTAATAATTTTGAATTCTTGATGGTGCTTTATTAGTAATTTAATGACTTTGTGATTCCTTGATATAACTTTATGAGTTATATTTACTTTGGTATCATTTAAATAGATTTATTAGTTTTATAATTACTTGATGCCATTTAAAGAAATATTATAGCTATTTATAATAATTTATAGCTAATTTAATGTGGTTTATGATATTATTATTAAAGTAATTGAAGAAGATTTATAACCAACATATTGTAATTTTTATTTTGATGTTTTTTTTATAATATGTATCTTTTAGGGAAAGGTCAGTCTTGACTCTGCAACCAAGCAGAGAACATATGTAGCTTGGCTCTGTTAAATACAGAGAATTTTTAATGTGAAGAAATGTTTAATGATTGGAAAGTTTAATAATTGCTTATAATACCTGATTTAAATATATTAATTCGTTTTATTAATAAACTATTTAACCACTAATGGCTCTCTTACCCTGACTTTGATTTGTGATTTACTCGATTTTCAATTATTGGCGCCAACAAGTACAAATTGTTGAAAGAAGAAGAAAAAAAAAGACTTGTTGATTCTTTAAAATAAAGAAACATGAAAAAATATATATATATTTATTTATTATTAGTTTTTTGTTTTCCCGTATTTCATGACCAGCACCTACAATATTTAAATTTACTGAAAATTGTTAACAATGTACACATATCTATATTTTTCTAAATTAAGAATCGTGTAAATATCCATGTTTTTTTTTCTTTAAGAAAAGAAAAAAAAATCAATATGATTTGATTGCCGGATATTGGCGTAAAGACCTGCTTAATATTATTTTTTTATATTATAAAACATGTAAATATATTTTTATTTTTATCTTACACTTTTATATGATGACTGTCAATTTTATCATGTGATTTTGTAATTTTTCTATATGCTTGTATAATTAAGATTAGCCCATATAAAGGTTAAATTTATTGAAAATCGTTCGCAATGTACTGAATATGTATATTTTTTTAAATAATTAAGACATATGTAAATATTCATGTTTTGAAAAAAAAATCGATAGGAGTTGATTGCCGGATATTGGCAAAAATACTTTCTTATTTTTTTAATATTATGAAACATGTAAATATATTTTTATTTTAATCATCTACTTTTATACCATGATTGTCCAGAATTAGAATATTTAATTTTTTTTTTTTTGTAATTTTATAATTTTTATATATGCTTGAATATTTCAGATCAACACATATAATGGTCAAATTTATTGAAAATTGTTTGCAATGTACAGACATATATATTTTCTTAATAATTAAGAATAATGTAAATATCCATGTTTTGAAAAAAAAAAAAAAAAATCGATATGAGTTGATTGCCGGTTATTGGCAAAAAGACTTGCTTATATTTTGTTAATATTGTGAAACATTCAAATATCCTTTTAAATTGTATCATAGTTTTATACCATCAGTGTCCAGAATTAGAATATTTAATTTTATATGTAATTTTGTTATTTTTCTACATGCTTGAATATTTCTGATCAACACACACAATGGCCAGATTTATTGAAAATTGTTTGAAATGTACATATATCTATATTTTTTTAATTAATTAAGAATTGTGCAAAAATAATCAATGTTTTGAAAAAAAGAAATTTCGTTATGAGATGGTTGCCGAATACTGGCAAACTTGCTTATTCTCTTAATATTGTGTAAATGTTTTTTTATTATAGTTTTTATAATATAACTGCCTAAAATTCAATCACTTGATTTTATAATTTCCCCTGGTTTTTTTTTTTTTTTCCTAAAAATGGTAGAAATCTATAATAATTATTATTTTTCTATTTCCATGTACACTTCATTTTCAGTAACTCTAATGTTTACTATTATCCAAAGTTGTCCGCAATCAACTTTATGTACCTATATTTCACATCAGAAGTCTGGTGCAAAAAATAATTGAATGGTTTAAAAAGTTATCCTGATTTGGGAATTAATTTGGTTTTTTGAAAAAGTTTTGGTTAATTTTCTTAATATTTTGAAACAAGTAAATAATATTTTAAAAAAATTTAATTTGCAATATAATTTAATTTAAATTTAAATAAAAAAACAAAAGCAGAAATTTACTTATAATCTTCGTTTTCTATGTTATAGTAGCGTGTTATTTAATATATTTTTAGTTGCTGATGTTTAATGCATTGTATTTATTTATTTTATTTCCAAATCCTTCAGTTTTCCTGTTTGCAGTATAAAAAACGCTGAGGCAAAATATACGTATATTATCTATACCTTTTATAACGCATATACAGAGATGTTTTTCGTATTTTTATGTATGAAAGTAACACTTAATAAGCATTATTTACTGTAGAGAAAATACAATTTACAGTAGGTATTCGCGCCATCTGGTGACGACTGTAGTCTTTAACGATTCCGAAACAAAAATACATTTGGAAAATTATTATTTATCCACCAGTGGCATCAAGTAATAAAAAAATCAACCCCAAGTGCTGAAAATCACAGCAACCTCATTGAAAGATCTATCGCCAAAAGAAGCTTGCCTTAAATCTGGAAAAGTATATGGAACTCTTCCCAAAATTTGTTTCAGCAAGCAATTATTATTGCAGAATGTTTTTATATGTACATATATATAATAAATAAAGTATAATTGTATAAATATTTTTAAGAATAAACTTTAGTTCCTAACTTTTGAAATAGTGAATATTTCTATACGCGCAATTGGCAGTAGTATTGTAAAAAGAAGAAGAAAAAAAAGTTGACAATATTTGGTAATTTTAGTTTTAGCCTGCAAAAATTCCTTGTTTGGGAGAAAAACAAACTGGCAGCTTCCCTTAGAAATTTAAGGTTTTTTTTTTTTTTTTATGTGTGAAATTATTTTTTTACAATAAGTGTGCATTCATTTGGACTGAAATTTAATTATTTGACTCCATTTTTATAATATTAACTGTTATTTATACAATTTACATTTGAATATATCATATTTCGCAAAAAAAATCCCATGTTTGGGGAAAACGAAATTTGGTATTTATATGGCATGTTTCCCTATTAAAGTATAGTGAAATTTTTTTGAAATGTTTGCAAGTAAATTATTTTACTATATGTGTGTATGTGAAAGACATTTACACTAAAATTTAAATATTTTACTCCATTTTTATGCTATTAACTGTTATTTAAACATTTACATTTAAATGTAAAAATTTATCCTAAAAATGCTCTTGTACACTTAAAAGAAAAACTTATTGCGAAACTGGCTTATGCCTTTTTGGCTTAAAATTGCATTGTTTGGCAGCAAAAGTAAATTAAAACTCCCAATTAAACAAATAACATACAATTCACAGTTAGAGCCATTTTTAAAAGTAATTCTGTTAATTTCTCCTGTAAGAAACATAATGGGAGAATAGATAGAAATGAAAATAAACTTATTTAAAAAAAAGAAAAAAAAAGTTATTCAGATTTTATCTAATGAAATTTTTTAGATGTACTTTTTCTTGAACCTGGTGCGCAAAAGATAAAATTGCCAGATATGGTATCAACTGAAAACTTTCTTAATTAATTTTTAAACATTACGGATTTCCTAAATATTTTCATTTCATAATATTATTTCTCATTAAATTGATTTTTGTCCTTTCTTTCTTTATTTTAAATTAAATAAGTAACAGTTTTTTTTCTGAGGTGTTTATATTATTTTCTAATGGATATAGCCATTTTAATTCTTTTATTAACAATAATTATCGCCAAAAAATTAATTGTTGCAACCCTTTCATTGAAAATATCAATAACATACGAAATTTTTTATAAAAAATGATGGTTGTACCTGTATATCAAATTCATAAACCACCGTGGAAAAATTTTCTATTGAATGATACAATTTGCAAAAAAATCCACCGGGTAGTTTTTGAAAACACTCGAGCCAAACTTTTAGGGCCTATTGCTTTATAATATATACGATATGGTGATATAATTTGAAATATTTTTATTTATTTATTTATTATTATTATTATTTTAGGGGTTCCTTTAAAGGCAAGAAGTAAATTATAATGCATCATCTGCTTCTGCTAATTTTCATATAAAATACTAGTCTACTCACAAGCACAAAGACTTGCTTTATGCTAATGGCTGTTTCTGGAAGGAAAAAAAAAAAAGTTGTACAAAGTAATGATGTTGTGTTTTTCATTTCAAGATGTAATATTTATCTGTTTTATACTCTTTGTCTTGTCTATCTGTTGATGACTTGCATTTACTTTTTTTTTCTCTTTTGTGTTGTACTTTTATAGATTTGTTTCTATTTATGAAATTGTGTTTTATTTAAATTGATGATTTCAGTGTCAAGGATATGATCAAACTATTAGCTTATATATTCTTAATTTAACTGTACACATCTTTATAGGTTTTAGTTTGTATACTTATTTTAGTATGCATTACAATTGTAGATATTTAGATTGCTTTTATAATTTGTGTTCATATCATGACAATTGAAAAGTTTGACAAAGTTGATTCTGTCAATTAAAATGGAAAAAGTTTAGTTGAGACTTTTAGTTTTATTTTCATTTTAAAAATCACAAATCCATAAAAATTTAGCTTTTATGATTGTATTCTCTACCAAGTGATTCAAAGCAGAGGTCATGCGGATTATCTCAAAAATAGCCAGGGATAGAAACACACTTCCAATTACAAAAAATATATAAATCAAGTGTAGCTTTTAAATATGGTGTTTGTTTTATAGGAAGCTGTATACATATTAAATATGTAATTTGATTTTTTTATGTGACTCCCATTTTCTATAACTTACATTTAGAAAAATGTTGTCCTGTGTCCAAGAAGGACGTTATAAAAATCCTATTCTTTTATGATCAAAACTTACCAAGCTATGACGGTTTAATTTTCATAAATTTTCAAATTGGTCATAATAGGATTTTTTTTTAATTCTTTCTTAAATATGGGCAACATTTTTCTAAATATAAACTATAGGAAAATGGGGGAGGAATATAAGAAAATTAAATTTCATATTTAAATATATATATATATAAGCATTTGCAATATATATATACTGAAAGCTGTTCTTGATTTGTATACTTTTTGTAATTGAAAGTGTTTTTATATCACCATCAGCAGTTTAAGAGATAATTCCCATAATTTCTTTTTTGAATTACCTGGTATACTTGTTAAAACAAAATTATAACTGAATATATTTTTTTAGATTTGGAAGATTTTAGCTGCACTAAAACTCACTCATTTACAGTCTTTGTGTGTATTAGGCACTGTGAAAGTTATATTAAATTCATTGATATGGCAGCGAGTTTGGTCTGGTAACTTTATTTTGTGAAATATTGCACAAAAACATATTATAATAAGCAAATTTAGCAATTTCTGTCTGCATAAGATAATTCTTATTAAGCTCTATATGGGAGGTTTGTCCATAAATTCTTACCCTCTTCATGCTGCATCAGCACTAAATTAATTAATAATTAGTGAAATGATTCTCATATTCTTATTCTGAAAAATTGATAATATAGAAAAATCATTATATTTAACATAGGTTTTCAGCTTATTCTGTTCAGTTATTTATCCCTATAGCATTTTATGCCTTAAATTATTACAATATACAAATAATTCTAGTTAAAGGTTTTATCACAAGATTTTGATTTTTACTATCAGAATGTTTTTATTTTTTAATAATAAGTTACTAATATAATTTAAAAAGAATTCAGCATCAATTACTAATTTACTGTGGAATCTAGATATATAGTTTCCAATGACAAATGATGAAATTGTACAAGAATGATTTATACTGATTGCTGATTTACATTATGCACTCATTATACATTACATTATCAGCACTATTACGTTCTCTCGCTTAAACGTTTTGATTTTAAGATGACATGTAATGTTATTGTTTTATGTAAAATATATTTATAATCACTGTGTAACTAGAAACATTCAAAGGGAATTTTTATAAATCAATTTCTAAAATAATTGTTAACATGAAATAGTTTGTGACATGTTTTGGGAGAGGGAGTCATCTATTTCAATTTAAATAAATTAATCTAGTATAGTGTACCATTTATGATTGCGCTCAAATATGTTTGTAAACATGATAAAATGAGAATGCAGATTATCTTTTTAAGATTGTGATTTCATAATAAAAGATATAGATGGTTTTGAATATTAAAAATTTATATTTGATTTATTGTTAACAATGAGCAGTATTTGCTCTTACAAACAAATATCATTGCATTTTTTTTTTATCTGGTCAGAGAATAAAATCTTCTGTTTTTTCAGATTTTTTTTTTTGGTCCTTTTGTTATCACTGTTATCCGAGATGAATAATTTAAAATTGTTTTAAATATTAAAATTAAAACCAGTTCAATTAACAACGGTGAAAGTTGCAGTAAGCTATCAAGCATTTGAATATCAAAGAACATTTCGTGTTCATTTTTCTCCTTGAGTGAATTAAACACATGTTTTCTCTAATATGCTTAATTTTATAATCAAGAAAGGATTGTTGGAATACTGGTTATTTCAACATCTTTTATTATTATTATACAATTACATCTCTTAATACTTTTTAGTTTCCTTGTTAATAGTTCTGTTAATAATTCTATATGTTTTTTAATTGTGTTGATTCCTTATATCAAAATTAATTTAAAGTGTCTCCACTTCTGTGCACTATTTAGATATATCAGGGGGACCAGAAAGTTTTGAAATGGTGAAAATTGACTGAAGTTTCATTGTGGATTAGCAGTTCTATGATTAATTTGATTTTTTAATTTTAACTGAGAAAAAGTTCTTTGTTTTTCAAGTATAGGTTGTAGATAATTTAATTTCCTTTTATGTAAAAAGAAAAAAAAAAGTGTAAATCAAAAAACCAATTTGTTCAAAAAGGATCATTACAAAACTTCTGTAAAACAGTTTTGAGCTAAATAAGTTTAATGGTTTGCCTTCACATGTATTATCATCTGCGTGGCTCCTGGTTTATGCTTTTGTAAGATCATAATTTTAGAAATTTTTCTATTGGACCAGCTGTTCGACGTTCTTAAAAGTTCGAATATTATAATAATCACACTCTTACATCATTTCAAAATTTTCTGTTCCCCTTTAATGATGCAGTTCAATGTAGCATATAATGTGATAAATATCTTAGTATTTTAAAAAATGTCTTCTTATTTTTGTGTTCTAATCTGTAACTAGTTGGCAGCTATGCATTTGTGCTCATAAAAAAAAAAAAAAAAAAAAAAAAAAAAAAAAAAATTCTTCTTTAGTTTAGTATTTTTTCATTAATGAAAATATTTTCATATATACTGAGTCATACTTAGATTTTTGTTAATTTATGTGAGTTTGAATGACATCCCAAGAAATTATTTTATTCAAGCCATTTTTTATTTTTAAAAATGTAACTGTTCTCACTAACTCCCCTAATAAGATGCTATTTTTTTTTTTTTTTTTTAATAGCAGAGGTGTACCTCATATGATGTTATAAAAACTTGTAAATGTGACCAAAGATTCAAATGATACTCTTAAATATATTGTCTGTGAAAACTTCAAATTATGTAAACATGCCTCAAGATGTATGAGCTTTAAAATGTTTTTACATTAAAGGCTAAAATGTATTTTTTTTTCACTTTTTAAATTTAATTTTAATTCTAAATTTTTCTTATGCATCATGTATAGGTATGTTCAGATATATTTTGAAATTTTTCCTGTTAATCACTAAACTTTTCTTAAAAATTCAGTACTTCAATTTCTTTATTATAAAAATTATTGTTGAAATTATCGTAATAAAGGTCTTCAGTCAGGTTTCAGAATATTTTTAAATTTAATTCTTAAAAAAAGTATAATATCTTGTTTAATGAATTTGCATTTTTAATGTAGTGGTGTTAAAATATAAGTAATACAGTGTGACCTCAAAAATCTGACATTAAAAAATCCGGCATCAGTCATCTCCCTGCCCCCCCCCCCTTTTTTTTCTACTCTTCTAACTCACTGGAGAAAGAAAAATAGCAATTGTTTATGAATTAAAAACTTCAAAATCGAAAGCCATGGATTAGCGGACAGCGAGATTGCTGATGCTGTGCTAAATAGAACTGCCAATAACGCTAGTAATAGCTCAGAGGAACGACGACGAGGAGCTGGCAAAAGAAAAGGTGTCACTGAAAAGATGCATAAATTTGACTGGAAAATCTATATCTGTTTTAGAGAAACCAGCCTGTATTTTCGAAATCGATATTCTTCACTTGTAAAATCCAAGAAAACTTGTTAAGGAATGGCCGGAAACAAAAATTGAAGCAAATAAATGTGATATTGATGTTTCTGAAATTACACGAGTAGAAATGACTTCACTGTTTATTAGATTTTTTTTTTTTTTTTTGTAACATAGAAAATATCAATTAAAGTTTTTAATATTTTATTTTCTAACACAGATATTACTTGGCTATGGATTAAATTGAATAAAGGCACCATTAAAAATATTGGAAGTACTTTTGATATTCATTCAGAAATCTGGAATTTCAAAAATCCGGCTTAGTCACAGTTGCAACGATGCTGGATTTTCAAAGTTGTACTGTACATCAATTTGATTCTTAGAAAAGATATTTTCATATTTCCTATTACCCTTCAGATATTTAATATTTTTTCCCTCTGATTAATAAATATTGTATAATTTTTTGTAGTGTGAAAATGATTTTAATACTGCATATTTAAAAAAATTATTCTGTTTCTTATGTGTTAAATAATTACACAAAGTTATTATTCTGTTATTTCTAAGCCGTAATAAGTAAGCTTGACAAATAATTGTTAATTTATTTATGTAGTTTATATAATGTAATTTCAAGCTTGATATAGTGTGCTAATAATATGTTACAGAAATAAAATCTTATGATTCACAATTTTCATTGTAAATATTGTTTGTAAATTGTTTTCATAGCAAATTTCTATTAATTTAATGTTATACAGTGAAACCTCCTTGAACAGTGACCTCTAAACAATGACAACCTCCAAACACTGGCCACATATCGATGAAACCAAACACATTCCATAGCATTAACATTAGTATGAACCTCTAAATAAGACATTCTGAACAATGGTCACTCAAAAGTCACGAAATTTTTTTTTTTTTAACAGTTCTTGATACAGTTTCATATTTATTTGCAAACCGAAATCTGAAGCAGATCAAACAAAATTTACTAAATATGCCAACAAAAATCCACTTATTCTCTTAAACACTTAATCTGTTTCCCAAAACTAGTCATAGAAAATGAAGACATTGATGATAATGGGAAAAATTTAGATAATATTCTTAAAACGACAGACATAACTAACACGAAGGCCTGTAAGTTTGTATGTCTGGACAGAGACTTGCAGTTACTACCACATTTGATTCATACAGCAAATGGTGGAAGGTAGGAGAGAGGAAGAGAAAAGTCATGCAGGAGGGGGAATGGAATAGATTATAGAATTACCTAAAATTTCCAGTATTAATACATACACCAAATTTTTGATGAACCTTCGTGAAATCCAAAATTTTGCATTAAATCATAATGATGATGAGTTGTACAACAAAACAACACATACTTTTATTTTTTTCGCGAAAGATATTTGCAGAAAAAAAAGCAACTGCAAATCACTGATTTTTTTTTAAAATGTATTAAAACAACGAGGATTAATTAAAATGGCTGTGTATTTCTATTAAAATTTATGTAATTATGATTTTTTAAAAGTGAAACCTATGAATAACACACTGGTCCCACTCGTAACCGTTATTCAGAGGTTACACTGTACCTCCACTCCTGAATTTATTGTGCTGTAAAACCAAATAAATTTGTATTTACAAGTCTTTTAAGAGAAAACGATAACGTCATATAGAAAAATTTGGGGAGAATAAAAAAGGAAAGCATTTTTACCTGATTTTTTGTTTATACATATCTATATTATAAAGGACAAATATGTCCATGCGCAACACTGGTGTCATTTTGCAAATGGAAATACTTAACGGTGAAATTTCGGTTTTGAAATTTTTGTTACTGCAATTTTTGATACTTCTTAGTTATCCTGTCGACCAATTTCGCCAAATTATATAAATCGCCAAATTATACACATTGACATAATTTTTATTTTAAATAACGAAAGAACAAATAAATTAGTAAAACATTAATAAAAACACAAATAAAACGTCGAATTAATGGTTTTATTGGCATTTAATCTTACAATTAATTAATTAATGGCACCATTATTGGCATTTAATCTTACAATTTGGCAACAGTAATTTGGTCGATGGGATAACTAAGAAGTACCCAATTTTTTTTAAAATTCTAAATGTTGCACATTTTCAATTTTACACCGTCATATAGGGAAAAAAATCTACTTTCAAATGCAATTTGTTTGAAAATTGTATCTTAATTTGCTGATTTATTATGGCTCTTAAAATAATTTTCAAGCATGAATTTTTTTATTCTATCTCTATCTCGTGCATTTTCACATATTCAAGCTTCAGGAATCACTTTATTTTAGATAACAAAAAATCAACTGTTGACTGGAACTTTGAGATAAATTCCATTGACGTAAAACGAAAACAAAATCCTTCTTAGCTTTTTTAATTTAATTCAAAGTAGGAAAACAGATTTTCAAGCATTTTCATAAGATGGTGATTAAAACTTTTCTCAAGAACATTGAAAACAAAATGTTTTAGCGAGAAAAATTATATTTCTCTAAGCATTTATTTTAATTCATAAATATAAAACAATTTTAATAAATTCACCAAAACAAAGGCATTTTTGTATAAGTTCACCCAAATGACATCATTTCTACCAGCTCAGAAATTAGAAGCCAAATCTTGAAAGAACAAAAAGCTTTTCTGAAATAAAGTTATAGAATGTGTGCATTCTTATTGAGGAAGCTTTTGACTTAAATTATAAATATAATTTATTTTTTGAAATATTGTATAGTTAATAAAATTAATACAATAATTGCTTTTTAAATTTACAATAAAGTTAGATTTCACTTTCGTCAAAAGAATTTTGAACAATCTCATTCAGCATCCGTTTGCCATGCGACTAGTATATATAAAAGTCGCACCTTTTCTTTTCTGGAAAGACTCAGTTTACCTCAAAATGTTCTGTAAGTCTGTAAAGTGAAAAAAAAAATGGGAATTCCTGCTAAGCCAAAAGTTTTGTGGATATTTATGTAATTTGTTACAACATATTTTTACATTCTGGCAGGAGTTATTTTTCGAGACAACCCTAAAAGTTACGATTCTCTCATGCGTACACTTAACCAATTTTTAGAAAAGTTTTGTTATAAGAATACTTAGTAAAGGGAAAAATTGGAACTTTTGATGTATTAACCAGCAGCTATTTTTTCAGGTTTTGTGTTGAACATTATGGCAAATATTTATCTCAATCAAATTGGTTAACAAAGTAATCATATGAGTAGACATTTTCTTATTGATTAAAATGTGTGCATTCCAGATCTTGAATGTAGGTCTTTTTGTTTAATATCCCTGCACTCTACCGAATGAATTATCCTGAATAACTCTAGGTGGCATAAATGACCAACTGTTCAGTTTTTTTTTTTTTTCAAAATCAAATAAACATATTTTGAGCCAGAGATTTTACTTAAGAAATTGAATGACATAATTACCGCATTGAAAATTTATTTAATAAAATATATCTTGCTTTTGATTCAAAACATGTTTATTTAACTTGAAAATGACAAAACAGTTGACAGCTATCTTAATGTATGCCAAGATTAATTTCGTCTGGTAAAACTGATAAATTAATACATTTTGGTAATCAGTTGTAGGAAACATTGCTGAGAGAGAACAGTATTTGATAAGAAAGATATAACTTTCCTAATTCTACTTCACTTCTTGCTAAAAACTACATTGAAATAAACAGATGGCTTCTCGTATTATCCATAATACTGCTTTTGTAGCTTATAAAAAGCATGAAAATTTGAATGTAGTTGAAATTATAAACCATTCTTAATATGCAAATTGCTCACATGAACTGTGCCCTCATATTAGTTCATGGGCTGTTTTTGATTTTTTACAACTCTGCTTACAAGTTAAATATTCCTAATGCATGTAGTGTAAGTAGTTGGAGAAGATGCTTATGTTCGCTAGTGGATCAACTGATATTCTCATGACTTTAACATTTCCAAGTGGTTTAAATATCAGCCAGAAGACATTGCTTCTTAAAAAAAAAAAAGTAATGGCCTCAAAATCTACCAAGAGTACCAAGCACTAATTTTTTACACAGTTACTGTTGTGTATTAATGCATGGGCTGTTTTTAATTTTCTACAACTCAGCTTACAAGTTAAATGTTCCTAATGTATGTAGTTGGAGAAGATGCTTATGTTCGCTAGTGGATCAACTGATATTCCCATGACTTTAACATTTTGTAGTTTAAATATCAGCCAGAAGACATCGCTTCTTAAAAAAAAAAAGTAATGAATCAACTGATATTCTCATGATCATTTCCAAGTGGTTAAAATATCAGCCAGAAGACATCGCTTCATTTGAATTTGAAAAAAAAGTAATGACCTCAAAATCTACCAAGAGTACCAAACATTAATTTTTTACACAGTTATTGTTAACTTGTGCTTCAGGTTGATATAATTCACAATAACTGTGAGGAAAAAAAGCCCTTGATAAAATTTTAGGTAGATTTGGACTCATCGATTCTTATACATGATTATCCAACCTTTCAAAGTTCACACTCATGGGATACAACAAAGAGCACATCTCAGAATAATGAAGGGTGTCATTATTCACATGACTCAAAATTTGCAACAATATTATCTTACTGGTACTGGACAATATTTATGTTATGTCACAGTAGTAACTACTGACCACATATTTTTAAAATCTTTTCTTTATGAAGAAAATGAAAAATATGCATGAAATTACATTAAAATAGAGCAAAGAATTCATGTATAACTTATACCTGTTCCTGAAAAGATCTAAAGATAAAATAAGAAAAATATAACCATAAATTTTCTAAACGCAATGCTTTAAAATGGTGAAGTTCCGAATTTTATTCCCAAGCAGATTTTTTGTAGCATCAAATTCAAAGAATATCATTCCTTGGGTAACTACCCAATGGGGAGGTATTTAGTTTTTGGGTATTTACCAAAATCCTGGGAAAATACCTAAAAAGTGGGTACTTTCATATTTCACTCTAAATCATAGGGTACAGTGCTTCAAATATGAAAGAAGCCTTCATGTTAGTTTAAAAAAAATTCCTGCATCTTGTCCAATTGAATGGCCTTGTCCATCTTTTACGTTTACCATGTTCTGATATTTAAAGATACCAGTTAATTAAGTAATTTTTTTTATGCAGCTGATATAGTGAGCACCATCAAACAAAGTAACCATTTACATGCAATGTTCAGTCGAATTCAAGATGAAGGTAGAAACACCGATTCCTTGAAATTGCCAGGAAAAACTAAATGGGGAAGTTTTCTGCATTGTGTTAAACCTTTAAGGCTCAAGATATTTTAAAGTTTGTATTTAAGCGAAATGTTTTTCGACCATCAAAGGAATAAGGACTTCTAAACTTTTACCTCATAATACCAATAAAAGACACTTGTTAAATATACAATAAAAATAAACTAATGCAATGGGTTTCAAAAATCTTTCTTCATCCATCACAAAAAGTCCATCTTATGAACTAGTAAAAAGCTGAACTGGGAAATTTTAATTGTGGCCAGTAACCAATAGTATCTGTTTTATAAGAGAATTTAAATATAAGAAATAATAATAAGAAATTATAGAAGAGAATTTAATTTTATTCTCTTCTCTAAAAGATCCTATTCCTACTGAGAACTGGTGGGATGTTTATTTTATTCCTTGTTCTTGCAATTTAGGTTATATTGGTCAAACAAAGAGAGCTTTAAAATTCAGATTAGGCGAGCATCAGAGGTATATTGCAAATCAAGAAATCTCTAAATCTTCAATTGCTTCTCACTGTTGGTCTTCCAGTCATTGTTTCAATTTCTCCATGGCCAAAATTATTTCTTCCCCTGCCTCTCCCTCTCATTTGGATTTTCATGAAGCATATTTTATTTCTAAAAATTCTGATAATTTTGTCAATGATCTCCCATCATCTCCTTTCCTATCTCCAGTGGCTGAGAGGTTCTGCTCTCGAAGCTGGTAGACGGGAGGTGCTGGGTTTGAACCCAATCGCGCCCGTCGGCCTAATCGTTCGGAGTTTTCGTGGTTTTCTTCGAACCTTGGATTTCCAAGCGTTAATACGGATTAGGTTCCCTTAGAAAGACCCCCACGAAGGGCACTCCCCCTGGGCCTATATCCCTCGTGCAGATAATTGGCCGTCATAAATACAACCAACCAACCAACCTTTCCTATCTCCAGCGTGGAAATTACTTTTGTAATTCTTTTCCCTCTTCTCTTGTTTCTTTTCTTATTATTTTGTTTTTTAAAAAAAGGGGATCTTTTGGTTTTTTCTTGTTTTTTTTCTTTTATATTTCTTTATTTATTATTATTATTTATATTTTTTTATTTACTTCTTTTATTTTATTTTAACTTTGTTTATTTCTTTTATTTCTATTTTTTCCCTATCAATTTCTCTTCTATCGTTTTGGCAACACTTTCCTCTTCTGAATGTGTTCCTTTCAGCTAGCGCCATCTGTCGCATTCTTTGCAACATTCTCTATCTTTCAGTTCATTTTTTACCTTGTCCCCTTGCGGACACGTGTTTACTGTATCTGATGACGAGCTGTTATATTTTTAGCTCGAAACGCATCCTGTGTATTGTTTTTATCTTATGGTGATATTTTACAAAGTTTTATTATTTTTATTGCTTCGTATCGCCAGTTTTCGGTGCTGTTTCGCATTAAAGATCTTACTTTAAAGGAATTGACACTGAAGCTTGTAGATAAATGATGACATTTTATTTTGCTTTAATCCAATCCGAAGAGGTAGGTTGGTAGGAAGGAAGCATTGATTAGTCATCGTACTCCACATAAAAGAAATTCCATGGCAAGATTCCATGGCCTTTATTTAAATTCTAAAACAGTGAAATATTGGCTGGCAAAACATTCTTAGAGATAGTCTTGAATATAAAAATCCAATTGCAAATGGGTATCCCAAAATTCTGGCAATTTACAAAGATCAATGGCACCTCCTTAAAAAAAAGTTTAAAATGGCTTGTTGGCAGACAATTTTTTAGTCCACTTTTTTTATCTAGTGGCCTGTGGATGGTGCTAATTTTGCCCTTTAACTAGTACCAGACTAGATCAGAACCAGAAGAAAGTTTTCTTTCCATTCTCGTACTGGTAGTATGTAATACAAGTAAAATGTTATATCATATCAATTGTAAGCACTTTATTCCAAAAGCAGAGAAATGGGATTTTCATGCTCCAACAGTGGCAAAAACTAAAACTTGTACTATACCAGTACCAAGTTTTATGGGAAAATGAGAAGGAATTTTGGAACGTATTAACATTCATAAAATAACCAATACAATGTGTTAACCCTTTAGAAAGGAATAGTGAGAAAATTAACCTATGGTGGGAAACTATCTCAAAAAATTATAAAGGGTTAAAAGTGTAAATAATAATAAGTTTATATTAGAAATTATAATAGTTATTGAAGATGCTCGTCAGGTGAAGAGAAAACTTTTAGGTTTTAGATTCATACTGAAAAAAAAAAAGACCGTCTCCGTTTTTAAACCAATCGTAATATTAATTGAATCCCTTCAATCCAACGAATCTCACATTCATTTAATATATAAAAAACTCAACAATATAATAAATATATCTATATGTCATAACTACTTCCTGTATTTATATTGCAAAAAAAAAAACAAAAAAAAAAATAAATAAATTTATTTGGGACGACACATTTGGAGGGAAAAAAAAAAACTGGTGTTAGTTCTCCCGATCTTGCTACAAATATTTTAAATCTGGTGATGCAAGGAAGTGCATGTCACATTTAAAATATATTTAGTGGATGCTTTTATAATATTATGAAGTAAAAATTTTGCAATTTAAATTTACAAAAAGCAATGGCCCCTCATTAAAGGAAAGGGGTTTAAAGTACAACATTGTTCCCGGCATTTCGTAGTGGTCGCTAAAGGGCTGGACTTTATATACGATTGCATTGTCAAAAATATACCCTTAAATTCTATTAAAATCTTAAAATTCTGTTTTAGAAAACTCAAGTGCATGAGTATAAATACCAAGTAAAAGGGGTCTCCAAATTAATTTTGAATCCATTTGAAAAGTGTATAAAAACCAACAAAAACAAAACTAGATTCTGATTCCCCCATCTTTCCATCGTTGCTCAAGTGTCCTAAAAATAGATTAGAAGTGACACCACAGGTGCATGCATGTTGTGCATAAAGTACAAGGCCAGATAAGTAGTAACATGGAAGAGAAAAACTCTCTGACTGCCTTACAGTAAAATAAGAGAATTGCCAGAATTTGACAAAGGAAATAAATTCCAGAGAAAGCATAAACAACATGGGTGACATGCAACATCGAAAGTACGGCACGCAAATAACAGAAATGTGATAATAATATCACAATACAGTCGACCAATAAACAATGAAACACTTTAATGTGTAAATTTACAGAGAAAAAACCGAAAATAGCCATTCTGACTGAAAGTTAGGGCTTTTCCAATTTATGTTTTTTAAATACTGAAATTGTACCAAAATTTGAAAAATTTTAATACAAGCCCCTAATTTTGATAACATTTGATTTTTTCTGTAAATTTTACCTAAGGATATCAAATGAGAAGTCATTCGTTCAAGTAGTTTAAGAAATCTGAAGGTTTAAAATTTGAATTTTTAATGTTAAATCCATTTGTAATCGATGCAAAACAGTTCAATGTGGGTAGTTTTTTTTAAGCATAACTCAAGCACTACATGCCGGAATGAGTTATAATTTTATATCATCATAACTGAAGCTTCTAGAAATCGATATCTGTTTTTAAAAAATCATAGGTTAAACTTAACCTTTTGAGTGCCAAGAAGCGCGATCGTGCTCCTCAATGCACTGGCCGAAAATGCCAGGAACGCAATTGCGCTCCTGGCAATTGCACATGAATTAATAAAATCTCTATTTCATACTTGTCGATTCTTGTTTATTGTTTTTTTATTCTGCACGTGTATTTATAAGAAATCTAAAAAATACGATCTCTATTTCATACTTGTTGATTCTTGTTTATTGTCACTTATGTTAAAATGATAATATTTATAGGAATTATAATATTTATTTTTTGTTTATGAAATACTTTTCGTAAATAAAATGTTCCGAATTTAACTAAGAAATACATATATATTTTTAAATTTCTACTTTTCTCTAGCAGTGTGGCACTTGTAGCTAATTCTCTAAAAATCATGTTGGCACTCAAAGGGTTAATATATTTTTTTATTTAAAATAGACTGTTTTTTCGAAAAAATTATAAAATGTAACGTATGAATTTTTTTTAAAGAAAAATTGATTTCTAAAGGCTTCCTTCATATATATAAATTATAAAATTATAGCTTATTCTGAAAAGTAGTTCTAGTGCTATGCTTAAAAAACTACTTGCATTGCAATCTGTTTTTCAGCGATTAAACATGAATTTGATATTACTTCAAAATTTTAAATCTTTAAAATTCCTAAACTACTTAACTGAATGATTTCCCATTTGGTATCCTAAAGTAAAATGTAATGTTAAAGTCAATTGTAATGTCAAAATTAAGTGTTCCTATTGAAATTTTCTGATTTTTGTACAATTTCAGTATAAAGACGATCAATGGTTAAAAAAAAAATGTAAATTGAAAGAATATAATTATTTCCAGTCAAATCACTATTTTGTTCTTTTTATGGGGTAATTTGGTGATAAAAATGCATGAGAATGTTCTCTTTCTTTTATTTTTATTTATTTATTTATTTATTAACTCCACTTTGAAATAGCCAGATTTACTTTTGATAATTGACCTTTATTTGTGAAACTGGTCATTGAAATTAAATAGCATTTAACTTAACCCTTTAAGACCTGACCTATATAATTGTGTAGGTGATCCTAAGGAAAAAGAAAATACATTTCCCTCTTTTTCTGTGATTTAAAGCCAAGCCTGCACTACAAAATTGTGTGAATCCACCCTTGGTGTAACCTGATATCAGATTTTTTTTTTTTTTCCAGTCAAATATGATCTTATTAATCAGGGTTAAACGCAAAGACTTTTAATTTCAACCAAAACTCTCTAGGTCTTAAAGGGTTATGACATATGTAGTTATTTGCAGAGAAAAACACTGTATCTGGAAAAGAAAAGTCTTGTGAGAAGGATTAAAGAATATGTCCCCTTTATTGGAGTAACCTACATAGTAGTAATACATCTGGCATGGTGTTGAACATATTAAGTGTACCTATTACATAATTTAATAAAAAGTACCTCTTCAATAAAATTCTTCTACTAATATACAAATACATTATGTTTGTATATTAGTAGAAGTGCTAAATAAATACATATCAATACATTAGTGCTAAATAAATACATTAGCTTTTTTACATTATTCATTATAATTTGAAAAGGCATTTAAATTCAATATTTAAATGTAAAATTTTGAGTTATAAGAAGTCTAAAGTTCTAAATTTTTCTTTCTTTATCCATTATAACGAAAAATAGATAGTATGATAGTAACATAGTGGTTTTCACAGCTACATTTAATTGAAGAATAAATACACAGGTAAATAACCCAAAATGACTATTTGCCTGGGTATATGCCCTTAAAAATAAATACCTGGGTATTTTACATCACTGGTAATGATGCATATAGGGCATTTCCATCATAACTGACATAACATTTTATCATCGAATTTTGTTTTCAAAACTATGTAGAAAATTTTCTAATAAAGCTAGAACAAATTTTTACAATCTAATGTACATAAAGAGCAGTGTAACGCATCCAGGGTCGTACCCATCGATCTTACCAGTCTCCGATAAGATGGAGCCACGTTAGGCTTAATTACGATTTGAGATGTGTAAGAGAAAACTTATCTGCATAAATACAAATCTCTTCTACCTGAAATCCTTTCTGTTCAACATAGTTTATTCAAAACTAACAAAATTTGAATGATTTGCGCAGTTGAAAAACAATTTCAGAACTCAAATTAAAAGCATACGTTAGCGCAAAACGTCAACAAGCGGTAGCCAGTCATTCACTTGATTCATTGAAAAAAAATTAAACCATGGAGGTATATTTCTCTCGGCGCAAACAACTTCTGTAAACAAATTAACTATGTTCTACCGATCTGGGAGAAGAACAGATCCACGTTCCCTCCCGCACTAGAGAAACACGTTCTCAACAAGGTCGAAACGGTTGCAAAACTTCGGTTCTTTGGCGGTCGTTTTCAAAGTGAAAATGGCAAAAAGCTTCGTTGAAAGGAATGAAAAAGGATACCCATTGCTATTTTCATTCACAGGTAAGTTTTATGAATGCTTTTCACTCTTTCCTAAAAATCTTAATTTTTCAGATATTTATGTAGTTTTTAAGAGTTGTTATACATAGAAGAAAAAATTGTTAATGCCTGTTTTTAATTGTAGTGACTTTAATATATGTCTGTCTAAAGTTTAGCTCAATATTCTGAGAATTGTTCATTATATTTATTTACTAAAAAAATTAATTGTGTTAAACTTAAGAATAATTGATAGCCAGTCAGAAGAGTGTAAACAAAAATAATAAGATGATCGACTTCGCTTTCTAAATTTTTCATCGATTTCTGATAGCAAAACAATCGAGGGGGGCGGGGGGTGGGGAGTTTACAATATCAGCAGAATGTCTTACATGTATTTAAAAATAATTTAATGGGAAAGCATGAAATTTAAATAAATAACCATGAATATTATTTTAAATATTTATTTTAGCATAAAAAATTATTTATATATTGCATTTAGACTTTTATTTTTATTTTTCATATAATAAAGAAATATTTATATGACTGATAAAACTAAAGTTTGAAAAGGTATATATTTAAAGACATTTAGTCAAATTCATTTAAATAAGTTGAAAAGGGAGCAGCTAATTTTAGTTTGAATATTTTTTAATGTAACATCTTTTTCGAGTAAAAAACATTTTGTACAGTTATTAAAAACAGGCATTAACCATGTTTGATTCTTCTTTGTATTACAAAAATTTAAAAACTACTTAGATATATAAAAAAAATTAAGGTTACGAAACACTAAAAGGCATTTATAAAACTTATCCTTGAATAAAAATAGCTTTCGTCTTTTGCTTACAAGTTTTATTGGCAGATTTTAAACACACTGAGACTTTTATTTCTTTAAAATTTAATTTTTTTTGGAGGGACGGGGGATAAAAATACAGTTTCAAAGTGTTATTTAAATCTTTGTATTACAAAAATTTAAAAACTACTTAGATATATAAAAAAAATTAAGGTTACGAAACACTAAAAGGCATTTATAAAACTTATCCTTGAATAAAAATAGCTTTCGTCTTTTGCTTACAAGTTTTATTGGCAGATTTTAAACACACTGAGACTTTTATTTCTTTAAAATTTAATTTTTTTTGGAGGGACGGGGGATAAAAATACAGTTTCAAAGTGTTATTTTAAAAAAACTATTAATTATTATTAGTATTATTTCAATAGCTGCAGCACAGGAGATTTCATTTTTAACTCATAGTTTTATTGCATATTTGTTAATTTTTTGTTTTATTAAGGAATCTTAATTTTGTTATGGTATAATAGCCGGAAAGCCTGGTTTACCCAGAAGTATTGTAAATGCTAATAGTGTGTTTATTAGAACACAAAGTAACCGAACTTTGCTTATCTGAACGCTTCCATATTGCCAATTATTTTTATCAGTTTTTTCAAATTTTAAGTGAAAAACACAATTTTTACTCACCATCCTAGGATGGGCATTTACACTAGTTTAAAATATTTCTTACTGAGGTCTTAATACCCAAATACATGTAGATTATTTCAATCTCTCTTTGAGTCCCAAAAATTGCAATTCAAAATTCTGTAACTGACGTAACATAAAATATACAAACATTTTTTTCTGCGTTCACTGAAGGGTAAAAATTATCAAAACTGTCCAGTTAAAAAAAGTGATTTAATGTTCTCAACAGCACTAAATAATACCAAATTATAACAGTAACTTGTTTAACTAATTTCTGAATAATAAAAAAGAAAAAAATGGCATTTACACGTGTAACTGACATAACTTTTATTGTATAACTGACGCAACATCTGTGTAAAAATATGAAAAAAAAAATTAATTCATAGTAAAATTTAAGATAGAATTTTTCTGTGAAGGAAGCCTATCTAAAAACATTGTAGAAAAAAAGGAGTCAAAAAAATTAATTGCCTCCATAAGAATAATAATACGATGCAACCTCGATTATCCAAGCTAATTGGGACTGATAGTACCTCGGCTATCAGAAATCTTTGTTAATAGAAATTGTGTATAAAAAATCGCCGTGCTTGCGAATTTAACATCTCTTAGAATAAAAAACAATAGAATGTTTTTTAAATGATAAAAATATATAAAGCTATGTTTCACAGCTCAACAAATTTAAAAAGGAAATCAACTACTAGTAGTAAATTTAAAAAAGCAAATTGAAATTTTTTTAATTATATTAAGTTAAATATTGAAAGATGCATTTTCAAAAATAAAACAAATCTCAAGAAAATATTTTTTTCAAAATTTAATTACAATATGTTAAATTTACATTAACACGGGATTTGCGAAAGAAAGGGCAAAAAAGAAGAATGTCATGAAACCCAAATGTCTATTGTGAGAGTCACCCCCCCCCCCCTTACTGTCGCCAGTCAAGTAGGGGGGTGTAATTGTCCAATAACACATTGCTCCTGGTGTTCAATAGGGTCACACGGAGACTGGAAACAAAGCATTGTTTGCTGTTGACTTCTCAGGATGCAATGTTTCTTGGAAATTCAGTGCTTTTGGGGGAAAAAGAGCTTATAGCACGGACAGCGAACTAAAAAGTGTGGTATTTTTCAATTTTCAATGCTCATTCACAAAAAAAAAAAATCAGACTTGGTAATTGGCTTGGTTAACAAAAACCTCGATTAATTGAATCTCAGTTAATCGAGGTTTTACTGTAATAAAAAAATTCAAATATTGATTTTAAATTAAGAATCCTTTAAAATTCCTTTTTATTTTAAAAAAAATGCTAGTACCAGAAAATGTTTGAAAGGGTGCAAAGAAAACCTTGGTGCTGTGTTGAGCAGCATTACTTAAAACATGGGTGTAACCTGTCCTCAAAAGGTTAATATCTTAATAGATGACTGTTATAAGTCACAACATTCAGAGGGTTACATAGTATAGACTGCAAGTTGCATATGATTTGTTTAAGTAACAGGAAATGGGAATAATTACAGTAGAGGCTTGTGATAGGACAAGAAAAAATTGTATCTGTCCACAAACACAATAGGACCAAGGATATGAAAATTAAAAAATATATATAATTTGCAAATAAATGTTTTGCATTTGTCTCTAAAACACATGTTTTAGAGACAAATTGATTTACATACAAGTTCCATTTTCTTAATCAAATTAATCATATTTATTGTAATGAGCACACATAAAATTATTTTTAAAGTGAAATTAATTTTTGGGGGTAAACACAAAATAAAGCACAATATAACAGGTAGCTATTGTTATTAAGTAGCTATTATAGTCGTCTGGAGGGAAGCAATTCTGGAAAATTTTGGTATATTTTCATTGATCATGATCTCTAAACCACCCTCTGTTCAAATGTTGATTTATATATATGGCATTTGTCATATGATACTGCTCGTATTTATAAACTAATTTGGATATAACTAAGCATGAGTATTGGGCTTACCAAGATCTTAACAAAGTTTATTAGCAAACTTGGTCCACCATCTTGTTTTTCAAACTAAAATAATATACAAAAAAGTAAAAATCCAATTTTTTTCTTAAATGTTAGGCCTTGATACAAGTATACCAGGGCATTTTTTGTTTTGCCTCTATCTAAAAATTGGATGAAATATAACAGTTTGAAATTCTAAGATGGCTGACATTTTGAAGCAATACAAAGAATAAAAAAAATAATAATAAGGGATTTAATATATGAATTTTAGTGAATGTGGTATCTCGCAAATCATCTTTCATTGTTGTAACTACAAGGGACAGACAAAAAGTTCTCAGAACTTCATTGTATTTCTTTAATCTTTATTACTACAATATAGGTACATATTTGTTTAATCACCATTAAAGTAGGCTCCATCAGAACACACATACTATATCCTGTTTTGGTATCTTCCCAAGTTCAGCCATCGCATTAGTTTTAATGTCTTCTACAGTGTCACAATGATTACCTTTGAGTCCCATTTTGATTTTGGGGAAAAGCTAGAAATCGTCATGCTTAGTGCATTCATTTGTCTTCCATTTGTAAGCCTAAGAAAGTCTCTGAAGCAGATTTCCCCATTTTCAAATGAACTTGATGTTCGCCTTTCGACATCATGCCAACTGATCACCACACACTCCTATCTTCAGCTATCCTGCCGTCACACTGTCTTTTATGAATTCCATTAGTAAAAAAATATAGTGATAGTGAACAAATAAATTAATTATATTGTGGTATTAAAGGGGTATGATGAAATTCCATGAATTTGTTGACTGTCCTTGTATTTTTCCAATTGTCATACGTATAAAACTATATATTCATATCCGCTACTGTAAAATTCTCACCAAGCTATGACATTTGGAAAATTATCTCCAATTTTGATGAGCAAAACTAAGTTGCTATAAATGAAGCCAACATTTTCTGTACCTGACTAATTTGGAAAAATTCTTATTCAAATTCGTTACTGTGGAAAATTGTGAATAAATCTCAAATCAGGTTCTTCACATTTTGGCGTTGTGTTTTAGAATAAAATTAGCTAAAATCTCAAAACTAAGACATACAGAAGCTATCTTTTCCTCTCAGAATAGGGTGGAGAGACTTTTTTATTATACATTTTAGGCAAAAAAAGCTTTCAAATAACTTTTTGACCACTAAAATGTCTTATGAATTACATAATTCCAAGTGACAATTCTAACAAATTTCAGAATTAATTTTATTTAATAAACAGAAATATTTTACTGTGAAATAAATCTTATAACACTAATACATTACATGCATAAAAATATGTTTTTATTGTAAATTGAAAGGTACCAAAACATACAGATATATTTGTTGATATTCACAAAACTTATGAATTGTCCTATTTTATTTTTTAAATATTGTTTCAAATATAGTATAATTTAAATTTTTGCTAACTATTAACATCACTATTTTCTTTTTTATCATTAGTTCTACCTGTAGTATTTTTATTTGAATTTTGTTTAGGTGGTAAAATAATAAATTTAATAGCATCTTCTTTATGTCTAATGTCTATTATTCTGCCATCATGCATTAAATCTTCTTTCATCTGTGAGAAAACATTTTTCTGAAAAAGAAAAAAATGAAACTAAATAAACAGTTTTTTCAACTGTCTTCATCAGAGTTATAGACATATCTTTAAATTAAATTCATTCAAACTTACTGATAACATAAAAAAAAATGTATGAAAAAATACTGTAGTTAACGATCATAAATTCAGTAAAATTTACAGTGCCAATAAACAAACATTTTTGCTTGATTTTGTCCAAGTTAAAGAAATCTGAAAAATAAATTTTCAGAAAATGTATTTAAAAGACAACTTAAGTCATCATGATCACCTTAAGTGAAAATAACAAGAACTCTACTTCTATTAAAAGAAAAACATAATGTGCGATAATTTTTTAAAATAAAATATAAGCTATAGAATTTTATTATTAAATGTAAAAGAAAAAAAAAACCCTTACATCATAGTGAATGATGTTATTTGAATTTTGGTGGTGTCATTTGCTGTTATAATCAAATCAACAGGGTGACCACAGACCTGGAAAACAGGGAAATGTCAGGGAATTTAAGATTTCCGGAAATATCAGGGAATTCTGCTTAAAATCAGGGAAAAATGTGTTGTCATTTTTCTTTTTCTGTAATAGTGCGAACGGTCTTTCATTATGCATTTTCCATTCGAAGCGCGGCTACTTCTCAATTTAACTTGGAGCGGTGAAGGAGAAAACGCTTTTATCTGATTGGTACTGATGTCATGAAGCCACTTCTTCGGCTATGGGCAACTCAGTTGCTGCCCCGCCTCAGCCCGCTCCCGCTGTCTTGCAATGCCTTGTTTATCTTGTATTGAAAATGTGATTGCATCGCTAAATGGTACGCAATTCTATATAACGCAATTCTCCATATAACGCACAACTTCTCAGATGTAAACAATGAGTTTTGCAGTTAAAAAGCACCTGCATTTTCACTTTGTAAAATATTGCTACTCTCTAGAGGACTAAATTTGATACATTAGTTCAACTTTATCTTCTAATTTAAGACCTTTTTACTGAAAAAAATGCTATTATTACAATAAACATTTTTGAAAATGTCTAATATAAGGGATGGTTGTGTCAGTTATATTTGGATCATGTTTATAAAGTAAATTTAACTATGTCTGACCTATATTATGGAAAAATTTATAATTTGGATAACTCTTGGTAACAAGGAATGCAGTATAAAGATATTCTAATGTATTTTGATATGTTTCAGACATATTTGGCCATGTTTACAATGTGAATTTAATGATGTGATCCATATAACGCAAAATTCTATATAACGCACAATCTTGCGTTTTTAGGTTTGCATTATAAAGATCTTCTACTGTATTACTTTTTTATTGTGACTTCACACCTGAATATGGAATAATCATTTTTCAATAACTGTTCATGCACTTATACACCTCAACGTTTCAAAACGAAATCGCGTCTGTATACCGCGTGTTATTTTGGATCGGACTCCACTCGCGATCGAATGTGCAGATGGTCATATTTTCTCTTACTTGGATTCGGATAGAAACACTAGTTATTTATGGCGACGTAGTTTCAAGTTGATTGGCTTAATAATCCAGAGTTTAAGGATTGGATTAGAGAAGTGCCTAATGATGTGTATAGAGCAAAATGCATAAAATGCCACTATTCATTTATGCTAAGTAATATGGGTCGGAGAGCACTTACGAGTCATGCTAATGGAGCCGAACATAAAAAAAGGATGAAAGCTGCATCACAGCCAAATATAATAAATTCATTACTTTCCAAAAAAAATTGCAAATGAGGAGAGTTTGAAAGTAGAAGAACCAAAAACTGACCCTACTACTGCAAATACGTTGCTTTATTCTGAGCCAACAACTTCGAGTTCCTCATCCGATAACAAATTAGCTGTAGCATCTGAAACTTTACAGAAATTTTCCATTAATGACCAAGTAACAAAAGCAGAAATTCTTTGGTGCATTCAAATAATGACACACAAATCCATGCAATCAGCAAGTAAAGATGTGATGCTTTTTAGAGCTATGTTTTCCGATAGCGAAGTACCACAAAAAATGCAATTGCAAAGAACAAAGATTGCATATTCCATCCTTTATGGTATAGTCCCTTATTTAAAAGATAGTTCATTAACAAAATTGGCTCAATGTATTATACCACTGGATTTGACGAATCGTTGAATAAAGTTTCTCAAAAGACCCAAATGGATGTGAATATCAGATTTTAGAATAAAGATGATTCTGGGGCAAGTACAAAATTATTCACTTCTTCATTTTTGGGTCGTGCCACTTCTGACAACATAAGAGAAGCTTTTAAGGAAGCTCTCTATCCTCTAAATATGAAATCCATTTTACAAATTTCAATGGATGGCCCAAATGTGAACCATTCATTTTTTAAAGATTTGAAAGTGAACATAGTTCAGAGATTTTAAATATTGGTACCTGTGGTCTCCATATAATGCATGGTGCCTTTAAAGCTGCCATGCGATCAACAAATTGGTCTGTTGTTGGGTTTTTGAGAGTGTTGTTTAATTTATTTAAGGATGTGCCTGCATGTCGGGCAATTTATACTGAATTATCCGGATCGAAATGCTTTCCGAAGAAATTTTGTGCTGTACGTTGGCTGGAAAATGGTGACATTGCTCAGCGAGCAATATATCAGGGAAAAGTTACATATATCAGGGAAAAATCAGGGAAATTGAAAATTATATTTCTGTGGTCACCCTGATCAAGGTTCATGCTGCTGATCTGAAAAATCTGCATTACACCCAATTGTGAGAGTTTGAAAAAAAAAACCTTTTTTTTCTTTTGGTGACACTATCAATCACATTAATGAATGGTTGGAAGGTTTGTTATGTTACATATTTCTATTTTGACTTTTTCAAAGTTCATTCATATATACAGGGTGATCGGAAAATAACTGGCCAAATTTTAAAGGGTGGTAGAGGGAACCACAATAAGCATTTTTATCATTGAATGTGTATCCGGAAATGAAGCACATAAGCACCATCTGTTGGTGCTTATATGCTGTCTTTCATTGCACCTTTCACATTCTTCTTCGTCAGCAGCACTTAAATGTGCCATTTCCGAACATACATTCTAAGACAAAAAGAGATCATTTGTTTAGGTTCTCTCTACCAACCTTTAAAATTTGGCCAGTTATTTTCTGATCATCCTGTGTATAAATTTATTTCACTCACTAACAAGCTATTCTGAATAACTAGTTAACTTGAATTTTGTTTCTTAAAATTATTTAAAGATAATAGAGATAGATAGTTTTTTCTTAAATTCGTGAAAGATCTGTTTTGATAAGATGCATTTGCTTTATTAGTTTCTATATCCAGTGCTGTAGTTGGGTGGGAACGCCGTTCCCAGAAATATTTGGTTTGTTACTGTAAATAATAATAATAATAATAAATAATAAAATATTTGGCGTACGAGCACAATTTTTTTCTCAAGCGGAATGATAATTTATGCTAGTTTTAAAAAGGTCCGTTTCACTTGTATTCAAAAACTGCGTAGGACAACCCTTAAAATTTTTTTGTCCTGAACCATATGTGAAATCTTGGTAGTGATTAGTAAGAAAATTAGCAGATGAGACAGCTTGTCATAAACCATAGAGAACAGAAAACACCTCTCATCATCGTTCTTTTGGAAACTTCTCGGATAGGTGTGCAAGTAAGTAATATATGGATTTATTTCTGTTATTTCAATTTATTTTGATTCATAATGGAAAATATCACTATGAGATTGATTAAATATTGCTATTAGATTGATGGTATACAAATACAATACTATAAAAACTGGAATATAATAATTATAACTGTTAATTGAAAAAAAAATCAGCTTTTGGCTAAATGTTTTAAATTGGATTTTGGCTTAGTGAAAATCCGGTAACATCAACATCTACTGTACTCTATGAAAAGGTGAGTTCCCACAAGTATTTTTTCCAACTACAGCACTGTCTATATCAGATAATTGAATTTAGATCAATAACTGATCTAAAAACTATATATGTTACAAAAAATTGTAACACATACTGAAAAAGTAAAAAAAAAAGTACATTAGAATAATTCTAGAATCAGTGTTTTGTGATGAATCTATTGCTAATATTACTTAACATTTAGCTATAGCTTTTTTCCAATTAGTCAAATTGTGAAAATTAGTAAAAAACAATAGCGGCTACTCTGAATACAATACCAGAGATGTAGTGGAGGGTATTTGGTGGTATATACCATATACCTTCTGTATAACTCCATATACCCTCCATAGCTATAGCGTATACTGTCTGGTATATACCCTCTGTCTATAGCATATCATATGTACTCTTGGTTTTTTACAGCTACACCACTGTACAATACAGTAAATTTTTTGAACAAGCTTATGCAAAAATACATTTAAACAATACTGATTTATCTAAAGTTGAACTTCAGCAGAAAGACTCATAACAGCTGAATTATATGTATACAGTAGAACCTCGCTAATCCAAACAAATTGGGACCAGTGCCTGTTCGGATTACAAAAAATTCAGATTACCTCAAATTCTGATAAAAATAGAAAAGAAAAAGGTGCTGCTAAAAAAATGTAAGTTATAAGTACTCAGTAGTACAGTAAACATCCTCTAATCCAGCATCCTAAGGTCCGGCAATGCTGGATAATACTGCACAACTTTCGGGAAAAAAATAGTATTCCTTGTTTAATCACTCCTGATGTTTATAATAATCCAGTGGAACTTCAGAATGAGGAATTGCGTATAACAACCCATTACAAACGTTTCAAAATCACGAATATATAAATAGCTTAGTCACCACATCGACGAGGGGAGAAGAAAAAAACATTTCAGTAGAAAATTTGCAAAATCAAATTGTTGAAAGGAAAACAATTTTTTATCATCTGAATTAAACACTTTTTGCATTTTTGAAAAGAATTTTATAGTGACTGGCAAACAAACTGATATTCGAGATTTTTTAAGATGGCTTCTACGAGTAGGCCTACAGTGCGCATTTTCATTTTATTTTTGTGTACATATGTTGTACTTTTACATTATTGAGTATTGTTTTTATTCTATTTAAGCTGTTTAAAGAATAAAAAACATACTTTACTGCCATTTTTCTTGTTTAATTCTAACATCTACACGTTTTTCCCGACATTCATTCTATAATCCAGAAAATTTCGCAAGTTAATCTCTTCAGATAACTAAAATTACTGTTCAAGTATAATTTTTTAAAATAAAATCGCTTCAGATTAACCGAAATTTCGTATTAGTGGGATTCTACTGTATTTACAAAATTACCCCATCTTCCTAACACTTAAAATGATTAAATTAGAAATAATAATATGTCTTTAAAAATTAATTCAAAGAATAACTATAGTGACGGTAATATACTTACTTTGATTTCCTTAATGCAATCTCAAACAAAATATTTTGTTTATAATTGTAGCTATACACTTTTAGAGTCTATTTAAATTAAATATTAATCTACTTAAGAAGAAAAATACTATATTATTAGAATGAAAATAAAAAAATAATGATTAACAAAAAACTTCTGTTTCAATTTACAGATATCAAAAGAAAATTATTTTGTTTTTTAAAGAGAATATATAGATATAGTGATACATTTCTGTTACACCAACACCATTGCCACCAAGTTTGCACAAAATGAAATTAACATGAGATGAAACATAAAAATAAATAAATAACATTGTCGTTATGAAAGTGAGCATACAAAAATTATAATATTTGAAAATTAAAGATTTTCATGAACTATTTTATTAAATCAATACTAATATATACTTAAAATATATACTTAATATATACTTAAGGAAAATAAAATGAAATTCAATTTAAAGTGCAGGTGTGAAATTGGAAATGCCTCTAAGACTAATGCCTCTAATGTTCTTGCTGGCTTTTGACCAACATTAGCGATTTGGCGAATAAGAAATAAAAAACAGTAGCCAAATGAAAAGAAATGCTAGCAAAATAGATTCTGCATAAAACACTGAAAAATCTATCTTTAATCCCTTATTGTATCCCTTTTTTTCAAAATGTTCTAAGATAACCCAATTTTTTGTAATTGCTTATAAAATAGAAATTTTACTATCCGCTACAGAAACTAAAAAAAATAAAATAATAAGTACATTCTAAATGTCTACAGAATACGTTAATGTTTCCAATATTCTTTTAGCAATCTAAATAAAAATTAAAAACAGCTATCTTTGATTTACCGTTGGAAAATATACACTAAAAATTGCTATGTGATTTCGACTCTTAACCGATAGGAAAAATTTTACCGGCCAGAGATACTCTGCAAACAACTGATAAATTGGTAAATCGCTAATTTTAACATCGCATTATAGCAAAACTTTTCTCTATATAGCGCTTGATGCAAGTAATTTTGTTTGTGTTTTTACAGGCGCAACTCTGGCACATAGATAGTGATTAACTGACAATAGAGAAATACTTATTGAATAATGCTTTTTGTGTCTTTGGCTGTTGCTATACTGAATTGGTGTTGAGTCAGTATCTCTATAAATAGAGCAATGTAAATGAAATGGTGCAATTGAACATGTAAAGCGACATCAATCGTTCAGTAAAAAGGATAAGAATCTCGGCTGTATTTGCACACCACACACACACAAAAAGAGCACAAATTGAGCACTCGCAGTTTGGCGAGTCTGATTGCGCTTTTACTCGCCAAATGGAGCATTTTGTCGCAATTGGGCGCAATGGCAAGCACACTGCTCTAAGCACTGCAGTAAACATTTCATTTTATAATAAAGGCATTCATGATTGATTTTTTGAGCAGAAACTTTTTTATCTATAATTCCAAAGTCCTGAAACAATTTTATTGCAGCTTCCTCATTAATAGGTAACTGTCAAATGGTAAAATCTATCTCAGTGTCAGTAATAAACATAAGTTATAATTTAATAATAAATATTTTTGATTAAAAAAAATAACAAATTAAGATGTTTTGTGAGGTTACAAGTAAATAATAAAAATTAAAAAAAATATTTCTCATTCAATAAATAACAAATCATAATGCTTGGCACAGTTTGTAATAAAAATCCTTAGCATGATCAGGGAAATAATGTCATATTAGCATGCATTTTGGCATGGTGTTGGCATAGCAGAAAAGTACTAATCAGTATTTAACATTCTTTTACAATAACATATAGACCGTGAGGTAGCTGCACAGACCATCACCTTATCAAGTTGACGGCTGAAATTCCAGGATTAGATGGAACTCGATTAGTATATTAAAATACAACAGGTCTGCCGAGTCATATCAAGGTGGAAACCATCTGCAGTCCTGATTTTAGTGGTTGATTGGTAGGTTTATCATTGTGTTTTCCTGCACCCAAAGGTATGAAAACATGGAGGACTGGGAGCAGGAAAACACAATGGTAAACCTAACAGTCAACCACTAAAATTGGGTTTGCAGGTGTTTTCCATGGAGATATGATTTGGCAGACTAGTTGCATCTTAATATGCGAATCGAGTTTTAACTAATCCTGAAATTTCAGCCATCAACTTGATGAGGTGATGGTTTGTGCAACCGCCCCCCAGTCTAATATTAAAATTTCAGTTTTATCTGACTAAATTTGGTAAACTCAGAGCAAATGATCTTAAATTCCCTTTGCTTTGTGGTTTTGGAAGAGGTATTATATTTCTAGGAACCTATGCAAGTTAAAAGAAAATTAAACCAAATATAATCCCTTAACACAGTCAGATTTAAATGTGTTAGGACATTATATATTTATTAATTTCTCCAGACCTAATGGATTTGAAAATTAAATAATATATTTTTTAATGTTTATTAACTACAACATATTAAAGAATTGCGATAATGTTATTCTTTGTACCCTTTATAATTACAAAACATTTCAATAAGAATAAAATGTGTGCATTCTTAATATATATATATATATGTGTTGTATTTATTGTTACGGAATTCATTTTTTTTATTAATTGATATGTAAAAGTACTAATGATAAATTAATAATGTAAAACAGGGCTGTAACTAGACAGGGACAGATTGGGCTGAGCCTCAAACTTAGCAACTACTTGAGCTTCCTCTTGACTTCAGAATCTTTTAATACATATCACCTATATTACATTGAAAATTTTTAAAACTTTGTAATCAAAAGTTTTATGACAGGGGTGATTTGTCCCCTACTTCATATATTATTAAAATAGAGGGAGAAATGTCAAGTTGTGAACTAGCCCCATTAAAATTTTCAAAGCATCTTCTGACTTTGCCAACTGGTTTTGGCCTTGATGCATAACATAATTAAAAGCAATTAAAATATTTCACTATTTACTTTGATATACAACACTCTGCATTCTACTTATAACATTTAGTGTTATGAAACTGAATTTTTTATAAATTTGTTCGATATTTTTATGCATTTTTTAAGAACATGCAAAGAAATCACAAAAATGGTCCCACTCTTTAAACAGGGTTCATACTCATCAGGAGATTATGGGATTCAGGAGAAAATCAGGGGATAATGCGAAAAATTCCCCAAATCTGAGAAAACCTGGCAAAATGAATGGTTACTCTGGGAAATTGAGGCCAATTGCTGCTATTCGCGTGCTTTGTGATGTCATAATGAAATCAAACTAAGCCTTCTAACATTATGAGATATAGAATTGGAAACTAGCCACTCCTTCTTACAGATTAAATATAACATATGTTATATTTAATCTGCGTTCCTTCCAACATCTGCATTCAGTCACTAGACACACCTTCTAACATCATGAGGTTTGAAAACTGTTAAAGAGGAACTTAAGAAAAATAAAGGACATTTTAAAACTGATATTGGCACTTGCAGCCTTCACATTATTCATAATGCTTTTCAAAGAGGTAATGAAATCACAAAGTGGAAATTAAATTCTTGCAACAAACAGTCAACCAAGTTTTTACATGCCCCCACAAGGCATGCAGACTTCTTCTCTGTTGTTACACAAATTAATGTTTTTCCTTTAAAGTTTTGTTCATATTGTTTATATAGGTAGTGTGAAAACTTTTATTTATTGTACATTAGTAATTTTATTTTATTCGGGAGTGTTATAATACTGGTTTAAAAAATGTTATTAATTGTTGACATGGAAAAATTAAACAATTATGCCCGGGGAATTCATAAGGAGATTTTTTCTTGGAGAATGAGTATGAACCCTGTTAACCCATTAACTGCTGGTGTTGCATTGACGCAAGAGTCAAAATAAATGCATATAAAAAATTAGCTATCAGATGAATTTTATATTAACAATAATTTTTAAGTAGGGAAGATTATAGTTAATAATTCAATAGAAAAAAATTTTCTTTCACCAGTTTTTTTATATTTAATAATGAGTTCCAAACTTGAAGCCTTTTAAAGTGAAAACCTTTCACGTTGTCGTTTTCAGAGAAGAAATATAGTTTGAAAAACGTAAGCTTTAGAAGTAATCTATTTTTGACACGGTCAAATTAGATAAAAACATTCCACAAATCAGTTGTTTTTGTTTTAGTGGGGGAGGATGAGAAAACAGGTTTTGCGTTCGTGTAACATGAGCGGGAAACTGGTAGTTCTCTTATTCACTCGTGTCTTTCGACTCCTTCGGATTTTTTCTCATTCTGTGCTCATAGAGGTGACTAAACCGTTAGAAGAGGCTCTTTAAAGAATTTTTGATAAAGATTCAAATAAAGATGATTGGAAAGAAACTGATATTACTGCTATTTCACCAGATATAGCAGAAATTATTGATGAAGAAGGAAATGATAATAAATCAAAAAATGACAGCAATATTTCACCATGCGATATTGCTGGCGAAATTGATATGAGCATAAAAAGAGAATTTTGTGCCCTCTAAAATTTGTACAAGTCATACATTTAATAGAAAGTAGGAGACTTGAAGTGGATAAAGAAGGAAACAATGACTTGAACTCAACCAAAAAATAAAGAAAAAATAAAATACTGACAAATGCAGGAAGAAATCAAGATTATGTTTGAAAATAAAAAGACTCACTTAGATTTCAGACATGAAGTTGCATTGCAAAGGGTGTTTACAAAAGCAAACACTGCATGCAAAATCCATTACAGACAGAAAGCAGACATTTAATTGTCAAGTCCAATGACAGCAGAAGACTGCATTGTGAACAATGCCATAATCAGAATGTTTATCGCTGCAGTAAATTTTGGATGTTGCTTTATTACTTAAGTGTAACAAATAGTTTGATGCTTGAAACTGTTTTCTGGATATATTCAGTAATTTGTAAAGAAAAAATTATTAAAATTCAATAATAAATTAATTACCTTTGAAGAGATTGTTTGCTTACTAAATTGTAACAACTCTAAAAAAAATCTTATAGTGCCCAAATCTAAGAAAACCCTGCAGATGTTCAGTTGAATTCACTGAAAATTAATACTCTTATTCTGCTGATGTTGTGTGAACACAACAGTCGATTTTTTGTAAGCTAAGACAAGTTTTGTTATTTTCACTATAAATTAATGTTATGTATGTAAATGCATAACCAATATCCTTTGTACAAAATTTTTTCAACCCCTTATAGTTTTGGCAGTTAATGGGTTAATCCTTTGTACAAAATTTTTTTAACCCCTTATAGCCCAGTGGTTAGGGGGTTGAATTCGGAATTAATTAGGGGAAAGCTGGAAATTGGAATTTAATCCCTTCAGTTTAGGTCTAAAATGAACGTACTATGTTTTCTTTCTCATACTTGGGTGAATGTTAGAAAATATGTACATATTTATTTTCGAAAAACACGTTTTTTTTAGTTTCCTTAACAATATCTCAAAACGGCTAACTCTATAAAAAACATTGTCAATACAAATGTTGTAGAGCTTAAAATTCTGAATAAAATGAGTGCCATCATTAATATTTTTGTTCAACATTAAGGTCACAATTCTATTTCAAAATTTTTCAAATCAAGAGATTGAAGCCAGGAGAGACCAAGTTAACTTAACAATATCTCAAATTGCGGCCTTAATATTGAACAAAAATATTAAGTGTAGGTACTCATTTCACTCAGAATTTTAGGCTCTATAACTTTTGTACTAACAATGTTTTTGATAAAGTTAGCTATTTTGAGATATCGTTAAGTTAACTTGGTCTCCCCTGGCTTCAAGCTATTGATTAGCGATTAAGGCAAAATTTTGAAATGGAATTGCAACCTTAATGTTGAACAAAAATATTAATGATGGTACTCATTTTATTCAGAATTTTAAACTCTACAGCATTTGTATTGACAATGTTTTTTATAGAGTTAGCTGTTTTGAGATACTGTTAAGGAAACTAAAAAAAAACGTGTTTTTCGAAAATAAATATGTACATATTTTCTAACATTCACCCAAGTACGAGGAAGAAAACATAGTACATTCATTTTAGACCTAAACTGAAGGGATTAAAACAATTTCCAGTTTTCTCCTAATTAATTCTGAGGTCATCCTCCCTGATGATGGGTCTAAAACTTTGAAGTAGAATTGTGACCTTAATATTCAACATAAGTATTGAGTGTAGGTACTCATTTTACTCAGAATTTTAAGCTCTACAACATTTGTACTGACAATGTTTTTGACAGAGTTAGCTGTTATGAGATATTGTTATGGTATGCAAAAAAACGTGTCTTTTGACTATAATTCTCTATATATTTCCTAACGCTCACCTAGTATGAGGGGGAAAACATAGCATATTCATTCTAGACCTAAACAGAAGGGATTAAAACAATTTCCAGCTTTCCCCTAATTAATTCTGAATTCGGCCTTTTTTTGCTCCCCTACCACTGGGCTATTATAGTTTTGGCAGTTAATGGGTTAAATAAAGTCAGTACTTTCAGAGGCACATTATTTTGGCAGAAAAAAGTAATGATGATTACAATGCAACAGAAATAAAAAATAACACAGGTGTTTATAATGAAAATTTAAACAACTTATATTACAATCTGTTGGTTTTCTCTCACATATAAAGTATGGGAAATCTGGAGAAATGGGGAGTTAAAGATATCTTCCATTCTCAATGTTACATTTAAGAGAAAAAAAAATTTCTATGAATATTAAAACCAAAAATAAATTTTGGTTACTCTCTTGAAGGAACATTTAATATTTATTGCCTTCTTGAAAATTCTACCTCACATTCTAATTATAAAAAAATCAATCTCAGATATCTTATTAAATGTTAATATATACAGAGTTCATTCTAGGATCAAGGGCAGGCAGGGTGCACTTTGCCATAAAAGGGCACTTTAGAGAAAAAAGGGCACATCAATGTAATGATAAATAATCAACTAATAACTCTTCCCCCCCTGACCCCACCCCCCTAAAAAGTCTTTGCTACTACCCCTTTACCCCATTCATGACACTTTGCAGTGCAGGAGTTGATTCTTTTCCAAAAATTAAAAAAAAAAAAAAAAAAATCGGTCATAAATCCGAAAATTTGGACATAAACTATATCACAAATTTTGAGAAATGTTCGCCGAAAAAAACTAATTTCGCCAGAGAATCGCAAATAAATGAAAATTTCGTCAAAGGACCTTTCCGTTTTTTTTTTCTTTCTTATTTCGACTGAATTTTCACGGTAGCCAAGAAATGGGGTATAGAGACAGAGAGAGAGAGAGAGAAATTTATGACTGCATCGCTGCTGGAATTTTACTGAAAATAATTGGTGTCTGTATGAGCCACCAGCTGTTGGGGGGGGGGGGGGGGAGTGAAAAGGAACAGATTAGGAGCAAAATGGGGCTAGGACATTATATAATATTTACAAATAGTTTAGAGTTTGCTTGAAATAAGCGATGAAATTAACTTAAAGGGTGCTATTTTTCCTTCGGTTGATTTTCCGAGTGATAGGACTCACGGGGCAGGGTTTTCGGACAGTGGGAGCATCGGGGCGTCAAATTTTGTAAAGAAGGGCAGGCAGGGTGCCCCGCCCTGTGAAAAACGCCTAGAATGAACTCTGATATATATATTTAAAAAAAATACTGCAATATGTTTTTTCATTATCATTATAAGTTAAGTGTTCTTTGGAAATTTAGCTATTGCTGTAAGTGTGCCATAGGAGGGTTTAAAAAAAGAGAAACATTGAGATAGATATATATTTTTCATAATAACAAGTATAATGAATTATGTAGCATATGGGAATCACTGAAGCCAATGAAAGAGACAGGCTGTGGCACTCCATTATCATATTTTTCAGCCTGCCTTCATCACATGACAATTCCACAATTGATGGAAAACTGTCAGTTGTTATATTGTGACTGACAGCCTCTTTTACCTTAAGCATTCTTAATTCAAAGACCAGATCATGGTGCTAAACACGGGGTGGGGGTGGGAGGCTTGTACATTATATTACTATAACAAAGGCAGTGTTGCCATCATGCAGTGTGTGCAATCAGTGATTCTGATTGTCAGCTGTAGTGCTTTATTTGATCTTTGATGCTACAGATTTGTGAAATTGTAAATGGCAGAGTGACAGAATCCTAATAAAGCTGACCAATAGAAGAGAGGGTAAACCACTCCTTGGTGAAGGAATGTAAGAATTTTTTCTCTAGACATTGAAGACAGCTGAGACGAGAAATATCAGATTAGATTTAAAGATAATCTAAGTAAGATCTATGTATTTTTCATCGAATTAGGATCTGAGAATTTTTTTCTTGAGAGCATGTATAATGCTTCTGAGTTTGGAGACAATTTGTTTATACCCTGAGCAGCGCCTCAATGATTGTTAATCCTTTTTGGTAATTTCAGTTAAATTTATTGTTTAAATTGTTGTTGTTCTAATAAAGAACGTTAATTTTTAATTATGGCTATGTCTAGCTGAAACGAGGTGAGAAATTCCTTGTTATTTCACAAAAGCTGTGGACTTCCTATACCATGCTACTCTGATCATGTTGATAGCCAAGAGGGAAGGAAGTCTTGTGGCCTGTCTCTTCCACGCAACAGTGAAACATGTCTTAAATCATACAACTTATCAAAATCTTATTAAAAGCTCTTTTACAGTTAACATCAATATAATAAATCAAAATTATGATGATGAAAACAGTTAAAAACCTATTAAAACTCCATGTAAAGCAAAAATTTACCATTGCTGAGTCTGCTTGACTACTTTTCAGAATTGCAATATGAACTTCGCAATTTTTCTCCAGCCACTTCCTTATAGTTTTTAACTTGAAAGTCAAGTCATTATCTGAAATACGACTGTTTATAGGAAGTTTCTTCAAAACTTTAGCTGTAGAGGCTTTCTTTTCTTGTTTCAGCAAATCGGCCGGAACAAACATCTTGTAAGCCGGATAAATTTTGCCATATTTTGGATCTGTTACTCTTTCTAATCTGAAAAAGAAAATATCAGATATCATATGTTGTGACTGAGGGAATATTTGATAATTTACAAACCTATTCTTACTATTTTCAGCAACTTCTTAAAGTCTAAAGTTACAATGTGGGCATTCTAGTGGATCATGGAAAGAAATTACATGCCCTACAGAAAGCAACTGTAAGTACTTTTTCATTATACCAACACCATGCCAAAATGTATGCTAATGCACCATTTATTTCAACTCTGATCATGCAAAGGATTTTTTATAGCAAATCATGCCAAACACTGTAACTCACTATTTATTGAACATGTTTTATTTATTATTTAACCATAACCATGCAAAACATCTTAATCAGCTATTTTTCAAATCATTTTTTTAAAATTAAGTGAGAAGAGTCCCATATCCTGTGCTGCTTTTGCAAATTTGGCAAAAAAAAATCACGCCAAAATGCTGTTTTGGCGACATGAAAATTTTTCACAGATGGTGGAAAAACATCATTTTTAAATCTTTATCTTATTTATAAATCAATGATTTTGCACCATTTTAAAAAATAGAAAATGATGTAAAAATATGGATTTATAAATAACAAAGATTTAAAAATCATGTTTTTCGGCCATCTTGGAAAAATTTGTTACGATACAATTATACAAATTTTAGCAGCATTCTAAATAAAACTAAACAAATATTTGTTATTGTCAGGGGGGCTCTGCCCTCTCCCCCCGAACCCTCCGTTAATAAAACATTTTGGACAATAAAAAAGAGAAAAAAACTTACCAAAAACTTTTTAAAATAAATTTCAAGGAAAACAATACTTCAAAAAACTGTTATAATTTTAAACAAGGTGCAATCTCGCTCACAACTGCCAAAAAAAAATATTATTATAAAATAAAAGTAAAAGGTTAAATATATAAATAAATAGCAATAATTGAGATGGCGATTCAGAAAAAAGGGAAGTTTCATACAAAAAAAAAATATATGCATATATATAAAAAAATTGAAAATATTTACACGAAAAAACAAACAATCAGTTAATATTTACAAAAAAAATAAAATAAATAATTTAATGTTTACAAAAAGGGATCCCAGTCAGGGTCTGGGGACAAGACCCGTATCCTGTGCCGGAGAATTTGGTGATTTTTTTGGCATGCTTTTTGGGCAATAAGTGTTTTGATCTGGTTTATGTTTAGTTGGGCGTATTTTGAACGGCTTTTCAGCTATAGGGTTTCTATTTTTTCAGAAAGTTCGTTTGAAGGTGGCAAGGTTTGAAGACGGGAGATCTTGAAGCTTATTGGTTCATTAGTATGACATGAACCATTACTCAGCGCAATTGTGAATCCTATTAGATAACTAATTTGCCACCACACACATTTGGATGCGTCAGCACTGTATTGTAAGGTAAGTCTTGCTTGCTCTGTCGTTTTTTTCTTTTTTTTTTTTTTTTTTTTTTTTATCTGCCGTTTATTTCTTTTCGACAAGTCCCGTATCCTGTGCCAGAGAATTTGGCGATAAGTGTTTCGATCTGGTTTACGTTGAGTTGGTTGTATTTTGAATGGCTTTTGGGCTGCTTTTTTTTCAGAAAGTCTGTTTGAAGACAGGAGATCTTGAAGCTTATTGGTTCATTAGTATAACATGAACCGGTACTCTTGAATCCTGTTAGATAACTAATTTGCTACCACACACATTTGGATGTGTCAGCGCTGTATTGTAAGGTAAGTCTAGCTTGCTCTGCCGTTTTTTTCTTTTTGAATAGAAATGCAAAGAGAATAGCCATAAGGTCGTAAACCGGAATTTTAGAATTAAAAAAAAAGATATTAAACACGGGATAAACGGTGCCTGAACAAGGATTTGGGTTTGAATCAGTTTTACTGTGAAGACAACAGACCCATCTCCACTTCAATTTAACATCCTTGTTTGCATTTTTTTTCATTTGACTGCTACATTTAGGGCAAGGTGGGGAAGCTGAAGGAATAAGTCTAACATCAAGCGCAAGTTTGACTGCTGAATCTTCTGCCTCTAAAATGGTGAATCAAGTAAAAATTGAAATATTGGCCAATAAAGGATGCATTTTAAACAGCTAATCCAAATAAAAAACAAAAAGAAATAAACGGCAGATAAAGAAAAACTAAAAGAAAAAAAGGACAGAGCAAGCAAGACTTACCTTACAATACAGCGCTGATACACCCAAATGTGTGTGGCAGCAAATTAGTTATCTAGCAGGATTCAAAATTGCGCTGAGTAATGGTTCACATAATACTAATGAACCAATAAGCTTCAAGATCTCCCATCTTCAAACGGACTTTCTGAAAAAAAAGCAACCCTACAGCCAAAAAGCTGTTCAAAATATGACCAACTAAACATAAACCAGATCGAAACACTTATCGCCAAATTCTCCAGCACAGGATACGGGACTTGTCGAAAAGAAATAAACAGCAGATAATTGGAAATACAGAAGGGGTCAGCTTACTTCAAGTCATACATTAACTGTTTTAGGCATTTTTTGTAGAGAGGACAAAGAGGAATTGTCTTTTAAGGTAGACAGCAAAAAAAAAAAAAAAAAAGTGATATTTGACCTTATGTTACACGTTTTTGCCATAAAGATACGCCCATTGTCTATACAGATTCGGCCAACAATACCATGACGTAGAAAAATTATTCTCCAGTCAGACAACGCACGAAATTACAAATCACAGTAAAGGCGAATTTGTGTCAAAAACAGATAAAGCAAACACCATTAATGATCTAGAAAGTGAAATTAGTTGGTTTATAAAATCTCGCAGGAGCGATAAAATGTTGTCACAATATATGGTCCTTCATTTTTATCGCCGACGCAAGCTAGATCATTTAAAAATGTTTGCCGAAAAAATTCAAGTCCTCATAGATGACATTATTAAAGTCTACTCAGGGTACGAGATTGAGGGGATAAAGCTTTTGGAATTTCAAAGACCAATGGTAAAGTCTGAAAACATCGAGGGTGTATTACCAAAAGTTAATAAAAATTCCCATCAAAATTTAATTCAGTTCGAAGGCAAAGTACCTTTAATTGACAATGTTTCAGACTTTGGGTACATACGTATTAAAGCCACTGCAGCAATAATAAGTATATATATCAGGGCTGTCTGCCTACCTACCTGCCCAAAAAAACCCGGGTGGGTTTAAAAAAAAAAAAAAAACACTTAATAAAACCCAAAAAAACTCACATAAAAGTGGGTTTTATTGGGTTTTTTGGTTTATATGAGATTTTTGCTGCACAGTATCATTTATTTTCAATTACTACTCATTTGTTATGATTCTGTTATACATGTAAGATAAAAATTTAATTAAATTTAGGTTTTCAGACATCTTTGTATAAAAAGATAAAAATGATTTGAAAGAACTGCAAAACCCAAACCTCAGCAAATTAAAATTATTCAAAAGGAAAAATGGCTATATTTTATCATTCATTATCTAATATGTAAAAATGAAAATTTGTCTTTAAAATTCTATACAAATCGACAGTTTGGAAGACAGGATTGTGAAATGTTACATATGTGTATTAAAACACGGCTGTGGCAACTAAAGTAATCCGGGATCTAAATAATTTATAGTTAATTTTTAATTAATAAAACATCACCAATTTAACAGCAAGTTCTATCAAATTTAAACATTTTACGTTATAGCAGTTGCTAACAATTAAAAATCCACAATAAAATTCTTATCACAACAATTACTTTTCTATTGCAAGATTTCCATGTGAAAAGTGAAATAAATAGTTTGACGAATTTAAAAAAGAAGTTAATATTATGTCACATTGGAAATGTAATGGACGTCAGCAGGTAAATGTACATGTATAACGTCATATGAGTTTTAAAAAACGCATTGAAACATGATAAAAACCTGAGCATAAGCTCGATAAGATAATTGGCATTTTAACATTTTGAGGTTCTCTGAATTTGTTTTTGCCATTTTTAAATCTATTCCATATGTATGTACTCTTGTGTATGCATGTATACTAGAATTTCCACAAAGGTTTAGGTCCCTAGAGCTCATTCTTAGTGAAGAACTGAAACAAAGATGTCAAATTTTTTAAAAATAAAATTCATAGAATTTTTGTATTTGCCATTTTTCTTTAATCATGAAAGAATTATTTAAATAACAAAATACTCGGAAAAAAAATTTTCATCAAAATGTTTTAATCTCCGTCTCAATCCAGATCATATTTACTAAGTAAGTAGGTAATCTGTCGTCCGGATTAAATGAAAAAAAAAAAGAGTGAAAATTACGTAAATTAACACACAATCCTTGATTTTTCAAAACAAACATTCTTAAAATTCTGTGCAACGGAGGGTACTTTAGCTAGTAATATATATATATTATATTACATATCATTCATTAAGGTTCATATAATTTATCAAAAAATTTCTATAACAGTTGCTTAAAAATATGTTTGTAATGTATTAAGTATTTTTCCAGTTGAACTGCATCTAATATTTCCTTTTGTTTTACACTCAAAAATCCCAATTTTTGAATTTTTGTTATTAAAGGGTACAACTTAAGATAACAGATACGATGAAAATCAGAAAAAGATAAAGGAGTCATTTTTAGTCTGTACCTGTCTGAATAAAAAAACTTTTCTTTAGACACTCTGCATACAAGTAAAATTGAAATATTAGATACAGCCACAACTGCAAAAATACATAATACATTATGAATGCATTTTTTATGTACCATTAAAGAAATGAATTATAACCTATAAACTATAGTCATTTTTTGCTATGTAGTCATAAAAAATTAAAAATACAAGTTCTTTGGATTATACTAATTTGGTGAGGGTTGAGTCTTGCAGTTCTTTCAAATCAATTTTTATGCAAAGATGTCTGAAAATCTAAATTCAATTGAAATTTTATCTAACATATATAATAGAATCATAACAAGTAAGTAATTAAACATAGTTGGCACTGTTCAAAGAAATGCACAGCAAAAAAACTCCAAAAACCCGAAAGAAACCGAAAAAACCCCACACGGGTTGGGTTTTAAAAAAAAAAAAAACAGGTTTTTCTTTTTTTCAGCCCTGATATATATATACATTAGGGTGCCGATTATCTGAACAAGTCAGGGCCGACCCTAGTTCGGATTAGCAAAAGTTTGGATAAATGGACATACAATTTAAGGGATGTTCCTGACTATACTAATACCTTCTGGTGCTGGCAAAAAATTGTTACATTTATATATTTGTCTTTTTATTTTATTTTTTACTTTTTATCATTTAAATTTTTCTTTTACTCTTTCTGTCATTTTCTGAACTTTATAGATTATAATTTAAGCAAAAAAGCTTTTGATTGGAGCTTATTTCAAATAAGACATTCTTTCCAATTCTTCCATATCTCGAATTCTTCTTAAATGGGTTATTCTCTACAATAGTGCAAAAAGTGTTTCCCAAGCATATAAATGCTCTTAATTTCAGTACATTTTTATTAGAAGATCTAAACATAGTTTATTAGGGACAGAAAGTAAAATTTAAAAATAAATAAATTTATTATTTAAAAATGTAATATATATCATGCAAACATCATTCCCTCACCTTTCCCCCACCTGTACTACCATATTTTATTGCCTATTTCTTTCCATCCAGAAATAAAAATAATTAAAAATACCCTAAGCAAAATAAAGTTCTTATTTGGTACATTACAAAAAATAATAAAAAAATATTTTTTTTTTACTATTATTATTTAGTCTATTCAATCAATTATATGTTTCCCCATGTTAGACCATCATTCCCTCACACATTGCTATTATCTCAAATATCCACCACTAAAGAGCAGTAGCAGTCTAGCATCCTTCACAGTGAAGAAGCCATTTTGAGTACTTGTCAGTCCAGCAACATAAATTGGTGGTGTAAGATTTTGTTAATTTTTCAAAAAAAAAAAATAAATAAATAAATAAATAAATAAATAAATAAAATAAAAAATCTGTCAATATATCTGGAAGCGTTTTTATTAGCAGTCATTCCCTCACACAGAATACTCATTTTTTTTACTAATATCAAAAATTTTAATTTTATCATACATTATATATTAAGTGTTGCACTTTAAGGAAACAGTTTGGATTTCTTCATAATTTTGCATTTTTCCCGTAGGGGAGGGGAAAAGGAGGGTTTACCAAATTTTGTTTCTAATTTATACAGATAGTACACGCGAAAAATAAAAATAAAAACTATTGACCCGGATAACATTTGTACCAATCTACTTACGACAGCTTTAACTTCTTAGCTAACAATTCCGATTCCTTTTTGGGCTTCAGACCTAAAATTTTGTCATTTTGATCAACTAATGTCACTAATTCAACAGTTTCTTTTACTTTTCTTTTTAATTGATTTTCTGTTTTATTGTTAATGTCAGAGTCTTCATTATGTAAAATTCGACATATACTTATTCTACGCATGTAAATTACTTGACTAATGCATTTTGAAACTTTCAACATGTTGGGATGGAATTATTTCGGATTTTCTTGTGGAAAATAAAAATACATTTATTGTGGATAATCACTGCTTATATATTTTATGAGTATCTAAAAATTTAAAGATTTATAAATTAGAATCTATACAAATTGTAACATTTCTTCTTCTTTTATCTGATTTAATTTTTATTTCAAAAAATTAGTCTTTTCTTTTCCTTGGGAAGATTCGGGATTTGTTTGTTTCATAGACTTCACTCTGAGGTTTGTTTACTTAACGTCTCTATAAAAATGCAACCGGTAGACAGTGTCTGTCGCCAAATCTTCGCCAAAACATTACTTGTTGGCGGTGTCTTTAGGGTTACTTATGGTTTGATCACATGACATTATTTACAATTTTGTGAAATCGTATAGCGTCATGTTGCATGGTAAATGAGAATGAGGTGATGAATTATAAAGCTAATTAGAATCAACACTTAGAACGTATAAATTTATAAATCTTTTGTAAAACTTTGATTTTAAAATTTCACTTTAATAATTAATCTATTTGAAAATATGATTTTTTTTTATTGCGTTATGATTTTACAAAGTGGAACATGTTAAATCCTATGCATTTTATATATACAGTAAACTCGGGGATCCTTTCGTTTGGCGAACTCTATGTTATGCGGAATCAATCGGGACCGAGAAATTTTTCCGTAGTAGACAATATTCCGCCTTAGACAAATGTTAGGGTAGATGCACCAGTTTTGGCCACATTGAATCAATTTGTCCAATATTTAGCCTGTGAATTAATGCTAACAAATAATAGGCATTCTTACATTTTAAGCAAACTCTCTTTTATCATTTACAATATCATTTGTTTATTTTTTGATAAAATATGACTTGCAAAAAAAAAAAAATAAATGTGTGAAACTGTAGTGTGTGCTTACATGTATTAAGATTTTTGCTTAGCTGACAAGTTTTCAGAATCTTTCAACAATAGGCACTTATTGGGTTCTATTTGTTCTGAAACAAATTGCTATTAGGTTTTATGAGGTAAGCTTTCTCTCTACTGCAATTTTACATTTAATTTAATTATTTTAACAGTTTAATGGGGGGTGGCCAAAACTGGTGCATTAAATTTGCTATATGTACCAGGGCAATTCCACGGTTACTCTTGTTACATTTATGGTGGTGTTTTAACATAGAAATGCATTACTTTTGATGCCTTTTTTTAAAATGCACAGAATTTTTTGCTGTATAATAAAGAAGAATGCCTACTTTTTGTATTTGTGCAAGAAAAACATGATAAACTTTATTAGTTTTATAGAATGAGTCATCTAAAGTATGGTTACTCTTGTTACCTGAAAAAGACATAAGTTTTTTATTCCTCTACATTAATGACTATTTTATCTAAACTACATACCAAAATCTTCAAATTTAAAATTATTTCAAAAAAGGAATGATTACTTATTAAATGACAGCCATCTAAAAGTTTTAAATTCTAATATATTATTTAAAATTGGAAAAAAAAAAGGTTACTCTTGTTATGGAAAAATGGTTACTCTTGTTACATTCCCCTTTAAAGATTTGGTAAGAAAGTTATAAGGCACATTATGAGTACAAATAACTATATAATAATGAATTTATTAAATTTTATCAAAGGAAAAATGATTTCTAGAGTTTACAAGTGATGGTAAACTCAATATTTTTACAATTTATACCGCCCCCTGGTGGTAAACATTGAAACTAAAATATATATGGCTATGGTGCATAATATGAAAGGGTGGTCAAAGGAGTGTCGGCTAAAGTTTGAAAAGGGTGAAGGTTAGAAAAGTTGCTAAAAATACAGACGTTAGAGCCCAGACGGGTAAATAATGTACGATTTTTTGAAATTTTTAGTATGATCGCAAATGTTCTGCTAGAAGTATGCAAATTTTCACATCTCCAATTTAATTAGAGGCTGAGTTAGGAAAATTACTTAAAATACACAATCAGAGCACAGGGGGGTAAATATAAGACTTTTTCAAAATTTTATGATTTGTCGTTTGATGTGAGGTGTTCAGCTATAAGCAGGGCTGCAGATTAGGAGTCAGGCTTATTTTGAGCGAAAGAGTCAGAGTCGGATCTGTTAAAATTCCCGGAGTCAGAGTCGTCCATTTTACAAGCAGATCTGCGTTGTCAGAGTCATGCCCATTTTTGAGCAAAAGAGTTGGAGTCGGATCCTGTTAAAATTTCTAGAGTCAGAGTCGTCCATATTTCCCACCGACTCTGCAGCCCTGGCTATAAGTATCCAAAATTTTAAGTCTTCAACTTAATTAGGAGCTCAGTTTAAAAAAAAGCTCAAAATGCACAAGTTAGAGCCCAGAGGGGTAAATATAAGACTTCTTCAAAATTTTAAGAGTTGTCGTTTGATGTGAGGTGTTCAGCTATAAGAATCCAAAATTTCAAGTCTTCAACTTAATTAGGGGCTCAGTTAGAAAAAATAAGCTTAAAATGCACAAGTTAAAGCCCAGAGGGATAAATATACGACTTTTTCAAAAATTTATGACTTGTCGTTTGATGTGAGGTGTTCAGCTATAAGAATCCAAAATTTCAAGTCTCCAACATATATAGTTTCTGAGAACGGGCTCTGTGACAGACAGACAGAGGACTGAGACGAATAGGGTTTCGTCAGATGAACGAAACCATAAATACTTAACTGCTTTATAAACCTTGGTATCTTCTAAATTTGCTTGTTCTTAACATGTAGAATTATTAAAAATATTTACTATGAGTAAAAAAAAAAAAAAAAAAAAAAAAAAATCCTGGCATTCTATAGAACAAGAACATGTTAATTTGTTCCTTAATTTATGCTGAGTTGAGTTGTTAATATGCCAAACTTCTGTTTAACTGTTTACAATAGCTTCAAGTTTCATGTAGCTATTACAGGTAGTGTTGAAATGATGAAAAAATTGGTTAAAATCATTTAATAAATTAAGAAAATTGTGGTTATTCTTGTTACAAAGAATCTAAAGTTACTCTTGTTACAAAATGAAATTTAAAGTAATAAGTCATAATTTTCATAAATTAATATCATACTGTTGAAGATTGCACAAATAACAGATAAGCAACACATCTATATGGATAATTGTGATTTTAATTTATTTTTTTCTCCTTAGGATAAACTTTTATATGTTTTTGGTTACTCTTGTTACATGTAAAAGAACAAATTTAATTAACCTTTTTAATTAAAATATTATGTATATATATATATTTTTTAAATATTAACTAATAAAAAGATACTTACTACTACTGTAAAAAATAAAACTGTAGCAAAACAAACAAAACTATTATGATTGATTGGCATTTGAAATAGTATGAAATTCAGGCATATTTGCTGCTAAAAAAAATGTTATTTTGTAACCCATTTACAAAAAAAAAAATACATATAAATATAGAAAAATACCTCAATTTTATTTTTCTTTGGACTTTTTACTAAAAAAAGATATATAATACACCTATGTCTTAAGAAGAAAAAAAAACGTTCTTGATGTCCTACTTTGCATGGAATTGCCCACCAGTTATGGGCATGGGGGTGGCTAAAAATGGTACAACATTATGTTCCACTTTTGGCTACATGATTCATTATAGGGGGAATTTTAGCCATTTAATAAATTTAAGAACATCTGGAAAAATCAACTTAATTTTGTTTTATATAGTAATGGCTTCAATAATAATAATAATAAAAGCAAGGCTAATGGCAGTTCTTATAAAAGAGATTTTGTTATTCTCTGTCCAATAGAATTCACTTTAGAAAGAAGGACATTGTGCTAGTCACTAAAGAATGATATTGCTAAAGAAAATATAGTATTGTGTTTAGTATTGATAAAACAAAAGGGGAGGCGATATGTAATGTTTAGATATGATAAACTAAAACATAAATTTTGAAAGATTTTACAACTTATAAATTAAAAAGTTCAATAAAATTATAGCATGATATTTAATTGCGTGTATTTTTCCTAAAGAAATGAAGTTCCATAATTTTTGCAATATTTCAGGCACACGGATTTAGAAATACTAAATATTGTGAAAATCTTTACTAGAGATATCTAAATACAAGTAAGAATGTATTTCACATTATTTTTAAAAAAACAGGATTCCCTTTACCAAGTTTAAAAGAGATTCTGTGCTATTAAAAAATGGCCTAGAGGGAACACTGCTCTAAGATAGGAAGTAAAATTAAGGCCATTCAAAATGTAATGCCAGCACTACAAGCTAGCAAAGTTTTGGAGTAACCTGTTCTTGCCTTACATCACAAGTTTGCAGGACGGACACCACTTTTCTCTAATAATGTTGAATCTGAAGTAGTAGATCTAAGTACTATGAATTGAAGTTAAAAATCAATTCGAAAAGTGGATTTTAGATGTTGTCAGAATACTATTTCCTATAAAAATGGAATAACTTTTAAGATTCTGCACAGAAAATTGTAGCCAGCAAGATAGAAACTCCATTTCAAGATGGAAGACCAGGCATGAAATGGTATGATTCGCTCCTGAAATCATCATACCCTAAAATAACTTGCAAAGAAGCAGGGTACATAAATAAAGCACAAGCTAATATAAATCAAAAGATGATTTATAACTTTTTGATGAAAATCAAACAAAAATCAGAAAATGCTTTCAAGAAATATAACTCTTTGATGAAAATTCAAGCGTTTTAAACAAGCCACAATCCATGAATAATTATAAAACTGATTAAATAGTTAATCTTTATGTCCTATAGGCACTGTTGTCCCTTTTAATAATCAAATTTAAATATATTTTTTGTTTTTTAATTCAAATTTTCAGTTAAAATCAACATAAGTCTATTTTATTTGATATTTTTATCAATTCATAAAGAAATTTGCAAAATTCTCTTAATACAGCAAACAAATATATTTGTGGTAAAATAGATGTTGCATAAAAATGCTTTATTTTTACTTATTATCAATTAAAATGTTTGTTAAACTACATGATATTGGAGTGGCCAAAACTGGTGCATAGAGATGGCCAAAACTGGTGTAGGGGTGGCCAAAACTGGTACAAATTGGAATAAATTACTTGATGAGTTATTATTCACAACCTAAAATATTCTGTAGAAAGTCATTATAGTTAACAGAAAGACAATTAAATTTACTAAAGAATGATGTTATTATGATTTAATATGCTTCAATCGATCAAGAAATGTAAAATTTCTATTTCAAATTTTCTCTAAATGTGGCCAAAACTGGTACATCTACCCTACTCTATGTCTATGGATCCGCTGGGACTTGAAAATCTTTCCGAGTTAGGCAGATTTCCGTCTTACACAGAGTCCGCCTTACAGAGAGTTTACTGTAATATTTATTTTGTGTCTATCTTAAAGAACTTATTTTGTATTTTAATTGTATATCTCTCATAAACAATAGAATGTAAGGTCATAATATAAATGTACTAATGCACAACTTAAACGACATTTATGTTCTAATATTCTTGAACACACTTAAAATAGTTAAATTACATAATTTTATAAATAAATAAAATCTATGATTAAAATAGAATGTATCAGCGAATGTAGCCCATGAAATAAAAGTTAGCAACAAGTTATATTTTGCTAAAACTTTATTAAATACAATGTCATAGATGAAAAGTTTTTTAGATTTAATGCTATATTATTATAATGTATAATATTCTTTTTTGAGAAAAATAGCATAGAAATAAAGTTTTCCTTTTAAATGTTTTTGGTTTTTATATACTCTGATTTAAAAATATGAAGATTGCAAACCATGAAATTGGGAATAATGCTATATAGAATAATTATTAAATAAGAATGTGCAATTAAAAATTATTTTTTAAATGCATAGTGCATAATAAATAATAAGTATTATTTTTAGTTCTATCAAATTTTTTTTTATAAACGCACTAAGTATAAATGCACCAGTAGATGCACCAGTTTTGGCCACATTGGATCAATTTTTCCAATATTTAGCCTGTGAATTGATGCTAACAAATAATATGCATTCTTACACTTTAAGCAAACTCTCTTTTATCATTTACAATATCATTTGTTTATTTTTTGATAAAATGTGACTTGCAAAAAAAAAAAAAATGTGTGAAACTGTAGGTGCTTACATGTATTAAGATTTTTGCTTAGCTGACAAGTTTTCAGAATCTTTCAACATTACGCACTTATAGGGTTCTATTTGTTCTGAAACAAATTTCTATTAGGTTTTATGAGGTAAGCTTTCTCACTACTGCAATTTTACATTTAAATTAATTATTTTAACAGTTTAATGGGGGGTGGCCAAAACTGGTGAATTAAATTTGCTATATGTACCAGTTATGGCCATGGGGGTGGCCAAAAAGGGTACAACATTATGTTCCACTTTTGGCCACATGATTCATTATCATTATAGAGGGAATTTTAGCCATTTAATAAATTTAAGACCATCTGGATAAATCAAAATCAATTTAGTTTTGTTTTATATAGTAATGGCTTCAATAATAATAATAAAAAAAGCAAGGCTAATGGCAGTTCTATAAAAGAGATTTTGTTATTCTCTATCCAATAGATAATTCACTTTAGAAAGAAGAACATTGCTATAAAAAACTAAAAAAATATAGTATTGTGTTTAGTTTTGATAAAACAAAAGGGGAGGTGATATGTAATTGTTTAGATATGATAAATAAACTAAAACATAAATTTTGAAAGATTTTACAACCTATAAATTAAAATGTTCAATAAATTATAGCATGATTTAATTGCTTGTATTTTTCCTAAAGAAATGTAAGACATTCCAAAATTTTTGCAATATTTCAGGCACAAGGATTTAGAAATACTAAATATTGTGAAAATCTTTACTAGAGACGTCTAAATACAAGTAAGAATGTATTTCACATTATTTAAAAAGAACAGGATTCATTTTACCAAGTTTAAAAGAGATTCTGTGCTCTTAAAAAATGGCCTAGAGGGAACACTGCTCTAATATAGGAAGTAAAATTAAGGCCATTCAAAATGTAATGCCAGCACTACAAGCTAGCAAAGTTTTGGAGTAACCCGTTCTTGGCTTACATCAGAAGTTTGTAGAACGGACACCACTTTTCTCTAATAATGTTGAATCTCAACTAGTAGATCTAGATACTAGGAATTGAAGCTAAAAATCAATTAGAAAAGTGAATTTTAGATATTATCAGAATACTATTTCCTATAAAAATGGAACAACTTTTAAGATTCTGTCCAGAAAATTGTAGCCGGCAAGATAGAAACTCCATTTCAAGATGGAAGACCAGGCATGAAATGGTATGATTCGCTCCTGAAATCATCATACCCTAAAATAACTTGCAAAGAAGCAGGGTACATAAATAAAGCACAAGCTAATATAAATCAAAAGATGATTTATAACTTTTTGATGAAAATCAAATCAAAATCAGAAAATGCTTTCAAGAAATATAACTCTTTGATGAAGATTCAAGTGTTCTAAACAATCCACAATTAATTATAAAACTGATTAAATAGTTAATCTTTATGTCCTGTAGGCACTGTTGTCCCTTTTATGACACAAATTTAAATATATTTTTTGTTTTTTAATTGAAATTTTCAGTTAAAATCAACATAAGTAATACATTTTACTTGATGTTTTTATCAATTCATAAAGAAATTTGCAAAATTCTCTTAATACAGCAAACAAATATATGTGTGGTAAAATAGATGTTGCATAAAAATGCTTTACTTTTACTTATTATCAATTAAAATGTTTGTTAAACTACATGATATTGGAGTGGCCAAAACTGGTGCATAGAGATGGCCAAAACTGGTGTAGGGGTGGCCAAAACTGGTACAAATTGGAATAAATTACTTGATGAATTATTACTCACAATCTAAAATATTCTGTAGTAAGTCATTATAGCTAACAGAAAGACAATTAAATTTACTAAAGAGTGATGTTATTATGATTTAATATGCTTCAATCGATCAAGAACTGTAAAATTTCTATTTCAAATTTTCTCTAAAAGTGGCCAAAACTGGTGCATCTACCCTAAATTGATACTACCTTCTCTAAAATTATTTATTTTTTTCATAATACAGAAATATCATTTTATATACATAATCAAAAACACATAAAATAAATATGTAAAAATATATTATAATAAATTATACTTTGTAAATAAAAAAACTTTCTTATTTATGAACAAATTATCAATATTAATCCTTGTAACTGTAATACGAATATAAATCAAAACAATACTGCACAGCCAGAATTTGGCTTCAAAGATGGGTTTATTGATAATAAATCCAGTAATCACTGCTTATTTGAATCACTAGTTAATTGAATTAGTCTTTTTAATAAATGAAATCATAATGCATAGTCTGTGAAACTTACTTGATTTTTTTCCTTAAGGAAAAAAATGTGTATAGAACCAGAAAATGTATAATAGTATTATTCAATATGTTGTTATTTTTTTTTACAATATTTATTGGATTTTTTTTATTTTTTTTTACCTATTATTATTAATTAAAATTTTTGATTCAAGAATTTTAAATTCAGGTAGATAGATGTTTTTTTTTTTTTTTTTTTTTCTTGATTATAGAAACAGCAGCTATGCTGGACGTGGACATGGTTCATTTAAACAGCATTTACTGTATTAGTGTTGCAAAATATAAAGTGAAATAACATAAAATTATACAGTAAAGCACCGAATATACATCTTTCAGGGGACCATTCTAAAAGGACATACAACTGAGAAAGACATACAATCAAAATAGTAGGGGAGACTTGATCCCTTTTTCAGTTTTTAATTTTTATTTTGGAAAAAACAAAATATTTAAAAAATGTTTCCAGTTATTCTTAAAGGCTCATGTGTCTTTCTTGTTACAGTATTTTTTTTATTTTTGAAAAATTACTTTTTAAATAAAAATAAATAGTTTTCCAAAAAATAAAAAAAAGGATCAAGTCTCCCCAGTTGGAGGGAGACTTGATCCCTTGCCAAGGGAGACTTGATCCTCGAAACAAATGCATTGAAATGACTCAAATTAATTAGTAGAAATCAAATTTATTGTTGACTAAGATGTAAAAAGGGAAAAAAAAAAACACAATGATCAAAAACATTTTCAAAGCTTGAAAAACCAAATGTAAATGTTAAGATTATTGCAGTTTGAAGAATTCCACCGAGTATGGTTGGTTTGGGTAGTTTTTTCTCAATGTCATCATTATCCACAACACTATTGTCAACCATTTCTGGATACATAAATTTGTTGAAATTAAGTCCTCGTTTTCTTAGAAAATTGATTTCATATTCAGATGATAAAATCTTCTTTTAAATTTTTCCTGCGAAATGACTAATTTTCTTCTTTCCAGAATTCACACAATGACAAAGTCATTTTCACCAATTGACAAATATTTTGGATCTTCAATGATTTCATTAGAATTGTCATCAAGTGGATCTGGGTCGGTTGAATCATAAACACTATAACTGCTTTTATAACTTTCTGAAGATTTGGGTCTTTCACTTTTAGTGTTTTTACTTTTTTTCTTGGGATGAAATGAGCTTTTCCTGACTTTTTGTTTTTTATTCAGTTGACGATCTTGTATTTTTCTTCATTCTGTCTTTTAGTTGGTGTGCTTGTCAAAATTTTTGAAGACCCTTTTTTCATTTCTTTAGATTTTCCCATTTTTGATAATGAAACTTTAGGGAAGGATTGTATGTCTGCTGGTGTCACTATGTTTGGTTTAACTGTATTATTTTTACTGCTTGTTGGAATTAATGGTTGATTTGAGACGAAAGATGATAAAAAATCATCTTGAGAAATTCCTGTTTAAGGGATATTCCAGTGATTGTAAATCCATTTATTATGTTATTTGTCATCATGGCTTTAGGATAGGCAATTCCGATCAGTTCAGCAAATTGATAAATTGTTGTTCTTTGAGCAGGATGTTTAGTCGTCCAGTCTTGAACAGCTGCATTAAAATATCTTTTAAATGGTCCATATGCAGTACGATCCAGAGGCTGCAATTTGTGAGAAGTGTGCGCTGATATTGTTAACAAAATTATTCCATTTTCTTTGTCATAATTCAAACTCTCAATGCAATGCTTATATGGTTATCATGATTAGGGATTGACCGAATACCGAATAGTTGATTCGGTATTCGGTGGTTCGGCATGTAAACCGAATATTCGGCTTCGGCCGAATACTTAAAAGTATTCGGCCGAATAATTGCAGATAAGTATTTTCTTAGAAGTAGAAGAATTCTCTTTTACTTAGCAGTAGAATAGGCTAAACAATGAGTTTGAATATTATGTGCATGAGTTCAGAGTTCAGCTGCACTACAAGAAACAAGTCAAAGGCCATTTTTTATTTAAAAAACTTTTTCCTTCCTAAAGTAGTCTACATAGGGGCGAAATCAAAACAACTGTCTACAACAGAGAAAAAAAAGTAAGGACGATGCGCATCTTTCCCTTATCATTTAATTTTATGTACTTCTACATTACTTATCAAATAAGTATATCAGAGTTCATATCTGTATATCTAAGGTGTATATTAAAGAAAATACACACATCAAATAAGTATACCCCTATGCCAACCCTATAGTTTTTATAACCATTATATCAAAATCGCTTAAATTTCTTATCTTCACCACCACAATGTTAAAATATTAATCAAAATATAAATATGCTATTAATAATTTGACAGAAAATAGTTAAATGTTCAAATTGATATAATACCTTTTGTATTTTGAGAACATTCCTATTTAATATGTTTATAATTAGACTTAGACAATCAGTAAACCAGTTTAATGACAACATTGTTTCTTATTATTTGAATGAACTTTTGTTTTTCTGACAATCCTTATCCTTAATAAGACCCCATATAGTTTAATGTTTTCATAGGTCATTTTTGGCTTTTGGGTATTGACTAGTGATAAAATAATAAAAAATAAGTTATGGGTTAATGAATTTATGAGTGGAAAGAAGTCATTAAATGTTTTTGTGTAATTAGATTTTAGAATAAAAGTGTAACTGAATTAAATTATTGAGAATTTAATTTCAACTAAAGCTTATTAAAATAGCTAAAATATGCAAAAATGCGTATAAAAAAGTTTCAAGTATTCGGTTGCCGAATACCGAAGCTTCGGTGTACACTTCGACCGAAGCTTCGGTATTCGGCAAAATTGCTGCTTCGGTCAATCCCTAATCATGATTATTCATTATGATTAACACTTTACTGTTTTGGTTATAATATCTTTCATTCTTTATGAAGTGCTGTAAAAATTTTGCAAAGTTAGACGTATGTCTCACATATGCATTCATCCACCATGTGCTTGCTAACCATCATATGCAGCCACATATTAACTTTCTGTCTTTGTCAACCATCTAAAATCAAGCAACCATATTCTAACTAATACAGATAATATCTAAATATCACAACGAGAAGTAGGTGGTTATTAAAATTTAACATTAATTTAGCTTAACTTTGGTTTGGGGAGACTCTATCCCCAGGATCAAGTCTCCCCATACAACAGGGATCAAGTGTCCCTAATGTGCATGTTTGGGGAAAAAAGTTGCTAAATCAAAAATAAAGATATTGTGTTGAATTTAAATAACAACATTTAAGGAGTAAGGTATGTTAGTATATTATATCAATAAAATTAAGTAATTTAGTTATATTTAGCAAAAAATATGAAACACAAACTACGTACTCAAAAAGAAGTTTGATTGTAAGAAAACAGAGATTCCTCTTTTACAAGAAACATAAAAATGGCTGAATCAAAGTATGTTGATAAGGGATCACTTTATTAATGTTTCCAGTTTCAGAGACTTAATTGTATTTTTTCTTTGGTTTTAGACCTAGGGATCAAGTCTCCCTAGGGATCAACTGTCCCAAATCTCCCCTAGTCGCCAAAGGTATAAAATCTTTGACTGTGCAAATATAATGCTGCAGTCATACAATTAACATTTAATTTTGCTGTTATTTTTGTTGTTCAAGATGCACTATAGGGGAAGGTGGGGCACCTTGGGACACTTTTCAGTAAATAATTTTTCTAAATTTTATTAATATTTATTCTTATTTTAGAACCAATTAGACATAAAGTATAAACATTTCTGCATCAAATAAACCTCATAATAATCTAATATCTCGCATAGGAAAAGAGTGAAAACAAAACCAAAAAGCCTTTAAAATGTCCCAACCTGCCCCACATGGTGGGGCAGGTTAGGACACTAGTTTTAATCAAAAATACATGTAAAATTTTATATTTAATTGATGAACAAAGCTTTATTTATAAAGCTTTGGTTGAACATGAAATAATTTAAGCATTGAAACACTTTAATAATTTGAATTGTAACATGTTTTCATTAACAGATCTTGTATTTGATGTGAAAAAAATGGTGTTCATCAAATTCTAATAAAACACATCTTTGACCTATTTTGTTTTCAGGAGTGCCAAGTTTTAAAAGAATATCTGTTTGATACACAAATGAGCTATCATGTTTATCAGGATATATACAAAAAAAAAATGACAATTCTAGATCTCGTTTTCTCAAAATGGATATCTCATACTCGCTGCTGTCCTCAACATTTTGAATATGCCTTACAAATACAACAATGCTTTGTTTCCTGCAAACTTTGCCAATGTACACTATCCCACAGTGGGTTTACCTTTAGCCTTTAAGTTTCTGGACTTATCTTAAGTAAGTTTGCAATCTGTAGGAAAATCAGCATCACATGAACAGCTGAATTCATCACTACTGCCATTATGCAAATAATTTATATTTGTTTTCCTTCCAGGGGTAATTTTCACCAATTTTGCTAGCACAACTGTCTCATCCTCACTGCTTGATGAAAATTCTAATTGGTTGTGTACTTTTTTTCCTTCTGTAAGCTGCATTTGGTCTTTACAGCATTTTTGGACATGTCCCAAGGTGCCCCACAACTGAGTGTCCCAACCTGCCCCACATCGCACATTTTGTAACAAAAACTTTAAAACAGTTAAGCTTAGCATTGCAGTCTATTTTTTACCACTAAAATAACAATAAATCCATGTTTTTTCATCACAACATGCCCCCACTTGTATTATTTCATTTCTTTAATAAAAAATTTATTTTTCAAAACACACATAAATGTTACTCAACCTCATTGAAAACAAAAATAATGGTATTATTTGTTGCCAGCAAACACCAGTGATTCCAAAACACATGGAAGAGTAGATTGTAGTATCATATATTGGCACTTATGTGTGCTTATTTTTAACTGCAAAATTAAGCCTCAAAATTGAGATGTCCCAAGGTGGGCCATGTCCCAACGTGCCCCACCTTCCCCTATATTGAAAAAAAGTTAAAACATTGAAAAAAAAAAAACATTAAATAGTCATTTCTGAAATAGAAAAATAAAATTGAGTATTATCAATCCTTATATGTTTTGTAGGGGAGAGGGGGTCACATGTGAACAATTTTTACATTTTTGACTATTTCTCAAAATTGTTATGAGCTATTGCAACAAAAATTTATTTATATGAATATTTACACTTTGTTTGTTCCTTTGGTAAAACTTTTGGATGCATTTATCAAAAATTTCTAACTGATATCATCATTCTAAGAATTGTCTATATTTGTTCATGTGTGCCCCGGTGGAGGGGGAGTTGTGAACAGACCTGGGGCACATGTTAACACATGCATAAATAAGACAAAAATATTTTTTTGTGAATAAAAAGTAACTAGATGCCTTCTTTCTAGTTGTGTGAATCAATCAATAAATGTTTCAACATAGATACAAGAAATTATTCGTAAAATTATACACTAATATACCTACTCTTTTTGAGTCAAGCATAGCAAAACTGTGTTACTTTTAAATAAATTATTGAATAATTTTGTTATTGTGTTTTTACTTTTTTCTAAATGTTATGCAATGTGTATAACAAAATTGTGCATCGTGGTTTTATAAATTGGTAAAATTGTGATATAAAAAAATGATGATTATCACAGTACTACTTATCACTTTTTTTGGCCAACTAAATTTAACTTTCATAAAATAAAATATCTTACAAGTACTTTATTATGGGCTAAGAAAAAATAAATACATTTAAAACTGGAAATCATTAAAGAATAACAAATATATTGATTTTTACAGAAAGCCACCACTTCTAATTGTTATCTAACTTCCAGTAAATTAAAACTGTGCAGTAATCCTAAAAACATTGAATTTATAGCTCAATGTTTGACAAGGGTAATTAAATTTTAAACTAAAAAAAAAAAAAAAAAATGCATTCACAGGCTTAAAAAATACATTCATAATCTAAAATAGAAAAATGGGGCACTTGTGAACTGTTCATAAGTGCCCCATCTACCAACTTAAGCCTAACTTAAAGAAAAAAGATATTTTTAATTGAAATAAGGAAACAAAACTTTTTGTAGACTTACCTAATTAATGCCACTAAAGAATGCAACACTGAAATTCTACTTTTAAAATGTCTTGAATGAATTTTTACTTCAATAACTTTAGATGACTTTTTTACTTAACATCTTCTAAAACAAACAAATTACAAACAACCGGAAATTAAAATTGCTCATTGTTCTGAAAATTCAGCCAAAAGATGGTACCAATACCGTCATATATTGGTATTTTTTTTATTTCAGATTAACTGAGTGTAATATGTACTGTTCACATGTGCCCCATGTTTACATCTGCCCCCCCCCTCTCCCCTACATCACTTTTTTTATTGTATGTATAAAGAGAGTTTATTTAAAATAATCTTTAATCATCATCTGACATGCTGATTGTCTTTCAGACTTAAGTACAGCATTATTTATGGAGTTAAGTTCCTGAAAAGTTTTCTCACTAATATTGTGGAAAGCAAAAAAGGTTCTAAGTGACCAGACCACCCATTATCCATTCTTTTTATCCCACTCCCTGTTCCGCAAAATTGAATTAACACCTGTAGCAGTTACACTTGTTGTTTGTTCTTCATCTTTCTCTAAATATCATTAGCAGAAAAAAAAAAGAACGATGCTGGGGGAAAAATTTTGAGAAAATCAGTTACAGCATGAAAGAAATGATGTATAAACAGAACATTACAACATTAAAATACACAGGGATGAATCAAGACTGCACTGAAATGACGTACATAAATGTAAAAGTACAAATGATACAACGTATAAATGAAAAACAGGTTTTACTGTATTAGATTTAGGCAAAGTGTTTCAAAAGGGATGAGATTAAGAGATGGAAGTAAACAGTTGCAAATAATTTTTGTATAGTAGATCAGGGTTGCAATCCATTCTTTCAGTAAAAAATGAATAAAACCCAAGAGGAAAAAGAGCTTTTAATATCTGGTAGGTTATAAAAATTAATTTTCATTCACACTCAAATTATTTTAAAACGTTTGAAAAGCAGAAATCTATGAATCTTATAATGAACTTTCTAGATCAGTATTTTTTCGATTAACTTTCTCTTTCATGATTGATCTTTATAATTATACAGTGCATTTCAGTATCATAGCATAGAATAGAAAGAGATTTAAATAACAAACATTTTAATTCAGAGTAGAATGTCTTAAGGCAACATCGAAATTAGATACATTTTCGATCGTATTTTTAAATTTAGATATACAGTAGATTCCCTCAAATCTGCATGGCTTGTAACTACAAGTTGTGCATATTTTGCAGATTTCTGGTCACTGCTTTAATTGCATTTTTAAATAGTAATTTGAATGTAATAATGTCTTTGAAATCATAATTAATGCTTACACTGTAGTAAACAGTAGAATAATTAAATATTAGAGTAAATTAACAAAAACTCAGAATATTTAAAAAATTATTATAATACTAAAAGTAAAAATTGAGTTAAAAACTAAATATGCATAATAATGATGATATAAATTTTTCTTCGATTAGTTAATGAAACTCACCTCATAAAGGTACACTAATAATTTACATCTAAATTGTCAAAAAACAAAGTTTTATTTCACGTTTAGCCAAATTTTATAACCATAAAAGATATATTAATGCATAAATTATTTGGTAAAAAGATCATGATTACAACTGATATCAGTGCTATTTTGAATTTTTTCAGAAATAAATTTATACTTTCTTTATGAGAAAGCATGAATTCAGTCATATTAACCAGAATTACATTTTAAAATGTGTATGAAATGACATAAAAATTTAAACAAGAAAGAAAAATTGTGCTGCATCAAGCATAGATTATGAAACATTTTCCAACACTTCCAGAATACTTTTTTAAAACTTTGTTGTTTAATAAGGTAAAGAAGATACCTAAGTAAACTTTTCAGAAAATGCATTAACCCATTTGAAGAACAGATTTCAACAATTGCTGCACATAGCCAGAATGGTACTCTAATTCTTTTGTGCAGCTCTGTATATTCTACATAGTATGCTAAAATTTAGTTTAGGTAGAAAATTCATAACACATTTGAAAATTCACCTTTAGCAATTTCCACCAAAGCAAAGATGGAAATGTACTTGAATTCTTTTGTGCATCCCTGCATATAAGACTTTTATACAACCTGCATATTAAGCTGAAATTTAATTGAGGGAAAAGCACATTTAAAACTACTGAAATCACACTTCCAAAAATTCTGTCAATAGGCAGCCATTTATCCAGTTTTTTACATAGCACTGTATATGATTTTATTTATATGCTACAAATATCTCTGAGTAAACTAAATGTAGCTGAGCTTGAAAATGCATAACTCAAATTAAAAAAAAACACCTTTAAACAATTCACACACTCTCTCACTAATGCTTACGAATTATTTTGTGTAACCTTGTATATGGCCTATAGAATTTATATTCACCATGTAGTGTGCAACAATTTAGTTAAACTTTAAGCAGATACCATAACAGAAAACACACTTTCAACAATCATCCCTAATAAACAATACTTCAGATACCTACTGTAGTTGTATCCGTAATCTTTTATGTGTAAATGAACAATAAATGTGATACACATCATATTCTACTGCAAGCATCTTGTAGTAAAGCTCAGCAATGTATATCAATTCCATCAAGTTTGAAAGCATTCAACATAATTAAAATACACTTTGAACAATTTTTTCTGGTAGATTATTATATAACCGGCTCTTCTGTATGACTGTAATTGAATGATAAATGCTTTACATCCCATATTCTACAGAAAGCATGTTTTAGTGCATCTCAGAAATTCATAGCAATCTTATTTATTTGTAAATGGAGTAACATCATTAAAATACACCACAAACAATTTTTCTTTGTAGACCATAATATAACAGAATACTTTTGAGTTCCCCTGTATGTGTACTGTCTGTGCTACAGATAATGTATTCTATAAGTACCAGTGCAACTCAATAATGTATATAAATTTCATTATGTTTAAAATTCTGTAACACTGTTGAAATACCCCGCAAATCATTTTTTTCCCATAGACCTTAACATAATGGAATACTTTTGAATGCCCTTATAAATGAATTATGCATGCTACACACTCCATTTTCAATACCAAACATGCCATGGCAAAGCTCAATAATGTATATCAATTACATGTCAATCGAAAAATATTTACACGGTTTAGAGCATGGACAGACAAACAAATCAAAGTCATAAACACTTTTCAACTATATTGGAAAGTGTTAAAAATGGTGAATTTTTGCCCTACATCTGAACTGAAAGTTTCACTTTTTACATTTGCAATGATGTGCAAATTTTAGGCATTTTTGGATTTGAAGAAGTCAACTGTATATTTCCAACATTTAATTTTAACCCTTTCCTGTCCTGCAAAACAAAAGACTATTATATATTCCCACATTAAAATAAAAAACTTCTTCTTCCCTTCTATATGCAATTAGTAAAACACGTAAGATACTTCTGAACTCAGTGTTTCAGGAAACTATAGTATATACAAATGGAGTCCACTATACGAAACTAGAAATAGCTGTTGGGAAGCTAAAGATCACGAGCAACCAATCGATCGCAAGCCTGGTTTGAAATACATGCTTAACAAGCTCTTTAGAACATTTGTTTTTATTGTAAACTAGCTGACCCGTCCAGCATTGCTCGGGCAAGTGATAATATTCTTAAATCAATCTTAAATTCATATGATTTTATACCTGTTGTGCATGCACTGAGAAATCTGTTAGTTCTGCTTTCCACTGCCAGGGTGGTGCATTCTGTTCTGAACAAAACTCTGACACATGTGCCCGCTTCCTGTGTCACTGCATAGCAGACATACTTTGTCTGCAAAGTCTGCTAGTTCCAATATCCACTTTCAGATAACGCACTCTGTTCTAAACAAAAATATATATCCAAATGAAACTAAGTTATTCAACCTTTCTGTAGACATATTACTTGAAGGGGGGTTGCAGAATCAAATAAGAATTTAAAAGATTTGATCATAATAATATCTGTCATGTGGACTAATTGAGATATTTAATCAAAAGTAGCTGCCTCACCTCCCCATTCCTGCAAATATAACAAATACAAAAATTTCTTTATAAACAAATTGTGAAGACATTTATTTTTTTCTTCTAAAAATTGATTTTTTTATAAAATAAAAAAGTTATTTACAGATTTCTTGATTCAGCATAACATTTTGTGCATAGGTGCATTAATTTCAAATTGATAAATGCGGTATTAAAAAAAATTCTATTGAGCTGGAAAATTACTTGCTCTTTTTAGTCACATGTTGTTTTGAAATAATATTGGGGTCTGCTTCAAGAACACATCTCATTGGCTGCGCAAATGCTAGACATATGGTCTCCTCGAATCGAGAATGAATCCTGCGATTTGATAAAAATCTATGCCTTAATTGAATTATAAATAATTTGCCATTCTTGTAATTGGGGTTTTTAATTAATAACTCAACTAATTATTAGAAATTAAAAATTGTTTTGTATCAGGTGCAGTGCACCAGGAGAAGACTTAGACTACCCTCACAAAAATTTTCAGCTTTGTATGTGCGGTAGATTTCGCTAGTCAGCAGAAACAGACGCAATCACACACACAACGAAACTTTCTTTTTTTAGTATAGATTGAGGCTGTTCTCAAATCCAAACTGGCTACCTTCTGGCACATTTTTTAATTCATTTTTATTTACAAATGCATCAAATTGGCAGGTGCTGTTATTGATAACCGCATAATCAAATTGTTTTTTCCATTTTTCAATTAGGACAAAATTTTTCTAAGAAAATTCTATCAAAATTTGCTTTTTAGCTCACAGGCTATCAAAACCTGAGAGCTAATGTTCCTGCATGTTATGTATGTATGTACGTAATGCGATAACTTTTGATAGAAATATCCGATTTGCTGAAATTTTATTTTTAGATTCATTCTGATAAGGCACTTCCCTGATTAGTTTTGGGGCTTCATTCATTAAGTATAAAGGGGGGGGGGGGAATGCAGGGCCACCCCCCCCCCCCCTTAACTAGGATAAATGGGTTTTTCATGCAGAATTATCAGATTTTTTTCACATTTGGCATACCGGTTAATTCTGATAAGGTGCGTCCGTGATTAGATTTGAAGGTTCATTGTTTAAGTCTAAAGGGGGAATGGGGGACTAATACCCCCCCCCCCCTTAAATGAGTAGATGAGAGTTAGATAAATGAGTTTCTCTATCCGATTTGCTTCAAATTTGGTAAACAGTGTTATCCTGATAAGTCACTTCCCTGATTACATTTGGAAGTTCATTGGTTAAATATAAAGGGGGGGGGGGGGACGGAGGTCTAATATGCCCTTAATTTAGGTAAATGGGTTTTTATATCCGATTTGCTTTAAATTTGGTTACCTGTTTATTTTGATAAGGTGCTCCCCTGATGACATTTGGAGGCTCATTGATTAAGCATAAAGAGGAGAAACTGGAGGGGGGCTAATGCCCCCTTAATTTATTTTTCGAGGGGCATTATTCTTTGAAATAAGAGTATAATATGTAGTTAGTGTAAATAGCCTGTGTGCTCAATGCCATCAGTTTAACTAGGCACTTTTCTTTTTTATTTAATTAATTTCCAGATGTGGCAGTGCAAGAAAGAAAAAAATTGTCATCCTAAGACAACAATTGCTTATAAGTCAAGATGTAATTCATTTATCGAAAAATGAAAAACCTGTTTGGTTACAAATTACTTTGATAATCATATCTCCAAGTATCATGTTTTATTTTCAAAAATGAGTCAGAAAGCTTTCCGTTGTTAAGCGGGAAAAATAATCTTAAATGTGTAAGGAATATCTGTTTTAAATTAAATTCAGGTATTTAAAAGAAAAAATAAATAAAAGATTTGTATTTTAAATGAAATGAATGCATGTGATTGAAACATCAGAAAGCTTCCCGTTGCTGAGCGAGGAAAATATATGCTTGAGAATCCCCTTAACACATTGTGTGCGGGACACGCACATTTTCTGATGATTGATACTTGAGCGCGGGACACGTACTAGTATGGGTTAACTAAATTTGCGCGCAATACCCCCGCCCGGCACAATTCCGCCGCGAAATGTACCCGCACACAATGTGTGAAAGATATCTATTTTGAATGTAACCTGTACTATTTTAAATGAAAGGTATGTATTTAAAAGGAAATAAAATTAAAAAATTGTATTTTAAATGAAATGAGTGGAATGCAATTAAAAGGTACTGGTGGTTGTCTAAGTTTAAACATTAGAGAGAAAATAAAAACCAGTTGATAGCAAAATATTGGAGTATTGGAAATTTCTATATCTGAAAGAAGGGCGAATAATAATTCATGCTCTATCGTAGTCCTTTTAATTAAAATATCTTGAGAGAGGAACCAGAATACATTATAATATTAGATAGCTAAATATTGTCATGTTTGAAATTTTGATAGTTGAAAGTTTACCTTCCCCTGATGTAATAGTGTGTTTGTATTACGGATGTGAGATAATAAGACCTCTAGGGGGTGCAGCTTCAAACATTTTCCGTACTCCTCATGTGATATATCATTGCAAAGGCCTTTGACCACTCTTTCATATTATAAGCCTCCCTTTCACCTCCTTCAAATTCCCCTCCCCCAGGGCTCTTTCTCAATTTTTCCGACATCCTTCATGTGATATATCATTGTAAGCCCTTTGACAACTCTTTCATATTCTGCACATCCCGTCCTTTTCCCCCCACTTTGTCCCCCTTGAGGGCACTTTTCTAACTTTCGCTGACAACCCTCATGTGATATATCATTGAAAAGCCTGTGACCACTTTTTCATATTATGTATCGCCCGTTTCCCCCCTCCCCCGGTGGCATTTTCTCTATTTTTCCGACATCCTTCATGTGATATATCATTGTAATGTACAGCCCTTTGACCATTGTTTCATATTCTGCACATCCTGTCCCCCTTCCCCCACTCTTCTAACTTTTACCAACACACCTCATGTGATATATCATTTAAAAGCCATGTGACCACTTTTTCATATTATGCACTTACCATCCAACATCCCCCCACACAATGCCTGACTGGGGAGGCACTTTTCTAACTTTTGCCGACACCCCTCATGTAATATGTCATTGGAAAGCCCTGTGACCAACTCTTTCATATTATGCACCTCTCGTTCCCCCTTCCCCTACTTGCGCTCCCGGAGGCACTCTCAATTTTTCTAACATCCTTCATGTGATATATCATTGGGCAGCCCTTTGACCACTCTTTCATATTATGCAAACATAACCTTGCATATTTTAGTTCCATTTTTTTCCACCAGGGTGTACTTTCCTGTATCGATTTCTATGGACCCGATCGCAACGAGGTTTGGTTCATTCAATGTGGTTTTCGATAGTCTTCAATATTTCAGTTCTACTTTTTACCATCAAGGGGCGCTTTCCCATCTCGGGTTCTATGGGCCCGATGTCAACGGGGCTCGGTTCATTCAACTTAGTTTTCAATAGCCTTACATGTTTTATTTCCACTTTTTACCGCCAGAGGCACTTTCCTATCTCGAGTTCTATGGGCCCGGCTCGACTAATATATCTACGGATAGGTTGTATAACAGAGTTTTGCTAAGAATAGAGTGCGCAACCTGGTGGTCGAATGTGGAACTAACAATTTTGTAGCGCGTTCCACGCACGCCTGCTATACGGCTCGGCGTCGCAAGTAGCGGGGACCAGTGTTCAGTGATAGTATAAAAAATATTGAGCCCCCTGGCGAAGGAATGTGGAACTAAAGGATTTTTCAGCGCGTGCGCAGCATGCCTGCTATACGGTGCCGCAGACAGCGGAGACACGTGCCAGCGTTTCGCTCTGTAAGTGGTTTCTTTAGAAAAGAGTGCGCCTCCTGGTGGTCGAATGTGGAACTAACAGATTTTTTAGCGCGTGCACGCACGCCTGCTATACGGCACCGCAAGTAGCGGGGACCAGTGTTCAGTGATCGTATAAAACATATTGCTCCCCCTGGCGGTAGAAGATAAACTAATAGATTTTACAGAGTGTGCGTAGCACGCCTGCTATTTGGTGCCACAGGCAACGGCGACCCGTGTCGTATGTTCCTATAGAACACGAGCCGGGGTTTCGTTCAGTTCGAGGTATGTTTCCAAACCTCGATATTGTATAAATTAATCTTCAAAGTATAGTTTTCATCTGAAAAATATTCAGGACTTTCTTTGAAAAGGATTTTTATCCGGGTCAACCCGGAAGAGTCAAAATCCGACCTGAAACCTGGTCAGATTCATGTAAAATTGGACTATCCTATCCGATGTAGAACTTATGTTTTGTCCAAGCTATACAACACACATTCTTGAAATTGTTTAATAGGACGTCAACAAACATCAGAATCGAGATAAAGGCATACCCACCAAGTTTATGCCTTTTAACCAATTAAATTTTATTTAAAGCAACAGAACGGCTTTGTCCACGAATGGCAATAGCCACGCCTCTGCGGGTAGATGACCTCCGAAAAAGACTTTATTGAACAAAGGAGAAGCAGTGTTAAAATATTCGTCGCGCCTATTTGTGTCTTTCTTCTGTTTACCCGCGGCTGACGTTACATGAGTGAAGTCCACTGCATTCTGAGCGCTGTCGGTACAGTTTCAATATCGTTAGCGTCAGAAACAACGATAGAGAAAAGTGTTGCTTTTTAAACAACGATAGAGAAAAGTGTTGCTTTTTAAACAACGACGTCATCAATATAGAGATGAATAATAACAAATTTTAGAATCGGGTTCATAGTCAACCATTTCTAACGGCACACGTTAACAAACACTATTTTGGTGATAATAACAGGCTTGTGAGGGTACTCAGAGATTTGTTTTCGTCCACCCTAGTCATTTTGTATGTATGTTCACAGCGTTTTCAGCAACCACTGAACGAATTTGAATATAACTTTTTACAGTTTTAGTACATTTGAGAAGGTTGTGATCTCAGAGTAGTCATCAAATGGTGTATAAATTCGTTTACAGGAACACGTCAACTATTTTAATTTAAGATTGCCTACTCCAATATCAAACTTTGTGTTACTGTAATTTCCAGTATCTCAAACGTTTGAGAACGCAGTGGACAATAAATACAATCTTCATTTATAAATATGACAGTGGCGGTGCGTATACGAGAACAAATATAGACCAGGATGCATTTATAAGAGAGTAGCGATATACGCAGACGGCGCATGCATAGACTGGAAGCTTTGTCCAAAGTATGGAAATCCACTTTTCAGAGCTGGCGATACTGACGTGAACAAGTTCGATATATGAAGTTCAACCACGTGACTACAGCGTCTAGAATACCTAGTGTGGAAATATGCTATCCTAAGGCGCGCCACACACCAAGGAGACATGCGACTCTGGCGCACGTCGCATGTATCATGAAACATCGAGCCACCACAGGAGGCAAGTTGCATTTCTACTTTTTTCATCCACACACCAAAGCGACATGAGACATATTCATGGCGTATGCGCGTAGCTTGCTTTTAATTCTTTGACAGAACAGAATACTAGAATCATGGCGTCTGCAAACGAAGCGATTGTAAATATGGATATTTCATTCGAAGATGAGGATTTATTTTTATTCACTCTACTAAAAAATAAAAGGAATCTTGAATCCCACCATATTGAAACAAATAAACGAAAATTGTAGCAATATATAACGTAACTGCAGCACGAGACGAAAGCGCGAAACGAAGCATAAGACACGTGCAACATAGGTACTTCGTCGCATGAGTCTTTAGTGTGTGGGCACAGTGAAGAAACAGGTACGTTACAACAGTAAATTTGACGCACGAGTCAAGTGAGATGTCTCGTGTCTCCTTGGTGTGTGGCGCGCCAAACAGTGCTAAAATGTTTATCCCTTAAATGTGCGACGATACTGCTAAAATGCCAAGTGTCGATCGCAGCGACATCTGCGGGATTTTCGTATTACTAGTATTACACTGTATAGAATAGCAATACCTTGCAGTTGTAGAAAATATCCCGCAGATGTCGCTGTGATCTGTATATTGCAGCAGCATCGTTGCATATTTAAGGGATACAATATTTTAGCGCTTTTTAAAGTATTACAGAGATAGCCGATTTCCACACTATGTATTCTAGTCGCTATAACGTGACCATAATCCTCCAATTTGTATACAACCAATCAAAATCAACAAAAAATAGTAGGCTAACAAAATGCCCACCTGGTTGCAAAATTTGTTGCTACGGTATGACGTCAATTGCAACTGCTCCATTAGACGAATGGCACAAGCAAACAAATATTAGCTTGCCTATAATGGTAGGATCACCGAGATGCTTGATGATTCGTTTTTGTGCAAAATTATCTCAACCAATCAAATTTTGTTTCCCATATGTCGCCACTCCCATACGGAGGCACCTTACGAACTTGTTCTCTTCTCATCATGAAAGTTGCTTCCCGAGCGATCTGGTCATATTTAAATGTTTTATTAGAAAGAGGATCTTGCAAATTTTGCTTTTCATTTCATATCGACCAAGGCGTGTCTATGCCCTTTAAAAGAAACTCTCAGTACTCGCTAGTGATATTTTCTTTTCCATCCCTTGTTGAAGGGCAGGTGGTCGTCTCTTTACTCCTTTCATATCTTGATAGTTTTCGTGGCTGAGTGGTCAAGGCATCACACCGCTAATTGCTTGAGAGCGTAGGTAGGTGCGGGTTCAAATCCCGCTGGCTCCGTTGCACACTCTTTGTGGAGCTCCCGGATGTAATTATCTTGCGTTGTAAATTTCCTTATGCTATCTTGTCCCTGTATATTGACGATGACTTATATGCGGGCACTTGACGCCAAGCACACAGGTCAGATATATGTATTCAATAAACCAATAAAACCAAACCAATTGTTTTCGTAAAAATAAATAGACCGGGGAGCGGTCATCACCTCATTGGATTGACTGAAACTTCAAGATTAGACAGAACTCGATTTGCATATTAAAATGCAACTGGTCTGTCTAGTCATATCGGTGGGAAATACTTGCAAACTCGATTTTAGTGGTTGATCAATAGATTTATCATTGGATTTTCATGCACCTAAAGGTATGAAAACATGGAGGGCTGTCAGCAAGAAAACACAATGATAAACCTACCAGTCAACCGCTAAAATCGGGTTCGCATGTGCTTACCACCAAGATATGACTTTGCAGATCAGTTGCATTTTAATGAGCTAATCGAGTTTTAACTAATCCTGGAATTTTAGCTGTCAACTGGATGAGGTGAAGGTTTGTGCAGCCGCCTTCCAGTCTAAAAGAGTTCACCGAGCCAGGATCGACTAAAATCAATATACAGTCCAAAAGCGAATCGCGTAGCGATCGACAATCTCTAAAAAAACAAAAAAAACAGCCTGTAGTGCCTCTATATGAGAGTGGTGACATACGATTATCAAAGTGTGCTTAGACGCGACCAACGATCAGGGCAACACTAGATACCGGGCTTGCTCATTCATTATATCGTATATTCATTCATCCTGACGTCACAAATGGTGGCTGGCCGCTATCAACGACATACAGTGATTGGTACAAAGCGGCGCACCCATCGTTTTGTGTCAGTCGCCGTGTAAAGATGATCCACTCCGTATAACGTTTTAAAAGTCATGAACTGCCCTTGTATGTCGTTGGTCGCGGCTTAGACACACGCGTCCTTGAACATTGAAGTCCACCATAGTAGAGATTGCTTTGGGCCTATAGCAACTATGGCTTTCCGCCTCGAATGATCCTTATGATACACAAACACAAGCCACAACAATTTTTATTTTCATTTTCCATTACATACGAGGACGAGATACTCACAAGGAAAGTTGCAACACCAGAGACGATTACTTATTTATAAAGACATTAATAAAATATGGTATGAGATGTAAATTTCCAACTGGGCGAAAAAATGTCCGGACCAGGATTCGAACTCCTGGCTGAAACCGCCAGTGTTCTGCCATCTGAGCTATCCCGGACGAATCTGGTGGAACTCTTTCACCCAGCTAAACTTAATGATTATAGCATCTGGTCTGAAACCTGGTTCAGCTCAACAGAATAAATCTTAGGTAATGGAACTCCAGAAATCGCTGGATACGAAATTACACTAGATTAATACCATTTTAATCTAAAAGATGGTATGCCCAAAAAAATTTAATAAAACTTAGCATTTTTCTTCAATCACAAAAAATAGATTTTGTTTGACCCAAAAATAGAGTAATTCTAAATAAAAACAACGATGTAAATATATAAATATTATTTTTAATACCATATTAACCCCCCGACATATTTAGCGAAAATCTTTTTTCTAATTGGCTGCGCTTGGGTTAGCCTGGCTTAGGATCGAACAGAGATCAAACCTTCAAAATCACGTTCTAACGACCTAAAATCTTGTGTTTAGATCAAAAGTTGGGTTCGTTAGACCTTGGGTCGACCAGTGAAAACGCAGCTTTACAACCGGGAGCTCCACAAAGAGTGTGCAACAGAGCAGCGGGAGTCGAACCCGCAGCGACCTACGGACACACGCGTTTATCTCATCCATGACAAATCTACATCCCAGAACTTTATAGTACCAACGTCCCCTAGATGAGGGAGAAAGCCTTGACACACGTCGCGAAAACGTCACACAGAGTTATAAAGGGTGAAAAAACCGGGTTTAATCCAGCGAATAAACAGAGTTTTTGGGAGGGGAATTAAAAAAAATTCCTGGAGTTTTCGGAAAGTTTGAGCCATGAAATATTTTCAGAGGCGTCGCTATGGGGAGTTATGGGGAAGGGGGGGACTCTCTCCCTCCAATATTTGTGAACTTGGGAAATTTGAGCTTAGAGATGGAAAATTCTAGATTTTTGAGACTTTTTTTCTTAAAAAAAAAACCAGTTAAATAAATATGAATTTTTTGTTGTTTTGGTGTTTTATTTTCTGAGAGCTGTAACTGTAAACAAGTTAAACAATCAAAATTAATACAAAAAGAAAGCACCCAGACTCAATCTGTCATTTTTTTTCTCTGTTCTATGAAAATATCATACATCCACCAGACCTTAATTTCTCTACTCCTGTCCATCAATAGTTGACTCTAATCCATGTCGTTTATTTTCTCCAAAACTTTGTTCCTTACTCAACAATTTCAAAATAACATTATTTTCATATCAAGAGCGATTATGATTCGTACACAATTGAAGACAAGGAATTCACAAACCTTAAACTAATGCTAGTTGGCTAAAAATAAAATGGTTATTTCACATTAGATCTCGAAAAATAAAATAAACGTTCCAATTAAAAAATATCCTACTATCACAAACGAAACTTCCTGGTCTCCTTGGCGCGATAGCAATATGTCGTCGCTAGAGCGGTTATAAGGAAAAGGCATGTTTACAAACAAACACTTCCATCAACCAATCTACCACTATATTTTTATCATAGCGATCATTGCAGAAATCAACTTGGCGACGTAGACCAATCATATCATAGATCTGTTAAGGGACCAAATTCCCGGAGTTCATATGGAGTCATAATGAATGAACAGGTTTTCTTACTGACCAACAGTGACGTCAGCTACGCTTTCCTTACACAAGGTTCTTAGTCGTTGCCATCAATGCCAGACATAAATCTGCAAATGTCACAAATTTTCTTTTAAAATAGCATCCTATTCTAATAACTAGAAAATAAAAACATGATGTCTCTTTCCTCTTCATTTTGATCTCAAATAGCATTAAAATAAGTTGAAATGGAATAACTAATTTTAAGAAAAAAGAAACAAAAGTTTTTTTTTTTCTTTCTAAGCATGAATAAACAAAATTTTCAGTTTCAGAAAGAATGAGCCCGAGCTTCCTTAACTATTCATTTTCCAAATTTTTCATCTTTATTTTCATGCCGAATTATTCCAAGATAGGAATATAGAAAGTAATGTAGTTTTGATTTGAATTATCTAAGTGATAGAGGTGTATTTAAACTTTTATTAAATGGCCTTAAGTTAGATAATAGTTAGATTTTTTATGTTTTTAGTTTCAGCATTTTTCTTTGGTAAAAGATTTTTTTTACATATAACTATCATTATCATACATACATTGCACATATCATTGAGTTGGAAATTAAAGTAGTTTGTTTCAAGTTGGGAAATTTTTGAATCCCCCCCCCCCTACCCCCTAATAAATATCTGTAGCTACGTCCCTGAATGTTTTAAATTATTATTTTTAATAACTTAATTTTTTTCAATGTAAACAACATAAATGTAGAAAAATAGCTTCGGTTTACATGAAAACTAATGAAATACGTGTTTAAATTGCAGAAATATTAAGTAAGAGAAAATATCATAAATAATTTGATATTTCAATCGTCGATAAATAAAGCGTGACAGATTCATTTTGTCTGACACGAATGTAAACATCACCCCTATTCTACGAAACAGCCAATATAAACAAAAAGAAAATAAACCAAAGTAAAAGAAATTAATGTAAAATATGCAATGCAACTCTCTAAAAAATTAATGTAGAGTATGCCTGAATAGTGGATATAACAGCTAACAAACTTTAATCGCCAAATCATAAGGTTAGTAAATTCATAATGATAAATCTATCAACTTTTCAGAACAGTGCTGAAATTCTGAAAAATAAAAATTTTAAATGGAAAAATGAATAATTCTGTTTACCTTAAAAACTCCTGCAAAATTTCCTATATCCCCCAAAATTCCCTGGTTTACACCCATCCCTGATCTGCGGGGTTTTTTTGCAACTCTACACCCAAAACAGGGAAACAAGGAAAAAAAAATCGAACAACTTGCATGTTTCGTTTTCTTTGGCTCGTGGAATTATTAATTACTATTAGAAAATAAGAGTTAATAATTCCACGAGCCATTGAATTTCTTTCTGTGTTTTGCCTGGTTTGTGTAACGTGTATTAAGGCTTCCTTCCTTATCTAGGGGGCGTTGATAATACTCGCCTAGACGAGTGAGACAAGGGCGCCTCGATATGAGACTGTCGATAGACGGAATATAATATTTGATTGTTTTAGACAATTCTGGACTAAAGCTAATCGCCGAGCATCTTAGCGAGTCTGCCATTTTTGCCGCCTTTTTAACTCATCTCATTCCCAAGCGGGTATCCTGCCATTTTTGCCGCTTTTTAACTCATCTCATTCCCAAGCGGGTATCACGAAGTCTGGAATGTACACTGTTAAAAATATCGTGAAAAATTACCTCTGTTTTTAAAGGCTATCTATTTGTTGACCAATGAGAACGCTCCATAGGTGTTTCTGTAGCGTTGTCATTGGTCAGAAAATAGATAGCCTTTAAAAACAGAGGTACTTTTTCAGGATTATTTTTAACAGTGTAGGTTCGCTATAGTTTGGACAAAAACATCCGTATAAAGAAAGGGCATGTTTACAAACAAACACTTCCGTCAACCAATCTACCAACTACATTTTTGTCATAACGATCATTGCAGGAATAGTCTTGGCGACGTAGGCCAATCATATCAGAAACCTGTTAAACTTAGACCAAACAAATTTCCCTAGCTCATGTGTACAGTAGGAGTTATAAAGAACGGACAGGTTTTTCTTGCTGATCCACAGTAATTCGACCACGAGGCTAACGAAAAAGACAGGCTACCGCGGTGGGTCCGATTCTTCTTTTTTTACAGACCGCTGGAGTCACGTGATGCTCGAATACACCAATGAAGGTGTGCGAAAAGAGTGACGACCAACAGTGACGTCAGCTGCCCTTTCCTTATAAGCATGTCTGAGCATGCGCCCTGCGCGTGTAACGGAGCAATGCCGTCTGGAACAGCCAATGAATTACATGGTAAACTGTCGAAGGAGCAACCATGATCGTTATGTTGCAGAAATTTTTGTCTCTTCAAATTATCCCAACTAATAGGAAATTAAATACAGCGTCCAGAATACCTAGTGTGGAAATATGCTATCCGAACAGTGCTAAAAATTTATATCCCTTAAATGTGCGACGATGCTGCTAAAATTTCAAGTGTCCATTGCAGCGACATCTGCGGGATTTTCGTATTACTAGTATTACATTGTATAGATTAGCAATACATTGCAGTTGTAGAAAATATCCTGCAGATGTCGCTGCGATCTGCATATTGCAGCAGTATCATTGCACATTTAAGGGATACAATATTTTAGCACTTTTTAAGTATTACAGGGATAGCCAATTTCCACACTATATATTCTAGGCACTATAACTTAAGGGTTCGTTGGAAGAATCGGAGATGATACCCAAATCAGCATGGTAACGCCTGTCCAGGGTGTTGCTGTCGGAGTGATCAGGCATCCAGATTAATTTAAAATACATAGAAAACTAAATTTGAAATCATTAAATAAAATTAAAAATAAATCGATGCTCAAGAATTTTCGAAAGCGGACTCCCGGGAATAAATCAGGATTTAAAGCCGGGATTAAACCCGTTGTTTTTCACCTTTTGCACGTTTCTGCTGATATAGGCAAAAGTGTTGCGCCAAGTTCAGACTAATTCTAAAGGGTCTATTGGCAAGCCTGTCTTTATCGTCAAGCTAAACGGTTATTGTATTTGCGCACTTATCTAATCCCGCACGTTCAGGAAAATATTGCCACGTCCTAAAACTTCCAACATAAAGCTATGAAAAAAGAGGAGCAGACATATCAATATTTTACTGTGGAAAGCCTTGATTCGGAAAAACGAGTTCTTTCGCCCTCTTCTTGGTCCGCCATATTTGACTTTGACCGATAACAGTCCAATCTGCAGTGGGAAACGTGGCTAAATATGGCGGAAGCAGGAGGGGGTAGGAATGCAACCAACGAAATATACTACCGGTTCACTCCTTTTAAAGCATCACACGGAGTGGATCATCTTTACACGGCGACTGACATATAACGATGGGCATGCCACTATGTACCAATCGCCGTGTAAAGATGATCCACTCCGTGTGACATTTTAAAAGTCATAAACTGGCCTTGTATGCCGTTGGTCCATTGGTTACGAAGATGCTTGGCAATTTACTTTTGTCCAAAATCATCTCAATCAATGGAGGATATTCCAAATATGGGTTCGAGGCTGAAAAAAGTCACGTGATACCGGTAATTTACCCAAGGAACTTCTAACTGATAAGAAGGGAAGATGCTACTGCTTTGCCTGATGAACTGTTTCATTGGCTAGCGGGAATTTACATTACACGTCTACGGAGCCTTCCCTTCTTTACGCTAATGTTTTTACCTTGATCACGTGATCAAAATGCAGATGGAATATCCCCCATTCCGGTATCTCACCACTTTCATATCGAGGCACTCTATTGCTAGTGTCTCTAAATGAGAGTTAGCGCATACAAGAAATAAAATGGACTATATTCCAAATCTGGGTTCGAGACTTAAAAGAATCACGTGGTAACGGTAATTTACCCAAAGAATATCTAACTGATAAGAAGGAAGCTTACTACTGCTTTCCTCATGAACTGTTTCACTGGCTGGTGGGGATTTATATTACGTCTACGGAGCCTTCCCTTCTTTACACTAGAAGTTTTTACCTTGACCACGTGATCATAACGTAGATGGAATATCCTCCATTGACTTATTTGAGATAATTTTGGACAAAAACGCATATGTGGTTGGTTGTGTTTATGACGGCCAATTATCAACACGAGGGATATAGGATATAGGCCCAAAGGGGGGGGGGGGTGCCCTTCGTGGGGGTCTTTCTAAGGGAAACTAACCCGCATTAACGCTTGGAAATCCAAGGTTCAAAGAAAACCACGAAAACTCCGAACGATTAGGCCGACAGGCGCGATTGGGTTCGAACCTAGCACTTCCCGTCTACCAGCTTCGAGAGCAGAACCTCTCGGCCACTGGTGGGGCAAACGCATATGTGCAACGTAGTGGGATAGCAAGAGCACGAAGGGAGGCTCTCTCAAATGCTGAGAGTTTGTTCTTTAACGCTCATTTCTTTTTTTAAACTGATTTGTGGACATCCTTTTAAAGAATTTAGAAGTTGTAGCCTAAAACACACAACGTTGACGCGAGACCAACGACATACAATTCATGACTTTTAAAACGTCACACGGAGTGGATCACCTTTACACGGCAATGGAGGATATTCCATCTCCGTTTTGATCACGTGGTCAAGGTAAAAACTTCTAACGTAAAGAAGGGAAGGCTCCGTAGACGTGTAATGTAAATCCCCGCTAGCCAATGAAACAGTTCATGAGGCAAAGCAGTAGTATCTTCCCTTCTTATCAGTTAGATGTTCTTTGGGTAAATTACCGGTATCACGTGACTTTTTTCAGCCTCGAACCCATATTTGGAATATCCTCCATTGGCAATAAACGATGGGATTTTTTGTATCAGCGGGCTTGCTCATTATCATGACGTCACAAACGGTAGCTGGCCGTTATCAATGACATAGAGCGATTGGTACAAAGAGGCGCGCCTACTGTTTTTTACCATTCACTGTAAGTCGTTGATAGCGGCCAGCCACCATTTGTGTCGTCATGATAATGAATAACAAAACCCGGTATCTACTGTTGACCTAGTATCAGTTACCGTGTACAGATGATCCACTCAGTATGACGTTTTAAACGTCATGTACTGGCCTTGTATATATCTGGTCGCGGTTGATGACTGATAAGCGGGCATTTGGTGACGAGGCAGACTGAAATATTCTTACTGTACCAATCGGAATCTTTAATATGCCAAAATTTCCTGCCACAACTCGATGAGCTAATAATACTGCCAAAATTAAGAACTGGCACCTCGCTCTGCTCATCTCCCACTAAGATATGACGAGGCAGACTGAAATATTTTTATTGTGCTAATCGGTATCTTTAATGTGTTACGTTTTCAGACCGTAACTCGATGGCTTGATAATCCGCCAAAATTAAGTTTTGGCGCCCCGCTTTTGACATCTCGAACCAAGATATCACGAGGTAGACTGAAATATTCTTATTGTACTAATCGGTTGTCTTTATAGTGTTAAATTTTAAGGCCGTAAATCGATGACGTGATATCACCAAAATTAAGAATTGGCACCCCGCTCTGCTCATATCGTACCAAGATATGACGAGGCAAACTGAAATATTCTTATCGTATTAATCGATATCTATATTATGCCAAAATTTCATGCCGTAACTCGATGGCGTGATAATATCCTCAAAATTAAGAATTTGGCGCCCCGCTCTACTCATCTTGTACCAAGATATCACGAGGCAGAATGAAATATTCTTATTGTACTAATCAATATCTAAAAAAGACCAAAATTTCATGCAGTAACTCGATGGCGTGGTAATACTGCCGAAATTAGAATTGGCGCCCCCGCTCTACTCTTCTCGTACCAAGATATCACGAGGCAGACTGAAATATTCTTATTGTAGTAATCGATATCTATAATATGCCATGCCAAAATTTCATGCCGTTACTCAATGCCGTGATAATACCGCGAAAATTGAGAATTGGCGACCCCGCTCTACTCTTCTCGTACCAAGATATCACGAGGCAGACAGAAATATTCTTATTGTAGTAATCGGAATCTTTAATGTAGGAAATTTTCAGACCGTAACTCGAAGACATGATAATATCGCCAAAATTAAGAGTTGGCGCCCCGCTCTGCTCAGGTCATACCAAGATATGACGAGACAAACTGAAATATTCTTATTGTATTAATAGATATCTATAATACGTCAAAATTTCATGCCTTAACTCGAATACCGTGATAAATCCGCCAAAATTGAGAGTTGGCGCCCCGTTCTGCTAATCTCGTACCAGGATATGACGAGACTGAAATATTCTTATTGTACTAATCGATATCTATAATATGCCATGCCAAAATTTCATGCCGTTACTCGATGCCGTGATAATACCGCCAAAATTGAGAGTTGGCGCCCCGTTCTGCTAGTCTCGTACCAGGATATGACGAGGCAGACTAAAAATATTCTTATTGTATTAATCGATATCTATAATATGTCAGAATTTCATACCGCAACTCCATGACATGATAGTACCGACAAAATGGGGAATTGGCGCCCCAATCTTCTCAGATTGTACCAAGTTATGCCGAATCAGTTATTTTTTCGCGTACTGTTAATAAGCTTTTTCTAAATCACTAATTCGTCTTAAAATTTGATGGTGAAGTAATATATAGTGCAATGTAATGTAAAATATTATGTTTATTGGGTTTGAATTGTACATTAGGACGCCTGTTTTGTTATAAATTTTAGTTTGCCGGCGGTTTCTACCAGGATATTTGCAGGCAGACCAAAATATTTTTTAAACGCTTTTTTTACCTTAATTTGACACCAATTTCATCATACGTGATATCGACGCCAAAATGACGAGTTGGCGCCCGCTGCTGCTCATATGGTACCAAGAAATGCCGAGGCACACCAGTCATTCCTTCATCTACTCCTAATAATCTTGTCATACACCATGATTTCATCTCGTAACTCGATGACGTAGTCATTTATGTTGCCGTCACCAGCTTGGGCTCTAATTAATGCAACATGACCAAATTTTATACATAGTGATAAGAGTTCTAATCTTCCAACTGAGTGAAAAAATTACCAGGCTTAGATGTGAACCCAGGGCCTAAGCTGCCAGTGTTCTACCAACTGAACTATCCTGGTCAAATCCGGTGGACACAATTCACTCAGATAAGTTTTTGATAATGGCATCTGGTCTTTATTGGAAAGAGTTCAACAAAATAAATCACAGGTAATGGGACTTCACATAAACATTGGATACATAATTACATTTCATTTAATTCAGCACAATTACACTAATTTGTAAATAAGTCATAATTTTCCGGCTGAGTGAAAAAATGTTCAGGTGATTTCAACCAGCTCATTCGCTCACAACGCTCTACAAACTTGAGCTACACTGGGCAAATCCGGTAGACACAATTCACTCAGACAAACTTTTGATAGTGATATCTGGTCTGTTGTCAGAAACAGTTCAAAAGAATAAATCGCTGGTAATATGGGACTCCAAATAAACGTTATTTTCGGACTATTATTCTATTTGATAAATAAATCATAAGAGTTGTAGCTTTATTCTGAATGAAAAAGTGTCTAGACCAGGATTTAAACTCAGGTCCTTGGCTTAAGTTGCCAATGCTATACCACATGGGCTATCTTGGACAAATACGTGGACTCAATTCACCCCGACAACCTTTCAATAATAACATCTGGTATGTATCTGAGACAGTTAAACAGAATAAATAGCAGATAATGGAACCTCACATAAATGTTGGATATGTAATTACACTTTATTAATTCGATGCAATTTTTCTAATTGATAGAAATTTCTGCATAGACACTTTTCACTCATTGGGAAAATTACAACTCCAGTGATTTATTTACCAATTTGAATAATTGCATTGAATTAATAAAGTGTAATCAAGTATCAAACATTTACTTGGAGTTTCATTACCTACAATTTATTCTGTTGCACTGTGTCAGATAACAGACCAGGTGTTACTATCAAAAGGTTGCCTGAGTGAATTGTGTCCACTGTATTTGTCCAGCATAACTCAGTTGGTAGAGCACTGGCAGCTTAAGTCAAGGTCTTGGGTTTACATTTCAGCCTGGACACTTTTCCATTAAGCTAGAAAATTACAATTCCTATTATTTATTTACCAATTAGAATAACTGTGCTGAATTAGTAAAATGTACCTACATATCCAATATTTACTTGGAATTCCATTATTTGAAATTTATTCTGTTGAACTGTTTCAAATAGCAGATCAAATGTCATTATCAAAATATTGTCAACAAATTTGTCCAGAATAGCTCAGTTGGTGGAGTATTGGCAGCTTTAAGGGACTCTTCAGTTGCAAAGACACTCCCAATCGAATGTTAAATGTATGGATGGGTTCTTTTCAAATTTCTCGTTTGAATGTGAATATTTTGAACTTATTTTTTTTTCATACAATAGTTGAAGTTGATCTTTAATAGGGTCCTTTTTACTTCTTCGATTTTGGTTGCAGAATTTTTTAACAAAGGTACTTTCTCTGTTGGAACTGGTTTTGAAAATAACTTTATTAAAAAATATCTGCTAAGGGTAAGGCTGCAGTTCTTTCGAATGAAAATGTAAACATGGAAGAAACTAATAATTTTTTGTCAGAATCTGGTATGCAAGGCAATTTTTAACATATTAGCATAAAAACAATGCAGAAATGTAGTAACACATATTAAAAATCTGAAAATAAACTTCTACTGGCTTTATTCAAAGAACTGAATTTTTTTTATCATTCTTCCAAATCCCCAGTTTAAGGTTGCCTTTAAACATAAAAGCATGTAAAAGAAATCAAAGTTAAAAGTTGTCTCCCATGGGGATTGGGATAATGAAAAATCCTTATACTTTGTCCAGATGGTGCAACTCACCAAGAGAGTTCCTCAAACTTTCTCAGTGTGTTTGAACTTTCTATGGCTACATACAGCCACTACCATTCACTCTGATTGGATTTGGAGCTGTGTTTTAAATGATTGGCTATTCAAACTGATTTTAATGCATGTGCATGCACACACTTTTCATTTATTCAGATCTCAGGCACAGTGGCATTCAATGAGTTATCTTAGATGAATTTTGCGATCTGAACAGGTGCTCCAATTCCGGGGGTGTACCACCTTCAAAATGGTGGCCTAAAATATTTTAAATAACTGTATGAATGGGGTATTAGTTCCTTTTTTAGGGTTTCATTCATCTGACGAAACCCTATTCGTCTCACTCCTTTGTCTGTCTGTCGGTCCGTCACAGAGCCCGTTCTCAGAAACTATACATGTTAGAGATTTGAAATTTTGGGTACTTATAGCTGAACACCTCACATCAAACAACAAATCATAAAATTTTGAAAAAGTTGGTAATTAACTGAATTACGGGCTAATTAACTTCTAAAATTAACCAATCCACCTTTTTAACGCAGATTCAAATGAACTTTCTCCAAATCATCAGTGTTTCTCGTAAGGGTTGCCAGTAAAAACAGACGATGCATGGTTACCACGGAGGAAATTAAGCCGAAAAATGAAGTGGGCATTTTAAATCGAAATCGCATATCAGAAAATATTGGTCCGAGAAATTTGTAAATGAAATAGACAGACGCAGAAAAAAATCTACTTTCATTTGGTATAAAGTTCACATTTCTGCGATGTGTATAAGTTAAAATATCCACTAAAAATCGATCGATAAAAATTTATTTTCTTTAATTGGAAAGACAAGGAAAAAAGATTTCAATTCAAAAGATTTCAAAGCAGGTAGACATGACGACGCTGCGGTTTTTCTTAATAGCATATTTTAATACGGAATTTTAACTTTTTAAATATTAAATTTTTTGATTAAATTTTATGGCATCCCGATGTCAAATTTCTCGCTGATTTTAGTGATACCTATTTCTAAGTCCTATCTTAATTACAAGCTGAAATATTAATTATTATTTAATTAATCGGTTTAACTCGCAGAAGAATAAATGTCGGTAACTCCCACATGTGTATTTTAAACAATTCTTTCTAAGTGAGCCCCTAATTATGTTGGAGACATGAAATTTCGGGTACTTATAGCTGGACACCTCACATCAAACAACAAGTGATAAAATTTTGGAAAAAGTCGTACATTTAACCCTTTGGGGTCCCGCATGTGTATTTTAAACAATTCTTTCTAAGGTGAGCTCCTAATTAGTTTGGAGGCGTGAAATTCTGCATATTTATAGCTGAACACCACACATCATACGACAAATGATAAAATTTTGAAAAAGTCGTACATTTAACCCTTTGGGCTCCTGCATGTGTATTTTAAACAATTATTTCTAAGTGAGCCTCTAATTAAGTTGGAAGCGTGAAATTTTGCATTTTTATAGCTGAACACCTCACATCAAACGACAAATCATAAAATTTTGAAAATGTCGTACGTTTAACCCTTTGGGCTCCCACATATGTATTTTAAACAATTCTTTCTAAGTGAGCCCCTATTTAGGTTGGAGGCGTGAAATTTTGCATACTTATAGCTCAACATCCCAGATTACACGTCAAATAATAAATTTTGAAAAAGTTTTATGTTTAACCCTTTCAACTCCAGCTCGTGTATTTTAAGCAATTCTTTCTAACTGAGCCCCTAATTAAATTGGATATTTTAAATTTTGCATACTTATAGCAGAACACCTGAGGCCAAGCGACAAATCATAAAATCTTGAAAATGTCTTACGTTTAACCCTTTGAGTTACCACATATGTATTTGAAGCAATTCTTTCTAAGAGAGCCCCTAATTAAGTTGGAGACATGAAATTTTGCATACGTATAGCTGAATACCTCAGACCACACGACAAATCATAAAATCTTCAAAAAGTCTTATATTATTTACCTCTCCGGGCTCTAGCTTGTGTATTTTAAGTAATTTTTCTAACATCCGCCCTTTTAACCAGGGGAGAAATTTTCCAACTTTTGCCGACACCCCTTTGACCCTTCTTTCATATTGTGCACCATAGCCTTACATATTTTAGTTCCATTTTTTACCGCCAGGTGCGCCTACTGATCTCAGGTGCTATGGGCCCAATCCCCTCGACTAATATATCTGCAGATAGTATGTAAAATAGGATTTTGTTCGGATAGATGTTTGTTTAGAATCGAGTGTGCCCCCTGGTTGCGAAATGTGGAAGTAATAGATTTTTCAAAAAGATAAAGTGTTTTGAAAGGAATATTAAACGAAACCCTCTGTGCGATCTGTGATCACACTTACCCACTTGTTTAATATTAATGTACTTTAATGTTAATAAACTTAATCACCTGAGAAGAATAAATGCTACTCTCTTTTTAAAATCATGGAAAAAAAAGATAATCTGGTTGAAATTCAAAAGACGGGCAAATGTCCTTGATTGCGGGTATTCATGACACAGCTAGTTAGCTAATAAATAAAATTAGAATGATAGTTAATCAACAACCCCCTTTGCTTGATGCAGCAAAGAACTGTTATCTCGACAAAGATAAAAGCAGTTTTGTCAACACCACAGCAATATTTTATAATGCATTATGAAAAAAGTTTTATTCAGTCCTTTACTGATCAATATGCATTACTCCAGATGCAGATTTATGTATGGCAATTTGCAGCAAAGAAAAATTTATTGGTGACCCCAACATTGCCAAAACTGCTTAAACTTTAAAAACCAAACTTTAAAAGCCAAAAAACTTTAAAAGCCAAAACTGCCAAAAACAAACACACAGGAGCCAAAAACACAACCTGCCCCCTGCGATCCTTTATCATAAAAGGCATATAATCAATTTTCTCTCAAAGTTATTCCCTGTGCATTCGGGAATTAATTTTTCTTCCTAAATTCATAGTTATTATTATTCAGCGCTTTCCATTTATTGCTTTAAGGCAGTGGTTCCCAACATGGGGCGTACACCCCACAGGGGGGCAATTTCAGATTTCTTATTAACAAATTTTCTGTCATTTTTTTCTAATGAAAGTAGTATCTTCGCCTAAAAATAGAAATAATAGACGAAAAAATTTTAAAATAACTGAATAAAAATAAATTTTCGAAATGATCACATTTAAAAGTTCAAAAACACACTGACACCGGAATAATTATGTGAGTTTTTTTGTATAATTTGACACCTTTTATATGTTCAAACATCATTTTAATTTCTCTGGTTTTAATATTATTTTAGTAAATTACACCTTTTTTTATTACTTATTTAAAAAAAAACTTGTACATCTATTCATAGTGTAATATACCCAGGGAGGAAAATTTTACATATGGAATTTTGTAGGATATATCTAAAATTGACTATTTGGACATGTTTAATCTAAAAAATATTTTGAATGATCTAAATGAGGTGCTACATTTATGAAATTAATAAAACCCTGTGTGCATCATGGAAGGAAAGGGTTGGAAGTAAACTTCTTATGGCTCTACTGCAGACCACATACAGAATATTACATATGCATTTTAAAATTTTAAATTGGAGGAAACATGGTGCCCAAATAATTATAATGCAGAAAAAAGCCCGCTATCAAAGGAGTATGTTATGAGAGGAAAGAAAAATAGTAACTTAAAATGGATAAAAGCGCAAATCTGGAAATGTTACTTGTGAATTGTGTTATCCATACAGTTGTGGCGATAATCAAATATCACTTAGTCTTAATGGAGTATTAAAATCCATTATAAAATGTACCAATTCTATCAGATGTAATACAAAATATGAAAGAGATTTCAAGAAATTTTACGAAAATAAAAATGTAGACTATTTTTCACTTTTAAATTTGAGGTAAGTTGCCAAAAAACAACAAAACTTTTGTAGACGTAAATGTGAAGACCCATGGCATCACTGCATTCATGAAGTTAGGTTAAAAGCATACTTGTAATATATATATATATATATATATATATATATATATATATATATATATATATATATATATATGGTTTTGATAAATTAAAGAATGTGAAATCACTTATCAGAGTTAATGCTATTTTCAGACCCATCTGGGAAAGTGGAAGTTTATTTTTTATATGACATGGAAGGGAGGGGGGGCATTATGATTTTAGAGATGCTTTGGTGGGGCCCAGCCAAAAAAAGGTTGAGAACCACTGCTTTAAGGGATATTTCAGAAAATGTTGCAAAAGCATTTTGAGACAATTTTCATCATGCTTCAGGTCAGGATCAGTTATAAGTGAAGATATAATATATACATAATATATATATATATATAATGTATATATTATATCTATATACATAATATATATATATTATTATTAATGAAAAATGCTATTCGATTCTAAATTACTTCAGAAGTCATGTCTACAAATTTCAGGATATTTACTTATACAAGTTAGTCTGCAAATGTGTCAGAGAGTTCGTGTTGGTGAGTGGAGAAACATATTTCTTTTAGGATAGCTTTAAGGGAAGAGTTTGACTTTTAAAGGTAGGGTTAGTGCAAGCATATGTATGAACTCATTTACTTCAGTGAAACTTACACAGGAATTCAAATGTGCACCATGATAGAAATATTTTTTCTCTGATATTAATAAAATAGCTAAGTGTATAAACGGTGAAATCCTCTCCCGCTGAAAAGACTGAAAACATTTTTTGCATCCCGCTATGTCAAAGAAAGAGTTTAATCAAATTACTATTTCAAACATGAATAAGGACAGTGGGGGAAATTCGTTCTAGAGGATGTTGGAAAATGTGTAGTTAGGAGATCATACTTGCAATATGCCATGCTACATAAAAGATGGATTCATTTTATTAAAACATTCGTTAAGTACTTGTAAATAGGAAAAGCGCATTTTTAATGCCAGAAAACTCTGAAAATTCATAAAATTTAAAAACTACGTTTGTCTGTCCATAAAAGAATTTCTTTTTATTGTCCTTAGGACTTTTTTATAATGTCATTATTTTTATAAATATATGTTATACAAAAAGGAGCCATATAAAAATTAAATTTCGTATTTTAATGTTCATGCAGCCCCCTTTTTAAATAAATGCCAAATCTGAAAGGTGTACTTGATTTGTATACTTTTTGTATGTGGAAGTATCCTTTTATTATCAGCGGTTTGAGAAATGTCATCTATTTTTAGTCCCCCAGTACAGTTTAAGAAAATAGTAGTACTACTAATAAAAGCATTTAAGCTAGGGTGTCAACGATTTTAATCAGTTGGTTTAAATCAACGATTAAATCGTGATTTTAATCAACTGATTTTCTAAAAAAAATCATTGATTAAAATCAAAATTTTTTTTTAATGTTTAAAATGTCAAAAAAAGTTTTTAAATCTAAGATGAAAATAATTTGAAAGTTTCTACAGGTATTTCGACTTTTATCCAATATAAAATAGTTTTATTTAAAAATGATATTTAAATCTAATATAATTTGCAACGACATAATTTCCTTTGGGTAATCAATTTATGCATTATTTTATGTAAAATAAATATAGCAAGTGTATTGAATTTCTGCTAATAAAAGAATAAATAGTGTCTTAGTTTCCCATTCTATTTTTATAATAATAAATTAATAGCAATCCCGAGTCAAAGAAGAATGGAAGAGTGACATCTGCTCAACAGCTAAATTGTAAATGAATGCATAGGAGAAAAAGAACTAATTGGTATAAAAATGTTAAGCACAGCAAGATCTTCTTTGGTATAGTTTGAATAATTTTTTTTTTTTTTTTTTTTTTTTACTTTGTAACTTATATATACTAAATAAAAAAATTAATTAGGAATTGAAAAGGCAGCAAAACTTTTCTTAAAAGAAAAGAAAATGAACCATTGAAAGCTAATAATCCCCACTGAGATATAATAATGCTGCTATATTAAATATTTTTAGGATTTCAGATATAACTGGCTATTCTTATATATATTCTGTATGTGTGTATGAATGAGTTTAACTCATTTTCATATATATATATGTATATTTTTGTCATCATACACATACAGGTGTGTAAGTTTAGATTTTGGTGATTAACAGTAATTTTTCTAAGTACAAATGCAAAACAAGCTGCAAATAATGTTTGTTAGTTTTGTTATTTATTTGTGCTACTAACTAATGAAATTACTTATTTGCAGTTTTTATTAATTCTGTAATTACTTTCTGTTTCTTCTAGGCCATTTTTAAGGGTGAAAAAAAATGTTATATTCACCGGTAGATGTAGTCAGAGATTTCTTGTAAAAAACTTCCCATTCAACAGTATTTCTAAATTCATGTGCCCAAGATCTTGCAAAAATAATAGAACTTTATTTCTTAAAAAAAAAAAAAAAAAAAACAACAACAAAAAAAAAAAAAAAACTGGATATTAAAACATGTTATTTATTTGTATTTTTCAATTTGTGATTAATAAAATTATTAAAAATTAAGGACACTTTATTTATCATACTAAAAATTATCCTTTTTTTTTTCTTATATCATTACTAATATATTTCCTCATGAAATAGTGCCTTTTTTTCTTTCTAAAATGACCTACTACATTATTAATTATCATTTTAATAATTAAAGCTTAAAAATGTATAATATCTTCCTAATTAGAGAGATTGTTTAATAATTATTAATTTGAAGTAGTGTTAACTAAATATTAAATTCGGTTATTAATAATATGTTAAATATCACTAGTATTTAATAAAGTTTTACATAATTATTACAATATTAATGTATATAGCATTATTGTATATGATACTAACTAATGAAATTACTAATTTGCAGTCTTTATAATTTCTGTAATTACTAACTAATAATTTTATTAATTAAAGTGTTAAAACATAGATTATGTTAGCAATTAGTGGTTTAGTTGTTTTGGAAATCTGAAACTCTTGGTAGCTATTCGGTATTTGAATGCTGGGAACAAAAATCATAAAAATCTGATTTAAATAAAAAAAATCCAATTAAAAAAAAAAATCATGATTTTTTTACACCCCAATTTAAGTGTATTTGCATTAAATAACCGTTTTAATATTTTATAGTAAGTAATTTTAAATTATACTAAAATTCATGGCACAGTAGTTAATATTAGAGTTCATAAAATGAAGACCTCATAAGAATATAATTAAATAAATCGCAACTTTATATTCTACTCTAAAACATTCAAATGTATCATAACCTGAAATATCAATCTTTCGTAAACTTTCAAAGAAAGCATAACAGCAGCATCATTTTACCCTAAAATGGTTTTGACCCCACTCAGTATTTTTCAAAAGTAGGCACCACTGGATGTTGATGTCAACATCAACAAACTATCAAGTACAATAATTATCTTGTCTAAAAAAAGCAGAATTTGCTTCTAATTAAAGTTTTATATTTTAAAAAATAACTTACCAATTGTTATTGTTGGTGATTTAAACAAAATAATTTCTCAAACATTAAAGTTTTGTTTTAAAAAATCTAGACATGTTACGAGTTGGAACCCATCAAAATTTGACGAACTATAATGTTCAGAAAAGAATTATTAGATTGAATTTATAATAAATTTACAAAAATAATCATAATAAAAAATTCATCTTACATTGAATGTCTAACTTTTAAAACTAATAATATTTTAAACCTAAAATTACCAAAATACTATTTCCACAAACTTCAACTGTTTAAATTATTGAAAAATTAATATGTATTAGAATATGTAATCGAGATGAGTAAATATGATGAAAATATTCAATTAGGCTCTTATGTTTGGTAATACAGAATGAAAAATCAGCAACAAGAATTTCGTTTTGTGCTTTGTCACATCATAGAATTTTTTCCCCATAACATTTAAGTCTTACATCATTTCCACATTCTCAAAATTTACATACACACCACTCAGATCTGTATTCACCATTTAATAACACATAATTATCAAAATTGGTTCAGTAGAAAGCCCAGGGCTGATGATTAAAAAAACAGCCAGGTCTTTTAAATATATAGATAATTACATAGTCTTCAACATTGGATGCCATTTTTATGGCACAATTTCATAAATTATCGATACTAGCAATTTGCTCTTTAAATATGGAGATTTTTCATTTCTGACAGCAGGAAGCATATACAATGCTATTTAAAAGCCTACTAAAATTCACCAGTGAATGTATCCTGCAAGAGAAAAATATAAATATATATATATATATAAAGCAACAACAAACAATTATTTGTACAGTACAACGTCTAAAGTTCGGACTTTCAAGCGGCAGTATTCAAGAAAGAAGTGAAAAAACAAAATTGTTGAAACAAAAAAAAAAAAAAAGGGTCTAGAACAAAGAAGCTTTATTACTGAATCTTAACTCATGTCTATGTACAGAATAAAAGAAAAACGTCTTAATGATATACTTAAGTTAATAAAGCAGCCCACATTAACTAAAATGTTCCAATAGTTCAGAAAGTTGCAATTTGATCTCAATTGTTTGTTTCCTTAAGGCTGTTCTCAAGTGCTCTACTCTCAACAAGCACAAAACGTTTTGACACATTTACAAATTCATTTTTTAATGGAAAGTCATAAAATTGGAAAGCCTGACTATGGAAGCAATTTGGAATCGAACTGTTTTCCATTTTTTTGATAAATAAATTACTTATTGAGCTATAAGTGATTTTGATCATGTGACAAAGACGTTTTTCACCCTTTCTTGTGTGATTATTTTTCTTCTGCGCAGAAAATCAGTTCAAAACGTCCACTTTGACACTACTTTCTGAAAGATCTATTGCATTTGCAAAAAAAAAACAAAAAAAAAAAAAACAGAAAACACAGTTCGATTACATAGTTTCTGAACAACACCTGCTAGTTTCATGCATCTCCGAACAAAAATAAATTAATATTTATGTCATAAAGTTGCCCTTTTGGATTTGAGAACAGCTTTAAATAAATGTTTTTGTTTTACTTTTTATTTTGTTGATTTACTTAATGAAAATGTTTAATTTAGTATTGATAGTTGTTATATGCAATTTTTAATACATGAATATCATATTTTGCCTTTTTATGTAGTGAATTTTCTTTTCCTTATTGGAAAAGCAATATTTTTGATGACCAAAAGTTCGGGCTTGGTAATGTCCCGAGGATTCCGAACTTTAGACTTTGTACTGTACTTGCATATTATCTGTGCTATATCAGGTAAACATACAACTGATAACTGTTTCCAGCAATACTAATTACAGAATTTTTTTTTCTTTCTACATGGTAAACAAGGTAACATTTTTATTTTATGCCATGTTAAAGGCTACTACAGAAATATTCTTGCCAGGAAAAAAAAAAAAAAAAAAAAAAAAAGTCAGAATAAATGCTTTTTTTATCACCTAGTAATTATGTTAAAATTTCATACTAAATTACTGTTTCACATTATAGATTTGTATTACATTGATATACTTTACTGTTATAAGCTGCCAACCTAATACTATGTACTTAGTAAATTAGTACTAAATTAATGTTTTAGAATAAATTTTATATTATTTCCCATTTCTTATATTTATTATACTATCTTATCATTTAGCATTTGTTAACTTTATGTTATTTAGCATTGTTAACAATAATGTGTATTCAATAAACATGTGTCAAATTACTGTTTTGAACATATGTGGCTATAATAAATAAAATTGGCAATTGTCAACCATGTCTTAGCCTGGATAATACGTAAGTACTCAGTTATTTAAAAACTAAATTCTGAACAGTTTGATGTTACAATATTTCTTATGTTTAGCCAAGTTTTAATTCTAATTTCTAAATCTGAATAATTGTTTATTATTCTTTATTAAGAATATTGAGATATAAGTAAATATTACATTTAAAAATAGTCTGTATAAGCTTTTCATTTAAGAATAACTTGTTAATATTCATTATCCTTAAAAACTAAAGTTCATAAATCATAATAAAAGGAAAGCATGCTTTTGACAACTAACACATAAGTATTATCAAAAAGTCACAAGACATATATATATATAAATTAGTTAATTAACAATATCACGAAACAAATAAAACTAAGCATTAATAAAACTTATCTTACTTAAATGTAATTTAATTTTAGCAAAGCAATATGATTTTTGAATTGAATTCAGGTATCCATCAACAGTTTCCTGAATGTCGAATTTTCGAATCATTATCTCGTGCAGCATAATCGAAGAAATATTGCTAGTGTGTATGGTGTGAATTATAACACACACATCACAAGCAATATTCATTCATTTAAAGAGGACTCATCATTTCTTTAAAATCTTCAATTTTTAGTTTGGTATATATTCCAAGAGCATTGGTACGTTTCCTTTGCTTGATCGTCAGCTCTTAAGAACGCATATATACAAATTGTTTTCCTCAAGTCTTTTGCATACATTTATATTTAAAAATGCTACCGAACAAACATTGAAATATATTGTCCATTTGTTACGATGTATATGGACGTCGGACGTGATTCATTAAAATGGTGTCGAAGCGTGATCACCATCAAAAGAAAGGTAAACAAATATAAAATGAGCGGGACGCCGGACCTCATTGCAGTTACCAGCTGGGCTTTCGCTTTTACAGCTTATCGCTCTTGGCGAACTCTTGTTTGGCTACGAAATGAAAACTGTTCTCTGATTGGTAGTCTACCGTTGCATTTTTATCACGTCGTTTTACTTACATACGTATAATTTTTGTTGAAGAAATTAGTTGTTGTCTGCTGGATTAAAACAGCACGGAAAAATGCTTATTTTAGAAAATCTTGAAAATTTTCAAAATAATACCTAGTTTATAGAAAAACTAAGGCAAGTGAATATTTCTACATTTTAATCTTAAAATTTAGGGTATATATTTTGAATGAATTTTATTAATGAAAATGACACATTCCGGTTTTACCGTTATTGTGGTGTGATCGTGTCGTCTTGTTTACAAAATAAAGATGAAATTACTCTAGATTTTTATCAATGCTTTTGTTATAGCAAAAATTCTTGTACTTGTTAGGGTTTTTTTTTTCCTTAAGCGATTTTAAAATTTACCTGTTATGCTCTCCAGGGTAAGGTATATTACTTAATTTTTATGCCACTTGTGCAATGAGATTAAAAAAGTCTTTAAAATAACGTACTTTCCATTTGGAGCATCCTTGAACAAGAGAAGAAACTGTAAGTTTTTCAAAGTTTTACAAACGCATTTATTTTATTAATACTGTATAGATTAAGACGATTTCAGTGTAAATTAAAGGAAATAAGACTTCTTTTAAGGCTATCTAATAGATAAATTATATTCATTGTTGCTAAAGTTCCATAAGTGGGTATGTCGGCAAGCTTGGCATCAAGAAATAACAATGTTGACAACAATATTATGGTGTGTATAATTACTTTAGAGAGCAGTTATCCTTCAAGAAATGTTTGCATATTTACAGAATATTAAAAAAAGAAATGTGTACAGAATGTGTAGGAAAATATTTAAATTCATCAAATCAATTTATTTAAAAAATTGACAATTTTATTAATTTAATTGGTACAGATGTCATATTCGCCCCATATTGGCGCGATTTTTTTCTGTCGCCAATATCATATAGGCAACAGGTACTTAACTTGCGCCAAAGTGTCGTTATTTTGCTTGATGTGGTAACCCGGATTATGTTGTTTATGCTGTTGATGTTTTCGCCAAATTGGCAACCGAAAAAAATCGCGCCAATATGGGGCGAATATGACATCTGTACCATTTAATTGATAATTTTAATTAATAATACAAAATTGTTAATGCTCATTATATTAATCATTAATAAAAAAAATTGAGGGTGGTGGTAAATTTTACTTAATAAATATAAAAGAAGAAACAAATGCTATAACTTTTCCCTCAGAATTATTCTATTCTATTATTTATATTATTCAACTGAATTATCATAGCATGGTGTTCATTCTAAAAAAAAAAAAAAGCGCAGGGTGCTAGCCACAAAAAGGGCACAGTTGGAGCTAAAAGAGGACACTTTTTTCAGCGAAAAAAGGCATTGCTTCTTCAGAAAATGTAGATTTTCGAAACCGATATACGAATTATACATTACTAAAAACTCATCATTGTTTTTTCTTAAATTGATATTTCAAAGATCTAGTAAGTCATTTTGTTTCACATAAAAAAAACTATAAAATTATTAGCCCCATAAACTCGCAGTTTTAACTTTTAAGGGTAAAGCAGAAATTTTAAGGGGTAGTAAAATTTAGATGGGTGACAAATTAATTATTATTAAAATAAATCGCCAAATATAATTTAAAGATCAAGCTTTGTGAGCTGTGGGGGTTGGGGCAAAGAAACAAAAACAAATTTTTTTATGTTTTGGTGGGACGGGGAGGAAGGAGGTTGATTATATAATGGATTATTTATCGTTAGTAAAAATTTAACAATTAGGACAGAAAAAATATTAAAAAAATAAAAGCTTTTAAATATGGTTTGTTTGACAAGAAGGAGAAGCAGAATTTAAATGATTGGTTAGGTATTTATTGTCACAGTGAAGTGACAAACAGAGTTGCAAGTAAAAAAAAAAAAAAAAAAATTAGAGTTTTAAAGATTTTAGCCTTCGGAGAAGGAGGCGGGGGGAGAGATGAGGTTGATTAGATTGGATGATGGATTATTTATATGTTACATTTATTACTCGTAAACTATGGAACGTGGAAAGTTCAAATTCGGGGAAGTAATAAAGACCATTGTAGGATGTCGACGATTTTAATCAGTTGATTAAAATCATGATTTTAATCAACCGATTAAAAAACAAAAAAATCATTGATTTAAATCAAAAATTTTCTAAATGTTTAAAATGTCAAAAAAAGTATTAAAATCTAACATAAACATAATTTGAAAGTTTCTACATAGGTATTTTGACTTATGAATAAACAAAAAAAGAACTTTAAATAATTGTTTCTAAGCTTAATTCATGAGTATTGTAAAAAATTAAAAACAGTTGAGTTTATAAAAAACATTGTTTTTAAGTTTTTATCCAAATTAAAGCAGTTTCATTTAATAATGATATTTAAATCTAATATAATTTGCAATGTTATAAATTCTTTTAGGTAATAAATTTATGCATTATTTTATATATAATTATACATAGTAAGTGTAATACATTTCTACAAGTAAAAGAATAAATAGTAATTAATAGCAATCTCAAGTTAAAGAAGAATCAAAGAATGACATCTTTTCAAAGCTAAATTTAAATGAATGCATAAGAGAAAAAGAAATAATTGGTATAAAAATGCTAAGCTCAGCAAGAGCTTCTTCGGTATAGGTTGAATAAATGTTTTTAACTTTGTAACTCATATATACTAAATAAAAAATAATAATTAGGGATTGAAAAGGCAGCAAAATGCTAATTAATAATTCACTGAGAGGTAATAGTGCTGTTACTTAAATATTTTGAGGATTTCAGATATAAGTGGCTAATTTATATTTATCCTATATGAATGGGTTTAACTCATTTTCATAATTCTTTTGGTTATCACATACAAACATGTGTGTAAGTTTAGATTTTGGTGGTTTACAGTAATTTTCCTAAATACAAATGCGAAACAAGCTGCAAATAATATTTGTTAGTTTTGTTATTTGTGTTACTAACTAATGAAATTACTTATTTGCAGTTTTTATTAATTCTGTAATTATACTATTTCTTCTAGGATTTTTTTTAAATGGTGCTGCACCATGCCCCTTTTAAAATTGGCAAAATGCACTGTGCCTTAAAAAAATTAGTTGAAATTCACCTGTAGTTATAGCCAGAGATTTCTTGTAAAAAACTTCCCCATTCAACAATATTTCTAAATTCATGTGGCCAAGATCTTGCAAAAATATGGAACTTTATTTCTTTAGAAAATACAGGATATTATTAAAATATGTTATTTAATTGTATTTTTCAATTTGTTATTCATAAAATTATTAAAAATTAGGGACACTTTATTTATCATACTAAAAATTATTCTTTTTTTTTTTCCTTATATCATTACTAAACACATTAGACATTACTAACATATTTCCTCATGAAATAGTACCGTATTTTTGGGTGTATAGCCCGTGGGTTATACAAGAAAAAAACATTTGGAATAGCCACTGCGGCTTATACACGGTGCGGGTTATACAAAGATTTTTTTTAAAAAATAAAGAAACGGAAATCATGATTTTTCTACAATTTTTAAACTTCAAAAAATTTCAAAAATTGTCGAAATTCATGAATTTTTATTCGCTATGCCGCGAAATTTAAAGAATTTTCCCATATTTGTAATCTTTTTTACTGTTAGAAAGCATTATAAATTGTTAGTTTTTATTTATTTAAAAATGAAGAAAGTTCATTACATAAAATCCCGATTGTAAGTATCCCCCTTCCTTTTTTTTTACAGAAAAAGCAGTTAAATTTGGGGGGGGGGGGGCTTATAATCAAGATTTAAAAAAAATATTTTAAAACCTGTTTTATCATTAATTTAGAAATAAATAAGGTAAATACAGGGGCGAGAATCTTCCATATTTTGACAGCTTTTCGATTTGTAAAAAGAAAAAAAAATCTAAATCCTCCCCCCCCCCCAAAAAAAAAAAAAAGAAAGAAAATCCCTCCAAAAAAATCTAAGCAAAATTTTTAAAAATTGATTTTTTTTTTTCAAATGCACTTTATTTGTTATTTTACTGCAACAATATTTAATCAATCATCTAGCCCCCCCCCCATTCAAAAAATATTGCTTCCCCCCCTCTGTTACCAAACATGCATAATTTAACCTATAAATCTCTTTAAATTTCTTATTACACAATATGCTATACAAATACGCTATAGTTACAATAAATAATCTATCAGCTAAATTATTGTCTCTCCTGACTCTCATATCATGATCCCCCACCTGCCCTCCCTGCATCTCATGCAGTTTAAAACCTGTTCTTTTTTTTTCTTCTTTTTTAAATTTCTGCCTGATTTGTGATTTTGTCGTAAAATATTTAAATAACCACCTAAATTACTTCCCCCACCCGCCCCCCCAAAAAAGTTTTTCTTTTTTGTTCCCCTCCCCCTCCCCCAATACATGCAGTATATTTAAAAACAAATTGTTTTTACTTTTTTTTTACTATTTAATCATAAAATACACATGTAATCAAGGGTTAGAACAGCCAAACTGCAGAAAAATCTTTTGGTTTCCTTCTGCATATTTAGAAATCCCCCCTCCCACCACCACACACACACCACCATTTGGGGAGAAAGGATGCAGAAAAAATTTCAAAGAGGATGAAGATTTCAGATGAGTGATACTTGTAAGAGATTGTGTAGATGAGATTTTAGATCAACCACCTTGCTACAAAATACAGATGAACCTCGAAAATCCGGACATTTTTCTGATTTCAGTTTTATTAATTTTTAAAATAAGACTGCTGTATCTTTCATATTTCTCATCAAATGCAGTTAAATTCTTTCAAATATAAACACTAAATAAATAAATATAGTTATATTCTGGTATATTTTTATAATGATTGACCATTAATTAAAGACTTTAATTGTTACAAAAACTGGAAAGTTTAAAAAAGCATAAAATTGGAAGACGTTGACTCAAAGCTTCATATATTTTAATTCTAATAAAATCATTAAAGTACATAATTTATAACTAAAGAAACAAACATGCAATATCATTTCCTTTTAAAGATAAACACACTTGATAGTCAAACACCTGCTCCAACAGAATGATCAACAGAGTGACACATTGCCCTATGACCTTGACACATGTTGATGTGTTGTTTGTTTCAGTTTTCTTTCTTTGAAAAGAACTTAGAATGCAGAAGTAAAATAAGTAAACAAGATGAGGGTTTTTTTTTTTTTTTGACAAAATTCTCTGGTGGTTTTTTTTTCTTTTTGCAAAATTTTCTTCTTTTTTTTTCAGATCGCGATTGTTTGACAAAACTGGCATTTTTTTCAGATCGCGATTGTTTGACAAAACTGGCATTTTTTTCAGATCGCGATTGTTTGACAAAACTGGCATTTTTTTCTACTATTGATTGACAAAAGTGATTTTTTGGGGGCGATCGTTTTTCGAAATTCGTGATATTTTCCTGTGACAGAATGACAAAATGTACTAATTTTTTTCGTACTCTTTTGACGAAATTTGCGATATTTTTCCTTGATCACTTATCGAAACTCTGATTTTTTTTTTCCTCGCAACCTATGACAAAATTTGCGATTTTTTTCAGCGAATAATAGACAAATTTGATTTTTTTTTCTCCCTTTAATTGATTATTGAAATTAGAAACTTTTTACAGGGATCAATTGAAAAAAAAACTAATTGTTTCTTGGATATGTAATGAAATTCACGATATTTTTCCATGACGGTTTAAAGAAATTCTCTAAATATATTCTCGGAAGAATCTCGCAATTTTACAAGTTATCTCAAAGAACAGCCCCCCTCACCCCTTCATGAAACTCTAGAAGTGGCACTAAACCTTCTCAAATAATGATTTTGTGATGTAACTACACGATTTCACTCATATTTAACATCCATTAAAAGGATTTTATGTTAAGAAATTTGTTTTCTTTTCCAGATTTTTTTTTTTTTTTTTCTGAGGATTTTTTTATGTTCAATTTTTCGGACTGGTGGCCGATATTTCTTTAATTTTCAGAACCGAATGACTTACATTTTTGGAAAATTCAGAATAAAATTACTTCTGCATCTGCATTATCTATTGTGTACTATATTTTAATTTATTGTGTTTTAATATGTATATTTAATTTCAGCATAACTTTTATGTTTTAGTGTATCATTCCTATTTTATAACACAATTCGACAATTTGATCGTCGTTTATTGATTTAAGGGGGGAAAATGCATTTTATATGTTATTATATTGCCACGAAAAATATTTTTTAACAGACCTCCAAAATCCAGAAAATTGGAAAATCCACAATCGCCGCGGTTCAGCCGATTCTGAATTTTCGAGGTTCAACTGTAAGAAATGGGGCAGATTTTTTTACAAACTAAATTTAAGGATTTTAAACTTTGCAGGGTGGGGGGTCAGAGGAGAAATAAGAACTTTTGGAGAAACAATCGGGTTTTTACATTAATAACCTCTAATTTCGAACCCTGATCGAAATATACATTCGTAGATGGTGTATCGCCCGCAGGCTATACAACGATGCAGTTCCGCGGCTTTTTTACTGTACTGCAACTGCTCGATTTAGGGGCGCGTGCTATACACCCGAAAATACGGTATTTTTGTTTTCATTTTAATAAATGCCTCTAGAGTCATATTTGTTGACAATAAACAACGCTTATCATTTATTACAAACTGATATTGAAAAAAAAATGCCTAGTTTTAACCTGTATTTATTACCTGTGTATATTCTGTAAATTCAATGCAGACTGTCATAACCTAAAAATTAAGTTTTTGATGTTAATCTCCCACTAGATTGCATTTAAACAAACCTGATTGCTAAAAATATGTTAAATTCTGTTTCAAAAGCATGGTGCTGTCAAATACTTCTGCTTAATCAGCTTAAAAATTAGAAAATTTACAAAATATGCATGAAATATGTGAAAATGTTGAACAAAAATTGAAACATTTCATTAAATTTTTGCTTTCGTTTTACTAAATGCCTCTTGAGTCACATTTGTTGACAATAAACAACAGTTATCATTTATTACAAACTGATATTGAAAAAAAAAAGAGTTGAGTTTCATCCTGTATACATATAAAGTCCAATTTAAATTCAGCGCAGACCGCCATAACCTAAACAGTGAGTTTTGAGATGTTAATATCCCATTAGACTACATTTAAACAAACATAGTTGCTACAATATGCTAAATTTTGTTTCAAAAGCATGCTGTCCTCAAATATTCCTGCATAAACCTCTTAAAAATTATCAAATTTTCACAAATAGCATGAAATAATTGTCTAACAAATCAGAATTTTCAGTTATTTTTGTTTTCATTTTAATAAATGCCTCTAGAGCATAGGCGTAACCAGGGGGTGTGCCCTGGGTGCCCGGGCACCCCCCCCCCCCCCCCCCCCCCCCCGTTTCCGTAGACTCGAGCACAATTTAAAAAAATCGAAATCTACAAAAAGAAAAAAGAAGAAAAAGTGAAAGCAGAGTTCAATTAGTTTAGTCCAGAAAACTAAACGGCTAAGTTTTGAAATGTGATAAAAAAAAACCACGTTCTTTTTTTTTCTTTCTTTCTTTCTTTTTTTTTAAAAAAAAAAAAAAAGAAAAAAAAGAAAATTATGTTGTTTATCTTTTTTTACACTAGAATATTTGCAAGAATCTGTATTAGTCATAGTAATTCAAAAAGGTGGCTTTATAATCCCACTTTAACGTCCTTTGTCTGTGGGAGATGTTTTTAACGCCGTTCTTTCTATTGCATGTTTCTGCAATTTCACGAGAAATTAACTCAAGTTCTTGACGAGGATAGAAACTATTTGTCTCTTTGCTTTGGGTATGATCCATGTCAATTCAGGCAGCCAAAGAAAAAATCTTACCTTCATAGTCTCAGAAGTTTTTGAATTGTACATATGTTAAAATTCAATAAAAAATAAGATACTTGTATATTTTGGTTTTGTCCAAAAAAATTCCTGGCCCGAGATACAGGCCGCCAAAGATGGCATCCCAGGCACCATTTCCAATTCGCCATTTTCGATAAAAATTTTAAAGTGCTCTATCTCTAGAACGGTGCAAGATATTTTGTTGCTTTTTTTTTATTTTAAAGATAATATTCTTCTGTTTAAAATGATGTACCCAATTTTGAAAAATGTATTCAACTTTTCTTGTAGCAACCTTTTGAAAAAAAAAATTTTTTTTTCAAAAAAAATTTTTTTTTCGAAAATGCCAATCCTAAAAATTTTGATTTTTTTGCTGTTGATCAATACCATTGGGAACTATCTTCACTGTAAAGGAGAACTTCCACTTTTGAGTTTAACAAATTTTAGAAACATTTAAAAAATTCAGAGAATTTTACAGGAACTGTATACATACAGTTCCAGTAAAAGTCACTGAATTTTTGCTTATTTGTATCATATTTGTAAGGATAAGCTTACTATATATCCTAAACAAGTTAGAAATTGCAATATCAAATGTGGCAAATCAGGTGCGTGCGTACTATAACTAGTTTTATAAATATTCAGATCTTGGTGCAATAAGTTACACTCTTGGGCAAAAAGGCATGAATACAAAATTTACTATAATACCATAGATTAAATTCAGTAATACGGAAGTAATATGAATTCATCTTAAAAGGACTTAATCGCCATGGCAACCTAGAATCATTGCCTATCATGGTATATCGTTGAATCAATTATGTATTGTAGGATTTTTAAATAGAATGAAGAAAACTTTTATTAATGTCTTTTATGTTTTAATTTGATTTTCATAGCATTTGAAGTGATACATATACTTTATTGCAGAGGTTTACAAAAAATTACTTCCTGTGTCATAGAAAGTGCATAGTGTTTACAGGGACACACAAAAGATTTCGGATACTTTACCTTATTGGAAATACTGTACATTAGCAATGACTGTTAGAGGTGCATTTTTAGTTGTGATATGAGTTTTTAAGTTTAATTAAATATTTCCATATTACGTTGTGTGTATAAAGGCTGTAGATCATATACAGGGCTACACAAAAGAAATCGTAAGGGTATTGCTGGAAGTGCATTTTTAGTTGTGTTTGAGTTTTTAAGTTTAACTAAATTTTTCCATATTACGTTGTGTGCATAAATGCTGTAGATCATATACAGGGCTACACAAAAGAAATCTTAAGGGTTTACTGAGTATGAATGAAAGTAGCTTAAAGGTGATTTTTAAATGAGTTATGCATTTTTACACTGAACTACATTTAGTATACTAAGATATGTTTGGAGAATATTGATAAAATGATATACAGGTCCACGCAAAGAATTAGATACATGGCCGTCTATGGATGATAATCTCTAGAAGTGTGATTTCACTGGTTTTAAGGATGTTTTAATCTTAATTAAATATTAGCTAAATAGTGGCATGTATATAAAAATAGTAGGTAAAATACAGGGTTGTATGAAAGTATTCAAGTATGCTTCCGTCTATTGACATAAATTTCTAAAAGTCAAATTCCGACCTATTTATGTGTTTTTAACAATTTCCAACATAGTTGAAAGTCTTTATGGATTCGATTTGTCTACACATCTGTCTGAACTCTAACATGTATTAATATAATTTGTATTGCTGCGTAATTGATATATGTTATTGAGATTGTTTTACTATGTTCGGTATTGAAAATAAAGTATGTATCACTTCAAATGCTGTGAAAATCAAATTAAAACATAAAAGACATTAATAAAAGTTTTCTTCATTCTATTTAAAAATCCTACAATACATAATTGATTCAATGATATACCATGATAGGCAATGATTCTAGGTTGCCATGGCGATTAAGTCCTTTTAAGATGAATTCATATTACTTCCGTATTACTGAATTTAATATGTAGAATCATAATAAATTTTGTATTCATGCCCTTTTTGCCCAAGAGTGTAACTTATTGCACCAAGATCTGAATATTTATAAAACTATTTATAGTACGCACGCACCTGATTTGCCACATTTGATATTGCAATTTCTAACTTGTTTAGGATATATAGTAGGCTTATCCTTACAAATATGATACAAATAAGCAAAAATTCAGTGACTTTTACTGGAACTGTATATATATACAGTTCCTGTAAAATCCTCTGAATTTTTTAAATGTTTCTAAAATTTGTTAAACTCAAAAGTGGAAGTTCTCCTTTACAGTGAAGATAGTTCCCAGTGGTATTGATCAACAGCAAAAAAATCAAAATTTTTAAGATTGGCATTTTCGAAAAAAAAATTTTTTTTGAAAAAAAAATTTTTTTTTCAAAAGGTTGCCACAAGAAAAGTTGAATACATTTTTCAAAATTGGGTATATCATTTTAAACAGAAGAATATTATCTTTAAAATAAAATAAACCGCAACAAAATATCTTGCACCGTTCTAGAGATAGAGCACTTTAAAATTTTTATCGAAAATTGTGAATGAGAAAGGATGCCGGGGATGTCATCTTTGGCGCCCTGTATCTCGGGCCAGGAATTTTTTGGGGCAAAATGAAAATACACAAGTATCTTACTTTTTCTTAAATTTTAACATATGTTCAATTCAAAAACTTCTGAGACTATGAAGGTAACCCCCCTGCCTGAGTTGATATGGATTCAGCCTTTGGTAGTTTAAAGTAGGGATTGACCGAATACCGAATAGTTGATTCGGTATTCGGTGATTCGGCATGTAAACCGAATATTCGGCTTCGGCCGAATACTTTTAAGTATTCGGCCGAATAATTGCAGATAAATATTTTCTTAGAAACAGGAGAATTCTCTTTTATTTAGAAGTAGAATAGGCTAAACAACGAGTTTTAATATTATGTGCATGAGTTCAGAGTTCAGTTGCACTACAAAAAACAAGTCAAAGGCCATTTTTAATAAAAACTTTTTCCTTCCTAAAATAGTCTACATAGGGGTCAAATGAAAACAACTGTCTATGATAGAGAAAAAAAAAATGTAAGGAAGATGTGCATCTTACCCTTATCATTTAATTTTAATTATTTCTACATTAGTTTTCTTAATTTAAATTTATTTAATGTGTATTTTCTTTAACATACATTTCAAATAAGTATGTGAGAGTTCATCTCTGTATATCTAAGATGTATGTTAAAGAAAATACACACATCAAATAAGTATACCTCTATGCCTATCCTATAGCTTTTATAACCATTAAATTAAAATCGCTCAAATTTGTTATCTTCATCACCACAATGTTAAAGTATTAACCAAAATATGTATCAATAATTTGATAGAAAATAGTTAAATGTACAAATTGTTATGATACCTTTAGTATTTAAGAACATTCCTATTCAATATGTTTATAATTAGACAATCAGTAAATCAGCTTAATGACAAAATTGTTTTTTCTATTTGAATGATCTTTTGTTTTTCTGACAAATCCTTATCCTTAATAATAGCCTGTATAGTTTAATACAGGCCTGTAGGTTATTTTGGGTATTGACTAGTGATAAAATAATAAAGAATAAGTGGTGGATTAATGAATTTGTGAATGGAAATTGGAAATAAGTCATTAAATTTTTTTGTGTAATTAGATTTAAGAATAAAAATGTAACTGAATTAAATTATTAAGAATTTAATTTAAATTAAAGTGTATTAAAAAAGTTAATATATGCAACAATGTGTATTAAGAAATTTTAAGTATTCGGCCGAATACCGAAGCTTCGGTATACACTTTGACCGAAGCTTCGGTATTCGGCAAAATTGCCGATTCGGTCAATCCCTAGTTTAAAGTCAAGAAAGAAGTTTAAAAAAAAATTGAAAGGGGATGCAAATGTGAAACGATAATTACAAATTTCGATTAGCCGAGCTAAGGGGGGGGGGGACGCATACCCTGCCTCCTTTGTAAATGAAAAATAATAGCACAGAAAATTCAAATTAATCTGCAGGTTGGTTGGTTGGTTGAATTTAGTATTTCATGGCCATTTTTTGACATTCTTGAAAGGAATATGGTTGCAGTCTTTCAAGTCAATATAGTAGTTTTTTTCCTCTGAAAATTTGTATACGATTTTTAGAGTTTTTTCTCGTTTCGCGCCGTTCTTTTGAAAGTAGGAAAAGGAACCTCGTTTCAAACTTTTAGCTCAGTTCAGTAAATTTTGACAAATTCGCGATTTTATTCTGTGATCATTTCATGATATTTACAATTTTCCCCCAAAATCGTGTGACGAAATTCACGTCTTTCTACGCAATTTTTTGTCGAAATCCGCACTTTTCACCACTTACCATTGACAAAATTTGTGTTTTTTACTGCTATCCTTTGACGAAATTCGCATTTTTTACCGCAATATTTTGGCGAAATTGGCATTTCTTTAGCAAGCAATCCTTCGATGAAATTCGCTTTTTCTTTCCGTAATCTTTTGACGAAATTCACGCTTTCTTTCTGCAATCCGTTGACGAAATTCTCGTTTTTACCGCGATCCTTTGACGAAATTTATTTTCTGTTGCGACCGATTGACGAAACTGATATTTTTACAGGGAGATCATTTGTCGAAATTCAGGATAGTATTGCGCGACCGTTCGGAAAAATTCTCGATATCTGTCCGTACCAATTTACAAAATTCTCTACTCTTTTCCGCAACATTTTGACGAAATTTGAAAAAAAATTTCGTCAATCCTTTATCGAAATTCATAATTTTTTTGCGCAATCTTTAAACGAAATTGGCGATTACTTTCTGCACTCTTTTATCGAAATTCCCGATATTTTTCCACCATCGTTTGAAGAAATTCTCAGTTTTTTCCGGGACTGATTCACGAATTGATTTTGAGAAATTCCATAAAAGAAATAAAAATCGCGGGCCCAATTTTTTTAAAAATACTTACTGAAGAATCACAGGTCTGTGAAAGAATTTGAAGCTCGAAATACTGCACAGCATTTTTTATTATGAGAGACTTTCCTTTTCTGTGCACAAATCGCACGATCCCGCGCGTTATTTCAAACCCTGTCCCTGAAAGAAAACTTCATTACTAAAGAAGTGGTTGGTTTTTTAAACGAACATAGAATTAAACAAATCTAGGATTTGGGGGGAGGGAGGGACTGCCTTCGGCAACGTACTCCCGAGCAAGCTACGACCTCTTCTGTCTCGAAACTTGCGTTAAACTTGAATTACTGCGTTTTTTATTTCGAGCAAAATTAAATTTTCAGCTTTCTTATAAGAGCTGATTTGACATTATTCCAATTAGAATTTAATCACGGCAATTGCAAAAATTACCAGAGAGTTTTTCTGTTTCAAAAAATGTCAAAAAATCGCCTCAAAGCACGAAAACCCCCGCTAGAAAGTGCATTAAAAATTCGGAAAAGATTATAAAACCACAGGGAACGAAATTAACTAATTGGGTAAAAGATTTAAACCGGATTTGTTTTAGAAATGTCAAAAAAAAAAGTTACCGCAAAATACGAAAAAAACCCCTCTAAAGATGACATTAAAAAACTGTTAAAAATTGAAAAATCCCTGTAAGAATCTCGAAAACACTTTATTGAAAAGAAGACAAAGTTTACTGGGTAAAATATTGAAATCGGATTCTATTTTACTTATTTGAAAAAATTGCCGCAAAATGCGAAAAAATTCGCTTGAAAAATTCCACACATTGTCTTCCATATGCATGAGTTCAGGCATACAGGTCCTGTCAAATCTTACGGGTGCAGGCTGCATTGTTTTTTCAGAACTCAGCGCGCGCGCACGTACACACACAGAGAGAGACATACAAGCACCTATCTTTATTATTACAGTCGCATCATGATAGTATAATTTTTATCATCCTGATAAAATTTAGTGTATATTATCATGACTTGCTTTACCTAATATATTCCACACACTCTGGGGTAAAAAACCTGAATTACCGTAATTTCCGGCCTATAATCTGCGGATCAAACAATTAGGTTCAGACCCAGAAATCTTGTTTCATAAAACGTAACTTATTAAATCGCAATAAATATTTAACTTAAATAATGAAATAAAATTTCTGCGTCGAAACATGATTGTTTGAGCCGCGGATTATAGGCAGGAAATTACGCTATTAATGAATGTTATAATTCTTTATAATATTCAAAATTTCATCTACAAGAGTTTGACTGAGATAATTTTAGACCTCATGCAATGTTCCCCTGTGCCTATAGAAGTTTCCAGCATGATTAAAGGCCTTTTTTAATCTTTATAAGAAGTTAGGGTGCCAAAAGGTTTTACAGTTATGACCACACTTAGTCACTGTCTTATATCACTACTGCAAGGACATTTACATATCTTTTTTTACCATTAGATTTAGTTGTTTTGAACCCCTTCTCAACCCTCCTCATGTAAACAAAAATCGTGTTTGAGCCCTTTTTAAAAGAAATACCACACAATTACACCTTCTAAGATGGAAAACTGCTTAAAACGAAAACTCGATCGGTTTTATGGGATTCGTTTTAGCAGGTTTTACTATATAAGATATTGTTTGTATCCAACATGTTCAGGTTAAAAAGTCTGGGCACCCCCCCGTTCAAAAGGCTGGTTACGCCTATGTAGAGTCACATTTATTGACAATATACAACACTTATCATTTATTACAAACTGATATTGAAAAAAGATAGTGTCTAGTTTCAACCTGTATACATATAAACTCTGAATTCAACGCAGACCGCCATAACCTAAAAATTAAGTTTTCTTTATAATCTCCCACTAGATTGCATTTAAACAAACCTAATTGCTAAAAATATACTAAATTCTGTTTTAAAAGCATGGTGATGTCAAATTCTTCTGCTTAATCGGCTTAAAAATTGGAAAATTTACAAAATATGCATAAAATATGTGAAAATGCCGAACAAAAATTGAAACATTTCCTTAAATTTTTGCTTTTGTTTTACTAAATGCCTCTAGAGTCACATTTGTTGACAATAAACAACGCTTATCATTTATTACACATTGGTATTGGAAAAAAAAAGTGTCTAATTTCAACCTGTATACATATAAACTCTAAATTCAACCAGACCGCTATAACCTAAAAATTGAGTTTTCAGATCTTAATTTCCCATTAGATTGTATTTAAACAAATCCAACTGCTAAAAATATGTTAAATTCTTTTTTAAAATATTTCTGCCAAAACCTCTTAAAAATTGGCAAATTTTCAAAAATTGCATGAAATGCGGATGAAACTCAATGCTTTTGTTTTCTAATATCAGCTTACAATAAATGAAAAATGGTGTTTATTGTCTGCAAATGTGATTCTACAGGCATTTAGTAAGAGAAAAACAAAAATGTAAATGAAAATTCTGATTTTTGTTCGACATTTTCACAGATTTCATACACTTTTTGAAGATTTCCGAATTTTAAAACTGAAGTATTTGAGAAATGACAACACTTGCTTATTAAAAACTGAATTACTTATTATAACTATGTTATGATTATTATAACTCATATATTACTTACTATGATTACTATAACTCATTAAAATTACTGTAACTCCAAAATTAGCTTTTAAAAGAAAAATTAATGAATTGGGTTTGTTTACATGCAATGTAATTGGATAGATAACATTTTGAAACTCGATACTTGATTTTTGTGTTATGACTGTTTCTGGTGAAGTTGAATTCGAGAATAACTAAAAAAATTCTCTCTCAAAAAAAATTTTTTCTTTGAAAATTGAAAAAAAAAATTATAAATAACAATTATATTGAATACATATATTTAAAAAAAAATTTCCCTTTTTTAAAAATGAATCTAAATATTTTTTCGGCAAAAAGAAGAAATGTGAAATAATAATTTCTTCATAACAAAAGAGAAAGATAATATGAATCGAAATTTCATTTAATATATTTAGTATTTTAAAACACATAATAATTAGCATTTTAATGTTTAAAATTTTAATATTAAAAAAAAAAAGATTTGCTGCCTAGATTCAGATTGTTAACTGTAACCTAGAATACCTAAAATGACTTTGCAAGGATTAAGACTCCTCCTACATACGAAGTGATGTCAAACCTACTGGCCAATCACAGTAAAAAAGCGATTTTTAAAAATAAAACGAGTTTTCCCAGAAAAAAGAAAAGTGTTATTCACCTCATCTTAATCAGATTCATATTATATATCAATTTAAAGAAAATCGTCCAAACCATTTTCGAGATTTTGACATTAGGAACTTCTTCCATACTTTTTGCTTTAAAAATGGCTATTTAGATCTCAAAATATACTGCACATAGAAATGTAAAAATTTCAATATACGATTAGACTGCAGATATAAGACTGTTCTAAAAAAATCAGAACAATAGGACCTATATCTGTTGAGTTATTAAAGGGCGGCTTTTCACGTTTTCTTTGATGTCGAGTTAATAGTATATGGGTCATTCCATGTCAATTCAACCAGGCCCCAACACCCACCATCTCAGATTTTCATTAAACTTTGTGTACTTCTATTGTTTATGGTTATAAGTAATCCCCTTATATTGTTTTTCTTTATTTCAATTAATTTTAATTTTATCGCCCTTCGAAATTTCTTGATTTTGCATTATTTGTCATTTGTGTGACTCTCAGATTCAGCTGCTGCTGTTTACAAAAAAATTTATTTCTCAATTGCTAATGCTAAAATCTTTTTGAAATTTTTTATATAAAATGTTAAAACATTAAAAATGTAAGGAAAAAATATTTAAACAGTCTAAATTTATATTAAATAATTTAAAAAAATTAATAAAGTTGAATTTTTAAAAAAATTTTATCAAAAAAGTAATTTTCAAAATTTTGAATTTTCATTTTCAACATGAGGGTCTAAATTAAACTTGTGATTTCTTTATTGATAATGATCATAAACATGTGCTTTAACTTACCCAATGAAAAAAATATGGCACTTTTAGTGATTCTCCCTCCCATCCCCCCATTTTCACAAAAATGACTATTATAAGACAAGATTTTTACATATACAGTACAGAACCATTTATCCGGAATGCTTGGGGTCAGATGTATTCCGGATAACTGGTTTTTCCGGTTAACTGGTTGTGCATTAAATCAGCATCCATTTGATAAGTTTTGTGGAATATGTGTGGTTGTGGCATTATTTCTCATTTTAAATTATTAGATTACTTGGATTAAAAATCAATGCAAGAAGGATAAAAAGTTAGCCAGAGTTTAAAAGAAGGTAATTTATGGGAATCCCTTAGGAACAAAAATTCTTCTGTTTCCTCTGCATAAAAATTAAAACTTCTAAAATTCAACTAAATGTGATGACAAAAAATACTAGATGTTGTCATCAAATTATACAATTGTTTCAAGCAAAGCCTATGTCAAACTGGCAATGTATGATACCTTTTTCTGCAAAGATTCTGAAATCAGTCTATCAGAAATATCATTCCGGATAACTGGTTTTCCGGTTAACTGGTTTCCGGATAAATGGTTCCATACTGTATTTAAAAACTGAATTATTAATAATAAATATAAAAATTAAACAATAAAACACATTAAAAATAAAAGTTGAATTCATTAAACTTTAATATATAAGCTTTTTTTATTTGAAAATAGTTAAACATGAATAAATAATAAACAAATCAAAAATAGGATAACGTAAAATTTATAATTTGCCTGCAGCAATTTACATACACAGATTTTAGTAAAAAAAAACATGAAAATTAAGTTTTTATGGAATGTTGACTCATAATTATACAACTTTTATAATATATTATTAAATCTTCTAATTTACCAGTTCAATGTTTTTTAGCTCCTTTTTCATGCAACTGTCTGTTTTTCATCTTCTTTTCTACTAAAAGCATACACTCTTTAGAAAAGACATATGTTCTTCCAGTTATTGTATGAGGAGGTTCTACAACACTTAGTACATGAGGAAATAGTATTCCACAAATATCAACAGAGCTAGGCCAGTAAAATGATGGCGAAAGTCCACTTGGATGCAGAAATTTCACTAAAACATCCCTCTCATTTTGATTAACTTCAGACACCATTCCAAAATACCACAAATCATCATAAATACAGGCAATGAAACATCCAGAGTATAAATTATCTGTATTTGGAAACTGTGGAATATTTTTTAAGTTAAAAGTAAAAGCAGGTCCTTCATCGTTGCTAATTCTCCTTGCTTCTATGGTGCCTACTGAATCCAGTGGTCGAAAGTTATGGAAATTGCAAGTCCCAGGAAGTGTCTGAAGATCTTTGAAGGATGCTTCAAGAAATGAACGAGTTATCTGCAATTCATCTCTACTAACGAAATGAAAATTTATGCTTGAGATACGTGTAACACAGAAATAAAAAAATGCTTTTGGAGATATAATTTGATTATCTAGGTATCTCTGAAGACTCTCTTTTCGGGCTAACGGTTTTGCAATCCCACCAATGCCATCACATTCTGATTTGCCATGGCTTGTAGCAAAAAAGGACCACACTGATTTTAAGTTGAAATCATTCTCATGGTGGGAAAGATTAAGGAAACTGTATTTATTCTTATACTGTGCTGCACATCCATCACTAAAGTAATGTACTTCTTCAATATGTGGAGAATTTTCTTTAACGAATTTCAAAACTTTTTCCTGACTTTTATACACCATACTTTTCTGTAATTAATTAAAATATTTTAAAATAGAGTAATGAATTGAATTTGACATCCAATTTCAATGGCAGCCACATGATTTTATTTTTTAGCAGATTTTTTTATTTCAACTCTTTTGCAGTTGAGAGTATTTTGCTGAAATTGATTCACTATTTATGATAAAAAAAAAATTAAAAAAAGTCCTAATACATATAGTGTTTAGATATGTTTATTGTGACCATGTATTGTTCTTTTACATTAGGGATGCACAACCTGTGGCCCGCGGGCCAAAAGTGGCCCGCGATGGGTTAACTGGTGGCCCGCGAAGTTTGTCAATTTATAATTGGCAAAAATTGCAATTTTTGATCATAGGTTGCAGGAAAAATCGTGAATTTCGTCAATTTGCCGCGGAAAACAATTGCAAATTTCGTCAGTCAGTTACAAATCGCGAATTTCATTAATCCCCGATACCATTTCTATCAATATAGGAAATTCTCGAGTTGCTAATTTCGTCGGTTGCTAGTCGAAAAATATTTCTAATTTCATCGATCAGGCGCGGAAAAATCTCGTGTTTCGTCGATAGCGCGAAAAAGTCGCGAATTTTGTTGATTGGGCACGGGAAAATTGCAAGTTTCGTCAGTTTATCGCGAGAAAAAATCGCGAATTTCGAAAATTTTCAGCGGGAAAATTGTAAATTTAGCTAGTCAGTTAAGAATTGCGAATTTCGTGCGCGAAAAAACCGCGACTAGGCGCGAAAAAACCGCGAATTTCGTAGATCAGACACGAAAATAATCGCTAGTTTCATCATCGGGATTAGAATAATCCCATGTTTCGTCGACTGCGCGCGGAAAAGTCGCTTATTTTGTTGATTGATCACGGAAAAATCACGAATTTTGCCAATTTGCCACGGGAAAATTTCAAATATTGTCACTCATTTAACATATGCGAATTTCTTTGACTGGGCGTGAAAAATTGCGAGTTTCATCGATTGGGCACGGAAAAATCGCGAATTTGGTCGATCGGGTGATGAAAATCAAGAGTTTTGCCGATCTAGAACAGAAGATCGCGAGTTTTGTAGATCGGACGTGGAAAATCTCGAATTTTGTTCATCGGCTGCGGGAAAATCGCGAGTTTTGTGAGTTTATCTCTAGAACAAGTCGCAAATTTCTACAATTTGCCGAGCGAAAAAAAATATTTCGTCAGTAAGTTAAGAATCGCGAGTTTCGTCGATCAAGCACTAAAAAATCGCAAGTTCTGTCGATCGGGCGCAGGAAAATTGCGAAATTCGTTTATCGGAACGGTAAAATTGCGAATTTTGTCCATGAAGCTCGAAAAAATGGCAAACGTTGATCAACTGCGGGAAAATCGCGAGTTTCGTCAATTATCGCGAGTAAAAGTCACGAATTTCGCCAATTTGAAAAGGGAAAAAATTAAAAAATTCGTCAGTCAGTTAAGAATCGCGAATTTCGTTGACTGGGCCCGGAAAAATTGCGAATTTCGTCAATCGCGCAACAAAAATAAGAAGTTCTTTTGATCGGGCGCAGAAAAATCGCGAATTCTGTCGATGGAGCGTGGAAAAATTGTGAATTTTGTCGACCGGGAGCGAAAAATCGCAAATTTCGTTGAACGGACAGAGGAAAAATCGCGAGTTTCGGCTGCTTATCACGAGTAAAAGTCGCGAGTTTCGAGAATTCGCCGCGAAAAAAAAATTGAAAATTTCGGCGGTCAGTTAAGAATCACGAATTTCGTTGACTGGGCGTGGATAAATCGCAAATTCAGTTGACTGGGCGTAGAAAAATGGCATTTTTCGTTGATAAGGAGTGGAAAATCACGAATTTTGTTGATCAGTCGCGGAAAAATCTCAAATTTCGTTGATCGGCTGCAGAAAAATGGCGAGATTCGTCAATTTAACTTCATTTATAAAGTCCACATTTTTTTCGGCACTAGCAACTTTCATGTCTATGTTTCTTTTTAGCACTTTTAATAAAGCAAAATTTATTCCCCCGAATAAATTCAAGGAATATTTTCACTCCTTGAAAATAATTTTGCTATTGTTATGTATACAAACATAAACTGTTGAAGACCAATTGAATTGGGTATGTTGATTGGGTAGGGGAACCTAAAGGGGTAAAACTGCCATCACCCTGAAACCATGTTTTTTAATAGGCCACATCCCCCGCCCCCCTGAAATAGAATTCTCTCTGTATTACTGATGTGGCCCGCGACAACTCAGACATTTTTGTAAGTGGCCCTTCTCTTAAAAAGGTTGTGCACCCCTATTTTACATGGACACACAAAAGAATTCAGTTTCAGTACGGCTTATGAGCATTAATTGCGAAGTACTGTTTTAAATTGTGTTATGTATTTTTAAATTTAGCTAATTATTTTGTTTATTACTTGGTATTTGTAATTCCATAGATCATGTACTAAGCTGCACAAAAGAATTTCTGTTATTTTTCCACCTATAGATGGTAATTGCTGAAATGTGTTACGTCAGTATGGGTTTTCCAAATTTTATTATTGTATTCTGAATGAATGTGTTGAAAAGTGTTTCATAATCTATGCTTGAGATGAGACATGATTTTTTCCTCCTTGCTTCTTCTAAAGGTAGGAGTTAACTTCTGTGCCATTTACTTAGAAGCAGGGGCCTCGCTAAGGGGGGGGGGGGGGGGATGGAGGGCAAGCCTACCCCCCCCCCCCCCCCCCCCCAAACATTCGCGAATGTTATTACACTTGGCAAATTTACAAACTTAGTTGACAAATTTGTTTAAAACTTTAATAAAAACTATAATATGTTTTCTATTTCTGATAGACTTGGCAAAAATTACAAAACTAATTGGGAATATTATTAAACTTTTAACAAATAAGAACTATATTACATTTTCTAACTGTGTTAAGTTGGCAAAATTATAAAACGAGTTGGCAAATACTGAAATTTGACTTGGCAATTTAAGGTTCTCTCCCCCACCAATAAAAAGTCTTAGCGATGGCACTGCTTAGAAGAAAAGCTGAAATTTCAAACCCACTCTCTGACGTTAAATCTAATTCCAACTCCAATTCTTTTGATAAAATAATGTATTATTTATGTAATCAAAAATTTTAATTATAAATTTGTATTGCTTCTTATTTGCCAATTTTTATGTGTTTTTAATTTCTCCAGTTTCAGTTTCATCCTTTATCATTGAAGAGTATGACTTCTCTTAGTAAACTAGATGCTATTTATCGCAGCATTGTGTTGGCAAAGTTTTTCACGAAAGGCTGGGGAAAACCTGAAAATCTTAAAAGGTGATATATATTTGTTTTATGTAATTAATTATTTACATTAGAGGTCTTCTAACCTTTCATGCTTGAGTGCAAATTTAGCAAATTATTGAGGTTCCACATGCCATCGTACGTCAGTCAACCTATATCTTGGTTTTCAAGAAAAGGAGAGAAAAGTTTCTATAAGAACTGAAAAATGGAAAAATTCCTATTTTCTTCTTAATTCTTAAAAAAAAAATTGTATGAAATAATAAATTTTGTCAACAGCAATCAATTACCTCAGTTAGTATTACTACTTTACTTGTAGTAATAATAATGGTGATTATAATAAATTATCAGGTAGCAGCCTCTTAAAACAACTAATGACGCCAGCCACTATGTTTAAAGGGCTGCATCACAAAGGTCGAAAAACGCCTTTTCTCAATAGATGGCGCAGACTTTCACAGGTCGGGTGCGATAACTTTAATTTTTTGGCTGTTCCCCGAGATAGTCCCCTATCTTTCCTCCGAGGTGTGAAACACATCACTCAGCACAGAAAGAAAAGGGGAAAGGGGACACGGCTGATCTTTATCTACATGGATCGGGCCGGTCAATTTTGGATTCTGGTAAATTTTTACTTTCATCTATCTTTACAGGGAGAATATTGGATTCGCGATTTTTTTTTTTTTTTTTTTTTAACTTCTACAGTGTTGAATTCAGACACTTTTCTCCGCGAGGGATTTCTATTGCTCTGGGAGGGGACATTATAGAATTCCGGGGAGGGGGGGGGGGAATTGTACTTTTTGAACATTGAAAACACAAAATCTCAAATCTTCCGGACATCCCATTGCCCCCCCCCCCCCCTTAATTCAACACTGTTTTCCTATCTTTACAAGAAGAAAGTATTGGATTCGTGAAAATTTTCAAATTCCGGTTTTCGGTGGATTTACGCGTTTTAGGGGTCAAACATTCCAAAAAACATGTTTTTACAAAATGTCTGTCTGTCTGTATGCGACACAAATCTTGTGGCCGCTTTATCTCAAACTAATGCACGGAATTTAATAAAAATTTATATTCAGTTAGTCCATGATATAAATTGATGCTGATTAGTTTTTGGTGTAAATTGTTCAACAGGTGGCGCTGCTATGCTGCATTTTTCGAGATTTCCACAATAGTTCTATCTCAAGAACTAAAGCACGGATTTCCATCAAACCTCAGATTCGGTCAATCTTTAACATGAGTTGATACTGTTTACATTTTGGTGTGAATCGCCCAACAGGTGGTGCTGCTATGCTGCATTTTTCACGATTTACGCAATAGCGCTATCGCAAGAATTAATGCCCGAATTTTCATCAAACTTCAGATTCAGTTTTTCCCGGCCCACGGCATTAACTAAACTAAGGAAATGTAAGTAGTCTGCATTGGGCCTGGAGTAAGATGATTATCATTCGAGACCGGGTTCAAAATTTCAGCCCAATTTATAAATATCGATCAGGCAACATTACTCCCGTGTTATTTATGTCTAATAATAAATTATTTTTAATCTAATATTTGGCTTTAATATAGTTTTGCTACGTAATCCTTTAAATTAAAGAACTTAAATTCGGAATTTCAACAATATTGGCATCTTTTAAACCTTTTAGGGGCAGAAGAGTTCTGTTTGTAAAATGATGAAATAATTGACTGACACCAGAATATTCAAACGAATTTCTTAGAAAGTAAAAACTTGCTATTTTTCACTGTCATTACAAAAGCAAAGTTTTATTAAAATATTCTTGGTGCTATTTGTCTGTTTTGGAATTAAAATTAGGTGGCTAGACCTTCTAGCCACCGCCCTTGAAACGGTTAATTATTATTTCCACAAATTTACAGGTACATTGCTAATGCATTTACCTAGCCAAAGGCCAAATTATGGGATAATTCTGAGGAGAAATATTTCCGTTCATGCATTTTAGTTGAACCCTAGCAATCCAAACCAAATTTTGAAAAAGAAAAAAAAAATGGAAGCATGGTAAATGAAATCTAATTAAAAAGAAAAAAAAGTATTTAGAATTTAAAATTTATGCTATATTTTCGCGTGTACATTTTATTTACATAATATATCTGTTTCGACTTACCAATTTAAATTTTAGCATGCGCATATTTTATTTACTTAATGCTGTTCTCAAATTCAAACTGGCTAATTTCTGACACATTTTTTAATTCATTTTTAGAGTTCCGTACTTAAAAAGTAAAAATGGAACCATTATAAGATGACTCCTGTGTCTGTCTGTTTGTCTGTCACAGCCATTTTACTCGTAAACTACGGAACGTGGAAAGTTCAAATTGGGGGAAGTAATAAAGACTATTGACCCACATATTTACAGATTATTATACATTCACAAATATATTTGGGAAAAATGCAGAGGGCTAATTAAGTTACTTAAACATATATATATATATTCTTTTTATATCGTGTGAATGCTTTCGTAAAGCTGGACTCAAAAATACATTTCTTTTGATTTTAGGTATTATATTTTCAGAGATATCGTCGAAAGAGTAGTGCAAAAATATGCCCCCCCCCCCATCTATTTCCAAATCTACTGAAACTAAAATTATGAAAAAATTACAGGTAGTAGACGTTAATTTAAACCTTGCAGGAAAAATATAGCGATTACACTGCGATGTGACCTATAGGTCACATGGCAGTATGGCCTCGTATTGCCTATTGGTATATAGATGTGACCTATTGGTATATCGATGTGACCTATTGGTATATAGATGTGACCTATAGGTCACATAGTTTTTGAGAAAAGCGGATTTTTCCGTTACACACAAATTTTGATTTGCGGGCATTCAGCAAGATGTGTTGAGAAGCGCTGGAAGTACCTATCGTAGCAGAAATATAAAAGAATTGATGATGATTTTCGAAAAAAATCATCTGTAATTAGCCGAGATTAGCCGCCAAACACTAAACAAGACACGGACGATCAGGGGTGGCGTATTCTGTGTATCATCGGTTTTTAAAGCCTAGATAACAACTTTGAATGATATATTTGTTTAATACATACCCAGTTACAGTATAAAAGCAATAAACGCCAAATTGTTAAAAACAGACTAATTTGAATTAATCGCATAAATTACTATGGCATTCGCGACTAGTTTGCATTGAGGGGATCTCTCAATAAGCATCCCGTGTCTTAAAATGTTAATTAAAAACCCATCTGGAAAAAGGTGGCACGGACCAAGTCGGCATTGCAACTTCGCGACCTCCTTTCGAAATGCGCTTAGCACAATGCCAAGTTTAAACTTTGAACAAGGATTTTGTTTTATCTGCACTAAAAAAAAAAATAGATAATTACTGCGCTGAACTTAGTTTTATGAAATGCCAAATGAAGTTTAAATATTCACTACTTTTATTGTCAGTACCGAATTAAGATCCTAAAAAAACAAAACAAAACAGATTAAGATATAAAAAATAAAAAGAAAAGTGCCCAGTTAAACTGATGGCATTGAGCTCACAGGTTATTCACACTAATTGTATATTATACTCTTATTTCAAAGAATAATGCCCTCAAAAAATAAATGAAGGGGGATTACCCCCCGTTTCCCCCTGTTATACTTAACCAATGAACCTACAAATCTAATCAGAGAAGCTCCTTAACATAATAAACCGGTATACCAAATTTGAAACAAATCAGATAATTCTGCATGAAAAAACCTTATCGCTAAATTAAGGGGGGGGGGTCTAACTGCCCCCTCCCTTTATCCTTAACTAATGAATCTCCAAATCTAATCAGGAAAGGTCCTTATCAGAATGAACATAGAAAAAAAAATAAAGTAAGTTGGATAATTCTGCATGAAAATCCATTTATCTAAATTAAGGCGAGGGGACTTGTCCCCTTTCCCCCTTTTATGCTTAACCAACGAACCTCCAAATCTAATGAAGGAAGTGCCATATCGGAATAAACCGGTATATCAAATGTGAAGCAAATCGAATAATTCTGCATGAAAAACCTATTTATCTAAATTAAGGAGGTGGTGACAAGCCCCCGCCCTCCCCCCTTTTATACTTAAACAATAAATCTCCAAATTTAACCAAGGCAATTCCTTAACATAACAAACCGGTATACCAAATTTGGAGCAAATCGAATAATTCTGCATGAAAAACCCATTTATCTAAATTAAGGGGGGGGGGGGGACAAGCCCACCTTTATACTTAACCAATGAACCCCCAAAACTAATCAAGGAAGCGCCTTATCAGATTGAACCTAGAAAAAAAAAATTGAAGGTAATCAGATGTTTCTATCAAGAGTTATCGCGTTACGTATATACATAGCTACGTACACCAGACAGACAGAACAGGGGGGCACATTAGCTCTCAGGCTTTGATAACCTGTGAGTTAAAAAAGGTTATATAGAATAGCAATATTGGTTATTATTTAGGCTTCATATCTTTTTTAACTTTTATTGTATACCCATTAATACTTTCCTAGTATATACAGCAATAACCAACCCTACATTGTATAGTTTTTTTACAAAGTCTTATTATTCTTTTAGCAGTGATTTTTTTTTAATAATACAGTTAATAATTCATATATTTATTGTATAGAACGCTCTGAGTGTGAGTAATACTCGCACTTGACCATTTATTGTTCATGAATGCACCAAATTGGCAGGTGCACTTAATACAGACCTGCCAACTGCTACGAAAAAATCGTAGTTGCTACGATTTGGACCTATAAACTACGATGCTACGAAAATCGATCTTAAACTACGATTTTTTGCAAAAAACACAAATGCATTTTTTTGTTTCTAGTTGCGATTTTTGTCCCATGCAGCATATTTTTCAGGAGTGATTTTGTTCCGAAATTTCCAAAATTTCAAAGTATTCATTTTCGAAAGTTTAAAAAAATTGGCCATTAACCCGAAAATTTGGACATTAAAAAATGCTCATGGGAAAAAAAAATCTGGGCTACAAAACAAACTTTTTAACATAAAACTCTCTTTATGTATATTAACCACAAGTGAATCGTGTTTCTGTAAATATTTGTAGTACAGGAATTCACTTCCTTACAAACAGGGGTGCCATTTTAAGAATCTCTGGAGGGGGTGGGGGTGTTCTTTGATGGACAAGGTTTGAAATAGTGTGCAAAATCACACGATTTGCGTACGGAAAAGGAAAGTCCTGCATAATGAAAAATGTGCAGTATTTCTCTCTGTAAATTCTTCCACAGACCTATGATTCTTCTGCAAGTATATTTTGAAATTTCTTGGAAGTTCGCGATTTTTTTTTTTTTTTCTTGTAGAATAAAGGAATTTTTCCAATTGGGAAAAAATTGTGAATATCCTGAAACGATCACGGGAAAAAAATCGTGAATTTCATCAATTTACTGCACTGGGATAAGAAATTGGAACCAGGCTCCTTTTACAAATGCCAAAAAACGCTGTGAAACGAGAAGAAATTCAAAAAATCGTATAAAATTTTTCTGAGGAAAAAAAAATTATATTGAGTTGAAAGACTGAAACCTTATTCCTTTTACGAATATCAAAAGATGGCTGTGAAACATGAAAAACCAACCAACCAACCTCCAGATTAATTTTAATTTTGTGTGCTACGATTTCTCATTTTCAAAGGTTGGCAGGTCTGCTTAATATCTTATCAAACCATTTTTCTGTAAAGGCAGAAAATTATGTCAAAGTTAAAGTTTTGAACGAAATTTCCGGACGTGACAGTGTGAGATGAAATCTCACATTTTTTTCCACCTATTCACCGGTTTACATCTGTGACGGTGTCGCGGCCGTGCTTTTGTTTTTTTTTTTTGTTTCTTTTCTTTTTTCTCCCGTCTCTCTCGCTGACAACCTTAGCGTAGACCTGTAAGTTGGCTTTCCCCCAGTGCTTGCATACGCACGCCATTCATTCGTTATTCTTCCCTTCCTTTTTCTCTCCGTGTTTTATCCGAGGCTGTAAGTGCGCGCATGCTCAGTAGAAAACAGGAGCTTGCTATGATTTCAAACGAGTGACATTTCGTTTCACGAACAAATTAGATTGCGTTACTTTTGGTTTCACTTTCTCATTTGTTTTCTGAATACCGGTGGCTTTTGAATTTGGTCAATTGTTTTAAACCTCTCGCTTAATTACTTTTGCGGGCCCCGTAGCGATGTTTATATACTGTCTCCCTTAATTTTTTTAGGCAGTTAAAGTTCTGACGGGATTGCCGAAACAACGATGTCGATATCTGGTTGTAGTTGTGCCATTTTTTATCAACGAAGTTTTTGTTCTTCAGTTAAATATTTGATATTCTCTCGGGAATTTTTTAATCTAAGTGCTGGTATTTTCAAGAACCATTTACGGGTGATCAAAATGGAAAATTATTCATCTTCATCTAAAAATATACTTAAATAAAGATTGGTTTAGTCTCAAGAAAGTGTAGTTCCTGTCTCTTCCTCAACACTGCTTGTTTCAAGTAAGATAGTTTTGATTTTCTCCTTTTAAAATGACCTAAAAGAACTAAGTGTAGGGTTATTGTCTCCATTGTTCTAAAAGAAGAATTTTTACAACAAACTAATTCAAAAATACGATCACAACAATTTGTGAATATTCTAATATTCACGTCACAATTCTTGGTGCCGACTTTGGAGAAATTCTTGAAAAATGCACCCTGGAATTATGAGAGACGGAAATACTTATTTAATTAAAAAAAAAAAAAATTAATATGTTATAATGCTGTGATATTTTAATATTTTAGTCTGAAGCTGTTACTTTTTTTGAAGAGTTTATTTCAATATGTTATTTTGTTGAACTTATATTTGTATTTGGGGAACAAATTGCTCATTTTTATGTATTTTGAAGAGATTTTTTTTCTGTTCTGAGAAGTAAATGGTAGGAAATATCTCCTTTTATTTTTGCAGAGCATGATTTTTCTTTCGATTGTATGAAGTGATAGAAGATATTTTTGTTCTTAGTATGCAAATATTTTTACAATGACCTATAATTTTACATTGTTTGAAGGGGCATATGGCAAATATTAAGGCACAATTTATTAGAACTATTGATGTATTTATATATTGTTGAGATTAGTAATTTATTTGAATGCTGTTTGTTTGAATTATTGCATTTATTTTTGAATTTTGTTGTATTTATTCATCATGACGTCAAAAATTAAACCTCTAAGAATAATAGTGACACCTTTTTCGGGTGATCCCGAACTTTTAGATTTTTTTGCTGAGCAAGTTAAGGCGACCATTTCTTATTCTAACTGGAGTAATGAACAGGCACTTATTTTCCTCAAGTCTAAACTCTCTGATCAGGCATTAAAATTTTATGTTTCCTCTAATGCATGTAAAAAGGCAACTTCTCCTGAAGACTTGTTTGATATTTTTAGAAAACATTTTAAGACAGAGTCAGCTACCTCCATTGCTCTTAAATACAATAGTATAAAGTTTCTACCTTCAGAATCTATCCGGAATTTTGCTACAAGGTTAGATGATGTTGTTCGTAAACATTTTCCTCGGGCAGGTTGTGTTTTAGGCTCCCGTGTGTGCTATTGCTATATTTAGTGTATTTTCAAACAAAATAATTTTGTGAACATCAACGAAATACTTTCTTTTCAGCGATTGAAAAATAAATAAGCACAAAAATAAAATAATGAAAATTGGGTGGGCTCACAGGCCTCATGGGCCCATATAAGTTGGTGCCACTGTTAAGAGAAAAAAAATATTTTAAACTTTACCTTTATTTCTATTTAATGTTATAACCTATAACTAATTTGTACTAAAATAACTAATAACTGACTTTTAAAATAAGTATTAAAAGATTCCACAGCATGCTCTCAATATCTGAGGGTGGTGGTGGTGGAGGGGGGGCATGATAAAAAACAATTGGATCATAAAATGGGCTGGCGCCATCCAGAATATTAATCTTTGGGCTCTTCTAAGTTTATATCAATTGGAAAAATGCTCATCATATTTTGTGCACTTACTCCCTTCTAGTTCCTTGTCTACTAGTGGCTTATTAAAACTCGAAGATACTGTACAACTATGCAGTACACTAGAAACTATAAGTTGGAGCTTTGAAAAGTAACTTTTTTTAAACTTAAAGGTTTTTCAGATTCATTTAAAAAACTAATTGGATCATTATAAAACTTTATAAAATAGTTATCAATATAGAAAAAAATACATAAGCAATTTATTCAATATGTATGTCATTTGCCATTTTTATGTATATATTGAAAAGCAATTTAATTTTTCTATATTTTTAATTTTATTTGTTATTTACTCTTTTTAGGCTATTTACATTTAGAAAAATAATATCAAACAGAGAAACATGCAGGCATCTGGTTGATTCTAACTATCCTATAATTATTGACAAAGTAAGACTCCATTTTTGTATTTAAAGTGTTTAAAAATTAACCATTTTAAACACTTTTATAAAACTTAAATATTGTTGAGAGACTATCTTATTTTAATAAAATTTTGTTAATTTCACCTGAATTTTATTTGTTTGTAATTCTTTTGATTTATTGGTAGATTTTGCTCAACATTATTTTTTTATTAATTTGATTTATGTCTTTTAACTCTTCAATTATTTTTTAATTTGTTTTATGTAATCTTTGGCATTAATATATTTTTGCGTTTTTAGCAAAAGCTGCAAAAATCCCTCCTGGGGGAAAATGTCTGAATTCAAAACTGTAGTCAAGCATTTAGGAATTATGGCTTCTTTAAATTTATGTTTGAAAAATAAGTTTAGGAGACTGTTTTCATACCGAAATACTGTCGAACCCAATTAAGACGTGTTTCAAAGGAGTACACAAAAGTCGTGTATTAAGTGGAGTCGCAAATTAACTGTGATTTACATAATGTTGCAAGAACTGGACTTATTTATACATCTAATCATCTAAATGAACTTAGGAGCTTTCGTTTATGTGTTTAAAGTAAAAATTTAAGTCTTTTTCTTACACATGTTTCAATTAAAATTTAATTGAATTCAAGTTTAACTCATTGTTTGTTATTGCGAATGAATGAAATAATTCCTGAAAAAAAAGAAAAAAGAATCAAATATTACTTTATTGTCAGTTTTTAAGTTAAACCAAAAATAAAACAACAAAAATAATTTTCCTGTTAGCCATTTTTTTTTTAATACGAACAAAAAATCTTAAATTTTTGCAGAACAACCTTGTTACTAAAATCATATTTAGTACTTGTGATAGATTAATTTTATAATCAGTCCTTATTTTTTTATATTTATAAGAAAAACTAAGCTTGTTAATCTTTCTGTAGAAAATATTGATAGAATGGCAAAAAGTAAACATAACATAAAAATTGTAAATGAAATATGCAACCGTAGTTGCATTTGCTTGTTCTCGAATCTCGTATCAAAAATTCGATGAGGACCAGGACATTTTTACAACCCAGAATGTTCTTCAGGTGTAGTTCTCCATAAATAACATTACCTTCCCACATTTTCCCTGTATTTATAGGTTGACGTTTCTCATCAATCACCCATTCATCTATGTCTCCTTCTGTTTTGCATATTCACAGAGCAAACTTTTCATTCTTTTGATGCAGTGAAGCATTCATGATTTACTAGTGAGAAAAGACTTAATATTTTCCATGCTGTCTGTATTTCTTCCATTACTCAAGCACTTGATGTTTATGAACTTCCCTCGTCCATTTTTATTGTGAATGTTTTATCTGACATTAATTGATTACTTTAAAGAATAGTGCAAATTCGGCTACATTGAAGATATCATAACTTTGGAAATTTGCAGAATCACATACTTATTTTCCAACGTACCAACATCTTCGGTGTTCACTGCTGCCACTTCTCTAGAAACATGCTTGTATATGATTTTATACACATTTTTAAATTGGCTTAACTATCCACTTGGCAGTCAAAATTTTTTGTTCAAAATCGTTGCTGTTTGTGCAGACTTCTATTTCACACTTGCTATTAAGAGATATGTTCAGAGTTCGAGTTTACTAGTCTCAAACATTATGTTCAGAGTTCGAGTTTACTGGTCAAACATTATCCTTTATATGCCAACGTATGTTTTAGTTTTTGCCTTCATCCTCTTGGATAAATAAGCAATTGCAATTTTGTCGAATGTGTCTGGATTTTTTAGCAGATACGTAACATTGATTCCGAAATCTTTAATGATTTTTTATTCACCCTGTCGTTCAGAATCGTATTTTTATATAAAGTCAAATTTATCTGACACAGATCCATATTAATAAAAATATTTTTTTAAACTCAACAACACAATAAGAGACGATTCGATTCCATGAAATTCCTGGTGAAAGTAACTTACCAGTCATTAATAAAACAGAAGCAGGCATACATAAAAAAAAGTAACGAAGAAATAAAATTAAAAACAAAAGAACTTTTCTCTTTTTCTTTTAAATGTGTTTAAAAACACACGGTACTGAGAAGGCCTTATTTACAACAGTATATGAGAGGATAAAACTAGAATTGACAGCATACATCATGATCAAATGCAGTTTTGCTTATTTAGTGGGATATTTTTATTCAAATATCTTCTACTATTTCTGATTCCCCAATATTCAACTTAATTAATCAGTCATTAAGTAAGATGAATATTGCTATTCAGAAATATTCATAGATATCTGAACTTACAAAATCCAACTAAATTGACAACATTGGAGAAGAGAGTAGAAGTTGGCATCTTGTTTTATAAATTCACATATTAAGCAAGATTTTTTGCTTCAAGGGTCTGAAACTTTATCGCCTATTAAACAGGATTGTGTAATAACTGTTTGCGTATTAAACTTGATATTTTTGTATTAATCTTATGGGTAAAATTCAAAATCAATTTAATTATTACCCTTAAGATTAATACAAAAATACTCAAGTTTAATACGCAAACAGTTATTAACTTGTTTAATAGGCGATAAAGTTTCAGACCCTTGAAGCAAAAATCTCTTTTAACTCCACTTTTTCGGATACATGGCAGCAGTAGTTCTAGGTTTGTTATTTTAGCAAGGAAGGAGGCTATCTTTGAAACAGTCAATGTGTTTTGTGCCGACATTTTGTACAGATTGTCACGGTTGTCTTTTTATTGCTGCAAACATAGCAAAGGACATAAGATAAGCGTTGGATTTTTTTAATGTGTTCATTATGAACTTAGAATACAATTTGACTAGCTATTTTAAGTGAGCGTTGTATGTATTTGATTTAACAGTTGAATTATTCGGCGGTATTTATAAGTACCACCAGTACACTGGTTGTTGGAGAAAAAAATCTTGTTTACCTTTCATCTGTGTAGTTATCCATCGTTTTTATCTGCCTTATAATGTAATTACTGAATTTTAGTGTAGTAATGTTTTTACTGGTATTTCTTTTCTGTTTCATTATTATTTTTTTATAGGAAGTCGAAAAAGTTGTGACACTGGCTCTTTTTAGCTATGTTTGAAATGACATATGTAAATTCATATATTGCATATGTGGAGATGTGAGAGAACATGTTGTCCCTGCAATATAAGTGTCGCATAACTAAAGCACTGCTAACAAAATTGAAACCTAAAAAAAATTGTTTTTTTTTTAATACCATAAAATTTGAATTTTTAGTCATTTTTCATGTGTAAAATAAAACTATGTCAATTTACTATATATATATTTTTTTTACTTATGAGTGTCTTCTTATTTGTCATTTTTACGAGTTTAAACTTTATTTGAAATATGTGGGTTTTCTGTTACGAGAATATTTTAGGCATAGTGTACTGACGATACTTTAAATTACCACTTTAATTAATTACCTCTAACGAATTAAATTTCTCACGGGTGAGTATTTTTTTAATGTATATCCTTTAATTTTCATTGTAGTGACTGAAAACAAAAATTGCAGTAGATCATAATGCAGTGGATAAAGGGTTAAGCAGAATTGCATATTAACTGTGAGCATCTTAACTGAGTCCGAATGTAAAGAATTTTTCCAAGTGTTAATAGTCTTATTTTTTTAAACTGATTGGGTCATTGTAAAGATAACAGTATGGTAATTTGGTGGGTATGTTTTGAGTATTTTATATAGTTTAGTTGATGGGCTTCGAAAGGTACACAAAAAACAAGCCATTTCCAACCTTTCGGATCCTGACTGCTATCCAGCTCCGAATGGCTGCTGTGCATCATTTTGAGAAAAAAGTGTATTTTTGATGAGTTGTGGTTTTTAACACTTTCCAACATAGTCGAAAATATTTGACTTCTGTTTGTCTCTATCTGTCCAAGCTCTAACCCTTGTAAATATAATTGGATTGCCCTGAAATTTTTGTGTGTTATTGGCATATACTGTAGTACGATTGCTAATGAAAATCAAGTGTAGCACTTGTAGTTCATTTATAAGGACAGTCAAAAGTCTTCCATTACACTATGGTCAATGGGAAAAAATAGTTTTCAATGCATTTTAATGATGTTACACAATTTCAAGTATAATTAATTTATTACTTATTATTAGTGTCACACAAAGAATTCCATTACATAAGGGTATAGGGAGGGATAAACTGTTTGCTGTGCATTTTAATTTTTAATTATGTTACACTCTTTCAACTACAGTACAGCCCCGATTATCTGCGGAATTGGGTGGCAAGGGCACCGCAGATAACAAAAATTGCGGATGACCTGAAAAAGACTGAAAATGGGGTGCAAGCACGAAAAAAAGAAAATTGAACATAAAAACTATGTTTTAGTGTACAAAAAAATAATAAAACGTTTAAAATACACACATATACATAGTACAGCAGAAACCATTTTACGTTTAAATCACTGAAATAAAGAACAATATACAAGAAATAATATACCATACATACTGTAGAAAAAGTGTTGAGTTACATCTATTTAAAACTAGTATGTTGTGGCCATCACAAAACTTTTTTCTATTTAAATCACATAAACAGCACTAATCGATATCAAGGTATACCTGAATCGGAAGTTTGATGAAAATTCGTGCATTATTTCTGGAGATTGAGCTATTGCGGAAATCACGAAAAATACTGCATCTGTTAAGCGATTTACACCAAAAACTAATCAGCACCAATTTATGTCAGAGAATAACTGAATATAATTTTTTATTAAATTTCGTGCATTACTTCTTGAGATAGAGCGCCCACAAAATTTGTGTCACATACAGACACACAGACAGACATTTTGTAAAAATATGTTTTTCGGAATTTCTGAACCCTAAAACGTGTAAATCCATCGAAAACCGAAAATTTTCATGAATCCAATACTTGTAAAGATAGAAGAAAGTAAAAATCAGTCACTTGTTTTTGCTTCTTGCTTTGGAAACACCTTTTCTATCTCAAAAAGGAAGCTATTCTTGATATGCTCCCCTGGAATTTATCATAATAGTCTTATTTAATTGTTGAAATATTCTTCTATTACTTTCGAATACACGAATTTTTCTGTTTATATTTATTAGTAGGGCTTATTGTATTTTCCTTGCTGTTGGCTTGAATTTAAATTTTTAAAAAAAAATTTTTTTTTTATTAAGTGGCTTCGCGGATAAACCGCACCGCAGATAATCGGGGCTTTACTGTATAACAAAATTGATATGCATTACTGAGGTTTACAACAAGTTATTTCCTGTAGAATATGAAGTGCATAGCATTTATCTTTCATTTACAGTGATATGCAAAAGATTTCCAATACATTATTGTATCCGAATTACTGTATGTTAGTGATAATTGTTGGAAGTGCATTTTCAGCTTAACTAAATTTTTGCATACTATGGGATGTGTATAAATGCTATAGGTTTATATACAGGGCTATACAAAAGAATTATTAAGGGTTACTGAGCATGAGCGTAAATTATCTAAACGTTGGTTTTAGCTGAGTTATGCATTTTTAAACTGAACTATATTTAGTATATTAAGAGATGTTTATGGAGTATAGATAAAATCATATACAGGGCCACACAAAGAATTTGATGCATTGCCGTCTATGGATGATAATTTCTGGAAGTATTATTTCAGTAGTTTTAAGCACTTTTTAGCCTGAATTAAATTTTACCTTAATACGTGATGGATTTAAAAATGTAGTAGGTAAAATACAGGGCTTTACAAAAGTTTTCAAGTATGTTTCTGTCAATTGATATAAATAGCTGAAAGTGAATTTTCAGTTGCAAGGTCTGCAGCTATCTGACTAAGAGTGAGATTTCTGTTCCTTTTTGTCAGTAGGGATACATATCGATCCTTTTGAGGTGTGTTTTTCGCACGACCACCGATGTGCTTTCACAAAGCATTTCTATCTTTGCCTTTTTTAATCGTTATATGACACTTTTTGATACTCCCATTACTGTGGTCACAGTAGTGACGCTTTGACCTGCTTCGAGCTGCCCAACTGCTCGTCCATGATCTCAAGCACTCAAATGATGTCTGGCAGACATTTTGCACTTAATTATTGACATACCACATGGAATTTTACAAAAATAAGTTCAACAACCTACAGTGTTATTTTCATCAAACACCTGACTACACGAATTTTCGAACGAATAAAGAGCTTTCCATGCACTGCCTTTTATGCAGACAACAGGTCCTACCTGACTATGCCATCTACGTTTAATTTTATTATGATTAGCTGGCTGATTGGAACACTATGTTGAAAAAACCAGTTGTTCCTTAGCAATTGTCTAGCAGAGTATTTGTTATATATTTAGCTTGATGTATTTTTGGAATATCTCAAACAGCTTCATGGTAATAATACAACATGACTTTTACCAAGTCTAAATTACTATAATAATTTTATCTATAGAATCATGCAATTTATGTACATTTTATCTATTATAAGAACTAATTACCAATGTGAAATACACTTTTTTTAATCTTTTTTATTTCTTTATTTAGAAAACTTCTTTCATCATAAAAATTAGTAATTTGCATTTTATCCTTGTATATGTAGATGTATCAAATTGATTTTTTGTAAGTCAGGATTGTAATTTAATATAAAGAAAATTCTTCACTTCTATTATTCAGTGATACTTTTATCCTTTCTTACATTCAAAGTAAGTGAGCCACTCACAATACTTACTTTCCCCATCCTGCCCCCCTTGATTCATATTGAAAGTACTCACAGTAACTGAGACCAGCAGTGTGAAATATTTGGAATTTTCTGCAATGTTTTGTATTAAATATATTCAAGACTGTTTGTCAGAAAAATTATTAACAAATAACTGCTGAATAATGCAAATTTTTCTGACACAATCAAAAAGCCATTTTTATATGTGCATGAAATTTATAGACATACATTAATATCCAAACGTCTAAGAATCAAGTAGCTTTTTTTTTTCATAACTGTAATTTTTTGTGTCTTTAATAGAATACATTAAATAGTTGAAATATTTGAGTGTTTGCTGCACAATAATATGATAAAAAAAAATACTTAAAATTTACATAAAAAATTGTTTTTCTCATGTCAGGTTGAGAAGCATTCTTCTTATCAGATCCTGGATGGGCATTTCCTCAGTCCATTTGTAAACTATTTACCTGAAGTTGTACCTGAAGAATCAAGAATAGCTAGGTAAGTTTTCCAAGCACAGATTATGAAATAAATTCCAAAACTTCGCTGTTTTATAAGGTAAATAAGATATCTAAGTAACCATTTTTAAAACATGCATAACACATTTTAAAGCTATATTTCATCAATTACTGTCATTGGTTGGAACAGTACTCCAATTCTTTTGTCTATTTGATCCGCACATTTGTTTTTATTCTACATGGTAAGCTAAAATTTAGAAACACATAATAGGTTGAAAATTCATTTTCAGCAATTTCTACCAGTAGATGGAAACTAGGGTGTAAAAAAATCATGATTTTTTTTTTTTTTAAATAAAAAAAATGGGATTTTTTTTTCCCTGTGTTAAAATATTAAACATCTACCAAGAATTAAGCATTTCAAAAATGAATAACCCTCCAATTACTAACATAATCTATGTTTATTTGCTTTAATTAATAAAATTTTAATTATGTAATTTTTAGTAACATACAACATTATGTGCATAATATTTTGTAATAATTATGTAAACCAATATTAAATACTGCTTATATTTTAAAGTCATTGATAAATTGCATTTAATTTTTAATTGATGATACAGATTAAATTTTGTAATTATTAAACAATTAACTGTTTAATTAAGAACACAATCTACATTTTTGAAAAAGTGGTTGATAAAAGGTGATAAATAATAGTTTGATAAATTCATAAAGCAGCCAGTAATTGTACACAGGTTCTAAAGCGTATGTATATCAAATTGATCAAAAATTGTAGCAATGTATACAGTAAACTCACACATAATTTATAAATAGATTACAAAAATTGTATTTTTGAAATTTAAATCAGATTTTTCCCCCACAACATTAAAATATTTGAATAGCTACTAAATATTATAATGTTTTGAAGTTATTTAACATTTAGTTAGATGTTTTTTAAATGTACTAGCTGAACCGCCCGGCGTTGCCCGGTCCCATAATAATATTCTTAAATGAATCTGAAATTTTTTATCGCAGATCCGTACAGAGGGGGCGGTGCAAATTATCAGGGCCCAACTCTTGTTCAGTTCAAAAGTTGTGTAAAGTCAAAAGTTAAGATTTTTAATTTTTATATGTCTCATACTTTAAACTTTTTTATTCTAAATTAACTGGTGAATTTAATTAAAATGTAATTATATTTTCAAAAATTTAATTTTTTATTTAAAATCTTTATATCAAAAAGCAATTACAAATACAGCATAAAGTGTAATGCTGAAAAAGAAATAATAAAATTGTAAGCAAATATTACTATATAGATTTTTAAGAAAAGTACCATCCAGCAAATTTATTTTCTAATAGAATAAAGCCTGTTTATAACGGAATCCTGCAATAAACGAAAAAAAAAAAAAATCCAGCTCTTCCCACCCCCCACCCCAAAAAATGCTATTATGCGTTGTTCAATTTAATAACCTGCATAAAACGGAATTTATCACTGGTCGTTTTCGTTTACGTCTAAGCAGGTTTTATTGTATCTTACTTTTGAGGGGGCCCGTAATAATATTCTTAAATGAACCTGAAATTCGTATTGCAGGTCCGTACAAAATTACTTTTTACGTCATGACAACATTTTGTAAACTTCTTGCTGCTGTTTAATTCGCATTTCCAATACAGTGCTTTGCATAAATTGCACGTTTCACCCACAGTTATGCATGCCCTGGAACGTTTAAATTAGTAATTTGGATTTCAGTAGCAACTCGTGCATGCTACAGTTATTAAGCCTATTTTGCCGGTCGCTTAACGGCGTTCTCGACAATTCTGTTTGGATTTCGAATCTATTTCGATTCGACTCGAATTCGGCTTCTTCTTCACTTTCAAGCATTCACCGAGATTTTTTACGGGCATTTCAAATGATATTTTGAAGCTACATAATTGCAGCGAAAGATATTGCACAGAAAACGCAAAACGTAAACAACAACAAACCTGATCGCCCTAAATCCTGCCAAGGACTCTTACACAATAACCAATCAGATGTGTTTCTCGGGCGTTGCCATTAAACAATAACAAATAATCGCAATTTCTGTGCCACGTACGTTAGCGTAATATATATATAGATAATACATCTTTTTACACAGTTTAATATTGTTATAATTAACAATAAAAAATATTACATTTTTTACAAGTGATTTAGTGATCGTTTTCATTATTGATTATAATGCTTTTTCACACCATTTTAAAAAATCAGAAAACATGTGATTTTATCATCTGATTTAAACCAATTGATTAAAATAATTGACACTCTATTGCTGTGTTTATTGTAAATAAAGAATGAATAACTTCATTATTAAAAGGAAATTATGACATTGCAAGTTATATTAAATTTAAATATCATTTTTAAATTAAATGCATTTTATGTTTGTTAGATAAAAACCATGCTTTTTACAAACTTACAGTACTTAAATTTTTCACAATACTTAGGAATTACGCTTAGAAACAATTATTTAAAGCTTTGTTTTGTGTATTCATAAGTCACAATACCTCTAGAAACTTTCCAAATTATGTTCATCTTAGATTTGAATACTTTTTTATGTCATTTTAAACATTTAGAAAATTTGTGATTTTAATCAATGATTTTTTGGTACTTTTCAGTTAGCCGGGCGCCAGTGTTATATATACATATTTATATACATACATATATGTAAATATACACATATATACATATACATATATTCTATTCATACACACATAAATATATGTATATATATATGTATACATACACACATGTATGTATACATATATATGTATACATAACGCTGGCGCCCGGCTAACCGAAAAGTACCGATTTTTTTTTTAAATCACTTGATTAAAATCATCTGATTTAAATCGTTGACACCCTATTGGAAACATACTTGAATTCTTTTGTACAGCCCTGTATATTATGTACAGATTTTTATACATGATTAGAGATAGGAATACTTGAAAAAAATATAGTTTTTTCTTCTGAAATCTCACTTTTTCCATTTGGAAAAATTAAAATTTTATTTTAAAGTAATACACTCAAAATTTTATAATAGCTACATTCTGATACTTTTCATTATATTTATTATTATGTTCAGTGTCCCACTTGAAAACATTAACATGGAAAATGCGATTTCTAAACATAAATCTGTTAATAAGAACTTAAATCCTTTAAAGAACCCTTCACAATTTTTTCACTTGAAGGTGTCTCTCAAATCCCCTGCTTAATAACGTGAAACTTTCTGACATATTTTCTGACTCATTTTTAAATGTAAAGACATAAAATTGGCAGGTCTGACTAGTGAAGCGTTATTAATTGTTAAAATTGTTTAGTGTTAAAATTGTTTTTTTAATAACTTGCAGTTGAAATTACTTACTCTTTTTAAGCTCTTTTACTCCTTTCTTTTTTTTCCTTAAATATAGATTCTTAGACCTGCCTAAATGCTTTTTTTTTTCAACTTCATACATTCACACGTATACACTATATGGCCAAAGGTGACCGGTCACTTGCGATTTTAGACATTTTGTTAAATATCTAGAAAAATACATGAGGAATTAACCTGAAACTGCAGGTGTGTAAACAGTATAGTATAGGTCATATATTTCTGCGAAGATTTTTTTTCCGAAACCTTATAGGGGACCGTCAACAAATTGAAAAAGAACGAATATCTTTTGGATAACCCTGTAAAAACGAATGTAGCAAAAGTGTTCAAACTCGAGATTATTAATAAGTGGCTTATTGTAATATACAGTGTTCATTTTTATGAGGATAGCATGTATACTCGTAAAGAAATTAAGATTTTTATAAAAACAGTCCCAAATTTCGCCAAGTTTTTTGCTTATAATTTGCAGAGTTATTATTATATAAAAAAAAATTTTTTTCAGAAAATATGACAAACAACATTGTACACAATACTCTGCAATCAGAATTAAAAAATAATAAAAATTGCATGAAAAATGAGCAGGTTTACTAAAAAATGTTTCACTGTGCATGCGCGAATGCAATCAAAATATAATGGGTATAATGTGTTAGCTAAATGTATAGAGCAACTTTTGTGAAAGTTGACAGGAAAAATATACATTATTTTCTTCTATTCTTGTTATTCCAATTCCCTTTTCATTTGACTTTTCTATTCAACCTATAACTACATTAAACTCCATTTAATCTTTCCTATTTAAGTTTGCATTTACAGTAAACTCTCGATTATCCGCGGAATTGGGTGACGCAACTATCGCGGATAATTGATTTTGCGGATAATCCACAAAATTTTGAAAAAAAGGAACAAATCAACACAAATATGTACTTGAACAATTTATACACATAATAAGTAACACAAGCATACATTTTACAGTTTCTACGCACAATGGGTAACATAAAGATACTTATTACTTCAGGAATAATAAAATTATTCATTACTTACAAACTTGTAGGTTTATTTCTTTAGAAAATCCGTCAAAAGTGTCTGTTTTTTTGTACTGAAACACTTCTTCCCTAACTGTGCATTCACACACTCCCTAACTGTGCATTCTCCAATTCCATATTGCAAGCTTATTTGTTTTCTTGTAGCACCATTTTCAATTTTTTTAATCAGTTCTAATTTATCTTGAATCGTTAACACAACTCTTTTTCTTTTTTGTGACATTTTTCAAATACGTATTGAAAATGCAAAACTATAAAATTTAAATACAAACGCGAACTTCTGTAAGACACGTGTTCACAGCTCAGCTAAAGCAAGCAAACTGGTGTGCTTTATGAAAAACGGGAGAAACAAAATCATAACAGGGGGGCGGGGGTGACTTTTAGTACCCGTACATTGTTTATCAACAGGTGTGTGGCCTTGTGACACCTTCAAGATTAGCTGCACCTGCTTTGTGCACGTGATTGTTCAACGTTTTCAAATGGAAATCATATTTAGTAAAAAGGATCGAAAACTCATCCTACATCGCAGAAATAAGTTTCTTCTGAAAGATAAGAAAAGAAAAAAAAAGAAATTTAGACTCGCGGATAATCGGGAGTTTACTGTACTTCTAAATAAACTCTGGTTATATACTTTATTTACTTTCAAGTTTCAATACTTTGAGTTTCATATTTAAACACTTTTACTTATCTTTATTTTCAGTGTTTAAATATAAGTTTACAATATTTACCTTATTTTTACCCGACTACGGCAAAGCCAAAGGAGGGTTATGATTTTGACAGGCTATGTATGTATGTATGTATGTATGTATGTATGTATGTATGTATGTATGTTCATCTGTTCCCTCGTAACTTCTAAACCACTAATCAGAATTCGACAAATGACATATCATTAGAAGCGTCTTAATTGTCCGCTGGTTATAGGCTATATAGATTTTCACCAAATTCAATGTGGCGCCTTCTAGCGGACAAAATATACAGAGTAAAAAAATAAAGTTAAGCTAGATATGCCGTGTTTGGTATCATTTTAAAGCGCTTCACTTGTACATTTCGAATATATATATATTACTAGCATTTGCTTGTGACTTTACTTGCATTTATGGGCTAATTGCATATAATTCACATCTTTTCGTTCTTAATTTCTTTGGTACTTAGTAATCAGAATAAGACCACTGCAGTGCCATTAGAAGGGTCTTGATCTTGATATTCTGTTGGTTGTGAGCTATAAAGTTTGTCACCAAATTTACTATTATGCCCTCTAGCGGACAAAAAGTATAAAAGCGCTGTTCTCATACAATTTGACGACGCATCCATAAAAGCCGATATTAACGGACTTGTCAGAATCGAGCCTTGCCTCACTGAATTTGACGGCTTGAGGGGGTCTGGGAAAATTCAGCGTAAAATGCTCCCGCTGATTCTTTCTTGGGGTTGTACTGTACATAAATTACAAGGTTGTACTCTGGATAAAGCAGTTATCGATCTAGGAAAGTCATTGTTTGCTAAAGGACAGGCCTATGTCGCTCTCAGTAGAGTCAAAACCATAGAGGGTTTGTTTATAAGTGCCTTGGATCATAATAAGTTGCTTAAAAATCCACATGACAGTCAATCGTTAGCAGAATTAGATAGATTAAGAAATCTTCCTAGGTCATCTTAATACATGAAACCTTCAATCTACATTACACATTTACACATTACACTAACGACCTCATCCACTAATCGGTCCATTACCCATTTGCTGCCATCGACGGATATGTGCGTCACTACTACCAAATACTGGAAGCGTCATACGTCAAAAAATAAAGTTAAGATAAATATGCCGTGTTTGGTATCATTCAAAAGCGCTTTACTTGTACATTTTGAATATATCTATATATTACTAGCATTTGCTTGTGACTTTACCTGTATTCATGGGGTACTTTTATACTTTTTCAGCGTAGTTTTTTGTCGTAGTTGGGTTTTAGTTTTTTTACTTTATCTTGTTACTTTTATATAAGTTCCTTTTCGCTTGTTCATTATGTTTTCTCCATTATCACATGCTTTACGGCATTCAGTTCTTCTTTCGTTCTTTGCCGGTGTCAACATTGTATTGAAAGGTCAGCTCACAGACTGAGAACAGTCTGTAGGATTATAATATGGTTTCCAAGAGACCAGGTCTTTCCCGTCTCGATGCTACAGATAGGTTGTGATAGAAGTGGTCTGAAACACACGCAACAGCGGAGACCCGTGCAGTGTATTCGGAACTGTTACGACATGTAGTATTGGGATATTTGTGATTCCTAGGAAACTCTATCAGACGGTATTTCGCTAGGGAGTTTCCATTTAGGCTTGCTACTGTTTGGAGATCCATTTAACATTAACTTTTAGTTAATGTCTTGCTTCTGGTCTTCAGTATGCTTTTGAGTGGCAGTTGAGGGTATCTGGAGAAATTCAATAAAGCTAATGTTGATAATAAGTTGTGCTTGCCTTTACATGAAATCTTTTTACATGGTAGAAGAGAGATTGAATTTAATTAAGTAACATAACCTTTTTCTTAATTATTTTGTTTTTCTTAAACGTCAATAATTAATATTGTTATCTCAGTTGAACTGGATTAAGTTTATATTTTCCTTAATAGTTAATTGAAATAAATTTACATTCTGCTTTTGAGATAAATACCTTTGTGAAATTAAGCTTTATTTTTTTTAATCAGTTTTAAATAAAGTTAATAGTTTTTGATTAAAGTTTAAAATTAATTATATAAGTTTAATTGCAGTTTTTATGATCAAAGTAAAATATGATTTCTTTGAAATATTTACTTTTTGGTGCTCCGGTTCATGTTTCAAGCATGCTGATATAGAGTCATGTTAAACTGCTTTTAAGCTAGTAGCGAACTAGAGAGCTTATGTCATGTGTCTCAGATTTATTTTATTTTAATGATTTTAATTTCTACTTTTGTTTTATTTAAATGTTTTAATAAATTGTTATTTGTTTGAACTTGGCTTTGTTTTTTTTTTAAATATTCTTTTGCAGATGTTTTTATATTGCTTTATTTCATCAGCTTCAGTTGACAGGTTTCTTGGCAGACAAAGTCTGCAGATACGTTCTATTTGCGTTATAACTCTCTTGCTTAATAATTACCAGCAGTAATTAACCTCTTGGTTATTACTTTCAAAAATCTCAAAATCATAGCTTGAAAATTCTGAAAATTATCGTCGATGGAATAAGCTCAAAATCCGTTGTTTCCAAAAGGAAGCAAAAAGATGAAGGGTTGTTTCCAAATATGGTAGTATGTGCAATATTGTGTACGCTATCTTGGCACTAATCAACAGATATTTGATACAACCCCTCATCTTTTTGCTTCTTTTTGGAAACAACGGATTTCGAGCTTATTCTATCGACGATAATTTTCAGAATTTTCAAGCTATGATTTTGAGACTTTCACAAAAGTTGCTCTATATACTTAGCTAATACATTATGCACATTATATTTTGATTGCATTCGCGCATGCGCAGTGAAACATTTTTTAGTAAACCTGCTCATTTTTCATCCAATTTTTATTATTTTTTAATTCTGATTGCAGAGTATTGTGTACAATGTTGTTTGTCATATTTTCTAAAAAGAACTTTTTTTTATATTAAAAACTCTGGAAATTATACGCAAAAAAACTTGGCGAAATTTGGGACTGTTTTTATAAAAACCTTAATTTATCTACGAGTATACATACTATCCTCATAAAAATTAACACTGTATATTACAATAAGCCACTTAATATTAATCTCAAGTTTGAACGCTTTTGCTACATTCGTTTTTACAGGGTTATCCAAAAGATATTCATTCTTTTTCAATTTGTTGACAGTCCCCTATGGGGTTTCAGGAAAAAAAATCTTCGTGGAAATATATGACCTATACTATACTGTTTACACATCTGCACTTTCAGGTTTATTCTTCATGTATTTTTCTAGATGTTTAACAAAACGTCAGAAATCGCAAGTGACCGGTCACCTTTGGCCATATAGTATACATATTCATTTGTATTCAAATGCATACAAATAAACTTCTTAAAGAAAATCTTAGTAATTTCCTGTGCAAAATTTTTTTAAAAGCAATTTTTATATTTATTAAAATACACCTATTTCATAACTTTCATTAAATTTTTTTTATTAATTTCATATTAAAAAGATTAAAAAATAAACTGTTTTCAGTTTCTCAAATGTAATACAATATTTATAGTTAATATTTAAGTCTTTATCTTTATTCTTGAGTCAGTTGATTCTGCACTGCTGGGAGATGACCACCCTGTTGGCATAGTGGGTTCTTCATTAAAGAAGTTCAAATTCCAGCAAATAGCAACCAGATTCAACATTTGCTGTAGTCAGACTATTCTGTAATTTTGTGTGTATATTTTCAAATGCTGACAAATTCTCTTCACATACTGCTGAACTTGTAATAAATGGGAAGCTAGTGGGTTGAGTGGCTGTGTAGTGCAAAACCCAAACCACCAAGTAGTAGGAGAACTAATGTGTTTTGCTGATTCTTATTCCTATATTAATTTTTTGCTCCAAAAACCAGACCAACTTCTGTATTCTGCCACATTGGACATAACTTTCCCAATATCTTCTTCAAGATGATCTACTTCTTTTTATTGCATCAAAAGCATTACAAATGTCATTGTAATACAAACAAAATACATATGCATACAAATAAACTTTTCAAAGAAAATGTAAGCAATTTCCTGTGCAACATTTTGTTAAAAGCAATTTTTATATTTATTAAAATATGCACCTATTTCATAACTTTCATTAAATTTTTTTATTAATTTCATATTAAAAAGAAAAGAAAACTTTTTTCCAATTTCTTGAACTTAATACAAAATTTATAGTTAATATTTATTAAAGTCTTTATTCTAAGTCACTTGATTCTGCACTGCTGGGAGATGACCACTTTGTTGACATAATGGGTTCTTCATTAAAGAGGTCTAGATTCCAGCAAATAGCAACCAGATTCAACATTTGCTGTAGTCAGACTATTCTGTAATTTTGTGTGTATATTTCCAAATGCTAACAAATTCTTTTCACATGTTGCTGAACTCGTAACAAAGGGGAAGCAAGTGGGTTGAGTGTGGTTGTGCAGTGCAAAGCCCAAACCACGAAGTAGTAGGGGGACTAATGTGTTTTGCTGATTCCTATATTAATTAATGCTCCAAAAACCAGACAAACTTCTGTATTCTGCCACATTGGACATAACTTCTCCAATATCTACTTCAAGATGATCTACTTTTTTCTGATTAAATCAAAAACATTACAAATGTCGTTGTCTTACAAACATCACCCCTTATAATGTGGATCTAATAAATTTGCTGCTGCATGGATTCTTTGGCAGAGAATTATTCTCCTCCTTTTTAAAATTTCCGTAACCTTTTTTTTCTTCCTGGGAAATTAAGGGTGAAGTATTTAAATTACTACTGATTGCATCTACTATATTAGACAAAGTTATGGAACATCAGATAGCAAAGTATAATTTTGAATGCTGATAATATTTGCAATAATGACAGAACTACAATTTGTTTTTTTAACTGGCATCAGTTATATACTTAAAAATCAATACCTGAACTGGGCAGGTCCTAGCCTAAGAATTAAACATAATATAGAGGTTTAGATATGATTGGTGCTCTACTGCACTTAAACTTCTTACTGATGTGTTTTTTAACTTTCATATTTTAATATTGCTGTGCATTATTTACTACTGTTTTACTAATGACCATAATTTTCATTAGATTTCAAATATTAATACCCAATTCATGGCCTGCTGAACCATTGAAGCCCATGTGCTTGCATCTGGCTGGCACAGGAGATCATGTAAGTTCATTGCTTTCTCGATTTGCATTCTGCTGCAGAATAATCATAATTTTCTGTCTCATATGGCTTTATGCTACATTTTATTATTATTATTTAAATTCCTTTGAAAGATCTTTTTTGGCTTGTAGTAGTATGCTTTGGAAGTGACGTTATAGGTTTATACAATAAATAAATAAATGTTATTTGGAGAAGAAAAACAAAAAAAGGCTTTTTAATGTGTTATTTCTTCAGTTTTAAAAGACTTCCTTTAAATATTAATGATGATTAAATGAGTGAGTAGTTTGTTTTTAAATTAGATTCATGCTTCCCCCCCCCCCCTCCCGCAAAATAAGTTTTTGAAAATTTTACCATAATTTAATCATGCAAGTGTGTGCAGTTCCCAATTTTTGTGCGGTAAGTGTATACATTTTGGGTTATTCTTCATGCTTTTTATGTTTTTCCAATTATTTTTTTTTCTTAAAAAAATATTATGACTTGATGGATTTAAATCATTTTATTTTTTCGCTGCTTTTCACTCAGAACTTTTTAACATATTCCAACAAAGTTAAAAAGTGTTTATGATTTCAGTTCGTCTGGCCGTCTGTCCGCGCTCTAACTTTCGTAAGTATACTCGGTTTGCCCTGAAATTTTTGGATGTTATTAAGGTTCACCATAGCACAATCCTTATTTCAAATGAAGTTTCTAGCATGTTTAGTTTATTTACAGGGACAGTCGTATTCCATTACATAACGGCCAATGAGAAAAAATTGTTTCAAATGATTTTTAATGATGTTACACGTTTTCAAGCATAAAATAATTGATATGCATTTATGAAGTGCACTAAAATAAGCATTCTGAAGAATATGCGGTGCAAAGAATACTTAATATTCATTTACAGGACCACACAAAAGAATTCCGTTACATAATGATAGGGTAAGGGTTGTTTGTGGCGTATTTTAATTATGTTAAACTATTTCATATATAATGAAATTCATATATGTCGCTGAGGTTTACTATAAGTTATTTCATAAGTGACATTTACAGGGACACACAAAATATTTCAGATACTATATTATATCTGAAGTACTGTACATAAGCAATGATTACTGGAAATGCATTTTTAATTATATGTGCTTTTATGTTTCAGTATATTTATGCATACTATACAGTGTGTATAAATGCTATATTTCATATACAGGGCTACACAAAATAATTCGTAAGGGTTACTGAGTATGAGCGTAAATTGCTTAAAGGTGGTTTTTAAAGGAGTTATGTATTTTTATGCTGAACTGCATTTAGTTTACTAAGAAATGTTTGTAGAATATAGGTAAAATGATATACAATGTCACACAAAGAATTGGATACATAATCGTCTATGGATGATAATATCTGGAAATGTGATTTCAGTTGTTTTAAGAGTGTTGTAAAGTTTTGTTGTAAAGACTTAGAGTATAGATTATTAATCAGATCTTTATTAATCAGAATAAAACAGCATTAAATAGTACCTTTTTTTTGACTGCTCATTCCAATGTTCCGAAAGATTGGTATCCATACCTAAAACTAATTTGAAGAATTCTTGACCTGAATAAAAGCTTATATTACTTAAAAGAATAAAGATTTTACTAAATACGATTCAATTGATCTTTCATATTTCTTAATTGTACAGAATGAATTTCATCAGCTTCAAGATTAAGAATCATAAACATTGAATTATTCGATCACAGTCTCGCAGAAGCGTACAAAAAATACAGGAGAAATAAATTATTTAATGAAGAAGAAAAAAAACAAGATTAATATGCATAATACAGAATAAAAAATAGTGGAAATTTAGAAATTAAAAATGAGTTAAAAAGAATATGAATTAAAATTAATTAAAGTCTTATTTTAAAAGCAGTCAATAGCTCGATCAAAAGAATGTTTTTTCAGCCTTTTTAGTGCTGCCATCTACTGTGAGTGGAACATACTAAAAGTCTTATGACAATTATACATCCTCCGCCCCCGGCAGGAGAAGAGACACTTTTGAAATGGGATGCTTGATGTTACCATCAGCTGTTTTAATCAAAACAACTTGTACAAGATTGTCTGGTCCAGGAAAAGTCTTTAGAATGCGGCCCAACTTCCACCTCATGGACTAAAATCAATCATGAACAATCACCAAGTCTCCTTCTCGTAGATGAGCCCCTGGAGTAGTCCATTTTGGATGCTGTTGGAGATATTTAAGATATTTACGTGACCATCTGCACCAAAATTGATTCTTTTTTTTTCTATCAAGCGCCACCGAGCATTTAATGTTAGAGTTCATGAATTCAAAGATTCTGGAATATCAAGGAGGGGTGCTTCTATCAAAAAATGACCAGGAGTTAATGCAGGTGGATCTGATGGATCCGAAGACATAGGGGTTACGGGTCTTGAATTTATGCAACTTTCAATTTGACATAGCAAAGTGATTAACTCTTCAAAATTCAATACACTAGATTTACATGCTTTTAGTAGATGATCTTTTGTAATCTTTACAGCTGCCTCCCATAGCCCACCAAAGTGTGGTGCATATGGAGGGATGAAATGCCAATTGATTTTTTGATTCAAAAGAAATTTTTGAACTTCACTTTCCCTCAAATATTGGAATAGCTGCTTTAACTGATAAGCCAGACCTGTGAGGTTTTATGCATTATCTGAATATATGTTGGATAGTAGACCTCTATGTGCGATAAATCACTTCAAAGCTGCTAGCAAGGCTTACACAGACAAGTCTGATACCAACTCAAGATGTACCGCCTTAGTGCACATACAGACGAATACGAATCCCAAAACTTTCTTCTTTCTCATACATGTTAATATTTCAAAACTTGGTACACATGTTAATTCTTCAGTGTTATTACTTCAATACTACCCCAACTTTGATTTTCATCTTAAATTTCTGCTTTTTTTTTCCTAATTGGAGTAAAAAAAAAGTTAATCTCAATCATAATATTTAATAAAATCGTTATTTTTCATTATTCTGTTGTACATCAGCTGCTTGAGAATCACCTGGTTAGCTGGATGTGAATTGCCCATCGCTGTATGAGCAGCCAATGTTCAACAGAACTATGAAAAATGACTATTGCGACACGCCCTTCCAGCAGATTGTTCCCAAATTCACGTGGGATCTACTGGCCATAACCAAAAACATACACATGAAATTTGGTTCAAATCTATGCATAACTTCATACACTTTTCGATAATACAATATTGAAAAAGGCACAAAAATCACTATTACTGCACCCCCTTCTGGCAAAATATTTCCAAATTCAAGGACCACCATCTTGCCATAAGCAAAAACATGTGTATGAAATTTGGTTCAATTCTATGCATAACTTCATACTCTTTTTGATGGTACAATAATGAAATGGCACAAAAATTGCTATTTCAGTGCCCCCTTTCGGCAGAATATTTTCAAATTCAAGGAGGACTTACTGGTCATATTAGTATAAATAATCAGATAGTATTACTTATCTTCAGGAAAAGATATTTTATTTAGTATAAAATTTTCAGTTGTGGCAGGAGATATTTCATTATTTGCAAAATTATCTTCAACAGGGGTATTTCCTCTTTTTCAACAAGTGATATTTCATATTTTCTCAAATTATCCTCTTTGAAAGGCAATTTTTCTTTTGGAAAATTATCATCTTTGGCAGAGCATAAACTTGAAATCTGAATCGGAACATGTGGAGAAGAATTTTCGATTGGTTCGTCTGTAATATATACATATGCATTATCAATGAATCATCTGTTTGAGATGAATTTCTTTTTGGGGGTTTTTGCTACACTTGTATCTTGCTGTAAAATATTTAAAAAATTTGTCACAGCCCTTGGCATCTGACAATTGCATTTTTTTAACATAATAGTCTGAATTTCCTCCTGTGGAGGGACGTTCACACTTCATACTGTAGGAAATATAAAAGAAGGGTTGCATATTAAGTTAAAAAAAACAAAAGATTAAATTAAACGGTGTTGCAAAATAAAAATAAAACTCTGAATTAAGCGGCTTAAAGCTTGATCGAAAATGCAACAAAATAAAAGCAGGTGTTGGCAAACTAGGAAATGAAAGAAATCACCAAACATACGATCACCACACCTACGGTGAAAAAGAGTTCTTCCTCCATCCATCCCTCCGTGAACACACCTACTATTACTATGATGTCATGCATTAGCCAATCAGCAATGATTCCAAATAAAGATATAGGAGAGAAAGAGTGGAAAGCCAGCTATCGATAAACAAAGTGTATTTATGTTCAGATCAACGGTAAAATGAACAAAAAAAGCTAGATTTTTGTAGAATTTTACACTTATCATGCAAGTGTGGTTCACACATTTTTTTATTTATTTTTATTTTATTTTATTTTTTTGTGAAAGTGCTGTTTTTCTGAAATTTGTTTTTATGAAGAGTCAGTTTTCCCAAAATTTATTTTTGTGAAGAGTCTGTTTTACTGTCATCAAATTTTATGAAGAATACATTAACAGATTCGGTTTTTCTCCTGGACAGACCCCTGAAAATTAAGGATTTGCTGTTTAACACTTTCCAACATAGTTGAAAAATGTTTCTGAATTCAGTTTGTCTGTCTGTGCTCTAACTCGTGTAAATATAGTCAGATTGTCAGGAAATTGATATATGTTATTGGTGTTTACTGTGGCACATTCGATATTGAAAATGAAGTATGTAGCATTTATGGCTCATATACAAGGACTCCCAAAAGAATTCCATACTGTAGAATCTGGTGTGCATATAGCTTATCGTTCATTTAATAGGGGCACACTAAAGTATTTGCCTACAGTACTGTCTATGAAGAATAATTGCTAGAAGTATGTTTTCAGGTGTAATACACGTTTTAAAATTTAACTTTTTTTTTTTTTTTTTTTTTTTTTTTTTTTTTTTTTTTTTGCATATTACTTGGTATGTATAAATTCTATAGATCATATAGAGTGCTATATGAACGATTTCAAGAGCATTTCCGTTTATTGACAGAAATTGTGAATAGGAAATTTCAACTGTGCTGTGTATTTAATTGAACTAACTTTTAGCCTGCTATGTGATATACATATGAATCTATAGATCATATACAGGGTTGCACAAAAAAATTCGGCTATTTTTCGTACTATTCATGGTAATTACAGAAATTGGATTTTAAATTCTAAATTGTTTATTTAGACATCTTTCACCTTAACAGTTTAGTTATCACCTTAACAGTACAGTTTTGTTACAGTATTCTGAATGTTTTGGAAAGTATTCCATAATCTATGCTGGATGCATGATTTTTCGTTCTTTTTAAATACTGTAAATGTTATGGTTGTCAATGATGATATTTATATCCTTTGTTATTTTAATTGTATAATATTTTTGTATTTATTTTATTGCAGTTTTATTGGAGAAGGAGAATGCTGATGGCTCGACCTTTGTTAAAAGAATTTGGAATAGGTTCCATTTTATTAGAAAATCCATTCTATATCCTTTTTATATATTTTCACAAGTTTCATTATTATTAGCACAGTATCTGTGCTTTAAAAAAAAGGTAGCTCTAGTTACAGTTTAAATAATTTTTTCAGAGTAGAAAAGTTATGAATAGTAAAATTATGTTGATTATTATTATTTTTCTCTTTTCTTCAAAAATTGTCTGCCCAAGATGTTGTTCAAATGAATAATAGAAACTCGATTAACCGAGCTTCGATTAACCGAGCTTCGATTAATCGAGGTTTCTGTTAACCGAGCCGATAACGAAGTCTGATATATTTTTTAAGCACTTAATTTCCAAGAAACATTGTATCCTGAGACGATACTACCATTCTACAATAGATAGACCATTGTACAATAATGATAATAAGTATTAAAACATTGAGTTATGATTAAAACTCTCAAGGATGATATTCATATACGTAATTAAGTTTTTTTTTCATCAAGTTGGAAAAATTATCTTTTAAAAATTCATTTCTTTTATTCTTTAAAAAATTACACAGAAGAAAACAAATTTATCCTCTTGCTCAGGGGGTTAAGCAAAAAATTGGAGAAAGTATGCATAAAAAATTATGATGGTCCTTCAGGATACATAGCGTTTTGAATATGTCTTATTTCTAAAAGGAGGTACCAACATTATAGAATTTTTATAGCATTATTTAACTTAAGGAAGTTCCAGTTAAGTGTCCTAGTATCAGGTACCCAGACTATAAAAATTATAAATAAATTAAAATGTTCAAAGAAAGGTTTTCATAAATCTCTAAACTTCAAACATACCTGGTAAACTGGAGGAAGTTAAATGAAGTATTTTTCACAGTGTAGAATATTAGTTCAGTAAAAAGGTTCGGAACATTTGAAGCATTCTCTAAAATTTAAAAAATATGAACTCACTTCTTTAGGTAGTTAGAAAAAAATATAAAAACAAGCATGTTCTTTCACTGTACTTCATAATCAGAATCTTCTGAAAGATTGTTGAAAGATCTTGAATGGTAAGAAAATCATCATCAGTCAAATTTGCCTCAACATTATCTTCAATCGGTAAAGTAGATTCATATTTACTCCTATGTCGGATTTCTTTTCTCTCAATCAAGTTTGAAGATATGTAACTCTCAGACTTACCAAGTCTCTGAATTTGTCAGGAGGAGACTTCTGATCTTTTTTACCTTTTTCTTTATTTTCGGATGAAATTTTTATTATTCTGTAATTTTACGGTTGTTTCTAAAAAATCACAGACATTTTTCTTCTATTCTTCATTGGTTAGTGGTATTTGATATGACGGATTGATATAAATGATACGACTCTTTAAAATTTTTTGGTACTTGCCATGAGCAAATTTTTAATTTCATTCTTAAATGTGAAATATGATGTTGCTAATTTAATTTTCTACTAGCAGGCTATGCCCGCTGCGCTGGTCAGTATTTCCAAATAAACCTTGAATTAAGCGAAATAGTGAATTCGAACTTGTATTTTATTTTTAAATGAACCTTTAGCTTGAATGTCCTTCCGCGTTGCTGAAACAGGGTGGTCAGCGACCTGGAAAACCTGGAAAACATGGAAATATCAGAGAATTTGGTTGACCTGGAAAAATCATGGAAATCTCAGGGAAATTCAAACTAAACCTGGAAATTGATTGAAACAAATACTAATTTCCATTACGATTGTGGTAATTTGGAAAGAAGAGATTAATCTCGGCTTTTGGGCTCAATTCGTACCTGAAAGCAGCTTGGACTCTATTTTTATCCAGTCTTTAAGCTTTGGGTCATGATAAAAATTTTATTTGCAGGGGTGTAAAAATCTAGCCGCCAGCAGGCAATCTGTCACCACTAAATTTTATTCATTATTTTTTGTCTAATATTTCATCTTAAATTTTTTGTAAGAAACTCTCGCTGTTTGAGAAACAAGAATGTAGCCTAAGTTTCTTACAGTGTTTTGCAAATCTTTAAAAACTGAAAGTAAACTGAATTGTTATTAATCTATACTCATATTATAAAAAAGTAAAGTTTGTGTGTTTATTTATAGGGGGTAATATCTGGAATTACAGAACCAATTTTAAAAGTAATGATGGCAAAATATGGTAGTCCCTATTCCAACATAAATTATATTTTACATCTGTGCCACTATCCCCAAGGGGGTGTAGAAGCAAAAAAGTTCTAAAAATGCAATTTTTGTGTTACTGAAAGCCCTAAAATATTGAAATTTGGTATGTGAGTTACTTATAAGATATAAATTATGTCTAAGAACAGTTCCTAAAAAAATTTGAAATTTAAAAAGGGTGAAAATGCACGAAAAGTGCTCTAAAAAATTCTAAATTGCAATTTCTACGCTATCTCAGGAATACAAAACCGATTTAAAAAATAAAGGTTACAAATTGATGGGGCCAGTCCTGATTCCAACATAGGCTATGTTTTATGCCAGTGCCACTACTACTTGGTGGTTGGAAGACCAAAAACTGTTGAATGACCTAGTAACTTGATATGTGGCATGTTAGTTACTTATAAGATGTACATTCCCTCTAAGAACAATAGAAAAAAAATTTGAAATTTAAAAAGGATGGAAATGCATGAAAAGCATTCTAAAAAGTTCCAAATTACCATTTCTATACAATATCAGAAAATACCAAACTGATTTCAAAAATAATGGTTGATGGTGATGGCGACAGTTCCTGCTCTAACATATGCTATATTTTATGTCGGTGCCACTACCACCTCGGGCTTTCAGAAGCTAAAAATAAGTTCCAAATTGTGATTTTTGTGATATTCAAGGGGCTAGCAACTTCAAATTTATCATGGTACTTATAAAAAAAAATTCTAAATTTAAAAGAGGTTAAAATGTGTGAAAAGCATTCTAAAAACATTTTTAATTACGATATCTAGGCAATTGTTAAAGATAGAAACTTGAAGTTTGGCGTGGTAGATATTTATAAGATGTAAATTCTATCTAAAAATAGTTTCTAAAAAATTCTAAATTTAAAAAGGTGAAAAGAGCGAAAAGCATTCCAAACATGTTCTAAATTAAGATTTTTATAAAATCTCAGAAAATACCGAACTGATTTCAAAAGTAATGATTGCAAATTGATGGTGACAGTCCCTGTTAAAGCAAAGGCTATATTTTATGTCATCAGTGCCACTACCATTAGGAGTTTGCAGAAGCAAAAAATTTCTAAATTGCGATTTTTGTGACACCGAAGGGTCTAGAACGATTAAGTATGGCGTGGTAGTGACTTATAAGATATCATTGCTCTCTAAGGCCAGTAAAAAAAAAAAAAAGATAAAAGGTGTGAAAATGTGTAAAAAGCTTTCTAAAACATTCTAAATTGAGATAAAAATATTCTAAATTGAGATTTCTATGCAAGTGTTAAAGATATAAACTTGAAATTTGGCGTGGTAGATACATATAAGATATAAATGATCTCAAAAACAGTTATTAAGAATTTTGAAATTTAAAAGGGTGAAATGAGCAAAAAGCTTTCTAAAAACTTCTTAAATTATGACTTCTGTGGAATCACAGGAAATATAGTAAACTGATTTTAAAAGTAATAGGGAAAAATTGATGGTGACAGTCTCTGATTCAACATAGGTTGTATTTTTTTGTCAGTGTCACTACCAAAAGGGGTTTCAGGACGAAAAACATTTAGTTATACTGAAGAGGCTAAAAACTTGAAATTTGGCCTGGTAGTTAATTTTAAGATATAAATGCTCTCTAACAACTGTTTCTAAAAATTTTAAATGTGAAATAAGTGAAAAACGTTTTAAAAAATTTCTAAATTTGTATTTTTTTTTTTTTTTTTTTTTTTTTTTTTTGTCGCATTGACAAAGTCAAAATCTTGAAACTTGGTATAGTAGTTACTTATATGGTGTAAATGCCTTCTAAGATCAGTTAAAAAAAATAATAGAAATTTAAAAGTAGAAAATAAGTGAAAAGCATTCTAAAAATGCTTTAAATTACGATTTCCATATGGAATTTTCAGTGATAGAAACTTAAAGTTTGGCATAATAGATATAAAATGTAAATGCTCTCTAAGAACAGTTTTTAAAAGATCCAAAATTTAAAGTGGTTAAATGAACAAAAAATCTTTTAAAAACTTTCTAAGTTACTATTTCTATGTAATCTTGGGAAATACCAACCGATTTCAAAATGTATATTGGCAAAATCATGGTGACAACCCATGTTCCAACATATGCTATATGTTATGTTGGTGCCACTACCACCTGAGGGGTGTTAGACCATTAGACTAGAATCTTGAAATATGGAATGAAAGTTATTTTTAACACTTTGAGATCTGAGCTATTTCAACTGCATATCTCCCTCTGGACTGAGAGTACAGTAGAACCCCGGTTATCTGAAAATCGACTTAACTGAAATACCTTAAAATTCCTCAAAGTCCTTAAATGTGAAAAATTTCATTGACAACACTATTTTGACCGATGTCAAATAGCACTTTTCAACATATTTTGATTTATGATTACTATTTCATTTGTAAATATTAGATCAAAACAACTCTGAATCATTTTTAGTACATTGAAGAGTTGTTTTGATATTATCTTTAAAAATTAAAAGCAAACTAAGTAAAAATCAAAACTTTGAAAGGTGTTATTGGACACTGGTAGAAATAGTGTTAAAAAAGCATGTTCTTTATGAAAGTAATAAACAGAGTGAACTTGCTTATTTTTTCCATTGCATAATTTTGGGCCATTTATTAGATAGACACGTACGACACTTCATTTTTTTTAGCAAAATATGTTGTTATTTTCTTTTGTTTTTCAACTTAATAATTTCAATGCTTCTTTATCGTGCCAACTTTTAAATAACAACACATCTGATGCTGTTGCATCTTCTTGAACTTCAACATATCGATCACAGCTTTTCATCAAACAAGTTTTCACCATAAGCCTCCTGGTTATTCGAAAATTCCTATGGAACCCCAGTTAACCGAAAATGCTTTGGTCCCATGCTTTTTGGATAACCGGGGTTTTACAATATTTGTTACTTTTCATGATTTTTTTAAAAAAGTTGGAAGATATGTATTTTAATATTTTTTATTCATAATGAAGGAACTACTTAAATGTACTTTAATGTGTAATTAATGAACATTTAATGAGAAATTATTAAAAAAGAATGTTTTATATTTAAAAAAATGTTTCCTATAAGAAATCATAATTTTTTAACATAAAATTTCACATAGACTTGAACAAAAACTGACACAAAAGTTGTACAAATATTTGAAAACAGATTTTATTTGCATATGAACATTATTTGGTGTAATTTGCTTTTGTGTGGTACATTTCAAAGCACAGATTTGCACAAAGCACAACACCACAAAATCCACAATAAGTTCGAATTAAGCTCTGATTCTAGATATATTCATATACTTTCTCCTGTTTAGTGCAGCAATCTCTATTTTTTTTCCAAAATAGAAAAGTCGTAGATAATATCTGAAAAGACTGCAAACGTATGTAGTTGGTAATTTTATAGCTCAGAGAGTTAAAAGTTGACAAAAGAGACACTCTCGGGATTTTAGTTCGCTTTACCGAAAACGGCAACTCGTGTGACACTTGGGCTTAGACCTCAAAGTGTTATCAAAATCTCAAATAAAAATTGAAATGAGCATAAAAGCTTCAAAATACATTCTAAATATCTTTTATTTAGAATTAGTTTGAGTTCTTATTAATTTAAGTCTAATTTTTACCTAATGCAGTGTAATAATGAAGTTTAGTCAAACTGTGTCTTAATTAGTAATTTTTTAATTATTACTAACAGTATAATTTTTTCTAATAAAAATAGCCACACAAATACCACTATCATATTTCAACCATTATGTGAGCAAAGCTGTGGGTTTTGCTAGAGTGACATAAAGAAAAATATTCTATCTGATTTTGAAGCCTTTGCATGGTCAGTGTTAAAAACATACAGAAGCCGTGAAATATCTCTTATTGTTTCTCTCTCTCTCTTTCTGTTTGAAGTCCCTTGTTTATTGGAAAACAAAATTCATGTCTTTCTGTCATAGTTGTATTGATATTTTATAAAATGAAAATAGTGACTTTTACAGATTTTTGCCAGTGGTTGGATAAACAAATTTGCCATTTTAAACAGATTTTCAGGAATATGAAAATCGAGGTAATGAAAATATTAATCTTGAAACAATTTTAAAATGATTTTAACAAATTCCTGCTGTGTATTTTCGGTACCGGTCTCAGCCAATTAAAAAACAAAAAGTCTGAACTTATCTCAAGGATGAAAATGAATGGTTGTATTTTCCTTGTACAAATCTGTAATTGACGAAACTTGATATGCGAATCATTCTCAGATAATGGGAAATTTTATGTCCTTGTCTAAAAAATATGAATTAATCAAGTAAACTATGAATGTTTGAATTTTTTGTGAACATTTCTGTTCGATTACTCACTATATTATGCACTTTAAATATGAAAAAAGAATAATAATAATATCTAAAAAAGTTGTAAACAAAGGCTTGTCCCAAATTTCAAATTTATTAATTGAAACCCTTGTTTTTTAGATTTGGAAAGCTTTAGAACAAATGGCAGTGATTATGTGGGTATATTTCCCATCTCTAATTTTTACACATTTGACACTTTAGACAAAACAGAAAAGATATCAATTAATTATCCGGTAATTGTCTATCAATCTTGACTACCATTTATCCTTATTTGAAGTTTGTCCCTATTGTCATTACCAGGACGCACAGTAATTTTCAGTTTGGCTCCCTACTAGATGTTGTTTTGATACGACTTGACAGCATTTTCACATTGTACAATACCACATGTTCTAACAGGCAGTAATGTCTATTTTTGATTAACTATACAAGAAATTGTAGTGTGATTTTTTTTTAATTTTTTTTTTTTTTTTTTTTAATATAAACTTACTAAGTAATGACTATATGTATTAGAGTAATGTTGTAAATGAAATTATCTATGAAAATTTCATAATTTTAACGCTAACCTGGAAAAATCATGGAAATATCAGGGAATTTTAAGATAAGAGATTTCTGACCACCCTATGAAAAGATGCGAACGCCATTGCGATATTATATTACCTTATGCGTTGGACAAAATTTAGCTATTAAGAAGCAGTTCTTTTAGTTGCTTATTCACTGTGCACTTTTGGTAGGGAAATGAGGCCGTTATGACAATAGGAATTAAAATGTTCTCATATCTGACAATATTAAATTAGAGATGTATTACAGTGATTGCAGAGATTTACCATTGAACTTAAATAATGCTCGGGTGGTTTATTTTTGTTTGTTTGTCCTTGATCTCCTGGCCTCTCAGCTCGCGCAATATGTAATTCTGGTAGCTTAAATACAATCTCACTGGATGTTAGTTATACAGTCGGACCTCTATTTAACGAAGTCGCTAAATCTTGAAAAAAAGTTCGTTATATGGAAAATTCGTTAAATAGAGAGTCACCTTTTAAAATACTTTAAGCTACATAAAACATATTTTAAGTCCATAAACACTAAATATAATTAAAAAAAGTAATTAGTCACATTTTTTTTATAAATTATATCTACTTGTTTTATTTATTTTACCTATCCAAAAGAAATCTGCAAGGGAAATAAGAATTAAACAAAACATTGTCTGAAAATACATTGTATTTTCAGTTAAAAAAATGATTTTACATTAAAAATCATGATTTTTTATTATGCTTGATAAGCTGTTTGGAGAAATACAGCAATACAAATTTAAAGCAGTATTCTTGTTCTTCACGCCTTTATCCACCTCATCAAGAATATTTTCTTTTCTTTGATGCTCAAGCACTTTCGCTTTGACATTTTCGAGCTACAAGAACCGAAATTATCAACACGATGGATCATGATCAACAATCTAGAAAACGGGAAACTATATAGTTTAAGGACACGAGGCAGCTCCAATGAGGGTTAAAAGGGAATATTGAAAGTTTGCACTTTTTGGATGGAAAGCAAAGAATCACAGCAATTTTGCTGCTCTCGGTGAGTTAGGTGCCTGGTAAGACCTGTTCATGGTCATGGATCATCATAAAATGTGTTAAAAGAAAGAATAAGTTTGAAATATCCAGTAATATTTTAAGAAATAGGGAGAAAAAAAAATTAGCAATTTTGCACCGAGAGCAGCAATTTTGCTGCTCTCGGTGAGTTAGGTGCCTGGTAAGACCTGTTCATGGTCATGGATCATCATAAAATGTGTTAAAAGAAAGAATAAGTTTGAAATATCCAGTAATATTTTAAGAAATAGGGAGAAAAAAAAATTAGATCCCAAGGAAAAGTTCGTTGAATAGAGAATGCACTTCACTATTTGGAGGTTATTTTACGAAGAAATTTGCAAAATGTTTACAAATACTTCTAGTTTTTCCTGTAAATCATATGACGGGAGAATTATATAAAAATAATAATTAAATTGATAAAAAAAAAAGAAAAAGACTAAAGAATGTAACATAGATTTTATTTCATCAAATTTTCAGACACATTTTTATTAACCTGGCGCAAGCGATAAAAGAGCTAAAAAGAAAAAAAATTGCCATTAAAAATTGTCAAATCAAATTTTCAGATTCATTTTTTTAACCTATCGCAAGCGATAATTCGCCAAATATTGTACCAATTGCAAAATTTCACAATAATTTATACTTTAAGCATTACAAATATTTATTCCGTGTTTAAATTAAATATTTTCGTTTTATAATATTATGTCTTATTAAAACTTTTTTTGTTGTTGCTTTTTAAATTAAATATCAGTATTTTTTTCATTTATTCGCGAGGTGTTTGTATTACTTTCTAACAGATATAGCGATCTTAATTCTTTAATCAACAAACCTTTCACCAAAAGATAATCACTGGCAACTTTTTCGTTCAAAATAGCAGTAAAATACGAAATTTATTATCAAAAATCATAGTTATCTCTGTATATTTTCTCATAAACCACCCTGGGAATATTTCCTATCGAATGATACAATTTGGAAAAAAATCCACCGGGTAGTTTTTGAAAACATTCGAGCGGAACTTTTAGAGCTTACTGCTTTATAATATATATGATTATGAACATATTCTAAATTTATAGAAAACTGTAGATTATTGATACTTATTTTAAATGTTTAAATATTACATTGTATTATTAATAATTTTCTTCTAATAATAAAAAATTATTACTTGTAATTTTTATGAATGTATGTTTGTGAGAAGACAGAATCTATTCCCTCTACTTATAATAAATTTGAAATTAATTTAAAACATCAAAATCATTTGCCACTGATTAAGACTAATAATATTAATGTTAACCATAAATTGATATCTTGATCAGTTTTCTTAATTTAGGCAATTGGTGAAAATTGTTATCATTTTTATTGTTTACAAACCATTTGGCAAAAGAAAAGTAACTGTTTTTTCACTGCTAGATATCGTAGTGTTTTATATGTATAGATTATTTTTGTTGTACATATATTAACAATAAACCAGGTTTCCTACCTGTTGATGAAAATGCTGTTCAAAATTCATATTTTTCTGAATTTGTGTAGAATAATAAAATGTTTGCTTTGCTTTGTAAAAAATAAAACAGATTTTCTTTCAATTATTTATATGGTAGTTTGTGAGTTTTATTTTTTTACACTTGTGTATATGTTTGGATTTAACAGTAAATTGATAGGAGAAATTGTTTTCTCTTTTTTGTTTATTATTATGATTATTTTCCTTAATGACATTTAAATGTTTTTTTTTTCTTTTGTGTGGGAGAGAGACAAAGAATAAATTGATGCAAATATATATATATATATATATATATTTAATTATTTATTATTATCATTATGAATATTTTCCCTTAATGACATTTAAATGGTTCAAGAAAACCCAAGACACAAAAGTAAGTAGTTATTTACTTTGGTATCTACATTTTGCATGACATAATTATATGTTTAAAAAATTTATTTATTACTGTAAAAAAAAAAAAAAAAGATTTAGGATATTAGTTGATGTGATGAGAAAAACTGTTTAAAAATTCTAAATTGAGTGTATTGATAATCTACAATTAATCTTGCCCGTTAAGGTATGAATTCTTCTATAGATATTATTTAAAGTATTTATATAATCTCTCCCTATATATATTTCTCTTATGTGGCACCAAAATGAGGCTGAATATATAGCTTGCCATTTGGCAACAACCATACAAACATCCTCAGTGGTTAATTTATGGTCACATGACCCAACTCATTCAGCAAATCAACATTCAGAGAATATCTCTTTTTAAAGACAGATCGTTTGATCAATGCATGAATAGCAGTGCGAACGTTTGTTTTACTGTGACATATGCATTCTACAAATCAGCTTTCATATAAGATTGTCTTTTAGATACAGAAGAAAACATTTTGTTTACAGTTTGTTAACGTGTCCATAGTGTTTTTCAAAGAGTTTTAAACGAGTCTATGCCATATTGTGCTATATTATAGGTGAAAACATGCATTTTTATTTGCATTTTCAATGAAGCTTTCCATTACCCTTTTATACATTAAAAATATTTGTACATTTCATATGTTATAATGATTTATGATAATATTCATTCTGGCTAGAGTTGATGTAAGTAGTGGCAGATGAGCGAAGAGAGCTAGGATCCCATAGCAGTCCCAATGTAAATTGCATTGCAATTCATGGTGGTTGGCGAGCTTTAGCGAGCAGGCCCCCTCCTAGTTCACACAAAAAACTTTAAAAATTCTGAGGAATTTCATATGAAATATTTATTACCTGCAGGTAATCTTTTAAATGTTATTCATATCGCACAATTAGAATATTAATGTTTAATTTTTTTTTTTTTTTTTTGCAGTAATATAACCTGTAATTAAATCAATAAATAATGAGTAAATTTCTTTTGTATTTTAAGATATTGGTGTAGAAACATAACAATGTGTATTGTTTTAAATGTATTATTTGTTATTGCATAAAGTTATTTAGTGGTTTCTTTCAAACACTAAGGGGCTCTGCCCCTTATGAACTGTGCTCGCCAATCCCTGTTCAGACCCTTCAGATTGTAAAAACACGTATATTTGTTCTGTTTTAAAAAGATACCTGATTATGGATGATTGAATGAGATTATCATGACCAGTGGTGATCTTAATTGGGTTGCCATTCATTTCCCTTTAACTGGGGGATTTTTTCCGTTCCCAAGGCTACATAAACCATTGTCACAGAAGCTGACAACTATTTTCATAATTAAGTAAGATCAGTTACACATATAAAAACCAGCTTGTATAAAAATGTTGAGTAAAAAATGCTGCTGCTTCAAGGACTTTTATAACATTTGGAAAAAAATGTTTTCTTTTAGACACTATAAGAAAATCATTTTAAATAGGACGCTTTAAATATATCATTTTAAATATGATGTAATTTTTACCATTAAATGCTTTTCATGCGTAATAATTTAATTTTTTCAAAGTTTTCTTTCTTTATTAATATTTTTATTTAAATATATTTGTCATTTGAAAAGTGTTTGGAAATATCGTCATTTGGGCTTTTTAAAATCTGACGACAAGAGTTACAAATGGCTATTTCAAACTGTGAATTAAATCTCTACTCTGAAATTTAAATAAAAAAATAGAAAATAAAAACTTTAAAAATAAGTAAATTTAAAAACAATGATTGGACACTGCACCCATATTCAAGTCAAGTATATGCTTGCAAAAGATTGTTAAATTGCTATGCATAGATTTTGATCCTTTAAAACTCATGTAATAAAACTATATTAGCCTATTGCAGCATTAAATAGCATTTGAAATAATTCCTTGATTTAAAAACTGCCTGCTTCAATATGTTTGTCATACATTTCTCTGTATATGTATGAAAGGTTGTATAAATTCCTGTCGAATAGTGGAAGGTTGAATATGGATGCATTAAATTAATAAAATACTGGCAGCTGGTGAAAGGTTGTGTTATTTTGCAGTCGACAAATCCAGTCAACTTGCATGAAATAGTTGATAATAGCTGATATCGGATAATAACAATATAGAACACAAGGTGGTTGTTTTGCAGTCATATTATTAATCCAGACAATCAGGGGTGGCGTAAGTATAGCAAGGCAATGGATTTACAATCCGGTGATTTCTCCAGAAGAAACAGAGCCATTTGTCCTTCTGAAGCATTTATTTATCAAACATAAAAACTAAAAACAAGTCCTACATTATGAAAAAATTCGTAAAACCTTCAGGCTTGGGCATGAATCACTACATCATGCTATATGATCTTAAAAAGCAAATTTAGAATACTACACGACTTGCAGACACCAGATAAAGATGAAAATAAGGAATTTTTCTTAGTGGCCACTGGCCGGTAGGTTGATTTTTTTTAGTAGCCAGTTACTGGCTACTAGGAATAATTTCTTTAGTAGCCAGTAAGTACATTTATGTCACTGAATATTTAACTTAAAAATATATGAGTTTAGAGTAAAAAAAGTAATTTGTGTACTAAATAAAAATATTTTAATTCATATTGTTTTAATGAACAGAGGTGATTCTCAGTAAAAAAAAAAAAAAAAAAAAATCTGAAATTCACAGCAAATTTTTTGAAAGGTTTACAACAGAGATGGGGGAAAGGGGGGGGGGGAGAGAGAGAAATCCACCCCCGGCATGAACTATGTTTTTTTTTCATGCCACTTTGACGCAATTTGTGGTTTTTTCGCGATCTTTTGACGAAATTTGCTTTTTTTGCGATCTTTTGACGAAATTTGTCATTTTTTAGCAATCTTTTGATGAAATTTGCCGTTTTTTCGTGATCTTACGACGACGTTTGCCGCTTTTTTGCGATCTTATGACGAAATTTCCTGCTTTTTTGCGATCTTATGACGAAATTTGCCGCTTTTTCATGATCTTATGAGGAAATTTCTCGTTTTTTCGCGATCTTATGACGGAATTCGCCGTTGTTTCGCGATCCTCTGATGAAATTTGCGTTTTCCCTTGATCCTTTGACAAAATTGCCGATTTTTCGTCGAAAAATTGACGAAATTGATTTTTTTCGGCGACCATTTGTCGAAATTCGCGATATATTTTGCGTCCGAATTTTCTGATTTATGACTGATTTTTTTTTAGAATTTTCGGAAATGGCTGCCACAATTTTTTTTAATTTTCGGAAAATCCGGAACAGAATCATTCCCGAATAAACTTGAGACACTAATTTCCAATCGATTTTAAAAAGCCTCACTATGCTTAGGTACTTAAACAAAAGAAAGAAAAAATCTGAAATTTACAACAAATTTTCTGAAATGTAAAGGTGGGGGGGTCCCTTCTGGTACTAATTATGCGTTTTTTTCACGATACTTTAATGTAATTCGCGTTTTACAGTGATCTATTGGCGATGTTTGCGTTTCTTCCACGATCCTTTGACGAAATGTGCGTTTTTTTCGCGATTCTTTGACGAAATTCTTGTTTTTACGCGATTCTTTGACAAAATTCGCCTTTTTTCCTGCGATCTATTGAAGAAATTCGCGTTTTTTACGCGATCCATTGACGATATTTGCGTTTTTTACACGATTCATCGCGTTTTTTCTGTGATCGTTTGACAAAATTTGGGTTTCTTAGCGATCCTTTGACGAAATTCGGGTTTTTCCGCGATCCTTTGACGAAATGTGCAGTTTTTTTCGTGATCTTTTGACAAAGTCTTGTTTTTTTTTTTTTCCGTGATTCTTTGGCGAAATTCACACTTTTTTTCGCGATTCTTTGACAAAATGTGTGTTTTTTCGCGATTTATTGACGAAATTTGTGTTTCTTAGCGATCCTTTGACGAAGTTCAGGTTTTTTCGCAATCCTTTGACGAAATGTGCGGTTTCTTTCGCGATAGTTTGACAAAATTCTTGTTCTTTTCGCGATTTTTTGATGAAATGCGCGTTTTTTTCGCGATCTGTTGACGATGTTTGGTTTTTTTCGCGATCCTTCGACAAAATTTACATTTTTTTCGCAATCTTTTGATGAAATGTGCGTTTTTTCGTAATCTTTCTACGAAATTCGCGGATTTCTGCGATTCTGTGATGAAATTCCTTTTGGAAAATCCTGCATTTGGCCGGTACTTTCCATATTTTTAGTCGCCAAGTGGCGACTGGCGAGTGCTTATTTTCATCTTTAACACCAGATAACATATTTGAAGCAGTTGAAACGAGACAGAAATCTGAGCTCTGAAGTCATTGCATCTGCTTTTTGTTAGAACTCTTTGAGAGCTGGGCATTTAAGCTAATGACGCAAGAGGGGAGTGGCTTAAGGAGAATGAATCCCATACTTGGTAACATAGTGTTTTCGAAGTAAAAAGTTTAGCGTCGGAAAGGCGCAGGAAACTAGATTTGTGGAATTAAGATTAGAAATAAAAATAACAAAACGGCTTTTAAAAACATTTGAAAAAAAAAAAAGAAAGCTTCTCTCAGAATATTATAGATTGGAAAGCTGATAAAAATTTATGAAGGGACAAAGCTTTAGATTAAGATTTTGAATAAGATAATTATTAATATGTGCATTTTGAATTTAAAGAGAAATTAAATAGGAATAAATAATAGATATTATTAAGAAATAGGGAAATAATGCATATGCCGAAAACTTAGAATAATTTAAATGAATACTGTGAAGTAAAATTTTTATATAACATGTATATGTATCAGTTTTCATGTTTTTATCTGCAGTAGCTTTTGCAAGATAAGTCAAGAAAGTGAAAAAGTCACAATAAATTCAATCATGAAAAAGCAGCATCAGTTGCTTTGCTTTTTTAAAGAATAGGGAGATTTTGGGAGTTTTTTATGCAAAAAGAAAATATTTTTGCTTGCTCAGAGAACTAGTTTTCTTTTTCTATGATTACTTCATAATAAGATTATTAGCAGTGTGAAAAAAAAAATAATCACTGGTTAGTAGTATAGAAGATAGTAAATACAGTAATATCTCGGTTTTCGTCTGTAATTCGTTCACAAACAATCGACGAAATCTGAAACTGACAAAAACCAAGGCAATTATTTCCATATGAATCTATGTAAATACAATTAATTCTAATACAATACTAATACAATTAATTTTAAACACTGAAAAATATGCATCAAAAACACATTTTTTTAGGGAATAAGTATAACGTTTAATACTAAAAACAGTAAGAAATTAATGTAGTGTTTTCGGCATATGGTGTCAAGGAACTATATCTGGTGTCACTTCCCTTTTCGTTTTTTTCGCAGTAGCTTCAAAGTCAGAAGACCTATGTTGCTCAAAAAAGCTGTCCAAAGTGGTCTGTTTCTGCCGCCTTAAGATTTGCCTAAAGCGGGGAAAGACATCATTAAACAAGTTGCAGACATGGCTTGCAACAGCTTTGTCTGGGTATTCTCCACAAATTCAGTAAACTTACTCTACATATAGAATATGTCCTTAATCTCTCAAGAAGACATATTCTCCACTGTCTGTTCCTCCTCTTTTGAAGTATCTCCTTAGGCAGATAGATAACACTAAAGATTTTGTATGTCGATTTTTCTCACGATTCGTGTCGATTTTTCTTATGTTTAACACGGTATTGTTAAAATCATCCTGTCTGGGTTATGCCAAAGCATAGAAGAATTTAAGGATGATATAGCATAAGGATCATGTGTAAGGCAGATCGCACATTGAACAGACATGCAACAAAAAAGCATGAGTCAAGAGACATTTCACCCTATTAACAAAGAAGAAACCGGTATGAACACTAGAATTTGTCTCCTGTCTCACGCTTTTTGTCGCTTGTCTGTTCAGTGTGCGATCTGCCTTAGTCTGCTGTCTGTTGCACTTCGGGTTGAAGGTATTCCAGCTCTTCAGTGGTGAGTTCTTCACCACCAACTCTTCCATATCCCCACCTGTCACCTTCAAAACTATTTACTTCCCGAAATCAACAATAGGTTGCACCACATATGTAGAGTCATCATGGGAAGGCTCAAAACCTTGGAAATCTCATGCGCACATCCTGGCCATAATTTCTTCTAAGCAGAGTTCGTTGTCTTGCATGTTACTCCCTGCCAAGCCTTATCTATGAGGATAATGCAGTTAATAGTGCTAAAATGTTTTATCCAGAACTCTCTTAAAGACGATTCTGTATCTGATGTCACCCCAAAACACTTTTGAAACATTACTTTTGTGTACAGTTTTTTGAAATTTGAAATCACATTCTGGTGTATGACCTGGATGAGTGGTGTAGTATTAAGGGGCAAGAACTTCACTGTGATATAAAATTAAACACCTCCAACAACATGTCTTCCTAATCTGGAGGATGTGCAGGAGCATTGTCCATTACCATTAAGCACTTAAATGACAATTGATTATCCTGGTATTATCCTGATTATCCGAGTATGAAAAAATATTTCCATATTTTTTCATACTCGGGCCAAACACTTCATTCATCCAGTCATTGAAAATTGGCCTTGTGATATGTGGTTTCTTGTTATCCCTCCACATCACACACAATTTACTTTTAATCACTTTGTTTCTGATAAAAACTCTTGGAGTTTTTGAATGGTACAGCAGTAAAAACTTTACTTTTAAATCCCTACTAGCATTACCACACAACGAAATAGTTAACTTATCTTTCATAGGCTTATCTTCTGGCAGTGTCTTTTCCTCCCATCTAATGAACATCCATTTTCTTCCAAAAGAAACCAGTTTCATCACAATTGCAGACTTGCTAGGAGATGAAGCCTTCAGCTTCTATGTAATATTTGGACAAAAATTTTTTGGCTTCAGACTTATCCAAACTCGCACATTCGGCGTGCCTACTAACACTGGGTATGCCTGTATGCTTCTTGAAAATTTGAACCTATCTATGCTGGCCTTAAAATCCCTAAATCTAGCACTCATCCCAGGAATTTTCTGAATGAGATCAGAATACAATAGTATGGTCTTTTCATATATGATGGCCTCCAAAACAGAACCTCCATCTAACTATTTTTGGTTGATCCAAATTGATAGTAACTGTTTGACATCTAGATTGTTTGTGATTTCTGTTTCTATAGTACATTCACATCTTTCGCTACATTAGCCTCATTTATTGCTTCCTTTTTCGCCACAATGAAACTGATCCTGGATGCCGATTTCTTTGTACATGTGCCCGATTTTAGCAATCTTAATACCACTCTCGTATTTTTTTGAATAATTTCCTTCTTCAACTCGATCATGTTCCTGTAGCCTTCTTCTTTGAAGGGTTGCTGGCTCTGGAAACTTTCTTTGGTCATGGTCCCATGATGGAGCACTCGTAATAATAATTTTTTAAAAAATGCATGAAAATACACTGCAATTAAACAAAATTGTTTGCCTAGATGCCTGGAGTGATGCACACATGACAAGAAGCAACTTCACACTGAGAAAAAGAATGCGTGGGTGGCCCCTTTTGCTTACAGAAAATACAGCAAGATCACATGCATATGTCGACTAAATTCGAGGCAATCGACGAAAACCGAGACAAATTTTACGCATAAAAAATCAACGAAAACCAAAACCAACGTTAACCAAAGTCAACGAAAACCGAGATATTATTGTACATTTTAACTTTTTTTTTTTTTTTTCATGTCTGCTGTTTTTTATATCAACATTCAAAAATATATAAACTTTTATTTAAAACATTACATCACATTGCTGAGAAAACAATTTGGAAAGAAAAAAAATATATATATACGAGTATATATTATTAGATCACAAATTTAAACCTTTTGCTGACTTCAGCTCACGAGGCTTCATGATAAGGCCTGTTTTTGACTAAATTTTATTTTGAATGATTTCTCTGAAACATCCAGGCCACGTTAATGGCACATACCATAAAAAAAAAGAAAATACAATCTTGAATAGCATTTTAACCATGCCAATTTAGAGAATGATTTCTGGAAAACAAAAAGTGAGAGGGTTTAAAAATAAATAAAATATTTAACCATAAATATTTTTATGTAAAAAATGTTGCTTCAGTGCTTCAATGGAAGCTTCAATTCTCTTCAGATAAAAAGAGAAAGATATTTTTTATGGCGGCTGGCACTTTATTTATTGTGAATACCAACTTTAGTAAATCTGTTAATTTCAATCATCCTATATTATGTACAAACAAAAAAGAAATTTAGTAGTTTTAGTTTAGGTTTAGATTGATCTATTAAAATGATGAACAAAATGTTTTAATAACAAATCACTATTAGTCACTAAAAATATATATCAATAAAATAAATTATTAAACTTAAGATGAAGTAATTTAAAAAGTATTCTTTAAAAAATATGCTTTTGATAATAATTGTTTACACAAATAGGCTATCATTAATTCTGTTTTGAAGTTGTAAAAGGTGGGGCAAAAAGGGATTTAGAAATTTATGTTATCCTATAGCCATATAGTAGTTATTTGTATTGTAATTTAAACTTTTATTATCAGATTTTAAGATTAGCATTTATTATCAGATTTTAAGATTAACATTTATTATCATATGTTATTTATCATAAGAATTTTATATGTTTTTAATAATAAAATTCTTTAATCTTTTTGTTATTTTCTTAAGGCGATCTAGTCTACATAATGTGTCAGACATATTTGTGATGGGAGGATGCTTAATCCTTGAAACACTTGCTTTATTTCACTGGTGTGAGAGAGAAGGTTTTGGACCATTGGGTATTACTGGAATATCCATGGGTGGACATGTAGGTATTTTGAATTTTTTTAAATATTTTTCTTACTAGTTATGAAAGCTAAAATTATATATTACACTTTTTTTTAATTCATTTAATTATCCATAATGATTAGGATGTAATTGCTTTATTTCACCTTCAAGAAGTGATTTTTCCTTTTAATGTTATTACTTTATTAAAACTCTGTCTGTTCGTTGTCTTATCATTTTTGCAAATGTTTGAATATGTGAATTTCATCCATTTCCTGTTTAAAATGGTAATTATAATTGGACAGCTTTTCTTTATATGTAATAATTTGAATACATTGCTGTAAGTGGTTGTATTTTACTTGATTCACTTTTATGTTTGTTTTCAAGTTCTACAAAGATTTAGTTTTTTATTTGAGTTCTAGAATCTTCTATTTGCAAAATATTTTCTGTAACTAATATGTCTGATACACATTTAGAATTACTAATTATAGTTGCATTAAGTAACTGTGCATTGTTGTTTGTGAGATTTCCTTAAGTTATATTTTAATAAAACCAGGAGATCTAACCCTAGCTTACAGAGCATTGGTGAAAATTATTTTTAATGGAAAACTAATAGATTTTTATGTATTTAGACTACTTGGTTAGATTGCCAGGGCTCCCACTAGGCCTGTTTTCCAGGAACTGATCCCTTTTTTTTCTCCAAATCAGTATTGGTCTGTTTCTCATTATTTGGTCTGTAAAGTCTGTTTTTCGAAATTGTTAACTGACCTTTTTTTTTAAAAAAAAATTATCAATGTTTGGTATTTAGTCGATCATGCTGTAATCAGCACGCAAACATCATCAATAGGTTACAAAATTTTTCAAATGTTTTGCTCCATAAGGATAAGGAAATTTTCATTATTGATTTTTTGTAAATAGAAATTTTCAATAATGATTTTCAATCTTCCTCTTCAGGTTATGATTTAAAATCCACACAATTCAGAAATCTACAAAGCCTTTTGTCTCAGAATCCTACAGTGTGCGGGTTGGCGCTCCTTTTTTTCCTGTTGTGGGTCGGGTCAACTTTAATTGTTTCAAGTTTGTGTCGACATGATTTGTTTAATGAAGAATTCCTTCTGTTTCAGAAAAAAATATATCAAAATCGCTTTAAAATGCAAAAAATCACAAAAAATTCAAAAATTGCAAAGAATAAAATCTTCTGTGCTGGGCTTAAAGATTGAAATTGGGTCCCTTGTACGAATCTCAACAGCTCACCATGAAACAAGGATAATCGCTAAAAATCAAATAAAATTCACAAAGGAGAAAATTTATGATGCTTAACTGAAAGGCTGAAACAGAATTCCTTTTACAAATGTCAAAAAATCACTACAAAGCACGAAAAAACACTAAAAATCACATAAAAAGTTTGAAAAAAATTCAAAAATAGCTGTAGAAGCTCAAAATAAACTTTATTTAACAGAGGACAAAATTTGGTATATGGGGCTAAAACATTAAAACCAGATTCCTTTAGCTAATGGTGAAAATTTGCCACAAAAAAATGCATAAAACATTAAGAAAATCTAATTTAGAAAATTCAAAAACTGGCTTGCTGCAGGTACATAACTTCAGGCATGCAGGTACCTTCTTGCCAAATGTTGTAACTGTGCATGCAGTGGTCTCTTCAGAAAACAGCTCCAGGGTTCGCACAGACTCCTTAGACTCCTTGGAAACTCCTTAGAAATGAAAACATTCCCAAGTAGTACTTAGAACTACTTAGATAAGCAAACCACTCCTTAGAAACTCCTTAAATTGTATTGCGGCTTCGGACGCAAGCGATATGGCTTCCGAGGAAAAAAAATCGTGATTGTAAAACGCACGGTAAATCCTTTATGCACGTCATTTATCTGAAGAACAGCATTGATTGGTTAGGATAATCTTATAGCAGGGCTCCCACTAGGTTCGTTTTTCAATTATTAGGTCCGTAAAGTCCGTTTTTCAACACTGTTAACCAATCTTTATTTTAAATTTTATCGATGTTTGGCATCTAGCCAAGAATCTCGCAAAAACCGCGTTTTTCGCATGCGGATTTACTCAAAGGATCACGAAAAAACGGGAATTTCGTTAAAAGATCGAGAAAAAAAGCGGATTTCCTCAAAAGATCACAAAAACATGCGAATTTCCCCAAAAGATTGCGAAAAACACGCGAATTTTGTCAAAGGATCCCGAAAAACACGCGAATTTCCTCAAAGGATCGCAAAAACACGTGGTTTCCATCAAAAGATTGCGAAAAAAAGTCAATTTCGTCAAATGATAGAAACAAAACGCGAATTCCCCCCAGAAGATCGCGAAAAAACGCGAATTCCCCCCAGAAGATCGCGAAAAAACGCGAATTCCCCCCAGAAGATCGCGAAAAAACGCGAATTCCCCCCCAGAAGATCGCGAAAAAACGCGAATTCCCCCCCAGAAGATCGCAAAAAAACGCGAATTCCCCCCCAGAAGATCGCGAAAAAACGCGAATTCCCCCCCAGAAGATCGCGAAAAAACGCGAATTCCCCCCAGAAGATCGCGAAAAAACGCGAATTCCCCCCAGAAGATCGCGAAAAAACGCGAATTCCCCCCAGAAGATCGCGAAAAAACGCGAATTCCCCCCCAGAAGATCGCCAAAAAACGCGAATTCCCCCCCAGAAGATCGCGAAAAAACGCGAATTCCCCCCCAGAAGATCGCGAAAAAACGCGAATTCCCCCCCAGAAGATCGCGAAAAAACGCGAATTCCCCCCCAGAAGATCGCGAAAAAACGCGAATTCCCCCCCAGAAGATCGCGAAAAAACGCGAATTCCACCCCAGAAGATCGCGAAAAAACGCGAATTCCCCCCCAGAAGATCGCGAAAAAACGCGAATTCCCCCCCAGAAGATCGCGAAAAAACGCGAATTCCCCCCCAGAAGATCGCGAAAAAACGCGAATTCCCCCCAGAAGATCGCGAAAAAACGCGAATTCCCCCCAGAAGATCGCGAAAAAACGCGAATTTCCCCCAGAAGATCGCGAAAAAACGCGAATTTCCCCCCAGAAGATCGCGAAAAAACGCGAATTTCCCCCCAGAAGATCGCGAAAAAACGCGAATTTCCCCCCAGAAGATCGCGAAAAAACGCGGTTTTCCCCCCAGAAGATCGCGAAAAAACGCGGTTTTCCCCCCAGAAGATCGCGAAAAAACGCGGTTTTCCCCCCAGAAGATCGCGAAAAAACGCGGTTTTCCCCCCAGAAGATCGCGAAAAAACGCGGTTTTCCCCCCAGAAGATCGCGAAAAAACGCGGTTTTCCCCCCAGAAGATCGCGAAAAAACGCGGTTTTCCCCCCAGAAGATCGCGAAAAAACGCGGTTTTCCCCCCAGAAGATCGCGAAAAAACGCGGTTTTCCCCCAGAAGATCGCGAAAAACGCGCGGTTTTCCTCAAAAAATCGCGAATTTCGTCGAAAGATCGCTAAAAACACGCGAATTTCCTTAAAGGATCGCGAAAAACACGCAAATTTCGTCAAAGTATCGCGAAAAACACGCGATTTCCATCAAAAGATCGCGAAAAAAACGTCAGTTTCGTCAAAAGATCGAAATAAAACGCGAATTCTATTAAAAGATCGCGAAAAAAACGCGAATTTCTCCCAGAAAATAGCGAAAAAAACGCGAATTTCTCCCAGAAAATAGCGAAAAAAACGCGAATTCCTTCCAGAAGATCTCTAAAAACACGCGAATTTTCTCAAAAGATCGCGAAAAACACGCGAATTTCCGTCAAAGGGACGCGAAAATCACGCAGTTTCCATCAAAAGATCGCGAGAAAAACGTCAGTTTCGTCAAACGATCGAAATAAAACGCGAATTCCATTAAAAGACCGCAATTTTCTCCCAGAAGATCGCGAATTCCTTCCCCACTCCCACAGAAGATGACAAAGAACGCAAATTTCCCCCAGAAGATCGCGAAAGTAAAGGCGAATTTACCCCCAGAAGCTCGCGAAAAACACGCGAATTTAGTCAAAAGATCGCTAAGAATGCGAATTTCCTCAAAAAATCTCAAAAAACACGAGTATTTCCCCGAAAGATCGCGAAAAACACGAGAATTTCCTCAAAGGATCCCGAAAAACACGCTGTTTCTATCAAAAGATCGCGAAAAAAACATCAGTTTCGTCCAACGATCGATATAAAACGTTAATTCCATTAAAAGATCGCGAAAAAACGCGAATTTCCGCCAGAAGATCGCGAAAAACACAGAAATTTCCTCAAAAGATCTCGAAAAACACGCGAATTTTCCCAAGAGATCACGAAAACACGCGGTTTCTATAAAAAAAATCGCGAGAAAAACGTCAGTTTCGTCAAACGATTGAAATAAAATGCGAATTCCATTAAAAGATCGCGAAAAAATGCAAATATCCCCCAGAAGATCGCGAAAGAAACGCGGATTTCCCCCCAGAAGATAGGGAAAAACACGCGAATTTCTTCAAAATATCGCAAAAAATCCGAATTTCCTCAAAAAATCGCTAAAAAACATCAGTTTCGTCAAACGATCGAAATAAAATGCGAAACTACTAAAATATCGTGAAAAAACGCGAATTTCTCCCCCAGAAGATCGCGAAAAAAAAAAACGCGAATTTCATCAAAGGATCGCGAAATATACGCGAATTTCGTCAAAGTTTCGCCTTAAAAAAAATCGATTACCGCTGTTCTAAAAGAATAAATTCAAAACCTGTTATATTTTTTCTTGTATGTTGTATTTAGCATTTTTTTTTTTTTACCTTTTAAAATTTTCTTTAAAATGTATCATGTATGTGATATACATAATAAGTGTTTGGAATTTGACTAATCTCTGTTTATATGACCATTGGTCGCTGCATAAAAAAGTTTGTCTATTTTGTATTTAAACTTACGAAATCAGTAAGCATTATATTGTGAATACTGTGCAATTTCAGCACTAACAATTAGATTCTAATAGAGTAAAATTTGTTTTTGTCTCCAAATTGGGTATTAAAAATTGGAGTGTGCATACCACATAACGATGCAGCTCATAAAAGCAACAGCAACAACAAATAATGGCAAATCCTTAAAATATTTTGGACTCCTTAGATTTTTTTGGTACTCCTTGGATTTTTTCTTCCCAACTCTGTATGAACCCTGCAGCTCTCACACAAACATCTATGTTTATTATTAAAGGTATAGTTTTTAATATGAAACATTATACTGAACTAACTTTTAAAAAACTGGGTTAACCCGACCTGCAACAAAAATAATTAATTCCGGGAGGAGAATTTCACCCCACCCCTTTTCTCTGCTGTAGCTTTTCAGATTTTTTTTTTTTTACTCAAAATCGCCCATAGGGGGAAAGGTAATGCAACTGTATATATTATTATGAAGATTAAAGCATTCTGTTTTATAATAAATATTAACATATTTTTAAAGCATGAAAAAAGTAATTTTTAATAATAAAATGTATAATTATTCAAAATTTTGTCAACAATACTGTTTTAATGTACCTGTACTATCTTTCAAAAACAAAAATAAGTGGAAAATGGATTTAAAATTCTGTAATAGTAATTTGAACAAGAAAGAACCCTTAAGGAGTCAGTTACTGGGGCTTTCACCCTATATCCTGTCCTTCCATGCTTTGATCCAGTCAAATAGGGATTCAACCTCGGAATGAAAGACAGCAAGCTGAAAATTTGCAAAAAGCTTTGTTTTGACTTTATAAAAGTTAGCTGAAAAGTCTCATAAAATCTCGTGTTGGCGTCGCCAGATATTCAAGGTCAAAGGTCACGAAAATCAGTTTTTTGCTTATATCTCAAAAACCGTGCATTTTATTGAAAAAAATCCAGTTACAAAATTAAAGTAGACAAAATTTCCTATAAAATACATATATTAACTTTAACTTTCTGACAAATGGTTTAGGCGCTAGAGCGCACTGAAGAAAGGCAACTTTTTGACCTTCTGGCCAAAACGAGCGAAAAACCCTCGCCCATTCTCGATTTCTCAGAAACTATGCATTTTATCGAAAAAAAAAACTGTTACAAAATTAAAGTAAACTATCTTCTACAAAATTCATAAAATAATTTAAATTTTCTTCAAAAAGTTTAGGTGCTAGATCGCGCTAAAAAAAAGGCGATTTTTTTACCTTTGAGCCAAAACGAGAGAAAAGCCCTTTTGTATCCTGGATTTTTCAAAAACTATGCGTTTTGTCGAATACCCCCAATTACAAAATTAAAGTGGATAAATTTTCTGAAAAATGCGGGCATTAAATTTAAGTAGTTTTGGCCCACTCGCCAAAAGAGAGAAAAGCCAACTCAAGATTGTTTCCTATATTTCTAATGATGTTTAGAGCTTTAATTATTTAATAAAATTATTATAATTATTAAGACATTATTTACTTATTTATAAATATTATTCATAAATAAGACATCCGTATGATAATATTTAGTTAAATTATATATAAGTAAGAAGATATTGAAATGAAATAGTTTAAATACATTTTATTACATTTTTAATTATCATAAGTTTTTCGTAAATCTAATACAATTTGTTCAAGTTAAAATGAAGAGCAAATTTTCTTTTACCTCTGATTTATCAATAGCAGGCATGCAGCTTAATATTTATTTTGTTCGTCATTGCCTCCTTCTTCGGGTCGTTCACGTTGAATTTCCAGATCGTTATCATCATCCTCGTTGTCCGTCACATTTGGTTCTAAAGCCTGAAGAACCTCTGGTTTATAGTCACTTTCTTCATTAAGATCCTTTGGATATGATGAAGTGTTGAGGCATGCTTGTCCGTTACACTGGCCGCAAACTGAGGAGCATTGCAATCCTACTTTTCGACATCCACGGTTTGCGCCACAGCCTTTTTTACAATTGCAGAAGATCATACTGAGTAGTTCTTCTGGTGCTGAAGGTAATAACGATGTTACCGGTTCCAGGATCTTGTTTTGTATTATCCACCCACATTCCTCCAGTTCTAAATCTTTCCCTAACCAAGTTTGGATCTGATCGTAGGCACGATAGATATGCTGACGAGCTGCTGCACTTGTAGGTGGAAGAGATGATAACTGCACAGGTTTGTTGAATCTTGTTGATTTAATGAATTGCGTGTACCTGAAATTGTCAATGCTGCGTTCAGACTTTGGAGCATTGTACATTGCTAAAAGAACACGTATTCCACTTTCAAATAATATGTTTAGAGGGCTGTTTTCTTGCTGAAATATATGAGCTGCTTGGTATAAATTGGGATGTTTCTCGAACATTTTTATAATTGGCAGTTTTACTTTTTTAAACAGCTCAGATGTTGTGTCACATCCACTAAAGGCGTGCAAAAATAAAACATGTTCCTTAGAACGTGGATATTTGTTGAAACTTTTAGACGAATACATTCGTGTCTCCACATTGCCCCTGCCAATTTTTTTAAAGAAAATTTCTTGCTGATGCGATTCGGTTCGTCCTATTAAAAGAACTAACAGATCAATATCTTCTCCAACGATGACTGCAGTCTTTTTACGTTTAGATTCTGCAATGGCTGTATCGATGATGAGGACATCAGCATCATCTCTGGCTTGTTTTGTTGTGATCTTAACAGTTTTTAATTGCTAAGCATTGAAATAAAGTTCTTTTTATTGCATGGGTTCGACAAAAACTTTTCTTGGCTAATTGGCACAATCATTGTTTCATCAAAACAAACTTCGTAAGATGTTGAAGAAGTAGTAGTTCTTCTGAGCTGTTCCATTGCTTTTATGTTTTAGTGTTGTCTGAATAACTGTCGAATACAACAACAATATGTGAACCATAATGCATTTGCAAATATTTGACGTATTTATTCAGAATAATGGAGAATGTGTCGTCTTTGCTCCATACGACGCGATGCAAAAGAAATCCATCGTCGATAACGTATGTTACATTATCTTCATCCAGCTCAATATTAAGAGGTTCCATAATGTTATACAATTTTGCTTTTGTAGTTTTTCGCATGCCGGCATTATGAAACATAATTCATATTGTAGATATTCTTTGAGATTATGTTCAAACTTTTTATTTACTGTTATTCTTTGGAAGAGTAGTAACGGATCGACAGAAACTTTGCAGTTATTTATCTTGATGGATTTATTAACTAACTTATATATTTTATTCATTTTGTAGAAAATAGTCTACTTGAATTTTGTAACTGTTTTTTTTTTCGATAAAATCCATAGTTTCTGAGAAATCGCGAATGGGCTAGGGTTTTTCTCTCGTTTTGGCCAGAAGGTCAAAAAGTTGCCTTTCTTCAGCGCACCCTAGCGCCAAAACCATTTGTCAGAAAGTTAAAGTTAATATATGTATTTTATAGGAAATTTTATCTACTTTAATTTTGTAATTGGATTTTTTTTCAATAAAATGCACGGTTTTTGAGATATAAGCAAAAAACTGATTTTTGTGACCTTTGACCTTGAATATCTGGCGACGCCAACACGAGATTTTATGAGACTTTTCAGCTAACTTTTAGAACGTCATAACAAAGCTTTTTGCAAATTTTCAGCTTGCTGTCTTTCATTCCGAAGTTTGCCCTTTTTTCCACCTTATTTGACTGGACTACTTAGGTTTTATCTAATTGTTGTGTATAATTTTGGTATTTTTCCATTAGCCAGTTACAGATGAAGAACTACTAAGTATTGTTTCAATCACCATTGTTTGCATTGTATTCATTTAATTTAAAGTATACACCTTTCACTTATTTAATTTAAAATACATGCCTTTCACTAATTTCATTTAAAATATTAAACAAAAAAGGGGTTTTAATAAGAAATAACATTTTTTACTCCAAAGCATTGTTTCTAATTTGTACAAAAAAAAAAAGAAAAAAAAAAAAAGAAAGAAAGAAATCTGCTATTTGTATGAGTTACGCACAGCTAACAGATGAATACCATAATTTTTTATACCAATTATTACAGAAAAAATATTATTTGTTTTATGTGCAAAAGCATTTATAACAATTAATTTTTGTTACAAGTTATTAACTAAGTTCTAATGATAACTATTTTGTCAATTCTCTCACACTCTCATATTTTTTAGATGGCTTCACTTGCTGCATGTAGTTGGCACAAACCAATTCCAATAATACCTTGCTTATCATGGACAACTGCTTCTCGTGTTTTTACTCAAGTAAGTTACTTTTGTAGTATAAAGAAATTTTCTTTGAAATGGTTTATATTTTAACAAAATTTTATCCTATCACTTCTAATTTTTTCTTTCTGGCTCAAAAACTTAATTCTATGGTTGAAATTTTGTTCTCTATTTTTAATTTATTACAAAGTCTGCTTTATGAAGACATTGATTTAAAATTTTATTGTTCGAAAAATTATTTTTTAAAACGCTGTTTCTAAAATGTAAACATTTAAAATTTTTATTTGTGTGAAGCTGAGGTGAAATTTTTTTTAGCATTATGTTTCAATTCTCTTTCTCCTTTTTATGAATTTAATACAGTTACTTATGCTTTTGCCTAACCAGTTTATTTATAATTAAAAATATAGGGTTTTATAAATTATTGAAAAATCTACTTCAATATCAGCATCATTAATTGCTGGGAGAATATCGATCCGTATATTATGGATCTGTACAGCAGTGTTTCTCAATCTTTTTTGTACCTTATGGCACACTTAGATCCATAGTTAAAACTCCCTGTTACTTAAGCCTCATATAACACTTGCTAATGTACTTTATTTTTTATTTGTATTTTATTTTCTGTTTTTTAGTGTTTATAATATTTTATTGTTGCAGTTTCATAGCCAGTTGTCTTTTTAGGTGAATGTGGTTTGGTGCATGATTAACTCCATTTTTGTTGTTACTCATATACAGTTGTATGTAACTGTAAAGAATATTTGGCAATTTATCACCTGTGCCCTGTTAACAGAAAAATGCCTTAAAATTATTTTATTAATTTATAATTAAGTTCTAAAAATATTAAAACATTGTATTGTCATCAGCAACACACCTGTATACATAATTTTTATAATTCCAGCATATCAGCAAGTGGCAATTTCATAAGTGCAAAATTTCATATTTACATATCGTCGCCTCAGAGCAACAGTAGGACATCTAGTAATAATCTAAAATTAGATGTCTGATTTACTGCTATGAAAAACTGTGTCTGCATCTAGTGGAACAGTAGGGAATTTTTATTAAAACATATCTGAGATATAGTATTAAACATAACTTTGTGTTTCAGAAGTTGTTCTACTAGATGCAAATACAGTTACTCAGAGTAGTAAGTCACAAATGTCATTTTTTATTAATACTAGATGTCCTACTGTTGCTCTGAGGCGGCAATATATGAACCAAGCTAAGTTGAATAAAAGCATGTAAAAAAATTGTTTGAAAACTTCTTTTGATTAACTTTTTCTTTGACTAACATCTTTAAAGATTGTGTGTAATTTCATGTGCGACTTCAATTTCGTTTTAATTTTTGATAACATATGATAGTACAAGATTTTTCTCAGAACTGAAACTTTTCATTTCATGTCTTTCAAGAACAGGAAAACAACAGTTATAACATAAATAAATAAATAAATAAAAATATCCATTTGAAAATATTTTTGTTTAGTACAATGAATAAAGCTTTTGGAACATGGGAAAGTATCTAAAACTCATCCTAAATTGTATTCCAGTGAATCAATGTGTTAAATTAATTTTATAACAAGTTTTTTACTGTACTTGAAAGTATCGTCACATAAAGTGTTAATTGGATCATGCTAAATACATTATCCTTTAAAAAAAAAAAAAAAAAAAAAAAAAAAAAGATTTTGAATAGCATTTTTCTTTTATTTTTTTCTTAATTTGTAAGCAATATGTGCTACATCACAGTGATGAAAAATATATGAAAGAAATTTCTTTTTTAATTTCTTTTTTCTTTTATTTACTAACACAAACAAATTACTAGTCAGAGCTTTCCCCCTCTCCTCCTCCCCCTTCCAAAAAAGCATAATTTGTAATAAAAGGTTTTATTATTTTTTGAAATTATTATTTAGTTTTCTTTTTAATATATATTAACAATTATTGGAAACTGTTGCATCATAAAAAATATAATGCATCATTTCCCATTCAAATTAAGTTAAATAATATAATTTATTTATTCCCTACAATTTAAATTAGTATTTTTAAACATCTGAATTTAAATCTTAAATCATAACGTTATGAGTTAAATTTAAATAGTAAATATTACAATATTTTCTTACTTTATAATGTAAACTCTATCATTTATTAAGATTTATTAAATGCAACACAAATAATATTCTGTTTCAATAATTTAACTTTTGGATTTTCCTTAAAAAACATTGTGATCTTTTGTAAACATTACGTTATTTTCTAAGTCTAAATATTAAAACTCTAAAACTTCTATTTATTAATATTTCTTCTTTTAAACATATTTTATGGATAAAAATATTTATTTCCAGGCGATTGTGAAATTTTCAGCTATTTTAGATAAATGCTTTAGCAGAAATACACAAAAGTTTTTTTTCTATATTTTCCTTTCCAAGTTTAAGCGCGAGATGCAATGCGAATCTCTGACATTTTGTCAGAACGAGAAAAACAACATCGAATAGATTCTTCCTTTCAAAAATAGGCGCCATTTCTCTGAAAACAAGTCCTGAGAGAAGCGTGGGGAAGCAATCAAAATTCCTGAGGTGAGCTTCTACGAAACGTGTGACGTCAGACACTACGGAAAACAAAGATCGGATTGGCTGGTGAGCCTCATAAGCTCTTTTTGGATTTCAAATTTATGATCTTGAAGAAATCATTCAACGCCAGTGAATTGTTGCAACAAGATTGTTTTTGCAGTGGTCGGGCCGCACCGTCGTGCCTTGGCCAGCAGTTGCAGAGAAATGTGCTTTTGGTATGTTTGCCTGAAATAATGCTCGAGTCAGCTAATGAATTTTATATGACGCAAAACAATTTTAAATAGTACAAATTTAAGAATAAAAGCAGTAATTATTGATAACCCTTAATAACTTCAGCTATCCAATTCCTCTGTGTAATAGTTCCTTACATAAAATCTTCTTCAACCAGGATATTCCAGCGTCTTAAAAAAAATCTATGGTGGTGAATCATCGTAAGAGCAATCGTTGATATTTCTTCAAGATTCAGTCATTATCAAATTACATGATTTGTTTTGTGCTTCTTGGAATTTGTTGGCATTGAAAAGTTCATCTATAAAAATTTTCGACATAATATAGAGCAGTTCAGTTTCATTTATAACTAAGCTCAAATCAGCGTCCATTGGATTTTCTTCAAACACCAATTCTTCAGCTCAACGGCATCATTTTCTACATATTTTTGAATAATCGGTGTTCTTTATTTAGTGAAGCTTATTTCAGTGCCCATCGGATCATCTTCAAACACAAATATTTTGGTTCAGTGTTTACACCCGTGATTTGAAACCAATCTACATAATAAAAATAATAGACTAAGGTATTTTCATAGACTTAAAGTGACTGTTCAAAAATTGACTATAAAAACGATAATAGTGTCTTTACATAACAAATACGAGGGTTGTCTTTTTAAGTTTCTACAAAAAGTAGGAAGAAAAAGAATTTTCTGGGAACAAACTGTTTTATTGCTTTTCAAAATATTCACCTTTAAGATTTATACATTTTTCCATCTGTTCAAACCAATTCTTGAAACAGTTTTTCCACACTGAAGTTGATATCTCAGAAACCTAGTTTTGGAAGGCATCAACAACTTCTTGAGGTGATGAAAGTTGCTACCCATGCATTTTTCGTTTGACATAAGGGAACAAGAAAAAGTCATTAGGTGACAAATCAGGAGAATATGGGCAATGAGACATTAATTCGATATTTTTATCCTTCAAATAATCAATTGTTTCACGTGCTGTGTGGGAGCTGGCATTGTGGTGAAGAATGATGCAGCGTTTTTTGTTGTTTTTCCTGATTTCATTGATGACTTCTGGCAAACAAATTTCTGTATACCATTTAGCGTTAACAGTTTTTCGATCCTCTAAAGGAATGGTTGCAATATGTCCTGTAAAGCTGAAGAAACAAGCAATTATTTTTTTGGAAGTGCTTCGTGAACAAGCAACTTTTGTAGGATTCAGTTCATCTGGAAACACCGAAACAGTGGATTGTTGTTTAGTTTCTGACTCATACGAATATATCCAAGCTTCGTCACCTGTAACATGTTGTATACAGATTTTGCAGTTCCAAATTTGAATTTTTTTAGCATCTCCTTACACCAATTTGCACGAGCATCTTTTTAAGCTTCTGTCAAATTGCGTGCAATCCATTTGGAATGAATCATTTTAACAGTTAAATGCTCGTGAAAAATCGAATGTATTGCAGTCTGTGATATGCCAAGGGATGTTTCTATCTCACGATATGTGACATTCCGATCTTCTTCAATCATCTTGCGCACGGCATCGACTTTGTTTGGAATCACTACTGATTTTGGTCGTCCTTCATGAGATTCATCAATTACGGACGCACGACCATGACGAAATTTTCAAACCAGTTGTAAAACAGTCTTTTCTGATGGTGCTTCATTACCAGAAGTTTCACGAAGTGATACTAAGCATTCTTGTCGAGTGAGGCCTTTCTTAAAATCATAAAAAATCATACAACGGAAACCTTCATGAGTTATTTCCATTTTTTTCACTCACTTGTTTCTTTAGAACACTCACGGTAAACAAAGTATGCAGACAATTTGCCACTGATTCCAAGATAAAGAAATGTGAATTTTATTAATATCCTGAAGACAAATTTCAGTAGCACCCTCTATCGGTCGTTTGCAACCCTCGTAACTCCCTTTACATTTCCAAGATAAAGAAATGTGAATTTTATTAATATCCTGAAGACAAATTTCAGTAGCACCCTCTATCGGTCGTTTGCAACCCTCGTAACTCCCTTTACATTTCCAAGATAAAGAAATGTGAATTATATTAATATCCTGAAGACAAATTTCAGTAGCACCCTTTATCAGTCATTTGCAACCCTCGTAACTCCCTTTACATGTAGTAAATTAAATATGAATTTACACAGTACTAAAGAGTGACAGCTATATAAATAAAGATGTGTACCTTATTAATCTTCCTGTATGATGTCTCAATTTAAGTGGATCCACTAAGTAGATATTATTACATTTATATGTTTCAAAGAAAAATATTGTGTTTAATCATATGAATCATCGTTTTTAGGACACGCATGTATTCTGCTTCTGGGTGTATAATTTAAGAATTGTTTGCTATGATTCATATTTGTATATTTATATTTTGAATCTCTATTTTTATGCAAATTAATTCTTGGAATCCTTTTCCTTGAGTCACATTACAGAAACTTAAGTTAAAAGTAATCTAAGGTCAACTTTTTCATTTAAATGTTTTCTTTGGAAAATAGAATTTTCATATAAGCATATTAAATCCTTTTCTAAGTATCTAACTAAGATTTATTTTTGTTTTTGATATTATTCATTGCAGAAAAACTCATATCTTATAAATATAATGTTGACAGTAATGTCTCCTCTAGGCCAAGTTTTAAGGGCGCTGTGCCCTGCCCTTTTTAAAATTGGCAAAATGTACGCTATCCTTTTAAAAAGTAGTGAAATTCACCTTTAGTCGTGTCCAGAGATCTCTTCTAAAAGTTTTCTTTATATTGCAGCATTTCTAAATCCACAAGAACTTGCAAAAATTACAGATGATCTTTAAGGTAAAACACAAGAAATTGTTAAATCATATTATAATTTAACTGTATTTTTTACTTATAATTCATAAAATCATTTGAAATTGTTACTTTATCAATCATACCTAAATTTTTTTTTTTCTCTCTCCTAAACACAGTAATACATATTCCCTTGCTCTTTTCTGCTTCAATAGTGCCCCTTTTAATTGGTATTACCCTGTTCGTTTTCTTTCTAGAATAAATACGTTACTTAAGAGCAAGCTTTTTTTTTTTTTTTTTTTCAATAATATGTACTTGTAAGTTTGATTTGAGGAAAAAAAAACAGCAAATTTTAATATCTGTTTTTGTTGTTTTTAACTGAAGTTCTAAGATTTTTTCTTTTTCTTTTTTTTTTTTTTTTTTTTTTTTTTTTGTCATCTACTCCTCTTCTGTAACATTTACATTTTCTGAAATGCACGAAAAAATATTTTAAAAAAGGGATTTCTCTCAAAATCTAAAGAGGTTGTTTCAAGCATTGGTGAGTAGCTGTATTCTTCAAAATTTATGTTATATAAATCTAAAGTTAGTAAAATTTTATCCTTAACATTTTTATTTAGGCTACACTATTCCACTGTTCTAACTGTTCTACTCTAAATATTTTTTTCTGCATTTTATGCTGTTTGTAATCCTTTTCTTTCCCTGATAGGCTAGAATTATAAAAATTATGTTCACAGGTGTGTTTCCGATGGCAGTACAATGTTTTAATATTTTTAGAACTAAATTATAAATTAATACGTTAATTTTATTCCATAAGCTTACCACATGTGATAAATTGTGAATATTATGTGAATTCAAACTATTGGGGGGGGGGGGGGTCAGCTTATACACCAGTCTAAGAAAATTTCCAAAATTGATATTCTAAAATAAAAAAGATGGTAAATACATATATATATATATATATAAATATATATATATATATAAATACTTATAAATTTCTAAAAATACTTTAATACTCCGCCTTTTAAAATGAAAAAAGTCACCAATCATCATTCACTATCAAAGTCATTATCATAATTTTCAAGCAACTCCTTAAAATCTCTTTCTTTCATTGGCACATGAATATTGCAAGTGTCTGATTCATCATCATGCCCATCTTCTTCAAAAATGGCGTCATCCTCAATTCCATCCATCGCATTACTGATGCAATATTTTTTGAAAGATCGAACGATCATTTCTTGTGGTAATTCAAGCCAAAAATAAGAGGTTTGGTTTTTATGAACGAGCAAGTTATAACAGGATGTGCGGGACCCAATTAAAGAGATTTGGCAGCGTGGCAAGACAGAATAGGCAAGATCAATAATTTCGGAGAGCACATTTTTTTTTTTTATGCACAGAAAAGTGCTAAGTTTTCATTCTTTGAATTTTTCATCACCTTTTTTTAACATCGGCTTATATAATGGTTTCCAATTTTGGATGATTTTTCACTGAAAAGTCGTATACTAGTCTTATACATAGAAATATACGGTAACTCTCCAGTATTTATTATTTCTGTGATTTGAATGCATGAAATATAAAAGCAAAATTCCCGTATCATGAGCACAATAGTTTTAAACTTTGAAAATAAGAAATCTAGGCAGTCTATTATTTTTTCACCATTCATGATGCATTAACACAGAGATGTCAATAAAGCAATTGGCTATATTAGGCTTACTTAGAATATTCTATAGATTATACGTTTTAAGTGTTAACTCTAATACATTTGAATAAGCTAGTTATAAAGCATTGTAAAATTGTTTTTAAGGATTTAAATTATAGTTTGTCAGTATTCTTTTATTATTTGAATACTTCAATAAATTAACTTTTTGCATATCACCTTCCTACAATTTGGGGGCTCTGCCAAAGATTTAAAGAAGGAACACAATTGTACTGGTATCGGTGATTGTGATGTAGCAATCACATTTATTATTTATTTTTTAAATTGTAATGCAGCATTATTATCTCATGTTTTTAAACTATTTATTTTCAACGCAAAACATCGTTCAAATCGTTTTTTTTTTCTTTCCTTTTTTACCACAAGTAACAGAACCTTTGATTTCAGATTTTTCCCCTCTTCCTCTGTTCTATTTTTAGAACCAGGGTGTGTTGCAAGTGACGTCGACCGCGTCATATTGGGGTGTGTCTTCGATTGGCGAATTAGAGCTTCATTCTCTCCGTGTAAAGTTTCGTTTCTCTTTTCTCTGTTTTCATACGATTTAATCATAATACGCAAATTTCATTTAACAAATAGATTTAAATCATTTCTGCATGTAGTTTTGTAAACCCCTTTTATGCAGTATATATATCAATGCAACCAGTTTTTTAACAGATTTTAAGATTTTAAGATCGGATCAGATTTTTAAGATTTACGAAAGTTTTAATATGTATTATTTTTGACAATGTGACTTGTCGTTTGAATTTCGGGCCTTGCGCCTAAATTCAAAGAGCGATGTTCTTCAATAGCTGTATCGAGATATCTAAAAGTTTATCTTCGGTCTCCGGCTTTTTTTTTAATTTAACGCATATTTGATTTCGGACTTTTGATTATCAAGACCTTTAAAAATGATTTTAACCAGTATTCATCTTTATCATGGAATTACTTCAAGTTTTTAATAATTCTACGTGGAACGCTCTTCGAATGTGTACAGTGACCTACTTCTCCTAATTGCCTTCCACCTCTCAAAGTGAAACAACGAATAAAGAAGATTTTTTATAACTGCTGTCTCTTCAATGTGTCTACTGTTGTCATTTAAGTAAGACTATTCCTATTTATTTTTACTGCAAGTCAACCTTATCATCTTAGCTATACGATCACTCCAGTTACGGCACTCCAGATTGTTTATTCTCGCCACTTATGTGTATTCTCAACATTTAAATTTACATTGTCACATTTGGTTTCCGTGACAAAAAAAGAACAGTCGGCGTTAATTGCTTTATTTATACAACGCAATGCCTTAAATAATAACTTAATGACTGTACTTTTTCGCCGTATTTTTGACGATTGATGCATTCTTTTTAAAGAAAATTTTTGTTCTCAAATAGAACTGCTTTTTTTAAATGGAATTCTGAAAATGTTTTAGCATTATAATTGCTGTTATTCTTTTTTGCAATGTTTTCTGCTCTCATAAAAAGAAAACGTAATCTTTTTCAATCTTAGAAGAAATTTTGTTCCTGAAAATTATTCCTAACTGAATTTTCTTTTGCATAAAATTTTGCAGATTTGTTACTTTTATAGAAAAATACTGACGTAAATTCAAACAAATTGATTTAAAATTATTATTTTTTAATGGAATTTTAAGAAAATTATAATATTCTGCTGTTCTCAGATGGAACATTTTGCTTTTTTAACGGCTGAAGATCGATCAAACATCGTAATGAAAATTTTGTTCTCAAGTTCTATTTGCAATACTTATTCCATGATTTAAAATTTTTGAGCATAGTATAGTTTTAAAAAAAAAAATCCGTTACTGGTTTTCATTTTGAGATATGTCTTGACAAAATTATTGCTGTTTTTAAATTATTGAAAAATGAAATATTATTTTAAAAATCAAGAAATTTATTTATTTATTCACTAACTTATTTATTCTTATGGTGCATTACAAGATATTTATCATAGAAAATCTTTGATGAATTTTGAAATTCTGAAATGAATTCTAAAAATTGTTCTCAGATTTTAAGAACAAATTTATTTAACAAGAGGCTATGGTTTTTATACTTATTCTTATATTGGGTTTTTAAATTTTATTTTATGGCACTAATATATTGAAGTAAAATATTTAATGAATTTGAAGATATATTATGAAAATTAAGATATTTATTGAAGCAAATTATTTTTTCCCCTTGGAATCTGTGATAATTATTGAAGTTTAAATTATTTTACTGAAATTGTTCTCATCTATTACTTGCAAAGAAGTTGAAGTTCTTCATGAATTCGTAGCTGTATATATCCTGCATAATTTTTTGAAGTTTTCTCTGCTTTTAAATATATCAATTTATAATTTTTTGTTCCAAAAATACCTTCAATAACTTTTTATAAAAAATATATCTAACTTGCTTGTACCACCTTCCACTTTTATTCTCAAGACATTTTTGTCATTTAGTGCACGATTTGACTGCTAATATCGATTTTGGTGTTTGGTGAGTGCAGTGTTCCTTTATAAAATTTCAAGAACTGTGTTTGCTTTCTACAAACTGTTATGATAACTGTCAGTGCTTCAATTTTCCAGAATTATGTGGCTTCATCAAAATTTCATGACATATTTTTTTTTGCTTAAAGAAGAAATTAAAAAATTCATTCTCCTGTATTATCCTCATGACTGAAATAATTTGAAAAATTTTTATTCTACATGATTTAAAATGACAATAGTTTTACTCATCTTTCTTATTCACATTTACTTACCTGCTGAAGTTGCCTTCAAGAGTGTTGTTATTAATCCATTTTTTGAAACGCTTCTCTGGTGTGTGGAAATGTTGTTCTGAAAGTACTGAAAATATTATAATACATACTTGCAAAAAAAAAAAAAAATTCTGTTCCTCATTTACAGCAACCAATAAAGATTTGTGCTCCATTTTCGGCTTTGATGTTCCTGGTGAATTCTCAGTAATTTATGTAGTAAAATATCCATATTTTTTCTGATCTTCTCCAGTGTGTTTTTGAAGTTCGTTTTGAAGCTAAATCAGTATATATATTATTTTTTCATAAACAATAGATTTTCCTAGTCAACGTTTACTTGTGAGCGGAAAATTTTCATCCTTACGTAGGGGTAAGCGGCAAAGTTTCATCCTCGCAATGAAAGTGTTTGACTTCTACATCATGCCATATTTTACAAATATTTATAAAATTTACTGTTATTTGAACTACAGAAAATGTTTAAACTCAAGAATGTTTGTTTATTTACTTATTTCTGAAGATTTTTATATGTTAATTATTATCATAGTGCCTTTTCCTTATTTCATAACCCAATTGCTTCAAAATTTTTAATCTGCCATATGCCTCACTTTTTTAATTTATGCAAGAAAATTATTTTAAATTGATCATGAAGATATATATTTTTTAAATGAAGAAAATTTTTATTTGCACCTTTTATACGAAGAAAAGCACAAAATTCTTAGTGAACATATTTACCAGCGCATCTTTTTTTGAAGTATTCGTCAGTGAATCTTCAACAATTCTCTAAGAATCATAAAAAAAAAGTGCTTCTTCATTACCGATTTTGACTACCGATCTTGTCCTCTACTCATCATGGTGTATGTGTTTATATCATCCTTAAGTGCAGTGTTACTCCTAAATGTGTTCTATTTTTAGAACCAGGGTGTGTTGCAAGTGACGTCGACCGCGTCATATTGGGGTGTGTCTTCGATTGGCGAATTAGAGCTTCATTCTCTCCGTGTAAAGTTTCGTTTCTCTTTTCTCTGTTTTCATACGATTTAATCATAATACGCAAATTTCATTTAACAAATAGATTTAAATCATTTCTGCATGTAGTTTTGTAAACCCCTTTTATGCAGTATATATATCAATGCAACCAGTTTTTTAACAGATTTTAAGATTTTAAGATCGGATCAGATTTTTAAGATTTACGAAAGTTTTAATATGTATTATTTTTGACAATGTGACTTGTCGTTTGAATTTCGGGCCTTGCGCCTAAATTCAAAGAGCGATGTTCTTCAATAGCTGTATCGAGATATCTAAAAGTTTATCTTCGGTCTCCGGCTTTTTTTTTAATTTAACGCATATTTGATTTCGGACTTTTGATTATCAAGACCTTTAAAAATGATTTTAACCAGTATTCATCTTTATCATGGAATTACTTCAAGTTTTTAATAATTCTACGTGGAACGCTCTTCGAATGTGTACAGTGACCTACTTCTCCTAATTGCCTTCCACCTCTCAAAGTGAAACAACGAATAAAGAAGATTTTTTATAACTGCTGTCTCTTCAATGTGTCTACTGTTGTCATTTAAGTAAGACTATTCCTATTTATTTTTACTGCAAGTCAACCTTATCATCTTAGCTATACGATCACTCCAGTTACGGCACTCGAGATTGTTTATTCTCGCCACTTATGTGTATTCTCAACATTTAAATTTACATTGTCACATTTGGTTTCCGTGACAAAAAAAGAACAGTCGGCGTTAATTGCTTTATTTATACAACGCAATGCCTTAAATAATAACTTAATGACTGTACTTTTTCGCCGTATTTTTGATGATTGATGCATTCTTTTTAAAGAAAATTTTTGTTCTCAAATAGAACTGCTTTTTTTAAATGGAATTCTGAAAATGTTTTAGCATTATAATTGCTGTTATTCTTTTTTGCAATGTTTTCTGCTCTCATAAAAAGAAAACGTAATCTTTTTCAATCTTAGAAGAAATTTTGTTCCTGAAAATTATTCCTAACTGAATTTTCTTTTGCATAAAATTTTGCAGATTTGTTACTTTTATAGAAAAATACTGACGTAAATTCAAACAAATTGATTTAAAATTATTATTTTTTAATGGAATTTTAAGAAAATTATAATATTCTGCTGTTCTCAGATGGAACATTTTGCTTTTTTAACGGCTGAAGATCGATCAAACATCGTAATGAAAATTTTGTTCTCAAGTTCTATTTGCAATACTTATTCCATGATTTAAAATTTTTGAGCATAGTATAGTTTAAAAAAAAAAATCCGTTACTGGTTTTCATTTTGAGATATGTCTTGACAAAATTATTGCTGTTTTTAAATTATTGAAAAATGAAATATTATTTTAAAAATCAAGAAATTTATTTATTTATTCACTAACTTATTTATTCTTATGGTGCATTATAAGATATTTATCATAGAAAATCTTTGATGAATTTTGAAATTCTGAAATGAATTCTAAAAATTGTTCTCAGATTTTAAGAACAAATTTATTTAACAAGAGGCTATGGTTTTTATACTTATTCTTATATTGGGTTTTTAAATTTTATTTTATGGCACTAATATATTGAAGTAAAATATTTAATGAATTTGAAGATATATTATGAAAATTAAGATATTTATTGAAGCAAATTATTTTTTCCCCTTGGAATCTGTGATAATTATTGAAGTTTAAATTATTTTACTGAAATTGTTCTCATCTATTACTTGCAAAGAAGTTGAAGTTCTTCATGAATTCGTAGCTGTATATATCCTGCATAATTTTTTGAAGTTTTCTCTGCTTTTAAATATATCAATTTATAATTTTTTGTTCCAAAAATACCTTCAATAACTTTTTATAAAAAATATATCTAACTTGCTTGTACCACCTTCCACTTTTATTCTCAAGACATTTTTGTCATTTAGTGCACGATTTGACTGCTAATATCGATTTTGGTGTTTGGTGAGTGCAGTGTTCCTTTATAAAATTTCAAGAACTGTGTTTGCTTTCTACAAACTGTTATGATAACTGTCAGTGCTTCAATTTTCCAGAATTATGTGGCTTCATCAAAATTTCATGACATATTTTTTTTTGCTTAAAGAAGAAATTAAAAAATTCATTCTCCTGTATTATCCTCATGACTGAAATAATTTGAAAAATTTTTATTCTACATGATTTAAAATGACAATAGTTTTACTCATCTTTCTTATTCACATTTACTTACCTGCTGAAGTTGCCTTCAAGAGTGTTGTTATTAATCCATTTTTTGAAACGCTTCTCTGGTGTGTGGAAATGTTGTTCTGAAAGTACTGAAAATATTATAATACATACCTGCAAAAAAAAAAAAAAATTCTGTTCCTCATTTACAGCAACCAATAAAGATTTGTGCTCCATTTTCGGCTTTGATGTTCCTGGTGAATTCTCAGTAATTTATGTAGTAAAATATCCATATTTTTTCTGATCTTCTCCAGTGTGTTTTTGAAGTTCGTTTTGAAGCTAAATCAGTATATATATTATTTTTTCATAAACAATAGATTTTCCTAGTCAACGTTTACTTGTGAGCGGAAAATTTTCATCCTTACGTAGGGGTAAGCGGCAAAGTTTCATCCTCGCAATGAAAGTGTTTGACTTCTACATCATGCCATATTTTACAAATATTTATAAAATTTACTGTTATTTGAACTACAGAAAATGTTTAAACTCAAGAATGTTTGTTTATTTACTTATTTCTGAAGATTTTTATATGTTAATTATTATCATAGTGCCTTTTCCTTATTTCATAACCCAATTGCTTCAAAATTTTTAATCTGCCATATGCCTCACTTTTTTAATTTATGCAAGAAAATTATTTTAAATTGATCATGAAGATATATATTTTTTAAATGAAGAAAATTTTTATTTGCACCTTTTATACGAAGAAAAGCACAAAATTCTTAGTGAACATATTTACCAGCGCATCTTTTTTTGAAGTATTCGTCAGTGAATCTTCAACAATTCTCTAAGAATCATAAAAAAAAAGTGCTTCTTCATTACCGATTTTGACTACCGATCTTGTCCTCTACTCATCATGGTGTATGTGTTTATATCATCCTTAAGTGCAGTGTTACTCCTAAATGAACCACCATGCATTGTCTTCTTTTTGCCAGCAGTGTCTACCGATTTTTCCTTCAAAGTATATCACCATATTCTGCTAAATGTTCATAATTGGTGATAGTGTTGTTCCTAACTGTGCATTTTTTTTTCAACAAAATAGAAGTGTTTGAATAGTTCACAGTACTATTCATATCCAACCATTTGTGGTTTATACCAAGAGCTTCTTTACATCTGTAAAATACACTAATTTTTTTTTTTGTTTTCTATGCTGATTATTTGATTATCTCTTGCACAAGATCTCAGAGGTCTCTTATACGCAGTGGAGTCTGCTGTATTTTTGTGTTTTGTATAAATGTGTTTACAGAGTTCCTGAATGTGTCCACTGATCAAGGTATCATGAAGGATTGTTTATTTACTCTACAATATTTTTTAAATTTTTGCAGCTCTTTAATTTAATTTCAACTGTTGTTTAAAGTTAATTTAAAATATTTTTTTTACAAGCATAGAAACTTAAATTTAAATTTTACTATTAAATTATTGAAGGAATTAAACTAAATATTTTTTATGGTACACTTGTTTGGTAATTAAAATTTTTCCTGATTATGACAATTTTTTTAACTATTATGATTAATGAAATTTAAGTCCTAGGTTGTCGGAATATAAGTAAAATATTCTCGACTTTCTCATTGCAATTTATTTTTATAAATATGCAGAAAATTGATTAGTAGAAATGACTTGTTCATTTTGAATGTTTCAATATATGAGAAAATTGATTAGTAGAAATGACTTGTTCATTTTGAATGTTTCAATATATGAGGAAATTGATTAGTAGAAATGACTTGTTCATTTTGAATGTTTCAATATGTGAGGAAATTGATTAGTAGAAATGACTTGCTCATTTTGAATGTTTCAATATTATGAAAAAATTGATTAGTAGAAATGATTTTTCATTTCGAATGTTTCAATTTTATGATTTATTTTTCCTAGGCAGTCAGAGTATATTTAGAGAGGGTACTTCTGACTTTATGTTGCTTTACTTTTGCAACTTTATAAATTTTGATTCATAAGTGTACCTTATTTTTTTAACTTATTGAATTCAAAAATTTTTTATGGTCTCTTTTGGCTAAAAATTTATTTAGCTTTTGGATATATTATTAATTTTAAAATGTTATAAAGGATAATATTTAATTTATAGAGATCATTTTACACAGGAAGGTGCCTTTCTTTGCCTGTGATTGCAATGGGGCTTGATATTAATATTATTGTATACTATCATGTTATGTATACTATTGAAATTTGAATGTACTACTTGATGTATATTCTTTTTCTTTCTCTTTAGGTCACTGTACATGTACGTTCCCTAAATGTGCACATGCACTTAAAATTTTTATTATGACTTTTAAATTTTAACTTAAATTTTATTCTACATTTTTTTGCTCCTTGGCTTTTAAAATTTTGTTTTCCCTTTGTTGAAAAAGCTCTTTCAAGATTTACCTTTTTCACCTTTTGGTCATCCAAAATTTTGTTCGGCAAATGGGGGTAATGTGATGTAGCAATCACATTTATTATTTATTTTTTAAATTGTAATGCAGCATTATTATCTCATGTTTTTAAACTATTTATTTTCAACGCAAAACATCGTTCAAATCGTTTTTTTTTCTTTCCTTTTTTACCACAAGTAACAGAACCTTTGATTTCAGATTTTTCCCCTCTTCCTCTGTTCTATTTTTAGAACCAGGGTGTGTTGCAAGTGACGTCGACCGCGTCATATTGGGGTGTGTCTTCGATTGGCGAATTAGAGCTTCATTCTCTCCGTGTAAAGTTTCGTTTCTCTTTTCTCTGTTTTCATACAATTTAATCATAATACGCAAATTTCATTTAACAAATAGATTTAAATCATTTCTGCATGTAGTTTTGTAAACCCCTTTTATGCAGTATATATATCAATGCAGCCAGTTTTTTAACAGATTTTAAGATTTTAAGATCGGATCAGATTTTTAAGATTTACGAAAGTTTTAATATGTATTATTTTTGACAATGTGACTTGTCGTTTGAATTTCGGGCCTTGCGCCTAAATTCAAAGAGCGATGTTCTTCAATAGCTGTATCGAGATATCTAAAAGTTTATCTTCGGTCTCCGGCTTTTTTTTAATTTAACGCATATTTGATTTCGGACTTTTGATTATCAAGACCTTTAAAAATGATTTTAACCAGTATTCATCTTTATCATGGAATTACTTCAAGTTTTTAATAATTCTACGTGGAACGCTCTTCGAATGTGTACAGTGACCTACTTCTCCTAATTGCCTTCCACCTCTCAAAGTGAAACAACGAATAAAGAAGATTTTTTATAACTGCTGTCTCTTCAATGTGTCTACTGTTGTCATTTAAGTAAGACTATTCCTATTTATTTTTACTGCAAGTCAACCTTATCATCTTAGCTATACGATCACTCCAGTTACGGCACTCCAGATTGTTTATTCTCGCCACTTATGTGTATTCTCAACATTTAAATTTACATTGTCACAGTGATAACGGGATCAAGTAGGAAAATAAGATTCAAATGCAAAACTGTCATGAATCGCCAATGTCAAGAGTTGTATTTTGAGTTAGCAAGGCAAGTGTGAAAACCGTAATTGTACTTCTCTAAGTGCAAGTTTGGAAGATAAACATGGGAACTCTGAATAAAGCTAGAAGAATTTATCTCATAAAGCTGTGTGAGGGATGTGAAATTGAACTATCAGAAAAAACGACGATCCAAGCGCTGATAAAACTAATTAAATACTCAGAAGAATACAGCGAAGATTTCATACAGGACCACTAGAAATAATTATGACAGCAAGAAATGAAAAAGCAGAAGAAAAAGAGAAAGACGAGAAGAAACTATAGGCACAAGCAGAACTCAAAGAGAAGAAATTACAAAGATAACTTAAAGAAAAGAAACTTTAGTTGCAAGCAAAGGTTGAAGAAAAGAAATTGCAAGCTGCTATCGAAGAAAAGAAAATGGAGAGTAGAATTGGAACAAAAAGATCGCGAAAGGGAGTTCAAAATTAAGAAAATACAGTAACAAGAAATTTAACATACCAATATGAATCCAAGGACAAATCTAGGTCAGCAATATGATTACTTAGACTGTTAACAAAATATGATAGTTCTAGTGATATTAGTTTATATTTGGCCATGTATGAAAGACAAATGGCGCAAACAGGTACTGACAAAATAGAATGGGTAACCAAATACTATCATAGGACAAAATGCAATATTTCACCTTGATTCAAACATAAAATATATTATATGAACTTTAAAAAGTTCATTGTTTTACTTAAAAGGTGACTAAAATAATGAAACAGATGTTACAAGTTAAAAATATACTTTTATTTAAAACTTCGTAGTAGTTTCAAGTTTTTCTAAGCTCTTCATCATAGAATAAATTATTAAAAGTAAAGGTCAAGCAAATAATTAATAATGTATAATTAAATATGCATATTAAAGATGAGATACATTTTCCTTGAATTATTCAATGAAACTTTCCTCAAGCAGGGGTACTCTATTAATTCACATCAAAATCATAAAGTAAGGAAGTTTTATTTCAGGTTTAGCCAGTCTTAATAACCGAAAAAACTTGATTAATACATAAATATATTTGGTAAAAAGATTGCAATTACCATTCATATCAGCATACCTTGTTTTTTTTTTTTTTTTTTTTTTTTTTTTTCAATAATAATTTTATACTTACTTCATGAAAAACCACAAGTTCAGTCATATCGAGAATTGCATATTCAAATACATACAGAATGTGATATAAAACAAAAAATTTCTGTAATCTTGCCCCTACATCTTAACTGAAAGTGTATTGTTTACATCTGCGATGATGTGCAGATGTTAAGAATAAAACTATAAGTTACTCAATGACGCCTTTTTTTAAGAAATTCTTCGCAGTGAACTGTAATTTCTTTATTTAAAACAATAATTTTTAAGAGTGAAACAGTCTCTCTGGCCGTTTCCAAATGAATACATTCCATCATTCAATAACAACAAAAAATTTCAGTGTTTCCACTCACTCGTAAATAAATTACAATCTATCATCAACACGCAGACGATTGGAATAATAAATAAAATTGCGGTGCTGACACAGCGCCCTCGTACGGGAGATTTTAATTACGATCAGTAACATACTCCCGACCGTTGAAACCTGCAGGTTTCAAAACTACTCTAATATACAATATAAAATTACATAATACTACATATAACAATGCAAAAGATATAATTAATAACAAAGGAAAAATGGCAAAATTACTTTACATTTGAATACAATAAAACATACTATAGAAATTAAACAACGAAATATATTCAAAATACACCAGATATATACATAAAGGAAATTAGTTTCCATTAATTGGAAGAGGACAAATACTTCTCACATTTCTCTTTATTATTGTACCGTTAGGTAGATGAATGTTCACTACTCGAACTTTTTTGTCCTTACCGATATATATCTCAGAAATCCTACCTGTTGCCCATTTTGTGCTGAGCATATTTTCATCTTTGATCAATACGAGAGAACCAACATTTATATTGTTTTTATTTATTTGCCATTTATTACGTTTCTGTAAGGTGTTCAGATAGTCCCGCTTCCGTAATTTCCATATTTGCTGGCTATATTTTGCCAGTTGCTAAGTTTGTTTTTCGAAATTTCAGTGAGCTGGGGTTCAATAATAGACGTTAAGGGCCTACCTATAAGAAAATGACCTGGTGACAGAGTCTCGAAATCGTCGAAATCTGATGATAATGGGGACAGAGGTCTTGAGTTCAAAACACTTTCAATTTCTAGAATTACTAGAGTTGAATATTACTAGAGTTACTGTTACTAAGTTACTAGAGCAGAAATTCCTCTAAAGTGAGGTGCGCATTACCAATTACACGTTTTAGATGGAATTTGAATGATTTAACCCCTGCCTCCCAAAGACCACTGAAGTTCGGTGCTTTCGAAGGAATAAAATTCCATTCGATATTTTCCCTTGCAAAATAATCAGCTAATGCTTCATCTGGGTGTCTAACCAAATTGTGAAGCCTTTTCAATTCTAAGTTTGCCCCTACAAAGTTTTTTGCATTGTCAGAAAATATTTTTGAACACTTTCCCCTTCTGCTAAGAAAGTGCTTAAAACAAGCAATGAAGGCTGCAGAAGTGAGATCTGAAACGAAATCTAGATGAATAGCTTTGGTGCAGAGACAAACAAATATACATACATACACTTTATGATATGTACCTTTCCTTTGATTTTTGAATTTAATGTAAAAAGGGCCGCAATAATCAGTTCCAATAATGGAAAATGGAAATGAAGGTATAACACGCTCTTTGGGCAAGTCACCCATAACTTGACTCGCTAATACAGGCTTGTTTTTAAAACAAGTGACACATTTATATGTTATTTTGCGACAGATGTTTCTACCATTAGTTATCCAAAATTTACGACGAATATGGTACAACAATGTTTGTGATCCTACATGTAAATACTTTAAATGAAAATATCTTACAATAATTAAAGTAAGGGGATGCTTACTTGGCAGAACCATAGGATGTTTTTCATTTGTTGTCAAATATGAGTTACCCAATCTACCCCCAACTCTTAAAATATTACTTTCATCTAAGAAACAATTTAAAGAATTTAGTTTACTTTTATTTGGTACTGAATTATCTTTCTGAAGACATTTTATTTCTTCCTGATACTCACTTTGTTGAACCATCTTTATCAGTGATAATTCTGCAGCATTCAATTCTCTAGAAGTAAGATGATCTTTCACTCTATTAATATTTCGAAGGTTATGAATAAATCTAAGCACATAACATAAAATACGAATGATAGTTATATAATTATTACTAACACTAATAATATAATCTAATAAGTAATTTTGATCATAAATAGCTAAAGTTACTAAAGAGTTGTCATTTTCACATTTAACTGTTTTCTTTAGTTCATCAGAATAGTCATCTGGCAAATTTTGGCTGTTGCAATCATTAGTTGGGAGAACTGTTTCTCTCAAAAAGGGGGGACCTTTAAACCACAAATCCTTTTCTAAGAGCATATCAACACTGATGCCTCTGGTAAGGAGGTCGGCTGGATTAGACTTTCCTGGACAATGAAACCACGAATTGGAGTCAGCCAAAAATTGAATCTCGTTGACAAGATTCGTTATGAATGATTTCCATCTTTTACTAGAACCTCTAATCCAGTACAAAGTGGTTTTCAAATCTGTCCAGAAGAACATATCTGATGGCTTCTTATGATCTACTACTTTCTTGACTGCATTACCTAGTCGGGCAGCAAGTAAAGCTCCCAATAGCTCTAATCTTGGTAAAGTGATTTTTTTTAAGAGGTGTAACTCTACTTTTTGAAGTCACAAGGTTAACTTCAATAGCATTTTCTTTAACAATTCTGAGGTATATGACAGTGCCGAAGGCTTTTTTACTAACATCGCAGAAACAGTGAATCTCTACCACATCTGAATTTTCTTCTTTCGTTGAATTTAGCATAATTCTTGGAATTTTTAGGTCGGAGAGGCGTGCGATCTCAGAACACCATTGAAGCCACTTTTCTTTAACATCTATTGGTAGATCTTTATCCCAAGCAATTTTCCTCAACCACAGATCTTGAAATAGGCATTTCATGCGAATAGTATAAGGAGCGAGCAAGCCAAGAGGGTCGAATATTTTTCCAATAGCACGCAGGATGAAGCGCTTGGTGTTTTCATTTTTTGATAAAATTTCTAAAATACCTTTTACATCTACAATAAAGCAATCTTCACTTGTATGCGAAGACATTCCTAGAACCTTTGTTGAGTCAAATCCTAATTCAATTGGGTTATGTAGAGGCTGAGTATCAAACCCTTCTTGTTTCCATTGCTCCATCAAATCGTTATCATTAGTTGACCATTTTCTGAGTTTCATACTTGCTTCGCTCATAATATAAACAGCATTTCGAGAGATTTCTAACGCATCTAGCAAGTTGTCAGCACCAGCGATGAAATCATCAACGTAGAGGCACCTATCTAATAACTTTGTTGTTGTAGGATATCTAACTTGAAATTTCTTGATAGGTTTTCTTAGAGTAGCTGCAAGAAGAAACGGGGAAGCATTCATACCAAAAAGAACTCGGTTGAAGCGATATATTTCTATACCTCTATCTCCAATCCATAAAAACCTCACTGCATCTCTGTCTTTCTCCACTAGGGATATCTGCAGAAAGGCCTTTTCTATATCACCTATTAATGCTATTTTGTTTAATCTAAAATTGATAAGTAGATCGAATAAGTTTGGATTAAGATTTGGACCTGGCCAAAGACAATCATTTAATGATAATTTGCCAACATCGTGTGAGCTGGCATCGAAGACTACTCTCATTTTTGTTGTTAGGCTTTGTCTAAAGACAGGTTGATGTGGAAGATAAAAAAGGGGTTTCTCCACTGGCATGTGCGTTTCCGTTATTTTTTCTATGATTCCTTTATTTTCATAATCTTTCAAAGTCTCACAATATTGAGCATGAAGCTCTAATTTTCGCTTCATTTTCACTTTAAGACAGTTTAGTCTATTATTGGCTATTTTGAAATTGTCGTTCATTTCTCGCCAATCCTTTTTCCATGGTAAGGGAACTTTGTAACATTTGTTTTTATAAGATACAGATTTTTCAAATATTTCTAATGCTCTATCTTCGTCAGTACATGTGGGATTGTCTTTTATCCCTAATGTTTCTAACTGAAAGAATTTTTGAACTTCTTTTGTCAAATCTTCATAGTTACAAACAAACCCACAATGAGTTTTTGCATGATTTGATTGTCAGGATTTAATACGCTTCTGCAGGCAATGAATCCGAATACCAAGTTTTGGAATTTTAAATTAGAATTGGGGACTTCAATTCGACCGACTTCTAAAAGATCATAAAATATTTGAGCTCCCAAAAGAACATCAATTTTTCCAGGTTTGTAAAATTCTGGATCCGCTAATTTAATGTTATTAGGGTAATATTCTGTTGGAACGTTAATCCGATTTACTGGAATAGTATCCGATATTTTTGGTACACAAAGAAGTTCTATTTCCGCCTTAAAATTTGAATTGTTTGAAATTAATGCTTTTACCTTGGAGTTAATATTCACGGAGATGCCATTTAATCCTGAAACCGCAACATTTATTTTTTCTTTCTTAATTCCTAAATAATCAGCACACTGAATCGTAATGAAATTACTCATTGATCCAGCATCAATCAAACCTCTTAACGGCTTAAATTCGCCAAATTTATTTTTAATATAAACAATGATAGTTGATAAGATGCCAGAACTTAAATAATTCATCCCACAAACAGATGTACCTGAAAATACTCTTTCGTTAGAAATGTGAAATGTTGCAGCATTCGGGTCTAGACTTGAATGCGCTACGATTTGATTCTGGTTTTGGGTATTGCAATCACGGACCTTGGGTTTTGAAATAAATTCATTTTTTCTATCGCTGTTTTGAATTTGCTTTTCATTTTCATTCTCAAAATGCAGTAAACTTGAATGCTTTTTCATACATTTCTGACAAGAATAAGTAGATTTACAATTTCTAACCGAGTGGAATTTTAAACAGTTAAAACAAATATTATTTTTCTTTGCGAATTCATATCTAGAAGCCACTGAAAGATTTAAGAATTCTGGACATTTGTGCAAACCGTGGAATTCATTACTCTGACACTTAACACTTTTAAATGTTTTTGAGTTTTTACCATTAGATGTAGATACCATACATACCATACTAGTGATTCGTTGTTGAACATTGCGTTTAGGAGTTACATTATTTATAAGAGGTTTTGAAACTTGCAGTGTTCTCGCTTGTCTTTTTAAAAATTCGATTAATTCTTTTAATTTTGGTAGCTCGTCTTTTTTTTGTTCACGTTCAAACCATAATTTTGTGGACCCATCTAATTTCTGCCACAATATATAAGTTATTATTGTATCCGCAAACCCTTCAATTTTTTGATCGAGAATTTCTAGAGATCTGATACATTCACTGGCGGTATCTGCCAAATTAAGAATAGCACTAGGTGTTTCACTTTGTATTGAATTAATGGACATTAATTTTTTAATGTGAGCAAGAACTTGTTGTCTTTTATTGGAATATCTTTCCTCTAATAAGGACCACACTGTTTGATAATTATCATCTGAAATCATTATACTCTGTATAACTTTGGCAGCTTCAGAATGAAGCGAAGATTTCAAATATGATAACTTTTGAGTGCCCGAAAGTGCGCTATTATTGTGAACGCTAGATTTAAAAAGATCACTAAAATATATCCAATCCTGTACATTGTCACTAAAAGAAGGTAGATTAATTGTGGGAAGTCGAACTTCCATTACACTATTCTCTTGTTTTGGCTTTGATTCATTACAAACATTTATTTGTTTTTGTTTCGCTCTTTTAATTTTTAACCAAGTTTCATCTAACTCTTTTTCAATCGATGAATGTTCATCGATATATTTATCAAAAATTTCTTTCAATTCTGTATTGAATTGATCACATTTCGTACTTACAAGTTCTAAAGAGCATTCATCAGAGTCACTTAATTTAATTTCACTCACAAAATTAGTAATTTTACATTTTAAAACTCTTTATTTTTGTCAAAATATTTTTTAATTCAGTAGACCTGTTAAAGAAAAAGTCCTACCTTATTCGAAGAAACCAAGTCTCGTCGCTGATTCTTGATTCTTAAAAGCAAACGATAAATCTATTTACTTTGGCCTTGAAGGGCCAATTTTTGTTAAGAATAAAACAATAAGTTACTCAATGACACCTTTTTTTAAGAAATTCTTCGCAGTGAACTGTAATTTATTTAAAACAATAATTTTTAAGAGTGAAACAGTCTCTCTGGCCGTTTCCAAATAAATACGTTCCATCATTCAATAACAACAAAAAATTCAGTGTTTCCACTCACTCGTAAATAAAATTACGGCGCTGACACAGCGCCCTCGTATGGGAGATTTTAATTACGATCAGTAACAGCGGATTTCAGGCATTTGTGGATTTTAGGTTGCGGATTTGAAAGAGTCTATGAAAAATATTCTTTTGAAATGAATACAAGCTGTCACCACAAAAGTTTAGGCAGAAATTTTTCTCGTAGAAAAAGGAGCCATCAGCCAATTGGTGTGATTTCGCCTATGAGATCAAGATGTACTTCCAACAAGGATTGAAGCTCTTCAAGTAGATAACTTTGAGGAATTGTCAGAGTTAATCTTAGTAAATCAAATTTGGCATAATTTACCTGTGGAACCAAAAGAACATTTCATAGAGGAACTATTAGTAATAAAAATTGATGACTTAATCAATAAATCGGATGTTTACAAAAAAGCTCAAAGGGTTTGCACGAAATAAACAGTAAGAAATATAAGTGGCAGTTTAGAGGACAAAAAATTCAGAACGGCTGGCTACAACAAATCGAAAGGGCACCAAATTGATAATAGGAACCGTGTGAATGACAGAAAAAACAAGCCCCATATATTATCTTTTAGATGTAACAAACCTGGCCATGTAAGAATGAAATGTACCACTAGGAATAAAACACAACAAGAATATTCAAATTATAACCCACAATATACTCAAAACTGGCGAGAAATGAAATCCCAAGATTGGAGCCAAAACACACGAAGAAAAATAGTTAATATGAGCAGTTAAATATCAAGAAAGGGAGAATCCTAGATATTCAGTGAATGAAAACAAACATAATAATCGATACAGGAAGCAACATTTCGGTTGCCGATTCAAGATATCATACTGCAATAAACTTGCCAAAGCTAACCAGATTAATATATCTGTATCGGACATAGGTGGAAAAGTGACAGCATGACATGTCCTAAAAGAAAAAAAGATTAGAAAGAAAAAGTTAAAAAACAATCCTGATCAGAAAATAAAAGAGGATCTTATTGGAAATAATGCAAGAAATGTTAAAAAATACAAAAATAGTAATGCAAAAAATTTACTGGCAAATCTTTACTTCAACCTGAAACATCTGATGACGAATCCAAGTGGTATAAGTATGTGCCAAAACTACAAAGAATCATCAATAGCACAATAACGTGAAGCACCAAGTATAGTCCCTTTGAGTTAATAACAGGAGTTAAAATGAAGGACAGTGACATAAAAGACATCAAAAAATTTTAGAAGAAGAGTATATCGAGTGTATTATGGAGGGATGTGAAGCCATGAAAGAAGAGGCAAAGAAAAACATACTCAAAATACAGGAAGAAAACAAAGTGCAGTTTAATAAGAAAAGAAAACAGCCAAGAAAGTACGAAATAGGAGATATCATCCCTTTAAAGAGAAGGCAGTTTGTCAATGTTATGAAACTGAAAGAAAAATATTTGGTGCTTTATGAGATAACTGCAGCCCAGAATCACAATCGATATGAAGTAGAAAAAATAGGAGGTCATGAAGGTCCAGAAAATATGTCAACCAGAGCTGAATATATGAAGCCATAGCCTGTGGGTTAAACTCTTGGATAAGTTATTGTAGATTAATTGTATGTGTATGTGTGCTGAGCTTGTAATACTGTGTTATAATCAAAATTTTCTATGCAAGAAAGAATTTACCTCAAAATTTAACTATAAGCATGAATATAGAGTAATTTAAGATACTGATGTCGAGACACCATCAAGTCAGAATGACAGATCTGTAGGATTTGAATTTAAATAGCATGATTTATTTTACTTATGACATGTGTGATCAACAAATAACTAACGCTCTGGTATTTATTATTGTCTATGATTTGAATGCATAAGATATAAAAGCGAAGTTCACGGATCACGAACACAATGACTTTAACCCTCCAAGCGTCTTGCAAAAGGGTAAAATTGTAATGTTATTTTCTTTGCATTTATTTTTAAAGGCTAAGAAAATATAATTCTTTCAACATTATAAAAAAAACTCAATTACAAATATGAATGTAATCCTTGAGAGTATTAATCATTCTTCAATGAATTTAAAATTCATTAAATTCATTAAATCTATAGAATTATATTATCTTAAATATTGCTTGTATTGCTGTGAAACCTGGAGCTTAGTGAACGGAATATTACACCTCAAACACTTAGAGGGTTAAACTTTGAAAATAAGAAAAGAGGCAGTCTATTATTTTTCCATCTTTCATGAAGCATTGACTCAGAGATGTCAATAAAGCAATTAGCTGTATTAGGCTCAAGTAGATTATTCTACAGGTTATATGTTTCAAGTGTTAACCCTAGTACATTTGAATAAGCTAATTATAAAGCATTGTAAAATTATCTTTAAGGAATTAAATCAAAGTTTATATGATTACAGTATTCTTTTATTACTTGAATATTTCAAGAAACTATTCACCTATCACCTTCCTACATGTATATATTTTTTTTCTATTGAGCGGTATAAAAATTGAAATTTCGTGATGTTTAGAATTTTAAAAAATTGCAGTAAAAGTGAAATGTATTGGTTGGGTCAAATTAGTATGACATCAGTGTTACTCATAAACATGTTTTTGCTTTGTAATATAGATTGTTTTTTCAAAATGGCAGAATTACCAACTGTTTCCATAAGCAGTATGTCTTCTTTCCCATAAATAATCTGTTAAAAATCACGAGAAACTCAGAGTAAATAAAAGCATATGTGGATATTTGGTGAGAAATAAGTTCTTGACTGCAATCAACTCAAGCTAAGCAGACAATTGTTGCTTTTATTCTTTTACTATTTTATTCCCTTTTTTTTTTTCACTTCCTTTTTTAAAGAATCTACCAAGAGAAAATGTTCATTTAAACAAATATCTGTTTGTTTTTCTTAGTAGAATTTTCCGAGAAGGCTAAAATTTATTTATATTTTATAAGAAAAATCGTCCTTTCAGTGAAGAAAGCACAAAATTGGCATTCCTTGACATTAAATGACAAAACTTTTGTTGAGTTTCACTTCATTTTGAACACTGATCATTTTTTATTACTGTAATAATGATGAAAATTTTGATAGTAATTGTTGTAAATCTTTATTTTTATTAAGAACTCTCAGAGGTTAGCACCTGGCAGCTCTGAAATGACCATGATGAATCATCAGTTAATTTTATCTGTTATTCACAATCTCTCTTAGTGTGATAGTTGTTTTTTAAAATTACCTTGCTTGTTTTTGCAATGATCTGTGATATATATTTTTTTCTTTTGTTCTTATTAGGGGGTTATGAGTGCTGGGATCCCCTGGCCTTTATTACAAAATCAGTATTCTTCAGATCATGCATATCAAGATGAAATTTGGAAAATGTTGCATTCACCAGAAGAGGTATTGTTGCATATATTATTATTAATTTTTTTTTTTTTTTTTTTTTTTTTTTAATGAAGCTATTAAATTTTATTGTATTGAAAATGAAATCTCAATATATTTTTTTTATTTCTGTATGCTATGAAAAGATTAATATTTCAAAATGTTTCTATTAGTCTAAAAGGATAGAATATATAAACTGAAGAGAGATAATGTTGTTTCTGCTCAGAATTACCGAATATTTCTCAAATAATTTGCATTTTATCTCGGATAAGCTTGATGTGAGCCTCAAATTAACTGTGACATTGAATTTTATGAAAAATTTTAACACTTCATAGTGAGTGATGGACATTGGGAAATAAAAGGTAGGTGTTAAATGATGATTACTGTAAAAATCTTAGGCATCAAATTAAAATTTTTAGTTGCAATTTATAAAATCCATTTTTAACATTACTGTAATATTGTGTGCTACTTTTTAGAAAAGCACAAATGCTTGTTTTTATGTAAAATTATTGAAGCTCTTAATCACCAAGATTGTAACAATTGAAGTAATTGTAAAACTGATATGAAACTTTTTTAATTATTACAAGGTATATTTAGAAATTAATAAAAAAAAAAAGCACTTAATTATGTAAAACAAAATTAAAACTTGATAACTTCTTGGCAAAACAAAAACAAAATTTTATCCAGTGTTGATAATTACAATTGAATTTACTAAAAATAAAAAAACACAATGCATATCTACATTTGAATCTCATAACATGAAATTAAAAGGTGTACTAATTTTTTTTTTTTTTTTTTTTGTGTGTGTGTGTGTGTTAATTGTTAAGACAATATTTAATGAACATATTTTTTTAAAAACTAGGCATCAGATTTTATGACCGAGAATAATTTTGTAGTTGTCAAATGCAATAATTTAGTTGCATTTGATGACTAACAACAGCTAATTTCGAACACTGTTCATAGTATCTTTTAACAATACAGCTTATATTGCATAATACTTTGCTATTCTAAAGTCTTTTGTAAATCATTTTCATGTCACAAAATGAGGTAAGTTCATTGAAATTTTTGTTGCATTATCTTCATTATTCTTGTGTATCTGAACAAAACTCCAGAATCAGCTTGAATTGAGACACTACTGACTAATTAAGTGAATTATGCCGTTTAAAGGACAGAGTCGCAGTAAGACAAAGTAAGTCGCATTTTCTGAAATGTTCAAATAACAAAATTTTCTGAGCATGCTACAATTATTTCCTATGGGGTAAAATATATTTGTATGTGTTATGTTGTAAAAGCTTTACATAACATTCCCCCTTCTTAAATTTACATAAATTTAATTTTGTATATTTTGTTAATTTTAATAATCTACTTCCTTTTACCATCTTTCAATTTTGACAGCAAATTTTATTAAGTTTTAAATATTAAATCCTAAATCTTTATTTTTAATTATTTCATTTAAAATTACATTTATTATATTCTATTATCTTTTTCCATTTCTCTGATAAACTTTCATAACAATTGCTGAAATCGTTTGCCAGAGAAACGAAATTATAACTCCTACACTTTCCCTTATTTTTATTGCTTTCTATTCACTTCGCACTCCAAAAGATGCAACTTTTAAGAAAGATTTCTCTCTTATCTCAAAACAGACAGGAAATTCCTTTTGACGTCATAGGAACTCCCACATAGCGAACATTCCTTATGTTCCCGCTCGTTAGAGTGTTGCCATTCCACGGTGATTATTCCGCCACTAAAACATTTTCCCCCTGTTCACGTTCGATAGATCGTTCTCTTGGATTCAATGCATCGTCTTTTGGAATATTCTGATTGGCTGACGTTGCCGAGATCGTTTCCAGATTTCGGCAGGCATTTCAAAAAGAAGTTCAGTTCGTTATTATTGTCGGAAGAGAGAACACCGGTTTGCAGATCGGCAATTTTTAAGTCGTCACCGTTGGGCCTTTGGGCCCAACGGGTGTTTCCTTGCAGTGATACAATAGTACCAAAGGGACATACTTTTACAAAATGAACGTTTGTTTTCTTCAGCATATCGTTAGCATCCAATCTGCCCAGATCTCTCAGTAGAGACGTCATCGATGTTATAATTCACCCTGGATGTATTTCAGAGATGTTTGATATGAATTCCCTGCTTTAAGCTATCACCGTTCATCCCCAGTTTCTTGGTGTGGATCACTTAAGTTAAGGATAATCGCGTCTATCGGATCATAACAAATCATTTCCGCTTCTTATCCCCTTCATCGCCATTCACATATTATTTTGATTGAATGTCAAGACCAAATAGTTAAATGCTTATAGTGTAAATCTGGACAGCACATGTTCAATCTGGATTTAGCCGATTTTCGATATTATGTTCACTATTCTTCAGACGTCTAAGAAGTACCTATTTAGAGCAAAGATTTACTTTTCTTCTCATTTAATTACTCGAACTCCGAAAACTCTTCTTTACAATGACATAAATACTAAAACTTTCAGAGTAATCTATCACTAAAGTATCTTCGTTATTTGTGTTAATAAAATACACTCTAAAGCAGATTAATTATTTAATGTGTCTTCAGTAAAGAATGCACTAATGTATTTCAAGACATAGTGTTAACTATATAATAATATATAATATAAATATATTGCAATATTAATATGTATCTTCTGCAAGGATCCTTCGCAGCTCGCCATATTTTTTATATAAATAAAATAATTAGTTTGGCAATATTGTTTCATTTTGTGTATCCATACTTACAGTGTCTCAAGGGGTGAGTGATTATTTTGTTTTTCCTTTTCAGATTTATTTAAATTTATTTACATCGCTATTAACCATTATAAGATCAAGGCCATAGTGTGATTTCAGGGAATGTGAATTGAATTTATTTCGATCAGATTTAAATATTTCTTTTTGAATTTTCGTTTCAATTTACATATCCCGGAATCTCACTTAACATTCTTGGTGCCCTGACGTTAGCGAAACACTCTTGGGTTTACTGCATAGTTGTTTTTAAATTTTTTTTTAACTCTTCTCTCTCGTAAGCATTTACGATGACGTAAAGTTTTAGCGATTTCGCTTCAAAACTTTTAACATTTTAAAACTTTTTGCATATTTTTTATCTCTCTTATAAACTCCTATAAATAAATTATTATATAAATATTTTTTATAAATAGATGACTTAAATTATTCTTATAATGCTTTATTATGATTTTTTTTTTGCAATTAACTTCTTTAAAAGTTACGTTTTTTAAGTTCATAAACATTAAAAATTTTAATTACTACTTCAACATTATTTTAATCTCTACGTTTTCTCTCATGTGCAGATATTATTTTGATTTTGAATATATTCTGGTACAATTATATTAATTTTGAAAGAGAAATATTTTCTTTTATATATTATGTGTGCCTTTTTCTGATTGAACAATATTTTATCTTCAAGGACATGGTATAGAATATCATTATATGTTTATGAAGTTCTAATTTTGTGTTTATTTGATATACAAAATGAAAAAGTTTTGATAATTGCCTCATTTTATATTGAGATGATACAATTTTATAGTTTTGAAATTTTTATTAGGTATGTGACGGTTTTCTTTTAAACAATTTATTTCACAGTGTTATAATGTTTTATAAAAATTAAAAGTGATGTTATTTATAAAAATATAGTGACATTATTAATATTATGAAATCTAAATAATTTTATGCTATAATGCATTAATGAAATTTTTAAAATAATTATATAAAAATTTAATATCAATGATTTTATATATTTAATTATAAAGTTTGACAAGTTTATATCATACAATTGTATTTTATACTTATTATTATTGAATAATTTTAAGAAACTCATAAATTTTGGTTCAAAAACATCTTTTTTAATTCAATTACAATGCATTTTTTTATGATTATCAAGATTCTAAATTTTTATTCATTAACTTTCATATCTCATTGGAATATTAAGTGGTATTACATGTACATATCATGCAGTGACTATCTGAGTTCATCAGCACTTTGTGAACTCTATTACTTGCTGTATGATACGGCATCTTAATGCCACTCTTCACAGATTTTTTTTTTTTATTACTGTCAATTTTGGATGTTTTCTTTGTGGGTTAATTTAGTCGATTAGTATCTATATTCCATGCACTGCGGGCGGCGCAACAGTGTGCTAGGCGTAACATGGTACATTGTGGTCTATTGGTACTATTTGCTGAATTGTTCTACTTGACATTCACCTAGAATTGGTTTTTAAATATATAATAATATTGCTCACATAAAACTTAGAAATAATTACCTTTCAATTTTATCAAAAAAAATAAATAAATAAATAAAAAAAATTATAATAATAATAATCATAATAATAAATTTTTGAATCTTTTAAATTGCAAATATGCTATTTTTAAAAAACAATCTGATCAATAATTTGAGAATTATTAAATAAATAAATTATTTATACCAATAACATTCTATTATATATACAATTTTATATGTTGCTAGACATGAAATTTATTCTCCTGTTAGGTTTTAGAAATTTATAATTATCTCATAGCATTCCCAATTCTCCTGTGCTTTTTATACGCCTTAAAAGATTTATTTTTTTTTATTATACTATAGCATTTATTTTACCCCCCCCCCCCAACCCAATGTTTAAAGGTATCTTTGGTTATCTCTGGTACTTTCACTGGTTAGAGCTGTCACCCAAGGTTTCTGTGGATTTTCCTGTGCATAGACCAAAAAATCGCCGTAAATGGTGTACAGGTCTACCAGCCAGATATTATTATTTTTTTTTTTCATTTCATTTGGAAGAATGTATAACTTCCAACTGTTACGGAGACAAGTTAACAAGATCTTGCTCTTGAGATTAGCCAATTTTTGGTTCTCAGACAGTTGTGATGCTCTACGCACATTTTTCTGTACTCAATAGATAAATTTGTAATTTCTTATTTTGTCAGTAGATTATATTTATCATGGAGCAGTCCATTTTATTTTATTATTTTGGTATTTGCTCGGAGATCAAAGTATTTTTTTTACTTGCCGGCTTCCATAGGGGTCGGATCACAAAAGAAAATAGCTTTCTTTCCCCCCTCCGGTTCGTCTTGTGCGATAATTTATAAACTATGATAAGATACCACTTATTTTTACAATATTGGCCTTTTATGCTATAGTCTAAATTTAATCTTTTCTATGTTATTTCAATTTATAATAGATTTTTTAGCACTGTGAGAATTACTTACCTTCTTGCTGAGGATATCAAAACATTAAATTTTTATTAATTTAAAAAAGGGTACCCTATAACCTAAAAATCTAACCTATAATATAAATTTAAGAAAAATGATGTATAAAAAATAAAAAAATGATAAAAAGAAATGAAATAAAAATAAAAAGAAATATGAAATGAAATTATGAAATGAAAAAATAAAGAAAGAAAATGAAATATATAAAAATAAAATATAAAGACTTACCTTGATTTCAATTTTTCTATTTCTTTTTTATTCTCTCCCAGGCTAACTCATCCAGTTAGATAATTTCTTTCTGTTTGTAGATAGTACGGACTACTTTGTAGTTACTATGAATTGGGTAGAAAATAATTTTTTTTTGGTGTCAACCGGTGTCGCATTAATTAATATTTCTGATCAATTTATTTCTTTTTGTGGGCATTTGGTTATTTTTTTTAACACACATTGTATGAATGGAATGAGTGAGCAATGTATATACATATAAAAATATAAATGATAACATATGTAAAAAACATATGAAAAACATATGTAAACACATATTGGAAATCGGTAGTCTTTATAAAGCATTGTATGTCACCAATACTATGGAGAAATTTCTCTACGTTTTTTGGTTGACTAACACATTGCTTAGATTTCATCTTAGGAATGTTTTTTTACGTTTTGTATACTCCTCAGCACTTAACGTTTAAACATTTGATATTCAATGAATTATTAAAAGAAAAAATAAATAAATAATTAAATAAAATTATTTAAAATAAAAAGATCATAAATAAATTGAAAATTTTGATATCTGCATATGTTAATCTATATTTGATACAAAATCAATATTACTATTGCTAACTTATTTTGTGAGAATATTTCATGCTTTTAATATAAGAATCATCTATTAGCTTAGTAGACTTTATAAACAAAATAAAATAAAATAAAATTTTTTCTGTATTTTTCTGAAAAAATTTAAGAGATTCTTAACAGATAAACTTACCTTTTGATGTCCTAAATATTCTTTTGCATCCAATACTTTTTGAAGGCTCCATAAATTACTTGAAATTTAAAATTTTTATTTTGTACTGATGTATAACAATTTAACTTTCATTGTGTTATTAATATAAGTAAAAAATTGATGTCTTATAATATAATAGTAATGATATTAATTTAAATTGGAACAGAAGCTACAAATTTCAATATATTGGTTTTTTATATTTATGTGATAAAACATTATAAAACTATTTCTATATTACTATAGTTAACACAGAAATACTGTTATGTTACTGTCAGTTATGAAATATTGGTAAAACTGTTGACTATTATTTTGGTTCACTTTTATATTGCTTTAATTGTATACTCATCATCTGCACATGAGAGTCATCGGTTTTCGTGTTCTATTTCACAACTCACCCCTATAATATGTATATCCTGCATCTGTTGGAATGTTTTGTGTTTTGCAGAGAAATAACTGTTTGTACCTATACTTTTATTACGTAATACATTTCATTAACATTTAATATATGTTGATTCACACTGTCACTGTTATGTACTATATATATGTTATATTTTATGTACTATGCTTAAAATTTATATGTTTTTAGGTGCTGTTTTTAAAGCTTGTTCCTTCTTAAATCCAAATTTTCACTATTTTAAAACTTCTGCAGCTATAATTTAAATTTTTAATTTCTCTTTTTGTGAGGTTCTTGTGCAAATCACATGATTTTCCTCGTTTCAATTTTATAAAATGTTTGCAATACTTTTGGTTTTAAATAACCGTTGACTAAACATTTTTTTTTACTATTTTTTTTTGTATGCAGCGGAGATAAAATGTTATGTTGTAAAAGCTTTACATAACATTCCCCCTTCTTAAATTTACATAAATTTAATTTTGTATATTTTGTTAATTTTAATAATCTACTTCCTTTTACCATCTTTCAATTTTGACAGCAAATTTTATTAAGTTTTAAATATTAAATCCTAAATCTTTATTTTTAATTATTTCATTTAAAATTACATTTATTATATTCTATTATCTTTTTCCATTTCTCTGATAAACTTTCATAACAATTGCTGAAATCGTTTGCCAGAGAAACGAAATTATAACTCCTACATTTTCCCTTATTTTTATTGCTTTCTATTCACTTCGCACCCCAAAAGATGCAACTTTTAAGAAAGATCTCTCTCTTATCTCAAAACAGACAGGAAATTCCTTTTGACGTCATAGGAACTCCCACATAGCGAACATTCCTTATGTTCCCGCTCATTAGAGTGTTGCCATTCCATGGTGATTAATCCGCCACTAAAACATTTTCCCCCTGTTCACGTTCGATAGATCGTTCTCTTGGATTCAATGCATCGTCTTTTGGAATATTCTGATTGGCTGACGTTGCCAAGATCGTTTCCAGATTTCGGCAGGCATTTCAAAAAGAAGTTCAGTTCGATATTATTGTCGGAAGAGAGAACACCGGTTTGCAGATCGGCAATTTTTAAGTTGTCACCGTTGGGCCTTTGGGCCCAACGGGTGTTTCCCTGCAGTGATACAATAGTACCAAAATGACATACTTTTACGAAATGAACGTTTGTTTTCTTCAGCATATCGTTAGCATCCAATCTGCCCAGATCTCTCAGTAGAGACGTCATCAATGTTATAATTCACCCTGGATGTATTTCAGAGATGTTTGATATGAATTCCCTGCTTTAAGCTATCACCGTTCATCCCCAGTTTCTTGGCGTGGATTACTTAAGTTAAGGATAATCACGTCTATCGGATCATAACAAATCATTTCCGCTTCTTATCCCCTTCATCGCCATTCACATATTATTTTGATTGAATGTCAAGACCAAATAGTTAAATGCTTATAGTGTAAATCTGGACGGCACATGTTCAATCTGGATTTAGCCGATTTTCGATATTATGTTCACTATTCTTCAGACGTCTAAGAAGTACCTATTTAGAGCAAAGATTTACTTTTCTTCTCATTTAATTACTCGAACTCCGAAAACTCTTCTTTACAATGACATAAATACTAAAACTTTCAGAGTAATCTATCACTAAAGTATCTTCGTTATTTGTGTTAATAAAATACACTCTAAAGCAGATTAATTATTTAATGTGTCTTCAGTAAAGAATGCACTAATGTATTTCAAGACATAGTGTTAACTACATAATAATATATAATATAAATATATTGCAATATTAATATGTATCTTCTGCAAGGATCCTTCGCAGCTCGCCATATTTTTTATATAAATAAAATAATTAGTTTGGCAATATTGTTTCATTTTGTGTATCCATACTTACAGTGTCTCAAGGGGTGAGTGATTATTTTGTTTTTCCTTTTCAGATTTATTTAAATTTATTTACATCGCTATTAACCATTATAAGATCAAGGCCATAGTGTGATTTCAGGGAATGTGAATTGAATTTATTTCGATCAGATTTAAATATTTCTTTTTGAATTTTCGTTTCAATTTACATATCCCGGAATCTCACTTAACATTCTTGGTGCCCTGACGTTAGCGAAACACTCTTGGGTTTACTGCATAGTTGTTTTTAAATTTTTTTTTAACTCTTCTCTCTCGTAAGCATTTACGATGACGTAAAGTTTTAGCGATTTCGGGTGAGTGATTATTTTGTTTTTCCTTTTCAGATTTATTTAAATTTATTTACATCGCTATTAACCACTATACGATCAAGGCCATAGTGTGATTTCGGGGAATGTGAATTGAATTTATTTCGATCAGATTTAAATATTTCTTTTCGAATTTTCGTTTCAATTTACATATCCCGGAATCTCACTTAACAGTATGCTTTTTACATTCAAATTAAAATTTTGTTGAACCATTACTGATATTTTTATGTATAGATTGGTATGTCCAGATAACATCCATGCACTTAACTCAATTTTTCAAAATAAGTGTCTGTTACATCACTCTACTTTTAAATGGCTCAATTGTTGCACTAGTTTCTTGTACAAAAATGTCTGTTTTGATGTATACTATCACCTCTCTCAGTTTGTCGCCTATATGTTTCTGTATTCTTTAGAAGGAAATGCTTTGTGTATCTTGTAAAATAACTATTAGACTGCTATATTCTGAACACATTTGTTGGCTTGCATGGACATAAATAACGAACTTCAGAGTAGTGTGCCATGCAATTAAATCACTTCATTTTCATGCTGAAACCATATAAGTTAAAACATGCGGATGTGTGGACATAGTGAGCAAACCTAAATTTACTCCATTGTTATTGATATTATTAATGTTATCTCTATGGAAAAGGATGTAATGTGCTTGTTTTCAAAGCAATCTCATCTATGAACCCACATACCAATCACATTCAGAGCATATTCAGTTCAATTAACGTTATTGTGGTCCACGTTGAATGAATGGCTGAAATGAAATGGCCATCTGTGCTGTTTATCGATAGCCAAAGTGTTTCTGAATTTGCTGGATTTAGAAAATGTATAGCATGAGAAAAGGTAGCTGAATTGCCAAAGTTTGCCTAAGAGGAATCAGCTTTTCTTCTTAGTTCTGCATCACAAGATTTAGTTACCCAAAGGATGAATTCTCAGAGTAAAAAAGTCACTTCTGTATTGATTTCAAGAAAAACAGATTCCGAAACAGAATCTGATGCTGATAAAAGATTAAATTGCTTTCGAAGAGGGGTTAGTTCTTGAGTATAAATATCTTAGTTTTTTAGGAAAATAAACTTTTGTTACTGATCAAAAAATCCTTACTCTTAAAAGGCTTCAAAAGATTAAATTGCAGGGAAGAGGATAGATAAAAAGCTTTAAAAGAACCACTATAACTGAAATGGTTGATAGATTTTAAAATAAGTAGAAATTTAGTGGAAATGTTTTCTATGAATTTTGTATTATTATACTATCATTTAAATGTATTTCTAATATTGAATATAGTTTTTTTAATATAAAAAGCATTTCTTTCCGTATTATTTATTTACAGTGTGATTGCTATATTTGTAGATAAATTCCACATAATTATAATGTAAACAAAAAAATTACCTATAATTCATAATACCCTTGGTCTTGACCACTGCAGATTAGATAGCGAGTGTACTGTAGTCCTTTTCATTCCAGTGTTTACTGTTACTGCATAATAAGAATGATCAATAAATTTTTTTATCGTATGACATTAAAATCTAAAAAATGTTTCGTTTTTTAGTTTTATATTTAGTTTTATATTTAGTTTGTTTAGTTCGTATTTTTACTTTTAATTTTATGAATAATGTACATTAGTTTTTTGCATATAAATGATACACATTTGAAAAATCCTATTTTAATTATGTAAATCAATTTATTACATTATGGTTTTATTTATAATGAGAAAGTATAATCATGTAATATAAGCAAATAATGTTAATAATGGATGGTTCCCAAGTTATGTGGATGTATTTCTAATTAACATAGTTTTTCTTTTATAACTGTACTAATAAAATAAAAGATCGTTTTGTCTGTGTGTGTGTTGGTGATGGCTAGCGAAATCTACCACACACAGAGGTCTAAAAATTTGTATGAGGCTTGTCCAACACATGTCCTGATGCACCTGAGTTTCAGATTTTTAGTTTTTTGATAATTAGTCAAGATATTTTTGTTCGAGATATCATACTGTCAGCAACATCTCATAAAGTCCAGTTCAGTATATTTATCCATTCCCAGCACTTTATTATAATCTTTGCACATTTCAAACAAAGCAAGTTAAGTTAAAAAGTTTGCTACAATACCTTTGTTATTGTTACAATTATGAACACAAACCACAATTCAATTTAAAACAATTTGTACTGTGTTATTGGCAATAAGTGGATTGCAACCTTGAGTTTCACAGTAAACTTGGTAGTCTTGCCATCTGCTAACACCTATCTTAGTTAGCTATCAAGTTAACTGAACACTAAAGAGTAAACTAGGAAATTATAGCCAGTGGCTAGTAGTAGCTATTTTATTAATGGTACCTTTTTTTATTTGAAAGTGCCAAACAATAAAGCATCAAAGCAAAATATTTTGTGATGTTCTGTTTGAGTAAAAAAGAAAAACACAGAGAGATGTTCTGGTATATGAAGGAGTGAAATTTCATCTTTTATAGAGATGTAAAAGAAGTTTTGTAGAGCACTGATACACACATATACACACAAAATAAACATTATTTTGAGGTAAAAGTGATCTTTTTTTTTTTTTTTTTTTTTTTTTTTGCAAATCGGTTTGTCTTTGCACAAGAAAAACACAAATGCTGTTTTTTTTGGGGCTATTTATCTTAATGCACTACAGACAAACCATTTGGGATGCAGGAAAATGGATATTCTTAAATTTCGTACTTTTAAGTCTAAAAGCCCGCAATCAGTTAAAAAATATATCTTTAACCCTTTGAAATTTTTTTTTCAAAAAGGGTTATTTTCTCAAACAACATTTTCTTCCGTTCGGTACCACTCCCCCAGGAGGTTCGATTTCATTGGTACTGATAAACCAAAAAGTGCTTTTAAAGCTGATACCTTCTTTTCTGCAATGGTGCATTCATGATTTTTAAATACGGATTTTAACCCTTTGAAAAAATTTGCGACTGCAGGCCACTTTGTGGTGCCTTCCGGAGACGATCATTTTTCTATGCTAAAAGTAACTAGACATCGGTATTTCGACATAATCTTTTTAGAGCATCTCGGCAGAATGGATTTACATCACCTATGAAAATTTCGAAATGTTCAGACAAGTACAAATATTAAAAAATAAATTAAATTGAGAAATTTTCGATGAAAATGTTAAAACACAGGCTGTTTCTACGCAGCTAGCTTTGCTTGGCTTTGGCTCTTGTTTGCTCTACTAAATGCATATTTTTTCACTAAATTTTAAAGAGGGCTTGATATAACTATATTTATAACTGATTAAAATTTCAGAGAGCTTGGACGATGAGAACATTTTTTTTTTTAATCTTAAAGAACCCGATGCAAAAACAAAACAAAAACAAAGAAAAGTGGGAAGAAAACATATTTCTTTTACAACTAGTTATCAGTATTTTTTCATGAATTTTTTACATGGTCTGCAAAAGCGTTATATTCATAACCAATAAAAATTTCAAAGAGTTTGGACAAAAAGAACTAGTTTTTTAACCTATGAAATGTCCCTACATGAAAAAAGAAAAAAATGTTTTCTTACAAGCACTTTTATCAGTACATATAAAACATTTTTTGCAAATTTTTCATTTAAAAATACAATTTCATACAAAATCGGCTTGAAGATATAAAATCATACAAATTTATTTAAGGTTCTTATCGCATGCCCAGGCAATGTTGGGTGGGTTAGCTACTATCTTAAGTTAAAATCCTCAACTTTGCATGTTGACAACTTTTAATCGTTAACAAAGAAAAGAAATTAGACAGTTTAACAATAAATATATGAACATACATATATAGGTGTTTTGTTTTTTTAATAGAAGGATGCATCAAATTTGCATATATTATCATATATTGTCTGTATACAATTAATTCAGATTGCTGCAATATTTTATTGTATTCCTAACATAGACCACAATCATTTTTCTTGAAAATGATCATCTTATGCTGCCTCTTTTTTTTTCTTTTCTTTCATAGGAATACATAAAAAATTCAAGTATATTTTCATTTATACAATGATTTATTTAACATAATTTTTGTAGTATTTTATACTGCAACACATGTATCACAACCATACAGAAATTTTAAGTAATTAATATCAATAATTACCATGATCCAAAAACCACATGTTGATTCACAACAGGAAGATCTGCAAGATTTGAAACTTAATTATATGAGATAGTTGCAAAATATGCCAAGCCCCCAAAAATATTAGTACTTTTCCATTAGTCGGGCACAGCTGATAAATTGCCAATTATTGTTTCAATCACCGTCATTGATTTTGACTAAGCCTATTCACCATTGCATCTCATTACGAAAGATCAGTATTATTTGTATTGATATTTTCTTGTTTTATCATGATTATTTCATAGTTATTTGACAATATTTTGCTACTGATTTTGCAAAATCACATAGTGATCAATATTTTTTAATACATTTACTTGTTTTATTTATAAACAAATCACTTATTATATTTTATAAGATCATATCATTTTTGTTAATTGCAAATAATTATTTTATTTCTCTTATAGTCTGATGCATTTAAAGCTGGTATCCATTTTTCTCGCAATTATCCTGCAAGCATGGAGCATGTTGAGCAGCTAAAACAAGAAAGTAACTTTAAAGAGAGACAGATACCTCTCTTTCCAAGCAGTTCCATAGTACATTCTAAACCAGATAAAAAAACTGTGACAGAAGAACCGAAAGTTCCTAAATCCCATCAGTTGCTTAATAATGCAGAGATGTCAAAATTAGAAGCACTAAATTTTATGAGGGGAATAATGGATGAATGCACACATCTTGGAAATTTTACTCCACCAGTGGATCCTAGCTTATCTATTATTGTATCTGCTAAACATGATGCTTATGTGCCTAGAGAAGGAACTAAGTCAATAGGAGAGTTATGGAAAGGATGCGAAATCAGATATATTGATGCTGGCCACATTACAGCCTTTTTATTCAACCAATACATGTTTAGGTATGTTTATATTTTTTGCTTTTGTAAAAATTAATTATCAGCATTGATTTATGTTTTAAAACTTAACATATTTGTCACCCTAAATTCCCTTATTTATGCTCCTGTTGTATCCTTTAAAGTTTGAAGTGCACATTGCTTTTATATTTTTATTTGCCATTAACCTATATCTTGATTTCAGACATATCCAACACTAAAAAGGTTTCCTTACTAATTTAACATTATGCCTTTTACTAAAGTTCTTGACCAATAGTTTTTCTACTGTGAACAATTTGTAAACTCCTGAATCCATGCTTATTATTGAATTAATATTTAATGTTGAGTTCACAGGGAAACAGATTCTTTCTATTGTTGAATACTGTTTAACACTTCTTTCAAAATAGTCTTTTTGAAGAATTCTGAATCAGGTTGATAAAGAGTTCATTTGTTTTTTTTATAAGTTATTTAAATAATATTTTATATATTTATGCATTTGAAAACTTAATCATTAATAAAATATTTATTTTTCATTTAGTTCATAATTCAGCAAGCAATGGAGAAACTTACTTCTTGCTGTTCATAATCTTAGTATTAATTTGTAAACACTGCAAACTATTGGATAACATAATTTTCATTTGTTAAAATTTGAATTTGAGATTAATTTATATCTAAGGGACACACTTTTAGTTACATTATATAATATAGAAATTCCATATATACAAATACATTTAGTGATAATTAATTTAATACTATTTTTATTCATTAAGCTCAATTAAATTCATTTCACTAACTTGGAACTCTTGAGAATATTTATTTAAGCGATTCAACATATTGAAAACTTTCAACATCACCATTGATGCCAATAATTACTTGTAACTAAATTATTGATTATAAATTTTAAGTCTTGAATTAAAATGAATAATAGTTAAAAAATTCCAATTTTGAAGACAATTGTCATCCTTTAGTCATCTGATCATTAGGTTTATTTAACATGATTTGCATTGCTATACTTTTTTTCTGCTACATTTTCTGATAGTTACAGTTTAGGTTTTTTGTATTACAATTAAACTGAAAACATATTGATTAACAGAAATTCAACTTTAAACTACCTTTTGAAATGTATCCTGTAAGGAAAAATCTTTCTGTATTCTAAAAAGTTATACTGCCTTCCATCATTGCTGTACCTGTAGTGATTTTGTGCCAATAAACCATATACAACCAACAAACCTTGGTTAGTTCTTGAAAAATTTAATGATACATGAGAAGTCATTCATAAAAAAATTGAAGAATTTAATCTGGATGGGTACTCCATCCAGATAAATTTGTCTTTATGCTCATTATATTTTGACATTTGTTTGGTGCAGCATGTCCAAATATGGACTTTGTGCCAGTAAAACCAAACAACCAACCAACCATCCATCATTGGTGTATTTGAATGTACTATGTCGTTTTCAATTTCTGGATTTATGATCCAAAAAATATTGCATGTAAATACATGTAAATGTGTAATTGTATATAGAAATTAGGGATGCACTGAATATTCGGTATCTATTTGGTATTCGGCTTGGCCGAATAGCAAACTATTCGGTATGCTGAACATTCGGTCTGGCCGAATATCAAAATATTCGGCCGAGCCGAATACTTAAAAAAAAAAACTTTTTAAACATATTTTTAAAAACCTTATACAACTTCTTCATGTCATCTTATAAAGATATTCAGAATAATTAAAAACAAAATCATATTTAAAGAAAAGAGAACGTTTTTACATTATTTATTTGCGGTTTGTTAAGTATTATTTAAGAAAATTAACCAATCATGAGGATTTTCTCTGGAATTAATTATGTACAAATGCAAGTTCCTGAACAATGTCCAATATAAAATGTAAATAATCTGTTTTTTGCTAAGATTTTCAGAACAATGTTTACAATCTCTGAAAATGATTGCCCACTCCAGACAGCGATCTAGGATGCATTTAAAAACTTCCTTGCTTAATCAAAGGGAGTAGAACAGTTAGTCTTGCTGAGTTGCCACCATTTAAAATTTGAATAGATTGTATTAGTTATTTACTTTTAAATTTAGTCTCTGCCTGACAAACAAATAATATATGATCCTGTACAATTTTTCTTCCAATTTTTTCACAATTTCTCTTTGATTTTAAAATGTTTCTTTTAGAATTCAAGAAAATTTTATTCATCTGTTTTAATTCTCAGAAGAAGCCATAAAATTTAAAATTTTATTAGTTAAAAAAGTTTTATAACTATCTTCTTAAATAACTCAAAGCAGATTTTTTTCAGCATAAAGTTTACTTGAAAAAAGCTCTTGTTTATTAGAATAAAATTTTGTGTTTTAAATATTATATAAATTTATTTTAAAATGTAACATTTTAGTGCCTTTAAACTTTGAAATATAAAAGTATTCAACAAGCCAAATATTTGGTATTCGGCCAAATAGTTACTATTCGGTAGGCCAAATATTCAGTATTCGGCCTAGCAGTTACTATTCGGCTAGCCGAATATTCGGTATTCGGTTCGCCTGTAGGCTGAATATTCGGTATTCGGCCAAAATCACTATTTGGTGCATCCCTAATAGAAATGTATTATAAAAGTACTGAAGCAAGCAATATTTAAATCAAAAAATTAATTTAATCTTCAGTGGCCAATCCAGGCAAAAATTGAGATCTAATAATGGGCCCGTTACAAAATTCCTTTTAATAAAACAGGTCCCTTCATAAAATTCCATTACATAAAAGCATACTCTTCATTGATTATTTTTGTTTTGTTAGGCTTTAAAATGTGTAATTTGCAAATAAAAGAAATTCACCTGAAAAGAAAACTATCAGGACTTAAAAAGTTATTAATAAATAAATGCTTGAATTGAATTTGAGTAACTGAATTTCATCTTTCATTACAAAATTTTATTTTTCATAAAAATATTATAAATTGCTCAAGAACAACTTTTACTTTTCAAAAAATGAGTTCCAAGGAAAAAATCCTTCACCAAATTCCTGAGCCTTTTTTCAGTGTTGAAATTGTTCAAGAAAATTCATTTACACAAGTTTCATAATATCAAAAACTGTACATATCAAAGTAATCATCTTTTATAATCATATACTTAAATAGATTGTTGGCATAGTGTCCAATTTTTTTTTAAAATTTGATTATTCTTTTCATTTTTTTCTTATAAAAATATTTTTTCTAAGTATCCAGAGGAAAAAAATTTGGACAACTTTCGTTTTCAAATTCTCATATCTTAAAAAGTTACTAAAGTAACTCTCTGACACTTTTGAAACACAAAAAACACTTTCCACATAATTCGAAACAAGTTTTATCAAGATATGTGAACAATATTGATCAATCTTTGAACTAAGTTACCTTTTAACCTCTTCAGATCCAAGCACATATTTTTTCACAAGTTTTACTATAATTGAGATTTTGCTTCTTTTGAGACTAGAAAGCAATACATATTTTCATTTATTTAAAATATATATATATTGTTCTTTAGATTTTTTTTTGTCCAATAAAATGGACATTGGGTATTAGTCTTGTGAAAACTACCTTATCAAATTGCAGCAAAAGGTAAAAAAAGGAAAAAAACCACTAAAATTCTTTAAATCACAGAAGTCAGAATTTACTATATGAAGTTAAAAGTTTCAAACTAAATTCCTTTTATGAATGCCAAAATATCACTGCGTAATATAAATAAATTATAAAAATCGCATAACAAGTTATAATTTTTTTTTTTTTTAAATCACTGTACGAATTCTGAATAAACTTTATTAAAAAGATGATAAGATTAACTATATTGGACTAAAAGATTAAAACCAGATTACTTTTACTAATATGTGAAATTCATTGCAAAACACATACATACACACACAAAAAAAAAGCTAAAAATTCAAAAATTGCAGAGAATGAAATTTACTATAGTAGACTAAAACATAATCGCAGAGGAAGAAGTTTACTTATACTAGGCTAAAAGTTTGAAACCTAATTTATTAACGAATATTTAAAAATTGCTACAGAATGCAAAATAACTTAAAAATCATGAAAAAAAAATTGCAGTTCGAATATTAAATAAACTTTATCGAAAAGAGGTCAACATTTACTGTATTTGGCTAAAAGATTGAAATTGTGTTCCTTTTACTGTGGTATCATTGGCACAAAACTCTGTAAAACATTAAAATCACATAAAATATTAAGTAAAAAATTTTTTGTAATTGTAATAAGTTTTTGTATTGCAAAGGCTTTCCTGGTGTAAATAATTCACAATGTGAGAGAAGGGGGCTTGGGGATTAGATTAGTTTCTTTTCTTTTTTTGACAAATAAATTGCAAATGGTGTAGAAATCCAAAATTAGAAATCACCGAGGTCTAGAGAATTCAGAATTTTGGACTTTGTACTGTATATATAGATTGTTAAACATGATTATATGCAGTGTTTTACAAATTTGATAAAAACTGATAGCCATAAAAAAAAATTCTAGTTGCAAATAAAAAATATTTATTTCCCCTCCCCTTCTCTGTCATTGATTTATAAAAAGCACAAAAGTTTTTTATGAATTAATTGAGAAAAATAATGACAAGCATAGTTTAGAATTATTAGTTACATAGTTTAAAATAGTAGATAATTTAGAAAGTTAATACAAACTAAATTTTTTAATGAAATTTATCAAAATTATGCATCTCTTGGGGGGGGGGGGATAGAAAAGAAAGAAAGAAATACTAATAAAAGCTGAATTAACTGTCATGTTTGGGAAAAGCTGGTGGCGAATGCTTCAAGTGTCTGGATAGTTGAGGATTTATCTGATTTGAGGGTGGGGGATGAGCATCAGTGAAATTGTACAGTAGAGAAACAATTTTCTTTTGCCTATTTTCCAAAGTCAGACGAATAGTTCTATTTTTTTTATGTCGCATTTGGTTGACTTATTTTTACCAAATTAAAAATCAAAGTTAAAAATGTTCTGACACATTTAAGAACTCATTTATAAATGAAAAAGTATGACATTTTCAGGCATGACTATTGAAGTGATTTGGAATCAAATGATGTTTTCCATATTTTGATAAACAAATTGCCTATCGAGTTATAAGCAATTGTTATCATGTGATGACAGTTTTTTCTCCTTTCCCACACTGTCGTACCTGGAAATTCGGTTCAAAATTTTAACTTTGACAGTATTTCCTGAAAGATCTGCCTTTACCAAAAATAGTAAGCACCATTAGATTACATAGTGTTTGAAAAAGGGCACTTGCCAATTTCAAGCATTTTTGATCAAAAATGAATGCAGAAATGCATCAGAAAGTAGCTCCTTTTAATTTGAGAACAGACAAGCACTTCTTCAGTAAATGTTATAAGAATATTTTTTACTTTTGGTCTCATACACAGTAATTAAAGAAATCAATTAAGAATTGAGAAGGCAGCAAAACTTTTTTTATTTGAAACACTGAATGACAATAATGTCTACTGATTAGAAATGCTGATATTTAACATTTTGTGACCTTAATGTGGATTATAACTGGTCATTCTTATGATTGTAGTTACTCTGTGTGTGTGAATTAATGGATATAACTAATGTTAACCAATAATTGTTAGTACATATACGCTAAACATATACACACCATATGTGTGTATATGTTTAGATTTATGCAATAACAGTAATTTTACAAAGTATAGTTGTAAAAAGAGCTGTCATGGTATTTGATTTCTTATTTGTGTTGCTAATATGCTGCTTATATGCCGTTTTATTATTATTATAATTTTATTAATACAAAGGTAAATTTATAATTTATACTATGTTATATCATTTAATTAGAGGTTTAATTGTTTTGGAAACCTTCAGTTCTTGATTGTTATTCATTGCAGGGAGGGAGGGGGGTGGGGGTCATAAAAATCTGTTTTTAATTTATACAAATGTTTTTTTTAAATCATGATTTTTTGTATCAATGTATTTTATAGAAATAAAAATAATTATTACTCTTTTACTAATATTATAATCTAAATTTTCAGAATTAAAAAAAAAAAAAATTCTTTTTTTTTTTTTTTTTTTTTTTTTTTAATCTGTTATTTTTTGTATTATTGCAGGAAAGCAATAGTTGATGCTTTTGAAAAAACTGCTCAGAAGTACCATGGAGCTAGTATTCTTACTGAAGGTGCCAGAATAGCTCTGAAACAAGATGCCAACTCCTGACTGACTCATTTCTCAAAGAAATGGTAATAGTGCCAGTAGCACCTGTGCCAGTGTATTAACTAATGTTTAACATTGTTAGTCCTGTAAATATGTCATTGCAACATGCTCTGTTATAATGAGTGAAATATTTTGTAAAGTACAATATGCAATAATTTACGTTGCATTCATCAATGTATTATTTAGCTCCAAAATTGTTTGAAAATGAAATGTGACGTGCAACATGCTCTGTTATAATGAGTGAAATATTTTGTAAAGTACAGTCGTGGGAAAAAAAAGTAAACACCCCTCTCTAACTCTGCTAAAAAGTATCGTAGAAGAAAGTTACTGGTACCATAGGATTGGTAATAAAGTCTACTTTTAAAGGATGTATATAAAATTTGCTTAGGGGGTCATCTACATATTAAAACGAAACAATAACTTTGTTTTTTTTTCAATAGCAGTACACAATTCTGACAGCATAAATGAACTCTGCACCCTTTAATTAGCGTAAAAACAAACTTTTAGGCAATTTGTACGATAAATTTCCAAGAAATTAATTTTTTTTAAATGAGCGTATTTTATGGGCTGTATCCAAATTGAAGTTCGGTATTCCATTGTTGACCGAGAGAGCCCCCTTCTTGACTAAGGCACCTTATGCCACTCAAGCAGTCAATGAAGACTGCTAGATTACAAGACAGCAGAAGAAATTTCAAAATATCTAGTCTCTTCTATCATAGACGCTCCCTTAAACCATCGTTTGGCTGTTTTTTAAGCATAGTTCGAAAACTACTTGGAAGAAAAATGTGAAATTTTGGATTTCCATAAAGCAGGACTTAATAAATATAAATCCATCAAAAAATGATAGGTTGCAATTCATAATTTTTTTTTAATATTAATTTCATAATTTATATCATAAAATTATAAAAATTGCAAATTCAACTTATTTATGTTTGGGTATTTTAGTATTATTGCTACACAAAAAATTAGCACATTAGGAGTGTATAATTTCAGGAGATATTAATAAATAATTTTAATTAATTTTTCAACTACTTTTCAGCAGCGAGAAGTAGTTGAAAAATTAATTAAAATTATATATTCACCGATGCTGGGTTCATTTGCGTCTCATGTTACGCCGCTAGATTGTGTGCTCATGAAGACATTTCTATCTACTGCTGTGGTAGCAGCCTTACCAACTTATATAAGTGAGAGATGCCAAGCTGGGCATCGTCCTTGTGGCTTAGTGGTAGAGCACTGGAGATCTATTCCAGGGGCCCGGGTTCGATTCCCGGCTTGGACATTTTTCACTAAGTTGGTTTACGCTTTGTTAGCAATGTGATAATTCACGTCTTTAATATTCGATATTAATAAAAATATGAAAATGTAATTTAACATTAGAAGCACTAAATTTTGAATGTTTATAATTCAAAAACTTATCATTCAAATGACTTGAAATTTGGCGTCTAGGTATAGTTTGAACCGAAGATTTGAAATATTTTGTTAAAATTGGGTATTGGCATTGAAAAAAAATTAAGTTTGGGTTCGTTTTAATATGCAGACGGCCCCCTAAGCAAATTTTATGTACATCATTTAAAAATAGACTTTATTTACAATCGTTCGGTACCAGTAACTTTCTTCTATGATAATTTGTTGAGGAGTTAGTAGGGGGTGTTTACTTTTTTTCCCCACAACTGTACAATATGCAATAATTTATGTTGCATTCATCAATGTATTATTTAGGTCCAGAATCATTTGAAAGTGAAATGTGACGCAAAATTTGTTTATAAAATTTTATTGATCAATATTTTATTAAATTTTCAATAAAATGTTTTGTTAAAGCCTTTCTTGAATGTGTACATTTTTTTATTTCTGCGTTTGAAAATATTTGAACATTGTAATTATCAAATAATGTTGTTTTAGAGACATTGCGTTTCATTGCTAACTGAAAGCTTTTCAACAAAATGTTATACAAAGGAAGAAAAATACAAAAAAAGATTTAATATTCTTTTGAGCATTTTCTTTGTCAAAAGTATTTTTCTTTCAAAATATCCTTAGAAGTATGCTGTACTATATTTCTCTGTGTCTAAGCTGATTATATTTTCTTACAGTACTTTTATCAAGGCAGAAAACATGGATTTTGGCGCACCCCCCCCCCCCCCTTTCCACAAAGTATATTCACAAAGAGAATTTTAACTGAGTTATTTTCTTCTGATGGACTGATGGCTTCCATTATTGTGAAACAGCCATTATAAATGAAGTGTTAGGTGAAGATGAAAGAGCAGTCGTAAAAAGTTAGAACTCGGATTTTCTGGTCAGAGTGGGAATAATTTTTTTTTTTTTTTAAATTATGGCCCTTTCCCCCCCCCCCCCATTCTGACCAGAAAATCAGAGCTCTAACTTTTCACGACTGCTCTTTCATCTTCACCTAACACTTCATTTATAATGGCTGTGTCTTAATAATGCTAGCCATCAGTCCATCAGAAGAAAGTGATTCATTCCAAAGGTATAAGTTCAATTAAAAAATAACTGTTTAATACTTTGAGCAGAAAGAAGAGGCTACACCTGCAATTTTCATGGCACTAATAGAAGCATATAGCTGCCAATGTGTATAGTTTAGTTACCCCTGAAATTTAATAAAATTCTTTGCCATATTTAATTGTTGACAATTGTTAGACTTTTTAAACTGAATTTCCGGAAGTGACAGGACAGCCAGTTGTTCCGATTGCGATGACATTTTGTTTTGTTTGTTGTTTTGGTTGTTGTTCTTTGTTTTGTTTTTGATGACATTTTGTTTTGACACAAAAATACTAAATGAAGTGTGTTGCGTACTCGATGGATTGTCCACATTTACAAAACTTAACGAAAACATTTATTATTTACAAAAATATTCCAAAGGGACTGGCAGCGGCTGATACGCTGCGCTTACGTCTTAAGAACACATCTTACTCAACTCTCCTACTCATCTGGCGGGGAATTCTCGCCCGCGCCCCTTTCAGTCCAGAGCGCTTGCAGCGCCCTCTCACTATCAATTATGATGCACAGAGGAAACACTCCCCTGGGGATTGAAATGCAATTTTCAATATACATTAACATATAAATTTGCAAAAATTATCATACAAGAAAAAATTATGAGATATAACAACTTACATACACAATAATAATACAAGAATAATTCACTATAATACTAGATTAAATACAGAATAATATATTTTTTAGAGTTTGCTTAAGGAAAGAAAGGAAATTTGTTACTCAACTGGTAATATACAAACATCTCTGATGTTTCTTTTAAAAATTCGCCCATCTGACAATCGTAAATTCACCGTTCGAATTATATTATCTCTTCCCTTAAAAACTTCAACTATTCTACCAACCAACCATTTGGTGGAAGGTAAATTTTTCCGCTTCATTAGTACCAAAGTTCCTTTCTGTACATCATCTTTTTTAAACTTCCATTTCCCCCTCTGTTGGAGATTATTCAAATAGTCGCGTTTCCAAAGTTTCCAAATTTGTTGGCTAAATTTGGTGATTCTCTGCCATTTGGCTAAACGATTTTCATTAATCTCATCTAGTTGAGGTTCGGGGATCGAAGTGATTGGCCTACCGATAAGAAAATGTGATGGTGTCAAAGTTTCAAAATTTTCAAAATCTGGGGATAGTGGGGTAAGAAGGCGGGAGTTCAAAACTCTTTCAATTTCCGCTAGTATGGTTAAAAATTCTTCTAGAGTTAATTTTTGATCACCTATTAACCCTTTCAAATGAAATTTGAACGATTTTACTGCTGCCTCCCAGATGCCACCAAAATTCGGAGAATTTTTTCAACTCGATGTCAGCTCTGATGAACGTTTTTGCATTATCCGATAGGATTTTTGCACATTTCCCTCTTCTGCCAAAGAAACGTTTTAAACTAGCTATAAAAGCCTGAGTTGTGAGATCTGAAACAAAGTCCAGGTGTATTGCTTTGGTGCATAAACATATATACACTACTACACAAACCTTATTCAATACGCCCTTCCTTTGATTTTTAAATTTAATAGAAAAGGGCCCACAGTAATTCAGTCCTGTCACCGAAAATACAAAATTTGGTGTCACACGTTCCCTTGGCAGATCAGCCATCAACTGGGAACTGACAACAGGCTTATTTTTGAAACATGTTACACATTTGTGGACATTTTTCCGGCAATTATTCCTGCCATTAAGTGGCCAAAACTTCTGTCTAACATGGAAAAGCAAGGCTTGTGGGTCTAAATGAAAATACTTCAAATGGAAATAATTTAGGATAATATCCGTTAACTTATGATTGGCAGGCAACACAACTGGAAATTTAGAGTTAAGCGGCAAATCGGCATGCGATGAACGGCCGCCAACTCTAATTAACAATTCATTTCCTAGGAATACATTTAAAGAAGATAATCTACTTTTGTGTGGAACAGGCTTACCTTTTTCGAGACATTTTATTTCTTCTCGAAACTCACCCTTTTGTGCTGACTGAATTAAAAATAATTCGGCTTGCCTCACCTCCTCAAGGCTTAAAGCTCCACTTCTTCTTTTCTGGGGATTACGACAATTATAAAAAAATCTAATAATAAAACTAATTATGCGCGTTAATTTCATGAAATTATTAGTAGTTGAAAAAATATGTTCAATCATAGAAATGTCATTAGAAATAGACAAAGTGGTAAAGTCATGAGTAATGTTCACAGAGTCTCTTTTTAGTTCGTTTAAATAGATCTCCTGATCTGGAACTACTAGTGATTGTTCGTTTTTACACATATCTAATGAGTCCTTCAGAAGACTTTCAGATTTTTCACCTCTTGTCAGCAGGTCTGCAGGATTCTCGGACCCTGCACAGTGAAACCACCTGGATGGGTCTCTCAGCGATTGGATCTCTTTTACACGGTTGGACACGAATGATTTCCACCTATTTGCAGACCCCTTGATCCAATAAAGGGCAATCTGCGAGTCTGTCCATAGAGACATAGAAGATGGTCCCTTGCAATCTAGCACCTTCTTCACCTCACAAGTTAAACGTGCTGCTAGTAATGCACCTAAAAGTTCTAGTTGAAGGTAATGACACCTTTTTCAAGGGTGCCACTCTGCTTTTTGATATAAGCAAATTAATGGAAGATTGGGTCTTGGAATATGTTTGTAGATATATGACAGCACTGTATGCCCTGGGACTGGCATCGGCAAAGGTGTGCAGTACTAATTTATATTCAGAGTCTTCAGGGAACTGTAACATATTTCTAGGAATCTTTAGTTGTGCTAATTGGGGTAACTCGGAACACCATTGTTCACACAGCTTTGAAATATCGGGGGGGTAATTCTTCATCCCATGTTAGATTTCTACTCCATTGTTCTTGAAACAACCGTTTAATTCTTATAGTAAATGGCGATATGAGACCCAAGGGGTCAAAAATTCTGCCTGCTACTTGCAGAACAAACCTCTTCATATTTTTTGCCTTGCACAAAAATTCTAATAAATTACCGATTTCCATCATCAACATGTCCTGTTTAGGTTGCCACAACAGTCCTAATACCTTATGTGTTTTATTTTCCTCAAAGGCCTGAGGTAAAGTACTAAACCCGTTCTTCTCCCACGATTCCATTACTAATTCGTTGTTCGATATCCATTTTCGGAATGTCATACTAGCTTCCTTCATAATTCTGTGTGATTGTTGTGAAATGTTCAGTGCATCTTGTACAGTGTCAGTATGGGCTATCAGATCATCCACATAAATACAACTGTTGAGGATTTCGGTTGCTACCGGATATTCCTTCTTAAATTTATTAAGATGTTGTTTGATGGTGGCTGATAATAAAAATGGGCTTGAGTTCAAACCAAATGTTAGGCGTAAGAATCTGTACATAATAATTTTAAACTCATCACCATTGACAGGATTGTCATCTATAAACAGGAATCTTAAAATGTCCCTGTCTTTTTTGTTGATCGAAATTTGTAAAAATGCCTTCTCTATGTCGGCAAAAACAGCAATTTTATTTAATCTAAAAAAAAGTATGTTCGGATTTAGGTTACTGCCTGTGTCCAAACAGTCATTTAGTGATAACTGTCCTGCTTCATGGGAACTCTCACCAAAAACAATGCGACATTTTGTGTATATACTGTCTTGTTTTAATACCGTGTGGTGGGATAAATAAAAAATCGGGTTGTTAGAATTTTCTTCTGACTCAGGAACAATTTCAATAATTTTCATTTCTAAGTATTCATCTAAAATTTTACGATAATTTTCATATAAACTTGTGTCGCGTTTCATTCTTTTTACGAGAGTAGCTAGCCGTGTTTCAGCTATCTTGTAATTATTGTCTAATTATTCCCACTTCCATTTCCATGGGAGACAGATTTCATATCTGTTATTTGTAAACTGCACTTTTTCCCGAAACCCCTCTAGGATATCTTCATTTGTTACATTATCTGGATCATCCCTTATCCCTAATGTCTCTAAATCCCAAAAGGCCTTTAAATTTAATTCATCTTGATTTTCTAATAAATGGCAATTATATTTAGTTTCATTTTTATCATGTATAACTCCACCTGCAATCCATCCTAAGTGAGAGTTTTGTAAAATTATAGAAGTGTCAGGAATTTTTATTTGACCAGCTAATAACAATTCATAATATACATCTGCCCCCAATAACACCTGAATTCGCAGAGGTTCAAAACATCTTGGGTTCGCATATATCAAATTCTATGGTAGGGGCAGATTTGAAGTCTCTGCAGTGCACATAGGGGTTAAATCTGTTATCTTAGGAACTAAAAACATGTTAGAGAATTTTTTTAATGTGCTATCTTTGTTTGAAATTTTGACATGTATTCTGTTTTTAATTTTACAGATTGCATCATTAAATCCGGAAATCACTGACTTTATGTTTCTCTAGTCCGAGTATGTCTGCTGCGGAAAAAGTAATTAGAGATATGTTACTGGCTGTATCTAGTATTGCAACAAAATGAAAAAAATAATCATTGCTTCCCTTCAAATAAATCACAGCTGTCGAAATTAAAGTGTTATAGCTGGCACCAGTCATCTCAGACAGATTCTGATCAGAATTATTTTGACAGGTCAAGGTCTTCGCATTTGAAATAATTTCCACTGAATTAGCATTTACTTTTTCTTCATTTTTGATCTGAGGTTGATTCATAATAAAATTACTTTGTTTGTTTTCATAATAAGATTTTGAAAAATTAGCTCCATGAAGTGTGCTATGGTGATTAGAAAAACAAGTTTTGCATCTATTATTTAATTTATTACACCGATTAACGGTGTGATTAGATAAACAATTATAGCATAACTGTAATTTTTGTATTTGATTCAATCTTTCTTGAACCGATAAATCTAAATATTTTTGACATCGAAAAATCACATGTGGTTGTTTACAAAATGCGCAGTTAAGTTTGTCATTCTGTAAAACAAAACTTTTTTGCTTATGGGTAATTTCAAACCTAGGTTTCATAACGATGTTGGTTTTTTGTACATTTTCTAAAGCTTGTGCTCTTTTCAGTAAAAAATCAATAAAAATATTCCATTCAGGCACTTCATTACAATTAAGAGGCATTTCAAAAGCCTTTCTTGACTCGTCATCAATTCTTTGTAAAACAAAATACATTAGAATAGATTCCAATAAATTGTTATGTTCCAGTCCTAACTGTTTCAAGGCTCTTAAGTGGCTGAATAAATTATCTACCAGATTGCATATTTCTTTCGCGTTTTCAATTTTTATTTTGTTATTACTAAATAACTCTGAAATGTGACTATTCACCAATAATCTTTTGTTTTCAAATCGTTTTTTTAAAGCTTCGAATAAAGAAGTATAAGAATCATCAATATTTTGTAATTGTTTCACAGGGCCAGTTAAGGCTGATTGTAAATAATACAGTTTTTGTGCATCATTTAGCTCAACGTTATTATCAATTAAAGTGGTGAATTGTAACTTAAAATTCATCCACTCTGTGTAACGACCTGAAAATTGGGGTAGATTAATTGACGGCAATTTGATTTTTGCCTCATTAGAACTGCCTCTATCATTACTATTATTATGATTTTCAACATTAGAAATACTAGGCTTTATTAAATCAAGAAGACTTACTTCGATAGCTTCTAACTGTTCTTCGATTTCGGTCAAGGAATTTTCAAACTCCTGTAAATCCTCATCGTCTATAATAGAGTAGGCTTCGTTCCTTAATTCATAAGTCTTCTTTTTTAACATTTGAAGATAATTTAATTTCAAATCCAGTTCTTTAGGGCCGAGTTTCGATTTCAATGCATTTGATATTCTCGTAACCTGGCCGCGTATATTTCCACGTTTTCGATTCAGGACCACAGTTCCTGAAATCACTGGAGTAGCAACAGACATTATATTTATAATTTCTATAACAAGGTTATTCGAGTAATCCAAGGGCGTTGATTCTATAAACAGTGTTCTAAATTAGCGCTGTGGCTTGAAGGGCCAAAAACTTTGTCGGCGATAGCTTCAAAATGAACTGTAGAAAATATTTAAAAATACTAAATGAAGTGGGTTGCATACTCGATGGATTGTCCACATTTACAAAACTTAACGAAAACTTTTATTATTTACAAAAATATTCCAAAGGGACTGGCAGCGGTTGATACACTGCGCTTACGTCTTAAGAACACATCTTACTCAACTCCCCTACTCATCTGGCGGGGAATTCTCTCCCACGCCCGTTTCAGCCCAGAGCACTTGCAGCGCCCTCTCACTATCAATTATGGTGCACGGAGGAAACACCACCCTTGACAAAGAATTTTTAGTTCCTTTTTTCTCTTAATGTTTAAATATTTTAAATCCCTTGAGAAGAATAAATTTTATTTATTTGTTTCAAATCATGAGACAAAAAGAAAATCTAGTTAATTACCTTTGAAAAAATTTGCTGTATTCTTGCCCTCTCTGCAAGTGCCCATGCACAAAAGTTTCAAAGTGTTATTAAAAGTCTGTAACTTTTGACTGTTATTTTTGTTTTTTCATGTTAGATTTAGAATCTGGATACTTTGGAGTTTTACCTAGCGATAGGTAGTTGAACAAGAAGTAGCAGTGGCAGATCATTTTCAGAGTCAGTGCTCAGTTATTGCATGCTGATTATTCTATGATGTAAAAACATAATATCGTCTAACTGTACAAAGTAAATCAGTTATAGAATCTAGTCGAAAATATGTAATACTGTTGCATGAATGCCCCCAGAACAAAATCCAAGGAGGGTAGAGGTTTTGGAAGAGATGTGCCCAATCTGTATTTTTTAAAATGAAGAATTTAAATATAAAATAAAACTAAGTATTTTTTGTTAAAATCCGTACATGACAATTTTTAAGCATGTAAACTTATAAAAACAATACAAAAGTCTCACATTTAAGAAATATTAAAAATCCAAAAGTAAGCTTCTACTGATTAGCTGTTATTGGTAACTGCTATTGATTATTCTACCTCATCTTTTTCATAAGGGGGAAGTGGAGCCTCCTGAACTCGGTAACATAAATTTATGTAAATTTATATACATTTTAAAAACTTACATGTAAAAAGAAAACAACTAAATATTGTCTTCCATGAGAGATTTATCCCCCTACTCCATAAAGAAGAATCTTTAGTTACTTTTTCTCTTTCTGTTTAATATTTTTATGTTGCTTGAAAAGAATTAATTTTATTATATTTTTAAAAATCAGAGAAAAGGGAAGTTTAGTTAATTAAATTTGAAAATCCAAGGAATTGTAATTAGCATTCCCTGTCCCCTTTTAGGTATCTGTGTACAATTGTATATTGTAATCTCAATTTCTCAAATTAAAACATGTGCAATATCCAATATGTTCTTTGAGTCACAATATCTGAGTGCTAATTTAAAAATTAGAGTTCTGTACTCTTTTTTTTCTCCAAAATCTTTGTTTGGTAAAGCTCCTCTAAATCCAAAAGCAAAAGAAGTTGGATATCTTTTATTAACCTGATGGTAAATTGCCAAATATCATATTGCTTCAATCATTTTCATTCGTATTGTACTCATTCCTTTAAGATGCAAGCACTTCCCTGCTTCTCTCATTTCCTTTCAAATACAAAAAAAAAAAAAAAACTAGAAGAAATAATAAAATAATATCATAAAACAAAAACATTTTATTTTAACATCAAAGCATTGTTTATAATTTATACACAAAATCTGCTACCAACGAGAAAAGAAAACATATTGGCAAGATTTGCAACCACTTAATAAAAAAGTACTAATGGCCATACTTTTTAGACTTGAATAAAAAGCCAGATTTGTATGCCAACCTTGCATTTCCTGTTTGGAAATCAGTAAACTGTCTTTCAAGTTTATCCCAGTGTGTTCTAAAGCCTTTTACAGGGAACAGACATGTATTCTAACTTTACCTTTGAGTAGTGAATGCCATCAATTATTGCCCATTATCTCCAGTAGCTAGGGAGAATAATGGGGAGAGGGAGTATTTTTGGGAAGCCTGATAAGGGTGTGAGAAATTTCAAGGTGTATGGACTTTATTTTTATTTTAGCAGCACAATTTGATTGTACATCCCTGTAGAAAAGAGGTGAATTTGCAGTGAAGAATGAATTGTGACTGCTTTGGAAATAAAAAAGGACAGGACGAATTCACATGGTTATTTTGACATCATTTGGGTAAGGTCCATTGTGAACATCTTGAAGTGAGTGTGATTACTTTCAATGCATATGAATAGGCTACTGATAGTCCGCTAATTATGAAAGAGTTCGGGACGAGAGCAACAAAGCATTGGAAACATTTATTCAAAATCAGTTCATTTTCTCAGCCTGTGTACACGTAAGTGAATTTTATCTTGCAGTTTAAGTAATGGATGTTTGTAGAAAACGGAAAGTTGTGGTGCTACATGAGAAAATAAAAATGATTCGGGATATCAAAGGTGGCCAAATGCAAGCTGAAATCTGTGGAAAACTGAATCTATCTAAAACAACTGTGAATACAATTTGGAAAAACAAAGATTCGAGCACTGACGCATTTGAACAGCTTAGAAGTAAAGTGAAAAAACTTAGAACAACTTCTCACGAACACATAGATAAAGCTTTATTAAAATGGTTTATGATACAAAGAAACATGAATATCCCAATTACAGGAGCTGTGTTGCAAGTGAAAGCAGAAGACTTTGCTAAACTCTTTAATGAGAATTTTATTTGTTCAGTAGGTTGGTTGGAACGATTTTAAAAAATGCCATAACATTGTTTGTGGTAAAATTTGTGGAAAAGCTGCCATAGTGTCAACGATAGCCGTTGAACAATGGACTAATGAAGAATGGCTTAAAAGAAAGAGAAATATGCTGATGAAGACATTTAATTATGATGAGACAGGTATATTTTACAAGTTGACTTCAGAGAAAACTTGTAAAATACAGAAATTTCACATAAAATCACCCGTATATATACTGAATATTTGCTGTGTTTTTAACTTCTAAAAATCCCCTCAATGGGGGAAGGGGGGGAGGGAGGGGGCGAGAAATGGGATACACACAAGAAAAATCTGAATTAGTTAAAAGCTCGGATTTTGGGATATTTTCTTTTGTTATGTATGCTATGGTGCTTAATCTTTCCCCTTTGTCCAGCTATATTCATCTACTCACTAATCTTTAAATAGGGACAAATTTTGTTTCTACAAGTTTTCTGAGACAAAAGAGAAATACAGTGAAATCTGAAGGGCTAAAAAAGAAAAAACGTTTCTCAAACGGAATCTTATTTTAAACAGAAACATTTCATGGTACTGACGGAAGGAATACCATACATGTTTATACCTGTTAACTTGTCTGAAATGGAATTTTTTCCGGGTCTCTGGCAATTTCATTTTAACAGGTTTTACAATGAAGTGTAATCGATATAATTTAAAGTAAAGCAAACAGTCAGCTAGATCAGTGGTGTGCAAACTGTGGGCCGCAATCCCCCGTGGGGTCGCATGAAAATATTTGTGGGTCACCAAATTCAAAGAAATTTATTTGACAATAAAAAAATATGAGATTTTTCTTCCAAACACTATCAGGTTTCAATGATAATAATAGCAGTAAAATAGTGACCTGAGATAATATTTATAAAAATAGAACTATATTTTTCTACGAAATTGTCTGTATTAGTATATAATGCCTATACTTCGGCAACCGGCAGGCGAACAGTCAATCTTTTTTCAATGTGATGAATTATTCTGTGTATGAAACATTATTACATACCGAAGTCAGATGACTCTTACGTGGTATAATATTTCAGCCACAGTCTGAAATTTCAGAAGAAAGAAAAACAGAAAACTTGTAAACTGACACGAATCAAGGTCTAGTTAAAAATTTTTTTTGAAATAGTAGCGAAAGATATCGTTGAAATGAGAAAGTAAGTCATATATATTTTTTTAATTTATTTATTTTAATTATTATTTTTTTTTTTGTGTGTGTGTGTGTATGGGGTGGGGGGCTTTACGAGGTTCCGGTGATCGTGATTTTTAAATGCAGAAAATTACTTAGATAAAAGCTTCGCTTTTGTCTTGTTTGAAGGGCTACTTAATGTCTGGAAATGTATAGGTGTAATCCATTTGAAGAAAGGAAGACCCCATTTCTTGTGCAATGTCCATTATGGCTTTTAATTAATATCTCGGCTAATTAGAAAAAAATGAAAAAATCTGAACTTCAGATTTGCATCGTCTATCGTCATCCAAATTCAAAGAATTCTATGTGCGGTAGATTTTCCTAGCCATCGCCAACACACACAAAGATTTTTATTTTATTAATATAGATAGGCAAATCATAGTTTAAACCTCATAGTCCGTTGCGCCAGGTCGCAGCGAATTTTGGAGTTTTTCGTAGATCTGCCAAACAGTGTTGAAATGATGGTGAAAATAACTCTCTTTTTTTTCGCATTTTATGATGCCCGCATCGGCTTAACTGCTTGAAATACGAAAAATACCAAAGTATATCTATGTGCATATTCTTTTCTAAAGGTGCAATCCATTTAAATATATATATATTAGTAGTAACCATTTCAAAACCTCAGATTCACGCTTTTTTCGTGTATAACCTTTCCAAGTCTGTGTCTGCTTTACTATTCAAAATAAAATAAAAAACACTTAATTTTGACACTTTTAACTCTGCAACAGTACAAATTGTTTTAAAAAATATTAATATTCACCCTTTCAGAAAATTAGTTTCCGAACGATGTTTTCAGTTTTTTCTGCAAATTTTAAAAATCCGCATCAGCTCCAGAAATCGAAGTATGAAAAATACCATATCTACATTCATTTCCACCCCCGTTAACGACCATCAGATCTTCACTGCTAGCGACCTTCCGAAACTGACGTCCCATGGCATTTTAGAAAAAAATAACTTTGTCATGAGCGTTTGTTGTGTTTTTTGAATAATATGTCTGTTAATAAACAAAAATTGAAAAATCTAAATCGAAGATGCGTCAGTACCTGCCTTAAACTATCTTCGCCCAAATTTTCAGACCCTACTTGCAGTAAATTTTCCTAGACACCGTGGAGACACGCACACACACTTTTATTAGTATAAATATTTTCTTTTATTATTAATATAAATAGGTATCAGTAAAACCTGCTAAGATGGAATCGCAAGGGATTAAACAATCCGCTTCCAAACAGATTTTTGTGCTATAATCAAATATGTCTGTGCATATATAATGTTATCACTTTAGGGGGGAGGTGGGGGGGGGGGGGCTCTGACACTTAATATTGTAAGATATATCTAGGGTTAGGGGGGTTTGTTGTCATTATCATTTTTGATCCAACTATTTTTTTTTTTTTTTTTACTTTCTTCTATCTTTACAAGAAGAAAGTATTGGATTCGTAAAAATTTCCGAATTCCGGTTTTCGACGGATTTACACGTTTAGGGGTCAGAGATTCCGAAAAACATGTTTTTACAAAATGTCTGTCTGACTCTGTTTGTATGTGACACAAATTTTGTGGGCGCTCTATCTCAAAAACTAATGAACGGAACTTAATAAAACTTTAGATTCATTTTCAATAGTATAAATTGAATTACTTTTACTTACACTTATTACTTTTTTGGTGTAAATCGCCCGACAGGTGATGCTGCTATGCTGCATTTTCCACGCTTTCCGCAATAGCTATATCACAAGAACTAATGCACGGATTTTCATAAAACTGCAGATTCAGTTAGTCCTTGATATAGTTTGGTGCTGATACTTTTTAGGGTAAATCGCCCGACAGGTGGCGCTGCTATGCTATTATTCATGATTATCGCCGTACACCAATTTCCATCAAACTTCAGATTCAGTTAGTCTCTGATATAAATTAGTGTTGTTTAAGTTTTTGGTGTAAATAGCCCAACAGGTGGCGCTACTATGCTGAATTTTTCACGATTTCAGCAAGAGCTGTATCTCAAGAACTAATGCATAAATTTTCATCAAGCTTCAGATTCAGTTAGTTCCTGATATAAATTGTTCCTGATTAGTTTTTGGTGTAAATCGCCCAACAGGTGACGCTGTTATGCAGAATTTTTTACGATTTCCGTAATAGCTCTATCTCAAAAACTAATTAACATATTTACCTCAAACTTCGGATTCAGTTAGAGGTTAACATAAGTTATTGCTGATTAGATTTTGATGTAAAACACCTAACCGGTGTTGCTGCCATGCTGCATTTTTCAGGGAAGTATTAACATGTATGAGATAGAATAAAGTTTTGGGCATCCGACTAGTTTTTTTTATTATTATTATTCTGTTATCCATTTTTATGAAAATACAAAGTTTAAAACCATTAAATGATTATAAAATCATTTCATTCCAAAATATGAAATATCCCAACGTTTGCCATTCCTATTATTCTGCACATATAATACGTTGTTAGAGAGACCAGGTTCGAAACGATACTTATTGTTTTTACTTGCAAATAATGGGGAAGAATGTTGTCTACCTGTTTTGTTTATAAGAAGCCTGCTTACTCCCGTGCAGGGGACAAGTGCAGGAAGACAATATTACTGTTGAATGCATTATGTAACAAAAAGCTATTGTTAAATACTTTTAAATAGTAAATATTTCTTTAAAGTGTTATTTGGTATAAAAGTTATTTCATATAGTATAGTGATATTTTATTAACTTCTTCTCTTAAATCAGTAAAGTAGGTGAATAATAAATAAATAACTTGATCTGTATATGATTGCAAACTTATAAAAAGAAACAGAAAAAAATGTAAAAAAAAAATAATAATAAAATAGTCACTGATAACGATATCATTATGGGGGGGGGGGGGGGGGTTCGAAGAATGATAACGTATGGCATCAAAAAGGGAGGGGGGAAGGGGTCCAAAATTGCTAAAAAGTTGATAACGTTATATATCTGTCCTAATCTGTTGCACATGCATTGTTATTTTCACCATTACTATGGAATTGCTTTTAATGCAGGATTCAGAGGCGTCGCGATGGGAGGGATGTTAGGGGGGGGAAGCTTCCCCCTCCAATATATATGAACTTGAGAAATTTGAGCTTCGAGTTGGGAAATTTCAGATTTTTGAAACACTTTTTCTTTTTTTTAAATAATAGTAAAAAAATAATATTTTTTTATTGTTTTGCTGACTACTTTTCTCAGTTCTGTAACAGTAAACTGGTTAAATTATCAAAAGAAATACAAAAAGCAGCAAGACTCAATTTGCCATTGCGTTTCTCTGTGCTACGAAAATATCATACATCTACCAGACCTGAATTTCTCTATTGTTGTCCATCAACAGTTCTCTAATCCATTTCCTCCAAAACTTTGTTCCTTTCTCAAAATATCATGAGGCTCTTTTAATATGAAGTACGTTTATGACTCGTGCGCAATAGAAAACAAAATCTTTCATTAAATGAACCAATAGTTATAATTTTTGTTTTTAGTTTCAGTATTTTTCCTTGGAAAGATTTTTTTTATTTATTTATTTATTTTTTTTTTTTTTTTTACAGTAAGGATCGTTATCATTAAACAGACATTGCACATATAATTTCCGTTGGAAAATAGAGCAATGAGTTTCAAGTTGGGAAATTTTTGAATTCCCCCCCTCCCTCCCCCACCTCCGAAAAAAATATCTTTAGCTACGCCCTGGCAGGATTCCAATGAAGACGGGTTCCAATTTTATAAGTTTTACTGTATTTCGGATTCTATTTACATAGCAGCTAACATTCCATATTTTTTAAGTGAAGCAAAGATATTTTGAACCAGAAATTTAATTTAATAAATGAAATAAAAAAGAACCTTATAGAAACAAGACACATTTTAGTAAATATTTTTTTTGATTAACCTACGTTTATTTGACTCGAAGAAAAACCCCGGTTGGCTTAACAGCTATGCATTGATACTCATTGAAAAAAATTATAAAGTTTTCTTGTAGATTTTAGGGATATCGGACGCCAATTGAAGTTCTGCACACGGGTGCCTGATACTGCTTGGCGTGCCCCTGGCTAGGAACAACAGAAAAGTTCCTTTTTAGACATGTTTACATCTTAGTATGCGTAATTGTATGGTATTCTTTCCGTCAGCACGATGAAAATATTCCGTTTAAGGCTGGATTTCATAATAGACAGATTCTGTTTTCACACCGTACTACATACGCGTTTCACAACGTAACATAAACTAGCATTTTATACCCTACCAGTGGCGCCAACTTATATAGGCCCCTGGGGCTCGAGCTCACCCAATAATTTGCTTTCCTAGCCCCATTAATTTCCATTTTTTTTTTCCACAGTATGTTTATTTATATTTTGAAATCTCGGAAACAAAATTCCCTTTATTGACGTTCAAAAGGTCATTTTGTATTACACTATTTCTACCGATGTCAAATGACATCTTTTTTAAAGTTTTGATTTATGTTTATTTTACTCATAGTTTTTGAACGTAATAAGCATAAAAAAGTCTTCAGCATATTAAAAATAATATGTAATTCTTTCAATTTAAAAACTACAAACGAGAAACAATAAATCGAAATATATTAAAAGGTGTCATTTGACACCGGTAGAAATAGTGTTATAAAATAGTAGTGACCAGAGCCGGATTAGGCATTTTTGAAGCCCGGGGCTGCCGAAAATCTTGGGCCCCTCCTCCCCCCCCCCCCCCCCCCCCCCCACACACACACACACGCGCACATGCAACTTTTTTTTTTCTTTAATCCTATAATGCCAATTTTAAAAGTTGAATATGTATATTGTTACACAAAAACTTTTTTTGTTATCTTTAATAGTGCTCTTAATTATTTTATTTAAACGTATTTATTACATGTACAATTCAAAGATATTTTATAAACATTAAAAGAAAATAGAAATATTCCAGCATATCAAAACTGACTACATTTAAAATTATTTTAATGCAAATTTTTATTTATATAAATAAATTTAATTGCATATTTCTGCATTTTTATTCTAAATTTTCTTTATTTGAAATTAAGCTAATTAGAAAATTCGTAAAGTAACATGGAAGGTCTATGATTTTTACAACCTTTTGAGCACATAGATTTAGAAATACTGTAATTGAGAGAAGGTTTTTAAAAGTGTTCTCTCTATCTCTGAGATAATTAAAGGTGTATTTCACTATTTGTAAAAAGGGCTGGGTTCATTTTGCACATTTTAGAAAGGGCAGGGTAGCCTAGAAGAAACACTGTGTGTGTGTATATATATATATTATTTTTTTGACATCAGTATATATATATATACTATATATATATATATATATATATATATATATTACCATTAATTATATATATATATATATATATATATACTGATGTAAAAAAATAAGGGGTAGTGACCGGACGCTTTCGACTGTACACGATTTGACGAATATCTGTGAAAATCTTGACGAATCATGCACAGTTAAAAGATATTTCACACAAATGCCAAATGCCCATGAAGTTTTTGGAAAGTGGTGTTAAATTTGGTTGAAAACTCTGTGTTCCACAAAAAAAAAAAAAAAAAAAAAAAAAAAAACATTTATATTTTTCATAGAAATGTTAAAACCTTTGCGAATATGCATGCTATGCTTACACAAATGTACTCACAAACATTAAACAGGACCCACATAGTCATTTGCTACAGTAACAGACCAGTTTGAGCATTTTCTGTTGCATGGATTATTACAACCATTATTTTATTATTAAATTTATTATTGTCCTCCTAATTGTCCCCACGATTAAATCTTCGGTGAAAAAGATGGAGTCAAACATTTCTTTACATCTTCAAAGTTCAAGCACAATTCACCAAGATTTTTAGTAGATATTCGACAAACCGTGTACAATCGAAAGCGCCTATTCACTGCCCTTTAATTTTTGAACTCCAGTGTATATGCATGTATGTTATGTGTGGTAACAACACTTTCAATTAATGTATGGAGAGAAACTATATGAGCTGATTAGTACATAGAACGTTTAACAGCCTTTATATATGGACCTGGGTCGTAATCTAGTTTTCAGTGAGGAATACAGGGTGTTTATACCTCTGATCCAAATTTCAGATATTTGTTCATAACACTAATTGAAATATTTCAACTGAAATTTTCAACATACTTATTCTTCTTTGTATGAAATATAATAATATTACATGAAGTATTGGAAGAAGCCCGAGTCCCATCCGAATACAATCAGCTTTGAACTAGGCAATTAATACTTTGGATTGTAGTTGGCATTAGATGCGGTGTTTGTTACTAATCGAAATACTGCACACTTCCATCACAATTCTTCCACTGCACTTCGCAATGCCCCCCAAGTATCAGTATCTCATGAAGTTTAAAATCATTAAAATTCTTTAATTTTTTCTCTTTTATTTGACATTTTGTTACAACAATATTTAAATAACCATCTAAATTATCCCTCCTCTAATAAAAAATCCATTTTTTCCCTTCCCCCACCCTTCCAGTTCATAGTTTATTATTATTTTTTTTCTTGTGTAACGTTTCTGTATTAATAATTAAAAGAGCATCTAAATTACTCATTCCCCCTGACTCAAAAAAATTCCGTTTCTCCCCACTCCCTAGCAAATAAACTTTAAAACTTTTTTTTTTTTTTTTAATTTAAGCTGTATTGCTATTTTGTAGCAACAATAAATACATCGAATATTCTACCCTTAAATTTTCATTCCCTTTCCCCATTTCCAAATGTTTTTCAATTAAAAAATATATTTACACGGGAATATTCAGAAAGACTGGAAACTTTAAATTAATTAAATTTTTACAAGTAAAAATAATTTTATGGAGAAAATTACATAATATTTAAAAAAGCCCAAATAGTAATATTTCCAAGCACTTTCAATTGGAAAATCGAAAATATATATAGGAAAAGAAAACTTTAAAATAATTAAATTTTGCGTGAGAAAAGCATTCTATGGGGATAAATTATGTCATATTTATGTATTTAAAATGATTTCTTTATAAAGTCTAAAAGGAAAAAAATTCTAGCCGTTACAAAAGGCCAAGATGCAGCGACATTTTTCACCTAATAATTTTACACAAGCTGACTTTCAAATGTCTGATAGATCTTACTTAATCGAACACGAAAAGAACCATCAGCTGTTGCGACAGCGGTGGATGCTGTCTTGGAAACCGAAAAATTTCCTAGCCAAAGGAAACTTAAGAGCAAAGCGATTACAGAAGATCGCTACTGATCGTGATAATATCATCCAATCTTTCGTAATCAAATATCTTTTAAAGCACAGCAAATTAGCATGTTTTTAGAGACTGCGGGGTCTGCTGCACGTGGGGTTGGGGAACGTAGCTCGAAGCGGGCAGAACCCCCTAGTTTTGTTGGAAAATGTAATTGTGAGATAAACTTTTATAACGAAATATTGTTTTTTCCTCATTTAAAAAAATAATAAAAATATATGTAGCTCTTCAAACTTTTCAGAAAATTTACTGTTCCAAGTTCAACTAAGACAATGAACTAAAAGTTCTAAATGTGTGTGCTAAAAGTTTTCAATTTAGCTGAAATAAGTCAATATTTGTACAAAACATGATAGATTTTATTATATAAATTCTTCATAATCAAACTTCTGCAATCAGGTAATCTTTTCAGATGAGAGCAAATTAGCATACTTTTAGCGGAGTCTGCATGAAGTTGGCGGGTGTAGCTCATAACGGGCAGAACAGTCTAATTTTGTGAGAAAGTTTAACTGTGAGATAAATTTTTATTACGAAAAAACAATTTTTCGTGATTAAAAAAGTATTGAACACTTCAAAATTTTTAGAAAATTTACTTTTCTAGTTCAATCCGTATGTTGACAATGAATTAAAAGTTCTAACTATGTGTGCTAATATTTTTCATTTTTAATGAAGTAAGTCAATTTTGTGCAAAATTATGATAAATCTTATTAAGGCTGTTCTCAAATTCAAAGGAACTACCCTCTGACACATTTCTGAATTCATTTTTGTTCGGAAACGCATAAAATTGGCAGGTGTTCTTATTCTTAATTGAATGGTGTTTCCCATTTTTTGATAAAGGCAGAAGGTCTTTCAGAAAATACTGTCAAAGTAAGTGTTTCGAACCAAGTTTCCGGATGGGGCAGCACGAGAAAGGGGTAAAACGTGTCGCCACGTGACAAGAAACGCTTATTACTTAATAAGTAATTTATTTATAAAAAATGGAAACCGTTATTCTATTCCAAATCGCGTCAATAGTCAGACCTGTTAATTTTATGCCCATTTTTAAAATTTGTCTGAAAATGCGTCAGTAAGTTTTGCGTTGTTGAGTTGAGAATTTGAAAAAAACACCTTAAATAAATTAATGTGATCATTTTAAACAATTTAACCCATACGTATTGAGTTTTAGTAAATGACACAAAAGGGGAAAAGCATGAATATGGAAATTTTAATAAAATAAAGGTGTGTGTAAAGTTATTTAATTAATGAAATTTTTACTAATAAAAGAAAGTTTCGCACTGTGTGCGTGTGTGTCTGTTCGTGATGTCTAGCAAAATCTGTCGCATGTATAAGTCTGAAAATGTAGGTGAGGATAATCCAAAACAGGTCCTGATGTACCTGATACACATATTTTTAATTTTTAAAGGGCCGGGAACCCTGGACCCCTTTAAGTTTTCATGCCCTAAATTGTTAATAACTTGCCCCATTTTATCCGATCTTCTTCGTTTTTGGGGCTATATCTCTATTTAGTTATTTCCCCATTTTTACATTCCAATTAAGATCCTCGCCGCCTGGGTCCCGGTGCAGGGCCACTTGAGGCTTTTGTGCCCCAAATTGTTAATAAGTTGCTTCCTTTTAATCCGACCTTCATTTCTGGGATCTTTTTTCCATTTACTTATTCTCACGTCTACATTCATGGGGGTCTGATGGTCCCGTAGCGACCCCCTGATCTTCTGTGCGCCATGCATTCTCTCCCCCCCTAATTTCCTCACCTTCTCAGTGCATTGTTTTAAAGTTGAATCTTGGACTCTTCTTCCCGACCAACAACCTCATAATTTTTACTGGAGCCCTGTTTTAAGCATTAACCATCCCCCTATTTTTTGCGCGTTTCTTTAAAATATTATTATAATGATTATTTCATACCGTATGCTTAATTTCGACTAATTGAAGATCTAAATCGCTAAGTACTAAAATTTTTTAGTATGTTTTCATGTTAGGGCTGTGCTCTCAACTATCAGTTGGCGCTTTTTGGGGCCCCTATTATAGCTCCCTTAAAAATTCACTATTTTTTTTTCTAACAACTCCCTAGGTCCTCCAGCTCACTACATAAATGACAAAAAAAAAAAAAAAAAAAAAAAAAAAAAAATATCACACTTTAGCTACTATCAATTTTTAATATTAATCGCCTTCTTGGTGCCCTTGGTGCAGCTTCTTTAAAAATGATCCGAATTGCTTGCAATTTTCTTTAACATAGTTCTAGAGCGTCCTCTGATTACTTTCAAAACCTCTATAAAGTATTTTTATACCCAACTACATACCAGTTAAGTCCCTTGCGACTTGGAGCCCCTTGAAGTTTTTGTATCATAAATTGTTAATAAATTGCCCCCTCCCAATCCGATCTTCATTTTTGGAACACTTTTTCCGTTTAGTTACTCTCCTGTTTCTAGATTCCAGTTAAAATCCTGGGCCCCCCTAGGGTTCTGTAGAGACCCTTGAACTTTTTGTATGGCATACGTTTTTCACCCCCTAATTTTCTCGCCTTCTCAGTGAATAATTTTTAAGTTGAGTCTTGGACTCCTCTTCTCGGAACAATACCCTCATAATTTTTACTGGGACCCTAAGGCCTTGTTTTGGACACCCCCTCCCATGTTTTGCGCATTTCTTTAAAATATTATTCTAATGATTATTTCATACCCTATGCTTAATTTTGACTAATTGAAGATCTAAAGCGCTAAATACTAAAACATTTAACATGTTTTCATGTTAGGGCACTGCTCTCAACTATCAATTGGCCCCATTTGGGCTCCCTGTTATAGTTCCCTTAAAAATAGTCTGATTCACTAGCTTTATTTTCTAACAACTTCTTAGCTCATTCAGCTACCACAAGAAGACAAAAAAATTTCGCAGACTTCAGCTACCACCAATTTTGAATATTAATCGCCTTCTTGGGGCCCTTGGTGCAGCTTCTTTAAAAATGATCCGAATTGCTTGCAAATTTCTTTAACACATCCTCTAATTTCTTTAAAAATTACTAAAAAGTATCTTTCTATTCAACTACATGCCAGTTAAGTCCCTGGCCTTTTGAAGTTTTTGCATCCTAAATTGTTCATAAATTGCCCCTTCTTATTCCGATATTCATTCTTGGAACCTTTTTCCATTTAATTATTCTCCCATTTCTAGATTCCATTTAAAATCCCGGGACACTCTAGGGTCCCGTAGGGCCCCATTCGGGGCCCCTTGAACTTTTTGTGTGGTATGATTTTTGCACCCCCTAATTTTCTCGCATTCTCAATGCAAAAATTTAGAGTTGAGTCTTGGACTGCTCTCCCCGAACCAACACCCTCATAGTTTTATTGGGACCCTAAGGCCCTGTTAAGCATCCCCCCCCCCTCCCCCCGCCAGAGGCAGAAGAGGGAAATAGAATAAAAATGTTTTTTCTGCTTTTGTTTCGTGGAAGGAGCGTAAAAATACTAAAAGAATGCCTTAGAAACCGTTACTATCGGACTTGCGAAACTTTAAAATTGCAAAAGTAAAAGGTAAGGGATGTTGAGATTTGAAACATGACTTTTTCTCACTATTTCAGAATACTTTTAACATTTCAGATTTTTTTTTTAGAAATTAAGTACTTTTTAAAATGAAACTTAGATACAACTTAAGCCACTGCTGAGGGCCCCTCACGAGTTGGGGCCCGGGGCTGCAGCACCCGTAGCCCCCCCCCCCCTTAATCCGGCCCTGGTAGTGACAGCCGTAACAGACACACGAGAGCACTATATGTGCCCACGTATAATTATTTCTCAAAAGACAAATTTCCCGTACATTTGATCAGCGAGCATAAAGCAGTGAGTGAACATTATTCATTTTAATGCCCTTCTCTGAGATTCATAAAGCTCTTAAATGACTGAAATGTTTTGCTTCTTGCATTTTTAATTTGTAATCATATTTATGGTATAGTAAATATTAATGCTTTTATCAGAAAGATTTGATTAATAACATAAACTAACAATAAAGCAGGCCGTGCCATTTCGCTTAAAATTATTTGTGCCCCCCCCCCCCCCAATATTTTTCAAAAGTTGACTCCACTGTACCCTACTATGTCGATTATATGCAACTATGTATCGCCCTTCCGAAAAGGATTCTCCTCTGGATCGACGTCCGTTTCACTAATCTCTACTTTTTTTACTATTCCGGAATTAATTCTATCTGCACTTCACGTTTTCATCATAATGAACGACAACAGCATACAGTTTTTAAAATTAATGTTACTATTGAAAAATAAAAACAACTAAAAATGAATGAATGCTAACGAAATGCGATGAATAATAGTAATTTTAATGTAACTTTTATGATGCTGCCATCTACTGACTAAGTAAGTTAACAATTTCTTTTTTTAAAAAGGTGAAATTTTATGGTGCTGCTACCTATTGACAAAATAATATAACAATCTCTAGCAGTCGATATGTAGCGTACAGAAAATATTTTTCATTTTAATAAAAAAAAATAAATAGGTAGCGATTTCATTTCATTGCTTTATATACATTCTTTCCTCAATACTATTTCAAACAATGCATGTATGTATATTTTTACTGCATAAATTTAAATGCATGGAAATTTTGAAGCTTCAATTTTGAAGCTTATTGCAGTTATATTTTGATCTCGATTTTCTTTTAACAACTTACTTAATTATATATATATAAAGTAAATATATATGTTGTTAAAAGGTGGCGGAACTAAGCTTTTAAAGTGCTCTATTACGATTATTTAAAGGTACAAAACATTTTTCTTTTCAAATAAAATGTAGAAATAGATCAGAAACATGTGTCATTTTGGAAGTTGCGAAACTTTAACTGTAACCATGTTACATTACAGACAAAAATGTCCTATGCAAATGTTCATTTTACAGGTGTGGAAAATATGTAAAATCAAGAAGTTGGAAAATATGTTCTATTTCGTGTAATTCGGAATTCTCTTTATATGTTAAAAATAAACACATTCCAAGTAGCAATGACCATGTTTTTCTTTTTAAAGAGTAGATTTTGATTTAACTTTTGGTATTACCTTTAACTTTATTTATACAGGAAAAGAAGGATTCATAGGGCGGTCCAGCAGGCAATCGGAATGCCTCGAGATGTTTAGAATTTTCAATAGTAATGATCTAGAAGGAAAAACACTATGTACACAATATATTATTATAGGGAAATGGACTTCCCTGATAGAAATACGAATTACGATACTGTTCCAGAAGATTTGGAGTCAAGCGTAATAAATAGTTTGAACGATTTGTGTTGCATTAATTTTCCTTATATTCTTTCATATTTTAAGAAAAAAATAACCCTTCTTGTTATTGCATTTTTTTTTCTTTTTCTTTTTTTTTCTTTTTTTTCTTTCTTTTTCTTTTTTTCTCCCTTCTTGGCAATTTGTCCCTGCCTAACGAAACTCGCATGAAATAACATTCGTTTCGAATCTTTCTAAAATATGAATAATAAAATAAGACAAAAATATTAAGATTTCAGACTTTTTTTATCCGAAAGAGTGGATATTACTAATTTGAAATTTAAAAAGTCTGCGTCCTTTATACGAGAGTAAAGAAAATGACACATTTTGAAATGTGATTTATTTGAGCAGATGAAAGAAATATATATACAGTGGCGGCTCGTGGATTATTTAAAGGGGATTCATAATCACAATATAAAAATTACGAAAATAAAATTTGTAGATAGGACGTAAAATGCATTTGTGCAGTGTTGAATTCAGAATCATTTTTCTATAGATGGAATTTGCTGCTCCGAGGAGGAGAATATGTCAGCTTATACTCGTATAAAATACCATAAAAGTTGCGTGTTGCTGAATTTATTTATTTTACATGGTTTCCACGGCTGGATAAGTTTAACTGTATTTTAAAGTAACTGCTCAATTAAGAACGCTCTCCCTAAACATTTCGATCTTGAACAAGTCTCTGTTTCCATGACAACAACACTTTTCTCTTATTGCCTCCGACGCTAACAATATCGAAATCAAACTAACAGTCACAAGGAAGGTCTCCTCGCTGGGCATACTCAGAATATTTTGAAAAAAAAAATACTAATTAAACTATTTATGTATATAATATAGGATCAGTCAAATTTAGCGGCGGAATTACAGTAGACAGTCTGTAAAAAAAATAAAATACTTTTGAGTATTTTGCACGAAAAGACGAAAGCGTCACGCGATTTGGCGAGCAGCATTTTTCCTCGCCAAAAGCAAACGATTTTAATGCATCTGAAAATTGCTTGTTCTTGTTAATATGTTAATTGACCTTTAGAATGCGTGTAAATTTTATTTAATGAATATAAACTTAAACAATGAGAGAGTTACATATATATATATATATATATTTGTATTACATATTTATGTTGTTTGTTGCTTCAGTTATTTAATTTTATCACTGTAAAATTGATTTCATATATAAAAAAATTGTTTTCATATTGAAAAATATATTTTCATATATTTAAACGTATTCCAAAATAACGCCGGATGAAGAATGCTGCTGTTATACATTTCAATATCAGAGAAGTTTTTGTTTTCATAGCAACAAAATTGAATCGACAGTACAGTGCTCAATTGGACTTAGTTTTGAGATAGAAACAATTTTAATTAATTTAAATTTTGATTTAATTCATAAAATTTCTTAGTTAACTTTCATTGTAAATATATGTATGACAAAACTATAGCTAAAACAAACTAAAACTGACAGAACTAAAGTTAAGTTATTTAAATTAAATTTATTTAAATAAGTTCAACATGAAACATTTTTACCTTAAAGAGTATTTGACATAAAAAAAAAGTATTTTTTGAAATTTTATTCTATCGCTAACCGGTAATAAAAATATCGAAATGTTTATAATTTTTTTTACGGACACAGTATCCGCCGATTTTTATTTTATTTTATTTTATTTTATTATTATTATTATTTTTTTTTATTTATTTTTTTTAATAAACATATCTATCCTCATGAGAAGAGCATTCTATAATTTTTTCAGATTTTTCGGAGTATGGCCGTATGGGGACCTTCCTTGTCAGAATCGGACCTTAATTTTGAGTTTGTTGCAATTTTAATCAATTTAAATTTTGTTCTAAACTGTCGTTAAATGATCATTAAATTTCATTATATATACATACTAGCAGACCCGCCCGGTGTTGCCCGGGGTTTGTAAATAATAATCTTAAACAAAACTTAAGTTTGTATGATTTTATATCTTTGGAAATTCTTTTAAATGAACCTAATTTCGGAGGCTCCATTGCCTTCCGCGGGGTTCTAATGTGTTCCCATCAAACTTCTTTCCGAACGAACCTGTAATCTAGATCCCCACTACATATGGCAGCATTTACCGGAAGTGCCCGCACGTGCCGGAGACAATCGAAAACCAAGTTGAGTGAGCCAAACCTCGTAGGAATCAAGCTCACAGAAACAAACAACAACAACAAAAAAAGAATGCACAATTAATGTTAGAAAATGTTGGTAACTAAAGTCTAAGATAAAATTTCATAATACAGAAAGTAGCTGAATTGTAATCTAAGTTGAAGGCAGCAAATCCCGTTGAAATTGGGCCCTTAATTCCCAAGGATATAACGCGCCACCAAGCGGTGGAAGAAGCCTCCTCACCTTGTAAATTTCACGAATCACTGTTAGCATTAACACAATATTTAATAAACGGATGAAATCCCTTCTCTAAAGTAACCTTTAAAGTAGCGCGATTTTTAATTTACGTCTGTAGTGAGTAGACGTAAGTTAATGCTGAAAAAGGAGAACTCGAAAAAGATGGTAGATGAGGTATAAAGAAAGACTGGGCCCTGGGAGCCAGGGTCTTAACTGGAATGTAGTTGTTTATAAGAACATTTTTTAGGGATTTTAAAGTAGCTGAAAGACGCTAAAACTATATTAAAGAAAATGTCAATAGAATAGGATAGTTTTTAAAGAAGCTGCAGCAAAAGCCCCATGAAGACGGTTAATATTCAAAACTGGTGGTAGCTGAAGTCTGCAATTTTTTTTGTCGTTCATGTAGTAGCTGGAGAACCTAAGAAGTTGTTAGGAAGAAAAAAGTTCGTGAATTGGACCATTTTTAAGGGAGCTATAACAGTGGTCCCAAAAGGGCCCAACTGTTAGTTGAGAGCATGGCCCTAACATGAAAACATGTTTAAATGTTTTAGTACTTAGAGTTTTAGATCTTCAATTAGTCAAAATTAATCATAGGTTATGAAATAAACATTAGAATAATATTTTAAAGAAATGCGCAAAAATGGGGTAAATGCTTAAAAAGGGGCCCTAGAGCTCCAATAAAAATATGAGGGTGTTGGTCTAGAGGGAATAGTCCAAGACTCAATTTTAAAATTATGCAATAAGAAGATGAGAAAATTAGGATGTAAAAAATGCATAGCACACAAAAAGTCCAAGGGGCCCCGGATCGGACCCTACAGGACCCTAAGGTGCCCCAGGATTTTAACTGGAATATAGAAACTGGAGAATAACAAAATGGAAAAATGGTTCCAAAAATGAAGATCGGATTAAGAGAGGCAATTTATTAATAATTTATGGTCTAAAAGCTTCAAGGGGCCTTGTATCGGCCCCAAGGGGGAAAGGACTTAAATGGCATGTAGTTTGGTATAAATACACTTTTTAGTAGTTTTTAATGTAATCTGTGGGCGCTAGAACTATGGTAAAGAAAACTGCAAGGAATTCGGATCGTTTTTAAAGAAGATGCACCAAGGGCCCTAAGAAGACGATTTATAATCAAAATTGGAGGTAGTTGAAGCCTGAAATAATTATTTTTTGTCGTTCATGTAATAGCTGGAGAAACTAAGATGTTGTTAGAAAAAAAAAAAGCTAGTGAATCGGACTATTTTTAAGGGAGTTATAATAGGGGGCCATAAAGGGGCCAACTGATAGTTGAGAAAAGGCCCTAACATGAAAACATGTTACAACGTTTTAGCACTTAGCGTTTTAGATCTTCGATTAGTTGAGATTAAGCATAGATTACGAATTAATCATTAGAATATAATTTAAAAGAAATGTACAAAAAGTTGGGGAAAGGCTTAAAAAAGGGTAAAGGGCCCCAATCAAAATATGTGATTGTGGGTCTAAGGAGAAGAATTTAAGACCCAACTTTAAAATTACGCATTGCGAAGGTCAGAAAATTAGGGTGTGAAAAACGCATGGCACACAAAAATTTTAAGGGGTCCCGGACCGGACCCTACAGGAATGTAGACACGGAAGTATAACTAAATAGATAAAGTATCCCAAAAATGAGGATCGGATAAAAAGGAAGCAATTTATTAACAATTTAGTGCACTAAAAGTTCAAGGTACCCTGTACCGGGCCCCTTGCAAGGGTGACAGGGTCTTAACTGAAATGTAGAAATGGGGTAGAAACTCAAAGAAGAATTCACCCCAAAAACGAAGAAGATCGGATACAAAAGAGGCATGTTATTAACATTTTAGTGCACTAAAACTTCAAAGGTCCTGTACCGGGCCCCTTGCAAGGGTGCCAGGGTCTTAACTGAAATGTAGAAACGGGGCAGAAACTGAAAGAAGAATTCACCCCCAAAACGAAGAAGATCGGATAGAAATGAGGCATGTTATTAACAATTTAGTGCACTAAAACTTCAAGGGGCCCTGTACCGGGCCCCTTGCAAGGGTGCCAGGGTCTTAACTGGAATGTTGAAATGGGATAGAAACTGAAAGGAGAATTCACCCCTAAAACGAAGAAGATCGGATAGAAAAGAGGCATGTTATTAACAATTTAGTGCACTAAAACTTCAAGGGGCCATGTACTGTGCCCCTTGCAAAGGTGCTAGGGTCTTAACTGAAATGTAGAAATGGGGCAGAAACTGAAAGACGAATTCACACCAAAAACGAAGAAGATCGGATACAAAAGAGGCATGTTATCAACAATTTAGTGCACCAAAACTTCAAGGGGCCCTGTACTGGGCCCCTTGACAGGGTGCCAGGGTCTTAACTGAAATGTAGAAATGAGGCACAAACTGAAAGGAGAATTCACCCCAAAAACGACGAAGATCAGATAGAAAAGAGGCATGTTATTAAAAATTTAGTGCACTAAAACTTCAAGGGCCCTGTACTGGGCCCCTTGCAAAGGTTCCAGACTCTTAACTGAAATGTAGAAATGGGGCAGAAGCTGAAAGAAGAATTCACACCAAAAACGAATAAGATCGGATAGAAAAGATGCATGTTATTAACAATTTAGTGCACTAAAACTTCAAGTGGCCCTGTACCGGGCCCCTGCAAGGGTGCCTGGGTCTTAACTGAAATGTAGAAATGGGTCAGAAACTCAAAAGGAGAATTCACCCCAAAAACGAAGAAGATCGGATAGAAAAGAGGAATGTTATTAACGTTTTAGTGCATAAAAACTGAAAGGGGCCCCGGCCCTTAAAAAATTAAAAATCCGAGCCTCAGGTGTATGTCTGTCTTTGACTAATCACATCTGAATTTTCAGACTTCTACGTGCGGTAGTTTTCGCTAGTCATCGCACACAGACAGACAGACATACACACAGAGCGATTTATTCTTTTATTAGTATAGATAAATGTATATGACAAAACAGTAGTTATAAAAATGTATTTATTTAAGTTAAACTTACTTAAACTAGTTCAGTATTAAAAGTAAGTATTTATCATGAAAGCGTTTTTTTTTCTTCTTCATTTCATTGTATAGTCAAACAGCGTTAAATAGCCAGGAAACAAAATTGTTATTATTTTTTTACGGATGCTAATATCAAGGTTCCGCAGGATTTTTTTTTTTTTTTTTAATTATTATAAACATATTATATATTCTCATGACAAGACCATTCTGCAATTTTTTTCTGAGTGTGCGCTTATGGCGACCTTCCTTGTTAAAACAACAAAATAATAAACTGTATCTACGTTTCTATCGTTTAATGAAGTTCTTTTACCTGCGATTTATTCTGTTGAATTGTCTACGTGGCTGACGTGATTGATGTTGTCAAAAGCAGAGCCGTCCTTAGTGAAAGCGATTTCCGGTGCAAGAACTTTTGCGAGGCCCTTTCCTTCCAAACTAATTGATCTCCCCCCCCCCCACACACACACACAAACATATTACAAATAATCATCGAAAGAAGGATTACTGTTTATGTAAAATCATCAGCAGTACCGGCTTTTTAACAATATATGTTATAACTTCAAAATAAGGTATAAATCACAAGCATTGCTTATGAAACAGTATCATCATCATCTAGAGCTTTGTTTGATGCTTCAGATCTTAAAGAGCTTCGTGGCTCCACCTTGCCCAAATCTCAAGCCCTGCCTTGGCCAAACTCGGGCTTACATTTTTCTGCAGACTCTGATCGGGCAGGAGCTGGGCGTCATTCTTTCCAGGCCGGCCCAGGATCTGGCATCACATTTTTCTGCAAACTCGGACCAGGATGGGCATTTTATCTGGACTGAGATGGGCATTTTATCTAAGCTCAGCCGGGCCTGAACTTTATATTATCCGAAACAAGTCAGGCCGTGACTTTATTCTTTCCAGGAATGAAAATTTACTTAACCCGGGAGAACTCGCTGCATGAGATTTTCTCTCACAGTCGTACTTTTTAAGACTCTTATTTAAATCATTTTTCATTTTAATTAAAGTTTCAAAATGCTTTTCAATTATTTTACCTATTTTGTGAATAAAAGTACTAAGGCAACCAAAAAAAGTTGATATTATATGAATGTAAAAGAAAAGAAAAGCAATTGGGCATTCTCACTAGCGAGTTCTCCCGGGTTAAACCCATGTCGGTTTGGCAGGTTTTATTTTTAAGTAATTGCGATATAGAACTTTTGTTTAACGAAGACTTTAGAAATTTAATTTGGTTTTTTCTTTAACCCTCTTTTCTTTTATTCTAAATAACTTAATTATTTATTTAAATAAACATTCACTTACGATCGAGGAGGAAAAAATGCACCAATTCACATATACATTTTATCACCAAATTACCGCAGAGCTGTAAGACAGGTATCGCTCAACTGAGAATTCTACCTACTTTACGAATACAAATGCAGTTTTTGAAGTAGGCCTCCTTTACATATTACAAATTATATCAACTTTCATTTTCTATATATGGTAACATCCACATTTTACACTTTATTAGATTTCTTTGGAACAAAGCAGCCCCCAAAAAGTTTTAATTTATATACTTTTTTTAAAAAACTTTAGAGAGTTAGAAGTCAAAATTTGAAGATGCTAATGTTAAACGCATGTGAAAAACTTTCATTTATATATTTCCAAAACATCATCCAATTTAAATGTTTATCTTCTAGTGAGATAACAATAAACAGATCCTAACTTATTCCAGATATTTTTTCGATTCAAAACCATATTTTTAATTAGGAAAATTATTATAAATGCATATTAAAAAATGTTTCGAATTCTGATCAGCATTATTTTTTAACACTGTTTATGTTTGTCTGTTATGTTTGTAAGTATTCGGTTTGTCTGTCCACGCTCTAACTCCCGTAAAATTTTCATGCAATTGATAAAGGTTATTTAGGGTCACCAAAGCATGTTTGGTATTGTATATGAAGTATGTAGGATTAATAGTTCATTTACAGGGACACTCAAAAGCATTCCATTACATTATGGTATATGGGGAAAAATTGTTTGCAGAGTATTTTAATGACATTAGGCTATTTCAAATGTATTGAAACTGATATAAATCATTGAATTTCACTCACATTAGAACAAGGCATTCATAGCATTTTTTATTCATTTACAGGGACACACAAAATAAATCGGTTACAGCACTTTCTTTGAGTAATAATTGCTGGAGTGTACGGTTTAAAATTCGGTATGCGTTTTTTTTTTTTTTTATTTAGTTAATTTTTTGCATGTTACTCGTTATATATAAATTATATACCTCATATACAGGGCTGCACAAAAGTATCCACGTATCATTCTCCTTATTAGAGGAAATTGCTGAAGGGGAATTTTCAACTGTAGTATATGTATTTCTTAGGTGAACTGAATTTAGTTCACATGTACAGTACATGTAGTTACATGTATAGTTAATGGCTACAAATCTATATATCATATACAGGGCTGTTCAAAGAATTCGGATAATTTTTCGATAGCAGATGGGAAAAGTTGAAATTGGTTTTTGAAATGTGTTATGCATTTCCATATGGCTGAATTAGACGTAATATTTTAATTTTTTAAACAGTGCGTTTTTGTTACATTATTCTGAATGTGTTGGAAAGTATCTATGCTTGACGCATGATTTTTCTTTCTTGTTTTTATAAAAAGAAACAGTGTCATTGAAAACATGTGTAAGTGCTTTTACAGCGCCATCCTATAATTACACTGCTCAAAACAATTAAAGGATATTGCAGTTTTAGGTGGATTTTGTATCTGGTAAACTGTTTAGGTGATTGATACATGGTCGACAGACATAGTAGGTTATATGAGAATAAATTACACATGTTTGGCAGAAAAAAATGCATTTTATTGCGCATTTGTGTACTAAAAGAAAAAAACACAATTTGTGCATATGAGAAAAAAAGAATAAGAAAAGGTGTTTTCTTCAAAGAAAATCACTTTCAGTAGGGGGTATGGTTTCCACGGGCGGCCAGCAACGTTGAACACCTTTGAGGCATGGACTCAATGAGGCTATTAATAACGAGTTGGGGTATTCTGCCCCACTCTTCCAGAAGAGCTCTTTCCAGTTCTTGGAGAGTTTGTGGGGGTTGTTGGCGGCCAGAAACTCGTCTTCCTAGAGCGTCGCAAACGTGCTCGATTGGATTCATGTCTGGAGAACACGCTGGCCATTCCATTCGAACGATTCCTTCCTCGAAAAGGAAATCCTCCACCAGGTTTGCACGATGTGGCCTGCAGTTATCGTCCATTAAAATGAAGTTATCTCCGATTGCTGCAGCGTAAGGGACTACAATAGGTCTGAGGATCTCATCCCTATATCGGCGACCAGTCAGAGCTCCATCTCGAATGATGTAGAGGTCAGTGCTCCCGTCAATGGAGATGCCACCATACACCAACACTCCTCCACCGCCAAATCTGACACTTTCGTGCACGAACGCAGGATTATTCCTACTGCCACGGTCCCTCCAGATGAAAATACGCCTATTATCCGGATGCACAGAAAAACGGGACTCGTCAGAAAACAGAATATTGCTCCATTCATTTCTCCTCCAGTTGACATGCTCGGTTGCCCACTCCCTGCGGTCGCGACGATGCCTTAATGTTAATCTAACACATACCATCGGTCGGCGAGCATACAGACCTACAGCATGGAGCCGGTTTCGGACAGTCTGAGTTGAAATCGTGGTGCCTGTAGCCGAGCGAAGGTGTTGTTGGAGAAGAGTAGCGTTCATGGTTCGGTGTCTCCGAGCTGTTAACGCTAAATACCGATCTTCATTGGGCGTTGTTGCCCGTCTACGACCTTGCCCTGGTCTTCGGCCTGCGCATCCACTTTCCAAAAAACGGTTCCAGATCCTGGAAATGACACTTTGTGACACTCCAATGGCTTGCGCTACTTCGGCTTGAGTTTGGCCTCCTTCTAACGTACCAACAATTCTCAAAGCTTCTGAATCTGTCAAATGACTTCGCTGAGACATCGTACTCATCGAAACAAAGCAATCACTGAATGCCGATCATCCTTGTCTTCATTCTCTTTTATCCAGTTGAAAGTCAAATTTCATTCGCTGCCGCTGAAGCGACGTTTTTGACGTCGAACTCAAAATTTGCATACTCCACAGTTTGAAAACCAGAAAATTTTGCATTTGTGATTCTCTTTTTCTATTTTCGGCAAAAAAAAATTTCGTTTATATCTTTATTTTATATAAAACTTCAAATATCCTTTAATTGTTTTGAGCAGTGTAGTTTAGGATGTATGGGGAAATTTTACATTACAACGGTCTCAGGAAACAACCTCCTGTAGTTGTTGGCATCAACAGGAAAGATAGCAACTAGAAAAAAATTATAAAATTTTACTTTAATTCAAGTTATTTTATTTTATATTTAGATTTTTCTAAATATTTTTTCTGGTAACTAACTGAATGTTCCCTGTACTTTACCTTAAATCAATTTTAATTTAATCTTAATTTTGTTTTTTGAAATTTACGGAAAAAAACCTTAATACATTTTCTTCTGTAACTTCATAAACATTTAAGAAAAAGTACATAATCAATACCCTTTTCCGGGCTTCTTTGATGCAAGGAAGTCAAATAAAATATCAAAAGTGAGTGCTACATATGCAAAATTAAAGTTGGGACTATTTTTAATATGTAGACGACTCCTATAAAAACAGTTTCATTCATATTCGGAAAGTAGACACAATTCTAGTCGAACAATTAACTCAAGGTCTCTCCGCGTGAATTTAGTCATAAAAAACACATGGGGTGGTCTGTTTTCTTTCTTTCCCACGATTAACATTATTATTTTGTATTCCATGAATTGTGGACATATAACCTGAAAAATTATATAGTTTAAAAATATTTACATATCGGGCATTCTCACAATCTTTTGACTTTCATGTCCCTGAATAATAATTTTTATTCTAATACACTTTTTTGGGTTTTTTTTATTTCATATACTGGGGAACATCCCATTGCATGATTGCACAACAATATTAACGAGATAAATAAGTTTTGGACGATGTTGGGGGTCCAAACACCTGGGAAACTCCTATACCATCCCTTGTCCTGATGCTGATTTTTAAATTTGGATCTGTCTAGATAAAATTGTTTCAATAAAAAATAATTCGATGTAATTCTTTTCTGAAACTGGAACTATTGTTTTATATAAATATGTAGCTAAAAATTAACCTGCACGCATTTTTAGGGTTGTTATTATTTTTTAAACTCTGTCCCTGGGTTTTAGATTCCTTACCATCCCTCTTCTAAAATTATACAGAAAATCATTTCAGATGCAGCTACAGAATTTTTTTCAAGTTTTTTTCTCATGCAGAAGTGTGCTAGAGAAATAATATCTAAAATTCTTTGTCAGGAAATGTACTGTAGAATTTAAATCAGCATCTAAATATCAATTTCAAGCATCGTGGCTTTATTGGTAGTCTCACCGTCCCCAAGGTTTATTCCTGCACTTTTCGAGGTAAATTAAAAAAAAAATAATAATAATCCAATGTTAGCAACTGTTTCTAAAAGTCAATAAACATTGTGGCTATCACTTAGTCTTAACATGATTTTCTTAAAAATAAGTGGTAATTTTTCTTACCGTTCCATCCTTACCGTCCCTTTTTTTTTTACCATTTCGTCCCTTTTTTCCAATACCATCCCCTTTTTTTACCTTACCGTCCCTTCTTTAACACCCCTTTAAGACAATGTTATATAAAAATTCTGTATTAAAAGTACTACATTATTATTATTTCTTATTTGAATGTCCTGTGAGTACTATGCAAATTCATTATAAGTAAAAATTTAGAAGAAAATAAAAAGTTATAGGGGTAAAATGGTAAGGAAAATTAAACTCGCAAGTTTAACTTAAACCTCAGTTAAATAAAAAAAATTTCGCTGCTGACCATTTCTTCTTTATTTTGAATCATTAAGGCATTCGTCTATCAGATTAAAATGTTATTTTACCAAGTTTAATTTTGTCAGATTTTTTTTTTCCAAAAGTCAAAAGATTGTGAGAATGCCTCATATATGTATGCAATATTATTAAAATACTTTTAATGTTTAAGAAATATCGACATATTTTGTGTCATATTTCATTGCATGTAAAGCCTGATTTCATCGCTTTTTTACATGGGCCGGGCCAATAAAGTTTTCACACGGCACACGGCTCGGACTGGGCTCAGTCTGGAAATTTCCCATAGACCACTATAGCTTTTATTGGCTTGAGTATAGTGACATGAACTAGTTCAGTTTCAATTTAAACTAGTATGTTGTGGCCATCACAAAACTTTCTTCTATCTCATACTTGTCAATACTTCAAAATTCATTATCACAGTGCATCTATGCTTATCATGAGGATTCTAAAAAGATGAAATTCCGTGCATTAGTTCTTGAGATATTACTGTCCATGAAATCGTGTAAATCCATCAAAATGCAGCATAGCAGCGCCACCTATTGGGTGATTTACACCAGACCCTAATTATCATCCACATGTGTCAATGTCTAACTGAATATGAAGTTCGGGGAAATTCCGTGCATTAGTTCCTAAGATAGAGCTATTGCGCAAATCATGACAAATGCAGCATAACAGCGCCACCTGTTGAGCGATTTACACAACCACATAATCAGTATCAACATATATCAAGGTGTACTTGAATCTGAAGTTTGATGAAAATTCCTGCATTAGTTCTTGAGATAGAGCTATTGAGGAAATAGTGCAAAATGCAGCATAGCAGCGCGACCTATTGGGCGATATTCACCAACATGAAGTCAGCATCATTTCATATCAAAGAGTAACTGAATCTGAAGTTTGATGAAAATATGTCCATTAGATCTTGAGATACAGCGATTGAAGAAATCGTGAAAAATGCTGTATAGCAGCGCCACCTGTTGAGCGATTTACACCAAAATGTACAAAATGTCAATTCATATCAAGGATTAACTGATTCTGTAGTTTAGTGAAAATTGTTGCATTAGTTCTTCAGATACCGCTATAATGGAAATTCTGAAAAGCGCCACCTGTTGAGCGATTTGCACCAAAACACAAACCGCACTAATTCATATCAAAGTATACCGGAATCTGAAGTTTATTGAAAATCCAAGCATTAGTTGTTGAGATAGAGCTATTGCGGAAATTGTAAAAAATGCAGTATAGCAGCGCCACCTGTCGAGCGATTTACACCAAACTGTACAAAACTTCAATTCATGTCAAGGATTAACTGAATCTGAAGTTTGATGAAAATCCGTGCATTAATTCTTGAGATAGAGTCACTGCGGGAATTGTAAAAAATGCAGCATAGCAGCGCCACCTGTTGAGCGATTTGTACCAACACGTAATCAGCATCAAGTCATATCAAGGACTAACAGAATCTGAAGTTTTATGAAAATCCGTGCATTAGTTCTTGAGATAGAGCCATTTCGGAAATCATACAAAATGCAGTATAGCAGCGCCATCTGTTGAGCGATTTGCACCAAAAACTAATCAGCATCAATTTGTATTAGGGACTAACTGAATATCAATTTTTATTAAATTCCGTGCATTAGTTCTTGAGATAGAGCGCCCACAAAATTTGTGTCACATACACACAGACAGACAGACAGACAGACTCACAGAGTCACAGACAGACATTTTGTAAAAACATGTTTTTCGGGTTCTCTGACCTCTAAAACGTGTAAATCCGTCGAAAACCGGAATTCGAAAATTTTCATGAATCCAATACTTTCTTCTTGTAAAGATAGAAGAAAGTAAAAATGCACTACTTGTCTTGTAACTTGTTGCATTTTAAATAAATACATCGCATGATAAGAAAAGAGCGCAATCAAACTTTCCTTTTCGGTGTTAAGATATGCAGTATAATATTCTTACAAAAGGGTAGAATTCTTATGCGAAATAAAATAAATTGCCCAATGAATGCTAATTATTTTAACATTTCTGCAAACGCTATCCTTCTATATATAAAACTAGGGGGCTCAGCCCCCTACGAGCTACGCTCGCCAACCCCCGTCCAGACACCGTAGACTCTAAATGCACGCTAATTTGATCGGCTTTAAAAAGATTTCGAAAGATAGAATTATAATTTAAAAAACAGTGGTGATCTCTCTATAAACGGATTTCTATTCATTTCTCTTTGATTGGGGAATTTTAACGTCAAATCCGTTGCGGTACTACTTGATTATCCTGTCGACCAATTTCGCCAAATTATATAAATCGCCAAACCACTCGCCAAATTATACAAATTGACATAATTTTTATTTTAAATAACGAAAAAACAAATAAATTAGTACAACATTAATAAAAATACAAATAAAACGTCAAAATAAAAATAACTTGATGACGTAGACACGTGTAACAACATTTCAACATAAGCTAATATAAAAGGAATTAAGTAAACAGAGTCTTTGTCTCCTGCTATTTTTTAACAAAGTGAAAAGAAAGTTATATTAAAACACTCATACTACAATATATATCAAAACACACATACACACATAAATAACGCCTGCATTCAACGGTTAAAGGTATATATAAATATTATACAGACATACAAACAATAAATACAATAAACCCAACTGGAGTGAAAAATTAGCCAGAGCCAGGAATCGAACCCGGGACCACAGTATACAAGACTGCTGCTCTAACCACTGAGCTACTCCGGCCGATGCCTGAGTCTGCAATTTCTCACTAATAAACCATGTTGGGGAAGTCACCAGCCATCTATACGACAGCCTTGGATGACCGGACAACGATGAATAGACTTTACTATTACATCGATCTACGATAATTATATTAAAACACTCATACTACAATATATATCAAAACACACATACACACATAAATAACGCCTGCATTCAACGGTTAAAGGTATATATAAATATTATACAGACATACAAACAATAAATACAATAAACCCAACTGGAGTGAAAAATTAGCCAGAGCCAGGAATCGAACCCGGGACCACAGTATACAAGACTGCTGCTCTAACCACTGAGCTACTCCGGCCGATGCCTGAGTCTGCAATTTCTCACTAATAAACCATGTTGGGGAAGTCACCAGCCATCTATACGACAGCCTTGGATGACCGGACAACGATGAATAGACTTTACTATTACATCGATCTACGATAATTATATTAAAACACTCATACTACAATATATATCAAAACACACATACACACATAAATAACGCCTGCATTCAACGGTTAAAGGTATATATAAATATTATACAGACATACAAACAATAAATACAATAAACCCAACTGGAGTGAAAAATTAGCCAGAGCCAGGAATCGAACCCGGGACCACAGTATACAAGACTGCTGCTCTAACCACTGAGCTACTCCGGCCGATGCCTGAGTCTGCAATTTCTCACTAATAAACCATGTTGGGGAAGTCACCAGCCATCTATACGACAGCCTTGGATGACCGGACAACGATGAATAGACTTTACTATTACATCGATCTACGATAATTATATTAAAACACCCATACTACAATATATATCAAAACACACATACACACATAAATAACGCCTGCATTCAACGGTTAAAGGTATATATAAATATTATACAGACACACAAACAATAAATACAATAAACCCAACTGGAGTGAAAAATTAGCCAGAGCCAGGAATCGAACCCGGGACCACAGTATACAAGACTGCTGCTCTAACCACTGAGCTACTCCGGCCGATGCCTGAGTCTGCAATTTCTCACTAATAAACCATGTTGGGGAAGTCACCAGCCATCTATACGACAGCCTTGGATGACCGGACAACGATGAATAGACTTTACTATTACATCGATCTACGATAATTATATTAAAACACTCATACTACAATATATATCAAAACACACATACACACATAAATAACGCCTGCATTCAACGGTTAAAGGTATATATAAATATTATACAGACATACAAACAATAAATACAATAAACCCAACTGGAGTGAAAAATTAGCCAGAGCCAGGAATCGAACCCGGGACCACAGTATACAAGACTGCTGCTCTAACCACTGAGCTACTCCGGCCGATGCCTGAGTCTGCAATTTCTCACTAATAAACCATGTTGGGGAAGTCACCAGCCATCTATACGACAGCCTTGGATGACCGGACAACGATGAATAGACTTTACTATTACATCGATCTACGATAATTATATTAAAACACTCATACTACAATATATATCAAAACACACATAAACACATAAATAACGCCTGCATTCAACGGTTAAAGGTATATATAAATATTATACAGACATACAAACAATAAATACAATAAACCCAACTGGAGTGAAAAATTAGCCAGAGCCAGGAATCGAACCCGGGACCACAGTATACAAGACTGCTGCTCTAACCACTGAGCTACTCCGGCCGATGCCTGAGTCTGCAATTTCTCACTAATAAACCATGTTGGGGATGTCACCAGCCATCTATACGACAGCCTTGGATGACCGGACAACGATGAATAGACTTTACTATTACATCGATCTACGATAATTATATTAAAACACTCATACTACAATATATATCAAAACACACATACACACATAAATAACGCCTGCATTCAACGGTTAAAGGTATATATAAATATTATACAGACATACAAACAATAAATACAATAAACCCAACTGGAGTGAAAAATTAGCCTGAGCCAGGAATCGAACCCGGGACCACAGTATACAAGACTGCTGCTCTAACCACTGAGCTACTCCGGCCGATGCCTGAGTCTGCAATTTCTCACTAATAAACCATGTTGGGGAAGTCACCAGCCATCTATACGACAGCCTTGGATGACCGGACAACGATGAATAGACTTTACTATTACATCGATCTACGATAATTATATTAAAACACTCATACTACAATATATATCAAACACACATACACACATAAATAACGCCTGCATTCAACGGTTAAAGGTATATATAAATATTATACAGACATACAAACAATAAATACAATAAACCCAACTGGAGTGAAAAATTAGCCAGAGCCAGGAATCGAACCCGGGACCACAGTATACAAGACTGCTGCTCTAACCACTGAGCTACTCCGGCCGATGCCTGAGTCTGCAATTTCTCACTAATAAACCATGTTGGGGAAGTCACCAGCCATCTATACGACAGCCTTGGATGACCGGACAACGATGAATAGACTTTACTATTACATCGATCTACGATAATTATATTAAAACACTCATACTACAATATATATCAAAACACACATACACACATAAATAACGCCTGCATTCAACGGTTAAAGGTATATATAAATATTATACAGACATACAAACAATAAATACAATAAACCCAACTGGAGTGAAAAATTAGCCAGAGCCAGGAATCGAACCCGGGACCACAGTATACAAGACTGCTGCTCTAACCACTGAGCTACTCCGGCCGATGCCTGAGTCTGCAATTTCTCACTAATAAACCATGTTGGGGAAGTCACCAGCCATCTATACGACAGCCTTGGATGACCGGACAACGATAAATAGATTTTACTATTACATCGATCTACGATAATTATATTAAAACACTCATACTACAATATATATCAAAACACACATACACACATAAATAATGCCTGCATTCAACGGTTAAAGGTATATATAAATATTATACAGACATACAAACAATAAATACAATAAACCCAACTGGAGTGAAAAATTAGCCAGAGCCAGGAATCGAACCCGGGACCACAGTATACAAGACTGCTGCTCTAACCACTGAGCTACTCCGGCCGATGCCTGAGTCTGCAATTTCTCACTAATAAACCATGTTGGGGAAGTCACCAGCCATCTATACGACAGCCTTGGATGACCGGACAACGATGAATAGACTTTACTATTACATCGATCTACGATAATTATATTAAAACACTCATACTACAATATATATCAAAACACACATACACACATAAATAACGCCTGCATTCAACGGTTAAAGGTATATATAAATATTATACAGACATACAAACAATAAATACAATAAACCCAACTGGAGTGAAAAATTAGCCAGAGCCAGGAATCGAACCCGGGACCAAAGTATACAAGACTGCTGCTCTAACCACTGAGCTACTCCGGCCGATGCCTGAGTCTGCAATTTCTCACTAATAAACCATGTTGGGGAAGTCACCAGCCATCTATACGACAGCCTTGGATGACCGGGCAACGATGAATAGACTTTACTATTACATCGATCTACGATAATTATATTAAAACACTCATACTACAATATATATCAAAACACACATACACACATAAATAACGCCTGCATTCAACGGTTAAAGGTATATATAAATATTATACAGACATACAAACAATAAATACAATAAACCCAACTGGAGTGAAAAATTAGCCAGAGCCAGGAATCGAACCCGGGACCACAGTATACAAGACTGCTGCTCTAACCACTGAGCTACTCCGGCCGATGCCTGAGTCTGCAATTTCTCACTAATAAACCATGTTGGGGAAGTCACCAGCCATCTATACGACAGCCTTGGATGACCGGACAACGATGAATAGACTTTACTATTACATCGATCTACGATAATTATATTAAAACACTCATACTACAATATATATCAAAACACACATACACACATAAATAATGCCTGCATTCAACGGTTAAAGGTATATATAAATAACTATAAGATTAAATGCCAATAATGGTTGATATTGTAAATGTCACATTAACTTGACTTTAAGCACGTTACACGCGTCTACGTCATCAAGTTAATTATATTTCGACGTTTTATTTGTATTTTTATCAATGTTGCACTAATTTATTTGTTCTTTCGTTATTTAAAATAAAAATGATGTCAATTTGTATTATTTGGCGAGTGCTTTGGCGATTTATATAATTTGGCAAAATTGGTCGACGGGTTAATCAAGCAGTTCCGCAGCGGATTTGGTCTTTTAAAATTCCCCAGTCAACGAGAAATGAATAGAAATCCGTTTATAGGGAGATCGCCATTGTTTTTAGGTAGATTTCGTATGAAATACTACCTATTGGGATCGTTCCTATGTTGGAATTTCTGAAAATTTTTTGCAGATCTACACCGATCATGACTCCTAGAACCCAAAACCACCCTCAGTAAAAAACTTTATATATATATATATATATATCTATATCACTTTCTTCTGGACACGATAACTTTCGTAATTCTGCACTAATCTCTTCCAAACTGATACATAAAATCAAAGGGCATAAAATCTCGGTCAAGTTCGTTAATGGGCAAAATCGGACCAAGGGGATGGAAATAGGGAGGGGTTTTGTGAAAACAGAAAACCCCCCATAACTTCTTAATTTTTGTACATATCAAATCAGTTTAAAGTTTTTATTACTTCTAAAAATAGGGCCAAAATTTTATGTATAACAGATTTTTGATAAAGTTAAAAATGGGCTCAAGGGGCGCAAAAAATAGGGTTTTTGGGAGAAAAAAATTCATACCTTCGTCAATTCTCAAGATATCAATTCCAATTAATTTTATTATAAATCTCCATAATATTATCTACAACTTTTATATTCACAAGTTTTTGATAGGACCAATTCTTACGCAAAAAAAAAAAAAAATTAAAAACGAAAACAAAAAGGGGGTTTGAAGAAGTAAAAAATCCATAACTCCGTCAATTCAAAAGATATAAAATCCCCATGAATTTATCATATATCTTCTTAATATTGTCTACAACATCTATATAGACAAGTTATGGATAGGACCAATTCTTACAGCAAAAACAAATTAAAAATACATAGCGGTTGAAGAAAAAAATCATCTAAGTAAGGGTGTAGTCAAATCCAAAGTGCGTATTTTCTGACTCATTTTACAATTCATTTTTGCTCTCAAAGGCTTCCAATTGGTACGTTTTCTTACTCAGAAACTATATAATGTACCGTAAGGGTCGATGTTTTGATAGAGGCAGAATATATTTTAAAAAATGCTGTTAAAGTGGGCGTTTTGAACCGAATTTCCCGAAGCGGATTGTGTTGGAAAAATCATTGCATTAAGGATGCACTCAAATCCAAACTGCTTATTTTCTGACTCATTTTTAAATTCATTTTTGCTCTCAAACGCATTTAATTGGTAGATTCGTTTATTCAGAAACTATATAATGTACCGCAATGATAGATTTTTTGATAGAGGCAGAATATATTTCAAAAAATTATGTCAAAGTGGGCATTTTGAACGGAATTTCCCGAAGCAATTGTGTTATCACTTTCTTCTGGACACGATAACTTCCGCAATTCTGCACAAATCTCTTCCAAACTGATACATAAAATCAAGGGACATAAAATCTCGGTCAAGTTCGTTAATGGTCAAAATCGGACAAAGGGGGTGGTAATAGGGAGGGGTTTTGTGAAAACCGAAAAAACCCCATAACTTCTTAATTTTTGTACATATCAAACCAGTTTAAAGTTTTTATTACTTCTAAAAATAGCGCCAAAAATTCATGCATCACAGATTTTTGATAAAATTTAAAATAGGCTCAAGGGGCGCAAAAAATAGGATTTTTGGGAGAAAAAAATGCCTTACTTCGTCAATTCTCAAGATATCAATTCCAATTAATTTTATTATAAATCTCCTTAATATTATCTACAACTTTTATATTCACAAGTTTTTGATAGGACCAATTCGTACCGCAAAAAAATTTAAAACGAAACAAAAAGAGGGATTGAAGAAGTAAAAAATTCATAACTCCGTCAATTCAAAAGATATAAAATCAACATAAATTTATCATATATCTTCTTAATATTGTCTACAACATCTAGATAGACAAGTTTTGGATAGGACCAATTCTTACAGAAAAAACAAATTAAAAATACATAGCGGTTGAAAAAAGAAATCATCTAAGTAAGGGTGTATTCAAATCCAAACTGTCTATTTTCTTACTCATTTTTAAATCCATTTTTGCTCTCAAACGCATCCAATTGCTAGATTCTCTTATTCAGAAACTATATAATGTACAGTAATGATCGATTTTTTGATAGAGGTAGAATATATTTCAAAAAATGATGTCAAAGTGGGCATTTTGAACAGAATTTCCCGAACCGATTGTGTTAGAAACGAAAAATATTGCCTACTGAGAAAATAATTGTTTATTAATCAAGTTTTAATTAATTGAAAGAAAAATAAAAACACAGGTCGCCTATAAATCTTTTCAAAAATCACGTCAGCATGTTTCATATATATATATTTTTTTTTATTAAAAATTAATCTGAAAATGTGCCAGAAAATTTCGAGTTGTTGAGTATGGAAAAATATTTTTTTAATATCGCCTTAACATGATTCTGATAAAACCATCTATTTTATAAAAAGGAAATAAAAACTCGTCAAAAGCAGACGGATAAAACTGTTAAAGTGGATTTATATCTAATAATGATTTAGTTTTTGTTGGTGAAATTAGTATACTTAACTTCGAAATCTACCTCTGCCTGTAGGCCGGGCCGGCAGGGATTTTTTAAAATTATAATTCAATCTCCCGAAGTCTTTTTAAAGCCCATCAAATTAGCGTACTTTTAGACTCTGCGGTGTCTGAACGGGGGTTGACGAGCGTAGCTCGTAGGGGGCAGAGCCCCCTAGTCTGTTAAAAATATCTCTAGAAATGCTGAAAATCTGAATTTAAAATAGAAATAAAACCTCAAAAAATGAGTCAAAATAAAAAAATTAATGCAATCTGCACTCCGGCAAATTCTAACGCATAAAATGATCTAAAAATGATTAAATTCCTATGAACAGTTTTTGCTCCTATAAAACTTTTTTAGTGGAACGATTATGTCCAACTTTAGCATTAAATATCTCTTAAAATAATTCTTCGATCTGAAAACTGTCTGCATCAGCGTGTTTATCAAACATTTCTGTATAATACTACCGATTTTCATATTTTTGTATGCATTATTTTTCTTAATATTAACTAAGAAAGACCTCCGGTCACAAAAAATTCAAAACCGGCGGCGGCGGCGGCGGCGGCGGTGACAGCGGTAGTTACTTTTTTTTAGAATAGAGAGAAAAGTAACGATTTGAAAATGGACCAATGAAAATCTGCGTAGATATTCCCGGGAGATTGTCATCCATTTTGAATACTTAAACATGTCTTTCTTCGCTAATATTAAAAAAACTGTTGCATACAAAAATATGAAAATCGGTGGTATTATAGAGAAATGTTTGATAAACGCGCTGATGCAGACAGTTTTCAAATCGAATAATTATTTTAAGATATATTTAATGTTAAAGTTGGTCAAAGTCGTTCCATTAAAAAAGTTTTATAGGAGCAAAAACTATACATAGGAATTTAATCATTCTGAGATCATTTTGTACATGAGAAGTTCCCGGTGTGCAGACTGCATTTATTTTTTTTATATATATTTGATTCATTTTCTGAGGATTTATTTCCATTTTAAAATTAAATTTCCAGCATTTCCAGAGATATTTTTTACATACTAGGGGGCGCTGCCCCCTAGGAGCTACGCTCGCCAATCCCCGTTCAGACACCTCAGACTCTAAAAGCACGCTAATTTGATCGGCCAGCTCCTGTACATAAATTACTGATTCATGAAAAATATATAATTATAAATTTTCCTGTTTCAATTAGGCAATTATCAGAAGAAGCTAGCGAAGCGAAGCTCGAAATAAAGAGTTTCGAAAGTACCGAGAGAAAAAAAAAGAATCGAAAGTCATGTCGTTGGTACCATGTCAAACTATCCAATGTGAAAAATAGTCACTTTTCTGGAGGGCAAAAAAACTGTTTTAATTGTGGATTCAAAATCAGCGCTAAGCAGCAGTAAACAATTATTATATTTTTCGGGTGCTATTTTATATCCTATTTAAGCATTCTATTGAAATAAATCATTTGAATAATTTTTCTCGCCAAAAAATCTCATTGGATAGTTTGATATGGTATGTTTATTTGTACGTTTTCAGCTTCGTTGAACTTTTTCAGCTTCAAACTATCCAATATGCCACATTGGATAGTTTGACTTGTAAAAGTTTTGTGCTTTTCCCAAATTCGCCATTCCATAGTAGCAAATATGCCATATTGGATAGTTTGACTTGTAAAAATTTTGTGCTTTTCCAGGATTCGCCGTTTCATAGTAGCAAATGTGTCGTATTCAATAGATTAATTTGTAAAATTTTTGGTATTTACATATCCAATATTAAACTCTTAAGAATTTTCTTTAATAATTTTAATAACGAGTATACAGTAAATTAATAAAGAAAAAAAGCTTATTTTTAAACATTCTGTTAATTTTATAAAATATAAGAAAACAAAAATATCTCAAATGGGGTGGGCAGTAACAGGCACGTCATACACATAATTATAAATAGTAATCTTCGCGCTATTTATTCTAAGAAACTCATAAGCCGTTTTCCACCACTATTTTCGAATAGAAATCTTTGATTTGTTTCATCTTCCATTAAAAAAAGTTGGACCAAATGACTTTGAAGAAAATTTGAAAGAAATTCATAATAGGCTCTTTTAGTACAATAATTGCAAAAGTTCTCCCGAACGCGGGGAATGATAAAGGGGTAATCCTTTTTCCAAGACTTTCTTGATCGTTAAAAAGATTTTATGACTTTTGGTTTACTTTTCTGTCGTCTGAGCATCTTCTAACTCTCGTAAATATACTCGGATTTCCATATAACTTATTTAAGTTTTTGACCTTTACTATGACATGTCCGGTACTGAAAGCGGAGCATGTAGCATTTATAGGTTCTTTACAGTTACACTCAGTTATACAATACAGTTATAATGCAGTTACAATCATTGAATCTCGTTACATTACGCTTAATGGGGAAAGAAACGTTTGTGGTTTAGTTTAATTATGTTACACTATTTCAAACATAATGAAATTTATATACTTTATTGAGGTGCACAGCAACATGCCTACGTTGGAATATGACTTGTGCAACAGTTATCGTTCATTTACAGGAACACATAAAATATTTCGGTTAAAGTGCAGTCTATTAGCGATAATTGTTGGAAATGCGTTTTATATTATGGTATATCTTTTATTTTACAACTATGTGCATACTACGTGGTATGTATAAAATCTATAGATTGTATACAGGACTACCTAAAGTAATTCGTTAGCATTACTAAGTATGATTCTGAACTGCTTAAACGTAGTTTTAATTGTGTTATGCATTTCAAAGCGGAACTATAGTTAGTATATGAGATGATTGTAGAATATAAGTAAAATCATATACAGGGCCCCGCAAAAAACTAGAAACATGGACAATTATGGATAATAATTTCTGGAAGTATCATTTTATAAGTTTCAAGCGTCTTTTAGCTTGCATTAAATTTTTAGTTTATTTTGTAGCACGTATAAAAACCTGTAGGTAATATACAAGGTTGTACAAAAGAATTCAGTTATGCTCGTCTATTCGTAGAAATTACTGACTGTGAATTTTCAACCTATTATACCTTTTAACACTTTCCAACAAGACTGAAAAGTGTTTATGAATTCGGTTTGTCTGTCCATGCTCACGTAATACTCACGTAAATATATTCGGATTTTCATGCAATTGAAAAATGTTAATGGTGCTTACAGTGGCATGTTCTGTAATGCATATGAAGTGTGTAACATTAATAGTTCATTTCTAGGGGCACTCAAAAGATTTCCATTACATTATGGTATATCGGGAAAAATAGTTTGGAGAGTATTTTAATGACATTACACTATTTCAAATATATTAAAACTTATATATATCACTGAATTTCATTACAAGAAGATTAAGACAGAATAGGGCATGCATTTATAGCATTTGTCGTTCATTTACAGGGACACGCAAAAGAAAGGGGTTACAGTATTGTCTTTGGGCAATAATTGCTGGAAGTACGTTTTTCAATTTCGGTATGCGCTTTTAAATTTAAGTATTTTTTTGCATGTTGTATAAAAATTCTATACCTCGTATACAGGGCTGCACAAAATCGTTCACTAAAAAACAGTTACCGTCCAGAGACAGAGTACTCGAAGCAGTTTGTAGAGCCCTATAAATTATCTGTAGGTTTGTATATAATCTAACGCGACAATTTAGTTTAATTAGAAAACACGTAACGCAATTTACACTTTCAACACTTAGCAATTTCCGCCAATAAGCTGAAATATACTCAAACTTCTTGTATAGCATTGTATATTATCTACCGATTTTTATACATGTTATGTAATATGGTAATATTTAATTCAGGCAAAAAATTGTTATAAACACACTTCCAGAAATTGCCAGTCATAGCCGGCAATGTTTTAAGTTCTTTGCGTAACCCTGCATATTAGGAATTTCTACTATAATATTTTCGTATAATAAGAAGAAATAAAAGACCGAAATTGCATAACTCAATTAAAAACCTCCTTTAAGAAACTCACGCCCATACACAATAATGCTTACAAATTCTTTTGTATAGCCCTGTATATGATCTATAGAATTTATACGCACCACGTAGTATTCAAATAGTTAAAAACTTATACTATAATTGAAATCGCACTTCAAACAACTATCGCTAATAGACAGCAGTGAAACGGAATTTTTTTGTGTGTCCCTGTAAATTAACGATAACTATCACACATGTCATATTCTACAGTAAGCAAATTGTAATGCAAATCAATTACGGATGTCAATTTCACTTTGAAATATTTTAACATTATTAAAATAGGCTTCAAAAAATTTTTTACTATATAAACCATTCATTATACAACAAAATTCCTTTGTATGAACCTATAAATAATAATAAATGTCTTGCACGCCATATTCTGCATAAAACTTGTTTTAATACACCTGATAAATACATATTAATTTCATTATGTTTTAAATATCGTAACACCATTAAAAGACACTGCTCTTTTTCCCTATTGAGTGTAATGTAACGGGATTCTTTTGAGTGTCCCTATAAAGGAACTAAAAATTCTCGCATTCCATTAACAATAGAAAACATATGCTATAGTGAATGTCAAAAACGCATGCCCATTGCGTTAAATTTCAATCCATAAATAAAACAGTTTTGACTTCCTGATAAAAAGACTATTTCACATTGGATAGCTTGACATGGTTACGGATGTTTAGAAAAAGAAAAATATCCAAACATTTGCGGCAAGGGATCGAATATGCCATTATTGCACAGTTTGACTGTTTGACATTGTAAATTTTAGAGAAAAGTGCACATTGGATACTTTAAAACAGTCATTATCTAAGTTTATAAGCAAGCTAGAGACGTGATGATTTTAATTAGAACGTATCATGCACAATACAACAAAATGGCACAAAATATGAAAAATGCATTTTTTCACATTGGATAGTTTGACATGGTAGCGACGATGTATCGAAGTCTAGTTTCACTATTTGCTAATAACATCTGATCCTTTGATTTCCAGTATTACTCACAGAATAAATAAAAAAAAAAACGTTCTAAGGAACAGAAAGTTTCTAGAAGCATTGGAACTTTTACTTTAAAGTATAGCACTTTATTACTGACATATTACAGCAACCGTCTATTAAAGTACATTAAATACTCTGATATTTGCGTTTTTCTGCATTTTCATATTAATGTTTATAAAACCCAAGATATGTTAAATTTAATTTCACATTTTAATGTTAAATTATCGTTTCATTATCCCCAAACTTCTTACAACATAATCTTCTTTTAAAAATATTTTGTCTACAGTCAATTTAACATGTTTTGAGGAAACGAAAATGATGTGACATCCGCTTAGAGGGTTTAAAATCCATTTATTCGAAAAACGCGCAAGTTTGCGCAAAAAATCCTTTACGGGTCATTCCACGTAAAATGAGCAAAAATTAAAAAAAAAGTCGTGGCCACATACTAACCAATTTTAATAAAATTCGATGCGCAGGTTCAATTCATATTCAAGTAGTGCTCTGCAAAATATCTTGACAAAAAATAAATTTTTTTAGCAGTTTTGGACATTTAAAAAACTCGTGATATAGAATGACATGTGCGCAATCGTCCAAAGTTACAAGTTTGAAGTTCTGTCTTTTGAAAATTATTTAACAGAAAGGAATTTTTTTTTATAATTTTGTAACCTCTGAAAAAATATCTTCTCATTTACTGAGTAATAATAATCTAGTAACACCATGATTATTTATAAATTGGTTGTAAAAATTGAAAATTTGTGAATTTTGAGAAAATTAGAAACGTTATAAAAATCAAAGGAATTAAAAAACCTCTGAAATTAATGCCTGATGTAGTATAACATACGGAGATCGAATTCTCCAAGTTTGAAAGTCGCCATTTATTTCCTTCATCTTAAAAAAAAAATTAGAAACTTAAAAAAAAAATTACAAAATCATAATTTTTCCTCTTCTGCATGAGCAAAAAATAAATAAAGGACAGGTTCGAAATTAACAATATTGCACAGGCATAAAGACTAATAAGTCCATGATATGCTAAAAAAAAATTCAAGATTGCCTTTTGATTCCTAACGTAACAAAAATAGGTTCAAAATAGTAATGTTTGCTACATTCCATTCGCTATTCCACTTTGAATTCATGCGCGTTTCTTAAAATATTACAAGATTTCATGGGAAAACAAATTTAGTGCTGCCATCTAGTTTTTTACTTTCTTCTATCTTCAGTAGAAGAAAGTACTGTAATCGAAATTTTTTTTTGGACTTCCGGTTTTCGACGGATTTATACGTTTTAGGGGTCAGAGATCCCAAAAACATGTTTATAGAAAATGTCTGTCTGTCCGTGTGTCTGTCGCCATTGTACCATCAAAAAGTGTATGAAGTTATGCATAGAATTGAACCAAATTTTTATATATTAAGTTTTTGGCTATTGCAAGCAGGTCCTCCATGGATTTGGAAAAAAATTCGCCGGTAGGGAGCGCTGTAATAGCGATTTTTGTGCGCTTTTGAATATTGTACCTTCGAAAAGTCTATGAAGTTATGCATAGAATTGAACCAAATTTTTATTTTAAGTTTTTGGCTATAGCAAGCAGGTCCTCCATGAATTTGGAAAAAGTTCACCGGTAGGGGGCACTGTAATAGCGATTTTTGTTCGATTTTGAATATTGTACCATCGAAAAATGTATGAAGTTATGCATAGAATTGAACCAAAAAATTTTTTTAAGTTCTTGGCTATGACAAGCAGGTCCTTCCTTAATTTGGAAAAAAATCGCCAGTAGGGGGCCTGTAATAGCGATTTTTGTGCGATTTTTGGGCCATTTTGAATATTGTACCATCGAAAAGTTTATGAAGTTATGCATAGAATTGAACCAAATTTTTTTGTGTTTGTTTTTGGTCATGGCACGAAGGTCCTATCTGAATTTGGAAAATTTCCGCCGGAAGGGGGCGTTATAATTGCGATGTCTGTACGATTTTCATTATTGTACCATCGAAAAGTGTATGAAGTTATGCATATAATTGAACCAAATTTTTTGCGTATGTTTTTGGCTATGGCAAGCAAGTCCTCCCTGAATTTGAAAAAAATCTGCCGGAAGGAGGCGCTGTAATAGCGATGTCTATGCCATTTTCATTATTGTACCATCGAAAACTGTATAAAATTATGCATACAATTTAACCAAATTTTTTGTGTTTGTGTAAGGCTATGGTCAGTAGGTCTTCCCTGAACTTGAAAAAATTCCGCCATAAGGGGGCGCTATAATTGCGATGTCTGTGTCATTTTCATTATTGTACCATCGAAAAGTGTATGAAGTTATGCATATCATTGAAACAAATTTTTTATTTATGTTTCTGGCTGTTTGCAAGCAAGTCTTCCCTGAATTTGAAAATAAATCTGCCGGAAGGGTGGGGGGTGGGGGGGGCGCTGTAATAGCGATGTTTGTGCCATTTTCTTTATCGTACCATCGAAAAGTGTATAAAATTATGCATACAATTGAACCAAATTTTTTGTGCATGTTTTTGGCTTTGGCCAGCAGGTCCTCCTTTAATTTGGAAATATTGCGCGGTAAAGGGGCTTTGTGATAGCGATTTTTGTATACTTTTCTTGATTTTTTGTAGTTCTATTGTCCATTGGCGGCTCATGCAGCGGCCGGAAATCGCTTCCTGCTAAGCCGGCTATTCGCAAACAGCTGATAACAACACAATAAGGAAAAACTATTAATTTTAACAAATATCATGATCTAGATTAACTCGTTTTTTAGTCCGTTTAATTGACTGAAGCAGAAATTTAAGATAAAAAATCAAAGTTGGTATAGTATTGAACTAATAATATTGAAGTATTAACATGTGTAACTACTTTTTGAAATATTAAATGTATAAGATAGAAGAAAGTTTTGGGATTGGCACATCCAACTAGTTTTATTTGGATTTACAATTAATGTATAGTTTTTTATTTCAACTCAGTCATTTCTTTCTACTCTAATTTAAAATACTCTTGAGGCAAAAATAAGCTGAAAGCAAGAACAAAAGTTTCTACATTTAAAATATACACTTTTATCTACAATATCAAATAATTTAAAAGCTTAATAAAGCTTTCCTTCACTTAAAAAGAAGTGATAGAAATATTGCATTTTACCCTCAACATTTTTTACTATTTTTTTCTCATTGAGGAATAAAAAGGCGAGAATGAAACTTCCGATATTTGAAATATATACTTTTAGCTATAAGGTCAAGCAATTTTAAACTTGCCAGAGCTGTCCTTCATGTGTAAAGGAGCAATAGAAATATTGCATTTACCCCTCAAAAATTTTCAAAAATAATTTTTTTCTCAATACGGAATAAAAATACAATTACTAACTTACGCCAATCTGTTAATTATTATTCATTCCTAATTATAAATAATTTTTAATATAGTATTTCCATTCCTAAGGCTAATAATCAAAATTGAAATTTTAAGCGTGTAGACAAAACCTCGATTTTGCATTCACTTTTAATGTGAGTTTTAATACTTAAATAAACAATCCTGAAATGTATTATTTTACATTTACTCATAAATAGATATGATCTACTTATAGACTGATTTTCATTAAAATCTGTGACATGTCTGCACACAGCTGATTTGCTCATTTTGCATGTAATGACCCTTACATGACATTAAAGTATAGATTTTCTACTAGTTACTAACATATGTTTGAAATTTTAAACAACTTTAAACAATTTAAGTTACATAATTTTGAATTTTCTGAAATCGTTAATTCTGTATGTGTGGTTCATAATGTAAAACAACATGTAAAATTCAAACAAAATGTAGTCAGTAATGACCTAAAATATGTTTTAGGAAATTAATAGTGATATTTTAAATCGATTAATAACACAGTTTACCTAAGTCCCATTTCCGAGTACATTTAAAATTCCCTCAAATTTACAGAAAAATTCCACTTCTGAAAGGTGTACTTTCCAGGCTATACAAATCGTGACTTCCTTTAAAGCCGAAAAAATTCTAGCCGAAACATACAGAGGACTGTTAAAAATTTAAAAACGGAACTGAGATAAGGAATCCAGTTTCTTCTTATTTCCTTTTCACCCTTTCTCTCAACCCAGTCCCATTACTGTTCTTCACACCCCAGTCAAATCCTTATCTCCGAGGTCACGAAGGGTCACTATTTCTTTCTCCTTACTGAAATGCAAAAGACACATACTGTTTTTTTTTTCTTTTCAAATAACTCTTACCTTATGGAAGATTATTAGATTTGATTCATAAAAGTTGCTAACGTTGCATAAAGTTGATTAATTAGTGATTCATATAACCGGTATTTTTTTTGTGTATTGGAGGGGGAGGGGGGGGGACAGGGCCGAAACTAGCCTTTTTTGCACCCGGGCCAAACATGAATTTCGCCCCCCCTCCCCCCTCTTCCGCAAACCATATTTACAAAGAGAATTTTACTAATTTTCTAATCGCCGACTTATTTTAAAATTTAAAATATGTAAGCATAAAACATGTAATACTGAACTACTTAATCTACAATGGCGGATGTCACGGGGGTCATTAGCCTCCTCTGAACACCAACAAAAATATTCTAAAGATCATTTTTAAAATGAAATATGCAGTCAGAGTCCCGATTATCCGAGTCCTGCTTAACCGAGTTTCCGCTTTCACCGAGTTATTTTCTTCTGATGCCATAATTTTTTTTTGACAAAAAAAATTATGGCCATTTTTTTTCCTTCCCATTCTGACCAGAAAATCAGAGTTCTAACTTTTTACGACTGCTCTTTCATCTTCACCTAACACTTCATTTATAATGGCTGTTTCATAATAATAAAAGCCGTCAGTCAATCAGAAGAAAATGATTCACTCCAAAGGTATAATCCTTCATTTGGTGCCCCTTCGTTCTGGCGCCCGGGGTACATGCCCCCTCTGCCCTCCTTAGTTTCGGCCCTGGCGGGCAAGGCAAATATGCGTAAAAGGCAAGGGGCAGTGGCATATACAAACGAGATATTTTATAAAATTCTTAGCGCGAGTATTTAAGCTAATTTCAAAAAATGTCAGAATGAAACTGTATCAGGTGCTCCTCAGATGCGCACGATAAAATCAAAAGATCGCCCCCCCTCCCCCATTCAAGAAAGTTTTGAAAAGAGGCCACTGCCCTATTTAACTAAGCAATAATGCGTAAAATTTGTTTTTATCGTCAATTTGAGCGTACCTAAGCAAAAAGTACCTGTAATGCTATGTATCTGGAACAAAACAAAAAGGAAAAGAAAGTGGGGAGGGGCGGTGCATTTTTAGTGAACTGTTATTCAAAAACGAGTTAAGTCTCAGTCATAAAATTTACAATTTAACTTTATAGTACAAAGATGTTTATTATCCTAAGTTTTCAGAATTTCTTAGTCAATCCTTTTTGAGATATTAATTAGTGAAAATTGCCAAAAGCAGACTTAACACAGTTTTTGATGAGCTGTACTAAAAAAAAAAAAAAAAAAAAAAAAAAAAAAAAGAAACTGTTTCAGGATTGAAATTTATAAAAATGAATAATCCTATAAGAGATCTTCTTTAAAAAAAAATTATTTAAGGTGAGTCTCATTTCCTTCATAAAAAACAATGGCAGCGTAATGTGGGGTTTGACCTTTTATTTCTTCGGTTTTTAAGCATGTTTTTGGTCTAGATCCTTAAGTTTAATGAAAATTTTATAATTACATAAAATGTCGACAATTTTAAGACTAATGAAAATTTTATAATTACATAAAATGTCGACAATTTTAAGACTAATGAAAATTTTATAATTACATAAAATGTCGACAATTTTATGCTTAACATTTTGGTTTTAGATTCCTCTTGACAGGTAGAAAAATAAAGCAGTTACAGCATTTTCCGTAAAACAGGTTTTTCTCCCAAAAATGGCTGTGTAGTTTGTTAAAAATGGCCCCTCCAAAAAACTATATGATAAAAAAAAAAATTTAGTCATGTTTCTAAACTCAGAAAACTATGAAGAAATCATTGTAAAAAGATTGGGGAAATTAAAAATGTCGAGCGACACCACCTGGGTGATTTAAACTGGATTGACCCTAATATGTAAATGGTTATTTTGCGTCATTAGTATCGAAATTAAGTTAAATGTATGCGAATGGATAATATGACGCAATGAAATAATTTACATAATTTTTTGTTAAGGTTTCGGATAGCATGGCGCAAAAGGTAAACCACATTATTCAATAAATACATTTCAATGCATAATATAGGTTTAGGGAAAGTGATATACTTATCAGTGTATTGAAAAAATAAACGTATAGTTTGGTTGTCTAAATATACTTTAGAAGACAAATCAAAAATAATTTAAATTGAAACTTAATTTATAATTTTATCAAAATTTTATTTTTTATTTCCCCTTTACATGAATAAAATGTTTAAACGGCTGCATACGTATAAAGTCTTTAGAATAACGTTCAAAGATTTTTTTATGATTATTTTGATTTATTAAATTACATATATTTATTCTCTTTTTTAATTTTCTTAATGTTTCTCTTTTGTAAATTAAAAAAATAAATGTTAAACCTTTTGGAACTATATGTGCAATGGACATGGATCTCTATTGCTCTTATATATATATATATATATATATATATATATATATATATATATATATATATATATAGTCAAACTTTTTGTAAAAATGAACCATTTTAACAAATGAATTCAATATAACAAAATAGTAAATAATTTATAAATACTTGTGGTTATTCCTTGCAAAATAAGAAATTAAAGTCCTTGAAAAAGTGCTTTGATTTTTTTTTTTTTTTCAAACAAAAAGACGTATATGCACATGTAAGGATAAAAATATATGCTTTTGTGAAGTGTATTTATAAATAACTGCATTAATAATGTTTTTGTATATAGACACTGAAACAGCGAAGAAAGAAGAGCGGGGGGGATTAAAACTCTTCCCGTGTAAATTAAAACTGTATAAACTAAATGTAAAAACTTCTGTGGTATGATCAGCAATCGATTTGTAAAAATAAACAACCAAAGTAAAAGCAAAAATAGTTTTTTTTTTAATTTTTTTATATATATACTAAATTTTTTAATGTATCAATTGTCTCAAGGCTCCATAAAAAGGGCACTAACTAGGCTTAAACTGGTATTTATGTGTATTAATATTTTCTGGGATCGAAATTTGGACAATAATCTAGAATATTAACTTTTTCTTAAAAGTAAATGAACCCAATCGCGCCAGTCGGTCTAACCGTTCGGAGTTTTCGTGGTTTTCTTAGAACCTTGGATTTCCTTGCATAAATACGGGTTAGGTTCCCTCAGAAAGACCCCCCATGGAAGGCACCCCCCCCCTTTAAGGCCCATATCCCTCCTGTTGGTAATTGGCCGTAATAAACACAACCAACCTTAAAAGTAAATGAAGAAAAATATATCATTTATATTACAAAATATAATTCAAAATAGTGCAATAGGATATAGGTTAATTTTTAATTTCTTTATAATTTTCAAAAATATCAATATTTCATTATTTGAATAAATATTTCAAATGATACATTTAATTTAAAATTGTCTTCCATTTTCTTTTTTGTTGCCATAGCTTAAATAAGATAAATAAAAATGTTTCGATAAAGTATATTAAATTGGAATCTTTAATGCATGCTTTTATATGCAAAAGTGATGTGATATTCAGTAGAGAATATATATTTTTTCTTTTTTTAAACCCGAATTTTAAACACATGCAAAAATATTATAGTCACATTTTTTCACATACATTGAAATATATGTATATGTAGATAATGCAAATAAATGCCGATTAAATAATTTAAATAAGATTAAAATAATAGGTTAAATTTAATGTACACAGCAAGCTTCTCAACATGATTGTGTTATTAGTGGCATAATTTTCGCCTATTTTTCTTAATAATTGTATATTTAAATATAATATATTTAAAAATTTACTTTTGTGCATATTTTCATAAAATTAAAACAGTAGAATTTTAATCATAGAACATAAAAAGAAAAACAAATGTATTCAATGAATTTAATTAATTTACTTTAAATTTTTGAATGAAATTCTATATTTTCCTTTAACCATAGTGTCAATTTCACTGGCTAGCTATTCCACCTATTCCCTAATCAATTCCAACTAACTTTGAAAGACTAAACAAGTAAAGTATTACTACATGGAATCCTTTCTTAGCAAGATTTTATTTTTTCAGCCAAAAATCAATTTCATTGTCAAAACGTTTAAAATAATAAAGTATTACTCAAATGATTTTCATGTGAAAATTGGCAAACAAAACAAAAGGAAACAAATCAGTAAATAAGGAAACAGTACAAAAAAAAATTAAACATTTTTTAATTATTAAAAAGAGCTAAAGCGCCCACAAAATTTGAGTAACGCATAAAGAGACGCCAGAAAAACAGATAAATATTTTCCAAAAATGGTATTCAGAAAAAAAAATAATAATAAAAAAAAGCTTCATGAAAATAATTTAAAACAATAAAAGAAACAGCACACGTACTTTGTTGCTGTTGCTTATAATTCTATCTTTATTGTCGACACTAATTATGAATTTGTAAATTAGTTACGCCTAAAAATTAAGAATTAAAAAAATATTTCGTACAAATTAGTAATTCGACATAGATTTCATTCAGTAGAAAATTTTTATAGTTTCACCAATCATTGATTATAAAGTTAAATTATGTTTTCTTTTTTTTTCTTTTTTTTTTTTAATTGTGAGAAGATAATTCTGACAGAATTTTCTAGATCTTTTTGTCTAGTTACCATTTTATTGGTTAGATGATACAATGCATAGTAAAACACTACTGAGCTAAGTTGAAAAAAGCAATAAAACGATAAATTCTGCCGAAACCGCAACAGCCGCAAAATCCGCAACAGCCGCCGCAGAATCCGCACAGGGTTCTTTTCTAAAATGGAGTAACTCTTCGTGATTTTGTTCAGATTCAGAGGGAATCAGAACTAAGCGTTGACACTATGCAACTCCTGTATGACCCCTTACATTTCCCTCTCTTAATGAGTTTCGGCTAAAATCTTTTCGGCTTTAAGGGAACAAACCATACAAATATGATATAAGGTTGCATAATTTAAAAAATAAACATATATTCGTTCTTTATAGACATTGTTTTAAAATATTTCATTGCAAAATATTAATTATTAAAAAATTTTTTTGGGTCCAATGTTCGCATTTCTTAAAGATTGGTCCATACACACAGAAAGTGAGAAAAAAAAAAAAAAAAAGCCTGCTAAATAATCGGATCTTTCGGACACATTTAAAAGTCCTTTTTGTATGAGGGTAACACTTGTAACAAGTCGGAAATTGTACGCCGAACGTGGCAAATAAGGTTCGTTCGTACTATAACTAGTTTTATAAATATTCAGATCTTGGTGCAATAGCTGTTGTACTCTTATGCAAAAATGCATGGATACAAATCTATTACGATTATATGTATTGAATTCAGTAATACGGAAATAATATGACTTCATCTTAAATAGAACGTAATCACCACGGCAACCTAGAATCGTTACCTATCATGGGATATCATTGAATTCGTTAAGTATTTTAGGATTTAATTGAATGAAGAAAACTTTTATTAATATCTTTTTAAGTTTACATTCGATTTTGATAAAATTTGAAATAACTCTATAAAATTTTGCAACGATTATATATACTAATTTTCAAACCATTTGGTTGGGTAGTTTTTGCGCTGTTGTATGCGGAGAGACGGACAGACAGACGGACGGACCAGACGACGACTACAGGTGTTACGTACTTATATAATTACAAATGCTTCTAAAAATTAATGTATATGTGATTTTAGAATCGAATAGTGTTTTTTTTCATTTTTCAATAAACGTATTACATCTTGAAGCTTTATTAAGACCTTTCCCTGACGATTGGGTTTCTAAAATTGACTGAAATCTCTATCTTTGATACCAGAAGGAGGATTATTAGTCTTTATAGGAAATGTTATTTGATTTTTTAGTATCTGAATAAAAATACTTATGCCTATAAATTTTGTGCATTTGAGAATAGTTTCATGACCGTGCCAGAAATTAGCTGATTTAGATTTGAGAAAGCTTTTCAAAAAAAAAAAAAAAAGAAAGAAAGAAAGAAAAACACTTATCTTGAATTTATTCTGCTAAATATTTAAAAATATTTTGCCGAAGCATTCGGCCAACCGAATATTCAGCCAAATGGCCGAATAGTGGCCGAAAATCCATACCCCAAACGACAATCAGCGTTGTAATTTTCATGTTTTTTTTTTTTTGTTTTTTTTTTTTTTTAAATATATATATATATAGTAAGAAAATAGAATATTTTGAATGCTTTTTTTTTTAAATTTTATTAACAATAGTTTTTTTTAAGTTTTTTTTGTGCATAATGATATAGTGTGGTTTATATTAGGTTTATAATTATCTATATATAAGGATTTGTTTGGTGTTGCAGTTGATATATTTTTTTTACATTCATAGGCTTTCATTTGTTCATCTTGTGACATTTGAATAATAAAAATACTACTAGATGGCAGCATCAAAATTTGTCTTTTGATGATAAGTTATAAATTTTGTCTTTTGCAGCTTCTTTTCAGTAGTAATTTCATACACCAGGTGGTTTTTTCGCTAAATTTTGACGATATTGTTAAATAGTAATTAAGTAATTTAAAAGTGTATTTTTGTTATTTTAAATAATGTAATCACTTTCTATTTATTTTATTTTATATTATATTAATTGTATTTATCACGGTATTTCAAAATGTATTAACTGTATCCTTTGGTATCAATTACTGTGATTTCTTAACTGTTTTATTCACCTTAATCTTTACGTTATTATGGTAGCCATGTGCGAGTGGATATATTGAAAAAAAAAAACTGAAATATTAATCGGTATGTTGTGTAATATTTCTATTTTATATGCTATAGATATTTAAATTGGTTTTATTGAATTTTCCATTTCATATTATTTGATTCTATTCTGTTTTCATTTTGAATCTATTCACTTGATTATAATGGTTGTTCGGGCACAGAGAAAAAAAAAATTAGCTTTAGCTTTTTTTTTCTCACAGAAAACAACCATCTTGCTTATATCATTGAATTCTGTGCCCTTGAAAACGTAATTCAATGTATAAGCTTTTCCATTATTTGTCGGTGTCCACTTTCTTCTTTTTTCTTCCATAATAATTCTTATAATAAATTATTTGGCACTTTATTTTATACTTACAGCTTTAATTCACAATATTACGGTTTTTGATGGTGGTAGGTTATGTTTAATTAATGGTTATATTTATATATATGTATATATTATAATTTGTAAGTTCATTGATTACTAATGTATGAAATTGGAGTTGGTGTGGATCTGAAAATATAGAAAAATATTTTCAATACTTAAATTTCTGAAGATCGAAATAAGTAACAAATTAACTTTAACTTGTGTACTCATGACACGTATCAGAATATAACTAATGCAATCATTGTTTCCATCCCGATAACAAGAATCAAATTCAGAAATAAGTTCTAAACAATATCATAAAGTTTACAGCATCTGGGGAGACAAACATTTCATTTTGATCATGCTACACGATAATTAATTAATTGCAATCATTTCTAAGGAACACTTTATAATACTTAACTTTTGCTCTGTTTGTGGAAGAAACTTTTTTATCAATTCTGTATTTTCAAAATCTCACAAAGAATACAATTTTATTTTTCGCCACCAAGTTTTGTCGACTTTAGCCCATGTGGCGTATGCCTACATCCTTTTCTGAATACGCATTTTGTCATCTATATTGACAAAGTATGGTCAAGTTTAGTTTCCATAAAAGAGAAAAAAAAAATCTTAAAACTTTTTTTCTCACTTTTACATGCGTAAAACGATGAATACAATTCACCAATTTATCAAGTTATAGTTTTTTTTTTTTTTTTTTTTTTTTTTTTCAATGGACAAAATAGCTAAATAGCTAGAGCAATGTCGTTATTCGTTGCTTCTTGAACATGTTTAAAAAAGAGTGTCTTTTTAATTTTTTTGCAACAATAATCATCATATCAGATTATAGAAATATGGCAGGAAAATTTTGTTTGGAAATTGCGGTAGTCAATAAAGTCGCTGAGAATCCTTTAAATAAGTTTTGATTACGGTAAGATTTGAGGAATTTCAACTGTCGTCAATGGTGAAGTTACCCATCGCCGCCCCCTCCAAAAATAAATAAATAAAAATCAGGCATGCTGAAACAGTTTTGGAAGAGTTTACTTGAAGTTGCTATATGGCAGGGATGGCGAACCTATGGCACACGTGCCGAACTTGGCACGTAAGAAAACTTCTCTGGCACGCGAAAAAGATTATAGATTATATTCAGTTTATATGGAGAACAATTCATTTTATGTTTTTTAACAAAAAGTATGTTTGCGTAACAGGTGTACAATTTACTTCAAAATAATCCGTAAATTTTGAATGAATTAAGGTATTATAAATTTCAATCAAAGCGTCTTGTAGCGTCATTTTCTCGCCAAACCATTCAACATAGTGTTTTCCAAATCATTTTGCTTCTTTATGGAATTTCTAAGGTTTTTGAAAATTGAATTTTAACTGTTACTGTAAATAATATTTATCTATTGAACCTGTTTCTACAACTAAAATGATCTGATTCGGAAGTATACAATAAAAGAAAAACTTATTTATAGATTATTAACACGGAATTCTATGCGACATGGCTATATTAGTGAATAAATACAGCATAATAAATAACTTAGGAATCGAATTTAAGTGTATGTGTAAAAATATTTGAGTAAAAATTCTATAAAAATTAAGTATTGGATTTTATCTAAGTTAAAATGTTTTTGGCACGTTAGAATGTTGGTACAAAAAAATTTTGAAATTTTTTGCACGCATACTCAAAAAGGTTCGCCATCCCTGCTATATGGTATGAATTAAAATTAAAACTTTGCAAATAGAAGTAATTTTTTTAAATTAATAATAAAAACTTATTTCAAGTCGAAGTAGTTGAGAATGAAAATAAGATAAAATATGGTATGAACAATCATGAGTTTTTAACAGTTGTGATCAATCCATAATATCTGATTAATAATGAAAGAAAATGCGCAATTTTTTTTTAGAAATCTTCCTTTCGCCCTTTCTAATTTTGCGCTTGGCCGGCCAGTAGTACACTACCGGTCTCCACAAGCTTCTTGTGTCATGTATTGAGTAAGTGGCGTAGTGTAGTGGTAGCGACTCAGGCACATCTTATACGATGCATATACAAGGTGTTCCAAATTTCTTTTTACAATTTTGAAGCTCCATAGAATTTTGTAAGTAGTTAGGTTCAGCATTCTGTGTATTCTTGTCGGTGGTAATCCCAACTATCTGGAGACCTGTCTCCACAAATTTGGTCTACCACTGAACGTATTGAGGGCTTGGATAGTGATTCAACATACGTATTTTGTTCGGAAAGTTCTTTGGATTTGTGTATCCGACTTCGTCTCTACGAACCTCCTGCCTGTAATAAACAACCTTTTTAGTAAAAATAAATCTTTATGAGTTGCTGTTATATGCACAAAAAACCACACTTCGCTATCTTATTTGGTTTAGGTTTTATGGAATGCTCAAAGCTATAAAGAACATTTTGAAACACCCTGTTTTACTGAAATTGTCATTTGTATCCAAATAAAATTTAAATCAGTTGAATAAATCGGAAAATTTAAAATAACTCTCTTTTTTTTTTGTCAAACTTGAGATTTTTTTAAAAATTAAAATAGTAATGAAGTTGTGTATAAGGTACTTCTACCAAATTAGGCCATGCACTTAATAAGGCCATCAGCCTATATCTTGTAGTGAACGATCTCAAACCGATAAATGGCAGCACGTACCTGAATGTTGAAGTGTTCTTGACATGTGCAGATAGTTTCGACCACAACCGATACCGGTTGCGTAGTCATTTTCGGACCACTGAATCTTTCGACACGACACCGTCGTAGTTAAAGACAGTAAATAACCTTTCATCTATACTAATATTATAAAGAAGTAAAGTTTGTTTGTTTGTTTATTTGTAGGAGGTAATCTCTGGAACTACAGGACCGATTTCAAAAATAATGGTACCAAAAGGATGGTGTTATTCCATGTTCGAACATAGGCTATTTCTTATGTCCATGCCGCTATCAAAAAGGGGGTGCGGTAGCAAAAAAAGTTTTAAAAATGCGATTTTTGTGTTACTGAAGGGCCTAGAAATATGAAATTTGGAATGGTAGTTACTTATAAGATATAAAAGATCTCTAAGAACATTTCTAAAAAAATTCGAAATTTAAAAGGGGTGAAAATGCGCAAAACACGTTCTAAATGGCGATTTCTACGTAATTTTAGGAAGTACCTAATCTATTTAAAAAATAATAGTGTCAAAAATAATAGTGATGCTGACAGCCCTTGCTCCAACATAGGCTATATTTTATGTCGGTGCGGTGCCACTATCCCAAAAGGGGTGTTGGAGCAAAAAACGTTCTAAAAATGCGACTGTTGTGTTACTGAAGGACCTAGAAACATGAAATCCTGCATGGTAGTTACTTAATAGGTATAAATGATCTCTAAGAACATTTCTTAAAAAAATCGAAATTTAAAATGGGTGATAATGCGCAAAAAGCGTTCTAAATGGCGATTTCTACGCAACCCCAGGATGTATCAAACCGATTTCAAAAGTAATTTTATCAAAATGATGGTGTTAGTCTGTGTTCCAACATGGGCTAGATCTTATGTCCGAGCCACTACCCCAAAGAAGGTGCAGGAGAAAATAAGTTCTAAAAATGCGATTTTTGTGTTACTAAAAGGCCTAGAAACATGAAATTTGGCATTGTAGTTACTTAATAGATATAAATGATCTCTAAGAACATTTCTTAAAACTAGTATGTTGTGGTCATCACAAAACTTTCTTTTATATAAATCACATCAATTAAATCATTTAAATAGCAGAATAAATTACATCAATTTAGCGCCAATTCATATCAAAGTATATCTGAATTTGAAGTTTGATGAAAATTCGTGCATTAATTCTTGAGATAGAGCTATAGAAGAAATTCTGAAAAATGCAGCATAGAAGCGCCACCTGATGAACGATTTGCACCAAAACATAAACAACACTAATTTATATCAAGATATACTGGAATCTGAAGTTTCTGGAATCTGAGCACTCTCAATTTGGCGTGTCTAATCTTTCATTTACTCTCTAAATGAAGCATTTTGTCGCGATTTGGCACAATGGCGAGCGGCAGCGAAAAGCCTGGGCAGAAGGCTTTATATATAGTGAAAGCTCTATTATGGCTTGATGCTGCTTTGAGGGAAATTCAGTTGAACAAGTAATAAAAATTTAAAATGAATGTAATTAACCTTCTCACCGCCGCGAACTGATATATCCTGTCACTAAGCTGTATGTTTCACTGCAATAGAAGCTTTATTTAAATTAATATAATTCTACAGATATAAACCAGTTTTTAAAAATTAAGTTGTGAATAATTCTCTCAAGGCTTACATGCCAATACGTAATAAAAATATTTATATCATGTTAGAAAAAAGATCTTTTATTTAGCAATTAAAACAAATTACAGAGAAAACAACGTTACAATTTTGCCCTTTTGTTCGGCGGTCAGGGGGCTAAGAAGACTACGAAAGAACCATCCAAAAGTATACTGTTAGGGGAAAAGTATTTGAAGAAGGCTTTGTTAACTTACAGAATAATTATTCCAAATATATTTCAAAGTCATTTAAAGGTTAGCTAAAGTCACAAAAACAAAATAACATCTTGAAGCAAAGAGGTGACCGCCTCCGCCATCTGATCTCAACACAATCAAGTGTCTCTGTAAAGTAGATTGACGAGTTAGGACATCGTTTACATAATTGGGAAAACTTTTTCAAGTAAATTGATGAAAAATAACTAAAGAGTGTTTGGAAACACTGGTAAAAAGAATGCCTTTCTCATGTGCTTGTATAATAAAGAAAAAAATAAGTCACACTGAAGAATTAAAATTTCAGTTAAATATTTAAATTATTAAAAAATGAAAAAAAATATAATATTTCCATAATAATTTCATTATGAACTATTTTCTAGAAATGTTTGGAAGATAGCCAAATACGCTTGAGCAGTAATGTATATTAAATTAAATTTTCTGCTTTTGACGTGGAATTTTTTTCGTTTATAAACTATTTGCAATAAGAAATAGATTCCCCGTTTATTGAATGCTTTCCAAGTTGTCAAATGTACATCTAGAAAGTACATTGTATGATCGCCATGTACTTTCCCCCCAAAAATTGATAAATAATTCGTTAGCTAACTAAACTATCTTTTTAACTATCACTGGTGAAGTCGAAATTTTTTTTTCTGCTCCAATTTGTTAACTATATTACTCGAACGCGAAGCATCCTCCTCTTTTTTTTCCTTGTCCAGTCTCTTCCCATCTTGGTGAGAAGAATATGTTTCTTGTCGAAATGCCAGACATACAAACCTCGAAAATGTAAGCAGCAATTTTTCTAAAACAATTAATTTTGAATCAGAAATGATTGATTACGTGCAAGAAAGTAGCAACATTGTATTTCTGTGTATATCTCTCTGAAGTTGGTTGCAATTAGCGACTCAGAAGTCAAGTGGGTGGCGAAGCACACGCCGTCATTTGAGTAAAGGAAAAATTCCATCATGCTCTTCTGGATGATGATGAAGAGGGGAAAAAAAAGAAAAAAAAAAAGAAAGAAATTGCCAGAAGTTTGTGGGAAAAGGAGGATTAGAAATTTTCAGACAAACTAGCAACAAAAATTGTTTGTTGCAATGAGAGATCCATAATATTTCGTAGACGATGCGTATAACTACGTCGCGATAATCTCGTTATATTGAGATTGATCACTGTTTGCGAAATAAAACGCAGAATTTTAAAAATACAGAATTACAGCTTCGGGTAGACAGAGTCTTCATTTCGTAGCGTCTGACAGTGATTGATGGGTTGGTTCCTTCCAGTTTTCCGAAGGTCGAAAGGCAGCAAAAAAGTAAGCGAGATCTTTAGGGAAGCCGATGGTTTGCTGCTAGAGTGTCTGGTATGCGATTCAATATTTAAGGCATTGTCCCTTTTTTTTTTTTTTTTCGAGCAAAGATTTTAGGTTGTATCTTTCATTGTCATCACCACTTTTGGAAGGAACCTTTTTCCCCCAAAAAAGAATCAGGATATCTTGAGGGGCGGAGGGAAGCTTTTATAACCGCAACATAATGACTTATTTCTAGCATTATTTGAACAAGGAAATGAAAAGTCTATCTCCAAAAAGAAAAAAAAAAGATATGAAATTATTGGTATTGTGTCGTATTAAGAAAACAATTTTGCTGCAAAATTACTATCTTGTTCCTTTCTGACAAATATCGGGATTTTTGGAATCAATCCAGTAATCAAATATGAATTATCAGAAAGTGATAGTGTTAATAAGGGTATTATAAAGTTATCATTATTATAAATATTTTTTTACCAAATTTTATTTTCTTTCTTTTCGTGTAGCATACAACTTCAAAAAAGGAATGAAATTATTTTTTATAGAAATAAATTTATCTGAAGTTAATAACAATTCTGGTTCGACGCCAGAGGAATGCGGCTCTATAAGTCGAAACAGCTCATTACAGTAGGAAAGAATTTTAATCTCAATCATATCCTGGTCATGAGCGCCGGCAATAACGGCGCTCGCAAACGATTCTAGAAAATTTTCTGTACATATATGAGCTCTCAAAAAATTTTAAAGTAAAAAATTATTTTGTTCAGAAATAACGAGGAAAGGAAGAATGAGAAAGGGATTATATATTGTGGAGCAAACATTCAAACCGTGTTTTCTCACAAAAAAATAAAAAATGAGTTATTGTTATTTTTATGAACTCTGTGTTAAATTGCACAGAAATAAATGGTATTTTTTACTAAAATATTTTTTTCTCCGATTATAAATCAATTTTAAAACTTGACGTTTCAATCAAAGAGTGTTTTCTCCAAAGCCTGCATTCAATCAAGCAGTGATTTCTCCAGTCTGCCAATCACAGTTGTCACTTAATGTGTACTTTCGAAACCTACCATACATATCACAATTGAAACGGATTGTTTTAGAAAAAAATAAGAGAACTGTTAAAGTTAAAGGCTTCCAGAATTATAGATTTCAAGATCTAAATGAAGAATATGATGAAAATCTTCTTAAAAAGGGAGTTACTGTTGCTTTGTTCAAAGGGTTGTTTTAGAATATCTTCCTCTTAGCCACGCCATACCAGTTGAAAAGAACAAAGATGTTAAAAAACTTTTGAAGGTAATGTATAGTGAACAGTGGCAAAATCAACCTGATGATATATTCAAATGATACAACCACATTATCCATGATTGATAAGCCTGCAATAAAGAAGAGGGATATGTGTATAACTGTCTAGATGAAGATATTGGTTTTAAAATTTGAAGTGGATTTCTGGCAAACGAGTATTTATTTAGTAAATATTTAATGAATACTACTAGGTACCATAATCTGTCATTTTATTTTAACAATAATCAACTGAAATTCGGTATTTATTCAAATAAAAAAATGCTATTGTATTATTTGTGAGTTAGAACTTATTTCATTCAAAAAGCGTTTTATCCACTTGTCAAACAATCAAAACATGTTTCCTCCTCTGAATTCGGTCAAAACGTGATTTCTCCAAATATTAAATGCATTTTATTAATTTGTTTTATGTTTAATATCTTAGGTATGCTTGCAATTCTTTCTAATAAACAGTAATAAAAATACACAATAAAAATGAGAATTAAATACAAGTTATTTTCTTATTTATCAGTTTTTTGTGTTTTTTGAAAATTTGTATCTGAAGGAGAAAGCATGGTTTGCATGTTTGCTCCACATATATTACACGATTATATATATTAAATTTCAAACGATTCGATTAGGTTAGTTTTTGCGCTGTTATATACGAACAGACCAGACGACGACTATAGGCGCTACCTATATATATAATTACGAACGCACTTAAAAATAGCACGAAATATGCAATGATGAAAAAATCCCTGCCGGCTCGGGCCTACAGGAGGAGGTAGATTTCGAAGTTAAGTACTAAATTCACCAACAAAACTTAAATCAAGATTAGAAATAAACCCTGTTCTTTCACTAAGAATGAGCTCTAGGGAGGTAACATTTTGTGAAAATTCTAATATACACGAATGCACACACGCATGTATATAGAATAGGTTTAAAAAATAGCTAAAGCAAATTCAGAGAACCTCAAAGTGTTACAATAAGTCAATATTTCCATAGTCGGGCTTTTATCATGTTTTAATATGTTTCTTCAAACTCACATGACGTTACATATTCACCTGCTGAGGTCCATTTTATTTCCGATATGACGCAATGTTTTTTCTTTTTTTAATTCGTCAAACTATTTATTTCATTTTGAGTTTTCATGCGGAAATCTTGCTCTAGAAAACGTATGACGTAATATTCAATTTGTTTTCAATTCGTCAAACTATTTATTTAATTTATTTATCACGTGAAAATCTTGCAATAGAAGAGCAATTGTTGTGGTGAGAATTTTATTGCTTTTTTTTTTAATTGTTGGCAACTGCTATAACGAAAAATATTTATTAACCATTTGGGAAAATGGTTATTGTTCTCTGTCAGGGTAGGAAATCAAAAACATATCTGAGGCGTTTTGTTGGTTGAATCCGCATTTTATTCGTTTTCTGATTGGTCTATACAGTAATCTGTATTTCCCTTTACTTTTAACAGAGATGGATACTTCTGTTGCCACTATGACAAAAAAGTAATAAAAACTAAAAAAAAAAAATTAATAACTCAGAAACAAATTGAGATACAGCTTTCAAACGGATTGCATTTAAAAGTACATTTTTACTTTCTTCTATCTTCAATAGAAGAAAGTATTGTAATCGAAATTTTTTTCGACTTCCGGTTTTCGACGGATTTGCATGTTTTAGGGGTCAGAGATTCCAAAAAACATGTTTATAGAAAATGTCTGTCTGTCTGTGTGTCCGTCTGTCCGTCTGTCCGTCTGTCCGTCTGTCCGTCCGTCCGTCTGTCCGTCTGTCCGTCTGTCTGTCGCCATTGTACCATCAAAAAGTGTATGAAGTTATGTATAGAATTAAACCAAATTTTTATTATAAGTTTTTGGTTATGGCAAGCAGGTCCTCCCGGAATTTGGAAAAAATTCGCCGGTAGGGGGCGCTGATATAACAATTTTTGTGCAATTTTGAATATTGTACCATCCAAAAGTGTATGGAGTTATGCATAGAATTGAACCAAATTTTTAGTTTAAGTTTTTGGTTATGGCAAGCAGGTCCTCCCGGAATTTGGAAAAAATTCGCCGGTAGGGGGCGCTGATATAACAATTTTTGTGCATTTTGAATATTGTACCATCCAAAAGTGTATGGAGTTATGCATAGAATTGAACCAAATTTTTAGTTTAAGTTTTTGGTTATGGCAAGCAGGTCCTCCCGGAATTTGGAAAAAATTCGCCGGTAGGGGGCGCAGATATAACAATTTTTGTGCAATTTTGAATATTGTACCATCCAAAAGTGTATGGAGTTATGCATAGAATTGAACCAAATTTTTAGTTTAAGTTTTTGGATATGACAAGCAGGTCCTCCCTGAATTTGGAAAAAATTCGCCGATAGGGGCGCAGTAAACGCGTTTTTTGTGCGATTTTGAATATTGTACCATCGAAAAGTGTATGAAGTTATGCATAAAATTGAACCAAATTCTTATTTTAAGTTTTTGGCTATGGCAAGCAGGTCCTCCCTGAATTTGGAAAAAATTCGCCGGTAGGGGGCGCTGTAATAGCGATTTTTGTGCGGTTTTGAATATTGTACCGTCCAAAAGTGTACTAAGTTATGCATAGAATTAAACCAAATTTTGATTTTAAGTTTTTGGATATGGCAAGCAGGTCCTCCATGAATTTGCAAAAAATTCGCCGTTAGGGGGCGCTGTAATAGCGATTTTTGTGCGATTTTGAATATTGCACCATCGAAAAGTGTATGAAGTTATGCATAGAATTGAACCAAAAAAAAAAAAAAAAAAAAAAAATTAAGTTCTTGACTATGGCAAGGAGGTCCTCCCTTAATTTGTAAAAAAAACGCTCGTAGAGGGCGCTGTAATAGCGATTTTTGTACAATTTATGTGCCATTTTGAATATTGTACCGCCGAAAAGTGTATGAAGTTATGCATAGAATTGAACCAAATTTTATGTATTTATTTTTGGTCATGTCACGAAGGTCCTCCCTGAATTTGGAAAAATTCTGCCGGAAGGGGGCACTATAATTGCGATGTCTGTACCATTTTCATTATTGTACCATCGAAAAGTGTATGAAGTTATCCATATAATTGAACCAAATTTTTTGTGCATGTTTCTGGCTATGGCAAACAAGTCCTCCCTGAACTTGAAAAAATTCCGAAAGAAGGGGGCGCTATAATTCCGATCTCTGTGCCATTTTCATTATTGTACCATCGAACAGCGTATAAAATTATGCATACAATTGAACCAAAATGTTTGTGCTTGTTTTTGGCTTTGGCCAATAGGTTCTCCTTGAATTTGGAAATATTGCGCGGTAAAGGGGCTCCGTGCTAGCGATTTTTGTATACTTTTCTTGATTTTTCGTAGTTCTATTGTGCATCGGCGGCTCATGCAGCGGCGGGAACTCGCTTCCTGCTAAGCCGGCTATTCGCAAACAGCTGATAACGACAGAATAAGGAAAAATTAATAATTTTAACAAATATCATGATATAGATTAACTCGTTTTTAGTCCGTTTAATTGACTTGAGCAGAAATTTAAGATGAAAATCAAAGTTGGTATAGTATTGAACTAATAATATTGAAGTATTAACATGTATAACTAGGATTTGAAATATTAAGATGTATAAGATAGAAGAAAGTTTTGGGATTGGCACATCCAACTAGTTTCCTCTATACGGCGGTGTAAAAAGTAATATTGTGGGATGTTTAGAAGTTTAAGAATGAAATTTTATCTAAAATGGGTCGTCAGATTTCTTGGAAATCTGACAATGGAAAAGCCTTTTCCCGAACAGCCAATGAAATGCGTGGATAATACGTAAGTTTCAGGTGGATAATACGTAAGTTTTAGGAAATCTGACGAGTCGCATGCAATTTTTACGCGTAATAACACTATTAATGTTTAATTTATGGCGTACGTAATGTATGATCAACTCCGTGCGATTTTTTATGCCTTAAATTTTAGTCTTTGAAAAAATCATTTTACAAATGGTCGTTGTAATTTGTTAAATTGCTTTTTTTTCTTTTTTTCTTCTTCTGTCATTGTTGTGTAAGAGCTGGTTTTATCAGAATCATGTTAAGACGGTATTCAAAATTTTGAACCCTCCCCATTTCCATTCCCTTAGGCCGATTTTGCCCATTTTCAATCCCCGCCGAGATATTAGCCATCTCAAAGTTGTTGGCGAGTTTGAAGACGATCCGTGCATAATTACGACTTTTATCGTGCGAACAAAATTTAGTACATACATACATATATATACAGTGAAACTTCTTTTAAAGGCCACCCCTATTCAAGGGCCACCTCTATTAAGGGCCAATACTTTTAGGAACGAAAAATTTTCCCATAGACATAATGTTAAATTTACTCCTATTAGGGGCTACACCTACCCCTCATAAAGGCCATTTTTTCACATGTGCCTTAAATCCTAAACATGTGTATTGAATTCCTGCACCAAAAGATAAGAGTTCAGCAAATAACTGCACTTGCAACAAAGAAGGCAGGGGGAGATGGAGAGGATTTAGTAACACAATAAATGACCACAAACTTTTCCACAAGTGAGAAAAATAGGTGTTCCTCACTTTTTTTGTCTTTCAACCTGTAGGGTTTGGGTTGGAGAGGAACTTGACCCTTTGTTGTGAGCACACAAAGCATAACAGGTTATCATGAAAAACTGATTCCACATTTACTAAAACTGTGAAAGCATATAGAAGCACAATTTTTACACCTGTCAGGAAATGCTAACAGAAATAAATAAACTAATATATTAAGAAATTAATAAATAAAGCAAATTTAAGTAATTTGTTCCATAAAGTAAAAGAATCATTAAAAACGGAAATTGTCTGTGAAAAAATTATGAAAAGTAAACAAACTTCAATAAAATTTCTCAATCATGCATAGAGTTTGGAAATGTTAATAAACAGTTTTTTCACCTATATAGATTTTGATTTCCTTATTTTAGTTTTCTTTTTTTTTGGTCACCCCTATTCAAGGGCCACCCCTTATAAGGGCCAATTTTCAATGGACCGGCAGGTGGCCCTTACAGAGAGGTTTCACTGTATATATATATATATATATATATATATAAACTTTTTAGGTGGGTTGGTTTCGGGTTCCTGGGGTCGTATAATAAAAAGTTATGAAGGAATTTTTCAAAAGTCGCACCATGGTAACGACTGCAATAGGTAGTACAGTCGAACCTCTATTTAACGAAGTCACTAAATCCCGGAAAAAAGTTCGTTATATGGAAAATTCGTTAAATAGAAATTCACCTTTTAAAATACTTTAAACTACATAAAACAGATTTTAAATTCATAAACACTAAATATTTTTATTAAAAGTAATTAATCACATTTTTTAAAATAAATTATATCGATTTGATTTATTTATTTTACCCACCGATATTCATCATCAATTCATTTTTTCTATGCGTTTAAATCTTTGAAATCTGCAAGGAAAACAAAACATTGTCCGGGAATACACTGTATTTTCTGTTTAAAGTAAATAGTTTTACATTAAAATTAACGAATTTTAATGACATTATCGTATTTATTATTATTATTATTATTATTACAACAAATAATTTTAACCATACCTTAACATATGCGTCCTTAACTTTAATTTCTGAAAAACTCTGTTAGTTTTGCCTGAGTTTTTTACTTTAAAAAGTGCTTTCTCTCATAATACGTCTCGCATCTTTGCAATGCACCAAAAACCCCTTCATGCGCATTTCCTTCTAACTATAATCCGCGTCGGATTGTTTCAAATGATTTTAGCATTTCATCATACGAAGTTTTGTTAATTCCTGCATAATGATCATTTCCATCATCATCATATTCGTCTTTATCGCAATTCATTTCTGTATTGTTTTTTATTTCACAGTGTCGAAAATATCTAATTCGGATAGTGTTTCCGAAGTCTCAATGTCAGAATTAAGTGAAATACAATCATCAATCAGCACATCATGGTTAATTTCTTCTTTTTTTCTCACTGTATCCACATTTTTTTTAAGTTACTCTAAGGGATTATCACCTTCGTCGTCCACACTTACCGAATTCTCACTGCTGACAAAGAAGGCGCCTGGTAAAACCAGTTCAAGGCCATTGAACATCATAAAATGTGTTTAAAGAAAGAACAAGTTTGAAATGTCCAGAAATATTTTGAGAAATGGGCAGAAAAAAAAATTGATCACAAAAAAAAAGTTCGTTAAATAGAGAATGGACTTCGCTATTTGGAGGTTATTTTACGAAGAAATTCGCAAAATGTGCTTTGTTCCGAGGAAAAGTTCGCAAAATAGAGGTTCGTTAAATAGAGGTTCGACTGTATTTCTTACGAAATCTACCTAAAACCCCAACCGTCATGTTAAATACGTTACTAGCTGTAAAGCTTATGTTACATATAGAATAAAAGTTATATTTTCATTTCCATCCATTCATTATTATCTTCGTTTCGATTTTTTTATTCGATTCTTACAAGTGAAGAAAAAAACCCGAGGAACACTAAACATAAGCATTTCTTCATGGGGTTCGAGAGGCATCAAAATTTGAGAATCACTGCTTTAACGGTAATATCACCAACATCTATTACAGTACACACAGGAATGATTTGAAATATTTTTCATTTGGATTCAAGTATCCCTCTTCCGGATCTCAATTAAGGTACTTAAATTCTTGTTTGTAAAAAGAACACCGAAGAAATGAAAAACAGAATGTATAATTTATTCATAGTAAGTTTTTCAAAAGCTTTATAGAACGCCTGAATATGAGGTAAATAAGAATAATGAGGTTTGAGCGTGAAGAAGTCCGCTTTTCCGACACCATATTTTGAGTAAGACCCTGTGTAATGATTAGACCTTAAAAGTTTCTCTCAGTCTCTCACTCTCTTTTTTTTTAGCCCCTGATATGCTATTTCTTTCAGGAAACAATTAAAATATCGTCACTAAAAAAGAACGTTACGTTACATAAGCCAGTCGTCAAACGAAGCAGATATATCATTGTACGGTTGATGTATCAGTATACTGATAATCTCTACTACAATTTTTTTAACTTCTAAGAATCGCACATTTTCAATTTTTACACCTTCATATAGGGAAAAAAATGTACTTTTAACTGCAATTTATTTGAAAACTGCATATCAATTTATTTTTGAGACATTGATTTTTTTTTTTTTTTTTTTTTTTTTGTAGTTTCTAATGACACTTCTGTAATGGTGGCAACTGGAGTACCCCATTTCTGTAGAAAATAAAAGGACAATAGTTGGAAAATAGTAGATTGATATCTTTTGTTCCCATTTTCTCATAACAACTGAAAATAAAATTGTAATTAAAATACGTGCTATTTTGAAAAAATATAAGTGAATGATTTCTGATAAAGCATGTAGTTATAAACTATATTTAATTTTAAGTCTCTATAGTTACAAAAAAAATGAAGGCATACAAATAATTAAATAGCCTTTTTTTTTCTTGTCGAGTTTACGACATTGTTTTTTGCTGGGTTTGTGTATTATTCTGCGATAGTGACGTGCTATCCATGCTTTTCCATAGATGTTGTTTAAGATTGGATCGTAAATGTGAAATTCTTCAGCGGATGCAAATGACGTCATTTTATATAAAATAAAAGCGTATATTTTAAGTTTTAAAACTGAAATATGTTTTGTAAAAGCGCATCATATTCACTCCAGCGGCTTTGAAATTCTTCACCTGTGGAAAGGATTCACTTTTGAAAATAACGCAATTGAAATCACACACTGATAAAATGCAAAGTTTAAAAAAAAAAAAAAAATTAGTGTGTCTTTATACAAGATCAGAGACCTTTAGGTTAAAATAATATTTGTTTGAGAGTTAGACTAATCAATATACGATGAATTTTTTTTTATTGTAACGAATTTTGTAGGTTTATTATAAATTAATGAAATAGTTCTTTCTTAAACATTTTCTTTCGTCGAAATTCGACGGGTTGTACCTCGTAATAATAATTTTTTTTTTTATCTTATCATCAGGTGCGACACTAAATTCTGAAGGAAAAAACGCAGAATTCCTGTTTTTTTTTTTTTTACGCCCAGGGCTCGAAATGGAAATATCCACGATCCGGAACTCTACTTCAAAATTATTGTCGACTCTTTTTTTTTTTTCTTTGACTAGGGGGCTCCGCCCCCTACGAGCTACGCTCGTCAACCCCCGTTCAGACACCGCAGACTCTAAAAATACGCTAATTTGATCGGCTTTAAAAAGATTTCGGAAGATTGAATTATAATTTAAAAAACAGTGGCGATCTCCCTATAAGCGGATTTCTATTCATTTCTCTTTGAATGGGGAATTTTAAGGCCAAATTCGCTGCTGTACTACTTGATGAACCCGTCGACCAATTTCGCTAAATTATATAAATCGCCAAATCACTCGCCAAATTATACAAATTGACATAATTTTTATTTTAAATAACGAAAGAACAAATAAATTAGTGCAACATTAATAAAAATACAAATAAAACGTCGAAATAAAAATAACTTGATAACGTGTAACTTGCTTAAAGTCAAGTTAATGTGACATTTACGATCAACCATTATTGGCATTTAATCTTATAGTTTGGCGAATGATAGATTTTTGGTCGACGGGATAACTAAGTAGTACCAAAAATACATATGTCAATCGCTGTTTTTGTCTTTGACGTAGACACGTGTAACAACATTTCAAAACAAGCTAGTGTAAAAGGAATTAAGTAAACAGAGTCTTTGTTTCCCGGTATTTTTTAACAAAGCGAAAAGAAAGTTCTTTTAAATAAGACTTTTTAAATTAATCGTTTTTAATCTGACGTAATTTTGACCAAACTATTCTTTCTCTTTTTAATATTCATATGAAAATGCTTGTGTTAGAAATGAAATATTATTTGCGCTTTCCTAACAAAAATAGTTGAAAAGTATCCGCTCAAAATATCAAATAAATGTCTAGCGCAATTTCTGAATTTAAACCTTTTTGCAATATTATTTTGTATTCATTTTATGTAATAACTGTAATGTGACGTAAATATGACGTAATTTCTCCTATTTCAGACTTCTAACGCATGTTAATAAATTTATTATTTTACAAATTCCTTTCTCTCTTAAAATTCACGTGTAATTATAGTTTTTATGACGTAATTTTTAATAAGTTCCTGCTTTTTGTACATAATTATTTAATTCTAATTCCAAATGTTTTTTTCTGTTTATAATAGTCACGTGTAAATAAATTTTTAATTTATTTACAAGTATAAATATATTTTTTTTTTTTGAAGCACTAGGGGGCTCTGCCCCCTACGAGCTACGCTCGTCAACCCCCGTTCAGACACCGCAGACTGTAAAAGTACGCTAATTTGATCGGTTTTAAAAAGATTTCGGAAGATTGAATTATAATTTAAAAAACAGTGGCGATCTCCGCATAAACGGATTTCTATTCATTTCTCTTTGAATGGGGAATTTTAAGGCCAAATTCGCTGCGGTACTACTTGATGAACCCGTCGACCAATTTCGTCAAATTATATAAATCGCCAAAGCACTCGCCAATTATACAAATTGACATAATTTTTATTTTAAATAACGAAAGAACAAATAAATTAGTGCAATATTAATAAAAATACAAATAAAACGTCGAAATAAAAATAACTTGATGACGTAGACACGTGTAACTTGCTTAAAGTGAAGTTAATGTGACATTTACGATCAACCATTATTGGCATTTAATCTTATAGTTTGGCGAATGATAGATTTTTCGTCGACGGGATAACTAAGTAGTACCAAAAATACATATGTCGTCAATCGCTGTTTTCGTCTTTGACGTAGACACGTTTAACAACATTCCAAAATAAGCTAATATAAAAGGAATTAAGTAAACAGAGTCTTTGTCTCCCGGTATTTTTTAACAAAGTGAAAAGAAAGTTCTTTTAAATAAGACTTTTTAAATTAATCGTTTTTAATCTGACGTAATTTTGACCAAACTATTCTTTCTCTTTTTAATATTCACATGAAAATGCTTGTGTTAGAAATGAAATATTATTTGCGCTTTCCTAACAAAAATAGTTGAAAAGTATCCGCTCAAAATATCAAATAAATGTCTAGCGGAATTTCTGAATTTAAACCTTTTTGCAATATTATTTTGTATTCATTTTATGTAATAACTGTAATGTGACGTAAATATGACGTAATTTCTCCTATTTAAGATTTCTAACGCATGTTAATAAATTTATTATTTTACAAATTCCTTTCTCTCTTAAAATTTACGTGTAATTATAGTTTTTATGACGTAATGTTTAATAAGTTCCTGCTTTTTGTACATAATTATTTAATTATAATTCCAAATGTTTTTTTTTCTGTTTATAATAATCACGTGTAAATAAATTTTTAATTTATTTACAAGTATGAATATTTTTTTTGAAGCAAACATTATTGTTTCCACTGTTTATACAGTTGGCAACAGTTTAAATTAATATCACTTTCTAAAATCTGTAAAAAATGTCTCTAGAAATGCTGAAAATTTGAATTTAAAATAGAAATAAAACCTGAAAAAATTAGTCAAATTAAAAAAAGAAAAACAGTCTGCACACCGGGAACTTCAAACGTATAAAATGATCTAAAAATGATTAAATTCCTATGAATAGTTTTTGCTTCTATAAAACTTTTTTAGTGGAACGATTTTGTCCAACTTTAGCATTAAATATCTCTTAAAATAATTCTTCGATTTGAAAACTGTCTGCCTCAGAGTGTTTATCAAACATTTCTGTATCATACTACCGATTTTCATATTTTTGTATGCATTATTTTTCTTAATATTAACGAAGAAAGACCTCCTGTCACAAAAAATTCAAAACCGGTGGCGGCGGTGACAGCGGTAGTTACTTTTTTTTTACTAGGGGCTCGGCCCCCTACGAGCTACGCTCGCCAACCCCCGGCCAGACACCGCAGGTTCTAAATGCACGCTAATTTGATCGGCTTTAAAAATATTTCGAAAGATGTAATTATAATTTAAAAAACAGTGGCGATCTCCCTATAAACGAATTTCTATTCATTTCTCTTTGATTGGGGAATTTTAACGCCAAATCCGCTGCGGTACTACTTGATTATCCCGTTGACCAATTTCGCCAAATTATATAAATCGCCAAACCACTCGCCAAATTATACAAATTGACATAATTTTTATTTTAAATAACGAAAGAACAAATAAATTCGCACAACATTAATAAAAATACAAATAAAACGTCGAAATAAAAATAACTTGATGACGTAGACACGTGTAACAACATTTCAAAATCAGCTAATATAAAAGGAATTAAGTAAACAGAGTCTTTGTCTCCTGGTATTTTTTAACAAAGCGAAAAGAAAGTTCTTTTAAATGAGACATTTTAAATTAATCGTTTTTAATCTGACGTAATTTTTACCAAGCTATTCTTTCTCTTTTAAATAATCGCGTGAAAGTACTTTTGTTAGCAATGAAATATTATTTGCTCTTTCCTAACAAAAATAGTTGAAAATATTTTCTCAAAATATTAAATAAATGTTTAGCGCAATTTCTAAATTTAAACTTTTTTGCAATATTATTTTGTGTTCATTTTATGTAATAACTATAATTTGACGTAAATATGACGTAATTTCTCCTAAGACTTCTAACGCATTTAATGAATTTATTATTTTACAATATCCTTTCTCTTTTAAAATTCACGTGTATACTTTTTATGATGTAATTTTTAATAAGTTCCTGCTTTTTATGCATAATTATTTAATTCTAATTTAAAAGTTTTTTTCCTGTTCATAATAGTCACGTGTAAATAAATTTTTAATTTGAAGCAAACATTATTGCTTGCGCTTTTTATACAGTTGGCAACAGTTTAAATTAGTACAATTTTCTGAAATCTGTAAAAAATATCTCTAGAAATGTTGAAAATTTGAATTTAAAATAGAAATAAAACCTGAAAAAATGAGTCAAAATAAAAAAATTAATGCAATCTGCACTCCGGCAAATTCTAACGCATAAAATGATCTAAAAATGATTACACTGTCATGTATAGTTTTTGCTGCTATAAAACTTTTTTAGTGGAACGATTTTGTCCAACTTTAGCATTAAATATCTCTTAAAATAATTCTTCGATTTGAAAACTGTCTGCATCAGCGTGTTTATCAAACATTTCTGTATATAACCATTGATTTTCATATTTTTGTATGCATTATTTTTCTCAATATTAACTAAGAAAGACCCCCGGTCACAAAAAATCCAAAACCGGCGGCGGCGGCGGCGGTGACAGCGGTAGTTACTTTTTTTTAGAATAGAGAGAAACATTATTGTTTCCACTGTTTATGCAGTTGGCAACAGTTTAAATTAATATCACTTTCTAAAATCTGTAAAAAATATCTCTAGAAATGCTGAAAATTCGAATTTAAAATAGAAATAAAACCTCAAAAAATTAGTCAAATTAAAAAAAGAAAAACAGTCTGCACACCGGGAATTTCAAGCGCATAAAATGATCTAAAAATCATAAAATTCCTATGAATAGTTTTTGCTCCTATAAAACTTTTTTAGTGGAACGATTTTGTCCAACTTTAGCATTAAATATCTCTTAAAATAATTCTTCGATTTGAAAACTGTCTGCATCAGCGTGTTTATCAAACATTTCTGTATCACACTACCGATTTTCATATTTTTGTATGCATTATTTTTCTTAATATTAACGAAGAAAAACCTCCGGTCACAAAAAATCCAAAACCGGCGGCGGCGGTGGCAGCGGTAGTTACTTTTTTTTAGAATAGAGAGAAAGTACAGTAAAGTCCGGATTATCCGAACCCCGCTTAACCGAGTTTCTGCTTTAACTGAGTTATTTTCTTCTGATGGACTGATAGCTTCCATTATTATTAAACAGCCATTATAAATGAAGTGTTAGGTGCGATGAAAGAGCAGCCGTAAAAAATTTGAATTTTGATTTTCTGGTCAGAATGGGGAAAAAAGATGGCCATAATGTTTTTCCCATTCTGACCAGAAAATCAGAGTTCTAACTTTTTACGGCTGCTCTTCCATCTTCACCTAACACTTCATTTATAATGTCTGTTTCATAATAATGGAAGCCATCAGTCCATCAAAAGAAAATGATCCGTTCCAAAGGTGTAAGTTCGATTGAAAAAACTATTTAATACTTTGAGCAGAAAGAAGAGACAACACCTGCAATTTTCATGACACTAATAGAATCACATGGCTGCCAATTTGTATCACTTTATGTTACCTCTAAAATTGAATACAAATTTGTGCCATATTTAATCTTTGACAATTGTTAGATTTCGGCGATTAAATTAGGCAAAAATCACTGGTAAGTTTTAGAGGTAAGAAAAAAATCTTAGAAATTGGTAGCTATGCAGTAGCGTAATACTGCAGCAAAATTACTGCTGCAAAAAACTATCAAGAGTTTTTTCAAATAAACAATTTAATTCCCCGTTTTGTTAAAAATAACCGAAATGTACACGAAAGAAATGTTACTAGTTCCATAAAAATGAATGAATTAAGTATAAATTTACATTTCATCTCCTGAGTTGGTGACGATTTGTGTAAATCCGGTTTATACGAGTTTTTGCTTATCCGAGGTGAGCTTGGTCCATATTAACTCGGGTAATCCGGACTTTACTGTATAGCAATATATATTTAACCGTTGAAAAACCAATTTAAAAAAATGCATTCAAGATTCTAAATAGTTAAAAAAAAAAAAAAAAAAAACGTTACAGAGAGCATAGTAAGCTATATTTATGAAACTGCAATAATATTTTTAAATAAATTCCACGAACCGTAACAATATTTTGATACTTTCACGAACCGAACAATGTCTGTCACAATTTTAGAATGGGAATATCGTTATGGTTTTCTCCAGTACATCCCGAGCCTTGAAAGCCCCACTTCTTCTGATGTAAAATGTTCGACATATTTAACTGAAAAATTTCTGTCATTAAATAAAATGAAGATTACTGTTAACATATAGTGTATCCAAAAGCTTTGTGTAACGGAGCAAGCAAACTCTTCTTGCAAATATAGAGTACGAGAAAAACTGTTAAAGGCTTGATGAGAAAGGAAAAAGAAGAATATAGTTAACATGAATACCTGAAATTCATTACCATATAATTGGTATTATTTTTAAATAATTACTTATTTTATCATCTGTTATGTACTTTATTGTGATCGAAACATTCAAATCGTCCCACCTAAGAATAGTTTGAGAGCAGTACTTATCTTGATTTTACTTTTATTCGCATCGTTAGCTTTTTGGTAATAATCAGCAAGACCTGGTGCAGTAATTAAGATGGGAGAAATAAGAGTATAGTTAACATGAAAACATGAAATTTATTATCATATTATTGGTAACGCTATTCTTTTATTCATTGACTCATCCATCACTAGGGCGCTTGTGGGAGATAGAAAAAGAAAGCAAAGCTAACGAGAAGGATAAAATTCGCTCCATCTTCTTTTATTACTATTTTAATTTTTATAAAAGAAAATTTTAACAGACTGAAAATATCTAGAAAGATAAGAAAAAAAAGTTACGCATTACGAATTGATCACCTCATGAATTTTAGGAACGTTGTATGGCTTATATGTCCATATGCATAGATGCCAACAAACAAGTTTTTTCCAAGTCAAATAAACATGATTTGAACCAGGTAAAATGTTTAATCAACATTTTTTTCCTTTGAAATTATCATTTAATTTCTTTTATTTAATAAATTTTTTGGTTTTATTTGGTAAAAAACACCTCGAAAAGTTGACATTTATGCATATGGCATTTAATTTTTTACAGTGCATGAGTCTGTGTTCACAATCAGCATTCATTGCAGGCAGCTAAATGAATCTGTGAAAATGATTTCTCATATCACTGACTATTTTAAGAACAAATTCTAAAAGACACGATAACATGTCTCTATTTCAGAAAAATAACTCCAAACATGCAAACAATGAAAAGCAGCGTCATAAACTGAAGCTTTCATAATAAATATGAGTAAGAATACCTATTTTAAATAACAAGAATTGAATCGAAATCAACAGGATGTGATCGTAACAAATAATACATTGCTCTTCACATTAATTTGTGTTTAAAACGCTTTATAGATTGTACTTTTGCAAAACTTGTGAAGCAATTAAGACGGGAGAAAGAAGAGTATAAGCTAACAGGAAAACCTAACATTTATCACCATGGAATTGGTACTATTTTTAAATAATTACTTACACTGCGTCTCATATAAAGACACAGATGATTTTGAAATTGCCTTTTATTAATTCAGTTATAAGTAATTAAATTTTATATCTCCTATTAAGAACAATGAAAGGAATATGTTATAGGGGTTTACATTTAAATAAAATAATTTCAACTCGAATAATAACAAAAAAAAAAAAAAAAAAAAAAAGAAATTACGCAGTCTCATAAATATAAAGACAAATTTGAAACTGCTTCATATGCAAATTTTTTTCGAATGCGCGCGTATAGGAATGCACTAAGTTACCCAAACGAGCAAAGTTGTTTGACTTGTTTCAATTGCAAAGATGCTGAGGAACATTGAAATTTCTAAAGCTGAGATTTGCAAAATACGTGGATTTAAAGTTAATGGCTTAACAGTTTCTCAAATATGTAAAAAAACTGGGAGAAACAGGGCTGCACTTTATAAAATTTTATCAAAAACTTACAATTTATGTACGAGAAAACGATCTGTCAGATGGAGAAAGACTAGTGAAAGACTCGATCGCAAGGCCATGCGATTTGTTTCGTCGCAAAAAATGTCACTCCTATAAGTTTCTCAACGAGTTTATGGTATGGTCTTAAAGGAAACAGTACATCGTCAGATAAAATAAAACAAAAATATTGTGTGTCGGCATATGTATAGATTTCCTTTACAGAAAATAGAACACAAAGAATGGAGGCTACTCTGGGCTAAAGATCACATGCATTGGAAGGACGAATGGATGCAAGACATTTTTTCAGATGAAAAGAGATTTAACTTGAAACGCCCAGATGGTTGGAATTCCTACTTGCACGATTTAAGACGTGAACCTCGAATTCTCTTCAGTAGTCAGAAAGGGGGAGGCTCTGTTATGGTTTGGGATGCCTTCTCTTTTAATGGAACTACAGATATTGCTTTTCTGGAAGGTAAACAGACATCTAAAGAGTATATAGAACTGCCTGATAGTCACTTCTTGCGAATTGCTGAAAGTCTTGGTGGTCGGAATTATTTGTACCGACAGGATAATGTACCGGTTCACTCATCAAGACTCACAAGAAACTGGTTTTCTGATAACAATGGTCATGTCATAGTGTGGCTTGCACGTAGTCCTGATTTAAATCCAGTTGGAAAACTTTATGGCGTTCTTGTTAGCACTGTATATGCATCTGGAAGACAATTTTCAAACGTCCTTGAATTGAAAAAAGGAATCGAAAGAAGTTGGTTTGATATAAAACCAAAATACCTACACAACAGCATGCCAGCTAGAATATTTGCTACTATTAATAAGAATGGACCGTTTATTGGACGATAATTCAAAAATATGTAAAATATCTTTATATTTATGAGACAGTAAATTTGCTTACATTTATCAATTTTTGAGTTCAAATTATTTAATTCTAATTTTACAGTAAAATGTTTTTTTTAGCGCATGCTTTTTGTTATATGCATAAACATAATTTTGAATACTGAATTATTAAAATATTATTTCGAAAACATCAGTGTCTTTATATTTATGAGACGCAGTGTATTTTATAATCTATCATGTACTGTATTGCCATAGAAACATTCAAATCGTCCCATATAAGAGTAGTTTAAGAGTACTTAAGTTGATTTTACTTTTATTAACATCGTTAGTTTTCTGGAAACAATCAGTAAGACCATGTGCAATAATTAAGATGGGAGAAAGAAGAGTAAAGAGACATGAAAACATGAAATTTATTATCATGTAGTTGGTAACGTTATTCTTTTATTCATTGACTCATTCATCACTAGGGCGCTGGTGGGAGATACAAAAAGAGAACAAAGCTAATGAGAAGGATAAAATTCGCTCCATCCTGTTTCATTATTAAAATTTTTGTTATAGAATGTTTTAACAGACTAGAAATATCTAGAAAAATAAGAACAAAATATTGCGAATAAATCATCTCACGAATTTTATATGAACATTGTTATATCATCGGTACCATGATGTCAAACTATCCAATATGAACACAGTATTACTAGGGGGTTACTTTTTTAAAATTCAGATTCCTTGATTGGCACCACTTTTCTGAAATGGTAAAATTCCCATTGTTTTCACTTTAATTAATATGTCATGAAATAAGGCAAATTTTTCTATTTCAAAAAAGTGGTGCCAATCAAGAAATCCGAATTAAAAAAATTCCTGCCGGTTCGGACCTGCAGGCGGAGGTAGATTTCGAAGTTAAGTACTAAATTCACCAACAAAACTTAAATCAAGATTAGAGATAAACCCAGTTCCTTCACTAAGAATGAGCTCTAGGGAGCTAAACATTTTGTGAAAATTCTAATATATATGAATACACACACGCATGTAAATGGAATAGCTTTAAAAAATAGATAAAGCAAATTCGGAGAACCTCAAAGTGTTAAAATAAGTTAATATTTCCATAGCCGGGTTTTTATCATGTTTTAATACGTTTCTTCAAATTCACATGACGTTACATATTCACCTGCTGAGGTCCATTTTATTTCCAATATTACGCAATATTTTTTTTATTATTATTCGTCAAACTATTTATTTCATTTTGAGTTTTCATGCGGAAATCTTGTTCTAGAAAACTCATGACGTGTTATTCAATTTGTTTTCAATTCGTCAAACTATTTATTTAATTTAATTTTTCCCATGAAAACCTTGCAATACAAAAGCAATTGTTGTGCTGAGAATTTTATTGCCTTTTTTTAGGTAGATTTCGTAAGAAATACTACCTATTGCAGTCGTTACCATTGTGCGACTTTTGAAAAATTCCTTCATAACTTTTCATTATAGGACCCCAGGAACCCAAAACCACCCCCACCTAAAAAGTTTATATATATATATATATGTGTGTACTAAATTTTGTCCGCACGATAAAAGTCGCAATTATGCACGGATCGCCTTCAAACTCGCCAACAACTTTGAGATGGCTAATATCTCGGCTGGGATTGAAAATGGGCAAAATCGGCCCAAGGGAATGGAAATGGGGAGGGTTAATATTTTTGAATACCATCTTAACATGGTTCTGATAAAACCAGCTCTTGCACAACAATGACAGGAAAAAATAAATAATTTTCATTATAGCAGTTGCCAACAATTTTTTAAAAAGCAATAAAATTCTCACCTCAACAATTGCTTTTGTATTTCAAGATTTTCACGTGAAAATCTAAATTAAATAGTTTGATGAATTGAAAACAAGTTGAATATTACGTCATATGTTTCCTAGAGCAAAATTTCCGCATGAAAACTCAAAATGAAATAAATAGTTTGAAGAATTAAAAATATATATATATATATTATTGCATCATATTGGAAATATAATGAATCTCAGCAGGTGAATATATAACGTCATGTAAGTTTGAAGAAATGTATTAACCCCTTCGGGACGGGAGCCTTTTACGAAATTTTTACTCTTTTGTCACCATTTTTTAAAAACAGAAATTTGTGTCTTCTTGAATCGAGAAAATGCGCTGATTAAATAAGGCAAATTTTACAGTAAAATTTTACTGGTGAGAAAAAACAAAGATTCTGAGCGCTTCATGCGGCACGTATACGTCTCGCTCGTCCCCAAGGGGTTGAAACATGATAAAAACCCGACTATGGAAATATTAACATATTTTAACACTTTAAGGTTCTCTGAATTTTTCGTATCCATTTTTAAACCTATTCTATATACATGCATGTGTGTATTCGTGTATATTAGAATTTTCATAAAAAGTTTAGCTTCCTAGAGCTCATTCTTAGTGAAGAAACCGTGTTTATCTCTAATCTTGATTTATGTTTTGTTGGTGAATTTAGTACTTAACTTCGAAATCTACCTCCGTCTGTAGGCCGAGCCGGCAGGGATTTTTTAGGTAGATTTCGTAAGAAATACTACCTATTGCAGTCGTTACCATGGTGCGACTTTTGAAAAATTCCTTCATAACTTTTGATTATATGACCCCAAGAACCTAAAACTACCCCCACCTAAAAAGTTTATATATATATATACATATATATATATATATGTATGTATGTACTAAATTTTGTCCGCACGATAAAAGTCGCAATTATGCACGGATCGTCTTCAAACTCGCCAACAACTTTGAGATGGTTAATATCTCGGCGGGGATTGAAAATGGGCAAAATCGGCCCAAGGGAACGGATATGGGAAGGGTTAAAATTTTTGAATACCGTCTTAAGAAGATTCTGATAAAACCAGCTCTTGCACAACAATGACAGGAAAAAATGAATATTTTTCGTTAAAGCAGTTGCCAACAATTAAGAAAAACAAATCAATAAAATTCTCACCACAACAATTGCAAGATACAACAATTGCAACCTATTGCAAGATTTTTCACGTGAAAAACTAAATTAAATAAATAGTTTGACGAATTGAAAACGAATTGAATATTACGTCATAAGTTTTCTAGAAGAAGATTTCAGAGTGAAAACTCAAATGAAATGAATAGTTTGACGAATTGAAAAAAAATATATAATACGTCATATTGGAAATATAATGTATGAGTTTGTAGAAACGTATTAAAACACTATAAAAACCCGACTATGGAAATATTAACATATTTTAACACTTTGAGGTTTTCTGAATTTGTTTTAGCCATTTTTAAACCTATTCCATATACATGCGTGTGTGTATTCGTGTATTTTAGAATTTTAACAAAATGTTTATCTCCCTAGAACTCATTCTTAGTGAAGGAACTGGGTTTATCTCTAATGTTGATTTAAGTTTTGTTGGTGAATTTAGTACTTAACTTCGAAATCTACCTCCGCCTGTAGGCCCGAGCCGGTAGGGATTTTTAGGTAGATTTCGTAAGAAATACTACCTATTGCAGTCGTTACCATGGTGCGACTTTTGAAAAATTCCTTCATAACTTTTCATTACATGACCCCAGGAACCCAAAACCACCCCCACTTAAAAAGTTTATATATATATATATATATATGTATGTATGTATGTATGTACTAAATTTTGTCCGCGCGATAAAAGTCGCAATTATGCACGGAACGTCTTCAAACTCGCCAACAACTTTAAGATGGCTAATTTCTCGGCGGGGATTGAAACTGAGCAAAATCGGTCCAAGGGAATGGGAATGGGGAAGGTTTAAAATTTTGAATACCGTCTTAACATGATTCTGATAAAACCAGCTTTTACACAACAATGGCAGGAAAAAATAAATATTTTTCGTTATAGCTGTTGCCAACAATTAAAAAAAAGCAATAAAATTCTCACCACAACAATTGTTTTTCTAATGCAATGTTTTCACGTGAAAAATTAAATTAGATAAACAGTTTGACGAATTGAAAACAAATTGAATATTACGTCATAAGTTTTCTAGAGCAAGATTTCTGCATGGAAATTCAAAATGAAATAAATAGTTTGACGAATTGAAAACAAATTGAATATTACGTCATAAGTTTTCTAGAGCAAGATTTCTGCATGAAAATTCAAAATGAAATAAATAGTTTGACGAATTAAAAAAACAACAAAATATTGCGTCATATTGAAAATGTAATGGACCACAGCAGGTGAATATGTAACGTCATTGAGTTTGAAGAAACGTATTAAAACATGATAAAAATTCGAGTATGGAAATATTAACATATTTTAACACTTTGAGGTTCTCTGAATTTGATTTAGCCATTTTTAAACCTGTTCCATATACATGCGTGTGTGTATATTAAAATTTTCACAAAATGTTTAGCTCCCTAGAGCTCATTCTTAGCGAAGGAACTGGGTTTATCTTTAATCTTGATTTAAGTTTTGTTGGTGAATTTAGTACTTAACTTCGAAAACTACCTCCGCCTGTAGGCCCGAGCCGGCAGGGATTTTTTTTTTAATTGTTGGCAACTGCTATAACGAAAAATATTTATCAGGTAGATTTCGTAAGAAATACTACCTATTGCAGTCGTTACCATGGTGCGACTTTTGAAAAATTCCTTCATAACTTTTCATTATAGGACCCCAGGAACCCAAAACCACCCCCACCTAAAGTATATATATATATACACACTATGTATGTATGTACTAAATTTTGTCTGTGCGATAAAAGTCGCAATTACGCACGGATCGTCTTCAAACTCGCCAACAACTTTGAGATGGCTAATATCTCGGCGGGGATTGAAAATGGTCAAAATCGGCCCAAGGGAATGGAAATGGGGAGGGTTCAAAATTTTGAATACCGTCTTAACAAGATTCTGATAAAACCAGCTCTCACACAACAATGACAGGAAAAAATAAATATTTTTCGTTATAGCAGTTGCCAACAATAAAAAGAAAAAAATTATAAAATTCTCACCACAACAATTGCTTTTATATTGCAAGATTTTCACGTGAAAAAAAAAAAATTAAATAAATAGTTTGACGAACTGAAAGCAAATTGAATATTACGTCATAAGTTTTCTAGAGCAAGATTTCAGCATGAAAACTCAAAATGGAATAAATAATTTGACGAATTAAAAAATATATATATTGCGTCATATTGGAAATATAATGGACCTCAGCAGGTGAATATGTAACGTCATTTGAGTTTGAAGAATGGTATTAAAACATGATAAAAACCCGACTATGGAAATATTAACATATTTTAACACTTTGAGGCTCTCTGAATTTGCTTTAGCCATTTTTAAACCTATTCCATATGCCGTGTGTGTATTCGTGTATATTAGAATTTCCACAAAATGTTTAGCTCCCTAGAGCTCATTCTTAGTGAAGAAACTGGGTTTATCTCTAATCTTGATTTAAGTTAATTTAGTATCTAACAAAAACATAGCTGTGAAAAAAAGGAGCCAAGTTTTGTAAAGACAATGGCAAGAAAAGAAGTGATATCTAAGTGGGTGCCAAGTTCAAATAAAATTCACTCAAACTTACCTACTGAAGTATTATAGCATTTTAAAAATTGTTTAGAAATAAAAAATTATTGATAGCATATTAATAATAAATCTAGAACTTGGCAAGTTTTTACATACGAGTCATTTATTTTTAATACTGACATTATTATATCAAATCTTGTTATTTCATGATTGGAAACCTTAATTTGAGTTAGCTCCTTCCCCTTGAAGGGCGGTGGGATAAAATATATCCCACCTAATTTAACTGCAAAATGCCACATTGACACCAGAATTCAGGACTAAAAAGTTTAATTTTATTAAATACGTGAAAAGAAGCTTTTACCCATTTTGAAATAAATTTGTTTTTAAATTCTGGTGTGATTCAATCATTTCAGCATTTCACGAATAAAAGTTATTTGCCCCTGAAAGGGTTAAAGGGGTGCAGTCTCTAGAGTGGTGACCATTAACAATCGTAAGTATATCTGTCTCTTTGTCAGGCATCTTAGTCTGTTTGCATTGAGGTTTCTGGAGGGTGGGTGCTAGAGTGATATCCAAAGACGAGCGGGAGTGTATCTGTGTATTTATTGGTTTATCAAATCTTTAACATAAATCATTTGTTTATAATAATAATTATATTAATTTTTTTGTAATGTCACTGAAATTAATATTAACATCACCATTTTATTAAGACATGAAATTGATAGGCATAACATTTATCAAAAACTTGCCAAGTTCTAGATTTATTATTAATATGCTATCAATAATTTTTTATTTCTAAACAATTTTAAAAATGCTATAATACTTCAGTAGGTAAGTTTGAGTGAATTTTATTTGAACTTGGCACCCACTTAGATATCACTTCTTTTCTTGCCATTGTCTTTACAAAACTTGGCTCCCTTTTTTCACAGCTATGTTTTTGTTAGATATCACTACTTTTTGTAAAGTTACAATATATTTAGACACTTTACTTAATGCTTTTTAATGTGTTTACATGTGACTATTTTATTCACCAAGCAACGTTAAATTTTAATTTAAATTTCCTACAACAAACTATTTGGCTGTCAATTTGCGGCAGAAATCTATATTTTAATACTGCTACATTGAATGCATGTTTTGAAACGAAATGTATTGATTCGAAATTTTTATTGTTTCTGAAACAACAATTCCTATTAAATTTCTATGTTAAATTTTCCTATTATATTTTCCAATTAAATATTCTATAGCTGGGCCTGCTTTTTTGTACTGAAAGTGAAAAATAAAGTTATGTGCTTATGCCACACTATGTATCATTCATCCATGGGTGCCAGCAAAGAGGCAATGCAGAGGAAGGATATTGCCCCTCCCTGGATTTTCAAATTTAATTAACTAAATATCCTATTCTCTGATGATTTTGAAAATAACAAGTGGGTAAGTGTGATCACAGATCGCACAGAGGGTTTCGTTTAATATTCCTTTCAAAACATTTTATCCTTTTGAAAAATCTGTTAGTTCCACATTTCGCAACCAGGGGCGCACTCTATTCTAAACAAACCTCTACCCGAACGAAACTCCGTTTTAGATACTATCCGTAGATATATTAGTCCAGGGGATTGAGCCCATAGCACCCGATATAAGTAGACCCCCTGGTGGTAAAAAGTGGAATTAAAATATGTAAGGCTATGGTGCATGATATGAAAGAATGGTCAAAGGGGTGTTGGCAAAAGTGGGAAAAGTGCTCTCCGGGTGAAAGGGGCGGAGGTTAGAAAAATTGCTTAAAATACACAAGTTTGAGCCCGGAGGAGTAAATAATATAAGACTTTTTGAAAATTTTATGATTTGTCGTGTGGTCTGAGGTATTCAGCTATACGTATGCAAAAAGTCATGTCTCCAACTTAATTAGGGGCTCCCATAGAAAGAATTGCTTAAAATACATATGTGGTAGCTCAAAGGGTTAAGCGTAAGACTTTTTCAAGATTTTACGATTTGTCGCCTGGCCTCAGTGTTCTGCTATAAGTATGCTAAATTTCAAATCTGCATTTAATAAGGGGCTCAGTTAGAAAGAATTGCTTAAAATACGCATATGGAAACCCAAAGGGTTAAATGTACGACTTTTTCAAAATGTTATGATTTGTCGCATGATGGTGTTCAGCTATAAGTATGCAAAATTTCAGGCCTCCAACCTAAATAGGGTCTCACTTAGAAAGAATTGTTTAAAATACACATGTGGTAGCCCAAAAGGTTAGATGTACGACTTTTTCAAAATTTTATGATTTGTCGTTTGATGTGAGGTGCTCAGCTATAAGTATGCAAAATTTCACGCCTCCAACCTAATTAGGGGCTCACTTAGAAAGAATTGTTTAAAATACATATGTGGGAGCCCAAAGGGTTAAATATACGACTTTTTCAAAATTTTATGGTTTTTCATTTGATGTGTGTTCTGCTATAAGTATGCAAATTTTCACGGCTCCAACCTAATTAGGGGCTCACTTAGAAAATATTGTTTAAGGTACACATGTGAGATCCCAAAGGGTTAAATGTACGACTTTTTTGAAAACTTTATGATTTGTCGTTTGGTGTGAGGTGTTCAGCTATAAGTATGCAAAATTTCACGCCTCCAACCTAATTAGAGACTCACTTTGAAAGATTTGTTTAAAATACACATGGGGGAGCGCAAAGGGTTAAATGTACGACTTTTTCAAAATTTTATGATTTGTCGTTTGATGTGAGGTGCTCAGCTATAAGTATGCAAAATTTCACGCCTCCAAACTAATTAGGGGCTCACTTAGAAAGAATTGTTTAAAATACATATGTGGGAGCCCAAAGGGTTAAATCTACGACTTTTTCAAAATTTTATTGTTTTTCATTTGATGTGTGTTCAGCTATAAGTATGCAAAATTCCACGCCTCCAACCTAATTAGGGGCTCACTTAGAAAATATTTTTTAAGATACACATGTGGGAGCGCAAAGGGTTAAATGTACGACTTTTTCAAAATTTTAGGATTTCTCGTTTCATGTGAGGTGTTCATCTATAAGTATGCAAAATTTCACGCCTCCAACATAATTAGGGCCCACTTAGAAAGAATTGTTTAAAATACACATGTGGGAAAGCAAAGGGTTAAATGTACGACTTTTTCAAAATTTTATGATTTGTCGTTTGATGTGAGGTGTTCAGCTATAAGTATGCAAAATTTCACGCCTCCAACCTAATTAGAATCACTTAGAAAGAATTGTTTAAAATACACATGTGGGAGGGTAAAGGGTTAAATGTACGACTTTTTCAAAATTTTATGGTTTGTCATTTGATGTAAGGTGTTCAGCTATCAGTATGCTAAATTTCACTCCTCCAACCTAATTAGGGGCTCATTTAGAAAGAATTGTTTAAAATATCTCAATTATTAAAATATATCAATTTGTTGCTTTTCTGTAAGCAAGTAAACCCAGATAAACACCCAGTAAGTAGATAGGTTTACAATGGAAGTCTATGGGAATTTGGCGAAATATTAGAGATATCGCCAAGGTGCCGTCACTTTTGGCGATTAATTTTGTTCGCCAAATTTGGCGATATATCGCCATGTTGGCGAGAAACTTGGCGGTATTTGGCGACAGAACAGCGTCCCCTCCTAAGACAAATTAAAATTTCGCCTAATAGACGTAATGTTAAAGTAAAAATGGGCACCCCCAGGTGGGTAATTCATCGATTTTCTCAATTTTTTTATTTTTTTCCTTAGTTTTATAGTGTAAACGAACTTCGCACCAAATTTGAAGTCTGTAGCTGCAGTAGATATACGAGATCTTTTTGATGAGTGAGTCAGTCAGTCAGTCAGTGGTAAAATTATCGATTATCAGACATTTTCAAATGTCATTATCTCGGAAACTAATTATGCGTCATTTATAAAATTTTGGATTTTAGATAATTAGGGTGGCCTTACTACACATTTCGTATAACAAGTACGTAGGTCTCATAGATTTTCAGTAGTAGAGCATCGAAATTTGACGAAAACAGCTCGAAATGGTTCGTGTAAATAACACACGGCTATGTCAGGCGAACTTGGCTGACACACTGCCGTGTGTCTAGACTTAACTTCGAAATCTACCTCCGCCTGTAGGCCCGAGCCGGCAGGGATTTTTTTTTCCTGTCATTGTTGTGTAAGAGCTGGTTTTATCAGAATCATATTAAGACAGTATTCAAAAATTTGAACCCTCCTCATTTCCATTCCCTTGGGCCGATTTTACCCGTTTTCAATCCCCGCCGAGATATTAACCATCTCAAAGTTGTTGGCGAGTTTGAAGACGATGTGTGCATAATTGCGACTTTTATCGTGCGGACAAAATTTAGTACATACATACATAGTACATATAACTATGCATATACTAGTACATATACATACATACATAGACATATATACATACATACGTACATACATACATACGTACATACATACATACATACGTACATATATACATACATACATACGTACATATACATATATACATACATACATAGTACATATAACTATGCATAACTATGCATATACATAGTACATACATAGTACATTTAGTACATATAAACTTTTTAGGTGGGGTGGATTTGGGTTCCTGTGGTCATATAATGAAAAGTTATGAAGGAATTTTTCAAAAGTCGCACCATGGTAACGACTGCAATAGGTAGTATTTCTTACGAAATCTACCTAAAAAAGTAACCCGCTTGCAACACTGTTTTCATATTGGATAGTTTGACATAGTACCGACGATATGTCCATATGCATAGATGGCACCTCCCAGTTTTGTCCAAGTCAAATAAGCATGATTTGAACCATGTAAAATGTGTAATGAACTATTTTTTCTGTGAGGTTATTATTTAACTTCTTTTAGTAAATAAATTTTTTGGTTTAAAAACACCGGAAAGTTGACATTTATTCATATGGCATTTAAATTACATCATATCAGCATTACAGCATCAACCAAAGCTCTCATTATAAATATGATTGAGAATACTTATTTTAAATGATAAAGATTAAATTAAAATCTACAGGATGCTGTGATCGTAACGAATAGTACATTGAATTTATTTGTGTTTAAAACTCTTTATAGCTTGTACTTTTTTAAACCTGGTGCAGCTATTAAGATGGAAGAAAGAAGAGCATAGTAAACAGGAAAACCTGAAATTTATTACCATGGAACTGATACTATTTTTAAATGATTACTTTTTTTTTATTAACTACTGTGAACTTTATTGGCATATTAGGAACATTTAAACCGTTCCATATAAAAATAGTTTCTGAGTACTTACCTTTATTTTACTTTTATTAGCAGTCGTAAGTTTTTGATAACAATCAGCAAGACTTTGTGCAGTAATTAAGATGGGAGAAAAAAAGAATTTAGTTAGCATGAAAATCTGGAATTCATTATCATGTAGATGGTATAATGTTATTCTTTTATTGATTGACTCATCCATCACTAGGGTGCTGGTGGAAGATTAAAAAAGAAAACAAAGTTAATCAGAAGGATAAAGTCCTCTCCATCTTCTTTTATTATTACTTTAATTTTCATAAAATAAAGTTTCAACAGACTGGAATTCTCTAATAATATAAGAACAAAAGGTTTCAAATTACGAATCTATCACCTCATGAATTTTATACAGGGTGTCCACTCTCACCGGCGTCTAATGGCTAATTCCATGTAGTTCCAATTACAAAAATGTTTTAAATGAGCTAACGAAATATTTTAAAAGAGTTTTGGGTCAATAAAAATTTCCTTAAAAAAAAAAAAATGCGAAATTAAAATTTTTATACGGTCCCTCGGTCCTATAAGTTATATTTAGTAAAATTTTTCTATTACACTTACAAGCAAGACAAAAAAAAAAGTCCTGTTCAAATAATACTAAAATTGACCGAGTTATGAACCTTTAAAAATGTATGACTTATGCTACTTTTTTTATCTGAACACAAATGAGTTCGATCATGCTTTGAGGGGTCATATACCGAGTGCTTAAAGTATTCGAAGAACTTATTTCATGTGTATCTGCACTTTGAAAAAAATCGTACAAGTATTACGATTGAATTAACTTTTATTAAGTTTCAAATTGGCTAAAATAATTGTATTTTAACATATGTTTTATTTTGCAAGGATTTCAGACTATTTCTTTTCATGATTTCTTTTAACAAAAATTATGTTATTTTTATAAGTTTTTATTTAACTTCATCGATCGTATGTACGTTTTTTCAGTTCAGAATTTGTACTCGAACTTTAACTCACATTCAAATATTCGATCGAGATTAAAATGTACATACTGACGTAAATCCGATGATCTTTTTTATTGTGAATTTCGGGGGTTACCATTTATACTCATTTTACAGGATAACACAAAATTTTTTGAAATGTTTTAGATTAGATAACACAAGCCTGCGGTGGTTGTGTTTTTTAACTTTTATGTATTTTTTAGCACTCCGAAAATTACCTTAATTTTTAACCATCATGTCAGTATTTCTAGAAAATCATAAATTGTCAAAGTAAAAAAATAACAAAAATCGGATACTATAAAATAGAGGAGATGGCTGTATTTTTTTTTTACTTTTGATAATTGATTTTTATATACTTTTTAGCACTGAATCTGAAAATGACCTTCATTTTTAACCATCATGTTTTTGCAAATCAAAAATGTCAAAGTTAAAATACAGCGAAAATCTGATACTATAAAACAGATGTAAAACTTTTTAAATTTAATTTAATTCAATAATTTATTCAATTTTTTGACTTATACTGGGATTCTTACAGATAAACAGCTGAGGGGTCTGATGAGGTGGGGGAGGAGGTTCAATGTTAACTTTGAACTTTTTAACTTTGAAATTTACCATTTGCAAAACACCCTGACGTGATGGTTAAAAATGAAGGTAATTTTCGGATTCAGCGGTAAAAAATTCACGAAAATCCAATAATCAAAAGTTAAAAACACAACAATCACATCTATTTCATAGTATCAAATTTCCGCTATTTTTTTCTTTTTAACTTTAAAATTTACGATTTGCAAAAAATGTTTACGTGGTGGTAAAAAATAGGCAAATTTCGGATTCAGCGGTACAGAATACATAATTAATTATCAAAAGCTAAAAAACATGACATAACCCAACTTTTGCAGGCTAGTCTAACCTAATAACATTTTTAAATATATATCATTTTGTAAAGAATGCTGTTAATTTTCATCATTTAATTTAACGAAAATTCTGTTTTTTTTCTTTTTATATGTTTATTACAAATTGTATATTTTGCATTAATGTGTTAAAATTATTAAAGATTTCAATTTTATATTGCAATGTTAATTTTACTCTCAACCATTTTTTTAATATGACAAAATTATATTTCTACTAAATTTGTGAATGACCCCTAATTTGCAGTAAAAAAATATGCCCAACTTTAAACAGCTATTACTCAGTCAATTTTAATCGTAGAATAACGGGAATTTTTTTGTCTTACTTGACAGAGTTAACAGGAAAATTTTACTAAATATAACTTATATGACCGGGGGACGTGTAAAAATTTAAATTTCGTAATTAAAAAAAAAAATGTTTTTATTGATCCAAATCGCTTTTAAAATATTTCTTTACCTCATTCAAAACATTTTTGTAACTGGAACTATATGTCTATGACTAACGGTTTAGGAATTAGCCATTGGACACCGTTCAGAGTGGACACCCTGTATCAACGTTGTATAGCTCATATATCCACATGCATAGATGCCAACCTCACAGTTTTTCCCCCATGTCAAATAAACATAATTTGAATAAAATGTTTAATAAACTATTCGTTTCTATGAGATTATGATTTAACTTCATTTATTTAATAAATTCTCTGGTTTTATTTAGTTTAAAAACCCTGGAAGGTTGACATTTATTCACATGGCATTTAAATTACAGCGTCATAAACCGAAGATCTCATAATAAATATGATTAAGAATACTTATTTTAAATGACACGAACTGAGTCAAAATCTACAGGATGCTGTGACCGTAACGAATAATATATTGCTCTTGACATTAATTTGTGTTTAAAACGCTTTATGGCTAGTACTTTTGTAATCCTTGCGCAGTAATTCAGATGGAAGAAAGAAGAGTATAGTTAACAGGAAAACCTGAAATTTATTACCATGGAATTGGTATTATTTTTAAATTATTAATTATTTTATCATCTACTATGAATTTTATTGTTATAATAGGAACATTCAAATCGTCCCATATAAGAGCAGTTTCTGAGTACTTATTTTGATTTTACTTTTATACGCATCGTTAGTCTTTTAGTAACAATCAGCAAGACTTTGTGCAGTAATTAAGATGGGAGAAAAAAAAGAGTTTAGTTAACATGAAAATCTGGAATTCATTATCATGTAGATGGTATAATGTTATTCTTTTATTGATTGACTCATCCATCACTAGGGTGCTGGAGGAAGATTAAAAAAGAAAACAAAGCTAATGAGAAGGATACTGTGGCATTATCATGAACTATGAACGATAGTGTTAATTCCGAACTCTGCGTTTAACCTTTAGAACTATTTAACCGGTTATTAACTGTAACCTTAGTTGTGTTGTATGTTTACCGTTTGTATTTGTCTGTGTGCTTATTAAATATGTCGTTCGATATTACGTTGTATTCAATAGTGTTTAAATACACAAACACGCCAAAATGCTCGGTATAATAACTAGTAAAGTTAATTAAACACGCGTAACAACACATGGTGGCAGCGGTTAAAAAGTAAAGAAGTAACTTAGCATATTCTACGTTGTTCGAAGTTCAAAATCAACTTCTAGTTTCGTTCTGCGAACAGTTATGGCAACTGCGTCGGCATATCATATAACACCACCGGATTTATTTCAATTTTCGACTCCAACGGAGTGGCCCAAATGGAAACAGAGATTTCTTCGATTCCGAACTGCTTCTGGTTTGAATACGAAGACACAAGAGGAACAAGTTGATGCTCTGGTATATTTCATGGGCGAAAAGGCCGAAGATATTTTTCTCGCTTTCACTTTAACAGAAGATGAGAAGAAAAACTTCCAGGTTGTATTAAATAAATTCGATTATCATTTTATTATAAAAAGAAACGTAATTTTCGAACGCGCACAGTTCAACAGACGGCTACAGAGAGAAGGTGAGTGCGTTAATGATTTCATTACTGATTTATATGCACTTGCAGATAAATGTAGTTATGGTGCATTACATGATGAATTATTGAGGGATCGAATAGTTGTTGGAATTACTGATCTGGCTTTAAGTGAAAAGTTACAACTAGATCCTAACCTTATTTTGCAAACAGCGATAGACAAAGTTCGTTTATCCGAATCGATTAAAAAGCAACAGTCTGTTTTAGTAAATAATTCATCAGTTAATGCAGTAATTCATAAAAAGAAATCTGTACAATTTTCAAATAGAAAGAATTTTCATGATAATAAAGTTAATGTAAGCATTTCAAAGTGTAAATGGTGTGGATATTCACCGGACGATAAAAAGAAGTGTCCCGCCAAGGACTCTTTTTGCAGAAAATGTAAGAAGAAAGGGCACTGGGAGAAAGTTTGTTTTTCATCCACTAAAAGGATTAACGAAGTTAAATTTGAAGCAGGTTTTATAGGCTTAGTGGGAAATGTCGAAAATGAAGATGATTGGATTATACCAATTAAGATATTAGGAAAATCTGTTACATTTAAAATTGATAGTGGTGCTGACCACACTGTTATTCCTTCTCATGTTGCACAAACAGTGTTGAAAAATGTTCAAATTAAAAGAACAAATAAAGTAATTTTGGGTCCTGATAGATCACCTTTAAAACTTAAGGGGAAGATTGTTGAAAATATAGAGTATAACGGAAAAAATTGTTTGGAAGAAATATATGTTATAGAAGGTATCCAGACATGTTTGTTGGGGAAACCAGCCATAAAAATGTTTGGGCTAGGTCCTAATATACTAGGCCATTGTGTGCGTAGTATTAGTAGTTTCGATCCTGTTAATGAATTTCCTTCTCTATTTCAAGGACTTGGTTTACTGAAAGGTGACTACCACATAGAACTTATCGATAACGTTAAGCCTTATGCTCTTACTTCTCCACGGCGGATACCTGTGCCATTATTAGAAAAAAAAAGTTAGAGATTAGAAGAATGCAGGAATTTAATGTAATTCAGCCAGTGGAAAAACCAACTGATTGGTGTTCTTCTGCCGTTGTTGTCAGAAAAAAAGATGGAAATGTCAGGATTTGCGTAGATTTGACAATACTGAATAGAAGCATTCGTAGGGAATGGCACCCACAGCCAACCACCGAATACAATTTATCTCTCTTGGCAGGGGCAAAAATATTTTCGAAATTGGATGGAAATTCCGGGTTCTGGCAAATACCTCTTGACGAAGAATCATCGTACCTGACAACGTTCATAACACCCTTTGGCAGATTTCGTTTTTTGCGTCTGCCATTCGAAATTTCGTCGGCTCCAGAGCATTTCTAGCGGAGAATGTCACAGACCTTAGAAGGACTTAACGGCATTATCTGCAACATGGACGATATCCTTGTTTGGGGGTCTAGTCAGGCAGAACACGACGAACGGTTAAAAATGACCCTAAAACGGCTTCAACAAACGGGAATTACCCTAAATAAACAAAAATGCGTTTTTAATGTCAAGACCATAAAATTTCTGGGTCATGTCATCGACGAGTTAGGAATACATCCCGACGAAGAAAAGATTGCAGCTATACGCAACTTCAAAATTCCAACAAATAAGACGAAGCTTAAACAACTTCTTGGTATGGCTAATTACCTCGCCCGATTCATCCCAAGATTTTCCGAAACTTTAGCACCTCTGAATTCTTTATTATCCACGAAGAACGAATTCATTTGGGATTCACCGCAAGATGAAGCACTGAAAAAACTTAAAGAGATTTTGTCGTCCAAACCGGTGCTGGCAATTTTTGATACTGGTAAGGAATCTATTGTGACAGCAGATGCCTCATCCTATGGTCTGGGGGCGACGTTGTGTCAAAGACAGAGTGACTCTACATTGAAGGTAATTGCATACGCATCTCGCACACTGACGCCAACTGAGCGACGTTACGCACAAATAGAAAAGGAAGCACTTGCGCTAACATGGGCATGTGAAAAATTTTGTAATTACTTGATAGGCACCAGGTTTCTTCTAGAGACAGATCACAAGCCTCTTGTCCCTATATTGACAAGAAAATCCTTAGATGATTTAACTCCTCGTCTTCAAAGATTGAAAATGAGATTGATGAGATATTCTTTCGACGTTTCTCACACCACAGGAAAAAATTTATGTGCAGCAGATGCATTATCTAGATCACCTCTCCAGGAGGAAGTTCCAGATTTCGAATTAGAAGACGAAGTTGAAGCTTATGTCAATCTTTTAACATAATCCATTCCTGTTGCTCCGCAAAGACTCACACAGGTAAAATTGGAACAAGAGCAAGATTCAACATGTAAAATGTTAACAGCATATGCTTTACGAGGATGGCCGGAAAAAAATAAATCAGAACCAGGATGTCTACCTTATTGGCCTTTGAGATACGAAATATCCTTGCAGAATGGATTACTTATGCGAGGAGCTCGAATAATCATTCCACGCAATCTAAGACAAGAAATTTTAGAGAAAATACACGAAGGCCATATAGGGATAGGTAAATGTAGATATTTGGCGATATCTGCAGTATATTGGCCAGGTATCAGTAAAGACATAGAGAAGTTGGTGCGAGAGTGTACTTTATGTATATAAGAAGCTAAAAATCCTTCGGAACCATTGAAACCCACAGGATTTCCTCAAAGACCTTGGGAAATAGTAGCTATGGATCTGTTCAAACTTCATTCAGACTGGTATTTGTTAGTGACTGATTACTATTCACGTTATCCAGAAATTGCTAAATTAGACAGGCTTACATCTCAAGAAGTGATTCTACATTGCAAGTCAATATTCGCCAGACATGGAATACCTGATATTGTTAGGTCTGACAATGGGAAACAATTTGAATTAACGAGAACAGCTGAATTCTATCAATTTTCAAAAACATATGGGTTTAAACATATCACGTCTAGTCCAAGATACCCACAGAGCAATGGATTTGTAGAAGCTGCTGTTAAAATTATCAAGCTCAGATTGAAAAAATCCAAAGATCCTTATTTAGCACTACTCAGTTACAGAGCTTCGCCTTTAAAGAATGGATACAGTCCAGCTGAGTTATTGATGGGTAGGAGATTAGAAACAACGTTACCCATACCACTAACAGCACTTCAACCAAAACTCATACAGAAGGAGAAATTAGAAGAAATAGAGGAAAATCGAATAAAAACACAAGAAAGGTACTATAATCAAAGACACAACTCTCATGAACTGAAGTCAATAAATCCAGGGGAGAAAGTGTGGATAACCGATAGAAAGGCTGTTGGTATAGTACAGAAACATGCAGATACACCAAGATCATATTTCGTAAAAGAAGGACATCATATCCTGAGACGAAACAGAAAGCATCTAATTCCGAGTGCGAAACTGCAGCACGTCCGACAGATGATGACATCGAGGAAACCCTACCTACAGAAATTTCTAAAAGTGGAGTACCTGAAAATGGAACGCCAAACCCTTCAGACTCAACTAAGAAAAATGATCAGCTTAACCCTTTAATGAACCAACCTGTTATAACTCGAAGTGGAAGAACTGTTAAACCTCCAAATCGACTAAATCTCTAAAAGGGGGAGATGTGGCATTATCATGAACTATGAACGATAGTGTTAATTCCGAACTCTGCGTTTAACCTTTAGAACTATTTAACCGGTTATTAACTGTAACTTTAGTTGTGTTGTATGTTTACCGTTTGTATTTGTCTGTGTGCTTATTAAATGTGTCGTTCGATATTACGTTGTATTCAATAGTGTTTAAATACACAAACACGCCAAAATGCTCGGTATAATAACTAGTAAAGTTAATTAAACACGCGTAACAACACAGATACAATCCTCCCCACCTTCTTTTATTATTACTTTAATTTTTGTAAAATAAAGTTTTAACCCCTTCGGGACGGGAGCCTTTTACGAAATTTTTAATCTTTTGTCACCGTTTTTTTAATACAGAAATTTATGTCTTCTTGAATCGACAAAATGCGCTGATTAAATAAGGCAAATTTTACAGTAAAATTTTACTGGTGAGGAAAAACAAGGATTTTGAGCGCTTCATGTGGTACGTATACGTGCCGCTCGTCCCCAAGGGGTTAAGAGGCTGAAATTATCTAGAAATATAAGAACAATAGGTTACAAATTACAAAATGATCGTCTCTCTACAATGATAAAGTTGTATATCCAAATGCATCGATGCCAACTGTTCCGGCTAATTTTCTAACAGCTAGTTACCTAGCGCATGCTCTCTTTGAACTGTCTACTTTTGAACTGAAACGAATTAATCTTTTTGTTGATGTTAGAATTCTTTAGATGTAACATGTCGAATGTCAGTTAGTAGATTTTTTATGTTCCGTTTTGTAATTAAATGTTTGTTTTGTGCCTTAAAAAATGTTGATTATTCGTCAAATAAGTTACACTGAACCACCTAGATGCTAGATTTGTTTTGAAATGAATGTTTAGATTAAGTAGAAAAGAAAACGAATACCAATCTTCTAGTTTTTGCAAAATCAAATGTAATTCGAACCAGAAAAAATGTTTAATGAAATATTTATTTCTGTGAGGTTATTATTTAGCTTATTTTATTTAACCCTTTGCACTCGAATTTTTTTTTTCATTCGTATTACTAGCAACTCTAAGCGATTTTAGTTATATCTTATAATTTTTTTAATTCTTTATGAATACAAATGTTATGATATATAAAAAAACAAAAAAATATAAAATTATTACATTTTGTAATCGTCCAAAGTGTGATACCTCTCGAAGCAATTACCAATATGTAATCTTGGCTTTTCTAGACAGGTATTACAAAATTATTTGCATTGTCTTCGTAGCGGAGCCCTCGAGTTTGAAGACAAATTTTAAATGGCTCCGCTCTGGAGCCCTCGAGTGCAAAGGGTTAGTAAAATTTCGGGTTTTATTTGGTCAAACAAAAACCCTCCAGAAGTTTAGTAGTTATACATCTTCATTTAAATTACAACGTTAAACTTAAACACACTCAAAAAATCGAATTGAATATACTTATTTTAAGTGACAAGAATAGGGTAAACATTTACAGGATGCTGTGACTGTAATGAATAATACATTGACCTTGTTTTATTTTGTGTATAAAACGCTTTATAGTTTGTACTTTCCTAACCGAAATTTTTAACATACTGTAAATATCTAGAGAGATAATTACGAAAGGTAAAGAATTACAAGTTGATCATTTGGCGAATTTAATGTGACCGTTTTATAGGAAGGAATTTCTGACACGTTACGTTCAACCAAACAGGGCGGCCTACCAAAAAGATTTTAGCTTACATCCCTGCTGGTTGGCAGATTTAACTGCCAGACAGAAACAAGTGGAAAATACCGTCTGAAAAGGAAGCCCCCCCCTCCCCAAACAAAAATTTCGTCTGGCTCTGCAAAGGGCGGGAAAAATGTCCCCCCTACCCCTCGATGAAGTTAGTTTTGACAAATTAACATTTCACTGACATTATTTTATAGAAACAATGACTAAATGCAGTACAAAACAGAATAATATACAATAATAACAATATTCTATATCATTGAACATATATCTGAATTTCATATATCTGAACCTCAACAAAGTTTGCTTAAACTTAATGACATAAAAAAATCAAAACTGCTATACCACAATTAGCCCAATATATACAAAACTTTTACCAAATGTTAACATAGTCTTTAACAAACATTTTACTTACCACACTATGCGAATACTTTTCCAAATTGAAACATTTACAAAAAGTACAACTTTTTTGTCCTCTTTCTCTTTCTTTCTTTCTTAATGAACATACACTTAGTTAACACTTTTTTTTTTTTGGATTCTTTAACTTAAATCCCTACTACAGTCATTCAGGCAACTTTGATTCGCATTTTCTCTATTTTCATATGCCACACCCTTATTTTAAGAATATTGTTGCAACTAGGGGCATAAAAGAGAAGAAATGATCCTAAATTATTGTTTAACTATCAAAAATTAAGGAATAATAAGGATAAAAGCAATAAAAAATGAATTTTTAGCCTAGTTCAAAGTTACCCAGCCATTTAGGGTAACTTTGCACCATATGATAAATATTATCTAAAATAATTCATTATAGAAAAAAGTATTATAGTTAGGACAACTTTAAACCCCCAAAAATGTTTTCAGATATGTAAAGACTCTGCATTTACATTTCCCAACATCACAAGATTTGTATAATTTATGATATTACAACAAATATCAGGTATAAGAAAAGTGGAAGAAGAGAACCATGAACATTTAGAAATAAAAAAAAACCAGTTTATTGTTCATATAAAACATTAAAATGCAGTAGAAAACAATTTTCAATGTTTTATCTCAATAATATATCCATAGTTACAGTAATACATATTAGTACTACAGTATTATTCAAACAAGAATAAAAAATGTCGAATGTATGAAATGTCGAATGTATGAAATGTCAAATTTGAGTAGTTCCGCCCCGAAAAACGCCTTCAAATGAATTGTATGTATTTTACATATATTTTTGAAAATATTTATATGTTATATTTAATGTTGACTTTCGGCATTTATATAAAATATACGTGCAAATATGGGAAATTTTTGACAGTAGCACCTATAATCAGTAAATTATAAACATCAGTATAACTTTGAGCCGGCTCAAAGTTACCCTGAAAATGTGATAAAATGTTAGTGCCTTCTTATTTTACATTTTATTAACTATTAATAAATAAATAATCGCAAAATATTATCACATTTACAACATTTAGACAATAACATGTCTGATAAATGAGTATATTGTTACTTACTATGAAAATTTAATTGGATTACAACAACTTCAAAACAGCATTCAAAATTAGCTTGAAAACAGTACTTCACACAAATGGTTAGATGATGCAATTAATACACTATGACGCAAAAGTTTAGACAATGAAGAAATTCTTACATACTTTGAAAAATATTTATTCAATTTTCAAATCACTGCTTGAAATTAATGTTCTGTACATATAAACAATATTTATAACAAAGAAAAGTGGAATTGTGCATATTGCAATAAATTAAATGGTAACAAAAATAAATTGCTGTCTCAAAAGTTTAGACACAAATTAAATAAAATCGAAATAAACAATTTTTAAAACCTGGTTGCGCATCCATGCTTATGTATTACGTCATATACACGAGATTGCATGGAAGAAACTAAATCTTGCATAGTTTGTGGATCGATATCGTACCATGCATTCTCAATAGATGTCTTAAGTTCCTTTTCAGAAGAGTATTGTCTAGCGTTGCTATAAACTTTGCGACACATGATGCTCCAAAGGTTTTCTATAGAGTTAAGGTCTGGGCTACATGCTGGTCAGTCGAGAACTCTTATATTATGGGAATTAAACCAAGATTATGAATGTTTTGCAGTGTGAATTGAAGCATTGTCTTGCTGAAATTCCCACTGAGGACCCCCTAGAAGCTCAGCAAATGGCAGTAGGTTTTCTTCTAATGTCTGTGTATAATGCTATGAAGTTTGACGACCACTGGTGAAGGTCAGAGATACTTGTCCATTATAGCAAAAGGCTGCCCAAACCATCACCGAGCCCCCTCCTTGTCTGCGACTAAAAAAACGTCGAGGTTCCTTCCGCAAGTCATGCCAATACGATAAACAACCATCTGGACCATCCAGATTCCACTTTTTTTCATCGCTAAATATGACTGACTGCCATTTCTCTCCATATGACATATGCTTTCGAGCCCACATAAGTCTTTGTAACTTATGATGTGGTTTCAGAGCTGGTTTCTTCTGCATTTTGCTATAAACGATTGTTCCTTTTTCCAAAATTCGTCTACGAATCGTATCCTTTGATACAGAGAGTCCCGACGAGCTTTGAACTCCACGTACGCTCATTTGTTGAGTACTCGCTAGTCTTTGTATCAGGCGATCCTCTCGTACATTTGTCACACGTGGCCTCCCAGACCGACATTTTGCTTTATATTCGGAACCACTCGATAAAACTCGATAAATAGATTTTTTTGACCTATTAATAATAGCAGAAATTTCAGAAACGCTCTTCCCTTCACCTTTCAACTGCCAAATCCTTGAAACCTCATTCACTTGAATTTCTTTAGCTCTCGGCATGTCGACTATGAAGCGCAATCGTTTGCAGAACTTAAGTACTCCAAATTTGTGACATCATCGATTCTAAATTTGCATATGCCAGCGAATATTCAAAGAAATTTAGAATAGTGTCTAAACTTTTGCGACAAGCACATTTGAATTTTTATGAAAAAAATTAGTATTATAGCAAATAAAACGACTGTCTTTTGTACATAGCATTTTAAATCAGTTTTTGAATATATTTACAGGTTTTTGTAATTCTGACGTCATAATTCTACATTTTAAAGCTGAATGACATCATTGTCTAAACTTTTGCGTCATAGTGTAGCGCATAATGTTGCTAATTTATTTTCTAAAATAAAGAGTAGAAATCCCAGTTTAGAACCTTGCCAACAGAGCTCAGTTCTAGAGTTTATTTAGTCTTTTGGAGTCAAAAATATTGAAAAATAGGAGGTGGTACAAAGTTACACCCCATGGTTCAAAGTTACCCTGAATGACTGTATTTTTTTCTCTTCCCTTTTCCTTTCTACTTCCATTCCCCTTTCTTTTTTTTCTTTCTCTTTTTAATACTGAGCGACCACTTATCAAATTCAAATATTTTCAAGTTCTTTAACCAAATTCTTACACTGTGCGTACATTTTACCAAATTAAAATATTAAACATTCTTGTTTGAAGCTAATACTTAACAGACGCTTGCATTTTAACCACGAGAAAGAGAAAAAAAAAACACAATGAAAATGCTAGAAATGTAGGATTCTGTTTAATAAATATCTTCATCTGAATCGTTTAAAACTACTTCTACCACTGCTTTTATTTCTGTAGCATGAGGGTTTTGGAAGAATTATTGGTTGTTCTCCAAAAGATGGACACAGTCTATGATCTTTAGTAGAAGCGATGGTTTCCCTAAAACACAGGAAAACCAATTTGATAAGTTCATTTTTTATGGTTTTTGTAAATGATAGGTTGAGGGCAGAGTGCCGACTAATAATGTAAATAGCTGGCATGTGCGCCACAAATACGTTGCGAAGATAGATAAATTTCAGTGACGAAGAATGAATTTTTCTTTAACTTTCAGTAATGATGTGTTGTTTAGTTTATCTCCCTGTAATTCCATAGTCACATTCAGCTTTCCAATTTTGAATAGCTGAGTGCTTCAGCGATTTTTTAAGCGCTGATTTCGGCATTGGAAAGGATCGCTGAAGCATTGGATCTTGAATACTTGTTGCTTCTTTTGCCAACTTAGCAGCGAGTTCGTTACTCAAAACACCCGTGTGTCCAAAACCCTATAAAAAAATGAAGAATTTGGAAGTTTCTTGCAGTGTCTGTAAGATACTTATAACCAGGAAATCAGAAGAATTTTCGTGTTTCAAAGCTAGAAGACCAGGCAGACTGTCTGTTAGAATTATAATATGTGCATACGATAAAAGTTTGAAGAAATGCCTCAGATGATTGCTTCTTCATTTGCCAGTAATTCATCTTGAAAGACTGCGTTTTGTTCGTTGATAGCAGTTTTGTTGTGCTAATTTAACTTTCTTGGTGAAAATTTGATGGTCATTATAGAATACACAAAATGTATTAGCTGTGCCTATTTCTGTCTTGGAGCCATCTGTGAATATTTGCTAGCTTAGCTTAATTTCTTCCTCATCAAGAATTCTTAGGCTTTACCTTGAATCTGTTGCATTGTTATTGCACTTTGAAACATAAAACACTGGGTCATAGTTGTCTGTCAAAACGTTCAATCATAACACTCTTGCTGATGTTGCCTCTATTTTTAACCTTAGGGTAATGGTAAAAATTTTTCAGCACGCATAATGCGGACGTTGATGTCTTTTTATACACTTTTTGAGATTAGTAACAAGTAGTGTTTCTGAATTGAGGATACTATTCGTAAACCGTGCGATAGCTGGAAAACTACCCCGAAGCCCCATATACTATTTTCCTTTCTAAAACTGAAATATACTAAATTTTAAGAATATCTTTTGGTACACTATCTCTAGTTACAGGCAAACTTTGAAAGATTTTGAATGATCTCCTCTATTTCTTGCCTCTTTGATTTTACATATTGAAGGAATGATAGAGTTTCATCTATTACTAGGTTGAGCAAAAAGTTCTGGGAAATTTGTGAAAGTTGCGTTATTATGCACAAATTAACAACAAAAGCAACAAGGACTATTCTTCAAAGTAGAGATAATCATAATCCACGACTTTCTCCCATCGTTCTGCCAGTTTCCGGATTTGCTGGAAGTACCATAGCGGCTCCTTGGAATCGAAAAACTCTTGACATGCTTCTCCAACTTCATTAAAGAATTCAAATCGATGGCCCTTGAAAAAGTGCTGCATTGATCAAAAGAGGCTATAATATGGAGCGACGTCTGGACTGTACCACTAGTACTCCTATATACGATACAAATTCTGGTAATTATTAGATTAAAAATTTCCCAGAACTTTTTGCTCAACCTAATATTATTCTCGTATGAAATGTGATCTTCGGATGTCAGAGATCGGTTGTTAATATTAAATAGTGGTGCTTTGTTAAGTTTTCTTGGTTTCACAAGAGTTACAGCTGCTGATTTTTCATAGGCGATCTCAATATTGTGTTGGGTTTACACAGCGGAAGTTTATATCGAATGCAATGTTACCTGAGTCTTTTAGTTGTTTTGTTTTACCACTTGTTATAACGAACACATCGTCAGCACAGGCGACTCCACTGACATCTGCCCTCTTAAGCAATTTAAGGAGAGTGTTCATGAAGACTCTCCACAGGAAGAGTCCAAGGCACGATCCTTGCGGACAGACCGGTGCAATAGAATCGGCTGGAATCGAACAATGGTCATCTTGTTTTGAATCTAGAGACGTTACCTTTGCATTACTAATGTTTGATGACATCGCCGCAGTATTTATCACTTATATTCTGTTAAATTTCCTTGGTGATTTTCCCTATAGAATCGTCCGCAAATTGGTTTGAAAACTGAATAAATACCTAATCCGTCGGCCGATTATTTACGGAAACCTATACCGTTCTTGACAAATTCTCTCACACACAAGTCATGGTTATAATACTTTTCTTACACTATGTGTTCGTAAAGTAAGAAACAAAAGCAGCGTTAAGTTTTCTTTAAAAAATAGCGCTTTCTGATTTATAGTAAAATGTCAGTAATGTAATCTAGTATCTTTTTATAATAGGTAATAACGATGAACTATGTTTAAGCTAAACATGCATTGCAGTTTTTTTTAAGGCAGTATTCTAATCAGATTGAATTTTCTAGATTGATACGCGAGAATATATGTAGTATAGCCTAACTCGTTTAATAGGAGCACAGCTAAAACAAGAACACGGTTAAAACGAGCAAATTTTCACACTTTTTACGAGTAACAAAAGCAGGATCACTTCTAAAAGGAGCAAAATACCTGTTCCTTTTAATGCTGTTTCCAGTGAAAAATACAGTAAAATTAGGAAATAAATCTCCTTTTTGTCGAACACTGATCTCTCTCAGCTATAATATTTCTACATGACAACTCTCTGTCAAAGAGTAGTAAAAAATAGTTTTACCAGCAGGGGCTGAGTATCACAGGGGCACACGGAGTATGTGTCCCGGGCCCACATTTTCAAGGGGCTCTAAAATGCATTTTGTCTACTTTCTGAAGATGCAATTTAATGCAAGTTGCCATTTGTAGTTTATAGAAAAACATGAATATACATAGCTGCCAACCTCCCAATTTTTTTGAATACCAATAAATTCTTAGAAAAATGATCACTTTATTTAATTGCAGGAATTGTACGATTGTATAAAACAAGTATTTCTGCATAAAAATATTGGTATAAAAAAATCGGGAGGTTGGCAACTATGAATATATGACATGTATAAAACATATATAAACATATATAAAACATGATTTTTTTCATTCATGTAAACTAAACTATCTCTGTGTTCTTCATTAAAAACTATGAAATGTTTTATATTCAAAATTATGTGAAGAATGGGTATTACACCAAGCATATTCCCCTCAATCCCTCAGATTTAGAGTTTTACTTATACTATACAGCATATACTGCATCTTCCGACAATTTTTAATGCATTTTTACATGTATTTATAATATATTCTTTTTTTTTCTTCGTAAAACTATGGCTTAAATTTTAAACTATACGCGAAGCTGTTTGTCATGCTTATAATGCAATTTTCTTGAGAAGAGGGCCCTACATTACTTGTTTGCCGCGGCTCCCAGTTGATCAGGCTCTATATTACCAGACTGAATTTCAACTTTGAAGGAGACCCCCCCTTCCCCTCCATCCGAGAAAATGCAAAGAGAGTTCTCAGGTCGTGAAAAAAAAAAGGGAGAGATAAACTACCTCTTTGTAATGTAGAATGAGCCATGGAAAGGAAGGATCGTGGAATAAAACTTTTATCCGTTTCTTTCTTTAAATCCGGGCTTTCGGTAATATTAACGAGCCTTTTCATGTCTGTTATTGCCCTCCTAAAACAAAACGGCTGTGTAAAATCAATAGCTCGAAAATTGCAGTGATTATAGCAGTTTAACCGAGTTTTCCCGGGAAAAACGGAACTGATCGGTTACATTATTGTACGTCCTTCATGTGCTCTGGAATTACGAGCACGTTAAAGGCTTTGGCTCGGTACTGTTGTTTTGTATAAAGAAAAGACCCATCTAAAGAAAATGACGCTCACAAAAGGTAAGAATGAATATTTCATGTTAATTTTATTAAGTTAAAGCGTACCCGGCAAGACCGCTAGCTAGAAGTTCAGTCATTGTTCACACCTTTTGGTGCCATCCCTGATTAAAAAGTTTCCTATATTTTCTAGCCATAACAACCCTTTAGTGAGCATTTAATTACTAGATTTTCATTCGATATATTATATTGTAGAAAATGTTATCTTCTAACTTCAGAACAAAGTATTTCACATCTGTTTCACCAGAAAAATAAACACGAGGCAAAATATCAGCAGGTCTAGGTTCACAGTTATGTTAGGCGTCATTTGTAGCCTAACAGACAAAGCGGCTACATGGAAATTCAGTCATTACTCATTTTTAATACTTTCCAAAAAAAGTTGAAGAGTTTATGAAGTCGGTTTGTCTGTATGTCTGTCCGACTGTCCACTCTCTAACTCACGTAAATATACTCGGATTTTCATGCAATTGAAATATGTTAATAATGGTTGCTGTGGTATGTTCGGTATTGTATATGAAGTATGTATGATTAATAATTCATTTACATAGTCAACCAAAATAATTCCATTAATATATAATATGTATAGAAAAATTGTTTCTACAGTATTTTAACGAGATTACGCTATTTCAAATGTATTGAAACTGATATAAATCACTGAATTTCACTACAAGATGATTACGATAGAATAGGGTATTCATAGCATTTGTCGTTCATTTACAGGGACACACAAAAGAAATCGGTTACAGTACTGTCTTTGAGCAATAATTGCTGGAAGTGCGTTTTCAATTTCGGTATTCGCTTTTAAATTTAACTAATTTTTTGCATGCTACTCGTTTTATATAAATTCTATACCTCGCATATACTGTAATGTACTGCTCCCTGCGCAGAAGAATTCACGTACCAATCCCTTTATTATCGGAAATTGCTGAAGGGGAATTTTCAACTGAGATATGTATTTCTTAACTGAAATAAATTTTGTATGCATGTCGTTAATAGATACAAATCTATATATCATATACAGAGTTGCTCAAAGAATTCGGATAGTTTTCCGACTCTAGATGAAAACAGCTAAAATTGGATTTTCAAATGTGTTATGCTTTCCCATATGGTTCAATTAGACATCTAATTTCAAATTATAAAATGGTGCAGTTTTGTTACATTATTCTGAATGTGTTGGAAAGTGTTTCATTATCTATGCTTGACGCATGTTTTTTTCTTTCTTGTTTAAATTAAAACTAGTTTATTTGAGCTAAGCTGGCAAGGAGCGTGGTAGCGTCACCCGACAAATTTAGTCTATATATTATGCGGAGATTAACAAAGATCAATCCCTAACTCAACCTTCACGCAAAATAACTAGCAAATTACTAAATTTCAAAGTCCCACTTACATATAGGTCACTGGAAATTCAAGTCACTACCGATTTCCAAGCTCATGTACTGTTTTAGGTGCGATGCAAAAGTTACTCGAAAATCTTGAATTCAATCTAAATTCTACTAAACTTAGCAACCCGTAATTACCGAAGAACTTTATTTTTCAAACTATGAGCGCGTTCAGAGACCGAAACACGGGTAACTCGGAAAATTGGGGAATGACGTCATACTGGTTTCTCGGTGTAAGGTTGGGTAAATACGGCTCTGAACGCTTTCGGGTAAAGTTGCGGGATTTTTTTATTTACATTTACAAACATGGCGGCAGCTGTACTTTCGACAGTGCAAATAGATTCAATTATCACTTTTTTTTAGATGGGAAACTGTTCCAAAAGTTAATTTTTATGGGGAATACTATCGCAACAAATATGTATCACACACTGTTGAAAATATCGTGAAAAATTACCTCTGTTTTTAAAGGCTATCTATTTTCTGACCAATGAGAGCGCTTTATAGGCGTTTATGAAGCTTTCTCATTGGTCAGAAAATAGATAGCCTTTAAAAACAGAGGTAATCTTTCACGATATTTTTAACAGTGCGGTTTTGCTAGCCATTTTAGGCTTCCAAGCGTGAACTGATTTGTCATATGCAAAATTTACATTTATCTTCTAACTTATCTAAAAGTTAAACTTAGACCAGATATGTTTTTATTATTATTTTTGTAATATGAAAAAACAGTAACAATGTGCGATAAAACTGATCAAAACAGTGCTATTCCGATTAACAGTCACAGTTAAGCTATAAAATGGTAAACAAATCAGATTTCCCAACCACGTGATCACTTTACCCAACAAAATTTTTCATGTAATATGGGTTCCCCGAAATCTGGGTAATCTCCGGCTCTGAACGCTACGGGGAACTCGGAAAAAGTCACGTGATGTCGGTCTCTGAACGCTTCGGGTTACCCGTGGTAAACCTGGGGAACCCAGGGTGCGGTCCGTGAACGCGCTCTATAATTTAAAGTACGTCTAGAATACCTAGTATGGAAATATGCTATTCAAACAACGCTAAAAATTTGGGATTCCTTAAATGTGCGACGATACTGCTAAAATCCCATGTGTCGGTCGCAGCGACGTCTGCGGGATTTTCGTATTACATTGTACACTGTTAAAAATATCGTTAAAAATTACCTCTTTTTTTAAAGGCTATCTATTTTTTGACAAATGAGGATGCTGCATAAACACCTATAGTGCGTTCTCATTGGTCAGAAAATAGATAGGCTTTAAAAACAGAGGTACTTTTTCACGATATTTTTAACAGTGTAAAGACTAGCAATATTTTGCAGTTGTAGAAAATATCCTGCAGATGTCGCTGCGATCTGTATAATCGTTGCACATTTAAGGGATACAATATTTTAGCACTTTTTTAAGTATTACACACTGTTAAAAATATCGTGAAAAATTACCTCTGTTTTTAAAGGCTCTCTATTTTCTGACCAATGAAAACGCTACATAAGTACCTATAAAGCGTTCTGATTGGTCGGAAAATAGATAGCCTTTTAAAACAGAGGTAATTTTCACGATATTTTTAACAGTGCAGGGATAGCCAATTTCCACACTATATATTCTAGGCGCTATAATTTAAAGTATATAGTCTAGAACTAGGGGACTCCCTGCAAACTACGCTTACCAACACCCGTTCAGACACCGCAGAATCTAAAAGCACGCTAATTTTATCAGTTTTAAAACGATTAGAGAAAACTGAATTATGATGAAAAAACCTATAGCGATCTTCCTGTAAATGGGTTTCCATTCAATTCCCTTTGATTGCGAAAGATTAAGGCCGAATCAGTTGCTGTTAAGACATCCAATGGTTGTTTTCGTGTTTGATTAAAGACGATCAGTTAAACATTTGAAAATAAGCTAAAATAAACTGAATTAAGTAAACAGAGTCTTTGCCTCCCGGTATTTTTTAACAGCGTTATAAAACGATTGACATAATACAATTTACTTCTTTAACCCCTTCAAGGGTGGTGGTTCATTTTTGGACCACTTAATTTTAATTCTTAAATGCCACAGTGGCACCAGAATATTGGAATGAAAATTTTCCTTTCATTAAGTAAGTGAACAAAAGCGTTTCCGTATTTCGAAAATTGTTTGTAAATTCTGGTGCAATTCACTGATTTCAACATTTTACGAATAGAAGTACCTTGCCCCTGAAAGGGTTAAACGCATATTAATGTATTTATTATTTTAAAGTTTCCTTTCTCTTTTAATATTCACGTGTAAATACAATTTTCAAGACATAATTTTCAATATTTTCCTGCTTTTAACACGTAATTATTTAACAGTAATTTTAAAGTTTTTCTTTCTGTTTTTAATAGTCACTTGTAAATAAATTTTTAATCGTTAGGAAATATTATTCTTTGCGCTGTTTTTAGAATTGAAAACAATCTCTATAATAGGGATAAGTAGCCACATATTATTCTATCGCCATCCTTTCCCCTTTTCATAAGAAACGTTTCCATTTTGATTAAAGAGTACAAATTATTTTTTCGAATAAAACTACATAAAAGTTGCCCAGATCGCAAAGAATTCTTGGTATTTTTATGTTAGCCGGGTGCAAATCTCGCCAATAGCTTTTTTTTTTTTTTTTTTTTTTTTTTTTTAACTCGCCAGTTAGCATTTATTTATTTTTCGAGTGGTAAATTAAAAGGGTACTACTTGGTTATTCCATCGACCAAAAATCTATCGCCAGACAAGATTAAATGCCAATAATGGTTGATCGTAAATGTCACATTCACTTGACTGTAAGAAAGTTACACGTGTTTACGCCATCAAGTGATTTCTATTTCGACGTTTTATTTGTATTTTTATTAATGTTATACTAATTTATTTGTTCTTTCGTTATTTAAAATAAAAATTACGTCAATTTGTAGAATTTGGTGAGTGGTTTGGATATTTATATAATTTGGCGAAATTGGTCGAAGGGATAACTAAGTAGTACCATTAAAACATTACTTTGAATTTGGAATTAAATGTTATGATTTGTTACATTATTTATTCAGGTTTGGCGTGATTTTTTTTTTACGACAATTTGGCGAAAACCTCGTTTTCGAATACCAGTTACATATGTATTTTAAAATTATTTTCTATTATTTTACAATGAAATAACAATAAATAAATAAAAAATTAATTAATAACTATAGAACAAAACAATTTATAACATTTTTTTTAATAAAAAGAAAATAAATGTAAATAAACATTTATTAATAAATAAGCAACAAAACCGGGTTACCATGTTAGGTAAAATAACGCCATGTTGGCGCCAATTAGGCACCCCGGTGCGTATATGATATCTGCACCTAATATTTTTCTTTTCGTTTCGTTTAAAAAAAAGAAAGAAGTGAAAGCCATTAATTTTAAACTTTTCCGTTTTAAATGAAACTTTTGTATAAAATAAAATGATAACGAATAATAATAAAAAAAAGGATTGTTTTTAGCATAGATTTAAGGGAGGCCAAACTGGTCGTCAAATTAGTTTAAAATAATAACCTTTTCTAAAATATGAAAAAAAATATCTGTTATGATTAAAATTTGAGTTGCCATCATTAGAAAAATGTATTTAAAATCAGAAAAAAATTAATATTTCGAAAACTAATTCGAATTAAAAAATTCTAATACCAGTTTTGAGAACTGCAGATCAATACGGATTTTTGGTGTTAATTTCATCGCAAAATATTTCATATTTTGGGAGAAATCGCCGTGAAACAATCAGTTGTTTAATCAGTTGTTTCAAAGAATCGTTTATTAAATTCGTTACATTTCAGTCGTTTCATATATCCGTTTCATAAATTCTTTTCATTAGGATTTTATATATATAGAGTGCAAATCGGCTATCCCAGTAGTACTTAAAAAAGTGCTAAAATATTATATCCCTTAAATGTCAAACGATGCTGAAATCCAAGGATTCGATCGCAGCGACATCGGTAGAATTTTTTCTAAAACACCAAGTCTACAGGCTGTTATAATACAATGTGTGCATTGAAATTTGAAAATGTAACGCAGATGTCGCTGCGATTGGCTCATTGGATTTCAGTATCATTGCACATTTAAGGGATACCAAGTTGATTTCTACACTATGTATTCTAGGCGCTGTAATTTAAAGTATCTTACCTAATTGACGAATTCATACTCAGTAAGATATAATTCGGCCTAACACGTGAAGAAATCACAACTTTTATTCTTCGACGCAGGTCTTGATTATAGGAGAGGCAGAACTAGACCAAAATTCGTCGATACAGAATTTTGCTTCTCCTTTTGTACTCTACAGAATGACCGACGAAGTATAATTTACATAAACTTACAGTGAGAACCAGACATTGTAGACTCCGAGAGCTCCAAATACACTTCGGGAAATTAGAGTAAAACAATGTATAGATGTCACTGCTGCGCGATTGACAGTACGTTTATTGACAGTACGTTCACATTCAAACACATAGAGTCTCTTTATAAGAGAGTTACTAGCCCTCTACAAAGTTAATTTTAGAATTGAGCTAATTAGAGCAATGAATAGTTGTTGTTACTTTAATTATGTGTGCATGTTTAAAATTTTCATTATTTTCACAAGTATTACGGGTAATGGTTAATACAAGGACTTTTATAATTCCCTTGCTTCTCGTACTAACCGAGTTCAACCGTATTTACATACCAATCAAAGATTCGATTAAGTTTGAGATGTTTGATTCGATTGAAATTATCTGTTAATGAGTGTGTTCAGAAGTGCACTTCGCGCCGCGCGCGCGCTCAGAAGTTTATGCCATGGAGTAGGTCTTATCGAAGAAAGGAATTTTAACATAATTCAATTATTTCATTATTTTTATGGTTCAAAAAAGGTAAAACCAACGACTATATTTCTTTATTCTTCCAAAACATGGTTTTCGTAACAGGAATACATGCCTATGTTCACCCAGATAAAATCTAAAATAGTCGGGAAAAACATCACGTGACCTTCTTTATCTACCCATTTGGCATTTAAAATTAGTTAACCAACCGCACACAAACTCCGCGCTAGCTGCTCAAAAAAATTGTGTGGGCGATTTGATCACGTGATTGTGCGTTTTCTGCTTATGTGTTATTGGTTGTGTTTTGTTTGGTAGGTTGATTGATACAATTTAAGAATTCAACTGGTGATCTAAAAATTTTAACTTTTTAACAATTTTCTTTTTATTTATTTAAAAATGATTTATCAGTTGATTTATATCTTCCGTGATAAATAAAATGCTGTTAGCAAACCAAGATTGTGATATCAACATATGAGATTTGTTTGTAATCTACTATACTGGATGGATTTCAATGGAATTTGCACTGTTAGTTAGACAGTTTTTCAGAGAAGGTTTTAATATATATATTTCTTATTTTATGATTGCATATTTTAATACCATGTGGATAACAGAAATACATCATAAAACATGAGAAATAAATGGCATTCAAAATTCTGTTAGTATAAGCAAAATACTTAATTATACTTTCAGTAGAAAATTTATAAACATTCTAATCATACTTTATTCACTACAAAACTAGACAGCAGACCTATATATTTTTATCTCTTTAAAAAATATATGTACAGATATTTTTAGTTAAAATAATCTACAACTATTACATTTTATTTTTATAATGTTCAAAGTAAAATATGATTTCCAGCCTAGTCTCGATAAAAATTCACTCGTAAAATACTCAAAAAAAAAAAAAAAAAAAAAAAAAATCAAGGAATTATCCTACGTGCGATATATATTATTTTTTCATTTGGATTTGCTTAATGTTTATATCATTATACATATACATTCTTAGAAACGAAACTTTGAATATTTAAAAGGCGTTCAGATGTAAAACTTTCATCTCGAAATACCTCATTTTCTCACATTTAAATAAGTATTTTATTATTATAATAAAAATACACGTGCCTCTGTATAATAAAAATAAAAAATATATCTTCATCAAACATATCTTATTCATTATGAAAAATATAAAACAACCAATAAACAAAACAAAAAAAAAGTTATAACACAATGTGGGATCAGAAGGATTCGAACCCAGAATCCCTAGTCTCGAGTTTACTGCCTTATCCATTCGGCCATCTAGCACACATTGCATCTGCAACAAAATATCTTCATAATTAGCACCTTAATTAATCAAATCCATCATCTGTTCCTGAATACACTACGTGTCTACCTATACACTACCTGAACACACTACATCCATGATATAGACCCACTCCATGTTCCTGCCTCCCGAGCTCGCGCGCGTGCTTCTTGAACACACTCAATGACAATTTTCATTGTTTACATTCCAACGCGTAGTGCGGATAATAGACGTTTGCGATTATACAACGGCGAATTTCACAGAGTTGACTCATTTCCATCTTCTGCGATGCATATACATCTCACAGCAATAACTTGGCCCAGGTAAAAATAAACTGAAATGGAAATACAAAAAATAGTAAATGTAGAATATCTATGATTTGCATATTATCTACTATAACGTGCGTAATATCTATAATTTGCATTTAGCTTTATCTTTACGGTTCGTTTTAATCGATTTATTCTACCGATATATTTTAAATTCTCTACTACAAAAATATCATTTCGAAGGATTTTATTGAATTTTAGAGATTAAAAAAAAAGTGTGACATATATAATTGGTCTATTAAAACATTTTCCCACTTTCTAATCCCACTTTTCCTGCTAAATTTTGAAAAAAAAAATCAAACGTGACAGATCATGACAAATTGTATAAAAAAAAAAAAAAAAAAAAAAAGTTGGTAGATGAATATATCCTCCATTTCAACAAGTCAGACAATAGTGTGGAATAAAGGCTTATTCAAGAAATTCGACTCACAAAACTCATCTTTTTGGTGAACGGGTTCAGAACTCATTTTTGCCAAAAGAAAAATAGCACTGAATATGAAATAATTTCAAAAAGACATTTTGAGGTTTTCAATCATAAAAAGAGAAAAAATAAATATTTAAAAAAATAGGTAAAACGACATCGAGCGAGAAAGCAAAATGCAAAAATAAGAAAGCGGAATAAATTTGATATTTTTCACATAAATCGACGTCACGTGACCCGAAAAAGAAAATGACCAACTTGAAAAATAAAATGAAAATTATAAAAGCATGATAAATTTTATATTATTCACATAACTCCACGTCCATCCGTTGTAAGTTTTATTTAGAAAAATCAAATTAGAAAATCCCAGGAAAGTTGAAATTTTACTGTTTTTATTTTTATTTTTCTTATGGGGTGGTATAGAGGGGAAGAGGAACTATTTGATTATTTGTTTGAGATACCAGGAGAAATTTTAATTAGTAATTATAAAGAAGATTTCTAAAATATAAAAAAAAAAATATGTTTTAGTTTGGATTCAGGAACTCCCTGACTGCCCGAAATAGACTGCTCATCAAGTCTGTAGAGCATAGATGTCCTTCCCGGTACACTTTTGCTGGAGTCTTAAAAAAGAAAAAACACGGGGTTTATCCGTGACAGTCTTGATCAAAATGGAGTTAGGTGCTTTGGAAAATAAATAAGAGTGGTTGATTTCGAGCGCTTCTGCAATCATCATTTGCACGCGTGGACAAAACAGACCGATACTTCCGTTTAAAGTGTAATTCGACTAACTACAAACATCCATACATGAATTGGAATTCGAACCCAGCACCTCTTGCCCAGTAGCCAGCGCCCTAATCTCTAAACAAGCAGATACGCAAAAGGAGTAAAGGTGAGGTCGAGGGGCTTTTTGATTTTAACCGAGTAGAAAAGCATAGAAGTTCTAAAAGGCATAACTTAACCATTGAATTTTACAAAGAACTATTTCATTAAATATTGTGATGTTAATATACGTTTGAAAACGTGACAAAATGAACCTTTTATATTTGCGCACAGTATTTTATAATATTATCACATACGAGTGTGAGATTTAATGACAGAATTTGCAATATTTTCAACTTATAATTACTGATATGTTTTTTTTTTTTTAGCTCACAGGCTATCAAAGCCTGAGAACTTATGTGCCCGCCGGTTCTGTATGTACGTATGTATGAACGTACGTAACGAGATAACGCTTGATAGAAATATCCGATTTGCTTCAAATTTTTTTCTAGACTCATTCTGATAAGGCGCTTCCCTGATTAGTTTTTAGGGTTCATTGGTTAAGGAAAAAGGGGGAAAAGGGGTGCTAGTCCCCGCCCCTTAATTTAGATACATGGGTTTTTCATGCATAAATATTCGATTTGCTCCAAATTTGGTATACCGGTTTATTATGTTAAGGAGCTTCCCTGATGAGATTTGGAAGCTCATTACTTAAGAATAAAGGGGGGAAAAGGGGGCCAGCCCCCCTTAATTTAGATAAATGGGTTTTACATGTAGAATTATTCGATTTGTTCCAAATTTGGTATACCGGTTTATTATGTTAAGGAGCTGCCTTGATTTGATTTGGAGGCTCATTAGTTACATATAAAGGAGGAAAGGGGGGCTAGACCCCCACCCTTTAAATTTAGATAAATGGGTTTGTCATGCAGAAATATGCGATTTGCTCCAAATTTTGTATACCGGTTTATTATGTTAAGGAGCTACCCTGATTATATTTGGAAGCTCAATACTTAAGTATAAAGGGGGGAAAGGGGGGCCTAGCCCCTCCTTAATTTAGATAAATGGGTTTTTCATGTAGAGTTATTCGATTTGCTCCAAATTTGGTATACCGGTTTATTATGTTAAGGAGCTCCCTTGATTTGATTTGGTGGTTCATTAGTTACGTATAAAGGGGGAAAGTGGGGGGAACTAGCCTCCCCCCTCATAATTTAGATAAATGTGTTTTCCATGCAGAAATATTCGGTTTGCTCCAAATTTGGTATATCGGTTAATTATGTTAAGCAGATTCCCTGATTAGATTTGGAAGTTCATTACTTATCTATAAAGGGGGGAAAGGGGGCTACCCCCTTAATTTAGATAAATACGTTTTTCATGTAGGATTATTCGATTTGCTTCAAATTTGATATACCGGTTTATTATGTTAAGGAGCTTCCCTGATTATATTTGGAAGCTAATTACTTAAGTATAAAAGAGGGAAAGGGGACTAGTCCTCCCTCCCTTAATTTAGATAAATGGGTTTTTCATGCAGAAATATTCGATTTGCTCCAAATTTGGTATACCGGTTTATTATGTTAAGGAGCTTCCCTTATGAGATTTGGAAGCTCATTACTTAAGTATAAAGGGGGGAAAGGGGGGCTATCCCCCTTAATTTAGATAAATGGGTTTGTCATGCAGAAATATGCGATTTGCTCCAAATTTGGTATATCGGTTAATTATGTTAAGCAGCTTCCCTGACTAGATTTGGAAGTTCATTACATATGTATAAAGGGGGGAAAGGGGAGGGCTACCCCACTTAATTTAGATAAATGCGTTTTTTATGTAGAATTATTCGATTTGCTCCAAATTTGGTATATATCGGTTTATTATGTTAAGGAGCTTCCCTGATTATATTTGGAAGCTCAATACTTAAGTATAAAGGGGGAAAGGGGGGCCTAGCCCCCTCCTTAATTTAGATGAATTGGTTTTCCATGTAGAATTATTCGATTTGCTCCAAATTTGGTATACCGGTTTATTATGTTAAGGAGCTACCTTGATTTGATTTGGAGGTTCATTAGTTACATATAAAGGGGGGGGAAGTGGGGTGGACTAGCCTCCCCCCCTTAATTTAGATAAATGGGTTTTCCATGCAGAAATATTCGATTTGTTCCAAATTTGGTATATCGGTTAATTATGTTAAGCAGCTTCAATGATTAGATTTGGAAGTTCATTACTTATGTATAAAGGGGGGAAAGGGGATCAGACACCTCTTCCTTAATTTAGTGATATGTTTTTTTCGTGCAGAATTATCGGATTTGCTTCAAATTTGGTAAATCGGTTTATTAAGTTAAGGAGCTTCCCTGATTAGATTTGGAGGTTCATTAGTTAAGTATAAAGGGAGGAAAGGGGGGGCTTGACCCCCCACCTTAATTTAGATAAATGGGTTTTTCATGCAGAGTTATTCGATTTGCTCCAAATTTCGTATGCCGATTTATTATGTTAAGGAGCTGCCTTGATTAGATTTGGAGGTTTATTGGTTAAGTATAAAGGGGAGACGGGGGTTAATCCCCCCCCTTAATTTAGATAAATGGGTTTTTCATGCAGAATTATTAGATTTGCTTCAAATTTGATATACCAGTTTATTCCGATATGGCTTCCTTCATTTGATTTAGAGGCTCACTGGTTAAGTATAAAAGGAGGAATGGGGGGCAAGTGTCCCCTCCCCTTAATTTAGATAAATGGGGTTTTCATGCTGAATTATCTAATTTAGTTTAATTTTTTTTTTTCTAGGTTCATTCTGATAAGGAGATTTTCTGATTAGATTTGAAGGTTCATTTGTTCAGCATAAAGGGAGAAATGGAGGAGCTAATACCCTCCTTAATTTAGCGAAATGGTTTTTTTCATGCAGAATTATCTGATTTGCTTCAATTTGGTATACCAGTTTATTATATTAAGGAGTTTCCCTGATTAGATTTGGAGGCTCTTTGTTTAAGTATAAAGGGGGGAAACGGGGGCTAATCCCTTCATTTATTTTTCGAGCGGCATTATTCTTTGAAATAAGAGTATAATATACAATTACAGTAAATTCTGCCTAAGGCGAACTCTGTGTAAGCCGGGAATCTGTCTACCGCGGAAAATTCTTCAAGTCCCGGCGAACCCATAGAAAATTACATTAACGCATGCTGCATAAGGCGGAATCTGTCTAACGCGTAAACGGAAAGGATTTTAAGGTCCCACCGAAACCAAAATTTTGCATAAGGCGGAAAAAAGGATATTTTAAAATTGAAAGGCATTTCGTTTATCAAACTTTAAAACTGTTAAGTCAAGTACTCAATGTCAAGGATGTCAGTTAAATTCCGTAACACTTTGAAAAAGTTAATTCAAAAGAGCAGAAACTGTTTCAATTTTAAGGAATTCTTGCTTATGACATTTTTTCCTATACAAAATTGCATTTAAAAGTTATTATTTCTAGTAGAATGCAAATTTATGAAAATACATATTTTCTAAAGTACAATATATTATATTTTAAGTTTGTACTCAAATTCAAAATTATAGCATTCTGTCTCATTCTCGAAGTTTATTACTTTTTGCGTGTGTAAACCTCCAATTCGCATGTATTACAGCAGTACTAAGAAATTGAATAGCGTTTCTCATTTACCTATAAAGACAAAGGATCTGTCAGAACTTCAGTTTTCAATCGATTTTCAAGTAAGGAAAATCAATAAAAAATAATCAAAAATCGAGTTTTTTTTTTTTTTTTTTTTTTTTTCTTTTTTTTTTTTTTTTTTGAGGGGCAGGTGGGAGCTTTTTTGCATAAGCCGGAATATTGTCTACCACGGAAAATTTTCTCAGTCCCAACCGATTCCGCCTTTGACAGAGTTTACTGTAGTGTGAATATCTTGTGAGCTCAATGCCATCAGTTTGACTGGGCAATTTTCTTTTTATTTTACTACTGGCAACATTTTAAAAATTGAAACAATAAATAAAAAGATAAAATGGGAGCAGCAATTTAATAGCTGCAGTGGAAAATTTGAATTTTTTTGAAAATATGTCTAAATTAAAAAAAAAAAAATTGTTTGCACTAAATAAATCATCCAATCTTGAAAACACGTTATTCAATATTGACACAGTCCACAAACATATTTTAACCATTTATGCCTGATGGTATTTTACAGTACTATAAAAATTTTGTTATAAAATTTATTTAACGCATCGATTGACAGTAATATAATTTAAGGCGAGTTCTAGATCTCTATCGTGTTTAAAAAACGTTATTAGCTGTATAAAACAAAAATGTTTGTATATAGACGATTCCTCTTCCAATAATAACTGTTCAGCTTGCTTGATGCGGAAAGACATGGGGTGGCAAAATTCAACTCCGAAAAATTTCTATAGTCACAAGAAAGGCCATTGTATTTGTACATTTTTAATTCCATTAAATTCTAATTTTAATTTTAAGAGATGATTTGAGTAGGTTGTGAATATTCGACAAATCCCCTATAAATTCCAATTTAATTTAATGATTTTGATGATACATTTTACAGTGATATCTCTTTAGCTTGTTTGATGTTGAAAGAGACGGGGGCAAATTTTAGCTCCGAATTTTCTTTATATTTATATAAAAAACCTTTATATTTGTATAATTTTCAATTCAATAAAATAGTAAAAACAACAGTTTAAAGAAACAGTTTCAGTAGAGTTGTGATATTCTACAAACCCTTATAAATTGAAATTTAATAATTGTAAGATATATATTAATTATATAATTAATTATATATTAAATGTTAATAATTTAATAATTAATTATATATTAAATATTAATATTAATTTAATAATTTAATATCGTTTACAATTATAACTGTTTAGCTTGTTTGATGTTGAAAGACATTGGGGAGGGGGAGGGGATGATACGTTCAAATTTCAGCTCTGGAAAATTTCCATGTTTATATGAAATGTCTTTATATCTGTGTATTTTTTATTTCTATAAAATACTAGAAACAATAATTTATAGAAATGATTTGAGTACAGTTGGGAACATTCTGCTAGCCCTTTAAAAATTTCAATCTGAATTAATAATTTTGATGATTTCTTTTCCAGTTACAACTGTTCAGGTTATTCGATGTTAAGGGGCATGGGGTGGCAAATTTCAGCCCTGAAGAATTTCAGCATTTATATGAAAGGCCTTTATATGTATATATTTTTTTAATTCCATAAAATACTAAAAACAACATTTTAAAGAAGTTATTTGAGTAGAGTTGTGAATATTCTACAAGCACGTATAAATTCAAATTTTGATGATTTATTTTAAAATTATAACTGTTTAACTTGTTTGATGTTGAAAGACATTGGGGGATGTGAATAAACATGATATATGTACAAAAAAATTCGAATACAGTTACGTTTATTGATGGAAATTTCCTGAACGAGAAATTTCATCTGTGTTATGCGTTTCCTTACTGCCCAACCTTTCACTAAACAAGGGCACCCCTCACCGGGTTACAAACAATGAAGAGCACCATTATTTACATGATTTAAAACATGCAAGAATTTTTTCTCACTACTGAAGTGACAGAGTCTGATTACCACATGGGCTAACTTACACAAGTATTTTTGACTAGCAATTGTCGCCTTATTTAAATGCAGAATTTTTGTCATAAGTGTGGAGAAAATTTACTATTCGGAAATACTGGTAGAAGTTTACACCTGCCATGATCAAGGCCTGAGTAGTGGTAGTCTTATACATCACACACGTCTTATACGGCACAAATGCATCTCTTAGCGTTCATAAGGTCTCTACCATTCAGGAATTCGACCCAAAAATATTTTGAAGAGCTAACATAAATTGTAGTAAATTTAGAATGAAATTTTGAGAACAAGAAAGAATGACAATGTAAAAGATTTTGTAGAGGAAGGAGCCATAAACCTCAATTGCTCTAATAAATATTATTATGCAAATATTATTTATTTAAAGAAAAGCGTTCTTTAAAATGGATTTTTTTTTTCGTAATAAAATCTTAATGAAACACGAAAGGGCGCCAAAAAACCCTTCGAAGAGCACCATAGCGACCGCGGCACCACGTTTGATAGCTCTGCTATACCGTATATTAAGTCAATATGCAAATCTGTAGATAATATACAGGAATTCACAAAAAAAATTCAATATATATATATATATATTTTACTACGGACGGTAATTGCTGAAATTGGATTTTCAAATGTGTTATACGTTTTCCAAATTGTTCTTTTTAGATACAATTTTTCTCCTTATTGAACGGGGAAATTTTGTTGCAGTATTCAGAATATGTTGGAAAATGTTTCATAATCTATGCTTGATGCATGATGTTTTTTAAATTTATTATTCTTTCCCCTTAATCACGTTCTTAGTACATAACACCAAGTGAAAGATTTAAGCGAATGCATGCAAAGAAGAAATTCGTAAAGTTCGCTTTTTTAATGAGATATCTTCTGAAAATGGGGTTATTTCAGATCCACAGAATTAACATGGAGGAAGAAAAACGGTTGGTTGTGTTTATGACGGCCAATTATCATCACGAGGGATATAGGCCCCAAGGAGGGGGTGGGTACCCTCCGTGGGGGTCTTTCTAAGGGAACATAACCCGTATTTACGCTTGGAAAACCAAGGTTCGAAGAAAAACACGAAAACTCCGAACGATTAGGCCGACGGGCGCGATTGGGATCGAACCCAGCACCTCCCGTCTACCAGCTTCGAGAGCAGTGCCTCTCGGCCACTGGTTGGTTGGAAGAAAAACGGAGATTCGTCTTATATATAGTCCTAAGACTGAGGGTTTTCTAGATACAGAACTGTTGCAGGTAATAGGTAGAGAGCCGGTGTCATCGAAAGCCTCCCTGATCGCGGAATTGAAAAATGTTTATGTAAATTGTTAGTAAAAAGGTCATACGAACAAAATGAGCTAGGTATGACAAGCCGAAAATATGTTTAATTTAGTTAATTATTAGCATAAATCAAACATTTTGTGCGAATTTTAATACATAAGCTAAAACCTTTAACAACGTTTTAACACACAAATATGTACAAACATGACACAAAAAATTACACACAGCCGTTTCGAGGATTCTTAGATCTTCTTCCTCAGAGGGGGGGGGGGGGGGGGGGACAAGGATTAAAAAGGAATTCAAAGAACCAGCCAAACTAGCTATAACCGAGTGGTTCTTTGAATCCTTTTAAATCTTTTTTTTTTTTTTTCGCACTGAGGAAAGGGATCCAAGAATCCTCGAAACGGCTGTATGTGATTTTTTGCTTTATGTTTGTACGTAGTGCGTTAAAATGTCGTTAAAAGTTTTAGCTTATGTATTAAAATAACAAGCTTATGTATTAAAAAGCTGTAAATGTTTTACCGTTATAGCGGATATTGATCAATCGTTAGATCATTTTATATTTTTTTTTTCAGAAAAATTTGGTATGACAAAGTTTATTCGACCGGAAAAGTTTGTCATACTTATTATAAGGAGGGGGTCATTGATACAAATTTCACCATTATTTTGCTTCAATTTTTACCGGTGGAGCCTTTATTTCGCGTCTAGATGCTGATTAAGTGTTGGCAAAGGCGTATGCTAGGATGTTTGACCGACGCGCGGCCGCGCGCCTGCTCCACGAATTCCTGCGGTGTTCTAATAAAGTTCGTCATACGAAGTTTTTCTAAAAGAGCACAAAATTTTCTATAAAATACTCTAAGAGTGATCAATATCCACGATAACGGAAAAACATTACAGCTTTTTAACAATAATTAATTTATTTAAATGTTTTTCGTATTGTCAAACCTAGTCATACCTAGCTCATTTAGCTCATGCGACTTTTTACTATCGATTTACATAAACATTTTTCAGTTCCGCGATCAGGGGGCTTTTGATTTCACCGGCTACCGGACTATAACTAAATATCCGAAGAATCGGCGCCCTACTGTATTGTTATTTTGTTCTTATAGGAATGTAGAGAAAATATGTTTAGAAGAAATATCCTCTGAACTTAGAATAAAGGGTTTGGCCAGGATATGAATACAAACCCGGAAGGCAAGTCTGCCTAGATAATAGAAAATCTTTCTTTAATTCAACTGAGATTCCAGAGCAGTAATCAGGAAATGCTTTGCTGCTGATTTAGATCGATGTATTCCCAGACCTGTGTTATTTACAAATTGTCCAATGTCGATTAAAGAAAATATGGATGCTTAGTGTTCAGATTAATAGCTAGTTAATAAGGACGTATAGGGCTTGTTCTAAAATTAAGTGGAAATTTCAATTTTGAAAAAAAAAAAAAAATACAAATTGTTGTGTTTAAGTTGTGTTTCGAACATGTTTTTAAAAATTTAAGGATAAAAAGAAAACCATGATTCGACCGCATATAATTATTAACCCTCCTGGTACCATTGAGGCCTTATTTGACATTAGTCCTTTTCCCTTTTGAAATTTTTAAGGTTTCAAACAAGAAAATATGTATATGTATATGTATATATATAATATAAAAATATATTAGTAGTTTAATTTCTACTCAATATATGAAATTAAATAGACATCTCTTATGAATAAGTTACGTATAATAAATAAAAGTTCTGGTTCAAATCATATAAGACTAAGAATATTCAGAAAATATTAAAACCTGGTACTAAGAGGGTTATTGTAAAAACACCCTGAAATAGAATTACAGCATCTATAATTAATAAAAAAAAATACTTTAAACGCCCTTAACATATTGTTTGCATCAATAAATGTCGCATTCATGGATCAATGTCACCCTCCATGCTACAACAACGGAATGAAGGTGACATCCATAGAAGTCACAAATCTGTATTTAAGCCTAATATTTTCTAATCTATGCACAACATTCACACATTAAAATTAAATAGAGCAATTTAAAGGTACTTATCAACTGCGTTCTGCTATTTTTAAAACTGACATAATTAATGAGACCATGGATTTGGCATTAGTTCTTGAGATAGAGCAATCACAAAATTTGTCTCACATACAGACAGACAGAGTCACAGAATCTTTTGTAAAAACATGTTTTTGGGGATCTCTGACTCATAAAACGAGTAAATCCGTCGAAAACTGGAATTTAAAAATTTCACGAATAAAATACTTTCTTCTTGTAAAGATAGAAGAAAGTAAAAATGGATGTTGCAAAATGATAGGTGCACCAAATGAAATATTGTTACACATTTTTTTTTAAATAGGAAATATTTCTTCCTCTGTTTATAATGACATTTTTTTTCTTTTTTTGCGTTGGTTTAATGAGTTTTTCCAAGTGATGCAAACTGATAATACATTAGTGAAACAAAATTGCTTGTTTTAGTTCGCTGTGGAATTGTACTGTTCTTTACCAGCATATGCAGCTTCTGTCAGTGCTCCATATAGATTTTCTATAGGATTTTAATAACGACATAAAGCAGGCCGGTCAATATAGTGCACGTATTGAATAGAAACAACTCAAACGTGGAATTCCTAGTTTGAATCGGGGGGAGGGGGGGGGGTCTTCGTCTTCTACAAATATGAAACGTGGCCCTCCAATTTTTCAGAAACTGATGAAAAGTGGTTGTTAAGAACTTTTTGATAATCTCTAGCATTTATGCTCTATATATTTTTTAAAAAACTGTTTCTTTTATTTAAGAAAAACTGCCAGTCAGGACGCCAGTAAAAAACAGTTTAGTTTACAGAATTTACACGTATGTATTGCGAACTTTCTGTTATTTTAACAGATTTTGCCTGTAAGATCGTAATAAATGCAGAATATTTCTGTAAACTAAACATTTTTTTACTGGCGTCCTGGCGAACAGTTTTTTTTTCCATCACTTTTTTTTTAATACACTGTGTGTTATTATTTTAAAATGTCATTATTTTTCTATCTTTTCGAAGCCAACCCAAGTTATTATGGTCATTTCCTTCTTGCCGTTTGGAAAAAAAAAACTTCTTTTCGCAAGTCATGCCATTAAAACTATCAGTCATCTGACTCATCTAAATAAAACTTTTTTCATTAATAAATAATACGCTTTTGCAGTTTTCTTTCCAATACATTACATCTTGTACAGATTTTAATCTTTTCTCTTTATTTAAGAAGTCCTTCCCTCTTTCTGTACTTTTAAAAATCAAATTACTTCAAGTTTCTAAACAACGCAGACTTAGAGTCTGGAGTGTCTTTTCACTTTGGCAAGCTACTAACATCCTAATCTTTCATTTGATGAACACATAATTTTTAGCCCAAAAAGAATATTTTAATCGCAAAAACTGTTCTAAGTATTTAGTGATTGTTTTAAAATTAACATTATTTCTCTATTAGATTTACCACATTCCTTAAAAGTTGTAATTTCACCTTCTTTCTTTTCCTTAGTAAATATGGATTTAAGAATATCTTTAGCAGATAATAGTGCTAAAAGTCTTGTTAATTTGTCTTTTTTGCTAAGAATTTGGGATTTTTTAAATATATTTACACTCTTAAAGGAAATTCCGTATTTTTATGGATTTTTTTTTCTTTTACAGTATAGTAATTATTAAAATAAATCTCACAGCTTTACAGAAAATAGAAATATAGCCTTATTTGTCAAACCTATACTTTTTCATGCATTCACGAAAATACTTTCTCTGACTCTCTCTCTCGCACACGCAAGAAAAAAAAAACACCTCGTAAATATTTGAAAATTCTGATTCAAAATTACAGAAACACAATTACTTGCCCCAGAAAGGTTTAATCCTTCATTTCACTTTATCTTATAAGGTTAGTTGGGGTAACTGGACCCACGAGGTAACTTGGCCATAGGCTATTTTATAAAAAAAACCGTTGATGTATTTTTAGTTTTAGCTTTTGTGAACAATGTCCCTTAACCTCTACTTCCTAAAACAACGTGTGCCAAATCAATCATAACTCTCTCTTTGCTGTGATAGATTGTCGAAATTTTACGTTCCTTTTGTTAAAAACAATGTCAATTTAGTTGAACTTCCTCGGCTTTTTATTAAAATACTGTAAGTACCTACTCTTATTAAACAATCTTTATTTTTAAAGATTAGGCATATAACTACGTTAATATTATTAGGTTTCTATACATATTTACTTCATGTTTCAAACGTCAGCCCGGTGTCCCAGTTACCCCATAAATTTTTCAAGAGTGGGGTAACTGGGACATGTATCCGGGGTAACTGGACCATGATGGATCTAGTTACCCCAATACTTATAAATAATTTTTTTGAGTTTCTCTTACAACGGGAAGTAAATTTCTCCATTGTTTTTTGCTCACAATAAAGAAAATTATAGAGTACCTTATTAAAATTACGTAAGAAAATTAAAAAAAAGCATATTGGGTGATATCAAACCAAAATTCTTGACCCCTTGAGAGGCGGTGATGCCGTTATGGCATCCCATAATTTTAATTCCTAATTGCCACATTGGCACCGGAAGTTTATAATGAAAATTTCACTTTTATTAAGTACGCGAAAATATACTTTTACTTGTTTTCAAGTAGATTCTCTTGTAAATACTGGTGTCATTAAATTATTTCAACATTTTACGAATGCAAATACTTTGCCCCTGAAAGCAAGATAGCCAAACCTTGAAATTGTACGATACAGGGTCGCATTCCATAGGGAAACTTTTATTGTTCCTACCACTATTTTGAAAATAATATCTTCATCGCACCTTTCTTTAGAATATGTTAAATAAAAAGATCATGAAGGTAACTCATTAAGGGTTCTGGTAGGAACAATAAAATTTCCCCTATATAATGCGACTCCTGGATACAGATAAAGTACTTAAGTACCTACGTAGCCGTTTGTTCATAGATTTACCTTGCTATTTTCCCCCTTAAAATACCCATGTGACTTTTATACTTATTACCTATACTAAAGTACATAAGTAATTACTTAATTTTTTATGTTTTTGGTATAAATAAATCTAATTTTTTCACTTTTAGTGCTTTTTTTAGACACATTGACAGCAAAGGTTTTCCTTACAACTCTCTTTATTGACATATAATTTACATGATTTGCCTGGTTTAAATTTTTTTATGTTGTTTACACTTTTTCAAACAGGACCTGATATCCCACATAAAAAAAATAAACGCGTGTGGAACATAGATCCTCCTGGTCCACTTACCCCATTTTTATGGGGCAACTGGACCCACGAGGAAAGAAAGATGAAATATGCATATTTTTATATTTTTAAATATTAAAATGTAATTTTGAGCATTTCTGACTGATAGAGGGAACCTAACTGAACACATTTACAGAAGTTCAGACTTTAATTCAAATGAACATTAGCTTTTTGAAGATAAAATTGTCAGAAGCTCCAGAGTCACATTGTAAAATCATGGCCCAGTTGCCCCAAATAACCTAATATGATACATACCAATAAATATCATATATATTTCTGCACGTACACAGGGTTCGTACGGGTCCTTGAATTTCCAGACTTTTAAATTCTTCGGTACCAGTATTTTATTATGGAAAATCTCTCCTTAAATAAGGCGAAATTTCGTCCGTTTAAATTAGATTTATTTTTCTATAAAAAAATACTGATATTTGACCTTGAAAATAACATTACCCGTACGAATCCTGGTGCAGTCGGGGAAAAAGAAATACCTCCTACTAACTCTGCTACAAATTACTATAGAAGAAAGTTACTGATATCAAACGCTTGGAAATAAAGTCTACTTTTAAATTATGCTTATAAAATTTACTTAGAGGACCATCTACATATCAAAAGGAACCCAATCTTTGTTTTTTTCAATAGCAGTATCCAAGTTTGACACCATAAATAAATTCTACTCCGTTCAATTACCTGAAAAACAAATTTACATGAAATTCGTACGATTACATTCAGAGAAATTAATTATTTTAACATGAGCATATTTTAAGGACTAAAATTGAATCTAAATTGAAGTTTAGTACTATAATATTATGTATAATATTCTATAATATAATATTCTAGTATTATAATTAGTTGCAGAGTTAGTAGAGGATATTTACTTTTTCCCCACGACTGTGCTATGTGTTAGAGGGCGCAGAGTGCTGGGAATGCATGTGATATCGTCAGATCCCGCCAGATGCGTGTGTGATAGCGTGGGAGCACGTTAAAAGGCATCATTAAACACAATTTTCATAACTACAGACATACACATATTAAAATTTTTATTAAAAACAATTAAAATATAGTTAAAAATATATATAAACGTTTCGGCTATTTTCATAGCCCTCAGCAGTAAACTAACAGAGTCACAAAACAGCAAGAGCCACAGTAAACGAAAAAACAGTTAAAATTACGGTCTAAGTAGGATAAAATAGTCAGCAGGAACTTGGGTTGCTTCGTTGATTGGCGATTCAGCTAAAACGGTTCTCCAACCCTCAAGGAAGACACGGCTAAAATAGACGGGGCAATTGGATTCCACAATTCGTGCACTCTCAAAATCGGGGACATGATCGAACTCAAGTGCATGTGCTACCAATCTTGAATTCAGAGTACCTTTCTTAAAAGAATTTTTATGCTCCTTGAGTCTAGCATTAAATGAGCGTCCAGTCTCACCAATGTAAATCGAGCTGCAACCTTTACAAGGGATTTCATAAACGACACCATTCAGGTCAAACTTCGAATATTTATGTTTAAAACTACTGAAAAAATTACCAATGCGGTTCAAGGGAACATGAGCTGTCCTAACATTAACATTCTTGAGTACGGCTGAAATTTTCTCCGAAATATTACTGTAATAAGGCAAAGATATAGTTCCTATGGGATTGACACGCTGGTAAGGAGTGGGATACTGGTGTGATTTGCTCGTAAGTTCCGAAATAACTCTAAGACACCAACGACGTGGATAGTCGTTGAGACGTAAATCATTCATTATCTTACCAATTTCATTATCAAAACTTACTCTGTCACTGCAAAATCTCAAGGCTCTGTTGTACAAGGATCTGATGACTGCGATTTTATGTGAAAGTGGGCTATTGGATTTAAAATTTAAATATTGCCCGGAGGAAGTACTTTTTCTGTAAACAGAAGTTTTCAAAATAGAAATATTATTAACAATTTCTCTCTGGAGCAATACCAGTCAACTCTATCCAGTTCACGATAGAGTTTGAAAATAACAGGTCACTCCCTTTCCTTGATGTATTGCTCCAGAGAGAAATTGTTAATAATATTTCTATTTTGAAAACTTCTGTTTACAGAAAAAGTACTTCCTCCGGGCAATATTTAAATTTTAAATCCAATAGCCCACTTTCACATAAAATCGCAGTCATCAGATCCTTGTACAACAGAGCCTTGAGATGATTTTGCAGTGACAGAGTAAGTTTTGATAATGAAATTGGTAAGATAATGAATGATTTACGTCTCAACGACTATCCACGTCGTTGGTGTCTTAGAGTTATTTCGGAACTTACGAGCAAATCAGACCAGTATCCCACTCCTTACCAGCGTGTCAATCCCATAGGAACTATATCTTTGCCTTATTACAGTAATATTTCGGAGAAAATTTCAGCCGTACTCAAGAATGTTAATGTTAGGACAGCTCATGTTCCCTTGAACCGCATTGGTAATTTTTTCAGTAGTTTTAAACATAAATATTCGAAGTTTGACCTGAATGGTGTCGTTTATGAAATCCCTTGTAAAGGTTGCAGCTCGATTTACATTGGTGAGACTGGACGCTCATTTAATGCTAGACTCAAGGAGCATAAAAATTCTTTTAAGAAAGGTACTCTGAATTCAAGATTGGTAGCACATGCACTTGAGTTCGATCATGTCCCCGATTTTGAGAGTGCACGAATTGTGGAATCCAATTGCCCCGTCTATTTTAGCCGTGTCTTCCTTGAGGGTTGGAGAACCGTTTTAGCTGAATCGCCAATCAACGAAGCAACCCAAGTTCCTGCTGACTATTTTATCCTACTTAGACCGTAATTTTAACTGTTTTTTCGTTTACTGTGGCTCTTGCTGTTTTGTGACTCTGTTAGTTTACTGATGAGGGCTATGAAAATAGCCGAAACGTTTATATATATTTTTAACTATATTTTAATTGTTTTTAATAAAAATTTTAATATGTGTATGTCTGTAGTTATGAAAATTGTGTTTAATTATTAAGTAATCCAGACGTAATGTATGTATTTTTAAAAAAGGCATCATTCTCATCATGGATGCCTCCAAATGGTGTCAACTCTCAGTTGTGCAATTTCCGATGGTGTAGGGATTTTCGTAGTGGAAGAAGCAGTACTGACGACAGGTTACGACCTGGTCAAGCGCATGTGGTCTTCTACCGCAACGAAAACCCCTACACCATCGGAATATCTATCTGCGTGACATACACTCCGTGTCATACACATTTTGTATTCGACGATAGATTTCACTAGCACCCACCTTTTCCGCTGTTAAAAATTGCAAAACAGCGCGTTGACACCATTTGAAGGCATCCATGATGCGAACGATAACTTTTAACGTGCTTCCACGCTATCACACATGCATCTGGCGATATCGCATGCATTCTCAGAACTCTGCGCCCTCTATAGGAGCATGCGCAGTCATCTTTCTCTTCAAATGGTGGAGTTATTACAGCAATGCTATTTTCATTTTGGCGACCCTTATATTGCGCTAAATGTTGTACATTTTACTGGAAAATTTTTTGTTGTATATTTTGGTTTACAAAGACATAAAAGTGTGAATGATTCATTAATACTAAAATCTATTTTTATATTTTTATCAATAAATATTAAAAAAAAGAAAGAAAATAAAATTGTATCGGAAAAATACATAGATGGACTTTCATTAATAAGAGTGGGTTTTGAAAATGTTGAACGTCTGAGCGTTTTGCGTGGGAAGTTTATAACTTTTATGTTATTTTTGCACATTTTGCATTTTTGGAGCTTCTTTTTTGTAGTTCAAAAACATTTTTGTAGTTGTATTTTTAATTAAATTTTATGCATTTTTTATGGTTTCAGGGAGTTTTAGATCATTACATATTCAGTTTATTTTATCATAAACATCACCACCATTCTCATTTTCATTAAAGTGTTATTGAAATTTTATGAGCATTACATTCTCAAAAGAAAAGAAAAGAAAAAGAAAAAGAAAAAAAATCAAGTTAATTTCAAAAAGATCAAAACTAGTTGTAAAGCAAGCAGTTTTAGGCTAAATAACGGATTAACTAATTGATAAAATGTATATAAGAATCCCTAAAACTTAAATACACATATTAGTATGAATACACTGAAAAAAAAAATCTTTAAAATACCGATATTGTACTTGCAAATACATGGCAGTATATGACATTTTTTCTAATTATTTTCCCGATAAAAGAGCAAAGGTAAAAAAATATGGATTTGAGAATATTTTTGACTGTTAACAGTATTAAAAGTGTAGTTAAATTTTCCTTAAACTTACAATTTACAGATTATAATGTGAATTTTTATCCACAGGGCAAGATCTAAATTCGAATTAGAGCCCTGCATCGGGTCAAGTAACTGGATTTTACACGAACCTGATCCGACGTATGGTTCGGTTCGGGTCGGGTTGACACTTACTTTTTTTCATTGCGGGTCGGGTTGGCTTTATTTGATTTGGGTTTGGGCAAAGCCGCCTCAAGACTACAAGCCAGACACGCCCTTCATCTCCCCACGTGTGACGTCACAGCCCGGGGCTGGCTAACTGCCAACGCGCCAGCCCCGAACATTTGAATTTTGTATGTTGCTATTTTACGTGCACGTGTGTTTTACTCAGCCTGATAACACATTCTTTTCAAGGTATTTTTTATTTTCAAATTATATTTATATGCTATCAGCACAATTTTTATTTCTTGTGTTCAAAATCTTTAATTTTTAATTTCTTTGAAATAAATTAACTAGCAAATCCTAGTACGATTCTATCAATAATACCGTATCTTAAAACGAAACTATATTATTGTAGTTCTGTTTCGTTCCACATAGAGCAATAATTTAAAATGGCAAACATCCCTAAATCGTGTCAAGACTTATATCATTTAATTTGTATTTTGTCATACCATCCTCTCTTTCTAATTTGTTCAGAAATTTTCATAAAAGTCGCTGTGAATACATAGCATTTTTATCCTGTTTACTTCTTTTAAAGCAAACCCCGATCGATATACATGTATCAATTTATTGTTGTTTTTTAACCTTAAACGTTTGCTATCTTAATAAAAATTCTTTTTATAATTTTTTGTTAAATTATAAATGCTTATGTACTGCGTAAATAGAGCTATGGGGATAATGTTTTTGAATCTCTCTATTTTTGCCACAACTGTAAACAATTTATTTACAAGACTAGAGGAAGGGTTGTTAGTACCCTTATGCAAAACAGTAGTTGCCCCCCCCCCCCCCCCCACCCAGCACACACACACACCTTCTTCGCAAAAATCCTATGTATTTTCATATACATTTTAATGTTTAATTAAAAGTAACAATAAATAAAATTATTATTCTATAATTATAAATTTACTTTTAGATCTAGTCAGGAAATACTTTTCATCCCATAGAAATTGATTATTTTAAGCTTAAAAGATGTGAACAAACATTTAAGAACCCACACAACATTATTTTGGAAATGAAATATTTTCGTGGAAGGTTTTTGTGTTTTTCGATGTTTTTTTTTTTTTTTTTTTTTTTTTTTTAATCAGCTATTACCTAAACATTCAAGGAAAATGAACATAAATTAGGAATATTTTAATTCCAATTGATGAAAGTCTTTTTTTTTTCTTTCTTATATTTTTCTCTTCATATGTTAATACACTTTTTAAAAAATCTATTGCTTGTACCTTACATAATATATCAAACTAATACAAAACTAAATAATAATTTTCTGTTTCATGAACTTGTGTTGTTTTAGTATTATGACAGTTTTGTGTTTTTTAATTTAATGGATTTTATGTGAAAATTACCCATTTCTGATAAGTAAAGTTTACAGTACGAAAATTTATTTATATTATAATTTATTTATAATTTATTTATATTATAATTTATTTATAATTTATTTATATTATAAATTTATAATTTTAAGAATACTTAATTTCATGTATACTTTAATTTTACTATTTATTATATGCAGGTTTTAAATCACTTAACATTTAATAGGATATTTACTGTATAATTTCAAGCCCGATTAAAAATAAAAATAGAACACAACTTGAATTTGTTTTATTTAACATTCACTTTTCTTCCACTTTAATTTAATTTTTAAATATGAGTTTTGATTGGCACACTTATTGTTATTTATTTATTTTGAAATAACTGAAAGCAAAATAATTCATTTTATGTGTTTAAACTACAAATTTATGACAATAAAACAATCACAGATTTATATGACAAACGTAAAGAATTTAAATTCAAAGTTAATACATTTACAAATTTTAAATCTTGTCTACATCATTCTGTATTTCGGAATATAATACTTAATCATTTATATAGAATAAAATGTTTATGTTCTTCTCCTCTAATTAACAATAATATTAAAAAACTAATTTATGATGCATTAAATCATGGTTTTCCAAAAAAATTCATATATTCATTACTATACAATTAGTACTTTTCTTACATGATCTATTAAAACAAATTAACACATGCGTAAACAAAATTACAAAAAAATTATAAAATAAAAAAATATCTATAAAAAATTAAAAAATGTAAAATAATATACAAAAATATTATAGGTTGGTTGGGTGGGTAGATGTTAGAGTACGGAGGAGGGTGGTGTTGTCTGGATAAGACGCAATGGTTAATTATAAAAAAAAAAAAAAAAAAATGGGGGCTCTTGTATTATTACTATATTTTTGCTACGTATTTTATATGGATGTTGATTTGATATTTTATATGTAATTGGAGAATTTCATTAATATTATAATTAGCCTAATTATTGATTAATCTAATTTACAATTATTTGTTATTAAATTTTAAATTTACTAAGGACAATATCATATTAATTACTAATAGTATGCCATTCTTATAGTGAATAATATACATATAAATATGTTTAATATAAATATAGTTTTACTGTATGCATTAAAATTGTGTAATTATTTTTATTATTATTACTCTATTCTTTTTAATATTTATTATCGGTTTAATGTTTTTGAATGTCCCACATTCATACTTTATGGTTTTTTATGGATGTCTGAAAATAATCCACACTCTATATTTGTGCTTTTTAAGTAATGGGTATTTAAGTATCATTTAACCTTCTATTTACTTCCACATGTTATTTATTTCCTGTTCATTTTATAAATATCTGATATATAATTCATTAAAATAATTTTTAAATTTAATAATTATTTATATTAATTATTACTGAATTTATTTTGTTTTATAGCATATAGCTATATGCTATATATTATCAATGTTCTAGAATTATTTAAATTCTTAGTTTAGTTTAAATAAGTTAGCTAATAGAATATATTGTATGCTTTTAAATTTTATTTACAATAGTTTTTAAATACATTGTGTGGTTTATATTCGGTTTATAATTCTCTATATATAAGGATATGTTTGGTTTTGCTGTTTATACAGTTATTTACATTCAAATGCTTACAATTATTTATACAGTTATTTACATTCTAATGCTTACAAATATTTATCTTGCGTTAGTTGTTTAATAGAAGTAATACTAGATGGCAGCCCTAAATTTGTCTCTTTAAGATAGCTCCTATTTTTAATTTTTCTAGCTCCATTTCAGTTATAATTTAATACACCAGGGGGTATTTTTAGCTAAATTTTGACGATATTGTTAAACTGTTATTAATTAATTTAATAGTGCATTTTAAATAATGTAATTAATATCTATTTATTTTATATTAGATTAAATGTGTTTAACAAGGTATTTCAAATTTTATTTCAAATTGTATTAACTGCATCCTTTTGTATCATTTACTGTGATTTCTTAACTGTTTTATTCACCTTAATCTTTTTGATATACTGGCAGCCATGTGCGCGTGGATTTTTGTAAAATACTGAAATATTAATCGGTATGGTGTTTATTATTTATATTTTATATCCTATAAATATTTAAATACGTTTTATTGATTCTTCCATTTCATAATATTTGTTTCTATTCTGCTTTCATTTTTAATCAATTCACTTGATTTTTTGGTTGTTTGGGCACAGGGGAAAATAACTTTTAGCTTTAGCTTATTTTTCCCACAGAAAACAACCATTTTGCTTATATCATTGAATTCTGTGCCCTTGATAACGTAATTCAATGTATAAGCTTTTCAATTTTTGTCGGTTTCCACTTTTTTCTTTTTCTTCCATAATAATTCTTATATTAATTTTTTTTTTTTTTTTAATACTTACAGCTTTAATTCATAATAATTGACGGTGGATGGTTATGTTTAATTAATGGTTATATATATATATATATATATATATATATATGTATGTAATAATGTATAATGTCTTGTTTTTGAATCTATACCAAATAGATAATTGATATTGTTTCTAAATTTCAAAGTAGAATAAATAATAAAAACTGTCTACTAAAATAAATTTAATACTTGGGATTTTTTTTTCATTAACGAACGAATTTTCTTTAATGTAACTTTAATTCTGATGCACATTTTCATTGACACAGTGATATTATTTCATAAATATTGTTTTTGTGTTATCGTTATTATTATTGTTTCGAGTGATCGAAATTGATTAAAAAGCACTTAATTAGCGTCTTTAAACTATAAGTTTTTATTTTTTTTCCCATATCCTGTGATAATAAGTTGAAATATAGAGGAAAGAATTAATATGTTTTAATAACGCATGTGCTCTCCACGGCTGATCTAAGCCCCGCGTCGTGACGTCACGAAACCTCGTGTTTGGCTTGTAGTCTTGAGGCGGCTTTGGTTTGGGTCGGTTTTGGGTTAGGATTTGACCCTTGCGGTCGGGTTCGAGTTGACTCGATTTTTCGAAATAAATAAATAAATAAAATAATGAAGTCGAATATTTTTCCTGGTTGAAAAACTATGTGTTGGAACACTAATGAGTATGTATATTCATTTTCAAATATGAAATTTATATTAGAGACGTAACTGTCGACTATATTTTTGGAATTGTGTCAGAATGTGGATTAATTTTCTTCCATTTCGTGTTTCAAGTTGACTTGAAATAGAGCTTCCGTGTTTGCGCAGGACTCTAATTCGAATATCTACCGACTATATTTTATGAGTATCGGAAAATGTCAATATATTATTTTCAGAAATAATTACCTTTTGATAGAGTTTCATGAAAAAATGCAATATATTCTTATCCGTAATTCAGCTACAGCTTAACTTTTACGCTTGTAGACGTAACAGATCTAAAATAATGGTCGAGAAAACTTAGTTCTAATTACATACAATATGTAAGATAAAATAAAAGAATTTAACCCTTTATATCCTGAATTTTGAATACAAAAATTGCTTCACCTGAATAATTATTTACGTTAATGTCTAAGATATCCAGAACAACATATATAATAACTAGCCGCCCTTGGCGACCAGTTTGGTCTCCCTTAAATGTATGCTTAAGCATTGTGTCATGTTATTTTTATTCATAATTTAATTTACTTGCTTAATTCGTAGCCAAATCGGAAGGTTCTGACAGCGAAATAAAGAACTTTCTATTTTTATGTTAGATCTGTTCCGGGGATAAATCGCCAAACATTGTTCCCATTGTATTTTTTCGTATTCAATTAATTTCATTTAAAATAGAATCCTTTTACTCGTTTTATTTAAAATGCATTACTTTAATTTAAAATAAAACATTTAAAATTTTACTTTTAAAACATTTAAAATTTGACTTTTACTTATTTCTTTAAAAAAAAGAAAAAAAGAAAAGAATGAAGAAAACCAATAAATAATACCATAAACCATGACATTTAATTTCAACATCAAAGCATTGTTTCAATTTACCATGCGAAAAATTAAAAATGCTAACTAGGAAGTTAAAAAATTCTGTTGGCGAGATTTATGCCCTACTATCACAAAAATACCAAGAATTGTTTGCGACCATGCTAAATTTTATGTAGTTTTATTCTAAAAAATAATTTTGATTAAAAATGGCCGTATTTCGTATGAAAAGCGAAGGCGTAAGCCCGTAAATGTTCATGACAGTCACATGACTTTCACTATAACAATATAGATGAATTGATGGCGATGGAACAATATTTGGAGATACATCACCTGCGCCCGGCTAACATTAAAGTACCAAAATAGCCGCCTGGCATATAAAGAGTGAAGCGGTCAGCCCGGAAGTGTTGGTGACAGTCACATGACTTAGGCTATTATTATAGAGATAATTAGGTAGCTTTCTTTACAAAAAAGCTACCTATTGCAGCCGTTCGGAGGAAAGCGATATCAAAAAATTTTGGTATATTTTCATCGATCATGACCCCCAGACCCCGAAACCACCCTCCGTTCAAAATTGATATATATATATATATATATATATATATATATATATATATATATATATATCTGACTTATGTCACACTGTAACTCCCGTAATTATGAACCGATTTCGATGTAATTCGGTGTGTACATAGTACATACCAATGTCTCGACCGAGTTCGTTGGCCAGCTTCATCCGCCGTTTTGTTTCAAAATGGCGGCCATTTAAAATTTTTAAAAAAATTTAAAACTTGAAATGTGGTACCAAAAAATTAAAAATGGGAAAATATTTTTTTCTTATGTATTTGACCTTTATACAAAGATTCCGGAGCAGTTTTTGTTTCGTCTATATCTTAAAAAATGGCTGAGTTATAGTATTTTGAATTTCTAGCGTGGCTGACATTTTGAAACGTCCTGAATTTTGTCACGCGATAAAAGGCGTATTTATGAACCGATTTGGATGTAATTCGGTGTGTACATAGTACATACCAATCTCTCGACCGAGTTCGTTGGCCAGCTTCATCCGCCATTTTGTTTCAAAATGGCGGCCATTTAATTTTTTTTTTATTTTAAATTTGAAATGTGGTACCACAAAATTGAAAATTGAAAAATATTTTTTTCTTATGTATTTGACCTTTATACAAAGATTTCGGAGCAGTTTTTGTTTCGTCTATATCTTAAAAAATGGCTGAGTTATAGCATTTTGAATTTCTAGCGTGGCTGACATTTTGAAACGTCCTGCATTTTGTCACGCGATAAAAGGCGTAATTATAAACCGATTTGGATGTAACTTCGTTTATACATAGTACATACCAATGTCTCGACCGGGTTCGTTGGCCAGCTTCACCCGCCATCTTGTTTAAAAATGGCGGCCATTTAAATTTTTAAGAAAAATTTAAATTTGAAATGTGGTACCAAAAATTGAAAATTGAAAAAATATTTTTTTCTTATGTATTTGACCTTTATACAAAGATTTCGGAGCAGTTTTTGTTTCGTCTATATCTTAAGAAATGGCTGAGTTATAGCATTTTGAATTTCTAGCGTGGCTGACATTTTGAAACGTCCTGATTTTCCTCTCGTAATAACAGGCGTATTTATGAACCGACTTGGATGTACCTTGGTGTGTACATAGTACATACAAATATCTCGACCGAGTTCGTTGGCCAGCTTCATCCGCCATGTTGTTTCAAAATGGCGGCCATTTAAAAAAATTAAAAAATTAAAAAATTTAAATGAGATACCAAAAAATTGGAAAATGAAAAAGATTTTTTTTTGTATGTGTTTGACCTTAATACAAAGATTCCGGAACAGTTTTTCTTTCGTCTATATCTAAAAAAAAATGGCTGAGTAATAGCATTTTGAATTTCTCTTGTGGCTGACATTTTAAAACGACCTGATTTTTGTCACGCGATAACAGGCGTATTTATGAACCTATTTGGATGTAACTTGGTCTGTACATAGTACATACCAATGTCTCGACCGAGTTCGTTGGCCAGCTTCATTCGCCATCTTGTTTCAAAAGGGTTGCCATTTAAAAAAAATTAAATTTAAAATTCAAAATGAGGTATTAAAAAATTGGAAAATGAAAAAGGTTTTTTTAATGTGTTTGGCCTTGATACAAAGATTCCGGAGCAGTTTTTGTTTCTGAAAATTTGTTCTTTTGTTGATATCTTAAAAAATGGTTGATTTATAGCATTTTGAATTTCTAGCATGGCTAACATTTTGAAACGATCTTGTATTTGTCACGCGATAACACACGTATTCGCCTATTTCGATGTAAGAAGACATGTGGATAGTATACATCAACACCTCGACCAAGTTCGCTGGCCAGATTCATCAGCCATCTTGTTTCAAAATGGCGGCCATTAAATTAAAAAATATATATATATTTAAAGTGAGGTGCAAAAAAATTAGAAATTGAAAAAGGTTTCTTTCTTAAGTATTTGATCTTGATATAAGGATTCGGGAGCATTTTTTGTTTGTCTTTACCTTAAAAAATGGCTCAGATATCGCAGTTTCAATTTCTATTGTGGGTGACATTTTGAAAAAATCTGATTTTCACATGCGACAGCACTCCTATATATTAACCGATTCCGATGTGAGTGAGCATGTGCACAGCAATTACTAAGGTCTCGACCAAGTTCACTGCTTAGCCTCATCCACCATGTTGTCTTAAAATGACAGGCACTTTAAGAAATTGCCGAATTTGGCAGCCAAATATAAGTTACTTTAAAGAAAAGCAGCTTGGATAAAGCTGACTAATTTCGCGAAATTCTCATTCATTATATTGATAAAAATTAGTATTGAATCTCCTATATTCGGTTTCCACTAAATTGAGCTTCGTGTGTTTGCATGATATAAGTTGGCTTTTTTTAAATAAGGATTATGAAAGCTACCTCTTCCTCCCGGCACTGGCCGGAAGGACTTTTTGATTTTTAGATATTTTTTTAAAATTTAAACTGATTTAATAAATCGGTAGTTAGAGTTTTTTTGCAAAATATTTCCAAGAATAATTAGATTAATTAACAAAAAATACTGTTAAGGAGATCACACAATTCTTATAACAACAGTGTAAATAAATGTATTGTGATCCTACCTGTAACAGAGAAATGTTTTGTAGTTGCTAATATTTTGTATAACATTTTTTAATAGGATAAAAACTACACCTAAGTAAATGGTTGAGAAAATAACCCCATTAAAAAAATATTTAGTTTCGACTGTTTCACTGTGCTTTTCAAATATGCGTGAACAAATTATTTTGTATGGATATTACAGTCTACTTTTATTAAAAGATGATTAAATAAATTTTACAATGAATTTTCTTTAATGGTACTTAAAAGTACCGTCAAGATACAAAGGGTTAAGGCCAGGTGTACATGTATTTTAAATAACTACTTGCTAGTATCAATAAATTTTATCGTCCTTCATGTTATATTCATTCATTTTTCAGCAAACTACACATAAGTAAATGGTTGAGAAAATAACACCATTAAAAATTATTTAGTTTCGACTGTTTCACTGTGCTTTTCAAATATGCGTGAGCAAATTATTTTGAATGAAAATTACAAATAAATTTTGCATTGAATTTTCTTTAATGATACTTAAAAGTACCGTCAAGATACAAAGGGTTAAAGCCAGGTGTACACGTATTTTAAATAACTACTTGCTAGTATCAATAAATTTTATCGTCCTTTATGTTATATTCATTCAGTTTTCAGCATCGCGGGAGATGCATCTCTTTTTTTTTTAATGTTTGTTGAGTTTACCACATGTCACTTCAAATATATTTGTTTTCCTTCTAATTTCCTGCTTTAATAATCCCATGTTTTTTGGAATATAAATTTTTGATTTAGAATTTTTAAAAGAAATAACATCGTGCAAAGTATTTATTCATGAAGTAGTTCCTCATATTTTCATTTAAATGCTCAATGCCGGAAATTGCCTGTGACAAATTTAAGTTTCCAAAGTCATAAAAATCTAAATGCTTCATTTCTCTGGAGTGAATTGCATGTGTTTTCGATAATTCGTTTTAAATTTATCTCATTAAGGAGGAAATTCTTGAGATTATTAAGTTATTTTTCTTATTTTACGTACATATGGTAGCAGGATTTCTTTCAAAAAATTATATCTGCATTTGGTAAACAAAGACTTTTTTAAGCTGTTATCGGATATGTGTACCAATTAAGGCACGCTAATTTGTGTGAATTTCTTTTGTTATCGATATTCTGTTTTGAAATTTGCTGCATATTTTATATATTTAAATTAAATGTATAAAGAAAACACTACCCGATTATTTGAGCTAATTTTGGAAAGTTATACAAAGTACAAAGAAAATATAACTTTTCTTTTTTACTGGTGCCAGAAACAAATTTTGTAAGTTCTTTATGAAGGTGCTTATATGCACCTACGGTCCGAATGGGTTAAGAGACCTATTTTGTCGACTACAATCTACAGAAAAAGTGTCGAAAAAGTACAGTCTTTACGAAGCTATATTTAAACACATGATGCAACGAAGCCAATTACACATCCTCTTTTTTGGAGTAGTTTTCTAAACATTCCTTGCAAAGAACGTCTGCGTTACGCGTAATCCAATTTTTCATTATTATCATCTTGACTTGCATCTTTCTTGCCCTTCTTACTTTTTATTTTCCCCGTTTTCTCCTTTGGTTTTAGTAAACGTGATAACATGCCTAACATGGTTAGTCTGTGCAAAAAGTGAAGGAAAAGTTAATAACACTTAATCATCCTGTACAAAAGAAACTGCGGCATGTATCCCATTTTGCATGGTGCAGACGTCGGCCATCACAGTTACTTGCCATCGCTAAGGGGAATGGTGTAACCATACACACAGTACTCTATACAAACGCTACACTTAGTTTTGACTTCGAAATCATGCATGCATTTAGTAATTAGTGAATGAAAAGTATTTAAACATAACGTGCCTAAAAGTTCGGACAGTGAAATCATGCACTTACGTCAAATTAAGGATTGTACTTCTACAAGTAAACATCGAAATGGGATTCGCGCTATACACTGGTTAAAATAATCTCATTGCGCACCTATACTGTGTGTTTGACGACCTTCTATCGATAATTACAAGAAATACAAGGGGTGCGGCATCTATCCCGTATGCGGCGACTCTCCCGGAGTTACCCTAAATTTTGATTTTAATTTAGAAGTAGGTGTGTTATAATTCTATTTTGGTCAAAAATTGTTTTCTATATGCATAATTTAGAGATTTATCATGCGCGCAGCACTTAATGATTTTAATTCACGCATTAGTGAGACGAATTTAAAATTTAAATATTAAGTTTGTATATACAACATCTATTTTTTTCTGGATAATATTGCTCATAATATATACTTTAGGCCGAAAGGAAGAAAAATGATCTTCATTGCATATTATTTGTGTTTTGGTACATTGAAGAAGGCGATGTTTTTGGTCGCTTCGACAAATTCAACAGTCCTTTGCTCCTTTAATAAAAAACATATTATTGCACAGGTCTACAAAATAAAACTTTTACTTCGTCCTTTAAATAAACGACATTTTTTTAGTACTAATTTGGGGTCACAGAGTATGAATTAAGTTAGCTCTCGGTGTAAAAATACAGATGCGTAAAGCTAAGATTTTACCCCCAAATATGTATTTTTAAATTAATATTTAAAGAATATAGGAAATTTAACCTATAAATTTTTTAACAGAAATCGATTTCTAGAAGCGTCAAATATGTGATTCTAAAATTACAGCTCATTCCATCAAGTAGTTTTTAAGATATGTTTAAAAAATTAAGGCCGTGTGAGGTAACAAGATTAACCCGTTCGGAACCAGCATATGGGGCATTCTCACAATCTTTTGACTGTTAAGTCCCTGAATAATAATTTTTATTTTAGTACATATTCTTGTGTGTGTTTTTTTTCATATACTGGGGAACATCCCATCCCATTGCATGATTGCATAACAGTATTAACGAGATGAATAAGTTTTGGGCGATGTTGGGGGTCCAAATATCCAGGAAAACTCCTATACCGTCCCGTGTCCCTGATGCTGATTTTTACGTTTGGAGCTGTCTGTATAAAATTGTTTCAATAAGACTAATTCAATGTATTTTTTTTCCGAAACCAGGGCAGTTGTTTTATATAAATATGTAGTAAAAAATTAACCTGCACACATTTTTACGGTTGTTATTTTTTTAACTCTGTCCCTGGGTTTTAGATTCCTTACCATCCCTCTTGCTAAACTTAAACAGAAAATCACTTCAGATGCAGCCACAGAATTTTTTTCAAGTTTTTTCTCATGCAGAAAAGAAGTATGCTAGTAAAAGAATGTCTAAAATTCTTTGACAGGAAATTTAGTGCAGAATTTAAATCAGCATTTAAATATAAATTTCAAGCATCGTAGCTTTATTGGTAGTTTTACCGTTGCCAAGGTTTATTTCAGAACTTTTCGAGGTAAATTATTATTTTTCCTGATGAAGGTTTTAAAGATTAAAACTGAAAGTAGAGATTTATTTTATTCATATGTTTATTTTACATCTTTTAATTTGTGAATAAATAGTACGTTGGATAGTAACAACTTTTTTGTTTTGTATTCGATATTACAACGTAAAGTCTTTAATTATTAGAAATATTTTATTTCGATAACAACAGATCACATCTAATAATAAAAATATCGTATCACATATAAACTTCATAATAAAATATCTCGAACTTAACTTACATAATCAGTTCAATAAAATAAAATAAATGTATTGAGTAAGTAATGAAAGTATATGTCTATCAGTTAATCTGTTAATAAAATAATTTATTCATTGCTATGAGAATTTACTTTCATTCCCTTTCGCATGTTAATAGTCCTCAACAATTCCAAGACTTGTAATATGTTTACTGGTGATATCACAAATATATCATTAGTTATTATATCTGTTTCCAGTTCAGATGTATTTATGTATTTGGTTTCAATCTCTTCTTTCGCTTTTTTATCTTTCACAAAATGATATTTTGTAGAAATATGTTTGTTGCGATTATTAAGCCTTGGGTTTTTGATTCAATCAGTTAGAGATTGGATTGGCTGTCAGTGCTAATTTGTATTGGATGCTTCATCATTTCTTCTTGGTTTAATTCTTCTAAGAGACCACTAACCATTTACCTTCACAAACTACATCACATAAAATTAAAAGTTTAGATTTCATTGTCGAGAGTGCAACCAATTTGTGTTTATTACTTTTCCATCCGATTAGTGATACGTCTATTTTCACGATATATCACCAAATAGCTTTGAATCTTGTGTGGTACACTAGCTAGCATCAGAACAAAGTGACAATTGACTCTTTTTAACATTTTCTAACATAGTTGAAAGTATTTATGAATTGCGTTTGTCTGTCCGTGCTCTAACTCGCGTAAATATATTCCGATTACCATGAAATGGATATATGTTATTGGGGTTTACCAATTAGTGATACGTCTATTTTCACGATATATCACCAAATAGTTTTGAATCTTGTGTGGTACATTAGCTAGCATCAGAACAAAGTGACAATTGACTCTTTTTAACATTTTCTAACATAGTTGAAAGTGTTTATGAATTGCGTTTGTCTGTCCGTTTGTCCGTGCTCTAACTTGCGTAAATATATTCCGATTACCATGAAATGGATATATGTTATTGGGGTTTACCAATTAGTGATACGTCTAAATCTTCAATACTTACATACAAATATATTACAAATATTTACAGGATTATTTTACTTAACATTTAAATGTTTTAACTTTAATCGAATCATAACGGAGACTCAACTCCGTTCACAAAAAACAACATCATTCTCAAGTTTCTTCAGTTCCGTTCAGTTCACTTAGGGACGTAAAAGTTTTAGTTAAATTCAGGTGTCACTGCGAAGGGAAACAGAGGGAGCTGTCCGCGACATACTCCCCCCGTTGAGTTTTGCCATGTTAAAACTCAACCACAGTCGAGGACAAGTTCAGGAGGTCTAAACGTTCTGGGGTTCGAATCACCCGCCCAAATCTAGACATTCTAGGAGAATTTTCTTTCACGTCCACAAAATTAGGAGAACCTTCTTTAACAGAATCAGAAGAATCTTTAAGGTGAGCACACTCGAAGTTTTTCGGAGAAAAGTCATTTGACTGGAAATTTGCTCCCAACGGATATAACCTTTGTACAGGACGAAGTATATCATAAACTTAGTGCGTAATTTTGCTAATCGTACTATACCGTCTTTACCTGGAAACAACTGGATGACTTTTCCTAGAGGCCAATTCATTCTTTTTTCTTTTGCATTAATTATAACAATATATCCAACTGAGAGTTCGGGATACCTGTTTGACTTTTTACGATAATTTTTCAGCTGTCCCAAATATTCTAGTCGGAAACGTTTTCTCAAATCTTCACGAATTTTCATCCGATATTCATATCTTCTTTGAAGATAACTTGCATCTATATTATCCAGATCAGGAACACCACCTTCTTTAATTTCACGAAGAAACATGGCAGGGGTTAAGTGTTCTAATTCAAGATCTTCAGATATGTATGTTAACGGTCTGGAGTTTAAAACATTTTCACAATCGCAAAGAATAGTATTAATTTCTTCATATTTCAATGATGCATTTCCTAATACCTTTCTGAGAATAATCCTCATCAATCCTATCATACGTTCCCAGAATTCTCCCCACCAAGGAGATGCAGGAGGAATACATTTCCAAGTAATTCGCTCTATAGTATGTTCCTTAATCACTCTTTCCCAGTCTATTTTCTTTAATAAACAATTTGAACCACCGAAATTAGAACCGTTGTCTGTATAGACAATCTGAGGTTTTCCACGTCGTGATATGAATCGTCGAAATGCAAGCACGAAACTGTCAGTGGATAATGAAGAGACGAGTTTGAGGTGAATAGCTCGATATACGGCGCAGGTGAATAAGACAATCCAAGATTTTGACCCATTCTTCAAAAACAAAGGTCCAGCCAGATAGACACCTATGACTTGAAATACAGAACAGTCTTTAATCCTATCTTCTGGCAATGGTGGTATTTCAGCATCGTGGGGTTTTGCATCAAACTTCTTACATCTTACACAATTCTTCAGAGCTTTCCGGATCGTTTTACGACTTTTTAAGATCCAATATTTCTCTCGTAAGACTGCCATCAATGTTTGAACTCCACAATGTAATGATTGATTATGTTTCTCAATTATTAGCTTTGTAACAACTGGGGGGGTCAGATGGTAAAATTATAGGTAGTCTGAAATCCTCCGAGTCTTCTCTCATAATTATTCTGGATTTAAGTCTTATGAGTCCGTATGGATCAACGAAGGGTTTTAAATGACGTAAGCGTTCATCCTTCTCTGATTTGAAGCAACCTTTTTGCACAATTTTCCATACAATGATTTCAGCTCTTTTAAATTCTTCAATTTTTAAATTCCCAAATGTTCGTTCTTTTTTGTTAGTTTTACAGTTGTCAATAAATCTCTTCATCCAAGCAGTGATTTTAATTATCTTCTGGAACTGTGAAACTCGAGAAAAATATGGAAATTCTTCATCTAGAGAAATCAAAGAAGATATAACAGTCTTCTTCTTTTCTCTATCAACCTCATCCTTTTACGGAGTTATATCAAAGGCTGGCCAAAAGTCTGACTCAAGTTTCAGACACGTTGGACCTTCATGCCATTTCTTAATTTTAAGTGTTTCTACGGAACATCCTCTTGAAAGAATATCAGCGGGATTTAAATTCCCAGGAACAAACTTCCAGTTTTCCGAATTAATATGTGCCCCAATTTCTTTTGCCCTATTCATCACGAATACACCCCAATTTTCTGTATTCTTAATCCAGTATAGTGCATTCATCGAATCCGTCCAGTAGAATATAGGAATATTTTCCATTTTTAAATCTTCCTTAACCGTTTCCATTAATCTCACTCCAATAGCGCAAGCTAACAATTCAAGTCTACAAATTGTGGTAGGTTTCAGGAGGGCTACTCTTGCACAAGCTTGAACAAGTTGGCACGATATTTCAGCTTTATTTTTACATCTTAAATAAAAGCATGTGGCATATGCCTTTTGGGAGACATCACAGAATACATGATAAGACAAATCTGTATTTGAATTAGGATTAAGCATCATATACCGGGGAATTTTCAACTCTGTCAAATGACACAAATCTTTTTTCCATTTAAGAAATTTTTTACGCACATCTTCGGGAAGAGCTTCATCCCATGTAACCTTTATCTCCCAACACTTTTGTAGTAAGAGTTTCAGAGTCAGTGTCACACCACATGTAAAACCTATTGGATCATAAATTATGTGTGCTTCTGATAAGATCACTCTTTTTGAAATACATTGGTTATCGGATTCGAAGGCCAAGAATAGGAACCGCTTTTCTTTTATTTGAATTTTCGGACACTGAAATTTCCAAAAAAGTGTCATTACATGCAATTTCGTTCTTCGTTGGCAAATTATAAGCCCGATCTTGCAATTCAAATTTAGCATTCGCTAAAATTTGAACAGAATCACTTTTAAGTTTTCGCAGTTCTTCTTCATTATTTACACTTGTAATTAAATTGTCAACTTACCAAGCTTCAGAAATTTTTTCCGCCGTTGATCTAAGATGTTCAGGTACGTCATTTATTAACTTAGTTAAACTAGCAAGCTTTAAACTCAATAAGAAGGGACTACTGGAAACTCCGAAAACGACTCTCCTATGTCTATACACCTTAAAATGTTCCGGGTTACCTTGTTCCCACCATAAGAATCTCAAAAAATCTCTATCTTTCGGATTAAGTCCTATTTGAAGAAAAGCCTTTTTGATATCAGAACTTACACCGATGCATTTTTCACGAAATCTGTTGATAATTGCAGGAATAGTTTCTAGCAAATTAGGCCCCTTTTCTACACAATCATTTATTGACGGAAACTCCTTAATTTTCGCTGATCCATCAAATATTGGTCTTATTTTTGTTGGTTTGGAATTCATTCGAATAACGGCACGATGGGGTAAGTAATGGCAGGAATTATCATATTCATTTTCAGGTACAATTTCTATCATTTTTCTTCCTCCCAAGATTTGAAAACCTCTTTGTAATCTTCTAAGAAACCCTTGTCTTTTAAATTTTTTACTGTATTTTTTAATCTTCTCTCAGCGACCTCTAGATTATTAGGGAGTGGGGGATGGCCCTCTATCCAAGGTAAACAGACTTCAAATCTGCCTTCGTTATTCCTTTTAACCGTCGAAAGAAAATGTTGCAGTGTTTGTTCTTGCAACTCTCTTTTAGTTTCATTTTCGGATGGATCTAAAATTCCGAGAGTATCGAGATTCCACAATTCAGCAATTTTAAAATCTGATACGTGCATCGAAAATGTAAATGAGTTGTCAGTTTTATTTTCTATTTCCAAAGGAGCTTTCCCCATAAGTGTCCAGCCTAAGTAAATTTCGACACACACTAAACCACATTTTAATTTTCTTATCTTACCGGTAAGTAATTTTCCTGCAATATCCGCTCCAATAAGAATATGAATTTCAGTTGGGGATGATTCAAACAACAATTTTTCCTTCATGTGGCTAGTGTCATTCAAATATATTCTGTGTTCTTTAAGCTCATGTAACAGGGGTTTTATTTATAATTGTGGTACATCGGAATAAATTTTAGTTTGATGAAAGGCCTTAAAATTACATTTATAATCACTCTTTACATTACTAAGATACACAGTAAATTGTTTATGGATTTCAGAAACCTCCGTTCCACCAACTAGACTATGAACAATGTTGCTCTCACTTATACTTTTGTATTGCATCATTTCAGCAACAAACTTCGAAATGTATGACTTTTGTGACCCAGTATCAATTAAGCACCTGACAAACTTATCTTCACTATTTCTGCAAATTTTTACAATTAAAGTTTGCAACAAAACTTTCTGTGTGTATGTTTTATTTGTTAAAGTGACATTTCTATCGTCAATTTGTTTTGTCTCATCTACTTTATTATTCTTTTCACAAATTAAAGAATTATGTTTTCCACTGCAATGATCGCATCTTATTTTTGAAAAGCAATCTTTTACTAAATGATTTCCTTTTTTCATGCAGAGATAACACATTCCGTTTTTCTCAAACATGCTCGTCTTCCTGCTACGGACTTAGAACAAGCTGCAGAATTGTGCTTAACTGATTCAGCAGAATCTCCGCAAAAAATACAATGATTTATCGAAACATTCAATGAAGCAGCAGTAGGAACTGTAAACGTATTTATTTTTCTCTCCCTCTGCACTTGCGGTGGATTTTGAAAGGTAACCCTATCTTGTATTTGAATCGCAGTTTCTCTGCATTCTATTTCTGCCCGTAGAAATTCAAGCAGATCGTTGACTTCAAAAAGATTATCCTGAGTTTTCCGTTTACGTTGAAATTCCGAATTTAACTCATTGGGAATTAATTTAAGCAAAATTGGCGTTAGTAACGTACCATATGTTTCGAAAGTTACTTCAAGTGAATTTAAACTTCTTATTTGAGTCTCAATATTATCATACAGCTTTCGCAATGCAAAAGTATTATTTACATTTTTAACTGTTTCTAAATTCAATAATTTTCCCATATGAGCATTTATAATCAAGTCTTTACGACCAAAACGCTTTTTGAGTAGTTCAATCGCTGCTATATAATTTTCACTCGATAGCGAAAACCCACTAATTGCACTAGAAGCAGCTCCAATAAGGAAGGAATGCAAATAATTAAATTTATCAACGTCAGTTAAACTACCATTTTGATGTATCGCATTGTTATATTGGTTCCAAAAAGATAACCAATCAGCAGGGTCTCCATTAAATTTATTAATGCTCAATTTCGGTAATTTTACTTTAGAATGAGAGCAAGAAGTCAAATTCTCTGTTGAAATAATTTCATTAACCGAATTTGTTTTCTTAATAGAACGTTCAGGTTCAACTTTTATTTTTAAAGCGTAAGTTAGTTTCGATTTCATAGAAATTATTTTTTCAGAATAACCTTCAGCAGTTTCAAATTCAGTTTCTAATTAGCTCTCATCATTCATTAAATTTTGGATCTGCTCATCTAAAGTTGTTAAATTATTATACTTTGCGTTAACTGATCAATATGTTCCGTAAGAACAGGAACTTCCTGTACTGATTCTGCAAGGTACTGCTCACAAGTATTAATTAATTTCGTAGTCGCCGTCCTAGAAACAGCACATTTCTTCTTTATTTTTTCAATATCAGACATATTTAATCCGTAATTTTAAATATAATTAATATTATAACAACTTAATATAACAACAATAATATAACTTTCAAAATATATTCAATAACATTCAAAATAATCCCGTTCTCAAAATACGTTATCAATCAATATTATTAATAATATTATCTTCAACAGAATTAAGCATTCAAGACTTTTATTTATTTTCATACTTAATTCTTCATTATATCCAAGATCAAAGACAAACTATCAACAATATTCTTTTCAGAAGAACTAAATATTCGAAACTTTCGTCTATAAATAATTTTTTCATTCAGTTAAGATCAAATTAAACCGGCGTCCCTGTTCGGGCGCCATAAAAATGTGATAAACAAGCTTTCAAAATAGATTTTTAAAAAATGTCATAAATCTTCAACTTACCCTTTCTGTCAGGTAAGTTCCCGCTTGTTTCTTGAGTTCGGGCTGCCGAATGATGATTTGACTTAATTCTACTTAATAATTCACGCGACTAAAATAATACATTACTCGTTAATCTTCAATACTTATACACAAATATATTACAAATATTTACAGGATTATATTATTTAACATTTAAATGTTTTAACTTTAATCGAATCATAACGGAGACGCAACTCCGTTCACAAAAAACATCATTCTCAAGTTTCTTCAGTTCCGTTCAGTTCACTTAGGGACGTAAAAGTTTTAGTTAAATTCAGGTGTCACTGCGAAAGGAAACAGAGGGAGCTGTCCGCGACAGTATGTATTTGATTTAACAGTTGAATTATTCGGTGGTACTTATAAGTAACGGTAGTACAATGGGTGTTGGCGGAAAACTTTTTGTTTACTTTTTGTCTGTGTAGTTATCCATCATTTTTATCTTCTTAAAAATGTAATTACTAAAATGTAGTGTAGTAATAATTTTCCTAGTATTTCTTTTCTGTTTCGATATTATTTTTTACAGGAAATCGAAAAAATTGTGGCACCGGCTCTTTTTTACCCGACTACGGCAAAGCCAAAGGAGGGTTATGATTTTGACAGGCTATGTATGTATGTATGTATGTATGTATGTATGTATGTATGTATGTTCATCTGTTCCCTCGTAACTTCTAAACCACTAATCAGAATTCGACAAATGACATATCATTAGAAGCGTCTTAATTGTCCGCTGGTTATAGGCTATATAGATTTTCACCAAATTCAATGTGGCGCCTTCTAGCGGACAAAATATACAGAGTAAAAAAATAAAGTTAAGCTAGATATGCCGTGTTTGGTATCATTTTAAAGCGCTTCACTTGTACATTTCGAATATATATATATTACTAGCATTTGCTTGTGACTTTACTTGCATTTATGGGCTAATTGCATATAATTCACATCTTTTCGTTCTTAATTTCTTTGGTACTTAGTAATCAGAATAAGACCACTGCAGTGCCATTAGAAGGGTCTTGATCTTGATATTCTGTTGGTTGTGAGCTATAAAGTTTGTCACCAAATTTACTATTATGCCCTCTAGCGGACAAAAAGTATAAAATAAAAATATATGTAATGTGTTTGGTATTACTTGAAAGAGCTTCACCAGTATTTATATGCTTATACATAATTACAAGACTGCTTTGAAGATGTTTAAAAAAAATGAGCGATAAGAGTAAAGCGCGGATCACGGGAACTGTAATGTAGAGCAGCGTGAACGTTAATAGAATAATTTAATGCACTAATGTAAACGACATAAGCTGGGAGTACCTCCACGCGGTGAAGGCGGAAACATATATACTTTTTCAGCGTAGTTTTTTGTCGTAGTTGGGTTTTAGTTTTTTTACTTTATCTTGTTGCTATGTTAGAAATTGCATATGTAAATTCATATACTGCATATGTGGCGATGCTAGAGAACATGTTGTCCCTAGACTATAAAACGTCGCATAACTAAAGGACTGCTAACAAGATCAACCCTTAAAAAAAAAAAAAAAAAAAAAAAAAAAAAAAAAAAAAAAAAAAAAAAAAAAACCTTTTAGGGGCAACTGATTTTTAATGCTAAAATGTTGAAATAAATGATTGGCACCAGAATTTGCCAAAAAATTTACCTGTAAATAAGATAAAAAGAAAAGTGCCCAGTTAAACTGATGGCATTGAGCTCACAGGCTATTCACACTAATTGTATATTATACTCTTATTTCAAAGAATAATGCCCTCAAAAAATAAATGGATGGGGATTAGCCCCCCTTTCCTCCTTTTATACTTAACCAATGAACCTCCAAATCTAATCAGGGAAACTCCTTAACATAATAAACCGATTTACCAAATTTGAAGCAAATCCGATAATTCTGCACGAAAAAAACATATCACTAAATTAAGGAAGAGGTGTCTGATCCCCTTTCCCCCTTCTTTCTACTTAACTAATGAACCTCCAAATCTAATCGGGAAAGCTCCTTATCAGACTGAACATAGGGAAAAGTAAAGTAAATTGTGTAATTCTGCATGAAAAAACCATATCACTAAATTAAGGGGGAGGGGTCTGATCCCCTTTCCCCCTTCTTTATACTTAACTAATGAACCTCCAAATCTAATCAGGAAAGCTCCTTATCAGAATGAACATAGAAAAAAAAAAGTAAATTGTATAATTCTGCATGAAAATCCATTTATCTATATTAAAGGGAGGGACTTCCCCCCTTTCCCCTTTTATGCTTAACCAATGAACCTTCAAATCTAATGCAGGAAGCGCCATATCGGAATAAATCGGTATATCAAATTTGAAGCAAATCGATTAATTCTGCATGATAAACCCATATATCTAAATTAAGGGGGGGGGGACTAGCCCCCGCCTCCCTTTATACTTAATCAATAAACCTCCAAATTTAATCAAGGCAGTTTCTTAACATAATAAACCGGTATACCAAATTTGGAGCAAATTGAATAACTCTGCATGAAAAACACATTTATCTAAATTAAGTATGTGTGTGTGGAAGGGGGGGGGATAAAGCCCTCTTTCTCCCCTTTATACTTAACTAATGAACCTCCAAATCTAAGCAAGGCAGCTTCTTAACATAATAAACCGGTATACCAAATTTGGAGCAAATCGAATAATTCTGCATGAAAAACCCATTTATCTAAATTAAGGGGAGAGGACTAGCCCTCTCCCCCTTTCCCCGTTTATACTTAACCAATGAACCCCCAAAATTAATCAGGGAAACGCCTTATCAGAATGAACCTAGAAAAAAAAATTGAAGCAAATCGGATGCTTCTATCAAGAGTTATCGAGTTACGTACATACATGCATACATAGATATATACATATAAATGTTCATACATATAATTGTACATACATACAGAACCGGCGGGCACATTAGCTCTCAGGGTTTGATAGCTTGTGAGCTAAAAAAGGCTATTTTTCACATACTAATAAAATCGAAAATATTTTACCACAATTCTGGTGCCATTTGAAATACCTTGTGGATTATCTGTTATGATAATATTTTAGTCATAGAGTACTGACAGTACTTTAAAGTACCACTTTAATTAATTAATTCTGAGGAATTAAATTTCTCACGGGTGAGTATTTTTTTTACGTTTATCCTTTAATTTTCATTGTAGTAACTGAAAAAAAAAAAAAAAAAAAAAAAAAAAAAAAAAAAAAAAAAAAAATTGCAGTGGATCTTAATGCAGTAGATAAAGGGTTAAAGAATTCATTATCATCCATTAACATTATTTTTCTAGTTTCGTCATGTTATTTAACTTTTAACCCTACTATACAAAGTGTAGCCATTTAGCACATTTTAAATTTAAGGTTATAAGTTGTTCAGATTATAATATAGCCATATGACACACTTTAGTTTTCTTCTAAATTATGAATAAAAGTTGACATGTGAATTTTTAAATATTTTTCTTGTTCAATATACGGTTACTATATATATATTTACCCTATATATATAAAATCCTATTAGCGTGTTTTTTGATTCTGCGGTGTCTGAATGGGGAGTTGGCGAGCGTAGCTTGCAGGGGGCAGAGCCCCTTAACACCGCAGAATCTAACAGCACGCTAATTTAATCGGTTTTAAAAAGATTAGAGAAGATTGAATTATAATGAAAAAGCCTTTAGCTGTCTCCCTGTAAACGGGTTTCCATTCAATTCCCTTTGATTGCGAAAATTTAAGGCCGAATCAGTTTCTGTTAAGACATTCAATGGTTGTTTCGTGTTTGATTAAAGAAGATCAGTTAAACATTTGAAATGAAGTTAAAATAAAATGAAGTAAACAGAGTCTTTGCCTCCCTGTATTTTTAACAGCGTTATAAAACGATTGACATAATACAATTTACTACAATTACAACAATTTACCGCTTTAACCCATTCAAAGGCGGTGGTTCATTTTTGGACCACTTAATTTTAATTCTTAAATGCCACATTGGTACCAGAATATTGGAATGAAAATTTTCCTTTCATTAAGTAAGTGAACAAAAGCATTTCCGTATTTCGAATTTTTTTTTTTGTAAATTCTGGTGCCATTCACTGAAGGATTGAAGAAGGGGGGGGGGGGGGAATAAAAATCATGCATTGTACGGTTAACCCTTTATCACTGACGGTACTTATAAGTACTATTAAAATAACTTATTATAAAATTCATTTAATATATCGATTAGTTGTGATACAATTTAGAATAAGTTATAGATACATTAATTTATCTTGTTCCAGAAGCATTATTGGTTTCACAAAACAAAAATCTTTTTAAAAGGATGATTTATTTTGCCTTTGCATCTTTTCAGCCTTCTTGGCGTTGGGGGGGGGGGGGGGGAGTTTCAATTAAGAAATATTTCTATATTTCTGTTGTAAGAACATTATATTTATACATTGCCTAATTCTACAAAATACTAAGAAAAATATTTAAAATAAATATTTGAGTGGGGTTATAAATATTGCACAAAATTCCTATAAATTTAAGTTTAATGAATTATTCTAAATCCTCCAATTCTTCTAAAATTTATTAAATGATTATGTAAATCTTCTAATGTAGTTTCAAAAATTCACGAAAAATGCTTTAGAAGATAAAATTTTCATGAATTCATAATTCAGTACATAAAGAGTTAAAGGATTAATTATCATCCACTAACTTAATTTTCTACTTTTTCTAATGTTTCGATAACAAGTTTATTTTGATGAGTTTTATTAGCCCCCGGTATGTTATTTCTTTCTTCCAGCAAATAATGTGTCGTCTCCAAAAAATAACATTGCGCTGTACAAGCCAGCCGTAAAACAAAGCAGATGTATCATTATACTGTTAAATATTCTACTGCTGTTTTTCAAACTTCTAAGCATCGCACATTTTCGATTTTATACCGTCGTATTGGAAAAAAAAAGTATTTTAAAATGCAATTTGTTTGAAAACTGCATCACCATTTATTTTTGAGATATTAATTTTTTTGTAGTTTTTAGCAAAATTTGTTTAATTTTGGCAACTCAAGTACTCCATTTCTGTGGAAAGTAGAGGAAAAATAGTTGGAAAATAGTAGATTAATATATCTTTTTGTTGCCATTTTCCCGTAAAAACTGAAAAAAATGTAATTAAAATACATGCTATTTTGAAAAAAATATAAATGAATGATTTCTGATAAAACATGGAGCTATTATAAACTAGATTTAATTTTAAGTATCTATATTAATATTACAAACAAATGAAGGCATACGAATCATGAGATAGCAGATTTTTTTTTCGAGTTTCTTGCTGATTTCTTTCTGCTGGATTTGAGCATTATTCTGAGGTAGTGACGTCCTATGCATACTTTATTGTAGATGTTGTTTATGACTCGATCGTAAATGAAGAATTCTTCAGCGGATTCGGATGACGTCGTTTTATATAAAATAAAATCGCGTGTTTTAAATCTTAACACTGAACTACAGTAGTGCCCCGGTTATCCGAGTCCCACTTAACCGAGTTTCCGCTTTAGCCGAGTTATTTTCTTCTGATGGACTGATGATGGCCTCTATTATTATGAAACAGCCATTATAAATTAAGTGTTAGGTGAAGATGAATGAGCAGTCATAAAAAGTTAGAACTCTGAATTTCTAGTCAGAATAAGTAAAAAATGGCCATAATTAAAAAAAACAAACAAAAAAAAACTAATCTGACTAATCTGAATTTTTAAAACTAATCATAGTGCAAACGCACCTCATTTTCCACGTTTGACGTACTATTTCCGACTTGTTTTTCGTTATTCTTGAATTAAAATTATATACCTTTAAACGTTACAACAGGCTGTTTCATGCAGCTCAATTAAAACCGGTTGCCAAAAAACAGTATACAAACATATCAATGTACGAATTAATACTCATATTCTACCTTCTTTTCATCGAGCTGATGTTTCTTTTTATATTCCATAAAAGAGTTCGATGCACTTGTGTTATTTCATCAGATAGATATTTTATATCAAAACATCGTATAATGTTCAAAAACCGTAAGACAGTTGCGAAAAATAATACGAACTTCTGCAGATGAGTTTGCGAGCAATAAAACAATATTTCAGTTAAGTAGAATCATCAGAAACAGAAATGTTTTCTTGTTTTCAAAACGTTTCCTTCCAGACGTAAGGTGAAACTGTGAAAAAGAAATAACTTGAATGAAAGGTAAGTTTTATTCCAAACACTTTTTTTCTTTCTGTTGTTCTTGTTTTCAGCCGGTGTCTAATTCTTTTTAGAGAGAACCTTTTCATTTCTGGACAACTATGTTTTATTTTCAAATACCATCAATGAACGTGTAAAAATTTTGCTCCTCATAGAAAAAATGAAAGACTGGGAAGGAAAAAAAGCAAGAAGGAAAAAACTGTATTGTAATAATATTAATTTTAATCATCTTAATCATTAGTTTATTTTAAATCATCAATTTATTGCGATAATGTATTCATTATTGTTAAATAAAAATATTGAGTTGTAAACCTAATTTCATATATTCTGCATTTACGAGTCACTAATTAAGTCTAAAAAACAGTTTGATTAAGAGGCTACTTCACTCATGCCAAAAAACCCTTTTGTTAATGTTAATCCTATGGAAGATATTTTAAGAGATATCTTGTTTGCATTTCAATATTTTTAAATAATATTTTTGTATTGGATACCTGAGGTCGATCTCTACAAAGGGATTTTTTACTTTTTCGATTTTGTTTGCATGTTTGTTTGTTTTTTAATTTGGATATTTTTACTTTCGGAACCGGTTTCGAAATTAAAAGTATCTTCATTAAAAAAAAACCTGCAAAGAAAATCGAAAAAGTGGAAAACAGCCTTTGCAGAGATCGGCCCAGCTATTCGATGAATAAAAAATTATTTAAAAATATTGAAATTCAAACGAGATATCTTAAAAAAAATTTCTTTTCATAGGAGTGAAGTAGCCCTTAATATATTATACTAAATATTAGTTATTAAAATAACAAAATAATTCAGTAAAGGTACCTCGAGCGCCGGTACAATTTTTGTATTTTAGCGAAATTTTTTTACAGTGTAGCACTGGTTTAAGGCACGTGAATATACTTTTATTTGCACAACACAAACAAAAGACGTAACTCAAGCACAAAATTCTGAAAATTATTTACAGCTACAGAAAAAAAAAGTTCTTTTAAATAGCTGGCATATGAAGACTTGTCTGTTGATGTTGGTGTTGTCATTAACTTAAACACAAACACTACAGTTCTCCCACACTTAATATTTTAGTTAGGATTTGGTGTATTTGGCTGTATCAGATGAGACTCAGTTGATTGAATACATGTGATACTAGGATACATTAGTTCAGAATAATCTTGTTTAACAACTGTATTTTCACTTCATTAACTTCCTGTTTCAATTTGTTCAGAATTTGTATCATAGCTAAAGATACCTTTGATCCTACGTTAGTCAATTGATCAACATGTCTTTTCCGAATATTTGAACCAAATTGAATTTTATAATGCAAGTTGCCATGTCTTTCTATAAAGCGACCAAACTTCCACTTGGCTTCTGAAGTATAATTTCTAACAGACACTTTAATTTTAAATTATTTTACTTTAGAGTTCAAATTTCTGGCATTTTGTTTATCATAAACAAAGTTTGTAACGCTTGCAACTATCAAACCTATATTTGTTCTTATATGACACGTAGATGCAGGTCAGATAGAGATGCAGGTCAATCTCTCTTTGCCACATGAGGTATTTTTCTATATTGCAAAAGGAAGTTATTTTATTTCATTTGCAAAGAGCCAGATTCTGAAGCTTGGACTTTTGCTCCACGATTGAGAATCTGCACATGTATATGGGCAATATATGGGCAAAGGTGACCGATCACTTGCGATTTTAGACGTTTTGTTAAATATCTAGAAAAATACATGAGGAATTAACCTGAAACTGCAGATGTGTAAACATTATAGTATAGGTCATATATTTCCGCGAAGATTTTTTTCCTGAAACCCCATAGGGGACCGTCAACAATTTGAAAAAGAACGAATATCTTTTGGATATCTTTTTGCTGTATCCAAATATACGTACGTGCAATATTGTGTACGCTATCTTGGCACTAATCAACAGATATTTGATACAACCCCTGATCTTTTTGCTTGTTTTTGGGAACAACGGATTTCGAGCTTATTCTATCGACGATTATTTTCAGAATTTTCAAGCTATGATTTTGAGACTTTCACAAAAGTTGCTCTATATACTTAGCTAATATATTATGCATATTATATTTTGATTGCATTCGCGCATGCACAGTGAAACATGTTTTAGTCAACCTGTTCATTTTTCATCCAATCTTTATTATTTTTTAATTCTGATTGCAAAGCATTGTGTACAATATTGTTTGTCATATTTTCTGAAAAGAACTTTTTTTTATATTAAGAACTCTGCAAATTATAAGCAAAAAACTTGGCGAAATTTGGAGCTGTTTTTATAAAAACCTTAATTTCTCTACGAGTATACATGCTATCCTCATAAAAACGAACACAATGTATTACAATAAGGCACTTATTAATAATCTCGTGTTTGAATGCTTTTGCTAGATTAGTTTTTACAGGTTATCCAAAAGATATTCGTTCTATTTCAATTTGTTGACGGTCCCCTATGGGGTTTCCGGAAAAAAATCTTCGCGGAAATATATGACCTATACTATACTGTTTACACACCTGCAGTTTCAGGTTAATTCCTCATGTACTTTTCTAGATATTTAACAAAACGTTTAAAACCGTAAGTGACCGGTCACCTTTGGCCACATAGTGAATGACTCACCTTGACCATTTGCAGCTGAATGGTATGGAATAATTAACATATATTTTAGATCATAATTATTTAAGAATGTCCGAAATTTTGTAGAAGTAAATTGGAGACCATTATCTGATACCAAAGATATAGGATACCCGAATCTGACAAAAGGTAAATAAATATAAGTAATCGTATGATCTCTACATGTATTTCGATTGGGAAAAAAAAAAAAAAAACTTCTGGCCATTTGCTATGAGCACATCAACCACAAGGAAAAGCATTTTACCCATAACAGAGCCAAAATAATCAATATGAATTATTTGGCATGGAGCTGTAGGCCATTCCTAATAATGTGTATCAATCATAGGAGAATTATTTTTCAAAGTTAGTGCATTTCTGTGCAAGATCTTCAATATCTTGGTCAACTCCTGGCCACCAGATAACGCCGAGGGCTAACGATTTCATTTTCACTATACGAAAACGTCCATAGTGTAAATCATTTAAAATTTGCTTTCTGTGAATCTCAGGAATATTTAGGCTACATCCTTTTTAAACACACCTATGTTGAAGAGTAAATTATTCTTTCTTACCGCCAAAAGTAAAAGTCTTAGGAATTTCCGAACCATAAATGAGGTGATAAAAAATTTGACGTAATAGAAAATCTGCATTTGTAACTAAGGCGACAATTTAGAAGTTAAATAAAATGTAGAAAGTTCGTTAATTTGAAAAAGTTCAGATTCCTCAATTATATTACTTGAGTTAAGTTGTGATAAATCTTTACTACGTAATGGAAGACATGAAAGACATTCCCATGCTCAGTAGTTCTTTTGTAACTTTTTATATCATATTAAAATGTTTGTAAATTTAATGCATAACGTTGCATTCTAGCAGCTGAAAGTACAGGAATTCTCTTTGAAGGAAAAAAAAAATCAGACACAAGAGGTTTACTCTCTTTAAATAAAGTAAATCTATTACCATATAGTAATATATGGTAATATATGGTAATATATGGTAAATATTGAAAAAAAATTACATCAAAAATAATCGCAAGTGCCTCTTTATCCACCTGGCTATACCTTTTCTCTGCATTAGTCAAATTTCTTCACACAAAACCAATAGCTTTCTTCCATGCTATCTGGCATCACATACGAAAGAATTGCGGAGAAAAGCAACAGTTGCTAACGTTAAAAGTAATGTAGGATGAAATGAGTAAGAACTCTTTCAGATGTAAGTCATTTTTTGTACTCTTAAATGCTTGTTCTCAACCAGCAGTCCATATAAATTTAACATTCTTTCTAAGAAATTGATTTAAAGTATGTGCGATTGCATATAAGTTCGGTACATAATAAATTTAACCGCTTTCTTGCTTGTGGATGTGTTAGAAAATTCTACTGTCTGATAGTCAATTCAATTACTTGGTCGTGATATTTTTCAATATGCGAATTGAGAACATGTCTGAGGTGTTTAAAACTTCTTTTTTTTTTATTTGATGTAAAAGGAAATTTTTTCACATCATCTGAAATTTGGAAAAGTTAAACTTATCTATTTTGAGCTATTTTAATAAGTATTTTATAGAAAAGACAGGGGATTAATAATTAGTTTGCCAAAAATGAACAGCCAATTTCAAAATATCTTTCGAATAAGTAATTTTCTATTAATTCGTGGGACGACTTTTCAGTTTTAATTTATTGACACGAAAAAAATTTTAAAGTACATAGAAATTTGAGAAATAAGTGAACATCGCAAGTAAAAGCGCATTAAATTCCATAAGTGATTTTTTGATAAAAATAACTTTCATCGTGGACCAATAAATTTTTTTAAAAAGATTTCAATATGGTTTTAGTTTAAATAAAAATGTATCTTATCAAAATACATGGAAATTTAATAAAGTTTCAACTCGCATTATAATACAGATATGTTTTTGTCATAAATGTAAAATATTTTCGATATACTTTCGGTATGTTACACTGTGAATTAAATTTTAGCAGTTAATTGAAACAGGCATTTAAATGAGCCATGCAGAAATTCAATTCGGTCATCGAAATACTAGCTTTGGCTTCCTTTTCAAATCCATTATTACTAGATAACTTCAATTAAAAGGTAACAAGAGAAAGCAGAGCAAAGTTGAAGGCCCTTATTTCGTTCTCTGCTAATGCATTTACTTCAATGTGAAAGAAAACCGTTGATTGACATTAGTAAAAACATTTTTTTCTTATTTTTTTTTTGATACATAATCTGCTTTTCGACATCGAAAGCATATCTTATATGTACAGAATGATGTCCGAAAATTAAGTTTAAAAATGTAAAATATATTTTAACACTTCTTTTTTATAACCCATTTATGCCTAGTGTCCCATTTTTGGGACGCTTCGAATTTTAATAAATTTGTATTATTTTCTTCTTCTTTATAACATTAAAATTATATGAAATAATTATCTATAAATGTCTTTATCTATTACCGAAAGATGACACCATAAGACGAATATTTATCTGCTTAAATGAAAAATTTTTCGGTGTTTAGAGATTTTTCATTTTTAAAGATGGTGAAATGTAAAAAGTGAGTATATTTGTATTTTTTCTATCAAAGATTCAAATAAATAAGTCATAATCTTAGCTTGCAGACTTCTTTGAAATCGTATTTTTTTAAACTGCGAAATTATATATTCAAGCCTATTTTCTATGCATTTTTGAAACTTACGAAATGTAGGGTGTTTGGCACGAATGGGTATATATTTTTATTAGCTATTTAGTGGACAGTTATTTATGTAAAGTGTTTTTGAAGACAATTAAGAAATAAATTGTTTTTACGTCTCAAATATGATTAGTCATATTTTATTAATAATAATACTTATATTGTTAATAGTCTCTATAAAGAAATAAATATATATTTTTTAGTAGTTCACAAAAATACTAATTATAGTATATAATGTACTATTTAAAATCTTATTTTATATAAATTTTGACAAACATATAATTATGCATATTATATAAATATTATGCATATTCCCATATTTAGTAGGCTTACATTTTATCGAATAAATACAAAAAAGCTTTAGCGTAATTTTTTTTAGTATTTTTCCAGTTTATTTTGTGACATTTTAAAGTGATCTTACCAACAAAGGAGGTGGGTTGATAAGGGCAATTATTCGCATCATACGCGCGAAAAAAAAAAGAAAAAAAGTTTATGTTTCCGAAATTTTTTCAATGTTTTTGTATACTTAAAGATATGCATTTTTTTTTATAATGTAAGATTTACGTGCTAAATAAAATAGAAAGTTATAGAAATTGTAGCCCCGGTAGTTTCGGCTTTTTCCTACATTTTTGTCATTTGTTTCATCTTTGAATTATTTTTTCTATAAGAAGCGTTCCATGAACCAAATTAATTTTGACTTACAATGATAATACTCTTTATAAGCTTTCATATGAGCATTATTTTATTTTGGTTCCGTGTGCGCTTCTACCTATTAGAGAAAAATATATTTTGTGCGAGTGTCATAGATTTCTCAAGGCGAGTATCAATTGCATTGCTATTGGAGCGTGTTCAGATTTGTTTTGCTGCGCTCAAAAAGTATTTACGTAGTTCAGATGTCAATGTTGTGTTCTGAAACTGTTGTTGTAAATATTTATTGAAAAATTTAATAATAAATAATTCCTGGAAGTCAGTGTGATTGTTGTAAAACGTGGCGAAAAACAAATAGTGATTTTCGTATCTTTTCTAACACAAAAGTTCTGCCTATACTTAAAAGTTTTAAAAACTGCGATCTACAGAGTGGTTCTAAGTTTTGCTCTATATGCAGATCATATGCATTTCGTGCGTTTCGGGATTGAAATACTTCTATTTCTTTTTCTGTGGTAACAATAAGAGATTGTGCGTCAACGACTACTGTCGACGACACCACAAATAAGCAACTTAATATATATCGTAATAATATTATCGTCCAGAGAATTTACTTTTGCCGTAGTCTCTTACCTAAGCATTTGGAAATAAATAGCTATTAGCGAATTTCTAATCTGTAACAAAATATATTTGGGGTTAAATTTCTTTTTTTCTTAATGATAAAGAACAGGAAAATAAAGCAATTTTCACTGAAAGAAAAAATTATTATACAATCAATAAGTGCTTCAAGAAGGCAAATAAATGTGGCGATAGTTTGTATTCTACGATCAAAAGAGGCTCTGTCGAACATGGGAATTTTTAAAAATCATTTATCCCAGAGAGAAAAAAAAATGTGGTCGAAATGTTTTGTAAAGCGTTGAAAAATAGTGAAGTCAAAATCAAAGTCAATTTAATCCTAGAGTGCCTAGGCACGGTGTAATACCTACGTTTACCTCATATCTAAGCTGAAAAGACATAAGCAAAAATTATCAGAGTATACATAAATTAATAATATTGAAAATGTTGCTTTGAGAAAATTGTTGTCAACTTCATAAAAGAGAAATTCCTTACTTTTTTGTAATAATAGTAATAATAATTAAAAGGCACGTATCAGTGGGAATTTTTTACATTTCAGGTATGTTAGATAAATCATAGTTTCTTTAGTAATCACTGCGGAATCATTGGGGTAAATCTCACCCAATCGCCCCATTTTTTCTTTAAAAAAGGGGGTAAATTTTTTGAGAACTCTTCTGATTTGCGTTGAATCTTTCAAAGTCAGCCACGAGAAAAGATAGGTGATAGAATGTCTTTCCCTCGTTCACTAGGACGAAAGAACTATACCTCTTTGAATTAAGTAATCCTGCTCGTGTACAAACGTTTCATTTCTATACGTTTAATTCTTACGGGATAACACACAATAAATAATATTAATGAAAGAGTAACATAAAAGCTGATTGTATTTATTGATGAAAGGGTATTACATGTAATTAATGTCAATTTTGTGAAATAATTCAAGTTTTAAGATGTAAAGTAAATCGTTAGCATATATATATATATGCATTTTTTTCTTTTAAAAAAACGTGATTTTTATAGGAACTGCTACAAAATCTGAAAAATAAATATGAAAAGTGTGATGTATTTTTCCCTAAAAAGAAGTAAAACTGATGCATTTTGCAATATAGAACAATAGATTCATTTTTAAAACGTATTTAGCCAAAAAAATAATGGTAGACAAAATGAGGAGGGATTTATCCCACTCTTGTGGCTAACGTTACAAAAATAGGCACGTGTGCGTACGGATTAAAGAAAATTCAGTATTCAATATCAGATGTGGGTAAAATATCTTATCCAGTGATACCTCGTTGATCATTGTATGTTGCCTATTAGTTGAATCCAGTATGCGATGTCCGATACAGGCAAAAAGTCCTATCCAGTGATATCCCATTCATCATTGTACGCTACATATTAGTTGAGAAAGGGATGCTGACAACAGAAATAATATATGATAATAAAAGCTGTAATGACCCCCCTCCCCCCCAAAAAAGAATTGAGTTAATCATATGATTGGAGATAATCAATGGTCCTCTATATATCTGTTAAATTACTATTTGAAAAAAAAAAAACCTAATGCTCACAGATATTTTATTTGATAATGGATGCATTTGACAATAAAAAAATGTAACTTTAGTTGATAAAAGTGGTTCATAATGGGTTTTCTAAAAAAGATTAACACCACTTAACGCCACATGAAGATCTCAGATGATAAATGAGACAAAACAGAAATATAGAGTTAATGCCAGATAATCAATCAATGATCCTGTATCATCTGTTCAATTAATATTTGAAAAAAAAAAACAAACACTCACAGCTATTTTAATTGATAAAGGAGTCATTTGACAACAAAAAATTGTTGCTTTAGATGATAAAAGTGGTTCAAATGTATTTTCTTAAAAAGATGATTTGTCCCTTATCACCTTTGTCATCTGAAGTCTTCATGCATAAAGAGATCCGATGATAAATGCGTCAAAAAAAAAAAAAAAAAAAAAAAAAAAAAAAAAAGAAAAAAAAGAAAAAAAAGAGTCAATTATATGATTAAAGATAATCAATGATCTTCTGCCATCTGTTAAATTACTATTTGGAAAAAAACTAATACTCACAGGGATTTTAGTTGGTAAAGAAGGCATTTGACAATAAAAAAATTGTAACTTTAGTTGATAAAAGTGGTTCAGAATGGGTTTTCTCAAAAAGATGGTTTGTCACTTGCCACCTCATGAAGATCTCAGATGTTAAACGTCACAAAATAAAAAAATATTGAGTTAATCATATCATTAAAGATTATCAATGATACTCTACCATCTGCTAGTTTACTATTTAGAAAAAAACTAATACTCACGGGGATTTTAATTGACAAAGGAGTCATTTGACAATAAAAAATTGTTGCTTTAGTTGATAAAAGTGGTTCAAATGTATTTTCTCAAAAAGTTGATTTGTCACTTACCACCTTTATCATCTGAGGTCTTCACACATGAAGAGATCTGATGATAAATGGGGCAAAAAAAAAGAGTTAATCATATGATTAAAGATAATCAGTGATCCTCTACCATCTGTTAAATTACTATTTGAAAAAAAAAAAAAAAAAAAAAAACTAATACTCACAGAGCTTTTACTTGGTAAAAATTTGACATTTGACAATAAAAAATTTAACTTTTGTTGATAGAAGTGGTTCATAATGGATTTTCTCAAAAAGATGATTTGTCATTTACCACCACATGAAGATCTCAGATGATAAATGTGACAAAAAAAAATTTAATCATATCATTAAAGATAACACTGGGGAACACACATTTTGTTGACTTAGATGTGGCATTTGTTTTTGGCTAATTATTGGCATCTAAATTCAAAAATGACCGTAGTTGTTTTCTATCATGTCAACTTTTTAAGCTACAGGATATCCCCAAAATCGTACTTAATGTGGATGAAAAGGAAAATAAAGAAAAAAATACCAAACATATTATTCGCACAACGGCTGTATATTGTTACTATAAGCTACATTGTGTTCATACAAGTAATAAAATCCTTTTATAAAACGAAAAAAGTACATATTAAGGAAAAAACTTTCGCTTTTTTCCCGGAGTGTTCAATTTGTGGACAATCTCGCTTCATGCTCCGACAAATAGTTAGACATATATTCATCCCATCTACCTAAATACCGTTCTTCCACGAGTTTCAAATCTTGGTGGAATCGCTCCCCTTGCTCATTACTGACTGCACCAAGATTTTCCAGGAAGTCATCACGATGACTAGGTAGAAAATAAAGTTTGATGCTCTTGTTGCAACCAAGCATTTTGAAGCTCTCTAAAAGTTGCTGGTCAATTTCGGTTTAATTTTATACTCGCTTATTTCCAAGAAAGTCTTTGCCAGCCAAACATTCTTTTGGAGTTCTGTCATTGTTCCGATGAAATCTTCATTTCAAATGAGCTGCCGAATCTGTGGACCGTCAAATATTCCTGCCTTTATCGTTATAAAAGACAGGTTTGGAAATTTCGAAATGAGATACTTGAAACAGTCTCCTTCAGTTGGCTGAGCTTTCACGAACTGCTTCACCAGACTTAGTTTTATATGCAGAGGTGAGAATATGATGTTCTTTCTGTCGACAAGTGCTGATGCAAAATGTTTGAATCACCAGGTTTGAGGTCAGATCTTGGAGGCCAATTCGATTGGAACCAATGCTTCTCCCGAGCTGTGCTGTCCCACATACACAAAAAACAGGCGTACTTGGTATATCCACGTTGCATTCCTACCTCCACAATCGGAGAATCTTTACTTCAGCCATTAGTGGAAAACGAAAGCTTCCTAAGACTCACGCCCGATTCAGTGTAGAATGGCCACATTGATATAAGCTGTAGAGAAAAAATTTCATGTGATGGAAGAAAACTAATTGCAGTTTTAAAATTAATACGCCCTTTTTTTTTACCTAAAAACAGCTAAAAAATCGAAGTCAACAGAAATTGTGTTAAAAATTGTTCCCCAGTGCAATCAGTGACCCTCTCCCATCTGTTAAATTACTATTTGGAAAAAAACCTAATACTTACAGAGATTTTAATTGATAAAGAAGTCATTTGACAATAAAAAATTGTTGCTTTAGTTGATAAAAGTGGTTCAAATGTATTTTCTCAAAAAGATGATTTGTCACTTACCGCTTTTATCATCTGAGATCTTCACCCATGCAAAGATCCGATGATAAATGTGACAAAAAAAATATTGAGTTAATTATATGATTAAAGATAATCAATGACCCTCTACCATCTGTTAAATCACTATTTGAAAAAAAAAAAAAAAAAAACTAATACTCACAGAGCTTTTAATTGGTAAAGGAGTCATTTGACAATAAAAAATTGTAACCTTAGTTGATAAAAATGATTCATAATGGGTTCTCTCAAAAGGTGATTTGTCATTTACCACATAAAGATCTCAGATGATAAATGTTGCAAAAAAAAAAAAAAAAAAAAAATGCTAGCCGTCCGTGGCGACCAGTTTGGTCTCCCTTAAATCTGTGCTAGGCATTGTGTCACGTTACTTTTATTCATAATTTAATTTACTTACTTAAACCTTCGTCAAATCGGAAGATTCTGATAGAGAAATCAAGAACTCGATATTTCTATATTAGTCGGGCACATGTGATAAATCGCCAAACATTGTAACTGTTACATTTTTTTGCTATTTCATTAATTTAGATTAAAATATAATCAATCCTTTCACTTATTTTATTTAAAATAAATAACTTTAATTTAAAACTCATGACTTTCACTTAAAAAAAGAAAGAGAAAAATCAATAAATAATACCATAAACCATTTAATTTCAACATCAAAGCATTGCTTTAATTTACTCCTCGAAAAATAAAAAATGCCACTGGCGAGTTAAGAAATGCTATTGGCGAGAATTACGCCCAGCTAACATAAAAGTACGAACTCTTTACGATCATGGCAACTTCTATGTAATTTTATTCGGAAAAAATATTTTGATTAAATAGGTTGCGAAAAAATACTTTGCCAAATTTCTTTTCTCGCTATGAACTTTTTCTCTATTTCGCCAAGTACCTATACTGGAAAAGTACCTTTATTTATTTATTGTATTTTAAATGCGATGAATAAAATAGATCTATTTTAAATAAGGTGAATGAAAGACGTGTATTTTAAAATATACCTGATATAAAATTAGTAATTTGGATTTCAAAAGTAATGCGTTCGTTTCTGCGACGGTTATTAAAGCCTATTTTGGCAATCGCTTATGCTCTGTGTTTGACGTCTTTCCCGATCCAATCTATTTCGATTTTATCTTTTTAATTCGGCTTCTTCGCCACGTTCATGCATTCGCCAAGACCTTTTATAGGCATTTCTAATGGTATTTTAAAGCTCCATAATTGTAGTGAAAGAGCGAAACGTAAATAAACCCAACTTATCTCAGCCTAAATCCTACCAAAGGACTTTTACACAATAACCAATGAGATGCGGTTCATTTCGGCGTTGCCATTAAACAATTAACAAATAATCGCGATTTCTGTACCACGTGCGATTGCGTAATATATATACAGATTTAGTTAATCATATCATTAAATATAATCAATGATCCTCTACCATCTGTTAAATTACTATTTGGAAAAAACCTAATATTCACAGAAATTTTAATTGATAAAGGAGTCATTTGACAATAAAAAATTGTTGCTTTAGAGGATAAAAGTGGTTCAAATGTATTTTCTCAAAAAGATGATTTGTCACTTATCCCCTTTATCATCTGAGATCTTCATACATGAAGAGATCTGATGATAAATGTGACAAAATAAAAAATATATATATTGAGTTAATTATATGATTAAACATAATCAATGACCGACCATCTGCCATATGTTAAATCACTATTTGAAAAAAAACCTAATACTCACAAAGATTTTAATTGATAAAGGAGGCATTTGACAATAAAATTTTTTAACTTTAGTTGATAACAGTGGTTCAAAATGTGTTTTCTTAAAAAGATGATTTGTCACTTACCACCTTTATCATCTGAGCTCTTCGTACATGAAAATCTCAGATGATAAATGTGACAAAATATAAAAAAAAATATTGAGTAAATCATATGATTAAAGATAATCAATGATCTTCTGCTCTGTTAAATTACTATGTGAAAAAAAAAAAAAACCCTAATACAGAGATTTTAATTGATAAAGGGGACATCTGAAAATAAACGCAAATAAAGATTTGAACTTTATAGTTTATTCTCTCAAAGCGATGATTGTGTTACTTACCATCTTTATTATCTGAGCTCTTCATACGATAATATGATATTTAGATTCAGTTTTTTCATTAAAACTGATTTAATAAATTGGTAGTTATCTTTTTGTAAAATATTTGCAACAATTAGATTAATCAACAAAAAATACTATTATTGAAATCTCGTATTTATTTTAAAAACAATGTAAATAAATGTATTGTGTACTATCTGTAAATAGAAAAGTTTTTGTAGTTACAATTTTTTTATATAACTTTTTTATGAGAAAAACAACACCTATGTAAATGTTTGAGAAAATAACTACTTAAATAAATAATTATCTTCGACTGTTTCGTTGTTATTTCTATATGTGATCGAGCAAAATATTTTATATGAAAGTAAAATTTAATTTTATTACTGGATGGATTAAAATATTTATATATATTAAATATTCTTTAATGGTACTTAAAAGTACCGTCGGAGAATAAAGGGTTAAATTAGTGTGCGTTTAAACTAAGAAATCTTGACTGTATAATATACCACTTTAAATAAACATAAAACCAAAGAACAATCTGAAGTTAAATTCACTAATCGAATAAAAATTCAACATGTGCCGATATCTTTAAAGCTTACTAAATTGCTCTTTCGGATTTATACTTCAGGAGATATTTTATATAGATAGATACTTTTTGATCACGTACAACAGTTCTTTCACAGATTTTATTTTTCAACAAAAGTTTTTGTGCTACAATGTCTTTGGGGTGGAAAACAAAACATTTTTTATTTCTTTTTTTTAAGCCTTCGAAAAATCAATAGCATGGCACGTGCGAAATGCCTGCGGAATTTCAAGAAAAACTTCGTACACTTCACTTAAATTTCAACAGAGTGGAATCCGTTTTTGCAGAATACAGACGAATCAAATAAAACTAAATTTTTGAACGCCTTTATAATAGTTAGGCTTTCAACTCTTTTATAATAGTTAACCTTTTTTTTATAAATTTCTTTTTTACTAACCAATTTAAAATAGTTAAGGTTATTGAACTCGACAGAGTATACATTTTGTCTAGAATTTTACACAAGAACCAATGGTTTTGCAAAATTCGATTCGCAGGTTTAGTAACACCTAGTCAAATTCCACGTGCAAAAATTGGCAATATACTATTAAAAATGAGTACAGAAATAAAAATCATCTACTATATAGCTACTAAATATATATAATACAAATAAAAATTTCGTTCCGGCTGCTTATAACTTGAGTACTGCTGAATATATTTTGATGAACCTTGCACCGTTAGTTAGAAAATTCTTCAAGAAAGGTTTTAGTATATTGCATATCATTCTACGTCGCTTATTTATAGAATTATGGGGAAAGTTCCATAATCAGGTGAACCCCATTATCAAAGACTAGCCTTTTGAAAAAGATTTTGCTGAATGCATTTCGATGAAACTTGCACTATTAGTTGGGTAATTTTTCAGGAAAGAATTTTTATATGTAACATATCTTTCTTCATTGCTTAGTTATAGAGTTATGGGGAAAGTTCTATAATCAAGTGAATCCGATTATGAAAGATTAGCCTTTTTAAAAAGATCTACTGGATGGATTTTGTTGAAATTTGCATTGTCAGTTAGATAATTTTTCCTGGATGCTTTTAATATATATCGTTTCACTCTATCATTCTTTACCAAATCGTGCTGTAAATGATCAACTGAAAGGGTTTGTCCGTAATATAGTCCATCTCAAAAGTTTAAGCACTCTTCAAATCTGGTTAAAAGAAATTGAAGAAGTAACTATATGAAGCCAATTTACAATAAATTCTCGACATTTAATCAAAATCAAATAAAATAAACAGTTTTTGTTGGTGAAAATAAAAATTAGATTGAATTTTTATTTAATTTACTTTTTTCCTGAAGGAACACTGTCTCAAAAGTTTAAACACTTTATGCACAATTTTTTTTTAGATAGAAACACGGGATTGGTCGGGTGTAATGAGGTTTTATGACATTGAATTCCCATTTTTTAAAACTATAAAAGTGAAAAAATCATTTCCACTCGTTTTAAAAATGCCGGAGGGTAAAGAATTCACAAAAGGTGAGATTTTAAAAGTTTTTAAATTGAAATAAAAAAATAAAACTGTTTCTCAAATCGCAAAAGTTTTAAATCGATTAAAGCTATGTATATGTATCAAGTACTCTCTAGAAACGTTAATTTCAACCAGAAACCAAGATGCGGACGACCGCGTATGACGTTTGTTGAGACCGATCGGAGTACACAGATTGGTGTTTCGATAAAATATGCCCATACAGTTAATTTAAAATAATCTCGGTATACAGGTATCCAAAGATACTGCACATAGACGTATTAAAAAATGTAATTACATCATACTAAAGAAAATGGCTCGCAAACCGTGTCTCAAACTACACCACTAACAGGCAAAGATGAACTGGGCTTAAAAACACATGTCCTGCGGGGACTGTACTGTTACCTTGGCTTACTGTTTTATTCAGTGATGAGAAAAGGTGGAACTTAGATGGCCCTGATGTGTGGAACATGTATTGGCATGATCTAGGAAAGGATTCCAAGGACTTTTTTTCAGCAGGTAGCAAGGTGGTAAGCATGTTTGGTTTCGAGGATATTCGGCTTCAACATCCCGACCTCTTTGCATTTTCTAAAAGGAAGACAAAATTCCCAAAAATATCAAGAGAAGATGAAGCAACATTTCCTTCCATTCTGGGACTTTTTTTTCTTTTTCTTTTTCTTTTTTTTTCTTTTTCTTTTCTTTTTCTTTTTTTTTGGGGGGGGGGGGGGAGTAGGTGGTCCTGAATGGATTTTTGAACAAGATAATGCCCCAATCTACACATCACGTTCTAGAAAACCGTGGCTTTCACAATTTTTTTTTTAAATTCTTGAATAGCCAGCTCAAGTCCTGGCGGAAATCCGGTTGAGAATGTCTGAAGCATTTTAACCCATCAGATTTATAGCAATGAAAAGCAGCATGATTCTCTTGAAGAACTCAAAGAGACCATTGAGAAAGCATGATACTTTTTGCCACCAGAAATCCTGCAAAAGTTAATAATTTCGATGGACGCGCATTTATTTGAACTAATTTGAAATCACGGAAAAATAATTTGTATGTAACAGTTTTGTAAAAATGATAAATGTAGTTGTTTTTGCCATTGTGCATAAACTTTTGAGACAATTTTGTTTAGACATATTTTAAATTATATTTTTTACAAATCTGTAATTTTTTTTTTTGAATTTTCATCTCATTTATTTAAATGAAGTTGCGAGTTCCGCAAATAAAAAAATGTTATTTATTCTAGCTTTTTATTATTTATTAAAAATCAACATTTTGTTCTTGTGCTTAACTTTTGAGACGGACTATAGGCCAAAATTCTGCCTAACACATTAGAAAATATAATAGCGCATTGCTGTTAGTATCGTTTTATTTATTATTTATTTATTTTATTAATTACTAGCAGACCCGTCCGGCGTTGCCCAGGTTTTGTAAATAATAACCTTAAACTAAACATAAGTTTGTATGATTTTATATCTTTGGAAATTCTTTTAAATGAACCTAATTTCGGAGGCCCCATTCTCTTCCGCAGCGTCTAGTGTGTTCCCATCAAACTTCTTTCCGAACGAACCTGTAATCTAGATACCCCCTACATATGGCAGTATTTACCGGAAGTGCCCGCACGCGCCGGAGACAATCGAAAACCAAGTTGAGTGAGCCAAAACTCGTAGGAATCAAGCCCATAGAATAATAATAATAATAAAACACACCATTAATGTTAGAAAATGTTGGTAACTAAAGTCTAAGATAAAATTTCATAATACAGAAAATAGCTAAATTATAATCTAAGTTGAAGGAAGCAAATCCCGTAAAATTGGGCCCTTAAATCCAAGGAAATAACGCGCCACCAAACGGTGGAAGATGTCCCCCCACCTTGTAAATTTCATGAATTACTGTTAGTATTAACACGATATTTAATAAACGGATGAAATCCCTTATCTAAAGTTACCTTTAAGGTAACGCGATTTTTAATTTACGGATGTAGTGAGTAGACGTAAGTTGATGCTGAAAAAGGAGATTAGTGTTCGAAAAAGGTGGTAACTGAGGTATATAGAAAGACCGGGCCCTAGGGGTTAGGGTCTTAACTGGAATATAATTGGGTATAAGAAAATCTTTTAGGGGTTTTAAAGTAGCTGGAAGACGCTAAAACTATTTTAAAGAAAATTGAAATAGAATATGATAGTTTTTAAAGGAGCTGCAACAAAGGCCCTAAGAAGACGATTAATATTCAAAATTGGTGGTAGCTGAAGTCTGCAATTTTTTTTTTGTCGTTCATGTAGTAGCTGGAGAACCCAAGACGTTATTAGAAAAAAAAAGTTCGTGAATCGGACCATTTTTAAGGGAGTTATAACAGGGGGCCCAAAAGAGCCCAACTGACAGTTGAGAGCAGGGCTCTAACATGAAAACATGTTTAAATGTTTTAGTACTTAGCGTTTTAGATCTTCAATTACTCAAAATTAATGATAGGCTATGAAATAACCATTAGAATAATATTTAAAGAAATGCACAAAAAGGGGGTAAATGCTTAAAAAGGGGCCCTAGAGCCCCACTAAAAATATGGGGATGTTGGTCTAGGGGGAAGTGTCTAAGACTCAAATTAAAAATTATGCAATGAGAAGGTGAGAAAATTAGGGCGTAAAAAATGTATAGCACACAAAAAGTTCGAGGGGCCCTAAAGGACTCTAAGGTACCCCAGGATTTTAACTGGAATATAGAAATTGGATAATAACTAAATGGAAAAATGGTTCCAAAAATGAAGATCAGATTAAGGGGGGCAATTTATTAATAATTTATGGTGCAAAAGCAAAGCGATATAGGTAAGCGTCTTATCTTAAATAGGAAAGGTGACCGCAAGATTAAAGGCGAGGTCACGTCAATCAAGGTCGCACGCCACGTAGCGGACGGAGTGAACAACAGAAAGATGCCTAACTGTTTTCTTCTTTATGGATAATCTATTAATTGCACATCTATGAAATAACTGCGCAAGCGCCAACATCGTGTTTTCATTTGTTTGTAGCATTTATATTCTGACAGTAATAGAATGTTCTATTAATTTTTATTCGTGTTTTTTGACTTATTTATTATAGTTAATTATTTAAATAAAAACAGTTCTTTTTTAGAACTAATATTATTTGTTAAAATGGCAAAATGTTGGCAATCGAATAACTCTAGTTTTCGAAATTGTAAGAAAATTCTTTTTCTTATAGAATTCATATGTCCTTTTCCAAAGAGCAAAATAAGTTAGTTACGTATTTTAACTTTAATTTATTAAAAAATATATATATTATTTGATATATATTATAAAATGTTGTTGATTTAAATAAGCTCGATTTTAATTATTTTTTTTTTAATGAAATGAAAAATGACGCATAAAAATTAGTAAGTAGTTAATGTGTAAAGATTGAATTTTGTAGTCTAATTTTTTACTCAATTCTTGATGTGCTAAAGTTATAAAAAATGATATACACGGTTCTATTCCAGATGAAAATAGAATGTTTATGAAGGTTTAGAATATGTATAGAATTTAATAATAAATAAAATATTCAATTTTAAGTCCTTTTCTTCGTTTATCAAGCGCAGACGATACATCGAAAACTTATTCCAATATTCTTTTGATCGTATCTTATTCATGTTATCTAAATTACAAATAGTTCATTTATTTAATTTAAAATTCATTTTATTTTATATTCAGAATCACTTTAATTTAAAATGCATGCATTAAATATTGTACTATTAAACGAGCAAGTATTGTTAATTTAGTATTTGTTTAAATATTTTGCGAGTTCAGACAATAACTGCAAAAATTTTCTTAAAATCGCCAGATTAGATTTTTTTTTTTTCTTGAAGCAGACAAAGCTATTTAGAGAATCCCTGTTAAAAATTCTATTACGAATTTCAGATTGTTACTTACTCACAGAAGATGAATCTTGTTTGCCTGATATATTGCAAAATATTTTTGTTACAGCTTGTTTTGATAAAAATATGTGTATTTTAAAAAAAGTCGCAATGTTATTTTAATTTAAGAGCCAAAGGCAGTAATGCTTTCGTAGCAATAGTGCTTTTCTCCCGAAACTGAAATGATATTGCGATTTTTTTTTTTTAAAATGTGCATAATTTTATCAAAACAAACTGTAATAAAAGTATTTTGCAATAAAACTGTGAAACAATATTCATCTTCCATAAGTGAGTAAAGAATCAGAAAATATACGCAAGAGATGCGTAGATCACCGCCCCCTGAATACTAAGGCTTGAGTGCTGCCTCAAAAATGGCGGCTGCCGAAGGGGGATTTTTTTCAGCGTGCGTGCGGTCCCTTAAATATTCGTACCAATAATTTTTTAAAGTTTTGTCCGCTCTATTTTTCTGAGATTAAACAAGTCAGAGAAATCTTTTATAAATTACTGGTGTCAACATTTAAGGGACCGTACCTACGTTTAAAAAAATCCGCCTTCGGTAGCCGCCATTTTTTTGTCAGCGCTCAGGCCTAGTATTCAGGGGGCGGTGCGTAGATAGTAGATGACGTCATACTGAAAACCCGTGTATTTTCATTATGCACTCCGTCCACTAGATGGCGCAGATGTGTCAATATACTCCAGATTCCAGTATTGCCATTGTACGCTTACTTATATCGCTTTGGTGCAAAAGTTTCAAGGGGCCTTGTACCGGGCCCCAAAGGGGAAGGGACTTATGTGGCATGTAGTTTGGTATAAATACACTTTTTTAGTAGTTTTTAATATAATCGGAAGACGCTAGAACTATGGTAAAGAAAATTGCAAGGAATTTGGATCCTTTTGAAAGAAGATACACCAAAGGTCCCAAGAAGACTTATATTCAAACTTATTATTCGACTTATATTCATAATTGGTGGTAGTTGAAGTCTGAAATAATTTTTTGTCGTTCATGTAATAGTTGGAGAACCTAAAATGTTGTTCGAAAAAAAAAAAAAAATCTAGTGAATCGGACTATTTTTAAGGGAGTTATAATAGGGGGCCCAAAAGGGGCCAACTGATAGTTGAGAACAGGGACCGTTAAAACGTTTTAGTAATTGGCACTTTAGATCTTCTATTAGACAAGATTAAGCATAGGGTATGAATTAATCATAATATAATTTGAAAGAAATGTGCAAAAAATTGGTGAAATGCTTAAAAAAAGGGCCCTAGGGCCCCAATAAAAATATGTAAGTATTGGTCTAAGGAGAAGAGTTCAAGACTCAACTTTAAAATTATGCACTGGAAGGTGAGAAAATTACGGTGTGAAAAACTCATGGAACACAAAAAATTAAGGGGCCCTGGATCGGGCCCTACGGGACCCTAGACGGGCCCATGGCCTTAACTGGAATGTAGAAACGGGAGAATAACTAAATGGAGAAAGTATCCCAAAAAATAAGATCTGATAAAAAAAAATAAGCAATTTATTAACTATTTAGTGCACTAAAGCTTCAAGGGGCCCGGTACAGGGCCCCTTGAAAGGTTGCCAAGGTCTTAACTGAAATGTAGAAATGGGGTAGAAACTGAAAGGGGAATTCACCCCAAAAACGAAGAAGAACGGATAGAAAAGAGGCATGCTATTAGCATTTTAGTGCACTGAAACTTCAAGGGGCCCTATACCGGCCCCTTGCAAGGGTGCCGGGGTCTTAACTGAAATGTAGAAATGGGGCAGAAACTGAAAGCAGAATTCACCCCCAAAACGAAGAAGATCGGATGAAAAAGATGCATTTTATTAACAATTTAGTGCACTAAAACTTCAAGGGACCCTGTACCGGGCCACTTGCAAGGGTGCCAGGGTCTTAACTGAAATGCTGAAATGGGGTAGAAATTGAAAGTAGAATTCATCCCCAAAACGAAGAAGATCGTATAGAAAAGAGGCATGTTATTAACAATTTAGGGCAGTAAAACTTCAAGGGGCCCTGTACCGCCCCCTTGCAAGGATGCCAGGGGCTTAACTGAAATGTAGAAATGGGGCAGAAACTGAAAGAAGAATTCACTCCAAAAACGAAGAAGATCGGATAGAAAATAGGCATGTTATTAACAATTTAGTGCACTAAAACTTAAAGGGGGCCAGGGGTCCCGGCCCGTAAGAAATTAAAAATATGAGCCTCAGGTGGATCAGGACCTGTCTTGGACTAATCACTCCAGAATTTTCAGACTTCTACGTGCGGTAGATTTCGCTAACCATCGCACACGGACACACAGACACACACACAGAGCGATTTGTTATTTTATTAGTATAGATGGGTAAAGTTCTATAATCATGTGAACCCAATTATTAAAGAATAGCCTTTTTCAAAAGATCTACCGGACAAATTTTGATGAGAGTTGCATTGTTAGTTAGATATTTTTTTCCTGGATGCTTTTAATATATATCGTTTCATTCTATTGCTTATACCAAATCGTACTGTAAATGATCAACTGAATGTGTTTGTCCTTAATAGCACAAAATTCTGCCTGGCATATTAGAAAATATAATTGTGCAATGCTGCCCGTATCGTTTTCGGCTATGCAGGAGGACATTCCAGGTAAAAGTTCATATTGATTTAAAACACAAAGTCGAATTCATAAATATATTTTGTTTTGTTTGATTCAAGATTATTTTGGAGAAAACGACCAGCGTAGCCGGCGAAGCCTACTAAATTATATAAACTAGAAAACAGGAATTCTGCTTTTTCAGAATTTAGTGTTGCCCCGATGAAAAAAAATATATGTATATGTAAATAGTACACAACATATTTCAATTTTAACACTTAAAGCACACACTTTTATTTTATGTAAAATGACGTCAATCGCATCCGCTTAAGAATTTCACATTTACGATCCACTCTTAAACATCTACAGTAAAGCATGTATCGGATGTCACTATCGCAAAATAATACACAAATGCAGCAAAAAGATGCCGTCATTAAAGAAACTCGACAAAAAAAAAAAAACGCTCTAATGATTCATAGGCCTTCATTTGTTTGTAACATTAATGTAGACGATTTCAGTCGTGACGTCAGTCATGGCGTTTTGGTTGGAAACTGACTTTAAACAAACGGTTGCTATGTTGTATTTTCTATTTTGTTTAGTTGCAGCTATATCTTATATCTATATCTCACATCTAAGTGTTTTAATACTTGATATGTACTGGTAACATTTTCCACGATTTATATTTAAAAAGAAATGACGCATGGCAACCGTTTGTTTGGAGTCAGTTTCCAACCAAAACGTCATGACTGAAAGCGTCTATAGATACTTAAAATTAAATATAGTTTATAATAGTTGTTAATATAAAAATAATGTTACAATAATATTTCAATAGAAATTATTCGTTTATATTTTTTCAAAATAGCACGTATTTTAATTACATTTTCTTTCAGTTGTTATGAGAAAATGGCAACAAAAAGATATAATTGCTATTTTTGAACTATTTTCCCTTTACTTTCCACATAAATGGAGTACTTGAGTTGCCAAAATTAAACAAATGGTGCTAAAAACTACAAAAAAAAAAAAATAATATTTCAAAAATAAATGGAGATGCAGTTTTCAAACAAAATGCATTTAAAAGTACATTTTTTTCCCATTACGACGGTATAAAAATTGAAAATGTGAGATGCTTAGAAATTAAAAAAATTGCTATAGAGTATTTAATCGTAATGCTTTGTTTTACGGCTAACTTCTGTAAGTTAACGTTATAACGTTATTTTTTAGAGACGGCACAAAATAAGCTGGGAGAAAGAAATAGCATACCGTACCGGGGGCTAATAATATTTAATATATAAATATATATATAAATAATATTTAATAAACACTCTTTTATAAACATTCAATATTTATCTTCAAAATCACGCCTAATTTCATGATTGCATAATTTATGTTGTTTCAAAAGCATTTCCATTGCAATACATTAATTTGGCGTGGACCCTTAGTTATAGAAAATTCATCGCTTTGATTTACGCTTGACTGAAGCGCTGTCTGGTGAGTTTATTAAAAATATACATACCGTATATACTCGCGTATAGGTCGACTCGCGTATAAGTCGACCCCCTAACTTTTGAAATTCAAATTCTGCAAAAAATCAAAAACCCGCGTATAAGTCGACCCCCTAACTTTTTACTTTAATTTTGCTCAAAATCAAACCAAATATTTCACTTGCCTATGCGAAAAAGTAGTAAGTAAATAAAAATAAATCATTGAAAATTTTTTTAATGATAAATTATTATTATTTGTATATTTTCTGTAATATTTTATGATTCATACGCATAAAAAGTCAGAATTTTGCAGTATTCGAAGTTTTATTTTTTATTTTTTAATTGACTCGCGTATAAGTCGACCCCCCAAATTTGCTTGCCAAAAATTGTCAGAAATTCCTCGACTTATACGCGAGTATTTACGGTAATTTTTGTTCTATTCCTTTGTAGGTGCGTTCGTACTTATATACATACGTAGCACCTATAGTGGTTAGTGATCGCCTGGCGCGTTCATCTGTCTGTCTGTCCGCATATAACAGCGCAAAACTAAATTAATATACAGGGTGTCCATAACTAAACAACCCTACTTTAAAGTTGTCTACAGACAAAGCTATTGTTTATAAAGTTGTGAAATTTTCTGAAGAACATAATAAAGGGATGGGAATTTGTCTAATCTAAAAATAAATAAATAAAAATATTTCAAACTTTCGCCACCAGAGGGCAATTTATAATAAATTACACATTTAGCATTACAATAGTTTAGAAATTTTATTTATTAACTTAACCTTATTCTAAAGACAGCATTTCACGACATTTTCCTAGCCTTTCCCAGACACACACTGCGGTTAACTGTGGAACATGCGGGCGATTCTTTTCCGTTTTTGTGAAACTTGAAATTAACGACTTCTCAACGTCTAAAATTTGCAGTTTGTTTTGGGCGATTCTCTAAAGGTAACACTGGACACACGTCATAACTTTAAGCCTTTCAAACATAACTTTAATTATCATTGACTTTTTTTTCCCGCTGAGTTTTTAATTCTATTCAGAGACAGAAAAGGACAAAATTTATTGTAAAAGCTTTGTATAAATAACTTAAAATTTTATTATTTTATGCTAAAGAGGCCAATTTCGGACATTCATAACGTTAACTGCTCCAATGTACCACCAAGAAAAAGAGTTTTAACTTTTTTCCAGGTGGTTCTAATGGTAAACAACGAATGCATAAAGGAAACGGATGCTTTTTTGATAATTTCGTTAAGAGATGGCAGGCTGATTTATTGCTTTTTTGAAGATAGAAGGACTTTTCTATAAAGAATTTTTCTGTATTTCGTTATGTCCGAAAGTAACGTACGTAACAAAGCATTTGATTTTATTATTATTATTACTGGATAACAAAAAGTTAATTATACATATATATATGTATACAGACACATTTACTACATTCTTAGTCTTATGAATTTTTTAAATACTAAGAGCAACGTCCAAAATCTGTAACGTACGTGCGAAAAAATGTCCAAAATTTGTAACGTACACAACAGCTAATTAAATGCTTTAATCATTAATTTTCCAGAAGAGTTGCTGTCTTTTAATGTTTGTGTATAATTTTGTAGACATACTATTAAAAATATTTATATATTATATTTATAGACAAAATTAAAAAAAAAATTGGCCTTAAATTTGAAAATTTTAAAAATTACATATAGTTAACGTTTAATGATCCCACCTTTTGAGAATCTCCCATGCTATGTTACGGTTCCAGATGGTATCTGAAAATGATGAAAGTCAGGCAGAACTTGTTTGGTTATAACAAAAATTTGTTAAACTAACGTAAATGTACGCTAAATGTGTAATTCGTTGAAAAACGGTCTCCTAATTTTTTTTTCTCGCTCACACAAATTCCCATACTTTTATTATGTCCTCCAAAAAATTCCAGACCGTTCTGAACAATAGTTTCGTCTGTAGATAACTATAAAATAAGGTCGATTACTTATGAAATAGCTGTTGAACTTTTATGCAAAAGTACATGAATACAAAATTTATTATGATTATATCTATATTATAAAGGACAAACATATCTGTGCGTAACGCATACGTCATTCCGCGAATGGCAACACTTTGAAATTTGAAATGAAATTTCGGTTTTGAAATTTTCGCTACTGCAAATTTTTAAACTTCTAAACATCCCACATTTTAAATGTTTACACCGACGTATGCAGAAAAAAATGCACTTTTAAATGCAATTTGTTTGAAAGCTGTATCTCAATTTATTTTTGAGATATTAATTTTTCTATAGTTTTTAATACCAATTTTCTAATCGTGGCAACTGAAGTACTTCATTTCTGTTAAAAGTGGTTTAGTTATCTTTATTCATTATATTCTTACTGATGCCATTTTCTCATTACTATTAAAAATATCTTTTTTAAAATTTTGAACAGAAAATGACGTTACGCTTTAAAAAAGACACAATTTCCCTGATGATGCTGTTATATTTCACTATTTTTCCATTTCGCTGATATTGAGTTTGAGACAATAGGCAAAATATTTCAGTGACTGAAAATGACGTCATATTTAAAAGAAAATGATAATTTTAATTGATAAAACGAGATATTTCCCCTTGAATACGTCTAAAAGTTATAAATTTCTGGAATTTTTACGCGCAGATACAGTGATTATAAAAAGACCTCAAATCACGAGTGGGAATTTTAACATGGAAAGTTGTAATAGTTGACAAACGTGATTTCAAGCTTGAAAATATATTTATTAATAATCTATTGCGCGTTAAAATGTTTTTAAATGGTTAATGTATGGATGTGAAACGTGGAAAATGACTGGATTCGGTTTAGATTTAAAGGGGAGGGATTCTATGATTACGTCAAGGTGAAATCATTTTTGCTGATTTTTCACTCCGTAATATCAAGCATCAATTGATAACTTAATCAAAATTACTTATCTTGATTATATGTTACTGATTACGTATATGAATGAAGTTTAATTTTTCAATAATTTTAACAGTTGAAGTTTATGAAAAAAGTATTTTGTTAATCTTGGGTTAAAATATGTCTTTGGAGAGTTAAACTAACAAGTATAAAATAAATTTTTTATTGTAATTATTGTTGTCGATGTATTATAAGTTTGATGCAACAGTTCCTTTGTAAACATTTTCTTTCGTCGAAATTCGACGGGCTCCACCTCGTATATATTAAATTCAGTAATACAGAAATAATAAGACTCCATCTTAAATAGGACGTAATCACTATGCCAACCTAGAATCATTACCTATCACACTGTTAAAAATTTGCAGCATTCTGTTCAGTCATTTGACCGTTTTTTGAAAAAACGGTTTCATAACCGTAATTTAACTGTGTTCTGACCATAAAATGGCCAATAATATGGGCAGAATAGTGTTAAATTACGGTTGTGTAACCGTTTTAGATAAAAACGGTCAAATGACTGGACAGAATGCTGCAAATTTTTAAAAGTGCATGGAATACACAATATTGCCATTAATGACCGGCAACTTTCAATTTTAAACATTTTGTCGAATATTTAGAAATATACTTGACAGATTCTTCTAGAATTTCAGGATTGAAAAGAGCAGGTATGACCTCATATTTAGCAATGTCGATTTGATAAGGGGGGCAATTAGGGGGCCAACAAAAAATCAAAGAAAAAAAATACTTGGGATCACCCTGTAAAATAAAATGCACGAAATGATCTACCGCTTACGAATATAAATAAACAGACATTGTGCAATATGCGTATTCTTTTGTGTAAGAATAGCACGTATATTCATAGAGATATAGCGATTTATTAAAAAAAATTAAAAAATTCTTGCATGTTTTTTGCTTATAACATGCAGGGTTTTCAACCAAATTTAACGCCGGTTTAAAAACAAATTGACAAAATATAGTAGAAACAATATAGTGTAATTGGAATATAAATATATTAAATATTTTAGGAAATATGAGCAGTTGTATGAAATAATTTTTATCTGCGCATGCGCATGCGCAAAGCGAACGATATCAATAATCATTTTACATAATTTAATAGCCAACTCTATTGAGCAACTTATTAAAAAAAATCTAGTCAAATATCGTGAAAATTCAGAAAGGTATCGGCGTTAAAGTGAGCAAATTTTTAATTGTTCTCTAAAAGCAGCTGAATGATAAGGGATTTTACACAAACTGTCATTTTTTATTAACTGACTTTCAGAAAAAAGTTAGTATTTAGTTACTATCAACAAGTAGATTTGGAAAAAATGCTTCGATTTTGATACTTCTTTTGATCATGGTATAGGCTCGTTCTTTTGGTTATCCAAGAAGAACTAAAGCATCAATCAGAAATGAAAATTAAAAAAAATTAAAAATGACAATTTGTGTAAAATCCATTATCATTCAGCTGCTTTTAGAGAACTATTAAAAATTTGCTCACTCTAACGCCGATATCTTTCTGAATTTTTACGATATTTGACTAGATTTTTTTAATAAGTTGCTCCACAGAGTTGAGTATTAAATTATGTAAAATGATCCTTGTTATCGTTCGCACATGCGCAGTAAAAATTATTTCATACAACTGTTCATATTTCCTAAAATATTTAATAGATTTATATTCCAATTACACTACATTGTTTCCACTATATTTTGTCAATTTTTCTGAAACCGGAGTTAAATTTGGTTGAAAACCCTGCATGTTATAAGCAAAAAACATGCAAGCATTTTTTAATTTTTTTAAATAAATCGTTATATCTCTATTAATATACCTGCTATTCTTACACAAAAGAAAACACATATTGCACAATGTCTGTTTATTTATATTCGGTAGCGATAGATCATTTCGTGCATTTTATTTTACAGGGTGATCCCAAGAATTATTTTTTTTCTTTGATTTTTTGCTGGCCCCCTAATTGCCTCCCTAATCAAATCGACATTGCTAAATATGAGGTCATACCTGTTCCTTTCAATCCTGAAATTTCAGAAGAATCTGTCAAGAAAATTTCTAAATATTCGACAAAATGTCTAAAATTGAAAGTTGCCGGTCATTAATGGCAATATAGTGTGTAATTGAATTAATTACGCATCATAGGATTTAATATAGAGTGAAGAAAACTTTTATCAATATTGTTTTAAGTTTTCATTCTATTTTGATAAAATTTGACATGACTCTACAAAATTCTTCAACGATTATATACAGGGTGTCCACAATTAAACGACCCTACTTTAAAGTTGTCTACAGACCAAACTATTGTTCATAAAGTTATGAAATTTTGTGAAAGACATAATAAAGGGATAAGAATTTGTTTAAGCTAAAAAAAATTATAAATAAAAATAGTTCAAAATTTCGCCACCAGAGAGCGATTTTTAATAAATTTCACTTTTAGCATTACAATAGTTTAGAAAATTTATTTACAGGATGTTCATTTGGGACTACTATATATTCATCTTGACAGTATCATGAATGAGTTTTTTAATGAAAAGTTCGGTTACAGGGATGCAAAACTTGCCATCACGATAAAATTCAAAATGCTAAACCGATTAGAACTTAAGGCTGTTCTCAAATCAAAAAGGGCAACTTCCTGACATAAGTTTTTATTTATTTTTGTTCGAAAATGCATTAAACTAGCTGGTGTTGTTGTTCAGAAACTATGTCATCGAGCTGTTTTTTCCATTTTTTTTGCAAACGTAATAGATCTTTCAGAAAATAGCGTCAAAGTGGACGTTTTGAACCAAATTTCCGCGCGAAAGTAGAAAAATCACTCAAGAGAGGGCGGAAAAAGGGTTTGTCACGTCATCGAAAACGCTTATAACTCAATGGGTAATTGATTGATCAAAAAATAGAAAAAATTGTTCTACTGCAAATCACTTCCGTGGCCAGGTTTTCCAGTTTTATATCTTTCCGTTAAAAAATGAATTTGTAAATATGTCAGAACGTTTTACGCTTGTTGAGCACAGCAGTTAAGAACAGCTTTATTTGGGACAATGCATTTATTTTGCAAGTAACCTTCAACTTGGACGAGTTCGTTAATCAAGTATGTAACGCTTATTTACAGCGACACATAAAAGTTTTCAGTGCCATGCACTGAATGGCTCGGCTTCGAACTTCATTTGAGTGTCGGAAATATATGGACGATTTTTAAACTATGATGTCAATAATTTTTTTTAAAGAATGTAATTGACGTTTTTGATGTTTTTTGATGTAAGAGACTCATATCCATTCAATTAATTTAGTAAGTCAAATTATAAATTTCCTTGCAAATCAACTTTCTGGCCAAAATAGCGAACATAATAAAAGTGAAACCAATTTGTTACCCGACTGAAAAGAAGAGTTATGTGTTTCACGCGTATCTGTGTATGTAGATTACTTTATACCCTCGAAACATCTCAACGGCTGGATGGATTTTAATGAATGAGGTCTCTATCAATTCGTCTTAACGGCCCGATGGTTATAGGCTAGGTTTTGTTTTTATAAATTCAAATTGGCGGCCGTAAAATACAAAATGGCGGTAGAGACGAAAGAAAAAAAATTACGCACCCTATTGAGTGATATATCATTGGATAGGTCTTTCAAAATGAAGACGATGTTTCATTGACTATTTTACAGTCAGAAGCTCCGTTAAAATATTATACAACCTGGAAGTGTGTAGGTAAGATCTCTAGCTTTAGTGCAACTCTAACCATCATAGACATGTATAGACCTCATCAAAACAGTGTTTATAGATAGGAACTAACAATTAAACAAAACTTAAAAGTCATCAATACAAGTAAATAAAAAAAAATAGGTAATATAAACAAGTAATATAAAAAAAAATATCCCATTCTTCTTTCATCTTGAGTGGCGCTTAAAATGCCTTGATCAAGAAGAGGGCTCTCTCGATTATTGAAAATTATTTAATTAAATTTAATTAATGAATTAATATTTGAAAAAACTGGATTAACATCAAGTGTCGTCCAGTACAAGTTTGAAAAAAATTATTTGAGCTTGATTGGATGAATAATAAGTATTTTATTAAGGATTGAAAATTTGAACAAGATATATATACAGGGTTCGTACGGGTCCTTGAATTTCCAGGCTAAAAAATTTTTCGGCACCAGTATTCTCTTATAGAAAATCTCTCCTTAAATAAGATAAAATTTCGTGCGTTTAAACTAGATTTATTTTTCTATAAGAAAATACTGATATTTAGCCTTGAAAATAACGGTACCCGTACGAACCCTGATATAGCGAGACTGTGAGCAAATAGTAGGAAATGAAAAAAAATAGTTTCAGATTGATGAGAAATAATTAATTAGTTCGCTTTTTACGCAGTCGGGTTTTTTGATTTTTTAAATTTAATTGTTTATTTAATTTGTATTAAATCTGATAAATCTTTCTATTCTTAAAAAAAAAAAATAATAATAACCACCGCGGTCGCCGTAAGTGATTTTTTTGTGACAAGGGGTATTTTTTCGTGAATATTAAGAAAATGACTGCTTTCAAAAATATGTAAAAGGGTAGTATTATAGAGAAATGTTTGATAAACACTTTGAAGCAGACAGTTTTTAAATCGAAGAATTATTTTAAGATATATTTAATATTAAAATTGGTCAAAATCGACCCATTTAAAAAGTTTTATATGAGCAAAATATTTAGAAGCTCGCAGTGTGCAGACTGCATTTATTTTTTTAAATTTAACTAATTTTTTGTCTTTTTTATTTTAAAATTTTAATTCAAATTTTCAGCATTTCGAGAGATGTTTTTTACACATTTTAGAAACGGTTATTATTTTTGAATTGCTGCAAATTGTAAAAACAGCACAAAGAGTATTTCCTTTCAATTAAAAATTTATTTACATGTGACTATTATAAACAGAACAAAAACCCCTTTCAAATTAGATTTAAATGATTACATGGTAAAAGTAGGAAAATATTGAAAATTACGTCATAAAAGCTGTATTTATAGGTGAATATAAAAAAGAAAGAAAACTTTAAAAATCATGAATTCGTTAGTATGCGTTAAAAGTAGTAAATGAGGGAAATTACTTCATATTTTTACATATGATGGCCAAACAATAACATTGCCAAACAGTTTCATAAAATATACATTTACACGAGACACTTATTTTATATTTCTGGATGATATTTTTAACTGTTGATGTTAATTCTAAGGCCGCATTCCCATTCTAACAATAAAAATATTTTCACGTGAATATTAAAAAGTGAAAGAAAAACTTTGGCGGGGATTACTTAAGCAATCCTTAAAACGGTTATACCTTTAAGCGGACTTAAAAGTTATCATTTTATAATGTCTTATTTAAAACAATTTCCATATAGCTTTGTTAAAAAATACCGGGAGGCAAAGACCGTTTGTTGACTTAGTTCATTTTATATTAGCTGATTTTCAAATGTTTAACTAATCTTATTTAAAATCTTAAATCATACCTTTTAAAATCTTCGTAGTTAGTTCAAAAGTGATGTGGTTTCGAGTTATTATAACTTTTTAAATACTTATTGAAATTACATAAAACTTTGCAATTTATTTAAGCAATAGTAAACACTTTATAAAATATAAAAATAAACACTTATAATGTAATATAATAAAAATTCAATTCAAATAATATTGCAATTTTTTTTTCACATGGATGTCACTATCCACACGATAACTTAATTTCGAATAGATATATCAACATAAAACTTATTGTAACGCGCGCCACCCGTTCCAAAAATAGACTTTACCGGCAATCACGTGACCGGATTGCGTGAGCTCTGTCGAATAACAAATGCTGTGAGTTCGTTAGAGTTCTGTTCTGTTTTGAGTTGTGCTAACATGTAGAAGGTATATTAGCGCCAGTTATTGTTTTATGTGTACGTGTGATGTTCTATTTTTTATGTGCCGTCTTACAAAAAAAAAAAAAAAAAAAAAAAAACTTAAAAAGCTACCCCGAGAAATTGATATCTTGAAATCATGTGAAATTTCTGTGTGAATTTAATTTGAGCTAGCCGAGAATTGCCGCTCAACGTGGAGCTCAAACCCACGACCCCGAGATTAAGAGTCTTGTGCTCTACCGATTGAGCTAGCCGGGCCAATCCTGCTGAGCGAATTGGGTCTTACCACGTTTCCGCCTTGTCACCTTTTCAAGAAACTGAAACTATTCAAAGCCGCCTAAAGACTACAAGCCAAACACAAGGTTTCGTGATGGTCACTTCGCGGGGCTTACGCCAGCAGAGAAGGGCACAGACTTATTTAAAACATATCAATACTTTCGTCTACATTCCAACTTAATTACCACAGCATACGGAAAAAATTATATACATACTTGTAGTTTAAAGACGCTAATTAAGCGCTTTTCATTCAATTTCGATTACTCCTCAACAGTAAAAATAAAGATACTATATTTGTGAAATAATATCACTGTGTCAATGAAAATGTGCCTCAGTATTAAAGTTAAGAGTACATGAAAGAAAATTGGATCGTTAATAAGGAAAAAAAAAGCAAGTATTAAATTTATTTTAGTGAACAGTTTTTATTATATTTATTCTACTTTGAAATTTAGAAACACTATCAATTATCTACTTTCTATATATTCAAAAACAAGACATTAATATATATATATATATATACATATATAAATTTTCAGTTTAAACACATATCAATTGAATTATTTTGCTTTCAATTACTTCACTTTCAAAAATAAATTAATACTAATAAGTGTGCCAATCAAGACCCACATTTAAAATTAAGTTAAACTGAAAGCAAAGTGAATGTCAAATAAAAACAAATTCAGTTTGTGTTCTATTTTTATTATTTATTGTGGCCTGAAATTATACAGTGAATATTCTATTAAATATTTAGTGATTTGAAACCTTCACATAACAAATTTAGTATAAGTAAATAGTAAAATTAAAGCATATATGAAATTAAATATTCATACAGATAAATTTTTCATACCTACTGCAAACTTTACTTATCAGAAATGGGTAATTTTCACATAAAATCCATTAGAATTGAGAAACATAAAACTCTCATAATAAAACAAAACAAGGTCATGAAATAGAAAATTATTATTATTATTTTAATTTTGTGTTAGTCTAACATATTATGCAAGGTACAAGCAATAGATTCTTTTAAAGTGTACTGAAACATGACAGAGGGGGGGGGGGGGAAGGAAGAAAGAAAACACTTTCATCAATCCAAACTACAATTTCCTAACTTATGTTCATTTTCCTCGGATATTTGAGATTTAACTGCTAAAAAACATAGAGAAACCCAAATCCTTCCACGAAAATATTTCATTTCCAAAAATAATGTTGTGTGGGCTGTTTAAATCATTGTTCACATGTTTTAAGCTTAAAATAATCAATATTTATGAGATGAAAAGTATAAAGGGCCATGACTAGATCGAAAAGTAAATTTATAATTATAGAAAAATTATTTTATTTATTGTTATTTTTAATTAAACATTAAAAAGTATATAAAAACACACGCCATTTTTCCGAAGAGGTGGGGGGCTCGCCAACACCTGTTTTGCATAAGGGCACTGACAATCCTTCCAAGTCTTATGAATTAATTGTTTACAGTGGTTGCAAAAATAGAGATTCAAACACATTATCCCCATATCTCCAGTTTTCACGTATAAGCATGGTTTATGTAACAAATATTATAAAAGGAATTTTTATCAAGATATTAAGAGTTTAAGATTAAAACACAACAATAAATTGGTACGTGTACAGGGCTGCCACCGGCGAGTATTTTTCTATTCTATTCGCACCGCTATTTAAAAAATAAATAAATTTTGTAGTATATATTTCTCTTGCAAATGTTATCAAACTGTATGTCAAAGATTTTTGTTTTGAGAAAGTGGTGCAAGCCAGAAAAAAAAATAGTCACCCGTGGCAGCCCTGCGTACATTGACTGAACTTTAAAAGAAGTAAACAAGATAATATGTGTCCATAGCGATTTTGCTGAAAATTTCTAGTATATTTAAATTTTTAATATGAAAATAACCATAAAAATACATAAATTTTGTATCAAATTAAATCCCAATCAATTCTGCATGCAAAATAATTAGTTATTATTCACACGACAAGTGTTTTCTAATAAATAGACGTTTATTAAAAGTCACTTTAATGAGAGAAAACAGAACAAATTAAAAAGGGAGTAAGGTGTGACAAGTTAGAAATTACTAAATAATTAGACTTGAAACTAAGACTTTCGGCTGAACATTTTTGAGCGTGATTAGTACCCAAAGTACCCAGTCTGACATAAGTTTCCGCTGTCTGGTGCCAATATTTCCGAGTAAATAAAATTCAGAAGTTTTAACCGAAATTTTTGAATAGCAAGAAAGGTAATGTTGCAAATAGCTATTACCAAAATGTAAAATTTAAACAATAATATTTGTACTGTACTATAGACAAAATTTCATCAGTTTTCAGCGATAAATTCCCGAGTAATAATGATGTTAAAGTTTTTTTTTATTAATTTGTTTAAATTAAAAGAACTAATTAAAATTTTCACTTGAAAATATAATAGTTGAGGTAGAAAAATATGTCGCATAGGACATTAAATAGCTTCCGTATAGCTTCCAAATTATAAGGAGAAATGTGTTGGCTCCAACAGAACTGTCTAGCTCTAGCACATATTTTTACATATTTATAAAGAATATAATTAAACTATGAAAACTTTATTAATTAATAACTTTTGAGATAATTCACCGATTCACACCATTCAAGCACCAATTTTTAGCAAATTACGAGAGACAGGGAATGATATAAGTCTCGATACGATTTAGTGATTTTTGCCATTTTAAATTACTGCTGTTTTTGAAATGAAACAGAAGTACAATAATATCGTTTTGTTTTGAAACACGCACACGGGATTATTGACAATACGATACTGAGATTTAATAGTTAATTTATTTTAAAGAAGTTAAAAATAAAAGATATTCTGAACACAAAAAATAGAACTAGTACTAATAAAATATTAGTTAATTTGAAAATAAAACTTACCTTCAAAAGAATATGTTCTATTCTTTTAAGTAAACAGCACGTGCATACGTTACATTTTAATTCTAAACAACCAGATACAAGTTTCAAACGCTCAGCATTGGCGCCAGCCCCGGGCCGTGACGTCACATATGTGGGGGAATGAAATCGTGTCTGGCTTGATAGTCTTGAGAAGGCTTTGAACTATTCCAATTGCACCCTTGAGAAAAAGAGGAAGACCCAGAAAGCATCCTGTTTCCTCTCCGAGACGTAAATCGGAAACAGAGGGGGAGGATGTAACGCGCGCCACCCGTTCCAAAAATAGACTTTACCGGAAATCATGTGACCGGCTTGCGTGAGCTCTGCCGAATAACAAATGCCGTGAGTTCGTTAGAGTTCTCTTCTGTTTTGAGTTGTGCTAACATACAGAAGGTATATTAGCGCCAGTTATTATTTTTATGTGTACGTGTGATGTTCTATTTGTTATGTGCCGTCTTACCAAGAAGAAATAAAAAATATTTAAAAAGCTACCCCGAGAAATTGATATCTTGAAATAATGTGAAATTTCTGTGTGAGTTTAATTTGAGCTAGCCGACATTATTTTAAAATTAATTTTAAGCTCTGCTTTCCTAGAATGAATTAATGGTATACAAATTATTTCACAGAAACTATTTTAAAAATTCTATTGAATTTGAAAAAAGGAAAAATAATTGAAAAAATAATTAATTAATGATAAAATAATGAAAATATTTACTTATCTCAAAAATATTAATTCATCTCTCTATTCTAAAAAAAGGTAACTTACGCTGTCACCGCCACCGGTTTTGAATTTTTTGTGACAGGAGGTCTTTCTCCGTTAATATTTAAAAAAAATATATTGCATACAAAAGTATGAAAATCGACGGTATTATAGAGAAATGTTTGATAAACACGCTGATGCAGACAGTTTTCAAATCGAAGGATTATTTTAAGAGATATTTAATGCTAAATTTGGACAAAATCGTTCCATTAAAAAAGTTTCATAGGAGCAAAAACTGTGCATGGGAATTATTTCATTTTTAGATCATTTTATACGTTAGAATTTCCCGGTGTGCAGACTTAATTTATTTTTTTTATTTGACTTATTTTTTGAGGTTTTATTTCTATTTTAAATTCAAATTTTCAGCATTTCGAGAGATATTTTTTACTTATTTTAGAAAATGGTATTAATTTAAACTGTTGCCAACTGTATAAACAGCGCAAACAATAATGTTTGCTTCAAATTAAAAATTTATTTACACGTGACTATCATAAACAGAAAAAAAAAAAACTTTCAAATTAGAATTAAATAATTACGTGTAAAAAGCAGGAATTTATTGAAAATATTTCATAAAAACTATATTCACACGTGAATTTTAAAAGAGAAAGGACATTGTAAAATAATAAGTTCATTAACATGCGTTAGAAGTCTTAAATAGGAGAAATTACGTCACATTTACGTCACATTACACATATTACGTAAAATGAGCAAAAAATAATATTGCAAAACAATTAAAATTTAAAAATTGAACGCAAATAACGTTTCATTTATAACAAATGTAGTTTCACGTGAATATTAAAAAGAGAAAGAAAAGTTTGGTGAAAATTATGTCAGATTAAAAATGATACATTTAAATGTATTATTTAAAAGAACTTTCTTTTCGCTTTGTTAAAAAATACCGGGAGACAAAGACTCCGTTTACTTAATTCATTTTATATTAGCTTATTTTGAAATGTTTAACTGATTTTATTTAATCAAAGACGAAAACAGCCATTGTATCTTTTAGCAGCAGCTGATTTTTCCTTAAAATTCCCCAATCAAAGAGAAATGAATAGAAACCCGTTTATAGGGAGATCGCCACTGTTTTTTAAATTATAATTCAGTCTTCCAAAATATTTTTAAAGCCGGTCAAATTAGCGTGTTTTTAGAGACTGCGGTGTCTGAACAGGGGTTGGAAAGCGTAGCTCGTAGGGGGCAGAGCCCCCTAGTTTTATAAAATATAGGTTAGAGCACATTTTAACATAATATTTATGTTTATATAACTCTTGTAAAGTAAGTTATGCGGATTGTGAAATATCGCGTGAAAACATTTTCCAATATTAACTGAACTGTATTTTTTATTATATTATAATTCAAGTGTTTATTTTTACATTTTATAAAGCCTTAAATATGGCTTAAATATGTTACAGATATTAGTTAATTTCATTAAGAATGTAGAAAGTTATGAGAACTTAAAATTACATTCTTTTCGCGCAGGCGACAGAGATTTCAAAAGCTATGAGTCCCCTTAATCAAACACGAAAACAGCTATTAACAGCAACTGATTTGGCCTTAAAATCACTCAGTAAAAGAGAAATGAATGGAAACCCGTTTACAGGGACATCGATACTGGTTTCTTTTAGCCCCCGGTACGGTATGCCATTTCTTTCTTCCAGCTTATTTTGTGTATTCCAAAAAGTAACGTTACCAGAAGCCAGCATTAAAACAAAGCAGTACGATTAAATACTCTATAGCAATTTTTTAAACTTCTAAGCATCACACATTTTCGATTTTTATACCGTCGTATTGGGGAAAAAAAGTACTTTTAAATGCATTTTGTTTGAAAACTGTACCTCCATTTATTTTTGAAATTTTAATTTTTTTTTGTAGTTTTTAGAGCCATTTGCTTAATATTGGCAACGAAAGTACTCCATTTCTGTAGAAAGTAATGGGAAAAAAATTCTAAAATAGTAATTATATATTTTTATTGCCTTTTTCTCATAACAACTGAAAGAAAATGTAATTAAAATACGTGCTGTTTAAAAAATATATAAACGAATGATTTCTGTTAACACAGTGGAGCTATTATAAACTATATTTAATTTTAAGTATCTATGAATCATTAGATAGCCGATTTTTTATCAATTTTCTTGAATGACGGCATCTTTCTGCTGCATTTGTGCATTATTTCGCGATAGTGATGTGCTATGCATGTTTTACTGTAGATGTTTAAGAAGAGATTGTAAATGTGGAATTCTTAAACGAATTCGAATGACGTCATTTTACATAAAATAAAACGTGTGCTTTGAGTCTTAAAATTGAAATATGTTTTGTACTGCAGTAGAGTCCCGCTTAACCAAGTTATTTTCTTCTGATGAGCTGGCGGTTTCTATTATTATGAAACAGCAATTATAAATGAAGTGTCAGATGAAGATGAAAGAGCAGCCGTAAAAAGTTAGAATTCAGATTTTTTGATCAGAACGGGGGGGGGGGGGGGATGGTCATAGTGAACACAAAAGAGCAGCTGTAAAAGTTAGAAAAAAATGACCATAATTATTTTTTTCAAAAAGAAAATTATGGCCATTTCCCTCCCGCCCCCCCCCCCCCCCCATTCTGACCAGAAAATCAGAGTTCTAACTTTTTACGGCTGCTCTTTCATCTTCATCTAACACTTCATTTATAATGTCTGTTTCATAATAACAGAAGCCACCAGTCCATCAGAAGAAAATGAAGTAATGGAAATGCCTGGGGCGACGCTAAATTCTGAAAAGCCGAATTCCTGTTCTCTAGTAATTATAATTCAATCTTCCGTAATCCTGTTAAGGGAGCAGGTCACTCAGATTCCGATATCCCTTCACTAATGTAACGTCTATGGGCTATTGATGCATTCGTATATTTAAAATATCTCCTCGGGAAATCAATATTTCTTTAATTTCTATTTTTTGTGTACACTTCCTAAAAGATGTCTCTTTTTTTTTCTTAATTCTCAAAATATTTCTAAAGTATAGATTTAATTTTATATGAAGTGTTAAAATCTTACCTACAGTTCGTCCGCTTTTAACACATAAAATATTAAATTCAGCATAGATTTTAGAAATATTTTGAAAACTAACAAAAAAAGTGACATCCTTTAAGAAGAGTGCACAGAAAAAAGATGTTAAAAATATTAATTTCCAGAAAAGATATTTTAAATATACGAATGCACCAAAAAGTCCATAGACTTAACATTACGGAGGAGAATTCCGAAGATGAGTGACCTGCCCCCTTAAACCCAATCAAATTAGCCTATTTTTAAAGTCTGAACGGGGGTTGGCGAACGTGGCTCGTAGGGCGCAGAGCCCCCTAGTGTACTTTAAATTAAAAACAAAGAAATCAACCTATTCTTTCAACTGAGTCGCAAGGATTTGTTTTATATTCATATATGCATCATAAAGACTCTGCTCTTATTACTGCTTCTTTTGAACTAGAAAATTTTTACTATTACTGCGAATATAGTTTCGTTGCCGAAAGATTACGTGGGCAGAGTAAAGTGATTTACAGGCAAGCAAAGGAATTTTCAGTGCTGTTTTTAAAATGTAATACGATGATGAGAAATAAATCATCAAAGTTTAAAACTCATGTGTAAATAAAGTTTCGTTAGAAATTTAAAATTATATTTGTTGCATCTCATAGCATAATTCAGTTTTTAGAAATTAATTGCGAAACACAGGAGGATTTTATAATTAAAGTCAGAAAATGTTTTCTTTCAGATATTAAATCGACGTGGAAAAAAACTAAACTTAAATATGTATGATTGTTTCTGCTAATTAGTGTATTTCAAGAAATTTTACGTAGAAATTTGATTTTTAAAAATTAACGTTTTCAAATATGACATGAGGATTTTTCATAAATATTTAGATAAAAAAAAAATTGCATAGAAAACAATTCTCCCTTAACGAAAGATAATTTTGTTAATTACAGAAAACATCTATTACATGCAAAAAAGTGTATTAATTAATTGATAGATAATTAAAAAAAATAAAGGAATTTTCTTTACAAAAAAGATTTATTTGAGAAATTCTGAGGAATTATTTACTAGAAATTATTTTGCTTTTAAAAATAATAATTATAATTATAATAAACTTATATATTAAATAATAATCTTATGGTAATTTATAAGAATTATACGTAGGGGAAGACATTGTACCTCGGTCTTATTTTGAAATTTTAATTTTAATTAAAATATGTAAATAATGAAACATAAAGATATTTTCTAATTATTTATCATGTTTTGCTTCCCTCATAATTTTCTTGAATTCTAATTTTAGGCCTATCATAGTTTATCTTTTAATTAAAAAAATATTAATGTTAGAACCAATGTACAACAACTATGCTGTACCTTGGTCCTAGGCATGTTGTACCATGGATCATGCATATTTTTCGATGAAAAAATAAAAATAAAATTGACGAAACCTTTATATGATGTATTTGAAATAAATTTTAAAAGCCTATTTAATAACAGTTTTGTCAAAGATACTTGTTCTTTTTTTAATTAATATAAAACAGAAGGTATAATTAGAACGAAAAGGGGGTGAGGATAATTTCAACCACAATAAATATCAATTGAATTTTAACTACTTTATTGCATTTTTATATACTTTTAATACATATTTGTCTTATCACTATGCAAAATTAACAAAAATCAGTTGCCTAAAAAACTAAGATTACATTTCAAAAACTGATACTGTTTCAGGAAATACATAAAAAATTATTCTAAATATATAAATACATATTTTTCTCAAGTATCAATTCTATTCTGATGCTATTAAAACGTTTCTTGGACACAACAATAATCTCTTCTTCACCCTTGTCATCATTTATGCATATTTTCTGTACACAAGTGGTATACATATAGAGTTGCGTTTTGGGTTTCCCCCATTAATGATACTAGGACAAACTTTCCTGAAATAAAATTTTCATTTGTTTTCTCTTTAATAGAATAATATGTAGTTGTGTTGTACTTTGGACCTGTTCAAGGTACAACACTTGGTTACTTGAAAAAGTATGACTTCTTACCATTTTATAGTTAGGTTAAACATGATTTGAAACTTATGTTCATAATGCACTGGACATACTCTTTTATATATAACTTTAAATTTAAAACAAATAGTTGTTGAAAACGAGGTATTATTAAAAGTTGTAACTTAAAAAAAATTACTTTTTGATGATCAAATCATTTATTTAACAATTGTCTGCAACATGTACTGACTGTATTAAAGTGAACAACTGTAAAGTGACATCTAATAGTATGTCTCAAAACTACGTTGATTAGCTTTATACAAATCCAATAGATAGAGCTAAAAACTGTGTAGCTCCAAAGTACATATATCTTCAAGGAACAACACTTTCCCTTACATATAAAGACATAAAGATAACACTTATAATGCTCCTAGTTTTTAAAAGATGTCTCATAGTATACAAAAAGAAAAATTCAAAGTAAATAAACATTACAGGGCGGAGCAAGGGGGGGGATGCAAATGCATATCTACAAATATTAATAATGATAATAATAAATAAAATAAAATAAATAATAATAAAGGCTAAAAAAATGCTATTATCTTGTTAAAAGTGCTGTAAAATTAACAGCAAAATATGCTGAAAAAATACAATTTTTTGTAAAATCTGAAAAACAAAATTACTGTAAAATTAACTGTAAAAAATGGTGTAAATTTACAAGTTTGCTGTTTACCCGTGAAAACAAAATTCCTGCAAATTTACAGCAAAATTTGCTGGCACCCATATTGCCAGCATTTTTTGCTGTAAAGATACAGTGATTTTTTTTACAGTGTAACCACTGATATCGTGCCCAGTCTAAAATCTATTTAAATATAAACCTCCAAATTTAAAAAATGCTACTTTTGTTAAATATTTATCATTATGCGATTAATTTGCTATTATATCAAACTTTCTACAGAGTTCAATTTTTGCGTTAAAATGGTTTGTTTCCCGCAGTCTTGTAACTGAAATTTTTTGAATTTCATTGTACTTTAGTGAAATTCACATGATGTTTTTACTATTCTGGTTCTGAATTGTGTCTGACGATGATTCACTCTATCAACCTAATCACTGATATCATACCCAGTCTACAATCTATTTAAATATCAACCCTAAGTTTGAAAATTTTTACTTTTGTTAAAAATTTATCATTTTGCGATTAATTTGCTATGATACCAAACTTTCGACAGAGTTCAATTTTTGCGTTGAAATGGCCTGTTTTCCGTAGTCTTGTAAATGAATTTTTTTGCATCTTATTGTACTTTTGTGAAAGTCACGTGATGTTTTTCATTATACTGGTTGTGAATTACACTGGCCTCCAAAAGTTAAGGTACAGGGACTGGATGTTTTTCATTGCACACGTTTTGTTGAATATCTACCAACATTATTGGCGAATTGTTCTTGAACTTCTAAGATGTAAAGAACATTTTTGATTTTATATTTATCGATGAAGATTTATCGGGGGGTACAATTAGGGGGCTAATAATAAATTTAATAATAAAATAATATTTGCGATCACCTATGTAACAGAAAAGGCTGGAAATGGTTTGTCGCTGTGGTAAATGACTATTTGGGTCCTGTTCAACGTTTGTATGCATTTGTGTAAGCGTAGCACGCATATTCATGCAGATGTTAATGTTTTTGTGAAAAATGAAAAAGTTTTTTGTTTATAGCATATAGAGTTTTCAACCAAATTTAACACAACTTTCCGAAAACTTGCCAAAGAATAGTAGCAACAATATACTGCAATTAAAACATGAACATATTGAATATTTGATGAGATATGGGCATTTTTACGAGATAATTTTTAACTGCGCATGCGCGGAAGATTGCAAAGTCTTTATTTCACAATTTGCTAGACAGTATTTTGGGGCAACTTCTATAAAAAGTCCAGTCAAATGTTGTGAAATTTAGAAAGATATAGTAAGCTGATTGAAAAGTTGTGGGAATTCCTTATAATAACGCTATTTTTAGGAAGCAACTCACTATATCGACCCTATCTTTGAGAATTTTCGCGATATTTGACTGGACTTTTTATATAAGTTGCCCTAAATATCTGACTACCAAATTATACAATAAAAGTTTTAGGATCTTCCACGCATGCGCAGTTAAAAATTATTTCATACAAATGCCCATATCTCATCAAATATTCAATATATTCATATTTTAATTATAGTATACTGTTGCTACTGTTCTTTGTCAAGTTTTGGGAAAGTTGTGTTAAATTTGGTTGAAAACTCTGTATGCTATAAACAAAAAACTTTTGAATTTTTCACAAAAACATTAACATCTGCACGAATATGAGTGCCATGCTTACACAAATGCATACAAACGTTGAACAGGACCCAAATAGTCATTTACCACTGTGACAAACCATTTCCAGCCTTTTCTGTTACATAGGTGATCGCAAATATTATTTTATTATTAAATTTATTATTAGCCCCCTAATTGTACCCCCCGATAAATCTTCACTGAGAAATATAAAATCAAACATGTTCTTTACATCCTAGAAGTTCAAGACAATTCGCCAATAATGTTGGTAGATATTCGGCAAAACGCATTGTGCAATATATATTGTGCAATCGAAACCATCCAGTCCCCGTACTTTAACTTTTGGAGGCCAGTGTATGTCTAACGATGATTCATTCTATCAACCTAATCACTGATATCATACCCAGTCTACAAGCTATTGAAATATCAACCTCCAAGTTTAAAAAGTATTACTTTTGTTAAAAAATTACCTTTATACGATTAATTTGCTATGATACCAAACTTCTGACAGAGTTCCATTTTTGCGTTCAAATGACCTGTTTCCTGCAGTCTTGTCTGAAACTTTTTTAATTTTATTGTACTTTTGTAAAATTCACATAATGTTTTTTAGTATTCTGGTTGTGAATTATGTCTGACGATGATTCACTCTATCAATCTAATCAGTGATATCATACCCAGTCTACAAGGTATTTAAATATCAACTTCCAAGTTAATGTTACTTTTGTTAAAAATTTATCATTTTGCGATTAATTTGCAGTGATACCTGACTTTCGGCAGAGTTCATTTTTTGCGTTGAAAGGCCTGTTTCCTGTAGTTTTGTAATTGAAACTTTTTCATTTTATTTAACTTTAGTGAAATTCACAGGGTATTTTTCACTGTACGGATCGTGAATTATGTCTGGCGATGATTTACTCTATCAACTTCATCACTGACATCCTAGCCAGTGAACTGTTTCTCGCAGTTTTGTAACTGAATATTTGTAAATTGTTTTGTACTTCGGTAACATTCACACGATGTTTTTTACTGTACTGGTTGCGAATTATATGTGAAAATGATTCACTCTATCAATCTCATCATCACGGATCAGCCTGCAATCTATTTAAATTTCAATCTTCAAGTTTAAGAAACCTTATTTTTGTTAAATTTTTTTTTCATTTTACCATTAATTTTATGACATACCAAATTTTCGATGGAGTTTCTGTAACTGAAACTTTGTGCATTGTATTGTACTGTGGTAACGTTCACATGATGTTTTCCAGTATATTTGTTGCGAAATATGTCTGATGATGATTCACTCTATCAACCGCCTCATCACTGATATCAAACCCAACCTACAATCTATTTAAATTTCAGACTGCAAAGAAGAATTGTCGAAATTAAATCGCCTTCTACAAGATCTTTCACCTTTGAGTTTTTCAAATATATCGAGACGCGTTTCTGAAGCTGTGCCCACGGGCTTTTCGCTGATCCATCTCATTTAAAGGGCCACACCCAGGGCACTTGTAATTAGAGGTTTCCCCGCAGCCCGTGCGTTCGGAGATAGAAGTGATCAGTCTTACTGGCGAAAATTCCATTTGTACCAGAGAAACACGATATTACTCTGGACCCACCTTGCCCTCCACCACTGCACATAGGTGCGGCATCTCTCTCTCGACTGTCGATGGCATTGCCGTTCCAAATAGCAATTCGAGCGGCTTAATTCTTTCGCGTGTGAATTGCGATTCTTGAAAATATGTCAACACACTTAGCGTCGAGATGTGCACATGGAAGTAATGAATTATGGATAGAGAGGGTGAGTTAAAAGATCCAAATCAATTCAAAACACTGCCGGGTGAACAGTAGAACACTGGAACCTGTCGTAGAAAATGGACTTATATAATTATGCATCGGAAAATGCGCCTTAACATTCTTGGTGCGTGAATAATTTTAGGAAGTAGCCGATACACATTTATCTCTCGGAAAGCATAACAATTATATAATGGATTTTATAGCCCAAAGCGATGACTGTTAATCATTTAAAACGTAGTACTCTAAACGATGCGAATCCTCAGATAATGTAATACATTGTAACAAAACTAAATTACAGAAAGAGCTCATTTTGTTTGTTTATTTCCTTTGATGAAATTAATTCTGTCTGCCCATACAGAAGAATAATTATGCTGTAATGATTAAACTATAGTTGTTTTTGTATACCACAATAAGGTACACTTGTTATTAAAAGAAAATCATCTTGAAAAAGTATAAGTAATTTTATGTATGTATATATATATATATATATATATGTATTATAAGTATAATATAAAATGAATTTATTTGAATAATGGACTTTCATAGAAGAATAGTACCAGATGTAGCTAGAAAAATATTTCGATCGAAGGGGTGAGGGGGTGGTTTAAGACGGGTTCAATGTAAGGTTTTAATATAATGTATTAAATGTGTTTAATATGATGTTATTAATAATACTCGACATTCATCAAACTGTAATAACTTTAATAGAGTGTATTTAATAAAAAGAAAAGTAATTTATGTATATATATATATATATATATATATATATATATATAAAGTATTTTAATTATTAACCTATCTAAAAATTTGTCCCTTTTACATTAATATATTTTGACTCTAAATATTTTATTTCGTGTTTTTCCCTTTAAAAAATTCTATTTGGTATTCTTCGTGTCATTTTTTCCCTTCTTTCATTCGACGCTGTAATACTTTCTTTTCATTTCATTCGTTCGATCTGACTCTGATGTTACGAGATTTCTCTAGAAGTTTTTTCCCGCTTTTTGGAAGTTCCGTTGCACCAATTTTATAATACAGTTTTATAATTAATTTTATAATAGTCAGACTAAATTGAGGTTTTTGGTTGGATAAAGTCCGTATTTAGAGCACTTTTTTGTAGTCGTCCTCCAGGAGTAAACAACTAGTTGCATGAACTCGGAAGAGAATTTTTTGTGTGTATATCACACAAAAAATATATAAATATATAAGTAATGTATAGTTATATAAATATATAAGTAATATAAATATATATAAGAAATATAAGTATATCGTCTGCTCTAAAATAACAACGGCATCAGAAGAGATGTCTCCGTTCTCGTAGAACTTCATTTATTTTCATTGATTTAATTTTGTCTTATTTAACACTTTGAGGAGGCCTAAGGAGAGTGTCACTCGCGTTGTCGTTTTCAATGAAGCGAAATAAGCCCTTGAATATATCGGGGTCAGATTTTAACTCTTTCAGCTATAAACATTTCTACGAGTACTATATGCTTTTTAGATATTATCTACGAGCCTTTCATTTTGAAATATATATATGTAGGTGACAGCACTAAACAGAAGTAAGTATGTGAAAATATCTAGAATCAGAGCTTAATTAAAACTTATTGTGAACCTTGTGGTGTTGCTCTTTATGCTAGGAATGTATGCTCTGTGCTTTGTGTTGCCACACAAAATTAAATTTTACTAAATAATATTTATATACAAATAAAACCTTATTTTGAGATATTTGTACAACAATTAGGTAAATTTTTATTCAAGACTATGTAAAATTTTATGTTAAAAAATTGATGTTTTTATATGCAGAACTTTTTTTAAATATAAAATATGCCTTTTTTTCAATAATTTCTCATTAAATACTAATTTTCAGTACATTTAAATAGTTCCTTGATTATGAATAAGAACAGTTTGAAGTTTATAATAATTTTTTTATTAAAATACAGATCTTCCAAGTATTTTTTAGAAAATCATGAAAATTACCAAATACCTTTAATCCAGAGGGGATATGCTGTTGAAATTGCTCAGACTTCAAAGTGTTAAATTTCATCAAAATGCTCTATTAATTTAATAGAGAGAGCTTTAGGGCTGGATTATATTTATCAATATATCGGTGAAATATTGATATTTTTTAATTATCGCAATAACAATATTGTTATAGAATATTTAGCAATATTCTTTTTCAATTCTAAAATTATTTAACTTAAAATATCACCCCCTCCCCTCTTTTTCCTATATTTTCAGTTTAAATTTTATCATGTATTCTAAATATTTTAAATATATAACATACTGTCACCATATTTCTTTTTAAAGTTTAAAATCTATCTAAATATATTTTATTTTTGTAAATAACACCCCAGCAGTTTAATGTTTTTACCGGTAACATTGTAGTGTAAATACCAGTTTAGCATCACATTATTTGTTTTCAACAGCAAACTTAGACCCTGTCAACAATATTTTTTGGGTGTCCTCTAAATACGTAGAATTCGAAAAGTATCACCATAACAACAAGTATAACCTTGTTAAGAGCCTTGCGTATGCAAACAGTCAAAATCTTCCCTCCCTTCTCTATTTTTCTCAGACGCTAACCGAATCTACTGACTTTCCTCAATGCTTATAAGATCTGAGCAAATCATTAAGATTGTATACAACTATGATAAAGTTATCAAAGAAATTCCTATGACTTTAAATAGTAGTTATCATCAGAAACTTTTTAGAAAACACAAATTTGACTATAACTATTTATGATCAATATGGACCCTAGATCCTGGAAATGTAGATGTATTCATAATTAGTGTTTCGTTCGTCTGACGAAACTCTATTTGTCTCACTCCTTTGTCTGTCTGTCACAGAGCCCGTTCTCGGAAACTATATATGTTGGAGGCTTGAAATTTTGCATATTTATAGGTGGAGATCTCGCATCAAGTGACAAATTCTAAAATTTTGAAAAAGTCTTATATTTATCCTCTGGGCTCTAACTTGTGTATTTTAAGCATTTTTTTTTTCTAACTGAGCCCCTAATTAAGTTAAAGACTTGAAATTTTGCATACATATAGCTGAATACCTGCAATCACACGACAAATCATAAAAAAAAAAATGAAAAAGTCGCATATACCCCTCCGATCTCTAACTTGTGTATTTTAAGCAGTTTTTCTAATCCAGCCTCAAATTAAGTTGGAGACTTAAAATTTTGCATACTTATAGCAGAACACTTGCAATCACATGAAAAATCATAACATTTTCATAAAGTCTTATATTATTTACCCCTCCAGGCTCTAACATGTATTTTAAGCAATTTTTTTAACCTTAACGCTTTTAACCCGGGGGACACTTTTCTAACTTTTGCCTCACGTGATGTACCATTTCACAGTCCTTTGTCTACTCTTTAATATTATGCACCATAGCCTTACATATTTTAGTTCGACTTTTTACTTTCTTCTATCTTTACAAGAAATAAGTATTGGATTCGTAAAAATTTTCGACTTCCGGTTTTCGACGGATTTACACGCTTTAGAGGTCAGAGATTCCAAAAAACATGTTTTTACAAAATGTCTGTCTGTGAGTCTGTGAGTCTGTCTGTCTGTCTGTCTGTGAGTCTGTCTGTCTGTGTGTGACACAAATTTTGTGGGCGCTCTATCTCAAGAACTAAAGCACGGAATTTAATAAAAATTTATATTCAAGTAGTTCCTAATATAAGTTGATGCTGATTAGTTTTTAGTGTAAATCGCTCAACAGGTGGCGCTGCTATGCTGCATTTTTCACGATTTCTGAACTAGCTGTATCTCAAGAACTAATGTACGGATTTTTATCAAACTTCAGATTCAGTTAATCCTTGATATGAATTGGTGCTGGTAAGGTTTTGGTGTAAATCGCCCATCAGATGGCACTGCTATGATGCATTTTGCGGCATTTACACGATTTTCGTAATAGCTCTACCTCAAGAAATAATGCACGGATTTTCATCAAACTTCAGATTCAGTTAGTGCTTGACATGAATTGACGTTTTGCATCTTGTGGTGTAAATCGCTCAACAGGTGGCGCTTCTATGCTGCATTTTTTGTGATTTCTGCAATAGCTCTATCTCAAGAACTAATGCTTGGGTTTTCAACAAACTTCAGATTCAGGTATACCTGGATATGAATTAGTGCTGTTTATGTTTTGGTGTAAATTGCTCAAGAGGTGACGCTGCTACGCAGCATCTTTCACTATTTCCACAACAGCTCAATGTCCAGAACTAATGAACGGATTTTCATCAAACTTCAGATTCAGTTAGTCCTTGATATGAATTGATGTTTGAACCTTTTCGTGTAAATCTCTCAACAGGTGGCGCTGATGTGCTGCATTTTTTGTGATTTCCACAATAGCTCTAGCTCCAGAACTAATGCACGGATTTTCATCAAACTTCAGATTCCGGTATACCTTAATATGAATTAATGCTGTTTGTGTTTTGGTACAAATCGCTCAACAGATGGCGCTGCTATGCTGCATTTTTCAGAATTTCCCCTACAGCTCTATCTCAATAAATCATCAAATTTCAAATTCAGGTATACTTTGATATGAATTAGTTCTAAATTGATGTACTTTCTTTTACTATTTAAATGATTTAATTGGCGTGATTTATGTAGAAGAAAGTTTTGTGATGGCCACAACATACTAGTTTTTAATTAACTTATCTCTAACTTTTCTAAATTTCTTGAGTGTGATTCTCATATTTGAGAGTTTGCCTTTCTTCCAGTAAGTTTGTGGTAATCAAATTTTCCAGTTCTTCAAGTTAATTATGAATACACTGCATTTTCAAATCTAGAAGTGTTGGGTGTTTTTTTCTCTTACAAGGTTGGGATTGAGTTGAGAATACTGTTGCATCTCTAACTTTTGTTTATGGATTAAACTATAAATTAAAAACTTTTGCATATCCTGTTTACCTTCCCTCCCCCTTTTTTTCTGGTTGGTAATTGTTAACTTTAACTTAATTTTAATTTTATCTTGCAATTATTTAGTTGAGTTTTATTGCCTGTTATATGACGATTTTAATGATAACAGTATTCAGAATGATGGTAATTCTTTCACACCTTGAGTAAAATTAAAGTTAAATTGGTTTATGTAAAAAAAAAGTAAATTTAGTTAATATATAATGTATAATATTTGAGAAAAAAGAGAAGAGAAAAGCCCAATAATATCCAAGCGCAGTAGCACAATATTAAAAGAAGCTGTATAAAGTGATATATATAAAGAAGCAGATTCATACAGAACAGATATATGTATTACATATAATCATACCGCTTTTAGGATTTGTCCATCTGCAGAAACTCTATTCATATCACTCATCTGTCTGTTGCAGAGTTCGTTCTGGAAACTGTATAAGTTAGAGTCTTGAAATTTTGCATACTTATAGCTAGTTGAATACCTCCTATCACGAGACAAATCATAAAATTTTGAAAAAGTCGTATATTATTTTAATTAAATGAATTAATTTAAAGACATCCGACCCTTTCTGCGATTTAAATTTCAAAACAGAACCTTAACCCCTTCGGCCCTGGCGTCCTACTATTTGAACACATCTTTACATTGCTCTAAATTATTCGTTTTTAAGAATTTTACGTTGAAAACCCAGTATCCTAATAATAATATATTGCAGATTAACAATTTAATCTCATTTTTGATCACACATGGCAGCACATGCTTCAGTAAGCAGTAAAATGGAGGCTTCTACCAATTTAAGGACAAAACGTAAGTACACATTTTTAACATTTTCAATAAAAATACTAATAATACTTTAGTGACTTTTTGTTAATTATATTTTATAAATTAAGGCTTTTTCTACCTAAATTAGTCATGTAACTTAGAAAATAATAATAAATCACATTATAACTAAGATTCAAACATTTCTTCTAGTATTAGGACATGAGGCCTTAGGGCTAACAAAGTGTGTGTAAAAATTACCCAGAATTGCTATATAAAACACAGAAAAAAATATTTTTTTCATCAAAATTTATTTTGCCATCTTCAAAGTAGACCCTATTGAGTTCAATGCAACTATGCCTGCACAGGTCCCAACCTTCCATACATTTTACATAGGTAAATTGGGGTATGGCCTTTAGTTCCTTCTGCAAATTTTCTCTTATAGCCTCAATTGACTCAAAACATTTTCCTGGAAGTGATAACTTTAGCTTCATGGACAGAAAAATGTCACTCGAGCTCATACCATGCGTGTTTGGTCCTTGGTTGATGACATTAGTTGCGCTTTTGGGCAAAAACTCTTGCAGAATAATAAGAGAAAATTGAGCTCTTTCGAAATCAGTCGTGTGGCGATGCGTTTCAAATGCAAAATATTGGTTATATCATTATGAACGGACTTAAAAGATATGTGAGATATCGTGAGCGAATTCTCCTTAAGACACATAGGATGCTTTTCAAGCACCAGCATCTTGATTTTATTGCTGCCAGCTTTGTGCGCAGAAATAGTCTGACTAACTGTCCATTAAACAGTGATGCCGAATTACAAAAAATATGGACGCGGTACTTGTGACACTTGTGCCAACAAATATGGTAAAACCGTTGTTGTAAAGTGGTATGACAATAAAGTTGTGACACTAGCATCTACAGTTCTGTCAGATAATGCGAAGGATATTGTTAAAAGATGGAGTAAAAAAGATTCCAATTATATTTATGTATATAGGCTGAAACTTGTGAAGTTCTACAATAAAAGCATGGCAGCAGTCGATAAACATGATTTCTTACTGTCATTCTATCGAAATGCTATAAAGAGTAAAAAAAGGACACTTCGAGTAATATCTGATTATTTTAGTATGGCCATTATAAATTCTTAGTTAGAGTGTAAAAATAATGCAAAATGCTTGGAAGTTCCTTTGCAAGATCAAATGGATTTATTGTATTTCACATTTGAAATAGCAGAAGCTCTATCACTCAAAAACCAATCGCTAATCCGTATCAAACGTGGAAGGCCGTCATCAAGAAGCTCTGCTTTGCCAAAGAACAAAATGAATACTGCTGGTAGGCCTTTTAAAGATATTGCAATTGATGGAATAAACCATATGATTGAAAGGAGTGAAAAGCAACAGAGATGCAAAATGGAAGGTTGTATATATAAAAGTACCTGTTTTTGTGAAAAATATCAATTATTTTTATGTTTTCACGTACAGAGAAATTGTTTTAAAGGATTTCATATGAAATAATCTCATTTTATTCATTCTCATGTCCTTTATATCTTACATAATTGTAAATGTGCACAGAAAATATAATTGCTCATTTTGCGTAATTTAAGCCTCGGTGTCCTATTATTAGAACACTTTTTAATTAGTTTACTAATTGTCGAAATGATATAATATTTCATATTATAGTTATTTATGTCTATTCAAGCTTATTTAATCTACAATTTATTTTTTATCTGTTTCCAAATTAAATCAGGGCCGAAGGGGTTAATTTCGATCATTTTCGTGTAGTCTTGAAAGCTCTGTGGTAGCGCATTCACCTGTTATTCAAAAAATTTCTGGTTTCAGTTCGGAATTCCCCCCCCCCCCCCCCCCCCGCGGAGTAGATTTTATCATCTCATTGATTCGATTTTGCAGAATTTTCGTAACTATTATTATTATTATTATTATTATTATTATTGCCATTTTAGATCCAAAAGTTGATATTTTCGATTTTTTATCTCGGACTACATTTCTTTGTCCGATGGATTTAATTAAAAGAATTTTCGTATTTTTCATCCATTTTAAGGTTTTTTTTTTTTTTTTTTTTAGCTAAAATTAAATCATGTAATTAAATATACTTTTCAGATATAAAAACATATTCTGTTACAACTGTCTGCAAAGTAGTTCTTGAATATTTTTAATTTGATTAAAAAATAGCTTCTAATAATTTTTAAATTGAACTTAATGGCGCTACCATCTATGTTCTTACTGATAAGAGATAGAATGTTTTGAAAGAAATATTAAACGAAACCTTTTGTGCTAGTTTCGATCACACTTACCCACTTGTTTTTGTATCATTTGGCCTAATTTGGGTTTCGAACCTTGGTATTCGCCATTTCAGGATAAATTCTCTGTTCCCTACACCAGGAAGTGGCCGAGAGGTTCTGCTCTCAAAGCTGGTAGAAGGAAGATGCTGGGTTCGAACCCAGTCGTGTCCGTCGGCCTAATCGTTCGGAGTTTTCCGTTTTTTTCTTCGGACCTTGGACTTCTTTGTGTAAATACGGGTTAGTTTCCCCACGGAGGCCACCCCCTTTAGGCCCCTATCCCTCGTGTAGATAATTGGCCGTCATAAACAGCACACACGCCCTACACCACCAACGACTTGATTATAGACCAAAACATCAGTTACGAAAATTTAACTCCATATTTTCAATGATACAACAAGTTACATTATTATACAAAGAGTTAATTTGTAATGAATTTTTATAATCAGGTCCAGACTTTTGATTCACCCTGTATAACAATGATCAATATTTTAAAAGGGCCGGCGAAATGTCGCGCGGGGATTTGGCAAATCACCTAGTGGAGCCCAACGTCTCTGACTGCAATATTCGACTTTTAAAATCATTTTTAAAAATTATATGAATTATAGATTAATTTATAATATAGAGTATAAAAATGTATATGAAAAATAACGGACAATTTTTTTCCCATATAATTTGTATAATAATTTTTAATTTCTAAAAATCCTTTATCATTTAGAATATTTTAAATATTTATATTTTCCGTTTATAGTTCTTTACAGTTCTTTCATTATATACATTCCCAGGCTATTATATCAACTTTGGCTGTTAAAAATAAAGCTAACACTAACCCTTTTTTTAACGAAAAAAACATTATAAGACAAATTTAGAGAAATAATATCATTATTTTACACAGGTTAACGTTATTTCGAATTGTATATAGAGGCTTGGGGCACCGTTTGCCCGATGGTTGCGCCGGCCCTGATTGGTAGATGATGTAATGTCTAGGATACTTTATGGAAGGCAGATAAAATTTCAGACCCCTAGCGTCGTCTCACGTAACTTAGTTTGCATGTGGGCAGCAGTTGCGTCAGTGCCTGGGCTGACCTCAAGATTGAAAAGTCCATTAACAAAAACCTTATGAATTTGCTTTTTGAGCCTTAGTCCAATGCAAGTTTTACTTTTTTCCCCTTTCTAGAAAAGCGTGACTTATTCGCCAAGAATAACAGGGTACGAAAAGTAATGTTCTATTGGACGGTATGCAAAATAATATCTTACGTGAGATTATAGTACTACAAAACTGTATTATAACATAGTATTGTAAAAAATTGTTTTAGCAGATTTCTGACAAAGAATCCCAATAGCGGAGATTTAACTCTCTCTGTAACTTAATTGCTCTAGCGAGATTTTCTTCAAGAATTTACCAACACTCGAAATTTAATTTTAAAAGGCCTGATAGATCACGTGATGATGGATTCCCCCCCCCCCCCCCAAACCCCTTGTGGTATTGGGGTTAAAAAATTTAATTAAGAAACAATTTATCCGTGCCTATGCTAAAAAAATTATCACGTTTTTTGCCCCAATCCACAACCCTGGAGTGGGGCACAGGGATCAAAATTTTAGCTAAAAATAATTTTATCTGTGCCTATGTTCAAACATTTACTATTCCTCAAAATTTTCTTTTAAAAGGCCTGATAGAACTCGAGATATGTTTTTTGCCCCCTCCCCCCCTCCCTCATCATTCGGAGGAGGCAGAGATAAAAATTTTAACCACGAATCATTTTATCCGCGCCTATGCTCGAAAATTTACCTTCCCGAAAATTCAATTTTAAAAACCTGACAGATCTTGAGATGTGGTATTACCCCCCCCCCCCCCTCAATCCCTGTTGGGACACAGGGATCAAAAGTTTAATTGAGAATTATTTTATCTGAGCATATTCTTATAAATCGACCATCCCACAAAATTTAATTTTAAACGGTCTGATGGAACACAGGATGTTGCCCCCCCCTCCCCCTTTAAGTGGAAGATGGATAAAAATTTTAATTAAGAATCTTTTTACCGATGCTATGTTTATCTCGTCTACTCAAAGTTACTGTGCTAAGACTGAAGAATAAAGTTTTCTTTTTACAAAAATCCCCCCCCCCCCCCCAACGTGATTCCTTTTATATCCAGAGCTAGAGTAATCAATTAGATCAGGTCGACAACTTGACAGATCTCGAGTGGTTTTTATGGATAGTTAATTTTTATTTGTAAATTGCAGCGTTTTGATTAGAATAAATTTTAAAAGTTGCCTCATTACGTGGAAAAAAAAAAGAAAAAAAAGAAAAGAAAAACTTTTGCCTGTATAAGCTTCAAATTTTTTCAATCCATAGTTATAAGAGAATGAAGAATACTTTTACGTGGGTGATTCAATAATTATTGTCCCGAATACCCGAATGTATATAAAATATTTGTACTGCGATAGTTGATGTAGAATATCGAAGCCTATAATGTCTTAAATGCCTATATGCTCAACTTCAAAACCGTAGCTGCTATATTAACATAGTTTTGGAGGGAGGTGTGGAGTGTTAAAGACCTATTTTTAAGAGAGTTTTTAAGGAGGGGGGTGAGTGTGAAATGCTGGTTTGGAGTTTATGAGGCTACGTTTGTGACAGAACTAATGCACGAATTTTCATCAAACTTCAGATTCAAGTATATCTTGATTAATATTGCAGCTGATTATGTGTCGGTGTAAATCGCTCAACAGGCGGTGCTGCTATGCTGCATTTGTCATGATTTGCGCAATAGCTCTATCTCAAGAACTAATGCACGAATTTTCCCCCAAACTTCATATTCAGTTAGACGTTTACATAAGTTGATGATGATTAGGTTCTAGTGTAAATCACCCTATAGGTGGTGCTACTATGCTGCTTTTTGCTGGATTTACACGATTTCAACGATAGTCATATCTCAAGAACTAATACACAGAATTTCATCTTTTTAGATTCCTCATGATGAGCATAGTAACAGAATCTTTCCCTTCTAGTATTTTTTAACAATGCTATCACAAAATTGTTTTAAATAACACATTTTAAGGGGACAGTTTATCTTTTCAACAATTTTGTTTATTTTAAAAAATAAGGTTCAGATGGTGAACTCATTGCATTTCAATGTTCAACTAAAAGTACATTTTGAAAAGAAAAAAAAACTGCATATTTAGTTAAAATTTTTAGAAATATATATATAAAAAAAAAGAATTAAAAAAAATCTCTACTACTTTTTTAAATATTGATATTTTTTTCCGATTTTTTTATTTTACGATTTCCAAATAATTGAGAAATCAGGCTCTTTGCAAAGAGCCGGGCTAGTTGGAGAATCATCTCCCTTTTTACAATTAGCCTGATATTTTTCAGGCTTATTGCAAAGAGCCCAAAAAGCGTTAGACTAATTGAAAAATGACCACTTATTATCCAACCAGGGTGATTTTTTTAGGCTTATTAACCCATAACCCGACACGAACCCAAAAAATAAATTATAACAGACCGTACCCCGATCCGAGCAAGACAAAATAATTTCAGTCTACATGCAACCCGACCCGAACCTGAAAGTTCCAATTGAAAAAACCCGAAATCTGACACGAACCAAATCTGATAACAGATAAAAAATATTCTAAAGCACCATAACCCGATCCGAGTAAGACAAAATAATTTCCGTGAACACGCAACCAGATCCGAACCTAAAAGTTCATTAGAAAAAACCCGAAATCTGACATGAACCAAATCTGAACCTGACAAAAATATTCCAAAGAACCATAATCCGATTCGAGCAAGACAAAATAATTTCCGTGGACACGCAACCCGATCCGAACAGAAAATATTTGTTTGAAAATTCCGAAACATGAGACGAACCAAATATGATAACCGACAAAAATATTCTAAAGAACCATAACCCGATCCGAGCAAGACAAAATAATTTCCTTGGACACGTAACCCGAACCGAACCTAAAAATTTCATTTGAAAAAAACCTGAAATCTGACATGAACCAAATCTGAACCCGACAAAAATATTCCGAAGAACCATAACTCGATCCGAGCAAGACAAAATAAATTCTGTGAATACGCAACCAGACCCGAACCTAAAAATTCTATCAGAAAAAACCCGAAATCTGACATGAACCAAATCTGAACCCGACAAAAATATTCCAAAGAAACATAACCCGATCCGAGCAAGACAAAATAATTTCTGTGGACACGCAGCCCTATCCCAACCTAAAAATTTAGTTTGAAAAAAACCCAAAATATGACCCGTACCAAATAAGATAACCGACAAAAATATTCTAAATAACCAAACCCGATCCGAGCAAGACAAAATAATTTCCTTGGACACGCAACACGAACCGAACCTAAAAATTTCATTTGAAAACCTGAAATCTGACCCGAACCAAATCCGAATCCGACAAAAATATCCCCAAGAACCATAACCTGATACGAGCAAGACAAAATAATTTCCGTGGACACGACATACGACCCGAACATGAAAATTCCATTAGAAAAGACGCAAAATCTGACACGAACCGAATCTGAACCCGACAAAAATGTTCTAAAGAACCATAACCCGATCCGAACAAGACAAAATAATTTCTGTGGACATGCATCCCGATCCGAACCTAAAAATTTTGTTTGAAAAAAACCCCGAAGTATGACCAAAACCAAATCTAAATCCGACAAAAATATTCTAAAGATCCATGACCGGATCTGAGCAGGACATGATAATTTCCGTCGGCGAGCAACCCGATTCGAACCTGAAAGTTCTACTTTAAGTTAACCCGAACAGTACCCGAAATAAAAATACATCAGGCCGTACCCGGATACGAGCAAGGCAAATTAATTTCCGTTTACACGCAAACGACCAGAATCTGAAAATTCCATATTAAGTCAACCTGAAACCCGATCAGAACCCGATCTGAAAATTACAAAATAATTTTAAAGAACCGTAACCCAATCCGAGCAAGACAAAGTTATTTCCGTGGACACGCAACCGGATCCGAACTTAAAGGTTCCATTTGAAGTCAACCCGAAAACCGATCACAACCAGGTTTCGGATTGAGTTCAATTAGAACTTTTAGGTTGGGATCGGGTTGCCCGTCGGCGGAAATTATTTTGTTATGCTCGCATCGGGTTATAGTTCTTTGGAATATTTTTGTCGGGTTAAGATTTGGTTCGGGTCGGGTTTCAGGTTGACTTCAAATGGAATTTTTAGGTTCTGGTCGCGTTGTGTGTCAACGGAATTAATTTGTCTTGTTCGGATCCGATATGGATTTTTGGAATATTTTTGTCGGGTTAAGATTTGGTTAATGTCAGATTTCAGGTTTTTTTAAATGAAATTTTTAGGTTCGGTTCGGGTTGCGTGTCCAAGGAAGTTATTTTATCTTGCTCGGATCGGGTTATGATTTTTTAGAATATTTTCGTCGGTTATCATGTATGGTTCGGTCATATTTCGGATTTTTTACAAAGAAAATGTTTTAGGTTCGGATTGGGTTGCATGTCCACGGAAATTAATTTATCTTGCTGGGATCGGGTTATGTTTCTTTGGAATATTTTTGTCGGGTTCAGATTTGGTTCATGTCAGATTTTGGGTTTTTTCTAATTAAATTTTTAGGTTCGGTTCGGGTTGCGTGTCCAAGGAAATTATTTTGTCTAACTCGGATCGGCTTATGCTATTTTAGAATATTTTTGTCGGTTATCACATTTGGTTCGGGTCAGATTTCGGGTTTTTTTCAAATGGAACTTTCAGGTTCGGGTTGGGTTGATGCAGACTGATATTATTTTGTCTTGCTCGGATCAGGGTACGGTCTGTTATAATTTATTTTTCGGTTTCTGGTCGGGTTGTGGGTTTAAAAGGCCAAAAAAAAATCACCCTGATTGGATAATAAGTGGTCATTTTTCAATTAGCCTAACGCATTCCAGGCTCTTTGCAATAAGCCTGAAAAATATCAGGCTAATTGGAAAAAGGGGGATGATTCTCCAATTAGCCCGGCTAAAGATGCAGGTTTGAAACTCGGAACTTATCTTTTTCAGTTATTTTACTTTACTTTTGAGCCAGTATATTTGAAAAAAATATTTACTTTTGAAAATATGATTTTTTTTTAAAGTTGCACCACTTTTTTTGTAATTTTTTCGTTAAATATTTTTAATTTTTTTAAAAATTAATATTTTTTAAAATGCTGGCTCTAAATTAAAATATATACATTTCTGTTTATTTAAATAAAAAACAATTTAGATTCTACTAATAATATTTCGAGTTATAACGATTTTAAGTTATACCACTTTTTTCATAAATTTTAAATTTAAAATTTTTTAAAAAAAGCTATGAGAAGTTTTATCATTTGATTTTGTTTACAAATGATATGGTTAACCATCACAAAAAAATTCAAAATTTTAACTCAATAAATTAAAAGTTTTTGAAAATATGTCCCGGACCCCCTTAAGGGGACAAAGGACGTTCAAATCCACTTTTTGAAATTTTTAAAAGTACACTTTAAATGCTATTCAAGACCACACTATACGAATTATGACATATAGTTATCACACAAAAAATTAAAAAAAAAAAATTAATGAAAAATAAGGAATTTTCCTAAATAGTTTAAGCGTTATGAAGAACTTTTCAAAATGCTCCATGAGCATTCCACATCAATTAAAATCCCCATTTTTTTAATGCCTGTTTGGTTAAAACTATGCGTCGAATTTTATATATTTGAATATAAAGGTAAGAAAAAAAAAATTCTAATTTGAGCATTTTTGCATCCTATATCTGCACTTAGCTACCTTTAACTTTTCCAATTATATTTAGTTTCAAAAAACTATGAACAGTTTTATTTGTATATGTAAACCAAACTGGCATAAAAAATATTGGGGATTTTTATTGATACGGAATACGCATGGAGCATTTTGAAATGCTCTTCATAACGCTTAAAATATTCAGTAAAATTCCTTATTTTTCTCCATTTTTAGGTAGCTTTCATTACAAAAAGCTACCTATTGCAGCCGTTCGGAGGAAAGCGATTTCAAAAAATTTTGGTATATTTTCATCGATCATGACCCCCAGACCCCGAAACCACCCTCCGTTCAAAATTGATATATATATATATCTGATATTTGTCATACTGTAACTCTCGTATTTATGAACCGATTTGGATGTAACTCGGTGTGTACATAGTACATACCAATGTCTCGACCGAGTTCGTTGGCCAGCTCCATCCGCCATTTTGTTTCAAAATGGCGGCCATTTAAAATTTTTTTAAAAATTCAAAATTTGAAATGTGGTACCAAAAAATTGAAAATCGAAAAATATTTTTTTCTTATGTGTTTGATCTTTATACAAAGATTCCGGAGCAGTTTTTGTTTCGTCTATATCTTAAAAAATGGCTGAGTTATAGCACTTTGAATTTTTAGCGTGGCTGACATTTTGAAACGTCCTGATTTTCGTCACGTGATAACAGGCGTATTTATGAACCGATATGGATGTACCTTCGTGTGTACATAGTACATAGCAATGTCTCGACCGAGTTCGTTGGTCATCTTCATCCGCCATCTTGTTTCAAAATGGCGGACGTTTAAAAAAATTTTAAAAATTTAAAATTTAAAATAAGGTACCAAAAAATTGGAAAATGAAAAAGATTTTTTTCTTATGTGTTTGACCTTAATACAAAGATTCCGGAAGAGTTTTTGTTTTGTCTATATCTAAAAAAATGGCTTAGTTATAGCATTTTGAATTTCTATTGTGACTGACATTTTGAAACGACCTGATTTTTATCACGCGATAACAGACGTACAGTCGAACCCGGTTAAGACGCGTTTCAAGGGAGTGGACAAAAGTCGCGTATTAAGCGGGATCGCGTATTAAACGTGATTTGCACAATGGTGCAGGATTTGGGCTTATTTACACATCTAATCATTTAAATGAACTTTAGAGCTTTTATTTATATGTTTACGGTCGAAAATTGTGTTTTTTCGTATTTAGATTAAAATTTAATAATATTAATTTTTTACTCATTGTTTCCTTTTATACGACCGACTGAAATATCAACTGAAAATAAATAGGAATTTTATTGTCGTTTAATACGTTACAATAAAAATTTAAACAACAACAATAATTTTCGTGTTGTAAATTTATTATTTTTTCTTTTACATAAAGAAAAAGTATTAAATCTTTGAAGCACATTCCAGTTATTAAAATCATATTTAGTACTTGTCATAATGAATACCATTATAATCCGGTCTACTATTTAATATAAGAAAACTATTTGCGTAATCATATTCATATTTGCGTAAAAAATATTGTTAGCACAGCACAAAGTAAAGAAAACTTAAAAGAATTATAAAACAGCAGTCGTATTTTGTTTAATATTTAAAAGTTTCCCTTTTTTTTAACCTATAATATGTATTATAAAACATAGTTGTGAAAATGAACACGTTCGAGAGATTAGTACGTACGTTCAAAACTCACTGACAACAAGTATAAACATTGTTAATCATAATAATTTTTATGATGTATCTAAGCATTTTGCTTCGTGAACATACACGAAGCGAGAGACAAAAGAATGTTATGTCGCAGGACCAAAGTCGAATTCCAGTGTTGCTAATTTAGAGGGTGTTTTTTCTATTAAAATATCTACCACTATTTTCGATTAGTAATGTTCGCCTTAATTAATCTGTTATTAAATAAATTGAATCATACTATTCCTAAAAAGTGTTTTTAGCCTGCATGAAAAAAATCTGCTAAATTCATAATGCTACTAGATAAGAAAGAAGGAATTTGCATCTTGATCAATGAAATCGCGTCTTAAACGTGATTTTTTGCTCCAAAGAACCTAAAATCCATCGCGTATTAAGCGGGATCGCGTAATAACCGTTCGCGTATTAAACGTGATATTTTTGCATTAGCCTTATGGGCGATGTTCAAGGGGTCGGAAAAAAACCGCGTATTAAACGGGATCGCGTATTAACCGTGAGCGTCTTAAACGGGTTCCACTGTATTTATTCACCGATTTGGATATAACTTGGTGTGTACATAGTACATACCAATGTCCCGACCGAGTTCATTGGCTAGCTTCATCCGCCCTCTTGTTTCAAAATGGCGGCCATTTAAAAAAATTAAATTTAAAATGAGGTATCAAAAAATTGGAAAATGAATTTTTTTTTATGTGTTTGACCTTGATACAAAGATTCCGGAGCAGTTTTTGTTTCGTCTATATCTTAAAAAATGTTTGAGTTACAGTACTTTGAATTTCTAGCATGGCTGACATTTTGAAACGCTCTGATATTTGTCACGCTATACCACACGTATTTATTAACCTATTTGGATGCATGGCATGTGGATAGTATATAGCAATGTCTCGACCAAGTTCGCTGGCCAGCTTCATCAGCCATCTTGTTTCAAAATGGCGGCCATTAGATTAAAAAAATTATATTTAATGTGACGTGCAAAAAATTAGTAATTGAAAAATGTTTCTTTCTTAAGTATTTGACCTTGATATAAGGATTCCGGAGCTTTTTTTGTTTTGTCTTTATCTTAAAAAATGGCTCAGATATAGCAGTTTGAATTTCTTTATGTGGGTGACATTTTGAAAAATCTGATTGTTTGCCTGCGACAGCACTCGTATGTATCAACCGATTCCGATGTGAGTGAGCATGTGCGCAGGAATTACTAAGGTCTCGACCAAGTTCACGGGTTAGCCTCATCCACCATGCTGTCTTAAAATGGCAGGCACTTCAAGATATCGCCGAATTTGGCAACCAAATATAAGTTACTTTATATAAAAGCAGCTTGGATAAAGCTGACTAATTTCGCGAAATTCTCCTTCATAAGGATTTAGTATTGATAAAAATTAGTATTGAATATTCTATAATCGATTTCTACCAAATTGAGCTTCGTGTGTTTGAATAACATAAGCTGGCTTTTTAAAAATAAGGAATATGAAAGCTACCTCTTCCTCCCGGCACTGGCCGGAAGGACTTTTTAACACTTTCCAACAAAGTTGAAAAGTGTTTATGCATTCGGTATGTCTGTTCGTCTGTCCACGCTCTAACTCCCGTAAATATACTCGGATTTTCATGAAATTGATAAAGGTTATTTAGGGTTACGAAAGCATGTTTGGTATTGCATATGAAGCATGTAGGATAAATCGTTCATTTACAGGGGCACTCAAAAGTATTCCATCACATTATGTTATATTGGAAAAAATCGTTTGCAGAGTATTTTAAAAACATTACGCTATTTCAAATGTATTGAAACTGATATAATTCACTGAATTTCTCTACGATCACGTTAGAACAGAGCATTCATAGCATTTTTTATTCATTTACAGGGACACAAAAATGAAATCGATTACAGCACAGTACTGTCTTTGAGTAATAATTGCTGGAGTGTACGGTTTAAAATTCGGTATGCGCTTTTAAATTTAATTTTTTTTTTTTTTTTTTTTTTTTTTTGCATCTTACTCGTTATATATAAATTCTACACCTAAAATACAGGGCTGCACAAAAATATTCACGTACCGTTCTCCTAATTAGAGGAAATTTCTGAAGGTAATTTTTCAACTGAAGTATATGAATTTTTTACGTGAACTAAATTTTGTCATGTATGTAGTTATTAGATTAAAATCTATATATCATATACAGGGCTTTTGAAAAAATTCGGATAATTTTCCGATTGTGAATGAATGGGAACAGCTTAAATTGGGTTTTGAAATGTGTTATGCGTTTCCATATGGTTGAATTAGATGTAATATTTTATTTTTTTAAACGGTACAGTTTTGTTACATTATTCTGAATGTGTTGGAAAGTGTTTCACAATCTATGCTTGACGCATGATTTTTTTCTTTCTTGTTCCTTTTTATTTCTTGTGTGATAGATATGTGCCATAATTCATATAGTGTGCCCTTGAATAGTATTTAAAGTGCAATTTAAAAAAAAAAAAAAAAAAAAAAAAACGAGTTTGTAGTTACCTTGTCCTTTTAAGGCGGTTCTCAATCTATACTAATTTATACTAACGTTATAAAGAGGTAAAAATTGTTTATTTGTAGGAGGTAAGCTCTGAAACTACCGAACCGATTCTAAAACCAATGGTATCAAAATGATGGTGTTAGTCCAACTTAGAACATAGGCTATATCTTATGTCCAATCCATTGGCCAAAATGGGGTGTAGGAGCAAAAAACATTCTAAAAATGCGATTTTTGTGTTACTGAAGGGCCTAGAAACAGGAAATTTGCAATGGTAGTTACTTATAAGATACTAATGATCTCTAAGGACATTTCTTAAAAAAATCGAAATGAAAAAAGGGATGAAAATGCGCAAAAAGCGATCTATAAAATGTTCTAAATGGCGATTTTTACGCAATCTCAAGAAGTACCAAACCGATTTAAAAAATAATGAGATCAAAATGATGGTGGCAACCCTTGATCCAACATAAGCTACATTTTATGTCGGTCCCACTGCCCCTAAAGGGGGTGCAGGAGCAAAAAACGTTCGAAATTGCGATTTTTGTGTTCCTGAAGGGCCGAGATACATGGAATTTGGAATGGTAGTTACTTAGATATAAATGATCTCTAAGATCATTTCTTTAAAAATTCGAAATTTAAAAGGGGTGAAAGTGAGCGAAAAGCGTTCTAAAAAACTTTTTAAATTGCGATTTCTACAGAATCTCAGGAAGTACCGAACCGATTTATTAGGTTGAGCAAAAAGTTCTGGGAAATTTTTAATCTAATAGTTACCAGAATTTGTTTCGTATATAGGAGTATTAGTGGTATATCTATAGGACTTCAAGAATTTCGGCTCCAAAATGCCTATTGAACTGCGCCCTGTGTTGATCCAGCATTATCGGAGGAAAGGTATAACGATTCTGAAAGCCGTCGATGAGATTAATGAGGGTAAAGGTGCTGGTACGGCGACAAACTTCGTTCTTCCAACAAATCCGGGGATCTGACAGAACGATGTCAGAAAGTCGTGGACTGCGATGGTCTCTACTTTGAAGAATAGACCTTGTTGCTTTTGTTGTTAATTTGCGCATAACAACGCAAATTTCCCAGAACTTTTTGCTCAATCTAGTAAAAAATAATGGTGTCTGCCTTTGCTCCAACATAGGCTGTATTTCATATCGGTGCCACTACCCCAAAGGGGGTGAAGGAGCAAAAAACAATGTAAATTGCGTTTTTTTAATACTGCAGGGGCTAAAAACTTGAAACTAGGCACAGTAGTTACTTATAAGATATAAATGTTCTGTAAAAACATTTCCTAAATAATTCGAAATTGAAAAGGGGTGAAAATAGACCACAAACGTTCGATAAAACGCTCTAAATTGCGATTTCTACGCAATCTCAGAAAGTACCCAACCGATTTCAAAAGTAATGGTTGGAAATTGATTATTACAGCCCTTGCTCTAATATAGGATCTGCTTCATGTCGGCGTCACTACCACCTTGCAGTTGCATTTTAAAAAACGTTCTAAATTGTGATTTTTGTGATACTGAAGGGGCTAGCAACTTGAAATTTGACATGGTAATTACTTATGAGATGTAAATGTTCTCTGAGAAGAATTCCTTAAAATATTGAAATTTAAAACGGTGGAAAATGAACGAAAAGCGTTCTAAAAACGTTCTATATGGCGATTTCTACGCAATCTCAGGAAATATGAACCGATTTCAAAAGTAATGGTTTCAAATTGATGGTGACAGTCCCCGCTCCAACATAGCTTATATTTTACGTTAATGATGTCACTACCACCTGGGAGTTACAGGAGCAAAAAATGTTCTAAATTGCATTTTTTGTGTTACTGAGGGGGTCTAACATTTTAAAATTTGGAATTGTAATTACTTCAAAGATGCAAATGCTTTCTAAGAATTGTCGAAAGAAAATTCCAAATTTAAAAGGAGGAAGTGAGCGAAATGCGCTCTATAAGCGTTCTAAATTACGATTTTTATGCAATGGTATGAAATACGAAACCGATTTCAAACATAATGGTTGCAAATTGATGGTGGTAAAACCTGGTCAAACATAAGCTATATTTTATGTCGGTGCACAGCCCCTAGAGGGTTGCAGGAGCAAAAAACTTTCTAAATTGCGATTTCTGCAGTACTGAAGAGGCTAGAAACTTTAAATATAATACGGTAGTTACTTATAAAATATAAATGTACTCTAAGAACAGTCGAAAATAAATTCGAAATTAAAAAGGTGTGTAGCGAAGGGAAGGAGCGAAAAGCGTTCTAAAAGAGTCCTAAATTACGATTTCTATGGAATCTCAAGAAATAATAAACCGATTACAGAAGTTATTGGTTGCAAATCAAGAGTGATAGTCCATGATCCTATACGGCTATATTTTATGCCGGTGTCACTACCACCTGGTTGGCAAGAACAACGAGAAAACCTTTAAACACCTTCTAAATTCCGTTTTCTATAGAATATTAGGCAATACCAACCGATTTCAAGGTTAATGTGGCAAATTAATGGTGACAGTCTCTGTTTCAACATTTTTCGAGACATTCTGTTTCAACTCTGCTTCGGCATTTTATGTTGGTGCCACTAACACCAGAGAGGTGGTAGACTGTTAGACAGGAAGCTTGGAATTTCACATGATGGTTAATTTTAAGATGCAAATGTGTTAAGATGGATTCTAAAAAATTCAAAACTTCAAATAAATACTGAAATGAGCATAAAAGTCTCAAAATAGTTTCTAAATTATCATTTATTTGGAATTAATTTTATTTATTCTTATTAATTAAAATATCATTTCTGCCTATTGCAATTTTTTAATGAAGTTTAGTCAAACGGAGGCTTAATTTGTAATTTTTGAATTATTCCAAAAAGTATTCTTCTAATAAAAAATAGCCATGCAAATATCATTTGGCATTCTTCAACTATTACGCGAGCAAAGCCGCGGGGTTTGCTAGTAATAATAATAATTGCTCCGCTCAACAATGTGAAACTTTCTGTCAGATTTCTGACACATTTTTAAGCATCACTTGCAGGCATGATTATTGCACAGATTTTTAATCGAACTTTTTTTTTTCAATTTTCGATAAACGAATCACATTTTGAGTTATACGCGATTACTGTCTGGCGATAACAGTTTTTTTTTCCTTTCCCGCGCTATCGCGTCAGGAAATTCGATTCGAAGCGCAAATTTTGGCTGCATTTTCAGAAAAATCTTCTGCTTTTCACAGAAAATTGGAAAAAACAGTTCGATTATAAAGTTTCTGAATACGAGTTTCTGAATTTCACGTGTTTCCGAACAAAAATTAATTACAAAATGTGTCATAAAATAGCCATTCTGGATTTGAAAATACCTTTAAATCACTCAAAGATGATTGAAACATACTTCCAATTAAAAGCATGTCGGAAATTGTACGTCAAACGTGGCAAATGAGGTGCGTTCGTACTATATCTAGTTCCTATTATAACTAGTTTTATAAATATTCAGATCTTGGTGCAATAGCTGTTGCATTCTTATGCAAAAATTCATCAATGCAAAATTTATTACGATTCTATATATTAAATACAGTAATACGGAAATAACAGGAATCCATCTTAAATAGGACATCATCACCATGGAAACTTAAAATCAATACCTATCATGGGATATCGTTGAATTAATTACGTATGATAGATGTAAGAGAATGAAGAAAACTTTTATAAACATCTTTTGAAGTTTTGATTCGATTTTCATAAATTTGAAATGTCTCAACTAAATTCTGCAACGATTATATATATATTAAATTTCCAATCATTCGGTTGGGTAGTTTTTGCGCTGCTATATGCGGGCAGACGGACAGACAGACGGACGAACCAGACGACGACTATAGGTGCTACATATGTATGTAATTACGAATGCACCTAAGTTTGAGATGTTTTTGATTTATAGAAAAATGCACGCATATTAAAATACGAAATTCATTTTTTCATACGGAGTCCTTTTCCTACAAATTTTATTTAGAGAAATGTTGTCCTGCGTCTAAGAAGAACGTTAAAAAAAATCCCATACTTTTTTTTTTTTTTTTTTTTTTTTTTTTTTAAGAAATATACTTCTATATCTAACCAATATGCGTACAGAGTGTTCCTAAATGATTGAAGCGCGTTTTAGTTTTTGACGTGTTGAAGATACGTAAGCAATAGAAGTTGCCAGAGTGTTCAAAATAATGTAGGAATTAAGACTATGCTGATAAAATAGCCCTTTCAGTAATATTCAAAAAGTTAGATCATTTTAAATTTCTATACGATCCCAGATCCTATGTTTATTTATGAAAACTTTTCTCTGTGTTCTGACAAGTGCAACAGTAAAAATTCTGTTCTTCTACTACTAAAGTTCACCAAGTTATGATAATTTGAATTTTATGAATTTTCAATGTTTTCCGATACCACACTGTTAAAAATTTGCTGCAAATTATCCAGTCATTTGACCGACTTTATTTTAAAAAATGGTTATATAACTGTACGTGGCAAATGTGCGTTCGTACTATAACTAGTTTTATAAATATTTTTTGCACCGTATATTGTACTGAATGTATATTTTAAGTGCATATCAATTTTATTCTGTTCGAAAGGCTGTAACATCATTAAAATGCACTTGAAATAATTTTTTCCCGTTGGCCGTAATGTAATGGAAAACGTTTGACTGTCCTTGTAATTAAACTATACATCCGATTTTCATAAAATTTGAAATGACTCAACAAAATTTTGCAACAATTATATATTTAAAATCTCAGACATTCGGTTGGGTAGTTTTTGCTCTGTTATATGCGGACGGACGGATAGACAGACAGACGGACCGAACGACGACTATAGGTGCTTACGTATTTATGTAATTACGAACGCACCTAAAAAAGGGCGTATGACTGGACATTTTGCTGCAGATTTTTAACAATGCAATATCCTGCAGTAAACATCAATAACACATACCGAACTTATGGCAAACAAAGTACATTTACGTGAGTTTGAGCACAGACAGACAAACCAAGTCATAAGCACTTCTTAACTATGTTGGAAAGTGCTTAAAATGTCTTATTCATACATTTATTTATACACAGGCTGCTTAAGATTAGCATACTTTAAAATTTTTGCTTTTAAAGATATATATTGGCTTGATAGTGCAACAGATTTTCAATATTTTGAATTAACATTTCTTTGGAATATTTCTTATTATCTTTTTCTTTATTTGGGCTGCTTTCCTTTCTACACACTGTCGTTCGACCGTTTTTGTAGTAAACGGTTATATAACCGTAATTTGACTTCATTATGACCATCATATGGGTAGTAATATCTCAATAAAGTTAAATTGCGGTTATGTAACTGTTTTTTATAAAAAAGGTCGAATGAGTGAACAATTTGCAGCATATTTTTAACAGTGTGCCTAAGTATGTAAAGTACAGTGTGTCAGTGTGTAAAAAATATAGTTCGTTTATAGCAGTGGTTCTCAACGTAGTTCGTCAATTACAGATTTGATATTAACCCATTTCCAGTCTTTTTTTTTTTTTTTTTTTTTTTTGAAAAATTTTTTTTAAGTTAAAATGTAATAGATCGAAATTTATTTCAAAAATAAGACTAAAAACAAGATTTTCATTAAAATTTCAAAACTTCTCATTCGGAAGCTAAAAACACAGGAAACTTCGGAATAACTATTATACAACAGGTAACTATTATATAACAGGTGAACAGGTAAAGGCTTTGATGTGATTAGCTTTTATATCTAAAATTGATAAATATTTTCTGAAAATTGCATTTTCAAAATTTTATGTATCGTTTTCTAATAATTTATTATATGTTACTTGCATTTCTTTTAGTTTTGCAATATGTCATATTACAAAACTTTTACGTATCAAACTAAACTGCTCAAAACAATTAGGGGAGCACATGGTTTTAACAAAATTACGCAAATATTTACACCGATAAGTAACGTAAAATAAAACATCCATAAATTGAAGCGTAGTAGAAAAGAGATAAAGAAAACTTCACATGCAAATTAAAGTTTATGACGTCAAAAAGTAGAAAAAGGAGATAAGGTAGAAATCGGGATTTTTGCAGAAACGTCTGTTTCACTGTCTCAGTTCTAAAATTCAATTGCTCAGCTTATGTTTTGAGAAAAGGTGACTTGAGAATGTCACAACAATGTGATTTAACGAAATCCATGGCTTGACGTGTTATCGGGACAGTTGAATCTGGGAAAACACAACGAAGTGTAGCGGACGCTGTTGGGGTCGCAAGAAGTGTCAATGCAAAGTTGTGGAATCGATTCCAAGACACATGGAATGGCAGACATCGACAAGGGCAAGGTCAGCCACGTGCTACCACAGTAACTGACCTCCGATATATCCTGTTAACAGCTCGTTGAGACGGAACGGGGAATGCTACTCTGCTGCAAACACAGTTGTTCTTGCCCTCATAGCATGCATGGTCACAGTGACGTCATTGTGACGTCACTGTAAGTCACTGTGGTCACGTCACATCTGTGACCAAAATGCCACCACTCAGTGATGTCACATTGTGACTGAGATGTGAACTTCTTAGAAAACTTTAAAAAATTATGAAAATTCTTTAAAACATGTTATTTACTGTAAAATTATATTTTTCTGGCAATTAAGAAAAAATGTGACGTCACTGTTATGTCACTGCTATGTAACGTACGTCACGTCACATATGTGACAAAAAAACCACTATATATGAAGTCACAGTGTGACAAAAATATGAACTTCAAAAATCTTTGAAAATGAAGAGAAATATTTTAAGCAGTCACGAGTTATAGCGGCATAAGGAATGAAAATATATTAGTGGATAGCAAATGGTAAATTCTGTCACTAAAGGGGAGAGGGGGGGGCATAATAAATAAAGTGCACGATACAAGCATTAATAAACTAAATTTTCAGGCTATATTTTATCCATTTGATATCTAAGACAGTGAATGTATACTTTTTCATGATTTCAATTTTATCTAGCATTTGGATAATATATTTAGAATTAGGATTATTAAATTTATACACTTTACATATTTAGTTTGCTGGGAGGAAATTTCTTTCTTTCTTTCTTTTTTTACCGACCAGGATTATTCGAAACACTTCTGTGGTTTCAAACTAAAAATTTTCTATTACAGTTAAATCTGCACCTTTTAATGAGCACGTAGAAAGAGTCTTCAGAGTTTAGTCATCTATGCATTTCTTGCTTTAGAATATTTTTATAATTTGTATTCAAGTCATAAATTCTACTTCTTTCAGACTTTTTAAATAAAATTAGCATTTTCCGAAAATAAAAGAAATATACAAAATTTGTGCAAAACAAACTTTACTTTAAAAAAAAAGAAGAAGAAAAAGGGGGGGGGGGGGGTCGTTAATACCATTAAATTTATTTTTACACCTTTTAAAAATTTAAACAATGTTTTATCTAATAAACTCTAATTAAGAATATTATTATTATGATTATTTAGAAAAAAGGAACTTTACAATACATTTAACTTGAATTATTTGGTACGGATAAAAAGAAAAGGTTAAATATATAGGACATGTCTTCAAATACAAAATTTTAATTAACGATACTTTCATAAAATTACTGCGCATTCAAGTTCAATATTTCTTGTATACAAAAACAAATAATCTGTAACAGAACACCTGCTTGAAAATCGTCTGCTCACAGAAAAATAAATATGAGAAGACGCGGGAAATTGTTCACTGTTTTTAGAACATCACCAAGTCTACAACACTTTAAGATAAGGAAATGACCATTTTAGGATACACGGATATTAATGGAACGTATATGTAAGTGTTATTTAATTTAAATATTTTGTTCCTGATTTGTATATTATGAGTTAAATAGTTTTATGTTATATTTGTAAGAGACTGATCTTTATGTCAGAAGCGATATTTTTCAATTCGATAACTGTAAAGAAAAATATCTTAATCTGCCATCGCTTGAAAAAAAAAAAAAAAATCTGCGCAGAGACTGATCCAGGCTTAAGTTCATACTGGAATTAATATAAACATTAATTTACTCTTACTTGAGATTGAAAATGTATGGAACGACAATGATTTGGAATTATTTTATCGGCTTCTTACTATTTTTTTATTACTAACACTTATAGTTATTATTATTTTGGGGTTAAATATGATGTTCGATTATCATGAGATTACGAAACTGTTTCAGATTAGAAATTAACATTATACTGGGAAAATATATTTTTACATATTACAGTAGTGAAACATTTGAAAGAATTTTCTTTTAGTGCTAATAATATTTTAAATTATCTTTTTAAATCCTAAATCTTCAAACCAATGTTTTCAGATTTAACATTTGCCAAAATTATGAAATAATAGTAATTCCTTATACCATACGGAAATATTTTTGAGATATTGTTAAATCTAATAGTGCATTTAATTTATTTATTGTATTTTGCTGTTGTTTAATAGTACAATTATAAATACTAATTATTATTTTTAGTGTTTTTCAAATTGGTATATTTATTTTTTTAAATTGTATGTAAGAATTTTTGTGCTTGTGATTTTAATCAAACATTTAATTATAGACATTCTGAATCGGTTATTAAATTTTCTTCTATTGTAAATTCATTTTCTACGTTTATGATACACGTAATTATTGGCACTAAAAAGTAAAATATGATATTTAAGCATTGAAATAAAGTGTTTTTCATGCCTGATAGGAAGTTATAGATTAAACTGCTTTAGTATATATTTTTTAAAAGTTCATATAATACAGGATACATAAGGACATAAGTTGAAAAGTGCTTATGACTTAGGTTTGTCTCTGCGTCTAGCAGTCTGTCCGCACTCTAACTCCCGAAAATATACTCGGATTGCCCTGAAATTTTTGGATGTTATTGACGTTTACTATAGCACGGTACCAATTTGTAATGAAGTTTGTAGCATGCTTTGTTCATTTACAGGGCCAGCCAAAAGTTTTCCGTTACATTACGGCCTATGGAAAAAAATCGTTTCAAATGATTTTTAATGATTTTACGCACGCTTTCAAACATAATAAAATTTATATGCATTTATGAAGGGCACTAAAATATGCATTCTGTTGACTATGCGATGCACAGAATAGCTATTGTTCATTTACAGGGCTAAAAAAGGAATTCAAATACATAATGATATAGGGGTGGAGGGAATTGTTTGCAGCATACTTTAATTATGTTAATTTATTTCATATATAATGAAATTGATGTATGTCGCTTAGGTTTACATACTATAAATTATTTCATTTATAATACGAATAATACGTATATAGCATTTACAGGGACACCCAAAATATTTCAGATACTATATTGTATCCGAAGTACTGTTCATTAGCGATGTTTGCTGGAAATGTATTTTTAATTATGATATGCGCTTTTATGATTCACTATATTTATGCATAGTATCGTGTATATAAATGCTATAATTCCTATACAAGGCTACACAAAAGTATTCGTAAGGATTACTGGGTATGGGCGCAAATTGCTTAAAGGTGGTTTTTAAATGAGTTATGTTTTTTTTTCGCTGAACTGCATTTAATTTACCAATAAATGTTTGTAGAATATGGATAAAATGATACACAGGGTCACGCAAGGAAATGGATACAAGGCCGTCTATAAATGATAATTTCTGGAAATGTGATTTCAGCAGTTTTAAGAGTGTCTTAGTTTGAATTAAATTTTAACTAAATAGTAGCGTGTAATAAAGATTCTAGGTAAACTACAGGGTTGTACAAAAGTATTCAAGTATCTTTCCTTACATTAGTATAAATTGCTGAAAAAGAATTTCAACCTGTTAGGCGTTTTCTTGCTAAACTAAATTTTCCCATTATATAGTATATATACACTTAAAAAATGGGTACTCAAAATTGAGAAAGAAGTACCCAATTTTAAATGCGTCACATACTCAAAATAGCTCCGATCCAAATGTACTCAAAGTTGAGAAACACATGTATTCATTTTTTATTCCATGGTTGTGATGAAATATGAATCGTTATGCACTCCCCCCCTCCCAAAAAAAAAACAACCTAAAATTTAAAGTAAAAATGTACTGACATTTATTTCCCGTTCAAAGTTCTTAACAAGAAATGTTTAATTGATTATTTATTAAGAAAAATAGCAAAATTCTTAGCAAGATACTCAAATCGAATATTTTTATGACAAGAGCATTATTGCCAAGTACTTTTAAATTATTTTTAAAATGCTGTGCATAATTTAATATTTACATTAATAAACATCATTTATGCCGCTATGCCGCTATAAATGAAATGAACCATTACAGGGTACAAAACTATTCGTTTGTTTGGGTTTTATAACATGTGATGTTTCAAAATAGAGAAAGCATAGGTTCATTTTTGATCCAAAAATATTCAATTCGATATGAGTACGTCGGATTACTCATTTTTGAGTACTTCATTTTTTTTTCAGTGTATCAACCTACAGATCAAATACAGGGCTGTTCAAAAGAATTGGAAAACATATTTGGCTATGGACGGTAACTGTTGAAATCAGTTTTTCAAATGTTTTATGCGTTTTCTGAAATATTTACTTAGTTATCTTATTTACGTCATTTCCCTAAATTACGATGTCTTGTTAAAGCATTCAGAAAGTGTTGGAAAGTATTTTATAATCTATGCTTAACGCATGATTTTTCTTAATCGTTTTTTTTTTCTATTTCCTAGATCAGTCTTTTCCTATAAAACATACCAAATCTATTTAGCTCATATTCACAAAATACAATATACACGGGAATAAAAAATTTAAATAAATATCGCTTATCATGCCGCTCTATAAATAATAGTTGTATTAATATCCGTTAGTCTCCATGTTCATATTTAATAAAGCAATGACAAATAACAACAAATTAAAAAAACTTACACATTCTAAATATCAAGCTTGAACTCAATATCAAGCATAGAACTTAATAAAAAAATATGGCAGTTGATAAGCATTGTTTTTTAAGTGAAAAAATTTAAAATGTTTTAGAAGAATAGGACTCCAAAATAGCGATATTTTGCTAAAAAGTACGGTAAAAAGATAAGATTTTATATTTACAGCAAAAGTTTATTTTAAAATTCATCGCTGTATTAATACTTAGAAATTTTTCCAGTGAGAATCATTCGCCTTATATACAATATTTCAAATGAAAATCAAATATCAAATTAATTGCTTAAAAGGCGCAAAGGAGTGAAAAAGATTCCATGCCGGGACTCGAACCCGGGCCATCAGTATAGCACACTGACATTCTACCGACTAAACCACATGGAACGACGCCCAGCCTGTAAAATTTCTCACTATTACATGTTGGCAAGGCTACAAACGCAGCACAAGATGGAATATTTATCGTGAGCCACCGACATGGGGTAAACACGAAACTTAATTAAATCCAGCATCGATTGAAACTATATTAATAATTGGAAATTTTTCCAGGGAGAAACATTCGCCTTGCATACAACATTTCAAATTAAAATTGACTTTTAAGCAATTAATTTGAAATTTGATTTTCATTTGAAATATTGTATGCAAAGCGAATGGTTTTCGCTGGAAAAATTTCCAAGTATTAATATAATTTCAATCGATGCTGGATTTAATTAAGTTTCGTGTTTGCATCATGTTGGTGGCTCACGCTAAATATTCCATCTTTTGCTGGGTTTGTAGCCTTGCCAACATGTAATAGTGAGAAATTTTTCAGCCTGGGTATCGTTCCATGTGATTTAGTCGGTAGAATGTCAGTGCACTGTACTGATGGCCCGGGTTCGAGTCCCAGCATGGAATCATTTTCACTATTTGCGTCTTTTAAGCAATTAATTTGAAATTTGATTTTCATTTGAAATCACAGTGTTTATGACAAGTTCGTCACAAATGACACATATTTCACAAATTGGTCACAGTGTGACTTCAAAGCATTGTCGCTTTCGTCACAGGTTCGTCACAAAGTTAATGCCAAAATAGTCACAAATGACACGCTTTTCACAAATTTGTCACACCGTGACTTCACAGAGTGGTCACAATGTGACGTCACAAACGACCTCTAAAACGGCCATAACGACCTCGCATTCTAGTCACTATGACGTCACATCGACGTCACGTGACGTCACATCGACGGTCACAAAGTCACAGTGTGACTTCACAACGACGTCGCCGTGACGTCACCATGCCTTACGGGTGGCCACAGGACGAAGGGTGTCCAGTCTGAAATAGGTTTCATCAGGGTGGTCTCTATGCACGTAAGCCAATGGTCTGTATTTCATTGATTTCAAGCAACTGTGCGGCCCAAAGAAGGTGAGCAACTGATCATCGAGTTTGGAAGCGGAGTCAAATTCTGTTTACAGACGAGACCCGATTTGGTCTGGATGTGATATCTGATCTGTTTTGGCATAAAAAGAAAGAGGCACTCAAAATAATCCCACATTCATTCGTGAAAGATCGGATTACGGACGAGGTGGGTTGATGCTATGGGCTAGAATGAGCATAGGTGGGCGTACGGGCCTGCATATCATTCGGAATGGCACTTTGACAGTCCGAAGTTTTACAGACGAGATACTGAGACCTCATGTCGTATTTTATGTTGCAGCAATCAGTGATTTCTTTTTTTTTCCATGCATGATAATGCCAGACCTCATACAGTTCGACTTGGGGAAAACATGCTTGACGCTAAAACAATACAGCGTATGGAATGACCAGCATGCTCTCTTGACCTAAATCCGATCGACATGTTTGGGACATACTCAGACGACGCATTGCTGCGAGACCAAGGCCTCCTTTTACCGTCCGGGACTTGGAGATTGTAATTCTTGAGCAGTGGAACAGTATTCCCTAAAGTCTTATCGATAATTTCATCGCATCCATGGAAAATAAGTGTGCGGCAGTCTTAGCTGTTCGAGGAGACCACACGCCATATTAAAAATCTTGCATCTTTTTTAAACAATATATTTTTTTATCATTTACATGAAACCAAATTGTTGCCCTAAACCATCTTTTCATGTTATTTCCATCTTTTCAAAAAATAAAAGCTCCCTTAGAATTTTTTTGCGTCTTTTTTTTTCTGTATTGCGCATTGACACACGTGTACTATCCATTTTATGCAAATACGTGGCTGTCTTGCACTGATCTCTTCACTTTTTTGCTTGCTCCCCTAATTTTTCGTTAGCAGTGTATTTAATTGTTGAATATTTAATACGTGATTTATCACATTGCTAAATAAGCGTAGAACCAATAGAGTGAAAAATTTCCAGGCCGGGAACTGAAAATGCAACCCTTGGAATAGCACTCCAAGTGTTCTACCATTTGAGCTACGAGGACGATACCCAGCTCAGCATCTCTCACTCATATACGTTGGTAAGGATACAACTGCAGCACAAGATGGAACAGTCTTCATGAGAACACAATCCTGCGGCGAAACATAGGGCACAAATAAACCAGCATCGGTGAACTATATATAACACGGTTCACCGATGCTGGGGTTCATTTGTGTCCTAAGTTTCGCCGCAGGATTGTGTGCTCATGAAGACTGTTCCATTTTGTGCTGCAGTTGTAGCCTTACTAACGTATATGAGTGAGATATGCGCTGAGCTGGGTATCGTCCTTGTAACTTAAATGGTAGAGCACTTGGTGCGCTATTCCAAGGGTTCCGGGTTCGATTCCCGGCTTGGACATTTTTCACTCTGTTGGTTCTACGCTTAGTTAGCAAAGTGATTAATCACGTATTAAATATTCAATAATTTCGAGCGTAATTTCACTGCTGAAAATTAATTAAAAAATTAATTAAAATTTTATATATTTAATTGTATTTCTAGAACTAACTGTCTTGCATAGGGGAAGGAAGGATAAAATGGCCAGTGAGGGCAAAGTGGCTATTTCAGTTTTTTAGGCCATGTAGTACTGCCGACACGCACGAACTGGGTGAAACAGTCGAGTGTCTATGAGTTTGAATAGGACGGCTACATTTTTCTAGTCCTGAACTCATTTTATTCTTTTTTCGTATTTTTGATTTTAAGCAAATGGCACAATTTCTTAATTATAACTAAATAATATGTAGTATTATAATTATTTTCTCTATTGCTTTTTGATCAGTGTAAAGTAACCTTTTAAATGATGTGTGTCGGAGTTATGTAGATTAGATGATCGGCTGCAAATTTTGTAATGGTGTCATTGCCCCCAAAGTAACCACACAAAGAGATCAGGCAAAATGGCCAGATGGCTACTTTGCCCGAAAACTATATTTTATTCATTGTTCAGAACAAAATACTATCCAAAAGTTTCTTTTTCTTTCCTTTTTAGGGTTTCGTTCATCTGACGAAACCCTATTCGTCTCGCTCCTCTGTCTGTCCGTCTGTCTGTCAGAGCCCGTTCTCAGAAACTATATATGTTGGAGACTTGAAATTTTGCATACTTATAGCTGGACATCTCAGATCAAACGACAAATCATAAAATTTTGAAAAAGTTGTACATTTAACCCTTTGGGCTCCTACATGTATATTTTAAACAATTCTTTCTATGTGAGCCTCTAACTAGGTTGGAGGCGTGAAATTTTGCATACTTATAGCTGAACACCTCACATCAAACGACAAATCATAAAATTTTAAAAAAGTTGTAAATTTAACTTTTTGGGGTCTCACATGTGTATTTTAAACTATCCTTTCTAAGTGAACCCCTAATTAGGTTGGAAGCGTGAAATTTTACATACTTATAACTGAACACGTCACATAAAACGACAAACTATAAAATTTTCAAAGTCGTACATTTAACCCTTTGGGCTCCCATATTTGTATTTTAAACAATGCTTTCTAAGTGAGCCCTTAATTAGGTTGGAGGAGTGAAATTTTGCATACTTATAGCTGAATACCTCACATCAAACGACAAACTATAAAATTTTGAAAAATTCGTACATTTAACCGTTTGGGCTCCCACATTTGTATTTTAAACAATGCTTTCTAAGTGAGCCCCTAATTAGGTTGGAGGAGTGAAATTTTGCATACTTATAGATGAACACCTCACATCAAACGACAAATGATAAAATTTTTAAAAAGTTGTAAATTTAACCCTTTGGGGTCTCACATGTGTATTTTAAACAATCCTTTCTAAGTGAGCCCCTAATTAGGTTGGAGGCATGAAATTTTACATACTTATAGCTGAACAACATCATGCGACAAATCATAAAATTTTGAAAAAGTCGTACATTTAACGTTTTGGGCTCCCACATGCGTATTTTAAGCAATTCCTTCTAACTGAGCCCCTTATTAAATTGGAGATTTGAAATTTTGCATACTTATAACAGAACACCTGAGGCCAGGCGACAAATCATAAAATCTTGAAAAAGTCTTACGTTTAACCCTTTGAGCTAACACATATGTATTTTAAGCAATTCTTTCTAAGTGAGCCCGTAATTAGGTTGGAGGCGTGAAATTTTGCATACTTATAGCTGAACAACTCACATCAAACGACAAATCATAATTTTTTCAATAAGTCGTACATTTAACCCTTTGGGCTCCCCCATGTGTATTTTAAACAATTCTTTCAAAGTGAGCCCCTAATTAGGTTAGAGGCGTGAAATTTTGCATACTTATAGCTGAACAACTCACATCAAACGACAAATCATAAATTTTTCAAAAAGTCGTAAATTTAACCCTTTGGGCTCCCACATGTGTATTTTAAACAGTTCTTTCTAAGTGAGGCCCTATTTAGGTTGGAGGCGTAAAATTTTGCATACTTATAGTTGAACACCTCATATCAAATTACAAACCATACAATTTTGAAAAAGTCGTAAATTTAACCCTTTGGGCTCCCACATGAGTATTTTAAACAATTCTTTCTAAGTAAGCCCCTAATTAGGTTGGAGGCGTGAAATTTTGCATACTTATAGCTGAACACCTCACATCAAACGACAAACTATAAAATTTTGAAAAAGTCGTAGATTCAACCGTTTGGGCTCCCACATGTGTGTTTTGAACAATTCTTTCTAATTGAGCCCCTAATTAGGTTGGAGGCGTGAAATTTTGCGTACTTAAAGCTGAACACCATCATGCGACAACTCATAACATTTTGAAAATGTCGTACATTTAACCTTTTGGGCTCCCACATGCGTATTTTAAGCAATTCTTTCTAACTGAGTACTTTATTAAATTGGAGATTTGAAATTTTGCATACTTATAGCAGAACACCTGAGGCCAGGCGACAAATCATAAAATCTTGAAAAAGTCTTACGTTTAACCTTTTGAGCTACCACATATGTATTTTAAGCAATTCTTTCTAAGAGAGCCCCTAATTAAGTTGGAGACATGAATTTTTGCATACGTATAGCTGAATACCCCAGATCGCACGACAAATCATAAACTTTTCAAAAAATCTTATATTATTTACTCTTCGGGGCTCTAACTTGTGTATTTTAAGCAATTTTTCTAACCTCCGCCCTTTTCACCGGGGAGCACCTTTCCAACTTTTGCCGACACCCCTTTGACCATTCTTTCATATTATGCACCATAGCATTACATATTTTAGTTCCACTTTTTACCGCCAGGGCCGCCTACTTATCTCGGGTGCTATGGGCCCAATCCCCTCGACTAATATATCTACGGATAGTATGTAAAACGGAGTTTCGTTCGGATAGAGGTTTGTTTAGAATAGAGTGCGCCCCTGGTTGCGAAATGTGAAACTAACAGATTTTTCAAAAGGATAAAGCGTTTGGAAAGAAATATTAAACGAAACCCTCTGTGCGATCTGTGATCACACTTACCCACTTTTTTTTTTTTTTTTTTTTTTTTTTTTTTTTTTTTTTGAAAGAAAAGAAGATAGGTCGGGGCAATAACTTTTACAAAGAAAGGTTTATTCTAGACATTTGCAATCTGTATGTCAGCTGGGGGAACTTGTATTCTCCTCCATTCCTCATATAAATACTCGTTACTGATTATTTTATCTTGGAACGATTTATTACTTAAAATATTACAAAACATAATACTTGTTCTTGATGTGTGTTACTCTAGCTGGTGTTCATTAAAAAATATACATCTTGAATCAATGCGACTTGTTCATTTACCTGTGGTGGTCACTTTACCCAACCTAGGCGGGCAAAGTAACCATTTTGTAATTTTTATTTTAAAGTAACGCGTACATTTTAAAATAATTTAAAAAAAGTAAAATAGCAACTGAAACTAAAGTTATTATAGTTACTATTGAAGCTTGGTTTTAGAACTTTACTGATTAAAAAATTATACAAATTCCTCAAACCTTAGAGTGGCTATTTTATCCTTCCTTCCCCTACATTCCGAGCTCGCCCGAGCCCCACCAGTGGCCGAGTGGTTGTGCTTTCGAAGCTGGTAGACGGGAGGTGCTAGATTCGAACGCAATCGCGCACTTCCGCCTAATCGTTCGCATTTTCGTGGTTTTCTTCGAACCTTGGATTTCCATGCGTAAATACGGGTTAAGTTCCCTTAGAAAGACCCCCATGGAAGGCACTTCCCCTCTCCGACTTATGTCCCTCGAGTGGGTAATCGGCCGTCAAAAATCAATCCAATCCAACCCGAGACCGCCCGAACACGATACCGAAGAATTGCAATAGAAAATTGTTAATACAATTTAAAAATTCCCTCAAGATTAATTTTCTCAATTAAAAAACCTTTTACACATAATAGAAATAATTTATAATCTCAAACAATCGACCATATTCACGTTTCATGATTATCTTGTACCAGAAAAAAATTTGTTATTTATATTGAACCACTGCGAAAGTCAAAAATCTTATTTGTTTAAAATATCATTGTGCAACTATGGCAAAAGGGCACGTGTTCCGTTTTTTAGTAATTCTGAAAAGAAATTCAAACAGAAAAAGAGGATACATAAAAGGACCACGGCCTTTTTATGTTAATAAATCTAACCGTGCCAATGTTTGAAATCAGATAGAATATTTATTTTTATATCTCATTAATAGCAATCCAACTCTCTTTCAAACTGATTTTTAGGGGATCGTAAAATACTTTAAGAAATTTAGACTACATTCTTATATCTCAAATAGCATCTGGAAAGGGTTCCCTCTTCTTTTTTTAGAATAAATAAAATCTTCACTTTAAGTCCGAACTTACGCAAACCCGAAGACTTCTATAAAAATAGAGTCAGTTCGGGCACGTTTCGGGTCCGCGCTCTGTCTGAGCTCTGGGTCTCAGATCTCTATTTCAACCTTAGAAATTAATAAATCCCCTAATGGGCATCGCAAAAGAAAATGGGTGAATGGTAGGACTGGACGATATCAGAAATTTAATATCGCAATATATCAACGAGTTAATACTGATATTTGTGATATATCGCGATAACTACCTTAAATTGTGCAAGAATAGAAATTTTCCTAATTTCGAAACGTAAATGGTATAATAGCAGCAATTTAAGTATAAACAGATGTAGAGAGCAACTACTCAATGTCTTATACCTATATGTTCACACAGCAACATTAAAATAAGTATATATATTTATAAAAAAACATATTTTAGAAATGAAATCAATGTTTAATATCTGTTTGCACGTATATCATTTGTTGCAAAGTATTTTCCTTCAAAAATGGTATGTTTCCTGTTCTTCCTACTCTATACATTATTTATCAGCGACATTTTAACTATTGAAGTACTTTGCGAATAACTGACAAAATTATAAAATACAAACTAAAATAGAACATTCTTAAATTTAGGACGTTGACGCGTTTATTTTAATTAACACAGGAAAAGAAGAAACTCGGGAAAAAACTAAAAATAATTTAATGCCACATGTCGTGCTAATATACTTGTTATTAAATATGTTTCAGTGGATGATAGATGCAACAGAAATGTTGCTTTTCAATCTTTCTCTAAAGAATCAATTCATTCTTGGCTGTTCTCAAATACAAAAGTACAACTTTATGACATAAGTTTTAATTTATTTTTGTTCGGAAATGCATGAAACTAGCAGGTGTTGTTGTTCAGAAACTATGTAATCGAACTGTTTTTTCGTTTTTTTATTTTTTATTTTTTTGCGAACGCAATAGATTTTTCAGAAAATAGTGTCAAAGGGGGCGTTTTGAACCGAATTTCCGCATGAAAGAAGAATAATCACTCAAGAAAGGGTGAAAAACGTCTTTGTCACGTGATCAAAATCAATTAACTCAATAGGTAATTTATTTATCAAAATATGGAAAACACAGTTCGTTTCTAAATCGCTTCCAAAGTCAAGGGCCCCACCAGTGGCCGAGAGGTTCTGCTCTCGAAGCTGGTAGACGGGAGGTGCTGGGTTCGATCCCAATCGCGCCCGTCGGCCTAATCGTTCGGAGTTTTCGTGGTTTTCTTCGAACCTTGGTTCTCCAAGCGTTAATACGGGTTAGGTTCCCTTAGAAAGACCTCCACGGAAGGCACTCCCCCCCTTAGGGCCTATATCCCACGTGCTGATAATTGGCCGACATAAATACAACCAACCAAAGTCAGGGCTTTCGATTTTGTGCCTTTACGTTTAAAAATGAATTTGTAAATGTGTCAAAGCGTTTTGCGTTTGTTGAGCAGAGCAGTTGAGAACAGCCTTAAGAAAAAAATCCATGTATTTATATCTTCCTACCTATTTACTACAAGAAAACAACATTGAAACCTTTTCAAAATATATATAAATACTTAAATCACACTTGAGAATAGTTTTATACCAATTTAAATTTTGTTTTTTGATAAATATTCATAGCCGAAAAATATCAATACAGAATATATTAAATTTCCTCCAGAAAACTTCGCTTTATAGTCCAGGCAATAGAGACCGTATAGGGGCTCTACCTAGCAAAATTAATGGAAGTTCTGGAAATTGGTTTACTTTATGTGTTTTGGGTCGCTGAATCCGAATTTGTAACTTCCCACCAAAATTTCCCCCGGCAACCCCCCAAATTTTGGTAAAATGCCCCCAAAAAAGGTTTTTATAAAAAAAAAATCATTTTTTTTATTGTTTTAGGGAAAAAAGTATCTAGAAATTCAGAAAGTAGACAAAATTTATTGATTTGATTGATTTATGATGATATGATTGGGATAGTTTCTATTGCAGATAATCAGTGGAAAGGAAGATTATCGATGTAGATTTTCTGTTTTGGATGCGACAGGAGGTTGAAGACATTGGAATAGATTTTTTTTTCCTTGCAGTGTTTGTTAACACTGTTATATTATTGGGATATATCAATAGAGTCAAAGTTTAGATATTGTTATTGCGATAGTTAAGAAATATCAATATCTGTTGATATATTGATAAATAATCCAGCCCTAGTAAATGGTAAATTTTTATGGCTGTAATGCAGACTTTATGCACATGCACAGTAATATTAAGGGTGTAACCTATTGAGGAGTTCTATATGTTAACTAAATGTACAGTCGTAAGGCGGTAAAAAGTACATACCCCCTAGTAACTCTTCAACAAATTATTGAAGAAGAAAGTTACTGGTACCAAACGATTGGAAATAAATTCTACTCTTAAAGAATTTTTATATAAAATTTGTTTAGGGGGCCAACTACATATCAAAATGAATCAAAACTTAATGTTTTTCAATAGCATTACCCAAGTTTGACACCATAAATAAATTCTACACCCTTCAATTAGTCTAAATACAAATAAAATGAATAATATATACTATATATTTTTTTTCAAATTATGATTTTCTACACATGATAGACATGATTTCTACACATTTTAATCCATCATTTTGACCTTTTTTTAAATCATAATTCGAAAACTACTTGGAAGAAAAATTTGAAAATGAGAATTTGCATAAAGAGGGACAAAGAAAAAAAAATACAGGTTGCAACTTATATTTTTTCGAATATTAAATTTATAATTCATAATTTATATTATAAATTTTTTTAATTACAAATTCACTGTATTTATGTTTGGGATTTTAGTATTATAACCACACAAAAAAAAATATCACATTAGGATTATAATTTCAGGGGATATTAATAAAAATATGAAAATGTAATTTAGTATTAGAAGCTCTAAATTTTGAATGTTTATAATTCAAAAACTTATCATCCAAATGACTTAAAATTTCTTTTCTAGGTATAGTTTAAACGGATGATTTAAACTATATTGTCAAAATTGGGTGTTACCATTGAATAAAACCAAGTTTAGGCTGGTTTTGATTTGTAGATGGCCCAATAAGCAAATGTTATGTATATAATTTATAAGTAGACTTTATTTCCAATCGTTTGGCACCAGTAACTTTCTTCTACTATCATTAGTTTCAGAGTTAGTAGGAGGAGTTTACCTTTTTTTACTTCTACTACTGTACTTTTTCTCCTAAATCACTCATTCGGTCATCACAAAAGTTTTTGTATAACTTTATTGAATCTATATTTATCAAATAAATTAAGGATTTTTTAAAAGAATAAATATTTATATTTTATTGAAGCTTGAAAAAAAAAACCACTTACGCTTTTTTTCAATATCATTTTTTTTTTTTCATTTACAGGGACACAAGAAAGAATTCGGTCACAATACTGTAGACATCGATAATCACTGGAAGTGTGTTTCTAGATGGGGCATGCGTATTAAAGCTTAAAAAATTCTTTTTTACAATACGTGGTGCGTATAAATTATATAATTCATATACAGGGTTTCGCAAAAAATTTCGTAAGTATTACTGTCTATAGGCGTGAATTGCTTAGATGTGTTTTTTAATTGTGCTGTGAATTTTACAAAGTAAATATATGTAGCATACCAAGATATGTTTGTAGAATATAAATAAATTCATATACAGGGCCACATATAGAAATGTATACATTGACGTCTGTGGATAGAAATTTCTGAAAGTAAGTTTACAGTTGAGTTATGCGTTTTTTCCCCCTCAATTATATTTTAATTTTATGTAAGGCATCTATAAAAATCTGTAGATTATACCGTACAAGTTACCTTCTATAAGGGGGTAAATGCTAAAAACCATTTAAAAAATGTTTTATACGTTTTTAGCTGAATTAAACTTTAGTAAACCATAATGGTGTATATACAAATCTATAGATCAGATACAGAGTTGCTCAAAATAAATGGAATATCTCATTGACTACGGGCACTAATTGCTGGAATTGAGAGTTCAACTGTGCCATGCTTTTTCTAAAGTGTTTATTTAGAAATATATGTATACAGTAAACTCTGTCTAAGGCGGAATCGGTCGGGACTAAGAAAATTTTCCGTGATAGACAATATTCCGGCTTATGCAAAAGAGCTCCCACACAACTCTCTTTTTATAGATTAGATAGAGACTCATAAATTTGAGTTTTACCATAATTAAATTTAATACAAAGATCTTCTACAGAATAATTATTTTTCTTTTAATTTGGTAACATTGACTTTATCCTGCAGGGGTGGAGTATTGCGTTTAGATTTTGAAGCAATTTTTTCGATGCATTTACTAATATCCTTAGACAAGATAAAACGAAGAAGAACAAATCACCCGTGCAATGAATCCAAATGTGTCCAAATCTAAACACGTGATTCATTGGAATGAAGCATACATCAATCGAATAGCGTTTTATGTTTTTGATAAAAAGGTTGTATCTTGAGTTGTAATAAACTGCTTGCCGATGACGATCTTTCAATAATTGTCCTGACTCGAAAATCGGTTGAAAACTAAAATTTTGAAAATCTTTACAGATAAATGAGAAATGCTGTTCCATTTCTTTGTACTGCTGTAATACCTGCAAATTTAAAGTTTACACTCAAATACGCATACACACTAAAAAAAAAAACTTCGGAAATAAGACAGTAAGCTATCCCTTTAAATTTGAGTACAACATTAAAGCATGATATATTGTACTTTGGAAAATACATGTTTTCATAAATGTGCATCCTTCTAGAAATAATAATTTTTACATGCAAATCTATATAGGAAAAAATGATTATATCATTTTTAAATGCAAGAATTCCTTACAATTTAAGCAATTTATAGTTTCTTAAATTAACTTTATTAAACTATTACAGAATTTAATTAAAATTCTCGACATTGAACATATGACGCATGTATTAAAGTTTCATAAAGGAAATGCTTTTCATTTTTAAAATATCTTTTTTCCGCCTTATGCAAAATTTTGGTTTCGGTGGGACCTTAAAAACATTTCCGTTTCCGCGTTAGACAGATTCCGGCTTATGCAACAAAAATTAATGTTATTTTCTATGGTCTCGCCGGGACTTGAACAATTTTTCGCGGTAGACAAATTTCCGGCTTGCGCAGAGTCCGCCTTAGACAGAATTTACTGTATATATATATATATATATGTATATATATAACTCATTAAATACGAAGGTTTTGTTATAGTATTCTGGAATTGTTGGAAATTGTTTCATAATATAAGCGTGACGCATAATTTTTCTTTCTTATTAGAAACTAAATTTAGTTGAAGGAAGCTAATTTAAGTCCATTTATTTCTTAATTTTCATGCTCAAATAGTGATTCGTTTACATCATGATTCATTCATATTTATTTATTTTTTAAATAATGAACAAGATTTTCCTTTCTTCAAAATAGTAACATAAGAATCAAGTGTCTGGTCGTCTAATGATTGTGACCTTTAGATTAATAATACAAATAAAGACAAACATTACGCAAGTACATTTAAATATCATATAGCGTACCATTAATGCATATCATACAGTGTATTTTAATACAATCAAACTGCTTGGGTTCATATATGGATTCATTGATGGGTTGAGATCATGTGTCTATAGTTAATGAGGAGTGCCTCTAAATAAAGAACAAATCAAAGAGGTAGAATATGAATAATGAAAGGTAAAATATTGACCCCAAACACAGATGGTGTTTTCCGTTTCCGAAATTTTTTTTATGACGAGGCAATTTAAAAGGATTTTCCATTATATGAATCTTATCTATTTCATCTTTATTACTATGATTGTTCTGTACGAAGTCGCAAAAAGCAGATGAAAAAAAATATGAAACAGAAACTTTATTCCTTTGATATTCAACATTGTTATGTATACAGAGTGCTCCAAAATTCGACCAACAAATTAAGAAGGATGATAGAAGGCATCAAGAGGATGAAAACTTACCATAGAACATGGAGCCGCAAATCACACATTTACTAAAAAAATGCAGGATTTCTGCCCTACAATACCTATACAATTCTGCCCTAATTCAATTTGTATTGACGGCAAAATCTTTGAGAAAACCGAAGTATATTATAATAAAACTTTTAATAGACATTCTCACCTTTTGTCGGAAATGTGATAATATCGCTTAAAGTAATAGAAGTTTCCATTATGCGCCCCAGCAGTATGCACTTGACGCTCCACATTTTGGACTGCGATTGCCAATTCATACGGTATCAACGATTGCTTGAGCACCCTGATTTTCCAAAACTTTTCAGGATATTATAACATTTCACTCAAAATAAGGTACATATCGTTGCATTTTCATTGTAATGTTTTGATTTTTCTCAAAATTATTACCGTCAACACAAGTTCTGTTAGAATGAAACATCCTGTCTTTGTGATTAAATGCGTGATTTGCGATTCTCTATTCTATGGTAATTTTTCATCTTCTTGATGCTTTCTATCACCCCATTTAATTTGGTGGTCAAATTTTGGAACACCCTGTATAATATACATTGGTGGACAAAACTTAAGGGCCAAGAAGAAATGTACATGTAAATGAAAATCTACGCGAGATTGTGGGTCAAGAAAAGCAAACAATAGTATTAACAGAATATTACACAGGATTAAATATAAAAATTTTTTTGTTGAAAGGATGTATACAGGGTATTACCAGAGGTTCATTTTCTGAAACAAGAATATTATCCGAAAACATGACTGTGCAAATAAAGCAAAGTACTCGCAATTAACAATCGTCAGTGCTATATCAATAAGGGATGGGGTGTAATGCGAGACAACTTTCAACACGGCGTGGTATACTCAGAACAACATGATTCAGTAGCTGTTGAGGCAAGTTCCCCCATTCCTCTTTCACTGCACGGATGAGGATTTCCTTGTTTGTGGGAGGAAATTGTCGAGCAGCAATACGTCTCACCAAGGCATCCCATAATTTTTCAATGGTATTCAGGTCAGAGGAACGTGCTGGCCAGTCTATGCGATGGATATCTTCGGCCTCAAGACAATCTTGTACAGACTGTGCGATGACAAGGTGCGTTATTGTCCATAAAACGAAACTTTTCGCCGACAGCACCTCGAAAAAGTCAAACATGTGGAAGCAGGACGTCTTCAGTGTACCGTTTACAAGTCCTGGACCCTTGGTCAAGCACATAGAGATCCGTGCGGCCATTGAACATGATGCCTGCCCACACCATGATACTTGAAGTCGCATATCGATCTCTTTCTAGAATATTTTCGTGACAGTAAACACTACCAACCACGTTTATGTCATGTTTATGTTAACCTCGTAGTCAGTTTATGTCTACAATCAGACGATAGACTGAATCTACTCTCATCTGTGAAGAAAGAGCACGGTAGAACAGTCGTCATCAGTCCAATTGCGATGCATACGGCACCACTGTAAACGGGCGCTACGTTGGCGTTTCGAGAGTGGGGGACACACAAAAAGTCTTCGGGCGTATAGTTCACCCTTTTTCAAACGTCTTGCAACAGTTTTCCACGATATTTTAGTTTCTGTGGCAGCACAAAGTTGATTTGCTAATTGACTAGCTGTGCTGCGTCGGTTCTTTTTTGCCGAAATAACATATAGCGATCTTCTTGGGACATCGTACTGCTAGGGCGACCTCTTCCCGTGCGCCTAGTACATATTCCACTCTTTTGGAATGTCCCGCAGCCTAGAAACAATACTGTGCGCGATGTTAAATTCACGGGCAACATCTCATTTTGCGTCTTCTTCCAACTTTCCGATTATCCTACCACGAATAATATCATCTAACTGATGCCTCGAAGACATGTTCAAAATTTCAATGTTCAAGCTTCACTTCATCTCCTTCGATTTTTACATCTAATGACAATTCACAGCATCCGACAATTGCCTAAAATCTTTTATCTCTGCATTCACGTGATCGACAAAAGCGGAAGTGCAAAATTTGCATAAGTTTCACAAAACAGAGTACATCCCGCATTCATGCAAATTTACACATGCTGCTGCGGAATTATTTCTAATTGTAATCGTTGAAAATAGCAGTGGTCCTTAAGTTTTTCCACCAGTGTAGTTTATGTACCATTATTGCTTCCACATTCTCTCAAAATCCGCATATGTTTTACACTCTCATACTCTACGTAATTTTCTTTTGTTTATACTCTAATATTACATGTAATTTACATTTGAAAATTCTGCTTTAATAAATCTATTTATGTATAAATCTCCCTTTTCTAAAATATTTACATTTTGCTATATATATATGATATATACCTTTGACATCCTTTTTTTACTCGGAGAATAGTTTTATATCCTCCTGAGACCCAAGCAAAATGTAATGCATAAATTTTTTTAAATATGAGTTTTTTTTTCAACAAATAGGCATCAAAAATGACGTTTTTAAAGAAATGAATAAATTTCGATTTTTTAATTTTGTTTTACAGAACATTCATCTAAATGGATGTTCAGGCCATAACTCGCTTTAAAGTAATTAAAAAAATGCCAGAAGTATGGGAAAGAATAGAATTTATTATTAAGAAGATACGGCAAGTATTAACATGTGATTTAAAATTGCAAAATAAAAATAGTTTAAACAAATTAAAATAACATAAAAACGAAAATTACCAACAGAACGTAGAATTCCAACTTGACTCATTTATTACGCAATTTTGTAAACAAAGTAGTTACCGTTGTCAAAATCCAAAAGCTGAATGTTATATTATTTTCGTGGTATATTACTTAATGGTATATTATTTTAGTTTTATAATCTTTATTTTCTGGCATTTTTAATGTTACTCCCTTTTATCAAGTAAACGGTAAATTTTGCTTTATAACTCATTATAACTTATTTTTAGCTATTCATTTTGTTTAATTTAATTTCAATTCTCATAATACAGGAATTTATAGCTGCATCTGCGCATTTACTTTGTATCAATATTAATCTTCAATTTGTTGATTATGCACCATTATTGCTATCACATTAACTTGAAATCCGCATATGTTTTACACTCTTAAAACTGTTTTCAACTGTTCTGCTCGACAAGCGTAAAACGTTTTGACACATTTACAAATTCATTTTTTAATGGAAAGATATAAAATTGGAAAGCCTGACCATGGAAGCGATTTGGAATCGAACTGTGTTTTCCATCTTTTGATCAATAAGTTATCTATTGAGTTATAAGCGATTTTGATCACGTGACAAACACGTTTTTCGCCCTTTCTTGAGCGGTTATTCTACTTTCGCGCGGAAATTCGGTTCAAAATGCCGACTTTTACACTATTTTCTGAAAGATCTATTGCGTTTGCAAAAAAAGACGGAAAAAACAGGTCGATTTTATAGTTTATGAACAACAACCTCTGCTAGTTTCATGCATTTCCGAACAAAAATAAATTAAAACTTATGTCACAAAGTTGCCTTCTTGGATTTGAGAACAGTCTTAATATAATTTTCTTTTTCATGCTCTATTATTATATGTAATTTATCTTTTTAAATTTAGCTTTAATAAATCTATTTATATATAAATCTTCTTTTTCTAAAATATTTATATTTTCCTATATATATATATATATTTGTCCTCCCTTTTTTATTTGGTATTGTTTTAAATATCTTTACGTTTATTATCTATTTTTGTTGAATTTTCATTTATTTCTTTTTTATCTTAATTTCTTTCTTTTATTGGTTTTACTTACCCATCATACGTAGTGTAGGGTAAGTCTTGTAATCGTTTTAAAAATCGAAAAATTTTTTTTGATGGATTTACATGTTCCAGACACTGGAGATTCTGAAAAACATATTTTTAGAAGAAAAAAAAATTTCTCGTCCGTCTATATGTGTGTGCGTCTGTAAACGCTCTATCACCAAACAAATTGAGATAGAGACTTGAAATTCGGTGTGTACTTAGGAAGTAACAATGGGAAGAAGCCTATTGAATATCAGTAACCTCGATTATTCAGAACTATTTTTTTCGGACTCTCGAAATATTCGTTCTGATAAAAGGTATACAAAACTTTTCGAAATTGTTTATTTAAAGGAGTGAACATAAAAGACAATTAAAAAAAAAAAAAAAAAAAAAAAAAAAAAAAAATTGCGTAAAAAATGAAGTCGATCGGATAATTGGTTGCCGAGATATTTGTAATCCCATTTTTCACACTCTTCGATTTTTCATGAATGATGTATTTCATTCAAATTTCAATTCAAAGATATATTTTAATTGGAAATGAGACGCTTAATTCGACGCAGTAAACTGTTAGTTAATATGATTATAATTTTTCGAGTTATAAGGATGTTTCTTTTACGCAATTCGGTACTACACTATTATCCCGCCGACCCAAAAACTATCGCCAAACTATAAGATTAAATGCCAATAATGGCTTATCGTAAATGTCAAGCATTTAATGCATATCCATACCTATAAGGGGGTTACCGTAAGGGGGATACTGTTCTGTCACCAAATGCCGCCAAGTATGTCGCCAACTTGGCGATATATCGCCAAATTTGGTGATCAAAATTAGTCCCCAAAAGTGAAACCAAATTGGCGGTATCTCTAATATTTCGCCAAATTCGCATGGACTTCCATTGTAAACCAATAGCGTTTACTTGCTTACAGAAAAGCAACAAATTGAGATATTTTAATGCAACAAAAAGTAATATTAGCTTACGGGATTATATTAATTATATTTAAGGGAGTCCAAGTAAATTAAATTATGAATAAAGTAACATGATACAATGTTTAGCTTGTATCACATGTTTTATTTTCATATTTTATATTATGTATATCCATGATGGGTAAGTATTACGGTGGCCCTCAACGACTAGTTTCGATATGTTATAAAAGGAGCTTAATATTGTCATTTTTAGGCTTAATGCTGACAATATTCGACGAAACAACATATTGTTACCATGAATTATTCTTATGAAGATCCTCTGACGAATTCACAAGATATTCATAGTTTCTCATATTTGCAATTTCAATTTTCGGGTTTTACGTTTTTTATTGTCTTTTTCTTTGTTTTTATACGTATGCAGTTTTATTTTAATTACTTAAGCATTTTTATAACATTATTGCTTATGTACATAACATTATGAGTGTTGTTTTAGTTTTATAATTATTATTTTTCTGACATTTTTAATCGTACTCCCTTTTATCAAATAAGCGGTAAATTTTGCTTGATAACTTGCTGTAATTTATTTTTAACTGTGTTCATTTTGTTTTAATTTTCTTTTAATTCACTTAATACAGGATTAATAGCTGCATTTGCGCATTTATTTGCGTTAATATTCCATTGAATCTTCAATTTGTTGCTTATGTACCATTATTGCTATCACATTCACTCGAAATCCGAATGTGTTTTACAATCTTGCATTAAATATAATTTTCTTTTTTATACTCTTATATTATACGTAATTTATCTTTAAAAATTTGTCTTTAATAAATCTATTTATCTATAAATCTCCATTTTCTAAAAATTTTCATATTTTCCTATCTATCTATCTATATAGCTTTGTCATCCTTTTTTTAGGTGCGTTCGTAATTATATAAATACGTAGCACCTATAGTCGTCGTTTATTCCGTCCGCCTATCTGTCCGTCCGTCCGCATATAACAGAGCAAAAACTACCCAACCGAATGGTCTGAAATTTTAAACATATAATTGCTGCATTATTTTGTCATTTCAAATTTTGTGAAAATCGGATGTATAGTTTAATTACAAGACAGTCAAAATTTTTCTGTTACATTACGGCCAATGGGGAAAAAACTATTTCAGTGTATATTTAATGATGTTACAGTCTTTTGAACAGAATGAAACTGATATGCACTTATTGAAGTGCACTAAAATATACATTCAGTACAATATGCGGTGCAAAAAATATTAATAAAACTAGCTATAGTACGAACGCACCTCATTTGCCCAGGGCCGAAACTAGCCTTTTTTGCACCCGGGGCAAACATGGATTTTGGCGCCCCCCCCCCCCCCCCCTCTTCCGCAAAGTATATTTACAAAGAGAATGTTACCAATTTTCTAATAGCCGACTTACTTTAAAATTAAAAATATGTAATTATAAAATATGTAATACTGAACTACGTAATCTACAATGGTGTATCCAAGGGGGAGGTCACGGGTGTCAAGGCCCCCCTCTGAACACCAACAAAAATATTCTAAAGATCATTTTTAAAATGAAATATACAGTAGAGTAAAAAAAAATGGCCATAATTTTTGTTTAAAAAAAAAAAAAAAAATATGGCCATTTTTTTCCCATTCTGACCAGAAAATCAGAGTTCTAACTTTTCACGGCTGCTCTTTCATCTTCACCTAACACTTCATTTATAATGTCTGTTTCATAATAATGGAAGCCATCAGTCCATTAGAAGAAAATGATCCATTCCAAAAGTATAATCTTTCATTTGGCGCCCCTTCGTTCTGGCACCCGGGGCACATGCCCCCTCCGCCCCCCCCCCCCCCTTAGTTTCGGCCTGCATTTGCCACCTTTGTCGCGCAATTTCCAATTTGTTTTAGTTGGCGAGTTATTTTATATATATTTACGTTTATTATCTACTTTTGTTGGATTTTCATTTATTTCTTGGTTATCTTAATTTCTTTCTGTTATTGGTTTTTCGATATGTCATAAGGAGCTTAATATTGTCATTTTTAGGCTTAATGTTGACAATATTTGACAAAATAATATCTATTTTCTATGAATTATTCTTATGAAACTCTTCTGATGAATTCACAAGATATTCATAGTTTCTCTTATTTACAATTTCAATTTTCTTATTTTACTCTCTGTAATAGCTTTTCCTTTGACTTTTACACATGCGATTTCTTTTTCATTATAGATTATTCAATCTGTTACAGATAAAAAAAAATTGACCATGCTAATTATGAAGTCTTGATTAATATTTTACATGTGCAATTGTTTTGGGATGAAAATGTATGTTCCTGTAGAAGTAATCACCGTTCGCTCAAACATACAGGAAAACTTTGTCCCTGAAAGTGGGAATGTTTTAGTGAAAAAGGTCCTGTGTAAAAAATTGTAGGAATATTGAAATATAGTTATGGATTTAAATTTAGAAAAAGGTTGTTTTTAGGAGGAAATGGTTACATTTTGCAACAGAAGAAATATAATGTTAATAATCTGCATGATACTAATTACCCCAGAAATAGCATTTTTGAGTTAAGTAGCTTGGTTCACTTTATTGCACATTCTGTGTCAGCAAAACATTTATTTTACAATTTTATTTTGCATTTATTCCAAATTTTAACCTTGACTGCATGTTTTAGGCCTAATTAGGCCTCAACACTTTCAATGTAAATGAAATTTCCCTTCTTGACAACATAGAGTTTTGGCTGATCCTTTTCCCCCCGTTGCTTGCCTTTCATGCTATTAAAAAAAAAAAAATGCAATTCAACAAATTACAACGACCATTCGGAAAATGATTTTTTCAAAGACTAAAATTTAAGACATAAAAAATCGGATGGAGTTGATCATACATTACGTACGCCATGAATTAAACATTAATAGTGTTATTACACGTAAAAATTGCTAGCGACAAAAATCGTCTGCGACTCGTCAGATTTCTTGAAACTTACGTATTATCCAAGCATTTCATTGGCTGTTCGGAAAAAGGCTTTTCCATCGGCAGATTTCCAAGAAATCTGACGACCCATTTTAAATGAAATTTCATTCTTAAACTTCTAAAACATCCCACAATATTACTTTTTACACCGTCGTATAGAGAAAAAAAATGTACTTTTAAATGCAATTTGTTTGAAAGCTGTATCTCAAATTGTTTCTGAGTTATTAAATTTTTTTTTTGTAGTTTTCATTACATTTTTGTCATAGTGGCAACAGAAGTATCCATCTCTGTTGAAAGTAAAGGTTAGTGTATAGACCAATCAGAAAACGAATAAAATGCGGATTAAACCAATAAAACGCTTCAGATATGCTTTTGATTTCCTACACTGACGAGGACAATAACCATTTTTCCAAATGGTTAAAAAAAAAGATTTTTTTTTATTTTATTTTAAAAATTAGTTCTTTAGTAATACAACAAGGCTATGAATGTCCAATAGAAAATTTTGCATTTGATTTTGTTTTGTAGGCAGAGTGTAAAATATATGAATATTGAAAATCCCTTAAAAAACGTTTTTCTAGCGTACTTATCTTTCCAATACTGTATCTCCTAGAATAGTTGTAGTTGTAAAACCAAATTATCTTGCTGCAAAGACCACACCGTGATCTTTTAATCTCATTTACCTATGACTGTGTATCTTGTAAGGCATGAGAGAAAATACCACTGATCAAAGAGGTAGTTTTTGAAAAAGACACTTATATCAAGTAATATAACACATTGAAAAATAATTCTTTACACATTTCAAGAGACAACTTCCTACTGGCAAGGGAACTACTTTTGGTGCTGTTCACAGCTAACATTGAGACCTGGTGCATTTTAAAACCCTATATTACGAAGTTTGAATCGATAAAATTTTTCTGTTAAAATGATATTTTTCTTATTTCACAGCAGCATAATTTGCTTAAAATGCTATTTTCGAGGTCACTTATTGGACTATTAACATAGAATTTTTTTTAAAGAAAAGCATATAAAAAAATAAATTAGTCAATAATAAATATAAAATATTGAAAAAAAAGCTTATAAATTCCTTCAAAAACCTACGAATTTGATTTTGAAAAAATACAACATTATATTCACATTTTGGTGGGTAAAAAGTTTTTTAGTTGTAAGTAAAAGGCGTTTTTTTTTAAAGTAGAGTTTTCCGGCAACCCTAAACGAATGCCATAGCTACTTGCCGTGAGTGAAGTGGATAGTATTTTGGACTTCGGTAGAAATTGAAATGTCTGACCTAATTAGGCGCAGAATATTTCCTAAATTGTATAAAAATATTAATTTACTTTATGATTACTTTTACCAAATGACACATCATTTACTTCAACAATATTTCGTTTTAAACATTCGAACTCTTTATTCCACCCAGCTTCAAAAGAAAATAGATTGTTTATTTTGTATTTCACTAAAAAAATAATTTTCAATGATCTTGAAAGCTTTTAGCAGAAAAAAATTTACTCTTTATGCATTTATCGTCTGCATAGGGGGGAAAAATCTAGTTTTTATTTCTTGAGCTATCAGTCATCAATGAAAACTCAATCTGATTTAATTCTAATATGTTCATATACTCATATACTACCGGGATAAGGCGAGCGAAAAATTCTCAGAGCCCTATTTGGCGACTTAACTCACTTTTGGCGTGAAATAAACAAATAAAAATCCTATAATAAAAAATTAAAAGTATAAAAAATATATAAAATGTGATTTTAACAAAGAATTTTTAACGGATCTCTAACTTTTATGTAGAGGGCTACAAAATGCACCAGGTCTGGATGCTAGGTGCGAGCAGCCCCAAAGTGGTTCCCTTGTGATTAAAATTATGCGTAACATTAGTATGTAGTCCACTTCCATAGGCGTAACCAGCCTTTTGAACGGGGGGGGGGGGGGTGCCCAAACTTTTTAACCTGAATATGTTGGATACAAACAATATCTTATATAGTAAAACCTGCTAAAACGGAACCCCATGAAACCGTTCGAATTTCCATTTTAGAGAGGTTTTCCTCTTAGAATTCATAATTGTGTGGTATTTCTTTTACAAAGGGCTCAATCGCGATTTTTGTTTGCGTGAGAGGGTGTGAGAAAGGGTTCAAAACATCAAAACTAAACCTAATGGCAAAAAAAAAAAAAAAAAAAAAAAAAAAAAAAAAAAAAAGATATGTAAATCTCCTTCCAGCAGTGAAATAAGACAATGACTATAAGTGTGATCACAAGTGTAAAACCTTTTGGCACCCTAACTTCTTATAAAGATTAAACAAGAAAGAGAAGTCATGCGTCAAGCATACATTATGAAACACATTCAGAATAATGTAACAAAACTTCATAGTTTAATAAGTTAAAATATTATGTCTAATTCAACCCTGTGGAAACGCATAACACATTTGGAAACCCAATTTCAGCTGTTCCCATCTACAATGGGAAAATTATCTGAATTCTTTGTATAGGATTAAAACAGTTGAATTTAAAAGCGCATGCCAAAATTGAAAACGCATTTCAGCAATTATTACTCAAAGACAGTACTGTAACCGATTTCTTTTGTGTGCCCCTGTAAATGAACGACAAATTCTATGAATACCCCTATTCTATCGTAATCATCTTGTAGTGAAATTCTGTGATTTATATCAGTTTAAATACATTTGAAACAGCGTAATGTCATTAAAATACTCTGCAAACGATTTTTCCCCATATACCATAATGTAATGGAATTCTTTTGGGTAGCCTTGTAAATGAAATATTAATACAAAATACTTTATATGCAATACCAAACATGGTTAGGTGACCCTAAATAAAGATTACCAATTGCATGAAAATCCGAGTATGTTTAAGGGAGTTAGAGCGTGGACAGACGGACAGACAAACCGAATGCATAAACACTTTTCAACTTTGTTGGAAAGTGTTAAAAAGGCCTTTAATCATGCTGGAAACTTCTATACGCACAGGGCATTGCATGAAACCTAACATTATCTGTGTTTAAGTCTTGTAGATGAAATTTTGCCGGATGATAAATCTCAGATAGTACCTGCTGTATACCAGTACATACCCACGAAAGTTTTTCAGAATGTGACTCCATAACTTCTTAGGAATCACCGAAAGTGGGGGGGGGCAAGAATTTTTGGAGAAAGTGTATATAAATAATTATTATAATATTATAAATAATTACAATATTCATTAAAAATTCATGTTTTTACCTCAGAATATGTCCAATGTATTAGGTAAAGCAGGTCATGATAATACAGTAGACGCTCGATTTTACGAACTCGAGTGGACTCATTATAATGTGTTCATAAATGGGAATAACATTAGTTCAATGGGATGCTGGTCGGGACCAGTACATCAGTTCGTAAACACAAAGAATTCGTAAAAAAGAGGTTTGCAAAATCGAGCGTCTATTGTATACACTAAATTTTGTCAAGATGATAAAAATTATATTATCATGATGCGACTGTAATAATAAATATAGGTGCTTGTCTGTCTGTGGGTGTGCGTGTGTACGCGCGCGCGCTGAACTCTGAATAAACAATGCAGTCCTCACAGCCACAAGATTTGACAGGAAAATACCTGTTTGACTGAAGTCATGCATATCGAAAACAATTTCTGGAATTTTTAAATTAATTTTTTATGCGAATTTTTTTAAATTAGTAAAAAAGAATCCTATTTATATATTTTATCCAGTAAACTTTGTCTTCTTCTCAATAAAGTTTTACGGAGATTCTTACAGCGATTTTTCAATTTGTAACAATTTTTTTATGTTATTTTTAGAGGGTTTTTTTCGCGTTCCTAAAAGGAGTCCGGTTTAAATATTTTACCCAATTAATTTCGTTCCCTGCTGTTTTTTAATCTTTTCCGAATTTTTAATGTGATTTTTAGCGGGGTTTTTTGCACTTTGAGGCGATTTTTTTACTTTTTTTGAAACAGAAAAACTCTCCGGTATATTTTACAATTGCCGTGATTAAATTCGAATTGGAAGAATGTCAAATCAGTTCTTTTAAGAAAGCTGAAAATTTAATTTGGCTCGAAATAAAAAAAAATCGCGATAATTCAGGATTCGTTTGTTTCGAGACGAAAGTAATCGTAGCTTGGTTGGGGGTACGTTGCCGAAGGCAGCACCCCCCCCCCCCCGAAATCCTAGATTTCCTTAATTCTATGTTTGTTTTTAAAAAAAGGCAACCAGCGAAACTCCTAGTAATGAAGTTTTCTTTGAGGGGCAGGGTTTGAAATAACGTGCGGGGTCGCGCGATTTGTGCACAGAAAAGGAAAGTCCCGCATAATAAGAAAGCTGTGCAGTATTTCCGCCCTTAAAATTCTTTCACAGATCTGTGATTCTTCAGGGAGTATTTTGAAATTTTTTTTAAGTCCGTGATTTTTCTTTCTTTTGTGTAACTTCTCAAAATCAATTCGTGACTCGGTCCCGGAAAAATTTTAGAATTTCTTCAAACGATAGGGAAAAATATCTAAAATTTCGATAAAAGAGTGCAGAAAGAAATCGCGAATTTTGTCAAAGATTGCGCAAAAAAATCACGAATTTCGATAAGTGACGAGAAAATGTTGCAAATTTCGTCAAAAAGTCGCAGAAAAGAGTAGAGGATTTTGATAATTGGCACGGAAAGATATGGAGAATTTTCCCGATCGCTCGCGCAAAACTGTCGCGAATTTCGACAAATGACTCCTCTAAAAAAATCAGTTTCGTTAATAGGTCGCCAAAAAATTTTCGTCAAAGGATCCCGGTAAAAACGAGAATTTCGTCAAAGGATCGCAGAAAGAAAATGCGAATTTCGTCAAACGATCGCTAAAAGAAAAAGCGAATTTTGTCAAAAGATCGTGTAAAGGTAACACGAATTTCATCGAAGGATCGTGCTAAAGAAATACCAATTTCGTCAAAATATCGCGGTAAAAAATGCGAATTTCGTCAAAGGATTGCGGTGAAAAACACGAATTTTGTCAAAGGTTAGTGGTGAAAAGTGCAGATTTCGACAAAAAATCGCGTAGAAAGACGTGAATTTCGTCAAATGATTTTGGGGAAAATTGTAAATATCATGAAATGATTGCAGAATCAAATCGTGAATTCGTCAAAATTTACTGCTCTGGGCTAAAAGATTGAAACCGGGACTTTTTCCTAGTTTTAAAAGAACTCCGCGAAACGAGAAGAAACTCCAAAAATCGCATAAAAATTTTCAGAGTAAAAAAATTACTATATTGACTTGAAAGACTGCAACCATTTTCCTTTTACTAATGTCAAAATATGGTTGCGAAACACGAAATGACAACCAACCAACCAACTCCAGATTAATTTTAATTTTCTGTGCTATTATTTCTGACTTTCAAAGGAGGTAGGGTCTGTGCACCTCCACCTTTCCCCAGGCTAATCGCATTTCACAATTACTGTTTCACATCTGCATTCCCTTTCAAATTTTTTTGCTTCTTTCTAGACTTTAAACTGCGAAATCAAAGAGACAAATAATTTTTGTTTCTATCCTCGTCAAGAACTTGGGTTAATTTCTCATGAAATTGCAGAAACATGCAATAGAAAGAACGGTCTTAAAAAAAAAATCTCCCACAAAAAAAGACGTCAAAGTGGGATTATAAAGCCTCCTTTTTGACTTACTACAACTAATATAGATTCTTGTAAATATTCTAGTTTTAAAAAAGATAAAGACCATAATAATAATAATAAAAAAGAATATGGAATTCTTTTTTTTTTTTTATCACAGTTCAAAACTTAGGCTGTTAGTTTTCTGAGCTAAACTAATTGAACTCCGCTTTCACTTCTTTTTTCTTTTGTAGATTTCGATTTTTTAAAATAATTGTGTTTGAGTCAGCGCAAGCGGGGGGGGGGGGGGTTACGCCTATGACTTCATTCTCTGGCAATTAATTGTCAAAGTTCAAATTGTCAAAAAGTGATCTTAATTACCTACCTCCCCTATCTATACTTCGCCAATTAGCAATCTGACTTTGATTTCTGTTGCTTTTAACGGAATTATAGGCTGAAATGTCTGTACGGATTATTTTTGTATAAAATTGGAAATGAACATATATTCTAAACGCTCGAGATGAGTATTTTATTTTCTATTCAAACATTTACATTAAACTGTTTTAACTTGTACATACATATCAAATGACATTATATAGTTTTTTTTTAAACATACATTGTACAAAACATGTAGATCTAAACACAAATACATTATAAATTCACAATTTATTTACAACATCCTATGTACGAGATTGAAATAAATTCTCTGTAGTAAAACACATAACATTTCCCATGAGATAAATGCATTTCTGAAAACTGGTATTACTAGAAGTAATATATATATATATATATATATTATTTTAATGAATTATATTTTTGAGTTTTAGAATTCGTTGATTTAAAACATGGTAGAGCCTTTTTATAAAGATTTTAACTTTAAATGAAATTAACTTAGCTACACATAATACATTTAGAAATATCGACTCGTGTTAAAAGAGAAAATTACAAAATAGAAAGCTTTACAGTGAGAACATAAAAAGAAAAGCAGTAGTACGAAAATTAGTTACTTTCGATTTAAAAAAAAATCTAATTTGTAAAAGAAAAAAAAAATGAAATTCATAAATGAAAATAATACTAAATAGGATGTTACTTTCAGTAGTAAAAGTATTTCTTAAGTCGGTAATAGTGATTTTAATGTATAAGCTATGTGTTTTTAATCCAAATTATATTAATTATTTACACAACAGACTAAAATCTATTCTGTAAATTAACATAATTTATAAACTTTATTTTAGATTTTGCTCTGTTATTTAATTTTATTAAATCATCATTTCCTTCAACCAAATTAAATGAATCTGAGATTCACCGAGTTTGGTTGTAAGAAATATAGTAACCTCAGTAAAACGGCCTGTTTGAGGACCTTAAAAATTGTCCGTTTATTTTACTGAATGAACGTAAAATTGCAGTATAATTTATCAGCATCTGGGAAATCAGAAAATTGTTCATAAAACGAGCATCTGTTTTAGTGTGATACCCGTAAAACCAAGTTACCGTGTTTAATCAAAATTAGGTTTAAGATATATAAAGCGTTGACTTAAGTCAGAAATTGTAATTTTAATCTATTTTCTAAAATTATGTGAATTTACACGATAGAGAACAGACTGATGTCTAATTTGTAAATTGACATAATTTATAGGCTATATTTTATGATTTTATTCGGTGAATTTTGTTTGGTTTATTCATACGCCTACATGAACATCTCATATTGACTTGAATACATAAATAAATGAAATTTCATTATTTTCTGAAAACTATTTTAATCTTTGACTTACTTCCCACATTCATTTTTCAGCAATGCATTTATTTTAAGTTAGTGATAAACATATGAGAAAAACATGATAAATATAAAATTTACATAGAATGACGTTATTTTTTTCTGTTTAAACACTAAACCTAGACAACAAATTAGATACACGTGCTTTAATTATTTAAAGCAGATACACGAAGCTAAAAACTTCATCGAAATATACATGAAATGGGAACTTAAACAGAACATCTCAGGCTTGTACCTAAGAATGATTAATCTTTGTACCTTGAAAATGAAACTTACATGAAAACTCATGAAATGAAGTTAAAATGACGACGTCCAACTATTCATTCTAAATGTTTTAGAACTGCATCTATGGAAAAGACACATCATTTCGTGCTACAGTGGAATCCCGTTAATTTCCAATGTTATTTAGTTAGATACCTTCTCTGGGACTGTACTTATATAACGTTATCAACTTTTTGGCAATTTTTGAATCCCCCATTATGATATCACAAGTTATCATTCCTCGAATCCTCCCCACCCTCTTTATTCCTAATGATATCGTTATCAGTGTTCATTTTTTTTTCTTTTTATATGTTTGCAATGCTATACATTTATTATTCGCATATTTTACCGATTAAAATGAAGGTAAGTCAATAAAATATTACTATAATACATAAAATAACTTTATATGAAATGAAGAAGATTTATGGAAATATTTACTACTTGAAAGTATTTATTAATAGCTTTTTGTAACATAATGCATTCCACAGTAATATTGTCTACTTGCACTTGCCCGCGGAAAGGGGTTAGGCAGAATACTTTATCAACAAAACAGCTGGCGTTCCTGATTTTTTTTTACTAGTAAATATAACAAATAACTGTCATTTCGAATCTGGTTTCTCTAACAACGTATTATATGCACATATGGCAGAAGAATAGGAATGCGGAAAGTTGGAATATTCCATATTTTTGAATAAAATGATTTTATACTTATTTAATGGTTTTAATAATAACTTTAGATTTTCATAAAAATATATGACAGACTAAGAAAAAAGTTAACAGACTACTTTGAAGTAAAGAAAAAGTAAAAAGAAAAAATAGATTTGATCAAAAATGATAACGATATCAGAAGACAAACCCCCTCCCTCTTACATATTTGATATTAAGTGCCAGACACCCTCCCCACTAACGTGATAACGTTATGTATGTACAGTCTCTTTCGTCGTATGAAAGTTCTGTACGATCTGTCCACAATAAAAATAGGACGCATAAAAACCGCTCTGACTTTTGAGCATAATGGTGCTTTTGATCATTAGCTGCCCTTTTTCTTATTTTCAGAACTATGTAAGGTAGTGTAATGAAAAACGTTTCTGAGGAAATGGGGTCGTGAAAAAATTCAGAACACTGTTAAAAAAAAAAAAAAACAGATAGATGTTTTATAATCTACGGAAATATAATATAACCATAAATGAAAACATACAATATCCTCTTCCGAATTATTTACAATTTCAAAAAGCGTTTTTTTTTTATGTTTAGAAGTCTCAGAAATCAATATCGTTTCGAGTTTTAAAGAAGCCTTTATGAAAAAAGTTTCTTTTGTTGCCACTGATTTTCGAAAACATTTTGGGTAGGTTTTATAGCATCTTAATCAGTTTACTCAAACCGGAATGCCGGTTTTTCGGATGCTATCTATATCAAGCAATTTTTTTCTATTCAACAAACATGTTTTATAGAAACATGATAAATTAAAAGCATCATCATTAACAATGAAAAAAAATGTTAGTCTTGAATGTATAAATTTACTTACGCAGCTGAAAATATTTATTTGAAAATTGATAGCATCCTAAAAACCTATATTCCTGTTTGAAAAAACGAATTAACACACTGTAAAAACTATTCAAAAGTGTTTCCGAAAATCAGCGACAGCACAAGAAACTTTATTTATTCTTTTTTCATAAATATTCATTTATATGTAGAAAATAATAGGGTAAATCTGGGTTAGATGTGGTTAGTTTTCCAGTCACTGTATTTCAGCTGTTGCCCCAGTCACTGTATTTCAGCTACTGGACGTGCGATAGAGCTAATGATGTACTTCTACTCTCAGTCGCTATAAAAAAGCATTGTAGACGAAGTTACAGCGATTTATTTCTTCAAATAAAAGTTATATTCATCACAAAAGGTAAGTTTGGCTTTTGCTGTATGTTTTCATAAGATAGAGATAGTAGTAGATGAAATATCATGCATTTATTAGCAATTTTTCATGAAATATTTAGTGAAATATTTCATGAAACAGGTATCAAATAATGTGTAAGTTTATAGATTGTAGCCATATTTCTTCCTACTTCCACAGATACTGGATCGAGCATCTATTCCGGTAAGGTAGGCCGTCAACTCTGAGGTTCGGAATAGATGGCCAAAATCATCGATTAAGTTTTTTGATAAAAGCCCATTTTATATGGTATTTATTCCGATCAAGTGAGGCATCTAACCCTGAGGTCCCGAATGGATGGCCAAAATCATCGATTAAGTTTTTTGATAAAAGACCATTTTATATGGTATTTATTCCGATCAAGTGAGGCATCTAACCCTGAGGTTTCGAATGGATGGCCAAAATCATCGATTAAGTTTTTTTGATAAAAATCCTATTTTATCTGGTATTTATTCCGATCAATTGGGGCATCTAACCCTGATGTCCGGAATAGATGGCCAAAATCACCGATTAAGTTTTTTGATAAAAATCCCATTTTATCTGGTATTTATTCCGATCAAGTGAGGCATCTAACCCTGAGGTCCCCAATGGATGGCCAAAATCATCGATTAAGTTTTTTGATAAAAGCCCATTTTATATGGTATTTATTCCGATCAAGTGAGGCATCTAACCCTGAGGTCCCGAATGGATGGCCAAAATCATCGATTAAGTTTTTTTGATAAAAATCCTATTTTATCTGGTATTTATTCCGATCAATTGGGGCATCTAACCCTGATGTCCGGAATAGATGGCCAAAATCACCGATTAAGTTTTTTGATAAAAATCCCATTTTATCTGGTAATTATTCCGATCAAATGAGGCATCTAACCCTGAGGTCCCGAACAGATGGCCAAAATCACCGATTAAGTTTTTTGATAAAAAATCCCATTTTATATGGTATTTATTCTGATCAAGTGGGGAAAATAACCATGAGGTCCCGAATAGATGGACAAAATCACCGATTAAGTTTTTTGATAAAAATCCCATTTTATCTGGTATTTATTCCGATCAAGTGAGGCATCTAACCCTGGGGTCCCTAATGGATGGCCAAAATCATCGATTAAGTTTTTTGATAAAAGCCCATTTTATATGGTATTTATTCCGATCAAGTGAGGCATTTAACCCTGACGTCCCGAATAGATGGCCAAAATCACCGATTAACCCGGGAGAACTCGCTGCATGAGATTTTCTCTCACAGTCGTACTTTTTTAAGACTCTTATTTAAATCCTTTTTCATTTTAATTAAAATTTCAAAATGTTTTTCAATTATTTTACCTATTTTGTGAATAAAAGTACTAAGAATACCAAAAAAAGTTGATATTATATGAATGTAAAGTAAAAGAAAAGTAATTGGGCATTCTCACTAGCGAGTTCTCCCGGGTTAAGTTTTTTGATAAAAATCCCATTTTATATGGTATTTATTCCGATGGACATCTAATCCTGAGGTCCCGAATAGATGGCCAAAATCACCGATTAAGTTTTTTGGTAAAAATCCTATTTTATCTGGTATTTATTCCGATCAAGTGAGGCATCTAACCCTGAGGTGCCGAAATCATCGATTAAGTTTTTTGATAAAAATCCTATTTTATGTGGTATTTATTCCGATCAAGTGGGGCATCTAACCCTGACGTCCCGAATAGATGGCCAAAATCATCGATTAAGTTATTTGATAAAAATCCCATTTTGTATGGTATTTATTCCGATCAAGTGAGGCATCCAATCCTGAGGTCCCAAACAGATGGCCAAAATCATCGATTAAGTTTTTTGATAAAAATACCATTTTATATAGTATTTATATTACAGTAATATTTTTTTCATGATATTCTACATAAAATTTAGAGTAGATAGGTAAAATGTGCACTACAAAAATCATTGTTCTAAAAAAGAAAAATTAGGAGGGGGGATCTTAAGGGGACAACTGTCCCTGGTTTACCCTGTTAGTTTCTGAGTTTTCTAAAGATAAAGAACACTTCTCGGAATCTGGGGTAACTCGAAAGAGATAATTGTACATTTTCAATCGTAGTCAGGTTAAATTTCCGTAATTACGAAACATTTCTTCTTTTACTGAACACAATAAAAATACACTGTTAAAATTATCGTGAAAAATTACCTCTTTTTTTAAGGCTATCTATTTTCTGACCAATGAGAACTCTTTATAGGTATTAATGTAGCGTTCTGATTGGTCAGAATAGAGAGCCTTTAAAAACAGAGGTAATTTTTTACGATATTTTTAACAGTGTAGGGGGATAAAACTGACCATACATAAGTCTCCGTTTCAATTATAGTAAGCTTAGCTACATGTTCCTTATTCTTAGGATTATGTATGAAACTGTAATGAAAAACGTTTCTGAGAAATAGGGCATACGAAAGAAATTTCAGCGTATATAAATGAAGTTTTTCATGGATTGAGAATTTTATTTTCGAATTAACCAAGTTTTTGGCAACATATTCGAATTAACCTTTAACTGATGTCACAGAAATTGTCACCTATTTAGTGTGAAGTAGTCTGTGAGACCACTCCATCAAAAGATGAATAAAAGGCACGATTAACTCATACGATGGTGGTGTTGTACTAAACTTTTTGCACAGGAGTGGTATAATTAAATTTCCCCTATTCAAAAGTCTCTGGTGATAGTACTAACATTCCAAACGGAACAAAATTTTGGTAGTGTTTGTAATTAAACCAAAAATGGCAAGTTAAACTATAATAATTTAAAAAATCCGCGGTCTAAGAGACCGGTAACATCAATTAATGGTTAAGGGAATTACTTTATATTATTCTCATACACAGTATAACGTGATCTTTATTCGTATAGTGTAATGATGATACACGAATAACGTGATATAGTATAACGATTCTTGATCTTTATTCGAATATGTCCGAGTTTTCAGTTAACGAGATTCCGCTGTATTTCACTGTGAATAATAAAATAGCTCAAGAGATGCAATTCCAAAAGTTGCCTCCAATTTATGTTAGGAAAAGATTTTGTCATAGAATATACATAATTTAAAAAAAAAACACTATTTTTTCCTTCCAAATTATTAGAAGCGATAAAATTTATTTTTAAAGGACACTTTTAAAATGTAATTTACTTAATAAGAGTTTCGATTTACCTTTTTGTATAATTTTCACGCTACATAAAATAAATTGTTTTAAAATTTGCAATAACATCATTCGTTGATAGATAACTAAACGATAAATGAAAATAAAGTTCATTTCGCCAAAAATTCTGGCTTACATTCTCGTTTGGAAGGAAGGACTCGATATAATAAACATAGAAATTCAAATTTCATATAAACAACAACATAACAAATGACAAGAAAGTTGTACTTGTAAGAAAGAGAAACAAAAGTTAAAATACAGAGGATGTTCACATATTTTTGTAACGATTTTGACTTTCTCGGTTTTTAAATTTAAACGAAATCAATAAAACCTGAATAACCATCAATTCGAAATAAGGTTTAATTATCGTCTGCACCATTTAAAATTATCTTTCCTTTAAAATTTCGCTATGAAATAAACAATGGATCAGAAGCTCTGTATTTGTGCTGTACGAAGATAACTATTCTTATTCGATAAACAAAATAAGTTGTGAAAAGTGTAGTTTTAATCTCTCTATTCTAAAAAAAAGTAACTACCGCTGTCATCGCCGCCGGTTTTGAATTTTTTGTGACCGGAGGTCTTTCTTCGTTAATATTAAGAAAAATAATGCATACAAAAATATGAAAATCGGTAGTATTATACAGAAATGTTTGATAAACACGCTGATGCAGACAGTTTTCAAATTGAAGAATTATTTTAAGAGATATTTAATGCTAAAGTTGGACAAAATCGTTCCACTAAAAAAGTTTTATAGGAGCAAAAACTATTCATGGGAATTTAATCATTTTTAGATCATTTTATACTTTTGAAGTTCCCGGTGTGCAGACTGTATTTCTTTTTTTGACTCATTTTTTGAGGTTTAATTTCTATTTTAAATTCAAATTTTCAGCATTTCTAGAGATATTTTTTAGATATTTTAGAAAGTGATATTAATTTAAACTGTTTCCAACTGTATAAACAGCGCAAACAATAATGTTTGTCAAATTAAAAAAAAATATTTATACGTGTAAATAAATTAAAAATTTATGTACACGTGACTATTATAAACAGAAAAAAACATTTGGAATTAGAATTAAATAATTATGTACAAAAAGCAAGAACTTAACAAAAATTACGTCATAAAAACTATATTTACACGTGAATTTTAAGAGAGAAAGGGAATTGTAAAATAATAAATTCATTAACATGCGTTAGAAGTCTTAAATAGGAAAAATTACGTCATATTTACGTCACATTACGGTTATTACATAAAATGAACACAAAATAATATTGCAAAATAGTTTAAATTTAGAAATTGCTCTAGACATTTATTTGATATTTTGAGAGGATACTTTTCAACTATTTTCGTTAGGAAAGCGCAAATATTTAATTTCTAAAAAAAGTATTTTCACGTGAATATTAAAAAGAGAAAGAATAGTTTGGTAAAAATTACGTCAGATTAAAAACGATTAATTTAAAATGTCTTATTTAAAAGAACTTTCTTTTCGCTTTGTTAAAAAATACCGGGAGACAAAGACTCTGTTTATTTAATTCCTTTTATATTAGCTTATTTTGAAATTTTGAACTTATTTTACTTAATCAAAGACGAAAACGGCGATTGTATCTTTGGTACTACTTAGTTATCCCGTCGACCAAAAATCTACCATTCGCCAAACTATACGATTAAATGCCAATAATGGTTGATCGTAAATGTCACATTAACTTGACTTTAAGCAAGTTACACGTGTCTACGTCATCAAGTTATTTTTATTTCGACACTTTATTTGTATTTTTATTAATGTTGCACTAATTTATTTGTTCTTTCGTTATTTAAAATAAAAATTATGTCAATTTGTATAATTTGGCGAATGGTTTAGCGATTTATATAATTTGGCGAAATTGGTCGACGGGATAATCAAGTAGTACTGCCGCGGATTTGCCCTTAAAATTCCTCAGTCAAAGAGAAATGAATAGAAATCCGTTTATAGGGAGATTGCCAATGTTTTTTAAATTATAATTTAATCTTCCGAAATCTTTTTAAAGCCGATCAAATTAGCGTACTTTTAGAGTCTGCAGTGTCTGAACGGGGGTTGACGAGCGTAGCTCGTAGGGGGCAGAGCCCCCTAGTATTTTAAAAAATAAAATAGGTGATACAATTAATAAAAAGGAAAGAAACGTCAATGTTTGCATTTGACTGGGGAAAAGGTAAAAAAAAAAAAGAAAAAAATGCATACCCAACAAAGTTACGTCCACCGCTTATTATATCTAAAGTCGAATATCATGTTTTAAAAGAAAATCCAACCCCCCATCGAAATATCGCAAAATCTTTAAACATCTCTATAGGAACTGTAAACATAATTATTAAATCTAATTTTAAGATTTAAAAAAAAAAAAAAAAAAAAAGAAAAGAAATACTATGTTTATCGTATATATGTTTAAAACGTAGTGTATTTCAAAATATACTGCGATATTTTTAGAAAAAGTGATAAATGAAAGCGAAATTGAGACTATTCCATTTAAATTTATCCCAACGAGTGTCCCGGCGTATCACCTATGGATTACTGTACATTTAGACTTTTAAAACAAACGCTTTATAAGCGGCATTCCTAAATATTGAATGGACCCTGGAAGATTTCGGTCGGGGAGTGGAAAAAACAACCTTGATATTTTAATTAAATCTCTTTTATCTTCGAAATCAAGAAGTAATATGATACTTCAAGAATAGGATTATCGTATTCAGCATATTAGGAAATAAAATTCTTACCTTTGTTTACATATTTCTTCTTACTTTCTTCTATCTTTACAAGAAGAAAGCATTAGATTCATGAAAATTTTCGAATTTCAGTTTTCGATGGATTTACAAGTTTTAGGGGTCATAAAACCTGAAAGACATGTTTTTACAAAATGTCTGTCTTTGCGTCTGCGAGTCTGTCTGTGTGTGACACGAATTTTGTAGGCGCTCTATCTTAAGAGCTAATGAACGGAATTTAATAAAAATTTATATTCAGTTAGTTCCTGATATAAATTGATGCTAATTAGTTTTTGGTGTAAATTGCTCAACAGATGGCGCTGCTATGTAGCATTTTTCACGATTTCCACAATAACTCAATCTCCAGAACTAATGCACGGATTTTCATTAAACTTCAGACTCAGTTAGTCCTTGACAAGAATTGACGTTTTGTACATTTTGGTGTAAATCACTCAACAAATCGCGCTACTATGCTACATTTTTTGCGATTTCTGGAATAGCTCTGTCTCAAGAACTAATGCTTGGATTTTCAGCAAACTTCAGATTCAGATATACCTTGATATGAATTACTGCTGTTTATGTTTTGGTGCAAATCGCTCAACAGGTGGCGCTGCCATGCTGTATTTTCAGAATTTTCACTATAGCTCTATCTCAATAACTAATGCACGAACTTTAATAAAACTTCAGATTTAGGTATACCTTGATATCAATTAGTGCTGTTTATGTTTTGGTGCAACTCGCTCAATATGTGGCGCTGCTATGTAACATTTTTCAGAATTCCCGCTATAGCTCTATCTCAAGAACTAATGCACGAATTTTCATCAAACTTCAGATTCAGACATACTTTGATATGAATTGGTGCTAGATTGATGTAATTTCTTGTATTATTTAAATGATTTAATTGACGTGATTTATATAGAAGAAAGTTTTGTGATGGCCACAACATACTAGTTGCAAAATCGTTACCAAAATGTGTGAACACATTTCTTTATATAAATAAGGGTTTATTTCTGAAAAAAAAAAAAAAAAAAAACATTCTTTATAGAAAATACCTATAAAGCATTTATAAATGTTTAAAAAATATTAAAAAAAAAATAAAATAGCTTACTGCGGTTTAAGGATAACTTATTATATTCCATAAACAAACTTTTCTTATAGAAAAGAAATTCAATAAAAAGGAAACCAGTCTTATGAATGAATGCTTTATGTAAAATTGTCATTGATAATTCTGGATTTAATTTTGAATGTACAAAATAGATTTAGAAATATTTAATAAAAAATAATTGAAGAATATAAAAAGTTTTTAATAAAATATAAAACTGATTTTAAAAGAAAACATCAAAAGATACATTATTTATCTTCAGAAATTTCAAAGTCGTATAATATACGTCTGGGAAAGATTCATAGTGTAGTTTGTATAAACATATCACAGCAGTAATTCTCAAACATAAAAAGTATATGTATTCATTTATGTATTAGTTAAAAATAACATAACACAATGTTAAACCACAAAAGGATATAGGTATATAAGCATTGATTTTTTGCACCTCTCTCTGCAACAAGATTAAATTTTCCTTTCTAAAAAAAGTTTTGATTGTTTTCATATAATTTAGAATTTCTATTTACTACCATGTTTAATTTTTGTTAGAAGATCAAAATTATACAAAATCAGAAACATTAGTTTAGTTAGAAAATTTGGTATTTTTATGTCAGCCCAGCGCAGATGATAATTGCTCGCATCGCCAACATTCGCACTGCATTCATTTCATTTAAAATATAAATCTTTCACGTATTTCATTTAAAATACACAACTTTCATTTAAAATATATACATTACATGCATTTAAAATGCATGCCTTTCACTCATTTCATAAAAAAAAAAAGAAAAGAAAAGAAATTAGAAATAATACCATAAGCCAAAACATTTTATTTTGTCGAGAAAGTCTTATTTCTATTTTACATACGCGAAAAATAAAAGTTACCATTGGCGCGGCAAAAAATGCCATCTGCGTGATTTACAGCCGGCTAACATAAAATTACCGAAAATTTTAATCTATCTTATTCATAGCAATTATTTATTCGGTAAGAAACGGTCATATTATTTGTAGTTTTTTTATAATTAATATGTGAAAAACAATAAATCATATGTAAAAACCACCATAGTGTTATGAGCGCTACATATTTAAAATATATATATACTTGTATAGTGAAATACATTAACATTTGATTAAAAAAAAACAATGTGATATACCACGTTAATTGATAAATTGTGTTAAATAAAATAGTAAAAAGTTTCATACACAAATTGTCTACTGTTTCGGCTTCATCAAAGTCATCTTCAAGACTAATGAGAATATTCTACAAATGCCACAGTTACTTTGATGCTTATTTTCATATTCATAACTATGGAGTGTTATCACTTATGTTATTTTATTTTTACCTTGATGTTTATTTCCATCTCCGTAACCACGGAATGTTATTTCACTTTGTGATATTTTATTTTTTACTTTGACGTTTATTTCCTTATTCGTAACCACGAAGTATTATTCCCATTATATAATTTTATTTTTAGTTCGATGTTTATTTACATACTCGTAACAATGGAGTGTTATTCACTTTATGATATTTTATTTTTACTTTTATGTTTATTTCCATACTGGTAACCATGGAGTATTATTCATTTGTAACCTTGCAGTATTATTCACTTTATGTTATTTTATTTTTACGTTGCAATGTTTATTTTCTTATTCGTAACCATGGAGTGTTATTCACTTTGTTATTTTATTTTTACTTTAATGTTTATTTCCTTATTCGTAAAAATGGATTTTATTTTTGCTTTGATGTTTATTTCCATGCTGGTAACCCATGGATTGATGTTTATTTCCATACTGGTAACCCATGGATTCATGTGTATTTCCATATTCGTAACCAAGGAGTATTATTCACTTTATGTTATTTTATTTTTACCTTGGAATGTTTATTTTCTTATTCGTAACCATGAGTGTTATTCACTTTATGTTATTTTATTTTTACTTTAATATTTATTTCCTTATTCGTAGACATGGAGTGTTATTCACTTTATGCATAGCTGCCAACCTTTACGCTTTTTTCATACCATTAAAATTTTATAGAAAATATTATCTCATTCAATCCTCGAAATCTCATGATTGAACAAGGCGAACATCTCCTTAAAATTTTAGTGGTAGCCAAAAAGCGTAAAAGTTGGCAGCTATGCTTTATGTTATTTTATTTTTGCTTTGATGTTTATTTCCATATTCGTAACCATGGGGTGTTATTCATTTTATATTATTTTATTTTTACTTTGATGTTTATTTCTATACTCGTAAACATGGAGTATTATTCACGTTATATTGTTTTATTTTCACCTTGATGTTTATTTCCCTACTCGTAACCAAGGAGTTTTTTTTTTTTCGTTATGTTATTTTATTTTTACCTTGTTGTTTATTTCCTTATTCGTAACCAAGGAGTATTATTCACGTTATGTTATTTTACTTTTTACTATGATGTTTATATCCATACTTGTAACTACGGAGTTACTGCAGTTGGATGGAACTCTTTGGTTACGAGTATAGAAATAAACATCAAAGTAAAAAGGAAAATAAAATAACGTGAGTAATGTGAAAGAGAATGGAAAAAACGCGAATGGTGGCAGTTAAATCATTGCATTCTAGATCGTGCCATCTGTAAAATATTCTCATTTGTTTTAGAATTGGCTTCGGTGAAGCAAAAACATATAGACAGTTTGTATATAAAACTTTTTTACTGTTTTATTCAACGTTTTACCAATTAACGAAGTACAAAGGGATGCACCCGGCCTTCCCGGGTTACAGAATACAGGTGAAAACCACCATACATGTTATTTGCGATGTCAGCATCTATTTTGTTTTCTGCACATACCAAAAGGCACAGCGATGAATGAGGTATTTTCCGAAAGGTTCTGCCAACGGCTTTTTACGTAGTATACTTGCATATCATTCAAAAATTTTGTTTGAAAATAAATAAATAAATAAAGAAATTAATCAAAAATTGGTGGAAAAACATATCAGCAAATAATCTCGACGATTACGATGAGAATGGCCTCGCACGGGTCTACTTTTTTTTCTTTCTTTTTTAATTCATAACTCTAATAGTTTTTGTACATGTAATATATTTTTAGCGCTCACTAACAATACTAAAAATCATATTTATATGAAAAATAGCAGCAATGCGTTAAAATAAAGTTTTGAAACTTATTAAAAGTGACAGATTCGTATTGGCCTCGTGACAGGAGTTAAGGGATCTCAAGATCTTAAAAGCTTCAAAATTTTCGAAATTTTAATTTTTTTAGGTGTTAAACTCATACATTTTCTGAACATTTTGATGCAATTGTTTCCTTCAAATTCCCATTAGAACAGAAGTTATGGCTTTTAAAAGTATACCCGCCCAATAACTCAAGCGGCGTTTCCGAAACTTTGAAGTCATTTTTCTCCAAATGAGGTTTTTGGGCATAACGCGCAGGATATCACAAAAACTTATGAATGTTTTTGATGAAATTTTCAAAACATATGTTTCATGTTAGTCTGTAAAAACTTAACCTAAAATTTCCTTTATATTGTTAAAAAAAAAGGGTACATTTCGGTTAGCCGGGTGCCAGTGTTATATATACCTATATATATACACATATGTGCATATATTTGTATGTGCACACACACACATATATATATATATATATATGTATACATATGTATACATATATATATGTACATATATGTGTATATATATGTATATATAACACTGGCGCCCGGTTAACCGAAAAGTACCAAAAAAAAAATGTGATTATACTGTTGAAAATTTCAAAATTTTGTATTAGCTAAGTACAACTTTGTTTTAAAAATACAAAAATGCTTTAAATGCAAATTTATTTAGGTTCAGGGTAATTATTACAATCTGAAGTATAATTATGCACAAAAAGTTTCTTTCTAGTTGCGAGATTTATTTTGCAATCCTGTGCGAAAGCCGTTATACCAATTTTCTGCCTGTCAAATGTCTGACAGTTTGGAGTTATTTTTTTTCTCTCTTTTATTTATTTTTTTAAATGTATGTTATATCGCACGAAACTCATACTTTATTCGTTAGAAATCCATATCTAAAGTTACATGACAATTTTAGAGCTATAAAAGTACAGATGAAATATATTTCATCCCAATAAAAATTATATTTTAAAATCATATTCATTTTAAAGTATTACATGTTGAAAATGGTCTTTTTTTTTTTTTTTTTTTTTTTTCATTTTTTCCAAATTTTAGAGTTCTGAGACCCCTTAACAGCCGAAGAGAACGCCAAAGATCACTATCTACAATCAACCTTTTGATTATGTTCATTTCAGTGGCTTTCGCGCTTAGTTCGATTACATGTCTTAAATTTGATTTTTATTTTACTGTTTTATTTATTGATTGACGAATGCTTTAATTACATTAGCTGTATACAAATGTTGAGCTATTTATGTCAATTTAAGTGCAAGCGGATTTATCTTTCGTAAATCGTAATCGTCTGCTTGCGATAGACATGAAATTTGAAAAAAAAATCATGCTTGAAAATTATTTTAAAAACAATAAAAATTAAGTAAATTACGATACAGTTTTCAAATAAATTGCGATATAGTTTTCAAATAAATTGAATTTGAAAGTACTTTTTTTCTCACATTCAACGGTGTAAAAATTAAAAATATGGAATACTTATAAGTTTAAAAAATTGCAGTAAAAATTGAAATTTAATCGTCTTGCTTTTGTCAGTGTTATTGACGGACATGTTTGTCTATAATTTAGATATTATAAAGACGAGTTGGAACCTGTCGAAATTCGACGAACTAAAATGTTAGAAAGGAATTTCAGATCGAATTTATAATAAACCTACAGAAATAATTACAATAAAAAGTTCATCTAACATTGGTTGTCTCACTCTTAAAACAAATAATATTTTTAACCTAAAATTACCAAAATATTATTTCCACAACCTTACACAGCTTAAATAATTGAAAAATTAAGCTCTATTAGAATACTTAATCAAGATGAGTAATTATGATGAATTTATCGATTGAGGCTCTTATGTTTGTTTTTACGGGATGATAAATCAGTAAAAATGATTTCGCTTTGTCACATCATAAAATTTTCCGCCATAAAATCTAAACTGTATGTTATTTTCACAGTCCTATAATTTACATACGCACCATTCAAATTCACAATTTGAAAATATTTTAACGCGCATAGATTATTAATGAATGTATTTCCAAACTTAAAGTCACGTTTGTCCGATACAACTTTTCATGTGAACATTCGCACAAACTTTAAGTTCTAATCTCGCGAAAAAAAAAATCAGAAATTTTTCCTTTAATTGTCATAGTATTGGCCATTTAATTGGTCAAATATTTAGTTTTATCAAAATAAATGATCGTATTGTTTTAAATATAACATCATTTTTACTCACTGAATCATTTTTCCTAAGCGTCTCAAAGTCAGTATCAGCGTAATGTAAAAATATTGAAATGTAACAGGTTTATGAAGAAGAATGCGTGTTCTTTTTTAATGTTTGACATCATTTTCTGTTCAAAAATTATAAAAAAGTTACTTTTATTTGTAATGTGAAAATGGCATCAATAAGGATATAATCAATAAAAATAATAAACCATGACTATTTTCCCTTTACTTTCAATATAAATGGAGTACTTCAGTTGCCACGATTACAAAATTTGTATTAAAAACTACAAAAAAATTAATATCTAAAAAATAAATTGAGATACAGCTTTCAAATAAATTGCATTTAAAAGAGCATTTTTTTCCTTATACGACGGTGTTAAAATTTAAAATGTGCTATCTTTAGAAGTTTAAAAATTTGCCGTAGATATAATTGCAAAACCGAAATTTTATTTCAAATTTCAAAGTGTTGCCATTCGCAAAATGACGTATGCGTTACGCACAGATATGTTTGTCCTTTATAATATAGATAGATATTATGTCTGGGTGCTCGGATTTGTTACATATTTATGTTTGCGATTTTGCATAACACATTTAGCAAATTAAAAAAAAAAAAAAAAAAAAAAAAAAAAAAAAAAAAAAAACCAGACAGACGGTAAATATAAATCCAAAATTACATTAAAACAATCAAACAGACGAAAAAGAAGAAAATACTGACTCTATCGGAGAGGCAATAAAGCAAGGCTTACAAACCAATATTGTTTAGGAATTAATGTATGTTCGTTGCAAAGTAATTTTATAGTGCAACTTGAATTAAGAAAATCAATTTGGCTGGTTCAAAATTTCGATTTTTCTTTTTCTCTCTTTTATTTATTTTTTTAAATGTACTTTATATCGCACGAAACTCATATTTTATTCGTTAGAAATCCGTATCTAAAGTTACAGGACAATATTAGAGCTATAAAAGTACAGCGCGCCGCAGGGAATAAACATAAAAAAAAACTTCCAGTTCACTCTATTTTACACTCTTTAGCTGAACCTGGTTTTAAAAATATGAAGTAAAATATTTTAAAAGTTAAATTAACAGTTCATGAAATATCTTTAAAAAATAAATGAAAAAGAATTTATATGAAGACGAAGAATAAACTTTCCTAATATTACACTTCTTCAATATTGCTATATAATGACATTTAAAGAGGATTATTCTAATTTTAATGATCTGAAATCCGTCAAAGAAGCAAAATGTGAATGGATTTAAGTGATCTCAAGAATTTTGCTTGTATATTATAAGAAAATTATAAAAATATATTATAAAATACAAGGTAACTTACAAGTTACTAGGTATTTTAAAGGTGAAGAACTTTTCATTTGGTTAATTGTTTGTTTTTTCCCTTCTGGATTCAAGAAATCCAGTGAGATATACACGGTTAAGCAAGAAGGATAAAACCTTTTTTCAAAATCAACTTGGAATTATTGCATCTCAAAGAGAGTACATTGCAGACGTTTTAATGTCAGAAATTCTTCTGACAGTACTCGGTCACACGTCTTCAACAGCACGACCCACACATGACTGACCTCGGATAAATAATATACTCTGTTCTGCTTTTACCCCCCACAGAATATTGAACGTACAATAATGGACCGTTGATTATCAACATTCAATTACTGCACGTTCAGCAAGTTTTTACACCGTTACCTTTTATTCGACAGTGTATCTTTGTATTGTAAAACTACAAAAGCTCGATATTTTAACACTTTGGCTGCCACCCAATTTTTCAAAATCCGTCCCCAGGTACCGCCTACTTTTTCTCTTCCAGCAAAATTTTTACAAATAAAAATATCACCATGATGCATATAAGTATGTATATATGCGTTTTAATTATTTTTTTAATTGGTCCGCTAACCCTTCGGATATGGCACACAACAGATCTTTTTCTACTATTGTACCAGCTCCGAAAGAGCGTCGAACCAATTAAAAAATTAATCACCTTATAGCCAACCTTATAGCACAAAAAGATATTGAGTGCAATCCAATAATAGAAAGAGCGTAGGCAGGTGCCAGACAGTGGTGTAGTCGTAAAAAAAACAGAGGGTATACGTTCTAAGCAGAGGGTATACGCTCAAGACAGATGATATACACTAGTGTATAAATACTATAGCTCTCTTGAGAAACAGAGGGTTCCTTTAAAAACGGCGTTCCTTAAAAAATTCCAGAGGGTATACGGCGTATACCCCCATATACCCTCCGCTACATCCCTGGTGCCAGGTAGTGTTGAGGGTCTCTGGAAATATAAAGACGCGCTCTGAAGGGTTGTTCGGACCCGGCACACATGGACAGATCTTTAACTCCGAAGATGCTTCGAATCCGGCAGCCAAAGTGTTAAATCTAAAGAAAAAAATGAAACTAAATCAAAATTTGTTACATTTAAGATCACTTAATGGTAATTTTCACATGAAACTATCAAAACAGTGTATGTAATGAAAAGGTTTGAGAATTGCTGCATTGACAGTAACATCCAAATAATGATAATAATAATAATAATAATAATAAAGAATAAAGGAATATTGTTAACGATAATGAGCCTTAAATAAATGAAAATCCAAATGATGTGCTGTACCCGTTTTTAGGTGATAAATAGCAGACGTCCAACCATTTGCGTACGTACAAATGACAACACAAATATCGTCGAAAAGAGAAAAGATTGCTGCTCACAGTTCAAAACTCATAAAATCATTAAAAGAGACTAAACACAGAAGAACACATTGGACTAGCATGGTTGTAGCGCTTTGGAAAAGCATCAAATTAATTCGGATAGTAAATCTGAACATGACAATAATTATGTCATATTCTCGGAACTATAAAATATCAATGTCAACTTAACAATTTCAAAAAGTAAAAGCTACATGCCCGAATCTATACATACGTTGCAAAAATTTACTCTTCAATATATTTTAATAGTTCCCACGCTCACAGGAATACCCTAACAAGACCTGAAGACCATTTTAAAATTTGTAGTAAATGTAGGGTTCCAAAAAGGTTTCTTGCACTAAGGTTTTCTTTAAGACGAAGGCCGGCTTTTTTGATGTATAGGAAACATTTATTTATTGATGTACTCTAATATAAGTTAATTTTAAAAGTCTGCGCAGTTTTTTAAGAACCGATAACTTATTAATATTCCCTACTGCGCAGAAAATCTCCCAAACTAACGTTTCTTCTATTGTATCGAGCAATATATGCCACGGAATGGTAAAATTCCAGTTGTTGCAATTTTATGTGTGTGTATTAGTGCAGGACCAGATTAAGACATGGGCAAATGGGGCGCAGCTCCATTTGTACCCCTATTTTCGAATATTAATCCTCAGAATTTCTGCTATAAATAAGACAAAAATTATGAGTGAGAAGTATTGGTGAATGTTTGCCGCGCTTCCCAAAAAGGCTTTTTCGGGCCAATTTGTATTTATTAGTACAGTATAAGATAGAAAAAAAGACTCTTAAGTCTTATAAGAGAATTCGCTGCCAATATCCTAAATAACTTATTTTAAAATTTACACTGCAATCTTTTCTTACATCGACATAATGTGTCAACATTTCTCATGTGTGGAAAAAAAATAAATATGAAACGTAGAGAAAGCCTACATACACAGAAAATCCAACGGAAAGGAACTAGAAAATCCCGCACAAAGTTTTGTGTGTGACGCGAGCCCGACAAATAGCTCTAGTGGATTTTTTTTTTAGGATACCGAAAGGGGTGCGGAGGACGGAAGTTATATCCTCCAAAAACTAAAGTTGACTGTTCCCAAAAGCACACATTTTTTTTTCGCGTGATTCTACTTGGACCACTAGAGGGCTCTGATGCTGGAATGTGTTGTCGCGCCACCTGGCTTCTTCAGCGGGAAACGAGCACGACATGCGGCTAGCTATTCAGTCGCGGTGAAGGTACTTGGCCGTTCTTCTACAGGCGGTCCGGCGACTCGTACATTTTGACAGGAATGAGATTGGTTTGCTGCGATGTTGATTCTGGAAAAAAAAAATCACAAAAGAGTTTGTTAATCTAAAATTACAAAAATCTTTTCTTTTGTTTCGTTTATTAAATAAACTGTATGAAATAATGTCAGGCTGTGACATAATTTTTTCATATCTGCCAACTTAGTGCTTTTTTCCCCCCAAGTCAAGTAAACATGGATTAGAAAAGTTATTTAGTAAAATGTCTCTTGTTTCTAAATGACACTTATTTGTTTTCATTTAATAAATAAAATTTTGGTTTGAAATTTATTTATTTGACTTGAATAAGTACGGTTAGCAGCTATGAATTTTTCATTAACGGAAGTCACCGTAAATTTCATACAGGGAAAAATATATAAAAAAAACCGTTACAATCTCAATTTTTATATTATAATTATAATTATATATTATAATTATATACATTTTTTTCACAAAATTTCATACACAGAAAGTTTAAAAGGACAAAAGAAAAAAAAAATTCTATTATATCAATTTATATAGATATTTTTTTTTTCACGAAATTTCCGGTGCTCGTCTGTTAAGAAATACGAAAAAAATTTCGTTATAACGAAAAAAAATTTATATTTAACACAACATTTGAATGTTTTTAGAGCTTAATTATAAATTAATAATTTAATTTTGAGGCATTTTTCTGTTAGCAAGTGAACAATCACCAAATATTCCTTATGGTTACAACTGTAAACAAGTTACAACAACAATGGGGTGATTAAAATTCAAACCATGCTCGCTAAAATTTGCCATTTGGCCGTGAATCTACAATAATGAAATATTTTAAACTGTAAAAAGTAGAAAATGAAAAATAAAGAGTGTGATAATAATAATTTTTTTTTAAAAACTCTTTATTTAATTTTTATTTTTAAAGAAAAATATTTTTTCATTACAAAATAACTTATGCATAAGTAGATTACAACATTATAGAGATTCAATCATCAGTAATAATAGTTATTGTAGATTTACTGTATTGAATGCGTTAAAATTATAGTAGCCTGTAAAATTTGATTTTTGTCATGTTTTTTAGCTTTTGATAATTGATTCTTATGTATTTTTATAGTGCTGAATCCGAAAATGACCTTCATTTTTAACCATTACGTCAGAAATTTTCGCAAATTTCAAAGTTAAATAGTCAAAAAATGGCGAAAATCTGATACTATGAAATAGATGTGATGGCTGTGTTTTTTAGTTTTTGATAATTGATTCTTAATTTTGTAGCACAGAATCCGGAAATAACGTTCATTTTTAACCACCACTTCGGGAAATTTCAGAAATCGCAAATTTTTAAATGTTTAAAAGGTTCGAAATATTGCGAAAATCTGATACTATAAAATAGACATAAAACATTTTTTTTTCATAATAAATAATTTTTTTTTTTGACTTATACAATGCATTTTTACAGCTAAACATGTAAAATATTGTGTATTTAAATGCTTAGAGTTTTATTTCATGTAGGGAAGTTACGTCTAAGATAGTTCCCAAAAATTGAACACTACATTTCTCAACGAACCCCCTCCCCTCCTCATCAGACCACTGAACTGTTTAGCTGTTAGAATCCCCAGTATAAGCCAAAAAAATTGGATAAATTATTATTAAAAAAAAGTTTTATATCTATTTTACAGTATTAGATTTTCGCTATTTTTTAACGTTGGAATTTATTATTTTCAAAAAGTTCTGACGTGATGGTTAAAAAGGAAGGTCCTTTGCTGATTCAGTGCTAAAAAATACATAAAAATCAATTATCAAAAATTAAAAACCACAACCATCACATCTATTTCATAGTATCAGATTTTCACTATTTGTTTTACTTCTTAACTTTGAAATTTACGATTGGCGAAAAATCCTGACGTGATGGTTAAAAATGAAGGTTATTTTCGGATTCAGCGCTAAAAAATACATAAAAATAAATTATCTAAAGTTAAAAAACACAACCATCGCAAGCTTGTGTTATTATTTAAATTATTTAAACATTGAAGTTCTATATCAATTGTGAGATTCTGGTGATTTGTCAGTCTTCCATATTTTTTTCTCCTTTTTGCATAGGATATAAATATTGCCGATGTTTTATGTAGCTGCGTATATAATAAATATCCTTTATTCACAAAAAAATTTTTCATCTGTTAAGAATTTGTTAAATAGCTGCCAACTTCTATGCTTTTTCCTCACCGCCATTTTTTGATTAACTCCTCCCCAATGACGCCAGTTTTTGTTCACTTTTTTTATTTAATCACGATTTTATCAAAAACAACTAAAAACTAAATTATTTTATGATTTCATTTAAAAAGTATAACTATGATCATGAGCATAAATATATTTTAAAATACTTTAACTCTTCAACTGAATATATTAACTTAGTAAGTTAATATAAATTATGTTTCTCTATGAAACTTATACAAATTACAATTGTTTGAGCGAAGTGAAGGCTAATACACAGCCAGTATTACTTTTCGGGCATAGACGGCAGAAAAGTACTACGGCAGATATTAAAAACTTACGTCAAGCATAACTCAAAAAGTATTTATCGGCTTTTGTTCTAAGTTTCACTGAAGGTACAGTCGTGGAAAAAAAAAGTAAACACCCCTACTAACTCTTCAACAAATTATCGTAGAAGAAAGTGACTGGTACCGAACGATTGGAAATAAAATCTACTTTTAAATGTTGTATATAAAATTTGATTAGGGGGCCATCTACATATTAAAACGATTCCAAACTTCATTTTTTTTCAATGGCAATACCCAATTTTAACAAAATATTTCAAACCTTCGTTTCAAACTATGCCTAGACACCAAATTTCAAGTCATTTGAATGATAAGTTTTTGAATTACAGACATTCAAAATTTAGTGCTTCTAATGTTAAATTACATTTTCATATTTTTATTAATATCTCCTGAAATTATAGTCCTAATGTGCTAATTTTTGTGTATCAATAATACTAATATACCCAAACATAAATACGTTGAATTTGCATTTTTTATAATTTTATAATATGAATTATGAAATTAATATTCGAAAAAAATTTGAATTGCAACCTACAATTTTTTTGATGGATTTAGGTTTATTAAGTCCTGCTTTATAGAAATCGAAAAATTCACGTTTTTCTTACAAGCAGTTTTCAAATTATGCTTAAAAAACGTCAAAATGATAGTTTAAGGGGACGTCTATGACAGAAGTGACTATATATTTTAAAATTGCTTCTGCTATCCTGTAATCTACACTGCTCAAAAAATTTAGGGGAGCAAGCAAAAAAGTGAAGAGAACAGAGCAAAACAGCAATGTATGGGCATAAAATGGATAGTACCACGTGTAGCAATGTGCAATACATAAACAAGTGGGTAAGTGTGATCACAGATCGCATAGAGGGTTTCGTTTAATATTTCTTTCAAAACACTATCCTTTTGCAAAATCTGTTAGCTCCACAATTCGGAACTAGGGAGTGCACTCTGTTCTAAACAAACATCTGCCCGACAAAACTCCGTTTTAGAACTTATTCGCACTTATATTAGTCGAGGAAAATGAACCTATAAAACTTAAAATAGGAAAGCCCTCCTGGCCAAGTGGAAATAAAATATGAAAGGTTATTGTGCATAAAATGAAAGAGTGGCTGAAGGGTCGTCAAATGATATATCAGATGAGGGGTTTGGGGAAAAATTGACCCCCCCCCCCTCCCGGAGCCTTCAAGTGAAACTAGTTCGCTGTAGCTTAATTAGCGGCTAAGTTAGAAAAAATGCTTAAAAAACACAAGTTAGAGCCCAGGGGAGTCAATAATATAAGACTTTTTGAAAAAATTATCATTTGTTGTGTGATCACAAGTGTTCAGCTATAAGTATGCAAAATTTCATATCCCCAGCTTAATTAGGGCTCAGTTAGAAATAATTGCTTATAATACAGAAGTTGAAGCCCAAAGGGTTAATTATAAGACTTTTTCAAAAATTCATATTTTGTCTTATGATCTGACGCGTTCAGCTATAAGTATGCAAAATTTCATGTCTCCAATTTAATTAGGGGCTCAGTTAGAAAGAAGTGATTAAAAAACACAAGCTGGAGTCCAAAGGGTTAAATATAAAACTTTTTCGAAGAAAAAATTATTTGTCGTGTGGTCTCAGGTGTTCTGCTATAAGTATGCAAAATTTCATGTCTCCAACTTAATTATGGGTCTCATTTAGAAAGAATTGCTTAAAATATATATGTGGGAGATCAAAGGATTAAATGTAAGGCTTTTTCAAGATTTTATAATTTGTCGCCGGGCCTCAGGTGTTCTCCTATAAATATGCAAAATTTCAAATCTCCAATTTAAATATGGTCTCAGTTAGAAAGAATTGCTTAAAATACACAAGCTGGGGTTCAAAGGGTTAAACATAAAACGTTTTTTGAAGTTTATTATTTGTCGTGTGATCTGAAGTGTTCAGCTATAAATATTCAAAATTTCATGTCTCCAACTTAATTATGTGGCTCATTTAGAAAGAATTGCTTAAAATATATATGTGGGAGCTGAAAAGGTTAAATGTAAGACTTTTTCAAGATTTTATGATATGTCGCCTGGCCTCAGGTGTTCTGCTATAAGTATGCGAAATTTCAAATCTCCAATTTAATTATGGGCTTAGTTAGAAAGAATTGCTTAAAATACACAAGCTGGAGTCCAAAGGGTTAAATATGAAACTTTTTTCGAAATTTATTATCTGTCGTGTGATCCGATGTTTTCAGCTATAAGTATGGAAAATTTCAAGTCTCCAATACAATTAGGGGCTCTGTTAAAAAGAATTGATTAAAACACACAAGCTGGAGTCCAAAGGGTTAAATATAAAACTTTTTCGAAATTTATTATTTGGCGTGTGATCTGAGGCGTTCAGCTATAAGTATGCAAAATTTCAAGTCCCCAATTCACATAGGGACTCTGTTAAAATGAATTGCTTAAAATACACAAGCTGGACTCCAAAGGGTTAAACATAAAACTTTTTTGAAATTTATTATTTGTCGTGTGATCTGAGGTGTTTAGCTATCGGAATACAAAATTGTATGCTTCCAATTTGATTAGGAATTCTGTTATAAAGGATTGCTGAAAATACACAAATTGGAGCCCAAAGGGTTAAATATAACACTTTTTCAAAGTTTTATGGTTTGTTGTGTGGGCTCGTGTGTTTAACTATAATAATTCAAAATTCCATGTCTCTAACTTAATTAGGGGCTATGTTAGAAAAAATTGCTTAAAATACACACATTGGAGCCCAAAGGGTTAAATATAAAACTTTTTTCAAAATTTTATGATTTGTCTTGTTGTCTCAGGTATTCAGCTATAAGTATGCGGAATTTCATGGTTCCAACCTTATTAGAGACTGACTTAGAAAGAATTGTTTGAAATACACATGTGGGAGCCCAAAGGGTTAAATTTAAGACTTTTTCAAAATTTTAGGATTTGTCGTTTCATGTGAGGTGTTCAGCTATAAGTACTGAAAATTTCAAGTCTCCAACATGTATAGTTTCTGAGAACGGGCTCTGTGACGGACAGACAGACGGACAGACAGACAAAGGAGTGAGACGAATAGGGTTTCGTCAGATGAACGAAACCCTAAAAAGGACGCAAAAAAATGGTAAGGGAGCTTTTATTTTTTGAAAAGATGAAAAGAACATGAAAAGATGGTTTAAGGCAACAATTTGTTTTCATGTAAATCATAAAAAAAGTATTGTTTAGAAATGATGCAAGATTTTTAATATGGTGCGTGGTCTCCTCGAACTGCTAAGACGGTAGCACACCGGTTTTCCATGGATGCGATGAGGTTATCGATAAGACTTGGGGAATACTGTTCCACTGCTCAAGAATTGCAATCTTCATGTCCCGGACAGTAAAAGGAGGCATCGGTCTCGCAGCAATACGCGTCTGAGTATGTCCCAAACATGCTCGATCGGATTTAACTCAGGAGAGCATGCTGGTCATTGCATACGCTGTATTGTTTTAGCTTCAAGCATGTTTTCCACAAGACGAACTGTATAAAGTCTGGCATTATCATGCATGGAAATAAAGAAATCACTAATTACTGCAACATAAAATACGACATGAGGTCTCGGTATCTCGTCTGTATTACTCCGGACCGTCAAAGTGCCATTCCGAATGATATGCAGGCCCGTGCGTCCACCTATGCTGATTTCAGCCAAGAGCATCAACCCACCTCGTCTGTAATGTGATCTTTCACGAACGAATGTGGCATTATTTTGAGTGCCTCTTTCTCTCCATGCCAAAACACATCAGATGTCACATCCAGACTGAATCGCGACTCGTCTGTAAACAGAATTTCACTCCAACAACGTTTCCTCCAAACTCGATGTTCAGTTCCCCACCTTCTTTGGGCCCCACAGTGGCTTGAGGTCAACGGAATACAGTCCATTGGCTTACGTGCATAGAGACCACCCTGATGAAGCCTATTTCGGACTGTTTGGCTGGACACCCTTCGTCCTTTGGCCAAGAACAACTGTGTTTGCAGCTGAGTAGCATTGCCCATTCCGTCTCGACGGACTGTTAACAGGATATATCGGCCATCAGTTTCTGTGTTAGCTCATTTTCGACCTTGCACTTGTCGATGACTACCATTCCATGTATCTTGGAATCGATTCCACAGTCTTTCATGGACACTTCTTGCGACTCCAACAGCGTCCACTACACTTCGTTGTGTTTCACAAAATTCAGCTGTTCCGATAACACGCCAAGTCATTGGATTGCGGTAAATCACACTGTTGTGACATTTTCAAGTCATCTTTTCTCAAAACACAAGCTGAGAAATTGAATTTTTAATTGAAATTAATATTTAAAAAATTATGAATTGTAACTTACAATTTTTTTGATGGATTCAGACTTATTAAGTCCTGCTTTATGGAAATCCAAAATTTCACATTTTTCTACCAAGTAGTTTTCAAATTATGCTTAAAAAACGGCAAAATGAGGTTTTAAGGGGCCGTCTATCATAGAAGTGACTAAATATTTTGAAATTTCTTATGCTATCCTGTAACCTAACAGGCTTAATTGACTGCTTAAGGTGCCTTGATCAAGAAGGGAGCTCTCTCAGTTAACAATCGAGTACCGAACTCCAATTTGGATACAGCCCTTAAAATACGCTCGTTTTAAAATAATTAATTTCTCGGAAACTTAACGTACGAATAGCATAAAAATTTGTTTTTAGGCTAATTGAAGCGTGTAGAGTTCATTTATACTGTCATAAATGTGTACTGCTATTGAAAAAAACAAAGTTATGGTTCGTTTTAATATGTAGATGGCCCCTAAGCAAATTTTATAGACATCATTTAAAAGTAGACTTTATTAGCAAACGTGTGGTACCAGCAACTTTCTTCTACGATAACTTTTCGCAGAATTAGTAAGGGGTGTTTACTTTTTTCCCCCCACGACTGTACCTATGAAGCTGACAACAAGACTTCCTTATTATAAAGAATATGTGTTTCAAACAGTTTGGAAATTGTATTAAAAAATCTGGTTAACGACACTTCTTTTTAATTTTTTTAACAGTGTATATGAATTTATATATGATATTTTATAATTCTACCATTTAAATTGATCATTTTTACTTACCCATCATACGTAGTATAGGGCAAGTCTTGTAATCGTTTTAAAAATCGAAAAAAAATTCTTGACGGATTTACACGTTTCAGACACTGGAGATTCCGAAAAACATTTTTAGAAAAAAAAATTGTCCGTCCGTCTGTATGTGTGTGTGTCTGTAATCGCTCTATCTCTCGAACAAATTGAGATAGAGACTTGAAATACGGTGTGTACTTAGGGAGTAATAATAGAAAGAAGCCTATTGAATATCAGTAACCTCGATTTACTGAAACTATTTTTTTCGGACTCTTGAAATATTCGTTTTGATAAAAGGTATGCAAAAATTTTCGAAATTGTTTATTTGAAGGAGTGAATATAAAAGACAATAAAAAAACATAAATTTTGCATCATAAATGATCTCGATCGGATAATTAGTTACTGAGATATTTGTAATTCTATTTTTTACACTCTTCGATTTTTCATGACCCTGTATTTCATTCAAATTTCAATTCAAAGATATATTTTAATTGGAAATGAGACGTTTAATCCGACGCAGTAAACTGTTAGTTAATAGGATTATAATTTTTCGAGTTATAAGGGTGTTTCTTTTACGCAATTCGGTACTACTCGATTATCCCGCCGACCAAAAAACTATCGCCAAACTAATGCCAATAATGGCTTATCGTAAATGTCAAGTATTTAATGCATCTTCATACCTATAAGGGGTGTTACCATAGGAGGGACCCTGTTCTGTCACCAAACACCGCCAGGTTTGGCGCCAACTTGGCGGTATATCGCCAAATTTGGGGGCCAAAATGAGTCACCAAAAGTGACGCCAAATTGGCGGTATCTTTAATATTTCGCCAAATTCCCATAGACTTCCATTGTAAACCAATAGCGTTTACTTGCTTACAGAAAATCAACAAATTGAGATATTTTAATGCAACAAAAAGTAATATTAGCTTAAGGGGTTATATTAATTATATTTAAGGAAGTCCAAATAAATTAAATTATGAATAAAAGTAACATGGTACAATGGTTAGCAAATATCACATGTTTTATTTTCATATTTTATATTATCTATATCCATGATGGGTAAGTATTACGGTGGCCCCCAACGGCTAGTTATTATTTCGTTATTGTCAAATATATTATCTGAGCAATATCGCTCAGACTAATTCCTTTTAGGGGAAGGTCCTAGTTTAAAACAATTTAAAAATGTAGGTACATTATAAAGTTTGATTCAATAAACATGCAACAACATAAGAAAAACAAATGCGATTGTACTAAAATCATTATTTTTTTTTTATAAGATGTTTTTTTTTTTCTTAACAAATTACTTGGACAAGCAACTGACCAATATCATTAAAGTTGTGATCTTTAGGGCATTTTATCTTATATAAGAGTTTCATAAAATATTTTTTGTCATAATTTTTTTCATATCACCATATTTTTCTTTATTTCCTTAACTACTAGCGTACGTCCATGGGTCATTCTCTGAAAAGTGGCTGTTTAAAAAAAAAAAACTGCGACCCTATAAAATTGCCTCAAAAATCTCAAAATTTAGCCTACAAGTACCTTATTGCTATATTTATCAAAAAATAATATGATCCAAACTGCATCTCATAGTTTTTCTGATATTTTAATTTCAAAGCACTTCCATTCCTAAAATGTTTAAATAAATGATTGGCACCGGAATTTAAGAAGAAATTTATTTGTAAATAAGAAAAATGCTATATTTCACATACATGTTAAATAGATAAAAGTTTATAAAAAGTCTGGGGCCATTGTGGCGCTTAGGAATTAAAATTAAGTGGTTTCATAAACATACCACCGCCCTTGAAAGGGTTAAAAAAGAAAAGAAATTATAAGACATACCGTCAATAAATAATATTTCTTTTACTCTATGTCAATTGTAAAAATAAAGATAAAGCATTAACATTTAGAAGAATTAATGTTTATTTGAATTAGTACAATTTTTTTTTAAACTTCTCCCTGCAAAATAATAAAAATTAAAAATGTATTATCTTTACTTATGGTAATTGAAAGCCTTATGAGTTTTTTAATGTGTATTTTATTGCATTAGATTTTCTTATTTTACTGTTTAGTACATATATAAATGGATTCAGATCATTCCTTCACAATTTAAATCATTCCCTCATATTAAAATTATGAGGGAATGATTGTGAGGGAATGACGAAATACTTCTGAAAACCATGTTATACAAAAGTGATTAATCTTAGGTATATTTTCAGTTACTAAATACCTTTTGAAATACATTTCTAATAATATAACAACATAAAAAGACATTTCATTAGTTTTTATTAAATTTATAATAGATGAGGGAATGACGCGTAATAAAAATACTGACATTGATGTAGTACTTCAAAACCATATACTAACTATTCAAGAACGTTTTTTGAGCAAACAACAAGATGGATACTTCACTTTACTCTTGTACAAACTGTCCTAGACATATATAAAGCATGTGCTGCTTTCTACTAAGTAAATAATGGCAAATTTTTAGTTATGTGAGGGAATGACGACAAATGCTAGGGGCATCATTAAAAAGGTGCCTTAATTCATTCATTATATAAAATATAAATATAATTAGATGGCTAAATATGTATTTAAGTGTGTTTAATGAATTGAAAAAAAAAATTATAAATATACGTGTTGCAATGGCAGAGAAAGCATTTTCTTTCCTACATATGTGAGTGGGGACATAGTGAGGGAATGATATTTACATTAAAAAATGCATTAAATTTATCAAATTCAGTTTCAATAAGCAAATAATTACAGTTCATATGTATAACTGATTAACATTGATAGTTTAAATCACTTTTTCTTTTTGTAATTTTAAAAATATGTCTTCAAGACCCCTAGGACATAAAATTACCAATTTTCAGAGAATGACTCATGTACTGAGGAACTGTTGTGCCGAAAAGGAAACTTTACTTCCTTAATCGTCGGAGATATCGGATAAGATGATCTTGAAATATTTGTTGGTACTCAATACTATCCATTTTGGATGTTATGAACAGTGTAGGCCAGCTAAAGCTTACCACGAGTAGTGAATGCTCTACATACCATTAAGGTACCTCCTGCAAAGTTTCTTTTAGAAATGTACAGTCGTGGAAAAAAAAAGTAAACACCCCCTACTAACTCCTCAGCAAATTATGGTAGAAGAAAGTTACTGGTGCCGAACGATTGGAAACAAAGTCTACTTTTAAATGATGTATAGAAAAATTGATTAGGGGGGCACCTACGTATTAAAACGAATCCAAACTTCATTTTTTTCAATGACAATACCCCATTTTAACGAGATATTTCAAATCTTCGGTTCAAACTAATGCCTAGACACCCAATTTCAAGTCATTTGAATGATAAGTTTTTGAATTATAAACATTCAAAATTTAGTGCTTCTAATGTTAAATTACATTTTCATATTTTTATTTATATCTCCAGAAATTATGCTCCTAATGTGTTAATTTTTTGTGTAGGAATAATACTAATATACCCAAACATAAATACCCTGAATTTAGAATTTTTATAACTTTATTGTATGAATTATGACTTATAAAATTAATACTCGAAAAAATTATGAATTGCAACTTACAATTTTTTTGATGAAATTAGATTTATTAAGTCCTTCTTTATGGAAATCCAAAATTTCACATTTTTCTTCCAAGTAGTTTTCAAATTATGCTTAAAAAACGGCAAAATGATGGTTTAAAGGGCCGTCTATAGTAGGAGTGACCAGATATTTTGAAATTTCTTCTGCTGTCGTGTAATCTAGCAGGCTACATTGACTTCTTAAGGTGCCTTGATCAAGATGAGGGCTCTCTCTGTTAACAATCGACTTCCGAACTTCAATTTGGATACAGCCCTTAAAATACGCTCGTTTTAAAATAATTAATTTATCAGAAACTAATGGTACGAATTGCATAAAAAATTGTTTTTAGGCTAATTGAAGGGTGTAGAGTTCATTTATGTTGTCAGAATTGTGTACTGCTATTGAAAAAAATAAAGTTACGGTTCGTTTTAATAAGTAGATGGCCCCCTAAGCAAATTTTATCTATATCATTTAAAAGTAGAATTTATTTCCAATCGTTCGGTACCAGTAACTTTCTTGTGCGATAATTTGTTGAGGAGTTAGTAGGGGGTGTTTACTTTTTTTTCCCACGGCTCTACCTCTGCTCCTTTCTTAAATCTCGCCAGTAATATGCGAAACCAACAAATTTAAAATTGGGGATACAGAATTTGACAACAAAATAACGGAAACAGCTAAAAACTTCCCCTTAGCCCAACTCATTTCAATAGCAAATTTATTATGCCTAGACATCAGTGGTAACGAAGCTGACATCTCCCGACGTGTTATTGAAGCACTGTCAGATCTAGAAAAATTTCAGTCCTCCATTTCACCACAATCTGATTCAGAACCTGAAATTCTCGAAGACAATGATTCTCGCAATACTTTGCAATCCAATTCATTATCGAATTTTTCCGGTACTACTTTGCAACACACTGCCGCAATTTCTCCCCATTCTGCACCGCGTCAATCGATTTCCTTTACCGATTTCGGAAATTTAATTACACCTTTTTCTGGAAAGCCAGTAGAAAATATCTTACAATGGTTAGAAAGATTTGAAGGTTAACATTTCAACTTAATGAGTCACAAAAATGTCTTTTCGTCGAAAGAGCTCTCAAAAGTACCGCGTTATTATTCGTCCGCAGTTATCCAGAATTAACATCCTACACAACATTAAAACAAGCTTTAATACAAGAATTCGCGCATATTTTCTCTTCTGCCCTAATACATGAAATGCTAGCTTCACGTACTTGTAAGCCTAACGAAAAAATGAGTGAATATTTTCTCGTTATGAAAGAAATTGCGCAACGAGCTAAAATAGACGATGCATCACTCATGCATTATGTTATCACCGGTATTAGAGATACACCTAATAATAAAGCAATTCTTTTTTTGGCTGTCACACTTTCACTGAATTTAAAAGGAAACTTCAAATTTATCAGCAAATTTGTGATCAAAGTCACCCCCCCCCCCCCCCCATCGCCAGTCACAGACGAGTCACTTATGTAGCTTTTCGATCCTTTGTCACTGGAATGAGAATATAAATTTTTTTACACAAGTGGGAATGAAAATGGATTTGTAATGCTGCGAGATATTTTCGCGTTGTTCAGTGGGAAGAATGGGGGAAATTGAAAAACCTATTTAAGCAATTAACCCTTTATGTACTGAATTATGAATTCATGAAAATTTTAACTTCTAAAGCATTTTTCGTGGATTTTTGAAACTACGTTAGGAGATTTACATAATCATGTAATAAATTTTAGAAGGATTTTAGAAGGATTGAAGGATTTAGAAGGATTGATTAAATTTGAATTTATAAGGATTTGTGCAATATTTATAACCCGACTCAAATATTTTATTTTTAATATTTTTCTTAGTGTTTTGTAGAATTAGGTAATGTACAAATATAATGTTCTTACAATAGAAATATAGAAATATTTCCGAATTGAAAAATTCCTCTCCTCTTCCCAACGCCAAAAAAGCTGAAAAGATGCAAAGGCAAAATAAATCATCCTTTTAAAAATATTTTTGTTTTGTGTAACCAATAATGCTTTTGGAACAAGATAAAGTAATGTATCTATAACTCATTCTAAACTGTATTACAAACTAATCAATGTATTAAATGAATTTTATAAGTTATTTTAATGGTACTTATAAGTACCGTCAGTAGATAAAGGGTTAAGCAGTTAAAACAGAAAGTCAAATTACCTTGACAAGATCCCGCATGCTTCACTTCTAGCAACACACCATGTTTGCACGCATCCTGCATCATATGGCACCAGGTCTGATAGCTGTAGTTGTTGGTGGCACAGAGGGACTCCGTCCGGGGCATCTTGCACTGCTTCGGACACGTCACACATCGCGGTGGACCACCATTAGGATCGATGAGACAACGTTTACCTTTACGGCAGCGAATGTTTTCACAAGATGCGTTGGCTGGAAAGAGATTTAATATGTGTATATTAAGATGAGTTCATATAGACATATAGATGAGTTCATATAGACATATAGATGAGTTCATATAGACATATAGATGAGTTCATATAGACATATAGATGAGTTCATATAGTTTTCTTAATACAGTGGACCTTAAAAATCCGGCACCAAAGTCGCTAAAAGTTCAAAATAGCAGAAAACAAAATTTACTGTAAGGGGGCTAAAACTTTGAAACCGAATATCTTAAAATAAATAATAATAATAATAATAATAAAACGACGTGGAAAGCGAAAAAACGCTAAAAAGTGCTAAAAAATCAAAAATCGCTAAGACAAAAATTACTATATTAGGCTAAATGTTTGAAATCGAATTCTGTTTTCGAATGTAAAAAAATAGCAGCAGATTGAGTAAAAACGCTAAAAATTGCATTGAAAATCACATTAAAAATCACTTAAAATGTAAAAGTAGCAAAGAACAAAATTTATTAAATTAGGCTAAAAGTTTCAAACAAAATTCCTTTTACCAATGTGAAAAAATCGCCGCGGAAGGCGATAAAACTCTAAAAATCACATTAAAAATCGCTAAAAATTCAAAAAATCGAAAGGATAAAATTTACTATAGTAGGCTGAAACATTTTAGCTGAAATTCTTTCACGAATGTCAAAAATCGCCGAAAGATTACAAAAAATTCCGTCAAAAATCGCTAAAAATTCAAAAATAGCGCGGGACAAAATTCTCTAAATTAGGTTAAAAGTTTGAAACCGATCGAAAAGTTTGAAACTTTTACCTATGTCAAAAAATTGCTGCGAAACGCGAAAAAACTCTAAAAATCGCATAAAAAATTTGCGAAAAATTAAAAAATCGCTGTTCGAATTCCGATGAAACTTTATTGAAAAGAGGGCAAAATTTTCTTTATTTGGTTAAACTATTGAAATCTGTAAATGGAGGTTAACATTCTAGTGTTCAACTCACCTTGAGTTAAATAATTAAATTCATATACCTGTGCAAGAATTACTTTCAAGTGCATATTTATATAATTTATAAGTATTTAAAATACATCAAAATATCTTAAAATACATTAGAAAAAACCCAGAACGTTTTCAACTTTCACAAGGCCGTCGTCAGTGGGATTTAAATATTATTTTCTTTGTTAAAAATTGTACAGTCGTGGAAAAAAAAAAGTAAACACCCCTTACTAACTCCTCAACAAATTATCGTAGAAGAAAGCTACTGGTACCAAACGATTGGAAATAAAGTCTACTTTTAAGTGATGTATATAAAATTTGCTTAGCGGACAATCTACATATTGAAACGAACCATAACTTTGTTTTTTTTTCAATAGCAGTACACAATTCTGACAGCATAAATGAACTCTACACCCTTCAATTAGTCAAAAAACAAATTTTTACGCAATTCGTACCATAAGTTTCAGAGAAATTAATTATTTTAAAACGAGCGTATTTTAAGGGCTGTATGCAAATTGAAGTTCGGTACTCGATTGTTAACTGAGAGAGCTCCCTTCTTGATCAAGGCACCTTAAGCAGTCAATTAAGCCTGTTAGGTTACAGGATAGCATAAGAAATTTCAAAATATTTAGTCACTTCTATCATAGACGGCCCCTTAAAACCTCATTTTGCCGTTTTTTAAGCATAATTTGAAACTACTTGGTAGAAAAATGTGAAATTTTGGATTTCCATAAAGCAGGACTTAATAAGTCTGAATCCATCAAAAAAATTGTAAGTTGCAATTCATAATTTTTTTTAATATTAATTTCATAATTCATATCAGAAAATTATAAAAATTGCAAATTCAACGTATTTATGTTTGGGTATATTAGTATTATTGCTACACAAAAAATTAGAACATTAGGATAATAATTTCAGAAGTTATAAATAAAAATATGAAAATGTAATTTAACATTAGAAGCACTAAATTTTGAATGTTTATAATTCAAAAACTTATCATTCAAATGACTTGAAATTTGGTGTCTGCGCATACTTTGAACCGAAGATTTGAAATATCTCATTAAAATTGGGTGTTGTCATTGAAAACAATGAAGTTATGGTTCGTTTGAATATGTAGATGGTCCCCTAAGCAAATTTTATATACAGCATTTAAAAGTAGACTTTATTTCCAATCGTTCGGTACCAGTAAGTTTCGTCTACGATAATTTGTTGAGGCGTTAGTAGGGGTGTTTACTTTTTTTCCCCCACGACTGTACGTCAGGTGAGATGCTAGATAAAGTTATTCAAATTTTCAACAAAACGAGCTTTCATTTATTATGCGTTCATTATTATGCATACAACTTTTAAATTGAAATAAATTTCTTCTAGACAATTCTGGAATAAGCGTAAAGAAAATAATAACATTTAAATTCCACTGACGACGGCCTTGTGGAAGTTGAAAACGTTCTGGGTATTTTCTAATGTATTTTAAGATATTTTGATGTATTTTAAATACCTATAAATGATATATATATATGCACAAAATCCAATTAATTTTCTAGCAGAACGTGGAAAAAAACCCGCTAAAATCGCGCAAAATATTAAATAAAAAAATCTAAAAAAAAAAAAAAAAAAAAAAAAAAAAAATTCTAAAAAAAAAAAAAAAAAAATCCAAAATCCGGCTTCGAGGTGCATAGCTAGATACTCATAGAGTTACCTTCCTGCCAAACTTTGTAACTCTGCGTGTAGCAGTCAGTCTCTTCAGAACACAGCGAACAGCTGCGTAGCTAAAGAACCGATTTCAAGAAAAATGGTGGGAAAATGCTCGTGGCCATCTCTGCTCCAACATAGGCTATATTTTTTGCCAGTTAACAACCCCCAAGGGCGTAACAGCCGCAAAAAACTTTCTAAAACTGCGATTTCTATGATATTGTTGAAAAAAGAAATTTGAAATTTGATGTGGTGGTAATATTTAAGATGTAAATACTTGCTATGGATGGTTTCTAAGCAAAATCGAAATTTAAAAAAGTAAATTGGCTGAAAAACTGTCTAAAAACGTTCTAAATTGCGATTTATTTGGAATTGTAAGGGCTAGAAACTTAAAATTTGGCACAGCTGTTGCTACTTTAGAGACATAAATGTTCGCCAAGAACAGTTTTCTAAAAATTCAAGATTTAAAAGGCAAAAAACGTTCTAAATTTGCTATTTATGTTGGTGTCACGTTTTGGGAATTTGGCATGGTCGTTACTTTTAAGATGTAAATGCTCGCTAAGAACGGAGTTGCTAAAAAAATCGAAAATTTAAAGTGCGAAATGAGCAGAAAACGTTCTAAATTACGGTTTATTTGGAACTGTTAACGATAGAAACTTAAAAGTTGGCATGGTGGTTATTTCTAAGATTTAAGTGGTTGTTATGGCTTCTTAAAAAATCGAAATGTCACAGAGTAAAATGAGCTGGAAACATTATTAAAACCTTCTAAACTACGATTTCTCTGAAATTGTTTGGGATGGGATAGAATTTTAAAATTTGAAATTGCTGGTACTTTAGAGACGTAAATACACCCACAGAACTGTTTTTAAAAATTTAGAAATTTTAAAGTGCGCAGGAACAAGAAACGTACAATGTTTAAAAGGGTAAAATGAGTGGGAAACGTTCTAAAAACCTTCTAAACTATGATTTCTCTGAAATTGTTAGAGACAGAATTTTTAAATTTGAAATTGCTGTTACTTTAGAAACATAAATACGCCCACAGAATTGTTTTCAAAAATTTAGAAATTTTAAAGTGCGCAGGAACAAAAAAAAGTTCTAAAATTGCAATTTCCGTAATATAGTTGATACAGAAGCTTTGGATTTTTTCTGGTGGTTACTTTTAAATTGTAAATGAATGGTTTCTAAAAAATACGAAACTTCAAATAAAAAATGAATTCAGCTCAAAACCATCAAATTTACATTCTAAATTATCATCTATTTGGAATTAAATTTATTTCTCATTAATTTAAGTGTCGTGTTCTCCTAATGCAATGATAGAATGAAGCTTGCTCAAATTGTGACTTAATTAGTATTTTTTAAATTATCTGTAGCAGTGTTAATTTCCTCTAATAAAATAAGGAACACTAGTATCACTTTGCGCAGTTCAATAATTACGCGAGCAAAGCCGCGGGTTTGCTCGTAGACAGTAGCGCCAAATTTTGAAAAATATTGGGTGTTCTCAAATTTGTTTGAGCAAAATAACATGTACAATTTTTACCCTTTAGTGCAGGGGTTAGCAAGTAATTTTAAGTGAGGTCTGAAGACTTTTGAAAAATTTTATTGGGGCCAGAGTAAAAACACATAAGTAATATAAGTACTTATTACTTAATTTTTATTTTTACGTGTACAGTCGGACCTCTATTTAACGAACCTCTATTTTTCTCTAATTTCTCTAATTTGCGAACTTTTCCTCAGAACCAACAACATTTTGCGAATTTCTTCGTGAAATAACCTCCAAATAGCGAAATATATTCTCTAACTAATGAACTTTTTCTTCTGATATAATTTTTTTCCCCTATTTCTCAAAATATTTCCGGACACTTTAAACTTATTCTTTCTTTTACACATTTTATAATGCTCAATAACCTTGAATTAGTTTTACCAGGTACCTAACTCAACGAGAGCAGTAAAATCCCTGTCATTCTTTGCATTTCATCCAGGAAATGCAAACTTTCAATATTCCCCTTTCACACTTAAAAGGGCTGTTCTTTAGTAAATAAGTTTCAATAAATAAATTTAAGGACGCATGTAGTAATACAATGCTTAAAATTACTTGTTATAATAAATACGATAATGGCATTAAAATTTATTTATTTTAATGTAAATATTTTCTTAAAACTGAAAATACAGTGTATTTCCGGACAATACTTTTTAAAATTCTTGTTGTCCTTACAGATTTCTTTTTGATGGGTAAAATGAATAATAATAATAAAAATAAATATGATTTACAAAAAAAAGTGTGATTAGTTAAGTTTTTTAATAATGTTTAGTGTTTATGAATTAAAAATCTGTTTTGTGTAGTTTAAAGTATTTAAAAAGGTTTACCTCTATTTAACGAATTTTCCACATAACGAACTATTTTTCGGGATTTAGCGACTTTGTTAAATAGAGGTCCGACTGTATTTAGAATAGAAAATAGAAAAGTCAGGTATTCGTTCTGAAAAACTACTCTAAACAAAGGTATACGTTCTGAAAATTTTTACATGCTAAAATAAAACTTTAAAAAGCAGGTATTCGTTGAAAAATTAATGCGAAAAATTAGACTTCTTCAGCCAGTTTTTTATAGTTTCGTTTACGTGGTGAACAGCCAATGCGAAGAGTGTCTTCAAGGTGGGTATCCGTTAATCTCGAACGATATTTGTTCTTCAAAAAATTCATTTTGGAGAAAGTTGTTTCACATACATATGCGGTGCCAAACATAGTAGCCAGATTAATAGCTAGTTTTTTGCAAATTTAATACTTTTTTGAAACATGTTTTTACCCCAAAATTCTTCAGGGAATGCACTTTTATACATTTGCAAGGAAATATATTCTTGCAAGTCAATGATCTCCATTTGAAACAAAGTTTTTTCAAGACTGAGCAACTTCGCAGCCACATCAGTCCATTCTGCATTAATGAATTATTTATTCAAATTTAAAATTTTTTTTTTCGCGGTCCGCCTGTTGCCGACCGTGACTTTAGGGGATGCGAGTAGAGATAGGAGCGGATGACTAAAGAGGGTAATTTGAAGTAAAATGGTTTTTATAAGTAAAATATATAATTATTTTAATTTAATTATAATTTAATGAACAATTTCATAAAATTATATTCTTATAAGTTCTTTCTTATAAATATATTAATATTTTTATAAATAGTATAAAAACTGCTAAATACTGAAAGTGAAAAAAATTAAATGTTAAGGAAAACATACTTTTTGATTTTGTCACCAAAGTGCTTTACTGATTCAAGACGTTAAATATGCGAAGAATTTTTTTTGAGAGAAGTTTAATTGAGGAGCAAACATTCAAACCGTGTTTTCTCACAAAAAAATAAAAAATGAGTAATTGTTATTTTTATGAACTCTGTGTTAAATTGCACAGAAATAAACGGTATTTTTATATATCCAAAAAAACATTTTTCTCCGATTATAAATCAATTTTAAAACTTGACGTTTCAATCAAAGAGTGTTTCCTCCAAAGCCTGCATTCAGTCAACAAGTAATTTCTCCAGTCTGCCAATCACAGTTGCCACTTAAGGGTGTATTCGAAAAAATATTTTTCCACCCTCAACATCTCGAAATTTTCTGAGACATTTTCAGACTCATTTTTAAAAGTAAAAACATGAAACTTGCTGGGGGGATTTCTGAAGACATGTTTAACATGCCGTGTGATTTCATTTTCAGCTCAATTAATTAGAATTTGATTTTTAAACAATTATTTTCTCAGTATGACCATTTTTTTCATTCCCAGATCGCCCGCTTCGGAAAATTCGGTTCAAAACGCCAACTTTGACAGCGTTTTTTACAGTATTTTCTGCATTTATCAAAAAATCAAGAAGCACGGCACATTATATAGTTTCTAAATAAGAGAATTTCCCAGTTTGATGCGTTTGAGAGCAAAAATGAATTTTAAAATGAATCAGAAAATAAGCAGTTTGGATCGGAATACACCCTTAATGTGTACTTTCGAAACCTACCATACATATCACAATTGAAACGGATTCTTTTAGAGAAAAATAAGAGAATTGTTAAGGTTAAAGGCTTCCAGATTATAGATTTCAAGATCTAAGTGAAGAATATGATGTAAATCTTCTTAAAAAGGGAGTTATTGTTGCCCTTGTTCAAAGGGTTGTTTTAGAATCTCTTCCGCTTAGCCACGCCATATCAGTTCAAAAGAAAAAAAGGTGTTGTAAAACATTTGAAGGTATTGTATGGTGAACAGTGGCAAAATAAACCTGATGATGTCTTCAAATGGTGCAACCACATTATCCATGATTTATACGCCTACAATGAAGAAGAGGGGGATGTGTGTGACTGTCTAGATGAAGATATTGGTTTTAAAATTTGAAGTGGATTTCTGGCAAACGAGTATTTATTTAGTAAATATTTAATAGATACTACTAGGTACCATAATCTGTCCTTTTATTTTATCAATAATCAACTAAAATTCGGTATTTATTCAAATAAAATAATGCTTTTGTATTATTTGTGAGCAGGGGCGTATTTAAGCAGAATTCATTAGGGGGCGTATAGGACGATTTTGCCGACTAGCTTAAAAGTAGATATATATCTTTAGAAGTATGTTTCTGTGTCTGTATATATGCATCTACCCGGAATCCTAAAATAGACTGACTGATTTTAAAATTCAATAACTAGCAAATGGTGACAGTTATAAAATAAAATTCTTGCAGGAGTGTTATGTAAGATGTTCTCGATTTTAGTTTAAAGTAGTGGCGGTAGATGACGCTACTTGCAATAGGCGCTAAATCGGGGCCCGATTTTTGGCCTTTTTCTTTTCTCAATATTGATGCGAAAGAAGGAGATTAAATATATGCATTGGGTCCCTAAGTACAAAATTTTATTGGCGACTGAGAACCATTCCATGTATTTAATCCCCTTCTTTCAATACTGAGAGAGAAGATAGATAAAAAATCAGGCCCCGATTTGGCACCAATTGCTAGCAGTGCCATGTATCGCTACTATTTTAAACTAAAATCGAGAATAGCTGTAAAAAAAGCGCCTGACTTCTTACATAACCCTCCTGCTAGAATTTTTTTAAATAGCTGCCACCATTTCCAAGTTATTGAATTTTAAAATAAGTCAATTCATTTTAGGACACCCGGTATGTTCTATATAAAATTGAACATTATTAACACATCGAGATCAAGTTTTCACTTTAGAAGATTGAGGAGAATATAAGGTAGATTTAAAGATGGATACACCACCCCTTCACTTACTTTACATTGTTGTAAATTTTCCAGTAAAGTATTTTGATATTTTTTGCTGAATGTGCAATGGAAATCTGCAATTCGGATTGATTAAACGAGTTGAAGTTTTTTGAAAGATGCTACTTGGAACTTATACAGAATCAGCTTATTTATATTTACATTAAAAAGGATTAAATCAAAACTCATTTTAATTACATTTTTGTTCATTCATTGCATAACATGCATTTTAACCCACCATTTTTTTAGACGAGCCCATCTATTCACGACAGCGTCCAAATCTAGGTATTTCGAACTATCCTTCTCAATTGTAAGCATTATGAGTGTATTCAAACGTGGATCGGTCATTGTTGTTCTTAGATTTTTTTTTCTCACAAATTTTAATTTACAATGTTCTTTCATTCGAGGCAACTGACTGGAGAAGTTAGAGCCAAACGACTGACATGGTTCGCAAGTGGCAGAATGTATCTCAACGGTTCTGTTTTCATGTAAATATCGTCCATTCTTTCAGCCTCTGACTATAGTCTGACAGAAGTCTGGCAAAACTTTCAGCTCTGTGTGTAATGCTTCCATAAAAGGAATTTCCAATGTTTAACGAAAAACATTTATTTACCGCTTTCTTAACCAGATTTGGCGTTTATTTCTTTCTTGTAATGGGAGGATACATTATTTTATCCAGTAGTTAGATTATGCTGATGAAAGAATGAAGATTTTCAGCTATCACTACTGTAAGAGTATCCAGTACCTTCTGAAATTCCATGTGTTAGAGCATTAGAAGTTCGGGAGCAAAGAGAATGTGTTAATTACCGTCTAACTTCTTTGGTGCCAATGTTCGTCGATACTGCATAGCAAATTCATTTAACGGATCAATACCTTACTTGCTTTAAAAGAGAACTGCACTCTATATTTCCCTATTAGCATTTTCATTGTCATTGTTGATTGTTTCCAATCATTTGATACAAGTCTTCAATATTTTCGTAGCGTCTATTTTAAGAGTCTTCGACTTCATTTTTTCATTAACCCTTTAACCTACAATGACGGGCAGAGCCCGCGTACGATGATCGAGCCAAATGTAAATTCTTCTTACCACTAAAATTTCACAGTAAATATAGATTAATTTAATCATCGAAATTCCATGATTAAACAAGGCGAAAATCTCTATTAAATTTTAGTGGTAGCAATGGATTTGCCAAACCGTGGAGCTGTTAAAAGTAAATCGTAGGTTAAGGGGTTAACTAACTTACACGTGAACTGAACGTTCCTGAGAAACATCATAGTGAAGCAATGAAGTCGAGCGACAACATTTTCTCTCTTAAACTTCGTGGCTTGATCATTGTTTTGTTAACAGAAGTAGAGGAATCAACTTTTCCAAAATTTGTAGGATACATTCATATGAGATCCAAATCACTTTCAATGATTCCGCTCGAGCAGTCCATGTCGTCTTAGAAAGATTCCGCAGCAGAAGAGCATTTTCTATTTCTTGGAGCTTGCCTACTAATGGCCTCTTTCGTTTAGTACTTGCTGTGAAAAACACAATCATCTTCCAGCACGTCGAACACATCACCTATAACATTGCTGGCATTGCAGATATGCGAAACGAAAGTGTTGAGTCTGTGACATTGACAAGGAATATAGGGTACGATTCGATCCACTATTTCTAAAAACGTCTCCTAAGTGCTGCTGAATTCCCCAGACATACTGCTTGTAAAATCGTATGACTGGAAAACTACCTGTTTTATTACGAGCTCATTCTTTGTAAGGATGTGCGATATCATTGGTTTTGACGACTTCTTATAAAACTTCCAAAAGCCGATCGGAGTTTTTCCATCTTTGTCGATATATTTCAACCCAACAGCTGATCGATCATGGTGCGAAGCATATGGTGTCGTATCTGCCATAATTCCATAAAATAATGCTTCTTGAATATCTATGACTATCGTTTTGCACACTGCTGTAGCAGAAAATTCAATCATCTCGTTTTGGGATGAAGCGGAAAGGTATGGGCCGTTATACGGTATGGGCTGAAATGTGTATCCTCAAACATTTCCTCAGTTGCGAGTTACGTCTGGAAATTAATTTTACTATTTTTCAAAAGTTTCCATTTTCGTCTTTGTTACTTCCACAAACTAGACCTTGTCTACTCAGCATTCGCGTAATGTCCATGAAAGTTGCTACAATTTCTGTGCTGAATGCAAGATGTTGCTATTGCTCTTCCAGAATAATCCGTTTGCTCTTGCTCTCGTCGTGTAAGTGATTATGCGACATCATGAACTGACAAAATAGGAAACAGCAAATTTGATGGGAGTTGGAAGAGAAATGTTGTGGGAACTTTCTGTTCTTTTTTTTTTCCTTAAGCTCTTCATTTTGTGTCCTTTTTTACACCACTCTCAACTAAAACATTTTGTATTTTTTCTCTCCCAGGTCCTTCATGAAACACGCAAAAAAATTAGCATTGAGCTCTGTGCTATATTCTAAAAACGGATGCTCTTTTGTGCCGAGCGCTGTTGAAATGTCGCTGTCTATCTTGCGGAATAGATGAATAGCGAACTTCTAGATGGAACTATTTATCGGATATACGCTGAGTTTTGGTTGATACGGACTTAAACTGATCAAATATGTCCCTGATTGTCTGACTTCATTTTAGACCCTTTTCCCGGGTCATGTTCAATGATGGAATCGTTCCCACTTTCCGTAATGCTAACCTCTCCACGGTTCTTCTCGATTTCTTTCACGATCTTTCTGTAAATATTTGACACAGACGAACAATTTTATTTTTCCCTGTCAATTATATCTATGGTCTTCTTAAGGAACAAGAAAACACTTAATTCATCAGATGGGGTCAATTTTTCAATAATCGGCTGGAAATCATTTAAACAATCAACTAAATGTTTCAATTGTCGAGCACATTTCAATACTCCACGAGTAATATAAATGCCTTCACCGAAGTCGTCATCATCTTCAGTGCTAGTCGATCATCTAGATGTTCAGAACCCTACTAATCCGGTGCGGAGTCTCAAAAAGACCCCTTTAAATATTGAGAAACTAGCGTCTCCTGGTTCTTTCTCAATTTACTTTCAGAAATCATGCGAAGTCGAAGAAAGGAGAGGCAAACTACGGATTTTTGAAAGAAATTAAGACAAATGCTAAGGATTGGTGTTTTTTAGTGTATGTTTTAAGAAAAAACGTAGAAAATTGGGGAAAAAATCGATTGTTTCAGAGTTGTATCGATCGATACTGACTACCTAGAATTTGCCGACTGTGATCAAAGTTGCCGACATTGGGGGGGGGGGGGGGCGAGACGCCCCCCCTACGGCCCCCCAGTAGCTTCGCCCCTGTTTGTGAGTTAGAACTTATTTCATTCAAAAAGCGTGTTATCCACTTGTCAAACAATCAAAACTTGTTTCCTCCTCTGAATTCGGCCAAAACGTGATTTCTCCAAATATTAAATGCATTTTATTAATTTGTTTTATGTTTAATATCTTAGGTATGCTTGCAATTCTAATAACCAGTAATAAAAACGCACGATATAATTAGAATTAAATAGATGTTATTTTCTAATTTATCAGTTTTTTGAAAATTTGTATCTAAAGGAGAAAGCATGGTTTCAATGTTTGCTCCATAATTATGCATCTGGTGAAGGGGATTTCAGTGCTCCTGTAATTCTAATTCATGTCATTACTATTTTTCAAACAAAATTATTTTCAGAACGTCAATAAAAGAAAATTTTATTTCAGCGATTAAACGAATAAATAAATGAATGAATAACGAAATAAATAAATGGAAATTGGGTGGGCGGAGAGATAAAAGGCTCACGCCCCATTGGCCCATATAAGTTGGCGCCACTGCTAGTAGATAATATGCGAATAAAAACGGGTGTATCATTTTTTATGAAATAATTAAAAATAATTTTAAATGCATTTATCTCTCCAAAAAAATATATTTCTAAATTCCTTCACGTTAATTCTTCGTAATTCTGTAGAAAATTATAAAAAGCAAACGATTGTTAAAGAAAGAAGCAAACAGATTAAGAACTATTTTGGTGGGTAGTGTTTTCTGAGAATTGAAAATAAACACAAGTTCGAAAACAGCTTAAGACAGCTTCGCAAGATGAGATTTTTCAAGCTTACCCGAGTTCTTGTGAAGAGGAAACAACAGCCAAAGAAAATGTAGTCACGATGAAAAGATTTAAAAGAAGATATTTTCATCTTCAGAATTATGTCACAGATATTTTGAAATACAGTATGCGTCTAAGCAAATTCTGAAGAATAGTTAATGCGAACGGTAAACAAATTCCGATTGCTGGAGGTAGTAAGGTATCTATAGAATTTATAGTGATGATTTCGGCACAAATTTTGACTATGCTCATTTTTAGATGCGTTCGTAATTATAGAAATATGTAGCACGTATAGTCGACTGTCCGCATATAACAGCACAAAAACTACCCAACCTAATGGCTTGAAATTTAATATATATAATCGATGCAGAATTTTGTCGAGTCATTTCATATTTTATGAAAATTGAATCAAAACTAAAAATCATATTAATGAAAGTTTTCTTCATTCTATTAAATCCTATTATACGTAATTATTTCAATGATTTTCCATGATAGGTAATGATTTTAGGTGAATATTTAGGTTTTTTAATGAGTCCTATTATTTCCGTATTACTGAATTTAATATATATAATCGTATAAAATATTGTATCAATGCATTTTTGCTTAAGAGTGCAACAGCTATTGCACCAAGATCTGAATATTTATAAAACTAGTTATAGTACGAACACACCTCATTTACCACATTTGACGTACAATTCCTGACTTGTCAATTGCATTATGCTTGAAGCACATCATAACATTGTTAAAATGCATCGTAAACGTTTTCCCCCCATAGATCATAATGAAATGCAATTCTTTTGTGTGTCCTTGTCTTTGAACTATAAATGCTACTTATTCTGTACTCCTGAGAAAGCATGTTTCAGTCCACCTTAGTGAAACATGTTAATTTCATTATGTTTGAATTATTTTAATATCATTAAAACGCGTCGGAAACGATTTTCACCATAGATCATAATGCAACGTAGTTTTTGTGTGCATAAATGAACTATATATGTTACACGCTTCATATTCAACACTGAACATTCTATAGTAAATCTGAATAATATATAAAAATCACATGGCAGCGAAAATGGTTTGAAAATTATTTCTCAATAGTATGAATATACAGTGTGTGCACAAAGTCTCTTTTCAATTTCAAGCTTTCAACACAGACACAAATGAACAGATAGATGTATGGAATGTGGCATAATATTAGGAGTATATATTGATTTTTTTTTCTATCAATTAATATCACTTATATGTGTACCATTGGCAGCACGAAGCACGTTAAAGTGATAATCGTCAACGTCTTCCTCTGACACTATTTTCCGTCCACTTCTTGCTTTATCCTATACCAGGGTTGGCGAACCGTTTTATAGTCGCGTGCCGATTTTTTTCAAAAAGCATCTTACATGACCTTGACGTGCCAAATAAAAAACAAATTTAGTGGATTGAAAAATAATGAATCAAAACTACTGGAAAATTATTTCAGATTTTTTCTAAAATGGGTAACATATACATGTAAATATTATAAGTATTGTAATAATTACAGAAACAATTATATTTTAGAAATAAATTTAAAAAAGAACGTGATTAATTGTGTTGTATTTTGGATGAAAAATAATTAATATGTTCATGCTCAGTTAATTTTAACAGAATGCAAACTAAAATGTATTTATCTGGCAACTGCTTTCTATTTGATTTTTACCCGACAGCGAAGAAGGGTTATGTGTTTAACGCGTATCTGGGTTTGTGGATTTCTTTATACCCTCGAAACAACCCAACGGCTGGATGGATTTTAATAAATGAGGTATCTATCGATGTATCTTAACCATCCGATGGTTATAGTCCAGTTTTTGTTTTTATAAATTCAAAATGGCGGCCGTAAAATACAAAATGGCGGTGGAGACGATAAAACTTTTTTACGCACCCTATTGAGTGGCATATCATTGGATAGGTCTTTCAAAATGAAGGCGATGTTTCATTGACTATTTTACAGTCAGAAGCTCCGTTTAAATATTACACAACTTGGAAGTTGTATAGGTAGGTAGGATCTCTAGCTTTACTGCAACTCTAACCTTCATAGACATCTATAGGCCTTATCAAAACAGTGTTTATAGATAGCAACTAACAATTAAACACAACTTAAAAGTCATCAATACAAGTAAATGAAAAAAATAGATAAGTAATATAAAAAATAGTTTCGAATTGATGAGAAATAATTAATTAGCTCGCTTTTCACGCAGTCGGGTTTTCTGATTTTTTAAATTTAATTTTTACTTGTTTATAATATTCATTTGCGAAAATAATGACTCACAGGTATAAATAGTGGGGAAAATTATTAAAATGGAAAAAAGGCAGTTCATTTAAATAGTTCTGAAATTAATTTCGAAGTTACCATAATTTACCATCGACATTTCTATTAATATATAAAAATCTTTCCCTTTTGATAGTTTTCAAATATTTTCTTTGTTTGATGTATTTTTGAAACCATATTGAATAAGATTAAAATTCTTTCAATCTCTAATTAATTGAATTTATAATCGAATCAGATCATCTAAGTTCGTGTATTTCGTGTAAAATAACTGTATCCTGATTTAAAGACACAATCAACGCCGCAAAGTACCAAAATTATTCTTTCGCGTGCCAAAAATGGCACGCGTGCCATAAGTTCGCCGACCCTGTCCTATACTCTGACGGTCTCACTTAATTTCTTGTGCCCACGTCCATCAATTCGTGAATTGTACAAGAAATATACACTATTAAGAAAAATTCTGTGAAATTACAGAGAATCTACTGGTAATCCATTATCTTAAGTCTTATGTAAAGAGATTAGAAAAACAGAGATTCTGATAAATGACAGATAAATTATTCGGTAAACTTATAGTAGACTCTGTAAAATTATTTAGATTATTTTTAATGATAATAATTAAAATTATTTTTATAAATTACTGAATGTTTGAGATTTGAAGAATTAAGATTTTTCGAGGGAATTTGAACTGCTGTACCATTTTTTTTTTCTTTAAGGGGACGAGGGACCTTAAAAATATTTTTTTTATTTTTTGTAAATTTCACTTTAAATATTACTCAGAGGCAAATTATAGGCATTATGGCATGCATTTATTACAAAAAAATTTTTTTAAATGTTATTTTTGAGAAAAAAATGGAATTTTACTCGCCGTCTTAGAAATCTCCGAAATGCCCCATGCGCGTTCCATATCAATGAAAATCCCCAATATTTTTTATAAAAGTTTGGTTTATATATATAAATAAAACTGTGCATCGAATTTTATATAATTTAATATAAAGGCAAAAAAAAAATAAAATAAAATAAAATAAAATAAATAAAAATTTTCGAAAAAATTTCAAAATTTTCAAATTTTTTTTTCTCTTTTTTTGTAAATTTCCCTTTAAATATTACTCAAGGGTACATTATATGCATTATGGTATGCATTTATCACAAAAAAAATTAAAAAAGTTTATTTTTGAGAAAAAAATGGCATTTTACGCGTCGTCGTAGAAATCTTCGAAATACCCCCTGCGCATTCCATATCAATGGAACGCGCACGGGGCATTTCGAAGATTTCTAGCCGGCAAGGGATTTGAACCTGAGTCCTCTGGGTGGGAGACGAACGCAAAGGATGTCTTTTATGATTCAACCGGGAAATACTCTTACTTTACTATTAATATTACCCAGCTTCATGCACAACTGTAAAGTGATTGTCCATAAAAATCCCCACCAACTCCGCAGAGACGAATTTTTCCTTTCTAAAATATTCTAAGTTTTAATAAAACAATTTTTAAACCAAATTTTCTTCTTTAATACTTCTAACAAAATTGTAAAAGAATTTTAAAAGTGCGTATTTTGAATTACAGGTTATAACAAAGATAAAAATACCTTTAAATAAATACATAGAAATATTTACAGGGCATTTGATATATATAAAAAAAGAAAGAGTCTGTAAAATGGTGACTGAGAAACTCAATCGAATGCATTTAACCGAGAATTAGAGTAAATTTACAGAGAAACTCTGCTTTTTTTCTGTGTTTTTACACAAATTTTTAATAGTGTGTATATATATATATACACACACATTATATATAACCATTATATAATTACAATTCATCATCTATTTCCACTTATTAAAAATGAAATTTAATAAATTTAGCTTCAATGCATTACACTGGCATTATACAAAATAAAAATGGTACCTATGACTCGTAAAACAAAAACAAGTACAAAACCACTAATTCACTATCATATTGCGGACGATTAATCCATTTAAAACATTTGAAAAACCATCAAATTTGATGCAATAACCAATTAAAAACAAAAGATACAAATAACCAGCGAAATAATGTTGAATCATTAAAAGACGTATAATACAGCTCATATTCAAAATATTAGAATAATTACTTTTTTTGACAAATTGAAAATATAGTTTGGTAAGTTAATGTCTTTTAATGCAAATATGCAAACGATATTTTTATTAAGAACTTATTGTTGATTAAACCTATTTATTATTTTAAAATTAATATCATTTTTTAAAAGATTAATTGAAAAAAAATTATTTTGAAAAGTCAAAATATTAGAATATTTATTCAAGTGGTTCAAAATATTAGAATATTTCCCGTTAATTCTCCTTTAATTATCACCAATTCAAAACTAATGGCATCATTGATTAAATTCAGGCGATTTTATTTAAAATCAGTGTTCTTTTTACAATTTGTTTGCTTTTTCGTCTTAAAATAGGTCGTGTGAGTGATATTCCTGAATCTATTAAACTTCGTATGGTTGATTTGTATCGGTACGGAAAAATCAATGTTATATAGCGAATTATTTACATTGTTCGCAATCAAGCGTTAGTAAAATACTAACACAATATTCAAAAAATGGAAAATTTCAAAATTTAATTTCCGAAATGGCGGCCGAAAACCAAAAACGTCTGCTAGATACGACAAGAAACTGAAGCGGATAGTTAAAAAAACGTATTAAAAGTGTGCGATTCTTGAACTGAAAATGGAAAGAAGAAGGAGTTGAAGTTTCTATCGAGCGAGTTCGTTGGCCTTCATCCGCCATCTTGTTTCAAAATGGCGGCCATTTGAATTTTTGAATTTTTTTTATATTTTCTAACAGTGAATACTTATGTTTCACAAAATGGAAACTCTTATGTATCATTTTAAACAGAATGTTAGAAACTTTAAAAGATATTTTAAAGAGTCACACAGTGTAAGTTAACAACATAGGTCATTTTAAAGAGAAAGTTAGGAAACCTAAAAATGTCCCAAAAGTGTGTACAAAATTAAAATGGCCGCCATTTTGAAACAAGATGGCGGATGAAGCTGGCCAACGAACTCGCTTGATAGAAACTCAACTCCTTTTTCTTTCCATTTTCGGTTCAAGAATAGCACAATTTTAAAACAGTTTTTCTTAACTATGAGCTTCGGTTTCCTATCGTCTCTAGCAGATGTTTTTGGTTTTCGGCCGCCATTTCGGCGATTATTTTCAAAATTTCCATTTTTTTAAATATTGTGTTAGTATTTTACTAACGCTTGATTGCGAACAATGTAAATAATTCCCTATATAACATTGATTTTTACCGTGCTGATACAAATCAACCATACGAAGTTTAATAGATTCAGGAAAATCACTCACACGACTCATTTAAAGATGAAAAAGAAAACAAACTGCAAAAAGAATACTGATTTTAAATAAAATCGTCTGAATTTAATCAATGATGCCAGCAGTTATGAATTGGTTATAATTAAAGGAGAAATAATGTGAAATATTCTAATATTTTGAGCCACTTGAATAAATATTCTAATATTTTGACTTTTCAAAATAATTTTTTTTCAATTAATCTTTTCAAAAATGATATTAATTTTAAGATAATAAATAAGTTTAATCAACAATAAGTTCTTAATAAAAATATCGTTTGCATATTGGCATTAAAAGACATTAAATTACCAAACGATAATTTCAATTTGTAAAAAAAAAGTAATTATTCTAATATTTTGAATATGAGCTGTAAATACTCATATTTTCTACTATTTTTCCGTACGGTTAAAATATGTTCATCACAATATTTTGTGATTTTTTAATGTTTTCTTGTAATTAATATTCCATATCTCATCTTTTGATTTTTAGACTTTATCCATTCATAAGTGACTTCCTTTACATGTGGTATCATAGTTGATCGGGCAATTTGAGTAAAGTAATTAATGCTTCTTGGCTTGCTTTGCTCAAACAGAAATCAACTGCAATTTACTTATATTGTGAAACATTGTCCTTGATAATGTGTTTAGCAATATAAATTTATAAGTTTCTATTTTCTTCTTGCCATATTTTTACATTCTGTTCGCTGATTTTCCCTCCTAAATTTTTTATTCATTTTTTCAGTTTATGCCTTTTAGATTATTGGCTATATATTTTATAGTGTATCATAATTATTGATTTATTCTTCTATTGTCGATTTTTCGTGGGATTTATAGTTAACTAACTACCCAGCCGGCGTTGCCCGGATCCGTGATAATAACCTTAAATAAACCTCAAATCTGTATGATTTCATATCTTTACCTCCATTTTGTCTGAAGTTATATTTTAAATCAAAACATCTCGAAAAAATATTGAATTGAAATTATATGCTACTTGATATTTTATTTTCTGCGTAGTTTGCTTTTTTGAGTCTACGCGTACCTAAAGCAAGCGAAACTGCGACGAAACACTCAGGTTTTCACTGATTTTGTCAAAACTTTCACACATTTTACTTTATAAAAAATATTTCTATCCGCCCAAATGTTTCGAAGTTTTTGTATGGTAATGTAAAGCAGGTATATTGAGATGCTAAAATGCGGAAGTTTAGTTACTTTTAGAGCAGAAAAAAAAATCGTTTCCGTGAGGCGCGAAGTGATCTGCGTTCGTCGGTGTATTTGAAAAGGTTAAATCTCATATTTTTTAAAACCGATTGCACCATCGATTGGAAGAAGATTTCTGTTTTACAAGCATATTTTTGGTTTGTCGGTACTTCTAAAATTGCGCCCTGGAGGGACGTTGCCATAAGGGGGGGAAACGTTGTTCGGAAAAACGACCCTTTTAGAATTTTTTTGTTTAAACGGTTAAATGCGATATTTTTCAAAATTGATTACCACATTTAAGACGTAAAAATACGTTCTTTCAGAATGTGTCTTCCGTTTTTAACTTTGCTAAGTAGTTTGGACGATGGAAGTTAACAAATAAGGACAAAATACCACCCAAATTTCCCTTTTCCCGATCTTTATTTACTCCCAAAGCGTAAATAGGACATCTGGCTTTTTCCCTCTCGGAAGGACAGAGGTAAGTTTTTAATGAGAGTTCTTTGTAATTTTCAATTAATAACTCAGCTAATTATTATAAATTTAAAATTCGGAGTCTCATGTGCACCAGGAGAAGCCTTGGACTAACCTCACACAATTTCTCAGCCTTTTATGTAGCGTAAGTGCAGACAGATAGACACACAGAGAAAGCGAGACTTCTTTTTATCAGTATATATTATTCGAAAAAGGTTTATTTTTTACACACAGACATACACATATACATATATAAGCACGTTTTAATCTTTTTAGGAAAAGTTTGGAACCTTTAGGTAAACAAATGTCATTATTGTTGGGTTTAGTATCTCTTTGCATATCGCAACACGTTTTTATAAACCTAATAATTCTGACTTTTTTCATTAAGGTTATTGCTTAGATTGTCGTTATGACTATCATTTACAACAGTCGTTATTACAGAAATACCTAGCAGATCGTCATTAACAATATAATAACTTCTGTCGCAAAATTGTTTTGTCTCATTTTATAAGAAACTAATTTTTAAAAAAATGACTGCAAACACCAAATAGTGTAACTGATTGTTGACGTAGGACATCTTATGTGTGCGTTCGTTTTTTAATTTTAGCTAATTTAAAGCAAACAAAAACAGGATTTCATTTGCTTAGAATTGCATCTACATCATTGACAATATATCGAGAGAGACACACAAAGACAGAGAGAGAACAGCCATGCTACAATTTGAATTTTCATACCATGCGAATTAGCATATTGTATGCTAACATATAGCATTTTAGGAATTGAATTGTTTAAATCTGAGCAATGTACAAACTCTCGCAAGCTTTTCGGGCACTTTAATTATTTATTTTTTCATTCTAAGTATCAACAGAAAAAAGCTATAAAAAATCATATTCACTTAGTTATATTTTAAGTTATTCATTCTAGGAAAGTTATTCTTTTTATCTAAACATAAAATTCTAAACTCTTTACCACTTTTCTTAGAAGGTATTTAACATCTAATGGAATTTATACATGTCGAATACCTTTAATGAAAGGTTAAACTAAACTTCAGGCTAACTTCAATGATAGTAATTCAACAGCTGTAAAGTACCGCAAAATTAGTGTTCCCATGTGTGCTTATTTAATATGTAAATCAGAGATATGATTTTGTTCGTGATTAGAGATATTGTCGAGCAAAGCGATAGAGAAAAAAAAGTTGCCTTTCAACTTGTTGGTTAGCCGTTCGCAGTTTCAATGACCTTGCAAGGCAGACTGCTTTTCTGTCATCTCTTTCTCATGCACACTAATAATTTCTTTTTTTTTTTTCTCCCTTTTTTACGACGGAAGTGTCAGCACTTTTCTAAATTTATTCTTACTCGCTCTTTGAATTTACATGAATTACAAGTTTCGAGAACTCCTGCAAAAGTAGTTAAAAAAAATATTTTTATTAGAGATTGACCGAAAATTCTGTTTCGTTTTCGTTTTCAGCCCAAAATCGGAGTTTCGCCGGCCGAAAATGTGGTTGACAATCCGGCTGGACCGAAACTCGAAGCAGTTGCAGGATATATCTGTGTTCGCTTTCTGAATCTGAATATACAAAAGAAAAATGTTTCAAATCAAAGTTCCAACACAAATCTACAAACTGACACTAACGGACTAAGCATGAAAGCATTGAGGAATAGAAGATTAAAAAAAAAAAAAAATAAATAAATAAATAAATAAAAAAGTTTCTTTTTTTCGGTAAGCTTTGTTTTCGTTATCAGTCCAAAATTCGAGTTTCTCCAAAAATTTGTTTTCGGCGAAAATGTGGCTGAAAATTCGGCCGGACCGAAACTCAACCGAAACTGTCAGTATTCCAAAAATCTCGTTTCTTCCTTCGGAAATTTTCAATGTTACTCATCAATTTGACCTTTATCGGCTCAAATGAGACTATTTATTGCTATAAATTTCGTTGTTTATAATCATCAGTCATGAATGACCTAAGACGTGAATGCAAATTATAAAGCAAGCAATGCATATATAACTAACCTTTTTCTCGTGCTTATTAAAAGCTGCAGACATAACAGTAATAGAAAATTTTCAGTTTCAAACCACAGAAGTGTTTCGAATACTCTTTGAAAAAGTTCTATTATAACAGATGATCATTTACAGAAATCTAAATTGAGGTGTGTATACATAAAATTAAAATCTTTTTTAATTAAATGAAATTCGTATAATTAGACAATCTTTCTGTGTCGTTGATGAATTAATTACACTTTATTTTATAGGAAAATAAAAAGTTTTGGGTCTAAGGCACAGAGAGCCAATTTGGGCCACACATATAATTAATTAATAATTATGTATATTTAATAAATAAGCATAATTAATTAATAGTTATGCGTATTTAATAAATACGTATAATTAATTAATAATTATGTATATTTATGTATGTACTAATTACTTTAATACTTACAATTTAATTACTTTAAACATTTTTTTTGACATTTTCGTTTTCGTTTTCGGTGAAAATAGGAAGATCACCGAAATTCGGTTTCGACCTTAAAAACCCGTTTAGGTCGATCCTTAATTTTTAGTTTTTATATTGTGTTTCAATACGTAGTTAAATTGTCTGTAATCATATATCTAAATTCTCTGAAAGTTTTCTAATCTTTGCCAAAATCTCACCAATTATTATTTTTTAATATCATTTATCAAAATTGTAAAACTTGTATTACTTTTAATAATTTATATAATTAGTTATTAAAATCATCGGCTGTGTTTTCAGTTTACTTTCATAAAATTATTCATTGTTTATTAATAAAATAATTTCCGTTTCAATAATATTGTTGTTTCACTTTCTTTAATTTGTTAAATTGTACTCTTTATTAGTCTCTCAATCATAATTAATGTTAAATTGTACTCTTTATTAGTCTCTCAGTCTTAATGAAAACAGGAGTATTCTTTTTCTTTTTTTTTTCTTTTTTCTCTCTTCTTTTTTTTAACACTTTCCAACGAAGTTGAAAAGTGTTTATAACTTCGGTTTGTCTGGCCGTCTGTACGCGCTCTAACTCTCGTAAATATATTCCGATTGTTCTGAAATTTTTGGATGTTATTGACCTCTGCCATAGCACGATCTCTATTTCAAATGAAGTTTGTAGCATGTTTAGTTCATTTACAGGGATAATCAAAAGTATTCCATTACATTACGGCCAATGGGAAAAAATCGTTTCAAATGATTTTTAATAATGTTACAGCCTTTCAAACCTAATAAAATTGATATACATTTATGAAAGGCACTAAAATACGCATTCTATAAACTATGCGGTGCAAAGAATAGTTATTATTCATTTACAGGGCCACACAAAATAATTCCGCTACATTACCACCAATGGGGAAAAATCGTTTCAAAGGATTTTTATTGGTGTTACACTATTTCAAACATAATAAAATCGATATACATTTATGAAGGACACTAAAATATGCATTCTGTAGAATATGCGGTGCAAAGAATAGTTATCATTCATTTACAGAGCCACACAAAAGAATTATGTTACATAATGATACAGGGAGCGGGGGGAATTGTTTGCGGTGTATTTTAATAATGTAAACTATTTCATATACAATGAAATTGATACTATATTGTATCCGAATTACTGTATATTAGCAATGATTGCTGGAAATGCATTTTTAATTATGATATGCGCTTTTTAGTTTCACTATATTTATGCAATCTATATAGTGTGTATAAATGCTATGGTTCATATACAGGACTACATAAAAGAATTCGTAAGGGTTACTGAGTATGAGCTTAAATAGCTTAAAGGTGACTTTTAAATGAGTTATGCATTTATACGCTGAACTGCATTTAGTTTACTAAGAAATGATTGTAGAATATAGATAAAATGATACACAGGGCCACGCAAAGAATTGGTTACATGGCTGTCTATGGATGATAATTTCTGGAAGTGTGATTTCAGTGGTTTTAAAAGTGTTTTAATATGAATAAAATTTTTGCTAAATAGTGGCGTGTAATAAAGGTGCTAGGTAAACTACAGGGCTGTACAAAAGTATTCAAGTATGTTTTCATCTATTAGTATAAATTGCTGAAAGAGAAATTTCAACCTATTATGCGTTTTCTTGCTAAACTAAATTTTACCATTATATAGTATATACATCAACATACAGATCAAATATAGGGCTGTTCAAAAGAATTGGAATACGCATTTGGCTATGGACAGTAACTGCTGAAATCAGTTATATAAATGTTTTGTGCATTTTATAAAATGTTTACTTAGTTATCTTACTTACCTTATTTCCCTAAATAACGAAGTTTTGTTAAAGCATTAAGGAAGTGTTGGAAAGTGTTTCATAATCTATGCTTAACGCATGATTTTTCTTTCTTGTTTTTTAATTCTGGCACTTTTTTCATTTTAGTGTCATGCAGAGGATGCCAGTCTAGTAAAAACGTTTTAACCCTCTTTGCTTGTTATTGCATCCACATCATTTTAATATTAAATTGTCATTTATTACATTAATTCTGTTTGAGTTTCTATTTTTATCGATTTCTCATGATTTCTTTTACTCTCAATATTTTTAATTTGTTGCAAGCATTATTTTATTAACAAATAGATATATATTTGATGTTTAGTGTTTGTTTAAAGTAATAGATGTAGTTGGCAGTACCACAAAACAGATAAAACATACTACGCGTAGTTATACAAGCTACAAGAAGTACTTGACAAGAACAGCGGTTCTTCGGTTTAGAATGTCGTACAATATTTATTTAGATGTGTATATCAAGTGAATAAACGTTTGACTAGTTAATTATACTATTGTGCGAATTAAAATATCTGTACATTTAATTAAATTAAGTTACTAAAATACTATAATGGTAACACGTCTCTAACACAAATCTATCTCACCACAATTATACCACAAAATTGATTTGTTCGAACATTGTTCTAGAGTTGCGATTTAGTGCATGGCTGCATTCCGATATTTTGGGTGCGTGACACGGCTTTTTTTGCCTGATTTGAAGTTTCATCTGTTCCTGAATTTGTGTGGCGTATAAGCCAGAATTTACATTATTTTCCTTTACAAGTTTGATAATGTTTTCAAACTTTTAAAAATGTAATGATTCAGTTGGAAAATTTTCAGCAAACGTTAACAGTTTGGGAATAAGCTTGTATTTTGCATGGTGTAAAGGAAGAAAAAAGTTCCCGCTTTTACTTCTTGCGCGGGGTCAAAATTCTACTGCTAAATAATTTAAACACCTTCCCAAATAAAATTTCGGAGAGGATCAAATTTTGCAAATGCCTTCAATTTGAAATTAAACTTGTTCAAGATTTTTCTGCCCCATTAAAAAAATTAACAACTCATTCCGATTTCACGGATGACACATTAAACTAGAATCTTTTGTAACAATTCTTTAGGGGATTAAAAAGATGAAAGTATTCTGAGTAAACTCTCTCAGGTTGATGAGTTAACTTTTGCGAAAACCGCTGAAAAGGCTATGGCATTACAGAATGCATAATTCGTTATTTCAGAATAATAAATAAATAAATAAATAAATAAAAGAATGAATATCAATAAAATCACATGAACTAAAAATGAAAAGCAAAACAATTAAAATATATATAGATTTGTCCAAAACAGAATATAAACAATAAAGAGCTATTCAATGTAAATAAAGGAAAATTGCTATGTTGTCGATACGGTAATTCTTCGGATTTAGCTAATTTTTTTTAAATATACTAATACAAATACGTAATATATGTAGCATAATAATTTTAAGAAGTAAATTAGTGTATTGAATACAGTTGATATTTTATGTGAGTTATGATACAGGTGGTACAACGCCTAGCGAATTTCCTGTATTAATGAAAAATAGAGAAAAAGCTGATATGAAGTTGCAGGGCTGCTAGTGGCGACTTATTTTTATATTATATATGCACCACTATTTTATTTTATTACCACTAATTTTATTACAAAATTTCTTTTTAAAAAAAAAGAAATTTTGTTACTATGTTACTATATATCGTTACTATGTTACTCGTAATTATAATAAAACCGTTTAAAGTTGACGGTATACACAGCAATTGGCCTCAGACAATTTAAAAAGTGTTACAAAGTAAATAAACATTCATAAATATTAAAAAAGTAACTCTTAAAACGAAAACAACTTAGCTATAAACAGTATAGCAAGTCTTGATGCAATATTTAACACGCTGCATCTTTCAAAATCCAAATTTTCTTTAGAGTATAATAACGACGTATACAGAAAGCGTAACTTAGATGCACTGTTAAAAATTTTGCAGCATTCTGGCAGGTCATTCGACCGTTTTTTGAAAAAACGGTTTCATAACCATAATTTAACTATATTCTGACCATAAAATGGCCAATAATATGGTCAGAATAGTGTTAAAATTACGGTTGTGTAACTGTTTTCGGAAAAAGCGGTCAAATGACCTGCCAGAATGCTGCAAATTTTTAACAGTGTGGCGGATCTGTCAAATCTGCCAGTGCCGCAATGTTCAATCTCTCTCTAATGTAGGATCTCTATGTAACTTTAGAGATACTAATTAGATACTAAATACAAGATACTAAAATTAACACAATTTTTTAGCCAAAAGGAGTTATTTTAATTGCAAATGTTCAAAAACTCTTTTTTTTTTTTTTTTTTTTTTTTTTTTACAGATTAATTATACATTTCAAAACGCAACGCGTAAAGAAGTGATAAGGTTACATACCTATAGGGAAAAAAATTACCTTTGCATTTTCCACGGTATGCTTGCGGCACAGCCTTGCCCTTCATGCAAGCAGCCTGCCTAATATGACACGTGCTGCTGTATGTAACATTATCGGCACCACACACATAATCTCCAAAACTATTGGAAGAGCAGAACCCTTGGCATCGTACGCAGTGGGGTCGTAAAACTTGATCTAAAAGACAAGTCTTGCGGCCCGAACATTGTACTTTGTCACAGCTCTCTGAAAAAAAAAAAAAAAAAAGAAAAATATACAAAATGATGGTATAATATTCAATTTTGCTCAGAATCACATAAAGATTATTAAAAAAACTAGCCACCAGTTTGGTCTCTCTTATAATGTCATTGTATCATGTTACTTTTATACATAATTTAATTTACTTGCTCAATCCTTCGCCAAATCCGAAGATTCTGATACAGAAATCATGAACTCGGCATTTTTATGTTAGCCGGGCGCAGATGATAAATTGCCAAACATTTTACCCGTCGTATTTTTCCTTATTTCATTAATTTCATTTGAAATATAGTACTTTCACTCATTTTATTTAAAATGTATAACTTTAATTTAAAACTAAAATATTTAAAATTTATGATTCTTAATTATTGCTTAAAAAAATAAAGGAAAAGGAAAAGTAATAAATAATACCATAAACCATGACATTTAATTTCAACATTAAAGCTTTGTTTTAATTTACCACGCGAAAAATTGTTTATGACAGTCGAATGAAATGGATTATTATAATACTGATGACATGATGGCGATGGAACAATATTTGGCTATTTATCACCTACACCCGACTAACATTAAATTACCAAATTGGCCGTCTGGCATACAAAAAGCAAAGTGGTCAACCCGGAACAGTTGATGACAGTTACATGACTTAGGCTTTTATTATATAGATATTTTGAAGACAAGTATTCGTTTTACGACGAGAATGAACACGTTGCTGAAAGGAGAATGAAAGAATTTTCCTATTCAGAAAAAAACCCATCAGTGTAACCAAAAATACAATGAAGTTACTTTAACACATACTGTTCAAAACATTTAGACTATATTGGGAATTTTCGATATAAGTGGAAGATAAAGAGGGAAATGTTGGAAGATGGTGTATGAACCCACAAATGTTAATAAGGAGCCCACAAAAGTTACAATAAGATCGATGCTATATATATACAGCAACCAAACTTTGGTTTATGGCTATGTTACTCGGCTATCGTCCCTCTCAATTTTGATCGTTACTTGGAGGCCAGTAAGGGGTAGGGGGAGGAATTTCCCGGCACCGCACAACACTCTTATTTAATAACTATCGATCAAAAGGACTTTCTACACACAAGCTACTATAAAAAAACATTAATCATGGTTCAAGGGAATTGAAATTTCTGTCAAAAATCGGCCAGTTTTGTTCACATTGATCTGTGAGGGATAACTCAGAAAGGACTTTTGAAGGGACAGTGACTCGAATTATCGTTCTCGTGCCAGAAAACACCTGAAAACCTTGAACAGTCAGCACGCCCAGACCGCGCTGGTATCGAATCCACGAACACTGGCCCAAGATTTTTACTTTGTAGCCAGCATGATACTTACTGGGTTGAGTGGATCCGCATGGAACAAGGAATAATTCACTTTTATCAGAATTTTATGTAAAAAGTCCATTTTAGGCGTGCCAGGCCATACAAATGAAAAAAAAATATATGCGTTTAAACAATGCAGTGCTGAAAGTCGCTATACAGTACAACAGTACTGAAAGTCATGAATACGCACGTTCGTTTACGAGAAATAGTTCCAGCAACACGTACTCTCCGCACTGAATGGGAATTAAAATGTGCAGTTGTTAGAACTGGGTCATTACACACAGGGAAAAGTGTTCATAGTTGAGTATTTCTACATATGAAGAAAGGATCGAGTATTTCTACATATGTGAAAATGATCGCGGAGAAGCGCCTATTCTGATCTTTAATCAATAAGACGGCATGGATGCCATCTTATTACTGTCCTGTCTCTTTAAGATAGGTATTATAAATAACCATCTGATGCATACTCTTGGTAAATAAAGGAAAGATAGCCTTGATCTGTGCCTACATTACGAGAATAAATCATCCTCTTTTGCAGGAACCTGCAGCACATTCATTTCGATATAAATTTGAGAATCTGTGTAGAAAATATGAATTATGTCTAGAGCAGGGCAATGCTCACTTCGAACGCTTACATAATGCATACCGTAATAAATCAACTAGGTAATACTCTTCTTATTTTGGTTTCAGTGCTGTATGTGTTGGATCTTACTACATGTGATTTGTCAGATAAACGTTTATTGAATCATTTTTGAAAGTAAATTTTCTTCAGGCACGTTTAATGTTATTTGAAGCTCAGAGTCTATGAAAATATTAAGGAGGGATTGGGATATTATATCCTGCCTCTAATCTAAGAGTAATTTTCAAGTTATTAAATACTTTTGTAAGTGACAAACCTCCAGACTTTTTTCTTGCTAGAAAAAACACTGTTCATTTCATGTCTGGAGAAAATGCAGATTAATCACGTCATTACACAAGTCAGAAAAGAGATTTGCACTGAAGTGAATGAAAACGAATTCAATTCCTATTGCAGCAGTTTAAGGGCACTCACAACGTCTGAGGACCCAATTACGTTGATGAGCTGTTTTTGTACATTTCTGATGATGCTGTATAGACCAGTGTAGCTCTTAATAGCGAAACTGTCCCTGATCGTTGGATTATTTTGAGTTGGTGTTTCGTCCAAATGGTGATTCGCCTACAGTCTGGTTATTCAGTAAAGACGATTCTCTTAAAAAATAACTTTTACTGAGTAATCAGAAGTCTCTTACTGACTTCTTACTGTGAAGTTGTTGTCTGTGTCTTCTTACAATGAAGACACGCAAAACGTCTATTTCCACATTGCTCCATTATTTAACCTGTTCAGTTCAGATGCTCTTGTGCGCGCCGTCTAAGGGCCGCACAAAGGACCGCTCTCAAAAAAACATATGCTATCGCTCCAACAGCATATAGACCAGTATGATTGAATCAATTTCAAACACTTTGTATTGAAGCATGGAGCGAGTCGTCATATAAAGGTGTTTCTGATGAAAACTGGCAATTCCTTCTGGCTGTCGGCATTAAAAACTCATTTCTATATTGCATGTCAACGGCCTTCTTCAAGCTAGTTTACAGTAATCAAATTTCATAACAGGACACAAATTTAAAGTTTTCACAATTTGAAAATTTATAATATTTTAAGTTTTACCTAAAATAAAAAATTACGCATTTATCAACTTTTTCAAGGTTCCGTGAGTTTTTAAATGAAAAAATACGTGACGCCTCCAAATTTTAGCAAAATTTGTGGAGGTTTGGCTAGCTTAAAGAAGACCGAATTTAACCTCCTCGCTGCGCAATGCTTTTAAAAATCAAAATAGCTTCAAAAATTGCGCATTTATTTTACTACACATTTCAAATCTACATATATTTTAGAGTTAAATATGTAAAATTTATTTGTAAAAGAGTTCTTTTTTTTAATATGGAATTCGATCATAAAAAATATATCGCGGAAATCGTGGGTTGCTCAAATTTTGCTATTTTTACGTTGCCCGTGGAAATCGCGGGATGCGCAGTGAAAGGGTTAAACTCGGGCCTTCAACAGCCAAAATTGTTAATTAACTAAACAGTCGAAAAACGAAGAAGAAGAAGAAACAACTTACTTTGACACTTGCCAAAATATTCCACTGTGAGCTGCTTATTTTTTCTGCACTGCCTTTTCAATAGCCTGCAGATGTGTTTGTACGTTTTGCCGTCCGATCCACATACTTCGCCCATTTGCCGTTTCTTGCGCGAACAGCTCGGGGAACACACACAGGCTGGCCTTTGCTTCCTCAAAATGCACTTCATGCCTTTTCCACACTGAACACCTTCGCAGGACACTGCAAAGGAAGAAATACATTATGTGAAGGAGATAATAAAGTGAAATACACAGAAGATTTGTATAAAGGTAAGTGATTCTATGAGGAGGAACAAGTTCTTTGCCATTTAAAATCACTAAAAATGTCCCTTTAAGGACCGCTTCACCGAAACTCCGCGATCGCAAAATTCTTTCTTTAAATTTTAAATATTTTTTGAAACGATGATAGAATTCATTCAAGTGGAATTTTTCAAGTTTGTAGGAATTTTTTAAATACTAAATTTTAAGGTGGCAATTCTTAAAAAATGCACATCGTCGGCATCTGAAGTCTACTTTTTAATGGCGAAAGGCTCATTTTAATAATTATATTAGATAATGAGTAATGGAGCTTTTAAGTTTTCCCATAGATTAACATGGCATTACTCAATCGTGGAGTTTCAATGAAGCGGCCCTATAAGACGATGTTTTGATATACGAAATATATTTATTATCTAGTTTCTTAAAAAAAAATTGGATACAATTAAATATTCTTACATTATGAGGTCTATTTATTAAATAGAAATTATATGATAGACGATACGATAAGTTATATTCATTTATCTACATTCCATTTCTAAAGTTTATTTCCACCATAAATTTTTTGCACTAATGCCTTCAATAGTAAATGCTGATTTTGATGGAAAAAGGTAGAGCATTTTTAACACTTTCCAACACAGTTGAAAAGTGTTTATGAATTCGGTTTGTTTATCTGCTGTCTATAGTCTGCCGTCTGTCTGTGCTCTAACTGTCATAAATATGTTCGGATTGCGATGAAATTATTGTATGTTATTGGGTTTTACTATGGCATGATCGATATTGAAGATGAAGTGTGTAGTATTTACGGTTCATTTACAGGGACACTCAAAACAATTCCGTTACATTACGATCTGTGGGTAAAATTCGTCTGCGGCGTATTTTAATGATATTAAACTATTTTAAAAAATATTGAAATTTATATGTATCACTGAAGTGTACTGGAGGTGCACTAAGTGCCCTGAGGTGGTAATAGTTCATTTACGCATTTACAGGGGCACATGTGACGTAAAAAAAAAAATTGATTGGTGTATATTTTAATAAAATTTAGAAACTGTGAGAAGTAATCTCGCGACACACAAAAGAATTTAACTACTGTACTGCCAGTGAACAATAATTGCTAGGACTGCGTTTTCAGTTGTGTTACGGGTTCTAAAATTTAATTATTATTAGGCCAATGTCAGACGGGCGTCTTTTTTGCTGCTTTTTTGCTTAAGTATTATCCATTCACAATACTATAGCATTGTGAATGGATAATACTTAAGCAAAAAAGACGCCCGTCTGACATTAGTCTTAGTATTATTATTGAATATTACTTAGTGTGTATATAAATTCTAAAGATCACATACACAGTAAAAAAGAGCTCAAGTACATTTCCGTTTAATGACAGAAATTGCTGAAGGGGAATTTTCAATTGTGCTATTTTTTGAGTTTAATTGAATTAACTTTTGTCATATCAGATAGTATACATACAAATCTATAGACCATATACAGGGCTGCACAAAAAAAATTTGGATATTTATCCGATTATTGATGGTAATTGAAAAAATTGGGTTTTCGAATGCATTATGCATATTCTAAATTGTTTATTTAGACAATAACTTTCACCTTTATAGTTTGTAAAGTTTTGTTACACTACTTTGAATGTTTTGGAAAGTGTTTCATATCTATTCATAACACTGATAAACAAAAATTGACTTTTTATTTTTTTTCTTAAATTTAAATCTAATATTCCAATTATATACACTGTTGAGTAAATAAAAATGATATTAGAAATTTTTAGTTGTTTCTTAATTTTTCTAAACGAAGGATGTGTATTTATAGGTTATTACGATATATCAAAATTTAGGAGATCGTACAATAATACATAATAATAATACATAAATGCTAAATTTAACAACAGTATACTTGTACACTGTTTATACACATTTTCCATATATTTTACAAATATTTTACGTAGCTGAGCACAATTTGAGCGTATTAATTTAAGTACATTAGTATCTATTTTTGCGCTTTTATTTGTGTTCAGTATCTTCTCTCTTGATGAATCCACAGTAATCGGCAAGCAATGCTGAATTCCATTGCGTTCGATAACGAGACTCCATAGCAGAAATTTGTTGATGAAATAGTTCACCATGCTCGTCGCTAATTGCTCCCATATTATCTGGGAAAAAGTCAATGTGAGAGTGCAAGAAATGAAGCTTTAATGACATGTGACAATTTAGCTTTTTAAAATTGTTTACCATATTTTGAACGATACACTCGTAAATTGTAGCTTTCTTATTCCCTAAGAAATTATGTACAACGTCCTTGAATGAAAGCCATCAAACTTCAGATTCTGGTATACTTTGATAAATATAGGGGCTGATTATGTTTTGGTGTAAATCGTCAAACAGGTGACGCTGCTATGATGAATTTTTCATGATTTCCACAATAGCTCTATCTCAAGAACAAATGCACGAATTTTCATGAAACTTCAGATTTAGTTAGACGTTGACACAAGTTGTTCTCGATAAGGTTTTGGTGTTAATCGCCCAACAGATGACGCTGCTGTGTGCATTTTTCCGATTTTCGCAATAGCCTTATCTCGAAAGCTAATGTACGGATTTTCATCAAACATCATATTCAATCAGACGTTAACACAAGTAGTTGCTGATTAGGTTTCAGTGTAAATCACCCAACAGGTGGCTGCATTTTGCAGGATTTACACTATTTTAGCACTAGTCATATCTCAAGAACTAATGCACGGAGTTTCATATCTTTAGAATCCTCATGATGGGCACAGATTGCCCTTTAATGTGGGCACTCTGATAGTGCATTTTGTAGTATTAACATGTATAAGGTAGAAGAAACTTTTGGGATTGGCACATACGACTAATTTTCCCGTCTGCTGTATTTGTTATTTTAAAATTTCCTAAATTTCTACTGCCACACGCTGAAATCTCTCCTCCCCCCTCCCGGGTATTTGAATGTTTAAAACTTGTATTTACAAAAATGAAACCCTTTATTAAAAATTGCATATTATAATTTAATAGTTTATTTAATTTGAAGGTCCTTACATTTTTTTTATTTTTGTCCTTGAAAGTCCTTAAAAGTCCTTTACTTATATTTAAAGAAATGTGTGCGAACCCTGTATTATTCTATCTATATATACGTATTATCTATATATATCTATTTCTACTTTCTCCTTCCCATGTAAAAAGCATACAAAGTTAAAATAGTCCTTCATATGAATTGGTGCTGATTATGATTTGGTATAAATTGCCCAACAGGTGGCGCTGCTGGACTGTATTTTTCACATGGACGAAATACATGTTATTGGCGCCTAGATGTATTATAAGTAGCAGATATTTGTTCACTTTGAGGGTCATTATACTGTAGAAACAAGTACTTTAAAAGGCAATAAAATAACATAATGAGATATATTTAAACACATATATCTCTGAAACGGAAACCAATTTCACCTTTATGTGAATATTTCCTAAATTCCCAAGGGTATGGTTACTTAAATCTGTTAAAATTTTTCAAGAAAAAATTTCTTGTTTATCAGTGAAACCATGCATAATTTTTCGTTCTTGTTTTAAAAATAAAATTAGCTGTGAACAAAATATTAACCTGTTGTAGCTCAATAACTTCGATTTGGAAAATATTTATAATATTTAGATGTTAGAATATATCATTTGCATTTAAAGAATTTAAAAAATACAAAAAAAAAATATTTAGACCATAAAAATTTATTGACAAAAAAGTGCTTGTTTCCTATCTGCAACAAGAATAAAATTAGATATTCTCATAAATATTTAAAAATTACTTTATTTAAAATTACAAAGTATATAAAATCGCCTTTATAAAAAATCTACTTCTGGATGTCTCCAGCCTTTTGAATTCATACAGTTTATTTTATCAATAACCATGTAAAACAACTCAAGGGATAATTAAACTTTGATATGAAAAATTAAATCACTATCACCATTTTCTGGCGATTCAACGAACAAATTATATTAACTTCAGTTTTGGAAGATATCAGCAATCGATAAAATAATATTTTAAAGTTCACTTTGGATATAACATTGATTTTTGAATATGTTGAGATATGCAACACGGTGATACAAAGGGTTAAAAACCAAGTAAACAGCATTTTTAGTCATTGGTTTCATTCTTTTCCTTTGCATAATTCCAAAGACTATCTCCTATCTCTTCCATAAATATTCATCTATAGAAAACCAATATCTGTACAGGGTGACCCAAAAATAATGAAATGCAGTTTAATTTTTTATCTTCTTTAGAAACGTAGACGATGTAAATTGCAAAAGTGTTCAAATTAAGACGGGAATTAAGATTATGTTGGTAAAATAGTCCTGCCATCCATAAGTTAGCACAGTTCATGATGTGTTCAAATTAAGACGGGAATTAAGATTATGTTGGTAAAATAGTCCTGCCATCCAAAAGTTAGCACAGTTCATGATGTGTTCAAATTAAGACGGGAATTAAGATTATGTTGGTAAAATAGTCCTGCCATCCATAAGTTAGCACAGTTCATGATGTGTTCAAATTAAGACGGGAATTAAGATTATGTTGGTAAAATAGTCCTGCCATCCAAAAGTTAGCACAGTTCATGATGTGTTCAAATTAAGACGGGAATTAAGATTATGTTGGTAAAATAGTCCTGCCATCCATAAGTTAGCACAGTTCATGATGTGTTCAAATTAAGACGGGAATTAAGATTATGTTGGTAAAATAGTCCTGCCATCCAAAAGTTAGCACAGTTCATGATGTGTTCAAATTAAGACGGGAATTAAGATTATGTTGGTAAAATAGTCCTGCCATCCATAAGTTAGCACAGTTCATGATGTAGGCAATGTAAACAGCAAATGTGTTCAAATTAAGATTACGTAGGTAAAATAGTCCTGCCATCCATAAGTTAGCGCAGTTATGATGTAGAAATGTAAACAGCAAATGTGTTCAAATTAAGACGGGAATTAAGATTATGTTGATAAAATAGTCCTGCCATCCATAAGTTAGCGCAGTTATGATGTAGGAAATGTAAACTGCAAAAGTGATCAAATTAAAACGGGAATTAATATTATGTTGGTAAAATAGTCCTGCTATTCATAAGTTAGCGCAGTTATGATGTAGGCAATGTAAACAGCAAATGTGTTCAAATTAAGACGGGAATTAAGATTATGTTGGTATTATGTTGGTAAAATAGTCCTGACATCCATAAGTTAGCGTAGTTATGATGTAGGCCAGGGTTGGCAAACCTTTTTCTTGTCCCGTGCTAAATTTGATTTTAAAAAAAATATTTTACGTGACCATGGCGTGCCAACTAATGAACAAATGTAGTAGATGGAAAAAAAGAAAGGATTAAAATTACTTAAAATTTTCTATTCAGATTTTAAAAATATGAGGAACATACATGTAGGTATTACACTATAATAATTATGAAAACAAATATATTTAGAAATTAATACAAAAAATTAGTGCGATGTAATTTGATTTCTGTTGTTGCGCTTTATGAGTTCTGATATTATTCATTTGTGAAAACAGTGGCTCGAAAGCATAGATAGGCAGAAAAATTGTTAAAATAGCAAACGGCAGTTTCTTTGAATAGCTCTGAAATAAATTCAAAGTTGTAGTAGCTTTAACATCGAAATTTAGTAATGTCTAATAACCAATTCTTGTCTATAATTTTCAAATATCGCCTTTGTTTGAAAAGTTTTTGAGACCACAATTAATTAGATTAGAATATAATATGCCGCAATTAAATTTTTTAAATTTATATTTAAACGAATTTAGAAAACATCAGTCGCGATTTTGTGTTTAGAGCCACAAGCAATACCGTACCAAAAGTGGCACGCGTGCCATAGGTTCGCCGTCCCTGATGTAGGCAATGTAAACTGCAAAAGTGTTCAAATTAAGACGGGAATTAAGATTATGTTGGTAAAATAGTCCTGCCATCCATAAGTTAGCGCAGTTATGATTATGTTTTTAACTTTTGTTTCTTTTTTAAAAATAAATATAAATGTCTAAGCTTTAGAGAACATTCTTTGAGAGAAGATTCGAACCTTTCATACTAAGCAGGATCCAGTGAGAAAGAGAAGACTCGGGACAATTGAAAAAGAGAGAAGTTAGTGTAAGCATTTAAGTTTCTTGGGCTGAAAAAAAAATTGGAAAAAATGCTGACAGTAAATAATTACTTTCACCATTTTTTACCCATTTACACTGAGTTCTAGGGAAAGGTTCCTTGCTAGGCAACTCCTCACTGTAAGAAACCTATCTGTCTGTTATACTGGGAGAATCAAAATAAAGTTTACGACGATTATTACTTAAACTGCTCGCTGGTGATAGAAACCTACTTCCAATTGTTAAAAGTATACAAACCAAATATAGCTTTTAGACACGGAATTTGTTATATAGGAGAATGAATACATCAGTTGCATAGGGAATGGGCGGGGGAGGCTCATGGCCTTGCCACATTGAAAATCAAGTATTTTCCTTTTATACAAAAATCTTCTGAATATCTTATAAAAAGAAATCGAAATGCAGGATGAAAAATGTATGTCATCAGACAAAGAAGGAAGCCCAAGTAATGCAATACAGTCCTTATCAAGTTGAAATACGGCTGTTTAACCCTGTTATTGTTGAGATTTCTATCAACCCTTCCAGTCTCAACAGCTACTCCGGGAAGAACATACTCTACACCGAGAAGATCAAAACGTATCTTAGGATCACTATGTGTAATTCTCGGCTTTCTGAACTTGCATTCATGAACATCCATCGAGAAATACAAGTAGATGCCGAATCCATTTTGAATGTAATGTCAGCCAAACTCACTTACCTTATGTTATGACGCCAGTGCATTTTTCTTTCTTTTTTAGGTCTATGTAATTATTTATTTCGAACTCTACTGTCATATTTCACAAAATTGTAAAATTAATTTATTCCTTAATGTTTATTTTGAAATAATGCGCATATACTTTTTTAATTATGAATAAAATGAATTATTAATTCATCAACATAAATACTTATTAATGAGATGCTTTATCATTAATTCGTTTTCTTAGTTTCGCAGTCATTTTGAACATACTGAGTTAAAAACTATTTGAGATCCCCACCCCCATAATTTTTTAATTGCTACGCTACTGGGATGCATATTAAAATACGAAATTTAATTTTTATACAGTCCCCCTTTCCTATAAATTATACTTAGAAAAATGTTGCACTGCGTCTAAGAAAAACATATATATTAAGCAATATGTATACAATACAGGGTATCCAAAAAGATTGAAACGCGCTTTAGATTTTACCTGTTGGAAATACGTAGACAATGCAAATTTCAAAAGTCTTAGGTAGGAATGTTCATGAAATGGTCCTGCCATAATTATTTAAAAACTCACCCTTTTTAAGTTTTTGTATGCTCCCTAGAGGATATAAGTTTATTTAGGAAACTTTTCTTACCGTTCTTCTATGATTGCAATTCACCAAGTTATGATACTTTGAATTTTTGAAATTCGGAGCTTTCCTCGACGTAAAACGAGTTTTGCTGTTTTTAATACCGAAAATCCCTGAAATCATTCAAGTTGACATTACACCACTTTTATTTAATTGTAAAATTCTCATTCTTTAATCGCGATTTTCAGCGATTAAATAAGGCGCAGATTTCTATTAAAATGATTAATTGTTTAACCTTTAGTCTATTAAGAAAAAATGGAATGAGGGTACCCTTGGCCATGTTTCGATGTTGGTCAAATTTAACCCATTTAAAAAAAAATAATTTAAAGTGAAAAAAAAATTCATAAATTTAAAACATGCTCTAACCTGTATAATAAAGGTTTTAATCCCCTGCCTGTGACTCCCGAACTTAGTTCGGGCAACACAAATACGCCAGTTTTTGAATGCCCGATCTGAGTTCGGGCAAGGGAAAAATTGGTGTTTGAATTCCGTGAAACCCGAACTCAGTTCGTCCAATGCATAATATGTAATTTACCCTTTTCCCAATAGATGGCGATAATTTCCCGCGTAAAGTTTAGCAGTTTCGTGCCATTTGTCGGATTTTTGTAATTTTGCAGTTCTTCCCAAATTTCATTCAAACCACATTACCATAATGTAAAGGATTTGTGGAATTCAAAGGAATCTGAGGATAGACTACAGAAGATTCTAAATCGAATGTTACACGCAGAATGGTAGCTTAACGTCCACAAAAGAGCATTTTTATATATTGAAGTGCACTTACATAAAACAAGATCTATTTTTTTACACAAATTTTCTTAATTCAGAGGCGTGTGACCACCTCCTCCGGTATCTCTTGTTTTGAATTACTCTTTGTTTTACATTTAACCCCTTCAAGAGGAGAGTCTTTGGCAGAATTTTTAATCTTTTGTCACCGGTTTTATAAAACAAAAATTTTTCCCTCATTGAATCGGGAAAGTGCTCAGATTAAATAAGGTAAAATTTACAATAAAAATTTACTGGTGAGAATAATCACTGATTCTGAGCACCTTACGCGGCAGGAATACCGGTTGCTCGTCCCCAAGGGATTAATGTTCCAAGGGCCAATTCTCTATACTTCTGCAACAAAATTTATTTAAATTATTTTAAATCTGGTTAAATTAATACATGGCTATCTAAAAGCACAGATGTGCTATGGGAACGTCCACTTGTCTTGTGACCATTCGAAGAAATTTTCATAAATACTTCCAGTTATTTTTATCAGGAAATATAATTAAGATAAAAATTTATATAACCAGTTAAATACCACTGTGCTTTATTCACATAAAATATATCTAATTTGCAACAAAATGTATTTTGCTTGTCTATATAAAAAAAAATCAAATATTTTTATTCTTGTGACCAGAGTATCACAAGAGTAACAAAAATTTATTTAATATATGAGGGGCTCACAACCATAGTAAACCAAGTCCATTTTGAAAAAAAAAAATTAGATAGCCTATTTAGAAGTTGCATAAAATCTGTTTTATCCACTCCCACAGTAAACCTCCCACAGTCTGTAAACAGTTCACATACAGGGGATGGACAAAAATATGGAAACACCTCGTGAAATGCATGCTTGAACATAAATCTTCATTCTATCCAATCCTGTGGGTGGCGCTATTGTATTTTCCCACTAACGACACCTGTATAATGCCCTCAATACGTTGCAAGTGTCAGTCGTTGTCAAAACAGTGTTCTATGTAGTTGTGAGCGCTTTGCGTCTGAGCTAAGTGATTTCGAACTTGAAAAAATTGTTGGTATTCGTATGGTGGGTATTTCCGTTTCCAAAATAGCCGAAGCTTTTCATGTTTCAAGAGGCAACCGTATCGAAGATTTATACCGCATACAGGAAAAGCGAAAAACATCATCCATTAAGTCACAATGCGGACAAAAGTGTAGTGTGTTGGATGATCGTGACAGACGGTCATTACAGTTGATTGTGACGAAAAATAAGAAGACGACAGCTGCAAAAGTCACTGCTGAACTAGATGTCAAATTCATAAAACCTCTAAACACCAAAACAATAAGCAGGGAGCTCCGTGAGAAGGGATTTTCAGGGCATGATAATGTGTTTTTTTAGGTGTTTCCATATTTTTGTCCAACCCCAGCATATGAAACTAGTCGTTGGGAGCCACCGTAATACTTACCCATCATGGATAATATAAAATATGAAAATAAAACATGTGATATTTGCTAAGCATTGTACCATGTTACTTTTATTCATAATTTAATTTATTTGGATTTCCTTAAATATAATTAATATAACCCCTTAAGCTAATATTACTTTTTGTGGCATTAAAATATCACAATTTGTTGATTTTCTGTAAGCAAGTAAACGCTATTGGTTTACAATGGAAGTCTATGGGAATTTGGCGAAATATTAGAGATACCGCCAATTTGGCGTCATTTTTGGCGACTCATTTTGGCCGCCAAATTTGGCGATATACCGATAGGTTGGCGCCAAATTCGGCGGTGTTTGGCGACAGAACAGGGTCCCTCCTATGGTAACACCCCTTATAGGTATGAAGATGCATTAAATACTTGACATTTGCGATAAGCCATTATTGGCATTTAATCTTATAGTTTGGCGATAGTTTTGGGGTCGGCGGGATAATCGAGTAGTACCAAATTGCGTAAAAGAAACATCCTTATAACTCGAAAAATTATAATCCTACTAACAGTTTACTGCGTCGGATTAAGCGTCTCATTTCCAATTAAAATATATCTTTGAATTGAAATTTGAATGAAATACAGTGTCATGAAAAATCGAAGGGTGTGAAAAATAGAATTACAAATATCTCGGCAACTAATTATCCGATCGATTTCATTCTTTATGCAAAATTTATGTTTTTTATTGTCTTTTATATTCACTCCTTCAAATAAACAATTTCGAAAATTTTTGTATACCTTTTATCAGAACGAATATTTCAAGACTCCGAAAAAAATTGTTCCGGTTAATCGAGGTTATTATATTTAATAGGCTTCTTCCCATTATTACTCCCTAAGTACACACCGAATTTCAAGTCTGTATCTCAATTTGTTCGGGAGATAGAGCGATTACAGACACACAGACATACAGAAGGACGGACAATTTTTTTTCTAATTATAACTCGAAAAATTACAAACCTATTAAGTAACAGTTTACTGCGTCGTATTAAGCGTCTCATTTCCAATTAAAATATATCTTTGAATTGGAATTTGAATGAAATAAAGGGTCATGAAAAATCGAAAAGTGTGAAAAATAGAATTACAAATATCTCGGCAACTAATTATCCGATCGAGTTTATTCATGATGCAAAATTTATGGTTTTTTATTGTCTTTTATATTCACTCCTTCAAATAAACAATTTCGAAAATTTTTGTATACCTTTTATCAGAACGAATATTTCAAGAGTCCGAAAAAAAATTGTTCCGGTTAATCGAGGCTACTGATATTCAATCGGTTTCTTTCCATTATTACTCCCTAAGTACACACCGAATTTCAAATCTCTATCTCAATTTGTTCGGGAGATACAACGATTACAGACACACAGACATACAGACGGACGAACAATTTTTCTTTTCTAAAAATATGTTTTTCGGAATCTTCAGTGTCTGAAACGTGTAAATCCGTCAAATTTTTTTTTTTCGATTTTCAAAACGATTACAAGACTTGCCCTATGATACGTATGATGGGTAAGTAAAAGTATGTGAAAACCGACTTGCTTCACTATGAGAGTAGATAAAGCAGATTTTATGCGTCTTCTAAATGGACTATAACACTTTTTTTTCTACTATGGTTGTGAGGCCCTGATATAGACAAGCAAAATGCTTTTTGTTACAAATTAGATATGTGCTACGCGAGTGAACACAATGGCATTTAACTTGTTATAACAATTTTTGTCTTATTTATATTTTTTAATTAAACAATTGCGATTATTTATGAAAAATTGCTCGAATTGTCCCAAGATTAACGAATGGAAGTTCCCCTATGTCCTTTTATTCGTATTCATTTTCGATTTTTACGGCCTGGCAAAGTTGGACATAGCATTTCTGTATCGACATAGATAGTTTTTATCTATACAGGAGTAATCATGATGGTGTTGAAATACCGTGCTTTTACAAATATTCAGACTATTTCAGATGTGCACAAAAGAAAGCCTTATTATTTACGCATGCAATATTTTCTTCCTGTTTAAATTTACCAAAACTTACAAAAGATATGAAACTTTTGCTCATTTTTAAAAAAATTCAAATTTGTTCATACGATATTAAAGGTTTTTATACTAGTAAAAAAATTATTATTATTTCTATGCATTTGGAGAATGATAAGAATCATTTTATTCTTCCATTTGGGTTAATTTATGCTAGCATGGCGAAACATTTTACCATACAGAACTATAAAACTTCAAATAGAAGAATACAACAAAATATTGTAATATTTTTTTTCAAACGAAAAGCCGAAATGTAACAGCAAATGCACGAAGACTTGATCGATTGATTGAAAATCATTCACTGTACATTTTCACACGTTTCTTTTATTTTTTCTGCCTGTCTAAAGTTTGTAAGAATTTATTTAGCAACATTGTAACGTCTCTTTTGAACATCCAACTAATAATGCTACTTTTACGATTGGTGGAGACTCAATTGATTTTTTAGTGAAAACTCTATTGAGAGAGATATTGAAGGAAAGTATAAGGCTTATTTAGAAAAGTATGTTCCATTCCCATACATAGTTCTTAAGTACGTCTGAAAATATTTTACTTATAACAACAGTTCTTGAAGGGGAGAAATCTTTAACCTTATCAAAATGTAATCCAATTATTTTGTAAAACGTACGCGAGAAGAAATTGTAAAAATTTAAAGAGAGATTTAAAGCTTTGTAAATTTTCTTTTTAGGCACTATATATATATATATATATATATATATATATCATTATATATATATATATATATCATTGAAATAAAAAAAAATAACTTACAAGTTCGTATAACAAAAATGACCGAATGTTTTACGATGGCATATTATAATGTTTTATATATATATATATATATATATATATATCATTATATATATATATATATATATATATATATATCATTATATATATATATATATATATATATATATATATATATATATATATATATATATCATTATATATATATATATATCATTGAAATAAAAAAAAATAACTTACAAGTTCGTATAACAAAAATGACCGAATGTTTTACGATGGCATATTATAATACTTTAGATATAAAAAATATCTTGATAACTAAATCCTACTAGAAAATCTCAATAAATTCATTAAAGCCGATTGGCAAGAAAACTTGCTAAGCAAGGCGAACAAAATTTTAAAATTTCAATACCAGTATTTTAGTTTGGAAATATTCACATTATCTAGTCTCAGATTTTGAGCGATTAAATAATTCAAAATTACGAAGTTGCAACAACTTGTGTCGAAGAATTAAAGGAAGTGTAAAGGAGGCAAGTCGTTAATAGGTTAAGAATCATAAACATATTTTAAAGATATATGATGACAAACAAAAAATAAAATAAAAAAGAATTAGTCATAAATTCGAAATAAGAAATATAATGATGGAAAATGAAAAACAAAATGACGCGTGTGTTTTACCTTCAGTAGGCAAGAACATCCATGTGCCACAAAAAAGCATTGATTCATATACTACGTTAGGAAAGAGCCAAAAAGTCTATCACTGCCGAAATAATACATTGAATATAAGTAAAAAAAAATAAGAGAATCGTATAAAACACATGGTAAATTAAAAGAAAATCCAACAATGATAATAAAAAAAGGGATTGTGCTCACACTATTTGAAAATAACTCGTACATGTATCAAACAGTTATACTTCAGTCACAGATAATCGATGAAACGAACAGTCAAGATATTAATTACTACGGTTACGGTTAATATTTAGTAGAAACAGTTAACATTTATGAATTTAAAATTAATCACCAATAAATTATTGCTAATTGAATAACGATATAACAACATTAAGAAAAACTAAATACAATTTTGCATATTTAATTTTAAGACTATTATTTTATTGAAAAAATATTATATTTTAAAGTTTAAAGACTTTTGAATAGTAGACATCAAAATATATCATGAAAAAATATATTTAAACAATGTAAGGCTGCCATATACTAACGAAATCGTATATTATATACTATACACACACAACCTTGACCAAAGGATTGAACACCCCAAATTTTTAACATATGTGGCTGTGTTTAGAGCACGGTTCACGACACACCCTCATAGAAACAAGATGATACAACACTTTCATATAAGAAATTTGTGGCGGAAAATAACCAGACTAAACGGATTTTTGAAGTATACTGTTTTAGGGACTCTGGCCTGATAATAAATTTTCAATTTTGAGCCAGAGCACACTTAGAGTTTGAACTGGACAGACAGTCTTAATCACGCGGCCTCGCATTTGAAGTAACAAAGGCTGATATGTTCAGCAAAAGCACCTAATTTTGTGCACAGTGTAACTAACTATATTGTTTTATTTAACTGTAATGTTAATTCAGAAATTATTAAATCATTGTTATTTAGTAAAGAAGAGTATTTATTATATACTAGCGAAGTTGCCCGGCGTTACCCGGGTACGTCAAAAAACAGCAGGAATTACGAAAAAGCTCTGAAAATCACAATAAGATATCGCGAAAAAAAATTTAAATCGCTTCTCAAATTTTGAAAAGAGAGAAAAAAATTATATGTTGTGTTCGAAGATTGCAAGTTGATTCCTTTCACTAATGTGAAAAAATAGTAGCAAATCGCTAAAATAAACTAAAAATCACATACAAAATTCCCGAAAAATTCGAAAATTGCTATACGAAATCCGAATAAACTTTATTGAAATGAGGGCAGAATGCACTTTAGATCAAAAATGGAATGTCAAAAAATTGCAGCAGATCGCGAAATAACATAAAAATCGCATTAAAAATCACAAAAAGTTCAAAAATCACGAAAGTCAAAGTTTACTATAATTGGATAAAAGTTTCAAATCTAATTCCTTTGACCTGTGGGCTCTCTTAAAATTTATGTTTCGGAAATCATGCTAAGCATTAGACCTTGTTACTTTTATTCGTAATTAATTTACTTGGACTCCCTTAAATATAATTAATATAATCCCTTAAGTTAATATTAGTTTTTGTTGCATTAAAATATCTCAATTTGTTGATTTTCTGTAATCAAGTAAACTCTATTGTTTTACAGTGGAAGTCTATGGAAATTTGACGAAATATTAGAGATATCGCCAAGTTGGCGTCACTTTTGTTGACTAATTTTGGTCGCCAAATTTGGCGATATATCGCCAAGTTGGCGACAAACTTGGCGTTATTTGGCAGCAGAACTGGATCCCCCCTACGGTAACCCTCTTATAGGTATGGAGATGCATTACATCCTGTTCAATAATCGCATAAAAAATTTGCTAAAAATTCAAAAATCGCTGTACGAATTCCGGATAAACTTTTTTGAAAAGAGAACAAAATTTACTATATTGGGTTAAAAGAAAGAAACAATATTCTTTTTCCTAATGTGGAAAAATTGAATTAATATAATCCCTTAAGTTAATATTAGTTTTTGTTGCATTGAAATATCTCAGTTTGTTGATTTTCTGCAAGCAAGTAATCCATATTGGTTTACAATGGAAGTATATGGGAATTCGGCAAAATATTAGAGATATCGCCAAGTTTGCGTCACTTTTGGCGACTCATTTTGGTCGCCAAATTTGGCTATATACCGCCAAGTTGGCGACAAACTTGGCGGTATTTGGCGACAGAGCTGTGTCCCTCTATGGTAACCTCCTTATAGGTATGAAAATGCATTAAATGCTGTTCAATAATTGCATAAAAAATTCGCTAAAAATTCAAAAATCGCTGCAGGAATTTCGAATAAACTCTTTTGAAAAGAGAACAAAATTTACTATATTGGGTTAAAAGAAAGAAACCATATTCTTCTCACTTATATGGAAAAATCGCCTCAAAACTTAAAAAAGTGCTAAAAATCGCATAAAAAATTAAATTAAAAAAATCTAATCAAAAAATCGAAAATCGGGCTTCGAGGTGCAAAACTTCATATATAGACGTACCTTTTCCCCAAATTTTGTAGCTCTACGTGCAGTGGTCTCTTCAGAACACCGTCGACACACTCACTCACACACAAACTTCTTTCTTTATTATTATAGATATACTAAGGGTCTCTGGCCCCTGCGAGCTACGCGCGCCAACCCCAGTTCAGGTTTCACAGCCTCTAAAAATATAATAAAGTGCCCTATTTAAGAAATATTACCAGGTTACAGAAGATTTAATAATATTATCACTCTAACAGTGGCTATTTTTTGTAATCGGGTTGCCATGCTGTACCGTATGAATGGGTATTTTTCGGTTACCATGGCCTCATCCATTGCTGTCGTAAAAAATTATGGCTGTTTTCAGGATTGATAAGTAAGATCAGTTACATATTTGAAAATCAGATTGTAAAAAATGGTTAGGTTAAACAAATGTTCATCTTTCTGACTTTTATAACGACGCTATGTACAATAAACTTCCTTTAGTTTCAAGGTTAGAATACTCCGTCTGCTTGGGAACAGTGTTGCCAGAGGGCTACTTTTTTAAAATTCAGATTTCTTGATTCGCACCACTTTTCTGAAATGGTGAAATTCCCGATGTTTTCGCCTTAATTAATATATCATTAAGTAAGGTGAATTTTACTATTTCAAAAAAGGGGTACCAATCAAGAAACTGAATTTTAATAAAAGTACTCACTGGCAATACTGCTTGGGAATAGCTTTCAGAACCACGGTATTGAAAAGCATTAGGTTTTAAAATTTTAAGCTTATATTTTATGTTTTGATCGAGTTTTAGATATTTTTTAGAACATGATTAAGCTGATTCATGAATTCTTTTCTTTGTCTTAATACACCATCATGCATATTTCGCTATGTATATTGTTTATATTAAGTAATAAGAATATCATAATTTTCTAAAATGTATTTATCGAATAGTAATTTGTAGAAAATAAAACGAAAGTATTTTGCGCATACATTTAGCTGTATTTACGCTGCATGAAGTGATGTAATGCATAAACAAATTTGCTAGTCGCACTACTTTTACACCATGTGACGTCGCACTAAAACTCTCCGGAATGAAAAACGTTTTAAATATATCGTTTTAATATATGTCGTAATTTTCACTATTAAATGCATTTCTCATGTAATAAATTATTTATTTTAAACTTTTTCTCTTTTAAGATTCACGAGTTCATATATTATGTAATTTAAAAGTTTTTCGAAATATTATTATTTGAGCTTTTTAAACATGACTTAATATTCACCATTAGAAGTTTCTCACACGTAATAATTTAAGTATTTTAGGCATTTTAAATATGACGATATTTAATATCTGGGAATTATACTTATGACGTAATTATCAACTTTAAATGCGTTTCCCGGGTATTAATTTTATTACTTTAAAGTTTTCGTACTTTTTAAATATATATGTGTAAATATTTTACATAATTTTCTCTATTTCCTGCTTTTAACACGAGATCCTTTAATTCTTATTTTAAAATAAATTTTCTGTCTGTTTTTAATAATTTAACTTTTCAATTTCAAATTGAAAATGACGACAAAAAACAAATTTAAGTTTAATTTTTTTCAAATTTTCCTTAAAAACATAATTTAATCTCAATATTGTTTCACTATCGATTGAAATAAAAGATAATTTCAATTTCAATTTGAAAATGACGAAAAAGAAGATATCTACTTAGTCCCTATAGTTTTGCCCTGTTTTACCCTTTTCCCACAAAAATGGAGAAATTTAATTGCCATCATTAGACAAATTTAATTAAAATTAGAAAAAAAAATTAACATCTGGAAAGCGAATTCAAATTTTAAAATTCTAATTGATTAAAATTCTAATTCCCGTGGATCAATACGGGTAATTGGCGTTAATTTCACCGCCAAACCTTCCATATTTTAGAAGAAATAGCCGTGAAACATAATCAGTCGTTTCATAAATTCGTTTCATTAGGATTTTATATATAGAGAGTAGATATATATGTAGATATAGGTACAAATGCTTAAATGCATACAATTCTAAATTTCATTTAAAAGTTATTACTGCTCATGAAACGAAAGACAGTAAACGACAAACTCAACTTTTAATTAATACTTTTAGTTAAATAATTTGCTCTGTAAACGAGTTAAAAAGGATGTACTGGGAAACTTCATTGTTGTTTTATTTAAGTTAGTGGTTAATTTGTTGAAGGAATTGCTAAAATATAAAAAACAATGCATCAACAATGAAAACAATATATGTATATTTTTTAATTAAAAAAACAAAATATATTTTTTAAAATTTGCATTATTTAAATTTTTAAAGTGTGTTTTTAAAAATAAGAAAACAAAATGCATATAAATTTTATTTAAATACATCTTTTCAATCTGAAACTCAGCATTGATTCTTCTTGGCTTTGTTTTGTAAGGTATTCGTTATCCAAACATAAAAATCTCTCGAGAAAGTGTTCGTTAACCGAACAGTTCGTTAGTCGATCACCCACCGTATGTTATGGTTTTCACCTATGCTCTGTTACCCGGGAAGCACGGGTTTATACCCTAGTAATTAGTAAAAATTTTTATGGCAAACTCTGATCGAAATGCGTATGAGCATTTATGTCGATATAAAAAATTTTATAGAGAGCAGGAGTTTTTTAGACAAAATTATTATTGATTAATATTATTATTACTTAAGGGGACAAGGGACCTTCAAACTCGATTTTTTAATTGCTCTTATACTATTCAAGGGCACACTATATGAATTATGGCATACGTTTATTACACAAGAAATTATTATTATTATTTTGTAGAAAGACAAGGAATTTACCTGAATATTTTAAGCGTTATCAAGAATTTTCAAAATGTCCCAACCTCATTCTATAACAATTAAAATCCCCAATATTATTTATGCCAGTTTGGTTTACGTATACAAATAAAAATGTGCATAGTTTTTTTAAACTAAATATAATTGGAAAAGTTAAAGGTAGTTTAGTCCAAAAATATGATGCAAAAATGCTGTAGGGTAACTCCGGGAGAGTCGCCGCATACGGGATAGATGCCGCACCCCTTGTATTTCTTGTAATTATCGATAGACGGTCGTGAAACGCACAGTATAGGTGCGCAATGAGATTATTTTAAGCAGCGTATAGCGTGAATCCCATTTCGATGTTTACTTGAAGAAGTAGAATCATTAATTTGACATAAGTGCATGATTTCACTGTCCAAACTTTTAAGCACGTTATGTTTAAATACTTTTCATACACTAATTCCTCAATGCATGCATGATTTCGAAGTCAAAACTAAGTGTAGCGTTTGTATAGAGTACTGTGTGTATGGTTACGCCATTCCCCTTAGCGATGGCAGGTAACTGTGATAGCCGAAGTCTGCACCATGCAAAATGGGATACATGCCGCACTTCTATTCCGGTATACATGCCGCAGTTTCTTTTGTACGAGATGATTAAGTGTTAATATATTTTCCTTTTCTTTTTGCACAGACTAACCATGTTAGACATGTTATCAAGTTTATTAAAACCAAAGGAGAAAAAAGGGGAAAATAAAAATTAAGAAGGGCAAGAAAGATGCAAGTCAAGATGATAATAATGAAAAATTGGATTACGCGTAACGCAGACGTTCTTTACAAGGAATGTTTAGAAAACTACCCCAAAAAAGAGGATGTGTAATTGGCTTCGTTGCATCATGTGTTTAAATGTAGTTACGTAAAGACTGTACTTTTGCGGCACTTTTTCTGTAGATTGTAATCGAAAAAAAAAAAAACAAGTATCTTAACCCATTCGGGACCATACTTGCATATAAGCACCTTCATAAAATGCTTACAAAATTTGTTTCTGGCACCAGTAAAAAAGAAAAGTAATATTTGCTTTGTTTAATGAGAGCGTTTTTATAATTATTTAAGTAAAGGTAGCTTCTTTTAAAAAAGTGATACCAACCAAATAAAATTTGTGTAAAAGCTACCGGTTTCGATTGGGTTAACGAATAAATTATGTAAACACAATTTTACTTTTTTTTTTTTCACTTTCTAATACACAAATGTTACGTTGTTGCTGAAATAAAAGTAAAAATTTAATGTAAAAAAATAAGTCGATAATTTTAATAGTGAAAGTAGGCAACAATTATTAATTTGAATCTACTAATACGTTTCATTGTATTCATTTAGTTTCATTTTGTTATTACATCGTTAATTATAGTCCAGATATGACTTTTTTTTATATATATTTTTATTTATAATTTCATTCTGTTCATATCACAAGGGCGGCATAACTACCGCACAAGTGCTGCGTCTCAGCCTGAATGTACGGGTGACGCGCCGCAGTGTAATGTTTTAGAAAAAATTGTTAAAAAATATTAATAATTTGTTTTGAAATTTTTTGTCGCAGTACACACATTGTATATTTTACATTAAATAGCACAGCATGATTTTTTTTATTTTATGTTCTCCATGGGACTTGATACACAACTTAAAAAAAAAATGTGCGGCATAAATCCCGGAATTACCCTATATGTGATTTATTTGTGTTCGTTAACTAAACAGTTCGTTAGTCGACCACCCGCTGTATGTGATGGTTTTCACCTATGTTCTGTTACCCGGGGAGCACGGGTTTATCCCCTAGTAATTAGTAAAATTTTTGATGGCAAAATCTGATCGAAATGTGTATGAGCGTTTATGTCGTTATAAAAAATTTGATAGAGAGCAGGAGTTTTTTAGTCAAAATTATTATTGATTAATATTATTATTGCTTAAGGGGACAAGGGACCTTCAAACTCATTTTTTTAATTGCTCATATACTATTCAAGGGCACACTATATGAATTATGGCATACATTTATCACACAAAAAATTATTATTATTAATATTATTATTATTATTTTGGAGAAAGACAAGGAATTTTCCTGAATATTTTAAGCGTTATCAAGAACTTTCAAAATGTCCCAACCTCATTCCATAACAATTAAAATCCCCAATATTGTTTAAGCCAGTTTGGTTTACGTATACAAATAAAAATGTGCATAGTTTTTTAAAACTAAATATAATTGGAAAAGTTAAAGGTAGTTTAGTCCAAAAATATGATGCAAAAATGCTGTGATTTATTTGTGTTCGTTAGTCGACCACCCACTGTATGTTATGGTTTTCACCTATGTTCTGTTACCCGGGGAGCACGGTTTTATCCCCTAGTAATTAGTAAAATTTTTGATGGCAAAATCTGATCGAAATGTGTATGAGCGTTTATGTCGTTATAAAAAATTTGATAGAGAGCAGGAGTTTTTTAGTCAAAATTATTATTGATTAATATTATTATTACTTAAGGGGACAAGGGAACTTCAAACTCATTTTTAGGTGCGTTCGTAATTATATAAATACGTAGCACCTATAGTCGTCGTTCAGTCCGTCCGTCCGTCTGTCCGTCCGTCTGTCCGTCCGTCTGTCCGCCCGTCTGTCCGTCCGTCTGTCCGTCCGTCTGTCCGCATGTAACAGAGCAAAAACTACCCAACCGAATGGTCCGAAATTTCAAATATATGATTGTTGCAAAATTTTGTCGAGCCATTTCAAATTTTATGAAAATCGGATCTATAGTTTAATTACAGGGACAGTCAAAAGTTTTTCTTTACATTACGGCCAATGGGAAAAATTATTGAAAGTGCATTTTAATGATATTAGAGCCTTCCGAATGATCTGAAATTTTAAAGATATAACTGTTGCAAAATTTTGTCGAGCCATTTCAAATTTTAGGAAAATCGGATGTATAGTTTAATTACAGGGACAGTCAAAAGTTTTTCTTTACATTACGGCCAATGGGAAAAATTATTGCAAGTGCATTTTAATGATATTACAGCCTTCCGAATGATCTGAAATTTTAAAGATATAACTGTTGCAAAATTTTGTCGAGCTATTTCAAATTTTAGGAAAATCGGATGTATAGTTTAATTACAGGGACAGTCAAAAGTTTTTCTTTACATTACGGCCAATGGGAAAAATTATTGCAAGTGCATTTTAATGATATTAGAGCCTTCCGAATGATCTGAAATTTTAAAGATATAACTGTTGCAAAATTTTGTCGAGCCATTTCAAATTTTAGGAAAATCGGATGCATAGTTTAATTACAGAGACAGTCAAAAGTTTTTCTTTACATTACGGCCAATGGGAAAAATTATTGCAAGTGCATTTTAATGATATTACAGCCTTCCGAATGGTCTGAAATTTTAAAGATATAATTGTTGCAAAGTTTTGTCGAGCTATTTCAAATTTTAGGAAAATCGGATGTATAGTTTAATTACAGGGACAGTCGAAAGTGTTCCGTTACATTACGGGGAATGGGAAAAATTATTGCAAGTGCATTTTAATGATATTACAGCCTTCCGAATGGTCTGAAATTTTAAAGATATAATTGTTGCAAAGTTTTGTTGAGCTATTTCAAATTTTAGGAAAATCGGATGTATAGTTTAATTACAGGGACAGTCAAAAGTGTTCCGTTACATTACGGGGAATGGGAAAAAATTATTGGAAGTGCATTTTAATGATGTATCAGACTATGCGCTTTATGAAGTGCAAAAAAGTATACATTCAGTACAATATGGGGTGCAAAAAATAATTATAAAACTAGTTATAGTACGAACGCACCTCATTTGCCACGTTTGACGAGCAATTTCCAACTTGTTTTAATTGCTCTTATACTATTCAAGGGCACACTATATGAATTATGGCATACATATATCACACAAGAAATTATTATTATTAATATTATTATTATTATTTTGGAGAAAGACAAAGAATTTTCCTGAATATTTTAAGCGTTATCAAGAACTTTCAAAATGTCCCAACCTCATTCCATAACAATTAAAATCCCCAATACTGTTTATGCCAGTTTGGTTTACGTATACAAATAAAAATGTGCATAGTTTTTTTAAACTAAATATAATTGGAAAAGTTAAAGGTAGTTTAGTCCAAAAATATGATGCAAAAATGATGTATATGTGATTTATTTGTGTTCGTTAACTGAACAGTTCGTTGGTCGACCACCCACTGTATGTGATGGTTTTCACCTATGTTCTGTTACCGGGGAGCACGGGTTTATCCCCTAGTAATTAGTAAAATTTTTGATGGCAAAATCTGATCGAAATGTGTATAAGCGTTTATGTCGTTATAAAAAATTTGATAGAGAGCAGGAGTTTTTTAGTCAAAATTATTATTGATTAATATTATTATTACTTAAGGGGACAAGGGACCTTCAAACTCATTTTTTTAATTGCTCTTATACTATTCAAGGGCACACTATATGAATTATGGCATACATTTATCACACAAGAAATTATTATTATTAAAATTATTATTATTATTTTGGTGAAAGACAAGGAATTTTCCTGAATATTTTAAGCGTTACCAAGAACTTTCAAAATGTCCCAACCTCATTCCATAACAATTAAAATCGCCAATACTGTTTATGCCAGTTTGGTTTACGTATACAAATAAAAATGTGCATAGTTTTTTTAAAACTAAATATAATTGGAAAAGTTAAAGGTAGTTTAGTCAAAAAATATGATGCAAAAATTCTGTATATGTGATTTATTTGTGTTCGTTAACTGAACAGTTCGTTAGTCGACCACCCACTGTATGTGATGGTTTTCACCTATGTTCTGTTACCCGGGAAGCACGAGTTTATCCCCTAGTAATTAGTAAAATTCTTTATGGCAAACTCTGATCGAAATGCGTATGAGCATTTATGTCGATATAAAAAAATTTATAGAGAGCAGAAGTTTTTTAGACAAAATTATTATTGATTAATATTATTATTACTTAAGGGGACAAGGGACATTCAAACTCGATTTTTTTAATTGCTCTTATACTATTCAAGGGCACACTATATGAATTATGGCATACATTTATCACACAAGAAATTATTATTATTAATATTATTATTATTATTTTGGAGAAAGACAAGGAATTTTCCTGAATATTTTAAACGTTATCAAGAACTTTCAAAATGTCCCAACCTCATTCCATAACAATTAAAATCCTCAATATTGTTTATGCCAGTTTGGTTTACGTATACAAATAAAAATGTGCATAGTTTTTTTAAACTAAATATAATTGGAAAAGTTAAAGGTAATTTAGTCAAATATGATGCAAAAATGCTGTATATGTGATTTATTTGTGTTTGTTAACTGAACAATTCGTTAGTCGACCACCCACTGTATGTGATGGTTTTCACTTATGTTCTGTTACCGGGGATGCACGGGTTTATCCCCTAGTAATTAGTAAAATTTTTTATGGCAAACTCTGATCGAAATGCGTAGGAGCATTTATGTCGATATAAAAAATTTTATAGAGAGCAGGAGCTTTTTAGTCAAAATTATTATTGATTAATATTATTATTACTTAGGGGACAGGGGACCTTCAAACTCATTTTTTTAATTGTTCTTATACTGTTCAAGGGCACACTATATGAATTATGGCATACATTTATCACACAAGAAATTATTATTATTAATATTATTATTATTATTTTGGAGAAAGACAAGGAATTTTCCTGAATATTTTAAGCGTTATCAAGAACTTTCAAAATGTCCCAATCTCATTCCATAACAATTAAAATCCCCAATATTGTTTATGCCAGTTTGGTTTACATATACAAATAAAAATGTGCATAGTTTTTTTAAAATAAATATAATTGGAAAAGTTAAAGATAGTTTAGTCCAGAAATATGATGCAAATATGCTGTATATGTAAACCAAATTGGCATAAAAAATATTGGGGATTTTAATTGATATGGAATGAGGTTGGGATATTTAGAAAGTTCATGATAACGCTTAAATTACTCAGAAAAATTCCTTATTTTTTTCCAAAAATAAATCTTTTTTTAATTTCTTGTGTGATAAATATATGCCACAATTCATATAGTGTTATGCCCTTGAATAGCAGTTAATGCGAAATTTAAAAAAAAAAAAAAAAAAAAAAAAAAAAAAAAAAACGAGATTAGAAGCCCCTTGAACATGCAAATTTTGCACACATTGAATATGCAAATTCATGCACCCGCTGCAAAAATAAAAGTACCGCACGTGTCAAGGTCAGGAAGTTTTTAAAGCAATACCTGGGTCGAAGTTCTCGTAATAAAGTGAATGATGCTCTTTATTCTGTCAATCGTTCATTTTTTTATGCGACTCTGAATTGCGACTTCCTTTAACGTTTTGAATAGAATGAGATTGTTTATCACGTTCCCGCTACCCTTTATTTAATCCCAAAAAAGTTTGGACTTCCAGCTTATGCTGCACTCAATTATAAAATAATGAGACAGAAATAAAATAGAAGAAAAGAACTATTTATATTTTGCAGACTGGAATTTCTCGCTACCTGTTGTTCTGTCCGACGTATTTTATATGACTATTAACCTACACAGCAATATAAGATGCAAATATTATGGTAGGGTAAGGTACCTACATTGGAACTCTGCAGAAAAAAATATAGCTTTTATTTATGCAGGTCATGATACTGGTATTGGGATGTTAGACTCAAGGCCGTAGCCAATGAGGGGGATCACCAGGGTTTGATCTCCCTCCGAAATTTCTGTCAAGATTACTATAAATATGCCACTAACTATCACTCAACACAGTCAAGATTCGAAAATCAACTACAGTATAATCCCGATTATACGAGTTAATAGGGACCAAGCTCACCTCGGATAAGCAAAAAACTCGGATAAACCGGATTTACACAAATCGTTACCCACTAAGGAGATGAAATATAAATTTTCACTTAATTCATTCATTTTTATGATGTTAACAATAATTCTTGATGTACATTTCCTTTACTTTGAAGAATAACGGGGAATGAAATTGTGTATTTTAAAAAGCCCTTCATAGTTTTTTGTTTGTTGAATGTCAATTCTGCTGCAGATATTTATTATTATTATTATAATTATAATTATTATTATTATTTTGCTGCAGTATTACGCTACTGCATAGCTATCAATTTCTAAGATTTTTCCTTACCACTAAAACTTATCTGTAAATTTTATATTCAATGGCCGAAATCTAACATTTGTAAACGATTAAATATGGCAAAAAATTGTATTCAATATTAGAGGTAACAAAACCATATAAATTGGCAGCTATGTGATTCTATTAGTGTCATGAAAATTGAAGGTGTAGCCTCTTCTTTCTGCTCAAAGTATTAAATAATTTTTTTTAATCGAACTTATACCTTTGGAATGGATCATTTTCTTCTGATGGACTGATGGATTCCATTATTATGATACAGCCATTATAAATGTAGCGTTAGGTAAAGATGAAAGAGCAGTCGTTAAAAGTTAGAACTCTGATTTTCTGGTCAGAATGGGAAAAAAAAGTTCCCATTTTGACCAGTTCTAACTTTTAACGACTGCTCTTTCATCTTTACCTAACGCTTCATTTATAATAGCTGTATCATAATAATGGAAACCACCAGTCCATCAGAAGAAAATACTCGGTTAAAAATAAAAAATCCAAAATGAGATAATGATCAAATCCCCCTACAAAATATTTTTCGGGCTACGGCCTTGTATAGACTGGCAGATTAAATATTTTAAACCTGTACAAAATAAAGATTTTATGAAAGTGATATCGATAGAGTTTTGATTTATTTTTTTTATTGGTGTCAATTTACAAAGGATATTAAACTTTTCTTTTTACTTTTTTCAAAATTATTCATGTGGTACCAGATGTTATTATATTTTAAAGTCACTGCAACAAAAATTGGACGACACGCCCCTCCCCCTCTCCTGTAGTTTATCAATTACCATTTTACCCTACCCATAAAAATTGTGCACGTATAAAGATCCCCGACATACTTACCGACCGTTGTACTGAGCAGGAAACAGGTAAAAATAATTTTTATTAAAAAATTTAACCGATTTATTACATTTAGTATATTTTTTAAAAACATTAAAAAAATTACTTCTAACATGTTTTAATGACTTCAGAACGCATTAAGAAAAAAATAATTTTAACGCCAAAGTACCCTTTTCCACTTCAACTTTATGAACTGAATAAAATTAAAATCACATCTGCCAACCTTCTATTTCCCTTTTTTATTATTATTATTTAACTAAATACAGAAATTTTGTAAAATAAAAGATGTTAATAAATAAATAAGTAAAAACAAGAAACATTTCATTAAGTAATTTTCCAAATTCAAATTATATTTCTTTGACTTGGAAAAAAACGAAAAGTTGGCAGCTATGCTTATTATTGCAGGAAATACTGCAGCATATTCCCAAGTAAAATATTTTCTATGATTTGTTGTGTAGAACATGCAGTAGTAAACATTGTTTTGCTAAAATTACAGCTGTATTGATTATGACTTCTTTGTTCATCTGTTGTTTCTTGTTTATTAATTTTCAAAAGTGAAAGTGTTTAAAGTATGAATATTAAATGATTCATTATTATAATGCAGTATTAAGTATTAAAAAACTTATTTCAAATCTTAAATTAATAAAATTAAGATGAATTGACGTGTATAAAATGCTTTGTCACATTTAGGTATTTTGGAAATTTGGAAAATGACCTAAATATGACAATGATATATTTTTGTTTTTGTTAGAGTACACTAGCCTGCGAAATTTGGGTTATCCTTTTTTTCTTTTTTTTTTTTTTAGATTTTAATGGTTGATTCTTATATATTTTATAGTGCTGAATTCGAAAATGAGCTTCATTTTAAACATCAAGTCAGGTTTTATACGCAAACCGTAAATTCCAAAGTTAAAAAGTAAAAAAAAAAAAAAAAAAAAATAGCGAAAATCTGATACTATAAAATTGATGTGATGGTTGTGTTTTTTAGCTTTTGATAATTGTTTCTTATGCAATTTTATAGCACTGAATCCGAAAATGATCTTCATTTTTTACCATCATGTCAGGATTTTTTTTTTGCAAATTGCAAATTTTTAAAGAATCAAAATATTGAGAAAATCTGATGCTATAAAATAGACGTAAAATTTTTTTCATAATAATTTATTCATATTTGGCTTATACTATGCATTTTTACAGCTAAACATGTAAAATGTTGTGTACTTAAAATCCTTACAATTTTATTTCATGTGTTGGAAGTTTCTTTGAACCGCTTATGCTTTGCATCGCGCTTTTACTTTTATATTCTAAGTGGCGTTCATCTCGGTGTCCTCTTTTATTTCGGCGGTTGACATGATTGAAAATTTGTCGCAGATGTATTTAAAACATTTGCCTTCTTTTGGTAAGCATTTGATAAATTGCGATGACAGATTTTCGCCATTTCTTTTTATTTATTAGTTTTTTTTTTTTTTTTTTTTTTTTTTTTTTTTTTTTTTTTACTTTTTAACTTTGAAATTTACGATTTGCGAAAAAAATCCTGACATGATGGTTAGAAATCAAGGTCATTTTCGTATTCAGCGCTAAAAAATACATAAAAATCAATTATCAAAAGTTAAAAAACATAACCATCACATCTATTTTGTAGTATCAGATGTTCGCTTATTTTTGACTTTTTATCTTTCAAATGTACGATTTGCGAAATATCCTGACGTGATGGTTAAAAATGAATATCATTTTCGGATTCAGCGTTAAAAAATACATAAAACTCAATTATCCAAAGTTAAAAAACATAACCATTTCAGGTTTGTGTTACAGATAATAATTCAATATATGCAAAATAAATTAGTTTTGACTTTAAAACATAAAAAGCAATCTTTTATTGATTGTATATGGAATTTTAAATTAACACTTTCAGGTCTGGTGTACTATTAATAGTACATGTCTTTTCTTTGCGTATTATTTTGTCTTAACAATTACTTTTGTTACTATGTGCATATAGTAATGATAGTATATGGCTATGTCTTTCTCATTATGGCTTCATTTATGATTTGACATTTAGTAGTAACAATAATAATAAAAGTTTGTTTCATTCTTTTTGCACTTTGCACTGTTTTCGATTATTTTATTCTATACATATATTTCGCTGCATCATTTTCATATTATTACTCTTATTTATACTTACTCGAAATGTAGGGGGCGTTACATGTTTAATTGTTTGTATTCGATGATTTTTTCCCAGTTTTCATATGCATTGTATTTGTAATTTCTGTTATACATTCTAATGACGACACAGTGAAGGAGTTGAAATATGGCAATATAGGTTTTTAACATATTTTTAATGTGTTTTTAGTAACGTCTTTTAAGTAAATAAATATTTTAATATATGTTTTGACATTTCCGTTTGGAATATATATTGTGATAGGGTTATTAGTGGATGTAATTAAGACTTATTACTGTTAGTTATACTACATTTGTATATTTCGCTCTTTAAATTTAAAATATAGGTTACTTTTCTGAACGAATTCATGTGTGATAAAATGCAAAAAATATTTAAGTTGTAATATCTGTTAAATCCTGTTGTAATACGATATATTCCAGACGTCTCCAAAAACTCTTCCTTAACCTATTATATAAATATGAATTGGATAGTACACAAAATAAGCACATTCGTTAGATCTCAGACAATGAGATAATCTTTAAATTTCCATAAATCTATTTTGGTAGCTGCGATTATTAAATTAAAAGAATTTTTGTTCTCAAACTTGAAAAAAAAATCGGACCCGAAAAGGTTAATAAAAAGCGAAATATACCTTAAATGTGACACATTTTTGAGAAATCGCCCCAAATTTAGACACAGTGGCTGTACATGATATTTCGAACTTTTGTTCTTTAGATAAACGGCATTTAATCTCAAAGAAGTGGATCAATTTGTCTTTCTTTCTTGTATGTTTCAACAAAATGCTTTGAGAAATATACAAAAGACCTTATGTACAAACAAATCAATAAAATAAATGCATCCGTTGTTTGCAATAATGACTAAAATCTGTTGTGGTATTCAGCTAAACATTTAATGGGTAACAGCTATTTTATAAATTAATAATAAGGTATACTATGTAACATATAAATGTATCAAAGCTATTCTCTTTATTATGCAAAATTATACTCTATACCTTAACAGCAGTCATCACCGACCAAAAGAAATACATTAGTTTACGGTGCAGAACGCCCTTTCTCTGACGGAGTTATGCAGTCTTATGGAATGCATAAGTATTACATAATATGACATCGGAAGTAATGTTATGAAATCCAGTTTCACAACTATGCATTATTACACTACTAAATGCATGTTTTAATTTTGTTTGAATCATACATTTTTTATTCCTATAATGTAAAAAATTCACTGCGGCACATTTCTTTATAGTCTAACACAAACAAATGTAGCATTTATTTTGCGTAACCCTTACAAATATATATTTATTATTAAAGTTAAAATTATTATAATTATTACTACAGTCAGTCATGCCTAGATCTTTCTGAATGGCGCTCATTTAACTAGAAGAAATCTGCTGCGATAAAGTTGTAGACCAAAGGTGTGTTTAAGTTGTAGACCAAAGGTGTGTTTATCTTCCATTTTGGTGTCTTGAAATAATATGACTGGATGCCACCATTTCGTGACTAATTAGGAAAGAGAAATTACATAGACATTTAATAGCAGAGATTGCAAGGGAAAGAAGATAGTAAAAGGGGCAGTTCTACAGAAAATAGACAGGTTTGTTCTAATGGCATATGGGAATTATTCTGAGGAGAAAGTTGGCAAGGTTTTAAGGGGGAAAAATTAAAATTCAAATACAACAAGCATTTTTTTTACTCGATAAAAGAGGAAATGTCATACATAATGAGCACGTTTCTTTCAAGCAGCTGTTATATTTATGAGGTCTATTTATTTCAGGATTTACCCACCTCCAATTTTTTAACATTTTCCAACAAAGTTGAAAAGTGTTTATGCATTCGGCTTGTCTGTCCGTCTGTCCGTATGGCCGTCTGTCCGTCTGTCCACGCTCTAACTCCCGTAAATATAATCGGATTTTCATGCAATTGATAATCCATATTTAGGGTCATCTAACCATGTTTGGTATTGCATATGAAGTATGTGGGATTAATATTTCATTTACAGGGCTACCCAAAAGAATTCCATTAAATTATGGTACATGGTGAAAAATCGTTTGCAGAGTATTTTAATGACATTACACTGTTTCAAATGTGTTTAAACTAACATAAATCACTAAAATTCGCTACGATCACGTTAGAACATGGCATTCATAGCATTTTTTATCCATTTACAGGGACACACAAAAGAAATCGGTTACAGTACTGTCTTTGAGTAATAATTGCTGGAGTGTGCAGTTTCAAATTCGGTATACGCTTTTAAATTTAGATAATCTTTTGCACGTTACTCGTTATATATCAATTCTATATCTCATATACAGGGCTGCACAAAAGTATTCAGGTACCATTCTCGTTATTAGAGGAACTTGCTGAAGGGGAATTTTCAATTGAAGTATATGTATTTCTTAAGTGAACACAATTTTGGCACGCATGTAGTTAATAGATAAAAATCTATAAATCATATACAGAGCTGCTGAAACAATTCAGATAATTTTCCGATTGTAGATGAGAACAGCTGAAATTGGGTTTTGAAATGTGTTATGCGTTTCCATATGGCTGAATTAGACTTAATATTATAATTTTTTAAACGGTGCAGTTTTATTACACTATTCTGAATGTGTTGGAAAGTGTTTCATAATCTATGCTGAACGCATGATTTTTCTTTCTTGTTATTTATTTATTTTGTTTTTGTTACACTAATTAAAAGATGATAGCCATTATAGGAATTTTCAATATTAATAACTATTATTTTTTTTTTTAAGTGTCTGCGCATTAATTTTTTAAAACTCGACCGCTGTATATATTTTCCGTTTCAGGCGTTGTCCTTTTTGTATGCGAAGTTAGAATTGAGTCCTTCCCATTTTATAGGCATATTTGTGTTATTACTTTTTATATTTTAATTAAGGATTGAACGAAGCAGGTTTTTAAGGCCGAAACCGAAACTGAATTTCAGTGATCTTCCTATTTTCGGTCGAAAACAAAAACCAAAAAGAAAATACCCAAAAAATTTTTTAAAGTAATTAAATTGTATGTATTAAAGTAATACATACATAAATATACATAATTATTAATTACTTATATGTATTTATTAAATATGCATAATTATTAATTAATTATGAGTATTTATTAAATATAGATAATTATTAATTAATTATACATGTGATCCAAATTGGCTCTATGTGCCTTAGACCCGAAACTTTTTATTTTCATATCAAATAAAACGTAATTAATTCATCAACGACACAGGAAGATATTCTAATTATGCGAATTTTATTTAATTAAAAAATATTTTAGTTTTATGTATACACACCTCGATTTATCTTTTATAATGATTTCTGTAAATGATCATCTGTTATACTAGAACTTTCTCAAAGAGTATTGGAAGCACTTCTGCGGTTTCAAATTGAAAATTTTCTATTACTGTTATGTCTGCAACATTTAATGAGTACGTGAAAAAAGTTTAGCTATATATGAATTGTTTGCTTAATAATTTGCATTCACGTCTTGAGTCAGTCATGACTGATAATTACAAACAACGAAGTTCGTAGCAATAAATAGTCTCATTTGAGCCGATAAAGCTCAAATCGATGAGTAATGTTGAAAATTTCCGAAGGAAGAAACGAGATTTTTGGAATGCTGATAGTGTCGGTTGAGTTTCGGTCGAATTTTCAGCGAAACTCAGATTTTGGGAAGAAAACGAAAACGAATTTTCTGTCGATCTCTAATTTTAATTGATATATGTATGTATGTATATATGTTTGTGTTTAGCAAATCATTGCGATGCATTTTCAATTATGAACAGCAGACCTCTCCATAGATAAACACGTAAGACTGAACACTATCATAGAGTATAATGATAACGCGATGACGATCGCAGCGCCTGTAGTGACAAGGGGGCAGAAACTTTTCATTCACGGAATATTTCTGCTATTGAGCTTCTATCTTCTTATAATCTTTCGTTAATAAAATGCTTATCTTTTCAACAAAACGTTTTCTTTTCTTCTTTTATTATGTGTGTATAAATAATGAGTTTGCAATATTAGTAAATTAATAAAAATAAGCAAAAACTAAAACCTTTACAAATTTGAATTTTTTTTCACACAATTAATAAGACGTTTGCTTTTAATGAAAACGTTTGAATAAGATTTTAAAGGGAAACTAGCTATATTCATGTTGAGTTAATATACAGGGTGTCCGGTCTCAACGGTGTCCAATAGCTAATTCCTAAACTGTTAGTCATAGACATATAGTTCCAATTACAAAAATGTTTTAAATCAGGTAAAGAAATATTTTAAAAGCGATTTGGGTCAATAAAAACATTTCTTAAAAAATTACGAAATTTAAATTTTTATACGGTCCCCCGATCCTATAAGTTATATTTAGTAAAATTTTCCTATTACACTGACAAGTAAGACAAAAAAATCCCATTCATATAACACTAAAATTGAGCGAGTTATGACAATTTAAAAATGCATGACTTATGCCACATTTCTGCTCTGAAAACAAATGACTTCGGCATGGCTTTGAGGGGTCACATACCAAGTGCTTAAAGTATTCGAAGATCTTATTTCATGTGTATCTGCGCTTTGAAAAAAAAAATCGTACAGGTATTACGATTAAGTTAATATTTATTAACTTTCAGATTGGCTAAAATAACATATTTTTTATTTTGTCAGGATTTGAGACTGTTTCTTTTATGATTTCTTTTAACAAAAATTATGTTATTTTTATAAGTTTTTATGTTACTTCAACTATCGTATGTGTGCTTTACCAGTTCAAAATTTGTTCTCGAACTTTAACCCACTTTCAAATATCCGATCGAGATTACATTTTACATATTGGTGCAAATCCGAAAACGATATGATATTATTATGCTTTTCGGTGGTTACCATGTATACTTATTTTACAGGATAACACAAAGAATTTCGGATATATTACCACCAAGAAGTTTAAGAATAAGTTTTAGATTAGATAATACAAGACTGCGATTTTGGGGGGTTTTAACTTTTATGTTTTTTTTTAGCACTGAATCCGAAAATCACATTAATTTTTAACCATCATATTAGGATATTTCGCAAATCATAAATTGTCAAAGTTAAAGAATAACAAAAATCGGATACTATAAAGTAGAGGAGATGGGTGTGTTTCTTAACTTTTGATAATTGATTTTTACATACTTTTTAGTACTAAATCTGAAAGCGTCCTTCATTTTTAACCATCACGTTAGAATTTTTTTGCAAATCGTAAATGTGTAAGTTAAAATATACCGAAAATCTCATGCTATAAAACATATGTAAAACTTATTTTATTTTATTTTATTTTATTCAATAATTTATTCGATATTTTTGCTTATCCTGGGATTCTTACAGCTAAACAGCTGAGTGGTCCGATGAGATGGGGGAGGAGATTCAATTATAACATTGAACTTTTTAACTTTGAAATTTGCAATTTGCGAAAAATCCTAATGTGATGGTTAAAAATGAAGGTCAATTTCGGATTCAGCGGTACAGAATACATGAGAATCAATTATCAAAATCTAAAAAACATGACATAACCCAACGTTTGTAAGCTAGTGCAATCTAATAATATTTTAAAATACGTATCATTTTGTAAAGAATTGGGGCTGTTAATTTAGCATCATTTTATTTAACAAAAATTCTGTTTTTTTCATTTTTCTTAAATGTTTATTGCAAATTGTATATTTTGCATTAATATGTCAAAATGATTAAAGATTTCAAATTTATATTGCAATGTTAATTTTACTCCCAACCATTTTTTTAATATATCTGACGAAATTATATTTCGACTAAATTTGTGAATGACCCCAAATTTGCAGCAAAAAATAGGCTCCAATTTTAAACAGCTATTACTCGGTCAATTTTAATCTTAGAATAACGGGACTTTTTTTGTATTACTTGTCAGTGCAAAAGGAAAATTTTACTAAATATAACTTATAGGACCGGGGGACTGCATAAAAATTTAAATTTCGTAATTTTTTTAAGAAATGTTTTTATTGACCCAAATCACTTTTAAAATATTTCTTTACCTGATCTAAAACATTTTTGTAATTGGAACTATATGTCTATAACTAACGGTTTAGGAATTAGCCATTGGACACCGTTGTGACCGGACACCCTGTAAGTAGTAGGAAATGGAGAGTTCACCTGCAACAGGATCGATCATTGCGCAATCAATGCGCAATCAGTGTGCAATCGATGATCATACTTATCTTTCTCTCAATCACAACAGTTATTAATTTCTCATGCTGCTGCCCAGTTTAACACTTTACTAGAAAGGTGCATGAATACCAAGAATTAAAATATCAAAATGGTTTCGTTTAAAAACGTTCATTTATATCATGCTGCTGATTTCTCTAAAATTTACTTGAAAAGATGTATGTATACGAATACGTTTTTAATAAATATACATGTTTTCCACGCTATTAAAAATAAGTGTTTAAAAAAAAATACGTGTCTAAGGAAGTATATGTGTTAGAAGGTATATATAACTATATATATATCTCACTCTATATGTTTGTATGAATCTAATCATATTTAAAAAATTATGTATTAAGACAAAAATGTTTAATTAAAAGCATACATTCATGTCTACACATATCTACATCCATAAAGTTAAATTCTTATATATAGGTTCTTGTGTAAAATATATATGTATAAAATTTACTAGTTAAAAAAAAAAATTGCGAAAAGTTTTACAGAGGTAATAACAACAATTAAAAAAAAAGTTTGACAAAGGTTTAACAAAGTAAAAAAAAAAAAAAAAGTTTTAACAAAATTTTAAAAAAAGTTTTAACAAATTAAAAAAAAGTTTTAACAAATTAAAAAAAAAGTCTTAACAAATTTCAAAAAAAGTTTTAACAAATTTAAAAAGTTTTAACAAATTTTAAAAAAGTTTTAGCAAAAAAAAAATTAACAAATTTAAAAAAAAGTTTTACAAAAAAGTTTTAGCAAATGAAAAAAAAAATAGTTTTACAAAAAAATTTAAATATGTTTTTAAAAAATTCTGAAAGATTAAAAAAGTTTTACAAAAAAAGTTTTACAAAATTAAAAAAAAAAGTTTTAAATATGTTTTAAAAAATTCTGAAAGATAAAAACTATACATTAAGCAAAATTATTTACATTGAGCATAGCTATTTATATATATTGTATAGATGTATATGTGTGTACGTATGTATGTGTTTGAATATACGTGTTACACATATCTAACGATATGTTAGGAAGGTTTGTGTAGAAGTTATAAATAAGCACTCATATAAAAAATCAACATTTTTTTATTTAAACAAAGCAATTTACAGAGAGTATATTTACAGAAAGATATATTTACATAAAAACATTTTCTTGATAATTCTACGTTATATTAACAATTTTCATCACTGATAAAATCTTGACTAATTTTATAATGTCCATAGGCAAAACTTGATATTCCATCATCTAGCAAAGAACGCTTATCATCAAAAGGACTTAAGCTAATTTTATTCTGTATTAATGTATATAGGTGATGATTATCTTGAGCGATCCTTCTCTGCTTCTCCATGCTAGTTTTCACCTGTTGCAGACATTCTAAATAATCTTGATTGCTTGGTTTTCTTCTACAATCTCCTCCAGAATCTCTCGTAGTTCATTTCGACTAGCTTTATAAAAGATAGTGAGATCAAACATAGTCTCTTTTTCAGGTTCTATCAAAATGGTCTTGAAAACACCCAATGCTTCAGTTACCTTCCTTACTTTTCTACTTGATTGTGGTGTCGATCTTTTATTCTTTACGGAGACAAATTTTGCTGGTTTAATATGACTCACACACATATGATGCTTCAAGTTTGATTTTTTTCTTAAATTTCGAATAACATTCTTCACAATTGTAAAGGCAATTTCCATGAGTTGATCGCATATGACGCATGAGATTTTGTTTAGCAGCAAATTTTAATCCACATTCTATACAATGATAAGGCAAATTTTCATGAGATTTCATATGCTGCTTAAGATTATCTGCTCTAGAAAATCGATGATTGCAGATAGAACATATAAAACTTTCCTGAACCACACCATGAATATTCTTATGTCTCTTCAAATTACTTATTTTAGAGAATGATTTCTGACATACATCACAAATCTTACCTTCTGAAAAGAAAAAAAATCTCTTGGTAATCTATCTTAGTTTATATAAAAAAAGAAAACATTTTCATATTTAAACCCAAATGAAATCAAAACACACTTTTCTCCACTCTCTTTTATAAACATTCTCCTTCTTTCCAATTTTAATATTGTAAAAACATATAACAATTGTATTGAATAAAAAATAAACGTTTTTATCATCAAAATAACCAACAAATCAATTTCAGTAAAAGAAATATTTCCATAAATTTTAAAATATTCTATTTTTAAAGAATACTATTACTTACACAGGTTTAATTAAAAAATATATAAATTCATTTGAAATGTTTTAAAGACATTCATTTAACTACTGAAATTTCTATCTGTTGAAATATTTTAAAGATATTTATTTAATTACTGAAATTTCCATCTGTTGAAAAGTAGCTTCACATGTATTAACACACTTTTGAATAAAGAAACCTAATACATTTAAAAATTAGATAGAAACTAACTACATAAAATTTACATCACATGAAATGTTATAAAATACTCTTCACCATAAATATTATTAATAGATTCCATTTATTAACTAAAACTTAGCCAAAACATTCCCTATGAAAATATACTAGACCGCTTAAAAGAAAGAAAAAGTATTTTAGTTAAAAAATAACAAAACTTATTAAAACTAATCACAAAAATTTCATTAAAATTTAAATAATAAAACCTTTCAATGAATTCTGTTTCATACAAATCATCAACCTTTTAATATTATATTTCATAAAACTCACGAAAGCTACCTTCATTAGTTTTGAAACCATAGAAAAACTTAGGATTAGTTTTCTGATAAAAAAATTACTTTTAATAAAACATTTTTTCAAAACGCTATTCTCACACATGAAGAAGTTCACTTATCAGACTTTAATCAAAAATAACCAACTCATATTCACTTATTAATAAGAGAACCGTTTAAGAACAGGATAAAAATACAATGCGTTCCCATTTGTTCAAATAAAATTAGAAAAAAATCGACTTTAAGCTATGCATAAAAACCACTAAAAGGCACTACTTTTTCTCTCTATTTGAAAAGAAATAATTTTCTTATATATAAGAAAACTAATTAAATATTTTTAATTTCAATTAAATTAGTAACACTCAAACTTATTATACTCACACTTAAATCATACCTTAGTCATTTTTCTCTTAAACGTTTAAACTAATCACACTTAAAATAAAAACATCCCCATTATTTAAAAACACATACAAATCATCTTCCAAAAAGTATGTTTAGAGATTGAAGGACAGTCCCTTTCAAAAAGGTAGGATTTCAAAACATCTCACAAGACTATTTTAAGTTAATTTAAGAATGTAAAAAATATATAAATAGAAATTTGACTTATAAAAAGTAATATCATTCTCCTCCTCTCAAAAAGATAAGTTTTCAAATCACTTCACAAAACTATTTTAAGTTAAGTAATATATAAATATATTTCATTTAATATAGATAAGAATTTCACTAAACAAATCATAAATAGCATCGAATAAAACCCACATTACACTTACATTTCTATTAATCAAGATTTTACTATATTATTAATATTATCACAAGGCTTTTAGAAAAAAATTAAGAAAATATAATAAGAGCTAAAAATATCTCACCTCATTGGGATGACTCAACAATCCCTCAATGTTAAGTTCATTTGACTCCATAATACTAAATCCAAAGTTAATTATGTTGACAAACTATAAGCTTTAAGACACACCACACAGGGGGGGGGGGGGGATTTTTATACTAAATGAAGTTTCTCAAAGCGCGCACGAGATTAAATAACAAGACCTTATCAGATAAGATAATCTAGGGTTTTTCTAGTAGATTACACGTCACACGATTACCCCATGACATTAGTTATGTATGTGAGTATGACTCATATCAAGACATGAAATTTATAAATTATTATTTAAATTTAACTTCGAATTCTAAAATGATGATAATAAAACTTAACTTTCAATCATGAAAAATTCTTCCACAATATACTTCTGCGTTCATCTACAAAAAGTATACACGTTTATTAATTTAGTTAAGTATAACTTTTAAGTGTGCAGATATAATTAATTTTAAAAATACTTTAAATTATGATTTTATATCACAATGAAAGATTACCTAAAACTGCGCGCGCACACACATACACACACACGTATATATATATATATATATATATATATATACATATATATATTAATTAATTAAATCCTCCCAATGATAAATTAAATATGCTTAAATGATTGTAATATATGATTTGTTTACTATTACATTCAAATAAAAACACTTATTTCTTTTAGAAGTTATTTTCACTAGCTAGAAATCAAATTTAAATCTTCTTAAGTTCCATTAATCTAAAATCAATTTACAAATTTCATAGATACATAGATGATTTTATTTAAAGTCAGAATCACAAGATAAAAACATGATACCAATTTCGAAAAAATAACTAACAAAAGGTTTAAAATATTAAACTAAAAGGTCAGCTAAAAATTGAAATCTAAGGATTTAAAATATTACCAACTCAAGTTTTAAAATGAGAAATTTTACAAATTTTAATTGTCAGTTTTCTTATGCATTATCAATCTCTTTTAAAGAATACCTCTAATTTAAAGAAGTTCTAACAGTGACTCATCATTTCCTAGATATGTCCTAGCATATCTAATCTATGATAAGATAAGACTTAGATTAAATTCACAAAGAAATAGACGAATACTCTACATATGATACAAAAAATTACTTTTTACAAATGAATTAAATATAGTTTTACATTAAAATTATCTCTCAAAGTTTTGTATCAAAATTAACAGTTAAATTTTTCAATTGAAAATACTTTAAATTAGTATTAGTTTTTAATATATTAAAAATTCTTTCTTTTCCATGTTTATTAAATTAAAATATTATTTTAATAGACTTGTTTCACTAAGCTCTTTTGTAAATGTACTCAAATCAAATTTAAAAACATCGAAGCCATATAATCTATTATACAAATTTCTAATTCAATTAATATCATTATCTCACAGATTAATAAAAAATAAAATTACTAAAAACCTAAATGTATATTATTTAACACAGCAGAAAATCAATTAAAACAAGATTTTATTAAACAACACTTAGAATGTTTCACACAGTATGAGTGATTTTTAAACCTCCATATAAGATTGATTAAATATTGATTTCATCTCTCAACAACAATTTTATATACAGATATTTCTTTATTTAAAAACACCTCCAATGAATAATACCACCTCCAAATATATCTGAAAATTTTCAAACACACAAACTAAACCAGATATTACATAACAAAATAATTTGGAAATCATTAAATTATTACTCATTAAGTAGCTTACGTTTAAAAAAATTCTAAATTTATAAATCTACTATTAAAAGATATTAACAAGTAATGTGTCGTTACTTATACATTTACATGTTAAATTAATCCATAACTAAAACGCTACCTAAGGAAAACCATACCACTTCTACAAAATTCACTAATCACTATTATAATTTATTAAAATTATTTTAATTTAAACAACTTCACCAAGTAAAAGTGTCAGAAAATTTCATGCTCATACAAAATTAATTAGTTATTAATGTACTACAAAAACATACATTAAAATTATTATTCATTACTAAACATATAAAAAAACCCTCCATATTAATTAAACTTCTTTAACTTCATATTCAATTAAATATCCTGAAACTATAAATACATATTTTAAATTATAAAACATTCACAGACAAAAGAATATTGATACTTACATGTTAAAAAATAATAATGTATCTATCATTCATCCCTATGATAAATAACACTTATAAAAAAATTATTAAAATATTAGCTTATCAAAATAATATTTGCAAATTAAAAATGTACATTAAAAAATAAAAGATATTAATTATACTAATTTAAATATTCAATTATCTTTCACTCACAAACACCCAACGCATTGAATAAAAAAAAAAAAAAAAAAATAATAATAATAATAATAATAATTTCAAACTCGAATTATCCATTGCTATACCTAAATAATAATAAAAAAAAAGCCTCAAAAATTAATTGAACTTATATTTTGATTACATATACATTAAATATACTGAAATTATAAATACATATGCATTAAATATACTGAAATTATAAATACAAATTTCTAAATTAAAAAATATCCACAAACAAAAGAATTAATATCGAAAATTACATGTTTAAAAATACAATTTCACTTCCTTCATATATTAATCATCGAGTTATTATCTATCAAAATTATTTTATCAAATTATACATTACATATTAAGAAAACAAGATATTTATTACACTAATTTAAAAATTCATTTAACCTTCTAACGACAAACACAAAAAGATATTATAAATATTCATTTCAAACGCAAAAATTACTTTAAATAGACCCATAGATGGCGCAACCAACAAAAAAACGAATTCGAAATTAATTTTAAACATTTAAATGATACATTTAATCTAATTTCCCATCATCATCTAGTAGAGAAGAAATGGGGCTCCGAACTCCCCTCTCCAATTAACCCCTCTCTTATAGCATAAAATATTATGATCGCCCTCCCCCCCCCATTCTCAAAAAATTTTTACCCCCATTTTACCCCTCCTCTTATAAGACACTCTCGAGAGGAGGCGCCCTCCCTCCTCCTCATTTGCACCTCCTCTTACAAGACAGTCTCGGGAGGAGGCACCTCACCACCATCACCGGCTCCTCGCTCCTCCTCCTGAGGTCGGAACCCCATTTCTTCTCTACTAGATAATGATGGGAAATTAGATTAAATGTAATATTTAAATGTTTAAAATTAGTTTCGGATTCGTTTTTTTGTTGGTTGCGCCATCTATGGGTCTATTTAAAGTAATTTTTGCGTTTGAAATGAATATTTATAATATCTTTTTGTGTTTGTCGTTAGAAGGTTAAATGAATTTTTAAATTAGTGTAATAAATATCTCGTTTTCTTAATATGTAATGTATAATTTGATAAAATAATTTTGATAGATAATAACTCGATGATTAATATATGAAGGAAGTGAAATTGTATTTTTAAACATGCAATTTTCGATATTAATTCTTTTGTTTGTGGATATTTTTTAATTTAGAAATTTGTATTTATAATTTCAGTATATTTAATGTATATGTAATTAAAATATAAGTTCAATTAATTTTTTAGGCTTTTTTTTTATTATTATTTAGGTATAGCAATGGATAATTCGAGTTTGAAATTATTATTATTATTTTTTTTTTTTATTCAATGCGTTGGGTGTTTGTGAGTGAAAGATAATTGAATATTTAAATTAGTATAATTAATATCTTTTATTTTTTAATGTACATTTTTAATTTGCAAATATTATTTTGATAAGCAAATATTTTAATAATTTTTTTATAAGTGTTATTTATCATAGGGATGAATGATAGATACATTATTATTTTTTAACATGTAAGTATCAATATTCTTTTATCTGTGAATGTTTTATAATTTAAAATATGTATTAATAGTTTCAGGATATTTAATTGAATATGAAGTTAAAGAAGTTTAATTAATTTGGAGGGTTTTTTTATATGTTTAGTAATGAATAATAATTTTAATGTATGTTTCTGTAGTACATTAATAACTAATTAATTTTGTATGAGCATGAAATTTTCTGACACTTTTACTTGGTGAAGTTGTTTAAATTAAAATAATTTTAATAAATTATAATAGTGATTAGTGAATTTTGTAGAAGTGGTATGGTTTTCCTTAGGTAGCGTTTTAGTTATGGATTAATTTAACATGTAAATGTATAAGTAACGATATATTACTTGTTAATATCTTTTAATAGTAGATTTATAAATTTAGAATTTTTTTAAACGTAAGCTACTTAATGAGTAATAATTTAATGAGTGCTTTTCCAAATTCTTTTCTTATGTAATATCTGGTTTAGTTTGTGTGTTTGAAATTTTCAGATATATTTGGAGGTGGTATTATTCATTGGAGGTGTTTTTAAATAAAGAAATATCTGTATATAAAATTGTTGTTGAGAGATGAAATCAATATTTAATCAATCTTATATGGAGGTTTAAAAATCATTTATACTGTGTGAAACATTCTAAGTGTTGCTTAATAAAATCTTGTTTTAATTGATTTTCTGCTGTGTTAAATAATATACATTTAGGTTTTTAGTAATTTTATTTTTTATTAATCTGTGAGATAATGATATTAATTGAATTAGAAATTTGTATAATAGATTATATGGCTTCGATGTTTTTAAATTTGATTTGAGTACATTTACTAAAGAGCTTAGTGAAACAAGTCTATTAAAATAATATTTTAATTTAATAAACATGGAAAAGAAAGAATTTTTAATACATTAAAAACTAATACTAATTTAAAGTATTTTCAATTGAAAAATTTAACTGTTAATTTTGATTTAAAACTTTGAGAGATAATTTTAATGTAAAACTATATTTAATTCATTTGTAAAAAGTAATTTTTTGTATCATATGTAGAGTATTCGTCTATTTCTTTGTGAATTTAATCTAAGTCTTATCTTATCATAGATTAGATATACTAGGACATATCTAGGAAATGATGAGTCACTGTTAGAAGAACTTCTTTAAATTAGAGGTATTCTTTAAAAGAGATTGATAATGCATAAGAAAACTGACAATTAAAATTTGTAAAATTTCTCATTTTAAAACTTGAGTTGGTAATATTTTAAATCCTTAGATTTCAATTTTTAGCTGACCTTTTAGTTTAATATTTCAAACCTTTTGTTAGTTATTTTTTCGAAATTGGTATCATGTTTTTATCTTGTGATTCTGACTTTAAATAAAATCATCTATGTATCTATGAAATTTGTAAATTGATTTTAGATTAATGGAACTTAAGAAGATTTAAATTTGATTTCTAGCTAGTGAAAATAACTTCTAAAAGAAATAAGTGTTTTTATTTGAATATAATAGTAAACAAATCATATATTACAATCATTTAAGCATATTTAATTTATCACTGGGAGGATTTAATTAATTAATATATATATATACGTGTGTGTGTGTGTGTGTGTGTGCGCGCGCAGTTTTAGGTAATCTTTTATTGTGATATAAAATCATAATTTAAAGTATTTTTAAAATTAATTATATCTGCACACTTAAAAGTTGTACTTAACAAAATTAATAAACGTGTATACTTTTTGTAGATGAACGCAGAAGTATATTGTGGAAGAATTTTTCATGATTGAAAGTTAAGTTTTATTATCATCATTTTAGAATTCGAAGTTAAATTTAAATAATAATTTATAAATTTCATGTCTTGATATGAGTCATACTCACATACATAACTAATGTCATGGGGTAATCGTGTGACGTGTAATCTACTAGAAAAACCCTAGATTATCTTATCTGATAAGGTCTTGTTATTTAATCTCGTGCGCGCTTTGAGAAACTTCATTTAGTATAAAAATCCCATAGTTTTAGGTAATCTTTTATTGTGATATAAAATCATAATTTAAAGTATTTTTAAAATTAATTATATCTGCACACTTAAAAGTTGTACTTAACAAAATTAATAAACGTGTATACTTTTTGTAGATGAACGCAGAAGTATATTGTGGAAGAATTTTTCATGATTGAAAGTTAAGTTTTATTATCATCATTTTAGAATTCGAAGTTAAATTTAAATAATAATTTATAAATTTCATGTCTTGATATGAGTCATACTCACATACATAACTAATGTCATGGGGTAATCGTGTGACGTGTAATCTACTAGAAAAACCCTAGATTATCTTATCTGATAAGGTCTTGTTATTTAATCTCGTGCGCGCTTTGAGAATCTTCATTTAGTATAAAAATCCCCCCCCCCCCCCCGCCCTGTGTGGTGTGTCTTAAAGCTTATAGTTTGTCAACATAATTAACTTTGGATTTAGTATTATGGAGTCAAATGAACTTAACATTGAGGGATTGTTGAGTCATGCCAATGAGGTGAGATATTTTTAGCTCTTATTATATTTTCTTAATTTTTTTCTAAAAGCCTTGTGATAATATTAATAATATAGTAAAATCTTGATTAATAGAAATGTAAGTGTAATGTGGGTTTTATTCGATGCTATTTATGATTTGTTTAGTGAAATTCTTATCTATATTAAATGAAATATATTTATATATTACTTAACTTAAAATAGTTTTGTGAAGTGATTTGAAAACTTATCTTTTTGAGAGGAGGAGAATGATATTACTTTTTATAAGTCAAATTTCTATTTATATATTTTTTACATTCTTAAATTAACTTAAAATAGTCTTGTGAGATGTTTTGAAATCCTACCTTTTTGAAAGGGACTGTCCTTCTATCTCTAAACATACTTTTTGGAAGATGATTTGTATGTGTTTTTAAATAATGGGGATGTTTTTATTTTAAGTGTGATTAGTTTAAACGTTTAAGAGAAAAATGACTTAGGTATGATTTAAGTATGAGTATAATTAGTTTGAGTGTTACTAATTTAATTGAAATTAAAAGTATTTAATTAGTTTTCTTATATATAAGAAAATTATTTCTTTTCAAATAGAGAGAAAAAGTAGTACCTTTTAGTGGTTTTTATGCATAGCTTAAAGTCGATATTTTTCTAATTTTATTTGAATTAATGGGAACGCATTGTATTTTTATCCTGTTCTTAAACGGTTCTCTTATTAATAAGTGAATATGAGTTGGTTATTTTTGATTAAAGTCTGATAAGTGAACTTCATCATATGTGAGAATAGCGTTTTGAAAAAATGTTTTATTAAAAGTAATTTTTTTATCAGAAAACTATTCCTAAGTTTTTCTATGGTTTCAAAACTAATGAAGGTAGCTTTCGTGAGTTTTATGAAATATAATATTAAAAGGTTGATGATTTGTATGAAATAGAATTCATTGAAAGGTTTTATTATTTAAATTTTAATGAAATTTTTGTGATTAGTTTAAATAAGTTTTGTTATTTTTTAACTAAAATACTTTTTCTTTCTTTTAAGCGGTCTAGTATATTTTCATAGGGAATGTTTTGGCTAAGTTTTAGTTAATAAATGGAATCTATTAATAATATTTATGGTGAAGAGTATTTTATAACATTTCATGTGATGTAAATTTTATGTAGTTAGTTTCTATCTAATTTTTAAATGTATTAGGTTTCTTTATTCAAAAGTGTGTTAATACATGTGAAGCTACTTTTCAACAGATGGAAATTTCAGTAATTAAATAAATATCTTTAAACTATTTCAACAGATAGAAATTTCAGTAGTTAAATGAATGTCTTTAAAACATTTCAAATGAATTTATATATTTTTTAATTAAACCTGTGTAAGTAATAGTATTCTTTAAAAATAGAATATTTTAAAATTTATGGAAATATTTCTTTTACTGAAATTGATTTGTTGGTTATTTTGATGATAAAAACTTTTATTTTTTATTCAATACATTTGTTATATGTTTTTACAATATTAAAATAAGAAAGAAGGAGAATGTTTATAAAAGAGAGTGGAGAAAAGTGTGTTTTGATTTCATTTGGGTTTAAATATGAAAATGTTTTCTTTTTTTATATAAACTAAGATAGATTACCAAGAGATTTTTTTCTTTTCAGAAGGGTAAGATTTGTGATGTATGTCAGAAATCATTCTCTAAAATATGTAATTTGAAGAGACATAAGAATATTCATGGTGTGGTTCAGGAAAGTTTTATATGTTCTATCTGCAATCATCGATTTTCTAGAGCAGATAATCTTAAGCAGCATATGAAATCTCATGAAAATTTGCCTTATCATTGTATAGAATGTGGATTAAAATTTGCTGCTAAAAAAAATCTCATGCGTCATATGCGATCAAGTCATGGAAATTGCCTTTACAATTGTGAAGAATGTTATTCGAAATTTAAGAAAAAATCAAACTTGAAGCATCATATGTGTGTGAGTCATATTAAACCAGCAAAATTTGTCTCCGTAAAGAATAAAAGATCGACACCACAATCAAGTAGAAAAGTAATGAAGGTAACTGAAGCATTGGGTGTTTTCAAGACCATTTTGATAGAACCTGAAAAAGAGACTATGTTTGATCTCACTATCTTTTATAAAGCTAGTCGAAATGAACTACGAGAGATTCTGGAGGAGATTGTAGAAGAAAACCAAGCAATCAAGATTATTTAGAATGTCTGCAACAGGTGAAAACTAGCATGGAGAAGCAGAGAAGGATCGCTCAAGATAATCATCACCTATATACATTAATACAGAATAAAATTAGCTTAAGTCCTTTTGATGATAAGCGTTACTTGCTATATGATGGAATATCAAGTTTTGCCTATGGACATTATAAAATCAGTCAAGATTGTATCAGTGATGAAAATTGTTAATATAACGTAGAATTATCAAGAAAATGTTTTTATGTAAATATATCTTTCTGTAAATATACTTTCTGTAAATTGCTTTGTTTAAATAAAAAAAATGAGTGCTTATTTATAACTTCTACACAAACCTTCCTAACATATCGTTAGATATGTGTAACACGTATATTCAAACACATACATACATACACACATGTACATCTATACAATATATATAAATAGCTATGCTCAATGTAAATAATTTTGTTTAATGTATAGTTTTTATCTTTCAGAATTTTTTAAAACATATTTAAAACATTTTTTTTTTAATTTTGTAAAACTTTTATTGTAAAACTTTTTTAATCTTTCAGAATTTTTTAAAAACATATTTAAATTTTTTTTTTAAACTATTTTTTTTTTCATTTGTTAAAACTTTTTTGTAAAACTTTTTTTTAAATTTGTTAATTTTTTTTTTTTTTGCTAAAACTTTTTTAAAATTTGTTAAAACTTTTTTAATTTGTTAAAACTTTTTTTTAAATTTGTTAAAACTTTCTTTTTTAATTTGTTAAGACATTTTTTTAATTTGTTAAAACTTTTTTTTTAATTTGTTAAAACTTTTTTTAAAATTTTGTTAAAACTTTTTTTTTTTTTTTTTTACTTTGTTAAACCTTTGTCAAATTTTTTTTTAATTATTGTTATTACCTCTGTAAAACTTTTCGCAATTTTTTTTAAACTAGTAAATTTTATACATATATATTTTACACAAGAACCTATATATAAGAATTTAACTTTATGGATGTAGATATGTGTAGACATGAATGTATGCTTTTTGTCTTAATACAAATTTTTTAAATATGATTAGATTCATACAAACATATAGAGTGAGATATATATATAGTTATATATACCTTCTAACACATATACTTCCTTAGACACGTATTTTTTTTTTTAAACACTTATTTTTAATAGCGTGGAAAACATGTATATTATTAAAAACATATTCGTATACACACATCTTTTCAAGTAAATTTTAGAGAAAACAGCAGCATGATATCATGATATAAATGAACGTTTCTAAACGAAACCATTTTGATATTTTAATTCTTGGTATTCATGCACCTTTCTAGTAAAGTGTTAAACTGGGCAGCAGCATGAGAAATTAATAACTGTTGTGATTGAGAGAAAGATGAGTATGATCATCGATTGCACACTGATTGCGCATTGATTGCGCAATGATCGATCCTGTTGCAGGTGAACTCTCCATTTCCTACTACTCCTGTATATATATATATATTAATTATCTTGATAAATTAGCGGCATTCATGGTTATCTTTACTTCCCCTCCCCTTTTTTAAACTTATGTATCATAAAATCTTTGAGAAGTTTCATCGCCAAGTTGAATTATATTATCGTAATGTACGTAAATTTACCATGATTACGTATATTATTATAGTTAAACGTAAAAGTATCACGGTTATTTTAATTTCCACATCTCAAACGCATAAATATTTAATTGGATATTTTATTTTGTATCAGATAATTTTATTCAATTATGTATCGGCCAAAAACGCATAAAACCCAATTAAATGCTACATAGATTTATTGTATTGCATTAATATAAAGCATACAAGTAATATTAGGCGATAAAAAGTGAAATACTCACAGTTTTGTGTTATTCGTAGTAAAAACGAAAAAAAAAGAATGCTTCGATTTCATATGCAGACAAGATTCTGCCGGAAATATTTAAGATTTAAAAAAGTTTTGAAAAAAATTGTCATTTCCTTAATAATAAAAAGACATTTAAATTGCAACGACGCATTCCAAAGAACTATTTCGAGAGAATTGTCTGCCTCAAAAAGAACACAATCGAATCAAAGAATAGATGTTAAAAGTATAGAATAGGTCATGCGTAAAGAAATTTCATATATATAGAATAAATTTCGGAACCTTATTAGTTGCCCCATCCCCCCATTGTCTCCAGTGACGCTAGTTAATGGCGTCATTACAGATTTTGCTGTACTTGTCCTATCTCCTATCTAGTATATTTCTTTATGAACCTGTCTGAAAGTCAGCGTATATAAACTTTTCTTTCAAAACTTGCTATTTCATGAAATTACTGATTGAAATAACAATAAAATGGCACTGATTTTGACATATCGGTATTTATCTCCAAATATATGAATATGATATATATGTCGTAGGCTAATTGAGAAATCCGGCCCCTTCAAAAGAGCCTGTGCTGTTTACAAAGCGTCGAGCTAATTGGAGAATCATCTCCGTTTTTCCAATCAGCCTGATATTTTTCAGGTTTATTGCAAAAGCCTAAAAAAAGTCAGGCTAGTTGGAATAAGACAATTTATTTTTTAAACAGCTTAATTTTTTTTAGGCTCATTGCAAAGAGCCAAGATTAGCGTTATGCTAATTGAAAAATGACCACTTGTTTCAATTCAATCGAACCATAACCCGGTCCGAGCAAGACAAAATAATTTCCGTCGAAATGCAACCCGACTAGAATCTAAAAATTACATTTGAAGTCAACCGAAGCCAGATCCGAACCCGACAAAAAAAAGGAAAAAAAAAAGAAATCTATCGAAACGCAACCCGATCCGAAAAACACAAAATAGTTTTCATCGACACCAATGAACCTGAAAATTCGAATTGAAGTCTACCATAAATCCGATCTGAACCCGACAAAAAAGAAAATTCCATCCAACCGTAACCCGATTTGTGCAAGATAAAATAATTTTTGTCGAAACGTAACTCTACAAAAACCTCAAAAGCCCATTTGAAGTCAACCCGAAATCCGATCTGAACTCGAAAAAAAATCCATCGAACCATAACCCGATTTGAGAAAGACAAAGCAATTTCAGTCGACATGAACCGACCAGAATCTGAAAACTGAAGTCTACCCTAAACCCGACAAACTTCAACCTGAACAGAAATCCTTCAACCCAAATACTAAATGAAAAGAAATTAAATCATCTTTTATTTGCAATTATGAAAAGTAGTCTACAATTACATTACAAATACCATTTTTTGTCTTTTATATTTAAAAATGGACATGTTGTATGTTAAATATGAATGAAATCTGCAAGTGAGGCAGATTTCTAGAATTATACGCAGCGTAGATGGTTACTAATGAAAATTATTATGAAAAATGTATGTGAAACTTTTCATGTAATAAAATCTGCAGCTGAAGCCGATTTTTAAGGTTTCTCCAGATTGACACACGGAGAAGACGGTTTGATAATAAAAAATTATTATGAAAAATATATATGAAAATGTTTATATTAATTAAGTTTTCAGATGTGGCAGCAGATTTTTAGTTTTTTTCTTAGAATTACGCAGAGAAGATAAGTTTCAAATGATAATGATTATAAAAAATATATATAAAATTTTTTATATTAATTAAATCCGCAGATGAGGCAGATTTTTTAATGATTTTGCAGCATTAAGCAGAGAAGATGGGTTGCTAATGAAAATAATTATGAAAATGTATACGAAAATTTCTTCAACAATGACGTCTGCAGATGGGGCAGATTTTTAATGTTTTTCCAGCATTACGGAGAGAAGATTGGTTGCTAAAGAAAACAATTAGAAAACTATATAAAACAATTTCTATAATAATGATTTTTAGTTTTTTCCCAGAATTACGGAAAGAAAATAAGTTGCTAATGAAAATTATTATGAAAAATATTCGTAATTTTTTTATATTAATTAAATCTTCAGATGAGACAAATTTTTATTGATTCCCCAGAATTACGCTGGGCAGATTTGCTGCTAATGAAAATAATTGTGAAAATGTATATGAAATTTCAACAACAATAATATCTGCAGATGAGGCAGATTTTTAATGTTTTTTCAGCATTGCGTACAGAAGGTTGATTGCTAATGAAAATAATTCGAAAAATATATAAGAAAATTTCTGCAATAATGAAATCTACAGGTGAGGCAGATTTTTAAATTTTTCCCAGCATTATGTAGAGAAGTTCGGTATCTACTGAAAATTATTAAACATATTTTAGGAAATTTTTACAATAATGACATTTGCAGATGAGGCAGACTTTTGTTGTTTTTCCCCTTCATGTACTAGAAAGATGGGTTCCTAAATCAAAACAATATAAAAATAAGTAAGAAAAGTGCTGTAACAATGACATCTGCAGATGAAGAAGATTTTTAATATTTTTCCAAGAGTCGATTGGTTGCTGAATAAACTTGATAAAAAAAAAAAAATGCAATTTAACAAATTACAACGACCATTTGGAAAATGATTTTTTCAAAGACTAAAATTTAAGACATAAAAAATAGCACGGAGTTGATCATACATTACGTACGCCATGAATTAAACATTAATAGTGTTATTACACGTAAAAATTGCAAGCGACAGAAATCGCCTGCGACTCGTACGTATTATCCACCTGAAACTTACGTATTATCCAAGCATTTCATTGGCTGTTCGGAGAAAGGCTTTTCCATCGTCAGATTTCCAAGAAATCTGACGGCCAATTTTAAATGAAATTTATTTCTTAAACTTCTAAACATCCCACAATATTACTTTTTATATCGTCGTATAGAGAAAAAAAATGTACTTTTAAATGCAATTTGTTTGAAAGCTGTATCGCAATTTGTTTCTGAGTTATTATTTTTTTTTTTTTTTTATAGTTTTTATTACTTTTTTGTCGGCAACACTCTGTTGTCCATCTCTGTTGAAAGTAAAGGGAAATACAGATTACTGTATAGACCAATCAGAAAACGAATAAAATGATGATTAAACCAATAAAAACCTTCAGATATGCTTTTTATTTTCTATCCTGACGAGGACAATAACCATTTTTCCAAATGGTTAAAAAATAAAATAAAATAAAATAAACAGAAAAAAACCTCACTTTATAAGCATATTTGATTTATGCAACTAGTTGATAATTAAGGTTAATAAACATTTTTTTATAGGCAATAAAGGATCCCCACACACACACACCCCTCCGTAAAGATATAAAAAAAATGTGCAGTGAAGACAACGACTAAGAGTCTAAGTATAACTTCAAAGGGGTTTACTTCAAATGAAATTATCAGATCTGTCGAGTTGCGTTTCGACGAAAATTATTTTGTCTTGAACAGATCTGGTTACGGTTGGATGAAATGTACTTTTTTTCGGGTTCGGATCGGGTTTAAGATAAACTTCAATTGGAATTTTCTGGTTCTGGTCGGTGCGTGTCGACGGAAATTATTTTGTCTTTCTTGGATCGGGGTGCGGTTCGATGAATTTTTTTCGGTTTCGGATCGCGTTTCGGATTAACTTTCAGGTTGTGGTCGATGCGTGTTGATGGAAATTATTTTGCTTTTTTCGAATTGGGTTACTGTTCAGTGGAATTTTTTTTCGGTTTTCGGGTTGAATTCAAATGGAATTTTCAGGTTCTGGTCGGGATGCGCTTCGACGGAAATTATTTTGTCTTTCATAGATCCGGTTACGATTGGATGGAATTTTCTTTTTTGTCGTGTTCGGATCGAGTTTGGGATAGACTTCATTTGGAATTTTTAGGTTCTAGTCGGTGCGTGTCGACGGAAATTACCTTGTCTGTCTGAGACCGAGGTACTGTTCGGCCGAATTTTTGAAGTGAAAACTTCTTTAGGCGCGTTGAGCTTTTTTTTGAGATGGAGAAAAACCACTGATTTGGAGACATTGTTACGTAACCGACATGCTAGCATTTTGGCACATAGACACTAGCGCGCCAAGCGTAATATAATTGTGGTATTGTATTCATTAATAAAAATACTTTTGGATAGTATTGAATTGGAGTATGGTTTTCAATATTTGGATAGTATTGAATTGTAATGGTTGCCGTTTATATTTCACCGGATAAATCTTGAAATGCAATACGAGAATTTTTGTATGTACATGTATAATTTAATAATATAATTTAATATAATAATATATATTACAAATTATTAATGTTTATTTATATATAATTTATAGTTAAATTATATTACTATGAAAATTGTAATATAATTTTGGTAGTAATAGTTTATAATAATGAATAAAAAAACATTACATTTAAAAGTATTTCCTGCACAATAAAACATTTCCTGACGATTAAAAAAAAAGACACACGTAATTGTTGAAATTTTCACTTCTATTGGCACTCCCGGAGTGCCACTGTTTTTTTTTTTTTTTTTTTTTTTTTTTTTTTTTTTTTTTTTTTGTGTGTGTGTGTGTGTGTGTGTGTGTTTCGGGTTGAATTCAAATGAAATTTTCAGGTTCTAGTCGGATTGAGTTTCGACGGAAAATATTTTATCTTGCAAAGATAGGGTTTATCGGAGCTGAAGCAAGTGGTCTTTTTTTCAATTAGTCTAACGCTATCTAGGCTCTTTGTAATGAACCTTAAAAAATTAGGCTGTTAGGGAAATGAATTGCCTTATTCCAATTATCCTAACGACCTTTGCAATAAGCCTGAAAAATCGAAGATCAGGCTGTTTGGAAAAACCTAGATGATTGTCCAATCAGCCCGGCTCTTAGCAAGGAGCCGGATTTCTCAATTAGCCTACGACATATATCCATCTATTAATTAAATTATACTGACATTGAACAGGGGGTGGGGATTTCAAGAAAGAAACGTTGGTAAAATGGATTGTTCAGCTGAAATTAGACAGGTGTACCGAATTACTATTATGAGAAAGTTTGTTAGACTGTTTTTTCAAGAATCTTTAAAATTCAAAAAAGAACCTCGACGAAAGAGGAAATGTCATATGTTTTCCCATTTTTCCTTTTACAGTAATTAAAAGATCATAATAGACATTAGGGAAAGTTTCGATAGAAATAACTATTTATATATATTTTTTTAAGTATACGTGTCTACACATATATTTAAAATTAGAATACAGTATATAATGTTTCTTCAAGAATTGGAATTTTTAAAATTCAAAAAAGAACCTCGACGAAACAGGAAATGTCGTGTGTTTTCTCATTACATTAAGGAAAATTTCAATAGTAATAACTATTTTTTATTTTTTTAAGTGTCTACTCATTATTTAAAATTAGACTACAGTATATATATATATATATATATGTATATTTTTTTTCAGGCGTTGTCATATTTTTATGTAAAGTAGAATCAATTCTTTTTTATTTTATAAACCAGTTTGAGTTATCTTTTTTTATATTTTAATATTATGTGTATATATATGCTTGCATTCAGCGAATAGTTCTTATTTATTTAATTTAAAACTTCACATGCAGATATTCCATTTCCCTGCAATTATAAAATTATAAATATGTCTGAATGCCATCGTATATAAGTTCCCCCCCCCCCCGAAAAAACTCCTCCCTTTTTTAGACATTACTATTTCATAAAAACACTGATTGAAAAGGTAATAATATGTTGATGATTTGGACAGATCGACATTTATGCGCAAAAATATGGATATATTGACGTATTCTAATTATGTGCAGACATATTGAAGAAATAACAAGGGAAAAAAAGTTATTAAGATTGACAGTTCCGAACAAATTAGCCGTATAATGGCATACAGAATAATTTAATGAGAAAACTGCTAGGTTTAAAAGAAGGAATATTTAAAATTCAAAAACAACTTACCTGCTTATTTTTTATTTATTTATTTTTTACGAAAGAGGCAATATTTAAAGAGGCAATGTTTAAAGAGCACATATTATTCAGATAGCGCCAGTGGTTATATCTATGAAGCTGATTTATTTGAGATAATTATATATATATATATATATATATATATATATATATATATATATATATATATATATATTAAATATATTTATTTAATTTATTTTAATATACTTTTTTATATCTAACCTATCATTTTTTTTTCTTTTTCACTAATTAGAAGATAATAGTCATTTATGAAGTTTGGATAGCCATAACTATTATTATGCTTTAAAAGTATCTACGCATTAATTTTTTAAAACTCGACTGTGATACAAATATTTTGTTTTTTCTTTTCAGGCGTTGTCCCTTTGCGTAATGCAAATTAGAAGAGTCCTTCCCATTTTATAAACCAATTTATTATTATTATTTTTTTCATTTTATGCTTACATTTAGAAGTTCACTGCTTTTTATTTAAATTCAAACCTCTGATGCTGCGATTAATTTGCATTGCAATCATAAATCATAAACATGTCTGAAGGCAGGTTTTATATAGAGTCCTTTATTCTATTTATTTTTATTTTATTTTATTACATAACGATTTTATAAAACAACCTAATGAAAAGGCAGTAAATTGTTAATGTAATGGATATTTTAATTATAATTTATGTTATTTTATATACCATAAATATTACCTCAAATATATGATATAAGTACCTCATATATTACCTCAAATGATATGATAGAGGTAAAATGATTTAAGGTTTAATTTTGGATTGCCTTGCAGTATAAACCACGGATATCTCAGAATGCCGGCAAATATAAATGATTTTACTTTCTATGTATTAATTGCATAAAAACATCTGCTAGAATAGCAATAATATATTAATAGATTAGATACATCGATATTTATTCTTAAACCATTGATTACGGTCACGCATTACGTGGTTAAAAATAGGCACGGTACTTTATTTTAAAGAATATTTCTGAATAGTAATATTTGCATTAACAGAAATTCGACGATTAAATAACATAAAGATCATTTTTCAAAATACTGGTATAAAAATGTAAAACTGAACAAACTCTGTTAAATGAGTTTTGACATACTGTGGATGAAGACAATGTATTGCTGCGGACATTTGATCCAAATTATACTTGTCGAATATTTCCTAACTTTCGGCAATAATCAATTACTTTTATACCTATCTGTTCAAATATACAACCACTATACCCAAAACATCGCGCATAAAAAATTATAAATAAAGAATAAACAAATAATAAACCAAATAATCTTTAATTATTTTTTTCTTTTCAAATCTAAGCATTATGATATTTTAAATATTTACAGCTACTAAAATTATTTAAATAATAATAATTCCGATATATAACATTCACGTTTGAGGGTCAATTGAAAAGTGATTACATTGTGACTTGTGAGGCTTGAATCCACATTTCTTTAAACTCTCAGAGATCCCAGTCTGAAATATGCAAACCATATAGGGAGACCGGGGCTAGCAGGCGCAATTTTTAGTTATTGATTTTTATTAATTTTTTGTTTAAGTTTTTTTATGAAACTTTAACTGTACTTTTAAAGAACAGGTATTGGGCTATAAATACCCTGAGTTTTGAATTTGTAGTTTTTGTAGGTTATGTTTAGCGGAAGCCTAAAGTAAAAGGAAAATTGTGCTCCAACCTACCCCGTCACGGGGCAAGTTGCCTATACCTATGGGGTAAGTTGGCACACGCTTTATAAAAATTTAAATGAAACTCAAATAAGACACGCAGTTAAGAGAAATCAATTTCATTATTACCAGTAAGTTTAAACAAAGGTGTTATCGCCGTACAATGTAAATTCTAAATTATACAGACATAAAAATAATGAATAAAACATTAACATTGAGTGATTTCTATCCTAATCGATATCATCATCAGAGTTACAGTTGTCACAAATAAAAAATCGAGTATCTCCATTTGGGCAAGCCTCGTGTGGCCAAAATCTTGCATTGCAACCACTTTTATCGGTGTTTGCTGTATTTCTTCACAAAAGGGACAGGTAACCATCTAAGCATAAATAATCCTAGTAAATCACATATGGGTTAGGTAAAGTTAATCATACACTAAGAAAAACTGCACAAGTTAAATCGCAATTATTAAGATAAGTATTAGAAATTAGAAAAAGAATGAAGCAATAAAAAAATTACTTATGAGTGCAAAAAAACAGAAAAATCGTAATAAATGTCCACTGCACGTAAGTAACGCTGCAAAACTACAATGAGGATTGTAAAAAGCAAGAAGAAAGGTACCCTGGGACTGGTTGCGCAATCTATCTACAAACAAGTGATTTATGAGGACTGCGCCTACTTATCCTTGTAGCCAACTAGCCCCGGCCTCCCCTACAATACACCAGAGTTTCCAGAACTTTTTTTTTCCAGCAGGACGGTTTACTGTTCGACTTTTAGATGGGTACAACTCCATCTACGAAAGGTACTTTGCATTTTATATGTTACATTATTTCTCAAAGATGCATGCAATATTCATATTTATGTTGTTTTTTTTTGTTTGTTTGTTTGTTTGTTCTATAGAGCTGACTTCAAATTATGAAAAAAAAAAAAAAATGATTTGGTAAAGTGCATGCATGCGCTGTTAAAAATTATTTCATACAACTGTTCATATTATATTAAATATTTAATAAATTTATATTCTAATTGTACTACGTTGTTTCTACTATACTTTGTAAAATATTCTGAAATAAAAACATGCAAAATTTGTTGAATTTAAAAAAAAAAAAAAAATTGTCACATCTAAAAGAATATACGCACTATTCTTACACAAATGTTGCGGCGAACTGAAAATAAGATTTACAAATCTATGCATGATATTGTTTGCTTACGAATTTTAAAGACTCTGTTAAGGGGTTTATATACTGTGAAATCATACATATTAGTTATTTTCTTAATTGTCTGTCATTTTTTTTTTTTTCGGAAATTTGAAGCATTTACATCTGTTCTCTTAAAGAGTCAGGTCCTTTTAAAGTGTCCAAAAATCGATTTTTTTTAATAGCTTATAATTAAATATGATTCTTTAGGAACATTTAAAAACGAACGCTATTCAAAAATTCGCTTTGGAAGAGAAGCTATGTCTAAAAAACTTTGAGATCTTTTTATATGATCAAGGGATTATTAAATCTTTAAAGCCAATTTTCTCAAAACATCGATTTTGGTTAAACTTAACAATAAAATTACGCTATGTGCAAAATACTTAAAAGATGACAAAAAATATTTAAAAAGATGTTAATTTACTTTAATACTTCTTAGTGCTTTCAACTATAAACATAGTCTCCGTCAGAGAATACAAAAAAAAATGTTATTATTAGCGTCTTATATTCAAATTTCAAGCAGCTGGTGTCAAAAGGAGTACAAGTGAAAGTCAATTTTTAGATCCGGAAAACATTGGGAAAATAAAAATATGGATGTAGAGAGAAGTGGAATATTATGTGTCTTATGATTCTTTAAGCAAGTAGAGCCAAATTCTGGGTATGTTGTAGGATAAAACGTCCTTACAAACAGTATTTTCTTTAGTAATAATTTCTATTGATTCACGGATAATTAAATCACGATAATTCTTTAAGGGGCATATAATTTTTGTATCTTCGAAATTAACTTGTATGATTAACCGTAATAACCGTATAATGAACTTGTATACTTATACGTGAATCAACAGAAATTATTACTAATGAAAATACTGTTCGTAATGACATTTCATCCTACAACATACCCAGAATTTGGCTCAGTTTGCTTCATGTAATATTCCATTTCAGTCTATATCCATATTTTTATTTTCCCAATATTTTCCGGATCTAAAAATTGACTTTCACTTTTACTCCCTTCGACACTAAGTACATGAAATTTGAAAATCATACGCTAATGACAGTATTTTTATATTCTCTGACGAAGTTTATGTTTATAGTTGAAAGTACAAAGAAGTACTAAAGTAATTTAACATCTTTTTAAATATTTTTGTCCTCTTTCAAGTATTTTGCACATAGTGTAATTTTAAGTTTAACTTTTTAAAGATGAATTTAACATTCTGTTTATTTATTTGCTCATAGACTTTAGTCATTGCGCGCACGATTTTTGAAAAATGGTTGCCTAGGATTTCTCAAAATTTTCGCTGAATGAATTAAACGTATAGAGGCAAAAAAGGACTCACTCTTACGTTTCTCAAGTAAGAATTGCATGAAAATTACTAAATAAAATATGCTACATAAATATAAAAAGCTTTTAAAAACATTTCTTTTTGCCTGTACACCGGTTCGGGAACTCGAATAATTCCCCATAACTAGTTCAGATTGTGGGAAAATAATTTAACCTAGTTCACTATTTCATTCAAAATAATCCGAACTACAGTGATATGATTGATTTATAGATCACTTTTATTTTGAGGTCATATAACATACATAATTTTCAAAAATTGAACTAATTTGAATATAATTACATTCCATATTTAAGTGGTCAGTCACTGTCAACAGACAAATCAATTTATCTACATAAAATATATAATGTGAACATTAAAAAGGTCCACAATCTTACTTAAAAAGCGACTAATGTAATGAAAGAGATGTTACAAGTTTAAAGTACATATTTTATTTAAAACTTCTTAGTACTTTCAAGCCTTCCAGGCTCATCATCAGAGAATATCTTAATAACTAAATGTTGTTTATTTATACAAATACGTCACTTTGTTTTGAAAATGAGAGAGCCAATAATTACTAGAGTTGAAAGTAGAAGATTTCAAAACAAAGTGACGTATTTGTATAAATAAACAACATTTAGTTATTAAGATATTCTCTGATGATGAGCCTGGAAGGCTTGAAAGCACTAAGAAGTTTTAAATAAAATGTATATTTTAAACTTGTAACATCTTTTTCCGTACATTATTCGCCTTTTAAGTAAGATTGTGGGCCTTTTTAATGTTCACATTATATATTTTATGTTGAATTATGGTGAAAAATTTCGTTTCGTCTCATGATATTATCAATTTATCTACTTTTATATAAAACAAATCTCGATATTTCGAATTTCTTTGAAAAAGAATTTTTTTTCTCGGATTCTACACATATTATTTGTTTCATTGTAGGTCATTTTGAGAACACATTATATCTGCAGTCATTAAAAAAAATCCTGGTTGGATTTAGCATTTCATGTAGGAAAAACCATGCGGGCAATGCATGCAAGAATATTTCTTTCGTATAAGTTGTATTATATTTAAAAATAAATTTAAAAACTTGTGTATATACTTTTTTAAGAACTTTAATTGATAAAATAAATCTTTCTTAATATGTGTTTTAAATTTTTATTTGGTTTAAATTAACAAAACCGTATTAAAATTCTTATCGGTAAAAAAAAAAAAATTAATATGTGGAATTCAAAGAAATTATTGAATGTTTGCAAACGGAAAAAGCTGTTCACTAAGCTATTTTTATGTAAATATTTTCTGTATGATATCCTTTGTTTGTGTTTTATTTTGATGTACTACAAATAAATTGCATATGTTCTCATTTTACAATAGTGGTGTGATTCATGGCATTATGTGTAATTTAATTTTAATTTTTAAAAAAAATGGGTGCATTTGCGAGTTTACCACTTCATAAGGAATCTTAGGATTACAAAATTATACAGCGCATAAGTTTTTTTTTGACAGGAATAAATTAAAATAAATCCATTAATTAAAATTATTATTTTTATCTCCAATTTGATTTAACTCAGAATAGCTAAGCAGGGGACTTATTCCCCATTATAAGATTCCCAGAAGTTTGATACGATCACGATATAAATATTTTAATTTTCAATTATATGATTAATTCCATTAGTGCACAAAGGTATTTGGAAGTTGAGATAGAATGGGAAAAGGGGTATCTAGACATAACTATTTGTCTATAATTAACTTGAAAGCAAAAATCTTCCCATCATAAGTTTTACATTTAAAAATGAATTAGTTATAGACAGAATGCAATTCTCATAGAGGTCACGTTTCCATGTATTTCGTTGTTTCGAAGGGAACCTGACCCTTTTAAGGGTATATACATTTATTATAATTCAACAAATTTTAGATTGGGAACTAACATAACTGTTACTCCATCTTACATTAAAATTAGCTTCACTAATTAAAATTTTTCTCGTATAAATAACTTCTTTGAAATTAAAGAACTGTACTGTGATTAAAATAAAGATTTTGAGTTCATAAGCGAAATCAATAAATGCAAGAACGGCGACGCTTAATTTTGAGTTTAAAATTATAACGATAACCGACTTTAAAGTGACAATGATCAACAGAAGATTAAGAAAATTTTGCTCTCATAAACTATATTTACAAGATAAATTGATTTGACTGTTGACAGTGACTGACCACTTAGATATGGATTGTAATTATATTCAAATTAGTTCAATTTTTGAAAGTTATTTTTATTATCTGACCTCAAAATGACAGTGATCTGTAAATCAGTCAAATCACTGTAGTTCGGATTATTTCGAATGAAATATTGAACTAGATTAAATTATTTCCTCACAATCTGAACTAGTTATGGGGAATTATTCGAGTTCCCAAACAGGTGTGCAGGCAAAAAGAAATGTTTTTAAAAGCTTTTTATATTTATGTAGCATATTTTATTTGGTAATTTGCATGCAATTCGTAAATCAAAGAAGAAGGACTAATAACTATAATTTAAAGTTCAGACTAGGAAGATAAACCGTTTGACAACCATTAGTTTTGCGAATAAAAATGAATCATTAAAATTCTAATGACATTTTATCCTGGCCAAACTATCTATAAATACTTTGAATTGCTTTTAATATATCCGATCATACTTTTTTTAGATGAGTTTTTTTTCTTCTTTTTCTTATACAACTTACGTTGTCTAACGAAAAATAATAACTTTCGCGTGACAAAGAACGAACTTTGAAGTAGTCTACGTATTACAAAAAAAGTAAACCTTGCCTAATTTATAGCTCTCTAAGTAGGAAAAAAAAAAGATTTATGCAATGATTATAAACAAGTCTTTTTTCAGTTTGATGTTTTTAACTCCAAGCACTCCTGAATAATCTCACGATTTACGAGTATTCGTGCACAATGTCCTTGGAAATGTTGAGAGAGTCATAAAATAGTTTGAACAGGGCTCTAGACGATAATCTAACAACCACAAATTAGTTAACTCTCACACAAAGCACGTGTATAGCCCCATTCTAATCAAACTGGATTTTTTTTTCTTCATCTGATCGAGTACTTTTGAGAAGTTTGGACGCTGTAAGTTTATCAATAAATAGCTGCCGATTAAAAAAAAAATAATAATAATAATGTAAAACATTTCTGACTCACTGAACACTGTTAAAAATTTCTGTAAAAACCCAGAAAAAAAAAAAAAACTATACTCTCTGTAAATGTACTCTAGTTCTCGGTTAAATGCATTCAACTGAGTTTCTTGGTCATCATTTTGCAGTCATTTCCCTTTTTTTAGGTGTGTTCGTAAAAATATAAATACGTAGCACCAATAGTCGTCGTTCAGTCCGTCTGCCTGTCCGTCCGCACATAACAGCGCAAAAACTACCCGACCAAATCGTTTGAAATTTAAAAAATATTATTGTTGCATAATTTTGTCGAGTCCTTTCAATTTTTATGAAAATCGGATGTATAGTTTAATTACAGGGACAGTCAAAAGTTTTCCTTTACGTTAGGGCCAATGGGAAAAAAATATTTCAAGTGCATTTTAATGATGTAACAGCCTTTCAAACAGAATAACATTGATATGCATATATGAATTTGCACTAAAATGTATATTTAGTACAATATGCAGTGCAAAAAATATTTATAAAACTAGTTATAGTACGAACGCACCTCATTTGCCACGGTTGACGTGCAATTTCCAACTTTTTTCTTTTATTATAGTCATTTAGATAAATGCACGCTTCATCAAATGTGACAATTTTCTTTCACTCATCACCTGCTAAATGATTTTCATACAGATTTTCATAATAATTCTCTTCGGAATGAGCAAATATATAAACTTCAACCCACTACTTTTATATTAAATTCCCTATAGGGTGATTTTCAAAAAGTGTCCTTTCACATTTGCACAGAAAAATAGTTAAATATCATAATTTTAATTATTGCATTTTAACTATCATGTTTTTTAATGATAATTTACAGATATATTATTATTTATGAAAAATTTAAAAATAAGAAATATATTCTTTTGTAGTCAAAATGTCATTATTATAGGTCAGGAATGGCGAACCTTTCTGAGTATGCGTGCCAAAAATTTCAAATTTATTGTGTACCAACATTCTAACGAGCCAGAAATATTTTAATTTAGATAAAATCCAATACTTAATTTTTATAGAATTTTTACTCAAATATTTTTACACTTACACTAAATTCGATTCCCAAGCTATTTATTATGCTGTATTTACTCAGTAATATAGCCATTTCGCATAGAATTTCGTGTTAATAATCTATAAATGAGTTTGTTTTTTTTATTGTATACTTACGAATCAGATCATTTTAGTTGTAGAAACAGATTCAATAGATACATATTATTTACGGTAACAGTTGAAATTCAGATTTCAAAATTATATCCTAAATATAATAAAACCTAAAATTACACAAAACCTTTGAAATTTCATAAAAAAGCAAAATGATTTGGAAAGCACTATATGTTGAATGGCTTGGCGAGAAAATGATGCTACAAGTTGCTTTCATTGAAATTTGTAATACCTTAATTCATTCAAAATTTACGGATTATTTTAAAGTAAATTATATACCTGTTACACAAACTATACTTTTTGTTAAAAAACATAAAATGGATTGTTCTCCATAAACTGAATATAATCATTAATTTTTTTCGCGTGTCAGAGAAGTTTTCTTACGTGCCAAATTCGGCACGCGTGCCAGAGGTTCGCCATCCCTGCAGGTTGTCCCAACAAGCAATTTTTTAGGTAAAGATTTGACTAATTTCTATTTAAAAGAAGCTGGTTATAAATTTTTAAATACATTTTCATTTATTAAGATGCTACTAATTAAAAAAATATTTATTTTCATAAATTAAACTTATCTATAATTCTTAATATTTTTTTTTAACCGTGTCCTAAGAAAGAGTGCCATTGCCATGCTTCTGACAAAAAGTTCATCTGAAATTTTTTAGAAGGCAGCATATGCCTTTTTATCAAGGCAAGAATAATCCTTAAAAGTCAACTTGTTATCAAGATTAGGTGAACAGAGTAAATAGTTTTATAGTTTCAATAAAACGAGCAAAGACTTTGAATATTTTGGTCAGTAAATTTTTTGTACGTCATTACCGTACCCACTTCTAATTGATAATTAAATGAACTTTTATATCTGCTTTTATTATATAAGAAATAGAAAATCATTGCATGGGCTAGAAGATATAATGGCTGTCGTTTATGCCTGGGGGAAAATAAAAATATTTTGCTTACATTGTTAAAAGTTTTGTGCTACTTTCAACTGAAATTTCGTGCTTAGTAGCTGCTACCATGAAATGGTGAAATCTCGTTCCAAGATTTGGAACTTCCATTGAACCATCCTATGGTGGCAGCTGGTGATAGCTGCTGAGCACCAAATTTTGGTTCAAAGTAGCATGGAATTTTTAACAGTGTAATTTGTCATTACCATCGATGTCATTACCCTGCTCAGGCTCTCTTATGTCATTGCCGAATTCATTAAAATTTAAAAATTAGTTTAAAAATGTTAAATTAGACATTTTTGTCTCTGCTGATGCTTGTATATTAATGTTTATGAGGTAAGATAATTATTTACAAAAACTTCAAACTTTCTGATTATTTCTAAAAATTTCATTTTGCTTTTCCAAAACATGGACAGATTTTGAAAATGACCCTGTAGGGATTTCCATGCCTTAGATATTTTTTTTCTTTGTTATAAGCTGTAAATCAAAATACACATTGTTAAAATTCTTTTACAATTTTATTAGAAATAGTAAAGAAGAGAATTTGATTTTAAAATTGTTTTATTAAAAATTAGAATATTTTAGAAAGGGAAAATTCGTTTTTACGGAGTTAGCGGGATTTTTATCGACAATCACTTTACAGTTGTTCCATTCACCATATACATAAAGGTTCTATTAAAAGTAAATTAAAAATCCTTTCGGCCAGTGCCGGGATGAAGAGGTAGCTTTCATATTTCTTGGTTTTAAAATTTTGAAAGTTTTACTCGAAGATAATTTTGCACAAATTTTAAAAAGCTAAAATGCGGCGAACCCGATAAGAGAATATTCGTCAATTCTGAGTTTAAATGAGAATTGCGCCAAATTAATGAGCTATAGCCAAGTTGGCATCATTTATGGATACTTATTTTTGGTCGCCAAATTTGGCGATAATTCGCTAAGTGTTGCCAAGCTTGGTGATGATTTAAAGCTAACGGATATTAATAATATTTAAGCACTTCGCGGCAGTGCACGATTCAAATGGCCACTATTTTGAAAAAAAGATGGCGGATGAAGCTGGCCAACGAACTCGGTCAAGACATTGGTATGTACTATGCATACAATAAATCTCATCCAAATCAGTTTATAAATACTAGAGTTATCGCATGACAAAAATCAGATTGTTTGAAAATATCAGCCACACTAGAAATTCAAACTGCTATATCTCAGCTATTTTTTAAGATAAAGAGAAAACAAAATATGAACCGGAAGTGCTTTCTTCCGGACGGTTGCAACAGGTAGCTTTTTACTTTTTGTAATGAAAGTTACCTAAAAGTAAGGATCGATCGAAACATGTTTTTAATACCGAAAGAGAAACTGAAACCGAATTTAGATAATCTTCCTATTTTCAGCCGAAAACGAAAACGAAAATGTCCAAAAATTTTTTTAAGTAATTAATACATACTTAAATATACGTAATTATTAATTAATTATACGTGCAATTATACGTGGGGCCCAAGTTGGCTCTCTGTGCCTCTGTCCAAAACTTTTTGTTTTCATATGAAGTAAAATATAATTAATTTGTCTAAGACTCAGAATAATTTTGTAGTTATACGAATTTCATCTCATTAGAAAATTTTTTTAGGTATATATACCTCGATTTATCTTTTATAATCATTTTCTTAAATAAGCATCTTTCATACTATAACTTTCTCAAAGAATATTCGAAACACTTCTGTGGTTTCAAACTAAAAATTTTCTATTACTGCTAAGTCAGCAGTTTTTAATAAACGTGTGAAAAGCGCCTTCAAAGTTTAGTCATATGTACATTGCTTGCTTTATAAGTTGCACTCACGTCTTGATAATTTTAAACAATGCAGTTCATAGAATAAATAAAGAATGTCTCATTTGAGCCGACACAACTCAAATCAATGAGTAATGTTGAAAATTTTCGAAGGAAGAAACGAGATTTTTGGAATACAGATAGTTCGGTCGAGTTTCGGACCGGCCGAATTTTTTGGCAGCATTTTCACCGAAAACGAATTTTCGGCGAAAATCGGGTTTTGGTGCTAAAAACAAAAACGAAACCGAATTTTCGGTCGATCTCTAATTAATCCTCTCATTCATACGGGTCTCATATGCGGACAGATAAGTATTGTCCTATAAAGCAAAAAAACTTTTTAGCATTCATTTTTGGAAATGTGATTTATAGACAAATAGCTAGCATGCAGTACAATAATAGGGGAAGGTGGCCTAAAATGATCCTAGCGGGCAAAACGATCCACACAGGTTTTTATCCAGACAGGTCACACTACCTACAGGGTAACACATAAACTAGTTGTGCCAAGTGAAAAAGAGGCAATGGCGTTATTCAAGCGATCGAGCACTAACTTTCATATTTATTTAGATATAGTGTCTTTCATATACAGAAATACGACTTGGTTTACTTAATAGTGTATGTTTTTAGATGTGAATTATACTTGCTAAGTTTATTATGTTTCTCGGCGTCATCCAGATATATGACCTAAAAAAAACGGCCATGTTGCCGGGTAAAATGATCCATTATGTGGATCGTTTTACTACCATTCCATTGGCTGAAGAAAATCCAGTACCGTGCCCCAGGACTCTTAAAATTGGAAAAAAGGAAAAAAAAAAAAAGACCATTTTCAACATTTAATATCTTAAAATGTATACCATTTTAAAACACAATTTTTATTGCGGGGAAAGATATAAGTATGTTCTTTCATTTCATGTATTTAAAAAAATGTAATATGCAGAATTAGGACAGCTTACGCGCAGGATCACAAAATAAATATTGCAACTAGAATGAAAATTTTGGTGATACATCAGATTATAATAATTACCCTGAACCTAAAAAAATGTATTTAAAGAGTTTTTATATTTGTAATACAAAATTGTATTTAGTTAATACAAAATTTTGAAAATTTCAACAGTATAATCACCTAAAAAAATATTTTTTTGAACAATAAAAAAGAAATTTTAGGCTCACTTTATACAGACTAACATTAATCATGTGTTTTGAAAATATCATGATAAAATATTCAGAAGTTTTTGGGGTATCCTGCGCGTTATGCCCAAAAACGTCATTTGGAGAAAAATGATTTCAAATTTTCAGAAACGCCGCTTCAGCTACATAACTTCTGTTCTAATGGGAATTTCACGGAAACAATTATAACAAAATGTTCGGAAAAGATAGGAGTTTAACACCTAAAAAAATTAAAATTTCGAAAATTTTGAAGCTTTAACCACTTGAAGGGCAAGCAATTGCGTCTGTGTAATGCTGAATTCCTTCCGGAAATTTAGGAAAAATGTATTTCAAAATAAGGGAAAGCAACTGTACGACTTTTTTTCACCAAAGTTAGAAAAGTAACATTTCATAAAATTTTCTGGTGCAAATCTTCATTAATTGTAGTTGGGATAAAATATATCCCACCGCCCCTCAAGGGGTTAAAAGTCCTGAGACCCCTTAAATGACCTGTAAATAAGTGGTAAATGATTTGCAAACCGAATTAAATTTAAAACATGTTTTAGTGCATTTCATAAATACATATTAATTTCATTATGTTTGAAGTAGCATAACATCATTAAAATACACCGCAAACGATTTTTTCCAATGACTGTCTTGTAAAGGGATTCTTTTGAGTGTCCCTGTAAACGTTGTACACTTCATTTTCAATGGCGAACATGCCATAGTAAACTTCGATAACATATAGCAATTACACAGCAATCCGAGTATATTTACGCGAGTTAGAGCATAGACAGACAGAGGGCAGACAGGCAAATCGAATTCATAAACACTTTTGAACTATGTTGCAAACTGTTAAAAGCGAAATACTTTTTACAATTCAATGCACGTCAAAACGTTTTAAAAAATAGACAACAAAGAAGACAGGTATCCCATAATAAATCGCGCGTTAGTTGATATATTTACAGCAATAACTTCGAAGACATGATTTTTATTGGTGTTCTTCTATTTGAAAAAGTAGCTTTTCCAAAGGGTCAACTATTTGAAACAAGGTAATAGATTAAATTATTTCAGCTTTTCAAAAACTCTGGTTTGTGTACCTTATCTAAGTTCCATAATAAGATACTTAGAAATGTTTCTGTTTAAATGACTGAAAATAAATCTTCTTCTTCTTCTTCTTCTTCTTTTTTTTTTTTTAATTTGAAAAAGCGTATACGCTACTTGGAATTTCTAAACAGTTTCCCGCAGCTATTTAGCCCTTTATCTACTGTCGGTATTTATAAGTACCATTAAAATAACTTGTTATAAAATTCATTCAATACATCGATTAGTTGTAATACAATTTAAAATGAGTTATAGGTACAGTCGTGGAAAAAAAAAAAAAGTAAACACCCCCTACTAACTTCTCAACAAATTATCGTAGACGAAAGTTTCCGGTACCGAACGATTGGAAATAAAGTCTACTTTTAAATGATGTATATAAAATTTTCTTAGGGGGCCATCTACATATTAAAATGAATCCAAACTTCATTTCTTTTCAATGACAATACCCAATTTTAACGAGATAATTCAAATCTTCGGTTCAAACTATGCCTAGACACCAAATTTCAAGTCATTTGAATGATAAGTTTTTGAATTATAAACATTCAAAATTAAGTGCTTGTAATGTTAAATTACATTTTCATATTTGTATTTATATCGCCTGAAATTATGCTCCTAATGTGCTAGTTTTATTTTTTATTTTGTAGCAATAATACTAATGTACCCAAACATAAATACCCTAAATTTACAATTTTCATAATTTTATGATATGAATTACGAAATTAACATTCGAAAAAATTATGAATTGCAACCTACAATTTATTTGATGGATTTAGATTTATTAAGTCCTGCTTTATGGAAATCCAAAATTTTACATTTTTCTTCCAAGTAGTTTTCAAATTATACTTAAAAAACGGCAGAATGGTGGTTTAAGGGGCCATCGATGATAGAAGTGGGTAGATATTTTGAAATTTATTCTGCTGTCCTGTAATCTAACAGGCTTCATTGACTCCTTGAGTGGCTCTTCAGGTGCCTTGATCAAGAAGGGGGCTCTCTCGATTAAGAATCAAGTACGGAACTTCAATTTGGATACAGCCCTTAAAATACGCTCGTTTTAAAATAATTAATTTCTCTTAAACTTATGCTACGAATTGCATAAAAATTTGTTTTTAAGATAATTGAAGGGTGTAGGGTTCATTTATGCTATCAAAATTGTGTACTTCTATTGAAAAAAACAAAGTTATGGTTCGTTTTAATATGTAGATGGCCCCCTAAGCAAATTTTATATACATCATTTAAAAGTAGACTTTATTTCCAATCGTTTGGTACTAGTAACTTTCTTCTACGATAATTTGTTGAGGAGTTAATAGGGGTGTTTACTTTTTTTTCTTCCACGACTGTACATTACTTTATCTTGTTCCAAAAGCATTATTGGTTACACAAAACAAAAATATTTTTAAAAGGATGATTTCTTTTGTCTTTGCATCTTTTCAGCTTTTTTAGCGTTGGGCGAAGGCGGGGGGGGGGGGGGGGATTTTCCATTCGGAAATATTTCTATATTTCTATTGTAAAAGCATTATATTTGTACGTTTCCTAATTCTACACAATAATCAGAAAAAATATTTAAAATAAAAGATTTGAGTGTAGTTATAAATATTGTACAAAATCCCTATAAATTCAAATTTAATGAATCCTTCTAAATCCACCAATCCCGCTAAAATTCTTCTAAAATTTATTAAATGATTGTGTAAATCTTCTTATGTAGTTTAAACAATTCACGTAAAATGCTTTAGAAGATAAAATTTTCATGAATTCATAATTCAGTACATAAAGGGTTAAGATAAGAAATTTTCTATTTAATATTTAAATTGCAGAATTCGTAATCGCCTCGTTTATTCGCAGAATTTGTAACATTTTTCTTCGGTTAACACTTAGAGGTCTGAGCTATTCAACTGCATAGCTCCCTCTGGACTGAGAGTATTTGGTACTTTTCATGATTTTTTAAAAAATACTCGAAAGGTATGTATTTTAATTAAAAAAAAATATTACAAACTTCAAACTATTCTTATTTATAATCAAGGAACTATTTAAATGCACTAAAAGTTAATATTTAATGAGAAATTATTGAAAAAAGCATGTTTTATATCAGCATTTTTTAACATAAAATTTTACATAGACTTGAATAAAACTTACCCAAATGTTGTACAAATATCTGAAAATAAGTTTTATTTGTATATAAACATTATTTAGTAAAATTTATTTTTGTGTGGTACATTTCAAAGTACAAAGAGCAACACGTATATAGTAGGTATATACGTGTGGGCAGTATATAGTATATACAGCGGACGTATATAGTAGGTATTTTTATAGCTGAAAGAGTTAAAATTTGATCTCGAGATATTCTCGGGCTCAGTTCGCTTCACCGAAAACGGCACCCCGAGTGACATTCGGGCTTAGGCCTCAAAGTGTTAACTAAGGCGAAAAAACTATTAAATTGATTTTTGTAAAACTGTACGCACTGTACTGATTCGCTATTAGTATAACATCTTTGTGTACTCAGTGTTAAATTGGATCAATACAGAAAATTTTAAAACAAACCTGTAATTATAGCTTTAACTATTCCCCATGTTTGTACTTACATAATACGGGATTTATTTTCTTGTTTTAATTTGGCAGTTGCTAAAATACATTAAAATAAATTTTGCAATGGGGAAAATGGAAGAATCAGTTTCAATGACGTCGAAATGTAGAATAGCCAAAAAATCATAGCTTTTCAAGTGTAACCAGTTTGTTTTGTAAAAATCTATCATTTTTTTTTCTTTTTAACACTTTCCAACACAGTTGAAACTGGTATGTTGTACATGCATGTTTTATTTTTATTGATCTGAACTGGTGGCGATTTATACCAATATGAAATAATTCTTTTAATACTTTAAGTAGAGCAGGCGCAAAAGTATGACATTTACAGTGCTTTCCAATTTCAAATAATCGTAAGTATACTCTCTTAAAACGAATGAGTGGATTTGGTTGCTCAAAAATGAGTTCTAATTTATTGGATCGTGAATGAGTTGATTTTTAAATGTTTAGCTCAACTTGATTTCAGCTGTTATTTTTCTATTGTGCTCAAGGAGAGCTGAAATGAAACAACTCAACTTGATAAAAATTCACTCATTACCGAGCCGTTCTTTGCGATTCGTTCGTCTCGTCTCGTCTCGTCTCGCCGTCGCGCCTGTCCCCACAAGATGGCGAATGTAAACATGAAGTTAAAGAAGTTTACTTAATGATGAAACATTGAGGAAGAGGATGGACCTGTTTTACTCGGTAAGTTTTATAAAAGCATTTAATTTATACTTAGTTTTTAGTGGAATTGTATGTACTGATTTTATTTTAATCTTGAAGCACGTGGTAACGGATTTCGTATACACACTAACTTAATTTACACACATACTGTGCCTCCCTAGCATATAAAGCTTTAAAATTTTGAAAAAATTCTCCTGCATTTCTTAATTTGTTGTAAAAATAAATAACTAAAGATTCCTCCATACGCTCAGCGTCACTGCCGGCAGCTTATTTTAGAAATGCTTCTATATTTTAAAATTGTTCTGCCCTTTTATTTTTTACTTATTTATTTTCGTTTAAAATGTCCTGTTTATTACTTTGTTGATAAATAAATAAATAAGCTGATCATAGCGTCATGTAAAACCAAGGGAGGATGAGGGGAGGTGAAAATAATAAAAGTTTTCTTTTTCGATTGACAAACTTTGTCAGATATAACGGTACTAAGTATTTTGTGAAAGTAATTTTTCAGATGAATCATATCAACCAGAAATATGTTTTATAATTTGTAGTAAATAATTTTGTGAAAAATTACAAGAATTTCGAAAGAATTGTTTCCATCTCTATAATAGGTAGATGTGCCAGTAATGGACAGCCCTTGATGTTTTTGGTTAAAAAAAAAAAAAAAAAAAAAAAAAAAAAAAAAAAAAAAAACAGATAAATATTTATCTTTAATTATTTATTTTATAATTCCCCCTTGCACTGGGTTATTGTTGACACTTTTAATCAAACCCATCAAGAAGCAGAAAATGTTTTAAAGTTTCGCTGTTTTTCTGTGAAAATCTTAATGAAGAGGTTAAGAAATGGCTTTGTTTAATTAATTTATACATTTTTTATTTTCTTGCAATATTTGAATGTTTTTGTTTGAGTAGCAGTAGAAAACTTAGAATTTTATGTACTAACGGCCATTTACAAAATTTCATTTATTTTTAAGATTTTAAGACCTGTCTGTGTTCATTACTGGAACACTTAATTAGTCAATTTCCAGTAAAGGACACCCCATGTAAGCATTGCTAAAAATGCAATTTCAGTAACGTTCATAATGCATTTAAAATCCTTTGACTTAACTGAAAACTTAAGTAATCAATTTTTAATTTTTAAATTGCACTTACCAGAATGTAATAACACTAAAATTTTTATAAATAACTGCTTTTAAGTTATTTTATTGATTGATAAAATTTTTAATATTTTATGCTTTTTTTATATATACCTTGCATATTTTATAATCTGGCAATCAAATCAGCCAGGAAGCAGAAAATATTGTTTAAGAGCACAGTCAAAGAGGGGCTCATAGGGCTTAATCCCTCTCCGTTTAAATAAAAACAATTAAGTTACAGAAGCTATTAAAAATCTATTTTCTGTCTTAAATGTTTCCTTGTTCACCTCTGAGCCCCCCGCCACACACACACACAAAAAGTAACACTATTAATGAAAGTTATAGGTAATATTCATGAAACAAGTAAATCTGCAGATCAGTGGCCTCAAACATCAGTTCTACAGTTTGATTTTGAAATTATTTTATTTAGTGTTTAAAATATTCAACTCAAAATATCATTTCTTTCATATTTGTAATATTAATTATTATAAATGATACATCAAGTAGTCTCTGGAAGAATAATTGCTAAAAATATTTGAAATTGCTAAAAAAAATTGCTAAAAAAAGAAATCTCAAGAACTTAAAAAGAATATATTCTTTTTAAGTTCTTGAGATTTCTTTTTTCAGTTTTATTGTGTTAAATCGTGAGAAAGGGAACCATAAAAGTAAATTTCTGGATTAAAAACTAGAATGAATAATTATAACAGTAATCCTTTAAATATATCAAAGTTACTTTCTGTGTTCCTATAATCTATATTCTACAGTACATGATGTACATAGCCGCCATAACTTTTATAAATTTCGTGGCATTTCGTGAATTTTATGAAAATTAGAATGAGGACGAATAAATAATAGATTTCAAATTTTCGTAAAATGTAAAACTAATGAGCAGAATAAAAACTTTTGACCTTTTGTTAGCTGAAATATTGATAATGCAAGTGTAGGAAAGCATTCTTTCATCACATGATACCATTAAAAATCGAAAGTTGTTTTGGTTGCATTTTATGCATATGCGTGTGTGTGGTATTAATGTTTGTTGCTTTATGTCTTTTCTAATAAATTATTATAGAAGTCCTGTTCATGTCTTAAAATAGATTTTTTAAGCACAATTTCGTATTTTCTACCAGTTTGACTTCTTTGCATTCGTATTCTGAACCCGAGCAATGAGAGTTTTGAAGACAGCTTCGTGAACATATTGCCCTGTTTTTTGCAGCTAAATTGATGTTTCACCACATACAGCTTCTATCAATTAGCCAACTGGAGTCTAGTTAGCTGCGTAGGAGGAATTGCTCATCTTTTTCACCATTCTACCTACACTTGACTTCACGTGCAAGTTATCTAAATGTGTAGAAATTAATTCTACCGTAAAACAAAATTTACGCTCTAAGACAATCGCAACGATTTCCAAGCAGTGCAAAATGGTTGGACCAGCATTGGCGAATTGTTGTCCAATGTTGGCCGATAGTAAGAAATGTCTTCCTAGGCGTATCATTGGCTAACGAACAAACGAACCATTTGTCAACAAAGGCCCAACAGTGGTTCAAACGATTGAGGATCAGAATCCTTCTCAAATACACTTCTAATTAGAATAGTCTCTGTATTTAGCACTTCCCATCGTTACAATTCCCAACGGTTTCAACAAACCGCCGATGACAAGAAAACAATTTATACTACTTGAGTTCCGCCTACACTGCCTGCACTTAAAGTCACGTACAAGTTATCTATAAGTATTCACATTAATTCTATCGTCAGACAAAATTGTTGTACAATGTTGATCGACAGTAAGAAATATCCTCCTTGACGTATCATTGACTAACGAACCATTTGCCAACAAAGGCCCAAGAGTGTTCCAAACGTTTGATGATCAGAATCCTGCTCAGATACGCTTCTAATTAGAATAGTCCCTGTATTTACCATTTACCAATCATTTCTCAACGGTTTCAACAAACTGCGAACGATAAGACAACAATCTGTGCTACATGGGTGCACTTCAATTAAGCTCTAAGTTACACAAGCCTTAAAATTACAATTTACATTGTCATTGTTGATATTATAATACAAATAAATGTCAAGAAAAACTTACCTTTACAAGCTTTGCATACGACGCCTCCACCCAGAGACATCCAAAAGAAAAGATCACCCGACCTCAGATCTTTGGGACTCCACGCCGTCGTTGCACTTCCATCGCTGCAACACTCTTCTCGCGTTACATTTGTACGAAGACTTTCAGTACAACGTCCGTTGCGATTCATCAAGCTCCAGCACTGACCACCTGATAACGACAAGAAACTATTTTCAATCTAAAAAAAAAATCTGCTATTATGAAATCATGCAATTAAATATAGCAAAATTCCAATTATAAAAACACCAATCATCTGAACCGATATCAAGAAATAAAAAAATGTACTAAAGGATGTTCTCAAATCCAAACTGGCTGATTTCACACACAAGCTAATTTCAGACAACCCCAAGGTCCGGCCAAGAAAGGTGAACGCCTTCCAGCGACCAAGTGGTGGCCTTGCGTGATGCCAGAATGGTACTGATGATAGCTCTGTACACTTGTTTTAGTAGGAGGAGTGGCTCTTTCTGCCTTCGGCTACAGGGAATCGGGCCGGAGGTTCGCCAATGAACGTGGCGGCGTTCGGACTAAAGTCTCGACCTCCGAGTCGATAACCAGTTCGACGTGCCTATGTGTAGTCGGAGTTTTCTGCGGCCGATGGCCGGATTAGCAGTGTCTAAACATAACTTTCTAGCTACAATCCCCTCAGCGGGGACTTTTCTCCGTAGTCTGTGGAGATATTTATCACGTTCTCCAAGCTGACGCTTGCGCCTACGGTTTCCTAAAAGGGGACACAATGCACAGGTAAGGGCCGCCTCCGTGTTCGGAACCCAATGTTCCCGAAATAGTTGTAAGTTCTGATAGAGGAAATAGAGTGACCGGTCTTGCAACCTCGAGCGGACGTGGAAAGTTATTTGGCAGGGCCGTACGCGAGATCCACCTATGCCCGCATCTTAAACTAGAACCTATCTTTCGTTTCATGGGAAAGATTCGACAAGTCCGCTTCACGAGACAAAATTTGTATTCGAGACAAATCGCTTCACGAGAGACGTCTACGCTTTCACCCATTCATTGCCGACGAAAAATGTCTTTTCCGTCATTAGTGCTGACTTTCGAAGGTTCCGGTAAATTAAAAGCGACCAGGGAACCTTGGGGTTATGGTCTCAAGTGAGGTCTCCTTTTGGATGGTCGTACAACCTGGGGCTCTTGGGGCGAACCGGGTTGCGTTCTCGAACTGGCGGTAAGGACCCTTTTACAGCTGAGAGTTTTTCTCGTCGTGACGGCGAGACGTTACAGTGACTTGGGGCTCAGGTCGTGTGGCGTGCGTTGCGTTGGGCAGTGCTCGTGCTTTGGTCGACAGCGGGGGGAATGGCGTCGACACGCTGTTAAAAGACCTCCCCGCTTTGCGGGAAGGCTCGTCACGTTTCGCCTTCAGCGGATTTATGGTGTACTCAGACCCTTTGTCGACGGCAGAAGGTTCGCTGATAAGCAGCGAACTTACGATAAAACTTACGAAACTTACAAAAACTTACGATACTTCTTGCAAATCACAACTGAAAGGAATTTTTATAACAGAATGGAATTAAATTAACAATTTTATACTTTAAAATTGGTTGCATCGTTATCAAAATGTATGAAAAGCGAGGTTTCATCTTACATACATCTAATAAAGTAATAATAAATACTCGTATTCTATAGCTGCCAACGTGTTCGGTTCTTACGCACCACTAAAATTTTATTATAAATTTTGTCTAATTTGATCACCGAAATCTAATGATTAAATAAAGCAGAAATTTCTATTAAATTTCAGTGGTAGCAAAAATCCGTACAAGTTGGCAGCTATGGCTGTTTTACCCTTTTGTAAAAAAAAAAAAAAAAAAAAAAATTAAACATATTTCAAAGTGCCCAGTTCTTAACCCGGGAATGCTCGCGCATATCCATGATATGTACGATTTATACTTTGTCATTAATCAATTCAGACAAAAATCGCCATCAAAGTACTCATTAATTGCTATAAGTGATAAACATAAATTTTAAAACGGCAAACTACCTTTTTTTATTTACCTTTCGACATGTTTCTTTACATCAGATGGCGACATTTTCAAGAAAATAAAATGTTAAAATTTTTAACATTTTATCTTTTTGAGAATGTTGCCGTCTGGCAATGAAACATGCCGAAACGTAAATAAATAAAGATATTTTGCCGTTTTAAAATTTATATTTATCACTTATAGCAATTAATGAGTACTTTGATGTTTTGAAGTCAAATTCTGCGATAAAATAATTTGAAGATTACTTCTCGAAAAATAGTGGTGAGAAATGAAATAACCGTCCGCACCCTGAGTATGTCATACCCTGTGCGTGCAATTCCGAGTTAAGGAAGTTCTTGTCTTTGTACATTACAAACAAACGATTTTAGTTCAAAAATGTTTCAAATATATTTCGTAAATAACTAATAAAATTTGAAATGCATTAATAAAAACATGCGTGAAAAAAAAAAAATCCTTTAACATTGAATAGATATTTGTTTTCAAAGAAATATCAAATATGCACGTGTCCAGTAAAACGGTAAACCAATGTATTTGTGCGATATTATAAAAGAAGATTTTTTATTTAGAAAGTACTCTCCAGCTCATTGATTCTAAACCGGTGTACCATAAGAGCAGAATTGGAGAAATTTGTAATCTCAATTATACGCAGTGTAATTACAAGTTAATTGCATGTAATTGCTTATAGTTACACGCATTCAAACGCAGAAATTTTTTCAAACAATGGAATGGAGGTGGTTCCGATTACAGTGCCGCAAGAACTTGTTACGGCATGTAATTTTAACTATAATTAATTACATACAATTAAACTGTAATTACACTTCACATAATTGGAATTACAAATTTGCCCAACTCTGCATAAGTGTATCCTCTAAAATTTCCAGCCAAGTTCTGACACAATTTCTCCAATTAATAAAAGTACCAATATTTTAAGATTCCAAATTATACTATTTACTTTGAAATGAGATTTAGTGTCATAAGGTTTGCATATTTCGGACATTTATTTCAGTATTTGCAGACTCTTTAACAGAGTATGCGAGAAAATCATGAAAATGGTATCACATTTTTAGTTAAATCTTATAAAAATGTAGTTAAATGTTTTATACTTTAATACTTTCAGGAAAAAAATTCCTCCAGGCGGAACAAGTTTGCAATTTAAAATTCAGTTAAAATATTCGAACAGCTCATCATACATAGTATATCTTATACTATAATGCGAGCAAAAATTGTGTGTGTGTGTGTGTGTGTAAATTTTATCCTGAAAACGGTTCTAACGATTTTCATTAAATTTTGCACCCTACCGTTTTCGGGCACGAAAAGACCATTGGGATGGGTCTCGTATTCGAGAAAATTCGATTAGTGGGTCATTTTGGGTCATAATGGGTCAGGGTCAAGCTAATTATATCTAAAGAACGGCTCAATCGATTTTGACTAAATTTTGTATATAACCATTTTCGGGCACGAAAAGACCATTAGAATGAGTCACGTGTTCGAGAAAATTCGATTAGTGGGTCATTTTTGGGTCATTGTGGGTCAAGCTATTTTTATCTAAAAAACGGCTCTAACGATTTTCACTAAACTCTATATTCTACAGTTTTGGATTACGAGAAGACCATTGGGCTAAGTCACGTGTTCGAGAAAATTCGATTAGTGGGTCATTTTGGGGTCACCGTGGGTCAAGCTAAGTTTATCTAGATAACGGCTCTGACGATTTTGACGAAAGTTTGCACCCTACTGTTTTCGACACGAAAAGACCATTGGGATGAGTCTCGTGTTCGAGAAAATTCGATTAGTGGATCATTTTGGGTCATAATGGGTCAGGGTCAAGCTAAGTATATCTAGAGAATGGCTCAATCGATTTTGACTAAATTTTGTATCTAACCATTTTCGGGCACGAAAAGACCATTGGGATCGGTCTCGTGCTCGAAAAAATTCGATTAGTGGGTCATAATGGGTCAGGGACAAGCTAATTATATCTAAAGAACGGCTCAATCGATTTTGACTAAATTTTGTATATAACCATTTTCAAGCACGAAAATACCATTGCGATGGGTCACGTGTTCGAGAAAATTCGATTAGTGGGTCATTTTGGGGTCATTGTGGGTCAAGCTATTTTTATCTAAAAAACGGCTCTAACGATTTTCACTAAACTCTATATTCTACAGTTTTGAATTACGAGAAGACCATTGGGCTAAGTCACATGTTCGAGAAAATTCGATTAGTGGGTCATTTTTGGGTCACCGTGGGTCAAGCTAAGTTTATCTAGATAACGGCTCTAACGATTTTAACGAAATTTTGGACCCTACTGTTTTCGGGCACGAAAAGACCATTGGGATGGGTAACGTGTTGAAGAAAATTCGATTAGTGGGTCATTTTTGGATCACTGTGGGTCCAGCTAAGTTTATCTAGATAACGGCTCTACGATTTTGACGAAATTCTGTAATCTGTCGTTTTCGGGCACGAAAATACCATTGGAATGTGTCACATGTTCGAAAAAATTCGATTAGTGGGTCATTTTGGGTCACAATGGATCAGGGTCAAGTTAATTGTATTTAAAAAGCGCTTTAAAACATTTTGACAAAATTTTGTATTATACCGTTTCCGGGCATGATAAGACCATTGGGCAGGGTCGCATGTTCAAGAAAATTCGATCAATGGTCATTTTGGGTCCTAATGGATCAGAATCAAGCTAACTGTATCTAAAAAACGTCTCAAAAGATGTTGACAAAACTTTGCACTACACCGTTTCTGGACAAGATAAAATCATTGGGCTGGGTCGCATGCGCAAGAAAATTCTATTAGTGGGTCATTTTGGTGATAATGGGTCGGGGTCAAGCTAACGGCATTTCAAAAATGTTCAAACAATTTTGGCAATTTTTTTATTATACCGTTTCACAGTACAAAAAGACCATTGAAATAGCTCACATGTTCGATAAATTTCGGTTAGTGGGTTTTTGAATCAACGTGGGTCACGCTTATTTTACCTAGAAAACGACTAACGATTTTCACTAAATTTTGTATTCCATCGTTTTAAGGCTCGAGAAGAGCATTGTGTTAGGTCGCATGTTCGAAAAATTCGAGTAGTGGGTCATTTTGGGTCACTATGTCTCAGGGTCAAGCTAATTGCATCTATAACAGCAAGAACGGTTCAGTGGGAATAATATATCAAGATAAACACAAAGCTAATTTTGACCGAGCTTAACTCGGTCGTTCCTGCTAGTCTATATTATAAAGCAAAAATCATGTCCGAAAGTAACGCTGAAATCATTTTGATGGCGGCAACACCTGTCCAATAAATTTCCCCTTTACTGTATTTTTTTTAACTTAAAAAAAAAAAAAAAAAAATCGCACAGCTTCATTTTTTATACAGTCAAATATCAAAAAAAAAAAAGTTTTTTCAAAAGAATTTTGTTTGGAAACTATATCTTAATTTATTGATTTTGCATGGTTTTAAAAATAATCTTTTTTTAATCTATCTCTATCGCGTGCTGCCCGATTGCAAAAAATTAACCGGCTTGCACTTAAAACAGTATAAATAGTTCAGCATTTGCTTCTGGCTGATATTCCATAACGAAATTAAAACTACATCAATAATAAATAATATAATATAAATAAAATACGAATTTAATGGACATCCAATCGAACTACACGCTTAAGCCATTGAAATTATCTGAATAGAAAAACCTTTGTAAGTAGCGAAACTTTTGGCGATTTCATCGGATATTAACTTCTAACATGCGGCAAATACGGAACTACCGCTTTTAATAAATTTCAAAACTTCAGTTGAATATATGAGGCATTCTCACATTATTTTGACTTTTAAGTCCCTGAATAATAATTTTTATTTTAGTACATATTCTTGTGCTTTTTTTATTTCTTATACTGGAAAACATCCCATTGCATGATTTTATAACAATATTAATGAGATAAATAAGTTTTGGACGATGTTGGGGGTCCAAATATACCACGAAATTCCATACCGTCCCGTGTCTCTGATGCTGATTTTTAAGTTTGGAACTATCTGTATAAAATTGTTTCAATAAAAGTAATTCGATGTAATTTTTTTCCGAAACTGGGACTGTTGTTCTATATAAATATGTAGCAAAAAATTAACCTGCACACATTTTTACGGTTGTTATTATTTTTTTTTAACTCTGTCCCTGGATTTTAGATTCCTTATCGTCCCTCTTGCTAAAATTATACAGAAAATCACTTCAGATGCAGCCACAGAATTTTTTTTAACTTTTATCTCAAGCAAAAGTAAGCTAGAGAAAGAATGGCTAAAATTCTTTGACAGGAAATTTACTGCAGAATTTAAATCAGCATTTAAATATCAATTTCAAGCGTCGTGGCTTTATTCATAGTCTTACCGTCCCCAAGGTTTATTCTTGCACTTTTCGAGGTAAATTAATTTTTTTGTAGTTTCATCCAATGTAAATAATTGTCGCTAAAAATCAATAAACATTGTGGCTATCACTTAGTCTTACTTATTCTTAACATGATTTGCTTTAAAATAGGTAATAATTTTCCTTAACGTCCTTTTTTTTCATAGCCGCCCCTTTTTTCCTTATACCGTCCCTTCCTTAACATCCCTTTAAGACAATGTTATACCAAAATTTTGCAATAAAAAAAACTACATTGTTATTATTCCTTATTTGAATGTTGTGTGGGTACTATGCAAATTCATTATAAGTAAAAATAAGTAGAAAATAAAAAGTTAGAGAGGTAAACTGTCTAAGGAAAAATAAACTCGCAAGTTTATCTTAAACCTCAGTTGAATAAAATAAAAAAATTGTCGCTGGTGACCATTTTTTCTTTATTTTGCATCATTAAAGTATTCGTCCATAAGTTTAAAATGTTATTTTATTAAGTTTAATTCCACCAGATTTTTATTCCTGAAAATTTTGTGGGAATGCCTCATATGTTATTATTATTATTCGCTAAGATTGCCACTGTCTATTAACCCCCGGTATGCTATTTCTTTCTCCCAGCTTATTTTGTCTCCAATAAATAACGTTACCTTGTGTACGCTAGCCGTAAAACAAAAGCCGATGTTTCATTGTGCGATTAAATACACTATACAGCATTTTTTTTAAACTTCTAAGCATCGCACATTTTCAATGTTTATACCGTCGTATTGAGAACAAAAGTACTTTTTAATGCAATTTGTTTGAAAACTGCATCTCAATTTGTTTTTGAAATATTAAATTTTTTGTAGTTTTTAGCGACATTTTTTCATTTTGGCAACTCAAGTACTCCATTTCTATAGAAAGTAAAAGGAAAGGAAAAATAGTTGGAAAAAAGTAATTATATCTTTTTGTTGTTATTTTCCCATAATAACCTTAAAAAATAATAATAATTAAAATACGTGCTATTTTGAGAAAAATACAAATGAATGATTTATGACAAAACATGGAACTATTATAATCTATATTTAATTTTAAGAATCTATATTAATGCAAATGACGTCATTTTACATAAAATAAAATCGTGTGCTTTAAGTCTTAAAATTGAAATATGTTTTGCAGTAGATTCCCGATTATCTGAGTCCCGCCCCCCCTCACTGACAAGCCCGTGTTAAAACGTTCACTAAGCTCCAGGTTTCACTGTAATACAAGCAATATTTAAAGTAATATAATTCTATTGATTTAATGTATTTTTGATACATTGAACAATGATTAATACTTCCAAGGATTACATTCATATTCGTTATTAACTTTTTTTATAAAATGCTCAAAGAACATTTTTTTTTAGCATTTAAAACAAAATGCAGAGAAAACAACATTACAATTTTGCCCTTTTCCAAGACAGTCGGAGGGTTTTAACCGAGGTATTTTCTTCTACTGGACTGGTGGCTTCTATTATTATGAAACAGCCATTATAAATGAAGCGTTAGGTGAAGATGAAAGAGCAGTCGTAAAATGTTAGAACTCTGATTTTCTGGTCAAAATGGGAAAAAAATGGCCATAATTGTTTTTGAAAAAAAAAATGGCCATTTTTTTTTTTTTTTAATCTGACCAGAAAATCAGAGTTCTAACTTTTTACAACTGCTCTTTCATCTTCACCTAACGCTTCATTTATAATGGCTGTTTCATAATAATAGAAGCCACCAGTCCACCAGAAGAAAATGAAGTAATGGAAATGCCGGGGGCGACACTAAATTCTGAAAAAGCAGAATTCCTGTTCTCTAGTTTTTTTCTCTTTTCATTTACTATTATAATTCTTATATAAAAAAAATATCTCTATAAGTGCTATAGAGACCATAAAAATTGTAAAATATACAAAATGTATGGCTCTGATTAGTCCCTTTTTTTTTTGGTTAATGTGGACGTTGTTACCTCTAGTTTTTCTTGCCCATGCTTGGCGAGAGCATCACTGAACAATGCTAACTTTTACCTATCTTTAAACCCTTCTAGTAGTTTCTCAACTACAGTTTAACTATTTATTTAACTTTTTAAGATTCTAATTCACTTTTTTATTCCTCTTAAGTCTTAACTTAATTTGTAATTTTTCTTTCCTTTTTTAATCTTATTTTTTTATTTTTTCTTAACTTAATTAAATTTCTCTCTTTAGTAATTCTCAACTACAGTTTAATTTTTCCCAATGGCTCATAATAACATAAGATGCTTCCATTCCTAGTCTGGGTGTTAAGCTGTTATCAGCTACGAAACCCCTTAATGCTGCTCACCTGTTCAGCACCTTTATTATTATTCACATGAAACTGCTTTTTGGTGTTGTTAGTGTGTAATCTAAAATAAAAAATATGACATGCAAAAGGTTTTCCCCTATCCCAAGAATTCCGGGTATCTTCTAGTATAGACAAAAATATTTTTCAGCGATTTTACGAACTTCAGATTTCTGCTATGTTTTTTCTTCATCATCATTTTTGTGCGCCTGAAATTTAACTATGGATTAATTTAACAATATTAGTGTTGTTAACTATTCAATTAAATATTTTACTTTAACCCCTTGGCTACATTTGTCGACTGAAACTCGTCATGCATTTGGCCACTGGTGCCTATTTTTATATTCTATTAAAACTACTATTTAAAGAATAAACATTTTGTAGTATATTTCTCTTGCACACATTGTCAAAGTGTATATGAAAAGTTTTAGTGTTGAGAAAGTGGTGCAAGATAGAATTAAAAAAAAAAAAAAAAAAAAAAAAAAAAAAAAAAAAAAATGCAACTTAACAAATTACAACGACTATTTGGGAAATGATTTTTTCAAAGACTAAAATTTAAGAGATAAAAAATCGCAAGGAGTTGATCATACATTACGTAAGCCATGGATTACATTTTTCGGTACTGTAAATTTTTAAACTTCTACGGAGCTGGTCATACATTACGTGCGCCATGGATTAAACATTAATATTCCTGGACCAATTTTTTAAAAATCGCACGGAGTTGATCATACATTACGTACGCCATGGATTACATTTTTTGGTACTATAAATTTTTTAACTTCTACGGAGCTGGTCATACATTACGTGCGCCATGGATTAAACATTAATATTCCTGGACCAATTTTAAAAAAATCGCACGGAGTACATCATACATTACGTACGCCATGGATTACATTTTTCGGTACTGTAAATTTTAAACTTCTACGGAGCTGGTCATACATTACGTACGCCATGCATTAAACATTAATATTCCTGGACCAATTTTAAATGAAATTTCATTCTTAAACTTCTAAACATCCCACAATATTACTTTTTACACCGACGTATAGAGAATAAAATGTACTTTTAAATGCAGTTTGTTTGAAAGCTATATGTCAATTTGTTTCTGAGTTATTAATTTTTTTTTGTAGTTTTTATTACTTTTTTGTCATAGTGGCAATAGAAGTATCCATCTCTGTTGAAAGTAAAGGGAAAATACAGATTACTGTATAGACCAATCAGAAAACGAATAAAATGCGGATTCAACCAATAAAACGCTTTAGATATGTTTTTGATTTCCTACCCTGACAGAGGACAATAACCATTTTTCCAAATGGTTAAAAAAAAAAAAAAAAAAAAAAAAAAAAGGCAGCCTGAAACAAATATGTACCCAATGAGTTAAATTAATACTTACAGGAAAAAAAATTCCCCAGGAGGAAAATGATTGCAATATAAAATGCATTTAAGTAGTCGAACTGCTCATACATGGTATAATCTATATTATAAAGCAAAAACATGTCCAAAAGAAACGTTTAAGTCATTTTTACGGCGGCAAGACCTATCCAATAAATTATCCATTATATACTATAAGATTTAAAATAAGTCGGAAATTATACGTCAAACGTGGAAAAATAAGGTGTGTTCGTACTATAACTAGTTTTATAAATATTCAGATCTTGGTGCAATAGCTGTTGTACTCTTATTCAAAATTGCATGAATACAAAATACTTAAATTAAATAGGACCTATCATGGGATACCATTGTATCAATTACGTATGATGGTGATTTAATAGAATGAAGAAAACTTTTATTAATATCTCTTTAAGTTTTTGATTCGATTTTCATAAAATTTGAAATGACTCGACAAAATTTTACAATGATTATATATATTAAATTTCAAACCATCCGTTCGCGTAGTTTTTGTGCTGCTATATGCGGGCAGACAGACAGACAAACAGACGGATGGAGCAGACGACGACTATAGGTGCTAAGTATTTATATAATTACGAACGCACCTAAAAAAAGGATTAGAAACATTGTCTAACTCGCAACCGCTCCGCTTGCGAATATATACTCATCGAAGTAAAGTATTTTGTTTCGGTGAGGCGCTCTAACATCCCTGAAACTTTGTTGCATTAGTTTTGAAACAACTTACATTTTAGTCTTCTTTTCTAAACGTTTACGCACCAGTCATGGTGAAACTAAATAAAACAAAATTCCATTTTTCACATTTTGCGGGGTAAGAGATGAACATTAAGATTAAGTTATGAAAACAAATAAATCAAGCGGATACTGGCGGAGTAGGAAAGGCATTCCAAAAAGAAAAAAGACAAATTATCCGTACGTGAAAGTATGCAAAAGAAAGGCGTATGTGGCGAGAAAAAAGAAGAAAGGAGATCTAAATAAATAAAAATCCACATGTTTTTCTGTTATTATTATTACTTTGCGTAGTAGTAGCGTTGGTAGTAAGTAGTGCCGACGATTTTCTGAATGAATGAATGACTCGTTCCGAAAAACAACTTCTGCGCAGGAATTTCCATTCATTCTCAGCAGCCGACAGAAAACATCCGCTACTTCAAAATGGCGCAACCATTTAAAATGTCCATTTTATTCTATGCTAGTCCTTGCCCTTCTTCACATGATTCTTCTGGAAAGAATCTCAATAAGAATCTCAATGAACGGACAATAAAAAAAACAAGTCAATTGATGGGAAAGCACAGATGGGGTTGTTGACAGTTAGTGACGCTTTTTTACTTCCATTTCAGCATTTAATTGAAGGTTACAAGGATGTTTTGTACAAAAGAAGAAGAAAAAATCATTTCCTATTCGTTTGGAAAACAAACTCCGCACATAATGCTCTTTAAGTGCGAGCGCATTTGATATCTTTTGCAGCTATAACATAAATCACTGAAAGTTGTTTAACCGTGTTAACAACAAAGTAGTCATCGAGGGGAAAAAACAAACAATAAAAACATTTAAAAAATAGTTATCGCATCGGGCGTCTAAAGTGACAAAGACGAATACGTACCAAAAGATCATTCACTTCAATTCATTTCGTAAACAAGGCACTCGAAGAACGTTACTCCCGAATTACGATTTAAAAACGCTTCTTTTAAAAAGGAAGTTAGGAAAAGTTTGAAATTCAAATCTAACAAAAACGAAACGTTTTAACCAGTTAACTAATATTTTTGTTTTTTCAGTTTATTCGCAGAATGTATGCATTTGTCTTACTATGTATTTCTTAAAGGGTTTCTACAAGATTTAAAATATTCTACCAACATTTTCCAAAATGTTTGGATTTTCCAATATTGTTTACAGAAAATCAAAGGTAAAGTAGACTCCGTATTGTCCAACATTCGCAGAACCATCGGAATGTTGAAAAATCGAAAGCGTTCGAGCATCTTTATTTCTATTTTTATCGTTTTTATTTGTATTGGGTCGTTTGGAAAATCCTTTCCGTGTGGGAAAATCAATTCGTACCGGAAAATTATGCCCGTTACTTATTTGACATTAGATATCGGAATTAATATATAATAATTAAATGATAGAATTTTCCGGTACGAATTATTTTTTCCAAACGAAAAGGATTTTTTTCCGAATGACGCATTAATAATATGCAAACTTTAAGGTGTAAGTAAAATAATATAATTAAAACAAATAACTACAAGAGTCTAAGTAGCATTAAAAGGCCACAAATAAGCTAAATAATTACTACATAAATAATAGTAAAATACTATGAACAGATAAAAAACTACAAGCAATATAGTAAAATGATATAAATCGTCAAGTAAATAAACTAGCACGTACATAAGTAAAATGTTACAATTAACGCAGCTAACCAATTATAAATATAACTCAAATATTAATAACAATAAAATAAAAATAAAAATAATAGATTTCAGTAAACTTCAGCGATTCTTTTCTTTTTTTCATAAGTTGTGCATTATTTAAAGGAACACTTCTTAAAAATAATCTAACACTTCTTAAAAATAATGTGAATTCGCCGAATGAGCGTTGGATAATCGAGAGTATCTTGTTTATAAAAATATACCGAATTTACCATTCCATATTTGTTAACTGTACCTTTTTTAACAGGAGACTTCTGTCCAAATAAATATATTTGAACCAGAAATTTAATTTAATGAATAAAAATAAGTTGATTTCAAACGACTATCTGCTAACTACGAACACTCAGGGATTATCTTGCCCTTTATACAGGCGACACAGCAATGTAAGCCTCTGCACACCATTCATTCACTTTATATTAAATTCTACAAAAGCGCATTGATGATTTCCTTTGCTGGTGTACTCAATGGCGTGTTAAACTTAACGAACAAAAAACTGCTGCTGTTTACTTTTCTAGAAAATTAACTTATCCCAATCGTATTACTATCAATAACACAACTATTCAGTAGAATAACCACTCAAAATATCTGGGGGTTACCCTTGATAGAAGACTTACTTGGAATAAACACTTTATCAATATTCAACCCAAAGTCACCGGAATCTCTAAATCTCTTTCACCTCTTCTTAAAAGTAACACACTTTCTATTAAAAATAAACTTATCTTATATAATGTTTGCATTAGATCTGTACTCACTTCTGCCTGTCCTATCTGGAGATTTGCATGCAAAACCAATATGAATTATCTCTACCGTGCTCATAAAAAAAGCCTCCGTACCATTCGTAATGGTCATCGGTACCTTCGCAATACTACAATCCGCAGGGATCTTTACACCATCTCATTGAAAAAAACGCATAAACCAACCTTCTAAAAACTTTTACAAAACTGTTTACAATATCCCTAATCAAATTGTCGCGGATACCCGATTATGAAGTATCCGACCCCACCAACCCTAAACGCCCTATAAATACTCGCTATTGATTAACGATGAAGGCTTAGATTTTCTCATCCTTCAAGTATAAATAATCTTTCTTTGTTTGTTTCTGTCCTTGTTTTGTTATAAAAAGATATTGATAATCTGCTAAATTTTTAGTAAGATACGATTTTTAGCAAAAAGATAGTAGATTTTTAGTATTTTAGTAAACTTGTTTTAAGATTTAGTAAACTTGTGTTAAGATTTTTAATAAACTTGTTAAAATTAAAATGTATGGTCTCTGTAAAGTAGGGATGCACAACCTTTTTATGAGAAGGGCCACTTACAAAAATATTTGGGTTGTTGAGGGCCACAACAGTAACACAGAGAAAATTCTATATCGGGGGGGGGGGGGGGGTAGGGAAGGGGGTGGTAATTAGTCTTTATTCTTGATGAATAATTATTTTTTGCCTATAATAAAAATAAACAAACAGAAATAAATAATTGTATGAAGGAATGCAGGGCTTCTTCGCATCTGTATGAATAACCATTCAACACTTTATGAAGAGAAGCGGTTCCTTCTTGACAAATGGTGACTTGAAAGAAAAAAATTACACAAACTTTCTAAATAACTGAACGTTATTGAAAATTATATAAAAAATTATTGAAGAATAACTTCATTTAAAATAAAAGGAAACTTATTTTTGAAATAACGGGGCATGATAGACTAATTATGCTATTTTTTTCTGCGGACTATTAACAAAACTCGTTTTTTTTTTTCTTTTGTCAATCAACTGCGACTGATTGACGAAATACGCGATTTTTTATCAACGACCGATTGACAGATTTCGCGGTAATTAAATGGCAAAGTTTGCAATCTTTTCAAACAACCAATTTGCGATACCTGCGATAAATTGACGCAATTCGCGATTTTTTTTTCAGCGATAAATTTTCAAATTTTGTGATTTTTTTCCACAACCGATCAACGAAAATTGCGATTTTTTCCGCCCCCAATCGAATTATTTCGCGACTTTTTTGTTCTGCGATCGATCTTCGAAATTTGCAAGTTTTTTCCATGAACGAATCACAAAATTCCCGATTTTTTTTTTCATGAGTGATTGGTGAATTTTGCGATATTTTACGTGACAGATTGACAATATTTGTAATTTTTTTTCAGTGACCAATCGACGAAACGTGATTTTTTCCTGATACACATTGATGTAATTTGCGATTTTTTTCGCGCAATAAATTGGCAAAAATTGCGATTTCTTTTACGCGCACAATAGATGAAATTTGCGATTTTTTCCTGCGACCAATGGATTTCTATTTCATGATATTTTTTGGGACCGACACATAAATTTTGTAATTTTTTTTCCATGAGCTATTCACGAAAATCGCGAATTTTTGGGAAAATTCATGATTTTTTTTCACGAGCGATTGACAAACTTCGCAATATTTTTGCGACCAATTGACGAAATTTGTAATTTTTTCTATCAATTGACAAAATCGCGATTTTCCCCAGTCGATCAACGAAATTTGTAATTTTTGTATCTCGTCGACAAAATTCGCGATTTTACTGTGCCCGATTAACAAAATCCGTGATTGTTAACTGACTTTGATGAAATTTGCAATTTATTTCCGCGGCGAATTGCCGAAATTTGCGATTTTTTTCCCGCAATAAGCTGGCGAAACTCGCGATTTTCGTAGCCGATCAAGAAAATTTGCGATTTTTCCGCAGCTCCTCGACAAAATTCGCGATTTTTCCGCGTCCGATCAACGACATACGCGATTCTTAACTGACTCTGAAGAAATTTGTAATTTTTACGCGACAAATAGATGAAATTCGACATTTTTCATCTCGATAAACGGACGAAACTCACGATTTTTCCGCAGCCGGCCAACAAAATTTGCAATTTTTCCGTACCTCATCGACAAAATTCGCGATTTTTCTGTGACCGATTAAAGAAATTTGAGATTTTTCCGCGCCGAGTCGACAAAAATCGCGATTTTTCCTCTCGTGATCAACAAAATTCGAAAATTGTCCGCGCCCGATGAACGAAATTTGCGATTCTTAACTGATTTTGACGAAATTTGTAATTTTTCTCGCGGCAATTTTACAAAATTCCGATTTTTTCGCACGATCAACTAATAAAACTCGCTATTTTTCAGCAACCGATCAAGGATTACATAATCGACAAAATTCGCGATTTTTTACGCGTCCGATCAACGAAATTCACGATTTTTACCTGACTCTGACAAAATTTGCAATTTTTTTAGCGGCAAATTGTCGAAATTCGCGATTTTTTCTCGCGATAAACTGACAAAACTCGAGATTTTCCCCCAGTTGATCAGCGAAATTTGAGATTTTTTTGCGACTCATTGTTAAATTTCGCGATTTTGCCGAACTCGATCAACGAAATTTGCGATTCTTAATTGGCTCTGGTGAAATTTGCAATTTTTTCGCGGGGCAAACGGACCAAATTCGTGGGTTGACGAAATTCGCGATTTTTTCCTGCGACATATGGACAAAAAATTGCAATTTTTCCAGTTATAAATTGACGAAATTGTGTAAAAAAAAAAACCGAAGAAATTATATAAATTGTGATCGCGAACCACACGTTAACCCATGGTGGGCCACAGGTTGTGCATCCCTACTGTAAAGTTTTTTTTTTTTTTTTTTTTTATGGGGTGACCCACGGTAGCTTTTTCGCCTGTCCTTTCGGAACTAATGGAATTTTTCTATCTTTCTATCTATCTTTTTTTATTTTTTTTTTCAACTATATTGTTATACTTCTTGTACTTCGCCATACTATTAATTTTTAAATTGCTTTTGATACTCTTTCTTAACTTCTCATAGTTATTTTTCTGTTTGTGGCTACCAGCAGCGTTTAAACATAATCTTTTAAGGCTCCCTGATTCCCTTGAAATACAAACCACCTCTATACTGGATGTTAAGTTACCACGCAACGACGCAACTAGGTAGTCTATGAAACAGCTGGCAGTGTTCCATTCTGCTAACTATGCATATATTATAATAAACTTTTTTTTTTCTTCTGCAAAACGTATCCATAATTATGTATTGAAATACAGTGCAATGGTAGATTTATCGTAGTTATAAAAATTTTAAAGTTTTAGTATTGTGGTTGAAAAGTTAAGGGGTCTCAGGACTCTTAAAATTGGTAAAAATGAAAAAAAAGACCATTTTCAAAATTTAATATCTTAAAATGTATATAATTTTAAAATACACTTTTTATTGGGATGAAAGATATAAGTATGTTCTTTCATTTCATGCATTTAAAAATTGCAATATGCAGAATAAGCATTTATAGGGGACACCAAACTGTCAGACATCTGACGAGCAGAAAATTGGTATGACAGCTTACGCGCAAGATTTCGCGGAAAATTTCTACAGTATAATCACTTAATTTTTTTTTTTTTTTTTTTTTTTTTTTTTTTTGAACAATAAAAAGAAAATTTTAGGTTCATTTTATACAGACTAACATGAAACATATGTTTGAAAATTTTATGAAAAAATATACAGAGATATCGTTTGAGAGATAGTTTTTGAGATATCGTGCGCGTTATGCCATTTGGAGAAAAATGACTTCAAAGTTTCGGAAACGGTGCTTCAGCTATTGAGCGATTATAATTCTAAAAGCCATAACTTCTGGTCTAATGGGAATTTCAAAGGAACAATTATATGAAAATGTTCAGAAAAGATAGGATTTAATATCTAAAAAAAATTAAATTTTCGAAAATTTTGAAGCTTTAAGAGTCCTGAGAGCCCTTAATGAGAAAATCAGATTTTAATATAAAAGTGTTATATAATAAATATCCCGAATTTGCGAATTTGACAGGGTGAAGATTTTTTTAGATTTAATTTAATATTTTTCCTATTAAAGTTACTTTAATTCTATTTTTTTTTCTTTCAATTCAGCATTTTGTTTTTTTTAATGATAAATATTTACACAATAAAAAATATTTCATTTTCTCTAATATACATTAACTTTATTAAGATGTATTAGAAAAGCAAGTAAATTTGGAAAAATGCCATATCTTGTCGGAAATAGTGCTATTAACTCATTAACGCCCGAATGATTTTCTTCATTTAAATTTAGATTTTAGATTTCCCACCACTTTTCAATTTTTATCTTATTTTATCAAGGAATTTGTCTCGTGAAAGAAAGTATATATTTATCATCATATTTACTAATGTGAAAAGCGCTTTCTTGAAACTAACAAGGAGAGGGCCAACCTTGTTAATCACAGATTTTGATTATTTTAATATATGTTGTAGTGTAGCGACCCCTTAGTGTCAGGTTCAACGAATTTTATACAACGCTCCTTAGTTCTTGAGAAACCGGGAAGGGGGGGGGGGTGTCTAATATTAGTACACAACTTAAATACTTACTTCGCAGCCAAAATGATAGGTTAGTCGTAGCTCCGTTGGTATGGCGTTTGCCGGCTGGTTCGCGGGCCCGGGTTCGGTACCTGAATGCGCTAGATTTGTTTTTCTCATTTTTTGTTTTATAAATATACTTGTAATTATAATTTAATAATTTCAATTAAAAATTTTAATATCATACATTAATTGTAACGTTAACAAGCTTAGATTTATCATTTCTTATTTGTAAAGTATTATTTTTCATCCTTTAAAGAGGTTTAAAAAGAAATTGGACCTATTATTGAATGATAAAAATTCCAAAATCGCGACAAAAGCTGTTGTGGCACCCTCTAGTTAGGATAAAATAAAAGAATATTCAAATAAAATAAAAATAAAAGCAGAAAGAAGATAAAGGGGAAAGCGAAATAATTGAAAGCGCAAGCATACTTATTACAAATTTAAAAATCTTTAATACGCATAAAATTGGTTGTAATTTAATTCTGATGCTAATTTTTAATATAATTATGCTTGTTACTTAAAAAAAAAAAAAAAAAAAAAAAGTAGTATTATCGCATTGACTTCCTTTGTTAAAGCAATGCTTAAATGATGTTTCTTTGAAATCACGAATTGACACAATTGCTCAATATCATTGCCTCGATAAAGAATATATGAAATACATTTTAAAAGCGATTTTTAAAAATTTAACAGTTTTATGATATTTTATTACAACTGTTTAGTTAAAAATAAAAAATTAAATAGGTTAAAATTATAATTGAAGTACAATATTAAAAATTTTAATTGAGAATGAGAATATTAAGTTATACTTACAAGTATATTTATAAAACAAAAAATGAGAAAAACAAATGTAGCGCATTCAGGTATCGAACCCGAGCCCGCGGATCAGCCGGTAAACGCGCGCCATACCAACTGAGCTACGACTAACCTACCATTCTGGTTGCAAAGTAAGTGTTTAAGTTGTGTACTGATATTAGAACTCCCCGGTTTCTCAAGAACTAAGGAGCGTTCGATAAAATCCGTTGAACCTGACACTAAGGGGTCTCTACCGTACAACATATATTAAAATAATCAAAATCTGTGATTAACAAGGTTGGTCCTCTCCCTGTAAGTCTAGCTATCTAAAAATATGCCACTGGGCGTTAATGGGTTGAGGGAATAATAGCGATTTCTCGGCATACGTTTTTCATCTATTTCTTTCCATATTTTATGTTTTGCGCATATCTCGCATGTTAGGAATAAGCTTATTTTTATTTATTTATTTTTAGTTTTTAGAAACAGAAATGTCTTTCTGAAAATCTTAGAAATCGAACACGTTTGCAAAATATTTCGTTGACTTTAATATAAATACACGTATTTAATTACTCTTAATTTTTGGCACCGCAGGAAAATCCCCAATTTTGCCTTTTTTAATACCTGCCTTTTCTAATAAACATAGTGAAAGAATTATAGTAACAGTGTAGTTTGTGACACTTTTCACTTGCGTTCTTCCTGGCGACTGTCAATTGACGAAAAATTGAAGTATTTATCTTAAATAATTCAGCTATTAAATATCTGTTGTGACTATATTTCACAAATGATTGATGATTGAGTACCAGAAAAATTTGGCAATGATATCTCTCGCACAAATGAAGGTAAATAAATAAATAAAATAGATTCAATCATAAGTCAATCAAATAAGTTTCCCGGTGTAATAATTTAACCATTTCAAGGGTAAATAATTGCGTTTCTGTAATGTTGAATTCACACCGGAATTTTCGAAAAAATTTGTTTCCAAAATAAGGAAAAACAATATTACAACTTCTTTTCAGCCAAAGTTTTAAAAGTAAAACTTAAAAGTTTCCGATGAAAACCTAAATTAAAATTAAGTGGAATATAATATATCCCACCGCCCATCAAGTGGTTAAAGTGTTTGGTTTGTCCAAATACAGGTAAACATTATGTCCATAAAAATAGATAAAATTTCGGCCCGAATAAAATATAGTGGTCAAAGATATCCTTAGTTCGTAAAATAAAATGATAGTAGCAAATTTTGAAGCGTTTCTACTGCATTAAAATTAAACATCCTAAAAGCACTTTTGGCTATTCGTTTTTTAAAAATATATGTTTCAAAAATGTAATTATTTTTCTCTCTATTTCAGTTGAAATTACACGTGGAAGTAGTGTGGATAATGCGATATTATTCAAGAGATGCGGTTGATTTATTAGCCGCCGGTATGTTATTTCTTTCGTCCACCAATTAAAGTGTCGTCTCTAATAAACAACGTTCCGTTGTATAAGCCAGCCGCAAAATAAAGCAGATATATTCTAGTACGGTTAAATACGCTACTGAAATTTTTTAAACTTCTAAGCATCGCGCATTTTCAATTTTTATACCGTCGTATTGGGGAAAAAAACTACTTTTAAATGATATTTGTTTGAAAACTGCATCTCAATTTATTTTTGAGGTATTAATTTTATTGTAGTTTTTAGCTCTATTAGTTTCATGTTGGCAACTGAAATACACCATTTCTGTAGCAAGTGAAGGAAAAATAGTTGGAAAAAAGTAATTATATCTTTTTGTTGTCATTTCCCCATAATAGCTGAAAAAAAAAAAAACAATGTAATTAAAATACGTGCTATTTTGAAAAATATAAATGAATGATTCCTGAAAACATTGAGCTATTATAAAAATGTTTAATTTAAAGATATATAACCCATTTGTGCCTGAATTTTTGTTTTCTCAAATTTTTTGGTAAAATCACTTTAAAATATTGCAAAATCAACTGGAAAAATACTATAAAAAATTAAGCTTAATACTTATTTGATAAAATGTAAAAGAACTAAATATGAGTATTTCTAGTAGAATAATATACATAATTATATATTTTGCCTATATTTATATTTAAAATATTTTTAAATTGTATATTATGTACTATAATTTGTAGTTTAATGAACTACAAAAATTATATATATTTATTTCTTTGCAGAGACTAATAATGTTACAACTATTATTAATAATAAAATAAGAATAATCGTATTGCAGACTTAATAACAATTTATTTCAACAATATCTTCGAAAGGAGATTGCATAAATAACTGTATCCTAAATTTCTAACAAAAATATGTGCCCATTTGTGCCTAGAAACCTATATTTTGTACATTACAAAAATGCATAAAAAATAGGCTTGAACATTTAATTTCGCAATTTAAAAAAAATACGCATTTCAAAAAAGTCCACAAGCTAAGATTATAAGTTGCGATTTTGGGTCCATGATAGAAAAAATGCAAATAAACTTACTTTTTACATTTCGCCCTCTTGAAAAATTAAAAACCTATAAACACCAAAAAAAGCCTTAATTTAAGCAAATAAATATCCACCTTGTGCTGTCATCTCTCGGTTATAGATAAAGACATTTATAAATAATGATTTCATGCAATTTTCATGTTATAAAGAAGAAGAAAATTATACAAATGCATTAAAATTTGAAACGTCCCAAAAATGGGACGCTAGGCATAAATGGGTTAAAAACAAATGAAGACATAAGAATCATGAGATAGCCGATTTTGTTTGTCGAGCTTCTTGAATGACGTAATCTCTTTGTTTGGATTTGTGTATTATTCAGCGATAGTGACGTCCTTTGCATACTTTGCTGTAGATGGTCTTTAAGACTGGATCGTAAATGAGGAATTCTTAAGCGGATGCGAATGATGTCATTTTATGTAAAATATAAGTGTGTGTTTTAGGTCTTAAAACTGAAATAAGTTTTGTACTATCTATATTTATATACATATATATTAGCCCCGATATGATGTTTCTTTCGGCCAGCAATTAAAATGTCGTCTCTCAAAAATAACATTCTGTTGAATAAGCCAACTGTAAAGCAAAGCAGATGTATCATTGTACGATTACTTTACTTTACTTTACTTGTACTTTACTGCAATTTTTTTAACTTCTAAGCATCGCACATTTTCAATTTATATACCGTCATATTGGGAAAAAAAGGTACTTTTAAATGCAATTTGTTTGAAAACTGCATCCCAATTTAATTTTGAGATATTAATTTTTTTTGTAGTGTTTTAGCGCACTTGTTTAATATTGCATGCAACTGAAGCACTCCATTTCTCTGGAAAGTAAAGAATAAAATAGTTGGAAAATAATAATTATATTTTTGTTGCCATTTTTCCATAACAACTTTTTAAAAAATGTAATTAAAATATGTGCTATTTTGAAAAATATAAATGAATGATTTCTGATAAAATAGGGAGCTATTACAAAGTATAATGAATTTTAAGTATGTTTATTAATATTACAAATAAATGAAGGCATATGAAACCTTAAATAACCTTTTTTCATTTTGTCCAGTTTCTTGAATGACGACATCTCTTTTTTTTGGATTTGTGTATTATTCAGCGATAGTGACGTCCTATTTATATTTTACTGTAGATGTTGTTTAAGACTATATCGTAAATAAGGAATCCTTCCCCCAGATGCGAATGACGTCGTTTTATATAAAATAAAGCGTATGTTTTAAGTCTTAAAACTGAAATATGTTTTGCACTGTCTATATTTATACACACACACACACACACACACATATATATATATATATATATATATTCATCGGGGGCGACACTAAATTCTGTAAAAACAGAATTCCTGATATAAATAATATCATAAGACGAAATGCAATTTTTCACATTGATTAAACATAAAATAAATAGTGTGAACATTAAAAAGGTCCGCAATCTTATTTAAAAGGCGACTAATGTAATGAAAAAAAATGCTACAAGTTTAAAATATACATTTTATTTAAAACTTCTTAGTACTTGCAAACCTTCCAAGTTCATCATCAGAGGATATCTTAAGGGTCCTGTCCCTGCCGGCGAAGACACTCACGAGCTAATGCTAATCCTATGGGGAGGGATTTTTCTAATATATCGTTTGCATTTCGTCATTTTTAAATAATTTTTTTTGCATTGGATAACCGAGGTCCGTCTCTACAGCGCACCTTGGTTACTTTTTCGATTTTGGTTGCAGATATTTCTTAGAATGACACTTTCATTTTCAGAACCGGTTTTGAAAATGAAAGTAACTTTATTAAAAATATCTGCGACCAAAATCGAAAAAGTAACCAAGGTGCGCTGTAGTGACAGACCTCGGCTTTCCAATGCAAAAAAAAATATTTAAAAATGTCGAAATGCAAACGAGATATTAGAAAAATCCCTCCCCATAGGATTAGCATAAGCTCGTGAGTGTCTTCGCCGGCAGGGAACTAAATGTTGTTTATTTATACAAATACGTCACTTTGTTTTGAAAATGAACGAGGCAATAATTACTAGAGTTGAAAGTAGAAGTACAAAGTGATGTTATAAAATAAATGGAACTGCAATTAATAATAATAATATATATTTCCTCTAATTAAATTCAATCCAAGAAATTGCTACTGCTACTTCTACTTTCAACTCTAGTAATTATTGGCTCTCTCATTTTCAAAACAAAGTGACGTATTTGTATAAATAAACAACATTTAGTTAAGATATTCTCTGATGATGAGCCTGGAAGGTTTGAAAGTACTAAGAAGTTTTAAATAAAATGTATATTTTAAATTTGTAACATCTTTTTCATTATATTAGTCGCCTTTTAAGTAAGATTGTCGACCTTTTTAATGTTCACATTATTTATTTTATGCAGAATTCCTGTTTCTAGTGTTTGTTTTTACTAAGGTAATGCAATATTATTCAAGAGATGGAGTTGATTTATTAGCCCCCGATCTGCTATTTCTTTTGGCCCGCAATTTAAATGTCGTCTCCAAAAACTAACGCTCCGCTATATAAGCCAGCCATAAAACAAAGCAGGTGCATCTTATGTGGTTCAATACGGATAATCTGTACTGAAATTTTTTAAACTTCTAAGCATCGCACATTTTCAATTTTCATACCGTCGTATAGGTAAAAAGAAACGTACTTTTAAATGCAATTTCTTTGAAAACTGCAACTCAATTTATTTTTGAGATATTAATTTTCTTGTAGTTTTTAGTGCTATTAGTTTCATGTTGGCAACTGAAGTACTCCATTTCTGTAGAAAGTGAAGGGAAAATAGTTGGAAAACAGTAATTATATCTTTTTACTGCCATTTTCCCATAACAATGAAAAAAAAAAGTAATTAAAATATACGTGCTATTTTGAAAAAAATATATAAATGAATGAGTTCTGATAAAACATGGAGCTATTATAAACTATATTTAATTTTAAGTATCTGAATTAATGTTACGAACAAATGAAGTCCTATGAATCATTAGATAGCCGATTTTTTTTTTAATTTTTATTTATTTATTTATTTATTTTTTGTCGAGTTTCTTAAATGACGAAATCTCTTTTTTCTGGATTTGTGTATTATTCCCCGATAGTGGCGTCTTATGCCAACACAGTCCCGATATATATATCATCTTTTCGAGACGGTATTACTTATGCATACTTTTCTGTAGATGTTTAAGACTGGATCGTAAATGTGGAAATGTGGAATTCTTCAGCGGATGAATATATTTCCATGTGTTTAAATGGTTTAATTGTACAAAAAGTTTATATATATATATATACATTCATTCGGGGCGACACTAAATTCTGGAAAAGCAGAATTCCTGTTTTTTTAGTTTTAGTTTTTAGTAAGGTTCTTTTGTAGGAACTGTACGATAAGTTTGAATCTTAAATACTTCTAAACATTTTTCCTTTTTTTATTTTTTTACATTTTCTAAACGTGAAAATAACACCATAAATACAAAGAGAAAAAAATATTTCTTTTTTTTAATTTAAAAAGGTTTTTCTTTTCTTTTTTTTTTCTTATAATATACTATCTGACATAAATTATTTCTGACATAAATTATTATTTAATTAATTATTATTTTTCTGGCACGCTGTTCCTTTTGCACTGAAGAAGAATCTCGCTAGTAGATTCGAAACAGCTGTTTGCTGCTTTTCATATATTATTTGTGCATTTTAAACGTTGTTTTTTCTGCTTTTTAATATTGTTGCACAAAGGCTTTATTTGCTATTTTTATAAATTATTTCATTTGTCAGAAAGAAAAGACTGTGACTCCTTAAAGTACGTTTTCTTCATATTTTAAAAAATTTAGAGGGAAAAGTTGTTACAAGATTACATTACATTGCATGTTACATTACATTGCATAAAGTTGTAAATTTTTCTAAAAAAAAATTACCGATAAAAAATTTAAAAAATATTATTTTACTTAAAATGAAATTCATACATTTGGATGCATAAAAGTGGCGAAAATTTTGGACAACTTTTGAAATTTTCTTTTTAACACCAAATTTCAGATTTTCACCTTTTGGTATTAAATGTATTTGAACTCTATTTTTTTTCCCTTTTAAATAAGCTTTAAATTTTCTTTCAGATGATAAATACTTGTATTACGTGAAATATCTACTTTTTATGAGCATGTAAATTTAAAAAAGAATTGAAATTTCAAAAAGTGTCTACAACTCTGACCACTGTAGAAACTACGGCATACAGGATATTAAAAACTCGTCAAAAGCGGCTAGATAAAATTGTTAAACTGGGTTTATCTCTAACCTTTGTTTAGTTTCTGTTAGTGAAGTTAGTACTTAACTTCGAAATCTACCTGCGCCTGTAGTTCAATTTTTTTTTGTTTTTACTAAGGTAATGCGATATTATTCAAAAAATAGAGTTGATGTATTTTTGTTTTTTTTCTTAAGTTCTTTTATGAGAACCGTTCGATAAGTTTCAATCAACTTCTAAACATTTTTTTATTTATTTTATTTATTTATTTATTTATTTATTTATTTTTTTTTTTGTATTTTCTAAACGGGAAAATAACACCATAAATACAAAGAGAAAAAATTATTTCTTTTTTTTTTTAATTTAAAAAGGTTTTTCTCTTTTTTTCTTATAATATACTATTTGAAATAAATTATTTCATTTGTCAGAAAGAAAAGATGGTTCTGTTCTTTAAATGATGTTCTTTAAAGTACGATTTCTTCATATTTTAAAAAAATTTAGAGGAAAGGGTTGTGTACAAGATTTAGCACTACATTGCATAGACTAAAGTTGTAAATTTTTCAAAAAAAAAAAAAAATCACCGGTAGAAAATTAAAAAAATATTCTTTAAAAAGTTCTTTTCGTACTTAAAATGAAATGAGTACATTTGGATGCATAAAAGTGGCGAAAAATTTGGACAATTTTCGAAATTTCCCTTTTAACACTAAATTTCAGATTCCTCCTTTTCGTATTAACCCCTTAAGGGGCACTGGTATATATTATATACCACCTACGATTAATGAAGTTTTACACCAGAAAAATTTTATTAAATTTTACTTTTCTAACTTTGGTGGAAAAAAGCCGTAAAATTGCTTTTACTTATTTTGAAATAGAATTTTTCAAAGATTCCGGTGGGAATTCAGCATTTCACAAACGTAATTGCTTGCCCCTCAAGGGGTTAAGAGGTTACTTCAGTCAAATGAAAAGACACGTTCCCTAATGCTAATCCTATGGAAGAAATTTATAAAGATATCTCGGTCGCATTTCAATATTTTTAAATGATTTCTTTTGCATTGAATAGTTGAGATCGATCTGTATGCAGACCGTTTTTTACTTTTTCGATTTGCAGATATTTTTTATGAGAATGCTTTTACTTTCGAAATCGTCTCCGAAAATGAAAGTGTCCTTAAAAGAAATACCTGTAAACAAAATCGAAAAAGTAAACAACGGCCTTTGTACAGATCAATCTCAACTATTCAATGCAAAAGAAATCATTTAAAAATATTGAAATGCGACCGAGATATCTTTATAAATTTCTTCCATAGGATTAGCATTAGCGAACGGGTCTTATCGTTTGACTAAAGTAGCCTCTTAACACTAGAACAGCCGGCTATTTTACCCAAGTTTTATAAATAAGTGTTTTACACCGGAATTTTTATTTTAATCTATTTAACTTAATTAATCAGCCTATTTTTGTACTGCATTCATTTAACATATCTTATGAAGAAATTTCTGGTTCGAATGGACAGTTATAAATTTGGAAGGGGTCAAAATGACCCCTAATGGCGGTTCTGGTGTTAAATGTATTTGAACTCTATTTTTTTCCCTTTTGAATAAGCTTTAAATTTCTTTTCAGATGATAAATACTTGTATTACACGAAATATTTACTTTTTATGAGCTTGCAAATTTGAAAAAGAATTGAAATTTCAAAAAGTGTCCACAACTCTGACCACTGTGGAAAATAGGCACGCAGGATGATTCAAAATCGCGTCTCAAAAATTTTAAGAAGTAGTTTAGCACACCACAATATATATGTATGTTTTTTCTCTTGGGAAATCAAAAATTTAATTTTTGATTACAAAATACAGGGTTAGATGTAAATTTCCAAATGGGCGAAAAAATGTCCGGACCTGGATTCGAAGCAGGGATCTCCTGGCTGAAGCCGTGTGATTTATTCTGATGAGCTGTACTAGGTTTCAGACCAGATGCTATAATCATTAAGGTTAGCTGGGTGAAAAACTTCCACCAGATGTGTCCGGGATAGCTCAGATGGTAGAGCACTGGCGGCTTCAGCCAGGAGATCCCTGGTTCGAATCCTGGTCCGGACACTTTTTCGCCCAGTTGGAAATTTACATCTAATATGATTTATTTACCAATTAGAATAATTGTGTTAAAATTAATCTAGTGAAAATACAGGATGTCTGATTCCAATCCAAATATATTCCGATTGTTTGTTCAAAACTAAACAAAAGAAGAAGAAGAAAGAAAGAAAGAAAGACATTTTAAAGAAATTTCGGAATTCACGAATTTCCCGTGCAGGAAGACAGATTGGCAAAAATTGTCGTTATTCGCCTATCATGTTTATCATTGGCAATTTGGCCACTAGTGTTCAAACCAGTAGTAATCAAAAATAACTATTCGAACTTTCTGGGGAAAATTTAGAATTTCTTAACGATAGTTTTACAAATGACATATAAATGCATCAGCTGCCTGTATAGTGTAAATAACATTCCTAGAAGAGTATTAAAAAAATGTAAAAGAAAAAGATAATAACAAATTTCAAATCATAAAGCTTTGTGCTTTTGTTCAATCACTTTGAGAAATTTCTTCAAATACTGGAGATAGTCGAAGTGACTACTTTAGGCAGCTTATCTAATTAAAACTCGTTATCTAACTAATTAAACAAGTAATATAAAAATTTTGTTTTTAAAGTCAATTCCTACTTAGGTCATGAAAGAAAAATTTAATATAATCCCTTAAGCTAATATTAGTTTTTGTTGCATTAAAATATCTCAATTTGTTGATTTTCTATAAGCAAGTAGGTTTACAATGGAAGTCTATGGGAATTTGGCGAAATATTAGAGATATCGCCAAGTTGGCGTCACTTTTGACAACTCATTTTGGTCGCCAAGTTTGGCGATATATCGTCAAGTTGACGACAAACTTGGCGGTATTTGGCGACAGAACAGGGTTCCCCCCCAATGGTAACCCCACTGATAGATATGAAGATGCATTAAATGCTTCAATAACCGATGACCGCCATTTTGTCTCCCATGTAAAACTAAAATTAATGAATTAAAATTTGAAAAAACTGTATTAACATCAATTGGCACCCGATTACAATTACTGTTTACAGTTGCAGTTACAGTTTAAAAAAAAATATTTCAACTTGATAGGATGAATAATAAGTATTTTATTAACGATTGAAATTTTGAACAAGATATATAAATAAATAAATAAATATAGGGAGAGTGTGAACTAATAGTAGGAATTGAATAAAACTCATTATTACACAATAATTTCGGAACTTTCTGATAATGAAATAAGCCGAAACTACTTTATAAGATGTAGACTTCTTAAATAACATTCATAGAAGTGTATTAAAAAATTGCAAAAGAAAAAAGAATAACGGATTTCAAATCGTAAAGCTTTGTGGTTTTGCTAATTCATTCTGAGAAATTGTCTCCAAATACTGGAGATAGTCGAAGCTACTATTTTAGTCGTAGACAGCTTATCTAAACTAAATAAATAAAACTCGTTAATTAACTAACTAAATAAAACACGTTAATTAGCTAACTAAATAAAATTCGTTGTTACACAATAATTTCGGAATTTTCTGATAATGAAATAAGTCAAAATTACTTTAATAAGATGTAGACTTCTTAAATAACATTCATAGAAGTGTATTAAAAAATTGCAAAAGAAAAAAGAATAACGGATTTCAAATCGTAAAGCTTTGTGGTTTTGCTCAATCGTTCTGAGAAATTGTCTCCAAATACTGGAGATAGTTGAAGCTACTATTTTAGTCGTAGACAGCTTATCTAACTAAATAAATAAAACTCGTTAGTTAACTAACTAAATAAAACACGTTAATTAACTAACTAAATAAAACTCGTTGTTACACAATAATTTCGGAATTTTTTGATAATACAATAAGCCGAGACTACTTTGACCCTTTATGTACTGAATTAGGAATTCATGAAAATTTTATCTTCTAAAGCATTTTTCGCGAATTTTTGAAACTATATTAGAAGATTTACATAATCATTTAATAAATTTTAGAAGGATATTAGAAGGATTAATTAAATTTGAAGTTATAGGAATTTTGTGCAATATTTTTAACCCCGCTCAAATCTTTTATTTTAAATGTTTTTCTTGGCATTTTGTAGAATTAGGAAAAGTACACATATAATGTTCTTACAGTAGAAATATAGAAATATTTCCGAATTGACTACTCCCCCCTTCCCCCAGGCCAAGAAAGATGCAAAGTCAAAAGGAATCATCCTTTTAAAAATATTTTTGTTTTGTGTAACCAATAATGCTTTTGGAACAAGATAAAGTAATGCATCTATAGCTCATTCTAAACTGTATTACAACTAATCTATTTATTAAATGAATTTTTAACAAGTTATTTTAATTGTACTTATAAGTACCGTCTGTAGATAAAGGATTAATAAGATGTTGACTTCTTAAATAACACTTATAGAAGAGTATTAAAAAACTGCAAAAGAAAAAAGAATAACGGATTTCATATCGCAAAGCTTTGTACCTTTGCTCAATCATTCTGAGGAACGAGGAACTGTTTCCAATTCTGGAGATGTCGAAGCGACTACTTTAGACAGCTTATCTAACTAACTAAATAAAACTCTCTTAAAATACTAGCTAACTAAATAAAACTCTCTAAAAATACTAGCTAACTAAATAAAACGCGTTAACTAATTAACTAAATAAAACTCGTTAACTAACTTAATAGAGCTCGTTAACTAACTAAATAAATAAAACGCGTTAACTAATTTTCTGATAATGAAGTAATCCGAGACTACTTAATAAGATGTTAACTTCTTAACACTGAGTATTAAAGAATTGTAAAAGAAAAAAGAATAACAGATTCAAATCGTAAAGCTTTGTGGTTTTGCTCAATCATTCTGAGAAATTGTCTCCAAATACTGGAGATAGTCGAAGCGACTACTTTAGACAGCTTGTCGACAGTCATTTTCTAGGTCAAGGTCAGTGTGTGCCAACCGATCTTACTCTCCAGCATCTTCCTCTGTCTCTCCAATCCCCAGTCTCTCTTGTTTTTCTTCAATCCGTTTTTTTTCTATCTCTCTTTTTTTTCTGTTTTGTATTTCCTTCATTCTTGCGGAGAATGCGACCTCCCCAAATTTTTCCTCGTACGTCATTCCAACAACGACATTGGAAAGCAAGGTGGGAATTAAGACGAAAAAAAAAAGTAAAATTAAGGGAGGAGCACTTCCGTTGATATTTTTGTTGCGAGATCGTGAGTAATAGCAAAGGAAGCTGTCGCATGAAAATAATGTTGGCATATTGTAATGATTCAAATCAAATGTTTCTTTACAAAGTTTTATTTTTAGATTCTTAGATTCATTTGTGATTCTTTTCGTCAAAATTTAACTCAACAATTTTAGAAAGACTTTAGTCTGATTTCAGAAAAACATGAGTCAGGATGAAAAACAAACTTTTTTTTTTTTAACAGTTTCAAACTAAACCAAATTAAAAACAAAATTATTGCAATTTTAAGAATTTTTCCTAAAGATTTCGGAAACGAAATATGTTTTAACAATATGCACATTTTGTTGTTTTTTAAGAAGCAAATGTTAAAATAATCAAGCGTCACATGCTCAATGAAGTTTCATGCTGAACAGAAATGAGCACCTTATTATTAAGTAGGCATTATTTATTATGTATTATAAAATTTCTTGATCCTATATTGTTAGAGCAGTCGCCTATATGTCTGGCGCAGACAATGCATCTGTTTTCGAAAAGTTGTCTTCACAAACAGATTGCGTAAAATTTTACATATACAGTCGAACCTCTATTTAACGAAGTCGCTAAATCCTGAAAAAAAGTTCGTTATATGGAAAATTCGTTAAATAGAGAGTCACCTTTTAAAATACTTTAAAATATATAAAACATGTTTTAAGTCCATAAACACTAAATATAATTTAAAAAAGTAATTGATCACGCTTTTTTTTATAATATATATCGATTTGTTTTATTTATTTTACCCATCAAAAATAAATCTGGAAGGGAAATAAGAATGAAACAAAAGATTGTCTGAAAATAAATTGTATTTTCAGTTAAAAAAATAATTTTACATTAAAATCACGGTTGATTATTATGGTTTATAAGCTGTTTGGAGGAACACCAAATTTTAAAGCAATATTCTTTTTCTTCACGCCTTTATCCACCTCATCAAGCTTTTTTTTTTTATGGTCAGGCACTTTTGCTCTGACATTTTCGAGCTACAAGAACCGAAATTACTAGCACGATTGATCAACAATCTAGAAAACGGGAGACTCTAGTCTAGGGACACGGTACAGCTCCATTGAGGATTAAAGGGGGGTATTGAAAGTTTGCACTTCTTGTAGGAAAAGCAAAGAATCACAGCGACTTTAGTGTTCCCGGTCAGTTAGGTGCCTGGTAAGACCTGTTCCTGGTCATTGATCATCATAAAATGTGTTAAAAGAAAGAATAAGTTTGAAATGCCTAGTAATATTTTGAGAAATAGGGAGAAAAAAATTTAGATCCCACGAAAAAGTTCGTTAAATAGAGAATGCACTTCGCTATTTGGAGGTTATTTTACGAAGAAATTCGCAAAATGTTCTTGGTTCCAAGAAAAAGTTCGCAAAATAGAGAAATTCGCAAAATAGAGGTTCTTTAAATAGAGGTCCGACTGTACATACAAAATAATTATTTTTTACGCATTAATATGAGAATAATTAATGTATCAATATTTTATTTGTTGCCTTAATTCTTGTATAATACAAAATGTATTTTCTTTATACTTTTATGAATACTGTGATATTTTTAATAAAATAAAATAATACACACAGTGGTGCCAACTTATATGGGCCCACGGGACCCGAGTCCACCCAATAATTTGTTCTTCCAGCACACCCAGTTTTCATTTTTCTATTTTCGTGGTTAGTATTTGTTTTTCAATGGCTGAAAAGAAATTATTTCGTTGACGTTCGTAAAATTATTTTGTTTGAAAATACGGTAAAGATAGCAATAACAGAGACACACACCGGGGCCTAAAACACAACCTGCCCCCCCCCCCCCCCCCCAAGCCTTCCGTTCATCCTAATCGGCATACAATCAATTTTCCCTCAAAAAAAAGCCCTGCATGTTCGGAAATTAATTTTTCTTCCTAAATGCACTAAGCTTGCAGTTGTTATTATTCAGTTGTTATTATTCATTCCATTTTTTGGGTTAAAGGATTTTTCAAAAAAGCTGACACACACACACACAAACAAAAACAAAAACAAAAAAAAACGGCCATTTTTTTTTCGATTCTGACCATAAAATCAGAGTTTTAACTTTTTACGACTGCTGTTTCATCTTCACCTAACACTTCATTTATAATGGCTGTTTCATAATAATGGAAGCCATCAGTTCATCAGAAGAAAATAACTCGGTTAAAGCGGAAACTCGGTTAAGCGGGACTCTGCTGTAGTTATATAACTTCTTTCCGCGACATTTCATGAAAAAGTGTAAATATTGGAAGTTTTTTATTATTTTTTCTCAATTTATTAGTATAATTTTAAAACGTATACCAACTTTTATTGCGATATTATAAAGCTACCATTTAACAAAACACCAGGTTCCTAAAGCGAAATTTAATGCACATGGAACATTTTTAATTATAGTGATTAATTAACATATTTTAATTAATAACTTAATTAATTACACATATCTTTGAATAAAACTGGTTAATTTACCTGGAAAATGTATGAATTGTTATGAGAGAAAAATTTCCGTAGAATTGAAAGCGTTGTTATCAGACACGCAAATTCCGACAGTACTTTGTTTCTTTAATTCGATAAATTTGTCGATGGTTATTTCCGGATCAGGAGAATTTATGAGTTTAACAACATCTTTAGCATCCTATGTCTAAGTTGAGTTCTCTTCCATTTTCGACGATTTCATCAATTAACCCCTTAATTCTAGCTACCGTGATATTCATGGGCTGTGTCTTTTATTCAGATTGTTTGATTCCCACCAGTTTTATAAACCTGCGTAATTGGATTTATTATGGTATCACTTTACCTGCCATTAAATAAGGTGAAAATTTCTTTTTCAAAAAAGTTGTGCCAATAAGCAATATGAATTTTTAAAACGTAATTTAATGCGACCGTTAAGGGGTTAAGAGAGATACAGAATCATAATTTTAAGTTGTTTTCTTAGTCTCTCCGAAGAAAAAGGGGCACAGACTTTTCTAGCATCTCTCATTGTTTTTTGCTGAAGTTCATCCATGAATCCCCTATGGCTGTGACTTCATCTGAGATGTTGAATTTATTCCAAAAATCTTCAAAAAAGTTCTAAGTGCGTCTTAATCAAGGATTTTTTTTTTTCAGTCTAGACGACGTATATGCGAGGTGACGTAAGTCGAGAGGATTCAATTTTAAATACGTCACATACTCAAAATAACTCAAATCGAAATATACTAAAATTTGTGAAACACATGTACTCATTTTTGATTCCATGGTTGTGTTCAAATATGAATCGTTATGCACTCCACCTCCACCCCCCCCCCCCTAAACCTAAAAATTAAAGTAAAAATGTCTGACATTTATTTCCCATTCAAAGTTATTAATAAAAAAGGTTTAATTATTTATTAAGAAAAATAGCAAAATTATTAGCAACATCCCAAAATCGCATATTTTTATGTTAGGACCATTATTTGCAAGGCACATTTAAATTATTTTAAAATACTGTGCATAATTTAATATTTACATTAATAAACATCATTTACGCCATAAATGAAATAGGGGAGACTAGGGAGGGTTGACCCACTTTTTACAAAATGATTTTTTATTTTTTAAATATTGAACGTGGAATAAAGTTTTATATATCATTTTATTCGTTTACAATCAGTTATCAAAATAAAATTGCTACATAAGTGTAACATATTAGAAATTTGAAAAGTGATTTATTTTAATCATGAAAAAATAATAGATCAATGCTCCCCACATATGGGAGGGTTAACCCACTATATGGGAGGCTTGACCCACTTTGTTTTATATTGCAATATTTATGATGAGAAATAAAATCAGGTTAAAAAAAAAGCAAAATAACTTTATGCTACATGCTTTTTTTTTTTTTTTTTTTAATATGATGCTTAAACAAACCTGCTGAGACGCAATCGCAAGTCAGAAGAGACAATTTTTGTTTTAAACAGGAATTTGTCTGAGCAGGTATAATTGTACAGCAGGGAAAATGAAATTTTAACATTTAAGGCAGTATTCTGTTACAGACAGGTTCCGTTTTCATAGTGTTTTATGTCATTTTGTCCAGATTTAGGAGCCACTGTCCCGCTTTTTTTTTTTTTTTTGTCTCCTTGTCCTATTTTTTGTAACACTCGACCTGACAGCTCTAGAGCTGCCAACTAGTTGTCGCATAGTTTGGCTTCATCTGACTGTATCCAACATGGTGAAATTTATCTACATACCATCCTAAAGTTTTTCGATCGATGCTATGTTTTTTTGCAGCCGCCTGGGCACTTAACTTATCATTAACATGATTTAAACCTCTAAGGGGCAAAGTACTTTCAATACTAAAATGTTGAAATAAATGACTGGCGCCGGAATTTACGAGCAAATTTATTTGGAAATAAGAAGAAGGCAATATTTCACATACATATAAAATGGAAAAGATTTTAGCAAAATGCTGGTGCCATTGTGACTTTGGGGAATTAAAATTAAGTGGTTTTATAAACATACCACTGTACCTGAAAGGGTTAAGACTGCTGCTGCTTTCATCCTTTCCTATTTACCTATTGTAAGTTGTAAGTAATATTTAAATGGAAAAAAGTTCCTATCAACTTTCCCATTTTCTAGCAATTTTTCACATCTTTCTTTAGTCAGATTTAAACGTTTTCTTTTCCATCACACCATTTTACTGTAGCTTTACAGAATAAATTTACATTATTTTATGTATATACCATTAACTTTTCATTATGCACAGTATATAATAAAGAGATTTCCAAAACCATTTAATTAATGGTGCCTTGAGCATCTGATCAACCCTCCCTTACATTGACTTGGGTCAAGCCTCCCTGCATAGACCTTTTCTAAAAAATAGCACATTGTTATGTTAAGCCTAACTTACTGTACAATCATTATGCCTAGAATGAAAGCTCGATATTTCTGCCTCACTTTAAATCTAATTACTTAAATTTCTATGATATAATTTATCTGAAAAAAGCTTACAAAATATTTCTAAAAAACACAACTTTCAGATTGAAAACGCCTCACAATTGATTTTTTCCACACCTATTTCGACTATGAAACGAAGACTGTTGTTTGAGCATTCCAGTGGCTTTGGTTGACACCTATTGATAAAACTCTAAAATTCTTTTAAATATGAAAATTGATGGGTGGGTTAAGCCTCCCGTATGGTCAACCGTCCCTAGTCTTCCCTAAACCATTACAACGTACAAAATTATCGTTTTGTTCGGGTTTGATAACATGTGATGCTTCAAAATTGAGAAAACATAGGTTCATTTTTGATCCAAAAATACTCAATTCGATATCATGGATTTACTCATTTTTGAGTACTTCATTTTTATCAGTGTAAGAATAATAAACACAATTCTAAAAGAATAATTCATGCATTTAAGGGTTAAGTTTTACAAAATAAAAAATTACATAAAATACGGTATTTTGATTCATATTTATTAAAATGTTTACTAATTTTCAATATTTTAGTTATGACAGTAGTTTTTATTTGTATTGGAGATGTGCAACATAAGAAAAGGTTGACGTATTATACAAAAAACGTATCTCTGATTTTTTTTTTTTTTTTACCCGACTGAAAAGAAGGGTTATGTGTTTCACGCGTATCTGTTTATGTGGATTTCTTTATACCCTCGAAACATCCCAACGGCTGGATGGATTTTAATGAATGAGGTCTCTATCAATTCGTCTTAACGGCCCGATGGTTATAGGCTAGGTTTTGTTTTTATAAATTCAAAATGGCGGCCGTAAAATACAAAATGGCGGAAGAGACGGAAAAAAAAATTACGTACCCTATTGAGTGGCATATTATTGGATAGGTCTTTCAAAATGAAGACGATGTTTCATTGACTATTTTATAGTCAGAAGCTCCGTTAAAATATTATACAGCCTGGAAGTTGTGTATGTATTGTGAATCTCTAGCTTTACTGCAACTCTAACCATCATAGACATCTATAGACGTCATCAAAACAGTGTTTATAGACAGGAACTAACAGTTAAATACAACTTAAAAGTCATCAATAAAAGTAAATAAAAAAAAAATAAATAGGTAAGTAATATAAACAAGTACTATAAAAAAAAATATATATATATATATTAAGTCAATTCCTACTTAGGTCAATAAGAGAATTTTTTTTTCTCCCATTCTTCTTTCCTTTTGCGTGGTGCTTAAAATGCCTTGATCATGAAGAGGACTCTCTCGGTCTTAAAATACCTTGATCAAGAAGAGGGCTCTCTCGATTATTGAAAATTAATTAATTTAATTTGATTAATGAATTAATATTTGAAAAAACTGGATTAACATCAAGTGTCATCCACTACAAGTTAAAAAAAATTTATTTGAGCTTGCCTGGATAATAATGGGTTAATAAGTATTTTATTAACGATTGAAATTTTGAACAAGATATAGCGAGAGTGTGAGCTAATAGTACGAATTGAAAAAAAAAATGTTTCACATTGATGAGAAATAATTAGTTCGCTTTTTACGCAGTCGGGTTTTTTGATTTTTTAAATTTAATTGTTTATTCATTATATTTCCTGTGTAATAAACCTTTCTGAGAATCATATATATATTTTTCAAAATAAAATAAAAAATCATGCATTTAAGAGTTAAGGATAGGTGCTATTTCTTAAGGTCAAAAATTTCGATTGTTTATGATTTGCATTACTTTGCATTCCTCAAGTGTGTAGATTGTTGCCCTAATTGCGGTTTGATGATATTCCAATTCCTTGAGCTCCTTTTTGTTCGTTGAACGTAACGCTATTCTAAAATTTTAAAATTTTAAATTTCCGCTATTGAAAATGTTGTCATATTGAAAACTATACATATTTTTTGTGAACTAAAATATTTTATTACGTTTACACAAAGTGACATAATTTCTTCAAATATTTACTTTCATAGTCCCTTTTTGTTTCGAGTTCATTATAGTATATAACTTGTTTTTGTTTTTATCGAAAGCATGTCTTTCAAACCCGGCAATCCCTTTTCTCGAGGATTATTCGACCGATTTCCTTCATATATATATATGGAATTTTTTACTTTAGTTAAGAAATTAAAAAAAAAATTAAAGTGTTAAGAGGTAATTTACTCATTATGTAATTATTTTCTATTTATATTATTTTAATTGCATTTATCACGGTATTTCAAAATAGACTGTATACATTAGGTTTTAAAATCTGTGTTAACTTAACTGTAAAAATAACATTAAAATTATCGTGCTTTTGGATACCATGTGCTGATATGTATTTGGATAGAATAACTGGGATTTTATTAGGTATTTTGTATAATATTACTATTTTTCCTTGCTATAAATTAATTATTTAAAAGGTTGTATTGCTTTTTCCATTTCATAGCATTTAATTTTATTCTGTTTTCAGTTTGAAACTATTCTACTGGTTATATTGGTCGTTAGAGTACAGGAGAAAAAAAATTTCAGCTTTTAGCTTTTTTCCACAGAAAACGACTGATTTTGCTTATATAATTGAATTCTGTACTCTTGATAACGTAATTCAATATATAGGCTTTTCAATTATTTTTATTGAAATCCATCTTCTTCTCTTTTTATTCATTAATAATTCTTGTTATATAGTACAAGGGACTTTATTTTACACATAGCAGCTTGTTTATTATGTTTTTGGTATCCATTCAGTGTGTTTGGGGAAACTGTATTGTTGTAAATTTATTCATACTATCACAATTATTGATGGTGGTCAGTAATGTTTAATTAATGGTTTTATATATATATATATATATATATATATATATATATATATATATATATATATATATAACCATTAATTAAACATAACCTACCACCGTCAATTATTATGAATTAAAGCTGTAAGTATTAAAAAAAAAATATTATAAGAATTATTATGGAAGAAAAAAGTGGACACCGACAAAAATTGAAAAGCTTATACATTGAATTACGTTATCAAGGGCACAGAATTCAATGATATAAGCAAAATGGTTGTTTTCTGTGGGAAAAATAAGCTAAAGCTAAAAATTATTTTCCCCTGTGCCCGAACAACCACTAAAATCAAGTGAATTGATTAAAAATGAAAGTAGAATAGAAACAAATAATATGAAATGGAAGAATCAATAAAACGTATTTAAATATTTATAGTATATAAAATATAAATAATAAACACCATACCGATTAATATTTCAGTATTTTACAAAAATCCATGCGCACATGTCTACCAGTACATCAAAAAGATTAAGGTGAATAAAACAGTTAAGAAATCACAGTAAATGATACCAAAGGATGCAGTTAATACATTTTGAAATAAAATTTGAAATACCTTGTAAAACACATTTAATCTAATATAAAACAAATAGATATTAATTACATTATTTAAAATGCAATATTAAATTAATTAATAACAGTTTAACAATATCGTCAAAATTTAGCTAAAAATACCCCCTGGTGTATAAATTATAACTGAAATGTAGCTAGAAAAATTAAAAATTAGAGCTATCTTAAAGAGACAAATTTGGTGCTGCCATCTATTATTACTTATATTAAACATCTATCGCAAGATAAATATTTGTAAGCATTTGAATGTAAATAACTGTTTAAACAGCAAAACCAAACATATCCTTATATAGAGAGAATTTTAAACCTAATATAAACCACACAATGTATTTAAAAACTATTGTTAATAAAATTTAAAAGCATACAATATATTCTATTAGCTAACTTATTTAAACTAAACTAAGAATTTAAATAATTCTAGAACATTGATAATATATATAGCATATAGCTATATGCTATAAAACAAAATAAATTCAGTAATAATTAATATAAATAATTATTAAAAATAATATAAAAATTATTTTTTAATGAATTATATATAAGATATTTATAAAATGAACAGGAAATAAAAAACATGTGGAAGTATATAGAAGGTTAAATGATACTTAAATTCCCATTACTAAAAAGCACAAATATAGAATGTGGATTATTTTCAGACATCCATAAAAATCCATAAAGTATGAATGTGGGACATTCAAAAACATTAAACCGATAATAAATATTAAAAAGAATAGAGGAATAATAATAAAAATAATTACCCAATTTTAATGCATACAGTATAACTATATTTATATTAAACATACTTATATGTATATTATTCACTATAAGAATGGCATACTATTAGTAATTAATATGATATTGTCCTTAGTAAATTAAAATTTAATAACAAATAATTGTAAATTAGATTAATCAATAATTAAGCTAATTATAATATTAATGAAATTCTCCAATTACATATAAAATATCAAATCAACATCCATATAAAATACGTTACAAAAATATAGTAATAATACAAGAGCCCCCATTTTTTTTTTAATAATTAACCATTGCGTATTATCCAGACAACACCACCCTCCTCCGTACTCTAACATCTACCCACCCAACCAACCTATATATATATATATTTTTTTTTAAGAGGCAATAGTTTTTACTGGAGCTTACATCACCGAAAAGAATAATTTTAATTAATTAATTATTAATTATTATTAATTATAATACAATAATAGTTTTTTATATAAAAATAATAAATATTTATAATATAATATAAATTATTTTTCCAAGCTTACAAATGGTAAAAAAGCGAAAAAAATGACTTTTTTTTTTTCAAATGACCGCTATTTTGTCAAAAATCAACTTTTAAACTAAATGTTGGTATAAGTTCCAGAGAATTAAATGTATTTTGGTAATTCGGAGATCCATTTTTTTTTCAAATGTTTGTGGCCAGAGAAAACGGTTTTCCGATCCCACCACACAAGGCTTATTATTCCTTTTTTTAAAGACAAAAATTTAAATATATAAGTGAAATGCCAATAAATATAATGAAGAAAGTCAAAAGGTCATATCTCTTTTTTTTGCAAGGGGGGAAAAAATCGTAAAAATCAAGTAATTTTAGGCTAAAGAACTGGAACGTTCCCTTAACCTCTTGAGGGGTGGAGTTTAATCAAAATTCGTACAGAAACTTTTAATTAAAATTTCCTTTTATAAACTTTGGAGAGGAAAAAGTTGAAAAATTGATTTTCCTTATTTTGAAACAACTCCGGTGTGAATTCAACATTACAGAAATACAATTACTTGTCCCTGAAAGGTTTAAATGGCAACCGGCTTCTCTTTATACACTGGCCTCCAAAAGTTAAGGTACGCGGACTAAATGCGTTCGATTGCACACGTTTTGTCGAATATCTACAAAACTTATTGGCGAATTGTTCTTGAACTTCTGGGATGAAAAGAACATGTTTCATTTCATATTTCTCGGTCAAGATTTAGTCGGGGGTACAATTAGGGGGCTAATAATAAATTTAATAATAAAATAATATTTGCGATCACCTATGTAACAGGAAAGGCTGGAAATGGTTTGTCACTGTGGTAAATGACTATTTGGGTCAAAAAAAAAAGTTTGAGTTTTTCACAAAAACGTTAACATCTTCACGAATATGAGTGCTATGCTTACACAAATGCATACAAATGTTGAACAGGACCCAAATAGTCATTTACCACAGTGACAAACCATTTCCAGCCTTTCCTGTTACAGGTGATCGTAAATAATACTTTATTATTAAATTTATTATTAGCCCCTTAATTGTACCCCCGACTAAATCTTCACCGAAAAATATGAAATGAAACATGTTCTTTTCATCCCAGAAGTTCAAGAACAATTCGCCAATAAGTTTTGTAGATATTCGACAAAACGTGTGCAATCGAACGCATTTAGTCCGTGTACCTTAACTTTTGGAGGCCAGTGTACATTCGTTAGAATCAACTAAAAAATCTCTAATTGCATACTACACTTCATCACGGTCTGTATTACAGTAATTTGAGGACAAATAATTTCTTTCTAGATGTAAGGAGAATTCGTAAAAATCTTATTCGAGCATTCCATTTAATTAAGGACTATTCTAAAATAATTTTAATGGCAAATAACTTTTCTTTATGCAAGGGAAATTCCCGAAAAATCGCCTTTGGATTAAAGGTAATAAAAATATTAAAAGAAAATGACTTTATATAAAGGAAAATGACTCTTTACATGTAAGAAGGAAAAAGAGAGATAAGGGCTGTATCGTAAAAATATTAAGAACAATGTGTTTTTATATATCTAAAACAAATTTAAAAGAAAAGTTTTATTAAACGTTACTTCGTTTGATAAAGGGTACAATATTAAGAGCTTTACAAAATTTATTAAAATATTACAATATTAAGAGCAAATGACTTCTCATTATACGTAAAGAAAATTAATAATTTTTTTGCTAGAACATTCTGTTTGATTAACCCTTTCAGGGGCAAAATATTTCTGTTTCTAAAATGCTACAATGATTGACTGACACCGGTATTTATGAACAAATTTATATGAAAGTAAGTAAAAGCTTTTATTCGCCTACATTATTTAAAGCAAAATTTAATTCCTAAATTCTGGTGCCAATATGGCATTGGGAATTAAAATTAAGTGGTATATATAATATACCGGTACCCTTCAAGTGGTTAAATAACTTAAGAATATCGAGGTTAAATGACTTTTCCTTATAATACATAAAAAGATTATTCGGAAAAAAAAAATCATTCTCAAACACTTTATTTGGAACAAATTAAAGTCGCAAACTTTAGCTCCGAATCTTCCAAATAAGTAAAAATCAAATACACCGATTTAATTCTGTTTGAGCTTCACTAGTTACATACTATAGTATTTGCAAATTTCTAAATAGGATTCCCTTTAAAAAATTATTTAAATCAATTAATAATTCAAGCATTAATAATTTTCAAGTTAGTAAAAAATAAATAAAATATACCGACTTAAATTTGTTTGTGCTTCAGTAACCGTACGATGTAGTTTTTATTATATCATGATTCAGTTTTTAAAATATAACCCCCTTTCAAAAAATATTTGTATACATGCCGGTCAATTTAAAACTCTTAATAGCTCTTAATTTCTAATTCTCAAAGAAGTAAAAATCAAAATTTGGCAAATCCTTTTCAATAACCAATGAATATTCACATGCCTTTAACTCTTTATCTCATTACAAGAAACGTCAGGATTAATAAGACTCTATAAATTTCATTCTTACATCTAGCAATACAAATAAAAAGCACATGGAACAATACAAATACATGGATCAATACAAACACATGGATATTTTACAAAAATAGAGGCATGATAGATTCATAGTTATTTAAAACAAGTTTAAACGTAACAATAGTACATGGGAAGTTCTTGAACATCGCAGGGAAAAAAAAAAAATGTTTCATTTTCAAAGTGACAGTAGTGAGCACAGACTCAAGCATGTGTAATTCATCAGATTTTTGGTTCTTTCGTGAAATTTCATGAAAAATAAACCTTAAATATGAACAAATTATTACAAGATTTTCAAGTTAACATCTGACATGGAATTATTTAAAAAAATTAGACGTCTTATCTGCAGTTTTTTTCTTGTATATTTCTTTGCATACAAGACAAGTTTAAACTAAAGCAAATTAAAAACAAAACACCTGCAATTTTAAGGACTTTATACTCAATATTTCCGAAATATAGTACCTATCTATTATATGAGTTGTAAATTCCCAAGTAGGTGAAAAATGTCCGGACCAGGATTCAAACCAGGCATCTCTTGGCTGAAATCGCCAATGCTCTGCCAACTAAGCCATCCCGGAAGAATCTGGAGAACCTAATTCACCCAGCTAACCTTAATGATCTCAGCATCTGGTTGATATCTGAATGAGCTCAATAGAATAAATCACGGGTTATAGAACTCCCGAAAACGCTGGATCAGAGTTAGAAATTAGAAACATTAAGTAAGGTGTCAAATGATGCTTGCAATTTTTTTTTTTTTTTTTTTTTTTTTTTTTTTTTTTAGTTGCCAAACTATATACTTTGCCTACATAAACATACAAATAAATAACTTATTTAAAAAAAAAATCATAAAATTAACCGAAAAATTGTTATTTTTTTAAAACAACAGTCGAACCCGGTAAAGCACTCCCGGTTAATAGGTGATCCCGCTTAATACGCGGATTTTTTCAGATCCCTTTAAAATCGCCCGTAAGGCTAACGCAAAAAACATCACGTTTAATACGGGGGCAGTTATTACGCGCTTCCGCTTAATACGTGATAAATTTTCTGTTCTTCATTGATCAAGATGCGAATTTCTCCTCTCTTCTCGAATGTTGCCAATTTGGCGGATTTTTTAAAATTCAGATAAAAAAGAGCTTTTCCGAAAAGTATTATTTACTTCATTTAATAACAAAATAATTTAGGCGAAAATTAATCATAGGAAATAGTGATAGATATTTGAATTACACTAAAACCCGCTAAATTAGAAAAGCTGCAATTCTTCTTTGATCCCGCCTCTTAATATTCTTTGTCTCTCGCTTCGAATATGTTTTTACTGTAGTAGAGCGATATAGGCGAATTCAAGTAACTCAGATACCTCATAAAAATTATTATGATTAGAGATGATCAAAGATCAAACTTGTTGTTAGTGATATTTTAAATATACGTTATACTATCACTACTATATTTTATAATGCATATCATAGGCAACAAAAAATTAAAGACCTAAAGATTAAACAAATACGACTGCGGTTGGATAATTCTTTTATGTTTACTTTACTTTTGCTATGCAAGCAATAATTTTTTATACAAAGATTAATAAGGATAGTTTTTCTTATATGTATTAAAAAGAAGGACAGATTAAAATGGTACTCATTATTATAAGTACTAAATAGGATTTTAAAAACTGGATTATGCTTCTAAGATTTAATATTATTTTCTTCCTGTTAAAAAAAATTAAAGTAGTAGGAAAATTAATTTTGTTGTTTTATTTTTGGTTGCAACGTATTAATCGATAATAAAGTCATGTTTGAATCCATGTGTATTTTCAGTTACTATTCCAGTTTTTTCAATAAATCAGCATAAGAATATTCTACTTCCTTTGAATCTGGCCCGCCCGGCGTTGCTCGGGCCGGGATGAATGCTCCTTAAATGAAGGTCAAATTTGTAGGATTTTAATACTTTAACTCCATTTTATCTGAATTTATATTTTTAAAGGGTAAAAAAACATTCAATTAAAAGTAAATGCTGTTTGGTTTTTTATTTTCTGCGTAATTTGATTTTTGAAGCCTATGCGTACCGAAAGCGAGCGAAACCGGGACGAAACACTCATGTTTTTACTGATTTCGTCGAAATTTTCGAGCATTTTATTTTGTAAAAAATATTGTTACCCACCCCGCCCGAACGTTTCAAAATTTTTGTAGGTGATGTAAATCTGGTCTATTGAGATGCTATAAAAAGATTATGTTAAAATAAGGACGTTTAGTTATTTTTAGCGTAGAAAAAATATCGTCTCACAAGGAGAGGGCCAACCCTGTTAATCACAGATTTTGATTATTTTAATATATGTTGTAGGGTAGAGACCCCTTAGTCTCAGGTTCAACGGATTTTATATAACTGGCTCGTTAGTTCTTGAGAAACCGGGGGGGGGGGGGTTCTAATATTAGTATACAACTTAAATACTTACTTTGTAACAAAAATGATAGGTTGGTCGTAGCTCAGTTGGTACGGCGTTTCCTGGCTGATCCGCGGGCCCGGGTTCGATACCCGAACGCGCTACATTTGTCTTTGTCATCTTTTCTTTTATAAATATACTTGTAATTATAATTTAATAATCTCAATTAAAAATTTTAATATCGTACATTAATTATAATGTTAACAAATTTAAATTTATCATTTTTTATTTTGAACTGTTATTTGTCATCCTTTAAAGAGATTTAAAAAAAAAATTGGATCTATTATTCAATAATAAAAATTCCAAAATCGTTACAAACCTGTTGTGGCGCCATCCAGTTATCATAAAATAAAACACATTCAAATAAAATAAAAATAAAAGCAGAAAGAAGATAAAGGGGAAAACAAAATATTTGAAAACGCAAGCATACGTATTATAAATTTAAAAATCTTTAATATGCAAAAAATCCGTTGTAATTTACTTTCGATGCTAATTTTTAATATAATTATGCTTGTTACTTTAAAAACAGAGTGATAGCATCATCGTATTGACTTCCCTTGTTAAAGCAATGCATAAATGATGTTTTTTTAAAATCACGAATTGACACAATTGTTTGATATCATTGCATCGATAAAGAATATATAAAATACATTTTAAAAGTGATTTTTAAAAAATTGACAGTTTTATGATGTTTTATACAACTATTTAGTTAAAAGTAAAAAAAATTAAATGGGTTAAAATTATAATTGAAATACAATAGTATAAATTTTAATTGACAATGCGATTATTAAGTTATAATTACAAGTATATTTATAAAACAAAATATAAGAAAATCAAATTCAGTGCTTTCGGGCATCGAACCCGAGCCCGCCGATCAGCCAGCAAACGCCGTACCAACTGAGCTACGCCCAAGCTATACTTTTTATTACAAAGTAAGTATTTAAGTTGTATACTAATATTAGACCCCCCCCCCCGGTTTCTCAAGAACTAACGAACGTTGTATAAAATCCGTTGAACCTGAGACTAAGGGGTCTCTATCCTACAACATACATTAAAATAATCAAAATCTGTGATTAACAAGGGTTGGCCCTCTCCTTGTCAGTGAGGCGCGAAGTGACCTAAATTTGCTGGGATATTTGAAAGGGTTAAAATTCATAGTTTAAAAAACTGATTACACCATCGATTAGAAGAACGCTTCACCTTTAAGAACATATTTTTTATTTGTCTGTACCTCTAAAATTGCGCTCTGGAGGATCGTTGAAATGAGGGAGAAAAACGTTTTTCGGAAAAACGGCAAAAAAAATTTTGTAAAAAAATTTCAAAGGTTTAACTGCGATATTTTTTTAATTGATTGCAGAATTTGAGACATAAGAGTGTGATCTTTCAGAATAAGTCTTTTGTTTTAACTTTACTAAGCGGTTTGCCCGAAGCAATTTTATAAATAATGACGAACTATCCTCCGAAATTATACCTTTTCGATCTTTATTATCTCCCTATGATTAAATAAGGTTTTTGCGCGTGCGCCAGCGCTTTTTTCCTCTCGCAAGGCCTGAGATGAGTTTTTAATGAGAGTGAGTTGCGATTTTTTATTAATCACTCAACTGATTATTAGAATTTTAAAATTCCGAATCTCTGTTGCATCAGGAAAGACTTTGGGCTACCCTCACAAATAATTTCACTTTGTACGTCCGGCAGGTTTCGCTAGCCATCGCAGACACAGAGACAGAGCGAAACTTTCTTTTATTTTATTTTGATTGTTAGTAGATTATGTATCTTAGTATTATGATCTTAGTATTGATGACGATTTTTACAAAATTTTACAAAAAAGTTCCTTTTGAAATAAAAAATTAAAAAACAACTTTCAACTTAGCTTTCCCCCATTTTCGATCACTGTCAATGCCAAATGCAATTTGCAATAGCGGTGTTCTCTCGATGTCTAGTACCACAAAGCCTGTTTCAAGGCTAAAACGGTTTGTGCGAAAGCCGGGAGACCCGCGACCGGTAATGCGCACTAGGCTTGACATCTAAATTAGTGAGCTATGTGGCCCCCTTTGTTTTTTTTAAGGTTTAGAGATAGATAGGCTTGGTTACCTTATGCTATAGCTTTCCTGTGCTCGTTGGTACTCTACTACCCTTACATTCTCCGTTTTTGCCTACGCCAGTCGGTGAAGTGACATCGAAGTATAGGGCAACCAAAAAATTCTTGGATGCCTTATGCGCCCCTTTTTGTGGAGGTTATATTTAACCTCGTGCTTCCAACTCTGGAATGGCCCTAGGGTCTCCACCAGAGCTTCCAAATTATACTTTTAGGCCGTGCATTGTTTCGAAATTCATTTTAGTTCTTTTTCATTTTTAGTTGGAGATTACGCGCGGCGGCGTTGCACGCCGCGTCGGCACTCCTTAAGCACCGCGATGTCATGTCATGTCATAGCTTTTTTAAGTTTGTAAGCAATATAAATGCTTAAAAAACTCCAGGATCATAAAGTTTACTCTCTATTTTTCCCCAAACAGTATGTTTTTTAATTAAAATTATAATCGAAATCGAAGTTTTAAAGCTATTCAGATACCGTAACTTTAATTGCAAATAGGAAATGATGTGGGAAAGCAAAATTGTCCTTATTAACCGGAGATAGGCCTTCAGCGGAGGCTCAGTAATGACAGATCGCTGTATTTTATGTTTCGTAAAATAGTCGTTGTGTCATATGTAATTTTTTTACAGGGACATGTAACAAATTTAATGTAGGATCAATGCGCTTCAAAATAAGAAATACCGGCAATAGGGAAGTTTAAAAGAGAATTTGGATCGAAATTAAGAGTTGCCACTAAAAACATTATGCTGCGCCAAACTGCTTTCTCTAAATTACGCATTTGGCAAGCAACAAGTAAATATCACTCTAATGAGGTAAGAAACAATCTTTAAAGTTGGTTTATTTATTTATTTTTTTAATTTATTTATTCAAAATTATTTGTTGATCATCAGTGGCCTTTTCAAATATGTGTTCGAGTAACTTTAATAATAAAACAGTTCCAATTGCTATTTTTGGTGTACACTTCTTGTTCGTATTGTTTATTTTGCTCAATAAAAATCAAAGCTAACAGGAAAGTTAATCACGTTTAAAACTCGTTACTCAACTGAATGTCGATTGCATGTCTCATCTCGGCAAAAATTTCAGAACGATCGACCTGTTCTTATTAGAGTCCTGATCGGATCGGGTAACTCAATTTTGCCCGAACCCGATCCGACGCGCGATTGAGTCGGCTCGGGTTCACGCTATTCTTCTTTTCATTGCAGGTCGGAGTCGGGTCGGGTTGTCTTGAAGGATTTCGGGTTCAGATTAATTTCGAACTAAGTTTTCACTCTTTCGAGTCAGGGTCGGGTTGATTCGATTGTTCAAAAAAATAGTCCTAAATATTTTTCAAATAAAAATAATTTAAAAAAAAACTATATATCTGAGTATCAGTGAGTTCATATGTGTTTATTTTTTATACAAAAAGATAAGATTAATTTGAGAATGACTACTTTTCCATAATTGTAAAAAAATATCCTTTTTTTTTTTTTTTTTTTTTTTTTTCCACTGAGAGTTTTTTTAGGGTTTTGGGTGGACAAAAATTATTTTGTCGTGTTCGTATTGACTTTAGGCCGAAATTTCGGGTTCGAGTTGGGTCGGTTATAACACGACCCGTGCAAGACTCCCATAACACCAAGTCTTTCTATACATCTAACTATACATTTTCCCCTGACACTTTTCATAACACGGCCCTACACGAAGACTGTATATATAAAACTAGTCGTTGGGGGTCACCGCAATACTTACCTATCATGGATATGCGTAATATAAAATAATGTGGAAATTATGATCGCAAATATCAAGGCAACTGATTGTCCGATCGACTTCATTCTTTATTAGTGCTGAATTCAGGGAGTGGGTCGGGGGGGGGGGGGATGTCCCCCCGGAAGATTTCAGATTTTGTGTTTTCAATGGTCAAAAAATGCAATCCCCCCCCCTCCCCCCCGGGAGCCACAGAAATCCTTCCCGGAGAAAAGTGTCTGAATTCAACACTGTTATATATGTAAAATTCATGTTACATTCATTCTTTAGAAGAAATAATTCCGAAAATTTTTATATACGCTTCATCAGAATGAATATTTCGAAAGCCCGAAAAAATAATTCCGGATAACTAAGATTACTGAAATTTAATAGGCTTTGTTGCACTATTACATACTAAGTACATACCGAATTTCAAGTTCTTTTTCAATTTGTTCGGTAGATAGAGGGTTTAAAATTGTGGCTTGATGACGTCATAAACTTTAAATGCTCTACTACTGAATCGAATAAAAAAAACCATTCTTATAACCCCAGAAATGATAACCATATTAACTAACAGTTTACTGCGTCGAATTAAGCGTCTCATTTCCAATTAAAATAAATCTTTGAACTGAAATTTGAATGAAATACAGTGTCATGAAAAATCGAAGAGTGTGGAAAATAGGATTACAAATATCTCTTCAACTAATTATCCGATCGACTTCATTCTTTAAGCAAAATTTTTGTTTTTTAGTTGTCTTTTATATTACCTCCTTCAAATAAACAATTTCGAAAAATTGTATGTACCTTTTATCAGAACGAATATTTCGAGAGCATGAAAAAAAAAATAGTTCCAGATAATCGAGGTTCATGAAATTCAATAGGCTTCTTCTCATTATTACATACCAAGTACATACCCAGTTTCAAGTCTCTGTCTCAATTTGTTCGGGAGATACAGCGCTTACAGACACACACACACACAGACAAACAAACGGACGGCATTTTTTTTTTTTTTTTTTTTAATGTTTTTCGGAATCTCACAATGTCTGAAACGTGTAAATCCGCCAAAAATTTTTTTTTCGATTTTTAAAACGATTATTTACCCCATACTACGTAATGATGGGTAAGTAAAAAAGACATTTTTCATGTAAAGCATTCCAAAACAAAACTAAGTAAATAAAAACAAGTGCATTCAATTAATTTAAATGGAAAAGAAACAGGCCTTTAAAAATGTGTGCGCGTGTAGCTTAAAAAATAATAAAATAATCTGAATTCGTTACGTTGATTTTTTTTTCAGCAAAGAACAAAGTTAACTGGAAATAGCTCCAAGGGTAGTCACTTAAAAGTCATTACTCAACAGAATGTCGATTGCATGTCTCATCTCAGCATAAATTTTAAGACAATCGACCTCCTTCCCATAAGCATTACCTACTATAGATTTTTCACGAAGAAGCCTGTAGAAAAACGACATTTTCCAAGCAAAACATTCCGAAACAAAACTAAGTAAATAAAAACGAGTGCCGTCACTTAATTTGAGTAAAAGCGAAACAGGTGAGGGAAAAGCGAGGCGAGTGCCAAGAAATTTGTTCGGAGCTGGTAGACGAGTCGGCAGGTTCTCTGATGACCTTCACAGACCTTCGCAGGTGTAAGTGAAAGAGAAATAAAAGCAATGAGACTACACACATTTTCAACGCGCCGACTTTCTCTTTTTTTTTCTGTTCGCCGCCTGTGCTCTTCAACTCTAAAAACGCGCAAGATCGAGTACTAACTACAAACTGATCACTTTAGGCTGTTCTCAAATACACACTACCTAATTTCCGACCCATTCCTGAATTAATTTTTGTTCGCAAAAGCATGAAATTGGCAGGTGCTTTTATTTACGTTCTATAAAATCGAATAATTTATATATTTTTTGGTAAAGGCAAAAGATGTTTCAAAAATTGATGTCAAAGTTGGCATTTTGAGCCGCAACAGCACAGAAAAAAAATCTGCCGTAATGAGGCAATATTCGCCTATAAATTAAAAAGTAATTCATTTCTTGAAAAATGAAAAAAGACAAAGATGCGATGATAAATCACTTGAATTATCATGTCTGCAAGTGTCGTGCTTTTACGTTAAAAAATGAATCAGAAAGTTTCGCGCTATAGTGCGCGGAGGGAACTAGGGACCTTCAAGCACACTTTTCAAATTACTTAATTTGTAACTGTAGTACTCAGTAGGCATAATGTATTGAGTTAATATATGCACATCTAAATGCCTGAACACTTTTAAAATTAAAGGAAAATATTTTACCGAACAATAAACTTTTGATTAACAACAGCCGAATTACCCGAGCAATATTCAAAATGCCCCAAGCGTATTTAAAATTGGACAATAATGATTATTATTATTATTTTTATACATGTAAGTATGTTTCATATACAAGGTGGCCATAATTAAACTGACAGCACACAGAGTGTTCTGCAGCACGATCTAATTGAGAGAATGACGCCAAAGTTTGCAAGAAACTTAAACAAGGCGGGGAACGAAACATTCCGCGAAACAAAAAATAGTTCCAAAAATCACTGCTGCGTCATTCTCTCAATTAAATCGCGCTACAGAACACTCTGAGTACTGTTAGTTTAATTATGGCCACCTTGTATATAAATAAGATTGTGTATTAAATTTTATATACATAAATATAAAAAATAAAATAAAATAAATTTCCTAAACAAATTTGAAATTTTCATCATTTTTTCCCCCATATTTGCTGCGTCATTCTCTCAATTAAATCGCGCTACAGAACACTCTGAGTACTGTTAGTTTAATTATGGCCACCTTGTATATAAATAAGATTGTGTATTAAATTTTCCATACATAAATATAAAAAATAAAATAAAATAAATTTCCTAAACAAATTTGAAATTTTCATCATTTTTTCCCCCATATTACCACATAAAAGCATATAATAATACCTGTAATAATACCATGTAATAATACCTAAATTTTCAAATATGATTAAATGTAGTTTAGTGACAGACCGCATAATAAACATTCCTTAAAGTTTGAAAGGAATACAAGGAGGTTCAATCCAAGGGCGGATCCAGCTCACCATTTAGAGGGAGGTCATAGATTTTTTATTTATTTTTTTTTTTTTGGGGGGGGGTAGGGGGGTAGGAGGGGATCATATCTCTTTATGAGAATTTTTTATATTGAAAGCTATTACCAAATCCAAACTAACTACTTTTCTGATACTTTCGCGAAGTCATTTTCATTCGTAAATACAAAAAAATTGCATTAATATTCGAAAAAAATATATAATTTACTGATTTTGTTCAGATACCAAAAAATTAAAGAGTTTCACATTTTCTTTTAAAAGCAAAGATTCATTCAGAAAATGTTGTCAAAGTTAGCATATTTAGTCAAATTTTATGAGTTGACAGCCACAGAAACGTCGTCGGAAGGGAACAACTGGCTGTCACTTCCGGAAATTCAGTTTAAAAAATCTAACAATTGTCAACGATTAAATATGGCAAAAATTCGTTTTAAATTTTAGCGGTAACGAAACCGTACAAATTGGCAGCTATGTGATTCTATTAATGTCATGGCAATTGCAGGTATAGCCTCTTCTTTCTGCTCAAAGTATTAAATAGTTTTTTTTTTCAATCGAACTTATACCTTTGGAATGGATCATTTTTTTTCTGATGGACTGATGGCTTCCATTATTATGAAACATCCTTTATAAATGAAGTGTTAGGTGAAGATGAAAGAGCAGTCATAAAAAGTTATAACCCTCATTTTCTAGTCAGAATGGGGAAAAAAATGGCCTTTTTGGCCATTTTTCCCCCTATTCTTTTCCGTGATTACTAATTCTTCGTTGGGATTTATTTCTGATTGTGGCCAATCTTCTCCCGAAAACTTCAATCATTCTGGTCCCTCCCAACATCTCATCTTCAGAAGCTATGTAGGATTACATCCTCAAGAAGGTACATCAGCAGGGTTGAGATGCAGCTTGTACACAGCCCAGTACTTAACTGGGTATGGAAATACTAACAAAGTTAGTTAACCTCACTCCTAAAACACATGCACGAATCTCTAAACGTGGGATGTTTAAACTTTTCTTTGATGCAAGATGAGACTTAGCTCTTAAAAGTTGCAGAAAAACTGTGTCTTTATCTTCACAACGCAAGAAAACTACTATCGTGTAAGCTCTGTTACTTGCATCACAAAATGTATGAATAGACCAGTTTTAATTACAGCCATAACCTACACGTCTATGTATCTTCACGTTATTTAAATATTTGAGCTCACTGTACCATTTTTGGAAACTATTCCAGATTTTTTCTGGAGTGGAATATCCCAATCTAATCTCGTTGACCAGGTCTCTTGAATTATTAATTAGGCTGGCAACAATGCCGGTGTAAAAAACCAATTGGATCCAAAATTCTCTGATCTATAGCTAATATCTATCTTTTAGACAGATTTTCTATTTCATCACTAAATATATGAGCAATCTTCAAACTATCCTCCATTATATCCCACTTTAACCCTAAAACCCGAACTGTGGTAGCTAAATTTTTGTTGAGTATTGACGCTTGATCTGGTAACGATAGCATACTCAAAATATACATCGATAGCATACATCGAACGAAGAATCTATGTGCTTTGAGGTGGTGTTTTATTGGCAGCCTAATTTGCATAAATCTGCTTCATATTATGCATGCCAGTGCCATCTATCGGAATTTCTTTGAATCACAACATTTTTTGTTATTAAAAAAATCCAATCTCCCCTCAATCCAATTTGTACAATATACAATTTTTGCAATTTTTTAGCATCAATTTTTTCTTTTTAATGAAATTTTAAAGTTTTAAAGAGTCTATGGCATACCTGATATTTTGCCCTTTTATTATAATAACATATAACTCAGATTTCTAAAATGTGTACTTTCATTTCATTGGAACCTTTGTTTTAAAATATTTACCGAAACCACAAACCAATACCGTATACTTCCCTTATAGACAAACTATAAGAGTATATAGACACATAAGAGTGCAGTTATTTTCTTCATTTCACTTTGCGCTTCTATATTTGCAAAACTTTATCGCAGAATTCAGGGCCGGCGCTGGACATTTTGCCGCCTGAGGCGAGCATCATTTTGCCGCCCTTATGATGTAATTGTTTTTCTTCATTACTCAAATATTTTTAAGAATAGAAAATTAATATGCTAACTAGAGATCGACCCAAAATTCGGTTTCGCTTTCGTTATCGGCCTAAAATCTGAGTTTCATTGAAAATTCGTTTTCGGCGAAAATGCTGTCAAAAATTCGGCCGGACCGAAACTATCTGTATGGTAATCATAAAATGATCTATTCAAACGGAAATGCATGGCAACCTGATTACAAAACACCATCCGTAATAATATCATTCAATATTCCGTAACTTGGTGATATTTTAAAAACATGGCACATTACCATGTTTAGAGAATGTGAAATCTGAATGGGGGTTAGTGAGCGCAACAATTTACAATTTTCAATGTACAATTTAAAAATGTACAGAAATGTACAAATTACATAACGTACATTTTTTTACAGTTAATTGTAAAAAAAAAAAAAATTGTGATATTTGAGATATTAATATGATGAAATGATAAAAATATGTCTCAATGTATGGCTAAAAACACATTTCAATAAATAACAGAAAACATATTTTATTTTTATTCCTGGGACCATTTTTTAAATTTTCTGGAAAACATAATTTTTAGAGTTGAAACTTTTTGAATAAGTGTACAATATGTATAAAAATGAACTAGTATCAGTAAATTAACCAATGTAAGAGAGCACGAAAAATCGAAAATGTCCTGGACACAGAAACTTGCTAATCGGGCCCTGTATGTAAGCATTTTATACATATATTATATAGGGTAAATACTATACACACACACACACACACATATATATATATATATATATTATATACAATTTATATGCAAAGTATAATTTTTTTGTGTAAATTTTCATTTGTTTCTAATAAAAAATATATAAATCGCTTCTTTATATTAAAAAAATTGTATAAAGTATAGGTGCAGATTCCCAAAATTTTTAAGGAGCCAGTGGCTCCTAAACCAAAGTTGTGGAAGAACCCATAAAAGCAATAGCGTTTATATGAGAAAAATTCAGAGCGTGAATCTCGTCAAAGGATAGCAAATACCCTGCAAATTTCGTCAAAGGATCCAGGAAATAAAGCGAATTTCGTCAAAGAATTCCAAAAAACACGAATTTCGTCAAAAAGTTACACAAAAATACGACTTTCGTCAAAGAATCGTGAAAAAACGCGTATTTCGTCAAAGAATCGAGGGGGAAATGCGAATTTCGTCAATCTTCGCAGAAAAACGTCAACGTCGACAAAGGGTAATGAAGAAAAACCAGACTTATTTAATCAAAGGATCGCAGAAAAAACGCTAATTTTGTCAAAGGATTGCAGAAACAACGCAAATTTCGTCAAAAGATTGCAGAAAAAACGCGGATTTCGTCAACAGATTGCAGAAAAAAAAGAATTTTATCAAAAAATCGCAAATTTCGTCAAAGCATTAAAAAAAAGACATTTATAAAACGATTGCTATAAAACATGAATTTCTTCAAAGGTTCACGGAAAAAAACGCGATTTTCATCAGAGGATCGCGAAAAGAAATCGCGATTTACGTCTAAAGATTACCGGAAAAAACGCGAAATTCGCCAAAGGATGGCGACTTAAACGCCGAAAATTAGTCGCCAAAGCAAAAAATTTAGTCTCCACATGGCGACTGGTGACCGTGAATCTGCACCTATAGCTATAAAGATTTAAAAAATTGCTAGTATATATGAAACAAAATATATATGAAAAATTTCCTTCTCTCGCCAAGGCAGATTTCTCTATTTTGCCGGTACTGAAAAAGTACTCTTTTTGTTTTATTTTTGAATAATACTGTACGTAAAATTAAAATTGTAATTTTTATTATTATCATCATCTGAATACATTAAATTGTCCATGAATCAGTCAACAAATTCGAGTACAGAAAGTATAGTTTTATTTCATACTTATCTAGGAGGATCGCTAAAATAAAATAATTACTTGAAAATGATAAATGCATATGCAAAGGAAAAAAAAAAAAAGTTATAATTTTTGCATTTTTAAAAAACACTAAAAATTGATTATAAATTAAAGTATTTTTTTTTTTATTTATTTATTTACGATAAGCATCATTTTTAGGGTTTCGTTCATCTGACGAAACCCTATTCGTCTCGCCCCTCTGTCTGACAGAGCCGTCACAGAGCCCGTTCTCAGAAACTATGTATATTAGAGACTTGAAATTTTGCATACTTATAGCTGAACACCTCACATCAAACGCAAATCCTAAAATTTCGAAAAAATCTTATATTTAACCCTCTGGGCTCTAACTTGTGTATTTTAAGCTTTTTTTTCTAACACAGCCCAAATTAAGTTGAAGACTTGAAATTTTGCAAAATTATAGCTAAGCACTTGCGATCAAACGACAAATCATAAAATTTCGACAAAATCTTATATTTAACCCTCTGGGCTCTAACTTGTGTATTTTAAGCTTTTTCTAACTCAGCCCCTAATTAAGTTGAAGACTTGAAATTTTGCATAATTATAGCTAAACACTTGCGATCAAACGACAAATCATAAAATTTCGAAAAAATCTTATATTTAACCCTCTGTGCTCTAACTTGTGTATTTTAAGCAATTTTTTATCCTCCCCCCTTTTCCCCTGGGATCACTTTTTAAACTTTTGCTGATACCTCTTTGATCACTCTTTCATATTCTGCACCATAGACTTACATATTCCAATTCCATTTTTTACCGCCAGGGGGCGGCTATCTCGGGTGCTATGGGCCGATTCCCTCGACTAATATATCTACGGATAGGTTGTAAAACGGAGTTTCGTTCGGATAGAGGTTTGTGTAGAATAGAGTGTGCCCCCTGGTTGCGAAATGTGGAACTAACAGATTTTGCAAAAGGATAAAGTGTTTTGAAAGGAATATTAAACGAAACCCTTTGTGCGATCTGTGATCACACTTACGCACTTGTTTGAAAGCTAGTTTACCTAAAAACATTTTAAAAGGAAAGTTGTGATCGACGAAAAATTAAAATTGTGACCAATTGATTCAAAACAAGAGATATATTTCCAGATAGCTGTAAAACGGCTTGTTTCGCATGCTTTTTTCATGGCGAAAACACAATATTTGTGAAATTGATTTTTCATCTTTGTCAGAAATTTTTAGATTTTAAGGAAATGTAAGTTTGATTACTTGGATAGACAGAGGGTGATCGGTTAACGAACACTTTTGAGAGAGATTTTTATGTTCAGATAACGAACACTTTCGCGAAGAATTTTCTGTTCCGTTACGAACACCTCATAAAACAAAGCAAGTAGAAGCAATGCCATGTTTCAGTTTTCCAGAGCTGTATTTAAATTGTATCTATTATCGACTTAGAAAATATTTTAACAGTTGTATATTTATGGCCTAATTATTTTATGGGTTATCGAGAGTTCGGGTCCTACATTTTAGGACACCCCAAATTTGAATGAACAGATTAAAAATATTAAATTATATATCTTGTCCTTTTTTAAAGAAATATTTTTAATCGGAAATTTTTCATTTTAATTGAAATGGAGTTCCTAAATTATAAACAAGCTCTAAGCTCCACTTGGCCTTTATCGGGCCCTGCAATAAATATAATTTTTAGAGAACAAATGGAACTTTTGATAGGTCAAAGTCATATGGAGTGATATGGTTTAATGCTGCAGTCAACGAATGTGATCCTAAAAGTTTTTACAAAACAAATGTCATTTATATAACTTTTAATTAATTTTTCAATTTATTTTCAGCAGTGAAATTACACTCGAAATTATTGAATATTTAATACGTGATTTACCACATTGCTAACTAAGCGTAGAACCAACAGAGTGAAAATGTCCAAGCCGGGAATCGAACCCGGAATCCTTGGAATACCACTCCAAGTGCTCTACCACTGCTGAAAATTAATTGAAAAATTAATTAAAAATTATAGTTGTGTTCACCGATGCTGGGTTTATTTGTATCTCATGTTTCGCCGTAAGACTCTGTGTTCGTGAAGACTATTCCATCATATGCTGCAGTTGCAACCTTAACAACATATTTAGTGAGAGATGCTAAGATGGGTATCGTCCTCGTAGCTTAATCGTGGAACACTTGAGCACTATTCCAAGGGTTCCGAATTCGATTCTCGACTTGGACATTTTTCACTCTGTTGGTTCTACGCTTAGTTAGCAATGTGGTAAAACATGTATTAAATGTATGTCATTGATTTTTTTTTTAATGCAAACGACACGTATAAAGCCATCAAAATACGATCTATACATATTAAATATGGACGTATTATTAACCTTATTTAAAAAGGAAGTTTGAAAACTTTTTCGATTGTTATTATTGTATGTATCATTGTTATTACATTTAAATAAATTTAGGGAGAATTTATATTAATTTTTATATATTTGTTAGCTTTTAAGAACGAATTAATTCAACGCCCACACAAATGTATACAAAATCTATGATCTGTAAATGAACAATTCGGTTAACGAACATTGTTTTGGAACGGATTAAGTTCGTTAACCGATCACCCACTGTATGATCTTTTCTCAACCAGGCTTTTGTCTTTTTCTAAAGATATTGGAAACAGCTAAGATAGTGCAAATGATAAATATATATATAACTCGTTAGAAAACATTAAAAATTGCAAAAAATTGAAAATCTGATAAAAGTATCAAAATGGGAGGGGGGGGGGGAGCCAACGGCAAATAAATGATCTACAAAATAATATTTTCACTGCACTCGACGGAAATTCTTCTCTGTTCTCAGCGGTAATAGTCGAAAATTATGTAAGAAACTGCAACGAACAGTTTAATTTATCACTAATAAATAAAAATCGGTTTTTCGGATGTTATCCATTCTCAAGTAAGCACTTTCAGTTGCGTAACTCATAACTGAATTTGTAGATGCAGTTGTCGCAAAATAATGGTGATGTTACTGGTGATTTTGCATGTTTGTCTGTTAAACATGTTTGCTGTACGTGAAAATACTTACTTGAGTGGGTAACATCCAGAAAACCGATTTTCCGTAAAGGGGGAACTGATTAATGATGCATTGTTGAAGCCACTCGGAAACGTTTCCGAAAATGATGGACAGCTAATAAAAAATTATTTATATAAATTCTTTTTTAATCCTAATGCGGTGTTCATTTTGAATGAACATTATTTCAAATATGCAGAGCTTCCAAGTATCCTACCACTATTTTAATTCAGAAAATGTTCTTTTTTTTAATTGGAACATTTGAGCGATTCAAGAGAACAACAATTTCTCTAAATTAATAGTGGTGTGCAAAAAGCCGCAGACTCAACAACTCTGAACGCTGGGCCAACTTTTGGGTCAAAACGACCCGAACACCTTAGCAGGGTTAAATTTCAAAAATAAATTGTTTTCGGATTTTTATAAAGATAAAGAAGCGCTTTGCGGGATTTTAATATTTTCGTTCGTGATTATAGTACATTTTCGTATCTTGCAATCCAGCACAATTTCACCAGACATTCCCTTTTTTTTTCAGTTCACCCTTTTTCATATAGAATATTATCATGCTTGAAATCATGCTTCAATATTTTGCAATAAATTCCTTGATATTTGCTAAAAAGAAAGCGAAAAAAAAATAATAAACTAGTAAAGAAAAAAAAAAGGAATAAACAAAAAATTTTGGAAATTTATATTATTTTGAAATAATTTGCTCTCATATTTTATACTAGGAGGCATTGTCCCTACGAGCTAAGTTCACCAAACCCGTCCAAATCCTACTGGTTCTACAAACAACACTAATTTGCTATGTTTTAAAAAGATTACCTGATTACGAAAGATTGAAAGATATTACTACGATCAGTGGTTGGTCTCATCAAAAGTTTTTGTTTCTTTTATCGTTTTCCCGCTAGAAATTATAAAAAGAAAGGAAAATTATTAATCGAAAGGAAGGTTTTATCAGGGTCTCACATTTTTTGAAAGACGGTTTATTAAGATATTATATAATTATTATTTTATTTGGATAAAGATCCAGGACATTGAGAAGTTAATTATTTATGCAGGCTGATTTTTTAAGCAAATGAAATATGTTATAAAGAATACTTTTTTCAAAATTACCTAAAATCACTATCTTAAATTAAAAACTAAATAAAAATACTAGCATTATATTTACCTGAAGTAAGAAATATTTTTTTTTCTTTTAACTGGTACAACATCTGTGTAATCCTAGTATCCGACTCGCTACAGGCAATTAATGAAAATAATTTCACGATCAAAAGACTATGCAAGTAAAATAATGAAATACTAAAAGCACGTGACGCTACAACATTATGAGAATTTGTGGTTTGCATGCGTCTGGCGCAGTCTACCCTTTGTGAATTCTGCTGATTTCAGTACAAGACAATCTTTGAAAAGAAAAGAAAAAGCATGTAATTCTCTTCCTTAGTTTTGTTCGTGTCGATTTAATCCATTTTCCATAATAAAGATTACGAACTCTTCGATTATCATTCGGCTGTAATTATCTGAAATGTACTCCGTATTTTTATTCTAAAATGAGAGGGAAAAAAAGTCACACTTAAAAAAAAAAGTTTTGATACATATAATGGTAAAGAATTTTATGTTCAATATATGTGAGGCAAATGCCGCCCTTTATGCGTGCGCCCTGAGGCGGCCGCCTCGCTGCCTCACCCCTGGCGCCGGCCCTGGCAGAATTCCCCTGTAGTATTTCTGAAGAGAATTCATACTTTCCTATTTCTCATTAATTTTCTTTACGGATGACGAAAAATCAGCGTAATTGGACTTTCAATTTTGCATATATTTGCAGAAAATATAGATTAAACAATTATTTTTGGTACAAATTATTAAGAAGTATAAATATATTGTATTTGTATAAATATTAACAAATTAATTAATAAGGTATACATTTATGTTTCTTATTGAGAACTAATGTATTGAGCAAATGATTTTATTTCTAATGACGGCATTTCAGTCTGTGCCAGCCAGGATATCGTCCAGATAGCTCAGTAAGAAGAGTATTTTCACGGCAAGCTAAGAACCCAGGTTCGAGTCCTGGTCTGGACATTTTTCGCTCTGTTGGAATAAGCCTCAATTCTGCTACTCCAACCTTGAAAAAGTGGTCATTTATCTTTTTAATTTAAGTTGTCTTTTGAGAAAAAAAAATCATATGAAATTTTGAATTTCTTCAGTAGCTAAGTTCAAGTTAATTGAACAAAAATATTATCACATTCTAGAATTATTTACAAGAAAGTACCATAATGTGCACATATATTCTATTCAAAGTTCTAGTAACACAGTTGAAGTTCGCAGCCATGTCCAACAAATAAGAGTGAATTATGTTAGCCAAGTACCGCCCGGGTTGAATTGCACGGCTGGCCAAAGCATCCAGGTTCGAGTCCTGGTTTGGCATTTTTCGCTCTTTTGGAATAAACTTCAATTGCGCTACTCCAACTTTGAATATGATTTGTCCAGTTGAAATAAAATTTCTTCCTCTTTATTATGCGCAAATATATGTATATCGTTTTTTTTTTTTTTTTTTTCGTAAAAAAGAGTTCTTTTTAGGGTTTCGTTCATCTGACGAAACCCCATTCGTTTCACTCCTCTGTCTGTCTGTCACAGAGCCCGTTATCAGAAACTATATATGTTGGAGACTTGAAATTTTGGATACTTATAGCTGAACACCTCACATCAAACGACAAATCATAAAATTTTGAAAAAGTCTTACATTTACCCGCCCAACTTGTGGTGGCCGAAAGGTTCTGCTCTCGAAGCTGGTAGACGGGAGGTGCTGGGTTCGATCCCAATCGCGCCCGTCGGCCTAATCGCTCGGAGTTTTCGTGGTTTTCTTCGAGCCATGGATTTCCATGCGTTAATACGGGTTAGGTTCCCTTAGAAAGACCCCCACGAAGGGCACTCCCCCCTCGGGCCTATATCCCTAGTGCAGATAATCGGCCGTCAAAAAATCAACCAACCAACCAACCGCCCAACTTGTGTACTTTAAACTTTTTTTCCCTAATTGAGCATCTAATGAAGTTGAAGACTTGAAATTTTGAATACTTATAACTGAACCCTTGCGATCACACGACAAAGCATAAAAATTTCAAAAAGTCTTATATTTAACCCTCCGGTCTCTAACTTGTGTATTTTAAGCAATTTTTCTATCCTCCACCCTTTTCAACCGGGGGGGGGGGGCCCTTTTCTAACTTTGGAAGACACCCCTTTGACCACTCTTTCATATTATGCTTCATAGCCTTACATATTTTAATTCCACTTTTTACCTCCAGGGGGCGCTTAACTATCTCGGGTGCTATGGGTCCGATCCCCTCGATTAATATATCTACGGATAGGTTGTAAAACGGAGTTTCGTTTGGATAGAGGTTTATTTAGAAAAGACTACGCCCCCGGGTTGCGAAATGTGGAACTAACAGATTTTGCAAAAGGATAAAATGTTTTAAAGGAATATTAAACGAAACCCTCTGTGCAATCTGTGATCACACTTACCCACTTGTTTTTTAATCGGGTCTAGCCGATCTCACTTGCAATAGTCAACTAACCGAATCGAACTCCTAAATAATTAAAGTGAACGCGCCCCGCAATGAAAAAAAAAATTCATGTTGAACCCGACCTGATGAAGGACTCTACTATCTAATAATAATTTGTTCTGTCGTGTTTGATTGTACGTCTGTGGATAATAAACCATTCTTTTTGCAATATATTAATTATAAATTCAAACTTATAAAGAAATCGTTATTTGTGTGTATAAATTTTCAAAAGATAATATTTTTATGAGTCAAGCGAATTTTCAAAAGAAAAACGAAACAAACATTTTCTGATATCTTAAACAAGAAGTACAAAGATTTCGGGAGATATTTTTAGCATTTCCAGATGCATCAAGTTAATCTCTTGAAATTTTGTTTATACTATAACTAGTTTTTGGTCGACTTCCAAGAGAAATATTACTTTGGCATGTTTAATTATAGGTTGATTTAGCAGTGTTTTGGAAAGTATTTTATTTAACTTTTATTTGTTTAACTCGTGAAGAAATGTTGAAGGTATTTTAAATACTTCAAAGTTTTATTATAGCAGTTCGAAAAATCTCAGCGTTTAAATGTCAATAAATTTTAACTTATCGTCAAACACTAATATAAAGTTATTTTTAAAAATACACTTGCGAAGATAAATATTTGAATTTATTTTACTTAAACGAAATTTTAGTATGTCGAATTGAATTAAATCCGTTTAACGTTTAGTAAGAATATGAATAATTTAATACAAAAATTTAACGTTAAATTATGTAAAGAGTACAATTAAAGTCTACTTAAAAAAAATAAAAAATAAAATAAGACAGTAAAATAAAGATTAATAATAGTTAACAATTATTAATAATAAGACAATAAATAAAGATAAACAGTGAGATAAAATAATAACAAGTTGGAAACTGTACGTCAAACGTGGCAAATGAGGTGCGTTCGTACTATAACTATTTTTATAAATATTCAGATCTTGGTGCAATAGCTGTTGCACTCTTATGCAAAAATGCATGAATACAAAATTTATTATGATTATATATATTAAATTCAGTAATACAGAAATAATAGGACTCCATCTTAAATAGAACATAATCACCATGGCAATCTAGAAACATTACATATCATGAGATACCACTGAATTGACTACGTATTATAGGATTTAATATAATGAAGAAAACTTTTATTAGTATCCTTTAAAGTTTTAATTAGATTTTCATAAAATTTGAAATGACTCGACAAAGTTCTTCAACGATTATATATATTAAATTTCAAACTATTTGGTTGGGTAATTTTTGCGGTGTTATATGCGGACAGACAGTCGGACGGACCAGATGACTCCTATAAGTGCTAGATATTTATAAAATTACGAATGTATCTAATAATACAATTCCGAGCATCTTCCATTTCAACGTATCCACTAAATAATTTAAGTTAACTTGATGCTAATTTAGGTTCAACATAAAATATAGATCTGTATTTATCGACAAATTTCAGATTATCACCAAAATGCGGTATCGTATAATTAATCTATCTAATAAATAATCTGCTGTTTTGATGTTTAAATTGCTCAGGAAAATCCATTGCCAATTGTGGTAACTTTGCTAGTAATTAAGATAGATTAAAAAAAATAATAATGGTTGAAATTGAAAATAATTGAGAAAGAAAATAATTGAAAATAATTGATTAAATTGAGCTATGGTTTTCAAATAAATTTCATTCGAAAGTCCGTATTTGTTCCTATTCGATGATGTAAAAATGAAAATTATGGGATAATTAGGAGTGATGTAAGAAGGATAAAAGCGTAAGCAATAGCGCCGGTCTTTGCTATCATCATTAGGTATGCTAAAAGTGACTACGATTTTTTAAGGCTCAACTGCTCTGCTCAACAAGCGATAAAAGTTTTGACACATTTACAAATTCATTTTTTAACGGAAAGATATAAACCTGACTATGGAAGCGATTTAGAATCAAACTGTGTTTTCCATTTTTTGATAAATAAGATATCTATTGAGTTATAAGCGATTTTGATAATGTGACATGAATCATTTTTCACCCTTCGCTGACTGGTTATTATTCTTTCACGCGGACATACCGTTCAAAAAGCCCACTTTGACACTATTTTCTGAAAGACCTATAGCGTTAGCAAAAAAGGGAAAAAATAGTTCGATTACATAGTTTCTGAATAACAACACCTGCTAGTTTCATGAATTTCTGAACAAAAATAAATTAAAACTTATGTCATAAAGTAGCCCTTTTGGATTTGAGAACAGTCTTAAAGATAACGGGAAAATCCACAGTGAAAGAATTGGGACTTTGTCGCTAATAAAATGAAGATTTTGATACGCTACCTAAATAAATACATTTCATAAGCTCTATGTCTATAACCAATATACAATTTGCTGCACAAAGGTTGAAACTCAGCAGCCGCGGTCTTCCAATGTAAAACATAATGAAAATCGTTTTTAAATTGTTCCTGTGGGATCTTCCGTGATCGGAACTATTTTTTTTTAAATATATGCTTCCATAAAGCATACATTTTGCGTATCTAATCTCATCTTTAAAATTAAATTAAAGCTGAAATTAATAAATTAGCAAAACTTTAGATCAGGGTCCTTAACGTTAATTTCGACAGGCATTTTAATTTTTATCTCACTTTACACAGTACCCAAAATCCTGAAAATTATTTAAGGATAATTATTTTATATTATCCTACAATTAAAGGGTCTCAGGACAGTTAAAACTTTAAAATTTGCAAAATTTAAATTTTTTTAGATGTTAAACTTCTATCTTTTTCTGAACATTTTTATGCAATTGTTTCCTTGAAATTCGCATTAGAACAGAAGTTTATGGCTTTTAGAATTATACCAGCTTAATAGCTAAAGCAGCGTTTCCAAAACTTTGAAGTCATTTTGCTCCAAATGACATTTTTGGCGATATCTCAAAAACTTTTGAATATTTTTTCATGAAAATTTCAAAATATTTGTTTCATGTTAGTCTGTATAAACTGAACCTAAAATTTCCTTTTTATTATTAGAAAAAACATTGTTTTAGGTGATTATATTGTTTAAATTTTCTAAATTTTGCATTAGCTAAATACAACTTTGTATTAAAAATATAAAAATGTATTAAATACAAATTTATTTAGATTCAAGGTAATTATTACAATTTGAAGTATCAGTAGGCACCAAAATTTTCATTCTAGTTGCAAAATTTATTTTGTAATCCTGTGCTTAATCTGTTATGCATGCCGATTTTCTGCTCGACAAATATATTACAGTCTGGAGCCGTATATGCTACTTCTACATCTTGCAATTTTTTAAATACATGGAATGAAAGAACATACTTACATTTTTTATTCCCAATTAAAACTGTCTCTTAAAATCAAATACATTTTAAGATAATAAATGTTGAAAATGATCCTTTTTTTTATTTTTTCCAATTTTAAGAGCCCTGAGACCCCATAATGTTAGATTATTTGTATATTTCTAAGCATATAAGATCTCACAAAGATTCACAAAATCTAACATTCATGCACTCTCAGAAATACTTTCTTCAATTCACGGAAATTTTCCTGACAGTACTGCTGCCAGGATTTTTCCGGTAATTGATGAATATCCGTTTATTTTTTCTCCGTTACAGGAGGTAAAATATACGTGAATTGTAGAAAAAATAAAAGTTACCGACCTGGAATCGAAACAGATATCTTAGTGTTATGAGACAAGTATGCTAACTATTGGGCTATATTGTTACACAACAGCAAAACACGTTGAAGTAAATATATTTACTTCAGATGGATATGGCTTGATTAATTTCTTTAAAAAGCTTTTAATTTTGAAGTTAATTTCGGGAAGATTTCGTCTTTAACCCATTTATGTCTAGCGTCCGACTTTTTGGGACGTTTCAAATTTTAATGAATTTGTATAATTTCCTTCTCCTTTATAACATAAAAATTGCATGAAATCATTATTTATAAATGTCTTTATCTGTAACCGAGAGATGACAGCATAATGTGGACATTTATTTGCTTAAATTAAGGCTTTTTTCGGTGTTTATAGATTTTTTTATTTTCAAGATGGCAAAATGTAAAAAGTAAGTTTATTTATATTTTTTCTATCAAGGATGCAAAATCGCAAGTTATAATCTTAGCTTGTAGACGTTTTTGAAATGCGTATTTTTTTAAATTGCGAAATTAAATGTTCAAGCCTATTTTTTATGCATTTTTGTAATGTCCAAAATATACGGTTCTAGGCACAAATGGGCATATATTTTTGTTAGAAATTTAGGAGACAGTTATTTATGTAATCTCCTTTCGAAGATATTTATGAAATAAATTGTTTTTAAGTCTGCAGTACAATTATTCTTATTTTATTATTAATAATAATTATAATGTTATTAGTCTCTGCAAAGAAATAAATATATTTTTTTTTAGTTCATAAAAATACTAATTATAGTACATAATATACAATTTAAAAACATTTTAAATATAAATGTAGGTAAAATATATAATTATGCATATTATTCTACTAGAAATACTCATATTTAGTTCTTTTACATTTTATCAGATAAATACAAAACTAGTATGTTGTGGCCATCACAAAACTTTCTTCTATATAAATCACGTCAATTAAATCATTTAAATAGTACAAGAAATAACAACGATTTAGCACCAATTCATATCAAAGTATATCTGAATTTGAAGTTAGATGAAAATTCGTGCATTAGTTCTTGAGATAGAGCTACAGCGGAAATTCTGAAAAATGTAGCATAGCAGCGCCACCTGTTGAGCGATTTACACCAAAAATAAGCAGCACTAAATGATATCAAGGTATACCTGAATCTGAAGTTCGTTGAAAATCCAAGCATTAGTTCTTGAGATAAAGCTATTGCGGAAATCGCAAAAATACTGCATAGCAGCGCCACCTGTTGAGCTATTTACACCAAAAATTAAACAGCACTAATTTATACGTCAATTCATGTCAAGGACTAATTAAATCTAAAGTTTGATGAAAATCCGTGTAGTAGTTCTTGAGATATAGCTATTGTAGTAATCGTGAAAAATGCCGCATAGCAGCGCCACCTTTTTTGGCGATTTTCACCAAAAACTAATCAGGTCCAGTTTATATCAAGGTCTAACTAAATATAAAGTTTTGTGAAATTCCGTGCATTAGTTCTTGAGATAGAGCGCCCATAAAATTTTTGTCACATACAGACTCACAGAGTGACAGACAGACTCACAGACAGACATTTTCTAAAAACCATCAAATCGTGTTCTGAGCATTCTAAAACGTATAAATCCGTCAAAAACCGGAAGTCGAAAATTTTCACGAATCCAATACTTTCTTCTTGTAAAGATAGAAGAAAGTAAAAATTTAAGCTTAATTTTTTTTAGTATTTTTCCAGTTCATTTTACAACACTAGGGGGCTCGGCCCCCTACGAGCTACGCTCGCCAACCCCCGTCCAGACACCGCAGACTCTAAATGCACGCTAATTTGATCGGCTTTAAAAAGATTTCGAAAGATTGAATTATAATTTAAAAAACAGTGGCGATCTCCCTATAAACGAATTTCTATTCATTTCTCTTTGATTGGAAAATTTTAACGCCAAATCCGCTGCGGTACTACTTGATTATCCTGTCGACCAATTTCGCCAAATTATATAAATCGCCAAACCACTCGCCAAATTATACAAATTGATATAATTTTTATTTTAAATAACGAAAGAACAAATAAATTCGTACAACATTAATAAAAACACAAATAAAACGTCGAAATAAAAATAACTTGATGACGTATACACGTGTAACAATATTTCAAAATAAGCTAATATAAAAGGAATTAAGTAAAGAGAGTCTTTGTCTCCTGGTATTTTTTAACAAAGCGAAAGAAAGTTCTTTTAAATGAGACATTTTAAATTAATTCTCAAAATATCAAATATGTCTAGCACAATTTCTAAATTTAAACTTTTTTGCAATATTATTTTGTGTTCATTTTATGTAATAACTATAATGTGACGTAAATATGACGTAATTTCTCCTAAGACTTCTAACGAATGTTAATGAATTTATTATTTTACAATATCCTTTCTCTTTTAAAATTCATGCGTATACATTTTAAAACGTAATTTTTATTAAGTTCCTGCTTTTTATACATAATTATTTAATTCGAATTTGAAAGTTTTTTCCCTGTTTATAATAATCACGTGTAAATAAATATTTAATTTGAAGCAAACATTATTGTTTGCGCTTTTTATACAGTGGCAACAGTTTAAATTAGTACAATTTTCTGAAATCTGTAAAAAATATCTCTAGAAATGCTGAAAATTTGAATTTAAAGTAGAAATAAAACCTGAAAAAATGAATCAAAATAAAAAAATTAATGCAATCTGCACTCCGGCAAATTCTAACGCATAAAATGATCTAAAAATGATTACACTGCCATGTATAGTTTTTGCTGCTATAAAACTTTTTTAGTGGAACGATTTTGTCCAACTTTAGCATTAAATAACTCTTAAAATAATTCTTCGATTTGAAAACTGTCTGCATCAGCGTGTTTATCAAACATTTCTGTATAAAACCACCGAATTTAATATTTTTGTATGCATTATTTTTGTTAATATTAACGAAGAAAGGCATTCGGTCACAAAAAAATCAAAACCGGCGGCGGCGGCGGCGGCGGCGGCGGTGACAGCGGTAGTTACTTTTTTTTAGAATAGAGAGATTTTAAAGTTATTTTATCAAGAAATTTGAGAAAACAAAAATTCAGGCACAAATGGATTAATGAGATTGTGTCTGGTGTTTTAATGCTATTTTTTTAGTATTAGTATATGGTAAAAGAAAAAAAAAAAGAATTATAGATCTTTTTAAGTAGATTGATTGATGTAAAATATAAATATCATATTTTTATTCGATAAGAATTTTTTTTTCTTTTTTGAGAAGAATGGATTTTTTCCATTTAATATTTAAATTGAAATATCTTTTAAATGTGTTCATTTAAATTATATTTTAAATGCGAATATTTTTTTATAAACAACTTTATAAATTCAACTTTATTTAACTTTATTCAATTTGTTTAACTTTAAAAAAATAAATTGTAAGTATTTTTGAATGAATTAAAAAAGTAATTGTTATTCATTTTTAAATTAGAAAACTTTTTTCTTTCTTAAAAAATATCTTAATATACAGATTTTTTTTTTTTCATTTTTTAAATAAATTCGGATTTTAGTATTAATCGAGCGCAGAAATAAACGGAATTTCTTCCTCATTTTCAGACATTTGGTAAGAATTCACGAATAAAATATGCTTTCTAGGAATACGGAAATTTTTTGTTAAAAAATGAGGAATAAAGTAAATTAAGGAGTTTTTCTGATAAAGAATGGCAAATTAGCCTAATTTCTTTTCCTGAAATGCTATAAATTTCCTGTTTCGTTATTTATTGCCTATCTGAGAGTGGTTACATTTCCGTCACTTATCACCTGCTAAATGATTTTCATATTATTTCTCCTCGGAAAGAGCAAATATGTAACCGTCAAGCCACTCGTTTCTTTCGCGTGCCATTTCAGTAGCAGACGATATTTTTTCATAGCTGTCAATGTTTCAGTCATCACGTTATTACATGTTGCCAGATTTTTTCCCCTTTTGTGTCTCGTTGTCTTTACTTTCTTCTATCTTTACAAGAAGAAAGTAAGGTAAAGCAAGGAGAGATCGCGCACTAAGAGATTCGGTGGGAAGGATTAGAGTGCGCGCGCAGCGACTCCAGGTATTTGTACAGTAGCATTGGTGCAGTGTCTACATGAATGTGTACATTGATTGTTCCGTGTGTCTTGGATAAAGCATTGCTATTTTGTTTTGTTTTTAAAAAGTAAGTGCTTCAATTTTCATAACTGTTCGTCAGAATTTTTATAGAATGTCCGTATTACAAAATAATTTGAACTTACGCGATTTCTTATAAGCTTACTAACTTAGACTAAGGATGCGAACACTAACAATTCCTTTTAGAAGTGGCCACATTTAAATAAAAGGCCAGGCAATCTCTCCTACCATTATAGGAGAGTTTGCGCATCTGCTATGTAGGAGAGATGGCCCATTTCCCCATAAGATACAGTGCTAGGAAAAGGTTACGCAGCTTATTGGTAAATTTGGATGAATTAAAAACTACGTATAAAACATTTGAATTAATCAATTTTGAAATAATTTTAGAAAAACATATATCGAAACTAAATTTGGCAGCTAATTATTTTGCAGGAAAAAAATTCCTTTGCAGATAAAAATTTTGTTAATAAATTAACAACACAATTGTTATTAAATTAATTTTATATAATTATTTTTGTTAATAAATTAATTAAATAATTATGTACATTTTTTAATTTATGAACTATTAATTTGCTAATAAAGAAGTTTGTTAATTAAAATAAATTTTTTAATAAATGACTTTTTTATTATTTTTATTAATTTTTTCTTTTCTTTTCTTTTCTTTTTTTTTTTTTTTTTTTTTTTTTTTTTTGCTAATAAGTAACGCGTGTTGGAATTTTTAATACATTTTTCAAGTCACAATGCCAAATATTTAAAGAAGGAAATCGAAGAATGAAAGATCATGTACCGAAGAAAATCTAAAGTGCACTGTTGAGGCAACACAAAATAGCTACAGCAGGCAGGGAACTCATTATTCCGGAATCCTCCTTGAGAGGTAGGCAGAACAAATCAGCTGAATGTAAGATGCTTCCAGAAAAAGTGGGATAAAAAAACTGAAGGGAAAAAAATGAAGGTCAATGAGGACTGGTGCATTGAATATCTGGAACTGTACTAGGAGACAACTTCGGCCAGTGACTGGATTTAATGTATTGTTTGCGGCAGATGATTGTACGAAAGCATACAACAATAAGTGCATATATTGTGCACGAAAGCAACTTCGTTTAGCAAACAAAAAGCATTGAAACTGTGGAAATGAAAATGAAGTAATTTTCAAGTTAAGCATGATATCAAGTAGATTAATGTTATTTTGCAATCTTAGTAGGGCTTGCTTTTTCTGATATTTTAATCTTCTTCTTAAATTAAAATTCTTTAACTGTTGTTAAAATTCTTTCTTTTTTTTATTATTTAAACATTTGGTTGAAATATTCACTCCCAATACAGTAATGTTTACTCACAAAAACTATACAAAAATGTCGATTAAGTGTAATTATTATTGTTAACAATTTAATTGCAGTTATTATTAATAACAAACTCTTCTACCTATGTGCGCAAACTCTCCTACCCATGTGCGCAATCTCTCCTACCCTGTAAGGAGAGATTGTGCAAAATAGTTTTCTTGATTTTATTACTGCTGTTCTATTAAATGACAGCATAACAACCAAATAACAATGGAAATGCATAAAAAACAAATGAAGTCAAAATTATTCATGCATGGTTTAGCAAAAAATTAATACTTAGATTTTTTACTATTATTCTTTTGAAATGTGCGCAGACTCTCCTAGTTTTACCTTATTGGATTCGTAAAAATTTTCGACTTTCGGTTTTCGACGGATTTACTCGTTTTAGAGGTCAGAGATTCCGAAAAACATGTTTTTACAAAATGTCTGTCTCTGAATCTGTGACTCTGTCTGTCTGTATGTATGTGACACAAATTTTGAGGGCGCTTTATCCCAAGAACTAATGCACGGAATTTAATAAAAATTAATATTCAGTTAGTCCCGGATATAAATAGGAGCTCATTAGTTTTTGGTGTAAATCGCTCTACAGGTGCTGCTGCTATGCAGCATTTTTCACGATTTCCTCAATAGCTCAATCTCCAGAACTAATGGACGGATTTTCATCAAACTTCAGATTCAGTTAGTCCTTGACATGACGTTTTATACATTTTGGTGTAAATCGCTCAACATGTGGCGCTGCTGTGCTACATTTTTTGCGATTTCTGCAATAGCTCTATCTCAAGAACTGAAGCTTGGATTTTCAACAAACTTCAGATTCAGGTATACCTGGATATGAATTAATGCTGTTAATGTTTTGGTGTAAATCGTTCAACAGAGCATTTTTTTCGATTTCCACAATAGCTCTATCTCAATAATTAATGCACGAATTTTCATCAAACTTCAGATTCAGGTATACCTGGATATGAATTAGTGCTGTTTATGTTTTGGGTTAAATCGCTCAACAGGTGACGCTGCTATGCTACATTTTTTAGAATTTCCGCTATAGCTCTATCTCAAGAACTAATGCACGAATTTTCATCAAATTTCAAATTCAGATATGCTTTCATATAAATTGGTGCTAAATTGATATAATTGCTTGTACTATTTAAATAATTTAATTGACATGATTTATAGTATAGAAGAAAGTTTTGTGACGGCCACAACATACTAGTTTAATTTAACATTAAAATTGTTCCCAATATGTGTAAACACCCTCTGTATATGCTTAGAAAATAATAAAATGAATTATTATTGTAAAATCTTAAATAATAATAAAAAGGGGCTATTTTATTATGGGTTTCTCTTAAAAGAGAAAAAAGATATTTCGCAGGGTTTCACATTGAATTTTTGACTCGGAATAAACCAACTGAATAGAACGAGGTCGCAAAGCACGAAGTTTGATGCGTAGAAAGATTATAAACATAAAAAGTGTTGTGTGTATGTGTGTTTTTTATTCACCTGACGTGAATCCCTTGATCTGCAACTTCACTCGTATTCATGTCATGCGTTTAAAAAATAACTTGAGATGCTGTGCCTAGAGTTTATTTTCACTTTTAAGATTTCTTTTTTAAGTCATAAAATCCCTTTTTCTTATTCTCATAGTAATATTTTCTTTTGCCGTAAATAAACTTATCGTAGCAGTGACCGCCGTTTAAACACTTGTGCCCTGATTTTTGATTCAATAAAGCTGTGGCATTCACCGTGAAAAAATTAAATTTTACAATTACTTTTTTTTCAACTTGATATATAAGTATTACTTTTTAAACACACAGTTTAAGGAAAGTACAGTCGAACTCCGTTAAAACGAGAAGCAAAGGAATTATAAAAATATTAGTATTAACCCATGAAGACAATAAAAAACTTTAAAATACCCAAATAGTTAAACTTATTACCACTATTAACCCTTAACGGACACATGCCGCCATATAAGAGGCATTGGCACCCTTACCAAATGTATTTACTTGGCATCACTTTTATTCTTTAAGACACACTTTTGCTTGTACTTTGATAACATGTAAAAGAGAAATGTACTAAAAAATTTACTTTTAAAATATAGTATTTTAAAGTATAAAATAAATAAAATTCGAAACCTTAACCTGTGTTTTTACCTAACTTTCCACCTGATTCCTGTTTGGGCGTCTGAAATTAACCGCATCATTAAAATAGGAGCACCATTTAAAAACTTTCTCGATATCAAATGAACTTTCAAATATTTGATAAATGCACAGGAGTACAGACTCTGAGCCCGGTTCGTAAGGATTCTAGCAAATTCTGCCTTTGGATTTTATTATTTGTTAGTTATTTTAATTTAAAATTTTGACGTAAAAAAGTGCGAGTCTACTTTTTCTGGTATTTATAAAAGAAAACTAGTATGTTGTGGCCATCACAAAACTTTCTTCTATATAAATCACGTCAATTAAATCATTTAAATAGTACAAGAAATAACGATTTAGCACCAATTCATATCAAAGTATATCTGAATTTGAAGTTGGATAAAAATTCGCGCATTAGTTCTTGAGATAGAGCTATAGCGGAAATTCTGAAAAAATGTAGCATAGCAGCGCCACCTGTTGAGCGATTTACACCAAAAGTAAACAACACTAAACGATATCAAGGTATACCTGAATCTGAAGTTTGTTGAAAATCCAAGCATTAGTTCTTGAGATAAAGCTATTGCGGAAATCGCAAAAAATACAGCATAGCAGCGCCACCTGTTGAGCGATTTACACCAAAAATTAAACAGCACTAATTAATACATCAATTCATGTCAAGGACTAACTAAATCTGAAGTTTGATGAAAATCCGTGCAATAGTTCTTGAGATACAGCTCTTGTGGAAATCATGAAAAATGCAGCACAGAAGCGCCACCTGTTCAGCGATTTACACTAAAAATTAAACAGCACTAATTTATACATCAATTCATGTCAAGAACTAACTAAATCTGAAGTTTGATGAAAATCCGTGCAATAGTTCTTGAGATACACCTCTTGTGGAAATCGTGAAAAATGCAGCACAGCAGCGCCACCTGTTGGGCGATTTGCACCAAAAATTAAGTAGCACTAATTTATATCAGGGACTAACTGAATCTGAAGTTTGATGAAAATTCGTGCATTTTTTCTTGAGTTAGAGCTATTGCGATAATCATGAACAATGCGGCATACCAGCGCCACCTGTTGGGCGATTTTCACAAAAAAGTAATCAGCACCAAACTATGTCCTGGACTAACTGAATCTGAAGTTTTATGAAAATCCGTGCAGTAGTTCTTGAGATACAGCTATTGCAGAAATCGTTAAAAATGCCGCATAGCAGCGCCACCTGTTGGGCGATTTTCACCAAAAACTAATCAGTTCCAGTTTATATCAAGATCTAACTAAATATGAAGTTTTGTGAAATTTCGTTCATTAGTTCTTGAGATAGAGCGCCCACAAAATTTGTGTCACATACAGACAGACGGACAGACAGACAGACAGACAGACAGACTCACAGACGGACATTTTGTAAAAACATGTTTTTTGGAATCTCTGACTCATGAAACGTGTAAATCCGTCGAAAACTGGAATTCGAAAATTTTCATGAAACCAATACTTTCTTCTTGTAAAGATAGAAGAAAGTAAAAAAAAAAATAGAATTGAAGTCCGGCCCTGGTAATTTGTAACAGCTCACCTCTGTACTGACCTGACGCTAAACCACACAACGCTCTGAGATAGAACAAGTGACGTTTCAATTAGGTTCCTCACACATTAGAATAAAATGATTCCCTTTTGTATATTTATTTTAAAGAATATAAATCAAGAATTTAGGATGATATAAAAATGTAATAAATCGTATATTGAAATCAGAATGTTAAGGTTTAAGTTTCACTTCATATACTATGCATTTTTCCGTCATTTTATTAGTTTGGAAATGTAATGCTTTAAAACTTTTTAACTATTTTGAATTCATATTAACAGATGAAGAACAACTAACTTTTTAAGTATAATTTATAATATGCATATATATATTGAAATATATATGCATATTATAGTTTAATGATAATAAATATATAGTTAACCATAGTAATAATTATACTAATAATATACTACTAATAATTATAACTAATAATAATATTTATTTCAAAATACAACTGTATAAAAAAAATACTTAAAATAATTTGAAGATACTGGAAATTAAATGTGAATTCTTGTTAACGATGCAAAAGTACCTACAAATTTAAATTTCATTTTAAAAAACTTTTATTAATCTGTACTTAAGATACTGGAAATCATAAACTTATGAATTTATGAATTTATAATTTGAATTCTTGTTAACGATGAAAACTACCTACAAATAGAAATTTCAATTTTATTTAAAAAATCTTGTATTCATCTGAACTTAAGATACTGAAAATCATAAATTCATGAATTAAGAGGATTCTTAACCCTCTCGCTGCATAATTGTTTTATCAAAATGTGTTCAAAATGTGCACAATTTTTTTATTACATGTTACAAATCTACATATATTTTAGAGTTAAAATATGTGAAAATTTTTTGTAAAATATTTTTTTTTTCAATATAGAATTAGATTAGGGGTGCACAACCTTTTTAAGAGAAGGGCCGCTTATAAAAATTTCTGGGTTGCCGAGGGCCACGTCAGTAACAAGGAGAGAGTTCAATTTTATCCAGGTGATCTTTGGCCTATAATCAGATAAAAAATATAATTTCAGAGGGGGGGGGGGGATTTTACACATCTCTGTTCCCCTTACTCTGTCAACATATCTAATTCAATTGGCAAGGATATATCAACGTTTGTATATAGCAAGGTATTTTCGAAGGAGTGATAATATTCCTTGACTTTATTCGGAGGAGTAAATTTTGTTTGATTAAAAGTGCTAAAAAACAAACATAGGCATGAAAGTGGCTAGTGCCGAAAAAAATTATAACCGACTTTATGAATGAAGGAGAAGGAGAAGCCGATCAACCAAATTTGCGATTTTTCCGCTTTAGATCAACAAAATTCGCAACTTTTCCTGAAACTGGTCGACGAAATTCGCGATTTTTCCGCGCCTGATAGACAAAATTCGCTATCTTTGCGCATCTGAATGACGAAACTCGCTATTTTTCTGCGTCCGATTGACAAAATTTGCTATTTTTCATCTCCTGATCGACGAAATTCGCGATTTTTTCGAGCCCGACCACCGAAATTCGCGATTTTTCGGAGACCGATTGACAAAACTCGCTATTTCTCCGCGTCCGATCAACGAAATTTGCTATTTTTTCGCGTCCGATCAATTAAATTCATGATTTTTTCAACTCCGATCACAAAAATTCGCGATTATTAACTGACTGATGAAATTTGCTATTTTTTCCCGCGACAAATTTGCGAAATTCGCAATTTTTGCCCGCGATAAACTCAAGAAACGCGTGATTTTTCTGCAGCCGATCAGCGAAATTTTGAATTTTTCTGCGCATCATCGAGAAAATTCGCGATTTTTCCGTGCCTGATAAACGATTTTTGCGATTTCTCCGTGAGTAATCGTTAAAATTCGCGATTTTTTCATACCCGAGAAACTAAATTCGAGATGTTTCCGGAACCCGATCGACAACACTATCGACGAAATTTGCGAATTTTCCGTGCCGGATCGACGAAATTTGTGATTTTTTCCGTACTTGATCGACGAAATTTGTGATCTTTCTGCGTCCGATCAACGAAATTCACGATTCTTAACTGACTGACGCAATTTGCAATTTTCTCACGCGACAAATTGACGAAATTCGCGATAAACAGTCGAAACGCGCGATTTTTCCGCAGCCAGTCAACGAAATTTGAGATTTTCTGCATCAGATCGATGAAATTCATGATTTTTAACTGATTTTTCCGCAGTCGATCAACAAAATTTGCAATTTTTTCGCGCATCATCAACAAAATAGACGATTTTTTTGTGGTCGATCAATGCAATTTTTCCGCACCTGATCAACAAAATTCGCGATTTTTCCGTGCTCGGTCAACGATATTTGCAATTTTTCCTTGCCTGATCAACAAAATTCGTGAATTTTTCTGTGTTTGATCAACCAAATTCGCGATTTTTCCGCACCCGATCAATGAAATTCCTGATTCTTAGCTGACTGACGAAATTTTCAATTTTTCTCGCGGCAAATTAACGATTTGTTTCTGCGACCTATGGACAAAAATTGAAATTTTTCCCCAGTTATAAATTGACCAAACTCGCGGGCTACACGTTAACCCTTCGCGGGCCACAAGTTGTGCATCCCTAAATTAGATCATAAAAAATGTTTGTCAGAAAGATCGTCTTTTACAGAATTTTTACTCTTTTATCACCGGTTGTTCAAAACAGAAATTTTTGAATAATCTAATCGGGAAAAGGCCAGGCAAAATTTACAATTGAAAATAACTGGGGGGCAATAATGAAGGAGAGTTAATTAAACGGAAAAAATGCATCCCCGAGGAAATCTTGGGTTGCGCAAATTTTGCTACTTTTACATTGCACGAGGAAATCTCGGGTTGCGCAGTAAGAGGGTAAACCCCCTGACCGCCGAGCAAAAGGGCAAAATTGTAATGTTGTTTTCTCTGTAATTTTTCAAAAAGTCTAAAAAAATATGATTTTTTCATTATAAAATAATTAATTGAATTACGTCTAGGAATATGAGCCTTGAGGGTATTTATCATAACAAAATGCTTTAAAAATACAATATACTTGTAGAATTATATTAATTTAAATAATGCTTCTATTGTAGTGAAACCAGCAGTGTAGTGAACGGATGTATCAGTTCGCTCCGGTGAGAAGGTTAAAGCTTCAAAATGTTTTTTTTTTTTTTTTTTTTTTTTTTTTTTTTTAAACTTTTATTTAAGCTTCTATCTTTTCTGAACATTTTGATATAATTGTTTCCTTCAAATTCCCATTAGAACAGGAGTTATGGCGTTTAGAATTATACCCGCTAAATAGCTGAAGCGGCGTTTCCGGAACTTTGAAATAATTTTTCTCTAATGACGTTTTTGGGCATAACGCGCAGAATATCTCAAAAACTTCTAAATATTTTTTTCATGAAATTTTCAAAACATATGTTTCCTATAAAATATATAATGTGAACATTAAAAAGGTCCACAATCTTACTAAAAAGGCGACTAATATAATGAAAAAGATGTTACAAGTTTAAAATATACATTTTATTTAAAACTTCTTAGTACTTTCAAGCCTTCCAGGCTCATCATCAGAGAATATCTTAATAACTAAATGTTGTTTATTTATACAAATGCGTCACTTTGTTTTGAAAATGAAAGAGCCAATAATTACTAGAGTTGAAAGTAGAAGTAGCAGTATTTTCAACTGTAGTAATTATTGGCTCTCTCATTTTCAAAACAAAGTGACGTATTTGTATCAATAAGTAACATTTAGTTATTAAGATATTCTCTGATGATGAGCCTGGAAGGCTTGAAAGTACTAAGAAGTTTTAAATAAAATGTATATTTTAAACTTGTAACATCTTTTTCATTATATTAGTCGCCTTTTTAGTAAGATTGTGGACCTTTTTAATGTTCACATTATATATTTTATGTTGAATCAAGGAGAAAATTTGCGTTCCGTGTTATGATATTATCATATGTTGCCTGTTAGTCTGCATAAACTGAATCTAAAATTTCCTTTTTATTGTTCAAAAAATATTTTTTTAGGTGATTATACTCTTGAAATTTTCAAAATTTTGTATTAGCTAAATACAACTTTGTGTTAAAAATATAAAAATGCTTTAAATACAAAATTATTTAGGTTGAGAGTAATTATTGCAATCTGAAGTATAAGTAGGCACCAAAACTTTAATTTTAGTTGCAATATTTATTTTGTAATCGTGCGCGTAAACTGTTATACCAATTTTCTGCTCGTCAAATGTCTGACAGTTTGGAGCCCCCTGTAACTGCTAATTCTGCATCTTGCAATTTTTTAAATACATGGAATGAAAGAGCATACTTTTATATCTTTCATCCCAATAAAAATTCGTGTTTAAAAATCATATACTTTTTAAGATATTAAATGATGAAAATGGTCTCTTTTTTAGACTTCCGTACTTAAAAAGTAAAAACGGAACCATTATAAGATCACTCCTGTGTTTGTACCTTTTACTTGTAAACTATGGAACGTGGAAAGTTCAAATTGGGGGAAATAATAAAAACTATTGACCCAAATATTAACAGATTAATAAATATTCATAAATATATTTAGGAAAAACGTAGAGGAGCTAATTAAGTTACTTGAAAAAAGAAATCTTTTCTTTGGATATCGTGTGGTGTATCATGCGAAAGCTTTCGTAACGCTGAACTCAAAAATATATTTCATTTACTTTTAGGTATGATATTTTCAAAGTTATGGTCGAAAATGTAGTGCAAAAATATGTCCCCTTCCATCTAATTCCGAATCTACTGAAACTAAAATTATGAAAATATTAGAGGTAGTAGACGTTAATTTAAACCTTGAAGGAAAAGTATAGCTATTAACCCAGGTCACATAGTTCTTGAGAAAATCGCATTTTTCCGTTACACACAAATTTTGATTTACGGGCATTCAGCAAAAGTGCTGAGCAGCGCTAGAGGTACCTATCGCAGCAGAAGTATAAAATCATTGTTGATCATGATTTTCGAAAAAAATCGTCGGTAATTAGCTGAGATATTAACTCTTAAAGACACGGGACGGTTTCGACATACATAATGGCAGGGCGGCGTACTCTTTGCTCCATCGACTTTTAAAGCCTAGATAACAAAGTTTAAAGATATATTTGTGTAATGCAAAGCCCAGTAGCAGTATAAAAGCAATAAACGTCAAATTGTTAAAAACAGACTAATTTAATGAGAATTAATCACATAAATACTATGGGATTCGCAACTAGTTTGCATTGAGTGGCTCTCTCAATACACCGACCGTGTCTTTAAAAGTGAACTAAAAACCTATATGGAAAAAAACGCAGTACGGACCAAAGCGACAATGCAACTTTGTGACGACCTTTTGAAGCGCGCTTAGCACAATGCTAAGTTTAAATTTTAAACAAGAGTTTTGCTTTAGGCACACTGTAAAAAGTAAGTATTATTACTAGGCTAAATTTAGGTCAAATAAAGTTTAAATATGCACTAATTTTATTGTCGCCTTCGAATTAAGTTCATTTTAAACAGATTAGGATAAGATTAAAAAAAGAGTTACACAGTATAGCAATCTATGATATTATTTAGGTTCCATATCTCTAACTCTCATGGTATATCCATTTATACTTTTCTAGTACATGCATCCATACCCAACCGTACGTTGTATAGTTTTTACAAAGTCTTAGTATTCTTTTAGCAGCGGTTTTTTAATAATACACTTACTAATTTATATGTTATTGTACGGAACCCTCTGTGCGCGAGTAATACTCGCATTTGACCGTTTATTTATTTTATTTTTTCCAATTTTAAGAGTTCGAAGACCACTTAAGAGCTTATTGAATATTAAATAGGTGCAAATTTTAACATTGCTAACTAAACGTAAACCAACAGAGTGAAAAATGTCCAATCCGGGAATCGAACCCGGATCCTTGGAATAACGCTCCAATGCTCTACCATTAAGTTAAGAGGATGATACCCAATCTGGCATATGTCACTCATGTCACTCTTAATTGTCGGTCAGGCTGGGTATCGTCCTTGTAGCTTGGTAGAGCATTGGAGAGTTATTACAAGGATCCGGGTTCGGTTCTTGGATTGGACATTTTTCACTTTGTTGGTTTATGCTTAGTTAGCAATCTGAAAAATTTCACTTATTTAATATTCAATAATTCCGGGCTTAATTTCACTGGTGCAAATTAACTGAAAAATTAATTAGAACTATCCGCCCTTAGGGACCAGTTTGATCTCCCTTATAATTTATGCTTGGGAAAGCATGCTAAGCATTGATTTTATGTTACTTTTATTCATAATTTAATTTACTTGGACTCCCTTAAATATAATTTATATAATCTCTTAAGTTAATATAAGTTTTTGTTGCATTAAAATATTTCAATTTGTTGATTTTCTGTAAGCAAGTAAACTTTATTGGTTTACAATGGAAGTCTATGGGAATTTGGTGAAATATTAGTGATATCGCTACGTTGGCGTCACTTTTGGCGACTAATTATATTCGCGAAATTTGGTGAAATATCGCCAAGTTGGCGACAAACTTGGTGGCATTTGGCGAAAGAACAGAGTCACCCTAAGGTAACCCCCCTTATAGATATGGAGATGCATTAAATGCTGTTCAATAACCAATGAGATGCGTTTCCTTCGGGCGTTGCCATTAAATAATTGACAAATAATCGCGATTTCTGTGCTACGTACTATAGCGTAATATATATATAGATACTTAAAAGTTTATGAATTTATAATTTCAATTCTCGATATTTCTCTTGTGTATGTGGTGTGGTGGTGCTGTTTATGACGGCCGATTATCTACGCAAGGGATATAAGCACGAGGGAGGTACCCTCCGTGGGGGGGGGTCTTGTCTTTCTAAGGGATCCTAATTCGTATTTACGCAAGGTTCGAAGAAAACCACCGAAAACTCGGACGGATTAAGCCGACGGGCGCGATTGGATTCGAACCATAGACTTCTAATATAACTGGACGCAGAAATGGCAACCTTTTCTTGAAGCACATATCATGCTTCCCACCATCACGTGACGGTGGGGAGAATGCGCGCCAAACCGGTTTTTCCCGCTTCCCACAAAACCTATTTCGTCTGCGTTCGTTTTGGAGCGTTTCTTTTATCACGAGAATGAAAACAGAAAATTGCCAAGAAAGGGATCACCGCCAAAAACGACACCCTTTTGGCGATGAGATCTCCGATATGAGTGCATCAGGGTTCGACGGAGAGAACAAAGGGATTCGCTCTCTATTCAATTCCTCCTCTAAGGTTCGAACCCAGAAACTCCCGTCCAAAACGGTGGTATACGCTGTATACCTTCTGGATTTTTTTAAGGAACACCGTATACCCCCTGTTTCTCAAAAAAGCTATAGTATATACACTGTAGGGTATACCCTCTGCCTTGAGCCATTATACCCCCTGCTTAGAGCGTATGCTTTCTGCTTTTTTTTATTACTACACCACTGGATATTTCGGATTTTAAAGTTTATTCTGGGGTCTATTGTTGCTCAAACTATGAAAACAATTGCGACCATGACGTTTCTAATGTTGGAGGATCCTAACTGAAACGTCACTTTGCATATCCCAGAGCGCGATTTAGTTCCATATATCCCGGAAATCACTAGTTGAATCTTCGTCAAGTTTAAATATATTCTTCATCTCAGTTGTTTGCTACATAAAACTAGATGTTTAGAATAACCAATGAATCACGAGGGACATTATAACATCAATAATGCAAATGCGACAGTGAATTAATTGTGAAGATGAAAACTGTTTTATGAGCAAAGTAAAAAATAAAATAAAATAAATTATTGTAAGAAACGAGGTTAAAAGAGCGATTGTACTTGTCGTAGCTCTCTATATTATCTCTGATAAACAAACAGTTCACCAAAATAGAGTACGGAAGAAAACACGGTAAATCACCTCGGTCTTAGCCTCCTTAATACAAAGTAAAAGTTCGTTTTTAACACACTCTAACATAGTTGAAAAGTGTTTAAGAATTCGGTTTATCTGTCTGCCATCCATCTGGTCGTTTGTCCGCGCTGTGCCTATAGTAAATGTGCTCGGATTGCGATGTAATTAAGACATTTGTGCCTGAATTTTTGTTATCTCAAATTTGTTGGTATAATTACTTTAAAATGTTGCAAAATGAACTGTAAAAATACAAAAAAAAAATTACGGTATTTTTTTTTTAATTATTTATTTGATAAAATGTAAACGTACTAAATATGAGAATATGCATAATATTTGTAATAGTACAATATGCATAATTATATGTTTTTTGTCTAAATTGATATAGAATAAGTTTTTAAATTGTATATTATGTACTACAATTAATATTTTAATGAACTACCTACTAAATAAATATATTTATTTCTTTACAAGACTAATAACATTATAAATATTAGTAATAATAAACTAAGAATAATCGTATGTGAGGTTTAAAAACAATTTGTTTCAGAATCATCTAGAAAAGAACGTTACATAAATAACTGTCCCCTAAATAGCTAATTAAAATATGTACCCATTCGTGCCTAGAGCCCTATATTTTGTACGTTACAAAAGTGTATAAAAAGTAGACTTGAACATATAATTTCACAACTTTAAAAATATGTATTTCAAAGAAGTCTACAAGCTAAAATTAAGACTTATTTATTTGGATCTTGGTTAATAAAACACAAATAAACAGACTTTTTACATTTTGTCATCTTGAAAAATGAAAAATCTACAAAAACCGAAAAAAAAGCCTTCATTTATGCAAATAAATATCCATCTTTTGTTGTCATCTCTGGGTAACAGATAAAGACATTTATAGATAATTATTTCATGCAATTTTCATGTTATAAAGAAGGAGAAAATGACACAAATTTACTAAAATTCGAAGCGTCCCAAAAATGGGACGATAGGCATAAATGGGTTAATATATGTTATTGGGATTTACTATGGCACACTGTTAAAAATTTGCAGCATTCTGTCCGGTCATTTGACCGTTTTTTCCGAAAACGGTTACACAACCGTAATTTAACACTATTCTGACCTTATTATTGGCTATTTTATGGTCAGAATATAGTTAAATTAAGGTTATGAAACCGTTCTTTCAATAAACGGTCCAATAATTGGACAGAATGTTGCAAATTTTCAACAGTGCATGTTCGATGATATGCATTTATAGACTGAGTACACTGTAGTACAGTCGTGGGAAAAAAAAGTAAACACTCCCTACTAACTCCTCAATAAATTATCGTATACAAAAGTTACTGGTACCGAACGATTGGAAATAAAATCTACTTTTAAATTATGTCTATAAAATTTGCTTAGGGGGCCATCTACATATTAAAACGAACCTAAACTTCATTTTTTTCAATGGCAATACCCATTTTTGACAGCATAAATGAACTCTTCACCCTTCAATTAGCCCCAAAACAAATTTTATGCAATTCGTACCATAAGTTTTCGAGAAATTAATTATTTTAAAACGAGCGAATTTTAAGGGCTGTATCCAAATTGAAATTCGGTACTCGATTGTTAACCCAGAGAGCCCTCTTCTTGATCAAGGCACCTTAAGCGCCACTCAAGGAGTCAATGAAGCCTGCTAGAAAACAAGAGAGCAGAAGAAATTTCAAAATCTCTAGTCACTTCTATCAATAAACCATCATTTTGCCGTTTTTTAAGCATAATTTGAAAACTACTCGGAAGAAAAATGTGAAATTTGGGATTTCCATAAAGCAGGACTTAATAAATCTAAATCCATCGAAAAAATTGTAGGTTACAATTCATAATTTTTTCGAATATTAATTTCATAATCCATATCATAAAATTATAAAAATTGTAAATCAGCATATTTATGTTAGAGTATATTAGTATTATTGCTACACAAAATATTAGCACATTAGGAGAATAATTTCAGGAGATATAAATAAAAATATGAAAATGTAATTTAACATTAGAATCACTAAATTTTGAATGTTTATAATTCAAAAACTTATCATTCAAATGACTTGGAATTTGGTGTCTAGGCATAGTTTGAACCGAAGTTTTGAAATATCTCGTTAAAATTGGGTATTGCCTTTGAAAAAAAGAAGTTTGGATTCGTTTTAATATGTAGATGGGCCCCTAAGCAAATTTTATATACATCATCTAAAAGTAGACTTTATTTCCAATCGTTCGGTACCAGTAACTTTCGCCTACGATAATTTGTTGAGGAGTTAGTAGGGGGTGTTTACTTTTTTTTTCCACGACTGTACATATGAAGTGAAGTATATTTGACCGAAATAAATATTTGCAATTATTACTCATGAAAGAAACTTTTTCAAGGGGAATTTCTAATCCTTTGGCCTAAAATTTGCGTGATTTTTATGAATTTTTAACAATTTGTTGAACACGTAGTTGAAAAGTGTTCATTAACTCGGCTTGTCCGTCTTTCCATGCTCTAATTCGCGTAAATACAATCAGATTGCCATGAAATTAATATAAGTAGATTTCCGTTACAACGAACTCCACGGGACTGCTAGAATATTTCGCTGTAAGGATTTTTTCGTTGTAACGGAATTACTCCTATTTATCTAATGAATTACATATACATGGAAACTAATTATGTAAGATAAATTTACCTTTCGTTATAGAAGATTTTAATGGAAGACTAGTTAAATTAACATATAAAAAGTTAGTAAGATAAAATTCAATTTTAAAAATACAAAATTACGGACTAATCTTTATTTAGTAGCACATTATTGTAGAAAATCTGTGATTTAGTTTGTACAACGGAATGTGTAGTTGTTGATAACAAAAACTTGTGTAACGAATGAATGTGAGAAAATACCTCCTCTGGAACATTTTTTTGATGAGAAACAAAAGCACGAATTTCTCCAAGCATGAAAGAGTAGGGTAACTTTTGAGAACGGAAAAGGTAACTTTTGAATCGCCGGAAACATCAATATCGTCATCACTGTATTCGTAATTTTGTCGGTCTAATGTACTTTCAATGGACAAAATGATATCTTCACCAGACACTTCAGAGCATATTCGAATATTGTCATCCACAGATAAGAAGTCCTCCAAATACACCTGATCAGGGACTGATGTTAATTTTTTGGCAATGTTTAACTCAGAGGATTCATTCAAATCTAAAATTTCTGATTCATTTTCTTTAGTCTCAGTTAACCGGGCATGTTTCCAACAGCTAGAAATTGCTGATTGGCTAATTTCTTGCCACGAAACAGAGATCATTTCAAAAAAAAAAAAAAAAGCTCTATGAAAATTTTTCGTTGTAACGGAATTCCTAAAAAACTGCACTTCGTTAAATCGGAATTTTCAATACCTTAAGGTTAATGCAATTTGAAAAGGGGATTTGTCAAATTTCGTTGTAACAGGATTTTTCGTTGTAATGGAATTCGTTGTAACGGAAATCTACTGTATCATATTGGGGTTTACTATGCATGTCCGGTATTGAAAATGAAGTGTGTAGCAGGGTTCATTTACAGGGACACTCAAAAGAATTCTTGCATAACGGTCTATGGGAAAAAATCGTCTGCGGTGTATTTTAATGATATTACACTATTTTCAAAATATTGAAATTTATAATACTGAGGTGTACTACAACACATTTACAGTAGAATCTGGTGTGCATATAATTTATTGTTCATTTACAGGGACGCACAAAAGAATTTGGCTACAGTACCGCCAATGAACAATATTGCTGGAAGTTTTCAATTGTGGGGGTTTAAAGCGTTTAAGGGGTTGTGCCGGTTTTAAAATTTAATTATTATTATTATTATTATTATTTTGCATATTATTTGGTGTATATAAATTCTATATATACAGTGCTTTTAAAAAAATCTCAAGTACGTTTGATTTTAATGAAGGAAATTGCTAAATGGGAATTTTCAACTATGCTATGAGTTTAATTGAAATAACTTTTTTCATACCAGATACATACAAATCTATAGATCATATACAGGGCTGCACAAAAGAATTTGGCTACAGTACCGCCAATGAACAATATTGCTGGGAGTTTTCAATTGTGGGGGTTTAAAGTTTAAAGAGTTTAAACGGTTGTGCGGGTTTTAAAAATTAATTATTATTATTATTATTATTTTGCATATTATTTGGTGTATATAAATTCTATATATACAGGGCTTTAAAAAAATCTGAAGTACGTTTCCTTTTAATGACGGAAATTGCTAAATGGAAATTTTCAACTATGCTATGAGTTTAATTGAATTAACTTTTTTCATACCACATACATACAAATCTATAGATCATATACAGGGCTACACAAAAAAATCGGATATTTATCCGACTATTGATGGTAATTGCAGAAATTAGGTTTTCGAATGTTTTACGCATATTCTAAATTGCTTATTTAGACATCAGCTTTCACCTTAATAGATTGTAAAGTTTTGTTACGGTACGTTGAATGTGTTGGAAAGTGTTTCTTAACCTGTGCTGCATGATTTTCCATTCTTGTTTTAGGAAGATCTGGGAAGAGACGATAAGATCTGAATTACGTTTTTGTGAGTTTTGTTTGCAGGGCTGCCACATGCAACTTTTTTTATATTCTGATCGTACCACTATTTTTTAAAGATACATTTTGTTGTATATTTCTCTTGCAAATGTTGCCAAAGCGTATGTCAAAGTTTTTTGATTTGAAAAAGTGGTGCGAAATAGAATTAAAAAATAGTCGCCAATGTCAGTCATCCGTCTGGATATCACCCATTGCACGGTGGGTTATTTACCGATTCTTAGCTGGCCAAAAGTCGATTTTTAAAAGTTTATTCTAGGGTAATTTATTTTTTGCCTGTTATAGTTCAATAGTTAGGGCATTGTACCCTGCTATTGGTTTTGATATAAATATAATTGTATGGTCCATAGACTAACGCAAAATTGATGCTTCTTATTTGGGAATGAATCAATCAATTTGAGTATAGTTCTTTAATCTGTTACTTGAAGCGGGATAAAATGTACTGCTCGATTATGGACGCTTCCAAACAAAATATGAACTTTATTTTGTCGGATTTATGTGCATGAATTTTGCACATATCAGCTGTTATTTCATATTTAATGTCGCAAAAAACCCTGTTTTTTTTTTTTGTTTTTTTGTTTTTTTTACAATTTTTCTGTTTTAATATAGAAAAAAGTTATATGATAAAGCACGATTACGCTAAATTTTTGATACGATTAAATAGTTTAGATTATTACATTTTCGTTCCAATTTAATTTTTTTTTTTGCCCTTAGATGCCCCCTAGTGTTTAGAAATGTATTTAGCTTATTAAGTACCATTTCTTTTTATCAAAAACTGCAGAATTTAAGTTAGTCACATAAATAAACTTTTTAAACTATGCAATGGCAACAATTTTTAAAATATAACGAGAATGTGAATTTGGTTGAAAATGTTTTATTATAGAGAAAAATTACAATGAAGAGAACATGAAGTTTTCCAAGAGCGAAATGTTTACATTTATGACTAAATTTAGACAAAAGTTGCCAGTTGTATGTAGATATCTCAGGACAAAATGATGTAAAATATATTACATGTCTGCAAATTTCGAATGATTACAAAATTGATCCAGACAAATTCTCCAAATTTAATTTGATACAATGCAAAACTTAATGTAGACATTTTCTCTTGATAGCTTATGATTCCCACTCTTTACATAAGGTTCCTCCGTGCAGAGATAAATATAAATATACAAAAGGATATACAACAGAGCAATTTTCATTAAAGCTATCGAATGCTTGCCCCATATCTTAAATTTTAGAAAAAGAAATGTTAGGATTTGTTATAATAATACAAAAATAGTTTTCACTTTAGCTTCCGTACCGTTAAGAAAGTATCATAAACATTATCTTTAAGAACGTAAAATCATGCGTCAATCAGATTATGAAACATTTTTCAACGCATTCGGACTACTATAATAAAACTTCTTAGTTTAATAACGTGAAAAAACGATGTCTAAGTAATAATTTGTAAAACATATAACACGTTTGAAAACACAATTTCAACCAAAGTCGAAAAAATAGCTGAATTTTTTTTACATCCCTGTATATGAACTATAGATTTCTCATATAATTCACAAATGTACTTCAGATGTTTTGCGCAGCCCTGTATATAATTTATGAAAGTTATACACAGTAAATAGTATGCAATTTTTTATAATTTTAAAAAAAGTGTTCCACAACTGAAAACGCACTTCCATCAGTTATTGTTGATACAGAGAAAAATATAACTAATTTATTTTGTGTGCCCCTGTATATGAAATATGAATGGCACATCATATTCAATAGTAAGCATCTTATAGAGCACCTCGGAGATATATATCCCTTTAAATACTTTTGAAATAGTGTAACATGAACAAAATACACCGCAAACAATTTTTCTCCATAGACCGTAATGTAACATAATTCTTTCTAGTGTCCCTGTAAATGATCGATAAATACTACCCATACCATATTCTATAGCAATCATCTTGTAGCGCACTTCATAGATATGCATATAAATATCAAAGTGTTTGAAATTATGAAACATCATTAAAAACCACCGCAAAACGATTTTTTCCTATAAGCCGTAATATAATGAAATACTTTTGAATGTCCCTGTAACGAAATTATGACTGCTACTCGCTACATTTTGCAATACCTAACATTGAATATGTGAATATCATAACATTTTTCAATTTCATGGCGATGCGACTACACTGACGACAAAAATAATTTTGGCCAGCTAAGAATCGGCAAACCACCCACCGTGCATTGATTATCTTTTTAAGACTCTTTTATCACATTCAACTGGGGTTTTGTATGTACTCTGTAATCGATTTTCAATCCACTTCCTGATAGGCTAGAATTATAAAACACGTTCCCAGGTGTGTTTCCGATGACAATACAACATTTTAATGTTTTTAGAACTTAATTATAAATCAATAAATTTTACGGCATTTTTCCGTTAGCCCGCCATAGGCGATCAATCGGCAAATATTCTCTCTAACTCGTACAATTGTATACGAGTTGAAAGAACAATGGACTTAATTATGGGCCAATAAATGCTCTCCAAAATAGCCCAAATGGCTGTGAAACTGTAACAACGAAACATTTAAAGACTAACGAGTAGGAAATAAATTATAAATAAAATATGACGAAAATAATATTTCAAAAAATACTCGTATATAAATTAAAAGTTTAAAATTAATTCATTTACGATTATACGTTGAGAAATCAATTTAGAAATTCTAGTTTAAATAACGTTTCTTTTTTTCTTTCCAGAACTGAAGTAATTACTGAATTTAATGTATCAAATCGTAATACATTTTGCATTCATGCATTTTTGCATAAGAGTGCAACAGCTATTGCACCAAGATCTGAATATTTATAAAACTAGTTATAGTACTAACGCACCTCATTTGCCACGTTTTACATACTATACGACTTGTTCTATATATTGTAATCAGCAATTAATTCACCTATTTTTTCATTCGAGAATATTCATTTTAAGTGGCACGTACGGTAATAAAGAAAGAAATTTTAACTTTATCACTCAATTCACATAAAAAATATCACATCAATTTTAAGTTGGATTAAAATGTATTATTAATTTATTAATGAGATTTTTGCTGCTGTACTAACGTACATAGAGTGTGTTTATTACCTGGTTCATATTTTCTTCTTTACGCAGGGCTTGAAATGTACCGGAGCAAACCGGAACGATATTCCGATTCGTGAAATTACGACAAATATTGTTCCGGTTCCTGAAATTGCGATAAATAGCGTTCCGGTTCGTGCAATTATTAAAACATATTGTTACAGTTGTATACAGTATATCTTACAGTGCTCTCTATAACTTTTTCTTTATTATTTATAATCTTGAATGCAATTTTTAAATTGCTTTTGTATGATTAAATATAAATTTGTCTATACGTATAAAAGTATTTTTTAGTCAACAATAATTTTGAAATAGCGCTCCGGTTCGTGGGTTTTTCCCTTTCGAGCCCTGTCTTTCAGTAATATCAGTCACAGAAAAAAATCTAATGGCTTAATTTATGAAAAAAAATATTTGTGTTATTTTGTCAGTCTGTACGTGTTAATTCATTTATGCCTAGCGTCCCATTTTTGGGACGCTTCGAATTTTAATAAATTTGTATAATTTTCTTCTTCCTTATAAAATAAAAATTTCGTAAAATAATTATCTATAAATGTCTTTATCTGTTTCCGAGATATGACAGCATAAGATGGATATTTATTTGCTTAAATGAAGGCTTTTTTCTTTGTTTATAGATTTTTCATTTTTCAAGATGGCGAAATGTAAAAAGTAAATTTATTTGTATATTTTCTATCAAAGATCCAAATAAATAACTCATAATCTTAGCTTGTAGACTTCTTTGAAATGTGTTTTTTTTTTTAATTGTGAAATTATACGTTCAAGACTATCTTTTCATACATTTTTGTAACTTACAAAATATAGAGCATTAGGCATGAATGGGTACATATTTTTATTAGCCATTTAGGGGACAGTTATTTATGTAATGTGCTTTTGAAGATGATTAAGAAATAAATTGTTTTTAAGCCTCAATTAAGATTAATCTTAGTTTAATATTAATAGTACTTATAATGTTATTAGTCTCTGAACGAAATAACTATATTTTTTTAGTAGTTCATAAAAATACTAATTATAGTATATAATATACAATTTAAAAGGTTATTTTAAATAAATTTAGACAATATTATAACTATGCATATTATATTATTATAAATATTATGAATGTTCCTATATTTAATACGCTTACATTTTATTAAATAAATCCAAAAAAATATTAGCGTAATTTTTTAAAAATACTTTTCCAGTTCATTTTGCGACATTTTAAAGTGATTTCACCAACAAATTTGAGAAAACAAAAATTCAGGCACGAATAGGTTAAGGGAAATTTTATTTACTACATTACTTTCTAAAAGGTGTTAATGTTTCAGCTTATGCCCGATCTATAATGTTATGTGAAACGCCATCATTCATTTACTCGCATTCTCTCTCGGACTATTCACGTTATTTTATTTTATTTCTTCTTTGATGTTTATGTCCATACTCGGAAAAATGGAGTAAATCAAACCATGGTTGCATAATATCCCTCATCAACAAGAAAATTGACACATCTCGACAAAAGTAAATTTCACAGGAGAGGCAAAAGAAAATTTGCATGATTTTACTGTGACATGAAATTAAAGCACTTCGGTGAGCATGCAGTAATAAAAACGTGCATAAAACCGTAAAACCATTAAGAATGAAGACGTAGGATGAGGTTTGGAGGGTTGGGTAATTGTACCTCCCCACACAATACACCCCTGTTCTGTGGTCACAAACGGTAGTGTAATAAAGTGTAATAAAGTGATTTCCTATATAATTACACTTATGAAACTGTTTGTGTAGATAGATGCACCCATGACAGAACTATTAGTGGAATAAAATGCAATTTTTTTTTTTCGCGAGATGTGATACTTTTCTTGCAGGTGAGCGATACTCAGGGATTGTAAATATCATGATATTTTTATATACATCCGACATTTTATATATATATTCAATATTTTCAAAATAGGCAACTTTTTGATGATTATAAATATTTTCAGACCTAACCTAATATAAATTAGAAACTAAAACCTATTGCACTTAGCATGAAAACTTAATAAAACAATATTCTAAATGTGTTTCTTTTCTTTTCTTTTTTCCCCCTAGACTTACGTGACAAAATTGAAGATCATCTAATTGAAAACAGACGCAATTTGCTTTTTGCACTCGCACATACGGTTTATTATCAAGTTTCAAGAAAAAATTATATTTTATACAACAAAATTGTATACAAAATATTTTATTTTTATTGAAAATTTTGAACATAAATGTAATCTTTTTCATTCCCTTACCAACTGTGCAGTTTAATTTGAAGAAAACCAAAACCAGAAAATATTCTCATGAAGCTGTAAATAGCTCCTCTAAATTAGACTGTTTATCTTTCAATGGCTATTTGATAATATAATAGTAAATATTGTCCCACATAATTATTGGTTCTACATTTAAAATTTCAGTTTCAAATGTAAAGCTTGAAAAAGAAGTTTTTAAGGGAGGGTGGGAAGGGTGGGGGAGTGAAAAACGATCTAAAAATGATTAAATTCCTATGTAAAGTTTTGCTCCTATAAAACTTTTTTAATTGAACGATTTTGATGAAATTTAACATTAAATATCTCTTAAAATAATTGTTCGATTTAAAAACTGTCTGCATCAGAGTGTTTATCAAACATTTCTCTATAATAACACCGATTTTCATATTTTTTGTACGCAGTAGTTTTCTTAATATTAACGAAGAAAGATCCCCGGTCACAAAAAATTCAAAACTGGTGGCGGTGACAGCGTTAGTTACTTTTTTTTAGAATAGAGAGACAATGCTGATATTTTCTCAGAGCTTGTTAATTTCTCTCCTGCATAATGGGGATTCAAAATATAAGATAATAAACGTGCTGGGCTCAATGCCTGTCTATAACAAACAAAGTCATACAATTTTATTTTACTTAAACTTGCAAAGGTTTTTCTAAATACTAAGTAATATGCAAAGTAAATATTCCTGCTTAGAAATCCTTGCTGTTGCAAGTTTATATTACAATTTGATTCAAATGATATTTAAAAGAATTCTTTTCTAAACTTTACATTGTACTTTACTTTTTGACAAAGATTAAGCTTTATCTTTCTAAAAACTGATTGTTTATGCATATCATATAAAACTAAATTATATATTAAAGTGCATTAATATGTTTGTTTACATCTCGAATTTATTTTAAAATATTATATATATATATATATATATATATATATATATATATATATATATATATATATATATATATATATATATATATATATATATAAACTCGGTTTATGGCGTCAGATGCCGCCATCCCAAGAATCTACAAGAGTCCTTTTCCTTTTCTTCCGGTCAAGGGTCCATTCCTCTTCCAGACCTCTATCCCTCATTGTCTTTGAAATATCATCCATCCAGTTCTTTCGTGGTCTTCCCCGTTTCCTTTTTTTGTTTGTTTCATAATTGAATGTTATTTTGGGTAGTCTTTCCTCATTCATTCTTTTGACATGACCATACCAGATTAATTGCTTTTTTTTTTTAATATCATCTAATATGGTTCCCTTTATTTTCATCATTTCCTTGATTCTGTCATTTCTTATTTTTTCTATTCTTGATATCCTGCATGATCTTCTTCAGGCGTCCATTTCTATTGCCACTAATTTCTTTCGTTCTATCTCCATAATTCTCCATCCTTCTGTTCCATATAACAATATGCTCTTTACAACAGAGTTGTATATATTATACTTTCTTTTCCTAGAGATCGCCTTATTCCACCAAATAGAATTGAATAGTTTTACAGCCTTACTCCACCAAATAGAATTTAATAGTTTTACAGCCTTTCTCCCCTGACAAATTCTGTATTTAATTTCCTGTGAGTCTCTTCCTTCTCTATTAATGTCTACACCTAAATATCTATAATGCTTACAGCTTTCTATTTTTATGTTATTAGTTAGATTTAGGTCTGTCTCATTTCCTCCTATACATAGGTATTTGGTCTTGCTGACGTTCATGTGAAATTAGAAGTCATGTGAAGTGTTTTTTTTTTTAAATCTGATTTAAAACAGTGATTATTTTAAAAAAAATCAATTAATTTAAATCATGATTAAAATCAAGTTGATTTAAATCAACGAACCCTGCCCTGAATTAAAGTAAACTGAGAGAGATTATATATATTTTTTATTATCTAAATAATAGGCCTTAAATCCTTAATATAACAAATGTAAAATTTCTTTGAATCAGTTTGGACGAAAACAAAGTGATAAATATTTCGAGCTGTCAGAAATAAAGGAAAACATCCTTGGCGATTCATTCCGGTATAACCGTTAAGCCACTTTTGCACTGGTATGGTGATCCAAATTTAGTCAGCAAGGATTGAAAAACAACATCTCTTCAAAAAAAGAAAAAAAAAAAAGGATGGCGCCTGAAGCAAACAGCACGAAATAGTTCTTTTATATAGTTTTCGGAATCAGTAAAAAACGGTAAAATCTCTATTCGAATAACAAAAATTAAAATAAAAAAAAAGACGAGAAAAAAACTTGTCTTTTCAAATTTGAAACCTTGCAAATAAACATGTAATTCTTAGGGAAAAAAAAAAAAAAAAAAAACACTTCCAAGGAATTGTTTTCGCTTTTAAGGCACTGAAGTACGTCTTTATTACACCTGTTAGAGTATTTTAGTTAGAGCTTCTTGACTCAACAGAGTGATTTTTAAAACAGCTCTTTTTACACTATTTTACTTAACTTTAGAAACCTATCTAGAATTTTGTAATCAATTTTACTTTCAGTTTCTGATATACTAGAATTAGGTTGTAAAAATATCAAGATATTTTTTTTTATATAAAAATAATCGGATTTTTTTTATTAAAATAAGATTTTTCTTATTTAAATCGAATTTTTAGGATTTCCCCTGCATTAAAATACGAAATAGCTATCAATAATTTTAGGTTTCCAAACAGTTAAACCTCTAATTGCTAACGTAATCTATGTTTTAAAATTAATTATAATTATTAGTTAATAATTACAGTAATTACAAAAACTGCATTCGTTTTTATTAGTAGTATGAATAGCGTTATTTACATTAATATTTTGCAATAATTATCTAAAACTATATTAAATACTACTGGTATTTATAGTTATTGAAATTAATAATTTTTAAACAATTAACTCTCTAATTAGGAAAATACTATACATTTGTATGCTTTAAGTACTAAAATGATAATTAATAATTTAGCATTTATTCTAAAAGAAAAGGGCAAAGGTGCTAGTTCCCAAAAATAATACTAGTTCAGTAAAAAAAGGGCATTTTTCATGAGTAAGTATATTAGTAATGTGTTTAGTAATGATATAAGGAAAAATTATATTCTTTGTTAATTTGATAAATAAATTGATATTAATTTTTAGAGATTTTACGAATTACAAATTGAAAAATACAATTAAATAATGGCATGATTTAATTATATCCTGTTTTTTTTTTTTTTTTTTACCACTTGAAGGACAAGCAATTGCATTTGTGTAATGCTGAATTCTCACCGGAAATTTAGAAAAAAATTATTTCAAAATAAGGAAAAGCAATTTTACGACTTTTTTCCACCAAAGTTAGAAAAGTAAAATTTCGTAAAATTTTTCTTTTGCAAATTTTCATTAATCATAGGTGGGATAAAATATATCCCACCGCCTCTCAAGGGGTTAAATAAATAAGGTTCTATAATTTTTGCAAAGTCTTGGGCACATGGATTTAGAAATACTATGGGTAAGTAGTTTACAAGAAATCTCTGGTTACAACAAAAGGTGAACTTCACTTATTTATTTATTTATTTTTAAGCAGGGTGACTTTTGCCAAATTTAAAAGGAGCAGGGTGCTGCAACCCTAAAAAATGTCCTATAGGGAACGGCGAGTATATAATTACAGAATTTAAAAAAAACTGCAACTGCAACCATAAAAAATGTCCTAGAGGGAACAGTGAGTATATAATTGTAGAATTAAAAAAAAAAAAAAAAAGAACTGCAACCATACAAAATGTCCTAGAGGGAGCAGTGAGTATATAATTGCAGAATTCAAAATGAAACTGCAACTAAGTATAATTTCATTAGCTAGTAGCACAAATAACAAAGCAAGCAAATATTATTTGCAACCTTATTTATTCTTCTTTAGCTCCAATTTGCTAATTTTCTATAAATTTATTATTGCAAAAGTAGAAAGAGAAAATAATATACTGGCTACTTTTTCTTTTACCTGCAGAAATTTAATATATTAGCTATGCTTATTTTACGTAAAAGAATGAATAATTTAATTAGTTAAAGGAAATTGTGACATAGCAAATTATATTAGATTTTACTACCGTTTTTAAATGAAACGCTTTTTATGATTGGTAAAAACTTGCTTTTTACAAACTTACTGTACTTAATATTTACAAGTCTAAGAAAATAGCTTAGAAACAATTATTTAAAGCTTTTTTTTTTTTTTTTTTTTTTTTTTTTTTGTAATTGTTTATTCATAAGGATAAAAAAACCCTATAGAAACTTTCCAAATTATATTAATCTTATATTTTAATCTTTTTTTGTGTAATTTTCAACATTTAGAAAATTTATGATTTTAATCAATGATTTAAAAAAATGATTTGATTAAAATCTCAACCACTGATTTAAATCATTTGATTAAAATCGTTGACAAATCGTAACATTGACAATCGTTGAGAAATCGTTGACAATCGTAAAATTAAAAAAAAATATGTACACAGGTGTATTTCCAATAACAATACAGCATTTTAATCAGGAGTTATCAATTAATTTTAAGGCATTTTTCGTTAGCCGGGTGCAGGTAATAAATCGCCAAATACAAATGCATAAGGGTTACAAGAACAATGGAGTTAATTATGCGTCAAATGACGCTCGCGAAAATAGACCAACTAGTGGTGTAACTGCAGTAATGAAATATTTTAAACACTAAAAAGTAGAAAATAAATAAGTTAAAAAAAATTTTTAACACTCTTTTATAAGCATTAGTGTTAATCTTTAAAATCATACCTAATTTCATGACTGCATATAATTTTAAAAAGTTCCGGTTAAAATACGTTAATCTGGCGATGTATCCGATTATTACAAATTCGCCTTTTTGATTTACACGTAATAGAACGCGTGAGCGAGTGATTTTATTAAAAATATATAATTTTTGCTCTGTTTCGTTTTTAAGATATGGTAACAGGGAAAAAAAGTTATATTTAAATTACATTTAGGTTTTATCTATTAAGGATAACTGATTTCCGTTTTTGTTTTCGGCAGTTTTCGGTATAAAAATGTTCCGTTTTAAGAGTATATTCGTGGTCCGATTTTGGTGGATTTTGGAAATGTTGTTCAGTGATTAAGGATGAAAAAAACACTTATTGCGTTTTTTGCCAAGGTTGAAGCATAAATAATTGCCTGAACTATTCATTTTTATGTCACAAGTGCATAAAATATTACACAATACAGTAGAGTTCCGATTATCCGAGTCCCTCTTAACCGAGTTTCCTCTTTAACCGAGTTGTTTTTTTCTGATGGACTGATGGTTTCCATTATTATGAACTAGCCATTATAAATGAAGTGTTAGGTGAAGAGGAAAGAGCAGCCGTAAAAAGTTAGAACTCTGATTTTTTGATCAGAATGGGGGAAAAAAATGGCCTTAATTTTTTTTAAGCCATCACTCCATCAGAAGAAAATGATCCATTCCAAAGATATTAATTAGATTGAAAAAAACTATTTAATACTTTAAGCAGAAAGAAGAAGCTACATCTGCAATTTTCATGACACTAATAGAATCACATAGCTGCCAATTTGTACGGTTTTGTTACCTCTAAAACTTAATACAAATTTTTGTCATATTTAATCGTTGACAATTGTTAGATTTCGGCGAATTGAATAAGGCAAAATTTACTGGTAAGTTTTAGTGTTAAGTAAAAATCTTAGAAATTGATAGCTATGCAGTAGCGTAATATTGCAGCCAAAAAAAAAAAAAAAAAAAAAAGAAGAAGAAGAAAGAAAGAAGGAAGGAAAGAAAGAAAACTGCAGCAAAGATTTCAAGAAACAAAAAACTATCAAGGGATTTTTCAAATAAACAATTTCATTCCCCGTTTTCCTTTAAAAAAAAACGGAAATGTACATCAAAGAAATGTTGTTAGTACAATAAAAATTAATAAATTAAGTGAACATTTTATATTTCATCTCCTTAGTTGGTGAAGATTTGTGTTAATCCGGTTTATCGGAGTTTTTGGGTTATCTGAGGTGAGCTTGGTCCATATTAACTCGCATAATCGGGACTCTACTGTAGTTATATACGAATGGTGTACCTACATACTTAATTTTGCCGAAAAGAAACATACCTCTGTTTCAAGATTTATTTTAAGACGCGAAAGTTAAAAATGGTGTTCTGCCAAAAATTAACGTTCTAATTTGTAACTTTTTCATTATCAAAACCCTATTCACATGTCTCGGGTATTTAACGAGCTTTTTAAAAAATGATAGTGAACACATTTTTCAGATGACAGTCTGCATGTTTTTTTTTTGTTTCATGTTGTCATAAAAAGTTGCAACTAATATAATACTAAAAAAATCATAATAATGTACAAAAAGTGTTTTTTGAAAAGTTTAATTGAGATTGTAATTATATCTTAATAGTATTAGAACCTGTAAAATTAAATGAAACAAATTACCAAACTTTTCTAAAATCTAGGCTAAGGTACTTTTATGTTTTTGAACTATAACATCCTGCGAAAGACATGATATGCTTTCTTATTCCAATATAAGAATATAACATGAGAGTGAAATTTAATTAAGAAGAGGACAAAAACAATGTTGTACCCGATTTAATTAAATATTTAAAAAAACTGATTTTTAGTTTAAATTAGAAAATTTATTATGTTCGAATATACAGGGGATGGACAAAAATATGGAAACACCTCGTGAAATGCATGCTTGAACGTAAATGTTGATTGTACCCAATCCTGTGGGTGGCGCTGGTGTATTTTACCACTAACGCCACCTGTGCAATGCCCTCAAAGCGTTGGAAGTGTCAGTCGTTGTCAGAAAAGTGTTCTGTGTAGTTGCGAGCGCTTTGCGTCCGTGCTAAGTGAATTCGAACTTGGACAAATTGTTGGTGTTCGTATGGTGTGGATGCTTCCGTTACCAAGGCAGCCAAAGTTTTTCATGTTTCAAAAGGCATTGTATCGAAGATTTATACCGCATACAGGAAAAGCGAAAAGCATCATCCGTTAAGTCACAATGTGTACAAAAGTGTGTGTTGGAGGACCGTGATCAGTCATGGACCGGCCATGGTCAGTTGATTGTGACGAAAAATAAGAAGACGCCAGCTGCAAAAGTCACTATGAACTAAATGTCGAACTCATAAAGCCTGTCAGCACCAAAACAATAAGAAGGGAGCTCCGTAAGAAGGGATTTTCAGTGCATGATAATATGCTTTTTTAGGTGTTTCCATATTTTTGTCCAACCCCTGTATATATATAAAGAGAGAGACTTTGACATGTTTGAATAACTATATACAATAAAAGAATGTACCAGTTTCAATGGTATATTAAAACAGTTTAATTTAGACTATTTACAACAAATCATACAGCAATTTGAAGCTAAATTAACCTAATTTTTCTTACAAATGTTCAATATGTGCACCTTTAGCAACACGGCACACGTCCAATCTAAAGTCCAATTCTTCTCACACTTCGGTAAACAAGTCCGTAGTCATGGAAGCAATAAACTCTTCAATTCTGTGTCTGAGCTCCGGGAAATCAATTATTAGGTAGCGGCGGAACATAGACACGATCTTTTATACAGCCCCAAAGCAAAAAATCGCATGGCTCTAACATTTTTTAAATCTTCACCCCAGCAATAACGCTTTAAGCTCAGGAGTCGCCATTTTGCGTATGTGGCACTGCAAGAGAGTCAATAACAGAGCAGTGCTCGCGCATGCGCTTATCTAAAACTGTTTGAGTGACTCTTTATACGTGACCTTAAACCAACACTCTACAACGCTTATAGTTGACTAGCCGCCCTTGGCGACCAGTTTGGTCTCCTTTAAATCTATACTAAGCATTGTATCATTTTACTTTTATTCATAATTTAATTTACTTGCTGAATCCTTCGCCAAATCGGAAGATTCTGATACAGAAATCATGAATTCGGTATTTTTGTGTTAGCCGAGTGCAGGTGATATATCGCCAAACATTGTACCCGTCGTACTTTTTCTTATTTCATTAATTTCATTACTTTCACTCATTTTATTTAAAATACATAACTTTAATTTAAAACTAAAATGATTAAAATTTATGACTCTCAGTTTTCTCTTATTTCTTAAAAAAGAAAAGAATGAAAAGAAAAGAAAAAAAAGTAATAAATAATACTATAAACTATGACATTTAATTTCCAAATCAAAGCCTTGTTTTAATTTACCCCTTGAAAAATTGTTTATGACACTCGCATGTGGACTATTATAATACTGATGATATGATGGCGTGGCGATGGAACAATATTTGGCAATTTATCACCTGCGCCCGGCTAACATTAAATTACCAAATGGCTGTTTGGCATACAAAAAGGGAAGCGGTCAACCCGGAACTATTGATGACAGTCACATGACTTAGGCTATTATTATAGAGATTTATCACCTGCGCCCGGCTAACATTAAATTACCAAATGGCTGTTTGGCATACAAAAAGTGAAGCGGTCAACCCGGAACTATTGATGACAGTCACATGACTTAGGCTATTATTATAGAGATTTATCACCTGCGCCCGGCTAACATTAAATTACCAAATGGCTGTTTGGCATACAAAAAGTGAAGCGGTCAACCCGGAGCTATTGATGACAGTCACATGACTTAGGCTATTATTATAGAGATACTATTGGCATTTAAAACTGAGACATTCTTTTATGGACTCCCTTGTACTTTAACACGTTCGAATATGAAGAATTCACAGCTAAAATGTCTAATTGTAAACCTCGATAAAAATTACTACGGTAATAGATGCAATTACTTTTAAATTTCAATGTCAAAACCAAAATCGTTTAATTCCAAAATTCAACAAAAATAATTCTTTTCCTTGCAGACGAGCTCTAAATATTTTTATTTTATTTTATTTTTTTCGTTTTCTCACAATCATTAAGGAATCTTCTCACGTGCCAGATTTCAGATTGGATTAGGAGATTTCTCCGCCAATTAAACGTATTTTTATCGATGTTTCTATCCAATTATTCTGAAATACTAACCACAGCCTTCGCAGGGGTTGTTTACGCACCGAAGATCACTGGATTTGGTGCGGAAGAGCCCCAACTGGGATGCTCTTCCGGCAACATATAACGCTAACTGTAATTTTGCGCTTCTTGGAATGTAAATTGTGACTGAATGTGTTATTTATTTGTGGGTCATTGAAAACATTAGAATCCATTCGTGCAATTTGTTTGTTTGTTTTGGATCCGCAGTTCATTGAAGGAATTTTAATAAGGCTCAAATACAACAAGAACGAAAAATCATGCATCAAGTATAGATTATGAAACACTTTTCAACACTAACAGGATAAGAAGTTTATAATTTTTTTTTTCATAGAATGGGATGAGATATATACGCAAGCAACTTAAGAAAACACACTAACTTAGTAAAAATCCATTTTTAGCAATTGATGTCTATATACGATAATGTCTGCGAAATCTTACATGTAGCCCTTAATCCGATAGAATTTATACACACCACCTAATACATTGAAAATTAGATCAGTTTAAAAGTGCATACCACAGAGGGAAACGCATTTCTAAGAATTGTGGATCACAGCCAGTCCGTTAACAGAATTATTTTGTGTGTCTCTGTAAATTATCGATAAATGCTATGCACGCTATAATCTATAAAAACATGCACTGCACTTCAGTGATTTTGTTATATTGGATGTATCGTAACATCATTAAAATACACCGCAAACTATTTTCCCCCATAGGCCGTAAAGTAAAAGAATCCTTTTGCATGTCCCTGTAAAAGAATAATAAATGATGCGCGCTTCATTTTCAATACCATACATTCTATACTAAACCTAAATAACACATAAAAATTTCATGGCAAACCAAGTATATTTACGAGAGTTAGAACACAAATATAAAAGGCGGATAGACAAACAGAATTCATAAACACTTTTCAACCATGTTGGAAAGTGTTTATGAAAAGTTTTGATAATTTTTAACCTAAAGCGGATAAACTTTTCTTGTATTCTTATTTAGTTTGGAAGAAAACGAATAATAATGGCACACTTTGTAATGATTTTTAAAAAAAGTATGAAAGGAATATATTTTATTCAATTTATTTTCGAGCGTAAACAAAATGTGCCATCACAGGTAATAATAAGATAATGTGTTATTATAAATTGTTTAATTTTTAAATTCTTATTGACTTACTTTTTTCTCTATATTATATATTAAAATTACTGAGGTGTCTGATCTTGACACTTTTATAGAATATATGCTTATAGTCCAGGCAATAGAGAATTTTACCTAGCAAAATTAATGGTAGTTCTGGAAATTGGCTTACTTTATGTTTTTTGGGTCGCTGAATCCGAATTTGTAACTTCCCACCAAAATTTCCCCCGGCAACCCCCCCAAAATTTTGGTAAAAAATCCCCCAAAAAAGGTTTTTATTAAAAAAATCATTTTTTTATTGTTTTAGGGGACAAGTATCTAGAAATTCAGAAAGCAGACAAAATTTGCAACAAATTAGATATATGACATTATGACTCAGGATGAAGGAGAAGGGGGATCTGCCTCGGAACATGCGCCGCGGTGCTGCGTGGACGTGGATTAAGTTGCGCAATTTTACTTAACCACTCACACGTTTACATTCGCCCTCCCATCTCCCCTCCGAACTTTCTCTATAAGGTTTACTTTAAGTTTTTTGGGTCGCTGAATCCGAATTTTTAACTTACCCCCAAAATTATCCCCCCCCCCGAAAACCATCCAAAATTGTTGTTTCTAACTTAAATTTCTTATTGTTTTAGGGGGAAAGCATTACGAAATTCAGAAACTAGACAAAATTTGCAACAAATAGGATATATGACATTATGACGTAGGATAAACGGTGAGAGAGGAGCTGCCTCGGAACATCCCCCGCGCGCTTTTCTCAAAAAGCAAATTTTTTCAAAAAATCAATTTTTTGGTGGTTGCCAGGGGAAATTTTGGTGGGAAGTTATAAATTCGGATTCAGCGACCCAAAAAACATAAAATGAGTCGAAATCCAGAACTAGTATTAATTTTGCCAGGTAAAATCTCCTATTGTCTGGACTTCATAACTTAGTGCACGTAGCGCCACAGTTCATGTTCAGAGGCAGTCCTCCCCCTCCCCGTTCATCCTACATCATAATGTCATATATCCTATTTGTTGCAAATTTTTTCTAGTTTCTGAATTTCGTAATTTTTTTTCCCTAAAACAATAAGAAATTTAAGTTAAAAACAACTATTTGGGGGGGGGGGTCGGGGGTCGGGATTTGGGGGAAGTTAAAAATTCGCATCCAGCGACCCAAAAAACTTAAAGTAAACCTTTTAGAGAAAGTTCAGAGGTGAGATGGGAGGTCGAATGTAAACATGTGAGTGGTTAAGTGGAATTGCTTAGTTCACGCAGCACCTCGCGCATGTTCCGAGGCAGATCCCCCCTTACCCTTCATCCTAAATCATAATGTCATATCTAATTTGTTGCAAATTTTGTCTACTTTCTGAATTTCTAGATACTTTTCCCCTAAAACAATAAAAAAATTGATTTTTTTAATAAAAATATTTTTTTTTTTGGTGGGGGGGGGGGGGGCATTTTACTAAAATTTGGGGGAGGGGTTGCCGGGTGAAATTTCGGTGGGAAGTTAAAAATTCGGATTCAGCGACCCAAAAAACATATAGTGAGCCTTTTTCCAGAACTACCATGAATTTTGCTAGGTAGAGCCCCTGTACGGTCTCTATATCCTGGGCTATTAGCAAGATCGAATTTTCAAACAGGCATACTCGTAAATTTTATATAAAAATGCATAGGTGGGCTGAAATTTGTTCAAAATTTGAGTACAGTGGATCTGAAGTTTGTAAAATTTGTTCAAAAAAGTTTTTTTTTAATCTAAATTGTACTGGATAAAAATTATCAGTTCAGATATCTCTATTGTATTTCTAATGCCATTCTTTCAAAAGCAACAATTTTTCTTAAGAAAACATCTATTTAACCTGAAGGGGCCATTTTCCCACATACTGTTATTGACACAATGGAAGAATCACTCTTAAGGTTGTTAGTAAGAAAAAAAAAAATAGACATCCTTTAAGAAGAGTGCACAGAAAAAAAGAAATTAAAAATATTTCTTGAAGAGATATTTTAAATATACGAAAGCAACACACGGCTGAAGACTTAACATTAACAAGAAGAAATCGGAAATTGGCTAACTAGCATCCTTAACACTATTTATACCAGTGTCAAATGACACTGTTTTAAAGTTTCCATTTATGTTTATTTTGCTCATAGTTTTTGAATGTAATAAGCATAAAAAGGGTCTTCAATATGTTAAAAACGATTTGCATTTGTTTTAATCTAAAAATTATAAATGAAAAACCATAAATCGAAATCTTTTAAAATGTGTCATCTGACACCAGTAAAAATAGTGTTAACCTTTACCTTCTCCACAGGGAAAGGGTCAAAATAACTAATTCTTTCATTATAGGGCTAGGCGTATTCAAGCAGTGAAATAACCTATACAACAAAATTTGCGTTGTTGCACTGAATTCCATCAAAAAGTGAATCGCATAAGTTTCTGTATGCTACGTAGGAAAAATTACATGTCCTACTATTACTTCATATAATTTTTGATAGCATACGAGACACACATGACACACACGAAATCTTCTCGCGTCACTCCGGCTGAAAATCCCTAATCTACACATTTTATATGTTCGTGTGGTGCAAACGGTGCACATTGTATAAATATTACAAGCTGCTGTCTTTAAAAGTGCTGTAAAATATCTCAAGTCTTGGAAAAGTCGCGTTGCTATTGGCTGCGTGGTGCACGTGACAGAAATAATTCGATTTTTACTTCACTTGTTGCTTGAAATCGCTTTCCTAGCATCGGTTCATGAATTCGATTTCTCAGAATCGGTGTATGAATTAGATTTCACAGCATCGGTGCTTGAAAAATTACAGCATAAAGTGCAAAAAAAAAACACAACATTTTTTTTTGCACTGAATTCCATCAAAAAGTGAATCGCATAAGTTTCTGTATGCTACGTAGGAAAAATTACATGTCCTACTATTACTTCATATAATTTTTGATAGCATACGAGACACACATGACACACATGAAATCTTCTCGCGTCACTCCGGCTGAAAATCCCTAATCTACACATTTTATATGTTCGTGTGGTGCAAACGGTGCACATTGTATAAATATAATAAAAAACCGCATATCCCTTTAAGAACCGATGTATTTGTAAACAAAGTTAATCATGCCTGTAGAAAGTAAAACATGGGCTGCAACCGCTACCTGTTGATAAAAAATGATACTTAACTCTATCTGCAAATGCAAACCGGAACGGTCGTTCGATTCGAGCTTTTATTACATACGACTCAGAAACAAAAATTTAAGTGAATGTCTAACCCGCACGATCGTGCGGGTTGGGTCTTAAAGGGATATAAGACGATGTTGGGTGGATATAGACAAGAGTATAGTGGAGGGTATAAGTCGTAACTTTCTGTATTAAAAAAAACCCTCCATATACCCTTTATTCCTCAAATAAAACTATAGCGTATACTTTCTGGATATTCACTCTGCCTATAGCACATATTCACTGTAAAAAAAAAAAAAAAAAAAAAAAAAATCTGTATTTTACAACAAAAGGCGCTGGCACCCCGACTGCTAACACAGTTGCTGTAAAATTTACAAGCTGCTGTCTTTAAAAGTGCTGTAAAATATCTCAAGTCTTGGAAAAGTAGCGTTGCTATTGGCTGCGTGGTGCACGTGACAGAAATAATTCGATTTTTACTTCACTTGTTGCTTGAAATCGCTTTCCTAGCATCGGTTCATGAATTCGATTTCTCAGAATCGGTGTATGAATTAGATTTCACAGCATCGGTGCTTGAAAAATTACAGCATAAAGTGCAAAAAAAAACGCAACATTTTTTTTTTCTTACAGTGCTCTCTGTTTACGACTACAACACTGTATATGGATGGATATTTATGAAATTTTTCAATTGAAAAGGGTAGCACAGCTTTATTTCGAACTATAAAGGATGCAAATAATGAAAAATACTCAAAAATATATTTTATCAGTGCGAGTGAGTCTTTCATTATTCTTTTCTCAACAGTTTTCATTTTAAGAAAGAATTGCACAAAGATTTTTGTGAACTTTTTCTTTCTTTCCATCAAACCCATTCATTACTAAGAATGAGTAAAAATGTATCTGTAATTTAGAGTAAAAACGTGTCCATAAGTAACGTTAACATCAAAACAATCGTGTCAACAATTTGGTTAAAACTTTGTGAGAACTATAACAATGGAGTTAATTATTTTGCACCGTGGCTGTAGGCATAGTTACTCTTGATAACTGCGCACCGGCGGTCGGCTGAATTTTGTTTGCAGTCGTATTGTCTCGCGATGTTAACCGTTATGTGTGAATCTGAATCCTCTTTTGTCTCTCTAAATTTCACAAAGTATGAAATATCTCCAAGAATTGGGGGTACATGCCATGACCTGTGGGTCCTTCTTCCAGCCCATCCCTTAAATCCATTATTATTCCTCAGGCTTGAGTAGATTTCCTTCTTCACCTAATAAAACAAAGTTTAAATTCGTAAAATAGAAACTCAGTTGAACTAATTGCTTTGAAACATTGTATATAGATAGGTTATAAACGAGACGACGGCATAGACTTTTTATTTTATTTAAATATGTAGCTTTTAATAAATTTCAAAACTTTGTTATTTTGATACATACTTGATATATTTTATATAAAAAAAATGCTTTTTGGTTTTGGTTCAGTTGCTAGGCAATCTAAAAAATACATTAAATGTAAAAATCTATTAGAGTTTTTAAATTACAAATGATCCATGTTCTGTAACCCGGTTAACTTGAGTTGGATGTCCTGGTATTTTTAATATAAATTTATAAAGGGTTCAAAAGTGGGTAGATGGTTCTCGTCTCCTCATATATGGTTTGAGGATGGCATGAACACGATTTGATCGAAAAGGCGTCGAATATATGCATTAACGTATTTATCTCACGATACTAGAAAACTGAAAAGCAATTGTGCAAGTGTTTTGCATATGACCCGCTCGCGTACGCAAAACAAGTCGTTTGAAAGAAGGGAAAAACAGAGATCTATTTTCGTGTTACATAAATCTGAGGCTTTTGTTTTGTTTCGTTTACTACTCCACGTTGGAGCACCTCCAGAACTGTTTACATCCTCTCAGTCTCGTCTTCTTTTTTTTCCTTCTAGCAGTCTTTGGCTGACAGCCAGATGACCAATAGTCGTTGGGTCGCTGGCCCTGCACTTGTTGACGCCGAAATAGAGAAAAGAGAGCGTGGAATTTTTAACTTCTTTAAGTGCAGTTCCTTGTGAATCACAATCTTACACAAAACGTGTCGAGAGGAAGCAAAAGCATGATATCATATTCGAGTGAATTTTATTTTCAGTGGAAATGAAACAGTGAAACATTTCTGGGCTTCATAGTTAAAAGTTTTTAAGATACAGCGTGCTACGAAGAGACAAGTCCAGCGGGGCCAATATTTAACAACTCTAAAACAGGGAAGCTGTAGTCTCTGAGTCCGCACTTTGTCAACTAAGCGTACTGATTTTTTTTTGGAGAAAACACCATGTTTTAAAAGCATTACTGTTATGTGGTACTTTTTCACAATACTGTGGTTGTAAAAAACCAAACCATATACTGTCTAGGCAGTGGGTAAACAATATAGAGTATACGCTATAGCTTTACTTCAGAAACAGAGACTGTATGGAACATCCTTCAGAATATCTCTACTTTTTCACTTCTCCAGTTACGAGTTATTGCACGGGCTACGTTAAAACCCTTATTTAAAGAGTTGCCCCATATTAGCCGTTTAGATTTAAAAATATTTGTACATAAATTTATCCTTTTGAATTTGAAAATATCAAAAAGAAGCATGCTTATACACAAAGCCGATGCGACGCATGGATTTCTTGTAGCACAGCCATACTCAATCTGCAGCCCGCGGGCCGCATGTGGCCCAGCGACCTTTTCTGTGCGGCCCGATACATCTAATCATTAATCCATATTTATAAAATCAGGTGTCGAGCATAAAAGTTAGTTAAGATCTGCATTTTTGTGTTGTGTTATATATTTTCATGGTAAGACAAAATCTGTCCTGTTATTTGTAAATTAATTTAAAATTGTTAAAACTTCTTAAAGGCCGCTTGCTAAGACAAAAGTTTTTTTTTTACATGTAGTCCGATTTGACATATAGTGGTTTATACATTCCAATTCAACATAGTTCCAAATTAATTAAATTTTTACTATATATTTCTACATTTAAAAGTAAAAATAAAATTATGCAGTGAGCAAAAAAAGAAATTTTATGTGAAATGTTTATTAAAAAACTTGATTTCTTTTGTTTAAACTTTGAAATTTTGCATTGTTACATTATTACGTTTTATATTTGTTATATTTCTAATAGTGTTTACTAGGGTTCAACGTTTGTGGCGACAAAAAATGACACCAAAAACTATTTACACCAGTATTTCCAATCAATAATATTCGCGGAATATTTCTAGAATATTTTCAAGAGAAGTCTATCCCGAAGTTTGTTATTTGGAAATAGTGGTATTAACATTTTTTGTAACACTAGGGGGCTCTGCCCCCTACGAGCTACTCGCCAACACCCCCATTCAGGCACAGCAAACTCTAAAAGCACGCAATTTGATCGGCTTTAAAAAAAATTCGGAAGATTGAATTATAATAATAATAATAAAAAAAAACAGTAACGAACTCCCTGTTAACGTGTTGTTTTCGTCTTTGATTAAATCAGATCAGTGAAACATTTGAAAATAAGCTAATATAAAATTAATTAAGTAAACAGAGTCTTTGTCTCCCGGTATTTTTTAACAACACGATAAGAAGTTCTCTTAAATAAGACATTTTAAGTGTAGAGTTTTAAATCTGACGTAATTTTCACCAAAGTTTCCTTTCTCTTTTTAATATTCACATGAAAATACTTTTGTTGTTAAAAAGGAAATATTACTTTCGCTGTCTTGAAATTTACAACAAAAGTTTAAAAGATTATCTCAAAATATGAAATAAATGTCTCGCGCACATATATTTTAAAATTTAAACTGACAATATATTGTTTGGCCATTTTAAATGTGACGCAGTTTCTTCCATTTACGACTTTTACGCATATTAATGAATTTATTATTTTACGATTTTCGATCTCTTGTAAAATTCACGTATAAATATAGCTTTTATAATGTAATTTTCAATATTTTAATGCTTTTTAATGCGTAATCATTTAATTCTAATTTGAAAGTTTTTTTTCTGTTTATAGTCACGTGTAATTAAATTTTTAATTTGAAGTAATTATTATCATTTGCGCTGTTTTTAAAATTGGTAACAATTTAAATTAATACCCTTTTCTAAAACATGTAAAAAATATCTCTCGAAATGCCGAAAATTTGAATTTAAACTGGAAATAAATCCTCAAAAAATGAGTCAAATTAAAAAAATAAATGCAGTCTGTCCACCGGGAACTAATGTATATCCCCCAGAAAAAATCATTACATTCCTATGTATACTTTTTGCTCCTATAAAACATTTTTAATGGGACGATTTTGACCAACTTTAACATTAAATATCTCCTAAAATAATTATTCGACTTAAAAACTGTCTGCATCAGCGTGTTTATCAAACATTTCTCTATAAAACCACCGATTATCATACTTTTGTATGCAGTAGTTTTTAATATTAACGAAGAAATTTATAAACAGCGGCTGTAACAGCGTTAGTTACTTTTTTTAGAATAGAGCGATTTCTTCCTTGACAAACTTTCAATCCTACTAAAAATATCAAGTCTGTCGCAATTCTTTTTAGCTTATTATTTTAATTACCCCTTTTTCAACTTACCTTATAAGTACATTGCGGCCCGCCTAACGTCGTAAACATATCTTTGTGGTCCGCGAGAAAAAAAAGTTGAGTATGGCTGCAGTATATCGAAAAACTAAACTCCAAGCTGCTTTTTGAACGAGAAAGAAAAATTATGACATTGTGCATGAATCACGGAATACTTTCAAATCTTACATACAAATAACGTACTATGTTCCTATTTTTCAGTTTATCCATCCAAAATCTTATTCAAGTTATGATATATTAAAAATTTCGTAACGAGGTTATCGGCCATGGTTTATATTTCAAACATACAGTGTTAAACTGTTGCTTATATAGCTTTTCTTCACGTAATGAAATTGGCCTCATTGATTTTTTTAAGTTCATGAACACGTATAATTTAATGTATTTTAATTTAAAACTACTGACAATTATTTTTTCTTTAATATTTTAATTTTAGTGTTGTCTCAAATAAGAGTGTAATTATTACAAAAAGTGCTTTTAGTTACAAAATATTTGGGGCATTCTCACAATCTTTTGACTTTCATGTCCCTGAATAATAATTTTTATTTAAATACACTTTTTTGTGTTTTCTTTTTATTTCATATACTGTGGAACATCCCATTGCATGATTGCACAACAATCTTAACGAGATAAATAAGTTTTGGACGATGTTGGGGTTCCAAACACCTGGAAAACTCCTATACCGTCCCGTGCCTCTGATGCTGATTTTTAAGTTTTGAGCTGTCTGGATAAAATTGTTTCAATAAAAATAATTCGATATAATTTTTTTCTGAAACTGGAACTATTGCTTTACATAAATATGTAGCTAAAAATTACCCTGCACACATTTTTAGGGTCGTTATTATTTTTTAAACTCTGTCCCTGGGTTTTAGATTCCTTACCATCCCTCTTCTAAAATTATACAGAAAATCATTTCAGATGCAGACACAGAATTTTTTTCAAGTTTTCTCTAATGCAGAAGTATGCTAGAGAAATAATGTCTAAAATTCCTTGGCAGGAAATTTACTGTAGAATTTAAATCAGCATTTAAATATCAATTTCAAGCATCGTGGCTTTATTGGCAGTCTTACCGTCCCCAAGGTTTGTTCCAGCACTTTTCGAGGTAAATTTAAAAAAAAAAATTAATTTAATCTAATGTTAACAACTATTTCTAAAAATCAATGAATATTGTGGCTATCACTTAATCTTAACATGATTTTCCTAAAATTAGGTGGTAATTTTCTTTACCGTTCCATCCTTACCGTCCCTTTTTTTACCCCCCATTTCGTCACTTTTTTCCAATACTATCCCCTTTTTACTTTCTTCTATTTTCAATAGAAGAAAGTATTGTAATCGAAATTTTTTTTCGACTTCCGGTTTTCGACGGATTTACACGTTTTAGGGGTCAGAGATCCCATAAAACATGTTTATAGAAAATGTGTGTCTGTCCGTCTGTCTGTCGCCATTGTACCATCAAAAAGTGTATGAAGTTATGCATAGAATTGAACCAAATTTTTATTTTAAGTTTTTGGCTATGGCAAGCAGGTCCTCCCTGAATTTTGAAAAAATTCGCCTGTAGGAGTGCTGTAACAGCGATTTTTGTGCGATTTTGAATATTGTACCATCCAAAAGTGTATGAAGTTATGCATAGAATTGAACCAAATTTTTATTTTAAGTTTTTGGCTATGGCAAGCAGGTCCTCCCTGAATTTTGAAAAAATTCGCCGGTAGGAGTGCTGTAACCGCGATTTTTGTGCGATTTTGAATATTGTACCATCCAAAAGTGTATGAAGTTATGCATAGAATTGAACCAAATTTTTATTTTAAGTTTTTGGCTATGGCAAGCAGGTCCTCCCTGAATTTGGAAAAAATTCGCCGGTAGGAGGCGCTGTAACAGCGATTTTTGCGCGATTTTGAATATTGTACCATCCAAAAGTGTATGAAGTTATGCATAGAATTGAACCAAATTTTTATTTTAAGTTTTTGGCTATAGCAAGCAGTTCCTCCCTGAATTTTGAAAAAAATCGCCGGTAGGGGGCGCCGCTGTAACAGCGATTTTTGTGCGATTTTGAATAGTGTACCATCTAAAAGTGTATGAAGTTATGCATAGAATTGAACCAAATTTTTATTTAAGTGTTTGGCTATGGCAAGCAGGTCCTCCCTGAATTTTGAAAAAAGTCGCCGGTAGGGGGCGCTGTAATAGCGATTTTTGTGCGATTTTGAATATTGTACCATCGAAAAGTGTATGAAGTTATGCATAGAATTGAACCAAAAAAATTTTTTTAAGTTCTTGGCTATGGCAAGGAGGTCCTCCCTTAATTTGTAAAAAAATTTCCTCAGGGGCGCTGTAATAGCGATTTTTCTTCGATTTCTGTGCCATTTTGAATATTGTATCATCGAAAAGTGTATGAAGTTATGCATAGAATCGAACCAAATTTTTATTTTAAGTTTTTGGCTATGGCAAGCAGGTCCTCCCTGAATTTGGAAAAAATTCGCCGGTGGGAGGCGCTGTAACAGCGATTTTTGCGCGATTTTGAATATTGTACCATCCAAAAGTGTATGAAGTTATGCATAGAATTGAACCAAATTTTTATTTTAAGTTTTTGGCTATAGCAAGCAGTTCTTTCCTGAATTTTGAAAAAAATCGCCGCTAGGGGGCGCCGCTGTAACAGCGATTTTTGTGCGATTTTGAATAGTGTACCATCTAAAAGTGTATGAAGTTATGCATAGAATTGAACCAAATTTTTATTTAAGTGTTTAGCTATGGCAAGCAGGTCCTCCCTGAATTTTGAAAAAAGTCGCCGGTAGGGGGCGCTGTAATAGCGATTTTTGTGCGATTTTGAATATTGTACCATCGAAAAGTGTATGAAGTTATGCATAGAATTGAACCAAAAAAATTTTTTTAAGTTCTTGGCTATGGCAAGGAGGTCCTCCCTTAATTTGTAAAAAATTTCCTCAGGGGCGCTGTAATAGCGATTTTTCTTCGATTTCTGTGCCATTTTGAATATTGTATCATCGAAAAGTGTATGAAGTTATGCATAGAATCGAACCAAATTTTTTGTGTTTGTTTTTAGTCATGGTACGAAGGTCCTCCCTGAATTTGGAAAAATTCTGCCAGTAGGGGGCGCTATAATTGCGATGTCTGTACCATTTTCATTAGTGTACCTTCGAAAAGTGTATGAAGTTAGCATATAATTGAACCAAATTTTTTGTGTATATTTCTGGGTATGGCAAGCAAGTCCTCCCTGAACTTGAAAAAAATTCGCCAGAAGGGGGCGCTATAATTGCGATCTCTGTGCAATTTTCATTATTGTACCCTCGAACAGTGTATAAAATGATACATACAATTGAACCAAAATGTTTGTGCATGTTTTTGGCTTTGGCCAATAGGTCCTCCTTGAATTTGGAAATATTACGCAATAAAGGGGCTCTGTGATAGCGATTTTTGTATACTTTTCTTGATTTTTCGTAGTTTTATTGTGCATCGGCGGCTCGTGCAGCTGCGGGAACTCGCTTCCTGCTAAGCCGGCTATTCGCAAACACCTGATAACAACAGAATAAGGAAAAATTAATAATTTTAACAAATATCATGATATAGATTAACCCGTTTTTAGTCCGTTTAATTGACTGGAGGAGAAATTTAAGATGAAAATCAAAGTTGGTATAGTATTGAACTAATAATATTGAACATAATAATATTGTACGTGTGTAACTAGGTTTTGAGATATTAAGATGTATAAGATAGAAGAAAGTTTTGGGATTGGCACATCCAACTAGTTTTAACCTTACCGTCACTTTTTTAACACCCCTTTAAGACAATGTTATACAAAAATTCTGTATTAAAAGTACTACATTGTTATTATTTCTTATTTGAATGTCCTGTGGGTACTATGCAAATTCATTATAAGTAAAAATTTAGAAGAAAATAAAAAGTTATATGTGTAAAATGGTAAGGAATATTAAACTCCCAAGTTTAACATAAACCTCAGTTAAATAAAAAAAATTTCGCTACTGACCATTTTTTCTTTATTTTGAATCATTCAGGCATTCGTCTATCAGATTAAAATGTTATTTTAGCAAGTTTAATTTTGTCAGATTTTTTTTTTCCCCAAAAGTCAAAAGATTGTGAGAATGCCCCATTTACACAATATTACGAAAAAAAATATATATATATATATATATGGAGAAAAAAGAAAGAAGGGTTATTTGAGGGACTCACAACCATAGTATCCAAATCGGTTTCGAAACTGAAAGTACCTTTTTAAAAAAAATCTGCAACCAAAATCGAAAAAGTAAAAAAGAGATAATTAAAGATAATATTAAAGATCGAGCTCAGCTATCCTATTAAAAAAAAAGGTTGTTTTAAATATTCAAATTGAAACGAGAAATTCAAAAATAACCTGCCCGTAGGATTAACATTACGGAGCGGGTGTTTTCAAGTGCGCGAAGAATCCCCTTAAATAGTAGAGCTCTTGGAGCGCTATTCCAGGGGTTCCGGGTTCAATTCCCTGCTTGGGCATTTTTTACATGGTTGGATCTACGCTTCGTTACCAATGTGATAATTCACGTATTATATATATTGAAATCTTATTGGTTCAACTGATTACTATAAAATAATTGCTTTCGTTTACAATGCATAAAGCCCCTTAGCCCATAAAAAGCCACATTTTTCTTTCATAAAGTTGCATAAATGCAACATGATCGAATTTTGCAATAAAAAATACCAGGGTTGGCGTTTTATTAATGCAACGGTAACTTTCAAATACGGTTCATTTTCTTCTAGATAGAATAAATTGTTAATAATTTTGTATTGGTTTGTTGTTATACTTTTCTTTTCTTCGTTTTTCTTTTTCTTTTTCAATTTATAAAGACGCAGATGACAATGTTATTCAAAACATATTTCGGTCACTTTTCTGTCCAAGCTAGTTGCTCAAATATTTATTCAGCTTTATTTGTTTACGTGCCAGTCTCTTCGAATTTTTTTTATAGCTCTTTGTCCCAAATCGAATTTAGATCAGAAGTACATATAGCAATAAAGAATATTAAAACACTTCCTGATTCTTCAAATATTCTTATAGAAATATTCTTATTGAGTTTTTTTTTTAATTATCTATTTGTATAGGTTACCATTCAGTTAATTCTGATGTCCTTTAATAATAATTTAAGGCCAAAAAAAAAAAAAAAAAACACTAGAAAAACTTTTATTGCCAGATTTTACTTACTTGTCGGAGTAGCTAAATTAAACCGTAGCTAATGAATGTCGATTTACAATTTTTATAACGTTTCTTTCTCATTGGACAACAGTATTTTTGTACAGAAAATTTCACATTATCTAATTTCAAAATTTCAGTAATTAAATAATGCATTTGGTAAAAAAAGTGGTACCAAAACAATAATAATGGGAAACAGTATTTAAACAATAAAAATTAGTTGTCGTGAATATAGGGGGATTATTTAGCTAAAGGTTAAAAAAAGCTTTATAACAGATAACAGATAGCATAAAAAATAATTTAGTGACAGTCACATCCAAGTTTTTAAAATGCTATCTGTTGTTTATTGAAATAACTTTTATAAAAACGAAACAATCTTGTGTATTTTTTACTCTTCAAGCTGTCGAATTTTTTCGATGCGATGAAAAAATATACCTCATACTTCCTGAGTAAATATACATATTCTTTATAAACATAATCTATGTTCCTCTCAAGCAATGCCTACTTAATAGCTTTCATATTTTATATATGACATGACATCACTATGCGTTAATCGACGCCCTCCGCCTATCACACTATGTCACACTTAGCGGGCTTTCTCCCCCACCCCTATTGAAATGAGACGCAAATAATAGATGGATCCTAATTTAACTATAATTTAAAAAAAAAAATCTACCATGTTTACTCGCGTAATAGTCGCACCCCCGTTTTGAAGTAGAAGAAATCGTCAATATTTTCTTCGCATAAAAGTCGCAGTCTCGTTTTTCAAACCGGGCGGGACCAGAACGCAATAACGTACACGATTAAACTGATCTTTTAATTATTTTTTTTATTAACGGTGACATAATTTATTGGAGGTTGAACTATCTTCAACATTTTTATTAAATATATATATATATATATTAGAAGCACACCATTCGAAGGACTCACATCGATTCTGCAACCGTTGGACGTATTGGTTAACAAACCAATTTAAAGACAGTATAAGACGAGTATATGGAGATTGGATGGTCAATGGGGAACAAAGAAAAAACGGCCAGTTTAAAAGTAAGGCGTCCATCCCTGGAACTAATGCGTAGTTGGATATTACAAAGCTGGACTTTAATAACAAGCGATATAACAGGGTTCGTACGGGTACCGTTATTTTCAAGGCAAATAGAATTATTTTATAGAAAAATAAATCTAGTTTAAACTAACGAAAATTCGCCTTATTTAAGGAGAGATTTTCCATAAGAAAATATTGGTACCGAAGAATTTCTTAGTCTGGAAATTCAAGGACCCGTACGAACCCTGTATAATTTCAAAAAGTTTTAAGAAGACAGGTATCTCCAACGCTTTGGACGGAAGTGAAGCTGATATTTTATGGAATGGCGGAGATTCTTCACACACTGATTGACATAACAATAGTGATACTGATAGGGGAGACCGGGGCTAGTAGGCGCAGTTTTTAGTTATTGATTTTTAATATTTTTTTGTTTAAGTTTTTTATGAAACTTTAACTGTACTTTTAAAGAACAGGCATTGGGCTATAAATACCCAGAGTTTTGAGCTTCTAGCTTTTGTAGTTTATGTTTAGCGGAAGTCTAAAGTAAAAGGAAAATTGTGCGCCAACCTACCCCGTCACGGGGCAAGTTGCCTATGCCTATGGGATAAGTTGGCACACTCTTTATAAAAATTTAAATTATACTCAAATAAGGCACGCAGTTAAGATAAATCAATTTTATTATTACCAGTAAGTTTAAACAAATGCGTTATCACCCTACAATGTAAATTCTAAATTATACAGATATAAAAATAATGAATAAAACGTTAACATTGAGTAACTTCTATCTTACTCGATATCATCATCAGACTTACAGTTGTCACAAATAAAAAACCGAGTCTCTCCGTTTGTGCAAGCCTCGTGTGCCCAAAATCTTGCATTGCAACCACTTTTCTCGGTGTTTGCTGTTTTTCAAGCTCCCAGCGCACACCAGACACCGAGCCAACTTACCCCGTGTTCAGTGCGCCTACTAGCACCATAATAAATTTCTGCACAAAAGGGACACGTAACCATCTAAGTATAAATAATCCAAGTAAATCACATATGGGGTAGGTACAGTTAACCATACACTAAGAAAAAATGCACAAGTTAAATCGCAATTATTAAGATAAGTATTAGAAATTAGAAAAAGAATGAAGCAACAAAAAATTACTTATGAGTGCAAAAAATAGAAAAACTGTAATAAATGTCCACTGCACGTAGGTAACGTGGCAAAACTACAATGAGGATTGTAAAAAGTTAGAAGAAAGGTATACTCTGTGACTGGTTGCGCAATCTATCCACAAACTGGCGATTTATGAGGACTGCGCCTACTTACCCCTGTAGCCAACTAGCCCGGGTCTCCCCTACCTTCAGTGAAAGTGATTTATTATGAGAATTTTTCGTCAAAATTTTCCCAGAGATTATTTTAAAATTTTATGTCTATAAAAATATTACCATAAAAAGAAAAATTGTATTTAATAAACAGCACATAATCTGGAAAACTTGTTAAGTTACTAATTTTATTATAATGTGCTTTTTTTATACCAGTAATGTTTTAGCATTAGAGTGTACAAGATTGTGTTGTAGATTTCCTCGCATAATAGTCGCACCTAGATTTTCCCAATGAAAAATTGGCAAAAAAAGTGCGACTATTACGCGAGTATTGCCTCTCCTTGACTTTTCAAACACTGTTGTTCGAGTACAGAAAGTAAAAAGAAAAGGGGGGGGGGGATTATGAATTTCTAACACGATGGAATCGCCTGGATTCGAACACTGTGCCTCCCATTTTTAAAGTGGAGTCATTACAAACGCGCTGATGACATAGGTACATAGGTTATGGATCAATACTCTGTCAGATTTAACTGGAGAGTTTCCTTATTGAATCGTTCACAAAGTGGTTTGAAAATGGATTCAATTACCTTATCTGTCGACATACTTTTACAAAATTCATACAGTTCTTGCAATAGTGGCTACAATATATTTACCAAATGGGAACTCCATCGAAAGTATCATTTTGGAGTTACTTTGTTCGCACGCACACACACTGTTATATCCCTACCAAATCAGAATTAGTAGTGATCTGTATTAATAGATGGCAGCACCATACACGGACAGTCTGGAATTGTAAGGCTTTGCACGTAGCCGAGAATATTTCTGCGCAGTTGTAAAATGTGACTGTTCTGAGAGCTGCGTTTAGCAGCTGCTGTACATATGTAAATAAAAACTATAAGTAATATTATAGTTATGCCTTCTTCCTGAGTTAAGAGTAATTAGTTATAATAAGAGCGTGGCGATATAAAAGTGGCGACGGAAATGGGATTTAACCGATATTAAAATGCAGTGAAATTCTTTTTTGTTGTTGTTGTTGTGAAAAAAAAATCTTTTTCGAAAGAGAAAAAGAAAAAGTGGCACGGAAAATGGCCGATAAAGAAATAATATCCCTGGGACGCTTAGAAGAATATAATTCAAATGTTCCTTGGACTATTAACGTCGAGAAAATTGATTTCTATTTCTCAGCGAATAGCATAAAAAATGATGATATGAAGAAGAATATTTTATTAAGTTCTGTGGGAACAACAACATTTGCTATTTCACAAGATATTATTGTTCCGAATACACTGAAAGAAATCAGTTACGAGGATCTTTTAACCCTTTGAGCTCTGGTGGGTGAATTTCTTCAAAATACCCAAATGTCGCATTGGCACCAGTATTTTGCAAACAAAAAATTCTGTTTATTAAATTCTCGAAAAAGTACATTAATTTATTTTCAAATAAATTTGGTCGAATATTCCGGTGCCATTGTGACATTTGGAGATTAAAATTAAGTGGGAAGAAATTAACCCACCAGAGCTCAAAGGGTTAAAGAAAGCTAAAGATCATTTTTCACCATGCCCTAGTGAAATTGTCGAACGATTTAAGTTCCAGAAACGACTAAGGAAGCAAGGTGAGAATATAGCCGATTTTATAAGAGAGTTACGTCGTTTATCCGAACATTGCAACTTCGGAAATACGCTTAATGACCGCCTGCGTGATCAGTTGGTGTTTGGCATCCAAGATGAAAAGATACAGCAGAAATTACTGGATTCCGGGGATTTAACGCTCCAAACAGCGATGGAAATAGCTGAGTCATTTGAGATAGCTGAGGCTGGAGTGAAATCCCTACACATCGGAGATACTACGACTGTCAATCAAGTGCGTGTTCCGAAAGGAGAGAAATCGAAAGTGGAGAAGTATACTCATGCACCTAAGCCTAAAGAAGATAAATTCGCGCCTGAGAAACCGTGTTATAGATGTTCTAAAAATCATAACCCCACGTTATGCCCTTTTAAATCTGCAGAATGCCATTTCTGCCATCGATTGGGGCATTTAAAAATTTGTTGTCGTAACAGAAAATTTGGAATGAAAAGTGAGAAACCTTTTAAGAACAGAAAAATTAAAACTGTTCAGGAAGAATATTGTTTAAATTTTATGGACGACAACTCCAATAATCTGTCGTGGGTAAAATCGGTTAAAATAAATGGTGTAAATATACAATTTGAAATTGATAGCGGTGCGGCTCATACGATTGTAAGCAAAAGTGTTGCTCATAAATTGTTCTCAGGTAAGCTGCCTTTAATTAAATCTAATATTAAGTTGCAAACTTATACTAAAGATTCTTTAACTGTTTTGGGGGAATTAAAAGTAAATGCTGTTGTTGATGAATATTCTATACCTGATTTAAAAATGTTAGTAATTAAAGAGGAGGGCCCGAGTCTAATCGGAAAAACTTGGTTAAAAGCATCAAAATTATTTTGGCCTAATATAAATATGATTAAAAGCATTTCGAAAGATGATTTAATTAGAAATTTTCCTAATGTTTTTGCTGACGGGATCGGAACAATCAAGGGTCCCCCCGCGTCAATAAAATTGAAAAAAGATGCAAAACCAGTTTTTCTTAAGTCTCGACCTGTTCCTTTTGCTTTAAGAAAAGCTACTGATGTTGAATTGGAAAGATTAACTAATGAGGGTATTTTAAAACCTGTTGATCATTCAGAATGGGCTAGTCCTATAGTAATTGTTCCTAAGCCTAATGGTTCTGTTAGAATATGTGGTGATTATAGAGCAACAGTTAATTCTAATACTGAAAATGATAATTATCCTCTTCCTAGAATGGAAGAATTATTTTCTAAATTATCAGGTGGTAAATTTTTTACTGTTTTTGATTTAAAAGATGCTTATTTACAACAACCTGTAGATATCGAAAGTAGCAAAATTTTGACTATAAATACACATAAAGGTTTGTTTAATGTGTTACGATTAGCATTTGGGGTAAAATGTGCTCCTGGTATGTTCCAAAGAAAAATTGAACATATTTTTAAAAAAATTGAATATGTTGGTATATTTTTAGATGATGTTATCATTAGTGCTAGTAATGAATCAGAACATTCTGAAAGAGTTGAAAGCGTTCTGAAATGCTTTTCTGAGCATGGTATAAGATTAAATAAGGAAAAATTAAAATTTATGGTTTCGGAAGTTTCTTATTTAGGTCATAAAATATCTCAAGACGGAATTGGACCTATTCCAGAAAAAGTTAATGCTATTTTGAATGCTCCTATTCCAAATGTTGTATCACAATTACGTTCATTTTTAGGCTTAATTTCTTATTATAGAAACTTCCTGCCTAATATTTCAGATGTTTTAAAACCTTTACATAGATTATTAGATAATAATGTAAAGTGGACATGGTCAGAAAAGCATGAAAAAGCGTTTCACAATTATTATGTACATCTCCTGTTTTAGAATTATATGATGTAAACAAAGATATAGTTTTAAACTGTGATGCCTCTGAATATGGTATAGGGTCAGTTTTAAGCCACATTGTTAAGGGTAAAGAAAAACCTATTGCTTGTGATTCGAGAACTTTAAATAAAACTGAAAGAAATTATGCAATGATTGATAAGGAAGCTTTATCTGTAATGTTTGGTGTCACTAAATTTCACCAATATTTAGCTGGAAAAAAATTTAAAATTATAACAGATCATAAACCTTTAATTAGATTATTTGATCCTGTTAAAAAGGTACCTGATACATTATCACCTAGAATGCTGAGATGGTCATTAATGTTAGCTGGGTATGATTATACAATTGAGTATCGCGAGGGTAAAAATAATAAAAATGCTGCCGCATTAAGTAGATTACCTCTCCCAGAAACTGTAAATATAGTGAGTAATCCTGCGGAAATAATGTTTGTTTCAAATAATGATAATTGGCCTGTTACTTCTAAAACTATTGCAAAGTGGACAACTGAAAACCCTGTAACTAAACAAATTTTAGAGTGGGCGTTACATGGGTGGCCGCGAAAGATCAAACAAGAAGAATATCAACCATATTTTCGTAGAAGGGAGGAAATTTCCTGTCTAGAAAATTGTCTATTGTGGGGACATAAAGTGATCATTCCAGAGGAAGGCCGTGAATGTATATTAAAATTACTACATTCCGTTCATCAGGGTATATCGAGCATGAAAGCGAAAGCTAGGGGGGTGGGTAGTTTGGTGGCCAAATATGGATAAAGAAATTGACCAAATGGTAAATTCTTGTAATAGATGTCAGATGTTTGCGAGGGATTGTCCCAAAATGGAACCCTTGAAATGGAAATCTGAACTGCCCTGGGAAAGGATCCATATCGACCATGCCGGTCCTTTTGAAGGTAAAATGTTTTTAATAGTAGTCGATTCTTATACTAAATGGTTGGAGGTAGAAGTAGTACCCAGGTCTGATAGTAAAACTACAATTAAGGTATTAAGAAGAATTTTTGCCACATTTGGATTACCTGTTGAATTGGTCAGTGATAATGGTCCCGCGTTCACAAGTGATGAATTTGAGGAATTTCTTAAAAATAATGGAATTAAACATACGCCTGTTCCACCTTATCATCCGTCTTCGAACGGACAAGCGGAAAGATATGTGCAAACTGTGAAAAATTGTCTTAAAAAGCTAGATAAAAGTGACATAACATTGTCAGTTTCACGATTTTTGTTAGAAAATCATTCCACTCCTCATTCGGTGACTGGTAACTCCTGCTGAATTAATGTTTGGAAGGCCAGTTCGAACAGCCCTTCACTTGGTATTACCATCAAAACCTAAAATACAGCAACCCCTTCACAAATATAAGCTTCATGATTTAGTTTTTGTTAAAAATTTTGGAAAAGGGGAGAAATGGGTAAAAGGAAAAATTATGAAATTATTGGGGAGTAGATGGGTTTTAGTAAATAGATGTGATGGAGTAATGTGTAAACGTCACGTTGATCAGTTGAGACGAAATAAAGAGATAAGTTATGAAATACCAGAAAGAGTTATAGAGACAAATCGAAATGATAAACTAATGTCAGACAAAGTTGAAAATATGGGACATAGTGGTAAAAATTACAGTGATTATGATAGGTATGAAAGGGTTAACCAAAACCGTTTTTCGGGAATTAATGGAAAAATAAAAGAACAGCTTAATAATGATGATACTATAGAACCATGCCAATCTCAGCCTTCGCATGATATTGTGGCAGGTACAGTTGTGAGTAATAAAAATGATGTTACGACAGATAAAACTGTAAAAGGCAATTTGACTAAAAACAATGACGAGGACTGTCAGAAAAAGGCTCCAGTTCGAAGAAGTCAAAGAGCAAGATTGCCTGTAGTTCGTTTGAACTGTGAGGGGAGGGGTGTTATATCCCTACCAAATCAGAATTAGTAGCGATCTGTATTAATAGATGGCAGCACCATACACGGGCAGTCTGGAATTGTAAGGCTTTGCACGTAGCCGAGAATATTTCTGCGCAGTTGTAAAATGTGACTTGTTCTGAGAGCTGCGTTTAGCAGCTGCTGTACATATGTAAATAAAAACTATAAGTAATATTATAGTTATGCCTTCTTCCTGAGTTAAGAGTAATTAGTTATAATAAGAACGTGGCGATATAAAACACACATACAGAAATCACGATTACAGTAAAATCTCGTTACAACGAATCATTGAATAGCACTTATTAATTTCGCTATACTGAAAAATTCGTTAAAGTGATTTTTTTTTTTTTTTTTTTTTTTTTTTTTTTGTAATGAAATAGCGTAAGATTTTTTTTTTTTTTTAACAATCCAAATAATATACATTAAACTGTAAAATTCGTTAAAGTAATATTCGTTGTAACGAGATTCTACTGTATAATACTTTTTTTACCCGACTGAAAAGAAGGGTTATATGTTTCACGCGTATCTGTGTATATGGATTTCTTTATACCCTTGAAACATCCCAACGGCTGGATGGATTTTAATGAATGAGGTCTCTATGGATTCGTCTTAACGGCCCGATGGTTATAGTCTAGGCTTTATTTTTATAAATTCAAAATGGCGGCCGTAAAATACAAAATGGCGGTAGAGATGAAAAGAAAAATTTACGCACCCTATTGAGTAACATGTCATTGGATAGGTCTTTCAAAATAAAGACGATGTTTCATTGACTATTTTACAGTCAGAAGTTCCGTTAAAATATTATACAACCTGGAAGTTGTGCATTTATTGTGGATCTCTAGATTTACTCCAACTCTATCATTGACATCTATAGACCTCATCAAAACAGTGTTTATAGATAGAAACTAATAATTAAACACAACTTAAAAGTCATGCTTAAAATGCCTTGATCAAGAAGAGGGCTCTCTCGGTCTTAAAATACCTTGATCAAGAACAGGACTCTCTCGATTATTGAAAATTAATTAATTTGATTTAATTAATGAATTAATATTTGAAAAAACTGGATTAACATCAAGTGTCATCACTACAAGTTTAAAAAAAATTATTTGAGCTAATAAGTATTTCATTAACGACTGAAAATTTTAACAAGATATATATATAGTGAGAGTGTGAGCTAATAGTAGGAATTGAAAAAAAAAAATGTTTCACATTGATGAGAAATAATTAATTAGTTCGCTTTTTACGCAGTCGGGTTTTTTGATTTTTTAAATTTAATTGTTTATTACACTATGTGCTCGGAAAGAAAGAAGTGATATGTACATTTTTAATTTTTTTACTTAGCTCTTCATTGCATGTTATAGCATATCTGAAGAAATTTAAATACTGCAAAAATATTGAAAGTTCACGTAGTAATAGTGATGTAGTCATAAAAGAAAACCAGAGGGTATACGCTGTTAGCAGGGAATATATGCTCGAGAGTATACGCTATAGCTTTATCTAAGAAACAAAGAATATATAAAACGTCTTAAAAAAAGACAGTATACCACTGTATATCTTTGACTACGCTCCTGATAGTAGTATTTTTAAACATGTTAAAATCAACTAAATAATTTCATAAAACACGTAATATATCAACATATTTATGAAGGATTTTTTTTCCTTGTGAATATAGTTAATAAATCAAAGCTTTATGAGCAATAATACTTTTTTTTTTATTGACGGTAAGGGGAGGGGGTCCGTACAGGTCTCCTTTAAAAAAAGAAAGGAAATTAAAAGAGGAAAGCAGAAAATGCAACCTGAAAAACGCTTCTGATTTGGCCGCAAATTCTCGATTCAACGCATTTTTACAGTTTACACGTGCTTTCTTTTTCTTTTTTTTTTTATCCGGTCTGGTAATAAAAAAAAAAAAGAAAAACAAGAAAAGTTTACGACGAAACCGTGTAAAGTAATGGGCAATAAAATTTTATTGCATATTCTTTTTTAGCATGTGTGTCATTGTGAGTCACGTAAAGTGTCGGTATGTCTGCCTTCCAGCATTAGTTTCAGAATGCGTATTAAATATTCTAGTTATATCAGAAGACAATAACATCTGAGAAGTTAATTCTAAATCATTACAGATTGGATGATTTTTGATGACTTACAAATCAAGATTCTGGAGAGCTAATACAGAAACAATACTTTAGTGACTACTTCTATGACTTCATCAAATACATTACTTGTAATGAATATCAATACAAAACGCCTTAACTGTTTAAAAGTTTGTGACGCAGCACTTTCCCTTCTGGCTCCAAGGATTTTAAACATAGGTCATAACTAGTTGGTTGTACCAATCCCAAAACTTTCTTCTATTTCATATATTTTAATATTTCAAAATGTAGTTACAAATGTCAATACTTTAATATTAATAGTTCAATACTATATCAATTTTGGCTTTCATCTTAAATTTCTGCTTCAGTCAATTAATCGGAGTAAAAACGAATTAATCTCGATCATGATATTTATTAAAATCATGAATAGTCGCGAATAGTCGGCTTATGAGGTTGGGAAGTTCCCATCGATTCACGAGCCACTGGTGTACAACAGAACTATGAAAAATCAAGAAAATTAGACAAAAATCGCTAATTATAGTGAACCCCTTTTGGTAGAATATTTCCTACTTCAGGGAATTCTTTCCTAAAATTTGGTTCAATTCTATGCCTAACTTCATACACTTTTAGATAGTACAATATTGAAAATGGCACAAAATTTGCTATTACAGCGCCCCTTCCGGTGGATTTTTTCCAAATGCGGGGAGAACTTTCTAGCATTAGCGAAAAACATACACAAAGAATTTGGTTCAATTCTATGCATAACTTCATACACTTTTCCATGGTACGATATTGAAAATGGTACAAAAATCGTTATTACAGCATCCCCTTTCGGAGGATTTTCTTCCAAATCCAGGGAGACCTTCTTGCCTTGACCAAAATCATACACAAAAAATTTGGTTCAATTCTATGCATAACTTCATGCACTTTTCGATAGTACAAGATTCAAAATGGCACTAAAATCGCTATTACAGTGCACCCTTTAGGCGGAATTTTTCCAAATGCAGGGAGGACTTTCTAGCTTTGGCGAAAAACATATACAAAAAATTTCGTTCAATTCTATGCATAACTTCATACACTTTTCGGTGGTACAATACTGAAAATAGCACAAAAATCGCTATTACATCGTCCCCTTATGGCGGATTTTTCAAAAATGCAGGGAGGACCTTCTTGTCTTGGCCAAAAACATACACAAAAAATTTGGTTCAATTCTATGCATAACTTCGTAGAATTTCCAATAGCACAATATTCAAAATCGCACAAAAAATCGCTATTACAACGTTCCCTTTCGGCGGATTTTTTCCAAATTCAGGGAGGATCTGCTTGCCATAGTCAAAAACTGGTTAAAAAAAGTCCTTCCGGCCAGTGCCGGGAGGAAGAGGTAGCTTTCATATTCCTTATTTTAAAAAAGCCAACTTATATTATTCAAACACACGAAGCTCAATTTAGTGGAAACCGAATATAGGAGATTCAATACTAATTTTTATCAATACTAAATCATTATGAATGAGAATTTCGCGAAATTAGTCAGCTTTATCCAAGCTTCTTTTATTTAAAGTAACTTATATTTGGCTGAGATGTTGATGTATACAATCCACATGCCTTCTTACATGGAAATAGGTGAATACGTGTGTTATCGCGTGACAAATACAAGATCGTTTCAAAATGTTAGCCATACTAGAAATTCAAAGTGCTATAATTCAACCATTTTTTAAGATATAAACAAAAGAACAAATTTTCAGAAACAAAATCTGCTCCGGAATCTTTGTATCAAGGCCAAACACATAAAAAAATCTTTTTCATTTTCCAATTTTTTAATACCTCATTTTAAATTTTAAATTTAATTTTTTTTTAAATGGCAACCCTTTTGAAACAAGATGGCGAATGAAGCTGGCCAACGAACTTGGTCGAGACATTGGTATGTACTATGTACAGACCAAGTAACATCCAAATCGGTTCATAAATACGCATGTTATCGCGTGACAAAAATCAGGGCGTTTTAAAATGTCAGCCACAATAGATATTCAAAATGCTATAACTCAGTCATTTTTTTAGATATAGATGAAACAAAAACTGTTCCGGAATCTTTGTATTAAGGTCAAACACATAAGAAAAAAATATTTTTCATTTTCCAAATTTTTGGTATCTCATTTTAAATTTTAAATTTTTTAAATTTTTTTAAATGGCCACCATTTTGAAACAAGATGGCGGATGAAGCTGGCCAACGAACTCTGTCAAGATATTTGTATGTACTACGTACACACCAAGGTACATCCAAATCGGTTCATAAATACGCCTGTTATCATGTGACAAATATCAGGACATTTCAAAATGTCAGCCAAGCTAGAAATTCAAAATGCTATAACTCAGCCATTTTTTAAGATATAGACGAAACAAAAACTGCTCCCGAATCTTTGTATCAAGGTCAAATACATAAGAAAAAAAATATTTAAATTTTTTGGTACCACATTTCAAATTTAAATTTTTCTTTAAAATTTAAATGGCTGCCATTTTTAAACAAGATGACGGATGAAGCTGGCCATCGAACTCGGTCGAGACATTGGTATGTACTATGTACAAACGAAGTTACATCCAAATCGGTTCATAAATACGCCTTTTATCGCGTGACAAAATTCAGGACGTTTCAAAATATCAGCCACGCTAGAAATTCAAAATGCTATAACTCAACCATTTTTTAAGATATAGACGAAACAAAAACTGCTCCGGAATCTTTGTATAAAGGTCAAATACATAAGAAAAAAATATTTTACCATTTTTAATTCTTTGGTACCACATTTCAAATTTAAAATTTTTTTAAAAATTTTAAAAGGCCGCCATTTTGAAACAAAATGGCGGATGAAGCTGGCCAACGAACTCAGTTGAGACATTGGTATGTACTATGTACATACCGAATTACATCCAAATCGGTTCATAAATTCGAGAGTTACAGTATGACAAAGGTCAGATATATGTATATATATATATATATATATATATATATATATATATATATATATCAACTTTTGAACGGAGGGTGGTTTCGGGGTCTGGGGGTCATGATCGATGAAAATATACCAAAATTTTTTGAAATCGCTTTCCTCCGAACGGCTGCAATAGGTAGCTTTTTGTAATGAAAGCTACCTAAAAAATTGGTTCAATTCTATGCATAACTTCATACACTTTTTGATAGCACAATGGCGACAGACAGACGAACACACGTACAGACAGACATTTTCTATAAACATGTTTTTTGGTATCTCTGACCCCCTAAAACGTGTAAATCCGTCCGGAAGTTGAAAAGAATTTCGATTACATTGCTTTCTTCTATTGAAGATAGAAGAAAGTAAAAATATTGATATGAAATTTTGACGGAAGCTGCGCTATTAATTAATACACTGGCCTACAAAAGTTAAGGTACACGGTCTAAATGCGTTCGATTGCACATGTTTTGTCGAATATCTACAAAACTTATTGGCGAATTGTTCTTGAACTTCTGGGATGAAAAGAACATGTTTCACTTCATATTTCTCGGTGAAGATTTAGTCGGGGGTTCAATTAAGGGGCTAATAATAAATTTTATAATAAAATAATATTTGCGATCACCTATGTAACAGGAAAGGCTGGAAATGGTTTGTCACTGCGGTAAATGACTATTTGGGTCCTGTTCAACGTTTGTATGCATTTGTGTAAGCATAGCACTCATATTCGTGAAGATGTTAACGTTTTTGTGAAAAACTCAAACTTTTTTTTCATAGCATACAGAGTTTTCAACCAAATTTAACACAACTTTCCAAAAACCTGACAAAGAACAGTAGAAACAGTATACTGCAATTAAAACATGAATATATTGAATATTTGATAAGATATGGGCATTTTTATGAGATAATTTTTAACTGCGCATGCGCGGAAGATTTCAAAATTTTTATTTCATAATTTGGTATTCAGTATTTTGAGGCAACTTCTATAAAAAGTCCAGTCAAATGTTGTGAAAACTTAGGAAGATGTAGTGAGCTGATTGAAAAGTTGTGTAAAATCCCTTATAATAAAGCTATTTTTAGGAAGCAACTCACTATATCGACCCCATCTTTGTGAATTTTCGCGATATTTGACTGGACTTTTTATATAAGTTGCCCTAAATAGCTGACTACCAAAATCTGAAATAAAAATTTTAAAATTTGCCGCGCATGCGCAGTTAAAAATTATCTCATAAAAATGCCCATGTATCATCAAATATTCAATATATTCATGTTTTAATTGCAGTATACTGTTTCTACTGTTCTTTGTCATGTTTTTGGAAAGTCGTGTTAAATTTGGTTGATGTATGCAATAAAAAAAAAAAAAAAAAAAAAAAAAAAAATTGAGTTTTTCACAAAAACGTTAACATCTTCACGAATATGAGTGCTATGCTTACACAAATGCATACAAATGTTGAACAGGACTCAAATAATCATTTACCACAGTGACAAACCATTTCCAGTCTTTCCTGTTACATAGGTGATCGCAAATATTATTTTATTATTAAATTTATTATTAGCCCCCTAATTGTACCCCCGACTAAATCTTCACCGAGAAATATGAAATGAAACATGTTCTTTTCATCCCAGAAGTTCAAGAACAATTCGCCAATAAGTTTTGTAGATATTCGACAAAACATGTGCAATCGAACGCATTTAGTCTGTGTACCTTAACTTTTGGAGGCCAGTGTATATATATTTTCATCATTTTCTCTTTTGTTTTACTTATATTCATTCACAGGTGCAAATATTATTTTCAACTTCAAAAGATATATATAAAATTTGTTCACTGATGCTTTTTCATTCACATATCTCATAAATTTAAAATATGGGTTTTAAAATATCAAAACTCGAGTGACGCGCTGATATTACTTTGAAAGTCAATTAAAATTATTTTTGGCTTCTCTTAGTGTATTTACACATTCAAACAATACTTTTAATTTTCCAATATGCTTTTAAAATATCACACTTTCACTGATCCTATATCTTAAATTAAAATGTATTTATTTTAATAAATTGATTTCTCTTTTGCGTCACGCTATCGACAATATTAAGTAAACGACACATCTAAAAAATGTTTATTATTTATCAGAAAAAAAAAAACTTAAGTAAAATTAATGTAAATATTATCTTTGCTTCATACCATCCATTTACATACATTTCAGTATGTTTAGATACTGGGACGCAAAATGAACATTTACATAAATTTTACTTACGAATTTTGATGGTCTGACGCAAAAGGTAACATAATTTATTGAAATGAATACATTTCAATAAATAATACAGGCTCAGTGAAAGTGTAATGTATTTAATAGTGTACTGTAAAATTAAAAATATTATTTCGATGTGTAAATACACTTCAGAAGACAATGGATAATAATAATAATACTAATTTGAACTTAATTTAGAAATAAAGCTTTCAAAGTCACATCAAGGCGGACTTGAATTTCGATATCATTTCTTTTAAAACCAATATTTTGAATTTAGGAGAAATGTGAATGAAAAAGCATCAATGAATAAATTTTATATCTTTTCATGTTGGAAAAAATATTTTTACATGCGAATGTAAATAGAACAACAAATAAAATGGTGAAATGTGAAAAATAAATAAATAAATAAATAAATTGCGTAGCGCCTCTCAAAATTTTATGTCATTATATTTAAGACCCATGCTTAAAATTATTAGAGCTTTTGGTAAAGTTTTGCGTTACAAACTTTTAACCCGTTAATAGTTGATAAATAATTTCCGGTTAATGATGAAAAGCTGAAAAAAAATTAAAATTTAAAGACCTATGCAATGAATGATTTTCATTTAGTGTCATATATATATATATATATATGTGTGTGTATATATATATATATATATATGTATGTATATGTGCTTATACATTGTATAGATATAGAAAAAAAGTAGCGTATCATGCATTTAGCATCTTATTTTTCATCAATTTTCACATATTGGTACATATGTACATAATACAAGACCATATTTTACTGTTTCAAAATAATCCTTATTATTCTTTAAATGTTATTTATATACTCATTTTTTATTTTATAATATTCGTTTTTAACCTAGTTGATTTAATCAATACCCTTCTATTTCGCCCTTCATTAGAAAAAGAATATTCAAAAGAAGTGATTTAGTGGATTTCATGTAAATGACCGCTCCATAAGCAATTTCAGACGCATCAGCAAATCCATGTAGTTTTACACAAATAGACTGATCCATAAGAATGCATCTAGGGATACTGATCAGATTTACACTCTTTAAGGAAACGAGTTGGAACCCGTCGAAATTCGACGAATTAAAATGTTTAGAATGGAACTGTTAGATCAAATTTATAATAAACCTACAAAAATAATTACAATAAAAAATTCATCTTAACTGGTTATCTAACTCTTAAAACAAATAATGTTTTTAACCTAAAATTACCAAAATATTATTTCCAAAAACTTCAACTGCTTAAATTATTGAAAAATTAAACTGTATTAGAATATGTAATCAAGATGAGTAATTATGTTGAAGTTATCGATTGAGGCTCTTACGTTTGTTTTTACGGGATGAAAAATCAGTAAAAAGGATTTCACTTTGTCACATCATAAAATTCCCACCCCCCTCCCCCCCATAAAATCTAAACTGTACGTTATTTTCACATTCTCAAATTTTACATACGCACCACTCAAATTCACAATTTTAAAGTATTATTAACGCACAATACAAATTTTAATGAATGTATTGCCAAACTTAAAGTCACGTTTGTCCGATACAACTTTTCTTGCGAACATTCGCATAAAATTTAAGTTCTAATCTCAGTACCCGCGAAAATTTACCTTTAGTTGTCATAGTATTGGCCATTTAGTATTGGTCAAATATTTAGTTTTATCAAAGAAAATTATCGTTTTGTTTTAAATATGACATCATTTTTTCTCACTGAATCATTTTGCCTAGCGCCTCAAACTCAGTATCAGCGAAATGTAAAATATTGAAATATCTTCTTCAATCTTTTGATTTATGAAGAAGAATGAGTGTTTTTTTATGGTTGACGTCATTTTCTGTTCAAAAATTAGAAAAAAGTTACTTTTATTTGAAATATGAAAATGGCATCAATAAGGATATAATCAATAAAAATAAATAAACCATGACTATTGTCCCTTTATTTTTAATAGAAATGGAGTGCTTCAGTTGCCACAATTACAAAAATGGTATTAAAAATTACAAAAAAATTAATATCTCAAAAATAAATTGAGATACAGCTTTCAAACAAATTGCATTTAGAAGAGCATTTTTTCCCTTATACGACGGTGTAAAAATTTAAAATGTGCGATGTTTAAGAGTTTAAAAATTTGCAGTAAGCGAAAATTGCGAAACCGAAATTTCATTTAAAATTTCAAAGTGTTGCCACTCGCAGAATGACGTATGCGTTACGCACAGATATGTTTGTCCTTTATAATATAGATAACAAAGTCATTCCACTCCTTATTTTCCTTCATTGGGAGATAATCACACTCTATTTTCAGCAACCATAATTTTTGCAGAAACGCCTTTGCCCTTGTAATTATTGGACCTATCAAACCCAAAGGGTCAAATATTCTAGCAATTTGTGACAAGACTGATCGTTTAGTGTATAATTCGCTTTACTCGATAATTAAGTTAAACCCAAAACAATCTGGTTGAGGCTTCCATAATATTCCCAAAGTTTTTGTCTCTTTAGAAAAATAATATTCAGATTCTGAATTATAAAAGAGAAAAAATATTTACGGCTCATTTATGGATATTCATGCCTCCTCCATTTAACAAAAACATCAACTGTTGTTGAATTTCTTTAACGGTGTTTAAATCATCCGCCCCTGTTAGGATGTCATCCATATAAACATTCTGCAACAACACATTCACAGCTAAAGGAAATTCATTTCCTTCGTCTGTGGCTAATTACATTAAGGTTCTTGTAGCTAAAAAAGGAGCACTAGTTGTGCCACAAGTCACAGTACATAATTTGTACACTCTTACTGGCTCATTTACCTCAGGTTTAAATGCTATTCGTAATAAATCTCTTTGACTCGGATGGATTAATATCATACGATACATTTTTTAAATATCTGCTACAAAAACAAATTTGTGCTTTCGAAATCGCAACATTACACAAAATAACTCATCTTAGATTGTTCCTTGTTAAACTGTTAAACTGTTTAATGGTTTTCCTGTAGAAGTAGCATTATACACGACTCGTAATTGTGTGCTACTTGATTCTGTACGGAACACGCAATGATGTGAATATAATAAGTGACCTTTGGCTCTTTAAATTCTATCACTTCTTCCATGTGACCCATACTTAAATATTCTTCCATAAATGCTTTATAAAAATCATTAAATTTAGTTTCTCTAACTAAGCGCTTCCATAATGAATTTAAAATTTTCATTGCATTTTGTTTTGATTCACCAAGACTAGACGGATCTTCCTTTAGTGGCATTTTCACCATGTATTGTCCATTTTCAGTTCTAGAACAATTTTTCAGAAAATGCTCTTCACAAATTTCTGCTTCCTTAGTTTTAGAAATCCCAGACTCTTTCTCTATGTTTTCCATTTCCCAAAACTCTCTAATTGCTTTTATCTGTTATTAACCCACAATGTATATTACCTTCACCCCTAGCTGGAAGGCTTCCACTGACAATATACCCGAAAACGCTGTTTTGTAACACAATTTTAGTATTTAATGTTTGTGGATAAATTTGACCTGGTCTTAAAAATTCATAAAAATTTTCTGCACCTAAAAGCAAATCAATCGGACCTGGGACATTATTTTTTTCATCGGCTAATTTGATGTTATTTAACAATGGGATTGAAGTCTCAAGCGGCCTAGACGGCGTAAATTTTGTAATTTTCGGAACGACAAAAAATTCTAATTTTAAATGAAAATCCTTATCTCTATTTGAAACTGTTGTGTTAACCCTAGATCTAACATTCAGCGATAAATTACTTATGCCTAAAATAGAAATGTTAGTCTTTTTTCTTTTCAAATTAAGTTTGTCTACTAACCTTTTACTCATAAAATTAGAGTTCGCGCCGACGTCTAATAAACCACATACCTCATGAAAATTACCCAATTCATCCTTTATTAACCAAAATAAAATGTGCTAAGTAACACAGCTTTTAACTCATTAGCCAAATTACATGTCGTTGAAAATAAATTGTTTTGATTATTAGCTGGGAAAGGCTGAAATACTGGAGACGAAGCATCCAAATTAGATTTATTACCTTCTTTGTTTACATGAGTCATTTCCTGTGAAATTACCTCTTGACTTTCAACTTTATTTATTTTTTGTTCGCGAGGGAAATGTAGAGTTACATTGTGCCTTTTTCTACAAATAATACACGAGAATTTAGATTTACAATCAACAACTTTATGATTTATAAGACAGTTAAAACAAAGATTTTTTGCCTTTACCAGCTCAACTCTAATCACTCACTGACATATTTTAATAAACAGGACATGTATGCAAACGATGATTTTCATTACATGACAAAATACATTTAGAATTTTTTACATCAGTTAGAAAAACTTTAGAAACTGGCCTGGGATAATTATTTTTATTATTTGACCAACAGAATTATCAACCACATGTTTTTCCTTTGTTGTGTAATATAAAACCATCTCTCGAGATAACTAAATTGGATGAAACCAAGAATCTGCTTGTCTAACATTTATTAAACACATAACCTCCTTATCAAGCGTCTGACAAATTTTATTAGATATCACTAACTAGATTTCAAAATCTGTCATACTTCTCAATTTTAAATAATAATCCCAACTCGTTGTTAATCGGGATGCAAATTGTACATATGTTTCATTGGGTTGACATTGTGCTTTTCTAAAATGTTCTAAACAAATTTGGGGAGTTAGCTCAAATTCTCTAAGTACTATAGCTTTCACCTTTGAATAATCTTCTAATTTCCCATCCTTAATGTATGCAATAACATTTGTTGCCCTTTCCCTTAACAGATTTAGAAGAATTTCCGATTTATACTTTTCTGGGACATTTTTTGAAATAAGGTGCCCTTTCTAAAGACGAAAAGAAATAACCCCAACATTCCGGCATAGTCGGAATTTTGATTGTAAGTGTTCTTATACTTTTAATGAGAGAGTCTAAAGATTCTATGCTTTCTCTTTTCTCGAAATCATTTAATTTTTCACTTTTGGTTTCTGCTCGGGCCAACTCAAGCTTTTTTGTATGGTCAGTTTTTAATTTTTCAAGCTCTAGTACTTCCGCTTCCTCATTTTTTCTCTCCTCAATAATATTATTGGCCATCTCTTCTACCAATTTTGTATCTGCTTTATATTTATCACTTTCCTTTAATAAATTCATTAAATCATAATTAGTTAATTTTATATCAGAAATATCAATACTAACTCAAAAGCTACCCTCTGGTAGTCTTCTGTCTTAGCTCCTTTAAACATTTTAATAATTATAGTTCACAATAAATAAATAAATAAATATCCCATACCTCCAATATATAAAAGCTAATAACTTTATCTAAATTGCTGAACGACGGCAAAATACTATTTTGTTTGCTTTATTTATTTTATTTGTCTTTTTAAAATAAACATTTTGTAGTAACTTCCTTTCTTCTCTGCCTTCAATTTTCACGTTGATTGCGAAACACTCAAATTACAGAACATAATTATTCTTGTTTTTTCATCATAACAATCACATTATTTAAACTCGCAATAAAGAACTTTTCAGCATCACAGTATTAAAGTAATATTATAATACTTATTAGATTTATACTAATAAGCAAACGCCACAAAATCTCATCAAAAAGAAAAAAATTAACTCGTTTTGGTACATTTCTACTCGTTGAATCGAAACTACTTTATACTCAATTAAATAAACGCTTGGTTTTTCCTCCGCATGAGAGGGGACTAAAAGAAGATGGTCGCGCCAATAGCTATTCTCAAATAATCACTGCACACAACTCACAATAAAATAAAAAGTGCGGACTGTATCACTAATTTAATTCTCAAACACAATAAAAATGATCGAGAGCCGATATTTACATTACTCTTCGGATCGGCGTCTCGAACCAACTCACAAGTTTTTAAACAATTTATATAGATGACGCTTCTAGCAGCAACAAGTGGTATTAAAAATTAATATCAATCAATCGATTCTTCTATGTTCATGTACTTTTCTCACAACATCCAAAACGATAAAAACGATGTGTATTCCTAAAACTTCTAACAATAGCCTATTTTTTATCTTTTTACTTTATCCTTTTTTAGCATGAATATTATTTTTAGAAGAAAATATTCCGTATAGATAGACTGTCACGATGACACATTCGGAAAAAAAATATATTTCTTCCACTTCTCTCAAATAGGAGACTCGTGCCACGACAAGCAATAAAAGTTCTTGATTCTAGACGACAAAAGAAGTTGAAATACTTTTATTTTCATTTAATTTTTTTGTTCTCTCTGTTCTCCGTCAGGCATGGATGAATAAAAACAAGGATTTCGATTTTGAAAACGAGACTCATCTGTTGAATACCGTTTTTCAGAAGTTCGCGTAACAAGACATTTCGCTACCTTGAACACAGAAACTGACAAGAAATATTTAGATGAGAAGAAAAATAAATTACGCTTTCTCTCAGGTGCACATTTATCTGTATAAGAAAATGATTCTTACCTTTTTCATACACTTTCTTGATACGTGAAAAGTCGTAGAATGATTATAAAAGAAACAACACTATTAATAACAAGAAAGAAAAAAAAATCATGCGTCAAGCATAGATTATGAAACACTTTCCAACCCCTTCAGAATACAGTAACAAAACTTCCCCGTTTAATAAGGTGAAAGATAATCTCTAATTAAACAGTTTGAGAAACACATAACACATCTGAAAATCCAAATTCAGCAACTGCCACATATAGTCTAAAAGATATCCGAATATACACTTTCTCACTTGGTAGGTTTTACGCCTCTAAGCCAAGTTGGATAAAAATTCAACAATTAAAAGTTCAAAAGTTACTAAATTATAAGTGTGGGAATTTTCTACAAAAATTATATGTACGTATATTATCAAATTAGTATTCAAAGAAAATATGCATTGTAATCTATAAAAATTGTAACAGAAATCGCTTTCTAGACGAACCGTTAAATATGCGAATAAAAAATTACAAATCCGCCAAGCAGTTTTTGATTTGAAAAATAGCTACCCGTATTGAAGTTTGTTTGGTATCTGTTACAAAGGAATTTAACCCCTTACCTGTGTCGCCCAAACCCGGATCGGGCAACTCAATCTCTATTTACCATTTTTTAGTTACAATTTGATTTATTTATTTCATCATTATTTTACATGAAGGCCGAATTCAATTCCTTTTCAATCGAATACACATTTAGATGCATAATTATCTATTTTTTTTTTGTGTGTGTGTCATTTTAATTTTACTTGTAGGTGTGGGAAATAGTGTTGCCAGGTGTCCGGATTTTCAGCGACTGCAAGCCCTATCCCGCGTAATCACAGTGCGGGACACCAACAGTCTCGATTTTCTAAGATACACAAATTCTTTGAAATTTCTTTTTGTACCATGCTATTCATAAGTTTGCACCAAGTGGAACCTGCACAAATTCTTTCAAATTTCTTTTTTTACTATGCTATTCGTTAGTGTGCATTAAGTGGAATCTTCACCGATTCTTTTAAATTAATTTTTTTATCATACTATTCGTTAGTTTGCATTTTGTGGAACCTGAACCAAGTCTTTTAAATTTATTTTTGTACCATGCTATTCGTTAGTATGCATCGAGCGGAGCCTGCACAAATTCTTTCAATTTTCTTTTTGTACAATGCTCTTCGTTAGTCTGTATCGAGTGGAACCTGTACAAATCCTTTTAAATTATTTTTCGTACCGTGCTATTCGTTAGTCTACGTCTAGTGGATCCTGCACAAATTCATTTAAATTTCTTTTTGTACCATGCTATTCGTTAATCTGCATCTAGTGAAATCTGCACAAATTCTTTTAAATTTCTGTTTGTACCATGCTATTCGTTAGTCTGCATCGAGTGGAACCTGCACAAATTCTTTTAAATAACTTTTTGTACTAAGGTATTCGTTAATCTGTATCGAGTGGAGCCTGTACAAATTCTTTTAAATTTCTTTTTGTACCATGCTATTCGTTAGTTTGCATTTAGTGGAACCTGCACTGATTCTTTTAAATTTCTTTTTACCCGACTGCCAAGAAGGGTTATGTGTTTCACGCATATCTGGGTATGTGGATTTCTTTATACCCTCTAAACATCCCAACGGCTGGATGGATTTTAATATGAGGTCGCTATCGATTCGTCTTAACCGTCCGATGTTCATAGGCTAGCTTTTGTTTTTATAAATTCAAAATAGCGGCCGTAAAATACAAAATAGCAGTAGACATGAAAAAAATTTGTACGCACTCTATTGAATGGAATATCACTGGATAGGTCTTTCAAAATGAAGACGATGTTTCATTGACTATTTTACAGTCAGAAGCTCAGTTTAAATATTACACAACCTGGAAGTTGTGTGTGTAGGATCTCTATATTTACTGCAACTTTAACCATCATAGACATCTATAGGTCTCTTCAAAACAGTGTTTATAGATAGGAACTAACAATTAAACACAACTTAAAAGTCATCAATACAAGTAAATAAAAAAAATAGGTAAGAAATATAAAAAAAAATAGCTTAACCTTGATGAGAAATAATTAATTAGTTCGCTTTTTATGCAGTAGGGTTTTTTGATTTTTAAAATTTAATTTTTACTTGTTGTATCATGCTATTCGTTAGTTTGCATTTTGCGGAACCTGCACCTATTCTTTTAAATTTCTTTTTGTACAATGCTATTCATTAGTCTGCATCGAGTGAAACCTGCACAAATTCTTTTAAATTTATTTTTGTACCATGCTATTCGTTAGCAGTGATGTAGTTGTAAAAAAACAAAGGATATACGCTCTAAGCAGAGGGTATACGCTCAAGGCAGGGGGTATACCTTAGAGTGTATATACAATAGCTTTTTTGAGAAACAGAGGGCATACGGTGTTTCTGAAAAAAATTCAGAAGGTATGCGGCGTATACCTCCGTACCCTCCACTACATCCCTGTTCGTTAGTCTGCATCGAATGAAACCTGCACAAATTCTTTTAAATTTCGTTTTGTATCATGCTATTCGATAGTCTGCATCGAGTGAAACCTGCAAAAATTCTTTTAAATTTCTTTTTGTACCATGCTATTCGTTAGTCTGCATCGAGTGGGACCAAGTGCAATTAAACCTATGAAAACAGAGCATATCTATAACGGAAAATATTTATAGTCCCTTCAAAAGGAATATTTTACAAATCTACCTGCCTAGGAGGAAACCTTTCGAAAATGGATTTTTTTTACTGATTTTAGCGCTTCTGTTTTCACAAGCTTTACTATAGTTTGTTCAATAAACTCTGTGAAACGGAACTCGTTTATAACGGAATTCAGTTTTAAAAGTAAATACTTCACTGTCCCTACGATAGGATTACTATACAATTATATCTTCTAAATCGAAATTTTGTTTCAGTCTCTAAAGATACTCTAAAGATACTCTAATTCCCCCTTCACAGGTGTTACTGCATAATACTGCTGTGTTTATTTAGCATAATGAACTTGCTAAGGCGGAATCGCAAGAAGCAGGAGGAAAATTCCGTTTTAAACAGGCTTTCATCTTAGAAAGTATAATTGTACGGTAGGGTAGGTACCAAAGGATTTTTACGCTTAAGACACGATTCCGTTATAGATATGTTCTGTTTTCATAGGATTTACTGTAATTTTGTCTCGATTTTTATGCTTAAGACAGGATTCCGTTACAGATAGGTTCTGTTTTCATAGGATTTACTGTAATTTTCTGTCTCGATTTTTACACTTAAGACAGGATTCCGTTATAGATAGGTTCTATTTTCATAGGAGTTACTGTAGTTTTCTGTCTCGATTTTTACGCTTAAGACAGGATTCAGTTACAGATAGGTTCTGTTTCCATAGAATTTACTGTAGTTTACTGTCTCGATGTTTACGCTTAAGATAGGATTAGGTTATACATAGATTCTGTTTTCATAGGATTTACTGTAATTTTATATCCCGATTTAGGAGCTGCTATCCCCCCCCCTTTTTTTTTTCGTATCATTGTACCTGGCAAGACTCGTGGGAAACCTGGCGAAAGAGGTAAAGCGTTAAGATGAGAAGTTAAAAATTTTACATCTGTATAATTCCTAAACTGCTTTATTGAATGACTTCCTGTTTAGTATCGGAAAGTGAAATTTACCGAAAAATCAAAATATGATGTCAAAATTGAGTTTTCGTATTGAATTTTTTTTTCTAGTTTTAACACGTTAATACGCGTTAGTCACCGGTGACTGACACTGAACCTTCCGTTTAGAACGCATATTTCACCGATGACTGACGGTCTAAAAAATGATATAAAATTAAATATATATATATATATATATATAGTTAAGTAATTACTCAAAATTTATTTACCTTTCATTTATTATAAGATTATACTTTCCTAAAAATTACTTAAAACATAGAAAACTTTTCAGCTTCAGTGTCAGTCACCGTGGTACTCAACGTGTTAAAGTACATAAACTAAAGTCTGAATTCCATTTTTAATTATTAAAGGTACACATATATTAATTAATACATACTATAAATACAATTAAATACAATAAACCCAACTGGAGTGAAAAATTAGCCGGGGCCAGGACTCGAACCTGGATCGACAGCGTAACGTGCTGTTGCTCTACCGCTAAGCTACCCTGGCCGATGTCCTAGCCTGGCAATTTCTCACTAATAAACCAAGTTGGGGAACGTCATCATCCATCTATCAGATAGCACCTGATGACGCGACTACGATGAAGAAATATGTGCTTTATGTACTTTTTAAAGTTTGTTAAATTTTTATATGATAATGTCCCTTTAATCTCTTTTTTTTTCCTCAAATTGAAAGAAGTCATAATTCCCAATCGAATGGCTATTTTCATTTTCTCAATTGACGACTAAAATGTATGCGGTGTATCAATTTATTTTTATTTGACACTGACTGTACAGCATACAATTAATTACAGTCGAAATAAAATACCTAATTAAATATATCAATTTTAAACTTATCTATTGCAGTACACGGGTAAAATAGCCCAAAAATTGAGAATATGCAACAACTGGTCACTTCACGAAAACTTGCGAAGAACGTCGTTTTGGCACTAGAAAGGAAGACCCGATGAGTTCTCAAAAAATTAAGTTATTTTACCATGTTTTCTTTTGTTGTTGTTGTTTTTTTTTTTGGGGGGGGGAGGGGTGTCAAAAGGGAAAAATAAAATTATTTTACCATGTTTTTTTGAGGGGGGGGGGGTGTCAAAAGGGAGAAATAAAGTTATTTTACCATGTTTTTTTTTGGGGGGGGGGGGGGATTTTAACTCAGGGAGCCGGAGAAATTTCACTTTTTTTAAGTGAGTTAAGTGTGTGCGTGTGTGTGGGGGGGGGGGGGTGAGGTACCGTTTATGATGTACTTTTTAGGTGCGTTTATAATTATATAAATACGTAGCACGTATAGTCGTCGTTCAGTTCGTCTGTCCGTCCGCATATAACAGAGCAAAAACTATCCAACCGAATGGTCTGCAATTTTAAATATACTATTTTTGCAAAATTTTGTCCAGTCATTTCGAATTTCATGAAAATCGGATGTATAGTTTAATTACAGGGCCAGTCAAAAGTTTTCCGTTACATTAAGGCCAATAGAAAAAAAAATATTGCAAGTGCATTTTAAGGATGTTACAGCCTTCCGAATGGTCTGAAATTTTAAATATATAATTGTTGCAAAATTTTGTCGACTCATTTCAAATTTTATGAAAATTGGATGTATATTTTAATTACAGGGACTGTCAAAAGTTTTTCGTTACATTAAGGCCAATAGGAAGAAATGATTTCAAGTGCATTTTAATAATGTTACAAACTTTCGAACAGAATGAAATGGATATGTACTTATGAAGTGCACTAAAATATACATTCAGTACACTATGCGGTGCAAAACAAATATTATAAAACTAGTTATAGTACGAAAGCACCTCATTTGCCGTGTTTGACGAGCAATTTCCAACTTTTTAATTTTTAAACGAATGACACGATCCGCACGTCGATACGATTATTTGTTAGCAAGTTACGGCACTTTTTATGAATAAAAAGTCGAAAATTATACCTTTAGTGCAGATAAAATAGTTTTACAGCAACAACTACTGGCCATTCACAAAAATTTGTGTTGATTTCGGTCCTTTCCGAACTACGAGTACATATAAATATTTTCAATCGTCGATCCCCCTTTCTTAGAGTTCCTTTGAATTTAACTTGAGCTCTCGTAAGCTGCGGAGTGGAACGAAGAAAACGAACAAATTAGCAATTCTGAAGCTTTTGAATGTTTTGCAAAAAGGTTTGGCATGGCTGGTGCAGAAGTAAGACTGTGATACTGGTGAACTAGTAATATTAAAAAACTCCGTGATAGAGCTTCAGAGCAAAGAGAATCGGAACTGCGATAAACAAAACATTTTTTCAAACCCTTGTGATATATGTAAAATGTACTTAATTTCAAAATTAAATATCTGGTAATTTATTCTTGTTTCTATTTTGCCATTGCTTTTTTTTTCATTAAGCACTTATTACCATAATACGAAATATTGCATATATTTCTCCTTAATCTTAAAATTAAAGTCTTCTCGATTATCCGAAAATTTCGATTTTCCGAAAGAGGGTCGGTCACAATTACTTTGGATAATCGAGGTTCTACTGTAATAGTTATCTATAGCATGTTCTATCAAATTGTCGCTTTCCTTTGCTAATAACATAATAACTATATTGAATTCAGATACATAAAATGGAAGATTACTGCAGCTAATAATAGTCCGTTTGGCCTTCATGAGTAAAAGATGATGGTGTGCTACCAAACGATAATCTCCTGTGCCCGTGGCTTTTCCTAATGTCTGCAGGAGAGATTCTTTAAATTGGAGCAGGTGCAAGAAACTTTTTGTGACCCTAAATTAAGAGGACGGTGGACTTTAAAATTATTTTTCACTAGCGGATCCGGCCGGCGTTGCTCAGGCCCATCAAAAAATAGCACGAAATGCGAAAAAAAATGTAAAAATAACAATAAAAATCGCGAAAAGTTTAAAAATCGTAGCACGAATTCCGAATAAACTTCACTGTGAAGAGAGAGTTTTTTTACTATTTTGGAGAAGAAGATTGAAACCAGATTCCTTTTACTAATGTGGAAAAATCGCAGCAAAGCGCAAAAAAAAACAACAAAAAAAAAACACTAAAATATTAAAAATTGCAAAGTTATCATATTTGCCTAAAAGATTAAAACAGGATTTGTTCAACGAACATCGAAAAATCTCTGCGGAATGCTAAAAAACTCTAAAAATAACAACATAAAAATTTGACGAAAAATTCAAAAATTGCCACTGGAAATCTGAATAAACTTTAAGGACAGAATTTGCTACATTAGACCAAAAAATCGCTGCAAAACAGGAAAAAACGTTAAAAATCGCATAAAAATTAAACAAAAAATATCTATTTCAAATGAAAATCAAATTTCAAATTATTTTTGCTTAAAAGGCGGAAAGACCAACTTAGTGAAAAAGATTCCATGCCGGGAATCGAACCCGGGTCATCAGTATAGCGCACTGACGTTCTACCGCTAAACCACATGGAACGATACCCAGCCTGGAACTTCTCACTATTACAAGTTGGCAAGGCTACAAACGCAGCACAAGATGGAATATTTTCCGTGAGCCACCAACATGGGGCAAACACAGACACTTAATTAAATCCAGCATCGAATGAATCTATATTAATATTTGGAAATTTTTCCAGAGAGAAACATTCGCCTTGAATACAATATTTCAAATGAAAATCAAATTTCAAATTATTTTTGCTTAAAAGGCGGAAAGACCAACTTAGTGAAAAAGATTCCATGCCGGGAATCGAACCCGGTGTTAATTAAGTGTCTGTGTTTGCCCCATGTTGGTGGCTCACGGAAAATATTCCATCTTGTGCTGCGTTTGTAGCCTTGCCAACTTGTAATAGTGAGAAGTTCCAGGCTGGGTATCGTTCCATGTGGTTTAGCGGTAGAACGTCAGTGCGCTATACTGATGACCTGGGTTCGATTCCCGGCATGGAATCTTTTTCACTAAGTTGGTCTTTCCGCCTTTTAAGCAAAAAAAAATAATTTGAAATTTGATTTTCATTTGAAATATTGTATTCAAGGCGAATGTTTCTCTCTGGAAAACTTTCCAAATATTAAAAAATATCTAATCAAAAAATCGAAGATCGGGCTCCGAGGTGCAAAAATTACGTACATACAGGTATCAAATTCTGTAGCTTTACGTGCATCTATCTCTTCAGAACACTATCGACACACTTCTTTCTCTATTATTATAGACAGATAGATAATTTTTGTTATTCCAACAGGAAATTCTTCAAAGAAAGGTTTTGTACCATGAATTCAGTAAATATTTGAAAAGAAAAAAATCAGGAGTGATTTCGTTTGACTCTCCGCACATTGATGTTCAGAAAGTAATTTTTAAATAAACTGTTAAGTGCGGGTATTTCTCGCGCTCAGAGGGTTCCGTAGAATAAATATATGTGAATTATTAACTGTATTAATAAAAAAATCATTCCTAAAAGAAAAATAAGACTTTGTAAAAAACTATACAATGTAGGGTTTGGTATAGCTGTATATATACTAGAAAAGTATGAATGGGTATACCGTAAAAGTTAAGAGAGATATGAAGCCTAAATAATATCAAATATTGCTATTCTCTATAACTCTCATTTAATCTTATACTAATCTGTTTATGATGAACTTAATTCGGCACTGACAATAAAAGTAATGCATATTTAAACTTCATTTGGCATTTCATAAAACTAAATTCAGCGTCGTAATAATCTTTTCTTTTTAGAGTGTAGCTAAAACGCAACTCTTGTTCAAAGTTTAAACTTAGCATTTTGCTAAGCGCGATTCGAAAGGAGGTCGTAAAGTAGCAACGCCGCCTTGGTCCTTGCCACGTTTTCCCAGATAGGTTTTTAATTAACTTTTAAAGACACAGGAGGCGTATTGAGAGATCTGCTCAATGCACACTAATGGCGAATCCCATAGTATTTATGTGATTAATTCTAATTAAATTATAGTCTGTTTCTAACAATTTGACGTTTATTGCTTTTATACTGCTACCGGATATTGTGTTACACAAATGTATCATTAAAAGTTGTTATCTAGGCTTTAAAATCCGATGGTATTACATAGAGTGCGCTGCCCCTGTCATTATGTATGTTCAAACCGCCCGTGTCTTTAAGGGTTAATATCTCAGCTAATTACTGACGATTTTTTTCAAAAATAATTATCGACAATGCTTTTATACTTCTGCTACGATAGGTACCTAGCGCTCCTCAACACCTTTGCTAAATGCCCGCAAATCGAAATTTGTGCGTAACGGAAAAATGCGCTTTTCTCAAAAACTATGAGACTTAGGGTAATCGCTATAATTTTCCTGCAATGTTTAAATTAACGTCTACTACCTCTAATTTTTTCCTAATTTTAGTTTCAATAGATTCGGAAATAGATGCGGAGGACATATTTTTGCACTACATTTTCGACGATATCTCTGAAAATATAATACCTAAAATTAATAGAAATGTATTTTTGAGTTCAGCGTTACGAAAGCTTTCACACGATACCCCGCACAATATACAAAGAAAAGACTTTTTTCCCCAAGTAACGCAATTAACCCCTGTACATTTTTCCTAAAAATATTTGCAAATGTTTAATAATCTGTAAATATGTGGGTCAATAGTTTTTATTACATCCCCCAATTTGAACTTTCCACGTTCCATAGTTTACGACTAAAATGGCTGTGATAGACAGACAGACAGACACAGGAGTGATCTTATAATGGTTTCGTGTTTACTTTTCAAGTACGGAATCCTGAAAAAGAAGATTTTTCAATAAACTTCAGACACAGTGGAATCGGCTGGATTTGAATGCTTTGAACATCCTTTTTTGAAACTATGGAGGCGTTCTGTTGCATTACCGATGCTTGATGCCATCGCCGCAATATTTTCAAAAGACAAGTAAAAATTAAATAAAAAAAATAAAAAAAAACCCATTGCGTAAAAAGCGAACTAATTAATTATTTCTCATCAATGTGAAACTATTTTTTATGTTACTTATCTATTTTATTATTCACTTGTACTGATGATTTTTAAGTTGTGTTTAATTGTCAGTTCCTATCTTTAAACACTGTTTTGATAAGACCTATAGATGTCTATGATGATTAGAGTTGCAGTAAAGCTAGAAATCCTAACTGCACAACTTCTAGGTTGTGTAATATTTAAACGGAACTTCTGATTGAAAAATAGTCAATGAAACATCGTCTGCATTTTGAAAGACCTATCCAATGGTATGCCACTCAATAGGGTGCGTAAAAAAAATGTTAGTATCTACCGCCATTTTTTATTTTACAGCCGCCATTTTGAATTTATAAAAACAAAAGCTAGCCTATAACCATCGGACGGTTAAGGCGAATCGATAGAGAGCTCATTCATTAAAATCCATCCAGCCGTTAAGATGTTTCGAGGGTATAAAGAAATCCACATACCCAGATACGCTTGAAATACATAACCCTTCTTGGCAGTCGGGTAAAAAATCGCTCACAAATCGCTATCACTGCACCCCGTTCCAACGGAATATCTTCAATTTCAACTGGTACCTGCTGGCCATAGCCAAAAACATATACTATATGGAGTTTTGTTCAATTCTGTTCATAACTTTGTGCACTTTTCGATGATACAAAGAGGACACGTGGACAAAGACATTTTAAGTGTAAATCCGTCGAAAAAAATTTCGATTACAATGATTTTTTCCATTATAGATAGAAGAAAGAAAACTATTTATTAATTTCACTAAACTATCTTATGAAATTACTATTTAAAGGAAGCGGGCTTATTTTGGGGGTATTTCTTATATTACGACCATCCTGAAAAATCATGTTAGATCTTATTTAACCCTTTGAGACCACAAACATATGAGAACATCAAAGAAGAATAGTTAAAGTCGTAATAAATTGCTGTGTTTTATCTGGGCTCGACTTTCAAAGAATAAAAGTAATACAGTAGGGTCCCGATTATCCGAGTTCCACTTAACCGCGTTTCCGTTTTAATCGAGTTATTTTCTTCTGAAGGCTTGATGGATTCCATTATTATGAAACAGCCATTATAAATGAAGTATTAGGTGAAGATGAAAGAGCAGCCGTAAAAAGTTAGAACTCTGATTTTCGAGTCAGAATGGAAAAAAAATAGCCATAATGGAATCCATCAGTACATCAGAAGAAAATAATCCATTCTAAAGGTATAAGTTCGATTGCAAAAAAAAAAAAAAAAAAAAAAAAAAACCTTTTTAATACTTTGAGCAGAAAGAAGAGGCTACACCTGTAATTTTCATGGCACTAAAAAATCACCTAGCTGCCAATTTGTATGGTTTTGTTGCCTCTAAAATTTAATAGAAATTTTTGCCATATTTAACCGTTGACAATTGTTAGATTTCGGCGATTGAATTGAACAAAATTTACTTGTAAGTTTTAGTGGTTAAAAAAAAAAAAAAAATCTTAGAAATTGGTAACTATGCAATAGCATAATACTGTAGCAAGAGGAGAAAAAAAACTGCAGCAAAATTGACATTTAACAGAAAAAAAAAACTATCAAGGGCGTTTTCAAATAAACAATTTCATTCCCTGTTTTTCTTAAAAGTAACGGAAGTACATCAAAGAAATGTTACTAGTACCATAAAAATGAATGAATTAAGTGAAAATTTATATTTCATCTCCTTAGTTGGTGACGATTTGTGTCAATCCGGTTTATCCGAGTTTTTTGCTTATCCGATGTGAGCTTGGCCTATATTAACTCGGATAATTGGGACTCTACTGTACAACACTGAGTAGCTGAGCAGACGAAAGAGACGGGGAGAAATTTGACGTGTAACATTTGTTGAAGCTTCTTAGAAATTTTTTTTTAGTTCGTGAGATTTTGATGAATTTTTCGAAGAAAACATTAATCGAAAAGAATCGAATTATTTTGAAAATCAAATAAAAAATATAAAACAAGTCGGAAATTGCAGGTCAATTGTGGCAAATAAGGTGCGTTCGTACTATAACTAATTTTATAAATATTTCGATTTTGGTGCAATAGCTGTTGCACTCTTATGCAAAAAAGCATGAATACAGCATTTATTACGATTATAGATATTAAATTCAGTAATACGGAAATAATAGGATTCCATCTTAAATAGGACGTAATCACTATGGCATCCTAGAATCATTGCATATCTTGGGATATCATTGAATTAATTACGTATGATAGGATTTAATAGAATGAAGAAAACTTTTAATAATATCTTTTTAAATTTTGATTCGATTTTCATAAAATTTCAAATGGCTCGACAAAATTCTGCAAACCATCCGGTTGGGTAGTTTTTACGCTGTTATATGCGGATAGACGGACGGACCAGACGACGACTATAGGTGCTACGTATTTATATAATTACGAACCCACCTAATAAAACACTAAATAGTAAAGAGCATGAATGAGACAGTGAGATGGCGGGTGCGAGTGAAGAAGAGAGAGGACAGGGGAAGAGCATTTCATTTGTAAAATAGCCTTAAAATAATAAAAATATTTTATTTATTCAATCTTTACAAAAAAAAAATTGTTTACTTTTCTTCGCGAAGTTTCAATTAATTTTTCGGAAAAAACGTTGATCGGAGTAAATATAATTGCTTAGAAAATCAAATAAAAAAAATATGAATGTGTAATATGTTAAATACGTTCAGATTTTTAAGCCTCATAATTTTCATACAACCCTTTGAGAATATAGAAGCAGTATGAGAACTTTAAACAAAGTAGGGGAGGGTAGTACACAGTGAGACGAAAATTATTATTACTTAATGAATGGCAACGATTTTTATTCTTTTGAAAAAATTTTTGCTACATCTTTAAGCTACACAAATACACTACACATTAATGTATAAATGGTTTTAAAAAAGTTATTTATAAAAGCACAGAAGCAGAATAATGGAGTATCAAAAATTGTCTCACTGTGTACCACAAGTGGTACACAGTGAGAGAATGTATATATTTTCATAAATCATACATTTTTACACTCTATCAATAATTTTCTGCAGTTTATGGCTTCTAATTAATATTTCTAGATTGATTTTTTTTTTTTAAATATGAGCCTCGGGTGAACAATGGCAGACATTGGGCTACCTTCATTCAAATTTTCAGCCTCTTACGTTTAGTAGATTTCACTAGCCATCGCACGTCCCCCCCCCACACACACAGATAGAGAAAGAGAGAAAAAAACCTTTTTTTTATAGATAAATAACCTTTTTTTTTACATCAGAACAACATAGTAGACAATGAGACACGTCTCACTGTGTACCACAACTACGTGTCTCACTGTGTACTTTCGTTACGTTGTAACAAAATGGATGCCATATCTGTTTCATCATCAATTTCACAGCTTTGAATGCTTGTGTACTTTTGTCGACATAGTCTATCATTAGATATAACTAGGTTTGGTTAAGTAAATATACGCTATAATGAAAGAAATAAACTCTAAAATGGACGTTTATGTAACTTTAACCTCTGTAAAATAAATAATTACTTACTATTTTGTTGAACGAGTAATCGGAGTGCCGAAACTACATCTACGTGTTGCATAAGATGAGGTGGTTCAGTGTGTGCTCCAGCTAAGAGAAAAAGTTATAACTATATGTCAAAACGGCTGCTGTCTCACTGTGTACTCCCCTACCCTATGTAAAAACTTCCTTTTATGTTATGTCTGGGCTCGATCTTGAAAATTAAAGAATAAAATTAATAGCAAAAATAATTTAAGCACTTGTAAATACAACTATCATATAACCATTTGAGATTGCAGAGGCATGAAAACATTAAATATATATATATATATGTGTATAAACTTCATAATAAGCTACTATGTTATGCCTGGGGTCGGCTTTGAAATTTAAAGGATAAAATTAATAGGGCACTTATTACAGTAAATAGTGCCGTAAAATTTTAATTTGAAAATTTTGATGAAATAATAAAAATGTTTTACTCATTAAATCTTATAAATTGTGTTTGTTTTCCTCATAAAATATAAATAAAATCAATTTACCACAGAACATGTAAATCGGAAAGCTTAAACCATCTATTTCGGTGCAAATTACACTTTTGAAGCAAGAAAATTGATTGGAATTTGCAGGCGCGCGTTATCAAACGAGTATAAAAATAAAATATTAATAAGTAAGAAAAACTATTAGAATTCGACTCTAATGAACAAGAGATGAAGAAATTATTAATTCAATGAATCAATGAACAATCCCAAATGCTTTGTGGGGTTTCAGGCAGACAGGTGGACTTTATTTTTTGCCTTCTTGGTTCGAAATTTGTTCCTATTTTCTTTACGTTCGTAGTGATTATTATACTTTTTAAAGATATTTATTACCTTTTTATGCTACATGACTCGTGAAGCAATTTTTTTGCAAAGAAGGGAAACGCTATAGGGCGATTCTAGTTAAAAATAGAAAAATACAATCTCAAATCGAAGGTGCACGTTATGTGCCAGATGGCGTTATAAGTCGGAATATGCGGTAATTCACTGTAAAGGGAAAAAAAAAAAACGGACTAAAAAACGGAGATTCTACTGGCAATCGAGACGCCAGTACTATTTCCGTATTTTAACGGAAAATATCCCCCATAAATTCCAGAAAAACGGAAATTTTTCTGTAATTTATGGGGAAAATTTCCCGGAAAAATACGGATTGTGAGAATTTATGTGGGTAATTTCCTTTTTTTTACAGTGCTGCTTAGAAAATCAAGTTTATAAATACGCAATCTATATTATAAAGGACAAAAGGGTCCGTCCGTAACGCTGACGTCATTTTGAAGTTGGCAACAGCAGACGATTAAATTTCGCTTTTACTGCAATTTTTTAAACTTCTAAACATCACACAAATTCAAAATTTACATCGCCGAAAAAGAGAAAAAATTTACTTTCAAATTTAATTTGTTTAAAAACGGCATCGCAATTTACTCATTTTTTATGGTTTTAAAAAAATTTTTCAAGCATGATTTTTTTTTCTATCTATATCGCCTGCAGACGATTACTAAAGATAAATCGGTTTCCACTCAAATTTATATAAATTGTTTAGCATTTGTTTCCGGATTATATTCCATAACAAAATCAAAACTTCGTCAATAAATAAATCAATAAAATATAAATAAAACACAAATTAAAAGCACGTAATCGAACTACGCGCTTAGACCTCTGAAATTATCAGAATCAAACAGGCTTCTTCTGTGAATAAATGATTCTGTAATTGATTATTTCTTCTGCTGTTACCTCCTGCCACGAGGCCAATACGAAAGTATAACTTTTTATAAATTTCCAAACTTTATTTGAATACGTAACCGCTATTTTTCATATAAAAATGACTTGTAGTATTGTTAGTGCGCAATAAAAAATATATATATTAAATGTAAAAAAAAAAGAAACTATTAAAGTTTTCCATTTAAAAAAAGGGGGTTTTCACCTACATTCTGTACCCGGGAAAGCCTGAGTTGAATCGCTTAGTATTTATAATGCTTTGAATACACTCAGATTTGTAGGCTTTTTTATTATACAGTGTGTCCACGTATAACCTGAACGACCTTTATTTTTTCAACCGTTGGTCCTAGATGCATACTTCCAATTACAAAAGTGCTCAAAATTAGATGCAGAGTTAAGATAAGAAAAAGTTTGAAGCGGAAAAAACAATTTAGTGAAGAATTACAGAATCTAAATTTTTATACAGCCCCCGGTTCTATAAGTTATAGGTAGTAAAATTTTCATGTTACACTGGCAAGTAAGGCAAAAAAAGTCCCGTTTTTCTACGATTAAAATTGACCGAGTAATAGCTGTTAAAAGTTGGAGCATATTTTTTGCTGCAAACTAGGGGTCATTCACAAATTTAGTAAAAATATAACTTAGTGAGATAAATTAAAGAACTGGTTGAGAGTGAAATTAGCATTGCAATATAAGTTTGAAATTTTTAATCATTCTGTCATATTACTGCAAAATATACAATTTGTACTGAACATATAAGAGGATACAAATAACAGAATTTTTGTTAAATAAAAGGATGAAAAACAACAGCCTCAATTCTTTATAAAATTATACATATTTTAAAATGCTGTTAGATTACATTGTCTTTCAAATTTTGGGTTGTGCCATGTTTTTTATTTTTTGAAAATTGATTCTTATGTATTTTTTAGCGCTAAATCCGAAAATGACCTTTATTTTAAACCATCACATCAGGATTTTTCTCAAAAAGCAAATTTCAAAGTTGAAAAGCTCAAAGTTAAAATTGATCTTCCCTCCCCTCCCAACCTCATCGGACCACTGAGCTGTTTAGCTGTAAGAAACCCGGTATAAGCCAAAAAATTGAATAAATTATTGAAATAATTAAAATTAAACTGAATTAAAAAAGTCTTACATCTATTTTATTAGTATCAGATTTTTCGCTTTTTTTTTTTTTTAACCTTGAAATTTACGATTTGCGAATTTGCGAAATTAATTGCGAAATGATTTACGAAATTAATTGCGAATTTATCGAAGAAAACGTTTATCGTAAATGATTGAGTTGCTTACAAAACCTAAATAAGAAGGAACAATGTTTAATACGTTGAATCATTTCAGAATTTATAGCCGTTTTCTTATATAATTATAATAACTCTATAATATCACAAAGGAATGAGAAAATAAAAGAAAATAAGCTTCTAATGTTCGGAGTAAAAATTTAATAGGTTAATAAAAATGCTGAATCGTGAAAAATGCGAGTGAGAAAGAGAAATTTAATTTTTTTTTTTTTTTTTTTAATTTTGTTGAAATAACAAAAATATTTTCCTCGTTATAGTTTGTCTTATTTTCTTTGCACGGTATAAGAATTTATCGAAGAAAACATTTATCGTAAAGAATTGAGTTGCTTACAAAACCTAAATAAGAAGGAACAATGTTTAACACGTTGAATCCTTTCAGAATTTATAGCCGTTTTGTTATATAATTGTCTTATAACCCTATATAATATCACAAAGGAATGAGAAAATAAAAGAAAATAAGCTTCTAATGTTCGGAGTAAAAATTTAATCTTCTATACTAATATTATAAATAAGTAAAGTTTGTTTGTTTGTTAGAGGTAACCTCTGGAGCTACCGAACCGATTTCAAAAGTAATGGTATCAAAATGATAGTGTTAGTCCAACTTAGAACATAGGCTATATTTTATGCCGGTGCCACTACCCCAAAGGGGGTGCAGGAGCAAAAAACGTTCTAAAAATGCGATTTTTGCGTTACTGAAGGGCCTAGAAATATGAAATTTGGAATATTAGATACTTATAAGATATAAATGATGTCTAAGAACAGTTCTTAAACAATTCGAAATTTAAAAGGGGTGAAAATGCACAAAAAGCGTTCAAAATAACGTTCTAAATGGTAGTTTCTGCATAATTTCAGGAAATACGAAACTGATTTAAAAAATATTGGTGTCAAAATGATGGTGACAACGCTTGCTCCAAGATAGGCTATATTTTATGTCGGTGCCACTACCCCAAAGGGGGCGCAGGAGCAAAAAACATTCTAAAAACGCGATTTATGTGTTACTGAAGGGCGTAGAAATATGAAATATGAAATATTAGATATTTATTAGATATAAAGGATTTCTAAGAACTGTTCTTAAACAATTCGAAATTTAAAAGGGGTGAAAATGCGCGAAAAGCGTTCTAAGAAACGTTCTACATGGTGGTTTCCAAACAATCTCAGTAAATACCAAACCGATTTAAAAAATAATGGCGTCAAAATGATGGTGAAAACCCTTGCTCCAACAGAGGCTATGTTTTATGTCGGTGCCACTACCCCAAACGGGGTGCAGGAGAAAAACGTTCTAAATTGCTGTTTTTGCGTTACGGAAGGGCCTAGAATCGTGAAATTTGGAATGGTAGTTAGTTATAAGATACCAATGATCTCTAAAGACATTTCCGAAAAAAATCGAAATTTAAAACGGGGTCAAAATGCGCAAAAAGCGTCGTAAAAAACGTTCTAAATTGCGATTTCTATGCAATCTGAGGAAGTACTGAACCGATTTCAAATATAATGGTGTAAAAATGATGGTGACAGATCTTGCTGCAAGATACACTGTTAAAACTTTTGCAGCATTCTGGCAGGTCATTCGACCGTTTTTTGAAAAAACGGTTTTATAACCATAATTTAACTATATTCTGACCATAAAATGGCCAATAATATGGTCAGAATAGTGTAAAATTCACGGCTGTGTAACCGCTTTCGGAAAAAACGGTCAAATGACCTGCCAGAATGCTGCAAATTTTTAACAGTGTAGGCTATATTTTATATCTGTTTCCACTACTCCAGAGGAGATGCAGGAGCAAAATGCGCGAAAAGCGTTCTAAAAACGTTCTAAATGCCAATTTGTCAGCAATATCTCAGGAAGAATCAAACTGATTTCAAAAGTAATGGTAGGAAATTGATGCTGACAGCCTCTGCTCTAACATAGACGCTATTTTATATCGGTATCACTATCACCTAGACGTTGCAGGAGTGAAAAAGCGTTCTAAATTTCGATTTTTGTTATCGGTAGGGGCTAGCAACTTAAAATTAGGCAAGGTACATATTTATTAGATATAAATGATCTTTAAGAACAGTTTCGAAAAAATTGGAAATTTAAAAAGGGGTGAAAATGCGTTATAAGCATTCTAAAAACGTTCTAAATTGCGATTTCTACTCAATCTCAGGAAATAACAAAGCTATTTCAAAAGTAATGGTTGCAAATCAATGGTGACAGCCCCTGCTATAACATAGGTTATATTTTATGTTGCTGTCACTACCATCTGAGGGTTTCAAAAGCAAAACATGTTCTAATTTGCGTTTTTTGCACAACAGAGGGGTCTAACACTTTGAAGTATGGCATGGTATTTACGTACAAGATGGAACTGCTTTCTAAGAAGAGTCGCAAGAAAATTCCAAATTTAAAAAGATGAAGTGAGCGAAAAGCGTTATAAATTACAATTTTTATGCAATCTTATCAAATACTAAATCAATTAAAAAAATAATGATGACTAATTGTTGGTGATAGAACCTGCTCAAACATAAGCTACACTGCAAATAAAGGCGTCTAAAATTCAGACACATATGTGACTGAACAAGTAATTCAGACACTTAAGTGTCTGAATATGAAGTTTCAGACACCGTAGATGTCTGAAATTAAGACACTTAAGTGTCTTACTATGATCATGGTATAAACACTGTAAACTGAAATGTCTGAAATTCAGACACTTAAGTGTCTGAAAATGGAGTGTTCAATTTTCAGACATTTTAAAGTGTCTTAATTTTTAAGACACGTGTATGCATCTGAATTTAAGACATTTCAAACGTCTGAATCGCATCCATCTTTGGTCAACCTGCATGTTCGGCAATAGGCAACCGTCTTTTTTTTTTTTTTAAAGCTTTATACGTTGTAAAAAATATCCGTTAAAATATGGAAGTTGTACTGGCTATTCAGCCATTTACGTATTTTAATGTAATTTTTTCCCCGTAAATTTCAGAAAAATTTCCATTTTTTTGCATATTTCTGTATTTAAAAAGTTCCATTTAAAAGATAAAATGTAACTTTTCAAGGACAAACCCATATAATTCATTCCCCACTTTCAAAAACCACGTACATTAGACATGATTTATTTATTTATATTCAAACCAGTTTCGTATCCAAGAGGCGGGCTGCTGTGTAGAAAATGTCAAATTTAAGTACGAAAGTTTCAATAAAAGCTTGTTCTAACCTTAGAATGTGTGTTATTTCGCAGAAACCATGAAATTTTTCCTTTTAGACAAGTTTCCGTTATACAGAGGTTTACTTCAGTTTTATTTACTGTTTATTGAGTTTCATTTAGCAAATAATGTTCTGTAGCCCATTTAAAAAAATACGGTATAACCATGCTGAAAGTGAAAAGCTGAAGTCTTAAAAAGTTTGCTTGCATAATAACTTACCGTTATAAAAACCTGTTTAAAGAGGATAGCTTATAATTCGATAGGTAATTTATTCATCATTTCGACCACAAACAAAAATGAATAAAAATTTATACATTTCCAAAACATCAAATATTTCATGCCAGAAAAATTTTTCTTTGGATTAGAAATTAAACATTCAATTTTAAGATGAATAGTGCCGCAATCTATTGGTGTCAAAGTAGTCTATCTGGAAACAATTTTATTCGTTTGCTGGTAAAAAGTAAAGGATTTTCTAATTATGTACTGCATTCTAGAAGTCAACTAATTAAACCCTGTAAACTACTTAATTCGTAACCTCTATAATCTCTATTTAAATTGAAAAAAAAGAAATTGTAGTCCACTTTCCTTTTAATAACAGTTCAAAGACCACTATTAAATAAGCAGCAGTTTCATATTTTAAATCAGTACATTACTACTGATGTTCAACTTATAACCCAATTTACTTAAAACCTTTATTTTATGGCGTGCATCCCTTGGCTTCTGGCGGGGGGGGGGGGGGGGGGTGTCCTCATTTGCACTCTAACAATTCCTCTGGTAGAAAAGAAAAAGCTGAACTTAAAATACCACATATTCAAATTTGTAGAAAGAAAATGTGTAACAGGGATGTGGAGGGTATACGCCGTATACCTTCTGGATTTTTAAAAAATACTCCGTATACCCTGTTTCTCAAATAAAACTACAACGAAAACTCGATACATGACTTTAGCCTATACCCTCTGCATCTAACGTATACCCTCTAATTTTTTTACAACTACAACACTGTGTGAAAAATGTTTACAATTGTACTAAATTGGAAAAAAAACTTACTGCTACTTAAGAGGACAGGGAAAGCAAAATTCAACTAAAAAATCGATTTTTACTTTTTTATATCATTAAATAGTTCAAACTTTTATCTTTCCAACGTTGTGTCACACATATTTATATATAAAAGAAATAAGTATTCAAATTAATCATTTTTTCTAAAAATACTTCACAGCTGAATGTCCATTTAAATCTGACTTTTTCTTAAAACTTAGATTTTTCATCTTTATGTTCCTTTTTTTCAATACCTATTAAAATTAAAAACTCAGACTTCTATTTAATATTTATATTATGATAAATTGTATATTTTAACACAGGGTATTAATGATTTGTTGAAAATTATTTATTTTTGGCAGTGAAATCTTACCAAAAGTGATAATTTAAAATTGACTTTCAATAAATAATTAATAATTAATTTTGAGTTTCACTTAGAAAGAAAATAGTCAGTTAAAATACGTAAATCGTGTTATTTTAACTACTCAAAATCTAGACCTCTGTCTTTCACAATTTCTGAGAAAAAAGTACATAAAGTTGGTGAATTTAACATGGCGGAGATAGGACTTACCCGGTCCCCTTAAAAACCATTGCCTTGTGCTTTATAAATACTTTATTTCAAAGATCGGTCGATGAAAGCGTGGTCGAATGGATAACGCACTGAACTCCTATGCAACAGGACCTCAGATGGAATCCCACCTCGGGTAAGTATTAAAAGTTTACAGTAGAATTGAATACAAATTAGATGTACCGTGAGCCTTCGGGAAGGTGGTTGTTGAAATATGGTGGTTAGTCCTTGAAAAATATATTTTATCTTTTTAAATGGAAATTTTTAAATACAGAAATATGCACAAACTAAACGGATTTTTTTTTTTGGAATTTAGATCAGAAAATTTCCATTAATATATGTAAATTATACCGGAGTCTCGAGTGGCTACAATTTCCATATTTTTAGCGATATATATATATTTTTTACAGTGTATAATGCTTACAGAAGAAAAAAAAAAGTGAAAAAATGTTTGTCAAAGTGGTCAAACATGGATGCAATTCAGACATTTGAAGTGTCTGAAATTCAGACGCATACAAGTATCTTAAAAATTAAGACACTTTAAAACGTCTGAAAATTGAACACTCCGTTTCAGACACTTAAATGTCTGAATTTAAGACATTTCAGTTTACAGTGTATATTTTATGTATCTGCCACTATCAGCTGGGGGTTCCAGGAGCTAAAAACTTTCTAAATTGCGATTCCTGTGATACTGAAAAGGCTAGAAACTTTAAATATGACATGGTAGTTACTTATAAAATATAAATGCCCTCGAAGGAATGTCGAAAATAAATTCGAATTAAAAAGGGGGGAAGCGAAGGGGAGGTGCGAAAAGCATTCTAAAAAAGTCCTAAATTACGATTTCTATGCAATTTCAGGGAATATAAACCGACTATGAAAGTGCAAATACAATGGTAACAGTCTCTGGTTCTACACAGGCTATATTTTATACCGATGATTCTACCACCTGGGGTTCACAGGAACAACAAACGTTCTAATAAAGGCCTTTAAAAGCTTTCTAAATTACGTTTCTGTGGAATATTAGGAAATAACAAATCGATTTCAAAGTTAATGTTGGCAAATTAATGGTGACAGTTCCTATTTCAAAACAGCGAGTAAGAAAGGGAAATTTAATTTTTTTTTAATTTTGATGAAATAACAGAAATGTTTTACTCGTTATATTTTGCCTTATTTTCTTTGTACGGTATAAGAATTTATTGAAGAAAACGTTTTTCGTAAAGAATTGTGTTGCTTACAAAACCTAAATAAGAAGGAACAATGTTTAATACGTTGGATACTTTTAGAATTTATAGCCGTTTTGTTATACAGGGTGATTCAGCTCGTCGGTGACAAACTTTAAGGATCGATAGAGCACACCTAGACGAACATTTTTGAATAGGGAATGTAGGGTCCCTGACGCGATGGTAAGGCGCTAGGCGCTTTCGAAAATTTGGGTGCCGAAATTCGAAACGTCATAAAAACTAGGGAAATGGTTAGATTTTCTTGCTTGTTGCGTCGAAATGATTCTGTTTGTTTAGACTTTCTTCAGTACCAATTTGATAAGCGTATCTCTTAAAACATGGATAGGGGGCGCTGCAGACTTTGCAGAGCTAGACAACAACTTTAAGCCCGTTATTTTGATAATTTAACACATGCTCGCCAAAGTTTATACTCTAACTTAAAGTTTGAACCCAAAAGTAGAGCCCTGCAAAAAGCGTAAGAGCCGGAATAAAATGTCAAAGTACAGGGTGGTCGAAACTCGAAGGCTCCTAGGAGATAAACAAACAGATTTCTTGACTTATGGCATGCATTTTCATGATTCTGTTTGCTGGGGCTCTCTGAAACTCAGTTTAACGGTACAAAAAGAAACATCGATAGGGGGCGCTTTGGGTAAAAAACATAATTCGTTGACATTTCGGACGCTAACTGGAAACGGGGCGCTACGATCAGTTAGAAACAAAACAAGAGAGTAATTTACTTATCATAAGAAGCTATTAAAACTGCAGTTTGTTTGTTTTTTTTAACAAACATAGCTGGTTTCAATCATGCACAATGCGCGCAATAAAATTTACATAAGGTGCTTTTTGCTGATTTATGCAAAAGATATCGTACCATATCGATATGCAAAAGATACGTAATGCGTAGACGACAACGCGAGATGACGTAGTTGTATGCGCAGACACGTCTTTTGAACGTGCGGTACCTACTTAAGCTTCGGGTTACTTGTCTGCAGATCGGTAGTAGGATGGAACGGTACACAAACTCTGAATTGGCTGACATGCATTTGGCGTATGGCGCTGCTGGTTGTAATGGACGAGCCGCTCAGCGGTTGTACGCCGAGCGTTACCCCAACAGGCAAATCCCCTGCCATGCCTTCTTCGCTCGAGTACACCAGAGGTTGTCCACAACGGGATCTTTCGACGGAGGCAGGCCTGAACGGGAGCGATCAGTGAGCACCCCCGACAACGAAGAGGCTGTGCTTAACCTGGTTGAGGACAACCCAGGTCTTAGCACGAGAGATATCGCCAGACATGTTGGCATTTCGCAAGCAACTGCGTGGCGCATCTTACGTTCCCGGAATCTGCACCCCTACCACATCCAGCGGGTGCAGTTGCTCAGAGAGCAGGATTTTGGCCCTCGAGTGGAATTCTCAAGATGGTACTTGGCGATGAGATCCAGGGATCCCCGTTTTATAAACAGCATTTTGTTTACGGACGAGTCCACCTTCAGCCGGGAGGGAATGTGGAACGCCCACAACAGTCATGTGTGGTGTGATGAAAATCCACATGAAACCAGAAGCCGAGCAGCCCAGGAGCGTTTCTCAGTAAATGTGTGGGCCGGCATTCTGGGGGATTGCCTCATTGGCCCTTATTTGTTACCTGAACGGCTGACAGGTGGAAATTACCTGATTTTCCTGGATCAAGTGCTGCCGCAGCTTCTGGATGAGGCGCACGTACCCGAAGGTTCGCGTCGCCAGATGTGGTTCCAGCACGATGGAGCTCCGGCCCATTACACGAACGACGTGCGTCTCCATCTAAACGCAAGGTATGGCCAGCGGTGGATCGGGCGTGGGGGTCCAGTTCACTGGCCTGCCCGATCACCAGACCTCACCTGCTTGGATTTCTTCCTTTGGGGTTACCTGAAGGCCGAGGTATACCATACACCTGTCAGCAGTGCTGAAGAACTTGTGGCGCGCATTGTGGCAGCTGCAGGGCAGATCAGAGATACTCCTGGCATTGTGGAAACACACACTCCTCAATGCGACGGAGGTGCGAAGCCTGCATCATGGCCCAAGGTCGAAATTTCGAGCATCTTCTGTAGTGTTATTTTTTGTAAATAAATTTCCAGTATCATTGATGTTTTTGGTCTAAATTTATTCAGAAGTGTTGAGCAGAGGTAGAAAATGTGTTTTCATTATTACTAACTGATCGTAGCGCCCCGTTTCCAGTTAGCGTCCGAAATGTCAACGAATTATGTTTTTTGCCCAAAGCGCCCCCTATCGATGTTTCTTTTTGTACCGTTCAACTGAGTTTCAGAGAGCCCCAGCAAACAGAATCATGAAAATGCATGCCATAAGTCAAGAAATCTGTTTGTTTATCTCCTAGGAGCCTTCGAGTTTCGACCACCCTGTACTTTGACATTTTATTCCGGCTCTTACGCTTTTTGCAGGGCTCTACTTTTGGGTTCAAACTTTAAGTTAGAGTATAAACTTTGGCGAGCATGTGTTAAATTATCAAAATAACGGGCTTAAAGTTGTTGTCTAGCTCTCCAAAGTCTGCAGCGCCCCCTATCCATGTTTTAAGAGATACGCTTATCAAATTGGTACTGAAGAAAGTCTAAACAAACAGAATCATTTCGACGCAACAAGCAAGAAAATCTAACCATTTCCCTAGTTTTTATGACGTTTCGAATTTCGGCACCCAAATTTTCGAAAGCGCCTAGCGCCTTACCATCGCGTCAGGGACCCTACATTCCCTATTCAAAAATGTTCGTCTAGGTGTGCTCTATCGATCCTTAAAGTTTGTCACCGACGAGCTGAATCACCCTGTATAATTATCTTATAACCCTATAATACACAAAGGAATGAGAAAATAAAAGAAAATAAGCTTCTAATGTTCGGGGTAAAAATTTAATAAATTAATAAAAAGGCTGAATCGTGAAAAGTGCGAGTGAGAAAGAGAAATTTAATTTTTTTTAAATTTTGATGAAATAACAAAAATATTTTACTCGTTATATTTTGTCTTATTTTCTTTGTGCGGTATAAGAATTTATCGAAGAAAACGTTTATCGTAAGTGATTGATTTGCTTACAAAACCTAAATAAGACGAAACAATGTTTATTACGTTGAATCCTTTCAGAATTTATAGCCATTTTGTTATATAATTATCTTATAACCCTATAATATCACAAAGGAATGAGAAAATAAAAGAAAATAAGCTTCTAATGTTCGGAGTAAAAATTTAATAGATTAATAAAAAGGCTGAATCGTGAAAAGTGCGAGTAAGACAGAGAAATTTAATTTTTTTAAATTTTGATGAAATAACAAAATATTTTACTCGTTATATTTTGTCTTATTTTCTTTGTGCGGTATAAGAATTTATCGAAGAAAACGTTTATCATAAATAATTGAGTTGCTTACAAAACCTAAATAAGAAGGAACAATGTTTGATACGTTGAATCCTTTCAGAATTTTTAGCCGTTTTGTTATATAATTACCTTATAACCCTTTAATATGACAAAGGAATGAGAAAATAAAAGAAAAGAAGCTTCTAATGTTCGGAGTAAAAATTTAATACATTAATAAAAAGGCTGAATCATGGACAATTGAAGTAAAAAAGAGAATTTTTTTTTTCTTTTGATGAAATAGTAAAAATATTTTACTTGTCAAATCTTCTTGAAATTTTGTTTGTTCTTTGTGAATTTTTCGAAGAAGACTTTAATCGGGAAGAATAATATTTTGTTCACAAATTCGAATTAAGAATCACAAATTCGAAAAGAGTAATTTGTAATACGTTCACTGTAAAAAAAAAAAAAAAAAAAAAAAAAAAAAAAAAAAAAAAGTACTAAAATACGGAAATTCTACTGGCAATGGAGACTCCAGTATAATTTCCGTATTTTAACGGAAAATTTCCTCCATAAATTCCAGAAAAACGGAAATGTTTCTGTAATTTACGGGGAATAAATTCCGTCAAAATACGGAAATAGTACTGGTGTCTCGATTGCCAGTACAATTTCCGTTTTTTTAGTGTTGAATACGCGCAGATTATTTGACCCCTTTTGTTATATAACTACTATTATAGCCCTTTGAGACAGCAAAGTTATGAGAACACCAAAAAACAAAGAAGAAACTATAAACCTCATGATATTCCCTTATGATGGAACTCAATTGTAAAACCCTATTGTAACAAAGTGACTGCCTTCCCTTATTTTTATAGCATATAGATGGCGCTGTTGCCACTGTCGGCAAAATATCCTGAGATATTTTGCCAAACGTGAAAATATCCTGAGATATTTTGCCAAACATGAAGTGAAGTGAATACATGCCATTATGATTGCGCGGGTTTTAGTAGTTTTTCGGTTAAAATGTAACGCACCTAGCGAAGTTCTCTTGTGATAACCGGAACTATGTGTGTTCCATCCCTATATTATGCGCTTTACGCAAATTGTATATATTTTGTGTGTGATTGTTATTAAAATGTGATTGTTTAAGTGTCGAGCGAATTAATCCTAACCCACATCGACACACTATATCAACAAAAGTAAGATATTTCTCTGTCTGCCTGACTGCGATTGCTAGGAAAATCTACGCGCGTAGAGGTTTGAAAATTTGTATGACGATAGTCCAAAGCAGATACTGATGCACCTCAGGTTCAGATTTTTCATTTTTTGTTAATTAACGGAGATATTAATTAAAAACCAAAATAAATATCTTAAAAAATGTCTCCAAAACACCAAGCGTGGCGGCCGGAATTTAACCAAAATGCGAAAGCGAGTTTTAATGAGCTTGTCTTTCTAAACGTACATATGCCGAACTGTCCAAAATACAGAACAACTATAAACATATTCTTAAATTTCGTACATTTTTACTTTTGAACGACGTAATTCGCAAAAACAAATATAATTATTAACCCTTTTAAAAAAACTTTTGAAAAAGTTCGATTTCGCGATTTTTTGTATTTTCAAAGCTTGTGTCGGGCTCAATTTTAGAGATACGGAAAGGCGAGAAATTTCCACTTAATCCGGAAAGTTTCTTCTCTACAACGGTATAATTCGTTTTCAAAAATACTAATATTAACCTTTTCAAAAGAAAAATCGGGACTGGAAGTTACTTTATGCCTCCCGAAGACACTATTTTTTTCGACGCTAAAAGTAACTACATGTCGATAATTTAACACACACTTTTTGCACGTTCTTCATACATTTAAATCACATTAAAAAAAATCTTGAAACATTCGTACGATTAGAAATATTTAAAAAAACTCGATTTTTCAACAACTCGAAATTTTCTGGCACATTTTCAGATTCATTTTTAATAGAAAAAATATGAAACTAGCTGACGTGATTTTTGAAGAGATTTATAAGCAACCTGTGTTTTTATTTTTCACTCAATTAATTAAAACTTGATTCATAAACAATTATTTTCTCAGTAGGACAATATTTTTCGTTTCTAACACAATCGCTTCGGGAAATTCAAGTCAAAATGCCCACTTTGACATCATTTTTTGAAATATATTCTGCCCCTATCAAAATATCGATCATTACGGTACATTATATAGTTTCTGAATAAGAGAATCTGCCAATTGGATGCGTTTGAGAGCAAAAATGAATTTAAAAATGAGTCAGAAAATAAGCAGTTTGGATTTGAAAACATCCTCAATACAATGATTTTTTTCTTCAACCGCTATGTACTTTTAATTTGTTTTTTGCTGTAAGAATTGGTCCTATCAAAAACTTGTCAATATAAATGTTGTAGATAATATTAAGAAGATATATAATAAATTCATGGGGATTTTATATCTTGTGAATTGACGGAGTTATGGATTTTTTTCTTCTTCAACCCCCCCCCCCTTTTTTTTCGTTTTAATTTTTTTTGTGGTACGAATTGGTCCTATCAAAAACTTGTCAGTATAAAAGTTGTAGATAATATTAAAAAGATTTATAATAAATTTAATTGGATTTGATATCTTGAGAATTGACGAAGAAAGTGATATATATATATGTATGACCATTAAATAAACATTTACCGACCACCAACAAAAACTGTGAAATAATGAATAAAATGACACCAACAAATACAGTTTCCCCCCAAACACACTCAACATAGACCCCAAAATCATAGTATAACGAGATTAGTTAAATTCATTTATTGAATTTTTGCCATGATAACAATGCAAAATTTAATGGAATTTCCTAAGAAGAGGTATCAGATAACTACAGAGTAGAAATAAAATTGATAATACACAAAGATGATGCGCAGTTGCAGCAGAGATCTAAGCGTATAATATTTAAAAGATTGCTAAAAACATTTAGCTAAAATGTTTATATATTTAAAAATATATAAAATACCTACCATTATTAATAGGGAAATAGTTCAAAATGAATTGTTGACATTCGAAATGAAAAGACATAATATAAAAACATCATAAATAACTTACATTCAGAATTACATGCGCAAATGCAGCATAATAATTTGAATGCTAATATATAACCATTAAATAAACATTACCGACCACCAACAAAAACTGTGAAATAATGAGTAAAATGACACCAACAAATACAGTTCCTCCCCAAACACACTCAACATAGAACCCAAAATCATAGTATAACGAAATTAGTTAAATTCATTTATTGAATCTTTGCGATGATAACAATGCAAAATTTAATGGAATTTCCTAAGAAGAGGTATCAGATAACTACAGACTATATATATATATAACCATTAATTAAACATAACCTACCACCATCAAAAACCGTAATATTATGAATTAAAGCTGTAAGTAAAAAAAAAAGTGCCAAATAATAATTTATTATAAGAATTATTATGGAAGAAAAAAGAAGAAAATGGACACCGACAAATAATGGAAAAGCTTATATATTGAATTACGTTTTCAAGGGCACAGAATTCAATGATATAAGCAATATGGTTGTTTTCTGTGAGAAGAATAAGCTAAAGCTAAAAATTAACCTTCTCTGTGCCCGAACAACCATTATAATCAAGTGAATAAATTAAAAATGAAAACAGAATAGAAACAAATAATATGAAATGGAAAAATCAATAAAACCTGTTTAAATATTTATAGGATATAAAATAGAAATAATACACAACATACCGATTAATATTTCAGTATTTTTCAATATATCCACTCGCACATGGCTACCAGAATATCGTAAAGATTAAGGTGAATAAAACAGTTAAGAAATCACAGTAATAAATACCAAAGGATGCAGTTAATACATTTTGAAATACCATGATAAAAACAATTAATATAATATAAAATAAAATAAATAGAAAGTAATTACATTATTTAAAATAACTAAAATGCACTATTAAATTAATTATTTACTATTTAACAATATCGTCAAAATTTAGCTAAAACAAAAAAACACCTGGTGAAGGAAATTATAACCGAATAGGAGCTGCAAAAGACAAAATTTATAACTAAACGTCAATAGACAAATTTTGGTGCTGCCATCTAGTAGTATTTTTATTATTCAAATATCACAAGATAAACAATTGAAAGCCTTTGAATGTAAAAAATTTTATTAACAGCAAAACCAAACAAATCCTTATATATAGATAATTATAAACCTAATATAAACCACACTATATATATTTTTTAAAACTATTGTCAATAAAATTTTAAAAAAGCATTCAAAATTCTATTATCTTACTCATTAAAACTACACTAAGAATTTGAATAATTCTATGACATTGATAATATATAATAGCATATAGCTATATGCTATAAAGTAAAATAAATTCAATAATAATTAATAAAAATATATATTAAAAATAATATAAAAATCGTTAATAATAACTATTATATATAAGATGATTATAAAATGAACAGTAAATAAAAAACATATGTAAGTATATAGAAGATTATCAGATACTTAAATTCCCATTACCTAAAAATCTCAAATACATGTATGTGTGTGGATTATTTTCATACAACCATAAAAATCCTAAAAGTATGAATATGGGACATTCAAACACATTAAACCGATAATAAATTTTATAACACAAAGTGAAAATAGATCAATATTAAGAAGAATAGAGGAATAATAATAAAAAAAATTACCCAATTTTAATACATACAGTATAACTTTATTTATATTAAATATGTTTAGATGTATATTAATCACTATAAAAAATGGCATACTATTAGTAATTAATATGATATTGTCCTTAGTAAATAAAAATTTAATAACAAATGATTGTAAATAAGATAAAACTTTAATTAAGCTAAATATGTTAATGAAAGTCACCAATTACATATAAAATATCAAATCAACATCCTTATAAAATACTTATCAAAAATATAGTAATAATACAAAAGCCACCCCTTTTTTTAAATTAACCATTGCGTATTATCCAGACAACACCACCCTCCTCCGTACTCTAATATCTACCCACCCATCCAACCTATAATAATTTTTTTATATTATTTTGCAATTTTTATTTTTTTAGATATATTTTTTTTTGTAATTTTGTTTACACATGTGTTAATTTGTTTTAAAAGATCATGTAAGTAAAGTACTAATTGTATATTAATGAATATATGAATTTTTTTGGAAAACCATGATTTAATGCTTCATAAATTAGTTTTTTAATATTATTGTTAATTAGAGGAGAAGAACATAAACATTTTATTCTATATAAATGATTAAGTATTATATTTCGAAATACAGAATGATGTAGACAAGATTTAAAATTTGTAAATGTGTTAACTTTGAATTTAAATTCTTTACGTTTGTCATATAAATCTGTGATTATTTTGTTGTCTTTTATTGTAATTTTAAGATCTAAGAAGTTAATTGTATTGTTAGATAAAAGGTTTTCCGTTAATTCCAAATTAGTAGGATAATCTACTGGAAATTGAGTAATTACAGATTGATCAGTTTCAATTAAAATTATGTCATCAATATAACGATATAAATGTAGATTATTATTAGTAAAAGTACGTTCATAATGATATAAGTATAAGTCGGATAGTAAACTGGATGTACAACCGCCTTGTGGTATACCGACATGCTGTAAATATAAAGTGTTATCTTGCAATATATAATTATTATAGATAATGAAGTTTGTTAAAGATTTAAAATATGCAAAATCTATATTAGATGGTAATTCCAGTTTTTTATAATACTTTTTAAATAATGCATTGATAATTTTATGTAAATCTAATAGGTCTATATTATTAAAAAGATCTTTGAAGTCATATGTCGTTATATTATATACACAATAAAGATTTTTTAAAACATTGACAAGTTGATAGCTATTTTTTATACAATGTGTATTATCATTGTTTATAGTAAGTACATATAATTGATTAAGAATTTTTAAGAGAAGTTTATTGGCTTTATTATTATATGTATTGCAACCAATAGTTACAGTCCTAAATTTAATTGGAGTTTTATGAAATTTGGGAATAAGAACTAAATATGGATAATTAAAGTTAGTAGATAAAATATTTAATAGTTTATAATAACTTCGAATTTTACGATTATTTACAATTACATTTTCATTAGTTTTTTGAAATGACTTATTAGAAGATATACAATTTGTAAGAAGTTGGTGATAGTAAGATTTACATATAATGGCATAATTATTAGGAGATTTGTCTACATATGTAATAACGTAGTTTTTCTGTATTTAGTAATTTGTTGGAAAAATGTTTTGTATTAATAGAAATCAAATCAGCAATATTATTTTTTAAAGTCATAGTTAATTTTTCAATTACTAATATTTTCCATTGATTAAAATATTCAATAAGCTTATTATAAGAGATTGAAATTTTATAAATAAAAATATCAATATCATATGTAAACTGTTTGATAATAGATTTAACATTAAATTTAGATGGAAGTCTATATTTAGTACCATAACCCATTAGTTGTTTCAATTTAAAATCATTAACAATATCAAGATTTCCAGTGATTATATGCCCATGATCATTGTTTATGTATTTTTTTAGAGTGGGGTCATTGCATTTACACGGAAAATTACTTGCAGCAGATGTATTTTTTGAAAATGTATTGTAGTTAAAAATCTTTCTACCAATTGTATTCGGATATTTAAAGGTTTTTGATATATGAAGATTATTAATGGGAAAAAAACAATTTTTATCATTAATTATAGAATTGATATTAATTTTATTAAATATGTGATTTGAAAAAGTAATTATCATTTGAGTATTCATGTTTTGAATTTTATGTTTTTTTTTTTTTTTTTTTTTTTTTTTTTGTAAATTAATATTTAAAAGATTAACCCTAGTCATAATGAGGTCAAAATAAATATCAGAGAAATGTTTAGAGAAAGATTTACTTAGAAATACATTTAAATGTTGTACAATCTGTTTCTTTTTAATAGCAAGGATGTTTTTTCGAATTAACATCTAGTTATAATTCTCTAAATATTGTCTTTGAAGATCATTTATTTGTTTAGTGATAGATTTTTTGGAGACTACAACTGATGATGAACCCTTTCCACGTTTGTTACGTGTTGTTTTACAATTTAAATTATGATTAAGAGTATGATAAATTGGAGAATAATCAATATTGTTATTTATAGATGTGAAGACTTTGACAGGTCTGTTAAATACTTCACTGTTAAGTCCATAAGGATAAATTGTGTTGTAATATTTCATATATGATGATTCCATATAAAGACGTTCTGATTTATTTTTTAGAATTTGAAGGATTTCAATTGTCGTATTTTTAAATTGATGTTTATGAAAATGTTGAATTTCAGCTGTAGATTGTATATTTTTTGCTTTGTTATTATTAGAGTCTGAACGATGATGATTGATACGTTTATGAATATATATATATATATATATATATATATATATATATATATATATATATATATATATATATATATATATACATATATATATATATATATAACCATTAATTAAACATTACTGATCACCTTCAATATTTGTGATAGTATGAATGAATTTACAACAATACAGTGTCCCCAACACACTGAATGGATACCAAAAACATAATAAACAAGCTGCTATGTATAAAATAATATATATATATATATATATATATATATATATATATAGAGAGAGAGAGAGAGAGAGAGAGAGATGGATAGATAGATAGATAAAGTTTTTTACTGGTGGTGGTTTTTGGTTCTAGGGGTCATGATCGGTGTAGATCTGCAAAAAAAATTTCAGAAATTCCAACATAGGGGATAATGTAATAGGTAATATTTCATACGAAATCTACCTAAAATATGTACGCTTTAAAACTCTGAATCCGATATCTTTTGTCGAAATACGGAAAAGCGTTTGGTGTTCCTTTAAAGTTACTATCACGGGACCGGGCAATGCCGGGCGAGTCAGCTAGCTAAAAAATAAAATTAATTAAACACTGAAGAGTGAGAATAGGGTAAAAAGTTTAATTTTATAAACTTTTGTTGAAATAGTAAGCATATTTTACTTGTTAAATCTTTCTAGAAATTTTGTTTGCACATCGTCTTCGAGTATAATGAATTTGTCAAAGGAAACGTTAATCGGAATAAATATAATTGCTTAGAAAATCAAATTAAAAAAAGATCAGTGTGTAATACGTTGAATATAATCAGAATTTTTAGATTATATAATATTATCGTATAACCTTTTCAGACCGCAAAAAATGGGAATATCACACAAGAATCCATAAACTTCATAATATATATATATATATATAAATTGGAATGAAATGTAAAAATTAAAAAAATAAAATTACTAAAGCACTCAATAGCGCAGATGGACAATGAGAAATACAAAAATTGAATCTGTAAAATTTTGATGAAATAGGGGAAATATTTTTTTCTATTTTACAAAATAGTAAAAATATTTTACTTGTTAAATCTTTTCAGAAATTACGTTTGCTATTCTTCCTGGGTTATAATGAATTTCCCAAAAGGAAACTTTTGTCGGAATATATAATTGCTAAAAAAAAACAAATTTAAAAAACAGCAATATGTAACATATTGAATATGCTCAGAATTTTCAGTCATTTTATTATATATAATTATTGTTTAAACTTTTGAGACCACAAAAATATGGGCACATCAAAGAAGAATCCATAAACATCATAATATGTTTTAATAAAATGTACGGATTGGTCCATAAAAGCTAAAAAATAAAATTACTAAAGCACTTAATAGCGAAGATGGAGAATGAGAAATACAAAAATTGAATTTGATAAATCTTTTTTGAAATATTGTTTGCTCTTCTTCGTGAGGTATAATAAATTTGTCGAAGAAAACGTAAATCAGAAAGTATATAATTGACCAGAAGATCAAAAAATGAAATAAAATAAAATAAGAAATTTGTAATGCGTTGAATACGCGCAAATTTCTGAGCCTTTTTATTGTATAATTATCATATAACTTTTTGAGACCGCAAAAATAGGGGAGCATCAAAGGATAATCCCTACATAATTATGTTCGTACATCATAATATGTTTTTAATATAATGTTCGGACTAAACTGTAAACGTTAAAAAATAAAATTAATAAAGCATCTAATAGCGAGAATGAGAGATTAAAAATTTTTATTTGTAAAATTTTCATGAAATAGTAAAAAAATTAATTTGATAAATCTTTTTTGAAATATTGTTTGCTCTTCTTCGTGAGGTATAATAAATTTGTGGAAGAAAACGTAAATCAGAAAGTATGTAATTTACCAGAAGATCAAAAAATAAAATAAAATAAGCAATTTGTAATGCGTTGAATACGCGCAAATTTCTGAGCCTTTTTATTATATAATTATCATCAACCTTTTGAGACAGCAAAAATAGGGGAGCATCAAAGGATAATCCCTACATAATTATGTTCATACATCATAATATGTTTTTAATAAAATGTTCGGACTAGACTAAAAGTTAAAAAATAAAATTAATAAAGCACCTAATAGCGAGAATGAGAGATTAAAAATTTTTATTTGTCAAATTTTCATGAAATAGTAGAAAATTTAATTTGATAAATCTTTTTTGAAATATTGATTGCTCTTTTTCGTGAGGTATAATAAATTTGTCGAAGAAAACGTAAATCAGAAGGTATATAATTGACCAGAAGATCAAAAAATAAAATAAAATAAAATAATCAATTTGTAATGCGTTGAATACGCGCAAATTTCTGAGCCTTTTTATTATATAATTATCGTATAACCTTTTGAGGCCGCAAAAATAGGGGAGCATCAAAGGATAATCCCTACATAATGATAATCCCTACATAATTATGTTCATACATCATAATATGTTTTTTATAAAATGTTCGGACTAGACTGTAAAACTTAAAAAATAAAATTAATAAAGCATCTAATAGCGAGAATGGGAGATTAAAAAAGTTTATTTGTAAAATTTCATGAAAAAGCAAAAAAATTTATTTGATATTGTTTGCTTTTCTTCGTGAGGTATAATAAATTTGTTGAAGAAAACGTAAATCAGAAAGTATATAATTGACCAGGAGATCGAAAAGTAAAATAAAATAAAATAAGCAATTTGTAATGCGTTGAATACGCGCAAATTTCGGAGGCTTTTTATTATATAATTATCGTATAACCTTTTGAGACCGCAAAGGTATGAGAACATCAAAGAAGAATCTATAAACCTCGTAATAAGCTATTATGTTATGTCCGGACTCGACTGTAAAAGTTAAAAAATAATAAATAAGAAAACAAAAAAACCTGAAAGGACGTTGGGCAAGTTGTATCTGCTAGGCGTCTAGTGAATTTTGTCTGTCAAGGTCATACGTTTTTCTTCTTATTTCCGATTTATGTTATTATTCTTATTGGTGTTTGCCGTATCGTTGAATCGGGAACGACGAGAGCAGACAGAACTGCTGGCTCCTGGAGAGAGCGTTGAACTTTCGGCACCAACGCCAGAGTCCTGGGGCCATACTGACCAGCTTTGAAAAGATTTTTTAAATAAAATCAAAGACCCCATGTCGAAGGGAAAATCGATGACATACAAATAAAATTGCAACTTCATCTCAACATTCATTCCCCTGCAGTGCTTAATTTGCACCGGAGCTCACCTGCCTGAACTCAGCTCCGGTACGTTTTTGTTTTTTGGTAAATATTTAAATATCGCTGGAAACTCAACCAGAGCTCATAAATATGCGCTCCGGAGTCAGCGGAACAGTGCTTCCGAAAAACCAAAACCTAAATTTTCCATCCCATTTCCAATTCTTTGCGTTCTTTCCTATCAAAGCTCTTACATATGTGACGTCGCACAGTGGAGTATTTCACCCAAAAACCTGGCCTCAGCTCCGATACTTTTTTGTTTTTTGGCAAATATTTAAATATTGCTCGAAACTCAACCAGAGCTCATAAATACTGCGCTCCGGAGTCAGCGGAACAGTGCTTCTGAAAAACCGAAACCTAAATTTTCTATTCCATTTCCAATTCTTTGCGTTCTTTCCTATCAAAGCTCTTACATATGTGACGGCGCACAGTGGAATATTTGACCCAAAAACCTGGCTAAAAATGCAAAAATTAAAATTTTCTTAATACTTGTAAAAAGCGTATTTTTTTAATAGCTGACTCACTGGTTCATCGATCTATGTCTGTTTCATAAACATGGGTTATAGCCGGTGGCTCGTAGCTTCAGTTGAAGAAAAGGTTTCTTTGGGAGAAGACGTGCATTATTGTTAAGTTTCAACTTTTTTGTTATGTTTAATTATGTTTAAATGTATATTTTTTGTGCCTTCTTGAATTGTTGAACTCAATAGCTTTATTTTTAAAATAATAAAAATAAATTACATTAAAAATGTGTTTTTAAGCATTTTTAGTGCTAATTTAGATATACTGATTTAGATATATAACTTTTTAAAGGTGTCCCGGGGTTGCCGGACCTTTTCTGAAGTATAGTCCTATTTCTTATAGTTTTAAAGGCCATTTTTAAAAAATATATATATCTTCCGCATATAGTTGCCAGTTTTAAATATAAATTGTTTTAGTAATCTGTTAATAACACTCAAAAACCAGAATCTCTGTAGAACAACTCAACATTACCACAACTCAACTTTAGAGACATTACTTTGCTAAATACTAAATGCAAATAATAAATGTGTTAATACATTCGTTTATATAAATAATTGAAAGTTTACATATAAGGCACCTGTACCCAATATGGACACCCTAAGGAAAATTGATTTTTTTCACCCCCGTGTACACGTCATAGGACTTCCAAAAATATATGGCCACTATCCCTGGACTGTTGCCTATCATTATTAAAATTAGCGACCTTGTAATTATTCTGGGTTAATTTTAATGATAAAAACAAAAAATGTTTACAAGTGTCAATATAAGGAACCACCTGTCCCTATTATGGACATGCATGTGCATATTAGGGACAGGTGGCTCCTTATTGACTTACTACACAGGGTGTATGGAAGAGTCACTCTTCCAAGGTATTTTAGAAGAGAAAGGATAAAAGAAATATATCTTAAAGCATTGCGGGGGAGGGGAGGGGGCACAGTAAATATCTTCAGAACATGCACTTTAAAAGAGAGGGCGTCATTTTCGGTTGTGGCACTTCGAAGACCCAAGCAAAGCACCTCAGTTACTACAAAATATTATGAAATAATATAGTTGGTTTTGCTTAGCTTTATTGCATCTGTCTGCAGAATTTACATCTGCTAATACTCAGTCATCATAGGATGGACAAATAAAAACTTATTCATCATGGGCGGTAAGTCCCACACAGTCCTCATGGACATATCTGCCGCATGTGATGCATAACCGCATGTCTGCAACAGCATCAATTCTGCATAAGAAGCAGTACCAGCTCTCCTTTGTTGAGGAAGTCATACCGCTAGTACCTGCAATTTCGCCAACAAATACCCTACTGAGGGGAGGCTTCTTTTGATTTTTCTCCAAGGGCTTTTTGGAGGATTTTTGTCTTGGAGAAGGTTTCTTAGAGGATTGTTCAGATGACATTAAACAGATATTTTACACATTTGTGAATTTGAAGATTCACTTGCTGTATTTTCAATGTGGACATAATGTGTCCATATTGGGAATCGAGCATAGTTTTTATTAAATCTTGTCATAAATAAACAAAGAAAAAATTTTTAAGCAATATATCCATTAGCAATCGAAAATAAGTTTTATCAGCTTTCTAAAACACTCCACTTTTCAATATTTAAAGTAATTTTACCATATCTAATAAGAATTTAAACTCACCTGTAATTACGATCAGCGCACCATGAAACAACACGTTTCCTTCCAAATGGCGAACAGCGCGCTTTTCTGCCTTTTCCGGGTTTAATTATCTTTTCAACTGATTTTCTTCGCGGACATGTAGCGCCATCTCTCGATCAAAATTGTTACTTTTAAAGATATTAGGGGTGTCCATATTGAGAGCACTATCCATATTGGGTACAAGTACCCTAGTAAAATTAACCACATTTAATTAAACATTACTTGTAAGTAAGACAACTCTATCAACAATTACTTTTCTCTAATGAACAGTAAAAGTTAAGTAAACTTTGTATTTTATAATCATTTTTTTTTAATTAAAAAAATATTTTTATGTGTATATAACATTAATTAAGTGTATTTAATAGTAAGTCAACAGTAATGATTTTAAATGCAAAACGAATGAAAAATAATTTTGGTCAGGATTTTGCTTGAAATAGTCCACTATTCGACGTAGCGTGTCACCCATGAAGGAGCATACTCCTATCTAGCACTCACAAGTAGACTCGATGATTTTCTGTCTCAACAGTTTCCGAACGGTGATGAGGAATTCCAGAATTAACCGCAACTGTATCGACCATTTTATTCGTAGACTTGTTACGTTTACTTCCTGATTTTTGTAAGTGTTTTTAACATATTTTTACTGATATTGTTTTTAGCTTCACGCTGTGCTTAATTTGCACCGAAGCTTATGGAGTCATATCTCCAGTACTTCTTTAATTTTAGTGAATATTTAGACAACAATAGGAATCCAGAGGAGCACCCTGCAATAGCGCTGTGGATTGTGATTTGCTAGTTGATGGAAAGAAATCCTAGGCGATTAGGACTTTCTGAAAAATTTTCACTGCTAATTCTAATGTTTTTGCTTTGTTCATTTGTTAGATTTTATCGCATATAAATGCATATAGATATAGTCAAAATATATTACAATGTTTCTTTTTCTGTTTAAATTTTGCAAACAGTGCATGAAATATAAATATGCGGGTGAAAGGGACGGGGAAAACACCAAGGTTGTTAATTAGACTTCCGGTACTTTTTTTTTTTTTTTTTTAGAAATTAAGCTCTGTTCCCATGAATATCTCAGGGATCACAGCAAAAGTCCCTTCCTTTGAACGCCATACAAAAAACTGTCGGTAAATTAAAAATCATTCTTCATAATTTTAAATCAAAAATTAAACTATTTATATTAGTTTTATTTAAAAATATTGTGTTGAATAATTTTCAGATCATTTAGCTTCCAAATGCTAAGGGAATAATATATAAATATAAAAAAAGAAAGAGAATCAAATTCCACGACGAAGGAAAAACGATGTCATACAGCTGAAATATACTTTCAACATTGGAATGCATCAATATCAAGTATCAAGGGAAGCCAAATATCCCGAGTTTCTATGCAAAATGCCTCTTTTGAACGCCATTCAAAAAAGTGTCGGTAAATTAAAAACCCTTCCTCAAAATTTTAAGTCATACATTAAATTTCTTACATTAGTTTTATTTTAAAATATTTTTTTTAAAAACTATATTCAGATCATTTAGCTTCGAAATACCAAGGGAAGAATATATAAATATAAAAAGAGAGAATCAGATTCTATGACGAAGAGAAAACGATGACATACAGTTGAAATATACTTTCAACATTGGAATGCATCAATGTCAAGAAAAACCAAGTATCCCGAGTTTTTATGCAAAATCCCTCTTTTGAACGTTATTCAAAAAGTGTTAAATTAAAAAGCCTTCCTCATAATTTTAAGTCATATATTAAATTTCTTACATTAGTATTATTTTAAAATATTCTTTTAAATTATATTCAGATCATATTTAGTTTCGAAATGCCAAGGGAATAATATATAAATATAAAAAGAGAGAATCAGATTCCAAGATGAAAAGAAAACGATATATTACATTTGAAATATACTTTCAACATTCAAATGCATCAATATCAAAAGGAAACCAAATATCCCGGGTATCTATGCAAAGTCCCTTTTTTGAGGCCATTCAAAAAGTGTTAAATTAAAAACCCTTCCTCATAATTTTAAGTCATACATTAAATTCCTTACATTAGTTGTATTTAAAAATAATTATTTTAATTATATTCATTTAGATTCGAAATGCTAAAGAAATAATATATAAATATAAAAAAGAGAGAGAGATAGAATCAGATTCCACGACGAAGGGAAAACGATGTCGCACAACTGAAATGTACTTTTAAGATTTATTTGCATCAAATCTATCATCGGGGATCTCTATTTAAGAGTCTCCCGAGAGATTTATTTAAAAGGTAGAATTTAATTGAGGACGTGAGTTTCAAAACTCACCTTATCAAAATTTTTAAAATCGAATTTTCTCTATCAATCTATTCTATTGGTGAATCTTCATCGAAAAATCACTAAAATCTGCTAAAAACTACAGTAAAACCTCCCTAGAGCGACCATGTTCCGTTCCAATAAAAATTGATCGCTCCGAGAGGTGATCTCTTAATGGAGGTCATGTTTAAATCTCGATTTTAATTGTTGAAAAAATGTAACAATGTTACTAAAAATTACTTTTCACATTAGGAAAAAAATAGGAAAATTTAAGTATCAAAACAAAAATTAAATTACATAAGTTAATTACGGCAGAGATTAAAAAATGAATACATTGACGTTTGCTTTGATTTTACGGTTTTATTTTTTATAACTTTTATTTCCTAGTCCTTTCGAAGTCCAGTAAATAAATGCAATTTTTTTTGGACGGGAACAAATAATGACGATTTCATTAATTTATCTATTTCCTTGAGAGTTTCCTGACAGAATAGGGCAGGGGAGTTTATTGACCGCCATTCTTAATTTGTCATCAGAGTTAAATTCATTGCGTAAAATGGCACAAAAGGGTTTAAACACTTAAAAGTTACCGGAATAAAAAAAAAAAAAAAAAAAAACTAGTTTAGAAGTTTGATGAATAATGCGCTCTCCTGAATTAATCTTCAAATAAAACCTTCTTCAAGTGACCAGGGATAAACGGAATTTGTTTAATTTTCTTCAAAGAAATTGGTCGCCCATGGAGGGAATTCAACTGGGATGGTCTCTGAATGGAGGTAAAATTAGTATTGAGCCTACGGGAATAAATTTCGTTCCATGAAAAAAAAAATGGTCGTTCAGGGAGGTGGTCGCACAGGCAGGTTTCAGTGTAGTTTTATCGTATATTTCTGCCACTGTGAAATTTTGGTTTACCATGAAAACCAATGGATCCAGTCAGAGGTTTTGACGATTCGCAAAATTTCATTTTCTGGATAAGGCAAGGTTTGAAACTCACGTCATCAATTATATTCCGATTATTTAGATTCGAAATTATAACGAAAAATATCTAAATAAATAAAGAGAAAATGGTATCAGCGTCCAAGACAAAGTGAAAACCGATACCATAGAATTGAAATTGCACTTTTGTTATTCATTCCTATAAATAGCAAGGGAAATCAAATATTCGAGGGATCTATGCAAAATTCCCACTTTCGAATGACCTGCAAAAACACATAACGGTCCTAAGAGTCATTTGTCATAACTTTAAACCGCAAATAAATTTTTACAGTAAATTTATTCAAAACAAAAGCAATTCAGTTATGTTAATACTTTTTCTTTTCTTTTTTTGTTTTCAAAATGCTTTTTTAAAAGAATCAAAAGTTCTCCGCGATGATGATAAACAATTGAAATTTCCATTTCATCATGCGTTCGCATCAAATACCGCAAGGATCAATACAAAATTTCCTAGTTTGAAAGTCCTTCAACAATATATAAGCTGGATAAAAGACATTTGCAATAATCTTAAATTGCGAAAAAAATTTCTTATAAGTTTTTTGAAAAAGAAAATAATTTTATAACATATTCTGTTTATTGAAAAAAATAAATTTTGATTTACTTAAAAGGTACTCAAAATTTATTTAAAACCATTTCTGACCAAACAGAATTATACTTAATTGACATACACTTTTTTCGTACTATTTAAAATATTATTATATATGTGTAAAGTCTTAAACAAATTTAGCCAATATGAGACGAAACTATATTAAACTTATTAAGTTATAAAAAACTATTATAATCGTAACATGAAACTTAAAAATAAACTTTACTTCAAAGCAAAATATAAAATATTGACTATGTACAAATCAATAGGAAAATAAGACAAACTTCGGAGTTATTTTAAAGCATTGCTTCTAGTTTAGAAAAGAGGGATGCAGTATCGGAAAGTCTAATAAATAATTTCACGCAAGAAATAGTTTTATGAGCATAATAAAATGAAAGTAACACATTACGGAAAAGAAAGAGAAAGAAAAAGAAACTCGAATGCTATAAATATGAATAAAAAGGATAATAAAATTTTTAAAAAATCATAGTAAATTTTACAGGTTCACTCGAAATATGAAGTAAAAACCAGAAAAAAACGGAAATAATGAACATGATGTAACGTATAGAACTTCTATAGCGTTAGTGAATACATCTCACTTTTTTCTTCGTACTTTTTGTTTTGGAGATGGTGTGTGTGTGGAAAGGAGTAGTGATATAAAGTATTTTATTTAACTTTTACAAGATATTACAAAAAAACATTGATAGCTACTACTTTCGTAATAGCGGAAAGGGCGGTATGATTTTGTCAGGTCCATTGTCACAAAAGAAAAAAAAATCCCAACAAGAAAAGTTTTCTGTAAAAAAATAAATTAATAAATAAATAAAATTCCCCTTAATATTTCGACCACGAAGTGCACTGATATCTGAAATTCATCCAAGTTAAAAGCCAACCATCCCAAATCTTTCATTGAAAATGGCTTCCTTCGACTTAGCGGCTAATGCACTCAAGAAAGGTTTTTTTTTTTTTTTTTTTTTTCCAGGTATTCTAATACATTGTAGAAATTTCAACTAACCCTAAATAGCCTTAGGAGAACATATTAAGGGGGGGGGGGGGAAATTTAGAATACATAACTTTGACTGGTGTTTAAAATATGGAATTTTTCATTTAAATTAAACAATTTCTTTCCCAAATTAGTGATTGGTAATTATTTATTTATAAATTATTTGAATAATAAAAGTAATATTAGAGTGCAAAGAGGCAAATTCACATGGAGGCAATATAAGTTAAAGCTTTTGATAAACACCATCGTCGTTTAACTAATATTAGTTTTGAATCAGAATCATTTAGCTTGTGGTTTAATGGTCAATTTATACTGTTTTGGCAGAAAAAGCGGTACAGTGACTTCAAAGTCCAGACATATCCTATGAAAACGGAACCCATTTATAACGAAAACCTGACTTAAACATAAAAATTTATGATCTCAAAAAACAAATACCATACAATTATACTGCTAAGACGAAAACCTGTCTATATCGAAATATTTCTCTGGTCACTCGAGATTCCATCTTAGTAGGTTTTATTGTATTAAATAAACACAATAATCTTATACATTAAAATCTCTGAAAGTGGAATTGCCGGGGATCCAAACAAAATTCCGCATTGGAGAGTCTTTCAATTGAGCAATTGTAACCGTAATGGTATCCTTTTTATAGAGATCATGAATGTTTTACGTTTAAGGTAGGATTCCGTTATAGACCGGTTTTCATTTTCAGAGATTTATCAAACAAAGTCCATTAAAACCTATAAAAGGGTAAAAGGGACATTCCATGAAAAACGGACAAAATATCCTGCACGTGACACTTACATAAAAACCATATCTGTTAAATTATAAAATTTTAGAATGTAAACTATACATTAAAAATAACAACAACAAAAAATAAATAATAATAATAATAATAAATGCAATTTAACAAATTACAACGACTATTTGGAAAACGATTTTTTCAAAGACTAAAATTTAAGACATAAAAAATAGCACGGAGTTGATCATACATTACGTACGCCATGAATTAAACATTAATAGTGTTATTACACGTAAAAATTGCAAGCGACAGAAATCGCCTGCGACTCGTACGTATTATCCACCTGAAACTTACTTATTATCCAAGCATTTCATTGGCTGTTCGGGAAAAGGCTTTTCCATCGTCAGATTTCTTGGAAATCTGACGACCCATTTTAAATGAAATTTCATTTTTAAACTTCTAAATATCCCACAGCATTACTTTTTATATCGTCGTATAGAGAAAAAAAATGTACTTTTAAATGCAATTTGTTTGAAAGCTGTATCTCAATTTGTTTCTGAGTTATTAATTTTTTTTTTGTAGCTTTTATTACTTTTTTGTCCTAGTGGCAACAGAAGTATCCATCTCTGTTAAAAGTAAAGGGAAATACAGATTACTGTATAGACCAATCAGAAGACGAATAAACTGAGGATTAAACCAATAAAAACCTTCAGATATGCTTTTGATTTCCTACCCTGACGAGGACAATAACCATTTTTCCAAATGGTTAAAAAAAACTAGATTTTCATATTCGCACAGTTGTTTTAATGTGAGGATACAATAGCACTGTTAAAACAGCAGTAATGTGTAGAAAAGCTGTCCCATATGATATCCCATTGTACCCCGGCGGTACTTTAAAGTGTCATTAAAATAACTTGTTATAAAATTCATTTAATACATCGATTAGTAATAATACAGTTTAGAACAGCCATACTCAACTTTTTTTTTTCCTCTCGCGGGCCGCAAACACACGCTCGCGATGTTTGGCAGGCCGCAACAAATATTTATATAATAATGTAAAAAAGGAGTAATTAAAATCGAGAACAAAAATAGTACAACAAAGCTATATTTAATATAATCAGGATTGGACGTTTGTCGTGGAAGATATATTGCCAAAAAAATTTAACACAATTATTTTCTAAACAATATGCTGCGAAGTAGATTTCTATTACAAATGATGTAGAAATACGCCTCGAAGACTATTTTTTGTTGTTGTTGTTGTTGTTGTTGTTGTTGTTGTTTCTTTTCGGAAATGGTAGCGTAAAACATTTTTTTTCCAATTTTTTTCACGGCAAAAGTTTAATCCTAATAAGCATTATTAGCTGTATGAAATATAATAATATATCAATGCATCATTTTCAAGTTCTAAAGAAAAGAAATCAGGGAATTTTCTTTCATAAATGAGTCGTTTTCTCAATGCAAAAACTGCTCTCGAAGCTGGTAGACGGGAGGTGCTGGGTTCGATCCCAATCGCGCCCGTCGGCCTAATCGTTCGGAGTTTTCGTGGTTTTCTTCGAACCTTGGTTCTCCAAGCGTTAATACGGGTTAGGTTCCCTTAGAAAAACCTCCACGGAAGGCACTCCTCCCCTTAGGGCCTATATCCCACGTGCAGATAATTGGCCGACATAAATACAACCAACCAACCTCAATGCAAAAACGTTTCTTTTTAATGTTGAAATATATAATGCAAAGTTAATTAATCTAGAATAATGTTTCTTTACTTCTGAGGATTAAGAAATGTATACACACCACTATCGCACAAACACGAGTAGAACTACACGTAAAAAGAACTTTTGATTAAGGAAACGGCATTTGAAATGTTTTAAGATAAATTTAAATTAGTAATTATAAATAACAGAACATATTTTGTCTTCCCATGAAGATATGTAAAAGAACAATGAAGGTCTTAAAAATTTTTTTATGCACATCTTAATTAATTTTACAAATAGGGATTAATGATCATGTGTCTCGGACCTTACATAAAGGATCGCCGGGCCTCATGCGGCCCTCAGGCCACAGGGTGAGTATGGCTGGTTTAGAATGAGTTATAGATACTTTATTTTATCTTGCTCCAAAAGCATTATTGGTTGCACAAAACAAAAATATTTTTAAAGGATATTTCTTTTATCTTTTGCATCTTTTCAGCTTTCTTGACGTTGAAATATTGCGGGAGAAAAGTTTCAGTTCGGAAATATTTCTATATTTCTATTCTAAGAGCATTATATTTGTACATTTATTAATTCTATAAAATACAAATATATATATATATATATATTTTTTTTTATAAAAGATTTGAGTGGAATTAACACGAAACATAATTAAATCCAGCATCGATAGAAACTATATTAATACATGGAATAATTTCTCTCCGGAATAATTTCCATGTATTAATATAATTCAATCTTTCAAAATCTTTTTAAAGCCAATCAAATTAGCGTGCTTTTGGAGACTGCGGTGTCTGAACGGGGTTTGGCGAGCGTAGCTCGTAGGGGGCCGAGCCCCCTAGTAGATTAAAAAATAACGAAACACCTCAGATTTTCATATTAGCACAGTTGTTTTAATTTGAGGATAAAACAGCAGTATAATATGTAGAAAAGCTGCCCCACCCGTGATATGGAATGGTCCAAAAACAGAATGGCTAGAGAACAGGAAAAATTCTCCGCTTTAACCATTTATGTACTGAATTATGCATTCATAAAATTTTTACCTTCTAAAGCATTTTTCGTGACTTGTTTAAACTACATTAGAAGATTTACATAATCATTTAATAAATTTTAACAGGTTTTAGAAGGACTGAAGGATAGAAAGTTTAATTAAATTTGAATTTATGGGGATTTTGTGCAATATTTATAAGTCCACTCAAATCTTTTATTTTAAATATTTCTCTTAGCATTTTGTAGAATTAGGAAATGTACAAATATAATGTTCTCACTATAGAAATATAGAAATATTTCCGAAATGAAAAATCTCCCCCCCCCCCCTCCCTCCCCATCCAACGCAAAGAAAGCTGAAAAGATGCAAAGGCAAAAGAAATAATCTTTTTAAAAATATTTTTGTTCTGTGTAACCAATAACGTTTTTGGGACAAGATAAAGTAATGTATCTATAACGCATTCTAAACTGTACTACAACTAATCGATGTATTAAATGAATTTTATAACAACTTATTTTAATGGTACTTATAAGTAACGTCAGTAGATAAAAGGAATCCGCTCAAGAATAATCCGCTATTGGCAGATAGCAGTACTTACTATATTCTCTTCGACGCAGCCATAAACATTTTTTATTATAGACGGATTCACTTTTCACAGGTTTTACAGCATTAAGTTCCATTCATTCGATTTAGACTAATGAATAGCATGGTACTAAAAAAAAATTACAAAAATTTGTACATCATGAAAAATCGGGCTGTTGGTCCCCCGCGTAGTATTTCAATCGGACAGGTTTTGAAACCCTTTACAATTTGCATGTCCAGCGTAAATGGGAACACATGCCAACACTATAGTGGGGTAATAAGAGACGGGCAACCACAAATACAATATATTAACAAATAAAAGAAATATGATAAAATACGCTTTTTATTTTCAACTCATTTTTACCTATCCAATTACGAAATATATATCACTTTTTTTATAGATAATTTTTTGTTTTTGAAAAATACTTTCACTTTAAACTACTCATGATAATTCCAAACTTTATCACATTAAAATTTTCGACCGTAAAATAGGTTAAAATTATATGTCTAGTTTTTTTTATGGTTTTTGTTTTTTACAACTTTTAAAAATATATATAGTTCCTGCAGATGGTTCATAAAGGACTGTTGAACTTTAAAATTCAATAATCCATTAATTATTGTAAATATCAATATGGAATAAATACACTGGTGTCCAAAATTAAGGGCCAGTCACAAAATGCTAATTTTTAAGTAAGCGAATACTCAAAAGAAAATAATATAATTCAATAATTACTATCCCTACAGCACAGCTAGTCCATATAGCATCTCATTCATGTCACACATGGTCACAAGTGTCACAGTCACTACGATGAAACGAAAAATAGGAAATTCCACAAGTCTCATTATGAGTCTCAAATGATCACTATATATGACTCCACTGAGACGTCACTGTGACTGCTGCTTTGTGACGAGTCACCAGGTGATTTTACAATGTAGTTACATTGTGACTCTCATGTGACTGTCATTTTTAGACTCAATTTCAAAGTCACCATGAACGTTGCATTATGATAAGTCAGCAAATAATATCGCATTATAGTCACATGGTGAGTTTTCACAAAAGAGCACAATGGTGACTTCACAGTAGTCTCTCTGTTACGTGAAAGTCATCGTGTGACTTTAATGTGACATTGTTTGGTAACTTATCACAATGCAGCGTTTACGATGACTTTGAAATTGAGTCCGCATATGACAGTCCCATGAGAGTCACTATGTAACCACATTGTAAAGTCACATGGTGACTTGTTACTAAGCAGCTGTCACAGTGACGTGTCAGTAGAGTCACATATAGTGATCATTTGAGACTCATATTGAGATGTATGGAATTTCGTATTTTTTGCTGCACCGTAGTGACTGTGACACTTGTGACCATGTGTGACATGAAGGAGATGTTATATGGACTAGCTGTACTGTAGAGATAGTAATTATTCGAATTATATTATTTCCTTTTGAGTATTCGCGTACTTGAAAATTAGTATTTTGTGATTGGTCCTTAATTTTGGACACCAGTGTATATAACACTCATTATTAGGTAGTTCATGTTGTATAGTGTAATTTGAAAAATAGCTTTTTGTCAATAGATGGCACTGCTCTGTATCAAACTGAAAAAATACTCTATTTCATAATTTCAAAAAAGTAAATAAATAAATGAATAAAATAAAATAAAAAATCGCTCTTCAATAGTTAAATTAATGACTAAATAAACCCTAAAATGCCTTTCATGCAGCTTTACACGTTAGTTAGAGGCTTCTTACACTTTAAAATATCGCAGCGTCATCTATTGACAAAATTTTCCACTATTTTAAAAATCACCGCATACAAAACTCATCAGCTACCTGATAAATATTTTACTTATTTCATTTTTACATTTATTATAGATAATAAATGATTAAATTATTAAGTTAAAGAGTCCTATATGAAAACTCTCTGTATCTTAGAATGATTTATGTTTATTCTATTTCTAATAGCTTAACGTATTATGATTTGAATAATCTATACCTCAATGAGCAGGTTAATTTTTTATGCTTTATACTTGTTGAATTCAATGTGTTTTAACTTAGTAAAATAAGTACGCATTTTTGTTCATTAATGAACAGATATTAGTTGTATGGGCAAAATTTTAATAACAATAGTAAAAAATATACGGATAGTTTAATTTATTGTTACATTATAATAACCCTCGAATTTTCGTTTTTTTTTTTTCCAATGATCCTGCGGCGAATTATGGGTAAAATCGCATTTTTCTTCTTTTTTTTTATGATTTGCAGAACTTGTCATTTTTTCCTCCTTGTCATTAACAATTCGAATGCAAATATTAAGGAAACTAGCTGGTAATTTTGTGTAGGAAGAAATTAATTTTTCTCGCAACTGCTTTGCAAGGAAAAACATAATTAATTATCTACTGTTAACACATTGTATGCGGGTAATTTTTCGAAAATGAACTCTAAATTTACGTCCACAAATGCCACTGTAAATTAAAACCTGCTCACAACCAATAAGAAGCAAGCATGCTTGGATTGCACCTTCTTTTTTCGTCCGTGCAAAATTTCCGATACCAGTAATAATTTCTGCCCCCAACCCTCAAAAACGTATTTTTACGTGTCCCGCATACAATATGTTAAAAATCTGCTTAATTTTACAAAAAAAGAACTGCACCCTAGGATACCAATAAAAAAATATCTTATTTTATAGTTGAACAGTTTAGTCATGTCATGAGCTTTTTTGTTGGCGGCAATTTTATAGTCCGGAAGCCGGTGATACAAAATCACGTCATTGGAATTGAAAAAAAAAATTATGTAAATACATAGTAAAAAGTGATACGAACAAAATGAGCTAGCCATGAAAGGGTATAACTAGGTTATAAGGGTATAGGTTTGACAAGCCAAAACAATGTTTAGTTAAATTTATTATTATTAAAAAGCTATAATGTTTTACCGTCATCGCGGACATTGACCACTCTTAAAGCATTTTATAAAAAATCTTACGCTGTTTCAGAAAAAGTTGGTACGACAAGCTTTATTCTGCCGGAAAAATCTGTCATACCTATTTTAAAGACACGGACGGGGATAAAAATTCATATTTATTTTGCTTTGAATTTTTACCGGTGGATACTTTGTTTCGCGTATAAACGCTGGCCAAGTGTCGGTTTCCCGCGAAAACGGTAGAGAATTACAACTTTTTAATAATAATTTAATTAAACATAGTTTCGGCTTGTCAAGCTTAGTCATACCTAGCTCATTTTGTTCGCATGACTTTTTACTATCGATTTGCATAAAAAATTTTCAGTTCCGCGATGCTGAGAATTTCGATGTCACCGGCTCTCGGACTATGACGCCCTGTCTAAAACTAGATGTAAAGTAAAGCGCCGATTATCCGAACAAGTCGGGACCGACCCTAGTTCGGATAAATAGACATGCAGTTTAAGGGATGTTCCTGACTATACTAAAACCTTCACACTTTATCCAGTATTAGAACTGGAAGCACCAGTTAGTGCTAGCGTGTTTAAAAACTATTTTTTTTGTTGTTGTTGTTGCTGTTGTTGTTTACTTTTCTACCATTTAAAATTTTCCTTTTCTCTTTTTATCATTTTCTGAACTCCAAAGATTATAATTTAAGCAAAAAAGCTTTCGATTTTTGCTTGTCTCAAAGAAGATGTTCTTTCCAATGTTGCCATATCTCGAATTCTTAAATATGATAGTTCAATAGGATCAGAGTTCTTCTGTCGTTCGAGCCATTTCATAGCTGTTTCCAAACATTTGCAGGCTTCGTAATGTGATGGACCTGAGTCATTTTCAGAGCATTCGTTTTCATTTCTTCAATTTATTTTCATCTTAAATCTCTTCCACAATCTTATCATTATTACAAAAATTTTTTGATACAATTAGGCTGTTCGGATAAATAGAAGTTCGGTTAAAAAAAAATAAATAAATAAAGAGAGATAAATAGGCTGTTCGGATAGTTGGAAGTTCAGTTAATTGAAGTTTCGATAATCGGCGCTCTACTGCACTGTTAAAAATTTGCAGCATTCTTGCAGGTCATTTGATCATTTTTTCCGAAAACGGTTACACAGCCGTAATTTTAACACTATTCTGACCATATTATTGGCCATTTTATGGTCAGAGTATAGTTAAATTATGGTTATGAAACCGTTTTTTGAAAAAAACGGTCGAATGACATGACAGAATGCTGCAAAATTTTTAACAGTGTGTATTTCTAAAATTTAGGGAGTCGTAAAAGAGAGGAAGTCTAATTGTAGTCTAAACTATTTACTAGTGAGTATAATTATAAATAAAGATAGAAAAACATTTAGCATAAGATTAAAAATAGACGATTTTTTTTTAAAGATTTTTTGTTATGGTTCTTAATAGCGTTTTACAAGTAAAAACGGATTCCGCCCCCCCCCCCCCTCCTCAAAATAAATGACTTTTTATATTGTTCTAAGTCCTAACCAAGACCGTAACAAATGGGGATCACAATACTTTAAAAAGTAATTACTAACTTCGCAATGTCTGCCAGGGTAATGTAAATGTGCCGTTAAGTATCGATTAAGAGGCTACTTCAGTCAAACGAAAAGACCCGTTCGCCAATGCTAATCCTATGGAAGAAATTTATAAAGATATCTCGGTCGCATTTCAATATTTTTAAATGGTTTCTTTTGCATTCAATAGTTGAGATCGATGTGTACGAAGGCCGTTGTTTACTTTTTCGATTTTGTTTACAGGTATTTCTTATGAGGACACTTTCATTTGCGGAACCGGCGGTTTCGAAAATAAAAGCATCCTCATAAAAAATATCTGCAATTAAAATCGAAAAAGTAAAAAACGGCCTGCATACAGATCGATCTCAACTATTCAATGCAAAAGAAATCATTTAAAAATATTGAAATGCGACCGAGACATCTTTATAAATTTCTTCCATAGAATTAGCATTAGCGAATGCGTCTTTTCATTTGACTGAAGTAGCCTCTTAAGATTTTTTTTTTTTTTTTTAAAGCAAAATTCAATTCTAGAATATCTTTATTTTTGCCATCAGTGCGTTGTAAAAATAAATGCAATTTCCAGGAAAACTTTAAAATTCTTACGAATTTTCGGAATAAGACTTTGCAAAAATGGAATTTCAATTGTGTCAAATAAATAGCTACAATACCCTGACAGCGTCCTTAACTAAAACTCTAAAGAATGAATTGAGAGACTCATTTCCAAATACCCACAAGCAAAAAGTTTTTGACAATATTATATGTTCTGATGTAGGGGAGCTAGGGGATGAATGGGACATTCTCAATATTTCAAGGAATAAACATTTATTTTAAATTGCTTCCTATCCCCATATAAGGCTCACCATAGTGTGCTTCAGAACTAAAAGTAGGACCACATTGCTGTTTTCATTTCCCTTCAAAGTGGCATTTTCTGAAATCTCTGCTTAAGGCTGTTCTTAGCTGCTGCGCTCAACAAGCGTAAAATGTTCTGACACATTTCCAATTTCATTTTTTAACTGAAAGATATAAAACTGGAAAGCCTGGCCATGGAATCGATTTGGTGTCGAACTATTTTTTCCATTTTTTGATCAATCAATTACCCATTGAGTTATAAGCGTTTTCGATCACGTGACAAACCCGTTTTCCGCCCGCTCTTGAGTGATTTTTCTACTTTCGCGCGGAAATTCGGTTCAAAACGTCCACTTTGACGCTATTTTCTGAAAGATCTATTGCGTTTGAAAAAAACTGAAAAACAGCTCGATGACATAGTTTCTGAACAACAACACCAGCTAGTTTAATGCATTTTCGAACGAAAATAAATAAAAACTTATGTCAGGAAGTTGCCCTTTTTGATTTGAGAACAGCCTTAAGAGTAAGTTTTATTTTACATTTGAAGATGTGAAATATCTTATACAATATAAAAAATTAAGCTATGTTGTAGTTATTTATTTTAAGGTTCAATATCGATAATTAAAATGAATGGATAGTAACCTTTGTGACAAAATAATTTTTGAGGCAAAATGGCTGAGAAGGGAATATATGCATCATGAGGATGATTGGGACATTTCAAATGGGGATGAATGGGACATTCTCATTCATCCCTAGGGATGTTGAAAATTTTATTTATTAACTAAACAGTATTATATAGGTTGATAAATTGATAATTTACGTTAATTAATAGTATTAAATAGTATTATATGAACTGTTATTGTTTAAAATTTCTGAGTGTTATTTACTGTATTGTAATAATTATTAATGGATTATCAAAAAATTGGTACTAAAACTTAATCAAAATAGATAAAATTGTTAAAAATAGTATATGTTTATTGATCAAATGCGGGAAATTAAATTGAATTTTGAAATGTTGCACAAATAAATCCCCACCCCTAACATATTGGGTCGATCGGAAAGTCATGTCGTGTTGGGAAAATCAATTCGTACCGGAAAATTCTAACATTTAATTATTAGACATTGATTCCGATATCTAATGTCTAATAATTGCAGAATGCAGAATTTTCCGGTACGAATTGATTTTCCCAACACGACACGACTTTCCAATTGACCCAATAATTTCCGTTCTGCATGTTTCTAAGATACATTTAATTAATATTAATTAATAAGTTATGATTGAAAATTATTAGCTATGCCATATTTAAAAGACATTTTGCACTTTCATTTTAAATCTAAAATGCCTCATAAGTGGGAAAAAAGGACAAATTGATAGCCGAAGTCTGCATTGAAAGTTAAAACTGCACTAAAAGAAGTTAATGAAAAAAAAAACATATCGATTCGTGCTGTAAAATCATATATTACAAATATAATTACATATAAGGTTATAATTATAAATTTTAATTTGGTAAAATTGAATACAGGGAGGAAAATTTGTGCGTCCCATCCCTCACTATTAGTGTCCCATTCATCCCTGCTGTGGGGATGATTGGGACAGGGAGGAACGTTTTTTTTAATTATATAATATTTTTCTGAATAAATCATAATCTAGAATAAATATTGTTCATATATGTTGTCAAATATCTAATGTATGAAATGTGATACATAATATTGATAATAACTTAAATAAAAAAATAAAAAATATATATTTTTGTGAAAATGTCCCGTTCATCCCCTATCTCCCCTATGCCTCTGGGAAGACATTTCTTGACATTTGAAAACAACAAACTACAGAATGTACAAAACTACAGAAAGCATTAATTGGTTGATATTAATGTCAGTATATCAGCGAAGCATCATGAATGTACAGAATGTACAAAACTGCAAAAAGCATTAACTGGTTGATATTAATGTCAGTACATCAGCGAAGCATCATGAATGCACAGAATGTACAAAACTACAGAAAACATTACTTGGTTGATACTGATGTCAATACATCGGCGAAGCATCATCAACACAAATGAGATTATAAATATGTGATAAAAACTCAAAGATTAAATTTTTTAATTGCATTATTAAATCATTTCAGCTCATAATAAAACTTATTAAGCCTTTTACCACTCGTCTCTATTTAGTCAGAAAACGAAAGGGAATCTAAAATAAGACAATAAGGAACAAATTTTTGAAGCCGCAAATACCTTATGAAATTTTTATTTTATTTTATTTTATTTTTTGGCAACAGCCTTGATTCTAACTGACATTTTTTTTCTCCAGTAAAATCAACAATTTGTTTATTCTTGCAATGCTATTATTTATTTAAACAATATTGGTTCCAAATTAGTTCCACTAATTGGTATTTTACCGCATGCTCCAATGCGAAAAGTGACGGTATGTACCATCTAAATTTCTTGTAAGTCATTGAGACAGTAGATAGTGTGGAATTGGAATCAGAGCAATCAACTCATCTCGTCGTTAATGAAGCGAGTTGAGTGCACTTCGGAGAATCAATAAATACTGTTTCAGATGTTTCCAGTTTAATCTAGTCGTTAGCAATAGATCTTTTTCAGGTAAAAGAAACAAAGAAGCAGCCGGTATCAGTCAGAAGAGAGCAATGCAAGAAGGCTGCGTCACAAACGAAGAAAAAAAGGGAAGGGCCAGCTTACCCTGAGAGGACGTTGGACAAGTTACACCTCGAAGCGTCTACCAAGTTTTGTCTGTCAAGGTCACCGTTCTTTTTCTTGCTTCTTCTTTTACTTTCTTTTAATTTTGGATCATGTTATTTCATAACATTAACAATGCAAGGATGGCTCTATGTGTTGATATAAGTTATGACGCAGAAAGAAAAACATATGGCTGGTAATTGATAACATTTTTTTTTTGTTTAAATCCATCCTATTAAACCATTGTTGTCCAACAAAGTTCTTATTGGACATAGTAAAACAGAAAATTTTATTGAATCAAACAAAAATTTTTGTTGAGTAAATATTGTGTTGGGTAACAATAGTACTTTTGTAGGTGTAATAAAAAGGCGATTTTGATTAAACAAAAATTTGTTTTGCTCAGCAAAAATTTTGATTAAATATGGTCCAAAAAGAATTTTGTTGGGACAGCAACATAGTTTTATTAGTAAGCCTTAAGAATATTTGCCATGTAAAAATCTAAAATAAATTATAAAAAAAATATTTATGATTTCTTTAGACTGTATTGAAGTCACTCTTGCTTTTTCTTCTACATTCTTTTAATCTTAGATCATCTTATTTCATAGGCATTGACAATGCAAGTATGCTCTCTATATGTTGATATAAACTATGACGCTAAAAGGAAAACACATGGATAGTAATTCATAACAAAAATTTTTTAAGTTCATCCTATTAAAGCATCGAGAAAAATTAATTTGTCCCAACAAAATTCCTATTGGACCATATTAATACAGAAAATTTTGTTAAGTCAAATAAATTTTTCATTAATATTAGTACATTATGTTAAATTGCTTTTTCTTGCTTTTTCTTCTACATTCTTTTAATCTTAGATCATCTTATTTCATAGGCATTGACAATGCAAGTATGCTCTCTATATGTTGATATAAACTATGACGCTAAAAGGAAAACACATGGATAGTAATTCATAACAAAAATTTTTTAAGTTCATCCTATTAAAGCATCGAGAAAAATTAATTTGTCCCAACAAAATTCCTATTGGACCATATTAATACAGAAAATTTTGTTAAGTCAAATAAATTTTTCATTAATATTAGTACATTATGTTAAGTAATTATTTTTTTCGATAAGACAATATTGCTGACTGAAGAAAATTTATTTGCTCAGCACATTTTTTTTTTTTTTTAATATGGTCCAATGAGAATTTTGTTGGACCGATATTATTTTTTCACAGTGAGAATAATTACCAAGTTAAAGTAAAATTCGAAAATATATTATAAAAAAAATTATGATTTCATTTAGAATATAATGAAATCATACTCGTTTCCTCTTTTACTTTCTTTTATTTTAAGATCATCATCTACTTATAGGAATTAACCATGCCAAATTTAATTAAAAAATTCTGGTATCAGTTTAATTAAAATTAAGCGATCGAAATGATAGCCACTGCAATTCAGGTCACTGAGAAACCAATATTGTTATTCCAACAAAATTCCTACTGGACCGAATTAAAAAAAAATTTTGATATAAACACATTTGGTTGGATTAACAATTTTTTGGGTAAAGCATTAGTTGATATTGCTAATTAAACGATAATTTGTTTCACTTAATAAATTATTGTTAAAATATGGTTCAATAGGATTTTTGCTCGGACAACAATATTGCTGTCCCGGTCAGCCATAAAAGCATTTGCTGTGTAAATGCAAAGATAGAATATATATATATATATAATAAAAAGGAAATAACAAATATATGAACAAGTAAAATAAGAATATATAAACTCAATTTATGGCGTCAGATGACGCAATCCGAAAAATCTACACTGGAAGAACTAGAACAGACTATTGTTCATAGAAAGTAAATTATAAAAAAAAAACTTATGATTTCATTGATTTATATATTGCCCTCGATGTTTTGATATAAATTATTACGCAGAAAAAGAAACAAATGTATGCTAACTGACTACATTTTTTTCTAAATCCACCCTATTAAAACACTGAGAAAAAATATAGTTATAAACAATATTCCTAAGAAAATTCCTATTGGACGATATTGAAACGTAAAATTTTGTTGAGCTAAACAAATTTTTGTTAAATAATAATATGCGTTTTTCTTTTTCAGTATAAGCGTTATTGTTGATTAAATACAAATTTTATTACCTCAACAACATTTTTGTTTAAATATTGCTCAATAAGAAATTTGTTTGAACAACAGTAGTTTTTTCTCTGGAAGCTTTAGGAGTATTAGCTATGAAAAATAAAAGTAGAACATAAAATTAAAGAGAAATCTATGATTTCATTTAGAATACACTAAAATTACACTTGAAAAGTATATCAACGGAAAACTCCAAAGAAGAATTTATTTCTATGAACCTAAAAGAAATTATTTTTAAGCACAGAAAAAAGTGTAAAAAATAAGAAACAAAAAGTCTGAAAAATTCCATTTTCTTACGAGATTTCATAAAAACTCTAACTATGATTAATTTTTTCAGAAAGCATAATTTTATTTAGCCTTAATTATGTTTCATGATTTTTTTTTCAATGCGGTATCTGATTAAATAATAACTTAACAATATAAGAAGCATAAGTATAACACATTCTAATAGAACTTAATAAAATCATTTTCCATCTGGATGATAATTTATTTCAATGTCTTTCGCTTATTTTAAAGTCTATTTGATTTGGAGGAATAAAATACTTCAGAAAAAAAAAAGCATTTTATATTTTCATAAGCATAAATAAAATGAATTTAACTTATGTCCTAAGTTGTAATTTATATTATTGTTCCCAGTTTTTCGGAGCCCTTTTAACGGAGCCGGCACGGCGCAACGTCGAACAGGGTTCTGCCAAAGTAGTTAGTGGGATCCAAAATATACTGAAATATTAGACTAATAAAATTTATTTTTAAATTGTATATCATAAACTAATGCATAATAAATATGATAAAATATATGAAAAATGACACTACTTTCATATTTAATGTGCATAATTATTTTTTATTTCACAAAATCTTCTATCCTTTATGATATTTATTATTTATTTATTTATTATTTATTATTATTATTATTATTATTATTATTTTTATTTATTTATTTATTTATTTATTTATAGTTATTTATTCTATTCTATATTTATTCTATATTTATTCTATTGTTCTATAGTTCTAAGTTATTTATTTTTATTTATTTATTTATTATTTTTTTTATTTATTATTTTTTTTTTTTTTTTTGCATTTTTACAGTCGCACTATACAATCACCTACAATTATATGAATTTTGTCTGTAAGAAATAAAGTTAATACTTACATTTTTTCACGAAGGAACATTTATAAACAAACCTAGAACAAAAATATTATTATTTTATATAGAGAAAACATTATTTAGAACCGTTCAGAGAGAGTCATGACCCCTAACAAGACCCCAATCGGCGCGGGGTCCTGGGCAGCTCTCCTGTTTGCACAATAGTTGCGCCGGTCCTGCCTTTTAATAATCAATTTCTTTAGCGGAACCCCTTATATCTATGGTATCCGTTGTGTCTCAAAATTAATTATGTTTAGAAATAATGTTGCAGTGGATATGAAAAGAGAATAGATAGTAAAGAAAAGTAAAATACTTTAGAATATTTAAATAACTGAGCTGTTAATATGCAATGAAATTATCTACATATATATTTCACTTACATGGCTCGAAAATGAGGTTGAATTTATAGTTTGCCATTTGGCAACATCCACAGCGAGGATTCTGAGTGGTTAATTTAAGGTCTCATGACCCGACCCATTCAGCAAATCAAAATTCAGAGAGAATCTCTTTTTTAAAGCCAGATCGTTTGATCGATGTATGAATAGCAAGGCAATTGGTCCATTTTACGATGACGTGTGCACTCAGCGAATTAGCTTTCTAATCGAGATGGTCTTTTAGGCACAGCAAAAAACGTTTTGTTTACATTTCGTTAGCGTCATACGTAGCGTGTCCGTAGCGTTTTTCAAAGAGTTTTAAATTAATTTAATGCACACTGTGCAATATTATAGGCAAAAAAAATGCATTTTTATTGGCATTTGCCACGAAGATTTCCATTACTTTTTTATACATAAAAAATATTTGTAAATTCCGTATGTTAAAATGATTTATGTTAATATTCATTCTGGCTAGAGTGGAACATATAGTGGCGAGCAAGCGAAGCGAGCTGGGATCGCGTAGCTGTTCCAAAGAGAATTACGTTGCAATTCACGGGGGTTGGCGAGCGTTAACGAGCAGGGGGCTTAACCCAGGGACATTACTAAGATATTTTATTGAGGGAGGAGAAAACCTTAAATTGCCATGTCAAATTTCAGTATTTGTCAACTAATTGAAAAGCAAAAATAAATCATTCTCGACCTTTGCCAACCAATTTTATAAGTTTGTGAAGTTACCACAATTAAAAAAGGTAATATAGTTCTTATTTGTAAAAAGCTTTACAATATTCCCAATTATATTTGTAACTTTTGCCAAGTCCATCAGAAATAGAAAGTAAATTATAGTTTTTATTAAAGTTTTAAACAAATTTGCCAACTAAGTTTGTAAATTTGCCAAGTGTAACAACATTCGCGAGCGTTTTTTTTGGGGGGGGGGAATGTAGGCTCCCCCGTCCCCCTCCCCTTAGCGAGGTCCCTGGCTGAACCCCTAGTATTTTACATTTGCTTAATATTCTTTCACTCTGTACTTGCATCACTAAATGTGGCATTATCAAAACTTAGTCATACAATAAGAGTTCTTATAAACTTCAATAAATCATTTACTTCACAGTAGATTTTACATTACTGGTGAGAGCAATAAGCTCCATAAAATTACTCACAAAAAAAAGTTTAATGAGGTACACATGACTATATTTTTGCACCGTTTATTGTTTTTATTATTATTATTATTATTATTATTATTATTACCATTTCAGGATCTGTTTATAATAATTGCAGATGAATGTCTTATTCTGCATTTAAGTGACTTCTGTGTTTTGTTTCAGTTGTAATCGTTGGGTATCATTCTGTACACAAATATGTAGTTGTGGAAAGATGTAATAGTATTATTACCCGTCTCGCTCTTGCTCTATACAAATTTTAGTCAGTACAATGACCAAGAGTCGCCTGCTGCAGAAGGCGTGAAATTGAGATTTTCCGTTTAGAATAGAATTTCTAGTTTTATTATTTTGTTTTTTGTTTCTTAAATTTTTGTTAGATAATTCTTAATTTAATTCTATTTTTATTTATTTTTCTAAAACCGCCTTAGGAACGTGTATGCGGAGTCCTTCTTAAGGCTAGAAGATAGTTTTCCGGTATTTTTTAAAATTAAATACAGTAGAAGCTCTTAAATCTGACATTCTACGGTTCGGCTCCTTCTATAATGCGGCACCGATCGATTCGTAGTTTTTCGTGTCGATTCGGCCGGAAACAGGATTTTGATGCATTACTTACATTTATAAAATTTACCAAATCTAACAAAGTTAGAGATAGGAAAAACAGCAAAACTCATAAATTTGTGTATAATCCGTAACGATTTTTTCAAGACGAAATCCAAATCATCAATGTGATATTAGAAACGTTTTTAAACTGTAATACTCGTACTAAATGTTATACACATGTAATGTAACTCACAGTACAAATTGCGCAATTTGAATTTAATTTTCTCCTCTACATTTTTCTTTAAATCCCACAATTATTAGAATGATGAAATACAGTATAGTATTTATCAGATATTTATATAGTTTGCATAGGTTCATAATGTACGTAAGCACAAAATATATATTGACGCTCGATAGTCTGGTAAAATCGCTAATTCGGCACGGTCAAGGCCACTAACGTGCCTGATGAAAAAGCTTTTATTGCAAACTGTTTGAGATGATGTACATAATGGTACAGATGGAACTCAAAATAAACAAATGTTAAAACAAAGTTGTTCATTAAATTTCGCAGATTTTGTTTCGCCAGGAAATTTAAACAATTTTACTTTTTCAGTCACAGTACATTAACATTTTAATATCGGAGCCAAGAAATAAAAGTGTCAGCGAATATTAAGAAATGATTATTCGTTTGATCGTACAAATATCTAAAAAAAAAAAAAAAATCAGTTTCTTAATTACAGAATGACAGAAACGTTATTTAAAAAAAAAAATTTGGCAGCGCACACGAGCAAGTTTTCGCCACGTGGCAACATCAACAAAATCAATACTATCATCTTTCAATAAGAATCTCTCAAACCTATAATTTGAAGAGAAAAAAACTGCTCACTCTTAATGTTTTAATTTATATTTAACTAATACAGAACCTTTTGTATATGCATGGCCGGCGCAACCATCAGGGTAACAGGGCGGACCTTGCGCCAACTGAAGTGGTGTTAGAGGTCCCGAATCTCTCTATACAATTCTAAACAGCGTTTCCTCTGTATAAAATAACATTTTTGCTCTAGATTTGCTTAAAAAAATTTTTTTTCGTAAAAAAATAGTGAGTATAAAATTTATTTCTTACGGGGAAAGTTGATGTAAGTGACCGGAAATGTATAAATTTGATGATCCTGATAGAAAGCAAAAATTAATAAATAAATAAATATTTAAAATATTGGAAAAAATAGAAAATTTTGCGAAATTAAAAATAATTATGCGCTATAAATGTGAAAATATTGGTATTTTTCGTACCTTTTATTATCCATATTATGTGTTATTCTATGATATATGCAATTTAAAATCAAACTTCATTAGTTGAATACTACAATGTATCTGTACATTGGGCCTCACTCACTACTTTGCCAGGGCTTTCGCGACGCTGTGCCGGGCGTATATGACTGTGTCTCAGATATTCAAATAGCAAAATTGTTGATAAAATTGATTATTCGTTTGATCGTGCAAATATCTAAACCCTGAATTTGAATATGTAATCATATTTATTTTGAAGTGTATCATTTAAAAGACTCCAATTTCTTAACACGGTGACTGACACTGAAGCTGAAAAATTTAGAATGTTTTAAGTAATTTTTAAGAAAGTATAATTCTGTAATAAATAAAAGGTAAGTAAATTTTAAATAAATTTTCAGTAATTACTTAAAACAATATATATGTATGTATATATATACAAGGTCCGGCTATTAATTTCCAGGACTGACGTAACTGTACGAGAACGAAAAGCCAGAAGATGGCGCTAATGATTGCATATTGAAGAGCGTTTTCTTGCGCATGTGCAGTGCACTCGGCGCCATTCTGAAAAGTAAGTGGTTCAAGTGGAAAGGCGCATTAAAACGTAGCTCTTAAATTCCTGTTGTCGAAGTGAAAATGGAGCAAAGAATTAACATTGAATTTTGCTTAAAATTGGGCAAGACAGCTGCGGAAACCAACGAAATGTTAAAAAAAGTTTACGGCGAGGAAGCCTTATCCCGCTCAAGAACTTTTGAATGGTTTAAACGCTTTCGGGACGGGCGCGAAAGCGTCGAAGATGATCCCCACACAGGTCGGCCGCAATCCGTACGCACGCCGGAAGCAATTCAAAAAGTTCGCGATATGGTGAAATATGATCGTCGATTGACTATTCGAGTACTCGCCAATGAATTGAGCATGGACAAAGAGAAGGTTCGGCGAATTTTGACGCAAGACCTAGACAAACGCAAGATTTGTTCCAGATTCGCGTTGCCTGTGATGCGATTCTTAGCCCAGCATGGTGTCGTTGAGATGCATCATCCACCATACTCTCCAGACCTAGCACCCACAGACTTTTTCCTGTTTCCTAAGCTGAAAAATTCGCTGAAGGGAACAAGATTTCAGTATGTCGAACCCATCAAGAAAACTGTAACGTCACTATTAAAGAGCATTCCAAAAGAGGACTTTAAAACTTCTTTCCGAAATTTGTACAGCCGAGTACAGACGTGCATTACGGCTAATGGGGATTACTTCGAATCATATTAAATGGCTATGTGTTTAACCTTTTTTTCTTCTGAGTTATTCTATGAGTCCTGGAAATTAATAGCCGGACCTTGTATATATATATATATATATATATATATATATAACCATTAATTAAACATAACCTACCACCATCAAAAACCGTAATTTGTGAATTGAAGCTGTAAGTATTTAAAAAAAAAAAAAAAAAATGTGCCAAATAATTTATTATAAGAATTATTATGGAAGAAAAAAGAATAAAGTGGACACCGACAAATAATGGAAAAGCTTATATATTGAATTACGTTATCAAGGGCACAGAATTCAATGATATAAGCAATATGGTTGTTTTCTGTGAGAAAAATAAGCTAAAGCTAATATTATTTTTCCCTGTGCCCAAACAACCATTATAATCAAGTGAATAGATTAAAAATAAAAACAGAATAAAAACAAATAATATGAAATGGAAAAATCAATAAAACCTGTTTAAATATTTATAGGATATAAAATAGAAATAATATATATATATATATATATATATATATATATATATATATATATATATATATATATCAACAAAAACTGTGATATTATGAATAAAGTCACAATAACAAATACAGTCCCCCCCCCCACCCAACACACTTAACATGGATACCAAAAACATAGTATAAAACAGCAGAAATTGAATAACAGAAATGAAAATATATATATATATATACCAGCTTTTATGTAATATACATTTAGTTTTATATCATATTTTAGACCGTCAGTCATCGGTGAACGACGCGTCCTAAACGAAAAGTTCAGTGTCAGTCACCGGTGACTGACGTGGCGCTTAACGTGTTAATTAGAGAATGACAAACACGTGATTTTAACTAAAATCTTTGGCAGGGCGCACGAGCCAGTTACCGCCACGTGGCAACAATCAACAGAATCAACACATCAGCTTCAAATAAGAAATCTCTCAAATGTGTAATTTGAAGGGAAAAAATTCTTCATTCCTGATTCCTCAAGCCCACTCTTTTAGTTGCCTACGTGACTTTGATGCTTTTTTTTTTTCCAGGATGTTTATTACCAGGTTTGATAAACAGGAAGTCCCCACTGAACACTCCGAAGTAAAAAGCATTTACTGGTAAGATGAGAGGGCACACATCATCATTCCTCTCAAATTATTCACGCGCGAAAAACAAATTAGTTTTATAAGTGTAATGGAAAATTTAAGAGAGTGTGTGTCAGGTATCTGGTTATTCGACAAATTGATTATAGAGTCAGCGTTTAAAATAAAATAAAATTATATGAAAATTTTCTAGGTTATTAACTCTTACTATAAATTGTTTAAGTTCCAAGTTTTCGAAAAATTAAATGAAACTTTCATAACTGCTCATTTTTGATAGACAAATTTCTATAGGAAGGACTATATTTTAACAGCTCCATTTTGCTAGGGTAAATTATTTCAATGCATGCAGTTTTCAGTATATAGGACGAAGGAGAATCAAATTTTACATTCGATAAAACGTTGAAAAAAAAAAAAAAAAAGTTAACCAAGTTACATTGCTTTCATATGTAATTACTAATAACTACTAAGATATAAATATTTATTTATAAGAAATGCCTTTTTTAAAAGCAAATATAGAAGCAAGTTTCTAAGCAAAAAAGAAAAAGAAAAAGAAAAGAAAAATAAAGGCAGAAAAAAAGAAAAGAAAAAGAAAAAAAGAACTATCGAATCTATAGATTGGCCTTGGTGATCTCATACCTTGGCTAATAATCACTAAATATGACACTATGTGATTTTTTTTTTCTGTTGAGATACATTACAGACAGTGAATACTGATAATATAGGATGTTAAAAAATGCAAATGTGATTTTTCATATGCTTTAACATCCATCCAGCTACTTTTAGAGAGCAACTAAAATTCAGATCGCTATATCACTGAAATATTTCTGAATTTTTACGACATTCAATTGAAAATTTTATAGGTATCGGAAGATGGCCTAAAATGATCCCCTTAAGGGGAAAACTTGCGTAAAATAACATATCTGTTTAAATGAAACTTTGGTCCTATGCTAATATGTTTTACACTATATTTCGCATTAGAAACATACTTTAATAATATTTTAAAACAAAATTGAGCAATAATAAAAATAGATTTTTGAAACCTGTCCAAAGGATCATTTTACCCTCACCCAAAGGCAAAATGATCCTTCATTTAAAAATAATTGTAAATTGTTTTTTATCGGCAAAATAAAGGATATAAAAGTAATTATGACAATACCTAATGAAATAAAAATAAGTTTTACAATTAAATAGCATACAAAATTTATTTTATGTAAATTTTAAAATAAAACAGTGTCACAAATAATTTTGAAAAAACAATAAAATGGAATATTTAAAAATTATGATCCAAAAATAATAGCCCATAATAAAAGCAGAAATAAATTAAATAATGCCTATTTCCGCTCCACCCAAAAACTCGGAATATTTAAGCGCATATCGCAAAGATACACATTATCGCCATTATCATCTATCCCTGCGATGCGATGCATTTTGCGCCCACTTACGACACTTGTGACACTGGATCGAACCTTCACCTGCTGCAGAGGAGGCAAATAGTTCATCGCAACAAATGCACTTGTGTTCATCTTCTGAATCTGTTTCACTATATTGGTTCCAAATATTGGTTTTTAGGCACCCTTTTCTTCTTTATGGGAATCAGTGTTGCCAGTGGGCTACTTTTTTAAAATTCAGATTTTTTGATTGGCACCGTTCTTTTTTTTTTTTTTTTTTTTTAAATAGTAAAATTCGCCTTATTTAATGACATATTAATTAAGGTGAAAACAAGGGGAATTTTACCATTTCAGAAAAGTGGTGCCAATCAAGAAATCTCAATTTTAAAAAGGCAACACTGATGGGAATACGTCTTTGCTTTGACTTCATGCTCTCTTCTTTGCTTGTTCTGGGTATTTCGTTTTCAGATTTAGCATATTTTAATTGGATTTTCTTAGCTGCAGCTTGTTTTATCTTTTATTTCTGTTCTCTATTTTTCGTTTCCAAGCTCAGTTGATTCTTATAAGGACTGCTCGTTAAAATGGCACTTTCCATCGATTTCCTTTTTCTCGAAGTGCTTGATTCCGTTTTCTTTGGAGACCGGTAGGATAACAGTGGACTCAAGGAGAAAGGTTTCGGGCAATCGCACATTTGGCTCCCATGATGGCTAGGAACCGGTACCGGAATTTCTTCAGCCAATAAAATGGTAGTAAAACGATCCACATAATGGATCATTTTACCTGGCAACATGGCGTCCATTTTAGGTCATATATCTGGATGACGCCGAGAAACAAAACAAACTTAGCATGTGCTATTCACATCTAAAAACATACTCTATTAAGTAAACCAAGTAATATTTCTGTACTTGAAAGACTGTATATGTAAAGAAATATGAAAGTTAGTGCTTATCTTATAACAGATGTTATACAACCTACTTTTTCAAAGAATTATATTCACACGCGTAATACTGCGATCGTTTGAATACCGACATTGCTTCTTCTTCACTTGGCACAACTAGTTCATGTGTTACCCCGTAGATAGCGCGAACTGTCTGGAAGAAAACCTATGTGGATCGTTTTGTCCGCTAGGATCATTTTAGGCCATACCTTCCCCTGCATCGGGAATTTTTTTCCCCTTAGAGAAATCATTATAGTTGCCTGAATAAACGCGCTATTTTTACACAAATGTTGTAAAGAAGCAACATAGTCACATGCTTTAACTGTGGATCATTTCTATGCCTTTGTTACTTTTTTCTAATGTTGTATAGAAGCAACATAGTCACATGCTTCAACTGTTGATCATTTCTATCACTTTGTTACTTTTTTCTGTCTTTACAAGTAGAAAGTATTGGATTCTTGAAAAATTTAGGCTTCTGTTTTTCGACACGTTTTAGAAGGTCCTGAACACGATTTGAATAGGTTTTTTTTAAGTCTGTCTGTGAGTCTGTTTGTCTGTACGAGACAAAACTTTTGTGGGCGCTCTATCTCAAGAACTAATGCACGGAATTTAATAAAACTTTAGATTCAGTTAGACCTTGATATAAATTAATGCTGATTAGTTTTTGATACAAATCGCCCAACAGTGGTGCTACTATGTTGCATTTTTCACGATTTCTGCAATAGCTCTATCTCAAGAACTAAAGTACGGACTTTCACCAAACTTCAGATTCAGTTAGATGTTGGCATAAAGTTGTTGCTGATTAGGTTTTAGTGTTAATCGCCCAACAGGTGGGGCTGCAATGCTGTTTTTTCAGAATTTGTATGATTTTAGCGATAGCCATATCTCAAGAACTAATGCACGGAAAATCATCAAACTTCATATTCTGTTAGAACTTGACATAAGTTGGTGCTGATTAGGTTTTCCAGTAAATCGTATAACAGGTGGCACTGCTATGCTACACTTTACCAGACTTTTTGGAGAGTTACATCTCAAAAACTAATGCATAGAATTTAATCAAACTTCAGATTATGTTACACTTTCAGATAAATAGATTCTTATATTTGGCTTGAGTATATACTGCCCAACAGGTGCCTCTTTTATGCTCTCTGGGTTGGGAATTTTGCTTGCAGACATCTAAGAATTTACATGCCGAAATTCAATGATTTGTTTGAAAAATGCGATGCTTATAATCTCTTTTTTAAATGCACACATTTCAGCGAACCTAATTGTCATTTAATTTTGGCACTGTAAAAGGGAATTTTGAAGTATTAGCATGTATGAGACAAGAAAATTTTGGATTGGCACATCCGACTAGTTTTACACAGCGGTCGCAAATATTATTTCTTTATTCAATTTGTTGATAATTCCCTGCTTGTCCGTGATCAAAACTTTACTTAAAAATATGAGCTCAAACATTTTTTTTATAGCCCTGAAATTAAAAAAAAAAAATCGTCCAGTATTTCTCTAGATATTGGTCAAAACGTCTAAATCAAAAATTTCTGCCAGCGACTTTTGACCATAGTCTATCTTCAGATTCAGGAAATAGTATAATGTTTAAGGGGACTAGGTAAGTGAAATTTTGGGAAAAAATCGATTTTTACTATTTTACACTGCTCAAAACAATTAAAGGATATTGCAGTTTTAGGTGGATTTTGTATCTGGTAAACTGTTTAGCTGATTGATACATGGTCGACAGACATAGTAGGTTATATGAGAATAAATTACACATGTTTGGCAGAAAAAAATGCATTTTATTGCGCATCTGTGTACTAAAGGAAAAAAACACAATTTGTGCATATGAGAAAAAAAGAATAAGAAAAGGTGTTTTCTTCAAAGAAAATCCTTTTCAGTAGGGGGTATGGTTTCCACGGGCGGCCAGCAACGTTGAACACCTTTGAGGCATGGACTCAATGAGGCTATTAATGACGAGTTGGGGTATTCTGCCCCACTCTTCCAGAAGAGCTCTTTCCAGTTCTTGGAGAGTTTGTGGGGGTTGTTGGCGGCCAGAAACTCGTCTTCCTAGAGCGTCCCAAACGTGCTCGATTGGATTCATGTCTGGAGAACACGCTGGCCATTCCATTCGAACGATTCCTTCCTCGAAAAGGAAATCCTCCACCAGGTTTGCACGATGTGGCCTGCAGTTATCGTTCATTAAAATGAAGTTATCTCCGATTGCTGCAGCGTAAGGTATTACAATAGGTCTGAGGATCTCATCCCTATATCGGCGACCAGTCAGAGCTCCATCTCGAATGATGTAGAGGTCAGTGCGCCCATCAATGGAGATGCCACCATACACCAACACTCCTCCACCGCCAAATCTGACACTTTCGTGCACGAACGCAGGCTTATTCCTACTGCCACGGTCCCTCCAGATGAAAATACGCCTATTATCCGGATGCACAGAAAAACGGGACTCGTCAGAAAACAGAATATTGCTCCATTCATTTCTCCTCCAGTTGACATGTTCGGTTGCCCACTCCCTGCGGTCGGGACGATGCTTTGATGTTAATCTAACACATACCATCGGTCGGTGAGCATACAGACCTACAGCATGGAGCCGGTTTCGGACAGTCTGAGTTGAAATCGTGGTGCCTGTAGCCGAGCGAAGGTGTTGTTGGAGAAGAGTAGCGTTCATGGTTCGGTGTCTCCGAACTGTTAACTCTAAATACCGATCTTCATTGGGCGTTGTTGCCTGTCTACGACCTTGCCTTGGTCTTCGGCCTGCACATCCACTCTCCAAAAAACGGTTCCAGATCCTGGAAATGACACTTTGTGACACTCCAATGGCTTGCGCTACTTCGGCTTGAGTTTGGCCCCCTTCTAACCTACCAACAATTCTCAAAGCTTCTGAATCTGTCAAATGACTTCGCTGAGACATCGTACTCATCGAAACAAAGCAATCACTGAATGCCGATCATCCTTGTCTTCATTCTATTTTATCCAGTTGAAAGTCAAATTTCATTCGCTGCCGCTGAAGCGACGTTTTTGACGTCGAACTCAAAATTTGCATACTCCATAGTTTGAAAACCAGAAAAATTTGCATTTGTGATTCTCTTCTTCTATTTTCGGCAAAAAAAATTTCGTTTATATCTTTATTTTATATAAAACTTCAAATATCCTTTAATTGTTTTGAGCAGTGTACATCATTAAATAGTTTTAACTTTTATCTTTCCAACGATGTGTCACACATATTTATATATTAGAAAAAGAAGTGTTTGAATTATTCATTCTTTCTAAGAGTACTTCACAGCTTAATGGCCATTTAAATCTTTAATTGACTTTTTCTCAAAAATTGGATTTTTCATGTTTGTGTTCCTTTTTTTCAATATGTATTAAACTTACGAACTCAATTTTTTTTTATTATTATTATGTTATATTGTATATTTTAACACAGGGATATAATGATTTGTTGAGAATTATTTATTTTATGCAGTGAAATCTTAACAAAAATGCTAATTTAAAAATGCCTTTCAATAAATAATTAATAATTAATTTTTTGATTCACTTAGAAAGAAAATGGTATGTTAAAATACGTAAAGCATGTTACTCAAACTACTCTAAAAATTCTAGACCTCTATATTTCACCATTTCTGAGAAAAAGGTACATAAATTTGGTGTATTTTAACATGGCGGATATAGAGCTTACCCGGTCCCCTTAATAAATTTTTGAACTTATTTTAAAAACTTTACAAAAATCTTTAAAAATAAGTTTCTAGCCTTTTCTATTTCCTCTAAATGTGGTAATTATGTGGTAATTAAATTTACCTGATTATCTATGAAAAGCACTTTGTATGTAGCTGTGTTTATTAGACAAAATTGTTGATAAAAATGAATTAGAGGAGACCGGGGCTAGTAGGCGCAGTTTTTATTTATTGATTTTTATTAATTTTTTTTTAAGTTTTTTATGAAACTTTAACTGTACTTTTAAGGAACAGACATTGGGCTATAAATACCCAGAGTTTTGAGTTTGTAGCTTTTGTAGTTTATGTTTAGCGGAAGCCTAAAGTAAAAGGAAAATTGTGCGCCATCCTACCCATTCACGGGGCAAGTTGCCTATACCTATGGGATAAGTTGGCACACGCTTTATAAAAATTTAAATGAAGCTCAAATAAGACATGCAGTTAAGCGAAATCAATTTCATTATTACCAGTAAGTTTAAACAAAGGCGTTATAACCATACAATGTAAAATCTAAATTATACAGACATAAAAATAATGAATAAAACATTAACATTGAGTAACTTCTATCCTACTCGATATCATCATCAGAGTTACAGTTGTCACAAATAAAAAATCGAGTTTCTCCGTCTGGGCAAGCCTCGTGTGCCCAAAATCTTGCATTGCAACCACTTTTTTCGTTGTTTGCTGCTTTTCAAGCTACCAGCATACACCAAACACCGAGCCAACTTGCCCCGTGTTCAATGCGCCTACTAGCCCCCTAATAAATTTCTTCACAAAAGGGACACGTAATACTCTAAGCATAAATAATCCAAGAAAATCACATCTAAGAAAAACTGCACAAGTTAAATCGCAATTATTAAGATAAGTATAAGTAAACTCAGGCGATTTATGAGGACTGCGCCTGCCTACCCCTGTAGCCAACTAGCCCCGGTCTCCCCTATGCTTTGGGTTGCGCAAATATCTAATTTCTCATTATGGATATGTAATCGCGATTATCTGGAAGTCCAGCATAAAAAAAATCTTTATTACAGAGTAACAATCCCGGGATTTTAACTAAAATATTTGACGGGGAACAAGAGCTAGTTACTGGCTTACCGGCATGTGGCAGCAACCAACAAAATCAAAACATCAGGGATTTTTCTCGAAATCACTTTTTTAAAATATATAATTGGAATATGTTTTCCTATTCGAAAAAAGAATTCTTTGGACTTTTTCATTTGCTTCTTTCGTCCTTGTTGAAAACAAGCGATATGACGTACAACAGCGAAGAGAAATGCTTGTTCATTCTAGCTCCCTTGGGTCATATTCAAAAACTTATTTTAATACGGAGATGAATGAGGCTTTAAATATCACTCGTCGAAAGATTTATCTGTTCGCATTTATTAAACAGACTTGAAAGGCAATTAGATACTTAGGACGAATAATTGATGTTTGTATATGAAAAAAATTGAAACAAAGTAGCTTATTTTAAATAGCAGACAGGTTGTGAAATCGAATCGTAAACTCACGGGATTTGAAGAATTAGAAAAATACAAGATGATTTATTTCAGGTAAATAAAAGATCTGCGCACGTGTGTTTTTATTCAGTGTAAAAAATTACAGTATAAGAAAACGGCCATTTTCATGGCAACAAACTGTCCTGTCATTAAACCGATCTTAATTAATGGTTATCGATTCATATTATGAAAGGTTCGCATTTTTTAAGTTAGACATAAAATCACAGTTAATTTACCATTCATGAGAAATTGGTTAAATTAATGAATGTGGTTTGTTTAATCACTACTCGAACGAAATATTCATACACTATTGGTGTTTCTTTTATTTTCTTAATAAATGGTAATAGGGTAAATGCAAATTGTATGGGCAATGAATCATTTCATTAAAACGAAATTATAACATTGAATTGTATTAAAAATTTCGAATATCATGAAGAAGTGCAAATTTATATGCGTATTCTCTTCTACACAGCGTGATTAAAAATTTAAAGTGTCCCTGTTCACCTGTTCAGACGACACATCCTACAACGATACCTTGTCTTTACTTAAGAATGTGTTGGTTCAGCATAAGACCACCAAATTTGCGGGGCATGCAACTCAGAACATGGAAACGAATGAGGCAATAACATGGTACTAAAACAATATTGATTAATATTTGCAAGAAATACTGTCCTAATATTGAGTTTATTTACATTTTATCAATATTGGTGAAATAGTGACAAGAAACATTTTCCGAGTTTATTGCCAATATTTCCAATGTAAAGTCATTTTTTTTTTTTTTAACACTATTAGGAGGATTCATTATAACTATGTCCAATGTAAAGACCATATTTAGCAAAATACTGGCATTGCAAATATTTCGAATATTCATTGTAAATATTTCGAATGTAAAATCAATCTTTTTACAATATCAGGATTCACTGGAACTACAGGGGTTGGACAAAATAATATGAACACTTGTGGAAAAAATAGCACTCTAAAGAAACCTCTCGTATACTCCTGCCCTCTAGCGGTGAAGATTGCCACCTAGCGGGTGAGAAAGTACACACATCAGTCTGCGTTATGGCTGACCTCTATATTTTTGAAAGACGCAAGATTGTTGCGACCCGTCTAGCTGAAGCCTCAGTAACGATAACGGCAATCCTTCTAGGTGCTGGGAGAAGTACAGTGTCGACTGTAATGTCAGCATATTTGAAACACGGAAAAACATTGTTTAAGAAGCACAACACTGGTCGAAAGTCGAAGCTGAATGATAGAGATAGAAGGGTTTTAAAGCGGATTGTGACCAAAAAAAAAATCCCCACAAGACAACAGTATCCCAGATAAAATCTGAGATGAACACACATCTAAAGAAGCAGTTTCATCAAAAACTATCCGGCGTGAACTGCATATGGCAAATATTCCAACGGCCTATTAATAAAAAAAAATTCTCTTTTCACAGGTGTTCACATTATTTTATCCAACCTCTGTATCTCTAATGCAAAGCCCCTTACTTAGCAAAATACTGGTACTCCATTACAAATATTTCCAATCTAAAGCCTATATTTCTGCAACCCCAAATTTCTCTAAGGATGACATTTCTTTGCAAATATTTCCAATGTAAAGCCAATATTTCACCAGTACTGGTGTCTCAGTGGAAATGTTTTCAAATAATACAATATCGGAGCAATATTAAACTGCAATATTAGTTTGTTACTATGGTAAATTAAAAAACGACAAATAAGGGAAGAGTCTTAAAATCAAATTATCTGAAAGTGAAAATAGCCCGTAGGAGGGCCCGATCAAGTCAAACAGAGGCTCAGTCAGCTTTCCTGATATTCATTCGGAGATATACACCTTTCTATATTTTCACAAACAATTAAACATTACTTATATGAAAAATTATACAGGGTGTCCGGTCTCAACGGTGTCCAATAGCTAATTCCTAAACCGTTAGTCATAGACATATAGTTCCAATTACAAAAATGTTTTAAATCAGGTAAAGAAATATTTTAGAAGCGATTTGGGTCAATAAAAACATTTCTCAAAAAAAAAAAAAAAAAAGAAATTAAAATTTTTATACGGTCCCCCGGTCCTATAAGTTATATGTAGTAAAATTTCCCTTTTACACTGACAAGTAATACAAAAAAAGTCCCGTTATTCTACGATTAAAATTGATCAAGTAATACCTGTATAAAGTTGGAGCATATTTTTTGCTGCAAATTGGGGGTCATTCACAAATTTAGTCGAAATATGATTTCTTCGGATATATTAAAAAATGGTTGAGAGTAAAATTGACATTGCAATATAAATTTGAAATCTTTTGTCATTCTGACATATTAATGCAAAATATACAATTTGTAATAAACATTTAAGAAGAAAGAAAAAAACAGAATTTTTGTTAAATAAAATAATACTAAATTAACGGCCTCAAATCTTTACAAAATGATACGTATTTTAAAATATTATTAGATTACACTAGCCTGCAAAAGTTGGGTTATTTCATGTGTTTTAGCTTTTGATAATTGATTCTTATGTATTCTGTACCGCTGTATCCGGAATTGACCTTCATTTTTAGCCATCACATCAGGATTTTCCGCAAATTGTAAATTTCAAAGTTAAAAAGTTCAAAGTTAAAATTTAATCTCCTCCCCCATCTCATCACACCACCCAGCTGTAAGAATCCCAAGATAAGCAAAAATATCGAATAAATTATTGAATAAAATAAAATAAAATAATTTTTACATACGTTTTATAGTATGAGATTTTCGCTATATTTTAACTTACACATTTGCAAAAAAATTCTAACGTGATGGTTAAAAATGAAAGTCATTTTTAGATTTTGTGCTAAAAAGTACGTAAAAATCAATTATCAAAAGTTAAAAAATACAACCATCTCCTCTACTTTATAGTATCCGATTTTTGTTATTCTTTAAATTTGACAATTTATGATTTGCGAAATATCCTTACATGATGGTTAAAAATTAAGGCAATTTTCGCATTCAGTGCTAAAAAATACATAAAAGTTAAAAATCCCAACAATTTCCGTCTTGTATTATCTAATCTAAAAAATTTTCTTAAACTTCTTGGAGGTAATCTATCCGAATTTTTTGTGTTATCCTGTAAAATAAGTATAAATGGTAACCACCGAAAATCACACTAATATTAGATTGTTATCGGATTTGCGCCAGTATGCAAAATGTAATCTCAATCGTATATTTGAAAGTGGGTTACAGTTCGAATACAAATTTTGAACTGAAAAAACATATATAAGATCGTTGAAGTAACATAAAAACTTATAAAAATAACATAATTTTATTAAAAGAAATCATAAAAAAAACAGTCTCAAATCCTGACAAAATAAAACATATGTTATTTCAGCCAATCTGAAACTTAATAAATGTTAACTTAATCGTAATACTTGTACGATTTTTTTCAAAGCGCAGATACACATGAAATGAGATCTTCGAATACTTTAAGCACTTGGAGTCTGACCCCTCAAAGCCAAGCCGAACTCATTTGTTTTCAGAGCAGAAAAGTGGCATAAGTCATGCATTTTTAAAGTTTCATAACTCGCACAATTTTTGTGTTATATGAATGGGACTTTTTTTGTCTTACTTGTCAGTGTAATAGGAAAATATTACTAAATATAAGTTATAGGACCGGGGGACCGTATAAAAATTTTAATTCCGTAATTTTTTAAGAAGTGTTTTTATTGACCCAAATCGCTTTTAAAATATTTCTTTAACTGATTTAAAGCATTTTTCTAATTAGAACTATATGTCTATGACTAACGGTTTAGGAATTAGCCATTGGACACCGTTGAGACCGGACACCCTGTATATATGAATATATAAATACAAATTTAGATAAACCTATTTTTTACTTTTATCTTAATCTACTCCAACAGTAGTAAAATATTGAACTAACAGTATAAAGCAGGGACGGCGAACCAATGACACGCATGCCAAAAGTGGCACGCAAAATAATAATTTTGGCACGGTGTTGCTTGTGGCTCTAAATCCATATTCAGTGACATTGCACAAAATACATGAACTTAGATGATTTTATCTTGTCTAAATTCGATTAATAGGAAATTGAAGAATTTTAACAGCAGCTTTTTAAAATACGGTAAATTCCCGAATTAATAAAAATACCAATGGTAAAATTATGGCATGTTGGAAATTAAATTTCAGAGCTATTTAAAGAAACTGGCATTTGCCGTTTTAATAATTTTTCAATCTATCTATGCCCGGAAGGTCATTATTTTCGCAAATGAATAACGCAAAAAATCAAATAAAAAACAGTTGCTAGATAGTTCAGTTTGCATTCTGTTGAAATTATGAACCGAATATTAATTATTTTTTATCCAAGATTCAACAACATAATTAATCACGTATTTTTTTAATAACTTCTAAAATATAATTGTTTTTATAATTATTACAGTATAATAGTATAATACCTACATGTATGTTACCCGTTTAATCTCAATAAGTAATTTTTATTCATGATTTTTAAACCCATTAAATTTGTTTATTAGTTGGCACGTCAAGGTCATCTAAAATATTTTTGGAAAAAAATGAAAAGCAGCTATGAAAAGATTCGCTAACGCTGGTATAAGGTAAAAACAGATTTACGAAAATTGTAGTTGAAATTTGGAGTGACGGCAGCTCCATGTCATAGCTGGATCATACTTTAATCAGGCTATCAGTGGCGTAGCTAGAGCATTTCGTTTGGGGGGGTGTGGAGATCGAATTTACCGAATGTTCATAGTAAATTTTGTTTTTTTTTTATTTTGTATTTATTTGTATTTTGTATCCTTTCGCATTATTTTTTGTTGGGCGAGGGGGGAGGGGGAGGATTAGACATTTATTTATTATTTCAGCAATATATAAATAAACAGATAAAAAATTTTAACAAAAAACTAAATAATTTCAACCATTTAAAATTTTACAAACCGGGGGGAGCGAGGGTAGTAAAAATTATGAATGGAGGGAGTGAAGTAGATAACTGCTGATTTATTTATCGAATTGCACAATTACGAATAAAGCAGAGGAAAAAAGTAATTTTAAAGACTTTAACCCTTAACTGATCAGGTGAGGTGTTTTCCACACCAGAGAAATTTCAGTTATTAAGAAAATTTTTTTGTGGTATTTACATACGTGTATTTATATGTATATGTATGCACACTTACAGTACTTTTTCAGTTGATTTTATTCAGGTAAATAATACAAAATTCACAGCAGGCGCGGATACACGGGGGGGGGGGGGGGGCGATAGCCCGCCCAAAAAATATAAATCCACCGCTTATCGCGAATTCCAACAAATAATCGCCGAAAAAAAATCAATATCGTCAATCGTTCGCAAAAAAAGTCGCCAAATTCGTCAAAGGATCGCGCAAAAAACGGCAACTTCGTCAAAAAATTGCGAAAAAACGCGAATTTCGTCAAAAAATCACGAAAAAAACGCACATTTCGTCAAAAGACCGCAAAAAAACGCAAATTTTGTCAAAGAATCGCAGGAAAAAGCGAATTTTGTTAAAGGATCGCAGAAAAAAACTCAAATTTCGTCGAAAAATCGCAGAAAAAAACGCAACTTTCGCCAAAGAATTGCGAGAAAATGCAAATTTCGCGAAAGAATCGCGGAAAAAACGCTAATTTCGTCAAGAGATCTCGGAAAAATGCGAATTTTGTCAAAGAATCGCTGAAAAAAAAGCAAATTTTGTCAAAGGGCCGCGAAAAAAAAGCATATTTATCACCAGGAGATTCCCCGAGGCGCGGATCCAAGGAAGGGGGGGGGGGGCGATCGAGGCGGTCGTCCCCCAAAATATAAATCCAACGTTTTTAACGGCAGTTTTCGCGGAACAGGCAGACAAGCAAACGAAAACCAAACACTTTTCGGATGTCATTGGTAAACCTCACTGACGTTTCGGCAATTAATGAATAAAAAAGGATTATGTCCTGTCAAAAACAATATGGCGTCATAATTTTTGACACTATGGGTTGAGGTGGGGGACGATTACACTTCATGTACCTTTTGTTGAATTTCTACAACAGAAAATTGACACCGTTATGCAGATCCGTTTAAAGTGTGGAAACTTTTTCATCTTTTCAAAGAAGCTGCACTACTAATTTCTGTATAATATTTTTGCAGAGAACTCTTTTGTTTCAGAAAAGAATGGGATTCGTAGAGATTTCCAAAGAACGAAAGAAGCAAAAAAAAGAAAGGACCTTTTAAAACTTCAAGCATCTTAATGTTTTCTGAAAAAATCCACTAATGTTTTTTAAAAAAATATGTACTGCTATTGCCACCCACATTGGTGAATTTTAAGGGGTATTTGATGAACGAACAAAAAAGGAGTATGTCTTAGTCAGTTAAAAGATAAAATGCATATGGTGTGTTAATTTCTTTAAAGCCAACTTGCTAAATCAGTTCTTAATTTATGTATTTACTTAATGACTAGGTGATTTGAATAGAAAATGCCGCTCTACTGTCACCCACCGTTCATTGTTTGGTTTACTATTTTTCGCTGTCTTTCTACCTCTTGTAGAGAAGCTATGGAAACATACCTGGGTCTCAGTAACAAATGTTAACCTTGATGGACTAATAATGAGTAAATTCTGAAGAAGTATACGCACCGCTTAGATGACACATTTTGACTTTTCAAGGATGTTAAAGCCCCTTGAGATTTTTATTCAGTCCCTTTTTTGAATAAACCGATAAGATAAATAATTACTAGAGTAAAAGAGTAAAACGGAAAAGAAGAATAAAAATTAGACATTTAATAAATAAATTCAATGGTAACATTTTTAATTTTTCGGCACAATAAGTAACAATAAGCCATATCTTGAGGAGAGGAGGCTTATAATGAGAGGGTTGGTTAACCGAGTGTGTCGGTTAATTGAACTTCGTATAATCAAGAGTCAATAGTAATTTTAAATAGCATTAATTATTTCATATTCATATAATAATTAACTGCAAAGAATGATTTAACCAATAGAAACTATGACTGTGTTGATTATATATCATTCGGAATACACCTCCCCCCCCCCAAACAAAACAGGGGGGGGGGGGCAAAGGTAAAAGCGGTAATTTGGGGTGAGGTGTAAAAAGACAGATTTAGATTGATTATTTATTATTACTATAAAAATAAATTCAACAGAAAATATTTAAAAAATAATTCTTTTTTTTCTTTTATTTATAACTCAAAGTTTGAAATTTGCAGTACTTTTTAAATTTTAAGTTAGAAGTTTGTACGGGTAAAAATTTTCAGGCACGGGCCAGGCCGACCCATAGAAAAAAATTCGACCCGGCGCATTATGAAAAGTAGGCCTAAACTCGGCTAGGTCTGTCGAAAAAAATTATTGGCCTGGCCCAGCGTTATAGCAGCTAAAAGTTCAGTCTGAGACTATCCTGGCCTGGAAAAAAATGAAAATCTCGACCCAACTCTGACACGGCCCAAGTGAATTTTTACAAAACATTGATTTTTACGTCGATTTGGTTAAAAATTTGTCTGTACGAGGAATTCTGATCAAAAATACTTAATCTTAGCTTTTTTCTTTTCTTTTTTCTTTCTTTTTCTTTTTTTTTCTTTTTTTTTTTTGTAATCATTATTTTTATAGAAATGCCGTAGGCTGCGATAATTATTTTTTTTAAATAAATCATATTTGTTATATGCAAATGTTGCGATTATCATTAATTTTGTTAATCCATATTCCATGTACTGGAGACTTAAAAATCTAAAAAATGCTATGCAGTAAAATCTTCTAAGACGGAATTGCACTATAAAGTAAAAAAATGCAAAATAGACAAGTTCCCTTCTTAATAGGTGTAAATGTATTATATATCCTTTTCTCACATATTATTATATTAATTTTGCATGGATAAACACATTTTTCAGTTTAAAATAGGATTCCGTTATAAAAATTAAATATTGTTATTTTAATTTGCAATAATAAAAAAAAAAGTGTTGAACACAAAAAGATTTTTTTTCGATGGAGAAGGTGAGAGAGGGGAGACAGTGTGGAAAATTATTTTATTTTCTGCAAAATTACTTTGCTTGCATTTTTTTGTGAGCTGTAGCGTTGATTCTGTTACATGAATTAGCCTGATTCAAGTCAAAGGATTTTTTTAATTAATTTAAATTAAGTTTGAGATCCCTCCATTTCAGAAAACAAAGAAAAAAATTGCTTTCAGTTTTTGTAGCAAAAAGTAAATGAATGTCTCAAAACGCCAAGTAGAAGAAAGATTAATGATTATCATCAATGCACTTGTCTTTATATATCAATACAACTGATGATTCTAAAACAAGTTCAAAATTATAAATAAAAAATATCTTGTCGAACTGAATGACAAGAGCCAGTGCTGTAGTCGTAAAAAAAACAAAGGGTATACGCTAAAGTCATGAACATTCATGGATACAGTATACGCTAATGCTTTATTTGAGAAGCAGAGGGTATGCGGAGCTTCTTAAAAAAATCCAGATACGGCGTATATCTCCGTATACCTTCCACCACCCCGTGACAAGAAGAGATCCAGATCTTAAAACATATCTTCGGTTTATATTAAATTACAAAGAAAAAAATCCAATATTTTATAGTTTTCTATCTTATTATTTTTTTTCTTTAAAGCGGCTCTCGAGCTTCCTACTGAACAACGCAAAATTTTCAGACACATTTTCTGTCTCATTTTTAAGCATATTGTCAGGCCTCACTGTTGAAGCGGAATACAATGGAAACTAGTATTACATTTTTTGATAAAATTACTTATCGCGTTAAAAGCGATTGTGGTCACATGATGACAAGTTTTTTGCCTTTCTCGAGCTGCCGTGTTTGGAATTCAGTTCAAAACGCCAACTTTGATAATATTTTCTGAAAAATGTTTTGCGTTTACCAAAAAATGGAAAACGTCTTTCGAATACATAGTTTATGAATAACAACACCTGCCAATTTCTGAACAAAAATGAATTCAGAGATGTCTCAGAAAGTAGCCCTTTTGATTTGAGAACACCCTTAAGGGTTTTTTCCCGCATTTTTTTTTTTAATACTTTTTTCAAGAAATTTTAGTTTTTCGAAGATACAATATACCATTATATATAGTACACTGTAAAAAAAATAATGCCAGTTTTCCGGTAGGAATCGGAAAAATAGTTGCCGTTATCGTACTGGAATAATTTCCAATCCAGCTCGGAATACAATCCGTAAAATCGGAATAAAATCCGTAAAATACTGTTAGACTGACTATTTCCTTATTTTTACGTATTTTATTCCAAACTGGGTTGGAAATTATTCCGGTACGATAAGGGCAACTATTTTTCGGATTCCTACCGGAAAACTGGCAGTATTTTTTTTTACAGTGTAGCTAATAGGGATGTACCGAATATTCGGTATCTATTCTGTATTCGACCTTTTCGGCTATGTTACTGAATATTCGGCCTAACCTAATATTCGGTTATATTCGGTTATAATATCAAGATATTCGGCCAAACCGAATACTTAAAAAAAACTTTTAAAACATTTTAAAAAATCTTACACAATTTCTCCTTTTAACTGTCAACTTATAAAGATAGTAATAATAATTAGAAACAGAATCATATTTAAGTAAAAGAGAATGTTTTTACATTATTTGCTTTTTGTAAAGTATTACTTTAGAAAATTAACCATTAATGGGGATTTTCATAGGAATTAACAATGTAAAAAGGCAAGTTCCTGAACCTTTTCTAGTAAATAATCTGCTTCTATTTTTTTCACAAAAAAAGGCGCTTCTAATCAAAACAGAAAAACTTTCAGGGTTGATAATACACATCAAGAAAGACAATTTTTGCTCAGAAAACCATAATCGCAATCCACTTATTCAGTTATAAATAAAGTTTATATCATCTCATTCGAGGTCAAACTTGGATTTTCATTTGTTAACCCTAACGAAGATATCATAGGTATATTTTTAATAAACTTGCTTTGATTTCTGTGAAACATAATATCATGATGAGAAGGGCTGGAAATAGCCACTTTTCATGTTTAAACAACTATGAGGTCGACATTCCGTTATTCAGAATGCAATTTATAGTATTTATACTGTGTCACTGGCCAAAATTCAGCCATTTTCAATGATATCATCACATTTAATACAGACTAAATTAATATGAAACAAATTTTGCTAAAATATCTTCATTTACTGATAAAGTTGTGAACGAAAATTCAGTTTCGGCATGTAGTTGCATACCCAGAATTTTTGACTGAATATATTGCAATTTTGATGGAATAAATGGAATGAGGTGTTGTTTCTTGTCCAAAAATTTTTTGTCTTGACCACATTATCTCTGTTGAAAGTTTGTGGCAATTTTTTTAGGAACAATGTGTATGTTTACAATCTCTTAAAATAATCGCCCATTCGAAACACTGATCTAAGATGCATTTAAAAACTTCCTTGCTAAATCAAAAGCAGTAGAAAACTTATTTTTGTTGAGTTGCTTGTTTTAGAATTTAAAAAAATGTATATTCACTTGGTTTAATTCACAGGAAGAAGCTATGAAATATCAAACTTTCTAAATTAATAAAATTTTAAAATTCTTTTCTTAAATAACTTAAAGCAGATTTTTTCCATATATACAGTTTACTTGTAAAAAGTTCTTGTTTATCAAAATGTAAGTTTCTGCATTAAATATTATGTAAAATTATTTTTAAATTTAACATTTTAATGCCTTTAATCTTTGAAATATAAAAGTATTCGACCAGCCGAGTACTTGGTATTTGGCCGAATAGTTACTACTCGGCTGGCCGAATATTCGGTATTCGGCCTAACAGTTAATTTGGCTAGCCGAATATTCGGTATAAGGTTCGCCTGTAGGCCAAATATTCGGTAGAAAAGTTATTTTTGCTGAGTTGTTTGTTTTAGAATTAAAAAATATGTATATTCATTTGGTTTATTTCACCAGAAGAAGCCATGAAACTTTTTTAATTAATAAAATTTTAAAATATTCGACCAGCCGAATATTTGGTATTTGGCCGAATAGTTACTACTCGGCTAGCCGAATATTCGGTATCCGGTTCACCTGTTGGCCGAATATTCGGTATTCGGTCAAAATCACTATTCGGTACATCCTTAGTAGCTGATGTAATTTTATTACACCGTTTTAATTTTCTTTGATAAGAAAAAATTCCCGGTTCTCTCTTATTTTTTGCTTTGAAATACAGACAATACAACAGTAAACATCTGGCGACATCCTGTTCCCCGAATAAACCGCAAAATATCCACCCCCCATAGCTTTCAGAGTCCCACAAAATGAATTTTAACGAACAAGAAGTCTGGCCTTCTAATTTCATTTGCATTGGTCAAGGAGTGTACACATTTACACTCAAGACCTTTTTCTCCAGATTCCTTTCTTGAATGAAGCGAAGATATTCTCTACCCTAATCTTCTAGCTTACAGGGATACTGCATAGAAATAGGAAGAAGGTATATTTAATCTTCTAAGGGATACTGTATCATGGACCCCCCTTCTTACATCCATGGAATAGCTAAAAAGTGAAATTGTAATCGCCTCCCAGCGAAAAAAAAAATTACATAATGCAAAGAGAAAGGAAATTTCTAATTAGAAAATATGTAATAATTTTAAATATGTTTTGACATTGTTTACTGTTTTGTAATAAATTTTGTAGTATATTTTTAAAAATTCTTAAAAAAAAAGAAAAAAATCAGAGCCAAATGATGCAATTTTTGAACGAAAGTGAAATTACCGAATGTATATGAGTTTACCGAAGTGGGGGGGTGTCGCACCCCCCACACCCCCCCTGTAGCTACGTCCCTGCAGGCTATGGTCCTTAGTAAAAAATAAAAATCAGTGAAACTGCTTTGTAACCGTGATGCATAAAAGTAACCATTAACTGTCAAAAACTTTGAACATGAAATTTAGGTAAACATTTTGCAAATGCCTGAAAGCATTAAAAAGAGAAAGAAGGTACTATTGCCTTTATGCAAATTAATTTTTACAGAATGCAGGTATAAAAAAAATTGCAATAATTTTATTTGCACATAAAACCATTCCTGGTAGTCGTCAATATAATCAACCTTTCCAAAACCTTCACTTAAAATATCGATTTTTTTTTTTTTTTTTTCTAGGATAGGACTTGGGAAATTCAAAAGAATACGAAAGCGCAAATATTACAATTTTTAAATTTCGAATCTTTTACATGATTCGCCAGATTTGAAGATTCGAATGTTGAATTCTGATTTATTATGTTGCCATATACCGGATTATCGGGAACCTAAATGATAGGCCGTCAATCGGTACGTTCTCGTGGGATGCAACTGCCATCTATCGGAATGTACCGAAAATTTAAAAAAACAAAAAACAAAGCTACTACAGGCGACTTTTTTTTTTTTTAATTTCTATTCGCAACACTATTTTAAGAAAATTAATTTTGTAGTATATTTATCTTGCAAATATTGTTAAAGTGTATGTGAAATTTTTTTATTTTAAAATAATGGTGCGAGATACAATTAAAAAATAGTCGCCTGTGGCAGCCCTGCAAAAGCTGTGCTTTATGATCGTTTGAAAGTTCTTACAACTAGCATTCGAATCATACCCCTCGTTATAAATAAACGATTTATTTAAAAGTTAATGTGTCTAGCCATTTGTGCAACTTTGTATAAATGCTGCGTCGCGCATATGAATTTCTCAATTGTTTTTTATCTTACGGCAGTTCTCAAGTTCCCTGCTCAACAACGCGAATCTTTCTGACATATTTTCTAACTCATTTTTAAACACAGAAGCATAAAAATGGCAAGCCTCAATATTGAAGCGATTAGGCATCGAAACACGTTTTCCACTTTTTGTTTTTTTTAATAAATTACGCATAGAGTTATAAGCGTCTTTTGTCAAGTGACGAAACATTTTTCTCCTTTCTCGAGCTGCCGCATCGGGAATTCTGTTCAAATCGACAGTATTTCCTGAAAGATATTTTGCGTTTACCAAAATATGGAAAACTTCTTTCGACGACATAGTTTCTGAATAGCAACATCTGCTATTTCATGCGTGTTTCCAAGAAAAAATGAATAAAAATAATGTGTCTGAGAGAAGCTCGTTTGCATTTGAGAATATTTGTTGTTATAAAAAAGAGTAACGCAATATAAAAAAGTTTTAATATTAAACGACAAAATTAATCTTGCAAAACTTGCTTTTGTCGCGATTTTGAAGTCTAGGTTTCATATTGCATTCCTTCTTTATACTGGTTATTATGTTGTCTATCAATTATAACTGAAAAAAAAAATTAAATTAAAAAAATTACAATAAAAAAATTCAAAATCCGAAAAATAATTGATCATATTTATTTTTATAACTTGAAAAAAATATATTTGCTTGTTTTTCAGGTAGAGCTTGTAGAAAATTTAATTTCTATTATTAAAAAGGAAAAAAGAGGAAATATGGAAATCTGTTAACTTGTTCAAAAAATTCGTCGCAAAACTGCTGAAAAACATTGTTTTGAGATAATTGAGTTTAAGTTTTGCCATTAGCAGGTATGCGTCGGTCTGCGCGGCAAAACCTACGACCGCAATTTTAGGAGTTTTCCTATCAGACCAACTGTACGACATTCTTAAAGGTTTAAACATTGTGCAAAAATAAATAAATAAATAAATAAAAATGAAAAGAACAAATACATTTTTTCGTTACAGTAGAGTCCCGATTATCCGAGTTAATATGGATCAAGCTCACCTCAGATAAGCAAAAAACTCATAAACCGGATTTACACAAATCGTCACCAACTCGGGAGATGAAATATAAATTTTCACTTAATTCGTTCATTTTTATGGTGCTAGTAACATTTCTTTCATGTACATTTTCGTTACTTTTAAGAAAAACGGGGAATGAAGTTGTTTATTTGAAAAAGCCCTTGATAGTTTTTTTTTTGTTGTTGTTTGCTAAAAATTTTGCTGCAGTTTTTTTTTTTTTTTCTGCAGAATTACGCTACTGCATAGCTTCTAAGATTTTCTCTTACCACTAAAACAACTTACCAGTAAACTTTGCCTAATTCAATCGCAAACTATCTAGAAATCTAACAATTGTCAACGATTAAATATGGCAAAAATTTGTATTACATTTTAGAGGTCACAAAATCATACAAATTGGCAGCTAGGTGATTTTTTAGTGTCATGAAAATTGCAGATATAGCCAGATCTTTGTGCTCAAAGTATTAGATAATTTTTTTCAATCGAACTTATACCTTTGGAATGGGTCATTTTTTTCATTTTCTCATCAGAAGAAAATAACTCGGTTAAAGCGAAAACTCGGTTAAAAGGGACTCAGCTAATCAGGACTCTACTGCATTTGAAATCTCACTGGTCCTCTGACCAGACAAGGGCGTACGCCCATATAGCACCAAAACGAATCAGAGCAACTTATTCTTCTCAACAATAATGACATCTTCCAACCTATAAGATGATGTGTAGTTTATTCCTCAATGAAGAAATAAACACCTACTTGGCCAGAATACTATATATACGAGGTGCGCCATAAATTCGTTAAAACTTTAAAAATGCATCAAAAAGGAACAAATGTTGCTAAATAATTGCGGTTTGCAGGAATGGGATTAGAGGAAGATAGGATTTCATTTAATAACAAAAAAAGTTGTGATTAAAAAATACCGATAGATGGCGCTAGCATGCACAACATAAAACAGATGTATGCAAATTAGGTTTATAGTAAAAGTCCTGTTTCTTAGGAGCTTCTGACAAAATTTATACATGAAACGGGTCCTTTTCTCACCTTCAGTCCTTTTGCCGTGCGGAATTTTACGCAATGCGCCGGTTGCTGATTTCCTGTTCTTGTGAAAGAGCTAAATCAACAATGCTTGATCTGGTAACGATGGTAACGATAGCATACTGCTGGTATCGAATGAAGAAAACATGTCCCTGACATACACAGATCTGCTTTATATTATGCATGCCAGCGCCATCCATCGGTATTTTTTAACTACAACTTTTTTTGTTATTAAAAAAAAATCCGATCGTCAAATAAACCCATTCCAGCAAGCAGCAATTTTAAGTATCAATTGTTCCTTTTTAATGACTTTCTAATCATTTGTTCCTTTTTAATGACTTTCTAATCATTTGTTCCTTTTTAATGACTTTCTAATCATTTGTTCCTTTTTAAGGAATTTTTATAGTTTTAAAGAATTTATGGCGAACCCGGTATATTATCTTTGAACGCTAGAAAATGAAAAGAAAGCATCAAAGTTTGAAGAAGTTCTCAAAAATGCTTTAAATTTTTTACCATAAACAGAATGACTAAATAAAATAAATAAAGTAAGACAGACTTGAATGCACATTAACATAAAATTTATAAAATTTTAAAATATTAAAAACAATTCAAATACATATAGTATACGTTTCGCCACGCAACCGCAAAGCCCCACCAGTACAGATGAACCTTATACAACAGAATGATCAAATCAAATAATCATTCATTCATATCATTAATATTATCCTGAAGATAGGATATCACAGTTTATATGGACAAACTGCACATTTGAATTCTGCGTTTCCTAAATAAAACTTTCAAGTTTTCGGTTTCTTTTCCCTTATTTTTCTTCTTCTTCTTCAGGAGTTTCCATTAAACAGTGGGTTTCCTCGGCCCATAAAAATAGTTCTGAGAGATCCTTTCCATCTCTCTCTGTCCAGAGTGATAACATCATTTAACCTATATATATATTCATTGTCTCTAGAACTTTTCCAAGTCATCCTCGGTCTGCCCCTCCTACGTTTGCTATTCGGACACCATTTAAAAATAATTTTAGGAATGCCTTTCTCTTTCATTCTGCGGACATGACCATACCATCTAAGTTTGTTATACTCAACTGTAATAACAACATTTTGCTTGACTTGCATTATTTCACGTATTCTTGAATCTTGAGTTTCTAATTTTATCCACCCTTTCTCGCTGATCTTCGCCAGAAGTCCATTTCGGTGGAGAGGAGTTTCTTTTTTAGCTGGAGATTTAATGTCCATGTCTCCGCCATACAGCAAAATGCTTTACAGAACAGCATTATAAATTAATCTCTTAGTTTTAGGTAGAATGTTACTATTCCACAGAATAAAATTCAACATTGTTATAGCTTTTCTGCCTTCACCAATTCTCCTTTCAACATCTCTCTGGCTTGATCCATCTTCATGTATGATAGATCCAAGGTATTTGAATTCCTCTACAGTTTTAATATTAGTATCATTCAATAAAATGTCAGTTTTCTCAGCTGTAGTTAAATGTTCTGTTTTACTCATATTTATTTTTAATCTCCATCCTTCATAAGTGTCCTTTAATTTACGAAGCATGTATGTGGCATCTTATTTTTCGCCTTTTTTATTTTCCCAAGATTATTCTGAAAACATTAAATCATTTAAAAATTCACAAAGGTAACACGTTTCTCATTTTTTGATTTTCTAAAAAAACTTTCTATAGATAGTCTAGATGCTCTACATAAGATGTTAATTATATTTACTCTTTAAATAATCAACATACTTATATGCTTGTTTTGTTTACAAAAAATAAAAAAATAAATAAATAAAAAGTAAACATTGAAAAAAAATAGGTAAACTGTTTAAGAGAAAAATTAATATTAGAACTTTATTTTGTAGTCATTCAGTACCTTTCATGTTAGCTTTTAAATAAATGCAGATTTTTTTTTTTTTAAACTGCTTCTTAAATGTGCCATATTTTGTTTTACAAAGAAACAAAAAATAGAGGATATTTTTAAAATAACACCTTCGTATAAAAGATGAGGGTCATCGAGATCTTTTGGGGATTCATCTTTTCAGGAAATTTATAATTAGTTTTATCTCTAATATTAAAATAATAAAGAAGCCAGTGTTGTCAGCTTGCTGCTTTTTTTAAATTACGGTTTCTTGATCCCCACCAATTTTTTAAAATAGAAACATTCGCCTTATTTAATGACAGATTAAATAACTGGAAAATAAGGTCGATTATGCTATTTAAAAAAGTGGTTGTGAATCAAGAAATCTGAATTTTTAAAAAGTAGCAAGCTAGCAACACTGGACGAAGCGAAGCTGTTTCAACTAAATTTTGACGCTTGAAAAACTAAATGCCGGGTGTCCCAAAAATAACCGATGATTTTAAAATTCAATAACTTGCAAACGGTGACAGATATTAAAAAAATTCTTCCAGGAGTGTTATGTAAGATGTTAGGAGTTTGTATGCAGAGATTCTGAGTTTTAGTTACAAATAGCATCGACAGATGGCGCTGCAAGCAATAACCGCTAAATCCAGGCTCGATTTTTCAACCTCTCTCCTTTTCCATGCGAAAAAAGGAGATTAAAATGTACTGAATGGATCCCGAAGTACCGAAAATCGGATCTAGACTGAGCACCTATTGCTCTCAGCGCCATCTATTGTTTGAAATTCGAAGTAAAATAAAGAATCACAGTAAAAAAAAAACTCCTGATATCATATATAACCCCCCTGCAAGATTCTTTTGATGCAGCCGTGTCTCGGCCAACCCTGGTTTCATCATAAAGCCAGACATCAATCAAAATGAAAGATCAAATTAAATATAAGATCCGCTTTTTTGTTGATGCTGCCCTCTGCTGGGAATAATCCAAATTATTCACTTAAACAGCGGGAAAAAAAGCCGTACCTTTTATCTCAAATTAAGAATCAGCCTAAACAGTGACACCCCGCGGGTCTTTTTTTCAAACGATGGATTCGTAAAAAGGTGGATTATCATGAGACGTGGTGTGAATTTCCAAAAAGATTCATGTGTAATGTAAACTAGTATTTTGTGGCCATCATAAAACTTTCTTCTATATAAATCATTTAACATATATAACATCATTAATCATAACAATTAAATCATTTAAATTGTACAAGATATTACATCAATTTAGTACCAATTCATATCAAAGTAAATCTGAATTTGAAGTTTGATGAAAATTCGTACATTAGTTCTTGAGATAGCGCTATAGCGAAAATGCTGAAAAATGTAGCATAGCAACGCCACCTGTTGAGCGATTTACATCAAAACATAAATAGCACTAATTGATATCAAGGTATACCTGAATCTGAAGTTTGATGAAAATTCGTGCATTAGTTATTGAGATAGAGCTATAGTGGAAAGTCTGAAAAATGCAGCGCAGCAGCGCCACCTGTTGAGCGATTTGCACCAAAACATAAACAGCACTAACTCATATCAAGGTACACCTGAATCTGAAGTTCACTGAAAATCCAAGCATTAGTTCTTGAGATCGAGCTATTGCAGAAATTGCAAAAAACAGCATAGCAGCGCCACCTGGTGAGAGATTTACACCAAAAGTATAAAATGTCAATTCATGTCAAGGACTAACTGATTCTGAAGTTTGGTGAACATTCGTGGATTAGTTCTTGAGATACAGCTATAGTGGAAATTCTGAAAAATACAATATAGCAGCGCCACCTGTTGAGCGATTTACACCAAAATCTATAAAATGTGAGTTCATGTCAAGTAGTAACTGATTCTGAAGTTTGATGAAAATTCGTGCTTTAGTTCTTGAGATACAGCTATAGTGGAAATTCTGAAAAATGCAGCATAGCACGCCACCTTTTGAGCGATTTGCACCGAAACATAAACAGCACTAATTCATATCAAGGTATACCGGAATCTGAAATTTGTTGACAATCCAAGCATTAGTTCTTGAGATACAGCTATTGCAGAAATCGTAAATAATGCAGTATAGCAGCGCCACCTGTTGATCGATTTACACCAAAATGTATAAAACTTCAATTCATTTCAAGGAATAACTGAATCTGAAGTTTGATGAAAAAACGTGCATTAGTTCTGGAGATTCAGCAATAGCGGAAATCATAAAAAATGCTGCACAGCAGCGCCACCTGTTGAGCGATTTACACCGAAAAGTAATCAGGACCAGTTTATATCAAGGTCTAACTGAATCAGAAATTTTGTGAAATTCCGTGTATTAGTTCTTGAGATAAAGCGCCCACAATATTTTTGTCACATACAGACTCACAGAGTGACAGAGTGACAGACAGACTTACAGACAGACATTTTCTAAAAACCATCAAATCGTGTCCAGGACATTTTAAAACGTATAAATCCGTCGAAAACCGGAAGTCGAAAATTTTCACGAATCCAATACTTTCTTCTTGTAAAGATAGAAGAAAGTAAAAAGGAGTAAAAAGCCAGACCCCCGAAGAGAACTAGTGTCCTCTGATTTAATAATTAACACGACTACATTTTCATAACACATGAGGAACCATAAATAGCACGCCAAAGAGCGTCAGAAAAAATGTTGAAGCGCCCATTTTATTACATGCTAAACAAGCATAAAAGTTCATCAAGTTTACTTTCATAGCTGTTTATATCATTTGTTCAAAAAATCTCACTTTCTGAAGTCTAAATTGCGCCAAGCTTTTTAAGAAATAGATAAGCCCCCTTTATTGAAAAAGTACCCTTTATTTTATTTTATTGAACATACACGGCTCATCACTGATTCAGTTATTCTAAAAATCGATGTATATTAGTCTTGTGTTGCAATTCTCTAGCGTTAGGCAATGAAATATGAGTGGATATAAATGGATACGAAATGCATTTATTGAACAAAATAAGCTCAAACTGATACATACATTCTAAATTAAGAGATTTAACATTAATATTAAAATAACGTGATTTTTTTACTCTTACATGTTCAATTATGTTACGCAACTGGAAATGTTTATTTAAGAATTCATAGCATCCGAAAAAACGATATTTTGTGTTGAATAAACTAATTAATACATTGCAAAAATTACTACTTGGAAATGTTTGGGTTTTCTCTTTGTTTTTGAAACGGGCATGAAGGAACTTTTATTTCAGAAATGCTTCTTTAAATATCAGAAATCTATTAGGAAATCTATTATCGGAAATCTGTTATCTGAGGTTTCTGACGATAAAGGAACACTTCTTGAAATCGTGGATAACTTATAAGAAATTATGTTATATTTTCGTAAAATTTTGCTAGCTCCAGGAACACTGCTCTATTTTTAAAGTGTAGTGCATAGCTGCCAACCTTTACGCTTTTTTCATACCACTAAAATTTTATAGAAAATATTATTTCATTCAATCGTGGAAATATTATGATTAAACAAGGCGAAAATCTCCTTAAAATTTTAGTGGTAGCCAAAAAGCGTAAAAGTTGACAGCTATGGTAGTGGTTCTTTCGCTAAAAGTAACTAACTACAAGGGTGGTTCAATAATTATTGCCCCTAGTGTATATAAAATATTTGTACTGCGATGGTTGTCACACATCTAATCTATCATCATCAAAATCACATACTATAAAACATATGTAAAACTTTTATTTTATTTTATTTTATTCGATATTGTTGCTTATCCTAGGATTCTTACAGCTAAACAGCTGAGTGGTCCAATGAGATGGGAGAGGAGATTCAATTTTAATTTTGAACTTTTTAACTTTGAAATTTGCAATTTGCAAATCCTGATGTGATGGTTAAAATTAAAGATCAATTTCGGATTCAGCGGTGCAGAATACATAAGAATCAATTATCAAAAGCTAAAAAACATGACATAACCCAACATTTGCAGGCTAGTGTAATCTAATAATATTTTAAAATACGTATCATTTTGTAAAGAATTGAGGCTGTTAATTTAGCATCATTTTATTTAACAAATATTCTGTTTTTTCTTCCTTCTTAAATGCCTATTACAAATTGTATATTTTGCATTAATATGTCAGAATGATTAAAGATTTCAAATTTATATTTCAATGTTAATTTTACTCTCAATCATTTTTTAATATATCTAACGAAATTATATTTCGACTAAATTTGTGAATGAACCCCAATTTGCAGCAAAAAAATATGCTCGAACTTTAAACAGCTAGTACTCGGTCAATTTTAATCGTAGAATAACAGGACATTTTTTGTATTACTTGTCAGTGCAAAAGGAAAATTTTACTAAATATAACTTATAGGATCGGGGGACAGTATAAAAATTTAAATTTCGTAATTTTGTAAGAAATGTTTTATTGACCCAAATCGCTTTTAAAATATTTCTTTACCTGATTTAAAACATTTTCGTAATTGAAACTATATGTCTATGACTAACAGTTTAGGAATTAGCCATTGGACACCGTTGATACCGTACACGCTGTATACGTTAAGGCCAATAATTATTGAACCACCCACATATATCTTTAACAATTATTCACATTATCTTCCGTTTGTACACCTGGCAATTTCAAAATGTCGGTTTTACTACTTGGGACGAACAAGAACTAGGCATTCACCAAGAACACGTCCTTTTATTTTGCTAAATATAGCTCATAAAATATATACCAAGTTTGAAAATGCACAACATATCGAATCGGAAAAAAAAATGTTTAAAATGTTTTGGATAAAAGAAAATATTCAGAAAAATTATTATAAACAACTGGAAAAAACATTATTAACAAAATTAAACTTTACAAAGAATAATATGGATTATCTATTAAGCGACTTTAATAAAATGCTTCGGCAGATTTTAAAACTAATTAAAAAACTGAAAAAGAGTTATAATTCTACTTTAACGGCGCTCGATTTTTCATTTAATGAGACTGAAAAATTGCAGTATGTAAAACTTTGAAGTAGACTTCTCCCCGACATACAACGTAAAAAATAAATAAATAAATAAAAATAAAAATCGATAAGGCACACTGCTCTAAAGAAGTTGGTACATATTACACAATATATTATGTAAATATTACTAACAAATAACTACCAAAGCACAAAAAAAAAAAAAAAAAAAAAAAAAAAAAGACATTTAAATACTTATTCTGTTTTGCATGCTTATGTTCTATTTGAATCGGACAAAACTTTTAATAAAATAGTGTACTTTTTAATTTAAATACTGCAATAAATAAACACTTTTATTAACCCCTTAACCTACAATGACGGGCGTAGCCCGCGTACGATGATCGAGCCAAATGTAAATTCTTCTTACCACTAAAATTTCACAGTAAATATAGTTTAATTTAATCGTCGAAATTCCATGATTAAACAAGGCGTAAATCTCTATTAAATTTTAGTGGTAGCTATGGATTTGCCAAACCGTGGAGCTGTTAGACGTAAATCGTAGGTTAAGGAGTTAAACAACTTCAGAAGTGAACATTTCCTTCATTTAACTTTCTCCGATTTAATTTTTACCACTTTCATCAGGTGTAAAATAAAAAGATAATCAAGTAGTAAAATGCTTCATTGAATATCAAAACAACTATCAAGACCGAATAATTAATGTACGAAATGTGAAAAAGTACAGTCATACAATGTAACTTTTCACCACCTCCTAATTTTCAATATTTTTGACTCCAAAAGACTAAATAAACTCCAGAACTGGGCTTCTGTTGGCGAGGTTCGAAACTGGGATTTCTACTCTTTATTTTAGAAAATAAATAAGAAACATTATGCGCAATTAATTGCATCATCTAACTATTTTTGTGAAGTACCGTTTTCAAATTAATTTTGAATGCTGTTTTGAAGTTGTTGTAAATCAATTAAATTTTCATAGTAAGTAACAATATACTCGTTTATCAGACATAGTATTATTTAAATGTTGTAAATGTGTTAATATTTTGTGATTATTTATTTATTAATAGTTAATAAAATGTAATTTAAGAAGGCACTAACATTTTACCACATTTTCAGGGTAACTTTGAGCCAGCTCAAAGTTATACTGATGTTTATAATTTACTGATTATAGGTGCTACTGCCAAAAATTTCCCATATTTGCACGTATATTTTATATAAATTCCGATATGCATTAGATATAACATGCAAATATTTTTACAAGTATGTGCAAAATACATAAAATTCATTTAAAGGCGTTATTAGAGGCGGAGCTACTCAAATTTGACATTTCATACATTCGACATTTTTTATTCTTGTTTGAATAATACTAGTACAGTATGTAGTATTACTGTAACTATGGATGTATTATTGAGTTAAAACATTGAAAATTGTTTTTCACTGCATTTTTATATTTTATATGAACAATAAACAGTTTTTTTATTTCTAAATATTCATGGTTCTCTTCTTCCACTTTTCTTATGCCTAATATTTGTTGTAATATCATAAATTATACAAATCTTGTGATGTTGGGAAATATAAATTCGGAGTCTTTACATATCTGAAAACATTTTTTGGGGTTCAAAGTTGTCCTAGCTATAATATATATATTTTTTTATAATAAATTATTTTAGATAATAATTATCATATGGTGCAAAGTTACCCTAAAGGGCTGGGTAACTTTGAACCAGGTTAAAAATTCATTTTTTATTGCTTTTATCATTATTATTGCTTAATTTTTGATAGTCATACAATAGTTTAGAATCATTTCTTCCCTTTTATGCCCCAGTTGCAACAATATTCTTAAAATAAGAGTGTGGCATAAGAAAATAGAGAAAATGCTGATCAAAGTTTCCCTGAATGACTGTACTGAAGATTTCTAAAAATAACGACTGAAATCTCCCCCCTCCCCCACCCTACAATTTAATAAATCAGTATCCTTCATCAAATTTCGTTGCAGTTATAACCTTTTTCCCTTAATTTTTTTTCGTTTAACTGATCATGATTTTCACTAATACCTGACTTAATAAAAGTGACAAAAAACTGATGCACAGAGCATGAAAGTCCATATAACTTTAAATTGATCGTATGCATGGATTACTTTTATTTCTTATAAAATACGCTATAAAAATAAACAGATAAAAAGTAAAAACTATAAAATTAATGGACAGAAACTGACGTTTAGACCATCATATATTTACGAAATAATATTAACAGCGAAGCTATTTTCAATTCTCCCCATAAAAAATGACGGGTTTGAAAAAAGTTTTTATTTCTTAAGTACGATAAATTACTTGAATTTCTTTTATTTTAAAAATAATACAAAACTAAGAATGTTGAATAAATAAAAAATTTTTGAGAATCTTAATGGTTCATCGAGTAAATTTATTAAAAACTAGCCACCCCTGGCGAAAAGTTTGGTCTCCCTTAGATGTATGCTGAGCATTGTATCATGTTAATTTTAATCATAATTTAATTTACTTGCTCAATCCTTCGCCAAATCGGAAGATTCTGTTAGAGAAACTAAGAACTCGCTATTTTTATGTTAGCCGGGCGCAGGAGATAAATCACCACACATTGTTCCCGTCACATTTTCCGTATTTCATTAATTTCCTTTAAAATATAATCCTTTCATTCATTTGATTTAAAATACATAATTTTAATTTAAAACTGAAACCTTTAAAATATATGACTTTCACTGATTTCTTTAAAAGAAAAAAAAAGGAAAGGAAAGAAGAAAAATAATAAATGTATTATTTATTATTTAACCAAGTTACTGTTATTATTACATAAACCAAATATAAACATCAAAACATACTTATAATTACTTAAAAGATGACAAAACACATAAATATATCTATATATATATATATATAAGTCGTTCTCTGAGTGTATGTCCTTTATACAAATCTTCAATTTTTGACTGATTTGCACGAAACTTGATTGTACATACATTTTAGAACATAGAATAGGTAGCTGTCTACTTCAAAAAATCATCAGATCACTATTTATCCCTTTTTTCTACCACCTTCCATAATTTAATATTATAGAAATATTTCCTTATTTAATTTTCTAATTCAATCCTTTCTTTCCTGTTGCCACACCCTAAAAACTGACACAATAATGAAAAAAAATGACGAAAACGCGTGTATTTTGTTTTTATTTGCCAATAAAAATACAGAGTTTATCGCTATATTTTTGCATTTTTGAAATCGACGTCATTCTAATCAGAAAATTAAAATTTTCACTCTATATATGCAAAAACTTTAACTAAACGCGTGTTAAAATGACGTAGTATCTTCATTTGAATGCTTTTAAAAAATCTCTTTTAATGCAGGAGTTTTAATTTCAAAAAAACAATTTAGGAAAAGATAATAATAATAAAAAGTCCTTCCGGCCAGTGCCGGGAGGAGGAGGTAGCTTTCATAATCCTTATTTAAAAAAAGCCAACTTATATCATGCAAACACACGAAGCTCAATTTAGTGGAAACCGAATATAGGAGATTCAATTACTAATTTTTATCAATATGAATGAGAATTTCGCGAAATTAGTCAGCTTTATCCAAGCTGCTTTTCTTTAAAGTAACTTATATTTGGCTGCCAAATTCGGCAATTTCTTAAAGTGCCTGTCATTTTAAGACAACATGGTGGATGAGGCTAAGCAGTGAACTTGGTCGGGACCTTAGTAATTGCTGTGCACATGCTCACTCACATCGGAATCGGTTAATATATAGGAGTGCTGTCGTATGCAAAAAATCAGATTTTTCAAAATGTCACCCACAATAGAAATTGAAACTGCTATACCTGAGCCATTTTTTAAGGTAAAGACAAACAAAAAATGCTCCTGAATCCTTATATCAAGATCAAATACTTAAGAAAGAAACCTTTTTCAATTTCTAATTTTTTTGCACCTCACTTTAAATATATATATATATTTTAATTTAATGGCCGCCATTTTGAAACAAGATGGCTGATGAATCTGGCCAGCGAACTTGGTCGAGATGTTGATGTATACTATCCACATGCCTTCTTACATCGAAATAGGCGAATACGTGTGTTATCGCGTGACAAATACAAGATCGTTTCAAAATGTTAGCCATGCTAGAAATTCAAAGTGCTATAAATCAACCATTTTTTAAGATATCAACAAAAGAACAAATTTTCAGGAACAAAAACTGCTCCGGAATCTTTGTATCAAGGCCAAACACATAAAAAAAATCTTTTTCATTTTCCAATTTTTTAATACCTCATTTTGAATTTTAAATTTAATTTTTTTTAAATGGCAACCCTTTTGAAACAAGATGGCGAATGAAGCTGGCCAACGAACTCGGTCGAGACATTGGTATGTACTATACAGGGTGATTCAGCTCGTCGGTGACAAACTTTAAGGATCGATAGAGCACACCTAGACGAACATTTTTGAATAGGGAATGTAGGGTCCCTGACGCGATGGTAAGGCGCTAGGCGCTTTCGAAAATTTGGGTGCCGAAATTCGAAACGTCATAAAAACTAGGGAAATGGTTAGATTTTCTTGCTTGTTGCGTCGAAATGATTCTGTTTGTTTAGACTTTCTTCAGTACCAATTTGGTAAGCGTATCTCTTAAAACATGGATAGGGGGCGCTGCAGACTTTGGAGAGCTAGACAACAACTTTAAGCCCGTTATTTTGATAATTTAACACATGCTCGCCAAAGTTTATACTCTAACTTAAAGTTTGAACCCAAAAGTAGAGCCCTGCAAAAAGCGTAAGAGCCGGAATAAAATGTCAAAGTACAGGGTGGTCGAAACTCGAAGGCTCCTAAGAGATAAACAAACAGATTTCTTGACTTATGGCATGCATTTTCATGATTCTGTTTGCTGGGGCTCTCTGAAACTCAGTTGAACGGTACAAAAAGAAACATCGATAGGGGGCGCTTTGGGCAAAAAACATAATTCGTTGACATTTCGGACGCTAACTGGAAACGGGGCGCTACGATCAGTTAGTAATAATGAAAACACATTTTCTACCTCTGCTCAACACTTCTGAATAAATTTAGACTAAAAACATCAATGATACTGGAAATTTATTTACAAAAAATAACACTACAGAAGATGCTCGAAATTTCGACCTTGGGCCATGATGCAGGCTTCGCACCTCCGTCGCATTGAGGAGTGTGTGTTTCCAACAATGCCAGGAGTATCTCTGATCTCCCCTGCAGCTGCCACAATGCGCGCCACAAGTTCTTCAGCACTGCTGACAGGTGTATGGTATACCTCGGCCTTCAGGTAACCCCAAAGGAAGAAATCCAAGCAGGTGAGCTCTGGTGATCGGGCAGGCCAGTGAACTGGACCCCCACGCCCGATCCACCGCTGGCCATACCTTGCGTTTAGATGGAGACGCACGTCGTTCGTGTAATGGGCCGGAGCTCCATCGTGCTGGAACCACATCTGGCGACGCGAACCTTCGGGTACGTGCGCCTCATCCAGAAGCTGCGGCAGCACTTGATCCAGGAAAATCAGGTAATTTCCACCTGTCAGCCGTTCAGGTAACAAATAAGGGCCAATGAGGCAATCCCCCAGAATGCCGGCCCACACATTTACTGAGAAACGCTCCTGGGCTGCTCGGCTTCTGGTTTCATGTGGATTTTCATCACACCACACATGACTGTTGTGGGCGTTCCACATTCCCTCCCGGCTGAAGGTGGACTCGTCCGTAAACAAAATGCTGTTTACAAAACGGGGATCCCTGGATCTCATCGCCAAGTACCATCTTGAGAATTCCACTCGAGGGCCAAAATCCTGCTCTCTGAGCAACTGCACCCGCTGGATGTGGTAGGGGTGCAGATTCCGGGAACGTAAGATGCGCCACGCAGTTGCTTGCGAAATGCCAACATGTCTGGCGATATCTCTCGTGCTAAGACCTGGGTTGTCCTCAACCAGGTTAAGCACAGCCTCTTCGTTGTCGGGGGTGCTCACTGATCGCTCCCGTTCAGGCCTGCCTCCGTCGAAAGATCCCGTTGTGGACAACCTCTGGTGTACTCGAGCGAAGAAGGCATGGCAGGGGATTTGCCTGTTGGGGTAACGCTCGGCGTACAACCGCTGAGCGGCTCGTCCATTACAACCAGCAGCGCCATACGCCAAATGCATGTCAGCCAATTCAGAGTTTGTGTACCGTTCCATCCTACTACCGATCTGCAGACAAGTAACCCGAAGCTTAAGTAGGTACCGCACGTTCAAAAGACGTGTCTGCGCATACAACTACGTCATCTCGCGTTGTCGTCTACGCATTACGTATCTTTTGCATATCGATATGGTACGATATCTTTTGCATAAATCAGCAAAAAGCACCTTATGTAAATTTTATTGCGCGCATTGTGCATGATTGAAACCAGCTATGTTTGTTAAAAAAAACAAACAAACTGCAGTTTTAATAGCTTCTTATGATAAGTAAATTACTCTCTTGTTTTGTTTCTAACTGATCGTAGCGCCCCGTTTCCAGTTAGCGTCCGAAATGTCAACGAATTATGTTTTTTGCCCAAAGCGCCCCCTATCGATGTTTCTTTTTGTACCGTTCAACTGAGTTTCAGAGAGCCCCAGCAAACAGAATCATGAAAATGCATGCCATAAGTCAAGAAATCTGTTTGTTTATCTCCTAGAAGCCTTCGAGTTTCGACCACCCTGTACTTTGACATTTTATTCCGGCTCTTACGCTTTTTGCAGGGCTCTACTTTTGGGTTCAAACTTTAAGTTAGAGTATAAACTTTGGCGAGCATGTGTTAAATTATCAAAATAACGGGCTTAAAGTTGTTGTCTAGCTCTCCAAAGTCTGCAGCGCCCCCTATCCATGTTTTAAGAGATACGCTTATCAAATTGGTACTGAAGAAAGTCTAAACAAACAGAATCATTTCGACGCAACAAGCAAGAAAATCTAACCATTTCCCTAGTTTTTATGACGTTTCGAATTTCGGCACCCAAATTTTCGAAAGCGCCTAGCGCCTTACCATCGCGTCAGGGACCCTACATTCCCTATTCAAAAATGTTCGTCTAGGTGTGCTCTATCGATCCTTAAAGTTTGTCACCGACGAGCTGAATCACCCTGTATACAGACCAAGTTACATCCAAATAGGTTCATAAATACGCCTGTTATCGCGTGACAAAAATCAGGTCGTTTTAAAATGTCAGCCACAAGAGAAATTCAAAATGCTATTACTCAGCCATTTTTTTTTTAGATATAGACGAAAAAAAAACTGTTCCGGAATCTTTGTATTAAGGTCAAACACATACAAAAGAAATCTTTTTCATTTTACAATTTTTTGGTATCTCATTTAATTTTTTTTATTTTTTAATTTCTTTAAATGGCCGCCATTTAGAAACAAGATGGCGGATGAAGCTGGCCAACGAACTCGGTCGAGATATTTGTATGTACTATGTACACACCAAGGTACATCCAAGTCGGTTCATAAATACGCCTGTTATTACGTGAGAAAAATCAGGACGTTTCAAAATGTCAGCCACGCTAGAAATTCAAAATGCTGTAACTCAGCCATTTCTTAAGATATAGACGAAACAAAAACTGCTCCCGAATCTTTTTATCAAGGTCAAATACATAAGAAGAAAATATTTTTTCAATTTTCAATTTTTGGTACCACATTTCAAATTAAAATTTTTCTTAAAAATTTAAATGACCGCCATTTTTAAACAAGATGGCTGGTGAAGCTGGCCAACGAACCCGGTCGAGACATTGGTATGTACTATGTATAAACGAAGTTACATTCAAATCGGTTCATAAATACGCCTTTTATCGCGTGACAAAATTCAGGACGTTTCAAAATGTCAGCCACGCTAGAAATTCAAAATGCTATAACTCAGCCATTTTTTTAAGATATAGACGAAACAAAAACTGCTCCGAAATCTTTGTATAAAGGTCAAATACATAAGAAAAGAATATTTTTCCTTTTTCAATTTTTTGGTACCACATTTCAAATTTATAATTTTTAAAAAATTTTTAAATGGCCGCCATTTTGAAACAAAATGGCGGATGAAGCTGGCCAACGAACTCGGTCGAGAGATTGGTATGTACTATATACACACGGAATTACATCCAAATCGGTTCATAAATACGCCTTTTATCGCGTGACAAAATTCAGGACGTTTCAAAATGTCAGCCACGCTAGACATTCAAAATGCTATAACTCAGCCATTTTTTAAGATATAGACGAAACAAAAACTGCTCCGGAATCTTTGTATAAAGGTCAAATACATAAAAAAAAAATATTTTTCCATTTTTAATTTTTTGGTACCACATTTCAAGTTTTAAATTTTTTTTTAAATTTTAAATGGCCGCCATTTTGAAACAAAACGGCGGATGAAGCTGGCCAACGAACTCGATCGAGACATTGGTATGTACTATATACACACTGAATTACATCCAAATCGGTTCATAAATACGCCTTTTATCGCGTGACAAAATTCAGGACGTTTCAAAATGTCAGCCACGGTAGAAATTCAAAATGCTATAACTCAGCCATTTTTACTTTCTTCTATCTTTACAAGAAGAAAGTATTGGATTCGTGAAAATTTTCGACTTCCGGTTTTCGACGGATTTACACGTTTTAGAATGCCCAGAACACGATTTGATGGTTTTTAGAAAATGTCTGTCTGTGAGTCTGTCTGTCACCCTGTCACTCTGTCACTCTGTCTGTGAGTCTGTATGTGACAAAGATTTTGTGGGCGCTCTATCTCAAGAACTAATGCACAGAATTTCACAAAACTTATTATTTAGTTATACCTTGATATAAACTAGACCTGATTAGTTTTTGGTGAAAATCGCCCAACAGGTGGCGCTGCTATGCGGCCTTTTTCACGATTTCTGCAATAGCTATATCTCAAGAACTACTGCACGGATTTTCATAAAACTTCAGATTCAGTTAGTCCAGGATATAGTTTGGTGCTGATTACTTTTTTGTGAAAATCGCCCAACAGGTGGCGCTGCTATGCTGCATTATTCATGATTATCGCAATAGCTCTAACTCAAGAAAAAATGCACGAATTTTCCTCAAACTTCAGATTTCGTTAGTCCTTCATATAAATTACTGCTGTTTAATTTTTGGTGTAAATCGCCCAACAGGTGGCGCTGCTGTGCTGCATTTTCACGATTTTCGCAAGAACTGTATCTCAAGAACTATTGCACGGATTTTCATCAAACTTCAGATTTAGTTAGTCCTTGACATGAATAGACGTGTAAATTAGTGCTTTTTAATTTTTGGTGTAAATCGCTCAACAGGTGGCGCTGCTATGCTGTATTTTTTGCGATTTCCGCAATAGATTTATCTCAAGAACTAACGCTTAGATATTCAACAAACTTCATATTCAGGTATACCTTGATATCATTTAGTGCTGTTTATTTTTAGTGTAAATCGCTCAACAGGTGGCGCTGCTATGCTACATTTTTCAGAATTCCCGCTGTAGCTCTATCTCAAGAACTAATGCACGAATTTTCATCAAACTTCAAATTCAGATATACTTTGATATGAATTGGTGCTAAATTCATGTAATTTCTTGTACTATTTAAATGATTTAATTGACGTGATTTATATAAAAGAAAGTTTTGTGATGGCCACAACATACTAGTTTAAGATATAGACGAAACAAAAACTGCTCCGGAATCTTTGTTATAAAGGTCAAATACCTAAGAAAAAAATATTTTTCCATTTTTAATTTTTTGGTACCACATTTCAAGTTTTAAATTTTTTTTTAAATTTTAAATGGCCGCCATTTTGAAACAAAACGGCGGATGAAGCTGGCCAACGAACTCGGTCGAGACATTGGTATGTACTATGTATAAACGAAGTTACATTCAAATCGGTTCATAAATACGCCTTTTATCGCGTGACAAAATTCAGGACGTTTCAAAATGTCAGCCACGGTAGAAATTCAAAATGCTATAACTCAGCCATTTTTACTTTCTTCTATCTTTACAAGAAGAAAGTATTGGATTCGTGAAAATTTTCGACTTCCGGTTTTCGACGGATTTACACGTTTTAGAATGCCCAGAACACGATTTGATGGTTTTTAGAAAATGTCTGTCTGTGAGTCTGTCTGTCACCCTGTCACTCTGTCACTCTGTCTGTGAGTCTGTATGTGACAAAGATTTTGTGGGCGCTCTATCTCAAGAACTAATGCACAGAATTTCACAAAACTTATTATTTAGTTATACCTTGATATAAACTAGACCTGATTAGTTTTTGGTGAAAATCGCCCAACAGGTGGCGCTGCTATGCGGCCTTTTTCACGATTTCTGCAATAGCTATATCTCAAGAACTACTGCACGGATTTTCATAAAACTTCAGATTCAGTTAGTCCAGGATATAGTTTGGTGCTGATTACTTTTTTGTGAAAATCGCCCAACAGGTGGCGCTGCTATGCTGCATTATTCATGATTATCGCAATAGCTCTAACTCAAGAAAAAATGCACGAATTTTCCTCAAACTTCAGATTTCGTTAGTCCTTCATATAAATTACTGCTGTTTAATTTTTGGTGTAAATCGCTCAACAGGTGGCGCTGCTGTGCTGCATTTTCACGATTTTCGCAAGAACTGTATCTCAAGAACTATTGCACGGATTTTCATCAAACTTCAGATTTAGTTAGTCCTTGACATGAATAGACGTGTAAATTAGTGCTTTTTAATTTTTGGTGTAAATCGCTCAACAGGTGGCGCTGCTATGCTGTATTTTTTGCGATTTCCGCAATAGATTTATCTCAAGAACTAACGCTTAGATATTCAACAAACTTCATATTCAGGTATACCTTGATATCATTTAGTGCTGTTTATTTTTAGTGTAAATCGCTCAACAGGTGGCGCTGCTATGCTACATTTTTCAGAATTCCCGCTGTAGCTCTATCTCAAGAACTAATGCACGAATTTTCATCAAACTTCAAATTCAGATATACTTTGATATGAATTGGTGCTAAATTCATGTAATTTCTTGTACTATTTAAATGATTTAATTGACGTGATTTATATAAAAGAAAGTTTTGTGATGGCCACAACATACTAGTTTAAGATATAGACGAAACAAAAACTGCTCCGGAATCTTTGTTATAAAGGTCAAATACCTAAGAAAAAAATATTTTTCCATTTTTAATTTTTTGGTACCACATTTCAAGTTTTAAATTTTTTTTTAAATTTTAAATGGCCGCCATTTTGAAACAAAACGGCGGATGAAGCTGGCCAACGAACTCGGTCGAGACATTGGTATGTACTATGTATAAACGAAGTTACATTCAAATCGGTTCATAAATACGCCTTTTATCGCGTGACAAAATTCAGGACGTTTCAAAATGTCAGCCACGGTAGAAATTCAAAATGCTATAACTCAGCCATTTTTACTTTCTTCTATCTTTACAAGAAGAAAGTATTGGATTCGTGAAAATTTTCGACTTCCGGTTTTCGACGGATTTACACGTTTTAGAATGCCCAGAACACGATTTGATGGTTTTTAGAAAATGTCTGTCTGTGAGTCTGTCTGTCACCCTGTCACTCTGTCACTCTGTCTGTGAGTCTGTATGTGACAAAGATTTTGTGGGCGCTCTATCTCAAGAACTAATGCACAGAATTTCACAAAACTTATTATTTAGTTATACCTTGATATAAACTAGACCTGATTAGTTTTTGGTGAAAATCGCCCAACAGGTGGCGCTGCTATGCGGCCTTTTTCACGATTTCTGCAATAGCTATATCTCAAGAACTACTGCACGGATTTTCATAAAACTTCAGATTCAGTTAGTCCAGGATATAGTTTGGTGCTGATTACTTATCGCCCAACAGGTGGCGCTGCTATGCTGCATTATTCATGATTATCGCAATAGCTCTAACTCAAGAAAAAATGCACGAATTTTCCTCAAACTTCAGATTTCGTTAGTCCTTGATATAAATTACTGCTGTTTAATTTTTGGTGTAAATCGCCCAACAGGTGGCGCTGCTGTGCTGCATTTTCACGATTTTCGCAAGAGCTGTATCTCAAGAACTATTGCACGGATTTTCATCAAACTTCAGATTTAGTTAGTCCTTGACATGAATAGACGTGTAAATTAGTGCTTTTTAATTTTTGGTGTAAATCGCTCAACAGGTGGCGCTGCTATGCTGTATTTTTTGCGATTTCCGCAATAGATTTATCTCAAGAACTAACGCTTAGATATTCAACAAACTTCAGATTCAGGTATACCTTGATATCATTTAGTGCTGTTTATTTTTAGTGTAAATCGCTCAACAGGTGGCGCTGCTATGCTACATTTTTCAGAATTCCCGCTGTAGCTCTATCTCAAGAACTAATGCACGAATTTTCATCAAACTTCAAATTCAGATATACTTTGATATGAATTGGTGCTAAATTCATGTAATTTCTTGTACTATTTAAATGATTTAATTGACGTGATTTATATAAAAGAAAGTTTTGTGATGGCCACAACATACTAGTTTAAGATATAGACGAAACAAAAACTGCTCCGGAATCTTTGTTATAAAGGTCAAATACATAAGAAAAAAATATTTTTCCATTTTTAATTTTTTGGTACCACATTTCAAGTTTTAAATTTTTTTTTAAATTTTAAATGGCCGCCATTTTGAAACAAAACGGCGGATGAAGCTGGCCAACGAACTCGGTCGAGACATTGGTATGTACTATGTACACACCGAATTACATCGAAATCGGTTCATAATTACGGGAGTTACAGTGTGACATATGTCAGATATATATATATATATATATATATATATCAATTTTGAACGGAGGGTGGTTTTGGGGCCTGGGGGTCATGATCGATGAAAATATACCAAAATTTCTTGAAATCGCTTTCCTCCGAACGGCTGCAATAGCCAATAGGTAGCTTTTTTGTAAAGAAAGCTACCTAAAAAATCGTTTGCTAGATATGACTTCAATTTCTGTTTAACTGACATCACTTTCTAATGATGTTTTATTCGGAAGAGAGACGCTTGATCTTCTGAAATTAATCCTTATTATTATCATCCATAAAGTGAAAGATTTATTTTAAGCCAATTTAAAATTTCAGTTTTATTAAAATTTCAGAATTTAAAATTGCAGTAAATGCTAGGTCATTTAGATGTATTTATTACTTTTTTCCGCATATTGTCACGGAAATCGTATACTTCAATCACACTTGCTGAAGAAAACAAGCATTCTGGTTTTAAAAGCTTAAACACTTTACTATATTTACGTCAAAATGACGTATTTTTTCCTGAAATTCAATTTTGCTAATTTTAAAATTAAGTTTTAAAAAATTGAGGCTTTTCATAAACGTCAGATTAAGCATTATTGCATGTTAATATTCTATAATCGAGTTACATGTCAAGAATTCGCTAAAAACATGATGTTATTCTTTTGTAAGCAATAGGTTCCATAAAAGGTATAAGTCACATTTGTTAAAGTACGCCAAATAGCGTACAGCCTTATTATTGAAGATTAACCCAATTGCACTTACAAAGATAAAAATAGTTCAGCATTTTTTTTTATTTATTTATTATTTAATAGCGGAATTAGAAATTCGTCGAAATACCAAAAAAAAAAAAAAAAAAAAAAAAAAAAAAAAAAAAAAGGAAAAGAAACCCCTTTAAGACTAATATATATGCAATTGAACTACTGAATATTTCATATTTAAAATAAAACTTTAACGATAAGTGCTTTGAATAGGCGTAAAAACTCCATTTAAATATATTTTGCAGTTAACACGTTTACTGCAACATAGGTGATAACATTTGAGGAAAAAATATCAGGTACCGATTTGCTAAATATGGCGTCACTTTCTATAAATATGTTCTCACTTTCAATAAATATCATGTCAAACTGATTTTAAAAAACGGTTACTACGTTTTCTTTCCTATTTTGTTGGTAATTGTATATCTTTATTTATACCATTTAGCTAAGTGTTTTAGTCCCTTAAATGCAGTGAACTAAGCTACTAAGCTACACAAATTACATTTTGTCGTACACTTTACAAAAAAACTATTCAGTATTTTGACTTGAAACTAAACATAAAAATAAATTATGATCTGTAGATTTGCACAATATTTTTTTTTTTATAGAATAACCTTAAAAAAATTATTATTTTAATTAATTTATTTCACACGTTTTTCCATTACGGACACATTTTTGAATAGCATTTTTGACGCATTTTTGAAATAAAAAAGAAACACGTATATTTTCAGAAGAAAAGATAAATCATGGAGTTAGTCATTATAGATAGAATCATGATTAATTAAATAGTTTCACGATTTCTTTTATGAAATTTTTAAAATACCTTTTTTATGAAAATTATAGCATATTTTTAATGAATTAAAATTTGTGAAAATTCAATTATTTACATTAAATTATAAAAGCATTTTTCAGTGTTAAGAATTCAAATACACAATTTATTCTTCTTATGTGAAATCATTTACGTAGACGATACTTACGCATTTTAAAAGAATTTTATTATATATATATATATATATTTTTTTTTTTGTAAAGTGGCAACAAAAGAATGGTAAACAAATTAATTGTTACATTCGTTATATCATAAGTAAAAAATGCCGAGGAAATTCTTAGTTATTTATACACTTGATAAAATATCATTAGTTTACTTCACAGTGTACAAAACTGTTGTAAAATCAAAAATAACTTATACAAACATTAAAATAAAGTTAAAATATCTACGTTTAGGTCATCCTTCTATGACCTTCCTCAGGAACGTTGTCGTATATCCTCTAAAATTAGAGCAAAACCGTCTTGAGTTCAAAATGTTTGTTATATATTCAGTGAAAAGTCACTTTATCCAATTACAATCCAGAAAACATGCAATGGCACCATCTATTAGACAAAAAGTAGACTACAATTTCGAATGATTTTTAATATGGCGCCGTCTATGAAGTGAAAAAGGAATAAAAGAATATCAAATGAACAATTTTGGCCTGCAGTGGCCCCATCTATTGTAAGGCAATGTAAATAAATGTAGAACTTAAAATGCAAGAGGCAAACTTTGTTAAAATCAAAAATAGTAGTGCATACTTGACTTTGGGAAATGTAAGATTAAATAGATTAAATTGCAAAAAATTATTTTAATATGTGCAACCAAAGTTTAGGGATATTAACTGATATGTTATCACTACAAACTTCTTCATTTCTAAACCTAATTTCTATTGATTCTTTTTGAAGGCCATCTATTGCAGTATTACATGGAATTATAATTTTAGCATTATCAAAATCTATATAACTATGGGGGTTTTTGAAATAAAATTTAGCCAATGCTGTGGTCTGACGATATTGTAAAATGTCTCTTTTATGTTCTTTCAACCTCTCCAGAAATTTTCTTTTCGTAGTACCAATGTAAATTTTTTTAGCACCGCTATCCAAAATGATAGGAATTTCATAAACACCGGCACGTTCATGGCCAGGTGTAGAATCTAAATTGCAATTTAATAAATTAGTAAGGTAAGGAGGGGGAATAGCAACAAGTTGAACGTTAAATCCACGAACCATCTTCCTTAACTTTTCAAAAATGACTGGCACATACCTGAATCGACAATAAGAAGGTCTCTGCTGGTTATTAGGTAAGCTGTGACGGGGGAGACAATGTTGCTTATGAATAATATTATAAATATATTTGATGGGAAAACCATGATCTACGGCAATTTGCTTAATAAAATTAAGCTCCTGCTTTAATTGCTTGCCAGAACATATTAAAAAGGCCCTTTGTATAAATGATTTAAATGCTGCAATACGATAATTGAAGGGTAAATTAGCATTGAAAGGGATAATAGTATTTTCTTTCATAGGTTTTCTATAAACTGCATAATTCAACAACTGTCCATTGTGCTGTAAATGTACGTCCAGGAATGGCAAAGAAGAATTTTCCTCGATTTCTAAGGTGAATTTTATGTTGTGATCCAGACTATTAACTTTACTGAGAAAGTTTTCCAAGATCCAGGCGACTATGGTTCCATAAGATCAAAATGTCATCCACGTAGCGTACCCAAAATGCTGGTTTTTTTTCAAAAGTATCAAATATAAATTTCTCCAAAGGTCTCAATTTAAATTCTGCAAACAAACCAGAAACTGGAGAACCCATCGGAGCCCCTCTGGATTGCCTATAAAATTCATTATTGAAGACAAATATGTTGCTCTGTATAATAAGATTCAACCCAGCTATAAGGGAAGTTTTCATATTAATGCTAAACTGCTTCTGATTATTGATAATAGATATAATATTCTGAACAATTTTTTGCATGTCAAGAGAGGGGTACAATGATATAATATCCAAGCTGGCTAAAATTGTCTTATTATTTAGTGTACAAGTTTTAATTTTATCCAAAAATTCAGCAGTAGAATTAACGACATAGCTAGAGGAAGGCAATAACATTTTTAGTAAATATACGAATGCTTTTTCAATAAAATATACAGGTCCAGAACAACGAGCCACTATGGGTCTGATTGGATGTTCAGGTTTATGATCTTTCAAACGACCTGTAAATTTTGGGGTAATCCCAGTATGATTTAATTTAATGTGATTTTTCATGCAATCCGGCCATTCTCCATTTCTTACCAGTTCTTGAGACTTTCTGAATATAGAGGAATTTAAGTCCTTTTTAAGAATTACACACCCATTTCTTGAATACAAGCTTTTGTCTTATCAATATAGTCACATTTGTTGAGCACAGCAATTTTGTTTGTCTTATCTGTTTTTATGAAAACAATATCTTTGTCTTTCCTTAATTTTTGGACTGTCCTAAATAAGTTAAGTTGGGAATGATCCAGTTTCCGGGGAATTTTATTTGCTAACTTGAACATATAGGCCCTAGTCTTCTCTCTTTCTGTATCTGGAATTGAGTTGAGCAAGGATTCACAGTCTGCAACCAACGATTTAGAATCAAAACTATTTTTGAAGACAAATTTTGGGCCAAGTGACGAAGCTTGGCACTCAATATCAGAAAAGACTCTGCTAGAATAATTAGCAAACTGAATAGGCTTAATAGGAGGAGGGCGACATCTTTTCTCTTTTTCCGCACTTGAAAGATCATAAACCTGAACATCCAATCAGAGCCATAGTGGCTCGTTGTTCTGGACCTGTATATTTTATTGAAAAAGCATTCGTATATTTACTAAAAATGTTATTGCCTCCCTCTAGCTATGTCGTTAATTCTACTGCTGAATTTTTGGATAAGATTAAAACTTGTACACTAATTAATAACACAATTTTAGCCAGCTTGGATATTATATCATTGTACCCCTCTCTTGACATGCAAGAAATTGTTCAGAATATTATATCTATTAATAATCAGAAGCAGTTTAGCATTAATATGTAAACTTCCCTTATAGCTGGGTTGAATCTTATTATACAGAGCAACATATTTGTCTTCAATAATGAATTTTATAGGCAATCCAGGGGGGCTCCGATGGGTTCTCCAGTTTCTGGTTTGTTGCAGAATTTAAATTGAGACCTTTGGAGAAATTTATATTTGATACTTTTGACAAAAAACCAGCATTTTGGGTACGCTACGTGGATGACATTTTGATCTTATGGAACCATAGTCGCCTGGATCTTGAAAAACTTTCTCAGTAATGTTAATAGTCTGTATCACAACATAAAATTCACCTTAGAAATCGAGGAAAATTCTTCTTTGCCATTCCTGGACGTACATTTACAGCACAATGGACAGTTGTTGAATTATGCAGTTTATAGAAAACCTATGAAAGAAAATACTGTTATCCCTTTCAATGCTAATTTACCCTTCAATTATCGTATTGCAGCATTTAAATCATTTATACAAAGGGCCTTTTTAATATGTTCTGGCAAGCAATTAAAGCAGGAGCTTAATTTTATTAAGCAAATTGCCGTAGATCATGGTTTTCCCATTAAATACATTTATAATATTATTCACAAGCAACATTGTCTCCCTCGTCACAGCTTACCTAATAACCAGCAGAGACCTTTTTATTGTCGATTCAGGTATGTGCCAGTCATTTTTGAAAAGTTAAGGAAGATGGTTCGTGGATTTAACGTTCAACTCGTTGCTATTCCCCCTCCTTACCTTACTAATTTATTAAAGTGCAATTTAGATCCTATACCTGGCCATGAACGTGCCGGTGTTTATGAAATTCCTATTATTTTGGATAGCGGTGCTAAAAAAATTTACATTGGTACTACGAAAAGAAAATTTCTGGAGAGGTTGAAAGAACATAAAAGAGACATTTTACAATATCGTCAGACCACAGCATTGGCTAAATTTTATTTCAACAACCCCCATAGTTATATAGATTTTGATAATGCTAAAATTATAATTCCATGTAATACTGCAATAGATGGCCTTCAAAAAGAATCAATAGAAATTAGGTTTAGAAATGAAGAAATTTGTAATGATAACATATCAGTTAATATCCCTAAACTTTGGTTGCACATATTAAAATAATATTTTGCAATTTAATCTATTCATCTTACATTTCCCAAAGTCAAGTATGCACTACTATTTTTGATTTTAACAAAGTTTGCCTCTTGCATTTTAAGTTCTACATTTATTTACATTGCCTTACAATAGATGGGGCCACTGCAGGCCAAAATTGTTCATTTGATATTCTTTTATTCCTTTTTCACCTCATAGACGGCGCCATATTAAAAATCATTCAAAATTGTAGTCTACTTTTTGTCTAATAGATGGTGCCATTGCATGTTTTCTGGATTGTAATTGGATAAAGTGACTTTTCACTGAATATATAACGGACATTTTGAACTGAAGACGGTTTTTCTCTAATTTTAGAGGATATACGACAACGTTCCTGAGGAAGGTCATAGAAGGATGACCGAAACGTAGATATTTTAACTTTATTTTAATGTTTGTATAAGTTATTTTTGATTTTACAACAGTTTTGTACACCGTGCAGTAAACTAATGATATTTTATCAAGTGTATATATAACTTATATATAACTTTTTACTGTGTAATTCTCCAGTTCTTTTATTAAATTCTTAGTTATTTGGCTGAATTTACATTTCTAAAATTAAAATCCGCCAAAATATAAAATAACTTCTTTGCTTAATAGAGATGCAAATATAATATAAAAAATATTGTTACTTTCAAATTTTATCTTATTAAATAATGCTTCGCGAATCCAAACAAAGCATAGCTTTTGCTAGCATTAAATATGATTACATAAAATATATTTTTCTACGATTTATATGAAATCGAAAATGAAACATAGCAAATGTTTTCTAAGAATTGGGTTTTTTTACAAAGAAAGCTTCAAGACTGGCATCAGGACTGAAAGGTTCTGGAATTTGATGTCATTATCATGTTATTCGCTGAAGATTTATTTTTTATGAATGAATGTTTCCGTTTAAAAATAATTAGGCAATCCACTATGGAATATCCGTGGTTAAAGATGATCCATATACCAACCGTTCAAAGAATAGAAAAAAATATATCGTTTTTAATTGAAAATACTAAAAGAATTTTTACATTTACTATCTTTTTTTAGAATTCCCAATAGCTACATCAAAAAGCATTTTTGGTACTTTCGTATAAACAAGCGGTCAGTCGTGATTTTTTTTTACTATTTATAGCAACCATCATTAATATGATAATTTTGAATAGTTCGATTTGAAATCGATTAAATTCGTATTTTTTTTTTTTTTTTTTATATATTATTGGGTTTTCATTTCATTTGCCGATTTAGTCATGGAATATTGCACGAAAAAACTCCCACATGATGAGTTATTTACATTGTTTTAAGAGCAATCGGATTCATCTTTCGTAATTGGGTTGCACGAATATTTAAAAAATATTCTTGCTTAAAAATTACTGCAAAATAGATTTAAAAAAAAATAGTAAATTGAGAGTCACTTTTCAAACAAATAGCATTGAATGTACTTTTTGTTTTCCATTAGACGTTGAAAAAATCAAATTTGTGATGTTTAGAGGTTAAACAAATTGCAGTAAAAGCATAATTTATGGTTAGGTCATTGCCATCAAAAATATGATGCCAGCGATACTCACGGACATGGGGGATACTCACATTTATAATATTCCATTCAGAGCAAATGGGTTCATCTTTTGAAATTTGGGGTTGCAAATTTAAAAAGATCCATGCTTGAAAATTAATTTAAAGTCCATTAAATTCAGAAAACTGTATCTCATTTCTATGATTTTTAGTGATCTGTATTAAAATCAGACCCAATTAAAATCTGAAAACTGAGATATAATTTTCAAATAAAATTCATTTGAGAGTATTTTTTTTCTATTCAGCGTGAAAAATGAAATTGCGCATGTTTAGAAGTTAAGAAAAATTACAGTAAAGGCACAATTTATGGGTTAGGTCGTTGATACCATCAGTATGATGTTAGCGTTACTCACTAACATATTTTACTTTATAATGTATATATATATGCTATACCATAGAGAATTTTACTAAATACTACGCCAATGTTTTGATTTTTTTTATTCGTATTATAAAGAAAATCATATATTTTTTTGTTACACCAGCCAAGAAAACGATCATTCTGATATTTAAAGCTGAGGGCAGTACAATAACGTCATGTTTTCTGATTGTTTTTATAATGATTTGTGGGCGGGAAAGCACAAATATGAGTTATTATTGCCGTATTATTTCATTTTAATTTATTGTGCCCGGAAGCCCCTCCTAATTGGCACGGGTGACGCCGGGTACTTCTGCTAGTTATTTAATATAACCCTGAGATCTTTCAAACCCACATGCGTTCATTTTCAAAGGGAAAAGATGACTGACTGAATAGAAAACAAATTTTAAAGCAAAAACAAAATACTACGCATGCGCAAGCGAAGTTCAGTCCATTGCTCTACAAAGGGGTGAAAAAATCAGTTCATATTTTCAGGAGTTCTTGAAATACAAAAATAGCTAAAACGATAATTTCAACATACTATCATTACTCTTCAATAAACCGTGAATCCATTGACATTTTACTTAAGAATGACACTATTTGTAACGAAGTTCTTTCTTATAATATTCCCGCGATTTGATATAATATCCTAATTATTTCAAGAACTCCTGAAAATATGAACTGATCTTTTCACCTCTCTGTAGAGCAATGGATTGAACTTCTCTTGCGCATGCATAGTATTTTGCATTTGTTTTTAAATTTGTTTTCTATTCAGTCAGTCATCTTTACCCTTTGAAAATGAACGCGCGTGCGTTTGAAAGATCTCAGGGTTATATTAAATAATATCTTTATATGTTTTTGTCACCTTTTAAGTAATTATAAGTATGTTTTAAAGTTTATATTTATAACAAGGTGAAAATTCCTTGACAACACTGGTTTTTTAATACAGTGTTTTGACTCTAACATAAACTAAGATTTTTAATTTCAACACTACAGCATTCTTTTAATTCACCATGCAAAAAATAAAAAATGCTGCTGGTGAGTTTAAAAAAATGCTATTGGCGAGATTTGCGCCCTGCTAACATAAAAGTACCAAGAACGCTTTGCGATCATTGCAACTTTTATGCAGTTTTAATTGAAAAAATAATTTTGATTAAAAATGGCCGACATATGAAAAGCGAAGAATCAGTCTGTCCGTAATTGCTTGTGACAGTCACATGACTAGCATTGCTTTTCTGTACAGATGCTTTTCCGTGTCTGGTATCTTTCTCCGAATTTTCATACTGTCGGCATCAGTTTTTTGGAAAAATTAAGAAAAATTTCAACGGACGGATTTATATATAAAAAAAAGTTGGATATTCGGATGTAAAAAAGAACTCCAGATTTGCTCTGAAATTTTCAAATCTATATCTTCATTAGTTTTCTTAAATTTAGCCAACTGGTAAAAATTGTCACCATTTTTATTGCCACAAACCATTCGTTGCAATCAGCAAAAGAGAAATAGCCGCTCTTTCGCCGCCACGTACAGGGTGGTCCATCTGTTGGTTCCTTTTTGAACTACGACTATTTCACAGGTTATTTGTGTCAGTTATCATGTATCATGCATGTATGAACTTTCACAGGTTATTTGTGTCAGCTGTCATGTATCATGCATGTATGAACTTTCACAGGTTATTTGTGTCAGTTATCATGTATCATGTATGTATGAACTGTCACAGATTATTTGTGTCAGCTGTCATGTATCATGCATGTATGAACTTTCACAGGTTATTTGTGTCAGCTGTCATGTATCATGCATGTATGAACTTTCACAGGTTATTTGTATCAGCTGTCATGTATCATGCATGCATGAACTGTCACAGGTTATTTGTGTCAGCTGTCATGTATCATGCATGTATGAACTTTCACAGGTTATTTGTGTCAGCTGTCATGTATCATGCATGTATGAACTGTCACATGTATGCCATTTGTAATTATGGACTCGTTGAAAACACAACGGTACAATGGCACACACTGCTCGCCGAAACGCCAAACCATCAACTTATTGAACGAAATTTCCAGGTCTCATAATTTCAAGAAATTCTGATGTGAATTGGCCGCCAAGATCGTGTGATTTAACCCAAATGAATTATTTTCTTTGGGGGTTTCTGAAAAGTAAAGTGTACGCCAATAACCCCCACATAATCCAAGATCTCAAACCTAACATCCGAGCTCAAATTTTGGCCACGGATTCACTCATTCTGGGAAAAGTCATCGAAAATTTTGATGTTCGGATGATGGTGCGTAAGCGGAGCCGCGGTGGCCACATGTGCGATATTGTATTCTATACATAAATGGCATAGACCCATCTTCCATGTTCAATAGAAAATTTCGATTTTCACTTATAAAAAATGCGTTTTCTTTCAAAATAAAAATAGAACCAATAGATGGACCACCCTTTACCTTACCGTTTTATATATATAGATGCTTTTAAAACATTCTTTAATTTATTCAGATATAATGAAAATTAAATTCACTGTATAAATGCGAAAATATTAGTGCCAATTTGTTGAAATTTTAAATTTGGAAATGCTTTAACGGTTTATAATGTTTCCTCGGTGATTGTCCGACTATATTAAAATCAGTTTATAATTAATCTAATTACCAAGGAATAAACAGCTATTTTTCTCTATGAAACTAGTACACTAAAATTCTAATTACCCGTACTCTTGCCACTCGAATGTTAAAATATCTGGATGAATATCACGAAATAAAATATAGATACATATCAGAAAAAACTTATTTGTACTAAGTATAATATATATAAGGCTGACGGCCTGAAAAATTATGACAATTTTCACCAATTGGCTAAAATTCAGAAAACTAATCGAGATATCTATTTGAAAATTTTAGAGCTAGTATAAAAAAAAATTCAAATCCGAATATCCTTTTTTTTTTTTTTTTTTCTTATCCGTCGAAATTTTTTCAGAATTTTTGTAAAAAAGTGACAGTACGAAAATTCGGAGATAGAAACCAAACAGGGACGAACATTCATTTTGAAATATTTGACAAAAATACAAGAATATGCATATGAGTAAATACAGAAAGCAGGTGAATATGACGTCATTGAAGGAATTAAAAAGGAAAATTAATATAACGTCATACAGGAATTATGACGAACATTTTCGAATATTTTACAATAATACAAGGAGTATAAATATCAGTACTAAAAGCAAATGAATATTCGTCATATTGGAAATAAAATTAACGTTTTCAAGTATTTGTAAATAATACAAGGATCATCAGTATAAATATTATAACTTAGTCTTAACGTAATTTGCTTAAAAATAGGAGGTAATTTTCCTTGCCGTCCCTTTTTTCCCTTATCGTACCATTTTTTTCTCTCAACATCCGTTTAAGACAATGTTATAACAAAATGTTGTACTAAAAATACCACATTGTTATTATTTCTTATTTGAATGTTTTGTGGGTTCTATGCAAATTCATTATAAGTAAAAATTTCGAAGAAAATAAAAAGTTAGAGATGTAAAATGGCAAGGAAAATTAACCTCGCAAGTTTAACTTAAACCTCAGTTAAGTAAAAAAAAATTTCCTTGCTGACCATTTTTTCTTTATTTTGAATTATATTTTGAGCCTATAAATTTAAAATGTTATTTTATTGAGTTTAATTTTATCAGATTTTTATTTCTAAAAGTTAAAAAATTATGAGAATGCCTCATATACGTTTTTAAATTTAATGCAAAAAAAAAAAAAAAAAAAAAAAAAAAAACATTTTTTTCCAGGAATAAAACCGGGTCATTGACAACTTTGGAAAGCTAGGTAGAAGTAAGTAATAAATGGTCGAACTAAAGCGTTATAGGTAAGTTTTATTTCACACCATAAACCTACATTCTTGGGATTGCACGCGATATGCGGGCTGCGTCCAAAACACACTATTCGGGTAACTGAAGTTTTATTGTACCTCCAAAGAAAGTTATGTTTTTCGTAACAATTTGGGTATTTTGCACAGCGTTATTTTATTCAAGAAATGTAACACATATTTTGCCAGACATAAAAAAAATAATATTTTCGCAAAAATCGAAATTATAGACTAATGAAACAAAAAATATCAATATTAAATTAAAAAAACTTATATTTTGAAAAAAAAAAAATTCATGAAAAAACGGAAAGTGTACTCTCAGCAAAGGTGCCGTTATATTCTTCGTTTTTTTCCCAGAGAACTTTCGCACTTCCCTTCCCCGTTTTTAAGATGGAAATTTTCCGCTTTTCAAGACGAAAGTTTCTATTTTTAGAAATAAATGTGAAAAATTATTTAAAAAATATATATTAAAAATATTTTTAAAAAAACTATATAATAATTTATATACTGATTTGCCTTCCTCTGTATTCGAACTTCTGTAGTCGCCATTAAGGGGACCGGGAAAGCCCTATATCCGCCATGTTAAATTCACCAACTTTATGTATCTTTTTATCAGAAATGGTGAAAGATAGAGGTCTAGATTTTTTAGAGTAGTTAGAATAATATTATTTACGTATTTTAACAAACGATTTTCTTTCTAAGTGAAACTTAAAATTAATTATTAATTATTTAATGAAAGTCATTTTTAAATTAGCATTTTTTGTAAGATTTTACTGCCTGAAATAAGTAATTCTCAACAAATCATTAAATCCCTGTGTTAAACTACACAATATAACATAATATAAGTATTAAAAAAAATCTGAGTTTTTAAGTTTAATAGATATTGAAAAAAAGGAACATAAGCATGAAAAATCCAAGTTTTGAGAAAAAGTCAATTAAAGATTTAAAGGATCATTAAGCTGTGAAGCACTCTTAGAAAAGAATGAATAATTTCAGCACTTATTTTTTTATATATTACATGTGTGACACATCGTTGGGAAAATAAAAGTTTAAACTATTTCATGATATAAAAAAGCAAAAATCGATTTTTTCCCCCAAATTTTGCTTACTTGGTCCCCTTAAGAATGCATGCTCTCAGGGACAGTGAACCTTTTCACACCCACATGCCAATTTTTTCTTTAAAAATATATTTTACGTGATCATGACGTGCCAACTGTAAAAAAAATTAATGGATCAAATGATATTGAATCAAAATTACTTAAAATTTTATTTCTAGCATTAAAAAAATATGAGTAATATTTTATGTTATACTTCAGAAATTTGTTTTAAAAATAGCATTTCTGTTGTCTCACCTTAGATGCCAAATAATTTATATCAGCTTCGTTTTAAGAAAATACATGTTAAATTGGACTCATTTGACAAGATATTTTTAATTGAATTTTTCATATAATTTATTTCCGAAAAGAATGTCTCGCCGAAAAGTTGTCAAAATGGCAAGCGCCAGAATCTACAACTTTTAGTGTCTGGTATCGAATTCAAAATTGTTATAATTTTACCATCGACATTTTTGCTTATGATGCTTTTTAGTCTTTCTTTTGCGATAATTTCCTAATTCTCTCTTGTTCTTAAAATTTTGAGAGCCAGTATTGAGGTAGATTGGGATATATTAAGTTATATATCGGTTTCTTCAAAATCTGTATGACAACCGACCTAACTAATCGCATTCTGATAAACAGAGACAACATCTTGATTAATTAATGCATTTTGTGAAATTCTATAATATTTTGATGCAGAACCTCAATGTATGCCGTGACAAAAATAATCTGCGGCGTGCCATAGGTTTGCCATCCCTGAGTTTATATCCTCTTTACCTCCTGGCAGTGTTGAATTCAGACACTTTTCTCCGGAAGGGATTTCTGTGGCTCTGGGGGGGGGGGGGACATTATAGAATTCCGGACTGTGTTGTACTTTTTGACCATTGAAATCACAAAATCTCAAATCTTCCGGGAAGGGGGGGGGGACATCTTTTGGCTCCGGGGGAAAAGCCCCCACCCCCGGCCATTCCCTGAATTCAACACTGCCACCTGGTTATGTGGACATCAATTACGAAAATTTAATTGGATATTTTCAGCTTTTCTCAATTGAAAAGGAGCATTTTCGTTTTTAATGTTCAACGAGTAAGGATAAAAAGGAAATTTTCCATTTATTCCTGGAAAAATTACAATTTCCACCCAAAATGGAAAGTTTCATTTACAAGACAGATATATGACATAAATTTACCAGCAATATTCATATATACGGATTTTTTTTTTTTTTTTTTTTTACTCAATAATAATATATGAAACTTGTCCAGTTTAGATTTAAAGAGGATTTTTGTATTTTCCTCACACAATCATTTCCAATTTTTTTTTTTTTTTTTTTAAGTCATGCTAATAAATTTAATTATTAAAACTGAACTTGATTTGATTATAAGTAACACTTATCAATCTTAAAATTCTACTTAAGGGGTCTCTGGAGTCTTAAAGCTTTAAAATTTTCGCGATTTAAATTTTTTTTAATGTTAAACCCCTATCGTTTCCGAACATTTTGATATAATTGTTTCCCTAAAATTCCCATTAAAATAAAAGTTATGGCTTTTAGAATTATACCCTATCAACAGCTGAAGCTGCGTATCCAAAACTTTGAAGTCACTTTTCTCCAAATGACGTTTTGGGGCATAACGCGTACAATATCTCAAAAACTTCTAAATATTTTTTCATGAAATTTTCAAAACATATGTCTCATGTTAGTCTGTATAAACTGAACTTAAAATTTCCTTTTTACTGTTCAAAAAAATATTTTTTTAAGTGATTATATTGTTGAAATTTTCTAAATCTTGCATTAGCTAAATACAACTTTGTCTTAAAATCAAATACATTTTAAGATATTAAATGTTGAAAATGCTCTTTCTTTTCATTTTTTTTTTCAATTTTAAGAGTCCTGAGACCCTTAATTAGCGGAGAATAAATTAAAAATGCGTTATTACTTGTGAAAGTTCGATAGACCTTAACTGTCTTAAAAGTAAGACGATGATAAAATAAGGCTTAAGATGACAATTTAAAAGCAATGACTTTTAATTCATTAAATGATTTTACTGATCATATTAGGATTGTTATGCATAATTACCACGAATGACATATGACATCCGATGTTTGAAGAGCTAATCATCTGAAAATTGATTATGGATGAACTTCCGTGGCAATAATAACAAGTTGGAAATTGCACGTCAAACGTGGCAAATGAGGGGCGTTCGTACTATAACTAGTTTTATAAATATTTTTTGCATCGCATATTGTACTGAATGTATATTTTAGTGCACTTCATAAGTTCATATCAATTTCATTCTGTTCGAAAGGTTGTAATATCATTAAAATGCACTTGAAAAAAAAATTCCTATTGGCCATAATGTAACGGAAAACTTTTGACTGTCCCTATAATTAAACTATACATCCGATTTTCATAAAATTTTAAATGACTCGACAAAACTTTGCAACAATTATATATTTAAGATTTCAGACCATTCGGTTGGGTAGTTTTAGCTATGTTATATGCGGACGAACGGTCAGACAGACGGACCGAACGACGACTATATGTGCTACGTATTTATATAATTATGAACGCACCTAAAAACATGTATCTAACAAAGACAAATTGTAAATTTAATAAATGTATATAACAATATGCTTTTCTCAAAATCATGTTTCAAATGACTGTATGTTACAGTTTTTTCCCCCTATAACTAGATTTATAAACTTAATGTTGCATTATTTCGTCTTTTTTTTTTACTATGTTTTGAAAATTGCAATCGTCAGTTAAATTTTACGCTAAAAAAACAAACATTTTGGAATATACTTTCAAGTATAAAATACTTAAATATGATAACGTTTTTATAGATATAAATGTGGCGGCTAAATCTCACACATCTTTAAAAGTTATATTAATTTTATAATATAATTCAATGCTGTAATTTCAAAAACGGATTTGAATCATTTTTCTCCATAACTGTTTTCAAATCATGCTAAACGGCCAAACAATCTGTTAAGAATTTTCACACATTTTAATTGCACAGACACTAATTATGTTATTTAACACCAAAAAGATAACTATAGTTTTCTAATTAAAACTATATGGGTAAAAAGAGTTCATCATCTAAAAGAAATCCCTTAAAATTTACAGTTATATCACTGCGTAAGCATTATCTCTCCATACGCGCGAAAACAACAATTCCCTCTTACGCTAACATTGTTAAAAGAGAAAATCTCTGGTGAAGAGCTTTTATTTCCCTTTCAAGTTTCCCGCCAAATATGACGCAAGCACTCAGCTTCTGTCGTCAAATTACAAATCGTTACAGATTTATTTAATGTACACTACATTTGTTTTATGCTGTTGGAAAAAAATGAAAATATAGGAAAATAGAAAGAAAAAGAAGTGAAAGATAAAAAGAGGATGAAAAACATCCACGTGATCAAATCGCGGGAGAAAGGGTGAAGAACCCTTCCTTCCGCATCATTCATTCTAATTTCAAATATTCGTTCTGCTTTCTTTTTCATTTATATCGGGATTTCTGCTGTTTTTCTTCTGACTTGGTCACTCTTGTTTACTTTATAGTAGAAAGCGTACAACGTAAAATGCTTTATATCTGGCCGTTTATTTTCATTTTTATGTAAAGTAAACAAACATTTAGTACATTTAGTAGTATTTTACAGCAGGATTTTAACAGGTTAAAAATGATGAATGCTTTTATCTTTACAATATCATTCTTTATTTTTTACCATTTACAATTTGTCATTCATTCCTGACTTGATCGCGCTTATTTATTTTATAGTAGAAAGCTCTAACTACGTAAAGGCTTTAAATCTGGTATATTATCGGGTTTTTTTTTTGTTTTTTTTTTTTTTACTTTATAGTAGAAGGCTCGAACAGCGAAAAAGTTTTAAATTTACCGGTTTGTTATCGTTTTTATGTTAAACAAACAATTTTTTAGCGTAGTATTTTTACGCATGCAGCATTTTGTATACATTTATTGAAAGTTCTTATTTTTCGAAATATTCCTCTTTCTTTTTTCCATTTATACCGGCTATTCAGCTGCTTCTAATATGATTTGGTCAATCTTGTTTATTTTACAGCAGAAGGCTCGAACATCGAAAAGGTTTTAAATTTAGCGGTTTTTTGTGGTTTTTATGTTAAACTAAAAAAACGTTTAGTAAAGTATTTTTACACATGCAGCATTTTGAACACAGTTATTAAAGCTCATATACGTTCTTATCTTTGGGAATATTCTTCGTTCTTTTAATCATTTATATCAAAAAATCATCCGTTTCTTTTATGACATGGTCAATCACCTTAACTTTATGTTGACAGTTCAAACAAGGAAAATACTTTAAATTTAGTGGTTTGTTATTGTTTAAATATCAAGTGTAAAAAAACCCCTTTAGTAATGTATTTTTATACATGCAGCATTTTGTATATATTATTTAAGGATAATATACGCTAAATTTATATAAATAGGTTATGTAGATACATAAACATTTCTCAGGATAAAACGCAATTATAACATGTTATAATTCTGTTTATTTTAACAGTTTGAAAAAAAAAATAGTAACTGTTTTTTTTTTTTTTATAGTTGGGTTAACTTCCTTTTCATCTGCAAGTTGTCAATCAACGATTATAAAGCCAAGAATTTCACTTACTTTGGCATAGTCACAAAAGTTATACATTAAACAATTATTTATGATAAACAGAAAAACATGCTGTTTGAAAATAGGTATTTTCTCCCTTTTATTAACATTGATTAGATATAATAGTATTATCTTTAAACCGTTTAAAAATCAATATATTATTAATTATATAATGGATAGTACTTTTTTATTTTCTTTGAGATTAAAAAATGGAATATTTAACCAATTTTTATTGTAAAATTAGTCTTTTATCCTTAACTTTTATTTCAAATAAGTGCAGGTAAATGAGCAGAACTACATTCTAAGGTCAATGACACAAACATACTACTGATTTTTGCAGAAACAAATTTAATAATAAAAGTTTATTATATATATTTTTTTATGTAAAAATAACTAATAGCATGATGTCAGTAAAATTTAAATTATTTTATGTTATTGAATTTTAGAATAAAAGTTATATAGAAATGTGCAAACTTTAAATAAAAAGATTTATGAAATGATTCAAATAATATATTTCAAAGATTTTATAGATCTTCAAACATCATAAATATCATTAAATAAAAATAAAAAGTTCATTAAAAAATATGTTGTAACAAAGATAATAGTATTTTATAAATTTTTATTCAATTTATTTGCATATAAATTTTAAGAAACAAATTTCTAACTCCGCTTTAATTGATAAATTATTTAACAAAATAATAATATTTGCCTGCTGTGTGAACCAAATGTTTTAGTCAATACATTTTATTAAAAAAAATTAATTTAATATTTTCATTTTTGTATTTTCTGTATACTGAGCGACATTTTGATAAAAGGATAAATTTAACAGTATTAATGATTTACAAAAATATCTTAATTATTCAAATCTTTCTAAATCTTTTCATTTTTATGATTTTTTGACAGGACAAACTTTTAATAGAAAAATTAATTTACAATGAATGGTTAAAATATGTTATTTCATTAATAAAATTTAAAATATCTCTTAATTTTCATATTTGCTCTAATATTCACAAAATGTCAAGGGTAAAGTAAATTTTGAAAAAGTTATATGTGTGCGCGCAAATTTATATGCTTTTGCAATTATTAAAATTATTTTAAATATTTTTACATTTCCTCTAAACTGTGACTTTCAGTACAGAAATAAGTTTACTAAAAGTTATATATTGGTACAGATAATTTTTTTTATAATTATTTAAACCATTTAAACCATTTCAAACATTTTTATATTTTCTCTAATTGGAGAGAACTTAAGCCGAAAAATAAATTTAGTTTTGGCTATGTATTGCTAATTTAAAAAATCTTTCGTAATTATTCAAATCACTTTAAATATTTTCATTTTTATATTTACTCTAAACTGAGAAAAGTATGATAGAGAAACAAACATAACTACATGTATTAAAAGGTCTCGTAAACGTTCAAATGATTCTATACCTTTTCAGCTGTATATTTAATAACTATTAACTCTATCCTGAGCAAAATTTTAGAAAATAATTTTAATAATGAATATCAATTGGTAAGATTAAAAGTTCTCATAATTTCTAAAATCACTCTAATCACTTCATTTTTACGTTCTCTTTAAATTGTATAAAGCCTATATCTTTTCAGCTTTATATTTACTAATTATCAACGTTATCCCGAAAATTTTTTTAGAAAATAAATTTAATAAAAAATATAAATCTGTAAGATTAAAAGCTCGAATAATTACTAAAATCATTCTGATCACTTCATTTTTACATTCTCTTTAAATTGTATAAAGCCTATATCTTTTCAGCTTTATATTTACTAATTATCAACTCTATCCTTAAAAAAATTTAGAAAAAAATTTAATGATAAATATAAATTGATAAGACTAAAAGCTCGTATAATTACTAAAATCATTCTAATTTACTTCATTTTTTCATTCTCTTTAAATTTTTATAAAGCCAATATCTTTTCAACTTTATATTTACTAATTATCAACTCTATCCCGAAAAAAAATTTAGAAAAAAAATTTAATAATAAATATAAATTTTTAAGATTAAAAGCTCGTATAATTACTAAAATCATTCTAATCACTTCACTTTTACATTCTCTCTAAACTGTATAAATTTTTGATAAGAAATAAAACAGTCATTCTTAATGAATTATAAAACTCACGTGGTTATTCAAACAATTCTAAATCGTTTTATGTTAAAGCAATTTTTGAGACTCTTACTATTTTTCTTTTGGTTAGTAAAAATATTTATATGATTCTAATAGAAAAAAAAAGTCAGTTTCTAGCTTATCAAGATCTCTAATCGTGGTATTTTTAATCTCGTTGTTCTCAAACACAAAATACCGGCTTCTTGAAAAGATGAAAACAACACCAGACTTTATTTCATGCTAACATCTTCAAAATATTACTGATATGTAAAAAATAATTTAATTTAAGCTTTGGATATTTTTTTAATTAAAAAAATTATTTAAATATATTCCTATCATACCAAAAAATAGAGTTAACCGATATGTAAATTTTTAAAAAGGGAGTCCAGATAGAAAAAAAAAAAAAAATTTCCTTTAAAAAATCAACAGTTGATTTTTAAAAAATCCTGCAGCATTTAGAAGCTTTTAAAATTTTCGGCAAAATAATATACATATTTATATAATTTAAAGCTAAACCGCTGCTTCCCATTGCATTTGATATCAATTACAATTGTTCGGCATAATAAAATGTCGTTTTCTTAATATAGCTCCTTAATACATCTTTTTTATAATATATATATATATATATATATACCAAAAAACTTTTCATCAATATACATAGATATGTATCTTTGCAGTTTGTTCGTTTCATCAGATATCAGGCAACGAGCGCGATGTAAGAAGAAACAGACTAAATTCACTTTAATCATAAGGGGGGAAATGTTTAAACAATATGGAAATAAAAAAGAAGATTTAGTCCAAAAAATTTTACTTTCAAAAACACAATAATTAATTAAAAAAAAATCCTTTATTATTTAAAAGTGTTTTAATTACGTTATTTTTAAGTGCTTTAAATAAGAAAAATAAATTTAGAGATAAAACAATATTTTCGACGAATTTAGTATTAAATTATTTAATTGCAACTGTTTGACTAAATTACATATATAAATATATTAAAGGGTAAAACAAAATTTCTTCGAAAGTTGAATTTTGTATTAACATAATCATAATTGTTTGACTAAATTAAAAATTATCTATATTAAAATTTAAAAAGTTTTCTGTTGAATTTAATGTTAAATTATTTATTTACAAATATTTGACTAATAAAATGTTTTTCCTTAAATATGCCAAAACCTTTTTTTGCTTATATATATTATTTTGCGTCATTCATCAATTATCAGGATAAAAACGTATCTCGTGCTTTAAAAAGTTTGAGAACCACTGTTCTAATCCTTCCGCAGCTGAAATCTTAAACTCAATAGTTAATAAAAAAAATCCTTTATTATTTAAAAGTGTTTTAATAACGTTATTTTAAAGTTCTTTAAATAATAAAAAAAAATGTAAAGATAAAACACTATTTTCGACGAATTTAGTATTAAATTATTTAATTGCAACTGTTTAACTAAATTATATATATACATATATGAAAGGGTAAAACAAAATTTCTTCGAAAGTTGAATTTAGTATTAACTTAATCATAATTGTTTGGCTAAATTAAAAATTATCTATATTAAAAAATATCTATATTGAAACTTTAAAAGTTTTCTGTTGAATTTAATATTAAATTTATTTATGTACAATTATTTGACTAATAAACTACTTTCCCTTAAATATGGCAAAACATTTTTTGCTCATATATATTATTTTGCTTCTTTCGTAAATTATCAAGATAAAAACGGATCTCGTGCTTTAAAAAGTTTGAGAACCGCTGTTCTAACCCTTCCGCAGCTGGAATGTGATTTTTTTTTTTTAAATAGAGAGAAGTCCCCATGGGGGTTGCAAGCTTACCTTGCGATACGGCGGGCAGAACAGCAAGGGTCGCGGCCAATATCAGGTAATTTGCCGCAGAAGGGCCGAACATGGTCTAGAGCTCGGAAAAAAGATGACTGCTTCACTTTCTTCTCGCTTTCGCTTCTATTCTTGAGAGGATGAGAGTTTCCGCGGGCATCATGCGCTCGAAGAGTGGGTTACCAACTGCGGCTCTTGGCGACCTCAGAAAAAGATGCCGACAAGAAAACTTTCCTTGGCGACTTACTCCGGAGATGCACTGAAAAAACGAATTCACGGGGGCAACAGAAAATCGTTTCATATTTTAAAGGAGTACAATAGAGTCTCGATTATCCGAGTTAATATGGACCAAGCTCATCTCGGATAAGAAAAAAAAAAAAAAAAACTCGGATAAACCCGGTTTACACAAATCGTCACCAACTAAGGAGATGAAATATAAAATTTCACTTAATTCATTCATTTTTATGGTTCTAGTAACATTTCTTTGATGTACATTTCCGTTACTTTTTAAGAAAAACTGGGAATGAAATTGCTTATTTGAAAAAGCCCTTGATAGTTTTTTATTTGTTAAATGTCAATTTTGCTGCAGTTTCTTTATCTTTTTTTTTTTTTTTTTTTTTTTTTTTTTACCGATTTCTAATATTTTTCTTGCCACTAAAACTTACCAGTAAATTTTTCCTAATTCAATTGTCGAAATCTAACAATTGTCAGCAATTAAATATGGCAAAAATTTCCATTCAATTTTAGAGATAAGAAAACCGTACAAATTGTCAGCTATGTGATTCTATTAGTATCATGAAAATTGTAGTGCAACCTCTTCTTTCTGCTCAAAGTATTAAATAGTTTTTTTTTTCAATCGAACTTATACCTTTGGAATGGATCATTTTCTTCTGATAGACTCATGGATTTTATTATTATGAAACAGCCATTATAAATGAAAATGAAAGAACAGCCGTAAAAAGTTAGAACTCTGATTTTCTGGTCAGAATGGGAAAGAAATTGCCATATTTTTTCCCCTATTCAGACCAGAAAATCAGAGGCCTAACTTTTTACGACTGGTCTTTTATCTTCATTTAACACTTCATTTACAATGACTGTTTCATAATAATGGAAGCCATCAGTCCACGAGAAGAAAATAACTCGGGTTAAAGTGGGACTCAGATAATCGGGACTCTACTGGTAACCTATTGATGTGTTTCACATGCTAACCCCTTCGGCCCTCATGACCTATTATAGGACAGTCTTTCATAGAATATCATTTTATCTTACCAGTTATTTTTTGTTAATATCAGCATATAATAGCGATAGTATATGTCTATACGTTTATTACTATAACCAGGGCTTAATTTGCGCCGGAGCCCACCGGAGCTCAGCTCCGGTACTTCTCTGTTTTCCGTAAATATTTAAATATTGGTTGGAATTCACCGGAGCTCTTAAATACAGAGCTCCGGAGCCCAGTGTAATAGCGCTTCCGAAAAACCGATGCCTAAATTACCCTTCTGTTCAATTTTGTTTCGTTACAGTAGGATATTTTTTAATTGGATCATTTATTTTTTTTTTATTTAGATATATAACCTGAAAAGAATATTTTATTTTGTTTTTATTCAACGAGCATCAGTCTGAGGTTTTCAGCCTTCTATTGTGTACGAATATGGAAAAAAAGTTAGTGATTTTTCTATTTATTTTTCATCATGAACGCTGTCCATGCCAAGTCTTTGCTCTGTACATTTACAAAGTCACTTTCATTTGTAAGTAGATATAACTGCTATGTATTGTTTGTTATTCTGATTGAAAACAATTGAGCAGTGTTTCGCCTTTATAAAAGCATCTAATCTTTCTTTTTTGTATTAACACTATTTTCTAATCATAATTCTTACATTATTTAATTGCAAAATTTTGCGATTAATTAACATTAAATTAGGCAACGATTTCTATTCGGAAGGCGTGATAAACTAAAAAGTGGACAATTAAGTATATGCAAGTACATATATTTAAAACTTTTTTTTTACTAAAGAAAAAAAGAGGCTTTATATTTTGCAAATAATGTATGAAATATATATATATATATAATATATATGCGGATCAAAGTGAAGGCGGGGGCACTCTACGGTTTTAGTACTGCAGAATTTTAGGGCTCCGGTACTTTTTTTGGTAGAAATTAAGCACTGTTCATTTATGTTTCAGCATTTAGCAATAATAATAAAAGTTTCCTTCATTATCGTTAACCGTTGACGTTTCTTTTATTTCAAACATATGTTTCATTCTTTAAGGGGCCTCAAGAATCTTAAAATTGGAAAAAATGAAGAAAAAGACTATTTTCAATATTTAATATCTTAAAATGTATATCATTTTAAAACAAAATTATTATTGGGATGAAAGATATAAGTGTTCTTTCATTTCCTGAATTTAAAAAATTGCAAGATGCAGAATTAGCATTTATAGGGGGCTCCAAACTGTTAGGCATTTGACGAGCAGAAAATTTGTATAATAGCTTATGCGCAGGATTACAAGATAAATTTTGCAACTATAATGTAAATTTTAGGCCTGCTTATACTTCAGATTGTAATAATTACTCTGAACCTAAATAAATTTGTATTTAAAGCATTTTTATATTTTAATATAAAGTTGTATTTAGCTAATGCAAAATTTTGAAATTTTCAACTGTATAATCACCTAAAAAATATTTTCTTAAACAATAAAAATAAAATTTTAGATTCAGTTTATACAGACTAACATGAAATATGTTTTGAAAATTTCATGAAAAAATATTCAGAAGCTTTTGCGGTATCGTGCGCGTTATGCCCAAAAACATCATTTGGGAAAAAAATTGACTTCAAAGTTTCGGAAACGCCACTTCAGCTATTGATTGGTTATAAAAGCCATAACTTTTGCCAGTGTTGCCAGATTGGGAACTTTTTTAATTCAAGTTATTTGATTGTCACTACTTTTAAAAATAGTATAATTCGCCTTATTTTTTAGAAGTTTTAATCTATTTTTAAATAGGCCGAATATTTCTATTTAAAAAAAAACGGTGACAATCAATAATCTGGGGACAAAAAAAGCCCTCAATCTGGTAACACTGACTTTTGTTCTCATGAGAATTTCAAGGAACATCTTAAAAAAAATGAAGTTTCGAAAATTTTGAAGCTTTAAGAGTCCTCCCTCATAGCATGCATGGTCACGGTGACATCATTGTGACGTCACTGTGAGTCACTGCGGTCACGTCACATCTGTGACCAAAATGCCACCACTCAGTGATGTCACATTGTGACTGAGATGTGAACTTCTTAGAAAACTTTAAAAAATTACAAAAAATATTCAAAACATGTTATTTATGTAAAATTATATTTTCTGGCAATTAAAAAAAAATTGTGACGTCACTGTTATGTCACTGCATGTAACGTACATCACGTCAGATATGTGACGAAAAAAACCACCATATTGTAAGTCACAGTGTGACAAAAATATGAACATCAAAAATCTTTGAAAATGAACAGAAATATTTTAAACATGCCCCAGTTACAGCAACATAAGGAATGAAAACATATTAGTGGATAGGAAATAGTAAATTCGGACACAAAAAGAGGTGGGGGGGGGGGGCATAAAAAGGAAAATGCACGGTACAAGTATCAACAAACTAGATTTTCATGCTATATTTTATCAATTTGTTATCTAAGACAGTGAAAGTATACTTTTTTATGATTTCAATTTTATCTACCATTGCAATTTAATCCTTCACTGATTGTTATTATTATAAAGTGTTTCTCGGAAAAATAGTACGTACTGGCGCAATTTGGATAACATATTTAGAATTAGGAATATTAAATCTGTACACTTTACATATTTAGTTTGCAGGGAGGAAGTTTTTTTTTTTTTTTTGTGGTTTCAAACTAAAATTTTCTATTACAGTTAAGTCTGTAGCTTTTAATAAGCACGTAGAAAGAGTATTCAGAGTTTAGTCATATATGCATTTCTTGCTTTAGAATTTGCATTCAAGTCATATTTTTTCCTGTTAGTGTTAGTGTGTTTATGACTTCGGTAACTATTTTAAATAACTATTTTTTAAAAAATTCTACTTCTTTCAGACTTTTTAAATAAAATTAGCATTTTCCGAAAAAATATTTATACAAATTTTATACAAAACCTATGATATAATGATTCGTATTTTAAATTCGTGTTTTAGAGATACGACTTTAAAAAAAGCTATTTTACAAATTATTTTATTCTGCAGAAAATGAATATAAAAAAATGACAGATTGACAAAGAAGTTTTTTTTTATCCTGTATACTCTCTTTTCATTTATTAAGAAGATGCCTAATTTGTATTTACGTGTAAAACAAACTTTACTTAAAAAAAAAAAAATAAATAAATAAAAAAGGCAGGTGTTTCATTCAAATAGAAAATTTTCATTACACTCACATAAAGATAAAATGATTGCGCATTTAAACTCTAAAAATCTGTTGTCTACAAAAAAAAATATAATAATACAGTATAAGCACCTGCTTGCTAATATCGTCTGCGCTCGATTAAACCGCAGAATAAAATAAGGATCAGAACTTTTGACGCGGGAAGTATGTCTGACAATTTTGTCATTTTGTCAGAAATATGTCTGACAATTTAGGATAAAACACGGATATTATTAAACTATTTATGGAACTTAAAAGGTATGTCTTATTTAATTTAAATTTTTTATTTCCGTTTGATAGATTATTACATGAGTTAAATAGTTGTTGTATGTTATATGCAATGTGACTGATCTGGAATTCTTTTCCGATTCGATGCTGTAAAATATCTTAATCTGCCATCGCTAGAAGGAAAAAAAAAAAAAAAGCTGATGCAGAGACTGATTCTAACACAGTATTTATCGTCATTAATATTTTGGAGTTAAATATGATATTCGATTATAATGATATTAGGAAACTGTTTCAATTTTGAAATTAACATTATACTGGGAAAAAGTCTTTTTACTTTTGAAAGAATTTTTTTTCATTGCTAATAATATTTTAAATTAGTATTTAAAATCTTAAATCTTCATACCAATGTTTTCAGATTTAACATTTGCCAAAATTATAAAATAATAGGAATTCCTTATAACATATGGAAAGATTTTTGAGAAATTGTTAAATGCGTTTAATTCATCTATTGTAGTTTGTTGCTGTTTAATAGTACAATTATAAACACTAATTATGTAGTGTTTTTCAAATTGATATATTTATTTTTTAAATTGTATTTAAGCATTTTTTTTGCTGTTTGTGATTTTAATCTAACATTTAATTGTAGACATTCAGAATCAGTTATTAAATTTTCTTTCATTGTAAACTCATTCTACGTTTTCGATACATTTATTTTATTGGCATTAAAAAATAAAAAAGTAATATTTAAGCATTGAAATAAAGTGTTTTTCAGGCCCGATAAAGTTGAAAAGTGTTTATGACTTCGGTTTGTCTGGCCGTCTGTCCGCGCTCTAACTCGCGTAAATATACTCGGATTGACCTGAAATTTTTGAATGTTATTGACGTTTACCATAGCAAGGTCTCTATTTGTAATGAAGTTTGTAGAATGTTTAGTTCATTTACAGGGACAGTCAAAAGTATTCCATGACATTACGGCCTGTGGGGAAAAAAATCGTTTCAAATGATTTTTAATGATTTTACACGCTTTCGATCAGAATAAAATTGATATGCATTTATGAAGCGCACTAAAATGTGCATTCCGTAGAATATGCAATGCAGAGAATAGTTATTGTTTATTTACAGGGCTAAAAAAGGAATTCCAATACATAATGATATAGGGGTGGAGGGAATTGTTTGCGGCGTACTATATTTATGTTAATCTATTTGATATGTAATGAAATTGATATACGTCGTTGAGGTTTACATACTTTGAATTATTTCATGTATAATACGAAGTGTATATAGCATTTACAGGGACACACAAAATATTTCAGATACTATATTGTATCCGAAGTACTGTTCCTTAGCCATGATTGCTGGAAATGCATTTTTAATCATGATATGCGCTTTTATGATTCACTACATTTATGCATAGTGTATGGTGTATATATATATATGCTATAATTCATATACAGGACTATACAAAAGTATTCGTAAGGGTTACTGGGTATTGCTTAAAGGTGGTTTTTAAATAAGTTATGCATTTTTACGTTGCACTGTATTTAATTTACTAAGAAATGTTTGTAGAATATAGATAAAATGATATACAGGGTCACGCAAAGAATTGGATACGTTGCCGTCTATAGATTATAATTTCTGGAAATGTGATTTCAGCAGTTTTAAGAGTGTTTTGGTTTGAATTAAATTTTAACTAAATAGTGGCGTGTAATAAAAGTTCTAGGTAAACTACAGAGTTGTACAAAATTACTTAAGTATGTTTCCATATATTAGTATAAATTGCTGAAAGAGAATTTCAACCTGTTATGCGTTTCCTTGATAAACTAAATTTTTCCATTATATAGTATATATATCAATCTACAGATCAAATACAGGACTGTTTAAAAGAATTGGAAAACATATTTGGCTATGGATGGTAACTGCTGAAATCAGTTTTTCAAATGTTTTATGCGTTTTCATGTTTAGTGGGTTATCTTGTTTACGTTATTTCCCCCGATGTCTTGTTAAAACATTCAAAAAGAGTTGGAAAGTGTTTTATAATCTATGCTTAACGCATGATATATCTTACTTGTTGTTTCTATTTCCCAGATCAGTCTTTTCCTATAAAACATACCAAATCTAATTAGCTCATATTCACAAAATACAATATATATGGGAATAAAAAATTTAAATAAATAGGGCTTATCATGTCGTTCTATAAATAACTGTTGTATTAATGTCCGTTAGACTCCATGTTCGTATTTAGTAAAGCAATGACAAATCACAAAAAATTAAAAAGCTTACACATTCTTAATATTAAGCTTGAATTCAAGATCAAACTGAGAACTTAATAAAAAAAGATGTCAGTTGATAAGCATTGTTTTTTAAATGGAAAATTAAAAATATTTTAGAAGAATAGGACTCCAAAATAGGGATATCTTGCTAAAAAGTACAGTAAAAAGATAAGATTTTATATTTAAAACAAAACTTTAATTTAAAATTATCATCGTGTTTATGACAAGAATCATCACAATATTAATACTTGGAAATTTTTCCAGAGAGAAACATTCGCCTTGCATACAATATTTCAAATGATCATCAAATTTCAAATTAATTGCTTAAAAGGCGCAAAGGCCAACATAGTGAAAAATATTCCACGCCGGGACTCGATCCCGGGTCATCAGTATAGTGCACTGACATTCTATAGGCTAAACCACATGGAACGATACCCAGCCTGGAAAATTTCTCCCTATTACATGTTGGCAAGGCTACAAACGCAGCACAAGATGGAATATTTATCGTGAGCCACCGTCATGGGGCAAACACGAAACGTAATTAAATCCAGTATCGATTGAAACTATATTAAATCTTGGAAATTTTTCCAGAGAGAAACATTCGCCTTGCATACAGTATTTCAAATGAAAATCAAATTTCAAATTAAAATTGCCTTTTAAGCAATTAATTTGAAATTTGATTTTCATTTTTTTCCGAACATTCGGTACACAGGTAAACCGAATACTGAATATTCGGCCAGCCGAATATTAACTATTACGCCGAATACCAAATATTTGGCCAACCTAATAGTAACTATTCTGCTGGCCGAATACTCTTATATTAATACTCTTATATTTCAGAGTTTAAAGATATTAAAAAATGAAATTTTAGAACAGCTTTATATAATACTAACTTGCCCAGCGTTGCCCGGGTCCGTCAAAAAATAGCACAAATTGCGAAAAAAAATCTTAAAATCATAATAAAAAATTTCAAAAAATTTAAAAATCGCTTTAAATATCGAATAAACTTAAGAAAAATAGAATTTAAAAAAAAAAAAGAAAAAAATTACTATATGGCGTTAGAAGACTGAAACTGTATTTATTTTACTAATGTGTAAAAATCCTAGCAAATCGCAAAAACACACTAAAAATCACATAAAAAAGTCACGAAAAATTTGAAAATTTCTTACGAAGTTCATATAAACTTTATTGAAAAGAGAGTAGAATTTACTATGTTAGGTCAAAAATTGAATATAAAAAATTTACAGAGGATCGCAAAATAACTGCATTAAAAATAGCAAAAATTTCAAAAATCACGAAAGTCAAAATTTATTATATTTGGATAAATGTTTCCTTTGACGAATGTCAAGCCGCGAAAAGCGGAAAACTTTAAAAAATAACGATAAAAAGTGGTTAAACAAAAAGTCGCACAAGAGAAATATTATTATATTACGTTATAAGTTTGAAACTGAAAAATTGTAATGAAAATTGCATTAAAAATCGCTATACTTCAGAAATAACGGAGCAGGTCGTTTACCAGTATAGGATAAATGTTTGAAACCAAATTGCTATTAAGGTAGAAGTTTCAAACAGAATTCTTTTTTAAAATGTCAAAAGATTATTGAGAAAGACGAAAAATCGCATTAAAAACCGCAAAAATTGAAAAATCGCCTGGGTAAAAATTTAGTATTAAGAGATAACATCTCATTCGAATAATTTACTATATTAGGTAAAAAGTTTGAAATCGAAATCAATTTCCGAGTGTCAAAAAATTGTCACGGAACTTGAAGAATGGCTATAAATCACATTGAATATTACATTAAAAATCAATTAAATGTTTGAAAGTTGCTGCTGAAAAAATTTAATGTTATGGGGGAAAATATTTGTAATTGGAAGTCCTTCATGGAAACAAAATAGAGATACGGAACGCCAAAAAATTGCTAAAAATCACACTGAATATCGCATTAGAAATTGGTAAAATTCAGAAAAAGCGTAGAGGACAAAATGTACTGTATATTACGCTAAAACTTAGAAAGCTGAATCCTTTTAACAATGTTAAAAAATTGCCGCGGAACTCGAAAAATCGCTAAAAATCACATTAAAAATCACTAAAATTAAAAAATCGCGGAAGACGAAATTTACTATAGTATGATAAAAATTTGATACCAAATTCTTTTTCCGAATGTGAAAAAATCGCCATGGCATTCGAAAAAACGCTAAAAATGGCATTAAAAGTCGCTGAATATTCAAAAAGAGCAGCGGACAAAATTTATTATAATGGTGTAAAATATTGTAATCTGAATTCTTTCATTAATTTCAGAAAATCGACTGAAAATACTGTAATGGAAAATCTTTCAAGGACAAAAAAGCAACGTGCAACGTAAAAAATCGCTAAAAATCGCTAACAATTAAAACTCGTTGATGGCAAAATTTATTATATTATAGGCTAAAAGTTTGAAACAAAGTTTCTTTTCCGAATGGGAACAAAATTTCCTTGAGACTCGAAAAACAACAACAAAACAAAAAAAAAACATTGAAAAATCACATTAAAAATTGCTAAATATTAAAAAATCGACAGGAGTCAAAATTTACTCTAATGTGGTAAAAAAAAAACATTGTAACTGGAACGATTTCATGAAAGACAAAAAATCAACGCGAAACGTAAAAAAAAACTAGAATAAAACCGAAAATTTCACTAAAAATCGCATTAAAAATTGTTAAAATTCAAAATTCGTAGATGGCCAAAATGTACTATATTAGGAGAAAAGTTTGAAATCAAATTTCTTTATCAAATGTCAAAAAATCGCCGTGGAACTGGAAAAAACACTAAACTAAAAATCCGAATGAAAATCGCAGTAAAAGTCGCTAAAATTCAACAAATTGGAAATTGTACGCCAAACATGGCAAATGAAGTGCGTTCATACTATAATTAGTTACATGTGAAATACTTTATCATAATTAAAATACGTCGCAATGTTTCGATGGTTTTTTTTTCCTGGTTTTTTTTCCTTTTTTGCCTGGTTTTTTTTCCACTTTTTGACATTGTCCAGGCAAAATTGTATTTTTACCTGCAAAAAACCAACTCTGCTTTGATTTATTATTTAAGAAGAGGATAGGCTTAAAACTGTTTTAATTAATAAAGCTTTAAACTTCGTGGCTTCTTCTGTGAATAATAGTAACAAAAAAATCAAAAAAATTTTCTTATACAAGTGCAATAATATACTTCCAAAACAAGTATATTAAAATGGGAGAAAAATTTTAAAGGAATTAGAAAGAAAATTTTACAGTCGTACAGTGCTTATATTATAGAAAGGGACTAAAATAAAAAATAAATAAATAAATAAATAATACAATCTATATTCAAATGGTGACAACTCAGCAAGAATAACTTTCCTGCTCCCTTTTATTTAGCAAGGGAGTTTTTAAGGGGTCTCAGGACTCTTAAAATCGGAAAAAAGGAAAAAATAAGTACCATTTTGAACATTTAATATCTTAAAAGGTATATGAATTTAAAACACAATTTTCACAAAAATGAAAGGATATAAGTATGTTCTTTCATTTCATATATTAAAAAAATTACAAGGTGCAGAATTAATATTTATAAATGACTTCAAACTGTCAGGCATTTTTCGAGCAGAAAATTGGTATGATAGCTTACACGCAGGATTGCAAAATAAATTTTGCAACTAAAATGAAAATTTTGGTGCCTAATTATATTTTAGATTATGATAATTACCCTGAACCTAAATAAATTTGCATTTAATGCATTTTTATATTTTTCATACCAAGTTGTATTTAGATAATACAAAATTTTGAAAATTTCAACAGTATAAAGAGATTTAAAAAAAAAAGCAAATAAGTTGAAACGGGTGTGGACCAATAAGTATTAAAAGAACTTCTTAAAACATCATAAAAAAACTTTTACATGCGCTAGGCCTTTCGAAAGATCTGAGTCTTTCTTCGTCAGGCGCAAAGAAGACGTGCTTCTATTATGAAAGCAGCAGCAAGACTTGTCCTAGCGCTCGTCTGACATTAGCCTTAACATTAACTTTAAAATTAACATTATTTTGTTATACTTGCAAGTTTGTAATTGAAGATAAAGAACATTTTTCGGAATAATTACATAATAATTACTTTTTACAAATTCTGTTAGCATTTTATGTGTTTCTGTCAGTAATCACGGTTAAAGTTAAAAAAAATATATACATATATATATAGAAAATAAAATAAAATGATTAATTATAATGCTATAAAGGCGCGGTAAAGCCTCTCTTATAAAAGAAAAAAATATCATAAACTATATATAAAAATCCCTTCAAATATCAAAATACTCAATTTTGCTATAAGTGATAAACATAAATTTAAAAAAAAAGCAAAATATCTTTATTTATTTACATTTAGACATGTTTCATTCCCTCGGACGGCGACGTTCTCAAGAAAATAAAATGATAAAAATATTTTCGCAAAAATTCAAATCGAAAAACTGGTAAACAAAAACAAAATCATCAAAGAAGATGGAACAGTCCAATTTTATATAGGAATGACAAATAGAAAGCTCAAAACCAGGATCAAAGAACGTATAGCAGACATCAAATACAACAAGAAAACTACAGCTCTTGTCATTCTGTATAACAGAGAACCTTTACAAATAGATTTTAAAAACAGTAGAATAATTTATCCATCAAGATCTTATTTGCCACCCATCATCAGAGAATCAATAGAGATCTTCTTAAGCAATGAGAACATCCGCAATGATTCAGTGTCCATGGAGCTCCCTAAAATTTGGAAAGAAATGCTGAACAGAATCATGAAACTATAATGTAAAATAATTCACGTTCACAAATTTCCATTTTCAGTTAATTTCATTATCCTTATGTTCACGTGATTTTTTTGTTTTGTTTTGTTTTGTTTTTGTTTACTCGTTTTTCGATTTGAATTTTTGTTTATCATTTTATTTTCTTGAGAATGTCTGATGAAATGAAACATGTCGAAATGTAAATAAGTAAAGGTATTTTGCCTTTTTAAAAATTTATATTTATCATTTATAGCAATAATTGAGTTTTTTGAAAAAATATTAGTCTTACATTGTGGCCTTGATTTACAAAGTTTCAATAATTATCTAGACTGATCTGTAGTTTCTAAACCGATAATCCTTCTTTTTTTTTTTCTTTCGCCTATCTCTTTTACATGCCCAGGATTTTTTTTACACGAAACGTGAAGCAAGGAGAATTTATGTTTGCAACTAATTTCAACAGAAAACCATTTTCAGGATACAAGAAGACTATTAAGGGTATTATCTAAGAAGTTTATTAAATATTTCTCAGTAAATTAAAATTTTCGAAAAGTTAATAATAACTCGTGTAAATAATTTCCTTTTGGAAGATATTATTAACGAGATATGTGTTTAATGCTTGTGGAAAATTAAAGCTGTTCAATTATCTCCCAATGTCACAGTGTGGAATGTTAATGCAGAGCTGCAACTCTCGAAAGCAAAGTGGATCGGAAAGAGAGTCAACTTCTGAGATTTATGACTAGATTTATGACTTAATGCCAAGACTTTTCCTATATTTTTTATTGTTACCCGAAGGGAAGGGGGCAACATCCTGGCACCTACTCATCTACTAGTAGGTTCTTTTATCTTTAAAAGTGTCCTAATGACAAAAAAGTTAGACAAAAATTAAAAGTGTCCTAAAGGGATTAGGACATGATGCAGAAGTGGAAAAGTGATGAATTTGATTTAATTTAATTTTAATATACAGTAGAGCGCCGATTATCGGAACTCCAATTAACCGAACTTCCAATTACCCGAACAGGCTATTTTTCTCAAAAACAAATTTTAACCGAACTTCCAGTTATCCGAACACCCTATTTCTCCCCAATTTTTTTTTTTTAACCGAACTCCCAATTATCCATTGGATTGAAATAAAATTTTAAATAAAGAAAAAACTGATAGTGGATCAGAAAATGAAGAATGTAAAACAATAAAAGAGATGGAAAGAATCCTAGCTATGAAAAAAAAATGAAATTAACGAGTGGTTAAATAGTGACGTACATGACCCTGAATATCAGATTTTAAATGATGATGAGACTGTGGATGAGATTCCTGATGAAAAAGAAATTGAAGAAAATGAAAACGAATGCTCCGAAAATAACCCAGGTCATACACATGACGAAGCTTTGCATGTTTGGAAACAGCAATGAGGTACGGCAGCATTGAAAAGAATGTCTACGTTGAAGCAAGCAACAATCAAAAGCTTTTTTGCTTAAATTATAATCTCTGGAGTTCAGAAAATGATAAAAAGAGAAAAAAAAAATAATGATTAAAATATAAAAAAAAAACAATTTTTAAACATGGCAGCACTAACTGGTGCTGCCAGTCCTAAGCTTAGATAACGTGTGAAGGTTTTAGTATAGTCAGAAACATCCCTTGCATTGTCTGTCCATTTATCCGAACTTTTGCTTAGCCGAACTAGGGTTGGTCCCGACTTGTTCGGATAATCGGCGCTCTGCTGTATACTAGTTGTTAAATTTGACTTCATTCACGTAACATTAAATGAAAGACAAATGCATTAATTAAGCAAAACATTTCACTCCCGATAATTAAAAACATATATAATTAACTGAATCTTTATCACAATTTACAGGAGACAATACGATATTTCTTATTTACGAGTATGACGGCCTTGACCTAACTCAGTCATAAAAAAGCGAAATTTTGTGCCAACTGATATAAACAATCGCGAATATGAAATTGCAAAAAATGAAAAAAGGAAGGACAAGTAAAATCGTTAAAAATAACAAATCTTTCGGAAAAAAAAAAAAAAAACACTGGGAGAATAATTTCAACCTACTACAACAGCCTATTACAACAGTGTATTTTAGGTAATTTTGATATGAAATTTTATATGCATGCATTGTTTTATTCTATAAGACTTTCCAAAATTACATTGTAAAAAATAACATTTAAAAAAGCTATTTTTAAGAAGGACAACATACTTTTACTCTTTTAAAGCTAAAAGAAATGTGGAATTAAAATCCGGTTGCCAAACTACGATTTACAAATGTGTCTCCAATACACTTCGAGCTCCCAAGCCTTAATTTCCTTACTGGCAGAGGGAAAATTATGTTACTTTGACTAAATCCTATTAAAACTTTAGGTTTTATGAGCGAAAATGCAACTATCTTTTAAAAATAATTTTCATTCGCATTTTCTGAAATGAGCGACTATATGAACACTTGTCAAAAGTTGTTTTTTTTTCCTTTTCAGGTAATCAAATTAATATTTAGTTTTTAAAAAGGAAAATAACTATTTCTCGCTAATCATGGCGTCATTTTCGACATAGATAATTTTGCGTTGCATATTACTGGCATTTGCTATCCATTTTCTTTTCAAACTTTTTTTTTACCTTTTAAATTAAAAATTACATCTTTTTGTTTAACAGTGCGCAGACGATAAACCGTCAAGTATTTACCATATATCTTTTAAATAATAAGAATTAATACCAAAACCGAAGGTCCTTTTATTTTAACATCGAAGAGTATCCGTTTTATTTTCCATATTTCACGTGAAAATCTTTGAACTGAAAATTAATTGACGAGAAGAAGTTACTATTCCGGTTCCGGATTTTGATTTTCTTGGCAACGATAAAGAAATATGGTTAAAATTATACGAAAAATGTCAATTGCTTGTGTACGAAAATAATTAAATGTTGAATTATTAAGAAAAAATAAATAAAATAACATTGAATAAAATAAATGAAACATAGCTTATGTTCATTTCTATGTTATAATCTATCTATGTGCAAAGATACAAAGACATTAATTTATCCGTTTTGAAGTTGACTTCATTTAAACATTCACACACACTTTTACATTTATAATATTACAGTAGACTCCCTCAAATCCGCAACTCCAAAATCCACAAACGCCTGAAATCCGCACATTATTGCAGATGTAAACAATGGAACTTTCAGTTCAGATGTAGGGGCAAAATTACAGAATTTTTTAGTTTTATATCATTCCGTTTATATTTTAATAGGTAATTAATTCTCTATAATATGACTGAATTCATGGTTTTTCATGAAGGAAATACAATTTATTTCTGAAAAAAAAAGTAAAGATATTGCTGATATCTTTGGTAATCATAATCCTTTTTCCAAATTTTTTTATGTATTAATCGAGATTTTTTGATTATTAAGACTGGCTAAACCTGAAATAAAACTTCCTTATTTTATGATTTTGATGTGAATTAATAGGGTACCATTATGAGGCAAGTTTCATTCAATAATGCAAGGAAAATGTATCTTATCTTTATTATGCAGATTTAATTTATACATTATTAATTATTTACTTGACCTTTATTTTTAATAATTTAATCATTTTGAAAATTATCTTACTTCTTATTACTTTAGTTTATTACTTTACTTAATTATTTTAATATTTTACTACATTGCAAGGATATTACAATCATTCATTATAATTTTGATTGCATTATTACATTCAAATTACTGTTTAAAAAGTGTAAACAAAGCAATGACCAGAAATTCGAAAAATTCTAAAATCCGCGCAACCTCTTGTCCCAAGCTCTGCGGATTTGAGGGAGTCTACTCACGCGTAATTGTTGAAATAGTCCAAGTAGTACTTGTGTGTCATTAAAATGGACGTAGAATTAGTTAATTAACATATATTAAGTAAAATTCCTTAGAAATTGTAATTTAGAACATTTTCCGCTCATTTCAACGTTTGACATTTCAAATCTTTTAAAAGAGCTATTTTTAGAGAGCATTTGTGTCATAAAAATAATCGCTATCCAAATTTCTAGTTTCTAATTCTTTCAGTATCACAAAAATCGTAATTTAGAACGGGTTTTCTTTTTCTAGACCCTTTTGAATTTCGATTTTTTTTTTTTTTTTAAGCTGTTCTGTGCGTGCATTTGCCGGAGCATTGTGAAAAAAACCTCTGGTCCCAAGCTGTGCGGATTTGAGGGAGTCTAATACTTACGCGTAGTTGTTGAAATATTCCAATAGTACTTGTGTGTCATTAAAATGGATGTAGACTTAATTAACATATATTATGTAAAACACCATAGAAATCGTAATTTAAAACATTTTCCGCTCCTTTCACCGTTCGACAGTTCAAATCTTTTAAAAGAGCCATTTTTAGCTAGCATTTGTGTCTTAAAAGTAATCGCTATGCAAAATTTCTAGTTTCTAATCCTTTGAGTATATAAAAAAAATCGTAATTTAGAACGTTTTTTTTTCTCCTGGATCCTTTTGAATTTCAATTAAAAAAAAAAAAAAAAAAAAAAAAAAAAAAAAAAAGCTGTTCTGTGCGTGCATTTGCCCAAGCATGGTGAAAAAACTTTGTAGCTGACACTTTAAGGATTCTTTCTTGTTCAAATTACTATTAAACTAAAAACTAAACCTGTGCCTGTACGTTCCGTGAATGCGAGCATTTGTGTCTTAAAAGTAACTGCTATGCAAAATTTCCAGTTTCTAATCCTTTCAGTATCACAGAAATCGTAAATTAGGACATTTTTTCTCCTGGATACTTTTGAATTTAGATTATTTTTTTAAAAAGCTGTGTTCTGTGCGTGCATTTGCTCGAGTATGGTGAAAAAAAAATTGTAACTAGCACTTTAAGGATTCTTTCTTGTTCAAATTACTATTAAACTAAAAACTAAACCTGTGCCTGTGCCTGTACGTTCCGTGAAGGCGAACATTTGTGTCTTAAAAGTAACTGCTATGCAAAATTTCCAGTTTCTAATCCTTTCAGTATCACATAATCGTAAATTAGGACATTTTTTCTCCTGGACACCTTTGAATTTCGATTTTTTTTTAAAAAGCTGTTCTGTGCGTGCGTTTGCTCGAGCATGGTGAAAAAAATTGTAACTAGCACTATTTAAGGATTCTTTCTTGTTGCAATTACTATTAAACTAAAAACTAAACCTGTGGCTCTACGTTCCGTGAAGGCGAGCATTTGTCTTTTAAAAGTAACCACTATACAAAATTTGTAGTTTCTAATCGTTTCAGTATCCCGAAAATCGTAATTTAGAACGTTTTTTTCTCCAGGACACTTTTGAATTTTGATTTAAAAAAAAAAGCTGTTCTGTGCGTGCATTTGCCCAAGCAGTGAAAAAAAATTGTAACTGACACTTTAAGAATTCTTTCTTGTTCAAATTACTATTAAACTAAAAACTAAGCCTGTGGTTGTGCGTTCCGTGAAGGATCAGGGCCTACAGTGCCCAACTCTGTTTACTTGAGCCTGGGCCCCGAGGTACTTTACAACATATGTCCCGGCTAGGTGGTCAGCCTAACACGGGACCCTCGGCGTTTAGTTCCCAAGCAAGCTTGGTACTCATTTTATCGACCCCGAAGGGATGAAAGTCTGAGTGAACCTTGCCCAGCTAAAATCGAACTCGCGACTATCAAATCACTATTACAATGTTTTAAATCTATTTCATATTTATCTTTGTTTTTGAAAATATAGTAGAGATACATTTAAAAATTATTGTTCACAAAATTTAGAAAAAACATACTTTTTTATTATTTTTTAACACTTTCCAATATAATTGAATAGTGTTTATGAATTCGGTTTGTCTGCCCGTTTGTCTATCTGTTCGTGCTGTAACTCGCGTAAATATTATCCAATTGCCATTATATTGATATATGTTATTGCTGTTTACTATGGCATGTTCGGTATTGAAAATGAAGTGTATAGCAGCTTTCTTGGCGTTGGGGGGAAGTGGGGGGGGATTTTTCAATTCGGAAATATTTCTATATTTCTATTATAAGAGCATTATATTTGTACATTTCCTAATTCTACAAAATAGTAAAAAAAAAAAAAAATATTTAAAATAAAAGATTTGAGTGGGATTATAAATATTGCATAAAATCCCTATAAATTCAAGTTTAATTAATCCTTCTAAATTCTTCAATCCTTCTAAAATCCTTCTAAAATTTATTAAATGATTTTGTAAATCTTCTAATGTAGTTTAAACAATTCACGAAAAATGCTTTAGAAGATAAAATTTTCATAAATTCATAATTCAGTACATAAAAGATTAAAAAATTCGTTCAGTACATAAAATATTCAAAATTCGCTATAACAGTGCCAAAATTAATTGACAAATCATGAGCATTCTAAAGGTATAGGTTCGTTGAATTGTGCACATTTAAAAGGAGATGTAAGCATCGCATTTTTCAAACAACTCATTAAATTTCGGCATCCACCCTTTTAGATGTCTACAACCAAAATTCCCAACCCAAAGGCATAAAAGCGATACCTGTTGAGCAATATACCCCCAAGCCTAATAAGGGCCTATTTAAGTTTAAGTGTAACAGAATATGAAGTTTGATTAAATTCCGTGCATTAGTTTTTGAGATGGTGCTATTGCGGAAATCGGAGAAAATGCAGCATAGCAGCGCAACCTAATATATGATTTACACGAAAACCTAATCAGCACCAACTTATCTCAATGTCTAACATAATATCAATTTTGGCGAAACCCCCTTGCATTAGTTCTGGAGATAGAGCTATTGCAGGAATCGGGAAAAATGCAGCATAGCAGCGCCAACTTTTGGACGATTTACACTAAAAAGTAATCAGCACCAATTATATCAGGAACTAATCGAATCAGAAATTTGATGAAAATCTGTGCATTAGTTTTTGAGATAGAGCTATTGTGGTAATCGTGAAAAATGCAGCATAGCTGTGCCACCTGTTGGACGATTTACACCAAATCACAATCAGCACCAATATTTATCAACGTATATCTGAATCTGAAGGTTTATTAAATTCCGTGCATTAGTTCCTGAGATAGAGCGCCTACAAAATTTTTGTCACATACAGACAGACTCGCAGACAGACATTCTCTAAAAACAGTCAAATCGTGTTCAAGACCTTCTAAAATGTATAAATCCGCAGAAAATCGGAAGTCGAAATTTTTCACGAACACAATACTTGTAAAGATAGAAGAAAATAATAAAAATATACACACATTTCTAAATTATGGTTAACTGTGTTGCTGGCTAGACGAAGAAGACATTAGACACGCTCACTTTAATTCGAGAAAACATATATTTAATATTTAATACATTATTCATCACACTGCTAACTAAGCGTAGAACCAACAAAATGAAAAATATCCAAGCCGGGAATCGAACCCGGAATCCTTGGAATAGCGCTCCAAGAACTCTACCATTTAAGCTACGAGGACGATATTCAGATTAGCATCTCTCACTCATACACGTTGGTAAGGCTCCAACTGCAGCACAAGATTGAACCGTCTTCATGCGCACACAATCCTGCGGCGAAACATGAGACACAAATAAACCCAGCATCGGTGAACACATACATATAATTTTCATTAATTTTTCAATTAATTTTCAGCAGTGAAAATACGCTTGAAATTATTGAATATTTAATACGTGATTTATCACATTACTAGCTAAGCGTATAACCAACAGAGTGAAAAATGTCCAAGCCGGGAATCGAACCCTGAACCCTTGGAATAGCGCTCCAAGTGGTCTGCAATTTAAGCTACGAGGACTATACCCAGCTTAACACCGCTCACTCACATACAGTTGGAACCTTACCAACGCCCTTAGTGGTAAATTTCAAAATTACGCAATTTAAATCCAATTCTCACGAATGAATTTTACTCAATATCTTCATAATATCTTTCGCCAAAATTTTAACTTCCTATATTTATTTTTTTACTTCCTTCTATCTATAATAGAAGAGAGTATTGTAATAGAATTTTTTTTTAATTTCCGTCTTTTGACAGATTTACACGTTTTAGGGGTCAGAGAGCCCCAAAAACATGTTTATACAAAATGTCTATCTGTTCGTATGCCCTCATTATATAATCGAAAAGTGTATGAAGTTATGCATAGAATTGAACGAAATTTCATATACAATAAACTTCCGATTATCCGTCACTCTATCAACCTCCACCCTCGCACCCCCCCCCCTCCCCCTGCCCTAAATATTTTTTTTTTATCAGAAACGAATTACGTAAACTCAAATGCACAGTAAATCTTAGTTATTCGGCGCTAATCTGAGAAAAATACTTTGTTATAAGGAATTAACGGATGACTAAAATATTCGAAATATTTTGAGACCAAAGAAACCTGAAGCGGATGAATATGATGAAGCGGGGAATAGTGATTCAGGAGTAGGTCATTGCAAAAGTGGAGAGAAAAAAAAAAATGGCAGGCCATTTTTTTTTCCTATTCTGACCAGAAAATTAATAAGTTCTAACTTTTTACGAATTCATTCTTCAACTTTTTACGATTTCATTTCTAAAATGATCTTTAGAATATTTTTGTTGGGCTCTACTGTATATTTCATTTTTAAAATGAACTTTAGAATATTTTTGTTGGTGTTCAGAAGGAGGTCATGACCCACGTGACCTTCCCCTTGGATCTGGCATTGTAGATCACATTATTACATATTTTAAATTTTAAAATAAGTCGGCTATTAGAAAATTAGTAAAATTCTCTTTGTAAATATACTTTGCGGAAGAGGTGGGGGGGGGGGGGGGGGGGGGGCGCCAAAATCTATAATTGCCCTTGGTGCAAAAAAGGCTAGTTTCGGCCCTAGTTTTGCGATGCAAGAGGAAGCAGACGCAACCTAATTAGTTTCATTACGCAGAATCCGTAATCTTTCTACAGTAAAAGCACAAGCAAAACACGAACGAAAGTATAATGGATTACTCTGGTTAGAAGAGGTATTACAAATTTATCCTATAAAGCTCTAAATTTATCTTATATTTTGATTTTTTATTATAAATTCTGCTTTTTATTAACGAATTTAAAACAGATAAAAAACGCGTTTAAATATTCTTATTTATGAACTGGTAAAAATAAATTTAATGTTAGTAACGGTCTTGTACTATCTTTTGATTACACTGGTCAACAAATTTGAACTTTTGCTCTGTCCTAAAACGGAAATTAGTTGTTTTATACGGTTTTTTGTGCTGATTCCGAATCTAGTTTTAGATTTACTCCAGCACGTCAAGTTTGAGAGCTATTTGCATATTTCAATTTATGCAAATTTAGTAAATTTTATACAATTATTTGCAAATTTAAGGTATAAAGCAATAACAGACAGGGTTTTTTGTTTTATGTTATGATTACTACCTAATTTACTTCACAAAAATGTTGTTTCTGAGATTATACTGACATGTGACTGTGAAATATTGTACCTAATTTGCATATTTTTCATGTTTTTCTAATAATGTTTCTTGACGTTCAAATATTTCCGCCGCACGAGTACGCTAATATGTTTCTAAACCAGTTTTTTGAGCTGATTTCAAATCTTCTATCTCTTTTCTCCTATCACGTCTAGTTTTTGAAAAAGGGAAATTTTAGTTTTTGGTCAAAAAAGCCAGAAATAGCTTTTTATGATACTTTGTATGATAAACTTCAACTAGTTGGGATAGATTCTACTACTTTTTTTTTTCGATTATATAAATTTTTGTTTATGTCTCTGATATGAATCTGACCCTGTTCACCTTCTTGTCAATGAATTACACACCCCTAAAAAGCATCTTATACCAAACCTGTGTTAATGCCGTGCAAAAGTAGAAATTCATATTACTCAAAAACTAGACATGACATAAGATAGGGGTGCACAACCTTTTTAAGAGAAGGGCCACTTACAAAAATGTTTCGGTTGTCGAGGGCCACATCAGTAACACAGAGAGAATTTTATATCGGGGAGGTTGGGGGGGGGGGTGTAATAACTCTTTATTCTTGTAGAATAATGATTTTTGTACATATATAAAAAATAAACAAACAGACATACATAATTGTATGCAGGGTTTCTTCACATCTGTATGAATAACAATACAACGCTTGATGAAGACTGTTCCTTCTTGATAAATGGAAACTTTCGACAAAATTCACGCTTTTTTTCCACGAACGATTGAAGAATTTCGCGATATTTTCGCGACCAATAGGCAAAGTTTGTAATTTTTTCCAGAAATTGTCGAAATTCGTGATGTTTTTTACCGCGACAGTGACAAAATTCGCTATTTTTTTCTCGCGATAAATTGACGAAAGTCGCGATTTTTTCCGCAATCCGATCAATGGAATGTCAGATTTTTACGCGCCATATTGATAAAATTTGCGCTTTTTCTGCCCCTGATCAAGGAAATTCATGATTCATAACTGATTGAAATTTGTACACCGAAAATTAACGAAATTCGCGATTTTTTTCTCGCGATAAACTCACAAAACTCGCGATTTTACCGTATTCAATCAACGAAATACAATTTTTCCGCACCTCATCGACAAAATTTGCGTTTCTCAGTGCCCAAATAACCATAAATGAGATTTTTACGCACCGAATCAACGAAATTTCGCGTTTTTTCCGCACTGGATCATCGAAATTTGCAATTCTTAACTGACACTCGGGAAATTTGTAATTTTTCCCGCAGCAAGTTGACGAAATTCGCGATTTTTCCGCAGCCGATCAACGAAATTTGCAATTTTTCAGAACCTTATCGACAGCGATGACAGCGATGACCACCTCGGGAACTCAGCTTTCGCTTTAGAGTGTTAGTGCAATCCCGAGGGGTAGACCACATCCACTGATCGACAAAATTCGCGATTTTTCTGTGCTCGATTAACGAAATTTGAGATTTTTCCGTACATGATTGACAAAATTCGAGATTTTTCCGAACCCGATCAATGAAATTCGTGTTTTTAACTGACTGATGAAATTTGTAATTTTTTGCAGAGGAAAATTGACGGAATTCGCTATTTTTTTGTATGATACACTGACGAAACTCGTGACTTTTTTCGCAACCGATCAACGAAATTTGGAATTTTCTAGAACTTTATCGACAAAATTCGTGATTTTTCTGTGCCCAATTAACGAAAATTGAAGTTTTTTCACACCGAATCAACAAAATTCGCGATTTTTCCACAGTCGATCACCGGCAATTGCGATTTTTCCCCGTTTGATCAACGAAATTCGCGATTCTTAACCGACTCTGACGAAAATTGTAATTTTTTCCGCGGTAAATTGATGAAATTCGCGATTTTTTCTCGTGATAAACAAAAGAAACTTGCGATTTTTCCGCAGCCGATCAACGAAATTTGAGATTTTTCTGTACGTGATCGACAAAATTCGCGATTTGACGAAATTTGCAATTTTTTCCAGCGACAAATTGACGAAATTCGCGATTTTTTCCAGCGACATATGTTCAAAAATTGCGATTTTTCCCAGTTATAAATTAAAGAAATTCGCGGGCCACAAGTTAACCCATCGCGGGCCACAGGTTGTGCATCCCTAACATAAGAAAATAGACTGCAGATTTGAAATCAGCATAAAAATCTAGTCTAGAAAAACATTACGTCAATTATGTGGCAACTATTTTAAAGTTGATAGTGATGTAAACATTACACCATTGAAAAATATGCAAATTAGGCTTAATAACTGATAAATAAATGTTAAGAATATGCAAATCGTGACATTTATCTGAAGCAAATAGTCAAGTAGTCATTATCTAAAAAACGTAATTAGATGTGACATATATTGTATCTAAAATTTGCATAAAATAGCACAAAAAGTTTAAATTTGCATAAATTTAAATATGCAAATTTCTCAAAACCTGGACCACCTAGAGATAAACGGAAAGTATATTGGGAATCAGCGCCAAAATCTGATCTAGAATCAACTAATTTTAGTTCTAGGACAAAACCACTATGCTGCAGTGTTATCCGATTATTTCGATTATCAACTTTCTGTCCCGTGAATGACGGATAGTTGGAAGTTTGCTGTATATGTTTTTGGCTATGGCAAGCAGATCCCACTTAAATATGGAAATATTCCGCTGGAAGGGGGCACTGTAATACTATTTTTGTGCCATTTTCATTATTGTACCATGAAAAAGTGTATGAAGTTATGTATAGAATTGGTCCAAATTTTAATGTTTTTGGCTATGGCCAGCAGATCCCAGTTGAGTTTGGGGATATTCCTGCGTTAGAGGGCACTGTGATAGCAATTTTTGTGTAATTTTCTCGATTTTTCGTATGTCTGTGGCACATCTGCAGCTCTTTCAGCGATGGGAACTTCGCATCCTGCTTTAGCCAGCGATTCGCAAGCTGCTGACTTACAACAGAATAACGAGAAATATTAATTTTATTAAATATCATGATAGAGATTAACTTGTTTTTGTTCCAATAATTGACTGAAGCAGAAATTTAAGATGAAAATCAAACTTTGTATAGTATTGAACTAATAATATTGAAGTATTAACATGTGTATCTACTTTTTGAAATAATTAAGATGTATGAGATAAAGAAAGTTTTGGAGTTGGCACATCCAACAAGTTACTTTCGTGTGTGTAGAATTCCTGGTAAGAAATCGCATAACTACTCAATTTAAAATCCTTTCCCGTGAACGAACTTAGCTCAAATCTTCAGAAAAACTTTCCGCTACTTCCGTCACTTTCACATTTTGATTTAAAAAAATTACGTTTTGGTAAAATTTTAATGATAGGTTTTTTATGCTAATAGCGCCTCTGGTGAGTTACTGTTCTACAATCTTCTGTATTAATTTTCTGTATTCCCTTTAATTTTCTACCTAAAATAATGAAAATGTTGATTTCGTGATAACGGCATCATTAATTAGTTTGAATGATTTATTATTTTCATAAATATTTTATTAATTACTAGGTGACTCTGCTCCCTATACGAGCTAAGCTCTTCAACCCCCGTTCAGACACTGTACTCTAAAAACACTCTAATTTGTTCTGCTTTAAAAAGATTACAGGAGAGTGAATTATAATTAAACAACCAGTGACAAATCTCTGTAATTGAATTTCCACTTATTTCCCTTTGACTGGGAAATTTTAAGCTGGAATCAACTGCTGTCGAGACAGTTAACGACTGTTTTAATGATTAATTAAATAAGACCAATTAAACATTTGAAAATGCTCTTGTAAAAAATGGCTAAGTAAACAATATTGCTGCCACCCAGAATTTTATAACGACGCTATTCGAAAACTGTTTAAAATAAGACATTTTAAATGTACCATTTTAAACATGACGGAATTTTTCACCAATGTTTTCTTTTTCTTTTTATTATTCACGTGAAAATAAATCTCTTGATATGTAAAAAGACCATCGCGAAATATGAAATAAATCTCTCGTGTAAATATATTTTTTAATTGAAACTGTTTGTCCAATATTATTTGGGCATTTTAAATATGACATAATTTTCACTATTTCTATTTTTAATAAGTTATCATTTCATTATTATTTTAAAATCTTTATTCTTTCTGCTTTTAACAGTCATGTGTAAATACATTTTTTAATTGAAAGTAAATAAAGTTATTTGCGTTTTTTTACAACTTGCCAACGATATAAAAAAATGACCTTTTCGAAAAATCTAATAAATCTCATTTGAAATGACGAAATTTTAAATAAAAAATTAAAACAACCCATCACAAAATTAGCGAAGTGAAGAAAAATAATTGCACACCGCACACCACCAGTTTGTCAGGCATGTCCCTCTGAAAGATGGTTAAACTGCGATGCATAATTTTTGTTCCTGTAAAACTTTTTAAACAAAACTATTTCGAAGAAACTGTCAATTACAGTGTCTTTATTTACCACTTATCTACAAAGCTATCAATCTTCATATTTTTATGTGCAATAATTTTCTTAACGGAGAAAGACCTCCGGTCACAAAAAAAGTCATTTACGGCGGTGACAGCGTTAGTTACTTTTTTTAAGACTAGGGAGATTAATAGTCCTAATTATTCAAATAGAAAGATCTCCAGTCACAAAAAGTCATTTACAACGGTAAGTTACTTTTTTTTATCTTAAGAATAGAGATATTAATAGTTCTAATTGTTCAATTTACTTTAAACTGACTGACTGATCCTCTCCCATAATTTTCGAATTGAAATGCCACTATCTATAGGCATTTTTTTTTCTTGAAAAAGTTTGTAATATTACAATTTGCAAATACAAATCTGAATAAATAGTCTTGAAAATTTTCTTGACAATCAAATATTTGGATTTTGTCCAAGTAAAAATAAATGACTGATGACTATTTTTAAAGTAAAGAAAAATATACTTTTGGCAAATTACGGTTAATTTAAGCAAACTAAATCTGCAAGATATTTTGTTGGTGTATGTTCGAAGAAGAGAGCAGACGCAGGAATTTCAATTCGAAAAAAAAGTTATGATTAATTGTATGCTTTTTAAACTTTATTGAAGTCATTTCGATTCTCTTCTTCTGTAGATTTTTTTTTTCATCTAAAATTTTGTTAGACAAACTAATTTAAAATGGATCATATTAGATGTAAATTGGAAATTTACATCTAATATGATTTATTTACCAATTAGAATAATTGTGTTAAAATTAATCTAGTGTAATTTCGCATCCAGTGATTTCTGGAGTTCCATTACCTGTGATTTATTCTGTTGAGCTGAACCATATTTCAGACCAGATATTATAATTATTAAGGTTAGCTGGGTGAAAAAGTTCCACCAGATTCGTCCGGTATAGCTCAGGTGGTAGAGCACTGGCGGCTTCAGCCAGGAGATCCCTGGTTCGAATCCTGGTCCGGACAATTTTCGCTCAGTTGGAAATTTACATCTAATATGATTTATTTACCAATTAGAATAATTGTGTTAAAATTAATCTAGTGTAACTACGCATCCAGCGATTTCTGGAGTTCCATTACCTGTGATTTATTCTGTTGAGCTGAACCAGGTTTCAGACCAGATGCTATAATCATTAAGGTTAGCTGGGTTTTAAAGTTCCACCAGATTCGTCCGGGATAGCTCAGATGGTAGAGCACTGGCGGCTTCAGTTAAGAGATCCCTGGTTCGAATCCTGGTCTGGACATTTTTCGCCCAGATGGAAATTTACATCTAATATGATTTATTTACCAATTAGAATAATTGTGTTAAAATTAATCTAGTGAAACTAATTTAAGTTTGAGTTATCTATAGTCTTGTTTCATGCATTTTATTCAAAGGCATATGAAGGGGCGGGGGACTAAGGGGGCTCACACCCCTCTCCATTCAAATGAAGTCAAATATTTATAGTCAAATGAGCTGTTTAAAACAGCTCATTGCCTTTAAAAGGCAAATATTTTCAATCTTCAATGCTGAATTCATCGCTGAATACACAACTCTGTGCATAAAGAACTATACATATTGAATGCATTGTTAGCGTTTAAATCTGCAGATCAAAGACCTCAACGTCAACTCTGTGTCACATTTTTTATCTTAAATTTGTTTTATTTAATATTTTGAAACTTTCAACCCTCAATTTCATTTATTTTATATTTGTATCACAAAGCCTAATAAAAGCATGGCCAACTGACATGTAGCTCGAAGCCCCTGACATTGGGAAAGGGTGGGGGCAAATTTGATATGCAACTTTTTTAAAGCTGTATAGTGTATACCTATCTTGACTCTGTATTGATTATAACATAGAGTAAAGAGAAAGAATAAAAAAGAAGTGTAGTGGCTGGAGGTGACGCCAAAAATGTAACCCTAAAATCCGCAACGTTCGGCCCAAACACAATCACGTGCTTTCGCAAAAAAAAGAAGAAAACTTCTAGTAATACAGTTTTTAATTCATAATACAATGAAATGTTACTTTAGAATGCTTAAATATGAGCAGATCATTTTCATTTAGTGAAAAAAATGCACGGGAGATGTTAAAGAATTCGGTTCCTGTTCCATGTGCTTGTTTTGTTTGGGCCGAATGAGGGTATTTAAATGTGAGCGCTAACGCGCATCATATTACAAACTCGTTTTCACAGCATACTGCATCTCCATCTATCTCTTTCCTCCATGAATTATAATTAATATTTTGTATTTTTGGAGTAGGATAACATTAAAATCAAAAAATATTTTTATTGAAATATGTATTTATGTATTGGCTTGATCTTGCCCTGCGTATTACTGCAATAAAATTTCAAGGACATTTAACCATGAATTGTAACGGTAATTACGATTACATGACCTGATGCTCTAAATCTCTTTATTTTCTGTGAAGGGCTCTGCACTTCTTCACCTTCCGCTGTCTTATAATTTCATAAAATTAGTTGCTACAATTTTCAGAATCGTAAATTTTCTATTTAAAATATTTAACATGTTGAATACGTGATAATGACATTAATAATTAGCTTGAGCGACTAATTATTTTCATAAATATTTTATTAATTGCTCAACTTATTTCAAACTGACTACTTCAGCCTCTCTCGTAATTTTGAAATTCCAATTCACTGTTTATAGTCATATTTTTCATTAAAAAGCTTTTGCAATATTAGAATTTTCAAAAACAAATCAAAATAAATTATCTTGACAATATTCTTGACAAACATTTATTTGGATGTTGTTCACGTACAGGAAAATATCTGATGATTATTTATAAATTAAAGAAAAACATACTTTTATAAATTAAAGTTACTTAAAGCATATTAATCTGTAAGGTATTGCGTTGTTGGCTAAACGAAGAAGAGAGAATCCCACGATTATTTTAATTTGATAAAAAGTATGATTAAATTACATTTTTTAAAGTTTAATAATTTCGGTTATCTGTTTCCGTAGGTGTTGTTTTATCTAAAATGTTATCAAACTAATTTAACTTTGCATTATTTCTTCTGATTTCGTGTATTTTATTCAGATGTGTGGGAAAAGGAGGGACTCAGGAGGATGTGAGGGGGGTCATTATCCTCCATTTACATAATTTAAAAAAATTAAGTCATTTGAACTGTCCCAAAGACTATTTTCTGCCTTCGATATTTGATAATACATTTGTGAAAATAAAGCTCCATACATAAAATAAGCACTATTTCTGACATGGAAATATGAAGTTGGGCGACTTGAACAATCAGTGTCTCATTTTTATTTTAAATTCATTTTATTTAATATTTAGAAATTTTGAACCTTTAGTTTCATTTCCTTAAGTCACATATTTTTTGTATATAAAACGCATATATTTAATATATGAAAACTTTCAACACTCAGTTTCATTTTTTTTTTAATTTTAATTTTAAGCTCATTTATTTAATACATAGAAACTTCCAACAGTTAGTTTCATTTGTTTAAATAGCATTTTTACTTTAAACTCGTTTTATTTAATATTTGGAAACTTTCAACACTTAATTTCATTTTCTTTAAATAACATTTTTTTTTATTTTAAACTCGTTTTATTGAATATTTAGAAAGTTCAAAACCTTTAGTGTCATTTCTTAAAATAACATTTTTGTTTTAACTCGTTTAATTAATATTTAGAAAGTTCCAACCGTTAGTTTCCTTTGTTTAAATTAAATAGCATTTTTATTTCAAACTCGTTTTATTTAATATTTGAAAACTTTCAACCTTTAGTTCCATTTCTTTAAGTCACATTTTTTATTTTAAATTCATTTTATTGAATATTTAGAATCGTCCAACCTTTAGTTTCATTTGTTTAAATAGCATTTTTTATTTTAAACTGGTTTTATTTAATATTTGAAAACTTTCAACCCTTAGTTTCATTTAAGTCCCTTTTTTTTTTATTCATTTTATTGAATATTTAGAAACTTCCAACCTTTAGTTTCATTTCTTAAAATAGCATTTTTGTTTTAAACTCGTTATATTTAATATTTAAAAACTTCCAAATGTTAGTTTCATTTCTTTAAATAGCATTTTTATTTTAAACTCGTTTTATTTAATATTTGAAAACTTTCAGCCTTTAGTTTCATTTTTCTTTAAGTCACAATTTTTATTTTAAACTCATTTTATTCAATACTAAAAGGTTTCGCCCACTACGCTAGTCGGTGTTTTTTCCAACCAAACCTTGAATCAAACAAAATACGTCGGTCAATTTGACTTTGTATTTTAAAGCAATACGGACCTTTAACTAGAATATCCCTCTGCAGTGCTAAAAACAATGTAACATCATTGCATTATTATATTTTCTAATATATTGGACAAAATTCGGACTATTAAAGAGAAACTCATTTAGTTGGTCATTTACAGTACGATGTGGTAGGGAAATTAGGTCGTTATGACAACAAGGGATTATACCCGGGCTCCGGGTTACAGAATATAGATGAAAACCTTTTTATTTAGTTGATAACTAACTATATTAGATTTTTTACGTTCAATATTTTTTTAGAATACGCACTGACAATATCAAAAATGATATTTATATGAAAAATAGTAATTAGTATAAATAAATTATTGAAATTTATTAAAAGTGATAGTTTTGAATTGCCTCGTGCTAGGGTTTAACAGCAAAAGAAATCGCCAAAGGTAACTATTTATAATAAGCCTTTTTCTATTATTATTCTGATCATTTTAGTGGTTTAAGTGCATAGTTTGATCACATGTCTTAAATTCGTATTTTATTTATAATTTATTGTTTTAGTTATTGATTGATGAATGTTCTAATTTCATTATGGAATATAAGCTGGAAACAAATGCTGAGCTATATACAGGGTGTTTATAAAGTCCCGGACCCATTTTGATGTTTAATAACTCATAAAATAATAAAGATAGATTAAAATTAATAACATAAATGGTTAGATAGACTCAAAAAGTTTCATGACCCTTTTCAATGAACTTCCACGTGTGCCCCCTTCGTCGCACGGAGAATATCAAGTCGATAGTCAATTTCACGCCATTTAGCGGCAAGCATGTCGGCATCCACAGAGGCTATTGCGGTTGTAATTCTGGCTTTTAAGTCATCAATTAGACATGTTGGAAAACTTCGTATTTCCACAACTAGAAGAGCTTCAGCCACATGTCATTTTGCAACAAGATGGTGCACCACCTCATTGGGGTACCATCGTTCGTACTTCTTTGAATGACCATTTTCCAGGAAGATGTATTGGGTAGGAGGTCCAATTCCTTGGCCACCCAGATCACCTTGATATAACGCTGCTGGACTTTTTCCTTTGGGGATTTGTAAAGGACAATGTTTACAGGAGGAGAGTGTCGAACATTGATAACTTAAAAACCAGAATTACAACCGGAATAGCCTCTGTGGATGCCGACATGCTTGCCGCTACCTGGCGTGAAATTGACTATCGACTTGATATTCTCCATGCAACGAAGGGGGCACACGTGGAAGTTCATTGACAAGGGTCATGAAACTTTTTGAGTCTGTCTAACCATTTATGTTATTAATTTTAATCTATCTTTGTTATTTTATGAGTTATTAAACATCAAAATGGGTCCGGGACTTTATAAACACCCTGTATATTAATTTAAGTACAAACAGATTTATCTTACGTAATCGTCTGCACCGATATGCATATATTTTTAAAAAATCATACCTGAAAAAATTATTTTAAAAACAATAAAAATTTAACAAAAAGCGATATATTTTTCAAACAAATTGCGATACAGTTTTCAAACAAGTTTCATTTGAAAGTACATTTTTTCACTATTCGACGGGTGTGCGATGTTTAGAAGTTTTTAAAAATTGTAGTAAAAGTTAAATTGAATCGTCCTGAAAATAATATTTAATTAATAATTAATAATCAAAAATAGTGAATTAATTTTTTTCAAGAAAAGACAAAGAAAATTTTTAATTAAAATGATTGTGTTTTGCAAAAAAATCTCCAGTAAAGTTTTAAATTTTAATACCAACGATCCGAATATTTTCACAATTTAAAATATGATTCTTTATACGAGGGTGGTTCAATAATCATTGTCCCTAGTGTATATGAAATATTTGTACTGCGGTGGTTGTTGTGGAATATTCAAGCCTAATGTCTTAGGTGCCTATATGCTCAATTTCAGAACCGTAGCTGCTATATTCACATAGTTTTGGAGGGAGGAGTAAAAGGGGGTGAGTGGGGGTGAAAGGCTGATTTTTAGTTATGTGGCTAGATTTGTGACAGTGGATGAGACGTAACTACTGTCGTTTGGACTCAGGATCATAGTGATGTACCCACATCTCATCCATCGTCACAAATGTAGCTTCATAAGCTCCAAACCAGCATTTCACCCTCACCTCCCTCCTTAAGAACTCCCCGAAAAATAGGTCTTTAAAACTTCACCCCTCCCTCCAAAACTATGCTAATATAGCAGCTACGGTTCTGAAATTGAACATATAGGCATTTAAGAGATTAGGCTTCGATATTCCACATCAACCATCGCAGTACAAATATTTTATATACATTGGGGACAATAATTATTTAACCACCCACGTAATATTTACTTGTAAATGCACATACTTCTTTTAATAAAATCACGGATCACTATTGTTTGTTATAAATAGTGAACTAATTATCTTTTCCCCATAAAGATACATATAAGAAATTGCGTTCTGTAATATACAAAAAAAAAAAAAAAAACTCACAGGTGAGAAGCAATTAAGACTTTCCTACACCATACTTTCAATTTGCTGAAAATTAAAGTCGTTAACAGTGATTTAGCGACGGAATGCGGAAAATGAAGTACTTTAGTCACTCTCAGCTGATTGTTTTTTCAGTTCTATACTTAGTTCTCACATGTGCTATGTCAGCCTCAGCCCTGCTTCCCGTACTCTTCAGCATTTATCTTACTCACGTCAAACTCGGCTAGTTTCTGAAATGTTAGAATAACACAGAATCCTCTTAAGTATTAACGATATTACTGTGTACATACAATAGGATTGACAGCGACAACGAGAAACCTGAATGCGGTATCACTAGAATAAATATGAAAGCGAGATAAAGTGCTCAAAGGAAGTGTTTTGAAACGAATTGCTTCGATAAATTTATACTGAATTGGCAGTTTCGATTTTTATTATTATTATTATTTATTTTCTGTTTTTTTCAGTGGGTAACACAACTTAGACCGCGATACAAAATTTCGAAAAGATGTTTTCTCGCTTAGATTTTTCTTTATACACACGAAAATCATATTTTGTAGTTAGAAATCTATATCGAAAGTGAAAGGGCAATTTTAGAGCTATAGAAGTAGAGCGCGCCACAGTAAAGAAAAGTAGAAGTAGCGGATATAAGTTACTTGTGCGGAATCCTAAGAAGGCGGTAGCGGTGGGTGGTAATTTATTTCGAAGGCATAAAAACCAATATCCATTTAGATTGAAACAAAGAGGTTTTATTTGCAAAGACAGACAAATTGATCTCTTGACTAAATAATTGGTAGTTATATACAACACAACAATATTATAATGTTGAAATGATTAGATGCAAAGTCAATACAAAGTTTATGAGAAGGTGGCAGCTTGTTGCACAAGTCCCTTGAGAAAATATACTGAAAACTGCTTCACTGCAATTAAGAGGTTAGTTGAAAAATGTCCTTTTAGGTTTATTAGTAATCAGCGGACGACTGTCCTTTCAAGAGATGAAGATCTCTGTTCTGCTATGGCACCCTGTACCAACACCGCAGTTACCTTTTTCGTTCCCGGCCTGAAGCCGTCCCCTTAGCCATCTCGGCTACTAATCACCTCGGGTCGATCGCCCGTGAACTTTTACTCGCCTCGGAGAGACTTTCTCTCCCGCTTCAGGTTGACCCTTAAAGACCCTCTCTCGAGTTCAGCCAATTTCTAACTCTCTTCCAAATCATCCTCGTCCCCTATATATTTAAATTATCTAATTCTAAAACAATAGTGAGTTTCTCAGTCACTCATTTGTTTCTCCTGTCAAGAATCTGTCAAGGATCTTTGACAGCTGTTCACTGAGTGGTTTTCCAGGGGACCTCCTATTTTTTGCGCAAGGAGTCTGCGAGCGGATATCTTCCCGTGAGAAAATATGTGCGTTATTTCCTAAGAGGTGGATCAAAAGCATTCCCGGTGGTCCTTTGCATTAGCGATCTGTCGTAGACTCTCGAACGTCGTAGATCGATGGTGATTGACCAGTTTACTTTATCTTGCCGTCCGGACTAGTGAACTTAGCTATAATTTTGCTCTGTTATAGAAACACATTGGGTTTTCTTATATATCGAATCTGTGCTACTGAGGGTTTTTCTGCGGGGAATATAGTGATACAGTTCAAATCTGTACATACTTATAAGTAGCGGAGCTTGTATGAGTAGGAAGGATTTTAATGAGGCATTGAGAACCAGAGTGATCAACCCCGATAACTACGATTTCAAGAAAAGTACTTTCCAAAATTTTTAGAAATATTTTTCAAACTCTGTAGGCCAGTTCTTCCAATGCCAGAAGAGACGAAGTTTCTTCAGCAAGCATATGATGATTATTGGCAGTGCCATAGTGTACCAAGATAGCCAATATATAACCGACTTGAGCTACACGTATAATTAATTGATAATTATGTATATTTAATAAACACATATAATTAATTAATAGTTATGTATATTTATGTACGTATTAATTACTTTAAAACAAAATTTTGGAAAAAAATTTCCGTTTTCGGTCGAAAATAGGAAGAATGCCGAAATTCGTTTTCGACTTTAAAAACCTGTTTCGGTATATCCTTATTTTCAATTGGTTCATATTAAAATTAATTAATATTTTCAAGGATAATTTATTGTGATTCCAGCTTTGCAGTGCTCTGTGAATGTTAATGATTACGTAAAAGATTGGGCTAAAAAGACCATTTCCGAAAAAAAAAAAGTGTGCACTCAAAAGCGCGAGAATAAAAAAAGAAGAAAAGAAGGGGTGGGGGGAATTCTACAACTTTTTAATTCGATTAATTTCTGTTACAATATTAAAAATTAATTTTTTATTTAATTCAAAATGTTACAATTATCATTCATAAAACCCCGTCAACTCTTTTGAAAATGTCTGCCATCTAATATATAAAAATGAAAATTTGTCTGTCTGTAATGTTATACAAATCCACAGTTTGGAAGCCAGAATTGTGAAATGTTACGTATATGTGTATTAAAACACGGCCGAGGCAACTAAAGTAATCCGGAATCGGAATAACTTATAGTTAATTTTTAATTAATAAAAAATCACAAATTTAACAGCAGTTTTCAATCAAATTTAAACATTTTTCGTTATAGCTGTTGCAAACAATTAAAAATTCACAATAAAATTCTTACCCACAACAATTACTTTTCTATTGCGAGATTTCCACGAGAAAAAAATTAAATAAAGGGTTTGACGAATTTTAAAAAAAGGAATGTTACATCATAACTTTTCTAATGCAAGATTTCCACGTGAAAAATGAAAATAAAATAAATAGTTTGACGAATTAAAAACAAAAGTTAATGTTACGTCATAATTTTTCTGTTTTATGATTTCCATGTGAAAAATTATAATTATTTAATTAATATGACGCATAAAAAAATGGAATATTACGTCATATTGGAAATATAAAGGACGTGGTGAATATATAATGGGATATAAGTGTGAAAAAATGTATTGAAGCATGATAAAAACTCGATTATGAAAATATTGGCATATTTTAACATTATAGCTCCAATGATGAATGGAAATAAGTTCATTTATAGTTGTATTATTTTGCGTCTGTTATATAAATTTACATATTTTTATATTGGGTTTTCATTTGATTCATGTGTACAACACTTCGACTGTTATTTTTTATGTTGTATGTTAAATTTTTAAATTGGTTTTTCAAAACAAACATTCTTAAAATTTCGGTCAACGGCGGGTATTTTAGCTAGTATTGAATAAGTTTAGAATGATTTAAGAGAATGCATGGGTGTAAGCAGCATTTTCGTTAGGGGAGAGGCCAATGAAAAATGATTGATACGTGGTTTATGCATTCTCTTAGGTTTTTTTTTTTTTTTATCTTGCTATTTTTAAAGATTTTGAAGGGGGCGCTCCTCTTCCCTGCCCTCGTTTCAGCAGATTTAACTTGTGAGAATTACAATAACATGAGAAGTACGCACCAATACTCCAGGACTGTGTAATTTCTCTAAAAAAAAAATCTTGCTTATATCTGGGGGCTATGCTTCCCTCTGTAGCCTTTTGTTTGCTTAATTTGATTATCACAAATTTCTAGAATTCAGAATCTTAAATCTGCTATCCTATTAATTGAAATATTAATTTTTTGATAATGGCATCAATAGTCATATTGAACGATTAATTATTTTCATGAATTTATTGATTATTTTTCTCAATCTTTATAATTCAATTTATTTGAAAACGAATATTTCAACCTTTCTCATATTTTTTTCAATTGCTACATCTCTAGTGTCGAGTACACAACATTTTTTTACATCGGCTTCTTCAACAGATAAATCCAGCGGTAATTTGAACATTTTTCACCAAGCCTAATATTTTCTAAAATAAACTCTTTGATTCCTGTATATATGTATAACAGGGCGAAAATGTCATCATCTCAACCCTACATGAATTGTTATAAATGCTTTTAATCTTTTCATTGTATTGAGATTCTACTTTTGCCATAACTATACGGTTTAACGGGAACATTTCTAGTAACCACAATAGTTATGGACATTTTCTAATAATTTTTTTACGTTACTTTGAGTGTTATAAGAAGTAACATGCGCTTAAAATTATTATAAGAACAATTTAAAGATTTTTCTATTTAAAAAAAAAATTTTAATCTTCTAAAGCTTATTTTAATCTAATTGTATAGCTTTTCTATGTATATTTTTAAAATAAATACCGTTTGAAGGAGGCGTTTCCAAATTATTCCTATCATTAATATTCCATAAACAGCAGATGATCGATTCAAAAAAACAGAAAACAGCATAATCTTCCTTTTCCCTTTAAATTTATTTATTTATTCTAAACATAATATATATCATAGTAATAAGATGTACGGTAAACTTGGCAACTTTATAATTATGTATATATATTTTTTTTTCGTGGAACGCTATTACAGGGTTCTTACGGGTCCCGGTTATTTTCAAGGTGAAATGTCAGTTTTTTTAATGAAAAAATAAATCTAATTCAAACGCGTGAAATTTCGCCTTATTTAAGGGTGTATTCGAAAAAAATATTTTACACCCTCAACAATTCGAAATTTTCTGAGACATTTTCAGACTCATTTTTAAAAGAAAAACATGAAACATGCTGAGGGGATTTTTGAAGAGATGCTGCAAGAGGCCGTGTGATTTCATTTTTCGTTCAATTAATTAGAATTTGATTTGTAAACAATTATTTTCTCGGTATGACCATATTTTCCATTACCAGATCTCCCGTTTCGGGAAATTCGGTTCAAAACGCCAACTTTGACAGCGTTTTTTTGCAATATTTTCTGCATTTATCAAAAAATTGGCGAGCACGGCACATTATGTAGTTTCTAAATAAGAGAATTTGCCAGTTTGATGCGTTTGAGAGCAAAAGTGATTTTAAAAATAAATCAGAAAATAAGAGGTTTGGATTGGAATACAAGAAAATACACCAAAGAATTTCCTGCTCTGAAAAATCAAAGACCCGTACAAACCCTGTATTAGCTATCATGATGAGTTAAGAACGAGTTAGGTTTGCGTTATTAAATATTATAAAAACTCTTTAAATTTTAGATATTCTTAACGTACTTTTTAAAATGTATTGTAAAAATATGTTTTCCAGTACATCTATAATGAAATTTGTCTCTTTGATTACATTAGATTAGAGTATGATTTTTAAGTATATAATTAATGTTACAAACGCTGAATTGCATATTCTCTTTATTGTAGGGTAATTCCGGGATTTATGCCGCACATTTTTTTGAACTTGTGAATAAAGTCCCATGGTGGACATAAAATTAAAAAAAATCATGCTGTGCTATTTAATGTTAAATATACAAGGCGTGTACTGCGACAAAAAAATTCAAAACATATTATTAATATTTTTTAACAATTTTTTTTCTAAAACATTACACTGCGGCGCGTCACCCGTACATTCAGGCTGAGACGCCGCACTTGTGCGGTAGTTATGCCGCGCTTGAATTAAGAACAAAATGAAATTATACATAAAAATATTTTTAAAAAAAATTATACCTGGACTATAATCATGTATTTAATAACAAAATGAAACTAAATGAGTACAATGAAACGTATTAGTAGATTCAAATCAATAATTGTTGCCTACTTTCACTATTAAAATTATCGGATATTTTTTTTTACATTAAATTTTAATTATTATTTCAGCAACAACGCAACATCAATGTATTAGAAAGGGAAAAGAAAAAAAAAAGTAAAATTGTGATTACATAATTTATTTGCTAACCTTTTCGGGACCGGTGGCTTTTACACAAATTTTATTCGGTTGGTACCACTTTTTTAAAAGAAGTTACCTTTACTTAAATAATCATGAAAATGCTCGAGTTAAACGAAACAACTATTGCATTTCTTTTTTACTGGTGCCAGAAACAAATTTTGTAAGGTCTTTATGAAGGTGCTTGTATGCACCTATGGTCCCGAATGGGTTAAGAGATCGACTTCAATCTACAAAAAAAGTGTCGAAAAAGTACAGTCTTTATGTAACTATATTTAAACACATGATGCAATGAAGCCAATTACACTTCCTCTTTTTTGGAGTAGTTTGCAAAGAACGCCTACGTTACGCGTAATCCAATTTTTCATTATTGTCATCTTGACTTGCATCTTTCTTGCCCTTCTTACTTTTTATTTTCCAATTTTTCTCCTTTGGTTTTAGTAAACTTGATAACATGCCTAACATGGTTAGTCCGTGCAAAAAGAAAAGGAAAAGTTAATAACACTTAATCATCCCGTACAAAAGAAACTGCGCCATGTATACCGGAATAGCAGTGCGGCATGTATCCCATTTTGCATGGTGCAGACGTCGGCCACCACAGTTACCTGCCATCGTTAAGGGGAATGGCGTAATCATACACACAGTACTCTATACAAACGCCACACTTAGTTTTGACTTCGAAATTGTTGGAAACAATAACGTGAAATGTGTTTCGTTTGTGAAATGTGCAGCAGGCGTCGCCACTTTACGAACTAATATCAAACAACTCTAATAGACTGCAACAACCACCCTTAATAACAATAACCTCGTTTAGTCCTCATAGAGGGCAGCATCAAAAAAACTGAAAGACATTAAGAACAGAATATCCTAATTTAAACTTTCGATAGACAATGGATCTTCTGCTAAGATCAGCGGTTTTCTTTGTAAATTAAAAGTGTTCAACCAAGAGCCCCTGCTTGTACTCTTGCAACCCTTTTTATCTCAGAACTGGGCGCAGCGTTTGTGTGAGAAGGACCTATTTGTCCGCTGATTTTGCATTCATTATATGGGAAGCTTTGTCGGCTCTCAAAGAATGCCACCTATTAATAATCCAGTTCAATCTAAATTGTATATAATATCAATAATCCAGTGTGTATTAATAATTTGTATTTATATTAAAGTCTTCGTGACTGCTGCCATATTACACCTCACCACACATTTAATAAAAATTTATAGCTTCCAGCTTTTCAGTGGATACAACGACTGCGGCGAATTTCCGAAGACCCAGCATTTTCGTCCATACAGGTAAGAAGATTAAATTTACTCTTACCTATAAACATTAAAACGAAGTTAATTATAAAGAAGAATAATATGTAAAAGGCCTTCTATTCAGTACTCACGACCTCCAAAACTAATAGAAATCATGCATGCATTTAGTAATTAGTGTATGAAAAGTATTTAAGCATAACGTGTTTAAAATTTTGGACAGTGAAATCATGCACTTACGTCAAATTAAGGATTGTACTTCTACAAGTAAACATCGAAATGGGATTCACTCTATACACTGGTTAAAATAATCTCATTGCGCACCTATACTGTGCGTTTGACGATCATCTATCGATAATTACAACAAATAGAAGGGGTGCGGCATCTATCCCGTATGCGGCGACTCTCCCGGAGTTACCCTACTATTTTATAACAAGTCGCACCTCCACTATTTTATAACAAGTCACCTCCCCTTTTCCTCTAACAAAGCATAAGTAAACTCTTTATTTGAAAATTTAATTTCCGCATCAACGTGGTTAGTATTAATAAATACTTTTTTTTAATTATTATTTTAAAAGATTTGTGTACAACAATTAAATCTTCAGATTAGACGGATTTTAATTTTACTATTAACGCATCAGTTTTCCTTTATTTGTCATTCTATTAAATAAAATATATGTTGCAATATAAAGCTAAATAGAAATCTAAAATTAATATTAACGCTTTAAAAATAAGTTTTATTAATAAAGTTCAGAATTAAATTCTAGCAATTTAAAACGAATGAAAGAAAAGTTAAAAAATAACCTTCACCCTTTGAGCATTTAGTAATATTTTTACATATCGCTTCATAAAATAATAATCATACCAATTATCTGTATGTAGATTAGTATTTAAATACTTTGTATATATATTTACTATGTGCAGTGGTAAAAATGAATATAATCTTCTAAAATTTACTACAACAGTTTTTTTATTTAAGAGGCTACTTCAGTCAAACGAAAAGACCCGTTCGCTAATGCTAATCCTTATGGAAGAAATTTATAAAGATATCTCGGTCGCATTTCAATATTTTTAAATGATTTCTTTTGCATTGAATAGTTGCGATTGATCTGTACAAAGGCCGTTGTTTACTTTTTCGATTTTGTTTACAGGTATTTCTTTTAAGGACACTTTCATTTTCGGAAACGGTTTCGAAAGTAAAAGCATTCTCATAAAAAATATCTGCAATGAAGATCGAAAAAGTAAAAAACGGCCTGCATACAGATAGATCTCAACTATTCAATGCAAAAGAAATCATTTAAAAATATTGAAATGCGACCGAGATATCTTTATAAATTTCTTCCATAGGATTAGCATTAGCGAATGCGTCTTTTCATTTGACTGAAGTAGCCTCTTAACAGCTTCATGAAGGAAAAACACAGATCAAAAACACTCCGAGTGTACGATGAACGCGCATATAATAATAATAATAATAATAATAATAATAATAATAATAATAAGATGTATAGAAACAAAACAATATTTTACACATTCTAATACTGAAGTATCACATAAATTTATTTCAGAAAAACAGACATTGAAATAGAAATTCAAAGCTTGTGCATCGAGAGTAACTAGGCAATTAAAATCTGGAAAAGTCAAAAATCGAATTCGAATATTTTAATTCCGTTTTAAACTTTAAATTTCTGATTGTGTTTTATTACCATAGCTTTATGTTTGAAAAAGCTGCCCCTTTAAATGTGCAATCATATATTTATCGGGTGTCTCGGGTGTTGAGCATTTTCTTGGGATTCTTCTGAAAAGCAAAAAGAGAAAATTCCATTAAATCAATAAATTTATCGCCGTGGCGCAAGATTGCCAATTATGGGATCCCGGTATTTTCAGATGTAGTAAAATGTTTTGCTTACGACTCGTTTCGCCCGCCATTCTGCACATCACGTGACCTAAAGAGAGGCGCGGCTACGCTCATTGACGACCACACATCCGATGCCGGCTTCATTGAGTGTGGACGCGTGACGTAAAAGCGCGCCCAAAATGATGTTGTGCTTTGCTGACCGGGGAGGTTGTGGCAGGGAATCTTTATCAGACGCGTGGTTAGACTTTTTGCCCCCAGCAATCTCCGCATCTTCTCTCCCACTCACTTTAGGATGCGGCGAAAATAAGAGGAAAGGAGAAAAAAAACGGAGAATTCGCTCATAAAAGTCCTCGTTCATTTTCACAAATGCCCAGAAGAAAAGGCAGTTGCCCTCCCTTTATTTTCAAAAGAAAATAACTAGAAAAATTTTCCCTCTCGATTTTGAAAAAATAATAAAATTTATTATTTTCAAATTAATTAAAATAATTAAAACTAAAATAGAAAGGAACTAAGGATTTTTTGTCAGGCAGGAGCCCCCCCCCCCCCCCCTTGTACACCCAGGTCACATAGTTAGGTTAGTTCTATTTTTTCTGTTTTACGTTCGGGTGTCAAAAATTATCTTAAATGGGGTTCAGGGGAAAGGAACCTCCCTTGATGAAAATAATAATAATATTAGTAGTAGTAATAATAATAATAATAATAGCAATAATGTTGGTGAAGAATTGTTTTGATTCTTCGTTGTTGGCTGAAGCTTATTTTTTAATTTTGAGTATACCTTATTTGTTACATTTCTGTGCTATTATTATTTTTTATGTTGATATGTTTGAAAATTGTGTTGCGAATACAGTTCTGATAAAAATAATTTTGAATTTAGATCATTTCATGCTTATATTCAGCATTTTTTAAAAAAGGATAAAGGCACGTTTGTTTGAAAATTTTTTGATCCCTTGATATTATTCTGCGTAGAATAATCCCTCCCTGGATATTATTCTGCGAGCGCTCATATTTATTTTCCTTGATAAATTAAAAAATAATTTCATACTGTTAATACGGTTATGCTGTAACATTCAAACTGTATAGTGTATAAATTGTATAAGTCTGCAATAAAATCCTCTCTTTAGATGCGTTCGTAATTATATAAATACGTAGCAGTTATAGTCGTCTTCAGTTCGTCCGCCTGTCCGTCCGCATATAATAGAGCAAAAACTACCCAACCGATTGGTCTGAAATTTTAAATATATAATTGTTGCAATATTTTTTCGAGTCCTTTCAAATTTTATGAAAATTGGATGTATAGTTTAATTACAGGGACAGTCAAAAGTTTTCCGTTACATTACGGCCAATGGGAAAAAATTATTTCAAGTGCATTTTAATGATGTTACAGCCTTTCGAACAGAATGAAATTGATATAGTACTTATGAAGTGCACTAAAATATACATCCAGCACAATAGGCGGTACAATAACGATGCAAAAAATAGTTATAAAACTAGTTATAGTACGAACACACCTCATTTGCCACGTTTGACGTGCAATTTCCAACTTGTTTTTTCCTGCGCAGTTTTAGGTATTTTTAACGCTTTTCGATACGCTTTCAAAAGGGCCTAAGATTTCTCTCTATGGCGTAACGTCTTAGCACAGAGGAGGTACACTGTTAAAAATTTTGCAGCATTCTGGCAGATCACTCGACTGTTTTTTGAAAAAACGGTTTCATAACCATAATTTAACTGTATTCTGACCATAAAATGGCCAATAATATGGTCAGAATACCTGTTAAATTACGGTTGTGTAACCGTTTTCAGAAAAAAACGGTCAAATGACCTGATAGAATGCTGCAAATTTTTAACAGTGTATGTAACAGAAGAATAACACACGATATCTAGCACATTTTAAAATTTTCACACACAAAATACTTAAAAAAGAACTGTATTTTACACCTCGTTAATTTTATTACGTTTGTCATTGATGCCACAAAGTCAACTATCTTTATTGTGTCTCTTTTCGAACTTTTTTTTTGCGTAAGTCCTTTCGAACTTTCGTTTTGAACTTTTTTTTCTTGTGCACTGCTTGCAACGTTATCCCATAACTCTGTAAACAAGTCGGAAATTGTGCGTCAAACGTGGCAAATGAGGTGCATTCGTACTATAACCAGTATTATAAATATTCAGATCTTGCTGCAATAGCTGTTGCACTCTTATGCAAAAATCCATGAATGCAAAATTTATTACGATTCATACGAAAATAAATAGGCGACTCCATCTTAAATAGGACGTTATCACCATGGCAACCTAAAATCATTACCTATCATGGGATATCTTTGAATTAATTACGCATGGTAGGATTTAACAGAATGACTTCTCCCCGATAATTAGCAAGTTTTTCTTCGATTATGGAATAAGAAAAAAAAATGGAAATTAGAGTACATATTGGTTACTCCGTCACTATCTGTCTAAATAATGGATAAGCATCAAAATTCCTTCAAGTTTCATTTAAAAAAAATCTATATCGATTTTTGAAAAAAAATTCCGCCCCCTCCTTTGGTCGTCTTTGACCAAATTTCCTATTGATGGGCCTTTCCTCCACAGCGTTAAAATATGGTCAGACAGACTCATAGACAAACTTGTCTTTTTGTTATTAAAAATTAGCCCTTGTGCTGCAATCTTTAATATTGAATGTGTAAAAATCATTAGTTCATTTTTGTTAACCGTACGAAAAAAAAAATTAAATGTATGCTTGTTCTTACAACCAAAAACCACATTTTTTCTGTGATAACTCAGAAAAAAAGAACACAATTACTGTAGAAGATGGAGCGAAACGAAATACAAAGATAAACATAGAACTCATATTAAATGTAAAAATTCACTAATGCATTTTTTTTTTATTTTTTTTAAGTGGCTATTATTAAAGTTTACATAATTCGCAGCGGTAATTTGGAACAACATTGTACGGAAGTTAATGCTTATGTAATGTTAGATGTAAAATTTTTAACTTTAGATGTAAATCTTTTAACATTAGGTGAAATAAGTTCGGAATTTAGAATATGAAATATTGAGATTACATCATGTGTGTATCATGCCCTTAATTTTTCAGGGTGTTATGCCTGGATAGCCGCAGAAAAAAGTTGTTCCTTTGCTTTATATTTAATTTTTATATACCTTTTGTAATATTATTATATTGCATTCAGAATTATAATTCCCTTGTATCTTCTTAAATTTCGCATGTTATAAGCATATATAATAACCATATTTTACAGAATATTGAAATAATTATTCTGTGTGTATAAGATGCTTTATAGAGTTAAAACTTTATATGTTCTATTTTGATATAATAATTTAAAAAACTATTTCTTTAAACCGTATTATTATTAATCGTATTTTTAAATAAACAAAACTATTGAAACAAATTAATCAAACTTCCTATCAAATGTTTTACATTTAGAACTCAGTCACGAATAATAGGTAGCGTGGAAAAACTTAATTATAGCACACAAGAAGTAAAATATCGATTGTGAATTATATTTTAGGTCAAGTTCTACAATCACTTTGATCATTTATGTTAATGAGTCTGCTACATTGAGGTTAAGGGTTACGCCAAGTGAAAATGTTTTTCTTTTTTTTTTAAGTTTTCAATTTTTTTTTTTTTTTTTTTTTTTTTTTTTTGAAATAACAAAAAAGAAACTTCAATTATATATATATAAAGAACAAAACTACGATAAAAAAAAGTGGTAGAGTACAGTAGTATTGTAGAATTTCTCTTTTAAATCTATACAAATAAAATAAGTTTAATGAAATTTCATTTTAAAATAGAAATAAATTTGTAAAGTTTCTTTACCAACACCTATTTTTTCACTAGGAAATGTAGACATTAAAATTAACCTAATTAAAAAATTTTATAACAGGGGTTGGGGAGAACTGAATTTTGGCTCCCAGATAGGGTCAATTTTGTATTATTTTTACTTTATACACAAGAAGAAAGTATTAGCTATATAGATATAATTTTCCATTTAGCTTCAGAATTATATGTATCATTTCACGGATGCTGTGATTAATTTAGTCTCGTATTTGCCACAGGGTTGTGGCTCATGAAGATATTACATTCGCATATCTCATCCATCAAGTTATTCAATCATATCATTGAATAACTTGGGACTCGCCTGTAATGTTTTCTTTCCAGTTAAACTCGGACTTCCTCATGTTACGCTCGCATTCATTTGCCGATAAGTTTAATATTACCTTATCTGCTTACGTCCCATGTCCAAAAATCAATCAACACCTAAAATCTTATGAAAATGATCTCAAAAGAAAAAAAATCGAATTCATGTGCAGTAGAACTTCGCTAATCCGAACCAATTGAGACCGGCGCTTGTTCGGATTACCCGAAATTCCGATAAAAATAGAAAAAATAAAGATCCGTGCTAAAAAATGTAAGTTATAAGTACTCATGTACAGTAAACATACTCTAATCCGGTATCCTAAGGTCCGGTTTGCTGGATAATCAAGTACGACTTTCGGGGGGAAAAAATAGTATTCCTTGTTTAATCACTCATCCTGATGTTTATAATTATCCGATCGAACTTCAGAATGAGGAATTACGTAACAACCCATTATAAACAGTTCAAAATCGCGAATCTATTGTATAGATAGCTCAGTCACCACGTCGACGAGGGGCAGGGGGAGAAAAAAACATTTCTGTAGATAATTTGTGAAATCAAACTATTGAAAGGAAAAATAAATATTTATCATCTGAATTAAATACTACACTTTTTGCATTTTAGAAAAGAATTTATAGTGATTGGCAAACAACCTGATATACGAGATTTTTTTTTAAATGGCTTCTACTAGTAGGCTTACAGTGCACATTTTCATTTTATATCTGTGTACATATCTTGTACTTTTACATTATTGAGTATTTTTATTTTTCTAGTTAAGCTGTTTAAATATTAAAAAACATGCTTTACTGCCATTTTTTTTGTTTAATTCTAACTTCTACACGTTTTTCCCGGCATTCATCCTGTAATCGGGAAATTTTTGTAATCCGGCATGCTTCAATTCCAGAACGAAAATAAAATCGAAATAAATAAAGACGAAAATAAAATCGGTTCGGATTAACCGGAATTTCGGATTACCGGGGCTCTACTGTAATTGAAATACCTGCTATGTAATATTGATGAAATAGTTAGGGATATCAGTTAACCGAGTGTGTAGAATTATCGGTATCCTATTGTACATACAATCGCGCCCGTCGGCCTAATCGTTCGGAATTTTCGTGGTTTTCTTCGAACCTTGGATTTCCAAGCGTTAATACGGGTTAGGTTCCCTTAAAAAAGACCCCCCACGAAGGGCACTCCCCCCTGGGCCTATATCCCTCGTGCAGGTAATTGGCCGTCATAAATACAATCAATCAATCAACCTATTGTACATAATTTTATTTCACATCTGCATAATGTTAATAATAGAAAACATTTTCACGATATTAGAAAATTTAGTGATACAAAAATGCTTTGTTTCGGGGATACCGTACCATATGTGGCACGTTAGAAATTTTTGCTGGCACCGTAAACAATTTATAGATTATAATTACATTTTACTCAAAAAAAAAAAAAAAAAAAAAATTCATTTGAATCTGCAGTTTAGCGCCCACTTTTGAACAGTAGACTCCAAAATTTAAATAATTGACACATTACTTCAACATAAAAAGCCATTGTGGAATTAAGGCTGTTTTTAACTGTTCCGCTGAACAAGCGCAAAACGTTCTGACACATTTACAAATTCATTTTTTAACGGAAAGGTATAAAATTGGAAAGCCTGGCCATGGAAGCGATTTGGAATTGAACTGTTTTTTTTTTTTTTTTTTTTTTTTTTTTTTTTTTTTAATCAATCAATTACCCATTGAGTTATAAGCGATATCGATCACGTGACAAACCCGTTTTTCGCCCGCTCTTGAGTGATTTTTCTACTTTCGCGCGGAAATTCGGTTCAAAAAGTCCACTTACACATTATTTTCTGAAAGATCTATTGCGTTTGCAAAAAAAAAAAAAAAAAAAAAAAAAGGAAAAAACAGCTCGATGACATAGTTTCTGAACAACGACACCAGCTAGTTTCATGCATTTTCGAACAAAAATAAATTAAAACTAATGTCAGGAAGTTGCCCTTTTGGATTTGAGAACAGCCTTAAGTTAGAAAACCTTTAATATATGACTACATGACTGCATGCTTGACTACATAACACATATCTATGTACACTATATACCTATGTACAACTAGAATAATTTGAGGGCGTCAATTAAAGTATTGTCCCTAAAACATAACGTTCCGTTACAAAAGCCAGCCGTAAAACGAAGCAGGTGTATCATTGTACGGTTAAATACTGATAATATCTACTGCAATTTTTGAAACTTCTAAACATCGCACATTTTCAATTTTTACACAATCGTATAGGGGAGGGGGGGGGGGTGCAATTAAAAGCAATTTGTTTGAAAACTGCATCTCAATTTTTTTAAGCTATTAATTTTTTGTAGTTTTTAAAGCCATTTCCGTAATGGCGGCAACTGAAGTACTCTATTTATGTAGAAAGTAAAGGAAAAATAGTTTGAAAATAGTAGACTACTGTTATATCTTTTTGTTGCTATTTTGTCATAAAAACTGAAAAAAAAAAATTGTAATTAAAATACGTGCTATGCCAAGAATATCGTCTGCTATAAAAATATTTTTTAAAGTGTACATGTGTGACTATTTTTCGCCGCATTTACTTAATTCCTATTAAAAAGCTGAAAGAATGCAATTTTATTAATCCGTGTGTAATAAAATTTTCCGGATTTTGAAAAATATATAAATGAATGATTTCTGATAAAACATGGAGCTACTATAAACTATGTTTAATTTTAAGTATCCATATTAATGCTACAAACAAATGAAGGCTTTAATAGTCATTAGATACCCGATTTTTCGTCGAGTATCTTGAATGATGATATCGCTTTTTGCTGGGTTTGTGTATTATTCCGCGATAGTGACGTGGACATCATATGAATACGTTTCTATAGATGTTGTTTAAGACTGGGTCGTAAATGTGGAATTCTTCAGTGGATGCAAATGACGTCATTTTATATAAAATAAAAGCGTGTACTTTAAGTCTTAAACCTGAAATATGTTTTGCACTATGTGTATTTATACTTTTTTTTTCAATGGGGGGACACTCAATTTTGAAAAAACAAAATTCCAGTTTTATAGTTTTTCGAAATATTCAGAGTATAGTAATTATTGTGTTTTAATGAAGAGCGTGTTTCCGTGATAAAGCCTATTTAGCCATTTTTAATTTTCTTCGATTAAAAATTATCCTCCCAAAACGATCAACTTAACCCTTAATAATGCAATAAATCGGAAAAAAATATTAAATCTTAAAACGTTTTTCTCTTCTTGGAATATTGATTTACGTTTAAAGTGATAAAGCAGAGACTAAAATAAGGAAATTTTGATGGAGCAAAACCGTTTCTAACAAGTCAATTTACAATTTTTTCTCAGTTCCAAGAAAGAGTTTTTTCATGCGAATTAGAATACACCCCCTCGCCCCCCCCCCCCCCCCCACACACACACAAATGTACCTAGACTGTTATAAAACCTCTTAATATAACGATAAACTCATTTAACTAAAAGGGTAAATTCCTCAACAGTTAATAGCTTTCATTGCTTTAAAATTACATATTTGTGTTTTCCGTGATAAGACATGCAAATAAGAATATCGGGGAAAATGTCCAAAAATTTTTTTGTGTGTGTGTTCAATACTAAGAACTGCTTATGGTTTTTGTTTTCGGTGATTAAATTTCTTTTAAAAGCAATAATTTTTTTTTCAGAATATAGTATTGAAATTTCCTTAAAGGAAAAAAGTTCAAATAGTTTGTGGGGTGAGGGGGGGATGCATCTTTAAAATGATCATAAAATCAATTTTACGAATTTGATGTCAACTTGAACTGTTAAGGGGAAAAAAAAGAAAGAAAGAAAGAAAAGAGTAAACAAAGTTAATCTGGCAAGAGGATAAACCGTAAATTTTCTCATATGAGTTTACAGTAAAAAAAAAACTGTTTATTTTATGAAGAAAGTTTGGTCAATTTACAAACTTTACATTTTATAAGACCAAATAAATGTAAAAAATGATTCATGTAAAAATAATATTAAATTTTAATTAAGTTTTTCTTCTTTTTTTTTAGGTTATTTTTACAAGCATCCGATGTCATTTTCTCTCTTCCAAATTTACATCCCCCTCCCCCCTCTTTTACAATGTAGTGGATATTACTCTGCATAGAACATTACCAATACATTCGTGCATATGATAGCTATTTATTGTGAGATAAAATGAAAATATCGTGAGAAAAAATTTGTTCATATTACAAACTTTACATTTTATAAACCTAAATAAATGCAAAAAATAATATTAAATTTAAATTTAGTTTCTCATTTTGTTCGGTTATTTTCTAAAATAAAATTTTTACAAGCATCTGATGACATTCTTTTCTGCCAAATCTACACCCCCTCCCCTTTTGCAGTGTATTGCATATTACTTGTTTATTTTATAAAGAAAATTTGTTCAATTTACAAACTTTGCATTTTATAAGACCAAATAAATGTAAAAAAATGATTCATGTAAAAATAATATTAAATTTTAATTAAGTTTTTCTTCTTTTTTAGGTTATTTTGTAAAATAAAGTTTTTACAAGCATCCGATGGTATTTTCTTTCTTCCAAATTTACACCCACCCCCTTACTTTACAGCGTAGTGCATATTACTCTGCATAGAACATTACCAATACATTCGTTCATATGATAGCTATTTATTGTGAGATAAAATTAAAATATCGTATGAAAAATTTGTTCATTTTGCAAAATTTATGTTTTATAAGACCAAATAAATTAAAAAAATATTACTAAATTTAAATTTAGTTTCTCATTTTTTTTTTTGTTATTTTTTTAAATACAATTTTTTACAAGCATCCGATGACATTCTTTTCTGCCAAATTTACACCCCCACCTTTTTTTTTTTTTTTTTTTTTTTTTTTTTGAAGCGTATTGCATATTACTCTACATAGAACAATACTAATACATTAGTTCATGTGATAAATATTTATCGTGAGATAAAATAAAATGTTAACAATACGCTTTTTACAGTTAAACTTATTTTTCTTAAGCCAGTTATTTTTATATAACTAATTATTAATACATTAATGTTCCATTTGTACAACAAATAGCAATTCAACTGTTATAAAACAAACAAAAATTTCGTGACTAAACATTTATTATCTTTTTTCTGAAGAACTTCTTTCCGGAAATCAAAATTATTTTATTCAGATTTGAAGAATTGTAAAAATTATTTTCCTAAAATCCAGAGATTAGTAATGATCGTGTTTGTGCCTGATCTATTTAACCATTTTTCATTTTTATCGATTAAAAAATATTCCTTCGAAAACGATCAACTTAACTCTTAATAATTAAATAAATGGAGAAAATATTAAATCTTAATATGTTTTCTCTTCTTAGAGTATTGATTTACGTTAAAAGTGGTAAAGTAGAGACTAAGTAATGAAATTTTGATGGAGCTATACCGTTTCCAACGAGTGAATTTACAATTTTTTCTCAGTTACATGAAAGTTTTTTCACGCGAATTAAAACAGCGTTTTTTTTTTTTTTTTTCCTATTTCTCAGAAAAAAGTGTTTAGGCTATTAAAGAGCCGCTTAATATAATGCTGAACTCATTTAACTGGAAGGGAGAATTCCCCGAACAGTTAATAGCTTTCATTGCTTTAAAATTACATGTTTGTGTTTGCAGTAGTAAAACATGTAAATAAGATGCAAAAAACAGTGTCTTTTTTTTTTTTTTTTTTTTTGCTCGTGTGCAGTGCTGAGAAATGCTTATGGCGTTCTCGGTAACTAAATCATTTTGAAAAGTAATAATTTCAAAATTTATTCAGTTATTTTTATTTTTCAGAATGAGCTATTGAAAGTTCATTACAGGGAAAAAATTAAAGAGTTAAAGGATAGTATATGCTTAAAATGACCAAGAAATCATTTTTAAGAATTTGTTGATAATGTATACAGTGCTTAAAACAACTTAAATAGTATGTTTTATTTAAAATCTAGCATTTCCATTTTTGAAATGTCAAATAATATTTTGACAGTCACAAAAAGAAAATTTGTTAATTTGACAGATTTACATTATTGATTAGATTACATTATTGAGGTCTGGTGGGGGGGGATACGCGAAATTCTTGATGCTTAATATTTTCTTTAGAAATAATCACACGTAAAAGCGCTTTAAAAAAACAAAAAAAAAAACCTAGCACCCTAGAGTTAGGTAAGGTAAGCTGAAGTAATAGGCTATTTTAGGAAAAACCGTTGATGTTTGTTAACCCTTTTGGGTCCGATTTCTTTTTCAAGTTTGAGAACAAAATTACTTTTGCTTTAATAATGTTAATCGCAGCTATCCAAATAGATTTACTGAAGTTTAAAGATTATCTCATTGTCTGAAATCTAAGGAATGCACTTATTTTGTGTACTCTTCAATTCATATTTATATGACAATAGGTTAAGGAAAAGTTTTTGGAGACGTTTGGAAAATATTATATTACAATAGGGTTTAACAGATATTACAACTTTCTAATGTTTTTTGCGTTTTATCACTCATGATTCGTTCAGAAAAGTAACCTATATTTTAAATTTAAAGGATAAAATATATGTATAAAGTAAAGGAATCGCCAAAAGTGCAACGCGAATTAAGCAAACTTTTATTATTATTGTTATTACCAAATGTCAAAACATAAATGAAGTCATAATAAGAAAGATATAGCCATATGCTGTCATTACTATATGTAGATAGTAACAAAAATAATTGTTAAGAATAAATAATACTCGATGAAAAGACATGTACTATTAATAGTACACCTGACCCGAAAAGGTTAAGTTTTAGCTTTTGTCGATATTGCGTCTCCATCTCTACTTCTTAAGCCAACGTGTGTCAACTCAATCATAACTCTGTCATTGCTGTTATAGATTGCCGAAAATTTAGGTTTCTTTTTTTTTTTTTATAAACAACGTCGGTTTGGTTGAATTTCCTCGACTTTATATTAAAATATGGTACGTACTTTTATTAAACAATCTTTTAAAAAAAAAATTGGGAATATAAATTCATTAATGTTATTAGGTATTCATACATATTTACTTCATGTTTCAAATGTAAGGCCTGTGTTCCAGCTACCCCATAAATGTTTCAAGAATGGGTTAACTGGGACATGTATCAGGGGTAACTGGACTATGCGGGGTCCACTTACCCCAACAGTTATAAATAATTTTCTGGAGTTTCTCTTACTACGGGAAATTAATTTCCCCACTGATTTTTTGTTTGCAATAAAGAAAATTTTATAGTACTTTATTAAACTTAAATAATAAAATTTTTAAAAAGCATGCTGGCGAGTATCAAACCAAATTTCTTAAGTGAGATATGTTAGAAATTGAATAATGATTTACCGAAATTGCAAGACATGGTGAAATAATTACAGCTGTGTTTCAAGATTGCATTTGATAGATGAAATCTTATTTTATCTGAGTGAAGAGCAACTACCCATTTCCCTCTTTTCCCGTGCAGAGAGAGAAAAAAAAAAAGGAATTTCCAACATCTGGTATACATAAAAGTGTTGCACAACGAGATGCAATAAGAAAGACTAATGAACTGAAAACTTTTCTTCCTTTTTTAGTCAGTCTCTAAATATATGCCCTAAGCAAAACACGCAGTGTGTCTGCGCTCTGAAAAACCTTAAAGATATATGTTAATTAAATATATAACTTTGAATGTAAATTTAATTTTAACTTTATCTATGTGCTTTTAATTAAATAGTGTAGTCCTGTGATCCTGTGCCCTCTTTTGTTACTGAGTGGAATATTTTCGTGCTGATTCACTTTGGATTTTTATAGCAGGTTGGATTACCTTACGCGGATTTGATCAACGCTGAAAATAAAGGTAGGAGCATGCCAATTTTATCTTTCTCCTTTTTTGTGAAGATGTTAAAAGGGAAAACATTATTTTCTAAATATAATTCATGAAGAGAAGCTCAGTTATTTAATAGCCGTGATTTCACAATAAAAATTCAATAGATTATGAGACAGACTGAAGGCTGTGAACACGGCAAGTTACCGCTCTCTTCTATTTAAACTATTGTGACAATAAATGAAAATAAACGAAAACTCTTGAAAGTTAAGAAACTAAAATAAAAGAAACCTTTTAAAGATAAAACAATGGCCTCCTCCCTAAAAGAAACATTTAATATCGAAAAATTAAATCCGCATAACTATGCCCAATGGAGTTTTAAAACCCAGATGCTCCTAATGAGGGAAGATTTATTTAATTATACACAGGATGACCCCCCAACACCACTAACTACTGAGTGGACTAAGCGAGATAATCGTGCTAGGGCTACAATTATATTAACTTTAGAAGACTCACAACTTATTTATGTGAAAAATGAAACGACAGCCAAGACAACTTGGAATGTTTTAAAAACTATACACGAGCGCGCAAACCTTTCGAGCAAATTATATTTACTCAGAAAGTTATACAGTATAAAACTCGGGGAAAACGGAGATATGATAAGTCATATCGTAAAAATACTAGAAACAGCCGACAGATTAAAGGCGATAGGGGAAGAAATTAAGGACACGCATTTATCCGCGTTACTTTTATGCTCCCTCCCACCGAGTTATGATACTTTGATTATCGCACCTGAAGAGCGAAATGAAGAGGAGTTAAACTCTGAATTTATAAAAGGAAAATTGACCGATGAGTATCAAAGGAGACAAGATAGCTCGAATAATACGTCGCGCGAAAATGCGTACAAAGCAGAAAAAAATAATACTAAACCACAATATCGCAAACAAGAACAAAATATGTTTTGTACATATTGTAAAAGACGAAATCACATAAAATTAAATTGTTGGTTCCTTAAGAATAAAAATTCAAATTCTAAAAACCAAACAATGAATAAAGGGAGACAGAATGCTGCACTATGTTCTGAAACGAACAAAATCACTCCGGAAGTAGAAGTACAAACAAACACACAGACTCTGGGGAATAGTAGCAAAGAAAACAAAACCACTTTAGATACAAAGGTGTCTCAAAACAATTGTTCCTTTTACGCGAACATTGAAAATAAATCTACCTGGATAATTGATTCAGGGAGCTCTTCACACCTTTGTAACGACATAAACCTATTCAGTGACATTGATACAAATAATAAGAACACAGTCACGATTGCAAACGGAAAAATTCTTGTTTCACACGGGACAGGCACAATAAAATTACAAACACAATCAAACGACATTACTTTAAATGAAGTTTTGTACGTGCCAGAAATACAGTCAAATTTAATGTCTGTTAATAAAGCAGTGAAGCATGGGTGTAAACTCATTTTTGAAAACGAAACCTGTAAATTAATCCAAAACGGCATAACCTTTATAGAAGGGAAAATTAAAGGTAATTTATATGAAGTAGACCTTTACAAACATAAACAAGTAAACTATGCGAATTTAGCTCATCAATGCAAGAATAAAAACTGTATTGAACTCATGCATAGGAGATTCGGACACAGAGATATAAATGCTTTAAAGCAACTGCAAACTAAAAGTTTAGCAACAGGTTTTAATATGGAAAATTGTAAACATGAAGTAATATGCGAAAGTTGCATAAAATGTAAATTAACGAATGCTCCGTATCCTAAACAAGCTACAAACAAAGCTAGTAAAATTCTCGATTTGGTTCATTCTGATGTATGTGGCCCGATGCCAACAGAAAGTATGGGAGGAAAGAAATTCTTTCTCACATTTACTGATGATTTCAGTAGATTTACAATGGTATTTCTTTTATCAAAGAAAAGTGAAGTCATCACTAAACTAAAAGAGTACGTAGCCATAACGAAAAATAAATTCGGTCGCAATATAAAGGAATTAAGAACTGACAACGGCGGGGAATATACCAGTGATGAGATAGAAAATTACTTAAAAGAAGCAGGTATACACCATCAGCTAACCGTGCCAAATTCTCCAGCTCAAAACGGTGTTTCGGAGAGGAAGAATCGTACACTAGTTGAAATGACGCGATGCCTGTTATCGGAAGCGAAACTACCTCAGAAGTTTTGGGGTGAAGCTCTAAATACAGCGGTATACTTAACTAATCGACTCCCCACGAAAGCTCACAATTCTACTCCATACAAATTATGGACAAATAAAATACCGGATTTAAGCAACATTAGAATGTTTGGCTGCAAAGCTTACGCTTATCTCGACAAATCCCAAAGAGGAAAACTTGATGATAAAGCGATTGAAGGAATTTTTGTCGGTTACGACAATAGATCTAAAAGTTATAGGATCTATACTGGTAATAATAAAATTATACGAGCAAGAACCGTCAGATTTCTAGAAAACTTTAATTCAAACACAACACCAAATTTAAATCTGAAAAATGATAGCGAAGTTCAGAAACAACCCGAAAAAGCAGGGGAAAATTCCTCAGAAATTATAATAAGTATGCAGGAAGAAAAACAAACAGACAGTGAGGAAAATACAACAAATGAACCTAGAAGATCACAAAGATCGAATAGAGGTGTTCCACCAGACAGACTCGCATACATTACTAAAGAAAATAAAATTATAGAGCCGAAAAATTTCGAAGATATTAAAAATCTAAACAATCCACATGAGAAAAACCAATGGTACGAAGCAACTAGTGAAGAAATTGCTTCATTAATAAAAAATAACACGTGGGATCTAGTTGATCCTCCATCAGGCGTAAAAGTAATTGGAAATAAGTGGGTTTTTACGGTTAAATATAATTCAAATGGAGAAATTAATAAATACAAAGCGCGTTTGGTAGCGAAAGGCTATTCTCAAAAATTTGGTAGTGACTATTATGAAACCTTTGCACCAGTAGTAGGCTATACAACGCTAAGAGCATTTCTAGCGTGTGCAGCTCACAAAAACTTAAATGTAAACCATTTAGATATTAAAACCGCGTTTCTCCATGGAAATTTAGAAGAAGTTGTTTATATGTCGCAACCAGAAGGACATATTAAACTGGGTGAAGAAAATAAAGTATGTAAGCTAAGAAAGGCTATATATGGCCTAAAACAAGCAGCAAGAGCATGGAATATTAAAATAGCTGAAAGTTTAAACAAACTAGGTTTTGTGCAAAGCACCGCTGATCCATGTCTCTTCACACGAGAAACTAACGGAAATAAAACTTATATCATCATTTATGTCGATGATCTGTTAATTTCAGGAGATACTAAGGAAATAAATGAAATAATGAAACAACTTAGTAAAGAATACGAAGTGAAAAATTTAGGTATGGTAAATTACTACTTAGGCATAAACATAAAAAGAATTAAAGAAGGAACTTATGCACTCGATCAGGAAAATAAAATAAAAGAACTGATTGAAAAATTTAATTTAAAGGACTCTAAACCTTGTGATACTCCGATGGAGGCAGGTTACTTAAACTTAGATGACGATGAAAATTTACTACCTAATAATCATAAGTATAGACAAGCCATAGGGGCATTGCTATACATAGCTACGATAACTCGTCCAGATATTTCAGCGGCTATTAACATCCTTAGTCGCAGAAATGAGAAACCAAGAGAAAAAGACTGGAGGGCAGTCAAGAGGGTTATAAGATATTTAAAAACAACACAAGAATTAAAATTAGTTATAAGCAACGAATATGATCCGATTCTGACGACATTTGCAGATTCAGATTGGGCAGGAGATAAAAGTGATCGAAAATCAACCACAGGAAATTTAAGTAAATTAGGAAATGCAGCGATTTCCTGGTCAACAAAAAAGCAAAACTCAGTTGCATTATCATCTGCTGAGGCTGAGTATATTTCCGCAGCCACATCAGCACAAGAAACCATATGGTTGATAAAGCTATTAAAGGATCTAGATTTAAACCAAAACCTACCAATTATTCTGTATGAGGATAATGTGTCATGCATCAAGATGACTCAAAATTATAAACATCATTCAAAAACAAAGCACGTGGATATCAAATTTAATTCAATTAAAGATTTACGAGAGAAGGGAATCATAGAATTAGAATATTGTCCCAGTAAGGAAATGACTGCAGACATCTTTACGAAGCCCCTTCCCAAACCTGACTTTATCAAACACAGAGACAACTTGAACTTAAGAACTATTGCAACTTCAGAAATCAAGCAGGGGTGTTAGAAATTGAATAATGATTTACCGAAATTGCAAGACATGGTGAAATAATTACAGCTGTGTTTCAAGATTGCATTTGATAGATGAAATCTTATTTTATCTGAGTGAAGAGCAACTACCCATTTCCCTCTTTTCCCGTGCAGAGAGAGAAAAAAAAAGGAATTTCCAACATCTGGTATACATAAAAGTGTTGCACAACGAGATGCAATAAGAAAGACTAATGAACTGAAAACTTTTCTTCCTTTTTTAGTCAGTCTCTAAATATATGCCCTAAGCAAAACACGCAGTGTGTCTGCGCTCTGAAAAACCTTAAAGATATATGTTAATTAAATATATAACTTTGAATGTAAATTTAATTTTAACTTTATCTATGTGCTTTTAATTAAATAGTGTAGTCCTGTGATCCTGTGCCCTCTTTTGTTACTGAGTGGAATATTTTCGTGCTGATTCACTTTGGATTTTTATAGCAGGTTGGATTACCTTACGCGGATTTGATCAACGCTGAAAATAAAGGTAGGAGCATGCCAATTTTATCTTTCTCCTTTTTTGTGAAGATGTTAAAAGGGAAAACATTATTTTCTAAATATAATTCATGAAGAGAAGCTCAGTTATTTAATAGCCGTGATTTCACAATAAAAATTCAATAAGATAGACAAATCTCGAAATTTTACAATACAGATGAACAGGCGTATATAAAACAAAGTGACATTCTTAGAAAATTGCCAAACCCAATGAAAAATAGTTCTTTTCGATATAAAAAACATAAGTACATTCTCCACAGATTTATTGGACTTATCGAACTTTCACTGAGGTAAATAAAAGAGAGAATGTGATACTTAAGTGCTTACGTACCCATTTGTTCATAGATTTATCTGTTTGTTTGTTTTTCTTAAATACCCATGTAACTTTTATACTTATTACCAATACTAAAGTACATGAGTACTTACTTAATTCTTATATTTTTTGTATAAATAAATCTAATAATTTCACATTTGGTGCTTTTTTTTAGACTCCTTGACAGCAAAAGTTTCCCTTACAACGCTCTTTAGTTCATGTATAATTTGCGTGATCTGTCAGGTTTAAATTTTTTTAAGATAATTTATCAAACAGGACCTGATATCTCATATTTAAAATAACAATCGTAAAATAAAAAATAAAAAAAACCACACGGACCATACTTGGTCCAGTTGCCCCAATTGGGACCCATGAAGAAAAAAAGATGAATTATTTTATAATATTATATTTATATTTATTTTATTTTTAGACATTAAAATTTGATTTTGAAAGTTTTTGTCTGATGGAGTGAACCTAACCATTTACATAGGTTCAGATTTTAATTCAAATAAGCAATACCTTTTGGAAGCTGAATTGCCAGAATCTCCAGAGTCACTTTATAAAATCATGATCCAGTTGCCCCACGTAACCTTATACGGAACACGATCTAAAAGCGCCTTTCTATAAACACAAGATATACAAACAACCGGTCATTGTTCGATACTAACTGAAACTACCATTTCAATTCTAATCAGAAATTTTTTCATAAAATAAATAAAATATAAATCACAGAGAGAAAAAAATTAATATAAAAGTTAAATAGTTTAGAATAAAAATATTGGTGTGAAATATTCTTGTAAAACTTGAGTAAAATTGCCGGTATGTTTAGTGTTAAGCGAGTCTCTTTACAGTTCTTATAAAATCAGGGCTTGAAATAGAAAAATCCACGAACCGAAAATTACTGTTGGCTATAAACTTTTTTTGAATTATTATAGACAAATTTATATCTAATCATAGAAAAATAATTTTAAAAATACACGCAAGATTCTAAATAATTTAAAAAAAGTTACAGAGAGCTTAATAAGCTCTCTCTCTCTATATATGTATTCACTCAGTACTTATTAAGTTTATTCCTATTTTTTTCATTCTAGTTTAACTAAAAGTTAATCTAAGTATTTTCTTGATTTCTCCAATCATTTTCATTCCTTTTATTTATTTATTTTTTTTTTTGGACTTAAGATGGCAACTCTAAACATTATTGTTATTAATCCAGTTCCAATTTATTAATCCAGATCCAATCTATTTTCTGTAATGTTTGCGTTATAAGGAGCTAAATTTTGTCATTTTAGGCTTAATGCCGACAAAATTGAATGAAAAACGCATCTTCTATGAATGAACTCACAAGCTCCTCTGATGATTCTGTGAGTCATTCATAGTTTCTTATTTTACATACTAGTTTCATATGTTCATTTCTAAATCATCTTTAGAACTTTATCAGTTTCTTCATATATTTGTGATTTCAAATTTGTTATATATGTCGTAGGCTAATTGGGAAATCCGGCTCTTTGCAAACAGCCTAGGCTCTTTGCAAAGAGCCGGGCTAATTGGAGAATCCATCTCCCTTTTTCCAATTAGCCTGATATTTTTCAGGCTTATTGCAAAGAGCCTAGAAAGCGTTAGGCTAATTGAAAAATGACCACTTATTATCCGATCAGGGTGACATTTTTAGCTCATAGGCGATCAAAGCCTGAGAGCTTATGTGCCCGCCGATTCTGTATGTACGTGTGTACGTACGTACGTACGTATGTACGTAACACGATAACTGCTGATAGAAATATCCGATTTGCTTCAATTTTTTTTCTAGGTTCATTCTGATAAGGTTCTTCCTGATTTGTTTTTGGGGTTCATTGGTTAAGGATAAAGGGGGAAAAGGGGGGCTAGTCCACCCACCCCCTTAATTTATATAAATGGGTTTTTCATGCACAAATATTCGATTTGCTCCAAATTTGGCATACCGGCTTATTATATTAAGGAGCTTCCCTGATTAGATTTGGAAGTTCATTAGTTAAGTATAAAGGGAGGAAAGGGGGGCTAGACCCCCCCGTTTAATTTAGATAAGTGGGTTTTTCATGCAGAGTTATTCGATTTGCACCAAATTTCGTATACCGGTTTATTATGTTAAGGAGCAGCCTTGATTAGATTTGGAGATTTATTGGTTATGTATAAAGGAGGGACAGGGGCTAGTGTCCCCTTAATTTAGATAAATGTGTTTTTCATACAGAATTATTCGATTTGATTCAAATTTGATATACCAGTTTATTACGATATGGCTTCTTTCATTTGATTTGGAGGTTCACTGATTAAGTACAAAAGGGGGGAAAGGGGGGCAATTGCCCCTCCCCTTAATTTAGATAAATGAGTTTTCATGCAGAATTATCTGATTTAGTTTAATTTTTTTTCAACCGGATCCGAACTTGAAGGTTCCATTTGAAGTCAAACCGAAAACCGACCACATCCAGGTTTCGGATTGAGTTCAATTAGAACTTTCAGGTTCAGATCGGGTTGCCGGTGGACGGAGATTATTTTGTCTGGCTTGCGTGCAGTTATAGTTCTTTGGAATATTTTTGTCGGTTAAGATTTGGTTCGCGACGGGTTTCAGGTTGACTTCGAATGGAATTTTTAGGTTCTGGTAGCGTTGCGTGTCCACGGAAACTAATTTGTCTTGTTCGGATCCGGTTATGGATCTTTGGAATTTTTTTGTCGGTTATCAGATTTGGTTCGGGATTTAGAGTTTTTTCAAATGGAACTCTCAGGTTCGGGTCGGGTTGCATGTAGGCTGAAATCATTTTGTCTTGCTCGGATCGGGGTACGGTCTGTTGTAATTTATTTTTCGGGTTTAGGTAGGGTTATGCGTTAATAAACCTAATAAAAAGAAATTGCCCAGTTAAACTGATGGCATTGAGCTCACAGGCTATTCACACTAATTGTATATTATACTCTTATTTCAAAGAATAATGCCCCTCGAAAATAAATGAAGGTATTAGTCCCCGTTGCCCCACTTTCTACTTAACCAAAGAGCCTCCAAATCTAATCAGGGAAGCTACTTAACATAATAAACTGGTATACCAAATTTGAAGCAAATCAGATAATTCTGCATGAAAAAACCATTTCTCTAAATTAAGGGGGGTATTAGTTCCCCCCATTTCTCGCTTTATGCTGAACCAATGAACCTTCAAATCTAATCAGAAAAGCTCCTTATCAGAATGTACATAGAAAAAAAATTAAACTAAATTAGATAATTCTGCATGAAAACACATTTATCTAAATTAGGGGGAGGGGCAATTGCCCCCTATCCCCCCTTTTATACTTAACCAATGAACCTCCAAATCAAATGAAGGAAGCCATATCGTAATAAACTGGTATATCAAATTTGAAGCAAATCGAATAATTCTGTATGAAAAACCCATTTATCTAAATTAAGGGGACACTAGCCCTGTCCCTCCTTTATACTTAACCAATAAATCTCCAAATCTTATCAAGGCAACTCCTTAACATAATAAACCGGTATACGAAATTTGGAGCAAATCGAATAACTCTGCATGAAAAACCCATTTATCTAAATTAACGGGGGGAGCGGTCTAGACCCCCTTTCCTCCCTTTATACTTAACTAATGAACCTCCAAATCTAATCAGGGAAGCTCCTTAACATAATAAACCGGTATGCGAAATTTGGAGCAAATCGAATAACTCTGCATGAAAAACCCATTTATGTAAATTAAGGGGGGTCTAGCCCACCTTTCCTCCCTTTATACTTAACTAATGAACCTCCAAATCTAATCAGGGAAGCTCCTTAACACAATAAACCGGAATACCAAATTTGGAGCAAATCGAATAATTTTGCATTAAAAACCTATTTACCTAAATTAAGGGGAGAGGCAATTGCGCCCCTTTCCCCGTTTTATACATAATAATGATCTTCCAAATGTAATCAGGGAAGCTGCTTAACATGATTAACCGGTATACCAAATGTATTGCAAATCGCGTATTTCTGCACGAAAAACACATTTACCTAAATTACGGAGGGGGGATAGCCCCCCCTTTCCTCCCTTTATATGTAACTAATGAACCTCCAAATCTAATCAAGGCAGCTCCTTACCTTAATAAACCGGTATACCAAATTTGGAGCAAATCGAATAATTCATCATGAAAAACCGATTTATCTAAATTAAGGGGGTAGCCCCCTGTCCCCCCTTTATACTTAAATAATGAGCTTCCAAATCTAATCAGGGAAGCTCCTTAACACAATAAACCGGTATACCAAATTTGGAGCAAATCGAATATTTCTGCATGAAAAACCCATTTATATAAATTAAGGGGGGGGGGACTAGCCCCCCTTTTCCCCCTTTATCCTTAACCAATGAACCCCAAAAACTAATCAGGGAAGCACCTTATCAGAATGAACCTAGAAAAAAAAAATTAAGCAAATCGGATATTTCTATCAATAGTTATCGTGTTACGTACATACGTACGTACGTACACACGTACATACAGAATCGGTGGGCACATAAGCTCTCAGGCTTTGGTAGCCTGTGAGCTAAAAATATCACCCTGATCGGATAATAAGTGGTCATTTTTCAATTAGCCTAACGCTTTCTAGGCTCTTTGCAATAAGCCTGAAAAATATCAGGCTAATTGGAAAAAGGGAGATGGATTCTCCAATTAACCCGGCTCTTTGCAAAGAGCCTAGGCTGTTTGCAAAGAGCCGGATTTCTCAATTAGCCTACGACATATATATATATAACTGTAATAATATGTTTTAATAATTGCACGAAATCGAACAATATTGGTCATAATTTCACGAACCGGAATATCGTTCCAGTTTGCTTCGGTACATTTCGAGCGCTGTATAAAATATTTATTTTTAAGAGACTTTAAAGAAAAAAAAGCTTTTGTTTTACTCCGTTATGTGCGTATGGTATGTATATATCCTTGTATGTTCTCGATTTTCTCCGCAACCACTGAACGGATTTAAATGTAACTTTTTACACTATAATTCTAGAACCCCTATAGTTTTACTATGGAAGGTTAAACGCTACAAATAATCATCCCGATGAAAATGAAAAGTGGCTTGACACTTCTTTTTATTCATGCATTCTTGCGAATTTATACTGGTAAATTTTAATCGTTTACAATTACCGAATCCGACAGAGAAAGTATGCATAACGATGTTGTTATTCTGTCAGTTCGCTTTGTTGACAAACGCCACAGCTTTAATTTATGAGATTTCCTCTCAACCACATAAATATTATCAGCTCAACAAAAGAGCCCATTCTTATTTTACAAATTAATAATGGCCTCAGATACATCGAGGAGTTAAAGAAAAAAAAATCCGCAATTGTTAATGATTTGAAAAAAACACTCTTTAAGTGACGTCATGTTCGCTCCTTGGCATTTTGACAGTACATGTAGTATGAGGCGTTCTTTGTTTGAATACATTAGAAAAAATTTGCTCTGCAGCAGTTGACGTATCCGCTGACGTTATGTATTCCGTGTATGGACGGTCGAAATATATTTATATTTTTTTTTTCCCTCTTTTTTACAAAACATCGCTTCTCAAATCGCAAGAAGGTTTGCATCTGTTCAATGCAAGAAATTACTATTTCACATGAAAGGAGTGTCCAGATAACATTTTCCATGGAATGTTACGTAGCAATGTTTTCAAACGGCTCAATAAAAATTAAACAACCCTTTAAAAGAGTTCCTAAATATTAATACATTGTCGACTTACATCTGAAAAACACCAAATCGAAAAGCTGATTGATTTCGAAAAAATTTCAAAGTGTTCACATTTTGAAACTTCTTTTTCAACAAACAAACAAAATAATTCTTTGACTGAGAAACAAAATAATTCTTTGACTGAGAAACAAAATAATTCTTTGACTAATATCTGTAGTACAACCAGGGCTTAATTTCTAACAAAAAAGTACTGGAGCTCTAATATTCTGCAGTTATAACAATCGTAATGTACCCCCTCCCCCCCAATCCCCCCTCGTCCCTTTCACTCTTATATTTATATTTCATATCAAATTTAGAAAATTTAAAGCCATTTCGTCTTCAATAAAAGAAAAAAATAATATACGTTTAACATATTTCTATATGCATTTATATACAATAAATTATAATAAATAAGCAGAGTAAAAATACTAAAATCATGAGCGGGGATTTTTCAGAAAATCCTACTCAGCAAAGATTTTTTGTATAAACTAGCAAAACAAACAGACAGCGTTGTTCCGGTTGACTTCAGTGAGCAGTATTTATAAACTCAGGTGCGCTCCGACTAATATTTAAACATTCACTAAAAATAAAGAAGTACTGAACTTGTGAGCTTCGGCGCAAATTAACCCTTAAATGCCTGGTGTTGCTTTTCGGCAACTTACCCAATATAGGCTCTAAAATACAATTAGAATAATATTGAAGCTATAATGCCTAATGTTGCCAATAAAATACATTCTGAAAATATTATTAAATCGATTTTCAACATGTAGATGGCAACACTTGTGCTGTTTAGGAATAAAGATAGATTTATTTTTTCAATTGTTACTACTTGTTAACCATTTGGAAAAATGGTTATTGTTCTCTGTCAGGGTAGGAAATCAAAAGTATATCTGAAGGTTTTTATTGGTTTAATCCGCATTTTATTCGTGTTCTGATTGGTCTATACAGTAATCTGTATTTCCCTTTACATTCAACAACGATGGATACCTTCGGTTGCCACTATGACAAAAAAGTAATAAAAACTACAAAAAAAATTAATAACTCAGAAACAAATTGAAATACAGCTTTCAAACAAATTGCATTTAAAAGTACATTTTTTTCTCTATCCGACGGTGTAAAAAGTAATATTGTCGGATGTTTAGAAGTTTAAGAATGAAATTTCATTTAAAATGTGTCGTTAAATTTCTTGGAAATCTGACGATGGAAAAATCATTTTCCAAATGGTCGTTGTAATTTGTTGATTGCTTTTTTTTTCTTTTTGTTTTGTTTGGAAGCTTGAAAAATACCCTATTTTGACCTGCAGTGAGCAAGTAAAATTTATTTCTTATTATTGTTCCTAAAATTCTTGTGTGTTTAATATTATAGAATTTTATCAAGGAAAATTATTTTTTTCAATTAAACACCAGTATTGCCGATTAGTAACAAACTGTTTTTTAGCCATAAACTATACTTAAATCAAAATATGATTTTTTAAAGTATTTTTTCCATGATTTATTTAAAAAATGAAAGACGAAAAACATCATTACAGTGATTTTTGAAAAAATCAGGCATTTAAGGGTTAAGAAATAGTAGCGGATGGGGACAGCTTAATGCAACAATGTTAAAAACGCGCCTGCATAATCGAAGAAGGGAGAAGGAAATCTCGTAGGGATTTCTTCAAACCTGGTACGAAGCACAGGGGAAAATAATAATAATAATAATAAGCTTTTGCATTTTTACTGGCGCCACCTACCAAAAATATTTGAAAATAATATTAAAAACGAAATCTTTAGAACATAATCTTTCCAACATTGTAGTAAGGAATGTTTAAATAAGTAAACAATTATCTACAACTTTTACTTTTAAAATTTAAAAGCAGTTCATCTTTTATGTCATAATAATGTTATTTACTAATTAACTCATTTCATATAAATAAATTGATAGGGATGTGTATGTGGCGTTCTAACACCTTTAAGAAAATTAGTTTCTAAGGGATACAGTAAAATTATTATTTCTTATATTAAGCTAAATCTTTTGACTTCACTGTCAGTCAAGGCTTTAAAAAACAATAAATATGACTTAACTAACATACACTTCTATAATTAAAATATACATAATTTAATACTTGTTCCGTAAGTATAATTGTGCATATGAAACTATTATTATATATAATACGTCAATGTGGCTTAATTTTTTTTTTCTTACTTTAGAAAGATTTGAAAGCTGTTACTATTTGTTTTCTCTTTGTTCCAAATTTAACATGTTTCTTTGTTTGAAAAAAAAAAAAAAATCCCAATTGAGATTTTTGTTCAATTTGAGAGTTGAATTTTGAGAATTTGTTCAATTTTTTTTTTTAATTATTGCGTTGAACTAAACATATTTTAATTTTATGATTCTTCCAGTTCCTATTTTATAGCAAATGTATAATGATAGCATCTCATAAACTTTTTAACATTAAAATATTAATCATTATAATGCATTCTCTTCAAGTATTAACATCTTAAATTATAATAAAAATATGAGAAAAATAAAATATAAACACACAATAAAATATAAAACACATGGATAATTAAAGTACCAAGTACAAACGAACACCAACATAATCAAAACAACGTGCCAAAGCCGGCTAGGGATTTTTTGAATTTTTCCCCCCATATCGTTATGCAGTTGAAGTTTTAACATTGTTGCATTAAGCTGTCCCTATCCGCTACTTTAAGAAATAGATCGAAACCGGGTCCTACATCAAAATGGACGGACCGAAATATTGTGGTTGGGACCAAAAGGTCCGTCTGTGCAGCACGCATTTTCACAATACCTACTCGGTTCAGATTTGACACTGGAATTTCTCAGTATATATATATATATTTATTGGTATGAAAGTTTGAATATTCTGAAACACTTAGGAAGGTGATCGCTGTGTCATAGAATATGAAAATATTATTTAATCCTTTAAAAGGCTGTGGTCACTCGGTCTGGCCACCTAATTTTAATTCTAAAACTGACAAATGGCACCAAGACTATTTTAATAAAATTTTGTTTTTGTAATTAAAGTGCAAAACAGCGTGTTTTCTTTTCCAAAGAAATGCGTTTGAAAATTCTGGTGTCAGTCAATTATTTCACCATTTTACGAGCAGAATTCTTCTGCTCCTGAAAGGGTTAACACGTTTGGGGTCTCGCGTGCTATTAAGAGAATATGTTTTTTCATTTAGTATTATTTTGTTTTAAAATTATTTTTGCTATTAGCTCCATGTAGTAACGATAGAAAAATAGCCTAACAATATTATCAATGTGCAGAAAGTCTAAAAATCTTTGTCTAAAGTCAGCGTCAAAAGAGATCATAAAATGCCTCTGTATTCATTATCCATACAGTATATTATTTATCCATCCAGTATATTATTTTTTTCCAGTATGCACAATTTTCCCTTAAATTAATAAAATTTATAAATTTTATTAATAAAAAACCCGGGAGTGACCGTGTTTCCGGATTTTTGTAAAATATTTTTTTGCTAATAGTGCGTAAATATGTGCAAAATGTAAATTGGCAAAAATATTGTGCAATTACACTATTTAAATTCCCAATATAAAATAAATATTTTTACAATATGGACGGTTTGTTGAAGACAATTAAAATAGCAATATTCACGTTCCATTACAAGTATTTCCAATGTAATTTTACTAATATTGGTATTTTTGTTCAAGTATCATCGATTGTAATCAGTGTAAAAAATTAAGAGAATTTTTGTATATGAAATATGCATCAGAATTTTTTAATAATAATTTCCGCTTTCTTTAATTGCTGATTTTCATTGATTACATAAAATGAAAATTACTATTTCGAAAGTCTAGTGGATATTTTAATTCAGACTTCTGCTAAATTGGCAACACTGTTGGCGATGAATGTAGGTATTGGCACAATATAACCAACATAAATGATACTGGTTCCCGGGGTAACTGTTTTCTGGAATATTATAATCGCTATTTTCAAATAAGTAATTTTTGCCCTGTTTAATCTCGAATTTATGAGTCACGTATTACTATTAGGATGAAATGGTAGTTATAAAAAATCTGGAAACACAATCACTCAAGTTTTCAAATCAGGTATATTTCTAGTAAGGTTAACATCTCTGTACCTATTATTACTGCAATGTCAAATCGATTTTTACTTTTTTTCTGTCTTTGAAATATTAAAATTCGCAATATTAAAAACGGAATAGTATATTATATTATTACATTTTATTGAAAGTAGGTTTTAACTTTATAACTTTTATTTTATATATTACAAAGAAATATTGTATGTAAATTTTATTAACTTAAGCGAAAATTTTGCACATTGGAAAAAAATTAATATATTGTATCATGAATTCAAAGACGTTTAATCATCCGTTTTGACGCTGACTTAGCCAAGCATTTTCAGACTTTCACATTTTTTTAATATTATCAGGACAAGAATGTTATCGTTACTATATGGAGATAACAGTAAAATTTATTGTTAAAACAAAATAATACTCAATGAAAAGAATTATTCCCTTAATAGGATGTTAGAGCATGAACAAATTAAATATTAATTCCATGCCTCTGTGACATAGCAATAGCAATCGCCATCATAAGTGTTTCAGAATAAGGTACCTGGCTCTATTATGGCCCACCTAAGGTTTGATTGCGTTTTTCACCATATTAACATTTTTTTCCCCCGGAAACTATTTATGCTGTTGCTTAGAGGGATTAATGTGGTAAATAAAAGAAAAGACTTCATACTTGTAATTATACAATTGAAAATTATATAAGCTGAAATTTAAAATGTGTCATATGGGCCACATTGGGAACACTCCGTTCTCAATATGGCCCACTTTGTAAATTTTTAGAAAATTACAAAATAAAATTAGAAAAGGGCAAAAAAAAAATTGCAAATCATTATATGTTATATAATATATATATATATATATATATAGCAGCTATATGCTATATATTATCAATGTTCTAGAATTATTTAAATTCTTAGTTTAGTTTAAATAAGTTAGCTAATAGAATATATTGTATGCTTTTAAATTTTATTTACAATAGTTTTTAAATACATTGTGTGGTTTATATTCGGTTTATAATTCTCTATATATAAGGATATGTTTGGTTTTGCTGTTTATACAGTTATTTACATTCAAATGCTTACAATTATTTATACAGTTATTTACATTCAAATGCTTACAAATATTTATCTTGCGTTAGTTGTTTAATAGAAGTAATACTAGATGGCAGCACTAAATTTGTCTCTTTAAGATAGCTCCTATTTTTAATTTTTCTAGCTCCATTTCAGTTATAATTTAATACACCAGGGGGTATTTTTAGCTAAATTTTGACGATATTGTTAAACTGTTATTAATTAATTTAATAGTGCATTTTAAATAATGTAATTAATATCTATTTATTTTATATTAGATTAAATGTGTTTAACAAGGTATTTCAAATTTTATTTCAAATTGTATTAACTGCATCCTTTGGTATCATTTACTGTGATTTCTTAACTGTTTTATTCACCTTAATCTTTTTGATATACTGGCAGCCATGTGCGCGTGGATTTTTGTAAAATACTGAAATATTAATCGGTATGGTGTTTATTATTTATATTTTATATCCTATAAATATTTAAATACGTTTTATTGATTCTTCCATTTCATATTATTTGTTTCTATTCTGCTTTCATTTTTAATCAATTCACTTGATTTTATGGTTGTTTGGGCATAGGGGAAAATAACTTTTAGCTTTAGCTTATTTTTCCCACAGAAAACACCATTTTGCTTATATCATTGAATTCTGTGCCCTTGATAACGTAATTCAATGTATAAGCTTTTCAATTTTTGTCGGTTTCCACTTTTTTCTTTTTCTTCCATAATAATTCTTATATTAATTTTTTTTTTTTTTAATATTTACAGCTTTAATTCATAATAATTGACGGTGGATGGTTATGTTTAATTAATGGTTATATATATATATATATACATATATATATACATGCATACATATTATAGATATAATAATTGCAATTTTTTGAAAGCCAGAAAAATCACAAACAAATTAAAATTAAAACAAACAAAAGTATTTGTTTTTACTAAGAAATGTATTAATTGCGGAACAGAAGTGAAACAAAATTATGTTCGTAAAAAATATATATACCCTTGAAGTCACTACAAACATATGGTCCACCTTGGCCATAATGGGAACCTCCGCCATTTTTTTATTTTGCCCCCAAAAACGGATTTACTAATAAGTAAAGATAAAACTATTGATAGTATCTTAAAATAGATTAACAGTGTTATTATGATCATTTTTACTTTATATTAAATGGTAACAAATATTAATAATACGAAATATTCCTTACCTTTAAGAAATAATTACACGATTTTTTGGGGGCCAAAAATTTCACTTCCTCTGCCAGTAGCGTCACCCACGTGATACGACTTCGCCTTTATTGTTTTTTTCTCCACTTTCTATCGTCGTGAGGGTCGAACCTATACTGCCACATATAGAATTTTTAAAAAGTAAATGAAATATAAGACGTGGCCCATATTGGGCCTAGGTACCTTATTTAAATTTTCATACCAGACAAATATGCTGAGAAATACCAGTGTCGAATCTGAATCGAGTAGGTATTATGAATATGTGTGCAGCACTCTATTTCACACATGTAAGCGGTTTGGTAGGAAAGAACGCAAGCGATTGAAGCTGTTCCGCTGGGCTCGATCAAATATTCACTAAAGACAAAGAAGCACCGGTGCCGAGCTCCGGCGCAAATTAAACACTAATTAGAATTATACTTTTTTTATTTCAAACATACCAATCTTCAGCAGACATTATCGTAGAGAATAAGTAGTTGTGTCCGTCAATTTGATCATTAAAAAATAGTTCCCTAAAACTTCTTTAATAGTGTGATTAAAAATACACTTTATTATCACTTTATAAAAACATAGTTTGCCCTTCTTTACAGTGTCATTATAGTTCTAAGTTAATTGTAAAATTAATTTTCGATTATAATCCTACTTTTTTAATTGTGAAAAAGTAGTTCCCTAAAACTCCTTTAATAGTGTGCTTAAAAATACAAATTATTGTCACTTTATACAAACATAGCTTGCCCTCCTTTACAGTGCCATTATAGTTCCAAGTTAATTGTAAAGTTAATTTTCGATTATAAATCCTACTTTTTTTAATTATGAAAAAAGTAATTCCCTAAAGCTCCTTTAATAGTGCGCTTAAAAAAACACTTTATTATCACTTTATAAAAACATAGTTTGCCCTCCTTTACAATGCCACTATAGTTCTGAGTTAATTGTAAAATTAATTTTCTATTACAAATCCTACTTTTTTAAATATGAAAAAAGTAGTTCTTCATTATACACACAACGTCTTCATTATACACACAGATACCCATTTATATATGAGTGTGTGCGTGTGTTGTGTATGTATATGTTTGTTTATTTTTGTGTATTCGTGTTTCTGTTTATTTGTATATAAGTACATACATTTTTAAAAACCAAAAGTACCAACAGATAAGTTATTTCCTTTGTCGACAAGTTTCAAACGGGATCGTAAACAGCTGATATCATAGGTGCAGTATCTATATTGTTATTAATAGAAAAATAATTCTGATGGACGTCGTTGTGCAACATGCAAAAAGCAAAAAAATTCAAGCACATATAATACAGGTCATTTTCAATTTATGAAACTGTTTTGATACTAAACAGACAGAATTGTGCAATATTTAATTATGTTATGAAGATATAATATTTATATTATGAAATATTTAAATTTATAAAAAATATTTAATTTATTTTATTTTAGTAAGTATATCTATCCTTCTTACATTGTACCTTTGAGCATTGGAATTCTAGAATTAATGAATTTCTCTGAAACAATTTCCTAAAATGCGATTTTTGGGGATGAGAGTTTTTTAAAAAAAATTGTTAAAAGTAATAAAATACAGTAATAATTATTTTTCAAATTCCTTGAATCACATCCTGAGCTACACTGTAAAAAAAAAACTATAATTCTACAGATGTAAAGTTACAGAAATCGGTATGCTTACTAAAATTTTATCTATACAAAAAAAAATGTACATCTACAAAACTGGTTTTTGTAAAGCTACAGAATAGCTTTACAAGAGAATCTACTAAAATTACAGTAATCTTACTAAAATTTTATCTGTAACCCGGGTTGCAGTTACATGAAAAGTTCAAGGCATCCCAGTTTCCTAAAAATATCTATAGATTTTTACAGATTCAAATTTACAGTTTTTTTAATTTATTGTGCTAAGTGTATCTGTTACATCAATTTTTGTTGTTGCCGTTACATAAAAAGTTCTAGGAATCCTAGTTTCCTAGAAAACTTTTAGTAACTTTACAGATTTTTTTTTTATACAGTGTATAAGCGATTATTGTCTCACTATATCAATTTTTTTTCTTTCGAGCACTGTCGCGTCAGTAAATTAGGTTCAAATCGCCAATTGTGACAACATTTTCTGAAAGTTCTCCTGTCTTTACCGAAAAATGGTTCGATTACGAAGTTTCTGAATAAGAGCACCTGCCAATTTCATATGTATGCGAATAAAAATGAATTACAAAATGTGTCAGAAAGTAGCCAGTTTATATTAAAAAAGGAGCTTTAAAGAAAACAATGAAAAATGAAAATTTCTTGGCTACGTTTACTGAAAGTATGCAGTAAAAAAAGTAATAATAATAATAATAATAAAGCAATTTAACAAATTACAACGACCATTTGGAAAATGATTTTTTCTTAAGACTAAAATTTAAGACATAAAAAATTGCACGGAGTTGATCATACATTACGTACGCCATGAATTAAACATTAATAGTGTTATTACACGTAAAAATTGCAAGCGACAAAAGTCGCCTGCGACCCGTCAGATTTCTTAAAACTTACGTATTATCCACCTGAAACTTACGTATTATCCAAGCATTTTATTGGCTATTCGGGAAAAGGTTTTTCCATCGTCAGATTTCCAAGAAATCTGACGACCAATTTCAAATGAAATTTCATTCTTAAACTTCTAAACATCCCACAATATTACTTTACTTTTAAATGCAATTTGTTTGAAAGCTGTATCTAAATTTGGTTCTGAGTTATTAATTTTTTTTGTAGTTTTTATTACTTTTTTGTCATAGTGGCAACACTCTGTTGTCCATCTCTGTTGAAAGTAAAGGGAAATACAGGTTACTGTATAGACCAATCAGAAAACGAATAAAATGCGGATTAAACCAATAAAAAGCTTCAGATATGCTTTTGATTTCCTACCCTGACGAGGACAATAACCATTTTTCCAAATGGTTAGAAAAAAGAAATCCTTTGATTGACAGTATAATTTCCGTTTTTTTACGCAATTTTTTTCCTCCGATGAAGTAAACGTGTCAGAAATTCGTTAATATAGGTTTAAGAATATCATTGATAAATAATAGTGCTAAAAGTCTATTGGTCGTTTTTGTTTTGTTTGTTATGTTTTATATTTTACAATCTAAAAAGAATTTCCGTTTTTTGTCAGCACAATTTCCAGATTTTTTTTTTCTTTTTCAGTGTAATAATCAAAATAAATCCCACAGTTTTAGAGAAAATGAAAATTTAGCATTCTCTGTCGAAAGTATTCTGAAATCAATAATTTTTGACACATTTAGGAAATCACTTTCAACGGAAAAAAATACAAAAATCGCACTGGCAGTCAACGGATTTTCTTTTTTTACAGTGTGTATTCTCAATATTAACGTGAAAATAAAAATCGTAAGTTTACTAAATCACTCATGACCATCTTCAGGAAGGATCATCTTCAGGACTCTTTCATGAAGATGATCATAGATGATGACCTAAATGTTATTTGGTATAATTTTATTTTAATGATTGTTTAGTGTTTAACTTTGCAACATTTTGTAGACACCATTTAGTAAACTTGCGATTTTTATTTTCACGTTAATATTGAACTTTTCATGGTGTAAATGTCCAGCTCTTTTATTAGTATTTATTCTATCGATTACTATATTTTAAATAAGCATGTTTGAAAATTATGCGTATGTTTAGACCGATAAACGTATGAGTTTATATACAATCTGGCTAAAACTTTTACAATAGTAATAAATAACGCTAACAGAAATAGGACAAAATATTTTATAATTATATAATTTCAGTATAGACGCATCAAGAAGAAAATTAAATTTCAAGTAATATTATTCTATAGCTTCATGAATTGAAGATTTTCGAAAGAAATATCTAAATACAAAATACCTCAATACAAAATTTATGTAATGAAATATCTGCCAAAAATTGTGCACAATCCCTGCGCAAAGGTTCTCAAGGTTTTGAATTTTACATGTACACAAGCGCATGTACACAAGCGCAAGGGCATGAACCCATTGAAAATGAAGAGTAGACACCGAAAAAGAAAAATTTAAGAAAATTTAATGTAATTCAAAGCATTTTAATTAACTTGCGTAGAATGAAAAGCCTTTAAAAATAACTACGGTGAGGCGAATAACGTGATAAACCAGTTATTATCCTTATCAATGAATAAAAGTTAATGACATCTAAATATTGCTTATCGCCGTCTTTTTAAAAGTATAGGTACACTTTTCCATGTAATTTATCTTTAATGTTTGATTCAATCACAATCGATAATTCATCACTGACAAAATCTACGTCATTGTGCAAACCATTAGAGTTTAAATGGAACTGAAAAATATGTTAATTGTGTGTCTCATTCCTTCACTAATTATTGACCACTTTCTCAAAAATACTATATTTTGTAACTGCTTGAATTGCAGGATACTATTTCATGTCTTATTAACATATTTTGAGGGTCCGTCGGGCTTTTGAGGTCGCAAGATAGGGTAAAGTCAACCCTAGCCTTAGAGCTGATTTAGCAGTCATGGGACAACAGAGTGCAGAAAAATGTTATTCAGAAACGAAATCATTGAACTCAAACTTCTGAGTTTGTCTCACTTTCTGGCACTTTTGAGTTGAGTTAGATTTACTTTTTGAAAAGAATCATGAGTTGAAGCGGACTAAAAGAATCCGTCAATTTGAGGCAAAATTACAACTCAAACTCCATCAGTTTTTTTCACAATTTCCTAATAAACAATTGCTGTTAAAAACGTGTTTTTTTTTTTCATTTGCGAGGGCTGTTGAATAAAGAATGATCATATTTTTTTTTATTAGCATACTTTATTGCACACAAATTTACATTTATGTTCCATTGTTAGCTTAATGTGTAATGAAAAAGTGGTAATTTTTTTTTTCATTTATATCCAGTAGTATGTTAACGGCAGCCATGAAAGTTCAGATACTTTAAGTGTCGCGTACGGGAATGATGGATGCAACAAGCAATGAACAGTATGCTCTTGCTTTAGCCTGAAAGACATCGTCAGTCGAAGCTTATGCTATAGGAGACTTATAGAGAGTCTTTTCTTAACTGTAGCTCATTTAAAAAGTAGATGGGAAGAGAAAGACGATCATTTTCAAAGAAAAATGGACACGGACATCTTGTAAATGCGCTTACAGAAGACACACTAATACCGTCACTATTATTGCCAGAGAAGATCGTTAGATATGATAACTGTTAAAATTATTACTGTTATAATTGCATGCGACCCACACATTGATAACAGAGAAGTGAACATGAGACATTTTTGTGCTCTGTGAATTCGGAGACTCCTCATACCCAAACAACAGGACGTTCGCGTGGAAGTTCATTCAAAATTGAAGGTGATGTTACACGAAGATGATATGAATTCCCTAATGTGAAGAAACACCTTCGTGGAAAGTATTTTTCATTATTAGCAGTATTGGTGAAGAACGCGGAGGTGCTTTTGAGGGACCTATTTTAAAAATGTTTTCCAGCGTATCTTTGAAATGTGAAAAAAAAATCCCTGCCGGCTCGGCCTGCAGGCGGAGGTAGATTTCGAAGTTAAGTACTAAATTCATCAACAAAACTTAAATCAAGATTAGAGATAAACCCAGTTTCTTTACTAAGAATGAGCTGTAGGGAGCTAAACTTTTTGTGAAAATTATAATATACACGAATACACACACGCATGTATATGGAATAAGTTTAAAAATGGATACAAAAAATTCAGAGAACCTTTAAGTGTTAAAATATGTTAATATTTTCATACTCGGGTTTTTATCATGTTTTAATACGTTTCTTCAAACTCACATGACGTTACATATTCACCTGCTGAGGTCCATTATATTTCCAGTATGACGCAATATATATATATTTTTAATTCGTCAAACTATTTATTTTATTTTGAGTTTTCATGTGGAAATCTTGCTCTAGAAAACTTATGACGTAATATTCAATTTGTTTTCATTTTGTTAAACTATTTAATGAATTTATCACGTGAAAACCTTGCAATAGAAAAGTAATTGTAGTGGTGAGAAATTTATTGTTTTTTTTTATTGTTGGCAGCTACTATAACGAAAAATGTTTATTTTTTCCTGTCATTGTTGTGTAAGAGCTGGTTGGAACTCCCAGGGTGTATTTCTCTTCTGTTGTAATATTTCCTTGTGCTATCTTGTCTCCGACTTATAAGCGGGCTCTCATGTCAAGCACACAAGTCGTATGTTTGTTATTCAATAAATAAATAAATAAGAGCTGGTTTTATCAGCATCATGTTAAGACAGTATTCAAAATTTTGAACCCTCCCCATTTCCACCCCTTGGGTCGATTTCGTCCATTTTCAATCCCCGCCGAGATATTAGCCATATCAAAGTTGTTGGCGAGTTTGAAGACGATCCGTGCATAATTGCGACTTTTATCGTGCGGACAAAATTTAGTACATACATATATATATATATATATATATATATATATATATATATAAACTCTTTAATTAGGGTTGGTTTTGGGTTCCTGGGGTCCTATAATGAAAAGTTATGAAGGAATTTTTCAAAAGTCGCACCATGGTAACGACTGCAATAGGTAGTATTTCTTACGAAATTTACCTAAAATGTGGGACAAGTGCATTACATTGAATATGAACTACTTTGAAAAGCATCAACAATTTAGACGATGAGTGGGGATATCTTGAAATAAAAAAATTATTATAATTTTTATTGAACAGCCCTCTAAATACGAGTTCCCACAAACTAGCGGAATTCCAGTGTAGAATTCTGAGAAAACATGTGTGGTAGATTTGTGTGCGATGGCATGTTTATAGTGGTCACGGTCAATCTCTGTAGTAATCAGCCATCTCACCTCCATCTCTTCGAGCACCATCAAAAGATTTTACAAGACGCCACTTTTTGCAATCGATAGTATGATAAAGTCTCCATAATGGACATTCCCGAATAGCGGACACCTCTGTTTAGTGGGCACTTCTTTTTTTTTTTTATCCCAACGCGTATACAACATTTGTACATTTCTATCGGGTGGTCCATCTGTTGGTTCTTTTTTTATTATGAAAGAAAACGCCTTTTTTATGAGTGAAAATCGAAATTCTTTATTGAACATGGAAGGTGGGTCTATGCTATTTATGTATGGAATATAATATCGCACATGTGGCCACCGCGGCTCTACTTACATGAAATCATCCGAACATCAAAATTTTCGATGACTTTTCCCAGAATGAGCGGATCCATGGCCAAAATTTCAGCCCGGATGTTACGTTTGAGGTCTTGGATTGTGCTGGGGGAATTGGCGTACACTTTACTTTTCAGAAACCCCCAAAGAAAATAATTCATTGGAGTTAAATCGCACGATCTTGGCGGCCAATTCCCTCAGAATTTCTTGAAATTACGCGATCTGGAAATTTCTCGTTCAATAAGTTGATGGTTTGGCGAGCAGTGTGTGTCGTTGCACCGTCTTATCATACAAATTGTATACATAATTACAAATGACATACATTTGACAGTTCATACATGCATGACACTTGACAGCTGACACAAATAACCTGTGAAATATTCATAGTTCGAAAAAGAACCAACAGATGGACCACCCTATACCCCTGAATATCCAACATTTCTGAATAGCGGACAAATTTCACGCAACCGAAGCGTCCATTATTTAGTAATTTCATCATACTAATCAAGGACTGGCTCCCTTTTCTTTTCTTTCTTCAGAAAATGTTTCGATTTCCGCTTGGTTTTTTAACCCTCTCGCTGCGTAGGTAATTCTTCGCGATGAGTGTCTTTTACAGAATTTTTAATCGTTTATAACTGGTTCTTTGAAGCAGAAATTTTTGAATATCGTAATCGGAGAAAATGTCCTGATTAAATCAGACAAAGTTTTCATTAAAAAATAACTGGTGGGAATAACCAAATAGTATTAATTTGACGGAAAAATGCATGCTCGAGCATATCTCGGGCTGCGCAGCGAGAGGGTTAATACTTTTTCCATTCAGCAAAGCAATTCCATTGCTAAAATGCTGAAATGAATGAATGACACCGGAATTTATAAACAAATTTATTTGGAAATAAGAAAGAGCTAAATTTCACATATATGGTAAACGAAAAATTTTTGCACCAAAATTCTGGTGACATTAGGACATTTGGATATTAAAATTAAGTGGTTTCATAAATATACCACCACCAATACGTCAAATGCATGATGAATTGAAATATGTAATAACAGAGGACGTACTGGTCGATTACGTATTATTCGAAAGCATTTTGAAGAAATAAATACGCAGACGGAGGATTAATGGTATTTTCTGAAATTGGGATTTCAAATTCGTTACGAATGTTCTAAATTGTTTACTTAGATTCGTCTTATTAAACAATAAAGTTTTGTTACGCTATTCTAAATGTGTTGGATAATGTTTCATAACCTATGTTTGGCGCATGATTTTTCTTTCTTGCTTTAATAGCTCTAACATCGAATTCTAAAGGTTGATTTTTTTAGTCACTTTAAGGATGCACTGTAGCTTTAACTCTTTTTTTCCCTTTAATAAACTTTCTACAGCCCATTTTGAAAAATAAACAAGTAAATTTCTAAATTACAGTTTTTCAAAATGATTTAATTACCAAGAACGCTATAAGATTTTCTTAGCACCGTACACATCTGAAGTTGAAAAAAGCATTGTTTTTTGTATCTCCTTATTTGTCTGTTTTGTTAGTAGAAAGACAAACATATAATTTTAAAGCAATGAAAAATATTAACTGATCAGCGAAAACTCCCTCTTCCACTTAAATGAGTTCGAGATTATATTAAGAGACTTTATAACAGCTTAAGCTTTTTGTGTGTGTGTGTGTGCGTGAAAAACATGTTCTAAGTAATTCGCATGAAAAAAGTTTCATGGAACTGTAAAAAAATTTGTAAATTGACTTGTTGGAAACGATTTTCTTCCATCAAAATTTCATTATTTTAACCTTTAACTGATGTCACGCGGTCTCCCAGACCCCGCGACTCTTAGCTGTAAACACTTTTACAGCTTTTTACTTTTCTGTACTAAAGTTAAATAATATGAATAAAATACTTTTTTCATGCAATTTAATTCACATGCTCCTAAGAGAAGTACAAAGATATTGTTAGGACAAAATTTAAGTAAATTCAACCCTTTTGAGTTATTTTTTTTATTCATTTTATTCGAGGGGTCTGAGAGACCGGATCACATCAGTTGTGTGAAAAATTTTAGTCACATCAGTTAAAGGTTAATCTCTACTCCATCACTTTTAACGTAAATCAATAAAGAAGAGAGAAAAGTATTAAGATTTGATATTTTTCCCGATTTATTTAATTATTAAGAGTTAAGAAATTTTTAATCAAAGAAATTAAAAAATAGTTAAGTGGATTTTGTCATAGACATGGTTCTTCGCATAAACACGATAATTATTAAATCTGAATTTCAAGAAAAGTAATTTTATTAATTTTTCAAGTTTCAATGAAATAATTTTATTTCAAAAACAGCTCTTTGGAAGGATTATGAAATTTCAGTGACGAATTTTTTGTTTGCCATACACAAATCGCAATGTCATTTAAACACTCATTTAACTACCAATTTCCAAGTGCATTAAAATAGCTTGCATTTGGCACAGAATGGTATTGCTCGCCAAACCGCAAGGAGCATTCGTCTTTTCGCGCCAAATTCTCCAGAGTATTTTATTTTTTTTACAGATTTTCTACTGGGATTCCGCCGCTAAATTTGATTGATCCTTTATTAAGTAAATGAGTACTTCCATTAGCATTTTTTTCGAAATATTATGACTATTCGCTTTAAGAAGACATTTCCTGTTAGTTACAAATGGGTTATGAAATACCCTCCAAAGTGCTATATGGGTAAATTACCACCTTACAATAAAACGCATTAATCAACTCGTACTGTGGACTATCGAGAAAACAAGGTAAGTGCAATTTCCTTACCCCTAATTTTACCTTTGACCTATGCCGAGCATTTATAACAATAAAGTGAGCCGTTGTGGATATTTTTTATTTTTTTCAATGTTTATTTATTTTTATTACAGTAAAAAGATCAAATATACGTATTGGATATTTATGAGGGCAAATCAAAAAATAAGATACACTTCTAAAAGTTACGGCTTTTTATTAAACCACACATACATAGGCAACGCGGCTATGACAGCATACAATGTAAGTTCACTTTTCCACATAGTTCCCAAGAGATTGTAAACATTTCTCGGGACGGTCAACAAACTTTCGATTCCGGATGCGTAGAAATCTCCTCCAGCGCTATCTAACCACCCGGAGACAGTGAAATACAAGGTGCTCGTGAACAATGGAGAACACACTGCCGTACGAAATGTTCAGCATGCTCGCAATTTCCTGGAGTGTTATGCGTCGATTCTCTCTAATGATCGATCCACACGGTCAACATTTGCAACGGTACTAGACGTTGCGGGTCTGCCTTCGCGATATTCGTCCGTGATATCCGTGTGTCTGGCATCAAATTGCTGACACCACTTTAGATTATTTGGCTGAGAAATTGCACGCTCACCATATACGACAGTGATTTGACGATGAATATCCGTGCAATTGAACCGTTTAGCCCATGGAAACTCGATCGTTGCACGCACGTCCAATTTGGAGTGAACTTTACCCATGTGACGTCAGCCGCGGGTAAACAGAAGAAAAACACCAATAGGCCTGAAAAACATTTTAACACTGCTCCCCCTTCGTCCAATAAACAGTCTTCTTCGGAGCGTTTTTTCCCGCAGAGGTGTGGCTGTTGCCATTCGTGGGTAAAATCCGAGCCTGCTCTTCACACACAACACAACGGGAAACCACACCAACATTCCTATCGGACGTCTCAGCAGTTACTGTCCCTTTCTTCGCATTGTCCAAGGTCACGAGACACAGCGACACAGCGCGCTCTCGCGGCGGGTTAGTAACTTATTTCTTGATTTGCCCTCGTAGCTTCATTTCTTACAACCAGAAGAAATGATTTCATTATTGTTTTCTTTTGTTCCAATTTTCGCGGGGAAAAAAGAATATATGTATTTTTTATACAAATATTTAAAAAAAAAATAATAATCAACTTAATTTTTGGTTAAGAAATAATGCTTGTATATTTTACATTTGAGCCTTTGATTTTAAAAATGGAGCAAGTCATTTTATGAAACAAAAATTAATTAAAGATAAATCTTATTACAAGTTACCATTTAAAAAAAAATTGTTACTAGTAATTTATTGGGTCAACGCTATTTCAAATGTGCTGATTTTGTAATTAAGGCAAGTCCACTTTGAACAGAATTTTTTTTTATGTTGTGTAATATTAATATTAACAAACACAATCGTGATTTCATAATGAATTCTTTAAAAATCTTCACTATCTAAATTAAAAAAAATCAACTTTTTTTTTTTTTTTTTTTTTTTTTTTTTAAAGAAATAATGTTTATATATTTTACAATTGAGCCGTTGATTTTGAAAATGGAGTATAAGTCCATTTTATGAAACAAAAATTAATTAAAGATAAATCTTATTACAAGTTAACATAAAAAAAATTACTAGTATTTATTGGGTCAATGCTATTTTGTAAATTGAAGAAAATATTTCTGAGAGTGCACTTTCAAAATCAATGACTTAGTTAATGATAATAAACATTTTTATTTTCTTTTTTTTTTTAAGACACATTATTTGAAGCCAAACATAAATATGGTTACAAAACTTATATAGAAATCAAACTACTACTCAAACTACCGATAGAAATCATACAATACATTAAAAATATTTTTTTGACATAACAAAACTCAATGAAAAAAAAAGGTATCTTTTGATAAAACTATAATTCTATATAAATGGGATTTTTCTTACTATTTTTATTATATGTGTTATCACTTAAACCTGATTTGACTATTCAAAATTACTTTTAACTAAGCTTTTTAGTCAAAACTAGTTTTAAAACTAGTTTTTAACTAAGCCTTTTAGTCAAAACTAATTTTAACTAAGCCCTTAGTCAAAGCTAGTTTTAACTAAGACGGATAATAAAAATAATTTTAATTGATTCTTACTTAACAAAAACTAATTTTATTCTCTAACATGCTTCAGTTAAAATTAGAATTAAAAAAGAATGGTCAAATTATTTTTAAGTGAAAATTTTCACATAATAGGATTTTTATGCTATCAGCGCCCCTGGTAGGAAATTGCCCAACTGTGTTCGAACTCAATTACAACAAACGAACTTTGATCAAGAATTTAAAAATAAGCCTCCCCCATTTCCAAATAATATAATTTTGATCCAAACAATTTTGATGAAAGCTTTCACGTGATTTCATTTGAACGAATTTCCTCAATTCTCCAGAATAACCTTCTGCCATAGTCAAATTTATATTTTCATAAAATATTTCACATGATGCGGTTTATTTTATACTAGTAGCACCTCAGGTTAGAAATTGCATAAGTTGGAAATTTGAGCTCATTTTTTACGAAATATTTTTTCCTCAAAATCTTCAGAATGAGCTTCTAACAGGATCAGACTTATGTTTTGATAAAACTTTCATCAAAAAGCTCTTTGTGTCAGTAGCATTCCTTTTGGAAAATTGCATAACTACACAATTTAACATAACGTCCCACGTACGAATTTCGCTCACATCTTCAGAATAAGTTTCTGCAGTGGTCAATTTTATGCTTTGATAAAAATCTTCATGTGATAAGTTTTTTTATGATAGTAGTGCGGCTGGTGGGAAATTGCATAACTATGCAATTTAAACTCATTTTCCACAAGCGAATTTTGCTTAAGAATAAGATACAGCCGTGGCCAATTTTATGTTTTGATAAAATGTTCCATAGGATAGGTTTTTATGCTAGTAGCGCCTATCATAGTAAAACATAGTTAGACACTTAAGTGTCTTAATTTCAGACCCCTATGATGTCTGGAATTTCATATTCAGACACTTAAGTGTCTGAATTACCTTTTCAGTCACATATGTATCTGAATTTAAGACGCCTTTATTTGCAGTGTTTGGTTGAAATTGCATAACTACGCAGTTTAAACTTACTTCTTGCCAACAAGTTTCACTAAATTCTTCAAAATGATATTGAGTTGTCTAATTTCATAATCTAGACAGCTACAGAAAACTCTAAATGCTAACAGTAAATAAATCTGTAAATAAAGCAATTCCATTTGAAGAGGCCCCCGGCATTAAAATGTAGCAACTTAATAATGAGTAAGTAGACAAGTCTTGTCAACCAGAAAATAAATTTCTTTGGTGGTTCAGCATTTGGTTTTACTGACAAGTGTCAACGGAAAAATCTACGATTTAATTCGTGCGTATACTGGATTTGAAATTTGATGCTGAGAATCGCAACTTGTTGAGACACATTTTACGCAAAAGAAACAAGTTACGTTCACATAAAATGTTAGGTTAGCAATTTTTTTTCTAAAGAGCTTTAAAACTAGGGTCTGAGCTCGCTGCAAACTACAGTTTTTTGTATCGCGCTATTCGGTACACCAAATCGCTCAAAATGTATTGCGTTACGCTACAATCCCCTAGAAAAAGTAGCGATTACGGTAGTTTTGCGCTACTTCCGATCCCTGCCTGTAAGACTGCAATACAGTAAAACATAAAAATCAATTTTATTTCAATTCAGTTTATCTACTTCCCGCAAGGGGAGTTATCGGCATAAAAAAAGTTAGGTTGAATCTGTGCCATATAATTTTAAATTAAAAAAACTAACATAAAAACCTATCAAACGATTTCATTGTTTAATATAAATTTGACCAAGAAGCTGTCCTATTGAATGAGTACCACTATTTTCGAAAAGAAATCTTTCCATTATTTAAACTCATATTTTTTTTTCAAATAAATCAAAAATTACTTTTCTTTATGTGTTGAATGTCTGCGCTGGTTCCTAAAAAGGTTTTGTCGGACACTGGGTATAAGGGATTTACTTTTTATTTCGACATCCATTTGAATATATATCAAGTTCTGGTCACTTTTAAACATAAAAACAAGAAAAAAAAATCAAGCATCAGGCATAGACTGTAAAACACTTTCAAACACATTCGGAAAATTCCAAAAATAATTTAAGCGTACAATAAGACGAAAGGTGGTATCTAAATAAAGGTATAACACATTTGAAAACCTAATTCCAAGAATAAAACTCTGCGGTCGGAAAAGTATTATAATCCCTTTCTGAATCCCTGTATATGATCTATAAACAGTGGCGTCGACTTATATGGGCCAGTGGGGTCCTAGTCCCCCCAATAATTTGATCACTTTGCCCACCCCATTTCAATTTATTTATTCCGTTATTTATTTATTAAATCGCTGAAATGAAAGTTTGTTTTGTTGACGTTCTCAAACTAATTTGGTTTGACAAATAGTAAGTACATCAATTACAGCACTGTAAAAGAAAATCTGTAAAGATACTAACGTTTTTCTAGGAAACTGGGATTCCAAGAAATTTTTATGTAACGGCAACAACAAAAATTCCTGTAACAGCGTCTGTTACAGGAATTTTTCTTGTTGCCGTTACATACAAATTTCTTGGAATCCCAGTTTCCTAGAAAAACTTTAGTAACTTTACAGATTTTTTTTTACAGTGAGGAACGCTGAAAACCCCTTCAGCAGTTGTATAATAAAATTTCTCTGAAAAACAAATTTCCTGCATATTTTGCAATCTGTTTTAAATGTCTTGAATTGATAAAGCACTTAGGTGGTTAAGGTGTATGTTTTTCTTGAATTTTAATTTTTTGCAATTTCAATAGTTAGCAATTTTTATGCTATTTATAATAAATATTAATGTATTTATCAGGAAAAACTTATGGGAATATAATTTAATAAAATTATAATTAAGTTATAATAATTTTATATTTTGCTAAGAAAAAAAAAAATTAACTTCGAATTATCATTTTTAGTCATTCGCTCTTACTCCGCCTCACTCTCTAGAGGCACTAAGGGAGAAAATATATATATATGTGCTATTTTACTCAAAAATTCTTGAGCCTACCCAATATTTTTCAAAAATTAGCGCTACTGTATATAGATATGTATTTGTATTTCTAATAAAATATTCGAAATTTAAAAAATCGAAATTTGTATATTTCACGCAACAATTTGATTGTTCGAAAATTTCCAAATATTTTACTTTTCTTTTAAAAAGATAGGAAAGGAATATTTTTATATTTTATTTCCACATTAAATGAAACATTCAAATTGCATACAATATTTGAATACTTACGAGTTTATTGGATTTTTTTTCTGCTCGTTATAAATATTTCTCCAGAAAATATTGACAAAGATTGATCAAAATTAATAAACTGGAACACTGTACTTAAAAAGAAATTACCTCATAAAAAAGTAATTATCCCTTTTCTAATAAAATGGCATTTTATGTCCAAGTTTGTATGCCTTACAGAACAATTTCATTGTTCGAACATTTTCAAATATTTTAATTTTCTTTTTAACTGATAAGAAATGAATATTTTCGCATTTCATATCTACGTGCAATGAAACATTCATATTACACACAGTATTTGAATACATAGGAGTGTAGAGGCTCTTTTCCTGTTAATATAAATATTTATCCCGAAAATATTAATAAATGTTAATAAAATTGAACAGCGTACTTAAGGGGTCTCAGGACTCTTAAAGCTTCAAAATTTTCGAAATTTTAATTTTTTTTAGATATTAAACTACTATCTTTTCTGAATATTTTCATATAAATTTTTCCTTAAAATTCCCATTAGAACAGAAGTTATGGCTTTTAGAATTATACCCGCTCAATAGCTGTAACGACTTTTTCGAAACTTTGAAGTCAATTTTCTGCAAATGACGTTTTTAGACATAACGCGCACGATATCTCAAAAACGTCTGAATATGTTTTCATTAAATTTTCAAAGCATATGTTTCATGTTCGTTTGTATAAAATTAACCTAAAATTTCCTTTTTATTGTTCAAAAATATATATATATTAGGTGATTATACGGTTGAAATTTTCGAAATTTTGCATTAGCTAAATGCAACTTTGTGCTAAAAATATAAAAATGCTTTAAATACAGATTTATTTAGGTTCAGGGGAATTATCATAATCTTAAGTAGGTATCAAAATTTTCATTCTAGATGCAAAATTTATTTTGTAATCGTGCACGTAAGCTGTTATACCAATTTTCTGCTCGTCAAATGCCTGGCAGTTTGGAGCCCCCTGTAAATGCTAGTTCTGCGTCTTTCAATTTTTTAAATGCATGAAATGAAAGATCATACTTATATCTTTTATACCCCAAAAAAGTTTTGTTTTAAAATCTTATATATTTTAAGATTTAAATGTTAAAAATGGTCTTTTTTTTCATTTTTTCGAATTTTAAGAGTCTTGAGACTCTTAAAAGAAATTACCTCAAAAAAGTAATTGTTTCTTTTCTAATAAAATGTCATTTCATATAGAAATGCATATTCCTCACGCAACGATCTGATAGTTTAAACCTTTCCAAATATTTTACTTTTCTTTTTAAAAGACAGGAAAGGAGTATTTTTATATTTTATTTCCACATGAAATGAAACATTTATATTACATTACAGTATTTGAATACGTAGATGCTCTTCTCATTTCGTTATATTGTTTCCCCAGAAAATATTGATGAATATAAAGGAAAACTAATAAAAGTGAGCAATGTACTTTAAAAAAAATTACCTCATAAAAAAAAGTAATTATACTTTTTCTAATAAAATTCCATTTTATGTCGAAATTCGTATCTCTCACACAACATCTGATTGTTCGAACATTTTCAAATACTTTAATTTTCTTTTTAACAGATAAGAAATTAATCTTTTTGTATTTTATTTCCACATCTAATGATACATCCTCTCTATATACAGTATTTGCATACATAGGAGTTTAGAGACTCTTCTCCTTTCGTTATAAATGTTTCTCCAGAAACTATTGATGAATATTAATAAACTAATAAATTTGAACAGTGTACTTAAAAAGAAATTACCTCAGGAAAAAAAGTAATTATTGCTTTTCTAATAAAATGTAATTTCATATAGAAATTCGCATGTCTCACAGAACAAGTTGATAGTTCGAACATTTTGAAATATTTTACTTTTCTTTTTAAAAGATAGAAAAGGAGTATTTTTGTAGTTTATTTCAACATGAATGAAACAGTCATATTGCATACAATATTTTAATGCGTAGGAGTTTAGAGGTTTTTCTACTTTTGTTATAAATATTTCTCCAGAAAATATTGAAAAATATTATTAAAAATTAATAAATTAGAACAGTATACTTAAAAAAATAAATTTCCTCAGACAAAAATGTAAATATTTATTTTCAAATAAAACATCACGTCATATCGAAATTCGTATGTTTCACACAATAATTTGATAGTTCGAATATTTGCAAATATTTTACTTTTCTTTTTGAAAGATAGAAAATGAGTATTTTTGTATTTTATTTCCACATGAATGAAACAGTCATATTGCAGACAGTATTTGAATACATAGGAGTTTAGAGGCTCTTCTCCTTTCGTTATAAATGTTTCTTCAAAAACTATTGGTGAATATTAATAAACTAATAAATTTGAACAGAATACTTAAAAAGAAATTACCTCAAAAAATTGTTTCTTTTCTAATAAAATATCACTTCATATAGAAATTCGTATTCCTAACACAACAATTTGATAGTTCGAACATTTTCAAACATTTTACTTTACTTTTTAAAAGACAGGAAAGGAGTATTTTCATATTTTATTTCCACATGAAACGAAACATTCATATTACATACAGTATTTGAATACGTAGGAGCTTACAGGATTTTCTCCTTTCGGTATAAGCGTTTTTCCAGAAAATATTGATGAATATTAATTAAAATTAATAAAATTATACACAGTGTAATAAATAAATAAATTACCTCAGATAAAAGTAATTATTCCTTTATTAATAAAATGACTTTTTATGTCAAAATTTGCACGTCTCACGCAAGAATTTGATTGTTCGAACATTTTCAAATATTTTAATATATTTTTTAAAGATAAGAAATAAATATTTTTGCATTGTCTTTCCACGTGCAATGAAACACACATAACGCACATAACACACATACGGTATTTGAATACATAGAAGTTTAGATGCTCTTCTCATTTCGTTATAAATGTTTCTCCAGAAAATATTGAGGAATATTAATAAACTAATAAATTGGAACAGTGTACTTAAAAAGAAATTAACTCATAAAAAAGTAATTATACTTTTTTCTAATAAAATGACATTTTAGGTCGAAATTCGTAAGTCTCACACAACAATTGGATTGTTCGAACATTTTTAAATATTTTACTTTGATTTTTAACAGATGAGAAATGAATATTTTTGTATTTTATTTCCGCATGTAATGATGCAATCACTTTTGCATACAGTATTTGAATACATAGGAGTTTGGAGGCTCAATAATAAATTTGAACAGTGTACTTAAAAAGAAATTACCCCAGGAAAAAAGTAATTATTTCTTTTCTAATAAAATGTCATTTGATATAGAAATTCGTATGCCTCACAGAACAATTTAATAGTTAAAATATTTTCAAATATTTCACTTTTCTTTTTAAAAGATAGAAAAGGAGTATTCTTGTAGTTTATTTCCACATGGAATGAAATAGTCATATTGCATCCAAAATTTGAATGCGTAGGAGTTTAGAGACTTTTGTCCTTTCGTTATAAATATTTCTTCACACTGTAAAAAAAAATCTGTAAAGTTACTAAAGTTTTTCTAGGAAATTGGGATTCCTAGAATTTTTTATGTAACGACAACAACAAAAATTCCTGTAGCAGCGTCTGTTACAGGAATTTTTGTTGTTGCCGTGACATAAACAGTTCTTGGAATCCCAGTTTCCTAGAAAAACTTTAGTAACTTTACAAAAAAAAATTTACAGTGCAGAAAATATTGAAAAATATTAATAAAATTAATAAATTAGAACAGTATACTTAAAAAATAAATTTTTGTCACGAATAAGTGTGCAATATCGTTTCCGGAAACAATAAATAATAGATATTTAATCTTTTCTACTCCAAGATAGAGATCCGAACCCAAAATTTCTGTTTAAAGTCAACTTGAAAACCGAAGCAAACCAGACAAAATAAAATTTTTCTCTACCCGAAACCCGACCCTAATACGATACACTCCAACACGAATCCAACCTGAACCTGAAGTGAATGAAAATTAATCCACTTTAATACAGTTATGAAAAAATAGCCTACAATTATATCTATTATATCAATTTTATAACCTTTTTTTTAATAAAAATGTCAATATACACTTATTATTATTCAAATATATAGTTTCTTTTATTTCAAAAATATTCAGGACTTTCTTTTAAAAAAATCGTCTCAACCCTAACCCGACTCGAAAGAGTCAAAATGTGTTGCGAAACCAACCCGAACAAAAACATTTAAAGTTCATCCGACTCGAACCGAACCCGCAACCAAAAAAAATTAGCATTAACTCGAATTCGGATAAAATCGGTTTACCCGACCCTATGCAGGACTCTCCTCCAAGCTATTTAAATGCCATATATTAAATGCCTCACCCAGTGGTCTACTAGAATTCAAAAGGTTAAACATTCTTTCAATGACAGGTTACTAATATATTTTTGTGATTTACTTGTGTGAATGTCTTGAAAAAAAATCACATTTCTTCACTTTTATTACTTGACGAATAAGTGTATAATATAATTTTCCGTAAAAAACTCGCAGAAATTTTTTTTTTCAGTTATTTCTCTTCCCCACTAGTGTCTGGATTTATGAGTCAAAGCACACTCTTCAGAAAAAAGACATTTATGTATATACACCTGGAGACAGAAAAAGAAACCATTTTGATGGCCCTTACAGCACTTAAATCTGAAATGCAACCTCCCGATTTCGTTCGTAGAATTCCCTGATGGAGTTCAAAAACCCCTATTCCGTTATTGTACCTTTTCTAATTGAATCGTCGTAAAACGTATTCCCAGAGCAACTATAGAATGCTTGAGGGCCCCGATCGTAAAAATGGAATATAAGCCTCCTAATGTTTGCGGGCCTCAAAAGTAGCGCCTTTTTCAAGTACGCGACGACTAGAGTAAATTGATGGAGGGCTTTTTTATTAGCCATACTTTTAAAGTTCGTGGGAAAATTATTTGGTATAACTAAAACTAGATTGAATTCTATTTTTGCACGATAGATACGTTCAAGTAAAATACATGTTAAAAAATATGTAAAAAAAAAAAAAAAAAAAAAAAAAAATTATACCTGTGGAAAAAATAGAAAATCAATTCCAGATCTAAAAATTCGCAAAAGAAATGCAATAAATTATATGAAAATTACTGAAATCATTGTTGCTTGCTGAAGAAAAATCTTAAAAAGATCGTACATGCAATAAACTTATATATATAAAAATTCACGTAGAAGAAAACTTCTCACTTATAAGGGGAAAAATTATCCAGAATAATTTAACTTATATTTAATAGGTTTTATTCGTTTTTTTTCCTTATATTTTGTTTTTCCTAAGGAACAGTTGTTATTATATATTCCTTTTAAATTCGTCTATTTATTTCATTCTGTAAGGATAAAAAAAAAAAGGGGGGGGGGTTAGGTGTAGATAATAAATAAATGTAGGTGGAAATTGAATTACAAGCATGTAAGCTGTGCATTTGATTTTTGTCTTTAATAGATGTTGTTTTCAGCCTGCTTCAAACAAAGTAGGTTAATTCGTTTGTATAATTATTTATCGTACTTATGCGTGTATAATGCGCATTTTTTTTTTCTAAACGTTTTGGGCTAAAACCGGTGTGCACATTATACACAGGATATTTCCGAAAAGTGAACTTTTGTTATTCCAACTTTGGAACATTATTTGACTCCGAAATTTGGTTATTGAGAGATCAAGAAATTGAATGTGACAATAAAGAAGGGGGGGGGGGGGGCTGGGGGATCTACCATAAAAAATGTGAGAGCGTTAAAAATTGCTAATGGTTGTTTGTCGATATTGTCAGGCAAAATGTGATATAACAAACCAAATTTTCTAGTGTGTACGAAAATGATGAAAATTGAAAAATGATGTGGTAAACACATCACGTTTTCAAGTACAGCAATGGAATGTGAGGGATTACAGATACTTTAACACTAGAAGTGCCGGAAATTTCACTCAAGCTTTATATAAAAAAATGAACACCAGAATTTTTTAAAAGCTTTTTAACTTATCTATTTAACTTATTTTTGCGTAATTTAAAACTAACTGTCGACGCGAAGCGGAGCCCCTTCATCCGACGATAGAAGCTCTGAAGAGCCTATAAATGCGCGGAAGTTGTCACGGAACAGGTTGCCCCGCGTGATGCCGCCGCCAGCCCGCGATCGTCCAAGGATGCGCACTGCCCAACGCACGTCACACACCCTGCGCCCAAACGTCTGGTGTCTGGTCGAAACGATAGAAACCCCACCTGGCTCGATGAGCCAGATGGTCCCTATGCTTGGTTCTCCCACTGTTCACCCAGCGACACACAGGGAACGAACACCTATAAAGGAGTTGGGCCCATCGGCCATTGCCAGGGATTCCCGATGGGAGATGGAGGTGGCTCTAGCATGAACCCGGAGAGGCGAGGAAACGCTCTCCTGGTGGCATAGTCACTGCCTCGCTCAGGGGTTATGCGCCTTCACCCTTGAATCGCATCGACTTACGAACATCCCTTAAGGTGCACCTGCTGCAATGCGGCCCAAAGGCTCGGCTTAGGATATGTGGTAGGCTAATTTCGAAGAGCCCGGCTAATTGAAGAATCATCTTCTTTTTTCCAATCGGCCTGATATTTTTCAGACTTATTGCAAAGAGCCTAAGCAGCTTTAGACTAATTGGAAAGTGATCATTTGTTTCTCAATTAACCTGATATATTTTCAGGCTTATTGCAAAGAGCCTGTGGGTACATATTGGCATAAACCTTGATAAATATAGGCTGTTTGGACAAACATGTGGTCATCGGCGGTCATTTTGGGTCAGAAGCAAGATATAGCTCTTTCCGAGGAATAAAAATATAATATTATTCCCTGGTTTCCAGGGTGTATTGAATTGATTTCCTATTAAGGAACATAACATCATTTATGCCGCCATGAATGAAATAAACCTCTTACAAAGTACAAAATTATCGTTTCGTTTGGGTTTGATAACATGTGAGATTTCAAAATTGAGAAAGCATTTATTCCTTTTTTATCCAAGCATACTCAATTCGATATGAGTACATCTATTTACTCATTTTTGAGTACTTCATTTTTTTTCACTGGGTACTTAACCTAAAAGTATAACGAAAATTCAGTATGTAATGTCAGATGCAGGGGGGGGGGGGGATTCTATTTAATGATACCTCAGTGATCGTTGTATGCTAAATATCAGTTAAATTCAGCATGCTATGTCAGATGTCGACAAACAATCCTATCCAATGACACCTCATTCATCATTGTACGTTACATATTATTTGAGAAAAGGGGATGTTAACAATAGAAATAGTAATATATATGATGATGTTTGTTTTAGTAGGAAGCTGCATGGAATTGTGGGTACTTAAAACACCTGTTTTTTATTTATTTTTTTATTTTTTTTTTTTTTGAGCAGAAAAAGAGATGGAATCCTCATTTACTGCATTTTATGATGAAGATCTGGTATGTGGTCTACTTCAATTTCAGTTTGTGAATGTTCTGTAAAGGTTTGACTATGGTCTGCAAACCAGATATCACATCCAAAATACGCCGTGTAATACCTTCTGACACTGTATGTCTTAGGATAACAAATTTGCTAAGCGAATAAGTGAAAATAAACACCATATGTGAAAATAACAAAATATGTGAAAATACATATGTGAAAAAAAACACCATATTGTAAATCACAGTGTGACAAAAATATGAACTTCAAAGATCTTTGAAAATGAAGAGAAATATTTTAAACAGGCGCGAGTTACAGTGGCATAAGGAATAAAAATATATTAGTGGATAGAAAATATGTAGTAAATTCGGGCACGAAAAGAGAGGCGGGGGGCATAAAAAGGAAACTGCACGATACAATTTTCAACAAACTAGGTTTTCAAGCTATATTTTAACAATTTGATATCTAAGACAGTGAAAGTATACTTTTTTCATGATTTCAATTTTATCTAGCATTGCAATTTAATATAATAATCCTTCACTGATTATTATTATTGTAAAAGTGTTTCTCGGAAAAATGGTACGTGCTGGAGCAATTTGGATAACATATTTAGAATTAGGAATACTAAATCTGAACACTTTACATATTTAGTTTGCAGGAAGGAAATTCATTATTTTTTTTGCCGAATAGTGGTATTCGAAACACTTCTGTGGTTTTAAACTAAAACTTTTCTATTACAGTTAAGTCTGCAGCTTTTAAAGAGCATGTAGAAAGAGTCTTAAGAGTTTATATATGCATTTCTTGCTTTATAATTTGCATTCAAGTCATATTTTTTCCTGTTCATGTTTAACTATGTTAAGTAATTTTTTTTTTTTTTAATTCTACTTCTTTCAGACTTTTTAAATAAAATTAGCATTTTCCGAAAAAAAATATATACAAAATTTATGCAAAACCCATGATATAATTAATTATTCGTATTTCAAACTTTTTATTTTCAAACAGACTGTAATATGTTTACTCCATGGATTTAATACTGTGATTTTCACAGAGGATATTAAGTAGGTTAAGAACTACTCAATTCATCTGCTAGTTCGTTTTTATTTACACTTGTTTGTTGCTTTTCAATAGCTTGAGTTTATTTTTGTTAGCGTTTGCTTTAATCATCACTTGATTGAAAAAAAAAAGTTCTTTTCAGAACTAGATTTTATTTATATCTAATTATTAGATTATTTTATCAAGATGTCAACTTCTGTTATGAAAGTTGAAAATAAACGTGGATCTGGCCAACGTGCTAAAAAGCTAAAGTTTCAGGGAAATCGGTACCAAGCCAGTAAAGTGTCAATATCTGATTCTAAAAAAAGGAATTTTCCTGTTTCAACACCTGAAAGTGCTTCTAAAAAGAAATTAGAAAATACCTCTTTGGATGATGTCATAATCGATAATGAATTTCTTGGATATAGGTTGATAGATTTAAGTATATTATTTAATGAACTGTCAAATAATTTGTGCTGAAAAATTTGTGGTGGTGTCATAGAGATGAAAGAGACACTTACAAATGGCCTAGCATCAACATTTTCAATTTCCTGTACAAACTGTGATAAACTTTCTTTCTTTTATAGTACAAACAGCCTGAATGATAAAAGAGATTGTCCAGAGGTAAACAGAAGATTTACATATGCCATGAGATGTCTCGGGCAAGGGTGAGCTGGCATGAATACATTCTGTAACATAATGGATATGCCCCCGCCTCTTCAGAAGACAGCTTATACTAGGCTACTGAAAGATATATCGCATGACGTTTCAAGAGCTGCCAATTCTTCAATGAGAGAAGCTGCAGAGCAGGAAATTCGAGAAACGGGCCAAAATCACAGTTAGCGGTGACGGTTCTTGGAAGACTCGTGGACATTCTTCCCAGATCGGCATAGTAAGCGTTATAGGTGCAGAAACCGGAAAAGTTATTGATATTGAAGTAATGTCATCATTTTGCAAGGGGTGTGAGAAGGGGAAAAAACTGAAACCTGGTTCTGAATATGCTGTTTGGGAAAATGAGCATACAAAAGTGTGCCTAAAAAATCATTCTGGCTCAGCCGGAAAAATGGAAGTTGACGGAATGTTGAGAATTTTTCAACACTCAGAAACGAAGCATAAGGCACAATATTTGAACTATATAGGAGACGGTAACACTAAAACTTTTCTAGAATTGCAGAAAAATCATTCGTATGGGCCAGATGTCAAGTTATGTAAAGTTGAATGTGTGGGCCATGTGCAAAAGAGGATGGGGAGTAGACTAAGGAAATTGAAATCAAATATGCGGGATAAAAAATTAAACGATAACAAGCCATTGAGTGGTAAAGGACGTCTAACAGGCAATTTGATAAAACAAATTACAGTTTATTATGGAATTGCTATTAGAGCCAACAAATCATCCCTTATGGACATGCGAAAAGCCATATGGGCTATATATTATGACAAACGCTCTACTGATGATGAAGTTCTCCGTGATTTCTGCCCTATAGGTTTAACATCATGGTGTGAATATCAACGATTTAAAGCTGAAGGGAAAGAAGGAAGTTATCGTCACAAAAATGTGTTGCCAGCCGCAGTGATGGACTGCATAAAACCGATTTTTAGAGATTTATCTCACCCCGATCTTCTTAGACGGTATTTAGGGGGTCGAACTCAAAATCTGAATGAGTCATACAATTCCCTGGTATGGAAATTTTGCTCCAAAACCAGTGGATGCAGCAGAATTGTTGCAGAAATTGCTGCAAATGAAGCTGTTGTAGCATTTAACAGTGGCAGAAAAGGGCGATTGACAGTCATGAACTTTCTCGGCTTTCAAGTTGGTCGTTATGGCTTCGATGCAGCAAAAAATATTGATACAAAAAGATTACAGGAAGCTGAAAAAAAAAATCTACAGAATTAAATTTAAAAATTCGACGTGCTCGTCATATGCTGAACAGCTCCAAATTAGAAGATCTGAAAGAACAGAAAGGTGCTGTTTATGAACCAGGAAATTTTTGAAATTTATAACAAGGTAATGCAAATGTATTTCTGACATAAATATTTCATGGAAGGGGGAGGGGGGGGGGCTTTCTTTTTTTTGCTAATAAAACTGCAAATGATCCAAAATTCAGAATTCTTTCTCGCTTTTTTCTGCCTATTGAGACAAGTAATCTGTCTTTAGTGGCGACTTGAAAATTTTATGCATAAAGCGAGCGGCCGAAGTTTCGAATATTTACGAAACTTCGCGTGACTCGAGTTGATATTTATTTACATCTGTTATTACTCTGCTATTACAGTATCGGATTTTGTATTATCTTTTTTTAGTATTGCAAATGTATTTCTGACATAAGTATTTCATGGAAGGGGGGGGGGGTCTTTTTTTTTTTTCAAATAAAACTGCAAATGATCCAAAATTCAGAATTCTTTCTCGTTTTTTTCTGCCTATTGAGACAAATAATCTGTCTTTATTGGTGACTTGAAAATTTTATGCATAAAGCGAGCGGCCGAAGTTTCGAATATTTACGAAACTTCGCGTGACTCGAGTTGATATTTACTTACATCTGTTATTACTCTGCTATTGCAGTACCAGATTTTGTATTATCTTTTTTTAGTATTGCAAATGTATTTCTGACATAAGTATTTCATGGAAGAGGGGAGGGGGTCTTTTTTTTTCTTTTTTTTTTTTACAAATAAAACTGACTGCAATTATCCAAAATTAAAAATTCTTTCTCGCTTTTTTCTGCCTATTGAAAAAAATAATCTGTCTTTATTGGCGGCTTGAAAATTTTATGTATAAAGCGAGCGACTGAAGTTTCGAATATTTACGAAACTTTGCGTGATTCGAGTTGATATTTGTTTACATCCATTATTACTCTGCTATTACAATATCGGATTTAGTATTTATCTTTTTTTAGTGTCGCAAATGCCTTTCTGACATAAATATTTCATGGGAGGGGGGGGGGTGTCTTTCTTTCTTTTTTTTTTCTTTTTATACAAAGAAAAGTGCAAATGATCCAAAATTCAGAATCCTAGCGATTTGGAGGATTCCGGATTTCGGACTTTATACTGTATAAAACATTTTTCTCAAAAATTTCAATACTCATTAGCAGAATAATAACGGATACAAATAAATATCAACTCCTGTTCCATAACAAAGTTTCATAAATATTCTAAACTTCGGCCGCTCGCTTTATACGTAAAAGTTTCAAGTTGCCAATAAACATTAACTGTATCAGTGGTCAGAAAGAAGCAAAAAAGAGACAAAATCTGATATATATAGGCTAAAAGATGTATGAAAGAAAAGTGACCCATTGTGAGCTGTGCATGTAAAAAATGAAAATGACCGAAAAGTTTGGATTTTGAGAAATCCAAATTTCGAACCTCGAGATTTGACATTTTCTACTATTACATTACTGATTTAAGATTTATCACTATAGCTACCTATAGCTATTAATTAGAATAGCTAAAGTTACCTGAAAATAAGTAAACTTATTTCTTTTATAGAAAATTTATTGCTTTATTAGAAATTTTTAACTTTGTGAGCATTTATATCAAATTATGATTTTTTGACTTTACGCGTATGATTTCTCAAAAACTATTAAAGATAATGGCTTGAAATTTTTTGATTATAGTAATATTATCATCTTTCATAAAATGAACTAAAATCTCAGAATTATCTAAATTAATAAAAATTTTATAAAACATGCAAGAATTTTTATAGATTTTTTTTTAATTATTAATTATAAATAATATAAATAGAGATAATTAAAAGATTTTAGTTCATTATCTTAAGCCAAGTGTTATCTTTAAATTAAAATGTATTTAATGTTAATAAATTAAAATGAACATGAGATATCATGCGCACAATTATTTGATATCATCTGTATTTTGAAAATTCTGAATTTCGACACATCCAGATTTGAGATTTTGTACTATTACATTATTAATTTAAGCTTTATCACTATAGTAACTTATAGATATTAATTAGAATAGCTAAAGTTACCTGAAAATAAGTAATTCTTTCTCTTTTATGGAAAATTTATTGTTTTATACACATTTTTAACTTTAAGAGCATTTATCTCAAAACATGTTTTTTTTTACTTTGCGCGCATGATTTCTCAAAAACTATTAAAGATAATGGCTTGAAATTTTCGGAGTGCATTAATATTATCATTCTGCATAAAATGAACTAAAATCTTATAATTATCTTAAATAATAAAAATTTTATTAAAAAAAATATGCGAGAATTTTTGCAGATTTTTTTAAATTTTTATTATTAATTATAAATGAAGATAATTAAAAGATTTTAGTTCATTATGTTAAACAAAGTGTTATCTTTAAATTAAAATCTATTTAAAATTAATAAATTAAAATGAACATGAGATATCATGCGCGCAGTGAGATATAGTAATTACGAAAACAAAAAAACAGTCGGTTACTTAATTAATTTTTTCTAATTAATTTGAATATTTTTCACCAATCTGTTTTGTTTATTACAACAAGTAATGCTATACTTAACAATCTAAAAAAAAAAATCATTGAATTTGCTTTATTGGTTAGGTTGTGATAAGGTATAGAAATTGGATCAGTTTTGTAGCATTTTTGACCGGTTGAAGGGGAGCTGTCCCCTTAAATTAGAACTTAAATCATTATAATTGTATAGTTTTTGAAACTTTTAGAGAAAATGAAGAAGAATAGATGTGATAACAACGTAGATTATTATAAGCCGAACAACTGCCTTATTCACGGGATCGGAATGCTTAAACCTAACATGGCCGCGATATTTTTTTTAGTCAGGATGAGTGCGATTATCGGGGTCCGGATGAGTTCACTCCGGAACTGTTATACACTTAGCGCTATTATATATATAATTACGAAACTGTTTCAGATTAGATATTAGCAATATACTGAAAAATGTATTTTTACATATTACAGTAGTGAAAATTTTGAAAGATTTTTCTTTTAGTGCTAATAATAATTTAAATTATTATTTAAAATCCTAAATCTTCATACCAATGTTTTCAGATTTAACATTTGCCAAAATTATAAAATAATAGGAATTGCTTATAACATATGGAAAGATTTTTCATATATTGTTAAATCTAATAATGCATTTAATTCATCTATTGTAGTTTGTTGTTGTTTAATAGTACAATTATAAATACTAATTATTATTTTTAGTGTTTTTCAAATTGGCATATTTATTTTTTCAAATTATATGTAAACATTTTTTTCTGTTTGTGATTTTAATCAAACGTTTAATTATAAACATTCTGAATCGGATATTAAATTTTCTACTATTGTAAACTCATTTTTTTACTTTTATGATACACATTGGCACTAAAAAGTAAAATATGATATTTAAGCATGAAATAGTGTTTTTCATGCCTGATACGAAGGTTATAGATTAAACTGCTTTAGTATGTATTTTTTAAAAGTTCATATTTACTTACATAATATAGGACTGAATATCTTTTTTAAGAGATTAATAACTACTTTTTACATTAAAATGTTTTTTAAACGATAAGAAAAAGTTCATATGCAGTCATTTATTTGACTTTTATATTTCCTTTTTAACACTTTTCAACAAAGTTGAAAAGTGTTTATGACTTAGGTTTGTCTGTCCATCTAGCTGTCTGTAAATATACTCGGATTGCCCTGAAATTTTTGGATATGGACGTTTACTATCGCACGTTCCCTATTTCTAATAAAGTTTGTGGCATGTTTAGTTCATTTACAGGAACAGTGAAAAGTATTCCATTACATCACAACCTATGGGAAAAAATCGTTTCAAATGATTTTTAATGATTTTACACGCTTTCAAACAGAATAAAATTGATATGCATTTATGAAGCGCACTATAATATATGCATTCTGTAGAATATGTGATGCAAAGAATAGTTATTATTCATTTACAGGGCCACACAAAAGAATTCCGTTCTGTAATGATATAGGGGTGGAGGGAATTGTTTGTGGCGTATTTTAATTATGTTAATCTGTTTCATATATAATGAAACTGACATAAGTCGCTGAGGTTTACATACTATACATTATTTCATGTATAATACGAAGTGCACATAGCATTTACAGGAACACACAAAAGATTTCAGATACTATATTGTATCCGAAGTATTGTACATTAGCGATGATTGCTGAAAATGCATTTTTAATTATGATGTGCACTTTTATGATTCACTATATTTATGCATAGTATATGGTAGGGATGCACAACCTGTGGCATGCGGGCCAAAAGTGGCCCGCGAATTTCATAAATTTATAACTGGAAAAAATTGTAATTTTTGTCCATATGGTCGCAAGAAAAAATCGTCAATTTGCCGCGGGAAAACCTGAAAATTCCGCCAGTCAGTTAAAATTTGCAAATTTCGTTGATCTGGCACAGAATAACCGCGAATTTTGGTGATCGGATGAGAAAACATTGCGAGTTTTGACGATGATGCTTGGAAAATTCGCGAATTTTTTTGATCGGACGCAGAAAAATGGGGAATTTCGTTGATCGGACGCTGAAAAATCGCGAATTTTGTCAATGAGTTCGAAAAAAATTGCAATTTTAGTCAATCGGACACAGAAAAATCGCGAATTTTGTCGATCAGGCTCGGAAAAAATCTTTAGTTTCGTTGGTCGGGCACGGAAAAATCGCGGATTTTGCCGATTAGGCGCGAAAAATTGCGAATTTCGTCAGTCAGTCAAGAATAGCGAATTTCGTCGATCAGGCCCGGAAAAATCGCGAATTTTGTCGATTAGGAAAGGAAAAATCTCAAATTTCGTTGATCGGTATCGGAGTCGTCGGAGCAAATTGCGTGTTTCGTCTGTTTATCGCGAGAAAAAATCGCGATTTTCGTTTATCGGGTGCTAAAATATCGGAAATTTTGTCAATCAAGCACGTAATAATTGCAAATTTCGTCGATCGGGCACGAAAAAAATCGCGAATTTTATGGATAAGACGCGGATAAATTGCAAATTTCGTTGATCGGGCACGGAAAAATAGCGAATTTTGTCGATGATGTGGAGAAAAATTGAAAATTTCGTTGATTGGCTGCGTCCGTTTTGTCCGTTTCTCGCGAGAAAAAAATGCGAATTTCGTTAATTTGTCGCTGGAAAAAATGACAAATTTCGGCAGGGTCAGTTAAGAATTGCGAATTTCGTTGATTGGGCGCGGAAAAATCGGAAATTTTGTCGGTCAAAGACGGAAAATGACAAAGTTCGTCGATCGGGCACGGAAAAAGCGTGCGTTTTGTCGATCGGGCTTGGAAAAATCGCGAATTTCGCCGACGAGGCGCAAAAAAAAATCGCAAATTACGTCGATCGGGTGCGGAAAAATAGCGAACTTCGTCGATCAGGCGGGGAAAAATTTCACATTTCGTTGATCTGGCGCGGAAAAATCTTAAATTTATTTGATCGGCTCCTTCTCCAACCTTCGTTCACAAAGTTCACATTTTTTTTTTCGGCACTAGCCATTTCCGCACCTATGTTTATTGTTTAACACTTTTAATAAAACAAAATTTACTCCCCCGAATAAAGTTAAGGAATATTATCATGCCTTGAAAATAATTATTGCTATATCTCTGTTACATATACAAGTATAAACTGTTGATATATTCTTGCCAATTGAATTGGATATGTTGACTGTGTAAGGGAACCTAGAGGGGTAAAACTCCCTTCCCCTCTGAAACCATATTTTTTATCTGATTATACGCCACATATCACCTTTCCGAAACAGAATTATCTCCGTGTTACTGATATGGCCCTCGACAACCCAGATATTTTTGTAAGGGGCCCTTCGCTTAAAAAGGTTGTGCACCCCTAGTATATGGTGTGTATAAATGCTATAATTTATATACAGGGCTACACAAAAGTATTCATAACGGTTACTGGGTATGAGCGCAAATTGCTTAAAGGTGATTTTTAAATGACTTATGCATTTTTACCTTGAACTACATTTAGTTTACTAAGAAATGTTTGTAAAATATAGATAAAATGGTATTCACGGTCACGCAAAGAATTGGATACATGGCCATCTATGGATGCTAATTTCTGGAAATGTGTTTTCAGTAGCTTTAAGAATGTTTTAGTTTGAATTAAATTTTAACTAAATAGTGGCAAGTAATAAAGGTTCGAGGTAAACTGCAGGATTGTACAAAAGTATTCAAGTATGTTTCCATATATTAGTATAAATTACTGAAAGAGAATTTCAGCCTGTTATGCGTTTTCTTGCTAAACTAAAATTTCCCATTATATATATCAATCTACAGATAAAATACAGGGCAGTTCAAAAGAATTGGAATACATATTTGACTATGGACGGTAACTGATGAAATCAGATTTTCAAATGTTTTATGCGTTTTCTAAAATGTTTACTTAGTTATGTTATTTACGTTATTTCCCTAAATTACGATGTCTTTTTAAAGCATTGAGGAAATGCTGGAAAGTATTTCCTAATTTAAGCTTAACGCATGATTTTTCTTACCTGTTTTTTCTATTTCCCAGATCAGTCTTTTCCTATAAAACATACCTAATCTATTTAGCTCATATTCACAAAATACAATACATACGTGAATAAAAAATTTAAGTAAATATGGCTCATCATGTCGTTCTATAAATAAGAGTTGTATTAATAACCGTTAGATTCCATGTTCGTATTTAATAAAGCAATGACAAATCACAACACATTACAAAACTTACACATTCTTAATATTTAGATCAAGCTTAGAACTTAATGAAAAAAGATGTCAGTTGATAAGCATTGTTTTTTAAGTGAAAAATTAAAAATATTTTAGAAGAATAGGACTACAAAATAGCGATATTTTGCTAAAAAGTACGATAAAAAGGTAAAATTTTATAATGCAAACAAAAGTTTATTTTAAAATTGGGTATAAAATTATCATACATTTATAGGGCATACAATGAAAGCAAACACAAGGGATATGATAGTAATAAAATATTTTAGTTTTTTTGTCAGTAATCTAATTTAATTCGCATGCAAGTTTAATTGAGTTTTTCGTTAAAAGTTCAATTAATGTTACAAACTATGAATTAAATAAATATTGTCAATAAAGTATTTTAGTCCAATCTTTACCACGCTTGCATTTATTTTCATTGCATGCTCTAAAAGATGTGATTCTTTTAAAATGCCCATAAAACAGCATAAAAAGAATTCATTGCATAAAAATTGAACATTCACTCCTATGAAAAAGTGACTATTTACTCCTACCAGGGGTAAAAAAAAACGCACTCCTTTAGCAAGTGTGAATAGTCACTCCTCCGAAAGAGTTATTATCCACCCCTGTTTAAAGTGACTATTCACTTCCCAGGAGCGGGCATTCACTCTTTCAGAGGGCAAAAATTCCACTTTACCTCAGAGTGAATAGTTACTCTAAAGAGGTTGGGCATATTTTGATTCTGCGATAGAGTGCATATTCACTCTACCATAGTGAATAGTCACTCCTTTTTATTTAGAGGGCAACATTATCATTGTCGTCGCAGAATCATCACAGTGTTTATGACAAGTTCGTCCCAAATGACGCATATTTCACAAATTGGTCACAATGTGACTTCAAAGCATTGTCGCTTTTGTCACAGGTTCGTCACAAAGTTAATGCCAAAATAGTCACAAATGGCACACTTTGCACAAATTTGTCACACCGTGACTTCACAGAGTGGTCACAGTGTAATGTCACAAACGAGCTCTAAAACGGCCATAACGACTTCACATTTTAGTCCCTATGACGTCAAATCGACGGTCACAAAGTCACAGTGTGACTTCACAATGACGTCGCCGTGATGTCACCATGCCTTATGGGTATGGCGTAAATTTATGAAAAACACCAAAATATGTCACTTCTTTATTTTCAAAAACTCCATTTCATGATGTTACCTTGGAAATTACGCTGATTTGGTAGTAAAACGCACTCCTTTTCAAGGGTGAATTTTATTTTCATAGAAAATAAAATGTAATTAATTCATAAGGGGTACAGAATGATAGAACTTTCTCAAAGAACATTCGAAAGACTTTTGCGGTTTCAAACTAAAATTTTTCTATTACTGTTAAGTCTGCAGTTTTTAACGAGTGCGAGAAAAGTATCTTCAAAGTTGAGTCATATATGCATTGCTTGCATTGTAATTATCACTCCCGTCTTGAGTCTGTCATGACTGATAATTATACACAGTGAAGTTCATAGTAATAAATAGAGTATCATTTGAGCCGATAAAGATTAAATGAATGGATAATGTTGAAAATTTCCGAAAGAAGAAACGAGATTTCTGGAATATAGATAGTTTTGGTCGAGTTTCAGCCCGGCTGAATTTTTGGTAGCATTTTGACCGAAAACGAATTTTCGTCGAAACTTGGATTTTGGGACGAAAACGAAAACGAAACCGAATTTTCGGTCAATCTCTAATTGTATATATTGGTATTACTCTCAGCTATAATCAGAACAGCAAGTCTACGACGTTTTTTTTTAAGATAAGAGAAAGGCGTCCGCCATTTTAGGAATAACATATACGGATACTATTAAAGTGATTTTTTTATGGAACGTAAAGGTAAATCTTATTTAATTTTAATATTTTATTCCTGTAGACTTTGTATGTTATGATTATGAGTTAAATAGTTTACACATACATGTGTTACATAGAAAAAAAATTGATCCGTAATTGTTTTCTTTTGAGATTTGTTGAAAATGTGTTGAGATAGTGTGCTGCTGGATTTTTTTCGGTTTTTTACTGTTTTCTGATTATAAACGCTTACAGTATTTTCCGTTATTATTGTTGTTGTTTAATAGTACAATTATAAAATACTAATTATTATTTTTAGTGTTTTTCAAATTGTTATATTTGTGCTTTAAAATTGTATGTAATCATTTTCTACTGTTTATGATTTTAATCAAATCATTTAATTATAGCCATTCTGAATCAGTTATTAAATTTTCTTCTATTGTAAACTCGTTTTCTACGTTTATGATACACGTAATTCTTGGTCCTAAAAAAATAAAACATGATTTTTAAGCATTGAAGAGTTTTTTACGCCTGATATAAAGTTTATAGATAAAACTGCTTTAGTATATTTTTTAAAATGTTCATAGTATCACTTATATAATATAAGATTGGATATATTTTAAAGAGATAAATAATTACTTTTACATTAAAATGGTTTTCAAACAATAAGAACAGTACATATGCAGTCATTTCTTTTCTTTTTATATTTCCTTCTTTTTTCTATTTCCTAGATCAATCTTTTTCTATAAAACATACGAAATCTATTTAGCTCATATTCACAAAATACAGTACAAAGGGGAATGAAAAATTTTCATTAAATATGGCTTATCATGTCGTTTCATAAATAAGCGTTGTATTGATATCCGTTTTTCAGCAATAGTGGAAGAAAATTCGAAATCATGATTAAGTTAAGAAATATGTTTAAAAGAAGAATAGAAACACATTACAGAGACTATAAAAAGCTAGACTCCATGTTCATGTTTAATAAAACAATGACAAATAAAATGGCCATGTTCATATTTAATTTTAATTAAAAAAAATTACACATTCTTAATACTTACAAGGAGAGGGCCTACCTTGTTAATCACAGATTTTGATTATTTTAATATATGTTGTAGGGTAGGCACCCCTTAGTGTCAGGTTCAACGGATTTTATCCAATGCCCCTTAGTTCTTGAAAAACCGGGGGTCTACTATTAGTACACAACTTAAATACTTACTTCGCAACCAAAATTATAGGTTAGTCGTAGCTCAGTTGGCATGGCGTTTGCCGGTTGATCCGAGGACCCGGGATCGATGCCTGAATGCGCTACATTTGTTTTTCTCATTTTTTGTTTTATAAATATAGTTGTAATTATAATTTAATAATTTCAATTAAAAATGTTAACATCATACATTAATTATAATGTTAACAAACTTAAATTTATCATTTCTTATTTGTAAAAGAGGCTTAAAAAGAAATTGGATCTGTTGTTGAATGATAAAAATTCCAAAATCGTGACAAATTCTGTTGTAATGCCATCTAGTTATGATAAAAAAAGGAATATTCAAATAAAATAAAAATAAAAGCAGAAAGAAGATAAAGGGAAAAGCAAAGTAATTGAAAGCGCAAGCATGCTTATTACAAATTTAAAAACCTTTAATGTGCAAAAAAATCGGTTGTAATTTAATTCTGATGCTAATTTTTAATATAATTATGCTTGTTACTTTAAAACAGAATAATAGTATTATCGCATTGACTTCCTTTGTTAAAGCAATGCGTAAATGATGTTTCTTTAAAATCACGAATTGACACAATTGCTCAATATCATTGCATCGATAAAGAATATATGAAATACATTTTGAAAGTGATTTTTTTTAAATAACAGTTTTATGATGTTTTATTACAACTATTTAGTTAAAAGTAAAAAATTAAATAGGTTAAAATTAAAATTGATATACAATATTAAAAATTTTAATTGACAATGAGATTATTAAGTTATACTTACAAGTAAATTTATAAAACAAAAAAAATGAGAAAAACAAATGTAGCGCATTCAGGTATCGAATCCGGGCCCGCGAATCAGCCGGTAAACACCATACCAACTGAGCTACGACTAACCTGTCACTGCTGTTGCAAAGTAAGTATTTAAGTTGTGTACTAATATTAGACCCCCACCCCCCCAACCCCGGTTTCTCAAGAACTAAGGAGCATTGGATAAAATCCGTTGAACCTGACACTAAGGGGCCTCTACACTGCAACATATATTAAAATAATCAAAATCTGTGATTAACAAGGTTGGCCCTCTCTTTGTTAGATCAAGCCTAGAACTTATTTTAAAAAAGATGTGAGCTGATAAGCATTGTGTTTTTAGTAAAAATAAATAAAAATATTTTAGAACAATAGGATTCTGCAAAATAGCGAAAAAGAACATAATTAACGTACATCACGGGAATTATTAAAATACTAAATACAACTTACTGGGTATCTAAAAAGAAAGTTATATATAATAATTAATAAGAAAGTTAATATTAACTAGTTAAGATTTCAGCTAATTACTTGCCCTTATGGGCATTTTAAAACTGGCATATATTTATTGGGCATGCAATGAAAGCAAGGGCTAAGATTGGAATAAAATATTTTAGTTTACTTCTCTCAGTAATCTAATTTAATTCATATGTAACCTTAACTGAATTTTTCCTTAAAACTTCAATTAGTGTTACAAACTATGAATTAAATAAATATTACCAGTAAAGTATTTTATTCCAATCTATACCACGCTTGTATCTATTTTCATTCCATGCTCTAAAAGATATGATTCTTTTAAAATGCCTATAAAATCAACATAAAAAAGAATTCACTCCATAAAAAAGAACATTCACTGCTATGAAAGAGTGACTATTCACTCCACCAGGGTGAAAAAACGCACTCCTTTAGCAAGAGTGAATAGTCACTCTCCCGAAAGAGTGATTATTCACTACTGTTTAGAGTGAATATTCACTTTCACGGAGTCAGTATTCACTCTTTCAGAGAATCAAAAATTCCACTTTTGCTCAGAATGAATAGTCACTCTAAAGAGGTAGGGCATATTTTGAATCTGCGATAGAGTGAATATTCACTCCTCCGGAATGAATAGTCATTCCTTTTTATTTAGAGTGTATATGGGCCCGTGAGGCGCGAGCCCACTCAATAATTTGATTTCTCCAACCACCCAATTAACATTTATTTATTTATTTATTTATTTAATCGCTGAAATAAAATTTGGTTTCATTGAAGTTCTCAAAATAATTTTGCTTGAAAAATAGTAAGAACATCAATTTAACTTACCCTTTTCAGCCGATGTAAAAATAAATTTCTACCAAAAACAAATTTTCTGCATATTTTGCCATCAGTTTTAATGTCTTGATGAACTGATGAAAATGACTACAATGACATTTAGTTTTCTTGATATTTAATTTTTTTGCATTTTCAATAGTTAACAATTTTTATATTTATTGTATTATTTATAATAAATATTAATGTATTTATAAGTAAGAACTTATAAGAATATAATTTAATAAATTGTTTATTAAATTATAATTAAATGATAATAATTTTTATATTTTGCGCAGAAAAACTATAATTTGATTTCGAATTATCATCTTTAGTCATTCGCTCCTGCCCCGTCCTTTTCTCCACACGAACCCACTGGGTTGGTCGGTTGTGTTTATGACGGCCAATTATCAACACGAGAGATATAGGCCCTAAAATGGGAGAGCCCTTCGTGGGGGTCTTTCTAAGGGAACCTAACCCGTATTAACGCTTGGAAATCTAAGGTTCGAAGAAAATCACGAAAACTCCAAACGATTAGGCCGACGGGCGCGATTGGGTTCGAACCCAGCACTTCCCGTCTACCAGCTTCGAGAGCAGAATCTCTCGGCCACTGGTGGGGCCGAACGCACTGGGAAAAAAATTGTATGTGAAAATAACTTATTTTAATATGACCCAAAAAAATTTCTTGAATAAGTTGTTTTTCCCAATGTTTTTCAAAAGGTGGCGCTGTACTACTGAATAAGTTGCAGCTTTATGTCATTCTCGCTAATTTCTTCTAATTTTGAACCATAATCAGGACTGCCAGTTTTTAGAGTAAAGTCGGGAGACTATTTTTTTTTCGGTTTTCTCAACCCTGATTTTTAGTAAAAACGAAAGAAACAGCTTAACCTTATCTGTATTAATTGTTCTCAATTAGCTGGTTATATTCGAAATTCTTTATTAACAGCATAAAGAAATATTAAAAAATAAACGCTTACAATTTTTGTAAATCCTAATGGACGGTATATCCAATTGGAAGACAATCGTTAAATTATGTAATGTACTGATACTCCGATACAGTACGCACATACACAGTTATGATGAAACAAAGAAATCAAATAAGCAATATGAGGCGCACGCGTAAAAATTAAATAAAAAGGCGATTGAAAGCTCGATGTCTTTTTCAAGAGGCACATACGAGGAAAAATTAACAATCATAATTTAACTGCATTAAAGGATAATGTAATCGCTTCGGGAAAAACATAGGACAAAGAAAAATTAATTGAATTCATATTAAATGCAATTTAATCTAATATAACAATTTAAACAAAGCATAACTTAATAAAGCCCAAGGCTCCCTCAAATCTTTATTAGTTTTTCATAACTGTCTGTCACTTTCGAATAAGTTATTATTTCATTCCTCCATCAGATCAACAATGACTTACGGGTCAGTCGTTTGGGGTATTTATAATAATGATAGTATTATTATAAATTATTATATAATATTATTATAATAAATTATAATAACGCAATAAAATATTGCGTGGTATCTGCAAAACAACAACGTTTGTCCCGAGACTAACGAAAAAGGCAGGCTACCGCGGTGCATTCTACGTATCGTTTTTTTACAGACCGCTGGAGTCACGTGATGCTCGAATGCACCAATGGAGGTATACGAAAAGAGCACACGTCACTGTAGCGGTCTGTAAAAAAAGACACTTGGGATGCACCGCGATCGCCTGTCTTTTCCGTTTGTCCGGAATAATGTCATCCATGTCTATCTCAAGATTAGACTTATCTCTCAAGTTATTAAAAAACTTGCTCAGAAATCTCACAGAGATAGCATTCTGATACCCGACGATTCGTTGCGGTCTATCCGTCCTTACAGTATAAGCAATGCTGTTGGGAAAAAAAGTCCGCTTGTCATCTTGAGCAGAGAACCCATCCATCCAAAAGAAGGAGAAGAGAACCACCCTAAACGTATCGTTGTGGCCTTCCAAATTCCAAATTTAAATGCTTTAATTTTTTATTTCAGTCTGACATATCTTCCATTAACTACAGTAAACTCTTCCCAAGGCGGAATCAATCGGGACCGAGAAAATTTTCCGAGGCAGACAATATTCCGCCTTAGACAAATTTTACTCTATGTCTATGGATTCACAGGGACTTCAAAATCTTTCCGAGTTAGACAGATTTCCGTCTTACACAGAGTCCGCCTTACAGAGAGTTTACTGTATTATTTTATGACGTCTTCCCGCCTAAGCAATAGCACCGATTGACTGTCACGTTTCTTTTAGGGCCCACCGTGGCTGAATGGTCAAGGTATCACACCGCTAATCGCTTGCAAGTGAAGGTAGGTGCGGGTTCGAATCCCGCTGGCTCCGTTGCACACTCTTTGTGGAGCTCCCGGCTGTATTTCTCTGTGTTGTAAATTTCCTTGAGTGTGCTATCTCGTCCCTGTATATATTGACGATGACTTATAAACGGGCGCTTGACGCCAAGCACACAAGTCAGATGTATGTTAATAAAATGTCGAAATGACGTTCCTTTTAAGTTATTTTCGTTAGTTGTATTATAGAAAAAAAATAAATATAAACATATTGTTAATTGTATTTTTGCATTTTTTCTATAATATTTATTCTATTAAATTTAATGTTTGCACTGAATCTTAATTTAGGGGGAAATTTTTTCAATATTTCTCAATTTAGGGGGGAAAAAAGTATGGCTCTGATAAGAGCCCCCTCCTCCTTTCTGTATTTGCTATTTCTCAGTCCGTTAATGTCAATGCTCATGAAGTATCTAACGATACAATGACAACATGCATGCGTTCCTCTCCACCACAGCTCCTGTGAGATGAACCTATATTTAATGCATGATAACCTCTGCTTAGATGTTTCATGCTCGAAGCAAGATAAATGCAGGCAGAACGACCTGCATAGAAACTTAAGGAACAACGGACATTGACATCACAGTGAAGCATCTATTATCCGAACCTCGGTCAACCGTACAACCGGTTAACCGAACGTGTTCCAGAAAGCGAAATTCAAATTTGTGCGCCATGCACTGCAGGAGTTCCGCAAGCGTTTGGCTCCCTGACAAGAGTGGCCTACGTCGTCAGTGGCTTGTGAGCCTTCGATAGCGAGACATATGTATAGTGCAGTTTGTCATGCCGTACACAATGACAATAGAATCCAAACGTAAATGTTCTCAGCGTTTCTGATAAATTTACAATAATAGATCAGTTGAAGAATGGTGTTAGTGGATCAAGTTCAGCTCGTGAGTATGGAGTTCGAAAAGCAACGTTAAAAAGAGCAGTGATGCCATTACAAAATTTGCGAGTGTGCTTGACAGTTTATGAAGATGGAAGCTTGCGCAGAAAAACAATGAAAACGGCTAAAAATCAGGACTGAGACACTGCTTATGCAGTATACACGTATACATATAAAGTATGTTTATATAAACATGGTTTAGGCAGGTACGTGGCTAAATACGAACAATAAGTGACCCTTTGATGTGAAGAAGCTATTGAAATGAACCAAAGCCTTTCAGAGGACCATGATACGAGGAGGACTTTAGTAACGAAGAACAAGTTGAAAAAGGAAAATCCTCTGAGGAAGCTTTTCGATGTATGGAGACAGCCTTGAAGTGGGTGAAGCAACAAGAAGAGTGTCATTCTGTTCAGCTACTTTCATTAAAATGTATAAGAGATTCAGAAGTAAAAAAATGAGTGTCCTCTGTGAAGAAAGAAAATTTTGGACTTCTTCTCTTAAAATGTAGACCTACAGAACTGCACTTTTAATTTCGGGCATTTACAAGGAAATCATCATTTTTGAGGGGGGGAATCAAATTTATAATATGTTTAATTTAAGGGTATAATTGGAAAACTTGATGTTTTTATATTCTATAGAAAAATCCTAATAAAAAGGCATTGTAAATTACTGTTTACGAACTAAGTTAAGTACCATTATTGCCTTTGTAAAGTCATAATGTTACGTTAGTTACACAATAAAAGTTACGTCAGTTACACATGTAAATGCCATTTTTTTCTTTTGTATTATTCAGAAATTAATTAAACAAATTACTGTTATAATTTGGCATTACTTCATGTTGTTGAGAACATTAAATCATTTATTTTTAACTGGATAGTTTTGATAATTTTTACACACCAATGAAGGCAGAAAAAATGTTTGTATATTTTATGTTACATCAGTTACAGAATTTTGAATTGCAATTTTTGGGACTCAAAGAGAGATTAAAATAATCCGCAGGTATCTTGGTATTAAGACCTTTGTAAGAAATATTTTAAATTGTAAAAATTTGTTCTAGCTTTATTAGTAAATTTTCTGCATAGATTTGAAACCAAAATTTGAGGATAAAAGGTTACGTCAGTTTATGATGGAATTGTAACTGTAATTGTTGATTTCCTTCAGATTTCTTTGATCACTTTATTCCTTGATAGCTTGTTCCCTTCTTCTTGTTTTGTAAGCATTTTAGTACAAAATGCATACATATTTGTTTTTATTATCGCTGTTCGTTTGTTTCACTATGCTCATACAACCCTGGTATGTGTTATTATTTATTTTTTTTTTTTTTCGAAAACGATCGGTTATATGGAATCTCGTTTACCTGAACGCCTACGATAACCAATTAGTTCGGATAATCGGTGCTCCACTGTACATTTATATTTACTGGTTAGGCTATCTTTTAAATTATGGTTGCTTATTTATATTTGAACATTGCATGTTCTCGTTTACAATTTATGTGTACTTATTTACTTTTATATAAAAAAGTTGATTCACTGCATTCATTCTGAATGTTTTTAACATGGAAGAAATAAAATACAAAGCTTTGAAGTTTATATCGGAATTACTTAGATAGTAAAATATATAAGAATAGTTCATTAATACCTCAAACTGTGCATTACAACTAATTATATGTCAACCAGGTATTCATAATTTTTTTTTTTTTAGTTTTTTTTTTAGTTTTTCAGGAGGATAGTTAATGATTTCATTAGTTATCTTCTGCAGCTGCATAGTTAATGTATTAATGATAAAAAATGCATAATATGCAATAACTATTACCCTAAAAAGCAAATTTTTTTATAAAGTTTAGTGACAAAAATGTCTTTCTTTTTTGGGTTTATGCAAAAAAAGTCCTGAATTGTAAGAATAAAACAGCATGTCAAAAATGTATTCGTAAACAACCTTTAAATCCTAAAAGGATTAACCTTTTATGTACTGAATTATGAATTCGTGAAAAATTTATTTTCTAAAGCATTTTTCGTGAATTTTTGAAACTATATTACAATATTTGCATAATCATTTAATAAATTTTAGAAGGATTTTAGAAGAATTGAAAGATTTAGAAGGATTCATTAAATCTGAATTTATAGGGATTTTGTGCAATATTTATAACCCCACTCAAATCTTTTATTTTAAATATTTTTCTTAGTACTTTGTAGAATTAAGAATTGTAATTGAATAATCTCCCCCCCCCCCCCCCCCCAACGCCAAGAAAGCTGAAAAGATGCAACGGCAAAATAAATCATCTTTTTAAAAATGTTTTTGTTTTCTGTAACCAATAATGCTTTTGGAACAAGATAAAGCAATGCATCTATAATTCATTCTAAACTGTATTACTACTAATCGATGTATGAAATGAATTTTATAACAAGTTATTTTAACGGTACTTATAAGTACCATCAGTAGATAGAGGGTTAAGCGGAGTCGCGTATTAAACGTAATTTGTGTAATGTTGCTGGGAACTGAGTTTGTTTACACATTTAATTGTCTAAACGAACTTTAGAGCTTTTATCTATAAGTTGACTATGGAAAACTATATTTTACGTGTATTTAGATTAAAATTTAAGTGTATTCAACTTTAACTTACTATGCATGTTTATAGTACCAACTGGGGTAGTAACTGAGAGTACATATGGATTCCAAACTTCTAAACTTTATTCATTCTAAACTTTATTGCTACTAACTGATGAAATAAATGAATTTTATAACAAGTTATTTTAATGGTACTTATAAGTACTGTCAGTAGATAAAGGGTTAAGAAAGCAAAATTGTAGAACAGCTGAACCACGCTTGTAAATTTATATGATATTAAAAGGGAAAAAAATAGAATGTACCTTCGATTATGTTGACAAAATGCTTACATTCAAATCATGATGAATAATTAAGAACACACCCGTGATGTAAGACAACAGACTTTTTCTCAACTAATCCGCCTGCAGACAGAGAAAGTCTTGATTTTGTTTCTAAGTTCAGCGGAGGAGGAGGAGGCAGTGTTATTCAAATTTTAGAATACTGGGTATAATTAATCAAAACGTCGAGATGTCAAGACGGAGATGCGTCTCTCGCAAGAATTGAAGAAAAACACAATTTAGTCTGGGGATGAAGTTTGCCAAAACGAAAAGAGACCAGACAATTAAAAATAAATCGACTCCGAAGCAAATTTTTGCTGGGGGCATATTTATTTCTCATCTGTATTCATTTTGGACAAAATAAATCGAAACCGTGGCGATCTTTAGCCGTTTATTATACTGTCTTATACTTTAAATCAATTCGGACGGCTCCAAACTCTCTCATGATCATATTAAGGAGAAGTACACCCCTCCTCCAACCTTTGTTTGGAATATTTTATTTTATTTTACATTTTTAGTTATTATTAAAAAATGTTAATTGCAATTAAATTGATAAAAAAAAATCATCAGATTTTTCTTAATCAACTATCAATTAATTAAAATGCCACTTCTGTTTTGCTTGTAACTATCTTTGAAGATAAGAAGTCGGAAATTGTGCGTCAAACGTGGCAAATCTTGTGCGTTCGTATTATAATTAGTTTTATAAATATTCCGATCTTGGTGCAATAGTCATTGCACTCTTATTCAAAAATGCATGAATACAAAATTTATTACGATCATATATATTAAATTCAATTATACGGAAATAATAGGACTCCATTTTACATAATGACGTAATCACTATGGCAACCTAGAAACATTAGCTATCATGGGATATCATTGATATTCATTACGTATGACAGGATTTAACAGGATGAAGAAAACTTTTATTAATATATTTTTAAGTTATGATTCGATTTTCATAAAATTCGAAATGACTCGACAAAATTCTGCAACGATTATATATATTAAATTTTAAACTATTCGATTGGGTAGTTTTTGTGCTGTTATATGCAGACAGACATACGACTGGCCCAGACTACCACTATTAAGTGCTACGTAGTTATATAATTACGAACGCACCTTAAAATGGTCATACTCTTCAACAAAATATGTTATTGCATTACTCATGCGCAAGCTGAACGAATATACCAGTTTTCACGTTTTTAACACTTTCCAGCCTCGTTGAAAAGTGTTCATGAATTCGATTTGTCTGTCTGTCTGAATGTGTTCTAAGTCTCGTAAATATACTGGGATTGCCATGAAATTTTTATATGTTATTGATGCTTACAATGGAATGTTTGGTATTGAAAATGAAGAGTGTAGTATTTATAGTTCGTTTACAGAGACACATAAAATAATTCCGTTGTATTATGGTGTATGAGGAAAAATCGTTGCCGTACATTTTATTGATGTTACGATATTTTAAACATAATGAAATTGATTTGCATTATTGAATAGACTACAACATGACTTCTCTACTTTTTCTTTAAACATAATGCAATCACAGACTACAGCAGATTTACTATAGATTACGGAGTGCATAGCATTTATAGAGACACGCAAAAGAATTCGGTTACTTGAGTGACTAAAATCGATAATTGCTTGCCGTACGTTACTTAATAAGGCACCGTCTACTCACTTATCTAATTTTGGCTGCATTGGGTGTAGATCGGGAGACGGCAGCACAGACAATCACCTCATCGAGTTCACGGCTGAAATTCCAGAATTAGTTAAAACTTGATTTGCATGTTTAAACGCAATCGGTCAGCCAAGCCATATCTTGGTGGAAAACACTTGAAAACCTGATTTTAGTGATTGCTCGGTAGGCTTATCTTTACGTTTCCTTGCACCAAAAGTTATGAAATCAGGAAGGATTGGGAACAGGAAAACACAATAGTAAACCTACCAGTCAACCACTAAAATCGGGATTGCAGGTGTTTTCCACCAAGATATGATTTGGCAGACCAGTTGCATTTTAATATGCTAATCGAGTTCTGTATAATTCTGGAATTTCAACCGTCAACTCAATGAGGAGATGGTTAATGCAACCCTCTCCCAGTCTATGAGTTATGTGTTTTTTTTAAATTGCTCATTTATATCATTTCATTCTAGGGGGGAAATTAAAATTTCTTAATAATGTTGTGTTAGCGTTGGAAAGTATTTTATTATCTATGACCATAGCTGCCAACGTCTTGCGCTTTTTTGTACCACAAAAATTTTATAGTAAATTTTACCTTTTTAAATCGCCGAAATGTATCGATTGAATAAGGCAAAAAAAAAAAAAAAAGTTAAATTTTTATGGTACAAAAAAGCGGAAAACTTGGCAGCTATGTCTATGACTCATGCATGAGTTTTCGATGTTGTTTTTGACACTTCCCAACAGAGTTGAAAACTGTTTTTGAATTCGGTTTCTCTGTCTGTCTGCCTGACGGTACGTGCTCTAACTCGCGTAAATATAGTCAGATTGTCATGAAATTTATGTTACGTTGTTATTGGTGTTTACCATGGCATGTTCGGTATTGAAAATGAAGCATGTAGCGGTCACGGTTCACTTACAGGGACACTCAAAAGAATTCCGTTACATTACGGCCTATGGAGAAATATCGTTTGCGGTGTATGTTAATGACATTACACTTTTTAAAATATATTTGAATTTATGTGTATCACTGAGGTGTACTACAAAGCACTTATTGTAGAATATGATGTGCATAGAATTTATCATTCATTTCCAAGGACACACAAAAGTATTTGGCTACAACACTGCCTATGAAGAATAATTGCTGAAAGTACGTTTTCAGTTGCGGTAAACGTTTTAAAATTTAACTATTTTTTTGCGTATCACTTAGTGTGCATAAATTCTATAGATCCTATACAGGGCTATGCAAAAAATCTCAAGTACATTTTTATTTATTGACAGAAATTTCTGAATATAAATTTTCAAATGTGCTCTGCGTTTAATTGAAATAACTTTTATCATACTACGTAGTATACATACAAATCTACAGATTATATACAGGACTGAACAAAAAATTCGGATATTTTTCCAACTATTCATAATAACTGCAGCAATTGGGTTTTCAATTACATTTTCTAAACTGCTTATTTATACATTTTTCACCTTAATTGTAAAATTTTGTAATAGTATTCTGAATGTGTCGGAATGTGTTGCATAATCTATGCTGGATGCATGATTTTTCGTTCTTATTTCTTGTTGATGTTGTTATAAAACACACATTTTTGTGATCGGAATGTTTCTAAAAATTCCATGTTTGCAATACGCATACATTAAACGTCTGAATTCTCTGCCTGACTAACGTCTGAATAATGGCTGAAATTGTCAGATCTTTCAATGTTGGTGTTTCTTTTAAATCAATTAATTATAGGTGAGTTCATTTTTTAATAAGCATAAATTTAAATATGATAAGTCAAAATTAACCGGTGTTGTTTATACCATTCCCTGTAAAGATTGTGATAGCGTTTACTTTGGTGAAACATGATCAATTTAGATCAATGGAAATTAGCCTGTATTCGCATATTAGTGCTTTGAAAAGAAGAAATCTAAATTCAAAAATAGTCCAGCATTCTCTGGAAATGGATCAGATCCCGCTATTTGAGAGCTCTTGTATTTTGAAATTAGGTTGTAACGTTTATCATGGTAGATTGTTTCTAGAAGGCCAGTTTACTCAATTACATTTGCCAACATTGAATGAATCCTGTTCCATTCCTGGTGAATATTGTTTGTTTTTAAAAAAATAACTTTAACTGCACATGATTTGTTCTGTTGCTTGTTTTTAGAATGGTTAAACTGTACTGATGAGGCTTTGCTGTTGCTTGCAGAAACGTTTACTGAATGTATTTTTAATGTTTTTAGTAGAACTGTATTCAAGTCTATCTTATTTTATTTATTTTATCTTATTTTTCTTTTAACTCTTTATCTACTGAATTATGAATTCATGAAAATTTTATCTTCTAAAGCATTTTTCGTGAATTGTTTAAACTACATTAGAAGATTTACATAATCATTTAATAAATTTTAGAAGGATTGAGGGATTTAGAAGGATTAATTAAATTTGAATTTATAGGGATTTTGTGCAATATTTATAACCCCACTCAAATCTTTTACTTTTTATTTTTTAGTATTTTGTACAATTAGAATATGTACAAATATAATGTTCTTACAATAGAAATATAGAAATATTTCCGATTTGAAAAATCACCCCCACCCCCCCGCAACGCCAAGAAAGGTGAAAAAATGCAAAGGCAAAAGAAATCATCCTTTTTAAAAATATTTTCTTTTTGTGTAACCCATAATGCCTTTGGAATAAGATTAAGTAATGTATCTATAACTTATTCTAAACTGTATTACAACTGATCGATGCCTTAAATGAATTTTATAACAAGTTATTTTAATGGTACTTATAAATACCGTCAGTAGATAAAGGGTTAATCCCATGCTTGTTTGTTAGATTGCTTGGCAATTCGAATCAGCGAGATAAATAGGAAAACGCAGTCTATAAACAGAAATAATTAAGTGGCTGGTTTAAACAATACTCCTTAATAAACTCCTATTTTTGCGACATGCAATTTACTGCGGAATTCGACTGTCTTGATTAAATTCTGCAAAACTAAATTTAGCGACTGAGAAGTCATTTTTTAGCCCACCGGTACAGTATGCTATTTCTTTCTCCCAGCTTATTTTGTGTAGTCTCCAAAAAATAACGTTACCTTACAGAAGCCAGCCGTAAAACAAATCAGTACGATTAAATACTCTATAACATTTTTAAAAATTTCTAAGCATCGCACAGTTTCAATTTTTATACCGGCGTATTGGGCAAAAAATACTTTTTAATGCAATTTGTTTGAAAACTGCATCTCCATTTGTTTTTGAGATATTAATTTTTTTGTAGTTTTTAGAGCCATTTGCTTAATATTGGCAACGGAAGAACTCCATTCCTGTAGAAAGTGAAAGAAAAATAGCAATTATATCTTTTTGTTGCAATTTTCCCATAAAAACTGGAAAAAAAATTAATTAAAATACGTGCTATTTTGAAAAAATATAAATGAAGGATTTCTGATAAAACATGGAGCTATTAGAAACTAAATTTAATTTTAAATATCTATATTAATAATACAAACAAATGAAGGCCTGCGAATCTTTAGATAGCGTTTTTTTTTTTTTTTTTTTTTTTTTTTTTTTTTGTCAATTTTTTTGAATGACGAAATTTCTTTTTTTTGTGAATTTGTGTATTATTCAGCGATAGTGACGTCCTAAGCGTACTTTAATGTAGATGTTGTTTAACACTGGATCGCAAATGATGAATTCTTCAGCGGATGTGGATGACGTCACTTTATGTAAAATAATATCGCGTGTTTTAAGTCTTAAAACTGAACTACAGTAGAGTCCGAGTCCCGCTTAACCGAGTTTCCGCTTTCACAGAGTTATTTTCTTCTGATGGATTGATGGCTTCCATTATCATGAAACAATCATTATAAATGAAGTGTTAGGCGAAGATGAAAGAGCAGCCTTGAAAAGTTAGAACTCTGATTTTCTGGTCAGAATGGGAAAAAAAAAAAAATTCCCATTCTGACCAGAAAATCAGAGTTCTAACTTTTTACGACTGCTCTTTCATCTTCACCTAACACTTCATTTATAATGACTGTTTCATGATAATGAAGCCATCAGTCCGTCAGAAGAAAAAGATCCATTCCAAAGGTATAAGTTCGATTAACTCGGATAATCGGGACTTTACTGTATCTATATTTATATACATATATATATTTTTTTTTTCATCGGGGGCGACACTAAATTCTGAAAAAGCAGAATTCCTGTTTTCTAGTCTTTTTATTGTCTTCGTTACATAACGAGACCAGACATCGTAATTCTAAGGAATGGAAAAGTAACTGACAAATATTCCCCTTAATCAAACTATACACTTTTCAAAAATTGCCAAGAGGATGGCCTGAAAAAATACTGTAGAGCTAATTATGATGTGGTAAGATCAACTATTAAAGGCTATCTAACCGGTATTGCGAATTTCATGATAATAAGAAACGTTTTCCACAGTTCTTTGTTCACTTTTGCAAAAATATTTGAAATACTTTTGCCAAAAACATCACATTGGTCGGTATAAAGAGAAAATTTATCAGCATGTTTATAGGTGTTGCATTTCCTACGTAATACTTCTGGATACTTTTTTTTGTCTTGAATTGCACTATTTTTTAACCTTTAACTGATGCTACCAATCTCCCAGAACGCGGCTTTTTTCAATTTTTATAGTTTAATTTGCAATTTTCAGTTTAAGTACAAACACTACCGAAATTTTGTTCCGTTTGGAACTTTACTACTATCGCCAGTGTTTTGAATTGGTGAATTTTAATTATAACAGTCCTGTGCAAAAAGTTTAGTACAAAAACGCTATGAGTTAATCGTGCCTTTTATTCATCTTTCGTTGCAGTGGTCTCACAGACCGCTTCACACTAATTATGTGACAATTTCTATGACATCTGTTGAAGGTTAATATAGTTGAAAAGTGTTTATGAATTTGGTTTATCTGCTCTTATTTCTGTATAATTGCTCTATATTGTTGAGGTATACCATGACATATTGAAAATGAAGTAAGTAGAATTTATCGTTCATTTACAGCAGGCGTGTCATACACATGGCCTGCCGACAAGTTATCTGCGACCCGCCAAGTCTTTAGAATTTTACTAATGTTTAACCCTTTGCACTCGAAGTTTTATTAGTAGTTTTATAGTTATAGCAAATTTATATTTAACAGTAGAAAATCCAATTAAAAAAAATATGCATTCAAGATTCTAAATAATTAGAATAATTTGAAATATGTAATAATAGAGGACATGTTCGTCCATTACATAATGGTCGAAAGGATTTATAAAAAAAAAAATAAATTATGCAGTCAGACAGAGGGTTAATAGTATGGTCAGGTAACAGTTATCTTTAAAAACGGTTGAATAATTGGACAGTTTGTAGCAGGTTTTTAACAGTATTGAGTCATTAGAACATAAGTATTTTATCAATAAATTATTAACCCTTCTTAAAATACCCTGCCTCTTAGCAACATATATTTCTTTTTAAATCCAAGCTATCTGTTAATAGGCTACTTCAGTCAAAGGAAAAGACCCGTTCGCTAATGCTAATCCTATGGAAGAAATTTATAAAGATATCTCAGTCGCATTTCGATATTTTTAAATGATTTTTTTTTCATTGGGTAACTGAGATCGATCTGTATGCAGTCCGTTTTTTACTTTTTCGATTTTGATTGCAGATTTTTTTATGCGGATGCTTTTACTTTCGAAACAGGTTTCGAAAATGAAAGTGTCCTCATTAAAAATACCTGTAAACAAAATCGAAAAAGTAAACAATGGTCTTTGTACAGATCGATTTCAACTATTCAATGCATTAAAAAAAAAAAAATCCTTTAAAAATATTTAAGTTCAAACGAGATATCTTTATAAATGTCTTCCATAGGCTTAGCATTAGCGAACGGGTCTTTTCGTTTGACTGAAGTAGCCTCTTAAAGAGCAAAATTGAACCGTATTTAGGGTTAGTTCACGTTCGTTTAAAACAGAATGTCTTGTAATTTATAACCTCTGTTGCGAATAGAAAAAAAAAAAAAAAATCCGAAAAGAAAATATAACTGCATCGTAAATGTCTTCAAAGGTAAAAAGAAATGGAGTAAAAAAAAAAAAAAAAAAAACTTAAGACTACAATCGCACTTTATTCTTTTTTATGTACACGTCTTCTTAGAGTTATGATTCCGCTGTAAAATAGTTGCTGACGGGCTTGCTGACCGCACTAGTACACGGAGAATTGGGCGTTAATGAGTGAAATATTTGAAGGGCTTTTCAGAAAAATGGCAGTAGGCGGCATTTTCAGGTGATAAAAAGCTACAACAAACTTTGGAAAATGTCTTAAAAACGGTTAAAAGGACGTTAGCCTTTCTTGAGTGACACGCCTATATACGAGTTAGCTAACCCTTTTAAACAGTTTTCGTGTCTTGCTTTATGGTTCCACATAGCACATTTCACAGAACTAAAACAGTCATTTATGAAATTATTTGAACGTTCGAATTTCTGAAGCAACATACTAGGTATTTATGACTAAAAAAGTAACAAATATTTTCTTCGGGTCATGCGCCATTTCTTTCTGCAAATCTTCCTGATGTATAAGAAAAAAGAAAAATGGTGGGGCAAGCACATATTGAGGAATCGTGAGCTCGAGAGTGAAATTAAACAAAAGTTACGTCTTAAATAAAATGAGATTTAAGTTCCGTTCTTAAATTATTTTGCAACTAATCTTACCCATAGTTTGAATTTTAAGGTTCGCAGCGCCTACGTTCAGAGCGCTAAAAAAAAAAAGTGCAATATTGAATAAATCTATATAATTTTTTTCAACTGTAATATAGAATGATTAAAAAACATAAAATCGTAGCAATATCTGCATACCATTTTTAAAATTTGGGTTTTGTTGCCATTTTTTTAGCAAAGTTTCATGCTTACGCAAACCAGCGTACACTTAATTCAACTAAATATATTTCAATTTCCTTTGCACTGCATACTACTATTACACTTATCTGTGCACTGAACTAGGAGTTTTACAATATCTTCAAAATTAAATGAAATATTTCGAACTATGTCAGAAAATACATATTTTTTATCTAGCAAATTAACACTTTGTAATAATAATATACTAATTTCAAATGCTAAAAAGGTGTAAATTAAAACTCTAAAACTAGTAAAAATACTTAAAATGTACATAAAACACATATAATTGCACAAAAACCGCTTTTAGGTGCATAAAATATAATATAAAAAAGTAAAAATACTTAAAATATAAATAAAACACAAATAATTGTACAAAAATCACTTTTAGGTGCATAAAATATAATATAAACTAGTAAAAATACTTAAAATATACATAAAACACAAATAATTGTACAAAAATCACTTTTAGGTGCATAAAATATAATATAAAGATATTTAAAATACAAATTTAAAATATCTCAAAATTCCTAAGAAAAACCTAGAACGTTTTCAACCATTACAAGGCCGTCTTCGGTAGGATTTAAATGCTGTTATTACAGTCGAGTCTCTATATAACGAAATTTATTGTTCCAGTAAAAAATTCGCTATATAGAGAAATTCGTTATATAGAGAATAAGTAAAAATTCCTATTTAATGTGTAAATTTTGAACAAAAATTACTTTTGAGGAGTTTAATTAAGAATTTGAAATATTTAACTATAAATATTAACTTAATACTGTATTTCTGAATTATTTAAACAGTTTCAAAAAAGAGAACAAACATTTATTTGAAAGCATAATAAAAATCACATAAGGAAAACTTACATTAATTTTAGACGAAGAGATCTGTAATTTTTCGCTGTTTTAATTTCATAATTGTTACAGTCTCGAAAAAATATTCACACTTTAATAAGGAATGAAAAATTGTATCGGGAACATTTTCCTCCATTTCAATTCTCATTCACCTTAAACTTCAATTACCTCTCTGATCCCGCTCTTATATGTGTAACAATCCAATTGACACTGTTTTAAGAAGTATGCTGGAAGGTGTGTGGGAGATGAATTCGTTGGGCATAAAAAATAAGGAGATTCAATGGTAGAAAAGTAAAATAAAAAACTCAGCACTGAACGATAAATCACTAATCAGTGATGGAAAATAGATTCCATGTGATTTGGAAGCTTTTTTAAAACAATAAATAAAGAACATTTTATGAAAAAATTCGTTATATGGAGATAGATATTTCGCTATATGGAGACTGTTTTTAATGAGATCATGGGAAAAAGGGACCATTCCTACTAAAAATTCGTTATATGGTGAAATTCGATCTATGGAGTTTCGTTATAGAGAGACTCGACTGTATTTTCTTTGCGCTTATTCGAGAATTGTCCAGAAGAAAACACGTTGTACGTCAGATGAGATGCCAGATAAAGTTATTCCAATTTTCAACAAAACGAGCTTTCATCTACAGTATAACTTCAAAAATCCGGCATCATCGGGACGGAGACTATGCCGGATTTTTGAAGGAATGTCAAAAGTAGTACTATATTCTTAATGGTGCTTTAACCATAATTTAATTCCTTATTAAGTGATAATTATGTAAGAAAAAGAGAAAATTAAATTAAAAAAAAGTTACTTCATATGATATTTTCTATGTTACAGAAAAAAAAAAAATCTAATAAAGAATTATTAGAACATTAATAAAAAAACATTATTTCTTCTCTTGTAATTTCGGAAACATCGATGTCAACTTTGTTTGCTTCAATTTTTTTGGCCGTCCTTTAACAAATTTCTTTACTTTTTTTTTTTCTTGTATTTTATAAAAATGAAGAATATCTATTTCGGAAATATAGTCTTGTTTCTCTAAAGCATATATTAATACCTCAGTCAAATTTATGCATTTTTCTAGGGACACCTTTTCTTCTACCGGTTTTTTATGCTTGTCTTCTGACCTGCTACTATCATTATTAGCAGTTCTATTTAGCACAGTGTCAGCGATCTCGCTGTCCGTTAAATTGTTTGTTGTTGATACATTTTCGTCAATGCTTAGCCAATCTTCTGTATCCCTTTTTTCGACACTTAATGGATTTTCGGATTTTGCACGTTCAATCAGCTCATAAATTGCAGCCTTTTCATGGCAAATTTGAAAGCCTGAAAATTCTTCCTCATCACTGATGTCACCGTAGCCGAAAATTCCTTCCAGCCATATATTGTGCCATGCATTTGCCAAAGTTATTCCCGTTGCTAAGCAACAGTGCAGCTCCTAGAAAACTTGTTCACAAACTAATCGCCTTTGAAAAATGTAAAAAAAGGTTTAATATTCTATTTTTGCAATTTTACTTTCGATCTTGAAGTTTTTAATTCATAAAGAATTTCTATTTTTCTTCTCCCATAACCTGAAAGTGTAAAATAAAAAGTAAGAGAAAAGATAGTTTTGATGCCGGATTTTTGAAGTTGCCGGATTTCTGAATGTCGTATTTTTGAAGTCACACTGTATTATGCAGCAAATAAAATCCATACACTATGGATATCGTATGATAGCGCATCGTTACAAGTTGTATCTTTATTAGCAATTATCTCAGTTGATTCTCTTATGATCAGGGATGTAGTGGAGGGTATACGGAGGTATGCGCCGTTTACCTTCTGGACTTTTTATGGGAACACCGTATACCATCTGTTTCTCAAAAAGCTATAGTATATACACACTAGGGTATACCCTCTGCCTTGAGAGTATACCCTCTACTTAGAGCGTATGCCCTCTGTTTGTTTTTGTTGTTGTTGTTGTTGTTGTTTTGTTTTACGACTACACCACTGCTTATGATGGCTTCCTGATAATTATTTGTACGAAAGTACAAAGATTTGTCAACCTATAAAAGTAGATTTAAATAAATCAAAAATTATCTTTCGTACAAACAATTACCAGGAAGACTTCCTTAGAGAGTCATCTGCATATCAAAACGAATCCAAACTTTGCTTTTTTCAATAGCAATACCCACGTTTGATACCATAAATAAATTCTACATCCTTCAATTAGCCTAAATACAAATTTGCATGAAAGTTTTAACGATTAAAATGAACCTATTTTAGAAGCTGTATCCAAATTGAAGTTCGGTACTCGATTTTGAAATGCTACTGAATAATAAAGTCACTTCTATTAATGTACAGCTCATATTCAAAATTTTAGAATAATTATTTTTTTTTTTACAAATTGAAAATATCGTTCGGCAATTTAATGTCTTTTAATGCAAATAGCCAAACTATATTTTTATTAAGAGCTTATTGTTGTTTAAACTTGTTTATTATCTTAAAATTAATATCATCTTTGAAAAGATTAATTGGAAAAAAAAATTATTTTGAAAAGTCAAAATATTAGAATATTTAATCAAGTGGTTCAAAATATTAGAATATTTCACATTAATTCTCCTTTAATTATCACCAATACATAACTGGTGGCATCATTGATTAAATTCAGGTGATTTTATTTAAATTCAGTATTCTTTTTGCCGTTTGTTTGCTTTTTCGTCTTAAAATAGGTCGTGTAAGTGATATTCCTGAATCTATTAAACTTCGTATGGGTGATTTGTATTGGCATGGTAAAAAATCAATGTTATATAGTGAATTGTTTACATTGTTTGCAATCAAGTGTTAGTAAAATAAAAAATGGAAATTTTCAAAATAATCGCCGAAATGGCGGCCGAAAACAAAAAACATCTGCTGGAGATGACAGGAAACTGAAGCGTATAGTTATAGACCGGGAGCTGGCAGCACAGACAATCACCTCATCGAGTTCATGGATGAAATTCTAGGATTTGTTAAATCTCGATTCGCATAATAAAACGCAATCGGTCTGCCAAGTCATATCTTGGTGAAAAACACCTGAAAACCCGATTTTAGCGGCTGACTCATAGGTTTACCATTGTGTTTTCCTGCTCCCAGTCCTCCATGTTTTCATATTTTTTGGTGCGGAAAACACAATGGTAAATCTACGAGTCACTAAAATCGGGTTTTCAGGTGTTTTGCACCAAGATACGACTTGGCAGACCAATTGCGTTTTAATATGCGAATCAAGATTTAATTAATCCTAGAATTTCATCCATGAACTCGATGAGATGACTGTCTGTGCTGTCGCCTTCCGGTCTATTAAGAAGAACCGTTTTAAAAGTGTGCGATTCTTGCACCGAAAATGGAAAGAAGAAGAAGTTGAAGTTTCTACATCAACAACATTAAGATATCACCATAAATTTAAGTTTCAGTCTCGTGTATCGAAAACAAAATATTTCATGACTGCAAAACAAAAGCGTATAAGATTGAATTGGTGTAAATCAAGACGTTTATGGAGCGAAGAAGATTGGAAAAATATATTATTTAGTGATGAAAGTATGTTTTGTGTTTCATATGGTAATCAAGCTATTCTAGTTTGGAGAATGAAGCAAGAAGCATTTGATAAAGAATGCCTTAAACGTTCCGTAAAATTTGCTGCAAGTGTTATGGTTCGGGGTTGCATGAGTGCCAGAAAGACCTGGAAAGTTATGCATCATTTACGAAAAGGTTAACTCTCAGATATATGAAAAATTTTTGGAATATTAAAAGATTCCATCATTAGAAGATATATTTGAAGATGATTTCATCTTTCAACAAGATTTAGCGTCACCGCATACTTCGGTGTCAACTAAGAATTGGCTTCACCAACGCAACATTAAGGTACTTCCTTGGCCACCAAACTCACCAGACCTTAATCCCATCGAAAACGTATGGTGTATGATGAAGAAAAAACTCCCAGAAAATCCTCCTTCAAGTTAAACAGTGTTAGTGGCACACGTATAAAGTCTATTTGGGCTAATATTGATAGAAATGTTTGTAAACACCTTGTTTATAGTAATGCAAGATCGATTGTATGCTGTCATGAAAGCTAAAGGGGATGCAACAAAATATTAACTACCATTTACTTCATATTCATAAGGTAATATTGTTACGTAAAATAAAATATTCTAATATTTTGAACCAATCTAAATTTTATTCTAATACACTGCTAAAATAATTAGGGGAGCACATGGTTTTAACAAAATTACGCAAATATTTACACCGATAAGTAACGTAAAATGAAACATCTATAATTTAAAGCGTAGTAGAAAACAGATAAAAAAAAATTCACATGCAAATTAAAGTTTATGACGTCAAAAAGTAGAAAAAGGTGATAAGTGTAGAAATCGGGATTTTGCAGAAACGTCTGTTGCACTGTCTCAGTTGCGAAATTCAATTACTCAGCTTATGTTTTGAGAAAAGGTCACTTGAAAATGTCACAACAATGTGATTTACCGAAATCCATGGCTTGGCGTTTATCGGGACAGTTGAATCTGGGTAAACACAACGAAGTGCAGCGGACGCTGTTGGGGTCGCAAGAAGTGTCAATGAAAAGCTGTGGAATCGATTGCAAGACACATGGAATAGTAGACATCGACAAGAGCAAGATCGGCCATGTGCTACCACAGAAACTAATGACCGATATATTCTGTTAACAGCTCGTCGATACGGAATGGACAATTCTACTCTGCTGCAAATACAGTTGTTCTTGGTCACAGAACGAAGGGTGTCCAGGCCAAACAGTCCGAAATACGCTTCATCATGGTGGTCTCTATGCCCGTAAGCCAATGGTTTGTATTCCGTTGATCTCAAGCAACTGTGTGGCCCAAACAAGGTGGGAAACTGAACATCGAGTTTGGAGGCAACGTTGTTGGAGTCAAATTCTGTTTACAGACGAGCCCCGATTCAGTCAGGATGTGACATCTGATGTGTTTTGGCATGGAGAGAAAGTGGCACTCAAAATAATCCCACATTCGTTCGTGAAAGATTACATTACAGACGAGGTGGGTTGATGCGATGGACTGGAATCAGCATAGGTGGACGTACGGGCCTGCATATCATTCGGAACGGCACTTTGGCGGTCCGAAGTTATACAGACGAGATACTGAGACCTCATGTCGTATTTTATGTTACAGAAATTAGTGATTTCTTTTTTTCCATGCATGATAACGATAGACCTCATACAATTCGTCTTGTGGAAAACATGCTTGAAGCGAAAACAATACAGCGTATGGAATGACCAGCATGCTTTCCTGACCTAAATCCGATCGAGAGTGTTTGGAACATAGTCAGACGACGCATTTCTGCGAGGCCAAGGCCTCCTTTTTGCTGCCCAGGACTTGGAGATTGCAATTCTTGAACAGTGGAACCGTATTCCCCAAAGTCTTATCGATAGCCTCATCGCATCCATGGAAAAAAGGTGTGCAGCAGTCTTAGCTGTTCGAGGATACCATACGCCATAAGAAAAATCTTGCATCATTTCTAAACAATACTTTTTTTTATCATTTAACATGAAACCAAATTGTTGTCCCAAACCATCTTTTTATGTTCTTTCCATCTTTTCAAAGAATAAAAGCTCCCTTACAAATTTTTTGCGTCTATTTTTCTGTATTGCGCATTGATACGCGTGCACTATCCATTTTATGCCCATACATGGCTATCTTGCACTATCCTCGTCACTTTTTTGCTTGCTCCCCTAATTTTTTTTAGCAGTGTATTTTGATGTGTTTCAGAAAGTTTCATACCTAATTTATTGTACTGTATTTTATGTTTTGTAAACGTTAAAATCTTATTTAAACATTACAGATTTAATTTACAAGAAATTTAATTGCATTTACTTCGGTTTAAAAATAAATAAATGAAAAATAATTTTTTCTTATTAGTTTTTCTCATTTATTCTAATATTTTGAATATGAGCTGTATTATTGCTTGTTAATATGACCATTTCATGCACTTAATATCTTTCTACTATTACCAGCCCAAATGTTTCAATAAAGTGAGTGAAACATACGTTTCAAATTATGCTTTCCTGAACATCACAGATCCATAATTTCGACGATTTTTAAGCATAATTTGAAAACTATTTGGAAGAAAAATTTGAAACTTTGAATTCGCATAAAGCAGGACATCTATAGTAACAAAAAATATAAATCTATCGAAAAAATTGTCGATTGCAATTTGTATTTTTTTACCCGACTGCCAAGAAGAGTTATGTGTTTTTCACGCGTATTTCACGCGTATGTGGATTTCTTCATACCCTCGAAACATCCCAACGGCTGGCTGGATTTTAATGAAATGAGGTCTCTATCGATTCGTCTTAACCGTCCGATAGCTATAGGCTAGGTTTTGTTTTTATAAATTCAAAATGGCGGCCGTAAAATACAAAATGGTGGTAGAGACGAAAACATTTTTACGCACCCTATTGGGTGGCATATCATTGGAAGGTCTTTCAAAATGAAGACGATGTTTCATTGACTATTTTACAGTCAGAAGCTCCGTTTAAATACTACACAACCTGGAAGTTCTGTAGGTAGGATCTCTATCTTTACTGCAACTTTAACCATCATAGACATCTATATCCCTCATCAAAACAGTCTTTATAGATAGGAATTAACAATGAAACACAACTTAAAAGTCATTAATACAAAAAAAATAGCTAAGTAATATAAAAAATAGTTTCACATTGATGCTGTGATGTTAATCACATACATTTCACTTAAATTACGTGCGAGACAATAATTATTAAACTACATAGCTTTTTATCAGTCACTCATTTTCTTCTGAAAAAGAATCCATTTTCTATCATTAAACATTCTTTCATTTTGTATTTTATTTTTAATTCTTTAGAGAAGGCAGAAAAATGGTTGTAAATTATTTAGCAAACCGTTACATGGTTGGTAAATAGATGCATTTGATTTCCCGGTGGTATATTGTGCTTTTAGTTACTTTATGCTATAATATTAATTTAGTAGCTCCAGATATAAAGCATTTCAAGGAATCTGCTTATATTAATCTCACGCCGGATAAATCAACTCGTATCATTTCTTTGTGCAATTCAAAATTACGTTATGCATTAATCATAGGATAACTTGTAATTTCCTTTTATGAAAACCAATTCATAAGTCAAAAAGAATAATTTAAGGTGTCAGTTGGTTATAGAATCTGTTTTTATTACTCTTAATCTAAATCATTTGATGATTTATTGAGAATGCTGTTCGATTATTTGATGAGGTAATAAATTATATGTCATCAGATTTATTTCACTCTGATTTTTCATTTTCGCCAAATTGTGTCTTGTTTTTATGTTTTAGTGAAAGATTGGCGTGTTTTATCTGATGTTATGCTAAATGAACAAAACTGTGATACACTGCTGTTTCGAGGCAGAAGATACTACAAAATTATAATGTAACAGTGACACCTCCCTGACTTTAATTTTACCTGGCCTTACGGCTGTGAATATGTAAAGAATCGTCAAATAAACGAAAGTATGTTCGTGCTGTATGGACTGTGTGTTAATAATAGAGTTTGAATTTTCCTGATCCAGCAAATTAACATATTTCAGCTTCTCGATACTCACAGGATTGGAGCCTTTGGGTTTCTTGCTTCAAGGTAATGTACGCCATATACACAGCGGCCAATAATCTTTAAATCCCAAAAGGTTTGGGGTTCTTCCCTATACCACATGGTATAGGGAACGCTCATACCCGGTAACCCTTACGAATACTTTTGTGTAGCCCTGTATATAAATTATAGCATTAATACGCACCATATAGTATGTATAAATATAGTTAAACATAAAAGTGCATATCATAATTAAAAATGAATTTCCAGCAATCATTGTTAATGTACAGTATTCCGAATACAATATAGTATCTGAAATCTTTTGTGTGTCCCTGTAAATGCTATGCACTTCATATTATACATGAAATAAGATATAGTAAACCTCAGCGACGTATATCAATTTCATTTTATATGAAATATTTTAACATAATTAAAATACGCCACAAACAATTCCCTTCACCCCTATATCATCATGTAACGGAATTCTTTTGTGTGGCCTTGTAAATGAATAATAACTATTCTTTGCACCGCATATTCTACATAATTCATATTTTAGTGCTCTTTATGAATGCATGTCAATTTTATTATGTTTGAAAGCGTGTAACATCATTAAAAATAATTTGAAACGATTTTTTCCCATTGGCCGCAATGTAACGGAATACTTTTGACTGTCCCCGTAAATGAACTAAACATGCTACAAACTTCATTTGAAATAAGGTTCGTGCTATGGTAAACGTCAATAACATCCAAAAATTTCAAGGCAATCCGAGTACATTTACGAGAATTAGAGTGCGGAAGACGGACAGACCAACTGACAACATAAACACTTTTCAACTTTGTTGGAAAATGTTAATAATTAAAAATCAGATTTAATGAAAGGATTTATTTTGAATTTCATTTCCTTCTCCCAGCCGACATTTATAGCACCAGCAGATAAAACCACAGGTAATTTTTGTACTAAGATTTTTTTTGCGGGGTGTAACATTGTTACAAATAGTGCCTTTACAGATTTTAAAGGTATGCACCGAAAAAGAAAAATTTCGTCGCTGTTTCCGAATATCTATCTATATATATATATATATATAGATAGATAGATAGATAGATAGATAGATATATATATTAAATCGATTAAGACCTTTTTATTTTACAAAAAAATAGATGTTGAAAAAGAAATACTTGCCAAGGGTACATTTTTAAAATCTAAGCTTCATCCACTAATTATTTTTATTTTACTTGCGATTTTTGGATCGATTTTTAAAATTTCAGATATTTGACAATTTTAATGAAACAGGCGGAGTTTAATTTCGGGGTGTGTGGGGGGGGGAGAATTTTTTTTAAACCGTACACTTTTTTACAAAAACGTTTGTCCACTAATTATTATTTTACGTGATATTTTTCGGATCAATTGTAACATTTAAGATATTTGATAACACTTAAAAATTTTAAAGAAGGTGGGAGATTTGAATTTCGGGGGAGGCAAGGTGGTGCGAAAATTATTTTCCTAAAACCGTTGCGTTTTCTACAATAAATATCCTCTATATGTTGTTTTCTGACGGAGATCTCCTATAAATATTATTTATTAAATATAAAAAATACAAAGAAATGGGTGGATAAATTCCGAGTGCGCATTGTTGTGTGTATTGTATTCAATTTATGTATTCTTTTTTATGGTATGCAATGTATGTGTTGTATGCATTATGAGTTGTATATTATAAAATACATGTATGTATATATGTATGTAAGTAAGCATGCGTCTAAGTATGGGAATAATTTTAAAAAAAGTATTTCTAAATTATTACTACTCTAATACGTAAGAAAAACTTAACAGTAACACAGATTATATTAGTACTTTCTTTTATTTTTATGTTGGCGATTTTATATTTTCCTAGTATGCATAGCTAAAGGTTTTAGCTGTGGAAAACTCAATTAGCATCAGTTGTGCATTACACTGCGTAGTCAGATATTACATAGTCAGAATACACTTATTTGTCAGATGAGGCACACTGACAAATAAGTTTTGGGTGATTAAATCGAATAAAATTGTCCTGTTAAAAATAGTATAATACCGACTCTGCTTTTCGAAAGCGATTGTTGTAAAGAAGCAAATTAATTGTTATTCCAAATATGAAATAAGTGCGTCTAATTTTTACTTCGCAGTAGTTTTAAGAAAAGACATTTGAGGTTTGTGGTTTTAGATAAATTTCACTTTATGTGGACAATATATATTGATGCATTTGTATAAAATATTCTCTCTTATGGACGAAATATAAATAAACAATTCCTCACATTCAGCAAAGTCTCAGATTTCAATGGTATTATAGAGTGTGGTCGATAATTAACTCAGCAAGATTTTTTTTGAAAAAACTTTTGAAGCAATGCTTCAGCATTTATAAAAATTTACATCAAAATAAAATCAAAATTTACAAGTTACCTAAGCTAACTGTAGGATCCAGGGGGTGTTATCCCCCTCCCCCCTCGTATGAGAAACGGTTACTGACTTATGCTTACAATAACAGTAAAAACTTCGAATACGGAAACTCAGAACCAATGAAATATTTCGTTTTAAACAGGTTTCCTTTTAGAGGGTAAAATTTTAATATATTGGATATCATTTTTTTTTCTTTTTAGACAAGATTCTATTATAGAGAGATTTCATTTTTACAAGTATCCGTACTGACTGTTAAACCATCCGCTGTATAGTATAGCTCTGAAAAGAGATGTATTAGAGTAAAACTTGTGAAAACGAAACCTGTCTATAACAGATTTCTTTCTAGAAGGGGAAAAAATCAAATTTCGTTGAAAAAACATGATACAATTATACTTGCTAAGACGGAGACCTGTTTAAATGTAGCTTTTTTCTAGTCCCTTTCGAAATTTTACTTACAGGGGCGCCATTTCATCAGTTTCCTGAGGAAGAAGGAAAATTTTTCTTTGAAGAACAGGGGACGTGGAAAATTGCACAACTTGCAGAACTGCACAAATCACACAGAAAGAAAATCCCGCACAATAAAAAATGCACTACGTGATTTTGTCTCCATAACTTCTTTCACAAGCATGTGATTATTCTACAATTTTTTTTTAATTTTCGTGAAAGTCCGCGATTTTTCTTTCTTTCAAAATCCGCAAAATCAATTCGTCAATGGGTCGCAGAAAAAAATTGCGAATCTTGGAAATTTTGAAAAAAAAAAGTCTCTTAAAGTCGCTTAAAAAATCGCTAATTTCTTCAAACGACCGTGGAAAATATCGCTAATTTCATCAGAGATCGCGAAAAGAAATACAGATTTCGTCAAATGATTGCACAAACAGAAATCTTGAATTTCGTAAAAGGATTGCGAAGAAAATCGCGAATTTCGTAAAAGGATTGCGAAGAAAATCGCGAATTTCGTAAAAGGATTGCGCAAAAATTCGCGAATTTCGTCAAAAGATTGCGCAAAAAATCACGAAAATTTAGTCGAACAATCGCGCAATAAAATCGAGGAGAAATTCGCAAACGATCGCGTAGTAAGATCCAAAATTTTGTCTAACTCTCGTGCAAAAAAATCACAAATATTATTAGTCGGTGGCAGAAACAAAATCACGAATTTCAATAAATGATAGTAATAAGGAATCGTGAATTTTGTCAAAAAATCGCGAAAACAGATGTCGAATTTCGTCAGTTGGTCACGGAAAAATATTGTGAATTTCGCCAAGTGATCGCGCGAAAAAAATCCATTTCGTATAACGCTTGCAGAAAAAAAAAATCGTGAATTCCGTGAATCGATTGCGGAAAAAATCGCAAATTTCGTCAGATGATCACGAAAAAAAAATCACGAATTCAATAAGATAATCAGCCAACGAACGTTATGAATATAGGTCACGAAATTTGCAAATTTTGTGATCTATAAGTATAAGAAAATTTTCGTTAGTGATTTTCTGCAAGTAAAGGTAAAACGTTAATTGTTTTGGATTGTGTTTTCACTATTATGAGATAATTTCATGTTAATCCGATTTTCAAAGAAAAATCAAAGAAAAAGAAGTTTTTCTAAATATTTTTCAGATAAAAAAAAACTATATATTTGAACATTAATGAATACTATGTATATATCTTCATTTTTCTACAGAAAATGTAAAATTCATTATTAAAATTAATTTAAAAAGCACAAATAAATGCACAAGAATTACTTTCATGTGCGTGCATATAATTTAAAATTATTTAAAATACGTTAGAAAACCCCAGAATGTTTTCAGTCATTACAAGACCATCATCAGTGGGATTTAAATGTTATTATTTTCTTTGCGCGTATTCGAGAATTGGCTAGAATAAAATCATTGTGATTGCTGTGTCAATGATTTTGACGAGTTTTTTCATGATCAATTTGCACACAGCTGAGAAGCAACTGATAAAAAAATTCTCAAATGTATTTTTAAAATTAACCAAAGTACTCATTAAAGACATATGTCTCACCTTGAGGTAGTTCGAATAGTAAGGCTTTAGGAAATTTTTTTGATAATTATTAATTTCTATGCATAAGCATTTGTTTAATGCTTATGTTTTCATTGCAATCAAATCTGCTATTAAGTTATTTTAGAGTTTGAGCAATATTCTAATGTTTGTTTGAGTCTGACATTTGATTAGGGATGCACCGAATATTCGGTATCGATTCGGTATTCGGACTATTTGGCCATACTACCGAATGATCGGTTAAGCCGAATATTAAACTATTCGGTTTGCCGAATATCAAACTATTCGGCCTACAGAATATTCGATTTGGCCGAATATCAAATTATTCGCCCAAACCCAATACTTAAAAAACCTCTTTAAAATATTTTTTAAACCGTTACACATCTTCTAGTTTTAAGATATTCAGAATAATTAGAATCTTTAAATAAAAAAGAATGATTTTATATTATTTATTTGTTGTTTTAAAAATGTCACTACAAAAAATTAACCATTATTGTTCATGGGAATTATTAAATGTAGAAATACAAGTTACTGAGCATTGTCTGGTAAATAATCCGTTTCTTGCTTTTTCGCAAACAGTGTGTTTCTAAACAAAATGGGAGAAAATTTCAGAGGTAATAATAGGCATCAAAACAGGCAATTTTTTGTCCAGTAAATCAGGATCAGAATTAACTTATTCAGTCAAAAATACAGTGTATCCCTAACTCAAACTTTAATTTTCTTTTGTTACTGTAACAATAATGAAGGTATTGTGACTATATTGTCAGCAGAGTTACTTTAATTTCTGTGAAATATGATAACATGAAGTGTTGAAAATAGCAACTATTCATATCTAAATAGCACTGAGATAGACATTATTTTATTAAGAATGCATTTAACAATACTTATACTGTACCACTGGCCAAAATCCAGTCTCTTCGAAGGATATCATCACATTCTATACAAGCAAATTAATGAGATGCAAATTTCGCTAAAATATCTTCATTTTTATACAGTTATAAATGAAAATTCTGCTACGGCTGGTACACCTTTCATTTTTGATGAAAGAAGTGGAATGATAGGTTGCTTCTTGTTCAATATAAGTTGTTTGAGTTAACTGAAGAAGGCATGGAATTTAAATTTTGTTATCTAAAAATTTTTAAAACCATCCTCTTCTTAAATAATAACTCAAAACATACTTTTTTTAGTACAAAATTTGCCTATAAAAATAGTCTTGATTGTCAAAATGGAAGTATCTGTGCTAAATATTTATATAAAATTGCTTAAAATTTAGCTTTTTAACGTTAAACACTGAGATATCAAAGTATTCTGTCAACCGAATAGGTACTATTTGGCTGGACTAATATTCGGTATTCGGCCTAATAGTTACTATTCGGCTAGCCGAATATTCGGTATTCGGTTTAACTGCAGGCCAAATATTCGGCATTCGGTATTCGGCCAAAATTACTATTTGTTGCATCCCTGCATTTGATGGTTGATAAATTTTCCGAAATATCAAATTCCTTGGAGGGGGGGGGGGGGGAATACCCCTCCCCCAGCCCCTTCAAATGGCGCCCCTGTTACCATGTCAATCACAATAATGCTATTTTGGCGCCAATTAGGAACATCGGTGCGTAGATAACATTTGTGCCTAATTTTTTTCTTTTCGTTTTGTTTTAAAAGCAAAGAAAGAGGTAAAAGCCATCAATTTTAAATGAAAGTTGTGTATTTTAAATAAAATGAATGAAAGGATTATATTTTAAATGGAATTAATGAATTATAAAAAAATGCGACGGGAAAAATGTTTAGCAAATTATCACCTGTGTCTCGCTAACATAAAAATACCGTCAGAATTGATTTCTCTATCAGAGTCTTTCGATTTGGCGAAAGATTGTTCAAGTAAATTGAATTATGAATAAAAGTAGCATGATACATTTCTTAGCGTACATTTAAGGGAAGCCAAACTGGTCGCCAAATTAATTTAAAATAACCTTTTCTGAAATATGAAGAAAAAAAATATCTCTTATGATTAAAATTTGAGTTGCCATCATTAGAAAAATGTGTTTAAAATTAGAAAAAAAAATAATATTTCGAAAACTAATTCGAATTTAAAAATTCTAATACCAGTTTTGAGATCTTCGGAACAATTTTTGGTGTTAATTTCATCGCAAAGTATTTCATATTTTAGGAGAAATCGCCGTGAAACATAATCAGTTGTTTAATCAGTCGTTTCAAAGAATCGTTACATAAATTCGTTTCATTTCAGCCGTGTCATATAACCGTTTCATAAATTCGTTTCATTAGGATTTTATATATATAGGATAGATATATATGTATATATGTATATTATTGTAGTTTTTTTTTTTTTTTTTTTTTTTTTTTTTTTTAATTTTTTCTATCAATACAAGAAGAAAGTATTGGATTCGTGAAAAATTTCGACTTTATACGTTTAGAAAATCATGAACACGTTTTGATGGTTTTTAGAAAATGTCTGTCTGTATGCGACAAAAATTTTGTGGTGGAAGGCGGCGCTTAATTTGAGACAGAGCTCAGCTCTGGTACAGTCGTGGGAAAAAAAGTAAACACCCCCTACTAAATCTGCAACAAATTATCGTACTATAAAGTTACAGGTACCAAACGGTTGGAAATAAAGTCTACATTTAATGATGCATATAAGATTTGCTTAGGGGGCCATCTACATACCAAAACGAACCCAAACTTTGTTTTTTTTTTCAATAGCAAGACCCAATTTTGACACCATAAAAAAAAATTCTACATCCTTCAATAAGCCTAAACATGAATTTGTATGAAATTCGTACGATTAGTTTACGAGAAATTAATTATTTTAAAACGGCATTATTTTAGGAATATATATCCATACTGAAGTTCTTTACTCGAAGGTTGTTTGAAAGGTACAGAATGAATAAGTCACTTCTATTAATGTATTATTTCTTGCCAATATGACCATTTCACTCACTTAGTATGCTTCGGCTATTGCTATATACTAGTGCTCCCTATTAAACGTATATGTATAATACGTATTATACGGGGTACGGATTTCAGATACGTATAATTAGACTACAGCGGTTATACGTATTATGCAAAACATCTTATACGGTACATCGTATATACGGATCGTACCTAAGCGGTTAAACGTATAAACGTCTAAACGTTTTTCGTTCAAGGCATAAAAATAGATGCTTTATCTGCGGATTAGAGACATTGAGAAATGAAATCTCGCAGTTTACCGGTGCCATCGCGATTCTTTGTTTAAAGAACCACGATCGCCCGGAGTTTACCTACCTTCTGGTTGTTGTGACTTAAAAAAACTTGAATACTTTTGCTGAGTTTGGATTTAGTTGTATTCCCTAAAAAATAAGCTATTAATTTTTAAATGTTTTACTATTGGTAGTGCGTAGCTTCAAAACTACTTTTCGCAGATCTTTAGCACAGCACCTAGCTTCTTTTTATTTCTGGCATGGGCACTTCGCACGAAACATTATTTTTGCAGACTTAACAGAACAGTCTTAAATTTACTTTATATTTTACAGTGACATTAATCAATCAGACTCCTGGGAAGTTTTGTAATCATACTTTTATTGTATTTAAGAATATTGTTTTCTAAATTTAAAATATTTTGAAAATATGCTTTACTCTAAAAAATAAAAGATAATGCAAGTCATTTTAAGCATGTGCAATTGCGTTCTAAAACCTGCAAGTCGATTATTTGCCAGTCTATAAGTAATCGAAATTTATAGGTCCTTTATACAAAAAATCCCTGCACGCTCGGCCTACAGCCGAAGGTAGATTTTGAAGTTAAGTACTAATTTCATGATCAAAAACTAAATCAAGATTAGAGCTAAACCCAGTTTAACAATTTTATCTGGTCGCTTTTGACGAGTTTTTAACTTACTTTTCTGTAATAGCTGGTTTTATCAGAATCATGTTGTATTCAAAAAAATATTTTTCCACGCTTAACAACTCGAAATTTTCTGACACATTTTTAAAAGTAGAAACATTAAACTTTTTGACGTGATATTCGAAGAGAGTTATATGTATGCGACCTATGTATTTATTTTTCGTTCAATTAATTAGAACTTGATTTATAAACAATTATTTTCCCAGTACGGCCTTATTTTTCGTTTCCAGCACTATCCCTTCGGTAAATTCGGTTCAAAATGCTCACTTTGACAGCATTTTTAGGAATATATTCTTCCTTTATCAAAAAATCGACCTGTACGGCACCCTATATAGTTTCGAAATAAGGAAACCTGGCATTTGGATGCGTTTGAGTTATCACTTTGGAAGAGATTTGTGTTGAATTATGGAAGTTATCGTGTCCATAAAAAAGTGATATATATATAGATCGATCGATCGATAGATAGATGTATAAAGTTCTTAACTGGTAGGGGGGGGGGAGGGCTTTGGGTTCTAGGGGTCATAATCGATGTAGATCTGCAAAAAAATTTCAGAAATTCCAACATAGTGGAGAATTTAATAGGTAGTATTTCTTACGAAATCTACCTAAAATGGTATCTGTAAATACAAACAAATCATAACAAATCTTAAGCGTAATGCCCTAACATTTGGTATAAAAAATACCATGAGTGCCATGATTAAAATAAATAGATTTTCATTATACAGAGTAGAAAACATTGGCTTCGTGGAAGGAATAACATTTGCGCCCGGATGCAATCTTGAGTGTAACACACACGAATAAAGAATTTGTAAAAGATTAAAAAGAAAAAAAACATACTTAACAAGGATTCACACTAAATCTGAAACATTTATACTCTCATTCTTTGCTCAAAAGTGTAATTTTCCTACTTATTTACAATGAATACAATTTGTATACATTATGTACACAAAATATAAAAATAGCGGGGTATCTGATCTCAATACTATGTGATGAAATTAGGAAAAACATAAATTAAATAAAATATTCATAGAGGAAAATAACAAAATCTTATGTATGAAAAATAATATGCAGATTGCCACAGTAATGTCACCGATTTCCAGCTTATTCTCCATTCAGTGACGTAAGACCAGGGCTCCCAAATGGTCCGCACAGTGAATACCAATATTTTTTTAGAAAAATTTTCTGTTTAGATTTTTCTTACAAACCGCCCCGGAATCACCTTTGAAAATTAATTCTAGTGCAAACCTACCATAAAATTTTCTGTTAAAATTTATTGGTATTCAGTTGGCGGACCATTTGGGAGCCCTGCGTAAGACTCATCAGGTCCATTGTCATTAAAAGTAAATACGATACTTGAAATATACGTATACTTTAAATGTACGTATCCTTAAATATACGTTTAACCAATGTATCCTTATACGTATCCGGATACGTTTAAACGTATATTTTAAGGTATTCGTATTTCACAGAGACGTATTATATTTATATACGTATATCGTTTAAACGTATAAGTGAAATACGTATCTTATCGGGAGCACTACTATATACCGTAAAATAATCTTCAATATTCAGTTTATAAAACTTACAAGCAGGATTTGGTGATATATATCCGATATTTATTTGCAAAATATCATGAAGTTTGATAGTTTCATATACCGTCAACCGGGGCTTTTACTTTGGGCCACTTTTTCCTGGTTCCATTCACATTTCCATTATTAAAAAATATTATATGTCATATATGTCATTTTTAAACGTAGAAATGGAGTTGTAAACAATTAAATGAAAGAATGAAGCTAACTGTATGGTTTTAAAGAGGAAATTTTTTATTATTTTTTTTAATCTATTTTTAAATTTTTGGAACAAAGTAGCCCCTGCTACTTTGACCAAAGAAGCTAGGGGCTTCTTTGGTCCATTAACTTAGTTTTATATAAAATGAATACATTTCATATGTAAATGAATACATTTTTATTGAAACTCCCTTGCAATAGCATTTTCCAATAAATTAACACTGGAAACTCGTTAAACGAATGTTTTTAACATTTAAACACAATAAAACATTTTTTAATATTAAAGAAACGAGAAACAGTTTTCGACATGTTATCCTCAACAACTGGAACAAAAACAATTAATGTAACATTTTGCTACAGTAACATTTGAAAAAAATGTTACTTAAAACATGTTCTAACAGATTTGGTTGTATAAAAGGCTATTCTAAGTAATTGGGGCTATTTTCGGACCAAAAAAGGTCTGGCACAAATTAGCCCCGAAATACTAGTTTTCAAGTTAGCTTTATGAAAACGTGAACATTTCCTCTCAAAATAAAAAGTTAAAGGAAAAACTATGATCACACATGGGTTACAGGTTACTAAAGATAAAATTTTGACACTTACCTTATTTGTAGCTCTTATCCAGATTGTTTCACTATAGAAAGTTTGGAGAGTTAAAATTTACACAGGAAAACAGTTGTTTACAAACACATCCAGTGTTGCCACTAAAAAAATTTAAATTACCCCTAAACTATTCATATACCCTATAGTAGGGTATAAAATATTTTTCAAGGACAAAAACTACAAATTATCTGTTATAAGGAGAGACCTCTTTGAATATTAAATATTCTAGTATATCATTTTCTCAAAATTAGAAAAAAAGAGATAAGGAATTTTGCTTACCTCAGAATGTCGCAGGGTCCGCCCCGATCCTTGGTTGAACTGCTTCATTGAAGGCATCGGCATATGTCACAAGAAAAATACCTAAAGTGTTATAAATAGAAAGTTGACTATGTGTTGCTTAATATTTTTCTTTTCGAATAGATAGTGTGCACGCTTGAGCCACAAAAGCAGATTTCCTTTCCTTTAAATGATTTAATAAATTTTCTAGGTTAAATGTAATTAATAACAGAAAATAGAGGGAGAGGAAAAAACCACTTCTTCCCTTCCGAAAGAAACATTATAGAAGAACGCGCGAAAAGACGATACAGATACATTGGGCAAAGTCCACATACATGCCCGATGCCGGAACATCAACCGCAGAAATTGTGGGTTGGGCACAAATGAGAACGTACATATGAGAACCCTGAAATGAAAGTAACAGAAGTGAATTAAAACAAAAGTCATTAAAAGTCTGGGATATTATAAGAGTTTTTTTGTTTTAAAGATTCAAGCACGTAAAACCCCCGCTGAATCGCCGTAACAAAAAAGTTTTACAGGTTTAATACAGTTTTTCTGTGAAGCACGAATCGAACTTGGGCAGGGGTTTCGTCAGCAGATTGGCAGTCATTGTTGCAGTTTCAAGGTAAGTCATAGTTATTGTCCCTTCCTCGACAAGGTTTCTCAATAAATGATAACGAAGAGATATATGCTTGGTTCTTTGATGATGCTTGTCGCTTTCGGCAAGTTTAATGGAGGACTGGTTGTCCTCAAACAGTTGTATAGGTAGTTCTTGCTCGAGGTCCAGTTCCTTCAGGAGTTGTAGAATCCAAATTGTCTCTTGTGCTGCACAAGCGGCAGCCGCGTACTCTGACTCAGCTGAAGACATGGCAATGCAATCTTGCTTTTTTGATGTTCACAGAAGTGGGTTATTTCCAATCATAAGTAGGATTCCTGACACTGACTTTCTGTCAGTAGGATCATTTGCCCAGTCTGAATCAGAATATGCCCTCAAGACAGGTATCTCTAAATCAGTGTATGTTAATTTTAAGTCAATTGTAGTTTTAAGATATCTGATTGTTCGCTTAACAGCTTCCCAATCCTTAGCCCTTGGACGCTCGTTTCTGCGACTTAAAATATTTACGGCGGCACTAATATCTGTCCTAGATACAGTCGCGATGTATAGTAGAGCTCCTACGGCTTGTATGTAATTCGTGTTATTCGGAAGGAGATTTTCATTATCCGCTAATTTAACGTATCCCGTTTCCATTGGTATATCAGTTGGTTTCGAGTTTTCTAAGCCGAATTTGATTATTAAATCATTAATTTTATTAATTTGATCAAGCGTCATGGTATTTTTGTCAGGCCGATTTATATTTATCCCTAGATAATATTTTGCTTCACCTAAGTCAGTTATTCTTTGTTTAATTCGTTTACAAGTTTATTAATGTTCTCATCTTCCCCGGCTATGAGGAGATCATCTACATAAACGATTACGTAAGTCGCTGTGTTATTGGTTGTTTATTTATACAAACATTTATCGATCCTACCTTGGTGAAAACCTAATTTAGATAATGATTTATGTAATGTCAGGTTCCACGCTCTAGCGGCTTGCTTCAAACCATAAATGACCTTTTTGAGTCTGCATACCCCATGCTCCTCTCCCGGGACTGCATAGCCTTCAGGCTGATGCATATACACATTTTCTTGCAATTCCCCGTGAAGGAAAGTGGTCTTAATATCTACATGTCTTAAGTTCAGATCCTTATACAATGCCATCGCTAAAAAACTTCTAATTGTCGTATGAGACGCGACTGGTGCAAAGGTCTCATCATAATCTACCCCATATTTTTGGGGAAAACCCTTTGCGACCAGCCTAGCCTTAAACTTTTCTAGCAAACCCTACCTATTGTATTTAGATTTGAACGCCCACTTGCAACCGATCACTTTCGTTCCTAGTGGGACTTCGACTAATTCTCATGTATCATTTTCGCGAAGAGAATTCATTTCTTCTAAAGTCGCTTCTATCCACTTTTCCTTTTCAATCGGGTTTTGCATATTTTTTATATCGTCCCAACTATTCGGATCTTCTACTTTAACGTTATTTCTTAAGAACGCAAACCTATCGGGAGGAACTCCCCTGTTCGTTCTGTTTGATCTACGCGGGATGTTTTGCGTGGCATCTAAATTTGCATTTTGATTTTGCGTTGTATCTTCGGCGCTGTCAGTATTATCCTCGATTAATTGTAATTTCGGAACCGGATTTTCAGAATTCGGCATTTCATTGGTTTTATTTGATATGCTATCCTCAGTTATGTTTTTACTTTTAGTCTCCAGAAATTTTACGGTTCTACTTATTACGATTTTCTTACCGTCCGTACAAATTCTGTAGCCCTTACTCCTATTGTCGTAACCTACGAATATCCCCTCTATGGCTGTATTATCCAATTTTCTTCTATGAGTCTTTTCCACATAAGCAAAGGCGCGACAACCGAAGGTTTTAATATTTGAAAGACCTAGTTTGCGACCACTCCATTTTTCGTAGGGAGTGGAGTCGTTGGATTAAGTCGGGAGGCGATTTTGTATGTAAGTTGCAGTGCAGACGGATTCGCCTCAGAAAGAGTTAGGTAAACCACTGTCTTTAAGTTGGCAGCGAGCCATCTCCATCAAGGTACTGTTTTTACGCTCCGCAACCCCATTTTGAGACGCGGAATACGGACAGTAAGTTGATGGTTAATTCCCTCATTTTTTAGATAATTTTCAACTTCCTTCCCTGTGTATTCCCCTCCGTTGTCGGTACGGATAGCACGCGCCTTCCTGCCAAATTTATTTGCGGTCATTGCAACATATTCTTTAAATTTAGGGAAAACTTCATCTTTGGTTCTCAGTAAGTACGTTATGGTAAACCGGCTAAAATCATCTACAAAAGTCAAAAAATAATATTTTCCGCCAACCGTCGCTGTTTGCATAGGCCCACATAAATCGGAGTGCACTAATTCTGTAGGCTTTATAGCTCGAAAACTAGCGGCTTTGGGGTATGGATCACTAGTGAGTTTAGAAATTATGCATGTTTTGCATGTATCACCGCGTTTACATTTGTCAATTTTAATTCCTAACGCCATATCATTATTTACTAATTCCTTAATATGATTAACGTTTCTGTGGCCTAATCTCCTATGCCACTTGTGTAGACAATTTTTATTTTCGCATTCATTTATAATATTTACATTGTAAGACATATTTTGTTCTATTTTACATTCATATAAATTATTGTTTACATAGCCCTCGAGGTACGTAACACCTTCGTGAGTTATCTTGCAAGATTGTTTTTCAAATATGGCTTTACAACCATTTTCAGTAGCCCTTTTTATAGAAATTAAATTTGTTTCAATTTCGGGTACATACAATACATTCTTTAGTGTTATCGTTCTGTGTGCATTATCCGACATCAATGTATTTAATTTTATAGTCCCGTAACCCTCAGAGCAAAGCTCTTGACCGTTTGCGATTGTTACGCTAGAACCACTGTTATGAAAATCATTAAACTTGTTTTTGTAATTACAAATGTGAGTTGAAGACTCTGAATCAATCACCCAGAGATCTTTTACATTATCCCCAACAAAAAATGTAACATTTCTATCATTAGCTGTTTCTCTTTCAAAATTCCTATTTTTGTTAGTATTCGCATATGCGCTGCCTTGAGAGCATATAGCCGATTTTTGTGACTGGTTGGGAAAACGATTAGGGTATTGGTACTGCTTAGGATTATTTTCATTTTTATTTTTCAAGGTCCAACAATCATCAATGTTGGGAGAGTTCTTTTTGCAGTACCGGCAGAATTTATTTTGTTTGTTTTTATGGAATTTCACCACCTTTAATGCGGAGTGACTGTTATCACTTTCGCAGTTATTTTCAACTCTTTTCGAATGTCCGTCTATTAATTTTGTGCGAATAAAACTAGCACTAAGGTCACGCTCATCCCTCGCCTCCAATGCGGTAATGAGACCGTCATAACTGGAAGGGAGAGAGCAGAGCATTAAAGCAGCAAGGTGTTGATCACTTACATTTTCGCCGATAGCGGCTAGCTTATCGCGCGTTTCATAAATTTTGGCAAGGTGATCAACCATACAGGTATTACCACCTTTGTTTAATTTTGTGGAATAAAGTTTTGTTAGAAGGAATAGTTTACTACTTAGATTAGAACGTTCACGAACTTCCTTTAAAGCAAGCCAACACTCTCCCGCGCTTTCTAAATTCTTCACATTAATAATCTGATCATCATCGATCAACAAATTTATAATGGCACGCGCTTTCCTATTTTTGTTTCTAAAATCATCCGTCATTGGATCGGGTGGGTCCTGACTGATAGCACTATAGAGGTACTCCTTCTGTAAATACATTTCTAATCTGAACTTCCAAACATTATAATTGCTTGCGTTCAGTTTTTCTATCACAGTATCCTTTAAGATACTCATTTTTCATATATAGACTACGATCTTATATATATATATATATAAATATTATGTCAATATTCAAATTATATGAGTAAAAAGGTTTTAAATAATAATATTTCAATAGTATCGTTGAGTTGCTTATGCTTTTTTAGGCATAGCAAAAATACTTATTATAAAACATTTTTCTAAAGCTTCATATGATATCAAATTCTATATTTCAAACATTTTCAGATACTATTCTCAAAGAATAAAATAGTAATAATTTTCCAATTTTCCTCTGTAGCAATGCGACAAATCACGTCACATAATCTGTTATAAGGAGGGACCTCTTTGAATATTAAATATTCTAGTACATCATTTTCTCAAAATTAGAAAAAAAGAAGTAAGGAATTTCGCTTACCTCAGAATGTCGCAGGGTCCGCCACGATACTTGGTTGAACTTCTTCATTGAAGGCATCGGCATATGTCACAAGAAAAATACCTAAAGTGTTAAAAATAGAAAGTTGACTATGTGTTGCTTAATATTTTTCTTTTCGAATAGATAGTGTGCACGCTTAAGCCACAAAAGCAGATTTCCTATCCTTTAAATGATTTAATAAATTTTCTAGGTTAAATGTAATTAATAACAGAAAATGGAGGGAGAGGAAAAAACCACCTCTTCCCTTCCGAAAGAAACATTATAGAAGAACGCGCGAAAAGCCGATACAGATACATTGGGCAAAGCCCACATACATGCCCAATGCAGGAACATCAACCGCAGAAATTCTGGGTTGGGCACAAACACGTACATATGAGAACCCTGAAATGAAAGTAACAGAAGTGAATTAAAACAAAAGTCATTAAAAATCTGGGATATTATAAGAGTTTTTTTTTGTTTCAAAGATTCTGGCACGTAACATTATCTTGTATTGTTTGTTCAATACAATGAATAAAAACTTTTTTTTTATGGGATGGACCAAAGTAAACCCTGCAAGGACCAAAGTAGCCCCGGTTGACGGTTTTTGATACCAATTTTTTAAATATTGGTATGATATTTTGATAGTTTCAGTCAAAAGTATAAATGAATTTTTTAACTGTTATTGGTTGTGTCGCTCTTTAGATAAGAACTTTTGCTTCGGCTGGCCGTTTTTAGCTTCCCGAAGACCTCCCTCTACATAAAAAGATCTTTTCCAAGTTTTACACTTGAAGCTGAATTTTTAAAAGTAAAATGTGGAACTTAAAACAGCTGTTGATTGATAAACTGTTTAAGTAACTCACTGCTTCATTAGAACCGTTTATGGTTTTGAATTTCTTTAGTTTAAACTACACAACAGATTAGAGATGTTCAAATTAAAAAAGAAAAAGTATTTTGTATGTAATTTTGTTGTATAAAACACAAAACTTTCTGGAAGTTTAATAATTAATCCCATAATTTTGTTTTTTGTGAATGTAAAAGGCAAATTGTGTCTGTTTTCATTCAGTTTATCTTCAATTTTGTTACATAAGTGGAAAAAAAAAATATTTTTAGAATATTGTTTTATTAAGTTTTCATGCTAAATACAATATGTTTTGCAATTTGTATTAGGTCTGAAAATATTTATAATTATCAATAAGTTGACTATTTTGAAAATATCGGATATATAACAAAAATATCAGATATATATCGAAATATCGGATATTTTTGAAAATATTATGACATTTAAGAACCCTGCTTACAAGCGTTGAATTATCCGATTTAAAAAATACATACGATATCTGTAATTATATTAGTTTTTGAATATGTGAATGTGATTGGAATTTTATGTGTTTTTATAATGCTTTTTCTCAGATTTCAAATTTATTTAACTCACAGTTTTATTTTGTTTTTTTTTTATATGCAGAAATGTAAAGAATATCGGTAAACGCAAAATTTAGAATAAAAAATAGTATAAAGCAGTATAAGGGTCATTCTCCTGAAAGTGTACCTTTTCAACAAAAATATTTTTCAATTTCAAAACCTTGCGTTTCCTTTTTTTTTTTTTTTTTTTTTCATTTTTCCATCAAACTTTTACTTACTAGAAGTAACCATGAACAATGGTTCTACTTAATTTTAATTAGTTTACTCATAATTAAAAATATATATAACCTTATTCATTGAGATGAGCTTTAATTCACGGAGGTGAGGAACCTTCTACAAAAATAGGTTTAATGTACGCTTTTGTTTCAACAAAAGAAAATTATTTTTTTTTTGGTATTACAATTTGCACATATTAAGCATATTAAAACAGGTAAACTTGTATTTTTACATTGTTTTACATACCTGAACTTCAAGTTCACGGAGGTGAGAGTTCTCAATAACCACACTTGATTCTTAAAAACAAAATCTATTCTCTTGTTTCTCAACTAAAAACTCAGAACTTCTTTATAGCTGTAAGTAAACAAGATGGATGACTTGTATCATAGGAAATGAAATGTGATGCCAGTACTGCCATCTATCAGTGAAAAATGGCATTTTATGTTTGGATAATGGAGGTGAGAATTTATTGTGTGACAGAATTAATTGTTCAACTTTTGTTAGAGAAAATGATAAGCCTGACGTATCCCTAACAGTTCTTTGTGTGAATTCACACACTTCTCAATTAATCACATTCTATAAATGCAAACAGCGCTTTGCCTCATCATAGCAAAAAATGAATAAGTAATTCGCTTACCTTTTTTATAGATATCCGTATTATCCGTATTCCGGTCAGCCAGTGATTTGTGGAGCGAATGTAAGATTATTCGTTATTTATCCATTGTCTTCGTTCCGCATTGTGTTTGGTCATCTTGTCTAGTAGTGAGTGTGCACGGGTGTTGAACATTATGAAACTACTCCTTTTGATTGGAAAAAAAGAGATAAATTTAATTAAACATATTAAAGAAAGAACAGCGAAACATTTCACGTCCCGCTTGTGCGAGATCGCGATGGGAAGTGAGTTAAAAACATATTATCATCACGCATGTTGCATCATTAATTTTAACAAGTATATGGATGTATTTTCGGCACTTTGATGCAATCGTCCAATTAAGCATAATTGGGTATTTATATTAAAGTCAAAATGAAATAATGTTCGATAAAAAGTGTTCAGTTTAAAACAGGCAATTCTATTGTTTTTAAGTTCTTTTACAAGCCAGAAAAACCATATACGTTGACCATATGGCTAAATATGTTGCACACTTTACATGACACTGAAAATGGAAGAGATGACGTCCTTTTGGGTTTTTTCTTTTTATCTGTCGGCCGCTAAGAGTTCTTTCACTTTGAACTTTTTAATGATGTTATTTTTTGAGGCGAAGGAGAGAGGGGGTATGGTGAGGTATATTGTCAATTTGAAATGGAGAGAGTTTTTGTACCAAGCCGTGAAATCGTACATATCTGATATATTATCACATTTTGCGTTAAGACCGCAAAGGCTCCAATCCTGAAAAATGAGAGAATGCTGAAAAATCAAATACTCAATAATTCACCAGTTCGACTCCATGGAAAGACTTTTATTTGATGAGTACGATGAGGTGCCCCCCCCCCCCCCCCGCCAGAATTGCTAATTACGATCTCTCAGATGCAAGAATAGAGGAATAGTGACACTTACAAAGCCAAAAAAAACATTTTCCAAATCGAGTCATGGTGCGCCAACTAAAATTTACGTTACGAAGAAATGCATTCTAAAATTTAAAACAAAAACTACCAAGGGTCAACCAGGATTGGCGCCGTCATCTTTAACCAACATAACATAACGGGCAGTGACAGGCAGCCCTAAATTAAAGCAGCGGAAAACATCGCAGATATGTCATAATTTTATTTATTGCTTTTGTTGTTATGGTAACCGTAGTACGTTACGCAGACATTATAAGGGAAACTGAAGATAATATAAAAAGTAATTTCCTTTTATGATTGCAAAACCCATAGATCTATCAAATTGATTTTCTAAAATGAGTTAAATTAACACATCTGCCTAAAAGAATGATGACCTTTTTAACTGGGATAAATATAGAGTAAAATATATTGAATTTTGAAAGAGCAAAAGCGTGTTTTCGCTAAAATAAAAGACTGAAGGAATAAACATTAAAAGAGAGGGAATTAATTACTTTTTAATACATTTAAATTAATAAATTAGGCCAAATATATAATTACATCATATATATCTCTATTAAGACAAACTAAATCACAATATAAAAATTTAAATATTCTTAAATATTTAGTATTTGAGACACTTGGGGAAGGAATAATAAATATGTAAATATTTTTTTTTTAATTAAACAAGTTATTAAACAACATTAACAGCCACACAAGGTATGTGACATGCCACGGAGGTGAGAAATCACATACTGTGACCCAAAAAAATAATGAATTAAAAATTATAAAAAAGGTGGGTACTGATATAAATAGACATAATTTTATTGCAATTAAAAAATATAGTTAAATGAATAGTTCTTTAAAAATTTTACTGTAAAATGCATGTGACGGAAATGTTACACTTTTTGAAGAATGACTCATAAGGAATCAATGTAGAAAAAAACAGACAAATTGCTTTTTTGCCTGAAAATAAATCCCAAGACGATTAATAATACCATATTTTGAAAGAAAAAAAAATTTTTGGAGAGTGAGTGGGAGGGATTGATTCTTATTAGATCTTTTCAAATATGTTCGCATGGTGTATATTCAGATTTATTTGAAGGACTAAAATTAAATATACTTTAAAAAGACATCAGAATAACTTTACATTCGTTATTCTCATTTGAAATATGGTAAATAATTTTATGACTAAACTTATTCTGCTATTTCATTTGAAATTTTGCAATTAACACATTAATGCCGGTTGGTAAAAAGTCTTGCCATTCGAAATTTCTTTTTCTTCATATTTTAGATTTTGTTATATTTCTTAGTATTTTGTAGAATTAGGCAATGTACAAATATAAGGTTCTTACAAAAGAAATATAGAAATATTTCCAAATTGAACACCCCCAAATTGAAGAAAAAAAATTGAGTAACGCGTAATGACTGATACATTTTGAAATATCAAATTCCTTGAGGGGGCAATTGCCCCCCCCCCCCTCAGCCTCCCTCAAACGGCGCCCCTGTGGCCCACCCTGTATACTACATAATTGGATTTTTTTTTTTTTCATGAGATATAATGAATGGACCCAAGTTTAATATATGCACCTTTTTTAACCCATACTTGAAAAGTGCCTATGAATTCGGTTTGTCTGTCTGTCTGTCTGTCCGTACTCTAACTCACGTAAATATAGTCAGATTGCCATGAAACTCATATATGTTATTGGTGTTTACTGTGGCATGTTCGATTTTGAAAAGGAAGTGTGTAGCATTAACAATTCATTTACATGGACACTCAAAAGACTTCCATCATATTACGGCCTATGAGAGAAAATCGTTCGAGGTGTATATTAATGATATCACGCTATTTTAAATATATTGATGTTTGTATATATCACTGAAGTGTATTGCAAAACGCGTACTGTAGACTATAGTTGTGCATATAATTTATCCTTCATTTACAGGAATACACTAAAGTATTTGGTCACAGTACTGCCTATGAAGAATAATTGCTAGTAATGCGTTTCAGTTGTGATACACGGTTTAAAACTGAACTATTTTTTTACATATTTCTTGATATGTATAAATCCTATAAAGCTATTCAGGGTTACGCAAAAGATCTCAAGTGCATTTCCGGTTATTGACGGAAATTGCTGAATGGGAAATTTCAACCGTGCTATGCGTTAAATTGAACAACTTTTAGCATATGGATCATAATACAGGGCTGCACAAAACAAATTGGATATTTTTCGTACTGTTCGTGGTAATTGCAGAAATTGAATTTTCAAATACGTTATGCATTTTCTAAATTGTTGAGCTAGACATCTTTCACCTAAATTAATTGTGAAGTTTTGTTACTGTTTTCTGAATGCTTTGGAAAGTGTTTCATAATCTATGCTGGATGCATGATTTTTCGTTCTCGTTTTTAATTAGAACACAAATTTTTAATTGTAAAAATTACTGATAAATTCATATTTTTAAAAAACGAATCAAATCCTACATAAAAATTTTACATAAAACGAATCAGCTTAGTCAAAAAAATACCTACGCGAATTCACAGCTCATTCCTATAATTAATTTTCGAGATACGAAGACATTTTTACTTTTCGTTACTTTGTTTACCTTTCCCAACCTCAGAAAAGAAAATCTTGAAAATTACAGGAAAAAATATATCATTTTTTTTTATGTTAGTTTTTTTTGTTCTTCCCTTAGATAATTTCTACTGCACTTTTCTTTTATGTTTGCATTATTTAGAGCATTTTTTTATTAGTAGTAATCAAATCTCTTTTAATATATGGGCGATTCTCAAAAGGTGGGCATTGGACACACGTCATAACTTTAAGCCTTTCAAACATAACTTTAATTATCATTGACTTTATTTTTTTTTTTACACTGAGTTTTTAATTCTATTCAGAGACAGAAAATGACATAATTTATTGTAAAAGCTTTGTATAAATATCTTAAAATTTTATTATTTTATGCTAAAGAGGCCAATTTCGGACATTCATAACGTTAACTGCTCCAATGTACCACCAAGAAAAAGAGTTTTAACTTGCTTCCAGGTGGTTCTAATGGTAAACAACGAATGTATAAAGGAAACGGATGATTTTTTGACAATTTCGTTAAGAGATGGCAGGCTGATTTATTGCTTCTTTTTTTTAAGATAGAAAGACTTTTCTATAAGGAATTTTTTTGTATTTTGTTATGTCCGAAAGTAACGTACGCGACAAAGCATTTGATTTTATTAACATTTGATTAATATTTGATTTTATTATTATTATTACTGGATAACAAAAAGTTAATTATACATATATATATGTATACACATACAATTATAGGGCACATTTACTACATTCTTAGTCTTAAGAATTTTTCAAATACTAAGCACAACGTCCAAAATCTGTAACGTACGTGCGAAAAAATGTCCAAAATTTGTAACGTACACAACTGCTAATTAAATGCTTTAATCATTAATTTTCCAGAATAGTTGCTGTCTTTTAATGTTTGTGTATAATTTTGTAGACATACTATTAAAAATATTTATATATTATATTTATAGACGAAATATTATACTATTAAAAAAATTGGCCTTAAATTTGAAAATTTTAAAAATACATATAGTTAACGTTTAATGATCCCACCTTTTGAGAATCTCCCATATATGTTTATGTTATCGTTTCCAGCCTCAGAAAAGAAAATCTTAGAAAGTAACCTGAAAAAATGTATGTTTTATGTTAGTTTTTTTTTTTTCTTAAATAATTTTTACTGCATGTTTTTTTTTTTTATGCTTGCATTATTGAGAACTGTCTTTTCTTTTTCTTTTTTTTTTATTAGCATTATTAATAAAATCTCGTTTAATATTTATATTTGTATTTTAATTTATTTGTAAGCAGACGAAATTCTAAAAACAATTTTTGTAGCAGTATGTTTCAAGAACGGACAACGTTTTCTGGAATTGAATGTTCGATATCAATCATCAAATGATTGAGAACGTTTAAACACGTGTAATGGGTTTGACACGTGTAATGTGTTTGGCACGTGCAACCGTTATCCTTGAACAAAATATTTTTCCCACAGTTGGATTTGCCGATTTGTTTAAAAATATCTTCTGTTTACTCTTCCATCATTATAAGCGAAAATATATTTAATAAGCTAACGATTAGAAAATAAATCATCACTTACATCTGCTCACAGCCAACCATGAACGAAACCATTAACAATGGTTGTTTCCATTGTTTTCTGAGAAAAGAAATGAGTCGAATTTATTATTAATGGAGCAACAGATATTCATTATACCACAAATAAAATATTGAATATTGAAATGAGTTTAAATAAAGTGTATTAATCATGATGGGAAAATTCGCGTTTAATAAATAAACAACATACTGTGTAATTTTTTTTTTTTTTTTTTCTGGCATCAATTAGTCTAGCACTGGATTAAGTTTTAAAATACAATGCAAGGTCATTGTGCCTAGATGCGATGCTATTGCTCATACGCTTGTTATATTTAGAGTATATTTTTCATTTTATTAACTATAAATAGCAAACCAGTTCTTTATTAGGAAAAAACAGTTCTTTGTTAGGAAATCAATAAAAAATATTAAACACGACAAATTTAAAAATAAAAGAAAAATGAAAAACCATGAATGAAATGAGAATCGGAAAATTAACAGTAGTGAACCAGATCTTTGAATGGGTTCATGCAAATATTTTATTTAACCCTTTCGGTCCTGGCGGTCAGGTCACAAATGTGTTCTTTACTTTTAAAATGCTTTAAACTATAAAACGCCTTGCAGGTACGTAAAAACCTCATAATCACATACGTGCATTCTATATTTTGACCGTTTAGTGGACAAGTAGCGCCAGCTATCTTTGAAATAGTAAAAAAAAAAAAAAAAAAAAAAAAAAAAAAAAAAAAAACTTGACAAAAGTTTTAATTTTTTTGGACTTTAAGAAAAAAATCAGGGACGAAAGGGTTAAATTTAAACTTGGTACTACTTTTCTAAACTAATAAATTGCGATAAAACATAAAAAAAGAATACTAGCAAGTTTTTATATACGAGGGTGGTTCAATAATTATTGTCCATACCCTGCAAAGAAAGAAACAGTGGGCCATCAACTGGAAAAAAGATGGCAGCCAGCACTGCCATCAGCGGTAAAGTGCAATGGTGCCATTACTTAAACCAGTAGAAAAGTGTCCGAGCGGAATGCAGCTGGCCCATCAGTGATGGCCAACAGCAGGCCAGCATTGGTATGCCATCCCATTACTTCAATCCGGCACTTTTCCTGCAGTGCTAGCACCTGTCCCACTGCTATTCCTTTGCTGGCCCAGCACTTTCCCTTACAAAAATTTCTTATAGAATTCTATAAAACAACAAAGTATTATATAATTATGTATCTTTTTTCTATAAGCTAGTTTCACCAAGAGTTATAGAAATATCTGTAGAAGTGTCTATAGAAATATTTGAACTTTCAGCGGTTTCCATGTGGTCACCCTCCCAAGTACTAACCGCGCTCGATGCTGTTTGGTTTTCGTGATCGGACATGAACAAGTACTTACAGCGTACGCTACGACTGCTCATAGTTTTCTGGCTGTCATTACACTATATCAAGTTTGCTTCTTTTGTGATTTACGTTCCCAATCATTAAACTGGTATAGAAATTATTCTATTGTATAGAAATCCTATATATTTTATACGCTTTTTTTTATTATTGATTCTGAACTGTGTAAATTATGAAAACCGAAATCCTTTGTAACTTAGTAAAACCAAATTTAAGGAGAGAAAAAAAAAGTGCGTTGAAATAAAGAATTTATTTATTTATTCATTTACTTATTTATTTTGTTGGTGGCAGTGGTGCTTTTTTTTTTTTTTTTTTTTTTTTTTTTTTTTTTACAGTTTCAAAAAAAATTAGCTTCACAGCTTAAATTGTGTTAAGATACTCATTTCAGATTTGTGCTCAAATACTCAATGTCTTCGATATTCGCAGCGCCACCTAGGGTAAGGGTTCCCAGCAATAATGCTGCAAAAGTTCGTGCTCTTCCATGTAGTGGTGGGCCAGCGCATGAGATAAAATGGATGCCCACCAGAATTTTATCTTATGATTTCCAACAGCAAAGTTGACTGAAACTGTGCAGCAGTGGTCATGCAGTGGTAGACCATTAGCCAGCACTTCTCCATCATTGCCAGCACCTATCTTGCTGCTGGCCAGAAATTTCCTCTTTGCTGGGTAGTGTATATAAAATATTTGTACTGCGATGGTTGTTATGGAATATCGAAGCCTAATGTCGTAGATGCCTATATGCTCAATTTCAGAACCGTAGATGCTATATTCACATAGTTTTGGAGGGAGGAGTGAAAGGGGGGGGGGGGAGTGCGAGTGGGGGGGTGAAAGGTTGATTTTTAGTTTACGAGGCTAGATTTGTGGCAGTGGATGAGACGTAACTACTGTCATTTGGACTCGGGATCATAGTGATGCAACCACATCTCATTCATGTCACAAATGTAGCATCATAAGCTCCAAACCAGCATTTCCCCCTCACCCCCCTCCTTAAAAACTCCCCCAAAAATAGGTCTTTAAAACTTCACCCCTCCCTCCAAAACTATGTTAATATAGCAGCTACAGTTCTGAAATTGAGCATATAGGCATTTAAGAGATTAGGCTTCGATATTCCACATCAACCTCAGGCTTGCCAATTTGGCCTCTTCTTTTGCTTAAAACGCTCGGATTCACACAAGAAAATGCAAAAAGTATTTTCAGATTTATTAAATGTCATACTTATCTTGATTAATGAGAGTAAAATTTCTACTTCAAAAATTTCCGGTCTGAAGTCGAAATTTCTGTATAAAAATGGAAGCCAAACTGGCAACCCTGATCAACCATCGCAGTGCAAATATTTTATATACATTAGGGACAATAATTATTGAGCCACCCTCGTATTCCTGTTGTGATACGACATTTTCCAAATGTCATAAAAAATTCTTCCTTAGTCTATTTTCATATGAAAAATATGCAAAATAACTACATTCGTTAGGTTTCAATAAATAACAGATTCGTTAAATTTCAATAAACCTTAACGTCTGTGATTTGGATGGCTACTTTTAATTTTATTGACGTAAAAGTATTGACGTAATTTTATCCCAAAATGGAATAACAATTCAGGGCCGAAAGGGTTAATAACTTATCCTTGAATATCTTGAATACTTGACTAACTTTATTATGATCTGGCCCGCCTGGCGTTGCCCGAGCCCGTGAATTTTTCTAAATGAATCGCAAATATTTAAAACCTCAATTCATAATTAAAAAAAAAAAAAAAAAAAATCTCTCAAAATGAATCTTTGGAATAGGTCCTCGCTGTATTACCAGCGTAGCCGGGCGTGCTATGCGGTATGTTCCAAACAAACCTCTCCGATATGGATCCAAACCGTCTACGGCAGGGACGGCGAACCTATGGCACGCGTGCCATAAGTGGCACGCTGCAGATTATTTTTGGCACGGCATAGATCAGGTTCTACATCAAAATATAGTAGAAGTTCATAAAATAAATTTATTAGCCTTTAACTGATGTGACAGAAATTATCACATAACTAATGTGAAGGCGAGATTAACTCATAGGATAGTGTTTTTGTAATTAACTTTTTGTACAGGACTCTTATAATTAAAATTCATCTGTTCAAAAGTCTATGGTGATAGAATTAAAGTTCCAAACAGAACAAATTTTGGTAGTGTTTGTAGTTAAACTAAAAGTTACTAATTTGTAGCATCTTGGGATTCAATTCCAGACCAGACACTAAACGCTGCAGAATTTGGCTTTTGCTATTTTGACAATTTTTTTCTGCGAAACATTCTTTTCGGAAATAAATAATATAAACAATTCAAGTAAAAATCTCTTGTCAAATGAGTCCAATTCAACTTACATTTCTCTTAAAAATAGCTAAGTACGAAGCTGATATAAATTATTTGCCATCTGACATGAGACAACAGAAATAATATTTAAAAAATAAATTTCTAAAGTATAGCGTCAAATATTACTAATGGGTTTTTTTTAATGCTAAGAACGAAATTTTAAGTAATTTTGATTTATTATTATTTGATCTATTAATTTTTTTTCTTGTTGGCACGTCATGACAACGTAAAATATATTTTTGGAAAAATTTGGCACGTGGATGTGAAAAGGTTCGCCATTTCTGGTCTACGGCATCATATTGCAGGCATGTGCCGAAAAAACTGAAGAGAATCCTAACATTTGGGCGGTAATAAAAAGTCTTCAAGTCGACATATCTAAGTCATATTTAAGACTTTTTTAATCTTTTAAGTGCTTAAAATGGGTACATTTGTCTTTTTCTATTCTTTATTGCATAACAATTATAAAATATGCTTATTTTTAACTGCATAAAAATTCTAAAATATGTTTTATACCAGTATAAGTTGTATAAAAATTTTAATGCAGAAAAATCTAAAATTACGCTTAAACTGTCCTGCTGCAGCTTCCCAGTTATATAACGAATGAAAATGAGAGAGAGTGAATGAGTCCGGAAACCCAGTGGTGTAGTTGTTAGAGCACATGACTGCCGCACCGCAGGTCGAGAGTTCGACTCCCGCATGGACAAGGTCCACTCAACCTTTCGTCCCTTTGGAGTCGATAAAATGAGAACCAAGCTTGCTTGGGAACTAAACACCGAGGGTCTCGCGTTAGGCTGGCCACCTGGCAGGGACGCTTGCTGCATAGCATCTCGGAGCCCAGGGTCAAGAAAACAGAGATGGGCACTGTCGACCCAGATCCTTCATGGATTGTATAGCCACAGAGTTTAGTTTAGTTTTAGAATGAGTCCGACGACCAGGAATTGCCCCTTAACCCTTAACTGCTGTGACAAAAATTGTTACATAATTACTGTGAGCGGTATGTGAAACCGCTTAATCTAAAGATGAATAAAAGGCTACATTAATTTAGGAAATATTATTTCTGTACTAAACTTTATCTACAGGACTATTATGCTTAAAATTCACTTATTCAGAAGTCTTTAGTGATAGTACCAGGGTCTAAAAGAAACAAAATTTAACCAAAATCTATAGTTAAACCGAAAATTAAAAGTTAAACTCTGAAAATTGAAAAAAGCAGCGGTCTGTGAGATCGCCAACGGCAGTTAAGGGTTAAAAGGGTAAAATAATCAAGTTTTTAGGCGGCTACCCTTAGGTGTAGAACAAGCGCTTCGTTAATGAATTTCAAAGTATCCTTTACTGAGCTACTTTAGAAAAATAAAGAAACAAGCAGTTTTATATGCAGTATTTTTTTTTTCAAATACCTGTTACATTAATTCTGAACGGAAAACGTTCATTGTGGTCAAATCATGTATAGAAAAGTATAAGTCTCAGCAAGACTTTTCATTCGTGAACGGAGAACGAATCGGTAAATTTAAGAAAGAAAGGGACTCTCTCTTTTTGAAACGCTCTAAATTCTAAAATATCTTTAGACTTTTCTAACACCATAAAAATATTAAACAACTATTGGTAGAAAAGCTGGAAAGTCTATTTATATTGGAATACTTGGTCCAATGGGTCATTATATTGATCCTAAAAATAATAATTCTGCAAAAAGAATTTTTTCGATCAGTCGTTATAATAGGAAAGTGACTATAATGAGCGATGGTTATATCGAGCGTATACTGTACAAATACTACTGAGTTGTTCTTTGTTCAGTAGAATTGCAAAACTACCATTGCGTGAAAATCCTAAGTTTGTAGTATCGCCCCCTCTTTAGGGAATTTCTAGATCCGCCCTTGGGGAGATTAGGGGGCAGCTCCCTCTCCCCCAAATGGATTTGATATTTACGAAAATATATTAGTCATCATTGGTCAGACTAAAACAAAAAGCTAAAAAGCTAAAATAATTTATTATTTGATTACAATAAAAGCACAAGCATTAAGTAAACACTTTAAGGAAAAAAATTAGTAATTTTCTGATTTTTTTTTTTCTAAAGCCTTGTTATTCCAACATTCTCTAAATGAGACATTTATCATTAATGAATACTTCGGCTAATTTAAAAAATATATGTGAGAAAAAAAACTCTGTCAATTGTTTCTCAGATCAGTACAATTTGATCAAAAGAAAATTTATTCCCCTCATAGCTAGAATTTTAGGGGTGAGTTTTCCCCTTTAGTCCCAAAATTTAGAAGCTCTTTTTTTTGGGGGGGGCGGGGGTTATAAATCAATTTCTTAATTGTTTGATTTTGCATTTTTAGTGTTATATTATATTTACTGAAATTAATAAAATGTTATCAAATCATTTGCTTTATTAAATTGCATACAGTACACTCTCAAAAATCTTCACAGGCTGGGTTTGGAGTCCAGTGTGAACCCGAAAAAAAACTTCGTCAACTCGACCCACGGTTCGAATCAGGTTCAAATAAAATCGGATTATTCGACCCTATACAAGACTGAAACCTCCGAGTACTTCCACTCGAATGAAAGAAATTTAATGCATATTTTATTGCAATTATGGAAAAGTAGTCTACAAATACATCTCTAATATCAATTTCATCTTTCATGTAGAAACTTGTACATTAATGTTCAAATATATAGTTTTTTTGCATGTGAAAAATATTCGAGATTTCTTTGAAAATTCGGGTTAATACAAACTCAACCCGAAAGAGACAAAGTACAAGCCGAACCCAAAACATTTAACGTTTGATTATGGGCCAGGATTGGCAATTATTTTTATATTCAATCGTGTCACAATTTCCAAAGAAGATTTAATAGATTTATCTTGTAAATATTATTATTATATGTCAGATATTATGCTTCAAAAAGGGTTGCTAATAGAATAAAAAATATTCCGCTGTGACGTATATGTCCTGACCGTAGTCAAATGTTTAAAGCCAACCTGAACTGCCACATAAAACTAGTCGTTGGGGGCCACCGTAATACTTACCCATCATGGATATGGATAATATAAAATATGAAAATAAAACATGTGATATTTGCTAAGCATAGTAAGTACCATGTTACTTTTATTCATAATTTAATTTATTTGGACCTCCTTAAATATAATTAACATAACCCTTTAAGCAGGGCCCGATTACCAACGAAGCACACTTACACCAATAAATTTTAAAAGAAAAGTTCGACTTATCTAAACGCCGTTTTCATGTAAGATTTCTGCCATGAATAAGGCAAAATTTTCTGTTTATTTTTAGTGGTAGGAATTTGCCCCGTGGGTAATCAGGCTCTGCCCTTAAGCTGAAATTACTTTTTGTTGCATTAAAATATCTCAATTTGTTGATTTTCTGTAAGCAAGTAAACGCTATTGGTTTACAATGGAAGTCTATGGGAATTTGGCGAATTATTAGAGATAACGCCAATTTGGCGTCACTTTTGGCGACTCATTGTGGTCGCCATATTTGGCGATATACCGCCAAGTTGGTGACAAACATGGCGGTATTTGGCGACGGGTAAACCCCCTTATAGGTATGGAGAGACATTAAATGCTTGACATTTACGATAAGCCATCATTGGCATTTAATCTTATAGTTTGGCGATAGTTTTTGGGTCGGCGGGATAATCGAGTAGTACCGAATTGCGTAAAAGAAACATCCTTATAACTCGAAAAATTATAATCCTATTAACTAACAGTTTACTGCGTCGGATTAGGCGTCTCATTTCCAATTAAAATATACCTTTGAATTGAAATTTGAATGAAATACAGGGTCATGAAAAATCGAAGAGTGGGAAAAAAAGAATTACAAATATCTCGACAACTAATTATCCGATCGAGTTCATTCATGATGCAAAATGTATGTTTTTTATAGTCTTTTATATTCCCTCCTTCAAATAAACAATTTCGAAAATGTTTGTATACCTTTTATCAGAACGAATATTTCAAAAGTCCGAAAAAAATAGTTCCAGATAATCGCGGTTACTGATATTCAATAGGCTCTTCCCATTGTTACTTCCTAAGTATGCACCGAATTTCAAGTCTCTATCTCAATTTGTTCGGGAGATAGAGCGTTTACAGACACACACACACCCACACAGACGGACGGCAAATTTTTTTTTTCTAAAAACTAGGGGGCTCTGCCCCCTACGAGCTACGCTCGCTAACCCCCGTTCAGACACCCAGATTCTAAAAGCATGCTAATTTCATCGGCTTTAAAAAGTTTGAATTATAATTTAAAAAAACAGTGACGGTCTCCCTGTAAACGGGTTTTCATTCATTTTCCTTTGATCGGAGATTTTTAAGACGAAATCAGCCGCTGCTAAGAGATACAATGGCTGTTTTCGTCTTTGATTAAAAACAAGAAAGAAAAATCATGCGTACAGCATAGATTATGAAACACTTTCCAATACTCCCCGAAAGCTTTAACAAAACTTCGTTATTTAGGGAAATAAGGTAAATGAGATAACTAACTAAACATTTAAAAAACTGATTTCAGCAGTTATCATCCATAGCCAAATATTTATTCCAATTCTTCCGAACAGCTGTGTATTTAAACTGTAGGCTGATATATATGCTATATAATAGAACATTTAGTTTATCAAGAAAACGCATAACAGGTTGAAATTTCTTTTTCAGCAATTTAGACTAATAGATGGAAACATACTTCAATACTTTTGTACAGCCCTGTTGTTTACCTATAGTACCTTTATTGCACGCCACTATTTAGCTAAACTTTAATTCACACTAAATCACTCTTAAAACTACTGAAATCGCATTTCCAGAATTTATCATCTATAGGCGGCCATGTATCCAATTCTTTGCGTGTCCCTGTATATCATTTTATCTATATTCTACAAACATTTCATAGAAAACTACATGCAGTTCAGCATAACACATTTTAAACCAACCTTTGAGCAATTTACGGTCATACTCAGTAACCTTTACGAATTCTTTTGCGTAGCTCTGTATATCAACTATAACATTTACACACACCATATAGTATGCATAAATATAGTGAAACTTAAAAGCGCATATCATAATTAAAATTGCATTCTCTACTATCGCCGCTAATATACAGTATTTCGGATAGAAAATACTTGTCTGAAATGTCTTGTATGTTCCTGTAAATGCTATGCACTTCGTATTATACATGAAATAACTTAAGTAAGCCTCACCGACGTATATCAATTTTATTATATATGAATTTGTATAATTAAAATACGCCGCAAACAATTACCCCCTATACCATTTGTAATGGAATTCTTTTGTGTAGCCCTGTAAATGAATAGTAACTATTCGTTGCACCGCATATGCTACAGAATATTCTGCATATTTTAATGCACTTCGTAAATGCATATATTTTTTATTATGTTTGAAAGGGTGTAACATCTTTAAAATTAATTTGAAATGATTTTTTCCCATTGGCCGTAATGTAACGGAATACTTTTGACTGTCCCTGTAAATGAACTAAACATGCTACAAACTTCATTTGAAATAGGGTTCGTGCTAGGCTAAACGTCAATAACTAAAAATTTCAGTGCGATCCGAGTATATTTACGAGAGTTAGGTTAGAGTGCGAACAGACAAACGGAAATCAATAACACTTTTCAACTTTGTTGGAAAGTGTTAAAAATTATTTAAAAATTTGAAGGTAAGCTAATGTAAAATGAATTAAGTACACAGAGTCTTTGTCTCTCGGTAATTTTTAACACCGCTATGAGAAAGTTCTTTTAAATGTGCCGTTTTAAATCTGACGTAATTTTCACCAAAGTTTCCTTTCTCTTTTTAATATTCACATGAAAATTCTTTTATTGTTAGAAAGGAAATATAATTTGCGCTGTCTTAGAATTCACGATAATAGTTGAAAAGATTATCTCAAAATATGAAATAAACGTCTCGTGCAAATATATTTTTTAATTTAAAGTGTTTTGCCAACTTTTATTTATTTGGCCTTTTTAAATATGACGTAATTTCCTTCATTTGTGACTTTTAACGCTTAATAATGAATTTAGTATTTAAAAATTTTCTTCCCCTTTTAAAATTCACGTGTAACTGTAGTTTTTATGATGTAATTTTCAATATTTTCCTGATTTTTAACACGTAATCACTTAATTCTAATTTGAAAGTTTTTTTCTGTTTATAATAGCGACGTGTAAATAAGTTTTTTATTTGAAGGAAATATTATTCTTTGCGCTGTTTTTAAAATTGGCAACAGTTTAAAATAATTGCCCTTTTCTAAAATGTGTAAAAAATATCTCTCGAAATGCTGAAAATTTGAATTTAAAATGGAAATAAATCCTCAAAAAATGAGTCAAATTAAAAACATAATTGCAGTCTGCACATCTGGAACTTCCAATGTATAAAATGATCTAAAAATGTTTAAGTTCCTATGTATAGTTTTTCTCCTATAAAACTTTTTTGATGGAACGATTTTGTCATCTTTAACATTAAATATCTCTTAAAATAATTATTCGATTTAAAAACTGTCTGCATCAGCGTGTTTATCAAACATGTCTCTATAATACCACCGATTTTCATATTTTTGTATGAAACAGTTTTCTTAATATTAACGAAGGAAGACCCCCGGTCATAAAAAATATGGATGCCGATCTAGTAGGAGTATACCCGGATGATCTACGCAGATTTTCATTGGTCCATTTCCAAATCAAAACTTTTTTTTATATATAGAAGGATATGTTTTTCGGAATCTCCTGAAACGTGTAATCGGGTAACCGTTAATCGGGTTGATTCGGCATCCTCTAACTAATTGCCTGAGACCAACTTTTTGAAGATTTCTTAATTGTATGGATTTCAGATCATAGTGTGAAGCGAAAGGCAGAAAATGATCAAGGAACATTTTTACTGGCAGAAAGTCATTAATGAAAATTTTCTTATCCCTGTGGGTCACAAGATTTGCAAATTTCGTGACCAATTGATAACGTTCGTATTATGATTACCTCGAATTTCACGATTTTTTAACGCAATCATTTTCCGAAATTCGCGTTTTTTTTTTCTGCTACCGATTGACAAAATTGATTTTTTTCCGCTAACCATTTGCAAAAATTGGTGATTTTTTCCGTGACCGATTGACGAAATTCGTTATTTGTTGCCGTGACCCTTTGATGAAATTCGCGATTCTTTTCCACGATCGTTTGTTAATTCGTGATTTTTTTTTTTTTTTTTTTTTTTTTTTTTTTTTTTTTTTTACGCAGCCGACTAACAAAACTTGTGGGGGTTTTTGGGGTTTTTTTTTTTCTGAGCGATCGAGACAAAGTTCTCGAATTTGTTACTTGATCATTTTCCAATCTCGATATTTTTTAAACTAAATTCTTGATTTTTTGTACAATCTTTTGACTAAATTTGGGATTTTTTTTCCTACAACCATTTGTCAAATTTGATTTTACTTTGCGACGTGTTGAAATGTGCAATTTTTTTCTGCGACTTATTGGTGAAAATTGCTGTTTATTTCTGTATTGTTTAACAAAATTCGCGATATTTTCCCAATATAGTCTTTTAAAGAAATCAGCAGTTTCTTCCACGCCAATTGACGAAACTAGCTATTTTTTTAGAAGACCGATTAGAAATTTTTCCTCGGCTTATTGACGAATGGATTTTGTGGATTTGCGCAAAGACAGGAAAAAAAAATCACGAACTTCCACGAAAATGAAGAAATGTTCGCAGAAGAATTATATGCTTCTGAAAGAACTTAAGGGAGCAAAATCCCGCACACTGAAAGAAAAAATATACCGCCTTGATCTAGAATGAATAGATAGTCATTTCCTAAATCCCTGAACTAGAAATATAGATTTTCGAGTTAGCGAAAAGGTAAATAAATAAACTGAATAGACGAAATGACGGAGAATTTCTAGTCTATAGTTTTCTAGGTGATGAAACGACAATGATATATACAGGGTGATTATAAATGAATATCCCAACTTTACGGTGCTATTAAAAGAAAACAAAGAAAAGTAAAACCCTGTTGTTAATTTGAAATGAAAAATAACAGTTGAAAGTTTAAATTTAACACTGTTACAAGTGTTCAATTTGAGCTTCTCCAGAAACACGAACGATATCGAGGTGATACGATAACTCATTCCACACTTCTCTCAGCATGATTTTTACAATAATTTACCACTTTTTTCAGCATGTCTGGTGCGAATGACTGCAGGTATGCGTGGCCTAAGTTTTTCAACATCAGTTAGTAGCGCTTGAACAAACACCTGGCCTTTGATGACACCTCACAAAAAAAAAAAAAAATCATGCTGAGAAAAGTGTAGGATGAGTTATCGTACCGCCTCGATATCGTTCGTGTTTCTGGAGGGGCTCACATTGAACACTTATAACTGTGTCGAATTTAAACTCGCAACTGTTATTTTTTATTTCCGATGAACAACAAGGTTGCACTTTTTTTTTCTTTTAATAGCCCTGTAAAGTTGGAATATTCATTTATAATCACCCTGTATAATGTGTTGTTTGAATTGCGAGTAATTATTACCTGATTTCTCAAATTAATTCATAAATTAGAATTATAGATACTAAAACTCACTTCTTGTGTTCGCATTTATATGCAGATATTTTTAAATAAGTTTGACCATGATAATATAGGAAAATGCCCTTGAATTTGAATAGGGATAACTAAAACTCTCTAGCAAAGGGAACTAGAATTTATAAGGATGGCATTGAATTATTTTTTCCTAGAACCACAATTTATTTTCTAGATGCCAGTGGCAGATTTTTTTTTCCGTGCACAACATTTTTTACCGTCCTATTTTGTGCGCGATTTGCGCAGTCTATCACGCTATTTCGAACTCATAGAAAACGTCGCCGCCGCCCACCCCCCCTCAACCCCTTCAAAAATTCTTAAAATGGCGTCCGTGCAGTATAGACCGTGAAGTAAAACGGGCAAAGAATGAGTCGGAAGGGACGAGAAAAAATTGCATTTAAGACTGGTCTCCGTCATTAGCAACATAATTGCATGGTGTTATTTTCGTCGAAACTTGATTTTATGTCCGTTTGAGAAAAAAGTCTGCTATAGACAGATTTCATTTTTACACGCTTTACTGTAATATACCTATGCATTTCTGAGGTGTACTGTGGAGCGGATGTTTTAACAATCTTATAAGAGACATGTGAAAACAGAACCTGTCTATAACGAAATCTTGTCTTAAGGGGTCTCAGAACTGTTAAACCTTCAAAATTTTAATTTTTTTAGATGTTAAACTCCTATCTTTTCTGAGCATTTTGATATAATTGTTTCTTTGAAGTTTCCATTAGAAAAGAAGTTATGGCTTGCAGAATTATACCCACTCAATAGCTGAAGCGGCGTTTCCGAAACATTGGAATCATTTTTCTCCAAATGACGTTTTCGGACATAACGCGCTGGATATCTCAAAAACTTCTAAACATTTTTTCATGGAATTTTCAAAACATGTGTTTGATATTACTCTGTATACACTGAACCTAAAATTTCCTTTTTATTGTTTAAAAAAATATTTTTTAGGTGATTATACTATTGAAATTTTCAAAATTTTGCATTAGCTAATTACAACTTTGTATTAAAAATATAAAAAAGCTTTAAATACAAATTTATTTAGGTTCAGGTTATTATTATAATCTAAAGTATAATTAGGCACAAAAAATTTCATTCTAATTACAAAAATTATTTTGTAAACCTGCGCGTAAGCTGTTATACCAATTGTTGCTCGACTAATGTCTGACAGTTTGGAGCTCCCTGTAAATATTAATTCTGCATCTTTCAATTTTTTAAATACATGAAATAAAAGACCATACTCTGAAATGAAAGATCATCTTCCATCCCAATAAAAATTGTGTTTTAAAATAATATACATATTAAAATATAGAATGAAATTAATATTTAAAAAATATTCGTAGCTGGTGTCTAAGAGAATTTTTTGTAGTTCATATAGTATCTGGAGAACCTCAGAAGTTGTTAGAAAATAAAAGCTAGTGAATCGGACCTTTTTTAAGAGAGCTATAATAGAGAACACTAAAGGAGTCAACTGATAGACAAAGCAGGTCTGTAAGATAAAATTTTAAAAGACCCTAATACTTAGCACTTAGGGAAGTAATTTAAGGATTCAAATTCAAAGAAATGTGCCAAAAAATGGATGGAAAATGCTTAAAAATGTGTCGTATGGTCCTATTAAAAATATGACGGTAGAGGGCCTGGAAGAGGAGCCCAAAATTCAACTTTAAAGTTATGCATTGATAGGGTGAAAAATGAAGAAAATTGAATCAAAAGGAGGCAAGTTATTAATAATTTAGTGGTTACAGGTATTCAGTTTTCTTTATTAATTCGATCCATTGTCAATATGCTTCCGCGCTTCCTGTCCCGTTCTAATTTCCAAGTTTTACATATATTACATATGTTTAACAATTTTCAAATCTATACCTTAGTTATTTTAATTTCCCTCATTAATTCGAAATTATTTCCTTTCATTTTCAGAAGGTAAGTGGAGGGTTCGGCCGGAAGATCTCTTTTTAGTTCAAATTTTAATGAATGTCTTGTTTCCCTGTCTTGTTCATTTTTGAATTGTCTCGTCAGTTTTTTCAAAAGTTAAGAAAAAATACGGACCCATTTTTACAAAAATTAGATATTCGGATGCAGAAAATTTTTCTACGTAGGTATACACAGATTCAAATTGATACTTCAAATAATTTTTTCAGTTTTCGAAAATAAGTCAAAATTAGAAAATTTCACCGTCGATTTCAAATTAAAGCAGGTGTTTTATTTTCAGACAAAAAAGAATGCATCGAACTAAGCATGCGTGGGTGTGCTTCCGATTTTCAGTAAAAATAAAGATACACATCTTTATTTATTCTATCTTCTTATTTTTCGCTGAGTTTAGGAATGATGCATTTTTATAGATAAGTTTTTTTATTAATATCTCGGCTAATTACGGACAAATTTTTTCGAAAATCATTATCAACAATCCTTGCGTGATTCCACGTCGATAGATACCTCGAGCGCCCCTCGACTCCCCGCTGAGTGCCCACAAAGTAAAGTATGTGTGTTAAGGGAAAATACGATTTTCTCAAAATCTATGTAACCTAGAATAATTGCTATAGATTTTCTGCAAGGTTTAAATAAACTTCTACTATCCTTATTTTTTTCATAATTTTACTTTCAGTAGATTCGGAAAAAGAAAAGGAGTATATTTCTGCAATTCATTTTCGAGGATATATCTCTGAAAAGAAGCTGCCGAAAATTAAAACAAATATATTTTTGAGTTCATTGTTACGAGATCTTTCGAACGATACCAAAAGAAAAAAAATCCAGTAGCCCCTTAGATTTTTCCTAAAAATATTTGTAAATGGCTAACAATCTATAAATATACGGGTCAATACCCTTCATAGAGCTGTCAAGTTTGAACTTTCCTCGTTCCTCAGTTTTCCAGAAAAACGGCTGCGACAGATGGACAGACAGACACACGGGTGATCTGTCTTATGGTGGTTCTGTTTTTACTTTTTAACCCGTTGAAGGGCGGTGATGCATTTATACATCACTTAATTTTAATGCTTAAATACTACATTGATATCAGAATTTCGGGATGAATTTTTTTCCTATTCTGTGGTCGGTGGTGCATAGACGCCCTTGGCGGGTGAGCGTCGCCCCTTGAGCCTTTTGTGTTTGTCCGTCTGCATACGGCCGGACAGGGCTCGACTCACTAACGAGCCCCAACGTGTCGGGGAACATACCGGGAGAGACGTTAAGCTCCAAGGGGCAGGCCTAGCCGGCCCTGAGCAGTCTCTCTTAGGCTGCCTAACCCCTTGTGGACGAGCGGCACATATACGTGCCGCATAAGGTGCTCAGAATCCTTGATTATTCCCACAAGTTATTTTTTATTGTAAATTTTATATTATTTAATCAGGGCATTTTCCCGATTAAACTAGGCAAATATTCCTGTTTTGAAAAACCGGTGATAAAAGATTAAAAATTCTGTAAAAGACGTTCGTTGCGAAGGGGTTAAGTATATGAAGAAAAACTTTTATTTCTTTCTAAGTAAATTCATTTATAAATTCTGGTGCCATTTGATCATTTCAATATTTTACGAATCGAAATGTTTTGCCCCCGATAGGGTAATAGGGTATATAAGCCTAAAAATAAAGAATATATAAGACGAGCAAAGGGTGAATTCTTCGCACTCGCTTACTAGTAAGAGATAATATTAAGTACAGCAAAGATGAAGGAGAAAATAGGTGAAAAACTATGAATGGAACGAGAATCGGGAAACCAACAATAGTAACACCATTTTCGAATGGTTTCCCTGTACATCTTTTAATGAACAATGTGTTAAGTGGTGAAGATTATGGTATTTTACACGAGTCTGCGGTCGGAATTCAACGAAAGCGGTCTGGAGTAAGTAGCCTTGAGCAGCAAGGTCCTATAAAATGAAGGATGTTGCCACAAGCACAAGTAAAGTAATTCTCGGGAAAATTGGTAGTCTTCGTTGAATAGAGGTTTTATTACGATTGCTCGACGGTATCAAAAAGGTTAATGTTCGTCTAATGATTTGATCTCATAACTGCATTTTTCTGGGAAATCAGACGAGATTTCCTCTCATTCTCAAAATCACGTTAGAGATTTTCTCATTCAGTTTAATCGCTGAGACCTTATATCGCGGTTTCTATAAAATTTAGGTCACTCAAACACAACAGTCACAAACGATGCACTCTTCAGTTAGGTATCTTATGAACATAGGCATCCATAGAACAAAACCCAGGAAGGGAAATGATTTTGGAAAATATAGACGACCCAGCAGTCTGCTGTCCAGTTAATTTAATATACAGGGTGTCCATTCTAAACGATGGCTAATTCCTTAACCGTTAGTCATACGCATATAGTTCCAATTACAAAAATGTTTTAAATGAGAAAAAGAAATATTTTTAAAGTAACTTGGTCAAGAAAAACATGTATTAAAAAATTACGCAATTAAAATTTTTATACGGTCCCTCGGTCCTATAAGTGATATTTAGTAAAAATATCCTACTACACTAAGAAGTAAAGCAAAAAAAAGTCCCATTCTTCTACAATTAAAATTGTCTGAGTATTAGCTGTTTAAAGTTGAGCCATACTTTTTGCTGCGAAATAGGTGCCATTCGAAAATTTACTAGAAATATAAATAATCGTCAGATATTAAAAAATAATAATAATAGTTGAGGGTAAAATTAACATTACAATATAAATTTGAAATCAATTTTCATTCTAACATATTAAAGAAAAATATACAACTTATATTAGCACTAAACGTACCGATATCTTTTTTTATACCTATTCCTAGCGGGAGGGGTCAAATGAGCCCTATATAAAAAGTTATCTACTTTACAGTGTTTTGCGAAAAATATACCATTTGATACACTTCTGTGTATGAATAAAACATTTTTTTTTAATAATTATTACAAATTGTTTATTTATTAAAGTAAAAAAAAAAATTATAATTACGCAAAAAATTAAGAAAAAACTAATTATTTCAAAAAATTCAAAAATTTAATAAACAAATGTCATATTCTGAAAGGGTTCCAGTCTGAATAGATTCCTCTAAAAACAGCCCTTCGGTCTGTTTGGGTTCCGGGCAAAAAATAAACCACAGTCTCAATAAATTCCATAAAAAATCTCATTAAATACTCAAATACTACATGTAAATATAATCAAATATTTATATTAAAATTGTATAGATAAACTCTTGTTTGCATTTTAATGTCTAAAGGTGTAAAAAAAATCTGATATAATATTGGATTTTAGTAAAAAATAAATCAAAAAATACACCAAAAATGTTTTTAAACCAATTGTTCACTGAAAAATGCCATTTAAATAGTTTATGACACCAGGATAAATCATAAATCATTTTTTTCTGTATATTTTTGCAATTTATTGTTTGCTCTTTAATGAAAAGCTAAAATGTTAAAAATGTTACATATGCAAAAAGAAACAAATTTTGAAAACAAAATCTGATTTGAATTTTCCCGCCAAAATAAATTCAAAAAATTTTTAACCCCTCAATATTCAAATATGTGTAGCTTTAAAACTAGCATTGCACTCAAGGATTGTCGTTTATTTTTTTAGTTAAAATAATGGAATCCTACAGACTGGTATTTTGACAGACTGTGATAACAAATATTGCACAAATTTGTTTTATATTCACCACATATTTTTAAGATTATTTCGTTCTCGATATAATTTGAAATGTTCAAACTCGAATGTCACTCAAAGTAAAGTCAATTTCTAATTATACCATCACACATTAACAAATATGATGTAATGCAGTAGAATAAATGATATAATAGCAAAAATACGTAATTTACTACTGTTGTTACAAAATAAAACATTTATACCTTTATGATTCAATATAAAATTTATTCAGGGGTCAAATGACCCCTTTAGGTAGTTAAGCCTAAAATATTTTTTTCTAAGCAAAAAAAAGTAGTTCGGAGATGAGGCATCTTTAAGGAATATGATCATTATATTTTAATAAAAGTCGTGAAATTAAAAAAAAAAACTTTCGTAATTTTTTAGTATAACTCCTTGAAGAGCGGTGATGCCGTCACGGCATCACATAATTTTAATCCTAAATTGCCACATTGGCACCAGAATTTTATGATGAAAATGTTATCAGTACGCGAAAATTTGCTTTTACTTGTTTACAAATAAAATCTCTTGTTAATACTGGTGTCATTAAATTATTTGAACATTTTACGAATACAACTACCTTGCCCCTGAAAGGGTTAAGAAATTCCAAAAAAAAAGTTCAAAAATTGTCATTTGACTCCTCGCGGTAGTTTGTGTTAAAAATATATGTTAAAAGTAACAGAATTTTCGTTAAATGAAACGATGAAAAGCTACAGTTTAAAGATAATTTGTTACAGATTAATTTTTTTTTTTTTTTTTTATGGCCATCCACCCCCCCCCCCCTCCCCCATTCTGACCAGAAAATCAGAGTTCTAACTTTAAGACTGCTCTTTCCTCTTCGCCTAACATTTCATTTATAATGGTTGTTTTATAATAATGGAAGTTATCAGTCCATCAGAAGAAAATAACTCGGTTAAAGCGGAAACTCGGTTAAACTGGACTCGAATAATCGGGACTCTACTGCACCGTGAATGTGTGAGAAAGTTCGTGCTTTTAAGCAGGGAAAAATGTTATTTTGAGAACCGCCATAATACGTTTCCATTTATAACTATCCTTTGATTACGGACTGGGATATATAATATAGGTCACAGGCGATTTTTTTTTATTCTGCTGGTGCGATTTTTTAAAAAATAATCTCTGCTTACACTTATACTAGTAATCTTGCCACACACTTATACTAGGATATTTCCAAGAGAAATCTACTAGAAAGAATTTTTTTGTAAATTTCGATAGGATTGAATATAAAAAGAAACGCCAATCACACTGTTATCAAAGGTTTAATAGTATTTACTTATCCGGGTAGCAGTTTCAGCCAGCCGTTTAATCTCTTGGAATAATTGAGTCAGTGCACACGACAAAACAAATTGTTATTGAGGCTTTGATTATTTAACTAAATTATATATTTCTCAATTTATTATGCATTGTCAGAAAAATTCGTCTTTATACACTGAATTATTCGTCATTTTTAAATAGATAATTTCCATACTACTAGAAAACATGCTTTTTCCGTTTACTCTTCCCGAAAGTGTGAAAAAGATGGAAGAATTCCGTTAATTCCTTCCACTCATGCGTATTGACTGTATTAATACCAAAGTCGTAATTTATTTTTAAAACAAAATAACCGAAAATTCAATAAATTAAAATTTCTAATTTATTTTAAAACAAAATAAACAAAAATAATGCTTTCGAATTTAATAAAGTAGCCATTTTCTCATTCATTTAAACTTATTGGCAATTTATTTTTTAGAGCAGTAAAAAAATATTCTCATGTAAAATATTTCCTAAACGAACACATTTAAAAAATATGCAGGGTGCAATATGTTATCTATCGCCGACCTTTAATTTCTCAACCGTTGGTCGTAGACATATAGTTACAATTACAAAAACGTTTCAAATGAAGTAAATATTCATGTTATGGCATTATTTAAAGTAAAAAATCAATTTTATAAAAATTACGAAATCAAACCTTTTATACGGTCCCCCATCTCTATAGTTATATTTAGTAAAAGTTTACACATATCATAACAGATATAACATAAAAGTTTGACATATGTACTACAAAAATTGACAGAGTTATTAAATTTCAAAGTTTGAGATTTTTCACATGATTTTGTCTTTAAATGAGGGATCAGTTAAAAAATGAATTTAAAGTAATTCGAGATCAAAATCAGGATGCAATGTCCTTTTTACGGCGAAACCACCTTTACCCGATATCGCCAAACTGGCGGTATCACCAAAGTGGGTTATTTCATTTAAAACTTCGAGCTGACTTTTAGGGGTCGTATACGAAGCGAAGAATGAAATATTGAAATTAAACAGAAAAATAAATATCAATTTATTTTTCTGCCATTTATCTAGTCCTTAGTGAATATGTTTTATTTTCCGGTTGTCGATTCTATTTACTTTGACGTTTGAATGTTGTTCGACCCATGAAAGTTAGCTCAAATTTTTAGATGAAATAACTTGGTGATTCCCCGATTTGGCGATACAGGCTATCCTTGATTGTCGCATACTTTGCACACCTGCTATGCTCTAACGGGCCTTTGATGTATTCATTTTTTATAGTAGATTGTTTTCTGATATTAAACTAAATTGATATTTATTTTTCTGTTTAATTTCAATATTTCATTCTTCGCTTTGTATACGACCCCTAAAAGTCAGCTCAATTTTTTAGAAGAAACAACCGTCTTTGGTGATTTTCCGATTTGGCGATACTGGCTAAAGGTGGTTTCGCCGTAAAAACGACATTGCACCCTGATTTTGATCTCAAATTACTTTAATTCATCTTTTAACCCCTTGAGGGGCAAGCAGTTACGTTTGTGAAATGCTGAATTTCCACCGGAATCTTTGAAAAATTCTATTTCAAAATAAGTAAAAGCAATTTTACGGCTGTTTTCCACCAAAGTTAGAAAAGTAAAATTTAATAAAAATTTTCTGGTGTAAAACTTCATTAATCGTAGGTGGTATATAATATATACCGGTGCCCCTCAAGGGGTTAACGGATCCCTCAAGGAAAGACAAAATTATATGCAAAAATCTCAGACTTTGAAATTTAATAACTGAGTCAATTTTTATAGATTTACAGATTTCAAATTTTTTGTGTTATATCTGTTATGATATGTGTAAACTTTTACTAAATATAACTATAGGGACTGGGGGACCGTATAAAAAGTTAGATTTCGTAATTTTTATAAAATTGATTTTTTTTCCTTTAAATAATGCCACAACATGAATATTTACCTCATTTGAAACGTTTTTGTGATTGGAACTATATGTCTACGACCAACGGTTGAGAAATTAAAGGTCGGCGATAGATAACATATTGCACCCTGTATCAAGTATACCCTCAATCAAGTTAAAAAAAATTCGAATTTATTCAAAAAAGCAAACATTTCATCCCGAATTTAATTCAAAATATAATATTCATATTTTACATCTAACAATAAAATTATGTCTTATTAAAAGTACGACTAATATGTAATAATTTCTGTCCTCTATTATTCTATATAAGTGTTAAAACACCAACCATTATTTCATAACGACGAAATATCCCTACAATTAAGTTTAAATTTCCAAGCCTTCTGAACAAGAAATTTAATTAGCCTTACCAATCCGCCATTTGAAGAAAACCCGTATATTCATTTTAAATTCGCCCTCTACCAAGTTGTGGTTAGGATGCTCCATTCGAAACGCGCGGTCCCAGGCCATCCACGGAAGAACGAAAGAATAATTTTTAACTCGTTTTTTCAGATTACGGAAATTTTCCGTCCTAGAACATAATAATAAAAAAAAAAAAAAAAAAATTCTTCAATTGGCGGATATAGTCTTTCTTGTCACAGAGAAAAAAGAAACGAACATTCATCAGTTCTCGGATTTATTCCGGTAGCAGTGCTGCCAGATACATTTCCGTTAATTGAAGAAAGTATTTCTGACAGTTTAGTGTTGATTATTCTTTTAATTTTTAAAATGTTTTTAAAAAGTTTGTTCAAAACAGTTTTTCACAGTAATAAATTGAAAGAAAGATAAGGAAAGTTTTCACTTACCTTATTTTTTCTGATAGCGTAGCAGTAGCCCCTTCAGATTAATTTATAAATCATCTGTGTTATGTATATCCAAAGTGATAGCATTCCAGAGCACACTTGTCCGAAATTTTTCCGTATATTTTATTTGGTGTTGCGGCATTTTAATAATATAACTTTCTTTACCTTAAAAATATTTAATTATTAATGAATATTACAGAGAAATTACATTCAGATTTTTTTAACATTATAACGCAGATATAAGACCCCGTCATGCTTAGAGAATAGTTACAGTAAGAATGAACACATATAGATTTAACTTGTAATTTGTACTTGATTTATTTATTCGCTAATTTAAGAATTACGAAATCCATTTATTTGTAATATTTCCAACATAAACATAAAATCGAATTTGAAAGGACTACTGACAGGGAAATAACGTTATAGGTAAATCATGCAAAAGGGATTTCAGTTTCAGCACCGAAGTGAAAACGCACAAATAAATAAATAAATAAATAAATAAATAATATACACAAATTAACACCTTATAATACTACAATTCTTTTAATTGTTAAAATGCGTAAGGTGAAAACTTTAAAAAACAGTAAAAAATAGTTTTGTTAAACTGTTTACATGTTTCGTCTTTATCCGAATAAAGAATAATGTTCTAAAATTGCACGATCTGTGATGCAAGCAGTCTAATAAAACTATTTTTACTGTTTTTAAAGTTTTCATCTTACACATTACAGCAATTAAAAGAACAATAATAAAGATGTTTATCGCTTCCGCGGCCTTTTTATTCTGTGTAGAGGTAGAATGAGCAAAAATTAATCAAAATTAATGAAGCAGTACAAGATTAGTTTAAAATATCACAAAATATTTGTTAAATTATTTAAAATTAGTACAGCAGTTCACTGCAAGCTGAAAAAGAATTTAAGAAATAGAACAAGAGAAATAATAAAGGGCTTAAAATAGACTGGCAGCTTTCAAATTAGATAACTATCAAACGTGATAGTTAGTTATTTACTTTTACAAGTTTTGATGCGTTAAGTCTAGCCTTTTTATTTCGGTAGATTAGATTTCGTAAGAAATACTACATATTATATTCTCCCCTAAGTTAGAATTTCTGAAAAATTTTTGCATATATCTACACCGATCATCACCCCTAGATCCCAAAATCACCCCCACTTCAAAACTTTTATCTTAAAAATATATATATGTGTGTGTGTATCACTTTTTTATGGGTAGGATAACTTCCATAATTCTGCACAAATCTCTTCCAAACTGATACATAAAATCAAGGGGCATAAAATCTATTAAATTCCTGTTTAGTACTATATATATATCACTTTTTTACGGACACGATAAATTCCATAATTCCATAATTCTGCACAAATCTTTTCCAAACTGATACATAAAATCAAGGGGCAGAAAATCTGGGTCAAGTTCGTTAATGTCCAAAATTGGACCAGGGGGGTGGAAATGGGGAGAGATTTTGTGAAAACAGAAAAACCCATAATTTTTTAATTATAATGCATATCGAATAAGTTTAAAGTTATTATTACTTCTAGAGAAAGGGCCAACATTTTTTTGTGTAAGACAGATTTTCAATATCATTAAAAATTGTCTCAAGGGACGAAAAATATAGAGGTTGAAGAAGATTTCGTCAGATGAACGAAACCCTAATAAATTAGGAATTATCCTGAAACTTCAGGTGTGTAAACAGAATAGTACAGGCCATATAATATTTCCGTGAAGATTTTTTCCCGAAACTCCATAGGAGACCGTCAACAAATTGAAAAAGAACGAATATCTTATGAACAATCCTGTAAAAACTAATGTAGCAAAAGCGTTCAAACTGTAGATTATGATTAAGTGCCTTATTGTAATAATTGTGTCCATTTTTATGATAATAGCATGTATATTCGTAGAGAAATTAATTTTTTTATAAAAAGAGTCCCAAATTTTGCCAAGTGCTTTTGCTTATAATTTGTAGAGTTCTTAATATAAGAAAAAGTTATTTTCAGAAAATATGACAAATAACATTGTACACAATACCCTGCAATCAGAATGAAAAAATAATAACAATTGTATGAAAAATGAGCAGTTTTACTAAATAATAAATCACTGCGCATGCCCGAATGCAAACAAAATATAATTTGCATAATGTGTTAGCTAAATGTATAGAGCAACTTTTGTGAAAATCTCAAACACATAGTTTGAAAAGTCTGAAATTTATCGTTTATAGAATAAGCTCAAAATCCGTTATTCCAAAAAGGAAGCAAAAAGATGAGGGGTTGTATCAAAATACAGTAGTACGTGCAATATTTTGTATGCTGTATTGGCACTATAATCAATGGATATATGGATATTTGAACGGCTGTCTTCTTATTCTTAATTACAGTCAACTGTGGTAACTTTGACCCATAAGGGTATCTTTGGTCCAAAAGAGAAAAAGATTAAAACTGCTACACCACTTGAGTTATCGGCAAAATATCGGCAAAATATTGAGGTTGGCAGCTCATTGTAAATAATTCACCAAGGTTCCACCATGGCAGCATGGACCAAAGTTTCCTAAATGTGGGCCAAAGTTACCCCAAATTTGGGCCAAAGTTACCCCAGTTGACAGTAATAGTAAAAATTAGAGTTTGTATGTTTATTTTTACATTTAAAATTTCTCAATATTTACATGTTAATGAAGTTGCTGATGCAATAATAGGTCGAAGAAAGTTAGCAAAAGCTCGTTCGTATAATTTGCCACGAAAGGAAGCTGAATTATACATTAATTATTTTAACGCAGCTATAATGCTAACCTGGTGTGGTAATGTAGATATTCAGTTTATTAGTGAAAAGTCAGCATCTTTAACTACATACATAACAAAATATCAAGCCAAAGTTGAAAAATCACTTGCATCTGATGATTTTAGGGATTTTTCTTCTACAAAACCTTTATATATTTGTTTATGGAACTTCTATTTACGAACATTAACAAATCGGGAATGTGGAGCGTTAGAAGGCGCTCACATTTTATTGTCACGCACGTTATTTGAAACACATTCTAGTACAATTATTAGATGGTTAGATGTAAAAATTCACACATCTTGTAAATTAAAAGACCGAAATGAATTACTGAAATTGAGTAACAATGCAACTGATATATATATATTGTTCAAGTTGAACTGATAACCATTAGCCATATAGGCCAAAACAATAGGCTTGAACATATAGGCTTGAAAATCTTTCTTTATTTGATTTTTCAAGATGGTATGATATTCATATTATAGGCAAAAAACCTTCTCCTAAAACTGTGATTTCTTATGAGTATGGGGGAAAATATTTACATAAAAGAAAAATTCCATATGTAATTAAACACCCGGAAACAAGATCCCGGAAAATTATTATTTTTGTATAATAATCTTGTTTAAACCATGGAGAGATAGTTCTGGATTAAAAGATCATTTCAAGACAGATCGTGAGTCTTTTATTGATTGCAAAGAAAATTTACTGGAGGCAATGAAATATCAGGAACATTTAGAACAAATACAGCAGGGTAAATGGGATTTGAATTCAAAAATGGAAACTTCAGAAAAACAAATGTTTTCAAATAGTCATGATGATGAAGATGATAACTTAAATTTTATTAATTTTATAGAGTCAATAGGGAATTAAATAAAATATATTGTATAAGATATTGATAGTATGATTGAGCATATAAATGTAGATCAAAAATGTGTTTTCTATGAAGTTGTAGGTTGTTTGGAACAATATATTAAGAAATTGAATACTTGCACATCCACCAACGTTAATAAGAGATTAACTCCATACTCAGTTTTAAGGAAATTTGTGCCTGGAATAGGAGGAACAGGAAAATCATATTTAATTAAAATTATTCGGTGTCATATTTCAGATAATTTTAATAAAGTCGCAGTAACAGCACCAACTGACTTCGCTGCTTTTAATATAAATGGTTTGACTATTCATCGTTTATTGCAATTACCAGTAGAACATGGCAATGTACCTAAATACAGTAAATTATCAGATGTCAAATTAAATTCTATTTGTAGTGAGTTAAATAATTTGGTTTTGCTTATTTTAGATGAAGTCTCCATGGTCTCTAATGTAGTGTTAATGCATATTCGCATGAGGTTATCGGAAATATTTGACACTAAGGATTTTTTTTTGTAAATGAATTTTTAAATATTGGAAAGATATTGGTTTCTGAGATTTCTGAAAATAAACAACACTTTTCGGAATCGTCAGTAACTTGGAAGAGGTTATTGTGTAATTATTGTGCTATTGTGCATTATCGTTCATGATTCTATCATATTTTCCTAGATTTTCCTTCACTTAAAACATCTGTCTTTTTTTAAGTGTAATATACAGCTCTAGCAATATATAAATAATTCATAATATGAAAGCACACTCCTTGAGAATAGACGAAAATAAAAGCATTGATTCTCAAACTTTTACGGACAGATATCAGGAAACAATTATATAGAGACTAGAGAGTACAGTTTCTTATTACCCAGACATAAAGAAGAAACAAGTTACAAGAGTCATCGCTTAAAATAAGTTCCTAAAACAACTGTTCGCAATTTACAATGTAGAATATGAAGTATAATAGCTTATTAGACACAAACTGGCATACCAGTTATATCTAAAGATCTGATTTAACCCATTTTACGCTATTTAATTTTATTGTGAAAAGCCCTAAATTATTACGAGTTTTAAAGTGAGAAGTACACACACACAAAAAAGTTAATAAATATATAAAAATTGGGGCAGCTTTTTTATGGGATAAATAATAATAGTTTAAAAGTAAAAACTAGATTTGTGTACATACATATATGTGTGTGTGTGTGTGTGTGTGTGTCACTTCCGCATATTCTGAGCCCATAACGTTGTGTCCATCGTAACGTATTCCACAATGTAAGATTCCCTTTCAGGTAGATTTCGTAAGAAATACTACCTATTGCAATCTCCCCTATGTTGGAATTTCTGAAAACATTTGCAGATCTACGCCGATCATGACCCCTAGAATCCAATACCACCCCCAGTTCAGAACTTTATATATACATATATATCACTTTTGTATGGACACGATAACTCTATAACTCTGCACAAATCTCTTCCAAACTAATAGATAAAATCTAGGAGTAGAAAATCTCAGTCAAGTTCGTTAATGAAAAAAATCGGACCAAGAGGGTGGAAATAGGGAGGGATTTTGTGAAAACCGAAAAAGACCCATAATTTCTTAATTATAACACATATTAATCAGTTTAAAGTTATTATTGCTTCTAGGAAAATGGCTGAAAATTTAGGTATCGTAGATTTTTGATAAAAATAAAAATGGGCTCAAATGGCGAAAAAAATAGCGTTTTAGGGAGAAAAAAAATTTCATGACTTCGTGAATTCTTAAGATATCAAATTCACTTAAACTTGTAATAAATCTTCTTAATATTATCTACAACTTTTATATTGATAAATTTTTGATAGGACCAACTCTTACCGCAAAAATAAATAAATAAATAAATAAAAAATAAATAAATAAATAAAATAATAAAAAAGAAAAAAGAAAAAAAATGGAGGGGTAGGGTTGAAGAAGAAAAAAATTCATAACTTCGTCAATTCTCAAGATATCAAATCCAATTAATTTTGTTATACATCTTCTCAATATTATCTGCAATTTTTATATTGACAAGTTTTTGATACGACCAACTCTTACAGTAAAAACAAATTAAGCAGAAATAGGGGTTGACGAAAAAATTATCGTGTTAAAGGTGTACTCAAATCCAAACGGCATATATAGGTATATATAGGTATACATACATATGTATATATAACACTGGCGCCCGGCTAACCGAAAAGTATCATAAAATCTATCTATAAGTTGAGGCTTTTTTGTCTTATAATCATCTAAAACTATTACTATATAAAAGTTTCGTGATTAATTTTGATGATTTAATATTTACATATGAAAGAGGACATAAAATACTAAATGGCATTTAAATCTTACCATCTATCAATTTTAACGGGCTTCGCATGATTTAGACTCATGCACTATATACTATTAAAATTCCATGAATTATATGTTATCCAAAGTTTATTCACTAAAATTTAATAAACAGAACTTTAAAGCTATGCAGTTAATCGAAATGTCAGCAGAACTTTATATAATCAAATATATTCTATCATGCAAAGCACTATAATATTCATATATTATTTTAACAGCCGGGAAATTTCATATATTTTGAATATAACGTTCACAAAATGACATTAACTATATAATAAACCAACTTTAATTACCTATAATAATAAACCGAGTTTAATTAAATTTCATGCTGAGAATGGATTCCTGAAGTTGTGAATAACACTTGCATTTTAATTTTGGTTTTATTTCTCTTCACCGTGTGGCAGCATGAGGGCGTCCGTTACCATCACAACATAGATTTTCCCTTAATCCGGTTAGAATTGCATTTTGAAGCCTTTATCTGCATTCTTGACAGATTTGTGTGAACTAGATGAAAATAAAATCATTTTGAGACTTAAGAAATATTGTAAGATAACATTAATCGAATTGCTTTGTTTCGTGAATTGGTAGGTGAATGAACTTATGTATTGTGCACAGGCACTTGTGCATTTTGTAATGTAAAATTCAGAAATTTCGCAAATTCGTATGATGCAAAATGAATGTGTCATGTTTAAGAGGACTTGACACTCTTTGATCTTTTTTGCTATTTTGTTATTATGATAATAATACGAGGGAGGGGAAGAAAACCTCACTACACGGGTCAGTGGTTAATCTAGTTATTACTTGAAATTGATAGATTTTTTTTAAAAAAAGCATCACCTGAAAAATATTTTCTACACATTTCGAAATAATTCTACCTAACCATCACTAAAAGCACTTTAAAGCAACTTACAATAAATTAATGATTGATATTTCATATATCTTTTAAAGAATATTAAATAATTTTACATAATAAATAAAATGGAGCTTTCATTTATTATTACATTTACGGATTTTTTTTTTTTTTTTTTTTTTTCTTTGTCGTTTTAACTTATTACACCAACGAAGTAGATTTAAACATTGTTATTTTCATTATATTTTTACTTTCTTCTATCTTCAATTGAAGAAAGTATTGTAATCGAATTTTTTTTTTTCGGCGGATTTACACGTTTCAGGGATAGATTCCAAAATACACATGTTTATAGAAAATATATGTTTATCTGTGTATCCTTGTGTCGCTATTGTACCATCGAAAAGTGTATGAAGTTATGCATAGAACTGAACCAATTTATTTATTAATTTATTTATTTGCATTTTTTGTCTATGGCAAACAGAAAATGTATGAAGTTATGCATAGAGTTGAATCAAATTTTCAGTGTATGTTTTTGGCCACAGCAAGAAGGTCCTCCCTTAATTTGGAAAAATATCGATGGAAGGGGGTGCTGTAATAGCGTATTGTTCCATTTTCATTATTGTACCATCGAAAAGTGTATAAAGTTATTCATAGAATTGAACCAAACTTTCTGTGAATGTTTTTGGCTATGCCAAGCAGGTCGCCCTTGAATTTGGAAATATTCCGCAGAAAGAGGACACTGTAATAGCTATTGTTGTATACTTTTCTTGATTTTACGTAGTTCTATTGTACACCGTCGGCTCGTAAAGCGACGTGTACTTCGCATCATGATAAGCCGGCTTTTCGCGAACAGTTGATGCACAACAAAATAAAGGAAAACTATTGATTTTAATAAATATCATGATCGAAATTAACTCGTTTTTACTCCGATTAATTTACAGAAGCAGAAATTTAAGATGAAAGTCAAAGTTGGTATAGTATTGAACTATTAATATTAAAGTATTGACATTTGTAACTACATTTTGAAATATCAAAATGTATTAGATAGAAGAAAGTTTCGGGATTATTCAACTAGTTTCACAAACTTTCTCACATTTCTCAATTATACGCTTTATCATAATTAACATTTTAAAACAATAAAATTCTGCATGCTAAAAATCAGGTAATAAGTTTATGCTTTAAGGTAATGTACTTGTAATTTTATTTATCTACTAGCAGACCCGCCCGGCGTTTGTAAATAATAACCTTAAACAAAACTTAAGATTGTATGATTTTTTATCTTTGCAAATTCTTTTAAATGAACCTAATTTCGGAAGCCCCATTGCCTTCCGCAGCGTCTAGTGTGTTCCCATCAGACTTCTTTCCGAACGAACCTGTAATCTAGATCCCCACTACCTATGGCAGCATTTACCGGAAGTGCCCGCACTTGCCGGAGACAATCAAAAACCAAGTTGAGTGAGCCAGACCTCGTAGGAATCAAGGCTACAAAAAAAAAAAAAAAAAAAAAAAAAAAAGCACCATTAACGTTAGAAAATGTTGGTAACTAAAGTCTAAGATAAAATTTCATAATACAGAATGTCGATGAATTGTAATCTAAGTTGAAGGAAGCAAATCCCGTTGAAATTGGGCCCTTAAACCACAGGAAATAGCGCGTCACCAAGGGGGTGGAAGATGCCTCCTCACTTTGTAAATTTCTTGAATTACTGTTAGCATTAACACGATTTTTAATAAACGAGTGAAATCCCTTATCTAAAGTTACCTTTAAAGTAACGCGATTTTTAATTTACGGCTGTAGTGAGTAGACGTAAGTTGATGCTGAAAAAGGAGATTAATGTTCGAAAAAGGTGGTAGCTAAGGTATGAAGAAAGACCGGACCCGGCTGGCCAGGGTCTTAACTGGAATGTAGTTGTGTATAAGAAAATTTTTTAGAGGTTTTAAAGTAGCTAGAAGACGCTAAAACTATGTTAAAGAAAATTGCAATAGAATAGGACAGTTTTTAAAGAAGCTGCAACAAAGGCCCCAAGAAGACGATTAATATTCAAAATTGGTGGTAGCTGAAGTCTGCAAATTTTTTTTTGTCGCTCATGTAGTAGCTGGAGAACCTAAGAAGTTGTTAGAAAAAAAAAATATTCGTGAATTGGACCATTTTTAAGGGAGCTATAACAGGGGGCCCAAAAGGGCCCAACTGATAGTTGAGAGTAGGGCCCTAAACTGAAAACATGTTTAAATGTTTTAGTACTTAGCGTTTTAGACCTTCAATTAGTCAAAATTAATCATAGGGTATGAAATAATCATTAGAATAATATTTTAAAGAAATGCGCAAAAATGGGGTAAATGCTTAAAAAGAGGCCCTAGAGCACCAATAAAAATATGAAGGTGCTGGCCTAGGGGAAGAGTCCAAGACTCAATTTTAAAATTATGCAATGAGAAGGTGAGAAAATTAGGGTGTAAAAAATGCATAGAAACTGGAAAATAACTAAATGGAAAAATGGTTCCAAAAATGAAGATCGGATTAAGAGGGGCAATTTATTAATAATTTATGGTGCAAAAGCTTCAAGGGGCCTTGTACCGGGCCCCAAGGAGGGAGGGACTTAAGTGCCATGTAGTTTGGTATAAATACACTTTTTAGTAGTTGTTAATAAAATCTGAGGACGCTAGAACTATGGTAAAGAAAATTGCAAGGAATTCGGATCATTTTTAAAGAAGATGCACCAAAGGCCTCAAGACGATTTATATTCAAAATTGGTGGTAGTTTTAGTCTGAATTTTTTTTTTTTTTTTTTTTTTTTTTCGTTCATGTAATAGCTGGAGAACTTATAAGAATTCGTTAGGAAAAAAAAAAGCTAGTGAATCGGACTATTTTTAAGTGAGCTATAATAGGGGGCCCAAAAGGGGCCAACTGATAGTTGAGAACAGGGCCCTAACATGAAAACATGTTACAACGTTTTACTACTTAGCGTTTTAGATCTTCGATTAGTCAAGATTAAGCATAGGGTATGAATTAATCATTAGAATATAATTTGAAAGAAATGTGCAAAAAATTGGTGAAATGTTTAAAAAAGGGCCCTAGGACCCCAATAAAAATATGTGAGTGTTGGTCTAAGGAGAAGAGTTCAAGACTCAACTTTAAAATTACGCACCGGGAAGGTAAGAAAATTGGGGTGTGAAAAACGCTTGACACACAAAAAATTTAAGGGGCCCTGGATCGGGCCCTATGGAACACTAGACGGGCCCATTGTCTTAACCGGAATTTAGAAACGGGAGAATAACTAAATGGAGAAAGTATCCCAAAAAGGAAGATCGGATAAAAACGAAGCAATTTATTAACAATTTAGTGTACTAAAACTTCAAGGGGCCCTGTACCGGGCCCCTTGAAAGGGTGCCAGGGTCTTAACTGAAATGTAGAAATGGGATAGAAACTGAAAGGAGAATTCACCCCAAAAACGACTTAGATCGGATAGAAAAGAGGCATGCTATTAACAATTTAGCGCACTAAAACTTCAAGGGGCCCTGTACCGGGCCCCTTCAATTGTGCCAGGGTCTTAACTGAAATGTAGAAATGGGGCAGAAACTGAAAGGAGAATTCACCCCAAAAACGATGAATATCGGATAGAAAAGAGGCATGTTATTAACAATTTAGTGCACTAAAACTTCAAGGGGCCCTGTACTAAGCCCCTTGCAAGGGTGCCGGGATCTTAACTCAAATGTGGAAATGGAGCAGAAACTGAAAGGAGAATTCACCCCAAAAAAGACGAAGATCGGATAGAAAAGACGCATGTTATTAACAATTTAGTGCATAAAAACTTAAAGGGGCCCAGGGGCCCCGGCCCTTAAAATTTTTAAAAAACTGAGCTTCAGGTGCATCAGGGCCTGTCTTGGGCTATTCATATCTAAAATTTCAGACTTCTACGTGCAGTAGTTTTCGCTAGCCATCGCACACACACACACACAGAGCGATCTCTTCTTTTATTAGTACTAGGGGATCGTACCCGGGCTTCCCGGGTTACAGAATATACGTGAAAACATTTTTTTTAATTGAAAACTAATAATTTTTTATATGCAATAAGTTTTTTCAATTACTCACTTACATTAAAAAAGCATTTTTCATATGAAAAATACGAATTATACAATCAAATAAACTTTTGAAATTTATCAAAAGCGATATTTTCTTATTAGCCGCATGCTAAGAGTTATTTGACTAAGATTTTGCTATGTTCGGGATCCTTTTTTATTCTGATAATTTCAGAGCTTATATATGGTCTGTTAAATTTGTGTTTTATTTATATTATTTTATTTATTTATTCTTAGGGAAGTTTTTTTTTAAATGGATATTAGTCGTAAGAAAATGATGAACTCTTTATTTTGTTTTAAGGGCAAACGCATTAATCTTTCGTAATCGAGCTCCGCGCAATATAGATAAATTAAAAAATATTTCATGCATTAAAAATGTTAAAAATTTACATTGTATGATTACAAATATGTTAGATTTGTGGGATTTTTTTATATTATTCTTTTATTGTTTATAAAAGAAGTATTAATTTCGTTAATTTGTCTTTCACAAATATGTTAGATTGGGTTTTTTCACGTTATTCTTTTATTTGTTTATAAAGGAAGTATTAATTTCGTTATGCAAAAATAGTCAGAAATAAATGCTGAACAATGTTTGTTGCTTTATGTGCAAAATGTTTATTATTATTCTGTATTGAAACCGGCACGTGATAAGATAAACTTTAAAAAAATCATGCTTAAAAATTATTTTAAAAAGCATGATACATCAGTCAATTAAGATACAGTTTTTAAACAAATTGGATTTGAAAGTAAATTTTTTCCCTATGCGACGAAAATTGGAAATGTACGATGGTCAGACCGAAATTTGAAGACCGAAATTTGATTGTGAAGTGTTGCCATTCGCAAAATGACGTCAGCGTTACGCACAGATACGTTTGTTCTTTATAATATAGAAGATACGTAATCAGTAAAATATAATAAAGATCGGTTATTACAATGAGGTTATCAATTGAAGCTCTTATTATACTTGGTATTCCGGAATGCAAAACAGCAATTTTCACCTTCTCAAAATTTGAATACGCACTTCTCATATCCATACTCATCATTTAAAAAAAATTGTATTTTGTTTGATCATTTTAAAATCATTTTAACTCAAATCTTGAAGTCCCTTTGTCAGCAACATCTTTTATGTGAATAGACGCACTCTTTATTTGAGATTCTAATCTCCATCCGGAGAGTAAAAATTTCCGTAATTTATGTTTTTTAGACGAATTTGTGTTAAAATGTTTAGTTTTATCTAAGAAAATGATCGTTTTCTTTTAACTATGACTTCATTTTCACTTAAATAATCATTTCGCCTAGTGTCTGAAACTTAGTATCAGTACACATGCTGAAGGAAAAACAATACAGAAAATTTATGAGGAAAAATGCATGTTTTCAAAAGCAGTATGTCATTTTCCGTTATTATTCCCCTAATATAATATTATGCTCCTAATTGGATTTTGCGCCACTAAACTCTATACAGGAATTTTTATAAACATTTTTGAATTTTTATCAGAAAATGGCATGAATAAAGATAAAATACCTCATTTGTTTTCTCTCTTGTCTGCAATAATGAAAGCTATCTAATTTCATCATTTTGGAGAAATTTCATAAAATGCTTTTAAAATTAAAATATAAAAGTAGGGATATTTAAAAAAAAAAAAAAAAAGATAGTGCGATCACATCTACAAATGAACAGCTTTCAGTTGAAAAAAAATATTAGTAAAATTGGTTCAGCAGTAAGATCATGGCAGATGACTGGAAAACACACTTGTGTTTTAAATATATAGATTATATAAAATTGTGAAAAATTAAATTAAAGCAAATTATGTTATTTTGATAAAAATTATAGTAGAATGTCCTAAAGGATAGCATTAAAGTTTTATTATTCGAGAGAATTTTGGACAATAACTTCAGGAATATGATATTATTTTAAACCTCGAGTTATTTGTTTTCTTGTCGAGTGTGATTTCGATTACATTATCTTCAAAAGTGAAGCATTATCACCGGTAAAGAATTTGAAAGCAGCTGGGCTGTGAAAATGACACACTTCTACAAAACATAATTCAGTTTTAAGAATTAAAATACAAGCTGTTTTATAAAATGACGTCATTTACATCCGCTAAAGCAATCCACTTTTACAATCCGATCTTAAACTTCGTCTATAGAAAAGTATGCATATGACATCATTATCGCGGAATAACAGACAATATTCTTTACATAGCTCGTATTTTAATTTCAACTTTTTTTTCAGGTTTTATGAGAAAATGGCAACAAAAAGATACAGTAATCTCCTACTTTCGACTATTTTCCGTTTACTTTCAATGACTTTCAATAGAAATGGGGTACTTTTGTTGCCACGATTGGAAAAATGGTATTAAAAACTACAAAAAAATTAATATCTAAAAAATAAATTGAGATACAGCTTTCAAACAAATTGCATTAAAAAGAGCATTTTTTTCCTTATACGACGGTGTAAAAATTTAAAATGTGCGATGTTTAGAAGTTTAAAAATTTGCAGTAGAGAAAATTGTAAAACCAAAATTTTATTTCAAATTTTAAAGTGTTGCCATTCGCAAAATGACGTATGCGTTACGCACAGATATGTTTGTCCTTTATAATATATAATATAGATAGATTGTAGTTCGTTAGCAATAGATTTAAAGATCAATTTCAATTTGTAATTTCTCTTTTTGATTTAGATTGATTTAAGACATTGATATTAAAATAAATGATTATAAATCATTATTAGGCATTAATTTTAATTTGTAATAAGTAAATAGTAGTAATAAATGGTAATTCGATTTCATAAAGCTCTTAGACATTACTTATCTGAAAAGCAGAAGAATCTTAATTCCATAAAAGTTTACAAAGAATCGTTGAATTTTCTGAATTATTTCATTCAATGTTTACATTTTTTAAAATTATCTTTAAATGCTTTTAATTTTATACTCATTTCAGTTATAAACATCTTGATTTTCAGCTTCTACGTGCTTCCAAAGAAAATATTTGAACTTTGAAGAACATGACAAATAATAATATAATATTAGCATAACAAGTAATCAGAAAATAAAAGCTAAAATGTGGATATAAAAATAACTTATATTTGAAGACTAAAATCCTAATCCAAAAGCTGATTTATAAATATTAGAAACTAAATCCGAAAATTAATTTTAAAGATTTCAACGCACATTCGAAAATTGATTAAAAAGATTGGAATGTAACTTCGATAATTGATTTTGTTTAAATACTACAATGTAATTCAGAAAATTGGATTTTTTCCAGATCAAAATACAAATCTAAAAATTGATTTTAAAGATCAGAATGCAAATCTTGAATTTGATCTCTGTGATAAGAATAAAAAATTCGAAAATTGATGCTTTAAAGAATATAATGTAAATTTAAGACTAGATTTACGGGAATTCGACTAGATTAAAATGCACATTTATCATAATAACTTTCGTTTATTTTAAACAGATGCACAAAATTAGCGAACTGGTGGAGAAAATGAACTAGGCATATATACGTGCATCGCAATACCTTCAAATTCATATTGCTGTAAAAATAAATTATATTTTCGTATGATTTCAAGCATAAAATTGGAAACCCCGGTCAAACAGATGGGTTCCTTAAATCTATTGTTAGAAACTGACGACGTTTTAAAAGACTAGAATGTAAATTGGAAAATTGATTTTTAAAGATATTGTACTGTATTAATATTATTATCTTGTGGGACATGCATACAAAATCGGGTGCATTATTAGACATATTTTTCCGCACGTCATTCTGGTTCAGTTAGTGATGCTAAAAGAATTTGCGATCGCTGGTATGTTAAGTAGCAATTTGTTGCCATTAGACGTTTGCGTAAAACCTAATTAGTACTTTTGTAGAAATCTCAAGCGAACAACTCAAATCTGCTGCAAGCTACTCAATTGCGATCCCACTTGAACAAGATTCCACTGCATATATTAATAGCCACGTCATAAGATTCATCTAAGTATCTCTCCCCCCAAATTAAGCAGACAAGATGGAAGTAGCAGTCGTGGTTCAGGGCTTTAATTAAAGAATCCCACACCTGTCGGCTTAATTTTCGGCGCCCACTTTTCCGCAAGGTCAAATTTCCGAGCTGTAAAAAGTATTTCCTCGTTTCCGATATGACCTTGAGAAAAGAAGACGTATTTTTTTTAAAAGAGAAATTATAGATAAAGCAGGTATTCAACAATGCTTACTATCAATTATATATTTTGAATCAATGTGGATAAAATCTACACCGGTCGTGGAGGGTTTTTTCCCCCTTGAGACCCATTTTGCGAAAAGTAAACTTTTTTCGTTATTATTATTATTATTTATTATATTTCAGGGAAAATACAATCTTGTAACGGCAGGACGAATGCTGTAACACAAATTCGAACGTATTTTTTAATAACACATTAATCATAATTTTAACATTTTCCTTTCTGGTGAACTTGATGTTTTGTTTGAGAATTGCACATTTTAAAACCTAACAAAATAAAAATAATTAATGAAGAGTACATTTTTATAGAATTTGAATTTTGTGAAGAGAGTTATTTTGTTTAGAAGTATTTTGCGAAAGGAACCCTAAAAAGGCTCTAATTTATGCCAAGATCGACCCCTACTCTACACTGTAAAAAAAATCTGTAGTTCTACAGATGTAAAGTTATACGCTTACTAAACTTTCATCTGCACTGTAAAAAAAAATCTGTGAAGTTACTAAAGTTTTTCTAGGAAACTTGGATTCCTAGAACTTTTCATGTAACGGCAACAACAAAATTTCATGTAACAGACACACTTTTGCGCCGAAAATCAAAAAATCTGTAAGGTTACTAAGAATTTTTTTGGAAACTGGGATTCCGAGAACTTTTCATGTAACTGCAGCCAGAGTTACAAATAAAAGTTTAGTAAGATTACTGAAATTTTAGCAGATTCATTTGTAAAGTTACAGATTTTTGTAGCTTTACAAAAACTAGTTTTGTAGATTTGCAGCTTTTTTCGTACAGTTATAGGTGAAAGTTTAGTAAGCATGTAACTTTACATCTGTAGAACTACAGATTTTTTTTTACAGTGTGTAACTGTAAAAAAAAAGCTGTAAATCTGCAAAACTAGTTTTTTAAAGCTACAGAAATCTGTAGCTTCATAAATGAATCTGCTAACATTATAGTAAACTTACTAAAATTTTATCTGTAACCTTGGTTGCAGTTACATGAAAAGTTCTAGGCATCCCAGTTTCCTAAAAAATTCTTAGTAACCTTACAGATTTTTTGATTTTCGGAGCAAAAGTGTACCTGTTACATGAATTTTTGTTGTTACCGTTACATAAAAAGTTCTAGGAATCCCAGTTTCCTAGAAAAACTTTAGTAACTTTACAGTTTTTTGTTGTTGTTGTTGTTGTTTTTTTTTTACAGTGTACCTCTAAAAATTTGTTCAAATTTAAAAAATAGTAATCATTATTATTAATATCGACTTACCAGATTAGAAAAATCTTGATTTATCCCCCGCTGACGGATTTATAACGGTTAAAAAAAGGCCATGTTAAATTTTTTTATGAACAGACGATTTTTCAGAATAAATAACGTAACATTTAGGTTTAGTAACAGAATATTACTAAATATAACTCTGTCTAAAAGCATCGGAGGTGATGAACTACAATGAAAATATATAATGAACTGTAATGAAAATATGTATTGAAGAAAATATACAATAGCTGAAAAAAATGAGCAAACATCTAGAAAATCTAAAATTATCGAATAATTAAAAAACTTATGAGGATATCTACTACATCATATCACATCATCTATAAATCATTCACATCAGGGGTGTAATAGAGCGTATACAGTGGTATACGCCGTATAAATTCTGGATTTTTAAAAGAAACTCTGTATACTCTCTGTTTCTCAAATAAAGTTATTGCGCATATATTCTTTGAGTATGTCTTCTGTCCATCTATAAAGTACATCCTCTGCTTGTTTGTTTTTTACAGTTACAGCACTGATTCATATCGTTGTATTTTTATACGTTAATTTTTTCAAGGAGAAAAGAAGAGATTGTTTTCTTGTGATAACTAATTTATTTGGTAAAAATACGTAGACCATCGTTTCTCAAAAGTCAGTAGAATACTTATGATGTAGAATCATATATTTAAAATTTAAAATATTCAAAATCGTATTTGTTCCTGAAATGCAGTTCGTTAATTTATTTCTGCTCTCATAAATCTTAAAATCTATTCATTTACTGGCTAGTATAACTTTATTAGCTCATCTAAATAATATTATTATTTCACAATAATATTATTTCCTGTCAAAATTTTTTAGCTAAATTACTTTTTTTTCTGGCATTGTATTTCGTTAATCTTCGAATACGTTTATGATATAAATTAAACAGCTATCACTAGATAATCGAACGAATAACAACTACAAAACAGGAATTCCACTTTTTCAGAATTTAGTGTCGCCCCCGATGAAAAAAAAATATATGTGTATATAAATAGTACAAAACATATTTCAATTTTAAGACCTACAGCACACGCTTTTATTTTATGTAAAATGACGCCATTCGCATCCGCTTAAGAATGCCACATTTACGATCCACTGTTAAACATCGACAGTAAAGTAGGCATACACCGTCACTATCGCGAAATAGTACACAAATGCAGCAAAAAGATGCCGTCATTAAAGAAACTCGACCAAAAAGAAAAATCGGCTGTCTAATGATTCATAGGCCTTCATTTGTTTGTAACCTTAATACAGATACTAAAAATTAAATATAGTTTATAATAGCTCCATGTTTTAACAGAAATAATTGGTTTATATTTTTTCAAAATACTTTAATTACATTTTCTTTCGATTCTTATGAAAAAATGGCAACAAAAATATATAATTAATATTTTACAACTATTTTTCTTTTACTTTCTACAAAAATGGAATACTTCCGTTGCCAATATTAAGCAAATGGCTCCAAAAACTACAAAAAAATTAATATTTCAAAAATAAATGGAGATTCAGTTTTCAAACAAATTGCATTTAAAACTACTTTTTTTTCCCCAATACGACGATATAAAAATTGAAAATGTGAGATGGTTAGAAGTTTAAAAAATTACTATAGAGTATTTAATCGTACTGCTTTGTTTTACGGCGGGCTTCTGTAAGGTAACGTTATTTTTTGAATACGACACAAAATAAGCTGGGAGAAAGAAATAGCATACCGTACCGGGTGCTAATAAAATATCGAAGGATTTATTGCTTATTTCATAAAATCATTATGAAACATTTTTCCTCCGTTATCTATTGCCAGATTCACTCATGAGATTTGAATTTTATATGTTGGAATATTAATGGATTTTTAAGTTAACGGTTGGACAGAAGGATGTATTCCGTAGACTTGGCTGCTGGTTCGAATCCCGCTGGTTCCATTGCATACACTCTTTGTGTGGAACTCCCAGGATGCATTTCTCTTGTGTTGTAATATTTCCTTGTGCTATCTTGTCTCTGACTTATAAGCGGGCTCTCATGGATAGCACACAAGTGATATGTTTGTTGTTCAATAAATAAATAAATGAAATAAATGTGTCGCGCAAATATATTTTTTAATTTAAACATTTTTGCATTATTATTTGCGGCCATTTTAAATATGTCGCAATTTCCACCATTTACGATTTTTAATGCATAATAATGAATTTTTTTTTTTTTAACATTTTCTTTCTCTTTCAAAATTCAAGTGTAAATATAGTTCTTATGACGTAATTTTCAATATTTTCCTGCTTTTAATATGTAATCATTTAATTCTCATTTGAAAGTTTTTTTCTTTTTATAATAGCCACGTGTGAATACATTTTTAATTTGAAGGAAATATTCTTTGCACTGTTTTAAAAATTGGCAACAATTTAAAATAATGCCCTTTTCTAAAATATGTAATAAATATCTCTCGAAATGTTGAAAATTTGAATTTAAAATGGAAATAAATACTTAAAGAATTAATCAAATTAAAAAAATAAAGGCAGTCTGCACACCGGGAACTTCCAATGTTTAAAATGATCTAAAAATAATTAAATTCCTATGTATAGTTTTTTCTCCGATAAAACTTTTTTAATGGAACGATTTTGACCAACTTTAACATTAAAAATCTCTTTAAATAATTATTCGATTTGAAAACTGTCTGCATTATCGTATTTATCAAACATCTCTCTATTATGTTACCGATTTTCATATTTTTGTGTGCAACAGGTTTTTTTTAATATTAACGAAGGAAGACCATGACTAAGCATTCAAATAGAAGCCTATCTACCGGAAATATCTACGCAGATTTTCATTGGTCCACTTCCAAATCGTTACTTTTTTTTTATATAGAGAAGGATTCCTAAACGATAATCTATGACGAAGATGTTTTATTACTTTTTTTAAATAATAGTAGTAGAAAAGGAAAATATTCACCAACAGCAGCCTTGCAATAGCTGAAAAAAGAAATGGTCACAGACACAATAAAATAACAACACAATTAAGTTGGTTTGCGGTATGTCGCTCCATTTATTGAAAATGCAAATTATATAATCATTAAATTATATGTATATATATAGTATGTCAGACTAATATTTACTGTAAATATAATGCCATTTTACAGAGACTTTCTCTTAGACAGTTTTAGGAGGGTGCTGGACCCACTCTAACCATTCATTTAAAAAAATAGCATCTTCCTTGCCCAAATAAGGATCATAAATATGACGAGATCATCAAATATAAAGAATTCTTAAAGCTTAGTATATTCTGAAACAGGATTTCAAGTCAGGTAAAATGGAATAGCTCCAAGTATCGGGTTAATTTCCCCACCTGTTTTAAATGAAAGGGTAAATATTTTAAGACATAAAATTGTTTTTTGTGCAGACATAACAATAATAATAATCAAATTTTACACAGGGAAAATAATCCAAAAATTAAACAGCATATCAATCAAATTCTCATTTACAGGGAAAATCTTCAGCATTTGAAAAATGAATCTGCTTTTGAAATCCTCTGTAGTCCGCTGGTCCGAGACCACCAAAAATTCAATTGGGCCACTAATTTGAAAAATTTAGTGGTCCGCAGTACCAGTAACTTTTTTTCACTGTCTCACAGGGTCACAGGTAAACTTAAATTTTCCCATCCCCGAGAAAACCGCAACCAAACACAAATCACACATTTTTTTTAATTAATAAAATTGCATTAAACCTTAGTAAGTTGAAATAATTAGAAATAAAATACTAATTAATAATTTTATAGTTTTTCTTTCCTGTTTAATTTTTAGTAAATTATAATTTTACATTTTATTATGTTTTAAACTTTGGATAACTGCAAAGGAAGTTTGGTTTATATTCTAGGAGGGAGGGGTCACTCAAAGGGTTAAAGGGACTTAATAGAATTTTATGTTCCTTGGGGCCAGTGACTTTTTTTTAATCAATTCTACCACTGAATCAATGTATTGCAAAATGATTAAATTTGGCGAGTACGGATTTTTGATTCAAAATGAACAAAATCTGGAAGAATGTGCTGTAGAAAAAGAAGGTAATTTGTACTACTGAAGCGTTCGGGCAGAATGTACGGTCCCAACAGATGATCTCAAAGAATCCCTCCTCAGACATTACCGAACTTGTGGCGCACTTTCGACAAGACAGTGCAGTGGGGATTTCTGGACCACCACATATGCGCACTGACCACGACATCGCTCGTAAAACAAGGGCGGGAAACTGTGAATCATTCTCTATGACATCAAGCATCCAAAATATGAACTGTACCCGAAGTGGGTAATCAGCATTGAGTAGGAGTTTGATATTCTGCACATGGAAGGAAGGCATGTTTTTTGCACGCAAAACCTTCCACACTATTTCATGCTAATGTAAGAGAATCACGCGGTAGAAAATGAAAAATACAAGAAGTCAGTTCAATTCAAATAACATCGTTTTTCATAAAAAGTCGTTTTCATAAAGTGTCATATTTTTAATTTATTCATTTCCTGCGCGTTAGAAATTAGACTTTGTATCATCTTTTACTGTGCAAAATAGAGCACCATTTATACATTCTTCAAGAGACCATCTCTGTAAAAAATATAAAGAAAAAATAACTTCATCACACTAATATATGACAGACCAAATATAATCATACATCTCTATAATAATAGACTAAATCATGTGACTGTCATCAACAATTCCGGGCTGATCACATCGCTTTTTATATGCAGGTGCCATTTTGGTGTTTTAATGTTAGCTAGGCGCAGGTGATAAATGATCAAATATTCTCCCATCGTCCTAATTTCATCTATGTTGTAATACACTAGATTAATATTAACACAATTATTCTAATTGGTAAACAAATCATATTAGATGTAAATTTCCAACTGGGCGAAAAATGTCCGGACCAGGATTCGAACCCGGGACCTCCTGGCTGAAGCCGCCAGTGCTCTGCCATCTGAGCTATCCCGGACGATTCTGGTCGAACTTTTTCACCCAGCTGACCTTGATGATTACAGCATCGGGTCTGAAACCTGGTTCAGCTCAACAGAATAAATCTCAGTGCAAAGTACGCATCCAGCGATTTCTGGAGTTCTATTTCCTGAGATTTATTCTGTTGAGCTGAACCAGGTTTCAGACCAGATGCTGTAATCATCAAGGTTAGCTGGGTGAAAAAGTTCGACCAGAATCGTCCGGGATAGCTCAGATGGCAGAGCACTGGCGGCTTCAGCCAGGAGGTCCCGGGTTCAAATCCTGGTCCGGACATTTTTCACCCAGTTGGAAATTTACATCTAATATGCTGTAATAGTCCAAGCCATGTGATTATCATAAATAATTACGAGCTGACCCCTTTGCTTTTCATATGTATGGTGAGCATTTTTAATGAAAATTACTTTTTAGAATAAAACTACATAATACTTGCCACCATCGCAAAGAATTCTTGATACTTTTATGTTAGGTGGACGCAAATTTCGACAATAACATTTTTTATTTTTTGCGTGATAAATCCAAACATTGTTTTGATGGTGAAATTAAATGAGATGGTTTATGGCATGATTTATTATTTTCGCTCTCTCTTCTTTTTTTTTTTAAGAAATACGTAAAAGTCATGAATTTTAAATGTTTCAGTTTTAAATTAAAGTTGTGTATTTTAAACAAAATGAGCTGCAGGATTATATTTTAAAATGCTTGGCATGAATTTAAGGAAGACCAAACTGGTCGCCAAGGGCGACTAGTTTCTAATAATATAGTACTTCGCCAATGTTTACTTCACTGAAGTATTTTTTTTTTTTTTTTTTTTTTTTTTAGAAATACGATTTTATCATTTTTTCAAAGAATTTTAAAGTACTATATTATTGTGTGTATTTTTTGCACTTTTTAGAGTATGTGTTTTTATACATGGGATTAGATTGAAAATTATAGATTCTAAAATGAAAATATGATGAACTAGATGTTAGCAGCTAACGATTTATAATATACTTTTAATTAGTTGAATTTTATTTTACGCTTTCATACATTACTTGATTATTAAACCACGGGTATCCAAGTAATTTCTTTCTTTCATAGTTCTTAAATGAATATTTTTTTTTCTTTCTGTTTTATTTTTCTTTAATGCTTTTGAACGCTGTATGTTCATGGCGAGGGGGGGGGGGGGATCATTACATACAGCAACCAAGTTGTGCAACAATCTCAAAAGTATACAAAACTTGTCAGCGTTCGAAATCCTTGGTGGTCCGCTGGTCCGAGACCACCAAAAACTCAATCGGACCAACTAATTAAAAAAAATTATTAGTCCGCGGGCACAGTAACTTTTTTCCTTGTCTGACAGGTAAACATAAATTTTCCCGTCCCTCAGAAAACAGAAACCAAAAACAAAGCACATAATTTTATTTTATTTAAACAAATAAATAAAATTGCATTAAACCTTACAGTCAGTTAAAATAATAATCGGAAATAAAATATCTAATTAATAATTTCATAGTTTTTGTTTATATACTATTTATTTAATTTTCAGCAAATTATAATTTTACATTTTATTATGCTGACAATTTTGGATAACTACAAAAGTAGTTTTAGACCGGGAGCCGGCAGCACAGACAATCGCCTCATCGAGTTCATGGAATTTTGATTCGCATATTAAAACGCAATCGGTCTGCCAAGTCATATCATGGTGGAAAACACCTGAAAACCCGATTTTAGCGGGTGACTCGTAGGTTTACCATTGTGTTTTCCTGCTCCCAGTCCTTCATGTTTTCATACCTTTTGGTGAAGGAAAACACAATGGTAAACTTACGAGTCAGCCGCTAAAATCGGGTTTTCAGGTGTTTTCCACCAAGATATGACCTGGCAGACCGATTGCCTTTTAATATGCGAATCAAGATTTAACTAATCCTAGAATTTCATCCGTGAACTCGATGAGGTGATTGTCTATGCTGCCGGCTCCCAGTGTATTTGATTTATATTCCACGAGGAGTGCTGCCCCTCAAAGGATTAATAGTATCTAGATTTTTATGTAGCAAGCTAGTGATGATGACTGCATACCAGTAAATTCTCATGCTTACTGCTTCCTTGAGAATAGTGACTTTTTTTATCAATTCTACCGCTGCTTGCAATGATGCATGTATGAATGCTGCACGTTCATGAAAACTAAAATCACTGGACAAAGCAACCTAGTTGTTCAAATCAGAATATTTTGCAACGTTCCTTCAGCTAATCAAAAATGTGTGACACCCCCCCCCCCCTCCCAAGAGACCGATTGACCAATTTCCAATTTTGGCAATTATAGTCTGACAAATTTTGAGTTTTCTTTACCCTTGACCGATTGGCGTATTTCGCGATATTTTCCTTGTACCGATAGGCAAATTCAACGTCTTTTTCAGTTACTGATATTTTTCACGATATTTTCGTTCTATTTGCGACCGATAGGCAAAAATTTTCTTACCCGCAACTGACAGGTGAATTTTGTGATATTTGCATTCTACCAGACATGCTACAGGCTCAAGAAAAAAAAAAAAAAAATGAACTTTTACAGCTTGACGCGCGAAAAGAAATTGGATTTTTCCCATGTCTCCATCACAAATTTATTTACAGAATTGATTATGTTGTACTTGTTTTTCATTTGCTATTATCAATGAGCCGAAGTAGTAAGAATTGCATTAAAAAATAATGCAATTCTTAATATTTCGGTTCCATTTCCCATCTATTTTCCTATTGGCTGTTACCTGGAATCCTCTGTTTTCCTATTGATCAATAAACCTTTAACTTGCATCCCCATCTCTCCTATATATGTGAGCAAATTTCCGCCATCCTTAACATTGTATGCTATATGCTACCGAAACCGGTATGCTCAAAATTTAAAATTGTTAGTGCTTTTAACGTTGATATTTTTACATATGTATATGGGGTTTCCAAATTTCTGTAATTATTACTTATCAATCGACTGATTTTTTAAAATGTGCAATTAGGCATATTTTAGCTATGTTCAGTAGTGCACTTTTGTACGACATCCTTTCTAGGGTTGCTACATATCAGGGAATTTCGCTGACTTTAGGTCAGAAAGATACCAGTATTTACTTAGAGACAAACTCGTCTTATGGAATCGCGCGATTATATAAGTCGAGTTTTTTCTATAAAAAATACTGCTATTTTCCCTTAAACTGTAGGAACTCTGTTTCTATAGCTGCAAACCTTTTGTAATTTTTCAAGTCAAATAAACACAATTTGAATCCAAAAATATATTTAATAAATGAAATCAAATAAGTAGTGCATAGAATACAAAACACAATTTATTAACTAAATTTTCTAATTTAATATATACACTGGCCTCCAAAAGTTAAGATACAGGGACTGGATGCTTTCGATTGCACACGGTTTGTCGAATATCTACCAACATTATTGGCGAATTGTTCTAGAACTTCTGGGATGTAAAGAACATGCTTGATTTCATATTTCTCGATGAAGATTTATCGGGGGTACAATTAGGGGACTAATAATAAATTTAATAATAAAATAATATTTGCGATCACCTATGAAACAGGAAAGGCTGGAAATGGTTTGTCACTGTGGTAAATGACTATTTGGGTCATGTTCAACGTTTGTATGCATTTGTATAAGCATAGCACTCCTATTCGTGAAGATGTTAACGTTTTTGTGAAAAATTCAAAAGTTTTTTGTTTACAGCATACAGAGTTTTCAACCAAACAACTTTCCAAAAACCTGGCAAAGAACAGTAGAAACAGTATAATGCAATTAAAACATGAATATATTGAATATTTGATGAGATATGGGCACTTATATGAAATAATTTTTAACATCGCATGCGTATAAGATTTCAAAATTTTTATTTCATAATTTGGTAGCCGGCTATTTTGGGTAACTTCTGTAAAAAGTCCAGTCAAATATTGTGAAAACTCAGAAAGATATAGTGAGTTGATTGAAAAGTTGTGGAAAAACCCTTATAATAAAGCTATTTGTAGAAAACAACTCACTATATCGCCCCTATCTTTGTGAAATTTCTCGATATTTGACTGGACATTTTAGATAAGTTGCCTTAAATAGCTGACTACCAAATTATGAAATAAAAATTTTGAAATCTTCCACGCACGCGCAGTTAAAAATTATTTCATTTAAGTGTCCATATCTCATCAAATATTCAATATATTCATGTTTTAATTGCAGTATACTGTTTCTACTGTTCTTTGGCAGGTTTTTGGAAAGTTGTGTTAAATTTGGTTGAAAACTCTATATGCTATAAACAAAAAACTTTTGAATTTTTCACAAAAACGTTAACATCTTCATGAATACGAGTGCTATGCTTACACAAATGCATACAAACGTTGAACAGGACCCAAATAGTCATTTACCACAGTGACAAACCATTTCCAGCCTTTCCTGTTACATAGGTGATCGCAAATATTATTTTATTATTAAATTTATTATTAGTCCCCTAATTGTACCCCCGATAAATCTTCATCGAGAAATATGAAATCAAACATGTTCTTTACATCCCAGAAGTTCAAGAACAATTCGCCAATAATGTAGGTAGATATTCGACAAACCGTGTACAATCGAAAGCATCCAGTCCCTGTACCTTAACTTTTGGAGGCCAGTGTATATATATATATATATTTTTTTTTTTTTTTTTTTTACCTGACAGCTATGCTTTGCAAAATAAAGATTGCATCAGCGTGTATAATCATTTTCGGAAATAAATACAATTTAGAAAATCAAATTAAGTTTTGTCGATTTGGTTGATAAAAATTAATGACGAGTGTTTTTTTTTTTTTTCCGAAAAATGAGATAAAATAAACAATGAACAAGGTATGGATAACTGAGGAACTTTACATGAATATTTTTTTAATATGGCTGTGTTTTGTAACTGCGAATTTTATTCTGTGCAATGGTAATAACATTATGTACCTTTTACATGTGGCCTGCACCTTTTTATATATTGCTTAATTGACCCGCGGCGGTAAACGAGTTTGGCATGACTACTCTAACCTATAATAAAGTAAATAATGAATGATTAATAGCCTGTTCTGTAATTTAACATTGCTCGCTTTCCCGGAAACTAAAACTCACATTGGAATCATAGTTAAGGTATCTGACTACGTTAAAAATGCAATTTTAGACCAAAATTGTCAAATTTATTTTCTTTTATTTTATTAAAGACCAGCTCTTTACCTTTCCAAAACTGTATTTGTTTTTATTGTACGAGAAATAGATCCGGAGTTATAGCGGTTTTAAAACTACTCAACAGCTGTCACTCAAACCGAAAGTGCTGTTTAAAGGGCTTTAAAATTTAAAATTTTTAAATTGCTTTTAAAGGGTCGTATGTTTGGAGAAATTTCGCGATTTTGGATGCATTTGTTTAATAATAAGAAATGTAAATAATATGCTCCATGAAATTTAGATGTATATTACTGTAAATTCTTGTAGTAAAACGTAAATCTGAACTTTATATGCATTTTTTGGAAAATGTAATTCTCGGTGAAAATTCCATACGCAAAACATGATTTCTCAAAAAGTTATTGGAATATCACTATGAAATTTAAAATATATGTTATTTCCACTATTGTGAAGGCAATGAACTAAAGATTTAAATTTAGAATAAATATTTTTTGTTTTATGGATGTTTTTGTGGAATGACATCGATGAATTTTATGAAAATTAACATGTAAACAGGTGCGATATGCTATAAGTTTTGAAATACTCAAAGAATCTCTTAGATTTTAGTTCATTGCCTTCACCAATGTCATAAATATGAAGTGTAAAAAGGAAATTAAGATACATACAGTAGAATTTCCTTTAGAGCGTTTTGCGTTTCGGGCCAAATTTCACTAAATTTTACTATAGATTCCTCCATTTACCAAAATTTTATCAATAAATGAAATATTTTTTACTTTTTTTTTTCACATTTTCTAGTCCTAATCTTAGTAAAAATAAGTTTGAAAAATAATTAAATAGCTTTTTTGGAAAAAATTGCTCCGTACGTAGGCAGGCACCTTAAGCATTTAAGTCCAAATAAAATTCCAAAAATACAGAAATAAGTAACTATCCTAGGTGTTATTAATAAGTAGCAGATAATGTTAGAGATTTTTGTGCTATATTAAACAAGTGAAAATTAAATTTGAAAAATCAAAAAACCTGACTGCATAAAAAGCGAACTAATTAATTATTTCTCATCAATGCGAAACTATTTTTTAGATTACTTACCTATTTTTAGGTGCGTTCGTAATTGCCGAAACGTCAGTGAAGGCTTACTGTGGAGACACGAAAAGTTTTGATTTCCGTTTGTCTGTCTGTCTGTCTGTCTGTCTGTCTGTCTGTCTGTCCGTCTGTTCCGCGATAACTGCCGCAAAAAGCATCCGATCGGCTTGAAATTAATGTGGCATGTTGATGAGGTACTCGGACTTAGCTGTATGGTTTTTGGTTAAATTTGGTTCATTCGTTCGGGAAATATAGAACATTTTATTTTGCTCTGTAATGCTTTTCAATGACAAGTCAGACGATTTTCAAATTTTCATTTGTTGAAAGAAATGGCTCATATAAAAAATGGATTTAAATGGTAAATTTTTGATGCTGAAATTTTTAAATAAGAGTAGTATATTATTCCTATTAGTTTGCAATTTTGTCAAAACATTTGTCAGAGCTTTTAAATTAGGTGTATAACTTATGATGGAATTTTATACATGTGTTCGAATAATATAAAACATTTTATTTTATGAATTTACTTATATTTCATTTTTTTTTCTTTTAACCGTTGCGTAGCAACTATATCTCATCTAAAAATATCATAAATGTGAAAGTATGTATGGTTTTTAAAGTCAAATCAAAGTTAAAAGGAATGAATTAATGAATGCCTTTGTATAGATATTTGCATATAGATTGATTTAAACGCAGAAATGAAAATAGTATTTATATACTATATAGAATAATATCTTTATTTATGTATTCAACTATTTTGATTATAAAGGAAAAAGTTCGTTATTTTCATACAGAATAAACTGACATTATTCTATTAAACTTTATAAACTTTATTGTTGAAAAAAAAAAAAAAAAAAAAAAAAAAAAAAAAAAGGGAATAACAATTTCTCCCAAAGAGTTCATTTTAATTTGTAAGATTTTCACGTGCAAAGGGAAAATGCAGCAAATTACAAATAATATAAAAGATAAATAGGACAGGAATGAATACATATAAACATTTCACACCAAATACCACCTAAATTAATTTTTGTAGTGGTATTTTCCCACACTACGAAGAAAGATTCCTCGATTTACACGATTTTACTTGGCCTTCCTTTTCTCATTGGTTGCGATTTCATTTTCGCAATTGCGTATATTAATTGGCACAAAATTTTACATTTTTATGACTGAGGTATATGTAAGGCCATACAAATAAGAAATTCCGTATTGTTTCCTATAAAATGTGATAAAGTGTTGGTTAACTATATATGTTTCTATTAAGAGGAGCAGGGCTGCCAAGCCTCCGGCGTTCTGGATACCAGTATTTTAATACAAAAAATGTTACTTTATTTAATTGAAACATTTGCGCGATTTAAAAGAACAACATTTTCTGTAAGGTAATAGTGTTGTGCAAAAAGCCTGAGACTTGCCATGTCTGGTGGTGAGTGAAATGTTTTATTTAATGCATTTATCTCTATTTTAATGCTACGTGAACAACGTCCCGTGTAACAGCTTGTAGAGTGTAAAATAAATTATTAAAATAATCCCTATTACGAAAAATGAAACAAAATGCCCGGCTAAGGGAAATAAAAGGTTAGTTAATTTTTCGTAATTTGACCTGAACACAGGTGTGCATCAAATTTCAACGGTGTTTGTAACATCACGATTTTAAATTAAATGTGGATACTATTAAAAGGCTATCACAAAAAATACTTAACGGCGCCATATCACGTTTATCTATTTAGTCAATTGGAAGTGGACACGATGATGAATTATTAACCGTTAGGTTTAGAACTCCCCCTACTTTAGGGTGATTTTAGTAAGTTAATGCTATCGAGTACATTTTTAGATATTTAGATTAGATCTTAGATATAAATATTGCAGAATGGTAATCAAAATTATTATTAGATTTCTAAATTAGATGTCTCAGTTTACATTTCCAAAAGTTCTTTATCCATTAGATACAGATGTTTGTGGTTAGCAGGCAAGTAAATACTGCTGTATGGATATTAGGATAACGTAATATGCTTGACCAAATTGTTGCTTATCCTTATAAATCGCAGTGTAAAAATGAATCTAAGATATAGGATAATCATTAACTCAATCAATAGAAAATTACAAATGCAAAATAAATTACACAACGGGGGGTTCAGGGGGGGGGGGGGTGCACCCCCCTGAAGAAATTTGCTTTATTATATAAAAATTACTAGAATAAGTAGCTCGTGAGAATTTCAGAATATCATTACATAACAACGTGTTTAATTTAACGCTTCTACTGTCTGAAACCATCGAAATATTTTTTTCTCCTTCTATAAATGTTTGTGTAATTTAAAAGTTTAAATTTTGTTTTTGTAGAAAGATTAATATTAAGCAAAATTTGCTAAAAACAATAAGTTGCAGAGATGACGTTGAGGCTCTTGATCTGCAGATTTACTAGTTATATAAATACGTAGCACCTATAGTCGTCGTTCAGTCCGTCCGTCTGTCCGTCCGTCTGTCTGTCCGCATGTAACAGAGCAAAAACTACCCAACCGAATGGTCTGAAATTTCAAATATATGATTGTTGCAAAATTTTGTCGAGCCATTTCAAATTTTATAAAAATCGGATGTATAGTTTAATTACAGGGACAGTCAAAAGTTTTTCTTTACATTACGGCCAATGGGAAAAATTATTGCAAGTGGATTTTAATGATATTAGAGCCTTCCGAATGATCTGAAATTTTAAAGATATAACTGTTGCAAAATTTTGTCGAGCCCTTTAAAATTTTAGGAAAATCGGATGTATAGTTTAATTACAGGGACAGTCAAAAGTTTTTCTTTACATTACGGCCAATGGGAAAAATTATTGCAAGTGCATTTTAATGATATTACAGCCTTCCGAATGGTCTGAAATTTTAAAGCTATAATTGTTGCAAAATTTTGTTGAGCTATTTCAAATTTTAGGAAAATCGGGTGTATAGTTTAATAACAGGGACAGTCAAAAGTGTTCCGTTACATTACGGGGAATGGGAAAAAATTATTGGAAGTGCATTTTAATGATGTATCAGACTATGCGCTTTATGAAGCGCAAAAAATTATACATTCAGTACAATATGGAATGCAAAAAATAATTATAAAACTAGTTATAGTACGAACGCACCTCATTTGCCACGTTTGACGAGCAATTTCCAACTTGTTTTATTTACTTGTATTCATGACTTTTAAGTTGTGTTTAATTGTTAGTTCTTATCTATAAACGCTGTTTTGATGAGGTCTATAGATGTCTATGAAGGTTAGAGTTCCAGGAAAGCTAGAGATCCTACCTACACAACTTTCAGGTTGTGTAATATTTGAACGGAGCTTCTGACTGTAAAATAGTCAATGAAACATCGTCTTCATTTCGAAAGACCTATCCAATGATATGCCACTCAGTATGGTGCGTAATTTTTTTTCGTAACTACCTCCATTTTAAATTTATAAAAACAAAACCTAGCCATCGGACGGTTAAGACGAATCGATAGAAACCTCATTCATTAAAATCCATCCAGCCGTTGGGATGTTTCGAGGGTATAAAATAATCCACATACCCAGATGCGCGTGAAACACATAACCCTTCTTGGCAATCGGGTAAAAAGGTCAAGACACACGGTACTTTTTCTGGTGATACTTTACATAAAAATTTGGTAGAGCATTTCTTGAGAAGCTTAAGGGCATAGGATATAACCCTGTATCAACTCGGATACAAAGTAAGTCAATTAGTGAGGTTGAGGATTTAACCATAGATGCCAACATTTCTTAATTATTCCGGAGTTCCAAGACAAACATATTTAAAAACGGAAAGTGTGTACAAAAAAATATCTCTTCTTCCTATGAGGTTCATTTTAGCATTTCTTTCAAGATTTTTAATTTAATTAACTGGTTAATTTTTTTTTATCTTTGATCAGAATCCGGAATAATCAACAGATGTTGGCATCTATGATTTAACATTTGATAAAGCCGCGTAGAATAAGCTATAATTTTCCAAAATACGTAATCAGATTTAATCGAATTAAAAAAACGAAAATATGAAACTAAATAAAATCCTAAATAACTGTTAAAAATAGTAGACCGAAACATTTTCAGAATAAGCGTTTTAAACAGAACGTAACAATGCAAATTTAAATGCTATCGTTATAGTAATAATTCCTTCTCTAATTCGGGTAAATATGTAATAAAAGTATTATCAGTTCTACGACTTTTGTAGAAAAATTGTTACTTGAAAGAAGCATTTACACGTTTTAGAGAATTAGTGATATTTTATCCGTTTGTTCTAAGGATAATACTAATCCCGATTTGCTTTAATCGAGAACAATGCAAAAGCTGAAATGTAATTAGATAACTGGCTCAGCAATTTCCGATACAACAATTAAACGTTTTCAAAGATCATTTCCTAAACATGAAATGTTCCCGCCTGATGTTCAATTGAGATTGCTGAAAATTATTAAAATCTATTGATGAAATTTTCAGCTGTCTGCTTTTGTGAATTCTTCATATGAAAATTAAACTAAAAATGTTAAATTGTTCTTAATTCAAGAAGGTAATTTTCAATTAAGGAAGGAACTGAATTTAATATATTTCCTAACAAATTAAAAACGATGCATATAAGCCAAATTGTGAATTCTTCTAAAATTTTAAAAGGATTGGTGCATGAATATTCTTACAAAAGACTGGGGGAAGGTGGAATTAAAAATCGCTGCCGGTTCGGTCTTCAGGCGCAAGTAGATTTCGAAGTTAAGTACTAATTTCACCAACAAACACTAAATCATGATTAGAGATAAACCCACTTCAACAATTTTATCTGGCCGCTTTTGACGAGTTTTTAATTTCATTTTTATATAAGAGCTGGTTTTGTCAGAACCATGTAAAGACAGTATTCAAATATATTTTTCCAAGCTCAAAGCTCGAAATTTTCTGGCACATTTACAGATTCATTTTTAAAAGGAAAAACATGAAACTTGCTGACGTGATTTTTTAAGAGATTTATAAGAGACCTATGCTTTTATTTTTCATTCATTTAATTAGTACTTGATTTATAAACAATTATTTTCTCAGTAGGACAATATTTTTAGTTTCCAACACAATCACTTCGAGAAATTCGGTTCAAAATGCCCACTTTGACATCATTTTTTGAAATATATTCTGTTTCTATCAAAAAATCGACCTTTACGGCACATTATATAGTTTCTGAATAAGAAAACCTACCATTTGGATGCGTTTGAAAGCAAAAATAAATTTAAAAATGAGTCAGAAAATAAGCAGTTTAAATTTGAGTAATACGATATTTTTTCTTCAACCTCTATGTATTTTTAATTTGTTTTGGCTGTAAAAATTGGTCCTTTCAAAAATTATTCAATATAAAAGTTGTAGACAATATTGAGAAGATGTATAATAAATTTAAGCGGGTTGATATCTTGTGAATTGACGAAGTTATGGATTTTTTTCTTCTTCAACCCCCCGACCCTTTTTTTTCGTTTTTAATTTTGTTTGCGGTAAGAATTGGTCCTATCAAGAACTTGTCAATATAAAAGCTGTAGATAATATTAAGACGATTTATAATAAATTTAATTGGATTTGATATCTTTAAAATTGACGAAGTTATGAATTTATTTCTCTCCAAAACCCTATTTTTTTTTGCCCCTTGAACCCATTTTTAATTTTATCAAAAATCTGCCATACTTAATTTTTTGGCCCTTTTTTTTTAGAAGTAATAAAAACTTTAAACTGAGTCGATGTGTATTATAATTAAGAAGCTATGGGGTTTTTTCGTTTTTCACAAAACTCCCCCTTAGTCTGATTTTGCCCATTAACGAACTTGACCAAGATTTTATGCCCCTTCATTTTATGTACCAGTTTGGAAAAGATTTGTGCAGAATTATGGGAGTTATCGTGTCTATAAAAAAGTGATATAGGTAGATAAATAGATAATTTTTTTACTGGGGGTGGTTTTGGGTTCTAGGGGTCATGATCGGTGTAGATCTGCAAAATTTTTTCCGAAATTCCAACATAGGAGAGAATGTAATAGGTAGTACTTCATACGAAATCTACCTAAAATGTGAAAAACTTTTCTTGGAAAAGGATTTCTCGTCCATATACTGTGAAGCCTCTGTGTCATAGCGTTGCGAGTTGCAATAAATTAGTAACTACAAAGGTTGAAGACCGAATGTACAGCTATGTAAAAACAAAGTAAACAACCCCCTACTAATTCTGTAACAAATTACTGTAGAAAAAAGTTACTGGTACCAAACGATTGGAAATAATGTCTTCTTTTAAATGATGCATGTAAAATATTCTTTCGGGCCACCTACATATCAAAACGAACCTGAACTTTGTTTTTTTTAATAGCAATACCCAAGATTGACACCATAACTAAATTCTACACCCTTCATTAGCCTAAATACAAATTTTCAGGAAATTCATTTTATTAGTTTCATGGAAATTAATTATTTAAAAATGCGCCTATTTTATGAGCTGTATCCGAATTGAAGTTCGGTACTCGATTGTTAAAATGCTACAGAATGACTGTGTAATTTCCATTAATGTATGCCAATATCACCATTTCACTCGCTTAATATGTTTCGACTATTGCAAGCTCAAATGTTTCAATAAAATGAGTAAAATATATTTTTTCAAATTATGCTTTTCTGCACATCATAGACGGCCCCTTAAACCATCATTTTAAAGTTTATGAAGCATAATTCAAAAACTACTTGGAAGAAAAATTTTAAATTGAGATTTCGCATAAAGCAGGACATAATAAATATAAATTTATAAAAAAAATGTAGGTTGCAATTAATATTTTCTAAATTTTGAACTTTCATAATTCAAAAAGTTATAATCCAAATGACTTGAAATTTTGTTTCTAGACATAGTTTCAACAGAAGATTTAAAATATATTGTCAAAATTGGATGTTGCTATTGAAAAAAAAACAATTTTTTTCTAGTTTTAATTTGTAGATGGCTCCATAAGTAAATTTTATGTACATCAAATAAAATAGACTTTATTTCCAATCGTTTGGTACCAGTAACTTTCTTCTATTGTAATTAGTTGTAGAGTTATTAGGGGTGTTTACTTTTTTTTTCCCACGACTGTAGAACTCGTAATCTGTAGTAAAAAGGCAACGCCTAATAGCTCCAGTTATAAAACCCAATGGGAAAATTCGCATGTGTGGTGACTTTCATGTTATATTAAAAAACTTTCTTGTAGTATAAAAATATCTCTTACCAAAAATTGAAGACGTTTTAACTACTTTAAAAGGTGGAGTATAATTCACAAAAAATACTCTTAAATCAGATACATCTCTATTTACCTGTACATAAAAAATAACAAGAATTTTTAACAATAATTATATCTAAAAAATGGTTCAATTCATAATGCTACCATACAGCACTGTGAGTTCCCCAACCATTTGAAAAAAAAAAAAAAGTTAGTAAAGGTATTTTAGTTTATATTGATGATAATTCTATTTCCAAGGAAAATGATGAATTGCATTTACTACGCCTTAAAGAAAATGTTAAAAAGGTTACTTGAATGTGGTAATTAAGTTAAATAAAGAAAAACTATTTTTTTATAATTTATGCAATTACCTATTGCGATTACAAAATAGATAAACATGAAATTCATAAAACTCAAGATAAATTGGATGCTATTTCGAATGCTCCACAACCTATTGAAGTTCCTCAGACACATGCTTTCTCAGGTAAAGTTTCTTATTATTCTAAATTTGTCCGAAATCTTTCTATTATTGCTCATCTTTTAAATCAGTCATATCAGAAAATACAAAATTTCCGTGGACTCTGATTGAAAACTTGCATTTCATAAAATTATACCTGACAGAGTTCCCATTCCTTTTTATCCATTTTTATCCCCTTTGAATTAGCCACTGATGTTTTTGCTTATAACATGTCAGAAGTCCTTCCTCACATGATGCCAAATAATACAGAAAATTCTATTGCTTGTTTCCAGAACATTGTAGAATGCAGAGAAACAGTATACGAAATTCGATAAAAGAGCAATTTCCACTATTTGTGGCATGTAGATTTTTTTATAATTTTTATATAGTAGAATATGCACCCTGTATACAAACAGTAAATCATCTGTGAATATTTTTTTTTATCCTTTTAATAGAATCCCAGAACTTTCTACTGCTAGAATGTAAAGATATACATTATATTTACAATCTTTTCAATGTGATCGATATATGCAGCTGACTTATGAAAATCACAGAGCACGGAATTGCCGATGCTCTTTTACGTCATGTAATGAAAACTTATCACTACCAAATTCAGCCAAAATAATTGGCGAATCATTTTTTCTTTAAAACTTTATTGTTAATTCTCGTGCTGTTGATTGATTCAGTCACAAACCCTGATCCAGTATTTGCCAAATTTACTACCATCTCATTTCTAATTCTAAAATTCATAAACAGAAAAAAAAAAAAAAAATGTTCAACATAGTTGCATTCTGATTCTAAGAGGACGTAGAGTGATTATTCCAAAAACTCATAGAAAGTAAATTTAAAAAGACATACACTTTGGACAATTTCCTATTGTCAAGATGAAATCTTTAGCTCCTAGCTTTATACTATGTGCAAGTCTAAAATAACAAGTCGGAAATTGTACGTCAAACGTGGCAAGTAAGGTGCGTTCGTACTATAATTAGTTTTATAAATATTCAGATCTTGGTGCAATAGGTGTTGCTCTCTTATGCAAAAATGCATGAATACAAAATTTATTACGATTTTATATATTAAATTCAGTAATATGGAAAGAATAGGCGACTCCATCTTAAATAAGACGTCATCACCGTGGCAACCTAGAATCAATGTATAATGAAATATCATTGAATTAATTAAGTATGATAGGATTTAATAGAATGAAGAAAACTTTTATTAATTTCTTTTTAAGTTTTGATTCGATTTTCAAAAAAAAATTTAAATGCCTCGACAAAATTCTACAACAATTATATATATTAAATTTCAAGCCATTCGGTTGAGCAGTTTTTGCGCTGTTATATGTAGACAGACGGGCGGACCAGGCGACGACTATAGGTGCTACGTATTTATGTTTTTACGAAGGAGCCTAATAAAAGGCAGGGATACTATCTTTACAGAATTCATTTGAAAATTAATCCTCAAAACACAGATATTCACCAATGGAAATAGCCTACTGCTCTGCGGCTAAAATAACGGGCGCAATTTGAGCAAGATAGGGAGGGGCAGTTCAGTTGACTCCCTCAAGGAATTTCACATTTTAGAGTGTATCAGTCATCACAAATCAGACTCAAAAAAAAGAAAAAAAAATCAAAATTTGCTCATAAGCTAAAATAATTTCTCAGATTTGATTAAAATAGAAACACTAGCATTAAATAAACATTTTAAACACAGAAATTAATTATTTTTTTGTTAAAACCTTGTCGCTGCAACATTTTCAAAGTGAGTCACATTTATCATTAATGAATACATTATTTAATTCAGATAATGTACCGGCCAACTTAGAAGATTGTTAGGGGACATTAATAGGAGTAAAAATTATTCGGTCAAAAATATAGAATATTTCTCTTTAATCGAATTCCTATTTCAGTTAATAACTTTGAAAATGACTCGTATTTCAGTTAATAACTTTGAAAATGGTGAAGTATAGTTTAATGAATCAAACAAAACAAGCAGGAAGCAGGATTTCTGCTTTTTCAGAACTTAGTGTCACCCCCAATGAGAGAAAAAAAAAATTATTATTATTATTATTATTACGAGGTGGAACCCGTCGAATTTCGACGAAAGAAAATGTTTAAGGAGAACTGCTGTTTCATTAATTTATAATAAACCTACAAAATTATACAACAAAAAATATGTCTTATATTTGGTAGTCTGACCCACAAACAATTTTTTTTATTTTACGAATTATATTATTTTAACCTAAAGGTCACTGCTCTTCTATAAAGACCCTCTAGATTTTTGTAAAACTTTGCGTTTCATTGGTATATGTGATTTCAATTGTATTATTTTCAACAGTGAACCATTTTCACCTGTGAAGAATTTCAAAGCCGCTGGAATAAAAATGATGCACTTATACAAAACATATTTCAGTTTTAAGACTTAAAATACCCGCTTTTATTTTACATAAAATGACGTCATTTGAGTCCGCTGAAGAATTTCACAATTACGACCCAGTCTTAAACAACATCTGTAGAAAAGTATGCATATGAGGTCACTATCGCGGAATAATACACAAACCCAACAAACAGCAATGTCGAAAACTCGACAAAAAAAATCGGCTATCTAATGATTCATATGCCTTCATTTGTTTGTAATATTAATATGAATACTTAAAATTAAATCTAGTTTATAATAGTTCCATGTTTTTAACGGAAATCATTCATCTATATTTTTTTTTTCAAAATAGCACGTATTTTAATTACACTTTTTTTTCTGTTGGTATGAGAAAAGGGCAACAAAAGGATATAGTAATCTATTATTTCTTCCTTTACTTTCTACAGAAATGGAGTACTTCAGTTGTCACCATTACAGAAATGGCATTAAAAACTACAAAAAAATAAAATTAATGTCTCAAAAATAAATTGAGATGCATTTAAAAGTACTTTTTTACCTATACGAAGATGTAAAAATTGAAAATGTGTGATGCTTAGAAGTTGAAAAAAATTGCAGTAGAGATTATCACTATTTAACCGTACAATGATACATCTGCTTCGTTTTACGGTTGGCTTATGTAACATAACGCTATGTTTTAGGGACGACACTTTAATTGTTGCCTGAAAGAAATACCATGTCGGAGGGCTAAAAAGAGTCTGCAATCAATGACACTGTAGGAACTGGTAATTGCAGTCCGAAATATGAAGTGTAGTTCATGCTGCTAGCGAGTATAATGGAAAGGTATAACAGTTTTCTGTATTCAAATCAATTGTTATCAAATTTAGAACATAGGAAATCATTTACAGTACATATACATTTAACGTCTGAATTTAAAAACCATTAAAACACCAAATAAAATAAACTAAGACAGACTTGAGCACAGTGAAAAAATAAAATTTATAAAGAATATAATGTCACCACTACTGTTTACAGAAAACCTACTTCTACTGGTCAATATACTAATTTCAATTCAATATGCCCTTTCAACCATAAAATAACCGTTATTAAGACTTTAGCCTTCAGAGCCATAAAATATTGCAGTTCCAGAAATGATTTTGAAATAGAGAAATTAAATTTTATCGCGATTTGGTTAATAATAGCTATCCTATTGGTCTTGTTAAAAAAATCTTTAAAAATACTTTAAATTTTGTAAATTCTACTCCCCCGCCTTTTCAACGTAGTAAACGAAGCTCCTTTATCTGTATCCCTTATTATAAGAACATTTCTTAAAAATTTTCTGGCATCCTAAAATCATTCAATATTGGGGTTTCTTTTAAACCTATTAATAAATTGAGTTCCTTTTTCAATAAGCATAAATTTCAATATGATAAGTCTAAATTACCCGGTGTTGTTTATATTATTCCTTGCAAAGATTGCAATAGTGTTTATATTGGTGAAACTGGTAGATCATTGGAAATTCGCCTAAAAGAACATACTGGTGCTTTAAAAAAGGGTAATTTGAATTCAAAAATTGTCCAGCATTCACTTCAAACGAATCACATTCAGCTCATTGCGAACGCCAGTATTTTGAAATCGGGTTGCAACAACTACCATGGTATGGTAGATTGCTACTTGAGGCTTGGTTCACTGAATTGCGGTCGCAGGCTTTGAATGATGCTCGTTCTGTTCCTAGTGAATATTGTTTCTTTTTAAAATAACTAACTGTAACTGTTCTTGATTTGTTCTGACGGTTGAAATGCAATGGATATTTTTTGTACTGGTGATGCCTTGCGTGTCGCTTGACGAAACGTTTACATATTGTATTTTAAATTGTTTTTAAGTATATTCTTTATAAATTTTATTTTTTAACTGTGCTCAAGTCTGTCTTAGTTTATTTCATTTGGTGTTTTAATAGGAAATCATGTCTATTTAAAGTTTCATTAAAATATACTTCACTTTTTTTCAAAGTTATTAATGGAAATACGCTGAATAAGTGGTTTGCGACAACATGTTCCATTGCAATTTTTGTTCCTCTTAATATCCACTGTAAAACTGTCTGAGTTTATCGGTATATTATCTATCTATTATATTATCTTATAGATAGATGAAGAAAACTGTATCAATTGCTTTTAATCTGTGAAGAAAAGAATCAACAGAATCCCCCCCCCCCCCCCCTCATCTCAAAGAAAACTTTTCTCGCTCCAAGAAAGTTTTGAAATGGTACCCCTGCAAAGAATTCGTGTAGATATTTTTTAGGTGCGTTCGTAATTATATAAATACATAGCACCTAGTCGTCGTTCGGACCGTCTGCCTGTTTGTCCGTCCGTCCATCAGTCCGCATATAACAGAGCAAAAATTACCCAACCGAATAGTCTGAAATTTTAAATATATAATTGTTCCGAAGTTTTGTCGAGTCATTTCAAATTTTATGAAAATCGGATACATAGTTTAATTACAGTGACAGTCAAAAAATTTTCGTTACATTATGGCCAATGGAAAAAAAATATATTTCAAGTGCATTTTAATTATGTTACAGCCTTTCGAACAGAATGATATTGATATGAACTTATGAAGTACATTAAAATATACATTCAGTATAATATGCGGTACAAAAAATATTAAAACTAATTATAGTACGGACAAACCTCATTTGCCAAGTTTGGTGTGCAATTTCCAGCTTGTTTTCTTTTTGCCCTGTTATAAGTAAAATGCTCCTTCTCGTGTGTTGATGCTTAAAGCGAATGACCAGAAGTATCTATTGTTTCCAATACAGCTGCTGAGCATGCTACGAGCGTTTTTTCACTTTCCTCCAGAAAAGGTTATCCAATATCTCTCGTATCTCATAATGGTATCCAATTCACGTCTGAAGAATTTCAGAACTTTTTAGCACACAGGCTATCAAAGCCTGAGAGCTAATGTGCCCGCCCGTTCTGTATGTATGTATGTATGTATGTATGTATGTATGTATGTATGTATGTACGTACGTACGTATGTACGTAACGCGATAACTCTTGATAGAAACATCCAATTTGCTTCAAAATTTTTTCCTAGGTTCACTGTGATAAGGCGCTTCCCTGATTAGTTTTTGGAGTTCATTGGTTAAGGATAAAGGGGGGAAAACGGGGTTAGTCCACACCCCACCCCCTTAATTCAGATAAATGGGTTTTTCATGCAGAATGATTCGATTTGCTCCGAATTTGATATACCGGTTTATTATGTTAAGGAACTTCCCTGATTAGTTTTGGGAGTTCATTGGTTAAGGATAAAGGGGGAAAAACGGGGTTAGTCCACACCCCACCCCCTTAATTCAGATAAATGTGTTTTTCATGCAGAATGATTCGATTTGCTCCGAATTTGGTATAGCGGTTTATTATGTTAAGGAACTTCCCTGATTAGTTTTGGGGGTTCATTGGTTAAGGGTAAAGGGGGAAAAACGGGGTTAGTCCACCCCCCTTAATTCAGATAAATGGGTTTTTCATGAAGAATCATTCAATTTGCTCCGAATTTGGTATACCGGTTTATTATGTTAAGGAACTTCCCTGATTAGTTTTGGGGGTTCATTGGTTAAGGATAAAGGGGGAAAAGGGGGGTTAGTCCACCCCCTTAATTCAGATAAATGGGTTTTTCATGCAGACTCATTCGATTTGCTCCGAATTTGGTATACCGGTTTATTATGTTAAGGAACTTCCCTGATTAGTTTTGGGAGTTCATTGGTTAATGATAAAGGGGGAAAAACGGGGTTAGTCCACACCCCCTTAATTCAGATAAATGGGTTTTTCATGCAGAATGATTCGATTTGCTCCGAATTTGGTATACCGGTTTATTATGTTAAGGAACTTCCCTGATTAGTTTTGGGAGTTCATTGGTTAAGGATAAAGGGGAAAAAACGGGGTTAGTCCACCCCCCTTAATTCAGATAAATGTGTTTTTCATGCAGAATGATTCGATTTGCTCTGAATTTGGTATACCGGTTTATTATGTTAAGGAACTTCCCTGATTAGTTTTGGGGGTTCATTGGTTAAGGATAAAGGAGGGAAAACGGGGTTAGTCCACCCCCCCTTAATTCAGATAAATGTGTTTTTCATGCAGAATGATTCGATTTGCTCCGAATTTGGTATACCGGTTTATTATGTTAAGGCACTTCCCTGATTAGTTTTGGGGGTTCATTGGTTAAGGATAAAGGGGGAAAAGGGGGGTTAGTCCACCCCCTTAATTCAGATAAATGGGTTTTTCATGCAGAATCATTCGATTTGCTCCGAATTTGGTATACCGGTTTATTATGTTAAGGAACTTCCCTGATTAGTTTTGGGGGTTCATTGGTTAAGGATAAAGGGAGGAAAACAGGGTTAGTCCACCCCCCTTAATTCAGATAAATGTGTTTTTCATGCAGAATGATTCGATTTGCTCCGAATTTTGTATACCGGTTTATTATGTTAAGGAACTCCCCTGATTAGTTTTGGGGTTCATTGGTTAAGGGTAAAGGGGGAAAGAAAGGTTAGCCCGCCCCTCTTAATTTAGATAAATGGGTTTTTCATGCAGAATGATTCGATTTGCTCCGAATTCGATATACCGGTTTATTATGTTAAGGAACTTCCCTGATTAGTTTTGGGAGTTCATTGGTTAAGGATAAAAGGGGGAAAACGGGGTTAGTCCACCCCCCTTAATTCAGATAAATGTGTTTTTTGTGCAGAATGATTCGATATGCTCCGAATTTGGTATAGCGGTTTATTATGTTAAGGAACTTCCCTGACTAGTTTTGGGGGTTCATTGGTTAAGGGTAAAGGGGGAAAAACGGGGTTAGTCCATCCCCCTTAATTCAGATAAATGGGTTTTTCATGAAGAATCATTCAATTTGCTCCGAATTTGGTATACCGATTTATTATGTTAAGGAACTTCCCTGATTAGTTTTGGGGGTTCATTGGTTAAGGATAAAGGGAAGAAAACAGGGTTAGTCCACCCCCCTTAATTCAGATAAATGTGTTTTTCATGCAGAATGATTCGATTTGCTCCGAATTTTGTATACCGGTTTATTATGTTAAGGAACCCTGATTAGTTTGGGGATCATTGGTTAAGGGTAAAGGGGGAAAAGGGAGGTTAGCCCGCCCCTCTTAATTTAGATAAATGGGTTTTTCATGCAGAATGATTCGATTTGCTCCGAAGTTGGTATACCGGTTTATTATGTTAAGGAGCTTCCCTGATTCGTTTTGGCGATTAATTGGTAAAGGATAAAGGGGGGTTAGTCCACCCCCTTAATTTAGATAAATGTTTTTTTTTTTTTTTTTTTTGCAAGATTATTCGATTTGCTCCAAATTTTGTATACCGGTTTATTATGATAAGGAGCTTCCCTGATTAGATTTGGAGGTTCACTGGTTAAGTATAAAGGGGGAAACGGGGGCTAATTCCCCTTCACTTATTTTTTGAGTGGCATTATTCTTTAAAATAAGAGTATAATATACAATTAGTGTGAATAGTCTGTGAGCTCAATGCCATCAGTTTAGCTGGGCACTTTTCTTTTTTATTACATAATCATGGGGTTTTTTATGACTAAAACTGAGCGAGTAATAACTGTTGCACTTTTGCAGTGAAATAAAAGCCATTATTATTATTATTGTTGTTGTTGTTGTTATTATTATTATTATTGTCAGAAATGAATAATTTTAACTATCAACAATTTCAGTAATTTTTATATTAAATTGAACAGTCCCGTTCATAAAATACGTTGCACAATCTACAATATAATTACTACTAAAGTGTCATTAAATTTATAATAACGTTTTCTTATCAAATCCGCGCGCATTTTTTTGCATAAGAGATCATGTGCATAATAAATGCTGTTCCGTCTCATGTCTCATGGTACACTTACTCACTTACATTCCAAAATGAGGTATATAGCATTAGTAATATAAACTAATTACCTTTCTCGAGCATCTTAAAGTTCCATCATTTATTCAAAATTTTTATTCAAAGCATCATTAGCCGAGGAGCATCTCCCCCCAAGAGTCACCTTATTCGGGGCTGGTACCCAGTCTGTTCGTAAGTCATATTTAAAACCCCATTAAGTAGTATACAAATAGTAAAAATAAAACATTATTTTAATGTAAGGTCTAAATGATTCTATATAAACTAACAGAACAACGGTATTAATTATCATATATAACAAATACGAACGAAGGAATTCGCGAAATGAAACATAATCTATATTATAAAGGACAAACGTGACCGTACGTATCGTTGACGTTATTTTGAAGTCGGTAATACCTGACGATTAAATTTCTGTTTTGCAATTTTCGCTACTGCATGTTTTAACTTCTGTAGAGAATTTGAAGAAAGAAATCCTTGAAATTTTTTTATTTTTATTTCACAACACAAAAACAAATCTTGACATTCACGAAAACTTAACACACAATGAAACATACAGTTTTGGTTTCAGAATCAAATTTCTCTAGTTAAAATTAACACTCTAATTAGTATGCTTTCATCACATGAAAGCCTTAAATTGCATTATAAAAATATATCCCCTGCCTAACTGGGTGCAGATAATTAAATAGAATAAAGAAAGACAATAATGCAGCAGGAGCAACATTCTCCATACCACACTCTCAGGAAACCAAACATCAAATCACTGATGATGTCATAATTAAGATTTCACAACAGCACAGAATGCATAGTGCTGCCATCTGTCAAAAAACAGAATAACTAAAATCTTATATTCGATTCTTAATCAGTTCAGCACTGAACATACTCCCACCCATCAAGAAGCTATTCTTGATGCAAAGGAAGTAAACAAAGTTTTACAATAGGTCTTTTAAAAATACCCCTAGCGGTTTTAACAGTTACTACACGGACTATACCATCCTTACCTGGATGAATTTCAATAATTTTGCCTAATGGCCAAACAGAAGGAGGAACATTATCCTCTTTCAAAATTACTACATCATTTACTTTAAAATTTTCAGTATTTACTCTCCATTTTTTTCTATTTTGCAGAGTACTCAAATAATCAATACTCCACCTTTTCCAAAAACATAATTTCAATTTTTGTACAATATCCCAACGAGATCGTAAAAACAAATTTTCCTCATTTAAAGGTTCAGCTGGGGAGGTTATGACATCACCAGTTAAAAAATGAGATGGAGTCAATATATTTATACCATCTGAATTGTTATCACTATCAATTGCCACTAATGGTCTAGAATTCAAAATAGCTTCAATTTGAGTTAAAAATGTATAAAGTTCTTCAAAAGTTAAATTAGTATTTCCAATTACACGTTTGATATGGAATTTTACAGAACGAACAGCGGCTTCCCACAGTCCACCAAAATGCGGACTCACTGGAGGAATCATATGCCACTCAATGTTTCTTTGAGACAAAAAATAACAAATTTTTTCATTTCTTTCAATTGAACAAATAAATTTATATAAATCTGAGAGTTGCCTTTTAGCACCTACAAATGTTGTGGCATTATCACTATACACATGTTGAGGAGCTCCTCTTCGAAAGCAAAATCTGTTTGATGAAGCAATAAATGCCTCGGAGGTTAAATCACTCACCAACTCTAAATGTAGAGCTTTAGTTGCAAAACAAACAAATAGAACAATATAGCATTTAGTAGTTTTCGCTCCTCTACCTCGATATTTCAAAATATTAATAGGCCCTGCATAATCGATTCCACATGCAGAAAATGGCCTGTTAGGAGTGACTCTGTTAAGAGGAAGATCTCCCATTAACTGTTTGGAAGAAGCTGCTCTATATCTACAGCAGGTAACACATTTATGAATACAATTTTTAATTATCTTCTTGGCACGTACAATCCAATAACTCTGTCTAATGATACCCATTAACAAATTTAACCCAGCATGAAAATGCATAACATGAAAATATTTAACAATTAACACACTTAATTTATGTTGAGTTGGCAAAATGACAGGATGTTTTGCATTGTACTGGAGAGGTGAATTTCTCAGCCTACCTCCCACCCTAAGTAAACCATCACTATCAATAAAAGGACAAAGTGAAAAAAGAGAACTTTTTTTAGAAACTGGTCTGTTTGATCTAATACAACTAATTTCATCTGCGAAATATAGCTGCTGAATATAAGAAATAATCAAATTACCTGAATGTCTTCTTTCGTTTGTCGATAAAGGAAGAAATTTACCTTTACTCAAAGGACTGGTGTTCATTTTGCCAACTTTCTGTTTGCAATTTCTCACAAACCTAATACAAAAAGCTAAAACAACAACAATTTTAGTAAAAGAAGAATATTTTTCAAAAAGTAAATCAATCAAAGAATTATTCACAGTTACTGGAAAACAAAATTTAGAGTTCTTTTTCTCTTTATTTACAGTGTCTAAATTAGTTTTTATTTGAGGTTGTTCAGGCCAATGTTCTTGACTTAAAGAAAGCCACTTTGGGCCCTCCCACCAAAGGGAACAATCAGGAAGATCCTTAGGAGATAAACCTCTAGAAGCAATGTCAGCTGGATTTTCCTTGCCTGGAACATACCTCCAACAGTCAGATGGAACAGAGTCTAGAATTTCTGAGGTTCTATTGGCCACATAGGGTTTCCAACACCTAGGATGAGATGACAGCCATGATAGAACTACTTGCGAGTCGGTCCAAGCATAAAACTTAATAATGAAGGTATTCAAAATAGTCACTAATGCAGAATATAGTCTGGAAAGTAGTAAAGCACCATTGAGCTCAAGCCTTGGAATGGAGACTGATTTAAGGGGTGCTACCTTGCTTTTAGCAACTAAAATGGTCACCTTTGACTTCACTTCACCAGGTTGAACCACATATATGATGGCGGCATATGCTGATTCTGATGCATCGCTAAATCCATGTAAAATGAGCTCTTTACTGGAAACTTGGATCCATCGGGGAATTCTAATAGAGCAAACTTGTTCAAATTCCTCTTGGAATTTCTTCCATTTTGCTTGGAAATTTTCAGGAAGAGCAGTATCCCAGTCTAACTTCATCAACCACAATTGCTGGTAAAACATTTTTATAGAGACAGTACATGGAGCCAAAAATCCTAATGGATCAAATAATTTGGCAGATTGTGAAAGAAATTTTCTTTTAGTTATGTTATCATCAAATTGTAAATTAACTTTAAAGACAAAAACATCATTTGAAGAATCCCAAATAAGCCCTAAGGCTTTGGAACAGTCATCAGGATGAATTTCTAAATTTGTTGACTCAAGAGAATTTGAAGATAAATGATTCACTACATCAACTATATCAGAAGAATTAGATCTCCACTTCCGTAAATGAAAACCTCTATTTTCTAAAGCCAGTGAAAGTTTCTCAACCATTTTAATAGCTTCTTCGCTTGAGATTGCACCGGACATACAATCATCAACATAGAAACTATCTTTAATTATTGAAGCTGTTACAGGATCATTCTTTTCAATATCCTTTCCAATTTGAAATAGGCAACGAGTAGCTAAAAATGGAGCTGATGATGTACCATATGTAATAGTTCGTAGCCTGTATTCCTTTATAGCTGAGTATGCTGAGTCACGCCAAACAATACGCTGTAAATCTTGATCATCTGGAGCAATCAAAACTTGTCTATACATCTGCTGAATATCAGCGGTAAAGCAATAGGATTTGCTCTAAATCTTATCAAAATGGTAAAAAGATTTGGTTGTGGAATTTGTCCAACAGCTAAAACAGAATTTAACGAATTAGCATTAGGAGGTTTGCATGAACCATCAAACACCACACGTAACTTTGTTGAAATAGAGTCGCTTTTTATAACAGAATGATGCGGAAGATAATATACTTTGTTGCTTGCAGGATTTGAGTTTTTGTCGATAAGTGTCATATGACCAAGGTCTTCATATTGCTTCATAAAATTTCTATACTCATTTTCAAAATTTTTATCAAATTGAAATTTTCTCTCCATAGCAAACAAACGTGACACTGCCATGGATTTAGAATCGCCTAATGACATCACATCTTTATAAACTGGCAATTTAACTTCAAATCTACCTTCTGGTGTTACCTTGTAAGTTGAACAAAAATGTTGTTCACAAAATTCTTCTTCCTCAGACAAATGGGGTTTATTAACATCTATTTCTTCTGCTTGCCAAAATTTTTGTAATAATAGATCAACATTGGATTCGTTTTCAACACTAAGAAAAGGAGATTGAATACTAGAAGAATATTTACATTTAGGTTCCAATTTTCCGGCTACCACCCAACCAAACATAGTGTTTTGGGCAATTGGCTCATTCTCGGTACTAACAATTCTACCATATCTTAAAATAGTAAAGAAACAGTCAGATCCCAAAATAATATCACATTCTTGTGGTTTCATGAAATCTTCATCTGCTAACGTAATATTTTTAAGATACTCTATATTTTTTGTGTCAAGTAATTCCGCAGGTAATTGAGATGTCACTTTAGGCAGGATGTATGCCTGAACCTTTAAGGATTCATTAGAAAGCTTTGAACCAACTGTAAGAGTTACTGAACCACGAGTTTGTCCAGCCAATACTCCAGCAATTCCATTTAATCGAATTCTGTCATTCTTCCTTTTTAACCCTAAAGTTATTATGACATTTTCACTAACAAAAGAACATTCCGAACCAGAATCGAGTAGAGCTCTAAAAGAGTAAGGTTTATTTTCATTATTATATAAGAGAACTTTAGCAGTAGGTAGGAAAGAAACACATTTTGAATTATTGAAAGAAGCACTAGAATTAATTTGTAATTCGTGAGATGTTGACTCCTGTACAAATTCTTTATTTGAATGGTGGTTTTTATTCTCAGATGAATTTGGAAAAACTTTATTTTCAAACTTAGCAGTGCAAGCATTATTACTTTTATTCTCTTCATGTAAGAGTGTATTATGTTTACTTTCACATTTAAAGCATTTCAAATGAGAATTTGGACATTCCTTAACTTTATGAGAGTTTAAACATAAAAAGCAACAGTTATTACGCTTAATAAAGTTCTTTCGAGCAACAACATCCATGGATTTAAATTTAATACATTTATAGAGCGGATGTATTCCTTGACACTTTAAGCACACCTTTGCTTGCTTATCATTAGAACTGTACTTGGAACCAACAAAATTTGAACTTTTGGAATGTTTCATATCACTTTCATTGTTAGAGATGAGCTCTAAAGAAGAACATCTTACACTTGAGAAATCAAAAAATTCTTTCAAAGTAGGAAATTCATTTTCTGTACTTTCAATGGACCAAAGTCTTCGACTTTCCGGATCAAGTTTTTGAAATAACAAATATATTAACCATGGGTCTCTATTTGTAGCTTCATCACCAACAGCTTTCAAACCCCTAATAACTTCATCACTAGTATTCAGCAAATTTCTTATATTTATGCTATTAGGATGCAGAACTGATTTTTGTTCTAAAAATAATTTAATCAAAGAATTAACAATTTGTTTCTTTTTATCATATCGATTTAACAACTTTTCCCAAGCTTCTTGATAAGATTCATTAGAAAGGGGAATATGCTTAATTAATGTAGCTGGTTCTTCAGAAAGTAACCCTTTAAGATACTGGAATTTCTGAATGTTACTTAAACCTACTTGTGAATGGACAGTGGAAACAAACATATCCTTAAAATTTGTCCATTCTGAAAATTTTCCAGAAAATACTGGAATATTCAATTTTGGTAGTCTAATATTACATTGATTAGGAATAGTAACAGAAGAACCTTGCACAGAATTGTGTGTTGCAACATTAACAACTTCTGAAGGATTCAAAGAATCTAGTTTGTTTTGATATTTAGTTTTTAACTGAAAATACCTGTCTTCAAATTCTGCTAATTCAGAATCATCATCATTTAAACAAGAATCTAATCTTAAGAACTCTTTAAGTAAATCATCTAATCTTTGTAATCTAATCAAAATTTCATTCTTAGTATTCACATTATCAAAACAATTCTCTAATCTAGTTACAGAGCCTTTCACCCTACCTCTCTCAATTTTAATTTGAGCAGATTTTTTCTCATAATCCTCCATTTTACACAATAACTTATCAGCAGAATAATTTCCAAAATAAAATTAATCAGATAACTTGAAAACAAAACTAATCAAAATTACTTCAAAATCAAAAGTAATCAGAATTGCTTCAAAACAAAACTAATCAAATTAAATTCAAAAACAGAACAAATCAAAGTCAAAAACAGAACTACTATAAAATGTTCATAATTATTCTTTCATACAAACAATAGAATTTTCTGTTCTCAAATGTGCATAAAATTAAAAAATCTTCAAAATTCTTCAATGTAAAATAATAATTCAATAATTAAATATTCAAATATTTCAAGCAAATAAATCATAATGTTCTTGAGAACAACAAGTAAATAAATCATAATAATCTTGAGAACAATTTTCTTTTTCAAGAACTATCAAAACATAATATTGTAGAATACTATTTTTTCTTATTTTATCAATTCAATAAAGAAGATACCAGATTGTTCTCATATTCTAAAATAATATCTTGCTAAATGCAACTTCAGTAGAAAAATTAAGCTTTAGCATCAAAGAACAATTTCAAAACAAAGCAAGTACTCACATATCACGCCTAAGTGCCTCCAATTTTCTTTATGTAGAGAATTTGAAGAAAGAAATCCTTGAAATTTTTTTATTTTTATTTCACAACACAAAAACAAATCTTGACATTCACGAAAACTTAACACACAATGAAACATACAGTTTTGGTTTCAGAATCAAATTTCTCTAGTTAAAATTAACACTCTAATTAGTATGCTTTCATCACATGAAAGCCTTAAATTACATTATAAAAATATATCCCCTGCCTAACTGGGTGCAGATAATTAAATAGAATAAAGAAAGACAATAATGCAGCAGGAGCAACATTCTCCATACCACACTCTCAGGAAACCAAACATCAAATCACTGATGATGTCATAATTAAGATTTCACAACAGCACAGAATGCATAGTGCTGCCATCTGTCAAAAAACAGAATAACTAAAATCTTATATTCGATTCTTAATCAGTTCAGCACTGAACAACTTCCAAACATCGCACTTTTTCAATTTTTACACCATCCAATAAGAAAATAAAGAGTACTTTCAAATGCACTTTGTTATTGCAATTTACTCATACATTGTGGTTTTGTAACAAATATATCTTATACTTAGATATTATTCCGCTAGGTGGCAGCACTAAACGACAGTCCCTAATTTTAGCAGCTGTAAAATAGATTTCTCCCATCATTCCTTGCGAATGGGTTTTTTCAGAGTTCTACGAGATGCGCAATGATGAGTGTGCGAAATGTACGCGTCTTTGCTTTAAGATTTCCTCGCAGTTTTGTTCATGAGAGGCGGAGGGAAGAAAGTGGGGTGATGAAGATGTATGCATGTAAATGTATTCCCGAGAGGATTTCTTCTGTCGTTCCTAATTATGTAATATGTACATCCCTCCTGCAAATAGAAGTACGTCTTGTAGTACAGAATTTTATTAAATATTCTTTCTACTAAAGTATAGAGTGGCGTGTCCTTTTCAAGTGATGAGTCCATTATTAAATATTGTGGGGCCTACTTATGGAAAGATGGTAGCTATAGTTTTTTAAATAACTTTCAAGGATTATTATTTTTATCTATCTCCATCGCGTGCAAGCTCAATATAAATAATTCAGCATTTGTCTCCGGCTAACTTTCCATAACATAAAAATTAAAACTTCATCAATCAATCAATAAATAAATAATATAAAACAAAACAAAAATTTAGCATATATGTAATAGAACAATTTCAATTTTTACATCGCCGAACAGGAAGAAAAGTACTTTCAAGTATAATTTATTTGAAAACTGTATCTCATTCTCAGTTTACTGATTATGTAGGATTTTTAGAATAATTTTCAAGCATGAATTACTTTTAAATCTGGCTGGAGACAAGGTCCTTAAAAAAGTCCTTCCGGCCAGTGCCGGGAGGAAGAGGTAGCTTTCATATTCCTTATTTTAAAAAAGCCATCTTATATTATTCAAACACACGAAGCTCAATTTAGTGGAAACCTAATATAGGAGATTCAATACTAATTTTTATCAATACTAAATCATTATGAATGAGAATTTCGCAAAATTAGTCAGCATTATCCAAGCTGCTTTTATTTAAAGCAACTTATATTTGGCTACCAAATTCGGCGATTTCTTAAAGTACCTGGCATTTTAAGACAACGTGGTGGATGAGCCTAACCAGTGAACTTGGTCGAGACCTTAGTAATTGCTGTGTACATACTCACTCACATCGGAATTGGTGAATATATATGCGAGTGCTGTCGCAGGCAAAAAATCAGATTTTTCAAAATGTCACCCACATTAGAAATTGAAACGACTATATCTGAGCCATTTTTTAACATAAAGACAAACAAAAACTGCTCCTGAATCCTTATATCAAGGTCAAATCCTTAAGAAAGAAACCTTTTTCAATTTCTAATTTTTTTGCACCTCACTTTAAATATAATTTTTTTTTTAATTTAATGGCCGCCATTTTGAAACAAGATGGCTGATGAAGCGAACTTGGTCGAGATATTGATGTATACTATCCACATGCCTTCTTCCATCGAAATAGGCGAATACGTGTGTTATCGCGTGACAAATGCAAGATCGTTTCAAAGTGTTAGCCATGCTAGAAATTCAAAGTGCTATAATTCAACCATTTTTTAAGATATAAACAAAAGAACAAATTTTCAGAAACAAAATCTGCTCCAGAATCTTTGTATCAAGGCCAAACACATAAAAAAATCTTTTTCATTTTCCAATTTTTTAATACCTCATTTTAAATTTTAAATTACATTTTTTTTAAAAATAGCAACCCTTTTGAAACAAGATGGCGAATGAAGCTGGCCAACGAACTCGGTCGAGACTTTGGTGCGTACTATGTACAGACCAAGTTACATCCAAATCGGTTCATAAATACGCCTGTTATCGCGTGACAAAAATCAGGTCGTTTTAAAATGTCAGCCACAATAGAAATTCAAAATGCTATAACTCAGCCATTTTTTTAGATGTAGACAAAACAAATTCTGTTCCGGAATCTTTGTATTAAGGTCAAACACATACAAAAAAGATCTTTTTCATTTTCTAATTTTTTGGTATCTCATTTTAAATTTTAAATTTTTTAAATTTTTTTAAATAGTCGCCATTTTGAAACAAGATGGCGGATGAAGCTGGCCAACGAACTCGGTTGAGATATTTGTAAGTACTATGTACACACCAAGGTACATCCAAATCGGTTCATAAATACGCCCGTTATCACGTGACAAAAAATCAGGACGTTTAAAAATGTCAGCCACGCTAGAAATTCAAAATGCTATAACTCAGCCATTTTTTAAGATATAGACGAAACAAAAACTGCCCCCGAATCTTTTTATCAAGGTCAAACACATAAGAAAAAAATATTTTTTCAATTTTCAATTTTTTGGTACCACAATTCAAATTTAAATTTTTCTTAAAAATTTAAATGGCCGCCATTTTTAAACAAGATGGCGGATGAAGCTGGCCAACGAACTCGGTCGAGATATTGGTATGTACTATGTATAAACGAAGTTACATCCAAATCGGTTCATAAATACGTCTTTTATCGCGTGACAAAATTCAGGACGTTTCAAAATGTCAGCCACGCTAGAAATTCAAAATGCTATAACTCAGCCAATTTTTAAGACATAGACGAAACAAAAACTGCTCCGGAGTCTTTGTATAAAGGTCAAATACATAAGAAAAAAATATTTTTCCATTTTCAATTTTTTGGTACCACATTTCAAATTTTAAATTTTTTAAAAAATTTTAAATGGCCGCCATTTTGAAACAAAATGGCGGATGAAGCTGGCCAACGAACTCGGTCGAGACATTGGTATGTACTATGTACACACCGAATTACATCCAAATCGGTTCATAAATACGACAGTTACAGTGTGACATATGTCAGATATATATATATATATATATATATATGGATATATATATATATATATATATATATATATATATATCAATTTTGAACGGAGGGTGGTTTCGGGGTCTGGGGGTCATGATCGATGAAAATATACCAAATTTTTTTGAAATCGCTTTCCTCCGAACGGCTGCAATAGGTAGCTTTTTGTAATGAAAGCTACCTAAAACATCAAAACTTCTGCCAAGGCAATTGGAATGAGCGTGGAAGCAGCAACATCTAAGAGGTACATACTCGTTTTGGTTTTATTCGATGGTGGATGGAACACAGCACCCCAAATATATTACGATATTTAGTTCTTTTATTTTATTTTAATAAGAAAATGAACCGTATTCAATTTAAAAAAGTCCTTCCGGCCAGTGCCGGGAGGAAGAGGTAGCTTTCATATTCCTTATTTTAAAAAAGCCAACTTATATTATTCAAACACACGAAGCTCAATTTAGTGGAAACCGTATATAGGAGATACAATACTAATTTTCATCAATACTAAATCATTATGAATGGGAATTTCGCGAAATTAGTCAGCTTTATCCAAGCTGCTTTTATTTAAAGTAACGTATATTTGGCTGCCAAATTCGGCGATTTCTTAAAGTGTCTGCCATTTTAAGACAACATGGTGGATGAGGCTAACTAGTGAACTTGGTCGAGACCTTAGTAATTGCTGTGCACATGCTCACTCACATCGGAATCAGTTGATATATACGAGTGCTGTCGCAGGCAGAAAATGAGATTTTTCAAAATATCAGCCTCATTAGAAATTGAAACTGCTATATCTGAGCCATTTTTTAAGATAAAGACAAACAAAAAATGCTCCTGAATCCTTATATCAAGGTCAAATATTTAAGAAAGAAACCTTTTTTAATTTCTAATTTTTTTGCACCTCACTTTAAATATAATTTTTTTTTAATTTAATGGCCACCATTTTGAAACAAGATGGCTGATGAAGCTGGCCAGCGAACTTGGTCGAGATATTGCTGTATACTATCCACATGCCTTCTTACATCGAAATAGGCGAATACGTGTGTTATCGCGTGACAAATACAAGATCGTTTCAAAATGTTAGCCATGCTAGAAATTCAAGGTGCTATAAATCAACCATTTTTTAAGATATAAACAAAAGAGCAAATTTTCAGAAACAAAAACTGCTCCGGAATCTTTGTATCAAGGCCAAAAACATAAAAGAAAATCTTTTTTATTTTCCAATTTTTTAATACCTCATTTTAAATTTTAAATTTAAATTATTTTTAATGCAACCCTTTTGAAACAAGATGGCGAATGAAGCTGACCAACGAACTCGGTCGAGACATTGGTATGTACTATGTACAGACCAAGTTACATCCAAATCGGTTCATAAATACGCCTGTTATCGCGTGACAAAAATCAGGTCGTTTTAAAATGTCAGCTATAATAGAAATTCAAAATGCTATAACTCAGCCATTTTTTTAGACATAGACGAAACAAGAACAGTTCCGGAATCTTTGTATTAAGGTCAAACACATACGAAAAAAATCTTTTTCACTTTCCAATTTTTTGGTATCTCATTTTAAATTTTTTAAATTTATTTAAATGGCCGCCATTTTGAAACAAGATGGCGGATGAAGCTGGCCAACGAATTCGGTCGAGATATTTGTATGTACTATGTGCACACCAAGGTACATCCAAATCGGTTCATAAATACGCCTGTTATCACGTGACAAAAATCCGGACGTTTCAAAATGTCAGCCACGCTAGAAATTCAAAATGCTATAACTCAGCCATTTTTTAAGATATAGACGAAAAAAACACTGCTCCCGAATCTTTTTATCAAGGTCAAACACAAAAGAAAAAAAATATTTTTTCAATTTTCAATTTTTTGGTACCACATTTCAAATTTAAATTTTTCTTAAAAATTTAAATGGCCGCCATTTTTAAACAAGATGGCGGATGAAGCTGGCCAACGAACTCGGTCGAGACATTGGTATGTACTATGTATAAACGAAGTTACGTCCAAACGATTCATAAATACGCCTTTTATTGCGTGACAAAATTCAGGCCGTTTCAAAATGTCAGCCACGCTAGAAATTCAAAATGCTATAACTCAGCCATTTTTTTAAGATATAGACGAAACAAAAACTGCTCTGGAATCTTTGTATCAAGGTCAAATACGTAAGAAAAAAATATTTTTCCATTTTCAATTTTTTGGTACCACTTTTCAAATTTTAATTTTTTTTTTATTTTAAATGGCCGCCATATGGAAACAAAATGGCGGATAAAGTTGGCCAACGAACTCGGTCGAGACATTGGTATGTACTATGTACACACCGAATTACATCCATATCGGTTCATAAATACGAGAGTTACAGTGTGACAAAGGTCAGATATATATATATATATATTATATATATATATATATATATATATATCAATTTTGAACGGAGGGTGGTTTCGGGGTCTGGGGGTCATAATCGATGAAAATATACCAAAATTTTTTGAAATCGCTTTCCTCCGAACGGCTGCAATAGGTAGCTTTTTGTAATGAAAGCTACCTAAAATATAAATTCATGGGTGCAGACTAGAGATGCGTCATTTGTTGAGGAACGACTCCAAAGGAACGATTCCGGCAGTGAAACTGAAGGAACGATTCCATTCTGTAGAAAGGAATCGGTCCTTTTCAGAATCGTTCTGGAAAAGAAACGACTCCTCAGAATCGGTCCAAAATGTACCGACTCCGAAAAGGACCGATTCCTCGGAGTCGGTGACTGGACAGTTTTAATAAATTAAAATACGCTATTTTATTTCAAAATAACGGATTTTGATTCGATTAAAGCTGACTTTATTGCCAAAATATCCTTCTAATGTGTCCCCCCCCCCCCTTCTCAAAAAAAAAAGAAAAGAAAGAAAGAAAAAAGAAATTGAAGTGCAGGGCGGAGTAGGGCGTTTAATAAACATTACTATTTGATCTTCTTGTGCTAAATTAATCTGAAAGAAATAATTTAAAAAAAACATTTTATACGAATTGGATTTTTTCCACCTGAGTGAAAAAGTGCCCGAGATGTGATTCGAACCCTGAAACTTTACGTGCTTTACCGATTGAGTACCTGGACCCCGAAGGTAATGGAACACATACACTAATACTTTTTCTAATTGGTAAATGTATCATACGAAATGAATTGTTTCTAAATGAATTCTTAAGGCTGTTCTCAAATCCAAAAGGATAACTTTGTGACAAAAGTTTTAATTTATTTTTATTCGGAAATGCATGAAACGAGCAGGTGTTGTTGTTCAGAAACTATGTAATCGAGCTGTTTTTTCCGGGTTTTTTTTTTTTTTGCAAACGTAATAGATCTTTCGGAAAATAGTGTCAAAATGGACGTTTTGAACCGAATTTCCGTGCGAAAGAGGCATAACCGCTCAAAAATGGGTGTAAAACATGTTTGTCACGTGATAAAAATCGATTATAACGCAATAGGTAATTTACTGATCAAAAGATGGAAAACCCAGTTCGATTCCAAATCGCTTCCATGGTCAAACTTTCCAATTTTATATGTTTCCGTTAAAAAATGAATTTGTAAATGTGTCAAAACGTTTTACACTTGTTGAGCAGATCACTTAAGAACAACCTTAAAAAAAACAAAGAAAATGCTTGTTTAATTAATAGTGAAAAATATTTTTTTAAATCTGATTAGAAACAGTTTTGAATAATATAAGAAATATATCACCAGGCCATAAAAATTGCATTTTAATAGGATAATAATAACTGATTTTCAATTATTTTAATAATTGTAGAGTTACGCACTTTCATGCATATTTCACTATTTCATGTTTTTTCCTCAAACATAATTTCAATTTGAGAATCTTCTTTGTCAAAAGAAATATATGACCAGCTACGAGCGCTCGAGTACCACTTTATTTCCACAGTTTTTATCGTCTTGTTTTTCTCTCCCGATGAAGATGATTAAAAAAATTTCGAAACTCTGGAAGATTGTTGTTTTAATCAACTTACATTGAGGTTTATTACATAGAAAAAAATCTGTTTGAACAAGGAATTTTTGTAAAACGTTTCTTTCTTTCTTAAGATAGTGAATATTTCAAAAAGCATAATGTCTAATAATAATAATAAGATAACAGTAACAGTGGTGGGTGGGATTGAAATAATTTAACCGCGGTTCGCTCTCTTAATGGCCGTTTTGAGTATGAAAACAAGAAAGAAAAATCACGTGCTACATATAGATTACACTGGGAAACAATTTTTAACTCAATTTTTGTTGACTTCGATTTTTCAGCTGTTTTTAAGTCAAAAAAGCGTGCTGATTTCAAAACTGCAATTAGTTTTCTTCTATCACGTCAAGTTTTTTCTCTACGGATTACATTAATGTGACCACTCTACATTGAATCGGGCGTCAGTCATAGGGAAAAAAAGCTTCAGAATTCTTAGCATCAAGACTGCACAAGAAATTTTTGATTGAAAAGGGAGCTAATGTATCCTACTTTCGATCAAGATAAAGTTAATTTCTTCAATACTTTGGAAATAACGGTGGATTTGTTTTTAGCCATAGCGTACATGGTTTACTGGAGGAGTTGGGAATTTCATCCTATACCGCAACTGAATGGTGACTGTTCATCAATAGCTCAAATAGGAGCTTGAAATGCGTAATCCTTCACAACGGAAATTTATTTGGAGCAGTTCCAATAAGGCATTCAGTTTATTTGCGCGAAGAATATGAGGACATAGAGAGAGCCACTGATTTATTGCACTATCACATTCACGAGTGGATCATCTGTGTTGACCACAAAATAGTGTGCTTCCTTCTTGGCCGCCAGCAACGTGGATATACCAAGTATCCATGTTTTTTGTGTATGTGGGACAGAAGAGCTCGTGAGAAGCAAGTGGTTCCAGACGAATTGCCTCCAAGATCTCACCTCAGACCTGGAGATTCAAATATTTTGTATCAGCCACGTGCCGGCAGAAATAACATCATATTTCCACCTCTGCATATAAAACTGGATGTAATAAAGCAGTTCGTGAAAGCTTTGCCAATTGAAGAAGACTGTTTCACGTATCTCATTTCGAAATTTCCAAACCTGTCTTTTGAAAAAATAAAGGCAAGTGTATTTGACGGCCCACAGATTCGTCAGCTCATTAGAGATGAACTTTTCATCGGAGCAATGACAGAGCTCCAAAAGAATGCTTAGTTGGTATTCAAAAACCTAAGACTTTCTTGGAAATACGCGAGTAGAAAATTACACCGAAATTGTCCAGCAACTTTTAGAGAGCTTCAAAAGTCTTGGTTGCAACATGAGCATCAGACTTCATTTTCTGTATAGCCATCTTGATTACTTCCCGGAAAATCTTGGTGCAGTCACTGATGAGCAGGGTGAGCGATTCCACCAAGATTTGAAGCTCATGGAAGAACGGTATGAAGGCAGATGGGATGAGCATATGATGGCTGACTTTTGTTGGAGCATCAAGCGAGATTGTCCTCAAATTGAACACTCCAGGAAAAGCTACAAGCGAAAACTTTTACCTTAATATGTACTTTTTTCGTTTTGTAAAAGGATTTTACTACTTGTATGAACACAATGAAATATATAGAAAGTATATACAGCCGTTGTAGGAATAATACATTTGGTAATTTTTTCTTTATTTTCCTTTGTATCCACATTAAGTATGATTTTGGGGATTTCCTGTAGCTTAAAAAGTTGACGTGATAGAAAAAAATTGGGGCCATTTTTGGATTTAGATGCCAATAATTAGCCAAAAACAAGTGCCGGATCTAAGTCAACAAAATGTGTGTTCCCCAGTGTTATCGGACTTTCTCCAACACTGCGACAGATATGTAAAGCTGCATATTTTATGCTTGTTTCGGTTTAATAGATTTATGTTAACCTTCCGCCTACCAGAGGGGTTCAATAGTCCCGACAGGTACATTTATAATGATATTTCTAATTTATTTTAAAAACTGAAATTTCTGAAAATATGGGGGGGGGGGGGTTTCTGGGATGTTCTATTCTTTTGAGTAGAACATTCCAGAAAAAGTCACATATTTACAAAATTTTCATTTTTTTAAATGTGGAAAATCAATTTGAATGTACCTATCGGGTCTGTTGCACCGGTCTGGTCGCGGAAGGTTAATATTGCATTTAAAAAGTTTTAGAATATACGAATTTAATTACTGGTTTCCAAAGAATGCACGTTGTGATTTTGTACAGTTTTTTCATTTGTTATTTTATTTCTATTTCTTGCTAAATAATTAGAATTTAAATAACTGTGACTTTGTTTTAATTCAACGTAAAATAAAAGCAAAAAAAATCGTTTATAGTAATAATTTCTTATAATAATTCAGATTTCTTGATCGTTATGGATACTCGCAAATCCCGAAATCAATGCCACGATTAATGCCTGTTACTGTGGTGATGGATAATACATATCTGAGTTTAATTTCGATCAAAGCAAGGCTCCCTTCATGCCAAACTAAATTTAATGTTTCAAGCCTAATACCAAACTTCCGTTTTTATTGAGGTAAAACTTACTGCAAATACGATACTAAATTTTATTTATTTTCCTTTCTTATTGTTATTCTTTTCACTTAGAAGATTTATTTATTTATTTTCATTTTTTTTTTTTTTTAATTACATAAAGTTTTCTGAAAAGTTCGAATTTAACAAAATGTTTTATCTATTTTAAATAGTTTTGACAATAAAAAGTTTAACTCCGAATAAAAAATAGTCAAATTCTCAAAAAATTAAGGTTGGTATTATCTATAACACGTTTACAACAGATGTCTTTCATTCAACGGCCGAAACATCGTCAAAAGGATAGTTCTTTATATAGTACTACACTCTGTAATAATAATGGACATACTTTTAATTCGTTTAATTTAATTAAACCAATCAACCGTTTTTCAGTTAAAGTGTTAGCAAATTTCAAATTTAAAGAAATAGAACTTTGAAGTTTAGTGAATCACTATATCTTTTGGCGGAGATAATATGTACTATACAGGGTGATTCATAAAAGATGGGCAGAACTTTAAGGGGTTATAGTACACTTAAAGACAAATAATATTAAATAGGAGACTAAGGGTCCCAGACGTATTCCCAAGGAGATAGGGGGCATTAAAGCTTAGGGTCCGAAATTTCAAATGATTATAAAACATGGAAAAATTGGTCGATTCGTTTGCGGTTTTTGCAAAAAATTTTCTTTATGCCAGTATTTTCTTGAAATAAAATTTTAAAGTTCAATTTCAAAAAATGCCGATAGGGGGCGCTTTAGACTTTGGAGTAAAAAACAACTATTTTTTAACGTTATTTTTTGTATTTCTTTAAATGATTTCGAAAGCTTAGACTTAAACTTAAATTTTGATCTAAAAATCTGAGTCCTAACGAGTAGTTAAGTAGCATAAACTGAAATTTGAAATTTGAAACCCTTCTCCCCCCCCAGAACAAAAATCAGTTATTCCCGATCTTTGTGTCGTAGATTAGGCTCTAACTACTGCCGCGTTTTGCTAAAATTATTCTTTATGTCAGTATTTTCTTGAAAATAAATTTTAAAGAAAATTTTCAAAAAATTCCGATAGAGGGCGCTTTAGACTTTGGAGTAACGAACAACTATTTTATACCGTTATTTTTTGTGTCTCATTAAATGCTTTCTAAAGCTTAGACTTAAATTTTCAGCCCAAAATCTGAATCGTTAGACGTGGTTAAGTTTCTGGGGAGAGGGGTTTGAAATTTCTACTCCTGAGCACAGTTCAGTTTACCATGTCCACACATTGTGTGCTGTGATACGAGGTAAAAAGACACAAATTAGGATTATGTTACCAAAGCATATTTATTAACATGTAATTACAATAAATGTTCAAAATTGTGACCACCAGAGGTTATGCACGCAGAACAACGGCGAAGAATGGAACGGCGAACATTCGCGAAAACATCAGGCTTTTCGAGCACTTCCCCTACAGCGGCGGAAAGTCTGGCGACCAGTTCCTCGGGGGATTCAATGGGTGTCTCATACATAAGAGCCTTCAATCGTCCCCAAAAAAAGAAATCGAGGGGTGAAAGATCTGGCGAGCGAGCAGGCCAAGCAACAGGACCACCTCGACCAATCCATCTGTTCGGAAATGTGATGTCCAGATAGTTGCGGACGTCTCGTACGTAATGGGCTGGCGCTCCATCGTGCTGGAACCACATGACCCGCCGGATGCGTGGAGGAACAATGTTTAACAGGTCTGGCAGCACATGTTGCAGAAATGTGAGGTATGTTTTACCGTTGAGGCGTTCAGGAAGAAGGTACGGTCCGATTAGGTGGTCTCCGAGGATTCCTGCCCAAACATTGATGGAAAAGCGTCTCTGATGAGCATGTGGATACGTAGCATGTGGATTGACATCCGCCCATACATGTGCATTGTGTGTGTTAAATGTACCTTCACGTGTGAAGGTACATTCATCGGTGAAAAGCACAGTTCGTCCAAAATGTGGATTTAGCGCGTTCTGCTGCAGAAACCAGCGGGCGAATTCAATACGATTTGGATAATCCCCTGGAGACAGTTTCTGGACTCGTTGCACATGAAACGGGAGCAAATGTTCATCCTTCAGTACCCTCCAAGTCATGGACTGTGAGGTATCCACCTGCCTAGCCACTGTTCGTGTACTTGTACTTGGCTGCGCCGCTACTACATCCAGAATGGCTTCTGCAGCAACTACTGATTCGTCCTTTTTTGCACGACCTGCATTCGACCGGGAAGCGAGAAATGATCCCGTCTCACACAACTGTCTGTGCAAGCGCTCGAAAGTTTTGCGGTTAGGCAACCGCCTGTTGGGAAATCGCTCTCCGTACATTCGTTGTGCCTCTGCACCATTTCCATCTGCCGCTCCGTAAATTAAATGCATCTCAGCCTTTTCCTTATTCGTGAAGGGCACCATCTTCCGATTCATTACTACAGCGACTTACACTTGACTCACCGTTCAGTGGTTTTTATGCCTGAATCGTGTCGAAATTTTGCATACGTGTTCTTCTTCTTCCCCATTTGACATTTGCATACTTTCTGTTTCCTTCTTCACCCGGTGACTAGCGTCAGGAATGGAGCTTGAACGTTTGCATGAGCGACGTTTCCAACTGTGCCAGTGCCTTTATGAGTGAATTCCGACTATGCAGTCCTTGACGAAAGTTGTATTTTTGCCTCGTATCACAGCACAGAATCGTTGGGCATGGTTAAGTAGTGCAAACTGAACTATGTTCAGAAGTTGAAATTTGAACCCCCTCCCCTCGCTACTGAACCACGCTCAGCGATTCAGATTTTGAGCTGAAAATTTAAGTTTAAGTCTAAGCTTTAGAAAGCATTTAATGAGACACAAAAAATAACGGTATAAAATAGTTGTTCGTTACTCCAAAGTCTATCGGAATTTTTTGAAAATTTTCTTTAAAATTTATTTTCAAGAAAATACTGACATAAAGAATAATTTTAGCAAAACGCGGCAGTAGTTAGAGCCTAATCTACGACACAAAGATCGGGAATAACTGATTTTTGTTCTGGGGGGAGAAGGGTTTCAAATTTCAAATTTCAGTTTATGCTACTTAACTACTCGTTAGAACTCAGATTTTTAGATCAAAATTTAAGTTTAAGTCTAAGCTTTCGAAATCATTTAAAGAAATACAAAAAATAACGTTAAAAATAGTTGTTTGTTACTCCAAAGTCTAAAGCGCCCCCTATCGGCATTTTTTGAAATTGAACTTTAAAATTTTATTTCAAGAAAATACTGGCATAAAGAAAATTTTTTGCAAAAACCGCAAACGAATCGACCAATTTTTCCATGTTTTATAATCATTTGAAATTTCGGACCCCAAACTTTAATGCCCCCTATCTCCTTGGAAATACGTCTGGGACCCTTAGTCTCCTATTTAATATTATTTGTCTTTAAGTGTACTATAACCCCTTAAAGTTCTGCCCATCTTTTATGAATCACCCTGTATATGTATCATATATATTATTATATATATACATATTATAATATTAATATATATAATATTATCTTATAAATATCACTAGCCATAGCCATGCTGCTAATAAATCTGTTTACAAATCATCTAAAGGAACTTTTAACCTTTCGTGTAACACAAGTGTTCCATGACTTCATGAGTTATGAAGCTCCAAAGATCCTAATCAAAACAAACATATTAGCATCGCATTTCACTCACACCGAAAAGAGGTTCAGTATAAGTGGACAGAGGGTGACGGCGGATGAGGGTGTGAAATTAGAGAAATTCCTGTAAGTTCTTGTGAAATTGGAGATTCAAAAAGAGTTGCAAGTTTATTGAAATTCTACGTACTTAACAGCAGTTCACAAATAGCGATTTTAGGGTATAAGACAAGACATACATTAGTCACTCAGGAAAGACAGTGTGCAAAAACGTGCTTTACTTTTTAACCCTTTCCAATAAAGTTAGTGTTTATGAGTGCGGTTTGTCTGTCCGTCAGACCGTCTGTTCACGCTCTAAGGCAAGTCACACACTAAGGCGACACATAAGACATGTCGCTTGAATTCGCTAGAAAAAGTGGTTTAAAACAAGTTTGTAACAACTTCGTTCTTTGTTTCGACCGGTTTTTGCGCTTCATGTTGCGCTTTATGTCGTTCTGTCGTCTCAGTGTGTGATGTACCTAACTCCCGTAAATATACTCGGATTCCCATGCAATTGATATATGTTAATGATGTTTACCATGGGATGTTTGGTATTCAATATGAAGAGTGTAGCATTAATAGTTCATTTACCGGGGCACTCAAAAGTATTTCGTTACATTATGGTCAACGGGAAAAAATCGTTGGCAGTGCATTTTAATGACATTAAGCTATTTCAAATGCATTAAAATTGATGTATATCACTGAATTGCACTACAAGATGATTGCTATAGAATAGAGTGTTCTTCTGAACCAGATCCTGAAGACAGTGATAATAATGTTGATGAATTATGCGAAATATCCTGTGTGCGTAAAGTTGGGGAACTGAGGAGAAAGACGATAAAGGGGATAAAGTTATTGAAAGTACGGACACTGGAACAAAACGAACTCTACTTTAACAAGTTACATATCCAAACCAGTAGGGCCATCAAATGAAAAATGAGATTCAGAATGAAAAATGAAATTAAGATTTCCTAGAGGTAGATTTTGAAGAGGAATCTATGAGATTAAAAATTCCTAGACCCTGGTGACATATATCAGAGCAATAATAAAATTTCCTATACAGGATGTCCACTCTCAACGATGTCCAATGGCTAATTCCTAAACCGTTAGTCATATCCATATAGTTCCAATTACAAAAATGTTTTAAATGGGGGTAAAGAAGTATTTAAAAAGTGATTTGGGTCAATAGAATCGTTTCTTGAAAAACTACGAAATTTAATTTTTTATACGGTCCCCCGGTCCTTCAAGTTATAGTTAGTAAAACTTTCCTATTACACTTACAAGTAAGACAAATAAAATTGCTATTATTCTACGATTAAAACTGACCGAAGTAATGGCTGTTTAAAGTTGGAGCATATTTTTTGCTGCGAAATAGGGGTCATTTACAAATTTACTAGAAATATAAATAATCTTCAGATATATAAAAAAAAATAGTTGATAGTAAATTTAACATTACATTATAAATTTGAAATATATAATCATTCTGAAATATTAATGCAAAATATACAACTTGTACTAAAGATATAACAGGAAAAAAATAACAGAATTTTCGTTAAATAAAATGTTGAAAAGCAACAGCCTCGATTCTTTACAAAATGACACATATTTTGAAATGTTATTAGATTACACTAGGATGCAAATTTGTGTTGTGTCATGTGTTTTAGCTTTTGATAATTAGTTCGTACGTATTTTGTAGCACTGAATCCAAAAATGGCTTTCATTTTTTATCACAAAGTACAGAATTTTTGCAAATCGTAAATTTGAAAGCTAAAAAGCGAAAAATTTACGGAAATCTGATAGTATAAAATAGACGTGATTGTTATTTCTTTAACTTTTGATAATTTATTTTTATGTATTTTTTACTATTGAATCCGAAAACGACCTTCATTTTTAACCATCACGTCAGGATTTTTCTCAAATTGTAAATTTCAACTTTTAAAAGTTCAAAGTTTTAATTGAACCTCTTCCCTTCCCACATCATCGGATCCCCGAGCTGTTTAGCTGTAAGAATCCCAGTATAAGCCAAAAATTGAATAAATTCTTGAATTAAATAAAATAAAATTGAATAAAAGAAGTTTTACATCCATTTTATAGTATCAGATTTTCGCTATTTTTTAACTTTGAAATTTACTATTCGCAAAAAAGTCTAACATAATGGTTAAATACGAAGGTAAATTTTACATTCAGTGCTAAAAAGCACATACAAATCAATCGTAAAAGTTAAAAAATACAACCATCGACTCTATTTTATAGTATTAGCTATTTTTTCAATTTTGAAATTTACTATTTGCGAAAAATCCTGACATGATGGTTACAAATGAAGATAATTTTCGGATTCAGCGCTAAAAAATACATACAAATCATAATTTTAAAATTATGTATTTTTAAAATTATGATTTTTATAAAAAACACAACAAAAAACATATTAAATAAATAAATAAATAAAAAAAACACAACCATCGCAGTCTTGTGTTATCTAATCTAAAAATTTTTAGTAAACTTGTTCGCAGTAATCTATCCGAAATTTTTTGTGTTACCCTGTAAAATAAGTACATATGGTAAGCACTGAAAATCATAATAATATTACATTGTCATCTGATTTACGTCAATATGTAAAATTTAACCTGGGTCGCATATTTTAAAGTGAGTTGAATTTAGAGTACAAATTTTGAACTCGAAAGACATACATACGATCGTTTCAAGTTAACCCATTACTCGCTGGTGTTGCGTTCACGCAACGGTCAAAATAATTGCTCATGCTTAAATTATATACTTTGTCACCACTATTTTACAATTAAAAAAATTGCCTTATTTATTGGCAGAAATTTTGATATTTTAATAAAGCAAAAATTACCTTTCTGAATTTGTGGTGACAAGCAACTTTCAACAAGAAATTTGAAAATTCCTACTTTATAGTTTTGGCGGTTAATAGGTTAAATAAAAGCTTATAAAAGTAGCATAGTTTTTGTTAAAAAAATCATGAAAAGAAACAGCTTCAAATCCTTACAAAAATCTGTCGTAATACGATTTCTTTCAAAGCGCAGCTACTCATGAAATAAATTCTTCAAATACTTTAAGCACTTTGTTTACGACCCCTAGAAGCATGGCCAAACTCATGTGTATTCGGATGCAGAAAAGTGGCATAAGTCTTGCATTTCAAAGTTTCGTATAACTTCATGAATTTTAGTGTTACATGAATGGGACTTTTTTTTGTCTTTCTTTTAAGAGAACAGGAAATTTTCACTAAATATCACTTATAAGGCCGGGGGACCGTATAAAAAATTAAATTTCGTAACTTTTTTAGAAATATTTTTATTGATCCAGACGACTTTCAGAATAATTTTTTACCTTATTTAAAACATTTTTGTAATTGGAACTATAGGTCTGTGACTAACGGTTTAGGAATTAGCCATTGAACATCGTTGAGAGTAAAGACACACTGTATAAAATAATAATATAAATGGACGGTCATTTGACGACATATTTTTTTAGAGAAACCAATGATTACACTGAAAATCGAATAGACCTTGAGCCGCCCTTAAATTTCCAAGAGGAATTATGCTTTATACCATAAATCATAAAGTTAGAAATAACTGCAAATTAATTGCGCACACTGATCAATGAAATGAACTCTTAAAAACACAATCATCTGTCCAAAACATTACAAAATTAAGGCGACTGGGTGCGTAAGAAAATGGATGGGTACATAAGAAAATAAATTAGTAAAAAATATTATGGATTGCATGTGGTTCTCTTTATCTCGGAAGTGTTTTTTCCCCTTGGAATCCTTTATTTTCCAAAATCGTTCTTTTTTTCTCGGAATCCTTCCTTTTTTCTCGGAACGATTCCGAAAGGAACGACTCCAAAGAACTCGTTCCTTTCGGTGAACGATTCCTTAAAAGGAACGATGTTGCCCATCTCTAGTGCAGACTAAAGCAATCATTCCATAATCGAGAACGTAAGAAAAATAAATAAAAATTGTATTATTTATTTGCACTTTAGTTTTATTCGTTTTTCATTTTTTTATAATAAAGAAAAAAAATTAAATGTTTAAATTAAGTAATCTTAAAAAAGTAAAAAATTATTTTGCCTCAATTAATCTTTTTAGATGCAATATTTTATTTTAACTTTTTCTAAATTTATGCTGTTTTTATATACAGCTAATGTTCATATTACTTTTTAATTGCAATGCGGAAGAGGATAGTTCTAAACTTGTATTTAGGGTACACCGTCAACCGGGGTGACTGTGGTCTAATTTTTTTTTTCCTTTTGCTCTCTTAAGATCCCAAAATTGTTGAAATTTTGATTTATTTAATTTTAAATTCTCTTTTTCTAGTTTTAAGATATCAGCTGTAAATTTTAAAAAGTCACATTAAGTATTTTTAAAGAATTAGTCCAGGCAATAGAGACCGTATAGGGGCTCTACCTAGCAAAATTAATGGAAGTTCTGGAAATTGGCTTACTTTATGTTTTTTGGGTCGCTGAATCCGAATTTATAACTTCCCACCAAACTTTTCCCCGGCAACCCCCCAAATTTTGGTAAAATGCCCCCCATAAAAGGTTTTTATTAAAAAAATCAATTTTTTATTGTTTTAGGGAAAAAGTATCTAGAAATTCAGAAAGTAGACAAAATTTGCAACAAATTAGATATATGACATTATGACTTAGGATGGAGGGGAAGGGGGATCTGCCTCGGAACATGCGCCACGGTGCTGCGTGGACTAAGTTACGCAATTCCACTTAACCACTCGCACGTTTACATTGCCCCCCCCCCATTTCCCCTCCGAACTTTCTCTATAAGGTTTACTTTAAGTTTTTTGGGTCGCTAAATCCAAATTTTAACTTACCCCCAAAATCCCCCCCCCCCGAAACCCCCCCAAAATAGTTGTTTTTAAATTAAATTTTTTATTGTTTTAGGGGAAAACTATGTAGAAATTCATAAAGTAGACAAAATTTGTAATAAATAAGATATATGACATTATGACGTAGGATAAACGGAGAGAGAGGGGGCTGCCTCGGAACATTCCCCGCGCGCTGTTCTCAAAAACCAAATTTTTTCAAAAAATCAATTTTTTGGAGGTTTGCCGGGGGAAATTTTGGTGGGAAGTTACAAATTCGGATTCAGCAACCCAAAAAACATAAAGTGAGCCGAAATTCAGAACTAGCATTAATTTTGCCAGGTAAAATTCCCTATTACCTGAACTTGCATAACTTAGTGCACATAGCGCCGCAGTATATGTTCCGAGGCAGCCCTCTCCCTCCCCGTTCATCCTGCGTCGTAATGTCATGTATCCTATTTGTTGAAAATTTTGTCTACTTTCCGAATTTCTGCATAGTTTTCCCCTAAAACAATAAAAAATTTAAAAACAACTATTTGGGGGGGGAGGTTTCTGGGGGGGGGGGAATTTGGGGGGTAAGTTAAAAATTCGGATTCAGCGACCCAAAGAACTTAAAGTAAACCTTATAAAGAAAGTTCTGAGGGGAGATGGGAGGGCGAATGTAAACGTGTGAGTGGTTAAGTGGAATTGCGCAACTTATTCCACGCAGCACCGCGGCGTATGTTCCGGGGCAGATCCCCCCCCCCCTTCCCCTTCATCCTAAGTCAAATATCTAATTTGTTGCAAATTTTGTCTACTTTCTTAATTTCTAGATACTTTTTCCCTAAAACAATAAAAAAAATTATTTTTTTAATAAAAACCTTTTTTGAGGGGCATTTTACCAAAATTTGGGAGGGTTGCCGGGGGAAATTTTGGAGGGAAGTTACAAATTCGGATTCAGCGACCCAAAAAACATAAAGTAAGCCAATTTCCAGAACTTCCATTAATTTTGCCAGGTAAAATCCCTTTTGCCTGGACTAAATAGATTTGTTTTTATTTATTTTTTTTTTTTTTTTTTTGATTGGGATAGAAAAAATTAAATCTTTAAATTAAGTGATCTTAAAAAAGTAAAAATTTATTTTGCTTCAATGATTCTTTTTAGATGCACTATCTTATTTAAAAATTTTACTGAATTTGGGCTGTTGTTACATACAGCTAACATTCATATTACCTTTTTATTGCAATGCGGAAGAGGATAGTTCTTAAGCCTTTAGTGCGCAGCTTTGCATATATGCAAAGAACAGTGTTTTGAATTTAATAGATTTTTTTTATTCGTATATACCTAATTCACACCAAAAAATTAAAATAGCAATATTTGCTTTAATTAGTAACAGACATCCTGTATTTAAATAAAGCGAAATTAACCATTGAAACTTTCTGGTGTAAAGTCAGATTCACCGAACTACGTAATTTCTAGAACGTATTATATTATGGGAATTAAAGGGCTAAATGTTAAGTTTTTTAAAATAAATAATTATATAAAATAAGGTATTTGGAGACATTCTTATTAAAATATTTACTAATTTGCAATATTTTATCGTAAAACAGCCACACGACAGTTGTTTTTACTTGTATTGCAGATGTGCAACAGAAGAAAAGATTGACATATTATATGAAAAATGTATCTCTGATTTTTTTTCATTATTTTTCCTGTGTAATAAACCTTTCAGAGAATCGTATATAATTTTTTCGAAACAAAATAAAAAATCGCGCATTTAAGGGTTAAGTTATATTTAGATACACCTTCAACTGGGGTAACTGTGGTCTTTTTTTTTTTTTTTTTTTGCCCCTTTTTTAAAGATTCCAAAATTGTTGAAATTTTGATTCATTCAATTTCAAATTCTCTTTTTCTAGTTTTAAAATATCACTTGTAAATTTTAAAAGTCACATTAAGTATATTTAAAGGATAGATTTTTTTTTCTTTTTTAGTTGGGAGAAAAAAAAATTAAATCTTCAAATTAAGTGATCTCAAAAAAGTAAAAATTATTTTGCCTCAATGAATCTTTTTAGATGCACTATCTTATTTAAAAATTTTACTGAATTTATGCTGTTGTTATATACAGCTAATGTTCATATTACTTTTTTATTGCAATGTGGAAGTCTTAAGTTGTATTTAGGTGCACCGTCAACCAAGGTGACTGTGGTGTATTTTTTTTTTCTTTTTTTTTTTTTTTTTTTTTTTTTTTTGCCTCTTGTCATTAAAGATCCCAAAATTGTTGAAATTTTGATTTATTCGATTTCAAATTCTCTTTTTCTAGTTTTAAGATATCAGTTGTAAATTTTAAAAGTCACATTAAGTATTTTTAAAGAATATTTTTTTTTTCAATTGGGACAAAAAAAATTAAATCTTTAAATTAAGTTACCTTAAGAAAGTAAAAAAATATTTTGCCTCAATGAATCTTTTTAGATGAAATATCTTATTTAAACGTTTTACTGAATTTATGCTGTTGTTATATACTGCTACATATTACTTTTTAATTGCAGTGCGGAAGAAGATAGAAGTGTTACTGCTGCTGTACAAACTATTTTTTCAGACGAATCATTGACTGCGGATGCAACAGAATTTCTTGAACTTTCGAACAAGTTGCATAGCTCTACTTCCTTGGATACAAGTTCCACAATTAAAAAACTTTAAAGCGAAAGAATTATATAATTCTTATTTGGATACAGGATTCGCTGAGACCACTGATAATAAACCTCAGTGCGTAATTTGTGACAGTCTTGCCGAACAGGTCAATGTTTCTAGCAAAAATGCGTCGTCATTTTGAAGTGGTCCATCCAGAATGCAAGGATTTTTGGATAAATTGCTAACTGATTTTTTTTTCAGAAGGAAATATAATGAACTCAGGAAAATCAAGAAATGTATATCGTATCATTCAAAAAACTGTCAACGAAAAGGCTTTGATGGCATCATACTTAGTCATTTACCGAATTGCCCAAGCTTGTTAAAAATTTGCAGCATTCTGTCCAGTCATTTGACCGTTTTTATCGAAAACAGCTACACAACCGTAATTTAACACTATTCTGACCATATTATTAGCTATTTTATGGTCAGAATATAGTTAAATTACGGTTATGAAACCGTTTTTTAAAAAAAACGGTCGAATGACTGGATAGTTTGCTGCAAATTTTTAAGAGTATGGCGAAGTCCATACTGTTGCCGAAAACCTTATCAAGCTTTGTGTAAAAGACACTATCGAATGCACGTTTGACGAAAAGGCTACAAAAGTGATAGACACAATTCCTTTGTCGAATGATACAATCTCGCGACGAATCGAGAACTTAGCAGTGAATGTGAAAAGCTACTTTAATTTCAATTTCTGGTATAAAATCCACTAAATTTTCTCTTCAAATGGATGAATCAACCGATGTTGCTGGTTTGGCAGTATTAGTGGTATTTGTGCGCTATGCATATTTGGACTCTTTTCAAGAGGATTTACTTCTCTGCAAGCCAGTAGCGACTACCACGAGTGGCACTGAAATATCTAAATTATTAGATGAATTTACGTGGAGAACAGCACCCTTTGGGATAACTGTGCTTATGAATACCAGGTTGCTCAAAATCTTATGTGATGACATTGGCGAGCCTGCACATGTCTTTACTTCTTCACATAGAAACAAGGTGACTCTGCCGTGGTAAAATATTAATGCGCCTCTTTGAACCAAGGAATGATGTCAGAATCTTCATGAGTGTCAGTGATTTTGCTTTGGGAGAGAAGTTGTGTGATGATTGTTGACTAATGAATTTCGCGTATTTGGCAGATATTTTTTACAAAAGTTAATGATTTATGTCTCTCACTTCAAGGAAAAGTAGTAACTGTTCTTGATGCTACTGATAAAGTAGAAGGATAAAAAAAAAAAACTGAAGTATTGGGTAGAGTCAATCAAAAACGGAAGCCTGGATTGTTTTCCACTAGCAAAGGGATTTGGAGAAGACCTCGAATCAGACATTCCTGAGAATATCTTAAACGAGTTTGAATTTCATCTCTTTTGTTTGATTGATACTTTGTAATCTTATTTTTCAAAAGGATTGCATGAAAACATAAAAGAAAAAGTTTGGGTTATAACACCATTCTCTAATCCAAAAAACTGTGATTTCTTCTCTGACATCACAGGAATATGGATGCTTGCTTGATTTGACATCAGATACAATGATAAGGTCAAAGTTTGAAATTGGGAAATCAATCTCAGATTTTCGGTGTACGCTAAAAGATGAATTTAAAATCCTATCAGATAAAGCGAAACTTATTCTCCTATCCTTCGCTACCACTTTTATGCGATTCTCCGCATACGCCGCTACTAAAACAAAATACAGGATCACGTCTCAATGCAGAGCAAGATATTCAGTTGCAACTATCTGAAATTCATCCAGACATAATCTCATAGCGCAAATCAAAACAGCCTCATACTTCTCATTAAAATTCTGTTTCATGGGGTCAAGTAAAAATTTGTAACAAATGTAATAAGGCCAAATTAATAAAATAACAAATTGTGGATCTGCAATACTTGTCCTGAATTTCTTTTCAAATGTTTTGGTTGTTATTGTTGTTTGTTTGTTTGTTTCTTATCATGTGTGTGTTTTATGTCGGCAATAGAAAATTAGTGCAGAAAAAAAATTTAAACGGTGAAATATAATACCCTGCAAGCTTAAATAACCAAATTACATTGTATCGTCAATGCTATTTCGTCGTTCTGTTACCCATACATTGTATAGCTGCGAGATAAAAATTTAGTGCTCCGTGCTGAATTTCCAATTTCAAATGTGCTGCGTGACTGAAAATTTTGAGAACCTCGGATTTATTATGCTTACTGTTGAATTTGGAATATATATGTATTCCTGAGGGCTATACATGAATTGGACATTGATTTTTTTAAATTCGAACCCTAGGGCAACGGTTTATTTCCTATGGAGACATCAGTATCAGCTTCAACAATGAGTATTTGTTGAAAAGTACTAATGGCAGAATTACTACAATAGCGCCTAATTTTGGCCAACTTGGAGAAATATTGGCGAATTTGGTAACAAAAATAAGTTACTATATATGAAGCCAACTTGGCGACAGCCGGTTAATTTGGCCAAAATTCCCAATTCTAATCTTTAGTGCACTTAAAAAATATTTTTGTGAATTTTAATGAAAGCATGTTATTATTTTTTCTTTTTTATATTTATTCTTTTTTCTTTTTTTCTTCTTTTGATGAAGCTGGTTTTTTGTGTGTGTCTATGCGATAATGGATATTTACCAGTGAGGCAGCTATACTTAAAACTTAACGATTGGTAGATTTACTTGGTTGAGCTCTTAAACCCAAGCTCCATTTTACACCACCAAGCGAAATGATAGTAGGTGCCTAACCCAGTGAGCAAAACTTTCCTTTCACTTTAACTAGCCACACAAAAGAAAGACAAAGGAAGGGTGAACAGAAAAAATCGTTCGCAGATAAATCAAACCTGTTACATAATTTAGGTGAGAAAAGATGACAGCAACATCGTAACAGGAGTAGAAGAAAGTGGTCGGCCCGCCGTCAAGGTCGGATCCCAGTTCTGGGAAGTAAATGTGTGACTGGGTGTTGCCTGTGACCATCGATGGCACATAGTTACGTGATTGCAGATTTCTGAGAAAAAAAGCGAGATGATGTACTCGTAGAGGAAATACCTGAATAGGTAGAGCACATCAGAATCGAATATTAATAGGGAATGAATGTTAATGATTGCTGTCAGACTATCGGTCGCCATTTGGGTCGTTGTCATTTATTTATTTTATTTTTCTTGATGACAGAGGTTTAGCTATCAGTCAAGAGGTTATATTCTCTCTCTCAATATATTTCATGACACGTATATTTCTAATATGTAAATGAATGGACTGTTTATTCATGTATGACAAATTATATACTATCTATTGCTTGAAATTAACAGGAAATCATATAGAATGTTTGGTTTTTTTTTTTTTACTTTTTTTAGAAAGAATTTTTTCTTTAAAAGAAAGTTTCACTTCACCAACATTCTACGGCGCAGAATCAGCTCATTCTCAGAGAACTATGATAGCCGTCTAAGTATTTAAAAGAAGAATCTGTTTTCCTTAAAACCCTCTGAATGTCCATCAGAAGGGCAAAATTGAAGTGCTTTGTGAAAGAAAAAGTCATTAACAAAAACTGAAATTCGAGAAAATTAAAGAGAAATCCTTTTGTGGTAGATGTTGATTTATCTTCAGCTTGATAGCATATGTTGAAATCTTAACAGGTGGATAAACTCTCTTATGAAAATGTATTAACATATAATTTTTAAATTTTGAAAATTAATAAACTTATTTAAATTATTAAATAAAATAATATTAAATATGTCATATCTGCAAGGCCAATTCTCAGTGTAACTCTCACTTCTTCTTAGTGTTTTATCTTAAAAATATCATAGATTATTTCGGTATCCCGCCGACCACTTTTCATAAAAAAAAAAAAAAAAAAACTATCGTTAAGCTATTTGCCAGACTGTAACGCCTAATAAACAAATGGAAGAATGTTGTCAAAAAATATGCAGTGTGTGATCGGTTAACGAACACTTTCGCGAGAGATTTTTATGTTCGGATAACGACCACATGTTCGGTTAACGAACGCTTCACGAAACAAAGGCAAGAAGAAGGAATGCTTTGTTTCAGATTTGCCGAGCTGTATTTAATTGCATCTATTGTAAACGAAGGAAGTTTTACTGTAGGACCCAAAAACCTCAAGTGGAGCCTAGTGCCTGTTAATAATGTGTGAACTAAATTTCAACTAAAATAATTAATTTGCAATTAAAAATATGTTTCTTTAAAAGGGTTACAAAATTTAAAAATTAATGCTTCTGATCTGTTCATTCTAATTTGGGGCTCCTAAAATGTAAGGCCCGAACCTCAGGTAGCCCATGAATTAAGTACACTGTTAAAAATTTGCAGTATTCTGGCAGTTCATTCGACCGTTTTTCCCGAAAACGGTTACACAACCGCTAATTTAACACTATTCTGATCATATTATTGGCCATTTTATGGTCAGAATATAGTTAAATTATGGTTTTGAAACCGTTTTTTCCAAAAACGGTCAAATGACCTGCCAGAATGCTGCAAAATTTTTAACAGTGTAGGACATACGCATACAACTGTTAAAATGTTCTCTAAGAGAACTAAGGAGTTTTTCAAAAGTTAAGGGGGCAAATTTATATGATTTAATGCCGTAGACAATGAATGCAATCATAAACGTTTTTAGAAAGTTCATGTCATTTTTAACACTTTCAACAAAGTTGAAAAGTGTTTATGATTTCGGTTTGTCTGGCCGTCTGTCCGCGCTCTAACTCCCGTAAATATACTCCGGTTAACCTGAAATTTTTGGATGTGATTGACATTTACCATAGCACGTTCCCTATTTCAAATGAAGTTTGTAGCATGTTTCGTTCATTTACAGGGACAGTCAAAAGTATTCCGTTACATTACGGCCAATAGGAAAAAATCGTTTCAAATGATTGTTAATGATGTTAAATACTTTCAAACACAACAAAAAAGATATGCATTTATGAAGTGCACTAAAATATACATTGTGTAGGGTATGCGGTGCAAAGAATGGTTGTTATTAATTTTCAGAGCCACACAAAAGAATTCCGTTACGTAATGATATAGGGGTGGAGGGAATTGTTTGCGGTGTATTTTAATTATGTTAAGCTATTTCATGTATAATGAAATTGATATACGTCGCTCAGGTTTACTATAATTTATTTCATGTATAATACAAAATGTATAGTATTTACAGGGAAACACAAAAGATTTCACATTCTATATTTTATCCGAAGTACAGTATATTACCGATGACTGCTAGAAATGCATTTTTATTTATAATATGCGCTTACTTTACGAGTATTTATGCATACTATAAGGTGTGTATGAATGCTATAATTCATATACAGGGCTACACAAAAGAATTCGTAAGGATTACTGAGTATGAGCGCAAATTGCTTAAAGGTGGTTTTTAAATGAGTTATGCATTTTTACGCTGAACTGCATTTAGCTTACTAAGAAATGTTTGTAGAACATAGATAAAATGATATACAGGGTCACTCAAAAAATTAGATACATGGCCGTCTATAAATGGTAATTTCTGGAAATGTGACTTCAGTAGTTTTAAGAGTGTTTTAGTTTGAATTAAATTTTAGCTAAATAGTGGCGTGTAATAAGATTTGTACAAAAGTATTCAAGTATGTTTCCATCTATTAATATAAAAGGCTGAAAGAGAAATTTCATCCTGTTATACGTTTCTTGCTAATCTAAATTTTCCCATTATATAGTATACATATCAACCTACAGATCAAATACAGGGCTGTTCAAAAGAATTGGAATACATATTTGGCTATGAACGATTAACTTCTGAAATCAGTTTTTCAAATGTTTTAGGCGTTTTTTAAAATGTTTACTTAGTTAGTTATCTTATTTACCTTATTTCCCTAAATAACGAAGTTTTGTTAAAGGATTCAGGAAGTATTGGAGAGTGTTTCATAATATATGCTTGACGCCTAATTTCTCTTTCTTTTCTTTTTTTTTCTTTAATACGCCATGAAACGAACAAAGCCATCAAAATACGATATATTCATATTAAATAAGGACGTATATTTAATCTGTTATAAAGAGAAGATTTATGTTATTTTTTATACATTATTGAGTTTTTAAGAATGAATTAATTATATTCCCATACAAATCAATACAAAATCTATGATCGGTTAACGAACATTGTTTTGGAACGGGTTAAGTTCGTTAACCGATCACCCACTGTACTAGAAATTCGGAAAAGCCCTACTCACTAAAGTAAAGTGTCAACTGTCAGTAACTTTAAACAAATTTTACAATAAAACAGAAAAAAATAATCTTGATTACTTATTTATTTATATTATTTTTCTTAATTAACCCTCTCGACTGGTAAATGTTCGTGACGTCAGTTGAAACTGATCTATTGTACGTAACTATGCATCGCAACATTTTAAAAATGGTTTTTCTCTTTTAATACCATGGCATCGCTATTTAAAAACATAGCTGTTGTTTTAATTAATGAAATAACTAATAAATTAGTAAAACATACTTAAAAAGTACAGATAAAAGTCAAATTAAAAGTCTCTTGATAACACAACAAGCGTATGTAGCGCATCGGACGTCAAGTGAATGTGACGCCACGATCATGCATATATGGCATTGAATTCTATAGTTTGGCGATAGGGTCATTCCATGTCAGTTCAGGCAGGCATGTAACCCACCATCACAGATTTTGATGAAACTGCGTGTGTTTGTTCCTTTTATTAAGATATGATTCCCAGTATTTTTTTTTACTCCTTGGTCAAATAGTTTCTGAGAAAAAAATTGTCAAAATTTTGAAAAACTGCCATCAGTTGGCATTCTTGACTGCTCGATTTTCAAATGTAGCATGACATAAATATGATCATATTTCAATATCTATTCCACAAATCATCTTCAAATAATTTATGCATAATATATAGGGTACGTATTTTATGAAAAAAACTACTGTTACGCTTATATAACATTTTAAGTGTGTTTAAAAAAATGTTTAATCTTTGAAGTCGTGATTTTTTTTATGAAAAATAATGCATTAACTAAAATAGCATTATTAACAAAAGGCGGTATTTTTATTAAATTTATTTTTTGTGGGGGATATACTTAAAGGTGTCCTTTACCTGATTCTGAAATAAAAGTAGTGGGATTTTGGGTGGTTTTAGTAGTATTTCATATTTAAAAATATTTTGAGACGTATTTCAAATCAAATCAAGCAGAGTCATTCCATGTCAGTTCGCCTAAGACATTTAATTCACTGTCACAAATTTCAATGAAACTGGGTATGTTTATAGCTCATTTTAAGACAGGATCAAGGAAATTAAAGGTGATTACAAGTAAAATATTTTTTAAGATAAAAAAAATATCTAAATTTTGAAATTTTTTTAAAAATGTTTTTAATGACAGTTCTATATTCAAAGACTGCATAAAAAAAAAGTCATTTCAATATAAAATCACTAAATAAGTTTTAAATAATGTATATGTGACAAATAATGTAGGCAGATTATTATTTATTGTTGTTTGTCATGTTTAAATGCTAAGAGTGTGTTTAATCTTGTGAATTCTTAAAATCAAGAATTTTGTGAAAAATAATGTGTTAATCAAAAATTTATTATTAACCAAAGGCAGGCTGTTATTACTTTTTTTAATTGTACTTAAAAATATCTTTTCAATAGTTATAAAATAAAAATAGTGAAAATATAAGCAATTTTAACAAAATTTTCATAAAATGTGAATGTTTAATGATAAATATTGAAGCTTTTCATGCTAAGATGTACTAAAATGACTACGATATCGTGTATTTCCACTGTTGCTTAAATATAATACATATAATAATAAAATAACAAATATTATTTATAGCAATAAAAATTAAATTAAATAGTATCAGTTCCTTTACCAACACTACATTGCTCAACAGCCGACTTAAAATCAACAGCCCACTCTTATTGAAAAATACTTTCAACTGTTCAAATAATAAATAAACTGCATTTAAAAATTTTAATATCAACTTATTATCTTAAGACGATAATAATAACTAATCAACATGATGAATTTACAAATCAGCTTTTAATTGAAAAGTCATGAAATGGTCCCTTTAAATATTGTTGTTCATCGAGTCAATCAAAACAAATTATATAAAAAAAAATAGTGAGCCTAATATGCTGACTGCAGTGACACTTCTAACAAAACTAATTAATTCATTACCATCTGAAATCAAACCCGAAAGATCAAAAAGAAAAAAAAAATCATCTGTAGCGTGAATGTGACATACTCAGTGGTTGTTGAGGTAGGAATGTCTTTGTGACATTTTCACCTGTACTTCAATAAAATATAAACATGTAAGCTTTTTTCATTCATCCAAATTAAGTAAAACAATTACAAAATTTTGTTGTCATTACACCAGATGTTAAATTTTTCGTTACATACTATTAGATAAGTTCTTTACTTTTAGACATTATTGACATAATATCATAAAATTTACTATATGTATTTTCTATAAGTGTATAAACAATATATATAGGCTTTATTAAACATAAATGAATAATTTTTAAATAATTTGTTTGAGAACAGGAATATATATACACACATATATATGTTGAAAATCCATCTTTCAGCAATATTGTGATGAAATAAATCAAATTACCGTAATTTCCGGTGTATAGCCCGCGGATCAAACAATCGTGTTTCGACCCAGAAATTTTTTAAAATAAACTGTAACTTTTTAGATCACAGTAAATATTGGTCTTCAAATACTGAATAAAATTTCTGGGTCCAAACTGAATTGTTTGATCTGCGGGCTATACATCCGAAATTACGGTACATATCATTAGAAACTGAATAAAGTTACAAAAGTGCAACTCATTAAGTTTTAAATATTTTTTTAGATATAGTTATTTGAAAGATATAAATATAATGATGCATTTTTTGCATATATTTAAAGCACAATACGTCAAAATTTTCTTCAAAAGAGTGAAATTTGGTATTTTTTTTCAATATTAGCAGCTCAATGCTAAATTTTCAATATTAACAGCCAAATATGAGTTTAAAGATTAGGACTGTCATTTTGAAAATTTCTATTGGGCGTTGAGGAGCTAGTGATTTTTCTCTTTTTTGGAAAGGGATAATTGCTCTTCGCCCTAGAAATTTTACTAAAAAACAATATTGTTTATTTTTTTTCCTTAAGAAACGAACATAAAAGATAATTTGAAAAATAAAATAAATGTATAAATAAAAATATTTCCAGGGATGATACATTGGATAGGTTTTACATTTGAAAATATTGATAATTTTAAATATGATTTAAATACTACTAAAACCAACCAAAATCCCACTATTTTTATTTCAGATCCAGTTATAATGTAGTATTATGTACAATTTAAACTTAAAAAAATAGTCATAGAAACTCCGCCTCTGATTGATAAAGATTTTTTAATAATTTCATTATTTTTTGTAAAATATTTTTGATTTCAAAGATTATACAATTTTTTAGACACATTTAAATATTTTTTAACATTACAGCAATATTTTTTTTCATAATCTACATACTTTATTTACCTTGCTTAAATTATTTGAAGAAGATTTCTTTATTAGTTATTGATATATGATTTTATATATAAAATGAGGCCTTTGAAAATTGAACAATCATTAATGGCAACTCGTGGCATTTTTCCAAAATTTTGATAATTTTTTCTCATATGTTCACTATTTTTATTTTATAACCATTTAAAAGATATTTTTACGTACAATTAAAAAAAAAAAAAGCAATAACACCCTGCCTTCGGTTAATAATAAATTTTTGATTAACACATTATTTTTGACAAAATTCTTGATTTTAAAAATTTATAAGATAAAAGACACTCTTGGTGTTTAAACATGATAAAAAACAAGAAATAATAATCAGCCTACATTATTTGTCACATATACATTATTTGAAACCTGTTTAGTGATTTTATATTGAAATGACTTTTTTTTTTTTAATGCAGTCTTTGAATATCGAACTGTCATTAAAAAAATTTAAAACAATTTTTCAAAATTTTGATATTTTTTATCTTAAAAAATATTTTACTTAGGATCAAGAAAATTAAAGGTGATTACGTCTTAAAATAAGCTATAAACAAACCCAATTTCATTGAAATTTGTGACAGTGATTAAATGGCTTAGGGGAACTGACATGGAATGACTCTGCTTGATTTGATATGAAATGCACCTCAAAATATTTTTAAATAGGAAATACTACCAAAAACACCCAAAATCCCACTATTTTTATTTCAGAATCAGGTAAAGGACACCTTTAAATATATCTCCCATAAAAAATAAATTTAATAAAAATACCGCCTTTTGTTGATAATGCTTTTTTTGTTAATGCATTATTTTTCATAAAAAATTCACGACTTCAAAGTTTAAATATTTTTTTAGACACACTTAAAATGTTATAAGCGTAACAATATATTTTTTTCATAAGCTGCGTATCCTAAATATTGTGCATAAATTATTTGAAGATGATTTGTAGAGTAGATATTGAAATATGATTATATATATGACATGCTACATTTGAAAACCGAGCTATCAAGAATGCCAACTGACGGCAGTTTTTCAAAATTTTGACAATTTTTTTCTCAGAAACTATTTCACCAAGGAGCAAAAAAAATTACTGGTGATCATATCTTAATAGTAAGAACAAACACACGCAGTTTCATTAAAATCTGTGATGGTGGGTTACATATTGATATTTTACTGCCTGATTTGACGTGGAATGCCCCGATAGTCTTTTTACACTTTCCAACAAAGTTTAAAAGTCTTTATGACTTCGTTTGTCTGTCCATCTGGCCGCGCTCTAACTCTCGTAAATATACTCGGATTGCCTTGAAATTTTTAGATGTGATTGACGTTTACCATAGCACGTTCCCTATTTCAAATCAAGTTTGTAGCATGCTTAGTTCGTTTACAGGGACAGTGAAAAGTATTCCGTTACATTACGGACTATGGAAAAAAATCGTTTCAAATGATTTTTAATGGTGTTAAATGCTTTCAAACATAATAAAACTGATATGCATTTATGAAGTGCACTAAAATATGCATTCTGTAGAATATACGGTGCAAAGAATAGTTATTATTCATTTACAGGGCCACACAAAACAATTCCGTTACATAATGATATAGGGGTGGAGGGAATTGTTTGCGGCGTATTTTAATTATGTTAATCTCATTTCATATATAACGTAATTCATATAGATCGCTGAGGTGTACTGTAACTTATTTCGTGTATGTATAATACGAAGTGCACAGGGACACACTAAAGATTTCAGATACTATATTGTATCCGAAGTACTGTACATTAGCGATGATTGTTGGACATGCATTTTTAATTATGGTACGTGCTTTTATGTTTCACTATATTAATTCATACTATATGGTGTGTATAAATGCTACAATTCATATGCAGGGCTACACAAAAGAATTCGTACTGGTTACTGGGCATGAGCGCAAATTGCTTAAAGGTGGTTTTTAAATGAGTTATGTATTTTTACGCTGAACTGCATTTAGTTTACTTAGAAATGTTTGTAGAATATAGATAAAATGATATACAGGGTCACTCAAAGAATTGAATACATGGCCGTCTATAAATGATAATTTCTGGAAATGTGATTTCTGTAGTTTTAAGAGTCTTTTAGTTTGATTTAAATTTCAGCTAAATAGTGGCGTGTAATCAGGGTTATACAAAAGTATTCAAGTATATTTCCATCTATTAGTATGAATTGCTGAAAGAGAAATTTCAACCTGTTAGGCATTTTCTTGCTAAACTAAATTTCCCCATTATATAGTATATATATATATAAACATACAGATCAAATACAGGTCTGTTCAAAAGAATAGGAATACATATTTGGCTATGGACGGTAACTGCTGAAATCAGTTTTTTAAATGTTTACTTAGTTATCTTATTTACCTTATTTCCCTAAATAACGAAATTTTGTTAAAGCTGCTTTCAGGGAATGTTGGAAAATGTTTCATAATCTATGCCGTACGCATGATTTTTCTTTCTTTTTTTCTATGGAAACTGGTCGACGAGATAATCGAGAAGAACCATTATTTCAAAACATCTTCATCTCTATAATAAAACAATTAATGAGAAAATGTGACCTAACATCTTATTCGATTAAGCTCTTCAATTTAATTGTTGTTTTCTCTGTAAAGAAAACGCTAAATTATATGCAGAAAGCATGGTTATTCTACCGTAATACTATAGTAATCGTAATTATTTATATACAGATAAACCTTAAGAGTACTGACCGCTACTTAATGTTTTAAAATTGTATTAAAAATCTTCGAATTAAAATGAGAGCTCCAATAATTAGACAGTGAGACAAAAAACTGGTGGAAAACAAATATTAATGTTCGGATTTATTAATTTTAGTTGGTGGGGAAAATATATAATATCCAATGAAATGCATTGTTGCAAGTCATAGTTGCAACTAAAGCCGAGAATGGATTTTTTTTTAAAAAAATGGATCAATTCGAAAGCTTCTCTTAAATCTTTTTTTTTTTTTTTTAAAGGAGCTCCCACTATGAGAAAAAAAAATCAGGTATGTTCTTTTATTTATTTAACATCACGTTCAATTTAACCCTCCGCCTACCAGACGGGTCCCATGGATCCAAGGTACTTTCAAAATAATTTTTCTCATGAAAAAAAATACTGAAAATTCTGTAAGTATGTGACTTTTTCACATATTTACTGAAAAAGACACATATTTACAAAAGTCACATAGTTGACAAAGTCACATATTTATAGAATTTTCAGTCTTCTTCTTCTTCTTCTTTTTTTTTTTTTTTTTTTTCATGAGAAAAATCGTTGTGAATGTACCTGTCGGATCCACTGGACCCGGAGGTTAATTCCCCTGGATCATTGAGGCATATAGTTTGTTTATATTTGTCTTATGCAAATAAATTTATTGTTCTTAAAAAATAATACCGATTTATATACTTGCTATTATGGACTGGTTAATTACTGGTTAACAAATATATATCAACTGCGCCAGTGAATGACCAGAATAGAAAAATACTGATTTTTGGTTTTATTTTTCAAACTTATCTTTAAGGACCTTTAAATTTTCAAAAAATCAGTTTTCGGTTTTTGCTTAATTCTGAATGTTTAAAAAAAAAAATTAACAATATGCAAAAAATCGCATTAAAAAATCTGCATTATTTCTTGAGTTATAATCATTTCTAGACGGTGAGTATAATGGAAGGTCCGTAGATATTGAAACTTTAAAAAGCGTTTTCTCAAATTCGCAAATTTGAAGTTTGCGGGCACTGTTACTTTTAAACTATGTAAGCTAGAGCTTAAAAAAAATTAACCAAATATGCGTTTCTTTAGTCTACAGGCTAAAACCAAAAAAATTCCCATATTTTAGGTAGCTTTCTTTACAAAAATCTACCTATTGCAGCCGTTCGGAGGAAAGCGATTTCAAAAAATTTTGGTATATTTTCATCGATCATGACCCCCAGACCCCGAAACCACCCTCCGTTCAAAATTGATATACATCAATATATATATATATATATCTGACCTATATCACACTGTAATTCTCGTATTTATGAACTGATGTGGATGTAATTCGGTGTGTACATAGTACATACCAATGTCTCGACCGAGTTCGTTGGCCAGCTTCATCCGCCATTTTGTTTCAAAATAGCGGCCATTTAAAAATTTTAAAAAAATTTAAAATTTGAAATGTGGTACCAAAAAATTGAAAATGGAAAAATATTTTTTTCTTATGTAATTGACCTTTATACAAAGACTCAGTAGCTGTTTTTGTTTTGTCTATATCTTAAAAAATGGCTGAGTTATAGCATTTTGAATTTCTAGCGAAGCTGACATTTTGAAACGTCCTGAATTTTGTCACGCGATAAAAGGCGTATTTATGAACCGATTTGGATGTAACTTCGTTTATACATAGTACAGATTAATGTCTCGACCGAGTTCGTTGGCCAGCATCATCCGCCATTTTGTTTAAAAATGGCGGACATTTAAAATTTTAAGAAAAATTTAAATTTGAAATTTGGTATCTGACCTATGTCACACTGTAAATCTCGTATTTATGAACCGATTTGGATGTAATTCGGTGTGTACATAGTACATACCAATGTCTCGACCGAGTTCGTTGGCCAACTTCATCCGCCATTTTGTTTCCATATGGCGGCCATTTAAAATTTAAAAAAATTAAAATTTGAAAAGTGGTACCAAAAAATTGAAAATGGAAAAATATTTTTCTCTTACGTATTTGACCTTGATACAAAGATTCCGGAACAGTTTTTGTTTCGTCTATATCTTAAAAAATGGCTGAGTTATAGCATTTTGAATTTCTAGTGTGGAACATTTTGAAACGCCCTGATTTTTGCCACGTGATAACAGACATATTTATGAACCGATTTGGATGTACCTTGGTGTGTACATAGTACATACAAATAACTCAACCGAGTTCGTTGGCCAGCTTCATCCGCCATCTTGTTTCAAAATGGCGGCCATTTAAAAAAATTAAAAAATAAAAAAAATTTAAATGAGATACCAAAAAATTGGAAAATGAAAAAGATTTTTTTGTATGTGTTTGACCTTAATACAAAGATTCCGGAACAGTTTTTCTTTCGTGTATATCTAAAAAAAATGGCTGAGTAATAGCATTTTGAATTTCTCTTGTGGCTGACATTTTAAAACGACCTGATTTTTGTCACGCGATAACAGGCGTATTTATGAACCTATTTGGATGTAACTTGGTCTGTACATAGTACATACCAATGTCTCGACCGAGTTCGTTGGCCAGCTTCATTCGCCATCTTGTTTCAAAAGGGTTGCCATTTAAAAAAAATCAAATTTAAAATTCAAAATGAGGTATTAAAAAATTGGAAAATGAAAAAGATTTTTTTTATGTGTTTGGCCTTGATACAAAGATTCTGGAGCAGTTTTTGTTTCTGAAAATTTGTTCTTTTGTTTATATATTAAAAAGTGGTTGAATTATAGCACTTTGAATTTCTATCATGGCTAACACTTTGAAACGATCTTGTATTTGTCTCGCGATACCACACGTATTCGCCTATTTCGATGGAAGAAGGCATGTGGATAGTATACATCAATATCTCGACCAAGTTCGCTGGCCAGCTTCATCAGCCATCTTGTTTCAAAATGGCGGCCATTAAATTAAAAAATATATATATTTGAAGTGAGGTGCAAAAAAATTAGAAATTGAAGAAGGTTTCTTTCTTAAGTATTTGACCTTGATATAAGGATTCAGGAGCATTTTTTGTTTGTCTTTATCTTAAAAAATGGCTCAGATATAGCAGTTTCAATTTCTAACGTGGGTGACATTTTAAAAAATCTGATTTTTTGCCTGCGACAGCACTCGTATATATCAACCGATTCCGATGTGAGTGAGCATGTGCACAGCAATTACTAAGGTCTCCACCAAGTTCACTGGTTAGCCTCATCCACCATGTTGTCTTAAAATGGCAGGCACTTTAAGAAATCGTCGAATTTGGCAGCCAAATATAAGTTACTTTAAATAAAAGCAGCTTGGATAAAGCTGACTAATTTCGCGAAATTCTCATTCATAATGATTTAGTATTGATAAAAATTAGTATTGAATCTCCTACATTCGGTTTCCACTTAATTGAGCTTCGTGTGTTTGAATAATATAAGTTGGCTTTTTTAAAATAAGGAATATGAAAGCTACCTCTTCCTCCCGGCACTGGCCGGAAGGACTTTTGGTTATTTATTTTTTTGGATTTGAAAAACTTGTAAAAAATTTTGAGATTTTTGAACTTTTTTTATTTTTTTGCTAAAATTAAATTTTAAACAAAACTTTTTGCGTATATTTTGGTTTTAAGTTAGAAGTAGGCGTATTATGATTCTATTTTGTTCAAAAATTGTTATCTATATGCATAATTTAGAGTTTTATCATGCACGCAGCATTTAATCACGCATTAGTGAGATGAATTTAAAAATTAATTTAAAAATTAATTTTAAAATTAATTTTGTACATACAACATTTATTTTTCTGGATAATGTAGTTAAGGATATATATCTTAGGCAGGAAGGGGGAAAAAGATCTTAATTGCATATTGTTTGTGTTTTTGTACTTTGAAGAAGGCGATGTTTCTGATTGTTTCGACAAACTCAAAGGTCCTGTGCCTCCTTAAGAACCAAACTGATAGAAGCATAAATATTTTTACTTATATTGCAATATTCGGTTACTTTTAGCCAGCAAGAATGGATTTCTTCAATAGTTAAACTCTTCAGTTATGCACTAAATTTTCTGTCAATTATTGGTTAAATACATTTTCTAGTAGTTTGGTTTTTTTCACATAAGCCTTAAGTATTTGTAACTCCAAATATAGATAACTTTAAACGTATAATCATGGATGATCTTTACTGTTTTCTACATTATAAAAGTAAAGTCAAATTAAATTCAGCTTTCGAAAATAAACTGGTATCGATAAAATAAAACAGCAATATTAAGCTATAAGAATGTCTTCTTCATTTCAGAACATGTAAAATTTGAATTCAATTATAGAAGAACAAGCGAAAGCGTTGTTACAGCGTTCTGAAGAGCACTTGAAATATTCGAATATTGAAATAAGAGGGAAAAATGGAAAAATTCTGAAAAGATTCCGAATATGCAATATTTATCATCCTGGTTTAATAAATTAAAAAAAAAGGAATTTCCTGTGTTAGAAAATAGAATCTCCAACAATCCTTATACCTGCATTAAAAACAAGCATGTAACTAGTTAAATTTAGTACCACAAAATAGATTATGTCCAGCATGGATTATGTAACAATTTCCAACACATTCAGAATACCGTAACAAAATTTCACCGTTCATTCAGGTGAAAGATGATGTCTAAATAAACAATTTGAAAAACGGATAACGCATTTGAAAATCCAATTTTTAGGTGCGTTCCTAATTATATAAATACGTAGCATCTATAGTCGTCGTTCAGTCCGTCCGCATGTAACAGAGCAAAAACTACCCAACCGAATGGTCTGAAATTTTAAATATATGATTGTTGCAAAATTTTGTCGAGCCATTTCAAATTTTATGAAAATCGGATGTATAGTTTAATTACAGGGACAGTCAAAAGTTTTTCTTTATATTACGGCCAATGCGAAAAATTATTGCAAGTGCATTTTAATGATGTTACAGCCTTCCGAATGGTCTGAAATTTTAAATATATAACTGTTGCAAAATTTTGTCGAGCCGTTTCAAATTTTATGAAAATCGGATGTATAGTTTAATTACAGGGACAGTCAAAAGTGTCCCGTTACATTACGGGGAATGGGAAAAAAATTATTGGAAGTGCATTTTAATGATGCTACAGACTATGCACCTTATGAAGTGCAAAAAATTATACATTCAGTACAATATGGGGTGCAGAAAATAATTATAAAACTAGTTATAGTACGAACGCACCTCATTTGCCACGTTTGACGAGCAATTTCCAACTTGTTGTTATTAGCATCAATAGTCGGGAAAATCTGATATTGTTTTGTGCAGCCCTGATATGATCTTGTATACGACATAGTGTGCTGAACGTTAGTTCAGTTAAACGAATAGCACAGTTGAAAATGCCCATTCAGCGATTTCCGTGAATAAACGGAAATGTTCTTCAGAATTTTTGTGCAGCCCTGTATAGGATTTATATAATTTATGCCCACCAAGTAATAATTTTTAAAAAACAATTCAATTTAAAAAAGCGTACCACAACTTAAAACGCATTTCCAGCAATTATTGTTCGTAGGCTTCAATAGTTTAATTATTGTTCTGTAATTAAATATATATAGAAAACTATATGTAAGAGAAACGACACATTCACCTTAATACTTTAAGTTAAAACATGAATACATTAAAATGATTCTCAGTTTTTATTACTAAAATAGGTGCTAAAAATACAATTAACAGGTTTTAAAACATTAAAATCAATAATCAGATGGTAAAAACTTCCCGAGCGCTTTCGACCAAGCCCTGGTCATCATCAATGGGGTGAAAAATGAGAAGCAATTTAACACATGTATTTTGAGAGAGTCTATTGAAATTTTAACCAGAGGTAGAAACACTTGTAATGATACATTGTCCTGTCATATACCAAGCATTTGGTTTGGTTTACTTGGAGTCAATGGAATCTTTGGATTGGAATGATCAATGTAGCTGTATGGACTCATCCGTCCCCTCCCCCCACCCCTTTTTTACAGTTTTTGGAATCGCCCTGCGTTATTTATACCAGTATGCATTCTGAAGGTCTTCTTCTCATTTTTCACCCCATTGATGATGACCAGGGCTTGGTCGAATGCGCTCGGGAAGTTTTTACCATCTGATTATTGGTTTTAATGTTTTAAAACCTGTTAATTGTATTTTTAGCACCTATTTTAGTAATAAAAACTGAGAATCATTTTAATGTATTCATGTTTTAACTTATTGTTCTGTAACCAGATTATTTTGTGCGTTCCTGTAGATGAGTGATAAATTCTACGCACACCCTATTGTACAGTAAGCGCCATGTAGCCTCAGTAACATACATAAGCTACAGTATGTTTAAAATAGTATAATTTACATTAAAGTACACCGTAAACGATTTTTCTCCGTAGACCGTAATGTAACGGAATTCTTTTGAGTGTCTCTGTATATGAGCCGTAAACGCTACATACTTAATTTTCAATATCGAGCATGCCATTGTGATAGCCAATAACATCTATGAATTTCATGGCAATCGGACTCTATTTACTCGAGTTAGACCACGGGCAGACGGACAGACAAACCCAATTCATAAACACCTTTCAACTTTGTTATGTTTGTTATTTTAAATCAAATAGATCCAATAGAACCAAATCAATTATCAGTGGTATATGAAATGCCTTTCACCAAAGAAGGTGGAACAGTGCAATTTTAAGGAATGACAAACAGAAAGCTTTAAAACTATGATCAAAGAATATGCACCAGACATCACATACAACAAGAAAACTACAGCTTTCGCAAGGCTATGTAACAGGGAACCTTTAGAGATTGATTTTTAAAATAGTAGAATAATTCATCCATCAAGATTTTATTTGCCATTTATTATAAGAGAATCAATACGCAGTGATATTATATGCAATTATTCAGCCTCCATGGAGCTACCAAAAATTTGGAAAGAGATGCTCTGCAGAATAAGAAACAATAGTGTAAAATAATTAACGTTCATAAATATCCGTTTTTAAACCTTTCCAACAAAGTTGAAAAGTGTATGAGTTGGGTTTGTCTGTCCACGCTCTAACTCGCATAAATATACTGCGATTACCTTGAAATTGATCTACGTTTACCATGGTATGTTCTGTTTTGAAAATGAAGTTGTAGCACTTACGGTTCATTTACAGGAACACTCAAACGAATTAGATTACACTACGGCATATGGAGAAAAATCGTTTGCGGTGTATTTTAAAGATATTATATTATTTTAAACATATTGAAAGTTATACATATCACTGAGGTGTTCTGCAAGCGCTTACTGTAGAATCTAGTGTGCATATAATTTATTGTTCGTTTACAGGGACACATGAAAGTATTTTTCAACAATACTGCCTATGAATTTCTTTGGAATATTTGCTGGCAGTGCTTTTCAGTTGTGGTACGCGTTTCGAAATTTCGCTAATTTTTTGCATTTTACTTGGTGTGTATAAATTTTACAGATCATGTAAAAGGATACAAAATTGTCGAATGTGAATTTTAAACTGTGCTGTGCAAGTTAGTACTCATAATTGATCTAACTTTTAGCATACGATGTAGCATAAATACCAATCTATAGATCATATACAGGGATGAACGGAAAAAAAAATCTGATGTTTTTCCAACGATTGATATACTGTATTCTGAATGTGTTGGAAAATGTTTCATAACCTATACTGGACGTATGATTTTCGTTCTTGTTATTATTGCACTTGATTTCATTGTGCAGTCGTGGAAAAAAAAATAAATAAACACCCCCCTACTGACTTTGCAACAATTTATTGTAGAAGAAAGTTACTGGTACCACACAATTAAAAATGAAAGTCTACTTTTAAATGATGTATATAAAATTTGCTTAGGGGGCCATCTACATGTCAAAACAAACTCAAACTTTGCTTTTTTCAATAGCAATACCCAAGTTTGACACCGTAAATAGATTCTGCATCCTTCAATTAGCCTAAATTCAAATTTTCATGATATTCGTACGATTAGTTTCGAGAAATCAATTATTTTAAAATGAGCCTATTTTGGGGGCTGTATCCAAATTGAAGTTCGGTACTCAATTGTTGAAATGCTACTGAATGACTACGTCACTTCTATTAATGTATTATTTCTAGCCAATATGACCATTTCACCCGCTTAATATGTTTCGACGATTGCCCTCCCAAATGTTTCATTAAAATGAGTAAAATATATTTTTTCCTAATTATGCTTTTCTGGACATCATAGACGGCCCCTAAACCGTCATTTTGACATTTTTTGCTCATAATTTGAAAACTATTTGGAAGAAAAATTTGAAATTGAGAATTTGCATTAAGCAGGACATAATAAACATAAATCTATCAAAAAAGTTGCAGGTTGCAATTCATATTTTTTTCGAATATTAATTTCATAATTCATATCATAATTTTTTTTTAAATTACAAATTCAATGTATTTATGTTTGGTTTTTTTACTTTCTTCTATCTTTACAAGAAGAAAGTATTGGATTCATGAAAATTTTCGAATTCCGGTTTTCGATGAATTTACACGTTTTAGGCGTCAGAGATCCCGAAAAACATGTTTTTACAGAATGTCTGATTATGAGTCTGTGTGTCTGTGTGTGACATAAATTTTGTGGGCGCTTTATCTCAAGAACTAATGCACGGAATTTAATAAAAATTTATAATCAGTTAGTCCCGGATATAATTTGGAGCTGATTACTTTTTAGGTGCAAATCGCTCAACAGATGACGCTGCTATGCTGCATTTTTAGGATTTCCGCAATGACTCTATCTCAAGAACTAATGCACGGATTTTTATGAAATTTCAGATTCAGTTAGTCCTTGATATGTTGGAGTCTACTACGCTTTGGTGTAAATCGCCCAATAGGTGGCGCTGCTATACAACATTTTTCACGATTTCCGCAAGGGCTCTATCTCAAGAACTAATGCGTGGATGTTCATCAAACTTCAGATTCAGTTAGTCCTTGATATGAGTTGGCGCTAACTACGTTTTGGTGTAAATCGCCCAACAGGTGGAGCTGCTATGATGCTGCATTTTTTACGATTTCCACAATGGCCCTATCTCAAGAACTAATGCACGCATTTTTATGAAACTTCAGATTCAGTTAGTCCTTGATATGACTTGACGCTGACCACGTTTTGGTGTAAATTGCCCAACAGGTGGCGCTTCTATGTTGCATTTTTCCTGATTCCTGAAATAGTTTTATCTCAAGAAGTAATGCACGGATTTTAATCAAACTTCAGATTCAGTTACCAAGTTGACTTAAGTTGTTGCTTATTAGGTTTTAGTATGTATCACCCAACAGGTGGGGCTGCTATGCAGAATTTATAACGATTTCCGCCATAGCTCTACTCAAAAACTAATGCACGGATTTTCACGAAACTTCATATTCAGTTAGAAGTTGACCTAAGTTTTGTTGCTGATTAGATTTTAGATTTTGGTGTAAATAATCTAACTGGTGGCGCTGCTATGCTGTATTTTTCAGGAAGTATTAACACGAATGAGATAGAAGAAAGTTTTGGGATTGCCACCTGCGTCTAGTTTAGTATTATAATTAAACAAAAAAATTATCACATTAGGATATTAATTTTAGGAGATATTAATAAAAATATGAAAATGTAATTTAACATTAGAAGCTGTAAATTTTGAATGTTTATAATTCAAAAACTTATCATCCAAATGACTTGAAATTTCATTTCTGGGCATAGTTTGAACCGAAGATTTAAAATATATTGTCAGAATTGGGTGTTGCAATTGAAAAGAACACAATTTGGCCTGGTTTTGATTTGTAGATGATCCCCTAAGCAAATTTTATATACATCATTTAAAAGTAGACTTTATTTCCAATCGTTTGATACCTGTAATTTTCTTCTATTACAATTAGTTGCAGAGTTAGTAGGGGGTGTTTACTTTTTTTTCCCAAGACTGTACATTAGACCGCGGTTTTTTGTTTACAAGTTTTCAATTAAAACTTTTTTTTTTTTTTTTTGGCGAAAATATTTGTATCATTACAGATCTTGAGAATGTCGCCATCTAAGTAATGAAACATGCCGATCTGGATAAATAAAGGCATTTATTTTCCTTGTAAGTTATTTTTATCACTTTCAGCGTGTATTAACTTAGTTTGATGACTTTAATTGATTTTCATATCTACCCTATATATATAAAATCTTAATGAAACGAATTTATGAAACGGCTGAAATGAAACGAACTTATGAAACGAGTCTATGAAACGACTGATTAAACAACTGATTATGTTTCACTGCGAATTCTCCTAAAATATGGAATACTTTGCGATGAAATTAACACCAAAAATCCCTATTGATCCGCAGATCTCAAAACTGGTAGTAGAATTTTTAAATTCGAATTAGTTTTCGATATATTAATTTTTTTCTAATTTTAAATAATTTTCTCTAATGATGGCAACTCAAATTTTAATCATAACAGATATTTTTTTTCATATTTTAGAAAAGGTTATTATTTTAAAGTAACTTGACGGCCAGTTTGGCCTTCCTTAAATGCATACTAAGAAATGTATCATATTACTTTTATTCATAATTCAATTTCTATTTCATTATCATTTTATTTAATACAAAATTTTCGTTTAAAACTGAAACATTTAAAATAAATGGCTTTCACTTCTTTCTTTTTTTTTTAAACGAAACGAAAAGAAAAATATTAGGCACAGATGTCATATACGCAACGGGATACCTAATTGGCTCCAAAATGGCGTTATTTAGCCTGACATGGTAACCCGGCTATTGTTGCTTATATTTATTAATAAATGTTTATTTGAATTTATTTTCTTTTTATTTACAAAAAATGTTCTAAATTGTTTTGTTCATTAGTTATTAATTAAACTTTTTTTTATTCATTGTTATTTCATTTTAAAAATAATAGAAAATAATTTAAAAATACATATGTAACTGGTATTCGAAAACGAGGTTTTCGTCAAATTGTCGTAAAAAAAATTACGCCAGACCCGGTGCGTATATGACAATGCAACAAATCATGACATTTAATTCCAATTTCAAAGCAATGTTTTAATGGTACTACTTCTCCCGTCGACCAATTTCGCAAAATCATACAAATTGACATAATTTTTTCATTTTAAATAACGAAAGAACAAATAAATTAATATAATATTAATAAAAATACAAATAAAACGTCGAAATAAAAATCACTTGATGGCGTAAACACGTGTAACTTCCTTAAAGTCAAGTGAATGTGACATTTACGATCAACCATTATTGGCATTTAATCTTATAGTTTGGCGACATATTTTTGGTCGATGGGATAACCAAGTAGCACCGTTTTTTTAAATTTACCACTCGAAAAATAAAAAAAATGCTGACTGGCGAATTAAAAAAAAAAGCTATTGGCGAGATTTGCACCCGACTAACATAAAAATACTAGAAATTCTTTGCGATCATCTCAACTTTTATGTAATTTTATTCGAAAAGTAATTTTGATTCTTTAATCAAAATGGGAAGCTTTCTTATGAAAAGCCAAATGAAAAGCGAAGTGATCAGCCCATAATTATTTATGGCAGTTACGTGACTTGGACTATTATAATATATGTGAAATAATGGCGATAGAATAATATTTGGCGACTTATCACACCTGTGGCTGGCTAAGATTAAAGTACCAAAAGGGCCGCCTGGAATATAAAAAGCGAATGGATCCGCCCGGAACTGTTGATGATAGTCACATGACTTAGGCCATTAGTATAGAGATTGTTTTCAATTCTGAAAACAGCGCAAAGAATAATATTTCCTAAAGATTAAAAATTTATTTACTCGTGACTAAAAACAGAAAAAAAAACCCTTTAAAATTACTATTAAATGAGCAAGTGTTAAAAGCAGGAAAATATTGAAAATTATGTCTTGAAAATTGTATTTACACGTGAATATTAAAAAAGAAAGGAAACTTTAAAATAATAAATACATTAATATGCGTTTAACCCTTTCAGGGACAAGGTACTTCTATTCGTAAAATGTTGAGAACAGTGAATGGCACCAGAATTTAAAAAGAAATGGCGAAATAAGAAAATGCTTTTGTTCACTTACTTAATAAAAGGAAAATTTTCATCCCAATATTTTGGTGCCAATGTGGCATTTAAGAATTAAAATTAAGTGGTCCAAAAATGAACCACCGCCCTTGAAAAGGTTAAAGCAGTAACTTTTAGTAATTGTAGTAAATTGTATTATGTCAATCGTTTTATAACGCTGTTAAAAAATACCGATAGGCAAAAGGTAGGCTGTTTACTTAATTCATTTTATTTCAGGTTATTTTCAAATGTTTAACTGATCTTCTTTAACCAAACACGAAAACAACCATTGGATGTCTTAACAGTAACTGATTCTGACTTAAATTTTCGCAATCAAAGGGAATTGAATGGAAACCCGTTTACAGGGAGATCGCTACAGGTTTTTTCAGTATAATTCAATCTTCTCTAATCTTTTTAAAACTGATCAGATTAGCGTGCTTTTAGATTCTGCAGTGTCTGAACGTGAGTTAGCGAGCGTAGCTTGCAGAAGGCAGAGCCCCCTAGTATAATATATTCATAATACAGTTGTTAAAAAAAAAGAAAGAAAATGTATATTCCATACTAACTCTGCCGCAAAATATGCGACTGGTACCAATCGATTAGCAATAACACCTACTACTTTAATGTTATACCTAAATTTTGCTTAAGGGGAGGGGGGTCTTCTAAATTGTAGAAAATTTTAAAATTTTCAATACTAAAAACTAATTTTTACATCATATTTAGATTCTATGACAAATTTTATCTTCGGATAGTTACGGAAAGTTATTCGATGATAGAGGTAATCGTAAATTTAGGAATTTTGCAAGTTTAAAGTTTTGAATTCTTAGGGCTGAATTAATTTTTAATCGTTGCATAACAGTTTGCATTATGGGTAGTTTTTTAAAGCATAAGTCAAAAACTACTCCGCGGAAAAAGCTATAATGTTGGACTTGTATAATGTTGGTAAGCTTTCATAAATCATTTTTTAGTAAAAAATTAATATATTTCAATTCATATTTTTCTTGAATATTAATTTCTATATGTTTTGAAATTAGTTTTCGAGAATAATATAAATTGCAACCTACTAAAATTTTAACAGAAAAACAATTAATTGCAGCTCATCTCGATAAGTAGTTTTTGAGGTATGCATCAAAACTACCCGCATACCAATTTGTTTCGCAACGATTAAAAATGGATTTAAATTTTGCAGTTTAAAGCGTCATAAATCCGAAATTGCTTGAACGGATGACTTCCCGTTAGGCATAAGAAGGTAAAATACTTCAAATAAGATGTCAAAATTATATGTTAGTATTAAAAATTTTCAAGTTTGTTACAACTTTTTATATGTAGTGTCCTGTAAGCAAAATTTAAGTATGCATTAACTCCTTCGGGACCAGCGGCTCTTACACAAATTTTATTCGGGTGGCACAACTTTTTTTTTTTTTTTTAAGTTACGGTTACTTAAATAATCATGAAAATGCTTTAATTAAAGAAAGCAAATTTTACTTTTCTTTTTTACTAATATCAAAAACAAATTATGTATGTGCATATATGCACCCATGGTCCCCCACGGGTTAATTAGAAGACGTTATTGCTAATCGATTGGTAACTGTCACATTTCTGTAGCATGATTTGCAGCAAAATTATTAGAAGGTGTTGCAGTTTTTTTTTCTTCCCCTTCTAGAATGCACATTACTTATTAAAGCTAAAATGATAGCATTACGACTTTCAATTACATAGCTGCCATAAGCGACTATTTTTTTATTCTAACTGACACCATATTCCCAAAACAAAAATCCTTAACAAAAACTTTGACAACATTTGCAAGAGAAATATACTTCAAAATTTATAGTAGAAAAATACTGGTGCGAACAAAATATAAAAATAGTCGCCTGTGGCAGCCCTGCAATTAATGTAGAAGTCACTGCTACTTCGTTGGAGAATTAGTTTTGCTTGGGTATGGTGTTATCTACTATACAAGGTGTCCACTCTCAACAATGTCCTATCGCTAATTCCTAAACCGTTAGTCACAGAGATATAATTACAATTACAAAAAGGCTTTAAACGAAGTAAAGAAGAAGTATTCTTAAAGCGATTTGGGTCAAGAAAAACATTTATTAAAAAATTACGAAATTTAAATTTTTATACGGTTACCCTGACCCTTTAAGTGATATTTAGTGAAATATCTTATTACACAAAGAAGTAAGACAAAAAAAAAAGTCCCATTCTTTTACGATTAAAACTGACTGAGTAATAGCTGTTTAACCCTTTATCTACTGACGGTACTTATAAGTACCATTAAAATAACTTGTTATAAAATTCATTTAATACAACGATTAGTAGTAATACAGTTTAGAATGCGTCATAGATACATAACTTTATCTTGTTCCAAAAGCATTATTGGTTACACAAAACAAAAATATTTTTAAAAGGGCGATTCTTTTGCCTTTGCATCTTTTCAGCTTTCTTGACGTTGGGGGGGGGGGGGGGAATTTTTCAATTCGGAAATATTTCTATATTTCTATTGTAAGAACATTACTTTTGTACGTTTCCTAATTCTACAAAATACTAAGAAAAATATTTAAAAATAAATATTTGAGTGGGGTTATAAATATTGCACAAAATCCCTATAAATTCAAATTTAATTAACCTTCTAAAATCCTTCTAAAATTTATTAAATGAATGTGTAAAACTTTTAATGTACTTTCAAAAATTCACGAAAAATGCTTCTGAAGATAAAATTTTCATGAATTCATAATTCAGCATATAAAGGGTTAAAGTTAAAGCATCTTTTTTGCGTCATTCGTAAATTTACTAGAAATATAAATAATCATCATATATTAAAATAATAATAATAGTTGAGAGTAAAATTAATATTACAATATAAATTTGAAATCTATTTTCATACTGACATATTAAAGGAAAATATACAATTTGTATTAAAAATATCTCTCTATTCTAAAAAAAGTAACTAATGCTGTCACCGCCGCCGCCGGTTTTGAATTTTTTGTGACCGGAGGTCTTTCTCCGTTAATATTAAGAAAAATATTGCATACAAAAATATGAAAATCGGCGGTATTATAGAGAAATGTTTGATAAACACGCTAATGCAGACAGTTTTCAAATCGAAGAATTATTTAAAGAGATATTTAATGCTAAAGTTGGAGCAAATCGTTCCATTAAAAAAGTTTTATAGGAGCAAAAACTAACACATAGGAATTAATTCATTTTTAGATCATTTTATACGTTAGAATTTCCCGGTGTGCAAACTGTTTTTATTTTCTTTATTTGACTCATTTTTTGAGGTTTTATTTCTATTTTAAATTCAAATTTTTAGCATTTCGAGAGATATTTTTTACTTATTTTAGATAATGGTATTAATTTAAATTGTTCCAACTGTATAAACAGCGCAAACAATAATGTTTGCTTCAAATTAAAAATTTATTTACACGTGATTATTATAAACCCAAAAAGAAAACTTTCAAATTATAATTAAATAATTACCTACAAAAAGCAGGAACTTATTGAAGATTACTTCATAAAAACTATATTTACACGTGAATTTTAAAAGAGAAAGGATATTGCAAAATAATAAATTCATTAACATGCGTTAGAAGTCTTAAATAGGAGAAATTACGTCACATTACACTTATTACGTAAAATGAACAAAAAATAATATTGCAAAACAGATTTTAAAATTTAAAAATAGCGCGAGACATTTACTTGATATTTTGAGATGATCTTTTAAACTATTTTTGTTAGGACAGCGCAAATAATATTTCATTTCTAACAAAAGTATTTTCACGTGAATATTAAAAAGAGAAAGAAAAGTTTGGTGAAAATTACGTCAGATTAAAAACGATGCATTTAAAATGTCTTATTTAAAAGAACTTTCTTTTCGCTTTGTTAAAAAACACCGGGAGACAAAGACTCTGTTTACTTAATTCATTTTATATTTTAAATTAATTAATATAGTTAATTAATATATTTTAAATAATTTGATCAAATTAGCGTGCTTTTAGAGACTGCGGTGTCTGAACGGGTGTTGGCGAGCGTAGCTCGTAGGGGGCCGAGCCCCCTAGTAAGTTAAAAAGTAACAGGGTAAATCCATTTCAAGTGGTCCAGAAAATCATTTATTGGTTGCTTGACCATTTTTTAAAAATCTGAAATTTTTTGTACAACAACCGTACATGATGGAAGTTCAAAATAACTATTATTTTAATTTTATTAATTTTTGTTTGCGCATGGCGGCTATCTTTGTTTCATCGTCTGCAGCTATTTTCTCACATGAAGGGTTTACGGAATTGTAAATAATTCATCGTTTATTTCCCCAATTCAAGTGCGGATTAAAGTAATTTGTACAGAATGCATTGGGCTAACCATTTGGTAATAGATAATAAATCCATAAAATAAATCCTTATTAGTGAAATTTCAGCATAAAGTTTCAGATTTTTTCCAAAATTTGTCCGTTTACAAGAGGAAATTTTTCCAGCAAGGAAAACTGCCAACATGACATATTTTTTTTTTTTATAAATAGGCCGAAAGTACTTGTAGTCACACGCCAAGTTCCAGATATGGGACTTGCTTTCTCTTCGCTAAAAAAAAATCCCAAATTTTTCAAAAATGTCAAAAATCGCACTTTTGAGGGTTTGGTATCTCTGGTGGGGCATGAGCTAAAAATCTGAAGTTCTGGTTTCGGACAGTATTTTATGGTAGTGTCAGCAGAAGTAGTAGATCACAAAAAATTTCATGGTGGATATTTGACTACAAGCTGAGATATGGCAAGGCCAACATGTCAAAACAATACTGCCAAATTATTGTTTTGTTGTAGTCACAGGTAAGTATTTATCTCAGAGTGTCATTTAATTTTTTTTATTATCTTTAAATAATAGAAACAGAAAATAAATCCTTTTGCAAAGCTTAGCAATTAATTTAAAAAATAATCATGCCTAAGGCCTACATTTTATATGGTTTCAGTATTTTTTGTTGTAAGTAATTTTAGTTACTAAAAGAAACCTCACTTTTACATAAAGAAAAAAAATACTTTTATACAAGACCCGAGACAAAAACAGAATAGGGTAAGAGAAGAGCTCTTAATATTGACATACTTGCTGAGACATGATCAAACGTGTCAAAGCACATTCCTGCTTGTTGGTTTACAAACCACAGTTTTGATCTTTCTCAAAATTTTATTTGTAGGAACTAAGTCTTATCATCTCTTGATAACTTGATTGAAGTTCTTGGCCCTGCTGGCTCATAGAAATGAACTTTGAAATCACCATGTTCAAGTCTCACTTCATTAATAATTCCTAACTTACTTCTTATCATGCAAAAATGTCATTTTTCTGCAGTATAAATTTTTAAAGGGCTTTGGATGTCTTTACTTTCTGAAAATTACTTGAGGTTGATGCATGGTAATATCGTATAAATGTTTCATTTACAGGAACATACTTATAGTAGGAACAAATTTAAGGGACTGGCAAGCAGCATTAAAACTTTAATTTTTTAACCAACAAGCAGGAATGTGTTTTGACACGTTTGATCATGTCTCAACAAGTATGTCAACATTAACAGCTTTTCTCTTTTCCTATTCTGTTTTTGTCTCAGATCTTCTATAAAAATATTTTTTTCTTTATGTAAAAGTGCTGAGGTTTCTTTTAGTTACTAAAATTACCTACAACAAAAATTACTGAAACCATACAAATAGTAGGCCTTAGGCATAATTATTTTTTAATTAATTGCTAAGCTTTGGAAAAGGCTTTATTTTCTGTTACTATTATTTAAAGATAATAATTTAAAAAAAAATTAAATGACACTCTGAGATAAATACTTACCTGTGACTACAACAAAACAATAGTTTGGCAGTATTGATCTGACATGTTGCCCTTGCCATATCTGAGCTTGTGGTCAAATATCCTTCCTGAAATTTTTTGTGCATAACGCTACCATAAAATACTGTCGGAAACCAAAACTTCAGATTTTTATCTCGTGCCCCACCAGAGATATCAAAGCCTCAAAAGTGCGATTTTTGACATGTTTGAAAAATTGGGGATTTTGTTTAGCGAAGAGAAAACAAGTCCCAGATCTGGAACTTGGCGTGTGACTACAAGTACTTTCGGCCTATTTGTAAAAAAAAAAAAAAAAATTATGTCATTTTGACAGTTTTCCTTGCTAGAAAAATTTCCTCTTGGACACATTTTGGAAAAAAAACTGAAACTTTGTGCTTCAATTTCACCAATAAGGATTTAGTTTCGGAAACTACTCTATGACTAAATTTTTAGCACAATGTATTCTGTACAAATTGCTTTAATCCGCACTTGAATTGGAGAAATAAACGATGAATTATTTACATTTCCGTAAACCCTTCATGTGAGAAAATTATTGCAGACGATGAAACAAAGATGGCCGCCATGCACAAACAAAAATTAATCAAATTAAAATAATAGATATTTTCAACTTCCATCATGTTACGGTTGTTGTACAAACAATTTCAGATTTTTTAAAAATGGTCAAGCAACCAGTGCTGGACCACTTGAAATGGATTGACCCAACAGAATTTTTGTAAAATGAAAGATGAAAAGCAACAGTCGCAATTCTTTACAAAACGATGCATATTTTTAAATGCTATTAGATTATCTAATCTAAAACTTAATTAATAGAAATTAAAGTTTTCTTAAAATTTGCTGGAAGTAACTCCTTCGACTGCAATTAAGAAATGCACACGCGAAATAAATCCTTCAAATACTTTTAGCACTTTGTGTACGATCCCTGGAACCTTGGCCCAACTCATCCGTGTTCGGTTTCAGAAAATTGGTCTAAGTAAAAAAAATCATTAAATGTTTCATAACTTGGTCTATTTTAGTGTTAGATGCATGGGATTTTTAGCCCCCGGGACGGTATGCTATTTCTTTCTCCCAGCTTATTTTGTCTCCAAAAAATAACGTTACCTTACTGAAGCTAGCAATAAACAAAGCTAGCAGCAGCAGGAGTCGTTCGGTAGCTTCATCGCCCCGAGCCCAACCCTTCCCGCTTTTCGGTGTCTTTAATTTGTGTAATTTCCCTTTTAAATTTGTCCGGTTACAATTTTTGATTTTTTTTTTTTTTTTTTCAATCTGGCTTTCGCTAGAGAGTCTTTCATTCGGGACGTGGCTGGGCACCTGGGAATCTTGCTTTCGCAAAAGAGTCGGAATAGCATCATGTCGGAGTATCATTGTGCGATTAAATCCTCTATAGCAATTTTTTAAATTTCTAAGCATCGCACATTTTGAATTTTTATACCGTCGTATTCGAAAAAAAAAAGTACTTTTAAATGCAATTTGTTTGAAAACTGTATCTTCATTTATTTTTGAAATATTAATTTTTTTTGTAGTTTTTAGCACCATTTGTTTAATTTTGGCAACTCAAGTACTCCATTTATATAGAAAGTAAAGGGAAAATAGTTGAAAAATAGCAATTATATCTTTTTGTTGCCATTTTCGCATAACAACCGAAAGAAAATGTAATTAAAATACGTTCTATTTTGAAAAAATATAAACGAATAATTTCTGTTAAAACATTATAAACTATATTTAATTTTAAGTATCTGTAGACGCTTTCAGTGTGACGTCAGTCATGACGTTTTGGTTGGAAACTGACTCCAAACAAACGATTGCTATGCGTCATTTCTTTTTAAATATAAATTGCGGAAAATGTTACCAGTACATATCAAGTATTAAAACACTTAGATGTGAGATATAGATATCAGATATAGCATATAGCATATAGCTGCAACACACTAACAAAATGGAAAATACAACATAGCAACCGTTTGTTGGAGTCAGTTTCCAACCAAAACGTCATGACTGACGTCACGATTGAAATCGTCTATATTAATGTTACAAACAAATGAATGCCTATGAATCATTAGATAGCCGTTTTTTTGTGCAGTTTCTTTAATGACGGCATCTTTTTGCTGCATTTGTGTATTATTTTGCGATAGTGACATCCTTATACATGCTTTACTGTAGATGTTTAAGAGTGGATCGTATATGTGGAATTCTTAAGCGGATGCGAATGACGTCATTTTACATAAAATAAAAGTGTGTGCTTTAAGTCTTTAAAATTGAAATAGATTTTGTACTATTTATATGTGAAGGGAGAACCCCCCCCCCCCCCAGATTTGAAATTTGAGATAAGACCAGATGTACAAGTGGAGTACATTGGGATGTCTCACAAAAACCCATATTTGTGAGCTCCAATCCCCAAGAATTTGACTGCAACACATCAAAATTTTTACGATGTTATTTATTGAAAGTTCCGTAAGAAACAAGTATGATGGGGTGGTCCATAAGACAAACGTGTCTTTACAGTAGCAGAGTATCAGGCCGAATGAAAACATTTACATATCGAATGCACTCTACATTCACTGAAATACCAAGCCAATATGAGAGTTACTCAAACGCCAAGTTATCCGTTGCATATAAAAACAATGGAAGAGAATTTAAATTATTGGCGAATAAACTGATAAAGATAAAATTGTGAAAACAACTTCAAGCAACCCTACCAAAACATTAACAATACGTAAAATTTATTTATATTATAGATGTCAAATATAATTTTATGATTAAATTTATTGCCTGAGTTAAAATGCAAGAAATGGATAAAAACATATTGTCAATAAAAATTATGGCTTTCTTTTATAAACAAAGCAAAGGAAAATTACCCACATAAATATTGTAACAAAAATAGATTAGTATTAAATTAATATCGAACTGTCAAGAGTGCAATTATCGTAAATCTCCCATATAGTTTGTTGACATGCAGATATCAAATAGCGAAATCAAAATGGTAATGAATCATTTCGTTAAAAAGACATGTTTATTATTTAATGTTTTACTTCCGCATGAAAGAGACGAGAAATAAGCCTGAAATTACTTTTTAGCAAATCCAGTTCTTACTGACTGAATACATGGAAAGAAAAGTAAGATTAATTTAAAAAGAATAAAAGGACAATATATGGTGATTGCATCATCATATATTATCACCCCCAGCACGCAAAAAAAATGCTGACTCTCGGCATGGCTTGATTCCACAAATAACATCACAAATATATTCAAAAACACAGTACTAAATCAATATATAAGGTACTAAACTTACAAACATTTTCTTCATTATTTTTTTTTTGAAAATAAGTAATTAGAAGCTTCTTGGAAAAAAAAATAAATGCACAGATCTGAATGTTAATAATAATGTCCATATCACGTGATAAAATTGATTGTTCATCAATCAAAACCTTCAAAAGTTTCTTATTGTTCTTTTTAAATAGTCGACTATTTTCAATATGAATTTGCATTAAATTCTTTCTGATATTCAATAATCAGATCTAATAATAAAAAGTCATTTGTCCTTAACAAGTATGTGTCCTTGTATGTGAAATCCTGAATAGGACATAAACAAATCTTTGTTTGTTTGTTATAATTGTTGCTAGCATAAACAAACATTTTCTAATATGTTTTATAATACTTGACATTCACAAAATATAATATATGTATGCATACAATGAAATATTAAACACAAAATTATATACAAAAAGTGCGAGAAAAAAAAATTAATTAATATTCGTGCAATCCGCACAGGAGAGATAGGAAAATATGCACATGTGGCATCGAAGAAAAAAAATATCTCCCCTTAAACTTCTAAAAAATAATTACAAGGAATATGACCGCAGCTTATGGTTTTGGTCCTAAACGGGACAGGGCGTAAAAGGGAGGAGGACCCACAGACATTAATATTTAATATCTGCCAATCCCCCGCTCCGCACAAAATCAGAGAATCCTCTGACAAGTTTGGAGTCACCTGGACTTCAAAACAAAAATTGTCATAAGGGAAGTTGGCGAACCAACTTCCAAAATGTGTATGTGCTCTCAATACAATGAAATGCAGACCCCATGTGGGCATTTAATTTTGAACGGGTCACATTTCAACAAGGGCGAATGAAAAAATAAAACAAAATATAAAATAAATCAAAGTTTTTTCTAAAAAAAATGAAATAATGTGTAAAAGACATAAATCTAGAGTATTGAGAGCGAAAAGTGTCATAGTCGAGAATAGCTATATTCTTATATTTTTTTTACTTAATCCATACTTGTTTTAAAACAATCAATTCCATAAGGATGTAACTTTTTTTATCTGTTAATTATCCTTCATGTTTATAAATTGTAAACTACTGCTGGCCAAAACGAAACTTAAATTAACAAGTATCAAAGTTACCATTTAAAATACTAATTAAAGTAAAATTTAAACTGCAAAACCTTATAATTATTATTATTATTATTGTTTATGACTGAACATTAAAAAAAAAATGACCAACCTTCTGCATGGAGCATCTGTGCATATAAGATAAAATAAACACATGACATATGGAACCAGCCACATGACAACAAAGAGAAAGAAAGAAAAAAAACGCGCGCAACGACATAGAAGAAAAACGATGCAAAGATACTACATACAAAAGAAACATGGATGAGTAGAGCTAGTGACATATTTATTTCCTAGGACGCAAATTATAGGGATGGGGTTGATTAAGGATGTAATTGTTGCTATGAGAAGGACTGCTATTTTTAACATAGCTTAAATCAAATAAGTGACCATTGCGAGGTGGGGCAAGCAGTAACCTGTAAATATGAACTCTGAATATGGAATTGTTGTGATGTGCGTTTACTTGTTTGATGGAAAATGAAACAGGTGAATGTTTCTTTACAATTATGTATGGTCCTGTGTACTTTGGCTTAAATTTATCCACCTTAAATTTATCCACCATTTCAAATATACAATGTCTTTTTCGCATATAGGTCTTAACTTTGCTGTTCGTTGATGATATTGATTTCTTTTAACTTGTGAAGATGTACTGTTTTCATATGCTTTTATGTAAATACCCTTTAAATCATCCAAAAGTTTATGGATTTCAAAACATTGATTTAAAAATGGTTGATTAGCATATAAATCATAAGTGTCAAAAATTAAGGACAGTTCACGTCCAAAGTGTAACAAATTTAGCGAAAAGGCAGTGGAAGAATGTTTTGATCCGTTATATAAATTTTTGTGAATAGCAATAGAATTTTCAAATGTATGACTTTCTTGCATTAACATATTAATAGAATTCTTAATAGAAGTATTAACACGCTCCGAAATCGCATTACAAGCGGGATGCCCTACCGAAGAGTGGCTGATTTTAATACCTAAAGTATCATTAATTAATTCATAAACATGTGATGTAAACTGTTTTCCTAAATCTGACAAAATTCTGTAAGGTCGACCGAAAGTTGTTATGTATGAAAATAAACATTTTACAATTTTAGGAGTAGTAGTACTGTGTAACGGATATAATTCCATGTGGCGTGAAAAGTGATCAATGACAGTTAAAATAGATTGACCATTTGAATAAGGGCCAACTAAATCCATTGAAATAGTATCGCCAGGGAATTTAGGTGTATAAGTAGTTTGAAGAGGAGCATTAGGTGTCCTGTGATGTTTAGCTTGTAAACATTTGACACATGATGAAACAAAATTTAATGTATCCCTGTACATGCCTTTCCAACAATAACGGGATGAAAGAAAATCATATATTTTACGCAGTCCAAAATGAGAGAAATGTGAAATAGTTAACACTTTAGGCTTAAGAGAATTTGGAACGATAATAATGTATGAATAAGTATTATTAGCAACATTGTTTTTCTTTAACATCAGCACCTTGGAATCCGGATAAATAAAATAAGATAGAAATTTTTCACATGAACCATTCTTTAAAATTCCATTGTATATACTAGATAACTGAGGGTCTTTAGATTGTTCCTGTACAAAAGTTTCATTCGAAATTTCTAGAAGAGGGTCTTTTTTCTTAGAATTACCTGTTACTAAACAATTGATAATCTCATGTTGTTTAGCACTCTCATCTACATCATCTTCAATAATGGGCAAGGCCTGATCTACCTCGTGAATAAGTTGAGGGTTAGAATTTAGAGTTTCAATATTATTTTCCTTGAAATTGCATCTAGATAAATAATCTGCCAATACATTTTTGGAACCTGGAGTATGCTGAAATGTGAACGTGTACTTTGAAAGGTGCATAAGCCATCTAGTTATAATATCAGCAGGGTTAGAAATCTTTTTATATTTTTGTAGACGTGCACTCTCTGAAAGAACAACAAATTCACGATTGAAAAGGTAATAATTAAAAGCATTAATAGATTTAACGATGGCCATCAGCTCTAATTTCAAAGCAGGATACCTTCGCTCAGATGGTTTAAGTGACTTAGAAAAATAAGCGACAGGTAGTAATTGATCATTATGTTTTTGAAGAAGAGCACCTGAAATTGCAGTACCTGAGGCATCAGTGTTTACATAAAAAGTCTTATTCCAGTCCGGTAGTCTAACCATGGGAGGTTGAAAGAAAATTTTCTGAATATCATTGAATACCTTTTGATGAAAATCAGTCCATTTGAAAGTAGTATTAGGCTTAGTTAAATCAATAAGTGGTTGTATGAGCTCAGAAAAGGATGGAATTAAACTTTTGTAAAAAGTTGCTAAACCAACAAATCCTTTAACTTGTCTTTTAGTAGTTGGAGCAGGAAAAGATTTAATTTTCTGAATGTTAGCATTAACTAGGGGATCGAACCCGAGCTCCTCGGGTTACAGAATATAGGTGAAAACCATTTTTTTTTAACTCTAATTATTTTTTTACATGTAATATATATTTTAGATTGCCCACTAACATCAAAAAGAATTTTTATATGAAAAATATCAATTATGCAATCAAATAAAATTCTGAAATTTATTAAAAGCGATACTTTCACATGTCACCGCATGCCAGGAGTTATTAACCCAAGATTTTTGGACTTACGTCAGTTTTTCCGATCATTTCGATGCTTTAAGCGCGTGGTTCAATCACATGTCTGTTAAATTTGTTTCTTATTTACATTATTTTATTTATTTTTCTCTAGAGGAAGTTTTAATTTTGTTATGGAACATTAGACGGAAACAAATGCTGAACTTTTTACATTGTTTTAAGGGCAAGCGGTTTAACCTGTCGTAATCGAGCTGCACGTGATAGAGATAAATTTAAAGTAATTTATGCTTGAAAATCTATATATATATATATATATTACGCTATCATACGTGGCACAGAAATCGCGATTATTTGTTAATTGTTTAATGGCAACGCCCAAATAAAACACATCTGGTTATTGTGTAATATTTTTAAAAAGGGAATAACAATAAATAAATAAAAAGTTTAATTAATAACTATAGAACAAAACAATTTATATAACTTTAAAAAATAAAATAAAAGTAAATAAACAATTTATTCATAAATAAACAACAACATTCGGGTTACCATATCAAGCAAAATAACGACACTTTGGCGCCATGTAAGTTCCCCGGTGCGTATATGACATTGGCATCAGAAAAAAGTCGCGCCAATGTAGTGCGTATATGACACCTGTGCCGTCTTTTATTCATCTAATTTAAAATACAATAAATAAATAAATAAATGAAGGTACTTTTCCAGTATAGGTACTTTGCGAAATACAGAAAAGATCCATGGCGAGAAAAGAAATTTTTTTTGGTAGCCGATTTAATCAAAATATTTTTTTTCAAATAAAACTACATAAAAGTTGCCAAAATATTAAAGAGTTCGTACTCTTATGTTAGCTGAGCGCAATTCTCGCCAATAGCATTTTTTAACTCGCCAGCAGCATTTTTTATTTTTCGAGGGGTAAATTAAAACAATTGCTTTGATGTTGAAATTAATTGGTTTATGGTATTATTTATTCTTTTTCTTTTCTTTTTCTTTTTTTAAAGAATTTTTTTTTTGAAGTGAAAGTTATGAATTTTAAATGTTTCATTTTTAAATTAAAGTTATCCATTCTAAATAAAATGAGTGAAAGGATTATATTTTAATCTGAATTAACGAAATATGGAAAAAAAAAATGCGACGTGTACAATGCTTGGCGATTTATCACCTGTGCCCGACTAACATAAAAGTAGGGAGTTCTCGATTTCTCTATCAGAATCTTCCAATTTGGCGAAGGATTGAGTAACTAAATTAAATTATGAATAAAAGTAACATGATACAATGCGTAGCATACATTTAAGGGAGACCAAACTGGTCGCCACGGGCGGCTTGTTATTTTAAAAACCATAATAACTCGGTTAAGTAAGATACAATTTTCAAACAAATTGCATTTGAAAGTAGATTTTTTTCTCTATTTGACGGTTTAAAAATTGAAATTGTGCGATATTTAGAAAATTAAAGAATCGCTGACATAGCACGTATTTTAATTTCATTTTTTTTTTCACTTTTTATGAGAAAATGGCAATAAAAGCTACAGAAATATAATATTTTCTTTCCTCCGTGATTATTTTCCTTTACTTTCATTTCAACCCTCCACAAACTTTCAACAGAAATGAAGTTCTTCAGTTGGCACAATTGCAAAAAATGTATTAAAAACTACAAAAAAATTAATATCTCAAAATTAAATTGAGATACAGCTTTCAAACAAATTGCATTTAAAAGAGCATTTTTTTCCTTATGCGACGGTGTAAAAATTTAAAATGTGCGATGTTTAGAAGTTTAAAAATTTTAAAATTTGCAGTAGAGAAAATTGCAAAACCAAAATTTCATTTCAAATTTCAAAGTGTTGCCATTCGCAGAATGACGTATGCGTTACGCACAGATATGTTTGTCCTTTATAATATAGATAGGGGAAATGGAGTGGTTTTCAATGTGAAAACCAAGATAGTCTACTGCAGAATTATGAAATGAACATTTAGATGGTGACAAAGTAAGATTGTACTTCTTTAAAATTTGAAGAATTCTTTCTAATTTTTCATAAGTTTCTTGAAATGAGTTAGAACCAAAAATGAGATCATCCTGGTATACATGTATACCTTCAATTTGCATCTCATCTACTAGCATGTCCATTAAAGTTTGGAAATAAGCACTGGCATTCTTTAAACCAAAACATAAACGTTTAAATTTAAATGAACCAAACATACTGCAAAAAGTAACCTTTTCTTGATATTCTTTAGGGAGATCAATCTGATGGTATACCTGTTTAAAATCCAAGGATGTAAAGAATTTATATTTCGAAAGATTTGAGATTATAGTCTGGATTTTAGGAAGTGGATATGAAGAGCTTTGAATGGTGGTATTTAACATTTTTAGATCAAGCGCGAGTCTATATTTTTGTTTTCCTGACCCATCTGGTTTCTTTTTTACCAAAAGGATGGGACATGCCCACTCTGAACAGCTACGTTCGATAATTCCAGCCTCTACTAATTGATTAATCTGAGATGAAGCTTCTTGCTGGAGGGCCTGGGGAAAAGGAAAAGGTAGCGTTTTTATGGGGAAGTCATTAATAAATTTTAAGTTTGGCTTGAACTTATCAGTATGTCCTAACGTTTTCATACTTTTAGAAAATACAGCATAATGATCTAACAGTAACTTTTTTAGCTTTTCTGCCTCTTGTGAGTCAAGATGATTTAATTTAAAATCAGAAGAGGATAGTTCTAATTTCCTCTGCCGTAATATTTCTTGAGAAGCCTGAATAAAATTAACAAATAATTGAGAGTCCTTTTTAAAATCCTCCTGAATATTGACAAAGTCATTAACATTGTCAAATATTATCAACTTGAGTTGAGAAACACTATATTTGTGTTTTTGTTCAAATGCACATTTTCTTTAGATATATTTTTAACATAAATATTAAATTCATCAGTTGCATGTTTCTTTATCTTCTTTTCATACTGATGTTTACTATCTTGTAGCTGAATAATTGAGTCAAAAACCAGAATATCCTTAGAAAATGCATTACTTTGGAACAAATATGGAGTCTCGTGTAACATGTTACTAGTTTTAACGGTGATACATTTGACTTCATCAGGATGCAACATAAGTTTACTTTTTAGCGTTACATCTTCAATAATGTGAGTATCTACAGAAATATTATGGCATTCCGGTGATGTATCATTTGACTCTATACAAGTAAACGGTATATGTAAGTCATTAAGTTGCATAATTTTATTTGACAAATCTAATGTGATGTTATATCTTTGTAGAAAATCTAGCCCTAGAATGCCATCAAATTTGTATGACTCTAGTATATCTACGACATAAAAACAATGTGAAAAAAATTTACGATTGATCTTAAACGAGAAACGTATACATGCTGTAAATTTTAATTCAGAGTTAACCGTTGTCAGTGTAACATTGGGGCCTAGACGTTTATATTTTAAGTTGTGTTTAAGATTTTCAAAAAGTTTCACTGAAATTAAAGACGTGCTGCTACCAGTATCTAATAATAAGAAAGCATCTTCCTTGGCAATGGAGGCCTTTACAAGAGGAAGTGCCGGAGAGTCTCTATTGACATTAAATATGTGTTCATGAATTTCACTCTCTGTCTGGGTGGCACAACTGTTTGCAATTTTTATCGTAGACTCTGTTTGCGATGCAATCGAGTTGACAATTCTTTTAGAGGATAATTTTGGAAGTTCGTGAAATTGTGTGTGAAAAATGGTTTGTGTATCTGTTGCTGAAATGTCTTGAATTTGTTGAGGTGTAATATTATCAGCCCTATTACACCTCACCTTGAGTTTAAATTACTGTCTCTAAAATTATCGTGTCGTTTAAAATCATTGTTTTGTTGATGAAATTGTCGTGTGCTAGCACGTTGCCATTTAAAGCAATTGGTGGCGACATGACCGACCCGAAAACAAAGCTGGCAACGTTCATTGTTATGTCTCTGAAAATTTTGATGTCTGGGGGGTGCTTGATAAGTATTCCGAGTTTTATAATTTCTTTTTTAACTCCTGATACTTTCTATACTTGTGTTGTCTGATCTCAGGTGATTGTTTATGTTTCTGGGATGAAGAAGTAGCGGCAAAACTTAAAGTATTAATTTTCTCGGTCAATTCCGCTAACTGTATTTGAATGTTGTCAGTCGTCTGAGAAGAAGAATTACTACTCGTAAGAATGTGATCCTGACTAAAAATATCTTGTAAAGTTTGGGCTCTCTCAATCGCTTTTTCGTAATCCTTAATATTTTCTTCCTGAATTTTTATTTTGATTGCAGAGGGCAAACATGATAATAATTTGACAAATTTAATATTATCCAAAGCAGTTTTCTCAGAAATATCTGGATATACTTTTGTTACTAACACATTTAAACGGTGCGCAAAGTTCCGAATATTTTCATGGGGCAAGAGGGTAAAATGATTAAGATCGTTTAGAGATGAGGCGGTAGAGCTCACAGCAAAGAATTTCTTAAATGCCTTCTTAATGAAGTCGAAACTAGTTGCCTTAGAAAGGATATCATTTTCAATTAAGTATTTTTTCACGGGACCTTTAAATTTAAACTTTAAAAAGATAACCAGTTCCTCTTCATCTAACTTTTTGATTTTGCCATACGCTGATACCTGATCAAAGAAAAAATTAATGAGGGTAGGATCACCCTCAAAATCATCCACAGAAAAATTAAAATTACGAGACTCTGCCATTTTAAATATGAACTCTATAATATATACCAACTAGAACTTAAAAAAATTGCTACACTTTATCTTACAAAAATAATATAAATATAAGCAACAAAATTGTCATATTTAAATTTCAAAGCATGAAATGAATTTAATGAATATGTGTGCATGATCAAAATAAACATTTTCACTTACTTTGGAAGAACAAAACAGCTCCATATCAATGTAGGTACAAAAAAAACATCAATATATTTACGAGTACCTTTTTTTTATTAACTATTATCTAGTGAAATTATATATTCATTCATTTACTTAAGAAGTACTCAATAGGAAAAATGCACACTTAAAAATTCAGTTATCTTTTCAATAAACACATAATAAATACACACTCTAAATAAAATTGTAGAGATTATTCAGTGATTAACAGGTATTCAATCAAACCTATATACACACAAAAATGCCAAAATAATACTAGCATAATTATTTACGATCCAAAATATGCAAAATCAAAATTAGTATTGAAGAAATTTTATCTGTTACTTACGATATCCCTGAATAATCTCAAATTTATGTATTACCATACTTTAAAAAAAATTTCTTTTCTTTCTTTTTTTTTTGTAATATTTCTATTCATTTTCTCCATTTAAAAAAATTAACCACGATGACACTGACGACAATAAAAAAATCACTCGTCAGAAACTATAAAAGCTGGGAAAATTCTGTAACTTTTTTATGCACGCGTTGGTGAAAATAAAAAAATCACCCACCAACACGGATTCAAAGAAAAACAACAAGCACCACTAATTACTGTAGTTTTCTGTACTTTTTTTTGTAAAATTGGCACTAAATGTAGACACACGCACACCAATTCAGAAGCACCACACACTCTAGATTACTTGCTCTCCAAGATTGTTAGCAGTTGCAGAACTGTGTCCCACTATTTTTTTTTTTTTTTTACACTTGGAAACATTTAGGAGCACCGCACACTCCAATCGAAGAGGAAATACATCACCTCACGAGCAATTTCACAAAATCTGACAGCGAGCGATAATCAGGATCGGTATATACGGATTGAGCTCCAGGCCAGCATCAGCATTTATCCGCGATCACGAGAGCAGCCGGCAAACTCTATGACCATCAGCACAGCAGCAGGAGAAATTCGGGATCAGGAAAGCCACACCACTTGAGAACGGCATGAGTACTCCGTAACGGGAAGTGTCCGTAAATTATCAGGAAACTTTCAGGAGCATTAGGATCACAGCACAACAACATCGGGACCATCACAAACTGGAGACGAGAACACTAGGAGCATCGAACTTCGGAACCACCCCATCGTATTAAAAGTTTAAAAAAATTTCGCAGTCAAAAAAATATCAGGCACCACTTATGTGAAGGGAGAACCCCCCCCCCCCCCCCCCCACATTTGAAATTTGAGATAAGGCCAGATGTACAAGTGGAGTACATTGGGATGTCTCACAAAAACCCATATTTGTGAGCTCCAATCCCCAAGAATTTGACTGCAACACATCAAAATTTTTACGATGTTATTTATTGAAAGTTCCGTAAAAAACAAGTATGATGGGGTGGTCCATAAGACAAACGTGTCTTTACAGTAGCAGAGTTTCAGGCCGAATGAAAACATTTATATATCGAATGCACGCCACATTCACTGAAATACCAAGCCAATATGAGAGTTACGCAAACGCCAAATTATCCGTTGCATATAAAAACAATGGAAGAGAATTTAAATTATTGGCGAATAAACTGATAAAGACAAAATTGTGAAAATAACTTCAAGCAACCCTACCAAAACATTAACAATACGTAAAATTTATTTATATTATAGATGTCAAATATAATTTTATGATTAAATTTATTGCCTGAGTTAAAATGCAAGAAATGGATAAAAACACCTTGTCAATAAAAATTATCGCTTTCTTTTATAAACAAAGCAAAGGAAAATTACCCACATAAATATTGTAACAAAAATAGATTAGTATTAAATTAATATCGAACTGTCAAGAGTGCAATTATCGTAAATCTCCCATATAGTTTGTTGACATGCAGATATCAAATAGCGAAATCAAAATGGTAATGAATCATTTCGTTAAAAAGACATGTTTATTATTTAATGTTTTACTTCCGCATGAAAGAGACGAGAAATAAGCCTGAAATTACTTTTTAGCAAATCCAGTTATTACTGACTGAATACATGGAAAGAAAAGTAAGATTAATTTAAAAAGAATAAAAGGACAATAAATGGTGATTGCATCATCATATTATATATAAATATAATATTTTTTTTTTCATCGGGGGCGACACTAAATTCTGAAAAGGCAGAATTCCTGTTTTCTAGTTTTGTCTTATTTATTAGTGTAATAAGAAATTTTTACTAATTATCACTTATAGGACAGGGGACCGTATAAAAATTTAAATTTCGTAATTTTTTATAAATAGTTTTTTTTATCAAATCGTTTAAAAATACTTCTTTACCTAATTTTAAATATTTTTGTTATTGAAACTGTATGCCTGTGTGACTAACGGTTTTGGAAACCATTAGACATCGTTGAGAGAGAACACCCTGTATAGATATAATGCAAATGGGAAACCTGCTAATTTTTTCTGAAAAACAAAACGCTGTGTTAACATCAATTTTATTTTTCTGTTTTATTAAAAGTGGCAAGAAACATACATCCACTGATTCCGAACTTTTAATACCACTATTTCTGAATAGTAATTTTTGGTCTTATTTAATCGCAGAATGTCTACCATTAAATAAGCCGAATAGTAGTTATTACCACTTATTCGGAGATAGTGGTATTCAAAATCCGGAATCCCTGGCATCTGTGGCAGAAAATGTCTTTTTACACACTGTAAGAATAAATTTGCTGAAACGTCTATTATTAATAATAAACTTCTTATTAATATATTTTTTCAGCAATTATCGAAAAACTATTATTATAGAGTCTATAAACAAAATTATATCTCAGAAATTCTTGCTGTATTTAAGGTTCTTCCTTTCATCCGTTGAGAGTTATTTAAGGTCATCTACCTGTATATGTAAATAAATTAATATGAGTGTAAAGAAGAAATATATATACTTGGTAAAAATAAGATAATGTTATACCATTTGATAAAAATTATTTTTAGCAGATAGCAAAAAAAAAATAAATAAATAAATAAAATAAAAAGTACAGAATCTAATAGATTTCCAGCATTTTAAAGAAATAGATGTTTGTACATTTACGATCGAAGATTTCGTGTTTATTCAGAAGAATTAAAATTTCAAATAGCTCTAAAAGGTTCACATTCATAACATGAAAAAAAATATCCACGCTTTCTATACGGGGGGAAAAAAAACGAAAATATATCAGCGCAAAGTAAAAATGTGTTTAAAGTGTATCAGAAGTATAACAGTGTAACTCGCAACAGCTACATTTACAGATTGAGTAAACTTTAGTACGTATGAAGTAGCAGATATTTGAACAAAATAAATATTTGTATTTATTACTCTTGAAAGAAACTTTTTAAAAGGAGGTTTTATTTCTTTGGACTAAAATTTTCGTGATTTTAACGTTTTTTTAACATTTTCCAACGTAGTTGAAAAGTGTTTATGAATTCGGCTTGTCTATCTGTCTGTCCGCAGGGCCCGACTCATGCAAAGACATGCGGGGACGCTAACCGCCCACCCTTTTTTTAGTGGACCCCCCATGAGAGTAATCAGGATTTTCATTAAAAGGTGCAAATGGTTAAAATTTGCCTAAAGTGACCACAATTCATATATTTTCAAACATTTAGAAAGGGAGTGCGGTCCCCCTTTCTCTCTCTGCTTTCAATGCCTCCTCCACCCATGCAAAAAACAAACTATATCATTAGAAAACTAATGATTAAAATTTTATTATAACAGCTTAGTATTATATTGCTTTCAAAAGAAATTCTTTATTAACGCTTTCCTCGTAACATGGCAAGTTAAAACCATAATTATGACCAATTTGGGAAATTCTCTTTTATACATAATATCATTTATCTCTATCATTTTTCCTACAATTATCCTATTAGTATTTTTTCTTAAAAGTTGTGACCATCTTTTTGTGATACCCTGTATACAGATGTGAGAAGTATCGGGTACAAAAGTTATGCATAGATACAATATATATGGAGTTTAGTACTAGCCACTTCCATATTATTCACAAAAGAATTCTATAGATAGATTGAAGCGAGGACCCCCAGAATGATGCTTACCCCAGGGCCCACCATATTTAAGTCGGGCCCTGTCTGTCCGTGCTCTAATTCGTGTAAATATAGTCAGGTTGCCATGAAATTGATATATGTTATTGGTGTTTATTGTGGCATGTTCGGTACTGAAAATTAAGTTTGTAGCTTTAACTGTTCATTTACAGGGACACTGAAAAGAATTCAGTTACATTACGGCCTATGGGGGAAAAATCATTTGCGGTGTATTTTAATAATATTACATCATATTAAATATATTAAAATTTGTATATATATCACTGAAATGTACTGCAAAACGCTTAATGTAGAATCGGGTGTGCACATAATTTATCGTTCATTTACAGGGGCACGCAAAAGTACTTGACTACAGTACTGCCTATGGAGAATAATTGATAGAAATGCGTTATCAAATGTGATACACGTTTCAAAATTTAACTTTTTTTTTCATATTACTTGGTGTGTATAAATTCTATAAATCCTATACAGGCTACACAAAAGATCTCAAGTGCATTTCCTTTTTTTGACAGAAACTGCAAATGGAAAATTTCAACTGTACTAATGCGTTTAACTGGACTAATTTTTAACATACTCTGTAATATACAAATGAATCTATGGATGATATACAAGGCTGCACAAAACAATTCGGATATTTTTCGGACTGTTCATGGTAATTGCAGAAATTGGATTTTCAAGTGCGTTATGCATTTTCGGAATTGTTTATCTAGACACCTTTCACCTTCATAAACTATAAAATTCTGTTACAGTATCCTGAATGTGTTGGAAAATGTTTCATAATGTATGCTGGACTCAAGAATTTTCGTTCTTGTTTCGGTTATAAAGAAAAGTGATATCACATTCAGACTTTTTGCATTATATTTATTGAAATTTTAATAATATATTAGAAAGAATTATGTAACAAAATTAATATTGTGTCTTGTGCGACGGCAGATGCATGCCATGAACTTTCGATCTTTCGACCGTTTTCCTCCATTTACAAGCATCTGAAAAATATTGGGTCGCATTATTATGAAATGACATTAAATTCTCTGGAGCTTATACCAAAATTTAGTTTAAACAGTTGATTTTTGACAAAATGGCGGTCATTTGAACAAAAAAGGTCCCTTTTTCGCATTTTTAGGTGCGTTCGTAATTATATAAATAAGTAGCGCCTATAGTCGACATCTGGTCTGTCCGTCTGTCTGTCTGTCCGCATATAACAGCGCAAAAACTACTCAACCGAATGGTTTGAAATTTAATATATATATATACTAGTATTAAAAAATGCTCTGACGAGCACCAAAAAAGGCTAATATGTTTTTAAGTATGAAAAAGGGTTTGACAAGTGCTTCTAATTGAGCATGAAAAAGGACAAGGGGTCCCTTCTTGGCTGCAGCTCACTGTCAATGCCAACTTTGAAAAAATCATATTTGCGCTTATTCCATACAAAAAAAAAAATTCGCAGTACTTTAGTAAAATTTTCCGTCGTGCTTTACATGTTAACTACATGTTACATGTCTTGAGATATAGCTATTGTGGAAATCGTGAAAAATACTGCGTAGGAGCTCCACTTATAGAGCGATTTAAGCCAAAAATTAATCGGCACCAATTTATATCAGGGACTAACTGATTCTAAAATTTCATTAAATTCTGTACATTAGTTTTAGAGAGAGAGAGCGCCCACAAAATTTGAGTCACGTACAGACAGTCAGACAGACTCAAAGAGAGACATTTTGTAAAAACATGCTGTATAATTGTCAAAAAATTTTTTTAGTATTCTTAATTTTCGTGCTTTACATGTTAACTGCACTGTTCCACTATTGTACTGCACATGCGTCTGCAATGCAACTTTGTACAGTGCACTGTGTACAATTATTTCTCTACAAATTATACTACACTGTACATTCCTATTATGCATTTGAACCTCGGTGCACACTCACATTGTGCTTTTGTACTTCCGTATTAAAGGTGTATGCGTCTAATGTTCGTTTATAATTTACATATGCACTGTTGTACTGCATAGTACATCTTACAACCATATCCACTTGGATATAATTTCAACAATCAATGAATGCATTATATTGTAATGCACGCACATGTGGAATTGTTCCTATGCAGAGTGCTGCATCAGTCTACACTGAATTGAATATTTCCAACTGAGCGAAAAAATGCCCAGGCCGGGAATCGAACCCAGATCCTTGGCTTACAAGGCCAATGCTTTTCCATTTAAGCTAACTGGGCCGACAACCAGCCAGCATATTTCGCTCAGATAACCTTATTGGTAGGAACATCTGGTCTGCCATGTAGACAGCTCAACAGAATAAACCGCAGGTTAAGGACCTCCATATTAACGATTATAATCGTTAATATGGAGGTCCTTAACCTGCGGTTTATTCTGTTGAGCTGTCTACATGACAGACCAGATGTTCCTACCAATAAGGTTATCTGAGCGAAATATGCTGGCTGGTTGTCGGCCCAGTTAGCTTAAATGGAAAAGCATTGGCCTTGTAAGCCAAGGATCTGGGTTCGATTCCCGGCCTGGGCATTTTTTCGCTCAGTTGGAAATATTCAATTCGTATGATAACTTTACCAGTCAGTTTGACTGTGTTAAAATAATAGTTCAGTCTACACTGCCCTACAAATCAGTTTTCTCCACGGTTCTACACTGCGGGCATGCTTGGTGGCACTTCATAAGTGTAATACACTGCAGGAACTGATATTTTTGGTACTATGTCGCCTTACATTCATATTTAATCAGGCTGCGTCTTTACTGGCTGTGTCTTTACACTACACATTTTTATCGTAACTGTGGCTGATTATTTTTTATATGGAATAAGCGCAAATATGATTTTTTCAAAGTTGGCATTGACAGTGAGCTGCAGCCAAGAAGGTACCCCTTGTCCTTTTTCATGCTCAATTAGAAGCACTTGTCAAACCCTTTTTCATACTTAAAAACATATTAGCCTTTTTTGGTGCTCGTCAGAGCATTTTTTAATACTAGTCTTTTAAATTTTTTGATAATTATATAGTGAATATAAATAAACCTGAGTTCTTTTAAATATTCCCAATACTTTTATCTTATTTCGCACAATAACACACTAGTTAACCAAGTAATGCACACTGTTTTAAGAGGTTCAAAGTTTTTAAATCAAATTCAAGTTATTTTTATTCATAATTTAATTTACTTGGGCTCCCTTAAATATAATTAATATAATTCCTTAAACTGATATTAGTTTTTGGTGCATTAAAATATCTCAATTTGTTGATTCTCTCTAAACAAGTAAACCCTATTGGTTTACAATGGGAGTCTATAGGTAATTGGTGATATATCGCCAAGTTGGCGATAAACTTGGCGTTATTTGGCGACAGAACAAGGGCCAGCCTATGGTAACCCCACTTATAGGTATGGAGATGCATTAAATGCTGTTCTATAAACAATGAGATACGTTTCATTGGAGCGTTGCCATTAAACAATTAACAAATAATCGTGATTTCTGTGACACATACGATAGCGTAATACATATATAGATTAGCGTGGAAATCGAAGATTTAGGCCACATCGTATTGCTTAGCTAGACAGGTTATACTAACGTCGTTCTCATGTTTTGCTACAATTTCTTTTATTGAACAGTAATTCGCTTAAGCTTCTTACTACTGCTATCACTAAGCACTTTTTCATTCTTAGAAGTCATAATGAGAGCTAATATTAGCGCAAACCTGAGTAAAAGTAAAACAAAAAGTTAATTTTTTTACAGTAATAAAGGTACACAAAGCACTCTGATATGCACACCTTACTCCAAACTTGACTAATAACAGCAGTTATGTGAAGGTTGCCAACTGAACTATTCGGCAGCCTTGGTCGTGAACCGAGATGTTGCACGCCAACCGAGTCAAATTTTGATCATCGAAGTTGGACATAAACCGAACTGGTCGTAAACAGAGGTGGTCGTGAACCGAGGTTCCACTTATATTTTGACCTATAAGTTTGCAAATATGGCATCATTTATATATTCAGTGGCGATGATCATTAAGCATCTTGGCGATTTTGGCGATGAAACTCACCGATTTCAAAGTAACGTTCCGAAGTGTACTTGAAACCGCCACAGATGTCATATGAACATCACGTTGACGCAATTTTTTTCTGACGCCAATGTCATATACGCACCGCACCAGGGTACTTAACTGGCGCCAAAGTTTTGTTATTTTGCTTGACATGGTAAAACGAATGTTGTTGTTTATTTATTAATAAAATGTTTATTTACTTTTATTTTATTTTTTAAAATTATACAAATTGTTTTGTTCTATTGTTATTAATTAAACTTTTATAAATTTATTGTTAATCCCTTTTTAAAAATATATATGTAACTGGTATTCGAAAACGAGGTTTTCGCCAAATTGGCGTCAGAAAAAATATCGCGCGAACGTGGTGCGTATATGACATCTGTACCATACTTGGTACAACTTGATTATCCTGTCGACCAAAAAATTATCGCCAAACTGTAAGATTAAATGACAATAATGGATCATAGTAAATGTTACATTCACTTGACATTAAACACGATACACGTTTTTGTTACGTCATCAAGGGATTTTTAATTCAAGTTTTGGCACAGATGTCATATACGCATATTGGCGCGATTTTTTGACGCCGCCAATGTCATATACGCACCGGGTACTTAAGTGGCGCCAAATTGTCGTTATTTTACTTGATATGGTAACCCGGATATAGATGATATATTAACGATGTTTTTGTCAAATTGGCGTCAGAAAAAATGGCGTCAATATGGAGCGTATATGACCAGTTTTTATTAGTATTTTTATTAGCGTTTTACTTATTTATTTATTCTTCCGTTATATAAAATAAAAATTACGTCAGTTTGTATCATTTGGCGAATAGTTTGGCGAAATTGGTCGACGGGATAATCAAGTAGTACCGTATATTTTTGCTGTACTTTTCGACAATATCTCAAGCAAAAGTACCTACAGTTAAACGAAACCCTAATTATTTAAGGCACAGATGTCGTATACACAACGGGTCTGGCGCGGGATTTTTTTCTGACGCCAATTTAACGAAAACCGCGTTTTCGAATAGCAGTTACAGATATATTTTTAAATTACTTTCTATTATTTTAAAAAGGAAATAACAATAAATAAAGAAAAGTTTAATTAATAACTATAGAACAAAACAATTTATATAATTTTAAAAAATAAAATAAAAGTAAATAAAAAAATAATTGATAAATAAACAATAGCTCAGTTTCCGTATCAGGCAAAATAACGCCATTATCGCGCCAGTTATGCACACTGGTGCGTATACGACATCTCTTCCTTATTTAAAATAGATGGGGTGTTTTTTTTTAAAGGTATGCTTAGTATGTGAAGTATTTATGATAAAAAAAAAACTTACATTTACCTCCTGAACAGAAGCTTTGGATTTACCCTGTTTTTTTCCTATTAATTCATTTGTGCTCCATTATAACTATTACTGCAGTTCAAAATATTAATCAAGAAAGTTTATATATATATTTATGAAAATTATGCGTTATCTGCTTAGGTTGACGTCAGTTTCAAAAGTACAAAAATCTGCCAGTTGAATTTCAATTTTTATTGACTAATAAAAACAAAAGTACACGTGTTATCCTTTTTTTTTAATTATTGTACTGCTTTTTAGGGAGTGGCATCACGAAAGAAATTATTGAATTAAAAAATTAGAAAATGAAAAGGAGCGATTTTTATAATTTTATGGAGACATTATAAAAGACAAATTCGATTTTCTCAGCGACCGTCAAACATACAAAGATGAAAAAAAAAAACCTATTCTAAGTTTTAACAAGAGGATCAAAATAAAACAAAAACGAAGTTAATCCACTCACTGGAACGTTAGCTACACTTTGTTGAATTTTGTGTCTTCATTTTTTCGTTTAAGATTAAATAAAAAACTACTGAAAGCTACAGTAATTTTTTAAATGCTATCAGTTTATTCGTCTCGTCGAGTTCTATCTTTCAAAAGAAAAATCATTGTCGTATGTCAACTGGTTCGCCAGAAATTTAAGAAAGTCGTTTGCATTTTCTATTTCTTAATCATATTATAGCTTAACGCTGCCGCGTTTGCTATGATATATATATATATAATCGTGGCAGAATTTTGTTGAGTCATTTCAAATGTTATGAAAATCGAATTAAAACTTAAAAAGATATAAAAGTCTCTTTCATTCTGTTAAATCCTATCATACATATAATTAATTCAATGATATCCCACGATAGGTAATGATTCTAGTTGCCATGGTGATTACGTCCTATTTAAGATGGAGTCCTATTATTTCCGTACTACTGAATTTAATGTTATACAATCGTAATAAATTTTGTGTTCAAGTTCATGCATTTTTGCATAAGAGTGAAACAGATATTGCACCAAGAACTGAATATTTACAAAACTAGTTATAGTACGAACTCACCTCATTTGCCACGTTTGACCTACAATTTCCAACTTTTTTTTTTTTTTTTAACCTTTTACGAGCTCTAAAAAACACTTACTCAATGAAAATTATACTTTTCTGTGGTATAAGCTCCAGCGAAAACGAATAGCTTTCTTTTAAATAAAATCGGTTCAATAGTTCCTGATAAAAATTGTCGCCCAGTTTGAAAAACAAGGTTCGGGAAAAAATAAGCTTAAAATTTTACAATAGCATTACGTTCAACGAGCGACATCACATTCAATGAGCAAAAAAATACTGTAAGGATTGAAATATCAAGAAAGCGCTTTATGGCAACAATCTGCACACTTGAGAGATGCAAAAAAAAAAAAAAAAAAAAAAATGCAATTTAACAAATTGCAACGACCATTTGGAAAAGAATATTTTCAAAGACTAAAATTTAAGAGATAAAAAATCGCACGGAGTTGATCCTACATTACGTACGCCATGAATTAAACATTAATAGTGTTATTACACGTAAAAATTACAAACGACAAAAATCGCCTGTGACTCGTCGGATTTCCTGAAACTTACGTATTATCCAAGCATTTCATTGGCTGTTCGGGAAAAGGCTTTTCCATTGTAGAAATCTGACGACCAATTTTAAATGAAATTTCATTCTTAAACTTCTAAACATCCCACAATATTACTTTTTACACCGTCGTATAGAGAAAAAAATGTACTTTTAAATGCAATTTGTTAAGCTGTATCTCAATTTGTTTCTGAGTTATTACTTCTTTTTTTTTTTTTTTTTTGTAGTTTTTATTACTTTTTTGTCATAGTGGCAACAGAAGTATCCATCTCTGTTGAAAGTAAAGGTTAGTGTATAGACCAATAGAAAACGAATAAAATGCGGACTAAACTAATAAAACGCTTCATATATGCTTTTGATTTCCTACCCTGACGAGGACAATAACCATTTTTCTAAATGGTTAAAAAAAAAAAAAAAAAAACGAAAATTTTGACCCGAAAAGTTTAAAAATCCCTTACATTTAAAAATATCTTTTTACAGATTTAACAAGGACGTAAAACCATGCATCAGGCACAGATTGTGAAACAGTTTCCAATACTGTTAGAATATTATTGAGAAATTTCATTTATTTGTTCAATGAAATGACATATCTAAATAAGCAACTCTTAAAAAAAAAAAAAAAAACATAACCCAGTAAAAGTCTATATTCAGCAGTTGCTGAAACTGATTAAAACTTTTCACAAGGACGTTGAAAACAAAACGTTTTAGCAAGAAAAATTATATTTCTCTAAGCATTCATATCTATAAAATTCTTTTGAATAAACTCGCCAAAACAAAGTTCACCCATATCACGTCATTTCTACCAGCTCCAAAGTTAGAAGCCAAATCTTGAAAGAACGAAAAGCTTTTGGCAAATAAAGTTATAGAATATGTGCATTTTTATTGGGAAAGCTTTTGACTTAAATTGCAAATGGAATTTATATATATATTTGAAATATTGTATTTAATAAAATTAATACTACAATTGCCTTCTAAATTTACTATAAAGCTAGATCGCATTTTCTCCAAAAGAATCGAATGATCTCATGCAATTCAAAAGCAACACATCGAGTTGCCACGCAACTAGTAATTATAATAACGGAAAATTGAATTTTGATTGTTAGCCGAGTGGTAGTGGAGCAAAAAAAGCCCAATTCAGAAATAATTAGGGGAAAGCTGGAAATTGTTTTAATCCCTTCAGTTTATGTCTAGAATGAATATGCTACGTTTTCCCCCCTCGTACTAGGGAAGCGTTAGGAATTATACATAGATTTATAGTCAAAAAACAGGTTTTCTTTTTTTTAAATACCATAACACTCTCTCGAAATCACTAACTTTTTCAAAAACATCGTCATTACAAATGTTGTAGAGCTTAAAATTCTGAATAAAATGAGTACCTATACACTTAATACTTTTGTTGAATATTAAGATCACAATTCTGTTTTAAAGTTTTAGCACCGTGGTCAGGGTTGGGTTGATTTTTGACGGCCGATTATCTACTCGAGGGATATAGGCCCAAGGGGGAGTGCCCTCCGTGGGGGTCTTTCTAAGGGAACCTAACCCGTATTTACGCATGCAAAATCTAAGGTTTAGAAGAAAACCACGAAAACTCCGAAACAGCACCGTGATCAGAGGATTGAACTCAGAATTAATTAGGGGAAAACTGAAAATCATTTTAATCCCTTCAGATTAGGTCTAAAATGAATATTCTATGTTTTCCCCTTCGTACTAAGTGAGCGTTAGGAAATATGTACACATTTACATTCGAAAAACAGTTCTTTCATATTTTTAACAATATCTGAAATTGCGACTTTAATTTTGAACAAGAATATGAATGTGAGTATTTATTTTATTCAGAATTTTAAGCTCTACAACATCTGTATTGGCAATGTTTTGATATAGTTAGCTGTTTTCAGATATTGTTAAAGTAATCTGGTCTCTCCTAGCTTGAAGCTCTTGATCAGTGATTAAAGCAAAATTTTGAAATAGAATTGCGACCTTAATTTTGAACAAAAATACTAATGTGGATGCTCATTTTATTCAGAATTTTAAGCTCTACAACATTTGCGTTGACAATGTTTTTGATAGAATTAGTTATTTGGAGATATTGTTAAAAAAAATAAGGAAAAACATGTTTTTCGAATGTAAATATGTACATATTTCCTAACGCTCACTTAGTACGAGGGGAAAAACATAGAATATTCATTTTAGACCTAATCTGAAGCGATTAAAATGATTTCCAGTTTTCCCCTAATTAATTCTGAGTCCAACCCTCTGACCACGGGGCTAAACTTTAAAGTAGAATTGTGACCTTAATATTCAAGAAAGGTGTTAAGTGTAGGTACTCATTTTATTCAGAATTTTAAGCTCTACAACATTTGTATTGACAATGTTTTTGAAAGAGTTAATGATTTCGAAATAGTGTTACAGTATTTTTAAAAAACGTGTTTTTTGACTATAAAGCTATGCATAATTCTTAACTCTCATCTAGTACGAGGGGAAAAAACGTAGCTTATTCATTCCAGACCTAAACTGAAGGGATTAAAACAATTTCCAGCTTTACTCTAATTATTTCCGAATTCAACTCCCTAACCACTGGGTATGCTGGGTAACCACTATGTATTTACTTATCTAATTTATTTCAATGTTTTGTTCTTCTTTAGAAAAGTTACACTAAAACAAAAAATAAATTTAGTTTTATAGGAAAACGTGATAAAAATACGATAAAATATTCAATAAGTTGTATGCCTATAATTATATTTCTTAATTTAGATAGGGTGGATTTTTAAAGTATTCGTGATGAGTGAAGATTTTTAAAGTATTCGTGATGAAATTCCGATTGTACTCGATTATATTATCTGTTATGTGTTATTTGTATTTGGCATCAATATTTAATTATCTTTTTACATTCCGGTTTTGGCAACAGTCTATTCCATTCCATGAATTAAAATAAAGTATGTTGTTGTTTTTAACGATGTCCTTTCATTTCCTATATTAAATACATAATAAATAATTGGCGACGAGGATGGGATTCTCCCCCACTAATGGAAGAGGCATACATTGGAATGTATATAAATATGAAAAATAATATAATATTGAGTAATACAAAAATTTACATGCTGGCAATGAAACAATCTGTTATCTGTTCGATACTCATCAAAGATTCAGGCTCTGTACAGGTTTTCGTATACGGGTCGAACGTCGCAACCCTGTATTTGGTAGTTGTGGTGAAGTGGAATCTGTGCGTGGTTGAATTTTAAGAGTCGTCTTTAAGCTAGCATTAGGTTTGACATCTGGATAACTTATTCTGGAATTAACTTGCTCTGCATCAGGATTAATTTGAATTTCCTCGTTATCTTTTGATGCACATGTTTCGGATCTGACGGGAATTTCTCTTTGCTGAACATAATTGCTGAAAGTTACGGATGGTCGTTTCCGAGGATCAGGAGAAGCTGTCTGGATAAGTGGATTCTGGATTGGAACTTCGCATGCACGAAGTTGATTATAATGCCGTTTTATGACATAACCGTCGTCCAAATCAATTAGGAAGTGGACTTGTCCCAGACGTTCAACTACAGTTCCATATTTCCATAAAACTGAGTTGGTATAGTTTCTACATTGGACTCGAGACCCTTCTCGAAAAAACTTGTCGAAGTATGGCTGAGGAGCTTTATTTTTAAAATATCCTTTCGTTTCAGCTTTAAGAAGATCTAGTTTCGTTCTAAGATTTCTTCCCAATTTTAATTCAGGTGTTTTCCCGCAGGAAAGTGCAGCAGCTCTGTAGCAAAATAATAATTCGCATAACTTTTCGTGAAGAGTACACAATTGGAATCGCATGCATTTCAATTTTGTTTTAAAAGCCTGGCAATATCTCTCTGCTTGACCGTTTGTTGCTGGATGACCAGGAGCTATAAATCTTTGTCGAATACCATTCCTGAGGCAAAAATCTATAAATTCTGTTGATTTAAAAATAGATGCATTATCACTTACTAAAATTTCAGGCAATCGATGTCGACTATATATTTCTCTAAGATAATGAATAGTTGATGTAGTATTTGGAAGTTTCTTTATTGAATAAATCTCAGGCCACTATGATTTAGCATCTATCACCAATAGAAAAAAGTGTCCCATTAGTGGTCCGGCACAATCCATATGAACTGGCTGCCAATTTTTTGTAGGTGCATCCCAGTTATGTATAGGAGTCTTTTGTGGATTTTTCTTAACGTCACAGCATTCTTTGCAACTCATGACCAAATTTTCGATATCTGAATCAATATTCCTCCAATAGCAATAATTTCTAGCAAGAGCTTTCATTTTTACAATTCCTACGTGTGTAGAATGAAGTTCCTGGAGAACGGCGGGTTGAAGTTTCTTAGGAATGATTACTCGCTGGCTTCTAAATGAAATTCCTTCTTGTAAGGTTAACTCTGGATCACGAACATTTCCATTCAAAACATTTTCTTTAAGACTTGAAAGTTCTTCATCAAGAGCTGTTTCTCGTTTTACAGTAGAAGCTATCACAGTTTTTGTGGAAATATGTTGTATTACATTTTGTTGAAAAAGCTATTCGTCATCAATGGTTCGTATTTCTTGATCATCAGTTGGTAGGGGATTTCGAGATAAATAATCTACATTGACATGTTCAGTTGACTTGCGATATTCGATTTCATAATCAAAATTTGATTAAAAAAAATGTGCATAACGAAGCATCCTTGTAGCAGATAATATGGGGCGCTTCTTTTCTGGGTGTAAGAGGGTCATAACTGGTTTGTTGTCTACTACCAATGTAAATTTTCTACCAAATATGTAGTCATAGAATTTTCTACTAGCCCAATAAACATCTGTAGCTTCTCTGTCTAACTGGCTGTATTTCCTTTCAGCAGCTATGAGGTAAATTGATGCAAATACTATCGGCCTTTCACTTCCATCAGGCATTCTGTGAGAAAGTATACCAGATAGCCCAAATGGACTGGCATCAATTGCTAAAATAACAGGTAATTTGGGCGTATATGAAATTAAAACTTTATCACTAGCAATTTTACATTTAGCTTTTATCCAAGCAGCTTTACACCTAGCAATCCACCTAGCAGTATTCATAGTCCCATAAATGGAACATCTTTTCGCAAAAGTTCATTTAATGGGCTAAGTATGGTTGAGGCATCCCTAATGAATTTTGAATAATACATTACTAGACCTGAAAATTTCTTTAATTCATGTACATTTTTCGGTTTAGCAGCATTTTGAATAGTTTTTACTTTTTCGGGAGATTTACTAGTCCTTCATAACTGATAATGTGACCCAAATATTGCACTTTTTTCTCGAAGAATTTGCATTGAGATGAAAATTATATTTTCTAACTTTTTCTAAAACTTTAGTTAAACGATCTATACATTCCTCAAATGTTTTACCTTGAATAACTAAATCATCGAAATATGCGCTTACCCCATCTAAATCTAGAACAAATTGATCTATGACTGCACGGAATTCATTAGATGTTGTTTTAATTCCGAAAAATAAGCGTTTGGCTAAATAGATTCCACGATGTGTAGATATTGCTTGAACTTTCGCGCTCTCTTCTTCCACTTCTAAATGTAGGTATGCTTTATAAATATCTAATGTGCAAAAACACAGGGCTCCCTCCCAACACATTTTAGTCCTCAAAAAGGGGACCATTTTTGTTTTAAAATGGGACTTTGGGGGACCATTTTTATTTAAAAGGGGGGGTTTTGGGGGACCATTTTTATTTAAAAAAGGGACTTCGGGGGACCATTTTTATTAAAAAAGGAGACTAAAAAAGGATCATGAGTAAAAACATCGCACCAATTTTCCTAAATATGCAAGTAAATTTTTAAAATTACTGAGAAAATATGTTAGATGGTTATCTTTATAAGATGTCATTAAACAATGTTCACAGTTTTATAGTAACACATTTAAATATCCTACTGCAAGAATATAAAAAGTATTCAATATTTCGGCATTCACCTTAATATTTCTCTTTATAGGTAAAAAATAACAGTGATCAGTGAAAAAAAAGAGCACAGCATAATAGCGATTCCTGTTGAATATTAAAATTTAAAATTAGATTAATATATATATTATTATTTTCCTCAAGCATAAAATTTTGTTTCTTTCTACCCAACAGAAGCTGGGATAAGCTATAATGTACATCGGAAAACGTCTAGTATGGCAAAACCCCGTGGGGAGTGATCAAAACCAATATTGAATCATTAGTTATTCATAATCATCTTACGTATCAAATCTGGTGAAATTTAATCCCAAACATGCCGCGATCTGGCTTTCACAGAAGTCATTAAAATTGCAACCCAGTTATTGATTCTAGTCACCGTTTATAAAGTTTTATGTTCAGTATTATTATATTGATATTGAATTATCAATATTCATTTCACCGTTAAAAATATAACTATTTAACCATACAAATGGATTAATCTTACCTAAGTTTATCTTATCGGGAGATAAAAGGCTCATTTAAATTCCTTCGGAATAAAAGTTCATTCTGTGTAAAGAGTAATTGCAGAGACAAATTGTAGGCATAACAACAATATATTTTAACATCACAAATACAAAAACACATAAATTTTCGCGAACATACTTTCGTTTAAAAAAATCTTACATCCTAAAATTTCGTAGCTACAGTTCAGTTCATAAACTTCTAAAAAACATTCATTTGTCAACAACAAAAAAATATCGTCTGCGCGAAGCGCAAAATAAGAACGATTAAATTAAGACCATGGGAGCAGCGATAAAACGCAACACACTTCCACCTTTGAGTTTCGAATTCAATGAAACTCAAACATTGCTTTGGGTTTATATACACGACCATATTTGGATCGTTTTTCAGGTACAGTCACAACAGGAGAGTCACCAACACCTTTTTGGAAAATACGTTCAGTAGATTCAGTATCTAAAAAGCAGTCTTTAACAGAATGTTGGATCATCGGCTTACTCATCGCAGGGTCTGAAGAACAGTTTTTACCAGTCATCTTTATCATCGGTTTAGTAGAAGTAGGATCTAAAAGACACTCTTTACCATTCGGTTGAACAGTCTGTTCGGAAGATATTGAGTTTTGAGCTATAGAATGCAGTTCAGTACCTCTTTCATGAGTTGCTTCTTGAGGTATCAATCTGAGGACAGGACGTAGAAATTCGCCCCCTTTCCTTTTTACCTTTACTAATCGTACATTTCCATCTTTAGAAGGATAAAGTTCAATAACTTTGGCAAGTGGCCATTCAAGTTTCTTAACATTCTTACTAGACACTAGAACAACATCACCAATCTGAACAGGTCTCTGACTTTTGTCAAATTTCGAGGATTGCCTTAAATCTCCAAAATATTCAGTGCGGAATTTTTTCCTCAAATCTTGTTTTAGTCGCTGTCTATAGGCATGTCTCTTACTAATAGACGATGAATCCAAAATGTCAAGATCAGGAACACCTGATTCTCCAATGTCTTGTAAAAGCATAGAAGGAGTAAGTGGTATTAAATCATCAATTTCCTCTGAAACATAGGTCAAAGGCCGCTAATTAACAATACTTTCAGTATTGCAAATAACAGTTTGCATTTATTCTAAGTTCAAAGAGCTTCGTCCTAAAACTTTTCGAAGGATCCCTTTGATTATGCCTATCAAACGTTCCCACCATCCACCTCACCACGGTGCAGATGGAGGATTTTCCAAGTGATCTTCTTAGCTTCGGTATACTGAGAAACGACATCCCAATCGATTTTCAGTCTTCAAAATTTTTTCGTGGATCCATTTTCAAAGTATCAGATTTCAAATTCCACATTAGTTCCAAAACTGGAACATTCTTGTCTTCTACTAACGGGAAGTTTTCTGCTTCTGTTTTATGGAGATTATACTCCCACCCTCGAAGATCAAATTTAGCATTTTGGAAATTAACTTTGGATTCTTCAATAAATTTTTCAAGCTCTTCATGATTTTCTACACTAGTGGCGCAGTTATCTATGTAAAAAGACTTCAACAACTTATCTGCTGTTTCTTTAAATCTTGAAGGTGCGTTCTTCAAATGATATCGGATAGTTGCACCAAGCAAGTAAGGCGAACATGTGAGGAATAAAAACAACCCTTTTATGCTGGAAAATTTTCAACTTTTCGGGGTTACCTTCCTCCCACCATAAAATTTCAGAAATGGTCTATCTCGCTCATTCAAACCAATTTGTAGAGAGGCTCTTCGAATATCCGCAATTACGCCAATTTTCTTCAATCGAAATTTATTTAAAACTAGGGGATCGTACCCGGGCTTCCCGGGTTAAAGAATATACGTGAAAACATTTTTTTTTTTAAATTGAAAACTAATAATTCTTTATGTGCAATAAATTTTTTTAGATTGACCACTTACATTAAAAAAGCAATTTTCATATGGAAAATACGAATTATACAATCAAATAAATTTTTGAAATTTATCAAAAGCGATATTTTCTTATTAGCCGCATGCTAAGAGTTATTTGAAGAAGATTTTGCTACTTATATTCTGATAATTTCAGAGCTTTTACATGTCAGTTAAATTTGTGTTTTATTTATATTATTTTATTTATTTATTCATAGGGAAATTTTTTATGGATATTAGCCGTAAGAAATTGATGAACTCTTTATTTTGATTTAAGGGCAAACGGATTAAACTTTCGTAATCGAGCTCCGCGCGATGTAGATAAATTAAAAAAAAAAATACCTCATGCTTTAAAATTGTTTTTAAAACCATAGCGAATCAGTAAACTGAGATGAACTTTACAATCAAATTCCATTTGAAAAGAAAATCCTATTTGGTGATCTAAAAATTTAAATTGTACGAATATGTTAGATTTGTGTTTTTTCAATATTATTCTTTTATTTGTTTATAAAAGAAGTATTAATTTCGTTAATTTGTCTTTCACAAATATGTTAGATTGGTGGGTTTTTTAATATTATTCTTTTATTTGCTTTTAAAGGAAGTATTAATTTCGTTATGCAAAAATAGTCAGAAACAAATGCTGCAAAATGTTTGTTGCTTTATGTGCAGAATGTTTATTATTATTATGTATTGAAACCAGCACGTGATAAGATAAGCTTGAAAAAAATTATGCTTAAAAATTATTTCAGAAAATATAATACATCAGTCAATGAATACAGTTTTTAAACAAATTGCATTTGAAAGTAATTTTTTTTCCCTATGCGACGAAAATTGAAAATGTACGATAGTCAGAAGATTAGAAAGTTGCTGTAGCAAAAATTTCAAGACCGAAATTTGATTGTGAAGTGTTGCCATTCGCAAGATGACGTCAGCGTTACGCACAGATACGTTTGTTCTTTATAATATAGATACTTAATCAGTAAAATGTAATAAAGATCAGTTATTAGGATGTGGTTATCAATGGAGGCTTTTATGCTTGGATTTCTGGAATGAAAACAGCAATTTTCACCTTCTCAAAATTTGCATACGCACTTCTCATATCCATATTCACCATTTAAAAAAAAATTATTTTGTTTGATTATTTAAAAATTATTTTAACTCAAAACATGAAGTCACGATTGTCAGCAACATCTTTTATGTGAACAGACGCACTCTTTACTTGAGATTCTAATCTCAATTCCTGAGAGTAAAAAATTCCATAATTTATGTTTTTTAGACGCATTTGTGTTAAAATGTTTAGTTTTATCTAAGAAAATGATCGTTTTCTTTTAAATATGACTTCATTTTCACTTAAATAAGCATTTTGCCTAGTGTCTGAAACTTAGTATCAGTTCACATGCAGAAGGAAAAACAATATAGAAAATTTATGAGGAAAAATGCGTGTTTTCAAAAGCAGTATGTCATTTTCCGTTATTATGCCCTTAATATAATATTCTGCTCCTAATGGAATTTTGCGCCACTAAACCCTATGCAACGATTTTGAATTTTTATCAGAAAATAGCATGAATAAAGTTAAAAATACTTCATTATTTCTCTCTTGTCTGCAATAATGAAAGCTATCTACTTTTCATAATTTTGAAGAAATTTCATAAAATTCTTTTAAAATTAAAATATAAAAGTGGGGATATTTAAAAAAACAACAACAAATAGTGCGATCACATCTACAAAGGAAGAGCTTTCAGTTTAAAAAAAATAGTAAAATTGGTTCAGCAGAAAGATCACGACAGATGACTAAAAAACACACTTGTGTTTTAAATATATAGATTATATAAAATTACAAAAAATTAAATTAAGCAAATTATGTTATTTTGATAAAATTATAGTAGAATGATATAAAGAATAGCATTAAAATTTTATTATTCGAGAGAATTTTCGACAAAAACTTTAGGAGCACGATATTATTTTAAACCACGAATTATTTGTTTGCTTGTCTAACTCGGCGAAGCAAATCCATCCAGGCGAGAATCATCAATTTCTGTAATATAAATCGCTATTATTTGCATGTCACCTCTCTTTTATAAAGACACTAAAATTTTGTAAAACATTGCGTTTTATTAGTGCGCGATTTCGATTACATTATTTCCAAAAGTGAAGCATTTTCACCTGTGAAGAATTTCAAAGCAGCTGGGCTGTGAAAATGACGCACTTCTACAAAAATTAATTCAGGTTTAAGAATTAAAATACACGCTTATTTATATAATGACGTCATTTGCATCCGCTAAAGCAATTCACTTTTACAATCCAGTCTTAAATTTCGTCTATAGAAAAGTGTGCATCTGACGTCATTACCCCGGAATAATAGACAATATTCGTGATATAGCACATATTTTAATTTCAACTTTTTTTTCAGGTTTTATGAGAAAATTTCAACAAAAAGATACAGTATCACCTATTTTCGACTATTTTCCGTTTACTTTTACTGACTTTTAATAGAAATGAGGTCTTTTGTTGCCACGATAAGAAAAATGGTATTAAAAACTACAAAAAAATTAATATCTCAAAAATTAATTGAGATACAGCTTTCAAACAAATTGCATTTAAAAGAGAGTTTTTTTCCTTATACGATGGTGTAAAAATTTAAAATGTGCAATGTTTAGATGTTTAAAAATTTGCAGTAGAGAAAATTGCAAAACCAAAATTTTATTTCAAATTTCAAAGTGTTGCCATTCGCAAAATGACGTATGCGTTACGCACAGATATGTTTGTCCTTTATAATATAGATAGTCGGAATGAGTTCTACAGTACTAGGGCCTTTCTCCAAACAATCATTGATTGAAGGTGAATCTTTTTGTCTTGCTGAACCATCAAAGACTGGTCTAACTCTTGTAGTAGAATCTTCTTTAATCACAGCTCTGTGTGGCAAGTAATGCTCACTTTCGTCATTACAGGAGTCCTTAACTTCTTCAATAACGCCTTCTTGTATCCATTCTTTTAATACATCGCCATAATCTTGTAACGTTCCCGTTTTCTTTAATGATTCAACACAACTTCTTAATCGTTGTTCAGCGATTTTTTGACCAGTTGGCAATGGAGGATGGTTTTCGATCCATGGGAGGCTCACTTCATACCTTCCTTCTGCATCTATTTTTATATTTCTATTAAAATGTTCTTCGGTTGCTTTCTTCGATTTCTTGTTTGTTTCCGCTTTCACCAGGATCGAGAATTCCAAGTGCGTCTAGCCGCCATAAATCTGAAATTTTTGCATCATTTACATGTGGTGACATAACGCTGTTCGTGCTATCGGATACGTTAAACATGCCAGTTTTTCCCATCATAGTTCAACCAAGACGTGTTTTCATTAATACTAAACCAGAAACCAGTTGCTTTATTTTTCCGATGTACAACTTTCCTGCTACATCAGCCCCTATAAGCCCATGAATTTCGTTAGGTGAAAATTGATATAGCAATTCAACCTGGTTATTCAAATCAGAGAGAAAGTTTTTTTCGTTTCTTAATTTCCCTTATAAATGAGCAACGAGGAATTTTAGGAATGTCGGAAAAAAAAATTCTTGATCTAACACTTCGACACGACAGCGATAATTATCAAAGAAGTTGCTCAGACTGATCAAATACTTCTTATGGGAGGATACAGTCTCTGTGCCACCGAATAAACTATGTATCAATTTATCTTTCCCTATGCATTCATATACCATCTCGGCCAGTGCAAAAGCTGATAAATATGATTTACTGTTGCCTAGGTCAATTAATATTCTTATATACACTGGTTATAAAAAATTAAGGAAAAGTCACAAAATGCTAATTTTCAAATAGCGAACACTCAAAAGGAAATAATATAATTCAAGTAATTACTATATCTCTACAACACAGCTAGTCCATATAACATCTCATTCATGTCACACATGGTTACAAATGTCACAGTCACTACGGTGAAGCAAAAAAATAGGAAATTCCATACCTCTCATTTTGAGTCTCAAATGATCACTATATGTGACTCCACTGAGACGTCACTCTGACTGCTGCTTTGGGACGAGTCCCCATGTGACTTTACAATGTAGTTACATTGTGACTCTCATGTGACTGTCATTTGTAGACTCAATTTCCAAGTCATCGTGAACGCTGCATTGTGATAAGTTACCAAATAATGTCACATTAAAGTCACATGATGACTTTCAGGTGACAGAGAGACAGACTACTGTGAAGTCACCATTGTGCTCTTTTGGGAAAAGTCTCCATGTGACTATAATATGATTTTATTTGGTGACTTATCATAATGCAACGTTCATGATGACTATGAAATTGAGTCTCAAAATGACAGTCACATGAGAGTCACAATTTAACTACATTGTAAAGTCACCTGGTGACTCGTCACAAAGCAGCAGTCACATTGACTTCTCAGTGGAGTCACATATAGTGATCATTTGACACTCATAATGAGATGTATGGAATTTCCTATTTTTTTGCTTCACCGTAGTGACTGTGACACTTGTGTCCATGTGTGACATGAATGAGATGTTATATGGGCTAGCTGTGTTGTAGAGATAGTAATTACTCGAATTATATTATTTCCTTTTGAGTGTTCGCGTATTTGAAAATTAGCATTTTGTGACTTTTCCTTAAATTTTGATAACCAGTGTATTTCATCTTATTATTACATCTAAGACGTACAATAAGCGTTTGTAAAAGTACGTGGCGAGTACTTGTTTCATTGGATAAAACAGTATCTTTTTTAATTTCGATATCTGACTTTTCCATATTCGGGTATTCATTATTGTTTTTTTCTGGACACATTATTTTGAAATGTAATCTACCGCAATCACAGGGTGGTATTTTCGTTTTACAAAAACCGGGATATGTGTTTTCTTATCTCTAAACATTTAAAACAAGCCCCCTTTTTCATTAATATTTGCTTTTTCTCTTCATGAGATAAGCCATTAGCATGTCTACATTCCGTACTTAAATGTGACACAAAAAACACACGTTTCCTTTTTCATTTTCGATGAATTATGTAATTCCGTAGCCGTTGGAATGTCTTTTTCTCGCCTAGTTGACGCAGGATAAATATTTTTGTTTACATTTTCTAGATTAAACCCACTTCTCGCCAAACGGACTTTTTCTTCGCTTTCGATTTCGTGACGTAAAAATTACATCAAGCAATCTAACTTATTATTACTTTCATCTTTTGAATTTAAAGTAATGGAATTTAAATTTCTTTTCCAAATTCTCAATATTTCAACAGGCAAGCACGATTCAATCAATGGATAAAGAATTGCAGAATAATGTTCACTTGAAACCCCTAACATTTTTAATGATCTTAAATATGTTTCAATTTTGTCGTACAATTCAAAAAGAGGAATTCTTGAACCTTTTCCCGCTGTATTATTCATCATTAAAGCTAGCACTTCTCTTATATAAACTTCTATTAACATATCAGTACGACCAAAACGAGCCTTTAAACATTCAATGACATTTTCATAACTATCACCAGTAGCGGGGTACGATTCGACAATTTCTCTAGCCCTTGAACCCTTTAATGTTGCTTGCAACAAATATTGATATTTATCTTCTTTCGCGATTTCAGAATCGTTATGTATTTTTTCAAACTGAACCCAAAAGGCCAACGAATCTTTAATATCTCCCCCGAATAATTTAAATTCTATCTTAGGAAGTTTAAACATCCGTTTCGTAATACTTTGTGTCTCGGAAACCTTTAAAAAATTTTCAACTTTAGTTTTTAACTTAATAAATTTCTCTTCATACAAGCTAAAACTTTCGTATTCTTTATCATAGTTTTCTTGAGAACATGATTGATCGTTTAAAAGAAGACCTAAAATTTCTCTGTCTTTTGGTTTTAGATCTGCCCATTTTTCATCTAACTGAGCATATAAAATCTCAATTTTTTCGAAATCTTTATTTTCATCATTTAATCTGTTCTCAAGTAAATTAGCAATTCGCGTAAAAGCGCTTCTTAATGGATTGCGTAATTTTTTAATTTGATTTTAACCATTTAACCTTTTAACCATTTTAATTTTAACCATTAAAAATACTAGGGGATGCCCGGGTTAAAGAATATAGGTGAAAACATTTTTTTTTAATTGAAAACTAACAATTTTTTTATATGCAATAAATTTTTTAGATCGACCACTTACATTAAAAAAGCATTTTTCATATGGAAAATACGAATTACACAATCAAATACATTTTTGAAATTTATCAAAGCGATATTTTCTTATTAGCCGCATGCTAATAGTTATTTGCCAAGATTTTACTACTTATGGCATCCTTTTATATTCTGATAATTTCAGAGCTCATACATGTCTGGTAAATTTGTGTTATATTATTTATTTATTCATAGGGAAGTTTTTTTTAATGGTAATTAGCCGTAAGAAAATGATGAACTCTTTATTTTGTTTTAAGGGCAAACGGATTAATCTTTCGTGATCGAGCTCCGCGCGATATAGATAGATTAAAAAATATTTCATGCTTTAAAATTGTTTTTAAAACCATAGACAATCAGTAAACTGAGATGAACTTTGCAAACAAATTCCATTTAAAAAAAATCCTATTTGGTGATCTAAAAATTTAAATTGTACGATTACAAATATGTTAGATTTGTGTTTTTTCAATATTATTCTTTTATTTGTTTATAAAAGAAGTATTAATTTCGTTAATTTGTCTTTCACAAATATGTTAGTTTGGTGGGGTTTTTTTAATATTATTCTTTTATTTGCTTATAATGTAAGTATTAATTTCATTATGCAAACATAGTCAGAAACAAATGCTGAAAAATGTTTGTTGCTTTATGTGCAAAATGTTTATTATTTTATGTATTGAAACCGGCACGTGATAAGATAAACTTTAAAAAAAAATCATGCTTAAAAATTATTTTAGAAAATATAATACATCAGTCAATGAATACAGTTTTTAAACAAATTGCATTTGAAAGTACATTTATTTCCCTATGCGACAAAAATTGAAAATGTATGATGGTCAGAAGATTGAAAAAATGCAGTAGCGAAAATTTCAATACCAAAATTTGATCGTGAAGTATTGCCATTCGCAAAATGACGTCAGCGTTACGCACAGATACGTTTGTTCTTTATAATATAGATACATAATCAATAAAATATAGTAAAGATCAGTTATTAGGATGTGGTTATCAATTGAGGCTTGGATTTCCGGAATGAAAACAGCAATTTTCACCTTCTCAAAATTTGTATACGCACTTCTCATATCCATATTCATCATTTTAAAAAAAAATTGTATTTTGTTTGATCATTTAAAAATCATTTTAACTCAAAACTTGAAGTCAAGATTGCCAGCAACATCTTTTATGTGAACAGACGCACTCTGTATTTGAGATTCTAATCTCAATTTTGGAGAGTAAAAATTTCCGTAATTAATATGGTTTTTAGACGCATCGTGTTAAAAGGCTTAGTTTTATCTAAGAAAATGATCGTTTTCTTTTGAATATGACTTCATTTTCACTTAAATAAGCATTTCGCCTAGTGTCTGAAATTTAGTATTAGTACACATGCAGAAGGAAAATCACTATAGAAAATTCATGAGGAAAAATGCGTGTTTTCAAAAGCAGTATGTCATTTTCCGTTATTATTCCCCTAATATAATATACTGCTCCTAATGGGATTTTGCGCCACTAAACCCTATACAACAAATTTTATCAACAATTTTGAATTTTTATCAGAAAATAGCATGAATAAAGTTTAAAATACCTCATTATTGCTCTCTTGTCTGCAGCAATGAAAGCTATCTAATTTTCATCATTTTGAAGAAATTTTATAAAATGCTTTTAAAATTAAAATATAAAAGTGGGGATATTTAAAAAAAAACAGATAGTGCGACCACATCTACAAAGGAAGAGCTTTCAGTTAAAATATATATATATTAGTAAAATTGGTTCAGCAGAAAGATCAGGGCAGATGACTAAAAAACACACTTGTGTTTTAAATATATAGATTATATAAAAGTAGGAAAAATTAAATTAAGCAAATTATGTTATTTTGATAAAATTATAGTAGAATGTCCTAAAGAATAGCATTAAAATTTTATTATTCGAGAGAATTTTTGACAAAAACTTCAGGAACACGATATTATTTTAAACCACGAATTATTTGTTTGCTTGTCTAACTCGGCGAAGCCAATCCATCCAGGCGAGAATCATCAATTTCTGTAATATAAATCGCTATTATTTGCATGTCACCTCTCTTTTATAAAGACACTCTACATTTTTGTAAAACATTGCGTTTATCAGTGTGTGCTTTGGGTTACATTATTTTCAAAAGTGAAGCATTTTCACCTGTGAAGAGTTTCAAAGCAGCTGGGCTGTGAAAATGACGCACTTCTACAAAACATAATTCAGGTTTAAGAATTAAAATACACGCTTTTTTATAAAATGACGTCATTTGCATCCGCTAAAGCAATCTACTTTTACAACCCAGTCTTAAACTTCGTCTATAGAAAAGTGTGCATATGACGTCATTATCACGGAATAACTGTCAATATTCTTGACATAGCCCATGTTTTATATTCAACTATTTTTTCAGGTTTTATGAGAAATTGGCAACAGACAGAGACAGTATCTCCTATTTTCAACTATTTTCCGTTTACTTTCAATGACTTTCAATAGAAATGAGGTACTTTTGTTGCCACGATAAGAAAAATGGTATTAAAAACTGCAAAAAAATTAATATCTCAAAAATTAATTGAGATACAGCTTTCAAACAAAATGCATTTAAAAGAGCATTTTTTTTTTTTTTTTATACGACGGTGTACAAATTTAAAATGTGCGATGTTTAGAAGTTTAAAAATTTGCAGTAGAGAAAATTACAAAACCAAAATTTCATTTTAAATTTCAAAGTGTTGCCATTCGCAAAATGACGTATGCGTTACGCACAGATATGTTTGTCCTTTATAATATAGATAGATAGATAGCTATTTAATCATACAAATGGATTAGACTTACCTAAGTTCATCTTATCGGGAGATAAAAGGCTCATTTAAATTTCTTCGGAATAAAAGTTCATTCTGTGTAAAGAGTAATTGCAGTAGAGATGGGCAACATTCGTTCCTTTTAAGGAATCGTTCCAGCCGGAATCGTTCACCGAAAGGAACGAGTTCTTCGGAGTCGTTCCTTTCGAAATCGTTCCGAGAAAAAGGAACGATTCCGAGAAAAAAGGAACGATTCCGAAAAAAAATGAACGATTCCGAGAAAAAATGAACGATTTTGAAAAATAAAGTATTCCAAGGGGAAAAAAACACTTCCGAGATAAAGAGAACTACATGCAATCCATAATATTTTTTAGTAATTTATTTTCTTATGTACCCATCCATTTTCTTACGCATCCAGTCGCCTTAATTTTGTAATGTTTTGGACAGATGATTTTGTTTTTAAGAGTTCATTTCATTGATCAGTGTGTGCAATTAATTTACAGTTATTTCTAACTTTATGATTTATGGTATAAAGCATAATTCCTCTCGGAAATTTAAGGGCGGCGCAAGGTCTATTCGATTTTCAGTGTAATCATTGGTTTCTCTTGAAAATATGTCGTCAAATGATCGTCCATTTATATTATTATTTTATACAGTGTGTCTTTACTATCAACGATGTCCAATGGCTAATTCCTAAACCGTTTGTCATAGACCTATAGTTCCAATTACAAAAATGTTTTATATAAGGTAAAAAATTATTCTGAAAGTCGTTTGGATCAATAAAAATATTTCTAAAAAAGTTACGAAATTTAATTTTTTATACGGTCACCCGGCCCTATAAGTGATATTTAGTAAAAATTTCCTGTTCTCTTAAAAGAAAGACAAAAAATGTCCCATTCATCTAACACTAAAATTCATGAAGTTATACGAAACTTTGAAATGCAAGACTTATGCCACTTTTCTGCATCCGAATACACATGAGTTTAGCCATGCTTCTAGGGGTCGTAAACAAAGTACTTAAAGTATTTGAAGGATTTATTTCATGTGTAGCTGCGCTTTGAAAGAAATCGTATTACGACAGATTTTTGTAAGGATTTGAAGCTGTTTCTTTTCAGGATTTTTTTAACAAAAATTATGCTATTTTTATAAGCTTTTATTTAACCTATTAACCGCCAAAACTATAAAGTAGGAATTTTCAAATTTCTTGTTGAAAGTCGCTTGTCACCACACATTCAGAAAGGTAATCTTCGCTTTATTAAAATATCAAAATTTCTGCCAATAAATAAGGCAATTTTTTAATTGTAAAATAGTGGTGACAAAGTAATTAATTTAAGCATGAACAATTATTTTGACCGTTGCGTGAACGCAACACCTGCGGGTAATGGGTTAACTTGAAACGATCGTAAGTATCTCTTTCCAGTTCAAAATTTGTACTCGAAATTCAACTCACTTTAAAATATGCGATCGAGGTTAAATTTTACATATTGACGTAAATCAGATGACAATGTAATATTATTATGCTATACTTACCGTTATGTACTTATTTTACAGGGTAACACAAAAAATTTCGGATAGATTACTGCCAACAAGTTTACTAAAAAGTTTTAGATTAGATAACACAAGACTGCGATGGTTGTGTTTTTTTATTTTTAAAATTATGTATTTTTAAAATTATGATTTTTATGTATTTTTTAGCGCTGAATCCGAAAATTATCTTCATTTTTAACCATCATGTCAGGATTTTTCGCAAATAGTAAATTTCAAAATTGAAAAAATAGCTAATTCTATAAAATAGAGTCGATGGTTCAATTTTTTAACTTTTACGATTGATTTGTATGGGCTTTTTAGCACTGAATGTAAAAATTACCTTCATATTTAACCAACATGTTAGACTTTTTTGCAAATGGTAAATTTCAAAGTTATAAAAAAATAGCGAAAATCTGATACTATAAAATGGATGTAAAACTTCTTTTATTCAATTTAATTTTATTTAATTCAAGAATTTATTCAATTTTTGGCTTATACTGGGATTCTTACAGCTAAACAGCTCGGGGATCCGATGATGTGGGAAACGGAAGAGGTTCAATTAAAACTTTGAACTTTTAAACTTTGAAATTTACAATTTGCGAAAAATCCTGACGTGATGGTTAAAAATGAAGGTCATTTTCGGATTCAATAATAAAAAATACATAAAAATCAGTTATCAAAAGTTAAAGAAATAACAATCACGTCTATTTTATACTATCAAATTTCCGTAAATTTTTCACTTTTTAGATTTCAAATTTACGATTTGCAAAAAATGAAGGCCATTTTTGGATTCAGTGCTACAAAATACGTAAGAACTAATTATCAAAAGCTAAAACACATGACACAACACAAATTTGCATCCTAGTGTAATGTACATTTCAAAATTTGTGTCATTTTGCAAAGAATCGAGGCTGTTGCTTTTCAACATTTTATTTAACGAAAATTCTATTATATTTTTCCTGTTATATGTTTAGTACAAGCTGTATATTTTGCATTAATATTTCAGAATGATTATAGATTTCAAATTTATAATGCAATGTTAATTTTACTATCAACTATTTTTTTCATATAGCTGAAGATTATTTATATTTCTAGTAAATTTGTAAATGACCCCTATTTCGCAGTAAAAAATATGCTCCAACTTTAAACAGCCATTACTTCGGTCAGCTTTAATCGTAGAATAATAGGACTTTTATTTGTCTTATTTGTAAGTGTAATAGGAAAGTTTTACTAACTATAACTTGAAGGACCGGGGGACCGTATAAAAAATTAAATTTCGTAATTTTTCAAGAAATGATTCTATTGACCCAAATCACTTTTTAAATACTTCTTTACCCCCATTTAAAATATTTTTGTAATTGGAACTATATGGCTATGACTAAAGGTTTAGGAATTAGTCATTGGACATCGTTGAGAGTGGACATCCTGTATAGGAAATTTTATTATTGCTCTGATATTTGTCACCAGGGTCTAGGAATTTTTAGTCTCATAGATTCCTCTTCAAAATCTACCTCTAGGTAATCTTAATTTCATTTTTCATTCTGAATCTCATTTTTCATTTGGATGGCCCTACTGTTTTGGATATGTAACTTGTTAAAGTAGAGTTCGTTTTGTTCCAGTGTCCGTACTTTAAATAACTTTATCACTTTATCGTCTTTCTCCTCAGTTCCCTAACTTTACGCACACAAGATATTTCGCATAATTCATAAACATTATTACCACTGCCTTCAGGATTTGGTTCAGAAGTGGAACACCCTATTCTATAGCAATCATCTTGTAGTGCAATTCAGTGATATATATCAATTTTAATGCATTTGAAATAGCTTAATGTCATTAAAATACACTGCAAACGACTTATTCCCGTTGACCATAATGTAACGAAATACTTTTGAGTACCCCTGTAAATGGTAAACATCATTAACATATATCAATTGCATGGGAATCCGAGTATATTTAAGGGAGGTAGGTATATCACACACTGAGACGACAGAACGACATAAAGCACAACATGAAGTGCAAAAACCGGTCGAAACAAAGAACGAAGTTGTTACAAACTTGTTTTAAACCAGTTTTTCTAGCGAATTCAAGCGACATATCTTATGTGTCGCCTTAGTGTGTGACTTGCCTTAGAGCGTGAACAGACGGTCTGACGGACAGACAAACCGCATTCATAAACACTAACTTTATTGGAAATGGTTAAAAAGTAAAGCACGTTTTTGCACACTGTCTTTCCTGAGTAACTGGTGTATGTCTTGTCTTATACCCTAACATCGCTATTTGTGAACTGCTGTTAACTACGTAGAATTTCAATAAACTTACAACTCTTTTTGAATCTCCAATTTCACGAGAACCTACAGAAATGTCTCTAATTTCACACCCTCATCCGCCGTCACCCTCTCTCCACTTATACTGAACTTCAGTTTGGTGTGAGGGAATTGCGATGCTAATATGTTTGTTTGGATTGGGATCATTGGAGCTTCATAACTCATGAAGTCATGGAACACTTGTGTTACACGAAAGGGTAACAGTTCCTTCAGATGAATTGTAAACAGATTCATTAGCAGCATGGCTATGGCTAGTGATATTTATAAGATAATATTATATATATTAATATGTACATATGTATAGTAATATATATGATTTTATACATTTATAGTATATATTATCTCCGCCAAAAGATATAGTGATTCACTAAACTGCAAAGTTATATTTCTTTAAATTTGAAATTTGCTAACATTTTAATTGAAAAACGGCTTATTGGTTTAATTAAATTAAACAAATTAAAAGTATGCCCATTATTATTACAGAGTGTAGTACTATATAAAGAACTACCCTTTTGACGATGTTTCGGCCGTTGAATAAAAGACATCTGTTGTAAACGTGTTATAGATAATACCAACCTTAATTTTTTGAGAATTTGACTACTTTTTATTCGGAGTTAAACTTTTTACTGTCAAAACTATTTAAAATAGATAAAACATTTTGTTAAATTCGAACTTTTCAGAAAACTTTATGTACCGTATTTTATGGAAGAGACGCCGCACTTGTCGTAAACGCCGCGCTCCTCAAATTGGTCTGAATAAGCTTAAAAATATCGTAATCGCTGCACCCGTTGTAAACGCCGCATCCGTCGGAACGCTTCTTTTGTGGACAGAGTCACATTGACCTAACTTTAATCAAAGTTTTCTGAGCAGTGTAGGATGCCTCGTTTTTAATATCTTAAAATCTCTGAAGTTTTATTTAAAATATTTAAATCCGATTTTAAATATTTTTATGAATTTTTAAAATAAGGAAACTCAGTTGGTATTTAAAAAAAAAAAACGTAAACGCCGCACTTGGAAAAAAATTAACATTTAAAGTCGTAAACGCCGCGGCGTTTCTTCCATAAAATACGGTAATTTAAAAAAATGAAAATAAATAAATAAATCTTCTAAGTGAAAAGAATAACAATAAGAAAGGAAAATACATAAAATTTAGTATCGTATTTGCAGTAAGTTTTACCTCAATAAAAACGGAAGTTTGGTATTAGGCTTGAAACATTAAATTTAGTTTGGCATGAAGGGAGCCTTGCTTTGATCGAAATTAAACTCAGATATGTATTATCCATCACCACAGTAACAGGCATAAATCGTGGCATTGATTTCGGGATTTGCGAGTATCAATAACGATCAAGAAATCTGAATTATTATAAGAAATTATTACGATAAACAATTTTTTTTCTTTTATTTTACGTTGAATTAAAACAAAGTCACAGTTATCTAAATTCTAATTATTTAGCAAGAAATAGAAATAAAATAACAAATGAAAAAACTGTACAAAATCACAACGAGCATTCTTTGGAAACCAATAATTAAATTCGTATATTGTAAAACTTTTTAAATGCAATCCCAACAAAAAGTTTTCGGTAAAAAAAAAAAAAAAAGCGCCAAGTTCTCCTTAATGTTTCGGCCAGAAAAAGTAGTGATATCTGAAGTTCGCACAAGTTAAAAGCCAAACATCCCAAATCTTTCATTGAAAATGGCTTCCTGCGACTTGGCCGTTAATGCCTTCTACAGCATTTCAAAATTAATGATTGAGAAATTACACATTTATGAATTATTTAAATATTAAAAGTAATATGAGAATGCAAAGAGGCAAATTCACATAAAGACATTATAAGTAAAAGATTTCTGATAACTACCATTCAGTTTCAACAAACATTAGTTTTGATTACAGATCATTTAGTCCACTTGTGGTTTAATTGCCATGTTGTACGGTCTAAAGCTAAAGTCATTAACGTAAAACCCAAGAAATAAAACAAAATTTACTTACTTCAAATCTTACAAAATGTTACATTATATTTTATTGTATAATATTGAAATCTTGTGTATTGACGAAAGAGATTTATTTCGTTTGAACATTTAATACAGTTTGTTTGCATACATTAAGAGGTATTTGATTTATAAACTGATAAAAACTGATACTAATTATGTTTTAGCAATTAGGGTTCCTGAATACAAGTATTTTGTTATTTTTAATTTCTAAGCATTTAAATAGACTGAAGTTGTTTAAATGCTTTTTTCAAATGTGTATTTTATTTCTGTACTCTGTGCCACAAAATGCCTAAAATAATCACAAAATGTAGTTGGCATGTAGCTCATTGGTACATATTTTAAAATTTGAAAAACTCTCTCGAAGGCATTAACGGCCAAGTCGCAGGAAGCCATTTTCAATGAAAGATTTGGGATGTTTGGCTTTTAACTTGTGCGAACTTCAGATATCACTACTTTTTCTGGCCGAAACATTAAGGAGAACTTGGCGCTTTTTTTTTTTTTTTTACCGAAAACTTTTTGTTGGGATATCACTACTTTTTGTATGTTTTTTCAAATTTGTTATTCTAAACTATATTAATATGAAAAAACTTAAATTTCTTTACTTTTATGCTAGCCGAGAGCAAATCTCCTCATTAGCCTTTTGCTTTTTCGCCAATAGCAGTTTTCATTTTTCACATGTGTAAATTAGAAACAATGCTTTGATTTTCAAATAAAATATTTTGGTTTACGTTATTATTTCTTATTTATTTATTTATTTATTTATATGTTAAATATTCTATTAAATAAAATGACGGAAATGCATCTATTTTAAATGAGATGACTGAAAAGTATATATCTTTAAATGAAATGAATGCAATATGAACAATGGGAATTGGGAACATTATTTGGCGATTTGCCACTTACGCCCGGCTAACATAAAAATAACTAAATTTATTTTATTGAGCTATACAAATTTATACTATATTTCTTTTTATATTAAAGTACTAGCCGCCTCTAGCAAGCAGTATTGACCGTATTAATTCCATGTTAAACATTGCATCATGTGTCTGTTATTCATAATTTAATTTACTTGCCCATTCTTTTGCCAAGTCGGAAGCTTTTGATACAGAAATCAAGAACTCTTTACAATCATGGAAGCACATCATATATTTTGTGTTGTTATGTATTTCATCTTTCGTGACAAATATCGCTTAACTCACTTATGCATGTTTCCTTAGCAGTTACGATTCGTTCTCTAATGCGGAAATTTTTAATCCTATTAAGTAATCTTTTCTAATTGGGGTCACTGCCAATTGTTGTATTTTAACTGATACGACTGGGTACAAGTGAAATGGTTCTTATGAAATCCTTTGACAATATCTGCATTTGTATTAAACCATATTGATGCTAATATCTTTTTTTTCACGTTAACCTTTTCAATAGACTCGATTACGGAAGAATAGAAGGTCTACCGGCTCACTGCCATGATCCATTTGAAAATCTATCATTCTTCTCATCTGATCGTGTTGAACAATTAGTCAATGTGCCATGGTTTTAAGATTTTAGCTAATTTTATTTGAAACCTGAAAACTAAAATGCGAGGAACCGGATTATAGAAGATTCATTCTAACATACATATCGATTAACATGTTACATATTATAGAATTATAATAATCATAAGGAGAACTGGCAGTTTCAATTCTTTAATAGTTTCCGTAAATTTTCTTTACATAATACAGAAGTTTTAGCGGTGTAAAGATTAACAATATAGTCACAGTAAGTATAATAACAGTACAATATAATAACAATAGCAGATGCTTTGGGCAGTGACGAAACTATTAGCACTTTGGAAATATTAGTACGTTATATCATATAACTATTCAGATGATATGCGGAAAAATAAAAATAGATGGCTCGCATTAATAATTAACTCATTTAAAAATAGCCACTAGCGTCAAATATTCGCCAAGCTTGGCGACATTTAGCAAAGTTTCGCAAAATTTGGTAATATATCATGTCAATTCTCAAATTTGGCGACAAAAAATGTTTTGTTTATTCTGACGTCATAATGATGCATATGTATTATGTATTATACACATACCTATAATATGTATGATGCAAATGTATTACGTATTATATGCATATGTATAATATGTATGATGCATGTGCATAAGTTCATTAACATGATTAAAACGCACTTAAAGGAATAGTGTTCCATAAATAGTAGGGATAATTGCCAGGTTGACCAGAATGCTATTGAGATTAGAATTCCGACATTTATAATAGACCGGGAGGCGTCTGTACACGCCATAACCTCATCGAGTTTACAGCTGAAATTTTAGGATTAGTTAAAACTAGATTAGCATATTTAAATGCAACAGGTCTGTTAAGTCATATCTTGGTAGAAACCACTTGAAGACCTAATTTTAGTGGTTAACTGATAGGTTTACAATTGTATTTTCCTGCATCCAAAAGTTTGGAACATGGAGGAATGGGTGCAGGAAAACACAATGGAAAATCCATCAATTAACCCGTAAAATCGGGTCTGTAGGTGGTTTCCACAAAGATATGACTTGGCAGACCAGTTACATTTCAATACGCTAATCAATATTTAACTAATCCTAAAATTTCAGCTGTCAACTCGATGAGGTGGTGATCTGTGCAGACGCCTCCCGGTCTTTAATAAAATTTCTTTTAAGGAAGTAAAAGATAGAAAGATGGACAGATAAATTGAAAGATTTGCCTTATTAAGATTTTTGTAAAAGCATATGAAAATTCATTCAGCTTCAAATCATGTAACACCTTTATAACTCAGGCTAATTTTCTGTAATCGGGTTTTGGCGAGTAACATATCTTATCTATAACTATAATCTTTCTTTTAAAGATTTAAAATTAACAATAAATTAACAGTAAGTAGGCTAATAATACAATATAATAACATTAGCAGCGGACTTCGGACGCCGCATCTGTCGCACATCGTTAAAGACAGTTTATTAGTTACACATTTCATTTAATTAAAAGGAGATTTTTAAACACTCATATGGAATTAGGATATTTTTCCACTATATGGACCTTGGCATTTTTTTTTAAATCTTGGCGCGATTCGGACTTCAGAAACTGAGATATGTTGCCAAATGATATAAACAACTATGAAAACAAACCTGGTGAACTTTTATGTTGTCCATATATGTATGTATACATATAAACATTTTATTTATACATGTATAAAATATAGTTTTTATGTACAAATTATTTCTGTCTGTATATAAAAATAAATAAACGGGTTCCTTACATCAAATAAATTGTATACATATGGAAAAAATTGCTTGTGTATATGAAACAGTAAATAGGTTGCCAGAAAATGCGTTATTACTAAATTTATTTTCTCGTCAAGGCAATTTTTTCTATTTCGCCAAGGCTACTATATCGGAAAAGTACCGAACTGCGATTATATTTTGTTAAATGTGCTATTGTTTTAATATTGTGAATATATCATAACCTATACTGAATAAATTTTTAGGTATATTCATTTTTTCTATTTAACAAACATCTTTGGAAAAGCATATATATAAAATGTTATTCTGATTGAAATCACGTGACCCCCTTCAAAACTCTGCAATCGAGTTTTGGCGACCAACATTGGCACAAGGAACTGTTTACGGCCAAATGAACACCCCCTGTTTGAAGGGTTTAGAGGCGGAAATTCTGTGTTTTCAGATTTTTCTGGTTAATTGTGCTACAAACCCGACTTACTTGTGAAATTTCATGATTCTACGACTTTTAGAAGTACCTTAGTTATTTGATGATGCGAAGTGAGTCAGTGACAAAAAAGCGCTTTTTCGGAATTTAATATTTCGAAAACTACTAAATATAGAAACATGAAATCGTAGAATCTTAGTTCAGTTTGACCATACGAGCATGTATATAAAAGAAAAAATTCTATATCTCTCCCTAAAACGACGTTATGAGGGGGTGAAAAGTATGCCGAAATGGTTCAAGAAAAGGTAGCTTACGGCTTGTGCGAACTTGGCGGACGCACTGCCGTGCTCCCAGATATTAACCTTCCGCATACCAGAGCGGTGCAACAGACCCGATATAGGTACATTCAAATTGATTTTTCACATTTTAAAAAATGAAAATTTTGTAAATATGTGACTTTTTCTGGAATGTTCTACTCAAAAGAATAGAACATCCCAGAAAAAAACCCCATATTTACAGAAATTTCAGTTTTTAAAATAAATTAGAAATATCATTATAAATGTACCTGTCGGGGCCATTGAGCCCCTCTGGTAGGCGGAGGGTTAACATAAATCTATTAAACCGAAATAAGCATAAAATATGCAGCTTTACATATATGTCGCAGTGTTGGAGAAAGTCCGATAATCTATATGTAGCACGTGATTTTTCTTTCCCGTTTTTATACTCAAAACGGCCATTAAGAGAGCGAACCGCGGTTAAATTATTTCAATCCCACCCACCACTGTTACTGTTATCTTATTATTATTATTATACATTATGCTTTATGAAATATTCATTATCTTAAGAAAGAAAGAAACGTTTTACAAACATTCCTTGTTCTAACAGATTTTACTCTATGTAATAAACCTCAATGTAAGTTGATTATAACAACAATCTTCGAGAGTTTCGAGATTTTTTTTAATCATCTTCTTCACGAGAGAAAAACAAGTCGCCAAACTGTGGAAATAAAATGGTACTCGAGCGGTCGCAGCTGGTCATATATTTCTTTTGACAAAGAGGATTCTCAAATTGAAATTATGTTTGAGGAAAAAACATGAAATAGTGAAATATGCATGAAAGTGCGTACCTCTGCAATTATTAAAATAATTGAAAATCAGTTATTATTATCCTATTAAAATGCAATTTTTATGGCCTAGTGATATATTTCTTATATTATTCAAAACTGTTTCTAATCAGATTTAAAAAAATATTTTTCACTATTAATTAAACAAGCATTTTCTTTGTTTTTCTTAAGTGATCTGCTCAACAAGCGTAAAACGTTTTAACACATTTACAAATTCATTTTTTAACGGAAAGATATAAAATTGGAAAGTTTGACCATGGAAGCGATTTGGAATCGAACTGTGTTTTCCATCTTTTGATCAGTAAATTACCTATTGAGTTATAATCGATTTTGATCACGTGACAAACATGTTTTTCACCCATTTTTGAGCGATTATGCCTCTTTCGCGCGGAAATTCGGTTCAAAACGTCCACTTTGACACTATTTTCTGAAAAATCTATTGCGTTTGCAAAAAAAAAAAAAAAAAAAAAAAAAAAAAAAAAAAACGGAAAAAACAGCTCGATTACATAGTTTCTGAACAACAACACCTGCTCGTTTCATGCATTTCCGAATAAAAATAAATTAAAACTTTTGTCACAAAGTTGAACAAAGTTGAACACACAAATTTGAGAACAGCCTTAAGAATTCATTTAGAAAAAATTCATTTCGTATGATACATTTACCAATTAGAAAAAGTATTAGTGTATTAAAGTACACATGGTGTTCCATTACCTTCCGGGTCCAGGTACTCAATCGGTAAATCACGTAAAGTTTCTGGGTTCGAATCCCATCTCGGGCACTTTTTCACTCAGGTGGAAAAAATCCAATTCGTATAAAATATTTTTTTAATTATTTTTTCAGATTAATTTAGCACAAGAAGATCAAATAGTAATGTTTATTAAACGCCCTACTCCGCCCCGCACTTCAATTTCTTTCTTCTTTCTTTCTTTTCATTTTTTTTTTTTTTTTTTTTTTTTTTTTTGAGGAGGGGGTGGAGGGCACACACATTAGAAGGATATTTTGGCAATAAAGTCAGCTTTAATAGAATCAAAATCTGTTATTTTGAAATAAAATAGCGTATTTTAATTTATTAAAACTGGCCAGTCTACAAAAAAAGAACCGATTCCCAAAAAATCGTTCCTTTTTGGAGTCGGTACATTTCGGACCGACTCCGAGGAATCGGTCCTTTTCGGAACGACTCCGAGGAATCGCTTCTTTTCGGAACGACTACAAGGAATCGGTCCTTTTCGGAGCCGGTACATTTCGGAACGGCTCCGAAGAATCGGTCCTTTTCGGAGTCGGTACATTTCGGAACGACTCCGAGGACTCAGTCCTTTTCGGAGTCGGTACATTTTGGACCGATTCCGAGAAATCGTTCCGAAAAGGACCGATTCCGAGGAGTTGTTCCTTTTCGGAATCGTTCCAAAAAGGACCGATTGCGAGGAACCGTTCCGTAAAGGACCGATTCCAAGGAGTCGTTCCTTTTCGGAATCGTTCCAAAAAGGACCGATTCCTTTTTACAGAATGGAATCGTTCCTTCAGTTTCACTGCCGGAATCGTTCCTTTGGAGTCGTTCCTCAACAAATGACACATCTCTAAATTGCAGAGACAAATTGTAGACATAACAACAATATATTTTAACATCACAAATACAAAAACACATAACTTTTCGCGAACATACTTTCGTTTAAAAAAATCTTACATCCGAAAATTTCGTAGCTACAGTTCAGTTCATAAAGTTCTATAAAACATTAATTTGTCAACAAAAAAAATATCGTCTGCGCGAAGCGCAAAATAAGAACGATTAAATTAAGACCATGGGAGCAGCGATAAAACGCAACACCAGTAGTGCCTGCCACCTGTCATGAAATACACCAAAATCTAATCAGTACCAATTTATGTCAAGGATTAAATGAATGTGAACTTTGGTGGAATTTTACCCTAACGATGCTAAGGTATAATTATCATGTAAATTGAGAAAAATGTAACTTAGCAATGCCACCTGTAGGCCCATATACAACAAAACCTAATCAGCACATATGTGTGCTAAAGTCTAATTAAATATGGCATTTGATGAAATTCCATGTTTTAGTTTTGAGATAGAGTAGCTACAAATTTTGTATCACAAATAGAGAGAGATTTTTTAAAAATAGTCAAATCGTATTCAGGTCAACCTAAAACATGTAAATCTATGAATAAAATTGAAATTATTTTCATGATTCCAATACTTTCTTCTGATATACTAGGCGGCTCTGCCCCCTACGAGCTACGCTCGACAAATCCCGTTCAGACATCGCAGACTGTAAAAACACGCTAATTTGATCCACTTTAAAAAGATTACGGAAGATTTGAACAATAATTAAACAACCAGTGATGATCTCACTGTAAACAGATTCCCATTCATTTCCACTTCACTGAGGGATTTTAAGGTATAATCAGCTACTGTTCAGACATTTAATGGCTCATAGGCGTAACCAGCATTTTACGTGGGGGGGGGGGGGTGCCCAGATTTTTATTTGAAACAGGTAACGGAACTGAAAACAGACACATACATACGTGTGTGTGAGAGTGTGTCTGTCTGTGCCTGCATACATGAATGCATAAACCAGCAGTATAATAATTATGAATATAATAATAAATGTCACAATAAATAAAACAGTTAAAGTATTATAGTCAGGTTTTATGGTAAAACCTCATTATAAACTCAGATTCAGTGGCTCAATAAAGGTATTGCTGCTGGTGTTTCGTAATCAGGTACCATGTCCGATAGACGTGCCATTGATGGTTTCAGTTACAGCTATTTAAGCATCAGCAGTAAGCAAAAAAATTATACAAAAATCTTGCACCGTGTGTCAAATAGAGTTACTGCATTTCTGCTCATGTATTGCGATTGATAAAGTATTACCATTTTGTTGCGAAATGAATCAAGGTTATTTTCTACATGTAATGGTAGTAAATTAATTGAATAATTACGTAAACTAATATAAGACAGAACTAAATTAATAATTTATTCCATACTGATCACACAAGATACACGTATTTTGATAATATAACATGCAAGTAGGGAATTTTTTCTCTCTTATAATGAATTATTAAGAAAGTATTCTTAAATTTAAATAATAATAATGAAAAAGAAATATTTCAATTTGTGTCAAAGAAAAAAATATATAATTTAAACTATTAAAAGAAAAATTCCATTATAATTAAGCATATTTTTTATAGTTAATATTTAAAGAATGTAAGAACTGGAAAGTTGATTACAAGTAAAACGAAAATATTACAGATTGGAAAAAATAATCATACGAAATTAGCTTGCATTAGTACCGATAGAAAGTTAGAGAACATTTCTATGCAATAAAAGCATGGGAAAAATACAATTCAATCTATTGGTGTATAAATAATTGAAAAATTAAATTAAAAATCAAGTTATCCATATTTTAATCCCATGACATGCTAATGAATTTTTACCGTAAAAAATGAATAAAAAATAATACAACTTTTAGTTTATACAAAAAATTTCCTTGCTGAAAATTCACATTTTAAGACTATTGAATAAAGTAAATAGATAATACAAAAAATGTAAACATAATAAACCTGTCTATGTATTATGTGCATTGTAAAAAATATATAAAATTTTGTAATATAATGGCCAAGTACTGAACAGATAGATGAATAATAGAGAAGCGTTTTGAAATACAATAGTCACATTTTAAAATCATATCTACAGAAAATTGCCTTACAAAAAAGAAGGATACTGATTAAAACAGAGCCTGTCTGTATGATATTTTCATTTGAGGGGAAAAAACCCATTAAATTTCTTATTATAAATACTAAATATTAAAAACATAGAATAATTAAAAAAATATATATATATTGTCCATAGTCTATTTTAAAAGCTTAAATTTATATGTGTATGGGGACATATGTACTTTTAATCATTTAGCATGTTCTCCAGCTGTAATTTTCTCGGATGTAATCGAGAAAATGTCAATTACTTCATCAATTGAAATGTTTTCATCATAATGGATATGAATGAGAGCTAACGAGCTTTTTCTTTCGTCTGTCATCGTAGCCCTATTGTAATCATCTAGTTTTCTCAAACTACCGGCTGAACGTTCGCATTCACAAGAAGTTACTGGTAAAGTCGCTGCAATTCGAAGTAAGACACTGATATTTGGATAGAAACATTCATCTATGCATTTTAACGCTGCAGCCGGTGTTTTTGGAATATCCTCTTCGGAATAAGATTGGAAATGGGCTTTCCATCGCTTCATTTCTTGAACTAAAAGTTCTGGACTTGGAAGTTCATTATGATAATTTTTTTCAATCTCTTCAAGTTCCTCTTTGTCTTTTAAGAAAACAGGTGGCAAAACTGATAAAAGTGAGATTGCTTTTTCCTCCAATCTTGAGAATCTTGATTTTAAATTTGTAATAACGCAATCCAGAAACGGAATTGCTAAATTTATCTTATAATGATTTAAAATTGAATCGCATTCGATATTGCTTCTATATACCTGTTTCTTCGAAATTCGTGGAACTGAAGGCTCGGTGCTATGTTTTTTTCCCATGGAAATTGCTTTCTCATAAATATATTCAAAGCCTTCATCAACTGAATTTCTTTCTGTGGCATATAAGGCAATAATGTCTTTTACCATTCGATATGCTTCAACAATATCCATTGATCGGCCCTGTAACTTAACAGTAATGCCTTCTAAATGAGACAAATACTGATAAGAAGTAATAAAGGTTATTAAGAATGGAAAAGATGTTATGGAATTCAATATTGCCAGAGCATCGCGTTTACACTGAGCACTCCATGGTGTATCAAAGTATTTTTCAGATTCTCCTCCATAAACAATGCTTTCGAGTGTTTCTACGATGTAACTGTAGTTCTGATAAAAATGTTGATACGCCTTGTGCCTCATAGCCCATCTTGTTCTGCAGAGATCTAACAAAATTTTCCTTCTTCCTAAATCATTTTCAGTATCTTGCTTGGCAATTTCTAAAAGAAGGCCCTCTCGTTTCGGGCTATTTAAAAAGAAAAGACATACATCTTTTAATCTATCAAACATATTTCTCACTTCCATTATTCTACTTGTCTGTGCGATAACAAGATTTAAACAGTGCGAGTTACAGTGCACATATACAGATTTGGGGGCGTGTGTTTTAATTTTTGCTTGAACCCCAACTCTTTCCGAAGCCATATTTGCAGCACCATCATAACTTTGCCCTACTACATTTTTTATATCAAGCCCTAATTTGTCGATAATTTGCAAAATTTTTTGGGCGATAAATTCACCCGTGATACGATCAATTTGTAGAAATTCTAAAAATTCTTCTCTAACATTTTTAGCGCGGTCAATGAATCTTACACAAAACGATAAAATTTCAACATTGTGAGAAGTTACTTCATCAGCTATGATAGAAAAAAATTTAGCTTCTTTAATTTCTTCAATTATCTTCTTTTGTATTATTTGATGTGCAATTATGTCAATTAATTCATTTTGAATTTTTGGTGAAATATACGTAGCATTCCTCATTGCAGGAGACTTCAAATGTTCTCTAAAATCGTTATTATATGAAGCTATCACCTTCAACATTGCCAAGAAATTTCCCGGATTTCCATTGCCTTCCAAATTTTCACGATGACCTCTCAGTGCTATGCCCTGCTTACTACAGTAAATAATCCCTTGAATTATATGTTTCAGAATTTGCCGGTTTTTTTCTATATTAAGATTTTTTTGGCGGTCAAGGCGTACATCAATACAATTTTCCGGAAGCTTTCTGCTTTGAAGAAAGTTGCTTGCTTCTAAAACAGAATCTGAATGATAATCATTCTGCTGGTGGGAGTTTGCTTTTTCTTTCATCTTTGTCCAATTTAGGAATGGAGTATTTACAAAACTCTTTTTCACTTCCCGATTTTTAGCGAATAGGCTACAGGGTAAGCAAAACGCCCATTTTCACTTTTACTAAATACCATCCATTGATATATATTCAGCCATTCATACTGAAAACTTCTTTTTTTACCATCTCGCATTTCCGTTTTTGGGAAAAGAAATGATTTATGTGGCCGAAAGTGATTAACTAATATATTATATTTTTCATTATCAGACATAATGGGAAGTTTATTTTCAGCTAAAATATATCCTATATCATTATCTGTCATTTCACAAATATTCTGATTTTCAAAATCGCAAGTTGACGATGAAGCATTGCAATTAGAATTCTCTAAGAGTACTTCATTTTGAGAACCTTTAAAAAGAAAAGTAGACAGATAATGTAAAGAACTTTAAAGACTGGAATAAAATAATAACCTGCAATGCAAGAATTTCATTAATTTTGAAGCGTAATAAATCTAGAAACTTCTGGAGAAATAAACCGGTAATTTTGGACACATTGGAAACTTTGCTCGGAAGAGATTAAGGGAAGATGCAAAGAGATTCAGATTTACGTCATGATTAAGAATCAGAACGTTGAATATACGTATATAAAATTAAAGTTTGAATTTATTTCCAAAAAAGCTGCAACATAAGGTTTTTTTTTTTTTTTTGTAGACTACATCAGTAACCCATACATCAAAGAGCTAACCTATCAGAGGCCACATGTAAAATTTTTCCTCTTCTGTCAAAATATTTTATCAGCTATGCCTTCATAAATTAATTTTTATAATTTGAAATAATATATATACTGTTTCATTTAAAAGTGTATTATGCATTTTCATGAAACTTTTAATAAAATTTTATATCTAGGTGCATTTCTAATAATTCATAACTTTCAACAGCGTCGGTAGGGCGAAATTCATGTGGTGGCAAGCCAAAGTTTTGGAAAAAATGCACGTAATCCGCAGCCTTTTTTTTTTATATACAGAATATTAACATATAAACCAAGAAACTTCGTCAACAAAAATTTTAAAGAAATTGACAAACAAAGAATATAAAAATTCCAAAAGTATACTTATACCAACTTTTTATAAAATCAAGAATTGAAATAGTTTTCTTTTTTTCCGCTTAACCTACCGCTTAACCCTTCTATTCTCGTTGGGTCTATATTCTATAGGACCCGAAAGGAAATTTAATTGCTTATAAATTGTTTTCTAAAGATTGTTTTTGCTCAAAATAGGATGAGTTTTGTGGTTACATACCTATTTTAAACGATAAATTTTGAATAAAAACAATTTTTAGTAAAAAAGTTATGAGCAATTGAATTTTATTTCGGGTCATATAGACCCATGGAGAACAATAGGGTTAGAACAATTCTAAAGACAAGAACAAGAATGTAAGAAAAAAAAGTAACTAAAATTGACTTATATTGGAGTTTTAGGGGGCTCTGCTCATTTGGCAAAATAACCCCAGTTCCTCATTCTTTTGTTTAGTCATTTTAAGTCACTTGAAAAGAACAATATTTCCCTGCCCTCTTTGTCAGCGTCCATAATAAATTTATGATATGGTAATTGGACTTTTATTTTAAAATATAACTAATCATTAGTGTCATATAAATATTACATACATTGCTCATAATTACAAATTAAGAAAGATTATTAACGAAACCTTTAAAAAGGCAGAGTGGAACACAAAAATCTCGAAAATATTACATTTACTCCCCCCCCCCCCCCTACCCACGTAATGAAATATTTTACACTTTAGAATTTGTCAAAATTTCTATACAAGATGGAGTTATTAGACTTCATACAATTATTTTTAGTTATATATTCATGAAATTTTTCTCAAGATTATTATTATTATTATTATTATTTTTTTTTTTTTTTTTTTTTTTTGAGAGAGAGAAAATTGTAAAAGTTGTCAGTAAAAATTATCCACAATAAAATATTTTTTTTCTTGAAAAATTATTAATTTTTTTTAATGTGTTAGATAAAAAAAATATTTTATTTATTTATAAATCCTGAATTTAAATTTATTCTTATTTATTCTTATTTTCGTATTTATTCTTTTTTGTACTCGGAAATGAAAAAAAAAAAAATTCGAGAAGCTTTCAGAAGCTACGGCTAAAATTAGTTTTTAAAGTTAAATTTTAATGCTTTAAATTTACATTTGGAAAGTATTTGAATGTGTAGAAAAAGAAAATAAGAATAAAACATATTTATAAATAGCATATACAGTAGAGCGCTGATTATCCGGACGCCGATTAACTGGATTGTCCAATTAACCGGATCGATCAAGGTATGCATATTTTATTTTAAGAAAATCGCTCTGTATCTTCAGAATCTCTGAAGGGGGGTCAAAAAATTGTTTCTTTTGTCCCTTGGTATGTACTGTACAGTGTATGTATGTATATATATATATATATTGAAAGTTTAAAAAAAAACCTTCTAAACACGCCATTTGTAATATGCCAAAATGCACACTATTAGAATTGCTAATCCTAAGCCTAGAAAAAGTGTGAAGGGAAGTTACCTAAAAAACATTGCTATAGCAGTTTTTTAAAGTTGTCCAATTATCCGTATTTTTCATTAACCGGATCGGCCTCGGTCCCTTCCGGTTCAGATAATCGGCGCTCTACAGTATATATAAAGTTATCGCAGACCACTGTAGCTGAATTAAAATACTGAATTAAAATATTTCATTTTTTTTTTTTTTTTTCAAAATTCATTTTAAAGCTGTTCACAAATCCAAAAGGGTTGCTTTCTGACACATTTTTTATTTATTTATTTTTTTGAAAAATGCATCGACACATTTTTTTAATTCTTGCATGAAACTGGCAAGTGTTGTTATTCAGAAACATTCTAATCGAAAAACGTTTTCCATATTTTGTAAATGCAATTTTCAAAAATATTATCATAGTTGGTGCTTTGAAAAAAAAAAAAAAATTCGGGCGTGAAAGCGACAGAAAAGAGAAAAACCTGCCGCCACGTGACAAAATTCCATATGATTCGATAAGTATTTTATTTATCAAAAAATGCAATACGCAATTCGATTCCAAATAGCTTGAATAGACAAGCCTGCCAATTTTGTGCCTTTATGTTTAAAAATAAGTGTTAAAATGTATCAGAAAGTTTCGCGCTTGTTGAGCAGGTAATTTGAGAACAGCTTTAAGAGAGTATAAACTATTCTTACTTTGTTTGGTGACTGTGTCTTCTGAAGATTTGACATCATGTTGGACAGTTATTTCCTGTTTGAAAACATCCGCAATTTTCTGGCACTTTGCTGGACAGATAATTACACCTGTTTATTTTCTATTTAATTTATATCCAAAATTGTTAATTGGTCCAAATCATCCAAGCAACCTCATAGCAAATTGGTATATAATTTTATATACCTTAGATAAATTCAAATAACATAAGTGATCGTAATTACATAATTCTAGTAGAAGAGCAACGCGAAGCATTCATAAAATAAAATTATAATTCGCGTCAAAATGTAATTATTAAATTTAAATAATTGCGAATAAAATTAAGAGTTTGCGTTGTGAATTATTTAGACGAACTCTTCCACTTATGAATTAAACTAAAATTTAAGCTGTAAAATAAATTGACACACCTTAAACATTATCAATTAAATAATTACAGAAACTTTTTAAAACTTGATTAAATATTTTATTTACATTGAACACAACTATATACAGAAATACATAATATTAATTCAAAAAAAAGAAAGCAATACTTTTGTTTGCTTCTCGTTATTTTAAGTATATTTAATCTTTAAAAAAAGGACAATATTTTCATTTTACTCTAATTATTATATTTTTTTCTTTTTGCTAAAAGAATAATTCTCATTTATTTTTAAATTACCATAATTTTATTTAATTATTGGTTTTGTCGGATCTCAGATTACTCTCTACCATAAAATATCAGAAAAGTATTTTTATGATTTTTCATATGATCTTAAGTGGTAAAGGAAAAAGTTTAAAGTCGTACCTTTTTTTAATATACGGGATGGTGGCCTTTATTCATCAAATTCAGAGTTGTCGCGTTGCTTAGGATCATATTCATTTGTCATCCGGAATTTCGCTTCGTATCAGAGCGGCAACATCGGGATGGCAGGATGCATAGTTACGGACCTCTGTAGAATAATCCTCTTTATTTTAACATCAAGAAGACATCCTCAATTTGGCTTGCTTAGGCTCACTCCGATATGTACATCAGGAAGACATCCTCTATTAGGCTTGATTAGGCTCGCTCCGATATGTCCATCTCGCCGGGGCATTACTAGGGCTTTCAGGATTCATTGCACGGGCTTTCAGGAGAGCTCCTGCGTCCTCTACATCTTTTTTCAGACTCTCTTTTTCAAACCTTATTCTTCTTGCACGCCAACTCCTGCAGTGGGTGGAACTATTTTTGTCTAGTCCACTGTTATTGGATGTGAGAAGATTTTTTATTATACTTCGATAGGCCTATTAGCTAACAGCCTGCAAATGGCCCCTTACATATACTTTAATATTATTATCTGCCTTAAAGTTTGGGTGGTCTGAAAAGCCATAAATTTATCCCAACACTTTTATTGAGGCCCTAAATTTATTCCAACGTTTTTATTATTTTACGATTTCTAATTATACACCACTTTCCATTGGCTTGTCATAAAACGACACCATGGCGTCTGGCTATTGTTGTTGTCTGAGATCCGAACTCTATTCAACATTATACATTCATTTTACAATACAACAATTTTTTAAAAATATACATTTAATATTTAAAATCAACTTAATAATTTTTGTATGAACTTACACTCCTATTTTACTTAAATATATAAACATTATAATTTTACACTCATAAGTATATTTTATAAAAAATATTTATACAAACAGAAATAACAAATTACGCAATTTTACTTTGATTTAACCAACATGGTGCGGGAACATATCATAGTTATATGTTGCCCAGCACACTTTTTTGCAGATTTTTCTAAAGCTTGTTTTCTCTTTTCAGGCCGTCCCATATTTTTTAAATACACATGATAAAATTCAACGTATATTTATAAATTAAATATAATTTTCCTTTTGCCTATTTCGGAATGATGCAAGCACAAGAGAAAGAAAACTGAATAAAACAACAAATTTCTCTCTTCTCGAAAATACTAATAAGATTGGAACTTACCACTTTGTTGCGTCTTTTTTTTTTTTTTTTTTTAACTTAAAAGATAAAAAATAATATAATTAAGCATAGTTTCCATAAGTAAATGGGAATGTTTCTGTTTTCCTCAAATTCCCTCAGTAAAAAAAGAATCAGTATAAAAAAAAAAGAGTTTATCGTCAGTGTGAACTTACAATGCACTGGCGCCTTGCAAACGTTAGCTTAGGGGTGCGCCAGTAGTGTCTGGCGCCTGCGTACGCATCAGTTGACAACCTAAAATACTCTACTTTATAAAATATTGATGAATGAGTACAAATGTAATGTGAAAATATTAATTATTAGTTATTGTATCATAAAACTTGGAAAATTATTATTGTGTTCTACAGGAGTGATAATATATGAAAAATAAAAATAGTTCATTGTTTTTTCTAACCTTGCTTTCATTTATTATTTTTTGATGAATTTTGATTATTTTACTTCGATTTAAAAATTTCGCTTGAATCTGCGTGAGCGGGGGGGGCACCCCCCCCCCCCCCTGGTTACGCCCATGGTTTAGTTAAAGTTTTTACATATATATAGGAAACATATTCATTATCTGATTTGAATGACGTCGATTTGAAAAATGCAAAAATATAAAGAGGAAATCTGATTTTTATTTAAAACAAAATACGCGTGTTATCACTTTTTTTAAATTATTGTGCCGCTTTCTAGGATTTGGTAACAGGAAAGACAGATTGAAGGAGATATTTCTATAATGTTAAATTATGGAACTCTATGTAAAGTTTAAATGGGTGCCATTCCCTTAATATTGGATATTTTTTTACCCGACCTTCGAAAGGCACATCGCTAAATTAAGACCTTTCCAAAAAGCCATCATTCATCACTGAATGTTTTCTGGTTTTGGATTGTAATTGAGTTGTTGTCTTTTCATCATGTTTCAAAACGTAAAAGATGCTTCTGAGCTCTACTATACAGCAATATAGTGCTGTTATGATAAAAGTGAAAGTGTGTCCGAAAGTTTGAATGAAGTGAACGTCAAAACTGATGTATTAATGCTTTTGTACTTTTGCATATGGATAGGTTATGAACTAGAAATGAACATAGGCCGTGCTTGATTTTTTTTATTCAAATTTTTTTTTAATAATTCAAAATTTCATTATTTTTCATACAGAATCATTTGACAATTTTCCTGTAAAATTTAACCATCTTTCTTTTTTCGTTGCAAAAAAATAAAAACCGGAATAATAATTTCTAACAATTTCCACATGAAAAATGAAAATAAAAAGAATTTAAAAGAAAATAACTATCATGTCATATTTGAAACAAAAAATAAAGGAATGTAACGCGCGCCACCCGTTTTAAAACAAATAGACTCTACCGGCAGTCACGTGACCGTTTTCCGTGAGCTTTGCCGAATGAAAAATGCTGTGAGTTGGAGAGTGTTCTGTTACAGCGTTGACTGTAGTTGTGTTCTGTTTTGAGTTGTGCTAACATGTAGAAAGTTATTCGCGCTTTTATTATTTTGTGTCTATGTGTTGTGTGCCGTTCTACTTGTGATGTGCCGTCTTATCAAGATTAAATAAAAAATATTTAAAAAGTTATACCCCGAGAAATTATTATCTTGAAATTATGTGAAATTTCTGTGAGATTTGAAACTGAGCTAGCCTGACAATTTGGCTACCCAACTCGGGCCACGAATTCGAAGAAAAATGTTCATATCCAAATTTTTCAAAAGTGTTCGCAATATTATTTCATCATTCTCCAAGTCAAGTGATATAGTGATATATTTTTAATCATAAAGTGTTGTTTTTACGAGCATGCAGAGAAAAAAAAAATGGCACGACCGGTCGTCTTCGTGAGTGCACGTGAAATATGTTCTGAATCTGAAATGTTTCGTTATCTTTGTTCTTATTTTCTCAAGTTAAAGTTCTACAAAATATTTCGTTAATGTCCTAAAGAAAGTTCTAGGATGTTTGTGCTTTAAGGGACTCTCGCTTCATTTGTTCTTAGAACGGTGCCTACAGTGTTTGTGCCTATAGTGGTTTATTCTACAAGATTTGTTTATTCTACAAAATATTATCAACAAGTAAGCTATTTTTAAATAGAATGGATCCATAATATTTTTATTAAAAAAGAATGCATTCTTCAGATTCTTGACTTCGTAACATTGATATTCTAAAAATTCTAAATATTTTTGACATTATTAAATTTTAATTCATTGTATTATTTTCCTGTCATGTTTGTATTGCATATTTCCCCTTCCCCCCTCCCTCACCCATTATTCTGAAAATTTTACTTTGATTCTGTTCATGTATGTTTAATTTTTACTGTGCTTTAAGTAAAATATTTTGATTCATAAAAAAAAAAAAAGGAGTGAATGCGAGAGAAAACGAAAGAAATATATATTTACGTTTTCGTTGATTTTTTTTTCTTTTCTTTTTAAAAAGAGGAAAATAAACTGTTGTCAGTCAAATTAGAAGTTGTTAAGATGATTCATAATTTTATCGCAATTCTCATAAAGATATGTGCTTATTTTTATTTTTTTTTTATTGGTTTCGTAAGAGAAATGATTACTATTTTTATTTAAGTGTTTGTTATTATTTAAATGCTAAACGTAAGTATTTACTTTTGAGTTGCTGATTTATTGATGAAAAAGCCTTGAATGTGATTCATTTCCAAAACGGAATGAGTAAGTTTTTGTATTTATTATTTGTTTATAAAAGAAACTTTTTCTTTTAAAGTGATATTGAATGAAACCGATATTAAGTAGCGTTAGTAATATAATAATAATATTGGTTGAAATTTTAATTATTCAATTATGTGTTTTATATTATTTAGAATATTGTTTGTAAGTGTTAACTATTCAGTAAATGGTTTTATATTGGTTAAAATATTGTTTAGATTAAGTGTCGCGGTATGGCCATACTGTTTATTTATACCTGCAGGGATTTAAATTTTGTTTTGTTTTGTAGTCAAGAGTTTTGCTAATGTTAAACCTTACTGTTTTGCTTTATTAAAGTCTTGTTTATATGAGTTGTAACGGCAAAGCTCACACGTTTGGGGAATAATTTAAACGAATTTTCGGCATTTGTGGGGTACTCGTTTTGTTGTTTTGCTAAAGTTTAAAATGTCTGAACTTAATAAAGCTCGTAAAGAGGATTTATATCAGGTTGCGTTAGAAATGAATTTAGATGTGCAACCCTCTATGACAGTTGTCACATTGCGTGAAAAAATTAAATCCTCCCCCTCGTACGAAGTTGATTTTGTAAATTCATTAGTCAGAAACCGAATTTCGACTCGTGAGGAAGAACAACGCAGACGGGACTTAGAGGAAAAACAAAAAGCAGCTGAGTTAGAACAGCGCAAATTAGAATTAGAAGAAAAGCATAGAGCGGAAGAGTTAGAGTTAAAAAAGCTTGAGATGAATTTTGAGCTTGAGAAGCTCAAGTTACAGGCTCAGAGCCAAAGTACTTCCAGTGGAGCGGTAGGTGGTAGTGCAGCAGGGGTAATGTCTCACCCGGAGAGTAAGATAGATATCCAAAAGCTGTTGCCTACATTCAGGCCAGAAACTGATGATGTAACCTTGTTTTTGGTGCTCCTGGAACGTCAATTAAAGCTCTCGAAGGTACCAGAGCATATGTGGGTTTCGTATTTACTCAGTGTTGTACCGTCTTCTATCTCTACGCTTATCGCTCGTGAATCAGAAGAAAATGCTTCAAATTTTTCACATGTTAAAGATTTACTTCTAAAAAGGTTTAAAATTAGTGCCGAAAAGTTTAGGCAGCTGTTCTTTACTCATCGCAAGGCCAAAGAAATTACTTGGCGAGATTATTATTTCGAACTTCGAGCTTATTTTGAAAACTGGCTTAAAGAATTAACTGTAACGTCTTTTGAAGCTCTTCAGGATCTTATCATAGCTGATCAAATGAAAAGGCGCGTGCCTGTTGAATGCAAACAACATATGTTAGACGATTGGGAAAATTTAAATTCGCCAGTCGACCTTGCCGAAAAATTAGATGCTTATGACATTATTAGATCTACGTTTCCTAAAAGGGATCCGGTTGTACCCCAAGATAAAAAAGAGTTTTCTCGTCGAGAAAATAATTGGAAGCAGAGTAAGCCTCCAAAAGAAGACAGATCTTCCCCTAAGTTTGCTAATCGACGCATAGAATCCGATATTGTTTGCTATGGTTGTGGTAAATTGGGATTTATAAAGAAGAAATGTCCAGATTGTTCCCCTACGGTTAAAAAACAAACTGTTCAAGCACATCGTCTTGAGCTATATAGTTTAAATACATCAGCAGTTTCAGCTCCAAATGTGCCTATCACGATCTGCAATAAGAAGGTGTTAGTCTGTGCAGATACGGGAGCGAATCGTTCTATTGCGGGAGAACGTATGTATCAATTATTTTTAAAAACTGGTGTTGCATTGAACCCTCATACTCATGAAGTAACGTTAGCTGACGGAATTACGGTGGTTAGAGACACTTTGTCTGCCACTGTGCCCGTAGAGATTGAAGGCCGAGTCTTCGAAACGGAGTTCATCGTATTACCAGATGCCAAGGGTAATAGAACTCTTTTAGGTATGGATTTCTTACATAATGCTAACATGGTGTTAGATACTGCCAACAAAACATGGTATTTCAGTGATAAACCTCAGGAAAAGTTTTATTTTGTGGATGAATATGAAGAAGACAATAATACGTCAGCTGGTGCGGTCGAAGTCAATCCGTACGCTTTACGTGAAGATGAAGGTAAAAATCTAAATTCCGATGAAAGGGACAAACTTAATGATCTTCTGAAAAGGTATGAAAAATGTTTTCAACCAGGGGGAGAGGCAACCCCGTTTGTAGAGCATCGCATCAACACAGGTGATAGTGCTCCTGTTGCTGTACCACCTTATCGGATGACTCCTGCTAAGAAAGCAATTCTTAAGAAGGAAATAGATAATCTTCTAGCTCAAGGTATCATAGAAGAATGTGAATCACCTTATGCTTCGCCGGTGGTTCTCGTAACAAAGCCGGATGGCAGTATAAGATTATGCATAGATTATAGGAAATTAAATGCAGTTACAGTAGCAGATAAATATCCATTACCTCGAATGGACGACCTTTTACATGAAGCCAAGCATACTTCTTACATGTCAACTTTAGATCTTCGTTCTGGGTATCATCAAGTTCGAGTCTACCCGCCAGATCAAGATAAAACTGCATTTGTCTGCCCTTTTGGAACTTATCGTTTTTTAAAGATGCCTTTTGGACTCAAAAATGCTCCTGCCACGTTTCAAAGATTGATAGATCAATTTAGAAGTGGTCTTAAAGATGTCCTTGCTTTATCGTATTTAAACGACATCATCGTTTTGTCAGAAACGTTTGAGAAACATCTCTCAGATCTTACAGCTGTATTCGAGAGACTCATTGAACTTAAGTTAGATGCCAAACGTGAAAAATGTCATTTCTCTTGTGAGAAAGTCAAGTACTTAGGACACTGGATAACCCCAAATGGTCTAGAAGTAGATTCAGACAAGGTCTCGGCAATTAAAGCGATACCTCCACCCAAAAATGTTAAAGAGATCCAGTCTTTCCTACAAACCTGTTCTTGGTACCGAAGATTTATATCAAATTTTGCTGATATCTCAAGACCCCTTAGCAATCTTACGAAAAAGAAAGCAACCTGGAAATGGGGAAAAGAAGAGCAAGTAGCCTTTGAAACTCTAAAAGAGTGTCTCATGACATCTCCAGTGCTGAAGCAAGCTGATGGGACCAAACCATTTATTCTGCGAACTGACGCTAGTAACTACGCTCTTGGTGCTGTACTTTTACAGGGTACTGACAAGGCCTCTGAGCACCCCATAGAATATGCTAGCCGTCTTCTTACAAGTGCAGAGAGGAATTATTCCACTACAGAACGCGAGGCTTTGGCTGTTGTCTGGGCCTTAGAAAAATTTCGCGGCTATGTGGAAGGCCAAGAAGTGGTTGTAGCAACGGATCACCAACCTTTAAAATGGCTTTTGAGCCTTAAGTCACCATCGGGGAGATTAGCCCGTTGGGCACTACAGTTACAATCGTTCTTATTGAAAATAGAATATGAACCTGGAAAATCTAATGTTGTGGCTGACATGCTGTCACGCCCTGTCTGTAATCATCAATCTGCTTTCTGTGAGACATGCAATTTTGTCAGCATAGACATGCCAACAAGAAGTCCAAAAGATATCAGAGAAGCACAGTTGCAAGATGAAAACCTTAAAAAGATTATAGATTGTTTTGAAGACGAACAGAAAAGCGAAGATTTCGCAAATTGGACCGATAGAGGATTCCTGATGAATCAAGGTGTGCTTTATAGGTATGCTCCCGAATCAGATGCCGAAGAAGCGCAACTGGTCATTCCAATACAAGAAAGACAAAATATCTTGAAACTTCATCATGACGACCCCTCAGCCGGACATTATGGTGAAGCAGGAACTTATCAGAGAATTGCTAAAAGATATTATTGGACAGGCATGAGGGCATACATTTCTGAATATGTGAAGAAGTGCCCAGAGTGCGCTCGTTATAAAGCAACAAATCAGAAACCAGCTGGTTTATTACGAACACCTGCTTATGCTCAGCGATTTGAGACACTCAGCATTGATCTCTTTGGACCATTGCCTCCTAGTAAAGATGGACATCGATGGATTTTTATAGTAGAAGATTGTGCCACTAAATGGGTCGAACTATTTGCCTTAACAACTGCTACTGCACAAGAATGTGCGACTACCCTGATTGAAGAGATCTTCCTTCGTTATGGTATCCCAAGAAGACTCATAAGTGATAACGGCCCTCAGTTTGTGAGCGCTGTTCTACAACAAGTTTGTTACATTCTTGGAATAGACCAATCATTGACACCTTTGTACCATCCTCAGGCCAATCCAGTCGAACGCAAAAATCGAGACTTGAAACCTCGAATAGCAATCCTTGTTGGAGATGAACACAGTTCCTGGATTGATAAACTACCTTTTATTAGATTTGCTATGAACTCTGCCAAATCTGATACAACAGGCCAATCTGCCGCCTATCTGCAATTTGGTCGAGAATTAAGAACAATCGATGATGTGGTGAACGATTTTAGAGCTGTTGTGGAAAATGACAATTTTGTTCCGGAAATAACCCCATATCTTAAACGTCTTGCAAATATTTCAAAAAGTGTGAAAGAGCGTGTTGAAATGAAACAAGATCAGCGGAAGAAATATTACGATAAAAATCGTAGACGAGTGTATTTCGCACCTGGTGATAAAGTATGGGTTAACCTACATCCTGTGAGCAAAGCAAGTAAAAATAAAACAGCCAAATTTATGCCTAAGAGAGATGGGCCATACATAGTTTTGACTCAAAAGTCACTAGTGACATATGACATTGCTAGCCTGGACAATCCTACTGAGCGAATTGGGTCTTACCATGTTTCCGCTTTGTCACCATTTCAAGAAACTGAAACTATTCCAGTTGCACCCTTAAGGAAAAGAGGAAGACCCAGAAAGCATCCTGTTTCCTCTCCGAGACGTAAATCGGAAACAGAGGGGGAGGATGTAACGCGCGCCACCCGTTTTAAAACAAATAGACTCTACCGGCAGTCACGTGACCGTTTTCCGTGAGCTTTGCCGAATGAAAAATGCTGTGAGTTGGAGAGTGTTCTGTTACAGCGTTGACTGTAGTTGTGTTCTGTTTTGAGTTGTGCTAACATGTAGAAAGTTATTCGCGCTTTTATTATTTTGTGTCTATGTGTTGTGTGCCGTTCTACTTGTGATGTGCCGTCTTATCAAGATTAAATAAAAAATATTTAAAAAGTTATACCCCGAGAAATTATTATCTTGAAATTATGTGAAATTTCTGTGAGATTTGAAACTGAGCTAGCCTGACAGGAATATTTTTTATTATACATGAAGCATGAATATCAGATGCGTTAATAAAAGTTTTTCTGTCAAAAATGGCGTCAGATTTAGAAAAATAAAGAATGGGAAAGAATTATGTTATTAGGGAAATATTTCGCTTGGAAAAATATGACTTCATAATTGAATTAAAAGTTGTATTTTCAAGTATTCGTTGGAAATACATTGAGCATAAAGCAATAAACAACTCTATCGCTTAAGCTCACGAAAAAAAAAAAAAAATTAAATGATCCTATATACAATACATATAAAATATGCGAATTGGGATCATCAGAAGTTTTTCTATTATAAAATGTGATAAAGGGTTAATTGTATGTGCTTTAATTTATTGAAATCTTTTTGCTTAATCGATGCATTTATTCTTCTCTAAATGTTATGTGAACGAAGTCACAGGTAACAGCTCGTCAAAATATATATCCATTGATATATATCACCGAACCCTGTAAATCATAAGGAAATATGTAATTTTTTCTCAGGATCTGGTAAAAGCACATGTTGACTACATGTTATCGGTATTTCGTCAATTTTAAACTCTAGGAAGATATTAGAGAATGCCCATAAGTCGGTTCGCTTTTTAAGAGTTCGTAAATAAATAAAATAAAATAAAACAACAAACTGTCGTATTGGAGTGCAATTTCCACCATAACACTTGTCAGAGTGTCAGATTTTTTGTGGCAAAAAAAAGAGAGTTAAATTTTTATGAATTTTTGAAATTTGAATAAATTTATAGGATTCTTTATTCTTTTTTCAGCTTTTTGTACGAAACATTCTACTTTTTAACAAATATTATTGTGTAAATTGCAATCCTATACGGTATTTTTGTTAATTTTTTATGCCCTTTTGAAATGTGAACGGACTTATGGACCCTGTATATAACATGATTAAAACTATATAACACGTTAGGATTTTTTTTTTTTTCAGTTTTATAATTAAAACATTTGTTGCATAACTGTAAAACATGCAATGATATGCCCGAAAAACTGATTTTTTTTTTTTCTAGCAAATGAATTAACATAAAAACCTTCATGTTTTATATGAAAATTCGATTGCTAAATTTGCTCATGAAACTTTACATAGGTGATTTGTTTTCCTTCAGCTTGACACAAACAAATACATTAACTGACAGACAGAAAAATTACAGATTTTATGTGTAGTAAGTCTCACTGAGAAACCAATATTTGTTTTTTCTTGAAATAACTTCCGGCTAAAACATTTTTAAATGAATCTATTTTTCAGCTCATAAAAAATGAGAAATCAAAATTAATTTTATATTCTTTACTCATAAATTTAACTTTATTAAACTTCAAGCGGAAGAAAAAACAACTAATCTGACACCGAATACTAGCATCTACTTCTCAAAGAAATTTACAAACCAGAATGATAAAAATATTTTGCAAAAATACTACCAATTTCCAGACTAAATGCCGTCGCAAGCTATTAACCTCGATCGTAAAAAAAAAAAGAGAACAGACATCAAGTTAGTTAATCTGGATTTTATTACAATAGAAGGCACAAAAACACGAAGATGAATCAGTCCCAGACGATATTAAATGATGGATCAGACATCATAAATACCATTACGATGTTTAATAATCTTTTATGCTCACCAGACAAATAAACATGACATAATAGGAAGATTTAGCTGTAAATTCGGAGATCAGCACCATTAGCATATGAAATCGGGATGCTTGACCAATGCGGGGTGCTGTTTACCAGGAAGCTGAACAAAATCACCATCTCATTTATATAGTCTCAAGATGTGTCTCTTCGTAAAGATAATTGGAAGTACCGCTCTTGAGCTTTCACCCACTTCTTGGCCTTCTTGTCTTCTGATTGAGGCCTGGAGGAAGGTTGGTCAGATGAACCCAGACCCGCTGTACCAGTCCAAGGACGAAGGGGAATCTGTAAACAAGATTTTTTTTAATGAATTGAATTAAAAAAAAAAAAAAACAGTCGCAAATCAAAAAGCTTGAAGTAAAGTTGCGTAAAGGGTTGTTTTGAAAACTGAATATTTAAATGGTGTTTCTCAACTGCTGATACATAACATAGACTTTCAATTTAAATACCACATAATGTAGAAATGCCAATCTTTGAAAGATTTTTTTAAAATAAAAACAAACGATTTAAATTAACTGATCTCAGAATTTTCGTAATTTTTCAGTAATCTAAGATGATTGGATTTTTAGAGTACAAATGAGAACATGCTTTTAATTTTATGAGAAAGGAATCTCAAAGATCAGAGTGAAACCGTAATATGTAAAACCGTTATACTATGTGCGGTGCGGAGATATCAACAACTGCACTTTCACATAACTGTTACAATTTCTTTCCTATAAACCAGAAGCCTTTTTCTATTTGCACCTGAAAATTCCAAGGATTTTTAAAGGATGGACTGAATTATTTTAAAACGATTTATTGTTAAACGAAAGTTTATTGTTGAAACTATATATATTCTTAAGCAACAGCTCCCCAAAGGTGATAATCTGTTTAACTTTATTTTTTTTATTTATTTGAGGGAGGGGGTCCGTAAAAAAGACAACAGAGAAAAATGTTGTGCTGAGCATTTTCCAGAAGTCAAACATTGTGATTAATTTGAGAAATGTATTTAAATGTTGAGAAAATGTGGCATTTTTTTTTCTCAAATTGGAATGAGGAGGAGCAGACAACAGGCCATGATAGAATTGAAACATAAATTCAACAATTTTGTACCAAAACTAACTTGCATGTTACAAAGAAATAAGAAAAATTCTTAGCTTTGTTGAGAAGGGTGGAGGGGTGAACTCCATATCCCTTTAAGACTGGAAGATTTTGGGTAGAAATGAAAAGTTTTGGTGGTTTCCCCTAATTAATAGGATCATATTTGATCGAAAAAAATATTTAAAAAAATACCCGACACCAGGTTACGCCAAGGGAGGATCCATACAATTCTGTGGTTTCAGGCTCGACTTTAAATCGCACAAAAAGAGGAAAATGTTTTTTCTTTTTCTTTAGGATCACAAACACAATTGTGTAGGTCAGATCTTAAAGAAATAAACTTTTCTCCTAGCTATAGCTTTGGAAAATTATAAATTATCTGGAGGGAGAGGGCATTTTGGTCTACAGGACCACCTAGTTAATTCAAGGTTAGAACCAACAAGAGGCTTTATTCACGATGGAAAGTCATTTTACATGAATTGGCAATCTTTCATCTGCGAAAAGGTGCCAAAAATTCAATAAGTCATTGCAAAAGGTCGACAAACTTCTAGATCAATCATATTTTTGTATGATTTTGCGACCCCCCCCCCCATTTAAATTATCGTGATTGGTAAATAATTAAAATCAAACATTTTTTTTACCTAATTTTCCCCAAATTCACTTGCTATTTCCATGATAATTCCAGGTTGACGAAATTCCCTAATATCTCCCAGGTCTGTGACCACCCTGTAAGGTTGTATCCTCATAGAGTCATGGAACCTGTCATAGTTGATGCCCTTTTCTTCTAGTCTTACATATAAATCTATATAAATCAAAGTTTACATGTATGTTTCTTATCCCTGGAAAGCTACCTGGGGTGCAAGCGAGCCCCGCACTTTTTTGTTTTTATTCGTACAGTCCGCTAGAGCACTAGCAAAAAGTTTGTTCTTCTTGCTCAAAATAATATTTCGAAAATTAATTGTATTATATTATTGTAGCTCAAACGTAGCTATAAATATGCCTTTTTGTTTTTTCGATAAATTTGTCTTTGACACTGTAAATAGCATTTTTATTTTGGGGTACAGCTGTCCCCCGACGTAGCATTAATAAACAAAAAAATCATGGTAGCATTCCAGGGTTATATAAATCTTTAATTTTTGATCGATTTGCACGAAACGTGACATATGTATTTAGTACCAGTCGAAAGAGATTGTCTACTTAACAAATTTCTGGAGTTGACACCTACCCTTTTTTTTCCAACCACCTGTCAAAATTTACCTTTATACAAATCGATCTTGTTGCTACAGCTTAAAAAAGAAACATCCTAAGAATTTAAAAACTGATAACATTGTATGAACATTTTTTCAAACGTGGCTTCCTGGGCTCATTTACTTAATTCCCATGTTAAATCCATAGATATAGTAATGTAACATAAATATAGTAATATAGAACATACAATATGTTCCTATATATCTGTGATTAAATTATGATAAACATATTTAAATGGATACTTTCTTGTTACAAGCTAATAAAAATTCAGAACCATCTCCTACATTTTGGCTTACGAAATTTACGCCATACTGAAGAACATTTTTCTTAATTAAAATTTCAAAATTTTACTATAATAGCGTTAAAATGACGTAGTGTCTTTATTTAAATGCATTTAAACACTTACTATAGTGCAGATATTTCAATTTAATGAAAAAGAATAGTAATATGCAATACCGCTTAAATATGACGTCACTTTCGTTGGGAGAAACATATGCATATTCAAAGGATCTGCACCACAGATTACTTATTTACATCCTAAGTAAAAAAGAAGAAGTCCGCGTAAAAACAGAATTGGATGTGCCATATTTCAGGTGTTTATGTTTAATAGAACTTTATTTATCTTTATTTATTTCATGGGCGAATGCAGATCCTTTTAAATGTAAATTTTATTATCTCGAACTTTCTTATATTAAAAAAACTAGGGAATCGTACCCGGGCTTCCCGGGTTAAAGAATATAGGTGAAAACTTTTTTTAAATTGAAAATTAATAATTTTTTCATATGCAATTAATTTTTTAGATTGCCCACTTACATTAAAAAAGCATTTTTCATATAGAAAATACGAATTACACAATCAAATAAATTTTTGAAATTTATCCAAAGCCACATTTTCTTATTAGCCGCATGCTAAGAGTTTTTTGACCAAGATTTAGATACTTATGGCATCCTTTTATATTCTGATAATTTCAGAGCTTATACATGTCTGTTAAATTTATGTTTTATTAATATTATTTTATTAGCCCCCGGTACGGTATGCTATTTCTTTCTCCCAGCTTATTTTGTGTCGTCTCCTAAAAATAACGTTACCTTATAGAAGCCAGCCGTATAACGAAGCAGTACGATTAAATACTCTATAGCAAATTTTTAAACTTCTAAGCACCGCACATTTTCAATTTTTATACCGTCGTATTGGAAAAAAAAGTACTTTTAAATGCAATTTGTTTGAAAACGGCATCTCCATTTATTTTTGAAGTATTAATATTTTTGTAGTTTTTGGAGCCATTTGCTTAATATTGGCAGCGGAAGTACTCCACTTCTGTAGAAAGTAAAGTAAAAATAGCTGTAAAATATTAATTATATATTTTTGTTGCCATTTTTTCATAACAACCGAAAGAAAATGTAATTAAAATACGTGCTGTTTTAAAAAATATATAAACGAATGATTTCTGTTAAAACATAGAGCTATTATAAACTATATTTAATTTTCAGTATCTATATTAATGTTACAAACAAATGAAAGCCCATGACTCATTAGACAGCCGTTTTTTTTTTTTTTTTGTTTCTTTGTTTTTTTGTTTTTGTTTTTTTTGTTTGTTTGTTTGTTTGTTTTTTCTTGTCGTTTTTTTAATGACGGCATCTTTTTGCTGCATTTGTGTATTATTTCGCGATAGTGACGGCCTATGCATACTTTACAGTAGATGTTTAAGAGTGGATCATCAATGTGGAATTATTAAGCGGATGCGAATGACGTCATTTTACATAAAATAAATGCGTTTGCTGTAAGTCTTAAAATTGAAATACGTTTTGTACTATCATGGAAGACGGTAGTATTCCGAGTGACGCAGCCTTAAGCCTAAAATCGTATTGTAGAACTCGTAGATGGCGGAACTCATATATACGGCTAACTCGACATCAAAGAAAACGCGAAAAGCCGCCTTTTAATAACTCAGCAGATATAGGTCCTATTGTTCTGATTTTTCTAGAACAGTCTTACATTTGCAGTCTAATCGTATACTGAAATTTTTACATTTCTACGTGCAGTGTATTTTGAGATCTAAATAACCATTTTTAAAGCGAAAGCGTTGGTACGGTATGTAAGAAGTTCCTAATTTGAAAATCTCGAAAACGGTACTAACGATTTTCTTTAAATTGATACATAATATAAATGTGATTAAGACGGGGTGAATAACACTTTTCTTTTTTCTGGGAAAACTCTCGTTCGTTAAATAATTCGATTTTTTTTTTCTCTCGAAAATGACACGGGCGATTTTTTAAAAATCAAATATGTTTCAGATGAACCAAATAACAATTTACTTGTTTCCAGCAAGATTCTTGTTCGTTTTATAATGCGCATGAAAAATCGGACTATATTTCTTCGCCATTCTATGGAAATTTCACCGAAAATGCATGACACTGTATTCATACACATGCTTTCTTTTTAATCACTTTTGGGGAGAAAAATTTGTCCTCCCACTGTCTGAGTGGATAAGGGCCATCGTCTACTAATCTTATGATAGGCAGTTCGATACTCGCTGGTACTTGTTTTCACATGTGAATGTTTTTTTTTTCTTTTAAAGTCTGTTAGTTGACCATTATTCTCAGTTCCTTTGTAATTTTTTAATTGTTATTAAGTTAAATAAAATTACAATTATAATGACGCCAATTTGATGATGATTATTTCTTGGCAATTTTTCAACAATAAAAATATTACCATAAATTTTATAAATATTTAATTTCAATCACTTTACAAAAAATATACATTAATAATTATTATTTGAATATAAATTACACGATCAGAAACGTAAAAAAATAATTCATTTCAGCTCTTCTTTTTATAATATCATTTTTTATTATTATAACGGTCAATCAATGTATAATCACTGACATCCATAATAATATTATTATTATAATTATTATTTTCCTTGCATAAAAACTATTGTGATGTAATAATTCTTTTATAATAAATAATTTAGTTGAAATGTTTTATTTATAAATAACAATGAAGTTTGATAACCCCGAGACAATTGTTTTTATTTAACTTTGCAATATTTACAGTTTACATAATAACCATATCAGAATTCTGGTGTCGCCATCTTTTGACGCAATTGCGTACTACATTTTGTCTCTTATTCGGAAAAAAAAACTAACGCTCTCATTGCCGCTTTGAAAGAATCTTTGTGGCTGGAGGTCTATCTCGCAAATATTAAGAAAATTACTGCATACAAAAATATTAAAATGGGTGGTATTATAGAGAAATGTCTGATAAAAACGTTGAAGTAGACAGTTTTTAAATCGCAGAATTATTTTAAGAGATATTTAATGTTAAATCTGGATAAAATTGTCTCATTAAAAAAGTCTGATAGGAAAAAAACTATACATGGGAATTTAATCATTTTCATCCAATTTAATCATTCAATTAAAATTAAATTCGAATTAACAATAAATAAAAAAAAATAATTATTAAACAAAAAAAACAGCTAAAAATTGAAAACGGGCCGGATAAAAAACAAAAATATAATCAAACCACATTAAATTTAATGTGTTTTATAACCCTATACATGTAATAAAGATTTTATAAAGCAGCTAATGATTTTATTTGACTAATTTATCATCTTAATTACAAAAATTTTATTATGTACGGCCAAAAACAGATGACAGTTGGGAACACCTCTTTCGTTGCATTTCAGAAGTTGCTGCATTTCATAATTCTACATGTAATGAGTAATGACTATTTTTTTTTTTAACGCAGTTAATGATTTTACGTGGCTGATTTCTCATCATTAATACAAATTAATCACACATATTTCACTACACCGCCAAATACAGATGACGATTGGGAACACCTCTTATAATGCATCTCAAAGAATGATTCATTTTACAACTCTACAATATGTAATAAAGATTTCTTTTTAATGCATTAATGATTTTACTTACCGATTTTTCATCTTAGTTACAAAATAATTACAAATATTTTATTATAAGCGAATTGAAAATACAGATAACAAGTGGGTATTTCTGCTTTTTTTCATCAGATTTTTAACAGATGTTCTCACGCAATTCTGAATCTATGCAAGACATGCGTTTAAGACGGAGACATAAAATAATTAATTACACGTATGTATATAATATACATACATATATATACTATCTTCGGCGAATAACTTTCACTTTAATTAAACCAGATGATTAAAAACTAAAATCTAACCAAGTACTTCTTTAGAATGCTCAATGGGGAATGGAGAGAGAGCCTAAGTCGTCACGGTAGTAAAATAACATCGTTAGAAAACGATTAAGTTCCATCATTACGATGTCAGTAGCAAAGTCTGGGATAAACTCTTAGCAGATCTGACCGGAGGTATCCGCCCATACGAATCCATCTTTTCTCTGCTTGTTCTTTTTCGTTTCCACGCAGCTTGTTTATATGTGTAATACAGGCGCCGGCAAAAGGCGAAAGAGGTAGGGCCATTGCTACTCCTTAGATTTGGAAATTTAATTAAATAAGTTTTCTTGTTCTCTGATGTTTTTTTGGGGAAAAAAAAGAGATAATAAAATGTATTATTTCCACATGATTTAAAAACAGTAAAAGAAAATGGAACTAAGAATTTTTCGTCAGAGGGGTTCTGCCGATCCTCTGTATTTTTGTGCATTTCTATTTTTTGTCTTACGTACATGTACTTAAATATCTATGACGGTGAATTCAGGGAAGCAACAGCCCCACCCACCCGTTACCCTACCACAAAAAAAAAAAAGGAAGAAAGTACGTTTCAATTATCAGTTTTCTAAAATGGTGATAAAACTTATTTTTTAATATTTAATATTTCTTAACTGTTAAATTTCTGTATTGCTTTTCATGATGATATATTAAATGGTTCTACCAAAATAGATATTAGATAGATACATATTAATTTAGCTTAACGTATCCTTCATTAAAAAAGAGTGAGACTGTGAATCACAGGCACATCGAGTCGAAAATGTTGCGCCTTCTTGGATTTCGTTTTGCCGGCGACCAGGATGTATAAAGTAAGGTTGATAATCATGAAACTAAGGGAACTATTCTGGAAATTAGTAATTAAAGTAACTTTGTAAAAACTTATTTCTTGATTGCCCTCTGCCATTAGTAAAAGAAATAAAATGAAATGTAGTAAGAACTATATTTAAACGCATATCTATTTGCGAATTTCCCCATTTTACGATTTTTTTTTTCCTTGACCATAATAAAATGTTAGAAATTTCCTTGTGAGATAACTTACAAATAGCGAAATGCATTCTCTTTTTAATGTACTTATTTTTTTAGATCTAAAAATTTTCCTTTCTATTTTTAAAAATATTTCTGGGCATTTCAAACTTATTCTTTGTTTTTACATATTTTATAACTCTTAATGAACTTGAAACTGGCTTTACCAAGCTGGATTATTTGTCACCAACTGGAATTCGGCAAATATGGAAAAGGAATTCAATATGCCCTTAAAGGAAGTACATTTTTTAAAGATGTGGATACAGCTGAGCGAAAAGGAAAACTCGAGAACAGGAATTCTGCTTTTACAGAATTTAGTGTCACCCCGGCATTTCCATTACTTCATTTTCTTCTGATGGACTGGTGGCTTCTATTATTATGAAACAGCCATTATAAATGAAGCGTTAGGTGAAGATGAAAGGGCAGTCGTAAAAAGTTAGAACTCTGATTTTCTGGTCAGAATGAAAAAAAAAAAAAAAATGGCCATAATTTTTTTTGAAAAAAAAAATATGGCCATTTTTTTTCATTTTTCAAATCCAACGTAAATGAAAAAAATCGAAATATAAACTAAGAATTAAAAGAAAAAAAGGGCAAAGAAAGTATAAAAATGAGAATAAATAATGTTCAAATGCATTTTATTATTAAAGTTATATTACAAGAAAGGAAACATTATAAAGAAAAGAAATTATCATCTCTTACAATTGTCACAGTTAGATGGTAATGGATAAGATAAGGTGCTTTTGAAGAGTCTTGAAAAGTTTTTCTGCATTCAGATACAACTTTTAGCAGAAACTGTTTCTCTTCTTCGTGTTTTGTTAAACAAGAATTGAAATCCCAGCTTAATTTTATTGCCCTTTCAGCTGTGTCATTGACAACCTTAAAACCATTCACTATTTTTTTGGGGTGGGGGTGGGGGGGGGGCTTTAAATTATGTTTATTTTTACAGCATGCATTGGGATCGGTATTTAAAAATTGCATATTAATATAAAATCTCTTAAAATTTACAGTTTCAGATGAAACAGAAACATCCACCTTCTTTGTCCAATAAATAATCCACTTCGTTGAAATCTGTTGTTGTTCTTACATTAAAACCATCATCATAATTTTCTTCTTCAAATGACATTAATAACATTAATTTTACAGCTTTGCTTATTTTGACTTTTTTTCGCAAAGTATCATCTAAAAATGTAAATGCAACTTGATCCTAGTTAAGATACCAAAGACGGTTTATCATTTTAGTGAGTCTGTAACCTATTTAGTAATTTTTCTGTAGTCAACAAGTCATTTTATTAATTTCAGGTCTTGATTGGGGGCAAAGTGGGAGCATTGAACCATGATTTGACAATAAATATTGATTATAAATAAACAAAATAAGCTCTGTTCTTTTTCTAAATGGTCTGTGCCATCCATCTGGAATGATGATTAGTACCAGGTTCTCTGTGAAAATGTCTTTTGGAGAGATGTCTTATAAAAATTACACAAAATTGGATAATTTCTTTATAATCATCCCTGCACAGTTCATTTTTTAAATGTTCTGTAAGAAAACTGGAAATTTCTTCTGAATTAAGTATTTTATATCTAATATTTCATCTTCAATAGCATTTTTATATTTAGTCTAACTAACTCAGACCAGCCAATCTGAAATTATTTTGGCTGTATTATTATATCTGGCTGAGGGACCGTAATTGTGCCCATTTTACAATAAAAAATAGCTTTTAGGATAATTTCTAAATTATGGTGGCGACATGCTTAATATGAAAAATATTTTCTTTAATAATTGCTATAGCAAAATGCAGGTTCCTCTCAGGCGACCAGTGGGGCGACTATTTTTCGCCAAAAATCACGATTTTTCATGAATTCAACCTCGATGAGGCACGAGTTATTATTATTCAATTGAGCTGAAACTTTGTCAATCTCATTTTCTAACCAATTGGCAACTTTTAGAGAGGTCCCCCATAAGAAAAGATTAAAATAAATTTTTCCCATATAGCTTGTGACCACCCTAATACTACACTGCTCAAAAAAATTAGGGGAGCAAGCAAAAAAGAGTCATGTATGGGCATAAAATGGATAGTACAGATGTATCAATGCGCAATACAGAAAAAAGACGCAAAAAAATTGTAAGGGAGCTTTTATTCTTTGAAAAGATGGAAAGAACATGAAAAGATGGTTTAGGGCAACAATTCGGTTTCATGTAAATGATAAAAAAAAGTATTGTTTAGAAATGATGCAAGATTTTTAATATGGCGTGTGGTCTCCTCGAACAGCTAAGATTGTTGCACACCTGTTTTCCATGGATGTGATGAGGTTATCGATAAGACTTAGGGGTACTGTTCCACTGCTCAAGAATTGCAATCTCAAAGTCCCGGACAGTAAAAGGAGGCCTTGGTCTCGCAGAAATGCGTCGTCTGAGTATGTCCCAAACATGCTCGATCGGATTTAGGACAGGACGGCATGCTGGTCATTCCATACGCTGTATTGTTTTAGTTTTAAGCATGTTTTCCACAAGACAAACTGTATGAGGTCTGACATTATCATGCATGGAAAAAAAAAAAGAAATCACTAATTGCTGCAACGTAAAATACCACATGAGGTCTCAGTATCTCGTCTGTACAACTTCGGACCGTCAAAGTGCCATTCTGAATGATATGCAGACCCGTACGTCCACCTATGCTGATTCTAGCCCATAGCATCAACCCACCTCATCTGTAATGCGATCTTTCACGAACGAATGTGGGATTATTTTGAGTGCCTCTTTCCCTCCATGCCAAAACACATCAGATGTCCCACCCAGACTGAATAGGGACTCGTCTGTAAACAGAATTTGACTCCAACAACGTTGACGCCAAACTCGATGTTCAGTTGCCCACTTTCTTTGGGCCGCACATTTGCTTGAGATCAACGGAATACAAACCATTGGCTTACATGCATAGAGACCACCCTGATGAAGCCTATTTCGGACTGTTTGGCTGGATACCCTTCGTCCTGTGGCCAAGAACAACTGTGTTTGCAGCAGAGTAGCATTGCCAGTTCCGTCTCGACGAGCTGTTAACAGGATATATCGGTCATCAGTTTCTGTGGTAGCACATGGCCGACCTTACTCTTGTCGATGTCTACCATTCCATGTGTCTTGGAATCGATTCCACAACCTTGCTTTGACACTTCTTGCGACCCCAACACCGTCCGCTACACTTCGTTGTATTTCTCCAGATTCAACTGCCCCGATAACACGCCAAGTCATGGATTTCGTTAAATCACATTGTTGCGACATTTTCAAGTCATCTTTTCTCAAAACACAAGCTGAGCAATTGAATTATACAACTGAGACAGTGAAACAGACATGTTTGCAAAATCCCGATTTCTACACTTATCTCATTTTTCTACTTTTTGACGTCATAAACTTTAATTTGCATGTCAAGTTTTTTTATCTGTTTTCTACTACGCTTTAAATTATGGATGTTTTATTTTACATTACTTATCGGTGTAAATATTTGCGTAATTTTGTGAAAACCATGTGCTCCCTTAATTTAAGTATTGCGCGGCAGCGCAATACCTATTTATTTCCAGTGTCGCTTTTCAACGTTAATTTAACATGGAGAAGCTTATGGAGATCATAACTTTTTCATTTTTTCTTCCCACCTTTTTGTCCCTGATGCTACTCATTTTTTATTCTTTACTAATTCTAATGATATTATAAATTTAAATTGTAAAAACGTTTGCCTGACGTCAGGGTCAAAACGAATGGTAAAATGCCTTTGCATACGGGTGAATTATAACCCAGAGAGAAACATGGGCCAATTTTTTTTTTTTTTTTTTTTTTTTTTTTTTTTTTTTTTTTTTTGCATTATTCAAATATTTTTCTTAATAATTCTAATTTTCGCTTTATTTATTGAAAATCAACGGACATTTTTCATAGAAAATGTAACATTTTTACTTCATTGTTGCAAAAATTTCAAAAGCCGTAATAATAATTTATTTCTTTTTAGTTGAAAGATTTTCACGTGAAATATTAAATTGAGCTTTTTTTTTTTTTTTTTTTTTTTTTCAAAAATTAAAAAGGTGAATATGGCGTCATAGTGGAAATTAAAAGGATATTTTCAGAATAAGTTTTTGCTTTGGTCAAGTTTATATTTTAGTAAAAAGTTTCCAGTGGATAGCTGTTTTAGCGATCTTAGTGGGGAATTACATAACTTAAATATGAAAATGTATTTTTTTTTTTTCGAGATGAGAACTATTTATACCCCAAGTTAAACTTAGGTAATAATTTTTTGATGTATTTACAGCACCCCTTGGGAGAGAATAAGGTTTAAAAATTTAAGTAAAACTTTTATTTTTTATTTTTTACTGTATCACAGCTATAATATTGTTAAATATTAGCAGTAAGGATTCAACACAATTTATATTTACTTTCATAGCGTTCCTAGTGGGAAATAGGGTATCTAAATTTAAGTGAAGTTAATTTTTTATGTTTTGATTATAGATTTTTTACGTTCAGATTGGAAGTTTTTGTAGAAACTACCGCAACCTGCATTACTACAGTGGTGAAACATTTTGAATTACACATTGGTAAACTGCATCTCACATTGTGATGCAATACCGCATACATCAAAGCCTGATGATGATACTCTCTATTAATTTTGAAATGTGTTCGTCGGAGTGCTGTAGTTATTAAAAAACTTGACATATTAAACAAAAACATAATTTGAAGAGCAAATTAAAAAAAACAAAATTTATTTCCTACATTGTTTAAGCCCGAGAAGGGACAGATATTAAGTTATTTCATTCAATTAGTTCTACATTTAATGTTAAATTTTTGTAACAAATTAGTTAAGCCAATTGAAGATTAAAAAATAAAAATAAAATTCATACAATATGATACTTAAAACACCCTAAAAAAATTAGATTCCGTTCAAATGAAATCGAAATAAATCTTAGACTTTTTTTTAAGTTTTGTATTTTGCATGCATCTTATCATTTTAGGCACAATTGTCATAAACATAACACAAAATCTGCAATACAAATATTTTCAATTAAAAATGGAAGAAGTCTAAGATTTATTTCGATTTCATTTGAACGGAATCTAATTTTTTAGGGTGTTTTAAGTATCATATTGTATGAATTTTATTTTTATTTTTTAATCTTCAATTGGCTTAACTAATTTATTACAAAAATTTAACATTAAATGTAGAACTAATTGAATGAAATAACTTAATATCTGTCCCTTCTCGGGCTTAAACAATGTTGGAAATAAATTTTGTTTTTTTAATTTGCTCTTCAAATTATGTTTTTGTTTAATTGTTTTGAGCAGTGTACATACATATGAAGATATCATTGGTAATATAATTCAGCGAACGTGGTGGATTCCTTAACAAATTTGTAGATATTAAAAGTTTAACCATAGCTAAAATACTTCATTAACTTCAAATTTTCAGTTGTCTAACAGTGGACTACTGATTTAAGTTAAAATATTTTCTATAAAGACGACTTAATACGTTTTACGATCGATAGTATGAGAGATGCATATAAAAATCTCCATTTTGGAAATATTGATATTTATAAATGATTACAACTTATTATTCATAATATATATATATATATATTATAAAATAACTTTTGAGATTTGAGGATGCAGGAACGATTACAAAAGAGTCCCTTGAAGATCCTTGTTAAATCGGGGAACACATTAGATAAATTAAAAATGCATAACAGTTAGTTATTAAATTTTCAAAAAATTGACACAAATATTTAATTATATTTTCAGTTTGAAGCATCGAATATACATTTTTTTTTTAACCTTGAAATAAAATTACTTTTTCGTTAAATGTAGCCAGTGACTTTTTTTTTCCCCGGTTGTTTCAAAACATTATATGTATGTTCATCCATACCAAGCCTCTCATTCAGTGCTTTTTTCGCAGCATTATTCGAGCATTTGCTTCAACTAACTTTCAAAATTTCATCCTGTTCTGCATCAAAATCAGAACAATCTAAATCGAACGGATCTTGTCTGTTTTCTTCACAAAATGTTTGAATAATCTATAGTTCAGAAATGGAAACGTGAGCGCTATAATTCACATAACCTGTAAATGAAAGATTCTAGCCAGAAATGTGATAACAAACTGATATTTCAGATTCTTCTAAATCAAATTCTTCATCATCACACATCGGTTAATAGATAAACAATAAAATAGAAAAATCTGATACTACTTGTAACTAAAAAATTTGCTTAAAACCTATGAAATTCATCAAAATTATAAATAAATGGAAAAAAACTATCGTTAAAAGAAGGATCGTTTAACAGAGAAATAAATCAGTGAATACGGGCTATTAAAATTTATCATTTAATCGAATTTATATACTGAAACTTCTAGTTTGACCACTGCGACAGCGAATTCCTAGGCCTACAGTTAATGATCTATGTAAATGGTCTTCAATGAAGAGGCACTTATGTCATCGAAATTAAATTTGGCTCCCGAGGCCCTCACGCATTTCCCCCCTTTATGAATAACCATTTTTCACCTTTCATTCACCCGCTGCTGGCTGTTTCATAAATAAATTATGAGCATAATAATGTCCAGACAACCTTGAAAATTTTCTCTGAATTATAACGAGATTGCAGTAACGTCCAAATTATCCTTTAAGTGGGCATTGGCATACCATGCAGATGAATCGGCATTAACGGAATTGGATTCTTTTTTACGAGTGGGGAGAGGGATAAAGTTTTGTTTCATCGATTCTAACTTTATTGTGTCTGTTTGCTGTTTTTTATTAGGTGACCTGCTAATAAGATCTGCAAGATTTATAATTCTAGCACACCAATAATTCTTTTTGACATTTTCGCTTTCATTCGTCGCGATATCTCCGATTAATTTGCCTATAGAGCTGAAATTTGAGGCTTTAATAATCTCGATAGATACTGAAAACAGAATCAGGGGAAATAATGTCATCTTTACGCAACTATAGTAATTGTAGTTATTTTAGTTTTATGAATGAAATTTGACAATATAAATCTAGAACTTATTGAAGATATAAATTAAAATAGTTTCCGAATGCTGAATCGCTTTGTTAGCAAATGGAATCTAAAGCTGTGCGTCATTATGACACATATGTATATAAAAATAGCAAGTAAAGCCTTTGTGCAACAATATTAAAAAGCAGAAAAAAACAACGTTTAAAAATGCACAAATAATACATGAAAAGCAGCAAACAGCTGTTTCGAATCTACTAGCGAGATTCTTCTTCAGTGCAAGATAGGGGAAAAAGGAACAGCGTGCTAGAAAAAGCAAGGCTGAGCAAAATGATAGACGCAGACGCGCTGGCTTATATAATATACAAAATCCGTCCATTCTGAAAAGCATTCTAATTCCAATTCTAATACTTCAGTTGTGTTACCATTTTTTCCTAAAATCATCAGTCAGCAAGTTACTAAAATCTTAAGAAGGTTTGATTTTAATGTTATTTTTTCTCCTGTTAATAAAATCACTTTTTCAAATCTCAAACACCCCGTTGATCGCCTAGATAACTGGAGTATTTGCGAAATCTCTTGCCAGTGTGGCCTTTCTTATATTGGCCAGACTAAACGTGCTCTTAGATTTCGTTTAAAAGAGCATGAAGGTTATGTTAAAAATCAGGAGCTCAAACGTTCTTCTATTGCTCAACATTCTTGGTCTTTTCAACATAGGTTCGATTTTTCCTCAGCCATCATTATCCAAAAATGTTCTTCTAACCTTGATCTTGATTTTTGGGAAGCTTACCACATCATTAAAAATTATCACTCTTTAGTCAATGACTTATCTAGTACTCCTGATTTTTCAAGTATTTGGAAAGCATTAATTTAATTTCCCCTTTTTTGGTTTCTTTTTCTCTCCTTCTCCGGTAGATGTCGCTACTTGTCCACCCAGTCGTTTCCACTGCTTCTCTCTCATTGGTTGTTTCTGGAGCCTCCGCTACCCACACAGGGTATATAAGCCAGCGCGTCTGTGTCTATCATTTTGCTCAGCCTTGCTTTTTCTAGCACGCTGTTCTTTTTTTCCCTATCTTGCACTGAAGAAGAATCTGGCTAGTAGATTCGAAATAGCTGTTTGCTGCTTTTCATGTATTATTTGTGCATTTTTAAACGTTGTTTTTTCTGCTTTTTAACATATGTATATGTTGTAAAACTCGGGTTGGAGTCGCGGTTGGTGGCATTCGTACTTAAAGAACACACAGTTTTTTCATACATTTCTTTATTGGGCGTAAAAATATCTTAGCCGGAGTTGCAGTCATCCAAAGGCGGCGCCCGCCAGGGTCAATTCGAGCAGCCCCAATCCCGTCTGTTCACAAGGACGGCTCGTAGTAATCTGCCTGAATTTACAGTTCTAAGAGATCACCGCACTTCAAGACTACTTTATTACAATTTATAGCCTTAGATAGTTTTATATTAGATGCTACTGAATAATTTTGGATAATTGGTCTTCAATTTAGTGTAAGTTGCATGTTCATGCTCTTCCGAGATTTAAAAGTTATAAATACTTGATAATTGGGCCATGTGTTGCGAGTTACTTCTGAATTTAATTGGGATTTGAAGTAGCACGGAAAATATGACGTTTGCAAAGTGTCAAGACATCGAACATATGTCTGCACTGATGATTATCAAAACTAGACTGAATTTGATAACATCCCTTGTTGGATTCTAACGATTTGAAGTGCTACTTGGGACAGATGTAGAAATTGAGTTAGCAACTAAGGGGAAAGTACACTAATTGGAAAAGTTTATAGAGCATCTTACCAATTTTATAACATATATATATATATATTTTTTCTTTTTGCGCCAAATAAAATAAAATATATTACACATAAAATAACATATTTTCAGGATTCGTACCACTAACTTCGAAAAGTAATATTTGTCTTATTTAAAGACACTTGCGATTATATAGGGAGAAGATTGGTATTTTAAAATAGCAATATCAGTGGTGGAAAATTGGCGCAGAGGAGGAGCCTATTGACACCACAAACATTTTATAGTATTCTTCAGCTTAATAAAAACGCAGAAATTATGTCATTACATAAACCGAAAAATACTTCTAAAATTTAGTGGTGTCAATAGGCTCCTCCTCTGCGCCAATTTTCCACCACTGCAATATCCAAAAATTAAAACAGTACTAGTCCCTTTTTAACACTTTCCTACATAGATGAAACGTGTTTACGAATTCGGTTTGTGTGTCTGCCGTCTGCTATGCTCTAACTCTCGTAAATATTACTCGTATTGCCATGCAATCGATATATGTTATTGAGGTTCACAATGGTAGGTTAGCTATTGAAAATGGAGTGTGTAGCATTTTTAGTTCGTTTTCAAGGGATACTCAAAAGAATCCCGTTACGTTATGGTCTATGGGAGAAAATCTTTTGTGGTGTATTTAACCCTTAACCGGAAACGTGAAAATCCCGTGCACAAACAGAACACTTAATAATTTAACATATAGTGAACTTAAACATCTAATCTTTAATAGTATTGCATTAACAGGACCAATTTTTTAATATCTACCCTGTCTATCTATATTATAAAGGACAAACATATCTGTGCGTAACGCATACGTCATTTTGCGAATGGCAACACTTTGAAATTTGAAATAAAATTTTCGTTTTGCAATTTTTGCTACTGAAAAATTTTTAAACTTCTACACGTCGCACATTTTCAGTTTTTATACCGTCGTATAAGGAAAAAAATGTACTTTTAAATGTAATTTGTTTGAAAGCTCTCAATTTATTTTTGAAATATTAATTTTTTTATTGTTTTCAGTACCAATTTTGTAACTGTGGCAACAGAAGTACTCCATTTCTATTAAAAGTAAAGGGAAAATAGTAGATTACTGTATTATTTTTTGTTGCCATTTCCTCATAAAAATTTAAATTAAAATACATGGTACGTCAAAAATACCATCTGTCATCAAAAATCCTGTGAATTTTGGTTTTATTTCGTTTCTATTCATCAATTAAATGTTTCTTAGTTTATAGTAAAAATATTTTGCAATCTATATAACACTTTCTCTTTACGAAAACGTATTTTAAATAATAGTGTGATTTTTCTTCACAATTACTTATTTCAGAAAGCTGAAAGAATGCAATTTTAATCCGAATTTTGAAAAAATGATTTCTGATAATGAATTTAAAATGATCAAATTAAAATAGCATTTTTTTAAACATGGTGAATATGAATATGAGAAGTACATATGCAAATTATGAGAAGGTGAAAATGATATCGGATTTAGATTTTACAGGGGAAAAAAATCTGATTGTATCAAACTAGAATAAATTTTATCGTTTTGATTCGGGAAAACGAAGCATAAGAAACTTAATTGACAACTTCGTCATAAAAATTGTTTTTAATTATATTTTACTGATTACATATGCGATTAAAGTTTACTTTTAATAATTCAGACAAACAACTGAGTTTTATAGAAATAGTATTTTGTTAATTTTAGGTTAAAATAATATTTGTTTGAGAGTTAGCGAAGCCAATTTAAGATGCATTTTCTATTGTAACTAATATTGTAGGTTTATTATAAATGAATGAAACAGTTCCTTCTTAAATATTTTCCTTCGTCGAAGTTCGGCGGGTTCCATCTCGTATATATAAAATCCTATTGAAACGGATATTATGAAACGAATTTATGTAACGATTCTATGAAACGACTGATTAAACAACTAATTATGTTTCACGGCAATTTCTCCTAAAATACGGAATACTTTGCGATGAAATTAACACCAAAAATCCGTATTGAACTGCAGATCTCAAAACTGGTATTAGAATTTTTTAATTCGAATTACTTTTCGAAATATTAATTTTTTTCTAATTTTATATACTTTTCTCTAATGATGGCAACTCAAATTTTAATCATAACAGATATTTTTTTTCAGATTTTAGAAAAGGTTACTATTTTAAACTAATTTGACGAGAAGTTTGGCCTCCCTTAAATGTATGCTAAGAAATGTATCATGTTACTTTTCTTCATAATTCAATTTGTATTTCATTATCATTTTATTTAATACAAACTGAAACATTTAAAATAAATGGCTTTCATTTCTTTATTTTTTTTTTTTTTTAACGAAATGAAAAGAAAAATATTAGGCACAGATGTCATATACGCACCGGGGACCGGAGTACCTAATTGGCGCCAAAATGGCATTATTTTGGTTGACATGGTAACCCGGCTATTGTTGTTTATTTAATAATAAATGTTTATTTACTTTATTTTCTTTTTTTTAATTACATAAATTGTTTTGTTCTATAGTTAAATATTTTTTTTGGTTATTTTCCTTTAAAAATAATAGAAAATAATTAAAAAATACGGTACTACTTAGTTATTCCGTCGACCCATTTCGCCAAATTATACAAATTGACATATTTTTTATTTTAAATAACGAAAGAACAAAGAAAATAGTACAACATTAATAAATATACAAATAAAACGTCTAAATAAAAATCACTTGACGACGTAAAGACGTGTAACTTGCTTAAAGTCAAGTGAATGTGACATTTACGATCAACCATTATTGGCATTTAATCTTATAGTTTGGTGATAGATTTTTGGTCGACGGGATAACTAAGTAGTACCAAAAATACATATGTAACTGGTATTCGAAAACGAGGTTTTTGCCAAATTTTCGTTAAAAAAAAGATAACGCCAAACCCGGTGCGGATATGACATCTGGCCAAATATTAAATGATGTAACAAACGATGACATTTAATTTCAACTTCAAAGCAATGTTTTAATTTACCCCTCGAAAAATAAATAAAAAATTCTAACTTGCGAGTTGAAAAATAGCTATTGGCGAGATTTGCACCCGGCCAGCGAAACAGTACCAAGAATTCTTTGCGACCAAGGAAACTTTTATGTAGTTTTATTCGAAAAAGAAATTTGATTTTTTAATCAAAAGGGAAAACTTTCGGCACAGATGTCATATACGGACCCTTGATTGGCGAGATTTTTTTCTGACGCCAATGTCATATACGCGACGGGTACTTAACTGGCGCCATAGTATCGTTATTTTGCTTGATTTGGTAAGCCGTATATTGTTCTTTATGCTGTTGATGTTTTCCCAAAATTAGCGCCGGAAAAAAAAATCGCACCAATATGGGACCGTATATGATATCTGGGCCAAACTTTCATATGAAAAGCGAAGGGATCAGAGTGTATTTATTTATGGCAGTTACATGACTTGGACTATTATAATATAGATGAAATGATGGCGGTAGAATAATATTTGGCGACTTATCACCTGTACCTGGCTAACATTAAAGTACCAAAATGGCACCAGGAATATAAAAAGCGAAGTGGTTCGCCCGGAATTTTTGATGATAGTCACATGACTTAGGCTATTGTTATAGAAATTGTTTTAAAATACCGGGAGACAAAGACTCTGTACACTTAATTCATTTTATTTTAGCTTCTTTTCAAATGCTTAACTGATCCTCTTTAATCAAATACGAAAACAACCATTGGATGTCTTAACAGCAACTGATTCGGCCTTAAATTTTTGAAATCAAAGGAAATTGAATGGAAACCCGTTTACAGGGAGATCTGCACAGCTTTTTTCAGTATAATTCAATCTTCTATAATATTTTTAAAATCGATCGGATTAGCGTGTTTTTAGATTCTGCGGAGTCTGAACGGGGATTGGCGAGCATAGCTTGTAGAGATCCTGCATTAGAGAGAGATTGGATATTGAAGAAATGTCCGCCATTTCCGTTACAAAGTAGATGGAACGCCGTACAACGCAATGCATTTTTATAGGCGTCTAAACACTTTTTATTGTATTAAAATTATGAAAATTTCGTTTTATATGCCTTCAAAGAGTCTTTCGGAACATAAATATAAGCACATTTCCATTTTAATGAGTAAGAATTCTCAGAAGATGCAATTATTTTACTCAGCTGTTTTACGCTATGCAGCAGTGCGATTTTACTCAGTTGTTGGATTTTGATTTATTTATAGAATTTGTTTTTCACATTTTTTATTTGTTTCTTTAAACAGCAGTACCCGTATTTAATTTTTTTCTAAACTTTCGTTTAATGTTTTGATAACAATACTCATTCTAATACTATATATTTACCAGACTTCTGTATTTAAAAAGAATATCGAAGAGAAGTAGCAGTACGTAGAAACTTATCATAAAATATTTTCAGCGCAGATATTAAATTAACTTTGAGTCACATACATACTTAAATAGGAGTGGTATAGGATATATTCAAATTTTATTGTTTCTGAAATTATCAATGCAAAAATGGTGAAAATTATAATAATTACTATTGTTTAAAAATGCGTAATAAATTATAGATAGTTTTAAAAATTGAATTCTACAGCTCATTTTCTATCTGATAATCGTTAAAAATTATTTTTCAAATATTGCGAAAGTAAAATAAAATTCTTGCCCAATCTTCCTCTGCCCACTATTTTAATTGGTAAAAATAATAGAGTAAAAAATGCATTTTCTGAAAATTCTTACTCATTAAAATGGTAATGTGCTCATATTTATGTTCTGAAAGACTCTTTGAAGGCATATAAAATGAAATATTCATAGTTTTAATAGAATAAAAAGTGTTAGACGCTGACGAACATGCATTGCGTTGTACGGCGTTCCATCTACTTTGTAACGAAAATGGCGGACATTTCGTCAATGTCCAATCTCTCTCTTTGTAGGATCTCTAGTAGCTTGCAGGGGGCAGAGCCCCCTAGTAACAACATAAAAATACGTTTGTAATGTCGGAGAGAGAAAATATTAAGGGCAGATATGTAGACGCAAACATCTCACAGACGTACGTTTTCGGTTAAGGGTTAATGATGTTATACTATTTAAGGCATAGTAAAATTAATGCGCATTTCGGACGAGCACTAAAACATGCTTTATGTAGAATATGAGATACAAAGTATCATTCATCCTTTACAGGGTCACAAAAAAGAATTCTGTTACTGTACTGTCTTTATCTATGAGCGATAAATGCTGGAAGGGTGTTTTCAGTTTTAGTATGCGTTTTTAAGTTTTATTTCTTTATTTATTTTGTGTGTGTGTGCGTGTGTACTACGAGGTGTGCATAAGTTCTGGGGCTATACAGAAGAATTCGTAAGCATTACTGTGTACGAGCGTGGTTAAGGGTGTTTTTTAATTGAGTTGATTGTATGATATAGGGTATGAGTTTATATGTACAGTCGGCTCTCGTTAATTCGAAATCGGATAAATCGAATCTTCGCTTAATTCGAACTAAACATGAAGTCCCGAAGTTTTCAATGGCAGAATAACGTTAAAACTTTTTGTTTATTCGAACTCACTTTCTCTTGACTTCGTTTAATTCGAACTAACGAGAACTTCATTTTTTCATTTTTCCTTACTTTCTCACGGACTTCAGATCCTTGAAATAATTTTCTTTCTTTCATTTTTGTCAGAATTGTTCTGAACTAGTATAATAATACCATGCATTTGATATCCACTTTTTTAGTGCCCCCCGTCTGTCCATCAATGACACCTCTGCCCTTTCTTCCATTGTGGTTGTTCCTAATCCCTTCTCTAGCATTTGACCCAGTGACATTCAGAGAAATTCGCAGGGTGGACATCTGTTAAAGATAGCGGAAACCCGTTTTATCAGTACTTTCTATTTGCATTGTGGGGATCGAATTTTTCAGTCAATGGTTTTACTTACTGCTAAAATGTTTTTTGAGAAAGTAAAAGATCTTGTTTCTTTAAAATATGGCTCCACGTGGAAGTTATAAATCGTTAACTCTAGAAGCTAAAGTGGAAATTATTAAAAAGGTAGGATGTGGCCGATCTAAGACGGAAATTGCTGCAGAATATGGAATAAAAAAGAATACGCTCTCTACTTACTTGAAAAATAAAGAATTCATCCTGAAATCATGGGAAAAGAAAAGATTTGCTAAAGGACGAAAACATATGAGAACAGCAGCCCATGAGGATTTAGATTGGTTGGTTGGTTGTATTTATGACGGCCAATTATCTGCACGAGGGATATAGGCCCAGGGGGAGTGCCCTTCGTGGGGGTCTTTCTAAGGGAACCTAACCCGTATTAACGCTTGGAAATCCAAGGTTCGAAGAAAACCACGAAAACTCCGAACGATTAGGCCGACGGGCGCGATTGGGATCGAACCCAGCACCTCCCGTCTACCAGATTCGAGAGCAGAACCTCTCAGCCACCATGAGGATTTAGAAGAAGCTTTACTGTTATGGACAAAGGATGCATTGGCAAGAAATGTACCTTTGAGTGGACCTATATTCGCAGCTAAAGCGAAAGAACTTGCACTACTCATGGGTATTCAAAATTTCAATTACAGCGAAGGATGGCTGACACGTTTTAAGCACCGAAATAACATCGTACATAAAACTGTGTATAGTGAAAGTGGTGCGGTAGACCTCGCTGCCTGCAATGAATTCTACGAAAAGCTATCCGAAACTACTTATGCAATGAAAGACGTGTTTAATGCCGATGAAACAGGGTTGTTTTACAGACTTCTTCCTAATAAGACTTTAACATTTAAAGGTGAAACGTGCACAAGTGATAAACTTAGAAAAGACAGGATAACTGTGATGGTAGGTGCCAATATGGATGGAAGTGAGAAGTTAAAATTGTTAGTTATTGGTAAATCAACTAATACACGTTGCTTCAAAGGGTAACACTGCTTGTTGATTATGCGACAAATGCCAAAGCCTGGATGACGCGTGACATCTGCATCAGTTCGTTAAAAGAACTGGATAAAAAAATTTCTCGTGAAAACAGAAAAATTCTATTGCTGCTAGATAATGTGCAGAGTCATTGTAAACTACCAACACTGAGCTCTACAAAGATTGAATATTTACCCCCGATTACTACCGCACAACTGCAACCGATGGACCAAGGAATAATTCAAAATTTAAAAACTCATTATCTAGTCCAGGGAATAGAGACCGTATAGGGACTCTACCTAGCAAAATTAATGGAAGTTCTGGAAATTGGCTTACTTTATGTTTTTTGGGTAGCTGAATCCGAATTTGTAACTTCCCACCAAAATTTCCCCCGGCACCCCCCCCCCCAAATTTTGGTAAAAAGCCCCCCAAAAAAGGATTTTATTAAAAAAAAATCAATTTTTTTATTGTTTTAGGGAAAAAGTAGCTAGAAATTCAGAAAGTAGACAAAATTTGCAACAAATTAGATATATGACATTATGACTTAGGATGAAGGGGAAGGGGGGATCTGCCTCGGAACATGCGCCGCACTGCTGCGTGGACTAAGTTGCGCAATTCCATTTAACCACTTACACGTTTACATTAGCCCTCCCATCTTCCCTCCGAACTTTCTCTATAAGGTTTACTTTAAGTTTTTTGGGTCGCTGAATCCGAATTTTTAACTTACCCCCCAAATCCCCCCCCCCCAATAGTTGTTTTTAACTTAAATTTCTTATTGTTTTAGGGAAAAAGCATTACGAAATTCAGAAACTAGACAAAATTTGAAACAAATAGGATATATGACATTATGACGTAGCATAAACGGGGAGAGAGGGGGCTGCCTCGGAACATTTCCCCGCGCGCTTTTCTCAAAAACCAATTTTTTTCAAAAAATCAATTTTTTGGGGGGTTGCCGGATGAAATTTTGGTGGGAAGTTACAAATTCGGATTCAGCGACCCAAAAAACATCTAGAAAGTCGATTTCCAGTACTACCATTAATTTTGCCAGATAAAATCCCCTATTGCCTGGACTTCATCATTTAGTGCACGTAGCGCCGCAGTGCAAGTTCCGAGGCAGCTCTCACCCTCCCCGTTTATCCTAATTCATAATGTCATATATCCTATTTGTTGCAAATTTTGCCTAGTTTCTGAATTTCGTAATGCTTTTCCCCTAAAACAATAAGAAATTTAAGTTAAAAACAACTATTTGGAGGGGGGGGGGGTTTCGGGGGGGAAAATTTTGGGGGTAAGTTAAAAATTCGGATTCAGCGACCCAAAAATCTTAAAGTAAACCTTATAGAGAAAGTTCGGAGGGGATATGGGAGGGCAGATGTAAACGTGTGAGTGGTTAAGTGGAATTGCGCAACTTAGTTTACGCAGCACCACGCGCATGTTCCGAGGTAGATCCCCCCTTCCCCTGCATCCTAAGTAATAATGTCATATATCTAATTTGTTGGAAATTTTGTCTACTTTCTGAATTTCTAGATACTTTTTCCCTAAAACAATAAAAAATAGAATTTTTTTATAAAAACCTTTTTTGGGGGGCTTTTTACCAAAATTTGGGGGGAGTTGCCGGGGAAAATTTTGGTGGGAAGTTACAAATTCGGATTCAGCGACCCAAAAAACATCTAGAAAGCCGATTTCCAGTACTACCATTAATTTTGCTAGGTAAAATTCCCTATTGCCTGGACTAATCGTAAAAGGGTTCTAGAACAAATTTTATTTTCGATTGATCTTAAAGAAAGCTACGACATAACATTACTCACTTACTCACAGCCATCAACGATTTATATGCGGCATGGGACGCCGTACAACCTGAAACATTAGAAAAATGCTTTCGACATGCCGGATTTATCCATCCATCTAAAAAGAGTAGTTCTAATGCAAATGACGAAAACGACAGACCTTTCGAAGAAATAGAATTTCCAAACTTTTCTGAAAAATTCCAATGTGATATTACATTCGCAGAATATGTAGCAGCCGACAATAGTTTAGAAGTATCTGGACCCTTACATGCGGAAGAAATTGTTGAAACAATTCACGAAAAATGTAATAAGGAGATGGAATCAGATTCTGGCGATCCTACTACTATGTCCCACGTGCTTTCCTTACCCGCAGAAAAATCAATTGCACAATCAATTGAGTGTTTGTGTGCATTTATCCTGATGCAGCCGTCATCGGACAAAGAACGTAACTGTTTGTTACAAATAGAAAAACTGACTAAAAAGTCAAAAATGAATAGGACTAAGCAAACAACAATTGATAATTTTTTTCATAAAGATGATAAATAAGTGTAAATAATTTCTTAAATGTTCATCTAATTTCAGGTAAGAAAATTATAGTACAATTAAAATGTAATTTTAAATGCAGTTGTTCTATAGTGTATTATTAATTTTATGTTTTATTTATATTATTTTAATCTTATTAATTATTTTATGTATTTATATCTTTTCATTTGATATTAAGTCATATTCTAACGATAACAGCCGAAATAAATTTAAAAAATACTTTAACATTAATTCTTTTGTAATAGTACCCCTTTAAACATGTTTTCCTCTCATACTTTCCATAATTCGAACTCTGGATAATTCGAACATTTCTTGTGGTCCCGACGTGTTCGAATTAACGAGAGCCGACTGTATATTGGGTTGAGTTTGTTGATTGTATTTTCCAGCTGAGCTATTAGGTTGAGCAAAAAGTTCTGGAAAACTTTTAATCCAATAATTACCAGAATTATTATCGTATATAGGAGTACTAATGGCATATCTATAGGAGTTCAGGAATTTCGGCTCCAAAATACCTGTTGAATAGTATGATTTGCGTGTATTGATCCGGCATTATTGGAGAAAATGTCTAACGATTCTGAAAGCTATCAGTGAGTTTACACAATTGGACGGCGTCGAAATTCTTCCACACCCCACCTACAGTCCAGACGTGGCTTCATCCGATTATGGCCTCTTTCGATCAATGCAACACCTTTTTCAAGGGCCGACTTTAATTCTTTAATGAAGATGAAGAAGCATGTCAAGAGTTTTTCAATTACAAGAAGCCGCCATGGTACTTCCAGCAAATTCGGTTTCTGGCAGAACGATGGAAGAAAGTCATGGACTATGATAGTCTCTGCTTTGAAGAACAGTGTTTGTTGCTTTTGTTGTTAATTTGCGCATAACAACGCGACTTTCACAAATTTCCCAGAACTTTTTGCTCAACCTAGTATTTTTAGTATGCTAAGAGATGTTTGTAGAATATAAATAAATTATATAAAGAACTGGATACACTGCCTTCTACAGATGATTATTAATGAGAGTCCGTTTTCAGTTGTTGTACGTTTTCTAAATTGCTTTCTTAAGTTATCTTATTTCACTTTATTAAACGATGAAAGTTCCGTTACAGTATTCTGGAAGTGTTGGAAAGGGTTTCATAATTTATGCTTGACTCATGATTTTTCTTTCTCTCCCCCCCCCCTCCCCCGCCGCTTCCCTAATATGTGTGATGCATAGAATGTAAAAGGAACAGTAATTCGTTTTGCACCTTATTTGTAACACACTACGGTGTAACCTCGAATATCCTGAAACTTAAAAAATCCGGCATCAAACTCATCTTCTCTTCCCTCATCCCCCCCCCCCCAAAAAAAAAAAAAAAAAAAAAAATATGTGTGGTGCCTAGAATGTAAAAGGAACAGCAATTCATTTAGGTACTTATTTGCAATACACTACGGTGTAACTTCGAATATCCTGAAACTTAAAAAATCCGGCATCAAAACCATCTTCTCTCCCCCCCCCCCCCACCCCCACCCCAATTTTTCTTTTAAATACTTCCAACTCACGAGAGAAAAAAAAAAACTGTCTACAAAATAAAAACATCAACATCGAAAGTGATGGATTAACGGACAGCGAGATCGCTGACGCTGTGCTAAATAGAACCTCCGAATACGATGATAGAAGCCCATAGTCCAAGAGCCGGCACCACAAAAACCTATGTTATCAAGCAGAAGAAAAAAACCTTTATTTTCTGGAAGAGTAGAAGTAGGGGAATCTAATAATCCATGTCTGCCGGAAGTGAAGTGGTGCATAAGCCAAAAATGAATACAACATTAGAATCTTTGACATTATTAAAATAGAACTGATGGTCAGTCATAAGTTGTAATGCATCAACAATATTTTCGCATCTTGGATTTTAAATTGAAGAAAATTCTTAGCTCCATCAATTCTAAATTCTCTTTTCATATAACTTTAGCACTTGTTATATTACTTTAAGATTAATTTAATAACTTCAACTTATGGAAGAGTGTCAAATACTCTAACATGTAAATATGTGTTAATCAAGTTACTTTGTTTTACATCTGTTTAAGTTGTAATACACACAAAATAATATCAAATCAAATGCATTTTACTTCCCAAGTAGAAATTGTTTTTTCAATAAATCTAAAAGGATGGCAATTTTGGGTTTGTTTTTCATATTTAAAAGAAAAACTTTGAATACGGAAGAAAATTTATCTCATGGCATTTAGAACTGATTGTTTTCAACCACTAAAGTTTAGATATTTTTCATTTCATTGCTAATACAATTTATTAAAATCAAAATATTATATCTTATTTAATAGAGGTTCAGGTTTGATTTGCGAAAGCATAGAGCTCTGTGAGTTCAAAATGAAATTTGCTTTTTAGAAAGTTTAGTAGAATCTTTTAAAGATGAAATTGGTATTTTCTATTTGAAAATTTTCAGAGTTGGAATTGGGGAAAAAGTAAATATTTTATAAATTAACTAGCAAACCCCGCGGCTTTGCTCGCGTAATATTTGAAATATGCCAAGTGATATTTATGTGTTCAATTTTTATTAAAAGAAATTATACTTTTAGGAATAATTCAAAAATTACTATTTAAAACAGTTTGACTAATCTTCATTATTACACTGCTTTAGGCAGAAATGAGACTTAAATTAATAAAAAGAAATAAAACTACATAAATGATAATTTAGAAAATATTTTGAAACATTTATGCTCAATTAATACGCTCATTTCAGTATTCATTTGAAGTTTTGAATTTTTTAGAAACCAAATTCTTACATCTTAAAATTAACCATGTCAAATTCCAAGTCCTACCACCTCTCTCAACATAAAGGGCTATGTTGAAATAGGAACTGTCACCATTAATTTGCCAACATTATTTTTTGAAATCGGTTTGTTATTTCCTAATATTCCACAGAAACGTAATTTAGAAAGCTTTTAAAGGCCTTTTCTAGAACGTTTGTTATTCCTGTGAACCCCAGGTGGTAGAATCATCGGCATAAAATATAGCCTGTGTAGGATCAGAGACTGTTACCATTGATTCGCAACTATTACTTTTATAATCAGTTTATATTCCCTGAAATTGCATAAAAATCGTAATTTAGGACTTTTTTAGAATGCTTTTTGCACATCCCCTTCGCTTCACCCCTTTTTAATTCGAATTTATTTTCGACAGTCCTTCGAGGGCATTTATATTTTATAAGTAACTACCATGCCATATTTAAAGTTTCTAGTCTTTTCAGTATAACAGAAATCGCAATTTAGAAAGTTTTTAGCTCCTGCAACCCTCTGGTGGTAGTGGCACAGACATAAAATATAGCTTATGTTTGAGCAGGTTCTATCACCAACAATTTGTCATCATTATTTTTTTAATCGGTTTGGTATTTGATAAGATTGCATAAAAATTGTAATTTATAACGCTTTTCGCTCACTTCATCTTTTTAAATTTGGAATTTTCTTTCGCCTGTTCTTAGAAAGCAGTTGCATCTTGTAAGTAAATACCATGCCATACTTCAAAGTGTTGGACAACTCAGTTGTGCAAAAAAGCAAATTAGAACATGTTTTGCTTTTGCAACCCTCAGATGGTAGAGACAACAACATAAAATATAACCTATGTTATAGCAGGGACTGTCACCATTGATTTGCAACCACTACTTTTGAAATAGCTTTGGTATTTCCTGAGATTGAGTAGAAATCGCAATTTACAACGCTTTTAGAAAGCTTTTCGCGCATTTTCACCCCTTTTTAAATTTCGACTTTTTTTTTTAAACTGTTCTTAAAGATAATTTATATCTAATAAATATGTACCTTGCCTAATTTTAAGTTGCTAGCCCCTACCGATCACAAAAATCGAAATTTAGAACACTTTTCTGCTCCTGCAACGTCTACGTGATAGTGATACCGACATAAAATAGCGTCTATGTTAGAGCAGAGGCTGTCAGCATCAATTTCGTACCATTACTTTTGAAATCAGTTTGATTCTTCCTGAGATATTGCTGACAAATCGGCATTTAGAACGTTCTTAGAACGCTTTTCGCGCATTTTGCTCCTGCATCTCCTCTGGGGTAGTGGAAACAGATATAAAATATAGCCTATCTTGGAGAAAGATCAATCACCATCATTATTACATCATTATATTTGAAATCGGTTCAGTACTTCTTGAGATTGCATAAAAATCGCAATTTAGAACGTTTTTTACAACGCTTTTTGCGCATTTTGACCCCCTTTTAAATTTCGATTTTTTTTTAAAGAAATGTCCTTAGAGATCATTTATATCTTATAACTAACTACCATTCCAAATTTCACGATTCTAGGCCTTCCGTAACGCAAAAACCGTAATTTAGAACGTTTTTCTCCTGCACCCCCTTTGGGGTAGTAGCGCCGACATAAAACATAGCCTATGTTGGAGCAAGGGTTGTCACCATTATTTTAACGCCATTATTTTTTAAATCGGTTTGGTATTTTCCTGAAATTGTGTGGAAACCACCATGTAGAACGTTTTTTAGAACTCTTTTCGAACATTTTCACCCCTTTTTAATTTCGAATTGTTTAACTCCTTGAGGGGCACCGGTATATATTATATACCACCTACGATTAAAGAAGTTTTACACCAGAAAAAAATTATTAAATTTTACTTTTCTAACTTTGGTGGAAAAAAGCTGTAAAATTGCTTTTACTTATTTTGAAATAGAATTTTTCAAAGATTTCGGTGGGAATTCAGCATTTCACAAACATAATTGCTTGCCCCTCAAGGGGTTAAGAACTGTTCTTAGAAATGCTTTATATCTAATAAGTAGCTAATATTTCAAATTTTTGCGTTTTTAGAACGTTTTTTGCTCCTGCACCCCCTTTCGGATAGTGACACCGACATAAAATATAGCCTATCTTAGAGCAAGCGTTGTCACCATCATTTTGACACCAATATTTTTTAAATCGGTTTGGTATTTCCGGAGATTATGTAGAAACTACCATTTAGAACGTTTTATAGAACGCTTTTTGTGCATTTTCACCGCTTTTAAATTTCAAATTGTTTAAGAACTGTTCTTAGATATCATTCATATCTTATAAGTAACTAATATTTCAAATTTCATATTTCTAGGCCCTTCAGTAGCGCAAAATCCGCATTTTTAGAACGTTTTTTGCTCCTGCACCCCCTTTGGGGTAGTGGCACCGACATAAAATATAGCCTATGTTCTAAGTTGGACTAACACCATCATTTTGATACCATTACTTTTGAAATCGGTTCGGTGGCTCCAGAGATTACCTCTAACAAACAAACAATTTTTACTTCTTTATAATATTAGTATAGATAGATATATAGATATATGGATTTGGGGGCCCTTGGGCAAAGTCCCGATTTGCCCATGCGATAATAAGGGCCTGGGTCGATGCACCATCATTTTTAGGCAAATTAAATAACAATATATCAAAGAAAGTCTCGTCACAAACAGCCTTTACGCTGCGCAAAGAGTGATAAAATTAAACTCTAAGCAATTAACTTTGAAATTAACACAGTGCGGACAGCTTTACTTTGAAAAATGGCATAATTTCTTAACATTTGCTACTTGGTATTCCTCCAAAACGGTAGACAACAAATAAAGCACTCGGATTAAAGCGGAGGAGCCAGACGAGACGGAGTACAGACATTGTAACAAAAATTTTCTTACCTGTAAATTAAGCAATGCAAAGAGTAAAAACAAGTTATTAAAAAAAGGAAAGATGCAGGAGATTAATGTCGTTGATGGAGACAGTGAAACTGATCCCAGCAAGATTGTATCTACACAGCAGAGATGAGAAACACTGTAGCAAAGAAAACCGTATTTTTTTCTTTCAAACGAATTTCTTGAAAGTAAAAGAAAGAATAAAGAAAAAGGTAGATTTTTAAGTGAATAATTTAACAATCTAAGACGCATAATTTTCTCATTAGCTGTATCAATAGTACGCGACCGTTCACGATGGCTCAGAGAAAATGAAAGGCGCATTAGCGAAAGATCGTGCTTGTCGCGTTATTCTTAATTAGGAGCTAACAAATTGTTTTCATGAAACCCATTTTTACACTCTTTTATTTAACTCTACCTGCTTTTTGTAAGGAAAGATGGAATTTTTCAATCGATATTTAATCCACTTCCTGATATGCTAGAATTTTGCAAATTATATACAATTTTGTGTGTCCTATGACAATACAATATTTTATGATTTTTACGACTTAATTATTAATTAATACATTAATTTTAAGACTTTCCGATTAGCCCGCCACAAATGATAAATCGTCAAACATTCTCTGTGACACGTACAATTGTATGGCAGTTGAAAAAACAATGGATTTAATGATGCGCCAACGCTTACCGAAATAATCCAAATCGCTGTAAAACTGCAACAATGAAACATTTTAAAGACTAAAAAGTAGAAAGTAAATAATAAATAAACAAGAAAGAAAAATCACGCGTCTAGCATAGTTTCTGAAACACTTTCCAACACATTCAGAATACTGAAACAAAAATTCACTATCAAACAAACACATGGAATCTCAATTTCGGCGCAATTATCACCTACAGTCGGAAAATAATTCAAATTCTTTTGTGAATCTCTGTATATGATCTACCGATTTGTACATGCAGAACAATATTTAAAATGTGAAAAAATCCGTAAAAAAATCCTTTTTATCAATTTCTAGATATGAAAATGGAAATGTATCTGAGTTGTTTTGTATAGCCCTATATATGGTCTATAGAAGTGGTCAGTATGAAGAGAAGGAAAAATACACCTTTGGCCATTCGTCTTTTAATTACTAAAAAATATTTCGCCATAAAATGCCAAAGAATATTTTGCCTTTTTAAATTGCCATATTCTGCTATCACCAGCAAGTTGGGAATTCCAAAATCAACTGTTGGCAACATAGTAAAGAAATGGAAGGATGGTAAACGTGTGCGCGATCTTCCAACATTAGTAGCCCCAAGAAAAACGACTCAACGTCAAGGCGCGTTGATCCGAAGGATATATTGGTAGCTGACCCAAACAAAAACGCTGCTGGAATATGTAAGATGGCCACCGAACATGGACTCACAGTGAGTAAAGACGCCATAAGACGTCGTCTGGATGCCGCTGAATTGTGTGCACGGGTCCCTGCAAAACAACCTCTTATCCGGGCAAAGAATAGGAAAATCCGATTGAATTCGCTATAGGGGCCCCAAACGTGGACAACCAAAGATTGGAAGAAGGTTCTTTGGAGTGATGATTTTGGAGCAAATTCAATTTGTTTGGAAGTGCTGACCGACGTTACTTACATTCGTCGTCCAAAAGGCACCAGAATGAATCCCCGATACCAACGTCCAACAGTGAAGCACCAAAACTGGTCAGTAACGGTCTGGGGAGCTTTCCATCATGGTGGCGTCATCTCCCTCGTACGTACATATCGGTGGGATTATGGATCAAAATGTTTATAAAAACATCTTAGAAGATCACATGCTGCCTTATGGTGACAAATTAGTTTACAGCTAAGAAAATTAAAGTTTTGGACTGATCGAGTCAGTCACCTGATCTCAATTCAATTGAACATCTTTGGGAAAACATCGAAAGAAAAATCGGGGCACGGAAGCATTCTAAGGCAGAACTCCTTCAGGATCTTCAATCGAAATGAGGAAATCCCTAGGTCCACCTTAGAAAGCCTTGTTAATTCTATGCCCAGATGATGTGCCGCAGTCCTCAAAGCAAATGGATATGCAAATAAATATTAAATATTGCTGTATTTCGTTACATTAAAACGCTTAATTTCAATACAAGTTTAGAAAAACGGAATCGTCTCAAAACTTTTGCTTAAGTAATTTTGCGAATTTCCGAATTATTTTTAATTCATGCATATGTCTTAATCGTTATAATGTTGCATTTTGTTGAGCTTTAAAAAGGATACAAATTACTAATTTACATCATTAAGAAATTTCGCTTACAGAAAATATATCGTCTCAAAACTTTTGCCAGCTACTGTATCTCTTCTCTCTATTCTAAAAAAAAGTAACTACCGCTGTCACCGCCGCCGCCGCCGCCGGTTTTGAATTTTTTGTGACCGGAGGTCTTTCTTCGTTAATATTAAAAAAACTGTTGCATACAAAAATATGAAAATCGGTAGTATTATAGAAAATTGTTTGATAAACACGCTGATGCAGACAGTTTTCAAATCGAAGAATTATTTTAAGAGATATTTAATGCCAAAGTTGGACAAAATCGTTCCATTAAAAAAGTTTTATAGGAGCAAAAACTGTACATAGGAATTTAATCATTTTTAGATCATTTTATGCGTCAGAATTTCCCGGTGTGCAGATTGCAGTTAGTTTTTTAATTTGAATAATTTTTCGAGGTTTTATTTCTATTTTAAATTCAAATTTTCAGCATTTCGAGAGATATTTTTTTACACACTAGGGGGCTCGGCCCCCTACGAGCTACGCTCGCCAACCCCCGTCCAGACACCGCAGACTCTAAATGCACGCTAATTTGATCGGCTTTAAAAAGATTTCGAAAGATTGAATTATAATTTAAAAAACAGTGGCGATCTCCCTATAAACGAATTTCTATTCATTTCTCTTTGATTGAGGAATTTTAACGCCAAATCCACTGCGGTACTACTTGATTATCCTGTCGACCGATTTCGCCAAATTATATAAATCGCCAAACCACTCGCCAAATTATACAAATTCATATAATTTTAATTTTAAATAACGAAAGAACAAATAAATTCGTACAACATTATTAAAAACACAAATAAAACGTCGAAATAAAAATAACTTGATGACGTATACACGTGTAACAACATTTCAAAATAAGCTAATATAAAAGGAATTAAGTAAAGAGAGTCTTTGTCTCCTGGTATTTTTTAACAAAGCGAAAAGAAAGTTCTTTTAAATGAGACATTTTAAATTAATTCTCAAAATATCTAATAAATGTCTAGCGCAATTTCTAAATTTAAACTTTTTCGCAATATCATTTTGTGTTCATTTTATGTAATAACTATAATATGACGTAAATATAACGTAATTTCTCCTAAGACTTCTAACGCATGTTAATGAATTTATTATTTTACAATATCCCTTTCTCTTTTAAAATTCACGTGTATACTTTTTATGACGTAATTTTTAATAAGTTCCTGCTTTTTATACGTAATTATTTAATTCTAATTTGAAAGTTTTTTTCCTGTTTATAATAGTCACGTGTAAATAAATTTTTAATTTGAAGCAAACATTATTGCTTGCGCTTTTTTTACAGTTGGCAACAGTTTAAATTAGTACAATTTTCTGAAATCTGTAAAAGATATCTCTAGAAATGCTGAAAATTTGAATTTAAAATAGAGATAAAACCTGAAAAAATGAGTCAAAATAAAAAAATTAATGCAATCTGCACTCCGGCAAATTCTAACGCATAAAATGATCTAAAAATGATTACACTGACATGTGTAGTTTTTGCTGCTATAAAATTTTTTTAGTGGAACGATTTTGTCCAACTTTAGCATTAAATAACTCTTAAAATAATTCTTCGATTTGAAAACTGTCTGCATCAGCGTGTTTATCAAACATTTCTGTATAAAACCACCGATTTTCATATTTTTGTATGCATTATTTTTGTTAATATTAACGAAGAAAGGCCTCCGGTCACAAAAAAATCAAAACCGGCGGCGGTGACAGCGGTAGTTACTTTTTTTTAGAATAGAGAGATTTTAGAAAATTGTATTAATTTAAACTGTTGCCAACTGTACTAACAGCGCAAGCAATAATGTTTGCTTCAAATTAAAAATTTATTTTACACGTGACTATTATAAACAAAAAATATAAAAAGCAGGAACTCATTGAAAATTACGTCATGAAAACTATAGTTACACGTGAATTTTAAATGAGAAAGAATATTGTAAAATAATAAATTCAGTAACATGCGTTAGAAATCCTAAATAGGAGAATTTACGTCATATTACACTTATTACGTAAAATGAACAAAAAATAATATTGCAAAACGGTTTTAATTAAAAAATTGCGCGAGACATTTACTTGACATTTTAAGATGATCATAATATTTCATTTCTAACAAAAGTATTTTGACGTGAATATTAAAAAGAGAAAGTTTGGTGAAAATTACGTCAGATTATAATTGTCAGATTCAAATTATAATTCAATCTTCCGAAATCTTTTTAAAGGCGATCAAATTAGGGTGCTGTTAGAGTCTGCGGTGTCTGAACGGGGGTTGACAAGCGTAGCTCGTAGGGGGCAGAGCCCCCTAATATATATAAATTAAAATAAACAAGCTAGCGGAATAAGACTATGAACTACATAAAAATCGGACATACGGTAAGTAAGAATTTGTGAAATATGCTTTTTAACTCATGTAAAATCGCATTATATCCCATTTTTTTTATAAAATGTTACACTCTTATAGTTATGAGAAGAGTTAAAAGGGAGTTTCTTTTAGAATTGGGTTCCCTTTTTTTTTCAATATTTAATTCTATTTTCGGGTGAATATATGCTAATGTTACAACAAAGCCGTAACCAGCTGGCAAAGTCAGAAAGAGTTTACTCACATCTGATCTTTTTTCCCGTGCTTTAATGATAAATAAATATAGACAGGAGCAGAAGGTAAACCCTTTGCCATAAAAATTTTGATTACCATAGCTGTCAACTTTTACGCTTTTTTCTTACCACTCTAATCTTTTTTTTTTTTTAATTTGACCTATTTAATTGCAGATTTCGCCGATTAAATAAGAGAAAACGTTCTTTTAAATTTTAGTCGTAAGAAAAAAGGGTAAAAGTTGGCCACTATGGATTACACAGTTTTAAAATATTTAAATGTAATATATATGGCATTATGTTTAAGAGATTATATAGCCTAGAGAGAGTTCAGTCTTCTCTGCCCTCATCTGGTTTACGGCCCTGTGGTATAAGCGCGGAACAAAGGTTTATGCTCTGTAAATAAAGTATTTTAGGAATATTTTCACTGTAATATTTTAGCAAATACAGTTTTTTTTATAAGGACCATACAACACATTTGGAAAGTGCTATTTACCTTTATAAACCTTTATTCCGAAATTTGGTTAAACCTCGCATGTCACCCCCAGGAATAATGCCAGGAATGTTAGGGTTTTCCTTATATATATATACCGGGTGTCCCAAAAAGGACTGACTGATTTTAAAATTCAATAACTTGCAAACGGTGACAGATATTTAAAAAATTCTTGCAGGAGGTTTATGCATAAGGTCAAAAGTTTTATTACAGTGATTTTCAATTTTAGTTCGATTTACAAACAATAGATGGCGCTGTAAGCAATAGTCGCTAAATTCAGGCTCGATTTTTGGTACTTCGTGGCCCGGATAATACATTTCCATCTCCTTTTTCTGCATGGAACAAGATAAAGGACGAAAAATCGAGCCTGTATTTAGCGACTATTGCTTACAGCGCCATCTATTGTTTGTAAATCGAACTAAAATTGAAAATCACTGTAATAAAACTTTTGACCTTATGCATAAACCTCCTGCAAGAATTTTTTTAATATCTGTCATCGTTTGCAAGTTATTGAATTTTAAAATCAGTCAGTCCTTTTTGGGACACCCGGTATATTAAGTGACCTACTTAACCATAACATGTTTAATAGAGCATTTTTTTCCCGCAAAATAAAAATTAAATGGAAAACTCAAAAGAATTTCGTGGATCACATTTATCCCACGCCGTATATTCATTCATTTACTACATGATCTAAAATATAATTTTCATGACATAAAGAGTTTAAAATAAATTTATCACATAATTGCTAAACAAATTTTATATTACACCACAATTTTATGTTTTTAGATTCTTTGAAATCTATAATAAGGAGATCAATCGATTACTTAAAACAACAGGTTTGCAGACGTAATCAAACGTACCTATCAAGAACTAAAAATTCATCCGATCTAAGATCAAAGAAAACTCTTCAAAATGGGCGAAAGCACATATTGTACGGCGAACAAAGACAATATTTGATAACTGAAATATTTTTTTATAGTTTCGTCACAAAAGAATTACAATGTGTTGAAGAAATGTCACGTGCTACATAAGTGGAGAGTTACCCGGAGAAATTATCGAAGAATCCCAAAAGAGATTTCGGAATTAGTAAAATAGTTATTCACGACTCTTATACAAAGACTGAGTAGAATAAGATTTGGGTCTTACATTAGGGCTCTTGTTCAGATAATCTACCTTCGGGCATCAAAAAATTAAGATAATTTGAAGTATTCGCCGTCGAGCATCTTCAAAAGTGTTACAAAGTAAAATTTTTCAGTTTTTTTCCTCATTTAATTATTATAGCTTCCGTAAAAATATCGTTTGGTGTTAAATTCGGAAGTTCGCCATTTGATTCTCCATCTCCATTAAGAAAGTCTGGGTTTAAACTCAAACGGAAATATCTGCATGTTTTAGATTAGAATCTACGCTTGTATTGCCATAGTACATGCATTAATTATTTAATGCCTTAATTTTATCCCTTTTTCCCTTAACCCAAGAATTCTAGACGCTCGTAATTATCACGACTAGTTAACGTTAAAATACCATAATCGTGTACTATGTCTAATATTCTAGGGGTTAATAGATTCCTTAACAAAACGTCGTTGTATCAGCTTCTTTTCGTACAACTGATTTTAGCCTTACTTTAAGTGCAGTAAAGCAACAATTATATCAACCTGTCGAGACGGGCACATTTCCAATACGCAAAAGTTCGGATATAAGAAATAGTGAAGACATGTAATATGTGTGTGTAATATATCAAAACAATCTTTTACAGATCGTTCTATTTTTTTTTTTCTTGTAAGGTCTTTTTACACTAAAGAAGGTAATTCCTAACTAAGAAACTTGACTGATGTATGTAAAAATAGAATTTTGAAATCGATTTTTCACTCCTTGATATACTAGAATTATAAAAATATATATGTATGTGCACAGGTGTGTTTCTGATGACAGCGTTTTATTGGTTGAATCCGCATTTTATTCGTTTTCTGATTGGTCTATACAGTAATCTGTATTTTCGCTTTACTTTCAACAGAGATGGATACTTCTGTTGCCACTATGACAAAAAAGTAATAAAAACTACAAAAAAAATTAATAACTCAGAAACAAATTGAGATACAGCTTTCAAACAAATTGCATTTAAAAGTACATTTTTTTCTCTATACGACGGTGTAAAAAGTAATATTGTGGGATGTTTAGAAGTTTAAGAATGAAATTTCATTTAAAATTGGTCCAGGAATATTAATGTTTAATCCATGGCGTACGTAATGTATGACCAGCTCCGTAGAAGTTTAAAAATTTACAGTACCGAAAATTGTAAAATTGAAATTTCTTTTAAAATTTGTTCGTGATGGGTCCAGGAATGTTAATGTTTAATTCATGGTGTACGTAATGTATGATCAACTCCGTGCGATGTTTATGTCTTAAATTTTAGTCTTCGAAAAAATCATTTTCCAATTGGTCGTTGTAATTTGTTAAATTCTTTTTTTTTTTTTTTTTTTTTTTTTTCGTTAGCTGGGCGCTGATGATAAATCGCAATATATCCTTTATAGTTACAACTGTATACCTAAGAGTTACAACAACAATGGCGTTAAGAATGCGCCAAACCACGGCCGCTAAAATAGGCCAACTTGCTGTAAAACTGTATTTATCATATATTTCTCCATAAAACTACCAGATTTAATTTTTTATTTGCAATAGTTTTTGAAGGATATGCCGAGAAAGAGAAAAAGTTACCATAAATTCAATTACGGCAACAGCAGCGTTAGTTACCTTTTTTAGAATACAGTGAGATAGGCGTGCGTTTCAGACAATATAAGAGCCGAAACGCACTAAGATTGACAAAATCCAAATCAAAGCACAAAGCACACTGACAGTAACATTAAAGAGAAAATTATTGTTGTAAAATATTTAAGTTACATCAGGAGTTTCAACTGTTCACATTGTCATTTTTCCTAAATTATAAACATCTCAAAAGACAAGAAAATTTTGCTTTCCTGTCATAAGAAAAACGTTATTTTTATTTTTATGTTGAATGTTGTTAAAGCAGTATTTCTAGTACTCTCTTTGATTTGAGTGCCATCAATGTCTGTGAAGCCACCAGCAATTAGTCTCCGGTAACCTGGTAACCATCGACAGATTGTGATATTGTGGAAAGGATTACGAAGCCCTTTTGGAATTTAGATTCCCTTACCCACAGTTTAACGTACAGAATGTGCCATAAACCTGAGAATCTCTATTTTTTTTTTTTTTAATAATAATAGCTTTCTTTCTTTTTTTTCAATTTTTAGGTGTTTTTTCTCACAAAAATGATCTATGTTCAAGGCGTAAGATTAAAAAAAAGTCCTTCCAACCTGTACCGGGGAGAAAAGGTAGCTTTCCTATTCCTTAGTTTTAATAATTCGGCTAACTTTACTTGAAAACACACAGAGCTTAAAATGCGTGAAGCTCGATTATAGAAGATTCCCAGTTTTCATCAATACTGAATTTGAATGGTAATTTCGAGAAATTAGTCAGCTATCGCCAAGTTGGCTTCATTTATGGCGACATGTTTGTCGCCGAATTCGCCAAGCTTGGTGAAACGTGTAAATAAATTTTTAATTGAAAGGAAATGGTATACTTTGCGCTGTTTTCACAATTGGCAACAATTTAAAATATTTTTTTTCTAAAATCTGAAAAAATATATATCTTGATATGATGAAAATTTGAATAAAAAATTGAAAAAACCATAAAAAAAATTAGTCAAAAAAATAAATGCAATCTGGATAAGCAAGTTTGTAATGCATATCATTAGAAAAAATGATTAAATTCCTATGAAAAAATATTTTTAGTGGAATGATTATGACCACCTTTAATATGAAATAAATCTTCTATTTTAAAACTGCCTGCTTCAGCGTGTTTATCAAACCTTTCTCTATAATGCGACTAATTTTTATATTTTGGTATGTAGTAGTTTTCTTAATATTAGCGAAGAAAGACCACCGGTCACAAAAAAATCATTTACGGCAGTGGTGACAGCGTTAGTTACTTTTTTTTAGAATAGAGAGATTCAAATTTAAAATCCTGAAGATAGTATAATTCTTTATGAGATTTTAAAGAAAATTTCTACAGGACAAAATAAAATCAGTAAATCAAAATAATTATTTTTATATTTTTTATGTTCTTATGTAAATAGGCAAATGCATCTTGGAGAATTCCAGTGCATCTTTGCAAAGGTAAAGAAAAACATAGGGGATAAAAGGCAAGCAAGTAAAGAGAAATCCTTAGCATATTTCCAAAACTATATTATAAAGCAAAAACATGTCCGTTAGTAATGCTGATGTCATATAGGCGGAGGCAACGATCCATGGTGGGTGATTTACCGATTCTAGCTTGCCAAAAGTCGATTTTTAAAAGTTTATCCTAGCGTAATTTATTTTTTGCCTGTTATAGCTCAATAGTTAGGGCGTTGTACCCTGCTGTTGGTTTTGATATAAATATAATTGTATGATCCATAGACTAGCGCAAAGTTAGGGCTTCTAAGTTGGGAATGAATCAGTCAATTTGAGCATTGTTCTTCAATCTGCTACTTGAAGCGGAATAAAATATACTACTCGATTATGGACGCTTCCAAACAAAATATGAAGTTTATTTTATCGGATTTATGTGCATAAAGTTTACACATATTAGCTGTTATTTCATATTCAACGTCGCAAAAATCTCTGTAATTTTTTTTTACAATTTTTCAGTTTTAATATAGAAAAAGTTATATGATAAAGCACGATTAAGCTCAATTTTTGATATGATTAAATAGTTTAGATTATTACCTTTTCGTTCCAATTAAATTTGTCTGCCCCTAGGCGCCCCCCCCCCCCCCCTGCAGTTTTTAGAACTGTTTTTAGCTTATTAAGTCTAAATATTTTTTTTTTTTAATTTTAATTCAAGTACTATTTTTTTTTAAAATCAAAGACAGCAAAATTTAAGTTAGTCACATAAATAAACTTTTGCACCATTATGCAACCGCAACAAGGTTTAAATTTTAACGAAAATGTGAATTTAGTTTAAAAATATTTAGTTTATAGAGGAAAATTACAATGAAGAGCACGTGAAGTTTTGCAAGAGCGAAATGTTTAAATTTATGACCAAATTTGGACAAAATTTGCTAGTTGTATGTAGATATATCAGGACAAAATGATTTAAAATATATTACTTGGCAGCAAATTTTGAGTGGTTACAAAATTGATCCAGACAAATTCTCCAAATTCAGATTTGATACACTGCAAAACATAATGTAGGCATCATTTTCTCATGATATTTTATGATTCCCATTCTTTACATAAGGTTCCTCTGTGCAGAGATCAATGGCGGATCTAAGGGGATGGCGAAGGGGGGATCGCCCCCCCCTCCCCCCTTGGGCAAATAAAGGGTTTGCAAAACGGCATTATGCATCCTCACGGGAAATGACTTGGGGCGAAGCTCGAGACCGGCGCGACCCGGGTCGGGTCACGCCAGTTTAAATCCACAAGACTCGGCCTGAGTAAGGTTTTCTCTCTTTTAGAGCCGGGCCATACCCTGATCTTAAAATTTTCTGCAAATTTGGGTCGGGCCAGGCTTTTTTTTCTTCCATGTCGAGCCTGGCCTGGACTTCATTCTTCCTAGAGGTCTGCACTGGCCAAAATTTCCAGGTCGGGGCTCGGCCTGGAATAAAAGCTAAACGTTCGGTCCGTGTCAGCCCGTATGATAAGCAGTATTGGCCCGACCGCGACTCGCGTACTTCTATAAATTTTTCTCCCCGAGCCCAAGTTGGTCTGTCATCTTGCTTATTCGTTATTCGTAAAAATTATATTTATGTTGTACATTTGTTTAGCGAAATCTTTAAAAATTTAATTTGATTTGATAAGTTACAGAGATGCATTTTTAAAAATCTACTTTTTTTTCTTTGTAGAGCTTTAAAATTGTGATTTTCTTTTATCATCCGTTTCTTTAATTCTAAATTGCTATTCTTAATGAGTTTTCATTTGAATATATTTGCCTAAGTAATGATTTTTACGTAGTGTTTATGAACATAATTGCTTAAATAGTCTTTAATATTTATGTTTTTCTGTATTCATGAATTTCGAACATAATCTAAAATAAAATATGAGCATAAGTAAGTGTGATTTATGAATAATTTTAATTGCAAAGTGCATGCTGGGCTGGAGTCGATTTTTTAGCTTTTATACCGGGCCAAGCCAGTAATTTTTCTTGTGTGGGTTGGACTTGGGCTTGGACCTGGAAATTGCAACCCGGGTAAACCTCTGATTGTTAACTGACCTATCGAAGCTGGCTTTAATTTTTTTTTTTTTAAGTTTCTTTCAGCCATAGCTACTGAATATACCAGGTGTCCTAAAATGGACTGAATGATTTTAAAATTCAATAACTTGCAAATGTTGGCAGCTATTAAAAAAAATACTTGCAGGAGGGTTATGTAAGATGTCTGGAGCAGGGGTGATTCTGTTCCGAAAATTTAACCATCTCGATGTGCATCCCGCGATTTCCACGGCCAACGTAAAAGTGGCAAAATTTGCGCAACCCGCAGTTTCCGCAGCAAATCTTTTTTTATGATCAAATTTATTTTTTTTTTTAATTATTTCACAAAGAATTTGGACGTATTTTAACTGTAAAATATATGCAGATTTGAAATATGTAATAAAACAAATGCGCAATTTTTGAACGTATTTTGATAATTAAAACAAGAAAAAAAGGGAGAGAGAGAGAGAGAGAGAATTACGCAGCGAGATGGTTAAGGCATTCGATTCCGAAAATTTAAAAAATTCATCAATCCGAAAATTCGGACATAAAAATAATCGCGAATCTTGACAAATGGTTGCCATAAAAAATCTATATCATCAATCGTTCGCAGAAAATAATTTCAATTTCGCCAAAGAATCTCTGAAAAAATGCGAATTTGGTCAAAGGGTCACGGAAAAAGCGCAAAAGTCTTCAAATAATCACGGAAAACGCGAATTTCGTCAAAGGATCGCGGAGAAAACACGAATTTCTTCAAATAATTGGGGGGAAAAGCTAATTTTGCCAAAGAATCGCTTAAAAAACGCGAATTTCGTCAAAGGATCGCCGAAAAAACACGATTTTTGTAAAAGGATTGCGGAAAAAATACGAATTTTGTCAAAGGATCGCAGGGAAAAAAAAACTCGAATTTTATCAAAGGGCTGCAAAAATTACACTAACTTCGTCAAAGTCTTGCGGAAGAAAGGTAAATTTCGTCAAAGAGTAATGGAAGAAATGCGGACTTTATCGACGAGTCGTGGAAAAAATACAGTGATCTCTTTAGAAAACAGCACACATACATACACCTATGTTTATTATTATAGGTATAGTTATCTGAAATAATATACTGAACTAACTTTTGAAGAAAATAGGTTAACTAGGGAAACGTAGGAATCTACACTCAGCCTGAAATCAACCGAATCGACAGCTAACCCGACCTGCAACAAAAATAATTACTGCCAGGAGGGAATCTCCCCCCCCCCCCCTCTACTGTAGCATTTCAGAAAAATTGCTTTGAATGACAGTTTTTTTTTTTTTTTTTTTTTTTTTTTTTTTTTTTTAAATCGAGAACCCCCCCCCCCCCCCCCCCGATCAGAAGTTTTTATTACTGCGATTCTTAATTTTAGTTTAAAATAGCAACGACAGATGGACCGCTAAATCGGTGCCCGATTTAACAACTATTGTTTTCAGCGCCAGCTATCGCTATTGTAAAGTAAAGTAAGAATCGCAGTAAAAAATCTCCTGCCATCTTACATAACCCTCCTGCAATATTTTTTTTAATTGCTGTCACCATTTGCAAGTTACTGAATTTTAAAATCAGTTAGTCCATTTTAGGACACCCGGTATGTTTTTTAGCTCACAGGCTATCAAAGCCTGAGAGCTAATGTGCCCGCCCGTTCTGTATGTATGTATGTATGTATGTATGTATGTATGTATGTATGTACGTACGTATGTACGTAACGCGATAACTCTTGATAGAAACATCCGATTTGCTTCAAAATTTTTTCCTAGGTTCACCGTGATAAGGCGCTTCCCTGATTAGTTTTTGGAGTTCATTGGTTAAGGATAAAGGGGGAAAAACGGGGTTAGTCCACACAACACCCCCTTAATTCAGATAAATGGGTTTTTCATGCAGAATGATTCGATTTGCTCCGAATTTGATATACCGGTTTATTATGTTAAGGAACATCCCTGATTAGTTTTGGGAGTTCATTGGTTAAGGATAAAGGGGGAAAAACGGGGTTAGTCCACCCCCCTTAATTCAGATAAATGGGTTTTTCATGCAGAATATGCAGAATGATTCGATTTGCTCCGAATTTGGTATAGCGGTTTATTATGTTAAGGAACTTCCCTGATTAGTTTTGGGGGTTCATTGGTTAAGGGTAAAGGGGGAAAAACGGGGTTAGTCCACCCCCCTTAATTCAGATAAATGGGTTTTTCATGCAGAATCATTCAATTTGCTCCGAATTTGGTATACCGGTTTATTATGTTAAGGAACTTCCCTGATTAGTTTTGGGAGTTCATTGGTTAAGGATAAAGGGGGAAAAACGGGGTTAGTCCACTCCCCCTTAATTCAGATAAATGTGTTTTTCATGCAGAATGATTCGATTTGCTCCGAATTTGGTATAGCGGTTTATTATGTTAAGGAACTTCCCTGATTAGTTTTGGGGGTTCATTGGTTAAGGGTAAAGGGGGAAAAACGGGTTAGTCCACCCCCTTAATTAAGATAAATGGGTTTTTCATGCAGAATCATTCAATTTGCTCCCAATTTGGTATACCGGTTTATTATGTTAAGGAACTTCCCTGATTAGTTTTGGGAGTTCGTTGGTTAAGGATAAAGGGTGAAAAACCGTGTTAGTCCACCCACCTTAATTCAGATAAATGTGTTTTTCATGGAGAATGATTCGATTTGCTCCGAATTTGGTATAGCGGTTTATTATGTTAAGGAACTTCCCTGATTAGTTTTGGGGGTTCATTGGTTAAGGGTAAAGGGGGAAAAACGGGGTTAGTCCACCCCCCTTAATTCAGATAAATGGGTTTTTCATGCAGAATCATTCAATTTGCTCCGAATTTATTATACCGGTTTATTATGTTAAGGAACTTCCCTGATTAGTTTTGGGGGTTCATTGGTTAAGGATAAAAGGGGAAAAGGGGGGTTAGTCCACCACCTTAATTCAGATAAATGGGTTTTTCATGCAGAATCATTCGATTTGCTCCGAATTTGGTATACCGGTTTATTATGTTAAGGAACTTCCCTGATTAGTTTTGGGGTTCATTGGTTAAGGGTAAAGGGGAAAAGGGAGGTTAGCCCGCCCCTCTTAATTTAGATAAATGGGTTTTTCATGCAGAATGATTCGATTTGCTCCGAAGTTGGTATACCTGTTTATTATGTTAAGGAGCTTCCCTGATTCGTTTTAGCGATTAATTGGTTAAGGATAAAGGGGGGTTAGTCCACCCCCTTAATTTAGATAAATGTTTTTTTTTTTGCAAGATTATTCGATTTGCTCCAAGTTTGGTATACCGGTTTATTATGATAAGGAGCTTCCCTGATTAGATTTGGAGGTTCACTGGTTAAGTATAAAGGGGGAAACGGGGGCTAATTATCCTTCACTTATTTTTTTGAGGGGCATTATCCTTTAAAATAAGAGTATAATATACAGTTAGCGTGAATAGTCTGTGAGCTCAATGCCATCAGTTTAGCTGGGCACTTTTCTTTTTTATTAATAAGTTTCAAAGCATTCTTTACTGAATACTGCTGGTATTAGATATAAAGAGATAAGCAGTCTTATACCAAATTAGTATTTTTTACATAATCTGAAGATTAAAAAGTATTATTAAATAACTGTTCGGGCGTGCCCGTTATGGAGCTTTTACTGTATATAGTTCTTATCTTGAAAAATATTTAGACTTTCTTTTCAAAATTCGGGTCGGCCCGAACACTTCTCGCCAGAGTGAAAATCCAATCCGAAACTAACTCAAACCGAAATTATGTATGTCACACTACCCCAAACCAAACGCGCAGCTAAAGAGTAGAAGTCAATCCGACCCGCAGCAGAAAAGTAGAAGTCAACCGGACCCAAATCCGATCCGCAGCAAAAAGTAGAAGTCAACCGGACCCAAACGCGACCCACAGCAAAAAGTATAAGTTAACCCGACCAGCAGCAAAAAATAGAAGTCAACCGGACCCAAACCCGACCCGAAGCAAAAAGTAGAAGTAACACGACCCGCAGTGAAAAAAATTAGCTCCGACCCGCGCATCAGATAGGAGTCTCCAAATTTCTTAAAACCGCACCCCCTTTGAGGACTCTCCAGATCCGCCCTTGGCAGAGATAAATATAAATATACAACAGAATATGCAACACAGCAATTTTCAAAGTTGTCGAATGTTTGCCCTGTACCTTAAATTTTAGAAAAAGAAATTTTAGGATTTGTTATAATAATACAAAAATAGTTTTATCACTTTAGCTTCCATATCGTTAAGAAAGTATCATTAAAATTATCAAGAAGAACGTAAAATCTTGCTTCAATCAGATTATTGAACATTTTTCAACGCATTCGGACTACTATAATAAATCTTCATAGTTTAATAATGTGAAAAACGATGTCTAAGTAGTAATTCGTAAAACATATAACACGTTGAAAACACAATTTCAACCAAAGTAAAAAAAAAAAAAAAAATAGCTGAAAATTTTGTACATTAATGTATATAAACTAGAGATTTATCATATAATTCACAATATGCTGAAATTTAGAACAGTTGGTGAACGCATAGCACAGTTGAAAATTCCTCGTTAGCAATTTCCGGCAATAAGTGAGAATATTACTTCAGATGTTTTGTGCAGCCCTGTATATGATTTATAGAATTTATACACACTAAATAGTATGCAATTTTTATAATTTAAAAAAGTGTCCACAACTGAAAACGCACTTCCATCAATTATTGTTCATACAGAGAAAAATATAACTGATTTATTTTGTGTGCCCCTGTATATGAAAGATGAATGGCACATCATATTTGATAGTAAGCATCTTATAGAGCACCTCGGAGATATATATCAATTTAAATACTTTTGAAACACCACAAACAATTTTTCTCCATAGACCGTAATATAGCATAATTCTTTTCAGTGTCCCTGTAAATGATCGATAAATACTACCCATACCATATTCTATAGCAATCATCTTGTAGTGCACTTCATAGATATGTATATAAATTTCAAAGTGTTTGAAATTATGAAACATCATTAAAAAACATCACAAACGATTTTTCCTCAAAGGCCGTAATGTAATGAAATACTTTTGAATGTCCCTGTAACGAAATTATGATCGCTACACGCTACATTTTACAATACCTAACATTCAATAGTGAATATCAATAACATTTTTCAATTTCATGGCGATGCGACTGTATTGACGCCAAAAATAATTTTGGCCAGCTAGGATCGGTAAATCACCCACCCACCTTGCGATCTAAGGAATCCATTTCCAGTATTAACACTTTCCGACAAGTTGAAAAGTGTTTATGACTTCGGTTTGTCTGACCGTCTGTACGCGCTCTAACTCCCGTAAATATACTCGGATCGTTCTGTAATTTTTGGATGTTGGGGACCTCTACCCTAGCACGAACCGTATTTCAAATGAAGTTTGTAGCATGTTTAGTTCATTTACAGGGACAGTCAAAAGTTTTCCATTACATTACGGCCTATGGGTAAAAATCGTTTAAAATGATTTTTCATGATGTTAAATGCTTTCAAACATAATAAATTTGATATGCATTTATCAAGTGCACTAAAATATGCATTCTGTAGAACATGCGGCGTAAAGAATACTTATTATTCATTTACAGGGCTACACAAAAGAATTCTGTTACATAATGATATAGGGGTGGAGGGAATTTTTTCAACGTATTTTAATTATGTTAAATTATTTCATTTATAATGAAATTGATATACGTCGCTGAGGTTTACTATAACTTATTTCATGTATAATACGAAATGCAGTTTACAGGGACACACAAAAGATTTCAGATACTATATTGTATCCGAAGTACAGCGATGATTGCTGGAAATGCATTTTTAATTATGTTATGTGCTTTTATGTTTCACTATATTTATGTATTGTATATGATGCGTATAAATTCTGTAATTGATATACAGGGCTACACAAAAGAATTCGTAATGGTTACTGGGTAAATTGCTTAAAGGTGGTTTTTAAATGAGTTATGCATTTTTACGCTGAACTCCATTTAGTTTACTAAGAAATGTTTGTAGAACATATATAAAAAGATATACAGGGTCACACAAAGAATTGGATACATATCCATCTATAAATGATAATTCCTGGAAATGTGATTCCAGTAGTTTCAAGGGTGTTTTACTTTGAATTAAACTTTAGCTAAATAGTGACGTGTAATAAAGATACTAGATTAACTACAGGGTTGTACAAAAGTATACAAGGTTGTTTCCATCTATTAGTATAAATTGCTAAAAGAGAAATTTCAACCTGTTATGTGTTTTCTTGCTAAACTAAATTTCCTCATTATATAGTATATATATCAACCTACAGATCAAATGCAGGGCTGTTCAAAAGAATTGGAATAAATATTTGCCATGGACGGTAACTGCTGAAATCAGTTTTTCAAATGTTTTCTAAAATGTTTACTTAGTTCTCTTACATACCTTATTTCCCTAAATAAGGAAGTTTTGTTAAAGCATTCAGGAAGCATTGAAAAGTGTTTCATAATCTATGCTTAACGCATGATTTTTCTTACTCTTTTTGGTAAATTTAATTACTTCTAAACATCGCATACCTTAAATTTTTACACCGTCGAACAAGCGGGGGGAAATGTAATTTCAACTGCAATTTGTTTAAAAACTATATTTCAGTTTACTGATTTTTTAAGAAAATCAGTCTCTATCGCATGTAGCTCGATTACGGAAGATTAACTCGTTTAAACTTAATACAATATCAATAATTCAGCATTTGTCTCCGGATAACATTCCAATGCGAAATTAACACTTAATAAATAAATAAAATAATATAAATAAAACTCAAATTTTACGCGTATGTAATCTAGCTACGCACTTAAAAGCTAAAATAAACGTAATAATAATAATAATAAATTCTGTAAGTAGCTAAATCTTTGTTGCTATCTTCGGCTATTAACCCCTGGCATGCAGTTAATACAAAATTTCGCTATTAACCCCTGGCATCCGGTTAATACAAAACTTCGGCTATTAACCCCTGGCATGGGTTAATACAAAACTTCGGCTATTAACCCCTAGCATGGGTTAATACAAAACTTCGGCTATTAACCCCTGGCATGGGTTAATACAAATCTATCTCTTTTAATAAATTTCAAAACTACATTTGAAAGCATAATTGATATTTTTCATATAAAAATGCTTTCTGTAGTTGTTAATGGGCAATCTAAAAAAATACATATATTAAATGTGAAAAATCTATTAGAGTTTTCAATTAAAAAAATGCTTTTCACATATGTTCTGTGTTTCTATGTTCGGTAACCCGTGAAGCTCGGGTTGGATTTCTTGGTTATTTTAATTAAGGAGTACAAAATTAAACCGTTTCACCAATCACGTCAAATAGCTTGAATCCAAGAATTGTGCGTTTTAATCAGATTTGAGGTAAAGAATTAAATTTCTAAATTCCGAGACACACATATATCATTCTCAAATGACGTCTATATCAAGTACTATTCTAACAGATGTCCCCGCCGAAACACGCAATCGAAAATTTTTTGGGGGAAAAAAAATCAGCAAACTACTTTTCACCAAATTATGCCGAAGTAGTTTGTCAGATTGGGGATGATGAATGCTTTTGAACGTAAAATTCAAAGATTTCAAATCGGAAATCATAAAAATTTAGACTGGAAAATTGATCACTCACAGGAAAAAAGAAAAGGAGGCATAGAAGTTAAAAGCGAGCATCAATAATGGAATCCAACAAGAAAGAAAGACACGAAAGAAAGAAAGACACTTTAATCAAGAAAGACAGATATAAGCGCCGGTATATCTAAGATTTCTGGGAGCTTAAATGAGGTTGCTTATGTATTTATGTTGTTAAAGGAATATAAAAATACTCATCACTCAAAATAGAAAGTAAGTTTTACAGCAACATAGCTATATTAGTTTGGGGGAAACTAAGACAAGGCTAAAAAGTTGTCTTTCATTCGAAAAATTTCAAGTATTTCAATTTTACGTAATAATTAAAGACTTTACGTTGTGAAATTAAAATACTAAACAAAATAGAGGTTGCTATCTAACGTACACTTTATTCATAAATTTAAAGAAGCTGTAAAAATAAAAACACATGAATAAAATAAATCTCAACGATTCGGTTTAATCTTTAAAACCCTCTTCAGGAATAAAATTTTTCAAAAATAAAATCGGTCCTGGCGATTTTATTTTTGGAAAATTTTACGCCTGAAGATGGTTTTAAAGATTAAACCGAAACATTGAGTTTTATTTTATTCATGTGTTTTTATTTTTACATCATCTTTAAATTTATTAATAAAGTGTACGTTGGGTAGCAATCTCTATTTTGTTTAGTATTTCAATTTTACTTTCATAAGAATTAAAGATGGGCGTTATTTAACGTATTAAGATAAATAACAATGCTTTCGTTTTGTAATTTATTAACAGATTAATAGAAAGTTCCTGTTAAAAAGAAAGTCCCTATTTTGGAAATTTTGTTTTTTATTAGAATTTGAATATTTATTTCTAAAAAAAACTATTTTTTCAGCTTTTTTTTAAAAATACTTTGCAGGTAATGCATTCCAAATCTAACAGAAAATCCCTCTTAAATTTGAAATGCAATACCTGCAATACTTGTAAATCAGTTATACGTTAGATGTCATATACCAGTTTATACATTTTATCATAAACTTAAATGTATTTCTGTATTCTGTTACAAGTATGTAAATTACAGTAAAATTATTTTTAGTAGAAAAAATATAAAGAAACATTTTCTTTAAATTGTATTTATAGGGAAAATTAGGCTTAGATGAAAACCTATATAAAAGGAATTTTTTTCTCCAGTCCCTTCAAGTTTGAATGCTTTAAAATCTGACCCCATTTTGACTATTTTAACGAAGTTAGACCTCATTTAATTGATTACAGGCTTAGATCACGCTTTTTACCGATTAAGGCCCTACAACGTAATATTTTGTGTTCGAAGTATTACCATTACCATGCGGATCTCCTGACATTCCTTCTTTTTTCTTGTACGTTTTGCAAGTTGGTGTCCATTCAATTCAGGTAAACGAGGTTAATTTGACATCGTTAACAGGCTTTATCACGAAAACAGATAATACCCTTTATTGCCAATGTGTATCACCCTACTCATAATGATAGCTATTTAAAACGCATTAATCATAGCTGTCTGACACCGATTGCCCCTTCGTTTTGAAGACATTTCTCACCCCTTATAATCTTTTCTTTTAGATGTATTTGTCCAGATTCTTTTTTCTTAGGCCAGGATCGTGATTTTGTCTGTATTCTTGAAGACGGCGAAATCGTGATTTTCACGAGGAAAAGGCGTATTTTAAGATACTAATGCATAGTTTTAGTAATACGAAATCTTTCTTTACACACCCAGTTTCTTCAGGAGGAGAAATTAAAGCAAACAGTACACCATGTTCAATCTTTAATTAAATAATGTTTTCAATATTTTCTATATATACCAATAAGTTCACGAACTTGGACTTTTGGCTTGATTTTTCCTAATGCAAGCAGTAGCACTCGCACATTTTTTGTCAAAAATCAGTGGCGTGGCCAGCATTTATTTTCAGGGAAGGTCTAAAATTTTCCATTTGAATGAAAATAACTTTCATGAGTCAGTCAGTAAGAAAACATGTTTCAGCTGAATATGTTGTAACGGAAAGGACGCGAAATTTCAAGTACGGAAAAACTGAAATAAATGAACGGAAATAAATGAATGAATGAATAAAATATAACTAGAAAACAGGAATTCTGCTTTTTCAGAATTTAGTGTCGCCCCCGATGAAAAAAAAAATGTATATATAAATAGTACAAAACATATTTCAATTTTAAGACTTCAAGCACAGACTTTTATTTTATGTAAAATGACGTCTTTCGCATCCGCTTAAGAATTCCACATTTACGATCCACTCTTAAACATCTACAGTAAAGCATGCATAGGATGTCACTAACGCAAAATAATACATAAATGCAGCAAAAAGATGCGGTCATTAAAGAAACTCGACAAAAAAACAGCTATCGAATGATTCATAGGCATTCACTGGTTTGTTTTTGGTTGGGAACTGACTCCAAACAAACGGTTGCTATCTTGTATTTTCTATTTTGTTTGTGTGTTGCAGCTATATCTTATATCTATATCTCACATCTAAGTGTTTTAATACTTGATATGTACTGGTAACATTTTCCACGATTTATATTTAAAAAGAAATGACGCATAGCAACCGTTCGTTTGGAGTCAGTTTCCAACCAAAACGTCATGACTGACGTCACACTGAAAGCGTCTACAGATACTTAAAATTAAATATAGCATATAATAGCTCCATGTTTTAACAGAAATTATGCGTTTATATTTTTTCAAAATAGCACATTTTTTAATTACATTTTTTTTCGGTTGTTATGAGAAAATGGCAACAAAAAGGCAATTGCTATTTTTCAACTATTTTCCCTTTACTTTCTATATAAATGGAGTACTTGAGTTGCCAAAATTAAACAAATGGTGCAAAAAACTACAAAAAAATTAATATTTCAAAAATAAATGGAGATACAGTTTTCAAACAAATTGCATTTAAAAGTACTTTTTTTCTCCAATGCGACGGTATAAAAATTGAAAATGTGCGATGTTTAGAAATTTAAAAAATTGCTATAGAGCATTTAATCGTAGAATGATACATCTGCTTCGTTTATTGCTAGCTTCTGTAAGGCAACGTTATTTTTTGGAGACAAAATAAGCTGGGAGAAAGAAATAGCATACCGTACCGGGTGCTAATAAAAAGAAACGTGCGTCATATGAAGCTAACCCGAGGCTCGAAGCCAATCCATCCAAAGGATCAGCGGCGTCTCCTGAAGGGCTGAAGCCGAAAGTAACCGTGAATGCAAAAAAATAAATATTTAAAATACTGCAAAGGATAGATTTTGCGAAATAAAAAATAATTATGCACATTAAATGAGAAAATAATGGATTTTATTAGTATTTTTAATAAATAGATAATAAAATGTAACTTTATACATTATTCTATGATATATACAATTTAAAAATAACTTTTATTAGTCCAGTATTTCAGTTTACGTTGAGTCCCCTTAACTGCTTTCCCAGCGCCCGCGCGACGTTGCGTCATCCCTGACTGTACTCATGATTAATGAATCAAGAAATCGGACTTTTTATAACTCAAATAAACATAATCTATCACAAATTTCACACTCTTTTCTTTAACTTAACTTGGTTTATCTACATTATAAAGGAAAACGTGTCCGTTCGTAACACTGGCGTCATTTTGACGGTGGCAACAGCAGACGATTAAATTTTACTTTTACTGCAATTTTTTAAACTTCTAAATACAGTAGTACAACGACTTGCATCCCCTCGACTTACGTCACCCCACATTTACGTCGTCTGGCCTGGGGAAAAAATTCCTTATTTAAGACGCATTTTGAACTTTTTTGCAGACTTTTGGAAGAAATTTAACATCTCAGATGCAAGCACAGTCATAGGGGATTCATGGGGTGAAGTTCAGCAAAAAACAACGAGAAATGCTTGGGAAAGACTGCGCCCCTTTTTCTTCGCAGACTAAAAAAACATCTGAAAATTGCCATACTGTACCTCTCTTAATAGATGAAATCGTCGAAAATGGAAGAGAACTAAACTTAAACATGGATGCTGAAGATGTTGTTGAACTCATAAATTCACCTGATCCGCAATTAACCATCGACGAACATACCGAATTAAAGTAACAAAGTACTGTCGAAGAAATATATGAAGATTTTGAGCCTAGGGGAAAGATTATGATGGTTGCAAAATTAACAGAAGGATTAAAACTTATTGAAACTGGAATGGCGGTTCTTGAAAATATTGATTCAGACGAGCAAAGTGCAGCAACGACTAGAAAAAGTTTAGAAAACTCACTCTGCTGTTACAAAGAGCTTCTACCAGAAATAAAAAAGAAAAATTTATCGGTTCAAACTTCACTGCAAGATTTTTTCATATGCTCTAAGACTCGAACGGGGAAGCTAGAAGAAGAATAAATTGCAAGTTAATAACTTATTGATTTATTCCAAATTCTTGTATTGCAACCGCATATTTTTTTTTTTCTGCTAAAACAAGTTTCAGAACTTTATTTTAACGCATTGTTGCTGTTTTTCATGCAAATATGATTTTTAGTATTGTTAGTTGAGTGCTAAACAAATATATTAAATGTGCAAAACCTACTACAATTATCCATTTAAAAAAAAAGGAAATCCGTGCGACGCTTTCTCGCCGCAACCTTTGAGATTATTTGCTGATACGCTTTTTAATTTATTTTTCATTATTTTTTTTTCTTCAAAATAACATGTTTTAATGATATGCCAAGTATAGTATACTACGTCAAAAACCGGTTGCAAAACCTTTCGAAAAACACCACATTCATCGATGTGCCTTTGGTATGTGCACAGAAAAAAGTATATTTTTTACATTAATTCTGTAACCCGAAAAGGCCAAGTTCATCCTCTTGTGTATATAAAGATGGAATTTTCAAACCGATTTTTCACTCACATCCTAGAATTTTAAAATTATGTGCACAGATGTTATTTCCGATCACAATACGACATTTTAATATTTTTAGAACTTAATTATAAATTAATAAATTAATTTTAAACCATTTTCCCTTTAACAGGGCGTAAGTAATAAACTGTCAAATAATGTTTGTGGTTGCAACTGTTTACGAGTTACAAAAACAATGGAGTTAATGATGCAACAAACCACTCTTGCTAAAATAAGCCAATTGGCTGTGAAACTGCAAAAAAAAATAATAATAATAAATAAATAAATAAATAAATAAAAAATAAAATAAAATAACACTAAAAAATAAAATGTATTTTTTAGTACTTGTTTATTATTTAATAGTTTAATATTAATTAAATTATTATTACAAGTTGGGAAGCAATTTAAAAATTCTGAATAGCTAGTTTAAATAATGCATTTTTTCCCTACTGCCATATTGTAAAGAAACAGAGCAAAAATTATTTATTTTTAATAAATTCGCTAGTTCCCGCTATCTATCAAACGTAAATCAAAGCGGCGAATTTTGTATAATAGGGGTCCACGTCAAACTAACCTATTGTAACGGAAGTTTTTTGCATCCTCATCCATTACATTTATAAAATTAGGCGTGATTCTTAAGATAAACATTGAATGCTGTGGTGACATTTTAGTATGTGGTGACGATCCATCACCAACACACTTGGTCACGCGACAATAAAATGATTAGTACAATAGAAACAGTTATCCCGATCTGCGTTGTGAAAAGATCTAATGGGATAATGTCATTTAATAAATTAGGAGGGAAGAAAACTTTGGAATAAAATTAATTTTGGCAATAACTCAAGGACGACTTATTTAACGTTGACATGGAGATATCGAACTTGTAGGTTGCATAGAGAAACATCCAATTCTAATAATTCCAAAATATTAGATACTATAAATTACGAGTATTATCTAAAAGGGAACAAGGAAAGAATTCAAGGAAAGACTTACAAGTATGCACACATAAACAAACTTTATTTTCATTTATATAAAATTCATAACTCAAATATGACCTTTTATATGATAATAACCTTTTCAAATTATCTACTATTTTATCAGAATATAACATAGTTCCATTCTCATTAGAACAGCAAAGCTTTCATCAAAATTATACTTTGTTACTTATTTTTTTTTTATCAATTTATGTTATCTTATACTTGCCCCTTTTTTGTTCACAGCACGATCCGATGATGAGGCTTCTGCCAAAATTTTAATCAAAATTTTATTTATGAAAAATAGCATTCCCGTTATCATTAAAATCTTTATCATAAACAATTATAATATTCAATGACATAAGATTGTGTACTTTAGTGGAAATTTAGAAAATTAGTTGCTTAATATTAAATGTACACATCATAAGAAAACATGAAAACAATAGCCACGAATATATTGAAATAAATATAAGGAGTTTCTCACCCAAACAGACTTCGATCTTTTCTGTAATCATCCAAATCATACAGTTCACTCATAGTTCATGGAATCCTAAACACAAGTAAGTTCATCGGGGCATAAAGTTCCTTATATATATATATATATAGTTCATGGGGATCTTTCACAAACCAATTTCACTTTCTTTCGGCGCTCTGTGACGCGTGAAAATTAGAGCTCCATCTCCACAATGTACACTTTCATAGGCGAAATCTGCTGATATGTCATATCTTCGTTGCATTCGCATCTCATCACTAACCACTGTACATCTCCAAATCAGGTGAATACTTCTGTCAGATTCTGCATCAGTTAATTTCCTGGACAAAGACTTGTCTGCTCTCAGCGATCTTTGTCAATAGATCATGACAAGGACAGGTCAACTCTCAGCATTAATTTTCATCATCATTTCCTTTTTTTCTGCATCAATCATTTTTTTGTGACAAAGATTTGTCTGCTTTCAGCATTCATTTCAATCGCTAAATTTTGTATTGTCCTTAAAATTTGCTGCGAAAGAACTTGGTGTAAAATTTTGAAGTATCAAGTCACATCTTAACAAAAATTATAGAACCTCTTGAGGACGAGACACAAGACTTAATCCTCTTTTTTTCTTCCTTCTTCCCAGCTCCAATTTTTTTGGGGGGAGGGCTAAATTAACCCAGAGCTTTCGTTCTGATTGGACTCCTGGTCCCTTATTGGTACTCTAGACATGCCTATCTATGGGCGTGCCAATTTATTTTTCACTGCATAGCATTAACTTATTTTTTTTTTTTTTTTGCCCCTTGCGCCAGGTTTCTCATGGGAATCACCACCCACGTTGAGTGTTGTAAAACCATCTTAATTGATAGAAAATTTATGGTTTCAACATCGTAAATTTTCTATTCTTTCGCTATACATTTACTGTCCATGTCTGGCGTCAGCAATGTTCTCTTTATCTATAATTTCCTATTTTCTGTCTGGTCTTATTTGGGGAGTTTTATTTTATTACACTGTTTTTGCACATATAAATATTTACAATTCGAAATGTTTTATTTTCAATATTAATACAAAATAAATTCACAATTCATATTCCTTATTTTTTTCTAAACATACCAATACCAAACAACATATATATTTTTATTTTTTTCTACGCATTATATACTTATTCATTTTAATATACTTTAATTTTGGAGTATTTTTTATGTTATTTTAATTTATTGTATAAATTAATTACTAAAGAATTATTTTCCGAGAATTCAATTATTTTTAAATGTTATTGGATCGTGCGAAAATTATTTAATTAGTTAAATTAATAACAAGCCTTGTTGTGTAGATTTCTACACTACATTGCTTCTTCCCTCTTGTTTTTTAAAAAATAATAATATGTACACCACAAAAATACACTTATAATACATATATATATTACAAAATATCAATCAAACCTGATATATATAGTAAGTTCCTCAGATTGTTCATCATATCCTGTAAGTACACTTGAATAATATAATACAAAATATAAAATAGTATATACATTTTCTCTATTGCATAGGTGAGAAATATTTATTCCAATATAAGATGGCTATTTCAATATCAAAATACTGCAAAAATGCTATATTAATTTTAGTCAACAATGTCGACTAATTTTTTTTTTTTTTTTTTTATACTACGCATACTGAAATCTATACAAATATGTACAATCATGCAGCTTGTAGGTAATAAAGTTTACTTCAAAATTTTGGCCATAAAATAAAAATATGCGCTATCTACATACCTACAGTGTGGATATTACGTAGAACTATGTTTTTACAAAAAAAATTATAAACCAAAGTGCGTAAATATATATGTACATCGCTCTCTGCTTGAAAACATTCTTTTTTTATCTAAGAATGCATTTTCATCCCCGCATCATTTCTGCGGAATATCCACTTAAAAATTTCTCCTCGGAGAAAATGTGCCGAAAATCCCTTATAAAATCCCTGAGTGGTCTCCATGTGTCCTTGACAGTGATAATAATCTCGGAACAAGACGTACAGGTCAGTACTAACATGCCAAACAGGTTTGCTCGTTATCACGTCTGTGAACGTAGTAATCACTTTTTTTTTCTCTGAATGGCTTTATAAAAGTGCGCGATTTGTTTGAATTGTGTTCATATAATATTGGATAATCTCTACACTGCATAAGGTAAGTGTCATTTATTTTAAAATCCGAAGATTTTAGTACTATCTAATAACTGTTATTATTTATATAGTTTATCATTCCTTATTCTTAATGATGTCCTTTAATATTTATTTATCAGATCTCTAGTGTCTGACTGGTCGCCATTTTCTTTTGAGCTTACCTTCAAGAAATTGCACTCATGTAACTATCATTTCATTAAATAATTTTAGTGCTTTTAAATTCATAAAATATTTTCCTTACCTCGTACAATTTCCTTTCATATGAGCCTTATTATCCCATAGGATATTAGAAGTCTGTCAATGTATCCTTTTTTATTTTTCTTTCACAGTATTTTTTGTCATAATCTTTCGTGTCATTTGGTTACGTAATTTTTTCTGACATATTTATTTATATATATTTTGATTTTATTTCACAAACAATATTATGTTTTATTTCGTTTGCGCACAGTGTAGTTCTCGTGCGTCATTATATACACTATGTTAATGAGATTTTTTTTTTTTTTTTTTTACAACCGTATCCTTTTTAATGTGGTATTTTGTATATTTATGACGTGTGAAATGTTTTAATCCTAAACTCCTAACAAATTGTTTTGCTATATATATATATATATATTATATACGCTACTATGCGTCATATGACTCATGGTACTTTGCTTAACATCTTTTGAGTTGATTTTATATTATTTATTTATTTTATACTACGATTTTCTAACACATGTGTGAAAGATGGTACCCTCTATTCACTCATATATTAGCGGTCAATATAGTGTTTAAATATGTCGTTCCGTGCACATTTTGCCGTTTTGTATTTTTTTAATTGTTCAATGGGTTCCCAAATTAATATGCATCCGTTTTATTTACTTATTTATTTTTATTTATAAACTGTGAAAATTTTAATGTATGTTGTAATAATTCATCTATAATGGTTTTGTTTTTGTTTATTTCCGAATGTTTTCATTCCAGCACAATGAAGTTAATAAATTTTTATAAACTTTTTTCCGTTCCGTTAAGGTATTGTTGCAAATCTACCATATATATTTTGTTAATTTTAGGTATATTATGGTTTATTTATTATATTAATATATTAATTTAGGTATGTGTGTTTTAATATTTTGCTTCAATATTGAAAAAATTTGTTAACAAACTCATGAAATTTTATTTTTTTTAATAATGTCATCCTATCGTCCAGCAATAAAATGACATTTTCCCGGGAATATAGCATCATTTCATACGATTATTACAATTTTTTCAAACATTATTATATTAAAATTACTTTGTTGTTGATAGTTTTAAGGCTTTTAAATAATACCTACAGATTGTTTACTTATTATGTTGTTTACAAAACGGTGTGCTTTTCATTTATGGCCCTTATGTGGTCATCCACTTTATTTATTTTCCTAAATGAGTCTGTAATGTTTATTTTAATATATGTATTAATTTATTTACTTATTTATGTATTATTTTTCAGATTTTTTTTTTTTTTTATGTTTAATCTCTTACTTTCATAAATTTTTAGCAATTTTACACACTTACATTTTGCTTACATTTTCCCAATTACTACTTGTTTTTCTTTTTATAATTGGTAGTAATATGTAGAAAATTTTTATTTTCTGACAAATGGTGTTTTAAATCGTTATATTTACAAAGAGTGAAATGTTGTATAAATTTATATACAATTTTATCCATGTTGTGTCATCAATATGGTAATATAAATGCCATATTTAAAAGTGCATCCGTGACATAGCAATTTTTATTTATTTGCATACTTTAAGACCAAGTGTTCATAATGTTTCATTTTCGTGTCAAAGTCATAAAGTGTTGTTAATATCTTATAATATGTATAATGGAAAATACATTTTCCATCCAATGTTGCTAATTTCTACTTCTATATCTCCAAAGGAACCGTTTTTTATATTTTGTACAACAAAATTTTCCATTTTCTTTTTTTTAAATAAATGTGTCAATTTAATATATATTTTTCTTTTAGTCCCCTTGAAGTAAGTATGTCGTTTGTCTATCACTAGCGATCAAAATATTTTTCCGACATGTTTTGAAATACGTCAAAACAATTTTGAAGTGTAAACAAATAAATTATATGTACCCTGTTTTCTGTTTTTCTATTTTTTTTTTTTTTTTTTTTTTGAATATATATTTTTCTAATTTTTATTTTCCAGAATAATCCTTATGTTACGCTTCATTTTTACTCACTCAAAGTATTTCTTTTCTAGCCATTGTAATTAATATGCAATTCAATATTAATTTTGTCATTCAATTATTTAGCTGTGTTGGCTACTCAAATTGCGCAATCTGCAATCCGTGTGTCGTGAAAAATTTGCCATCCTTGAAAAGATTGCCCATGGAAACAACTGCTTGATGCCAATTGCACTACACAGCCAGGATATATTTTGACTAATACGCAGCCAAGCTAAAGCTCTCACTCCTGAGTAAAAACAAAACCGCCTTGGTTCTACCGGGATTCTGCTACGATACCGGGTTGGTGAGAAAATTCTTTATTTATTCCCTTCTTATCAATCTGTACTTTTAAATCCTCATTCTTGACAACTGTTCTGTTAATCTCCCCTGAATTTGCTAGGAAGCCGGGTTAACCCAAACCAGTTTTTTTTTGGTGATGCATTAGTTTCTCTTTCACTCTTCCTCCCTGAACGTTCACACTTTTCTCTCGGAACAGGTTTGCCTTCTCTGGCTCGTTCCGCTGGTCACTGGAGGAAGCAAGAAAAAAAAAAGATGGGGGGAAGGGGTTACCCGCTGCCTCGCTATACGGGATGCGGAGAAGAGGTATTTCTCCAAGCCAAAATTATCTTCTTTATCTTAGGAGATGCTACTTAGCGCCTCTCTTTTGCGTTTGATGCTGCCGCCGTATACCAATATTTACATTTTTTTTTTTTTTTAGTAATTTTTTTTTTATGTCATGCTTACCTGTGTATAATGTAATACATTCTGTTTGTGTATATTATATATTTTTTTGTGGAGGGATGTATGAAAGAAAAATTATCTGTTTTACTTGTTTGCAAAAAATCATTCCTATTACTGTGACAAAATATTATATTGTTATTTTATTTATTTTGACTATTTACCTTTGATTTATTTTGGGTTAATATTTCAAAAGGACTTCCTTTATACCTCCAGAAGTTTTGCACAAAATATTTTTCTGACATGTGAATTTCTTGGGCAGTATTTGTCCAATTTCGTTGAATTTTATTTTATTGAGGGAAAACGAAATTTGAACACATTTATGCTTTACTACATGTTTATTAAAATTATTTATTATTATTATTACCACATTTTCTACCAAAAATTTCTACCGCATAACATTTTATTTTCATGGTATAAAATACACATCATGGCTCCATAAATTGTATTAAAAATTCAAATTTTGCTTCTTCATTCATAATAATTTTCCAATATTAACTATTTTATTAAAATAATATAATCTAAGCAAATATAAGTATATTTATTAATATTTTTATTATTATTATTATTATTAATTCCGTGTTGCCGTTGAAAAAAAAAATTTTTTTTTGTATTTTTGCTATGTTTTTGTTTAATCAGTTTGCACTGATTTAATTTTTTTTTTTTTTTTTTTTTTTTTTTTTTTGCATATAGTATTATTTTATAAATTACCTGGTTATTTATTTATTTATTTTGTTTGCGATGTTAGGCGCGAACAATTTTGAGATGTGAATAGTGACGGGTTTTAATTCAGGCTTGTCCCTGTTTTTGATTAAGTAATTGTCGTTTCTAAAAATTCTTTCGACAAAATATGGTCCTGAAAATTTTTGGTGTAACGCTTTAGGTTTTATTAGAAGTTTTAAATAAACTTCATCACCTACTTGTAGCTGTTTATGTTTTAATTTTGTGTTTTTATTTAATTCTTGATCCGATTTTTCTTGGTTTTTCATGACCTCGTGTCTGATTTCGTACATATGTTTTAATTTATTTTGCACATAGGTGCTGTACGAGTCCATTTCGTGTGTTGTGAAATTTTTGAATGGCGTTTTTATTTCACGTGCAAAAAATAACATGCTTGGTGTAAAATCCGTTATTCGATTTTTTGTTGTATTGTGCATAAGCACAAAATATGGAAGTCTAATGTCCCATTCGTACGTTTTAGTACACATGGATGCGATGGAACTCTTTAAGTCCCTGTGGGTACGTTCAAGAATGCCCTGCGAGGATGGTTTATAAATGCTTGACGTAATTAACTCTATATTTAGATTTTCCATATAGTCTTTGAAGTCTTTTGACCTGAAATAGGGTCCATTATCACTCGCTAGAAATTTTGCCAATCCGTAGGCACTAAAATATTGATTTAAAGCCTTAATTATGACCTTAGTGTCTGTCGATCTGAGTGGGAATGCCTGTAGAAAACGTGTAGCTGTATCTATTACAGTTAAGATATATTTGTTCCTGTTTAATGACACAGGCAAAGGTCCCACAATATCAGTTGTTATTTTCTCCCCTGGGAGATAGTTTTTGTCCATTGTTTTCAATGGTATCTTGATTGTTTTATGTGTCTTAAAAGTATTGCACGTTGTACATTTTGTACAGAATGTTTTTATCTCCTGATACATTCTATACCAGAAAAATCTTTCTTTTATTATTCCATAAGTTTTTAGAAAAGCAAAATGCGGTGCATGTGCGCTTTTTATGATGTCATCTTTCAAGCTTTGCGGTGCAATGTACAATTCCTCGTTATTTGAATTTTGTGCTTTTTTCAAAATTAATATTCCATCTTTATTCAAACAATACTTTTCGTATTTTTTTACCTTTCTTTGTTGCTTTAAAGCTTCTATAATTTCTGTTAGTTTAGGGTCTTTCATCTGTTCCTTTTTTATATTATCCTCAGTTAAATTTTTATTCACCGTGAAAAGGTGTTTATTTAGATTATCTGCAATTGTTAAATTGTGTAAGCAACGAGTATTGAAATCTGCTGGATTGTTATTTCCAGAAATGTGAGATATCTCATAGTCGTAGTCTTGGAGTTTAAGTAACCATCTTGCAACAATCTCAGGCTGTTTTTCTAACTGTAAATGGTACGTTAGGGCTTTTGAATCGGTCAGTAATATAAATTTTTTTCCTAATAATATATTCCGAAAATATGTAATAGTTTCGTAGATCGCCAATAGCTCAATTTGCAAGCTTGGATATTTTTTTTCTGACTCTCTTAACTTTCTTCCTGTAAATTCTATTGGTATCATTTTATCACCTTGCTTTTGTGCCAATATACCTGATGTTGCGATCTTGGATCCATCTGTGATTACATAGAAAGTTTTTGTGTAATCCGGCGGGTGAATTGTAGGTTGCGTCATTATTATTTTTTGTATTTTTTCAAATGAATGTTGTGCTCTTTCATTCCATCTGAATTTTTGGTTGCTCCTCGTAAGATCTGTCAGAGGTGAAATAATTTCCGCATAATTTTGTATGGTCGATTTAAAATATGTGCATAGACCTATGAATGCTCTCACCAGTTTTTGAGATGTGGGTCTTGCAAAATTGGTAATTTTCTTTATATTTTTTTCTGAGGGTGCGTATCCCTTTTCGCTAATTTTATAGCCTAAAAATTCTATTTCCGGCATATATAGTTTTAGTTTTGTAGGTTCAATAGTCAAATTGAATTTTTCCAATCTTTTTAGTACTTCTTCAAGTATTTCGTGCATTTGTTCTATATTTTGAGCTCCAAGAAGGATATCATCGATGAAATATTCAATGTCGTATTTTTCTTTTAAGTCACTTAGAACTATGTCCATTAAGCGAGCAAATAAATTCGTCGAAAATTTTAATCCGAATGCTAAACGAGTCATTTGAAAGTGATTGTTTTCCGTAACGAAAGCCAATTTGTGCTTGTCTTCTTCCCTCAGCTTGATTTGAAAAAACGCTGAATGTAAATCCAACACCGTGTATATTTTCTTTCCTGACATGCTTTGTAAAATCTTTTTTGTATTTGGCACAGGATATGGATCGCTCTCTACTATATCATTAAGCGATCTAAAATCTAAAGCTAATCTTACTTTGATTAAATTTTTGTCGTTAGTTTTTGATGTGGAATTTTTTTTTACGAAAATTACTGGAAATGCATAGCTGGAATTCGTAGGTTCGATAATACCCGCGTCTAATAGATCTCTTATTTCTTTTTCCGCACTCTTCTTTATATCGTGTGCTAATTTAAAAGGTTTGGTTTGGATCGGAAAATCATGCTGTAATTTTATTTTAGGTTTAATTACATCCGTCGCTCCTAGCGTTTTATAAGATTTACTGAATGCTGTCGCATGTCTCATTACAATATCCAAAACTTCCTTTTGCACTTTCGGTGGTAAATGATCTACTTTGAAATCCTCTCTTGACAATTCCTTTCTTCGCAATTCTCTAATTTGTGTTATATTTAAATTGTTAACTTCATAAATACTGTCAGTATTTGTTTCATTTTGTTCTTTAATAGAAAAATCAGTTGTAATCTTCCCCATTTCTTGATCCTTGTATAATTTTAAATATTTGTTGGAGAGATTCTGTACTATAATTCGAAATGAATTATTGTCGGATTCTTTACTTTTATGAACAGAATTCTGAATTGCTAATTTTTTATTATTGTATTTGGGTTGAAAAAAGAATTGTTGGTCTTTTTCTAAAACTCCGTCGAAAATTAAATTTACTAATTTCGATTCTTTAGGCCTTAGAGTAATTTTGTTTTCTACAAATGCTCTTATGTTATTTTTAGAATTATAATGATCATTAGAATTAATTTGTTTGGGTACAGTTTGAAAATTGTCATTTTGATGTGTTTTTTGAATCCTGTTAGCTTCTGTAAATTGATTTTCATTGGAATTTAATTTAATTACCGTATTGTTAATTTTTAAAATGTTGTTTTCCAAGTCCATGATTATTTTGTTACTTTTTAAAAAATCATATCCTAAAATAATCTTGTAATCGCGGTCAAATTCTTCTTTTGTGACATAAAATGTCCCATTTAGGAAATTATTCTCATTTTTAAATTTAAATTTTACGCAGTTTTTGAACGGAATCGTTTTATTTGACAAAGTTGTAATCTTAATTGAATTGGCTAAATATTTAATTTTTATATCTGTCTGTTTTATTTTTTCAAAAATTTCTGGTGACAATAGGCTAATACTTGCTCCACTATCTACTAAACTGGGTATAATTAGTTCCTTTTTTATCTTTAAATTCCATATTGGTAATTCATTGTTTCTTCCTGAGTTGCAACTTGCTATCAATTTTTCTTTAACCTTAGAATTTTGATTTTCCTCAGCCTCAAACACGTTTTTTTTCTCATGTTCATGTTTCTTTTTTTTCAATTTTTTGTTAAATTTTGTTTTTATGTTATAACCCTGTTTTTCTTTTAATATGCGGGACCTACGGGTTTCTACTTGTGCTAAATTTTGAGGCCCCCTTATCGGTTTAAATGATGGTGTCCTCTTTTTCCTCTGGTATTTTGTCTACCCCGTCTCTGTTGATTTTCACTTGGGAAGGTAATAGTGGGCTGCGTTTCTTTATTTCTATCATTAGGTGGTTGAGAAAAATTGTTTTGCCCGTTTTGTATATTTGTGACGCCTTGGTGTTGCCCTGTATATTGAATTTGTGCATTGTTCCCCTGTATAAAATCAGCATTTTGGATTGGGACAGTGTTTTGAAAATTGTAATTCCCTTGGTGCATTTGATTTTGACCTATCAGCTGTTGAGAATCATTATGCCAATTGGGCATCACATTGTACATATAATTTTGTCGAAGCTGATTGTAGTGCGGTCTTATGGGATTGAAATTTTGAGGATTTTGAAAATGCGGTATATAATTTTGTGGACTTCTTTGGAAATTTTTATAATTGTAATTTGTATGGTAGTTCCTTGGAAATCTTGGCCTAACATTGTATTGTTGTGCTCCCCTAGGTTGTACAAAATTTTCGCTTCTTTTATTAAAAAAACAATGTTGTGTTTGGTGATTTGATTTGTTGCATATGTGACAGAATTGTTGGGTGATGTGATTAATTTCCCCTTCGTTTTGTTTGTTTTCATGTGTCTCAAGCTTTAAATTATTTATCTGTTTCTTTAGGTCTTGTATTTCAGTTTTTTGCTCTTGGGACATATTGATTAGTGCCTCATACAATTTTTTTTCACTAGTTTCTGTTAAGTTGTTCATTTCGCCTGCGCATTTTCCGTTGATTGCTAATTCGATGTCCTTGGCCCGTTTAAAAGCATCGTCAAATTTTGTTGGAGGATATTTTTTTAATTCAAAAGAAATATCCGGTCTCAACGCCTCAAGGTATTTTGTTAATTTCATCGTTTCAAGCAGTTCTTTTGCTCCATTTTTTTTTTCGTGTCCCGATAAAGCTAAATATTTTTGTGCCTCAATATTGAATTTTTTAGTGAATTCCTCAATCGTTTGATTGGCTGTTTGTTTCGCGTTAATGAACTGTAATTGCGCTTTTGCGAAAGATTTTTCTTTTTGAAACTGCTTTATTGAATTTTCTTTGAATGTTTTGTAGTCGTTTGCCTTATGAAGTTCTGTTGTATTTTTCATAATTTCCCGTGCTTGCCCTTTAAATTTTGATTTTGCAAGTACTAATTTGATATCATCGGGAAATTGTGCCGCATCGGCTAATTCTTCAAATTCGTCAAAAAATTGTGTAATTTCTTGGTCTGGTTTATCTTCAAAATTTTGGAGAGAATTTATTAAGGTATCTACTCCTATCGTAAATGTTTCCCTTTCAGGAGAAATTTGTCTCTTCCCTCTGCCGCCTGTCATGATTTTATTTTTATGTCTTATTTTCCTAGCGGCTGCAATTCCCAAATATATAATAGAATAATTTCTATTTTGTTTTGCTTCTATCCTAGTTTCTCAGAAATTTCCTACACTGCAAATTATTATTTTTTTAATTTTAGAATATAATTGTCTATCTATATTTTCAAAATCATACTAATTTGTAAAATAATATTTTCGCATAAATTCTACTGAAATAACACTGAATATTCTGCATGCATGCACATAAATAAAACACAATATGAAATTTTCACCAATATTTCCTTTCATAAATATTAATTATAATAATCACTCGTTATGTTCATACTAAATTATGTGCTGTGAACTGAACTACTCTTTTCCTTAATTTTTCTTTTTGTTATACACATAAATAATTTTTTATATAACATACGAAAATGATTTTGTTAGTAATTGAAAAGAAAAATAAAAATAGAGGAAAATAATAATATATATGTATTTTATTATTTTTTTTTTTATATATATAAGTTAACTCATTGCAACCATTTAATTTTACGTTCTAAATTCCATTACTAACACCTGGTATTAGCACCATTAAATTTTAGTATGTGGTGACGATCCATCACCAACACACTTGGTCACGCGACAATAAAATGATTAGTACAATAGAAACAGTTATCCCGATCTGCGTTGTGAAAAGATCTAATGGGATAATGTCATTTAATAAATTAGGAGGGAAGAAAACTTTGGAATAAAATTAATTTTGGCAATAACTCAAGGACGACTTATTTAACGTTGACATGGAGATATCGAACTTGTAGGTTGCATAGAGAAACATCCAATTCTAATAATTCCAAAATATTAGATACTATAAATTACGAGTATTATCTAAAAGGGAACAAGGAAAGAATTCAAGGAAAGACTTACAAGTATGCACACATAAACAAACTTTATTTTCATTTATATAAAATTCATAACTCAAATATGACCTTTTATATGATAATAACCTTTTCAAATTATCTACTATTTTATCAGAATATAACATAGTTCCATTCTCATTAGAACAGCAAAGCTTTCATCAAAATTATACTTTGTTACTTATTTTTTTTTTATCAATTTATGTTATCTTATACTTGCCCCTTTTTTGTTCACAGCACGATCCGATGATGAGGCTTCTGCCAAAATTTTAATCAAAATTTTATTTATGAAAAATAGCATTCCCGTTATCATTAAAATCTTTATCATAAACAATTATAATATTCAATGACATAAGATTGTGTACTTTAGTGGAAATTTAGAAAATTAGTTGCTTAATATTAAATGTACACATCATAAGAAAACATGAAAACAATAGCCACGAATATATTGAAATAAATATAAGGAGTTTCTCACCCAAACAGACTTCGATCTTTTCTCAAATCATACAATTCACTCATAGTTCATGGAATCCTAAACACAAGTAAGTTCATCGGGGCATAAAGTTCCTTATATATATATATATATATAGTTCATGGGGATCTTTCACAAACCAATTTCACTTTCTTTCGGCGCTCTGTGACGCGTGAAAATTAGAGCTCCATCTCCACAATGTACACTTTCATAGGCGAAATCTGCTGATATGTCATATCTTCGTTGCATTCGCATCTCATCACTAACCACTGTACATCTCCAAATCAGGTGAATACTTCTGTCAGATTCTGCATCAGTTAATTTCCTGGACAAAGACTTGTCTGCTCTCAGCGATCTTTGTCAATAGATCATGACAAGGACAGGTCAACTCTCAGCATTAATTTTCATCATCATTTCCTTTTTTTCTGCATCAATCATTTTTTTGTGACAAAGATTTGTCTGCTTTCAGCATTCATTTCAATCGCTAAATTTTGTATTGTCCTTAAAATTTGCTGCGAAAGAACTTGGTGTAAAATTTTGAAGTATCAAGTCACATCTTAACAAAAATTATAGAACCTCTTGAGGACGAGACACAAGACTTAATCCTCTTTTTTTCTTCCTTCTTCCCAGCTCCAATTTTTTTGGGGGGAGGGCTAAATTAACCCAGAGCTTTCGTTCTGATTGGACTCCTGGTCCCTTATTGGTACTCTAGACATGCCTATCTATGGGCGTGCCAATTTATTTTTCACTGCATAGCATTAACTTAATTTTTTTTTTTTTTTGCCCCTTGCGCCAGGTTTCTCATGGGAATCACCACCCACGTTGAGTGTTGTAAAACCATCTTAATTGATAGAAAATTTATGGTTTCAACATCGTAAATTTTCTATTCTTTCGCTATACATTTACTGTCCATGTCTGGCGTCAGCAATGTTCTCTTTATCTATAATTTCCTATTTTCTGTCTGGTCTTATTTGGGGAGTTTTATTTTATTACACTGTTTTTGCACATATAAATATTTACAATTCGAAATGTTTTATTTTCAATATTAATACAAAATAAATTCACAATTCATATTCCTTATTTTTTTCTAAACATACCAATACCAAACAACATATATATTTTTATTTTTTTCTACGCATTATATACTTATTCATTTTAATATACTTTAATTTTGGAGTATTTTTTATGTTATTTTAATTTATTGTATAAATTAATTACTAAAGAATTATTTTCCGAGAATTCAATTATTTTTAAATGTTATTGGATCGTGCGAAAATTATTTAATTAGTTAAATTAATAACAAGCCTTGTTGTGTAGATTTCTACACTACAAATGCTCATAAAAGAATGTTTAAAAAAAAAAAACAGCTTTTATTATTAGTTTTAAGGCAGCATTTCAACTTTCTTCTCCAAAAGCGAAATATAATATTAACCTATGGGGAAAATAAACAGGGGATTAATTATATAATTTAATTTTCAAATATGAGTTTTTACCATAAGAATGCAGACGTTTGGTGGTAACGTATTGCTTTTTTATAAAGCCTTAACCGCTTCGGCACCATGAGTGCAATGCATCTTCAAAAGGTGCTTACAGCACTTGGTTTAGATACCAGTAAAAAAGAAAAGTAAAATTTACCTAATTAAGACATTTCCATGATTAGTAAAGAAAAGTTAATTATTTAAGAAAAAGTGGTGCAAATCGAATGAAATTCGTGTAAAAGATGCTCGAACGGGTTAAATGCATGAATTATTCTTTTAGAATTCTGTTTTTAATACTTTCCAACAAAGTTGAAAAGTGTTTATGACTTCGGTTTGTCTGGCCGTCTGTCCGCGCTCTAACTCCCGTAAATATACTCGGATTGCCCTGAAATTTTTGGAGGTTATTGACGTTTACCATAGCACGTTTCCTATTTCAAATGAAGTTTGTAGCGCGTTTAGTTCATTTACAGGGACAGTCAAAAGTTTTCCGTTACATTAGGGTCTGTGGGAAGAAATCGTTTATGATTTTTAATGATGTTGCACGCATCCAAACATAACAAAATTGATATGCATTTATGAAGTGCACTAAAACATGCATTCTGTATAATATGCGGTGCAAAGAATAGTTATTATTTTTTTACAAGGCCACACAAAAGAATTCTGTTACATAATGATATAGGGAGGAGGGGGGGGGTTGTTCGCGGCGTATTTTAATTATGTTAAACTATTTCACATATAATGAAATGGATATACGTCGCTGAGGTTTACTATAAGTTATTTCATGTATATTACGAAGTGCATAGCATTTACAGGGACACACACAAGTTTTCAGATAGTATACTGTATCAGAAGTACTGTACATTAGCGGCGATTGCTGAAAATGCATTTTTAATTATGATATGCGCTTGTATGTGTTCACTATATTTATGCATATTGTATGGTGTGTATAAATGCTATAATTCATATAGAGGGCTACTCAAAATAATTCGTAAGGGTTCCTGGGTATGAGCGCAAATTGGTTAAAGGTGGTTTTAAAATGAGTTATGCATTTTTACGCTAAACTGCATTTAGTTTATTAAAAAAAAGTTTGTAGAATATAGATAAAATGATATACAGGGTCACGCAATTAATTGGATACATATCGTGTATGGATGATAATTTCTGGAAAAGTGGTTTCAGTAGTTTTAAGAGTGTTTTAGTTTGAATTCAATTTTAGCTAAATAGTGGCGTGTAATAAAGGTACTAGGTAAACTACAAGGCTATTCAAAAATATTCAAATATTTTTTCAATTAATTGAATAAATTGATGAAAGAGAAATTTCAACCTGTTATACGTTTTCTTGCTAAACTAAAATTTCCCCTTATATAGTATATCAACATAAAGATCAAATACAGGGCTGTTCAAAAGAATTGGAATACACATTTGGCTATGGGCGGTAACTACTGAAATCAGATTTTTAAATGCTTACACAGTTATCTTGTTTACCTCATTTCCCTAAGTAACTATGTTTCGTTAAATCATTCAGGGAGTGTTGGAAAGTGTTTCATAATCTATGCAGTACGCATGATTTTTCTTACTTGTTTATTCTAATATTAAGGATTAGACGCCAGAAGTTTTAAGATAGATTTTTAACTTTTAGTAGCCTATTTATGTAAATTTTACAGGATTAATCTACCCTATCTATCTATATTATAAAGGACAAACATATCTGTGCGTAACGCATACGTCATTTTGCGAATGGCAACACTTTGAAATTTAAAATAAAATTTTGACTTTGCAATTTTTTCTACTGCAAATTTTTAAACTTCTAAGCATACCCCATTTTAAATTTTAACACCGTCGTATAAGGAAAAAAATGCTCTTTTAAATGCAATTTGTTTGAAAGCTGTATCTCAATTTATTTTTGAGATATTAATTTTTTTGTAGTTTTTAATACCATTTTTCCAATCGTGGCAACAAAAGTACCCTTTTCTATTGAAAGTAAACGGAAAATAGTCAAAAACAAGAGATACTGTATCTTTTATGTTGCCATCATAAAACCACATTCTCATAAAACCTGAAAAAAAAAAATTAATTAAAATATGGGCTATGTCAAGAATATTGTCTGTTATTCCGTGATAATGACGTCATATGCATACTTTTCTATAGACGAAGTTTAAGACCGTATTGCAAAAGTGGATTGCTTTAGCGGATGCAAATGACGTCATTTTATAAAAAAGCGTGTATTTTAATTTTTAAACCTGAATTATGTTTTGAAGAAGTGCGTCATTTTCACAGCCCAGCTACTTTGAAATTCTTTACAGGTGAAAAAGCTTCACTTTCGAGAATAATGTAATCGAAATAACACACTGATAAAATGCAATGTTTTACAAAAATTTAGAGTGTCTTTATAAAAGAGATGATATATAATTAGCGATAAATAATAGCGATTTATATTACAGAAAGTGATGATTCTCGAATGGATAGATTTACTTCGCCGAGTTAGACAAGAAAACAAATAATTCGTGGTTTAAAATAATATCATGTTCTAGAAGTTTTTGTGCAAAATTCTCTCGAATAATAAAATGCTATTCTTTAGGACATTCTCCTATAATTTTATCAAAATAACATAATTTGCTTAATTTAATTTTTCCTAATTTTATATAATCTATATATTTAAAACACAAGTCATCTGCCCTGATCTTTCTGTTGAACCAATTTTACTAATATATCTATATTTTTTTTTTTAACTAAAAAATGTGATCGCACTATCAGTTTTTTTTTTTTTTTTTTTTTTAAATATCCCCACTTTTATATTTTGATTTTAAAAGCATTTTATGAAATTTCTTCAAAATTGTGAAAATTAGATAGCTTTCATTATTGCAGACAAGAGCGAAATAATAAGGTATTTTTATCGTTATTCATGCTATTTTCTGATAGAAATTCAAAATTGATGATAAAAATTGTTGTATAGAGTTTAGTGTCGCAAAATCCCATTAGGAGCAGAATATTTTATTAGGGTCATTATAACGGAAAATGACATACTGGTTTTGAAAACACGCATTTTTCCTCATAAATTTTCTATATTGTCTTTCCTTCTGCATGTGCACTAAGTTTCAGACACTAGACGAAATGCTTATTTAAGTGAAAATGAAGTTATATTTAAAAGAAACGATCATTTTCTTAGATAAAACTAAAATTTTAACACAAATGCAACTAAAAAACATAAATTACGGAAATTTGTACTCTCCGGAATTGAGATTAGAATCTCAAGTAAAGGGTGCATCTGTTTACATAAAAGATGTTGCTGACAATCGTGACTTGAAGTTTTGAGTGAAAATGATTTTTAAATGATCAAACAAAATACAATTTTTTTAAAATGATGAATATGGATATGAGAAGTGCGTATGCAAATTTTGAGAAGGTGAAAATTGCTGTTTTTCATTCCGGACCAAGCATAAAAGCCTCAATTGATAACCACATCCTAATAACTGATCTTTATTATATTTTACTGATCAAGTATCTATATTATAAAAAACAAACGTATCTGTGCGGAACGCTATCGTCACTTTGCGAATGGCAGCACTTCACGATAAAATTTCGGTCTTGAAATTTTCGCTACTGCAATTTTTTAATCTTCTGACCATGTACCTTTTCAATTTCTGTCGCATAGGGAAACAATTTACTTTCAAATGCAATTTGTTTAAAAACTGTAGTAATAATAAACATTCCGTATATAAAGCAACAAACATTTTTCAGCATTTGTTTCTGACTATTATTGCATAACGAAATTAATACTTCCTTTACAAACTAATAAAAGAATAACATTGAAAATCACAAATCTAACATATTTGTAATCGTACAATTTAAATTTTTAGATCACCAAATAGGATTTTTTTTTTCAAATGGAATTTGTTTGCAAAGTTCATCTCAGTTTACTGATGGTCTATGGTTTTAAAAACAATTTTAGAGTGTGAAATATTTTTTAATTTATCTATAACGCGCAGAGCGCGATTACGAAAGATTAATCCGTTTGCCCTTAAAACAAAATAAAGAATTCATTATTTTCTTATGGCTAATATCCATTAAAAAAAAAAAACTTCCCTATGAATAAATAAATAAAATAATATAAATAAAACACAAATTTAACAGACATTTATAAGCTCTGAAATTATCAGAATATAAAAGGATGCCGTAAGTAGCAATATCTTGGTCAAATAACTCTTAGCATGCGGCTAATAAGAAAATATCGCGTTTGTTAAATTTAAAAAATTTATATGAAAAATGCTTTTTTTGATGTAAGTGGACAATCTAAAAAAATTATTGCATATAAAAAATTATTAGTTTTCAATTTAAAAAAAATGTTTTCACCTATATTCTTTAACCCGGGAAACCCGGGTACGATCCCCTAGTGTATATAAAATCCTAATGAAACGAATTTATGAAACGGAAGTATGAATCGACTGATTAAACAACTGATTATGTTTCACGGCAATTTCTCTTAAAATATGGAATACTTTGCGATGAAATTAACACCAAAAATCAATATTGATCCGCTGATTTCAAAACTGGTATTAGAATTTTTAAATTCGAATTAGTTTTCGAAATATTAATTTTTTTCTAATTTTATATACATTTTTCTAATGATGGCAACTCAAATTTTAATCAAACACATATATATATATATATATATTTATATATATATATATATATATATATATATATATATTTCAGAAAAGATTGACATGGTAACCGGCTATTGTTGTTTATTTGATAATAAATGTTTATTACTTTCTTCTATCTTTACAAGAATAAAGTATTGGATTCATGAAAATTTTCGAATGCCGGTTTTCGACGGATTTACACGTTTTAGAGGTCAGAGAACCCGAAGAACATGTTTTTACAAAATGTCTGTCTGTGAGTCTGTCTGTCTGTCTGTCTGTCTGTCTGTCTGTCTGTGTGTCTGTGTGTGGCATAAATTTTGTGGGCGCTCTATTTCAAGAACTAATGCACGGAATTTAATAAGAATTCATATTCAGTTAGTTCCTGATACAAATTGATGCTGATTAGTTTTTGGTGCAAATCGCTCAACAGGTGGCGCTGCTATGCTGCATTTTTTATGATTTCCGAAATAGCTCTATCACAAGAACTAATGCACGGATTTTCCTGAAACTTCAGATTCAGTTAGTCCTTGATATGACTTGAAGCTGATTACGTGTTGGTGTAAATCGCTCAACAGGTGGCGCTGCTATGCTGCATTTTTTATGATTTCCGCAATGGCTCTATCTCAAGAATTAAAGCACGGATTTCCATGAAACTTCAGATTCAGTTAGTCCTTGATAAGACTTGATGCTGATTACGTGTTGGTGCAAATCGCTCAACAGGTGGCGCTGCTATGCTGCATTTTTTACAATTTCCGCAGTGGCTCTATCTCAAGAACTAATGCACGGATTTTCATCAAACTTCAGATTCAGTTAATCCTTGACATGAATTGAAGTTTTGTACAGTTTGGTGTAAATCGCTCAACAGGTGGCACTGCTATACTGAATTTTTTACAATTTCCGCAATAGCTCTATCTCAACAACTAATGCTTGGATTTTCAACAAACTTCAGATTCACGTATACTTTGATATGAATTAGTGCTGTTTGTGTTTTGGTGCAAATCGTTCGACAGGTGGCGCTGCTATGCTGCACTTTTCAGAATTTCCATTATAGCGATATCTGAAGAACTAATGCAACAATTTTCACTAAACTTCAGAATCAGTTAATCCTTGATATGAATTGACATTTTGTACATTTTGGCGTAAATCGTTCAACATGTGGCGCTGCTATACAGCATTTTTCACGATTTCTGCAATCGCTGTATCTCAAGAACTAATGGACATATTTTCATCAAACTTCAGATTCAGTTACTCTTTGATATGAAATGATGCTGACTACGTGTTGGTGAATATCGCCCAATAGGTGGCGCTGCTATGCTGCATTTTGCACTATTTCCTCAATAGCTCTATCTCAAGAACTAATGCACGAATTTTCATCAAACTTCAGATTCAAGTACACCTTGATAAATGTTGATACTGATTATGTGGTTGTGTAAATCGCTCAACAGGTGGCGCTGTTATGCTGCATTTGTCATGATTTGCGCAATAGCTCTATCTTAGGAACTAATGCACGGATTTTCCCCAAACTTCATATTCAGTTAGACAATGACATATGTTGATGATAATTAGGTTCTGGTGTAAATCACCCAATAGGTGGCGCTGCTATGCTGCATTTTGATGGATTTACACGATTTCATGGACAGTAATATCTCAAGAACTAATGCACGGAATTTCATCTTTTTAGAATCCTCATGATGAGCATAGATGCATTGTGATAATGAATTTTGAAGTATTGACAAGTATGAGATAGAAGAAAGTTTTCGAAAACTTCTCGAGCCTGAAAACGATGGAATACAAAATTTAGGGAAAATCGTTAGTCGTTTTCTAGATAAAATAAGCTTGACCCACGTTGATTCAAAAACCCACTAACCGAAATCTATCCAACATGTGATCTATTTCAATGGTCTTATTTGTACTGTGAAACGGTATAACAAAAAAAAATTGCCAAAATTGTTTGAACCTTTTTAAGCTGCCGTTAGCTTGACCCCGACCCATTATCACCAAAATGATCCACTAATAGAATTTTCTTGAGCATGCGACCCAGCCCAGTTTTATCTTGTCCAGAAACGGTGCAGTACAAAGTTTTGTCAAAATCTTGTGAGCCGTTTTTTAGATACAGTTAGCTTGATCCTGATCTATTTGGACCCAAAATGACCCATTGATTGAATTTCTTCGAACATGTGACTTAGCCCAATCCTCTTCTCATGCCCAGAAACGGTATAATATAAAATTTGGTCAAAATGTTTTGAGCATGTTTTTAGATTCAATTAGCTTGACCCTGGCCCATTGTGACCCAAAATGACCCACTATTAGAATTTTCTCGAAGATGTGACTTAGCCCATTGATCATCTCATGACCAGAAAAGACCGTATATTAAGAAATTTTGTGAAAATGTCTTGAGCCGTTTTTTAGATATAATTAGCTTGACCCTGACCCATAATGACACACTAATCAAATTTTCTCGAACACGTGACCTATCCCAATGGTCTTTTCGTGCCGAAAACGATAATTACAGAATTTCGTCAAAATCGTAGAGCCGTTATCTAGATAAACTTAGCAGGACCCACGGTGACCCAAAAATGACCCACTAATCGAATTTTCTTGAACACATTACCCATCCCAATGGTCTTTTCGTGCCCGAAAATGGTTAGATACAAAATTTAGTCAAAATCGATTGAGCCCTTCTCTAGATATAATTAGCTTGACCCTGACTCATTATGACCCAAAATGACCCACTAATTGAATTTTCTCGAACACGAGACCCATCCCAATGGTCTTTTCGTGCCCGAAAACAGCAGGGTGCAAAATTCCGTCAAAATCGTTAGAGCCGTTGTCTGGATAAACTTAGCTTGACCCACGGTAACCCAAAAATGACCCACTAATCGAATTTTCTCGAACATGTGACTAAGCCCAATGGTCTTCTCGTAATCCAAAACTGTAGAATATAGAGTTTAGTGAAAATCGTTAGAGCCGTTTTTTAGATAAAAATAGCTTGACCCGCAGTGACCCAAAAATGACCCACTAATCGAATTTTCTCGAACACGTGACCATCCCAATGGTTTTTTCGTGCCCGAAAATGGTTAGATACAAAATTTAGTCAAAATCGATTGAGCCGTTCTTTAGATATAATTAGCTTGCCCCTAACCCATTATGACCCAAAATGACCCACTAATTGAATTTTCTCGAACACGAGACCCATCCCAATGGTATTTTCGTGCCCGAAAACGGTAGGGTGCAAAATTTAGTCAAAATCGATTGAGCCGTTCTTTAGATATAATTAGCTTTCCCCTGACCCATTATGACCCACTAATTGAATTTTCTCGAACACGAGACCCATCCCAATGGTCTTTTCGTGCCCGAAAATAGTTAGATACAAAATTTAGTCAAAATCGATTCAGCCCTTCTCTAGATTTATAATTAGCTTGACCCTAACCCATTATCACCAAAATGACCCACTAATCGAATTTTCTCGAACACGAGACCCATCCCAATGGTATTTTCGTGCCCAAAAACAGTAGTGTGCAAAATTTCGTCAAAATCGTTTGAGCCGTTATCTAGATAAACTTAGCTTGACCCACGGTGACCCAAAAATGACCCACTAATCGAATTTTCTCGAACATGCGACTTATCCCAATGGTCTTCTCGTAATCCAAAACTGTAGAATATAGAGTTTAATGAAAATCGTTAGAGCCGTTTTTTAGATAAAAATAGCTAGACCCCCGGTGACCCAAAAATGACCCACTAATCGATTTTTCTCGAACACGTGACACATCCCAACGGTCTTTCCGTGTCCGAAAATGTTTAGATACAAAATTTAGTCAAAATCGATTCAGCCGTTCTTTAGATATAATTAGCTTGACCCTGACCCATTATGACCCACTAATCGAATTTTCTCGAACACGAGACACATCCCAATGGTCTTTTCGTGCCCGAAAACGGTAGGGTGCAAAATTTAATCAAAATCGTTAAAGCCGTTTTGAAGATAAAATTACACACAAACACAATTTTTGCGCGCATTATAGTATAAATACAGTACTACTTAGTTATTCCGTCGAACAATTTCGCCAAATTATACAAATTGACATAATTTTTATTTTAAATAATGAAAGAACAAATAAATTAGTATAATTTTAATAAATATGCGAATAAAACGTCGAAATAAAAATCACTTGATGACGTAAACACGTGTAACTTGCTTAAAGTCAAGTGAATGTGACATTTACGGTCAACCATTATTGGCATTTAATCTTATAGTTTGGCGATAGATTGTTGGTCGTCGGGATATCTAAGGAATACCAAAAATGCATATGTAACTGGTATTTGAAAACGAGGTTTTCGCCAAATTTTCGTAAAAAAAGAAAAATCACGCCAAACCTGTATATCTGTAACCGTGTATATTTGTAACCTGTATAACCGTATATGGCCAAATATTACCACTCGAATAAAAAAAATGCTACTTGGAGAGTTCAAAAAAAGCTATTGGCGAGTTTTGCATCCTGTTAGCGTAACAGTACCTAGAATTCTTTGCGACTATGGCAACTTTTATGTAGTTTTATTTGAAAAAACAATTTTTGATTTTTCAATCAAAATGGAAAACTTACGGTCCCATATTGGCGCGATTTTTTTTCTGACGCCAATGTCATATACGGAACGGGCACATAACTGGCGCCAAAGTATCGTTATTTTGCTTCATATGGTAAGCCGGATGTTGCTGTTTATGCTGTTGATGCGTTCCCCAAATTGGCGTCGTTAAAAAATCACGCTGATATGGGACGTATATGACATCTTTGCCAAACTTTCATATGAACGGCGAAGGGATCAGACCGTATTTGTTTATGGCAGTTGATGACTTGAAGTATTATAATATAGATGAAATGATGGCTATAGAATAATATTTGACGACTTATCACCTGTGCCTGGCTAACATTAAAGTACCAAAATGGCATCTAGAGTATAAAAAGCGAAGTGGTACGCCTGGAACTGTTGATGATAGTCACATGACTTAGGCTATTGTTATAGAGATTGTTTTAAAATACCGGGAGACAAAGACTCTTATACTTAATTTATTTTATTTTAGCTTCTTTTCAAATGTTTAACTGATCCTCTTTAATCAAAAACGAAAACAACCATTGGATGTCTTAACAGCAACTGATTCGCCCTTAAATTTTTGCAATCAAAGGGAATTGAATGGAAACCCGACTACAGGGAGATCTGCACAGCTTTTTTCAGTATAATTCAATCTTCTCTAATATTTTTAAAACCCATCAGATTAGCGTGTTTTTAGATTCTGTGGTGTCTGAACGGGGGTTGGCGAGCGTACCTTGCAGGGGGCAGAGCCCCCTAGTATTTCTATATAAATATAGTGGTAGCGATGAACTTGATTTATTTATTAAAAGTTAAATAAAAAGTGATGCAAATTTGCATCACTATGCATTTAAGGGTTAAACTGTCTCCTTAAATCTTAAATATTTTTAAGAAGGCGATAAAGGGCATAGCCGAATTAGCATGACAACAGACCTTTCAACCCTGGTTGCCAGTTTGGTCTTTTTTCAATTCCAAAAATTCGCTTTCATACCAGAAATTACCTGTAAAATCCCTTTATTTATTTAATGGCAAACATTTCGTGATTATTTAAAGTAGGAATTCTTCTTCCAATATTTCCAGTATGAATTCGAAATTTTTGAATTAAAAAAGGGCCAAACTGGCAATCCTGCTTTCAACCAATTTTCCTGATCTTTATCCCAGATATGGCTGTCTATCTGATGGTAAAATTCCCCTATTTTGCCATTATAAATACTACTGATATTGTATCAGATAAAAATGTTTTTTCTGTTTTCATAAAAACCATTTTTCTCGAAAACTACTCCACATCACGCTGACATCATACAAATATTCAATGGATATCATATTCAGAAGACAACACATCCCTTAGATTGTGGAAATTGTCCAGTAAACAGTCTCATGATATACACTGGAGTTCGAAATGTCAAAGCCTTCGAAATTTTGTGGATGACTTTTTATGAAAGTTTTTGGAGAATTACATGGTGAAGGAAGACAGAAGAAGTGCATGTGCGCGTCCAATAACAGCATCTTGAGGCTTTTCTAAGGGAGGACGTAATTTGATAATTTGATTTCCATATCTTCTAGATAGTGGATTATTCTCATTGGATATGGCAACTACTGGATCTGTAGGATCCCTATCGATCATCCTCAGGAAGATTGTGGTGATCTGAAATGCACCGAATTTCATACCATTAACATGAGGTAGGTGAGACAAAGGTGGCCAGTGTTCCTAAGGTAGCCCAACCCCCCAAAAGTAGAATTAATTTCATTTTTAATCACAAGAAAACGCTACTGCATTGTAAGTCGTGTATCTGCAGTGCACGTACCGAATTCGGAGAAATCGCCTAAGCCAGCCTCCATATGCACTGGCTTTGGTTTCACTTTTGAGGAATAGTCATTCTAATTTCCACATAAGATATTTTAATTTGTTGTGTTTAAATTCTTAGAGCTTTCAGTTATAATACGTTTACTGAAAGATTATTTATTTCTCTTTAGCCACATTTACTTCAATTCTAATAAAATTATCAGATTAATAGTTTTTCGTCACGCAATTGGCGACCATATACATGTTCCCAAAATGTCCCGACTTCCAGGCCACCTTAGGAAACAAATATGGAAATCAATGCAATAAGGGTAATTTTCAAAATTTCTACTCAAATATCTGAAAAAAACTATTACCATTTATTACCGCTTATTAAATGTGCATAACTAGAAATTTTAATTTAATTTTCTGTTAATAAAAACTGTGTAGAATAACGATAAGGATATTTAAAAAAATAAAACTCATATCTTATTTCAATAAAGGAATGTTAAATTCCAGTGCTAAATTCATCTTGAGTAAATAATTAAAATTTACATAAAGCACAAATAAAATGCACTAAAATTGCTTGATACATACTAGGGATTGACCGAATACCGAATAGTCGATTCAGTATTCGGTGATTCGGCATGTAAACCGAATATTCGGCTTCGGCCGAATAATTGCAGATAAGTATTTTCTTAGAAGTAGAAGAATTCTCTTTTACTTAGAAGTAGAATAGGCTAAATGATGAGTTTCAATATTATGTGTATGAGTTCAAAGTTCAGCTGCACTACCAAAAACAAGTCAAAGGCCATTTTTAATTACAAAAAACTTTTTTTTTCTTTCCTAAAATAGTCTATATAGGGGTGAAATCAGAACAACTGCCTACGATATAGGAAAAAAAAGTAAGGAATATGGGCATCTTTCCATTACCATTTAATTTTAATTATTTCTACATTAGTTTTTTCAATTTAAATTTATTTAATGTGTATTCTCTTTAATATACACCTCAAATAAGTATATCAGAGTTCATCTCTGTATAGCTAAGGTTTATATTAAAGAAAATACATGCATCAAATAAGTATACTCCTATGCCTATCCTATAGCTTTTATAACCATTAAAATCGCTCAAATTTATCTTCATCACCACAGTGATAAATATTAATCAAAATATAAATATGTATCAATAATTTCTCAGAAAATAGTTAAATGTACAAATTGATATGATACCTTTTGTATTTGAGAACATTCCAATTCAATATGTATATAATTAGACAATCAGTAAATCAGCTTAATGACAACATTGTTTCTTTTTATTTGAATGAACTTTTGTTTTTCTGAGAATCCTTATCCTTAATAATAGCCTGTATAGTTTAATACTTTCATTGGGTTAATTTGGATATTGACTAGTGATAAAATAATAAAAAAATAAGTGATGGGTTAATGAATTTGTGAGTTGAAAGAAGTCATTAAATTTTTTTGTGTAATTAGATTTAAGAATAAAAATGTAACTGAATTAAATTATTAAGAATTTAATTTTAATTAAAGTTATTAAAAAAGCTAATATATGCAAAAATGTGTATTAAAAATTTTTAAGTATTCGGTTGCCGAATACCGAATATTCGGTGTACACTTTGACCGAAGCTTCGGTATTCGGCAAAATTGCTGATTCGGTCAATCCCTAATACATACATATAAAATTATTTAAAATCCATTAAAATCCCTTAAAAATCCATTAAAATCACAAAACGTTTTCAGCCAAATTCACACGGCCATCTTCAATGGTTATTTAAATGCTGTTGTTTCTCTTTGCGCTTATTAATTAAGGAAGAGACCATTGTAATTTAAGGGTGGTATGGCAGATAAGTTGAGAGGAAAAGGTATTCAAATTTTAACATTGTAACATACATTTAACTTGTATTTTTAATTATTTTATATTATATGTATGCACTTATAAGCAATTTTAGTACATTTTATTTGTACTTTATATGAATTTTAATCATATCTTATTGCTATACAAAAATCTCTTTTTTTTTTGTCAAAGTTTTTTTATGTGTGCCTGTATAATATATATAAATGCCGAAATTGTATGGTGTTTACCACATATAATATTTACAAGTATACATGCAAAAACGCATAAAAATCTTATGACGGCGGTATTTGGGACAGAGCTACTCAAACTCAACATTCGGAGAATTTTTGGAATCAAGTCAGTCGACAATGTATTAATTGCATTGACGGGTTTGATAATGATACCCTATGCCAGGGTTGGCGAACCTATGGCACACGTGCCGTACTTGGCACGTAAGAAAAATTCTCTGGCACACGAAAAAACTTATAGATTGTATTTAGTTTATGGAGAACAATCCATTTATTTTTTTTTTTTTACAAAAAGTACAGTTTTATGTAACAGATGTATAATTTACTTTAAAATAATCTGTTACTTTTGGATGAATTAAAGTATTATAAGTCTCAACGAAAGTGGCCTGTAGCATCATTTTCTTGCCAAACCGTTCAACATATATAGTGTTTTCCAAATAATTTTGCTTCTCTATCAAATTTAAAAGGTTTCATTTTTGAAAATTGAAGTTTAAGAGATATTTTCCATAGTAATATACCTAATTGTCATTCTTGTACTTCAGATTAGATTTTATTTTATTTAGGTTTAGGGTTTTAAGTTAGGTTTTATTATATTTAGGTTTTAATTTTGAAAATTGAATTATAATTGTTAGTGTAAATAATTATGTATCTATTGAACTTGCTTCTACATGAAGAACTAAAAATGATCTGATTCAGAAGTATACAATAAAAGAAAAATTCATTTATAGCTTATTAATACGGAATTCGATGCAACGAGTAAATACAACATAATAAATAAGTTAGGATTCGAATTTAGTATAAGTGTAAAAATATTTAAGTAAAAATTATATAAAAATTTATTATAATTTTTTATAAGCTAAAATGTGTTTCTGACACGTTAGAATGTTGGTATATAAAAATTTTGAATTTTTGGCACGCGTACTCAAAAAGGTTCGCCATCCCTGCCCTATACGTTTATCTAAATCAAAAATACAGAAATTAACATGTTGCAGGCTGACTTTATTCCGAAAATTCTCCGAATGTCGGAATTTGAATAGCTCTGCCTCCGAATACCGCCTTCATATGATGTTTATGCATTTTTGCACACATATTTGTAAATATTTATGGGAGAAAAAAAATAATTATGTCCTTTTCCCAATCTATATATTTTTTTTTCAAGTATGCACTTTTCACCAAATATATATATAGTATTTGTGTGTGTGTGTGTGTGTGTGTGTGTGTGTTTATATGTATACAACCTATATATAATCAGTTCCAGCATAGAAAAATTCATAGTTAGGATAAAAATACAGTCACCTGAAAATGCCTTAAAGGTAAATATTGTAACCTCTGTTATTAGACAACATCCACTCAATTTACAACATTTATATTCCTATCATAATATTATTTCTGTATTATATATATCATCATTAATGTACTAGACTTCAATATGTAATTTTATATTCAAAAGAAAACAATAATAGGGATTAATTTATATAACAACTAGGGGGGCACCGCCCCCCTGCTCGCTACGCTCACCAACCCCCCGCGTAATCGCTTAACTATTCCATTCGGTATAGCGAAGCAATTCCTATTTTCTAGCCAACCCCAGATTATTGTTTGTGCTTAAAAATAATGTAAATAGTTCAATTAAGCTCTATTCATAAGCTAATATTAGTTTTTGTTGCATTGAAATATCTCAATTTGTTGATTTCCTGCATGCAAGTAAACCCTATTGTATTTCAATGGAAGTCTATAGAAATTTGGCGAAATACTGGAAATAGCGCTAAGTTGGCGTAACTTTTGGTAACAGAGAGACGGGTCTCCCCTTGGTAACCTCCCTTATAGCGCCATAAAACTCTGACCAATCAGTTGCATTTCACGGTATCTACGCAGATTTTCCTTGTTCCATTTCCAAAGCATTACTTTTTGCAAGGCATACTTAGATACTATTACCGGCAGACTGATTTGCGTTTAATGTATGAAGTTGCTCGCCAGAGGACTCTGATACGCTGCCCAAAACAGAAATTTGACTCTGACCGTAACTTCAACGACGAGAACCAATCAAACCGCTCTGGGCAGGGTTCAGAGAATTCCAATGTGTTTACATTTTTTTTTCCCGTATAGATATGATTCAAAAGAGTTTAATAAAAATATTAACTCTAATCATCAGAAAAAAATTATCATTTTAACAATTATCGGAATAATAAATGGTGCGACCGGAGAATACTTCCAAGGTTGCTACTTAATACCAAGTTAATACTAAATACCAAGGTTGCCACTTTGGCTCATTTATCGCCAGGTTGTGGAGAAGTAGAGTATTCTACGACTCACCCCAATAAATAAAAACATGCATAGTCTAAAAACATCAATGTCACAAATTTATTTGCTATCTTCACTGCTGAAACAATAAAACTAATGGAATTTCTTTTAAATATATTAAAGTACTCATAAAATTCCTTGTAATAATTAATAAATATAATTTATTAAGTAACAAATACACTTACATGATTTAATCAAAATTGATTGGATAACATAAAATATTGCAACGATATTTAAATCTGCGATCACCATTTCTTTCTAAGATTAAAAATAAGAATATTTAATGTTTAAGGAAAATCGTCTTTTTTTTTTACTATTATTATTATTATTTAGTTCGGACAATATCAAACAGAAACATTTTACGGGTAGCAATAAATTCGTCAAAACTAACTATGCTTCAAGCCAGTTATGAGAACTGTAGCTTGATAAAAACCAAATTTTAATTTTAAAACGTGTATATGAAACACAATCTATTTTTATGTAAATACGGGACATTCAAAAAAGAATAACAGAATGAACCAAACGATCAAGTAAACAATAAGTAATTTAGCTAATCTCAATAGTATGTGAACACTAAAATACTACAAGCTGTGTAAAATATCCTTTTAAATCGAAGGAAATTGAAGAATATAAGTATTTAATTTATTATTCTGAAAATACGATCAATGATTCTGAAACTTCAACGATGAGAAACAAGCCGCTATCTGGGCAAGGTATAAATGTAAACAAAAAAGAGCACGTTGTGATGTTTTGGTTCAGAGTTTGAAGCTAAATTCGACTTCACTTTTTCGACGGTTTTTGGCGAAATGCGTGGGCCGTATATATCATAGTAGGCTATGCTTTTTGGGGTACAGATGTCATATTCGCCCCATATTGGCGCGATTTTTTTCGGTTGCCAATTTGGCAAAAACATTAACAGAATAAACAACATAATCCGGGTTACCATATCAAGCAAAATAACGACACTTTGGCGCCAGTTAAATACCCGTTGCGTATATGACATTGGCGTCAGAAAAAAATCGCGCCAATATGGGGCGAATATGACATCTGTACCAGATGTATATGACATCTGGGTACAGATGTCATATTCGCCCCATATTGGCGCGATTTTTTTCGGTTGCCAATTTGGCAAAAACATCAACAGAATAAACAACATAATCCGGGTTACCACATCAAGCAAAATATCGACACTTTGGCGCAAGTTAAGTACCCGTTGCCTATATGATATTGGCGACAGAAAAAAATTGCGCCAATATGGGGCGAATATGACATCTGTACCCTTTTTGGTACTTTTCCGTTACACGGACAGCATTGTCGCCAAGCGCAATAGTTGGCGCAAAATGAAAATCACGTGAATTGAAACATTTGAAAAAAAAAAACAAAAAAAAAAAAAAAAAAAAAAAACGTTGTCGATAGTAAAGTGAGCATTTTAAAAATATAACATTTGAAAATTACAGAATTTTACGAACTATTTTATTGAATCACAAATATATAATTGAAATAAGTGAACAAATAACTGTTATACAATAAAGTAATAAAATAAAAAAAATCATATTAAACTGCTGCCATAAAATTACAAATCTCTTTGGCACAGATGTCATATTCGCCCCATATTGGCGCGATTTTTTTTCGGTTGCCAATTTGGCGAAAACATCAACAGCATAAACAACATAGGTACAGATGTCATATACGCCCCATATTGGCGCGATTTTTTTCTGACACCAATGTCATATACGCAACGGGTATTTAACTGGCGCCAAAGTGTCGTTATTTTGCTTGATATGGTAACCCGGATGTTGCTGTTTATGCTGTTGATATTTTCGCCAAATTGGCATCGGAAAAAAATCGCGCCAATATGGGGCGAATATGACATCTGTGCCAAAGAGATTTGTAATTTTATGGCAGCAGTTTAATATGACTTTTTTATTTTATTACTTTATTGTATAACAGTTATTTGTTCACTTATTTCAATTAAATATTTGTGATTTAATAAAATAGTTCGTAAAATTCTGTAATTTTCAAATGTTATATTTTTAAAATGCTCACTTTACTATCGACAATGTTTTTTTTTTTTTTTTTTTTTTTTCAAATGTTTCAATTCACGTGATTTTCATTTTGCGCCAACTATTGCGCTTGACGACAATGCTGTCCGTGTAACGGAAAAGTACCAAAAAGGGTACAGATGTCATATTCGCCCCATATTGGCGCAATTTTTTTCTGTCGCCAATATCATATAGGCAACGGGTACTTAACTTGCGCCAAACTGTCGTTATTTTGCTTGATGTGGTAACCCGGATTATGTTGTTTATGCTATTGATGTTTTTGCCAAATTGGCAACCAAAAAAAATCGCGCCAATATGGGGCGAATATGACATCTGTACCAAAGTAAATTATAATTTTATAAAAAAAAAAAAGCATTTTTATTTCGATTAATAGCAAATTAAAAAGCTTTCCAAGGTTAAGGTTAAATAATAATCATTCACGTAATTCACGTTTCATAAATAACAAATCACAATGTTTCGCATTGTTTACAAGAAAAATCCTTTTCACGATGAGGGCTGAAATAATTGGCGCATTAGCATACATTTTGGCATGCTGTCCGTATAACGGAAAAGTACCCTTAATTTTGGCGAAATACTGGAAATAGTGCCAAGTTGGCGACAGAGAGACGGGTCCCCCATTGGTAACCTCCCTTATAGCGTCATAAAGCTCTGACCAATCAGATGCATTTCACGGTATCTACGCAGATTTTTTATTGGTCCATTTCCAAATCAAAACTTTTTTTTATATATAGAAGGATATGTAACCTATGTAACCTCTGTTACTTGTATTTAACATTACAGCCAAAATTTTCAGTGCCGTGTACTAAATATACTTTTAAATGATCAAACAGATTTAGTATATTGAAAGAATAGATCCTTTTGATGTTTTGGGAACATTTTTTAAGAGCTACTCATATACAACAAGAAAAATATAGAGAAAAAGTGTGAGTAACAGAAATTATATACAGTAACATAGGTTACATTTTTGCAACAGAAGTTACATTGAGCAACACAAATTAAACAGTAGAAGTGTTTTTACGCTAATCTAAAAACAATGACACCACTGAAGCACATGGATTTTTATGATGTATATGAATTTTAAACTAGATTTTTGTTACTTTATCAACATCTGTTACAAATATGTAGTTACAGAAGTTACAGGTAACAGATGCAAACAACAAAGAAAAACAAAGATTCAACAAAGAAAAAAATTGTATTTTCTATAGTTTTATATAAAAAAAAAAATATGTAAATATTGCATTTATTTAAATTAACTTAACTTAATTTCATATAAAAAAATAAATAAAACTCTTATTAAACTGACACTGTTTAAATTTAAAATTTACGTAACAGAGGTTACAAACAGAAAACACACTAACCAGGAATTCAGATGTTTTGGCTCACTGGCCACATGTGTGCAGAACAAATTCAAAATGGCTGAAGCATATCGTTTCTAATATTTTTACCAACAAGTAAGCTCAATAGTACCCTGTGTTGGGGACAATAGAAGTCATTTCTTTGGTAAGAAAAGTTACAGTAACAGAGGTTACATTTTCAGTGCACAAAATTTAAACTTAAAATATAATAATAAAAAATAAATATTTTAGTGTTTTGGGCCTAACTAGTTAAAATACTAGGTTTCATGATTACACAAAATCAGTTAATAATGTGATTTTAAATATTATTAGTTGAAACCTTTAAATTGAAAACTATGCCTATAGTTATCTGGACAGACTCTTTTGCTAGTCAAGATGAATAAAAATGGATAAATTAAGTTTAAAATAACATCTTTTTAAGCATTTTTTTTTCTAATGAAGTCCTTATTGATTATTTTAATGGAAACAAACAAACAAAAAAAAATAAAAAGAGTTTATTCCCCATTTTACCCAGAAAAGAAAATATTCTAATTGTGGACATGAAAAGGATATATATTTTTTTGTTGTTTCAACCCTTATGCATGATACCAGCCAAATTTCGGAATTTATATATATTATACGAGACCAGATGAAGAATTTTTGAAAAGAAAATGGTGATTTTAGTATAAATATAAGACATAATTATTATTTTTTTAAACACTCTTATCGTTATTTCACACAATTTTTATTAACAAAAAATTATACAAAAATTCCCAGTTATGGGTTTTTAGTGTCTCTATAACCTACATTAATGGCATGAAATTCAACGCAGCAGTTTTTGAGAAAACTAGTTTTCATAAAAATGGAAAAAACATTTTTATCTCATAAATTATTAGTATTTATAAAGTAATAACAGGGAAAATTTACTGTCCTATAGACAGCCACACCTGCGGAAAAGATCGAAAAAATTCATTGAAAGACATATTGTCTATGCTTATCCGGGTATGTCCTTTTGCTCAAGTAAAAATTCAAATGAAAAAGAAGTTTTGGAAGTTTTACATTTTATTTATCAGTCGCCAATTTTCCGTGTTTTTTTACTCTATAGCAATAAATATGATTTAGGGATCTACCAGAATATTTCAAAATTTTAGGAATTTTTTCCCAAATTTTAGGGGCAATTGCGATATTTTTAACATTACAAGTATGTAATAACAGTATTTTTGTGCTAGTCAGGCACATGTGATACACTGCCAAAGAATATTCCCATCATTCCAATGAATTCAGACCTTGTTCCATGTGCTTGTCCTTTTGGGGGAGAATGAGGGCATTTAAATTTGAGCAATAACTGTCTTCATATTACAAACTGTTTTGACGGCTTATGCTTACTGCAACTGTATTAATTAGAATTTTGAGTTCCTGCATCATTGAACCTAACCAGAATGAATGAATACTCTCCTTCTGTCTCTTTTGGATGTTTTCGGTGAACCTAAAGAGCAAGAGGTAGGAAGCAGGAGTGATTATGAGACAAAAAAATTCTGAAGTTCACAGAAAAATTTCTGAAAGGTTTTTTCACGATTCTTTGACGAAATTTGCATTTTTGCCGCGATATTTTGACGAAACATGCATTTTTTTCGTGATCCTTTTTACAAAATTCGTCTTATTTGCTCGATTTATTGACAAAATTTCACGTTTTTCCACAATCTTTTGACGATATTTGCGTTTTTTTTCACGATCCTCTGATGATATTTGCGTTTTTAGGGTTCCGTACTTAAAAAGTAAAAACGGAACCATTATAAGATCACTCCTGTGTCTGTCCATCTGTCTGTCTGTCACAGCCATTTTACTCGTAAACTATTGAACGTGGAAAGTTCAAATTCGGGAAGTAATAAAGACCATTGATCCACATATTTTTAAATTAATAAACATTCATAAATATATTTAGTAAAAAAGTATAGGGGCTAATTATGCTACTTGGAAAAAAAAATCTTCTATTTGTATATCATGTGGGGTATCCTGTGAAAGCTTTTGTAACACTGAACTCAAAAATGCATTCCTTTTAATTTTAGGTATTATATTTTCAAAGATATTGTTGAAAATGTATCGCAAAAATATGTCCCCTCCCCCCATTTAATTCCGAATCTACTGAAACTAAAATTATGAAAAAATTAGAGGTAGTAGACGTTAATATAAACCTTGTCGGAAAATTATAGCGATTACCCTAGGTTACATAGTTTTTGAGTAATTTTTCTGTTATACACAAATTTCGATTTACGGGCATTCAGAAAAATTGTTGAGCATCGCTGAATATACCTATCGTTGCAGAAGAATAAAAGCATTGTTGATAACGATTTTCGAAAAAAATCATCGGTAATTATCCGAGATATTAACCCTTAAAGGTACGGTCAGTTTGGACATACACAAGGACAGGGGCGGCATACTCTATGCCTAGTTAACAACTTTTAATGATATATATGTGTAATGTAATGTCCAGTAACAGTATAAAAGCAATAAACGTCAAATTATTAAAAACATACTAATTTAAGGGGTCTCGGGACTCTAAAAAGTGGAAAAAATGAAAAAAAGACCATTTTCAACATTTAATGTCTTAAAATGTATATGATTTTAAAACACAATTTTAATTGGGATGAAAGGTATAAGTATGTTCTTTCGTTTCATCTCTCTATTCTAAAAAAAAGTAACTACCGCTGTCACCGCCGCCGCCGCCGCCGCCGGTTTTGATTTTTTTGTGACCGGAGGCCTTTCTTCGTTAATATTAACAAAAATAATGCATACAAAAATATGAAAATCGGTGGTTTTATACAGAAATGTTTGATAAACACGCTGATGCAGACAGTTTTCAAATCGAAGAATTATTTTAAGAGTTATTTAATGCTAAAGTTGGACAAAATCGTTCCACTAAAAAAGTTTTATAGCAGCAAAAACTATACATGGCAGTGTAATCATTTTTAGATCATTTTATGCGTTAGAATTTGCCGGAGTGCAGATTGCATTAATTTTTTTATTTTGACTCATTTTTTCAGGTTTTATTTCTATTTTAAATTCAAATTTTCAGCATTTCTGGAAATATTTTTTACAGATTTCAGAAAATTGTACTAATTTAAACTGTTGCCAACTTTATAAAAAGCGCAAGCAATAATGTTTGCTTCAAATTAAAAATTTATTTACACATGACTATTATAAACAGGAAAAAACTTTCAAATTAGAATTAAATAATTACGTATAAAAAGCAGGAACTTATAAAAATTACGTCATAAAAAGTATACACGTGAAATTTAAAAGAGAAAGGATATTGTAAAATAATAAATTCATTAACATGCGTTAGAAGTCTTAGGAGAAATTACGTCATATTTACGTCACATTATAGTTATTACATAAAATGAACACAAAATAATTTTGCAAAAAAGTTTAAATTTAGAAATTGCGCTAGACATTTATTTGATATTTTGAGAATTAATTTAAAATGTCTCATTTAAAAGAACTTTCTTTTCGCTTTGTTAAAAAATACCAAGAGACAAAGACTCTCTTTACTTAATTCCTTTTATATTAGCTTATTTTGAAATGTTGTTACACGTGTATACGTCATCAAGTTATTTTTATTTCGACGTTTTATTTGTGTTTTTATTAATGTTGTACGAATTTATTTGTTCTTTCGTTATTTAAAATAAAAATTATATCAATTTGTATAATTTGGCGAAATTGGTCGACAGGATAATCAAGTAGTACAGCAGCGGATTTGGCGTTAAAAGTCCCCAATCAAAGAGAAATGAATAGAAATTCGTTTATAGGGAGATCGCCACTGTTTTTTAAATTATAATTCAATCTTTCAAAATCTTTTTAAAGCCGATCAAATTAGCGTGCATTTAGAGTCTGCGGTGTCTGGACGGGGGTTGGCGAGTGTAGCTCGTAGGGGGCCGAGCCCCCTAGTGTATTTAAAAAATTGCAAGATACAGAATTATTATTTATAGGGGGATCAAAACTGTTAGACATTTGTCGAACAAAAAATTGGCATAACAGTTTACGCGCAGGATTACAAAATAAATATTGCAACTAGAATGAAAATTTTGGTGCTTACTTATACTTCAGATTGTAATAATTTCCCTGAACTTAAATAAATTTGGATTTAAAGCATTTTTATATTTTTAATGCAATGTTGCACTTAGCTAATACAAAATTTTGAAAATTTCAACAGTAAAATCACCTGAAAAATTATTTTTTTTTTTTTTTTTTTTTTTTTACCAATAAACAGGAAATTTTAGGTTCAGTTTATACAAACTAACATGAAATATATGTTTTGAAAATTTCATGAAAAAATATTCAGAAGTTTTTGATTTATCCTGCGCGTTATGCCCAAAAAACACCATTTGGAAAATAATGACTTTAAAGTTTCGTAAGCGCCGCTTTAGCTATTGAGCGGGTATAATTCTAAAAGACAAAACTTCTGTTCCAATGGAAATTTCAAGGAAACTGTTATATCAAAATATTCAGAAAAGATAGGAGTTTAACATTTAAAAAAATTAAAATTTCTTAAATTTTGAAGCTTTAAGAATCCTGCGACCACTTAATCCTTTCCGGCACGGAGTAATTCTATTTATAAACTTATGAAATAATGAGCTGACACTAGAATTTATAAACGAATTTATTAGAAAATACGAACTTGCTTATTTTTAGGTACATGATAAAAGGAAAATTTTAATTAAATATTCTTGGTGCCGTTTGTCTGTTTTGGAATTAAAATTAGGTGTCTGTTTTTTAAGGGCATCGCCCTCGAAAGATTTAATTAGAATGAATCGCATAAATACTGTGGGATTTGCGATAGTTTGCATTGATTGTATCTCTCAATACGCCTCGAGTGACTTTAAAAGTTAATTAAACACCTATCTGGAGAAACGTGGCACTGACCAAGGCGGCGTTGCAACTTTGAGACCTCAATTCGAAGCGCGCTTAGCACAATGCCAAATTTAAACTTTGAACAAAGGTTTTGTTTTAGCTACACTGTAGAAATAAAGGTTGTTACTACGCTAAATTTAGTTTCATGAAATGCCAAATGAAGTTTAACTATGCACTGCTTTTATTCTCAGTACCGAATTAAGTTCATCATAAACAGATTAGGATAATATTAAAAAAAAGAGTTATACGAATAGCTAGCTATATTTGATATTTAGGTTCCATATCTCTTTGAACTTTCATGGTATACCAATTTACACTTTTCTAATATATACAGTTATATCCAACCCTACGTTGTATAGCTTTTTACAAAGTCTTAGTATTCTTTTAGCAACTTTTTTTTTTTTTTAATATTACAATTACAAATTCATATATTTATTCTATGGAACCCTCTGTACGCAAGTAATGCTCACACTTGACCGTTTATTTCCGCAATCCTTTGACGAAATTCGCATTTTTTCTGCAATCTCGACAAAATTTGTGATTCTTAGACACAATTCCTGTTTCTTCCGGCATCCTTTGACGTAATTTGTATTTTTGCACGATCGTTTGACGAAATTCACCTTAAATGCAAGATTGTTTGAAAACATTTCGCGTTTTTTCGCGATCCTTCGACGGAATTCACTTTTTTTTTTTCACAATGTTTGACGAAATTTGCGTTTTTTCTGCAATTCTTAGACGAAATTATCTTTTTTCCGTAATTTTTTGACGAAATTTGAGTTTACTTTAATTCTTTATCGAATTTCGCTTCTTTCCGCGATCTTTTGACGAAATTCGCATTGTTTTCACGATCTTTTGACAAAATCTGCGTTATTTTAGCAATCTTTTGACGAAATATGCGTCTTTTTCGATGATCATTTGTCGAAATTCGCGATACTTTTCGGTGAAATTTTGCCGATCTCGAATTTTTAGGAATAAGAAGAAAATTTTAGGAATTTTAGGGGATAAAATAATAGTTAGGAAATTTGGGGGGAATGTGAGCCCTGAATTTGTCATTTGTCTTTATTTGAGTCTGTAAAAAAAAAAAAAAAAAAAAAAAAAAAAAAAAAAAAAAAGAGAGAGAGAGAGAGAAGAAGGGGGGGGGGGGAAGAAAATATTCTTAAAGAAAGTTATTTTCTCAATTTCTCAGCAGCCAGACGTTTTGCATCTAGCCAATAAGCCATGTAGTTGAAACTTGGGGTGGCTCGTAGCTAAAATTAGAGGGGCACTGAAACCTGATAAAAATGTCATTTTTATAGATAAAAAATATTTTTCTGATTGTGATTTTTAATTCAATGAAAATTTTTAAATTAAGATAGGTTATGGTCATTTCTTGTTTAACATTTTGTAGTTAAAAATTTTAGCTTAAAAAATATTGCAATACTACACAAGTATGCAAGGGTTTATTTGTAGAAATATAGATGTGAGTATGTTTCAAATCAAAAGTTTATGTATATTTGTGTTGAAAACATTAACAAATAAAACCATTGAATATATATAAACTATGTTTCATTTAACTATTTTTCATTTATTAAATTTTAAATATGTAAGGTTAAAATTCAAATAAAGTAAATAAAACTTTATACATTTAAAAGATTTTTAATATGTACGTTGAAAAAGTGAAAATGAACATTTTGTTTATCTAACCTTTTGCTTAACCTGAAATTTCATTAATGTTTGCTTGTTTGTTTTATTGAACACATACATCAGACTTGTGTGCTTGACACCAGGGCCCGCTTATAAGTCATCGTCGATATACAGGGACGAGATAGCACAAGGAAATTTACAACACCAGAGAATTACATCCTGGGGGTTCCACAAAGAGTGTGCAACGGAACCGGCGGGATTCGAACCCGCCCCCGCCTACGCTCTTAAGCGATTAGCGGCGTGGTGTCTTATTCACTCAACCATGGTGGGCCCTTCATTAATGTCATAACATACAATGACACATTTATAAACATGTTTTAGAACATCTTAATTTGTTAAATGGCTAGTCAAACTTTAAACTTTATTTAGCCCTGCCATATAACGTTATTTTTTCCTCTCTAAAGTAGATTTAATTTATAATTAGTTTGTTCCTAGCAAAAAATATGTTTTCAACCGAGAAAAAAATATTATTTATTATAAATATTTTATTCTTTAAAAATTTTGATGCTCTTTTGATATTTAATATCAATGCTTATTGTGAGGATTAGAACTCACACTAGTTGAGATTTTCGCAAAAATTATTTTCTTTTACTCTTCCCATTGATGTAAACAATAACAACAAGACCAAGTTGTGCAATGCCTGCCAGCCGCCATGCGTCATATCACTGGCACTTTCAGCATTCTCAACTTACCTTTGTATGGCACATTCAACCAGCGATATCTTTAGACTCTTTTTTGAACTATTACTACAGGGGTTGACACTTCAAGCATTCTCCTGTTTGTCAAGTTTGGCACTTAAACAGTTTTTCGTATTAAAAAAAAAAAAAAAAATAAGATTTTCGATTTTTTGGTACTTTCAGCGTCCATTTTTAGTCCTCCACAACTAATTTAATTATTTTATCTTTAATAAATAAAAGAGGACAAGTGATTGTGTTTCAATGTTAAATCACTTGCATGCACAAGTAAATACATATTTAAGTACATTGCTCAGCACATTATCAGGTACCTCAGGAAATAGAAAATTAGGAATTTAATTTATCTTTAAATTGAACCATTCTATTCAAATTAAATAATTCAAAAGGTAATTGAAAGAAGCATTTCCTTCTATATATATAAAAAAGTTTTGATTTGGAAATGGATCAATGAAAATCTGCGTAGATATTCCCGGCAGATCGGCATACAATTTGAATGCTTAAGCATGGCTTTTCTTCGTTAATATTAAAAAAACTGTTGCATACAAAAATATGAAAATCGGTATTATTATAGAGAAATGTTTGATAAGCACGCTGATGCAGACAGTTTTCAAATCGAAGAATTATTTGAAAAGATATTTAATACCAAAGTTGAACAAAATCGTTCCATTGAAAAAGTTTTATAGGAGCAAAAACTGTACATAGGAATTTAATCATTTTATGCGTCAGAATTTCCTGGTGTGCAGACTGCATTTGGTTTTTTAATTTGACTAATTGTTTTGAGATTTTATTTCTATTTTAAATTCAAATTTTCAGCATTTTGAGAGATATTTTTTACATATTTTAGAAAATTGTATTAATTTAAACTATTGCCAACTGTAAAAACAGTGCAAACAATAATGTTTGCTTCAAATTAAAAATTTATTTTACACATGACTATTATAAGCAGAAAATATAAAAAGCAGGAACTCATTGAAAATTACGTCATAAAAACTATATTTACACGTGAATTTTAAAAGAGAAAGAATATTGTAAAATAATAAATTCATTAACATGCGTTAGAAGTCTTAAATAGGAGAATTTACATCACATTACACTTATTACATAAAATTAACAAAAAATAATACTGCAAAACAGTTTAAATTTAAAAATTGTGCGAGACATTTATTTGATATTTTAAGATGATCATAATATTTCATTTCTAACAAAAGTATTTTTACGTGAATATTAAAAAGAGAAAGAAAAGTTTGGTGAAAATTACGTCAGATTATAATTGTCAGATTCAAATTATAATTCAATCTTCCGAAATCTTTTTAAAACCGATCAAATTAGCGTGCTGTTAGAGTCTGCAGTGTCTGAACGGGTGTTGACAAGCGTAGCTCGTAGGAGGCAGAGCCCTCTAGTACTATATGCATTTTTTTTTTCATTTGTTAATTTTATTTTAATAGCCATTTTGATGAACAATGACATTTTTATTTGGAAAAAAAAGTCACTGGTAATAATAGATATAATTTACTATGGCAATGTTAATGAACATTCTAAAATTATTAATTATGTAAAAATTAGATCAGTTCAAATATTCTCATTAATCATCTCAAAAAGAAAAAAAATGGCGTTAATTAGTGTCATGACTGAAATAGTCGATGTCAGCGTGGCGCAATTTATAGATGGTGCAGAAAAATTCGATTCTGTGTAAGCAAGATGAGGAAAATTTTGGATCTCACTCATTAAAATTGGGCACCAATTGCCCAAACGCAGTCTTTAATGCACTATTAAGCAGAGTAAAATTTTCTTTGACAATTGGAAGATAAGGATGTGTTTTCTGAATCACTTAAAAATAAATAAATAATAAATAGTAGAATATCGGGATGAAAAGTAGAATTTCAGGTTAAAAAACAGAAATCTGACAAAAAAGCTGAATTCAGCTAAAAAGCAGAAAAGTCTCATACTTGGATCACACCTATGCTTTGTCTCATAATTTTTTTTACTATCTTCTATCTTTACAAGAAGAAAGTATTGGATTCATGAAAATTTTCGAATTCCGGTTTTCGACGGATTTACACGTTTTAGGGGTCGGAGATTCCAAAAAACATGTTTTTACAAAATGTCTGTTTGTGAGTTTGTGACTCTGTGTGTCTGTATGTATGTATGTGACACGAATTTTGTGGGCGCTCTATCTCAAGAACTACTGCATGGAATTTAATAAAAATTTATATTCAGTTAGTCCATGATATAAATTGATGCTGATTAGTTTTTGGTGTAAATCACTCAACAGGTGGCGCTGCTATGCAGCATTTTTCACGATTTCCAAAATAGCTCAATCTTCAGAATTAATGCACAGACTTACATCAAACTTCAGATTCAGTTAGTCTTTGACATGAATTGACGTTTTATACATTTTTATGTGATTCGCTCAACAGGTGGCGCTGCTATGCTTCATTTTTTGTGATTTCCACAATAGCTCTATCTCAAGAACTAATGCTTGGATTTTCAACAAACTTCAGATTCTAGTATACCTGGATATGAATTATATGAATTAATACTGTTTGAATGAACTGGATATGAATTAATACTGTTTTTTGTGTAAATCGCTCAACAGGTGGTGCTGCTATGCAGCATTTTTCACGATTTCTACAATAGCTCAATCTCCAGAACTAATGCACAGATTTTCATCATACTTGAGATTCAGTTATTCGTTAATATGAATTGATGTTTTATACATTTTGGTGTAAATAGCTCAACAGGTGGCGCAGCTATGCTGCATTTTTCGTGATTTCCACAATAGCTCCATCTCAAGAACTAATGCTTGGATTTTCAAACTTCAGATTCAGGTATACCTTGATATGAATTAGTGGTGTTTATATTTTGATGCAAATCGCTCAACAGGTGGCGCTGCTATGCTGCATTTTTTAGAATTTCACTATAGCTCTATCTCAATAACTAATGCACGAATTTTCATCAAACTTCAGATTCAGCTATACCTTGATACCAGTTAGTGCTTTATATGTTTTGGTGTAAATCGCTCAACAGGTAGCGCTGCTATGCTACATTTTTCAGAATTTCCGCTACAGTTCTCTCTCAAGAACTAATGTACATTCCTTGTACTGTTTAAATGATTTAATTGACGTGATTTATATAGAAGAAAATTTTGTGATGGCCACAACATACTAGTTTCTTTTATAACCGGACACACTTTTTAAGAGTTGTAATGAGCTCTGTTAGGCATTTTTACTTCCAGTCATTCACCATCCCACAATAAAAATTAGGTTAACCTCTTACACATTCTATAAAATGATACAAATAAAACATTAAATAAACTTAAACTATCATTTTTGTAAAATAGAAGCATTTCAAAATTAGCACTATTCCTAGGAATAATTTATTTCCAATAATGCTTTACATATTATTTTAAAAATTTAGTTATTAAGGAACAGAGTTGCTTAATTCCTTCAACTGTCCGAAAAGCATTGTGTCATTTATGATTAAAGCCCCTTATTTGTGAAAAGAAACCCTTGTTGTAATGACTGCTACATCATGAACAGGATTATAAAGGATTCCTTTTATGCATATATTTAATCGGATTTATGCAACTGGCATCTTTCTCCAATCTCCAGGATCCTTTTTTCTACACTTTCCTGTTGCTGCTTTGTTGAAACTAATTTATAATTCTTCCTGGAATTTTTTGTTTTGGTAAGATTCTTCTTTTATTATGTGAATCAGGGTGCAGGCCTAATGTCACACTCTAACTACTAATACTTTCGTTTGTCAAAAAAAAAAGATTTTATGCCTATTATGTGCACTGAAAATTGGTCATGGAAAAGGGACATAACTTGTATGTTGAAAAATTTTAAAGGATACTTGGTAATAGAATTACAGTGATATTTGCAAGGCAAGCCATAGTAAAATTATATAACTGGCATATCAACTGACAAAGACAGACATATAAACATCCATTGAGCCAATAACTAACACTTTCCTTGATTGGAGTACAATGCACAATCAACTGAATAACACTCAATTGATTATGCATTGAATTCTAATCATGGAAAAGGGGAACAACTTCTTGAAAATCTATAACCTCTTCAGTTCCGAAGCTAAAATATTAATACAAATGCTTATTCATTGTTTTTTTTCCAAACAGTATGACACCGTAAATGAAAGAAAAATATCTTTTCTGAAATTGATCTTTTAGGCGCTTAGTAATTTAGGTTCAAAAATATGGATCTAAAACTACAAACCCCTTTAAAACAGCAACTTAATAACCATTAACCTAAATTAACGCAATCGCAAATTTAAGAGCTTTAAACAAGTAAATAATTTACAAACCCTCAAAATTTTTCATTGAAAAAGATTTAAGTTAAATACTTATGAAAATTTCTCACTTTCTTGGTCATACTGCCTTTGGGTCATTTGTAGGCATTTTTCAAAATCGGATGAAAATAACATTTATTTTATGTAGGAATCAACTTAGATGCTGCCATTTATTCGTGTGCTTTGAACACAAAAACATTCAGCTATTAAGAAGTGATGTGAAAATGCAAAAAAATCGGACATTTTAGTTTTCATAAGGAAAAGAACAGAGGTCCCTGTTTGGGACTCAGTTACCGAAGAGGTTAAAGAATGCTTGGTTACAGAAATGGTGATATTTGTGAGGCAAGTCATGGCAAAATCATACAAGCAACATATTAAATATCAATTGACAATGACAGACATAGTAACACCCGTCTTCAACCACTAAATCCAAAATCTAGTTTAGAACCTTTTAAAGTACCTTTTTAAATGTACTTTTTGGGTACCTTTTTAGGTACCTTTTTAAATGTAGATATTCACAAAAGAAAGGATTTAGAAAAATATTTAAAATAAAGGTAATTTTAAAGGTATTTATTTGAGCCATTAAAAGGCAGAGTGAAGTAAGTTACTAATTTTTTTTTAAATTGAGTTAAGTGCAAGGAGGGTATCTAGATATATCGATCTAAACATAGGAATGTCGATATAAGTGATAGTTAAAAAAGAATTCCTAAATAGCACCCAAAGATATTTTACCCCATAGGAAATCATTGCGACATGTCTAGAAAATACTTATTTTTAAGCATTTAAACAAAAAAAAAAATCCTGCATTTAAACGTCTCATTTATCTTAATCACTAAAATTTTTAATCATAAAATTTTTAAATACAAAAACTGTAACTAATAAAAATTCCAAATAAACTTCTTACAACCAATAAAATTTATAAATAATAAAAATTACAAATGAAATGAATTTACTTACGGGTTCTACTAATCCTGAATCGGTTGTTCCTAATGTCTGGCCCTCTTTCCAACCCATCTTCTTTAACATTTGATATCCTTTGTTTGTCTGAGGCATAGAACTAAAAATACAATAGACATCAATAAAATATTTTAAACTATAGAAAAAACACTGCATTACTTTCAAAGCACAAGCTGTAAACAAGAAAAATTAAATTTAAAAATTCAAAAAACCCGACTGAGTAAAAAGCGAACTAATTAATTATTTCTCATCAATGTTAAACTATTTTTTATATTACTTACCTATTTTTTTTATTTACTTGTATTGATGACTTTTAAGTTGTGTTTAATTGTTAGTTCCTATCTATAAACACTGTTTTGATGAGGCCTATAGATGTCTATGATGGTTAGAGTTGCAATAAAGCTAGAGATCCTACCTACACAACTTCCAGGCTGTGTAATATTTAAACGGAGCTTTTGACTGTAAAATAGTCAATGAAACACCGTCTTCATTTTGAAAGACCTATCCAATGATATGCCATTCAATATGGTGCGAATTTTTTTTTTTTTTTTTTACATGTTTACCACCATTTTGTATTTTACGGCCGCCATTTTGTATTTATAAAAACAAAACCTAGCCTAGAACCATCGGATGGTTAAGACGAACAAATAGAAACTTCATTCATTAAAATCCATCCAGCGCCGCTGGGGTGTTTCGAAGGTATAAAGAAATCCACATACCCAGATACGCGTGAAACACATAACCCTTCTTGGCAGTCGTGTAAAAAGGTTATAAAAATACTAAAAATCATGAAAAATGCCACAAGCAGTAATCTTTTTTATCCATAAGTTAATTTTGAAACAAAGTTAATGAAATATGGCTGATTAAGAGCAAATAACATTAATTATTATTGTTACATGATATTGTAAATTAGTGGTTGTCATATATATGAAAAGAGGTAAATAAATATATTTCAATAGGCTGCCAATTTAGCAGTTACTTTTCCCCCAGGCCATACTACGATCTGAAATTGTAATGAGCAGAGGGCATAACTTTTTTGCATTATTTGTTATTATCACAGATGCATGATATGAAATATTAAAATTACAGACATCAATAATCATAACTTGTGCAAATTTTTAAGAAGAGAAAAGATGCACATGTAATATATATGAGGACGTGAGTTTCAAAACTCGCCTTATCCAAAAAATCAAATTTTGGGAAATCGCGAAAAACCTGTAACTGCGACCCCGTGCATCGAATGCCTCCAATTTTTTGTATACTTATAGCTAGTTGCTCTGTGATATCATTGTGTTAAGTTGGAAAATCTACTTTAACTCATTTAATTAATTAATTGAAAAAAGTTTTGGATAAGAAGAATTTTGTTGCCAACCTATGGATAAGAAGAGATTTGTTGCCAATCTCTATCATACTTGCTGAAAGAAATTAATAGTTTCTATTTTTGGTCATTGGATGATAATATTTTGGATTAAAAAATAAACCTTACGGGAGCAATAAGTATGATTAAAATTTAGTAATACGTTTTATTATACAAAAGCAAACTTATCAATAATCAAATAAAACTTACAATAAATAGCTTATAATTAAAATAACTTTTTTATAAAAATAATTTAATTTAATATAATCTATATAACATATAATATTATATATATACACATTTCCTTCTGTTCTGGTTCCTTAGAAATAATATTTTTATAGAAAGTAAGCACTTCCATTTCTGACCAGTTTTCATCAAAATGTTTTTTTAACAATCTGTGTTAAACATTAACAACAATTTTTTTAACATCCTTAAGTTTCTCTTGCTTCACGGGGACTCCCTCTCCCTTCTTTTTAAGAAGAAAGTTTAGTTTTAGATGCCTCTAGCAAAACTTTTACACTCGGAATTTTGATATTCCAAGAATCTTCCGACATACACTTCCACAAATTTGAAGATGGCCATGGTTCTTAGTCTTTATATAATACCTTATCGTAATACCTTTGAAAGGCCTGGAAATGCCTTAGGTTTATGCCTGAGAATAAAAATTAAATCTTTTAACATCTTCTAACAGTAAGAAATATAGAAAGTGATTCCCCATTTTTAACTTACATTTTAATCTTCTTTTGCGCGTATTCTTTACTAGCCCATGTGTTCGTATTTCTTTTTCTATTCTTCACCCTTCCACTACAAAATGCAAGAGTTTATTCACTGCCCATTACACATAAGACATGCTGTAAAACTTATTTAATTAGTTTGTATGAATAGAACAGGTAAAATCTTTAAACAAAAATAGCAACAGGTCACAGAGAAATGAAGGAAAATTACTGAAATAGCAGCTGATAAGCTAGCCGTTCGTTGGTCTTACGCATGCCCAAGGCAGAGCCCGATCAAGCTGAAGTTGGGCCCAGGGCCTGTAAAAAAGTTGGGCCCCCCTACCTCACCATTCCCGGCAACACTTTCAGAAAAAAGGTAGGTTTATTTGAAGAGTTGACAAAGTTGTTTGGGTGAAAGTTTCAAGTTTATAAAAAAAATATATTTAGCTTACAAGAATAACCAAGAAATTGAATTGCCGTCCACTTTCTCAAATAAGCATTTGTATAATTCACAAACATCTATAATCCACAGTTTATGTTGCAGAATAAATGAGGACGCCTTTTTCAAAACTCGCCTTATCCAAAATCATAAAAATTGTGTTTTCCCTAACAGTCTAGTAATCATTTTAAACTATAATTATGACATTGTAAAATCCTCGTTTATATTGAAACCAATAGACACAATATGCAAATTTTGGCATTTTCCCCAAATTTGATTTTCTGGATACGGCAAGTTTTGAAAATTATAGGTACTCTAAAATTGAAAAGGACTTTTACAGAAAAATTAAATATGGAGGTTTTTTATTACAGTAAAACTTTGTTTTTAAATCAGGGACTAAAATATATAATGCAAACAGTGGAAAAACTTAAATTGTGAGAAAATACACACAAATTTGTGGGCCCCTGAAATTGGTGGGCCCAGGGCCGAGGCCCCGGAGGCCCGTGCATTAATCAGGCCCTGGCCCAAGGATAAAGCTAGTTTTGTTGCCAACTCCCTAGTAGATAAGATGAGTTTTGAAACCAAACCAATATTTCAAGAGCCCAAAAATAAAGGATAAAAATATTTTTTTTACAGATTATAGTATTTTTTCTGTGCAGGTTTACCAATAGAATAAATTGGTAGAGAAAACTCGATTTTTTAAATTTTGGATAAGGCGAGTTTTGAAATTCACGTCCTCATATATATTTTTTTTTAATGTAGCTAAAAATTAAGTGATTATTAAAATATGCATAAAAAATATTGCAGACAAAGTTATAAAATTTTATATTATTAAACAACAATATAAAAATAACTTTTTTGTTTTAAAAAATTCAACCATTATTGATAGAGTTTTTTTATTTTATTTTTATCATTATGGATTATAAACTAATAATAAATTTTGAATATGATTTTTTAAAAAATATAAATAAGAATTAAAAATCACTATCATATGAGTAAAATTTAATACAAAAAACTTTTAAGAAAAAATTCTTTTAATTTTCATTTTTCATATACAGTAGAGCGCCGATTATAAAGTAGAGCCCGAACAAGACGGGGCCGATCCTAGTTCGGATAAATAGACAGGCAATCTAAGGGATGTTCCTGACTATCCTAAAACCTTCACACTTTATCCAGGCTTAGGACTGGCAGCACCAGTTAATGCTAGCGTGTTTAAAAACTTTTTTTAACTTTTTTATCATTTAAAATTTTCTTTTTCTCTTTTTATCATTTTATCATTTTCTGAACTCCAGAGATTATAATTTAAGCAAAAAAGCTTTTGATTGCTGCTTCCTTCAAAGAAGACATACTTTCCAATGCTGCCATATCTCGAATTCTTTTTAAATACGTTAGTTGAATAGGATCAGAGTTCTTCTGCCATTCGAGCCCATTTCATAGTTATTTCCAAACATTCAAAGGCTTTGTTATGTGATGGACCTGGGTCCTTTTCAGAGCATTCGTTTTTATTTCTTCAATTTTTTTTTCATCTTAAATATCATCCGCAATCTAATAATCATCATAAAAAAAATTTTTTTGAGAGAAATAGGCTATTCGTATAAATAGGAGTTCAGGTTTTTAAAAAATTTTGAGAGAAATAGGCCGTTCGGATAATTGGAGTTCTGATAATCGGCACTCTACTGTACTTATATATCAAGAATATGATAGCAAAAACAAATTAAATTAAATTCTTACATATCAACTGAAGCTTCCTCAGTCTTTTCATATGGGTTATCACTGCCAACTGTTTGCCTGCGAATTTCAGCTTTGTCTTCATAACCTTTACATGCAGCAGGTGTTCTCTTTTGCTCAAAATTAGCACCCTATACAAAAATATTAAAGAAAATTATAATAAATAAATAATTTGTCAAATAAACGAGTTCATCGTTCAACAATTCGGTCTGACAACATAAAATAGATTTACAACATACCCGTAATCCATACTTTTTTTTTAACCGTCGAACCTCTTCCCTTCTCAATTTTTCTTTTTCTTCTTTAGAGACAAACACAGCAGTCTTCTCTAAAAATAAATTAAAAACATAATCCGTAATGAAACAAATTTAAATATTATTCAATATATGCTGATGAAATAAATGGAATAAAAAAGAGATTTAACTTAAACATGACATCAATAAAATTTTAATATGTCATTACAATATTCTGTTCATTATATACATTAAGAACAGGTACATTGCAAGAAGTTGAAATATAATAACTAAAAAAAATGGGGGATAAAACTTTTGATGAATACAATGAAAAGCAGCACTTTTGCTGAGGTTTGTCCTACTGAAATACGTCAAAATGCATCAGATTCGATATAATACAGTGAATGATATTTGCATTATCATCAACTTTCTTTCTATGGATACAGACAACAGAACATTTCCAAGAAAATTTAGTTGTCAGACCGAAAAAAGAGCAACCCCAAGCTTGCTTTTCTTTTTCTTAAAAACTTTTGAAGTTAAAATTTTATTAGTTTTTAGGGTTTCGTTCATCTGACGAAACCCTATTCGTCTCACTCCTCCGTCTGTCTGTCTGTCACAGAGCCCGTTCTCAGAAACTATATATGTTGGAGACTTGAAATTTTGCATACTTATACTGGACACCTGAGATCAAGCGACAAATCATAAAATTTGTAAAAAGTCGTAATTAACGGACATTAAAAAGTCATAATTAACGGACGTTATTAATTAAAATCTCCCAATTTTACATCTCATTAATGAAGAAACGGTATAAAATGAATTCAGATACGAATGGACTCTTGAAATATTTTCATTTCTCCTCCGGGTTGCCACACATCTGCGCTTCGGAATTCCAGGTTTGCCAGAGAGCGCTTTAAGCAAAAAAGTGTACTGGACATTTTTAAATCGACTTGTATCTCAGAAAGTTTTTGGGCGAGAAATTTTTAACTTACACAGACATACGCAGAAAAAAATCTACTTTCATTTGGTATACAGATCGTTTCTCTGGGATGCATATAAGTTAAAAAATCCTCTAAAAATCGATCGATAAAAATTTAATTTTCATCCATTACCAAAGCAGGTGTCCATAGATTTGATTTCCGAGGCCTGCCATAATTTTTTTTCTCCAGACAAACGGCACTGGGTCACATGGTTCTCATAGTAGGATATTTTAATATGAAATTTAAACTTTTGAAACATAAAATTTTTAGATTAAATTTTCAGACAACTTGGCGTGAAATTCATCGCTGATTTCATTGATGCCCATTTCTAACTCCTATCTTAATTACAAGCTGAGATATTAATTATTATTTAATTAATTGGTTTTATTTCTATCAAATGCGTATTGTATTAAAAAAAACCTAATGAAGGCACGTGATTTCAAGAACCTAGATTTCATTTAAATTAGGAAATCTAACAAGGCAATCTGTTTGAAACGCTAAGATAGTTCATAACACATAAGAAAAGTTTAAATAAAGATTGGAAGAAATTTCTGGTAAAGGGGGGGAAGGGGCGCTAATTTCACTAACTGGTTTATTTCTATTATATAGTTATTTTAAAAGGCAAGTCACGTGATGTTTCATTGCAGTATTCTTCTGAACGGTGTCCGATTTTTAAAAATACAGCATAAATGTTACTTATGCCAGATAAAAATTTCAGAAGTATTCATACCACTATTTTCGAACAGTATTTTCAACAAAAATATTAAAATCTTGGTTAAGACTGCCACCCCCCCCCCCCCCCCCTCTCCCGACCCATGTATCTACTGATAGGTTGTGTAAAGAAGTTTCGTTCAGATACACTTTTGTTAAGAATAGAGTGCGCTCCCTGGTGGTGGAATGCGGAACTAAATGACCGCGATTTCATTTTAATTAGGAATTCCAACAAAGCGATCTGTTTGAAACTTTAAGATAATTTAAAACAAATACTAAACGATTATAAAAAAGAATGGCGTGTCACATTCCGGTTGGGGGGAGGAAAGGGTAAGGGGCGCGAACAAAATTACGCAGCAGAACAGGGCTTTTTGTACTGTTTTGCATGCGGTTTTTTGATGGCGTGATGAGATAACTATTACTAATTCAATATCAAAAATTTTATAAGTGTTCATACCACTATTTTCGAATAGTAATTTAAGAAAATATCTTAAATTCTTGGATAAGACCGCCACCCCATCGACTAGCATATCTCCTGATAGGTTGATTAACGGAGTTACGTTCAGATACACTTTTGTTAAGAATAGAGTGCGCTCCCTCGTGGTGGAATGTGAAACTAACAGACCACGATTTCATTTAAAGTAGGAAATATAACAAGGCGATATGTTTGAAACTTTAAGATAATTTATAACACGTAAGATAAAGTTTATAAAAAATGGCGCGTGAAATTTTTGGCAGGTGGGGGTAGAAGGAGGGGCGAAATATTTCTTTTTTTTTACCTTTGGGTTTCATACCGTTTTAGGTGCAGTTTTTTGACGGAGTCCTCGGATACATGCTAATTATTAAATATAAATATGTCAAAAGTTAAGTTACCACTATTTCCGAATAGTAATTTCATCAAATATCTTAAATTCTTGCTGAAGACCGCCACCCCCTCGAGTAACATATCTACTGTTAGGTTGTATAAAGGAGTTTTGTTCACGTACGCTTTTGTTAAGAATTGAGTGTGCTCCCTGGTGGTGGAATATGGAACTAATAGACCCAGATTTCATTTAAAATAAGAAATCTTACAATGCGATCTGTTTTAAACTTTAAGATACTTTGTAACACATAATAAAAAATTATAAAGAAGAATGGCGCGTCGCATTTCGAGGGGGGGGGGGGGGGGGTTGAAGGAGATGCGTGAACAAAATTAGGAAATATAACTGGACGATCTGTTTGAAACTTTAATACAGCTTATAAAACATAACAAAATTTTTAAAAACAAGGCCGCATCAAAAATCATGGTGACCATCTGCCCACTCTCCCAAATGGGGCTCTTTTCTAAATTTGGCAGATACCCGTCATGTGATATATCGTTGCATTTCGGGGGAGGGGGGGGGGGGGTTACGAACAAAATTAGGAAATATAACAAGACGAATATGTTTGAAACTTTAACCCCCTCACTGACAAGCCCGTGTTAATACGTTCACTAAGCTCCAGGTTTCACTGCAATACAAGCAATATTTAAAGTAATATAATTCTATTAATTTAATGTATTTTTAGTACATTGAACAATGATTAATACTTACAAGGATTGCATTCATATTCGTTATTAAGTTTTTTTTATAAAATGTTCAAAGAATCATTTTTTTAACATTTAAAACCAAATGAGGAGAAAACATCCTTACAATTTTGCCCTTTTCCAAGACAGTCAGAGGGTTAAGATAGCTTAGGATGAGTTTGCCGAAATTTGGAAGGTATTCCATGGCACTAAATGTACTGGACGTTTTGAAAGGAATATTAAACGAAACCCTCTGTGCGATCTATGATCACACTTACCCACTTGTTTCAAATACAGTATGGATCCATTTATCTGAAAACCAGTTATCCAGAATTATATTTCGAAATGACTGATTAAAAGAAAAAAAAAAAAAAGCAATACAGTGCCAGTTTGACATGTGCATTGCTGTTTAACATTACGACATGCTTGGAACATTGCTTGAAATATTATAAATTGATGTGATAACACCTAAAATTTGAAATGGAAGCATATTTATCAGATTTTGGATGTTTTGATTTTTATGCAGAGAAATTTCTGTTTCCAAGGGATTGTCATAAAGTGCCTTCCTTCAAACTCTGACTTATCTTTGCGATCTTGTTTGGATCTGAATCTAAGTAATCTAATAATTAATTTGAAATCAGAAACCAGCTACAGCCACATATATCATACAAATTTGGTCAAAATGATATTCTTTAATCACCAACCAGTTATCCAAAAAAACCAGATATCTAGAATACATCTAACTCCAAGCATTCTGGATAAATTTCACTGCATTATAATACCAGTAGATGGCACCACAATTTTTTTAATAAATATTTTTCCAGCTTTCTTTTTGTTTGTTATGGAAAATAGTCATCTACTTTCCTTAGTATATATGCCTTATCGATCAATTTTAATTTAAAAAATGTACCAAAAATTGCAGATCATTTCAATTTATTTAATTGGGAACATGAAACATTACATCCCAAAACTTTTAATTTAAAACTTCAAATACAAAATCATTAATTTAAAAATATATTGGGAATGGTAAATCTTCCTTAATAATAATGAAGGAAAATATTTCTATAATTTTTCCTCCTGAAATAAAATATTTTTTACATTATTGAACTGAGTTATCAAAACAATATTTGAAAAACATCTTATACCAGTAATTCTGAAAAACATCTTATATCTGGATTTGAATCGTTGCTCCCTTTAGAGAACCAGAATTCCTGTTTCTGGTGCCTTAGACCACTCAGCCATTTTGTCTTTGTTCAATCGCCCTTTGCAATGAAACCAGTTCATAAATGATTTCCTGCTCTGTCTAAAGACAGAAAAGTACCGTTGTTGTGTATGCTCAGTACAACTGAAGTGTTTTTAAGGGAATCAGTTTGTGTTTTAAATATATAGATTACTAGCAGCCTTCACCCGCTACGCTGGTCAGTTTTTCTAAAGAAAACTTGAATCCAATGAAATATATCTGTGAATTTGATCATCCGTTTTAAAGCAATATAGACATTTACCTGGAATGTCTAACCAAATTGCTGAAAACAATATGAACGTCATTATGCTATTTATATCTTTTATTGAATCATTCAAAATTTAGGCTGTTAAGGACTAACTCCTTTAGTTGATTATTTACTGTAGGATTTGGTAAAGAACGATAGAACAACATGTAATGTACTAAAAGCATTCATGAAAAATTATCCATGCAAGTCTTATCAGAATCTGTTAATTGGGCTTATTGAAAAGGCTAATCGTTCATAATAATTTGACTGATTCTAGAACCTTCAGCCATAATTCTACAATCAAGCAACTTAACGACCAAGCAACACCAAGCAAATTATATGTGTTTTATACTAACACATTCACTGAAAAATTAACTAACCGATCAAGTTCCATTGCAATCTGCTAAGCAGAATCTTTTAAAATGGAAACTTTACCAAAACCTTACCTAAAAATGATCTAATTAACAGTTTAAATCCCATAAAAATTTATTCAGAGGAACCTTTAAAAAAAGCTAATCTTTCAAAATTTGGTTTATCTGATTTAGAACTTTACCCATAATTATTTAACTAAGCAACGTAGAACGTCATGTTTTATACTAACATCTTTTCTGAAAAATTATATAACTAACAATGTAAGTCCCATCAAAATCTATTCAACAGAACTCAAGTTATATATACTCTCTAGTATATACCATCTGTCAGTAGCATATATCCTCTAATTTTCTTTACTATACCACTGAGAACTTTTCCCACATAGCTCCCTAACTAAACAATTTAGAATGATATGATAAATAGTGAAAAAAGCCCTGAAATATTATCTAACTAACTGTGCAACTGTCATTAAAATCCATTCAGTAAAGCTTGAAATCTTTCATAATCGAGTTCACCTAATTTTAGAAACTAAGCAACATAGAACAATGGTTTTTACATTAAACTATTTATAAACCAAATTTACTATCTAACAATGTAAGTTCTAGAAAATTCTGTTCAGTAGAATATAACATAATTAATCGGAATGAAATAGGAATTTGCATTTTACATATACTAGGGGATTGTACCCGGGCTTCCCGGGTTAAAGAATATAGGGGAAAACATTTTTTTAAATTGAAAACTAATAATTTTTTTATGTGCAATAATTTTTTTTAGACTTCACACTTACATTAAAAAAGCATTTTTCATATAGAAAATATGAATTATACAATCAAATTTTTTTAATTTATCAAAAGCGATATTTTCTTATTAGTCGCATGCTAAGAGTTATTTCACCAAGATTTTGCTACTTATGGCATCTTTTTAAGTTCTGATAATTTCAGAGCTTATACATGTCTATTTAATTTGTGTTTTATTTATATTGTTTTATTTATTTATTCATAGGGAAGTTTTATTTTAATGGATATTAGCCGTAAGAAAATGATGAACTCTTTATTCTGTTTTAAGGGCAAATGGATTAATCTTTCGTAATCGAGCTTCGCGCGATATAGATAAATTAAAAAATATTTCATGCTTTAAAATTGTTTTTAAAACCATAGACAATCAGTAAACTGAGATGAACTTTGCAAACAAATTCCATTTTTAAAAAAAATTCTATTTGGTGATCTAAAAATTTAAATTGTACGATTACAAATATATTAGATTTGTGTTTTTACAATATTATTCTTTTATTTGTTTATAAAAGAAGTATTAATTTCGTTAATTTGTCTTTTACAAATATGTTAGACTGGCAGCTTTATTATTATTACTCTTTAATTTGTTTATAAAAGAAGTATTAATTTCGTTATGCAAAAATAGTCAGAAACAAATGCTGAAAAATGTTTGTTGCTTTTTGTGCAAAATGTTTATTATTATTATGTATTGAAACCGGCACATGATAAGATGAACTTTAAAAAAATCATGCTTAAAAATTATTTTGGAAAATATAATACATCAGTCAATTAAGATACAGTTTTTAAACAAATTGCATTTGAAAGTAAATTTTTTCCCTATGCCACGAAAATTGGAAAATTACGACGGTCAGAGGATTAAAAAATTGCGGTAACGAAAATTTCAAGACCGAAATTTGATCATGAAGTGTTTCCATTCGCAAAATGACGTCAGCATTACGCACAGATACATTTGTTCTTTATAATATAGATAGATACTTAATCAGTAAAATATAATAAATATCAGTTATTAGGATGTGGTTATCAATTGCTCTTATGCTTGGTATTCTGAAATGAAAAACAGCAATTTTCACCTTCTCAAAATTTGCATACGCTTTTCTCACATCCATATTCATAATTTTTTTTTTTATGTATTTTGTTTGATCATTTAAAAATCATTTTAACTCAAAACTTGAAATCACAATTATTTTATGTGACAGACTTTACTTGAGGTTCTAATCTCAATTCTGGAGAGTAAAAATTTCCGTAATTTATGTATTTTAGACGCATTTGTGTTAAAATGTTTAGTTTTATCTAAGAAAATGATCGTTTTCTTTTAAATATGTTTCATTTTCACTAAAATAAGCATTTCGCCTAGTGCCTGAAACTTAGCATCAGTACACATCAGAAGGAAAAACAATATAGAAATTTATGAGGAAAAATGCGTGTTTTCAAAAGCAGTATGTCATTTTCCGTTATTATGCCCTAATACAATATTCTGCTCCTAATGGGATTTTGTGACATTAAACGCTATACAACAATTTTGGATTTTTCTCAGAAAATAGCATGAATAAAGATAAAAATGCCTCATTATTTCTCGCTTGTCTGCAATAATGAAAGCTATCTAATTTTCACCATTTTGAAGAAATTTCATAAAATGCTTTTAAAATTAAAATATAAAAGTGGATATATTAAAAAAAAAAACAGATAATGCGATCACATCTACAAATGAAGTGCTTTCAGTTTAAAAAAAATATTAGTAAAATGGTTCAACAGATAGATCAGGGCAGATGACTAAAAAACACACTTGTGTTTTAAATATACAGATTATATAAAATCATGAAAAATTAAATTCAGCAAATTATGTTATTTTGATAAAATTATAGTAGAATGTCCTAAAGAATAGCATTAAAATTTTATTATTCGAGAGAATTTCGGAGAAATACTTCAGGAACACGATATTATTTTAAACCGCGAATTATTTGTTTGCTTATCTAACTCGGCGAAATAAATCCATCCAGGCGAGAATAATCAATTTCTGTAATATAAATCGCTATTATTTGCATGCCACCTCTCTTTTATAAATACACTCTAAATTTTTGTAAAGCATTGAGTTTTATCAGTGTGATTTCGATTACATTATTTTCAAAAGTGAAACATTTTAAAGCAGATGAGCTGTGAAAATGACGCACTTCTACAAAACATAATTCAGGTTTAAGAATTAAAATACACGCTTTTTTATAAAATGACGTCATTTGTATACGCTAAAGCAATCCACTTTTACAATTCAGTCTTAAATTTCGTCTATAGAATAGTATGCATATGACGTCATTATCACGGAATAACAGACAATATTCTTGACATAGCCCATATTATAATTTCAACTTTTTTTCGGGTTTTATGAGAAAATGGTAACAAAAAATACAGTATCTCATATTTTCGACTATTTTCCGTTTAATTTCAATAGAAATGGGGTACTTTTGTTGCCACGATAAGAAAAATGGTATTAAAAACTGCAAAAAAATTAATATCTCAAAAATAAATTGAGATACAGCTTTCAAACAAATTGCATTCAAAAGAGCATTTTTTTCCTTATACGACGATGTAAAAATTTAAAGTGTGCAATGTTTAGAAGTTTAAAAATTTGCAGTAGAGAAAATTGCAAAACCAAAATTTTATTTCAAATTTCAAAATGTTGCCATTCGCGAAATGACGTATGCGTTACACACAGATATGTTTGTCCTTTATAATATAGATAGTAAATGATGATATGTAAATATGTAAATGCTGTTATTTGCAATTTCAAAAAAGTTTATTGGCGATATTTACGCACGACTAACATTTTTTCTTCTTATCCAAGAGCAAACAACAAATCACCAAATTGAAATTTAAACCTTTGAAAATGAAAACTTTTTTTTAAGCCGTACAAACATTGTTTTTATATTTAAATTAAATGTTTTCATTTTACAATAATTATTTCTCATTAAACCTTTTTTCTTTGGATTTGAAATAAAATCAGTAACTCTTTTGGTATTTTGCTGTTATGCCAACACCATTGTCGCCAAGTGTAATAATTGACAGAAAAAGAAAAGAAACATTTGAAAAATAACAATAGTTTTGTTGATAAAAAATGAGCATTTAAAAAATATAATTTTTGAAAATTACAGACTTTGACTTACCATTTTTTTAAATCAATAAAAATAAGTACTTAAAATAAAAGAACAAATAAACATTTTGCAAGCAATAAAATATATCAATTTAAACTGCAGGTTTGAAATTGTAAATGTCTCGTGGCATACGTAATACGTATATATCACATTGCAGTAAACATTTCTTTTTTTGAATGAGGACATTCATTGTTTTTTGAACAAAACATTTTTATATGCTAATTCCTAAGTTCTGAAAATTTTTTATTGTACCTTCCTCATCATCAAATAACTGACAAATGGTAAAATCCATGTCTGTATCAGTAATAAATGTAAGTTATAATTAATAATAAATATTTTCTATTCAAAAAATATTAAAAAGTTTTGCAAGATTACAATTGAATAATACTCTTAAAAAAATATTCACATTCAATAAATAGCAAATATTAATGCTTGGCACGGTTTGCAATAAAAATCCTTTGCACGGTTAGGGTTGAAATAAATGGCACGATACCATACATTTTGGCATGGTGTTGGTAAAACAAAAAAATACCACCTTTTTTTTTTTTTTTTTTTTTTTTTTTTTTTTTTAGTTTTTCAGTTTCAGTTTAGTTTTTGAGGCGATTTTATTTTTTTCCCTAACTGAAGTAGTTGTTTTAATTATTTTACCAAAAGAATTGATTAAAAAATTATTCAATTTGAATTTCTTCCGTTAGAAATTATCACTTGAAAATTTGAGGTCTTGGTGCCAAAGACATTGCCAAATTAGAAAAATATGAAATGTCTCATGAACTATTAGACTTGAAAGAATTTGGTTGGTACCATTCGATGCAGCATATAAAAATACACTAAAATATGTTATCAGTTGAAAAACAACTATAAAATCAGATTTTTAAGGAATTTTTTTTAAGTTCGTTCTCTTTTTTAGCCCCCCCTCATGATGGAATTTTACAAAACCTTTCTCAGCGGCACTCTATGTCTTATAAAGTATTTTTACCCCAATTTTCAAAATTTTAGGTTCAAAAGTTTGAGCTGTGCATTGATTAATCCCCAATCCAGACTTTCCTTTATACATATAGATAACAATAAATGTTGCTTACTTAGTAACGGCTTTATCTTCTTTTTTTTTTCCTAATCATTTCTTACTTTAAAGATTTTTTCAACATGACCCGTAATATAAATAAATCTATAGTAAAGTTTATGTTCAATTATTTCAATATCAAAATGTAAACTTTAGGAAATGCATTATCCATAAATGAAAAAAAAAAAAAGTCAAACATGTCACACGTCTTTACCCATAAAACTTAAATTTTCTTCTACATAATTAAGGATTTAAATCTGGATAAATATTTAAAAAATGGATCAACATATTTTATTACTACTTAGTAGAATAGAAGAGGTTAAATATAAATAAGGAAAAGTAGGTCACATAAATTCACAATAAAAAAAAACTATATATTTTTTCATTTATGACTCCCTGAAAGAATATCTAAACACAAACTCTAAAATAATATTTTTTATTTTCAGAAACAGTTGCTGTTGCTACTAATTGATAAATATGTTATAAATAAATATATACATATATATTTGTGATTTCAGCTATATTATCTCTCTATTCTAAAAGAAAGTAACTAACACTGTCACTGCCGCCGCCAGTTTTGAATTTTTTGTGACCGGAGGTCTTTCTTCGTTAATATTAAACAAAATATTGCATAGAAAAACATGAAAATCGGTGGTATTATAGAGAAATGTTTGATAAAAATGCTGATGCAGACAGTTTTCAAATCGAAGAATTATTTTAAGAGATATTTAATGCTAAAGTTGGACAAAATCGTTCCATTAAAAAAGTTTTATAGGAACAAAAACTATACATGGGAATTTAATCATTTTTAGATCATTTTATGCGTTAGAATTTCCCGGTGTGAAGACTGCATTTATTTTTTTTTTATTTGACTCATTTTTTGAGGCTTCATTTCTATTTTAAATTCAAATTTTCAGCCTTTCGAGAGATATTTTTTACATATTTTAGAAAATGGTATTAATTTAAACTGTTGTCAACTGTATAAACAGCACAAACAATAATGTTTCCTTTAAATTAAAAATTTATTTACATGTGACTATTATAAACAGAAAATATAAAAAGCAGGAACTCATTGAAAATTACGTCATAAAAACTATATTTACACGTGAATTTTAAAAGAGAAAGAATATGTAAAATAATAAGTTCATTAACATGCGTTAGAAGTCTTAAATAGGAGTAATTACGTCACATTTACGTCACATTACACTTATTACATAAAATGAAAAAAAAAAATATTGCAAAATAGTTTAAATTTAAAAATTGCACGAGAGATTTATTTGATATTTTAAGATGATCTTTTCAACTATTTTTATTAGGACAGCGCAAATAATATTTCATTTCTAACAAAAGTAATTTCATGTGAATATTAAAAAGAGAAAGAACAGTTAGGTGAAAATTACGTCAGATTAAAAACGATACATTTAAAGTGTCTTATTTAAAAAAAACTTTCTTTTCGCTTTGCTAAAAAATACCGGGAGACAAAGACTCTGTTTACTTAATTCATTTTATATTAGCTTATTTTGAAATGTTTAACTGATTTTATTTAATCAAAGACTGAAACAGCAATTGTACCTTTTAACAGCAGCTGATTTGGTCTTAAAATTCCCCAATCAAAGAGAAATGAATAGAACCTGTTTATAGGGAGATCGCCACTGTTTTTTAGCTTATAATTCAATCTTCCAAAATCTTTTTAAAGCCGATCAAATTAGCATGCTTTTAGAGTCTGCGGTGTCTGAGCGGGGGTTGAAGAGTGTAGCTCGTAGGGGGCAGTGCCCCCTAGTTATATATATATATATATATATATATTTGTATCAAAATATTAGCTATATAAAAGCAAATACATAAATTAACCTAACATAAATTAACTTAACATAAATTAACCTAAAGACACAGTGTTCAATAATCGAATTTTAAATATCTAATGAACCTTCTTTTAATTACATTTTCTTAAAATTGTTAAACATATAAATAATAAAAATTATGTTTCTTTCAGGCATTTTTACCAGTGGGAAGGGGTGGAAGGGGCAGTGAAAACCCAGACTAATCTTAATCTACTACCACCTTGGAGAATATTGTGAGGTACATTAGAATTAAGGAATTAGATTCATTTAATTTATATACTGGCCCTCCCACCCTCCTTCTCCCCAGAACAAATGGTCTGAAAGAAACACTGAAAATTGTAGTTATTCTATAATAACTTATAAAGATTTATGACTTTTATTAAAACTGCGATATTCTAATAAGTTAATTTTGAGAAATAGTAGTGAAGAAATGTAGATAATATTCTTAAATATTAAGAACTAACATATTTGAAACATTTAAAGAATATTTTACCAGTATGAGAAGCTAATTCAGCTAAAACTTGACCAGGCTCACAATTATCACACGTATCATATCCTTCATGAATATGTAGCAATAACTTGCAAGATCCTAATGATAACTTATCTCCATGATTTAATGTGTAGGGTTCACTCTTGAGTTTTGGCTATAATACATAAATAAACAAAATCAAATAAAGTAAATAAAACTTTTAAAAATATTTATATTAATACAATTAAAAAACTATCTGATATACAGTATAATAATTTCCACAATAATTTTGTTATGAAGTTATAACATTTTACTATGTAATTTAAAAGAGCATTTCATCAGTTTACTAAATAAAAAAAAATAAGAATAATAAAGTATTATTCAATAGCTCAAAACCTCAAGTTTCATATTTAAAAAAAATAAATAAATAAAATTTATGACTAAATTTATATACAGTGGTGGCCAAAATTGTGGACATTTTCTCATATATCATTTTAAAGACAATTTAGTATTAATTTCAATACAAAAAAACAAAATTCAAATATTTTCAATACAAAAATATTTATATTTACTTTAAACTGAAAAACAAAAATAGTTATGAAGTGAATTGTAATTTCTAACTTTCCTGGTTGTTAATCACTGTTCTTGTTCTGGGAACCAATCAAATGTTGGTATCTGCCAGCAGAAACTGAGATCATGCTTAAAGCTGGAACAAGTCATTATTGTGCTTTGTTCTGTATAAAGAAAACTGTTTTTTATGTAATCAAATTACAAGCAGGAATTCTTGTTCAACTTTTTAATATTTTAGTAGGAATGTTTGTAAATATTTTTAATGTTTAGTTAAGAAGCAGACATCAAATAAAAGAGTAGACTGGACACTTACAATGAGAATTAAGATTATTGTGTTACAAGAATGTGGTATTTCCTATGCAGAAATTGAAAGACAATTGGGTTGTTCACTGACTACATCTGGAGCCCGAAAGTTTTGTTTACAATATCAATAGACCAATTCAACAAAAAACAAAGCAGGAAAAGGCCGAAAAAGGTGCACCACATCTGTTGATGACAGGAGAATAAAAAGACTATGTCTCCAAGATAGAAGAATGTCATCAGCGGCCATCACAAATATACTGAATGATGCTGGTGTTTCTGTCAGTTCAAGAATAATCAGGAGAAGATTATCATATGTTGGACTAAAAGGTACAATACCATGAAAAAAGCCTTATCTCAATTTACAGCAGCGCAAAAAATGACTACAGTGGGCAAAGGAATGCATTAATTGGGCAGATGATCAGTGGTCACAAGTTTGTTTTTCGGTAGTGATGGGCAAAAATATATAAAACGTAGAATAGGAAAAGAGCTACATCCTGACTGTATTCAGGCAACTGTGAAGAATCCAGTTAGTATTATGATTCGGTCACGCAAGTCAGTAGATGGTATTGGTTGCATTGATGTAATCGATAGGACACTGAACATATAAAAATTCATTGACACTATTCTAGAACCAAAACTTATACTTTCCATCAGGGATCTCTTCCCGAACAATGCTTCATTTATTGTTTAGCAGGATTCTGCTCCTTGCCACATAGCTAAAATTTTCACACTACATTTTAATTTGAATTAAATCCCATAACGTCGCCAATATTACATCGCCACACTCTTATTATTACTATTTACTAAGCAAGGAGGCATAACTATAAGTATTCTTATAGTAAGTACAGTATCCTTATAGTTTATTTACATATTTACAAGAGCTGTCAAAGTGCAGCTATTCAAAATAAGTCATTTCTTACAACTGTATCAATTTCACTTGGCTACATGCAAAGCTTTACAATCTCAGACTCTGTGTATGGTGCTGCCATCTATTAGCACACATATCTCAACTATTCTTATTAGGATATGACAGGTTGTAGTGCATTGCATAATGGAGCAGAAAACAAATATGAAATTCTGTTTTAAAACGGGTAAAACTGCTACAGAAACCTTGGAAATACTTCGAAGTGTGTATGGCGAAGAAACTTTATCTCGCAAGACAGTATTTCAGTGGTTCAAGCGTTTCTGTGAAGGCCGTGAAAGCATGGAGGATGAGCATTGCAGTGAAAGACCGGTGACGAGCAGAACTGCAGCAAATGTTGAAAGAGTTAAGAAGTTATTGCTGCAAGATCGCCATTTGTCCGTCCGAATAATGGCGAACGAATTGAATCTTCCTCATGAAATCATCCGAACAATATTGACGAAGGATTTGGGTAAACGGAAAATTTGTGCGATGTTTCTCCCTCATTATTTAAGTGATGAACAAAAACAGCAGCGAATGGACTCCTGTGGTGACTTCATCAATGCAGCAGACACAGATGACGCGTTTTTACAGTCCATCGTTACAGGAGATGAAACGTAGTGTTTTGCGTATGATCCACAAACGACATTCAAGCTGCTGTTACCAAGGAACTTAAAACAGTCTCAAAGGAGGACTTTTTCAAAAGTTTCCAGAACTTGTATGAACGGTGTCAAAAGTGAATTGTAGACGGCAGAAACTACTTTGAACAACAGTAAGGTATTTATCTGCAAATATATAATACAGTGATTATTATGACGTCAGTCACCTTACTTTTCGGTCTCACCTTGTATAAATGATTTCATTACGTTATACATGAAAATTAAAATAACTTTATAATTTTAGATCTGAATCCACAGTTTGTGTTTTGTTAATATAGGAAAATATTTTAGTTCATTCAAAACATTGTTAATGCCAGAACATAAAATTTACATAAATCATCAAAACAGACTTGAATAATTTTGCTAACATTTTAATTTGTTTCAGCTGAAAAAAAATTTAACTTTCACAATTCTTATTAGTATTTTAAGTAAAATTATAAAAGAACTGTGATGATGATTTTAGAACTCAATAATTTAAAACTATGAAAAAAAAAAAAAAAAAATTATTCAAATTGTTATTATTTTTTTTTTATTTGCAATAATAATATAATATATATATATATGCAGTAATAATATAATATAAGTATCAGTAAATCACCCAACTCACCTCTGAAAGTCTTTTATCATTTATAAAAGTTCCATTTTGACTTCCTAAATCTTCAATACTATATGTTTGAAAGTCACTATTGAATGTGATATTTGCATGAATCTGGAAAAAAAAAAAAAAGAAAAAAAGAAAAAGAAAAGAAAAAGAAAAAAATTCTTTACAACACAATAGTTTGTTTATAATTCATCATTTATACAATAAAAATAAAATTACACATGAAAAATAACTAACTAAAACTACACATGGAAATGCAGTTGTGATTTTTACTATATATTTTGTTTTTTATTAATTAAAATTAAAATTCTAAAACTGCATTAGGATGCACAAACATTCTTTTTAATTAGAATTCACAAATAGAATTCCATAAACCACTAAAATGCTACTTTGAGTGAAATAAAATAATGAAAATCTACACAGAAGATATATGAAAATAAGTAAAGTGGCTTGGATATAGGGCTGACATAGTTAAATAACAAAGTCAACCACATACAATGTAGTTTTTGAAAAACAAGTAGATGACAAGCATGCAATTCTTTTTAATAAGAATTCACAAATAATTCTATAAACCACTAAAATACTAGTTTGAACTTTGATCGAAATAAAATAATGAAAATCTACACAGAAGATATATGAAAATAAGTAAAGTGGCTTGGATATAGGGCTGACATAGTTAAATAACCAAGTCAACCACATACAATGTAATTTTCGAAAAACAAGTAGACAAGCATGCAATATTCTATGTTATCAATGAACAACTAATTGCAAACAATTATTCTCAATGCTGAATTTGAATTTATTAAGAATTAATTGATTTCTAACTTATTTAAACTATTACTCTTAAAATAATTAAATAATATTAACAGCCTAGAAATATCTTATATATATATATATAGTGCAAAATATCTTATTAATTCAATATAATAATTTTAAAAAGGAAGAAAGAAGAAGAAAATGTAGGAAATAGCCTGTCACAAGTAAAAATAAAATATAATAATTTTAAAAAGGAAAAAGGAAGAAAGAAAGGGTGCAAATAGCCCGTCACAAGTAAAAGGAAATGAAGGAAGTAAAGATAAAAAAATATATACAGGGTGTCCACATATAACCTTTATTTTCGCAACCGTTGGTCCTAGATGCATACTTCCAATTACAAAAATGGTTTAAATAAGGTAAAGAATTATTTTTAAAGCAATTTGGATCAAGAAAAACATTTCTTTAAAAATTACAAAATTTCAATTTTTATACGGTCTTCCGGTCTTATAAATTATATTTAGTAAAATTTTCCTATTACATTGACAAGTAAGACAAAAAAAATCCCGGTATTCTACGATTAAAATTGACTGAGTAATAGCTGTTTAAAGTTGGAGCATTGCTGCAAATTTGGGGTCATTCACAAAGTTAATAAAAATATAATTTTGTTAGATATATTAAAAAAAGGGTTCAGAGTAAAATTAACATTGTAATATAAGTTTTGAAATCTTTAATCTTTCTGACATATTAATGCAAAATATACAATTTGTGATAAACATATAAGAAGAAAAAAAAACAGAATTTTTGTTAAATAAAATGATGAAAAATAATGGCCTCATTCTTTACAAAATGATACATATTTTAAAATGTTAGTAGATTACACTAGCCTGCAAAAGTTGGGTTATGTCACGTTTTTTTAGCTTTTGATAATTGATTCTTATGTATTCTGTACCACTGAATCCGAAATTACCTTTATTTTTTACCATCACGTAAAGATTTTTTGCAAACCATAAATTAAAAAAAAAAAAAATAGCGAAAATATGATACTATAAAATAGATAAAATTTTAACTTTTGAAAATTGATTCTTATGTATTTTTTAGCGCTGAATCCGAAAATGACCTTCAGTTTAAACCATCACATCAGGATTTTACTCAAATCGCAAATTTTTAAGCAAGAAGCTCAAAGTTAAAATTGATCCCCCTCCCCTCCCAGCCTCATTGGAACCCTCAGCTGTTTAGCTGTAAGAAATCTACAGTATAAGCCAAAAAATGAATAAATTACTGAATTAAATAAAATTAAACTGAATAAAAAAGTCTCGCATCTGTTTTATAGTATCAGATTTTTTGCTATTTTTTAACCTTGAAATTTACAATTTGCGAAAAATCCTGACATGATGGTTAAAAGTGAAGGTAATTTTTCTATTCAGTGTTAAAAAATACATAAAATGTAATTATAAAAGTTAAAAAACACAACCATCGCAGGTTTATGTTATCTAATCTAAAACTTTTTCTTAACTTTGTTGACGGTAATCTATCTGAATTTTTTGTGTTATCCTCTAATATATCTATAAGATAGTAAGCATCAAAAATCATAATAATATTACGTTGTCATCAGATTTAAGTCAGTATGTAAAATTTAACTTTGATTGGATATTTGAAAGTGAGTTAAAGTTCGAGTACAAATTTTAAACTGGAAAGATGATCGTTGCAAGTTAAATAAAATCTTTTAAAAATAACCTAATTTTTGTTAAAAGAAATCATAGCCTCAAATCCTTACAAAATAAAACACATGTTAAAATACAATTATTTAACTAATCTAAAACTTAACTAATAAAAGTTAACTCAATCGTAATAGTTGTATGATTTCTTTCAAAGCATAGATACCTTGAAATAAGTTTAAGTACTTTATATACGACCCCTGAAAGCATGGCTGAAATCATCTGTTTTGAGATGCAAAAAAGTGGTATATGTCACGCATTTCAAAGTTTCATAACTCGGCCAATTTTAATGTTAGATGAATGGGACTTTTTTGTCTTGTTAGTGTCACAGTAAATTTTTACTAAATATCACTTATAGCACCAGGAGACCATATAAAAATTTTAATTTTGTAATTTTTTAATAAATGTTTTTCTTGATCGAAATCGCTTTAAAAATAATTCTTTACCTTATTTAAACCATTTTTGTACTTGAAAGTAGTATCTAGGATCAACGGTTGCGAAAATAAAGGTCGGTCAGTTTATACGTGGGCACACTGTATATTTGAGTAAGTCAGTCAATCAGCTGGTCTCTAACTCTATGTATGTCCCTGTTAGTATCAAGATTCATTGATACACAGCTTAAATAGATTATCTGATAAATTATCACATGAACAGAAATATTCTTACTATATATAAAATAAGAAAAATTAATAATTATCTAAATATATAAAGAAAGAAATATGTGCTTACCTTATATCAAAAAAGTAATTTTATATGGTAATTTAAGATCTGAAATTTAGCTGAAATCCAGGGTTTTATTTAATAAGAAAGAATTAGAAATACAAAATTTGCTTTATATTTTTGTCATTCATTATCACTATACTCGCTTTCTTCTAGTCTGTTAGACCAGAAGTCTCGTCTTTGGCATCAGAATCATTAATAGCATTCTTTTGAATAAATTCTTTCAATCAATTGTGTAAAAAGTCTATGTTTCTTTTCACAGTTAAACCACATTCTATAAAAGACTGTTTAATTAAGTCTTTGGAAACGTTCCCAAGCTGCCTTTACCCAGAGAGCTATCGTTAGATACGAAGCAGGTCGATGTTCACCAGACTTTGTGAATTACTGTTCTCCATTTCTTAGCCAATCACTCCATAAGCACCTCATTTCAGCATTGAAAGTCTTATTCCAATGCACATCCACGGACCGTAACAATGGGGTCAAACCTCCAGGAATTATTACAAGATCTCTTTTATAATGTTGTTTAAAACTGAATTTAACCGTTGTTTTTAGCTTGGGTTTTCCACTGTCCATTACTAAGACGGATTTTGGTTTAAAAAAAAAAAAAAAAAAATAGGGCGAGTACCCAAAACTTTTGCATACATATATTCATCAAGTCACTATTTATAGATCTTTTCATGCACACAGTGACTACAACATCCTTTGGGAAATCTGACTTAGGAATATTTTTCAAGTCTTTAAAATTTATCATTGGTTTCAATTTTGTTCCATCGACCATTGCGCTCAATGCAACTGTATATCGTAGTTTTTCCTTACCAGTCGTTATGCATAATATGGATTTTACGGATTTTACTTTGAAGTCAAAAATTTTCTGTTGTAGCATATCAAACCACATAGGTGTTTCGTCCATGTTGCCAATGCAACTTTTATTCAAATCATTATCATTATCTTTGAAAAAATTAAAATTTCACACAATTTCTGTGCATCGTCTGGAATTTTTTGGCCTATACTGATCCGCTTACGATGTTGTGCCTATTAAGGAATCTTTCGAGCCAGCCATTCGATGCTTTAAAATCAACATGCTCATCATTTCCACTGTTTTTCAGAATTTTTTCTGCATGTGATTTTATTTGGAAAGATGTAACTGTTCGACCTATTTTTCTTTCTTCTTGAATCCAGTTAATAAGTGTACTTTCCATGTCTGGAAATTTTGCCCTTTCCTTCAATAGTTCCTTGGAACCTTTGCGTATTTCCACATCTCGTCCATAACACTCATCAGTTTTTCCCTTTGATTAATCCGGTCTTGAACACAAGAGCGGAGAATACAGAAGAATTTAGAAGTTGCACTAATATTACTCTTTAGTTCATCTAACTTTACTAAAGCTTGCAATTTAAAAGCGATTGTACAAATCCCCAAATGTATGCGAGGTACATTTCGAACTTTAAAATAGAAAAAATATATTATTTGAGGAAACCATGGCAAATTTTTACTAAATAAAGACAGCTCAGAGGCACTTGGCTTTTTGCACCTCCCTCAGAGAGAACGAATAATGCTGATCTTGAACCGGCCAATCGAAATGCAAATTATGTGTCAGTTGGACAATTCAATCTTATCCCTTTATATTATTTACCCTTTCTCTATTCCATCCCAGCAGTTACACGAGGAGAAAAAAAAAAGTGACCCATACCAGTTTCCTTGACATATCATCATCCTGGAGTAGAAACGTCATGCATGAAAATTTTGCATAATAATAAGATAAATAAAATCTAATAATCACTTAAATATAAATGAATACATATAGAGAGATACAGAGAGAAAAATAAGTATTGATTTTTTTCCCTTAAAATAAAAAATGTTGTTAGAAAAACCAAAATAAATCAGCTGCCCGTCCTCCAGTTAGCGAAACCTCATATTTTCTGGCATGCCAGTAAATATGAGTTTTTCCGGCATGCTGGTGTACCTCGATTTTTTTCGGCATGCCAGCTAATATGGGGGAATACAGTATATTTTTAAAGATTAAAAATTACAAATTGGATATAATATGCAAATACAATACAAAAATATTATACTTTAAAATATCACTTTAGCACTATCATAAATAACTTTTATTTACCTTGCTAACACAGATATCAGGTAAATAAACAGCATTTGTCTTATCTCTTCCAATGATACCTCCTGAGCATGTAATTAATATTAATGAACCAATCTGAAGATTTTCTGAAGTTTCAACGATGGCACGAATAGATGGTGGGAATGATTCTTCTGTATCTTTAAGGGAATATTTTTTAAAAATTAGTTTTAACAGCATTTAAAAAATTTATTAATCTCAGTAAAATATAAATCATAACCACTCATGGAAATTTGTTTGAAATTTTACTTAATTCATTACTGAAAATAAATATTCTTATCTGACTAAAAGACAGGGCAAATTTTAAAGTAATTTCCTTTCTAATAAAATTGTATACAAGAGGGGGGGGGGGGCAGACTTTAATTAATACAGTATTATGTGTTAGAAAAACAATTATGCTTAATCTTCTTGATGTATTTTATTTTATTGTTAAATATTTATTTATTTTGAGAAAAGAAAAAATACCTTTCCCCCCCCCCCCCTCCTTCGGTATATTAGAATTTTTAAACTGAAATGAATAAAAACAAAGTATCATATTTAATTTTTCTTTTGTGTAATTTAAATATTCTTTAAACTGCAATTTTACTCATTATTATTATTATTATTCAAGCAGAAATTGTACAGTTCAATTAGAATTTTCTTTCCTTTTTTTTTTTTTTTTTTTTTTTGCTACTTTATAATTTCAATACTTTCAGTAAATATGAAAGCATCAGTTTTATTTTATAATCAAAAGCAATTTAAACAGAACTTACAATTGAGTAACAAAAATCAACCTTTATAAAGTTTTTTTTTTTTTTTTTTTAAGTCAATATTGCTTTTACAAAACTTAAAAGGAAAAAAAAAACTTTTAAAATGAAATATATAAGTATATATATATTTAACATTATTTACCAATTTAGTAATTAATAATGACAGCAGTTTCTAGTAAATATTCCTTGATATACTTTAAAAATAATAGAATAATATCAGATATATTAATTTTTGTTTCTTTATTGAAATATTTATAGTTGTGATAGTAAATAGTAGATATAGCAGATAAGTATGGAAAATTTTATAATCGTTATTGATAAATAAGCTCCTTTTTACCAATATATATGTAGAGTGTGCAATGCAGATTGAACATCTAATTAAATCAAAGTACACAAAAACATTCACTGACAATTTTTATCATTTGTCAATAAGGCATTATTAAAATAACAAGACACAAAAAGTTGTCAATTATGGAAAATGTGCTTACATTTAAAACAAAATTCCCCATTCCCTCCATATAACTAATTCTGACACATTCTAAATAATTTGGAACTTTTTAAAAACAATTCAGAATGATAATAAAATACTTTGTGCATGAAAATATCAACAGATTTTGGAAAAACTATCTCAAAAAAGCACACATCAATAGTTTGAGTTAGATAAATCCTAGTCGCAATCAACCCTGTGAAATCTGCACTGGTTGGAACCAAAGATTTTGAAGATTATAGATCATGTTCACATACATTTTGGCTACATATGTTAAATTTTTTATTATATATTCTTGATCTTGAGTATAAATTAGTAATATATGCATAAAAACTAAAAGAAAAGATAAAAGAAGAAATGCAAAGCAAAATTAATTCAATATTTCTAATTATATTTCAAACAAAATTATATGCCCATTCACGTAATTGAATATTTAATTTATTTTTTTAAACATTGGTATAATAGTACTTTAAATTTCAGTTTGAGATCAATATATATATTATCTTTTCTTCAACCTTTTACTTTACCCAGGTGAAACATACTGATTTTTAAGTTATTTTAAATGATAACTAACATTTAGGCACCTCTGAATTTACAAACAAAAGCACAGAGCATCTACTAGGTAGGATTGTTTTTAACACTTCCAACATAGTTGAAAAGTCATAAAAGGATGGAGGATTGTATTTTGTGCCAATATATTAAAAAGAGAGAACCAATGTTACGAAACACAAATATAAGTAAGTTTAAAAACGCATCTGGCGTTTTCAAAGCCTCTAATCGCTGTTAACAGTCAAGATGTGAGGTACACCTCTCTGTCTCCCCCCTTTTAATCCACAGTTTTAACTTAATTTTATCTTTAATTTTTAAGCACTGATGATGAAGCCTTAGAGGCTTCAAAATGGTTATATGCGTTTTTAAACTTACTTATATTTGTGTTTTGTAATGTACGTTCTCTCTTTTTAATAATTGAAAAGTGTTTATGAATTCAGTTTGTCTGCCTGCCCATGTTCAAACTTGTATAAATATACTTGGATTGGCATCAATTGATATATGTTATTGAGATTTACTAGGTCATGTTTGGTATTAAAAAGAAAGTGTGTAGTATTTATAGTTTATTTACAGAGATATTCAAAAGAATTCTGTTATACTATGGTTATGGGGAAAATTGTTTGCTGTATACTTTATTGATCTTACACTATATCAATCATATTGAAATTAACATGAATCACTGAGGTGCACTACAAGACAAGGGACTTACTGTAGAATAGGGTGTGCATAGCATTTAAAGGAACCCTCAAAAGAATTATGTTACATTATGGTCTATGGGAAAAAATCGTTTGTCAGTATTTTAATGATGTTACACTATTTCAAATATATCGAAATTGATATGAATCACTGAGGTGCATTACAAGAGGCTTACTATAGAATATGGTATGCATAGCATTATCATTCATTTACAGGGCACACAAAAGGGTTCAGTTACAATACTATCTATTAACAATGTATGCTGGAACTGCATTTTCAGTTGTGGATGGGATTTTTTTTAATTTAACTCATTTTTTGCCTATTAATTGGTACGTATAAATTCTAAAATACATTATATACAGAGTAGAACAAAAGACTTCAAATACATTTCCATTTATAGGCAGAAATTTCTGAAAAGGAATTTTCAACTGGGCTATGCATTCCCTACTTGAAATAAATTTTAGAACACTATGTAGCATATATACAAATCTATAGATCATATACAGGACTTTACAAAAGAATTTGCGTATTTTTCCGACTACTGTTGAGAATACCTGAAATTAGATTTTCAAATGTGTTATGTGTTTTCCAAATGGTTTACTTAGACATCATCTTTCATCTTATCAAACAATGAAGTTTTATTGAAGTATTCTGGAAATGGTGGAAAGTGTTTTATAATCTATGCTTCATTCATGATTTTTTTTATCCTTGTTTGTTATTGATGTTGTTAATGATTTTTTTTTCCAACTATGTTTACATTAAAGTTAACAATAGTCCAGATTTTCCTCTTCAGATATTTTAGCTAAAATTTTAATTTTTTATAGTTACAAATTTTCTAGTTGCAGCTTATATGAGCACTGAAAAAATCATTTACCAGGGGTTTAACCTTCTCATACTTGAATTCTTTTTAAATGCATGAAAAACATACTTTGCACTTAAAATAGTTTAACATGGATTATTAAGAGCAAATAATGTTGCATCTTTAAAAATCTTACATTTATTACAAAAATAAAAAATGACACTGATATAACATTTATAGGCATTAAAAACTTATTATTAAGAGTTATTAAACAGTTTTTTGTCAGTGCGAGGTCTTTAGTCAGAATTAAAACTTTAGACACATTACCCCAGAGTAAAACATTAAAAAAAAAAAATCAAGTTTTTGTTTAGATTGAAAAGCAAAAATTCTTTCAGAAAATCTCCTTTTGTGCAGAACAGAAAAAAAAAAAAAAGATGTCAAAGACATACTTTCCAGAAGAACATTAGATGACTCTGCTATATGTTGCTGAATTTTACAAGTAACTATTGAACTTCATAAGAGGTTTACATGTAATACAGAAATAAAAATAATAAAGAAACATTCTGCTAAGTGTAGTTTCTAAATACAACATCATATGAAGTTTCCATGCTTGAGAGGATTAAAATAACTTGCTTTAAGTATAAAATGTTTCAGAAAAATTCAGTCTTACTTGTTTGTTTAGAAGAAGGACTTTTGACCGGTGATTTAACTATAGTGATAGGTGTATTTGGCTCCTCATCTGAAGAAAATATTTCTCCCTCTTCAGGATCACTAAACTCTTCATTAAGATCTATTGAATTGTCATCTTCATCTGATCTTGGTGACTTTGGGCTTCTCTGGGAAAGTTCCTGTGAAGGGCAGGGTTATTTTATAGAAATGCAATTTCAGTATTGTAAATAATAGGGAAATACAATTTCATTTGCAAGAGAATAATCAACTAAACATGGTGCATACAGATTTGAATTATTTTAAAGTATGTTATGAAGCTATGAATTTTTTTTTTTTTTTTTTTTTTTTTTTAATGGGCCTTAAATTTTGAGAAACTAGAGATTAAAGTTCAGCATAAGTTTCAAATGCCTATTAATTTGTGTTTCTGAGTGTGATCTTAACAGCGTAGAGACAGCATGCTCAGTCGCTGGTCAGATGACCAAAGGTACATTCCAGACCATCCTACATTATGGTGTTTTTTTTCTTTTTCAATTCATTTTATATTTTTGACCTGCTAAAAGTGTGAGAATACTTCTCACAGTATTCAAATTTAGTTTATTTTTATTCTCTTTCAGCTATTTTTTTGCATCGATTTCTATTTAAATTCAGTAAATACACCGCAATGTTTATTTTTTATCAGTCACACATAATGCAAACCTGCTTTCGTCCACCGTGCCTCTCTGCGTTGTCAGAGCTCCGGTCTCTCCAAAATCTGCATGCATTATGATGACGTCATTGAAATGCTCTCCTGACGTTTGCGGTTGATGACGTTTATAGGAGGTGTGCGCTAGTTTTTGTTTCTGCCAGTCAGTGATATTCTTTTTAAATCCATTTGTAATTCGATTTTCATTAATTTACCGTAACTTTCAATTTAGCTAATCAATTTAAATATGCCGTTTAATTACTCTGTCAACCCCGTATTCATCGCTTAAATACTACAACTCATTAATTTTTAAATCAGAATTGGGTTTGATGTTAAAAAGATGTAGTTTTAACAGAGTGTTATCACGGCGCGGGCTTTGCCTGTCGTTCGAATGCCGCTAAGTTTGTCGAAAGAATACATCCGTATAATGGGACGTATTTTCATGGATACTTTTTGTCATGCCAAAATTTAATTTTAACTAAAGATGTGCTGCTCTCATCAAAAAGGAATCCCATGGAATAGTCTACATTTTTGTTATTTTTCTCTTCTATACGAGATTCCGTTCGTTTATTTCGAAATGGTGACTAGAAGCAAGAATCTTCGTAATCTTCTATTACTAACGTCTGAGAATAAAGAATTTATTTATTTCATCAGTTTGCCTCTTCACTGTGTCTAGATATAAAGTAAGAATACTCCATTTTTATTATTTCTTTAACGATCAATAGTTTGATTAAAAGCACATCGCAAAAATGTACTTTAACCACTTAACGATCATTTTATTACCGTCACAACAAGTTTTAAGTAGAATTATGATTTTCTGCAGCTTTGAACTTTTGGATATTTTCCTAAAAATTTACATTAATGTTTCTTAATTTTTAATGAAAATTTATAATTTTCTGTAATGTTTAAATCAACATTTCTGCTGACAAAAATCGAAATTAATTTGTGTCTAAGTATCGCATCTTTTTAAAACTTTCTATTATTGTTTACATTTATATTTATTTTTTATTCACAGGTATAAAATACAGTAGAACCTCTTTTATCCGAAACTCTTTTAACCGAAACTCTCGGTTAACCGAAATTCATTTTAAAGCTTTTTTTTCTCACTATCGCATTCATTGTGTGCAAGTGGTCCTTTCCGAACCACAAGTACAAATAAATAATTTGGATCCCCTTTCGTAGAATTCCTTTGAATTTAACTTGAACTCCCGTAAGCTGCGGGGTGAACTAGAACACAGTAAGAGGAGGGAGAACCGCAATGTGTGAATGTGGTCTAGCAGATGAAGAAAACGAACAAATTAGCAATTCTGAAGCTTTTGAATGTTTTGTAAAAGGTTTGGTATGGCTGAAGCAGCAGAAAGACTATGATATGGGTGAACTAACAGTATTAAAAAAAAACCTTTGCAATAGAGCTGTAAAGCAAAGACAATCAAAACTGCGACAAACAAAACATTTTTTCAAACTCGTGTGATATATGTAAAAGGTACATAATTTCAAAATTAAAATTCAGGTAATTTATTCTTGTTTCTATTTTGCTATTGCTTTATTTTTATTCAGCACTTATTACCATGATAAGAAATAGCGAATATATTTGTCCTTAATCTTAAACATGAAGCATTCTCGATTATCCAAAAATTTTGATTTTCCAAAAGAGGGTCAGTCCCAATTACTTCGGATAATCGAGGTTCTACTGTAATGCATGTGTTTTCTTACCTTATCTGTAAAAAATGTACTGAACTGACTAGCAAAAAAAAAAAAAAAAAAAAAAAAAAAAAAAAAAAAAATAATATTTGATTTGATGTGTTCTAAATATATTAAAATATGTTAGATGATGAAATACAAAAAATTTTGATCATTATCAACACTGGCATTTTAGTTAAGTAAATAAGCAATTAATCGGATGATATATATCGTAAAAAATAGAAAATGATTTTTTCTTTTGCTAACAATAAAAAAAATATTTATTCTGATATTATTGTGAATGTTAAGCAGGCAATTTCTTAAAAAAGTATTTTTTATGTGTATTGTAAGTTTTATGTGCACATCTACACAATTTCTGCATTCCCAAATGACTAAAATTTTAAATATGATGCCCACATTTTTTTAATTGTTAGAATGGAAAAACATTTTGAAATGTAATTTGGCAGTTTTTATTCCTGAAAGAAAAAAATGATGCTATGTTTGAACTTTACAGATAAATGCATATAAAGGACATTAAAAATTATACAACTGGTAAAAATCTGCATATGAACATTACTGCTTTAATATTTTATTACTCTGTTGAAGACATGCTACTGGCATTATCTAAACATAAATACGTTTGGGATATTCAATATCAGAAACATTATTTATAAGTTATTCAAAATAATAATAATTTTTCCTCTAAAATTCCATAAAGTAAAAAAAAAAAAAAAAAAAAAAAAAAAAAAAAAAAACAATAAGATATATTATTTCAGAACTGTGCTTAAAATATAAAACCATATAAAGGTAAATAATAATAAATTTAAAAAACACAAATTGTCTAGAGATAAATCAGTTTGGATTTTCATTAGCCAAGATAATAGTTTAAAAATTACAAAAAATATATCAATTTTCATAAAAAAATTAAGAAACTTGAAATATTATTTTTTTAGGAAAATATCAAAAATTTCAAAGCTGCAGCAATTCATAGCCGTTCTTATAAAACATTTAACACATCAAAAATAGAAAATTAAAAATTAGAAAATATCAGAAGGTAGGACAGAGCGCTGGGCGAGCATGCTACTTCTGTTAGCCATATTCCCACTTTTCTTATCAATTGCATTATTTCTTTATTTTATTCAACTAAATATTTTTTTTTACCTTGAAACTTGTTTAGTTATGACTTACCTTTCATCTTTACAGCTAATTTATTTTTGTCCATTTGTGTAGCTATTTATTTGTTTTAAAGAGAACTTGCATCGTATCATCGGACTTTTACATCGCGATGTTTTTCCAGCCGAGCTCTATCGTATATCGTTTTCGAACTGAGCGGTAACTCCGTTGGCCGGTAAGTGGCGTTGCCTGTCCACGAGTGCTCTTTTTCGCCTTTGGCGCGGCACGTGCCTATGCAAATTACTTTTTCCCACGTGCGATGGAAGGAGGGCGTTTCAGATTGCAGCTTCTCTGCGGAGCAGCTCTCGGTACTTGCCGATATAGATAAAAGGAACGGCGTGATAGCTGTTGGAGAACGTTTGTTTTGATACATGCTGGTCGTCTTTCTTTCTGTGTTTTGATGTCTGCCGCTCTGATGTTTATTTAACGGATATGAAGTTTGTTATTGAGTTTTACGTACGATGGAGTTGCTGAGAGAATGTTTTTAATCTTTGGATCTTCGCTAATTCTACGATGTTTTTCTTCAAGTTTAAAGATGAAATAGAGTGATGAATTCTTTTACGACAGGTGACATTTTTCGTTTGCATTTTGATTTAGAGTGAATATATTATGGCATGAGCTCCGGAGGGATTATCTTAAAGTATTGTTTTATTACGTTAATTTTTCTGCACGATATAAAGTTAATCAATATTTGTTTGTTTAATTTCAAACCCTTTATTTTTAAACTATCGTATTTTATCATGAAAGAATTTTAATAAAGTTAAGTTTTCTTTTATTTATCTGGTCATCATTTCTTCTTACACTTACTGCATAAAAACAACCATATCTCTCTCTCTGCATATTTAGGGGATGTTTCTTACTGCAAATTTTTATCTGCTTAGTTTTAGGATGTATTATTGGAGTGCTTTATAAAAGTAATAGATCATTTTTAAGCACTAGTTATATGAGTAGTCTCATATAACATTTTGGTTATGGGCATTTAATACCCATGCAGAGATAGTTTCTGTTTAGCTATGCATTATATTAGTGCAGTAAAGTGTAACTACGGCCCAAGGAGGATTAAGAGATAATTTTATTAGGGGGGGCCGTTAGTTTTCGTACGATGACCGATAATTAGAAATTTTTTTTTATAACTTCGTTTTTGAAGTAATAATTTGAAAAGAGAAAGGAAATAGGTTAGAATTAGTTTTTAAGAAATTTTTAATACAAAATGTTTTAACTATAATTTTTTTTTGGCTGGTCCATAAAGTTTTTAAATTTGTGAAATTTTTTTTTTTGGTTTAAGGCATAAATTTTTCAAAATGATGATGCAGAATCAGATTCAGAAATTAAATGCTAGTAATTATGCCAATTGGCAATCTGACATGAAATATTTATTGATGGAAAGAAATGTTTGGGATATAGTGGCAGAAATAGAGAAACCTCCTGAGCTCAATGCAGATAGTAATGGTGTCACCGATAAAGATACTAAAGATTATCATATTAGACAGAAATTAGCACTGTCTATGATCTATTTAAACGTGGAGCCTAATTTTAGGAAAATTATAGAAGAGTGTAGTGATCCAGTAAATGCTTGGAAAAAGCTTCGTACTCATTTTTATCCAGACACAAGAAGCCGTCATATGCAAGTTTTCACTGAGTTATGTGAATGCAAAATTGCCGGTGGTGAGAGTATTAATTTATATGCTGCCAGGCTTTTACGAGTGGCGAACCAGCTTAAAAATATAAATAAAAAATTTTGATGACGTCTACGTGACATTTCAACTATTGCGATTCTTGCCTCCAAAGTTTGATTCCATGGTACAGGCAATTCTCAGATGGAAAGAAGAGGAGTTTATTTTTAACGATGTAGTGACTTCATTGGTAGCCGAAGAAACCAGGCTTCAACTGAGAGAACGTGATCATAGTAAAGTATATCCTGAAGCTCAATCATTACAGTACCAGAGGAAAGCTAGAAAGAAGTTGAGCTGTTATTTTTGCAAAAAGCCAGGTCACGTTAAAAGCCAGTGCCATAGTTTCCGAAGGAGTATGTTATCCTGTAACAGAGATAGTTCACCGTCAGCCGAATTTTCATCTCATCGTGATACTTCATTAGTTAGATCCTTTAGCCCTCATAGTGATAAGAGAGTTCCACGACAGTATACAAGATCTCCTGCTAAGCATCAACACAGTGATTCTTGTAGACTTGATGACAAAGTGAAAAGAGGCCGATCTAGAGACACTCGTCAGAGAAGTCCTGAACGTAAGTCCTATCTGTCGAACAGTCCAGAACGTAAGTCCTATACTTCATTCTTTTTGTCTCAAGCTAACTTAGTTGATGGAGATGCTGACTGGGTCTTCGACACAGCAGCTTCGCATCATTTTTGTAAAAATAGAGATCTTTTTATTGAATTTACTCCTTTAAATGATGAGCATATGGCTGTAGCCATTGAAGGTGTAACTTTTCCTATAGAAGGGTGTGGAACTATTAAATTAAAATTTGGGCAAAGAATCTTAATGTTTAAAGATGTAATGTTTTCTCCTAGATTAAGGCGTAATTTAATATCTGGTCCTCGTTTAGATATGAATGGGGCATGTTTTTCTGGTGAGAGTGGCGAGGTGAAGATATCATGCAACGGACAACCCCTTTTTAAAGCCATTCTTAAAAATGGTGTTTACTATTTATACCCCAAAATTCCTAGCAAAGTTACTAAGAGAGTTAGTTTTGAAGCATCTTCTACCAGTAAGCATGATGATATGTATGTTTGGCACAGAAGGCTGGCACATGTTAGTCCTTATTTGATAGCTCATACATGTAGAAATGCGGGTGCTAGGGGTTTGCCAAATTTAAGAGAGGGGGAATTTAAATGTGAATCATGTAAACTTAACAAGTTTAGGAGGACATCTTTTAAATCTAGAAATTTTATTCGATCCAAATCTCCATTAGAACTTTTGTATACTGATGTCTGGGGTCCAAGTCAGGTTGAAGGCAGGCAAGGAGAAAGGTATTTCGTTTCTATAATTGATGATTTTTCCCGTAAAACTTCTTTATACCCTATGAGAGAGAAGTCGGAAGTTTTTGAAATTTTAAGGCAACATATTAACCGTGCCGAAAGATTTTTAGGTAGACAGGTTAAGGCCATAAGATCCGACAATGGGGGAGAGTTTGATAATAATAAAATGGAGGAATTTTGTCTTGAAAGGGGAATAAATCATGAATTTACGAATACTTTTACACCAGAACAGAACGGTATTGTTGAACGGTACAATCAGACTGTAGTAGATGGGGCTAGAACCATGTTAAAAGAAAGCGGCATGGATTTGAATTTTTGGCCAGAGGCAGTTCTCCACTTCACCTATGTTTGGAACCGTTTATGTCACAAAAATCAGACCAAAACCCCTTTTGAACTTTTTGGCAATTATAAACCTTCTGTCAGGCATTTAAAACCATTTGGGTGTTTGGCGTATGTTGGTGTCCCTCGTCAGAAACGGCAAAAACTGGATTCAAAGGCTAGTAGAGGATATCTTGTTGGCTACGCTTTTAGAACAAAAGGTTATAGAGTTTGGTTGCCTGATAGTGACAGAATTGTTGAGACCATTAATGTCTCTTTTAACGAACAAACCAGTTATAGGGATGCGCTAAATGGAGCAGTGCTGGGCGATACTCCAGGAGAGTTTCAGTGGGTTCCTGCTACTAGGAGTGATATCGAGGATGAAGACGTTGTTGAGGAGGTCAGAGCCACCACTGACAGCTCCAACGACTCCCTCGGATCATCTTCTAGGGCAGAGAGTGATGGTCAGGGGTCCTCTTCAGAAAGTGATTCCCCTAGTAAACCTCACACCACATTACGAGATACTCACTGGAGAAGAAAAGTTGTTCCCAGAAATACTGGTATTCGTAGGGATATTTATTATTTTGATATTGATAATGATTCTGATAGGTTAAGGTCTGCAAGGGAAGTGGAGGATTATTGTAAGGAGAATGATTTAATTTTTAAGCCTAATTTGTTTGATTTTAAAGGGAGCAATACTTTTGAGGGAGTAGTTTCTGAACCTAATGTTAACTCTAATGTGAATATTTGTCAGTCACAATCTTGACTATATGACCCAGTTATTCCTAGAACTTACAAACAAGCAATAAAATCTGATCAAAGGGATGAATGGCAAAAAGCTATGAAAGAGGAGATAAATACTATGTATGATAGAGGCGTATGGCATTTAGAAATTTTACCTTCAAACATCAGCCCTGTAGGTTGTAGATGGGTGTACACTATAAAGAAAGATGACATGGGGAAAATTGCCAGGTTTAAAGCCCGTTTAGTAGCTCAAGGGTTTAAGCAAATTAGAGGAGAATCCTATGAGGAAACTTTTAGTCCCGTGGTTAACTTTAGTGTCATCAGGTTTTTCTTTTCTTTATTAGTATCCTTTAAAGGCTGGTTACACACCCAATGTGATGTCAAATGTGCTTATCTTTATGCTCCTCTTACTGAAAATGTTTATATGTCGCAACCCCCGGGTTTTGTTGAGGTTGGTAAAGAAAGTTTATTTTGTAAGTTGGATAAAGCTATTTATGGTCTACATCAGTCGGGTCGAGTTTGGTTCTTTGAGATAAACCGTGTTCTTTTGGAGATTGGGTTTAAGAAATTAGAGTGGTGTAACTGTGTTTACGTTTTAGACTCGGATTTAGTGTTATTATTGTATGTTGATGATATTGTTTTATTTGGGAAGCATCAAAGGATTATAGATAGAGCTTTAGAACTTTTAAGCAAATATTTCGATTTAAAGGTCTTGGGAAAAACTAAGAAGTTGCTTGGTGTGGAGTTTGAGGAAAGTGATGAAGGCTTGCGGATTCACCAGCAATCCTATATTAAAGATGTTTGCAAAAGGTTTGAGTCGTACAGGTTTCCCATTTCCTCCTTACCCATAAGCAAGGGCTCTGTTTATTCTAAATCTGATTGTCCTAAGTCTGAGGAAGAGCGTAGAGAGATGTCGCAGTTACCATACAGAAGTGTACTGGGTTGTTTGTCCTTTATTGCTAATAGATCCCGTCCCGATATTTCATATGCGGTAAATATAATGAGTCAATTCCAATCAGATCCAGGAATGACACATTGGTATGGCTTGCTTAGATTGTTAGGATATGTCAAACATACTATTGATATGACACTTAATTTATCTTGTACAAAACCTCAGTTGATAACTTTTTCTGATGCAGATTTTGCTGCAAATCGAGATGATAGGACCTCGCTGGGTGGTCAAATTGTATTTTTAGGTAACTCTCCCATTTCTTGGAGAACATTTAAAGAGAAAAGTGTGAGTTTGTCAACTATGGAAGCTGAGTTTATTTCAATGACCGAAGCGACAAAAGAACTTCTTTGGTTTGACAGGATTCTAAGTGAATGTTTTTGTAGAAAGGTTGTCACTGGGGAAAAGATGAAGTCAGTTTTGTATGTAGATAATAGGGCTACTATTGATTTTGTAAAATCGCCTATTGAGAATCATAGAAGTCGTCATATCGATGTTAAGCTGTTCTTTGTACGGGATCTGGTTGATAAGAATACTTTTGATTTACTTTTTGTCCGCAGCAAGGATAACCTTGCTGATGTCTTCACCAAGCCGCTCACCAAGTTTGAATTAAAAAGATTTATTGAGCATATCTTTAGATAATTTTGAAGTTTTGTATTTCTTGAAATTTTACTGTTTTTGAATTATAATGTATATATTTTTTTTTTATATTGTTGGTATCATATATATATATATACTTTTCTTTACGGTTTTTGCTTGGTGGACATTTAAATCCCGCCTGAATGTGGTGATACTTCTCGAGGTCCATTTCCGGGTGTCCGAACGGCCCCAAGGAAGCGTCTCGCAGGGGTGCCACTGTAATCTGTCTGAGTGGCATCTGGGGGTGGATTTTCGAGTTGACCATTGCCACAGGAGGGTCTTTTCGCGGGCAGGTTAACTTTTATTTTTGTAAGTCCCATTTTGATTATGTTAATATATGGAACTGTCACTAATTCCCGTCTACCTTGCAAATTACCAGCAGATTTAAAGATTGTACTTTTTGATGGAAATATATGTGTTTGAATTTATTAGGGTTTATAGATTTATGTATAAGAAAAATTTAAATTTTTTTTTTGCTTGGGCATCCCGGGAGCCTAGGCAGAAATGTATAAATATTCGTATGTTACAATGGTGGATGTTGAAGGATTCCTTTCTGTTAAAATAATGGTTGAAGTGCAGTGGTTCTGTCAAAGTGTGAAAAATCCCTGATCTAAATAATTTACAATATTGTTACAGGTTCCTTGTCTCTATGTGAGAGTATGAGTTGATGAAATCGTGGCGCCACGTAAGGTTGTATGAAAGTTGAATGTATGATATGTATTGTATTCTAAGTTTTTTTTTATGTGTAGGTACCTTGTAACTTTAATTGTAATCACTAAATGTCTTATAGACATGTGGAAGAAAATCTGGTATTGACAGCTATTGTTGTAAAAATATTTTTGATTATATTAAAAGTTGTCTAATTGTATTACAGCTCACATAATGTCGTACGGACATGTGGAAGATTATCCTGTTTCGGCACCTACTTTTGTAACTTCTTTTCGCATTTAAATGTCATGAACTTGCATAATATTTGCTTAATTTTTGAATTGAATTTAATTTTTTATAGATTTTTGTTTGGAAATTGAAAATGTTGGCACTGTTTGTCTATCTCTGGTGTATGAGACTGGAATTGCTATGTTGAGATGGTTTTTGATGTTGTTGAAATTTTTGATATTTTGAACTGTTTTGGAAGTTTTGTCTTTCTTGAGTCATTAAATTTTGGAATTTGATGTTGAATTGTTTTTAAGAGTTGAATTGTTAATTGTTTTAAAGTTTGATGTTTGATGTGTTTGATGTTTGTTGTAGAATTGCTATTTAATTGAAATTTTGGAATTTTGAATTGAGTTGCTGGTTGATTTTATTGATATTGTTAATAGTGATATTGTTATTGTATGATACAAACTTTTATTTTACAGTGAAATTACATGGATTGTTAGTCGCTCTGGTGCTCATGTTTTTCGAATTTACTTTTAGGTAGTTTTCGCAGGTAGTTTTTGTTTTATTAGACTTGTTTCAATTGACTTTAAGTTTTTTTTTGACATGTAATTGACTTTGCCTTCTTGGTATTTGGTAGCATTGATAAGAGGGGGGGCATTTGTTAGCCATATTCCCACTTTTCTTATCAATTGCATTATTTCTTTATTTTATTCAACTAAATATTTTTTTTTACCTTGAAACTTGTTTAGTTATGACTTACCTTTCATCTTTACAGCTAATTTATTTTTGTCCATTTGTGTAGCTATTTATTTGTTTTAAAGAGAACTTGCATCGTATCATCGGACTTTTACATCGCGATGTTTTTCCAGCCGAGCTCTATCGTATATCGTTTTCGAACTGAGCGGTAACTCCGTTGGCCGGTAAGTGGCGTTGCCTGTCCACGAGTGCTCTTTTTCGCCTTTGGCGCGGCACGTGCCTATGCAAATTACTTTTTCCCACGTGCGATGGAAGGAGGGCGTTTCAGATTGCAGCTTCTCTGCGGAGCAGCTCTCGGTACTTGCCGATATAGATAAAAGGAACGGCGTGATAGCTGTTGGAGAACGTTTGTTTTGATACATGCTGGTCGTCTTTCTTTCTGTGTTTTGATGTCTGCCGCTCTGATGTTTATTTAACGGATATGAAGTTTGTTATTGAGTTTTACGTACGATGGAGTTGCTGAGAGAATGTTTTTAATCTTTGGATCTTCGCTAATTCTACGATGTTTTTCTTCAAGTTTAAAGATGAAATAGAGTGATGAATTCTTTTACGACAGGTGACATTTTTCGTTTGCATTTTGATTTAGAGTGAATATATTATGGCATGAGCTCCGGAGGGATTATCTTAAAGTATTGTTTTATTACGTTAATTTTTCTGCACGATATAAAGTTAATCAATATTTGTTTGTTTAATTTCAAACCCTTTATTTTTAAACTATCGTATTTTATCATGAAAGAATTTTAATAAAGTTAAGTTTTCTTTTATTTATCGGGTCATCATTTCTTCTTACACTTACTGCATAAAAACAACCATATCTCTCTCTCTGCATATTTAGGGGATGTTTCTTACTGCAAATTTTTATCTGCTTAGTTTTAGGATGTATTATTGAAGTGCTTTATAAAAGTAATAGATCATTTTTAAGCACTAGTTATATGAGTAGTCTCATATAACAACTTCGACATCACGAAGACCGCATCAAGAAATACATAGTAACAGGTATTTAAAACTTATGTTGAACTTCAACTTTCCAATTTCTCAAAACTTAAGGTACATTTGAAGAAAACCTTTCATCACCATTGTTAGGGGTATGAACATTTTAACATACTTTAAAATCATCAAAATCAGTGTGCACCATGTTTTGTAGTTCGCTTGTCAATAGCAGTTTCTCAACAAACAAAATGAAAGTAGAATTTTTTCTAGACTTGATAAATGCAAAGGATCAAATTGACTCACTATCAGTAAAACTGAGAATCAATTTCTTTACAAATGTGAAATTTGAAATTTCAAGCATATGATGATGGCATAATACATTTTGTCTGAAAGTAGCAAAAATATATAAGGCATGGCTTTTTTCTCCATATATACAGTGATTTTCTTTCTGATTCTAGTCCACTACATTTTTCCAGAAAGGAATAATTGCTGTTTTACCATAATGCAAAATATGTAAATATCTACAGCAAAATTATATGCATTTATTGTTAAAGGAAATTAAAGGAAAAAAACATGATAATACAATCTGTGTAATTATTCAGATAATAAGATAAGACTCTTATAATGTTGATATTTATGGGTTCAAAATGAATTTGATATTATAAAAATTGTAAAGAAATGTATTTTTCAAAAATTTTTAATTGTAAATTAAAGTAAACCACATGCTCTGTGAAAAATAAAATTTAAATATAGTTTAAATTTTATTACTGTTTGCATAATTATCCCTCCTTTTTAAAAATTATATTTAAGGGGATGCCTTATCCACCATACAATCCCATGTTAATCTATGGAGAAATTTGGAAGAAAGATTGCTCATTACTAAATACAATTTTTCAACATTTTGTCTTCACCATCAGAAAATGAACATCTGTGTATCTATCTTAATGTAACTTTTAAATTTTTATTCAAGTGAAAATTTAAAATTTATTGCCTTTTTCAAAATACATAAAATTTAGGATTTTTTTTTTTTTTTAAACATAGTACATAGGTATCAAAAGTCAAATTTCTGATGCTTAAACAAAATTTTGATAATTGTTTAAATTTCCACATATGTTAACATGGGATTTCATGATCCATGAAAAGGAATCCTGGTTCATTGAACAGTCCCTTTAAGGCAGTTCTCAGAAATTATTTTTCCTAGCTCCACACGTGAAACTGTTTTATAAATATAAATTTATTACACCTTGAGTTATATGCAAATACTGTCTCGTGATAACCTTTCTTTGACTGTCCCACACAAAAATTCACGTAAAAGCACCAACTTTGACAGCATTTTCTAAAAAATCTTTTGCCTTAAAAATAAATAAATAAACATTATTCGATTTCATAGTTTCTGAATTAAAAAAAAAATATATATATATATATGCATTTATAAATAAAAATAAATTTAGGAATGTGTCAGAAGGTAGTCACTTTGAATTTGAAAACACTATAAAAATACCCTATTGTACCACATATTCTGGCATATAACACACACACACCTATATTTTCAAACTTTATTTTTCTATTGTTAGGTGAATTGACCATATAACGTACACCTCTTCCTTCACAAAAAAATCTTTACAAGATACACAGCAAAAAATAAAATAACAGTTATTGTAAAGTGCAATACTATTATTTTTTATGTAGTCTGACAGCAAAAATTATTTTTTCTACATAAATAGCATGCTCATTAAACTAAAAATCTTATTTCTTATATATTTTCTCCCTTAATATTTAACAGTTCCTTTTTATAATAATTGGCAGATAATGTGCACCTGTAAATTTTGATCAATTTTCTTGTACCAAAGTGGGTGCTATATGCTGGAATATACGGTATATTAATTTTGGTAATTAATGTTAATTTTACAGAAAATTAATAAAAACATAACATAATCTGATTTTAAGTGTGCTTAAATGAATGCTCTTCAAAGAAGATATTTATTATTTTGCACTGAAAATATATAAACATTATTCAAAACAAAAACTTGAAAAAATTACAAAAATCTACCTCTTTATTAGATGCTTTACATTTTTGAAGATTTGAATACTAATAATGTACATTTAACAATGTAAAATTAATAAAATTTGATTCAAATCAATATGATGCGCTCAGATGTATAATTGGGTGGTGTGTGTGCACCTAATTTTTCAAATTTCATTTTTCTATTTTTATGTATATTTGCCATAATGGGCATCTGCTTCTTTGCAAAGAAACATTCAAAAGATACATAGCAAAAAATAAAATAAAATTTTCTGTAAAGTATGATAACTATTACTTTTCATGTAATCGGATAGTGAAAATTATTTTTTTGTAAATATATAGCATGTTCATTAAATTAGAAACCTTAGTTCATATTATAATCTTTTTTTTTCTTAATTTTTAATCTTTCATTTTATAACCGTGCAACGAACACCTGTATTTTTTTATCAATCTTCTTGCATCCGAATTGTGCATTACACTGGTGTATACAGTAATTCGCTACTGTTATTGAAATTGAGAGAAGGAAAAAGAAAATAAGATTACAGTAGTGAAAGTAGTTGCAATAGTAATAATAATTACAAATGCTATAAAATATATTATAAACTTATTCTTTCAACTTGTATTAAATGTTTCTACCAGGAAGAAAAGTAGATTTAGAAAAAAGATATTTCAACTTTTCTGGTTTTAGACACTATGAGTATTAAAATAAACATCTATTAAATCTATTATCCAGTGTTGTATTCAGGAGGTGGCCTGGGGGGAACATTGAAATGTCCCCCTGGAAGGTTTGAGATTTTATGCTTTTTAATGGACAAAAGTGCAATCCCCCCCCCCCCCCCCCCCAGAACACTAGAATGGCCCTCCCTGGAGCCACAGCAATCCCTCCTGAAGAAAAATGTTTGGATTCAACACTGCTGTTATCATACAGTGCACTGAATTTATTATTAATATTTATAGTACTTTGTCATAAACTATCATTTCCTTTTGTAAAAACCAATCTATTACAATAAAATATTTTGAAAGAAAAAATTCAATTTAACACAAAAATGAAGATTTTCTTTAAATAAATCTAACCACAGAAACTCATTCCAAACACACACTCTCTCGCAAAAGAGAGAGAAAAAAAAAAAAAAACATTAAAGAAATTTATTTCATATTTTAATGCAAGAATCAAAGGAAAAAGTATTTAAAGTTTGTGCTAAACATACCAACTTTTTCTTCCAATATTTTCTTCTAGATGCTAATTTATCCTTATTTATATTTTCTTCTTCTGCTACTTGGTTATTTTCAACAACATTGGAAGATGTTTGGCAGTAGAATTCATATTTTTGATTAGCTGAATCGTAAGAATAATAAATACCGCTTGTTGGATCATATAAAAGATTTCTAACCTAAAAGAAATATAAAGAATATAGTTTCATTTATGATATTTTTTATTTTTTATTATTCATGAGTATTTACTACAGTTTATTTATTATATTTTATTTATTTCCTTTTATTTTTACATTATTTACCATTTTTAACAATTTTATGTATTTGACAATGTTAAATTAGTGTTTTGAATGTGATTGGCAATTACAACACTTTTTGGTGACCTATCATCAGGGTGCAGATAATCCGTAAGTACTGAACATTTTAATTCCTGTTTTCATAATGACCTCATTTGCCTACGAAATCCTACTATAAATGATCATCTAAAATTGCAATGCCTTCAAATCTGATAAAATACATTTTTTTTAAAGTACGACTACAACAGAAAGTTTCTTTGTTTATATTAATTGCTGATAGATGGGGCCAAAAGAATTAGCAAGAAACGTAAGCTCCTGATTTATAATAGTTATCTGTTATTTTTAATTTAGATTTAGAACTTAACTGGATAGTTTTTGAAGCAAAATTAAACAAAGTTAAAATATACATAAAAAGGTACATATAAAGGTACTTAAATATTTTAACTTTATATATACTTTTACAAATATTTACTGTATATACTTTTGCAAATATTTTAAGAGCAGCATCAACGTTAACCTGTATTTTTTTAATGAAGTATTCAAAAAGTCATTCATTTGTTGGTAGAATTGCTGGAATTTGAATCTGAATGGCAACAGTGTTGTTTGTTTAAATCTGGTTTCTATGTTTACAATAGCTTAATTTTAATTTAGAACTTCATACATTATAAATGGATATGATATACATGTTTCATGTGAAAATATGCTGAACAGACATGATTTCAAGTAGAAGAAATTATCATTTAGCTGTCATATGTTAACATATGGTTTTCATTAAGCCTAACATGGCATTTAGCTACGGTCGATTCACAGACCAGAGTGGTTCGTACCGGCATGGTTACTTACACTTTCCTGCACTCAGATTTTATTATAAGTAGATATACAGTGGAACCCGGTTGAGACGTGTTTCAAGGGAGTGGGCAAAAGTCGTGTATTATACATGATTTCTATATTGTTGCAGAAACTAGGCTTATTTACACATCTAACCCTCTGAATGATCTTTTAGCTTTCATTTACACATGTACAGCCAAAAATTGAGACTTTTATGCAGATTTAGATTAAAATTTAATTGTATTCAACTTCAACTCATTGTTTCTTTTTATAGGACTGATTAGAATAATAACTGAAAATAAATATGAATACAAATATGGCTTTATTGCCAATTAATGTTACAACCGAAAATAAAACAATATTATCTTCCTTCTAGACAACTTTTTTTAACACAAAGAAAAAATATTAAATCTTTAAAGCCAGCTACAAAAATTATCCTTAGTACTTGTGATAATGAGTATCATTATAATCTGTCCTTCATTTTTAATATGAGGAAGAACTATCGTAGGATAGCAAAATGTAGACAAAACTTAGAAAACATAAAAGAACTGCAATCGCATTTGCTTAACCACTTTGACATTTGCCCCAAGATAAGTCGGGGGTAAAAGCTGTGTTTCCTTATACCTGATGCCAGTGAAGTGGTTAATCTTCCTAAATTCCTTTTTTTTTTTTTTTTTTTTTTTTGCCTATAAAATGTGTTATAAAACATTGTAGTGATATAATATACATTTAAAACCTGACTAACAACAGGTATAATCATAATTTTTATGAGGTATCAGAGCAAGATGTCCAAGGCATTTTTCACAGCGAATGCTTTATGAGGTATTAATTGATTACTTTGATGAATAGTCTGCATTTATCAGTTTTGCTTATTTAGCAGGTTTCTTTCATTCAAATATCTACTACTATTTCATATTAGTAATATTCGCCTTAATTAATCTGTCATTAAATAAAACAAACATTCCTATTTGGAAACAGTGTTTTTTATTTGAATAAAATAATCCGCTACATTGGCAACACAGTACAGGAAATCGCACCTTGGTCTTCTATGAATTCGCGTCTTAAGCATGATTTTTTAGTTCAAAGGACTGAAAATCTATAGCGTATTAAGCAGGATTGCATAATAATCATTTGCATATTAAATGTGATATTTTTGTATTAGCCTTATTAGCAATGTCAAGGGACTGGAAAAAATCCATCTATTAACTGTGAGCGTCTTAACCGGGTCTAATTGTATATATAGTATTTAAATTTATTTAAGGATGTCTTTGTTTATAAATCATTACACTATTTGTTTATATGCATGTAATATAAGAAAATAAACAATTTTAAAATAGCACCTACATAGAATATTTTGGCAACAAATAAAAAATTAATAGGTGCTACTGATGCCTGATTATTTCATCCTAATTTCTATCCTTGCTTTAGCAGAATAGTTTTTAAAAAAAAAGGGAATTTTATTATCATTATTTTAAAAAACTGAGTAGAATTAGTATCTGATAAATGATATTTTATCATTAAAAGATAAATACTTAAATAAAACTTAAATACATGAAACTAATGGGAAATTTTCTTCTATAAAAGAAGACGTGGATTACATACATTTATGTTTTTACAAAAAAATTACAGTGTTTAATAAAATTTTACAAAAATAAATAGTATTTAATATACTCACAGCATCATAAAAATATCCTGTAGATGGGCTATAATACATCCTATATAAATCATCATAAATATAATCTGACATGTTACTATGCTCTTCTACAACTTGCTTGACCATATCAGTTACAGTTAACTATGTTGGAAGAGAAAAAAATCACAAATTAAAATTTCTTCTATTATATGAAATTGTTTTTCAGTAATTCTTTTGCATTTATGTTATTTTATGTCAAATAGAAATTTTGACTCATTAATTCAGTTTATAAATATTCTTATTTTTATGATTAGTATTATTACTTTGAAATAAGAAAAAGGAGCCTGAGAAATATATATATATATATATATTTTAATTCAACACATATATATTATTTAATGTAATAAAACAATATGCAGAGCATAAACAATTTAAATGTAATTGCAGACAAACAAAATGATGACTTAAAAGATGTGCAAGCTTTAGACTTTGGCTACAAAGTACATTACAGAGACTAAATGTTGGAAATCCCATTTCATTTATGGAGCAATTAAAATGTTCGCTACTTTTCCATTATACCAACACCATTGTCACCAAGTGAAAAATTGGTGCAAAAAGACCATTAATTTTTTTCATTTTATCGGGAACACACAAAATTTAGCACAAACTTATTTCATATAGCTGTTCCAGTCTGCCGTCATATCGTGGTTCATTCAGAATTGAAGCTCACAAACTCTATCAAAGTCAGCTCTTGGCCCCACAAATATATAAATCTCAAAGTATTAAGAAAAGGCAATTGTGATGGTTCAAACTATGTATTATTTTGTAATCCTATACTTTCTCAGTATGATTATAAGCCATATCTCCCTTGTGGATAAAATTCTGAACTCATCTACAATTTCATTTCATGGTTTTCTGAACAAAAATTTTACATATAATTTCCTAGTCCTGAAACAATTTTATTGTAGCTTCCTCATTAACAGGTAACTGCCGAATTGCAAAATCCATCTCAGCATCAATGAAAAGTGAATTTAATAAAAAAAATATTTTTGTTTTAAAAAATAGCAAATTAAGATGTTTTGTGCCGTTACAATAAAAAAAATTCACATTCAATAAATAGTGAGTCACAGTGTTTGGCAAGGTTTACAATAAAAATTCTTTGCATCGTCAGGGTTGAAATAAATGGCACATTAGCATATATTTTAGCATGGTGTTGGTATAACGGAAAATTACCAAATTTTCGTTCACGCCCAATAAACTATGTTTTTAGTTGCATTTAAACTCAAATAAATTACAAAATACACTTGTTAGCAATTTTTAAATCGAAATCATTACATTTACAAGGGTTTCACAACTTTTGGTTCACAAATCGCAGAGCACAGTGTTCGCCAAATTGCATGAAGCATCAGCTTCGGCAATAAAACAAAGTTTTTTATTTTATTCTAAGGAATCTATTGAGATTTGGCTGATAAATTTTATTGATCTTTTGTTGCATGCATACATAGATTCTTCAATATTTTTTTTTATAATTTTTTGAGACCTTCCTAGTAAGATTTTTTGGTACTTTTCGGTTAGCCGGGCACCAGTGTTTTATATACATACTTATATACATACATATATGTAAATATACATATCTATTTACATATGTATATGTGTGTATATATACAATATTTGTATATGTAAATATATGTATATAAATATGTATATAAAACACTGGCGCCCGGCTAACCGAAAAGTACCGATTTTTTTTCTCCAGGTTAAAATATTTCAAGAGCATGTGCAAATATATTTTTATTATTAATCTAGAGCTACATGACATGAATTTTATTACAAAATAATTAAAATAAACATATAGTTTATATTGAAATGCAGTAAACCAACATTTAAAAGGCTTTAATTGCTATTTTAATATAGTTTATAACCTAATTATTCATTTGGGAAAAATCATTGAATATTGAAAAAGTATTATAAAGCATACAAAACAAATAAGGTGCTGCTATCCAGCGTACTATTTATTCACGAATTAAAAGATGTAAAATAAACATATGAATAACATAAATCTTTTATTTATGTTATTATTATGTTTATTTTACATCTTTTAATTTGTGAATAAATAGTACGTTGGATAGCAACACCTCATTTGTTTTGTATCGATATTACAATGTAAAGTCCTTAATTATTATTATAAAGCATGTTTACAAATCCAAGAAAAATTTAAATGTCTGTTAATAATAAAGTTATTAAGATGCTACTTGGTGCAGAATGATATCAATTTAAAAGAAATGCCATTACATAACAAAAAGAAAAATGGATGAAAGAAGAAAAGAAAAATATACTTAATATTTTACCTTGGACCCTTCTTCAAGTTGCCAATCTTTTGCACATCCTAAGGCAACTATAAGAAAAAGTATACATACATAGCATATATAAATATTCATGTATTTTTATAAATATAAATTTAGACAGGTCCCTTTTTTAACTTTAAACTAAAGAAAAATTTTATGTAAAATCAATAAGTGAGAAAATTATCCCAAAGAACAGAAATATAAAAAATAATTTAGATAAGATAAAAATGCATTATCATTTTTAAATAAAAATGTGTTCAACCATGTTTTTAAAAAAAAAATTCTGGAACAGATGTTATATATTCCCGTGGCCGCCATCTTGGATTTTTTCTTGCCATGAAAACTCCTTTTCCGCCAAGAAGTAAATGTAGCGAAAAAGCCAAGCAGTGATTTATGTGCATGTTAGGCTTAACGAAAATAAAATGTAAAACATTGTCAACAAAAAATCGCCAAGAAATCTCAAAACATCCACGATGGTGGCTGCAGGGATATGGGGCATTCTCACAATCTTTTGACTTTTATGTCCCTGAATAATAATTTTTACTTTAATACATTTTTTGTGTGTTTTTTTATTTCATATACTGGAGAACATCCCATTGCATGATTGTATAACAATATTAACGAGATAAAATAAGTTTTGGACGATGTTGGGGGTCCAAATACCAGGAAAACTCCTATACCGTCCTGTGTCCCTGATGCTGATTTTTAAGTTTGGAGCTGTCTGTATGAAATTGTTTCAATAAAAGTAATTCGATGTAATTTTTTTCCGAAACTGGGACAATTGTTTTACATAAATATGTAGTAAAAAATTAACCTGCACACATTTTTACGGTTGATATTATTTTTTTAACTCTGTCCCTGGTTTTTTCATCCTTACCATCCCTCTTCTAAAATTATACAGAAAATCATTTCAGATGCAGCCACAGAATTTTTTTTCAAGTTTTTTCTCATGCTGAAATATGCTAGAGAATAATGTCTAAAATTCTTTGACAGGAAATTTACTGCAGAATTTAAATCAGCATTTAAATATCAATTTCAAGATTGTGGCTTTATTGGTAGTCTTACCGTCCCCAAGGTTTATTCCTGCATTTTTCGAGGTAAATTTTAAAAAAAAATTTTATTTAATCCAACGTTACCAACTGTTTCTAAAAATCAATGAACATTGTGGTTATCCCTTAGTCTTAACATGATTTTCCTAAAAATAGGTGGTAATTTTCCTTACCATTCCATCCTTACCGTCCCTTTTTTTTCTCATTTCGTCCCTTTTTTCTATTCCGTCCCCTTTTTTTGCCTTACCATCCCTTCTTTAACACCCCTTTAAGACAATGTTAAAAATTCTGCATTAAGAGTACTACATTTTTATTATTTCTTATTTGCATGTCCTGTGGGTACTATGCAAATTCATTATAAGTAAAAATTTAGAAGAAAATAAAAAGTTATAGTGATAAAATGGTAAGGAAAATTAAACTCGCAAGTTTTACTTAAACCTCAGTTAAATTAAAAAAATTTCACTGCTGACTATTTTTTCTTTATTTTGAATCATTAAGGCATTCATCTATCAGATTAAAATGTTATTTTAGCAAGTTTATTTTCACCAGATTTTTATTCCCGAAAGTCAAAAGATTGTGAGAATGCCCCATATATAGCATCGAAGCCAAAATTCTTTGCTTAATTTAATATTAACAATGAAGTGATATTGCTGTTTCCTTTTACAACTGGAAAATTTAATATGAATGTTCATATTAATCAAGGTTGTATGGATAACTAAAAAATGAATCAAGTTAATAAATATATACAGTAGAGCGCTGATTATCTGAACAAGTCGGGACCAGTTCGGATAAGCAAAAGTTCGGATAAATGGACTGACAATTTAAGGGATTTTTCTGACTATACTAAAACCTTCACCCGTTATCCAAGCTTAAGACTGGTAGCACCAGTTAGTGCTGGCATGTTTAAAAAGGTTTTTTTTTGTCTTTTTAATTTCTTTTTTGTTTATATTTTTATGATTAAAAAATTTGTTTTTCTTTTTTTATCATTTTCTGAACTCCAGAGATTATAATTTAAGCAAAAAAGCTTTTGATTGTGCTTCAACGAAGACATTCCTTTCAATGCTGCCATATTTATAATTCTTCTTAAATACATTAGTTGAATAGGATCAACGTTCTTCTGCCGTTCGAGCCATTTAATAGCTGTTTCCAAACATTCAAAGGCTTAATTATGTGGTGGACGTGGGTTATTTTCAGAGCATTCATTTTCATTTTCTTCAATTTCTTTTTCATCATGAATCTCATTCACAATCTCATCATCATTTAAAATCTGATATCCAGAGTCATGTACTTCACTATTTAACCACTTGTTAATTTCATTTTCTTCATAGCTTAGTATTCTTCCCATCTCCTTTATTGTTTTACATTCCTCCTTTTCTGATCCACTATCGGATTTTTCTTTAGTTAAAATTTTGTTCCAAGCCAATGGATAATTGAGAGTTCGGTAAAAAAAAAAGGGGGGGGGGGGAGAAATAGACTGTTCGGATAATTGGAAGTTCGTTTTTTTAAAAAATTGTTGGAAAAATAGGCTGTTTGGATAATTGGAAGCTCTGTTAATTGGAGTTCCGATAATCGGCACTCTACTGTATAACTAGCCGCCTCTGGCGACCAATTTGGTCTCCCTTAAATGTATCTAAGCTTGCAACAAGTTACTTTTATTCATAATGTTATTTAAGTTACGTACCTTCACTAATGTAAATGTAAAGATTCTGATAGAGAAATCAACAAATCTATGCGATCAGGGCAGCATTTCGTTTCTATATTATATATATAGTATATTTGTCATTATAAATTCACAGAAATGTTGAATTAAAAATCCCTTCATGAAGTCATAAACAGGTGTAACGAATCTGATGTCAAGTGAATGTGACATCAAGATAATTTATTCTTGCTGTGCGAATGATTACCTCCATAAATTAATATTTTTTTCGTTCACTGAAGAACGAATATTTTATGTTTACTTTGGTGGAAAGAGATATAGACTGTCAATCTAATTTTAACTGAAGTTATCTCAAAACATACACATATTTTTTAATACAACTCATCTCTCATACATTAATTGTTTTAAATATTTTTCTAAAAAATCAAATTTTAAGCAGTTCTATTTTTTTTAAAAAAAAGAGTAAAAATGGCTGAACTTTTATATTAGGCAGACGCAAATCTCGCCAACAGCATTTTTCCCGTCGCTAGCTTTTATTTTTCGGGTATGTAAATTAGAAACAATTCTTTGTTGTTGAAATAAAATATTTTTGTGTATGTTATTTTCATTACTATTAATTATTTATTTAGATAATTTTCCACTATAGGTGCATTGGCATTTTTTAAAAAGCTTGGTGCAATTCTTTCTTCAAAAAGGAAGATATGTTACCAAAATATACAAACAGCTCTGAAAACAAACCTGATTTTATAAACATTTTATTTATACATATTTTTGTATAGACAAAGCACAGATGTCATATATGCACCATATTGACACGATTTTATTCTGACACCAATGTCATATACGTAACGGGTACTTAACTGGTCCCAAAGTGCCGATATTTTGCTTGATATGGTAACCCGGATATTGTTGTTTTTGCTGTTGATGTTTTCACCAAATTGGCGTCAGAAAAAAAATCGCACCAACATTCATGACATGAGTATATGACATCTGTACCGATACAAATTACTTCTGTTTCTACATAAAAAATGATAAATGTCTCCTTTATATTAAATAAATTGTATTCAAATGGGAAAAAATGCTTGTGTATATGAAACAGTAAACAGGTTGCCAGAAAATACATTGCCAAATTTCTTTTCTAGCCAAGCACCTTTTCGTCAAATACCTATACTGAAAAAGTACCTTTATTTATTAACTATGGTGTTTTAAATGAGATGGAGAAAGATGTGTATTTTAAATGTATCTGATGTATGTATTTTAAATTTATTTGCTTTAATTGAAAGTCATGTACTTTAAATGAAGTCAGCAATAGCTTTATATTTTAAATGAAATGATGGCGATGGAACCCTATTTGGCAATTGAATCACCTGCGCCCAGCTAACATTAAAGTAGCAAAATGGCATATAAAAAGTGAAGCGGCCAGCCTGAAACTGTTGATGACAGTCACATGACTTAGGCTATTATTATATAGATAACATGTATTTTCAATATTTGCAATCTCTCATTAGTTTTAATAATTTTTAAGGTTACTAAAATTCAACGGAATGTAAAAATAAGTTACATTCTCACTCATAAATCTCACTAAATTCCTCTCACAGAGCTTTCTGATAAAATTATCTTAAAGTGATTTTGATTAATGATAGACAAATCCTTCTTATAAAAGGTATCATGAATAAAGTAAAAATGATCAGAAATTTTTATTTGGTAAGATCAGTGTCATTTTAACTCATTCCCTATTGCAATAACTTTTTAGCCCCCGGTATGCTGCTTCTTTCTCCCAGCTTATTTTGTGTTGTTTCCAAAAAATAAAGTTATGTTGTATAAGCCAGCCGTAAAACAAAAGCAGATGTATCATTCTACGATTAAATACTCTATAGCAATTTTTTTAACTTCTAAGCATCGCACATTTTGAATTTTTATACCGTCGTATTGGGGAAAAAAAGTACTTTTAAAAGCAGTTTGTTTGAAAACTGTATCTCCATTTATTTTTGAAATATTAATTTTTTTGTAGTTTTTAGAGCCATTTACTTAATATTGGCAACGGAAGTACTCCATTTCTGTAGAAAGTAAAAGAAAAATAATTCTAAAATAGTAATTATATATTTTGGTTGCTATTTTCTCATAACAACCAAAAGAAAATGGAATTAAAATACGTGCTATTTTGGAAAGATATAAACGAATGATTTCTGTTAAAACACGGAGCTATTATAAACTATATTTAATTTTAAGTATCTATATTAGTGTTACAAACAAATGAAGACCTATGAATCATAAAATAGCCCTTTTTTTTGTCGAGTTTCTTTAATGACGGCATCTTTTTGCTGCATTTGTGTATTATTTTGCGATGTTGACATCCTATGCATGCTTTACTGTAGATCAGAGTCAGGGAACCTTTTCACATCTGCATGCCATTTTTTTTTTTTTTTTTTTTTTTTTTTTTTTTTCAAATGGTTATGGCGTGCCAGCAACTCCCCCCATTAACCCCCGCCCTCCCAAAAAAATAAAATAAAATAGTGAATGAAAATTATTTATTTTTATTATAATTAGATTACGATAAATATGAAAAACACACCTGAAATTAATACCAACATACACATTAAATTAAATAAGGTATAATAGAGAAAACTAAAACCAAAACATCTTGTCACATGAAAGGATTAATTAATTATAGTAATAATTACAGAAATACGATAATATAATTCAAAGCAAAATAACTTGCCAAATGACTGTAATAATTGTGGTAATACATGCTGTTGCCCCTTTGAATCTGTTGATTTTGGCCTTTTAAGAATTGTGTAGTTTTATATTACAGCTAATTTTAGTTTAAAATAGACAAAGAGAAAAGAAATATTAAAAATATATATTATTTACGACTCATATCTACAAAATATTTGTCTTACACCTGCTGTTAAATGAAAAAATATTATTAAAAAATGTATTAGATTGCATAAGAAGAAAATAGCATATAAAAAAATAACCTACAAAGTCTGTCAAAGAATTTGATACGCATTGCAAAATCTTCCCTTTTTTTGTCCAGAAAAAAATTTTAAAGTTTTAAGGTACACGTAATACAGCTACAGCGTTTTGGCATTTGTGTGTTATTTTCTCTTCACCAAGTTCTTTAACACTCCCATTTAACTCATTATCTCAAATATTTGTTTCTTCTATCGATTTGCAACTATCATTTATACAAAAAAAGGTAAATCGTAAGCCAATAGTGATGTTTTAACAGATCTTATATTTTTAGAGTGAAGATTTATTAGGATTTTTTTAACTGCAATATCCTTATCACTTTGAGAAAAGGAATTGGCATATTATGTAGAGTTATGCTTTAAATATTTCCGGCATGGAGTAATTATGTTTGTAAAACGATCAAATGTTGGACTGACACCGGAGTTTACAAACAAATTTATTAGAAAGTAAAAACTACCTTATCTTTTCGTACATTATAAAAGGAAAAATTTAATTAAATATTCTTAGTGCTAGTACTGTTAAAATTAGGTCTCCTTTTTGTGGACACTGGCCACTAAAGGGTTAAACAAGTGACATTTTAACAATGCTTTATTGTAGTTATATTTCTAAAGTAATTGAAATAAGAAGAGAGTAAAGTAATAAAGAATATTAATGATATTTCTGATGTTGCATCTTGGATGTCAAATGATGATATCAGTCTCATAATTGGTTTTTTTTTTTTAATAAAATGCATTATGAACTGGAGTCATCTGACATCTCGATTCAATTTGAATTTTTAATATTGTTCATCTTTGCAAATAATGATTCGCAAGCATAAGTAAAGAGAAAGATTGTCAACATGGCAAATGCTGACCTTCTTCCAACAACTATAAGTGTCTGGAATTGAATTCCAAGTGGACATAATTTTATTATCAGCATTTTTGTTTATGATACTTGATAATCTTTCTTTTTCGATCATCTCCAAATACTCTCTCAATTTGACAAATTTCTGAGCCCATATTGAGCTGGATTAGAAGTCGATAAGTTCCATTTGAATTTCTAAAATTTCCAAAACGTTGAATATAATCAAGTTCAGTTTATCAATGGATGTCACATCTGGATAATAAATTTAAATGTTTCCGAAAGGCTTTTGAATTTACAAAATCTTCATGAGAACTTATCGACTAATGCATTTATTACCGAAATAATCTCTTTAGTGAAACTTGCTTCATCTATTTTTTCATGTAAATTAAAGTCATCAGACATTTTTCTAAGTTTGGGAAATACTTATACTTTTTGGAAACAATATCTTTTCTAAATATTTACATTTTTGCTTCAAAAGCTTGAATCTTATCTATCATGATAATAACAATCTTATTTGTACCTTAGAGCTTTAAATTTAAGTTATTTAAATGCTGGCACAAGTCTGCAAAGTACATTAATTTTGCAAGCCATTTAACATTCATCAATTGCGTATATTTCTCAATTTTACTTTCTTCATGTAAAAAAAGTCGGATTTCTTCCAAACAGTCAACAAATTTTTGTAGCACTTTGCCGCGACTTAACCAAAGAACATTGCTATACATCAGTAATCCGCTGTACACAGAGTTAACTTCGTCTAACAAAGTTTCGTTTAATTAAAGCCTGTGATGATATGAGATTAACTATTTTTGTGACTACGCTCATAACATCATCAAGAGATTCGAAACCAGCCTTTGCACACTGCACTTGTTGATGTATTATGCAGTAAAATCCAAGAATAACATGTCCAACATGAATTTGAAATAAACTGCAAAAACCATTTATTTTACCCACTATGCTGGGGGTTAGTTGTAACAGAAACTATATTATACAAATTTATTTAATTTTCAGTAAGTGAATTTATAACTGTTGTACAAATATATGTACCATTGATTGTAGTTGATAACAATAATTCCTATTTAATGTCATTTTCAACAAACTATCATACAAAAACAGCTGAACGAGCAGATTTAGTTGCATCTGTACTTTCGTCAAGACACAATGAAATGAAAGGAGAAGACTTCATATCAGATTTTTGTTGCTCTCTTACATTTTCTGTCATTTTTAGGATTCTATCTTTGAATGTATTTCTTGATAAAGGAATAACTTCAATTCTCTGAATTATTTAATCTTTTTTTTTTCTTTTTTTTTCCTAATCGTCAAAAAAGGAAGGAGCGCATGTTAATTAGGCTTACTTCAAAAACTCTCCATCGCAGAAAAGTTTACCATACCGGGCAATGACATTAGCAGCCGAAAAACTTACGACGCTAGTTCGAGAATCCTTGCTTATATATTTAATCATAGATGTGGACAGTTTATTTTTATCTTTTATTGCACTGGCAATGAATTCTTTTTGTTCTTCATAAAATTTTTGGGAAAGAGGTTTGTAATTTGTTTCATAGTGCCGTTTTACAGATGACATTTTGCAGACCACAGTCCCGGAACATAAAATGCACAGAGCCTTAACAACTTTATTAATCATACCATATTTCTCAGTCCATCACGTTTGAAATTGTCTACTATCTTGCACTTTCTGGTTTTTAGCTGAATTGGCCATATTTAATAAATATTACTATAACATTACAATCTAATCAAGTCTTATATTAGCAGCCATGACAGTAAAGTTAGTTTAACAACAAAAAGTCATGCATAATAGAGTCGATGAAAGCACCACTAAAATAAAAGCAAATCAGAATTAGCCACTGAGTTTACTGAGTACTCTGAGTTTATATATAATAGAACTGTGTTGACTCGTCTGCGAGGTAAATTACCGTCCTGCCCCTCCATGAAGCTGGCACATAAAATAATAAAAATATTCAACAGTGAAATTGTGAAATTATAGTTTTCATTTTACAAATGTTTTAGCAATCGAATTACATTTTTTTAGATAACGGAGAAACTAATAGATATTTTATTAGTTTATTAATGTTTTTGTCATTTTAACTGACTAATTAATTACAAAATTACAGCAAAAGCCTCATTTGCAGATCAAGATGCATTAAATGCAGGAATTTCACAAACATTACAGCAAAAAAATAACTTTATTTGCTGGATTTCTCTCTCTTTCTATGCGCAGCACCAGTGCCAGTAAAACAAAATCAAGGTGGTTTGTGGTGTGAGGGATGTTTCTGAGCGGGTAGTTCAATGATATGACAAGTACACAAGTACTTAGTTTTTTTTTTTTTAACTATTTTCAGTCAAGCTTGAGTATTAATAAAAAAAGAATAATGAAGTTCAGAGTTTTGAGAGTTTGACTGAATTTTTATTTAGAACTTCAAATAACGGCATGCCAAAAATATTCTCTCGCATGCCATAGGTTCGCCGTCCCTGCTGTAGATGTTTAATAGTGGATCGTAAATGCGGAATTCTTAAGCTTATGCAAATGACGTCATTTTACATAAAATAAAAGCGTGTGCTTTAAGTCTTAAAATTGAAATATGGTGTGTACTATTTATATATACATTTTTTTTTTTTTTTTCATCGGGGGCGACACTAAATTCTGAAAAAGCAAAATTCCTGTTTTCTAATTATTAAAATGTTTATTTTCCATTAATGTGATAAATGGTCCATACAATTATCAAAACTGCAAAGGAAAAAAAAAAAAGCTTTATTAGTTTAAGAATTATAAATAGTGCAGAAATACAGCATCAGCAAGAATTGTCAAAATATTACATGTAATCAGATACGGATAAAATATCAAAACAAAAATATGATTTACATGAATTCTTTCTAAGATGAAAAAAAATCATGGAAATACAAATTCTATTTATTTCTAAAATGTTTTAAAGCACTTAGTATGTACACTGTACAGGGGCTTTGTATTTTTAGTAAAAAGATAAAAACTATAATTTCACATTATTTTTAAATATAAAAAAAAAAGTGACAAGTAACAAAAAAAAAAACTAGTTAAAACAAATATTTATTTTCATAAAAGAGAAAATACTTAAGAAAATTTTAGTATTCCCCCACCATAAGGATAAGCAGAAAATGGGTTGACAAGCAAATCAATTTTTTAAGAAGATATGGGAGGGGGAAAAAATGAAATTAAATCTCAAAAACCGCTTGAAATATCCATTGTTGTCTAGATGTCAAAAATCAAATGCATCTTTTAATAGTTAGAAATTTTTTTTCCCATATATAATTTCAGGATAATATAAGTTTTACAAAACAGATTAGTATGCAGAAAATTTAAACATATGGAATTTTAATAAAAGGTGATCCAATAGCATTTACATAAAAAAAAGTTAATACATGATTATAGACAATAATATATATACATAAAATCATCCAAAATATCATTATTATAAATGGACATTAATATCATAATCAACCACCTCATATTTTTTAATGGTAATCGATAACAAACCATGATATGTTTTATTTACCAAGTTAATATCATGAAATTAACAGCAATTCAAAAGTTATATGAACCAGAAATAATTTCTTTTTATTTACATTCCCCTACATTTTATCACTTTCTGTACACATACGGTGTAAGGAAAGTATTGTAGTCATGACAAAAACACATCTATGGAAATGTTGGTATATTTTTACATGTTGAGATTACCTGAATGCATTTTCATGATTTTTAAACCTATTCCACATGTATGTATGTATATTAGAATTTCTTCAGGTTTTCATGTCCCCAGAGGTGTTTTTTTTTTTTAATAACATCAGCATGCATGTATGCCAGTGAAGGTGAACACAATAGTACCCAAATTATGCTCTTGATTGAGCTCTCACTCAGTGAATTGTTACAGATCACTGTCAGAAGAATTGCAAACATTTTCGAAGCAATCAACCGATGGGTTAGCTATTTAAACCTTTTTTTTTTTAACCATTCTGTGATGATAACTGACAAACACTTTCTCTTATATCCCAATTCAATTACTTTTATTGCTCACATTCATCTTATGTCAACATAACAACTATGTTTCACCGGAACATAACTTAATTTAGTAAAATCTTTTTTCTTTCTTTTTTTATTTTTACATACAGTAAGATATTTTTACTTTGTTTTGTAAGAACAAAAAGATTCTACTAAATAAAAGCGTATGGAAATTTATGAATTAATTTCATAGAAGAAAGAAAAAAAATATCTACATTTTAAAAAATCAAACAGAATACTTCTGCTAAATATACTAAAATGGTTCCTTTTTAGTAAAAAAAGTATTGTAATTTGCATACGATTGAAACTAATTGTTGCCAGGATTACTCATGTTTGATACCAAAATTGGCTGTGAATCCAAATATGGAAGATTAGCTCTACACTTCAAGTGATTTAGTAGAATGAATTGCATACGTTATGTTACACATTTTTTCAGTTACTTTAGATTCACCTGGTATGCGAATATAACGTATTCTATAAAGTGTTTGTAAAGATGAGTGGACTTACTCTGGATTTTTTTAAAACTATTTTAGACTTAGTAGATTAGAATAACTTTTACTTTCTTCTATCTTCAATAGTAATCAAGTATAACTTCAAGTACAGTGTACTCTCGATTATCCGTGCGCGGATTATCCGGTTTGCGGGTTATCCGTGCTCATTCCGGACTCACAAAAAAAAAAATAAAGACAAACATTTTCAGGCTTATCTGCATGTAAAATCGATGTTGATGTGAATTAGAATCTTTTCCGTTTTACCTGATAGTACTGATGGTTAGGGTTAAAGGGGATGGGAGGACATGTGAGCTTGGCTTCCAGTATTTAACAGATGAAGACATTGTTTCTAACTGTGTTGTTAAATCTAATAGTACTGATAGTACTGATGCAGAAAATGTACTAAATGAGGGAAATACTATTTCTCATTCTACTGCTCTACAATCTGTAGAAACTTTGTTAGACTATATGGGAAAAAGAGAATTTGATTACGGTGACATTACTGCGGTTCTTAAAGTATGTCTTGATATAAGACAAGATATGAACAATCAGCAGAAGCAAAGATGCATTAGATTTTTCTAAGCAGTAAATATTAAAGGAAAAATTCCTAGTTTGATGTTACACAGCATGCAAATGTAAGTAATTTTTATATGTTTGTACTGCTGTTGATTTTTTCTTTAAAAAAAATTAGTTTTCAGATTATCCGTGTTTTTCGATTGTCCGTGCGACCGTCCCGGTGATTAACCCAGATAATAGGGAGTGCACCGAGGAGTGCACTGTATTGTAATCGAAATTTTTTTCGACTTCCGGTTTTCGATGGATTTACATGTTTTAGGGGTCAGAGATCTCAAAAAACATGTTCATCGGAAATGTCTGTCTGTCCGTGTGTCTGTCACCATTGTACCATCAAAAAGTGTATGAAGTTGTGCATAGAATTGCACCAAATTTTTTTTAAGTTTTTGGTTATAGCAAACAGATTCTCCCTTAATTTGGAAAAGATCCACCGGAAGGGGGCGCTGTAATAGCTATTTTTGTGCGATTCTGAAAATTATACCAGCGAAAAGTGTATGAAGTTATGCATAGAATTGAACCAAATTTTTTGTGTATGTTTTTGTTCATGGGAAGGTCCTCCCTGAATTTGGAAAAATTCCACTGGAAGGGGGGTGCTGTAATAGCGATTTTTGTGCCATTTTCAATATTGTAACTTCAAAAAGTGTATGAAGCATAGTATGAAGCATAGAATTGAACCAATTTTTTTGTGTATGTTTTTGGCCATGGCAAGAAGGTCCTCCCTGAATGTGGAAAAATTCTGCCAGAAGGGGGCACTGTAACAGCGATTTTTGTGTAATCTTCTTAATTTTTCATAGTTCTATTGTACACAGTGGCTTGTGAATCGACGGGAGCTTCCCATCCTGATAAGCCGACTATTCACAACTATTCATGATTTTAATAAATATTATGATCAAGATTAACTCGTTTTTACTCCGATTAATTGACTGAAGCAGAAATTTAAGATGAAACTAAAAGTTGATATAGTATTGAACTAATAAAAATGAAATATTGACAACTCTAACAACATTTTGAAATATTAAAATATATGACATAGAAGAAAGTTTTGGGATTAGCACATCCAACTTGTTTTTAAATAACAGTAAATCGATAAAAAGAACATCACTGATGCAATACTACTATGTTTAAAACAATGTCATTATTTTATTATACAAATTATAGGTACATATCTATTCACAGATATTGAAAATTCTACAGCAATGTAGCTAAATTTCATTACATTAATAAAATATTTTCAACCCTATTCTGGGGCATCATCAGTATGAATATAAACTAGCAACTGAGTTTATCTGAGTAAATGTGGTTATATTTAATGATATTTTTACTAACAAAAAAAAAAAAACCTATCCCGTAACTTATCAGGAACAAGAATTTTCTTTCTTGACATTCAAAGAAAAAAACATACTAGTATCATTTTCAGATGTTGCTGCATTAATTTCTTCATCATCAATCACATTATAGTTTTCTTCCGTAGCATTTTGATTTTTGACCTTTAAAGAAAAACATAAGTTGATTAAATAATGCCCATAATACAAATTCAAAAAATAATTTGCATTCAGTTTATATTCTAAAATATTGAATGCTTGATATTACTAAAATAATGCTTATCATTAATTATATGGAAATACAGTGAAACCTCACTTTAGAGAAACACCTCCAAAATGAACCCTAATTGTACAGACAATTTTCCGATTGCCTGGCCCCTACTATACAGTATATCCCCTCACTAAAGCAGATACTCAGTTAATAAAACAATTTTTGAAGTCTCAAGATTATTCATTTTTCTGAAATTTAATTGCATTTAATTCAAATATAGAACATAATTTGAAATGTTAGTAAAATACAGATTAAATAGATATGCAATATACAGTAAAACCCATTTTAGAAGTTTATATTTTCGATTCCTATTTTTTCATTATTCTTACAACGGTAAAATAACCCTTTTAAAAAGTTTAGTTCTAAACTCTTTCCTGCTTTCTTTCCCTTCCAATTTTACTTTCGAAACACGTTTACTTCGTCTTTTGGATTATTTTTTAAATTTTCTACAATAAAAATATCTTTTCTATGTTCTTCGCTATTTATAAAGGTCAATGTTTAGGACTGAAAACTATTGTGGTCATTTTTATTTCACCTTCACACCTATTTCAGTTAAATAAGTGTGATGGAATATGGAGAATGGATGAGTCTCTTGTCACTGTAACAATAGTGACTGATGAGGAGGAAAGAAAAATGGCCCACTCATACAGTATTCCAGGCTAGTTCTGTAAGTTGACTAGTTGCTTTCTTTTACAATAGATTCCCTCCAACCCTCTTCCATGAATGGAATGAACCAAAGCTGTGTTTGGTTCATTCATTTCAAAGTTTTTAAGTCAGTGTGAAGTGTATAACATCAAATATTTCTCTCTAGAAAATTCACGAACAAAAAATTCCATTTTTTCCCCAAAATGTCTGGCAAGGCAAATAAAAGAAAAGTCTTGTCAATTGAAGACAGAATCAAAATTTTGAAAGAAGTTGATAACAACTCAAAGATAACAAGAGTTGAAATTGCAAAGTTGAACAAGCCAGAAACTACTCGAAATGGAATTGTAAATCAGATCTTATTTTTAACTCTTCTGATAAATCTCGAAAAATTTAAAGAAAAAAAAGGAAAATATGAAGTTAGGGTAGTAAAGTTGTTAATTTGGTTCAAACAAATTAGATCTGCCCTTTAAGCTACTCTTAGAGAAAAGGCTGAGGAATTGCCAAAAACATGGGAGATTGAATTTGCACCTTCAAATGGATGGATTTATATGATGAAAAATAAGAGCTGGATTGAATTATAATTCTCTAAAAGATCAGAGTAAAAGTGTCAATCCACAAGAAATCGAAAAATGCATTTTCTACCACCGAACTTAACTACCGTTTTACAACAAATATATCAGGGAGGAAAGTGCTTAAGGGCAGTTGGAAGTCCATATACCTACCATGTTAAATTAATGTACCTTTTCTCAGAAACTGCCAAAGATATTCACTTGAATTTTTTTATATACATAATATGAATAATTCCTAATAAAGTGAAGTCAACTTTATAAACAGATATATTCTTTACATGTTATTATTTTTTTTAAATTTGTAATAAAAGCCACTTTTAAATAACAAAAAACTTGTATTTTTTGAAAGAAAAACATTTTTATAAAAATTTTGTGCAAATGTTTGTAAGAAATGTTCAGATTGATCAGGGATATGTGTGAAATATTTTGGCAAAATTGCAAAAAATAATATGTAGTAGTTTCTATGAAAGGGTATATTGAAGTTAAAAAAGCAGCATTTTGAGAAAATTCAGTTTAAAGTTTACGTATGCAATGTTTATGTATGATATAAACAAACTGAATTACTTAAATTTTTTTAACTTCTTGTTGCCATAGGAACAAAAGTAATATACCATTCAAAAGAGGGAAAAATAAAGGATCAAAATATTTAAAAAAAAAATGACTTTTCTCATGAATTTGATTTCCAACTGGCCTTAAGGGGGCTGGTCACTGAGCTTCAGAATTCTACTCCGTAATGTTAAGTCTACGGACTTTTGATGCATTGATATATTTAAAATCTTCTCGGGAAATTCATATTTTTAACATCTTTTTTCTGTGCCCTCTTCTTAAAGGATGTCTCTTTTTTTCTTAGTTTTCAAAATATTTCTAAAATCTACGCTAAATTTAATATTTTATGTGTTAAAAGCAGGCGAACTGTGAGTGAGATTTTAACATTTCCTATAAAATTAAGTCTTATACTTTAGAAATATTTTGAAAACTAAGAAAAAAAGACATCTTTTAGGAAGTGTACACAAAAAATAGAAGTTTAAAATATTAATTTACCGAGGAGATATTTTAAATATACGAATGCATCAAATGCCCATAGACTTTACATTAGTGAGTTGTTAACTTGACAAGTGTCAGAGAGATATTGAATTTTTCACATCGAACGAACTTTAGATAGTGTTTGTTGATTTATATTGAACTATCTTGGTATCAGGTAGTGTTTTTCCAAGAGTTTTTCGAAAGAAATTTAAGCCATGCTGTACAATATTATGCACAATAAGTTTTAAATTAATTGTGTTTCAAAGTAATTTTTTCAGTTAATTATTTTACATTTCAAAAATTGGTAAATTCCATAATGTTAAAATGATTTATGCCTATTGGTAGCACCAACTAATGCATTTTTAATTGTGATTTCAACAAAGTTTTCAATTAGTGTTTTTTTATCTTTTTTTTTTTTTTTTTTTTTTTTTTTTTAATTTTATAAGTTAAAAGGATTTATGATAGTACTCATTATGGCTAGAGTTGCTGCAAAAAGTGTCAAGCAAGCAAAGTGAGCTGGGAACACGTAGCGGCTCCAACGTGAATTGTATCACAATTCACAGGTGTTGGCGAGGATTAGTGAGTAGGGGGCAGAACCCCCTAATATATATGTCGTAGGCCAATTGAGAAATCTGGCTGTTTGCAAAGAGCCGGGCTAATTGGAGAATCCATCTCCCTTTTTCCAATTAGCCTGTTATTGTTCAGGCTTATTGCAAAGAGCCTAAAAACCGTTAGGCTAATTGAAAAATGACCACTTATTATCCGATCAGTGTGATATTTTTAGCTCACAGGCTATCGAAGCCTGAGATCTTATGTTCCTGCCGATTCTGTATGTACATGTGTACGTACGTGTGTACGTAACGCGATAACTCTTGATAGAAATATCCGATTTGCTTCAAATTTTTTTTTCTAGGTTCATTCTGATGAGGTGCTTCCCTCATTAGTTTTTGCAGTTCATTTGTTAAGGGTAAAGGGGGAAAAGGGGGGCTAGTCCCCCACCCCCTTAATTTATATAAATGGGTTTTCCATGCAGAAATATTCGATTTGCTCCAAATTTGGTATACCGGTTTATTGTGTTAAGAAGCTTCCCTGATTACATTTAGAAGATCATTATTTAAGTATAAAGGGAGGGAAAGGGGACTACCCCCCTTAATTTAGATAAATCGGTTTTTTGATGCAAAGTTATTCGATCTTCTCCAAATTTCGTATACCGGTTTATTATGTTAAGGAGCTTCCCTGATTAGATTTGAAGGTTCATTAGTTAAGTATAAATTGAGGAAAGGGGGGCTAGCCCCCCCCCCCTTAATTTAGATAAATGGGTTTTTTATGTAGATTTATTCGATTTGCTCCAAATTTCGTATACCGGTTTATTATGTTAAGGAGCTTCCCTGATTAGAAATGGAGGTTCATTAGTTAAGTATGAAGGGAGGAAAGGGGGGCTAGATCCCCCCCCCCTTAATTTAGATAAATGGGTTTTTCATGCAGAGTTATTCGATCTGCTCCAAATTTCGTATGCCGGTTTATTATGTTAAGGAGCTTCCCTGATTAGATTTGGAGGTTCATTAGTTAAGTATAATGGGAGGAAAGGGGGGCTAGACCCATCTCCTTAATTTAGATAAATGGATTTTTCATGCAGAGTTATTCGATTTGCTCCAAATTTCATATACCGGTTTATTATGTTAAGGATCTGCCTTGATTAGATTTGGAGATTTATTGGTTAAGTATAAAGGAGGGACAGGGGCTAGTGTCCCCTTAATTTAGATAAATGGGTTTTTCATACAGAATTATTCGGTTTGCTTCAAATTTGATATACCAGTTTATTACGATATGGCTTCCTTCATTTGATTTGGAGGTTCATTGGTTAAGTATAAAAGGGGGGGGGAAATTGCTCCTCCCCTTAATTTAGATAAATGGGTTTTCATGCAGAATTATCTAATTTAGTTTAATTTTTTTTCAACCGGATCCGAACTTGAAGGTTCCATTTGAAGTCAACCCTAAAACCGACTACAACCAGGTTTCGGATTGAGTTCAATTAGAACTTTCAGGTTCGGATCGGGTTGTCGGTGGACGGAGATTATTTTGTCTGGCTTGCATCGGGTTATAGTTCTTTGAAATATTTTTGTCGGTTAAGATTTGGTTCAGGACGGGTTTCAGGTTGACTTCGAATGGAATTTTTAGGTTCTGGTAGCGTTGCGTGTCCACGGAAACTAATTTGTCTTGTTCGGATCCGGTTATGGATCTTTGGAATATTTTTGTTGGTTATCAGATTTGGTTCGGGATTTCAGGTTTTTTCAAATGGAACTCTCAGGTTCGGGTCGGGTTGTACGTAGACTGAAATTATTTTGTCTTACTCGGATCGGGGTACGGTCTGTTGTAATTTATTTTTCGGGTTTGGGTAGGGTTATGCGTTAATAAACCTAATAAAAAGAAAATTGCCCAGTTAAACTGATGGCATTGAGCTCACAGGCTATTCACACTAATTGTATATTATACTCTTATTTCAAAGAATGATGCCCCTTGAAAAATAAATGAAGGGATTAGTCCCCGTTGCCCCCCTTTCTACTTAACCAAAGAACCTCCAAATCTAATCAGGGAAGCTACTTAACATAATAAACTCGTATACCAAATTTGAAGCAAATCAGATAATTCAGCATGAAAAAACCACTTCACTAAATTAAGGGGGAGTATTAGCCCCCCATTTCTCACTTTATGCTGAACCAATGAACTTTCAAATCTAATCAGAAAAGCTCCTTATTAGAATGAACCTAGAAAAAATTTAAACTAAATTAAATAATTCTGCATGAAAACCCATTTATCTAAATTAGAAGGAAGTGCAATTGCACCCCTTTCCACCAGTTTATACTTAACCAATGAACCTCCAAATCAAATGAAGGAAGCGATATCGTAATAAACTGGTATATCAAATTTGAAGCAAATCGAATAATTTTGCATTAAAAACGCATTTACCTAAATTAAGGGAGGTAGCCCCCTTTCCCCTCCTTTATACTTAAATAATGAGCTTCCAAATCTAATCAGGGAAGCTCCTTAACACAATAAACCGGTATACCAAATTTGGAGCAAATTGAATATTTCTGCATGAAAAACTCATTTATATAAATTAACGGGGGGGGGGGGGACTAGCCCCCCTTTCCCTCTTTATCCTTAACCAATGAACCCCAAAAACTAATCAGGGAAGCACCTTATCAGAATGAACCTAGAAAAAAAATTGAAGCGAATCGGATTTTTCTATCAAGAGTTATCGCGTTACGTACGTACACACGTACATACAGAATCGGCGGACACATAAGCTCTCAGGCTTTGATAGCCTGTGAGTTAAAAATATCACCCTGATTGGATAATAAGTGGTTATTTTTCAATTAGCCTAACGCTTTCTAGGCTCTTTGCAATAAGCCTGAACAATAACAGGCTAATTGGAAAAAGGGAAATGGATTCTCCAATTAGCCCGGCTCTTTGCAAAGAGCCCAGGCTGTTTGCAAAGAGCCGGATTTCTCAATTAGCCTACGACATATATATAATGTGGTAAATATATATTGGGCAATTGGCAAATAGTAAATCCATCTAAGCACCAGTAAAAAATGCAAGTTATAGCTGAATAAAAATTATTTTTGATTCCAAAAATAGCAAATTAAGATATTTTGTACACTTATGATTAAACAACAAATAAGAAAAATTACCCATGTTCAATAAATAAAGAATCACAATATTTAGCACAGTTTGCAATAAATTCCTTTGCATGATCAGGTTTGAAATACATGTCGCATTAGCATACATTTTGGCATGTTGTTGATACAATGGGAAAATTTCCATTTTACATGCATATATATATGTATAATTCTTTTCGATGGCAGTCAAAAATTTAAATTCTTTCATAGACAGTTGAAAATTTAGGGAGATTAACAATTTGAAGAAAAGATACAAGCTAAAATCAGAAAATTTTTACCAATTGGCATACTATCTGCTAATCATTTTGCAGACTAAAATACATTGTCTACATAAAAAATGAACACTGCAGATTTTATATCTTAAAATAGGGAAAAGAGAAAAAAATAGCTGATATGTACAGTACAACATAAAATGAATAAGTAAACAATATAATAGGCTATGAAAGTGCTGTAAGTTTTGATTTGTCACAAATGCCAGTTGGTATAAGATAGCTATAGCTCCAACAGAGAGAGGATATAATATGTGCACACAAATTTAACTCTTTGCACATTAAACTATTTTACAATTTTGTTCCTGTAACTCTCTAGTATTTTTAGGTGTGTTTGAAATCTACTTAGGAGAACATTTCCTTCACTGATACTTAATGGAAACATTTTTTTTTATAATTTTTTTTAATAAGTATTAAATGCTTACCTCACTTTCAAACTTTTCAACTGTTTCATCGTTTAAATTCAGGTTACTCACCTGATCAACCACTGTTTCACAAATATAATTACTTGCTTTTTTATCTTCATGCACATTGTCATTAGTACCTTCTTGCACTGGAAGTTTCTCATATTCTTCTTTATCATAGTTATATTTTAAGTAAGTACCACTTTGAGGCTCATACATCAGGCCAGATTTCTATAAAATGGATTTGAAAAACAATGTAGACTTTAGTAATTAAAAAGGATTAAAAAGGGATATTTACTTTTTTACAAGTAAAACCCAGTTTCTCAGAAAAAAAAAAAAAAAAAAGCTGGGTTTTTATTTTCAAATAGTTTACACATTAGAATATTTTTAAAAATGACATTATAAAAATAAAAAATTCTATTTCAAAAATTTGTTTATTTACTTTTATGACATTTAGTATTACCTCAGGTTGATTTTGCTGAGGAATCCAAGCAAAAGAAAATTTTTACATGCTCATCATCAAAACTTAGGAAGAGTTTTGTCTGTTTTTTTTTTTTTTTTTTTAAGAGTGTAAGGGGAAGGAAAAGAAAGAAAGAAAAACTATACCTAAAAAAAGACCACATTTTAAAATTTTACCTAGATGTTTTTCTTATACAAATGCTTTATTTATTAATCTATGGCTTGCTTTTTTTTTTTTTCAATAAGTATACTAGACAATAAATTTTGTGATATAAAAATTCTCTGAAGAGCACATTAAAAGATACATGAAATTACATGACCTAGAGTTACATAATTTCATACTAAGGTTTTAAGTCCAATTCAAAGAGACATTATATAGCTTTATTTTAAAACAATTCATTATCACCACATTAATACACATATTTACATTCAGGTTGGCTGGTGATAAAAATAACGAGGTTCTACCAGTGGTGTAGTCATAAAAAAAACAGAGAGTATACACTATAGCAAAGGGTACGCACCAGAGACAGAGAGTATACGCTACTGCTACAAAGTGTATCTGGCATTATCCAGAAGGTATATGGCATATACCACCACCTGGGTGCTACAAACTAAATCATATTTTGGAAATATTTCTCATATTTTTAAAAATATATAAATTGGATACTTTCACTTTCAGAACCAGTTTCAAAATACAAAATGACCTCATAAAAAAATCTACAACCAAAATTGGAAAAGTAAAATAGTACCTAGTTAGAGACTGGCGTCAGTTATCCCATGAAAAAAAAAATCTTCTAAACCATTGACATGCAAATGCAAAATTTAAAAAGAATTTTGCTATTGGTTTCATATTAGCTTCTGAGTGCCTTTGTATGACTAGTGTAGGCTCTTAGCCAAATGAAACATTACATTGAAGATTGAATGGATCACATTATCATACTTTCTACAGAATTAAAGGCATAAAACTATAAGATGCCTGTATAAAATCAATCCTAGCATTATTTTTAAACAATACACTCTTAAATAAAAATAAAAATAATTAAACACATTAAAAGATTGACTATGAATTATACAGAGGATATGAAATATAGAACTAATCCAATTATCTTTTATTATGTACTTAATTAATAAGTTTGTTTCTCATAGTATTAATAGCTGGAATAAATTCATGTGTATCTTGAAGGTTAAAAAATTAGTTATTGAATACAACATCCATCGACTTCAGAGATAAAACAGTTATAAACTAGTAAATCTGCAGATCAAGAGCCTCAACGTCATCTCTGCAACTTATAGTTTTTAGCAAACTTTGCGTAATATTAATCTTTCTACAAAAACAAAATTTAAACTTTTTAAATTACACAAACATTTATAAAAGGAAAAAAAAAATATTTCGATGGTTTCAGACATTAGAAGCGTTAAATTAAACACGTTGTTATGTAATGATATTCTGAAATTCTCACGAGCTACTTATTCTAGTAATTTTTATATAATAAAGCAAATTTCTTCAGGGGGGCACCCTCTGAACTCCCCGTTGTGTAATTTATTTTGCATTTGTAATTTTCTATTGATTGAGTTAATGATTATCCTATATCTTAGATTACTTTTTACACTGTGATTTATAAGGATAAGCAACAATTTTGTCAAGCATTTTACGTTATCCTAATATCCATACAGCAGTATTTACTTGCCTGCTAACCACAAACACCTGTATCTAATGGATAAAGAACTTTTGGAAATGTAAACTGAGACATCTAATTTAGAAATCTAATACCTTTATAATTTTTGTTTCCAAAAAATAATTTTAATTACCATTCTGCAATATTTATATCTAAGATCTAATCTAAATATCTAAAAATGTACTTGATAGGATTAACTTACTAAAATCACCCTAAAGTAGGGGGACTTCTAAACCTAACGGTTAATAATTCATCATCGTGTCCACTTCCAATTGACTAAATAGATAAACGTGATTTGGCGCCATTAAGTATTTTTTGTGATAGCCTTTTAATAGTATCCACAATTAATTTAAAATCGTGATGTTACAAACACCGTTGAAATTTGGCGCACCCCTGTGTTCAGGTCAAATTACGAAAGGTTAACTAACCTTTTATTTCCCTTAGCCGGGCATTTTGTTTCATTTTTCGTAATAGGGATTATTTTAATAATTTAATTTATTTTACACTCTACAAGCTGTTACACGGGACGTTGTTCACGTAGCATTAAAATAGAGATAAATGCATTAAATAAAACATTTCACTCCCCACCAGACATGGCAAGTCTCAGGCTTTTTGCACAACACTATTATCTTACAGAAAATGTTGTTCTTTTAAATCGCGCAAATGTTTCAATTAAATAAAGTAACATTTTTTCTATTAAAATACTGGTATCCAGAACGCCGGAGGCTTGGCAGCTCTGCTCCTCTTAATAGAAACATATATAGTTAACCAACACTTTATCACATTTTATAGGAGACAATACGGAATTTCTTATTTGTATGGCCTTACATATACCTCAGTCATAAAAATGTAAAATTTTGTGCCAATTAATATACACAATTGCAAAAATGAAATCGCAACCAATGAGAAAAGGAAGGCCAAGTAAAATCGTGTAAATCAAGGAATCTTTCTTCGTAGTGTTGGGAAAATACCACTACAAAAATTATGTTAGGTGGTATTTGGTGTGAAATGTTTATATCTATTCATTCTTGTCCTATTTATCTTTTTTATTATTTGTAATTTGCTTATTCCATTTTCCTTTTGCACATGAAAATCTTACAAATTAAAATTAACTCTTTGGGAGAAATTGTTATTCCTTTTTTTTTTTGGCAACAATAAAGTTTATAAAGTTTAATAGAATAATGTCAGTTTATTCTGTATGAAAATAACGAACTTTTTCATTTATAATCAAAATAGTTGAATACATAAAAAAATATATTATTCTATATAGTATATAACTACTACTTTCATTTCTGCATTTAAATCAATCTACCGGGTGTCCCAAAAAGGACTGACTGATTTTAAAATTCAATAACTTGCAAACGGTGACAGATATTTAAAAAATTCTTGCAGGAAGGTTATGCATAAGGTCAAAAGTTTTATTACAGTGATTTTCAATTTTAGTTTGAATTACAAACAATAGATGGCGCTGTAAGCGATAGTCGCTAAATACAGGCTCGATTTCTGGTCCTTTCTCTTGTTCCATGCTGAAAAAGGAGATGGAAATGTATTATCCGGACCACGAAGTACCAAAAATCGAGCCTGAATTCAGCGTCTATTGATCGCAGCACCATCTATTGTTTGTAATTCGAACTAAAATTGGAAATCACTGTAAAAAAACTTTTGACCTTATGCATAACCCTCCTGCAAGAATTTTTTAAATATCTGTCACCGTTTGCAAGTTATTGAATTTTAAAATCAGTCAATCCTTTTTGGGACACCCGGTATATGCAAATATAAGGCATTCATTAATTCATTCCTTTTAACTTTGATTTGACTTAAAAAACCATACATACTTTCACATTTATGATATTTTTAGATGAGATATAGTTGCTACGCAACGGTTAAAAGGAAAAAAATGAAATATAAGTAAATTCATAAAATAAAATGTTTTATATTATTCGAACACATGTATAAAATTCCATCATAAGTTATACACCTAATTTAAAAGCTCTGACAAATGTTTTGACAAAATTGCAAACTAAAAGGAATAATTTAATACTCTTATTTAAAAATTTCAGCATCCAAAATTTACCATTTAAATCTATTATTCATATGAGCGATTTCTTTCAATAAAAGAAAATTTGAAAATCGTCTGACTTTCCATAGAAAAGAATTATGTCACAAAATAAAATGCTCTATATATTCCGAACGAATGAACCAAATTTAACCCAAAACTATACAGCTAAATCTGGGGAGCTCACCAATATACATCCTTAATTTCAAGCTAATCGGATGCTTTTTACGGCAGTTATTGCGGTACAGACAGACCAACTAACTAACAAACAGATGGAAACCAAAAAATTTCGGGTCTCCACAGTAAGCCTTCACTGACGTTTCGGCAATAAACTTCCTTAATTAAAAACTTATTTTTACATTTATAATGTTTACAGTGATAGTCTTCAATGACATACCTCTATAGTAGGGCTGGACGATATCAGAAATTTAATATCGCAATATATCGTGATAACTACCTTAAATTGCGCAAAAATAAAAGAAAATTATTCAATAAAAGAAAATTTGAAAATCGTCTGACTTTCTATAGAAAAGCATTATGTCACAAAATAAAATGTTCTATATATTCCGAACGAATGAACCAAATTTAACCCAAAACTATACAGCTAAATCCGGGGAGCTCACCAATATACATCCTTAATTTCAAGCTAATCGGATGCTTTTTACGGCAGTTATCATGGGACAGACAGACAGACTAACTAACAAACAGATGGAAACCAAAAAATTTCGGGTCTCCACAGTAAGCCTTCACTGACATTTCAGCAATAAACTTCCTTAATTAAAAACTTATTTTTACATTTATAATGTTTACAGTGATAGTCTTCAATGACATACCTCTATAGTAGGGCTGGACGATATCAGAAATTTAATATCGCAATATATCGTGATAACTACCTTAAATTGCGCAAAAATAAAAGAAAATTATTCAATAAAAGAAAATTTGAAAATTGTCTGACTTTCTATAGAAAAGCATTATGTCACAAAATAAAATGTTCTATATATTCCGAACGAATGAACCAAATTTAACCCAAAACTATACAGCTAAATCCGGGGAGCTCACCAATATACATCCTTAATTTCAAGCTAATCGGATGCTTTTTACGGCAGTTATCGCGGACAGACAGACTAACTAACTAACAAACAGATGGAAACCAAAAAATTTCGGGTCTCCACAGCAGGGATGTAGTGGAGGGTATACTGGGGTATACGCCGTATACCCTCTGGATTTTTTTAAGGAACACCGTATACCCTCTGTTTCTCAAGAAAGCTATAGTATATACACTGTAGGGTATACCCTCTACATTGAGCGTATACCTTCTGCTTGGACCGTATGCCCTCTGCTTTTTTTACGACTACACCACTGCTCCACAGTAAGCCTTCACTGACGTTTCAGCAATAAACTTCCTTAATTAAAAACTTATTTTTACATTTATAATGTTTACAGTGATAGTCTTCAATGACATACCTCTATAGTAGGGCTGGACGATATCAGAAATTTAATATCTCAATATATCGTGATAACTACCTTAAATTGCGCAAAAATAGAAATATTGCTAATTTCGAAACATAAATGGTATTATAGCAGCAATTTAAGTAAAAACAGATGTAGAGAGCAACGAATCAATGTCTCATACCGATATGTTCACACAGCATCATTAAAATAAGTATATATATATTTATACAAAAAATATTTTAGAAAAGAAAACAATGTTTGATATCTGTTTACACTTATACGATTTGTTTCAAAGCATTTTCCTTCAAAAATAGTATGTTTCCTATTCTTCCTACCCTATGCATTATTTATCAGTAACATTTTAACTATTTAATTACATTGCGAATAACTGAGAAAATTATAAAATACAAACTAAACTAAAATATTCTCAAATTTAGGACGTTGATGATTTTATTTTAATTAGCACAGGAAAAGAGGAAGCTCGGGAAAAACTAGAATTAATTTAATGCCACATATCATGCTAATATACTTGTTATTAAATAGGTTTCAGTGGATGATAGACGCAACAGATATGTTGCTTTTAAATCTTTCTCTAAGGAATCAATTCATTCTTAATAGAAAAAAATCACTGTAGTTATATCTTCTTACCTATTTACTACAAGAAAATAACATCAAAACATTTAAAAATATATATAAATACTCAAATTACATTTGGGAATAGTTTTAAATTAATTTAAATTTTGTATTTTGATAAATATTCATAGCTGAAAAATATCAAGACTGGATATATTAAATTCACGAGAAAACTTTGCTCTAAAATGACAAAGAAGAAAGGACAAGATACAATATGAATAAGCATTACTGACTGGGAAGCTCTTCTTAAAAGCAACCAATCATCACAGTGAATGACTGCTTTGACCTTGAGCTTTTCACCAACTTGTTTGTCACAAAAGGCGAAACTTTCCCATTAGCAGACTCTGATTGGTTGCTCGCAAGCCGAGCATTTCAGTTGCTCAGGTACAGACTCGATGATAACCAGCTATCTTCTGTATCAAATGCGACAACGAATAACCAGTGCTCATGTAAATATTCATAATGTATCAATTTCTGGAGTTATTGCAATACATGTAGGCCAGTGATAGATGAACGGATGATAAGTGTTATTCAGTATTTTACACAGACAGTCGAAAGAAATCTAGATTTACAGTGAAGGAAAGTATTGCAACAATTGGGATAATTTCTAACGGATATAACCAGCAGAAAGAAAGATTATCAAGGTAGATTTTCTGTTTTGGATGAGGCAGGAGGTTGAAGACATTGGAACAGATTTTTTTTTTTTTTTTTCAGGGCTCTGGTGGTGAGCACAAAACATTATAATTTTATTGAGTTTTGAGATATTTGACGATAATCTTTTCGGGGCTTGTGTTCGTGCTTGCAGTGTTTTCTAAACAATGTTATTTTATTGGGATATATCAACAGAGTCAAAATTTAGATATTGTTATTGTGATACTTAAGAAATATCAATATCTGTCGATATATTGATAAATAATCCAGCGATACTCTATAGTATTCTAACAAACAGATCTACACTTTAATTGGGATGCCGTCCAGATAGCTCAATTGGAAAAGCATTGACATTTAAAGCCAAAAGTTCTGGATATAAGTCCCGGCCTGGACCACAGCTGTAAAAATTATTCCACATATGATTTATTTACCAATCATCTGATTGCATTGAAATAATTAAAGTGTAATTACACATCCATAGTTTATGGGAGTTCCTTTACCTATGGTTTATTCTGTCGAGCTGTTTAACAGTAAAGTAAGTAAAGTAACAGACCAGATGTCCTTATCAAATGGTTATGTGATTGAATATTGAGTTGGCTGGGATGTCTTCCAGATAGCTCAATTGGAAGAGCATTGGCATATAAGGCCAAAGATTCTGTGTTCGAGCTCCGGCCTGGACACATTTTCACTCAGTTGGAAAAATTACTCTTCATACAGATCTACATTTCTAATGGCTGTAGGGGGGAGAGGGGGTGAAGTTCATGAGAATTAAGTGTTTCCCATACAAATGAAGACAACATTTTAAAGTCACATGAGGTGACCCAAATATTATTATTTTGTCTTCAATGCTTGTTAATTCATCCTTGATAAAACAATTTTATTATGAAAAAGAGTTATAAACATTGTATTTTTGACAAGTAAATCTGCAGATCAGAAGCTTTAACACAAAATGGAAACCACAAAATAACTTATCCAACAATGTGCTAAATCACAACATTTGGCGACAGTTATCTAGTTGGCAAAAATGGTTGATGGCTTAATATTAAATTAATAACTTTACTTATACAAAATTTAAATTGATTCATATATAAATAGTTTGCACTTACATCATCATAATAATATCCAGTTGACAAACTATAGTACATTTGATAATTTTTATCATAAACATAATCAGGATGCTCTTCGACCTGATGCTCCTGAAAAAAATAAAAAATTAATATTATGAATATAATATGCAAAATAACAAAATAATTATAAAAAATTTCAACTACAAATCAGATGGGCTTAATAGTTAAAAGTTTGGTCAGTAAGAATTTTTCTTTTTTTTTTTTTTTTTTTAAGTGGCTCAATATGGAAAAAAAAATCTTACAAGAAAAGCATTTTTTTGCTGCCGAAAGCAGTGGGGGCCCCCCCATTATTAGGTTGGTTTGAAAAGATTTGTTTACATATAATTTCATTCAATACTGATTTTAGGTATAATTAAGGTTATTGTCTTGGGCCTGGGCTATGCCGGTCTTTCATTTAAAAATATAAAATCGAAACAGAACGGAGCATGAGTAGAACGCCTGGTATATACTGGCGAAGACAGTAGGGCTTCTAACTTTAAATTTGTTTGGATAAACTTTCATTTGAAAATAAAAAAATCATACAAAATCGAGGGTGCATGCTACCGAAGACTGCGGGGCCCAGCATTAAGATTGGTTAGAAAGATTTTTTGTTTAAATATATAAATTTATTCAACATTGATTTTAGGCATATTTAAGGTTTTTATCATGGGTCCAGGCAATGGCAGGCAGGTCAGCTAGTTTTTTAATAAAATAACAACCAAACAAGTCAACATTTTTCTCAGCAGAGCACATAAAGCTATTTAACAATTTGCTGGTAAAGTGAAAATTTTAATTACATACCAGTTTCTATTCATATATGTATTAAAAAAGGAAATGCCTTTTTTCCTTCCAAAAAAATTAAACATAATAGATATTCGCATATCTAGCTTCATGTTTATTGATATACTGGGTGATTCATAAAGATGGAGCAAATATACTACTTTCTTAAATATTACTCCAACACACATGCTTCCAATTGAAAAGTTTCATAAAAAAAGATGCAAAATTTGATGACGTAAGTTAGAACCTCCTGGAAGGTCTATTTGAGAAAATACACAAACTAAATTTTTATACGGCCACCATAGGGTAAAATTTTCAATTATGAAAAATTTCCTTATCCATTCCAAAATGAAACACAAAAAAATCCATCTTTGTATCTGCAAAACTCACAGAGATATTAAAAGCTACAATTTATGACTTGCACCATTTAAGCATACCTCTGAGCGACGTGATGCTGATGCATTTGGAATGCAAGATAGTGATCATGCACAAAATTATACATTATTAACCCTTTTAGGTACAAAGTAATTCTGTTACTAAAATGTTGATATAATTAAATGACACCAGGATTTACAAAAAAAAATTTTTTTTAATAAATAAAAGTTTTTCTTCACATACATTATAAAAGGCAAAAATTTAATTCAAAATTCTGGTGCGGTTGTGGCATTTGGGGTTTAAAATTAAGTAGGACAGAATTTAACCCACCAAGCCAGAAAGGATTAAGGTGATTTAAGGCATTTACAATGTTTAATTACACTTGTTTGGTGAATAGAACATAATAGAAATGGCAACATAAATTAAGATAATAGAACATTGTGATAATTGCAGCCAGGAATTAGTATATCAATGATTGGCTTCTTCAGAATTACTTTTTAAATTAACATTGTTTCTTGAATTACACGCATTTCGATTTATCTGTATTCCCTTAAAAGATAATGAATTATTTAACCTCTGTGACGTTTGAAGATATCAAGATGTATTTTTTTGTGTTTCATTCAGGAAAGAATAAGTAAAATTTTCCCAATTGAAAACCTTACCCTACAGCGTCTGTATAAAAATTTATTTTGTGTATTTTCTCAAATAGACCCTTCAGGGGGTAGTGTCATCAAATTTTCTACCTTTTTTTAATGAAACTTTGACATATGCAGGATAACAAAGGATACTCACTTTAATTTAAGTACAGCAGCCTTCCGCTTAACCAGCCTAAACGGGACTGAGGGTTAACTGGTTAAGGGAAAAACCAGTTAAAGCAGAGAAGTAAAAAAATGTAAATAAGTAATTGTCTATTTTAATTATTAAATGCGTAAGATACATTTAGTTTTTCATTTGTGTAGGTTTAAAAAAGTACAGATTTTCTATATTTGTGAAATGAATACTAGTTACAATTAATGGAATTGAAAGAAAAATTATACCTTATAACAAGTAATGAAAAATATTTAATACAAATTAAATTGTTTAAAACTTAATCACATAGCTTTATAAGAAGTTGAAATTATTCAGTTTTATGTAAATTTGAGTTAACCATAAATAAATCAGCGATCTTCTTCTGTTGACGACAGGATGCCCGACATTTTGCAGCATAATCTCTTCATCACTTTAACATCATAAGTTCAACCGCGGAAGCTGTTGGCTCCTACTCAACATAGTGTAGCACCAACTCTAATGCTTTTACCCCTTCCATATAAAGAATTTTAGCAGTGTCAACTTCATCTGGATCATCATCAGGATCGTCTTCGTGTTGAACACCATCAGTTACAGTCCCAATTCTATTCCTTGTCAAATGTTTCCTGCTTCAGATCTTTGTCAGACTGAAACCACTCTTCTACATCTTCTACCGTGATTTGTTTGCATCCCTTAAATTTTTTAAATGTTTGTACAAAACAGTTTGCAGATAGATCAGGATCATATGAAGTTACTTCAGTTTTCTCAGGTTCCACCAGGGTTCCTTCAATTTCAGATTGTTCCTGAGTAAGAAGTTTTCTCCAAGACTTTATTAATGTTGATTCAGCAATCTCTGTCCATGCTGCTGCTGCCATGTAGACATATCTTTTACAGAGATAGCTTTCAGAGAATCTGCAAGGCAAAAATTGGTATCACCTTCCAAGCTCAAAGAAGTCAATAGCTTTCTTCTGTATCTTCTTTTGAAACTTTCTATAATGATTTGATCCATTGGCTGTATGAGTGACATCACATTTGGTGGAAGAAAGACTGCTTCGATTTTTCCATTTTTAAGTTCATCTTCATTGTGCATTGTCTAGCAGAAGTGCTTTTACCGACAATTTTTTTTTTTTTTTTTTTTTTTTTTTTGTAAATGCTTTGTGACAGATGGAACAAACTGCAAATGAAACCACTCTTTGAATAGCTCTTGGTTCATCCATGCAGTCCTAAAAGAGTGATAATAGACAGGAAGCGATTTCATATTTACATTTTTAAATGCCCTGGCTTTAGCTGATTTACCAATTAGCATGAGTGGTAGCTTATGGGACCCAGTAGCATTGCTCCATAATGATACAGTTACTGTGTGTTTGCTTTTCTTGAAGCCTTGTGCAGCAGCTTCATTCTTAGAGGCTAGAGTTTTGGATGGTAAACATTTTGTAGTACAGACCAGTTTCATCTACATTGTAAATCAGTTCTTCTTTTAAACCCTTTTTTCTGTATTAGGTCTTCAAGTTTTTCTCCAAAGGCTGTTGTCGTTACTGCGCCCGCAGATAGCTTTCACCCAAAATCGATAGTTGGTGGATCCGTGTTGTTTCTCAACATATTCAGCCAACACTCACTTTCTGTAAATTCGTCACTTCCTCTGAAGCAGAATCAATGCTTTCTCCTTCAGTATCGGTCCACTGATTGGCTTTCCGTTCAATCTTTCTTGATTAAATCATATTAGTCCACTTTTTTAAAGTGGATCAGGATTTCAGTGCAGCTTTTGTAAGATTTAACCCTTTCCAGCACGGAGTAATTCTGTTTATAAACTGATGAAATGATGGACTGACACCAGAATTTACAAGAAAGTATGAACTTGCTTATTTTCAAGTACGTTATAAAAGAAAAATATGAATTAAATATTCTTGGCGCCAATAAAATAAAAATTGGGTGTGCTTTTTAAAGGACACCGCCCGGGAAAGGGCTAAACAAAATGACTCAATCTCTTTCTTTTCTTTTTACAATCGTCAACAGTACTTACGCGATTGATTTTAAACTTTCACCTTTATCCGTCCTATGTCCATCTAATCACTTCTGCATCGACACAACAACATGTTTCCTTTTTTTCCCTGCAACTATCCATCTCAAACAAAAATTGAAAACACTAGGAGTGAGGAAAAATTACTTTTCACGAGGAGACAGAAAAAAAAAAATGTGAACCAGAGCCAGTTACATTCTGCTCCCTGAAAGGGGGAAGACCCTACAATCCTATTCGTCCTGTCAAGGCCAGCTACTTGTAGAGGTATTCCTCCGAACTCACCCTCTCATCGAATGAGATAATCCTGTCATTCTAGTTTCCTCTGCTGTGAAACTCACTCAAACAACGCATATCCATTTAGAATTGAAATTCTCCTTTTTGAATTTTGCCTGATATTGGGGAAAAAAGTCAGCCGGTTAAAGCAGAGTTTCGGTTAAGAGGGCGGCTACAGTATTTGTGAGTTAACTTTACAATAACCAATGTTTTTTAAATTGTCATATATATATATGTGTGAAATCATTTCTTAGTCTGACAATTTATGAATAAAATATAATGAGTTGAAATCATTCAAATCATTCTGAAACATGCTGTAGAATAAAATATCTTTTTATAGTGCCACAAATTACTTTTTTTTAAATGTAAAGATAGATTTTATTTACATAAACTGCTTGGCAGGGATGTAGTGGAGGATATATGATATATACTTTCCAAGAATTTTTAGGAACCACTATATACAGTCTGTTTCTGACACAAAGCTATAGCGTATACAATCTGGCACAGAGCTAGCACAACCATCGGGCAAATGGGCGGCTGCCCAGGACCCTGTGCCTATTGAAGTCTTGTTACAGACCACGAGTGTCTCTATACAATTCAAAATAACATTAACCTGTATAAAATAATGATACTATTGCTCTAAATTTGTCTTTAAACATTTTTCGTGAAAAAAAGCTACTATTAACTTTATTTCTTACAGACAAAATTGATATAATTGTCAGGAAATGTACAGATGTGAAGACTCTGAAAGTAACCATAAATACAAAAAAATAAATACTCTAAGGAAAAGATTTTTAGAAATTAAAAATTATTATACACATTACATGAGAAAGAATTGAATTTGCATGTTATTTTTCAGATATTTTATGCTTTATATTATAAATTATTCTGTGATATATGCATTTTTTTTTTAAACGATTTATATTAGTTGAATATTGTGGTCAGAGATGATGGGCCCCGCTAAGTATTTGCCAGGATCCAGCGCAACATTGCACTAGCCCTGATCTGGTATATGGGGCATTCTCACAATCTTTTGACTTTCATGTCCCTGAATAATAATTTTTATTTTAATACATTTTTGTGTGTTTTTTTTATTTCATATACTGGGGAACATCCCATTGCATGATTGCATAACAATATCAATGAGATAAATAAGTTTTGGATGATGTTGGGGGTCCAGATACCAGGAAAACCCATCTACCGCCCCGTGTCCCTGATGCTGATTTTTAAGTTTGGAGCTGTCTGTATAAAATTGTTTCAATAAAAGTAATTCGATATAATTTTTATGGTGGATGTCCCAGTCAAATGGTATTGCTCGTATACAGGGTGTCCGGTCTCAATGGTGTCCAATGGCTAATTCCTAAACCGTTAGTCATAGACATATAGTTCCAATTACAAAAATGTTTTAAATAAGGTAAAGAAATATTTTAAAAGCGATATGGGTCAATAAAAACATTTCTTAAAAAATCATGAAATTTAAATTTTTATACGGTCCCATCCTATAAGTTATATTTAGTAAAATTTTCCTGTTACACTGACAAGTAAGACAAAAAAAAAAGCCCCGTTATTCTATGATTAAAATTGACCGAGTAATAGCTGTTTAAAATTGGAGCATATTTTTTGCTTTAAATTATGGGTCATTCACAAATTTAGTAGAAATATAATTTTGTCAGATATATTAAGGAAATGGTCGAGAATAAAATTAGCATTGCAATATAAATTTGAAATCTTTAATCATTCTGACATATTATTGCAAAATATACGAGGATAAAAATAACAGAATTTTTGTTAAATAAAAGGATGAAAAACAACAGCCTCAATTCTTTACAAAATGATTAGATCACACTGTTAGATCACACTATCTTTCAAATTTTGGGTTATGCCATGTTTTTTAGCTTTTGAAAATTAATTCTTATGTATATTTTAGCACTGAATCTGAAAATGACCTTCATTTTAAACCATCATGTCAGGATTTTTCTCAAGTCGCAAATTTCAAAGTTAAAATTGATCCCCCTCTCCCCTCCCAACCTCATCGGACCCCTGAGCTGCTTAGCTGTAAGAATCCCAGTATAAGCCAAAAAATTGAATAAATTATTGAATTAAATAAAATTAAACTGAATAAAAAATTCTTACATCTATTTTATAATATCAGATTTTTCACTATTTTTTTAACCTTGAAATTTAAGATTTAGGAAAAATCCTGACATGATGGTTAAAAGTGAAAATAATTTTTTTATTCAGCATTAAACAATACATAAAACGTAATTATAAAAGTTAAAAAACACAACCATCGCAGGTTTGTTATCTAATCTAAAACTCTTTCTTAAACTTGTGGACGGAAATCTATCCAAATGTTTTTTGTGTTATCCTCTAATATAAGTATGTATAAGATGGTAAGTGTCGAAAATCATAATAATATTACATTGTCATCGGATATAAGTCAGTATGTAAAATTTAACTTTGATCGGACATTTGAAAGTGAGTACAAATTTCAAACTGAAAAGACAATCATTGCAAGTTAAATAAAACCTTATGAAAATAACATAATTTTTGTTAAAAGAAATCTTAGCCTCAAATCCTAACATAATAAAACATATGTTAAAATACAATTATTTTAACTAATCTGAAACTTAACTAATAAAAGTTAACTGCCAGTGTTGCCAGATTGGGGACTTTTTTGACCCCAGATAGTTGATTGCCACCGTTTTTTTTAAATAGAAATATTTGGCCTAGCAGATTAAAAATTCTGAAAAATAAGGCCTATTTTTAAAAAGTGGTGACAGTCAAATAATCTGAATTAAAAAAGTCCCCAATCTGGCAACACTGGAAACTCACTCATAATAGTTGTACAATTTCTTTCAAAGCGCAGATACCTTGAAATAAGTTTAAGTACTTTATGCACGATCCCTGAAACCATGGCCAAAATCATCTGTTTTGAAATGTAAAAAAGTGACATAAGTCATGCATTTCAAAGTTTCATAACTCGGTCAATTTTAATGATAGATGAATGGGACTTTTTTTGTCTTACTTGTTAGTGTCACAGTAAATTTTTACTAAATATCACTTATAGGACTTGGGGACTGTATAAAAATTTTAATTTCGTGTAATTTTTTAATAAATGTTTTTCTTGATCCAAATCGCTTTATAAATAATTCTTTACCTTTTTAAACCCTTTTTGTAAATGGAAGTATGCATCTAGGACCAACGGTTGCGAAAACAAAGGTCGGTCAGGTTATACGTGGACACACTGTATATTAGGCCTGTCTAATCTTTTAGTAAACTCATGCACACCTCAGCTGGTGACAAAGAATGAAGAATACTATTATAAACAAGATTAGAATTAAACAGCAATATTATTTTTGTTTAGTTGTTGTAATCAATAACCTTGCATACATGTCAATATGACACATAATATGTATGTATCACAATAGAAGCCATAATGTCTCTATGGTGCCCAATGTAAAAAATAAATTTTTAAAAAGCATAAATCATAACAAATTTAGAATTATATTCTTCTGGAAAAGGTTCATCACAAAAATTTTGGCAGGACAATGCGCCAAAATCCTTAATGCACTAATAATTAAAAATTATACAAACATTTATAATTTTAAAGGAAAGCATTTTTTCAAATGAATTTTTTATTTATTTATTTATTTTTAAGCTAATAATAAGAAACTATGTGCGTTGTTAGAAGAGGTGCCAAGAGAGCCTTCAAGGGTATCATGACACTCACGGAAAGCCATGTTGGACAGACCTGGTATTATTTAAGAGTTATCTATAAAAAGCACAGAACTGCTGGCCATGCAACAGTAAAAAACAAACAAAAGATATTGAGAATTTTTTTTTTAATCCCACATCAATTTAACTTATGTTAGGACCATTCTAAGAGAAATTTAGGGCATTTCAATTACATCTTGTCTTTTATAAAAAAAAAAATTAATTATTACAATTGTCTAGTTAATACATTGACTTAATACAAAAATTCAATTTTCTTTTACATAGTGCTATAATAAAAAATATAGACTTTACCTCGGGGTTCTTTGTAACATTCTCATGACACAAAGACGAATTTTCTGAAAAAATAAATAAATACGTTATAAAAACACTTTAACAGGCTTATCAAATCAGAATAATTTTTTAAAAATTCTTTAATTTAAAATACAAATAAAAATTTATATCTATTAGGTGTGAATTAGGCCAGCAAATCATGAATGTACTTAATACGTCACGCTCAATACTCTTAATAATTAGAAACCTGCCCAAGTCAAGCCCAGAAACTTAATTTTAAATTGAACCCAATCTAAAACCTACAAAAATTCCTGAATTTGAAACTGCAAAATATTATTTATTTTGTTGTAGAACCCACAACAAAATAACGCTTCAAAAGTTTTTAAAAAAAACTTCAATTTATTACAGTACAGAACCATTTACCGACATGATCAGGACCAGATGTATTCTGTATAACTGGTTGGGCAACAAAGCAACACCCATTTGATCAGATTTGTAGGATATATACAGGGGCGTCGCCATGGGGGGGGTATGGGGGGGGAGCCTCCCCCCCCCCCCCAATATATGTGAAGTTGGGAAATTTGAGCTTAGAGTTGGGAAATTCTAGATTTTTGAGACATTTTCTTTTTTTAAAGTAATAGTAAAAAAATTACGAAATTTTTATTGTTTTGGTGATTATTTTGAGTACTGCAACAGTAAATAAGTTAAATTATCAAAAGAAATACAAAAAGAAATCAGCCACACTCAATCTATCATTGTATTTTTCAGTTCTACAAAAATATTGTACATCTACCAGACCTAAATTTCTCTACTCCTGTCCATCAATAACTGATTAACCAGTTCCTTTATTTCCTCCAAAACTTTGTTCCTTTCTCAAAAATTTCACCATACCTCCCCTTCTCCTCCCAAAAGAGAATCCAGCTATTTTAATCCAAAGGGATTGCAGCTTCTTTTGAAAATTGGAGATCACTTGTAGCACAGCAGAAAGGAATGTAGTAACCTACTTGAAACACAGCTTTGGGCAAGAAGATTTGATGAGTTTTCACAACTTTTTTGACTAATTTTGCGATTTTTGGACAATATTTTACTCATTCTCGTGATTTTTTTTGCCGCAAAAATTAGTTAACCCTTCGCTGTCAAGTAAAAAGCGTTATATGAGCAAATGCGGATATAAGAAGTCGTTAGTTTAGATAAATTTGTCACATTTTACTTTTATTTGTATGCGGAAATATATATCAGTCCTGTTCGTTTATATTCATATGTATTTATAAAGTTTTAAACCAAAAGTCCAGTGTTTTGTGTTTAAAGCTGTTCTAAAAAGTTACTATAAATCTCAGCACGAAGAAACCCTTCATAATAGGAAAAGAGTTTTCGTGCAAGATTTTGGAGCATCTAAAAATTTGGATTTCTGAAAAAGGTAAAAAATGGACGATTTAAATTTGGAACAGAAATATGACCATGAAAGCAGTCCATCGACTGAAGAAAAAATCGACATGCACTGTAACACTGACACGTTGCACTTGAATAAAATTTTGAAAAAATAAAGATTTCCTTACAGACAAGCTCACAAACAATTATGAATATTAGGATGTGACTGGAGAAGCTGAGTTCCGAAAGCACTGTAGGAAAACGGTTTCAGCAAAGGCAATAGATAAAAATAATAGCACAGCAATGGACATTGATACACATAAGTTTTACAGTAAAGAATTATAAAAAATACAAGAAAATTTCGGGAATTTAGTAATGGGCTTAATGACAATGTTCCCTATATCGAGAGAATATTGCAGCAATGCATTCCATATTTAAATTACAATTGTGCAAGGGAAAAGTTAATAATGTTTCCACCTGGATATGAGAAACCGGATGCACATGACTTGCACTGTCAAATAGAAATAAACCAAATCCCAACTCACTTAACAAATCTTTTACTCATGCCATGAAATTCAAAGACTATTTGGGTCACGGCGTCAAATTATATACTCGTGCCTTAACATTCACAGTAGCTTATCTTTATGACGTTGCATCTAATGAAGGAATCTTTAGTCAAATAAAAATTTAAAAAATATATATTGCAAGCTACAATGAGGGATGACAGACTTGACAGCCTAATGCTTTTAAAATATGAAAGTGAAATAGGGAATTTTATTAAATTAAACGATGTTATTAACAGGTGGGCTTCTTTGAAGACCACAAGAATTAATATTAAGTAAAAACTAGTCGGATGTGCCAATCCCAAAATTTTCTTCTACTCCATACATGTTAATGCCTCAAAATTTGCAATCACAGTGCCAAAATTAAATGACAATTCTTTGCCTATAATAACAAACTCTAAAGGTATAGGTTTGTTGAATTGTGTGCATTAAAAAAAGGAGATATAAGAATAGCATTTTTCAAACAAATCATTGAATTTTGGCACCCAGCCTCTTAGATGTCTGCAACCAAAATTCCTTACTCAAAGTGCACAAAAGCGATAGCTTTGGACAGTATAGACCCAAGCCTAATAAGGATCTATTTATGTGGAAGTGCTACTTATGTGGAATATGAAGTTTGACTAAATTCCGTGCATTAGTTTTTGAGATACAACTATCGCAAAATCGTGAAAAATGCTGCATAGAAGCGCCACCTGCTATATGATATACATATAAAGCTAATCTGTATCAAATTATGTCAAGGTTTAACAGAATATGACGTTTGATTAAATTCCGTGCAATAGTTTTTGATATATAATTATCGCTAAAATCATGTAAATCATGAAAAATGCTGCATAGCAGGGCCACCTGTTAGACGATTTACACCAAAAACAAATCAGCACCAATTTTTATCAAGGTACAGTCAAACCTCGTTAACACGAACTGTTTCCGATTGCCTCGTCCAGTTGTATGTAATGTAGTTAAGTTCCGATAACACGAACGACTTTTAATACGAAGAAAAAAAGTTTCCCCTTGAGTGTCCGCGTTAACGAGGTTCGACTGTATAAGTGAATCTCTAAAGTTTTATTAAATTTTGTGCATTAGTTCTTGTGTTAGAACGCCCACAAAATTTGTAACACATATAGACAGACAGATATTTTCTAAAAACAGTCGAATCGTGTTCAGGAGTTACTAAAACATATAAATCAGTCTAAAACCGGAAGTCGAATTTTTTCACGAATCCAATACTTTCTTCTTGTAAAGATAGAAGAAAGTAAAAAACCTATTTATTTTTTTAGTAAACAAATCCATAATTAGAATTTTTATGTTTTCAGTTTCAGAATTTTTCTTTGGAAAGGAATTTTTTATGCAAAAGTATCATTATAATTATTACACACATTGTGCATATCATTTTAGTTGAAAATTGGAGCAATTTGTTTCAAGTTGGGAAATTTTCGAATTCTCCCCCCCCCCCCCCCCCCCCGAAAAAATATCTGTGGCTACGCCCCTGGATAAATAAGATGTGTAATTGTTTCTTATTTGAAACTAATTATTATAATAATCAGATTTAATCAAGATTAATCAGAATTTGGAAGAAGGCAGTTTATGGGAATCCCTTAGAAACAATAATTTTGCATAAAAATCAAAACAACCTATATCTAATTGCTTTTAATCCAAATCCTAGATCAGGGGCAGCGAACCTATGGCAGAATATTTTCAGCATTAGGGCTGCACAATATCACAAATTTAATATCACAATTTATCAACTAGTTAATACAGTGAAACCTCCAAATAAGAGACACCTCTATTTAAGGGTTCCTGTCCCAGTCCCTTGTAATGATGACATGTAATGTATTTACCTCTGACTATTTAAGGGACACTTTCAAATGAGATTTCTTTTCACATTCCCTTAATCTTTGGTGTTTTTTAGCTGATCACCTTCACTCCAGTATCTGCGTATTGTTTTTTTGCATTTCAGATAATGAAGCAGTCTGTGATGAAAATGAAAATACAGATTTTTGCGAACTTATCAAACAGACAAGTAGAGATGTTGACACAGAGATATACAACACAATTGATGAGCATTTATTTACCCACAATTCAGATGAAGACTTGAAAGTAATGCTGAAAATTGTGGGTATGACTCTGAAAGTGAAAAAGAAAACGGTATTGAAAATTATGAAATAAAGAATTTTACAGATGTTGTAAAACACGCAAAGCAGTTGAATACTTTTCTATTATAAATGTCACATTAACTTGACTTTAAGCAAGTTAAACTTGTCTACGTCATCAAGTTATTTTTATTTCGACGTTTTATTTGTATTTTTATTAATGTTGCACTAATTTATTTGTTCTTTCGTTATTTAAAATAAAAATTATGTCAATTTGTATAATTTGGCGAGTGGTTTGGCGATTTATATAATTTGGCGAAATTGGTCAACGGGATAATCAAGTAGTACCGCAGCGGATTTGGCCTTAAAATTCCCCAATCAAAGAGAAATGAGTAGAAATCCGTTTATAGGGAGATCGCCACTGTTTTTTAAATTATAATTCAATCTTCTGAAATCTTTTTAAAGCCGATCAAATTAGCATACTTTTAGAGTCTGCGGTGTCTGAACGGGGGTTGACAAGCGTAGCTCGTAGGGGGTAGAGCCCCCTAGTATTTTAAAAAATAAATAAAAAATTGCATTAAAACTTAGTCAGTTGAAATAAATAATCGGAAATAAAATACATAATTATAATTTTATAGTTTTTGTTCATGTATTGTTTATTTAATTTTAAGCAAATCATAATTTTACATTTTTTTATGCTGAAAATTTTGGGTAACTGAAAGGAAGTTTGGTTTATATTCTAATAGGAAGAGGAAAGGGGGTGTCACTTGAAGGGTTAAAGGTACATAATAGAATTTTATGTAGTGGGCCAGTGACGATATCTGCAGACCAGTAAACTCTGATGTTTACTGGTCCTTTGGACCAGTGACTTTTTTTTATCAATTCTACCACTGAAACCCCATTTATGAATACCTATTAGAGTATTAGGCCCCGAGTAGCAGAAAGTTATGGTTGTGTCTGCGACAGCAATTCAGTGGGATGAAAATTGTCTGCGGAAGTAGCGTGTTACATTTTCTTATGTACAAACATTATGAGTGTTAAAATAGACAGCGTTCTTACTGATTAATACCAGGGATGATTCTGAGTAAAAAAAAAAAAAGAAAAAATTCTGAAATTCACAGCAAAATTTCCGAAAGGTTACAACAGAGAGGGGGGGTGGGGGGCAGGGAGCAAAAATCCACTACCGGCACTAATTATGTATTTTTCTTGCACACTTTTGATGAAATTTAGGTTTTTTTCGCGATCTTTTGACGAAATATGCCGTTTATCTCGATCTTTTGACGAAATTTGCCGTTTTTTCGCGATCTTTTGACGAAATCTGCTGTTTTTTGTGATCTTATGAGGAAATTCCTCGTTTTTTTCGCGATCTTTTGACGAAATTTGCCGTTTTTTCGCGATCTTTACGAACTTCGTGTTTTTAATTGGATTCTCTGACGAACTTCGTGTTTTTTTCTGAGATTCTGTGACAGAAATTTACGTTTTTTCGGCACCTCTGGGACGAAATTAACATTTTTCCCGGGATCTTTTGACGCAATTCGCGTTTTTACAGCGATCCTTTGCCAGAAATTTGCATTTTTTGCGATATTTTGACGAAATTCCGCAAATTTAATTCCGATCTTTTGACATAAATTTTCCTTTTTTCGCGATCCTTTGACATAAATTTTCCTTTTTTCGCAATCCTTTGACAGTAATCTACGTTTTTCGTGATCCTTTGACAGAAATTTGCGTTTTTTCGCGATCGTTTTACAAAAATTTGCATTTTTTCGCGATCGTTTTACAGAAATTTGCATTTTTCCCGCGATTGTCTGACTAAATTTGTGTTTTTTCCTCTATCCTTTGATGAAATTCAAGTTTTTTCTGCGATTTTGTGACAGAAATTTGCATTTTTCTTGCGCCCCTGGAACGAAATTCACGTTTTTTCGGGATTTTTGGATAAAATTCAAGTTTGTACAGCGATCTTTTGGCAGAAATTTACGTTTTTTGAGATCTTCAGACAAAATTCCTCCTTCTTTCCGCAATCCTTTGACATAAATTTGCGTTTGCTCGCGATCCTTTGACATACATTTGCGTTTTTTCGCGATCGTTTGACTAAATTTGCGTTTTTTCCACAATCGTTTGGCTAAATTCGCATTTTTTCCACGATCCTTTTACTAAATTCATGTTTTTTTCGCGATCCTGTGATAGAAATTTGCATTTTTTCTACAATCCTGGGACGAGATTCATGTTTTTTTTCCGGTCTCTTTTGACGAAATTCACGTTTTTATAGCGACCCTTTGGCTATAAATTACCGATTTTTTATGCGAACGATTGCCGAAATTGATATTTTTTGGCGACCATTTGTCGAATTCGCGATATTTTTTGTCAGAATTTTCGTACTTTTTTTTTTTTTTAAGGAAATAATTTTTTTTTCAAGTTGGCAAATTTATCTGCAAGGTCCAAAATAAATCTGCGACGCACGTCGCGCGTCTCGAACTTTCTGCTACCGGGATTAGGCCTAGAATGCAAAGACAAAAGACAGCAAATTAATTGTATTTAATTATGAAATTATATTATAATTTTATTACAAAACACAAAAGGTTGCCAGAAAATATGCTGCCAAAATTTCATGGACATTTCAAGGCCCTTATACTGGAAAAGTGCCCACTTAAATTTATTATAAAACACCATGTTGCCATAAGAAGCAAAAATTGCTGTGTTACTATGTCAGGCAAAAAATCACCACTTTTGCAACAAAAAACCTGTGTCAACAAAAGCCTGGTGCATCTGTACCAAGAAAAATAAGATATATACATTGAAACCTGATTTCAACATTCTTGCTTTCTTTTAATAACTGCTATTCCATTTATATATTTCTAGCATACGTCAACCGATTTTTGTAAATCAAACTTTGGAATTCATATAGCATCACTGTCATGAAAATACATATACTTATATGTAAGAAATTTTCAGTAATGCTAAATGAAATCATCAGTTCTATGCCAACTGCACCCTAATGAAATATTATTTTTATTTTTTGTGAATTTTCTTTAGATTTTGTATTCAATAGAATAGTTATACGTTTCATTAAAGTATACATCTGTCACTAGAGTTACTATTCCTATCTTCTAAGTTACCTTCTGATTTCCGGGTGTACTACTTTTCGTAATATTTGCTTCTACTTTTTATTATATCTGGCATCTTTGCTAGCTTTCGTGCCAAAATTTTCACATGGCGCAACGTTGTGTTGGTCTAACGGAAAATTAGCATATCATATAACTTGTGATAAATCTCGGTCTGTTAGCGATGCTCGGGGGCCACTAAAATAAGGAAGTACCCATTTTCAATTTTTATACATTAAATAACAAAACTTACCACTATTATCAGTTTGTACTGATTTAGATTTTAAAAGTGCGTGCTTATTTAATCTATCACAGCTTTTAAAAAATAGTTCATTTGAATAAAACTGTTCAACCGTAGTATTTTTAATGCTTTCAATAGTAAATGTTGGATCGTGAACATTTTGTTGTATTTCGTGATTGTTATCCTTACATAATAAATAATTAGTCAGATTCTGTATGTGCAACTTAAGTTTTTCAATTTCATTATTTTTTTCAATAAGTATTAATCGTAACTTTTCGCATTCATCACATATTTTATTTTCTAATGCCATTTAAACATTGAAACAGGAGGACTGTAATTCCTATTTTTTTTTTTATAATAAGGTCTCTTGTTATAATAAGAGTCAAATTAACTTTGATGAAAAGCTTGGTTTAGATTTGCAGTTTTGAAATTTGAAACCATGAGATTTTTGTTTACAAGTTTTGTTCATGAAAACACAGCAGACGATTGAGCGATTGGTTGAGTGATTAAATTAAAAGTAAGCTCAAAATAAAATAAAATATATGAAGTGATGTTGCCGTTTCTGAACGCACCCATTCCGGCGACCAAATCAGGGTCTGTTCACGGTACATAAAACCAGCTACCAGCGCATAAAGAGTTTTTTGTCATGAAGTAGGATATATCAAAGAACAGAATTTAAAATAATTTATAATTTTATGTCTCAAAACAGGTAAAACCACGACTACATTTCTTTATCCTTTTAAAACATACACTTGTAACACCTTACTTGTAACGTCAGTTTCAACCACGTGACCACATGCCCACCAATGGAATTTACCCACGAATGGCAACAGCCACGTTTCTGCGGGGGGGGGGGGCAAAACCCTCCGAGCGGAAGCGGAACGGTGTTATAATGTTCTTCACGCCTATTGGTGTTTTTCTGCTGCTTACCCGCGGCTGACGACGTCACACGGGTAGAGTCCATTTGCGATTTTACAATCCATCATGCCTAACCTGCGATGAGCGATTGAAGACGAAGTCGAACAATGATTGGTCGATTGTCAAGAGCATTTTAGGAGGGTTCTTCATTCACTGGTAGAGGTTACAAAGAGTTTTATTAAGATACATAGACCGGCAATTCCGATTCAAACGTATGCGAAAACATGGCAGCCATCTGAAATAAATTGAAACACCTGAACCGCGAGGTTTGTACGTCAGCTGTGGTTATTTACCATTAAGTGCTATGACTAGAATGAGCTTAAAAATTAATTTTTATCAATATATATGAAGTTTATGGCATATTTTTTTACATGAAGCTATTTTTTATATCTAAATATGCGTTATAAATATTGAATTTTCAGTAATAGCGTTAAATAAAGCGATTTATTAATAATTTTATGGATGGCATGTTTGAAAAAGAGTATCTAATTTTAACATGCCTTATAAATCTAAATAAAAGCGAAATTTATATGGAAACAGATTGTTAAAGATTATAATTCCACCTTTTTCTAAGTTTGACTTACAAAAGTAACTGGTAGGGAAGTTTAGATTAAAGGTAGCAACTGTAACATAATTTACAAAATTTTAAATTACTTGTAAAGAAATCTACGTTTTTTAAACTAATTTTTATGCAAAAAAGTAATTAAAAAAGAGCATATTAACGAAAATAACACTATATTTTTTATCCTTGGAGGATGTTTATTGAAATATTTACTTGCTATACGAAAAAAACAAAAAACGGATTAATAATAAGGTTTTTTTTTTTTAAGGCCTAAATGAAATAGGGTAAACTAATACTTAATGATCCGCAATCAAAAAATACACTGATAAAAACATTTTCTTAGGTAAATTAAAATATAAAGCATATATACTGCCGTACAACAGCTGTGATCAAAAATCCTCAGTTAAACAGACAGTTTTCCGGTCTATGTATCCAGGGCTTAATTTCTAACAAAAAAGTACCGGAGCCCTAATATTCTGCGGTACCGGTACAACAGCTGTACCGTCCCCCCCCCCCTGTCACTCTGACCTGCATATTTATATTTTGTAGATTATTTGCAAAATCTAAAGCATTTTTTTGTTTTAGCAAAATAAAAATTTTAAATATATCTATCAGCTGCTATTAGCTGTCAACTATTCCACTTTTTAGTGATAACTCCTTCTGAATAGTAATCTTTGCCTAATTTTAATGTTAATTAATTACAGAATTCTTCGATTAAGTATGGTAAGGATTATAATTAAGAAATAGTGTTAACACGAAAAAGGGATAGTTCGCAGCTATGCATTTTTAAGGAAAAAATGAATGAAATTTACAGGAATTAATATTTATATGCTTAAGAATGGAACAATGTTTTTCCTATAAAAGGTGTATATCTTAAACAATAATCGAATAACCTCATAACAATCTATTGTGGTGAGTCCCTGAAAATCAGATTAAATTAAAAATCTGACACCGTTATCGGAAAGAATCGGTGCTTTTATAGAAGAAGGGGACACTGTTCGATTGCTTTCTATCAGAATAACAATGCATTTCAATTATATCTACTTACAAATGAAAGTGACTCCGTAAATGTGCAGAGCAGAGCCTTAGCATGGGTACCGTTCATGATACAAAATAAATAGAAGAATAACTAACGTGATTTTTATACCCGTATGCAATAGAAGACAAAAAACCTCAAACAAACAAAACCTCAAGCTGATGCTCGTTGGCTAAAACAGAAAATATTCTTTTCAAGTTCGATATCTAACTAAAATAAAATAAAAACCCAGCCAATAAAAAATTATCCTAATCTCACACACACAAGAAAAAAATCGAACTGAAAGCAAATTAATTGTTCAGTCTCCTGAGTGGCGCTATATCAAAACGTCGCCCACATAATTTGAAATAGAAAAACACTGTTTCTATTTCTCCCTCATTCTAATCGAAATAGCATTAAAATGATTTGAAATAGAATATAATACGTAAATTTAAATGAGGAAAAGTTTTTTTTTTCTATACATGAACAAATAAAATTTTAAATGTAATACAGATTGAGCTCGAGTCAGTTCAATCCCCTAAACTGATATAAAAATTGAGTTCGTTTTATCTCCATTTCCTACGTGTGCGACACATTACATCTCTTATAAGTGTTTTGGTAAAAAAGAATGCAAAAGCTTGGAGATGGGAACGAAAGGAAAAGATAATTTAGGCTTCACTTTTTCGGAAGCGCTATTGCACTGGGCTCCGGAGCCCTGTATTTATGAGCTCCGGTGAATTCCGACCAATACTTAAATATTTACTAAAAACAGAGAAGTACCGGAGACGGGCTCCGGCGCAAATTAAGCCCTGTATGTATCTTAAAAGTCTTTGAGAGGTTATCTGTCATTTCGTTGATTATTCATAAACAGTCAGACTTTGCATATTCATATTTACTTTATTGTTAATGATGTTTGTGACATAATAAAGGCGTCCAATAAAAATTATTAACTTATCTATATTATAAAGGACAAACATATCTGTGCGTAACGCATACGTCATTTTGCCAATGGCAACACTTTGAAATTTGAAATAAAATTTTGGTTTTGCAATTTTCTCTACTGCAAATTTTTTAACTTCTAAACAACGCACATTTTAAATTTTTACACCGTCGTACAAGGAAAAAAATGCTCTTTTAAATGCAATTTGTTTGAAAGCTGTATCTCAATTTAATTTTAAGATATTAATTTTTTTGTAGTTTTTATTACTTTTTTTGTAATGGTGGCAACTGAAGTACCCCGTTTCTGTTGCAAGTAAAGGGGAGGAAAATAGGAGATTGCTATATCTTTTTGTTGCCATTTCTCATAAGAACTGAAAAAAAAAGAAATTAAGATACGTGCTATGCCAAGAATATAATCTGTTATAAAATCCAGTTACTTTTGACTTTATTTCGTTTTTATTTATCAATTAAATGAAGTTTATTGCAGTTTAACTTTACAAACGATACAACACTTTCTCTTTAAAGAAATGCATTTTAAAGAATATTTGTGTGACTTATTTTCTCCGCATTGACTTAATTCGTATCATAAATCTGAAAGAATGTAATTTTATTAATCCGTGTGTAATTACATTTTCCGAATTTTGAAAAAATATGAATGAATGACTTCTCATAAAACATGGAGCCATTATAAAAGGGAAAAAATGAAGTCATAAAAATTATTACATACCAGGGATTGTTTTGCCGAGATTTTTAAATGACGTTTTTGCTTTCTGCTGGGATTGAGTATTATTCCGCCATAATGATGTCATTTGAATACCGTTCTATAGATGTTATTTAAGACGGGATCGTAAAAGTGGTATGCTTTAGAGGATGCACTTGATGTCATTTTACAAAAAAGCGTGTATTTTAATTCCTAAAACTGAAATATGTTTTGTAGAAGCGCGCCATTTTCACCCCAGCTGCTTTGAAATTCTTCACAGTTGAAAATGCTTTATCCTTGAAAATAACGTAACATAATCACACACTGATAAAACGCAATGTTTTGCAAACATTTAGAATGATTTTAATTAAGAGCAGTAACATACAGTGTGCATGCTCTTTGTCTGAAAAATAGCGATTTATATTATTGAACTTGGCAATTCTCTCTTGGATGAATTCGCTTCGCCGAGTTAGACAAGCAATCAAAGTAGATCTTGGCAGTAATTCGAGGTTTAAAATAATATCAGGTTCCCCAAGTTTTTGTCCAAAATTCTCTCTACTAATAAATTTTTATTGATATTCTTTAAGACATGATACTGTAATTTTATCAAAATAACATAATTTGCTTAATTTAATTTTTCATAATTTTATATAATATATATATTTAAAACACAAGAATGTGTTTTTAGTCATCTGCCCTGAACTTTCTGCTGAACCAAATTTACTAATAATTTTTTTAACTGAAAGCTGTTCATTTGTAGATGTGCCCGCACTAGCTGTTTTTTTTAATATCCCATTATTATACAGTGGACTCTCTCTATCTGAACACTCTCTAATGTGAACACCCCGGTATTATGAACACATTCCGACGGTCCCGGCGAAACTCCATAGACTTAACAAAAGATGAACTCTCTGTATTCTGAACACCCTCTAATCTGAACACCCCACTATTATGAACGCTACTTTTGATCCCCATTTCTTCCCCGCCTCTCTGTAAACGGAACAATCGGAATGCGGGGTGTTCCTCCATCATGGAAATTCGGAGAAACTGTTGCAGAAGAATAAAAAAGTTCAACGAACTCGACTTAAACATAAACCGGCAAAAAAACTGCTAGATTTTAAGAATCTACCCAGTGTTGCAATTTGTTTGAATATTTCAGCTAAAATCTTCAGTTAACAAAACAAACAAAACATTTATTATAGAAAAAAAAAGAAATTCAAAGAAAAATTTTCAAATAGGTATGTCTTTACAGTACGTGTTCTACATCTCAACTAACTAGAACATTATTTTTATTTTTAATAAAAAAAAAGCCCACATATAAAACTGGTACCATTTCACAAAAACTAAATCATGATAATTAAATAAAAGAAATGAACAAGACAACCAATTTTTTATGCAAAGAGATACAAGAAAAAATAATGTAAAAACGATGCTCCCCTCTCCTGAACTCAGATAACAATAGAAAGATTACGTAACAAAAAAATTCCTGTCCCCAGTGATAGATAAGAGACAACAGGTGTTAGAGAGAGTGATCAAAAAAGTATGATGGTTTCTTTTCCACACACCTGGTTGGACAGCATTATCGCTTCTGTTCCTTTCTTCCTTTTTGCTCGGCAAAGGTAACATTTATTCACCATTTCACTATCGGTGCAGGTAAAAAAGTACAGCACTCACGCAAATATATCAGTAGGAAAACGAAAAGAACTGAAGCTTCAGGGAAAATACGAAATTATTCAAAAATTAAAATCAAAAGTAAATCAAAGAAAAATTGCATCTGAGCAGGGATGTAGTGGAGGGTATACGGGGGTATACGCCGTATACCCTCTGGATTTTTTAAGGAACACCGCATACCCTCTGTTTCTCAAAAAAAGCTATAGTATATATACAGTAGGGTATAGTCTCTGCTTAGAATGTATACTCTCTGTTTTTTTACGACTACACCACTGCATCTGAGTTTGGAATTTCATCAGACGAAGGCAACGCCATCAGCAAGAAAGAAATTATAGCTGCTTTTGAAGCAAACCCAGATAGCAATTTTAATTTGCAGAAAATTTTCAGCAATCTTACTTTGCAAAGTTGCAGCAAGCTCAGCATAACAAGCCTGAAAGTTCATAACAAGACTGCAACAAGATTATGCAAACTCCGAAGTCACCATACTTTGAACTTGCAGCTAACTTGTCGTGCAAGTTGCAGTCTTGTTCTTCAAATTGACTGCAGACTCATAGCAAACTAGTAATATTGCCATGCAAATGCATTGTAAACTTGCAATCTAGCCATGACAGACTATCTGCAAATGCATTGCAAACTTGGATTCTTGTCATGTCAAGCTATCTGCAATTATGCTTTAATTTCATAGCAATGTTGTTAATTCTCTGAATTTTACGTGTAGTACAGGTAAAATAAGATTTTTTGAGACAAGTGATGGCCATTCACCAAAACTTGGGAAGAGCTTCGTTTTGATATTCGAAATGAAGATCCGATGAGTGCGAAAATATAAAGTTGTTGTACCCTGTTTTGGGGACAAAAGACGGAGGCATTTTTAGCTCAGGGAGGGGGGGGGGACTCAAAAAGTTTTATGCAGGTGAAGTAGAACATTGTTTATTATGTAATTTATAATTCCGAATCAAATAAAATAATCTGCAAGTTGATACGATCATTTCTTACAAAGTTAAGTAGGTTTTATGAATACAAAGTCGAAAATTATACTTGTGCAGGTAAAATAGGTTTTTACAGTAATAACTGATTCCTATTCAGGAAAATTTGAGAAAAACATCGTTTTGGCACTAGAAATTAAGATATGTTGAGTCCCCAAAAATTAATGTTATTTATCGTATTTTGGAGGCAAAAGTGGACATTACACGAAAGGGGGGGGGGGGGGGAGGACAGAATTCAATATTTTTTAAATAGGTCAAGTGGGATATAGTTTCATATGTATCTTTTAATTCTGATTCGAATAGAACCATCCGCAAGTCGATACGATCATTTGTGAGACAGTTACAGCAGGTTTTATGAATACAAAGTGGAAAATTATACTTTATTTTTTAGCATAGTTTTGTCACATTTATTTTATGTTCAAAACATGTTCTTTATATCATATTAAATCATTAAGTTTAATCATTATAATATCAAAATCCTTAAATGTCTTCAAAATAGCAATATCAAAATCAGAATCATTTGAGTTTACTCCAAAGCCATTTAAGTTGCCAAAATCCAATTATATCTTGCCTTAACTTTGTAATGAATGATCGTATCGGCTTGCGTACGGTGTCATTTGATTCAGAATTAAAAACATCATAACAAACGGTACCCCATTTGACCTATTTAAAATAATTTCAGTTCTTCTATTTTACAGAGTTAAAGCGTCCCCCCCCCCCCCCCAAAAAAAAACACAATAAAACTACTTCACTTTTTGGGAACTTATTGGATCTTCATTTCTAGTGTCAAAATGAAGTTCTTACCAAATTTTCGTGAATAGCCATCAGTTGCTGCTGTAAAAACCTATTTTACCTGAAGTAAAGTATAATTTTCGACTTCGGATTCATGAAACCTGCCGTAACTATGTAGCTAAAGATTGTATAGACTTGCGGATGGTATCATTCGATAAAAAAAATTACATAATAAACGATAACCCTCTGTTGACCTACTTAAATTTTTTTTAGCTTTGCCCTTCCCCTTCCCTGAGTTAAAAATGCTCCCCAAAACATGGTTAAGTAACTTTATTTTAGGGGGAATTCAAGGATCTTCATTTTTTGTGTAAAAACGAAGTTCTTCCCAAATTTTGGTGAATGGCCATCAGTTGTCGTATATTACTCACTTATTGGTATATATATTTTACCTGTACACTAATAGTCGTACTTTTCAGGGTTGTGCGTGTTTTGTGCAAGATTCCGCATAATCGGAGGTTTGTCATATGCTAAACATTTTTATGCTATACAGGGTGTATCTAAACTCTTGGGCAAAACTTTAAGGGGTGATAGTGCACATCAAGACAAACAATATTAAATAGGAAACTGAGGGTCCCAAACGTCTTCCGAATGAGATAGGCGCCTTTAAAGTTTAGGGTCCAAAATTTCAAATGATTATAAAAAATGGAAAAAGTGGTCGATTCGTTTGCGGTTTTCGCTAAAACTATTCTTTATGTCAGTATTTTCTTGAAAACGAATTTTAAAGGTAAAGTTCAAAAAATTCCGATAGAGGGCGCTTTAGACTTTGGAGTAACGAACAACTATTTTTTACCGTTATTTTTTGTATTTCATTAAATGCTTTCAAAAGTTTAGACTTAAACTTAAATTTTGAGTTCAAAATCTGAATCGTTGGGAGTGGCTAAGTAGCGGGAACTTAACTGTGTTAAGGGAGGGGGGGGGGGTTCAAATTTCAATTCCTGAACACAGTTCAGTTTGCGATACTTAACCACTCCCAACAATTCAGATTTTGAGCTCAAAATTTAAGTTTAAGTCTAAACTTTTGAAAGCATTTAATGAAATACAAAAAATAACGGTAAAAAATAGTTGTTCGTTACTCCAAAGTCTAAAGCACCCTCTATCAGCATTTTTTGAACTTTACCTTTAAAATTTATTTTCAAGAAAATACTGACATAAAAAATAGTTTTAGCGAAAACCGCAAACGAATCGACAAATTTTTCCGTTTTTTATAATCATTTGAAAATTTGGACTCTAAACTTTAATGGCGCCTATCTCCTTCGGAAGACGTTTGGGACCCTTAGTTTCCTATTTAATATTGTTTGTCTTGATGTATACTATCACCCCTTAAGGTTTTGCCCAAGAGTTTAGATACACCCTGTATAGACTGAGTAGATAAGGACTTATAGTTTAAAGTAGATTCGAAAGCAATTCTAATTTCTTGTACAACTACCTGCCCCTGGCGACCTGTTTGGTTTTCCTTAAAATATATAGTATCATTGTATCATGCTTTTTTTATTATTCATAATTCAATTTACTTGCTCAAGTCTTCGCCAAATCAGAAGATTCTGATAGATAAATCAAGAACTCTGTACTTTTATGTCAGCAGGGTGTAGGTGATAATGGCCAAATATCCAAAATCCCATTGCATTTTTTTATTGCATTAATTTCATTTAAAATATAACCCTTTCATTCATTTTCCTTAAAATGCATAATTAATTTAAAACAGAAAAATTTTAAATCCAAGACTTTCACTTATTTCAAAAGAATTAATAAAAAAAACCCTGATAAATAACATAAACCAAGACATTTAATTTTAACATTAAAGCATTGTTTTAATCACGTGAAAAATAAAAAATGCTATTTGCGAGATTTGCACCTGGTTAAGACGGGGGGGTCCATCTTCCGGTCCCAGGCCCTTTTCAGGCCCATTTGTCGACACAAGGAACCACCCGTGAAGCAAGCCCCGCGACGCGTCCCGAAGGTCGCCGCCAGACAGGCTCCAACAGAGCGGAACCCCGCGCCAACTCCGGTCAAACCGACACCGCTGCCCAGCGCACACGGTGACGGCTATTCCCAAGAAGAGACGAACGGCCGCTACGACAGTCCTCACCACCCAGCTAGAAAAACCAAGTGGTCCCTAAACTTGGTTACTCGAGCCGGTAGACCCCGCAAGCCATCGTAGGAACCAGACGCCTATAAAGACGCTGGGCCCACGGACTGAACCGAGGCTTCCCGACCCGAATTTAATTTACGGACAGGCCCCCAAGATCAGATACCATTTTCCGGCAGAGACATTTTTGTGGGCCAGCCGATCGGAAAGTTAGTGAGAAGCCCCTAGCTTGAAAACCAGGGAGGACGGGGAAAATCCCTCCGGCCGTAAAGCGACCCAGCTCCTGGCTCTTCGCCCAGTCCACCCGGCTCAACCGACGGAACCCCTCGCGGATCACGCCGGGAGCCAGTTGGCCCAGACTAGGTGCCGTTAGCGACCCCAGGCGGGCACGGAAAGCTCCACCTAGACGGAATAGACTCCGCCTCGCTAGGGGGTTGGATGGAACGGAGTCCCGCCAGCCCCCACCGACTCGACTCCATCCTAGGACAGAGAAGCCAGCGGAGGCCGACAGAAGCCCGCCCACCACTACCTTACCTCACGGCCGTCGAGGGTACCCAGGCCCGAAGACCCCTGACCCCGTGCAGTGACCGACCGCTACCTTTGTTAGTGCGTTCGAAACTTAGGTGGAGACACCTCTAGGTCCTCATCACCAGGCGAGGCAAACTCTGGTACCGCATAGACACGGAGGACCTGGATCGGACCAAGAGTTCACCTGAGGCACGATGAGCCGCCGCGTTACCGGCGAGCCTCCGGCCCGTTTCCCTGCGGGAATAGCGTTCGATGGTGGACCTGCCGGCCGACCCCCTCCCAAGGGTCACGGCACGACATGGAGCAACCAGATCCATACTGGCCTCCCCACGCGACCGCTCCTTGGTCAACGGGGGCACCGCCAAACCCTACCACCCTAAGGGTCGGCTCACAACTGCTCCAGCTGTGGTCCTCGGAGAGATGAGCCACCCAAGTCATAAAGTAACCTGGGCGCTGTCCGTAACCCTCGCTCTTCGGTTGCTCCGGGAGTCCCTGCATGGCGTTCCCGCGAGCCCCGTCGTCACTAGCGAGCACCAAGGACTGTCCTCTACAAAGCCCTCACTCATACTTCAGGCTCCCTCTTAGTCAATTGGTGGATGGGGTCCTATCGCCTTAGCTAGTCTTTGCCCGGCGACACCGTCCGGCCCGTAGACCGGCACCGGGATCGACCTATGGAGCGTCGCTATCCGGCTTGGCCAGAGAACCCGGCTGCCGGGGGTGCGCAACTTACCATGAGTCCGAAGACCCTACGCCCCATGCACAACGTCCGTTACCCGTGGCCACCGGACCCTTGGCCTGTCGACCGCAGGTCTCTCTAGGAGGTGGCGAATCGTCCCCATCCGGCCCCCTCGCATTCGTACACAACGAACTCTGCCGAGCTTCCGGTCTCCTCCCCCACTCAAGGGGTCGGTTCGGAACCACCCGGAGGGGCGGCCACTTGCACCTGGTTAACATAAAAGTACCAAGAACTCTTCGCGATCATGGCAACATTTCATATATTTTTTGTTGTTACGTATTTCATCTTTCTTTACAAATACAATCACTTAGGCATTTATGCTTCATGTCCATTTGCTTATCAATTGCAATATGGTCGATAACGCAGATTTTTAAACCTATTATCTTCCGTAATCGGGTCAATGGCCTATTGGCGTGTTTTAGCTAATAAGATTTGGTGCAATGGAATGTTTTTTGTAAAAATCCTTTAATGATAGCTACATTTACATTAAGCTATATTGTTGCTGATATTCTTTTTGTTACACTTTAATCTTGGCAGTAGACTCGATTACGGAAGATTAGGTAATCAAATATCTTAGCTGAAATTCATCAATCTGATTTTATGTACTTAACAAATGCATATCAAATTATTGTTTTGAATGCATTTGGTCAATAAGAATGGTAAGTGTGTTCGTCAATTAACAATCATCATTTTGCATGATCTATCTTCTCGAGATGGATAACAAATAAATAGAAAATGAGTTGATCATTCGTTTTAAAATTTTATTAATTAACGATTTTTACAGGTGCTGGATTTATTTGCATTTAACTTATATTAACCCCTTGAGGCGCGGTGGGACATATTTTATCTGACCTACGATTAATGAGGATTTGCACCAGAAAAAATTCATTAAATTTTACTTTTCTAACTTTGGTGGGAAAAAGTCGTCAGCTTGCTTTTCCTTATTTGGCAATAAATCTTTTTGCGGATTCCGGCGTGAATCCGATATTTCAAAAACACAATTGCTTGCCCCTCAAAGGGTTAAGGAAAGATCGGTTATTTTTGAGTTAGCCGGGAAAAGTGATAAATCCCCAAATATTGTTTCCCTTACCATCATTCATATCGCATTCATTTCATTTAAAACACACAGCTTTCATTTCAAATACATTTCTTTAAAAAAAATGTATCATAAACTTAAAATACATTGTTTTTGACTTGCCTCAATTAAAACACAAAATAAAAAATAACAGAAACAGAAACATTTTATCTCAGAATCAAAGAATTGTTTCTTATTTATGCCCTCAAAAAATATGCAAAAAAAAAAAATGCTAGCAGGTTTGATTTTCTAAACAAACTTATGCATATTATTTATTGCTTGTCATTAAGAAAAATTCATGAAACTCATTCCTTTCTGAAATAAAATTCATAAATAGCTATCAATATACAAACTTTTATTGGACACACCACACAAACATTTCTCTAATAATTTGCATACATTAATATTAAATGTTTTTAAAGGCAAGTAAGAAAACTAATAAATTTAAAAAGGCAAAAGAACATCCTAAGATAATTAGAAAATTAAACTAAAAATAGGATAATTGAATTTGCAAACTTAATAGCCATGTATTTCATCAAATAAAACTTATTTACGGATTTAGTAAGATATTACTTTTTTTACTGTAACATAAATGTTTATTAGAAATACCACACATTCTGGATATTAACCTTTAACTGATGTCCCAGAAATTATCACATAACTAGTGTGAAGTGGTCTGTGAGACCGCTGCAACGAAAGATGAATAAAAAGGCACGACTAACTCATAGTATAGTGTTTTTGTACTAAACTTTTTGCACAGAAGTGTTAATTAAAATTCACCTATTCAAAAGTCTCTGGTGATAGTACAAAAGTTCCAAACGGAACAAAATTTCGATATTGTTTGTAGTTAAACTGAAAATTGGAAGTTAAACTGCAAAAATTGAAAAAAGCCGCGGTCTGAGAGACCGGTAACATCAGTTAAAGGTTATCACTGCATTTCAAAAGATTTTTTTTTCTAAGATTTTTTTAATGATACAACAGAAAAATACAATTTAAAGGTTTTTCAGGAAATAAGCATGCTTGCCTGTTTATTGATGAACTTTTGGCTAATTTTATCAAAGATAATATAATTTATATGTTTTTGAGCCAAAATGTAATATATATATATATATATATATATATATATTATTTGAAAAGCTTCAAAAATTTAAAACAGACAAAGTTGTAATAAAACAATACTACTTATAAAATAGTTACAAAGTTTATTTTTACACAAATACAAATAACAGTTTATAAATAACAGTATTATAAAGCATTATTTTCTACATATTTTGAGTTAAGAGATTGTTCCCTAAACAAAACACACAAAAAATAATTGAAAAAATAAATATTTAAATATATTTAACACTTTCCTGTTCTCCTCCCCCACCTGAGTCTGTTGCATCATGCAATTTTTCCACATTCTAATCCATGTTTTTTAATGTCTCTGCATCTGAGGAAAAAAAAAGGATAAATTTTAAAAAATCACAGGTTTATTTTTTACAGCTTTCAAGAATTCTGTCTACAGTTAGTTTTTAAGGTGATCATAAACTACAACTTCTCAGTTAACAAAACTACGTTGATGTTAAGGGTGGAATTGCCGAGAGGTAAGATGAGGGGTTCATCTTCCGGTCCCAGGCCCTTTTCAGGCCCATCTGTCGACGCAAGAAACCACCCGTGAAGCAAGCCCCGCGGCGCGTCCCGAAGGTCGCCGCCAGACAAGCTCCAACAGAGCGGAACCCCACGCAAACTCCGGTCAGGTCGACGCACTGCCCAGCGCACGTCACGCCGACTATTCCCAAGTTGGTGAACAATCGCTACGATAGTCCTCACCACCCAGCTAGAAAAACCAAGTGGTCCCTAAACTTCGTTACTCGAGCCGGTAGACCCCGCAAGCCATCGCAGGAACCAGACGCCTATAAAGACGCTGGGCCCACGGACTGAACCGAGGCTTCCCGACCCGAATTTAATTTACGGAGGGCCCCCAAGATCAGATACCATTTTCCGGCAGAGACATTTTTGTGGGCCAACCGATAGGAAAGTTATTGAAGGGCCCCTAACTTGAAGACCAGGGAGGACGGGGAAAGTCCCTCCGGCCGTAAAGCGACCCAGCTCCTGGCTTTTCGCCCAAACCACCCGGCTCAACCGACGGAACCCCTCACGGATCACGCCGGGAACCAGTTGGCCCAGACTAGGTGCCGTTAGCGACCCCAGGCGGGCACGGAAAGCTCCACCTAGACGGAATAGACTCCGCCTCGCTAGGGGGTTGGACGGAACGGAGTCCCGCCAGCCCCCACCGACTCGACTCCATTCTAGGACAGAGAAGCCAGTGGAGGCCGACAGAAGCCCGCCCGCCACTACCTTACCTCACGGCCGTCGAGGGTACCCAGGCCCGAAGGCCCCTGACCCCGTGCAGTGACCGACCGCTACCTTTGTTAGTGCGTTCGAAAGTTAGGTGGAGACACCTCTAGGTCCTCATCACCAGGCGAGGAAAACTCCGGTACCGCATAGACACGGAGGACCTGGATCGGACCAAGAGTTCACCTGAGGCACGATGAGCCGCCGCGTTACCGGCGAGCCTCCGGCCCGTTTCCCTGCGGGAATAGCGTTCGATGGTGGACCTGCCGGCCGACCCCCTCCCATGGGTCACGGCACGACATGGAGCAACCAGAGCCATACTGGCCTCCCCACGCGACCGCTCCTTGGTCAACGGGGACACCGCCAAACCCTACCACCCTTAGGGTCGGCTCACAACTGCTCCAGCTGAGGTCCTCGGAGGGATGAGCCACCCAAGTCATAAAGTAACCTGGGCGCTGTCCGTAACCCTCGCCCTTCGGTTGCTCCGGGAGTCCCTGCATGGCGTTCCCGCGAGCCCCGTCGTCACTAGCGAGCACCGAGGACTTTCCACTACAAAGCCCTCACTCACACTTCAGGTTCCCTCTTAGTCAATTGGTGGATGGGGTCCTATCGCCTTAGCTAGTCTTTGCCCGGCGACACCGTCCAGCCCTTAGACCGGCACCGGGATCGACCTATGGAGCGTCGCTCTCCGGCTTGGCCAGAGAACCCGGCTGCCGGGGGTGCGCTGGATCAAAAGGCGAAACGCACCCATGCACAACGTCCGTTAACCGTGGCCACCGTGCTCAACGCCTGTCGGAGATGAGCCTCTCGAGGAGGTGGCGAATCGTCCCCATCCGGCCCCCCTCGCATTCGTACACAACGAACTCTGCCGAGCTTCCGGTCACCTCCCCCACTCAAGGGGTCGGGTCGGAACCACCCGGAGGGGCGGCCACATTGCCGAGAGGTAATAAAACTTAATAGAAACAATTAAATCGATTTTGCCGAGCGATAAGCCTTATCTTTCGGACCGAAATTTCAGGCAAACCAGACTCGACAGTAATATGGGTTACGCTTCTGGCAAATTACACAATACATAAGAATAAAGATGACTAAACAAAGACATAATTAGCATGAACAATTTATTTACTATATTGTTTAGACCCGAGAAGAACATATTAAGATAATTCATTCAGTTGGTTTGACATTTAATGTGAAATTTTTATCCCATGCGTTATCCCGTAAGAATGAACGTATCGAAATTAAACGTAAAGTTTGATTAAACTTTTAACCCGGGAGAACTCGCTAGTGAGAATGCCCAATTGCTTTTCTTTTACTTTACATTCGTATAATATCAACTTTTTTTGGTTGGCTTAGTACTTTTATTCACAAAATAGGTAAAATAATTGAAAAACATTTTGAAATTTTAATTAAAATGAAAAATGATTTAAATAAGAGTCTTAAAAAAGTACGACTGTGAGAGAAAATCTCATGCAGCGAGTTCTCCCGGGTTAAATATTTAACCATTTAAAATAATTTTACTTCTTAAAATATTTGTTTTTTCCAAGAGCAAACAAGATAAACTAGTAGAAATCAGAACATTCTTTAGTATAAAGTTTTAAATTCTTTAAGCAGTCATCAAAGCATTACCAGCGCCTTTATTAAATATTTGCGAAAACGATTATGATTCCGCGTCGATAGGTACATGGGGCATCCGTCGACCCCTCCACTGAGCACCTGCCAAGTAAAGTCAGTGTGTAACGAAAAAATACGATTTTCTCAAAAGTATGTGACTAGGATAATCGCTATAGTTTTCCTGTATGGATTAAATAAACTTCTAGTACTATTTTTTCCATAATTTTATTTACAGTAGATTTGGTAATAGCGGGGAGGAGGGGGGGGGGGAACATTTTTCCAGTACATTTGCGACTATATCTCTGAAAATGTAAAATCTAAAATTACAACAAATATAATTTATCAACTTTAATCTAGTCAGAGAGACAAACTAAACATTAACTAGTTAGTACCTAAACAGTACAAACGCAGAATAAAACTTTTCAACCTCAGGTATCCTATGCATGAAAAGGATTAAAAAATATTAAAATGCGAGAGAGAAATCTAAATATCTCCCATATGATTAACATTAACTTGACCGTTTCTTCGCGTGACTAGTGTAGGCTCTTATGAAGTTACCTTTTATGAAAGATTGTTACCATAAAAATAATAATAAATAAATATTGAGTAGGTGGGGGCAAAGATACGCACTTTCCATACATTTTCATTTTTAACACACACGTTAGTCTAAACTTATGTAATGAGTGATTAAAATGCTAGATTAGAACCTTAGGCAAGTGCTAACATCAACTGACATTCTGTCAAATTATAATTCTGAGAGAAATTGCAATTTTTAAAAAACATTGCTCTGCGTATCTTTGCCCCATCGGTTGGGGCAAAGATACGCAGTGCGTATTTTTGCCCACTTACTGTGGGTTTTTGCCCCATTTCCAATAAAACGAATGAGTTATGCAAAAGCATTAGTAAATTTCACTAGTATTTATAGTTAAACTGAAAATTGTAAGTTAAACCACGAAAAAAAGGAAGTAAACAGGGGGTCTGTGAGATCGCAAATAGCAGTTAACCTCAAACTACTGTGACAAAAATTGTTGAATAAATACTGTGAGCGGTCAAAGACCCCTTGATCGTAGAATGAATGAAAGGGTAGACTGACTCATAAGATACTGTTTTTGCGCTAAACTTTATGTAAAGGCCTATTATAATAAAAGTTCTCCTCATTTAGACGTCTTTAGCGATACTATTAAGTTTCCAAACGAATTAAAATTAAACTAACATCAATAGTTAAATTGAAAATTACAAGTTAAGCTATGAAAAATGAATATAGCAGCAGTCTGTGAGACCGTTAATAGGAGTTAAGGGTTAAGACTTTAAAACAAAATCGTTTTATGAAACAAGAATATTGATTTTTAAAAGTAGGTAAGTAGATATCTACGTTCTATATTTAAAAAAAACTTAACTAGAAAAAGGAAAATGTAGTTAACTAGCTTATATAAGTTAAGTAGCTATTATATTTTATACAATATAAAAAATAAAACTTACCACAACGTAATTGTGTAAAGCTTTGCATCTAGCTAAAACGATAAGGCAAAGTCCCGAATCTTAATCTTGTGCGTATCTTTGCCCCAAGACGGTTGCGTACTTTTGGCCCATTCTGCAGTTTTACTTAACCGGCTACCTACAAGTTTAAACAAATGCGATCGAGATAAACTATACGGCATTTAGAAGCTATAGAGCTTCCGTTCTTCACTGAACTTTTGGATTTGTAAAAATTCGAAGTAGTGTTAGCTAACAATAAAGAGAAATTTTTAAAATATTAGATCAAAATTCGAAAATTTAAGCTTACCTCATTTTCTTGGCACGGAGTGCTACGTTTTTCATAAGGTTTGATCACACAACTACTACACATGAGACCAAACTACTACCTAGCGGTCATGATTGTAGAAATGTTTCTTCATATTAAATCAGGCAGTGCGTATCTTTGCCCCCACATACTCTCCAGTTGAACACTTTTTTTACATGTAAAAAACAAAACATGTTCAATAAGAATACAAATAAACAATATTCAAATCTGACATTAACACTATAACATTGAGATTTTGAAGTGGTTATTCAATGCATTTTAGTTATTTAGCTTCAATTCATTACAAAAATATGCACCAATCAATATTAGTAAAATTTTTTGCGGCAGGTCTCGAAATGGAAAATCCACGAATAGGGACGCTATTTCAAAATTATCGTTGACTAAAAACTTTTTTTTAAAACTTTAGGCGAATTTATGTCTAATCATACAAAAACAATTTAAAAACTGCATTCAAAATTCTAAATAATAAAAAAAGTTATAGACAGCACAATAAAAGCCATACGTATGAAATTGTAATAAGATGTTTTAATAACTTCACGGATCACTAACCAGAATAGTATTTGTCATAATTTCACGAACCGGAATATCGTTTCGATTTGCTCCGGTACATGCGTGATTTGCGGGCGTGAAAAACTAAAAATTTTAAAATATTCATATTTAAAAGTTTTACAAAAATTTGGAAATAAAAAGATTTATACACATCCGATTAAGAAGCAGTTACGTCAAAAGAAAAGAGAAATTATTAAAGAATTAAATAAAACGAACGTCGGTAGGAAATACTTTTAGTAATTTCAATAAAAATTAGAAAAAAGAGGTACATTAAATCCAGGTAGATAAGCATAGAGCCAACTAAGAAACAGTTTAAAATTATACTTAATATTTAAATAGAGAAAAAAATGTTAATGGTGATGAAAAAATAATTTAAAGTTTAAAATCATACTCTCGAACGCAGTGTTGAATTCAGGGGGTGGCCGAGAGCGGACATTCCCCCCGGAACCTTGAAATGTCGTCCCGGAAGGTTTGAATTTTTTTGCTTTTTAATGGACAAAAGTGCAATTTCCACCTCGGAATGCCCCCCCCCCCCCCTCCAGGGGCGTAGCTGCAAAAAAATTTTCGGCGGGTGGGGGGGGGGGGGGAGGAAGTTAAAAATTTTCCCAACATGAAAAAAAAATGATCTATTTTCCAGCTAAAATAATATATTCAATGTGTCTTTAATGATAATGATACTTAAATGCAAAAAAATCTTTCCCCCCCAAAAAATGGTGAAACTAAAAACATAAAAATTATGATTATTGGTTCATTTACTGAAAGTTTTTGTCTTCAATTGTGTACGAGTCATAATTGTACTTTATAGAAAACAGCCTCATATTTTTAGATTTTTGAATAAGGAACAAAGTTTTGGAGGAAATGTATTAGAGACACTGTTGATAGACAACAGTAGAGAAATTCATGTCTGGTAGATGTGTGATATTTCCGTTACAGAGAGAAACATAATGAGAAATTGAGTCTGGCTGCTTTTTCTATTTCTTTTGAAAGTTGAACTATTTTACTATTACAGAACTCAGAAAGATCGTCTGCAAAACAATAAATAATTCTTTTTTTTATTTTTACTTAAGGGGTCTCAGGACTCTTAAAGCTTTAAAATTTTTGAAATTTAAATTTTTTTAGATGTTAAACTCCTATCTTTTCTGAACATTTTGTATAATTGTTTCCTTGAAATTCCTATTAGAACTGAAGTTATGGCTTTTACATTTATACACGTTCAATAGCTGAAGCGTCGTTTCGGAAACTTTGAAGCCATTTTTCTCCAAATGACGGTTTTGGACATAACGCGCACGATATCTCAAAAACTTATGAATATTTTTTCATGAAATTTTCAAAACATATGTATCATGTTAGTCTGTATAAACTGAACCTAAAATTTCCTTTTTATTGTTCAAAACAATATTTTTTTAGGCGATTATACTGTTGAAATTTTCTAAATTTTGCATTAGCTAAATACAACTTAGTATTAAAATTATAAAAAAGCTTTAAATACAAATTTATTTAGGTTCAGAGTAATTATTATAAGCTGAAGTATAAGTAGGCACCAAAATTTTCATTCTAGTTGCAATACTTATTTTGTAATCGTGCGCGTAATCTGCTATGCCGATTTTTTGCTCGTCAAATGTCTAACAGTTTGGAGCCCCCTGTAAATGCGAATTCTGCATCTTACAATATTTTAAATACATGAAATGAAAGAACACACTTATATATTTTATTCCAATTAAAATTGTCTTAAAATTAAATACATTTTAAGACATTAAATATTGAAAATGCTCTTTTTTTTTCATTTTTTCCAATTTTAAGAGTCCTGAGACCCCTTAAAAAAAAAATAAATAAAAATAAGTGTTTAAAAAATCTATACTTTCCTAACTCTAAGCTCAAATTTCCCAAGTTCACATATATTGGGGGGTCTCCCCCCATAACCCCTATCGCGACGCCCCTGCCCCTCCCCCCCTCCACCTCATCCTGGAGCAACAGAAATCTCTCCCGGAGATAAGCGTTTGAATTCAACACTGCTCCAGCAGCGTGAAAGGCAACAACAAACGAAATCTTAAACTCCATGTAAAGTTCAGAAAAATTTATTTAAAAATATTTAACATGACCAAAACATAACTATTGAAAAACGTAGGCATTACTTAGAAAATTAACATAACTTTTAATTTATTAGAATTTTTGTTATGAAATAAGTTGTAGATTATAAAGAAATGTTACTTTAGAGAAAATAACCACATTTGAATAATTAAAATAAGAAATACCTTTATTTCTGGGTTCCTTTATTTGAACGCTAATCAATGATCCGCTAATCACGAGATTCAATAACGATGTGTCTTTTTCTTTTGGCTCTGAGCTCTGAATTTCCAGTCATACGCTGTTATCTATTCTGCTCTCAACAAAGGGAATTTTCGCTGACGTTGTGGCAGCCGCAGAAAGGCAAGGGAGAAAGTTCTTCGTTCGGAATGGCAGCTGGCCAGAGCCGTTGTCATAGCAGCGCAGACGAAAATGTTCACATTGCGTTTTTGTGTGTTCGAATACGATGAGTGTCAGAATCGACGTTTATCAATGTTCTACGAATAAAGGTAGTAAAGTGTTTTTAAGTGAGTGATTATATTATACGAGCGACTCACCACAATGGTGACCATGGACTGTTCTTATATAGAGCATCAGCCTTCCTAGATGAGTTGGTATGTTATCCGATCATCTTCATCTTTCAAAGAATACATCGTTCTACAGCGGCTCGATGGAAAGCAGATAAGTTCTTCTGAGTCATTTTCCTGATATTTTTTCTGTTATTTTATTAGAAAAATTTAACTCGCGAATTTATTTTGGTTTGATTGTACTATTTTATATATTTATTACCATAAATCATGTCTAGTGTCGATGCTGTTCAAATTCCATTATATAACAGATCAGATCCTGCGCTATGGTTTGTGATGTGCGAAAGCACATTTGCTTTAGCTACCCCCAAAGCAATATCAGAATCTGTTACAAAATATAATTATATAGTTTCGCATCTTCCACCCGATGTTGCATCAATCATTCGTGATATTTTAATGCAACCAGATGCTACTGACCCTTATGGTGTCTTAAAAAAGGAATTAATTGCGCGCTCAGGTGAATCATCCCAGCAAGAGATACGACAGCTCTTGTCTGGAGAAGAACTAGGAAATCGGAAACCTTCAGATTTATTACGTAGTATGAAACGTCGCGCGGAATCCCTAAATGTTCCAGACAATTTAATGTTAGAATTGTTTTTGCAACGATTACCAAATTCTGTTCAGACAATTTTAGCGGCTGTTTCTGAATTAACCCTTGATAAAGCAGCGGAAATTTCAGATCGTATTTCAGAAGTTACCCCTTCCCCAGCTTCTGCAATTGCCGTGTCCTGCTCGAATGAACAGGAGATAGAGGGTAAATTATTGAAAGAAATCGAAAAATTAAATAAGCGCATCGATCAGCTTGCTGTTTCACGTGGTCGGTCCCCATACCGCAGAAACTGGAGTAAACCTCGAGGGCGAAGTAATAGTGATAATCGGGATTCAAGTATCTGTTGGTATCATAGACGATTTGGAAAAAAATGTAGGGAAGAAAAATGCATAAAGCCGTGTTCTTGGGCGGGAAACGAAACCAGCAAAGAGTAGAGGCGACTTATTCTTTGCCTCAACAGTCACGTCGCCTGTTCATTAGAGACCGGACTACAAATGTTTCTTTTCTGGTCGACACCGGTTCGGACGTGTCAATCCTTCCTGCCAACAATGTACAAAAACGGAATCCACCCGTACAAACGCTTTTGGCTGCTAATTCTTCCCCTATAAATGTTTATGGTCAACAAACCCTTTCTCTAGATTTTAAGTTAAGACGAAAATTTAATTGGACTTTTCTAGTGGCAAATCTTAGTACACCAATTTTGGGAGCAGATTTTCTCCATAATTTCGAATTGGTTCCAGATCTCCGCCACAAATGTCTAAGAGATTTAAAAACAAAATTTGAAACAACAGGTCACATGAAATGTGCATTAATTCATTCAGTAAAAACAATCAATATTGATAATATATATAATGAACTTCTTAAACAATTCCCATCTATTACAAAATTACCAGATCCCAATCAGCCTGTCAAACACAACACAATGCATTTTATTTCAACAAAAGGACCTCCAGTTGTGGCAAAACCCCGCAGGTTGGCTCCGGATCGCCTGAAAATTGCTAAAACCGAATTTCAAAATATGATACAACTCGGAAATTTAAGACCTTCACGTAGCAACTATGCATCACCTTTGCACATGGTTCCAAAAAAGGGAACTTTGGAATGGAGACCTGTAGGTGATTATCGTGCCTTGAATGCGCAAACCAAAAAAGACAGATACCCGATACCATGTATAGCTGATTTTACTGCTAATTTACGTGACACTAAAATTTTTAGTCGACTTGACCTCATCAAAGCATATCATCAAATACCAATCAATCCTGATGATATTCCCAAAACAGCGATATGCACACCTTTTGGATTGTTCGAAAGCACACGCATGCAATTTGGCTTATGCAATGCGTCTGCAACATTTCAGAGATTCAGAGATGAGGTAATACGTGATTTACCAGGCGTCTATGCTTTCGTCGATGATATACTCATAGCCTCTAAAAATGCCGAGGAGCATTATCATCATTTAAAAGCACTATTTTCCAAATTAGCAGAATATGGTTTGTGCATAAATGTATCCAAGTGCACATTTGGTAAACCTACCATTGATTTCTTAGGATTTCGAATATCTGAACATGGTATTCAACCACTTCCAGATAAAGTTAAATGCATAATCGATTTTCCGCAGCCCACAACCTTATCTCAACTTCGAAGATTTTTGGGTATGTTTAATTTTTATAGGTCTTTCATATATCAAGCTGCACACATACTTGCGCCTTTAGTGAAATTGTTAGAAGGCCATACAAACAAAAAGAAATCTCGTTCCCGTGTTCCTAAAACAGAACCCCTTAATTGGAACGAAGATGCTGAAAAAGCTTTCGTAGCTGCCAAAAATGCAATATCTCAGGCTGCTCTTTTACGGCACCCTATTCCAGGCGCTCAGTTGAGTATATGGGTTGACGCCTCAGATGTCGCGATCGGCGGCACCCTTATGCAGTTTTATCAGGAACGTTATGAACCTTTAGCATTTTTTTCCATGAAATTAAACAACAGTCAGCGGAATTGGTCAACATATGACCGGGAATTATTTTCTATTTATTCGGCAATAAAAAAATTTCGGCACATGCTAGAGGGGAGAATTTTTCAAATTTATACTGATCAAAAACCGCTAATTTATGCATTTAAGCAAAATCCCCATAAATGTTCGCCGCGGCAATCACGCCATTTAGATTACATTTCCCAATATTCCACTGACATTAGACATGTACCAGGTTCCGAAAACATTGTTGCAGATTGCCTCTCAAGAATTGAAATTGATTCTATTTCAAAATCTCCAATCTTAAATTTTGAGGAATTCGCAAAAGCTCAGGAAAATGATTCAGAGCTACAGAACCTGCATAATAGTACATTGCTCAAATTGGAATTGAAACCTTGCCTCATTTCTGATTGTAGCCTACTATGTGATACTTCAACAGGTACGCCTCGACCCTTATTTCCTAGTTTCTTTCGTCGGCTGATATATGAACATTTGCACAACCTAGCCCATCCAGGCATAGCAGCTACCACAAAACTAATTTGTTCCAGATACGTATGGCCAAATATGAAACGAGACATCAAAAACTGGGTTCGTGGCTGTAAGAAGTGTCAAAGATCAAAAATACAGAGGCACACCAAAGCACCTCTTGGCACGTTCTCTCTTCCTGATGCACGTTTTTCCCAAATACATATAGATATCGTAGGTCCCTTGCCTCCATCTGACGGTTTCAGCTATCTTTTAACGATGATTGACCGATTTAGCAGATGGCCAGAAGCCGTACCTATATCTGATACACAAGCTAAAACAATTTGTAGTGCCATATTAAAGCATTGGATATCAAGATTTGGTTGCCCTTCGCTCATAACCACGGATCAAGGCCCACAAATGCGATCAGCAATATTTGATGAATTCACAAAAATGATGGGAACACAGAAGATCCGCACAACGGCATATCATCCGATATCGAATGGCATTATCGAAAGATTTCATCGACATTTAAAGTCATCCATCAAAGCTCACGAAACCAGTAGGTGGACTGAAATATTACCGATAGTTTTACTAGGCATTCGCACAGCAGTGAAGGAAGATATACAAGCTTCTTGCGCTGAGCTTGTCTACGGCACTACGTTGAGATTGCCCTGTGATATGCTGGATGAATACAAGATCCGACCTTTCAACGATAACTTCGTCACGCAACTACGAAACACCATGCGGCAGTTAAGTCCAGTTGCTACATCATCTCACTGCCAAGAGAAGTTCTATATACACCCTTCCTTGACATCTTGTTCACACATCTTTCTAAGAGTGGATCATGTACAACCTCCATTGTGTCAACCATATACTGGTCCTCACAAAGTCCTAAGTAGAACTGGGAAAACTATAACAATCGAGCTTAATGGTCGTAAGTCTACGGTATCAATAGATCGAGTGAAGCCAGCTCATTTGATTTCTACTTCAGACTTGTCCACGAAAACTGTTCCAGAGAACTCTAAATTAAAACTCTCTCTTAAAGCGGACAGTAACCCTGACCAAACAAAAACTGTCACACGTTCGGGCAGACATGTCCATTTTCCTAAAAAACTGGCATCTTATATTACTTACTGAAATTGTTGATAAATTGTTCATTTTGCATACTACACATTATGCCTATATTTTGTTATATATTGCAATTTTATTTCATGTAAATATCCTTGTAATTTTTCTCCACAAGCGTGGATTCTGACACAGATAGTCAAAAAAAAAAAAAAATAGTATACACTTGTATATCGTTTCTTCGGTACCCTACGTCACTGGGGGGATACTCTGTGGCAGCCGCAGAAAGGCAAGGGAGAAAGTTCTTCGTTCGGAATGGCAGCTGGCCAGAGCCGTTGTCATAGCAGCGCAGACGAAAATGTTCACATTGCGTTTTTGTGTGTTCGAATACGATGAGTGTCAGAATCGACGTTTATCAATGTTCTACGAATAAAGGTAGTAAAGTGTTTTTAAGTGAGTGATTATATTATACGAGCGACTCACCACAACGTCGTTGAAATATGACAGTGAGTGTGTTCAAGAAGCACGCGGCTACCGCGTGAGCTCAGGAGACAGGAACATGGAGTGGGTCCATATCATGTATGGAATAACACGTAGTTTGTTCAGGAACAGATCATGGATTTGATTAATTAAGGTGCTAATTATAAAGATCTTTTGTTGCAAAAGGACCGTGTGCTGGATGGCCGAATGGATAAGGCAGTGAACTCGAGACCAGGGATTGTGGGTTCGAATCCTTCCAGTCCCACATTGTGTCACAATTTTTTTTTTGTTTTGTTTATTGGTTGTTTTATATTTTTCATAATGAATAAGATATTTTTGATGAAGATATATTTTTTATTTTTGTTATACAGAGGCACGTGTATTTTTATTATAATAATAAAATACTCATTTAAATGTGAGAAAATGAGGTATTTCGAGATGAAAGTTTTAGATCTGAACGCCTTTTAAATATTCAAAGTTTTGTTTCTAAGTGATTATATATGTAGTATGTATATGTATAATGATATAAACATTAAGCAAATCCAAATGAAAAAATAATATATATTGTGCGAAAATATCCTTTTGCACGTAGAATAATTCCTTGTTTTTTTTTAGTACTTTACGAGTGAATTTTTATCGAGACTAGGCTAGAAATCATATTTTACTTTGAAGATTATAAAAATAAAATGTAATAGTTGTAAACTATTTTAACTAAAAATATCTGTACATATATTTTTTAAAGAGATAAAATATATAGGTCTGCTGTCTAGTTTGTAATGAATAAAGTATGATTAGAATGTTTTTAAATTTTTTACTGAAAGTATAAGTATTTTGCTTATACTAACAGAATTTTGAATGCCATTTATTTCTCATGTTTTATGATGTATTTTGGTCTGTTATCCACACGGTATTAAAATATGCAATCATAAAATAAGAAATATATATATTAAAACCTACTCTGAAAAACTGTCTAACTAACAGTGCAAATTCCATTGAAATCCATCCAGTATAGTAGATTACAAACAAATCTCATATGTTGACATCACAATCTTGGTTTACTAACAGCATTCTATTTATCACAGAAGATATAAATCAACTGATAAATCATTTTTAAATAAATAAAAAGAAAATTGTTAAAATTTTTAGATCACCAGTTGAATTCTTAAATTGTATCAATCAACCTACCAAACAAAGCACAACCAATAACACATAAGCAGAAAACGCACAATCACGTGATCAAATCGCCCACACAATTTTTTTGAGCAGCTCGCGCGGAGTTTGAGTGCGGTTGGTTAACTAATTTTAAATGCTAAATGGGCTAAAGTAGATAAAGAAGGTCACGTGATGTTTTCCCCGACTATTTTAGATTTTATCTGAGTAAACATAGGCATGTATTCCTGTTACGAAAGCCATGTTTTGGAAGGATGAAGAAATATAGTCGTTGGTTTTACCTTTTTTGAACCATAAAAATAATGAAATAATTGAATTATGTTAAAATTCCTTTCTTCGATAAGACCTACTCCATGGCATAAACTTCTGAGCGCGCGCGCGCGGCGCGAAGTGCACTTCTGAACACGCTCAGTGTTGCAGCAGTTTTACAGCAAAATGGCATTGCAAGGGAGAGATCGATTTTGTTTCATCTGCCTTGCAGTACTTTTGGGTGAAAATTGTTGTGCCAAATTTGTCAAGACAAGGAAATATCGAGAAAAAATCAAACTTACTGCAAACGTGCATGCTATCTGGGAATGAGTCTTCCTCAAAGTATAGAATTTTTAAAAAGGAAACGAGAATATGAACAATCACGTCTGGAAGATTTTTTGCCAAATAAGAATGAAGAATCTTCCTGTCACTGAACTCCTGCTCCGGATTTTTCAGAAAAGCAGAAAATCGCGTAATTCAATGCATAGGAAGGATGGTTGACTCGCTTCAAAAGTTGACATAACATGGAATTCAAAATAATCAATGGTGAAGCTGCAGACATAAATAGCAACATTGTGGAGGAATGGAAAAGAAAACTTCCGGACATAACGAAGGATTACGATACCGCTGACGTTTTGAATGCCGACGAAACCGACCAGCTTTTTACAGCTCTTTCAAATGAAAACCCAGCAGAAAGAAGCGAGAAAAGCGTGGGTGGGAAAATGTCGAAAGAAAGACTTGCCGTCAGGCTCTGTGCAAGTTTTATGGGTGAGAAGCTCAGTTTTTTTGTTAATATGTTAATTATGTAAACTGTTTATGTAAATTATGTTAATAATTTTATGTATTTTTTGTTGTAGTGTTTTATATTAGCCGTTTATTGTATATTTCTCAAGTATACTGGCATTACGAGTTTTGTATATTTTAAGATTGCTACACAGCGAGAACTACTGAATCCAGTGATTTTTTTCCGGTTAATGAACGCATAGCGTGCATACAATGTTCACTGATTGCCGCTTTAACGAGTTTCCTGCGTTTTTCAGATTGCTGCAGAACTAGGTTGCTGTATTCAGCGATATATATTATTTTTTATGAACTTGTTATTGTTACTTGTTACACTTGTTATCGGAAAAGTGAAAAAGTAGGACACTTCAAAAATGTCAAGACCGCATCATTGCTCATGCACTATAAATCAAATCGAAAAGCCTGGATGACATTCACAATTTTCTCAGAGTGGTTGGAGAGCATTAACAAGATGATGAAGAGAGAAGGAAGAAAAATTCTTCTTGTTGTGGATAATGCCGGATCACATACAACCGTCCAGCTGAGCAACGTGACCCTGAAGTTCCTGCCACCGACTGTACTTCTAAAATCCAACCACTGGATCAAAGAGTAATCAAAACCGTTAAAAATCTCTACTGAATCCATTTTATGAAGAAAATGTCCTTGATGACGGAGGAGACAAATTCGACAACCGAACTAATGAAGAAGGTCAACATTGTGGACTCCGTCTATTGGATATCAACGGCATGGAATGAAGCAACCCCATGCACCATCCAAAGATTCTTCTACAAAGCTGAATTCCCGTGTGCGAATGAGCAATCAAGAATAGAGGACCAAAGAGCAACAGCTTTGAGTGGCTTGGGGTCAATTCTTCAGGAGCTTCATACTGAAATTCAAACTGGAACTTACCTTGAACCAATGAAATCCTTACGGTTTGCAACAACATCATTGAAGAGGAAGAAGAAAATGAAGGAGACGCAGAACCACAAGAGACCAATGAAACAATGAGAACGATGATTACCTTCAAGCAATATGGCGAAGAGACTCATTCAAGGCCTGTTGAACTGTGCGGCTGAACATCACCCGGAAGCCTTTTCACTTCTTAAACAGCTAGATAACATGTACATTGCACGAGCATACACAATGCAAAAAAAAGACTAAAGTTACTCAATTTTTTACGTAATCTACCGATTATGTTTCAAGTAATGTATTGTATATATATATAATTGTATGTTTTGTATAACTTTTTTAATAAAAAAATAAACAAATGAGATGGTACAGTAGAGGACTGATTAAATTTAGTTTGACATTGCACATAGGCATAGCTAACCAGGCTAAATATTTTATACTGTCTGTAAACTCAATACATAGTAGTAGTAGTAGTAATGCATTTCCGAATCTCCCTCTATAATGAACACCCCCATAATCTGAACATTTTTGGCCGGTCCCATGAGTGTTCAGAATAGAGAGAGTCCACTGTATTTTAATTTTAAAGGTATTCTATGGAACTTCTTCAAAATGATGGTAATGAGATAGTTTTCATTATTGCACAAAAGAGAGTATTAATGAGGTTTAATTATCTTTATTCATGTGATTATCTGATAAAAATTCAAAATTGTGGATAAAAATTGTTGAATAGGTTTAATGGCGCAAAATCCCATTAGGGACATAATATTTTGAACGGAAAATTACGTATTACTTTTGAAAACACGCATTTTCCTCATAAAGTTTCCATATTTTGTTTTCCTTCTGTATGTGTACTAAGTTTCAGACACTAGGTGAAATGCTTAAGTAAGTGAAAATGGCGTCATATTTTAAAAAAACGATGATTTTATTAGATAAAACTAAACTTAGTAACACAAATGCGTCAAAAAAACATAAATTACGACAATTTTTACTCTCCAGTACTGAGATTAGAATCTCGAGTTAAGAGTGCGACTCTTCACATGCAAAGATTTTGCTGAAAATCGTAACTTCACGTTTTGAATTAAAACGATTTTAAAATTATCAAATTAAAATATCAATTTTTTAAAGCGTGTGATTGCGGTTATGAGAGGTTCATTTTTAAATTTATCTCTATCGCGTGGAGCCCGATTAAGAAAGATTAATCCGTTTGCCCTTACAACAACATAAAGAGTTCATCATTTTCTTACGACTAATATTTCGTAAACAAAAGTAAAACTTGTAAGTAAAGTCACATGACAATATTTAAATTATTTTTTCATAAGATAAACTCTTGAACAATAGACATTTTTTCCTGACTCCATGTATTTAATTTTTTTTGGGGTTCAGACGAAAAACGTGAGATGTTCGACGATAATATTGATGTTGTGATTATGGTTTTGAGATGTGTATTCGTAGTTGCTGTAATGTGATTGTCTAAATAAACGTTTTGTGTGTTTTTTAAAGAAGTTATGTTTATAGTAAAATAATTATCATTATTTTAACTAAAATGTTAGAAAATAAATAACAATTTGGTAGCAGAGCGTGGTTTTAAAGCGAATTTTATATTTTGAGTGTACAAGCAAGAAGAGTAAATAAATATGAATTGTATGAACTAGGCCTAATACAAGTTAAGAATTTGTTCCATTGGACTAACCGCCAATAGAAAAAATTTAAGAGGTAAGAATTTTATATGCATTTAAAAATAGTTTGGAAGATAAAGTATTTTAATTATGTGTGAATCCAATATGTTTGGAATTCCTAGAATAGAGCCGTTAACAAGTAAAAATTATACATTATGGAGTATGCGAGTTGAAGCTTTGATTAAATCAAAACATTTATTTGATGTTATCGAAAATGATGAACCGGTAAAAAATGAAGGGGATCCCGAGAGTTTGAAAGCGCATAAAACATGGTTAGAAAAGAATGATGAAGTTTACGGTATAATTATATTGACGTTGTTTGCAGAACAAATGATGGCTGTTAGAGGGATTAAAAAAGCTAAGGATTTATGGCAATTACTGAAAAAGCGTTATGCGGGAATTGAAAATCAGAGAAGAATTCAGTTAAAAATTAATCTTGCGAGAATAGAGAAAAACGAAAGAGAAACAATAGAAGAATATTTGATAAGAGCTCAAGGGATAGCTAATGAAATATTAGAATTGGGTACAGAAATTGATGAATGCGAATTAATAGGATTTATTATAGAAGGGCTCCCAAAGAAATATAGCGAAGTAACAACTGAGATATCATCAAACCCAAATATAACTTATGAGGTAATGCGAGAAACTTTGTTGAGATATGAAAGAAAATATGATAAATTTCGAGAAAACGAGTCTAAAGCATTTAGGGCTAATGAAAAGAAAAAGGTTTTATGTTTTGCTTGCGGAAAGCCAAATCATATAGCACGGAATTGTTATAGTAAATCGAATATGACACACTCGCGAAATGATAGGGAGTATTCACCTAAGAAAAATTTTCAAAATTATTATTGTAATAAAGTTCAAGATGTAAGAGAATACTCACGCAATAATAAGAATTATAATAAGAATAATAATGTTTCAAACAAGAAGGCAAAAGAATATACATGTTTTACAAATGAACATGCATTGCAGTCAAATGAATTCAATAGAAATGAGTGTAAAGAATCTGAAAATAATAGGGAAATAACCTGGATGTTAGATTCAGCTTGCACTTCGCATATGACGCATAAAGAAGATATTGTTGTAGAAAGAAAACCTGAAGATGTAGAAATTGCAACTGCTGACAGCGAGCGATCAATACAAGCGAAATATCGTGGAAATGTTCATGTTACGGCTTACGATAAGAAAAGTGGCGAAACAAAAATAAAACTTACAGAAGTTCTTTGCGTACCTAATTTAAGAGAAAATTTAATGTCAGTTCCAAGTTTAGTCAGAAAAGGAAAATATGTGATATTTGATAATGAAGGAACAGCCATTTATGAAAAGAATACAGGCGAATTAATAGCTAAAGGAACATTCGAAGATAATACATTTAAAATAAACTTAGCTGTACGAGAAACAGATGAAGACAGAAATGAATCTTGTTTACAGACAAATGAATCAAAGAAAGAATTATGGCATAGAAGACTTGGGCATATAAATTATGTATACTTACAAAGAATGTCGAGAGAAAATCTTGTAAGGGGATTAGAAAAGATGAATGGTGAAGAAACAAAATGTGAAATATGTATTCAAGGGAAATTAACAAGAACACCATTTAATCATGTGATAGAAAGAACAACACGCATTTTAGAAAGATTACATGTTGATTTATGTGGACCAATGAAAGTACACTCATTGGGAGGGAGTAAGTACATGCTAATGGTAGTAGATGAATATAGTAGAAGATATTTTGTAGATTTTTTAAGAAGTAAAGATGAAGCAAAAGAAAGAATTATAAATATAATAGAGAGAAGAGAAAATGAAACCGGCAAGAAAGTAAAAGCGGTTAGATCAGATAATGGTGGTGAATTTACTAATGAAGAGCTCGTGAATTATTACAAAAGGAAGGGCATACAGAATGAAAGAACCACAATTCATAGTCCACAAAGTAACGGGATTGCAGAAAGGGCTAATCGGACTGTTATTAATACTGCAAGAACATTGCTGATAGAAGCAAAACTACCTTTATCCTTTTGGGCCGAAGCAGTATCAACAGCTGCTTATATACATAATGTTACTCCAACAGCTACGAGAAAGAAAACGCCATTAGAATTATGGTCAAATAATAAACCAACAATAAAGCATATGAGAGTATTTGGATGTAAAGCTTTTTATCGCAACGATGATATCAATAAAAAGAAATTTGATGTAAGAGCAAAACCAGCAGTGTTTATCGGATATTCAAGAGATCGGCGAGCATACAGATTGTCTGATTTAAAAGAAAAGAGAATACGTGAAAGCAGAGATGTAGTATTTATAGAAGAAAAAGTGGGATATGAAGATATAGCTAACAAGGAAGAAATGACTGATGAATTTGAATACATCAACATTACCAATAATAAAAATGTAATAGATGAACAAGAAGATAATAATTCCGATGAAAATGAAGAAGAGTTAAATCAGAAAAAGGAAGCAATTGCGTTGTCAGATGACTTGAATGATTCTGCGACAGAAGAATCTGAAGTAAATCATATAATTGATGAAAACAAGGAACAGCAAGAAAAAGAAACTAATGAGAATAAGTTGTTTGAAGAACCTAGAAGATCATCACGAATTAGGAAACCCAATCCAAAGTATTTAGCGAATCTAGTGCACGAGGAAGTTCCAAAGAATTACAAAGATGTATTAAATTCCAGAGATAAGGATAAATGGATAGAAGCAATCAAAAAGGAATTACACTCATTAGAAGAACACAAAACGTGGAAAATTGTTGACAAACCAAAAGATGTGAAGGCACTGAGAAGCAAATGGATTTTTACTGTAAAAGAAGACGGTGAAGATGTAAAATATAAAGCAAGATCAGTAGCCGACGGATCAAGACTTAAATTTGGAACAAATTATCAAGAATCGTATAGTCCTGTAATGAAAACTGAATCATTTAGAACTTTATTGGCAGTCGCAGCGATGAAAGGTTACAAAACTAGATTTTTCGACGTAGAAACAGCATATCTGAATGCAGATCTAGAAACTGCAATTTATATGAATCCGCCTGAAGGTCTACAAATTGAAGGAGGGAAAATATTATTGGTAACAGGAAATTTATATGGGTTGCCAGAAGCAGGAAGATGCTGGTATGAAAAATTAGTTAATATATTTGATAAAATTGGGTTACAGCCCTGCAAAGCAGATCCATGTGTGTTTTTTAATAAAAATGATAATAAATTTATTGCAGTTGGAATATATGTCGATGATGGAATAATCGTTAGTGAATCCGAAGAATTAATAAATAAATTGATACAAAAATTGAATAAAGAAGCAAAAATTAAAGAGCTGAAGAAAAACATTAAATTCCTTGGTATTGATATTGAAGAAAATAATGGAGAATTTTTGCTAGGGCAAGCTAAGTATGCAGAAAAAATCTTAGAAAGATTTGATATGGAAAATTGTAAAAGTGTGAAAACCCCTGGTGTTTCTGGAATAAAATTAGATGAATATGAAAATGAAAATAAAATTGATGAAACACTATATCTAGAAATGCTTGGAAGTATAGGATATCTAGTAAGAGGAACAAGGCCAGATTTAGCTTTCACTTTAAGTAATTTGTCTCAATATGCAAAAGATCCTAGAGAAATTCATTTACAGGCAGCGAAGAGAGTTTTGCGGTACATTCAAGGCACTAAAAACTACAAACTTCGAATTAAAAATAAAAAGGGCCAATTATCACTTTGTTCTGATGCTAGCTGTGTACTACACGGGATTCAAAATCATTTGGTGGATATATCGTAAAGATAGGAGAATCACTGATTGAATGGAAAAGTAATAAACAGAAACTGGTTGCGCTTTCTACAATGGAATCTGAACTTTTAAGTTTATGTGATGCTGTTTGTGAAGGAAAATGGTTAATGGGTCTCTTGAAAGAGTTAAGTCAGGAAGAAATGGTGAAGCGTCCAATAGAAATCAATACTGATAGTCAATCTGTAATTGATTGGATTAAAAACCCAAGAGTGAATAATCGCAACAAACATATAGGTAGAAAATATCATTTTGTAAAAGATGAAAGAGCGAAAGGAGAAATTGAAACAAAATATATAAATTCGTCTGAACTGGAAGCAGATATAATGACTAAGAATTTGAGTTATGATGTCATAAAAAAACATATTACAAGTCTCGGAATTACTGAGGATTATTGACATGTGAAAGGAGGGATTTGTAAGTAAAGTCACATGACAATATTTAAATTATTTTTTCATAAGATAAACTCTTGAACAATAGACATTTTTTCCTGACTCCATGTATTTAATTTTTTTGGGGGTTCAGACGAAAAACGTGAGATGTTCGACGATAATATTGATGTTGTGATTATGGTTTTGAGATGTGTATTCGTAGTTGCTGTAATGTGATTGTCTAAATAAATGTTTTGTGTGTTTTTTAAAGAAGTTATGTTTATAGTAAAATAAGGCACAGATGTCATATTCGCCCCATATTGGCGCGATTTTTTTCTGACGCCAATGTCATATACGCAATGTATACTTAACCGGCGCCAAAGTGTCGTTATTTTGCTTGATATGGTAACTCGGATGTTGTTGCTTAAGATGTTGATGTTTTCGCCAAATCGGCGTCGGAAAAAAATCGCGCCAATATGGGGCGAATATGACATCTGTGCCTAAAATAATTATCATTATTTTAACTAAAATGTAAGAAAATAAATAACAAAACTTCCTGCTATGATTAAATAAATAAAATAATATAAATAAAACACAAATTTAACAGACATGTAATTGAACTACCCGCTTAAAGCTCTGAAACTATCAGAAAATAAAAGGATGCCGCAAGCAGCAAGATCTTGGGCTAATAACTCTTAGCATGCGGCTAATACGGAAAAATCGCTTTTGATAAATTTCAAAAGTTTAATTTGATTGTATAATTCATATTTTTCATATGAAAAAAAGCTTTTTATTTTTATTGGGCTATCTAAAAAATATATTACATGTTAAAAAAATTTTACTTTTCAATTAAAAAAATTGGTTTCACCTATATTTTGTAACCCGTGAAGCCCGGGTACGATCACCTAGTTCCTTTAAAAGAAAACAATCTATACGTACAAGTATCATTTAATATTATGAAGCAGATCGAATGAGCAATCAAATATTTCAACTCTTGCTTTTTTTTTAAAGAAAAATAAATTAATATTTTAACTGAAAAGGTGAATAAAAAATAATTTCAATTTGTACCACCTTGTGTAATTTTTAAAGGGGGGGGGGGATTACACGTTTTGCATAATTTAGTGATGTATAACAAAACCTTACATAAAATTAAAAAATAAATATTAATATTCTTCTACATATTTCATTTATAAACTATTACTTCCGATTTTTAAATAAAATTTAGGTAAGTATTATTATTTTTTAGAAGCAACTCTTATTTGGAATTTTATTTTATAGCATTTAATGCAATTTTCTGGAACTAAGGGATAATACTTAAATCAACAAATTAAACTAGTATTTTACAAGAATGAAATTAAGAAAAGTACAAAAAAATAATAAATGCTTATTGTACTGTCATAGTTATAATTGAGGTAAAGAAAAAAAAATTACCAAGCTGTTAATAACATTTTAAACTGTTGTATAAAACTGCCATACAGATAAATTGACATAAATAAGACAGTTTTTTAAGCTTTTAAATTTGGGGGAGATAGGTGAACTCAAAGGTTTATTAAAGCACCTACCTCTTTAAAACAAAATAGCATAAAGTACAAAATTTGTCATGTAAATTAATTTTTTTAAATATACTAGGGGGCTCTGCCCCCTACGAGCTACACTCGCCAACCCCCCTTCAGGCACACCAAAATCCAAAAAGCACGCTAATTTGATCGGCTTTAAAAATGTTGAATTAAAATTAAAAAAAAAACACTAGCGATCTCTCTGTAAACGGGTTTCCATTCATTCTTCTTGGATTGGAAATTTTTAAGACCAAATCTGCTGCTGTTAAGACATACAATGGTGGTTTTCGTATTTAATTAAAAAAATAGTTAAACATTTGAAAATAAGCTAATGTAAAATGAATTAAGTAAACAGCGTCATTGTCTCCCGGTATTTTTTAACAGCGCTATAAGATAGTTCTTTTAAATAATTCATTTTAAATGTATCGTTTTAAATCTGACGTAATTTACACCAAAGTTTTATTTCTCTTATTAATATTCACGTGAAAATACTTTTGTTGTTAGAAGGAAATGTTATTTGCGCTGTCTTCGAATTCACGATAATAGTTGAAAAGATTATCTCAAAATATCTCGCACAAATATATTTTTCAATTTAAACTGTTTTGCTATATTTTTTGCCATTTTAAATATGACGTAATTTCCTCAAATTACAAGTTTTAACGCATAATAATGATTTCTTTTATTTTAAGATTTTGTTTCTCTTTTAAAATTCAAGTGCAAATATGGTTCGTCGCAGATGTCATATACGCCCCATATTGGCGCAAATTTTTTCTGACGCCAATTTCATATACGCAACGGGTACTTAACTGGTGCTAAAGTGTTGTTATTTTGCTTGATATCGTAACCCGGATGGGTACAGATGTCATATTCGCCCCATATTGGCGCGATTTTTTTCGGTTTCCAATTTGGCGAAAACATCAACAGCATAAACAACATAATCCGGGTTACCACATCAAGCCAAATATCAACACTTTGGCGCGGAAAAAAATTGCGCCAAAATGCGCGTATATGACATCTGTGCCTATGTTTCTTATGACGTAATTTTCCTGCTTTTAACATGTAACCATTTAATTCTAATTTTAAAGTTTTTTGTCCTGTTTGTAATAGTCACATGTAAATAAATTTTTAATTTGAAGTAAACATTATAGTTTGCGCTGTTTATGCAACTGGAAACAGTTTAAATTAATAACATTTTCTAAAATCTGTAAAAAATATCTCTCGAAATGCTAAAATTTGAATTTAAAATTGAAATAAAACATCAAAAAATGAGTCAAATAAGAAAACTACCCGTAAGGCATGGTGACGTCACGGCGACGTCGTTGTGAAGTCACACTGTGATTTTGTGACCGTCGATGTGACGTCACGTGACGTCGATGTGACGTCACAGTGACTACAATGCGAGGTCGTTATGGCCGTTTTAGAGGTCGTTTGTGACGTCACATTGTGACCACTCTGTGAAGTCACGGTGTGACTAATTTGTGAAAAGTGTGTCATTTGTGACTATTTTGGCATTAGCTTTGTGACGAAGCTGTGACGAAAGTGACAATGCTTTGAAGTCACATTGTGACCAATTTGTGAAATATGTGTCATTTGTTACGAACTTGTCATAAAAAATGTGATGATTTAAAATGAAAAACAGATTTCAAATTAATTGCTTAAAAGGCGCTAAGGCCAACATAGTGAAAAAGATTCCGTGCCGGGACTCGAACCCGGGCCATCAATATAGCACACTGACATTCTACCGACTAAGCCACATGGAACGATACCCAGCCGGGAAAATTTCTCACTATTACATGTTGGCAAGGCTACAAACGCAGCACAAGATGGAATATTTATCGTGAGCCACCGACAATGAGCAAATACGAAACTTAATTAAATCCAGCATCGATTGAAACTATATTAATACTTGGAAATTTTTCCAAAGAGAACCATTCGCCTTGCATACAATATTTCGAATGAAAATCAAATTTCAAGTTACATGCTTAAAAGGCAATTTTAATTTTAAATTTGATTTTATTTGAAATATTGTATGCAAGGCGAATGTTTCTCTCTGGAAAAATTTCTAAGTATTAATATAGTTTCAACCGATGCTGGATTTAATTAAGTTTCGAGTTTGCTCCATGTCGGTGGCTTACGATAAATATTCCATCTTGTGCTGCTTTTGTAGCCTTGCCAACATGTAATACCAAGAAATTTTCCAGGCTGGGTATCGTTCCATGTGGTTTAGTCGGTAGAATGTCCGTGCGCTATACTGATGGCAGGGGTTCGATTCCCGGCATTGAATCTTTTTTACTAAGTTGGCCTTTGCGCCTTTTAAGCAAATAATTTGAAATTTGATTTTCATTTGAAATATTGTATGCAAGCCGAATGTTTCTCTCTGGAAAAAATTCGGAGTATTAATACTGTGATGGTTCTTGCCATAAACACTGTGATGAATTTTAAAATGCACAATTTTAAAATAAAGTTTTGTTTGAAATATAAACTCTTATCTTTTTACCGTACTTTTTAGCAAAATATCGCTATTTTGGAGTCCTATTCTTCTAAAACATTTTAAATTTTTCCACTTAAAAAACAATGCTTATCAACTGGCATCTTTTTTTATTAAGTTTTATGCTTTATCTTGAGTTCAAGCTTGATATTAAGAATGTGTAAAATTTTAATGTGTTGTGATTAGTCATTGCTTTATTAAACATGACATGATAAGCCATATTTATTTAAATTTTTTATTCCCGTGTATATTGTATTTTGAGAATATGAGCTAAATAGATTTGGTATGTTTTATAGGAAAAGACTGATCTGCGAAATAGAAAAAAACAATTAAGAAAAATCATGCGTTAAGCATAGATTTTAAAACACTTTCCAACGCTTCCTGAATGCTTTAACAAGACATCGTAATTTAGGGAAATAACGTAAATAAGATAACTAAGTAAATATTTTAGAAAACACATAAAACATTTAAAAAACTGATTTCATCATTTACCGCCCATAGCCATATATGTTTTCTAATTCTTTTGAACAGCCCTGCATTTGATCTGTAAATTGATATACATATTATATAATGGGAAAATTTATTTTTGCAAGAAAACGCATAACAGGTTGAAATTCTCTTGCAGCAATTTATACTAATATATGGAAACATACTTGAATACTTTTGTATAATTTGTAGTTTACCTAGAACGTTTATTACGCGCTACTGCTTAGTTAAAATTTAATTCAAACACTCTTAAAACTGCTGAAATCTCATTTCCAGAAATTATAATTTATAGATGGCCATGTATTCAATTTTTTACGTGACCCTGTATATCATTTTATCTATATTCTACAAACATTTCTTAGTAAATTAAATGCAGTTCAACGTAAAAATCCATAACTCATTTAAAAACTACCTTTAATCAATTTGCGCATATACCCAGTAACCCTTACGAATACTTTTATGTAGTCCTGTATATGAATTATAGCATTTATATATACCATACTCTATGCATAAATATAGTGAATCATAAAAGCGCATATCATATGGGAAAATTTATTTTTGCAAGAAAACGCATAACAGGTTGAAATTCTCTTGCAGCAATTTATACTAATATATGGAAACATACTTGAATACTTTTGTATAATTTGTAGTTTACCTAGAACGTTTATTACGCGCTACTGCTTAATGCAGTAAAATGCATTTCCAGCAATCATCCCTAATGAACTTCGGATACAATATAGTATCGGAAATAATTTGTGTGTCCTGTAATTGCTATATACATTTCGTATTATCATGAAATAATGTATAGTGTGTAAACCTCAGCGACTTATACCAATTTCATTATATATGAAATAGATTAACATAATTAAAGTACGCCTCAAATAATTCCCTCCATCCCTGTATAATAATGTATTGGAATCCCTTTTTTAGCCCTGTAAATGAACAATAACTATTCGTTGCACCACATACTCTTCAGAATGCATATTTTACTGCGTTTCATAAATTCATATCAATTTTATTCTGTTTGAAAGCGTGTAAAATCGTTAAAAATCATTTGGAACGATTTCTTCCCCTAGGCCGTAGTGTAACGAAATACTCTTGACTGTTCCTGTAGATGAATTAAACACGCTACAAACTTCATTACAAATAGGGGCCGTGCTATGGTAAACGTCAATAACATCCAAAAATTTCAAGGCAATCCGAGTATATTTGCGAGAGTTAGACCGCGGACAGACGGCCAGACAAACCGAAGTCATAAACACTTTTCAACTTTGTTGAAAAGTATTAGAAAGAACATATAAACGTAAAATAAATGATTGCATATTAACTATTTTTATTGTTTAAAAAACATTTTAATGTAGAAAGTAGTTATTAATCGCTTTAAAAAAATATTCAGTCCTATATTACGAAAGTACATACCAACTTTTTAAAAAATATACTAAAGCAGTTTAAGCTATAAACTTGTTATCACAGGCATGAAAAACACTTTATTTCAATGCTTAAATATATTTAATTTTTTTATTCCAGTGATTACATATATCGAAAACGTAGAAAATGAATTTACAATCGAAGAAAATTTAATAACTGATTCTGAGTGTCTACAATTAAATGTTTCATTAAAATCACAAACAGAAAAAAAAATGCTTACATAATGTTAATTTCTAATCTGAAACAATTTCTAATTTCATATTTAACTCCAAAATAATAATGATGCTATAAGTGTTAGTAACTAGAAAACATTAAAAAGCCGAAAAAAATTCCACACCACTGTTTCAACACATTTTCAATCTCAAGAGACTAAAAATTAATATTTACATTCATTCTACTATGAATGTAAGCACGAATCAGTCTCTGCGCCAGCTTTTTTTTTTTTTTTTTCGAGCGATGGCAGATTAAGATACAACAGAATCGAATAAAAATATCCTTCTGAAAACAATACAGACCAGTCTCTTTCTATATGTGTGACATAAAACTACTTAACTCATCATTATAATATATACAAAACAGGAACAAAATATTTAAATTAAATAAGACTTACATATATGCTTCATCAATAATATCCGTATATTTGTAATATCCTAAAATGGCAGATGTCTTTCTTTTATATTAAAAGAAGTGCTGTAGACGTGCTGGTGTTCTAAACAGTGGAGTGAAGTGGCTTCCCGCGTATTCTCTTGTTTATTCTACGGTAATATGGCGAAGCAGACGATTTGAGCAGGTGTGTTTTTATTATTTATTTGTTTTTGTAAACAACTGATTTGAATCTGAAATGCGCAATAATTATATGAGAGTGTAACAATCAGTGGAGGATTATTATATTAAATTGCAATGCTAGATAAAATTGAAATCATGAAAAAAGAATACTTTTACTGTCTTAGATATCAAATTGATAAAATATAGCATGAAAATTTAGTTTATTAATGCTTGTATCGTGCAATTTATTATTATGTCCCCCCCCCCCCCCCGCCTTTCGTGATAGAATTTACTATTTGCTATCCACTAATATATTTTCATTCCTTATGCCGCTGTAACTCAGCTGTTTAAAATATTGTTTAACTCTTAACTGATGTTACAAAAATTGCCGCATAACTACTGTGAGCGGTCTGTGAGACCGCTTAATCTATGAGATGGATAAAATATAGCATGAAAATTTAGTTTATTAATGCTTGTATCGTGCACTTTATTTATTATGCCCCTTCCCCCTTTCGTGACAGAATTTACTAGTTGCTATCCACTAATATATTTTCATTCCTTATGTCGCTGTAACTCGGAACTGCTTATTGCTTAAATTATTTCTCTTCATTTTCAAAGATTTTTGAAGTTCATATTTTTGTCACACTGTGACTTACAATATGGTGGTTTTTTTTTTATCATATATGTGACGTGATATACGTTACATGCAGTGACATAATAGTGTCGTCACAATTTTCTTTTAATTGCCAGAAAAATATAATTTTACAGTAAATAACATGTTTTGAAGAATTTTTGCAATTTTTTAAAGTTTTCTAAGAAGTTCACATCTCAGTCACAATGTGACATCACTGAGTGGTGGCATTTTGGTCACAGATGTGACGTGACCACAGTGACTTACAGTGACGTCACAACGACGTCACCGTGACCATGCATGCTATGAGGGTAAATGCAATCTGCACATCGGGAACTTATAACGTATAAAATGATCTAAAAATGATTAAATTCTCATGTATAGTTTTTGCTCCAATAAAACTTTTTTAATGGAACGATTTTGTCCAACTTTAGCATTAAATATCTCTTAAAATAATTCTTCGATTTGAAAACTGTCTGCATCAGCGTGTTTATCAAACATTTCTCTATAATATCACCGATTTTCATATTTTTGTATGCAACAGTTTTTTTAATATTAACGATGAAAGGCCATGCTTAAGCATTCAAATTGGATGTGATCTGCCCGGAATATCTACACAGATGTTCATTGGTCCATTTCCAAATCAAAACTTTTTTTTATATATAGAAGGATAAGGAAAGGGCAGCTGACGTCAATGTTGGTCGAATTACTGTGGATCAGCAAGAAAAACGTATCCGTTCTTTATAACTCCTACCTGTACACATAAACTAGGGTAATTTGATTGGTCTACGTTTAACAGGTCTCTGATATGATTGGCCTATGTCGCCAAGACTATTCCTGCAATGATCGTTATGGCAAAAATGTGGTTGGTTGACGGAAGTGTTTGTTTGTAAACATGCCCTTTCCTTATTCAAATTATTTTTTTTTAGTTTCACAGCAAATAAACAGTGCAAACTTTACTGCATCCATATAAAAAATTAAGTGAAATAAAACTTATTCTGAAAATAAAAATTCAGTTGGCTATAAAAATTATTAACAAATTCATAAAAAGTGGGGAAGGATTGTACTTTGTGCCGATATATTAAGAAAAAGAAGAAGCAACGTATAAAAGCACAAAACATATTTTATTTGTGCTTTTATACGTTGCTTCTTCTTTTTCTTAATATTAACAAATTACCTTGCATTAAATATATTTAATAATTACTTTCATGCATGGTATCGTCATCTATTATCGATATTTAATACTAACAGTATATGGGAATTTAAAAAATCTACAATAATAAAATATTTCTTATCAATATTGGGAGCCGTAATAACATATTTTATTGCATTTCATACAAATGTTTCGAGTAAAAACTAATGCCCCTTCCCTTCCCCAAACAATCTTTGTTCCTGGTAACTTCTCCACCCACCCCCGCTCCATCCAACTAAAATGTACAATTTAAAAAATAGAGCAAGCTATGATTTTGAAAGAAGTAACTAACAATTCAGCAGTATTTTCAAAAAAAAATTTTAACGTTGTATATGTTAAATGTTATCTATTCAACCGATTTTACTTGTCACTTATGGCTAATATGGGTTTAAAACTTTACGTAAACTTATATTGATTTAATAGCTTTCCTTTTTACATTTTAATGCTTATAGAACTTCTTTATTTTAAAAGCAATACCTTCATCACCTGGAATATAATGTTAATTGTTTCCTATAACGTAAATTAATTTAAAGGAACTGACATTAAATTTAAAGTGTTTCATAGATGGCGTTAGCCGTTCCGTAGTTGACTATTCTCGGATCTACCCTTTTTGTAAAATGGAATCGTCCAGTTCAAAGGTATAAATTGCGTTTCCCTAATCAATTGCCGCGCTCTCTCTTTTCTGTTCATTTCTTTAAAGTTATCGTTATGATTTTAATATGTTTGAGTTTAAGTTACAGTACGATATTTAGTTTGAGTTTTACGATGTTTTTAGAAAACGGTTTTAGCTATGATTTAAATTTAAGCTGTTTTGAAAAGCTCCAGGTGTATTGAAGTTAATCCGGTTTTAACCAAAGTTATTTTTAAGGATTCACTTAGCTATTTTAAACAAAGTTGGCTCTGAATATTTCTCAACTTAAATCTGTATTTTTATAAAGTAATTGAATGAAATAGAATTCAAATAAAGAACTGTCGTCAACAATATCTGACTTTTCTATGAATTCAACATACAGTTTTGTAACAGGTATCTTCCACAGCACATTTACAGTTCCTCTGCTGATAGCAGTATAAGTGTATATCAGACCTGTATTGATACAGGCTAAGAGAAGAGGTTATGGGCAACCAATGCCATACCTGGATAATAGAAGCGTGTTGAATTTAAATAAGAAGAGTCATAAATTTTAGCCCCATTTCAAAGACATTTGTGTTTGTTAAGAAGGGGGGCTGATATTTTTTGAAGATGGCGAGTATGCAAGTACAGATCGATAAGCTTGGAGCTTTAAACTACTCAACTTGGCAAATGGATGTAAAATACCTTCTGTTGGAGAAGAACGCATGGGATATTGTCGCTGGAATTGAGAAGGAACCTGAAATTGATGCCGATAAGGGAATTACAGCAAAGGATGTGAAAGATTTTCATACTAGGAAAAGGATTGCTTTATCCACAATCTATTTGAATATGGGAAAGGACTTTAGAAAAATCATAGGGAACAAAGATAATCCCAAAGATGTATGGGATGTATTAAAGAAACATTTCGAGCCTGATAATAGATCACGGCATATGTTCCTGTTTTCCGAGTTCATGTCCTGTAAAGTAAAGCCAGATGAAAAGATAGATTTATTTGCTGCCAGGTTAAATAGAATTGCCGATCAACTGAACGACCTTGATCATCCTGTTGAAGAGGTGTATAAATCATTTCAACTCCTGCGTCATCTCCCAAGCCATTTCGACAGCATAGTGCAAGTTATATTACGTTGGAAGGAGGAAAAGTTTATTTTCAACGATATTCTAATGGAATTAATCGCCGAAGAATCAAGATTAGCCCTGCGAGATTTAGACAAACGTAAAGAACTTTTCGTTGAGACTCAACATATACAGAAAAGTAGACTTCGATGCTTTCGATGTGGGAGCACAAACCATCTACAGAGGGATTGTCGACAACGCCGAAGAGACTCTAGAAGTTACAATCGTCGTGTTCCATCTGTTTCTAGTGTGTCTGATGCCTCCGAATCCAGTTCCGAACGTGCCCAGTCTCCAGTTAAGAGAAACAGGAATCGCAGAGGCAAAGCGAAGGAATCATCATCAAACTCTAACAGCGTTAAACAAAAAGGTAAAAACAATCCTTTCTTGTTTTATATTCAGGCAAATTTGAATGGTAGTGAAAGCGAAAATAGCTGGTTATTTGATACCGCAGCTTCACACCATTTTTGCCGTGATAAGAGTTTGTTTTATAAATTTAAGCCTTTAAAAGATGAAAAAATGTTTGTTGCTGTAAATGGTGTTACTTTTCCGATAGAAGGAAAGGGAAATGTAAAGTTAAAGTTTGGCCAAAGGCTGTTTTTCTTTTCTGATGTAATGTATTCCCCTAAACTAAGGAAAAATCTTATTTCAGGTCCAAAATTGGATGTAAAAGGTGTAAAATTTACTGGTGAAGGCGGTAAGGTGGAGGTGTCCAAAGATGGTCAATATTTATTTACTGCTTTTCTTAGGGATGGTACTTATCATTTGTATCCTAAAATTCCAAGTTTAGTTCCTAAAAAGGTTAAATTTGAAACGTCCCATTTATCTAAAGATGATTTCAGAATTTGGCATCGCAGATTCGCGCATGTAAGTCCAGATTTGATAGAAAATACGGCCAAAAATGAAAGTGCTAGAGGTCTTCCCCGGGTTAAATCAGGAAAATTTTTTTGCGAAATATGTAAACTTAGTAAACATAGACGTACGTCATTTAAATCAATTAATAGGATTAGATCTAAACGTCCCCTCGAGTTGTTGTTTATGGATGTCTGGGGGCCTGTAAGAGAGAAAGTAAGAAACGGAGAGAGATATTTTCTCTCAATTATTGACGATTTTTCGCGTAAGGCCACAGTTTTTCCCATAAAGGAAAAATCCGAAGTGTTTGGAATTGTTCGCAATCATGTGATCCGGGCGGAGAGATTTCTCGAACATAAAGTAAAGTACATTCGATCAGATAATGGCGGGGAGTTTAAAAATGATAATTTTAGGATTTTCTGTGAAGGGAGAGGCATTAAACATGAATTTACGGACGTGTACTCCCCTGAACAAAATGGCACTATTGAGAGATACAATCAAACGATTGCTAACGGCATCAGATCAATTTTAAGTGAAAGTGGTTTAAAACGAAGTTTCTGGCCGGAGGCAGCGTTGTATTTTACGTATACTTGGAATCGCATTTGTCACAAATCTCAGTCGAAGACTCCTTTCGAACTTTATAGTGGCTCTAAACCATCCGTTAGACACTTAAAACCCTTTGGAGCTATAGCATATATAGGTGTTCCCAAGCAACTTAGGTCGAAACTTGATGCAAAAGCAAAAAGGGGGGTAATGGTTGGTTACGCCTTTAGTACTAAAGGTTACCGGGTTTGGCTACCTGAAGAAAACAAAATTATTGAAACCATTAATGTTTCTTTCAATGAGGAACTCCCAGATAGTGTCCGGCGCAGTGGAGTCGTGATGGGTTCAAAAGAGATAGGATCTCCTATTTTTGATAAGGAATCTGATGTAGAGTTTGAAGGTGAGGTTGAAAATAATGATACCCCAAATATAAATTATTTCCCTTCGTATAAACCTCCAGATTTATCCTCTTCAGAGGAGGAGAATTCCACAGAGGAAATAAAATCAAGTAAAGATGTTTTGAGGGGGGTTCCACTCTCTGATACTGTTTGGTTTAGAAAAGTTGCCCCGAGTGCTTATGGTAATCGTAACTACATTTACTATTACGAACAGGGAAAAACTGAAAGGTTGAGGTCCTTAAACGATGTAGAAAAGTATTGTAAAAAGCATCATCTTAAATTTGAACCTCATATTTTCTGTTTTAAAGGATCAAATAAATTTAAAGGAGTGGTTTCAGGTCAAGAGGATAGTTCTTGTTCAAATACGGAGACTTCTGATATTGATAAGGATATATGACTAGATGACATCAAAATACCAACTACCTATAAACAAGTTTTAAAATCCCCACAAAGGAAGTTTTGGGAACAGGCCATGAGAGAAGAATTGAAAACTATGAGAGAAAGGGGAGTTTGGAAACTAGTTAAGTTACCAAGCGATGCTAAACCCTTAGGTTGTAGGTGGGTTTTCACATTAAAGAAGGACGACAAGGGCAAAATTGTAAGGTATAAGGCCCGCCTAGTGGCACAAGGTTTCAAACAAATAAAGGGGGAAACCTATGATGAAACTTTTTCACCGGTTGTTAACTTTGCCATTATTAGATTTTTCTTTTCCCTTTTAGTCTCCTGTAAAAAATGGACACACCTACAATGCGACGTAAAATGTGCTTATTTATATGCACCTTTGGCCGAAACAATATATATGTCCCAACCTCCAGGATTTGTGGAAAACGAAAATTTAGTATGTAAATTAGAAAAAGCTTTATATGGTTTACATCAGTCTGGCAGAATGTGGTATTTTGAAATAAATAAAATTTTGCATGATATAGGGTTTGTTAAGTTTGAATGGTGCAATTGCGTGTATAGTTTTGATGATAACATTATCCTGCTTCTTTATGTAGACGACATAGTAATTTTCGGTAAAAATGAAAGAGTGGTGGAAAAGGTTGTTAAACTTTTGACTGGTTATTTTGATCTTAAGATACTAGGTAAAACCAGAAAGCTATTGGGTGTAGAATTCGAGGAGGGTAATGACTATCTAGCAATACATCAAAATCCATATATTGATGAGATTTGTCAAAAATTTAAAAAGTTTAAGTTCCCTATCACTTCACTCCCAATAAGCAAAGGTGTAGTTTATTCAAAAACCCAATCCCCTCAATCCGATAACGAAATATTTGAAATGTCTAAAATTCCATACAGAAGTGTTTTGGGATGTTTGTCGTTCCTATCTAATAGAACCAGGCCCGATATTGCTTATGCAGTAAATATATTTAGCCAATTTCAAAATAACCCTGGATTAGTACATTGGCATGGATTATTAAAGCTTTTGGGATATGTTTGTTTTACTAAATCTTTAAAATTGAATTTGAATTGTAAAAATGTACATGTAATTGCATATTCAGAAGCCGATTTTGCCACAAACAGGGATGACAGAACTTCAATGGGAGGTCAGTTATTACTTTTAGATAAATCACCAATAATGTGGAGGTCCTTTAAGGAAAAATGTATAAGTTTATCGACCATGGAATCGGAATTTATTGCGATGACAGAAGCTGCAAGAGAGCTCTTATGGTTCGATAGAATAATGGACGAATGCATTGGCCGAAGGATAATTTGTGATAGAAAGGAAAAATCTTTATTATTGGTTGATAATCAGGCCACCATTAGTTTTGTCAAATCCCCCATTGAAAACCACAGAACGAAGCACATAGATGTAAAGTTATTTTTTATTAGAGATTTGGTATATAAAAATATTTTTGAAGTAAAGTATGTTAAAAGTAAAGAAAATTATGCGGACATCTTCACCAAGCCCCTTAGTAAATTTGAATTATCAGGGTTTAAATTAAACGTTTTCTTGAATTGTTAAATTTGTTGTTAAATTTTGTTAAATACCCCTCATTGCATTAAAGTGTATTTATATAATATTTATTGTACTAGATAGTCCAGCTTCTGTATAAAAGATGTATTTTAAAGTTTTGACTATATAAGGTTATGTATAAGATCAATTTTATATGTGTAAAAATTGAATTTAGTTTAGCCTTGTGAACCAATTTAAAATCCCGCCGGAATGCAATAAGTGCCCTTTGCCCTTCCATTCTCCGGGACTCGAGCGGCCTTTCGTAACGTCTCGTGAAAGGTGAAAATGTAATACGGCCAGAGAGTTTACAGGGGATAGTGTCGGACGAAGGTGTAACTGTTGCAGGAAGGCCCCATTTGCGGGCATGTTAAAGTTTAATTCAGTAAGTCCTTCATTTTAATATTGGAAATGCCACTTTAGTATCCCGGTTCACTTGGTGAAACTTAAATATAAGAGTTTAATGGACTCTATTCAGGTGACGTCAGACGCCAGAGCTGGCGGTATGATTATCTGTTATTCTAGTTACTGCACCGGCAAAATACCGGAATGCGCAGGCGCAAACACCGCTAGCAGACGACTTTAGCCTTGACCCAGGTTGAGTGCATATATTTTAACTGAAAATTTGCAAACTTAGGGAATTTTTTCGCATACAGAACAACATTTTGAATTTAGATTACAATACATTAAGTATATGCTGCTGCATCAAAGAATTCTTTTGCGGTATTTTTAACAAACAAGCATTAATAATTCACACTCCATACATTGCTATGTTAAACACCGCCAGTAAATACCGCCAGCAGACGAATTTTAGCCTCGACCTCAGGCCGCGTGCATAAGGTCCATTATACATGAAGTCGACTTCATTACGTTAACATTGTTGTAAGTTTATTGAGATTAACCATGAACTTTGTTAGTTTAAGATTTTTTGAGCTAAATTTGAAATGAAAGTTTAACCCTAGAACTACCGGAAATTTTACTCAAGTTTTATAAAAACATTCTACACCAGAATTTTTACTTACAACTATTTAATTTGTTTATTTAACTTATTATTGTCTGATTTATACATTTAGTTTGTTTTGAAGAAATTTCTGGTTTGAATAAATATTTTGAATGTACATGTCGGGTCCAATGGACCCGTCTGGTAGACGGAAGGTTAATCTTGTTTCAGTTATTGAAATAGAAATCTGAATGCGTAATTTGAATTATTGACATGTAAAAAAATCTGCATTTATTATATACAGTGGAAATATGAAATTATGAGTTAAACATTTATAGAGTATATTATGGGTTATGAAAGAGAATGGAATCATGGGCCCATGTATGATGAAGGATGAAAGATGATGGATGAATGTGATAATTAATAAAGTTTTGAATATGTATAATTTTTCAGAAATTTATATTGAAATATATTGATTGAAAATGTATTGAAACTATATTGAAACTGTTTTAAAATGAAGTTACGTTAGATGTTGTATTAAAACGATTTGCTTTTCAGAAAGATTTGAATTTATCTAGTAATGTATTAGGAATATTAATTGAAGCTGATGGACTGTTGAAGTTTAAACCAGAGTTACATTTTAGATACTGTGGTTGGAAATATTGCATTTTAGATGCATGAGGGTAATTTGTTTCTTGTTATATAGTGTTATAAATCTTGTTAATGTTTATAATGTTTAGTAATTGTATGTTACTGTTTAAAAGGCGACAAGTTATATTTGGATAAAAATGTTGGATTTTATGAGAAGATTGAAGATGTAATGGTAAAAGTTCAGATTGAATTTTTGTTTGACCTTTGTAAATTCAGAGCGAATTTTGGAAATTCTAGGGATTTGTTAACTGTTTAGTTTTTCTTTCCCATGAGTGACAAGTGGGGGGCTTTGTTATCTATTCAACCGATTTTACTTGTCACTTATGGCTAATATGGGTTTAAAACTTTACGTAAACTTATATTGATTTAATAGCTTTCCTTTTTACATTTTAATGCTTATAGAACTTCTTTATTTTAAAAGCAATACCTTCATCACCTGGAATATAATGTTAATTGTTTCCTATAACGTAAATTAATTTAAAGGAACTGACATTAAATTTAAAGTGTTTCATAGATGGCGTTAGCCGTTCCGTAGTTGACTATTCTCGGATCTACCCTTTTTGTAAAATGGAATCGTCCAGTTCAAAGGTATAAATTGCGTTTCCCTAATCAATTGCCGCGCTCTCTCTTTTCTGTTCATTTCTTTAAAGTTATCGTTATGATTTTAATATGTTTGAGTTTAAGTTACAGTAAGATATTTAGTTTGAGTTTTACGATGTTTTTAGAAAACGGTTTTAGCTATGATTTAAATTTAAGCTGTTTTGAAAAGCTCCAGGTGTATTGAAGTTAATCCGGTTTTAACCAAAGTTATTTTTAAGGATTCACTTAGCTATTTTAAACAAAGTTGGCTCTGAATATTTCTCAACTTAAATCTGTATTTTTATAAAGTAATTGAATGAAATAGAATTCAAATAAAGAACTGTCGTCAACAATATCTGACTTTTCTATGAATTCAACATACAGTTTTGTAACAGGTATCTTCCACAGCACATTTACAGTTCCTCTGCTGATAGCAGTATAAGTGTATATCAGACCTGTATTGATACAGGCTAAGAGAAGATTAAATACATCACTGCTCAAAACAATTAAAGGATATTTGAAGTTTTATATAAAATAAAGATATAAACGAAATTTTTTTTGCCGAAAATAGAAGAAGAGAATCACAAATGCAAATTTTTCTGGTTTTCAAACTGTGGAGTATGCAAATTTTGAGTTCGATGTCAAAAACGTCGCTTCAGCGGCAGAGAATGAAATTTGACTTTCAACTGGATAAAAGAGAATGAAGACAAGGATGATCGGCATTCAGTGATTGCTTTGTTTCGATGAGTACGATGTCTCAGCGAAGTCATTTGACAGATTCAGAAGCTTTGAGAAATGTTGGTAGGTTAGAAGGGGGCCAAACTCAAGCCGAAGTAGCGCAAGCCATTGGAGTGTCACAAAGTGTCATTTCCAGGATCTGGAACCGTTTTTTGGAGAGTGGATGTGCAGGCCGAAGACCAGGGCAAGGTCGTAGACGGGCAACAACGCCCAATGAAGATCGGTATTTAGCGTTAACAGCTGGGAGACACCGAACCATGAACGCTACTCTTCTCCAACAACACCTTCGCTCGGCTACAGGCACCACGATTTCAACTCAGACTGTCCGAAACCGGCTCCATGCTGTAGGTTTGTATGCTCGCCGACCGATGGTATGTATTAGATTAACATCAAGGCATCGTCGCGACCGCAGGGAGTGGGCAACCGAGCATGTCAACTGGAGGAGAAATGAATGGAGCAATATTCTGTTTTCTGACGAGTCCCGTTTTTCTGTGCATCCGGATAATAGGCGTATTTTCATCTGGAGGGACCGTGGCAGTAGGAATAATCCTGCGTTCGTGCACGAAAGTGTCAGATTTGGCGGTGGAGGAGTGTTGGTGTATGGTGGCATCTCCATTGACGGGCGCACTGACCTCTACATCATTCGAGATGGAGCTCTGACTGGTCGCCGATATAGGGATGAGATCCTCAGACCTATTGTAGTCCCTTACGCTGCAGCAATCGGAGATAACTTCATTTTAATGGACGATAACTGCAGGCCACATCGTGCAAACCTGGTGGGGGATTTCCTTTTCGAGGAAGGAATCGTTCGAATGGAATGGCCAGCGAGTTCTCCAGACATGAATCCAATCGAGCACGTTTGGGACGCTCTAAGAAGACGAGTTTCTGGCCGCCAACAACCCCCACAAACTCTCCAATAACGGGAAAGAGCTCTTCTGGAAGAGTGGGGCAGAATACCCCAACTCGTCATTAATAGCCTCATTGAGTCCATGCCTCAAAGGTGTTCAACGTTGCTGGCCGCCCGTGGAAACCATACCCCCTACTGAAAATGATTTTCTTTGAAGAAAACACCTTTTCTTATTCTTTTTTTCTGATATGCACAAATTGTGTTTTTTTCCTTTAGTACACAAATGCGCAATAAAATGCATTTTTTTCTGCCAAACATGTGTAATTTATTCTCATATAACCTACTATGTCTGTCGACCATGTATCAATCAGCTAAACAGTTTACCAGATACAAAATCCACCTAAAACTGCAATATCCTTTAATTGTTTTGAGCAGTGATGTATATCCTTTCTTTTTTAAAAAAAGTCGTGTTTGTAATACAGCAGTAAAGTGATGTAATCATGTGCTTTTTTTAGGTCTTTTGTAGTTATTCATTTTTTAAACATTCTAAAAGTTATCATCTACTATATTATTACATTTAGGCATTTTTTTTTATTATTACAGTAGCCTTCCTCTTAACCGGAACTCCGCTTTAACTGACCGATTTTTTTCCCAATATCAGGCAAAATTTTGAAAGGAAAATATCAGTTCTCATTTCTTTATGGTTAATTAACTCAAATTTACATAATGCTGAATAGTTTCAACTTCTTATAAAGGTATGTGACAAGATTTTCAACAATTTAATTTGTATTAAATATTGTTCATTATTTGTTATTAGTGGTAATTTTTATTTTAATTCAGTTAATTACGACTAGTATTCATTTCATAAAATATAAAAAAATATTTACTTTGTTAAAAGTACACAAATTAAAAAACTAAATTAAAATAAAACTACGCATTTAATTAAATATGCAGTTTATTTCATTTTTTTTTACTTCTCCGGTTTAACCGGTTTTTCGCTTACCGACTAACCCTCGGTCCCGTTTTGGCCGGTTAAGAGGGAGGCTACTGTATTTAACTCAAAGTAAAAGAGAGGGGTGTCAATTTTTGGCAGCATTTGGTAGATTTCCCCATATTGAAAATTTTATTTAAATCTCCCTCCTGTTGTTTACGCATAAAGCCCAATGTTGTGTGTGTTTTTTTTTTTTTTTACAAATATAGGTAATTTATTATTAAATGCGAAAATTTTCCCCAAAAGATCACAATACTTTTGTATTGTAACTTTTGCTTCTAACTTCTCTGTATTTAAATATAAGTGATAAAACTATTCAAAGTACCATAAAAAATACAAACATTGTTAAGTGTAAATAAGATAAGTAATTAAACAAAAAATTGCCTTTTAATATTAACACTTATTAATATTAATTACATATTTAAATAAAAATAATTAATTAATATAATTATACTAGGGGGCTCTGCTCCCTGCAAGCTACGCTCGCCAACCCCCGTTCAGACACCGCAGAATCTGTATAAAAATACATGCTAATCTGATGGGTTTTTAAAATATTAGAGACGATTAAATTATACTGAAAAAAGCTGTGCAGATCTCCCTGTAAACGGGTTTCCATTCAATTCCCTTTGATTGCAAAAATTTAAGGGCGAATCAGTTGCTGTTAAGACATCCAATCGTTGTTTTCGTTTTTGATTAAAGGGGATCAGTTAAACATTTGAAAAGAAGCTAAAATAAAATGAATTAAGTATTCAGAGTCTTTGTCTCCCGATATTTTAAAACAATCTCTATAACAATAGAATAAATTATGTGACTATCATCAACAGTTCCCGGCGGAATACTTCGTTTTTTATACTCTAGGTGCCATTTTGATACTTTAATGTTATCCAGGCACAGGTGATAAGTCGCCAAATATTATTCTATCCCCATCATTTCATCTACATTATAATAGTTCAAGTCATCAAATGCCATAAACAAATACGGTCTGATCCCTTCGCCTTTCATATGATGGTTTGGCACAAATGTCATTTTACCTAATATTGGCGAGATTTTTTTTCCAACGCCAATCTGGGGAACGCATGAACAGCATAAACAACAACATCCGACTTACCATATCACGCAAAATAACGATACTTTGGCGCCAGTTAAGTACCCGTTGCGCCAATATATAAAAATCACGCTAATATGGGGCCGTATATAACATCTGTGCCGAAAGAAAAAAAAGCCGGGTGCAAATCTCGCCAATATCGTTTTTGCAAGTCGCCAGTTAGAATTTTTTTATTCTTCGAGTGGTAAATTAAAACATTGATTTGAAGTTGAAATTAAATGTCATGGTTTGTTACATAATTTAATATTTCGCCAGATGTCATATACGCATCGCATATTTGGCATGATTTTTTTTTACGAAAATTTGGCGAAAACCTCGTTTTCGAATACCAGTTACATATGTATTTTTGGTACTACTAAGTTATCCCGTCGACCAAAAATCTATCGCGAACTATAAGATTAAATGCCAATAACGGTTGATCGAAAATGTCACATTCACTTGACTTTTAGCAAGTTACACATGTTTACGTCATCAAGTGATTTTTATTTCGACGTTTTATTTTTATATTTATTAATGTTATACTAATTTATTTGTTCTTTCGTTATTTAAAATAAAAATTTTGTCAATCTGTACAATTTGGCGAGTGGTTTGGCGATTTATATAATTTGCGAAATTGGTTGACGGAATAACTACGTTGTACTGTATTTTTTAATTATTTTCGAAAGGAAATAGCAAAAAAATAATTAATAACTACAGAACAAAATAATTTATATAAATTTAAAAAAAAAATGAAAGTAAATAAACATTTATTATTAAATAAACGACAATAGCCATGTCAATCAAAATAATGCCATTTTTGCGCCAATTAGGTACCCCAGTGCGTATATGAGATCTGTGCCTAATATTTTCCTTTTCGTTTTGTTTTTTTTTAAAAAGAAAGAAGTGAAAGCCATTAATTTAAATGTTTCATTTTTAAATGAAAGTTTTGTATTAAATAAAATGATAACGAAATACAAAAAAAGCATTGTTCTTAGAATAGATTTAAAGGAGGCCAAACTGGTCGCCAAATTAATTTAAAATAGTAAACTTTTCTGAATTATGAAAAAAAAAATATCTGTTATGATTAAAATTTGAGTTGCCATCATTAGAAAAAAGTATTTAAAATTAGAAAAAAATTAATATTTCGAAAACTAATTCGAATTTAAAAATTCTAATACCAGTTTTGAGATCTGTGCATCAATACGGATTTTTGGTGTTAATTTCATCGCAAAGTATTCCATATTTTAGGAGAAATCGCCGTGAAACATAATCAGTTGTTTAATCAGTCGATTCAAAGAATCGATACACATTTCAGCCGTTTCATAAATTCGTTTCATTGGGATTTTATATATATAGGGTAGATATATTCAAATACTAATATTAATACTGTGATATTTATTATACATAAATAAATATCAATATCAATCATTTTAATTACACATTTAAATAGTAATAATTAAAGAGAAGAAAATCCTTAGTGATGATAATCTTCAAGTACTTTATAATTACAGATGAACTAGTAATTATTAACGTCTGTTTCACTGTCTCAGTTGTAAAATTCAATTGCTCAGCTTGTGTTTTGAGAAAAAGTGACTTGAAAATGCCACAACAATGTGATTTAACGGAACTATGGCTTGGCGTGTTATTGGGACAGTTGAATATGGGGAAACACAACGAAGTGTAGCGGACGCTGTTGGGGGTCGCAAGAAGTATCAATGTAAGGCTGTGGAATCGATTCCAAGACGCATGGAATGGTAGACATCGACAAGGGCAAGGTCGGCCATAGGTTACCACAGAAACTAATGACCGATATATCCTGTTAACAGCTCGTCGAGACGGAACGGGCAATGCTACTCTTCTGCAAACACAGTTGTTTTTGGCCACAGAACGAAGGGTATCCAGCCAAAAAGTCCAAAATAGGCTTCATCAGTGTGGTCTCTATGCACGTAAGCCAGTGGTTTGTATTCCGTTGATCTCAAGCAACTGTGTGGCCCAAAGAATGTGGGCAACTGAACATCAAGTTTGGAGGCAACGTTGTTGGGGTCAAATTCTGTTTACAGACGAGTCCTGATTCAGTCTGAATGTGACATCTGCTGTGTTTTGGCATGGAGAGAAAGAGGCACTTAAAATAATCCCACATTCGTTCATGAAAGATCACATTACAGACGAGGTGGGTTGACGCTATGGGCTGGAATGAGCATAGGTGGACGTATGGGCCTGCATATCATTCGGAATGGCACTTTGACTGTCCGAAATTATACAGATGAGATACTGAGATCTCATGTCTTATTTTATGTTGCAGCAATTAGTGATTTCTTTTTTTTCCATGCATGATAATGCCAGAACTCATACAGCTCGTCTTGTGGAAAACAGGCATGAAGCTGAAACAATACAGAGTATGGAATGACCAGCATGCTCTCCTGACCTGAATTGATCGAGCAATTCCTGCAATCGATCGTAACTTGGTATTACGGTGCCTCAGCGTAAGTCCTCCTGCAGCAGCCAATCAGAGACCGCAGTTACATTTGTTGTTGTTGCGCGCGCATCCACTTGCGCTGAATCTTACGACTGCTTCCAAGCTGTCGTAAGATCGCGAGGCACTACTGTAATGCCGTTTATGTTTTGTTTCTATCGTAAGTCTCTAAGTTGATCTTAAGTGAGGCACCGTAATCCCAGCCTTGGTATATGTTGGTAATAGAAATTTTCTTTAAAATTATATATAATATTGATATTTAAATATTATATAACATATTAATTACTATTTTTACTTAAATGTATGTAATTAGCATTATAATTTTAATACATAATTAATATTAATACGTGTTATTCAAGGGGCTGAGGATTAAGAATTTTTTAGGCGAGGGATAATTAATTTAGAAGGTTACTTATTAAATTATGTATTATATAAAGCAAAAATATGTCTGTTAGCAATGCTAAACTAAAATACAAAATATATGATCCACTCCGTGTGATGTTTTAAACGTCATGAACTGGCCTTGTATGCCGTTGGCGTGTCTGAGCATAAACACTTCAATTCATCCATGATTAAGATCTACTCCATCTTCTTGTCATCCTCAGCGCGTGCTCCGCCTACTCTTCATCCGCGAACAGGCCCCATAAAATGAAAAGTAGATTTTCTTTTAAATTCATATGGTTCACAGTGAATGGCAACGCTCTATGGTGGTGATTTCGAATTTATTTTCTTCGTTTGAACTTGTTACTGCTTATTTTCTAAATTTTAAAGCTATTTTGCGGATTTTTCTACTGTGTTAATTTGTTTTTAAATCTGATTTTCTGAGTATTTTTGCGCTGGATTAGTTTGTGGAAATGCCTCAGAAAAATATATATTATTCTGATAAATATTACGACGACAAGTTCGAATACAGGTAAGCTTGGTATCAAGCTTGTTGATAAATAATTGGATCATTTTAGAGTAGATTGTTGCTATATTATATTATTGTTATATAATTATTTTCAAAGTTTTTGTCATATTATTTAAACAACAAACTGTATTTATTTATTTTTTCATAGATAAAATCTTTTTATTGTAATTGTTGTCAATACGCGAAGATGAAAATATTGTCATTTTAAGCTGAAAACTAAAACTTTTTGTGTCTTTAAAATCTGACATTTTAATCAAAACAATATTTTTTAATGAATGTTATTAGTTTACAATTTAAACCTGTAGTCTAAATGGAAAAAAAAAAAAGTAATGCTTTTTCAAGATTAAAAAGTTTTTCCCATTATTTTAGTTGATAAATGAAAATATAAGTGCATTCTAGTTGAATTGTAAGTGAATGAATTTCATAATGCTGACTGATATATGTAACTTAAATAAATAAATAAAGGAAAATACACATTTATGAATTGAAAGATCCTGTAGATTATAGAAACTTTGCTTTACATGCAAAGTGGCTAAAATCTCTAAGACTTAAAAGTATGCCTTGAGATTTTTTTTTATATATATTTTTTTTTACTGTGCCTGTCTGTGTTGCATTATCATGTAGGTAGGTCCTCTTTTCATTTTACTCTGAGATTTTCCCTCTTGGGGAAGTTTTTTTTTTTTCTTCCACGATAATTGCATTTTTTTAGCTGTATAAGGTTTTAAATAAATTAAATAACTGAAAGCCAAGCTTAATGTTATTTGTTATATTTTTCGCTAAGATGCTGTGTATTCCCTCGGCCGACATCTTGGATTTCTTGGCGTTGTTTATCGATAAGGCAACCCCGTTAAGCTTAACATGCGCATAAATTGCTGCTTGGCGGCATTTACTACTTGGCGGAAAAAATCCAAGATGACGGCCGAGGGAATATACAGCATCTGTTCCATATTTTTTAACTCCCACTCCATTACCAGATAAAAAGTTGCACCTATCATATTTATAATAACAAACAATGCTCTTTACCACTGGGTTTAATAAATGTCCTTAGTCATGATAATGCTTCATATTGATCAAAACATGTTATTGTTTAAGGAATTGGAACAGATGTGTTAGCAGTCTGAGTCTGCAGAATGAAATTGGGTATTTTTTCCCAAAATGCCGTTTTTAACAATGCTCGCAGTATGAAACTCAGAGATACACCAATGTGGTGGTCACTTTGAAAACTAGAGTAATTTTATAGGCTAGGCACTTTAGAAAAGTTAATGTTTTAAAGTTTTGAAAGTGATTGCCATATTTCAAATCAAAATTTCCTCGTAATTACAATCAATTTGGGGTGCGATCGCAGTTTACTCTCCTTCTTGGCGCAATTTTCAAAAATCGCCACACTGGCGCATTTTCGCGTACTAACTCCCGGAGCTGCAACATCCGGGAGAGAGTACGCAAAATTATTTGTTTTCTCTTCTCGTATCTCGTATGCTTTGAAACAAGTACCTATCTAGACAAATGCTTAGAATGTGAGAATAGATATTCGATCAGTTATTTTTCTCTTATTTTAACCTGTATTTTTGAGTAAAAATAATACATAAAATTTCAAATTTTTTCGAAATACATTTAAAAAACATTTCATATACAGTAAACTCTGTCTAAGGCAGAATCGATCGGGACTGAGAAAATTTTCCGTGGTAGACAATATTCCGGCTTATGCAAAAAAGCTTCCCCCCCCCCCCCCCCCCAGAAAAAAATTCCCTCGAATTTGATGAATTTTTATTGATTTTCCTGACTTGAAAATCGGTTGAAAAGGATTGGAAGTTTACACACACACACACACACAAAAAAAACCTAACAGAACCACCCCCCCCCCCCCCCCCAATAAGCTTCGAAAATGAGACAGAACGCTATAACTTTGAATTTGAGTACATCCTTAAAGTATAATTAATATATTGCACTTTCAAAAATATATATTTTGATAAATGTTCACTCTACTAAAAATATTAACTTTTAAATATAATTTTGCATATGAAAAAATGGCACAAGCATAAATTCCTTAAAATTAAAAGTTTCTGTCCTTTTGAATTAACTTTTTCAAAGTGCTACGGAATTTAACTAACATGCACGGCATTGAGTATTTGACTTATCAGTTTTAAAGTTTAATAAACAAAATGCCTTTCATTTTTAAATTATCCTTTTTTCCGCCTTATGCAAAATTTTGGATTCGGTGGGACCTTAAAATACTTTCTGTTTCCGCGTTAGACAGATTCTGCCTTATGCAGCATGAACTAATGTAATTTTCTATGGGTTCGCCGGGACTTGGAAAAATTTCCGTGGTAGACAGATTTCCGGCTTATACAGAGTCCGCCTTAGACAGAATTTACTGTATTTTAAAATACATTTTATCAAATATACCAAAAAACAAAACTTTCACTTACCCAAATTATTAAAAAAGAACGTTTGTTAACAGTAATGGGAGCAAAACAATGTTGTTTTTTTAATCAGAGGGGCCCTTTTTTTAATCAGGGGGGCTACCGTCCCCCTGAACCCCCCGTTTTTTTATTCGTAATTTTACCTTGTGCTCTAGGATGTCATCAAAAGCATCACTCAATCTGTCACTTTTAGTCATTCATAGCTTGGAACAATCAACCTTTCTTTCATACATAATTCAATCAATGCTCAAAAATACAGGTAAAAATAAAAGAAAAATAACTGATTGAATATTCTCACCTGTCAAACATTTATCCAGATAAGTACTTGTTTCAAAATATACGAGATTGAGAAAACAAATAATAAAAATACGCGACAGCAACACAGAGACCTTTTCAACGGAAAATCCATTACGGCAATATCAACGTTTTTCCAAACAAATTCAAAATTCTCCCTGATTCTCCTCTTTGTCCAATAAGAAAGCCTTTTACAAAAAAAATAAGCTTCCAATTAGAAAGCAGCTTACAAAACAAGGAGTTTAAACCATCAACTCTCTCCAGAGAAATCTTAGGGTTGCCATATTTTGTGACGTCCGAGGAGGAGCCTGATAAACCAGGGTTGCCACATTGGCGCAGTTATGGAAGGAGATTGGCGAAGAAGAGTACATTGCGAATTACCCCACTTTGGGATTACAGACATTTTTGGATCATTAACATACATAAGCAATTGAAAATTAAAGAAATATTAAAATTCACAAAAGTAAGCTTCAGTTTTAATAAATTTAGCATCTAAATATAGGAAATCAGATCATAATATTCATTAAGTAAGAAATACAGAAACAGGGTTAGAAATTGGAAACTTAAGTAAGCCGTCAAATAATGCCTACAAATTTTTTTTTCTAGGTGCATAACTGCATTTTATGGTTGCAATTTTGTTATATTTTCTCATTTCTTTTTGCAACCATGTTGACAATATTTCTATTTTCATGTGTTAAGGCTCCTGTCTCTGCTGGTGAAGACACTCACGAACTAATGCTGATCCTATGGGGAGGGATTTACCAAATATCTCGTTTGCATTTCGACATTTTTAAATAATTTTTTTTGCATTGGATAGCTGAGGTCCATCTGTACATCACACCTTTTTTTCGATTTCGGTCGCAGATATTTTTTTATAAAGTTACTTTCACTTTCAAAACTGAAAAAAAGAAAAAGTAGTAAAAAATATCTGCAACTAAAATCGTTTTTTACGAAATTCGCTATTTTTTCACGATTCTTTTACGAAATCTGCGTTTTTCCGCGGCCCTGTTACGAAAATTGTTTTTTTTTTCCGTGATACTTTGCCGAAATTTGTGCTTTTTTTCGTGATTCTTTGACGAAATTTGGCTTTTTTCTACGATTTTTTTGACAAAATTCGCTATTTATTAGCAACCCTGTTAAGAAAATATTGTTTTTTTTTCTGTGATATTGTGACGAAATGTATCGCTTTTTTCCGTGTCCTTTGACAAAATTTGCGGAAAACCGTGATTTTTTGATGAAATTCCTATTTTTTCACAATACTTTGATGAAAACCACGATTTTTTTCGTGACCCTGTTACGAAAATCGTGTTTTTTTGCGATATTGTGACAAAATGTGCCGCTTTTTTCAAGATCCTTTGGCAAAATTCAGCTTTTTTCCACGATTTTTTAACGAAATTGCGCGTCTCACGGTGGGATTAAGAGCTATTTTTTGTGTGCCGTCTCCGATTTTTCGCGTAATTTACATGCTATAACATGTCCGGGGCATCGTTGATGTTTACAAATAGTTCACAGTTTGCTGGGATGAAATTTATTTAAATGCAGGAGTCTGTTCAGGCTTTTTTCACAGGGCTTTTTTTCTTGTTTTTGTGAAATTGTGAAGTTTTTCTTATATTTTTGAAAATTCTAGACATGATTTTGTGAATTTGAAATTGATATATTCAGGTTCTATACTTAATATATTATAAAAAAGTAGAACAGGTGTCATAAGTTCCTGCGGCTGCCATCTTGGAATTTTTCTTGGCGTGAAAACCCCTTTTCTGCCAAGTAGTAAATGTTGCCAAACACCGGTTTATACGCATGTTTGGCTTAACGAAAATAAAATGTAAATAATAAACAAAATTCGTTAAAATGGCAATCAGTAATCGTTGTATGTGCAGTTTGCGCACATTAACCGAAAAAAAATCACTGCATTCAGCAATTCTCGCTAGCATTCTCAAAATGTAAAAAACTCTTAAAGCAGCAAAATACACATAAAAAACAAAATTCATTAAAATGGCAATCAGTAATCGTTGTATGTGCGCTTCGCGCACATTAAAAAAAAATATCACTGCATTCAGCATTTCTCACGGTGTAGCATTCTCAAAATTCAGCAATTCTCGTTTTGTAGCAATCTCAAAATGTAGAAAACTCTTAAAGCAGCAAAATATACATAAAATTATCAACATACCTTAACAGACATCTGCTTTCTTGAAAGCTCCAGCACGAAATATCATCACCATCATTTTCCAAAATAGGCCTATGAATATGCATTCACAGACTATAAACAAACCTTCTTTTCTTGTCAAAATTTCCTCATATTTCCTAATTACTTCAGCAAGAGTGTTTAAACGGACTACAGAAACCATAGTCAAATACATTCAATAAATTTCACATAAAAATAAAAAGGCAGAACTATACAACACAATATCAAAATACATTCACAATATTCCAAGCTAAAATGAGCTTCTCAGAGGTTGCCAGAGTGACACGTCACTCAGACCTGCCAACTGCTACGAAAAAAATCGTAGTTGCTACGATTTGAACCTGTAAACTATGTGCTACGAAAATCGGTCTTAAACTAAGATTTTTTGCAAAAAACATGAACGTATTTTTTGCTTCTAGTTGCAATTTTTATCCCACGCAGCATATTTTTCAAAAGTGATTCTGTTACGAATTTTCAAAAATTTCAAAGTATTCATTTCCACAAATTTTAAAAAATTGGTCATTAGTCTGAAAATTTGGACATTAAAAATTGCTTGCGGGGAAAAAATCTGGGCTGCAAAACAAATTTCTTAACATAAAACCCTCTTCATGTGTATTAACCACGAGTGAATCGTGTTTCTGTAAATATTTATATAGGAATTTCCTTCCTTAGAAACAGGGATGTCACTTTAAGAATTTCTGGAGGGAGTGGGGGGGGGGGGGGGGGGGGTGTTCTCTGAAGGGCAGGGTTTGAAATAGCACGCGGAAAATGAAAGTCCTGCATAATGAAAACTGCTTTGCAGTATTTCCCTCTGGGCAAATTCTTCCACAGATCTATTATTCGGCACAGATGTCATATTCGCCCCATATTGGCATGATTTTTTTCGGTTGCCAATTTGGCGAAAACATCAACAGCATAAACAACAAATCCGGGTTACCACATAAAGCAAAATAACGACACTTTGGCACAAGTTAAGTACCCGTTGACTATATGATATTGGCGTCAGAAAACAATCGCGCCAATATGAGGCGAATATGACATCTGTGCCTATGATTCTTTGGGAATATATTTTGAAATTTATTGGAAGTCTGTGAATTTCTTTTTTTTTTTTATGGAATTTCCCCAAATTAATTCGTGAATCGATTGCGAAAAAAACTGAGAATTCCTTCAAACGGTTGTGTAAAAATATCGGGTATTTCGTCAAAGATCTCAGAAACAAATAGTGATTATCTTCAATAGATCGCTTAATAAAATTGCTAATTTCTTTAAGAGTTCTGAAAGAGATTGCGAATTCTGCCAAAAATTACAAATTTCGATAAACTATCGAGGGAAATATATTGCAAATTTCGTCAAAAGGTCGTGGAAACGAGTAGTGAATTTTATTAAGTGGTTGTGAAAAGATATTGAAAATTTTTTCCGATCGGTATAGGTCAAAACTTGGAAATTTCATTAGCGGCCACTGGCCGGTAGGACTAGTTTTTTAAGTGTCCACTTTCTTCAAACTAGTGGCCACTTTTTAATTTAAAAATACTAAACAGTAAAGTTTCTATAAATATTAATCTAAAATTGAATAGCCCAAATAAATATGTTAATATAAATATATTAGAACCAAAAAAAATAGAATCCTTGATGAAATGCAAGAAAATTGTATTCTCCCCTTGTAAAAAAGTGGCCGGAAGGTGGCCGCTGATAGATAATTTTGCACTAGCCATATTTAATTAAGCTAAGCAAAGTTTTATGCAATTGAAACTGGATATAACAAAATTCATTGTATTAGAAAAAAATATTTCTTGTAAAGTATTTTTTATTATTACTAATTAATAGAATAAACCAGTAATTCTACATGTCTACATAATTAGGATTCTCAGCATATATGGTATTTTGTTATGAGTTTCCATTGTATAACATAAAGTGAATTATATATCAAAGTATTTTTTTAATCTAAAAAACTTTGTTTGTGATAGTCACGACACATACTTACAGAAAATTAAGTAACAATTATTTCTTTTAAAAATTGTCATGGGTATAATTGGGACATTATTTTCCTTGTGGTATGGGGGCGATGGTGATAAACTTTGAGTGGTGTACTGATATTAAGAAATATATTACAATATATATGTAATAAATATATTATATGCAATTTAAAGTTGACATTTTGAAAAAAAAAAACCTTGGGATTTTTGGGTCGGTCAAAATCATAACAACCCTGCTCCCCCCACCCCCTCCTCCTTTTCTCTTTCTCACAGTATGGTTATTTCTTAATTGCTAAGGATTTATTTTGTTTTTAAATATTTAGACTCATATCTTCCATATATTTTTCTAGACATGTTATTGTACCAAAAGAAATCGCAAAGCTTATTCCTAAAACTCACTTAATGACTGAAAAAGAATGGCGAAGTTTGGGTGTTCAACAGAGCCAAGGTTGGATTCATTACATGGTTCATGAACCAGGTAACTATTAGTGAAAATTCTTTGTGAAAATTTCTCATGTTAAATTCAAATTATATTATGATATTTTTACATTTTTAGTGTTAACCATACAATATTGTCTTTGCTTTAGATAAATATTTTGGTTTAAAATGCATGTATATATCTGTCTGTGAAAGTCAATGAGTGAGTGACGGAAAGAGTAGGTAATCTCACAGTTTCAGGAGGGCGCTACACCCTTCCTGCCCTTAGGTTTACAAAATGGCACCCTTCTTGTTCCTCATCCAAAAAATTAGCACCCTCAGTTGTCCTCAGTTGAAAAAAAAAAGTCTACTTTTTTGTTTATTAAAAAATTTACTTGCATTAAAAATCGATTCATTGCTGTCTTTAAGAGTTCCCTGAATATTAAAAGTAGTTTTAAAAATCAAAAGAATGCTTTTTAAAAAAAAAGTGCCCTTTTTCCACAAGCAGCACCCTGTCATCCTTTTTTAAACCTAGGGTAAACTCTGTAATCCTATATTGTTAAATGTTAAAAGGATTTTAAACCTTTTTTTATTGAATCACTTTAGTCTTTTTAGAATGAGGATAAGTAAAAATCTGTATGTCGGCCATCTTTAAATGCCTAGAATTAAACTAATAGCCTTAGAAATCTGAAATTGCAGATTTTTTACTTTTTCAACAGGGTTGTTTGATTTAAATCAAATGATTTAAAAAAAAAAATCTCTGATTTAAATCAGTTTTTTTTAACGTTGATATTTACAGGTTAAATAAGAATCAGATTCATCATTTATGTTATAAGAAAAGTCATCATTCATTTCAGATTAAAAATTACCTTTTAATAACATTAAATAAAACTTTTATAAGTTCAAAATACTATTTTATGGAAAGTAAATGCAATTGTATTAAAAATATTATCAATCCATAGTGCATTCCCCAAAAATATTGATAAACACTCTTTAATTTTTTTCTTTTTTAAATGATCAGTTCAATTTTACAAGTTACATGCTTAAGCTATAGTCAAATCTATTTAAAATAATGGTACTTTCAGTGCAAAGTTACTTTCTCTGAAGCAGATTACACACAATTCACGAGTTTTATGCTTAGACCTGCAAATTACTGTATCTCATATGTTGGTGATTCAAATATTGATCAAATAATTTGGTCAATACTTGAACTGTAATATAAGGAATATTTCGACTATTTGTCTAACATAGAATTATAGAATTCAAATTTAATCTTTCTTCTATAATTGAAAATACTTTAATAGCTGTGGCTAATCCTTTTTTCCTTTCTTTTCCTAGAATTCATTGCCTACTTCAATTGAAAATATAAGGAATATTACTGTACCTTATTCATGGGTCTGTCCAAGATTTATGTGTCCTGTTTTTGTGAAGCTTTTTTTTAATTGAAAAATCTAATCACGGTTTTGTGAATTTGAAAAAATCATTATGTATATAGGTTCTTGTTTATGCTTTTAACAAGATCGTTTATTTATATATATAAAAGAAAGAGTATGTAATAGGTACTTTATTGACTTCAACTGTTTTGTGACAGGAAGTTAAATTTTATTTTAAAATAATTTGTGAAAGTTTAAGTCTGGCGACAGAAAAGTTTAGGGAAAGGTCTATTTTAAAGACAAAAAAATTTGTGAAGGGCACTGTTTTAAGATGAAAATTTACGTGAAAAGTCCTGTCTCTAAATATTAAAAAAATTGTGAAAGGCCCTTTAAAGAGTTTCCTAAACAAATCCCTGTTATTTCTAAGCTGGGCAGTCATTCCTACTATCCAGTAAGCATGATTGACTGTTGAAATTGTCAACGGCTGGGGAGATAGCACTGACTATTGATAGTTAACTTTCAGTTATGTAATTATTTTTCATCTGGTAACTATTTTGTCAATCACTGGATTAGTATAGTATAGTGGGAATCAAAAGTTGAAACAATGTCATTTACTAATACTAGGTATGGTTACAGAGAGCTTTTGGATTTGTTGATACGTAAGAAAAATGGTTTGCAGAAAAAAAGATTGAATGTGGCTTTATTTTATAGTAAAAAATACTATTTTTGGAAAAGGTGTAATAGCAATATGAAAATAGTGTAGCGATAAAATGATGAGGATTATGACAAGAATGTAAAGCACAAAGAAACTTGCAGTCTATGTGATAAAGATAACATTCTTGAATCTGAATCAGCAATGGAATAAATATATACATTTAAAATTCTTTGTTACATTTATTATGTGTTTGTGTATTATAATTAAACAAAAACATAATTTGAAAAACAAATTAAAAAAAAAAAAAAAATATTTCCTACATTGTTTAAGCCTGAGAAAGAGATATTAAGATATTTCATTCAATTAGTTCTACATTTAATGTTAAATTTTTGTAAATAATTATTTAAGCCAATTGAAGATTAAAAAATAAAAATCATACAATATGATACTTAAAACACCCTAAAAAATTAGATTCCGTTCAAATCAAATCGAAATAAATCTTAGATTTCTTCCATTTTTAATTGAAAATATTTGTATTGCAGATTTTGTATTATGTTTATGACAATTGTGCATAAAATGATAAGATGCATGCAAAATACAGAACTTAAAAAAAAGTCTAAGATTTATTTTGATTTCGTTTGAACGGAATCTAATTTTTTAGATTGTTTTAAGTATCATATTGTATGATTTTTATTTTTTAATCTTCAATTGGCTTAAATAATTGGTTACAAAAATTTAACATTAAATGCCGAACTAATTGAAGGAAATATCTTAATATCTCCTTCTCGGGCTTAAACAATGTAGGAAATAATTTTTTTTTTTTTTTAATTTGTTCTTCAAATTATGTTTTTGTTTAATATGTCAAGTTTTTTAATAACTACAGCACTCAGACGAACACATTTCAAAATTAATAGAGAGTATCATCATTAAGGTTTGATGTATGCGGTATTGTACCAGAATGTGAAATACAGTTTACCGATGTGTAATTCAAAATGTTTCACCACTGTAGTAATATGCAGATTGCGGTAATTTGGACAAAAACTTCCAATCTGAACGTAAAAAATCTTTAATCAAATGATAATAAATTAACTTCACTAAAATTTAGATACCCTATTTCCCACTCAGGAACGCTATGAATGTAAATTGTGTTGAATCCTTACTGCTAATATTTAACAATATTATAGCTGTGATACAGTAAAAAATAAAAGTTTTACTTAAATTTTTAAACCTTATTCTCTCCCAAGAAGTGATGTAAACACATCAGAGAATTATTACCTAAGTTTAACTTGGGGCATAAATAGTTCTCATCTTGGAAAAAAAAAATACATTTTAAAATTTAAGTTATGTATTACCCCACTAAGTTCGCTACCTGCGTAAAAATAGCTATCCATTAGAAACTTTTTACTAAAATATAAATTTGATCAAAGCAAAAACTTATTCTGAAAATATCCTCTTTATTTCCACTATGACGCAACATTCACCTTTTTAATTTCTGAAAAAAAAAAAAAAAAAAAAAAAAAAAAAACTAGCTCAATTTATTATTTCACGTGAAAATCTTTCAACTAAACAGAAAGAAATTATTAATACGGCTTTTGAAATTTTTGCAACAATGAAGTAAAAATGCTACATTTTCTATGAAAAATGTCCGTTGATTTTCAATGAAAAAAGCGAAAATTGGAATTATTAAGAAAAATATTTGAATAATGCAAAAAACAATTGGCCCATGTTTCTCTCTGGGTTATAATTCATCCATATGCAAAGGTATTTTACCATTCGTTTTGACCCCGACGTCAGGCAAACGTTTTTACACTTTAAATTTATAATATCAGTAGAATTAGTAAAGAAAAAAAATGAGTGGCATTAGGGACAAAAAGCTGGGAAGAAAAAATGAAAAAGTTATGATCTCCATAGGCTTTTACATGTTAAAGTAACCAGCGCGGACGCGCTATAGCGCGTAAATTACGTGAAAAATCGGAGACGGGAAGCAAAAAAATAGCTCTTACGCGTCCCGCAGGACGCGTAATTTCGTCAAAAAATCGCGGAAAAAAGCTGATTTTCGCCAAAGGATATTAAAAAGTTGCGCAGATTTCATCAAATTATCGCGGAAAATACGCAGTTTTCGTAAAAGGGCTGCGGAAAATACGCGGTTTTCGTAAAAGGGCTGCAAAAAAAATAGCGTATTTCGTCGAATGGTCGCGAAAAAATAGCGAATTTCATCAAAAAATCGCAGGAAAAAGGAGATTTTCGTCAAAGAATCGCAGAAAATAGCTCAAATTTCATCAAAATATCGCGGAAAAACTCTATTTTCGTAAAAAGGCCGCGAAAAAATAGCGTATTTCGTCAAATGATCGCGAAAAAATAACTAATTTTGTCCAAAAAGCGCGGAAAAAAGCCGATTTTCGTCAAAGAATCGCAAAAAATAGCCAAAATTTCATCAAAATATCGCGGAAAAAACGCGATCTTTGTAAAAGGGACACGCAAAAATAGAGTATTTAGTCAAATAATCACGAAAAAATAGCGAATTTCTTCAAAAAATCGCAGAAAAAGTCTATTTTCGTCAAAGGATCGCGAAAAAAGCGCAAATTTAATCAAAATATCGCGAAAAAAACGCAGTTTTCGTAAAAGGCCCTGCGAATAAACAGTGTATTTCGTCAAAGGATCGCAAAAAAATAGAATTTCGTCAACGATCTCGAAAAAAGATCACATTTCGTCAAAAAATAAGATTTTCGTAACAGGTTCGCGAAAAAACAGCGAATATCGTCAAAGCATCCAAAGCACCAAAAAAGATGTGCAAACCAAACTTATAAGTAGAACATTCATAAAATGGGATTTAATTTCTTTTTTTACGAGTTTCTTAAAAATACAGCATGATTTCAGTGTACTTTGATAATGTTTTCAGGGGGCGTTTATACAAATAAGGAATGTCGATTTCAGAAATACAGTCTTTGTTTCTCTAAAGTAGATGCATTTTTATGCATTTTTTTGCATTTTTATGCATGACCATTATTCTGAGTTCCTTTGTAATTTTTTAATTGCTATTAAGTTAAATAAAATTACAATTATAATGACGCCAATTTGATGATGATTATTTCTTGGCAATTTTTCAACAATAAAAATATTACCATAAATTTTATAAATATATTTAATTTCAATCACTTTACAAAAAATATACATTAATAATTATTATTTGAATATAAATCACACGATCAGAAACGTAAAAAAATAATTCATTTCAACTCTTCTTTTTATAATATTTTTTATTATTATGACGGTCAATCAATATATAATCACTGACATCCATAATATTATTATTATTATAATTATTATTTTCCTTGCATAAAAACTATTGTGATGTAATAATTATTTTATAATAAATAATTTAGTTGAAATGTTTTATTTATAAATAACAATGAAGTTTTACATAATAAGCATATCAGAATTCTGGTGTCGCCATCTTTTGACGCAATTGCGTACTACATTTTGTCTCTTATTCGGAAAAAAAAGAAAAAACTAACGCTTTTCACCGCTTTGAAAGAATCTCTTGTGACTAGAGGTCTATTTCGCAAATATTAAGAAAATTACTGCATACAAAAATATTAAAATGGGTAGTATTATAGAGAAATGTTTGATAAAAACGTTGAAGTAGTTTTTAAATCGAAGAATTATTTTAAGAGATATTTAATGTTAAATCTGGATAAAATTGTCTCATTAAAAAAGTCTCATAGGAAAAAAAAAATTACATGGGAATTTAATCATTTTCATTCAATTTAATCATTCAATAGAAACTCGAAGTTTGCAGAGTGCATTTATTATTTTTAACTTGCCTAATTTTTTGACGGTTTATTTCAATTTTAAATTAAAATTTTCAGAATTTCCAGAAATATTTTTTACAAATTTTAGAAAAGGTTATTTTAAATTGTTGCCAATTGTTAAAACAGCGCAAAGAATAATATATCCTTTAAATTAAAAATTTATTCACACGTGACTATTATAAACAGAAAAAAATCCTTTTAAATTAGAATTAAATGATAACGTGTTAAAAGCAGGAAAATATTAAACATTACGTCATAAAAATGGTTTTTACACATGCTTACTTAAAATGAAAGAAAATTATAAAATAATCAATTATTTTCAAATTAGAATTAAATGATTACGCATTAAAAGCAGGAAAACATTGAAAATTACGTCATAAAAATTATATTTACACGTGAATATTAAAAGAAAAAGAAAATTTTTAAATAATAAATTCATTGATATGTGTTAAAAGTCGTAAATGGAGGAAATTACGTCATATTGGCCAAAGTGGCCAAATAATAATATTTCAAAACAGTTTAAATTAAAAAATATATTTATATGAGAGATTTATTTCAAATTTCGAGATGATATTTTTAACTATAGTTGCCAATTTTAAGGTAGCGCAAATAATAATATCTTTCTAATAATAAAAATATTTTCAGTTGAATGTTACAAAGAGAAAGGAAAGTTTGGTGAAAATTATGTCAGATTTAAAACATTACATTTAAAATCTCTTATTTAAAATCATTTTCTTATAGCGTTGTTAAAAAATACCATAAAGCAAACACTCTGTTGGCTTAGTTCCTTTTATATTTGGTAATTTTCAAATGTTTAACTAATCTTATTTAATCAAGCACGGAAACAGCAACTAACATCAGCTGATTCGGTCTTGAAATCCCTCAGTAAAAGGGAAACCCGTTTACAGTAAGATCGCCATTGATTTTTTAATTATACAGAGCAACCTCGATTATCCGAGCTAATTGGGACTGTTAGTAAATCGGAATCGGAAATCTCGGTTAATAGAAACTGTGTGTAAAAACTTGCCGTGCTTGCGAATTTAACATCTCTTTTAAAAAAATATATAGAACGTTTTTTAAATAATAAAAATAAATATATGTAAAGTTCTGTTTCACAGCTTAACAAATTTAAAAAGAAAATCAACTACCAGTAGTAAATTTTAAAATGCAAATTGAAAAATTTACGAAAGTTCACACAGCCACTGGAAACAAAGCATTGTTCGCTGTTGACTTCTCAGGGTCCAGTGTTTCTTTGGAGTTGAGTGCTTTTGGGGGCAGAAGGGCCTGTATAGCACGGACAGTGAGCTAAAGAGTGTGGTTATTTTTAAGGCTCATTCAAAAGTAAAAAAAAAATTAGACTTTGTTATCGGCTCGGTTAACAGAAACCTCGATTAATCGAAGCTCGGTTAATCCAGGTTCTACTATAATTCAATCTTCCGTAATCTTTTTAAAGCAGATCAAATTAATGAACTTTAGCACAAAGTCACATAGCTGATAACTGCCATGCTTGTTGGCCACCACCTTTTTTTTAAAAAGTTTGCTTCACCTTATTCAATTAATGAGATATCTCCGATAAAATAAGTCACATTTTCCCGTTCTAAAATACTGGTATCCAAAAATCGTAGCATGTAACTGACACTACAAGTACTCATGGAACTAGACTATTTTAAGTCTGATTTTTATTATAGACTATATAAAATTATTAAAAATATATATTATGATAGGAACTAGCGGGCTTCGTCCGCTATTTACGTTACGGATATAAAAATCATGTTTTTTTTTTTTAGGGAAAAAGAAATAAAAACCTATTTGACGATAGGTTTATAAAGACACATTTTGTATTTGTTATATTTCCGGGGATGAGGAGGGGGGGGGGGACTATTTTGATTAAATATCGCAATTAGTCCACATGACAGATATAATTATGATAGACACTAGTGGGCTTCGCCCCTCTATGGCACCTTATGGGTCCAGCTTCCATAACTCAGAAACCACCTTTCGGACATCAATGCAACAGATTCCAAACGTTATAATTAACTTAATAATCACCCTATATAGCATTAAAGTAAATTTATGAGTACTGCATACTATTTTTTTATCGTAATTTCTGAAGAGAAAAAATTATTTCGGTTCCATTCTTAGGTACTGGTCTGAAAAATTTTGAAAAAGGGGGAAGGAGGGGACATGAGACTGCTGTTTGTGAAACAACACAACGGGGTCTGGCTTATTCAACTTGGTTTTTGATGACTTCAATTGGAAGGTGGTTTGTTTAAAAGAATGCATTCCCTGCCCCATGAAAATTGGAACTATTGGTGCACCATCTATGTAAGGATTTAATAATTATAAATTAACATTTTGGATTTATTAATTTAAGGATAAAGTGTTTTTAAAGGAATATCAAATGAAACCCTCTGTGCGATCTGCGATTATACTTACCCACTTGTTTTTATATACAAACTGCTATAAGGAAAATTGTAATTAAATAGTAAAAATTAAATCTGCATTAAATTCCATAAGTATCTTTTTTTTAATCATTTTATCACTAACCTCAAAAAAGTAATGATATCAATGCAAAAACCCTTGACGGGTTAAAAGTTTCTGACGCAGCACTTTATCTTATGCTCTAAGAATTTTAAATATGGAACTTAAAAATACTGATATCAAATTTTGAGTGACGTTATGCTATTTCTTAAAAAATATATTTGTATTTATTTCATCATTTTATTTTTGTTTTATTTATAATCGCATGTGCAAAAGTTATGTTCAACATGAAAAGCTGCATAAAATTTTATTCGCTGTTGCTTTATCATTTACATCTCTCATAAATTCAAAATATGAGTTTTAAAAGATAAAAATAAGTGAAAATATAAAATTTAAGTGACGCCTTGATGTGACTTTAAAAGGTTTGTTTTAAAATTCAATTTAAATTATTTTTGACTTGGTTAAAATATTTTTTTACATCTACACAATACTTTTAATTTTCCAATTCACTGTTAAATATATCACTTTCATTGAATCTATACTATGCATTGAAATGTATTTATTTCAATAAATTGATTTATCTTTTGTGTCACACTATTCAAAATTGTGAGTAAGATTTATGTAAATGGTTTCTTTGCGTCATTGTGTCCAAACTACATGAAATGTATGAAAAAGGATAGTTTGACGCAAATAAACCATTTACATAAATCTTACTCACAATTTTGAATAGCGTGACACAAAAGATAAATCAATTTATTGAAATAAATACATTTCAATGCATAGTATAGATTCAATGAAAGTGATATATTTAACAGTGAATTGGAAAATTAAAAGTATTGTGTAGATGTAAAAAAATATTTTAACCAAGTCAAAAATAATTTAAATTGAATTTTAAAACAAACCTTTTAAAGTCACATCAAGGCGTCACTTAAATTTTATATCATATCTTTTAAAACTCATATTTTGAATTTATGAGAGATGTAAATGATAAAGCAACAGCGAATAAAATTTTATGCAGCTTTTCATGTTGAACATAACTTTTGCACATGCGATTATAAATAAAACAAAAATAAAATGATGAAATAAATACAAATATATTTTTTAAGAAATAGCATAACGTCACTCAAAATTTGATATCAGTATTTTTAAGTTCCATATTTAAAATTCTTAGAGCATAAGATAAAGTGCTGCGTCAGAAACTTTTAACCCGTCAAGGGTTTTTGCATTGATACAGTTTACAAGAATATGAATGTTTTACATGCATATGCACTTATTTTTTTAAATTTGTTTCAACATAATTGAATTTTACTTCATATAATATTTAACATGTTGGGTTTTGTCTAAGTTGTGCGTTGGAGCATGTGTATGTGCTCATTCAGAGGGGGAGGGGAGGAGGATTCAAAAAGTCTTGGCGAAATTTCAAACTTACACCCATGGTTACATGTTCGTTGGTACAATTAATTTTAGCAATATTTTACTATCTATATTATAAAGGACAAACATATTTGTGCGTAACGCATACGTCATTTTGCGAATGGCAACACCTTGAAATTTGAAATAAAATTTCGGTTTTGCAATTTTCTCTACTGCAAACTTTTAAACTTCTAAACATCGCACATTTTAAATTTTTATACCGTCGTATAAGGAAAAAAATGCTCTTTTAAATGCAATTTGTTTGAAAGCTGTATCTCAATTTATTTTTGAGATATTAATTTTTTTGTAGTTTTTAATACCATTTTTCTAATCGTGGCAACAAAAGTACCCCATTTCTATTGAAAGTAAACAGAAAATATGAGATTACTATCTTTTTGTTGCCATTTTCTCATAAAACCTGAAAAAAAAGTTGAAATTAAAATACGGGCTATGTCAAAAATATTGTCTGTTATTCCGTGATAATGACGTCATATGCATACTTTTCTATAGACAAAGTTAAAGACTAGATTGTAAAAGTGGATTGCTTTAGCAGATGCAAATGACGTCATTTTATAAAATTTAAAAAAATGCATGTATTTTAATTCTTAAAACTGAATTATGTTTTGTAGAAGTGCATCATTTTCACAGCCCAGCTGCTTTGAAATTCTTCACAGGTGAAAATGCTTCACTTTTGAAAATAATGTAATCGAAATCACACACTGATAAAACGCAATGTTTTACAAAAATTTAGAGTGTCTTTATAAAAGGGAGGCGACATGCAAATAATAGCGATTTACATTACAGAAATTTATTATTCTCACCTGGATGGATTTGCTTCGCCAAGTTAGACAAGCAAACAAATAATTCGAGGTTTTAAATATCATGTTCTTGAAGTTTTTGTCCAAAATTCTCTCGAATAATAAAATTTTAATGCTATTCTTTAAGACATTCTACTATAATTTTATCAAAATAACATAATTTGCTGAATTTAATTCTTCATAATATTATATAATCTACATATTTAAAACACAAGTGTGTTTTTTAGTCATCTGCCCTGAGCTTTTTGCTGAACCAATTTTACTGATATTTTTTTTAACTGAAAGCTGTTCATTTGTAGATGTGATCGCACTGTTTTTTTTTTTTTTTAATATTGCCATTTTTATATTTAAATTTTAAAAGCATTTTATGAAGTTTCTTCAAAATGGTGAAAATTAGATAGCTTTCATTATTGCAGACAAGAGAGAAATATCGAGGTATTTTTATCTTTATTCATGCCATTTTCTGATAAAAATTAAAATTTGTTGATAAAAATTTTTGTATAGGGTTTAGTGATGCAAAATCCCATTAGGAGCATAATATTATATTTGGGCATAATAACGCAAAATGACATACTGCTTTTGAAAACACGCATTTTCCTCATAAATTTTCTATATTGTTTTTCCTTCTGCATGTGTACTGATACTAAGTTTCAGACACTAGGCGAAATGTTATTTAAGTGAAAATGAAGTCATATTTAAAAGAAAACGATCATTTTCTAAGATAAAATTAAACATTGTAACACAAATGCATCTAAAAAACATAAATTACGGAAATTTTTACTCTCCGGAATGGAGATTAGAATCTCCAGTAAAGAGTGCGTCTGTTCACATAAAAGATGTTGCTGACAATCGTGACTTCAGGTTTTGATTTAAAATGATTTAAAAATAATATGGATATGAGAAGTGCTTACTGATTGTTTATATTATAAAGAACAAATGTATCTGTGTGTAATGCTGACACTTTTTTAATCTTCTGATCATCGTACATTTTCAATTTTCGTCGTATAGAGAACAAATTTACTTTCAAATGCAATTTGTTTAAAAACTGTATCTTAATTGACTGATGTATTATGTTTTCTAAAATAATTTTTAGGCATTCTTTTTTTAAAGTTTATCTTATCACGTGCCAGTTTCAATACATTATAATAATAAACATTTTGCACATAAAGCAACAAATATTGTTCAGCATTTGTTTCTGACTATTTTTGCATAACGAAATTAATACTTCCTTTATAAACGAATAAAAGAATAATATTAAAAAAACACCAATCTAACATATTTGTGAAAAACAAATTACCGAAATTAATATTTCTTTTATAAACAAATAAAAGAATAATATTAAAAAAACACCAATCTAACATATTTGTGAAAGACAAATTAACAAAATTAATACTTCTTTTATAAATAAATCAAAGAATAATATTAAAAAAACACATCTAACATTTGTAATCGTACAATTTAAATTTTTAGATCACCAAATAGGATTTTTTTTTTCAAATGAGATTTGTTTGCAAAGTTCACCTCAGTTTACTGATTGTCTATGGTTTTAAAAACAATTTTAAAGCATGAAATATTTTTAATTTATCTATATCGCACGGAGCTCGATTAGGAAAGATTAATCCGTTTGCCCTTAAAACAGTATAAAGAGTTCATCATTTTCATACGGCTAATATCCATTTAAAAAAAAAACTTTCCTATGAATAAATAAATAAAATAATATAAATGAAACACAAATTTAACAGATATGTATAAGTTCTGAAATTATCAGAACATAAAAGGATGCCGTAAGTAGCAAAATCGTGGTCAAATAACTCTTAGCATGCAGCTAGTAAGAAAATATTGCTTTTGATAAATTTAAAAAACTTATTTGATTGTATAATTCGTATTTTTCATATGAAAAATGCTTTTTTAATGTAAGTGGGCAATATAAAAAAATTTTTAGTTTTCAATTAAAAAAAATGTTTTCACCTATATTCTGTAACCCGGGAAGCCCAGGTACGATCCTCTAGTAAAAATAATCTCAAACAGTTTTGATTCTGTTGAATCGGAACCTCATGGTGCGAATCATTGAGAAGATAGACTTAGAAAATATTTCAAATTGTGCATGCCATCTTTTTCATTGCGTAGCATCATCAGCAAGTATTAAACATATTTTTTCCAATTTCAGCATGATTCAAAACAAACTTAGAAATATCCTTGGATTACAAGCTGTTACAAAATTGGTAATAAAGACAAACATCTCCTGATCCTGAAGCATTTGACAACTGTTAAATATTTTACAACTTTTATATATCTTGAATAACAAAATTTCATAGTATGCATTTCTGCTAATTTCTTTTATTTCCTGGTTATTTAATATTTTAACTAAAAGGAAATTTTTATCATTATATTTTTCTACTTATTGATGTTCCCCCCGTAGTAAAATACTTTGTGTCCTAAAAAGGACTGACTGATTTTAAAATCCAGTAACTTGCAAACGGTGACAGATATTTAAAAAATTCTTGCAGGAGGGTTATGCATAAGGTCAAAAGTTTTTTTAGAGTGATTTTTTATTTTAGTTCGAATTACAAACAATAGATGGCGCTGTAAGCAGTAGGCGCTAAATACAGGCTCGATTTTTTGGCAAATCTCTTCCATGCGGAAAAAGGAGATTATAAAATGTATTGAGTGGGTCCCAAAGGACCAAAAATCGAGCCTGAATTTAGTGTCTATTGATAACAGCGTCATCTGTTGTTTGTAATTCAAACTAAAATCGAAATTTACCGTAAAAAAACTTTTGACCTCATGCATAACCCTCCTGCAAGAATTTTTTAAATATCTGTCACCATTTCCAAGTTATTGAATTTTAAAATCAGTCGGTCCTTTTTAGGACACCCGGTATGTACTGAATGTTTTTATGCATATGGGTCAGTCTCTGAAAATTGGCTGTTTTTTTTTTAGGGTTTCGTTCATCTGACGAAACCCTATTCGTCTCGCTCCTCTGTGTATCCGTCTGTCTGTCCGTCACAGGGCCCGTTCTCAGAAACTATACATGTTGGAGACTTGAAATTTTGCATACTTATAGCTGGACACCTCAGATCAAACAACAAATCATAAAATTTTCAAAAAGTCGTACATTTAACTCTTTGGGCTCCCACATGTCTATTTTAAATAATTCTTTCTATGTGAGCCTCTAATTAGGTTGGAGCGTAAAATTTTGCATACTTATAGCTGAACATCTCACAACAAACGACAAATCATAAAATTTTGAAAAAGTTGTAAATTTAACCCTTTGTGGTTTCACATGCATATTTTAAACAATCCTTTCTAAGCGATTCCCTAATTAGGTTGGAGGCGTGAAATTTTGCATACTTATTGCTGAACACCTCACATCAAATGACAAACCATAAAATTTTGAAAAAGCCATACATTTAACCCTTTGAGCTCCCACATGTGTATTTTAAACAACTCTTTCTATGTGAGCCTCTAATTAGGTTGGAGGCGTGAAATTTTGCATACTTGTAGCTGGACACCTCAGATCAAATGACAAACCATAAAATTTTGAAATAGTCGTACATTTAACCCTTTGGGCTCCCACGTGTGTATTTTAAACAATTCTTTCTAAGTGAGCCCCTAATTAGGTTGGAGGCATGAAATTTTGCATACTTATAGCTGAACACCTCACATCAAATGACAAACCATAAAATTTTGAAAAAGTCGTACATTTAACTCTTTGGGCTCCCACATGTCTATTTTAAATAATTCTTTCTATGTGAGCCTCTAATTAGGTTGGAGCGTAAAATTTTGCATACTTATAGCTGAACATCTCACAACAAACGACAAATCATAAAATTTTGAAAAAGTTGTAAATTTAACACTTTGGGGTTTCACATGCATATTTTAAACAATCCTTTCTAAGCGATTCCCTAATTAGGTTGGAGGCGTGAAATTTTGCATACTTATTGCTGAACACCTCACATCAAATGACAAACCATAAAATTTTGAAAAAGCCATACATTTAACCCTTTGAGCTCCCACATGTGTATTTTAAACAACTCTTTCTATGTGAGCCTCTAATTAGGTTGGAGGCGTGAAATTTTGCAGACTTGTAGCTGGACACCTCAGATCAAATGACAAACCATAAAATTTTGAAATAGTCGTACATTTAACCCTTTGGGCTCCCACGTGTGTATTTTAAACAATTCTTTCTAAGTGAGCCCCTAATTAGGTTGGAGGCGTGAAATTTTGCATACTTGTAGCTGGACACCTCAGATCAAATGACAAACCATAAAATTTTGAAATAGTCGTACATTTAACCCTTTGGGCTCCCACGTGTGTATTTTAAACAATTCTTTCTAAGTGAGCCCCTAATTAGGTTGGAGGCATGAAATTTTGCATACTTATAGCTGAACACCTCACATCAAATGACAAACCATAAAATTTTGAAAAAGTCGTACATTTAACTCTTTGGGCTCCCACATGTCTATTTTAAATAATTCTTTCTATGTGAGCCTCTAATTAGGTTGGAGCGTAAAATTTTGCATACTTATAGCTGAACATCTCACAACAAACGACAAATCATAAAATTTTGAAAAAGTTGTAAATTTAACCCTTTGGGGTTTCACATGCATATTTTAAACAATCCTTTCTAAGCGATTCCCTAATTAGGTTGGAGGCGTGAAATTTTGCATACTTATTGCTGAACACCTCACATCAAATGACAAACCATAAAATTTTGAAAAAGCCATACATTTAACCCTTTGAGCTCCCACATGTGTATTTTAAACAACTCTTTCTATGTGAGCCTCTAATTAGGTTGGAGGCGTGAAATTTTGCATACTTGTAGCTGGACACCTCAGATCAAATGACAAACCATAAAATTTTGAAATAGTCGTACATTTAACCCTTTGGGCTCCCACGTGTGTATTTTAAACAATTCTTTCTAAGTGAGCCCCTAATTAGGTTGGAGGCGTGAAATTTTGCATACTTGTAGCTGGACACCTCAGATCAAATGACAAACCATAAAATTTTGAAATAGTCGTACATTTAACCCTTTGGGCTCCCACGTGTGTATTTTAAACAATTCTTTCTAAGTGAGCCCCTAATTAGGTTGGAGGCATGAAATTTTGCATACTTATAGCTGAACACCTCACATCAAATGACAAACCATAAAATTTTGAAAAAGTCGTACATTTAACTCTTTGGGCTCCCACATGTCTATTTTAAATAATTCTTTCTATGTGAGCCTCTAATTAGGTTGGAGCGTAAAATTTTGCATACTTATAGCTGAACATCTCACAACAAACGACAAATCATAAAATTTTGAAAAAGTTGTAAATTTAACCCTTTGGGGTTTCACATGCATATTTTAAACAATCCTTTCTAAGCGATTCCCTAATTAGGTTGGAGGCGTGAAATTTTGCATACTTATTGCTGAACACCTCACATCAAATGACAAACCATAAAATTTTGAAAAAGCCATACATTTAACCCTTTGAGCTCCCACATGTGTATTTTAAACAACTCTTTCTATGTGAGCCTCTAATTAGGTTGGAGGCGTGAAATTTTGCATACTTGTAGCTGGACACCTCAGATCAAATGACAAACCATAAAATTTTGAAATAGTCGTACATTTAACCCTTTGGGCTCCCGCGTGTGTATTTTAAACAATTCTTTCTAAGTGAGCCCCTAATTAGGTTGGAGGCATGAAATTTTGCATACTTATAGCTGAACACCATCATGCGAGAAATCATAAAATTTTGAAAATGTCGTACATTTAACCCTTTGGGCTCCTACATGCGTATTTTAAGCAATTCTTTCTAACTGAGCCCCTTATTAAATTGGAGATTTGAAATTTTGCATACTTATAGCAGAACACCTGAGGCCATGCGACAAATCATAAAATTTTGAAAAAGTTTAACCCTTTGAGCTACCACATATGTATTTTAAGCAATTCTTTCTAACAGAGCCCCTAATTAAGTTAGAAACATGAATTTTTGCATACGTATAGCTGAATAACTCAGACTGCACGACAAATCATAAACTTTTCAAAAAGTCTTATATTATTTACTCCTCCGGACTTTAACTTGTGTATTTTAAGCAATTTTTCTAACCTTCGCCCTTTTCACCCGGGGAGCACTTTTCCAACTTTTGCCGACACCCCTTTGACCATTCTTTCATATAATGCACCATAACCTTACATATTTTAGTTCCACTTTTTACCGCCAGGGGCGCCTACTTATCTCGGGCGCTATGGGCCCAATCCCCTCGACTAATATATCTACGGATAGTATGTAAAACGGAGTTTATTTCGGATAGAGGTTTGTTTAGAATAGAGTGCGCCCCTGGTTGTGAAATGTGGAACTAACAGATTTTTCAAAAGGATAAAGTGTTTTGAAAGGAATATTAAACAAAACCCTCTGTGCGATCTGTGATCACACTTACCCACTTGTTTTTAATTGAACCCAATAAAATTGCCTCAAAATTTAGCCTGAAAGTACCTTATTGCTATATTTATCAAAAAATATGAGCCAAACTGTACCTAATAGATCTTCTGGGATTTTAATTATTTTAATAATTAAAAAATGAGGGAATGAAAGATCACCATTAAAATTGACTCTTTTCATATAACACATTAATTTTGATGTAATTATTAGTAGACAAGAATAAAACATATTTTCAAAATGGTTTATTTCATTACAGTGACATTTTTATCCATAAATAATCACATATAAAATTATTTATCAAATTTATACTGGCTTGCTCTGCTATTGCAAGCGTACATTTTACCCTTTGGGCTCCCACGTGCGTATTTTAAGCAATTCTTTCTAACTGAGTCCCTTATTAAATTGGAGATTTGAAATTTTGCATACCTATAGCAGAACACCTGAGGCCAGGCGATAAATCATAAAATCTTGAAAAAGTCTTACATTTAACCCTTTGAGCTCCCACATGTGTATTTTAATCAATTCTTTCTAAGTGAACCTCTAATTATGTTGGAGGCGTGAAATTTTGCATACTTAACAGCTGAACACCTCACAAGAAATGACAAACCATAAAATTTTGAAAAAGTTGTACATTTAACCCTTTGCGCTCCCCCATGTGTATTTTAAACAATTCTTTCAAAGTGAGCCCCTAATTAGTCTGGAGGCGTGAAATTTTGCATACTTATAGCTGAACACCTCACATCAAACGACAAATGATAAAATTTTCAAAAAGTCGTGCATTTAACCCTTTGGCTCCCACATATATATTTTAAACAATTCTTTCTAAGTGAGCCCCTAATTAAATTGGAGGCGTGAAATTTTGCATACTTATAGGTGAGTACCTCACATCAAACGACAAATAAAATTTTGAAAATGTCGTACATTTAACCTTTTGGGCTCCCACATGTGTATTTTAAACAATTCTTTCTAAGTGAGACCATATTTAGGTTGGAGGCGCGAAATTTTGCATACTTATAGCTGAACACCATCATGCGACAAATCATAAAATTTTGAAAAAGTCGTACATTTAACCATTTGGGCTCCCACATGCGTATTTTAAGCAATTCTTTCTAAGAGAGTCCTTAAGGGGTCTCAGGACTCTTAAAGTTTTAAAATTTTCGAAATTTTAATTTTTTTAGATGTTAAACTCCTATCTTTTCTGAACATTTTTATATAATTGTTTCCTTGAAATTCCTATTAGAACTGAAGTTATGGCTTTTACATTTATACACGTTCAATAGCTGAAGCGTCGTTTCGGAAACTTTGAAACCACTTTTCTCCAAATGACGTTTTTGGGCATAACGCGCACGATATCTCAAAAATTTATGAATATTTTTTCATGAAATTTTCAAAACATATGTTTCATGTTAGTCTGTATAAACTGAACCTAAAATTTCCGTTTTATTGTTCAAAACAATATTTTTTTAGGTGATTATACTGTTGAAATTTTCTTAATTTTGCATTAGCTAAATGCAACTTTGTATTAAAAATATAAAAAAGCTTTAAATAGAAATTTATTTAGGTTCAGGGTAATTATTACAATCAGAAGTATAAGTAGGCACCAAAAGTTTCATTCTAGTTGCAACACTTATTTTGTAATCGTGCACGTAAGCTGTTATGCAGATTTTTTGCTCTCCAAATCTCTAACAGTTTGGAGCGCCCTGTAAATGCTAATTCTGCATCTTATAAGTTTTTAAATGCATGAAATGAAAGAACATATATTTTATTCCAATTAAAATTGTCTTAAAATCAAATACATTTTAAGATATTAAATGTTGAAAATGGTCTTTTTTTTTATTTTTTCCAATTTTAAGAGTCCTGAGACCCCTTAAGTTGAAGACATGAATTTTTGCGTATGACCTCAGACTTCTCGACTGAATACCTCAGACTACACGACAAATCATAAAATTTTCAAAAAGTCTTATATTATTTACTCCTTCGAACTCTAATTAGTGTATTTTAAGCAATTTTTCTAACCTCTGCCCTTTTCACCCGGGGAGCCCTTTTCCAATTTTTGCCGACACCCCTTTGACCATTCTTTCATATTATGCACCATAGCTTTACATATTTTAGTTCCACTTTTTACCACCAGGGGCACCTACTTATCTCGGGTGCTATGGGCCCAATCCCCTCGACTAATATATCTACGGATAGTATGTAAAACGGAGTTTCGTTTGGATAGAGGTTTGTTTAGAATAGAGTGCGCCTCTGGTTGCGAAATGTGGAACTAACAGATTTTTCAAAAGGATAAAGTGTTTTGAAAGGAACATTAAACGAAACCCTCTGTGCGATCTGTGATCACACTTACCCACTTGTTTTGAAAAAAATTCCTGTATGTCTTGTACAATTTTCGTTGTATTTTTACCTTAGCGTAACTGTGTATCATGAATTTTACTTATGGTATTATATGTTTGAAATAATCCTTTATGCATTAAAAATTATGTCATAGAAAAACTTATATATTTTTAAGATTTTCTCACTTACTGCATTATAAATTCTTCTTAATTTGTAGCTTTTTATCTAAAAATTTATCTATCTTTCGATGAGGAGATATACTGTTTTCATTACTTTTACTCACTAGTAGATATCTTTTCTTTTGCCTTTCAGCTCGAGACTTTTGAATCGAATATTGACGCTTAGTTCCACTTAATTCTCGAACAGTCTTTGATCTTTTCCCCAAAATTCTGCTATGTCCAACTATAGTTTGGGATGTGACTGGAATACAATTTAAATTCTTGCTACATGTTGGCTGTTGTACATTATCTGTATCTATAGCCTGTTCGGTGCATTTCTTCTGTCAATAATGTTCTGAATTTTTTTTCCACTGTTTTCTTTTTTGACACTAGGGGGCTCTGTCCCATACGAGCTACGCTCGCCAACCCCGTTCAGACAACCATAGACTAAAAGCACGCTAATGTGATCGGCTTTAAAAAGATTTTGGAAGATTGAATTATAATTTAAAAAACAGTGGCGATCTCCCTATAAACGGATTTCTATTCATTTCTCTTTTATTGGGGAATTTTAAGGCCAAATCAGCTGCTGTTAAAAGGTACAATGGCTGTTTTCGTCTTTGATTAAATAAAATCAGTTAAACATTTCAAAATAAGCTAATATACAATGAATTAAGTAGAGTCTGTCTCCTGGTATTTTTTAACAAAGCAAAAAGAAAGTTCTTTTAAATAAGACATTTTAAATGTATCGTTTTTAATCTGACATAATTTTCACCAAACTTTTCTTTCTCTTTTTAATATTCACGTGAAAATACTTTTGTTAAAAATAAAATATTATTTGTGCTGTCCTAACAAAAATAGTTGAAAAAAAAAAAATCTCAAAATATCAAATAAATGTCTCGCGCAATTTTTAAATTTAAACTGTTTTGCAATATTGTTTTTTGTTCATTTTACGTAATAAGTGTAATGTGACGTAATTTCTCCTATTTAAGGCTTCTAACGAATGTTAATGAATTTATTATTTTATAATATCCTTTCTCTTTTAAAATTCACGTATAAATATAGTTTCTATGACGTAATTTTCAATAAGTTCCTGCTTTTTATTGTTGAGTGGTTTTTTCTCTTCTTCTAATTTTTACACTCCACTTTTAATTTACTCAAATAATTTTCACCAATGGCATTAACTTGACCTCATATTTTTAAACAAGGTGTGAGCAGTTTACCACAAAATAGATGTTGTTACCAAAGAAAAGAAACTAAAAAAAATAAGCAAATATGCTTCGAGAAATATCACTTTAGTAAATTGAAATTTAGAGCAGTTACCAACAAACAAAAACAGAATAGCGAGGAAATACATAAATTAACTTTACGTATATTAAAATGTTGCCATTAGAAATTGCAAGATTAAACCTTAATTCTTTAACAGTAAAAACACCCTCAACCATTCACAACTTATGAAGAGAATACCACCAACACTACTGGATTTGAAAACATAAGACATTCATAATAAAAAAAGGAAAAGTCAAATTTGATTACCACAGAGTCTGAAAGGTGAAAGGCTAACTCTTAAGTCTGCACCAATTTTAAACATGTTTTAATAATTTAAAAGGATGAAATAATAAAATTATGACTGCACCTTATATTCTCAAATCCAGGGGCCAAATAATCGTATAGTGTCATTAGCATTGAAAACTATAAAATCTGATGAATTTCACTTCTGACAAAATTCTTTCTTAAGCCACTCATTTATGTATCAAAATTTGTATTAATTATTCCAGTGGCTATCTAGATTTCAGTATTTATAATTTTTTTTTTTTTTTTTTTTGAAACAATGCTTACTCTTTTCAGAAGTTAATTACTTATATATAATACTTTATTTTTTTTTTTACTGAGGGAACATATGTGCGACTGAATTTCCGTCTAAAATGGATCTTGTTACCATATTACCTAACTCCTTAATTTAAAGACTTAAGAACCAGCATAAGTATAACCAGAAAAGTAAGTTAATAAGAGGGGTAACACACATTAAAATTAATCCACATAACACTCATAAAATGAAAGGGAAATGCATAGTAAGTATAAAAGCCATTAATAAAAAAAAAAAGGTAACAAAACCCTCAATTCATTTCGCACAGTATTCCTCCTTTAATACTTAATCTTACTACTGATACAGAGTTAAAAGATCTTAAGATTCTTTAGTATTTATTTCATTTACTAATGAGATTAAAACCTTTTTTTTTTTTATTTTAGAGATTAATTTAGTTGAAAGAGAAGTGAGCAAAGCAGAGCAATACATTTGACATCATTTTATTAAACTTCAGATCTTATTAAGAATTTAATATTATTTTTGCCAATATTTTGCAGTGAAATTTCAGTATAAAAAAAATCAATTAGATACATGACAGGGTTTAACTCAAAATAGTTTTTAATTTAAAAGACTCGCTTAACTATTATCATATTGCAGAAAATTTTCAATACAACAAAAACGCAATTAAATATTTAGCAAAGAATATCTCAAAATAGTTTTCACTTTAAAATAGCCATTTTAACACAACAAATTGCGAGGGTATTTCGATTCCTTCTAATACTTTTGACATAAATAAATATGTAAGAGATAATCAAAACAGCACAGAAAATTCTACTTACATTAAAGGCAATTCAAGAGAAGGTGTAGGCTATAACATCATTTTACTCTTCTTTATTTATTTTTTTTTTAATCTATTTGGCAGTCCTTCTAATAGGGTGGAGACAAGGTCGATCGGTGTATACTTTTCTTTAGACGAATGGATGTTGGTATTCTCCCATTGAAGCTATTTTTGTCCATATTAACTCTTTCTTTAAACCCAGGGTAACCACGGATATCACAGACAGTTCATAAAAGGAAAAAACATTCAAGGGATCACCTATCAACTTTCAATGAGGATGCACTAAACCATCATTTCCTCGACGATTTCATTACACACACAAATCCAATTTCTATGCTGCGAATCTCTTCAGATGTACCTGAATTCTGAAATCAAGGCGATGATAAGCACATGCTGATTGTGTTTCGTTAATTTCGGAGAATGCCCATAGGTTTTTTTTTCTCTTAGTTTCTTAAGACAACATGAGCTTCTAAATCTTCAATGTTAAAGTAAACATGAATCTTGTTCCAACGGTGTGAGTGGGATCAATCATGGTTGCTGCTGTACCCACGCTTGGTAAAAAAAAAAAATTCTTTAAAGATAGCAGGACCATCTGACACGTCCGTTTTCTTGAGAGACTATCTTCTTCTCTCCTAGTTTTAACAAATCCGAAACATAGTCTGACCACTGGTCAGAGGGAGGGCTAAAAGAAAGCCTCCTTTTCCCCTACCCCCACTCACTAAGAGAAAAATATCACATCTTTTTTGTCCGAAAACTCCTGCCTTAACTTTTTCCCCGTATCGTGTAATAAAATTTCACACGTGCACTCTTACTTGCTGACGTCAGACGCTCCTATTCGCTAACCTGGTAGGGTTCAACCACTTATGTAAAAGGGGGTGTAATCCACTTTCCACCCTATACTTTTTCTAATGGGCCACCCATCTTTAAATGCCAAGCAAACTATCTTTTCTCACGGCAGTATCCCATAAAAATTTCCAAAATTGCCTGTATGACAATAACTTTTAAAAGGAGGGTTATAAAATTGCACCAAGCATTTTACTTAAAAGGCTCATAAAATTTTATATACATGGTTGGCCACCCAAGCAGGCTTTTAGGCTGTGATGATAAGCAACACAAAATTGTGGGAGAATGCATTCGCAGATATTTTCCCGCGCTCATTTTATACTAACAAAACGGGGTTGCCATTCTCACAGGGTGCACCTGTTACATTTCCACCCCCCTGTTTGGTACTGAGAAACGTTTTTCTCTCTTTTTCTTCTTCTTTTTTTTTTTTTTTTTTTTTTTCTCTCCCCAAAACATGAAACACATACGCAGAACAACATTGTACTTTAAGGGTTCTAACAACTACTGTCTGCATCAACTTGTTTATCAAACATTTCTCTAATATCACCGATTTTCATATTTTTGTATGCAATATTTTTCTTAATATTAACGAAGAAAGACCTCCGGTCAGAAAAAATTCAAAACCGGCGGCTGTGATAGAGTTAGTATTTTCTTTTCTTTTTAGAATAGGAAGATAATTTACGTTATAGCACAAAATTAGCACTTGCCAGGCGTCGAGTAACACTTAAAACGTGACGATTAACTTTATTGACCTCACTCGCCAAACTCTAATGGCACCACTCGCCAAACGCGATGGTTGAAAGATAATTCAGGGAGGAAAGGGGTGAAATTCGTTCGGAATTTACAGCGTCCAAATTGGCGATTCTCCCGAATGTAAGAAAAAGAAAGTAGCAGGGGTGATTCTGTCTTGAATTTTCCAAAAAGTTGCGGCATTCGTTTCCGAAAAAGAAAAGGAAAAACGGTCATCAGTCCGAAAATTCGGACATAAAAATATCGCTAATTTTGATATGGTTGTAAAAAAAAATCAATTTTGTCAATCGTTCGTAGAAAAAAATCACCAATTCCGTCAAAGAATCGCGAAAAAACGTGAATTTCGCCCAAGGGCCGCGTAAAAAACACGAATTATGTCAAAACATTGCGGGGATTTCGTGAAAAGATCGCGGAGAAAACGCAACTTTCCTGACAAAATCATGGAAAAACACAAATTTCGTCAAAAAATCGCGGAAAAAACACAATTTCGTCAAAAAATCGCGGAAAAAACACAATTTCGTAAAAAGATCGCGGAAAAAATGCATATTTCGACAAAGAATCGCGAAAAAGAATCACAAAATTCTTCAAAGTATCGTGGAAAAGTGCAAATTTCGTGAAAAGATCGTGGATAAAACGCAACTTTTTGACAAAATCGCAAAAAAACGCAAATTTTGTCAAAAGATCGCGGAAAAAACACAAATTTCGTCAAAAGATCGCTGAAAAACGCAAATTTCGTCAAAAGATCACGGAAAAAATGCAAATTTCGTCAAAAGATCGCGGGAAAAATGCAAATTTCGTCAAAAGATCGCGGAAAAAACACAAATTTCGTCAAAGGATCGCGGAAAAAACACAAATTTCGTCAAAAGATCGCTGAAAAACGCAAATTTCGTCAAAAGATCACGGAAAAAATGCAAATTTCGTCAAAAGATCGCGGGAAAAATGCAAATTTCGTCAAAAGATCGCGGAAAAAACGCAAATTTCGTCGAAAGATCGCGGAAAAAACGCAAATTTCGTCGAAAGATCGCGGAAAAAACGCAAATTTCGTCGAAAGATCGCGGAAAAAACGCAAATTTCGTCGAAAGATCGCGGGAAAAACGCAAATTTCGTCGAAAGATCGCGGGGAAAACGCAAATTTCGTCGAAAGATCGCGGAAAAAACGCAAATTTTGTCGAAAGATCGCGGAAAAAACACAAATTTCGTTAAAAGATCGGGGAAAAAAACACAAATTTCGAGGAAAGATTGCGGGGGGGGGAAATGCAAATTTCGTGAAAAGATCGCGGGAAAAACGTAAATTTCATGAAAAGATCGCGGAGTAAACACAACTTTGTCAAAAGATCGTGAAAAAAAACATAAATTTCACGAAAAGATCACGGAAAAAATGCAAATTTCGTCAAAAGATCGCCTAAAAACGCAAATTTCATCAAAAAACTTGAAAAAAATGCAAATATTTTCAAAGAATGGCAAAAAACCCCCCACAAATTTCGTTAAAAGATTACAAAAAAAAAACGCAATTTTGTGAAAATATTGCGAAAAAAACTTAGATTTTGTCAAAAGATCGCGAAAAAACGCAGATTTTGCAAAAGGTCACGAAAGAACATGAATTTCGTCAAAAGATCACAAAAAAAAAAAACGCAGATTTTGCAAAAGGTCACAAAAGAACGTGAATTTCGTTAAAAGGTCGCGAAATTCGTTGAATGGTCGCAGAAAAATGCATATTAGTTAGTGGGGGGGTCCCCTCTGCTGTAACCTTTCTGAAAATTTCCTGTGAATTTATTTCATTGCATTTAATAGTAAAAATAAAATTTTTTAGTTGAGTGTAATCATATAGAATGGTAGGTAATATATATTAGTAAACTACAATGTTGATAGTTAGAAAAAACACAATTTTGTATGGAGCGTACATAACTGTGTTACTGGCCAGTGGTTAAAAAAAACTGGCCAGTGAAAAAAATCAGTGTACTGGCCAGTGGCCAGTAGGTAAAAATGTTAATTTTGACCTATAATTCATGTGGAGTCATTTTATTGACTCGTTTTACTTGCTTGCCATTTCTCACATTTTTTAAAAATATTTTAATCCCTCTTTTTCTCTTACTTTTGCAAGCAACACTGTATCTGATTTATTTTTTCTCTTCTGATTCTATCACACTTTCTTTTTCAGCATTAATTCTTCCTTAGATAATTTCCCCATTTTAGTTTATTCTAAAAAAATAAAGATAAAGCATTAAAATTTAGCAGATTTAATGTTTATTTAAATTAGTACAATAATTTTTTTAAATTTACTTTTAACTTCTCCCAGTAAAATAATAAAAATTTAAAATGTATTATCCTTACTTAATCTAATTTAAAATTTTGAGTTTTTTAATGCGTATTTTATTTCATTAGATTTTCTTATTTTACTGTTTAGTACATATATAAATGGATTCAGATCATTCCCTCATACATTAAAATTATGAGGAAATGATGAAATACTTCTGAAAACCATATTATACAAAAATGATTAGTCTTAGGTATAGTTCCAGTTACTAAATATCTTTTGAAACACATTTCTGATAATATAACAACATAAAAAGACATTTCATTAGTTTTTATTAAATTTATAATAGATGAGGGAATGATGGGTAATAAAAATACCTACTTTGATCTTGTACAGTCCTCACCACTTAATCGAGTTACGGATAATCGAATACCTGCTTATTTGAATAGAATCCTCCAGAACTGAATTTATTCCCATTGGTTTTATGTTATTTTTCACAGCTTAAACCAAATACCTTTTACGAACGTCCCCCCTTAATTGAATGTCAACTGTGTGACCGATGTTTGAAAATAGGCGAAAAGCACGTTTCAGCTGGAATTTCCTTCCACCTTTTGTCATTTTCGTTTCCTTTACACTGAAAACAAATTTTCAGTTCTTCCTGCAATGATTTTGGCCGGCAGGTGTATAATGGACAGGCCAAATGATTCCCCCACATTAACCCCACTGTTAACCAGGCAATGTGCCGTCACTTCTAGACTCGAGATGGTAGTTGTGATATTTTGCACTTATTCAAAAAGTAACTCAATATTTACTCCTTTAAAATTCCACTTAAACTGCTTTAAACGATTTTTTTAAGGCAGTATAAGTAGCGCAAATTAGAAGTAGCAAAGTTTTGACCAAATTCAAACGACCTGCATCGTGATGTAAACCATATAAATGTATGTACTGGCATTAAATTAATACGTATTTACTTTATATTAGCATTTGTATTTATTAGCTCCCGGTATGCTATTTCTTTCTCCCAGCTAATAAAACGTAGTCTCCAAAAAATAACGTTACGTTGTATAAGCCAGCCATAAAACAAAGCAGATGTATGTACAGATGTACTGTTAAATAATCTACTTTTAAATGCAATTTGTTTGAAAACTGCATCTCCATTTATTTTTGAGATATTAATTTGTTTGTAGTTTTTAGCGTCATTTGTTTAATGCTGGCAACTCAAATACTTCATTTCAGTTGAAAGTCAAGGAACAATAGTTGAAAAATAGCAATTATATATTTTTGTAAGGACCAAGAACCTTTAAATAAATAGCAAGAGTCCAGTCTATGTGTAGAATTAAGGATCAATAACATGACGTCATCACTGACACAGTTATAGTAAAATATTTTAATTCCTGGATGAAAATGCATCTTTTGTTTTCCGAATGACATCATTATCTTCATCAGAAACATTTAGTTTTCCATATTGCTTACTATGAAAGATTATTCATTGTCATTTTATTTACACAGATTACTTAATATTATTTCTCAATAAATAATCAGTGTTCGGCTCTTACACGATTAGTGCATAATTAAAAGGAATCATCTTAACATGTTTACATTTTATGAAAACCATTGAAATTTTTCTTTTAAATATGACGCGAGTTTAAGTGGTGAAATCACGCTTTTGATTGGTGGAATGTAATAAGGCAAATTAATTGTGTTACTGCGGTTGTTGCCAAATGGCAAGCTACAAATTCAGTCCTATTTTAGCACCACGCAAGAGAAATATATATGTATAGATTTTTTTTCATCGGGGACGACTCTAAATTCTGAAAAAGCAGAATTCCTGTTTTCTAGTTTTAGTTTGTTATTCTATTAATGATTTATTATGCTGTTAATGAAATATACCGTAGATGGTTCTTTTGCCTTTTTATTACGCATTAAATATTACAGTTATGATTCCCTGTTTAATCAAATACCCGCTTAATCGAATATTATTTCTGGAACTGTCAATATTCATTTAAACGGCGATGACTGTACTTGAAAGTCATGTGCTAACTATTCAGGAACGTTTTTGAGCAAAGAACAAGATGGATGCTACACTTTACTCTTGTACAAACTGTCCTAGACCTATATAATGCATGTGCTGCCATCTACTAAGTAAATAGGGGCAAATTTATATTGGGTTGGCAAGAAAGTAATTTCGGTTTTCACACATTCAGAGATTTATGTAATTTTTTTTGAATGAATTCTGCTAGTAATGTTTTTGGCATTTTGCCATTTGATAGCAGTGACCTTGAGGTTACTTTTTAAGCCATTGCAGTGTGATTTACTTTGCAACTATTTGTTGAGGGTCAATTTTAACATGGAGTGCAAAAACGAACATTTTCGGCATATTTTACTTTTTTATTTCCGGAAAGGTAAAAAAGCTGCAGAGGCTCATAAAGAGATATGTGAAGTTTATGGTGTTGATTGCATAACAGAGCGCATGTATCTGAATTGGTTTAAAAAATTTTGTTCTGGAGATTTTTCACTGAAAGATGACCAACGTTCTGGTCGACCGATTAAAGTTTCTGATGACCAAATCAGTATCATTATTCAAGAGGATAATCATATAACTGCTCGAGAGATTGCAGAGAGGTTAAAAGTATCTCACACAACTATTGAAAATCACTTAAAAGGTCTTGGACTCATTAAGAAGCTTGATATTTGGGTTCTGCATGAATTGAAAGATATTCACTTAACACAACGAATCAGTATTTGTGATATGCATCTTAAACGCAATAAAAACGATCCTTTTGTGAAAAGAATCATCACTGGTGATGAAAAATGGGTCGCCTACAGTAACATCATTCGAAAACGATCATGGTCCAAGCATGATGAACCAGCACAAACCACATCGAAAGCTGAAATGCATCAAAAAAAGATCATGCTGTCTATTTGGTGGGATTACAAAGGTGTTGTGTATTTTGAGCTTCTCCCAAGAAACCAGACAATTAATTCGGATATTTACTGTCAGCAACTAATAAAACTGGATGAAGCAATCAAAGAAAAGCGGCCGGCATTGGCAAATCGTAAAGGAATCGTCTTCCACCATGATAATGCCCGGCCTCACACATCTTTGGTAACTCGTGGGAAATTATTAGAGCTTGGTTGGGAAGTGATGTCGCATCCCCCCTACAGCCCTGATCTAGCACCATCTGATTACCATTTATTTCGAAGGTTGCAGAATTCTTTGACTGGTAAAAATTTCACAAATGACGATGACCTAAAACAGTTCTTGGTTCAGTTTTTGTCTGATAAGGACCAGAAGTTCTATGAACGCGGAATCATGCAGCTGGAAGAAAGATGGCAGAAGGTCCTTGAACAAAATGGGAAATATATAATTGATTAAAGTTTATTCTTTGTTTTAAAAAAATGAGTTTTCTTCAATACTACAAAACCGAAATTACTTTCTTGCCAACCCAATAGTTATGTGAGGGAATGCAGACCTGCCAAGTGCTACGAAAAAATCGTAGTTGCTACGATTTGGACCTATAAACTACAATGCTACGAAAATCGGTCTTAAACTACGATTTTTTGCAAAAACCACAAACGCATTTTTTGTTTCTAGTTGCAATTTTTATCCCGCGCAGCATATTTTTCAGGAGTGATTCTGTCCCAAAATTTCAAACTATTCATTTCCGAAAGTTTTAAAAAATTGGTCATTAATCCGAAAATTCGGACATTAAAAAATACTCATAGTAAAAAAAAATCTGGTCTGTAAAACAAACTTCTTAACATAAAACCGTCTTTATGTATATCAACCACAAGTGAATCGAGTTTCTGTAAATATTTATACAGGAATTCCCTTCCTTAGAAACAGGGATGCCATTTTAACAATTTCTGGAGGGGGGGGGGGGGCGGTCTTTGAGGGGCAAGATTTGAAATAATGCGCAAAATCGCACGATTTGTACGATTTATTATTAAACATTCCACTTTACGAATTATTATTAAACATTTCAATTTTGCGTAGTAAAATACGCAAAATTCGTCAAAGGAATGCTGTAAAAAATGCAAATTTCGTCAAAAATCCATGGTAAAAAGTGCGGATTTCAACAAAGAATCGTAATAGAAAAATGTGAATTACGATTGCGGGAAAAAATTTCGAGAATTTCGTCAAAATTTACTGCACTGGGCTAAAAAATTGGAACCAGGCTCCTTTTACAAATAAAAAAAAATGCTGCGAAACGAGAAGAAACTTTAAATATTATATAAAAAATTTCAGAGGAAAAAATTTACTATATTGAGTTGAAAGACTGAAACCTTATTTCTTTTACGAATGTCAAAATATGGCTGCGAAACACGAAAAACCAACCAACCAACCTCCAGATTAATTTTAATTTTGTGTGCTACGATTTCTCATTTTCAAAGGTTGGCAGGTCTGGGAATGATGACAAGTACTAGGGACATCATTAAAAAGTGCCTTAATTCTTTCATTACATAAAAAAAAATTAAATGGCTAAATATTTAAGTATGTTTAATGGATTTAAAAAATAAATAATTATAAACATATGCTGTAGTGGCAGAGAAAGCATCTTCTTTTCTACATGTGTGAATGGGGACATAGTGAAGGAATGATATTTGCATTAAAAATATATTTAAAATATTATATTTCAATTCCAATAAGCAGATAATTACAGTTTATATGTATAACTGATTAATATTGATAGTTTAAATCACTTTTCCTTTTTGTGATTTAAAAAATGTCTTCAAGATCCCTAGGACATAAAATTGCCACTTTTCAGAGAATGACTCGTATATTGAACTATTAATGTCATTACCAGCACAGGTTTCATTTCAATGTAACATTTTCTTAATTAACATCAACTTGTTATTTCATCAAATGACTTTTTTTTAAATGAGATTTGAGGCTGTCAAACACTTTAAAAATTTTTATTTCTATTTTGAATTTTGTAAGCTGATTATTAATTGCAACGGAACTGACATATGACAGATAAACAAGTTAAAATTTACTGGAAATATGCAAATATATGTTTTGCAATTGCTATTTAATACATTATAACTTAATATTGATGTACATTTTATTTATAAACATGTTAGCATAAAAAAGCTTCTAGATGAACTGAACTTAGTTTTTCATTTCCACGCAAAATGTTACACGTAAAGATGTGTATATAAATACTATATGTAAAAAATACCAGAGATATATATTACTTTTTAATAATATATAAATTTCATAATTTTTTTTTTTTTTCCAAATGTAAGTCTATAAATATTTTTTTTAATTTCAGCTGAGTATTGTTCCATTTAAAAAGACAATCCCGAAAATATCGGGATTTGGCAGAAACAATCCCGGATATTCGGGATTAAAAATAAAGCAGTATCTCGGGATTGTAATCCCTAGGTACATAGTGTATGAGTAGTTATAGTTGTTCCGTTGTTCGCATGTTTTTTATAGGTTTAAAAACACAGTTTTCACACATAATATAACAGGGTTCGTACAGACCTTAAAAGTCCTTAAAAACTCCTTACATTTCGATAGTCCTTAATAAGGATCCTTAAAGTCCTTATTTATTATTGAAAGTCTTTATTTTTTAACATGAGCTGAATATTTAACACGAGCCCATAAAATATTTTTAAAAAATCGCTAAACATTTATAATCTGCTAAGTATGGCAGCTCAAAAAAAAAAAAAAAGGTTTCTTTGCTATAATTCTCAATTTCTGATTGGACATTGAACTGCCTGATTGTTTCCCCATTGAAGCGTGGAAACTTCGTATCTGCAAACACCAATCTCAATCAGTATCCACTGTCTAAAATAACTTCCCTTTCTTTGTAATGGAGAAATGAATAGCAAAGAAAAGATATTTCGCCAAATAATTGCTATATAATATTGCTGTTCTATAAATATGTTTGCTCGTTTTCACTGGATATGTGGGGTATATGATTGCATTTCTTACGTTTCTTGGTATTCATCATTCGGATCTTAACATGTTTTTATTTGCGTTATTTAGTCATTATTTACATTAATAATAAATAGCTTCAAAATGGGAGATGGACGATGGGTTTTTAATCCATTGTGGATGTTAAAGGGCAATTATAAAAAATGGCTGGCACCCGGAAAAAGCAAATATGCATTCAAATGTGTAGTATGCGGTAAAGAATTGGATTGCAGGACCATGGGAGAATCTGCTCTGTGATATCATAATAAACCTAAGTACAGTAAGGCATCGTTTATACGACATTTACTTTTATATGTTTTAGTGTGGTCCCAATTCATTCGTTTTAATGTAAAATTATATCCTTTATATGACGCATAAAATTATTTATACGTTGGTTTTTTGAATTTGTGCACGTTTATTTTTGTTAATTTTTCTTGTATAGTTTAAGAACAGGCGGAATTTGCTAGCTATGAATGACACCAAAGAATGTGTTTAAATATACCCCACATGATAACAATATGGGCTGGTGTGGGATTAGTCGGAAAACCAGTTTATCCGTAACGGTTTTCCCGGCCTGTTACACGACACATTCTTTGCTTATCAGTGCACTAACAGTACAGATCATTCTTTTTTTTTCATTCTTCACTTTTCGTACTATTACAGCCACAGCTCTTTTCAGACGTATCTCGAAAACGGAAATCCATCTCGATCTCGGTAAAAAAAAAAAAAATTGAAATTTTGAAAGAATTCGATAGTAAAAGTTTCCAGGAAGGTCAAAAGTTGACTTGGCTAAAATGATGATATTCCAATTTCTACCTTAAAGACTAATTCACGATTGGCAAAAAATTGAGGAAAAGGCAAAAGCCTGTGGATCTTCTGCATAAAAAAAATGAGAGTGCGAGAGGATAAATTTCCTGAAATGGAAAAAGTTTTGCTCCAGTTTTCCAGTTATTTGTTTGTTTTGGTTTGTTTAATTTATAAATTTAAGTAAATTAACACATTAAAATTAAGTGAAAACAAAATTAATTCTAGTTTTAGAAGTAAAAATCGATTATATGACATTATCGTTTATACGTTTTTCGGTAGTCCCTTCGCCGTCGTATAAACGATGCTGCACTGTAGTTTTCTTTCTCCTTTTTTAAATATATTTATAAAATTATTTTTAGGATTTCCTTATATGACAGTTTTTTTCCATTAAACCTCCTTTTTTTTTTTTGCCTTTTTCTTTCACTAAATACACACAAACACGTAGCATTCTCACCTCTTCGCAGACCTTCCAACAGTTTTGATTTTATAGTACAGTCAACTCTGTGAAATCCACACACTTAGGGACCGAGGGTCCCAGTAGCAGAAACAGTGCAGCATGGCAGCGGGCGCTGCAGATTATTTTAAACCTTGCAGATTAATCTATCAGCTTACAAAGAAATGCTATACTTAAAAAGTAGTTGAAATTTACTTTAAATCTATAGATTTATTGTATTTGTTCTATCCTTTTATTATATTTTCTTTATAAATATAAATTTTGCTTATTTTATGGGTTTCTGTTATTTCTTATGATAGTAGGCTTAGTCTAGCATTGTCAGGTCGCAGATAAATTTTAGTTTGCTGCAGACTAACACAGAAAATTCTGCTTCTGGGCCGAGGGTTTTGTGGATTATACATTTTAGCGGATTATAGATCATCCTTTTGTTTACATTTTATTTTTTAAAGTCTGACTATAAATTAGGAACAACTATACAAGAATTACAATGGACAAGAAAAACATAATGCAACATTGGTTTAACATATTTAATAATTAAGATTAAAGAAAAGCTAAATTATACAGAAATTTTTACTGATTATTCATGTTTTGGTTTGTTGTCAATAATTTTTTTCTGTAGTCTATGAACACTTATTACTTCTTGTTCCAAGATAACATTTTGTAACTAAAGGAAATTTAAATATTTATATCCAATTTATATTTAAATATTTATTCATTGGAAAATTGATAACTGAAAAAAATATGTACCAAATTTAGCTTTTGAGTTAAAATTTTACTATCAATTTTAATTGTTTACATTCCAACATGTAGTGCGGATAACAGATATTTGTGGATTATACATCGGCGGATTTCACAGAGTTGACTGTATTTAGAACTGGTTAGTATGATAAAAATATGATTTTTTGCTTTAGTACCAAAATACGAATTAGCTGTAATAAAAAAAATATGGTTTTTGAAGCAGATCGGGATACTTTAACATGGTCAGGCTACAGTCGAGAGAGGATTCTCAATAAACAAACAAATTGAGACAAAAAATTTAAAGGTACATCATATGTCTCACAGGGATGTACACGATTATTTAAAAAATTTTGAACACATATATCATATGACAATTACTGAAGAAATTAGAAGGCTGTAGCATCTTCTAGAATGAAGTACGAGCAATATCTCTGTGATCAGAAACAACAGCAACAGTCTTCCTCTGCAGAAAATAAAAGGAAATTAATTGCAGATGAAGTTTTATAAGCAAAAAATATGGTGTCTTGAAAAGGAGGTATTGCAGTTGGAAAGTATGGCCAATGAATTAGCCGATAAAGCTGAAACAACTAAAGACGTTGAATTATTTATCAAATCAAAGAATTGTAGGAAATCTGAAAAAAAAGGAAATTTTCTCCCTGTCCAAAGAAATTGATGCTAAAAAACAATTGATAGCCAACTCATAAAATGTTTGTTTTATATATTTTTTGTATTTATTTTCATTTTGTAGCTCATTAAAAAAATTAATTAATTAGAAAGGGTAATTATGTTTTATTATGTAAAATTTCAATCTTGTGATTAAATTTTAATGTAAGCACATATATGCTGTTTTTTATAAACTTTAGAAAGTCCTTATTTTTCTTTTAACAAAGTCCTTACAGACTCCTTATTTTTCATTTAGCAAACTCCATATGAACTCTGTATTTGTAAATTATGCATTGTATTTTGTAAAATTAAACTATTAATATTGTAATCTGGAGTTAGAAGAATAAATGCATAATATGGCCTTATAGTTTCAGGCCAAATGTACTGCAGGATAATCGTAATATCCGGCTACTGCCAATTATCCGGCATACTGGCCGGATCATCCAGATACAGTATGTTTGTCGGATATCTGTTGCACCCCTAGTTATAAACATCTTTGCCTTCAAATACGCTTAAAAATTGAATTCTTACAGCTGCTCCATATAGACAGAGTACTTGGCCAAAATTTGCCCGAATACTGAGTGTATACAGACAGAGTATTCAGTACAGTTCTAGATTTTCGAAGGTATTTTAAGAAATAATTTTAGTGACAAAATATAATTTTTCACTGCATTTTAAATATTTTTATGCTGTTATGTTTGATTACACCACAGTTTACTATTTTCAGAGTTTCCTCTGGTTTAAAAAATGGGCAGGGTGCTGATGGCAGGCAAAAGGCATGTTTTAGATTCTCATGGACACCTTTTTTTAAAAATATCCTTTTAATATTTAAAAGTTAGAACTTTTTTTCAAGACACAATAATGAGTCAATTTTTACTATGTGAACAAATACTTTAGTAGAAAAGGCAATGAGGGTCAAGAAGAATGCTATTTATTTGATGATGGGCAAAAGGGTGCCATTTTTCAAAAAAGGGCAGGGAAAGGCACAAAACCCTCCTGAAACTGCCTGGGGTAAAACTCGGTTACTTATTATAAGAACAAATATTTATGATGCCGAGTTTAGCTTTCCTGAGTAAGTGTAATAAACATTTTTTTGTTAATTTAATAAATGAAGTTATTTCTTGAAATTCTTTTGATGAGATAATAAATTTAAATATTTACATATTGAAATAATGTGTGGTGAAACGTATTGCTGTACGCTACTTCTTGATTTACTAATTTCATTTTTATAATTTATATAGAGCCTCATATATTGTTGTTCCGCCGTCCTCTTCAGGGACCTGCACCATCTCAAGAAGAACAAGCAAAGAGTGATATGTAGGCTAAAATTCCTACTGTATATAGTGTATATTTTAATTTACCTTTTAGATTTTTGAAATTTTAGTACCTTAAGTCATGCACTATAAGTGATGCCTTAAACATCTTTTATTTCATCTTTTTACTTTTTTGAAATATACCATCTACAAATGTATATTTTAATGAATTGTAATGTTCATATTGGCAATGTTATGTATTCACCTGTCCATATGTGATTAAATAATTTGTAATTAATGGTGTGTTTGTTTAATTCTGAAATTTTCACATTGAAACTAAACATTATTTAAAAGTTTCATAAGTGATTGGCTTTAATTAAAAAGAAAAATGTATATATACAATCGAATCTCGTTAGCATGAACACGCTTAACACGAATTATTTTTAACACAAACTATTTCCAATTATCCCATCAAGTTGTATAGGCATTTACTGTGATTTTAGTCCTTTTAACATGAACACACTTAATATTGTTTATCACTCATTGCGAATGATGTGCCGTTGAAGTATTTCCTGCTCATAGTACAAATTCTGCAAATTTTCCCAACTTTTCTATGCAATTGAGCTCCAAATTTTTTAATTTTAGTGTTGGAAGGTTTTGATAGCCACAGAACAGCGATTGTAAAATTGTTAGTCAATTCCTCCTACCCACTCAAAAGATAAAATTCTATTGTAAGGCAGATGTCAGACGAGCGATTTTGAAAATCAGCATTTTCGACGCTCTCTCTTGAGAGCAGACGAATCTTCTGGTCTGTTCAGACGAGCGCCCACAAATCGTTGCGGTAAAAATTCCGAAAAGCTGCACGTCGAGGCTCGGCGTTTCCCCCAACTTGCTGGGAGCTGGTGGCGTGCTCAAGTCTTTTGTTTCTTCTATGTTGTCCAGACGAACCGAAGTTTTGACGCTGGCTTTAAGTTTCTTTATCAGTGATTCCAAGTTGTTGGTTCTGGTTGCGTATCGAATTTTTTCGCTAGAATTTAAAATGGATTTAATACACGTAGATTAACTAATTTTTGAAATACAAAAGTGTTCAATATAGTTGGACACCTCATGCTTACATTATATAAAGATAAAAATTAAAATATAATAACTTGGTTAAAGGCATCCCTGATTTACAAAAAAAAATAAATAAATAAATAAATAAATCAGAAAAATCTAAAGAAGATTAGGAAGTTATCGATAAATTATATGAATTAATTTTGTTTCATATAAACAAACAAGTTGGAAATTGCTCGTCAAACGTGGTAAATGAGGTGCATTCGTAATATAAATAGTTTTATAAATATTTTTTGCACCGAATTGTACTGATTGTATATTTGAGTGCATTTTATAAGTGCATATAAATTTCATTCTGTTCGAAAGACTGTAACATCATTAAAATACACTTGCAATAATTTTTTTTCCATTGCCCGTAATGTAACGGAAGATTTTGACTGTCTCTGTCATTAATCTATACATCCGATTTACATAAAATTTGAAACGACTCGACAAGATTTTGCAAGAATTATATATTTAAAATTTCAGACCATTCAGAAGGCTGTAACATTAAAATGCACTTGCAATAATTCTTTCCCATTGGCCGTAATCTGACGAAAAACTTTTGACTATCCCTGTCATTAAACTATACATCCGATTTTCATAAAATTTGAAAAGACTCGACAAACTTTTGCAACAATTATATATTCAAAATTTCAGGCTATTGTTTTTGCTCTGTTATATGCGGACAGACGGACTGAACGACGACTATAGGTGCTACGTATTTATATAATTACGAACGCACCTAAAAAATCATTTAAAATTACGCTAATGTTGCAAGTTAACGTTTTATAAGAAAAGTATTTAAATAGTAAAGTATTATTATAAGGAAAAACTGAATGTAATCTTTATCAAATACTACTAATAATAATACTATTTTGTCCTAGTATGTATACTAAATTAAATTCATGGATAATTGCAGGGGTTTTTCTTTGCGGGGTAGGGGGCGAAGGAGGCATTTTGCGAAAAGTAAATGCTAAAGTTTTTGTTTCGGGGGAACTTGTTTTTTTACAAATTACAGATTTTTAAACCTAACAATGTTAAAATAATTAATTAATAGCATGTTTTTATGGAATATAATTTTGTGAAAGGGCCTGTTTTATAATTACGATTTTTGAGAAGCCTGTTTTATTAAATGGATTTTTGTGACGGGGACCTAAATAGACAGCAAATGTTGCATTTCTTAATAATAATGAATTCTTAATAATTCTTTGAAATTAAAATCATTACAAGTTATATCTGGTTTTGAAAATCCAGTATGGGAAAGCAGACAGCAAAACAGAGCCTCCGTGGTCATATCCGGTACCGGTTCTATTTACTGCGAGCATGTAGTTTTAAAAATACTGTAATTTATTTTTTATTTTTTTAGTTCACAGGCTATCAAAGCTTGAGAACTAATGTGCCCGCCGGTTCTGTTACGTACATACATACGTACGTATGTACGTAACGCGATAACTCTTGATGGAAATATCCGATTTGCTTCAATTTTTTTTTCTAGTTTCATTCTGATAAGGCGCTTCCCTGATTAGTTTTGGGGATTCATTGGTTAAGTATAAAGGGAGACAACGGGGGGCTAATTCCAACTTTAATTTAGATAAATGTTTTTTTTATGCAGATTTATCCGATTTGCTTGAAAAATTTTGTCTACGTTCATTCCGATAAAGCTCTCCTCTGATTAGTTTTGGGGGTTCATTGGTTAATTATAAAGTTGGAAAAGAGGGGGGGGGGGGGTCTAGACTCCCCTTTAATTTAGATAAATGGGTTTTTCATGCAGAATTATTCGATTTGCTCCAAATTTGGTATACCGGTTTATTATGTTAAGGAGCTTCCCTGATTAGAGTTGGAGGTTCATTAGTTAAGTATAAATCGGGAAAAGAGGGCTAGTCCCCCGCCCCCTTTAAATTAGATAAATATGTTTTTCATGCAGAATTATTCGATTTGCTCCAAATTTAGTACACCAGTTTATTATGTGAAGGAACTACCTTGATTAGGTTGGGAGGTTTATTGGTTAAATATAAAGGGGGGTAACGGGGGATAGTTCCCCTTTAATGTAGATAAATGGGTTTTTCATGCAGAATTATTCGATTTGATTCAAATCTGATATACCGGTTCAAATCTGATAAACCTCGTTAAAAGGAAATCTATCTTCTTTGCTATTTTTGAAGCAAATATAGTTAAGTTTGGTAAAGTGGCCGTTCCGTTTTCTTTCCTTTTTTTTTTTTTTTTGTAAAATTTTGTGTACAGCAAAGTTAATTTTTTACCGATTACTTAAAATAGGATGAACCTAGTACCGTCTGTGTATATTTCTTTTTTCTAATTTCTTGAATAACTAATATAAAATTACAAAATCATTTATTTCATGCAGAAGATCCATTTTGCTTATTGAAAACATCGAATGGAAATCATTCTGTTGCGGCGAATAATGTCGTCTGCTCTGTGTGGCGGGAACGTTTCATAGATCGCTCGTCTGACCGGGATAGCGCAGGTGTTTATTTTTCTTGTTGAAACCACAAGCGTTCAAAAAGTCGTTCGTCTGACATTTGTCTAAGAATTGTATTGAGGGAAAGAAAATTTCGGAAATGAATTGAAAAAAGTATGTAACGCTAATTAAAGTTTATGCAAAGCTGTTTACGTATGCTAATTAAACTGAGATATTGCTGTGGCAGTGATGACTTTGGTTGAAATCCGCTAAAATAAGTTTGAGTTTGCTGTCCTGAGCATTGTTGGTTTTCTTCGGATGTAATGTAAATACTGGCCAATTCTAAGTGAAAAGACTTCTATCGAGGGATCCCACGTGTAGGTCTATATTCTTGATGAATCGATCTTATGAAAAAAATCAACACTAGCAATAAGCAGATTTTGAAGCTATGTAGGCATATTTATTCTTGTTACATGGAATAATGTAATCTTTCTGAAATATGGATAACCTAAATTACTTTTAACACTAACAAAAAAATTCTCCGAGTGTTCACATTAACGAGGTTCGATTGTAGTATCTATATATATATTAAGCTAACGTACGTGGCACAGAAATCGCGATTATTTGTTATTGTCTAATGGCAACACCCAAGAAACGCATATCATTAGTTATTGTGAAAAGTCCTTTGGCAGGATTTAGGGCGATCGGGTTTGTTTATATTTCGCCGTAGAGGAAAGAAAGAGCTGCATGATGTTTCCCTCTTTTGCTGCAATTATAGAGCTTCAAAATATCATTTGAAATGCCCGTAAAAGATCTCGGTGAATACTTGAAAGTGAAGAAGTCAAATTAAGAACAGAAAATTGAAATAGATTGAATCGTGAATAAAGTTAAACACAGAGCATAAGCGATCGCTAAAATAGGCTTAATAACCGCAGAGTGCACGCGTTGCTTCTGAAATTCAAATTATTGATTTAAACGTTCCGGGGGCACAACTGTGGAACTTTGAGTAAAATGTGCAATTTCTGCAAAGCACTATATTGGAAATGCAAATTAATCAGCAGCAAGAAATTTAAAAATGTTGTCATGACGTCAAGTAATTTTGTTTACTTCCCTCTGTACGGATCTGCGATTCGAATTTCAGGTTCATTTAAGAATATTATTATGGGTCCACCAGAAGTAAGATACAATAAAACCTGCTTAGACGGAAACGACCAGTGATAAATTCCGTTTTATGCAGGTTATTTAAATTGAACAAAGCATAATAACATTTTTGGGGAGAGAGGGAAGCTGTAACTTTTTTTTTTGTTTATTGCAGGATTCCATTAGAAACAGGCTTTACTCTATTAAAAAAATTAATTTGCTGGATGGTACTTTTTAAAACATTCTATATAGTAATATTTGCTTACAATTTTATTTCTTTTTCAATTATTATAGTTTATGTTGTATTTGTAATTGCTTTTTCATCTAAAGATTTTAAATAAAAAAATTAAATTATTGAAAATATAATTAAATTTTAATTGAATTCATCAGTTAATTTGGAATAAAAAGAGCATGAGACATATAAATGAAAAAACTTAACCTGTGAATTTACACAACTTTGGAACTGAACAAGAGTCGGGCCCTGGTAATTTGCAGTCTCCACTCCCACTCCCCTCTGTATGCACCTGCGATAAAAATTTCAGATTCATTTAAGAATATTATTAAGGCCCGGGCAACGCCGGGCGGGTCAGCTAGTATTATCATATTTTAAGTAGTTATACTATACTTCTTATTAAAAAATTAACAGAAATACAATCAGGACTTAGTTGAACTATTTTAAGTACCAGTATATTTTTATATTATTTACTATCTTGATATGTTCATTTTGTGGAATAATACTTTTTCTTTGTGCAAAAGATGAGCTAGGTATTTTTTAAATTAATAAATGAAGTTGTAGACACACTCACCAGCAATGCACTCTTTTCTAAGATCATTTCTGGCTTCATATTTTTCTATTGTGTTATTGAATGGAAAAATTTGTATGGCACAGCAATTTGGTCACCTATATTATCATGCAAAAAGCAAAAATAATTATTTTGAACTTTTGCACTGCTAGCAGTACATCCTAGCTATTTTTTGGATTAAAAAAACTACATTCAATAGATTTAAAATGTTTTTGTGAACTGAGAAAATAAGAATGGGAGGACAAGAATATGTGCGAAAAATAGTTGATTGTCCCAATAATATATTTTTACTAAAAAAATAAGAACGGGAGGACAAGAATATGTGCGAAAAATAGTTGATTGTCCCAATATATTTTTACTAAAAAAATATATTTATTAGGATGAGCAAAGCGAATCCTCTACTAGTCTACACAAATTACACTTTGTCGTACACTTTACAAAAAAACTATTCAGTATTTTGACTTGAAATTAAACATAAAAATAAATTATGATCTATAGATTTGCACAATATTTTTTTTTTACAGAATAACTTTAAAAAATTTATTATTTTAATTTATTTTACATGTTTTTCCATTACAGATGCATTTTTGCAAAAAAAAAAAAAAAAAAAAAAAAAAAAAAAAAAGAAACATATATTTTCAGAAGAAAAAAATAATAAATCATGGAATTAGTACTTATAGATAGAATCATGATTAATTAAATAAATAAAATATATTTTCATTATTCTGCCAAAATATCTCACTGTTTTTTAAATTTAACTAGCTGTTTAACCCGTGCATGAAATTAAAATAATAGTTACATTATTACATAAAATGAACCATCTTATTAGAAAGTAATAGGCCCAGTTTCAATAAAATTTGCTCACAAAAATCATCTTCAAGCAGTGGGAAGACTGTTAAAAGAAAATGAAGTGGTGGGGGGAGTTTTCTGAAAACAAAATATTTTTCATAGCACGATAAGAAAGATTAAATATTTGTGCTCCAATAAATCTATCTCATTTCTCATTAATTAAAGAAGAGGGTGTAGAGGGATAATTTTAGCTAGAATTATTTTTAAAATCTTAGCGTTTGTTACCGCAGCAAATATTTTAAATTCTTGTTTAAGACGGCCACCATCCCGACCCATCTATCTACGGAAAGATTGCGTAAAGGAGTTTCGTTCAGATATGCTTTTGTTAAGAATAGAGTGCATTCCCTGGTGGTGGAATTAACATAACGCGATTTTGTTAAAATTAGGAAATCTAACAAGTCGATCTGTTTGAAACTTTAAGATATTTTATAACACATAAGATAAAGTGTAAGAAAGAATGACACGCGAAATTCCGGGGAGGGGGGGGGGTAGATTTCTATTTAAAAAATTAGCGTTTCTGACCGCTTTAGGTGACTCTTTGAGGGAGTCCTGAGATATATGCTACTTATTTAATATAAAATTGTCTAAAGTTTAGTTACCACTATTTCCTAATAGTAATTTCAGCAAATATCTTAATTTCTTATTAAGACCGCCACCACCTCGAGTAACATATCTACTTATAGGTTGTTTAATGGAGTTTCCTTCCGATACAGTTTTGTTAAGAATAGAGTGCGCTCAGTGGTGGTGGAATGTGGAACTAACATTTTTGTTAAAATTAGGAAATATAATAAGGCGATCTGTTTGAAATTTTACGATAGTTTATAACACATTAGAAAAAGTTTATAAAAAATGGCGCGTGAAATTTCGGGAAGAGGGGGAGGGGCAAAATATTTCTTTTTTGTTTCATACCGTTTCAGGTGCGTTTTTTGATGGAGTCCTCAGATACATGCTACTTATACTTATTAAATATAAATATGTCAAAAGTTAAATTACCACTATTTCCGAATAGTAATTTCAACAATTATCTTAAATTCTTGCTGAAGGCCGCCACCCCCTCGAGTAACATATCTACTAATGGGTTGTGTAAAGGAGTTTCGTTCAGATACGCTTTTGTTAAGAATACAGTGCGCTCCCTGGTGATGGAATGTGGAATTAACAGACCGCGATTTCATTTAAAGTAGGAAATCTAACAATTCAATCTGTTTTAAACTTTAAGATACTTTATAACACACGATAATAAATTATAAAGAAGAAGGTTGCGTCGCATTTCGAGAAAGGGGGGCGTTGAGGGAGGTGCGTGAACAAAATTAGGAAATATAACTGGACGATCTGTTTGAAACTTTAATATGGCTTATAAAACATAACATAAATTTTTAAAATCAGGCCGCGTCAAAAATCATGGTGACCATCTGCCCACTCCCCCCCCAAGGGGGGCACTTTTCTAAATTTGGCAGATACCCGTCATGTGATATATCGTAGCATTTTGGTGGGGGGGGGGGGGGGGGGGGAGGGGAACAAAATTAGGAAATATAACAAGGCGAATATGTTTGAAACTTAGTTTAGGATGTGTTTGCCAAAATTTAGAAGGTATTCCATGGCGATAAATGTACTGGACATTTTGAAAGTAAGTGTTTTGAAAGGAATATTAAACGAAACCTTTTGTGTGATGTATGATCACACTTACCCACTTGTTTTAAAACTTGTCACTTTTAATCACTATTTTTAGGAAAAGTCACTTTTAGCCACTTTTTTTTTGACTAAAAGATGGTCTCTAAAAGTGAGCTAACTGCAGAAACTGATTCATTCTCCTTTAATAAAAAAGTTGACTACAATCGACATTTTTATCTTTCAGATTTTTTCGATATCCTCAACGTCAATAATTGTTGATATTCTCGCACAAAACACAATGTCTAAATACAGTCGAACTCTGTTAATACGTTGTTACATTAACAAGGTATAACCCTCCTAATATGAGGACACAGTTAAAACAAGCAATTTGCACATTAAGAAAAGTTCGTCGTTTTAACTGTATTATGATTTTCTGGCTTATTATGAACTACAAAACTGGGATCATGGCTAATACGAGCAAAGCATCGTTCACTTCGAGTTTCAGCGAAAAGTAGGGTAGAACTAATAAAGGAATTTCTCTCATAACTAAGATCCTCAGCGCGTAATGCTCTTCATTGAATTTCAGTCCCAGTCACAATTCTATCTTTGTTTTTTATCGCAAAAATGAAAACAGAAAGTTCTCTATCACCACCAAAAAGATGATTTTTTGCATAATCATATTGATGTCATTTTATTTTTTTCTGAACAATGGAGTAGAAAATGTTTAATATGTTTAAATTAGCACAAAGCTTTGTGATATTAAATTAGTTTTAGCATTTAGATAATTAGAGTAATTGATAACAGTTATTAATTTATGTGTGTGTTTTTAAGATTTTAATTATCTTTCTGGGTATTCATTTTTGTTTCCATCATTAAAATTCGTAGAAAAAAAAAACCGAATAAAATGTACCAAATTGCTAACAGGTGCATACATATATAAAAATATATTAAAAATCTATTAAACTCCAAAATATTTTCAGTCGATGCACTCTGCCACCATCAGTGGAAAATGAAATGTCATCACATCTCTTTGTGCCTACTCGAGAATCATCAAGAAGAGACAATTCTAGATTAAGGATGATGCGGAAGCTAAGATGACAGAAAAAGGTATTCAAATGTTCATCAAAAACATCCTTTCATCTGTTACCTAGCAATTCCTTCCAAACTCCATGGATGTCAAAAGAAGATGGAATTCTATTTTTATAGGCTGAGTTTGAGCTAATCTTGATGACGCAGTTCGTGGTAGATTTAAGGAATAAAGTCGATACAGGAACATGAAGCAGATCTCAGATTAAATCGACCCTATACTGCATGAACTTACAAACTCAGCATACAAAAGTAAAATTTAATAAATCCAAAGTTATTTTCAGTACAAGTAATTACCAAGAAGCCATTATAATAAGATAATCTCTTGAGATAATTTTTTAAAAAGGCGTTTCTAATGATGTATTGTCATATGACATCCATGGAGTTTGAAAGGAATTGTTAGATAATAGTTGAATCCATGTTTTTATAGACATTTGAATACTTTTTTCTGTTACCTCCCGGACAATTCTCAAGTAGGTGCAAACAGACATGGCATTTAGTTTTACTATGTTGATGGCTGAGAGTGTCGTCTGAAAACGTTTTGCAGTTTAATGGATTTTTAATATTTTAAATATTTTTATTTGATATGTATGCACTGTAAGCAATATGGTATATTTTATTTGTGTTTTTTCTAAGTTTTAATTGTTACTCTGGGTGAGCTTAGCACTAGAATTTTAACTTTTCTTTATTCCCATCATTTTTTGTTAGGTTCTTTTTGTGTAGCTAGTTGCAGTTATAATTAGTTTATTGCAGAAAATATTTCAAGGATCCTACCAGTGACTTATTTCAATATCACTATTTGCAAACAGTTGAATTTATTACAAATGTTGTAAAAATAAAATGAAGATTGCCCTTTAGAAATAGTGCTAATTAAAAGGTGATACTTAGGACCCTTGCCATTATTTTTGTGACAAACTTACTTATTAGGTGCGTTCGTAATTATATAAATACGTAGCACCTATAGTCGTCGTTCAGTCCGTCTGTCTGTCCGTCTGCATATAACAGAGCAAAAACTACCCGACCGAATGATCTGAAATTTTTAATATATAATTGCTGCAAAATTTTGTTGAGCCATTTCCAATTTTATGAAAATCGGATGTATAGTTTAATTACAGGGGCAGTCAAAAGTTTTTCTTTACATTACGGCCAATGGGAAAAATTATTGCAAGTGAATTTTAATGATGTTACAGACTTCCGAATGGTCTGAAATTTTTAATATATAATTGCTGCAAAATTTTGTCGAGCCATTTCCAATTTTATGAAAATCGGATGTATAGTTTAATTACAGGGACACCCAAAAGTTTTCCGTTACATTACGGCCAAAGGGAAAAAATTATAGCAAATGCATTTTAATGATTTTACAGCCTTCCGAATGGTCTGAAATTTTTAATATATAATTGCTGCAAAATTTTGTTGAGCCATTTCCAATTTTATGAAAATCGGATGTATAGTTTAATTACAGGGACACCCAAAAGTTTTCCGTTACATTATGGCCAATGGGAAAAAATTATTGCAAATGCATTTTAATGATTTTACAGCCTTCCGAATGGTCTGAAATTTTAAATATATAATTGCTGCAAACTTTTGTCGAGCCATTTCAAATTTTATGAAAATCGAATGGATAGTTTAATTACAGGGACAGTCAAAAGTTTTCCGTTACATTACGGGGAATGGGGAAAATATTATTGTAAGTGCATTTTAATGATGTTACAGACTATGCACTTATGAAGCGCAAAAAAATATACATTCAGTACAATATGGGGTGCAAAAAATAATTATAAAACTAGTTATAGTACGAACGCACCTCATTTGCCACGTTTGACGAGCAATTTCCAACTTGTTATAATTCAATTTATTATGCTAACATTGTACTTTTTGTTTTATATGATTTAAAAAAAAAACTGAGGTTTGATCTTATCCAGTATTTTGGTAGGATTTTCATCTAAAAAGCAAAAAGGTTACATAATTTAACTTACAAATTCATTGAAAAGAAAAATAGAAAACTTTATCTTGTATCATTTCATGTCCTTTTCTTTTCTTTTTTTTTCTTTTGGCTTTAACCCCTTTTTAGGTGCGTTCGTAATTATATAACTACATAGCACCTATAGTCGTCGTTCAGTCCGTCTGTCTGTCTGTCCGTCCACATATAACAGAGCAAAAACTACCCAATTGCATGGTATGAAATTTTAAATGTATAATTGTTGCAAAATTTTGTTGAGTCATTCCAAATTTTATGAAAATCAGATGTATACAGGTTAATTACAGGGCCAGTCAAAAGTTTACCGTTACATTGTGGCCAATGGGCAAAAAATTATTTCAAGTGCATTTTAATGATGTTACAGACTTTCGAACTGAATGAAATTGATATACACTTATAAAGTGATCTAAAATATCTATTCAGTACAATACGCGGTGCAAAAAATATTTTTAAAATTAGTTATAGTATGAACGCACCTCATTTGCCATTTTTGACATGCAATTTCCAACTTCTTTTGTTATGCTTTAGTCACTTTTTGGACACGCTTTAGTTACTTTTTAGACATGCTTTAGTCACTTTATTGTCACTTTTTTTGGTATTTTTGTCACTTTTCTCACTTTTTTGGAAGCATTATCGCACTTGCATGCCTGAATATATTTATGTTCAGAATCCATATAATTTTTATACATCCTAATGAAGTTAATAACATTATAGTAACTGAAATTTTAAAAAATATATTTGCGTTTACCCTATAAAGCTATTATCCCTCTCATGCATGAATAATTTTGCAATTGTCAAAAAAAAATTTCACTGGCAAATTAGCTTGAAATAGATGAGAATAATAACAAGAAACTTGATTTTTATTATTTTTTTACTTTCTTCTATCTTCAATAGAAGAAAGTATTGTAATCGAAATTTTTTTCGACGGATTTACATGTTTTAGGGGTCAGAGATTCCAAAAAACATGTTTATAGAAAATGTCTGTCTGTCTGTGTGTCCGTCTGTCCGTCTGTCTGTCGCCATTGTACCATCAAAAAGTGTATGAAGTTATGCATAGAATTAAACCAAAATTTTATTTTAAGTTTTTGGCTACGGCAAGCAGGTCCTCCTGGAATTTGGAAAAAATTCGCCGGTAGGGGGCGCTGATATAGCAATTTTTGTGCGATTTTGAATATTGTACCATCCAAAAGTGTATGGAGTTATGCATGGAATTGAACCAAATTTTTATTTTAAGTTTTTGGATATGGCAAGCAGGTCCTCCCTGAATTTGGAAACAATTCGCCGGTAGGGGGCGCTGATATAGCAATTATTGTGCGATTTTGATTATTGTACCATCCAAAAGTGTATGGAGTTATGCATGGAATTGAACCAAATTTTTATTTTAAGTTTTTGGATATGGCAAGCAGGTCCTCCCTGAATTTGGAAAAAATTCGCCGGTAGGGGGCGCTGTAATAGCGTTTTTTGTGCGATTTTGAATGTTGTACCGTCCAAAAGTGTATGAAGTTATGCATAGAATTAAACCAAATTTTTATTTTAAGTTTTTGGATATGGCAAGCAGGTCCTCCCTGAATTTGAAAAAAAATCGCCGTTAGGGGGCGCTGTAATAGCGATTTTGAATATTGTACCATCGAAAAGTGTATGAAGTTATGCATAGAATTGAACCAAAAATTTTTTTAAGTTCTTGGCTATGGAAAGGAGGTCCTCCCTTAATTTGTAAAAAAATCGCCCGCAGAGGGCGCTGTAATAGCGATTTTTGTGCTATTTTGAATATTTTACCGTCGAAAAGTGTATGAAGTTATGCATAGAATTGAACCAAATTTTATGTGTTTGTTTTTGGTCATGTCACGAAGGTCCTCCCTGAATTTGGAAAAATTCTGCCGGTAGGGGGCACTATAATTGCGATGTCTGTACCATTTTCATTATTGTACCATCGAAAAGTGTATGAAGTTATCCATATAATTGAACCAAATTTTGTGTGCATGTTTCTGGCTATGGCAAACAAGTCCTCCCTGAACTTGAAAAAAATCCGCCAGAAGGGGGCGCTATAATTCCGATCTCTGTGCCATTTTCATTATTGTACCATCGAACAACGTATAAAATTATGCATACAATTGAACCAAAATTTTAGTCCTTGTTTTTGGCTTTGGCTAACAGGTCCTCCTAGAATTTGGAAATATTGCGCGGTAAAGGTGCTCTGTGCTAGCGATTTTCGTATACTTTTCTTGATTTTTCGTAGTTCTATTGTACATCGGCGGCTCATGCAGCGGCGGGAACTCGCTTCCTGCTAAGCCGGCTATTCGCAAACAGCTGATAACAACAAAATAAGGAAAAATTAATAATTTTAAAAAATATCATGATATAGATTAACTCATTTTTAGTCCGTTTAATTGACTTGAGCAGAAATTTAAGATGAAAATCAAAGTTGGTATAGTATTGAACTAATAATATTGAAGTATTAACATGTGTAACTAGGTTTTGAAATATTAAGATGTATAAGATAGAAGAAAGTTTTGGGATTGGCACATCCAACTAGTTAATTCTTAAGGAAGTTATATGAGCAGCCTCATATGAGGCTTGTATGCAGTAATGTTTGTCAATGCAGTCAATTTTGGTGAAAATGTTCGAAACATTCTGGATATAAATGTACTTGACAGTGGCCACAAATGTATCTAGTTCTACACGAACAGCTTTCATTTTTGCACTTCAGAGCAAATTTACCATCACATTTTTTTGGATAATGTTTACCATTGTCATATCTTAGTTCTTTTGCAACTAAAGACAATTTTCTTTTCTTTGCTGGACAAGAGAAAGTCGGAGAACCGTTAGCGGATGCTCCATCCTTTTTCTTCAATTTGAGTGATGAGGTTCCTGTATATATTAGGCTTGATGCTATGCTACTTTTGAACTCTAATAAGTCATTAGCAGCTCTGCCATCTTTTCACTAAAGAACCCAGGCATATACAACATCAACATTCAAAAGATGAAAAAAATACACATATACCAACGTTTATTTCTTTGAGAATGACGATAAAGTACAACAAGTGATGCATTAAGTCCACACCTCCCATATGCTGGTTATAAATTTGCACTAAGTGTGGTATATCTATTTCTACAATGGACTTAGTTGCATGACAAAAACGTTTTGCTTTATCTGTTGCTTGAACTCCAGCAAAAGATGACACCACGTTCACGATAGCTTTATCAACCCATCGAGTCACTGTTATGTTGCCCCCAGAAGTAGTTGCAGAAACTGATCCCCTTCCATCTTTTATGAGAGATTTAGTATCTTTTAGCTTTTTTTTTGAGCTCTTCATTCTGTTAGCTCGAATAGTTCCAACAAAATAAATTTTTTGTTTTTTTAATTCCTCAGTTAGGGGAAATGAAGTAAATAATTTGTAGCAATATATTTTATGATTTTTTTAAAGCTATATCATGGCACAAACACAAAACTACATCACCAGCTGCACCATATTCTTTTGATGGTGACATTCTTCCACCATTTGCTCCCTGAAATATTTCAAAACAATAAACATAGCCAGAAACTCCAGCACGAACCCATATTTTAAAACCCCATGGCTTTGGTTTTGATTTTATATATTGCTTAAGAGAAGGGCTACCTTTGAAAGGCACCATCATCTCATCAGTTGATTGTGATTCTTCTGGCTTTGTAGCTTCATGAAATGAAGGATATCTAATGCTTATGAAGGATATCTAAAAACAGTCTTAATCTTATCAAAAGATTTGTATTATCTGCAGGAATTTTCAGGTTGTCCTGGAAATGAAGGTAACGTTTTATTAATTCAAACCTATTTATAGACATAGAATCAGCTATATTGCTTAGTCGTAAGCTACCACTTGTAGACCAATATTGACGAAGTCTGGCATATAACATATGTAGGTCATTACAAAATTCATTCGCAAATAAATTTTCAATTCCGGAACAGTAATATTTAAATTTTCCTTGCCCTGTTGCGTAGCATAAAGGTTGCTTTGATAACATATGTCTTCTAAGTAACATTCTGGGAAAAGCTTATAAAAATAATTTAAAGGAGTATCTCCAGAAAATTCAGATTCTTTTTCAGGTTGAAAAATTAGGGGTTCTTTAGAGAAATCATTGTCTTTGTTAGTGAACCAACGTCTTTCTCTGATCATACTGGTTTTTATAGCCGGTGTCTTAGAGGTAAGATGAATGTTATTATCAATATCATTCTTACTAATGGTTTCTTTGTTATGTGAATGTGTAATGCCGCTTGACGTAGAAGGCCCAATATTGCTTTCCTCGTCATCACTCACTGCTTCAGTATCATGTTTATTATTCTCAGCTGTAACAGCATACATATGTGGCAGACAGTTTTTAAAAAATTTAATAAAATTTCTGAAAAATTGCCATTGCTTTAAAATAAAAAAAAATGTCGCAGAGTAAAACTGTCTGCCATAAATCTTGAGCATAATCCAGTGAATATGGATTCCAAATTTCCTCAAAATTGGTCTGGTAGTTTCTGAGAAAATAGGTCTTAAAGCTTGCACATTTCCCATAGGATTGCACTCTGTCTTGTCTTCCCTTAATAAAGTATCAATTTAAATTAAAATCAGTGAAAACTGGCCCAGCCCTGAAAATAAAATTAAATCAGACCTGATAAGGCCCGACTCAATTTCTACAAAAAATTCCAATTTCTTAGAATACAATTAATGTTCTTTTAAAGAATACTGCTTACATATTTATGGAATAATTTTAAAGTATATTTTAAAATTACTAGTATGAGTTCGCATGACAGAAAATACACAATAGTAACATTAATGATTACTTAGGCTTTTAGACTTTTCAACATTCAAATAAGGATTCATTAAAAATTTATGTAATTTAGAATAAAAGAGGGTTAAAAACATCCCAACTTTTGAAGCTGTATAATAAAAAGTAGATTTGTGAAAATGTTTCTCCATAATTTATTAAAGTTGTTCTCAAATTCAACAGAGCTACTGTCTAACACATTTCTTTTTGGAAACGCATAAGATTGACAGGTGTTCTTATTCAGAAACTATGTAATCAAATGACGTTATCCTTTTTTTGACGAAAACAATAGATCTTTGAGAAAATACTGTCAAAGTCAGTATCACTTCAATAATCAGACCTGTCAATTTTATGGCTTCACAGTTAAAAATGAGTCAGAAACTTTCACGTTGTTGAGCATGAAATTTGAGAACCACCTTATATTTCCAAAGATTCCACTAACAAAAGTTCATTATCGCTATCAATATTTTTACAAAACATATTGCCTGCCCGACACATTCTGAGCGAGTACAATTAAGTACAGTTCTGGGATGGTTCGACTATCTAGAAAAAAAATTGTAAGCCCAATCTGGGCTTTATGATCTTGATTCCGGGGGGGAGGGGGGAGACATTCCCTCCAGAGCATTAAGATATCCCTCCCTGGAAGATTTGAGATTCTATGTTTTCAATGGTCAAAAAGTGCAATTTCCCCTTGGAACTCTATAATGTGTCCCCCCCCCCCTCCCCCCAAGAGTGTGTTTGAATTCAACACTGGGCACAAGTCTGCTAAAAAAATTAAGCCCAGGCTCAGACACGATATAACTGTTCGATAATTGATCTATACGGTGGAAAATGTTACATTTCTGTACTGATGTTGTCAACCTAGTATCGACTTGTGCAGCACATTTATACTTGTTTTCGCGAAAGTCACATCCGTTGAAAATGGTTCATATTTTATTGGCTTCGTTTAAATTTGTATATCATTTTTTTTTAATCAGATGGCAGTTCTGTTTTTTTTTTTTTTTTTTTGTCGACCCGGCACGGTGAAAAACATTGTCCTAATTCTGCCGGCCTGGCCCGTTTGAAAGCTTGCCTTCATTTTATCGGCCAACTTCAGGGCTGTGCATATCTCTACCTTGATTACACAAAAAGGAAAGCATTAAAATTAAAATAATGGTGAGCAGTTTGTCAGAATCATCATCAGCAACAACCTCTTAACAATTAACATCCAGTTCATATGCCTATGTATCCAGATTTGCTGTTTGCTTGGTGCTATCTAAATTGTAGTGTAACAATGCCCGTAGAAAGAATATAAGCCACAAAAAATCTTTTTTTTCTGTTCTTGAACATCCATAACTTGCAACAAACACTTTATTGGTAAAAACATTTTACAAATAAGCATATTTACACAGATAAGTTTTATTATGAAATAAATAACTCAACAAAAATGAATAATGCAAAATAGCTAGATATTTAGCTATTTTGCATTTCTTCTTTATTTCAGGCACGAGACCTTCCCTGGTGCGAGGACCTGTGCGGCCGCACAGGCACACCTCTAAGGATGGCTCTGACTGTCATAGTAACTATGTATTATTATGAGCCTAAATTTTATATAAAACGGATTTTATAACTGAAAATTCATGGTTGTATGATAAAAACTGTTAGACACCTAAATATTGAAAGTAAAAGGCTGAAATTAATAAAACAAATAAAATAGAGTGGAAAAAAAAAGAGAGAGAGAGAGAATGGAAGGGGTGGGGAGTAAGAGAAAAAAAAAATTCAATAGTGTGCAGGAAATTATCGATTAAAGCTTTAAAATTTTCTCCAGTGATATTATACTACAGTCAACTCTGTGAAATCTGCCGATGTATAATCCGCAAATGTCTATTATGCATTATATTATTCAGGGTTGGTAAAAAACTGGGTTTTTTTTGGTTTAAACAAAGTTTTTTTGGTTTAAACTGGGTTTTTAAAAATATATTTTCCTATTACATATACATGTATTTTTTTTGATAAAAATAAACATTGTTGGATGTATAAGTAATATAACTTAATTTAAAATAGATAATTACAATTAATTATGTAGAAAATTGAAATCATTTACAATTTAAACATTTTTAGTAAAAGCTGTCTTATGTTCCATGAATAAAATGCTCTACATAGTGCAACATTGGCACCTTGAAAATCTTAATAAACAATCTTTTGATTACTAGTAATATAAATAAATATATGGTGTAATTTCATAAATATAATATACTTTCCCATGGCTATTCAAAATAATTTCTTTGAAATACTTGTAATCTGAGATATCTGATTTTTCTGTTAGAACACTAAGTGAATAATTATTATCTTTTATTTAAAGTAAAGCTTTTTTTTTTATAAAGAATTCCAGGAAAGATTTGAATTTAGCAGTAGAGTCTTTACACGTTTCAAGAAGTATTGTGTATTGTCATTTGACACTTCTTCTCAGAAACTGCCAGGTTAAAAAAAAAAGGGGGGGGGGTAACAGCAAAATAAACAGAAATACTTATTTAATAGCTTTTTAGACTACTGAAAACACTGATCTTAAAATGGAAAGTAGATTTATAAAAGTTGTCATCCACTAAAACATTTAAACAGCCATCAGACTTAATACACAGGCTTTTTTTCTAAGCTATATTATAATATGTATTACTTCTAAATGTCTAAACTAAAAATTAATAATAGGGTAGATGCTCCAGTTTTGGCCACTGTACCAGTTTTGGCCACATTGGATCAATTTCTCCAATATTTAGCCTGTGAATTGATGCTAACAAATAATATGCATTCTTACACTTTAAGCAAACTCTCTTTTATCACTTACAACATCATTTGTTTATTTTTTGATAAAATGTGACTTGCAAAAAAAAAAAAATAAATAAATGTGTGAAACTGTAGTGTGTGCTTACATGTATTAAGATTTTTGCTTAGCTGACAAGTTTTCAGAATCTTTCAACATTAGGCACTTATAGGGTTCTATTAGTTCTGAAACAAATTTCTATTTGGTTTATGAGGTAAGCTTTCTCTCTACTGCAATTTTACATTTAAATTAATTATTTTAACAGTTTAATGGAGGGTGGCCAAAACTAGTGCATTAAATTTGCTATATGTACCAGTTATGGCCATGGGGGTGGCCAAAAAGGGTACAACATATGTTCCACTTTTGGCCACATGATTCATTATCATTATAGAGGGAATTTTAGCCTTTTAATAAATTTAAGAACATCTGGATAAATCAAAATCAATTTAGTTTTGTTTTATATATTATTTGGCTTCAATAATAATTTTTAAAAAAGCAAGGCTAATGGCAGTTCTATAAAAGAGATTTTGTTATTCTCTGTCCAATAGATAATTCACTTTAGAAAGAAGGACATTGTGCTAGTCACTAAAGAAAATATAGTATTGTGTTTATTTTTGATAAAACAAAAGGGGAGGTGATACGTAATGTTTAGATATGATAAATAAACTAAAACATAAATTTTGAAAGATTTTACAACTTATAAATTAAAACGTTCAATAAAATTATAGCATGATTTAATTGCTTGTATTTTTTCTAAAGAAATGAAGACATTCCATAATTTTTGCAATATTTCAGGCACACGGATGTAGAAATACTAAATATTGTGAAAATCTTTACTAGAGACATCTAAATACAAGTAAGAATGTATTTCACATTATTTAAAAAGAACAGGATTCGTTTTACCAAGTTTAAAAGAGATTTTGTGCTCTTAAAAAATGGCCTAGAGGGAACACTGCTCTAAGATAGGTAGTAAAATTAAGGCCATTCAAAATGTAATGCCAGCACTACAAGCTAGCAAAGTTTTGGAGTAACCTGTTCTTGACTTACATCAGAAGTTTGTAGAACGGACACCTTTCTCTAATAACGTTGAATCTCAAGTAGTAGATCTAGATACTAGGAATTGAAGTTAAAAATCAATTAGAAAAGTGGATTTTAGATATTGTCAGAATACTATTTCCTATAAAAATGGAACAACTTTTAAGATTCTTTCCAGAAAATAGCCGGCAAGGTAGAAACTCCATTTCAAGATGGAAGACCAGGCATGAAATGGTATGATTCGCTTCTGAAATCACACCCTAAAATAACTTGCAAAGAAGCAGGGTACATAAATAAGGCACAAGCTAATATAAATCAAAAGATGATTTCAAGAAGTATAACTTTTTGATGAAAATCAAACCAAAATCAGAAAATGCTTTCAAGAAATATAACTCTTTGATGAAGATTCAAGTATTCTAAACAAGCCACAATCCATGAATAATTATAAAACTGATTAAATAGTTAATCTTTATGTCCTATAGGCACTGTTGTTCCTTTTATGAATCAAATTTAAATATATTTTTTTGTTTTTTAATTGAAATTTTCAGTTAAAATCAACATAAGTATATTTTACTTGATGTTTTTATCAATTCATAAAGAAATTTACAAAATTCTTTTAATACAGCAAACAAATAGATGTGTGGTAAAATAGATATTGCATAAAAATGCTTTATTTTTACTTATTATCAATTAAAATGTTTGTTAAACTACATGATATTGGAGTGGCCAAAACTGGTGCATAGAGATGGCCAAAACTGGTGTAGGGGTGGCCAAAACTGGTACAAATTGGAATAAATTACTTGATGAGTTATTACTCACAATCTAAAATATTGTGTAGAAAGTCATTATAGCTAACAGAAAGAGAATTAAATTTACTACAGAATGATGTTATTATGATTTAATATGCTTCAATCGATCAAGAACTGTAAAATTTCTATTTCAAATTTTCTCTAAAAGTGGCCAAAACTGGTGCATCTACCCTATATATTTTTAGGCATTTTTATGAGACTTTTTTTCTGTTATGTCTCATGCGAACTGTATCTTGATTTCCCCCATTTTTTTGTCAGATCTAAATAATGGATTTGATTATGCAATAGATGATTTAAATATATCTTATTGCATATTTTAGTTAAAAGTAAACAGGTGCTTCGCTAGCACCCAATTTTTCAAAGTCCTCTTATTCGAATTCATATCTTGAGTTTCTTTCTTTTTTATTCTTAAGGCTGTTCTCAAATCCGAAAGGGCAACTTTATGACTAGCAGATGCTGTTGTTCAGCAGAAACTATGTAATGGAACTGTGTTGTTCGGGTTTTTTTTGCAAACGTAATAGATCTTTCAGAAAATAGTGTCAAAATTGGTGTTTTGAACCAAATTTCCATGCGAAAGAAAAATAACTACTCAAGAAAGGTTAAAAACATCTTTGTCACATGATCAAAATTGCTTATAACTCAATAGGTAATTTATTTATCAAAAGTGGAAAACACAGCTCGATTCCAAATCGTTTCCATAGTCAGGCCTTCCAATTTTATATGAAAAATGAATTTGTAAATGTGTCAAAGTATTTTGCACTTGTTGGGTAGAGTAGTTGCGAACAGCCTTAAAAGATAATCTCCCCAATCAAGAAAATTTTCTTTTACAGCTTGACTGAAATCTTAAAGGTCATTTTATGTTATTAAAAGAGCCGTACCGAGTACTCGGCGAAATTTTGGCCGAGTACTCGGCCAATACCGAGTAGTTGTAAGAATTTAATTTTTTAAGCATATGAATTTAAAACTGATCTGTAAAAAGTTATTCGAATATCAATGTATAATATATGCAATAATTCATAAAACCATTTACTCGGTATTTAACAATATGGCTACAAAATATAGAAAAAGTTAAGAACAAAAACCCTCATAAAATAATTCCAGATTAAAATTTAGTTTCACATTTATGCAAATAAAAATAAGTTCATTTTAAATATAAGGAAAACAGAAAAGACTATTATTTTGGATAAAGAAACTGAAAATACAATAAATGTAATAAAAAAAATAGTAATTAAATTTATTATATTTCAAATTATGGTGCAAAAACACCAAACGTTCTACATTATCAGTAGACAGAGCATTTCTTTTACTACTATAAATTTGGTCTGCCTCTGAAAATATACGTTCAGAATAAACAGTGGTTGAAGGTGCACATAAGAATTTTTTTGCAAGGTTGCACATAATCGGAAAAGTCCCCCCCCCCCCCCATGCAAATGGAGTGTCAGTTTTACATAAGTCTTCTGTTAAGAAAGCCTGTAACGCTTTTTGTACCTCTCTTTTAATTTTCTCATTTTTACTTTTAATCAAAAGAAAATAAGGTACAGTTACAAAATAATTATGAAATGTTTTGCATTATTCAATGAATTGTTACAGTAACCAATAAACATTTTTATTTTTGATAGACAGATTTCAGGTATCGGAATAAATTGGAGGGTTGAAGAATGTTTTAATTTTATATTGGTTAATAATTGTACTTGTTATGTGTCAATTCTTCTTTTTTTGCTACTGTTTTAATGCTACTGATTTGAATTGTCAAAAAATGTCTTTAAAAGGTGCACAAATAAATTTCAAATTTAATTAGTTATATATACTATATATGTATATTATATATATGTACACAAAGGTATATATATGTACACACGTATGTACACCTAAGCTCACATTATGTGCACATCAGTGTTTTTTTTTCCTTATTACACAACTACTCGGTATTCGGTACTCGGCCGAGTAGTCAGTGGCCGAGTACTCGGCCAAAGTACTACTCGGTACACCACTAGTTATTAATTGTAAATAATCTGTGTTTTCTCAAACGAAAATATTTTATTTAAAATATTGAATATTTTTAATCTATTTTATCTTTGCTAAATTCACATGTTTTAAATTTTCTCTTTAGAGGTTCAGATAAGTTCATCAACACATGCAATTTGCATTCTACATGCACACAAATGTAACCTAGACTCACTATGTCTCACGGTGACTGCTAAGATAAGACTGTTAAAAGTAGAAATTATTTATATGCAATAATTTGAAACACTTAAATTACAAAAATGAGAAAATATTATATTAGATCTTTTCCAAAAAACCAGTTGGTTAACCAACTAAAGGTCAAAATTAGCACTAGCCACTGGCCACAGGGCCAGTAAATGAGAAAAAGTGGCTAGTGCAAAATTGTCTATCAGCAGCCACCTTCCGGCCACTTTTTTACAAGGGGAGAATAAAATTTTCTTGCATTTCATCAAGGATTCTGCTTTTATTGGTTCTAATACATTTATATTAACATATTTATTTGGGCTATTCAGTTTTAGATGAATACTTATAGAAACTTTACGTTTTAGTATTTTTAAATAAAAAAATGGCCACTTAAAAAACTAGTCCTACCGGCTAGTGGCCGCTAATGAAATTTCCCAGTTTTGACCTATATAACCAACTGTTTTAAACTGTGCCAACCCTGCTGGTAACAGAATAAAATCATAATGCAAAACCCCAATCCTAATGTAGGAATGCAAGAAAAACAAAGGCTTACTGCCAGTAGCCATGATACAGCAAAGAAAACTCACAGCCAATCTTTCTAAGCATACAGAACAAAAAGTAACCAATGGAGAGAATTATTTATGACTATGTCATCATTGAGGCATATGTAATTCTTAGTAAATCTTAACTAATCAAGCAATCTAAGTAGCAAAAGTATATATTTAACTCAAATCTGCCATTTTGGATATTTTTATAAATAAAAGGCTTTAAAAAAAAAAAAAAAAAAGAAGAAGAAAAATAACTACTTGTTTTTTTCTTCCCAGCTACTTTTAGAAAAAATAGTCTGCTATGTAGATTTAAAGCTTATAAGAAAAGTTTGATTGATTAAAAATGTTTGTCACTTTACAAATTTATTAATTCATTATTTTTCTAAAGCTTTGCTTGTAGCTTCTGCATAACTTGGATTTTGCATTTTTCAACAATGTGTAAAATAAAGGAAAACATTAGGGAAAAAGAGAAAAAAACCACCATGGTTTTTTTAAAAAAACCACTTGGTTTAAACCAAACAACCCTGATATTATTAATATGATTATAATTATAATGGAATGTAAACAATGAAAATTTTCATTAACAGTTAAACTCATAAAGTTAAATTTGGTATATATATATTTTTCAATTAACAATTGTCTATTGAATAAATATTTAAATATAAATTGGATATAAATATTTAAATTTCCTTGATTAACGGAATTTTATCTCGGAGCAAGAAACAATGAGTGTTCATAGACTACAGAAAAACATTGACAACAAACCAAAATCTGAAAAAAACTACCATTGCATTGTGTTGTGTCAATGTTTAAAATAATGAATAATCAGTAAAACTTGTATATAATTTAAATTTTCTTTAATCTTAATTAATAAATATATTAAATCAATGTTGCATTATATTTTTCCTTTTTATTGTAATTTTTGTGCAGTTGTTCCTAATTTATAGTCAGACTTTAAAAAATAAAATGTAAACAAAGGGATGATCTGTAATCCACAAAACCCTTGGTCCCTAAGTGTGCGGATTTCACAGAGTTGACTGTATAGTGTTGCAAATAATTGAATGTTAACTAACTTGTCTGATATATTTTTTTATTTAAAAAAAAAGATTTCAAAAGGATATTTCATTATTAATTAAAATAACAAGATATTAGACATTGAAAACATTTTATAACTTCATTTGTTTTTTCGGAGGTTCATCATCATCGTCTTTTTCTTCAGATATAAATATAGGTTTTGGTTGTGTCTTTGAATATGCTGGTGTAACCCAATATGGATTTTCTTCAGCTTCCTTAGCATACTTCAATATAGCTTCTCTGGGATCTAAGGTATCATCAACTTTTTTCTTTAAGCCAAGATTTCTGACAATAAACGAAGAAAGTGTATTCCCTGCAGATGCAATACGACCACCTTGGCCAGGACCAGTTACTGGTAAGTCTGGTCTCTGAGATTTCAAAGGATCCTTTCGATCTTTTTCCATTTGTTTTTTAGTACTTCTAGGTCTATCAACTCTAAACATAGGCAGTGCATGAGGTGTTATTATTTGCTGCTCACAAATCATTTCCGCTTGTTTTACCTTCCTCTTAGTTTTAACAACACATAATTTTGCACCTCGTTCACTTAGTTTTGGATTGTAGTAAACTTTGACAACACCACTGCGTGTACTGGCTAATATTTGGTTCAGTTTAGGATGCCACATACTTCTCACTACATCTGAATCTCCAACATCTAATTCATAAGCAACTTTAAATGTATCTCTATGTACAAACAGCAATTTTCCGATTTTATCATTTCTGTCTAAAGATAACCCTGTAAAAACATAAGAGTCATCTGGACTGAAATTACAATCAGTTTCACAGTATCTGTTAAATAAATCTGAAGCAACATGAACTGGTTGTTTAAAATTTCTTAAATCCCATAATTTTAATGTACTGTCACATCCTCTTGAGGCCAAATAATTATTATCATATGAAAATGCAATGGACGAAATATCAGAACCTTTTTCATGAGCATTGCGAGCTAAAAGTGCTGTATTTACAAAATGTTTTCTGTGATCCCACATTTGTATTGAGCCGTCTTGACAAGCAGCAGCAACAAGTTTACCGTTCTTGTCATATCGGCAAGAAGTAGGAATAGCACGAAGACCTCCTTGCTGTCTGGGTTTAATAACATTTTGTTGTTTTGCCTTTTCATCCATAATCCATATACGCAAACTACCATCACATGAACAAGTTAGAAATTCTTCTTTGTTACGTGGGTGCCAACATCCATCATTAAGCATAGCACAATGACCTTTTGTTCTGGACATGTCTGTAATATATTGATCACCTTTTGCACATTCGTAAATTTCGAATCCGTCTCTGTCAAGTACCTTTGCTTGGGAATTACCAGCAATAATCAGAATACTATCACCTGTGATACCATATTCTAAGTTTTTAATTAGGTGACACTCACATGGTTTCAGATTACGAAATGATTGCAATGATGCATCCATACCAGCAAAATCCCAAAATTTTACTTCATAATCATAACCACCAGTGATTAATCGAGCCCCACTGGGATCTAAACTTATAGCTGACACAGTTTTATTGCTGTGTTCTAAAGATACTTCATGGCTTGCAGGAATAGTTTTATACCTTTTGGTTATAGAGACACCATCTTCGTCTGAGTCAGTGGCGTTACTTGATAAATTTCCTGAAGATTTTAAATTTTCGGGAACTGGAGGTCCAACCATTTCACTCTCATCTTCAGAATCGGATGATTGAGAGGAGGAGGAGGAGGATTCATTATTAAATGATTTACGAACAGATTTTTGCCCAGTAGTGTTACTAGAATTACTGTTCATTTCGTCTGATGCTTTACTTCTCTCTTCATAGTGCATTTTAGCAGCTCTTCTAGTTTGTTCAAACAGAGCATCAAAATCAAAAGTTCTAGCTTTTTTTCCAAAATTTTTGAATCCCATGACAGATGCAACCTTTTCTGCTTCAACATCATCCTCATTAGTCGTGTCAGATATGCGATTGCATTCATTCTGCTTTTTAGAATCTTTTATGCGACTATTTCGCATTTCACGAAGCTTTACAAGCTCATTTAAATCATCGTCCATTTTGAATGTTGTCAATAAAGGCCGTGTCTATTGCGCCGTATGATACGGCTGAATAACTGAAGATATTAAAGAACCGTCATGTGCAGTAATGAAAAATAGGGAACTGCGCATAAGAGCCGTAAGACGGCTAAGTTGGAAGTCAGAGTGAGGGGTTACCTTTGTTGGCGATAACTCGATTGCAATTTAGCAGATAGTTGTAGTGATAAAGAATGCATTTTAGGTATATTTGTTTGTGTCAACCTTGGTTTGTGTTTATTTTGAAATGGATGACAATGTTTAGCTTCGCTGAGGTTTAACTTAATTGTTTAATTTATAGTAATTAAGTTAGTATTTAGGAAACATATATTATTTATTAGCATTGACAATTTAAAGTTATTCAAAATATTTGTTTTGAAAAATCAGAAAAAAATATTAAATTGACCAAAAAAGTTTAAAATTTCTTGAAACCAAGCTTAATTTAATTATCATATTTTAATGTAATTAGAAATATTCAGTACTTTTTTTTCTAGATAAAACATATACTAATAACGGTGAAAAAATGTAATCATCATTTTGTCTTATTTAATCTGAATTGAAAAATAAAATGAGATTAGACAAATCAATAAAATTAATGTTTTGCTGTGAAATGTTTAATTATATAAAATCAACTGGCATCTATGTAATATTTGGCTGAAGTGTTTCCATTTCTTAAAAGAAATAATTTCCAGATGTTTTCACTAAATAATCTTTAAGTAGGTGCATATGTTCAAATTCTTTTTTGTTTCTTTTTCCTTATTTTTAAGTAAACGAAAACATGCTGTTTACAAAAGTATCTAAATGAAATACATTAATGTGAAAAAATAAATTATAGTATTTATCATGTATCAAAAATTTAAATACCAGTAGTAATTAATACCAGTGATTTGTATTTTAATTCATTCATAATTGATTTTTTTAAATGAAATTGTTTTTACCAGATCAATGGCTAAAAAACAATTTAGGTTTAATTCTGATTTTATTTTTATTAGAAATAAGGGTACTAATAATTTAGCTGGGTGTAGATGATAATTCACCAAATATTGTTTCCGTCATCATTATTCATAGTGCATCCGCTTAATTTAAAATATAATCGCATTTTACTCATATTAGTTAACTTTCGTTTAAAATTCATGCATTTAATTTATTTCATTTAAAGAAGATGAAATAATACCATTAACCAAAATATTTTATTTCAACATCAAAATATTGTTTCTAATTTACACCCACAGTACCACAGTATATAAAAGCTGCTATTGAAAAGGGCATAAAATTTTATTGGCGACATTTCCTTTTCAATATTTGCTCCCAGTTAACAAAAAAACACTGAAACATATATATTTTTTTTTCACTTTGGTTCTGGCTTAAAGCTAAAAGATAAAACACAATGAAAAATTTACTTTATTGATTAAGAAATTAACTTTTTAGAAAAACACTAGTAAGAACCCAATTCTCAATTCCATTATCTAATTTGTCTTTGAATCATGCATATTACTTCTAGTAAAAACAAGTGTGCAAAACAATTTTTTTTTTTTTATTCTCTAAAAATAGAAGCTACAGCTTTCAGTTTTAGTTGTTATGTTTTAACTTAAAATCTTATTAAATTAATTGTATAACCAAAACCTATTGGCATAATGAATTTGTTGTCTTCTATTGTGTAACTTAAAATAATAATAAATAATGTAGAAAAAGAAGAAACTTGAAAAAAATTATTGTTAACTGCCATTATGTGAGATGATTTTCCTTTACCTTAAAATTTTCTTTTTTAAAAACAGGACAGATCTAATCAGAACTTTTAGTCAGTTTTTCAAGACCACTTTTTTTATTTCACTGAACAGCTTCTGTTTATATAGATCTTGGGTTTTTTTACTTCAAAATCACAGATCAAAATATTAAGTCTCTTAAAAAAATATTGAATCTTTGTGCTCCAGTCAGAAAGCATTATTATTCTTCTCTAATTAATGTATATATACAGGAACTTAAATATAAAACACCGAAAATAGGATTGTTTATAATTGCAGTAAAAACTTGTAAGATAAAATCACAATGCAGTATAGAAAAGGATGTTTTACAAAGTACATTTCCTTTTACATTTTTTTTTTTTTACTTAATGCAGGATTTAGTTGTATAGGATCTGTTTTCTTGTGTTTTAATGTACTTAACTAGACATACTTAAGTACAAGAATTTGTTTATTTACTTTTCAATACAGAAATAGAACTTGAATTATCTTAACTAAAATCACCCTTTTCTCAATTTCAGGAGATAAAAAGTTGCATTTTCAAGAGAAAAAAAATATTGAACTGCAAGTTTTATACATTTGTTCATAAATCAGAGTTAGAAAAAACCCAGCCGCTGGGCCCACTAGTCTAAAACCCAGGTTTTTTCGGGCTTTATTGAGTTTTTTTGGAGAACACTTTAAACTTCTAATTTTCATATACATAATACCTAAATTCTCCATTTATCAGTGAAACGTGGGCATAATTTTGCATTAATTGAGTATGAATTAGCAAAAAATGTGTAAAAAGAAAAAAAATGAAAATTATTTAAAAAGTGCATCTGTATCTCATGGGACAAGTTTGCTGCACTAAGCATATATTAAGTGAACCACAACTGGATTTCTTTATGTAATTCTTACCTTAAGTTAAATATGCTAAATTTATATAGTTTCTTTCATTTTCTTCAAATCAGAAATCAGTTAAAAGCTTTTTTTTTTTTTTTTTTTTTTTTAATTAAGAAATAGGATTTGTAATAATATATTTGAAATTTTTTTCAAAATTTGCTACAATATATATTGCAATAGTATTAAAAGTTGGATTAAATTGTCATGGAAGTCAGTGTCAGTGATATTTGCAAATTTAGATTGCAAATAGCGATACACTTATTACTAGCTTTGCTGCTTTATCAACTCCAAAATGATTACATAACTTGCTCCAAACTAGAGATGCAACGAATATTCAGCCTGTCTGCTGAATATTCAGCCAGGCCGAATATCAAGTCCATTATTCGGCCTTGGCCGAATAATACTGTAATAAATGTTTTTATATTTACACAGTGTAACTTTTTAATTTGACAATTTATATTCATCATGTATAATGAAAATTTTATTTGAAATTAACTAACACTTTTTTTTCCATTAACTTTCATACCCCGGATGGGTTTTATCTACCCATTTTTATAGAAGAGACTAATTTAGGAATCATGTTAAAAAAATTTTATGCTGTATCAGCAAGTACAAAAAGTATCTGTAATAAGCTAAAATAATCTGTTAAATTTAAAATTAATCTATTCAAAATTATTTTAATACAGCTGTACAAACAAATTCAAATTTTTTTTATCATAATAGGAAGTTTAACATTTATCCCTTGTTACATAAAAAAATATTTCTTTCAATAATATTTTGAATTATACCTATAAAGAACATAAATATATGATTGATTAGATATAGATTTATTATATGTATAAGATATTTAAGTCGTATATGTTGCAATACTTAAGATTTTTTTTTTAAGCAAAATACGCTTAAAAGTTAAATACAATTTAAGTGATTTTTTTAAGTGTGTTACTATTTCTTATAAAATAATGAAAGAAATGTAAGTACTAAATTCTTTTAATTAGTATGTATTTAAGTTTTACATATTTTTTTCAAGAATAGCATTGTACTGTTTATATTTGCCTTAAAAAACTGTTAAAATGTTTTCAATAAACGTAGAATGTGATGCAGAAATAATAATAATTCAGCATTCTCAGGTGATAGTCTATTTCTATTTCTTATTTTTTTTTTTTTTTTTTTTTTTTTTTTTTTTTTTTGTAAATGCTACCTGCTTCTGAAAATAATCTCTCACTATAAATGGTACTTCCTGGAGCAGAAAGGTACTTTTTGGCTAATTGTGAAAGGTTTGGAAAGTCTTCTGAATTTTTCGCCCACCACTCCAAATGACACTGTTGTCTTTCTGGTAGTGGCTGGGAAAGAAAATCGCTAATTTCTTTTACTTCTTCACATTGAAAGGAACTTTCTATAGAACTTCACTCTGCGATTGGCTTGCAATTTCATTAAAGCATGCCCACAAAGAATTTTGAACTTGTGAAGATGGAATGGTTATGTTGGAAATATTTTGTTCACATTCTGTTACTGGTTTCATACTAGCCTTTCTTAGTCTTACTAAAGCAGTTAATTTGGACTTTACTCTTACATCCTTTGCTTCATCTTTGTTGAAAAAGAACACTTTAAATCTGGGGTCCAAAACTGTAGCGATGGAATAGAGTGTTCATTGTCTTGAATCGATGCAAAAGGTTTCTCCAAATTTTGTAGAAGAATGTCTTTCATGGTGCCTACACCAAAAAAAATCTCCAGATTTAAATAAATATGATTTTAATGCTGTAACTATTGGGATGACTTCAGAAATTAATAATCTCAATGAGGCAATTTGTTTTGTTATTTCTTCAAATGGTTGTAATAGATTGAGCAATTTTTCTAAAATAGTCCCCTGGTTTGCTGTCAGATTATTTATTTCTCCAAATTTAGTTGCATATAGAGAAAGTGCATTTTTTTGTTCCTCTCCAACATATAATAGGTGCTATTCCAGCGTGTTGCCACACTTTGAACTAATTTCTTCTTAGGAATTTTTAACTCATTAATTTGTATATCAGTTAATCTTGAACATGTTAATGGCGAATGATTAAAATGTGTAAACGATTTTTTTACCTACAACAATTAAGTCATTTATTGATCTTTAGTATGTTAGAGCATCAGATACTGTTAAATGCGATGAATGTAATTTGCTTTTCCTTACAGGTGTTTCCTTCCTCAGAATCTGAAAACATTCACTATACACTTCTTAATAGTGTTTTCTTTGCTATGACAGCAAAGAAAAAAAAATGATAAAAATTTTTTTGTTAATTGTGAGCTTTATAAAGTCTACAATGATCTCTTTCGACCATTTTAGAGGACATTCCTTTCATCCTTTCTCTCAGTGGTTTTTCTTAAAATATTAAGATTTCTTATTTTTACTTTCTTCTATCTTTACAAGAAGAAAGTATTGGATTTGTGAAAAATTTCGACTTCCGATTTTCGACGTAATTATACGTTTTAGAATGCCCAGAACACGATTTGATGGTTTTTAGAAAATGTCTGTCTGTGATCTGTCACTCTGTCTGTGAGTCTGTATGTGACAAAAATTTTGTGGGCGCTCTATCTCAAGAACTAATGCACAGAATTTCACAAAACTTTATATTTAGTTAGACCTTCATATAAACTAGACCTGATTAGTTTTTGGTGAAAATCGCCCAACAGGTGGCGCTGCTATGCGGCATTTTTCACGATTTCTGCAATAGCTACATCTCAAGAACTACTGCACGGATTTTCATAAAACTTCAGATTTAGTTAGTCCAGGACATAGTTTGGTGCTGATTACTTTTTTGTGAAAATCGCCCAACAGGTGGCGCTGCAATGCTGCATTATTCATGATTATCGCAATAGCTCTAACTCAAGAAAAAATGCACGAATTTTCATCAAACATCAGATTTAGTTAGTCTCTGATATAAATTAGTGCTGTTTAATTTTTGGTGTAAATCGCCCAACAGGTGGCGCTGCTGTGCTGCATTTTTCACGATTCCCACAAGAGTTGTATCTCAAGAACTATTGCACAGATTTTCCTCAAACTTCAGATTTAGTTAGTCCTTGACATGAATTGACGTATAAATTAGTGCTGTTTAATTTTTGGTGTAAATCGCTCAACAGGTGGCGCTGCTATGCTGTATTTTTTGCGATTTCTGCAATAGCTTTATCTCAAGAACTAATGCTTGGATTTTCAACAAACTTCAGATTCAGGTATACCTTGATATCATTTAGGGCTGCTTATTTTTGGTGTAAATCGCTCAACAGGTGGCGTTGCTATGCTACATTTTTCAGAATTTCCGCTATAGCTCTATCTCAAGAACTAATGCACGAATTTTTATCCAACTTCAAATTCAGATATACTTTGATATGAAATTGTGCTAAATCGTTGTTATTTCTTGTACTATTTAAATGATTTAATAGACGTGATTTATATAGAAGAAAGTTTTGTGATGGCCACAACATACTAGTTTATTTTATTCCATCTGAAAGCTGAAACTTATGTTTCCTAGTACTTTTAAAATTTTGTCATTATTTTGAAATACAGTAGAAGATCTTTATAACGCAAACCTAAAAACGCAAGGTTGTGCGTTATATAGAATTTTGCGTTATATGGATCACATCATTAAATTCACCTTGTAAACATAGCCAAATATGTCTGAAACACATCAAAATACATTAGAATATCTTTATACTGCATTCCTTGTTACCAAGAGTTATCCAAATTATAAATTTTTGCATAATATAGGTCAGACATTGTTAAATTTACATTATAAACATGATCCAAATATAACTAACACAACCATCCCTTATATTAGACATTTTCAGAAATGTTTATTGTAATAATAGCATTTTTTCACTAAAAAGGTCTTAAATTAGAACATAAAGTTGAACTAATGTATCAAATTTAGTCCTCTAGAGAGTAGCAATATTTTACAATGTGAAAGTGCAGGTGCTTTTTAACTGCAAAAATCATTGTTTACATCTGAGAAGTTGTGCGTTATATGGAGAATTGCGTTATATAGAATTGCGTTATAAAGATCCTCTACTGTATAACAACACACATAATATCTATTAAAATGTAACTAGACAATACCTGATGAGGAACTTCTTTTTTTGGCTGAATTATATTATTGATGCAAGTTTTAGGCCGAACACAGTCGAATATTTTTTCAGAGTAAAATAATGCTTTCAAAAATTAAAAATTTGTATATAAATAATTTTTTAAAAGAAAACAATACATTTTAATTGTGAAATATACAAGAATTGTGCATATAGTGCATACTATATTTTGTTTTTAGGCAAAAATAAGTTCATTATTCGGCTGTAACTTCGGCCAAACCACTATTTGTTGCATCACTACTCCAAACCAGACCAAATGTAGAAAAGTATTGTTCGATTGAAGCAAAGGTAAGTGGTACTGAATGTGAAGAAAAGAAAAATTGACAAAATCCGGGAGGAAACTTATCTGTTTCACTCTTTTTTGCCATAATCTTAACCATTTTTGTATTGAAAGCTCCTATATAACACTTTCATTGAAAATTGAAGCAGGATAATAAATGGGATGATTAATCTTAAAAGCTATAACAATGCAAACAATCAGGATGATGTTCAAGTGCCATCTTTTTGCATGCATTAAGATTTAAATCATTTGGATACATTTTAGATTACAGGCATGGAAATCTTTTTTCTTTTTTTTGGTCAGTTTATCTCTGCTTAGAAATTCCTTTAAATCTTGTTCTTTTGAAATATATTTAAATTGGCATTTATCTTTGCATTCTCATACCTCAGATTAAATAATGATACAGTTGTGAAAGCACAAGAAATTTTGAAAAAACCCACAATAGATTTTTTCGACGCCCGGAAAAACCCGGGTTTTTTCGGGCGGGACCACTTGGGCAAACCCTGTCATAAGTATATTTTTACATTTTTGTTTAAAGTTCTAATTCCTATTTAAAACATTAAAATTTTTGTTTAATTGCAATTTTTAAAGTTTATACTTCTAAGTCTGTATTTCACCAATTTCAGAACTAGTACAGTACACTCCCTCAAATCCGCAACCCTAAAATATGTAAACAATGAATAATTTCAGTTCAAATGTAGACGCAAAATTACAATTTTTTTTTGTTTTATTTCCTTCCGTATGTATTTTAACATGTAATTCTCTATAATATGACTGAAATAGCGGTTTTTCATAAAGGAAGTATAAATTTATTTGTGAAAAAAATCAAGATATTGCTCATACCACTTGTAATCAAAATCTTTTTACCAAATATATTTATGCATTAATCAAGCTTTTTTGGTTATTAAGACTGGCTAAACCTGAAATAAATCTTCCTCACATTATGACTTTTATGTGAATTAATAGGTTACCTTTATGAGGACAGTTTTATTTAATAATTATAGGAAAATGTATCGCATCTTTATTTTGCATATTTAATTATGCATTATTAATTATTTACTTGACCTTTACTTTTAATAATTTAACCATTTTTAAAATTATCTTATGTTTTATCATTTTAGTTTATTACTTTACTCCGTTATTTTAATGTTTTACTATATTGCAAGCATTCATTATAATTTTGATTGCATTATTTCATTCAAATTACTATTTAAAAATGTCAACCAAGCAATGACCAGAAAACCACACTACTTCTGGTCCCAAGCTGTGTGGATTTGAGGGAGTCTACTGTATACAGTAATATTCAATGTTACCATCTTTTAACTTAAAAGAAGTATTTCTTTACATATTTTTAGATATAGCATGCCCATTTACATAAATCCACATCAGATCATCCAATTTCCAAATGATTCAAAATAAATGCTTAAATTTTTTTATTTACATATTAAAAGTATAAAAACATCAGACTAAATTGACAATATAAACTACAAGCAAAGACAATTACTAATAATATAATTACAAATACTAAGTAATCTATAAATATCTCAACTTCATGAGTCTTTTTGTTATTCAGTTGTACATTATAATTTGATATGATTGATCGACGTGATACGTTCTTAAAGACACAGAGTAAGCTTATAAATTAAGAGCCTATTTCAGTCAAATGAAAAGACGCGTTCGCTAATGCTAATCCTATGGAAGAAATTTATAAAGATATCTCGGTCGCATTTAAATATTTTTAAATGACTTTTTTTTGCATTGGATAACTGAGATCGATCTGTATGCAGGCAGTTGTTTACTTTTTCGATTTCCTTTACAGGTATTTTTTATGAGGACACTGTCATTTTCGGAACCGGTTTCGAAAGTAAAAGCATCCTTATAAAAAAAATCTGCAACCAAAATCGAAAAAGTAAAAAACGGTCTGCATACAGATCGATCTCAGTTATCCAATACAAAAAAAAATCATTTAAAAATATTGAAATGCGACCGAGATAGCTTTATAAATTTCTACCATAGGATTAGCATTAGCGAACGCGTCTTCTCAGTTGACTGAAGTAGGCTCTTAAATATGCCAGTCAATTCATTGGGTATTAATTTGACAAAGAACTGAATAATTATTCAATAACTTTGTAATTAACTTATGTAAAAAAAATGAAACTTTTAAAAAATATATATAAAAAGTGGACTATATTTTTCTGTTATACCAATACCATGCCAAAATGTATTCTAATGAGAAAATTTCATGAAAAAGAGACCAGTATATATGACTTTTTATTTATTTATTTTCCCTATTAAAGCTGCTAGTCTCTCAGCTTCTGAATTCCCCTCGGTAATGTTAAGTCTATGGGCATTTGATGCATTCTTATATTCAAAACATCTCCTCGGGAAATTAATATTTTTAACTTCTTTTTTCTATGTTCTCATCTTAAAGGATGTCACTTTTTTTTTCTTAGTTTTAACTAACAAAAAAAGAGACACCCTTTAGATGAGAGCACTAAAAAAAAAAGTTTAAAATATTAATTTCCCGAGGAGATATTTTGAATATAAGAATGCATCAAACGCCCATAGACTTAACATTACCAAGGGGAATTCAGAAGCTGAGTGACTAGCAGCCTTAAGGAACAATTAGGGGGAGAAGATTTTTTTTAAAATAAAATTTTAAACTTTGTGTGCTGAAGGGGGAAAGCATAAATTTGGGAGGGATACATGGGAGTGATTTACATGACTGATTATTCATTTAGTATTAGTATAGTATGCAACAAATATAGCAAATAAAGCCTTTGTGAAAGAATATTAAAAGACAGAAAACCAACATTTAAATATGCACAAATTGATTGCATGCATGCTTCTTTTTGTGTATTATTTGTGCATATTTAAACGTTGGTTTTCTGCCTTTTAGCAAATAGAGCAGATTTTTAAGAATAAAGAATTTTATTATACATTTGAATCTTTGTATTCTGGTGGAGAAAAAGCAAGAGGCGTTAACTTCCACCTTCAATCCCCACTTTCGAATATTTCAATTTCAAATATATAAGAATTTAACTCTCATTTGCTAGGATAAATGTGATATTTCAATTAGAATATTGAGAAGACTACTTTAACGTTAACTCCCCTGCCCCATTTTTTTCCATTTTGAATATCAAAATTTCAATTATGCGAATATTTAGCTCTAATTTGTTCCGTAATATTATAATTTGATCCTTTTCCAAAGTCAAAATTACAATTCACTTAGAAGGCTAAGGATGACCAGAAGTGGCAGGAGGAGGGGCTGAGATTTCGAATATTGAAATTTTAAATACAGAAATATTATTAGATTAATTTTAACACAATTATTCAGTTGATAAATAAATCATATGAGTTGTAAATTTCCAGGTGGCGAAAATTGTCCGGTCGAGGATTTTTCACTCACTTAGAAATTTACAATTCATAGAAATTTTATCTCTCAATTTGTTCTCTTTATTATTACAATTCTGGTTCTGGAATCCAGCATTTCAATTAGAACGAGGGGAGGTATATGAAGGGGGTGAGGGGGGGGGGGGCTTTCAATAATGAGAAACATCCACCACTCTTTTCTAATAGTAATTTTTACCTTCTTTATGGCAAAAATTTTGCATTTAAATGAAGCGACTGTTTTTATTTGGAAGCAATCTTACTTTCTATCTGGGACACCTACACCTGCTGTGATCAGGCTCTCAGCAAATGGACGCATATTAATGTAACATGCTTACAATTAGAAATTTTATTACATTTTCTTAATACTCTTTTGGTGCTCAGTTTATAGATTTTACGTGCATGCACAGTATTTCAGCACAAAAAAACATTTTTAAAGATCTAGAGCAAAAATATTGTTTTACACAGAGGAAACATTATTTTGAGTTATGTAGAAAGACTCGTGACTCCTAAAAAGACCCTATTTAGCAACCAAAGACCGCTCAGGGAAGCTGCCTCGTTTGCCCGATGATTGCTCTCATGGGCGTATCCAGGGGGTGGGCTGATGGGGCTACGGCCCCATTCCCCTCCCCCCCTCACGAAATTTTTGAAAGTTATATGAAAAAAAATTGCTATTTTTTTCTATCATACAGCATAATAGCCATTCTCATTAGTCCCATATTAGTCCACATTGACGTCACAGAAGAGAAAGGGAACTGATTCCTTCCGAAATATTCGAAAATGAAATGAAAAAAGTGTTTTTTTTCCTTACTTTTTAGAATAAATTTGTAATTTTTTCTTCTGTCATACAGCGAAATAGCCATTCTCGTTAACCCCATATTAGTTCACATTTTGACATCACAGCATGCTCAAAGATGGGGAGGGGGCTGATGGAATTAAACCTACTCATCTCAAAATAGTCGAAAATGAAATGAAAAAGTGATTATTATTTTTATTTTTTTGTTTGAGATAATCTGCTATCATTCAACAGACTAGCCGCTCTCTTCTCTTTAGTTCCATATTAGTGTACAGTGATACCACATTATAACCAAACATGTGAAAGGGGCTAATGGGGTTACAGCCCCCTCCTTAACCTTTTCCGGCACACTGTGCCTGGGTCGGGATACCTGATTTTAATTCCAAACTTAGGAACGGCACCAAGAATATTTTAGTAAAATTTTGCTTTTACAATGAACATTAAAATGAACATATTTTTACTTTCTAAAAAAGTTTTAAAATTCCAGTGTCAGTCAATCATTTCATCATTTTACAACAAAAATTGCCTGTGACGGAAAGGGTTAAATTGTCGAAAGTGAAAGGGAAAAAATGCTGATTCTTTTTATTTTTGTTTCAGATAAATGTGTAATTTTTCTCCTATCATTCCACAGACTAGCCACTGTTTTCTTAGTCCAGTCAATAGGGGATTTTACCTAGCAAAATTAATGGTAGTTCTGGAAATCGGCTTACTTTATGTTTTTTGGATCGCTGAATCCGAATTTTTAACTTTCCACCAAAATTTGGTAAAATGCCCCACAAAAAAGGTTTTTATTAAAAAAATAATTTTTTTTTTATTGTTTTACGGAAAAAGTATCTAGAAATTCAGAAAGTAGACAAAATTTGTAACAAATAAGATGTATGACATTATGACGTAGAATGAATAGGGAGGAGGGGGGGGGGGGATCTGCCTCGGAAAATGCGCCGCGGTGCTGCGTGGACTAAGTTGCGCAATTCCACTTGTTAAGTGGAATACCTACCACCTACTCACATCGTTTACATTCGCCCTCCCGTCTCCCCTCCGAACTTTCCCTATAAGGTTTACTTTAAGTTTTTTGGGTCGCTGAATTCAAATTTTTAACTTCCCCTCGAACCCCCCCCCCCCCCACAAAAAAAATAGTTGTTTTTAAATTAAATTTTTTATTGTTTTAGGGGGAAAGTAGACAAAATTTGCAACAAATAGGATATATGACATTATCACGTAGGATAAATGGGGAGAGGGGGGCTGCCTCTGAACATTCCCCGCGCGCTGTTCTCAAAAACCAATTTTTTTTCAAAAAATCAATTTTTGGGGGGATTTTAAAGGTGAAATTTGCGTGGGTAGTTACAAATTCGGATTCAGCGACCCAAAAAACATAAAGTGAGCCGAAATCCAGAACTAGCATTAATTTTGCCAGGTAAAACCCCCTATTGCCTGGACTTGCATAACTTAGTGCACGAGTGCCGCAGTGCATGTTCAGAGGCAGCCCTCCCCCTCCCCGTTCATGCTACGTCATAATGTCATGTATCCTATTTGTTGCAAATTTTGTCTACTTTCTGAATTTCTACATACTTTTCCCCTAAAACAGTAAAAAAATTAATTTAAAAACAACTATTTTGGGGGAAGTTAAAAATTTGTATTCAGAAACCCAAAAAAACTGAGAGTAAATCTTATAGGAAAAGTTCGGAGGGGAGACGGGAAGGCGAATGTAAACGATGTGAGTAGTTAAGTGGAATTGCGCAACTTAGTCCACGCAGCACTGCGGCGCATGTTCCGAGGCAGATCCCCCTCCCCATTCATCCTACGTCATATATCTTATTTGTTGCAAATTTTGTCTACTTTCTGATTTTCTAGATACTTTTCCCTAAAACAATAAAAAATTGATTTTTTTTTTTATAAAAACCTTTTTTGGGAGGCTTTTTACCAAAATTTAGGGGGGAGTTGCCGGGGGAAATTTTGGTGGGAAGTTAAAAATTCGGATTCAGCGACGCAAAAAAACATACAGTAAGCTTTTTTCCAGAACTACCATGAATTTTGCTAGGTAGAGTCCCTATATGGTCTCTATTGCCTGGACTATATCTTTAGTTCCATATTAAAGCACGGTGACACCACATTAAACCCAGCAAAGAAAGAAACAGTGGGCCATCAGGTGGAAAAAAGATGGCAGCCAGCAGTGCCATTACTTAAACCTGTCGAAAAGTGTCCAAGCCGAATGTAGCTGGCCCATCAGTGATGGCCAACAGCAGGCCAGCATTGGTATGCCATCACATTACTTCAATCCGACATTTTTCCTGCAGTGCTAGCACATATCCCACTGCTATTCCTTTGCTGGCCTAGCACTTTTCCTAACAAAAATTTCTTATAGAATTCTATAAAAAAACAAAGTATTACATAATTATGGCTCTTTTTTCTATAAGCTAGTTTCACCAAGAGCTATAGAAATATCTGTAGAAGTGTCTATAATAGAAATGTCTATAGAAATATTTGAACTGCATGTGGTCACCCTCCCAAGTACTGACCGCGCTCGATGCTGCTTGCTTTTTGTGATCGGACATGAACAAGTGCTTTCAGCATACGCTATGACTGCTCGTAGTTTTCAAGTTCTCATTACACTATTTGATGTTTGTTTCTGTTGTGATTTACGTTCCCAATCATTAAACCGGTATAGAAGTTATTCTATTGTATAGAAATCCTACGTATACGCTTTTTTTTATTATTGATTCTGAACTGCATAAATTATGAAAACTGAAATCCTTTGCAACCTAGTAAAATCAGATTTAAGGAGAAAAAAAAAGTGCGTTGAAATAAAGAATTTATTCATTTACTTACTTATTTTGTTGGTGGCAGTGGTGCTATATTTTTTACAGTTTCAAAAAAATTTAGCTTCACAGCTTAAATTGTGTTAAGATTTCATTTCAGATTTGTGTTCAAATACTCAGTGTCTTCGATATTCGCAGCGCCACCTAGCGTAAGGGTTTTCAGCAATAATACTGCAAAAGTTCGTGCACTTCCATGTAGTGGTGGGCCAGCGCATGTGATAAAATGGAATGCCCACCAAAATTTTATCTGATGATTTCCAACAGCAAAGTTGACTGAAGCTGTCCAGCAGTGGTCATGTAGTGGTAGACCATCAGCCAGCACTTCTCCATCACTGCCAGCACCTATCTTGCTGCTGGTCAGCAATTTCCTCTTTGCTGGGTATCCAGTGAAAGGAGCTAATAGGATTACAGCTTCCTACCGAAAATGAAATGAAAAAAATGCTGATATTTTTTATTTTTTTGTTTGAAATAAATTTGTAATCCCCCCCCCCCCCCCCCTGTCATTCAACAGACTAGCCGCTCTCTTCCTTTTAGTTCCATATTAGTGCACAGTGACACCACATTATACCCAAAGAAGTTGAAGAGGGTAATGGGGATTACAGGGAAGTAAGACCTGCGCCAAAATCGCTTTCCTGCGTCAAGCTGCTACAAAACAGCAATTTTTTTTCCATTTTGCGCCAAAACGTACTTGGCTCCAAAATGTAATTTAGCCCGATTTCGTCGATCAAAGGAACAACAACAACAAAAAATTTCTAGGCCGCTAATTTCGTCAAAAAAGCAAAAAACCGCGGTCAAAATATTTCTAAAAACACGCAATGTTTGTCAAATGGTCGCGGAAAAAAACGTGAATACAATTAATTCAAATTCAAAGGATAAAAAGTAATTTCAAAGAATCGCTAATTTCGTCAAAAAACGAACAAAACGCGGTCAAAAGATCGCGAAGAAACGCGATTTCGTTAAAAGATCGTGAATAAAACGCAAATTTTGTCAAAATATCGCGAAAAACACGTGAATTTTGTTAATAGATCGCCAAAAACACGCGAATTTCGTCAAAGAATCGCGATAAAAACGCGAATTTTGCCAAAGGATCGCTAATTTCGTCAAAAGATCGCAAATTCCGTCAAAGGATCGGGAATAAGCGGGAATTTTGTGAATAGATAGCTAAATTCGCCAAAAAAAGAACAAAACACGGTCGAAAGATTGTGAAAAAACTCTAATTTCCTTAAAAAATCTCGAAAAAATCCACAAATTTCATGAAAAAATCGAGAAAAACACGCGAATTTCGTCAAAAAAACGTGAATTTTGTCGAAGGATCGCAAAAAAACGTGAATTTTGTCAAAAGAATCGCTAATTTCTTCAAAAAATGAACAAAATGGTTCAAAAGTTTGTAAAAAAACGCGAATATCTTTAAAAGATCGCGAAAAAACCGCGAATTTCGTCAAAAGATCGCAAAAATATGCAAATTTCGTCGGTAGATCGCGAGAAATACGCAAATTTCATCAAATGATCGCAAGAAATACACGTGAATCTCCTCAAAAGATCGCGAAAAACATGCGAATTTTGTCATTGGATAGCGAAAAAAGAACGAATTTTGCCAAAAGATCACGAATTACTTCCAAAAACGGGGTCAAAAGATCGCGAAAGAACGCGATTTTGTTAAAAGATCGTGAATAAATCGCAAAATTTGTCAAACGATCGCGAAAAACGCGAGAATTTTGTCATAAGATCGCGAAAAACGCGAGAATTTTGTCATAAGATCGCGAAAAACACGAGAATTTCGTTAACAGATCGCCAAAAACACGCGAATTTCGTCAAAGAATCGCGATGAAAACGCGAATTTTGCCAAAGGATCGCTAATTTCGTCAAAAAACGAACAAAACACGGTCAAAAGATCGTGAAAAAAAACGATAATTTTGTTAAAAGATGGCGAAAAAAACGCTAATTTTATCAAAAAGGTCGAAAAACCTCATAAATTTCGTCAAAAGATCGCGAACAACACGCGAATTCCGTCAAAGGATCGGGGAATAAGTGGGAATTTTGTCAATAGATAGCTAAATTCGCCAAAAAAAGAACAAAACACGGTCGAAAGATTGTGAAAAAAACTCTAATTTCGTTAAAAGTTCGCGAAAAAATCCACAAATTTCATGAAAAGGTCGAGAAAAACACGTGAATTTCGTCAAAAGACCACGAAAAACGCGAATTTTGTCAAAGAATCGCAAAAAAAACGTGAATTTTGTCAAAGGATCGCTAATTTCTTCAAAAAATGAACAAAACGGGCTCAAAAGATTGCGAAAAATGCGAATTTCTTTAAAAGATCGCGAAAAAACCGCAAATTTCATCAAAAGGTCGCAAAAAATTGCAAATTTCATCAAAAGATTTTAAAAAAAACACACTAATTTCGTCAAAAGATAGCAAAAAAGACGCTGATTTCAACAAAGGATCACGAAAAATAGGCAAATTTTTTCAAAAAATCGCGAAAAATACGCGAATTTTGTCAAAAGATCGCGAAAAATACACGAATTTCGTCAAAAGGTCGCAAAAATATGCAAATTTCGTCGGTATATTGCGAGAAATACGCAAATTTCATCAAATGATCGCAAGAAATACACGTGAATCTCCTCAAAAGATCGCGAAAAACATGCGAATTTTGTCATTGGATAGCGAAAAAAGAACGAATTTTGCCAAAAGATCACGAATTACTTACAAAAACGGGGTCAAAACATCGCGAAAAAACGCGATTTTGTTAAAAGATCGTGAATAAAACGCAAATTTTGTCAAAAGATCGCGAAAAACACGAGAATTTCGTTAACAGATCGCCAAAAACACGCGAATTTCGTCAAAGAATCGCGATAAAAACGCGAATTTTGCCAAAGGATCGCTAATTTCGTCAAAAAACGAACAAAACACGGTCAAAAGATCGTGAAAAAAACGATAATTTTGTTAAAAGATGGCGAAAAAAACGCTAATTTCATCAAAAGGTCGAAAAACCTCATAAATGTCGTCAAAAGATCGCGAATAACACGCAAATTCCGTCAAAGGATCGGGGAATAAGCGGGAATTTTGTCAAAAGATAGCTAAATTCGCCAAAAAAAGAACAAAACACGGTCAAAAGATTGTGAAAAAACTAATTTCGTTAAAAGATCGCAAAAAATCCACAAATTTCATGAAAAGGTCGAGAAAAACACGCGAATTTCGTCAAAAGATCACGAAAAACGCGAATTTTGTCAAAGGATCGCAAAAAAACGTGAATTTTGTCAAAGGATCGCTAATTTCTTCAAAAAATGAACAAAACGAGGTCAAAAGATTGCGAAAGAACACGAATTTCTTTAAAAGACCGCGAAAAAAACAGATTAAAAGATCACCAAAAACACGCGAATTTCGTCAAAGAATCGCGATAAAAACGCGAATTTTGCCAAAGGATCGCTAATTTCGTCAAAAGATCGCGAATAACACGCGAATTCCGTCAAAGGATCGGGCAATAAGCGGGAATTTTGTCAATAGATAGCTAAATTCGCCAAAAAACGAACAAAACACGGTCAAAAGATCGTGAAAAAACGATAATTTTGTGAAAAGATGGCGAAAAAACGCTAATTTCATCAAAAGGTCGAAAAACACCACAAATTTCGTCAAAAGATCGCAAAAACACGTGAATTTCGTCAAAAGAGTGCGAATAACACGCGAATTCCGTCAAAGGGTCGGGGAATAAACGGGAATTTTGTCAAAAGATAGCTAAATTCGCCAAAAAAAGAACAAAACACGGTCAAAAGATTGTGAAAAAACTCCAATTTTCTTAAAAAATCTCGAAAAAATCCACAAATTTCATGAAAAAATCGAGAAAAACACGCGAATTTCGTCAAAAAAACGTGAATTTTGTCGAAGGATCGCAAAAAAACGTGAATTTTGTCAAAAGAATCGCTAATTTCTTCAAAAAATGAACAAAATGGTTCAAAAGTTTGTAAAAAAACGCGAATATCTAAAAGATCGCGAAAAAACCGCAAATTTCATCAAAAGGTCGCAAAAAATTGCAAATTTCATCAAAAGATTTAAAAAAACACACTAATTTTGTCATAGCGAAAAGACGCTGATAAGAATTACGAAAAATATGCGAATTTTTTCAAAAGATCGCGAAAAATACGCGAATTTTGTCAAAAGATCGCGAAAAATACACGAATTCCGTCAAAAGATTGCAAAAAATATGCAAATTTTGTCGGTAGATCGCGAGAAATACGCAAATTTCATCAAATGATCGCAAGAAATACACATGAATCTCCTCAAAAGATCGCGAAAAACATGCGAATTTTGTCACTGTATAGCTAAAAAAACGAATTTTGTCAAAAGATCCCCAATTACTTCAAAAAACGAACAAAACGGGGTCAAAAGATTGTGAAAAAACGCTAAATTCGTTAAAAGATCGCGAAAACAGCAAATTTTGTCAAAAGATTTTGAAAAACACGGTAATTTCGTCAAAAGATAGCGAAAAGCACAGTGATTTCAACAAAAGATCGTGAAAAATACGTGAATTTTGTCAAAAGATCGCGAAAAACACGCGAATTTCATTAAAAGATCGCGAGAAATACGTAAATTTCATCAAATGATCGCAAGAAATACACGTGAATCTACTCAAAAGACCTCGAAAAACATGCAAATTTTGTCATTGGATAGCGAAAAAAAAAATAATTTTGTCAAAAGATCACCAATTACTTCAAAAAACGAACAAAACGGGGTCAAAAGATTTTTAAAAAACGCTAATTTCGTTAAAAGATGCGAAAACAGCAAATTTTGTCAAAAGATTTTGAAAAACACGGTAATTTCGTCAAAAGATAGCGAAAAGCACGGTGATTTCAACAAAAGATCGCGAAAAACACGCGAATTTCGTTAAAAGATCGCGAGAAGTAAGTAAATTTCATCAAAAGATCGTGAGAAATACGCGAATTTAGTCAAAAGGCCGCGACAAATACGCAAATTTCTTATTTATGAGCATTAGAATTTCAATCTGCTATAAAAACAGCTTTTATTGCTACAAAATTAATTTTTTACTGCTGCAAAATTCGATTTTTGTTGCTACAAAAATAGATTTTACTGCTACAAAATTCGATTTTTGCTGCTACAAAATGACTTTAATGCACTTTCACCCCTGGGATTACACTCCCCTCCCAAAATAGTCGAAAATGAAATGAAAAAAAATGCTGATTTTTTTTCTTTTTGTTTGAGATAAATTTGAAACTTTGTTTTTTGCAATATAACGAACTAGCCATTCTGGTTAGTCCCATATCAGCGCGCACAGAGTTGCCAAGTCTCCGGCTTTTTGCATACCACTATTATCTTTGAGAAAATGTTGTTCTTTTAAACAGGGGCCTCGCTAAGGGGGGGGGAGCCTCCCCCCCCCCCCCCCAAACATTCGCGAATGTTATTACACTTGGCAAATTTACAAACTTAGTTGGCAAATTTGTTTAAAACTTTAATAAAAACTATAATATATTTTCTATTTTTGATAGACTTGGCAAAAATTACAAAACTAATTGGGAATATTATTAAACTTTTAACAAATAAGAACTATATTACATTTTCCAACTGTGGTAAGTTAGCAAAATTATAAAACGAGTTGGCAAATACTGAAATTTACTTGGCAAATTAAGGTTCTCTCCCCCACCAATAAAAAGTCTTAGCGATGGCACTGCTTTTAAATCACCCAGATGTTCCAATTAAATAAAATAACATTTTCTGTATAAAAATTCTAGTATCCAGAAAGCCAGAGACTTGGCAGCTCTGCGCGCAGTTACACCACAGTATGCCCAACCAAAGGAAGGGGGCTGGTGGGGTTACAGGTCGCTTTTCGAAATAGTCGAAAATGAAATTAAAGAGATGCTGATTTTTTTTTTCTTTCTGTTTGAGATAAATTTGTAATTTAGTTTTCTGTTTTACCGCATATTAGCCATTCTCGTTAGTGCCATATTAGTCCACATAGACAAACAGCATACCCAAAGAAGGTGAAGACTTTATTTTTGGTGGTGGGGAGAACAATTTTATAGATTTTAAGCTAGAATGAATTTCTTTTAAATAAAAGTATATTAAAAAATACCATTAACTCTTTTCAACTTATTTCGGCGTGTGGCCGCATCAGAATAATATACGTCCCCCCCCCCCCCCCCCAAAAAAAAAGGCAAATTACCCATTAAACTGAAGCCTAGCTGGCCCACAAGAAAAAGGGTCCCTCTGCTAAGATTTTTTTCGAGTTTTTTTTTTTTTTTTTTTTTTTTTTTTTTTTTTTTTTTTTTTTCACATTGAGCTAACATTTAATGCAAAAATGTGCATTATTCTTTGTTTCACTCATTTATTGAATCTTGAAAATTATTAATTGTAGTTCAAACGCTACTCCACTTTTAATTTCTTTTTTATTCATAAAAATAAAGTATTGAATTCTTGAAATTTTTCGGCTTTCAGTTTGGGAAATATTTACGCAGAGGAGACTAGTAGCCACGACGGCCTAGGCAAGATTTTGAAAGCACCTCTACGAATTATATCTTTGAAATTTTAACTAAGCAATTGTCTAATCATAACTCCTTACATTTTAGCACCATGGTCAGTCACACGACCTCACGCCAACCCCTCCCCCCTTTAAAACTAGACCGAAATTTACATGTTTGGGGATATCCTAAATATGATTTGATTATATTTGAAAAAATTATGTTGGTTAAAATCAGGGTTGGCAGGTTTTAGACGTGTCAGTTTATGTCGGGTTTAAATCATCAAAAATCTCTTGTCAAAAATCATCTGTCAAAAACCTCAAATGCTACATTCAACTGTAAAATTTCACATTAAATGTCACATACAACATTACACGTAATATTTAAAATTCACTATTACTGTATATCAATAATTAATATATAGTATAAAAGTATTATTGTTTGGTGCAACTTTTTTATAGGATAAAATTTGTATTTAAATTTTTTTGGTAATATTGTGCTTTTCTAAAAAATAGAGATAAGTTCACATGAACTGCACATAATTTCTGTTACTTAAAACTAATTTCTCTATTACTTTAGAGATATTAAAGCATTGCCTAGGATTTTTTTCTTCTAAGAAAAAGAAAAATTTATGTATATAACAAGATAATGTGCATCAATTTTATTCTAGTTTAGGCAATAACCATTCCATCAAAATTGAAACTGGATAACTAATCTTAAACATTTACAAAATAAGAGAAATTTTTTATTTATTTATTTTTTTTTTAAGTTTAAAGTCAAAATCTTAAAACATCCTTTCTTTAAACATATAAAAATATTTTTTCGATTTTAAAACTGAATAAAATTGACCCAGTCTTCTAAAAGAAAGTCCACTTAATCGCCATATTGAAAAAGTAAATTAAAGAAGAGATCAAATCATGAAACCATACCATTTTATGGCTTATATTTTGCATCCCAACACTAAGGGGCAAGGGGTACCTGTGCTGATTGTGTATGAAGCTGAAGAATCCCCTCTCCCGTCTTCTTATTTCAGTGCTATAGGGAGGACCCCATTACTTGGTGGAAAGTTGGAAAGGTATCATTTGATTCAATAGCTTTTCGGCTGAGCCTGCTTCGAAACTTGCTCATCCAGCAATGCTTTTGTTATCAAGTCCTGCTAGCTCAGCACCAATTAAGAGACAAGACTATTTTCTAATGTTTCATGCACTCTAAACTCGGAAATCATTTTGGTGTAAATAAATGTACTAAACTGGTTATGTGCTACACCATGCTGCGGGGTAAAACTGATCTGGATTATTAATTGTACAAAAGGATTTTCTTCTGATTGGGAATTCCAAAAAATAAAAATATTTTACTGCACTTAATAATTTAAAATTATTAAATTATTATAATTTTAAATAAAAGATTACATAATTCATAGACATATTTAATGTATACGTATTGTTATTAAAATGTTTCAGTTAGTTACATGTTTTTGACAGTTTTCGACGGTTTAAACCAGTTTATGACAGTTTAAACCAGTTTTTAACGCTTGTCATGCCAAAAACCCAACCCTGGTTTCCTGGTTAAAATTGTGTGTGCTGCTATAATTAATGCATAAAATATCAAGAAGTTAGACCGCTGATGATAGAAACATACTTCCAACTGCGAAAAGTATAAGTACAGACTTTAGATATGGCATTTGTTTTAAATGGTCCAGTATACATATTAAAATACGAAATTTTGTATTTTATATGGTCCCTGCAAGAGTAATACTGGCCTTAGGTTGATATTTCAGGATATATTCTTTTCGGTATTTCAGGACACATTTACCCAGCATACTACTTTTTTTTCTGCGACCGTTTGCTGAAATTCGTTATTTTTTCTGCGATCATTTGCGAAATGGACTTTACCCATGTGACGTCAGCCGCGGGTAAGCAGAAGAAAAACACCAATAGGCGTGGAGAACATTTTAACACTGCTCCCCATTCGTCCAATAAACAGTCTTTTTCGGAGGGTTTTCCCCCGCAGAGGAGTGGCTGTTGCCACTCGTGGGTAAAGTCCATTCCCGATTTTTATTCCGCGATCGTTTGCCGAAATTCGCCTTTTTTCCACGAATGTTTGCCAAAATTCGCGATTTTTTCTTTGATCGTTTGCCGAAATTTGCGATTTTCTCTTCGATCGTTTGCCGAAATTCGCTTTTCTCCCACGATTGTTTCGGCCCCACCAGTGGCCGAGAGGTTCTGATCTCGAAGCTGGTAGACGGGAGGTGCTGTGTTCGAATCCAGCCGCACCCGCCAGTCTAATCGTTCGGAGTTTTCGTGGTTTTCTTCGAACCTTGGATTTCCATGCGTAAATATGGGTTAGGTTCCCTTAGAAAGCCCCCACACACACGAAGGGCGCTCCCCCCTCGGGCCTATACCCTTCGAGTAGATAACTGGCCGTCAAAAATCAATCCGATCCAATCCCACGATTGTTTGCCGAAATTCGCGATTTTTCTCCGCAATCGATTGCCGAAATTCGCGATTTTTTTTCCGAGATTGTTTGCCGAAATTCATGATTTTTCTCGGCGATCTTTGTCGAAATTGGCGATTTTTATTCCGCGATTGTTTGCCAAAATTCCCTTTTTTTCCCGCGATCGTTTGCCGAAATGGGCAATTTTTTCCGCGATCGTTTGCCGAGATTCGCGTTTTTCCCACGATTGCTTGCTGAAATTCGCGATTTTTTCCGCGATCGATTGCCACAATTCGAGCTTGTTTCTTCGGTCGTTTGCGGAAATTTGCGTTTTTTTTCGTGATCGATTGCCGAAATTCGCGTTTTTTTCTTCGATCGTTTGCCGAAATTCGCGATTTTTTTTCGCACTTGTTTGCTGAAATTCGCGATTTATCTCTGCAATCGTTTGCTGAAATTCGTGATTATTTTTCCCGTGATCGTTTAAGGAAATTCGCTGTTTTCTTTAACAATCGTTTCTTGAAATTCGTGATTAATTTCTGCACTTGTTCGACGAAATTTGAAAATTTTTTACCCGACTTTTTGACGAAATCGCGATATTTTCTCCGCATCGTTCGACATAATTCGCGATTCATTTTTGCAATTGTTTGACGAAATTCGCAATTTTTTCCGATTGATAAAATTCGCGCCATTTTTTACGCGATCTCTTGACGAAATTCGCGAGTTTTTCCAAAGTTGTTTGACAAAAGTCACAATTTTTTGCTCGAATAATTGGCCGGAATTGGCGATTTTATTTATATGGATCGTTTGACGAAATTCTGTTTCGCAATGTTTTTTTCGACTTCACTGAACAACCGATTAACGAAATTCGCGATGATTTTCTTTCCTGTCTGCTGACAAATTCACGTTTTTTTCCACTGTGACTACATGACGAAATTCATCAATTTTTTTATTATCAGATGACAAAATGTTTCACTGTTTTCTGGCTCATATTTTTTTCCCTCCTATGCACTTATTAATTCCAAAATACTGGTTTTGTGGAATTTTGCACAAAACCCCAAATTGAATAAATGATTTGCGGGAATGTATATATATTCGTGGAAAAATCATGACTGTTATTGCTATAGTACAAACTCGCGAAATTTCAGGACAAGTTACCATATTTTAGGAAGTTTTTTTTATTTTTCGGGAATTTTAGGAATTTCAAGACAAGTACGGCCCCTGGGTCCTAAAAGAATGTTGTCCTCCATCTAAAAAGAGCATTAAAAAATCGCATTCTTTTACGACTAAAACTTACCAAATTATAATATTTTGAATTTTATGAATTTTCAATGTTTGCCGTTTACCAGTACTAAATAATACTTCTTTCCGTTTCTAGTGCTAGAAAACACTGAAATTACATAACATTCGTAATTTAGTAAGTTTTGGTTGTAAAAGAATATTTATTATTTTTTTTTATTTATTTATTTTTTTTTTTTTTTGCTTTGTTCCTCTTAGACAAAAAACTTTTTTCTAAATATAACCTATAAACCCAGGGACTGTATCAAAATTAAATTTAGAATTTTACTAGGTAAAACAAATACTATATCTAAAAATTTGTGATTTCTATAATTTTTGTAAATGGAAGTACGTTTCCTCCATCAGGGGTTTATGAGGTAATTGAGAAGACGTGTATTTTGAATATCACCTGGTCTATATCGCTTTGAAGAAGAGGAGGGGGCCCGAGTAGTGATTAATCCACCTCCCCTCCAGGGGTGATTCTGAGTGAAAAAGAAATTCTGAAATTAAAATCAAATTTTATGAAAGGTTGCAGCAGGGGGGGGGGGGATCCTTCCCGGCGCTAATTGTTTTTGTTGCAGTTTGGGTTAATTATGTTTCCATTTCAGGTCGATTTCACGCTGAGTGTAGATTTCAGCAAGTTGAGTTCAGGTTAACCAGACTTTTAAAAAAGTTTCTTCCGTATATCATTTCAGTTTAAAAGCTATGCCTATAATAATAAAAATATAGTTGCTTGTATGTTTGCTGTTTTCTAAAGAGACCGCTGTGTTTCTTCCGCGACTGTTTGATGAAATTCGGGTTTTTATTACGACTCTTTAATGAAATTCACATTTTCCCTCGATTCTTTGACGAAATTCGCTTTTTTTCAGCAGCCTTTTGACGAAATTTGCATTTTTTTCGTGGCCCTTTGACGAAATTCACATTCTTTTGCTGTCTTTTGACGAAATTCGCTTTTTTCCGCGACCCTTTGGCGGAATAAATCCTTTTTTTCGCGATCCTTTGCCGAACTTCGCGTTTTACCCACGGCTTTTTGACAAAATTTGCGTTTTTTCTACGGCCCTTTGACGAAGTTCGCGTTTTTTTCCGCGGCTCTTTAACAAAATTCGCATTTTTCTGCGATCCTTTGTCGAAATTTGCGTTTTTTCGGCGGCTTTTTGACAAAATTTGCGGATTTTTTTCTGGAACCTTTGTCGAAATTCGCACTTTTTCAGCACCTTTTTGATGAAATTCGCGTTTTTTTTCGAGGCTTTTCGACAGATTACGTGTTTTTTCACTTTCATTTGTCGAAATTCGCATTTTTTACGCCTCCTTGATAAAATTCGCGTTTTTATCCATGGTCCCATGATGAAATTCGCGTTTTTCAGCGGTTATTAGACGAAATTCGCGTTTCACCCGAGATCATTTGACGAAATTAACTTTTCCTCCGTGATCATTTGGCGAAATTCGCGTTTTCTCTACAATCATTTGACGAAATTTGACTTCTTTTCGCGATCCTGTGACAAAATTCGCAATTTTTCACAGCCCTTTGACAAAATCCGTGTTTTATCCGCGGCCTTTTGACAAATTCTCATTTTATCCGAGGCCCTTTGAAAAAATTCGCATTTTATCCGCGACCCTTTGACACAATTCGTTTTTTTCCGCGATCTTGTAACGAAATAGGAGATTTTTTTCAGCGAATGATTGACGAAATTGAATTTTTTCGCCGACCATTTGTCAAAAATCGCAGTCCAAATTTTCGGGTTGTTGACTGATTTTTTTAAATTATCGGAACCTTAAATTTTAGGAAAATTCGGAACAGAATCACCCTCGCCCCCCTTTCCCCCTGGCTATGGCCTTATTGTCAAAAATTATTTTTGTTTACAACAAAATTCAGTATGTTTCCTAGGATAAATTAAAGTACCCCCCCCCCCCCCCCTCCGAAATAAAATCCTGGATATGCCATTGATTGCTCTGGCCCTGAAAGTGGACAAATTTCATTCCAGACACATAAGTATACTCAGTGAACCTAAAACTCAGATTTTTAACAAATTGTTGTTGTTGAAAATGTAAATTTTGTGGAGTATTTTCAACTTTCCAAGTTTGTCCGTGATTTTAAACCCGTCGTAGAAGCAATCTGTATTAAATCTTTTAACCCAATATATATTGCATTAGCCTTCTTTTCAATAAAAATTATTCTAAATTCGTATTGCGATTTTTGTATGTTTCACAAACTCTTTAATCACTTTCGGCGAAATTGAGGTTTTTGCTTTTTTTAAATGATTCTGGTATCTAGTCTTTGCCATCCAGATGGAGAAGACTTTTTTCTAATTATATTATTATCCCATTTTTTGCAAATTAAAAAAATAAATTAAAGTTGACACAATTTTTCGGAGAATGCAAAATATACCGAGAAGCGGCTGCACAGACCATTACCTCTTCGAGTTGACGGCTGAAATTCCCGGATTAGACAGAACTCGATTAAGAACTAAAAAGGTCTTAAAACACCATCAAAAACTTAAATGCGCTAGGCCTTTCGAAAGATCTGAGTCTTTCTTCGTCAGGCACAAAGAACACGTGCTTCTATTATGAAAGCAGTTGCAAGACTGAAATGAGATATAAGGGAAAGGAAACAAGCTGGAGAAACAGCCAATAGGAAAGCAGAAAACAACAGCCAATCACAGAAGAGTATAATCAAAACAAAAGAACACAGAGTTGGAGGGAAATAAAGAAGCAAAAATAAATAAATTACAGTAATAGCCCGACTTACGTCACTCCGCATTTACGTCGCCTCCCCAGGAAAAAAATCCCATTATTTAGACGCACTTTGAACTCTTTTGAAAACTTTTGGAAGAAATCTAACATGTCAGATCCAGTCACAGCCACAAGAGGTTCATGAGATTAAGTTCAGCAAAAAGCAATGAGAGATGCTTGGAAAAAACTGTGTCCTTTCCCTTCGCAGAGACTAAGAAAACATTTGAAATCGTCGAAAATGGAAGAGAACTCAACTTAGAGATGGACTCTGAAGGTGTTGTTGAACTCATAAATTCAACTGATCCGGAATTAACGGTCGACGAACTTACCGAATTAAAGAAACAAAGTACTGTCGAAGAAATAGATAAAGATTTTGAGCCTTGTGGGGAAAGAGAAAGATTATGGCGGTTACAAAATTAACCAAAGCACTAAACATATTGAAGCTGGAATGACGGTTCTTGAAAAGATTTATTCAGACGAGCATAATGTAGCAACGACTAGAAAAAGCTTAGAAAACTCATTCTACTATTACGAAGAGCTTCAACGAGACAAAAATAAAAAATTGTCGGTTCAAACGTCATTGCAACATTTTACACATGCTCAAAGACTCGGACTGGCCAGCTAGAAGAACAATAAACTGTAAGTTAAAAACTTAGTGATTTATTCCAAATTCTTATATTGCAAACTAATTTTTTTGCTAATGTTAAATGTATGTAACACAATCTCTAAATACAATAGAATATGATCATTAGTATTTGGTGATTTTTTATTACTTTTGTTTTTTTGTTCATCTAAATGCACCTCGACTTACGTCGCTAGTCTTGGTACGAATTTCTGACGTAAGTCGCAGCATTACTGTATAATAAAATGGAAACACACACATATATATGGGAACACGTGAGATTTAAAAATAAATAAATAAATAAGATATAAAAATTAGACTAATATTAATTAATACAAAAAATAAATTATATGGTGGTACTGAAAAGTTTTTTCCATGATGAAGAGAGCATTGTTGAATCAGATTTATCATTAACAATAACTTCACGACTAAGATAAATGGCTAAAATTTCAAGTAAGTCCAATTCAGAGATCAAGCTCACTAAAATCGGGTCCATACGGACCCGATTTTATTGGTTGATCGTATGTTTATGGTTGTGTTTTCTTACACCCAAAGGTATGAAAACATGGAGAACTGGATACAGGAAAACACAATGGTAAACCTACCATTGCAGCAGGCACTAAAATCGGGTTTTTAGGTGTTTTCCACGAAGATATGACTTGGCAGACCAGTTGCATTTTAATATACGAATCGAATTCTGTTTAATCCTGGATTTTCAGCCATCAACCGCGACCAACGACGTTCAAAGCCAGTTCATCACTTTTAAAACGTCACATGGAGTGGATCTTCTTTACAAGGTGATTGGCACGTAACGATGGGCGCTCCGCTTTGTACCAATCATCGTGTAAAGATGATATACTCCGTTTGACATTTTAAACGTCATGAACTGGTCTTTATGTCGTTGGTCACGCATGAACTCGATGAGTTGATGGTCTGTGCAGCTGCCTGCCGGTCTAAAATCAAAACGAAGTTTCTCTACCTGCCTGCGGTAGTTGTAAGAAGCAGGGGGAAAAATTTTTTTTTTCGAAATGCTCTTTTTATTTTTTACGTATTATTGACGACTGCATATTGGTTTTATTTTCGAATAAGTAATTTTCAAAAGAAAAAAAGTCACTTCAATTGAGCCTGCTTAGTTTATGACATCATTATAAATGTTCAGAAACATTCATGTTATTAATATTACCTTTTTCTTACCTACTGCATGTAATTTGCATACTTTGAAGTCCACCGAAGTGAGGATTGCTTTGGGGCCTATAGCTACAATGACTGTCGCCTCGAATGATCCTTTATTTTATACACAGAGATAATTACACATTTTTGACATAACAATTTCGTCAATACACAAGGACGAGGTAGCACAAGGAAATTTACAACAGCAGAGAATTACTTCCAGGAGCTCGACAAAGAGTGTGCAACGGAGCGAGCGGGAGTCGAACCCACAGAGCTCCTACGCTCTCAAGCAATTAGCGATGTGGTGCCTTAACCACTCGGCTACGCAGGCCCTCTTGCGTACTTTACTAGTGTATTTTTGCAAAGCACAGTTTCTGACAACTGTATGCACATTCAATTTAATCTACGTTGCTGCCAGTAGTCTGCCTTTATAAATAAGAACATGCGGCGTAGTGCATGCTATGAATTATAGATATAATATACAGATGAAATAGAAAGTACAACGTAGCAACCGTTCGTTTAGAGTCAGTTTCCAAGCAAAACGTCATGATTGACTTCACACTGAAAGCATCTATTGTTTGAGACGATCTTGGACAAAGGCGAATCGTCAAGCTAATGTTGTTAGTTAGCTTGTCCCACTTGTTCAGTTGAGTATCACCACGCATAAGGAAAGGGCATGTTTACAAACAAACACTTCTCTCAACCAATCTACTACTACATTTTTATCTTAGCGATCATTGCAGGAATCACACTTGGCGACATAGACCAATCATATCATAGACCTGTTAAACCAATCTGTTATTAAAGACCAATCAAATGGACTTTACCCATGTGACGTCAGACGCGGGTAAAAAAACAAAAAACACCAATAGACGTGAAGAACATTTTAACACTGCTCCCCCTTCGTCCGATAAACAATCTTTTTCGGAGGGTTTTTCCCTGCAGAGGCGTGGTTGTTGCCATTCGTGGGTAAAGTCCATTCTCGGAGTTCATGTGTATAGTAGGAGTTATAATGAATGAACAGGTTTTTTTTTACTGACCAACAGTAATTCGACCAACAGTGACGTCACTGCCCTTTCCTTATAGTTTTGTTATATCGTTTTGCCATAATTTGGACAAAAAGATCTGTCTTATCCTTGCGTATGTCAGAAATCCCATATAGAGGGCCCACCGTGGCTGAGTGGTTAAGGCACCACACCGCTAATCGCTTGAGAATGTAGGTGGACTGCGAGTTCGACTCCCGCAGGCTGGCCCGTTGAAAATCTCTTTGTGAAAATCCCGGCTGTAACTCTCTAGTGTTGTAAATTTCCTTGTGGTTATCTCTTCCTTGTATATTGACGATGACTTATAAGCGGGTACCTGATGCCAAACATACAAGTCAGATGTATGTGTTCAATGTAATAAAAATAAATCTCATAGAGGCGTTCGTGGCCGAGTAGTTATGGCACCACGCCGCTAATCGCTTGAGAGCGTAGGAGGTCTATGGGTTCGACCCCCGTTGGCTCCGTTTCACACTCCTCTGGAGCTCCCGGCTGTAATTCTCTGGTATTGTAAATTTCCTGGTGTATTGACGAAATTGCTACGTTATCTCTGTGTATAAAATAAAAGGATCGTTCGAGGCGATACCCACTGTAGGTATATAGGCCCCAAAGCAATTGGGTCTTCGCAGCCTTCAGTACAGGAAAATTGTCCCTTTAACTAATGCTAAAGTGCCATTAAAAGAATTCTTCATTGTAAATGCCTTTGAAAGCATTAGATATTCAAATTAGGATAAATATTAATTTGTCATGTAACACAGAACACAAATATCACAAGAAATCTGAAATTGTGCAAAAAAATAATCATTCCGAACAAATTAAAAATACATGTTAATGCAATGTGCTTGCATGGGATTATCCTGAAGGGAGAAGTTATATATCTTTCCTTCACCAGATGGTGTATTCGAGAGCTTGAATCAACAATACCCACTTTGATTGATATGTCGTCTCCTTTTAATCTTCATAGCTCCATGACATTTATTAACATACATCCCACCTGTTTGCTTGGCGTCAAGCACCCGCTTATAAGTCATCGTCGACATACAGGGACGAGATAGCACACACAATGAAATTTACAACACAGAGAAATACAGCCGGGAGCTCCAGAAAGAGTATGCAACAGAGCCATCGGGAAACTCCATGATTGAATGTCAAAAGAGTTTCAGAAACTTGCTCAAATTAAAAATTTGTTTCCGGGTCGTCCGCTTAAAAACACTTCAAGTGACTTATCTAGTACAATTTGAACGCAGTATAACTAGTTTTGTAGTCATAAAAAGACCAGAGGATATACGCTATAGGCTGTGAATATACGGAAGAGAGTATACGCTATAGCTTTACCTGAGAAACTGAAGGTATACGCCGTAAATCTTCCATTACACCCTTCGATTTAACATATGAGTGGTTTAGACAATTTTGGACAAAAGCTAATCGTCAAACATCTTGGCGAGCCAAGAAAATACCTAGGATTGCTAAAGAAAGGCGCGCCACACACCAGGGAGACATGCAACAAAAAAGCGTGAGGCATGCGACAATTTCACCCTGTTAACAAAGAAAAAACCGATTTGAACAGCAGAATTTGCCTCATGTCTCACAATTATTGTCGCATGTCTCTCTGGTGTGTGGCGCGCCTTATGACAAACGCGTCTGTCTAAGCACAGTTTGAGCACTGCATGTCGCCCCTCTCATATAGAGGCAGTTCCACCTTACATTGCCTCACTCGCATACTAAAATACGCCCAGGCGAGAATAGCGAAGTTTTAAAATGGAGAATGCCTAGGTTTGCCATAGTTTGGATAAGCGCGTCTGTCTAAGCATCGTATGTCGCCAATCTCATATCTATACTCCCAATACTATGAAAGAGGTGCTGGAGCAAAGCAAGATGACAAATAAGTTGAATAAGATACTAAGAATATAAAAAAAAATAGATATGAAAATTTGAGTAAAAAGCAAAAAATATCAAAATTAATTAAGAATTAGGAAGGTTACAAAATGCGACTGTTGTAAATAAACACTAGGCTGCATAACGTCATGAGCTAGCCAATTCTAGATAAAATTTTCTTTAGCAGGGAATTCTGTGTTCAAGTGATCCCAGAAAGGTTTCTTGAAGTTTTTGAGCATCGGACGAAGTTATTATATCGTGCAAGGATAGTAAAAGGACGTTTCAACAAATTTTTGGAGAGTTCGGTGACCAAAAATTCATCCTGAACTAGGACAGGACCGAATTACACTGTTAAAAATCTGCAGTTTTAGCTGCATAGTCACTCCACCGCTTTTATGGAATATCTCCATTCTAACCAATGAGAATGCTCTATATTATAGTCAAGTAATCGTTTTCTATAAAAGCCGTGGAGTGACTATGCAGTCAAAGCTACAGATTTTTAACAGCGTAGTAGAATTTTGAAAGCAAAGAGTGGGATTTAGGGCTACAACTTTATGTGCGCTCCTATGTCCTTTCAATACCAGTACGAGATTTAAATTCATAATCTCCAGTTATTGAGAAAAAATTGGGATTTACTTCCTAAGTCATGGTCAGAATACGGCATAAGTGCGCATTCAGGCCGCTAAAAGCAGCAACATTCGCAATGTCCTAAAATAAAAACGACTAGCTAAAAGGCTAATACAGAAGGTCGGGTTTAAAACGATTTCTCCTTCCGTATCTCATAAATCGTTCTCCTTTTGACATATAACCTGCCACAAGCTAGTGTTCGTCAACTTATCTTATTCGACTAGGTGAGAGTATCAGTAAGTTATGGAATGTATATTTGTCATAGTTTGGACAAAAAGACCTGCCTAAGAAGATTCTGAGCATGTGTACTATAGCGCCTAGAATATATAGTGTGGAAATTGGCTATCACTGTAATACTACAACGTCTAGAATACCTAGTGTGGAAATATGCTATCCAAACAACGCTAAAATTTTTTATCCCTTAAATGTGCAACGATACTGCTAAAATCCCAAGTGTCGATCGCAGCGACATTTGTGGGATTTTTGCATTACATTGTATAGACTAGCAATATCTTGCAGTTGCAGAAAATATCCTGCATATGTCGCAGCGATCTGCATATTTCAGCAGCATCGTTGCACATTTAAGGGATACAATATTTTAGCACTTTTTTAAGTATTACAGGGATAGCCAATTTCCACACTATATATTCTAGATGCTATAGTAATACTTAAAAAAGTGCTAAAATATTGTATCCCTTAAATGTGCAACGATGCTGCTGAAATATACAGATCGCAGCGACATCTGCAGGATATTTTCTACAACTGCAAGATATTGCAAGTCTATACAATGTAATACGAAAACCCCGCAGATGTCGCTGCGATCGACACTTGGGATTTTAGCAGTATCGTCGCATATTTAAGGGATACAAATTTTTAGAGTTGTTTGGATAGCATATTTCCACACTAGGTATTCTAGACGCTGTAATGTGTACTTTGCGTAGGTATGTCGCCGCTCACATGAAGATATCCTATAAAAGATAGAATAGACTTCTTAGAATTAGACGATGCTTTGTGGATCTGGCTACTTGTTTTCAATATGAACGTTTTTCACAATCACAGCTAAGTCTCCGTAAAATAAGATGTTCTGCTCTCTAAATTGGCAGAGATGAGGTGTTGCCTTGAAACCCAATCGCACTCGTCGGTCTGGGACCACCGTGGCTGAGTGGTCAAGGCATCACACCGCTAATCGCTTGCGAGTGTAGGTGGGTGCGAGTTCGAATAACGCTGGCTCCGTTGCACTCTCTTTGTGGAGTTCCCGGCTGTATTTCTCTGTGTTGTAAATTTCGTTGTGTGTACTATCTCGTCCCTGTATATATTGACGATGACTTATAAGCGGACGCTTGACGCCAAGCACACAGGTCAGGTGTATGTTAATAAAATGTCAAAATGTCATCGGTCTAACCGCTCAGAGTTTTCCGTGGCTTTCTCAGAGTTTTCCGTGGCTTTCTTCGAACCTTGTGTAAATACGGGTTAGGTTCCCTTAAATAGTTCTCCACGAAAGACACTTCTGCCTCGGGCCTATATCCCTCGTGTAGGTAATTCATAATCGGCCATCATAAACAATACCAACACCTAGAAAATAGTGGCGATATACGTACAAGGTGGTTATTCAAGCTAAATGGTTTGTCCAAACTATGTTAAACAATATTTCAGAACTTGGCAAAACTCCTCGGAACGTGGAACGAGTTCGACAAGCCAATAAACATTAACTTAACAATATTCGTACGCGCACTAAGCTATTGGTGATTAGTTTTTGTCCAAAATCGTCTTGATTAATAAAATTTTATTTCCCTTAGTTACCATCATGTTATAGAAATCTCCTAACCACAGTTGGCCGAAATGTGCGATTGGTGAAGATCTATTTGAGATACGTCTATATGAGAATGGGGACATATGCGCAAGACACATGTTCAAAAGTTTTTGTCCAAACTATAACAAACTTATACCCCAGAATGGCAATATTCATTTGGATAAGTTCGATTAGACGAGTAAGAATAGTTAATCTATTAGTTTGGTGAAAATGGTCTCTAAGATGTTTGGCTATTAATTTTTCGTCCAGTCATTTCAATCAATCAAATTTTATATCCCATATGTCGCACACTAATATAGAAGCACCCTAGGCTCATTGGACTTTACTCATGAATAGCAAGAGCCACTTGGTCATCAGGGAAGCAGAATTCAAATGCTCTTCACCCCTATTGGTGTTTATTTCTATACATTCTCAGCAGACGCGGATCCACGGGGGGGGGGCGATCGGAGCGACCGCCCCCCCCCAAAAAAAAGATATAAATACACCGATTACTGCAAATTTCGACAAATGGTCGCCGAAAAAAATCATTTTTGTCAATCGTTCGCAAGTCAAAGAATCGCAAAAGAAACGCGAATTTTGATAAAGGATCGAGCAAAAAAACGCCCATTTCGTCAAAGGACCGCGAAAAAAACGCGAATTTCGTCAAAGAAAAGCAGAAAAAACGCCAATTTCGTCAAAAAATCGCGCATTTTGTCAAAGGACCACGAAAAAAAAATGCAAATTTCGTCAAAGGATCGCAGAAAAAAACGCGAATTTCGTCAAAGGATCGCAGAAAAAACGTGAATTTCGCCAAACAATTGTGGAAAAAACGCTAATTTCGTGAAAGAATCGCTTAAAAAACACAAATTTCGTCAACAGATCTCTGAAAAAATGCGAATTTCTTCAGAGAATCACGAAAAAACAAGCGAATTTCGCCATAGAATCGTTGAAAAAACGCGAATTTCGTCAGAGGGCCGCGAAAAAACCCACAATTAGTACCGGGAGGAGATTCCCCTAGGCGCGCATCCACGGGGGGGGGGAGGAGGTCAATCGGGGCAAAGAAGGGAAGAACAAATTTACCAAGTTGGTTTTTAGGAAATTAACACACCATACGCAGTTTAGATTTTAACTGACTAGGATTAGGACATAATCCTTTTTTATTCATTCATCAAATACCCCTTGATTTCTAATGTGGGTGGCAATAACAGTATATTTTTTACACATTAGTGGCTTTCTTCAGTAAACACTAAGATGAACTATTGTTTTAACACAATCAAACTGATTGGTAAAGTTATCATACGAACTGAATATTTTCAACTGAGCGAAAAAATGCCCAGGCCGGGAATCGAACCCAGATCCTTGGCTTACAAGGCCAATGCTTTTCCGTTTAAGCTAACTGGGCCGACAACCAGCCAGCATATTTCGCTCAGATAACAATAAGGTTAATACCAATAAGGTTATCTGAGCGAAATATGCTGGCTGGTTGTCGGCCCAGTTACCGGGTTTCCCAAAAAGGACTGACTGATTTTAAAATTCAATAACTTGTAAACGGTGACAGATATTTAAAAAATTCTTGCAGGAGGGCTATGCATAAGATCAAAAGTTTTTTTACAGTGATTTTCAATTTTAGTTCGAATTACAAACAATAGATGGCGCTGTAAGCAATAGTCGCTAAATACAGGCTCGATTTTTGGTCCTTTATCTTGTTCCATGCGGAAAAAGGCGATGGAAATGTATTATCCGGGCCACGAAGTACCAAAAATCGAGCCTGAATTTAGTGTCTATTGATCGCAGCGCCATCTATTGTTTGTAATTCGAACTAAAATTGAAAATCCCTGTAAAAAAACTTTTGACCTTATGCATAACCCTCCTGCAAGAATTTTTTAAATATCTGTCACCGTTTACAAGTTATTGAATTTTAAAATCAGTCAGTCCTTTTTGGGACACCCGGTAGCTTAAACGGAAAAGCATTGGCCTTGTAAGCCAAGGATCTGGGTTCGATTCCCGGCCTGGGAATTTTTTCGCTCAGTTGGAAATATTCAGTTCGTATGAAACACTAAGATGCTTGAATTTTTAAAAGAACCTTTCTTTTTCTTGTTTCTTTCTTTCTTTCTTTGGAAATTGCTATGAATCCCATTCTTTTCTCTAACAGTAAAGCACTCCTCAAAAATATCGTTATACAGAAATTAGAATTGCAGCTTCTTTGAAAGAACGAAAAAGTTTCAACATTTTAAAAGGATCCGCATAACGTTGTCAATTTCTGTTGTAAGGATTCAACAGAAGGTACACGAAGTGGCATCGTCCCCAACCTCAACCCATAGTGCAAAAAATTTTGGCGCCATATGCCTTTTGACAGGACATAATCCTTTTTTATTCACTGATTGCCGAGACGTCAGTGAGGTTTACCATTGACACCCGAAAAGTGTTTGGGTTTCGTTTGCTTGTCTGTCTGTTCCGCGAAAATTGCCGTTAAAATCGTTGAATTTATATCTTCAGGGGCGACCGACCTGATCGATTCCCCCCCTCCCCCCGTGGGTGCGCGCCTAGGGGAATTTCCTCCTGGTGCTAAATGTGCGTTTTTTCCGCGGCCCTCTGATGAAATTCGCCTATTTTTTCGCGATTCTTTGACGAAATTCACATTTTTTCCAAGATCTGTTGACGAAATTCAGATTTTTTGCGTGATACTTTCGTGAAATTAGCGTTTTTTCCGCAATGGTTTGGCAAAATTCGCGATTATTTCTGCGATCCTTTGACGAAATTCTCGTTTTTACTTCGATCCTTTGACGAAATTTGCGTTTTTTTCGTGATCCTTTGACGAAATTGGCGTTTTCTGCGATCCGTTGACCTGCGAACGATTGACGAAATTTATTTTTTTCGGCGACCATTTGTCGAAATTCGCGATAATTCGCGGTGGATTTGTATTTTTTCATCCCAGAGAGGGGGGCGATCGGGGCGATTTCCCCCCTTCCTTGGATCCGAGCCTGTGAAGAGAGATACACCACTTAGATGACACATTTTGACTTTCAAGGATGTTAAGGCTCTTTCAGATTTTTGAAGGGGATCTTTTTTCAAGAGATTATTCTCTTTCAGAAATCTGATATTCAAAAATGGATGTGATGGTTATGTTTTTCAGCTTTCGATAATTAGTTCTTATGTATTTTTTAGTGCTGAATCCAAAAATGACCATCATTTTTTACCATAGCTTCACGTCAGGATTTTTCCTAAATCGCAAATTTTTAAATTTTTAAAAAGTCGAACTATTGGGAAAATCTGCAACTATAAAATAGGCGTAACTTTTTTTCATAAGAATTTATTCCTTTTTTTGCTTATACTATACATTTTTACAGTTGAACATGTAAAATATTGTGTATTTAAAATCCTTATAATTTTATTCATGCGTGGAAGTTTCTTTGAACCGCTCATGCTTCGTGCTTTTCCTTTTATCTTCTTTATGGGGTTCATCTCGGTATTCTCTTTTATTTTGGCGGTTGATAAGGCTGGTAAATTTGTCGCAGATGTATTTAAAACATTTACCTTCTTTGTTAAAGCTTTGACAAATTGCTTTGAGAGATTTTCGCTATTTTTTTTTTACTTTTGAACTTTGAAATTTACGATTTGCGAAAATCGTGACGTGATGGTTAAAAATGAAGGTCATTTTCGGATTCAGTGCTAAAAAATACATCAAAATCAATTATCAAAAGTTAAAAAACGCAATCAGCGCAGGCTTGTGTTATTAACGTTGTTAAAACTTCACTATAACTAAAATAACAAACAAAAAGATTAATAATTACCACAGTACAAGAATAAAAAGAAAAAAGAATAAGACATTCAAAAAATAAATTTTGTTAACGCTTTAATTTTTCGTCCTAATAAGTAACAATAACCCATATTTTGAGGAGAGGGCGGGATTATATAATAAGAGTGTTGGATAACCGAATGTTTCGGTTAATCGGACGTCGGATAATCAAGAGTCTGTAATATTTTCGAATCGCATTAATTATTTCATCTTCATTTAATAATTAACTGCAAGGAAGGATTTGAGCAACAGAAATTATGACTACGTTGATTATATGTCACTCGGTATCGCCCTCCCCCAAAAACTATTCTCTGGATTCGCCCCTGATTCTCAGCTAACGTGACATGATAAAATCACTTGTCTAATCACAGATGTCCAGGCAAGTACTGCAACGTTCTAGAATTTGTCATATTTTTAACAAAAACTTCCAGTCTGAAAGCTCTGTGGGTATGTGGCCACTACTTATTCAATAAGGCACTCTACTAGCGAGAACATCAAATATATTGAATGTGGATAACAATAAAATTTGTACCAAAAAGAGTACTCTCTTGTTCCTAACCACTCTTGCTAAATTACACCAACTGACTCCCTCTCTCTCTCTCTCTGACAAAGTTATAAAATATTTTTATTCCTACCTACAATCCTCCCCAAACATTTCAATTAAAGTAGCTTGATGAAGACTGGAGAAAATTGTAATATTCTGAAGCAAATTAGAGGTATTTATTGGCACTTTTGAAATTTCGATATTTAAAAGTTGGGGAGGAGAGGGTATTAAATTAGACCTCACACTTTTATTTTTACAACGATAAATATGTAAAATGTTAGTCCAACTTGGACTTCAGGGGGTGGGAGAAAAAAGCTCAAGCCTAGAAAAGAAGATAGGCCCATTCTGAGTCTACAGAAAAATTGAGCCTTGAAGTTACCTAGGCCAACCATTACATATCACTGCAACCATTATCACTCCGATTTTAATCCAACACAGATGAAGATATAAATACCGGGTGTCCTGAAAAGGACTGACTGATTTTAAAATTCAATAACTTGCAAACGATGGCAGATATTTAAAAAATTCTTGCAGGAGGGTTATGCATAAGGTCAAAAGTTCCTTTTACAGTGATTTTCGATTTTAGTTCAAATTACAAACAATAGATGGCGCTGTAAGCAATAGGCGCTAAATACAGACTCGATTTTTTGGCCTTTCTCTTCTTCCATGCGGAAAAAGGAAATTAAAATGTATTGAGCGGGTCCGAAAGTACCGAAAATCGAGCCTGAATTTAGCGCCTATTGCCAACAGCGCCATCTGTTGTTTGTAATTCAAACAAAAACCGAAAATCACTGTAAAAAACTTTTGACCTTATGCATAACCCTCCTGCAAGAATTTTTTTAATATCTGTCACCATTTGCAAGTTATTGAATTTTAAAATCAGTCAGTCATTTTTAGGACAACCAGTACATACTCCTTAATTGATAAGCTGCCACCACCGGTATAGGTGCTGGACAAGAAGTAAGGAGGCTGGGAATCAGTCCTTAGAATACTTTAAATAATATTAAATGGAATTTTTTTTTTACAAAATACTTAAATATTTACATTAAAACACAATATTTTCATTTATAGGCCCAGATACAGCAGATCCTGCCCTAAGTTAAATAACACTTTGGGCTATTATCTATGCACTAGATTAGGGATGCACTGCACAACCTATGGCCCGCGAATTTCGTCAATTTATAACTGGAAAAAATGCAATTTTTGTCCATAAATCGCAAGAAAAAATCGTGAATTTTGTCACTTTGCCGAAAAAAACTGAAAATTTCGTCAGCCATTTAAGAATCGCGAATTTTGTCGATCAGGCGCGGAAAAATCGCAATTTCGTTGATAAGGGACGGAAAAATCGCGAATTTTGTCACTAGGGCACGAAAAAAATCGCAAATTTCGCCGATCGGCCACGGAAAAATGACTAGTTTTGTCTATCGGGCTCGGGAAAATTTGAGAATTTCGTTGCTCGGGCACGAAAAAATCGCAAATTCTGTTAATCAGGCTCGGAAAAATCGCAATTTTCGTTGATCGGGCACTGAAAAATCGCCAATTTTGTAGATGATACGCGGAAAAATTGAAAGTTTTATTGATCGGCTGCGGAAAAATCATAAGTTTACCCAGTCGTGAGAAAAACCCCCACGAATTTCGTCAATTTGCAGCAGGAACAAATGACAAATTTTGTCATGTCAGTTAAGAATCGCGAATTTTGTCGATTAGGAGAGGAATAACCTCAAATTTCATTGATCGTCTTCGAAAAAATCGCGTGTTCGTCTGTTTATCGGGAAAAAAAATCGAGAATTTCGTCAATTTGCCGTGGGAAAAAGTTACAAATTTCGTCAGAGCCAGTTAAGAATCGCGAATTTTACTGATCGGCTTCAGAAAAATCGCAAATTTAATCGATCCATCTCGGAAAAATCGCAAATTCTCGATCGGGCACGGAAAAATAGCGAGTTTTGTCTATCGAGCTCAGAAAAATCGAGAATTTCGTTAATTTGTCCCGGGAAAAATTACAAATTTCGTCAGAGCTAGTTAAGAATCGTGAATTTTGCTGATCTAGCGCGTAAAAATCTCGAACTTCGTTGGTCGGGTTACAAAAAATCGCGAATTTTGTCGATCAGGCGCGTAAAAATCGCAAATTTCGTTGATAGGGGCACGGAAAAATTACGAATTTAGTCGATGATACGCGGAAAAATTGAAAATTTCGTTGATCAGCAGCGGAAAAAACGCGAGTTTCGTCAGATTATCGGGAGAAAAATGCGAATTTTGTCAATTTGCTGCGGGAAAAAACAGCAAATTTCATAAGAGTCAGCTAAGAATCGCGAATTTCGTTTATCCGGCGCGGAAAAATCCGGAATTTTGTCGATCAGGGGCTGAAAAGTCGCAAATTTCGTCGAACAAACACAGAAAAATCGCGAGTTTTGTCAATCGGGCTCCGAAAGATTGCGAATTTTGTTGGTCGGCCACGAAAAGATCGCGAGTTTTGTCAATCAGGAGCGGAAAATTTGAAAATTAAGCCTATCAGGCGCGGAAAAATAGCGAATTTCGTCAATCAGACGCGAAAAAAACGAATTTTGTCGGTTTCGGAAAAATTGCGAATTTTGTCGATCAGACATGTAAAAATCAGTTTTTTGATCGGTCGCGGAAAAATCGCGAATTTCATTGATCTGCCTGAATTCTCATCACATGCCTCAAGGAAACACTCTGTGCAAACAGCATAAGCCACTACCTTCAACCTCCACTTCAGACTTTCAACATAAAAACTGATTATCTTCTGCTCTCAATATCCCTTCTTCCTTCCAGACTCTGAGGTTTACACCTGTATTTTCAAGAGCACCCAACGTGATCTACTGGCTTGCTTGCCTACCGACAGGTCATCATAAGAAATTATCTTTTGTTCACAACTTTCCCTTTCATTGTCAAATTCCTGGGTATTGTACTATCTTTGTTCTATTGGGAAACATTAGCCCCTCTTTTGGAATAATATCCTTTTATACACTTCACTCATCTTAATATCATAGAAAAGAGAATGTGTACATAACTCAAGTACGTAGATAATGATACTCAGATAAACACAATACATAAAGGAAATAAAATTAATTAAGCAGTAACTTGCATTAAGCATACTACTCATTAACATTAGACCTGACAACCGCTATGCTGGTGGTTCCAGAGAAACAGGAAAGGTCCATGCTTCAATTTCACACCTAATTTAAGAGAATGGAGTTATGCCACAGAATATTTATTATAACCTACTTTAGTGTGACATCATTTGTCATATAGGGCACATTTTTTGAGTTAGACTGTTGGGCATGCCACACAACAAGAAGACATGCAGCACAAAGAATGACCTGTTTCCTATTTATTTCCACCCGGCTATCAAATGAGAAACAGGTTTGAATTTCAATGTCTCCCCGGAAGGATATATAGCAGTGTTGAATTCAGGGGGTGGCCCGGAGGGACATCCCTCCCCCCCCCCCCCCGGAGCAATGAGATGTCCCCTTGGAAGATTTGAGATTTTGTATTTTCAATGTTCAAAAAGTGCAATTTCCCCCGGAAGTCTATAATGCACCCCCCCCCCCCCTCCTCGCAGCCACAGAAATCCCTCCTGGAGAAAAGTGTCCAAATTCAATACTGATACTAAACTGAACTCATGTACATAGTACTACATAATATTACTTCAAGGAGATGAGAAGTAAAACCGTATAATGCCTCAGAATCTGTCAGGTCCTTAGAGGTTGATCTTTTAACCAGAGTGATTGAGATTTAATATAAGGGTCTTTTGGAAGCCTATTGTCTAGATGAGCAAAGCTTGTGTCTATGTTGTGGACCCTTATAGCAGCAGGATACCCAACACTTTGGAACAACCCAGCACATAAACAACTCTAAAACAAAACCCAGGGAGGCCCAAGATTGGCAAGATTTTGGAACATTTATGTACAGTCATGGAAAAAAAGTAAACACCCACTACTAACTCTGCAACCAATTATAATAGAAAAAAGTTACTGGTACCAATGGATTGGAAATAAAGTCTACTTTTAAATGATGTATATAACATTTGCTTAGGGGCCATCTACAAATCAAAACCAGACCAAACTTAGTTTTTTTCAATGGCAACACCCAAGTTTGACAATATATTTTAAATCTTTGGATCAAACTATGCCTAGAAACAAAATTTCAAGTCATTTGGATGGTAAGTTTTAGAATTATAAATATTGAAAATTTACAGCTTGTAATGTTAAATTACATTTTCATATTTTTATTAATATCTCCTAAAATTATAATCCTAGTGTGATAATTTTGAGCGTGGATGTAATACTAAAAAATCCAAACATTAATACATTGAATTTGTAATTTAAAAATATGAATTATGAAATTAATATTCGAAAAAAATATGAATTACAACCTGCATTTTTTTTTTTTTTTATAGATTTATATTTATTATGTCCTGCATGCGAATTCTCAATTTCAAATTTTTCTTTCAAGTAGTTTTCGAATTATTATTAAAAAACGTCAAAAGTATAGTTTAAGGGCCATCTATGATGTGCAGAGAAGCATAATTTGAAAAAATATATTTTACTCATTTTATTGAAATATTTGTGCTGGCAATAGTCGAAACATATTAAGCGAGTGAAATGATCATATTGGCAAGAAATAACACAACAGAAGTGACATAGCCATTCTGTAGCATTTCAACAATCAAGTATACTGATATAGCCCCTAAAATAGGCTAATTTTAAAAGCATTAATTTCTCGGAAACTAATCGTACGGATTTCATGAAAATTTGGATTTGGACATTGCTATTGAAATATGCAGATGACCTCTAAGCAAATTTTATATACATAATTTAAAAATAGACTTTATGCTTGATACCTGTAACTTTCTTCTACGATAATTTGTTGCAGAATTATCAGATGGGTGTTTACTTATAAACTTGTACCATCTTTATTTAAAATAAAGAACTGAAAGAGTGTTATTATTTTTTTATTAGATTAAGAAGACTTTGAACTCCTGTTTAAGATAATTTACAAACACAAAAACATATAAAGAAAATCAAAACTTAAAATTGTCTTTCACAGGGGATGCAAGGAAAATCTCAGTTCCCTATTGTTAATAATTTTAAATCACTCAAGAATAAATGCTTCTCCTTTTTTTCAAAATCATGAGAGAAAAAGAAAACCTGTTTAGTTAAATTTGATAATTCAGGGAGGAACAATCGGCCTGCCTTGCAGGTACCCATGACCCATATAATTGCAATAGGCTTCTCAAGGAAATCTCTATTCTCCCTACTTCATCCTTTCATTGTCATGGGAAACTATGGAAAATGTTAAACAATGCGAGTCTGGATATTTACATTAAACATGCTTATAAAAAGTGTGTGTCCATGTGGCCTAAGTCAGTCTGTGGTTCTTTATCTCAGAACCTTGTGAATTCAACAAACTTTATTTAAAGAACAATAAAAAGCATAAAAATACAAATACAAACTACATCACATAAAAAGTGATGGAGATTAAAACACAATAACATTAAAAAATGCAATTTATCTGGCTAAACAGTGGGTATGACTATCTTTGACGACTCCCTGAACCCTGGAGAATTTGTCTCATGGATTCAAAATAGATGTTCAGTGAAAACAAGATAGTTTAGCTGACTATTATTCGTCTGATCACATTAGCATATTTGTAAGCACATATTCAACATATCACTATCATTTGAAGGGTTCCAGGATCCAAGAGAGCCGACAACAATCGATTTGACCTTACAGTGCAATTGTTCACACTCAACTCCTTGGCAAGATCTTCATACTTAGCGAGTTCCTGACTGATAAAAGCTCAACATTTATTGCACGCTTGCAGTGACCCGGAGCTGAACAATTTTTGATGCTCCAGCTCGGCTCCTAGATAAAACACTGTGGCTCCGGCTCCAGCTCGGCTCCGACTTTGCGCTTTTGAGTTGCAGATTTTAATTTACACATTTAATTTTTTGCGCACAAATTCTTTCTTCCTTTACCTTCATTAAAGATCTGACAAAATGCATTTTTCTTCTCATCAAACTTGAAACGTTTGTTCAGAAAATATGACATCTTTTAGCTTTTGCTTTTAAAATAGAAAGTTTGGTGGAATTTTAAGCACAAAAATCTTAAATTTCTTCTACACTTTTCAAACAACCAAAATTGTACAACTACACATGTAGACAACAAACGGCCATATTTTTCAAATAGTGTTGTCACCTAGCTCAAGTAGAAAGTAGAAGTAAAGTAGTGTTACCATGTTTTGAGAAGTTTTCAATCTCTAATTAAAAGAAAAAAAACCCTCAAAGGGATATAATTAAAATACTGAATAATGATGTAAGTAAAATATTTTAAGCCTGGAAATTTAAAAGACTGAAAAAAAAAAAAAGAGATTTAAAAGAATATTAAAAACTAAAGGAGCCCTGGAGCAGGGGAAAATTAAGAGCTCCAGCTCCAGGGAAAACACAGCTCCGGAGCTCTCCGGCTCCAGCTCTCTGCATGCTTGTAAAATAAAAATAATAATGTTCTTATAATTTAGCCTACTCTTTCGACATGTTCATGAAAGATGTCTAAACAAATTTTTAAAATCTCTGCTTCACTAGCACACATTTATTCAGTCCTAATTCAATTTCTAGTAAGTTGTATGGAGAGATTCATATTATCAAGCATTAGGGCTACGCTTTTTTCTAATTTTTATCAACTTTTTTAAGTTGACACAGAATTTCTATGTATATCTTTAAATCCTGTTTATACATGTTGCCTTGCGATTAAATGAAAACAGAACAGCGAATTCACACCTTCTTACAAAAATATAATGAGTCATTGGCCTGAGGTAGCAGCAAAGAACAAAAGACAAGTTTATTGCAATAATATTTAAATAATAAATAAATTTATGTATAGTGAATTGTAATTACAAAAATAATGTGAAAATATAAAAAGTGAAAAAACATTTTTATGTATTTATTATGTACTCTTTTTTATGACTCTTTTTTAATAAAAAATACATCCTCTCTAAAAGCTTAATTATTTTAAAGTTTTCTTTCTGTTTTAATATTCACATGTAACCATATTTTTCAGCTGAGAGATATTTGGAAATATTATTTATGCTTTTTTAATAATTGGCAACAATAAGTGAAAAAAAGTTTTTTCAAAATATGAAATAAATCTATTGCAATAGTGAAATTTTTAATAATAATAATAATAATAAAAACAGATAAATAATAATAAACTAGAGAACAGGAATTCTGCTTTTTCAGAATTTAGTGTCGCCCCCGGCATTTCCATTACTTTATTTTCTTCTGATGGACTGATGGCTTCTATTATTATGAAACAGCCATTATAAATGAAGCGTTAGGTGAAGATGAAAGAGCAGCCGTAAGAAGATAGAACTCTGATTTTCTGGTCAGAATAAGGGAAAAAAATGGCCATAATTTTTTTGGCCATCCCCCCCCCCCCCCACCACCATTCTGACCAGAAAATCAGAGTTCTAACTTTTTAAGGCTGCTCTTTCACCTTCATCTAACACTGCATTTATAATAAATGTTTCATAATAGAAGCCACCAGTCCATCAGAAGAAAATAACTCGGTTAAGCGGGACTCTACTGCAGTACAAAACATATTTCAATTTTAAGGCTTAAAGCACACGTTTTATTTTATGTAAAATGACGTCATTTGCATCCACTTAAGAATTCCACATTTACGATCTACTCTTAAACATGTACAGTAAAGCACGCATAGCACATTACTATCACGAAATAATGCACAAAAGCAGCAAAAAGATTCCGTCATTCAAGAAAATCGAAAAAAAAAAAAATAAACGTCTATCTAATGATTCATAGATACTTAAAATTAAATATAGTTTATAATAGCTCCATTGTTTTAACAGAAATCATTCGTTTATATTTTTTTCAAAATAGCACGTATTTTAATTACATTTTCTTTCGGTTGTTATGAGAAAATGGCAACAAAAATATATAATTACTATTTTAGAACTATTTTTCCTTTACTTTCTACAGAAATGGAGTACTTCCATTGCCAATATTAAGCAAATGGCTCTAAAAACTACAAAAAAAATTAATATTTCAAAAATAAATAGAGAAAATGCATTTAAAAGAAATTTTTTTCCAATATGACGGTATAAAAATTGAAAATGTGCAATGCTTAGAAGTTAAAAAATTTTCTATAGATTATTTAATCATACTGCTTTGTTTTACGGCTGGCTTCTGTAAGGTAACGTTATTTTTTGGAATACACAAAATAAGCAGGGAGAAAGAAATAGCATACCGTACCGGGGGCTAAAAAAAGATTGCACACTGCACACTACAAAATAGTCAAACATGTGCCTGCAAGAGATTGTTAAATTGTTATGCATAGTTTTTGATCCTATAAAACTTTAACCGAACAATTTTGTGCAACTTTAATTTTAAATAGCGCTTAAAATAATTCTTTGATTTGAAAACTGTCTACTACTGAAGCATGTTTATCAACATTTCTCTATAAAAGTACCAGTTTTCATATTTTGAAAAGTCAAAAGGTCACAGTAGAACAAATTGCGACAGCAGTTACTTTTTTAGAATTGAGATTGAATCGAAATTAGCTCTTCTATCCAACAATACATGAATCTACTTAACTATAGGTACATATGAAATACAAGACTTACCAAACCATGTTATATCACAATACAATTTTTCAATTTGATCTCCCAGTATCAAAATATCTGTGCCAATTTGCCAGTCAACAGTGGTGAACCATGCTTACTATTATAAAAAATCAAAATATATAAAATTCGAAAAAATTACATTCTCAAAAAAAAAATCTAGAGACAAAATTTTATGTATTTTTAAGTTGTTAGATAAGATTATTCAGAAAGGTCTAAAATAATCTGCAGCGCCTACTGCCATGCTGCACTGTACTGCTACTGGCTCTAATCCTATTAGTGATTGCTTTTACATCTATAATAGTTATTCCTGCCTTAAGTTATAAAATTTTCATAAAAAGGTCGAAAGATTTGAAACATTCTACTTTGTTGAAACATTTTGGGTATTGTTTTTATCTTTGTTTTCAAAGGTTATTAGCAGAGAAATTCATGACATAATCAGCTAACAAGACGAGGTATTATATTGATACATTAGGTAAGAAGAAACATGTATTATAACAAGGAAATCTCTGAAAATAAAGCTTGTGTCACCAGAATTCTGTATTTTATATACCATTTAAGGATAAATATTTTAATTATTGTAAACATTATTTATAAACAGGACAATAAAAAATTAACTTATTGAAGTATTGAATGAAATGCTAGGGTGGGGGCTTTTGCAGGAAACATTGGACTTTTTTAATAGAGAAAAGCAATATAAAAACCAGCAATAGCCAATATTACTTAATAAACAATATCATTAAATAAAATTATACCTTTAGGTAATGCTGAAGTAGAATGTTGAATTAGAATAAAGCAGCCATTCCAAACTCTGTAGTAAATTATACCTTTTTCATTTCCACAGCCAACATCTATAAAATTAGGTGTAATTGAGAAAGTATTGTCAATGATATGATTTGACATTTTTGCATTTGACGACTATTAAATATTTTACAACCTTTATGTATCTTGAATAACAAAATTTCATTTTATGCCTTTCTGTTAATTTCTTTATTATTTCGTGGTTATTTTACTTTTAATATTTTAATTAAAAGAAAATTTTTATCATTATATTTTACTACTTCTTACTGATGTTTTGCCCATCGTAAAATGTGTATACTATACTGAATGTTTTTATGCATATATTAAATTATTAAAGTCATTACAAGCACAGGTTTCATTTCAATGTGGCATTTTCTTCATTAAAATCAATTTGTTATTTCATTATCACTTAAAAATAAATAAATAAATAAGATTTGAGGCTGTCAAAGATTAAAAAATGTTTTATTTCTATTTTTAATTTTGTAAACTGATTATTAATTACAGTGGAACTGCCATATAAACAAATTAAAATTTACTGCAAATGCATATGCTTTACAATTGCTATTTATTACATTATAACTAAATATTGATATACATTTTATTTATAAACATGTTTGCATAAAAAAACTTCCAAATGAACAGTTTTTCATGTCCACACAAAATATTTCACATATACTGCTGTGTATGTGTGATATTTTGGTATAAAAGTTGTTTCTTGAATGGGAAGAATCAATATATTTATTTATTATTGTTAAGTTCTGTATTTTTAATTTTCAATTTATTAAAAGTGGACAAAATGATATTTTGTCCGGGACAACCCTGCATCTATCGGAAATAAACACGTGAAAATAAGGATGAGTATTTGAAAACGAAGGTTTAAAAAAAAAAAGAGTAATAGAAATAAGATAAGTGAACCATATATAACTATTATGAACTTAATAAAGTATATATTTAATAAAGGAGGAAATAAATAGAGGAATTTAATAACAAGTAAACAAACCTGTTGAACAGAAAGTAAGTATATTTAATAAAGATAGTAAGAGTTATAACGTGAATGAAATTATTTAATTAAAATAGATATGATTAATAAAAGTAAATAAAAGATATAAAAAATGGAGATACTGCCAGAAAGTGATAAGAACAGGTATGACAATATTACTATCATTTAGTAACCATATCTTACGGTGCAATAGCCGTTGTCAAATATTAATTCATTAAAACTTTGAAAATGGAATTGAACCGAAAAAAAATTCTGCTTTATACAGGATCTTTATCCCGAATCATACTTAGATCCTTCTATGCTTTGACATATCCCATAAAGAACGATTTTAACAATACAGTGCTGAATACAGACATGCAAAAAACGACAGACAAAATCATCATTTGGCACCCTTTTTGCCTTTTGATCTGGCACCTGGGGCACACACACAGGCATATGAAAGTGGGAAATGGGAAAAAAGGTGGAATTTTTTTTCCATCTATACAATAAGGCCAAACTCGTATAATTTAGACACATTTTAACAGTTATTCATACAATAAAATGAATTATAGCTGTACATATGATTGTTATTTCCTTTTTGTAACTTACAAAGTATTAAAAAAAATAACAATAAATGTATAAATTCATTAAATCAAAACAGAAAATGGGAAACAGTTTGCTGTCAAGTATAAATTCTTCCAAATGTATCTGATGAACTTATGTGTAGTACAGAGATTGAGATTAATTTTTCAAAATAAAAGCATTATTTTGAATGATTTGACTGTTTAAAAACTTAAAAAAAAATCTCTATGCTAAATATACTCCTATGCACACCAAACTGATCTTTGGGCGATTCCATGCGGAGAGTCACACACGTAACGCAGGCTTTAATTTGCATTTATTCAATTATTTATTAAATTTTAATGTTAATTCTGATTTTAGGTGTTATGGTAAATAAGTTATTAACATATTTTTTAGTTTAAATGTGTGTAAGTAAAACTCACAGAAATATATCATTTAATTTCATACTCAAAATGTGCTTTTTTTCTGAAGTAGAAAAAAGCCCATTTTGAGTAATGAAATTAAATGATATACTTCTGTGAGTTTTATTGCCACACATTTAAATTTAAAAATATGTTAATAACTTATTTACCATACCAATTAAAATCAGAATTAACATTAAAATTTAATAAATAATTGAATAAATGCAAATTAAAGCCTGCGTTACGTGTGTGACACTCTCCACGGAATCGCCCCTTTACTCCAGAAATACATTTGCAAAAATGCATCACTGAAATTACCCAGAAGTGTTATTTAATTTCCCTAGTTTAAGAACTTAATTTACACGACTTTCAGATGCTTATAATAAAAGCTCGTCTTTGATTTGATAGTACAGGAATTCAGAAACAAACTCCAAGGATTTGAGCAGACAAAATGTCTAATGATTAAGCTTTACAGATCACCCCCCCCCCCCCCCCCATATGCTTCTAATATTTTCTTAGCATTTTTGCATCAATCCAGAGACTTTCCAAATTTGTTTTTAAAAAGATGGAATTCTTTCTTCAGGAGGAACTCTTTCATGCCTGGGCACATGATCCCCTTAGTTTAGGACCTAAGAGAAATTCATGACATAATCAGCTAAAGACAAGGCATTATATTGATATATTAGTGGTAAAAAAAAATTTAAAAAAAGTTATCGTAACATGTAGGGTAGATGTGCAAGTAATGGACACATCTCAAAGTTTTTGCTTTATAACAAAAAAAAAAACCAATAAAAATTTAGCTTTTGTTATTTTTTTCATAATTCCTCATTGCATGTTTTATAATTTGGGTTATTGTTGACACTCTGCATCAAACCAATTAGGAAGCAGAAAATGTTTTGAAGTTCCGCTGCTTTTCAGTGAAAATCTTAATGAACATGCTAACAGCTTCAATTAATAAATTTATATCTCTTATGGAATGCTTAATTAGTCAATTTCCAGTAATGGACACCCTATGTATACATTGCTAAAAATGCAATTCCAGTAATGTTTATAGTGCATAAAATCTTTTGACTTATCTGAAAACTTAAGTAATCAAATTTAATTTTTAAATTGCTCTTACCAGTATGTAATACGAAATTTTTTTTATAATTAGCTGCTTTAATTAATTTTGTGTGGTTAATAAAATTTTCAATATTTTAATGAAGTTAATTTTTCTTATAACAGGGTTCATACTCTCTTTCCATGATAAAATTCAAGCACCTTACCCAAATTTCAAGCACCTTTCCAGAAATGAAAATTTGTTACAAAATTCATGTAAATGTAATTTTGTAGTATGGTAATATACCATACTACAAAAGTGTCCAGAGAAAAAAAAAAATATTTTTCATTTTCACATTTGTTTTTAGGCGAATGCGATACATAACATACAGTAGCTAAGGCTTAAATGTGAGATGTTATGAGAAAGTCTTCAAAAAATAAAGAAAATCTTTTTGCATTCTACTTTGAAAGTCATTTGTGCTAAACACATTAGACAAAGTAGACACTTGATAATTTTGCATTGTTATGATATTAATCAAGGGTGATTCTGAGTAAAAAAAAATAATTCTGAAATTCACAGTAATTTTCTGAAAAGTTATCGGAGAAGGGGGTACCACTCCCGGTACTAACTATGCGTATTTTCCGCAGCCCTTTAACGAAATAACAAAATTTGTGTTTTTTTTTTGACAAAATTTGCGGGTTTTTTTTTTCATAATCTTTTGACGAAATTTGAGGGTTTTTTCGTGATCTTTTGACGAAATTTGAGGGTTTTTTCGTGATCTTTTGACGAAATTTCAGGGTTTTTTTCTTAATCTTTTGACGAAATTTGTGGTTTTTAGTGATTTTTTGATGGAATATACGTTTTTTTCTGGATCTTTTGATGTAGTAAACGGTTTTTTCTTGATCTTTTGATGGAAAATGCATTTTTTTTGGTGATCTTTTGACGGAACATGCAGTTTTTTTTTTGCGATCTTTTGACGAAATATGCAGTTTTTTGCAGCCCTTTTGACGGAATTTACATTTTTTCGCGATCTTTTGAGAAAAATTACGAGGTTTACACGATCTTTAGAGAAAATTTATGGGGGTTTTCGTGATCTTTTGAGAAAATTTAAGGTGTTTTTACAATCTTTCGATGAAATTTGTGGGGGTTTTTCGCGATTCTTGGACGAAATCCCCCCCCCCCCCACGATTCTTGAACGAAATTTGCATTTTTTCCGCAATACCTTGACGAAATTTATATTTTTTTTCTGCAATTCTTTGATGAATTTTGTGTTTTTCCGCAATTCATTGACATAATTTGAGTTTTTCCCACAATTCTTTGACAAATTTCGTGATTTTTCTGCAAACAATTGACAAAATTAATTTTTTTTGGCGACCATTTGTCGAAATTCACGATATTTTTTATGCCTGAATTTTCGGATAAATGACCAATTTTTAATGTTTTGAAATGAATGCCTTCAATTTTTGGAACAGAATCTCAACTAATTACCGTATTTTATGGAAGAAGTGCTGCACTCCTCAAAATTGGTCTGAATAAGCTTAAAAATATCGTAATCGCCGCACCCGTCGTAAACGCCACACCTGAGGGAATGCTGCTTTTGTCAACAGTGTCTCATTGAACTAACTTTAATCAAAGTTTTCTGAACAGTGTAGGGTGCCTCATTTTTAATAACTTAAGATTCTAAAATTTTATTAAATATTTAAATTGGGTTTTAAATGGTTTTACATAATTTTTTTTAAAAATTAAGGTGATGTCAATTGGTATTAAAACCATCCAGAGCGCGGGACGCAGACCCCTCTCCTTAGACGCTCCATATTTTTGTTAAGTTGTCGGCGCAACTTAACACGTTTTTTAAGTCACATCCCCTTTAGTCCTTTTTTAGTTTCTATTTGAAGCCTTCAAAATCTGAGTGGAAGAGTTGTAAATTTTCTTTGTCTACCTGTATGGTTTGGTCATCGAGGTGAAATTATTTCAAGTCTATGGGTTTGGTATCATCATCGAAAATGTCACAGTTTTCATTATCGGCAAAGTCAGAAAGCAAAAAGTAATGAAAATTAAGCACCTTCATTAAAATTTAAACAAATTCAAGCACTTTCAAGGACCTTTTTTCTCTCTTAAAAATTCAAGGACTTTCAAGCACTTTTAAGCACCGTATGAACCCTGTTATAACTCTGCCTTGCATATTTTATAATCTGGCAATTAGTAAAACGAATCAGGAAACAGAATGTTGCTTAAGGGCAAAGGAAAAAGAGGGGCTCATACGGCTCAATCCCTCCGCATTTAAATAAAAATAATAAAGTTACAGAAGTTGTTAAAAATAAATCTATTATTATTATTTTCTGTCTTAAATGCTTGCTTATTCATCTCTGACAAAAGAAAATAAAATTGTAATATTAAAATATTAATTAAATTTATAGTAGTAATGAAACTGGTAAATATGTAGATCAGTGGCCTCAAACATCAGTTTAGCGGTTTTATTTTGAAATTATTTTATTTAGTACATACAGCATTCAACCCGCAGTATTATTCATTTCATATTTGTATAGTTTCTGGGAGTTCTGTTATAAATAGTGAGAAATATACGAATCTATGCATTAATATTCTAAAACTTTATTTCTGATTTTTTTATTACTCCTCTAAATCCCTGACTGTTTCAATAATTTAATAACTGTAATTCGCTGACATTTAGTAAATTAAACCACCTAAAGTAATTAAAATATTGTTGTGATAATTGATCACAATAATTAATTTAAACAGTGAATAATTTTCGCAAATATTTTATTAATTATTGATATTCTAATTGTTAAATTTATTTAAAAATAACTATTTCTGTTTCATTAGTATTCTATCATGAAATTTTGGTTCTAAATAGCAATAAAAACAACTATATTTTTATTATTATTATTTTTTTTTTTTTTTGGGGGGGGGGGGGGGTCCATTACTGGAATTTTGATATATTTCTGTTATTTACGATAAAAGTTTGATTAATATTGAGAAATGAGACCGGTTAAGTATTGTTGATAGATTATGATATTGAAAAAACTGGAATATAATAATTATAACTATTAATTAAAAAATAGTTTTTAAAGAAATTCCTTAAGGGTGTCCATCACATCTACCCTATTATAACAAGGGAATCTGAAAATAAAGCTTGTTTTACCAGAATTCTATACACCCTTTAGGCATAAATATTTTAATTATTGTAAATATTTATAACAGGACAAAACAAAAAATTGACTTAATGAAGTATTCAATGAAATGCTAGGGTGGGGGTTTTGCAGGAAACATTTCACTTTGGACTTTTTAATAGAGAAAAGCAATATAAAAAGTGACAATAACCGATATTACTTAATAAACGGTATCATTAAATAAAATTATACCTTTAGGTAATGCTGAAGTAGAATGTTGAATTAGAATAAAGTCGCCATTCCAAACTCTGTAGAAAATTATATCTCTTTCATTTCCACAGCCAACATCTATAAAATTAGGTGTACTAATTGAGAAAGTATTGTCAATGATATGATGTGAAGCATCAAACCATACAGCAAAGACAATATTCATTCAATTAATATCCTGGGAGTTGCTATAATACTGATGATGGGGGAAGAGGAAAGCAGGAACTGTCACTGAAAAGAAAAAAAATAAAGTTTGAAAGAACACAGATTTAATAAAATACAGTCTAAAATGCTTATTTTAAATCATGCTTATTTTAAAAGTGATGTTGCGATACAATTATATTTAATCATGCAAACTATTTTCTTATATGTAAAAAACTGCTTTAAAAGTTGTACAAATTTTGCACATTACTAAATAATCAAGGTAGTATAATTAATTTTGTTTAAAAGAAAAAGCAGCATTTATAAATGTCGCATATTCTGTAATGTTTGCCATTTTTTTGTTATACGAAGATCACTTCGATCGATGTACAAGTTTGGAAAAGGCATTTTTTCAACAGTATTTCATATACTACTATTATAAACAATAAATATTTTAAAACTTACTTTATAGAAGTTGCTACAATATCTAAGCTAAGTAGAAACAGAAAAATGAGATGAGATGAAAAACGTTAGCGACGCTTACAAATAACAACAACAATGCTATGCTACCCATGGGCATACCTGGAGAAATGAAAAATCGCCAAGCCAAGCTATACCGCCAAGCCGCCAGAGGTTACCATGACGGTTCAATAAAATCATCATTTATGTAGCCGTATCTTACGGCGCAATAGACACTCCCGTCAATAAACAATAAATTTAACTGCAACCGAAACACTAAAACATGGAGTCAGTACAGTTCAAAAACATACAATTCCAATCATGGAAATGTTGGACTCTATCTGTATCCTATAGAAATATACATATATAGAAATTATTTTAAAAAATGTTAAATATTTTATAAATAGTTAGAAGTATTGATCTAGCAAAATTTGAGAAAATAACTCAAAGAACTAATTACGAAAGAAGCAAAAGTTTAACTCAACTTAATGTTTGTAAACATTTGCGTTTAAAACGTGTGCTTTGTTTTGTTGAAAAAGTTAACATTGCTGCTTTTCTAAAGTAATTCAACCTCACTTTCCTTATTTTTTTTAATCATGGCAGACATCAGATCTTTATTAATATTTATCTAACTGTTGTATGTACTATTGTCTGAGTTTCATTATTAGTGTTTACACATAATGTATGTCTCAGCCATTTAAATCTTTTTACTGAAAATTGGCTATATCTTCTGTAGTTGGGAACTTAAGCTGTTAAACATTTATATTTATACTCCCCATGTGCATGTAATCATTTCCCCCTCATTTTGACGATAAACTGTGCTGCGAACCGAATTACATAATGTTAGCCGAAATTTGTTGTTTGAATGCAACATTTGCTACAAGCGTCGCCACTGGTGAGTGAATTATCTGACAGCGCGAAGGAATTTTTAGGTAGTCTTTGAAAACTGCAAACTGTATAGATATGCCGAAAACTTTTTTTTTGCAACTGTCCAAATCACTGTGATGTAAACATGGTACTAAGTTATATTCTATATTAAACTTTTAACTCTCTTGTATATAGGGTAGATGTGCTAGTAATGGACACCCTTAAGGAATTTCTTCAAAAACTATTTTTTAATTAATAGTTACAATTATTATATTCCATTTTTTTCAATATTATATTAATCTATCAACGATATTTAACCATTCTCATAGTCTTGTTTCCTAATGTTAATCAAAATTTTATTGAAAATAACAGAAATATATCAAAACACCCAAAATTCCAGTAATGAACACCCCACAAAAAGTAGGAATTATCAAATTATTGAGACAGCGTGGAGGGGGGGGGGGGGGTTAGAGAGCAGAGGGGTAATAAAAAATGTGAAAAAAAAGTTCTGAAATATTAGTGCATATATTTGTATTGTATATTTCCCACTATTTTTAACAGTTAAACTCCCTGAACCCAACTAATTGGGACCAGTGCCTGTTCAGAATACAAAAAATTCGAATTATCCGAAATTCCATTAAAAATAGAAAAGAAAAAGATAAGTGCTAAAAAAACGCAAGTTATAAATACTCAGTAGTACAATAAACATCCTCTAATCCTGCATCCTAAGGTCCGGCATGAATTTCGGAAAAATTAGTATTCCTTGTTTAATCAATCCTGAAATTGATGTTTATAATAATCCAATAGAACTTCAGATTGAGGAATTGCATAACAACCCATTACAATTGATCAAAATCTCGAATCTATAAATAGTTCAGTTACCATGTTGACGAGGAGGGAAGAAAAAAACCTTTCTGTAGATAATTTGTGAAATGAACTGTTGAAAGGAAAAATAAATTTTTATCATCTGAATGTAATAATTTTTGCATTTTAAAAAGAATTTTATATTGACTGGCAAACAAACTGATTTTCGAGATTTTTTGAAGATGGCTTCTACGAGTAGGCCTACAGTACAGGTTTTCATGTTATATTCGTGTATACATACAGCAGGGATCACTCTAGAACATAAAAAAGGGCAGGGCGCATATTACAAAAAAGGGCATTTTTCTTGTAAAGGGCACATTATTTTTTAAAAAAAGGGCATTTTTGTAATAACTGCATACTGTTTAGAAAACACATTAATATTACTTTTATATAATCTCACAAATAATACACTTTCATATCACGGGAGAAACGCAAATTTCGCTAAAGGATCGCGAAAAAACCGCAAATTTCGTCAAAGAATCGTGAAAAAACCGCGAATTTCATTCAAGGATCACGGAAAAAACGCGAATTTTGCCAAAGTATCAAGGCATAAAACCAAAAATTTCGTCAAAGAATCGTGGAAAAAACGAAATTTCGTCAAAGGATCGTGAACAAAAACGCAAATTTTGCCAAAAGATCGCGAAAAAAATTCAAATTTCGTCAAAGGATCGCGAATAAAAACGCAAATTTTGTCAAAAGATCGCGAAAAAACCTCCCACAAATTTCATCAGAAAAAAATCGCGATAAAAAACGCAAATTTCATCATAGTATCACGAAAAAAAAAAAGGAAATTTACTCAAAGGATTGCAGAGAAAATGCAAAGTTTGTTATTGGATCATGGAAAAAACGCGGATTTTGTCAAAGGGCCGCGGAAAAAACGCGAAACTCGTCAAAAGGCCGCGGAAAAAACGCATAGTTAATGTCGCGAGGTGATCCCCCCCCCCCCCCCCCCATTCTGCTGTAACCTTTCAGAAAATTTTCTGTAAATTTCAGATTTTTTTTTTTTTTTTTTTTTTTTTTTTTAACTCATAATTACCCCTTATCTGTACATAAGTTCAAACTATATACTTATCACAGAAATTGTGAAAAATACAGCACAACAGCGCCACCTGTTCGGGCATTTACACCAAAACTTAATCAGCGTCTATTTGTGTCAACGTCTAACAGAATATGAAGTTTCAGGAAATTCCTTTAATTAGTTCTTCAGATATAGTTATCGCGGAAATCGTGAAAAATGCAGCACAGCAGCGCTACCTGTTGAGCGATTTACACTGAAAACTAATCAGCACCCATTTATATCAAGGTCTAACTGAATTTAAAGTTTTATTAAAATCTGTGCAATAGTTCTTGAGATAGAGCACCCATAAAATTTTTGTCACGTACGGACAGACCGGCAGACAGTTTTCAAAAAACAGTCAAATCGTGTTCAGGACGTTCTAAAACGTATAAATCTGTGGAAAACCGGAAGTCGAAAATTTTCACGAATCCAATAATGTCTTCTTGTAAAGATAGAAGAAAGAAAGGGCGGGGGGGGGGCGGGATTCCGTCTTATCGTTTGCATTTTCCATTCTTTATTAAAGGAGCATTTTGTCACAATTTGAAAAAAACTTTGAAAAACAATTATCAGACTGATATGGCCAAAGAAATCCAGATCCGGACCATATCAGCAGAAAAAAGATTAATGGCCGGCCCGAATCTAATAATAAAAAAATCGGCCGTGGATCGTGCCAGGCCGAGCCGACGAAAAAATTAAACGGGCCTATAAGAAAATTAAGTATTTTCTGAAAGATCTTTTGTCTGTATTAAAACATCGAAACGCCATTCGATTACATAGTTTCTGAATAAGGGCACCTGTTATTTTTTTTTTTTTTTTGCGTTTCTGAAAAAAATGAATTCAGATATGTGTCAGAAAGTGGATCTTTTAGATTTCAGCGTTAATAAATTATGGAGAAATATTTTCAGAAATGTTTTTATTATACAGCTTAAAAATTTATGATGTTTTTAAAGCTACTTTTTTCTTTTATTCTAAATTATTATATTGTGTATTTTTTGTCATAATAACACATAATCTAAAATGTACTGCAAAATTTTCCCATATATATGTGTGCAGCATTCCTTAAAATAATCTTAATTGCGTATCTAAAAGAAAATTGGAAATTTTTTGCAGAAATTGAGTCGGGCTGGAAAAGGCCCGATTTAATTGACTTTGCACGGGCCGGGTTGGTCCTGTTTTCACTGATTTCTTTATAGGTTGGGACGGACCGAATCAAAGTTTTTTCTTTCACACTGTGCCGAAGCATAAAAATATGGTCCGCACAGACCTCTACTTCCAAAGCATAGTTAATTTTGTTTTTTCTTTCTTCTGATAATAAATTCTAACTCAACTATCGTTTATTTTTATCTGACTTTGCAGATTCCGATTACGTGATATACCACGTTCAAGAAAAATGTTTGTTTATTGATGCGTATTATGAATAATCTTTGAGTACTTGAGAATGAGAATGTAGTTTAGGTATTTCATTCTGTCATGATTTAATTTATAAGCATCTAAAAGTAGTTTAACAGTTGAGCAGTATATTTTAGGAGTTTTGTTTTTGGTTGTATTATATGTGAAAGATAGGACGATAGGTGGGTAAAAATGGAAATAAATAAATGGCTGGAAAACATTTATTTTGTAAAAATCCCGTACTTGGATAAAATATATATACAGAACGCCGATTTTTTTTTTTTTTTCTTTTGAAAGTAGGCTATTTTTGAGCTCTGCCGAGAGATTTGGGAACCAAACTGCCTTCTGATGCAGCTTTTTTGTCTCATGTAAATTTCCTAGTTAACATTTTTGCCGTGAATTCCGCCATCCCGTCTCCCTTGCGCCTAAAGGAATTTATTTATTAGGGATGCGAAATCAATACTCCGCATCCCTAATACATAAATTCCTTTTATCAATAATTTTAATTTGTAGATTTCGCCTAATTCATGATTAAAAATCGCTTTTACAGTTTGCAAGATATCGAGTAGAGAAGGAAGGGCGGCCGTAAGACTTTTAAGACGCTACTTCCCTCACGCAAAAGCACCCGCTCGCTAATGTTAATCCTATGGGTGAAATTTTTGAAATACCTAGTTTGCATTTCAATACATTTTAAATGATTTTTTTGCGTTAAATAGCTAATATCGATGTCCACAAAGGCCGCTTTTTATTTTGCGATTTTGTTTGCTTTTTTCTTTTTTTAAATGAAGATATTTGAGACTTAAGAGAAAGATTTTATCTATTGAAAAAGATGACCGAGTGGAAGTTTAATTTGTGATGGGATAATAAATTAATCATGAAAAGACTTCCTTTCGGACGGAATTTAGATCTCTTGTAATTAGTGAGGGGGGGGGGGGGGGACTGCTCGGGGCACTAAAAACTATGAGAAGGAAAATACACAAAATTCTTGATTAAAATTTAAGTTTCTTTACAATATATTGACCGTAGGGCGCCGAAAAAAAAAGAAACGTAGATATTAAAGCCGCCCTTCCTTATAAGAACATTTATAATTTACGCAATTTTACCGTATGAAAAGCATTAAAAATAATGAAAGTACCTTCTCGATCTTTTCCGTGAAATAATCCGTTACTTTAGCACATCTGTTTGTGTATTTAGGCTAATATCAGACGAACGTCTTCTTGCGTGCTTTTTTGCTTACGTATTACGTAAGCAAAAAAGCGTGCAAAAAGACGTTCGTCTGACATTAGCCTTTAATATATTCACGTTCATTTTCCCTTTTCCTATGATTTTTGAATGACATTTTTAAAACTTAAGGTAACTTCTTCCTTTTTTTAGAAAAACGGGTTGATTTGACTACAGAATAAAAGTAAAAATTCTTTTTCTCGATTTTTTTATAGACTTCCTGTAAGCTATCATTTGGTCAAAGATCAGAACAAATGGTCATAATACTATTTCACCAGAGCTGGTGAGATGAATCAATGACAAAGAATATTTTGCTTCAGTTACCCCTTTAAGTTTTGTTCAATGGAGGTCTAGTGACATACCACAGAGAAGAGAACAAAGAGAGTGGGAGGAAAAGGGGAGAATTACTCCAGACTTATCAATCTAAAAAGGAATGATATAGTGGGGAATTTTCGAAAGTACAATACAAAGAAGGCAAGATTCTACCCTAGAAAAAAAGGAGGGCGGATTTCTACCTGGAAAAGGGGCAAGAAGGGCGGGATTTTTTTTTAAAAGGGCACGAGGGCGGGCCGCCCCGCCAAACCTCTCTAGAGTGATCCCTGCATACAGGGCGGGATTCGCGCCCAAAATTTTAAAATCCCGCCCAAAATAATATCGTGGACGGGAAACTCCCGTCCAAAAAATCTCACCATTTTCTTTCTGAAAATTTTGCATTTTGAAATTACGATCAACTCCTGCGAACGCCTTGCAAATTTCCCGATATTTTCGCGCGACTGATTGACACATTTTGCTTTTTTTTTTTTTTTACCGCGAAAGGTCGTTGAAATTAACGAATTTTCCATGCGACCGATAGTCAAATTTCATTATTTTTTTTCTCGAGATTGGTTGACAAGTGTCCACGACCGATTGGCGAATTCAGGGGTGAATCTGTTTCGAATTTTCCGAAAATTTAAGGCATTAGGTTCCGAAAATTATGAAAAATCAGTCATCAGTTCAACAGAAAAATATCGCGAATTTCGACAAATGATCGCCGAAAAAATCAATTTCGTCAATCGTTCGAGGAAAAAATCGCCAATTTCGTCGCAAAGGATTGGAAATAAAACAATTTTTGTCAAAGGATCACGGAAAAACGTGAATTTCGTCAGATCGCGGGAAAAAAACTCGAAATTCATCGTAGGATCGCGAAAAAACGCAAACTACATCAAAGGATAGCGAAAAAGTCATAAATTTCGGCAAAGAAACGCGGAAAAAATGGGAGTTTCGGGAAAGGATTGCGAAAAAAGAGAATTTCGTCAAAGGATTGCGAAAAAAGAGAATTTCGTCAAAGGATTGCTGAAAAAAAGCTAATTTCGTCAAAGGATCGCGGAAAAAAGCTAATTTCGTCAAAGGATCGTGGAATAAACACGAATTTAGTGTTTAGTCAAACGTCCGCTGAAAATAAAAAACGCTAATCTCATCAAATAATCGCGAAAAAAACGCGAATCTCATCAAAGAATCGCGAAAAAACGCGATTTTTTTCAAAGAATCGTGAAAAAACGCGAATTTTTTCAAAGGATCGCGAAAAAAACGCGCGTTTCCTCAAAAGATCGCGGAAAATGCAAATTTCGACAAAGGATCCCGAAAAAAAATGCGCATTTCATCAAAGGACCGTGAAGGAAACGTGCATTTCGTCAAAGAATCGCGAAAAAATGCGAATTTCGTCAAAAGATCGTGGGAAAACGGCAAATTTTGTCAAAAGATCGCGAAATAACGGTAAATTTCGTCAAAAGATCGCAAAAAACGCAAATTTTGTCACAGGGGCACGAAAAAACACATAGCAAGTGCTGGGAGTGATCCCCCCCCCCCCCCCCTTCATCCTCTCTGTTGCAACCTTTTAAAAAATTTGCTGTCAGTTTCAGAATTTTTTTTTTTTTTAAACTCAGAATCACCCCTGCTTTCTTACTTTTTTAAACAAAAAAACATTTTGCATCATTATTCTGAGTTGTTGATTTAAATTGCTTCAATGGTATTTTGTCATGCCTGTATTAATATAGACATGACAAAATAATTAATGTAAATCTTTTAAAAGCACGTAAAATAACAGTGGGTTTTCGATTTTCTTTTTCCCAAATTTCGAAGTAATTGCTTAAAAGGCGTAAAGGCCAACATAGTGAAAAGGATTCCAAGCCGGGACTCGAACCCGGGCCATCAGTATAGCGCACTGACGTTCTACCGACTAAACCACTTGGAACGATGCACAGCTCGGAAAATTTCTCACTATTATATGTTGGCAAGGCTACAAACGCAGCACAAGATGGAATAATTATCGTGAGCCACCGACCTGGGGCTAACACGAAACATAATAAATCCAGCCAGCATTCCAAGGCGAATGTTTCTTTCTGGAATAATTTCCATGTATTAATTTTTTTTTCCCTCCCAAGTAACTCAACTCCCCTCCATTTATAAATGTTGGTAGGGAGACTCCCCTCCTATGAAAAATTGAATTTCAAGCCCTGACATATGTTGTACTTTTAAATTATTGAGTATTTTTTTATTCTATTCAAGCTGTTTAAAGAGTAAAAACATACTTTACTGCTATTCTTTATTTAATTCTAACTTCTACATGTTTTTCCTGACATTCATCTTTTAATCCAGAAAATTTCGTAAGTTTAATCTTTTCAATTAATCTGTTCAAGTATAATTTTCGAAAATAAAATCGGTTCGGATTAGCCTGGTTCTACTGTTGTGGGATGAATGTTTTAAATACTAAATAAAATAATTTCAAAATAAAACTGCAGAACTGATGTTTGAGGCCACTGATCTGCAAATTTACTAGTTTCATTACTACTATAAATTAATTAATATTAGTACATTATATATACAGTCAAACCCCATTTAACCGCCATTAATCGTTCGAGAAATGTTCGGTGCTATAACGAGTTTGGCGGTATATCGAATTAGAATATAATAAATATTAATTTTGATACTATTATACTAATATTTTATTATTATTATAAAAATAAATATCATAATGCCTTTTTATTAAATTATCTAATAGTATATTGTATATGTAATTAATATAATATAATTAATGTATGAAATTAAAATGCACTTACCTCTTTATATAATCAATTTTAGATAAAATAGATAATTATGCACATAACACACACACATTAAATCTTACACTGACTTTATTTTACTTTATGTTTTACATGGAAATATTTTAAAATGCTAGTTTGAGTTTTCTTTTCAATATTGATTTTTTCAATATCTTTTTCTACAACTAAAAGATTGTTCATCATTACTTTATAAATTGCATGTTTTTCTAAAGAAATTCTTATTTTCGAATGCAAGTTTTAACTTCATCATATACGGCGGCGTTTCAGATTCGCTGTCAGATGGATTTTGATTGTCAACAATTTCTTCGATTGTCAAATCTTCAAATGTTGAAACACTTTTTTCTATATTAATGTACTCAATTGCCAATAGAAGATGCTCAATATCTGTTAATTTGTGTATTTTGTCTTGTAATTCTTGAAGTGTTGTACTGTTTTGTTTTTTAGTAGATCCTTCAGATTTAATCAATCCAGTATGTTTCCAGCAGTTAACAATAGCTTCTGAGGAAATTTCATCTCATTATTTTTATAATGCGAATAGCATAATGTAAAAGGATTGGAGAGAAATCATCTTTATTGATTTTTTCAATGATATGGAGGCAATGATACTTTCGATAATGATCTTTGAATGAGTTTATTATACCCGCATCCAAAGCTTGTAAAAATCCAGTACAGTCAGGTGCAAAAAATTCAATGCGGATATTGCTCTATGTGACAAGGGACATTATCCAAAATCATTGAAATATGGCATTTGCTTCTTTTCATTTCTAAGTTGAAATTCACTAACCATTTTTGAAATAATGCTGCAGTCATCCAACATTTTTTGTTACTCTCATAATCTACATACAGAACAGGATTAAAATTTTTAAAACATCTAGTCTTAGCTGATTTTTCAATGACTGTCATAGTTCTTTTATCAAATCCATCACTATTCGTATAGAAAACAAGAGACACACAATCTTTTTTTTTTTTTTTTTTTTTTGCATCCTTTAGCAGACCCACTCGAAATTGTTTTATCTGGCTGCAAGCGGTAGAAAAGGCCAATTTCATCCATATTGTAAACGTCCTCTGGTTTATACTCTAAAATCAGCGCACTCAGTTTTTTACGACCATTTAACACAATATCTTCATCAATTCCTGCAGTCTCACCACTTCGTATGTACTGAGAGAATCCTCGTCGCTTTTTAAATCCGTTCAACCAGCCACTACTGTATTCCAAATCTGTGATATTCATTTGCTGGCCAAGGACTTTTGCCTGCTCTCTGATGTCTCCGTTTATGGTAGCATTTTTAGCACTCATTTGTTGTATCCATGTTCAAAGGGCATCCTCTAAGTCTTCATGTTTCGCTCTTTTCAGTCTTTTTACACTTGACTGCATATCGTTGTTGTTAACCCATTTTTCTGTATTCATCAAAATATCTCCGATGCAATGCCTGCTAACAGGCTTTTCCCAGAGTACAGAAAAATTATTGGAGATGTGTTGCCACGATGCATTCACATTTCGTTCTTTATATGCACAAATTTCCCGCTTTTTAGAAATGGATAAAACTGCTCTTTTCGCCATAATGAGTCAAAATGAAGAGACAGGATATTTTACAGATTTAGCTGGTGAATTCTTCGATGTTGCAATCAACGTCCAGAAGAAACTTCGAATAAGAAATTTTGCATTGTGCACCGTTTTTTTTTTTTTTTTTTTTTTTCTAGAAATCGACATAAACTGCAGGCAGTCTTTCATCTATTCCTTTTGTTAGGATTCCCAACCACTGGACGCAGAAGTTCTTTTCTGCATTGTTCTCACCTGAGAGAGGAGAGACCCTTTCGGCCAATGGTGTGCCACGCTTTTTTCAGTCCCCCTGCTCCAGAAGCGTATCAGGTCACGTGACTCGCGAGTTGGAATCAGAGCTCTCACTTGCTCGGCAGCTCAGAGCGCTGTATTTTTCTTCTCCCAATGACAGGCAGAATGGATGGCAGTTGTTGAGAACAATACCAATTCATTGCTATTTAATAAAGTTTGAATTGATCTTGAAAACATCTAGAAGCAGGAAAATGAGGTGCTCTTTGAAATTCTAACAAATAATTTTTAAAAGAAAGATATGCAAAGAAAATACAGTAATTTCTAGAATTTTTTTTGGCGATATATCGAGCTGGCACTTTAACAGATGCATTACATTGAAATTCCTATTTGGCAGGATTTGTTCATAGGCACAATTGGCAGTTAAGCGGAATTGGTGCTATTTCGAGATGACACTAAATCGGGGTTTGACTGTATATATATATATATATATATATGTATATATATTTGTTTGTTGTTGTTAGAGACGAATAAGCAAACATTTAAGAGAGAAAATAATAGATTTATTTTTAACAACTTCCGTAACTTAATTGTTTTTATTTAAATGGGGAGGGATTGAGCCCTATGAACCCCTCTTTTCGCTATGCCCTTAAATAATATTCTCTGCTTCTTGATTTGTTTTATTGATTGCCAATTTATAAAATATGCAAGGCAGAGTTATAAGAAAAATAATTTGATTAAAATATTGAAAATTTTACTAACCACACAAAATTAATTAAAAGCAGCTATTTATAAAAAATTTGGTATTATTACATTCTGGTAAGGGCAATTTAAAAATTAAATTTGATTAGGTTTTCAGGTAAGTCTAAAAGATTTTATTCACTATATGGACATTACTGAAATTGCATTTTTAGCAATGTATACATGGGATGTCCATTACTGGAAATTGACTAATTAAGCATTCTAGTAATGGAATTGGACACAGGTCTTAGAAAATTAAAAATAAGTAAAATTTTCTAAATGGCCATTAGTATCTAAAATTTAAAGTTTCCTATTATTACCAAAACAAAAACATGCAAATTTTGCAAGAAAATAAAGAATATATAAATTTATTAAGGGTAGTGAGCTCTTAGCATGTTCATTCAGATTTTCACTGAAAAACAGTGGAACTTTGAAACATTATTTTCTGCTTCCCGATTTGTTTGCTTAAGAGCGTGAACAATAACCCATATTATAAAACGTGCAAGGGAGAGTTACGAGAAAAATAATAAAAGTTAGATTTTTGTTATTTTATAAACCAAAAACATTGAAGGCTATCCATTACTGGCATACCTACCATATTTTTTAATCTTATAGAGAAAAAAAAAAAAAAAGAAAAGGCATTGTAGTAATAAACTATTTTTGCAGGTAGCGTAAATTTTGTCATAACAATTTTCAACTGTACATTGCATTTTACTGGTTGTTTAAATAAATCCTTGGCTGATAAGATTTTTTAGAAATTCCTTATCCCTGGAAATTACGGTTAAAATTTATGCAATTTGTCAATTAAAATTAGTTTTTTAATGTTCTGTATGAGATTTGAATGTCTAAGTCCAGTGAGCTGTGGCCTCATTCTTATCATAATCTCCATTATATATCGATAAATTTAGTTTCCAGTTAGTGTTTATTAGGGTGTCAATGATTTTAATCAGCTGATTTCTTTTAAATCATTAATTAAAATCATAAATTTTCGAAATGTTTAAAAATTAAAATGATGAAAAAGTATTAAATTCTAAGATTAGTATAATTTGGAAAGTTACTTTAGGTATTTTGCCTTATGAATAAAAAAAGTATAAGTTATTGTTTTTAACCCAGGATTCCCACAGTTCTACCTGAAATATTTAAGTTTTTTTCCGTCTTATTTAACTGCAGAAAAATATTACAAATTCTCTGAATAAACGAGCCGATTATGAATTCAGTGTTTGAAAAATTAAGTAGAAATTTTCTTATTAAATTATTAATAGTGGTGCCAGCTCTTTGAAATTCCAAGGAGTATGCGACAGTGGCATAGCTAGGATGGGAAAGTCCTCCCTGAAGGCATTCTTCCTTCAGCAATTCCAGAAATGACATTTCCTGAAATAAATGTCCCCCCCCCATCCCTATATTTCCCCTATTTTATCAAATCGTCATTGTGATCGATATTTAGATAACAGAATTATCGAACTATCTATTTTATCACAATGACAATTTGAAGAAAATAAAGATGAACGATAGTCAGAAGTGTATATTTCATCTTTATTCAGTATCTCAGATTTTGTGTCCGATCCTCATACAATTTAACCCATAATATCCTAGAGTTGCATTAACGCAACATCAATAGCGACACTTAAAAAAAATATTTTAAACCATTATCAGTAATTTAATCTTTATGTTTCGGGATTTTTCTATTTTTTCCATAAATTAAGATAATTATTTGTGGCACCTGTTTTCCTGAATAGTTTCTCTTTTTAAAGTTGCAATATTATGAATTAAAACTTTTATTTATATCCACAGATCACAGCACGACGTAAATGATAAATTTAATTTTTTTCAAAACTGATTAAATAATTTGATATGTACTCTTTTAAAAGTGACGTGATTAAGCTTCTTAAGTAGACCAGAATTCATTTTTGAAACTTCCTTTATAATTCTATTATTATGTTAAAATTAGTAGTGCTACTTTAAATGCAGTGCTAGGGTCAAAAGATGTACTTATTCTGCAATAAGGTATGGATAGCGAGTTTATTCTCATGTGCTTTCATAATGACAGAACTGCCACAGGCGATTATTTTTTAATTTTAATTGGCACTACTTTCTCAAAACAGAAAATTTAAACACACACTTTGACAACATTTGCAAGAGAAATAAACTTGAAAATTTATATTAGAAAAATACTGGTGCGAACAGAGTATAAAAATAGTCGCCTGTGGTAGCCCTGTAGCTGTAATGAGCAAAACTTTCATAATAAAAGGAAGATTAAGAGTAACTATCTTAATTCTTTTTTATGAGTAGGTCCTTATAAAACATGCAGAAATTAGCCAGTTTATTTATTTATTTTTTTTTTTTTTGTGACTGAAATACTAAGATTTAATAACAGGGCTTGAAATTCAATTTTTCCTAGGAGGGGAGTCTCCCTACCAACATTTATAAATGGAGGGGAGTTGAGCTATTTGGGAGGGAGAAAAAAAATCTAAAACCCACTGTTATTTTCCGTGCTATTTGCAGATTTACATTAATTATTTTAAAATACCATTGAAGCAATTTAAATCAACAACTCAGAATAATTATGCAAAATGTTTTTTTATTTAAAAAAGTAAGAACGTTAAACTTTTATATAGTCTATTTTTCAACTTTCAACCAAATATCATGGGCCTTAACAATAGAATTTTAATTAATTTTTCAACTACTTTTCAACAGTGAAATTACGCTTGAAATTATTGAATATTAAAGATGTGAATTACCACATTGCTGACAAGGCGTAAACCAACTTAGTGAAAAATGTCCAAGCCGGGAATCGAACCCGGGCCCCTGGAATAGATCTCCAGTGCTCTACCACTAAACCACAAGGACGATGCCCAGCTTGGCATCTCTCACTTATATAAGTCGGTAAGGCTGCTACTGCAGCACTAGATGGAAATATCTTCATAAGCACACAAAGTAAAATTGTATATTCACCGATGCTGGGTTAATTTGCCGGGTTCGATTCCCGGCTTGGACATTTTTCACTAAGTTGGTTTACGCCTTGTCAGCAATGTGTTAATTCACATCTTTAATATTCAATAATTTCAAGCGTAATTTCACTGCTGAAAAGTAGTTGAAAAATTAATTAAAATTGTATATTCACCGATGCTGGGTTCATTTGCGTCTCATGTTACGCTGCTAGATTGTGTGCTCATGAAGATATTTCCATCTAGTGCTGCAGTAGCAGCCTTACCGACTTATATAAGTGAGAGATGCCAAGCTGGGCATCGTTCTTGTGGTTTAGTGGTAGAGCACTGGAGATCTATTCCAGGGGCCCGGGTTCGATTCCCGGCTTGGACATTTTTCACTAAGTTGGTTTACGCCTTGTCAGCAATGTGGTAATTCACATCTTTAATATTCAATAATTTCAAGCGTAATTTCACTGCTGAAAAGTAGTTGAAAAATTAATTAAAATTGTATATTCACCGATGCTGGGTTCATTTGCGTCTCATGTTACGCCGCTAGATTGTGTGCTCATGAAGATATTTCCATCTAGTGCTGCAGTAGCAGCCTTACCGACTTATATAAGTGAGAGATGCCAAGCTGGGCATCGTCCTTGTGGTTTAGTGGTAGAGCACTGGAGATCTATTCCAGGGGCCCGGTTCGATTCCCGGCTTGGACATTTTTCACTAAGTTGGTTTACGCCTTGTCAGCAATGTGGTAATTCACATCTTTAATACTTAACAATAGAGTTCTTAAATGAATTTCTTAATTTAGATTTTATTCCATTTTGGGCCCTGAATCTTCTTTCACAAGATAAACTTGTGACAGACAGCACAAGCGCAACATTTATAACTTTGGAAGTTATCGGAAACGTATGGTTATGCTCTCTTAAAAAAATTTCAGAAAACTTTGCAATATCTGACATGCCTTCATTTTTAACTACTTGCATGAATAATGGGATGAGTTCAGTGATGGAATCATCAAAATCCATTTCTGAACAAAATTGTCTTATCATATCCTTAATGGAATTATAGTCAAAACTTGACTCCCTGGTATTTTCTTTGTTTAAAATTTGAATGCAAATTTGAATGCTTGTTCAAAGTCAAAAGTTTGAAACGAAAATTGTTGATTCATTTCTTCTACTACACGAGAAAGGTAGGTTAACTTTAAATTGTCAAGTCCTAATTTCTGTTAATTGTAAGGATCAACTTGTTTGGTGTTTCTATATATGTTTGATCGGAGCTCGGAATTTTTTTTTCATGTGCACCATAAGATCTTTGCAATCCTTCTAATCTTATTTTTGGTTAGTACTGAGTATTTAGTTTTCTTAGTGTTTTTTTTTTTTTTTTTTTTTTTTTTTTTTTTTTTTTTTTTTTTTTTTAAGTTCGGTTTGATTTCAGGCTGAGTGTAGATTCTTGTAAATTGGATTCGGGTTAAACCCAATTTTTCAAAAGTTGTTCAGTACATTATTTCAGATTAAAAACTATACCTATAATTAGTGTTGACTCTAGAAAAAAGGGGCCGCCGGGCGGGAATTTTTCAAAAAAGGAACTCTATTCTAACTAGTTGGATGTACCAATCCCAAAACTTTCTTCTATCTCATACATGTTAATACTTCAAAATTTGCTATCACCTGCCAAAATCAAATGGCAATCTATGCATCTCATGAGGATAAACATATGAAATTCCGTGCATTAGTTCTTGAGATATCACTATCGCTGAAATCGTCTAAATCCAGCAAAAGGCTGTCTAGCAGCGCCACCAATTGGGTGATTTATACCAAATACTAATCAGCAACAATTTATGTCGACGTCTGACTGAATCTTAAGTTTGGAGAAAATCCGTGCATTAGTTTTTGAGATAGAGCTATAGCAAAAATCGTGAAAATTCCTGCATAGCAGCGCCACCTATTGGGTGATTAACACCAAAACCTAATTAACAACAACTTATGTCATCATATAACTAAATCTGAAGTTAGATGAAAATCCGTGCATTAGTTTTTGCGATAGAGCTATAGCGAAAATCGTGAAAATTCCTCCATAGCAGCGCCACCTATTGGGTGATTAACACCAAAACCTAATTAACAACAACTTGTGTCAACATATAACTAAATCTGAAGTTAGATGAAAATCCGTGCAATAGTTTTTGAGATAGAGCTATAGTGAAAATCGTGAAAATTCCTGCATAGCAGCGCCACCTATTGGGTGATTAACATCAAAACCTAATTAACAACAACTTGTGTCAACATATAACTAAATCTGAAGTTAGATGAAAATTCGTCCATTAGTTCTATAGATAGAGCTATTGAGGCAATCGTGAAAAAGGCAGCACAGAAGCGCCACCTGTTGAGCGATTTACACCAACACATAATCAGTAGCAAGTCATATCAAGGACTAACTGAATCTGAAGTTTGATGAAAATCCGTGCGTTAGTTCTTAAGATAGAGCTATTGGGGAAATCGTGTAAATCCTACAAAATTCATCATAACAGCGCCACCTGTTGGGCGATTTACACCAAAACATAATCAGCATCAATACATATCAAGGACTAACTAAATCTGAAGTTTGATCAAAATCCGTGCATTAGTTCTTGAGATAGAGGTATTGCGAAAATCGTGTAAAATGCAGCATAGCAGCGCCACCTGTTGAGCGATTTACACCAAAAACTAATCAGCATCAATTTGTATTAGGGACTCACTGAATATGAATTTTTATTAAATTCCGTGCATTAGTTCTTGAGATAGAGCGCCCACAAAATTTGTGTCACATACACACAGACAGACAGACAGACTCACAGAGTCACAGACAGACATTTTGTAAAAACATGTTTTTTGGAATCTCTGACCCCTAAAACGTGTAAATCCGTCGAAAACCGGAATTCGAAAATTTTCATGAATCCAATACTTTCTTCTTGTAAAGATAGAAGAAAGTAAAAAAGGGCACACTTGTACCTTGTTCACAAAAAATATTTTGAACTGGTTTGTTTAGAGTCCCTAGTGTTATGTAATAACATGCTTTCCAATTAAAATTAATAAAAAAAAAAAAGACTATTTTAAAATACTTAAATTAGATAAAAAAACTTCTTTACTTTCAAAATTTAAATTCTACCTTTAAATATTCATTAAATTTCGTTAAATTCATTTTTCAGTTAAATTTCACCTAAAAACAATTTTAATTTAATCGCCATAAAAGATCGTCAAGAATTATCAATAATAAAATAATAAATCTTAAAATTAATGCTTTCTTCCGTAATAGAATATTTTTATAATAATTTTCAAATCTAAAATTCAAATTTTACACTTAATGTTATTTTATTCAAACACTTCTATTACTCTGTGTGGCATCGATTTTAAAATCAACCAATCAGCATCTTTGGCGCCGAACGCAAGTTCGTTGATAGCGTCATCTCGCTCTCTTTGGGTTTTGGACGGCAGCGTGCCAAGAAGGGCACGGAGTTGCTCCGTAAACTTTACATTTTTGTCCGTTGGATCACAATAATAATTTCTTTAATTATCTTCTGCTAAATTTTAATAATCATGTTATAAAGCATTGATGGAGATAGTGATATCGTCTGTCTTTTAATATTTGTTCACTAAATATCTCAAGATGCATCAAATCGATGTACTGAGTTAAGAAATTCATTCAAGGTGGAGCAGAAATGGATGTTTACTTTCATTCTTATAGGAAATGAAGTGTTTTGGAAATTGATGTACTCTTAATTGACATTTATTTTTGAATTACCAAGATTCGATACGATTAAGCAATCTCTATCTTGAGATTTAATGTTGAAGTGGAATTCTTTTCTTCATCATCTTCCACAATTTCCGTTGGAACGAAAATATCCGTTGGAGCGGTAAAGTGCATTTCGTTATTCTCGTGAAATTATTAGACTATCTTCATCCAGCTTTTCTAATTGAGAAACTCTTTGAATGGAATTTCCACGCCTTGTGTTTTCACCATTAAATACAGGATAAATATAGTGCTTTAAAGAACGATTTAAGTTTTTTTCATATCTGAGATATAAACTTTGGTGACTGTTACAACAAGTTACGATTACAGATGATGTTAATATTTCTTTTGGTGCAATGTAGAAGAATGATTTTAGGTTTTATTATTGACGATTATTAATAACTTCTTTGATATATGTTGAAAATGTAAGTGTCGTGAAATGTTGGATCATTCTTTTTGAGTAAGTGCACTTTCTCCCTCCCCTTTCCCCACTTAATTACCTTATCATTTAAATAAAAATATTTTGTTTTATTAAGTGTATATGTGTTATTTACATATCTAATAATTTTATTACTGAGTGCCAAATTTATTGCAATAAAAGTATAAAGAATAATTAATTACAAACTTTTAAAAATAAATATTTAACACTTGGCACAATTTTAAATATGTTCAACATATACAATTTTCAGGCAAGAAGTATTTTCTTAGTTCAGATGAGTCTAAGGTTTATTATTTATATTTTACCATGAAGTTACTAAGTTATATTTGTTTACATCTCTCACATGCAATGTTTTCCATTTACCACTAACGATCTTTTGGCCAATATTAATAGTAAACTTTCTCCTTTCTAATTCATAATAAAAGTCACATAAGATATTTATAACTCCTAATTTTAATAAATTTAAATTCATTTTCTCCTTTCCTCTTATTTTATTTATTTCTTTTTTTCTACCTAACACCTAGAATTTGTGATATTTTCCTGTGATCAATTGAATTACCTCAGGGATCATAGGAAGTGTTAAAAAGGGCAGCCAGGCGCATCTGAAGGATTTAAAAAGGCCGCCGGGCACTGCGCCCTGCTAAAGCAGCGTAGAGTCAACACTACCTATAATAATGAATATAGATATTTGCATGTGTGCTGTTTTCTAAAGAGACTGTAGCATTTTTATTGCGACCCTTTGTGAAATTCCTAATTTTTTCTGCAGTCCTTTGACAAAATTCGCGTTTTAACCGCGATCTTTTGACGAAATTCACGTTTTTTTTTTTCGCGACCTTTTGACGAAAATCGCGTTTTTTTCTCACGATCCTTTGACGAAATTCGCGCCTTTTTTGCAGATTCTTTAACGAAATTTGCATTTATTTGTGATCCTTTGATGAAATTCACGTTTTTTCGCGATCCTTTGACAAAATGTGCGTTTTTTCACTATACTTTATCGAAATTCGCATTTTTTCGACAAAACGTGCATTTTTTCCGTAATCCTTTGACAAAATTCGTGTTTTTTAGCGATCCTTTGATGGAATTCGCGTTTATTCCGCGATCCTTTGACGAAATTCGTTTTTTTGTGCGATTCTTTGCCGAAACTTGCATTTTTTCTGCATTCCTTTACAGAAATTTACGATTTTTTTGCTATCCTTTTATGTAATTTGCGTTTTTTCGTGATGCTTTGATGAATTTCGAGTTTTTTTTGCGATCTGATGAAATTCAGGTTTTCCCGCGATCCTTTGACAAAATTTGCATTTCATTCGCAATCCTTTGCAACAAAATTGCCGACTTTTTTCCTCGAACGATAGACGAAATTGATTTTTTCATCGATCATTTGTCAAAATTCGTGATATTTAACTATTGAACTGATGACCGATTTTTCATAATTTTCGAATCCTAATGCCTTAAATTTTCGGAAAATTCGAAACAGAGTTACCTCTGAATTCGCCAAACGGTCGCGGACACTTGTCAACCGATCTCAAGGAAAAATTCGTGAATTTCAATGATCTTTCGCGGTAAAAAACCCTGCAAAATGTGTCAATTGGTCGCGCTAAGATATCGGGAAATTCGTAAGGGGTTCGCGGGAGTTGATCGTAATTTCAAAATGCAAAATTTTCAGGAAAATGGTGATATTTTTTGGACGGGAGTCTCCCGCCCTCGATATTCTTTTGGGCGGGATTTCAAAATTTTGGGCTCGAATCCCATCACCCCCCTTGAAATTCAAGCCCTGAATAATATATATATTTTTAAAATATAGGTAATTTCTCAAAATTTCTTTAAACTAAAAACAGTTTCCACAAGATAATTAAATTCCCTTTCAAGTATAAAGCTTTTAAAATGCTATTATTTTATCAGAAGCTTGTAAAATTGCAAAATCTGCAAAAAAAAGAGATGTAATTTATTAATTATATTTTCTAATTTTGTAAAATATATTAAATTAAAATTTTATAGAAATTTACTTGTAAATTTTCTATTAATTTTCTTTTTTTTTTTCTTAGACATGACGCGGTGGGTAAGATGTGGTAGCTCGCAAAAGCATAAAAAGATGCCAGGAGATGCTACAAAATGGGGTGAATTTGATAATCAGCATGCAAGAGAAATTCCACTTAAAAAGAAGAAAATTTTTCAATCTCAAACTGATATCAACAAAAAAGTAAAGGCTTTACCATCTACTACCCTTTTTAATAAAGCTGAAGAGTCACTGGATGAAGATTTTTTTGAACAAGATAAATATTATTTAACAAAAAACTCTAATGAAATAAATGAACAAGAAAACAGCACTTTTGATGAAAGTCACTCAAATATATTATTATCTAAAAATCAGGAGGACTTTTCAACTAATGGGATGCATGATTCTAAAATAAAGAAAAAGAAAAAGCGAAGTAATTTTGATATTGAATATTCATCATTAGGTGGAAATAGTGATGGAATAGATTCAAATGAAGTAGCTATTAGGCATAAAAAGATTAAGTTGGAGAATGATTGTTCCATTGTAACTGAAAATAATAAAGTGCTTGAGCAAGCTAATAACCATAGTGACTTTGCTGAAAATAGCAGAATTCCAGAAGAATCTCTTTCTCAGAAACAGGATAAAAAGAAAAGAAAGAAGGACAAAAAAAAGATTAAGTTGGAGAATGATTGCTCCATTGTAACTGAAAATAATAAAGTGCTTGAGCAAGCTAATAACCATAGTGACTTTGCTGAAAATAGCAGAATTCCAGAAGAATCTCTTTCTCAGAAACAGGATAAAAAGAAAAGAAAGAAGGACAAAAAAAAGATTAAGTTGGAGAATGATTGCTCCATTGTAACTGAAAATAATAAAGTGCTTGAGCAAGCTAATAACCATAGTGACTTTGCTGAAAATAGCAGAATTCCAGAAGAATCTTTTTCTCAGAAACAGGATAAAAAGAAAAGAAAGAAGGACAAAAAGGAGAAAAGGTACAACCAAGCTGATTCTGGATGTTTTTCTACAAATGATGGAACTATGGAAACTTCTTTTGAGAACTCTAAGGAAAAGCAAGAGGATGAATGTATTATCTCTCCAGATAAAGTTATTGAACCAGTTCAATCTCTGCAGGATATCAATAGGTCTGCTAAGAAAAAAAAAGTGAAGAAATATTCTAAAATGAATAGTGATTCAAATGAATCATCAGTGAATAATGAAAGTTGTAAAAATTCTTCGTCTAAAGTAGAAAATATGAAAGAAATACGCTTGAAAAAACTTAAACAAAAGCGAGAAGAGTTGGGATTAATACAACTGCCACATAATGTTGAAAATAAATTACGTAAAATCAAAAAGAGACTTATGGAAAAAGGCTTTCCTCCTGAAAAGCTGAAAGAAATTTTGAGACAAGAAAGAAGAAGAGAAGAACTCCAGTATAGAAAAGTATATAATCCCCGTAAGGTAATTAATTTTTTTTTTTCTTAGCACATTAAACTTTCAAAAATTTGTAACTTCATTGTCTTCAGTTTTTCATTATATACTGTGTGTGGCTCTACAAAACAACAGGGTTCTAGAAATAGGAAAAAATATGGTAGGCAGCAAAAATTTCTAGTTATATTCTCTTGTCTCCTACACACTCATTTTTTAAACATGGATTGTCAAAAAGCACTTAATTTTTTTTTAATTTATTGAGGAAGAATAATTGCTAGTATAGTATTGAAATATGAAGTGGTTTAATTTGACGTATGCGTTAATGAATTAATTCGGAAAGTAATATAAACACAGTCACCAGTTAAACTATTTTGCCCACTTGTAGAGACCTAAGAATCACATTTGTTGCACCCTGAATACTAATATAAAAAAGTTTTAGATTAAAAGACTGCTTTAATTGGAGATTTTAAAAAAGTAGTTTCAAATTAGAAAATAATGTTAATTTAATTTTCTAAAATTAAAAGGATGCTTCTTTTGCTAACATTATTCCTACTACACATTAATAAAATTAATTCTTTAATGAGATAAATTTTAACACAAGCAAAATCGAGAAAGAGAGAGTGCTTTTTAAATTTGCAAGTACAGCAATAGTTTAAAAAAGTTTATTTAACGCTACTATAAAATCTTAAACTTTTTAATTCATTTAAATTTGGTTATTTAACTATTTGAAAATCATATTCTGAAAAAATAAAAATTTATATAAGAAGCGTTTAGGGTCATTCCATGTCAAATCAACGTGGGGTCTGGACCTCAACATCTCAGATTTCCATAATTTTTGGTTTATAGTTTGTATCCATGAAGTATATGAAAAATCTAATTTTTTTTATTTTTTTTCCCTAGCGGATTTGTTTTTACGGAATTTTAAAAATTGCCAAAAGTACCAAATTTAACCAAACTCTCAATCACAAAATCATTTACAATTCTTTAACAAATTGGGCTAGAGAGTTAAGTTATATCTCATTTGAAAGCTCTTTTTATGGGCTTTAATATGATATGCAACACTAACAATTTTGTGTATAATAAATTTTTTGACAAATTTTCAAAATTTTTGAATTTAAATTTTTCAAAAACACCATCTTTATTTTTTTTCAAAAAAATATATGTTAATCTTTGGCTTTTTGGCTACAAGTATGCCAAATTTCAAGATGGAGAAATGATGGGGGTTTGAACTATTAATTTTTAAATATGAGTTATACATGAAAAATTTCAAGTATCAGGGCAAAATTAACAATTGTACAATTTCTTTCCATATAATTCACACTTCTTTTTCATTAAAAATTTCAGAGTTTGATGCTAAGCAAATTTATTTCTAAGGCATGAAAATTTTCTAAAGCATATTTCTCAAAATATAATTATATAATTTGCCCGTAAGGGGACTCTTCATTCACTTGAAAGCACTCTATCGGTAAAGTTAATCCTATGGGCAGGTTGCTTTCGAATTTTCCGTTTAAATTTGAATATTTTTAAATGATTTTTTTTACATAGGGATAGTTGATGTCGATCTCTCATATGTCTATTTTTTACTTTTTCGATTTTGGTTGCAGATTTTTTAATAAAGGTACTTTCACTTTCGGACCGGTTTCGAAAGTTACAGTACATTTATTAAAAAAATCTGCAACCAAAATCGAAAAATTACAAAAATTCTCTATTAAAGATTGACCTCAGCTATCCTATGAAAAAAAAATTGTTTAAAAATATTCAAATTTAAATGAGAAATTCGAAAACAGCCTGCCCATAGGTTTAGCATTACCAAGCACATATTTCAAGTAAGTTTGCCATCGACCCCTTAAATAAGTCTATCGAAATGCAGAAATTCTTCCCTTTCCGCACCCATCCTCTCTACTTTCATGGTTTTCACCAAGCACAATTCCTGCTAAGAAAAGTCAGAAAGCTCTGAATAATCAGATGCATTTTGAGATACCTAAGCAGATTTTCATTGGTTCATTTCAAAATCGTTTCGCACATTCCCAAATTGTTATAATTTTTTTTTTTTTACATATAGAAGGATAACTATTTAATAAACAAGCTTCATTTTACTTTAATCAAATGCTTTAACAAAGAAGTCTTGAATTACTACTATTAATGATGTCAGAAGATAAGAAAAACTGGGCATTATTTTCTGTTAAATGCTGCAATCCCTATAAAGGTTGGTTGTATTGAGTTTTATTGCACAAAATCCCTTTAGGGACCTGCTGTGCCAAACAAAGAATAAAACAAAAGAAAAGTGATTTTAAGAAAAAGACATAATTAAATGAGTTAAAATGGAAATAGAAAAGCTATATAGATGAGGTAACCCATCCAGATCAATCCCTATAAAGAAACAATTCATTCAAAATCAGGCAAACTTAGGAATGTAACAACTTGGTAGTGCAGTTTAAGATTTAATATTCAAAAGGGCATGAAAATATGTGATGGCTGTAGAATTAAACTATCAAAAGATAGAAGTGCCAGGTCAAAACACTCTTCACTTACTTGAAATATGTGCTTGGTAATGCTAAACCCATGGGCAAGCTGTTTTCGAATTTCTCATTTAAATTTGAATATTTTTAAACGATTTTTTTTTTTTCATAGGATAGCTGAGGTCAATCTTTAATAGGGAATTTTTGTAATTTTTCGATTTTGGTTGCAGATTTTTTTAATAAAGGTACTGTAACTTTCGAAACCGGTCTGAAAGTGAAAGTATCTTTATTAAAAAATCTGCAACCAAAATCGAAAAAGTAAAAAATAGACATATGAGAGATCGACATCAACTATCCTATGTAAAAAAAATCATTTAAAAATATTCAAATTTAAACGGAAAATTCGAAAACAACATGCCCATAGGATTAACTTTACCGATCAGGTGCTTTCAAGTGAATGAAGAGTCCCCTTATGGGCAAATTATATAATTCTATTTCGAGAAATATGCTTTAGAAAATTTTCATGCCTTAGAAATGTATTTGCTTAGCATCAAACTCTGAAATTTTTAATGAAAAAGAAGTGTGAATTATATATGGAAAGAAATTGTACAATTGTTAATTTTGCCCTGATACTTGAAATTTTTCATGTATAACTCATATTTAAAAATTAATAGTTCAAACCCCCATCATTTCTCCATCTTGAAATTTGGCATACTTGTAGCCAAAAAGTCAAAGATTAACATATATTTTTTTGAAAAAAATTAAAGATGGTGTTTTTGAAAAATTTAAATTCAAAAATTTTGAAAATTTGTCAAAAACTTTATTATACACAAAATTGTTAGTGTTGTATATCATATTAAAGCCCATAAAAAGAGCTTTCAAATGACATATAACTTAACTCTCTAGCCCAATTTGTTAAAGAATTATAGAAGATTTTGTGGTTGAGAATTTGGTTAAATTTGGTACTTTTGACCATTTTTAAAATTCCGTAAAAAATAAACCGCTAAGAAAAAAAAAATTAAAAAATTAGATTTTTCATATACTCCATGGATACAAACTATAAACCAAAAATTATAGAAATCTGAGATGTCGAGGTCCAAAAATTGCATTTTTCTCGTTGATTTGACATGGAATGACCCGTTAGCTTTATGTGTTACACACATCTCTCTTACTGATGTCATATTTAGAGAACTAACCTCAAAATGTAATTTTTTCACCTAAAAAATAAATTTATAAACCTTTGATTAGGGACATTTAAAGTTAAAATTCAGTGTTACAAATATTTGACATATGTTTGTAAAAACTTATCCTCTATTCTGCTAGAAAAATTAAACTTTACTGCTATCTGAACTGTATTTAGCACATGAAAAATCACAAACTCTATCATTTTGCCAACTTTTGAAAATTTTAAGGTACTGGATGTCCCTTCCCTTTAAGAATGTTTTTGATATAAATGTGTTCATAACTTTATCTTTTAATTAGATATCAGAGTCTTAACTAAGGACACAATACAAACTTTTTACTATATTTTATTTATTTATTTGATAGTATTTAAAATGTTTTTACCAAGTGTCTTGATTAATCAAAATCTTCTGACAGTTTTATTAATTCAGTCTTAGTGAATCTATTTGAGTCTTTAATTAACATTATATATCTAAAAAATGTGATGTGAAACAGTGTCTGGTCATTTAAAACTATCATCTATTACTATAACCCGTCAAAAATGACGGAATGTTTACCTGCGTTTCCCTTTCACAAGACTTCACACAAACAGAATGAAGATTATATTATTAAAGGGTTTGTATTGGAAGTACATTTACAAAAATGACAAAGGTTTTCTACAAATGTAAATGATGAGAATATTTTTCTGCTCAATATTGAACTTCTGAAATAGCTCAACAATTGGACGAAGCAAATAGCAGTATTTATTGCAACAATACTAATAATTGTTTTTAAATATATTATTTTTATAAAAATGAATGAATCTCAGTGATGAATGGCTCAATAAACCACTTTCCATAAGGGATGGATTAACTCTTTAAAACCTACAAAGACGAAAAAAATACTACGTTTAAATCCTGACGTTTAAAATGAACAGTTTTGGAAAATGAACCCGTCCATTTGAGTTTCCTATAGTTGTAAATGGGAAAGGCGTGGTTGAAATGTCAACTTGATGTATGTTTACTCTTCTCTGCCAGATTTTCGCCCTTTGCTCGGTCAGAAACAACTAAGAAAGGACAGCAGTGATCTGTTTATTTGTTTGGAATGTTAATTCTAGTAAAAAATTTATTTATCCCTATCCACCTATAGTAAGAAATATTTACACTGTATTCTTACTCTATTCATTTTATCGGAAACGTATGTTTATAAACTATAAGACTTGGAAGAAAGACTTCTAATGTTGTTCTTTTACATTCGCCTGTGTGTAAAATGATTTTTGAATGAACCTCCTCACACGGAAAATTATGTATTCATATAATAAAAATGGAAACACCACAGAACAACGAAAAATAGCAAGAATGACACAGGTGTGTGTTAGGTGGTATTTATAACGGCCGATCAGTGGTGTAGTCGTATAAAAAACAGAGGGTATACGCTTTAAGCAGAGGGTATACGCTGAAGGCAGAGCGTATACCCTAGAGTGTATATACTATAGCTGTCTTGAGAAACAGAGGGTATACGGTGTTCCTTAAAAAAATCCAGAAGTTATACGGCGTATACCCCCGTGTACCCTCCACTACATCCCTGCGGCCGATTATCTACACGAGGGATATAGGTCCGAGGGGGAGTACCCTCCGTGGGTGTATTTCTAAGGTATTCGTATTTCTTCAAGGTTAACCAAGGTTCGAAGAACACCACGGAAAACTCCGAACGATTAAGCCGACGAGCGCGAATGGGCTCGAACCCAGCACCTCTCGTCTACCAGCTTTGAGAGCAGAACCTCTCAGCCACTGGTGGGGCCAAGAATGATGCAGAAAAAGGCATATCCTTTTAAAATTATAATTGGAAAAACAAAATTCGGTAAACATTCTATATGGGCAATAAAATGAAAATACCAGAATAATTCAGAAAATTTGTACCTCATTCTTTTTATTATGGTGTAAATTGGTCGGTACTATCCATTAGAGTATGAGATCAAAAAATTAAAAATTTGCTTACATTCGAGAGGGCTCATACTCAATTTAAGGGTTTTTAAATTCTGAAATTAAAACAAATAATAATTAAAGGCCCTCCCCTAAACCTCTCACGGTAGAATTTAAGAGTAAGTACTTTTAAGGTGATTCTAAAAACATGTTCTTCCCTTCTCAAAATTACAAAGTTTTCTGTGATATTTATGAATTTATTTTTTAAAGTAAAATCACGAAATTTCAGTAATGGCTTTTGAATGATTCTTATTTCTCCTTTTTTTTCGATAAATGCATTATATCTTGAATTATAATCAATTTTTGTCACATGACGACTTTTCTTTTGCTTCCCGTCAGGGATTTTGGTTGAAAACGTCAATTTCGACAGTATTTTTAAAAGAATACGTGCTTCTATCGTAAAATGGAAAAAGCTGTTCGCTTTTATAGTTTCTGAATAAAAGCACGTGAACATAAAAATGTGCATTTAGCAGTAATAATAAATTCAGGTGACTATGTTGTTTTAAAATTTACCTAAACTCATTTTATGAATCAATAATTCGCAAAAGCCTGTTAATCTGAAACCTGTCTATAACGGAATTCTGTCTGAAACAGAAAAACATTCGAGTTCCAATGAAAGACCCTTGTTAAATTCCAAACTTGTCTAAACTAAAGCTATTTCCTGTCCTTAAACGGTTCCGTTTCTAGAGGTTTTATCGTACTAGGTAATCAAAATAATGTAACACATTGGAACATCTCAGTATATTTTTAATATAAAAATGAACCGTAATAATAAATGGTAAAATTCCTACTAATTATCAAGACTTAGTCTCTAATAAATGAAAAGATAACTCAAAGAACTCAGAGTTTATCTGAAATATTTTAGATTTTCTTTCAATTGGCATTTATTACCAAAACTAAACTGAAATAATAATCCAGTGAATGAAGTTTCTAACTGTAACTAAATTGTTAGTGGTGAACTATTGGTTTCTACTCCAGTAAGTGTCTGTTCGGATCTCGCTAAAGGTTTTGATGGTCATCTCATCGCCATGCTACAATAAAGCTTCTTTAAACGGAATTTGTATATAACGGAATCATGTCGTAAATGGGAAAATTTCAAGGATATCCTGAAGGTATATCTTAAACTTATACCTTCCTAAAAGTAAAATTCTCTTAAGACGAAAAATGTTGTTTCCGTTTTCATATGCTTTTTACTATATTTGAAATTTATCTTAAATCTGCTCTAAAAAAAAGAAAAGGTTTTTCTCCTCTCACACATACGCGAAATCATTGTTAGACATAAAAGCATAACTAACGGAATGAATTAGAATCGAAAAGCGTTTTTCAACTTTTAATAAAGGTTCTGGATAAAAATGAATAATAAGTAGTTATATTAGAATGTTCTTCATAGCGCAGGTCTTTCGCGGATTTTGATATCTTAAAGATTGGCTTAAAGCGCCAAATTTGACATAATTTTATAAAAAATGCTTGCATTTACAAAAAAAAAAAAAAAAAAAACATTTGATTTGCTAGCATCTAAACTAGTATACTCTAGTACTAATATACTCTAATACTATACTCTATACTAGTAGATATTTCGCACATTCAGAGATACAAATATGTTTAAAAAAGTAGCCAGGTACAATTTTATAAAAGAAAAAAAAATCAGAAAAAAAAAAAACATTATATTATGTAAGAAGTATAATGCACAAATGCAGCATCAGCCTCTATATTGCATGCGATTCGTTAAATTTTTTACCTCAAAACAGATAGCTAAATCATTTGTTAAATTAAAAAAAAAATGTAATCTATTTTTAAAGATTACAAGCTATATCTAAATTTATATACAAACATTTACAGTAATAATAGTAATAACAATAATATTTATGGGTATTTTTGAAAAAAAAAAAAAAAGTTTTTTTTTTTTTTTTGTTTTTTTTTTTTCCGGTTAAAGCAAAATACTTTTTAAGTTGGCGTTTTAAACCAATTCCTCAATGCGACAGCGTTGAAATAATTATCCTGAGACAATAATCGCTCGGAAATAAATAAAAATGTAACTAATTCATGGATAAATGAAACAACTTTTTTCACTGGAAATCTGTTCAATTGCAATTAATCGCTTGCAAATGAGAAGCTTTTTTTTTTTTTTCTTTTTTAAAGGACAGCCGGAATTTTAAATGCGCCCCTGATAGTAAAAAATTGGTGACCAGTTTTGAATTTAGATATTTTTCTCTTGGCGGGAATTTGCAAATTGGAGAGAGAGGGGGGGGGGTGGAACTGTTATTGTAAAAAATAGTGTGTTTTCCATTTTGCTTTTTTAACCATCCATTGTATTTATTTTCTAAATCTCTATCACCTGATCCAAATATGTTTCAAAAGGTAGCTAGGTACAATTTTAGAAAAAAATCTGCAAATAAAACATTATATTAAATAAGAAATATAATGCACAAATGCAGCATCAACCTCTATATTGCGTCCGATTCGGTAATTTTTTTTTACATTAAAACAGATAGCTAAATCATTTGTTAAAAAAAAAAAAAAAAAGTAATCTCTTTTGAATGATTACAAGTTATATCTAAATTTATATACAAACATTTAAAATAACAATAATATTTATGAGTATTTCAAACAAAAAAATAATGAAATTTTTTTAATTATTAAAAGCAAAATATTTTCAAAGTTGGCGTTTTAAACCAACTCCTTAATGCGACAGCGCTGACAATAATCATCCTGAGCCAATAATCGCTCGGAAATAAAGATGTAATTAATTCATCGATAAATATATAAAAAAAAATTCCCACTGCAAATCATTTCAATCGCAATTAATCCCTTGCAAATGTAAAGCCCTTTTTCTTTTTTTTTATGTAAAGCCCTCCCTTTTTTTTTAAAAGGACTACCCGAATATTAAATGCGCCCGTGATTGTAAAAAAAAATGGTGGCCAGTTTTGAATTTAGATACTTTTTTCTTGGCGGGAATTTGTAAATCGGGGTGGGGGGGGGGTGCTTTTATTGTAAAAAAAATAGTGAAATTTCCATTTTGCTTCTTTAACAATCCATTACTTTTATTTTCTCTATCACCTGATCCAAACAATATTGCTACTCTTTCTAACTGCCTTTCACCTTTCTCATACTTTTATTCATTTTGAATACAATGTAATTAAATATTAGCGCTGATAAATAATAAACTTCAGAAAACATGATATCATGCTCTTGAAGTTAAAACCTTTAGAAAAAGAAAAGCTCCCCTCAGAAGAATCCTTTTAACTGCTAAAAGAGGTAAATATAACCACATGTGAATATTCCATCAATGTCATCCGAACAAAACAGTCGGCGACAATAGAGACACATCCGTACGGACGGAGTGAAACGCATCTCTTTCTATTACCTCCACCCCTAAATTCTTCGTAAACGGCCCAGAACGGCCAAGCTAGGCGTTAAGTTGCAGGGCCGTTATGGGCCGGCTTAGGTTCTAAGGGGTTAAGACACAGAGTTTAGAGATATTGTATTATGTATTAGAACTCTGTGGGATCAAGGTAGTGGTTTTATCCATCTATGGAGCTTTACATTTCATTTCTAAATATGGATTTGGTGCCATTTATCGTCAATTAATATAATCAAAGGAACTTTTTGTTAAAGTTGTATTTTTTTCCCCCGAAAATATGCAGGACGCATGGATTTAATTCAAGAAATTTTTTTAAAGCTTCAGCTATATAACTTTAAAATTTCATTTGGTGTGAATAAAATTAAAAGTTATCAATTATCATTATTTCTTTCATAAAATTTTTATTTTATTTTATCAATTTTTAAGAGCTTAGCTCATATCCACTTGAAATTGTCTTGCATTGTGAATAAAAGTTTTATTTCATTATCAAATGTAATTAGAATGTAAGGAATATACAGTAACATGTTATGTAATACTGCTTATTAATTAACAATACGGATAACATTTTGATTTTTAACATACTAACATTTGAACATAACTTTGGACTGAAAACAAAATTGTAATTTAATAAGGGGAAAAAATAATTTTCAGCCATACTAATGCAATCATGATAACATCCTACATTTCAATTGAATTTAGGGGGAAAAAAAACAAAAAAACATTTTATTTATAATGCAAACAACATTTGAAAAATATAAGCGGATAAATGTTAAGCTCTTAAAAATTAATAAAACTAAATTAAAATTCTATCAAATAAATCATAATAATAGTAATATTCATTTATGTTGCATGAAATTATTCATATTATTATATGATAATTATTTATCATTTTATAATATTATTTATATTGAGTGGAATTTTAAAATTATATAAACAAAGTTTTTAAAACTTGATCTTGAATTTCCTACATTTATATTGATTGCCGATTGATGGCACCAAAATAATGTTTAAAGATAAATGTAATTACACATGGACCTGTCTTGTTAACTCCATTTGAAAAAGTGAAAATGCATTTCAAAATATTTAAAAGCTTTAATATGCCTTTACAAATATTTTAAGAGCAGAGTCAGATGTTATTATTATTTATTATGAAACGCCGTAAGAGTCGTTCATTTGTCTCTCAATTTGGAATTTGCTATTGTAAATGGCAGCAGTCTCGTTTGTTTATAGTTGCTTATCCGTTACTTTTAATTTAGAATTTAAAACATTATAATTGGATAATTTTTTAAGGTTTTAGAGAAAATAAAGAAGAATAGATGTAATACAAAGCAGATTGTATTTCCATAAGTTGAACAATCGTCAAACTTACGATCTCTTGAATACTTAGGCCTAACATTGCCACAACGCTTTTCTCAAGGATGAGGATGAGCTGGAATCGTCACCTTAGCGTATTATATAAATAGACAGCTTGTGCCTTTTGTTTGCCTTTCAATAACTATATAAGTTTAAATTTGAATTATTTGATAATTTTTGTAAAAAAAAAAATCTTTAAATACTTTGTTGTCAGTTTGTTAATTTAAAAGTTTCTTCTTTCAAGCAGTATTTTGTTATTCCAAATGTATTTCAAATTAGTATTATTTGTTGTCGTAATATTTTAATTTAAACTTATTTAATTATATTCTAAAGTTGTTTATTATTTTTATTTTACAGTTATGCTTTGGGTGTAGAGAACCAGGCCATGTTTTAGCTGATTGTCCAAAAAAATCAGAATCAGAGACTGGTATTTGTTTTAAATGTGGGTCTGCAGAACACACATCTTACAAATGCCCGGAGAAAATTCAAGGTAGTTATATACCATTTTTTAAAATGTAAATTTTTTTTATAAATTTAGTATGTAAATTTTTCATGAAACATTTTAAATCTTTTTAATATATGGTCACACTATTTCCATTTATTCATTATAAATTAAAGGGTACTTTTCAGTTAGCCGGGCACCAGTGTTATACATACATATTTATGTAGTGGCGAACAATAGCCCAGACCAGATGTCGGAAGAAGGCGAAGTCCATTTCTCACGAGAAGTTGTTGAGCTAACGAAAACGGAAGGCCGAACGCTGGAGTTTGGGGGAGATGGTTTTCTGCGTCGGAGGAGAGCGGTGCTCTCTCCTAGCTGATTTTAAGTTGGGCGCTGCCCGCTTTTACTTTTTTTTAGACGGGATCGCTGTAGACCCGTGCTAGAGATATCATTCAATTAAACGTTAAATGTCGTGCTGTCTTTGTATGTCAGATAAATGTTAGTAGTTTAGTATCATGTAATCTAGAAGTTTAAAAGTTTCAATTAAACATTTTAACGAGTTAAACAGTAGTAGTTCCTCTTGAAGCCTGTGTGAATTTTCCTCCCACAAATTTTTGTGGGCCCGGCCGGGATATGAACTGAATTACCGGACTCAACAAGTTCTTTTTTACGATTTGAAATTTGAAATCAATCCCCTGGACATTTGGACATCCTACAACCTGGACGGAATCTGAATCTACAACTACTCGGATCCAAAGGATTTGGTGTAAGCTGCGGAGTTGCTTCGAAAGAATCAGGAAAAGAACAACCTGTGTGCACAAATGCTCCAAATATTTTCTTAATTTCACGGGCCGAAGGATCCCCGAGTGTGAACGACTCACAGTGTTTTTTTTTGTGTGAGTCTGTGTTCTTTTTCTCGCGAGTGATGTGATAGTTACTGGCTCACGGTGTGTTTTTTTTAGTGAGCTTTTCTGTGACTAAATCCTTTTTAAGCAGCCTAGTGATTTATTTTTTGTGGGCTGTTGTTTTTTGTGTGTTTTTAGTGCGATCAAATCAATTTATGCAGCCTAGTGATTTATTTTTTGTAGGCTGTTTTGGCTAATTTTTGGCTCACTGTGCTTTTTTTGTCGTGAGCTTTGATTCGTCTTTTTTTCTCTTACGTATGTGAAAAAATATATTCATTTTACACACAGCGAATGTACCGGTGGTGGTACAAGCTCGCACAAACCATTTTTTATTTCATTATTGTGTTTTATATTTTCAAGAAAGGATTTTCCCTTTAAAAGTAAGTGAGTTCCTTTTTATATGTTTGTGTTGCTATAAAAAAAATTGATATTAAACTGGAAATAAAAATAATGGCGCATTTAGTACGTGCCAAGAAGGTAGACCTTTTAGGGGTAGTGCGGGAATTGGGGCTAGAAGCTCCAGAAAGCTCTACTAAGCCACAACTCTCGGACATGATCATTAAATCGAGCAATTATAATGAAGATGTTATAAAAAATCTTCTAGCCGGAATTGTTGCTGAAAGGGAAGAAGCCAAAAAAAAAAAATACTATTAGAAGAAGAGAGCAAACGCGAATTCGAACTCAAAAGACTTGAACTCGAAATAGCCGCGAAAAATAAAATCGAAATACCAACATTGAGTAGCGGGATTAAAAGCCCCGATGTTTTGAAATTAATTACAAAGTACAACCACCAAGAAGAAATTAGTATTTACCTTACATTGTTTGAGCGCCAAATCAAGCGTTTGGGCGTAGAAAAGGAAAATTGGGTAACTTATTTGTTAGGTCTGTTACCGTTGGAAATAGTAAACATAATAGGTCGCGAAAAGGAGGAACTCTCCAATGATTACGATTACGTGAAACAGTTATTACTGAAAAGATTCAAACTGAGTCCAGAACAATTTAGACAAAAATTCTTTTCGCATAGAAAGGAAAATTCGGCCTCGTGGCGAGATTTTTCATTTGAAATTACTAATTTTTTGGAACAGTGGCTTACGGGTCTTAACATTTCGTCTTTTGATGATTTAAAAAACATTTTGGTTATTGACCAAATAAGGAAGAGATTACCGCTTGAGATAAGGGAACATTTTATTGATGACTTGCCTAAGTTTACGAAGGTCTCAGATTTTATAAGTAAGCTTGATGATTATGAGGCAGCTCGCAATATTATCAGGAAAAACTCCGAAACGAGAAGTCCGAATAACGATGTTAAAAAGCGTTTTACTCAAAATGTTGAAAACAAAAGTTTTAACAGAAATAACATTCCGCAGAGTAGCAAATATAAAAAAAATTATCTTAACACGAGGAATAAGATAACCCTTTCAAAATTAGATGCTGTTATTGTAATGAATACGCCTCCCATAAATCAAATCAATGTCCCAGAAGAAAAGAAGGGCCAACTTATTTTAGAGGCAAAGAAACCGAACATAGGGCTGAGCAAAGTAACTTCCATAATAATAAATCAGTAAATACTGCGAATAAAAATTCCTGCCCATCGGATAAAATCCTCAAAATTATTGAAATTATGGGGAAAAAGGTCAGCTGTGTGGTAGATTCCAGATCTGACGTAACAATGGTTAATGATGACATCTATAAGAGTTTAGGATGCCCTAAATTAAATGAAAACAATGTGAAACTGACAGGAATTAGCGGAAAAGGAGTGAGTCCGAAGGGTTTTTTCAATACCGACATTTCAATTGATAATATTAGTATCTATTGTGATATTTACGTTTTAAATGATTTACAATATGATATGATCCTCGGAAATAATTGTTTAAGTAAATTAAATTTTGAAATATCTGGTAATGGCCTTAAAGTTATGAGTAAGCGAAATAAGGAGAAAAATTATACTGTTAATATGATAACTGCGGTTTCCTTAAAAATTCTGAAGTTAGACACTCCTTCAGATGTTGTAAACATTCCCATGGCCAAGTCAGTCTCGCAGTCGGATGTTGTAAACATTCCCATGACCATCCCAGGCTTGCGGTCAAATTCCATAGACACTCCCATGATTGAAGAATGCTTAACTGACACTCCTAAGTATGAATCTGTTTACTTAGCAGAAATGGTAAATTCGGTTAATATAAACGAAATTGATCTTACTCACATAATTGACTGCGGTTTAAAAAAGGAATTAATTAACTTAGTTGAGAATTACAAGCCTGAGAAAATAAAAAGTGCTAACTTGAAAGTTAAAATAATATTGAGCGATGAAATACCGATTACGCACCGACCTAGGCGATTAGCATTTGCAGAACAAGCGTTTGTTGATAAACAAGTCCAGGAATGGCTTGATAAAGGCATTATACGAGAAAGTTGTTCGAGTTAAGCCGCGCCTATTGTTTTAGCCAAAAAAGAAAAATGGCGATTACAGATTATGCGTTGATTACAGAAAGCTTAACCGAAAGATAATTAGGGATAATTACCCCCTTCCAGTAATAGATGATATTTTAGACGAGATCGGGCAAAATAAAGTTTTTAGCACATTGGACTTAAAGAATGGTTTTTTCCACGTAGAAGTCGATGAGGACAGTAAACAATTTACTTCGTTTGTTACAAATAATTCCCAGTTCGAGTATAATGTAATGCCTTTTGGTTTAAGCTCCGCCCCGCAGTTTTTCCAACGCTACATATATGCATGCCTCAGAGAGTTAATAAGAGATAAAACGATTTCCGTGTACTTAGACGATATAATCGTCCCTGCGAAGACTGAAGAAGAGGCGCTTTCTAAACTGAAACGCGTGTTTCAGGTAGCATCAGAGTATGGTCTCGAATTCAATTTTTCTAAATGCCAGTTTTTGAAAAGAAGGATCGAATTTTTAGGATACATAGTGGAAGACGGAACAATTCGCCCTTCAGAAACACAAACATTAGCCGTTGAGAAATTCCCTGAGCCACAAAATAAGAAACAACTCCAGAGTTTCCTAGGGTTAACTGGATATTTTAGAAAATATATAGCGAATTATGCTAGAATCGCTAAACCCTTAAGTGATCTCCTGAAAACGGAGAACGAATTTAATTTTGGAGCGAGTCAAAAGGAAGCTTTCCAAACATTGAAAAATAAATTATCGGATAAACCGGTGTTGCACATATTTAGACAAGGGGCCGAGACAGAGTTACACACGGATGCTAGCAGCTTAGGTTTTGGAGCAGTCTTGTTACAAAAAGACGATTATGGAAACTTACACCCCGTTCATTTCATGAGTAAGAAAACAACACCCGCCCAAGCCAAATATAGTAGTTACGAGCTTGAAGCGCTGGCTGTTATTGAAGCATTAAAGAAATTCCGGACATACCTGTTAGGGAATAAATTTAAAATAGTAACTGACTGTTCCGCTTTTCAAAAAACATTAGAGAAGAAAGATCTTACGCCAAAAGTAGCAAGGTGGGCATTATTCCTACAAGAATTCGATTATCAAATTGTCCACAGGCCCGGAAGTCAAATGAAACACGTTGATGCGTTGAGTCGTAACACCGTATTAGTCACAACACGTTCGCATGACGAAATTACAACAAAATTAACCAAAGCACAAAACGAAGACGATTACATTAAAACTATCAAAACACTAGTTGACAAAAATGAAAGTAAAGATTATTTTGTTAGGAAAAATATGGTGTACAAATATGAAGATGGTAGAGAACTAATTATGGTACCGGAAATTATGCAGAAAGAAATTATTCGCGAAATTCATAATAAAGGGCATTACGCTGTAGCGAAGACCGAAGCGATAATAAAGCAGGATTATAATATCCCTAATCTTCGAAAACAAATCGAAAGTGTTATAGGAAATTGTGTAGAATGCATCCTGTACAACCGAAAGCGAGGGAAAGGTGAAGGATTGCTAAATCCCATTCCTAAACATGATTCCCCTCTCCAAACTTATCATGTCGACCACTTAGGCCCAATGCCCTCGACCAACAAAAACTACAATTTTATATTCTCTGTAGTGGACGCTTTTACCAAATTCGTGTGGTTCTATCCAGTCAAGACTACATCTGCAAAGGAAGCAATTTCTAAATTAAAAATTCAACAAGCTACATTCGGGAACCCAGAGCGAATAATCAGCGACCGAGGTGCCGCCTTCACTTCCAGTGAGTTTAAAAAGTATCTCGAACACGAAAATATTGAGCATGTTCTAATTACAACGGGAATACCCAGAGGAAACGGACAGGTAGAACGACAACAGGAAACACTCATATCAATCCTTGCTAAATTAAGTATCGACGATCCGTCAAAGTGGTACAAATACGTACCGGCTGTTCAACGAATAATGAATAGTACGATTTCCCGAAGCACTCAATACACACCCTTTGAGCTTTTAACGGGAGTAAAAATCAGAAATAGGGAAGATTTAAGAATAAAACAAATTCTTGATGAGGAACATGAAAACGCATTTGTCGAGGAAAAACTGAATAGCAGAAATATCGCGAAACAACATATATTAAAAATACAGGAGGAAAATCGCAAAACTTTCAACCGTAAACGCAAAAAAGCGAAATGTTATAAAATCGGTGATTTAGTTGCAATCCAACGAACCCAATTTGGGGTCGGTATGAAGCTACGACCGAAATTCCTTGGTCCATACAAAGTGATCAAAGTGAAGCGCAATGATCGATACGATGTCGAAAAAGTGGGCTTTCAAGAGGGTCCAAGAGTGACCTCTACTGCAGCCGATCACATGAAGCCGTGGGCTTCTTCAACCTAAAAAATATAGTGCTAATCCAAGCTGATATTTTTATGTGTTTTTTTTTTTTTTGCATCGTCTCATCTTTTTTTTTACTGTGTTTATCAAAAGTGACTGTGCTGTCATCTGAAAATGGTTTTTTTTTTACTGTTTTATACAAGAAAAAAAAAACTCTCTATTTAAAAACTGTTCATAGGACTGTATCCACGTGATGAACTCACCTGCGCATTGTGTTTTTTTTTGGACTATATTTAGCAAAAAAAGAACTGAAACTGTGTTTTTTCTTTTCTTTTTGATGGAAAGACTGTGTTCGTCTGTATACGTAGTTTGATATTGCATATTTGTCATGTTGTTTGTTTTTGTGTGTGTTTTTCTAGTATTTTTCAGGTTCCAGGAAAGTCGGACGGTACCAGTCCAGTCTATATGGTGGATGATCTGTGAGGACACAGAATGGTCAGGATGGACGAATGTAGTGGCGAACAATAGCCCAGACCAGATGTCGGAAGAAGGCGAAGTCCATTTCTCACGAGAAGTTGATGAGCTAACGAAAACGGAATGCCGAACGCTGGAGTTTGGGGGAGATGGTTTTCTGCGTCAGAGGAGAGCGGTGCTCTCTCCTAGCTGATTTTAAATTGGGCGCTGCCCGCTTTTACTTTTTTTTAGACGGGATCGCTGTAGACCCGTGCTAGAGATATCATTCAATTAAACGTTAAATGTCGTGCTGTCTTTGTATGTCAGATAAATGTTAGTAGTTTAGTATCATGTAATCTAGAAGTTTAAAAGTTTCAATTAAACATTTTAACGAGTTAAACAGTAGTAGTTCCTCTTGAAGCCTGTGTGAATTTTCCTCCCACATTTATATACATACATATATGTAAATATACATATATATACATATACACATACAGTACAGGACCCATTATCCGGAATTCCAAAATCTGGACTCGAAATCTGGGAAAAAAAATGAGAAAATTTTTACTAAAATTTTGCAATTCCTGAAATTTTTCGAAAATTTTACCGATTCCTAATTTTTTTTTTTTGCCTATTATGCCGCAATGTGTAACCACTAAAATATTTTACATCAGTGATCAGGGAACACGGTGCCCCTGCCCCCCCCCCCCTTCCCCCGAAATTAGAAAAAAAGTTATTTTTCTGTCAAATTTTAGTTTAAAATCAATTTATATTACGATTTGTTTTTTAAAAAAATTGTCAGAAATTTAACACCTTCCCTCTCACTTAAACAAAATATTATGGCTACACAATTGTGTTACTTAAATCAGGGGTGATTCTGAGTTTAAAAAAAAAAATGAAATTCACAGCAAATTTTTTGAAAGTTTACAGAAGGGGGGGGGGGGGGGGGAAACCCTCAGCATTAATTATGTGTTTTTTTCGCAATCCTTTAAAAAAAAAACTTTGCTATCTTTTGACGAAATTTGCATTTTTTTGCGATCTTTTGACAAAATTTGCAGTTTACTTCACGATATTATGACGAAATTTGCGAATTTTTTGGGGATCTTTTGACAAAATTGCGGGGGTCTTTTTCGATCCTTTGAAGAAATTTGTTTTGTTTTTTTGCCATATATTGACGCATTTTTCATTTTTTTGTAGTCCTTGGAAGAAATTTGTGTTTTTTCGTGATTCTTTGACAAAGTTTGCGTTTTTCCCACGATTTTTTGACGAAATTTGGGAGGACCCGAAATCCGGAAAATTCCAAAATCCAGAAAGCCTTCGGTCCCGAGGATTACGGATAATAGGTCCTGTACTGTATTGTATACATACACACACACATATATATGTATATATATAAAACTGGCGCCCGGCTAATCGAAAAGTACCAATTAAAGTTCATATCATGCAAAAAATCCAAGCTTTTTAACTAAATTTGTTTCAGAAAAATAATTTTTTTTCCCCCTGCAATGTCGTTTTTGACTTTACACTATGGCAAAGAAAATCAAATTAGCTTGAATTAACTGTGCTTATAAAAAAGGAATTTTAAATTTCTTTGAAACACTAACCAAAATCTTTTTTCTCTTTTTTTAATTTCATTATTTACTCTCAATGGATGATCTGACTCTCAATGGATTTTACAGTTAAAATTCTGAATTTTGTTAATAGATCCTCACTTGCTATGTTATATTGCATTGACTAATTAAATAATTTAGCATTATAGCTTTTATGTTAACTAAAAATTTTTTTCTTATGTCTAAATATGCATATAAAATTGCTTTTATGTCATTGTGATAAGCAGATAAAGCAATACAATTCAGAATAACTAAATGCCTCATTTCGTGAATTAAATTAGAGCATTTATTTCAAATAAGAAATTTAGAGTGTCTTAATTTGCCTACCTGTATTAATAATTAGAATATAAAAACTACTAATATAATGCAAACAGTTATAATGACTGTGTAATGTAAGTCATAATAAATAATGTAATAGGCATGAATTTTGTAACGAGAAGAAATGAAAATCGATGTGTCAAGTAGAGATGGGCAACATCGTTCCTTTTAAGGAATCGTTCACCGAAAGGAACGAGTTCTTTGGAGTCGTTCCTTTCAGAATCGTTCCGAAAAAAGGAACGATTCTGAGAAAAAAAGGAACGATTCCATGAAAAAAAGAACAATTTTGAAAAATAAAGGATTCCAAGGGGAAAAAAACACTTCCGAGATAAAGAGAACCACATGCAATCCATAATATTTTTTACTAATTTATTTTCTTATGTATCCAGTCGCCTTAATTTTGTAATGTTTTGGACAGATGATTTTGTTTTTAAGGGTTCATTTCATTGATCAGTGTGTGCCATTAATTTGCAGTTATTTCTAACTTTTTGATTTATAGTATAAAGCATAATTCCTCTTGGAAATTTAAGGGCGGCACAAGGTCTATTCGATTTCCAGTATAATCATTGGTTTTCACTTGAAAATATGTCGTCGAATGACCGTCCATTTATATTATTGTTTTATACAGTGTGTCTTTACTCTCAACGATGTTCAATGGCTAATTCCTAAACCGTTAGTCATAGACCTATAGTTCCAATTACAAAAATGTTTTAAATAAGGTAAAAAATTATTCTGAAAGTCGTTTGGATCAATAAAAATATTTCTAAAAAAGTTACGAAATTTAATTCTTTATACGGTCCCCCGGCCCTATAAGTGATATTTAGTAAAAATTTCCTGTTCTCTTAAAAGAAAGACAAAAAAAGTCCCATTCATCTAGCACTAAAATTCATGAAGTTATACGAAACTTTGAAATGCAAGACTTATGCCACTTTTTTGCATCCGAATACACATGAGTTTAGCCATGCTTCTAGGGGTCGTAAACAAAGTGCTTAAAGTATTTGAAGGATTTATTTCATGTGTAGCTGCGCTTTGAAAGAAATCACATTACGACAGATTTTTGTAAGGATTTGAAGCTGTTTCTTTTCATGATTTTTTTTAACAAAAATTATGCTATTTTTATAAGCTTTTATTTAACCTATTAACCGCCAAAACTATAAAGTAGGAGTTTTCAAATTTCTTGTTGAAAGTCGCTTGTCACCACAAATTCAGAAAGGTAATTTTCGCTTTATTAAAATATCAAAATTTCTGCCAATAAATAAGGCAATTTTTTTAATTGTAAAATAGTTGTGACAAAGTAATTAATTTAAGCATGAGCAATTATTTTGACCATTGCGTGAACGCAACACCAGCAGGTAATGGGTTAACTTGAAACAATCGTATGTACGTCTTTCTAGTTCAAAATTTGTACTCGAAATTCAATTCACTTTAAAATATGCGATCGAGGTTAAATTTTACATATTGACGTAAATCACATGACAATGTAATATTATTATGATTTTCAGTGCTTACCATATGTACTTATTTTACAGGATAACACAAAAAAATTCGGATAGATTACTGCCAACAAGTTTACTAAAAAGTTTTAGATTAGATAACACAAGACTGCGATGGTTGTGTTTTTTTATTTTTAAAATTATGATTTTTATGTATTTTTTAGCACTGAATCAGAAAATTATCTTCATTTTTAACCATTGTGTCAGGATTTTTTGCAAATAGTAAATTTCAAAATTGAAAAAATAGCTAATACTATAAAATACAGTCGATGGTTGTATTTTTTAACTTTTACGATTGATCTGTATGTGCTTTTTAGCAATGAATGTAAAAATTACCTTCATATTTAACCATGTTAGACTTTTTTGCAAAAGGTAAATTTCAAAGTTAAAAAATAGCGAAAATCTGATACTATAAAATGGATGTAAAACTTCTTTTATTCAATTTAATTTTATTTAATTCAAGAATTTATTCAATTTTTGGCTTATACTGGGATTCTTACAGCTAAACAGCTCGGGAATCCGATGATGTGGGAAGGGAAGGGGTTCAATTAAAACTTTGAACTTTTAAACTTTGAAATTTACAATTTGCAAAAAATCCTGACGTGATGGTTAAAAATGAAGGTCATTTTCGAATTCAATAGTAAAAAATACATAAAAATCAATTATCAAAAGTTAAAGAAATAACAATCACGTCTATTTTATACTATCAGATTTCCGTAAATTTTTCACTTTTAGGTAGCTTTCATTACAAAAAGCTACCTATTGCAGCCGTTCGGAGGAAAGCGATTAAAAATAATTTTGGTATATTTTCATCGATCATGACCCCCAGACCTCGAAACCACCCTCCGTTCAAAATTGATCTGACCTATGTCACACTGTAACTCTCGTAATTATGAACCGATTTCGATGTAATTCGGTGTGTACATAGTACATACCAATGTCTCGACCGAGTTCATTGGCCAGCTTCATCCACCGTTTTGTTTCAAAATGGCGGCCATTTAAAAAAAAAAAAAAAAATTAAAATTTGAAATGTGGTACCAAAAAATTAAAAATGGAAAAATATTTTTTTCTTATGTATTTGACCTTTATACAAAGATTCCGGAGCAGTTTTTGTTTCGTCTATATCTTAAGAAATGGCTGAGTTATAGCATTTTGAATTTCTAGCGTGGCTGACATTTTGAAACGTCCTGAATTTTGTCACGCGGTAAAAGGCGTATTTATGAACCGATTTCAATGTAATTCGGTGTGTACATAGTACATACCAATGTCTCGACCTAGTTCGTTGACCAGCTTCATCCGCCGTTTTGTTTCAAAATGGCGGCCATTTAAAATTTAAAAAAAAATTTGAAATTTGAAATGTGGTACCAAAAAATTGAAAATAAAAAAATATTTTTTTCTTATGTATTTGACCTTTATACAAAGATTTCGGAGCAGTATTTTTTTCGTCTATATCTTAAAAAATGGCTGAGTTGCAGCATTTTGAATGTTTAGCGTGGCTGACAATTTGAAACGTCCTGAATTTTGTCACGCGATAAAAGGCGTATTTATGAACCGATTTCGATGTAATTTCGTTTATACATAGTACATACCAATATCTCGACCGGGTTAGTTGGCCAGCTTCATCCGCCATCTTGTTTAAAAATGGCGGCCATTTAAATTTTTAAGAAAAAATTTAAATTTGAAATGTGGTACCAAAAATTTGAAAATTGAAAAAATATTTTCTTCTTATGTGTTTGACCTTGATAAAAAGATCGGGAGCAGTTTTTGTTTCGTGTATATCTTAAGAAATGGCTGAGTTATAGCATTTTGAATTTCTAGCGTGGCTGACATTTTGAAACGTCCTGATTTTGGTCATGTAATAATAGGCGTATTTATGAACAGATTTAGTTGTACCTTGGTGTGTACAAAGTACATACAAATATCTCGACCGAGTTCGTTGGCCAGCTTCATCCGCCATCTTGTTTCAAAATGGCGGCCATTTAAAAAAATTTTAAAAATAAAAAAATTAAAATGAGATACCAAAAAATTGGAAAATGAAAAAGATTTTTTTCGTATGTGTTTGACCTTAATACAAAGATTCCGGAACAGTTTTTGTTTCGTCTATATCTAAAAAAATGGCTGAGTAATAGCATTTTGAATTTCTATTGTGGCTGACATTTTAAAACGACCTGATTTTTGTCACGTGATAACAGGCGTATTTATGAACCGATTTGGATGTAACTTGGTCTGTACATAGTACATACCAATGTCTCGACCGAGTTCGTTGGCCAGCTTCATTCGCCATCTTGTTTCAAAAGGGTTGCCATTTAAAGAAAAATTAAATTTAAAATTTAAAATGAGGTATTAAAAAATTGGAAAATGAAAAAGATTTTTTTATGTGTTTGGCCTTGATACAAAGATTCCGGAGCAGTTTTGGTTTCTGAAAATTTGTTCTTTTGTTTATATCTTAAAAAATGGTTGAATTATAGCACTTTGAATTTCTAGCATGGCTAACATTTTGAAACGATCTTGTATTTGTCACGCGATAACACACCTATTCGCCTATTTCGATGTAAGAAGGCATGTGGATAGTATACATCAATACCTCGACCAAGTTCGCTGGCCAGATTCATCAGCCATCTTGTTTCAAAATGACAGCCATTAAATTAAAATATATATATATATTTAAAGTGAGGTGCAAAAAAATTAGAAATGGAAAAAGGTTTCTTTCTTTAGTATTTGACCTTGATATAAGGATTCAGGAGCATTTTTTGTTTGTCTTTACCTTAAAAAGTGGCTCAGATATAGCAGTTTCAATTTCTATTGTGGGTGACATTTTGAAAAATCTGATTTTTTGCATGCGACAGCACTCGTATATATCAACCGATTCAGATTTGTGTGAGCATGTGCACAGCAATTACTAAGGTCTCGACCAAGTTCACTGGTTAGCCTCATCCACCATGTTGTCTTAAAATGGCAGGCACTTTAAGAAATCGCCGAATTTGGCAGCCAAATATAAGTTACTTTAAAGAAAAGCAGCTTGGATAAAGCTGACTAATTTCGCTAAATTCTCATTCATTATATTGATAAAAATTAGTATTGAATCTCCTATATTCGGTTTCCACTAAATTGTGCTTCGTGTGTTTGAATGATATAAGTTGGCTTTTTTAAAATAAGGAATATGAAAGCTACCTCTTCCTCCCGGCACTGGCCGGAAGGACTTTTTAGCTTTCAAATTTACGATTTGCAAAAAACCTGTACTTTGTGATAAAAAATGAAGGCCATTTTTGGATTCAGTGCTACAAAATACGTAAGAACTAATTATCAAAAGCTAAAACACATGACACAATACAAATCTGCATCCTAGTGTAATCTAATAACATTTCAAAATATGTGTCATGTTGTAAAGAATCGAGGCTGTTGCTGTTCAACATTTTATTTAACGAAAATTCTATTTTTTTCCTGTTATATGTTTAGTACAAGCTGTATATTTTGCATTAATATTTCAGAATGATTATAGATTTCAAATTTATAATGCAATGTTAATTTTACTATCAACTATTTTTTTTATGTATCTGAAGATTATTTATATTTCTAGTAAATTTGTAAATGACCCCTATTTCGCAGCAAAAAATATGCTCCAACTTTAAACAGCCATTACTTCGGTCAGTTTTAATCGTAGGATAATAGGACTTTTATTTGTCTTACTTGTAAGTGTAATAGGAAAGTTTTACTAACTATTACTTGAAAGACCGGGAGACCGTATAAAAAATTAAATTTCGTAATTTTTCAGGAAATGATTCTATTGACCCAAATCACTTTTTAAATACTTCTTTACCCCCATTTAAAACATTTTTGTAATTGGAACTATATGGATATGACTAACGGTTTAGGAATTAGCCATTGGACATCGTTGAGAGTGGACATCCTGTATAGGAAATTTTATTATTGCTCTGATATTTGTCACCAGGGTCTAGGAATTTTTAGTCTCATAGATTCCTCTTCAAAATCTACCTCAAGGTAATCTTAATTTTATTTTTCATTCTGAATCTCATTTTTCATTTGGATGGCCCTACTGGTTTGGATATGTAACTTGTTAAAGTAGAGTTCGTTTTGTTCCAGTGTCCGTACTTTCAATAACTTTATCCCCTTTATCGTCTTTCTCCTCAGTTCCCCAACTTTACGCACACAGGATATTTCGCATAATTCATCAACATTATTATCACTGTCTTCAGGATCTGGTTCAGAAGTGGAACACCCTATTCTATAGCAATCATCTTGTAGTGTAATTCAGTGATATATATCAATTTTAACACATTTGAAATAGCTTAATGTCATTAAAATGCACTGCAAACGATTTTTTCCTGTTGACCATAATGTAACGAAATACTTTTGAGTGCCCCTGTAAATGAACTATTAATGCTACACTCTTCATATTGGATACCAAACATCCCATGGTAAACATCATTAACATATATCAATTGCATGGGAATCAGAGTATATTTACGGGAGTTAGGCATATCGCACACTGAAACGACATAAAGCGCAACATGAAGTGCAAAAACTGGTCGAAACAAAGAACGAAGTTGTTACAAACTTGTTTTAAACCAGTTTTTCTAGCGAATTCAAGTGACATGTCTTATGTGTCGCCTTAGTGTGTGACTTGCCTTAGAGCGTGAACAGACGGTCTGACGGACAGACAAACCGCATTCATAAACACTAACTTTATTGGAAAGGGTTAAAAAGTAAAGCACATTTTTGTACACTGTCTTTCCTGGGTGACTGATGTATGTCTTGTCTTATACCCTAACATCGCTATTTGTGAACTACTGTTAACTACGTAGAATTTCAATAAACTTATAACTCGTTTTGAATCTCCAATTTCACGAGAACCTACAGGAATTTCTCTCATTTCACACCCTCATCCACCGTCACCCTCTCTACTTATACTGAACTTCAGTTCGGTGTAAGTGAATTGCGATGCTAATATCTTTGTTTGGATAGGGATCTTTGGAGCTTCATAACTCATGAAGCCATGGAACACTTGTGTTACACGAAAGGGTAAAAGTTCCTTCAGATGATTTGTAAACAGATTCATTAGCAGTATGGCTATGGCTAGTGATATTTATAAGATAATATTATATATATTAATACTATAATATGTATATATATAGTAATATATATGATTTTATACATATATAGTACATATTATCTCCGCCAAAAGATATAGTGATTCACTAAACTTCAAAGTTCTATTTCTTTAAATTTGAAATTTGCTAACATTTTAACTGAAAAACGGTTTATTGGTTTAATTAAATTAAACAAATTAAAAGTATGTCCATTATTATTACAGAGTGTAGTACTATATAAAGAACTATCCTTTTGATGATGTTTCGGCCGTTGAATGAAAAACATCTGTTGTAAACGTGTTATAGATAATACCAACCTTATTTTTTTGAGAATTTGACTATTTTTTATTCGGAGTTAAACTTTTTACTGTCAAAACTATTTAAAATAGGTAAAACATTTTGTTAAATTCGAACTTTCAGAAAAGTTTATGTAATTAAAAAAAAAAAAAAAATGAAAATAAGTAAATAAATCTAAGTGAAAAGAATAACAATAAGAAATGAAAATACATAAAATTTAGTATCGTATTTGCAGTAAGTTTTACCTCAATAAAAACGGAAGTTTGGTATTAGGCTTGAAACATTAAATTTAGTTTGGCATGAAGGGAGCCTTGCTTTGATCGAAATTAAACTCAGATATGTATTATCCATCACCACAGTAACAGGCATTAATCGTGGCATTGATTTCGGGATTTGTGAGTATCAATAACGATCAAGAAATCTGAATTATTATAAGAAATTATTATGATAAAGGATTTTTTTTTTTTGCTTTTATTTTACGTTGAATTAAAACAAAGTCACAGTTACTTAAATTCTAATTATTTAGCAAGAAATAGGAATAAAATAACAAATGAAAAAACTGTACAAAATCACAACGTGCATTCTTTGGAAACCAATAATTAAATTCGTATATTGTAAAACTTTTTAAATGCAATATTAACCTTCTGCATACCAGACCGGTGCAACAGACTCGATAGGTACATTCAAATTGATTTTTCACATTTAAAAAAATGAAAATTTTGTAAATATGCGACTTTTTCTGGAATGTTCTACTCAAAAGAATAGAACATCCCAGAAAAAAACCCATATTTACAGAAATTTCAGTTTTTAAAATAAATTAGAAATATCATTATAAATGTACCTGTCGGGGCCTCTGGTTGAAGCCCTCTGGTAGGCGGAGGGTTAACATAAATCTATTAAACCAAAACAAGCATAAAATATGCAGCTTTACATATATGTCACAGTGTTGGAGAAAGTCCGATAATCTATATGTAGCACGTAATTTTTCTTTCCCGTTTTTATACTCAAAACGGCCATTAAGAGAGCGAACCACAGTTAAATTATTTCAATCCCAGCCACCACTGTTACTGTTATCTTATTATTATTATTAGACATTATGCTTTTTGAAATAGTCATTATCTTAAGAAAGAAAGAAACGTTTTACAAAAATTCCTTGTTCTAACAGATTTTACTCTATGTAATAAACTTCAATGTAAGTTGATTAAAACAACAATCTTCGAGAGTTTCGAGATTTTTTTAATCATCTTCTTCAGGAGAGAAAAACAAGATGTCAAACTGTGGAAATAAAGTGGTACTCGAGCGCTCGTAGCTGGTCATATATTTCTTTTGACAGAGAGAATTCTGAAATTGAAATTATGTTTGAGGAAAAAACATGAAATATTGAAATATGCATGAAAGTGCGTAACTCTACAATTATTAAAATGCAATTTTTTTGGCCTAGTGATATATTTCTTATATTATTCAAAACTGTTTCTAATCAGATTTAAAAAAATATTTTTCACTATTAATTAAACAAGCATTTTCTTTGTTTTTCTTAAGTCATCTGCTCAACAAGCGTAAAACGTTTTGACACATTTACAAATTCATTTTTTAACGTTAAGATATAAAATTGGAAAGTTTGACCATGGAAGCGATTTGGAATCGAACTGTGTTTTCCATCTTTTGATCAGTAATTTACCTATTGAGTTATAATCGATTTTGATCACGTGACAAACATGTTTTTCACACATTTTTGAGCGATTATGCCTTTTTCGCACATAATTCGTTCAAAACGCCCACTTTGACACTATTTTCCGAAAGATCTATTGCGTTTGCAAAAAAACGGAAAAAACAGCTCGATTACATAGTTTCTGAACAACACCTGCTCGTTTCATGCATTTCCGAATAAAAATAAATTAAAACTTTTTCACAAAGTTATCCTTTTGGATTTGAGAACAGCTTTAAGAATTCGTTTAGAATAAATTCATTTCGTATGATACATTTACCAATTAGAAAAAGTATTAGTGTATTAAAGTACACATGGTGTTCCATTACCTTCGGGGTCCAGGTACTCAATCGGTAAAGCACGTAAACTTTCTGGGTTCGAATCCCATCTCGGGCACTTTTTCACTCAGGTGGAAAAAATCCAATTCGTATAAAATATTTTTTTAAATTATTTCTTTCAGATTAATTTAACACAAGAAGATCAAATAGTAATGTTTATTAAACGCCCTACTCCGCCCCGCACTTCAATTCCTTTTTTCTTTCTTTCTTTTCTTTTTTTTTTTTTTTTTTTTGGAGGAGGTTGGGGGTGGGGGGGGGGTGGGGCACACACATTGGAAGGATAATTTGGAAATAAAGTCAGTTTTAATAGAATCAAAATCTGTTATTTTGAAATAAAATAGCGTATTTTAATTTATTAAAACTGGCCAGTCTACAAGAAAAGAACCGATTCCCAAGGAATCGTTCCTTTACGGAGTCGGCACATTTCGGACCAAATCTGAGGAATCGGTCCTTTTCGGAACGACTCCGAGGAATCAGTCCTTTTCGGAGTTGGTACATTTCGGAACGACTCCGAGGAATCGGTCCTTTTCGGAGTCGGTACATTTTGGACCGATTCCAAGGAGTCGTTCCTTTTCGGAATCGTTCCGAAAAGGACCGATTCCTTTTTACAGAATGGAATCGTTCCTTCAGTTTCACTGCCGGAATCGTTCCTTTAGAGTCATTCCTAAACAAATGACACATCTCTAGTGTCAAGCACAGTATCCAATGTATAGTCCCTCCAAATGTATATTAACAGCAGATGTTGTGTGTTTGTTGTCATGAACAGTGACGTCACAAGACCGGCGTAGGAAAAGTAACATTTTCGTGACATGATAAATAATACAGTATAAAAAACATTATAAATTGATAATTATTGCTCAAAATTAAAAAATATATACACTGTCTTTCATATTTTTTCATTTTTTATTGTATAAAGATAGAATTGGAAAAAATGGAAATTCTTCATTACCTGTGGGATACCACTTCCTTATTCAATTCTATGCACTTCCTTTGTGGAATGATAATTAATTTCACCTTTGATAGGCATACGATCCTGTTCTGTTGAATTTTTTAACATCTGGAAATCTGACTGACTCCCAGATTTAGTGAAAACTCTTTATTGGCTGGCTGGTTGTCATTCATTGACGATTGTTTCATGAGGTTTTTTTTACTAACAATACCATATGCAAAGCAAGCTCAAAACACAGTCTTCCCTGATCAGAGCAAGAAGATAATTCTTATCTCTCCATTTCTTTTGTTAATTTTTTCCAGTCTCCTCCACCTCAGAAGAAGAATAAAGTTATTTGTGGTTTGTATATAATATTAATTCACAAATCAGAGAATTTTTCCAGAGAACTGTGCAAATTGCATATTTTTTTTTTCTTTATTGAAATAGTATACAGTAGAGTGCCAATTATCCGAACAAGTTGGGACTGACCCTAGTTCGGATAAGCAAAAGTTCGGATAAATGGACAGACAATTTAAGAGATGTTCCTGACTATACTAAAACCTTCACACTTTATCCACGCTTCGGACTGGCAGCACTAGTTATTGCTGGCATGTTTAAAACTTGATTTTTGTCTTTTTAATTTTTATGTTTACTTTTTTATATCATTTTCTGATCTCCAGATATTATAATTTAAGCAAAAAAGCTTTCTGTTGTTGCTTGCTTCAAAGAAGACATTCTTTTCAATGCTGCTGCATCTTGAATTCTTTTTAAATACGTTAGTTGAATAGGATCAGCGTTCTTCTGCCGTTCAAACCATTTCATAGCTGTTTCCAAACATTCAAAGGCTTCGTTATGTGATAGACCTGGGTCATTTTCAGAGCATTCGTTTTCATTTTCTCAATGTCTTTTTCGCCTTGAATCTCATCCACAATTTCATCATTTAAAATCTTATATCCAGGTCTAATAGGGTGTTTGAATAATTGGAAGATCGTTTTTTTTTTAAAAATTTGAGAGAAATGGACTGTTCGGATAACTGAAAGTTCGGATAAAAAAAATAGAGAGAAATTGGCTGTTCGGATAATCGGCGCTCTACTGTACATATTATTTTCAGACCTGCCAACTGCTACGAAAATCGGCCTTAAACTACGATTTTTTGCAAAAAACATGAACATATTTTTTGCTTCTAGTTGCGATTTTTATCCCACGCAGCATATTTTTCAAAAGTGATTCTGTTACGAATTTTCAAAAATTTCAAAGTATTCATTTCTGCAAATTTTAAAAAATTGGTCATTAGTCGGAAAATTCGGACATTAAAAATTGCTCATGGGGAAAAAATCTGGGCTGCAAAACAAATTTCTTAACATAAAACCCTCTTTATGTGTATTAACCACGAGTGAATCGTGTTTCTATAAATACTTATACAGGAATTTCCTTCCTTAGAAACAGGGATGCCACTTTAAAAATTTCTGGAGGGGGAGGGGTGTTCTCTGAAGAGCAGGGTTTGAAATAGCACACAGAAAATGAAAGTTCTGCATAATGAAAACTGCTGTGCAGTATTTCCCCCTCCAAATTCTTCCACAGATCTATGATTCTTCTGCGAATATATTTTGAAATTTATTGGAAGTCTGCAAATTTCTTTTTTTTTTTATGGAATTTCGCCAAATTAATTCGTGAATCGATTGTGGAAAAAATTGAGAATTCCTTCAAACGATCGTGTAAAAATATCGGGAATTTCGTCAAAGATCTCAGAAACAAATAGTGATATTCTTCAATAGATCGCTTAATAAAATCGCTAATTTCTTTAAGAGTTCCGAAAGAGATTGCGAATTCCGCCAAAAATCACGAATTTCGATAAACTATCGAGGGAAATATATTGCAAATTTCGTCAAAAGGTCATGGTAAAAAGTGCAGATTTCAACAAAGAATCGTGATAGAAAAATGTGTATTACGATTGTGGGGAAAATAGTAAATATCCTGAAATGATCGCGGGAGAAAAATCACGAATTACGACAAACTTTACGTCACTGGGCTAAAAAATTTGAACCAGGGTTCTTTTACAAATGTACAAAAAAAAAAAAAAAAAAAAAACCTGCGAAACGAGAAGAAACTCTAAAAATCGTATAAAATATTCAGAGGAAAAAATTTACTATATTCAGTTGAAAGACTGAAACCTTATTCCTTCTACGAATGTCGAATGACGGCTGCGAAACAAGAAAAACCAACCAACATCCAGATTAATTTTAATTTTGTGTGCTACGATTTCTCATTTTCAAAGGTTGGCAGGTCTGTATTTTACCAAAATGTTCGAAAAGAAAAACAACCATCAGCTTTTTATTGAAAGAAATTTTATAAAATGAAATCAAGCTTCTTTATTAAAGTTTTTTCCGATCAATACAAACCTCATTACGTCCAAAAAGTTTATAGACAATCATTTTTTTTTTTTTAATTTAAGAGTAAAACCAGTAAAAAAGATGAAATAAATTATGAAAATGATGAAATAAAAATAATAAAATACTCAAACAACTTTTGGCAGCCATTGATTTAATATAAAAAATTAAAAACAAAAAAATGCTGTCCCAAAAATATATTGAGAACCGTCGTTGAAAGCTGATTTAAATACTGATATCCAAAATTTACATATTCCAAGGTCATGCACTTGTGGCATAATAGTTTTCTGAGATAAAGTCGGATATGTCTTTCCCTTTCTGACTTATTGCAAAGATGCCTCGCAATGTGCAGTTTTCCAAAAGGGAAATTTTGGAAATCTATTTTTTAAAGGCTCATGGATGGAAAGTTGTGGACATTTTAAGAAAAACTGGACGCAGCAGGGTTGGTATTTACAGAATTCTGTCAAAAGGTGACAGTCTGAAACAAAATCCTGTTCTAGACGACCAAAGAAAACAGCTAAATGATAAGATAGTGAAATTTTGACATTAATTTCAATCCAGAACCAGTGTGTATGGTCAGTTTATATAGAAGTAAATGTTCCAGTAAGAAGTAAATGTTCCAGTACCAATATCCACAGTCCATCGACGGCTGCTGGCAGTTACATTTCATTATTTTTGCAAAATGCGTCATTCGCCAAAATTTACAAAATGGAATAAAGACCTAGTGGACCCGAAATCACAGGAATTGGTCAGATGAATGGTTGAGTGTTCTTGTCAGTGATGAAAAGAAATTCAATTTAGATGGCCCTGATGGTTGGGCATATTACTGGCACGATATTTGCAAGGGACCACAAACTTTTTTTAGTAGAGGTGGTTCACTCATGGTGTGGGCAAAATTTTCTTTTAATGGAACAACCTATATTTCTTTTTTAAAAGGTCATCAATGTTCCGAAGATTACTAGAAAAGGCTTGAAGTAAAGTTACTTCGATTTAGAAAGTTGATAGGGAGGGGACAAATGGGTATACCAACAAGACCATTGCTCCATTCTCGTGTCTAACTACAATGCTGTGTTTTAGACAAAACCAAATGACTGCTATGGACTGGCCAGTCCTTAGTCTTAACATGAATCCAATAGAGAATCTCTGGGGAAGATTAGCTAGAAACGTATATGCAAAAAGGCGTCAATTTGCAACGGTTCAAGATCTAAAGCTGCAATTTGAACGAATTTGATTTTCTTTAAAGTAGGAACTTCTTCAAACTCTTGTTTTGAGTATGTCTGATCGAGTTTTTGGATTAGAACAAACAGCTTCAAAATTAGAACATTAAAGAAAAAAAAATATGTCTATAAACTTTTGGGACAGTCAAATTTAAGTTTTAATTTTTTTCTCACAAAGTCTATGATTGTGTATTATTATTGTCAGGCTATTCTCAGGCTATTCATTATTATCAATTTATAATTATAAATTGTTTTGAAATTATTACTCCTCGTTTTGAATTGCAAAATTAAAAAACCCGTTGTCTATAAACTTTTGGGACGCACTGTATATGAGCTCATCTTATTTTGCTTGAATGGCGTTCATGCAAGAATTTTTGTCAAAGACTAAAGAAGAGGTTAATTTTTCTAACTAAAAATATGTATGTAAATTAATCTTATTAAAAAGACTGCCATGAATCGATAAAGTTTGTAACTGTTGGTTTAGTACAAAAATAATATGGATTATTGGTGTACCGAGTAGTACATTGGTCGAGTACCGAGTACTTTGTATAAGAAAGAACCACTGATGCAGACATGAAGTGAGCTTAAAAATAACACACATGTGTGTGTGTGTGTGTGTATACAGAAGTCATACTTGTCTTGAAATTCCTGAAAAAGGAAAAAAAAAGTCCTGAAATTTCCTAAACTATGGTAATCTGTCCTGAAATTTCGCAAGTTTTCTACTATAGCACTAACAGTCATGATTATCCCGTGAATATATATATATATATATATATAGTACTCTTTTTTTTTCACTGAATTCCGTGAATCATTTATTTCTGCAAAATTCTACAAAATCAGTATTTTGTAATTGATAGATACATAGGAGAGAAAAAAAATATATATAAGTCAGAAATTTGTCAAGAAGTCCTAAAAAACTTGCAAATTTTATCAATCAGTCATTAGAAAAAATCGCAAATTTAGTCAAACAATTGCAGAAATTAATTACAAATTTTGTTAAATGATCGAGATAAAAAATCACGAATTTCGTCAAACCATCACGGAAAAAAATTCCGAATTTCTCAAATGATCACAAAAAAAAACCATACATTTTGTCAAGAGGTCTCCTAAGAAAATAACTAATTTTGGCAAATGACCGCATTAAAAAAAAATCTCGAATTTTGTAGTCAGTTGTGGAAAACATTGTAAATTTTGGCAATCGGTCATGAAAAAGAAACACGAATTTCATCAAAAAATAGCAATAATTAATCGTGAATTTTGTCATAAGGTCACAGAAAAAAAAGTAGTATGCCCTGGTAAATGTGCCCTGAAATATTGAAAAAAGTATGTCCTGATTTATCATTCAGGGCCAGGATCACCCCTGTATAAACATGCACCTTGATCATGTAAATCATTTTTTTAATTAACTTATTAAATTTGAAATTTAATTGTGCACCTTTTAAAAACAATTTTTGAAATTTCAAAAATTTTAAAACAGTAGCATTATTTAAAATATATGAGTAAAAAAAGAATTGTTACAAAAAGGTACAATTAACCAATATGAAATTAAAACTGATTCTTCAACCTATCAAACTTCATTTTTTTGCTACACTTATGCATTTTTTGCTTTTGCTGTGCTTATATAATGTTCTGTATTGAACAGGCATGAAAGAGTTCCTCCTAAAGGAGGAATTCCACCTTTTTTTAAAAGAATTTTGGTCATTTTCTGGATTGATGCAAAAATGCAAAGAAAATATTGGAAGCATATAAGATGGGGGAGGAAGATCACAAAAATTTAATAATCAGACATTTATCTACTCAAATCCTTAGAATTTTTTTCTGAATTGCTGTACAAAAGAGCTATCAAATCAAAAGAAAGCTTATATTATAAGCATATGGAAAGCCATGTAAATAAAGTTTAAAGTATCTTTCCAAAGTGCAATTTTTTTAGGCTTTAAGAAAGTTTTCATAAGGTTCTTTTTGGAATAGCATAGTTTGTCCTATTCATACAACAGTTTTGATTTAAAAGTGAAAATTTGTTTTTAATATTTTATAAGTTATGAAAAAAATAACAACCATACATACAGTTATACTTCATTTTATCCTGTAAATAACTGCTAAAATGTGTCTAAATTATAAGTTAGTTTTATTCTATAGATGGAAAAGATTTTCCACCTTTTTTCCTATTTCTCGCTTTCATGCCTGATTGAAGGGACTCAATAATTTATTTCATTAATGCAATTAGTTTAAAACTTTGTTATTATTTTTTGTTTTAGGATTTCCTTATGCTAAATGTTTTATTTGTAAAGAGCAAGGCCATATTTCTCGAAACTGCCCCCAAAACAAGCATGGTGTTTATCCTAAAGGTAAGCTTAAATAACTAATTCTAAGACATTGTTTAAAATATATCTTAAAACAAACTTAAAATTAGTTTTAGCTAGAAGATACTTTTTTTATGGTTTTAGATTTTTTATTTGGTACAAAAATGCTTTTAAGCATTTATCAAAACTAGGTGATTCAACTCAGGCTTCGTTGATTATAGAATAAAGGTGAAAACCATTTTTTTTTTTTTTTTGAAAATTCTAATAGATTTTTTACATTTAATATATATATGTTGTATTAGTATAATGAAGATTGGATGATGATTGGAAGCTGTAGCAGTCGACAAGTGAAGACCATGGATTACATTTTCCCATGAAAGTTTCCCCAGAAATAATTGAGAAAAACATAATATCAGCTCAGCAATTTATTAAAACATCTTTCGGCAATGCAGTTTCCACCAAGAATATTAGCCATCTCTCCATAGTAGTAATTAGGGTTAAACAAAGTTATAGATAATCGAATAAATGGACGGTGACCAGGGGGTGGTATGAAAAATGTAAATACGACTGAAATCTGCTGAAACACAGCGAGCATCGGCTTTTCGTTCGTCAAGTGTAGGAATTGTGGAAAAGTATTCCCAAGCATTTTTTCTTTCTAAATTTCTATTTTTTTTTCATTGTTCAGTGAACATGCATTTTATCAATTTAGATTTATGAGAACCCATTTACTTCAACTAAAATCACTTTAGAGTGATTTATTGTTATAACTTTTATTGAAGAAAACCCTTATTGATATTATCTCTTTAGCAATTACCATGAATCATCTGAAATGGTATTATATCCAATTTTGTTTATCATATCAAGATACTTTCATCTCCTCAGTTGTTTAAAAATAATTATTGTGAGTTATGGTTGTTGATCAAGGAATCAAGGACACTTCCTGGTTTGAGTGATTGTACATTTGAAGAGGCAGTTGAACTCGAACATTCACACTGTACGCAACAGCTCATCTTTCTAGCTGTGATTTCGCAATTTTCGCAGCCGGGTAACAAAATCCCCGGTCCTTGTAAACTGCAAGTGCTCTTTCCTGTGCACATGCAAGAAATTGTGACATGTCAATTCTCAATATAGTTTTATTTACATCTCGTGTTGATCTACTAATTCTATAAACACACACAGAAACATAAAAGTTGAAGGCACCGCTGCGAGATCTTGGATACTTTTTCAAGCTTGGATTAATGTACACTCATCATATTACTTCAGTGTTCTAAATAGTGTTTTCACCAGTTTTATGTGGAATTGCAACAGACGACGGAGCACCTCGCATCACATTTATTACAGATAAGTACATTTTATCTTATTATTATTATCGGTTTGACTTTTGTTTTTTACGCTATTCACATCATTATTTGAATAATGAATACCGACTTGGAAGCCGCAAAAAAGGCTGCTGAAGAATTGGAAAAGGCAGCTATAAATTTATGTGGCAGAGCTAAATCTGCTCTAACAAGGATAAACAACTTCATTAACTCTGACCAAATATTTCAAAAAAATGACTTGTACAATAAATTAGAAAAATTAGAGACAGTTTATTCCGATTTTGATAAATATGATGCTCAATTACCAACTGAAGCATCTGAAATTGAGGAATTTGAAAAGAAATATTATGAAACCAAAGCCAAACTGCAAACGGAACTTGAAAAAATTACCGTAAATGTGTATGCACCTCAAATGATAAATGATCAGATTCCAGTTGTTAGTTCTACTATTTCTAACAATTTTAAATTGCCTAGGCTCAATATAGAGCAATTTAATGGTGATTTTAAAAACTGGCTGTCATTTAAAGATTTATATTTATCATTAGTTCATAACAATGCCAGCATAACTAATATACAGAAGTTTCAGTATTTAAGAGGGTTACTAGGGGAAGAGCCAGCCTCTATTATAAAACATATTCCTATTTCTGAAAACAGTTATTCAGAAGCGTGGGAAAAATTGCTGTCGAGATATGATAAGAAAAAACAAATTGTTTCCACTTTAGTTAAAACATTCTTGGACATTCCCCCCATTACTCAAGTAAATGCATTTAGCTTACGCTGTTTAGCAGATGTATCAGATGAAGTAATTAGAGGCCTTAAATCAGTCGATGAAAAGGCATCTGGCCGTTACTTATGGCTAATTCATATTTTATTACAAAAGGTTGATTCTAAAACAAGGGAGGAATGGGCAAAATTGACCTCAAGCGAAGACTCCGTCTTTTGATCAATTTATTCAGTTTATAAATGATAGATGTTCATCTTTAGAATTGTATAAAAGTGAAAATGAAGGTTCGCATAAACAAGAGAAACAGTATAACGTCAATAGATCTTTTTCCAGTGTCATTAGCAAATGTTTATTGTGTAAATTTAATCACTCACTTTACAAGTGTGTTAAATTTAAAGAATTAAGCATCAGGGATAGGAGACAGTTTGTTAAGAAAAACAAGTTATGCAGTAATTGCTTGTCTGACAAGCACACTACCTGGCAATGCAATTTCTCTTACTCTTGTCATAATTGCAAGCTGAAACATCATACTAGTTTATGCGAAAATAAGCTGCAAAATTACGCAATATTAACTTCTCGTTCAAATGAAAAACAGAGCCGCAAAAACAAACCTGATTCAGAGGCCGGTTCGATTCCGGATGAGAATAAAAAGGAAATTTCTTCTTCCATAAATGCAGTTCAAACTTCTTTCGCACTTTTGCCCACTGCTAGTGTATATATTAATGATTGCATGGGTCAAAAGCACACTTTAAGAATCATGTGTGATAGTGGATCAGAGTCTACATTTGTTTCTGAATCCTGCATGAAAATGTTAGGAATTAAAAGGGAAAATGCTAGGTTCTCCGTAAAAGGTCTGTCTAACTCAAAGATCGCAGTAACTAAGGGTTACGTAATGTTTGATCTTACATCAATTTATAATGCAGACACCAAGTTGTCTGTTAAGGCATTTATTTTAGATGATTTAACTGCTCCGTTACCTGCGGAAAAAATACATGAGAAGCATTTTTCGCATTTAAAGAATATAAACTTAGCGGATCTACATTTCGGGACACCAAGTAAAATAGACATTATTCTAGGATCTGATTATTTCTTTTCTATTTTGCTTCCTGGTCAAGTAACAGATACTCAGAGCCAGCGGCGGCCGGTCCATTGGGGCCACTGGGGCACGGCCCCACCAGTATTTTCTCTTCATAAAAAAAATATATATATTCATATTTTTAATTTAAATATTAAAAAAAAAAGAACTATTTACTGAAAATATATTGCAAACAAACTGCTTCTTACATCGCTCCCACTCATCCGTTATCGACTCTCAGCATCTATGCTTTTCTCAGAGGCAATAAATCACTTTACTGACCACTACTTCCTCCTGACACCAAGGTTACTTTATCTGGGCACGAGACATTTGTGCCCATATGGCGCGTTAATTCGAGTATTTCCCTCCCTCACGTATCATTCAATTTTGGCGATGTACTGCTCTTTTAGAGCTAAATCTTCCGTATTTTTTTGCAATTTGGGGCACTCGGCGCGTTTGCCCTTGATGCAAAGTAAGGAAAGGTGAATGAGTTTCTGTTAGAATACGGGGATTCTCAAAAATATTTGGCGACATTTGTATTACTATTGCTGGTTATTCGTCAAATTACTCGATCTTTGAGTACTCTCTTTAAACGGAGACGCATGTTATTGTTAAGTTCTTGAAAGAAAAAAAAGAAATGAATTCTGTAGACGATTTATTACGAAAGCCCTTTTCAACAATGAATTTGGAAGAAAAGCTTCAAATTAAACGCCTGGGACCTTATCAACCGAAGAATTTTGAAATGCAACAAAAAGATGGGAAAAAACTGCGCTATTTCTCTACACAGTGGTTTGACAAATTTTCGTGGATTTCAGCGAGTGAAGAAAAAAAAGCATTGTTCTGTTTTTATTGTTTATTGTTTGGAGGGGAAAAATTATGGAGTATGGCTGGCTGTACCGATTTGAAGCATCTTTCTGAAAGAGTAAAAAAACATGAAATGAGTACTACTCATTTAAATAATGCTTTCAACTATAAAACCTTCGGAACTGTCAATATTGTAGCGCAGTTGGATGAAGGTTACAGGGTTTCATTACAAAAACATAATGAAATGGTTGAGAAGAACAGGTATGTGCTAAATCGTGTGATCAATTGTTTGAAATTCTGTGGATTTCATGAAATAGCTTTAAGGGGTCATGATGAACGTAAAGATTCTTTAAACCGAAGTATATTTTTAGATTGGGTCACATACACCTCAAAACTGGACACTATAATGGAAGATCATTTAAACAATGCTACAGTATCTAAAAATACTTCAAAAACTATACAGAATGAGCTGTTGGATTGTATATATGAAACGTATATGCATGAAGTTAAAAATGAGATTTCTGCTTCTAATTTTGTAGCATTACAAGCTGACGAAACTACTGATGTAAGCTGCACTTCACAATTTGTTATCATTTTACGATATATAAAAAACAACAAACCCGTGGAAAGGTTTGTTCAATTCATTGATGTCCATGACAGAACAGCAGAGGGACTTACTAAAATCTTAACTGAAAATTTAGAACAATTTAATTAAAAAGATAAGCTCGTTGCGCAAGCATATGACGGTGCAGCTGTTATGGTCGGGTGCCATACTGGGGTTCAAGAGCGAATGAGAGACAATTTTCCTCATGCAAAGTACATCCATTGCTATGCCCACCAAATGAATTTAGTGCTGAAGAAAGCTTGCACTAATATTAAATCTATCGGATTATTTTTTGCAAATGTAAATTCATTTTCTACCTTTTTTTCGGCATCCCCTAAGCGTAGTGATTTATTTCGTGAAATATGTGCTAAAAGAATTCCCGTACCGTCAGAAACCAGGTGGAACTTTCATTCACGTATCATCAGTTTCATAGAAAAAAATAAGTCCGAACTATCAGAGTGTTTTGATGGAATTCAGAACGAAGTGCAGTGGGATGACAGAACAATCAGTGAATCGCATGGTTTACACAGAATTTTAGATTATGATGATTTTCTCTTTCTCCTTTCTTTTTTCAATTCGATATTTCAACATGTAAATATTTTATATAATGTTGTTCAGATGACAAATATCACTTCATTAAATGCATTGCAAGCTTTCAACAGTATTACAGATGCCGTTAATGAAATCAGAGGGAAAATCGATGTTCATCAAACTGCTGAAAATTATGAAAATACTTGCAAAAGGAAACGCATAAAATTCAGTGGTTATAACACAATAAAAATAAATGCCAAAGAAGCGTGCGACATTATAATATCCGAAATGGAAAACAGGTTTGAAGAGCAGGAGACTCTTAATGCGTCTGCAGTACTGGATCCAAAAAAAATTCAGTTTATTTAAGGATAATTTCCCTGAAAAAAAAAACATTTCTATTATCGCAGAAAACTACAATATGATTGATAAAGGAAAATTAATAAATGAACTTCGTGTAATATATCATAATTCCACTTTTGAAAACATTCAAACAGTTTCGAGCCTGTTAACATTTATGAAAACCAATAATCATTCCGAAGAATTTTCTGAGCTTTCAAAGGCACTTGAAATTGCCCTGGTGACACCAGTATCGACAGCAGAAGCAGAAGGGTGCTTCAGCACACTTAAAAGAATTAAAACATTTTTGAGAAACTCCATGGGACAGGAACGATTAAATGCCCTTGCTGTTCTTTCAGTCCACAAAGATTTTATTAGTACAATATCAGAATTTAATGTAAAAGTAATTGAAAGATTTGCTCGTCGAAAAAATCGACGTGCAGAATTTCTATTTAAATGATGCATTAAATTTTAATTTGTGAATGGATTAAATCTCTGCAATAAAAGTATGTATTTTTTCCTATTAAATTATGAGATAATTATTTTTTCTTTGATTTGTGAATTTGTTTGTAATTTAATAATATTTGACCAGAGTAAGTTTGATGTAAATAATGGTAATTAAATTTAATGTAAGTGAAAGATTTGCGCAGCTAAAAACATACCGAATTTTTATTTAAATAATGTACTAAATTTTAATTTCTGAATAGTTTCAATGTCTGCAAGTAAAAAGTTTATATTTTTTTCAGTAACGTTGTGAGATTATTATTATTATTATTATTATGCATGATTTGTATATGTGTTTTTCAGTTAAATAACGATTGATTAGAGTATGTTCAATGCTAATAACGGCAATTAATAGTATGTTAAAAATTATAATTAATTTGATAAATTTGAAATTAAGGTTGATTACTTGAAAAAATAATTAATTTTTTATCTCCAGAAGTAAGATTATTTTTTCATTTTATTCTTAAATAATTTGTTTTCATGTTTAACCAAGAAACATTAATACATAAAAATTTACAATATGTTATGAGGACCGGGCCCCACCATTGAAGATTGGCACGAGCCGCCACTGCTCAGAGCAATTTTATTGCTCAAAATTCAATTTTTGGCTTTCTGGTATCAGGGAAAATGCCACATTCTAGTACATCTCCAAATTCAATACATAATTTACACATTTATGAAGTTAATATTGATAAAGAGTTAAAGCGTTTTTGGGAAGTAGAAGAAGTATTTAATAAGAATACTCAAATGTTGTCACCTGAAGAGCAATTTGTTGAATCACATTTTCAGGAAAATTATTCAATTAATTCCGAGGGTCGTTTTGTGGTTAAGTTACCTTTTATTCAATCTAAATCAGAATTAAGTAATTCTAAACCTGCCGCAATTTCTCGCTTGCTTGCTATGGAAAAGAAATTTAGAGAAAAACCAGAATTTGAAAATCAGTACAAAGAGTTTATGTACGAATATGAAGAATTAGATCACTTGGAATTAGTTGCACACAATGACATTAATAATTATGAAAACAAACACTACTTTCTTCCTCATCATGCCGTTATTAAATCTTCTAGTAAATCTAGTATCACTACTAAATTAAGGGTAGTTTTTGACGCTTCATGCAAAACTTCAAGTGGTATTTCCTTGAATTCTATTTTGGGTGTAGGCCCTAAGTTACAACGGGACATTTTCGAAATCTTACTTAATTTTCGATTTCCGAAAATAGTCTTTTCTGCAGATATAGAGAAAATGTACCGCCAGATTTTGGTTGCTGAAGAGGATCAAATTTATCAGCAAATAGTTTGGAGGTCTAATCCTAATGAGGAAATAAAAAATTACAAATTGAAAACTGTCACATATGGTTTAGCGCCAGCATCTTTTCTGGCAACTAGATGTATAAAACAAATCGCTCAGGATTATACAAAAAATCCTTGCATTTCGCACATGTTAGAAGAGGATATGTACATGGATGACTTATTATCCGGTACGAATACTGTTAGGGAAGCAATAGAAACTTGCAAAGAAATTACAGATTGTTTAGACGCGCATGGTTTCCACTTGAGGAAGTGGAATTCAAATTCACAGGCATTTCTTAATGAATTTATAGATTCTTCTAGCACTGAATCAAATTTTGAAATCATTCCTAATGACAACGGAAGCTCCAAAGTTCTAGGCTTAAGCTGGAACTCTTCATCAGATAGTTTTATTTTCATAACTGCATTAACACTCACTCCACCTCTTACAAAGAGACACATTTTAGCCGAGTCTGCACGGATTTTCGACCCACTAGGTCTAATTTCGCCCTGTACTGTGATTTTAAAGGTATTTTATCAGAAACTTTGGCTTACAAAAGGGGACTGGGACTCTGTTATACCGCAACATCTTACAGACGAATTGTCACAATTTCAAATTTCCTTTAACGGACTAAATCAATTGTCTGTTCCTAGATGTGTCACGCTTTCATCCGGTAACCCGTTTGAATTACACGGTTTTTCTGATGCCTCAACATTGGCATATGCTGCCGCAATTTATTGCCGAAAAAGTTGTAAGGGGAAAATAAACTCTTTTCTCTTAGTTTCTAAAACTAAAGTTGCTCCAATCAAACAGATTTCAGTGCCAAAATTAGAGCTTTGCGGTGCGCACCTACTAGCTAAGCTGTTCCATTCCGTCATGGAAACATTAAAGAGTTACAAGTTCGATATTTTCGCCTGGACGGACTCCAAAGTCGTCCTTTCTTGGCTATCAGCACATCCGCGTAAATGGAAGACTTTTGTTGCGAATAGGACAGCTCAAATTACCAAAATTCTACCTACAAAGCACTGGAGACATGTACCATCCAAAGAGAACCCCGCAGATATCGCTTCACGCGGTATTGATCCAAAATATCTTCCAGGTTGTGATTTGTGGTGGAAGGGGCCAAGTTGTATAGGTGTAAATTAGCGGTCGCCACTCGCCACGTGGCGATTAAAGTTGTAAAAGTGGCGATTAAAATATCGGCCATCGATCGCCACTATAGTCGCCACTCGCCAAGTGGCGATAAAAAAAATCTGTTATCGATCACCAACTGAAATACAACTTTTTTCATGGAAATATGCATCTCTACTTTGATTACATCTAATTAGCAAACTGATTAATTCTTTTTCCTACCGGATGCAAGCAGATTGCAGCTATTTAGCTGTATTTTCAATATTTCAGTTTTTCGCCATGGTCGCTCTTCAGTTGGATTATTTTTTCAAGAAATATAGTTTTATGCAAAATATATTCATCAGCTTTGATTCCACATGTATTTCAAATAATTTATTCCTTTTTTTTTTTTTTTTTTTTCACTGGATGCAAATGCAAGTGGATTTTAACCCTTTCAGGTCTGGTTTACTACTAATAGTACATGTCTTTTCATCAAGTATTATTTTGTCTTAAAAATTACTTTTGTTACTATCTACACATAGTAATGATAGTATATGGCTATGCTTTTCTTATTATGAGTTCATTTATGTTTGGACATTTAGTAATTTATTTTATACATATATTTCACTCTTTAAATTTAAAATATAGGTTACTTTTCTAAACGAATCGTGTGGTAAAACACAAAAATCATTATAAAGTTGTAATATCTGTTAAACCCTCTTGTAATACGAGATTTTCCAAACGTCTCCAAAAGCTCTTAACCTATTATATCAGTAAATCTATTTGGATAGCTACGATTAAGATTATTAAAATAAAAGTAATTTTGTTCTCAAAATTGAAAAAAAAAATTGGGCCCTAAAGGGTAAGGACATTACAATATCTTCAATGTGTTTGATCAGTTAGATTATTTTTCTGCAAGAGATACTGTTTAATCCTGCGAAATGCACTCACCAGCTTAGATTTCAACTGTATGTAATGTATACGGTATGTTAATAACACATTTAATTATTAAATAAAATCAAAATAGCATTTTATTATTATTATTATTATTTTTTTTTTTTTTTTTTTTTTTTTTTTTTTTTTTTTTGTATACACCTAGTAGTTAGAATTTTGATTTAGTTACTAACTTTTTATGTAAAGAAAGAACTGATTGATAAATCTGATTGATAATTGTGTTTATGAACATTTACAAATAATCCAAAAATATATTCTAAAAAAAATTAATATGATAACACACGTATATATATATATATATATATATATATATATATATATATATATATATATATATATATATATATTTAGTTTGATCAGTAAACTAAGTCACACTAAAAGGCATTTTTATATGAAAAATATCAATTATGTATTCAAATAAAGTTTTAAAATTTATTAACACTATTCTTCCGGTGTCAAATGGTGCCTTTTAAACAATTTCGATTTATGTTTTTTTATTTGTAATTTTTAGAGTGAAACAATTGCAAATCATTTTTAATGCATTGAAGACTTTTTTATGCTTATTACATTCAAAAACTTGAAGGATGCTAAAATGAAACTAAATCCATTTGCGAAGCATTACTTTATATCTTCATAAAAATCATCAGATTGATTTTTTATTAATTTATTAAAAAGATATATTGAAGAGAACCAAATATTCCAGACTTTTTTTCTCTATTCAAAAAATTTTTTTAATTACAAAAACTATTAACAAATTCATATTAAAAAAATTATGAATTATGACTTATATTAATTTTTGTATAAAAGAAAATCTATGCACAAGTTTACAGTTCATTTGAATAATTAGTTCTCAAGATTTTAGGGGATCATTCCATAATTTAAGGGGACAATCTTTTTTTATAAAAAAAGCCACAGAAAAAAAAAAAAAAAAAAAAAAATGTAGAAACTTATTAGAAACAATATGTAAGATTTTCTTTAATTTAAAGTAGGGTGTCAACAATTTTAATCAACCATTAAAAAAAAAAAAAAAAAAAAAAAAAAAAATCATTGATTAAAATAAAAAAATTTCTAAATGTTTAAAATGTCAAAAAAAAAAAGAAGTATTAAAATCTAAGATGAGCATAATTTGAAAGTTTCTACAGGTATTTTGACTTATGAATAAACAAAAAAGGAGCTCTAAATAATTGTTTACATTCTTTTTATCCAACATGAAACAGTTTCATTTAAAAATTATATTTAAATCTAATATAATTTGTAGTGTCATAATTTCCTTTATGTAATCAATTATGCATTATTTTATATAAAATAAACTTAGCCAGTGTAATAAATTTCTGCAAAAGAATAAATAGTCAGTGTCTTAGTTTCTTGTTCTTCTTTTGTAATAATAAATTAATAGCAATCTCGAGTTAAAGAAGAATAAAAAAGTGATGTTTGCTCAACAGCTAAATTGTAAATGAATGCATAAGAGAAATAGATCATAAAAATTTAAGAACAGCGAGAGCTTCTTCGGTATAGGTTGAATTAAATGCTTATTTTTTTTTACTTTGTAACTCATGTATACTAAATAAAAAAAATTAATTAGAGATTGAAAAAGCAGCAAAACTTTTCTAAAAAAAAAAGAAAAAGAACCATTGAAAACTAATAACCCCTTCCCCCCACTCAGATGTAATAATGCTGTTATATAAATATTTTGAGGATTTCAGATATTTAAATGTTTTGAGGATTTCAGATATTTAAATATTTTGAGGATTTCAGATATAACTGGCTACCCTTATATTTATTCTGTATGTATGTATGAATGGGTTTAACTCATTTTCATAATTTTTATGGTTAGCCTAAACAAACATGTGTGTAAGTTTAGATTTTAGTGATTAACAGCAATTTTTCAAAGTACAAATGCAAAACGAGTTGCAAATAATATTTGTCAGTTTTGTTATTTGTGCTACTAACTAATGAAATTACTTGTTTGCATTTTTTATTAATTCTGTAATTACTTACTGTTTCTTCTAGGCCATTTTTTTCATCCTGCCTCTTTTGAAATTGGTAAAATGACCCTGCCTTAAAAAAAAAAAAAAAAAATAGTGAAATTCACCTGTAGTTGTGCCAGAGATTTCTTGTAAAAAAACTTCCTCATTCAACAGTATTCCTAAATTCATGTGCCCAAGATCTTGCAAAAATAATAGAACTTTATTTCTTTAGAGAAAACAGGATACTATTAAAACGTTATTTAATTGTATTTTTGAATTTGTGATTCATAAAATTATTAAAAATTAAAGACACTTTATTTATCATACTAAAAGTTATTCAGTAAGAAAAACTTGGACTTACGTTGTCAAAATTTAATAATTAAAAACTCTTAGGATACTCATCAGCGTACACATAAATAAAAACTGTATTAAAAACACATTAAAAATTAATCCCTTTTTAATTGAATTTTTACTGTGTTTTTAATATAGTTTTTATTTATGTGTACGCTGATGAATATCATAAGAGTTTTTAATTATTAAAAATTATTCTTTTTTTTTTTTCTGATATCATTACTAAATACATTACTAATATATTTCCTCATGAAATAGTGCCCTGTTTTGGAACTAGCATCCTGCCCCTTTTTCTTTCTAAAATGAATTACATTATTAATTATCATTTAATTAAAGCTTAAAAATATATAATATGTTCCTAATTTGAGAGTTAATTAATAATTATTAATTTGAAGTAGCGCTAACTTATTTAATATTAAATGCAGTTATTAATAATTTTAATAAATGTTAAATATCACTATTATTTAATAAAGTTTTACGTATTTATTACAATATTAATGTATATAACATTATTGTATGATACTAATTAATGAAACTACTACTTTGCAGTTTTTATAATTTCTGTAATTACTAACTAATTATGTTAGCAATTAGTGGTTTAACTGTTTTGGAAACCTAAAACTCTTGGTAGCTATTCAGTATTTGAACGCTGGGGAAAAAATCATAAAAATCTGATTAAAAAAAATCCGATAAAAAAAAAAAATCATGATTTTTTTACACCCTAATTTAAAGTAAGTATATTATAAATTTAAAACTTTGTATAACTTTACCGGTGACTAATTGAATGTTTTTGGTACTCTCTCTTGTAAGTTCTTCATTTTATTTTCAGAAATTTGTAGATAAGCCCCTAACACTTTTTATTTTGTAACTGTATTCAGATTTTAGAAAATTATATAAACTATATTGCTTTCCTGGCTGGCAAGGAATTCAAATATGGTGTCAAAAGTGGATGTTACCATTTGAAAAATCAATGTTCGTGTATTTTTTTAAGATGTAGTGTAGACAATCCCCAAAGCAAAATTTATGAAAAGCATTTAATAGTAGATATTATTCTCGATCAATGGATACCTGTGTGTTTTTTATATGGTCATTTTCAGGAGAATTAATAGGGAGTGATCTTTTTTTTTTTTCCCCCATGATTCTTATAAGGTATCTAGTAACAGAAGAATAAAATAAGTAACCCCTAGCCTTGACATCATTCATCTACAACGAGCTAATTTGTGTTCAACTTATTGGAGGAACTTTTAGATATTACATGATTCATTTTTACAGGTTAAAATAAAGAAATGAAAGTTAATTTCATGCATAAAGGGAATCCATAAAAATTTACTGCAAAATATTTTTTGTACCTATTGTTTTGATTCTATTTTTTAATGTCTTATTTTACAAATCTGATCTGAACAACTTAGTTAACAATTGATGTATTAAAGGTATAGCATACTTGCCAGCTTCTAAACTTTAGGTGTAAATTTTACACTTTTTGACCATTTTGTACACTTTTACACTTAGGATACTTATTTTTACACTTTTTTGCAAAGTTTCTATTTTGTTTCATTTTTCTTCCCTCAAATCATGAATTACTTTCTACTGTTGCTTTTAATAATGACAAATTCTGAATGCAAAGGGGCTATTTAATATTGTCAGATGAATGAAATCATGTTTCATTGTCAAAAATCACCAGAAATAATCTTTTCATTTTCATTGTGTGTAAAAATAATGTTCTCAATATATTTGCTTAAGAGAACAGCAAAAAATGAAAACAAACAAACTATGTATATATGGCTTTAAAAACAGTTTCTTAATGAGTCTGGTAATGTTTTTCATGTTATCCGCATCAAACTATCTTTGTAATGGTCACCGCTGTAATATTTAACAATATTCATCTATTACGTAATTTTAAAAAAGCATGAGACACTCTTCACGTGCCATTTTACACTTTACTATTTTCAAGCATTGGCAGGTATGGTATAGTACGTTTTGTACTGCCTTTTCCAAGAGATCTTTTAGTAAAAATAATATAGTCCTCAGCCCCTTAAAGTCTTTAAAGACTTTTTATACTTTGTTCTGGAGAAAAATGCAAAATTCCAAAGGTTCTGTTATTACAATTATATTTGAAGAGTTGCATTCTTCTTTAGGCACCAAAATCCATGTTTGCCACGGGTGCAAAAAAGGCTTATTTTAGCTCTGAAACACATAATTTGCTGTTACTAATATATAGAAGTTGACATACACGATTAAATCCGTGGGGAACATTTGAATAATCGGGGCAGAACTGCGTTTTTCACAGTTTTGAAGAAAATTGAAAAAATTGTTCTATTTTTGAAATGGCGTACTGCACTTGCTATTGAGTGTATAAAAAAGTTGTAAATATGAAAGCTGTAGAGAATTTTATCTTCTCTACGGCAACGGGTCTCGAGATATTTAAAAAAATCCCAAAAAGGTCACAAAATTTTCTTGTTTTTTGGCCAGAGAAAATTTAGCCTTGAGAAATTTTGTTAGAAAACTTGGTTTTTCCATGTTGGCATCATTATAAACAATTCAGAAAAAAAAAATCTTCTACCTGACCTTTTGCAAGGTAACCCCCTTTTTTTGGTACATTTCCCCTGGACTAAGGGGCAAAATTACTGAATTTTTTAGTTTTACATTATTCCATATGTATATTTTAATATATAATTCTCGATAATATGACTGAACTCATGGTTTTTCATGAAGGAAATATGAATTTATTTCTGAAAAAAAAAAAAAAAAAAAAAAAAAAAAAATCAAAATATGGCTGATATAAGCTCACAATCTTTTTACCAAATATGTTTATGTATTAATCAAGATTTTTTGGTTATTAAGACTGGCTAAACCTGAAACAAGATTTCCTTACTTTATGATTTTGATGTGAATTAATAGGGTACCTTTAGGAGGAAAGTTTCATTGAATAATTCAAGGAAAATGTGTCTCACCTTTATTATGAGCATTTAATTATACATTATTAATTATTTACTTGACCTTTACTTTTAATAATTTAATCATTTTTAAAATTATCTTACTTTTTATCATTTTAGTTTATTACTTTACTTAATTATTTTAATATTTTACTATATTGCAAGCATTTAATATAATTTCGATTGCATTATTTAATTCAAATTACTGTTTAAAAAATGTAAACAAAGCAATGACCAGAAATCCACAAAATTCTAAAATCCACATAGCCTCTGGTCCCAAGCCGTGCAGATTTGAGGTAGTCTACTGTATATATGTATATATATATATTATTATTATTTTTTTTTATATACAATTTACTTCTGTTTTTACCTGAAAATAGATAAATGGCTTGTTTATGTTAAAAAAACTGTATAAATGTTGAGAAAATTGCTTTTGTATATGAAACAGCGAATAGCTTGCCAGAAAATATGCATAATTTTTTTTTCTTCTACACAAGCCGATTTTTTCTATCTTACGACGGCCCCTACACTGGAAAAACAGCCTTTTTTATACTTGCTTATCTCACAAATAACTGCATAGTCAATTAGTATCAAAAGTTTGTAATATTAAAATATGAAAAACTAATATGTAAAGTTTGTAATATATGTAATATGATAATTGCTTTATATTAGGTGGAAGATGCAATTTATGTGGGAATGTAAATCACTTGAGAAAAGATTGCCCTACTTTGAAGAAAAAAGGTATGCATAGATAGTTTTGTTCAAACTTCCTACAATTTTTATTTTCTTCTCTGATTCTTTTTTACTACCTATGAGGGTTTAAACTGCATAGTTTTTTTCTTATCTAGTGAAAGGATTTTAATGCAAGTAAAAATATACCAAGAAAATTTTCGCTTAAAATTTAAATATTTTTATCTTTTTTTTTCCTTCTCCAGATGTTCACAGCGCAACATAAATCTGTAATTTTAGATTTAAATTTTCTAAAAGCATTTAAGAATAAGAATTTCTTTCTCAAAAAAAAAATATTCTTTTAAAAAGTTTGCTCTAAAGAAAGATGGTTATTTAGACAATGTATTTAATCTCTCATCTAGAAATAATTACAATAGTGTTCATTCTAGGCCATTTTTGAAGGGCACAGCGTCCTGCATTTTTTCAAATGTACAAAATGCACCCTACCCTTTTTAAAAGTAGTAAAATGACCCACTAGTTGTACCCAGAGATTCCTATTAGAAATTTTCTCCATTCCATACTATTTCTAAATCTGTGTGCCCAAGAACTTGCGAAAATGTTAGATTTTCTCATTTCTTTAGTTCAAAAACAGGAAATTATTCAATCATGTTGTAATTTAATTGTACTTTTATTTTTATATCATAAAATCATTCAAAATTAATGTTATTTTATTTATCAAACCTAAAAATTACATATTTTCTCACTTTTTTCTTTTCTTAACTAAAGGCAATAATATATTTTCTCTTGCAATAGTGCCCTTTTTCTGTTTCAGAAATGCCCTTTTTTGTGAATAGCACCCTGCCCTTTTTCTTTCTAGAGTGCACACTAAATTACAATTTATAAAATTGAATATAAACTATTTATTCCAAAATCAAGCAGTTAATCCTTTAAATTTACATCAATGTTAATAAATATTAAAATCAATAAATTTAATCCTTACACGTGTATTTCCACTATTTGGTCAAGGATATTGAAATTTCTAAAAAACAAAGTTTGGCAGTTCAACAGCTATTTATAGCTCGCAAGATAAAAAAACATAAATGTTTTAATAAAAACAACTATTGATGATAGATTTAAAAATTATAAAAATCAATAAATTATTTTTATAATTATTCTTTCTTTATTTATATGTTTAAGGGTGTAATTTGTTTATTTAAACATTAACAATTTAAATGTGTCCAAAATATGAATAAAGAAATGTACACACAAAATTTTTTTGCCATGACTTGTAATCTGAAAAGAGCCTCAAATCTGTGAAATGCTTGAAACCAGATTAGTGGTCTACTATTGAACATAATTTAAAGGACAGTTCTAGTAGGTCTTTATTTCAACTTTCAGCATACCTTTTATTGGCATCCTGCTGATTTTTGAAAAATATTACCTAATGCTCATTGTATCATTGTGCAGTGCATATGTTATGTAGTAATCCTTCATTATATTGTGCCTTGCTATATCACTCCTCCCCCCCACCCCCACCCCAAATGTCTCCTAAAACAAAATAGGTTCTAACTGAACTATTTTTTTTTTTCTGCGTGTTATTAATTGTATTAAGAAATTTATAATGTGTATAAACAGATGTTTTATAGAGCAAAAGATTAAACATTTACTTGTAGGTAGAGATGGAAAATATAGTAAATTTTGGTTAACAGGTTCTATCGTTTCATTCTTGTACATGTTCCAACAACCTGTTATTTTTGTAACATATAACTAATTGCTGCATATGATGTCAATGGATGTTTTAATTAGAAGGTATTTAAACAAAATACTTGAAATACTTTTTGGACGTAAGTATAGACGCTGATTTTCATTGAAATGAATTCACACCATTAAATTAGTTTGTGGTTAAAATCTTAAATTGTGCAAGACAAAAATTTACCTAGTTATGACACTATGAATTTCATGCATTTTCTGCATTTTTTTGGCACTAAAAACACATTTTTCCATTTACTGTGACTAAAACGTTAAAAATTCATGAAATTCACAGTATCATAACTCAGTAAGTTTTGTTCCTATATGAACCAATTTTTAGTGTTTTACCTGTTAGAACATGGAGGAACATTTTCTAAATAAAGCTTGTGATGAGGCCCAAGCATTGTATAAAATTTGAAATTTCTTAACTTTTTAAAAATTAATTATTTTAACATAAATCGATTTTTATATGATGCAGAACAAAATGTAAAAGATTTTTGTAATTGGTACTATACCTCTAAAACTAACTGTTATTAGCTATTGGTAAACGATAATAAGAGATACCCTGTATAAAAATAAACACAGTTTTAAAAGCCAGATTGGTAAAAAAGCGAAATTTAATCCCCGACTTCATTGCAGCCATATCCGTCAACACATCCCACAAGAATACGAAAATATTATTTATACTCTTTTAATCAAATTCAATTCATCCCAACAAATTTCTTATGTACAAATATGTTTTCAAATTAATTACTGTTGTATTAAAATTAAGTGTTCTCACAAATTTTATGATGCTATTTTATTTTTTTCTTTGTTTTCAGTAAAATAAAATCACAGAAATAAAAAAAGCTTTTCAGCTGTCATTTTTTAAAAACGCAATAATGACAAAGTGAAAAAAAAAAAGAAAATAATAATAATAAAAAGAAAATAAAAAGATCCCCCCCCTATCAGAAACCTCCTCCCCCTAATTTCAATATTTAAAATCAAAGAAACCACCATCTGCCAAGCGAACGCTGCCCAAAGAATTGAAACTAAAAAACACCTTTACAGTTCACAAAACAAACCATCATCTGCTTATATCCATTACTCGATCGTCATTTCCCTTTCCATTCCAAAAAATGAGAGAAGTCTTTTTCCGTTCCATTCCAAAATACTCTACTGACTCATTCCACAGTAATTGCAATTATTTTAAGTTATATCCACAGCCCGTCATACTGATTACTTACAAAAAAATAACTGTCAAATTATAAACCGAATGCCAGTAACTTTAACAAATAATGAAAAATGAATTACCAAATATGTGTTATTTTCCCGCCACTGAATGGCCAGATTTTTCCAAGGAATTGAAGTGTGATTGGTGTATTGAGAAATCACTTCCCAGCTATTAAGCTTTATTCATTTTTCTTCAGCTGCCGCTGCTTTGTGTAGTTGCTGAAGTCTTAGAAAGACATGAAAAGTAGATTTTTGATTTCTTCTCGCTTTGGAGCATTCTAACAAGAGTTCATAAGCATTTAAAATATGATTTTTTAAGTAAATTTTTAAGCTCTTTTTTTTTTATTAATGTAGAAAACAAATTTTGTAAATTTTATTTGTATTACAATTTTGATGTGTATTTCTAAAAAACGATTGTTTCACCTCTTTTTTTAATACTTTGCTGGTATAGCATTCTAAAGTTAACAGGGATTTTTCGTTAATCTGTTACTAAATAATGAACTATACAACAATATCATTGTTATTTATCCTAATACATTAAATAATGCCGATCTCTACTTGTAGGGTATCAATTTTCTTAGCCATTTTAAAGTCTTTGAATATATATGTATTTCCATATGTCTAAGGTTGCTAAGGCATTTTTTACAACTTTGACACACTATAAATTTTGAAAGAAATGAGATAGTCAAGTTATGATAAAGTTTTATTTAGTGTATGCAGTTTTTAAAATATTCTAGCAGTAGTCTAATTCCTCTCAAGAGAAGCTCTAGCATGTGTATGATGTGACTATTTGCATCTTTAAATCATTGATATTAGCCAACAGAGTGTGCTATCTGATGATATAGCTAATCAAGGACTGTAACAGTAAATCCATCGGCATGAGAATTCCTTTTTCGATTATAAATTTACAAATACCTTTTTGCTTAAAAAAAAAAAAAAAAAAAACTTGCCTTTCAAATAAAACTTTGTTTTGCATGTGTCAGCATAACTTGCCTATCTTTTTTTCCTTTCTCATTTTATTGATTATCAATCATGTAAAGATAATTCTTATTCATCCTGTATAATGAGCAGCTACTGTATATTTGTTCTATACAAATTATTTAAACACTAATTACTATATATAGAAGCAATCTTTTTTGTAAAAAAAACTTCCACTCCATGCATAATCGAGAAAAAAAGATTTTTTCCCCCTTCCATCTCCTGTCTATTTTTACTAATCGTCAAATGATAATTTAAATTATTGAGAAGTTCCCTTTAAACAATATGATGACATTTTTAATATGTAAAATAGTCAGTGGTGTAGTCGTAAAAAAAAAAAAAAAAAAAAAACAGAGGGTATACGCTTAAGGCAAAGGATATACCCTAGAATGTAGAATGTATATATTATGGCTTTTATGAGAAACAGAGGCTATATGGTGGTGCTTAAAAAATCCAGAAGGTATACAGTGTATACCTCCGTATACCCTCCACTACATCCCTGAAAATAGTACTGTTTGCTTTAACAACATATCCAGATTTAAAAATTATTGGCTTATTTTTTCCAAAGTTAGAATCTGGAAATATCCTGTTATTTTCTTTTTTCCTAATAAAATTAGTATGGAACTACCATAAAAACAAATTATTTCCAACAGCTAATAAAACAAGTCATATGTAAACATATATTTACGAAAATATAAAATTGTACAATTTGCTTTTTATGATAATAGTAAAATGATATTTCTTATTTTTACTACAAATTTTTTTTATTAATTTAAAAAGATATTTTGAATTTAATTTTTTTTTTTAAATATAAATAATTCTTGTTTATATTTTTTATGTATTAGAAAATGAAGAAGAAGAAATTACTCTTCCTACTCTTAATGAAGATGTTAGTATTGATGCTGAAGTGGTGAAAAAAGAAGAGATTAAGAGAAAATCTCATAAAAAATCAAAAGTTGTAAAATTTTAAATATATATTAAATAAAAGTTGTTTATTTATTGTATTTAATTTATTCATGATTTCTTACACTTAATGAAAATAAAAGCAGTTTTGTTATGCTCTTATCAACTTTGATGAATTAATTTATTAATCAGTATCTATTGTTTTGTTTTGATGCAGCCCTTCAGAAAATATCAGAATGTTAACATCTAAGCTAGTAAGTAGTATAATCTGACTATCTATCTATCTATATATAATTAAATGAAATCACAAATGTAACAATTAATCGAAAAGATAATTCGAATGATGAACACAGGAAATAAAAAGCTATGAACAGTTTATGGATTTATCAGAGGATATATATATAATTAAAAGGAAATCACATGTAAAAATCAAAGAAAAGATTACAAAAATTAATATATATATAATCTAATAGTTTATCCTATGTTTTCTAAAGCTTACTACATTGAGTTATAGGCACTAAATGATGAGGTTTTCTGTGCCCATTTAAATGCTAATATGTTAGATTCTGATTTGAATTCAATACAAACAGGGAAAAAATTAGATGCTAAATGATTAATTAATTAGTAAGTGATCTGAGTTGATTCATTTATTTGCATTAATCTGGTGAAACTTGCTTAACCATCTTACATATGCAACTTTTATTCAGTTAAAACTTCAGAAAAATTAAAAATGTCATTGGCAGTATCCTTCCTTGGATTAGATGAAATCTTATGTAAATAAAATACTCAAGTTCAGATATGTCAAGCAATTTCAGATTCTCCATAATTGTTAAAGTTTCTTACCATAAATTAGAATCTTGCTGCCACTTGTGCTGGAAAAATCTCACTTTGCATTAGGGATGGCAAATTGCTGAAAAATCTGAGAGAGATTTAAGAATCATAGTTCTTAATTATTAAAAGGGCAAATTAGACCAAAGTGCAAATATGCCCTTAGTTTATAGTGTTTTAAAAGCTGAAGAAATTTTCGAGATTTATGATGAAGTAATGATTTTCCCTCAGATAATTAAAATTTAAGCAGATTGATTTATGAAAAATGAAAGTTGGCGAAACAGCACCGAAAACTGGCGATATGAAGCAATTAAAATAATAATACAAAGTTTTATTATTTTAAAATGAAAGTTGATTGAATTGTATTTAATGTTCTTAGCATTTAAAAAATAATAATCATCCACCACTATTATCTATTTAAGCTGTTTAATCCCACTAGTGGATTGCTACATAGAGTTATTCTGTCTGAGAGCAAAGTGGTTAACCATTTTTTTTTTTTTTCCTTTTTGAATATTTGAAAATTGATTAGAATAAATATGCCCTTTCACAATAGTGCAGTCTGCTTAAAAATAATTTTAATTACAACATAATTTATTTTTTAATTATTATTAAAACTTTGCTTTATAGTTTGTATTAAAGTAAAATGAATAATAATTTATTTTTTACTATGCTTTCAAGTATTTTTCATACCTTAAATTTGGTACATAAACAAGAAAAAATTAAATTTGAAAAATCCAAAAACTCGACTGCATAAAAAGCGAATTAATTAATTATTTCTCATCAATGTGAAACTATTTTTTTATATTACTTACCTATTTTTTTTTTATTTACTTGTATTGATGACTTTTAAGTTGTGTTTAATTGTTAGTTACTATCTATAAACACTGTTTTGATGAGACCTATAGATGATGGTTAGAGTTGCAATAAAGCTAGAGACCCTACCTACACAACTTCCAGGTTGTGTAGTATTTAAATGGAGCTTCTGACTGTAAAATAGTCAAAGAAACATCGTCTTCATTTTGAAAGACCTATCCAATGATATGCCACTCAATATGAAGCATAAAAATATTTTTTCATCTCTACCACTATTTTGTATTTAACGGCCACCATTTAGAATTTATAAAAACAAAACCTAGCCTATAACCATCGGATGGTTAAGACGAATCGATAGAGGGATGTTTTGAGGGTATTGACTGTATTAGGATGTTTTGAGGGTATAAAGAAATCCACATTCCCAGGTACGCGGGTGTGAATGAGATGGTTTCTCGTTGCGGGAGTCTTCTTCCCTAAAAACTTGAGATATTGATAAGTAAATGGAAATATCATTTGAATTACTTAAATGAGATTTTTAGATTTTTCCGTAGTGGAGTACGAATGCGCAAACAACACAATAAACTCAGATCCAGAAGATTCACTAATACTTGTAGCGAAATAAGGAAACTTTAATGAAAATTTGAAGAGACACATAAGTGCCTTGGGAGTGACCCCCCTTACACACAATCAAAACTTAATCTTTACATTCTGAGAAGCAGGCAAAGAGTGATGAGTTTCACACTTTCATTCGTAAAGATTTGGCGATATATAGATATTAGGTAAGACACAGATCTTGCCAAGGGGTGACCGTTACATTGGAATACATGGGGTAGTTTAATTTAGATGAAAAGCCTAACAGGCGATAATTAGCCAAGCGTTAGTCCGTGAGAAAGTAAGAAAGAATCCGAAAGCTGTCAATAGCATTGGAATGAGTGCGGTAACTTGAAAAGCGACTTAAGTTTAAAAGTACATCTGGATATTATTATCTAACCGCTGGTTTAACCAAAGTTTTGACTATCTCTTAGTAAAGGATCAAATTAAAAATCTGACAGAGAGAAATTTTATAGGCAGATGCAACGCGAAAAGAATGACTCTTTCGAAATGAAATGGCTGTGAATAATATTCTTTTTTTATTTTATTTACATAGATAAAAGAGCAGAGAGAGAGTTTTCTGGGAACGTTAAAGTAATGTGAAAAGGAAAGAAGATTAATTTAAAATTTAGATATACAAAAAGAAATAGAAAGGGGATTTTTATATTGATAGTTAATGTTAAATTTTAACTATCTAGGGATCATATTAATTACCTATAAAGAATACTATATGTGATATCAAACGATATCACATATTTCCCCCCAAAAACCGACCAGCCTTGAATGCCCAGAGATGGGGAAGGGAAAAGAGAGGAAAAAAAATCTGTGTCTTCTCCAAAGAAATAATAAAAACTTTACATGAAACAATACAAAACAATATCTTGAAATTGCAAATATATATATATATATATATGATTATATATGTCATGACTTAAATATGCTTCATAATGTCCTTTTTTATAAAGGCTCAGTAGAAGTTCAAAAAGGTTCACGTGAACTAGTCTTATAGACTATGTTTTAATAGACAGTATTCTTAACTGTACTTGTGCACATATTAATTCAACAACAGGAATTTTTTTTTACCTGTTTTGTATTATGTGACGTCACATTAAAATAAGGTACCATTATCAATAAATTTGCAAATATTTGTTAGAAACTGATTGTCATGACCAGTATTGAGAAGCTTTAAAAGAAGCTCTATAATTCTTCTCAAAATCTTGATCCATTTCAGATCATAAAAATAAGTGGACAAAAAAAATAAACACAACATATAACTAATTAACATACAGTATGTAAAATAGCTAAATAATATTTATAAAAATATGAATAAGCGATATAGATGGGCACAGAAATGTAATTGGGGCACCCATTCAGGAATGTTTCTCAGCACAAATGAAGTGTGTGACCATAGGACCATAATTTTAAATTGAACCCAATTTCTGAGTGCAGTGATTAGAAAAACAAAAGAGATGATTAGATTACAAAACAAAAGAACTGTATCTAATATCAAAATATAAAATATTTAAAAAAATTCTTCTTTTTTTTTTTTTTTTTTGTGAGTAGTAGTCGTTATCTACTAATAGCAACTGCAAATACCTCATGCAGTGAGCCCGTTTATTTATCAAAGTTTTAACTTATTAATATGTCAAGATGACATTGTGTTAGTGAGGATCTGTACTGTGGATAAAGGTGAGGAAATTCCTAACAATTTACTGCAAATGAACAGCATTAAAGTAACTGTTTTTTTTTTAAACACATCGTCTGGCTTGTATAATTTAAAAGTGGTGTGTATCGAAAAAAAAAACACTTTAAATGTATTATATGAGAAAAGAAAATGTATTATGTGATCGTAGAAAAAGCATATGACAAAAGAGAAAAGCAACTGCTACAAAAGTATAGAGTTGTTTTAAATATCATTGAAGGATTAAAATTATGTAACTGTGAAAAAATGCCAAACTGTCAATTTGCAATTAGGCAAAGTGATGATGACATTACTGTGTCATGGTATTTAGAACCAAGAAATTAAACAATAATTTAATAACTGGTAACTTTTAAAATGTGAGAAAGTTTAATGATGAAAACCTGGTGTAACATAAAACTAGAAAAGAAAAAAAAAACATGAGCCTAAAATAAAAAAAATATGCATAGTATGTGAAGAGGTAGTTTCCTATTTACTGAGAAATCTTTGTTGTTAAACAAAGTGATGGTGACATGAGAATGTCATTACATAACAAAATATTAAAAAGCAAAAAAAAATTAAGTGTATGCAAAATGTAAAGTTTAATAAATGTTTACGTTGCAATGTATCATGTAAAATCAAAAGTAGTCCTGGTATAGTGAGACATAAAAACAAACATACAAAAAGAATGTTAATGTGCAAAGGTTCAAAAACTTGAAAAAAAAATGAATATTTTCAATTCAGTGTGCAATGTTTAAAAACAAACAAACATATATGCATGACTAAAAATGTAAGCAAATCTCAATGAACTAACGATGTATACGAGTATCGAAGCAATGTGTGTCAGTAAACAAAGGTTAAATTCAACGACATAATTGCATGCGTAAATGAATACAGCAATCAAAGTATATCAATGAACAAAAGTGAAAAATTATTTCAAAGAAATAATGTGTAGGGGTACCTCACTGACTAGTGTAAAAGTAAAACAATGAACTAAAGTGTTTGTAAAAGAATGAAACTTGCTTTTGAACTCATGTGTCTAACAAAAATATTATTACAATGAACTAAAGTGTCTACTGTCTACCAAAACAAAATTGGTATGAACTGATATGCAAAACAAATCACAAGAAAGAAAACAAACTATGAACTAATATGTGTAAGGAAAAAAATTCTATGAACTAATTATTGTCATGAAAGAAAAAAAAAATAGTGCAATTGGTCCCTGAAGTACACAAAATATTGACAATGCTATGAACTCGTGTAAAGTGTTTTTTCTATGAACTCAGTGAACTATGAACTCAGTTGTGTAAGCTATGAACTCAGTTGTATGAACTATGAACACAAACTCATTGTGTACATATGGAACCAAGAGCATTGTATCACAAGCACAAAAATGCTTAGCCTAAAGTTAAAACAAACAAACAAAGAACTGTGCTTTTAAGTAAAGAAAAGCGAAAATGACAAATGTGACCAGGAAAAGCTTCTTGTGTGATAAAAATGTAAGCATTTGTACTGAACCTTTGAATTAAAACTATCAAAACAACTGTCTAAAGTTTTATACCGAATATCCAAAAAAAATATCTAAAGAAATGTAAATGTTGTAAAAAGTGTATAGTGTTGCCCTTCTGATAAAAGAAATCTTTTACATGTGAGAGAAAATAAAACAAAAATGATCCACATCAGAGTATTTTCACACAAAAACAATATATTTTCAATCATCCGACCATTTGCGCGCCGAATAGCCCGATGAAAAAAAATATATATAAAGCAGAACACAATTAATTTCTAAAAAAAAACAAACCTTTAACTTTAAAATTAAATGTGAATTAAATTATCACATATGCCATATGATGAAGCAATAAGATGTACCTAAGTGTATAAAAAGTGAAATATTACAAAAGTGATTTTTTTTTTTTTTTTAATCCTTCACAATGCTGTATCTATCGAGAGAAAAAAAAATTACTGTATGTGTGTGAAAGGAGGGGAAAAGAAACCCCAAACTCGTGAACTAGTGAAATGTATGTATACAAATGGGCAAAATTGTATTCTAAATGAGAAAATTTTGTGTAACATAAACAAATATCCAACATATGAAGTACTTGTGAAAAAAAATTGAAAAAAAATATAAGAAATCCAAATCTTTCTTAAAAGTGTTCTTTTCAACAAAAATGATGTAAACCGGAGAAGTGAATATTATCTTTGAACCACACTGTAATTTTATTTTTAAAACGGGCATGCATGGGCGACTACTGCTATCAATAAAGGTTCTAGAACAATTCTGAATACTTTACAACAAAAAAAAAAAAAATTTCATTACCAAAAAAATTAAAATTAAACAAAAATATTATTTGTCACACACTTCTCTTTCTTTTACCCAATGCATTCGTGAAATTTAAATATAAAACGAAATGGGGAAAAGTTATATTTTCGAAAAAAATATATATGGGTAACCAAAAATTGTCGCAATATTATATGACACAACATTTGAATTTAATAACATAAAATGCATAAAATATAAACCCATCACATTTTCAAAAAAAAACTTGAAATAATAATATAAGCATAATCGAAAAATTATGATAAAATATGAAAGCATAAAATATTTCTAGATTGCTTTAATTATTAAACTTTTTTTTTAAAGCACTGGGAAACGAACATCTATATATATTTAAAAAGACTTACCTTTGATAAAAATAAAAAAAAATGTTAAACACATATAGTCAAATTAAAATATTCTGCACAAGAACCAAATAATTGATGGCACACGAATAAACACAATACTGAAATTTAAATATAAATTTCCATTTTTTAGTTTTCATAAATGTAACCCTGCGTAGATAAAAACACAACCCTTGTAATAAAATCTTACCTGTTATCTAAATATATTAAATTTACTGGGAATGTTAGAAGTTACATCCATGCAGGAAAAAAAAATATATGTAAAAAAAATCAGAGTAACCAATTTTTACACCTTCCCACCTGAGATACTACCTTAGTGTAAAAAGAAACAAATTACTAAAATAAAATAATACTCCTCATCAGTAAAATAAACAAATAGCTAAAATAAGATTGTGAACCACATTAAAAAGTAAAATATAAGATAACCATACAAATAGAATAACTTGAATAACTTTCTCAATTTAAAAAAAATTGTTCATTGCCACAGTTTGTGTTATATGTAAATGTATCGTGGCTATTGTAACACAGTTGTAAATTGGCTTTAAAAGAGTACTTTCAATCAATTATTTTTGTTTTCATTTCTTTTTTTTTTTCAAGAGAAATAATAAACAGTTCTCAAAATAAATAGTGAAAAGAAACAATCATAATCGCAAGGTGCGTTCCTATAAAAGCGTTAAATATCTTATTCATAACCAGGTAATTATATGCACAATTTGTATAAAAAGATTTCGAATATGCAGACCCATTTTTTTTTCTTTTACCTTTTTTTATACTGACAATTTAGTTCAAAAATGTGAAGTGTTAATGTACATTTAATGCACAGAAATGTCGTAAAACTAGACATTTAAAAAAAAAAAATCACATCACGGGAGCGACAACTGTATTTTCGAACTTGATGAGACATATTTCACAAATAAATTTTGAACACCGATGACTAATCAACCGTGTAGCAATTATTCTTGAAATCACACCACGTATCTTAATCACAATCCAGTTTCACACTTTTTTTTTGCAAGTACACGAGTACTTCTTTGAAATCTTGAATACTCAAAAACAGATTCACACACATCGCGCGCACAGGCACTATTCGAAAACTGACACTTTATTTTTCTCAAGCAGAAGGTGAAAATTCTCCAATCAGGCGAAAATGACACACGAGTAGAAAATTCTTTAATCATCCGCTTTCTTATACCCTTATCAGGCGAGCGCAGGAGAAAACGGAAACAACAAACATCTTTTCGACTCAAACGTTGACATCAGAGACCGGCGTATTTGAATGCCCGTAGATCACGTAGCACCCCGTCGGCGATGAAACGGTCGACACACAGGGCTCACACACCCGGATGAATGTTTCCATATAATTGTTTCTATAAGTGTTTCCATATAATTGAGTAATCCAAAGAGCGAAGATTCGTAATTTTTTTAAAAGACCAATGCTGAATAAAAGCGAGGGTCACTCCCAGCTACAAGTTTAAACAAATCTTCTTCCTTCGGCACCAAAGTTTGTGAAAGAGATGTTTCTCGTTGCGGGAGTCTTCTTCCCTAAAAACTTGAGATATTGATAAGTAAATGGAAATATCATCTGAATTACTTAAATGAGATTTTTAGATTTTTCTGTGGTGGAGTACGAATGCGCAAACAACACAATAAACTCAGATCCAGAAGATTTAAACTAATACTTGTAGCGTAATAAGGAAACTTTAATGAAAATTTGAAGAGACACATAAGTGCCTTGGGAGTGACCCCCCTTACACACAATCAAAACTTAATCTTTACATTTTGAGAAGCAGGCAAAGAGTGAGTAGTTTCACACTTTCATTCGTAAAGATTTGGCGATATATAGATATTAGGTAAGACACAGATCTTGCCAAGGGGTGACCGTTACATTGGAATACATGGGGTAGTTTAATTTAGATGAAAAGCCTAACAGGCGATAATTAGCCAAGCGTTAGTCCGTGAGAAAGTAAGAAAGAATCCGAAAGCTGTCAATAGCATTGGAATGAGTGCGGTAACTTGAAAAGCGACTTAAGTTTAAAAGTACATCTGGATATTATTATCTAACCGCTGGTTTAACCAAAGTTTTGACTATCTCTTAGTAAAGGATCAAATTAAAAATCTGACAGAGAGAAATTTTATAGGCAGATGCAACGCGAAAAGAATGACTCTTTCGAAATGAAATGGCTGTGAATAATATTCTTTTTTTATTTTATTTACATAGATAAAAGAGCAGAGAGAGAGTTTTCTGGGAACGTTAAAGTAATGTGAAAAGGAAAGAAGATTAATTTAAAATTTAGATATACAAAAAGAAATAGAAAGGGGATTTTTATATTGATAGTTAATGTTAAATTTTAACTATCTAGGGATCATATTAATTACCTATAAAGAATACTATATGTGATATCAAACGATATCACAGCGGGAAACACATAACCCTTCTTGGCAGTATCGGGAAAAAATAAAATGAGCTTAGCAAACACATGGATAAGTATATAAAACAGTGTGGTCCAACCTTTAGTTACCTGAGGGCCAATCAAACTTTAGGATAGGAATGTGAGAGCCAGAGACATTCCAGAAAGAAAATGAATTACATATTTCATTCAAAAACTTTTATTAAAATTTATATTAAAAGAAGTTTAACATACCAATTCATTTTACAGTTGAGAAACAATGTGATAATTGAGCCTGCTTTCCTGATACAAGTTTATCAATATCCACTGTAAGATCAGTAAGGCAAAGTCTCAGGATCGATTCCAATGAAGCACTTTCAATTCAATTTTTTGTTTTTTATTTAATTTGTTTGAGAGCAGAAAAAGCACTTTCGCGCACATATGTACAGCCAAACAGCAATAACATTTGGAGAGAGAATTTAAGCAGTTTAGGAAAACGCTCTTTAAAAATCAGTTTCCAGAAATTTTCAGTGACATCATACTTTTTAGCCTGTTAGAATGGGTCTGCCTAAGATCATAAATTTCCGTTTGAAGGTCGCAGGGCACTTCACTCATTTCAATACTCATGGTGTTATTTCATGAAACATACTAAAATTTGTGCCACTTTTTTCTTCTTTCAACTGCTGACAAGATGGGAAGTGTGCCATATTATTTGCCTTCAATGTAATTTGCATTGTATCAAGTTTTTTGTGAAAGCCCTCAATATGTCCATAAAGCTGAGAGATGTTTTGTTTTCTGCCTCAAGCCAGTGCACTTCACATTACAATGAAATGTCTCCATACTTAGCTTCCAAATTGTCCAGGAATGCAATAAATGCTCTCTGTCTATGGGTTTTATTGCCTCACCTTATTAAATGTACAGTATTTACAACAGTTTTCATTGTCTCACTGAGCCTTATAATTTTTTCACAGAGAGCCTCCTGGTGAATAATGCTGTGGAAAACAAACAATTCATGCCATTTTCTTTACACAGTCCTACTAACTCAGTTTTATGACCAACCATTGCTTTAGTTCTATCTGTTACAATACCAGATCACTGCACAAAACCTCCATATTTAGAAACAACATCATCCAGTGCATTGAATATGTCAATACCTTTTTTGCTGGTTTCTAATGATTTCAATTCCAACAGTTTTTCATGAATTTCAAATTCTTTTTTTATTGTTCTGACAAACATAAGGAGCTGGCTGATGTCAATTATATCTGTACTCTCATCTAGAGCTAGAGAGTAAAGTTCACATTTTTCTAAAATGCCCTTGAGAGAACCTGAAACTCTCAACACCCATATCATTAATTCTTCTCCTTACTGTCTGACAGGGTTGCCGGCTTTTAGCCAGGCCAAAAAAAAAGCCGGCCGGCTTTTTTTGGTTTTAACCACTTAAAAAAAGCCGGCTTTACTTGAAAAAAGCCGGCTTTACTTGAAAAAAGCCGGCTTTTATTTTTCAAAAAGGTGGTTTATAGATAATTCATATAAAATTTGGATTAATTTATTTTCAATACACTTATAAATATTTTCTACTAAAAAAAAAAAACAAACTTCTATTAAATTTTGTCAAATAAATAAGTCCTTATAACTGCTAGAATGCAGCTGTGAAGGCATTATATCATAAAAAAATTATAAATATTCAGAAGAATACATTAAATTAGACTCTAAAGTATTGGTTTGGAATTCTTTATTATAGCTCTACACATACCACACATTTTAAATATTATATGAAAGAATAAGAAAATGTCACACATCAAAATAGAAACATTCTTACATACTGATATTTATTTTTAAAATTGATTAAAACTAAATAACATATGTATTTAATAACTGAAATTATCTTATATAATACTTGAGAACAAACACCCAGTAATAAGCAATTGATATTCTAACTTATAAAAATGATATATGTAAAAAGTTTTTCTACTACTAAGCTGTTATGTAACTTATTCCAAAAATGTCCATACGGGCAGGTTAAAATCATAGAATGAACAATGTTGAAAGAGAAATTAGGAAGGATATAACATTTGAGGAAATGTTTAGTACATGTAACTGCATAAAATAAAGAGAACAATTAAAAAAAAATTCTCCAAATGAAACTTGTTGTATTAAAATTTTGAAAAGCTAGTTGCTATTTAAAATAGTGCATATATTATATATTCATGCATAAATAAATGCAGTTATTCATAATACTGTTTTAATAGAGAGAAATGATGTTTTTATTAAATGACTTTATAGGTGATTTTAAATAAGTGCTTATGAGAAATAAAATAAGACTTGTATATTAATGTCCCTTAAAATTAGTTAATAAAATATATAACTAAGCAACCATTGTTCTTTTTAATTATATAAAGCAGTAAAAATGAAAAAAAAGGGTGTTAAGGTCAGTGTATACAAGAGAAAGCAATTGGTATGGCCTTTTATTTCAATATTAATGTCTTCATTATTGAAAAACTGGGTTATATTGATTTCCACCTCAATTAAATGTCTTTAAAACTAATTAAAAAACACATAAAAAGTTGTAATATATAATTAAAATGCTTTACTGTATAAAAGCCAATTTTGGCCAAAAAAGGTCAATTTTGGCCAAAAAAAGCCGATTAAAACCAATAAAAGCCACCGGCGTGGCTTTTTTTAATTTTAGCCGGCTTTTTTGCAACCCTGCTGTCTGATGAGACAAGGAAACTGTTTCAAACTTTTTAGTCATCTTATCTCCAAATGAAGATGCCATTTTTACAGCACATCTGTTAATGAGCTCACCATCCCTAAAAGACTTTTTACTTTAGCTAGCTCTAAACATACTTCATAAGACGCCTTTAATGCAGCAGTGTTTGATGATTGCAAGATATTCTGTCTAGTTAGTTTCAGCTTCAAATCATTAAACACACAACTTCTGGCGCTTCCCTGATATGAAACGTATTTTGATTTATGCAAGCTGGTATAGTGTCTACTTCACATTAAACTCCTTCGAAACACTTAAGACTTGAGAACAGATTACATACTATGGTTTTCCATTATGTTCAACAAAACAGTAACTTTTATGCCACTTTGACTGAACTTTTCCTTTCTCATCTTCAACACACCATTTCTTAAGTTACGCCATTTTAGGTAACGCTCTCGCGACAACAACAATCTATTGTCATACTATATCTCTCGAACAACAAAAACAACCACTTTGAACTGCTCTGCATTCTGAAACCTTCCAGTCCGATTACCCGCCGCCTGGGAGCAGGGTTGCTTCTTGCCTTTGCCCCCTGCCTCCTTCATAACAATACTGAATGAAAGTGAAAATCGAAGTAAGCATGCCACAGATTAAAATGGTTGAAGAGAGAAGCTTCAATATGGCCGTTATAGGGGAAATGAAGATTGTAAGGTGTTGCTGACGTAAGTTTTAAAAAAACCTAAAGCAGTAAGAAGGGCAAGAGGCAGCAGACCACACTGATATAAAGTATAACTGTGAAAACTGAACTGCTAGCGATCAGAAAGAAGAAGAAAAAAAAATCAATTTCAAACATGTTTCTATCTTTACAGGTATAATTATCAATACTGAAACACTTAATAGGTTAAAAGTTTGTGATGCAGCACTAGAGATGTAAATTTTGTGGAAATTTTGAAGTGGTGGAAAAAAACAATTTCTTTTCTAGTTTTTTCTGGAAAAATTAGAAATTTTGGAAAAATTGATTTCCCACAAATTTTTCTCAAAAATAAGTTATATTTTCGTATAAAATATAAAAAAACAAGCTTTTTTAATACTTATGCACACAATATAAAGGACAAACATATCTGTGCGTAACGCATACGTCATTTTGCGAATGGCAACACTTTGAAATAAAATTTTGGTTTTGCAATTTTCTCTACTGTGAATTTTTAAACTTCTAAACATCGCACATTTTAAATTTTTACACCGTCGTATAAGGAAAAAAATGCTCTTTTAAATGCAATTTGTTTGAAAGCTGTATCTCAATTTATTTTTGAGATATTAATTTTTTTGTAGTTTTTAATACCATTTTTCTTATCGTGGCAACAAAAGTACCTCATTTCTATTGAAAATAAATGGAAAATAGTTGAAAATAAGAGATACTGTATTTTTTTGCTGCCATTTTCTCATAAAACCTGGAACAAAAAGTTGAAATTAAAATATAGGCTATGTCAAGAATATTGTCTGTTACTCCGTGATAATGACGTCATATGCACTCTTTTCTATAGATGAAGTTTAAGACGAGATTGTAAAAGTGGATTGCTTTAGCGGTTGCAAATGACGTCATTTTATGAAAAAGTGCGTATTTTAATTCTTAAACCTGAATTATGTTTTGTAGAAGTGCGTCATTTTCACAGCCCAGATGCTTTGAAATTCTTCTCAGGTGAAAATGCTTCACTTTTGAAAATAATGTAATCGAAATCACACACTGATAAAACGCAATGTTTTATAAAAATTTAGAGTGTCTTTATAAAAGAGAGGTGACAAGCAAATAATAGCGATTTATATAACAGAAATTGATGATTCTTGCCTGGATGGATTTGCTTCGCCAAGTTAGACAAGAAAACAAGTAATTCGTGGTTTAAAATAATATTGTGTTCCTGAAGTTTTTGTCGAAAATTTTCTCGAATAATAAAATTTTAATGCTATTCTTTAGGATATTCTACTATAATTTTATCAAAATAACATAATTTGCTTAATTTAATTTTTCCTAATATTATATGAGCTATATATTTAAAACACAAGTGTGTTTTTTTGTCATCTGCCCTGATCTTTCTGCTGAACCAATTTTACTGGTATCTTTTTTAAACTGAAAGCTCTTCCTCTGTAGATGTGATCGCACTATCTGTTTTATTTTAAATATTCCCACTTTTATATTTAATTTGAAAAGCATTTCATGAAATTTCTTCAAAATGATGAAAATTAGATAGCTTTCATTATTGCATACAAGAGAGAAATAATGAGGTATTTTTAACTTTATTCATGCTATTTTCTCTGATAAAAACTCAAAATTGTTGTACAAGGTTTAGTGGCACAAAATCCCATTAGGAGCAGAATATTATAGTAGGGGCATAATAACGGAAAATGACGTACTGCTTTTGAAAACACGCATTTTTTCTCATAAATTTTCTATATTGTTTTTCCTTCTGCATGTGTACTGATACTAAGTTTCAGACACTAGGCGAAATGCTTATTTAAGTGAAAATGAAGTCACATTTAAAAGAAAGCGATCATTTTCTTAGATAAAACTAAACATTTTAACACAAATGCGTCTAAAAAACAAATTATGGAAATTTTTACTCTTCAGAATTGAGATTAGAATCTCAAGTAAAGAGTGCGTCTGTTCACATAAAAGCTGTTGCTGACAATCGGGACTTCAAGTTTTGAGTTAAAATGAGTTTTAAATGATCAAACAAAATACAAATTTTTAAAAATGATGAATATGGATATGAGAAGTGCGTATGCAAATTTTGAGAAGGTGAAAATCGTTGTTTTTCATTCCGGATTACCAAGCATAAGAACATCAGCGAAACAGCACTGAAAACTGGCGATATGAAGCAATTAAAATAATAAAACTTTGTAAAAAATCACCATAAAATTAAAACAAAACACAGTTTGTTTAATTTTATGTTTAATTTATTAAAAATCACCATAAAATTAAAACAAAACACAGTTGTTTTAATTTTATGGTGATTTTTTACAAAGTTTTATTATTTTAATTGCATAAGAACATCAATTGATAACCACATCCTAATAACTGAACTTTATTATATTTTGTGATTAAGTATCTATATTATAAAGAAAAAATGTATCTGTGCGTAACGCTAACATCATTTTTGCGAATGCCAACACTTCACGATCAAATTTCGGTCTTGAAATTTTCGCTACTGCAATTTTTTAATCTTCAGACCATCGTAAATTCTCAATTTTTGTCGCATAGGGAAAAATTTACTTTCAAATGAAATTTGTTTAAAATCTATATTTTAATTGACTGATGTATTATATTTTTAAAAATGATTTTTTTAAGTTTATCTTATCACGTGCCGGTTTCAATACATAATAATAATAAACATTTTGCACATAAAGCAACAAACATTTTTCAGCATTCGTTTCTGACTATTTTTGCATAATGAAATTAATACTTCCTTTATAAACAAATAAAAGAATAATACTGAAAAAACACAAATCTAGCATATTTGTAATCGTACAATTTAATTTTTTAGATTGCCAAATACGATTTTTTTTCAAATGTAATTTGTTTCCAAAGTTCATATCAGTTTACTGATTGTCTATGGTTTTAAAAATAATTTTAAAGCATGAAATATTTTTAAATTTATCTATATCGCGCGGAACTCGATTACGAAAGATTAATATCCGTTTACCCTTAAAACAAAATAAAAAGTTCATCATTTTCTTACGGCTAATATCCATTAAAAAAACTTCTCTATGAATAAATAAATAAAATAATATAAATAAAACACAAATTTACCAGACATGTATAAGCTCTGAAATTATCAGAATATAAAAGGATGCCATAAGTAGCAAAATCTTGGCAAATAGCTCTTACCATGCGGCTAATAAGAAAATATCGCTTTTGATAAATCTCAAAAATTTATTTGATTGTATAATTCGTATTTTCTATATGAAAAATACTTTTTTATTGTAAGTGGTCAATCTAAAAAAATTATTGCATGTAAAAAAATTATTAGTTTTCAATTTTTAAAAAAAATGTTTTCTCCTATATTCTTTAACCCGGGAAGCCCAGGTACAATCCCCTAGTATATATAAAAGAAAGTCTGGATTTTGTATTAATCAACGTGCAGCCCAAACTACTGAACCTAAAATCTTGAAATTTGTGGTAAAAATACTTCTTATGACATAGACTGCCGCTAAGAAAGGATTTTCTAAAATTCCACTCCGAAGGGGGGTAAAAAAAAGAACGAACTTAAAAAAAATTCCTTAAAAATCTGATTTTATAGTTATTTTCCAACCGATAACACATTTTAGTGTATTTTTGTACGCTGAATCGAATGGTACTAACCAATTTCTTTTAAGTGCAATAGTTCGTGAGATATATCATATTTTTCTAATTTGGCGGTGGCTTTTGCGCCAGAACCTCAAAATATCTAACATTACAAGTGATAATTTATCCATATTCATCCATACTATACATCCGTTACTGTAGCAATGGAAGAAATTCAAATTAAATTTTTTTGTTAATTCTATTGGTTAAAGAATTAAGACGGCTATATGAGTTTGAAAAAAAAATTGCCTTGAAAAAAAGAAAAATATATATATATGGATTTATTTAAAATTCAAAGATGCGATCCACTGAGAAATTAACATTACTAGGGGATCGTACCTGGGCTTCCCGGGTTTAAGAATATAGGTGAAAACATTATTTTTTATTGAAAAGTAATAATTTTTTTATATGCAATAATTTTTTGAGATAGCTCACTTATATTTTAAAAAGCATTTTTCATATGGAAAATGCGAATTATACAATCAAAGAAATATTTGAATTTTATCAAAAGCGATATTTTCTTATTAGCCGCATGCTAAGAGTTATTTGACCAAGATTTTGCTACTTATGGCATCCTTTAATATTCTGATAATTTCAGAGCTTATACATGTCAGTTAAATATGTGTTTTATTTATATTATTTTATTTATTTACTCATAGGGAAGTTTTTTTAAATTCATATTAGCCGTAAGAAAATGATGAACTCTTTATTTTGTTTTAAGGGCAAACGGATTAATCTTTCGTAATCGAGCTCCATGCGATATAGATAAATTAAAAAATATTTCGTGCATTAAAATTGTTTTTAAAACCATAGACAATCAGTAAACTGAGATGAACTTTGCAAACAAATTCCATTTGGAAAAAACAGTCGTATTTGGTGATCTAAAAATTTAAATTGTACAATTACAAATATGTTAGATTTGTGTTTTTTCAATATTATTCTTTTACTTGTTTATAAAAGAAATATTCATTTCGTTAATTTGTCTTTCACAAATATGTTAGACTGGTGGTTTTTTTAATATTATTCTTTTATTTGTTTATAGAGGAAATATTAATTTCGTTATGCAAAAATAGTCAGAAACAAATGCTGAAAAATGTTTGTTGCTTTATGTGCAAAATGTTTATTATTATTGCGTATTGAAACCGGCTCGTGATAAGATAAACTTAAAAAAAATCATGCTTAAAAATTATTTTACAAAATATAATACATCAATCAAGATACAGTTTTTAAACAAATTGCATTTGAAAGTAATTTTTTTCCCCTATGCGACGAAAATTGAAAACGTGCGATGGTCAGAAGATTAAAAAATTGCATTAGCGAAAATTTCAAGACCGAAATTTGATCGTGAAGTGTGCCATTTGCAAAATGACGTCAGTGTTAAACATTTATACGTTTGTTCTTTATAATATAGATACTTAATCAGTAAAATATAATAAAGATCAGTTATTAGGATGTGGTTATCAATTGAGGCTCTTATGCTTGGTATTCCGGGATGAAAAACAGCAATTTTCACCTTCTCAAAATTTTCATGTGCACTTCTCATATCCATATTCATCATTTTTAAAAAATTTGTATTTTGTTTGATCATTTAAAAATCATTTTAACTCCTAACTTGAAGTCACGATTGTCAGCAACATCTTTTATGTGAACAGACGCACTCTTTACTTGAGATTCCAATCTCAATTCTGGAGAGTAAAAATTTCCGTAATTTATGTTTTTTAGACGTATTTGTGTTAAAATGTTTACTTTTATCTAAGAAAATGATCGTTTTCTTTTAAATATGACTTCATTTTCACTTAAATAAGCATTTCACCTAGTGTCTGAAACTTAGATTCAGTACGCATGCAGAAGAAAAAACAGCATAGAAAATTTATGAGGAAAAATGCGTGTTTTGAAAAGCAGTATGCTATTTTCCGTTATTTCGCCCCTAATATAATATTCTGCTCCTAATGGGATTTTGCGACACTAAACCCTATACAACAATTTTTATCAACAATTTTGAATTTTTATCAGAAAATAGCATGCATAAAGTTTAAAATACCTCATTATTTCTCTCTTGTCTGGAATAATGAAAGCTATCTAATTTTCATCATTTTGAAGAAATTGCATAAAATGCTTTTAAAATTAAAATATAAAAGTGGGGATATTAAAAAAACAAAAAGCAAAACAGATATTACATCTACAAAGGCGAGTAGATGGAATAAAGGCTTTCAGTTAAAAAAAAAAATAGTAAAATTGGTTCAGCAAAAAGATCACGGCAGACGACTAAAAAAAACATTTGTGTTTTAAATATATAGATTATATAAAATTAGGAAAAATTAAATTAAGCAAATTATGTTATTTTGATAAAATTATAGTAGAATGTCCTAAAGAATAGCATTAAAATTTTATTATTCAAGAGAATTTTCGACAAAAACTTCAAGAACACTATATTATTTTAAACCACGAATTATTTGTTTGCTAGTCTAACTCGGCGTAGCAAATCCATCCAGGCGAAAATCATCAATTTCTGTAATATAAATCGCTATTATTTGCATGTCACCTCTCTTTTATAAAGACACTCTAAATTTTTGTAAAACATTGCGTTTTATCAGTATGTGATTTCGATTACATTACTTTTAAAAGTGAAGCATTTTCACCTGTGAAGAATTTCAAAGCAGCTGGGCTGTGAAAATGACATACTTCTACAAAACATAATTCACGTTTAAGAATTAAAATACACGCTTTTTTATAAAATGACGTCATTTGCATCTGCTAAAGCAATCCACTTTTATAATCCAATCTTAAACTTCGTCTATAGAAAAGTGTGCATATGACGTCATTATCACGGAATAACAGACAATATTCTTGACATAGCCCATATTTTAATTTAAACTTTTTTTCAGGTTTTATGAGAAAATGGCAACAAAAAGATACAGTATCTCTTATTTTTGACTATTTTCAGTTTACTTTCAATGACTTTCAATAGAAATGAAGTACTTTTGTTGCCACAATAAGAAAAATGGTATTAAAAACTACAAAAAAATTAATATCTCAAAAATAAATTGAGATGCAGCTTTGAAACAAATTGCATTTTAAAAAGCATTTTTTTCCTTATATGACGGTGTAAAAATTTTAAATGTGCGATGTTTAGAAGTTTAAAAATTTGTAGTAGAGAAAATTGCAAAACCAAAATTTTATTTCAAATTTCAAAGTGTTGCCATTCGCAAAATGACGTATGCGTTATGCCCAGATATGTTTGTCCCTTATAATATAGATAAAGCGAAAATATTTGAAAATGAAAGCCATGTTTTTACGACTTAAAAAATGTCTTGTTACTTATATACTATTTGGACCATGTCAGATACAACTGCGCCAAGCATGGCGATAATTACACTACTTACAGCAACCTTTTCCATTATAGTTTTAAATTTATTTTATTATTTTATAAATATTTTTAATTACAGTTTATAATATGTAGTCTTATATTATATATTTTATTTATTTTAAACAATTTGCCCTTATTAACAAGGTTATGTATTTAAGAATGTTAAATTACTGTTTTGAACGTGGTTGGCAATTGGCAACCATTTTTTGGCGATCTATCTCAGGATCTGGATAATAAGTTACCAATTTTTTCAATGGAAGAAATTGGAATTGAAATTATACATCGCAATTTATCACTTGCTCCTGGATAAGAAGAAAAAATGGGTACTTTTATGTCAGCCGTGTGTAAATCTCGCCATTAGCTTTTTTAAAATTGCCAATAGCAGTAGTTGCATTTCACGAATGTAAATTAAAAACAATTCTTTGTTTTACGTTATGGCATTATTTCCTATTGTTTTATTTTTCAGTTTTTTCAATGAAATTAGTGTAAGGCATGTTTTTTAAATGAAATGAGTGAAACGTTTATATTTTGAATGAAAATAATAAAATAAGGTTTGGAAACAATCTTTGTTGATTTATTACTTGCACCCGGCTAACATAAAAGTATCACAAAAGCCATATATTCACCTTTCTTTGGGTAAGTTGTTCATGCGATTCCTGGTTAATCTTCCGTAATTGGATACCTCGCCAATCGGTGTATTAGCTACAATGTTCAAAGCATCTTTTACGTATGAAGCAAAAACTTCACGACGAATTCTATTACAGAAAATCATATCATCATCATCTACTACATATTTAACACGGAAATTTGCATTTCATTCTGATTGTTTATAATATTTTGATAGGATATGCCACTATTAGTTAAGTAATGTGTTTGGAACATTTTTTATGTATACACAGTGTTCTGTGTTGCTTAGTTATAGAGATAAAGGGAAAAGTTAAAAAATTAAGTGAACCTGATTACATAACTTTTCAGCAATGGTTTTCGTATATAACATTTCATTATATGTTGCTTAGTTATAGGGCTATTGGAAAAGTCATAGAGAAAGATGAAGACAATTATGAAAGATACATCTACTGTAATTACATAAAATGCATTTTTTGTCATTCGTTCCACCTGTTTATAATTTGAGTTCTGCTGGATGTATTTTGATGGGACTTGCACTGTTAGTTAGGTAATTTTTTGTGGATTGTTGGTACTTCCTGCATGATTGGTACTTCTTGCATGGTTGGTACTTCTCTGTAGCGAAGTTTTCTTCTGGACTTCTGAACTTCTTCTGATAACTTCTGAAACAAAAACTGACAACAAATCAGATTGCAGAAAATCGCATTCCAGGAGACAATTCCAAAATTAGGCGAACCTGATTGTGAAAGATTACCTTCTATTTAAAGTTCTACTGAACGTATTTTGATTGGAGTTGCACATCCTTCTACATTTTTAATTATGGAGCTATGAGGAAAGTTCTCAGTGGTGTAGTTGTAAAAAAAAAACATAGGATAAAATCTGCAGGCAGAGGGTATTTACTAGAGAGTATATATGTTATAGCTATGGAGGTTTTGCAGAGTTTCTAAAAAATGCCAGAAGGTCTATGGCGTATAGCCTACCCTACATTCCTGAAAGTTCTACAATCACATAAACGCGATTATGAAAGATATATTTAACTATCTACACCACATATAAAATATAAAGAGCAATTTCGGTCAAACCACTAATAACTTGAGTTCTTTTGAATGGATTTTGTGAAGACTTTCATTGTTAGATAAATTTTCAAGAAAGGTTTTCGTATATACACATATCCTACGTTGCTTAGTTATAGAATTATGTGCGAAAGTTCTTTAATCAGTGAACCCTATTTTGAAAGATTAGCCTTTTTAAAAAGTTCTACTGAGTTGAGTTCGATGAAGTTAGCACTGGTTGTTAGATAATTTTTCAGGAAAGGTTTTAGTATATAACACATTGTTCTACATTGCTTTGCTATAGAATTATAAGTGAATGTTCCATAATCAGGTGAACCCGATTATGAAAAATTAGTCTTATTAGAATGTTCTACTGAACAGATTTTGATGAGATTTGCATTTTTAAATTTTCAGGGATGATTTTAATATGCTACATATTGTTCTACCATTCTTTTCTATATTCAATTGTAAATGATCAACTAAATGATTTGCTCCTTAACAGTCCGAATTTTGTCTGAGACATTAGAAGATATAAAATCGTAATGGCATTCATATTGTTTTCAGCAATGTGGAAGATCATTAGAGATAAATGTATACTTGCTGTATTTCGTTCGATTAAAGTTTCATTTGGAGAAATTAACCAGCGTAGTGGGCGAAGGCTGCTAGTATACATACATAAGAGAAAACTAGCCAGCTTTTAAAAGTTTATCCTTTCAGCCTCAGAATTTTGAGAGAAGCTTTTCTTGCTTAATTTAACACCATTGTTTGTAATATATCATGTGTCTGTTGAAATAATTTTTCATTTTGTTGTACAATTTGTTTAATTATCAGTAGAGCTAATTTTAAAAATAACAACAAAATAATCTTTTAAAAAGTTTCAACTAACATCACTGCAGTTTGAAAGTAATTTTAAACTGTATTTTACATCTCATATGCATAGTACTGTTTGTAAAATATATAAATGATGCCAGTTTAAAAGAAACAAATTTTAGTAGCCCTGGCATTATTATAAATATTATCATTTTCAAATCTTCGATTGTTTAAATATTGGTATTTTACAATATTACATCCTCCCCCCCTTTACAATTATAATAAATTTCTTGTACATTTAGTTTTTGTTCAGCTTTCTAGTCTAAACCTAAACTGTGCTTTACTTTATGTTTTAAATTATTAATATTAAAAGTTGTATTTTTTTTAAATTAAATGTTTTAAAACAAATGGATTTTTGAATATGTTTAAAAATTGTTTTCAACTAAATTTTTCACAGAAATTTGCTTACATTTTCTTTGCAAAGTTTGTTTGTATGGATTTATACTTAAAAGAATACAGTTAGACAACTCTAAGAATCTATACTTCAGGAAAAGAAAGAAAAGATTAAAAAAATTCAACTACATGAAGAAAACTACACTTAAAAAAAGTGTTTTTTTTTCTTTTTTATTAATAGTGAAAAATTAAGCTACACTAAATAAAGGTATGTTTAAAATTTTATTTTAAATTTTCTACCCTTACCATTTTCATTAATTGGTATATTGTTAAAATAATTTTGCACATGAATTTTCATTTTTAACAAGAGAAGTTGCATTTAATTATCTTACCAGAGATATCTTTGATTTTTTTTTTTTTTTTCACATGATCCTGCTCTCTGAAACTGTGAACTTTTGTATATTAGGGTGTTTTCATTTTGTAAGGCAAAAAATAAAATGTAAATTTTTTGCAGACATTGCTTACGCCCTGAGTCTAAGTGATATAAAAGATATATATGCCAAATTTCATTAAGATCGGATAATATTTAGGGGTTGCAAACTTTTGATCAGGTTTTTAAATGTAGGCAAAAAATACGATGTTTTAATGTTAATTACTTGGGAAAACTAGAAATCAAACTCCAAATAATACTGAAACTGGACACTAAGATTAATAGATAGCATAATGCGCAAAAGATGCGTTATATTAATCAACCTTGAATGATGCAATCTCTTCTTTGTTCACTTGGTGACGACTTTTCTGTGATGCTAGACTATTTTCAACAAGAATTGTTTTTGTTGTTTGTCCATGACCAATTCACTTAATCAGATCAGTTCCTCTTTCTGCTGTATCATTGATCACAATAAGAGCGTTCACATGACTTCTGAAGAGAATCGCTACAGTATTCTGTCACATTGTGGATCCCAAACTATTCAAAGAAAGTCTTTGTTTCATTAGTAACGAAATGATTCAGGTCTTTTCCTTCAAAAACTAGGTTTTTACCTCAAATAGTTTCATTTCCTTTTTCTTTACAGGTTATGCTTCTAAATTTAGAGTTACCTCAAAAGTTTCATTTCCTTTTTCCTTACAGGCTTGGCTTCTAAATTTAGAATCACATTTCTCTTATTAGCCGGAGTAATACATATGCATAGCTGCCAACTCTTCCGATTTTTTCAGAATTCTTCCGAAAAATCGGCTTGTTTTCCGATTTTACGCGCGTATTGCGTTTTCTTCCGCTTTTCGTCATATTTTTTCGATTTTCGGCCTTTTCTTACGCTTTTTACGCGAGTTTCGTAAAAGGATCGCGGGAAAACCCAAAATTTCGCCAAAGGTTCGCAGGAAAGACGCAAATTTTGTCGGAAGATCGCATAAAAAACGAGAATTTCCTCAAAAGAGCGCGTAAAAACACGAATTCCGTGAAAAGATTGCGAAAAAACGCGAATTTTGTCAAAAGATCGGGTAAAAAAAGCGCCGTCAAAAGATCGCATAAAAACGTTCTTTTCGTGAAAAGGTCGCGAAAAAAAAACAAATTTCACCGATGGTTCGCAGAAAAAACCCAAATTTCGTCGAACGATCGCGGGAAAGACGCGCATTTCGTCATAAGATTGCGTAAACAACGCATAGGGGTGATTTTGGTCCGAATTTTCCGAAAATTTAAAAAAACCGGCCACCAATTCGAAAATTTGGACATAAAAAATATCGCGAATTTCGTCATCTTCGCCGAGAAAAATTAATTTTGTCAATCGTTTGCAGAAAAATCGCCAATTTCGACAAAGGATCGCATGGAAAATGCCAATTTCGTCAAAAGATCGCGAAAAAACGACAAATTTCTTCAAAACATCGTGAAAAAAAACGGCAAATTTCTTCAAAACATCGCGAAAAAACGGCAAATTTCTTCAAAACATCGCGAAAAAACGGCAAATTTCGTCAAAAAATCACGAAAAACCGAAATTCCGTCAAAAAGTTGCGAAAAAAACACAAATTTTGCCAAAAGATTGCGAAAAAAACACAAATTTCGCCAAAAGATTGCGAAAAAAACACAAATTTCGTCAAAAGATTGCGAAAAAAACAAATTTCGTCAAAAGGTCGCAAAAAAACACAAATTTCATCAAAAGATCTCGAAAAAAAAACACAAATTTCGGCTAAATATTGCTAATTTCGTCAAAGGGCCGCAGAAAAAAAACGCATAACTAGTGTCGGAAGTGGATTCCCCCCCCCCCCCCCCCCCTTGTGAATTTCAGTTTTTTTTTTTTTTTTTACTCAAAATCACCCTCAAAAAAAAGAAAAATTTTGGAGTCAGAAGTTTTAAGTGTCCTTTAATGTGAAAGGTAGGATATCCTATAAATATTCAAAAAAAAAAAAAAAATAATTTTTAATATATTCAACTTTTCTTTTTTGTCATTATATATATTCATGGGTGCAAGTTTTCCGTCCACAGGCGGAATTCCGTCTTTTGAAAATTCCTGAGGACAAAAAAAATGATCCGTTTTTAGATTTACAGGATTTGCACAAAATGTTTAAGAATAGGACTTAACTCCACTTCCTTCAAAGGATTGTAATCTAAAAGTAGATATGAATGGTATATTTTTCAAACTGTGTTTTCGTTTTGTAATGTTTCGTTTTCGTGTTTGCTTTAAAATATTTTCAGTCTTGGACAAATTTCAAACTTTCATAGTGTAATTGCAAATTAGTGAATATTTTATTTGAGTTTCTCTTTGAAATTTATTATTTATAAGGATTCGGCTGTTTTTTAATCTTTATTGAAAGTGTTATAAAACTTAAAAAATCTTCTGATTTCTTCTGATTTTTCGCCAAAATCTTCTGATTTCTTGTGATTTTTTGTCCAAAATCTGAATTTTACCGAAATTTAGTTAGCAAGTATGCATACGTCCAAAAAATACTAATCCTACGCTTGTTTCTAAAAGAAACCAAAGGTATCTGTACCAATTTAGCAACTGTGAGAGCACTTTTTTTGACATCTGCATCTGGGTACGTGTTCAGAAGTGTAGCATATCCAAATCCTTCTTTGGAGACTGCTGACTTACAATTGCCTTAAGCCAAAAGTGAACATATATGATGCTAACACAATGCACAACTCTTTTACTTCCTTTCAATTCTCGTTGAGGAATATTCAACTGTTTAGAGAAGAGTACAATTTTAAGTGCATATACTATCTTTGCCATCCACCTTGCTTGATGCAGAGCCTCCGGGATCCAGAAACTGAAGTCGTTTTTAGACCAACCTTCTAGGTACAGGGGAGTAAGAATTGTAATTAATAACTCTTTGTAATCTTCTCTTAGATGACTTCTATCTTTTAGGACATTTTGGAGGTAGTTAATACGTTTGTACACTTTGTTCTTTTTTTTTGAGGCGAACACCTTGTCAACTCCACTAACTGATGAACTCATATCATCTTCTCTTTGGGACCCAAGAAATTCTTTATCTTCTTGTGATATGCTAGTCATACCCATCACATTTTACCAGGAAATGTCAAATAACTTGATGAGATCACCTTTCCAACACACTGATATTCTCCTCCGTCTTATGAGGAATATTTGTTTTCTTCTACACTTCCTATAGTTTAGGACTGGTAGATTTAGCAGAATCCAAAAGTCTTTCTTTTATTTCCTTGTGATGGTAAATAAAACTAAGAGTGCTTGTTCCTTTGCAGGGAGTCAAGCTAATAAAAACTCATCACTAGGCACCTTTCCTAGCTGCCAAATTCCTCTTAAGGTTCCCATTTTAAAGTTCAATTACCTTCAAAAGGTGAAAGAAACACATGAGAAGTCCATTAGTACAAAGTACTTCAATATTAGAAATTTTACTAATTTAAGATAAAAGTGATCAAAGTGTGCAACCTCTAAATATTATTTCAAATGAAAATCAAATTTCAAATTCTTTTCTTGCTTAAAAGGTGCAAAGACCAACTTAGTGAAAAAGATTCCATGCCGGGAATCGAACCCGGGTCATCAGTATAGCGCACTGACGTTCTACCGCTAAACCACATGGAACGATACCCAGCCTGGAACTTCTCACTATTACAAGTTGGCAAGGCTACAAACGCAGCACAAGATGGAATATTTTCCGTGAGCCACCAACATGGGGCAAACACAGACACTTAATTAAATCCAGCATCGAATGAATCTATATTAATATTTGGAAATTTTTCCAGAGAGAAACATTCGCCTTGAATACAATATTTCAAATGAAAATCAAATTTCAAATTATTTTCTTGCTTAAAAGGCGCAAAGACCAACTTAGTGAAAAAGATTCCATGCCGGGAATCGAACCCGGGTCATCAGTATAGCGCACTGACGTTCTACCGCTAAACCACATGGAACGATATCCATCCTGGAACTTCTCACTATTACAAGTTGGCAAGGCTACAAACGCAGCACAAGATGGAATATTTTCCGTGAGCCACCAACATGGGGCAAACACAGACACTTAATTAAATCCAGCATCTAATGAATCTATATTAATATTTGGAAATTTTTCCAGAGAGAAACATTCGCCTTGAATACAATATTTCAAATGAAAATCAAATTTCAAATTATTTTCTTGCTTAAAAGGCGCAAAGACCAACTTAGTGAAAAAGATTCCATGCCGGGAATCGAACCCAGGTCATCAGTATAGCGCACTGACGTTCTACCGCTAAACCACATGGAACGATACCCAGCCTAGAACTTCTCACTATTACAAGTTGGCAAGGCTACAAACGCAGCACAAGATGGAATATTTTCCGTGAGCCACCAACATGGGGCAAACACAGACACTTAATTAAATCCAGCATTGAATGAATCTATATTAATATTTGGAAATTTTTCCAGAGAGAAACATTCGCCTTGAATACAATATTTCAAATGAAAATCAAATTTCAAATTATTTTCTTGCTTAAAAGGCGCAAAGACCAACTTAGTGAAAAAGATTCCATGCCGGGAATCGAACCCAGGTCATCAGTATAGCGCACTGACGTTCTACCGCTAAACCACATGGAACGATACCCAGCCTGGAACTTCTCACTATTACAAGTTGGCAAGGCTACAAACGCAGCACAAGATGGAATATTTTCCGTGAGCCACCAACATGGGGCAAACACAGACACTTAATTAAATCCAGCATTGAATGAATCTATATTAATATTTGGAAATTTTTCCAGAGAGAAACATTCGCCTTGAATACAATATTTCAAATGAAAATCAAATTTCAAATTATTTTCTTGCTTAAAATAATTTGAAAGCAAGCAGTTTAAGCAAGAAATAATTTGAAATTTGAAATATTGTATTCAAGGCAAATGTTTCTCTCTGGGAAAAAAAAAAAAAAAAAAAAAAAAAAATTCCAAATATTAATATAGATCTCTAAATATTATCCAATCTTCTTGAAATTTGGCATATATATCTTTTATATCATTTAAACTCAAGGCGCAAGCAAAGTCATATGAAAATCAAATGTTTGGAAAAATGAAACACCCTATTGTATATGCTTGTAAAAAATGCAATCAGAATTTTGTGAATTAGAAATTATCATTGTATTTAAGTTCTTATTTAGAAATTATTGAGAAAGTCCTTTGTACTCAGCTATTATGCAACAGGTTCTTTTTAATCATACATTTGTGAAGGATTCAATTTAGAGATTGAAAATTCTTCTGAAATGCCCCCCCCCTTTTTTTTTTTTTTTTTTTTTTTTTTTATATAAGAGAAAGAATTTTGTTAAGGGTCATGTTTTAAGATGAGAAAATTGTGAAGGATTCTTTAACAGATCTGCTGTTAACAGATAAGATTTTCCATGTTAATGTTTTCATGTGGGACACTAAACATGAAAAAAATATAAATAAAAGTATAAGAATGTAGCTGTTATAAAATTTTGACTACATTATTTTGCAAATGAAACTTCAATTTTTCCAATTTGGAAAAATTGAAAAATAGCCCTTCAGAAAAAAATGGGTTTTTTCTCAAATTTTCCGGGGTTTTTTCCGAGCATTCCCATCTCTATGCAGCACTTTATCTTATGGCTCTAAAAATTTTAAATATGGATCTTAAAAATAATGATATCAAATTGTGAGTGATGCTATTAATTAAAAAATATATATTTAATAATTTTATTTTTGTTCTAATTATGTTCAACATGAAAATATGTATAAAAAATTATTCACTGATGCTTTTTCATTCACATCTCTCATAAATTCAAAATATGAGTTTTAAAAGATATACAGTATGGAACCATTTATCCGGAAACCAGTTAACCGGAAAACCAGTTATCCAAAATTATATTTCTGATAGGCTGATTTCAGAATCTTTGCAGAAAAAGGTGTCATACATTGCCAGTTTGATATAGGCTTTGCTTGAAATAATTGTTAATTTGATGAGAACATCTATTATTCAAAATGAAAACATATTTAGTTGTATTTTAGATGTTTTAATTTTTAAGCAGAGGAAACAGAATAATTTTTGTACCTAAGGGATTCCCATATATTTGCCTTCTTTTAAATTCTGGTTAACTTTTGATCTTTCTTGCATTGATCCAAGTAATCTAATAATTTAAAATCAGAAATAATGCCACAAACACACATATTCCACAAAACTTATTAAATGGATGCTGCTTTAATGCACAACCAGTTAACTAGAAAAACCAGTTATCATGAATACATCTGACCCCAAGAATTCCGGATAAATGGTTCTGTACTGTAATATCAAAATTTAAGTGATGCTTTGGTGGGGCTTTAAAAAGTTAGTTTTAAAATTCAACTTAAATTATTTTTAGTTTGGCTAAAATATATTTACACATCTAAATAATTCTTTCAATTTTCCAATACATTGTTAAATATATCACTTTTACTGAAAATATATTGTACATTGAAATGTATTTATTTCAATAAATTGATTTATTTTTTGTGCCACGCTATCTAAAATTGTAAGTAAAATTTATGTAAATGGTTTTTTTGTGAATCCATTTCACTTAGTTTGGATACAATGACACAAAGAGCTTAGACAAATGATGACTTAGAAAAATTATGACTGTTAATGTTATGGCACAAAACTCCAGAAAAGGTTACCATATTTTAGGACTTTTCAGGACGTTTTTTCATATTTTAGGACAAGTAGGACCCCTACGATAAGTTCTACGATAACACCATGCCTAAAAAGATTGATAATTCATCTGAGAATTTAAAAATGAAATGTAATTTATAATTTTAATATTTGATGTCCATTACATTGGAATTTAAGAAACTACAGATGAACAGAATACTACTTGGCAGGGTGTTTTAATTTTCAGATCTGATGATAGCCTTTAAAATAAGCAAGAAGCTTCTGAAAAGTATTCTATGTACAGTAACAACCACCATAGCTGATATTTTGAAGGTCCAATTTATACTTTCATAGTTCTCAGCCTGAAACAAAGCAGCCTGTGCAAAAATCAATGAAATCAGGTCAGACCTCATTCAGTTTCTAAAAAATGCTGATAATTCTTAACATACAGTTAAGATTCTTTGAAATACTGTAAACATACATACACAAAAATTTTACTACATATTTAAAACTATATGTTTGCAAGTCATCGAATACATTAAAAAATTTAATGTTGTTTAGAAAGAGAAAAAGGGTTAAGAAAAAATCCTAATTTTGAAGCTCGATAAAAATCTCAATAAAACTTTTAATTAAATACTCATATTTTTGAGATTTGATAATTTTTATTTTTTAATCTGACATTTATATATCTGTTGTTCACCATATTGTATGCATATTAAAATCGTATTTCTTAGAAAATCTGCTGAATTTTTATTCTAACGACAATTTATTTTATCAGACTAGTCAATCCACTGGAGTGTAGGACACAGCCGGCAGTGCGCTAGAGTGGATTATCCAGACCTACATGCATAGAACTGATATATACACCTTTCCTAGAGTTCTGTAGCTAAAATTTTCATTTTGCAAACAATGTCTTTTTTCTACTATTTTATTTCCATTAATGCAGTTGGGAGGGGGGGGGGGGGGAAATTAACCTTTTACATTATTATAAACAATGTGTAAATTTACTGGCACATTTTGCTGATTCATTTTTAAACATAAAAGCGTGATACTTAGAAACATGATTATTGGAGTGATTTGTAATCAAACTGTATTTTTCATTTTCCAATAAATGAATTATATCTTGAGTTATAAGTGATTATTGTTTCAGGATGACAGGTTTTTTTTTCCTTTCCTGTGCTGTCGCCTCCAGAAATTAAATTTTACACACTAACTTTGACAGCATTTTATAGAAAATCTTTTATGCAGGAATAAAAAAAGTTTGATAACATAGTTTATTAATAAGTGCATCTGTCAGTTTGATGCGTTCACGGACAAAAATGAATTAAAAAATGTATCAGAAATTAGCCAGTTTGGATTTGAGAACAACATTAAGGCTGTTCTTAACTGCTCTGAACAAGTGCAACAAGCGCAAAACGTTTTGACACATTTACAAATTCATTTTTTAATGGAAAGCCTGGCCATGGAAGCGATTTGGAATTGAGCTGTTTTTTCCATTTTTTGATCAATCAATTACCCATTGAGTTATAAAAAAATTTGATCACGTGACAAACACATTTTTCGCCTGCTCTTGAGTCTCTTTCTTCCTTCGTGCAGAAATTCGGATCAAAACACCCACTTTGACATTTTCTGAAAGATCTATTGCGTTTGCAAAAAAAAAAAAAAAAAAAAATGGAAAAAACAGCTCAATTACATAGTTTCTGAACACTACCACCAGCTAGTTTCATGCATTTTCGAACAAAAATAAATTTAAACTTATGTCAGATAGTTGCCCTTTTGAATTTGAGAACACCCTTAAGTAAATAAAATATACATGCTAAAAATTTAAGTTGGTAGCTAAAACAGATACATTATATTATGTAAATAAAATGTAAATGCTAAAAATTAGCTTATATTTTAAATTCTAAATATTTTTTCCTTTTTAACTTCATCCTATTTTTTTCCTCTCAAATTTCAGTTTGAATTATCAGGGTTTAAGGCTGTATTTGAAAAAAATATTTTTCCATCCTCAACAGCTCGAAATTTTCTGAGACATTTTCAGACTCATTTTTAAAAGTAAAAACATGAAACTTGCTGAGGTGATTTTTGAAGAGATGTGTAAGAGGCTATGTGTTCATTTATCACTCAATTAATTAGAATTTGATTTTTAAACAATTATTTTCTCATTATGACCTTTTTTTCCTTCCCAGATCTCCCACTTAAGAAAATTCGGTTCAAAACGCCAACTTTGACAGCATTTTTTACAATATTTTCTGCATATATAAAAAAAAATCGAGAAGCATGGCACATTATGCAGTTTCTAAGTTAGATGCGTTTGAGAGCAAAAATGAATCAGAAAATAAGCAGTTTGAATTGGAATACACCCTTAACTGATATGGATGAGCAGAAATATTCCCCCTTAAAATTATTCCATTATTTGGCTAGTTAATACATAGCAATAGCAATGTAATTGTAAATTTAGGGAAATATAATTAAAGGGTGTCAATATTGCAGAAATTCTGAATTTAAGTTATTTGAATTAAAGCGTTATTTAGCAAAGCTATATTCTAAATGTTAGATTGCAAAATCATTCATTTTTATACCTAAACCATGGGCTTCTCTCAATAACATGAGATTACAATTGTCTAATCAATATTTGTAAACTGCTTTAAAGTAAGAATAAGGTTCTGCATGGGCTGAAATTTTAAACTCCAGGCCTGAATGATAGTCATCTTATTCCAGACCCAGCAAAGACTATATTTTCGTAGTTCATGACCTGGACTGGCCCATGCAAAAAACAATGAAATCAGGCCCAACCTGATTCAATTTCTATAAAGATGCTGATAATTCTTAATGTACAATTAAGATTTTTTACAATACTGAAAACATACATATACAAAAATTTTACTGCATATTTCAATATGCCTGCAGTCCATCAAATACATTAAAGAAATTTATATAGCTTGGAAAGAAAAATGAGGTTTTAAAAAATCATAAGCTCTATAACAATAAAAAAGGTAGATTTTTTAAATTATGTCTCTGTAATTTATTAAACCAAAGTAAATTTCCAAAGATTCCTTTCATATGTACAATATCACTATTACTTTTACAAAAAAAAAAATTTCCGATCCAGCTACTGGCATTGCCTAAGGATTAATTCTAGACCATGAAAGAAAAATAAAAATTGACCAGAGCCCAAATGGATCTCTAATCCCTCAACCATGAACATAGAGTAGATATCCCTCCCCCCTTCCCTATGTTCACTTAAGCAGATTTGACTTCAAACAGGAAGTAACATGCTCCTGGAAAATGGGTTTACCAAAAAATGTCCATTAGCGCCTATGTAAAAGTCAGTACCATCTATTGAGAAAAGGCTTTTTCATTTTAACTGATGGTCCATGTTAACAAAACAATGCTTGAAATTTAGTCTTCTGATTTAATAGAGTTAATGATAAACCCCACAATGGCTTCAAAGTGTATGCACTATCATACAAAGATGACCACAATGTTTTAACAGATGCAATAAAGTATTGTATATTCTAGTGCACACATTTTTGATATTAGAAAATTACTCTAAATTTACGAATAAATAGCATACCATTAATGGCATGCTATTTATTTACAAAAAAAAAAAAAAAAAAAATGTTCACTGTGAGATTAAAGGAAATGTATTATTATACTTTTCTAGTTATACTAGTTTTTTATATTTTTTACGGCAGCAAATACAGTCAAACCTGGTTAAGACGTTCACGGTTAATATGCATATTTTTTCTGATCCCTTGAACATTGCCCATAAGTCTAATGTAAAAATATCACGATTATTACACGATCCCGCTTAATATGTGATAGATTTTCGGTCCTTTGAGTAAAAAAATCACTTAAAATATGAATTCATTGATCACAATGCGAACTCCTCTCTACTCCAGTGTGGCCAATTTAGCGGATATGTTTTATTCAGATAAAAATCATAACGTACATTTAAGACCTCACTAACAAAAGGTATAATAATCTCAGATATAACGTACATTTAAGACCTCACTAACAACAGGTATAATGATCTCTAATCATAATTTTTATGACGTATCTGTGTATCCCGGATTCGAAATAATAATATTTACTTTATTTAATAACAGATTAATTAAGGCGAATATTACTTATCGAAAATACTGGCAGATATTTGAATAAAAAAAATCTCACTAAATTACCAACACTGCCATTCTTCCTTGATCCCACTTCCTAACATTCTTTGTCTTTTGCTTTCATGTATGTTTTCAGTGTAGTAGAGAGATATAGACAAATTCGGGATACACAGATACATCACAAAAATTATGATTAGAAATTATTATACTTGTTGTTAGTGAGGCTTAAATGCACATTATATCGCACCTAATGCATTATAGGCAAAAAAATTAAACTCGTAAAGATTAAACAAATATGACTGTGGTTGTATAATTCTTTTATGTTTTCTTTACTTTTTGCTATGCTACCCAAAGATTAATAAGGATAGTTTTTTCTTATAAAAAAAGAAGGACAACTTATAATGGTACAGGTTATCACAACCACAAGTACTAAATGTGAATTTAACTCATTTAAACAACTAGATGTGTAAATAAGCTCAGCTCATGCAACATTATACAAATCATGTTTAATACGTGATCCCGCTTAATATGTGACTTTTATTTCCTCCCTTGAAATGCGTTTTAACCAGGTTCCACTATATGTCTAGAAATGAAGTCTGAAATTATAGGTGTGCATTATTCACTAAAATATACAGTAATACTTTTTTTTTTTTTTTTTTTTTAAATGTCATTATATGAGGTGAGTCAAATGCAAAATATGAAAATTAATAAAACAAAATATTTAAAATCTAAATTTATGATTTGTTTTCCTAAAAAGGTGCTAAAAAATATAGAAAAAGGTTTTTTTAAAACATAAAAACTGTTGAAGATATTAAAACTTCAACATCCGACACCCAAGTGCTTTCAACTGTTTCAAACAGTCATTCACATCATCAGGAGAAATTTCTAAGATATAATTATTCGTGAATGATCATTGGTTAAATAACTGGAGATGAGTCTATTTCAAAGGAGGGGGGAGGGGGTGTGTTTAATGGTTAGGTTCCAAATTCACCAGAGACATTTAGTGTGTTATACCAAATCCGCGGTATATTATAGGAGAGCATATCTTTGCAAGCATTTCTTCCTTGAGTTAAAATTTCCAGTGATTATCTGATTATGGATGGGTAATAATGCAAAGTATGGGCTATGATTCTTGTGTTTCCGAAGTCGATGTTGATGTCTTGTTTCCTGTTTAATCTTGATAATGCTGTAGAGGGTTTATTATACTTTGTCTGTAATATGTTCTTTACGCTTGTCTTTTTAGCACCTTTTTAGTGAAATAAATCATAAATGTTTGTTTTAAATATTTTATACAATATCGAGGTGAACTTGACGTTCCAGAAATCATAGTTAAACTATATTTTTTATTTACAGTACATATACATTTAACGTCTGAATTTAAAAAACCATTAAAACACCAAATAAAATAAACTAAGACAGACTTGAGCACAGTTAAAAAATAAAATTTATAAAGACAATAAAAAACAATTAAAAATACAATATGTAAACGTTTCGCCAAGCGACACGCAAAGGCATCATCAGTACAAAAAATATCCATTGCATTTCAAACGTCAGAACAAATCAAGAACAGTTACAGTTAGCTGTTTTAAAAACAAACAATATTCGCTAGGGACAGAATGAGCATCATTCAAAGCATGCGACCGCAATTCAGTGAACCAAGCCTCAAGGAGCAATCTACCATGGTAGTTGTTGCAACCAGATTTCAAAATACTGGCGTTCGCAATGAGCGGAATGTGAAAAATTCAAAAATTGTCCAGCATTCACTTCAAACGAATCACATTCCGCTCATTGCGAATGCCAGTATTTTGAAATCTGGTTGCAACAACTACCATGGTAGATTGCTCCTTGAGGCTTGGTTCACTGAATTGCAGTCGCATGCTTTGAATGATGCTCGTTCTGTCCCTAGCGAATATTGTTTGTTTTTAAAATAGCTAACTGTAACTGTTCTTGATTTGTTCTGACGTTTGAAATGCAATGGATATTTTTTGTACTGATGATGCCTTGCGTGTCGCTTGGCGAAACGTTTACATATTGTATTTTTAATTGTTTTTTATTGTCTTTATAAATTTTATTTTTTAACTGTGCTCAAGTCTGTCTTAGTTTATTTTATTTGGTGTTTTAATATATTTTTTATATTAATAAAAACAATTCACTGGAATAACAAAAGAATACTAAATAAATAATTTTAAATTTCACTATCTCGCATAACATTCAACAGAAAAAAATGAAATTCCAATAGCTATAAAACGAATAATTTTTAGCCAACATATATTAGCCTTTATTTCAAAATAAAAAACAATTTTTTAACAATAATAAAAGTTAATTTTGGCCAATAAAAGTGAGATACAAATGAATAATTAAAACTATCTTTCGAAAAAATGATCATAGTCATTACTTTGCATAGATTCAGATATGTACAAACTTGTGCAGCATGAGCAATACAGATTAAAAGTAAAAAGTTAAAATCTTTACTACAAAGATTAGTCCTAAGAGATTCTTTTTTTTTTTTGGCAAATCTTAAGGGTTTTTTTTTTACAAGCTACACTTGAACTGACTTGCTTGCAGATCTTACTCGACATACAGGTGTCCGTAAAAGTAATGCACTTTCAGCAGAGATGATTGGCAAACTGTTTTCTTGATGATGTTTTATAAGATGACTAACACTATCAAACACTTGATCTTTTGTCCTTATCTGAAACAGAAAGGGGATTATTATTATTTTTTTTAAAGAAGAGCTTGAATACATTTGAAAAATTTAACTCATCATAAATTGCTTGTATTAAAATGAAAGAAAAGGGGCAACTTCACTTAAATGGATTTCAATCAAAATCTCTAACTTTAGTCAAAATATTTTTAACTTGCAAAGTGTAATCAGAACTTTATAAAGTTCTGTGTATAATTTAAAATTTTTGGAAAAAATCTTATACAAAACAAAGAATTCTCATGAAATATCAATCGATTTCAGAAGAAATATCACTTTTCTAAATATTGAATTAAGTTTGCAAAGTATTGTAACAAAAGATACAGCCAGATTTGCATGTAAAATCTGATTATCAATTCAGATTGCATCAACTAAGATAAATAAATAAATATATGTGTGTGGGTACAAATCTGAGATGTGGCCAAGACTGAAGATATTTTTAATCCCCCCCTCCCCCAAATGCACACTTGCACCATGTCCACTGTGACAAAAACACAAAATATTATATGCAGTTAAATTTCATTACGTGGAAGCCAGGGATGACATTCAGAAAGTGACAAAAAAGAGGAAATATCACACGAAAGCAACATTTGAAGCAATTGCAACATTTTTCGCAACAATTAATTATGTGTGAATTCTGTGAACTACAAGTATATTATATTGAATGTACAATAAGTACATGGATAAATTTATGTTAAATGTTTTATATAGAAATCGATCGAAAATTCAGTTTCGTCCCAAAATCTAAGTTTCACTGAAAATTCGGCCAGACTGAAACTATCTGTATTCTGAAAATCTCATTTCTTCCTTCGGAAATTTTCAACATTACTTTTTGATTTGAACTGTATCGACTCAAATAAGACATTCTTTATTTATTATTATGAACTTCGCTGTTTACAATTATCAGTCATCACTGACTCAAGATGTGGGTGCAAATTATAAAACAAGCAATGGATATATGACTAAACTTAGAAGATGCTTTTTACATGCTCATTAAAAAGCTGCAGTTCTGACAGTAATAGAAAATTTTTAGTTTGAAACCACAGAAGAGTTTTGAATACTCTTTGAGAAAGTTCTAGCATAACAGATGACCAAATACAAAAATCATGAAATTCTCAAAATATTAAATAGCAGCAGTGTTACCACTCAGTGGGGCTATTAGCATCCAGTGTTAATTTGCTGCCTTTTCAGTTCCTAACTAATTTCTTTATTTGGTGTACATAATTCAAAAGTAAGGGGGGGGGGGGGGAAACATTTATTCAACCTTTACTGAAGAAGCTCCTGCTGTGCTTAACATTTTTATACCAATTAGTTCTTCTCTTATACATTCTTTTACAATAGCTGTTAAGCAGATGTTATACTTTCATTTTTCTTTAGCTCCAATTTGCTATAAATTATTATTGCAAAAGTAGAATGAGAAAATAAGGTATTGGCAATTTATTCTTTTACGAGTAGAAATTTAAAAAAACTTGCTCTGTTTATTTTATATAAAAGAATAATTACTCAAAAGAAATTATGACAATACAAATTATATTTGATTTAAATATTTTAAAATAAAATGCTTTTTATGCCAAGTAAAAACTTGCTTTTTACGAACTAAGTGTACTCAATTTTTTTACAAGCCTAAGGAATTAAACTTTGAATCAATTATTTAAGCTATGAACTAGAAAGCTAAAAAAAAAATACAGTTCACGTAGCATAGTGAATGAATCTAGAGTGAATTATGTATGATTCATACTGTGGTTAAAGGGTTAAATATATTAAAAATAACAATAAATTGGGTCAAATACACTGCAAAACATGTGGGTGGGAGCAAACCAAAAATCAGTAAGTTTCCACCAAAAGTTGGATGATTCATCTTTCCGCTGCAAAAAAGTAATTTTTTTTTCCAGTGAAAGTTTTATTGATTTTAAAAATTTAATAAATTGATACTGATATGTAATGCTGGGAAATTGGGTTTAAAAGACGGCAACACTGCGATTGATGAAAATTTAGTTTTTTGAAAAGACCGTAACTGGAAATGGAGTCTTTTTTTTTTTTTTTTTTTGCCATTCTAAAATAATAGCCATAGTCACTGGATGCTGAAAATAGTTGCGCATTTTAGTTGCAAATGGATGCCATGAAAATTGTCTCTTGATATATAAAATACATAGGCCAGGCGTCACCAAAAATCTTATAATATATATATATATATATATATATACAGTCGAACTTGGATAATTCGAAGGTCAAGGGACCAAAAGAAAAGTTCGAAATATCCAAAAATTCGAATTAAATATATTCGCTCAAAAAGAAGAGATAAATAAACAAAGATTAACTCCACAATGAAATATTTAACACATAAACTTTATCTAAGGATACTGCTACATTTTTTTCATTAAATCAAACATTTAGCTTAATTATTCATTACTTTTAAGAATAAAATCAGATATTTTTGATTGCTTTTTCGAATGCAATCTTTGAGTCATAGCATATGATTCCAACTTATCAATTGACACAAAAATAGAATCTTTTACATTGGACTGACCTTCAAAAAAGCGTCGAAGTTCTTGTATATGCATAATAGCTTCTAAGCAACTAGGTAAGGGCTTCTCTTGTATTTCATTGTCCTGTTCATCTTCAGATAGTCCGTCCTCAGCTTGGTTGTTTTCCGCCAGTTGAGCAACAATGTCAGCATCAGTTACCTCGCCACACACAGCCACATTTTGGTCCACGTTGACGCAGTCTTCATACAAGATTGATGGATCCGATTTTACATCTTCCCAATTATCGACAGTAAATTCAGGATCAATTTCGTCAAAGTTTTCCACTACATTTACTCCTTCTGTTTCTTTCTTTACAAATCCCGCCTTATGAAAGCATTTCATAATCGTTATCTCACTGACCTTGTCCCATGCCTGCCTACACATTCTTGAAGCATGAAGAACGTTGAGATTCTTAATGTCAAAATCTCCGATGAGGATGCTTTCAACCAACAGACGCCTATAGAAATGTTTAAGGTTTTTGATGATTCCTTGGTCCATTGGCTGAACCACAGATGTCATGTTGGCCGGGAAAAAAAATGACTTCCACATTTTTCATTTTGGGAATGCTGTTGTGAGCCGAACAATTGTCAATAAAAAGGACAATCTGTCGTTTTTGTTTTTCAAATTTCTTGTTTATATTTAAAAGCCATTTTTGAAAAATTTCGGACGTCATCCATGCCTTTGTATTTGAATCGTAGGAGACAGGCTTAGACTTAACATTTTTAAAGCAACGTGGATTAGCCGATTTGCCAATCATTAATAGTGGCAACTTTTCGGACCCGTCCATATTTGCTCCAACAAGCAACGTTACTCGCTCTTTACTTAGTTTTCCACCACTGCATGTTTCTCCTTTGAAAGCAAGAGTTTTATTTGGAGTACACTTATAAAAAAGTCCAGTCTCGTCGACGTTAAAAATATTTTTTTGTTCCTTATTCTGAATAATTTCTTTTAAATGTTTTTTCCACTCATCAGCTGCTTGAATATCCACTGCACCACTTTCACCACACACTGCTTTGAAAGAAATATCGTTTCTATCTTTGAAACCAATCAGCCAACCTGTGCTGGCTTTGAAATTTTCAATGCCTAATGCAGCGGCAAACTGTTCAGCTTTGGCTCTCATAATAGGGCAACTAATTGGAATGTTCTTATCTCGCGCTTGTTTCAACCATTTAAGAACACAACCGTCCACAACTGGGTTATCAGGTCCTCTCGTTCTTTTCCTATTTTTTCCTGTGCCATTTTCACTATTCAAAATTTTATCTTTGTTCTTCAAATATATCGATAATGTGTTGGGTGGAATTCCAAATTCCTTGGCAATTTCCGATTTCTTTTTAAAGCCTTTTTCCACTTCATTAATCACCGCTACCTTTTGAGCTAATGTTAATGACTTATAAGGAGTTTTAGCTTTTGACAATGCCATAGTAAGAGAACATAAAAACAATACTTAAAGCACACACACAAAAACTTACAACCGCGTTAAATCATTCACTCACGTGAAAGTGCACGTGACTCTAAGATAGAAAGAAATGTAGCTGCGCTTCTGGAGAAAAAAAGGGGGGGAGGGGAAGGGTTGGCGAAAATCTGCGATTGCAACACCTAAGCTGCGATCCTTTCAATGCGCAGTGAAATAGATTCCCCAGACGAAAGGGTGCGGCTAAGTCTTGGAATTTTGCCAAATAGAAAGACAATTAAAATAAACTGTTTTACTATTTTGAACCTTAGCTGAAAAAAGTCTCAGGATTAATATTTACCGCAAAATTCGAAAGGCAATCCTACGAAAAATTCGAATTATCCAAACTAAAATTCGAAATATCCACATTTTTTTAACATTATTTTAATACAGAATTCTAGGGACCAATCAAAAAATTCGAATTAGCCAGAATTTCGAATTAAACAAGTTCGAATTATCCAAGTTTCACTGTACCAAAGACATTTTTCTGATTTTAAAATAAAGGCATGTTGGAGAAATATATGCAATATCATATTTGTTAAAGGATAAACAATTGTAAAAAAAAATCGATTGATCAATTCTGCAAAGTTTCTCCTAACATAATTTTTTTGTAAAACAATTTTTTTTTTCTTCTAATTTTAATGATTGATATCTTTAAACTAAGCATTAAAAAGACAAAATATAAGAAAAAAAATTAAATATACCTGGATCAGAATTAAATAACACTTTTACTAATTTTGTAAATGTTTTTGAAAGAGAGAGAATAAAAAAGTGAACTTACCACACCTTCTGGATCAACAAGCAAAAGATGCTTTCTGGTAGTCTTTTGCATACCGGTGAGAACATACTGTCCAGGTGTGGTCAGAGATTCCCTAACTAAAAAATCACCGTCTTTTACAACAAGGGCTTCACTTTCAGTACGACTTATGGCTCCATGAAACCAAGGTTCCTCTAATAATGCTGCCTTTTCTGCTTCCACTTTTGATACAGGTTTTAGTTGTGAGAAATTTGACATGGGCAAGGTAGCATTGGGGCTATTGAGTATAGAATCAATAGGGCTTTCTTCGCTTTCCAAGGTACTTAGAGTAGTGACAAAAGGTTCTGAAAGAAGAAGCACATCAGATGTAAAATAATGTATTTTCTTTAAAAAATTTTTGAACACAGTTAAATTTCAAGAAATTTTATAATTTTGATAAGCTAGAGTAGGGAAGCATGGATTGCAAAAGTCAGGTGTTATCAACCACATGCCCATGGACATACTTGCACAAAACTAGCACTTCTCTTTCTCATGCTCACAAAATCTTATAGCACTTAAACTAGCAAGATTATCAAACTATGATCCTGAGTTTCAAAAAGTTTTTCTGATAAACAGCACATAAATTAAATTTGTTATTCAAAAATAGAAAAAAAAAAAGGTTTTTGAGTGAAGCTCTTTCACAAGTACGGTGTATATATATATATATATATATTTTAGGGTGGTCCTTAAAAAATTAAGTTTTAAATTTTCTATGGGGCACCCTCCTATTTTGTTCTATGTATAAAATAAAGACTTCCATAAAAATTTCAAAATTTTAAAATATTTTTTAAGGGTCGCTACCAAAGTTTGAATATTAAAAAAAAAAAAAAAAAAAAAATTGACATATTTTGTAATTTAATAATATATTATTAATACAAATCCATAGTCATTACCAAATTGAATCATGGTATGATATTAGTCTTTAAAGACTGTCATTTCTTTCAAGTTTCACCATATTTACACAGTCTATTGTCAAAACACAGACAGGAGTATTTCATGTCTACACTCTATTTCATCTCAACTTGATAGTTTTGTGAAAGGTAGAGAATCTAACAACCAGCCTTGAAAAATAGTTCTCCGTTATTTTTTAATGTTAATAGCTAAAATGCGTAAAAATTTATAAAATAATGTTTATAAATTATAGAATTTGATTATTTGATATCCATAAAATGTCGTACTAAATGGACATAAGCGTATCAGAAACCGAGCAAACAGAGCCCAAACCTTAAAAAAAGAGTTTTCGGCAAGCGTTCTTTTGACTGTTCACTGGTTTTTCAAAATTTTAGAAGGCATTTCAGGATCTGAAAATGTAGACATTCCGATTATCTTTTCAGATAATGAGAAAAGATAATGTATCTCATTATCTTTTCAGGTAAAGGTATTGACCAGTTACTTGTTGTTTCAAAACTTCAATCAGGAACAGGTGAGACAATAGCTTCTGCTGATAAAGAAATATTGGAGTCATGGGGAGTACGGAGCAAGTAAAATGTATGAGTTTTGATATAACCTTTGTTAATACCGGATTATCAAGTGAAGCTTGTCCTCTTTTGGAACAGAATATGAACAAAGAAATGATTTGGATTGCCATCATCACATCCTTGAAATACTGTTTTTGTTCTTTATCTTTTGTATGAAGTTTATTATATTCCTCCATGAGTGCTATCACACTTTTGGCTACATCATTAACAACTTTGACCGAAGTCGCTAGTGCTTCACATGTCTTGTAAGATTCATTTTCATTCCAATTAGTCTATTTCAAAAAAGTGTGAAGGTAAATCTATAATTTAAAAAAAACCTCAGAGTGCTGCTTGTTAGAAAATCTTGCAAGTCATTTTGGAGAATGAAATCAGGATCAGCATGTATACGTTTCAAGGGTTCATAATTTTCTTCATTTTTAAAAGCATGCACCATTTTTCTTTTACTTTCAAAAAAGACTATCATCGAAAACTGCAAAAGTAACTAGTTCTTCTGTGAAGTACAGAAATGTCCTAGGAACTTCTTCAAAGCACAGAAAGAAATGATTTCATTTTACGTTTTCGTCTTTTTTCAAGTTCTTCAGGAGCAATAAATCATTGGGCCTGATACCAGTTGTGAATGTAGATTTTCACCACAAACGAGCAAACTTGATTAACTCCAGATTCTTCCTTCTTAGAGAGTTTAAACTGATTTCTAAATAAATAAATCTTGAGCGAGTATATGGCCTTCACCATTTATGGAACCCGATACAATCCACCTGGCGCTCTAATGTAAATCCTCTTTCGGGTACTCTTCCTAAGAAAATGATGGCAAGCTCTATCAGTTCCTTGTAATCGTCCCTTGGTTGAAAAATCATTAAAATGATTGTGAGCAAATTCTGTAATTTCAGACGCATTATGTGTTATTTTTTTCATTGATTAAATTATCAGTTATGGGAGTCTGAAATATGTCATAATCGATAGACATCCAAGAAATTTTAAATTGTTTCAATAAAAGTATGTCTGTTCCGTTTGAAACTCAGAGAGACTTAGCAACAACTTCCTCAAGCATAATTTCAAGGATGTGATGATGGCAAGCCAAATCATTTCTTTGTTCATATTCTGATCCAGAAGAGCACAAGCGTCTCTTGATAATCGGGTATTAACAAAGGTTATATCAAAAGTCATACATTTTACTTGCTTATAATCCCCACAACTCCAATGTTTCGTTAACAGCAGAAGCTATTGCCTCACCTGTTCCTGATTGAAGTTTTGGAACAGCTAGTTAAATGGTCAGTACCTTTACCTGAAACAATAATGGGTAATCTGTCTACAATTTCAGGTCTTCTAAAATTTTGCAATCCCAGTGAACAATCAAAAGAACGCATGCCGAAAACTAAGTTTTGTGCTCTGCTTTTGATACGAATATGGCCATTTAGTACAACATTTTACGAATATAAAAAAAAATCAAATCCTATAATTTATAAACATTACCTTATAAATTCCTATGCATTTTAGCTATTTAAGATTAAAAAATAACGGAGGACTATTTTTGAAGGCGGGATGTCAGATTCTCTACCTTTCACAATGCTACCAAGTTGAGGTGAAATGGAGTGTCGACATGAAATACTCCTGTCTGTGTTTTGAAAATAGACTGTGTAAATATGTTGAAACTTGAAACAAATGACATTCTTTACAGCCTAATATCATACCATGACTCAATTTGGCAATGACTATGGATTTGTATTAATAATGTATTATCAGATTACAAAATATGTCAATTTTTATTTTTTTTAAATATTCAAACCTTGGTAGCGACCCTTAAAAAATGTTTTAAAATTTTGAAATTTTTGTGGAAGTCTTTATTTTATACATAGAACAAAATAGGAGGGTGCCCCATAGAAATTTTAAAAGTTAATTTTTTAAGGACCACCCTAATATATATATATATATATATATATGAAGATGGGAGTTTCAAAACTCACCTTATACAGAAAGCCAAATTTTTGGAAATTGCGAAAGATCTTTAACTGCTTCCAATGTTTTTTGGTTTTCATTGTAAATCAAGATTTTACAATGGCAGAAATAGATGATAAAACTAGTTTTTATGCATATTGTTGTGTTTTTTTGATACAGGTTTATGAATAGAATAGACTGATTGAGAAAACATGATTTTTTAAATTGTGGATAAAGCGAGTTTTGAAACTCACGTGCTCATATATATTATTATCCATTTTCACATAAAAAAAAAAAAAAATCATAACTTTTCTATGATAAGGAAAAATCCAATTTCAATATGACTTTCACAAAATTGTCACTACTAAATACAGTATGATTCATAATGAATGGGCCAAAAAGAATAGCGCAGTGTGACTACCGTAATGGATTTATTCAGCCGAAACAAATTTATTCTGCAACTACAATTATACAAGTTTTATTTGGCAACAGGGAAAAATCATCGAATGACGAACTCGCCGCTAGAGGCGCTGTTAAACAAAATGTCATCCATGTAGGAGAAAGCGTACTGCGTTTTCGAATATGCCAAAATCTCCTCGGTAACTGCTGTGCAAAGAGATTTTCACACGAAATTTCGTAAACAACCACCGCATCGGCATAACATAAGCAGGTGGGTGAAGTAGTTCCAGGATACCGGCTGCTTATGCAAGAATAAAAGCCCAGGACGAAAAGAAACAAAACCCGAAGTGGTTGAAAGAATTTGTGAACGCCCTGTGATTTTTTTTTCTGGGGTTTCGTTAAAGACAAGGTGTTTGTGCCTCCACTTCCTCAGGACTTAGAGGAACTGAAGCAGCGGATAACTGCAGTGTTGAACTCCATCACAGGGGATATGCGATCACGAGTGTGGCAGGAGCGTGATTACCGTGTAGACATTTGCAGACCTGCCAACCTTTGAAAATGAGAAATCGTAGCACACAAAATTAAAATTAATCTCGAGGTTGGTTGGTTGGTTTTCGTGTTTCGCAGCCATCTTTTGACATTCGTAAAAGGAATAAGGTTTCAGTCTTTAAACTCAATACAGTAAACTTTTTCCTCTGAAAATTTTTATATGATTTTCAGAGTTCCTTCTCGTTTCGAAGCGTTTTTTTTTTTTTTTTTTTTTTTACATTGTAAAAGGAGCCTGGTGACAGTTTTCTAGCCCAGTGCAGTAAATTTTGACGAAATTCGCAATTTTTTTTCCCGCGATCATTTCAGGATATTTCCATTTTTTTCCCACAATCGTAATTTAGATTTTTCTATCAGGATTCTTTTTTGAAATTCACACTTTTTACCACGAACTTTTAACGAAATTTGTATTTTTTACCATGATCCTTTGACGAAATTAGTGTTTTCTTTCCGCGATCTCTCGGTGAAATTTGCATTTTCCTGCTGATCTTTGGACGAAATTCGCGTTTTCTTTCTGCGAAATTTTGACAAAATTCACATTTTTACCATGACCCTTTGACGAAATTTATTTTCTTCTGCGGCCAATTGACGAAATTGATTTTTTTTACACAGTCATTTGTCCAAATTCGCGATACTTTATCGCAACCGATCGGCAAAATTTTCGATATCTTTTCTCTACCAATTAACAAAATTCACTACTCGTTTCCCCTACATTTTGACGAAATTTGCAATATTTTTCCCTCGCTAGTTTATCGAGATTCGTGATTTTTTTCGCACTCTTTTGACGAAATTCGCAATTTCTTTCTGAACTCTTAACGAAATTAGTGATTTTATTCAGCGACCAATTGAAGAAAATCACTGTTTGTTTCAGAGATCTTTGACGAAATACCCGATATTTTTACATGATCATTTGAAGAAATTCTCATTTTTTTACGCGATCGATTCACGAATTAATTTGGGGAAATTTCATAAAAGAAAAAAAAAAATTGTGGGCTTCCAAGAAATTTCAAAATATACTCGCAAAAGAATCATAGGTCTGTGGAAAAATTTGCAGAGGGAAATACTGCACAGCATTTTTCATCATGCAGGAATTTCTTTTCCCGTGAGCAAATCAGGCGATTTTGCGCACTATTTCAACCCTTGCCCCTTAAAGAACCACCTCCTCCCCCCCTCTAGAAATTCTTAAAATGGCACCCCTGTTTCTAAGGAAGTCAATTTCTGTATAAATATTTACAGAATTCACTTGTGATCAATATTCATAAAGAGGATTTTATGTTAAGAAGTTTGTTTTGCAGCCCAGATTTTTTTTTTCCTATGAGCATTTATATCTGAATTTTCGGACTAATGACCAATTTTTTAAAACTTTCGGAAATGAATATTTTGAAATTTTGGAACAGAATCACTCCTGAAAAATATGCTGTGTGGGATAAAAAATGCAACTAGAAACAAGAAATGCGTTTGTGTTTTTTTTGCAAAAAATCGTAGTTTAAGACCAATTTTCGTAGCATTGTAGTTTATAGGTCCAAATCGTAGCAACTACGATTTTTTCGTAGCAGTTGGCAGGTCTGCATTTGTCATGTCACTGGAGGGGCACATATTGAACACCTGTAGAAACTTGAATAAATGTAGTTTTGAGGAAATTTGAATTTTCTAAATATATTAATTACAACGTTCACAATCATGTTTTCTTTTTGTCCCATTCATTATGAATCACCCTGTACAACGTACAGTAGATTCCTGATTATGTAACACTCATGGGACTAGAGAAATGGGAGAAAATCATGAGGACATTATTAGATGCATATTTTAACTGTACAAATATTATACAATAATTAAAATCACTATAAATAAAATAAGTAGCTACTGTATTAAGGAAAAATAAGTTTATTATAGAAGAAATATTATATCAATAAAAATAAAGAAATACAAGAGGAAAATTCTTTAATTCTGTACTGTTTTATTATTTGTCATAAATAGACAATTTGAAGAAAAAATATGCAATGCATTTTTGCTTTATATTTTACTATGATTTTCTAGTAGCAAGATTTCACAGGGTATCTACAGAAAAAATATAAAAAAAAGTTCCTTGATTTTTCCATGATTTCCCTGACTATCTTTATCAGACCTCCTTGATTTCCATTATTAACAATGCACCTATGGTATTTTTACGTGTATGCTAATTCCTCGTATAACACACTTAACCAGCTTGCTAATATCTCATTTGAGTATAAAACAAGAGAACATAAAAATTGCCTAATATTCATTAAGTATTGGTTGACAGTTTTATAAATTCAAACTCAAAATTTAGTCCAATAATTTCATTTAGTGGCCAATAGTTACATGTTGATCAGAAAATTCCCTCACTTTCTGAAAAATATTCAATTCTAAGGCTTATCTACATCTGACGGGATAGCTAATTGGATTAAGCCGGCCACCTGGTCAGGCTATGCTAATGTATCATTTAAAATTTTTAAAAATCGGTAAATTGTCTTCAATACAAGCACTATCTACAGAAAATGAGGGCATCTGATCACCCTAATTTGCGTTAAATATCAAAAACTCATACCATGTGCATCTTTTTTAAAATATTGGGAACGACTACTCAGCATGTGAAAAAATATGGTATATAAAATAGACAAATCAGTCTCGTTGCCAAGGTGAAAATGAAAATATTTTGAAGTAAAGACAAATTTCCCTGATTTTTGAGTATTTTTTCAAAGTTCCCTGACTTTTCCAGATTGATAAACCTTCCTGTTTTTTACATGATTTCCAGATTCTGTAGACACACTGTTTCAGCAACAGAGATATTTGTTGGCTAGAATTCCTGTGTATTTTCAGAATTTTTCAATCTATTTTAAATAAACATCGTGACAAAAATTCTGTATTAAATAAAACACATTTTTAAATGTATTGAAATAATTTAATAATATTTTAATCACTTAATATTTTTATACAAATTTAAAGCTTGTATAGGTGGTTATAAGTTAAAAATAACTGGCACTTTTCCATTATGTGCTAACTGTCAATGTAGGCAGAAATGATAATTTAAAGATAGGAATGGTAATCTTAGCAGATAGTTGTAAATATAGTAATGATTTCATTTAGTTTTTTTTTTTTTTTTTTTTTTTTAATCCCATTGGGGCCATTTGAATTTGATAAATTATGATTCATACAATTTATATTATAAAGGACAAATGTGTGTCTGTAACACTGATGTAATTTTGATATTGGCAACAACAGATAATTAAATTTAGTTTTTACTACAATTTTTTAAACTTTTGAACATTGCACATTTTCACATTTTAAACCGTTGAATAGAAAAAAAAAATGTACAAGGTTCATACACATTTCTTTAAATAAAAATCAAGGACTTTCAAGGAGCAAAACCAAAAAAATGTAAGGACCTACAAGTTAAATAAATTAATAAATTATAATATGCATTTCTCAATAAAGAGTTTCATTTTTGTAAATACAAATTTTAAACATTCAAATGGCCAGGAAGGGGGGAATTTCAGTGTGTGGCAGCAGAAATTTAGAAAATTTTACAATAACAAATACAGCTGAAGAAAATACTAGTCGGATGTCCAAACCATGTGTGTCGGACACCAAAACATAATCAGTACCAATATTTATCATGGTATACCTGAAACTGAAGTTAGATGAAAATTCATGCATTAGTTCTAGAGATAAAGCTATTGTGGGGAAAAAAAAAATTGCAAGTACTCTTTAAGCAAGTGTGAGGGGGGAAACGGAGCAAAGGAAAAATGCCAATTTCGGGTGGGAAGAGAAATCTTCATGATCGATTATTTATTGTGACAATAAAATGACAAAAACTATGAAGAATCAAAATTTTGAGAGGGTGAAATTCAGATGAAATTTTAATGAAATACAGTACAGAACCATTTATCCGGAATGCTTGAGGTCAGATGTATTCTGGATAACTGGTTTTTCCGGTTAACTGGTTGTGTATGAAAGCAGCATCCATTTGATAAGTTTTGTGGAATATATGTGGTTGTGGCATTATTTCTGATATTAAATTATTAGATTACTTGGATATCAATGCAAGAAAGATCAAAAGTTAACCAGAGTTTTAAAAAGGATAATTATGGGAATCCCTTAGGAACAAAATTCTTCTGTTTCCTCTGCATGAAAATTAAAACATTTCAAATACAATAGATATGTTTTTATTTCAAATACTAGATGTTGTCATCAAATTATACAATTGTTTAAGCAGAGCCTATGTCAAACTGGCAGTGTGTGATACCTTTTTCTGCAAAGATTCTGAAATCAGTCTATCAGAAATATCATTCCGGATAACTGGTTTTCCGATTAAATGGTTTCCGGATAAATGGTTCCATACTGTACATTGTCAATGAAATTTAGGGCTGATTATTTATTCACTACAGAGTAACAAACAGAGTAGAAAAAGTTTAAAAAATGATGTTTTAAAGACTTTAAACTTTGGTATTGTGGAGAATGAGCGAAAGGAGGAAGTGAAATTTGGGAAGAAGGAGAAGCAAGGGGGGGGGGGGGGGGGTAAAATTTATTTTTAAATCAGAAATTCAAAGAAATGCAGAAGAGTTTCATCCCTGATTAAGAAATAATACAATAAAATTAAGCACTTTTAACGACTTTTTGCAGATTTTGCATAAAAATAAGTACTTTTAAACACAAAAAATTCAAGGACCATACGAACCCTGATGTACTTACAAATGCAATTCGTTTGAAAACTGTATCGCGATTCACTCTTTTTAAAATAATTTGCAAGCTTGAATTTTTTTTTTTTTTTTTTTTAATCTATCTTTATTGCGTGCAGACGATTAGGAAAGAAATTCATTTACATTTGGTATCACAGTTGATCAGCAATTTGAGTAAAATAATTTATGCTAGTTCACAAGCTTTGTTCAGACAGAAATCAACAGCATTTTAATTATATTGCGGAATATTGCCTTTGATAATGTGTTTCACAATAAAAGTTTCAATTTTCTTCTTGTCATATTTTTAATTTTGTTCGTGAATTTTTCCTCTTAAATCTTTTATTTATTTTTTCAGTTTAAGAATTTGAGATTATCAGATACACAATTTTATAGTGTATTATAATCATTGGTTCATTTATTTTTGGTAGATTTTTATGTGATTCATAGTTAATAATTACAAAAAGTTTTATTATATATATATAAATCCATATATAAACAAGCATAAACATTCATTAGGTTTGTTTTCATAGCTGTTTATATAGTTGTAAAAAATCTCACTTTCTGAAGCCCGAACTGCATTAAGCTTTAAAATACGCCAAGGTCCCTAGTAAAAAAGTACCAGTTTAGGTACGTATATTTTTGTTATTTGTCCACAGTGACATTTTGGTACTTCAGAATCGAGAATGCATTGTTATATAATACATTTTTATGAGGGTTGAAATTACCTACACAGGTGAAAATTAGTAGAAATAGTTTATTAAACATTTCATTTCAACACATTAGCAGTGTGACACTTTCACACCAGCATGAAAACAGTACAACTTAACAAGAGTTAAACCGATTTTTACGAATAAAAGAATGTTGCTACACACTAAAATATAACTTCTAGAGTATTTTTTCTTCAAAAACAGATGTCCACACAATTAAGTACTTATCAGCAAAAAAGAACTACATAAAAAAAAAAAAAAAAATCACATTATTCATAAACAAATATTTTAAAGTTTATATCAAATTTAGCATTTAACAATAATCATTTTTACACAGCAAATTTTCATGCAATATAGATTCAAACTGAGATAAAAGAATAATAGAAAATAGTACACAGTTTATATCAAATTTAACATTTAAGTCATCTTCACATAGCAAATCTTCCTGCCATATTAATTCAAATTAAGAAAAAACGATAGGGACAAAGTAAAAAGTTGCAATTTTTAAATAATTCTTAGTTTTTATTATATGCTACACATCATATTTTCATGTAATTATTAATTACTTTGAAAATGTGGATTCTATTTTATATTACTATTTTTGATGGTAATTGATTGAATACATTATTGATTAAGTATATATATTTTTTATTGTGAAACACTTCCAACTGTTACTAGAAATTATTAACTCCTTAATTGTTGCAGTTTTCATTTCACATGCAATTTGCCAGTGAATGTATTGTGCACGGTGATTAAAGGGTTAAAGACCTTTCACAATGGAAAGATCTATCAAGTGAATCTTTAAAAGAGGTAATATTAACATGCAAGTCTTATCCCGGATTTAAATTTAAACTCAACTTCAAAATATTTTAGTAATGCATGTGTTCTGTATCTGTAATAGGGTGGTTGAGCCGTCTATGTAAAAAAAATAAACTTTCACTAATATACCAGGCCACCCCTCAATTTTTTTAGACTGGTATATAGTAATATTGTGGCAGAATTTGAACTTCATATTTCAACTGCAAGAAGGTGCTCAACACCCACTAACTGCATAAGTTTGTGTGTTTCCTTCAAATTTTTCTATATATTTGTTTAAAAAAAAATAAAGACATCCAAAATTAATTTCTTTAAAAAGAATAAAACAATATAGAAGTAACAAATAGAAAGATAATCATATTTGGTCTTTAATAATACAAAATAGTGTCTAAAACTGATTTTTTCGTTATTTCTGATCATTTTCTGTTGGCTTCTACGACCTGCAGCAAGAATTGCTTTTCATCTTCATCATTTGTTATGATTTTATTGAAATCTCCATTAAGCTTAACCTCTCATTCTGGTCTGTCATTTACTACTTGTAAATTGTGAAGCCATTCTTTTCCCTTGGGATAGTCATCATTGTCATTTCATTTTTCGGGAAAAAGGTTTAACAATGATTTTCTTATATTCATAAGAGGTAAGAGTTCTGTTGTTCTTGTTGCAAAGTCTGACAGTCGTACACCATCTTCTTTAAAAATCTCAAGTTCTCATCTTACATAACGCTTCTTAAGGGCTTGCATCAGTGTAAATCACTCTACAACAATTTGTCTTCTCCCATTTAAATTCTGTCAGAAAAGAGAGAAAATCTTATGAAATCATCAGAACACTCAGACATGTGATGTTCCATCACTTCTCTAGCAGAAAGTGCAATCTCTTTGTCTGTTGATAGATAATTTTCAGGATCTTTAACTGTGTTGGAATAAATTCATCATCTGAAGACTCAGAGTTTTCCATTACACTATCTATATTATAAAGGACAAACATATCTGTGCGTAACACATACGTCATTTTGCGAATGGCAACACTTTGAAATTTGAAATAAAATTTTGGCTTTGCAATTTTCTCTACTGCAAATTTTTAAACTTCTAAACATCGCACATTTTAAATTTTTACACCATCGTATAAGGAAAAAAATGCTCTTTTAAATGCAATTTGTTTGAAAACTGTATCTCAATTTATTTTTGAGATATTAATTTTTTTGTAGTTTTTAATACCATTTTTCTTATCGTGGCAACAAAAGTACCTCATTTCATTGAAAGTCATTGAAAGTAAACGGAAAATAGTCGAAAATAGGAGATACTGTATCTTTCTGTTGCCATTTTCTCATAAAACCTAAAAAAAAAAGTTAAAATTAAAATATGGGCTATGTCAAGAATATTGTCTGTTATTCTGTGATAATGACGTCATATGCACACTTTTCTATAGACGAAGTTTAAAACTGGATTGTAAAAGTGGATTCCTTTAGCGGATGCAAATGACGTCATTTTATAAAAAAGCGTGTATTTTATTTCTTAAACCTGAATTATGTTTTGTAGAAGTGCGTCATTTTCACAGCCCAGCTGCTTTGAAATTCTTCACAGGTGAAAATGCTTCACATTTAAAAATAATGTAATCGAAATCACACACTGATAAAACGCAATGTTTTACAAAAATTTAGAGTATCGTTATAAAGTATATTTTTCAATCTTCTGACCATCGTTACATTTTCAATTTTCGTCGCATAGAGAAAAAATTTACTTTCAAATGCAATTTGTTTAAAAACTTTATCTTAATTGACAGAGTATTATATTTTCTAAAGTAATTTTTAAGCATGATTTTTTTTAAGGTTATCTTATCACGTGCCGGTTTCAATACATAATAATAATAAACCTTTTTCACATAAAGCAACAAACATTTTTCAGCATTTGTTTCTGACTATTTTTGCATAACGAAATTAATACTTCCTTTATAAACAAATAAAAGAATAATATTAAAAAAACCACCAATCTAACATATTTGTGAAAGACAAATTAACGAAATTAATACTTCTTTTATAAACAAATAAAAGAATAATATTGAAAAAACAACAAATCTAACATACTTATAATCGTACAATTTAAATTTTTCGATCACCAAATAGGATTTCTTTTTTAATGGAATAACTTTGCAAAGTCCATCTCAGTTTACTGATTGTCTATAGTTTTAAAAACAATTTTTAAGCATGAAATATTTTTTTAATTTATCTATATCGTGCAGAGCTCGATTACGAAAGATTAATCCGTTTGCCCTTAAAACAAAATACAGACTTCATCATTTTTTTACGGCTAATATCCATTAAAAAAATTCCCTATGAATAAATAAATAAAATAATATAAATAAAACACAAATTTACCAGACATTTATAAGCTCTGAAATTATCAGAATATAAAAGGATGCCTTAACTAGCAAAATCTTGGCAAATAACTCTTGGCATGCGGCTAATAAGAAAATATCGCTTTTGATAAATTTCTAAAATTTATTTGATAGTATGATTCGTATTTTCCATATGAAAAATGCTTTTTTAATGTAAGTTGTCAATCTAAAAATATTATGGAATATAAAAAAAATATTAATTTTCAATTTAAAAAAATGATTTCACCTATATTCTTTAACCCGGGAAGCCCGGGTACGATCCCCTAGTTTAGATAAATATTGGATGAACAGATGGTAGCTGAAAGTAAAGAGACTCTAATGCTTCATTCTTCTTTTATTCTCTGAAGAGAGCATTCATACTTTTTTTGGTAATTCTTTATCTTTTAAACCCATATACATTTTACAATTGATTCTTTTATCTGAAGAAAATTAGAATCTTCTTTAATTTTTATTATTTTCATAACTCCTTCATAACCAATATCAAAGAAAATAGTCCAAGATATCTAGCCACTCCTTATTGTTGGGCTGTAGAAAAAGAACTTTGTTTTTCTTTAACAAAAGCTAATAAGAATGAATGTTTTCTAATTTTTTAATTATGTATGTGTTTCTTTTGTTTTGTCGGAATTTCAGATCTCTGCAATATCTGCATTGATTCTTTAACTGTCAAATGATTAACGTATTGTACCAATTTTGATTCTTTCAACTGATAATGAACGTGCTGAAGGATTTGTCTTGTAGTTCTTTCAATCTAGTCAATTGGTCTACTGATCTTAGACCAATCAGAAAAATTTCATTACTAAGGCAAGTTGAAACCGGAGCGATTGCAAATTTTTAGCATTGAAATTTCTTTGAATAGAAAAGAATGGCTATTTTTCATAAAATTAAAGTTGTTGATTAATACACAAATTTTGTGATTATTTTATTTCATATTAGACTTATTAGTGTCTTATTAACTGTAACATGAATAATGTTAGCATCCCATAATAGTAGATTAATATTTAATATAAGTAATGTAACCTAAATATAATTCTTGATACTTATTTAAAAAGTAAAAACTCTGGCAATAAATAAGTAAATGTATTTTAAATATTATTTTATTTGTCACCTTTCACTTAGGAATAGCCATGAGCTAAATGTAAACAACTTCAGACAGATGTTTACGCTAGATGCAGAATTTGAAAATCTATAAGATAAATATTTAAAATAAAAATTATCATGAAAAATTAAACGTTTCACTGACAAATTGTTTTCATTTGGTTGTAAAAAGAGTTGATAGAATTCTTGTTTTGGTTTAGTGTTGTCTGTAACTTTATCATGTAAATAATTCTCAGAAATTTTGCTACATATAATAAAATATTTCAGAAATATTTAAATACAAATATAAATAATATAGCAAACTAAATTTCTTCTAAAAACTTCTGGAAAAATTAAATATTTCTGAAGTATAAAATATTGTTGCATTTCGTATGCTTCTACTAATGTTAAATTGTGGGGTCATTGAGCACCCTCTTAGAATTTGAGTAAGAAGCTAAAAATTTACCAGTATTATACTATTGATGAGTCTAAAAAAATTAGGGGGTGACCTGGACTCTAGCCCAAAAAAAGTTTTTTTGAACCACCCTAATCTGTAACTATCTTTGTAATTTCGCCTTTGGCGACGGAGCACCACCCTCACATCGATGACAATTAGCAACCCTTTTCGCAATGTAACCTTGTTGGCGAGACTAATAAATACGTCAGTTGTATAACTGACTCACTGGCAACAAGCCACCTGCTAATTCAAATGTCCATTAAAAATCTTTTATGTTATATAGTCTAGTATTTTTAACACTTTCAACATGTTTGAAAAGTGTTTATGAATTGGATTTGTTTGTTCATGATTTAATTACCATAAATAAACTTGGATTGGCATGCAATTGATATATGTTATTGATCATCATGGCATGTTCGGTATTGATAATGAAGTGTGTACCATTCATAGTTCATTTACAGGGCACTCAAAAATATTCCATTACATTAAGGTCTAAGGTAGAAAAATCATTTGTGATGTATTTTAATAGTCTTACAATGTGCTAAACATAATAAAATGTATATAAATTATTGAGGTGCACTAGAAGATGATTACTATAAAACATGTTATGTGTAGCACTTACAGTACATGTACAGGGGAGCTGTATAGTATTCCATTATATTATGGTCTATGAAGAAAAATCGTTTGTGACATATTTTAATGATTTTATTCTGTTTAAAATATCATGACATTGATATGAATTTCTGAAGTGCACTAATCCATGCTTTCTGTAGAATATGGGGTGCAAAGCCTTTACCATTCATTTACAGGGTTGCACAAAAGAGTTTGATTATATAATGATCTACAGGGAAATACTGTTTGCAGCGTATGTAAATTATGTTGCACTATTTCAAACATGATGAAACTGATATACATTACTGAAGTTTACTACAAGATGGTTTGCAGTAGAATATGATGTGCATTGCATTTATCATACATTTTCAGGGACACATAAAAGATTTCGGCGACAATACTGTATCTGAAGTGTTGTGTCTATTAGGTATGATTGCTGAAAGTGCGTTCTCAGTTATGATATGTGTTGTTAAGTTTAGATAAATTTTTGCATGCTATGTGGTGAGCATAAATTACATAGACCATATACAGGGATACACAAAAGAATTCACAAGCATTACTGAAAATGAGTGTGCATTGCTTAAAGGGTTTTTTTTTTTTTTTTTTTTTTTTAAATTTCAGTTATGCATTTTCAAGTTCAACTATTTTTAGTATCAGGGCTTAATTTGTGCTGGAGTCCACAGGAGCTCAGCTCCGCTACTTCTCGGTTTTTAGTAAATATTTAAATACAGTCAGTATCGGTTATATGGTCACCCATGCAGTCCTGAAAATATGACCTTTTACGCGGGGTGACCTTATATGCGGTGCAAACAGGAATTTTACTTTAGACAATAAAATATTATTAATAGGTTAATTATATTAATAAAATAATGTACAAAGAAGCTATGAAGATATAATTTATAAAATAAGAAGTATAAACAAGAATAGCTTTACGCTTAAATTTTCGAATTGATAAGTTTACTCTTAGTAGTAAAAATAATCTTTTATGCAGGTTTGTTTGTTTTATTACGATTGTTAAAACTACTTTTTCTTATTCACGGACAGTTTTAAAATGTTTCTCTGTGCCTTCGAAATTGGTAAACAAAGTCTGAGGATATTTTGTGCTTTGAGAACTTCTGCTCGGGTTGTTGGTTCTGCTTCGGATTCATTGTCATTATCATTTCTACCAGTGTTTATATTAAAAATTCTGAAATAATTTCCGGCTTGTAAGCTTCACCATGAACGTTTACCCATGTTATGTCAGCTGCGGGTATCTAGATGAAAAACACCGATAGGCATGAAAAACATTTTAACACAGCTTCCCCTTCGTCTAATAAACAGTCTTTTTCAGAGCATACATACCCGCAGAGGTGTGACTGTGGACACTCGTGGGTATAGTCCACTAGTATTAGTACTGATCTCATTGTCAACAACTGCGTATGCTTGTTCGTCTTGTATTGTGCAAACGGCATCTCGTAGATTTTGTGCAACTTCAAATAGGGGCACAGTATCATCCACATCATCATTTTTGTCGTCTTTGAACGACAATTCTTCACATTCAGGAAGCCAAGCATGTATAAAACAATTTTTAATGATCTTCTTTGATACCATATTTCAACTCTTGTCTACATAACACATGGCATCTAACACAGACACGCGAAAATTCTTTTCTTGATGAATTTCAGCAATCAAGTCTTTTAGAAGCAACTTTCGATAATTTATTTTGAATACTCCCTTGATCTAAGGGTTGTGCCCTATTAGTGCAGTTTAGTGTCAAGAAAGCAAGACCAATCGAATTTAAATTGGAAATCATGCAATGGGCAGTACAGTTGTCTGCGATTATAGCCACTTTTCCTTTTTGTCTGTCCAAATTCTATATAAACGCCGAATTTCTTTATCCCAAATGCTTGTTGTCATCCAGGCCTTTTGGTTTTCATCGTAAGATACAAGCATAGAAGTTTTGCAGTTTTTGAAACAACGAGGATTGAGAAATTTACCAATAACTAATAGAGTCAATTCCCTGCTAATAAAACGGCCAATCTTTCTTTGCTTTTAATTCCAATCACTATATTTTTCGTTCTTAAGAGTAATAATTTTATCCGGCAAAACATGAAAATAAAGCCCACATTTATCAAAATTTAAAACATCACAAGGTTTGTACCTATTGAGGATGTCACTTAACATGTTAACACCGATTCCTTCGATTCTTTTACTTGTACACCGTCATAAACACCACCAGTTTCATCACACAAGTTTAAAAGTAAGATTATGCCGTAAGTTAAACCTTTGTAACCACTCGTAAGTGGCAGTAAAATTCGGTTTTCTTAGTTCAGAAGCAATTTTCAAAGACTTTTCTTTTAAGATAATCCATGATATTAGAACATTTTACGATCTGGTATATTTTATCAAAGTAAAAAGGTCAACATTCTTAAATGTTAACACATGTTGTCACTTTCTCTTTTTATTGATCACACCTTCGACTTAACAAAATTTGGATCCTAATTACGTTATTCAGCGTCGTACTCGCTTTTCCACGAGTCTTCGCAAAAGCTACTTTCTACACATCCAATTTTTCTTTCTTTTTTTCCGCAACTATCAAGTGTTTCGTTTTGCTGACATGTTGTATTCACTAAGGAAAATTAACAAATGAACGAACACATGGCAGCGACAAGTACTAAAAAATACAAAAAACAAAAACACGTGATTTTCCTTTTATCTGTACGAAAGACAATACTCATTCGGTCGCAAGGAGTGATGCCATGTTTTCAAAGAATCGGTATCTATCTTACCAACAAGGAAGCCGGCCCTCCAACCTGAGTGCAGACGCACATACAGTCACGTGGTATACAATATTATCGCGATCTCTAACGCTTTGTTTCGAAAGAAAATTGCTCCATCTCATAATGTCAACTGACCTTTCTTTATCATACGCCATTTCGTACTTGTGGTTTTTAATAAAAGGATGGGAGATTCAACTATTGTAAAAAGGGAAGATTGACTAGAAGGAAAGGTTTTCCTCCTTCAGGATGTCCATCCACTTCTTTCTAAAGCTATTAAAAATCAAAAGCATCGCGTGAGCAATACAAAGGGGCCGACAGTTGAATGATATGTGTTTATTTGGAACTTTACACCCTAAAAAGGTGAAGGAAAAAGCATAAAACCATACAATATTTTGCAATAGAAAGGGAGGCACAAGGTGACCATATATCCGATGTTAACCATTAGAATCTGACCATATAGGCGGTGCATTTTAACACATAATACCTATTCAGTCAGTCCGGACTTACGAAAAGTGACCTTATAAACGGGGTGACCTTATAAGCGGGTGACCATATATCCGGGACTGACTGTAATGGTCGGAATTCACCGGAGCTCATAAATACAGGGCTCCGGAGCCCAGTCCAATAGCAATTCCAAAAAACCACAGTCTAAATTACCCTTTCCTCTCCCTCCCATCTCCAAGTTTCTGCATTATTTTTTATCAAAACACTAATATGTGACGTAGGAGATGGAGATCAGGGATGTAGTGGAGGGTATACGGTGGTATATGCCATATAACATCTGGATTTTTTTAAAGAACACCATATACCCTTTCTCAAAAAAGCTATAGAATATACACTGTAGGGTATACCCTCTGCTTTTTTTACGACTACACCACTGATGGAGATGAAACGGCATGTAACATATTCTGAAATTTTTTCTTATAAATGATTTTGGTAGTTGTTCATTCATTATATATATGAGGTAGACCCCGTCGAATTTCGACGAAAGAAAATGTTTACACAGGAACTGTTGCATCAAATTTATAATCCATCGACAGCGATAATTACAATAAAAAATCCATCTTACACTTGTTAATTTAACTCTCCAAAGACATATTTTAACCTAAGATTAACGAAATACCTTTTTCATAAACTTCAACTGTTAAAATGAATGAAAAATTAAACTTTATTCATATACGTAATCAGTAACATATAATAGAGATAAGTAATTTTGATTAAGTTATCAATTAATGCTTGGTTTTACAGAATGAAAAATCAGCAAAAATGGTTTCATCTTGACATAATCATAGAATCCCCCCCCCCCACCCCTTTAAATCTAAACCGAATCAAGTCGTTTTCCACATTTCACATCCATATTAACCATTTAAAAACATTTTAACGCGCAATAGGTTATTAATACATATATTTTCAAATTTGATGCCACGTTTGTCAACTATTACGATTTTCCATGTGAAAATTCCCACTTGTGATTTGAGGTCTTAGTATAATCTCTGTACCTGCGCGTAAAAATTCCAGAATTTTATAACTTTTAGACGTATTCAAAGAAAAATACCTCGTTTTATCAAATAAAATTAACGTTTTTTTTTAAATGTGGAGTCATTTTCAGTCTCTGAAATATTTTGGCTATTGTCTCAAACTCAATATCTGCGGAAGGAAAAAATAGTGAAATATAACAGCATCATCAGGGAAATTGTGTCTTTTTTAAAGCGTAATGTCATTTTCTATTCAAATTTTTTTTAGATATTTTTTAATGTAATGAAAAAATGGCATCAGTAAGAATATAATCAATAAAGATAACTAAACCACTTTTAATAGAAATGAAGTACTTCAGTTGCCACGATTAAAAAATTGGTATTAAAAACTATAAAAAAATTAATATTTAAAAAATAAATTGAGATACAGCTTCAAACAGATTGCATTTAAAAGTAAATTTTTTTCTGTATAAGACGGTGTAAAAATTTAAAATGTAAATGTTTAGAAGTTTAAAAATTTGCAGTAGCGAAAACTGCAAAACCGAAATTTCATTTCAAATATCAAAGTGTTGCCATTCACAGAATGACGTATGCGTTACGCACAGATATGTTTGTCCTTTATAATATAGATATATCTGCATAGCTGTGAACAATTCCTTTTTGTGTTAACACTATTTCCAAATCATAATCCTTACCTTATTTAATTGCAGAATTCTGCGATTAATTAACATTAAAATTAGGCAAATGTTTCTATTCAGAAAGAGTGATAAGCTAAAGTGGAATAGTTGACAGTTAAGTATATGCAGTTAGATATATTTAAAATATTTATTTTCGTAAAGAAAAAAAAAGACGTTTTAAATTTTGAAAATCATGTATGAAATATAAATATGTGGATTGGAGTTAAGGTGGGTGGGGAGCACGCTACGGTTTTAGCACTGCAGAATATTAGGGCTCCGGTACTTTTTTCTTAGAAATTAAGCCATGTTTAGTATACTAAGATATGTCTATAGCATATAAGTAAAATCATATACAGGGCTATGCAAAGAACTGTATATATGGTCACCTACAGATAATTTCTGGAAGTGCAATTTCAGTAGTTTTAAGCACATTTTTGCTTGAATTAAATTTCAGCATAATATGTGGCGTGTATAAAAATCTGCATGTGGAAAGTGTTTCATAATCTAAGCTTGACTCATGATTTTTCTTTCTTGTTTTATCAAACGGACCTTCATCTAGTATGAGTCACATAATGTTATATAATAAAATAATTGAAAAGTTACATGAAGAGATACTTACGCATATCAAATATGTCATGTTTTACAACATTTTTTTGCTTCGTTGCATCAATATTCCGCTCATTAGATATAACAGCTGTTGTATTAACATATTCTGAAATAAAATCTTAAACTTAGCACATATATAAGAATATATTTTTTCATAAATGTGAGAAAAGTACATTTTGCTAAAATGCAATACCTGGAGCAGGTCGTCTATATATAGAAACATTACCGGAACTGCTAAAATCAATAAGACTATCTGAAGGTTCTTTTTGTACAGATGTAGTAGCGTAAGGAACTGGATAATTTTTTGAATTGGAGTTGATCTCTTTCACTCCTTGGCTAGCCTGAAAATAAAGATATATAATATTGTAATTTGTTTAAAAAAATTTTGTAACTTTTAAATATTTTCTGAAAATGAAATATTTTAGCTGAATTTTTCAAATCATAAATTTTGAATGAATCTTCTCATTTTCTACTTATAAAAATAATCCATTCATTAAGCGTAAAAATATTCAATCCATTACTATTTCAGGAAGGAAGGGGAGGGAAAAAAAAGAGCTATCAGAAAAAATTAACAGTTTTGTAGGTCAACAGCTAAAAAAATAAAATCAATGTAGCAGTGATACTGGTAATGCACATCATTTAAGTAAAAAATTAGAGAAGCAATGCAAAAAAAAAAAAAAAAAAAAAATTGCAGTGGCTCCTTCAGCATCATAATTGTTCCCTTGAAAGATTGCAAAAAGAGGCATATTTTGCACTAAATACACTGAATTAGTTTTTTTTCTAAAAGTCTAGTTTTTCCCATTATCCCTATTGTTTGGAAGTGCCTAGATATCAGGACTTCAAAACCCTAGTAACATCAGTGATGTACGTTTCTATAGAAAAATGTCCAATTGCAGCTCAAAACTAATCTGTAATAAATTCTAGGAAAAAAAGAAAGGTACGACCTTAATTCAAACAAAGTCCTTTATAAAAGTACATGATTTATTTTCTTATAAGAGTTCATCTACATACTAGAATGGAACACAACTTAAAATACATCACATATAATTTTAATTATATAACAAGTAAAGCAACATGATGGAAGTGATTGCAGTACAATCACTTTCAAAAGGAAAAAAAAAAAAAAAGATGTAAAAATGATATCAGGCGTTTTATAGTACTCTTAATTCAACAAATTATAATAAATAATAATATTTACAATTTACAATGTATGGGATAATTGTGACTACATTACAAAAAGAGGCCAGGTGGTGTAGTGAATTTCTAGAAAAAAGAAGATTAATACATACAATATAATATTCTATTAAATTTTATTTAACCTGCTAAGTTGGAATTTTCAATGCATTAAAAAAAAAAACAAAAAAAAAAAGGTGGAATTTTATGTAATTCTTAGTAAAGAGGTAAATAAAAATAAAAACAATTTCTACTGTTAACTATTTATTTACCCTGAGAAATGAAACTCTTGATATAAAAATATATCACACATCAGTCTCACACCCTTAATCGAATTCAATTGCTGAAAGAATTAACTCATTAACTGAAACCTTGGTTAATACTTTATTGCTTGAAGGACAGGACACTCTTTTGAACTTACATTATTGATTCACAAATGTTTATATAATGGATATACACATTCATCTACTAAATTCTCACCCAACCTTTTACATTTCGGGCGTGTATTATCATTGATTTTTGATACATACCACACTCGTGCAAATCAATCATTTCTTGATAATGTTGATACTTAAAAAGTGCATTTATTATCATCCAAAGTATGTCTGTATATAATTTTTGTGCTAAGATATTAATATTTAGCTATAAAAAGCAGTGCTTTTCTTCTGTTTTTTTTTTTTTTTTTTTTCAGACGGATGGACTATACTAGAAAATTTTTGAAATTCAATGAGATTATTTTCCCTTATATGTTATAATTTCTGAACCAAATTTCTGAGTATAAATATGTTTCGAATGACTATGTAATTCTATGGCTAAAATATTGATATTCAGTTGTAAAAGTTTTTAAATGGTTTGCAGTGTTGGAAAGAGAATTGAAAGTACATGCTGTTTGGTATTTTCTTTTTTGCATATTTTGATTTTTGAAACATGCTGAAAAAAGATAGGGATATCGTCCGATATTTTAAATGTTTAAAAAAATAGTCATTATCGTCCAAACTCTGAAATTTTTAGGTGTTAAAAACAATGTTTTCATAGCCTCTGCAAAAAAAATATTGATATTTAGTGGTAAAAGGGTTTGTAAGAAGATTTTTCTTTAGTTTGTCTATTTCAGTAATTATAAAAATAGTTCTTGTTGTCCGAACTCTTTGAGACTTCCAGCGGTTATAAATGAGATGGTTATGTCCCTCGTGCTAAAAATTTGTGAAAAAATACTGATATCTAGTTGAAAAAGAAATGTGTTTTCTTCTTGCTTTTTTTTTCTTGTTTTCACATCGGTTCTGTTGGCATAAAAAAAAAAAAAGTTTTTAAAGTTCAAACTCTCAGAAATTTTAATAATTTATATAACTGTATCTGAGCCCTCTTTAAAATTTTTTGAAAAAAATACATATTTAGTAGTGAAAACATGAGGCAAAGATGAGAAAAACACCCGAATTTTTAGTGTTTTTGACAAAATTTTCACACATTTTATTTTGTAAAAAATACTTCTACTCATCCGAACATTTAAAAATTTTTGTACAAGATGTAAATCCGGTCTGCAGAGATGCTTTGAAAAAATTGTCAAGAAATACTGACATTTAGTTGCTTTTAGTGTATAAAAAGTGACTTCCGGTCGCAAATTTTTAAAAAGGGTTAAAATTTGTATTTTTGAAATATAATTGCATCATCGAAAAGAAGGTCTCAGTTTTACATGTATATTTTTTGTTAATTGGTACTTCTGAAATTGCACCCTAGGGAAGTGGTGCCGTATCTCTCTATTCTAAAAAAAAAGTAACTAACGCTGTCATCGCCGCCGCCGGTTTTGAATTTTTTGTGAATGGAGGTCTTTCTTCGTTAATATTGAGAAAAATATTGCATACAAAAGCATGAAAATTGGTGGTATTATAGAGAAATGTTTTGTAAACAAGCTGATGCAGACAGTTTTCAAATCGAAGAATTATTTTAAGAGATACTTAATGCTAAAGTTGGCCAAAATCGTTCCATTAAAAAAGTTTTATGGGAGCAAAAAATACACATAGGAATTTAATCATTTTTAGATCATTTTATACATTATAGTCCAGAAGTCAGCAACAGATTTTGATGACCAAGTTCCTCTCGGCCGACAATTTGTAAAATGCTTCAGAGAGTTGTATCATGAAGCTCCGTGAACGTCAGCTGCGGTTCCATACGTAAAAAAAAAAAAAAAAAAATAGTCATTTCCTCCTGATTGAAAATTTGTCAAATTATAGCTAACCTAATATCTTGAAGAAAAAAAAAAGTCAGCTGATTACACAGTTGTGGGTAATATGTCAGCTGGTCACACAAGCATGAAAAAAATATACAGGGTGCAAAGGAAAGTCCCTTTAACCTGAAAATACTTGCGAATGGAGAGAGCTACAGCTATGCAAGTAAGGTAACGGTATAGTAAAGCGCCTACGCCTGAACTAATGCAAAAGACAGCAGCGCCCCTAGTGGCAAAATTAGGAAGATACCTACTGAAAATCGGAAACGAAAAGAGATAGAGCAAAATTTACAGTTAGAAAGTTTTAGAGCGCCAATTAATTAGTACGAAATGACATTTGGTTTACATGGATAAGATAAATCTTCGCCTGCATACTCAAAAATGTCCGAAATCGATGCACTCTATTTTGTGTAAACGTTTGAATGGAATAGCCAGAAGTATGAAGAAATATGTACAATTTATGGTATAAATATGTGCTTATCTCAATACATTTTGTTAACATCACACAAAAAAAAGCAAAAAGGACAAACTGTCTCACAGTGATAAAAAGTTAATATTCAGTATGTTCGAAAAGTTTGCCATTGCTCATGATACACAATTGTATTCGTGAGAGTAGTTCTACATGCACATTTCTCAGCATGGAATGTCTATTGCAAGCCTCTTCAATACGACGACATAGATTTAACTCTTTCAAGGGCGGTGGCTAGATGGTCTAGCCACCTAATTTTAATTCTAGTGGGAGAAAAAGTAAACAGTGAAAATGAGTCTTTTTGATTTTTTTTTTTCAAAGGGTTAGCAATGATATTTTTCTGAACAAATTGTGGCATTTAAGCCATAAAAGTATGAACTTTCAGATTATGTCTTCTGTTTTTCATCATCCCAAATGGTTTATCTAATTGAGGTTAAAACAGTACGCCAAAAAATGCCAGCATTTGGTTTTCTTTCCTTTACACTATAAAATCAGGTTATGGCCATGCGTGAGCACACCTTTGGTGATTTTTAAGATCACTTTTTTGATGAGTTTTTAATTGATATATCAGCTAATTATCAAAAATTTAAAAATCTGAATTTTAGGTGCATCAGGACCTACCATTGGTTACCCTAACCCAAATTTTCATACTTGTACATGTGGTGGATTTTCCTAGCCATCGCCCATTCACAAAGACAGAGTGATCTTGCCTTTTATTAGTATAGATTACATTTTTAGGATTCAGTTAAAGATCTCCTCTATTAAGACATGGAAAATTTTATATCTCATGAAAAATTCATTTATATCTCATGAAAAATTCAAAGTTTTAATTTAACTTCCCTTTGGACCAAATTTATACATTGAATATGTACAACAGCAAATCTTGGATATGAATTCTACTTTAAATGAAATTAATTAAAAACCTATAATTTAATTTTTATTTAAAATAAGCTAACTAACTCTCTCTCAGAATGGACAGCTCAAGAAATGAAAATATTTACCTGATTTAGAGACTTTACAGAGGTGTTGTCAAAAGGGGTGGAACTGGTAATAATATCAGGAGGTACTTTTCCTGGTAGATCATTATAATACTCGGGATCTTCTCTTGAAGGGACAAAGTTACCATTTTGGGCAGATGCCTGAATCCTAAATTAGGGGGAAAAAAAAAAAAGAAAAAAAAAATCTGCATTTTTGCAAGAATTTCTAGAATGGGAAGGAGACATTTTTGCACATGATAAATTAATACAAGAATTTAAAAAATATAATAAGTATTTATTAAATTGTTCCTGAGATTTCACACACATTAAGAAAAATAAAATTTTATATAATTTTAAGGTACAAAATTACATAGACCAGGGTTTCTTAAACTATGGTGTGCATTAGGGTGGTCACAAGTAACATGGGAAAATATTTTTTTTTACATTTTCTTGGGGGGAGGGGGGACCCCTAAAAGTTGCCAATTAGATAGAAAATGAGATTGGCAAAGTTTCAGCTCAATTGAATAACATTAACCTGTGCCTCATCGAGGTTGAATTCTTGAAAATTTGCAAATTTTGGCAAAAAATTGTAGTTTTTCTTTCTTTAAGTGCAAACTATGTGTCTTCGAAACCTGATTCCTGTTTTATTTCATATAAACTGTTGTTACCTTGAACTTATACTCTCATCAAAACTTATATTTTATAAACATTTAGCATTTTTCAGGTCAGCTCGTGAACCATACCCTCAAACTTTGCATTTTTGAAAAATAAGTGAAAAATGACAAATTAATAATTTTATTACTTTTGATAATTTGTTATATTATTTGCATTAATAGGCAAAAATAATTGAACAATTTTTGTATCTTTAAAAATATTTCACGAAATAATTAATTATTAGTTATCCAGTTCTGTGTCTAGAAAGAAAGAGCTTCTTGATTTGTTGATTGCAGTTGAAGCACATTTCAAATGAACATCTGGATTTCTCTTTTTATTACAAGGCTGTTTTTGTTACCTGCTATCATCATCTTTTTTCAGAATTGAGGAAATATTCCGGAAATCCCCCTCCCTTTTTCGCTATGATGGCAGAAATGTAAGATTTTTTTAATTGTCCACACGTCTCATCAAATGTTTGACAGTAAGTTACCAAGTAATTGTCAAGCTTTATGTATTTTATTTTATAATATTCACTAAGTGAAACTGAATGCCAGAGAAGCTGCTAGACTTAGAGTACAACTACCAATTAACCACAGACTTTAAGAAGAAGTGTAATACGACTCCGCAAATAACTATTTCGTAAGCAAAGAACTGAGCTCATAAAAACCAGATTTTAAAATTCTGAGTTAGAGAGAGCTGTTGCTCACTAGGATGAAAAACTGCTTCCTCATTTTTTGAATAAAGAAAATTTAGAGTTGATAGCAGTTTTAATTGGCTATGGAGATGAAAAACAATTACTACGAGTTCCTCAATTTAAAAATAGTATTGGAATAATTCAGGTGAAACCTATATTTTCAGCAGTTGAAGAGTGGGAGAAGTTGGTAAAATCCAGGAAACGTGTTTTGATACCACTGCAGTAAACACCAGTCACTTCATAGAAACCTATATTTTTCCATAGCAATTGTTAAAGGGAAAAACTCTGTATTTACCATGTCGCCACCCTAATTTAGAAATTATCCTAAAAGCTGTTTTTGATTGTAAAATGAGCACAATCACTGCCCTTCAGCCAGATATAAAAAAAAAAACAAATTCTGACTGGGTGGCCTAAATTAAACCAGAGTAAGTATAACAAGTTGGAAATTGCTCGTCAAACGAGGCAAATGATGTGCGTTCGTACTATACCTAGTTTTATAAATATTTTTTGCACCGCCTATTGTACTGAATGTATATTTTAGTGCACTTCATAAGTGCCTATCCATTTCATTCTGTTAGAAAGGCTATAACATCATTAAAATGCCTTTGAAATAATTTTTTCCCATTGGCCGTAATATAACGGAAAACTTTTGACTGTCCCTGTAATTAAACTATACATCCGATTTTCATAAAATTTGAAATGACTCGACAAAATCTTGCAACAATTATATATTTAAAATTTCAGACCATTCGGAAGGCTGTAACATCATTAAAATGCACTTGCAATATTTTTTTTCCGTAATGTAACGGAAAACTTTTGACTGTCCCTGTAATTAAACTATACATCCGATTTTCATAAAATTTGAAATGACTTGACAAAATTATGCAACAATTATATATTTTATCAAATGATTCGGTTTGGTAGTTTTTGCTCTGTTATATGTGGACAGATGGACTGAACGACAACTATAGGTGCTACATATTTATATAATTACGAACGCACCTAAAAATGATATTCAAGATTAAATACAAGATATGAATAGTTAATTCAGAAGAAATTTCAAGTTTTCTTACAGAATCTTGAAAAAATTAATAGCCCAGGGATGATTATAAAGAATTTATTCAACTTTATTTAATTTTTATAGGGTGTCTTCCTCCAAAAGACAATTTTAGAGCACCTGGTGCTTTTAATCATGTCAAATGGATAGCACAGGGGATGGGTGGATATTTATTCTCTCAAAATATATCGTTTCAGGGTTCATCTCTTAATAACAAATTTAGAAAAAGAAGGTATTAGAGACCTTTGCTTATTTCTAATCAATATTTATGTAAAAGCGCGCTTCAATACTCCCACTACCACTTTGGCCCCCAATACACCACTTTCAACTAATAAAATCACTTGTTGACTACAGAAAAATTTATAAATAGGTTGCAGACAAAGCACTCTCTAAAATGATAAACTGCGTTTTGTATCTTAACTCGGATCAATTTGCATTTTCATTTTTAGATGATACTTTGGTTAAAAAAAAAGTCAATATAAGCATGGCTGTAAAATTAATGTCATTTGAAGAAGAAAATGATGATAATGACAGGAATGCAAGAGCAACAAAAGGTTTCAACGAAGTGGATTATTTGTTGAACAAAAAAGTCTATGTTTTTGTTTCGTCTCAAACTATAATTTTTTAAAAAAGATTTTATGTTAATAAACGATTTTTAAATACTCATCCCAATGTATGGTGTGAAATTAAACTTTATTTGAAAGCAAAAAAAGGGTGAATGGTTTTGAAGTTGTCAATGATATATCTGAAAGGAGAATAAAATTAATCCGAGATTTTAATTCCTGTTTAACATAGACGAAAAACAAAAACAGTATATGGTAAAAGTTGTATTTGAATGTGGAAAAACTTTTCAAGCAAAAGCAAAACTTCAAAAGCCACCTTATCTGTGCCATTACCCCTTAATCTTTTCCAGCGCAGTGGCCCCACGTCAAGACCACCTAATTTCAATTCCAAACTTCCAAACGGCACCAAGAATATTTTAATAAAATTTTGCTTTTACAATGAAAGTTTAAGGGAATGTACTTCCTAATTTCTAAAAAAGTCGTTTGTGAATTCCGGTGTTAGTCATTTCATCATGTTACGAACAGAATTTTTCTGTGCCAGAAAGGGTTAACGTGACAATTGTAAGGGATAATAATTTATTTTCTTCATTATGCTTCGTTTTTTGCAACACAACTTTAATAATAAAATGCATTTGAGCATTATTTGTTCTAATTTTTATACTTCTTTGACCCCCCCCCCCCCTTTTTTTTAATTCTTTCAGTTTAAAATTCGATTTTTTTCAATTTCTTTTGAAATTAAACCTTTTATCATGTACAAAAGAAAAAAAAAGTTTGAACACAGATGAAATGGAATGTTACAATATTTTTTCGCATTTTCATAAAAAGTCAATTTTTAGGATTCAGGTGAAGTCTAGTCCTGAAAAATGTGCATATGTTTAAATCTATACATTTTTTGATAAAAAATGGTGTGTGGTTCTTCAAAGCAAAACTTTTTTTTATAAAATGAGACCTGAATTATGTTTCTAGGTTCAATTGTATAAATTTAATAAAGGAAAAACAGCATTTTTTTGTGAAAAATCACGTTTTTTTTCAAACTTTAACCTCAGTGAGGCACGGGTTAACATTATCCAAATGAGCTGAAACTTTGCCAATCTTATTTTCTAGTCAATTGGCAACTTTTTTGGGGGTTCCCCCCCCACCCCCACCCCCAACAAAAAAAATTCGAAAATTGATTTCTTGTGACCACCCTAGTGCGCATACAAGCCCTGCTACTCGAACCTTCAGATACTTGTATATGAAGGGTATACAGAAAATTATTATAGAACTGATAACCATATTTATTTATGTGAAACCTCTCAACCAGTTTAGTTAGTATGCCAATATGGGCCAATATCATTACCTTGTCATATATACTACGAATTTCTACTCAAAAATCATCAAATTAATAAATCACCATCTTGCAAAACTTTCCTAGTTTTTGCTATATTAAAAAAATTTTACACAATTTTCATTATTATTTATTGAATGAATCTTGCATTTAAATATAATAATGGTGTTACAATGTAGTTCAATATCTATAAAAGAAAATAAGTATTTAATGATAGAATAATGCCATTTTTAATATTAACATTAATTTTATTGGTACAGAGAAATTATGAATTTTGATTTTGTGATGCACAGGTCTAAAAGTACTCCAGATTTCTATATATTTAAAACACAAAGCTGAATGTTTAAGATCAATTTTGGCTGATTCGAGCATGCACAATAACCATTTTAAGGATCTTTTTCGTTGCTAAATGGAGTGGAAAACCAGTTTTGAATTAGTTTCAATTCTGAGGAACATTGAGCAAAGTCAAGATGGCCAAGTGGTCTAAGGTACCAGAAAAAAGAATTCTGGTTCCCTAAATGGAATGTGAGTTCGAACCCCACTCCTTGCATAAGATGTTTCTTAGACATTATTAGTGTTGCTGATAACTCAGTTCAATAATGTAAATTATATTTTATTTAAGGGGGAAAAGTTATAGAATTTGTTTTTGTCTTCATTATTACTAAGAAAGATTTGCCATCTCCAATGTATTTTTTAATTAGTGATTTTGTATTTAAAATTAAAAGCGTTGACATGTAATTATCGATTAAACAAACTGACACGATCTGCAATTTTGGGGATTTTTTTTATTACAATTGATACGTAAGGCATATAAACTAAGAAAAGTAGTAATATTTACAGAAAATAAAGAGGAAAAATATTTATATAGAAATCTGTGGTGCTAGTTATTGACATTTAATACAGTTAAATGTTTATATTTGCAATATATAAACTAATAAAATTTTATTTTCCAAAAATTTCTTATTTGTAAAATATTCAAGGAAAAACAAACAAACTTGGAGTTGCTCTTTTTTAGATCTGAAAACTGAATTCCCTGAAAAATTGTCTGTAGTCTGTAACCATGTAAAGAGAGTTAATACGCACCCGTGTTTCATTAACTACTGCTAACAAATATTTTATAAAAAATTCTGACATTTTAATGATGTTATGAACCTTTTCCCTGTAGAATCTAAGTATTTAACACGAAGTTTTGAGGGGTACTATCTATTAGACTATAAAACCATTAATGTCTTTCTACTAAAATACAGATATGATATAAGAAAGCTGTAAAAAAAAATATAAGTTACAATTATTTAATAAGAATTTAAAAAAAACCACACTGTAGAAAATGTGAATTTCAAAATTTTAGTAGCTGGATGATTATTACTTCATGACATTATTAAAAGAGGCAGAATGATGTAATTTTTATATTTAACACAATGCAGGGGGGGAAAATACCAGGAAAGGAAAAATAAAATCATATTTAATGTTTAGGTAGCTTTTATCATTATTATTTCATGGCATTACTAAAAGATGCAGGATCATTTAATTTTTATATTTAACACAATGCATTAAAAAAAAAGAAAAGGTATTAAAATCATCTTTAATGTTTAAGTAGCCCCCGCCCCCTCCTCCTCCACTTCTCTTATGAGAAAATATTTTACATAATATTAATCATTTTATTTTTATATTTAACACAATGCAAAAAAGGGAGAAATTTAATTAAAATCATATTTAATGTTGCACTCTTCCCTGCAACTTCTCTTATGAGAAAATATTTTACATACTATTAATCTAATTTTTGATGGTAACTTAAACTGTTTTCAGTGATAGATCTTACATTTTAGTCTTTTTATTTGACAAAAAGGAGTAAATAAGAAAATATGCTTGGTGATTAATAGCTGAAAGAAAAACAGATAAAAAAAACTGCATAAATATATATAGAAATTATTCTCATAAGCTAGATAACAAAATTAACATATATACTTAGATTTTGTTTAGGCAGCAAAGCCGAATATAAGTAATGGGTAATAGGGAAGAATACTGGGATGAAAGAAATTATTACAACTAGAAAACAGGAAATCTGCTTTTTCAGAATTTAGTGTTGCACCCGATGAAAAAAAAAAATGTATATAAATACAGATAGTACAAAACATATTTCAGTTTTAAGACTTAAAACACACGCTTTTATTTTATATAAAACGGCGTCATCCGCATCCGCTGAAGAATTTTTCATTTACAATCCAGTCTTAAACAGCATCTACAGTAAAGTACGCACAGGACGTCACTATCGCTGAATAATACACAAATCCAAATAAAGAGTATCAAGAGTGTTTTTATGTCAAAAAACTTGACAAAAAAAAAAAAAAAAAAAAATTGGCTGTTCAATGATTCATATGCCTTCATTTGTTTGTAATTTTAATATAGATACTTAAAATTAAATTTGGTTTATAATAGCTCCATGTTTTATTAGAAATCATTCATTTATATTTTTTCAAAATAGCACATATTTTAATTACTTTTTTAAAAAGTTGTTATGGGAAAACACAGCAAAAAGATATAATTACTATTTTCCAACTATTTTTCCTTTACTTTCTACATAAATGGAGTACTGGAGTCGCCAAAATTAAACAAAAAGCTCTAAAAATTACGAAAAAGAAAATAATAATAATAATAAATAAGAATAATCTTTCAAAAATAAATTGAGACACAGTTTTCAAACAAATTGCATTTAAAAGTACTTTTATTTCCCAATACGACAGTATAAAAATCGAAAATGTGCGATACTTAGAAGTTTAAGAAATTGCATTAGAGTATTTAACTGTACAATAATACATGTGCTTTGTTTTACCGTTGGCTTATAAAACAGAATGTTATTTTTTAGAGATGTCACATTAATAGCTGGGAGAAAGAAATAACATACCGGGGGCTAAAAAATAATACATCCACAGATTAAAATTAAGGTGTTTTAATTTTTAATGAATAAAAATTTAGCTCTCCATTCTATGGGTCATAATTTTTCAAAATTATACATGTCAAACAAAATTTATCCATGCTTTAAAAAGTAATTTTAGGTTTCAGATAGCGTTTTAAATAATTTAAATTTTATTTTAAATTGTATAAAAAAGATAGTTCATTTCATAAATCAAAAATATTAATATACACTAAAACTCCAGTTAATTGAATCGCTAAATATCCAGATTAAATCAGACAATAAAATGCATTTTGTAACGAAAAGAAAACAAACTTATTTAAATGCAAATTGGGTGTATTATTTAGTAAAAATATAAATTATTTCATTTTAATTCAACAACAAAGTTTATGCTTAATCATAATTTTCAAAGCCTATATTTAGAAATTTTAAAGATACTGTATTGTTCCAATCTCACATTCAAAGAAATTCCAAAGAATTCACTTTTATTTTAGAAACTTAAGCTGGTATTTTTAAAGTAAGAAGGAGGTAGCGTTAAACATTGCTAATGGTCAGGATTTTTAATTGCTCTTATACTTTAGTACTCTTATACTATATCAAAAACGTTTATGTCAAAAACCTAGATTTAATAAAATAATATAAAAAGAATTATTTAGCAGAGTTAGATAGACTTTAATCAATAAATTATAAATAAAACTGCATAAATACATTAAAACTGTGGGGTACTATAAACTACACACATTCTTGAAACCTATTTGCATAGGATATGGTAAACTGTAAATAGATTGTTGCAAGATTTTTTAAAATTATTATTTGAACCATTAAGATGAACCATTAATAAATCCTTAATTATTTGTAATCATTAAGATTATGTAGGTTTAATTTTGCAAAGGTAAATAAATTGTTTACATTTTTTCATTTTTTTAATGGCTAGATGATAGATACAGAAACTAATCTATCACAATCGGTATCTAATGAGCATATTTACTTTACTTAAGATAGAGCAAATTCAAAGATATTTCCCTTCCAGTACAAAACAGTATTGTTATTGCTACAAAACTAGTTTTCTTGCTTTCCCTCTACTATGTTCTTGTGGATGGGGTTGCTTAAGCGGCTACTTCACTAACATGAAAACCAGGCCCGTAGCTAGGTGGGGGCCAGGTCGGGCATTGCCCGACCTGGAAAAATATTTGCCCGTCCTAGCAGAATTGATTAGACAATCTGATTGACACATTAAATTTCCAAACTTTTCTTTCCCTGATTAAAAAAAAAAAAACTTTTTTAGAATAGACCGTAACTTAACTAACAGACACCCATTCCTAAAACTTCCAAATTCAAACAAAACAATTTAAGCAAAAAATTCATTTGTGAAGAGTTTTCTTTTTCTTTCATTCCAAGAGCTGTAGGACATTTTTCGCTTTGTTGCTTTCTAGAAATTTAACTTACCGCCTCCCCAATGTGTCAAACTGCAGCCTTTAGAGAATAATACGGTTTAGAGATTATCCTCTTAACTCCTTTCCTCAAACTGATTAACTGATGCCCGCAAAAATCGTTTTCTTTGTAAAACTGTGGTACATGAAATTTATTGTAATCGGGTACGGGAAACCAAAGGCATGGATTTCAGGTTGCAGTTGGCTACCTATTTTATGGCTTGACAGGACAGGTTACACAAAATATGCAACTACCATGTAGTTTTGTGGTTGTTAATTTCACTATGTTGCATTTGGGGGCTTTTCAACAAAAGTGGAAAATGTTTTTTGAGAGCTTTCTTGACACTGTTGCAAATTATAAAAGTTTGTAAAATCAGTGTCACACAGAATCGCAATATCTAGAAAGTATTTTTCAGAGCAAAAGGGTTTTATAATTACATTGTAAATGTCATCTATGACTTTTTGCATTTAACGTTTTATTATTTGAATATTTTATGTTAATTAAATGATATAAATGTAATTTAGAAACGAGAATATTACAGAAATTAATTTTATCCTTTTTATAAGTACTAAAAGTGTTTGTTTCTTCTGGTGCTTTCCCGTCCCTATGTTATTTATTCTACATTTTAGTTGTTTTATTACTTTCTTCCTATAAATATCTAAATTAGTCATATAGTTTCTGTATGAAAAAGGTGAAATAAATGTAGGATTGTGAAACGGAAATATAAATTGAAAAATTAACTAAAATACTAAACGAACATTAATATTTTAAAACTATGAAATACTCATTTTTATTTAAAGGCTTTTGTAGAAAATATTTTTGTTTGCTCGGCTATGCGAAACTTTATAATGCATTTGCGGACTTATTTTTAAATGTAAAAGCATGACATTTGCAGGCAAAATTATTGAAGTAATTTAGAATCAAATAGCATTTCTAATTTTTTGACAAATGTTTGGAATCTTGAGCTTTAAAGGATTGTGCCTCAGATTATAGGTCTGCACGGGGTGCAATTTCTAGGCCCGGCTGGTGGAAATATCAATTAAATCAGTCCCAATCCGGCCTGACTCAACCTCTACAAATATCAGTTTTTTCTTAACATGCAATTGGGATTCTTTTAAAGAATACTGCAAGACTATTTTTAAATTACGATGTGTTTGCAAGGCAGAAAGTACACAATAGCAACATTAATGATTACTCAGAGCTTAGACGTTTCAACATTCAAATAAGGATGCATTAAAAAATTAATGTAGTTTAGAATAAAAAAAAAAAAGAGGGTTAAAAACCTGGTAACTTTCGAAGCTATATAATGAAAAGTAGATTTGTGAAAATATTTCTCTGTCCTTTATTAAGGCTTTTCTCAAATCCAAAGGAGCTAATATCTGACACATTTCTGAGTTCATTTCTATTCGGAAACACATAAGACTAGCAGGTATTCTTATTCAGAAACTATGTAATCAAATGGCATTATACATTTTTTGATAAAGGCAATATGTCAGTGAGAAAATACTGTCAAGTGTAGCGTTTTGAATCGAATTTCCAGAAGCGACAGCTCGGGAAAGGAGAAAAACCTGGAATCACGTGACAAGAATCTTTTATATATCTCGATAAGTAATTTATTTATCAAAAATGAAAAACGCTATTCGATTTTAATCCCTTCAATAATCAGGCCTGTTAATTTTATGCCTTTGCAGTTAAAAATTAGTTTGAAAATATGTCAAAAATTTTGCATTGTTGAGCAGAGAATTTGAGAACCACCGACCTTAAGGGGGCTGGTCACTCAGCTTCCGATTTCCCCTCACTTATGTAAAAGTCTATGGACATTTCATGCATTCGTATATTTAAAATATCTCCCCGGAAAATTAATATTTTTAACTTCTATTTTTTGTGTATACTTCCTGAAAGATGTCTCTTTTTTTCTTAGTTCTTAAAATATTTCTAAAGTATAGACTTAATTTTATATGAAATGTTAAAATTTTGCTCACCGTTCGCTTGCTTTTAATACATAAAATATTAAATTCAGCATAGATTTTAGAAATATTTTGAAAACTAAGAAAAAAAGAGACATCCTTTAAGAAGAGTACACAGAAAAAAGATGTTAAAAATCTGAATTTCCTGAGAAGATATTTTAAATATACGAAGGTATCAAAAGTCCATAGACTTAACATTACGGAGGAGAATTCCGAATCTGAATGACCAGCCCCCTTAAGGTGTATTTCCAAAGATTCCGTTACAGAAGTTCATTATTGCTATTAATATTTTTACAAAACATATTACCTGCTCTACACATCCTGAGAACAATTAAGTGCAGTTCCGGTCCGGCTCGACTATGTAGAGAAAACAAAAAAAAAAAAAAATAAAAAAAAAATAAATGCAAGCATGATCTCGGCTCGGCACGAGTCTGCTGAAAAAATTAAGCCCGGGTTCAGACACAATGTAACTGTCCACTGCCGATATCTATGCTGGACATGTTAAATTTCTGTATTGATGTTGGCAAACTAGCATCGACTCGTGACACACATTTATTCTTATTCTCGGGAAAGTCATATTCATTGAAAATGGTTCATACTTTTATATTGAGCCGGTAGGCCCGCTTAATTTTTTTTATCGACCCGGCCCATTGAAAAAATTGTTATTATTCTGCCGTCCCGGCCCTTTTGAAATTTCACCTTCATTTTGGCAGGTGGGATACGGGCCCCAGGGCAAAGCCCGGCCCCGTGCAGACCTCTATCTCAAATTATCTTTCCTAGCCTCAAAAAATTGACTTTTAACACATATTTTGCACTTTTTCTGAAATATCCTTTGTCTTTATTGATAACAGAAAACACTATTTGCTATCGTGGGGTCAGAATAAAAATAATTGAAACTTTATGGCATTTAAGCATAAAAATGATTTTGTGTTTGTTAGAGAATAGAGAGTTCGAATGGAGGCCATAATAGTATTATGTTGACATATATTTTCATGATGGTTTTTATTTGCGTGATACTTGCTGACCAGCCTGGCGTCGCCCGTGATGTGATGATATTAACCTTAAATTTGTATGAGAGGACCCGCAATATTTATACCGAATAGGACATTTTAAAGTAAAATTAAAATGTGCGCTCTTTAAAGGATGTTGCATATTTTTCCGTATTTCAACAAAAAACAGCGGATTTGGAATTTTAAAGGGTGCAGATTTTTTTTTTACTCATCAGACATTTAATATTAAAAAAAAATAGTTCTTACTGTCAAAACTCCTTAAAATTTTCATGAGTCATAAATATAATGGTTTCAAAGCCTGTACACAAGATTCGTGGAAAACTATTGATATTTACTAGTAAGACACTGGCTGGTAAGAAGACATTTTTTTAATTGTCCAGACTGTTTGAAATTGTTATCAGTTATAAACACATATTATGGTTTTGAAGCATGCATAAGAAATTCGTGAAAATATACTGATATTTAGTTGTGAGAGGGTTACCTGATTTGTAAGTAAACAACTTTATTACCGTAATTACCAGGGCCTTCTTTATATTAAATTTTAAATCATCTAAAATTCCAGAAATTCTGTAAAACCTGCATGTATAAAGCCTGCTATAACAAAATCCTGTATTACATGAGAGCATTTCATGGTCCCGCTGAAAGGAATATCATATAATAATTGATGAATTTAGGGGGTAACCCAGGAAGAGGGTTCTTCTCTGAGCATCCAAACGTCACTCCTGGAAGCTTTGCAATTTTGTGCTTATTAAAGTTGTAGAAGTACAATTCTCACCCGCTCCACACTGTCTACCACTCCGGGAGCATCAGCAAACACTCGTGGAAAAAAGTGCCTAAATACAACACTGCAGTTATGCCTGCTAAGATGGAAACTTGTCGATATTTTTTTTATCCCTTGCTATTCCTTTTTTAAAGATTTTACTGTAAATGAATTTCTTGGAATGCTGTATTACTAGTTTATTATTAATAAAACATAAAAATGCAAGTCTCAATTTTTCTGCGGAGGTGTGTATGCGTGTAGGGGGGGGGGGGGGGGGGATCCACAGATAACTTGTAAGTGGCGCTGTTTGCAGCAATCCTCAACAACATCTCACATTTTTGTAGAAATCCATATTTACAAAAATTAGTTTGTGGATAGACGGCGAGATGAAAGAATATCACTTTTCAACTACATTCGGAACAGCTATAAAACTTATACTGAATACGTAATATATATTTTTAAAAGATCGTAAAAGACTAAAAAAATGCTTTAAAAGACTTTAAAAAATGAAGAATTTTGCCCCTCTTGGAAAAACATTTGCCCAACCTGGAGGCATTGTCTAGCTACGGGCCTGGCGAAAACACCCACCTGCTAATGTTAATCCTATAGAAATTTTTTTAAATAGCTTGTTTGAAATTTGATATATCTAAATAATTTTTTTACAATAAAAATGAAAACACCTTAATAACGTTATTTTTTTTTTTTTGCATTGGATAATTAATATCGATCTAAAAAGGCTGTTTTCTACTTTTTTGATTTTGTTTGCAGTTTTATTATTATTAGTAGTAGTATACTTTTACTTTTGAAACAGGTTTCGAACTAAGTTAAACTATTTTTTTTTTCCCTACTGGTATTGTGAATTACTCATTTGTCCCTAATTTCAGGAGATATTCCGTAAATAAAGTAATTTCCATAAGAAGTGATTGCCAGTCACTAACAGAAATTAATTTTGGGATAAAAGGTTTAAAATACCATATTCCAATCATTTTATCCCAACATTTAATTCTTTTCTCTTTAATAAAATAAATGTTATTTTAATTTCCTGTGTTTGTACTAATTGCAAAAAATAAATAAAATAATTAATGCTGCAGAGAAAATATTTATTAAAAGCTATAGATATATACTTATAAATAAGGTATTCAACCAAGTATGCAAAAAAAGCTACACTAAAAATCCACATAACTAGGAAGTTTAGTCATAAATAAAGGCAAAAATTATAATTTCATATTTGATTACAATTTAATGTATACTAAAAACTACATTGCACTATCATCAAACAAAAGTAATGCTATATTAATAGCATTTTTTCTGTTTTGTTCAGAGTTTATTTACATATTTGTGTTTTAGACAGTTTAAACTGGTTAAAACATGGTTTAAACCTATGCCACATCAAAAACTAGTTTTTGACTGCTGAAACCCAACCATGTTTCTTTGGTATAATAGCCTCAAACAAAAATGTAGAGTGAGTACATATATAAATGTTTGTCACTAAATGGATTATGGGATAATTTCCACAATAAATTTTGCCTGAAAAGAATGAAATCGTTAAAAAACTTATTTCTACATTCCTGGATTGTGTCAATACATTAGCCTGAATAATTGCAGTTTCACTGTGCTTGACAAATTTGAAGTTACAAAACTTATTTATTTAAACAAAATGTCTCAGCGTGTACAGTAGTAAATTTCATATGGCACAAAGAATGGGAGGAAAATACACTAATCACCACTCATACGAATAATTAATTGAATCAAAACCTTTTATTGATTAAAGTATTGATAACTAAATAAGTTGTAATGCTGCTTTTGCCATTCATAGCATGTAATTCAATAAAATTTTACATATAATTCCAGTTGTAAAGTAGCTGAATAAGTACATTAAAAAATAATTAAATATCAAATAACAAAGATAAAATATAAAGTCAATAAAACTGAATCATATATAATCAATACACATGCTTTTCTAAGTCATGCCTTTAAAGAGATTTTCAATTACATAATCAATATACAGTCGGGAAAACATCATTGGTGCCTTATGTCTAACAAATTACTTTATTCATTAAACATATAAATAACCACAAACTAATAAAAATAATATATAAAGATTTAATTTATTAAATCATCAAAATTTATTTCTGTAGGAACCCTGGATTTTAAAGATAATCTATCTAAATATCAACCAAAGAAAAATGTGAAAAAAACTACTAAAAAATTAAAAAAATAAAATAAAACTGTTTACATTTCTGTTTCGCTTCTGGAACCTGGAACGATTTTGAGGAACTGCTTATAACGCAATTCAAAAGCTTGCCCAATGGTAGTAATTACATCTTGAGCAAGCCCACCACCACATTCTAGAACAAAGCATGCACGACCATAACGATTATCCTTTGCCACGTAAGAAACAAAATCCAAAGTATCCTGCCATGCAATAAAAGATATAATTTAATAAGAAATCCTCAAGTAAGTCATAACAATTATTAACTATAATCAGGCAGCAAAAAAATAAAATAAAATAAAAAGGTACTCACAGCATCTCCACCTGAAGCAAATGATATTTTTGGCATTTCATGGTGTGCAATAATCTAAAGAAAATAAATTCCAATAAATTTAAGTGAAAGAGGATAATTAAGTAAAATATAGTGAATTAAGTTGAAAAAAAAAAAATTACTGTTTTTTTTTTTTTTTAACCATAAAGAAAGTGCATAAAAATTGGAAAGAATAAGTCTAAGAATATTTTAATGATGGCAAGCTGACAAAATAGCATGTAAATCCTTTAACTGTAATAAATCTTTTCAGATCTATGCAAGCACAAAATAAAACATGCACAAAACATATTGGAATGCACTTACATCTCCATTTTCCATAGATACTAAATTAAGATAAGAACTGGTTATAGTTAAATTGACATTGGCACCAGCATGATCCATGTTTGGCTTCTCAGCTATCATTTTAAGAAGTCTTTTATCTACCTAAGGAGCAAAAATAATTCATAGTACAACAACAGTTAAATCAATTTATAAGATAATGTAAAGAAATAAATATAATAAAGACTTACTTTTCTTTTTTTATCAGCTGTTTTTAAACCTGCTGCTTCACACAGTTTATTGATGCACTCTCTTAAAACAAAAAAATAAAAAAATGTAAGCCTATCATGCATTTATCATTAGTTAATAGAAAAACAAGACAAAAAAAAAAAAAAAAAAAAAATCAATGCCTTTTTTGCTTTAAATGATTATTTAGTCATACACTGTTAAAAATATCGTAAAAAAATCACCTCTGTTCTTAAAGACTATTTTCTGACCAATGAGAACACTTCGTAGGCATTTATGTAGCGTTCTCATTTGTCAGAAAATAGATAGTCTTTAAAAGCAGAGGTAATTTTTCAAATTTTTAACAGTCTATATGAACAAAAATTCACATAACTTTCCTAGTTCTATTAAATACAAACTATTTCTGAATGCCTGTTATTTTACAGAAAAATTAAATACAATACAATGCTTTTCTTAAATTTTCTAAAAATTATTTCCGGCTAGGAGGTAAAACCAAACCCTTGAAATCTAACTTACTTGTACAATAGTTTTTTTAAAAACCCAAGAAATCATATATTTAAAAATGCAATTTGTATAGAAGTATCATTTAATCCTAGCTGGGTAGTTAACCTAAATTAAAATGGTGACATACTATGAAATATTAAATGAAGTAATACTGTAAAATTTACAATATATAATTTGTAAATAAACATTTCTTAAAATATTTTTCTTACTTATAAACATATTTAAAAAAAAAAAAAAAAAACTTATGCAACAATTAAAAAGAAATAAATTCTAAATAACAAAATTATCATACACATTACACATAGACTAATAAATAAAGGCTTTAATATAATATATAAAACACAGTGTTGAATTTTACTTTCGCTTTATATTTCAAAATTTGTAAACTGCTCCAGTTTATATTAATTTTGAAATAAGCAAAAGTTCAATTCAAATATAAAAATGTTTTGTTTATGCAAATTTTTTATAACCATTATCCCAGAGATATATTATTTCAGCCCTAATTTTTCGGAGATCAACATGTATTTCTTTGCTGTAAAGTTTTCCACCTTATTAAATGAAAATCTAAGTACAGATATAACCAACAAATTAAGTCATGAGAACTGTCTAAAAAGATTTGAGTGTGACAGTATACTGACAATCAGAGATGGCTCTAGACAGACACAAGCACATCTAAGAAAACCTCAATGGTTTGGATTAAGTATTAATTTATCCGGTACTTGTCTATCTTGTCAACCTCTTTTTATTAAAAACTGTCATTAAACAATGGTACTTATTGGAAAAATACAAAAGTGTGATTAGAAATGCAGCACTAGGATGCAGTATACGTATTCTAGTTTTATTTATTTTGTGGATAAGCCAGTTTAATTTTTTTAATGTAGGATATAAGTTAACAGATATTTGATATTTCTCTGTTTTCTCTTGCATTCAAAAAAATCTCAATCAAAAATCTCAAGCATTAAAAAAAAAAAAAGGCGATAAAGATCTGGTATCTTCCATCTACAGATTTAATGCAATGAACTATTTTCAAGATTACGGGATTCTGCCATAAAAAAAAAAGGAATGCATTAATGGGCATGATGTGAGATTCTATCTGCAAATGGATAAACAATGGTGATGTAATGTTATAATAACTGTGATAAGCAAATGCCTGTCAAAAAAACAACATGGTCCAACAGTTCCAAAATCATTTGTAACTACATAAGGCATATTCATGGCTGTTCAGATGAATTGACATGAATATTTATGTTCAAGAAGTATGTGCATCAAACTTTCTAAAAAGATACCCTGGAAAAAATCGGAGGGCCTAAAAAGGTTAGAAAAACTAACGAAAGTCTTTACCAAGTAAAAAAATCAATCAAGCATTTTAAAAGTTTTTAGCAAGTTACCTTCTACACAATCTTCTGTATTGGGGATACATGGACAATGCATTCAGCCATGGTTATTAGCTGATAATATCATGAACATGTGACAAAAGAGATGTCAAATGAATGTGATGCAACGATTATGTATTTTTGGTGTTAAATTTTAATGTTTGGCAACAATTACTTTTTTTTTAATGCATAGAAAGAGGTCAATGGGATAATAGGGAAGTACAATTTTTTCTAATTATTATTTTTTTATGGATAAAGAATATAAAGGGGTGCAAATAAAAGAAAGTGCTTATGCATGGCATACACCCTAAACCAGCAGTATTGATAACAATAATAACAAAATTAAGTTTTGTCATTTTATGAAAACAAGCATAATAATTCATAACCCAATATTATACCGTAATACTGTAAATATAAACTTGAACAGCACACATTGTGATATTTTTTATGAATTACTAGTTTCAGTACAGCCAACAAAACCGCAAATATTGTCTCAAATTCATGCACAAAAAACAATTTGATTCAACCTTATTGCTTCATTTGTTGAATATGAACTATTCTTTTATTGATTACTATATGTCAATCCAAATAATTTCTACTAACAAAAGAATGAAAAAGTATTTTATCATTTTCAATCAAATATATATTATTAAATTTCGAAGTGAAAGACAGTTATCTTAAGCAGATATAACAGATTTTTTTTAAATCAAGTGAAGAAATTTTATTACTGCTACTTTTTAAACAGAAAAGACAAAAAAAGTTATGAGTTATCACATCCAAAGTTTTATCCAACATTAGCAGTTAACTAATAAGAAAACATACAACAAAAAGGAATAACTATTACAATCTGAACCAGCTACCAAAGTTTGATTAAAAACAAAAAGCTATGAACATATGAGGCAGGAAGGGGGAGGGGGGGGGGGTAGAGGCAGTTCCTATAACCAGTTCATTTTAGTTAAAGCATGACAGCATCAGATTTTTTAGCTTACTTTATCATTGTTTCTGTGGTAAAGAGTTTGAGAGATTGTTATATGCATATATATCAATTTCGGTACTTTTCAGTTAGCCGGGCGCCAGTGTTATATTTACATACATATATATACACATATATGTACATATATTTATGTGTGTGTGTGTACATATATATATGTACATATATGTGTACATATGAATGTAAATATAACACTGGCGCCCGGCTAACCGAAAAGTACCTCAATTTCTTTCATGTAATAGTAAAATCATTAGCAAAAACAGTTATATTCCATGGTTTTTCTATTCTAATGTATTAAATCAGGTTTATCTATTAAGAGATTGAAAAACTGTTTTTCTAAATATAAAGAAAGAGAAAAGCTGATGGGAAAATTTGAAATATAATAAGTCTTTGTGTATGTGTGAAGGTGTAAATATTTATAAGATAAATATTTTACAGTCATCAAATTAATAAATGTTTGTTCTCTTAAATTCTAATTTGAGTGTATAGTTAACTATTCATTATGAGTGATAATTTGCTATTGAAATTCTCAATGTTAAATCAAAATAAGTTAATTTAGTAAATATGATGCATATAAATAATGAAGTGAAAAGCTATAAACTGATATTACATAACACTATAAGAAATCATATAGGGGTCCTTTTTTTCTTGCATAGGTCTCCGAGTTTACTTTTTAAAACATGAAAATGAGTTTTAATTAATGAATAAAAATAAAAAATAAATAAAATAGATAGCTTAAAAAGCAATGCATGTATCCAAACATAATCTAGGCATTACGTTTTATTAAAAAATATATATCTAATTACGAAAATCGAACATAAAAATCGCACATCAATCATTTTAACATGTTCAGTAGGAAATGAATATTAAAAGTACCTGAAAAGAAAAAATACTCCAAAATTGAATTCTGTTTTTCGATGACAGATTTCAGTATAGTGCAAAAGTGCCATATTTTAGGGTTTTAATCTGATCGTATGATTAATTTTCCACAATCAGGTGCAGGTCCATAGCCAAGTGTCATATTTGAGCAAATGCATGGCACAAAAATGTTGTTTAAAATCTTTAGCTGTAGTCACGATGACAACGCTTGGAAGTTGACCCAATTATAGAATGTAAAAAACCACTTGAAAGAAAACACTTTTGGGCAAACAAATTGCTAATTGTAACAGCTCATCTGTTCCTAGTTACTTGCTACTTTTCAATACTGGTGGTAAAATTGTTGGCAAACAAATGTTCATTGTTGAGATAAAAGAAAAAATAAATGCTTAAAAATTATTTAAAAAGTCATCAAAGTCATTAAACTGAACACAGTTTTCAAACAAATTTCATTCAAAGCCCCCCCCCCTCCCCCTATTTCATGATGTGAAAATTGAAATATTGCAATGTTAAGATATATTGTAAGTGCAAATAAAATTGAAAGCCACAACTCGAGTTGTTGTCGCCATCGTTATACATTTCTAATAATTATTGGTTTTTGGCAGTCATCTAAACTGGAACTACAAGTTTTTGGAGATGACAGAAAAGCCTGCAGTGAAAGAAGCAGGTCTTTATTTTTTTAAATGTATAATGTTAATATTTCTAGAATAATATGGTTTTAAAGTACAAAATATTTCATTAAAATATATAATCTATTCTAAAAAATAAACAAAAAAATAACATGGGGTCGTGCATATACAACATTATCACTTTAAGGGGGAGAGAGTGTGTGTGTGGGGGGGGGGGGTGTCTGGCGAGGGGCTTGTTGTCTTTTGATATTGTTATAATTTTTGATGCAACCAAAATTTCCGTCATTTTTGTAAAATTTTCTTTAAGTCAAAATAGTCTTATTTTTTTTTAATACGTTATCTATTTCTAAGAAAATACAAAGTTATTACTAAAATCATTAAATAATAAAATTATTTCATTTTAAAATATGCAATACCCCAACTTTTAGCATTCCTATTCTTCTGGCATACGCACACGCAATCCACTGTTGGATAAACCAGGTGTAGTAGATTTGAAATGGTATGTGGGTTGTTTACTAGCGAAAAAAAAAAAAAAAAAAAGAGAGAGAGAGAGAAATAATGTTGTTCACCTGTTCTGTTGATAAGAAGTTCTGCTTGACTCCTCCCAGGGATGTAGTGGACAGTATATGGTGGTACACGTTGTATACCCTCTGTAGCTATAGCATTACACTCTCTGGTAGATACCTACTGCCTAAAGCGTGTACTTTTTTTTTTAATTTTACGATTACACCACTACCCCTCTCTGTAAGGGGAGAAGTACTAACAGACAATATTACTGCTGAATGCATTATGTAACAAAGCTATTATTGAATACTTTTAAATAATAACTATTTCTTTCAAGTGTTATTTGATAAGTTATTTTATTTATAATAAGGATATTTTATTGGCTTCTTCTCTTCATTTGAATGAGTAAAGAATGTGAATAATAAATGTATACCGTATCTGTAATATCACTGTAAACATATAAAAATAAATTTTTTAAAAAACAAATTAGACACTGATAACAAGAACATTAGCATCAGAGGTGGGAGGGATGTCAAGGAATGATAACGTATGATATTGTGAATAGGGGGGGGGGGTCTAAAATTACCAAAAAGTGGATAACATTATATATGGGTCATTCTCTAAAAAGTGGCTTTTTTTTTTTTTTAATGTGGCCCAATAAAATTAAATCAAAAATCTCAAAATGTAGCCTACAAGTACCTTATTGCTATAGGCCACCGAGGGTAATTCCTGGTCAGCAAGTTTCTGTGGTAATTCCTGGTCACAGTCCTTTATATGTTTTAAGAACCTTTCACCAAAATGAAAAAATTCATAGAGGTACTCTGAACTATCCTGATTGGAATTTATTACTTATTTATTTTGAAAAAAAAATCTTTTTGAAATGGCTTGTTAAATTTCTGTAAAATAACATTGGCATTAGTATAGTTATGATACATTTTTACAAAGATCTTTGACACAACTCAAATTTTAAATAGTTTTCTTTTCTTTCTTTTTGATTTAATTACCAACTACTTTAGCTATTAAAAAATAGTCTTGAAAATTTTTATACTATTTTAAATAATTTATAGAAGTTGGTCAAATATTGCCCCATGTGTCTGGAATAAATCTTGGTCACTGGGGTAATTCCTGGTCAATGTTTTTATCATCATTTAATTCCTTTTTACTGTCACATTTAGTGATTTTAATTGTCACAAACCCTTTGAGAATTAACTGCAACCACACTGTTCACCACATTTTAGTTAATTGTAGTTCTTAATATAGTAGAGTCACCCGTGGTAATTCCTGGTCACTGAGTTTCTGAGGTAATTCCTGATCATTTTCGCTTTTGTTATAAAAATAACTATTTGTGAAACTGTAAAAAATCTCAAAGATACTTTGAATCATTTGCCTTAATTATTCATTTAGCTGAAATTAAATATTTAAAAAAAAAATTATATTAACTGCTACTCAAATTTCTGCAAAATATCAATCTTGATTTTTACATATTTTACAACAGATCATTGTCATTCTTGAAGTTTTAATTATTTTATTTCAACTAATGACATATCACAGTCTTTTGAAAAGATTATAAAATTTTCCTCTACTGTACTAAACACTTTTAAAAGAAGAAAATAGTAAGTGCTCAGAGAATAAGACACACTCTATTAACTGAACAATTTAAGTAGGAATACTATCTCATTGCAAAATGCCAAAATGTAGCATCAAAATATACATAATGCAATAGAGGAACCTAATTATTATGCTGTGTATTATATTAAAGGTCTGTATTGAAAATTTCTTGAAAAGGGAGCCGGAAACTTCAGTTGGCCTAAGCAAAATAAAATTGATAACAAACATTCAGTTATATTTTTTATGGACCAATAATTTTGCAAGTTATTAATAAATCCATTCACAATGGATACTAATGAAGTAATAAATACTGCTTTATAAATGTTGTAAAAATGCATAAAGATTCTTTGGCTAATTAATGTTTTGTAAAATGTACTAGTCTTTTGCACATCAAATAACTTTGTATTTATGCCCAAAACAAAGTCTATGCTTTATTATTCCACAATTGAAGAGCTAAGTGGAAGAACATGTTAAGTAACGAAAAATTACATTTGAAGAAATTTGATGTGAAAGTTTTTGTCCTCAATTTTAATGATTTATTTTCTGTTTGATACCATGTGTTTAAAATATTAACAGGTGTGGTACTAAACTCTATCAAAAAAACTTATTCATGTTTAATTTTTTAATATTAAAAAATGTTAATATTATTTGGGTTATTAAATATTAATGAATAATATCTTAAATCTTCATGGCTAAATAGAACTTGGGTATTTTAGCTTTACCATGTGATAGAATACCTGATAACACCTTCGTCCAAATGATAAAATCATTTTTAAGAAAATGTAGCATAACACGGTCTTCCATTCAGCTCTTCAATTATGAGATGAACAAAACTTTTAGAAGATTGATTCTACTTATTTTATTACTCAGTTATAAAAAAAAATTAACTGTACTACTTTATTTAAGATGAAAAAGGATACTGACCGATAATTACCCCAGAAGTGACCAAGAATTACCCCAGAAATGGGGTAATTCTTGGTCATTTAAAAATTATAATTATTTTAATTATATGTGCATATATATTTAAGTAAGCATTTTATAATATAGCCATCAGAGGAGGTTTATTCCACAAAAAAATTGGGAACTATACCTTTATTAGTTTTTATGATAATTAGATGTTGATGCTTTTTGACCAGGAATTACACCGGGTGACCCTATCTATCAAAAAATAATATGAACCAAACTGTATCTCATAGTTCTTCTGATATTTTAATTTCAAAGCACTTCCATTGCTAAAACGTTCAAATAAATGATTGGCAATGGAATTTAAGAACAAATTTATTTGTAAATAAGAAAAAATGCTATATTTCACATACATGTTAAATAGATAAAAATTTATAAAAAGCCTGGTGCCATTGTGGTGCTTGGGAATTAAAATTAAGTGGTTTCATAAACATACCACCGGTCTTGAAAGGATTAAAAAAGAAAAGAAATTATAATTAGAAGTCATACTGTCAAAAAATAATACTTTTTTTACTCTATGTCAATTGAAAAAATAAAGATAAAGCGTTAACATTTATTAGAATTAATGTTTATTTGAATTACTACAAAATTGTTTTTTATTTATTTTTAACTTCTCCCTGTGAAATAATAAAAATTAAAAATGTATTATCTTTACTTATGGTAATTAAAAGTTTTATGAGTTTTTTAATGTGCATTTTATTGCATTAGATTTTCTTATTTTACCGTTTAGTACATATACAGTCGGACCTCTATTTTGCAAATTTCTCTATTTTGCGAACTTTTCCTTGGAACCAAGAACATTTTGCGAATTTCTTCGTAAAATAACCTTTAAACAGCGAAGTGCATTCTCTATTTAACGAACTTTTATTTATGATCAAAATTCCCCCCACCCATTTCTCAAAATATTTCTGGACATTTCAAACTTATTCTTTGTTTAAACACATTTTGTAATGTTCAATGGCCTTGAACTGGTTTTAAAAGGCGCCTTCTTTGTCAGCAGTGAGAATTCGGTAAGTACGGAGGACAAAGATGATAATCCCTTAGAGTAACTTAAAAAAAAATGTGGATACAGATGAGAAAAAAAGAAAAAATTAACCATGATGTGCTGATTGATGATTGCATTTCACTTAATTCTGAAATTGAGACCTCGGAAACACTATCCGAATTGGATATTTTCGGCAGTGTGAAAAATGAAAACAATACAGCAATGAATTGCGATGAAGACGAAAATGATGATGACGGAAATGATCATGATGCAGAAATTAAACAAAACTTCGTAATGATGAAATACTAAAATCATTTGAAACAATCGCACGCGGATTATAGTTAGAAAAAAATACGCATGAAGGGGGTTTTGGTGCATTGCAAAGATGCGAGACGTATTATGAGAGAAAGCACTTTTTAAAAGAAAAAACTCAGACAAAATTAAGAGTTTTTCAGAAATTAAATTTAAGGACGCATATGTTAAAGTATGGCTAAAATTATTTGTTATAATAATAATAAATACGGTAATGTAATTAAAATTAGTTAATTTTAATGTAAAACGATTTACTTTAAGCAGAAAATACAGTGTATTCCTTGACAATGTTTTGTTTTCCTTGCAGATTTCAAAGATTTAAACACATAGAAAAAATAAATTGATAGTGGATATTGGTAGGTAAAATAAATAAAACAAATCGATATAATTTATTTAAAAAAATGTGATTAATTACTTTTAATAAAAATATTTAGTGTTTATGGATTTAAAATCTGTTTTATGTAGTTTAAATTAATTTAAAATGTGAATCTCTATTTAACGAATTTTCCATATAACGAACTTTTTTCCGAGATTTAGCAACTTCGTTAAATAGAGGTTCGACTGTATAAATGGATTCAGATCATTCCCTAACAATTTAAATCATTCCCTCATATTAAAATGAGGGAATGACGAAATACTTCTGAAAACCATATTATACAAAAGTGATTAGTCTTAGGTACATTTTCAGTCACTAAATATTGATGGGGAGAAATTTGCATTTTACAATCAACGTTGTAGACATCTAATTAGCTCTCATAACACCTTCATTAAGCATCTTTCTAATACCCCTTTTAAGCATATATTTTAGTTAGCTGATTGGAATTATTTAAATCTTAGTGATCGTTTTGCTTCTGGGAATTTGGTATACCTAAAGGAAATATGCCTTCTATAAATATACATATAAATTAATTCTTTTCTATGACACATTCCCTTACTCTCTTAAACATCTCAATCATTAATCTTCGTTAATAAAACATAAACTTAATCTTCTTGCGCTGTGTGTTTTTGCAGCACCAATTTCCTTTTGAAGCCGCCGACTAAAAAATGCTTAAATTAACCATTGTTAAAATTAAACAGACACATGAATCAGTTAATTAGACACTTATTCCGTTTTATACACAAACAATAACATTTATTATATACAGAAAACACAAATATACAATACAAACACATATAATATACTGAATGATTTTCATTGGAAACAATTAAATTCATATAATATTTTGAATGACTTTCATTTTAAACCAGTAAATGATATTCTGTCTTTAATTTACAGACAAGGGTAGGCAAGGGCATACTTCAATTTAAAATGGTATAATTCATCAATTTAACAGGCAGAAGGGAATTAAATAAAATGTACCTTTCGTGTCAGGAATCATCACTTGTTAGAGACATTAGCACTGAATGTAGACAGATCCGTATTTGGTAAGTATCCATATCAAGGGTCTTAGGGTACAAGCCTCCATTCAGATTTCGTTCTACAAAGAACTACAGCACGCTGATGGGAGAATGGGTAGAGAGCACCTTCTTTTTTGGAAACACTCTTAGAAAAACATTTTTTTAGAATGACTTCTTTTCTTTCTCTCGTTGTATTCCTCTTACACTTGATTTTTGTAATTTATTCGTCCCTTTTATTACTTTGTCTTCTCAGCATCCAATAAAATCTGATCTGTTGCTTTCCCTTCTGCCGTTCTTGTGATTTTAATGGTCGTTTTTGAAAATTATATGCCCTGCCTCTATGTCTGTACCACCCACTCATTATCTTCCAGCTGTGTGTCCTGGAGGGAAAGCCTCTAATCCAGTATCATAAATCGAATGTCCAAATGTTGTTGTAAAAATGTCCGTTCGTAAAATTTATTTGTTATAGTTCTGCCTATTTGTAAATGGCAGTCGTAAAATGTGTTCGATAATAATTTTTACTTCTGGGTGGTCTCATGAAAGTTGGAACTTTCTCTTTTTTTTTTCTTTCAATACAATGGTTTTGATGATGTGTATTATAATCACATCAAATATCATTTGAAACACATTTCTAATAATATAACAACATAAAAAAAAACCATTTCATTAAATTTTATTAAATTTGTAATAGATGAGGGAATGACACGTAATAAAAATACTTACATTGATCTAGTACTTCAAAGCCATATACTAACTATTCAAGAACATTTTTGAGCAAACAACAAGATGGATACTTCACTTTACTCTTGTATAAACTGTCCTAGACATATATAAAGCATGTGCTGCTTTCTACTAAGTAAATAATGGCAAATTTATAGTTATGTGAGGGAATGACGACAAATACTAGGGACATCATTAAAAAGTGCCCTAATTCATTCATTATATAAAATGTAAATATAATTAAATTGCTAAATATGTATTTAAGTGTGTTTAATGGATTGAGAAAAAAATAATTATAAATATACGTGCTGCAATGGCAGAGAAAGCATTTTCTTTCCTACATATGTGAATGGGGACATAGTGAGGGAATGATATTTGCATTAAAAGATACATTAAATTTATCAAATTTCAATAAGCAAATAATTACAGTTTATATGTATAACTGATTAATATTGATAGTTTAAATCACTTTTTCTTTTTGTAATTTTAAAAATATGTCTTCAAGACCCCTGGGACATAAAATTGCCACTTTTCAGAGAATGACTCATATACGCACAGCCCCATGATTAAAAAAAAGTAATTATCATTTTTATCTATTGCATCAACTCATAAGCTCTGTCAACAGTTGTACAGATTATATGAAGGAGATACATTTTGTTAATAATTTCAGTCATATTTTTCTGTTTATATGAATGAAAGAGAAAGCACATAAGACCAAAACTTACTTTGCTATAAGGGATCTAGTATCAAAATCCAAACTCTTCATTGAAGTATTTACTTCCAAGCATCCTACATACTACAGAATAGAAAGATTTTTCACTAATGGAAATATCTAATACATACTATAAGGTTGTTATCTCTATCAACAAAGAACTATTTTTCTAAAACAGAGGTAAAGATAGATCTAAAAGGGATATCAAATGAATTTTCTTACTTAAATTCTTGTATACCAACAAGTTTTTTGGGTTTTTTAAAATACTTTTTTCATAAACGCACATACATATACATAGCAAGTGCCGATTTTCAATTCTTGAGATTTGAGCATATAGCATAAGGACTTATATAACTAAACAACTAAATGTGTTTCCAAATAAAATATGAAATTTTGTCTCTCATATTACTACCACATTTCATAACAACAATTCTGATGTTAAGTTGTTATATGTTGGTATATTTTATAGCTATTTTTTTTTTATCTATTGAATAGCCAGTGCTCCTTCTTTAAAAATTGTGAAAGTACATAATTTTCTAAAGCTTTAATTTAACTTTTATTACTCGTTGATGTCACTCCAAAGTTCTCTTTGTATAAATGTAAATGAATATTGATTTTCTAACATATTAGTTGTCAATCATGCACAAATGATTACAAATTTAGCCAATAAGTTATAGTACATAGCGCTCAGTGATATACAGTATAGAAGCATTTATCCAGAATGGTGGTTTGGCATTAAAGGAACATCAATTTTATCATATTTGTAGAATATATGTGGATATGGCATTGTTTCTGAAGTCAAATTATTATTCAGATTAAGAATCTGATTCACTCTACATCAAAGATTAATTAGATTTTGACAGAAGACAATTTGTGGCAATCCACTGTAAACAAGAATTGTGCATTAAAATCAAAATGCCCATATCAAACTAAATATGCTTTCTTTTCAAATCCTAGATGTTGGCATCAATTTATACCATGCATATGGTAATGAATCAAGCCATACACGTGTCAAACTGACACTGTATGGCATTTTTAACTGGAAAGATTCTGAAATCAGTCAGTTGGAGATATCATTTTGGATAACTGGTTTCCGGATAAACAATTCCATACTGTATATCATGACATATATATGCAATAGGGTGGAGCGAAAAAAATTAATTTTTTTAACCAAAAATGGGTAGGTGCCAAAAGTTGCCTTTATACTAGTACATCAACTGCATGCAATTTTACCGCTGAAAAAAAATGGCTTGAGTGTTGAGTCTGTGCTTTTGGTCCAAAAGTCGAAATTTTGGATAAAATTTGACATTTTTTCAAAAAAAAAAAAAAAAAAAAAAATTCCTATAGAAATGATTATCATCTAAAAGTGTTATTTAAACCTTTATTATTAATGATTTAACATATTTAAATGACAAAACGATATCTTTATTCTGTATAACTGGAGCATAACTGACAACTTTTGGTAAAAAAGAGGCGTTGCCACTCTGTTGTGTCATACAAATAATTGTTGTTTAGAATACAGATCTTACCTAGTTGCTTTCAAAACTACCCAGGAGGTACTACGTGGAGGTGGATGTATTTCATAGCTCGACCACCCTACCATCTGAGCACAATGTTTTATTTATAAATTGATTTATGATTTTTATAAAAAAACTGGCATAATTTTTCTATAGTCCATTTCTTCTTTGTACCCACAGACTTTGGATGCTGCTGCTGTGATCTACTTCACATATTTTTCTACTGCTTGTGTAAGAGAAGGCAAACAATGTAATGCAGTGGGGATGATATTAATTTAATCTATTCAGCCATCTATTATCTTCCCCAAGATTGCACCAGATAAATGCATATTGATTAGGGGTTCTGTTACCACAACAATTTTCCAATCAATTAGATTTATCTAATTATCCACTTCAAAGTTGATTGTCGATATTTCAGATTTGCGTATACCATAATTTACTCTCATCTTTTAACTATTATGTGCTGAGCAGCTAGCTGTTTAATGTGATGGCGATCGTCAGAGAGCACTGAAATCAGAATTTCCTCTGATTATGCAAAGCAACCATTATCCTAAATAACCTTTTTTTAGTATTTGTTTTATTCTATTTTGTGTGTTGTTCAGTATCCAGGGATGAGAATTGCAAAAAGACAAACCACGCGCAAACAAAAAATTGTACCACATTTTATCCGTGAAAGATACTTTAAGAAATAAAACCAGGGTCTGATTTCCGGGCAAATGGAGACAAGCGCACAAACCTGTATACTACATTACAGGAGTGAAAGTAGCCAAATTACACACAGCTCTTAAAACATTGAGTGTAGGTCATATGAAATGCTCGACTTATCAGAATCATGACCGCTCCTGAAAATGAAATAATTTAATTAAGAATAAAGTTTTTGTGTGTCATAATTTTAATAATTTTTTTAGCAAAAAATATGAAAAACTTAGTGAAAATCACAATGGTTAGTTATTTTTGGTCACACGGGCTAATTGGACCAGGACCTACAGCCAGCTTAATGTGAATTCTGAATCAGGAGCGATTCTGAGTATAAAAAAAAAAAATTAATTCACAACAAATTTTCTGAAAGGTTACAAAACAGGGGGGAAGGGGAGGATACACTAAAAGCACTAAATACATGTATTTTTCGCGCCATTTTGATGAAATTTGCCGCTTTTTCGCGATCTTTTGATGAAATTTGCAGCTTTTTCGCGATCTTTTGTCGAAATGTGCCGCTTTTTCGCGATCTATTGACGAAATCTACCGTTTTTTCGCGAACTTTGCCGTTTATTCGCGATCTTCTGATGATATTTGTAGTTTTTTTCGCTATCTTTTGACAAATTTCGCTGCTTTTTCGCGATCTTTTGACAAAATTTTGCTTTTTCGCGATCTTTTGACAAAATTTTCTGCTTTTTCGCGATTTTTTGACGAAATTTTCTGCTTTTCGCGATCTTTTGACGAAATTTGCCGCTTTTTTCGCGATCTTTTGACGAAATTTGCCGCTTTTTCGCGATCTTTTGACGAAATTTGCCATTTTATCGCGATCTTTGGAAGAAATTTGACGTTTATTTGCGATCTTCTGACGATATTTGTAGTTTTCTGCAATCTTTTGGTGACATTTACCGCTTTTTCGCGATCTTTTGACAAAATTTGCCACTTTTTCGCGATCTTTTGACGAAATTTGCCGTTTTTTCATCACCTTTGAATGTTCTTTCGAAATCGGAAAAAAACCGGAATCGATAGGAAAGTGAAAATTTCGGAAAATAACAAAATTTTGCAGGAGAAAAAATATGGAATCCTCGGAAAAAAAGGCAGAATTTCGAGAAAAAAAAAAAGCGGAAATTCCTTGAAATAACAAAAAAGCAGAAATCCGCCAAAAGACTGAAAATTCTCATCCCTGAGTATCCGAGTAATTTCCCATGAGTTTTTAGATCCTTTCTTTAGATGTGAATTACATTTGATGGTAAACTATCCTGGGGCCAAACTTTAATTACATAGTACTTTTTGAGTGAACGTAGAGACTGATGGGCAGTGAGTGCTCATTTAAAGGTGGAGAAATCTGTTCGTCTTTGCCATCCATTCTGCGTGGGACATTTTTAGAATGAACCATTACAATGGATCATATGCCATCTCAAAGTCCAGTGAATTTTCTCTGCATCATTTATAAGAAAAGATCGTTGGCAAAAATTAGATTCTAACCCACAGGGATTCACCAGACCAATAGGAAAATCTTTGTCCATGTGCCATTCCCTTCTTATTTCAATTTTTGAAGCCATAGAGGTAATTTTGAAACATTTCCTGAAACCGAGAAAAGAGTACTTAGCACAGACCAGAAATACCTGCTAGACATTTGCAAAGTTATTTCATCAAGATATTGCTCAGAATAACTAGCTGCTAATAGGAAACCAAGAAACTTGTCTTATGCAAGATGGCTCACAAAGGCGAATAAAATTTTTTGCCTTTATACAAGCACTGATTGACCATCAGTGTCTGTAGGTCACTCACAAAGTATGTAATCCAAGTTTATGCCACAGGATGGTTTACACCAAATGTAATTCACATCTAAAAAATGCATCTAAAACTTATGGGAAATAACTCGGCTGCTAAACATCACAGAAAACGGCATAAAACAAATGCTAAAATTTTTTTATTTAGGACAATGGTTGCTTTGCACATCCAGAGAAAATTCTCATTGCAATGCTCTCTGACAATCGCCATCACACAGCAAGCTTCTCAGCATATAAAAAATGCAAGAGGTAGAGTAAATGATGACATACTCAAAGGTGAAATACCTAAACGCTGTAGAATGTTGTAGTAACAGAACTTCCAATCACTATGCATTAACTGGATGCAATTTTGGTGAAGATAATAGATGGCTGAATAAATTCCATTAATTCCAGTGCAATTACTTTGCTTGCCTTATCATACACAAGCAATAGAAATATACGTGGAAGAGTACCACAGCAGCATCATCCAACGTCTGTGTATACAAAGAAGAGATGGACTAGGTTGATACATAGAAAAACTTATGCCAGTCATTGATAAAAAATCACAATTTAATATATAAATAAAACATTATGCTCAGATGGTAGGGTGGTTGAGCTATGCACTGTTGTGACATGAAATGCAACCACCTCCACAGCAACTAGGTAAGAGCTGTATTCTAAACAACAATTATTTGTATGACACAACAGAGTGGCAACCCCTTTTTTTACCAAAAGTTGTCAGTTTTGCTCAATAAAGATATCATTTTATCATTTAAATATGTTAAGTCATTAATAATAAGGGTTTAAATAACACTTTTAAATGATAACCATCTCTATAGGAATTTTTTAATTTTTTTTGAAAAAATGTCAATTTTACCAAAAATTTCGACTTTTGGACCAAAAGCGCAGACTCAAGACATTTTTTTTCAGCGATAAAATTGCACGCAGTTGATGTACTATATAAAGGTAACTTTGGCACCTACCCGTTTTCGATTAAAAGAAATTAATTTTTTTCGCTCCACCCTAATATGCAATATTTATTTTCAAAGTATCATTATATTTGATATTTACTTTCAAAATATCATTACAGTATGGAACCATTTATCCGGAAACCAGTTAACCAGAAAACCAGTTATCCAGAATGATATTTCTAATAGACTTATTTCAGAATCTTTGCAGAAAAAAATGTCATACACTGCCAGTTTTACATATGCACTGCTTGAAACAATTGTATAATTTGATGTCAACATCTAGTATTTGAAATGGAAACATATTTAGTTCTATTTTAGATGTTTTAATTTTTATGCAGAGGAAACAGAAGAATTTTTGTTCCCAAGGGATTCCCATAAATTACCTCCTTTCAAAATCTGGCTAACTTTTGATTTTTCTTGCATCTGATTTTTAATCCAAGTAATCTAATAATTTTAAATCGGAAATAATGCCACAGCCAGATATATTCCACAAAACTTATCAAATGGATGCTGCTTTAATGCCCAACCAGTTAACCGGAAAAACCAGTTATCCGGAATATGTCTGACCCCAACCATTCCAGATAAATGGTTCTGTACTGTATATATATTTTTTATATATTTTTAGTCAAAACAAGTGTAAATGAATTTTTCAACTCTTATCTACTATGCCGTTTTGTAGATAACTGGCAAGAAAGTGGGAAATGGAAAAAAAGGTGGAAATTTTTTTCCATCTGTACAATACGGACAAACTTCTGTAATTTAGATGCATTTCAACAATTATTCATACAAGAAAATAAATTACAACTGTACATTTTTTTTTTTTTTTTTTTTTTTTTTTTGTAATTTAGAAAGTATTAAAAGAAGAAAAGAAGTAAATAACAATGTCTAAATTCATTAAATCAAAAAAGAAAATTGGAAACAGTTTGCTGAAAGCATAAATCCATCCAAATGTATCTGATGAACTTATGTGAAGTACAGAGATTAATTTTTCTAAATAAATGTATTATTTTGAATGATTTGACTGTTTAAGACTTTACTTTAAAAAGAAAAAAAATCTCTATGCTAAATATATGCACGCCAAATTGATCTTTATTCCAGAAATACATTTACAAAAATGCATCACTGAAATTACCCAGAAGTGTTTTATAAATAGAATAAAGTATTCTATTCCAAAAGAACCTTATGGAAACTTCCTTTCCCTAGTTAAAGAACTTAATTTAAATGACTTACAGATGCTTATAATAAAAGCTTGCCTTTAATTTGATAGTACAGCAATTCAGAAATAAACTCCAAGGATTTGAGAAGACAAAATGTCTAATTATTAAGCTTTCTAGATCCCACCTCCCCCATATGCTTCTAATATTTTCTTTGCATTTTTCATCAATCCAGAGAATGTCCAAATTTGCTTTTAAAAAGGTGGAATTCCTCCTTTAGGAGGAACTCTTTCATGCCTGAGATAAAGAACTTTTACCTCTGTCAGTGGCTATTTTTCGACCCATCACTCCCTTGAAAAAAAATCTATTCTGAGCGTTATGTTTAAAGAAATTTTTAAATATAGAACCAATTGTGCCAAATGTGCAACAATTTAAAACAGCCATTAAATGATAAACTGTAATTTAAGTAATCATTTATTTACAGCTTTATTAGAAAGAATTTTTTCTGGTTTTGGTTTATCTCATATTAAATTGCACAACAGGTTAGGAAATAAAAAAAAACTAAATAAAACACACAAGCTTACATTTATGTTCAGATTTTGGATTGAAGAAAATTATTTTGTATTTATAATTTTATTGTATAAAACATTTTTGTGACACTGGAGAATATTTTAGAATATTGTTTTATTAAGTTTTCATGTTAAATGAAATATATTGTAGTTTCTAATTTATAATAAGTCCAAAAACATTTATAATCAGCAGTAAGTTGACTATTTTGAAAATATTGGATAAATGTAAAAAATATCAGATATATATCAAATCTTTAATATAAACAAAAGGACTACATCTGAATACATTCATAATTATAAAAAAATTCAAAATTACAGACATTACATTACACAAAATAAAAAAGATAAAAGCACTAAAAACAATTTAAAAGGACATTTCGGATTCACTCTGAATCCCTCATCAGCTAATTCCTAACGTAAAAGTCATACTAAGATGTAAAAGTTCAACAAACAAAAAAACATTACATCAAGTTGTCAAAGTGAAAATTATAGTTAAATCAAAACTGAATATTCCATATTCTATTGGTAAAGATGCAGCCTCATTAATTGCCAAATCAGCAGTTCTAGTGTACCAGGCATAAAAAAAAATATGACTTGCATAAATACTGCAGCTGGATCCAATTATAAAAGCATTCTCAAAACTCAGAAAATGATCAGTTTTCATGGCATGGTCAACAATCTTAGAATTAAAATTTTAATTCCTAAAAGCATGTTTACGCTCCTTAAGTCTTGCTTCAAGTGTATGGCTGGTTTCTCCTATACAGATTGCATTACACTGTTTGCACGGTATTCCATAAATAACATCTTTAAACTGTGAGCTGGGATATCTATGTTTAAAATTGCTTAAAACATTCTTAAGTGATTTTTGTGGGATGAAGAACGTGTGAAGGCCAAGTGGTTTCAAAAATAGCAAAATTTTCTCTGAAATACATTTGTAATATGGAATGCTTGCGAATTTATTAATTTTCATATGCTGGAAGGGTGGAGGAGTATCCATGTGCGCACGAAGAAGTTCCGTAAAAATGGATATTTTTCAGGGTATCCAATTCAACTTTAAATCATATAAATGCTTTTTTTTTTTAAAGATGATGACTCAATAATGACTCAATGTTGTCTTGAAAGGCTTTAAAAATAAAACAAAGGGCATTTAAGAATCCGAAAAGTGCCCTTAAGAATCTAAAAAGTGCCCTTAAGAATCCAAAACATGCCCTTTAGAATTAAAAAAAGTGCCTTTCTCAACAAGGCAGCCTTCCCTTTTTTAAACCCAGGGGAAACTCTGACATTAACGTCCATAAACAAAAATTAATTGGTAGATAAGGTATATTCCATAAATATCTAAAATAAAATGTTTTAAGAAAGCTTTAAAATTTTTAAAATAAACAAAAAGTAATAATTAAATAATCCTCTAAATAATAATATTTCCTCATTAGCAAGATGTAAACGATTCAAATTCTATTTTTTTATGTATAAAAAGGACTCTCTAAATGTGTAAGCAAGTTTGCATTGTTTGAGTTTGGTGAAAAATAAATTACTGAGCTGCAAAAAACAGAAAAAATAATTAAAAGAAACAGATCAAAAAGAAAAACCAGTTTTTCTTTACTATTAAAAAAAAATGATATCTCCGTTGTTAATTGGCCAATTTCGTTCAAATTTTCAAGAAGTTATCATAATAGTGTTGTGTAGCAAATTTTTATTAAAATATAATAAGTTATTAGAAATTCAAGCAACCCACAAAAAGCTCACTATAAAGCAACAAAAAAAAAAAAAAAAAAAAAAAAAAAAAAAGAAGAAGAAATGGAGAGGACTATCTGTGGTTTGTTTTGTTTATTCAGCTCTGTGAAGTCGAATGTTATTAGAATCAGATCATCAGCTTTGGATGGATAATAAATTTCGTTATGTAGAAAGAAACAGTGCATTGATTTTATTTTAATTAAAGAACAGTCACATTTTCACAAAAAAAAAAAGACAATATATATAAAAAAAATTAGAAAGCTCATAGAAGAAACATGGAAATGGAGGCAGTGTGTATTTTCTATGTCTAGAAAAGGCCGGTCGCATCGGCACTTAAAACAAAAAGAATGGTGCGCAGTCCCCTTTGAAAAACATCAAGCGGGCATACTAGGGAGCATGACAACAAAGAAACTATTATTCCTTGACACACTTATCAACACCATAAAATTTTTCGTCATTAAGGTGTGGATGAAAACACATTCCAACCAAAGATTTTTAGTTGGGGGAGTTATAAACGGAATTTTTTCAAAAATGAAAGTTGTTGAAAATTGGAGAGGGGGCTTACATTCGGGTGGGGATTATTTTCAGAATTTTACAGTAAATATTCATTATTTGTTTTTCCACACTGTTGTAACTTGGTCTCATCAAATGAAAATTCACAAATGTTCATGAAGAGTAGGCATACAGAAAACTATCTTTGTGGAAGAAAGTATTATCTAGTCAACCGATTTTACTTGTCACTTATGGCTAATATGGGTTTAAAACTTTAGGTAAACTTATATTGATTTAATAGCTTTTCTTTCTACATTTTAATGCTTATAGAACTTCTTTATTTTAAAAGCAATAGCTTCATTACCTAGGATATAATGTTAATTCTTTTATAAAACATAAATTAATTAAAAAGAATAGACATTAAACTTAAGTGTTTCATAGATGGCGTTAGCTGTTCCGTCGACTATTCTCAGGCCTAACCTTTTTATAAAGTGGAATCATCCAGTTCAATTTCTTCAAAGGTAAAAACGCCACACTCTCTTTTTTCTGTTCGTTTCTTTAAAGTTATTGTTATGATTTTGAGTTTAAGTTACAGTAAGATATTTAGTTTGAGTTTACGATGTTTTTAGAAAACGGTTTTAGTTATGATTTAAATTTAAGCTGTTTTGAAAAGTTCCAGGTGTATTGAAGTTTAATCCTGTTTTAACCAAAGTTATTTTTAACGATTTACTTAGCTGTTTTAAACAAAGTTAGCTCTCAATACTTTTCAACTTAAAGCTGTATTTTTTTTATGAAGTATACATTCAATGAAATAGAATTTAAATAAAGAACTCTCGTCAACAATATTTGACTTTTCTATGGTTTATGAAGATTCAACACACAGTTTTATTACAGGTATCTTCCACAGCACGATCATAGTTTCTCTGCTGATAGCAGTATAAGTGTATATCAGACCTGTATTGATACGGGCTAAGAGAAAGATCATCAGATTAAAAGATTTTCATTTGTGACAATACAAAAAGTGGCTGAAGATTCATTTGCCTTTCAATGGCCACTTTTATTTATGTTTCTCTTTTGTAAAATTTTCATATTATTTTAAAATTCATAAAAAATAGAAAGCTCAATAAAGTCTTTTTTGTTAAAAAATAAAATAATATTATAATCAAAATAAAAATTTTAGAAACCCATAAAAAAAAAAAAAAAAAAAAAAAAAAAAAAAAAAAAAAAAAAAAAAAAATTAGCATTAGTGAAAGTACTGAAAGGTATCTTTCTTAAAAGAAAAAAAATATATATGAAAGGTATTGAAATATTTCAAATTATAAATAAAATCTTCAATACATCTTTTTAATGGTTCTTTGAGAGAAATATAAACAGTGCTTCACTATAATAGAATTTTAAATAGTTTGTAATGTAAATAAAACACCAGAGTTTCCCCCAGGTTTAAAAAAGGGCAGGGTGCTGCTTGTGAGAAAAGGGCACTTTTGGATTCTGAAGGGCATGTTTTAAATTTTTAAGTCCATTTCTTGAAATTTTTAAAGGCATTCTTTTGATTTTTAAAACTACTTTTTAATATTTAATAGACAGAACACTATTTTAAAGACAGCAATGAGTCAATTTTTACTATGCAAGTAATTTTCTTAATAAACAAAGGAGTAAAGGCACTTTTTTCAGATGGGGGCAACAAGGGAGCTAATTTTTTAAATGAGGGGCAAGAGGGGTGCTATTTTGTAAACCTAAGGGCAGGCAGGGTGCAGCGCCCTCCTGAAGCTGTCTGGGGAAAACTCTGAAAACACTATCATACTTACACGCACACCGTAGGTGATACCTCCCTCTGATAGCTTTGTATCAGGATGTAACCAGCCACGAACGGGTTTATTTACAAAGTTCCCAGCTTGATTCCAATCCTCCATATTTAAGCCATTGGATTGTTGTGGATTTGAAGGGAAAAATGCTGCATCAACGGTAGGAGGAGATGGTAACCATGGTCTGGACATAATTAGAGCATTTTCACTAAAATAAAGCATTAGAAGTATAAGGTAACAGGTAACAGTTTTTTCACTAATATATATATATGCAATCTCATTATCTTATAATTTTTTACTTAATTATTTTTGTTTAAGAATTGAGACTTTTTGGTATACTATTTAATAAATTTTATTTAAGAGTAAGAACTATGCTGGACAATTGTTACATATAAATATGAATTGCATTTCTCAGATTATTATTATTATTATTATTTTTTTGGTCAGACAATAAGGAACGCCTAGGTGAGACCCATTATACACAAGCAATTTTTTCAATATTTATACAATTTATTTAATATAAAAAAGCTATTTATCTATTTTTATATACAAGTAGAAGTAATTTGTATATAAAAACAATACATAAAAATGCATCAAAAAAGTTAATCAGGTTTGTTTCATAGCTGTTTATATCATTTGACATAAAATCTGTATTTCTGAAGCACAAATTGCACCAAACTTTTTAAGAAAATGCCAAGGCTCTTACCAAATTCTACTTTTAACACTCTATCTCAGCAGTTAAAATCACACACAGTTAATCTAAGTCAGATAGTATGTATGTAGGATGAAAATTAACATGTGTTGATGAACATATCTGATGCTCTGAAAAGTTATCTTGTTGGTCAACATTATAAACATGTGAAATTAACAAAGCTAAAATAGATAAAATATATTCAATATTTAGCGCAAAAAATATTGATTTTAAAAAAGACAGATTATTTGCATCAATTAATAATATAATAAGATAATCTTAAAGATTTTGGTGAAGCTATAAAAGATAATTTTCTTGATTGGGGAAATTATCCCTCAAGAATTTCATAAACATGCAATATATTAATTTAGTCTGATGGCTGTTTAAATCTTTCAATGAATGACACTTTTTTGTAAAGCTACTGTGTATTTTAAGAACACTATTCTCAACAGAGCCTAAAAACTTACAAATACATTTTCTTTCTGCTACTTTTACAGTCGTTTTTTTTTTTTTTTTTTTTTCCCAATTCCTACTATTAGCTCACACTCTCCCTATATTTATTTATTTATTTATCTTGTTCAAATTTTCAATCGTTAATAAAATACTCATTATTCATCCTATCAAGTTGAAATAAATTTTTTAAAACTTGTACTGGATGACAATTGATGTTAATACAGTTTTTTCAAATATTAATTAAATAATTAAATTTTAATTAATTAATTTTAGTTTTGCATGGGAAACAAAATGGCGGCCATTGGTTATTGAAGTTCAATGAAAGTATTTTCAATAAGGGGTTACCATAGGGGGACCCTGTTCTGTCGCCAAATACTGCCAAGTTTATCGCCAACTTGGCGGCCAAAATGAGTCACCAAAAGTGATGCCAACTTGGCGATATCTCTAATATTTCACCAAATTCCCATAGAGTTCCATTGTAAACCTACTTGCTTATAGAAAATCAATAAATTGAGATATTTTAATGCAACAAAAACTAATATTAGCTTAAGGGATTATATTAAATTTTTCTTTGATGGCCTAAGTAGGAATTGACTTTAAAAACAAAATTTTTATATTACTTGTTTTTTACAAACTTGGCAGTTTTGGAGAAGTGCCAAGTGATAATACACAGCACTACTCGAAAGAAGGCGTACAGAAATAACTGCTAAATGTCAAACCATTCCAGAAATTCCTCATGAAAGGATTTTAATACTTGAATGTAATGAGAAAAGATTATAACTGCTCATTTAATGCCCTGACAGAAAAAAAGAGTCATCCCAGATAGCAATGTTTTGAATAACTGTGGGAAAATAAATTTTATTCATTAAAGTACAGTATAACTTCAAAAATCCAGCTGAGACTATGCTGGATTTTTGAAGGAATATCCAAAGTAGTAATTATTTCTCCTCTTGTAATTTTGGAAACATCGATGTCAACTTTGTTAGCTTAAATTTTTTTGGCCGTTCTTTAACAAGTTTTTATTTTATACAAATTAAGAATGTCTATTTCGGAAATACAGTCTTGTTTCTCATAAAGCATATATTAATTTTCCAATCACATTTATGCATTTTTCTAGTGACACCTTTTCTTCTGCCAGTTGTTCATCCTCTTCTTCTGATCTGCTACTAGCATTATCGGCGGTTCTATTTAGCACAGTGTCAGTGATCTCGCTGTCCATTAAATTGTTCGTTGTTGATGCATTTTTGTCAATGCTTAACCAATCATCTATATCCCTATATCCTTCGACATTTACTGCATTTTATTTTAGATGTTCAATCAGCTCATAAATTGCAGTCTTTTCACGGCGAATTTGAAAGTCTGAAAATTCTTCCTCATCATTGATGTCGTCGTTGCCAAAAATTTGTTCCGACCATATATTGTGCCATGCATTTACCAAAGTTGCCCTCAAAGTTGTTCCGTTGCTAAGCAACAGTGCAGCTCCCAGAAAATAATCGCCTCTGACAAATGAAAAAAAAAAAAGTCAAATTATTCTTTTTTTGTATTTTTATTTTTGATCTTGAAGTTTTTAATTCATAAAGAATTGCAATTTTTCGTCTCCCATAAGTTGAAAGTGTAAAAGAAAAAGGAAGCAAAAAGATGGTTTTGATGCCGAATTTTTGAAGTCATACTGTATTGAATATTTATTTATTTTAGTTGTCAAAGAATTCTTGATAAAGAGATTAGTGATGATACCAAGATTTATCTGTGTACAGCAGTTTATTCTTTGAATATAAGACACAGCTGCTACTAATAATGTTTAAATTGAAAATGATTTGAATTTTCTATATCCAACTATATCTACCATCATTTAATTTAAATTACTTTTAGGTGACATATTACTTAACCCTTATTGGACACTAGCTTTCTATACATGATTCGCCACTATGTTGAAACTGTTTTAGCGGATATTAAAAAAAAATTCAGTATGCAGGGGTTGTCACTCCCACTGGTAAATATTTTATATTCTATTCATACCAGTATTTTAATTAAATAAATTTTTGAAGTATGTTTCTCTTGCACATGTTGCCAAACTCTATGTGAAAGATTTCCGTTTTGAGAAAGTGATGTGAGATAGAATTAAAAAAAAAAAATCACCAGTGGCAACCCTGAGTATGGTAAAAACAAACTTTTTGTTAGAAGTCATTTATTTTTTAAAAAATTCATTATAATTCTATGACTTCTAAATGATTATTTATAAATTTTCAATGTATGATATTTGAAACAATCTCCAACATGAAGGAATGGTTTTCTTTTTTCACATTTTACTGAAGTATATTGTTTTCTTCTTTCAGGCAACTTAATATTAGACTAGCTGGCTTCGCCCGCTAGCGGGCCCCTCCTTTTCATGAACCCCTCCTCTTCATGATTCCCTCCTTTTTTATAAAATCTCGAAGCGAACGAAACTCGACACGGGTCCACGCTGCCGTATAGCAGGCGTGCTGCGCATGCACTCATACCCCTCCTTTTTATGAACCTCTAACAATATGAAATCTGGAAGCGAACGAAGAACCAGGTTCCAGGTGCCTACGGCACCGTATAGCAGGCGTGCTGCGCATGCACTGCAAAATCTTCTAAAAAAGGCAATCTCGCTCAAATGAAAATCCAACCGGGTCCCCGCTGGCTACGGTACCGTATAGCAGGCGTGCTGCGTACGCACTGCAAAATCTTGTGAAATGGCAATCTCGCCCGAAAGAACCTTGAACCGGGTCCCCGTTGCCTACGGCACCGTATAGCAGACGTGCTGCGCAAGCCTGCAAAATCTTGTACAAAAGGCAATCTCGCTCGAACGAACCTAGACCCGAGTCCCCGCTGCCTACGGCACCGTATAGCAGTCGTGCTAAGCACGCACTGCAAACTCTTTAAAAAAAAGCGTATTGCACTTGAACAAAAGTCGAACCGGGTTCCCGATGCCTTCGGCACCGTATTCCAGGCGTGCTGCGCACGCACTGCAAAAATTTAAAAAAAGTCTTTCGCTATAACGAAAGTCGAATGCCTAATTTTAACAAAATCGCGTTATGTTAGTTCCGTATTCCACCACCTGGGAACGCACTGTATTCTTAACAAAAACATATCTGAACGAAACGCGTTCACTCAACCTTTCAGTAGATACATGGGTCGGGATGGTGGCGGTCTTAACCAAGATTTCTGTTAGTTCCACTTTCCACCACCAGGGAGCGCACTATATTCATAACAAAAGTGTGTCGGAAGGAAAGTCCGTTAAACAACCGATCAGTAGATATGTTACTCGAGATGGTGGCGGTCTTAAGCAAGAATTTAAAATATTTGCATAAATTACTATTCGGAAATAGTGGTAACTAAACTTTTGACATTTTTATATTTAATAAGTAGCATATATATCAATGTGTTAGCAGATCGCCTTGTTATCATTCCAAAATTTAACAAAATCATGTTATGTTAGTTCAACATTCTACCACCAGGGAGCACACTCTATTCATAACAAAACTGTTTCGGAAGGAAAGTCCATTAAACAACCTATCAGTAGATATGTTAAACAGATCGCCTTGTTAGATTGCCTAATTTTAACAAAATCGCGTTATGTTAGTTCCGTATTCCACCACCAGGGAGCGCACTGTATTCTTAACAAAAACATGTCTCAACGAAACCCCTTCACGCAACCTTTCCGTAGATACATAGGTCGGGAAGGTGGCGGTCTTAACAAAGAATTCTGTTAGTTCCACATTCCACCACCAGGGAGCGCACTCTATTCATAACAAAACTGTGTCGAAAGAAAAGTCTGATAAACAACGTACCAGTAGATATGTTACTCGAGGTGGTGGCCGTCTTAAGCAAGAATTTAAGATATTTGCACAAATTACTATTCGGAAATAGTGGTAACTAAACTTGTGACATTTTTATATTTAATAAGTAGCATATATATCAATGTGTTATGAACTGTCTTAAAGTTTCAAGCAGATTGCCTTGTTATAATTCCTAAATTTAACAAAATCGCGTTATGTTAGTTCCACATTCTACCACCAGGGAGCGCACACTATTCATAACAAAACTGTATCGGAAGGAAAGCCCGTTAAACAACCTATCAGTAGATATGTTACTCGAGGTGGTGGCGGTCTTAAGCAAGAATTTAAGATATTTGCATAAATTACTATTCGGAAATAGTGGTAACTAAACTTTTGACATTTTTATATTTAATAAGTAGCATATATATCAATGTGTTAGCAGATCGCCTTGTTATCATTCCAAAATTTAACAAAATCGTGTTATGTTAGTTCCACATTCTACCACCAGGGAGCGCTATTCTAATCATAACAAAACTGTTTTGAAAGGAAAGTCCATTAAACAACCTATCAGTAGATATGTTAAACAGATCGCCTTGTTAGATTTCTTAATTTTAACAAAATCGCATTATGTTAGTTCCGCATTCTACCACCAGAGAGCGCACTGTATTCTTAACCAAAACATATCTGAACGAAATGCCGTTGCGCAACCTTTCCGTAGATACATGGGTCGGGATGGTGGCGGTCTTAACAAAGAATTCTGTTAGTTCCACATTCCTCCACCAGGGAGCGCACTCTATTCATAACAAAAGCATATCTGAACGAAACTGTGTTAAAAAACCTATCAGTGGATATGTTACTCGAGTTGGTGGCGGTCTTAAGCTAGAAATTAAGAAACTTGCTAAAATTACTATTCGGAAATAGTGGTAACTAATAATTTGACATTTTTATATTTTATAAGTAGCATATATCTGAGGACTCCCTCAAGAAAGGGTATTTAAAAAGGTCATAAAAGCTAATTTTTTAAAAAAGAAATCCAGCACCCCTCCCCGTCTGCCTAAAAAGGATCCAAAACGCACCTCATTGTCCATTACACATACAGATTAAGTAAATGATAATATATTACCCCCTGAGACAATATTTTCTTCAACTCTTAAGGAAATACGTTGTTGGCATTGCTGCAATTGAATACCACTGCCTATAAATTTTTTCCAAAACGCACCTCATTGTCCACTAGAAATCAGATTAATAAACTAATAATTAATATCTCAGCAGCTAATTAAGCTGAGACCGACTGAGGCAGCTGAGCTGAGGCAGCTTATCACGCACCGAAATTATCCTATAACGGGCGAAGCAACAATAATGCGAGCTAACTGGGATATTTAATCAAATGTATTTCCCGCCAAACAGATTAATTAAATAATAATTAATATCTCAGCTTCTAATTAACCAATCTCTTTGAACTGGGTATGTATGGAATCTGCGACAGATTTCCCGTCCGGTTGTCAAAAAATTTTATCCAAAAATTTAATATTTAAAAAGTTTAAATTTCGTATTATATTATCCTAGTATCCAAAACCGCAAAACTCCATGATGTCTACAGCTGCTTCTTGGAAAAATGAAATCTCTTTTCATTGTCTTTTCAAATAAAGAAATTAAATTTTTATCGATCGATTTTTAGTGGATTTTTTGCGTTATACCCAACGCAGAAACATGAAATTTATATCAAATTGAAGTAGATTTTTTTTCGCGTGTTTCTACACCTTTTACGAATATCTCGGACCATTAGATCTGGAGATTCGATTTCGCTTTTTAAATATCGACTTCATTTTCATCATCTCAGTATCCGCTAGCCTCGACAAATAAAATGGGGTTCAGGTTTTGTGAATCCTCCAATAAAAGTGCTCCGAAGCTAGCCTCGCGAAGAGGGTCCAATTGTAGTCAGACTGCTGCTTTCGGATAAAAAAGATTCATTTTTCCTTCGACAATGAGTCGTTAATTATCTAATTGCGTCAGTAATTACGGCGGGATTTTCTCGAAACCGAAAAGAACGTTTGTCCGAGAAAACGGCGGTGCGAATCGACATATCATAAGACGCCCTGCGTGGCCCGGGAGCAAAGGAGTTCCGGTCACAAGGGCGAATGTTACACACATACAGACGTTTAGGGACATTAATAGTAATGATAATACCATACAGTCATTGTTTCCTTGTGGCATCAAGTTGCAAGATATGTATTTTTCCATTTAATCTTTCATTTCCTGTGGTTCATGAGCCTTCATATTGCGAAGTTTCGCCCTCACTGAAATTGCAAAATAGTGACACATATTTTCCCGAATAAATTTTATATGGTTGTTTTGTTTACAATTCACTTTGTATATAATATAAAAATTAACGTTGATCCAATATGCTTGTTCTTCTTGCTTTACAGGAATTACTTTTAATAAATAAAATTTTTATTCAACTCTTCACTTACTATTTTTAGTATAGGTCCAGATTCCCAAAATTTAGAACCGAAAAATCAAGTGGCCATATTTTGATGCATAAAAACGATAGCATTTGAAAAAATAAATAAAAAAATCAGGAATTTAAAGTGAAAAATAATTTGTTTAAAACGTGTGCAAAAAAACAGACTAGTAGTACTACATCAAATATGCATATTTATTTAATCATAAAATTCTTGAAATTTGAATATTAAGTATAAATCTTAAGTTATGTACAGTCAGAAGATAAAAATGGACTAAGCAATCATTATAGTGGGGAATATTAGAAAAACAATATTTCTTATTTTGATTTTGACATACAAAAGTACATATAAAGAAATCGCAAATGTATGAGATTATTTTGCACTATAAAAATCCAAATACGCTTCAAACACGTTTTTCCAAAAGAAAAATTATCTTAAAAAAAAAAAAAAAACATTGTGACTCAGGCGCCGAAAATTAGTGGCCACAGCAAAAAAATTAATCACCTCGTGGCGACTGGCTACCGTTAATCTGCACCTAAAATTTTTAGCCAGGTATTTTATCATCTGTTTTAACTCTATGCCTTTTCAAATGCCTATTTAATATTCATTCATTGCACACTTTTTAATTCCATAAAGATCAGTTAGCAACTTTTCCTCCCAGACATTGCTCATATTTTTCTCATTTGATCTGGCCGCGATACTGTAACTTGACGTACATGGCATTAAGCATCCGGCTTTGTCGATCATTTGCATGAAACATCTATTCAGCATTCAGCCATAAGATGTTTGAGAGAACACATGCCATCATTCTTTGGCTGGCAGTGATTTCAAAATATAAGCCTACACATCACATGTTACTGATAAGTGTCAGTTCAACTTTCGTTGATAACCACGATGGATGCGTAAATAGTATCATCCTACTTTTTCTTTTGTAGCAGAGGTTGGCTCGGTAAAAATTTGGTCAGATGCTATGCTGTGTGTATCCTTATTATCTAGCTATGAAAAGAGTTTTAAAGGAAAATCGTACTATTTTGATAACACAATTAGTCAGAAGGGAAATCATTGATGTGTTTGTTACAGTGTTACCAATGTGGTTTCTCTGCAGTGCACTGTGATGGATTAAACCGTATTAGGAGTCTTTTAGTTGCTTTTCAGTAAGGTTTTTTATTTCTATTTCATGAATGTATTGGTTACAGATATTTTTAAAAGGCCAGTTTGGGTACTATTTGATTGTCCTGTCAACCAATTTCACCCAAAAACTCGCCAAGTTATACAAATTGACATAATTTTTATTTTAAATAACAAAAGAACAAATAAATTAAAGTAAAACAATAACATAAATAAAACACCGAATTAAAAATCACTCGATGACGTAACAAACACGTATAATGTGTTTAATGTCAAGTAAACATGACATTTACGATCAGCCATTATTGGCATTTAATCTTATAGTTTGGTGCTAGTTTTTGGTCAACGAGATAATCAAATTGTACCCCAGTTTGTTTTAGGGGATACATATTGAATTATCAGACTGAGTTAAACTCAAATAACAATATGTCACATTCGTTGGGTCTTTTATTACACCATTGTTTTTCTTTCAAGTTTCTCAGCATTCATTTATGTCTTAGCAATTTCAAGTTTTTATGAAATAGTTTAAGGTGATGTGCTGCAGTAAAATTCTTTTTCCCCATTTAATGATTCCTTTCTTTTGCCCTATTTAAATGGTCTTTGACATCAATACATTAATGATTTATTGAAACATAGTTTGCTTCAGATTAAAGGTTATTCCTTTAAAAGTAAATGTTTCTCCAGAAGTTAATAAGTATATGATAATATTAAAACAATTTCAATTTATTTATTAGAGATTTAAGAAGCAGGGTTGGTAAGTTTTTGATGAAAGTTTGAATAAAAATTACCTAACTCTTATTTGATGATTTAGTTTATCATTATTATATGCCTTTAAGATGAACAATTAATAAATCCTTAATTATTTGTAATCATTAAAATTAGATAGGTTTAATCTAAATTTTGCAGAGATAAATAAATTGTTTAGATTTTTTCATTAATCTATCACAATTGGTATCTAATGAGTGTATTTACTTTCCTTCAGATAGTGCAAATTCGAAGATTCCCTTCCAGTACAAAACAGTATTGCTATTGCAACAAAACCAATTTTTCTTGCTTTCTCCCTATTATGTTCTTATGGATGGGGTTGTTTAAGGGGCTACTTCACTAATGTGTAAACACCCGCCTGCTAATGTTAATCCTACAGGAGAATTTTTTTTAAATATCTTGTTTGAAATTTCATACTTTATAATGATTTTTTTCAAAGTAGAAATGAAAACACCTACTCAAATGTCAATTCTATGGTAGAAATTTTGTTTAATATTTCAATATTTTTAAATGTGTTTTGCATTGGACAACTAATGTCGATCTCTACAAAGGCCGTTTTTTAATTTTACTTGCAGTTATTATTATTAGGATACTTTCACTTTTGGAACAGGGTTCAAACTAAGTTAAGCATTTTTTTTTTTCTTATTGGTATGGTGAATTATTCATTTGTCCCTAATTTTACGAGATATTCCATAAATAAGATAATCTCACCAGTAAGAGGTAATTGTCAGTCACTAACAAAAATTAATTTTGGGATAAAAGGATTAAAATATCATATTTTATCATTTTATCCTATCATTTCATTCTTTTCTCATTTGTAAAATAACTGTTATTTTTATTGTTCTGTGTTTGCACTAAATGAGAGGGGGGAGATGCTGCAGAGAAAATATTTCTGCTAAAGACTGTATATAGGGTAGATGTGCCAGTAATAGGCAACTTTAAGGAATTTCTTTAAAAATTGTTTTTTAATTATTAATAATAAATACTGGAATATAATTATAATTATTATATTCCAGTTTTTTTTTCAATATTATATTAAACTATCAACAATATTTAATATAATCTATTATCTATTTTTATGGTATCATGATTGATTTCATTTGTTATAATGGCTTATTATTACAAAAAGTTCGTCTATATATATACATATTTTTTTAAATAAGAAATGCAGACAAGTATGCTGAAAAGCCACAACAAAAATACACATCACAAGAAATTTGGCAATTTAGTCATAAACAAAGCGATAAATTATAATTTAATATTTGATTACAGTAAAATAAATGCTAAAACTAAAGTGACTATCATTAAATAAAAGCAATATTATATCTTGCTATAACAGCAATTTTTTTTTTGTAGTTGTTGTCCTGACCATTTTCAAATATTGATGTTTTTGACAGTTTAAACCACTTAAAACGTGGTTTAAACCTATGCCACATCAAAAACTGGTTTTTGATGGCTTAAACCCAACCCTGTTAACAAGTAACAGTTTCAATATAAAACTTAAATTTAAAGTTTGGATTATTTTCACACTGCTTAAAAGTAAATATTAGAGTTAAATTGCCTTTTAAAAATTAAAGATTTTTTTTTTTTGAACAATTAAAGATGCAGTGTCATTCTCGATATGATGCACTTGTTTCTTTTGAGGTAATAAGAAAGCCAGTTCTTTATTAAATATCCCTTTGAGTTCCAGCGTATGCCATTTTATTGTATTCAACTAAGAAAAGAGACATTTATCCAATGACTGTTCGAGATATAAAATGTTATTGTACATACCACATTGACCTAATTATTTGTTGGTTCTTTTGGTTGCTGAATAATTTCTAGTTACTGCAATATATATATTTTTTTCAATAAAGCCATTTCATATTTTTACAACCTTTCTGTCTTTATTACCACTGCACAGTTATACATATCCTACATATGATTAACACTTTTTACTTAATCTCTGTTTTAGCCAATCTATATATGTAGATCTTACTTTTTATCAAAATGGATTTTGTCAGCTATTAGTATTTTCACTAGTGTTATCTGCTAACTTTACATTTGGCATTACTTATGTAATTTGCCAAACTCAATCCATTTTGTCAACAATTCTCCTCAAAAAAGTTTTCCACCACCATTTCAACAATTTGCATAAAAAACAGGTACATAGATACAAATTTATTCGCATGGTCCACACAACCTATACCACTTGAGGTTTCTTCAGCACTACTTCAGGGCCACTACATAAAATTCTCAACACAGGTTTTCATTGATGTGGTATCACCAGGCTCGGACTGGCCCGCCGCCCCATCGGCCCGAGGGCCGGTGCGCCCTCGCCCAGGGAAAACGTCGCGCCCCTAAGTGCCTAAGCCGCTCCAATATTTTTTCAATTGTTGTATACATACATTCTGATTAGTGTACTAAATTTCGAGAATTCGTTTAGGGATCATCATCAATTAATAGACAGCACAAGAGATGTATTTTTTATTATTATCACGAAGAAATTAAAGATATATCGTAGCAATTTTAGGATCGGAAACCAAAACGGACATCTTTGCATGCGATTGAATGAGAAAATGTGCACCCAATGATAGCTTTAGTAGCCATTGCACCCTGGACGAAATTTTTTTCATTGTTTCTTTTCATGATATGTTTTAGAATTTACATATTTTCAGTCCTTTTGCTTTTAGTACTTTGCGCCCCCTTTCCTTATAGCCGCCCCTGAATGCACATATAATGGTGCTTTTTGAAAGAGAGAAAAAAAAAAGAGAGACGTTCAGAAGGCAAAAAACTTTTTGTATGGATTTTGTTTTTGATTGGAAAACATGATGATCTTTCTTTTCGGGGAATACAAAGCAGGGCTTAATTTGCGCCGGAGCCCAGCTCCGGTACTTCTCTGTTTTCAGTAAATTTTTAAATATTGGTCAGAATTCACCGGAGCTCATAAATACAGGGCTCCGGAGCCCAGTGTAATAGCGCTTCCGAAAAACCGATGCCTAAATTAAAATTACACTTCAGTTCGATTTTATTTTGTGACAGTAAGATATTTTTTAATTGGATCATTTATTTTTTCTTATTTAGATATATAACCTGAAAAGAATATTTTATTTTGTTTTTATTCAACAAGCATCAGTTTGAGGTTTTTAGCTTTCTATTGTATACGAATATGGAAAAAAGTTAGTGATTTTTCTATTTATTTTTCATCATGAACGCTGCCCGTGCCAAGGCTCTACTCTGTACATTTACGAAATCACTTTCATTTGTAAGTAGATATAATTGCTATATGTATTGTTTGTTATTCTGATTCAAAGCAATTGAGCAGTGTTTCGCCTTTTTCTATAAAAGCATCTAATCTTTCTTTTTTGTGTTAACACTATTTCCTACTCATAATTCTTACATTATTTAATTGCAGAATTCTGCGATTAATTAACATTAAATTAGGCAACGATTTCTATTCGGAAGGCGTGATAAACTAAAAAGTGGGCAGTTAAGTATATGCAAGTACATATATTTAAAATGTTTATTTTACTAAAGAAAAAAAGATGCTTTAAATTTTGCAAATAATTTATGAAATATATATATATATATATATATATGCGGGTCAAAGTGAAGGCGGGGGGGGGGGCACTCTACGGCTTTAGTACTGCAGAATTTTAGGGCTCCGGTACTTTTTTTGGTAGAAATTAAGCCCTGATACAAAGTTGATGATACTTTTGGATTGCAATCCTGCAAGCTGTGGTATCTCGCGGACAGCGTTTTCTCATTCACAAAATTTGCTGTTATTTTCGGATAGTAATCTCGCGCCTAGTTCAGGAGTAATCAGTGAAAATACATAAAAAATACATATGCGCCGAAATGAGAACCTCCTTCTTTTTTTTAAAGTCTATTAAAAATACTGGCTATATACCCTGCAGCTTGCATGAATACAATCCCTGGAGCACTTACACTCAAGTACGGAGCTATATCTCTTTCCTGGCTAGAAAGGAACTCAAACAGGATGTCAAAAGTGGATGTTACCATTTGAAAAATCAACGTTCGTGTATTTAATATGTAGACAGCCTCCAAAGCAAAATTTACGAAAAGTATTTAATAGTAAATATTATTCCTAATCAATTGTTATCCTAATCAATCCTATGTTTTTTTCATACAGTGATTTTCAGGAAAATTGGTAGGGGCGATGATTTTTTTTTTCTGCAAGGTGCCTATCGATAGAAGAAAATAAGAAAGCTCTAGTCTTGATATCAGTAATCTACTACAAGTTAATCTGTATTCAACTTGCTGCTTTTAGATGTTATGTGATGTGGTTTAAAAAATTGCGTAATATTGTGTAGGATTGATGGAATTTTAAACATGCATGGAGAATATTGCGAAGTCTTCTATCTAGAGTTAAAGATTTAATTTAAGCCATTATCCTTTACTTGTGCTATGTAAGTGTGTTAAACCTTGTCAAGCCAGATACAACACAAGCAAGTCAAATTGACTTGAGTTCATTTTTTGAATTCGAGATTTTTGCGCCCTCTGAAAATCCAAGGTCTGCGCCCTTTACACTGACCCAGTCGGACCCTGGGTATCACATGAACTAAGCATTGTTACATAACAATCTGTTTGTCTTATATCATGATAAAGCTAAGTTTTTTGGGTTTTTCTCAAATGGAAACTGATAACGTTTTGTATTTTGGAAGCTGGTTTTATTATTTTTTACAGAAATTTTCTATCTCTTCTAATAGTTCCCGTTAATTAACTAGCACTTTTTAAAAGTAATTCTTCTGCCAATGGGATGCTAGTAAAGTATCTTTTGAAGTAAAGATGATATTCTTCAAAATTATGGATTGAGTCGAGTAGACTGTTGTACAGATGCAAAACAATCCTTGCATTAACAGGAAGCCCGAGGCAAATTAAAGACTGTCAAGTAAGAGATCCAAAATATGACAAAATTGAAGACATATATCCAGTATTTGAATTTGCTAAAAATATACATTCAAATTCTCATTTAGCTGGTTTATTTGGGATATAAGTTGAGCAACTAAATCTTCCTTTTTAAAGGAAGATTGATTTTAAAAACGGCATGACAGCTTCATCCACACATATTTCTTTTCTGAGCACAAAGTTTTGTCTCACCTTCAAATCAATGTATTCTAGAAAGTTTTCAACTTTCAAAAAAATCCCTGCCGACCTGGCCTACAGGCGGAGGTAGATTTCGAAGTTGAGTATATTAATTTCACCATGGTTGGCACGGTTTAAACCAAGTGGTTTTAACCATGGTTTAAACCAATTGGTTTTTTTGTCAAAAAACCAATTGGTTTTTTTAGAAAAAATCTAATCTAATATTTTCTATTTTTTGTAATTTAATTGTTTTAAATCATAAATAGAAGTAATTTCTACTTTTAACACTTCATCTCAGCAGTCAACATGTGACATAATGAGCCTAGGTCATGTTTCTATGCATGTAGAATGAAAATTAGCATGTGCTGATGAACATATCTGGTACCCTAAGATTTTTGTTAAAACATGTGAAATTAGAAAAGATAAAATAGATAAATAATATTGAATATTTAGCATAAGATATTTTCATTTATAAAATGTAGATTATTTACAGCAGTTAATAACAAACTACAATGATCTTTAAGATTTTGGTTAAGTTGCAAAAGAAAATTTTCTGGATTGGGATTGGGGAAGATTATCCTTAAAGAATTTAAAAGAGTAACTTAAGATATCAAATTGAATAACACAGCTTGCAAAAATTTAGTGCTAGTTATAGCATTTCAAGAATACCAATCAATCTTTACTGTTAGTTGCTGAATCTAATGGCCAAATATGTTGACTTGGACACTTGGAGTTATCACTCAGAAAACAAAATAACCAGAAGTATTTGGATATTAAAAAAAATAATAATAACAACCACAGAATAATATATTAATGAAACTGCATCAAATGTTTATTGATTGATTATTATATTATTAATCAAAGGAATCTTCATATAATTTTCAAGGTATCAATGCTTCACTGTGTAGAGCAGTTGACTTTGAACATAAAACATAGCTGTTACTAATAATATTTAAATTAGAAATGATTTCAATTTTCTATATAATTGACTGTAATTATTTAATTTAAATATTTTTAAAAGTTATATTACTTATATAATATCCAAAAATGTTTATTTTATCAACAGATATGCATCTGTATGCAATAGGAAATTATATTTAAAAAAACCCGGTTTAAACAAAAAAAAAAAAAATGTTTTTTTTGGTTTTTTACAAGAAAACCCGTTTTTTTTTCCAACCCTGAATTTCACCAACAAAAACTAAATCATGATTAGATATAAATCCAATTTAACAGTTTTATCTGGCCGCTTTTGACGAGTTTTTATTTCATTTTTATATAATAGCTAGTTTTATCAAATCATGTTAAGGCGGTATTAAAAAAAATACTTTTCCATGCTCAACAACTCAAAATTTTCTGGCACATTTTCAGATTCATTTTTAAGAGAAAAAATATGAAACTTGCTGGACGTGATTTTTGAAAAGATTTATAAGCGACCTGTGTTTTTATTTTTCTTTCAATTAATTAAGACTTGATTAATAAGCAATTATTTTCTCAGAAGGGCATTATTTTTCATTAACACAATTGCTTCGGGAAATTCTGTTCAAAATGCCCACTTTGACATCATTTTTTGAAATATATTCTGCCTCTATCAAAAAATCGATCATTATGGTACATTATATAGTTTCTGAACAAGAGAATCTACGAATTGGATGTGTTTGAGAGTAAAAATGAATTTAAAAATGAGTAAGAAAATAAGCAGTTTGGATTTGAATACACCTTTAATAAGATGATTTTTTTCTTCAACCGCTATGTATTTTAGTGATGCAAGGGATATCCGGCGAACATCTGGTATCCGGCCTATCCAGCTAACATGCCGGATATTTGAATTATCCGGCCGAACATCCGGCTTGAAATAAATGTTCCCAATGATGAAAAACATGCTTTTAATAAATGAATAACTAATAATATTATTTTTAAAATGCATGTTATAATCATTTTTAAACTAAGTTTAATTTTTGAGAACATTCATTTCAAACGTCTTTTGCTTCAATAGCATTTTTTAACAGCTATCAAGGGTTGATCCAGGCAAAATTTGGGGCCTATTTAGGGCCCCTTCACAGAAAGCAGCTATAAATTTGGGTATTACATTCTGATAAATGCAATTTAAAAAATTAAATTTGATTTATTAAGTATTCAGTTAAGTCAAAAGATTTTATGCACTATGAACGCTACTGAAATTGCATTTTTAACAATGTCTACATGAGGGTATCCATTACTGCAAATCGTCTAAGCATTTCAGTAATGAACACGGTTCTTAAAAATAAAATAAACCTTAAAAATAAAGGAAATTTTGTAAGTAACCAAATTAGTATGTAAAATCCAATGATTTCTAGTACTAATTACTATCAAAACAAAAACATGCAAATTTTGCAAGAAAATAATAAATATATAAATTTATTAAATGTCTCTTGCATGTTCATTAAGATTTCCCTGAATAACAGTGGAATTCAAAACATTATCTTCTGCTTGTGCTTTCCGATTGGTTTGATTAAAAGTGTGAACAATAACACAGATTATAAAACATGCAAGGGGTTGTTATGAAAAAAATAATAAAAGCTAAATTTTTATTTATTATTTTTTTTATAAACAAAAAAAAATTGAAGGGTCTGTTACATCTACCCTACATGATTTACATATTTTTTTGTTATTTTACTATTATTATTGTTATGGTATGATCCATGTCAATTCAGGCAGCCAAAGAAAAAATCTTACCTTCATAGTCTCAGAAGTTTTTGAATTGAACATATGTTAAAATTTAATAAAAAATAAGATACTTGTATATTTTGGTTTTGCCCAAAAAAATTCCTGGCCCAAGATACAGGCCGCCAAAGATGGCATCCCGGGCACCATTTCCAATTCGCCATTTTCGGTAAAAATTTTAAAGTGCTCTACCTCTAGAACGGTGCAAGATATTTTGTTGCGTTTTTTTTTATTTTAAAGATAATATTCTTCTGTTTAAAATGATATACCCAATTTTGAAAAATGTATTCAACTTTTTCTGTGGCAACCTTTTTAAAAAAAAAAATTTTTTTTGAAAATGCCAATCCTAAAAATTTTGATTTTTTTGCTGTTGATCAATACCATTGGGAACTATCTTCACTGTAAAGGAGAACTTCCACTTTTGAGTTTAACAAATTTTAGAAACATTTAAAAAATTCAGAGAATTTTACAGGAACTGTATATATACAGTTCCAGTAAAAGTCATTGAATTTTTGCTTCTTTGTATCATATTTGTAAGGATAAGCCTACTATGTATCCTAAACAAGTTAGAAATTGCAATATCAAATGTGGCAAATGAGGTGTGTGCATAGTATTAACTAGTTTTATAAATATTCAGATCTTGGTGCAATAAGTGTTACACTCTTGGGCAAAAAGGCATGAATACAAAAGTCACTATAATACCATATATTAAATTCAGTAATACGGAAGTAATATGAATCCATCTTAAAAGGACTTAATCGCCATGGCAACCTAGAATCATTGCCTATCATGGTATATCATTGAATCAATTATGTATTATAGGATTTTTAAATAGAATGAAGAAAACTTTTATTAATGTCTTTTATGTTTTAATTTGATTTTCATAGCATTTGAAGTGATACATACTTTATTGCAAAGGTTTACAAAAAATTACTTCCTGTGTCATAGAAAGTGCATAGTGTTTACAGGGACACACAAAAGATTTCGTATACTTTACCTTATTGGAAATACTGCACATTAGCGAAGATTGCTAGAGGTGCACTTTTAGTTGCGATATGAGTTTTTAAGTTTAATTAAATATTTCCATATTACGTTGTGTGTATAAAGGCTGTAGATCATATACAGGGCTACACAAAAGAAATCATAAGGGTATTGCTGGAAGTGCATTGTTAGTTATGTTTGAGTTTTTAAGTCTAACTAAATTTTTCCATATTACGTTGCGTGCATAAATGCTGTAGATCATATACAGGGCTACACAAAAGAAATCTTAAGGGTTTACTGAGTATGAATGAAAGTAGATTAAAGGTGATTTTTAAATGAGTTATGCATTTTTACACTGAACTACATTTAGTATACTAAGATATGTTTGGAGAATATAGATAAAATGATATACAGGTCCATGCAAAGAATTAGATACATGGCCGTCTATGGATGATAATCTCTGGAAGTGTGATTTCACTGGTTTTAAGGATGTTTTAATCTTAATTAAATATTAGCTAAATAGTGGCATGTATAAAAAGATAGTAGGTAAAATACAGGGTTGTATGAAAGTATTCAAGTATGCTTCCGTCTATTGACATAAATTTCTAAAAGTCAATTTCCAACATAGTTGAAAGTCTTTATGGATTCGATTTATCTGCCCATCTGTCTGAACTCTAACTTGTATGAATATAATTTGTATTGCTGTGTAATTCATATATGTTATTGAGATTGTTTTACTATGTTCGGTATTGAAAATAAAGTATGTATCACTTCAAATGCTATGAAAATCAAATTAAAACATAAAAGACATTAATAAAAGTTTTCTTCATTCTATTTAAAAATCCTATAATACATAATTGATTCAATGATATACCATGATAGGCAATGATTCTAGGTTGCCATGGCGATTAAGTCCTTTTAAAATGAAGTCATATTACTTCCGTATTACTGAATTTAATATGTAGAATCATAATAAATTTTGTATTCATGCCCTTTTTGCCCAAGAGTGTAACTTATTGCACCAAGATCTGAATATTTATAAAACTAGTTATAGTATGCACGCACCTCATTTGCCACATTTGATATTGCAATTTCTATCTTGTTTAGGATATATAGTAGGCTTATCCTTACAAATATGATACAAATAAGCAAAAATTCAGTGACTTTTACTGGAACTGTATACATACAGTTCCTGTAAAATTCTCTGAATTTTTTAAATGTTTCTAAAATTTGTTAAACTCAAAAGTGGAAGTTCTCCTTTACAGTGAAGATAGTTCCCAATGGTATTGATCAACAGCAAAAAAATCAAAATTTTTAGAAATGGCATTTTCGAAAAAAAAATTTTTTTTGAAAAAAAATTTTTTTTTTCAAAAGGTTGCCACAAGAAAAGTTGAATACATTTTTCAAAATTGGGTATATCATTTTAAACAGAAGAATATTATCTTTAAAATAAAATAAACCGCAACAAAATATCTTGCACCGTTCTAGGGATAGAGCACTTTAAAATTTTTATCGAAAATCGCGAATGAGAAAGGATGCCGGGGATGTCATCTTTGGCGGCCTGTATCTCGGGCCAGGAATTTTTTTGGGCAAAATGAAAATATGCAAGTATCTTACTTTTTCTTAAATTTTAACATATGTTCAATTCAAAAGCTTCTGAGACTATGAAGGTAACCCCCCTGCCTGAGTTGATATGGATTCAGCCTTATTTATTACTATTTAATTAAAATAGTACTAATTAAATAACTAATTATAATGAATTTAATTATCATTATTAAAAATTTAATCTTTATGTTTTCTATAAAAAAAGAAATTAAAATAATAAGTTTTTAATTGTTTACTAAAAGTAATAACTTTAAAAAAATGTTTAATCTGATTTGGGAGGAAAGGGTAGAAAAGTAAACATACTGCGGCCGGATAGCTGGATATTCGGCTTAAATTGCAGCCAAATATCTGGCATCCGGTATCCGGCCAAATTGACATCCGTTGCATCCCTAATGTATTTTTAATTTGTTTTTGCTGTAAGAATTGGTCCTATCAAAAACTTGTCTATATAAATGTTGAAGACCATATTAAGAAGATATATGATAAATTCATAGGGATTTTATATCTTGTGAATTGACGGAGTTATAGGATTTTTTCTTCTTCAATCCCCATTTTTGTTTTCGTTTTTAATTTTTTTTTGCGGTACGAATTGGTCCTATCAAAAACTTGTGAATATAAAAGTTGTAGATAATATTAAGGAGATGTATAATAAAATTAATTGGATTTGATATCTTAAGAACTGACAAAGTTATGAATTTTTTTTCTCCCAAAAACCCTATTTTTTGTGCCCCTTGAGCCCATTTTTAATTTTATCAAAAATCTGTCATGCATAAATTTTTGGCCCTATTTTTAGAAGTAATAAAAACTTTAAACTGATTTGATATGTACAATCAAAAATTAAGAAGTCATGGGGTTGTTTCAGTTTTCACAAAACCCCTCCCTATTTCCATCCCCTTGGTCCGATTTTGCCCATTAATGAACTTGACCGAGATTTTATGTATCAGTTTGGAAGAGATTTGTGCAGAATTGTGGAAGTTATCATGTCCAGAAGAAAGTGATATATATATATATAGAGAGAGAGAGAGAGAGAGACATAGATAGATATAAATTTTTTTACTGAGGGTGATTTTGGGTTCTAGGTGTCATGATCGGTGTAGATCTGCAAAATTTTTTTCAAAATTCCAACATAGGAATGATCCCAAATAGGTAGTATTTCATACGAAATCTACCTAAAATCATGATAGTGGATTGTTATTAGTGTTCTGATTTTGATGTAAATAGTGCATCCAAAAAATTTGTAAAGCACTTGCTTTTGACAAACTTAAAAGAGAAAAATGGAAGCATGCATGTGAGGTCTAAAGCGATATAATCTTTAATGTTACTTATATAGACTGTACCCACATTCAAAAATCACTCCGAAAAAAGAACACATTTATTCGTACAAAATGCTTTTCCAGTCTCGGCAAACTGGATAATTCTTTCTTTTCAATTTGTTCATTCTCATATTAATTTGTTTGTGCCATAATTTCTGTTATTAGTACGTCAGTAAACTTTTAAAAAAAAGTAATAGTATGTAAGCTGCTAAGCCTTTTAAAAAATTTGGAGCCGGATACTTGTAAACAGAATCTTTCTAGGTAGATTTTCATCATCATCTCTATTGATTTCAATGCAATCATCATCATTACAATTACCAACATTTTCTCCTTGTACTTTACTTTCTTCTTCAATTGAGTATTGTACACAGGAAATTATATATACAGTTGAACCTCTATTTAACAAGGTCGCTAAATCCCGGAAAAAACTTCGTTATATAGAAAATTTGTTATAGAGATTCACCCTTTAAAATACTTTAAACTACATAAAACAGATTTTTAATTCAGAAACACTAAATCTTTTTACTAAAAGTAATTAATCCCATTTTTTTTAATAAATTATATCGATTTGTTTTATTTATTTTACCCACCAATATCCATCATCAATTCGTTTTTTCTATGTGTTTAAATCTTTGAAATCTGCAAGGAAAACAAAACATTGTCCGGGAGGGAATACACTGTATTTTCTGTTTAAAGTAAATTGTTTTACATTAAAATTAACGAATTTTAATGACATTATCGCATTTATTATTATATTATAACAAATAATTTTAACCATACATTAACATATGTGTCCTTAAATGTAATTTCTGAAAAACTCTGTTAATTTTGCCTGAGTTTTTTATTTAAAAAAGTGCTTTCTCTCATAATACGTTTAGCATCTTTGCAATGCACCAAAAACCCCTTCATGCATATTTTCTTCTGGCTATAATCAGTGTCGGTTGTTTCAAATGATTTTAGCATTTCATCATATGAAGTTTTGTTAATTCCTGCATAATGATCATTTCTATCATCATTATATTCGTCTTCACCGCAATTCATTGCTGTATTGTTCTTATTTTTCACATTGTAGAAAATATCCAATTCTGATAGTGTTTCCGAGGCCTCAATTTCAGAATTAATTGAAATACACTCATCAATCAGCACATCATAGTTAATTTCTTCTTTTTTTCTCACTGTATCCACATCTTTTTAAGTTACTCTAAGGGATTATCGTCTTCGTCCTCCATACTTACCAAATTCTCACTGCTGACAAAGAAGACGCCTGGTAAAACTAGTTAAGACCATTGAACATCAAAAAATGTATTTAAAGAAAGAATAAGTTTGAAATGTCCAGAAATATTTTGAGTAATGGGGAGAAATAAAATTTTTGATCACAAGAAAAAGTTTGTTAAATAGAGAATGCACTTCGCTATTTGGAGATTATTTTACGAAGAAATTCACAAAATGTTCTTGGTTCCAAGGAAAAGTTTGCAAAATAGAGAAATTCGCAAAATAAAGGTTCGTTAAATAGAGGTCCGACTGTAATATATATGTATAAAACCTGGTTTAAACGAAAAAAATAAGATTTTTTATTTTTATTTAAACCTGGGTTTTTGCTAACCCTGTCAAAAAGAAAGATTGAAATTCGAACTGCACATACTTATTCGTATAGTTGTATGGTAAATTTATTCATTGGTTATATGTTTTGACAGGTAAGTACTTCCAAATTATCTCAAAAATATGACTGCAAGTTGACTGAGTTGATTTTTTACTTCTCATTTTTATATAGCTTTTTTGCCCACTCTGAAAGTTTGAAAAATCAATGTCTGCTTAAGGCTCAAAGTTTTAAGCATTGTTGATGATTGTTAAAGAGGAAGATGGTTAAATGAAAAGGTGAAGATTTTTCAACCTTTTGCATTTGATATGACTTAATAAGGCACTTGTAAAAATAATTGATAAAAATGTCATCAAAATGAGTGTGAAACATTAAACTTTCGGGACAGATAAATTTGAAAACTTGCATTATTAATCAGTTCTTTTAAATTTCCAGTTTAAAGGTAATACTTAATCATCATCGTACAACGAATATCAGGATAATTAAATATTATAAGCTTAGATTAGCAGTAAAAAAATTATTAAAAATAAAGCATCACAAGTTTTGTCCAACATATAGCTTCAGTGTAGTTATATCATCATATTTACATGTAGAACATATTCTCTATGGCAAGATACTATTTATAATTTTTTTCCCCTGCGATATCATTGCATATTAAATATTAAAAGCCAAATGACATGTAAAAGAAAAAAAAAAAAGCTGGCTGCTACACATATATTTAGAAAACAAAAGATGAATTTTCACGCCAAAGTTAAGAGTATACAGGATTTATTTTAACATTTTCAAAAACAGACACATTTTTTAAGGCACTTTACAGATTAAACAGATGATAAAGAGATCTATTACTAAAATGACACATACCCTCTATGTAAAATTGATACACATTAAATTAAAGTTTAATAATTTATTAAATAATATATAAAAAATCTAAATTAAAGATTTTTTGGAAAGATATTGTTGTTAAAGCAGGGTTTTTAGATATAAACTAGCAAACAAATACAATTATGCGTAATACCAGATGTCAAAAACAACGGATGTCAACAGAGGAAATACGGGAAACACGACCGATTGCGATGGTATCTTGTGAGCAAGCAAGCAACAAGCAGAAGCTGCATTCCAGTAGTTCAGTGGTTAATGATGCTTTTCATATTAAAAAAAAAAAAGCATAAAAAATCTGATAGGTATTCGGAAAAAAAATTTGCTTGGTAATAGCATATTTCATAAAGTTCTAAAAAAAGCTATTTGCACAATATTCATATCATGGGTAATGAACTTGGCTCCATGGTGGATACATTTCTACAACTCAACACTTTATATTGAGTGTGTTCAACACGAGGTTCAACCTTCAACCATGAACATAGTTCATGAGGGAAGGACTTCTCACGAGCGTGTTAATATTGAAGCGCGATTTTGGAATTAAATCACTTGATGGCAACAGCCACGGAACAACCGTGCTAAACTAACGCCACCTATAAACAAACAATCCGAAACTTTTACCAAAGGCGTCTCGTTGTGTAGCGAATATTTCATAAATTAAATTTTTAAAAATACTTTTCGTAATACCATCAAGAAATTCTAAACGTTTAGAAAATAATAATTCGGAAAAATAAAGTAATTGGTTCGTTGCGGGTTCGAAAATTAAAATGATTTAATTTTTTAAAACTTATATTGAAATTCGTTATTTTCAATATGTTGAATCTACTTTAGATTATATATATATATATATATCTTTAAATCATAAGTATTCTTCACGTTTATTATTAAGTGGTGCATATTTCCTTTGTTTTAAACGTTCTTCATTTTTATTTAATGATTATTATTAGACTTTCGCCTACAAATTCTTTTTCTAACAGCTACTAATTTTGAAAACTTTTATGACTTTCTGTATCTTTGGTAGAGTTTACGTTTTTTTTTTCCCTCTATTTTTATATTCTTGTACGCTTTTGATGTTTAAAATTGATTTCCTTTAATGGAACACAGAAAAATATCATGCCTTGTATTTGATAAATTGAAATTATTATGTATTATTGCATTTTCCAACCATGATCCTTACTTTTTAGTTTTTCATAATTTTAAATATTGACTTTTTCAAAATTATCATCTCACAGTACATTAGACGAAAAAATAAAATATTTACTTCGATGAAATTTATACACAACATTGAAGTGCAGTAGAAGATGGTTACTACAGAATATGTTATGTGTAGCACTTTAAGTACATATACACGGGAACTCAAAAGGATTCAGTTATATTATGATATGTGGAGAAAATTTTTTGTGGCGTATTTTAAATATGTTACTTCAATACAAACAAAACAAAACACATGAATTTCTGAGGTGGCATTAATACATACGGTACTTTTCGGTTAGCCGGGCACCAGTGTTATATATACATATTTATAAACATACATATATGTAAATATACATATATATACACATACACATATTGTATATATACACACATATATATGTGTAAATATATATGTATATATGCATACATTTATATATACATATATATAACACTGGCGCCCGGCTAACCGAAAAGTACCATACATACTTTATGTATGGCACATTTCAGTGCCGCCCTGTCACATAAGGTGCTACAGCCCTTTTTCCCAAGTGGAAACCAGGGTTCTTCAGGGTGATTTCATAGCTGAATGGCATGGGGTGGTGCACAGCAGATCTTCATAAGATGATCATTATGAAGATTGGCTGTGGGTGGTGTTACTTGACAAGACAGCAAAACATTAAACAAATAGGGCTGAGACGTTCATTGATTTTCTGAAATAAACATAGTGTTTTATTTACAATTTACACACCAGATTTAATGCTATGTGGCTAAATTCATGATTAAGATTATCAAGATGGAGTTAGTATAGTGTTTTTTAAAATGAAATAATTAAAGGAAAGTGGATTGCCAAATTTATCAAGATAGGATTGCAAATTGCAGGAAATTATCATCTATGACGTTCCGTTGAGGAGTTTTGTGATTCATTGTTTTTATTTTGCACATTTGAGCATGCTGTTATTATCGAATTTCAAAAATGAAAATGTTGTTGGTATTGCACTTGTGATTTTCATCTAGTACAGTCAGGATTTTTCTTATACCACAGATAAACTTGTCCCCTGCAGTATGATTTAATAGATGTTTTCTTTTAATTTGAAACTAAATCTACATCTGGGATGCTTTCTTAGCCATAACGTGATATTTGAAATAAGGATTTCTTTTTTCAACTGAAATTCAACAACTTTTAGTAAATGCATCATGCATGTATTGCTGTAATAAATAATTTTTGTTTACATGCATCTTTTTAAATTAATTTCATTATATCTGTTATTCATTGTGTATATTAAAGGACTAGTCTGTAATAATATATTTAAATAAATAAATAAATATTCTTATCTATTAGTTATAACATTTAAAATATATTAAAACCTCAAACTTGAAAGGTCAGTAAAAAACAAATAACAAAAAAAATATTTGCTTATTGCAGTTTTAATATCATTATATATATAATATCATATTCTGTCTTAGTCCTTGAAGAATATCAGGACAATAAATAACATTGAATAATTGAAAGTAAATCGTGTTTTTAATTGAGATATAATATCTTGGCTCCTAGTTTTGATACATATATATGAAATAATTTTACAGTAAATTTTAAAATTACTATGTGTTCACAAGACAGAAAATACACAATAGCAACATGAATAATTACTTCGATTCTTAGAAATTTCAACATTCAAATAAGAATTCATTAAAAAATTAATTTTGTTTATAATAAAAGGAGGGTTAAAAACACCATAACTTTGAAAGCTGTATAATAAAAAGTAGTTGTGAAAATATTTCTCTGTCATTTATTAAGACTTTCCTCAAATATAAAAGGGCTACTTTCTGAATTCATTTCTTTTCAGAAACACATAAGATTAGCAGGTGTTCTTATTCAGAAACTGTGTAATTGAAGGGTGTTATTCATTTTTTGATAAAGGCAATGCATCTTTGAGAAAGTACTGGTAAAGTAAGTGCTTTAAATCAAATTTCCAGAAGCGATTTCTCATTAAAGGGGAAAACCTGCAGTCACGTGACAAGAATCTTATACAGTAGACTCCCTCAAATCTGCACAGCTTGGGACCAGAGGTTGTGCATATTTTAGAATTTTGCGGATTTCTGGTCATTGATTTGTTTACATTTTTGAAACATTAATTTGATTGGTAGTTAAGCAAGGGAAATTATAATGAATGCTTACAATAAAGTGAAACATTAAAATAAGTAAAATATTAAAATAATTTATTAGTTTAAAAGTAAGTTATTAAAATAATTATGTAAAATAAAAATTTAGAAAATATTAAATTATTACGAATGAAATCGATTCAATTCGATTCCAAAAGTCCTATGCTGCCATCTAGTGATAGCAAGGAGAACAGTGTTAATGCTATTATCAGTATATATAGCTTATTGCGCTCACTGTAACTTTTTTCATTGTTATTTAGAGTCTTCAATGCTTTGTATGTTTAGAAATAAATTTGTCAATTAAAAAAAAAAAAAAAATTCCGCAAACAGTAATTTTAAAATAGCGTTCCAGTTCATGGATTTTTCCATTTCGAACCCTGGAATTTTTTTATATAGATATGCTAATTTATATCAAAATCAAATGTAATGTAAATTTATTATTATTTAGTAATAAATCAGCTGTAATAGCTAAAAGAGAATGATTAACAAAAAATTTAGTAAAAAAACATTGCGGTAGTCGCTGATTTCGGCACCATCTTGAATTTTGTTCCTGCAACTTAACTGTAAATTTCATTGTTTACATATAAAAAAATACGCGGATTTTAGGGAGTCTACTGTATCTCGATAAGTATTTTATTTATCAAAAATGGAAAATGCTATTCGGTTCCAAATCCCTTCAATAATCAGGCCTGTCAATTTTATGCCTTTACAGTTAAAAATGTGTCAGAAAGCTTTGTGTTGTTGAGCAGCAAATTTGGGAGAAACCTTAAGGTGTATTTTCAAAGATTCTGTTAAGAGAAGTTCATTATCGCAATTCTTTTTTTTTTTTTAACAATACATGGTGCCCGCCCTGCACATCCTTTGAAAATGAAGTCCAGTTTCGACCCGGCTCGACTATATAGAAAAAAAAATGAAAATCTGATATTTGCTTGGCACGAGTCTGCTGAAAAAATTAAGCTCGGTTTCAGACACCTTGTAATTGTCTGATGGCAATCTCTACGCTGGACATGTTACATTTCTGTATTGATGTTGTCAAACTAGAATCGGCTCATGATGCAAATCTATATTTATTCTCGTGAAAGTCATGTTCATTAAAAATAACCCATATTTTATCGACTTTGTTTAAATTTTTATATTGGGCTGATAGGCCCATTTAAATTTTTTATCGGCCTGGTCCATTGAAAAGATTTCCTAATTCTGCTGGCATGACCTGTTTGAAAATTTGCCTTTATTTTACCGGATCGGTTATGGGCCCGTGCAGACCTCTAATTTGTTCATCATTAAAACAGAGTCGTCATTGCCATTTCAAAACTTTCTTAATATCAAATGAATTTTCAAATATTTGATACATACATACGAGTGTGAGCCCTAAACCTGCCCGTAAAGACTTTCTAGCAAATTTTGACTTTTATTATTTGCTAATTATTTTAATTTAAAATTTTGGCATAAAAAAGTACATCTACTTTTTCTGGGTTTTTTCTTTTTTTTTTTAGAAAGCTTTACTAGCTATAATTAAAAAATATATTTATTTATTTTGCATCAAATTTTGTATTAGAATAAAACTTTTCTAAATACAAAAAAAAAAAAAAAAAGATAATATAGAAATATTCATGGTAGTAGTTAAATGAGAATCAAAAGTAAAATGAATGTGTATGTACAAAATATGTATACAATAGACGCTCGATTTTACAAACCTCTTTTTTATGAATTATTCGTTTTTACGAACTGATGTACTGGTCCCGACCAGCATCCCATCGAACTAATGTTACTCCCATTTACGAACTTTTGATTTTACGAACACATTATATGAGTCCCATCGAGTTCATAAAATCGAGCGTCTACTGTATTTGTAAGTGTATATGAAAAAAAAAAGATCTATGTTGTAACAATGGTTTAATAAAAATATCTAAACAGTGTGATAGTAAAAATAATTTTCTCCATGAAATTGTAGCTAAAAACATAACTAAGCAAGCAAGAATTTCAAAGTGCTGAACTAAACGCAAGATTGTAAATAAATAAAAACAATGTTAGCGTTAGTTTAAATGCCTTTAGAACTTAATATAAGGTTTCTTGGTTTATCAATCAACATGCTGTCTTCCAAGTATTACAAAAGCATGAGTATTTGCAAATGTGTTGTTATGTTATGCAATTTCATTTGCATATAACTAAGATTACTGTGTCTTATGGTGCATAATCCACTGATCAAACAAACATATTTAGAACAACAAATTTTATTTAAATATAACTTCTGTGTTGTATATATTTGCTTTCATTTATTAAGTAAAATTTCTAATTCAATCCATGTTAACCACTTCACCGGCTGCCCTGAGATAAATCGGGGGTAAAAGCACTGTTTCCTCATACCTGTCGCCGGTGAAGTGGTTAATTTGATCTGAGGCATATTTTCTAGAAATTTCAGGACTTCACTTACTTATTTTAATATCAGAGTTACCCAGAATTAATAATTCCAACCAACTTTTGTTACCACAGAAATATAGGTACTTTCTTCATATAGCAATTCCTAAGGGTGAATCGTCAAGTATAATGGCACATTGTTGAATTCAGGAGGTGACCTCGGGGGCACTCCCACAAGAGCAATGAGATCCCCCCCCCCTTCACCCGGACCCATAGACATTCCTCTCAGAGAAAGTGTCTGAATTCAACACTGATGTGGCATATAACGCTGTATGTAGGAGATTGTCGAAACTTTAACTGTGACCTTGGCATAATTATAATAGTGGGGGCTGCTTTAACAAAATACCAAAATCTCTAATAAATGTATTTTAACGAAACATTAATAATGGGTATCTCTAATATGTTAAATAAGATACCTACTTTACATGCAAATTGTCTATGAACACTTTTTTTTTTTTTTTTTTTTTTTTTTTAAATATAAAAGGAAAACTACTATTTTATTTAAATTATATTATTTTCGAGAAAAAGGAATTGATGCAGTTTTAAATAGTCAAGTATTATTACCACCATCATTATTCGTACTGCATTCATTTTAATTAAAATATAAACCTTTCTCTCATTTTATGTAAAACACACAACTTTTCTTTAAAATATATGCTTTCACTAACTTTATTTAAAATACAAGAAAGAAATAGCACCACAAATGAGAATATAACACCTTCACATATGAAAACTAAAAGCTACTACTATTGGCGAGAGAAAAGAACATGCTATTGGCAAGATTTGTACCCGACTAACATAAAAGTACCAGATTTTTATACAAAGCCAATGAAAGCGAGGTGTGAGCAGTGCCCACACCACCCTGAATCTGTGATATCGGATATCATTACCAAAGCTCTGAAGATCGATAAAAATGAAAAAAAAATTGCAAAAGGCAATAAATAGTGTTGCTGCAGTTGTTATTATATACTAGAAATATAAATGCTGTTTCTCACTCTTTTATTTTGCCTGATGATAAAAGATTGGTCTCCTTTTTATAAAGCTTTGAAACAGCTGGACACACTAAATTTATTTGAGCTGCTTGGTCTTTTCATTATGTTAGTTTTCACAAGTCATGTATTTACTGAAATACGATTTTTAATCATGTAAAGCAATGACATTGTTCTTTAATGAGTAATAAGAGGGGCACAGCCAGTATCTTCACAACACATACATGTATTGGCATCCGGCTAACAAAAAAGTACCAAAAATTCTTTTAATTATGGGATTAACAAAAATAATAAATGTAAACACAAGATGATATCTTTACTAGAAATTCTATAACTCATGAGAACACCATCACATGTGAACAACTTTCTTCTTCTGTTTTTTTTTTTTTTTTTTTTGAAAAAGTATATAGGGGAGACCGGGGGAATGCCGCCAACCCGGGTTATGCCGCTACCCCACCTAGTTTAAAAACTAAGGGCAGTTTGAGATAGTGAATGTGCCTGCACTATAGCGGCCAACAATATAAACAGTGCCTAAAGTGGGAGTGACTTTGCTGTATGTTGTTCGTTTGTTCTAGTGAAAAATGTAGTTTTCATCTAGTTGCTTGTTATTTTGGAGCTTCAAATGAGTAGAGATAAGCACCTTTTATTGTAAAATAAGGTATTTAAGATAATATGACCCGTAATTTACATGCATTCGCCGACATTTTGAAGCAATGTGTTGAGCAGGTTCGGTTCTTCTTTCGGCTTTGCTTGGGGATTTCCGCCATATTGTCCTCTCGGGGTAATGCTGCCGCCATGCAAATTGGGTGAGAAATGGCCTCATTTTAATGTAGTGGAGCCGATTCAGTAGAGTGACTTTTGCAATATGAAGTAAATTGTAAGCTTAACCATTATTCTGCTCAATTACATTGCTTTCTATTTTCAGTAGGTTGTGTGTTTCCTAGTATCCATTTGATGCATTTACTCGGTCATTAAAGAGTGGCGGCATTACCCCGGTACAGTGGCAGAATTACCCCAGTGTCCTGCGTAATCCTGCCACTGTGCAGAGATTTAAAAAATATTTTTTTATGTATGCTTACTTTACAGTTATGATTACGGTTAAATCTATACAGATACTAAATATCATGATTCAGCTTTAGAATTTTTACTATTAAAAAATAAACATTTTTTCGAGGTGAAAAAATTTAAATTCCCTTAAGGTGTCGCCATTCCCCCGGTCTCCCTTATTTATATTTTAAATGCATTGAATTTATGGGAACATCCACTGTTACTCTTGTGACCATTCGTGTGTTTTTTTTACAAATACTTGCAATTATTTTACTATATAATATAATTAAGATAAAAAGTGACATAACCAGTAAAATACTATTGTGCTCCACTCATTTAATATATATCTAATTTGTAACAAAAAGCATTTCCCTTGTCTATATAATCAATCAAAATTTTGTTACTCTTGTGACCAGAGTGTCACAAGAGCCATTTAATATATACATTTTTTTTTTCTTTTTTTTATATAAAATTAGATATATGTTTGTGTGTGGAACAGAGTGGTATTTAGCTGGTTATATAAATTTTTATCTTGCTTATATTTTGTAATAAAATAATTGGAATTATATATGAAAATTTGCTCTAATTATCACAAGAGTAACAAATGGATGTTCCCTTATCTTAAAGTAATGAAAGATTGAATAAATACAACTATACTTTGAATATATATGTAAACATAACTAATCAATATGCACTTATGTAGACAACATAAAATTAGAGCTAAGATTACTTACTTAAAACAAACTTTACTTTAAAAAAAGTATATATGAATAGTAAAAATTGAAGTATTTACTTCTTTAATATAAAATCAGTCTCAGAAGACTTAAAAGAGAAAAAAATCTCAAAGATTTTAATATAAGGAGACTAGTTTGATGCATAAAATTTGCTATTTAGTGATACAGTGAGTTAGAAAAGATAAAACTACAAAAATACTTTCTTGTAATATGCACACATTGTACTTTATTTATTAAACAATGAAAATATTAAACTCATATGAATAACTTGAATTTAATTGCTACAAATAACTCTTACTAATTTTAGAATTCCTAACGAACAACACTTTTCGGATAAAGGTATAAACTAAAAATACACTAGATGAAAATTTTAAACTTTTTAATAGAGTTGTTATTCAAAAAATGTACAAGAAAAATAATTTTGCAAATCCCAAATGAACTTAATAATATTAATTTATTGTGAATGTAGATCCATTGGTGGCACATAAAATGTGTAGGATAAATGAAACCAGGGAAACAGCAAGAGTGGTGTAGATGACATCTAGGCCAACAGCAAGCTCAAAATACTATATTGTTGGTTGGGAAGATCATATTATCTACAAAACTAGCAAGCTACACTCAAAGACAGAATATCGAAATAAACTCCTGCCTCCAAGTGTAGCCAGCTGTCAAAAAAAATTCTGCACTATATCTTTCTTCCATCCTTCATAATCAGTCCATTGTCTTCCAAAAGTCAACTCATATCTTGAGTGATAACTGTAGTATGTTATACATTTTAAATTAATATTTTGATATTGAAGTTCATTTGAGATTAGGAAAGTTATATTTACTATACATTTTTAGATAACAACCATATTAAAACATTCTTTATTTTTCAGTAAATAATTTCATTTTATGCCAGTGTCTGAAAAGTTTCATCTATTAGAAACTCGTTAAGTATTCCAAAATAAAACAGAGTCATTGATAACTAGTAATTTAAAATGTATTAGTAATCGTAATGAGTAGCATAATATTTCACTTATTAAAAAAAGTTATGAATAGCATTATGAATAATATTTATTTTTGCTGTAAAAACTCTTTTAGTTTCATATATACATTGAGAGCTACTTGCCTAGAAATACATTTTCAATATTATATCAGTGCTATTGATTGAGAGCTACTTGCCTAGAAATACATTTTCAATATTATATCAGTGCTATTGATTTAAATCTGAGCTACATATTGAAATAACTTTAATTCAATCTGAGTAAAGTGTTTCTTCAACACAATTTATAATATTTCAGAAGAGATAAATTTATTACAAGAGAAGATAGATTTACATAAGATACTTTGTTTGTAGTAAATATGGAAAAGCAAAAATAATAGGAAGAAAATTTTTTCTACTAATACAAAGATATAGGGTAGATGTACCAGTTTTGGCCACATTTAGAGAAAATTTGAAATAGAAATTTTACATTTCTTGATCGATTGAAGCATATTAAATCATAATAACATCATTCTTTAGTAAATTTAATTGTCTTTCTGTTAACTATAATCACTTTCTACAGAATATTTTAGATTGTGAGTAATAACTCATCAAGTAATTTATTCCAATTTGTACCAGTTTTGGCCACCCCTACACCAGTTTTGGCCATCTCTATGCACCAGTTTTGGCCACTCCAATATCATGTAGTTTAACAAACATTTTAATTGATAATAAGTAAAAATAAAGCATTTTTATGCAACATCTATTTTACCACACATATATATGTTTGCTGTATTAAGAGAATTTTGCAAATTTCTTTATGAATTGATAAAAACATCAAATAAAATATACTTATGGTGATTTTAAGTGAAATTTTCAATTAAAAAACAAAAAAATATATTTAAATTTGATTAATAAAAGGGACAACAGTGCCTATAGGACATAAAGATTAACTATTTAATGGGTTTTATAATTATTCATGGATTGTGACCTGTTTAGAACACTTGAATCTTCATCAAAGAGTTATATTTCTTGAAAGCATTTTCTGATTTTTGTTTGATTTTCATCAAAAAGTTATGAAATCATCTTTTGATTTATATTAGCTTGTGCCTTATTTAAATACATTGCTTCTTTGCAAGTTATTTTAGGGTGTGATTTCAGAAGCAAATCATACCATTTCATACCTGGTCTTCCATCTTGAAATGGAGTTTCTATCTTGCTGGCTACAATTTTCTGGGCAGAATCTTAAAAGTTATTCCATTTTTATAGGAAATAGTATTCTGACAATATCTAAAATCCACTTTTCTAATTGATTTTTAACTTCAATTCCTAGTACCTAGATCTACAACTTGAGATTCAACATTATTAGAGAAAAGTGGTGTCCGTTCTGCAAACTTGTGATGTAAGGCAAGAACGGGTTACTCCAAAATTTTGCTAGCTTGTAGTGCTGGCATTACATTTTGAATGGCTTTAATTTTACTTCCTATCTTAGAGCAGTGTTCCCTCTAGGCCATTTTTTAATAGCACAGAATCTCTTGTAAACTTGGTAAAAGGAATTCTGCTTTTTTTTTTTTTTTTTTTTTTTTTTTTTTTTTAAATAATGTGAAATACATTCTTACTTGTATTTAGATATCTCTAGTAAAGATTTTCACAATATTTAGTATTTCTAAATCCGTGTGCCTGAAATATTGCAAAAATTATGGAACTTCATTTCTTTAGGAAAAATACAAGCAATTAAATCATGCTATAATTTTATTGAACTTTTTAATTTATAAGTTGTAAAATCTTTCAAAATTTATGTTTTAGTTTATTTATCATATCTAAACATTACATATCTCCTCACCTTTTGTTTTATCAATACTAAACATAGTACTATATTTTCTTTAGCAATGTCCTTCTTTCTAAAGTGAATTATCTATTGGACAGAGAATAACAAAATCTCTTTTATAAGAACTGCCATTAGCCTTGCTTTTATTATTATTATTATTGAAGCCATTACTATATAAAACAAAATTAAATTGATTTTTCCAGATGTTCTTAAATTTATTAAATGGCTAAAATTCCCTCTATAATGAATCATGTGGCCAAAAGTGGAACATAATGTTGTACCCTTTTTGGCCACCCCATGGCCATAACTGGTACATATATCAAATTTCATGCACCAGTTTTGGCCACCCCCCATTAAACTGTTAAAATAATTAAATTAAATGTAAAATTGCAGTAGAGAGAAAGCTTACCTCATAAAACCTAATAGCAATTTGCTTCAGAACAAATAGAACCCAATAAGTGCCTAATGTTGAAAGATTCTGAAAACTTGTCAGCTAAGCAAAAATCTTAATATATGTAAGCACACACTACAGTTTCACACATTTTTTTTGCAAGTCATATTTTATCAAAAAATAAACAAATGATATTGTAAATGATAAAAGAGAGCTTGCTTAAAATGTAAGAATGCCTATTATTTGTTAGCATTAATTCACAGGCTAAATATTGGACAAATTGACCCAATGTGGCCAAAACTGGTACAGTGGCCAAAACTGGTGCATCTACCCTATTTAATAGGATTATTCAAAATGCATACATAAAATTACTTCATTTATATATTAAAAAATAAACTAGCATAGTAATTTCAAAATAATAATAATAAAATACTTGTATTAGAATATAATATTGCTGAAACAATAATATAGTATTACATAAATATCTATTTCAAAAAGTAACATTTTTGTTAATAATAACATTAAAGATGATCGCTTAGTTGGAATTTTAATGTTTCACAAAAAGAAATTTTTCAAAAAAATATTACTAGGAAACACACTAGTATTAACTTTTCAGATTAACAGCTATGGCGTAAGCAAAACAAAACAAGTGTGAATTTTCATTTTGTGGACCATTAAATAATCTCTCAAATTATTTCGGATATTCTTGAGATTTTATGTTTCTCACTTATTAAAATTAAAGATAAGAAAAATGAATCATGAAATCTGATAATGCAAATGATGGAAATATATATAAAAAGGTTACGTTACACACAAAAAAAAATCACATAATGCATTTTCACAATGTTCTTATCAGCACAGTTCGTAATTTTAATTTCCCTGTGTTAATTATATGAATATAATAAAATTTTAAATCAAGGAAAATATATATTCTGGTATTAATTGTTAAAAAATAGAAGATTGAGAAAGATTTTATACACTTACGCTTGGCGGTGGAAGTGTCTACGCTTCCGGCTGGCAGACGGAAACGGAGCCACAGCTCTAAAAGCGACGGCTGGCTGCGCATGCCTAGTAAGCGCCTGTATCCCCGCCTTTTTTCCCGCGTCATTTCATATTCATTTATTTGCGTCTCATGGTTGCTGGATGTAGCATCGTCTGAGCGTGTGGAAAGAATATTGGATATAAAAGAAGAAAAATAAAATAAGTAAGTGTCCCTTTTATATTGTTTTCTGTTTAAATGATATTTTGATAAATCCTGTTATTGGAATTGTTTATCCCCAGTGTTATTTTATTTTTATATTAATATAATTAAGCAATGTATATTTGTGGTAGGAGGGAAAGTACGTATTAAATTACTTTTATTTAAAAGAAAATCAGTGCTGCTGAAATCTGTGTCGCTTTTTTCTCTCCACAAGAAAAAAAAATTAGTTACATGCTTAAGTTAATTCGCCCAGTGTTATTTTATATTGATTTTAATATATATTATGTGTGATAGGAAGTAAAATACCTATTAAATTACTTATTTAAAGAAAATCGTTCTTGCTGAAATCTGTAAAGTCGCTTTCCCCCTTCCCGAGAAAAAAAAAAAAAAGTTACATGCTTAATTTGTTTATTTTGAAAATTAGCTGACCAAAATTGCAATAATCAGCAGTTTAATCGTAATTTAAAACACTTTATTATACATTTCTTTTCGTCTCTGTGCTTTAATTAAAATTCATCGCCTCAAAAAAAAAAAAAAAAAAAAAAAACTATATATAGTAGTTAATTGCTGTATTTGGAAAATTGAGAATATATGAAGTTCCTTATTAACATAACAAAATCTAGAAGGTATACTGGTATACTACTGTAACATATCTTACATTACATAACCATGATATAGTTAAATTGATTTTCTTTTGTTTTTCTCTCCTCTAATAGGAAAATTTTGAGTTTTTATTGTTCTTAAGTACTTTGACATCTTGCAGAAGATCGAAGTGAGGTAAAAAAGATTCATTTCACCTAAGATGTCACACCTGTCTGAAAATTGAGAAAAGGCTCAGAGTTTGAGTGCAGATTACCTGAAGTTATTGAAGATTGAGAAAAAGTTCAGAGCTTGAGGGCAGATTACCTGAAGTTATTGGTAAAACCATCTGATATTAAGAGCAATAGCCCGGTGAAAATCTCTAGTGCACAGTGCTCTCCCTTGTAAAAGGTGGTCGTGCACTAGGGAAACTCTCCCGGATATTTTGCATTTAAAGGAATTTGAAGAAGCAGTAAGTAATTTTATTTTCTATCTCTTAAACTGTTTTTTGAAATAAATACTCCCCTCCCCTCCTTAAATTCTTAATTCCTTATTTTTACTGACGTATTTTTTTTTTTGTCCTGAAGATTTTTTTCTCTTTTGAAAATATTCAAAATTTTCTTAACCCGTAACTGGAGACATGAATTTTCTTACGCGTTCAGAGATATGTTATTTTCCTTTTTTGTCTTTTGTAAACATTTGAATTTTTTTTAGAAAAGCAATATATTCTGGAAATCATGTAATGATAAAAGAACTACTTGTCGGTACTGAGGAATGACTTTATTCAAGGACAAAAAAACACATGATAATCAGATCCAAAGAACAACGTGGAGTCATTCTGTCTCCAGTTACAGTTAATGTTCATTCCAATGATTTTTTTTTTTTTCAATTTATGTCCAATTTGAAACTACGTGGAAACATTAACTATGGAAATAGGTAATAAAATGCTATTTCTTGCACTAAAAATTATTGCAGAATTATATCGAATAATACCAATTAGTAGAAATGGTAAGGTTGGAAACAAAATATTTAGATTTTCCCCCAGACATTTTCAAAGGGGTATTCCCCTCACCTGGCTGTTTTGGTTTACAAAGTATTGCCCTTCATTAAAAAAATTACCACCCTTTTTGCCTCTCAGTATTAAAAAAAAAATGTGTGCTTTCTCCTTTTTGCATTAAAACATTTGCTTGCATAGTAAACAATTCACTGAATATTCTCTTGGCCTTTAATGACAAACTGCGAGATCTTATTATAGTTTCAGGGTGTCTACAGAATCAGGGAATCATGGAAAAATCAGGGAGGTTTATCACTCTGGAAAAATCAGGGCAATGTCAGGGAACTTTGTAAAAATACTGGAAAATCAAGGAAATTTGTATGTATTGCGAAAATATTTGCATTTTCACCTTGCCAACGAGACTGATTCATCTATTTTATCTACCATATTTTTTCACATGCTGATTTATCTTTCCCAATATTTTTTAAAAGATGCGCTTGGTATGAGTTTTTGATATTTAACGTAAATTAAGGTGATCAGATGTCCTGATTATCTGTACATAGCACTTATATTAAAGTCAATTTGCCCATTTTTAAAAATTTTAAATGATACATTAGCATAACCTTACCAGGTGCCCTGCTTAATCCAATTAGTTATCCCATTAGATTTAGATAAGTCTTAGAATTGAATATTTTTCAGAAAATGAGGAAACTTTCTGGTCACCCTATATCCATTAGCATATGATGTTGGACGCTATGAAGCTAGTTGAATTCGGATTTATAAAACTGTCAACCAATACTTAATGAATATTAGGCAATTTTTGTTTTTCTCTTGTTTTTTCTCCCAAATGAGATATTAGCAAGCTGGATAAGTGTGCTACACGAGGAATCGGCATACATGAAAAAATACCGTATGTGTATATTGTTAATAATGGAAATCAGGGAAGTCTGATAAAGATAGTCAGGGAAATCATGGAAAAATCAAGGAACTTTTTTTTAGAATTTCTGTAGACACTCTGAGTTTTTTTTTTGTTTTGTTTTTTGAAAAAAACATTTTGAACATTTTGAAAAAAAAAATTAACTGCATATTTAAGTTTAATTTTTTTTTTAATCCCTGTTACTTTTTTAAATATTACTATTTTTTAGATACATCTAATGTTACATTTATATTTAATATAATTTTCTTACTGATATATATATTAAACAAAAGCATAATTTGAAGAACAAATTAAAAAAACAAAATTTATTTCCTACATTGTTTAAGCCCGAGAAGGGGCAGATATTAAGATGTTTCATTCAATTAGTTCTACATTTAATGTTAAATTTTTGTAACAAATTAGTTAAGCCAATTGAAGATTAAAAAATAAAAATAAAATTCATACAATATGATACTTAAAACACCCTCAAAAATTGGATTCCATTCAAATCCAATCGAAATAAATCTTAGACTTCTTCCATTTTTAAGTGAAAATATTTGTATTGCCCATTTTGTATTATATTTATGACAATTGTGCATAAAGGCAAAATACAAAACTTTAAAAAAGTCTAAGATTTATTTCGATTTCATTTGAACGGAATCTATTTTTTTAGGGTGTTTTAAGTATCATATTGTATGAATTTTATTTTTAATTTTTAATCTTCAATTGGCTTAACTAATTTGTTACAAAAATTTAACATTAAATGTAGAACTAATTGAATGAAACATCTTAATAGCTGCCCCTTCTCGGGCTTAAACAATGTAGGAAATAAATTTTGTTTTTAATTTGTTCTTCAAATTATGCTTTTGTTTAATATGTCAAGTTTTTTAATAACTACAGCACTCAGACGACCGCATTTCAAAATTAATAGAGAGTATCATCATCAGGCTTTGATGTATGCGGTATTGCATCACAATGTGGGATGCAGTTTACCAATGTGTAATTCAAAATGTTTCGCCACTTTAGTAATGCAGGTTGGGGTAGTTTGGGACAAAAACTTCCAATCTCAACGTAAAAAATCTATAATCAAAACATAAAAAATTAACTTCACTTAAATTTATATACCCTATTTCCCACTCAGGAACGCTATGAATGTAAATGCAAATTTTGTTGAATCATTACTGCTAATATATTAATAATAATATAACACACTAGAAAATTATTACCTAAGTTTAACTTGGGTATAAATAGTTCTCATCTCGGAAAAAAAAATACATTTTAAAATTTAAGTTATGTAATTCCCCACTAAGCTCGCTACCTGCGAAAAATAGCTATCCATTAGAAACTTTTTACTAAAATATAAACTTGACCAAAGCAAAAACTTATTCTGAAAATATCCTTTTTATTTCCACTATGATGCCATATTCACCTTTTTAATTAAAAAAAAAAAAAAAACTAGCTCAATTTAATAATATTTCACGAGAAAATCATCAACTAAAAAGAAATTTATTATTATTACGGCTTTTGAAATTTTTGCAACAATGAAGTAAATATGTTACATTTTTTATGAAAAATGTCCGTTGATTTTCAATGAAAAAAGCGAAAATTGGAATTATTATGATAAATATTTGAATAATGCAAAAAACAATTGACCCATGTTTCTCTCTGGGTTATAATTCACCCATATGCAAAAGCACTTTACCATTCGTTTTGACCCTGACATCAATCAAACGTTTTTACACTTTAAATCTATAATATCATTAGAATTAGTAAAGAATAAAAAATGAGTGGCATCAGGGACAAAAAGGTGGGAAGGAAAAAGTTATGATCTCCATAGGCTTTTCCATGTTAAATTAACATTGAGAAGTGACACTGGAAATAAATAAGCATTGCGCTGCCGCACAATACTTAAATATAGTGTAAAATGATGAAATCTAACACATCTACATGTACTTTTATTTTTAAAAAAATAACAAAAAACCTGAAGGCTAATTCTATATGCAGATTTATTACATATATAATAAAGAACATTTACAAAAAAGTTTAAATCTCTTATCTGAAATACAAAAAAGCCTTAACAATTTTAAAACATGAAAGTGAAGAAAATATGATCATAAGAGAAAAAGCTGTTTAAAGTGTTCAGTTGTATGGGGAATTGCGCTGGTTGTATTAACAAAATTTACACTATCTCGCGATATAATTACTGTATGCGTAAAAATAAGGTGTCAAAATATTCACAATTAAATGGGCTTTCATTTAATTAAAAAATTGACATTTTGACCAATTTTGAGGTTAACTGCCCCCTTAAAAATCAAAAGAATGAATTTGAAAATCAAAAAAGTTCTTAATAATTTGAAAAGTTTCTTTAAGCATCTAAAACGTACCCAAGAATCCAAAATATACCATTCAGAATTTAAAAATTGTCCTTTTTAAACCTAGGGAAAACTCTGTATATTATAGCTATGTATGGAATTTATGGAAAATTTTGGCTATTCAGGAATCTAGGAAAATGTTGGGCTCTTTTAAGGACCTTTCACAATTTTTGTCATCTTAAAATAGGACTCTTCACCATTTGCATTCATTCAAGTTTTTCGTTTTTTTTTTTTGGGGGGGGGGGGTAAATTTTACTCTTTTCTTTGTCCAAAGATTAGGAATGTTGGAGGGGTTTATGCGTTGGATAATAATGACTCAGATTCAACTTTAGGTTAGAGAACGTTCGTGAAAATCTTGCTTAGCAGAGGAAATGTCATTTTCCCAAAATATTACATAGCATTTCAATTATTTACAGTAGTTCAGCCAAAGAAGATCATTAATCTTCATTGGAAAAATTAAATAAGTTAGGAATAGTGACAGACATATGTAAGATGCATGCTTTGCTACAATTATTCTACTCTGTCTTATATTTTATATTGAAGAAAGAGTTTGTATTTTGAAGTCTTTAAAAAAAGAACTGTTACTAGTCTGTTTTACTAATTATCATTACAGGGACGAGTGTAGCTTCAAAAAAGTCGCCAAATATGGCGATAAGGTCTTGGGGATGGTCAGAGCGATAAATTGCGGTGATTGGTTTAATAACGCTAGCCTAGCCCCCGGTTTTGTGTTTCCTGAAAAGAGGAAGGGGGAAGCAGGTTTTGGAAGAGAGAAGAGAGGTAAAGGACAGAAAGAAACGAAACGGGAAAACCTCGGAATATAGGAGACTATTAATTGAACCTGATTTTCTTTTTCAGTACATACAAATTAGGTGCATGGGAAATCAATTAACTTGTTGATAAAAAGGAAAGGTATTTCTCATTTAAGGCTCTCGGAAAAGAAAAGCCCACATAGAAAACAGAAAACTTTCTGCCATATTCACTGGCTCATTTATAAACGCAAAAACATGGCAATATTAGCAATTTCCGCTAATAAGGGGAATGGTACATGAATTCTTTAGTGCAGCTCGTTATATGAGGTATAGAATTTATATACAAGGAGTAAAATGCAAACAAGTTGGAAGTAGTACGTCAAACGTGACAAATGAGGTACTATAACTGGTTTTATAAATATTCAGAACTTGGAGCAATAGCTGTTGCACGCTCTTGCAAAAATGCCTGAATGCAAAATTTATTACACTTATATATATTAAATTCAGTAATATGGAAATAATGACCTCCAACTTAAATATGACATAATCACCATGACAATCTAGAATCATTACCTATCATGAGATATCGCTGAATCAGTTACGCATGATAGGATTTAATAGAATGAAGAAAACTTTTATTAATATATTTTTAAGATTGATTCCATTTTCATAAAATTTGAAACGACTAACGAAAATTCTGCAACGAGTATATATATTACATTTCAAACCATTCTGTTGGGTAGTTTTTGCGCTGTTATGTGCGGACGGACCAGATAACGACTGTAGGTGCTACGTATTTATATAATTATGAAATTTCCTCATAGACCGTAATGTAATGGAATACTTTTGAATGTCTCTGTAAATGAACTACGAACGCTACATACTTATTTTTAATACCGAACACGCATAATAAATCTCAATAACATATATCAATTACAGAGCAATTCAACTATATTAACGAAAGTTAGAGTTCGGACAAACAGACGGCTAACCAAACCGAAGTCTTAAACACTATCAAATATGTTGGAAAGTGCTAAAAACCCATAATAGATTGAAATTTGACTTTCAGCAATTTATACCAATAGACGGAAGCATACTTTAATTCTTTTGTGCAACCCTGTATTTTACCTACTATTTTTAAATACACGCCACTGTTTAGCTAAAATTTGTTTAAGGCTGAAACTTCTATAAACATATCGTAGTATACTTAAACTTAATGTTGCTCAGCGTAAAAATGCGTAATTCTTTTACAAACTGTTTTCTTTCACACGCAATAACGAATACGATTTATTTTGTGTATCCCTATATGTGATGTACAGCCTTTATACGCATAACATAATATGCAAAAATTTCGTTTAACTTAAAAACTCATATCACAAATAAAACTTCCAGCAATCATCACTAATATACAGTATTTTGGATACAGTATCCGAAATCTTTTGTGTGTCCCTGTAAATACTTTGCATTTTCTATTACACAGAAAGTAACTTCTAGTAAACCTAAGCAACGTACAGAGGGATTAAACAAAGTGAAGTCAATTATTCAACTAACAGAAATTTCAAATAGTATTTTTTTTTTTTTTTTTTTTTTTTTTTTTAAATGAAGGACATTATGTGATTAAATAAAGTGAAAGTAAAAAGGGCTATTCCCTTTTATTGCAGTTATGGGCCAAGCCGGATATTCTTTCTTGACATGTTATGTCGAAGCATCATTTCTTTCTTTCTTTCCTTTTTTCTTTTCATTTTTTTGGTAAATTATTGTATAGTCGTTAAAAAGAGAGCAAGAAAGAGAAAGGTAACAACCAGTGTTGAATTCACTTTTCTCCGATTTCTGTGGCTCCGCTGGAGGGACATTATAGAGTTCCAGCAGGGAGATAGCACTTTTTGACCATAGAAAATACAGTCGACGCTCGTTATAACGACCCCTAAGCGTGCCAAAGACGAGGTTCGTTATAATGGAAGGTCGCTATAACGAAAGTGAACGAAAAAAAAAACTCTAACCATGTGCATGAAAATTAAGGTTTCAAAGAAAAAATTTTAATACAACGTTATTACTAAATTCTGTTTACTTTCGTATCAAATAAACATGACAATGAATAATTATAAAAATCAATTTAAGAGAATGATTACATATTTCTCAAATAAAATTTAAAGTAAATGTTAAATCACGCACAAAAAATAGTTATTTACGTTATTAACATTTTTTTTTCTACAAAAGTAATTCGAAATACTTATTTATTTTTGTGCATTTGATATTTTCTTTCAACAAAATTTTCCATCTGAGTTAGAGATAACTAACTTCATGTGTTTTCTTAGCTTTAAAAAAATGTTTTAAAGTGTCATTTTAAGACATTTTACAATAGGCATCAACGCGCAGTGAGCAGTAAGTTCTTGGGGAAAGAAAATAGTAATCTTTTTTGGGGGGAAGAAAATGTGGAGGAAAGGTCAATTCGATCGCTGTGCTGTATTGGGAAATAAGCTGCTGGCCGGACGTTATATTGGATGTAAAAATAACACATCATAAAGGGAATATATTTAGGGACATTTTGCATCGGTCGCTATAATGGCTGGTCGTTATAACGAGCGTTGGCTGTGTTTGAAATTTTTCGGGGAGGACATCTCATTGCTCCGGGGAAAATGTCCCCCCCCCCCCTGGCCGCCCCCTGAATTCAACATTGGTAACAACCCGATACTTTTTAATCATCGGATTGCCGCAGAGAGATGCGACTGATATTGTTGTATCTTCTTTTCGAATTTAATTACAACTATTGAAGGTCATCTACATATTAAAAGTTTTATCGAATTTTCAAATGGTAATACTCATTTTTGAGCTCCTTTGGCCAAGGTAGCCCGTAAAAAAGCTCTGATTGCATTTTTTATTTTTATTTATTTATTTTGCGTAGAGTCACACTCTAAAAAATAAATGTGTAAATTAATCACTTTTACATACGTATGTGGGTAAATTTGTAAAATTGGACCTTTGTTATATAATCTGCACACTTGTCGTTAAAATGTGCCTGCATTTAAGTGTGTAAGTGTGTAATTTTTTATCTGTTCAAAAACACAAACAAGTCTGTAAATGGCACAAAATGTTACTGATTTACCCGAATTGGTGTGTTAATGTAATTTACAAGTTTAGAATATTACACAAATAGGTGTGTCTTTTGCATATTACACCAAAATATATGTGTAAGAATATTATACAGATATATGCGTCAGAACAGAATATTACACAGAAGTATGTGCATAAATTTTACACAGCTACATGTATAAAAAGGGAATATTATACAGGATTAGGTGTAACAATATTATACAAAAATGTGTGTAGATGTATGTGTGATGTGATGATGATGTGTGATGTAAATGTACATTGTTATACAGAAATATGTGAACCCAATAAATAGCGATATTTGAAAATTGGCTTGTGCAATAATTGCCGAGTGGTCAAGTTAATGGCATAGAAAGTCGAAGATCGTGAGTTCAAATCCCGTTTGGATAACAATTGCTTGTTTACAGTAGATTGAAATTCTCATCTTTTTGTAGTTGTACCTTTCAAAACTTGTGACTAAAATTGATAGGAAATAATATCAGCGTCACTATTTCCATATTTTTTCAAAATCTTATTTTGAAGTATTTATTCAGATTCTATTAATAAATTATGACTATACTATTTCAGGACTTCAAAACAACTTTAACAGAGATGTGGTATGCAGTAAATGTAACTTTAGACGATCCTGTTTTTTGTAAATTAAGGTTATATTTTGTGGTATAAAAACTAATCGACTGGAAAGAAAACAAATACACGAAGCACACGTGTTTGTTCTTCACGCAAAGTTGTTTTGCGAACATAAAAATATTTATACGAATTGAATATTTCCAACTGAGCGAAAAAATGACCAGGCTGGGAATCGAACCCAGATCCTTGGCTTACAAGGCCAATGCTTTTCCGTTTAAGCTAACTGGGCCGACAACCAGCGAACATATTTCGCTCAGAAAACCTTAATGGGTTTTTTTTTTTCGCTCAGTTGGAAATATTCAATTCGTATGATAACTTTACCAATCAGTTTGATTGTGTTAAAATAATAAAAATATTTAGTTCAAAATTTACATATATGTACACAAAATCCATCTTTCTTTATATTACACAGATATATGTATACTCATGCGCAATTTACACGTTAAACTGTATATCTAACAAAAACATAACTGTGAAAAAAGGAAGACAAATTCCGTTTAAAAAAAAAAAAACTGCCAGAAAAGAAGTGATATGTAAGTGGGTGCCAAGTTCAAATAACATTCACTCAAACTTATCTGCTGAAGTATTGTAGCATTGTTTTAATTGTTTAAAAATAAAAATTATTGATTGCATATTAATAATAAATCTAGAATTTGGCAAGTTTTTACCTACGAGTCATTTATTTATAGGGTTCCGTACTTAAAAAGTAAAAACAAAACCATTATAATGTCACTCCTGTGTCTGTCTGTCACAGCTATTTTACTCGAAACTATGGAACATGGCAAATTCAAATTGGTGGAAGTAATAAAGACTATTGACCCACATATTTTCAGATTATTAAACATTCATAAATATATTTAGCAAAAATGTAGAGGGGCTAATTAAGCTACTTGAAAAAAGAAAAACTCTTTTCTTTGAATATCGTGTGAAAGCTTTCGTAACGCTGAACTCAAAAATACATTCCTTTTAATTTTAAGTATTATATTTTCAAAGATATAGTCGAAAATGTAGCGCAAAAATATGTCCCCCCCCCCCCCCATCTAATTCCGAATCTACTGAAACTAAAATTATGAAATTTAGAGGTAGTAGACGTTAATTTAAACGTTGAAGGAAAATTATAGCGATTACCCTAGGTCCCATAGTTTTTGAGAAAATCGCATTTTTCTGTTACACACAAATTTCGATTTACGGGCATTCAGCAAAAGTGTTGAGCAGGTACCTATCGTAGCAAAAGTATAAAAACATTGTTGATAATGATTTTCGAAAAAAATCGTCAGTAATTAGCCGAGATATTAACCCTTAAAGATACGGACTGTTTCCACATACATAATGACAGGGGCGGCGTACTCTGTGTCTAGTTAACAACTTTTAATGATATATAAGTGTAATGTAATGTCCAATAGCAGTATAAAAGCAACAAACGTCAAACTGTTAAAAACAGACTAATTTAAAGGTCTCAGGACTCTTAAATTTGCAAAAAATGAAAAAAAAGGGGACCATATTCAACATTTAATGTCTTAAAATGTATATGATTTTAAAATACAATTTTCATTGGGATGAAAAATCTAAGTATGTTCTTTCATTTCATGTATTTAAAAACTTGCTAGATGCAGAATTAGTATTTATAGGGGGCTCGAAACTGTTAGACATTTGTAGAGCAGAAAATTGGCATAATAGCGTACGCGCAGGATTACAAAATAAATATTGTAACTAGAATGAAAATTTTGGTACCTACTTATACTTCAGATTGTAATAATTACCCTGATTAAATCATTTTTATATTTTTAATGCAAAGTTGTATTTAGCTAATACAAAATTTCGAAAATTTCAACAGTATAATCACCTAAAAAAATATATTTTTGAACAATAAAAAGGAAATTTTAGGTTCAGTTTATACAGACTAACATGAAATAGATGTTTTGAAAATTTCATGAAAAAATATTCAGAAGTTTTTGAGGTACCCTGCGCGTCATGCCCCAAAACGTCATTTGGAGAAAAATTACTTCAAAGTTTCGGAAACGCCGCTTCAGCTATTGAGCAAGAGCGGGTATAATTCTAAAAGCCATAACTTCTGTTCTAATGTGAATTTCAAGGAAACAATTATATCAAAATGTTCAGGAATGATAGGAGTTTAGCATCTAAAAAAAAATTTCGAAAATTTTGAAGCTTTAAGAGTCCTGAGACCACTTAATTAGAATGAATCACATAAATACTATGGGATTCGCGACTAGTTTGCATTGAGTGGATCTCTCAATACTCCTCGAGTGACTTTAGAAGTTAATTAAAAACCTATCAGGAAAAACGCGGCACGGACCAAGGCGGCGTTGCAACTTTACGACTTCCTTTCGAAGCACGCTTAGCACAATTCCAAATTTAAACTTTGAACAAAGGTTTTGTTTTAGCTACACCGTAGAAAAAAAGGTTATTGCCACTCTGAATTTAGTTTTATGAAATGCCAAATGAAGTTTAAATATGCACTGCTTTTTTTGTCAGTACCGAATTAATTTCATCATAAACAGATTGGGATAATATTAAAAAATGAGTTATCCAGAATAACTATATTTGATATTATTTAGGTTCCATATCTATTTGAACTTTCATGGTATATCCATTTGCACTTTTCTAGTATATACAGTTATATCCAACCCTTCGTTGTATAGTTTTTTACAAAGTCTTAGTATTCTTTTAGCAACGGTTTTTTTTAATAATACAATTACAAATTGTCACAGTGGTACTACAATCCATGTAGGATTTTGACCTCCCTCAATATACTTCTCCAGACCTTCCGATCTCTGGCCTTTACTTTATAATTTATAATTTGGTTTTCTGCAAGATCTTTCTCTACCTCTTTTATCCATCTCTTCCTGGGTCTACCAATACTTCTTTTCCCAATTAAATTACCATGATAAATCTTCTTTGTGCTTCGCTCATCCCTCATTCTGATTAGATGGCCTAACTATTGCATTCTTCTAATTTTTATACTATTTATTATATCTTTTTCATTATATAACTGTTCTAACTCCATATTTGTCCTTATACGCCATGTATTGCCTTCTTTAATAGGTCCAAAAATTTGCCTTAGTAGCTTCCTTTCCCAAGTGATAAGTAGCTTTTCATCTTTTTGTGTAGTGGTCCAGGTCTCACTACCATAAATTACTATTGGTTTTATAACAGTTTTATAAATTTTGAGTTTGGATGTTCGAGATATTAGAGATGATTTTAGAATGTTTCGAAGAGAAAAATAGCATCTATTTCTGGCTGCAAGTCAGATTTTAATCTCTGCTTCTACCATATTATCACAGGTGATTGTAGATCCTAAATATTTAAATTCTGTTACTTCATTAAATTGTAATTCATTATTTATTGTTAACGCTGCTGTTGCCTGTGATTTCATTCAGTCCATTTTCATGTATTTTGTTTTTTCTTTATTAACCACGAGGCCTAGTTTTTTTCCTTCAGTGTCTAGTTTATTGTATGTTTTAGTTTCAATCAAGACTTTCTTATTTCTAGCAATTATATCAACATCATCTGCAAATGCAAGGATTTGTAGGGAGCGATTCATAATAGTACCACCTCTGTTGTTGTAGATGCTTCTAATTATTTTCTCCAGGCATAAATTAAAAAGAATTGTCGAGAGAACATCACCTTGCTATAGACCTGAATTCACTCCAAATTCTCTTGAAAGTCTTCCCTGTACCTTAACTTTAGCTTTTGTATTTTCCAGTGTTAATTTTATAAGCTTAACTATTTTATCAGGTAATTAAAATTCCTTTAATATTTCAAATAACTTATTTCTGCTTATACTGTCATAGGCCTATTTAAAATCAACAATTGGTGTAAATTAATATTTTGTTCATAGAATTTTTCAAGGATGTTCCTGATACTAAAGGTTTGATCCACCGTTGATCTTCCTTTCCTAAAACCACACTGATAATCATCTATTACCATTTCAGCATACGGCTCTAATCGCTTTGCAATTACCTTTGCCAACAGTTTATATGTTACATTTAATAAGGCTATGCCTCTATAATTCTGGTAATTTAAGATATTTCCTTTTTTATGAATTGGGATAATAATAGCACCATTCCATTCATTTGGTATATATTCATTCTGCCAAATCTCTACTGTTAGATCATGTAACATTTGTACCAACTTCTCTCCACCATATTTCAAAAGCTCAGCACTTATCAAATCTTCACCAGGTGCTTTTCCATTTCTCAATTTTGCAATAGCATCCCCTTCTTTTACAGTTGGTGGTTCACAGTTTTCTTCATTCACATCATAATCATTATGATTAGACTGTATTTCTCTTTCGTCATTTGACTGTCTGTTTAACAATTCTTCAAAATATTCTGCCCATCTATCTGTCACATTTGCGTGCCCTCCAATAAGTTTATCATTTCTGTCTTTACAAAAAAAGGTGCGTGGTTGGTGGCCCTTTTTGATTCCTTTAAGCTTTGAATACATTAGGTTTATATCACCTAATACTGATAGATCTTCAATTTCTTGAATTTTACTCTTCCAAAGCTCGTTTTTTCATACGTAACAACTTTTGAGTATTTCTTCTAATTGTTTTAAAGTGATTTTCACTCTGTCTTGTTCTGTATTTCAGCATTTTTTCTCTTGTTTTATTATTTTTCTTAATCAGTTGCCAACACTCATCATCAAACCATTCATTAATTTCCCTCCTTTCTTCCTTTCCAACTACTTCCTCAGCAGTTTTTAATATATTTTTGCATTTAGCCCATTTACTATTGATTATATCTTCCTCATTAAATTTAGCATATTCACTAGCAATTCTTTCTGTTAATTTACTTTGATAAACCTTTCTTCTCTGCATGTTTAGTAAATCTTTTGTTTTAAATTTTACTTGTTTAGTTCCTTTTGCATCTCGAAATCTTGTAACTCTTTGTCTGTATTTCATAATAACAAGGAAATGATCAGTATCTAAATCCGCACCTCTATAACTTCGTACATCCATAACATCACTAGCATATCTTCTGTCGTGTCGATCTTATATGTAGTCAATTTGGTTTTTTGTCTTTCCATCAGGAGAAATCCAAATTTCTTTATGTATGTTCTTATGCTCAAAGCATGTACTACTTATGATTAAGTTGTTAGAAGCAGCGAAGTCCACAGCCCTTATACCATTTTCATTACACAAATCATGTAAACTAAATTTTCCAATTGTTGGTACAAAAGTGTATTATTTTCCAATTTTAGCATTAAAATCACCTATTACCATTTTAGCATCATGTCTTGATATCTTATCAAATTCAATCTGTAGTGTTTCATAAAGAGTATCTTTTTGTTCGTCCTCGGTATCTTCCGTGGTGCATGGACACATACTATTGAAATGTAAAAAAACTTTGCTCTCAATCTCAAGATACATATTCTTTCATTTACATTGTGAAAATCAATAATATTTTCTCTAAGGCACTTTCTCATAATAAATCCAGTACCATGCGTGTTTCTTTTTGTGCTTGCACTATTAAAAATTGTAAAATCACCAATATCTCTTATCACACTCTCCTCCCATCTTACTTCTTGTATGGCCAATATGTCCAGTCTATAACTATCCATCTGACTCTGTAGTTGCTTCACTGCACCAGTTCTGTATAAACTTAAAACATTCCAAGTTCCAATTCTAAAATTCATAAGCCATTTTCCAGTTCCAGTCCGTTTTACCATGAGATCAGTCCATCTAACATCTGTATTTAAGGGCTTCGCAACGAGGTTTTTTTTCCAGGGAAAGGTTGTCAGCCTTAAAAAAATCTTACATTGGGACTATTCTTTAATGCCAGTCACCACACGGCATACAATTACAAATTCATATATTTATTTTACAGAACCCTCTGTATGCGAGTAATACTCGCACTTGACCGTTTATTAGTAATGGCATTATTATATCAAAACTAGATATTTCATGTTTGGAGACCTTAATTTGAGTGCATTGAAGCTCCTTAAAGGGGTGGATTTTCTAGAGTGATGACCAATGACGAGCCTATATATACAGGGTTGTTATAATTAAAGTTCGCCTATTCAGAAGGCTCTAGAGGCGATTCTATGGCTCCAAACGAAACAAAATTTCAATAGTACGTAGTTGAAGAGATGCGCTCTGCGAAAATCGAAAAAAAAATTAGTTACATTTTTCGTCAGTTGGTGACGCTGCGCCAGTATTTAAGGCGATGTTTGCAGATTCATTATATCAATTTCAATCAATCCAGACGAAGCACACAAATTTAAAAGTTTCAACAAACTTCGAGGAACTGCGAATTGTTATAATTAAAGTTCACCTAATCAGACAGCTCTAGAGCCTGACCTATGACTCCAAACAAGAGAAAAATGAATATAATTTCATGTGATGTAATCTGCATCAACAAAAATAAAACATGTCGCTCGGCAACGAGGAAATAACGAAGAATAACATTACGCATGCTCAATGAATCCTCCACCATTTTCAATAACGCATTCCATTCTCAGAATTGCGTAAACTGTCCTGTGAGATTGAGCTAATATGAAGTCTAATACTGCCTTTCATATCAGAGATTGTCTAACATCTGTCTTTAGATACAGAATCTTTCAAAAATCCCCACAACCAAAAATCGCATGGTGTTAGATCAGGCGATCGTGGTGGTCACTGTTTGAAAATAGCGACTTATGATACGATCTTCTGTAAAATGGCTTGTTAAGAAAGTCCGAACTGCTCTAGTAATGTGTGGTGGTGCACCGTCTTGCATAAACACGATATTTTGAAGGCAGCCTCGCTGTTGTAGCTCGGGAATCAGAAAATTTGACAAGATATTGAGATACCTTCTCCCATTTACGGAACATGTAATGAGTCCTGTGGATGTTAGTTCCTCAAAACAATATGGCCCTATCATAAACGTAGCTGTGAAACCGCACCACACCGTTACTTTAGCTGCATGCAGTGGAACTTCTTGGACAACATTAGGATTCTCTTTAGCCCAAATTCGACAGTTGCGCGTGTTCACTTGTCCGTTTAAAAAAAAATGCGCTTCATCAGTCCATACAATATTCCAGGGCCAAGAATTGTCCACATTCATTCGTGCAAAAAACTGTAGTGGAAATGATAGCCAACTTTCGGTATCACCCTGTATTAGTTGTTGCACCCTCTGAATCTTGTATGGATAGTAACGCAAAATTTGACGTATCACTTTTCTCACAATGGAAATCGGCACATCGACTTCATTCGCAATAGCTGACACACTCTCATTATCAAATGATGAATGGCTTGCTAAATCCACGGCAGCAGTAGCAATATCTTCAATGCTAGAAATGTTTACCTTTTTTCGTCCTCTGCCAGGAAGAATGTCGAGTTTTCCTATTTCCTCGAACTTTTTAATCATTTTGTGAACTCCACGATCCGACATTGGTCCACGTCTAACATCTTTTAGTTTCGGAATTCTCGAAGAGCTGCAGCTGCGTTGCTTTTATTTTGATAAAATAAATTTACAAGAAGTGCCCTTTTCTTTCAAAGTTACCATTCTCCACAAAGCGTAGATTCAAATGCTTTTCAGAAACAATCAACTGTTCCAGTGTCAAAGAAATCACAGACACACTTTATCAGCAAGTTTTAAATTGTCAGGTGGTTAGAAGGGTATTTCAAGTTTTCGAAGTTGCGACGTCACTTTGACGTCGTTCGTCGAAAATTTGAATAAAATGTGATCTTTTTCAAGCGTTGGGTGAAATTTTGTGATTTTGTGTGCTTCATCTGAATTGACCGAAATTGATATAACGAATCTGAAAAAGTTTACTTTTACCAACTGTGAAATAAATTTCCTGTATTTTGTTTTTTACAAAATAAAGGAATCTGCAAATATCAGCTTAAATATTGGCGCAGCGCCACCTATTGACAAAAATTTTAACAAATTTCTTTTTTCGATTTTCGCAGAGCGCATCTCTTTAACTACGTACTAGTGAAATTTTGTTTCGTTTGTAGCCATAGAACCGGCTCTAGAGCCTTCTGAATAGGCGAACTTTAATTATAACAACCCTGTATATGTGTCTTCGACAGACTTTAGTCTATTTGTAATGATGTTTCCGGAGGGGGGGGAGGGGGATCGCTAATCTGATAATCAAAGACGAGCGGAAGTGTATCTGTGTGTGTATTTGTTTATCAAATCTTTAACATGACTCATTTGTTTATTATAATAACAATATTGCAAATTGTTATAATGATATTGTTATTAATATTATCATAATCATTTTATTAAAACATGAAAATGATAAGCATAACATTTTTTCAATCGTGTTTGAGTTGGAATGAATGATCATTTAAGGTGGTGTCATACTATAACATGAGGAGTTAAGTCTTTTCGAGAGGAAGTATAAAGGGGCTTATTTTTAGGAGTTCTTAATTTTTTTCGAATCGACTTAGAGTAGGAATGGAAATAAGATGGTAAACTAATACACATAATAACATAGAGGGGTAGGTCTTTTCGAAAGAAGTTTGAGGGGGCTAAATTTTTAGGGTGGCTTAATTTTTTTTTCAATCGTTTGGGGAGGTTGATAAGACCATCGCCCCTTTTACTGAAGAAAATGTTTGATGTTGCCATCTTTAGGATATAGTTCAAACGTTTGAATGTGCATTGCGCCTGTGGCCGTTCAACCGGATTAAAATCGTCTTCTTAGAGGAGAGTTTTTAAAAATTTTTGAATAATAATTTAGATCTTGATTTATGCTAGAATTTCTTCAACGTATACAATTTTTTGTTTAACTGTTTATATCGATTCTGCGCACGAGATTATGATCTCTTTACCAAGCTTTGGTTACGAACCCATGAACTACGATTCAAGTTTCATTTTTTTTTTAAACTCAGATGCTACCTATTGTCCAGACCGCGCCCCAACATTTACTAGCATACTTATGAACGCTCGTGTTGATAATTGGCCGTCATAAACACAAACCAAACCATACTTATGAACACTATCTTTTTCAATGAACACTATGCCTCCACCTTTTGATGTTTTGGAAGTTTATACAATTTCTGTTTCACATTGAAATAGAAGGACTGCTTAAAATTAATTTTAGATATTTCTTTTGTAAGCGATTCATATTTTTTTGATCGATTAGAAGGCTACCAAACGATTTAAATTAAACATTGCTGCTACTAGCATTAATCCTGTTATCTAATTTAAGAATTGTACGTTACTATGCATTTCATTTGATTGTCTGAAATTTGAAATAGATTTTCTTCATCGCCTTATCAACAGTTACTCACTATCTTTCACAAACATTCGATAAGTAATCAGCTTTTTAACTGAAAATAGCTAATATGTAAATAATGATAACCATTGATCTTAGGAGCGATTAGTTCACTTTTACATAAATTCAAATTTTCAGAAAGAGGATTTATTTAATATTTCAATTAACTACGTACATTATTTTTCAACATACCGCAGTAATTTAAGCATATTATTTAATTGCTATCCCGCATATTTTTTTAAAAAGTAGTATAAACACCGAAGAAATATCTCTTATTTTAATTAACTTTTGATTGCAAACCATTTTGCTTGTTTTTTTTTATTTATTTATTTATTTTTTTTTTATTTATTTTTTTTTTTTTTTGTAAAATAATTTTTTTGCGAAGTATGCTAATATTAGTTAAACACCAGAAAAAGAAAGTATGCAATATTTGAGAGATTTTTTATTTATTAATTATTTTAAGTTCAATCAGCTCATAGTTTGTTATTGGGGTAGGTAATTATTTGATGATTCTACATTAGTTCTAATGAATTTTAAAACTACTGCTACACTTCATCTCATTCTTTTGAAGAGTTTAATAACTTTACTATGAGTTTAACCTTAGGTTTACCATCTATTTCACTGAAATAATAAAATTAATTTGTAAAACCTTAGAATGATGAATTCAAACTCGTAACGTGATTAATCATATTCTTTTTATTTTAGACATTACATAAGTACCTTTTCATTTTTGATTGACTCACTTCCCGTAAACTTTATATACATACTGTTTTATGTCACATGTTTTTTCTGTAATTTTTGCACCAATCATATTACATGATATGCATCATCATTAAAATTTTTTAACATGCGTCCCCTATGATTATATAAAATTGAATGGAACCAGACTTTTTCATTAGTGTTTGCTTTTCTTTGTATATGCGAAAACATTATTTTCACTTAGGATAATATGGGTAGTTATCATGATGGATATTCTGCTATGTTAAGCGATGATGTATCAAGTTTGAATAGTCAAACTTTTTCATGAAAATTTAATGATCAAGACATAGGATTAACAGTACGACCTAAAGTAGAACCCGTTTCAGATAAGGAAGCGGAATCCTCCTCATCAGAATTGAAGAAACAGAAGCCACCTTATATGTGTACTATTTGCAGCAAGTCTTTTTTTCGAAAAGGTAATTTAAAACAACATTTGATGATTCATTCAGAAGAAAGACCATTTGTATGTGACATATGTCAAAAAGCATTCTCTAGAAATGCTATTTTGAATCGTCATAAATTATCTCATTTTAAGATACCTCCGCGACATAAATGTGATTCATGCGGTGAAGCGTTCTTGAGAAAGTATGACTTATTAAAACACATGAAGATCCACAAGCCCTCCGAGCAGGATAAGTGTATGCAGTGTAGTGAAATATTCAATCGCAACTATGATTTTTTGTATCATTTGAAAGCTTCACACTGAGTTCTATCCAAAATTGACAATTCATCATCTTTAATAGATATGTTTTTTGAAAAGGTTAAGCATTTTAAAAGGCAATTTGCGTTAAGCATATTTACTAAAACTATAGTCAACTCTAATGAGCAGAATGGTAGAGACTTTCACCCATTTTTAGCTCACAGGCTATCAAAGCCTGAGAGCTAATGTGCCCGCCCGTTCTGTATGTATGTATGTATGTATGTATGTATGTACGTATGTACGTAACGCGATAACTCTTGATAGAAACATCCGATTTGCTTCAAAATTTTTTCCTAGGTTCACTGTGATAAGGCGCTTCCCTGATTAGTTTTGGGAGTTCATTGGTTAAGGATAAAGGGGGAAAAACGGGGTTAGTCCACCCCCCCACCCTTAATTCAGATAAATGGGTTTTTCATGCAGAATGATTCGATTTGCTCCGAATTTGGTATAGCGGTTTATTATGTTAAGGAACTTCCCTGATTAGTTTTGGGGGTTCATTGGTTAAGGATAAAGGGGGAAAAACGGGGTTAGTCCACCCCCCCCCCCCCCTTAATTCAGATAAATGGGTTTTTCATGCAGAATGATTCGATTTGCTCCGAATTTGGTATACCGGTTTATTATGTTAAGGAACTTCCCTGATTAGTTTTGGGGGTTCATTGGTTAAGGATAAAGGGGGAAAAACGGGGTTAGTCCACCCCCCACCCCCTTAATTCAGATAAATGGGTTTTTCATGCAGAATGATTCGATTTGCTCCGAATTTGGTATACCGGTTTATTATGTTAAGGAACTTCCCTGATTAGTTTTGGGAGTTCATTGGTTAAGGATAAAGGGGGGAAAACGGGGTTAGTCCACCCCCCCCTTAATTCAGATAAAGGGGTTTTTCATGGAGAATGATTCGATTTGCTCCGAATTTGGTATAGCGGTTTATTATGTTAAGGAACTTCCCTGATTAGTTTTGGGGGTTCATTGGTTAAGGGTAAAGGGGGAAAAACGGGGTTAGTCCACCCCCCTTAATTCAGATAAATGGGTTTTTCATGCAGAAACATTCGATTTGCTTTGAATTTGGTATACCGGTTTATTATGTTAAGGAACTTCCCTGATTAGTTTTGGGGGTTCATTGGTTAAGGATAAAGGGGCAAAAGGGGGCTTAGTCCACCCCTTAATTCAGATAAATGGGTTTTTCATGCAGAATCATTCGATTTGCTCCGAATTTGGTATACCGGTTTATTATGTTAAGGAACTTCTCTGATCAGTTTTGGGAGTTCATTGGTTAAGGATAAAGGGGGAGAAACGGGGTTAGTCCACCCCCCATTAATTCAGATAAATGGGTTTTTCCTGCAGAATGATTCGATTTGCTCCGAATTTGGTATACCGGTTCATTATGTTAAGGAACTTCCCTGATTAGTTTTGGGAGTTCATTGGTTAAGGATAAAGGGGAAAAACGGGGTTAGTCCACCCCCCTTAATTCAGATAAATGTGTTTTTCATGCAGAATGATTCGATTTGCTCCGAATTCGGTATATCGGTTTATTATGTTAAGGAACTTCCCTGATTAGTTTTGGGGGTCCATTGATTAAGGATAAAGGGGAAAAACGGGGTTAGTCCACCCCCCTTAATTCAGATAAATGTGTTTTTCATGCAGAATGATTCGATTTGCTCCGAATTCGGTATACCGGTTTATTATGTTAAGGAACTTCCCTGATTAGTTTTGGGGGTTCATTGGTTAAGGATAAAGGGGAAAAACGGGGTTAGTCCACTCCCCTTAATTCAGATAAATGTGTTTTTCATGCAGAATGACTCGATTTGCTCCGAATTTGGTATACCGGTTTATTATGTTAAGGAACTTCCCTGATTAGTTTTGTAGTTCATTGGTTAAGGGTAAAGGGGGAAAAGGGAGGTTAGCCCGCCCCTCTTAATTTAGATAAATGGGTTTTTCATGCAGAATGATTCGATTTGCTCCGAAGTTGGTATACCGGTTTATTATGTTAAGGAGCTTCCATGATTCGTTTTGGCGATTCATTGGTTAAGGATAAAGGGGGTTAGTCCACCCCTTTAATTTAGATTTTTTTTTTTTTTTGCAAGATTATTCGATTTGCTCCAAATTTGGTATACCGGTTTATTATGATAAGGAGCTTCCCTGATTAGATTTGGAGGTTCACTGGTTAAGTATAAAGGGGGAAACGGGGGCTAATTCCCCTTCACTTATTTTTTTGAGTGGCATTATTCATTAAAATAAGAGTATAATATACAATTAGTGTGAATAGTCTGTGAGCTCAATGCCATCAGTTTAGCTGGGCACTTTTCTTTTTTATTTAATAGTGCACTCAGTTCAGCATGCAGGAGTAAAAACGTGCATAAAAGCATAAAACCCTTAAGAATGAAGACCATACGATGAGGTTTGGAGGGTTGGATAAATTTACCTCCCCACACAATTCACTCCTGTTCTGTGGTCACGAATGGACAAATAGCGTAATGAAGTGATTTCCCGTATGACGACACTTATGAAACGTTTTGTGTAGAAAGACGCACCCACACCTACGACAAACCTATTAGTGGAATAAAATGCAAAATGAATTTTTGCGAGATGTGTCACTTTTCTTGCGGGTGAGCGATATATATATTATGGGAGTGCCAAGCCAACACAGGAGATTCATAATCCGACCTCCAGTAACAAATTGCAATCCACATTTATAAGCAATGATAAATGTAGTGATCCTTATTTTCATTTGTTTCACATAAAGTTTAAAGAAACAATCTATTTCAATATGTGTGCAGCACTTAACGAAATAAATACCGTATATAAAAATTATACCTCATTTGTAGGCCTTTCTGACATTTTCATTACCCTTATAGTAATTGTATAACCTAAATCGCATTTTATAGTTTACTTTTGAAATGTTAATGATTCCCTATATTTAAATGGCCTCTCTATTCAGTTTACATAAGCAATTTTATTTTAATTACACGTGCATACACACACGTACAGATACATAGTCTGTTGCTGTCAATTCATTCTGCATTAATTGATTACTGGATATTAAAGAAACAATCATCATGTATGTACCTATCTCTCCATTTAGTGTATTTTATTTGTGAATTCAATTTCCCTCTATCTCCAATAGCCTTTTAGCAGACATTGATATTTTTAAAATTCCTCATGAATAATTTTTATATAAAATCTTTGGATATGTGATTATTATTATTATTATTACTTTAATAGAAGTGCCAAGTCAACAATAAGCCTATCATAATCCGACTTGCAGTAGCAACTTGCCATCCACATATATAAGTAATGATAAATGTATTCATCCCTTATTTTCATTTGTTTGAGATAACTTAGAGATAGTTTATAGAAAAATCTATTTTAATATGTCTGCAACCCTTACTGAAATAAATACCTTATACTAGATGGTACCCGTCAAGATTTGAAGGTAAACTTCTCCAAAGTTTTATTAGAAAATTGTTTAATAATTACTTTTAAATTATTTTTTCAAGACTTGATATGCGATTCTATATTATCTATGTGATTCCTACAGAATCAAGGTATTTGTACAGATGGCTAATGTACCATCAATGAACGTAAATTTTAAAATATTTTGATCCATTACCTTAGCTACCTTTTTTTTTTTTTTTTTTTTTTTTTTTTTTACAGTTTCCAACAAAGTTGAGAAGAGCGTTAAAAATTATCTTTAATGAAGTTACACGCTTTAAAACATAATAAAATTGATATGTATTTATGAATTGCACTAAAACATGCATTCTGTAGAATATGCAGTGCAAAGAATAGTTATTATTCATTTACAGGGCCACACAAAAGAATTCTGTTACATAAGGATATAAGGGGGGGGGGGGTTGCGGCGTATTTAATTATGTTAAACTATTTCATATATAATGATTGATATACGTCGCTGAGTTTTAGTCTAAGTTATTTTATGTATAATACGAAGTGCATAGCATTTACAGGGACACACAAAAGTTTTCAGATACTATATTGTATCCGTAGTACTGTACATTAGCGATGATTGCTGGAAAGGTATTTTTAATTATGATATACGCTTTTATGTTTCACTATATTTGTGCATATGTATGGTGCGTATAAATGCTATAGTTCACATACAGGGCTTCACAAAAGAATTCGTAAGAGTTACTGGGTATGAGAACAAATTGCTTGCTTAAAGGTGGTTTTTAAATGACATATGCATTTTTGCGCTGAACTGCATTTAGTTTACTAAGAAATGTTTGTAGAGTATAGATAAAATGATATACAGGGTCACGTAAAAATTGGTTATATGGCCGTCTATGGATGATAATTTCTGGAAATGGGATTTCAGTAATTCGAAGAGTGTTTTAGTTTGAATTAAATTTTAGCTAAATAGAGGCTTGTAATAAAGATACTATAGGTGAACTACAGGGCTGTACAAAAGTATTCAAATATATTTCCATCTATTAGTATAAATTGCTGAAAGAGAAATTTCAACCTGTTATGCGTTTTCTTGCTATACTAAATTTTTCCCATTATGTAGTATAAATATCAACCTACAGATTAGATACAGGGCTATTCAAAAGATTTGGAATACATATTTGGCTATGAACGGTAACTGCTGAAATCAGTTTTTTAAATGTTTTATGCGTTTTCTAAAATGTTTACTTAGTTATCTTATTTGCCATATTTCCCTAAATAACGAAGTTTTGTTAAAGCATTCAGGAAGTGTTAATAGTGTTTCATAATCTATGCTTAGCGCATTATTCTTCTTTCTTGTTCACCTTTGAAATGATACATTATTTTTGTTTCTACGACAACGAGGATTTAGAATTTTTTATAAGTTATTCAGTTTGTTTACATCATACATAAACCTTAAACTCAATTTTTTCAAAGTGTTGTTTTTAAATATTCAATATACCTTGTTATAGAAACTATTATATATTATTGTCTGTAAACTTACCTATTCTACACATATGCCTGAGCAATCTGAAGGGATATTTTGTTACTAACATATGTATGTATGAAATTTTTATCAAAAAAGGTACAGAATTTTTTTAATTTTTCGACTCATGATTCATCATATTTTAAGTTTTTTTTTCTTTTTAATTGCTGATAAGGAACTAATCTATAGTTAAAGAGAAATTTAAAAAAAATTGTGATGAAACACTATTATTTTTATTTATTTATTTATTTACTTATTTTAGAGGAAAATGTTTGTCAGAAACTTCAGCTACCACAACCTTTGAAAAGGCGTGGTAATTCTAAAGGTAATTTTTGATTTTTGAAAATTACTTTTTGTATATCCTTTAAAACTCCTGATTCACTATTTTACTAAAAATTTTAAATATTTTGATTCGTTTAGGTTTTTCAAAAACGGTAGTTAGCGTCACCAGGAAGAAAAAATTTCGCCCATTGCCATTTCACAGACAACAGTTGCATACTCAGCATGAAAAAATGTTGAGGTGGTTTGTCGATGATGCTGTAGTAGTTAAAGAAGCTCTCCAAGGCGCGCAGATTGATGAGAAATTCGTGGAAACAATACCTGCGAATGTGCCTTGCGGAGCAATAGACGATTCAGTTGATTTACGTGGCATAAAAAAATACTTCACTGAAGATGGATGGACTACCCTGCAACAGACTGCACAAATGAAAAAAAAAATAAACATATGGTGGTGCAAAATTTGCAAAAATGATTGCAAAGATAACTGCGTTAGATGCGATGGTTGTTTGGAATGGATCCACTCGAGTTGCACAAAAACAGCAATAAGAAGTAAAGAAGATTTTTTCTGCAAATTTTGCAAGAAACTTTAAAAAAAAAGCGTTTGATAAACATTTGTATATATATTTGTAAATATATCACTGAATGTTGTGTCCTTTAATTCTTTAATTGAATATTTTGAATTGATATTTTGATTATTGTGTCCTTTAACTGAATATTAACATTCAGATGTAAATATAAAAATACAGAAATCGTAGTAGTTTCTTTGTTTAATATAAAAAAATTCTTATAAATTAAAGGGAATATGTAACAAAACTTCTGGAAAAAAAAAGTTTTTTGGGAAAGCATTTGATATTTTTTATAATTTAAATTTGTAATAATATAACTTAAACAAGTTGCACTCTTTTGAAAAAATGCATGAATATGCAATTTATTACGAGTGCATATAAATTAAAGGAATTTTACGACTTGAAATTTAAAACTTTTTATTATATACGATTACATATATTAAATTCAGTAATACGGAAATAATAGGACTCCATCTTAAATAGGACGTCATCCCCATGGAAACCTAGAATCATTACCTATCATGGGACATTACTGAATTAATTACGTATGATAGGAATTAATAGAATAATCACCATGGCAACATAGAATCATAACCTATCCTGGAATATCATTGAATTAATTACGTATGATAGGATTTAATATAATAATCACCATGGCAACATAGAATCATAACCTATCCTGGAATATCATTGAATTAATTACGTATGATAGGATTTAATATAATAATCACCATGGCGATCTAGAATCATAACCTATCATGGGATATCATTGAATTAAATACGTATAATAGGATTTATTAGAGTGAAAAAAACTTTTATCTGAAACATTTATGAAGAAATTTTTTTAAGTTGTGATTTGATTTTCATAAAATTTGAAATGATTCGACAAAATTTTGCAACGATTCTATATGTTAAATTTCAAACAATTTGGTTGGGTAGTTTTTACGCTGTTATATGTGGGCAGACGGACGGATCAGACGACGACTGTAGATGCTTCGTATTTATATAATTACGAACGCACATAAAAATGAATTTTAATTGAAAATTCAAATATACACAGAGCAAACATATTGTTATTTTATTATTATTATTATTTATTTTTTTCTTTCATCTATTTTCAATAGAAGAAAGTATTGTAATCGAAAAAATTTCTGACTTCCGGTTTTCGATGGATTTACACGTTTAGGAGTCAGAGATCCCCAAAAAACATCTTTATGCAAAATGTTCGCCTGCCTGTGTGTCGCCAATGTACCATCGAAAACTGTATGGAGTTATGAATACAACTGAACCAAACTTTTTGTGTGTGTTTTTTATGGCCAGCTGGTCCTCCCTCAATTTGGAAATATTCCGCCTAGAAGGGGGTGCTGTAATAGCGATTTTTGTGTCATTTCCGTTATTGTACCATTGAAAAGTGTAGGAAGTTATGTAAAGAATTGACTTAAACTTCACATTTATGTTTTTCGCTACCGCAAGCAGGTCCTCCTTGAATTTCGAAATATTTCACCTCTAACGGTTCTATACGGGAGAGTAGCCGAATTTGGACCACTTCGCATATTTATAGGTGTAATTCACTTAATTTTTTGGAATATCTGCAAAATATCATTAAACGTGGTTAATCTATTCATCTACTAATTAAATAAATCTTTAGAACAATTTCTTTTTCAAACTCTTAAGTTTTATTTTAATTTGAAAAAAATGTCAAAAGCGGTCCAAATTCAGCGACTGGTAGCCTAAGTTGGATCCCCGCCCCAAGTCTCTTAAATTGGTCAAAACAGTATTAGACTTTATTAATGAGTAATGAATATAAATAATTTTATTAAAGGCAAAGTTTGCGATAAATGAAACAATCAAACAAAAGAATAGCAATGAAATATAATGAATTCAAATGTCTGAAAGTAAAAGTAATTGTTTTAATCAAAATGTATTCAAAATATAAATCAAAGTTATAAGTAATTAAGAATAGAAATTATGAAACTAATTGCCAGTTTTGAATATCAGGTCAGAAGTGACGCAAGGCTTACACACTAATTTCTTTTGTTCATTTTTTATTCCAGCGCACACAACATGGAATCTGAACACTGAATACTTTCTTCTATTTTATTTTTCTTACAAATTAGGCTAAATCAATCATCACTGACTTGATTTTTATTTTTAAATTCTGAATCATTGCAATTTTTTTTTTGCAACATAAATTTTCTTTACCTTATGCCTGTAGTTCTTCCCTTCGATCATTTTATTTACAAATTAATTACGCCTATTTTTTAAAACGTGATGTTTCAATTGCTTTTGCGCTTTGAGAACTTCTTTTTCGGGTTTTTTCTTTCACTTCAACATTTACTTTATATGGCAAAGATGTTAACACAGCTGTTTTTTGGCTCCCTCTGTACTTTAACTTAACTAATTTTGGGAAGGGAGATAACATTTCTAAATATTCTTTGGGTTTTTTTTTTTGGTTTTTTTTGGGGCGGGGGGGAGGGGATTGTTTTTGCAGCTTTATTGCGCACCAGTCTCTTCACAACTTACTCTTTTCTTTTTGTTTCCTATATTTTTAACAACTTTTACTGTGACTCACGTTTTCCTTCCAGATTGTTTGTCTGTGTCGTTTTCAGATTTTTTTTTTTTTTTTTTCGCTTATAGTAGGTTTCATGATTACTGACTCTGACTCCGAAATCGCACTAGCAGGAGAATCAACGGACCTATCTGCAGTGCCTTAGTGTCTATCTCCTCGCCAGGACTAAGTTACAGAAGCAGCTTCAAAATAATGGCTTTTAAAAACATGCCTGTTCTGAATTCAGCACTGTATAAACCAAATGCTATGCAGGAATAAAGAATTAAAAAAAATAATAATAAATACAAATGCATGCAAAATAAAAGAAATTGCAAACCAAATTTATTGCACAAACATGTAAAAGATATTTTTTATGTTTATAAAGGCAAAAAAATATTGATATTAGTAAATATCACGTTCGAGATTAACTCGTTTTTACTGAGATTAATTAACTGAAGCAGAAATTTAAGATGAAAATCAAAGTTGGCAATAGTATTGAATTAATAATATTGAAGTATTAAAATTTGTAACTACTTTTTGAATTATTAAAATGTATGAGATAGAAGAAAATTTTTGGATTGGCACATTCAACTAGTTCCTCCTTCAATTAACCTTTAACTGATGTCACGCGGTCTCCCAGACCCCGCTACTCCCAGCTGTAAACACTTTTACAGATTTTTACTTTTCTGTACTGAAGTTAAATAATATGAATAAAATACTTTTTTCATGCAATTTAATTCACATGCTCCTAAGAGAAGTACAACGATATTGTTAGGACAAAATTTAAGTAAATTCAACCATTTGAGTTATTTTTTTTATTCATTTTATTCGAGGGGTCTGAGAGACCCGATCACATCAGTTGTGTGACAAATTTTAGTCACATCAGTTAAAGGTTAATATTGTTACAGATATTTTTGGTGATATATATGAAGGTTATGAGGTTCGGGGGCGGGGGCGTAGTTACCATGCGAAATATTAATCTTCATTTAATGATTTTTAATTTCTCATCTGTATACATTATTATATTATATATGTACTGGTATTTTGTTTTTGTGAATTACATATATATATATTGCTGCACGTACATTGTATCTACACTCTAAATAAAAAAGAGTGATTATTCACTCATGAGGAGTGAATCTGTGCATATTTTGTATCTATCGCAGAGTCAAAATATGCAAAACCTCTTTAGAGTGACTATTCACTCTGAGTAAAAGTGGAACTGTTAACTCTCTGAAAGAGTGAATACTCACTCCTGGAAAGGGAATATTCACTCTAAATAGGATGAATAATCACTTTTTTGGAGGAATGACTATTCACTTGCAAAAGGAGTGCTTTTTTCACCCCTGATAGCAGTGAATAGTCACTCTTTCATAGGAGTGAATGTTCACTTTTTATGGAGTGAATTATTTTTTATGTTGCTTTTATAGGCATTTTAAATTAATCGTATCTTTCAGAGCATGAAAATAGATACAAGCGTGGTAAAGATTGGAATAAAATATTTTATTGGCAATATTTATTTAATTCATAGTTTGTAACACTAATTGAACTTTTAAGGAAAAATTCAGTTAAAGTTACATATGAATTAAATTAGGTTACTGGCAGAAATAAATTAAAATATTTTATACCAAACTTATCCCTTCTGTTTGCTTTCATTGCATGCCCTATAAAGATATGATAGTTTTAAAAAGCTCTTAAGGGCAAGTAATTAACCAAAATCTTAATCAGCTAATGTTATTTCTTTCTTTTCAGATTCAAATTATGTTGTATTTAGTATTTTAATAATTCCCGTAATGTACGTTATGTTCTTTTTTTTCATGTGTAATTCAAATGTTAAATTGAATTATAATTTTTAATTGAATTACAATGTTTAATTGAATATGATCTCGGTATTTATTGCTAATGAATTTAACTCTGATATAGCGTTATTTTTTACTGTATTTTAGTTATTTTTAAAGTTTTATTATTAACTATATAACAGGTGGACGTTATATGATTAACAATGTGTAATTTCATTTTAATTTTTGTTTTGAATAAATATCTTATTACCGTATTTTTCAGTAAAGTATCGCTATTTTGTAGAACCCTATTGTTCTATTTTTTTCCACTTAAAAAACAATGCTTATCAACTCGCATCTTTTGTTAATAAGTTCTAAGCTTTGTCTAAATATTAAGAATGTGCAAGAATTTTTTTTATGTGTTGTGATTTGTGATTGTAGTCTAAATCTTTATATTCTCTGGAATATGTATATATTTTTCTTTTAAAAATATTTTTAAAATTAATCATGATTTCGAATTTTCGTCCACTATTGCTGAAAAATTGACATTAATAACATGCTTATTTATGGAACGACATGATAAGCCATATTTAATTTAATTTTTTTTATTCTCATATATTTTGTGAATATGAGCTAAATAGATTTCATATGTTTTATAGAAAAATATTGATTTAGGAACTAGAAAAACAGAACGAAATATAAAAGGAAAAGAATTGACTGCATATGTAATGTTCTTATTGTTTGAAAAACATTTTTAATGCAAAAAGTGATTATTAATATCTTAAAAAAATATTCGATGCTATATTATATAAGAGGATAATATTAACTTTTTAAAAAATATACTAAAGCAGTTTTATCCATAAACTTCCATTGCATGCATAAAAAAATATTTTATTTCAATGCTTAAATATTATGATTTATTTTTTAATGCCAATAATTATGTGTTTCATAAGCGTAGAAAACGCGTTAATAGAAGTAAATTTAATAACTGATGCAGAATGTCTATAGTTAAATCTGTTTTGATATTACTCAATCTCGAAAATTTAAAATCATAAACAGCAGAAATACTTACATACAATATTGCTTACATACAATATTGCTTACATACATAATTTGCTTACATACAATTTAAAAAAAAGAATATATTCATTTGGAAAACACTAAAAATAATAATTATTATTTTATAATTATACTATTAAACAATGAAGAACTGGAATATATGAATTGTATGCATTATTAGATTTAACAACGTGTCAAACATCTTGCCATATGATATAAGAAATTCCTATTTATTTTAGAAATTTGGTATATATTAAATAAATCTGAAAACATTGGTATGAAGATTTGGGTTTTTAAATAATAATTTAAAATATTATTCGTAATAATAATTAAAAAAAAACCTTCAAAAGTTTCACTTCTTAAATTATAAACTGTAATATGTAAAAACACATTTTCCCAGTATAATACTATTTTTCAATTTGAAAACTTTTTCGTAATGTCATAATAATCGAATATCATATTTAATTACAAAATAATAATAATAATACAGACAGTAAGTGTTTATAAACGGAAAAAACAGTAAAAAACCGAAGAAATCCAACATCACAAATCACTATTTCAACAAAACACAATCGCGGATCACTGCGCATAAATGTTTAGAATGGTGCTAGAAATGAAGCCATGAATCAAGATATCTCTGTGTCAGTATTTCAAAGTGAGATATTCCACGTATTGTTTTTTGTATTCGAGTGATGGCAAATTAAAATATTTCACATTACTGTAGCTAATAAAAAGAACAAAATATTTACACTCATTTTTTTTATTCACAAAGGCCAAACCAATAAAGTCCTGATTATTTTTTGCTAAGCATTGTTTGTTATTTAATTGTTAAAACAATTAGATTCCAAACCGTTACATGAAAAGGGAATATAAAAGGCAATCCCTTCTGAAATCGGGAAACGAGATCGATATTTTTCCATATGACATAAAAACTATTTAACTCATGTTCATAAGATAGAAAATCTACAGGAATAAATTATTAAAATTAAATAAGACTTACTTTTACTTTCCACAAATAATCCTTTTAATAGTACCCGTTTCTTTTAATCCTGAAATGGCGGACGAAAGAGCAATGCTTTCTCTTATCTTAAAAAAGCATTGTAGATTTGCTGTTCTGATTAACTGATGAGTAATACCTATACATACAATACTCACTCCTGGGAAGTGAATATTTACTCTAAACAGGAGTGAATAATTCTTTCAGAGGAGTGAGCATTGACTCTTGAAAAGGAGTGCGTTTTAGTACCAGATCAGCGTAATTTTCTAAGTTACATTATGAAATGGAGTTTGGGGCTGTGCATATATAACGTTATCAACTTTTTGGTATTTTTGGACCCCTGCCCCCGCCCCCCCCCCATTACGACATCATATCCCTAGAACACCTCCCACTCCCCACCCCAGTAATGGTATCGTTATCATAATAATAAATAATAAAAATGTATAAAAAGTCTTTAGATTTTTGGAATTTTTTTCTTTTGTTTGGAGTGATATACAAATATGTTACATTTATTTTTCTTATACTTTATTGATTCAAACGATGAGAAGTCAATAAAATATCAGTTTATATATGAAATAACTTTATTTCAAATAACACTTAAAAGAAATAGTTACTGTTTAAAAGTATTTAATAATAGATTTTCGTTACATAATGCATTCAACAGTAATAATGCCTTTTTGAACTTTGCCCCCTCACGGAGTGGGGCAGACAGAGCTTCTTATCAACAAAACAGGCGGACAACACTCTCTTTTATTTACTTGTTAAATACAAGTATAATTTCAAACATACTTCACATTATACTGTTGAACAGCGGATTATATATGCATACGCGTTGCGGTGCTCCATATTTTGGAACTGAACAATTTTATAATCATTTAAGGATTTAAATAATAACTTTTGTATTTTCAGGAAAATAGATAACATACTAAGAACGATAACATACTATTTTGATGTAAAGACCAAGTTACAAATAAAAAGAGAAAATTGTAGTTGGATCAAAAATGATAACGATGTCAAAACACAACCCCCCCCCCCACCCCTAGAGATATCTTACGATATCATATGCCAGACCCCCCCCTCCCCCCTATAATGATAACGTTATATATGCATAGCCCCTTTTTGAAAATTAAGAAGTAACACATTTTGGTGCTTTCCATTATTTTACTTCATATATTGATTTAAAGTTGGACGGCAATTTTTAAAAGTGTACAATGCCAGGCTTTTACTCTCGTCAATGGAGTCAAATATTTCACTCTCGACAATGGAATGAAATATTTCGTTCATTTCTCGGGAGTGGAAAATTCCACTCTTTAAGGGGTGTATTTGTATAAAACTCACTCCAAAAGAGTGAAAATGCCCTTCACTCTTTCAAAGAGTGAACTTTTCGCTCCTCCCAATTTTAGAGTGTAAATTGACTATTGTGTCTTTTAATTGAATAGATGGCAATAGACGCCAGAATCAAATGATGCTTCATTATATGTATTTGAAATTTTTGAATATTTCTTGATGATGTTAATTTTATTGAAAGATGATCAAAACTAAAAATATAAAATAACTTTCAAATATTGCCTCTGTGGTTGTTAATTTGCATTTTTGTAAATCTAGTACTACTTTTTTTTTTTTTTCTTTTTGCAAAATAAAGCTATATTAGAAAGACTACTTAGAGTATTTTTAGTATTTTTTCTGTTCATTTTGCACTGTAGTTTAATTTTATTATATAAATACTTAAATAGGTACTAATGCATAGAATAATAATAATAAAAATCGGAGATATTTTAATAAAATTCTATATTCTTTTGATTTTTTTGTTTTTAGTTCTTTTTTCGGAGAATGGTGCTACTGCATTCATAATTTAAGAAAAGATTTTCTTTGTCTTATGCAATGAGAAACACTGATGACTGTATTGTATATATTATCTTTTATAAAAGGGGATCCAAAATCCTATGAAAATATCGAATTTCGAAACGAGTTCAGTAAATTTGTGGAATGTGTTTAAAAATATCAAATTAAAAAATGATTGTGCAACTCATAGACTTAATAAAATCTCCACTTCCACTTTATATTTTCTTTACATTAGGATATCTAATCATTTTTTATCTATAAACAGACTTAAAATATATATTGCAGTAATTGATTAGAATAGATTATGTTTTGGGTATTTAGCAGTAAATTATGCTGCTTTACATAAACAAAAAAAAATTTGAAATTTTAATATGCAGTAGCATATTATTCAATTAAATTTGAAAAATGAGTCGTAAAGAATTTAATATTTATTTATTTAAAATTTACAATGGTTAAATTTAAATTTAAAGATGTAGATATAATAAAGATAATAATAAAGTAAGGTGAAACACCTAAATGATTTTAGCCAGGAAAACTACATTGAATCGTTTTTTTATTGTCAAATTTCATTTTCATCAAACATTTGCTAAAATTTATGCAGATATAAAAGTCGAAGTTATTCTATTGAAACTCACTCCCTGACGAAACTGTCGGTTGCCCCGATGTAATAATACCAATAATAGTAAAGCTATTCTAAACGATAACAAATTATCTATAATATATGATAAATAATTTGTTTGTGAAAATTAATGCTTTACCATATTTTCACATCCAAATTAATAATTTTAAACCAGTGTTTGTTTAAGTTTTATTTTCAGACTAGCTGATCCCGCGCAGAACATCGATACTCTACATTAGTATATTTTAAATTAGTATTAAGTTCACTTTTCCAGTAAAGTTCATGGCAAAAATCGCACACCTCAGTCATAATATACAGGTTTAGCATAAATGAATGACCGTATTTTAAAAAATTATATTTTCAAACCACATATTATAATAAGTGATATATGAAAGTAAAGAAAAACATTCCTTTTTTTTTTCCGGTAACAAATGTTCGATGTGTGAACCTTTTGTATCACGAGAAACATCTAATCTGCAAAGTTCCTTCCACATATTTTGCAGTTTTACACTGTCAACGATTCTTAATGCAGCAAATATGCACCGTAAAGAAAATAAAAATTTGGACTGTTTTCCTTATACTTTCATATATAACTTAATATAATATGTGTAATAGTTTTGAAAATATAAATTTTTTAAATCCGGTCATTCATTTATGATTACTCTGTATATTTCCACAGCTTTACTCCGGAATCAAATTGTGAATTAACACAGTTTCACTTTCGCTTTCATCGGATAAGTCTATTTTGCCGCTGATTGAAACGTTCCGTGGTTCTTTAAAGACGAACGCGGGCGAAGACATACATTGTTTTTTAGCATTTTCAAAGAAACTTTCTCATGTTAAAAGAAAAAAAAAACTGATCTTCCAAAATTTTCGAAATTATTGGAGGTGATGTAAATCTGCTCTACTGAGATGCTCTAAAAAGATCGTGTCTACTAAATAGAATAAAACATAAATTTGCGAAAATATGAAAAGTTACATCTATGCCAATATTATATTTTTATTAAGAATATGAAGAAATATCTAAAAATGTTTTTTACTAATTATTAAAGTGCCAGATTTTTTTTTCTTCTTTTTGTGAAATAAAGATACAAATTTGACAATAATTATATAATATAGAAATTTCAGCAACTATAGAGAATATAAGAAAAAAACCCACAACAAGATAAAAAATAAGTAAAAAACATAAAATTTATTTAGAGATAATAAAAGAATGCTGTTACAAGTGAAATATCGAAAAAGAAACTTTTCTTGAGACTGGTGTATATTTGGATTTCTGAGCAAAAATAAACATTATTTATAAGAAATTCTTATTAAATAATGTTTAGTAAAAAAGATTTTGTATTTTCGAGATATTAAATTAAATGATTTTTTAAAATATTAGGATACATATTTAAATTTAAAACAATTATTTTAATAAAAAATTATACTTTTATTATGAATGCTTACGAATTTACGAGAGCACTTATAACACTAGAAAAATCATACTAAAATGATCTAACAAAACTGTACAGAGAAACGTACTGGGATTTACAAAGTTAGAATACTAATAAAAAGAAGAAAAAAAATCAAAAGAAGAAAAATATCACCGGTGAAAAAAATTCAGTTATTTTGTGCAATTAAATTAGAACCGACTGTTTCTATTTAATTATTTTATAAATACATTTCAAATACAAATATTTACATCCAATAATTAAAGATTTAATAACAGTGATTTTTCGTCTTTCAATTTAATCCTAATAGAAAGAAATGATTATGATTATCTGGAAATTGAATTTTAGTACATGGAAATTTTTCCAGAGAGAAAATTTCGCCTTGCATGTAATATTTCAAATGAAAATCAAATTTAAAAAAATTTGCGCCTTTTAAGCAAATATTTTTTTGAAATTTGATTTTCCTTTAAAATACTGAATTTTAGTTCATTACAGCTCACAGCACAGGAAAAATTTTAAATTAAAAACCACAATCCTGGTTCAACATTTCACTGCAAAATTAAACAAACCAAAAACAGAATCCTGGTTCAATCTTTCATAACATTTCTCCACAAAATTGATGTAGAGAAAAACTTGAAACTTGGTTCAAGGTTTCACCAGAAAAATTGGTTTTGAAAAAAAAAAAAAAAAAAAAAAAGTTTGCTTAGTTTAAACTCAAATATTAAATGTTTGTCTTTTTTTCGGGGGTGAGGGGGGGGTGAGGAATGAAATATAATATTATTTTTATAAAATAGTCACAAAACACGGAGAAATCATAAGAAATTTTATTAGTTGAAAACATTAAAAATCTATCATATGCAACTTATATATTATTATTGTAGAATAATTTATCCATTTATGCATAAAGACTGATTAGCTTAAAGCAGCAGTCGCGTTCCAGAAGATGTGAATTTGAAACGATGATTAGAGAGTATACATTTCGCTGAAACAAAGCAAGGCACACGCAGTAGTAATGGACCACTTAAAGATACTTTTCTAACTTTTATCAATGTATTAGTGAATTCAAATAAGATATATATATGTTTAGCCTAGTAATCTTAGAATTCAAAGTTAAAAAATATATTCTTCGGAAGAAAGGTAAAATAAACGAGTAAAATTAAATTTAAAAAATCAAAAAACCCGACTGCGTAAATAGCGAACTAATTACTTCTCATCAGTGTGAAACTATTTTTTATATTACTTACCTACTTTTTTTATTTACTTGTATTGATGACTTTTAAGTTGTGTTTGATTGTTAGTTCCTGTCTATCACTGTTTTGATGAGGCCTATAGATGTATAGATGTCTATGAAGGTTAGAGTTCCAGTAAAGCTAAAGATCTTACCTACACAACTTCCAGGTTGCGTAATATTTAAACGGAGCTTCTGACTGTAAAATAGTCAATGAAACATCGTCTTCATTTTGAAAGACGTATCCAATGATATGCCACTCAATAGGGCGCCTAATTTTTTTTCGTCTCTACCGCCATTTTCTATTTTACGGCCGCCATTTTAAATTTATGAAAACAAAACCTAGCCTATAACCATCGGGCCGTTAAGACGAATTGATAGAGACCTCATTCATTAAAATCCAGCCAGCCGTTGGGACGTTTCGAGGGTATAAATAAATCCACATACCCAGATACGCGTGAAACACATAACCCTTTCTTGGCAGTCTGGTAAAAATGTTATATCCCTCTATGCTCCAGTAGTGGCCATAATAAATTTCTGATGCATCAGTAGTGGGCCCTCAAAGAGTGGGTCACTCCAGTCTTGAGTTTAGTGTGAAAATGGAGAAGTTATATTTTCTTTTTACAGTTTTAATATTACATATACATACAACAATGAAATAGTATTTAGAAGTTTAGATGGCTACGTAAAATAATTTCATCAATGAATCTGCAGATCAACTCCAGTTCTACAAATCTATTTTATTTTGGTCTCATTTTACATAATAGCTAAAGCTCCATAATCTGCGATGTAATTTTTTTTTTAGTTTATATACAGGATGCCCATTCTTATCGTTGATCAATAGCTAATTCCCAATAAGCTAATTTTAGAGAAGTAATTTTATAAATCAGAAATGCTTCAAATGTTGTTTTGCATCCTATGAAAATTCCGTTCCATCAAAATATATTTGCATTTTTTAAAGTTACGAAATTAAAATTTTTATACAGATCTGGGTCTTATAAGTTATATTTAGGAAAATGCCTTCCAAGCTCTAATAAGTTAAACAGCAAAAAAAAGAAAAAAAAAATCTTCCTTGACCAGAATTTACCATGTTATGATATATTGAATTTGGGGAGTTTTTTGAGCTTTCTAACACTAAAAATGCGAGTTTTTTTAAAGTGCCAGAACCATACTAATAATCAAGGGAAAAAATGAAATTTGTTATTTCTACCAATAAAAATAGCATGTATTAGAACAACCTTCATTGTCGAAGAGCGCAGATGTTTTTTCGCTAAATATTCTTTTTTATAATTTCTAATTTTCAGGGAGAGGATTTTCTATGTTTCAGCAGATTTTTGTTTAAAAAAAAAAGTTTCAAAACTTTCATCTCCTCCTCTTTCCATAATTTTCATTACTCCTTTGCCTTCTTCAACAAAATTAAAAATATATGTATGAAAATTTCTATCCTATTTGGTGCTTTGTCATAACAAAATATAAACTATAATCTAAATTATTACGTTCTCCCCGACGTAATTTCTGCTTCACTTAAGTGTTTTGAACAGTTACTGATAAGTTACTAGTGTAAAATAATAACTTTAAAATTCTATAGCTTAAAAACAAATTATTTTCTAATTGTTACTTTGCCGTAATGCCAAATAAGACAATCATCTGATTACTGAGGGGAAGGGGGTTGAGAAAAAAGAAATCCCTTTTTATTTTATTTTTTAATTTTTGAGACTATTCTTGCAGCAAGATTTCTCTGTGTTAAGTTTGTCGCTTAACATTAATTTTCTTCCACATAATTGTAATAAATTTTGACAACTGTTTTTTTTTTTTTTTTTTTAAATAAGAGTTTTAACCCTTTCAGGGACAAAGCATTTTCATTACTAAAATGTTGAAATAAATGAACGCCGCAGGAATTTACGAACAAACTTATTTTTTAATAAGAAAAAGGCTATATTTCACAGAAATATTAAACGAAAATATTTTACCAAAATTCTCGTGCCATTGTGGCGTTTGTGAATTAAAATTAAGGGTTTCATAAACATAGCATCACCCTTGAAAGGGTTTAATATATTAAAAGATTAAAAGAAAGATTAAATACATTAAAAATCTAATACAAATTAATAGGTATAGACTTTTCAATTAACTGTAGTGTTTAAAACTCCATAAACATTCAATCATGGAAGTTTAGTCAACCAAAAAATCAACCAACTAGTATAAACTATTTCAGATATTAATTTATTTTAATAATCATATGTCGGATAGCTTAATGAAGTTACATTGTCGCTGCTGCAGAAGTGAGTCACTTATACACTAGTAGTGGCCCCTGGTCTACTACTGGGTACTGGTTCTCATGGAGAAAAAAAAAAAACTATATTAATTATATACAAGATCTTAGAACCTCGAAAAATACTTAATTAAAATAAATTAAACATGAAAATAAAACTTGGCATCTGCTCCAGTAGTGGATCCCCATGCCCACTATTGGTACAATTTAAGAAACAGCGACCCAGAAGCGGGCCACCCCTCAGAATCAATATAACACTCAATTTTTAAGTTTTCAGCTTATCTAAAAAATTATTTACAATGTTATAGAGTATATGAACAGCAGTTTAATCCAAAGTAAAGCATAAGATTAAAGAAAGAATGTTTCAAAAACTTATCTCTTAATGAAATCCCAAGAATTCGCCAAAAAATGTGTTTTTGACAGCACTCTAGAAAATAAATAAATGTAGTAACAAAAAAAAAAAAAAAAAAAAAAAACACAATTATTCCAAACTTTTTTGGAAAGTTAACGTTTAAGGATGTTAGTTAATCAAATTTCTTTCAGTCGTTTTTTAGAAATGGATTTGTGAGCTTGTTTTTAAACTTTAAAAATTAGTGGGCTACAGCTGGTACATTGGCCCATCACTATTGGTGCATTTACCTTATAGACAACTATGTATGGTATGACACGATTAAAAGGTAAATAATAATAATAATAATAATAATAATAATACAATTATAAATCTATACATACGTAAAAAATGAAATAAGTAAAGTTTTGAACCGGAACCGAATGGGAAAATGAAAATAGGAAAATTTTTATTTATGACGGAAAGAAAATTAGAACATAACCTAAATTGTTTTCGGTATTGAAACTGAGCGAAAATTATTTTAAGTTACAAAAATTTTTCAATAGAAAAATATATATTTGTGAATGTTCGATCGATAAATTTCGGTTATTTAACCCTTACCTGTGGAATATATTTGAGAAAAACGAGTCAAAAATGGAAAATTTTTTTACTCTTTAAATGTGTTCGTTATTATCATCAAAATGTTAGAAATAGATTATTAAAAAAATAATAATAAAATAAACGAAATAACTACTATATTCAATATTTTCACATATATGGGAAATGTTAATAGATTGCTCAAATTATAGCGAAATAAATCAAATGACATCATTTTCAAAATAAATATAATAAATTAATACAAAAATATTAGTATTTATATCAACTGTCATGAATTCCATATCCCTCTGATTCCTTTGAATTTCACAAATCCTGTCTGTCAAACATAAAGTGGTTTGAATGAAATTTGTGAAGAACTGCAAAATTACAAAAATCCGACAAATGACGCAAAACTGCCGAACTTTTCGCGGGAAAGGGTTCGCCATCGATTGGGAAAATGGTAAGTTACATATTATGCATTGGATGAACTGAGTTCGGGGGTCACGGAATCGAAACAATGTTTTTTCTCTTGCCCGAACTCAGGTCGGGTACCCCAAAATTGGCGCATTTGCGTTGCCTGAACTGAGTTCGGGAGTCACAGGCAAGGGGTTAAAATATAAATGAAAACACACAAACCATTCACATTATTTACTTCATATCATTAACTTTTCTTTTCTTTTTTTTTTACAATGCATGTCCAAAAGTCAACTAAGAAATTATCTATACAAAATCCATAATTAATTGCTAGCTAATGTGACTAATGATGCAAAGAATGGATTGAATAGAAAGAAAACTTATAGACCGTCAGCACAGACAATCACCTCATCGAGTTCACGGATGAAATTCTAGGATTAGTTAAATCTTGATTCGCATATTAAAACGCAATCGGTCTGCCAAGTCATATCTTGGTGGAAAACTCGATTTTATACGGTTCACTCGTAGGTTTACCATTGTGTTTTCTTGCTTCTAGTCCTCCATGTTTTCATACCTTTTGGTGCAGGAAAACACAATGGTAAACCTACGAGTGAGCTGCTAAAATCGGGTTTTCAGGTATTTCCCACCAAGATATGACTTGGCAGACCGATTGCGTTTTAATATGCGAATCAAGATTTAACTAATCCTAGAATTTCATTCGTGAACTCGATGAGGTGATTGTCTGTGCTGCCGGCTATCGGTCTATTAATTTTCCCTCTAATTTTAACACTAGAGATTTTTTAGGATAGGATGGAAGATTAACCTTAAAAGAAATATTTCTCTCTGAAGCTTTCTCACATACTTACGAACTTATTTTTAAACGCAAAAACATAATGCTTGCAGGCATGATTATTGAAGTGATTTGTAATCGAACAGCTTTCACTTTTTTAATAATTAAATTGCATCTTGAGTTGCAAACGATTGCTGTCTAACGAAGACAGTTTTTTCCTTTCCCGCACTGTCGCGTCCGGTAATTCAGTTCCAAGCGCCCACTTTTCAGGATATTTGGCAAGATTTTTTGTCTTTTCAGAAAAAGGGAAAATCTGTTCGATTACATACTTTCTGAGTAAGATCATCTGCCAATTTCATGTGTTTGCGAACAAAAAGAATTCAGAAATGTATCTGAAAGTCGACAGTTTGGATTTGAGAATAGCTTTAAGATGGAATTCAATAAAATATATGTTTAACCTTCTATATTAAAACAAGACTTTTTTCATTTGTGGAATACCTAGATAGAGCATTTTAACACAATATGTTGGTAATATTCTTAGAATTTAATTATAAATTAATTTTAAAGCCATTTTTCTGTTCTCAGGGCGCGTGTGATAAATCGTGAAATATTCTTTATGATTCCAACTGTTTGCACGTTACAAAAACAATGCACCATACTACTATCGCCAAAATAATCCAACTGTCTGTGAAAAAACTGTAACAAATTCTCTTAAATTTCTTTTTACTACCCTATTTATTCCTCTACATAGAATGGGATTTTATACAGTAAAAACTGTGTACACAGAACCTTTCTATAATAGGAAATCTTAGTCCTGCTAAAAAAAATATCCTACAAATCCACATGCTAAGTTTGAAACCTATCAATAAACAAAGTATCTTTCCGGATCTTAGAGATTCAGTTTTTACGCGTTTTAATATAGGGGAGACCGGGGCTAGTAGGCGCAGTTTTTAGTTATTGATTTTGATTAATTTTTTGATGAAATTTTAACTGTACTTTTAAAGAACAGGTATTGGGCTATAAATACCCAGAGTTTTGAGTTTGTAGCTTTTGTAGTTTATGTTTAGCGGAAGCCTAAAGTAAAAGGAAAATTGTGCGCCAACCTACCCCGTCACGGGGCAAGTTGCCTATACCTATGGGGTAAGTTGGCACACGCTTTATAAAAATTTAAATAAGACACGCAGTTAAGAGAAATAAATTTCATTATTACCAGTAGGTTTAATCAAAGGCTTTATCGCCGTACAATGTAAGTTCTAAATTATACAGACATAAAAATAATGAATAAAACATTAACATTGAGTAACTTCTATCCTACTCGATAACATCATCAGAGTTACAATTGTCACAAATAAAAAAATCCCTGCCGGCACGGCCTACAGGCAGAGGTAGATTTCGAAGTCAAATATACTAATTTCACAAACAAAAACTAAATCATGATTAGAGATAAATCCACTTTAACAATTTTATCTGGCCGCTCTTGACGAGTTTTTATTTCATTTTCATATAATAGCTAGTTTTATCAGAATCATGTTAGGGCGGCATTAAAAAAAAATACTTTTCCATGCTCAACAACTCGAAATTTTCTGCCATAATTCCAGATTCATTTTTAATAAAAAAAAATATGAAACATGCTGACGTGATTTTTGAAGAGATTTATAAGCGGCCGGTGTTTTTATTTTTTGTTCAATTAATTAAAACTTGATATATAAACAATTATTTTCTCAGAAGGACAATATTTTTCGTTTCTAACACAATCGCTTCGGGAAATTCCGTTCAAAATGCCCACTTTGACATCATTTTTTGAAATATATTCTGCCTCTATCTAAAAATCGATTATTACGGTACATTACATATTTTCTGAATAAGCGAATCTACCAATTAAATGCGTTTGAGAGCAAAAATGAATTTAAAAACCAGTCCGAAAATAAGCAGTTTGGATTTAAACGCATCCTTAATACAATGATTTTTCCAACACAGTCCGCTTCGGTAAATTCGGTTCAAAATGCCCTTTTTAACAGCATTTTAAAAAATATATTCTGCCCCTATCAAAAAATCGACCATTACGGTACATTATACAGTTTCTGAGTAAGAAAACGTACCAATTGGAAGCCTTTGAGAGCAAAAATGAATTGTAAAATGAGTCAGAAAATAAGCAGTTTGGATTTGAATACACCCTTACTAAGATCATTTTTTTTATTCAACCGGTATGTATTTTTAATTTGTTTTTGTTCTAAGAATTGGTCCTATATAGATGTTGTAGACAATATTAAGAAGATATATGATAAATTCATGGGGATTTTATATCTTTTGAATTGACGGAGTTATGGATTTTTTTCTTCTTCAAACCCCCTTTTTGTTTTCGTTTTTAATTTTTTTTTGCAGTACGAATTGGTCCTATCAAAACCTTGTGAGTATAAAAGTTGTAGATAATGTTAAGGAGATTCATGATAAAATTAATTGGATTTTATATCTTGAGAATTGACGAAGTTATGGATTTTTTTCTTCTTCAAACGCCCGTTTTGTTTTCGTTTTTAATTTTATTTTGCGGTACGAATTGCTCCTATCAAAAAGTTGTGAATATAAAAGTTTTAGATAATGTTAAGGAAATTTATAATAAAATTAATTGAATTTGATATCTTGAGAATTGACGAAGTTATGATTTTTTTTCTCCCCAAAACCCTATTGTTTGCGCCCCTTGAGCCCATTTTTAAATTTATCAAAAATCTGTGATACATAAATTTTTGGCCCTATTTTTAGAAGTAATAAAAACTTTAAACTGATTTGATATGTACAAAAATTAAGAAGTTATGGGGGTTTTCTGTTTTCACAAAACCCCTCCCTATTTCCCTCCCCTTGGTCCGATTTTACCCATTAACGAACTTGACCGAGATTTTATGCCCATTGATTTTATGTATCAGTTTGGAAGAGATTGGTGCAGAATTACGAAAGTTATCGTGTCCAGAAGAAAGTGATATATATATATATATATAAAGTTTTTTACTGAGGGTGGTTTTGGGTTCTAGGGGTCATGATCGGTGTAGATCTGCAAAAATTTTTTAGAAATTCCAACATAGGAACGATCCCAATAGGTAAGTATTTCATACGAAATCTACCTAAAATCGAGTGTCTCCGTTTGGGCAAGCCCCGTGTGCCCAAAATCTTGCATTGCAACCACTTTTTTCGGTGTTTGCTGTTTTTCAAGCTATCAGCATACACCAGACACCTAGCCAACTTGCCCCGTGTTCAATGCGCCCTCTAGCCCCATAATAAATTTCTTCACAAAAGGGACAAGTAAACATCTAAGCATAAATAATCCAAGTAAATCACATATGGGTTAGGTACAGTTAATCATACACTAAGAAAAATTATTAAGATAACTATTATTAAGATAAGTATTAGAAATTAGAAAAATAATGAAGCAACAAAAAATTACTTATGAGCGCAAAAAACAGAAAAATCGTAATAAATGTCCACTGCACGTAGGTAACGCTGCAAAACTACAATGAGGATTGTAAAACGCAAGAAGAAAGATACTCTGTGACTCGTTGCACAATCTATCCACAAACAGGCGATTTATGGGGACTGCGCCTACTTACCCCTGTAGCCAACTAGCCCCGGTCTCCCCTACGTGGTTCAGCAAAACATGAGATAATGGAAGCTGTTTATAACGAAATCCTGTCTTAACCCTTTCGCGACGAGCGTCTTTTACGGAATTTTTAATCTTTTATCACCGGTTTTTTAATACAGAAATTTTTGGCTAATTGAATCAGGAAAACGTCCTGATTAAATAAGGCAAAATTTATAATAAAGAAATAACTGGTAGATATAATCGGAGATTCTGAGCACCTTATGCGGCACGTATACGTGACGCTTGTCCCCAAGGGGTTAATAACATAAAAATTTCATAATGCCTACTGATGGAATACCATACAACTGTTGCACTGTTCAGTTGAAAACCTCTTCAAAATTGAATTACATTTGGCTCCCTAGCGATTCCGCTTTAACACATTTGCTGCCAACCACGAGTATACTCGTGGTTTTAATTCATTAATTACTTTGTCACCACTATTTTAGAATAAAAAAATTTCTTTATTTATCGAACTGAATTTGTGGTGGCAAACGACTTTCAGCAAGAAATTTGAAAATTCTTACTTTATAGTTTTGGCAGTGGACGTGCTAACGGATTTTACTGTGTAAGATTATTATGTTTATTTAGTACAGTAAAACTAGAGATCGACCGAAAATTCGGTTTCGTTTTCGGCCCAAAATCTGAGTTTCACCGAAAATTCGTTTTCGACGAAAATGCTGCAGAAAATTCGGCCGGACCGAAACTATCTGTATTCCGAAAATCTCGTTTCTTCCTTCGAAAAATTTCAGCATTATTCATCGATTTGAGTTGCATCGGCTCAGATGAAACACTCTTTATTTATTGCTACGAACTTCATTGTTTATGATTATAAGTCACGACTGAGTGAAGATGTGAGAGCATATTATAAAGCAAGCAATGCATATAAGACTAAACTCTGAAGACTCTTTTCACGTGCTCATTAAAAGCTGCAGATTTAACAGTAATAGAAAATTTTTAGTCTGAACCTGCAAAAGGCTTTCGAATACTCTTTGAGAAAGTTCTAGTACAAGGGTCGGCAAGTAATTTTAAGTGGGGTCCGAATACTTTTGAAACATTTTATCGAGGTCCAGAGAAAAAACAAACACATGAGTAATACAAGTACGTATTACTTTTAAATTGTTATTTTTACGTACACATACATATATTATAAAATAGAAAGTCAGGTATTCGTTCTGAAAAATTACTACATATACAGGTATACGTTCAGAAATTTTTTACATACACATAATAAAACAGAAAAATTACGCTTGCGGTCTTGAGCCAATTTTTTAGTTTGGTTCACGTGATGAACAGCTAATGCGAAGAGTGTCCTCAAGGTGTGCGCCCGTTAATCTCGAACGATATTTGTTCTCAAAAAATTCATTTTGGAGAAAGTTCTTTCACATATACAGGGTGCAATATGTTATCTACCGCCGACCTTTAATTTCTCAACCGTTGATCGTAGACATATAGTTCCAATTACAAAAACGTTTCAAATGAGGTAAATATTCATGTTGTGGCATTATTTAAAGTCAAAATTCAATTTTATAAAAATTTCGAAAACTAAATTTTTATACGGTCCCCCAGTCCCTATAGTTATATTTAGTAAAATTTTACACATATCATAACAGATATAACACAAAAAGTTTGACATCTGTACTACAAAAATTGACACAGTTATTCAATTTCAAAGTTTGAGATTTTTGCACATGATTTTGTCTTTCATTGAGGGATCAGTTAAACGATGAATTAAAGTAATTCGAGATCTAAATCAGGGTGCAATGTCCTTTTTATGGCGAAGCCACTTTTAGCCGGTATCGTCGGTACCTTTGAATGTTGTTCAACCCATAAAATTTAGCTCAAATTTTTAGATGAAATAACCGTATTTGGTGATTCCCCGATTTGGTGATACCGGCTAAAGGGGGGTTTCGCCGTAAAAAGGACATTGCACTCTGAATTTGATCTCGAATTACTTTAATTCGTCTTTTAACTGATCCCTTAATGAAAGAGAAAATCATGTGCAAAAATCTCAAAATTTGAAATTTAATAACTCGGTCAATTTTTGTAGTACAGATGTCAAACATTTTGTATTATATCTGTTATGATATGAGTAAACTTTTACTAAATATAACTATAGGGACTGGGGGACCGTATAAAAAGTTAGTTTTCGTAATTTTTATCAAATTGATTTTTTACTTTAAATAATGCCACAACATGAATATTTAGCTCATTTGAAACGTTTTTGTAATTGAAACTATATGTCTACGACCAACGGTTGAGAAATAAGGTCGGCGATAGATAACATATTGCACCCTGTATTAGTGGAGCTAAACGTGGTAGTAATAGCTAGTAACAGTTATCCATAGTAATGGCTAGTTTTTTGCAATTTCCATACTTCTCTGAGACATGTCTACCCCAAAATTCTTCAGGGGATGCAGTTTTATACATTTGCAAGGAAGTATCTTCTTGCAAGTAAATTATCTCCATTTGAAGTAAAGGTTTTTCGAGACTGAACAACTTCGCAGTGACATCAAGGAACACTGCAGTATGTGTTTCGAAATTCTTCTTTTTATATTCAAGTATCGTTGGAAAATTAATAAATTCTTCCTTTGCATTATCTTTTTAGGTGGTCCAAACTTCGACCTTCCGCGGTCCGGGTGTGGACCGTGGTCCGCCAGTTGCCGACCGTGGTTCTAGTATAATAGATCATAATTTACAAAAATCATTATAAAAGTTAAATCTAGGTACGTATAAACGTTTGTTAATTAGATGAAGCTCGTATAATTAGGAAATCATTCTGTGTCGTTGATGGATGAAATGATTGCATTTTATGTTATCGTATTTTATGGAAGAAACGCCGCGGCGTTTACGAGTTTAAAAGTTATTTTTTTTCCAAGTGCGGCGTTTACGATTTTTTTTTTTTTTTTAAATACCAACGGAGTTTCCTTAATTTAAAAATTCATAAAAATATTTAAAATCGGATTTAAATATTTTAAATAAAACTTCAGACACCTTAAGATATTAAAAACGAGACATCCTACACTGCTCAGAAAACTTTGATTAAAGTTAGGTCAATGTGACGTTGTCGACAAAAGTAGAGCTCCGATGGATGCGGCGTTTACAACGGGTGCGGCGATTACGATATTTTTAAGCTTATTCAGGCCAATTTGAGGAGTGCGGCGTTTACGACGGGCGCGGCGTTTCTTCCATAAAATACGGTATATAAAAAGAAAATGTTTTGGTCAGAGGCACAGAGAGCAAACAGAGAGCAAACATGGGCTATACGTATAATATAATTAATAATTACGTATTCAGGGGTCGATGCAGGTTTTTATTTTTGGGGCCCATTTTGTGAAAAATAAAAGTCATTTTTGTGAAAAATAACATTTTATATGTAAAGTTGAAATTCAGTTACTCAAATTCGAACCAAGAATTTTTTAACAAAAACTTTTTAAAATCCCCTTGCTAAAGTTTTTGTTTTTCGTGACCTGGTTTTAATTACAAATTACACATTTGAAAACAGTTTTTATGAAAAAGAACGTTACGAAGAGGGCCTATTTTATTAAAAGGAATTTTGTGAAGGGGCCTGTTTTATTAAGTTCATTTTTGTGAAGGGGCCCATTTTATTAAATTTATTTTTGTGAAGGGGCCCTTTTTATTAAATAGATTTTTGTAAAAGGGCCCTAAATAGGCTCCAAATTTTGCCTGGATCGACCGCTGCGTATAATTAATAAACACGTATAAGTAATTGCTAAACACGTACAAGTAATTAATAACTATGTATATTTATGTATGTATGTATTGATTACTTAAAAAAAAAAATTTTAGACGTTTTCGTTTCCGGCCGAAAATAGGACGATTACCGAAATTTGGTTTCGGTCTAAAAAATCTCTTTCGGTCGATATTTAAGCAAAACATAGTTAAGAGAAAAACTAAAATGACGGGAGAAAGATTGTGATTTAGACAGATTTTCTTCTCAGCAGGTGTATTTTAAGGTATTTCTTATATAGGGCTAAGAACATTTTACATTTAAACGAGGTTTCAAGTATAGACAAGTTTCGATTTCGTATGATTTACTATACATATATATATTTTTAATTGTTGCTTTATTTAGAAACCGCCGTCCGGTCTTTTTATTTTTTTTTGTCTCCCCCAGGCCCTGACTATCGCACGGGCACCCGGGGCCTGTGCCCTGGGCACGAAATTTCTAAGGGTCACAACATTTTTCCATATTTCATCAAAATTTCTATTATGAAAATCCTAATTGCGGAAACAAATGTGATATTTGAGCTATTAATGCATCTAATATGTCTCAATATATGTTTAAAAGCACATTTCAATAAATAATAATAAATAAAATTCTTTTTTTTTTTTCTGGAATAGTTTTCCAATTTTCCAGGAAAATTATTTTTTTTATTGACACTTTTCGCTTAAGTGTATAATATGTGAAAAAAAACTAGTATCAGTAATTTTACCAATCTAAGGGGGCACGAAAAATTGAAAGTGCCCTGGGCACAGAAAGTTGCTAGTCGGACCCTGGTCTCCCCTTTCGCATTTTATGAAAGTGGAACTGACAACAGTAAATAGATTTTATCTCGAGAAATAATCAAGAGGAAAGCCATCTGGGTGATATCCATTTCTGCGCGCAAAGCAACATACAAGCGCTTCCCAACCTTTTTTCTTTCACGCACGTGCCATTTTCTTAGGATTTTCACTTCGGAGTAACCCCCCCCCCCCCCCTTTCACTCAAGGAGATAACGCAACATGCTCTTTTTCATTAGTTATCGTCTTATAACAACTATGTTATAAATCGATAAAAATTAAATTGCCATTTCTAACATTTTAGTGAGTTTACTATCCCTTTTCTATGATTTCCGCCATTACCGATATTATTTTCACATACCAGGTTGGGAACCGTTGCAATATGTGAAAGAGAAGTCGGGTCAGTCAGACGGAGAAAGGAAAATTTAGAAAAATGCAACAAGAAGCCTTGACAATGACGAATCAAAGCTGACTTTACAGCTATGTGACGGCTATGTGACGAATGAGTTTTCATAGGGTTGCTGCAAAGGCTGTGCAGACAACGCGCCAGTGTTTTTCGCCAAACTTAGGCGACTACTGAAGGGAGATTCACACAAATCTTTATTTATTTACCCGAGTTTTCTGGAAGGACGTTTTTTTGTAACCTTTACAGTGAGCAAAATACATACAGGCTAAACAAATAATAGTTATTACACTCTTTAAAATTTCTATTTTTGAAATAAAAAGAATATATCTAGAAATAACTATACAGCTTCATCTCCATGTCATTCAAATGTAGGTTTTAATCAAGGGTGTTTATGATGATGACAGTAGCATAACAATTCAAAAAGTATGCGAAGTGTTCAAGTAGTCAGTATCAAATAAATGAGATAAATATCAATACTGAATACATTCTTGAGAAAAATTTAACGTCCAAACTAATTATTAATGCTATTATTACGAAATAAACATTTTGATAATTTTATACAGGATATTAAAAATTACACAGAGTTACGATTATCAATCACATTATCATACAACGTGGGTGGGTGGGTGGGTGGGGGGGGGGGGGGGTGAAGGTGACCCTCTTATAAAACACCAAGTTTTAACAGGCTAAATTTTCTTGACCGAAAGTTTCAAATTTATACTAATAAAAAAGTAAATACAAATAATTATATGCCATTTCCTTTTCTACGTCCCTGGATGATGATTATTTTTACAGAAAATTTTAATCACATTTTATTTTTAAAGCGTCAAACTATAATTGATATAAATTGAAATATGCCAAAATTTTAAATTAAATAGGCTTATTAAACAAAATCAAACACTAATTTTATGTGATGTATATGTTATAGTAATGTATGATGTTATATTAATAATAAATTTAATGTTTGGTGAAATATTTTGAAACTTTTAACATAATTTAGGATTTACATTTTTACTTATGGAGTTTTAATCACTACCTTTCATTTATCTGAAACCTCAAGTCAAGTATAGGAAGTATTTGCTACCACCCAGATATTAAAATTACTTCCTGTTAATAAATTTAGTGCTATGTGAATAGTATTAAATTCAGACCAAATTTTAGCCCATAACTTCTTGGAACCCTTCAGTTTGTTCATATTTTGGTAATTATTAAAAGTTTACTTATAAAATTTGAAAGGATTTTTTTTTTTCATTTCATTAAATAATACTAATAAAATTAACTTTTAATTAACATATATTAAAACTTTAATATAACTTTTAATATTTTTAAGATAACAATTTTAAATATTTAATTTTTTTAAATTTGAAATGATTTTTTTTATTAAAATTAAATTTAAACTATCTTTACGAAAAAAATAAATAAAACTGAAAATAAAAGGGCAAAATGAAATAAAAATTTGGTCATTTTATTAACCTCTAAAGCTCAAACAAATATAATTGTGTTTCTTTAAATCAGTCGGTTCCCACACCCACAGTCTATCCGCAACAATACAATACAAAAACAATATTACGGCTGGCCAAGCCTAACCAGCCGTAATATTAGTTGTTTTGCCGGAAGACGATAGAGGGCGCTTAACCGAATAAACAAACCAGCCGGTTTTCCAGTGAGAATTCTACGGAGACCGACCAGCCGGATTCGTAGACACGGCCCTTGGCGGTGTAAACAATGAAATATTTCTTCCTTCAGTTTTAGCTTTTTTTTTTGTTGCCCCTACATCCTGGAATCTACAATATGTGTTTCCACCCATTTCTAGTTTAAAAAAAAATATATATACATATATTAATATTAAATTAAAATAACAATAAAATTCGTATGATTATCTTCGAGATTGTCAGTGCAACTATCAAGCCGACGATTTAGAAGGAGCAGACGAACTGTACAACCGTTCTACATAGGCGCCACCTATTTGAAACATTTTCCGCGGAACGGTTTTCTTCTTCCAAAGGCTATTTCGTGTGAAGTCCTTCCCTATTCTATGTTCATGCCTTCCCTATTCTATGTTCATGTTCAACAAGTTTCACGCGCGTTACGCGCGCGAGCTCAGGAGGCAGGAACATGGAGTGGGTCAATATCATGGATGGAATAACACGTAGTGTGTTCAGGAACAGATCATGGATTTGATTAATTATGGTGCTAATTATAAAGATATTTTGTTGCAAAAGGAACATGTGTTAGATGGCTGAATGGATAAGGTAGTGAACCCGAGACTAGGGATTCTGGGTTTGAATCCGTCCAGTCCCACAATGTGACATAATTTTTTTTTGTTTTGTTTATTGGTTGTTTTATATTTTTCATAATGAATAAGATATTTTTGATGAAGATATATATATATTTTTTATTATACAGAGGCACGTGTATTTTTATTATAATAATAAAAATAATAATAATCTTATTTAATATTATGATATGAATAAAATACTTATTTAAATGTGAGAAAATGAGGTATTTTGAGATGAAAGTTTTACATCCGAACGCCTTTTAAATATTCAAAGTTTCGTTTCTAAGTGATTACATATATACCCAGATAGCATGTAAGGTTTCCGAAAAGGGTCGTTTTTGCTTTACTTTCTAACTATCCTGCAAAGGTTTTCGTGATAGTCGTGTAGCCAACCCATGTTCGGAAATCATTATGATCCGTACGATTTTTGCGCATGCGCAACTTATTTCTTTTCACGGCCAGCGTAGGCGTAGCGTCTGTTTTGAAAGCTTTCGTTGTGTCAAGTTTCTAACATTTACAGAAAATGCGGTAAGTTTGCCATTACTTTTACTTATTAGTATATATCATTATTGTTTAAATCGTTCTTACTGTAGTCTTTTTTTCTTCTGTACTGTCTTATATTTAAGATTTCTGTGTAAGTTACCCATGAGGAAAAGATGATATTTGATTCAACGCTATTTTGTTTAATTATGTTATACAGCATGCTACATCTTTAAATTAAACTAACTTCTATAAACATGATTTACTTAAAACATGTTATAACGTATCGTTTCACGTTTCGTAACCATCGCGAATTTTCAAATGTATTTTGATAACATAACTGCAGTTCCGTTATATATACTTTTAACACATAGGATTGACGTAATGGTAATGTAAATGAACCATAAAATACGAAATCGAGAAAGGTGTAAGGAGTTTTTTGTAGGAGTAAGTTAGGAACATATTTTATTATAATAAAACATTTTTAATTATGATCGAGGCTAACTAGTGTTTTTATAATTAAAAACACTTAAGTCTTAAACACAATTTTGTTTTTATGTTTAATTATTTTAAACTTGTAAAAATAAATTTTATCTTTTTTTCTTAAAGTCTTCAAAAAATAAGGAATGTATACTTAAAGTTTTAAAATCACCACCACCCCCTTGCTGTGGACTGATTTACAAATCAAAACAGACTTTGACCTTCAACAAATTACATTCATTTGAAAATATATATGCTGTGCATAGCGTATAAAACACGTAGATCATTTCATTTAAATGTATTTATCAAAATGTAGGTATATTGTTTGTTATCCCTTTTAGCGTCTATATATATATTTACAGATGATTTTCTGTTGTAATTTTAAAATAACATCCAAACAGAAATCTTTTTTTTTTTTTCAATTATATGCGAATACCCAGATAGCAATTTTAATTTGCAGAAAATTTTCAGCAATCTTACTTTGCAGACTTTCAAAGTTGCAGCAAGCTCAGCATGACAAGTCTGAAAGTTCATAACAAGACTGCAACAAGATTATGCAAACTCCGAAGTCACCATACTTTGAACTTGCAGCTAACTTGTCGTGCAAGTTGCAGTCTTCTTGCATCAAGCTTACTGCAAACTCATAGCAAACTAGTAATATTGCGATGTCACACTATTTGCAAACGCATTGTAAACTTGCAATCAGAACATCTGCAAACTCGGAATCTTGTCATGACAAGTTCGCGACAAGCATAGCTGCAAATATGCAGTAATTTCATTGAAATGTTGTTAATTCTCTGAATTTTGCGTTTACAGGTAAAATAGAATTTTTTGAGACAGCAGATGTGCATTCACCAAAATTTGGGAAGAACTTCGTTTTGATGCTAAAAATGAAAATCCGATGAGTACTAAAGGAATAAAGTTGTTTTACCATGTTCTGTAGGCAAAAAGGGTCATTTTTAGCTCGGGGAAGGGGGTAACTCAAAAGAATTTTAAGTAGGTGAAAGGGGATATTATTTATTATGTATTTTCTAATTCCGAATGAGGTGAAATCATCAGCAAGTCAATACGATAATTTCTTACAAAGTTACGGCCGGCTTTATGAACACAAAGCCAAAAATTATACTTTTGCAGGTAAAATAGGATGTGTACAGTAACAACTATTCACGAAAGCTTGAAACAAACTTCGTTTTGGCACTAGAAATTAAGATCCGGTGTGTCCCCAAATGTAAAGTTGTTTTGCCGTGTTTTTTTTTTTTTTGGGGGGGGGGGGGGGGGATGGGCATTTTAGCTCGAGAGGGGCAAAATTCAACTTTTTTTAAATAGGGCAAGTAGGATATCGTTTCGTATGTATCTTTTAATTCCGATTTGAATAACATTATCCGCAAGTCAAAGCGATCATTTGTAAGACAATTACTGCAGTTTTTATCAATACAAAGTGGAAAATTATACTTTATTTTTGAGTATACTTTTGTCACATTTATTTTCGTTCAAAACAAGTTCTCTATATCATATTAAGTCATCTCAAAATTATTAAATGTCCTCAAAATAGCAATAAATAAAATCAGGATAGTTTTGAGTTCACTTCAAAGTCATTAAATTTACCAAAATCCACTACTTATTACCTGCCGTAACTTTGTAAATATTGATCGTATTGGCTTGCGTGCGGTGTCATTCGGTTCAGAATGAAAAAATTCGTAACAAACGATACCGCCTTTGACCTTTTAAGAATAAGTTCAAGTCTCCTCCCCCCCCCCCCCTCCTCACAAAAAAACTTGATGAAAGAACTTCATTTTTTAAGGGACTCATCGGATCTTTATTTCTAGTGCCAAAGTTCTTAACAAATTTTTGTGATTGGCTATCAGTTGCTGCTGTAAAAACTTACTTTACCTGCACTAAAGTATAATTTTCGACTTTACATTCATAAAACTTAACGAACTATGCAACAAATGATCGTATTGATTTGCAAATGGCATCATTCGATTAAAAAAGCATAATAAACGATACCCGTCTCTTGACCTACTTAAAAATTTTTCAGCTTTCCCCTCCTGCTCCCTGAGTTAGAAATGCTCCCAAAACATGGTAAGAGAACCTTATTTTTTGATGACTCATCGGCTCTTCATTTTTAGTGTTAAAACGAAGTTCTTCCCAAATTTTTGCGAATGGCCATCAGTTTTATATTATTCAATTTTTGGTATATATGAGGTTCATTCAAGTTCTAAGGCCTCCGATTTTTTTTCTAACTAACTACTCACCCAAAAACTATGAAACTGGTGTTACTTCTAGATGTAATCTCCCTGCAGACGTACGCATTTTTCACAACGTCGAGGCCATGATTCCATGGCCACGACGAAGGCTTCCTTAGGAGTCTGTTTTGACCAATGGAAAATCGCTGAAGCAATAGCAGCACGGCTGGTGAATGTGCGGCCACGGAGAGTGTCTTTCATTATTGGAAACAGCCAAAAGTCACTAGAAGCTAGGTCAGGTGAGTAGGGAGCATGAGAAATCACTTCAAAGTTGTTTTCGCGAAGAAACTGTTATGTAACGTTAACCCGATGTGCGGGTGAAACAGCACGATTTGCTTCAGCGATTTTCCAGTGGTCAAAACAGACTCCCAAAGAAGCCTTCACCGCGGCCATGGAATCATGGCGTCGAAGTTGGGAAAAATGTGTACGTCTGCAGGGAGATTACGTCGAGAAGTAACACCAGTTTCATAGTTTTCGAGTGAGTAGTTACTTAGAAAAAAAATCGGAGGCCTTAGAACTTGAATGCACCTCGTATATTTTACCTGTACGCTAATAGTCGTACTTTTCATTGTTGTGCGTGTTTTGTGCAGGATTCTATATAATCGGAGGTTTGTCAAATGCTGGACATTTTTATGCTATATAGACTGAGTAGACAAGGACTTATAGTTTTAAGTAGATTTCAAATCACCACAAATACTCTACCACACCTAGGAATTAAATCCGACATAGTTGAATGGAAGGCCACGGTGTTAACCATTCAATTACCTGGTAGGTAATCCCCAATAACTTCCAATAATGCACTTTAATTTGTTTAGGAGATTTATTAGGCACACCAATTCTCAATTAACTGCATATACTTCTAGTTCTTAGAAAGTAATTGAAAACATTATCTAAAAACAAGTAGTCCATTTACATAACCAATTCAAAGCAAACTGTATTATATGTCTAATTTGATTAATAATTTATTATATCAGAGTATATTAGCTCTTAAATTTCTATTTTTCCTAATAAATTTCACGCAATTAGGAAATAAATTTAGTTTAGACATAACTATCATATTATGATGTGATATGATAGTATCATATCATATCATATCAAGATATAGCTGCCAATCAAGAAATTCTAAATTCTTGCAAAATTAGCCATCCCTGGCGAGTCGTTTGGTTCTCCCTAAAATATATGGTTTTCATGTTATAATTTATTTTACTTGCCTAAGCATTCGCCAAATCGGAAGATTCTGATAGAGAAATAAAGAAATCTGTATTTTTATGTTAACCGGGTGCAGGTAATAAATCGCCAAATATCCAAAATCGCATCGCATTTTTTTCCCTATTTCATTAAAAATATAATCCTTTCACTTATTTTATTTAAAATACATAACTTCAATCTAAAATACCTAATTTTCACTTAATTTTTATAAAACAGTAAAACAATAAATAATATCATAAACGAAGCCATTACATTTCAACATCGAAGCACTGTTTTTAGTTTTCTAAGCGAACAATAAAAAATGCTGCAGGCAGTGTTAAAAAAAAGATGCTATAGGCGAGATTTGCGCCCGGCTAACATTCCACTTTGAACAAAACTATATTAATATAAACACAACCCCCAATCTCAACTTCATATATAATTTTATTAAAGAAAATATAATTTATTTTAATTTCTTTATGGCCAAAGTGGAATATATTGCTAAAACACTGAAACTTCTCGGAAAAGAAAAAACTCATTTTAAAATTAAAATTGCCCTATTCTCAAATCTGAATAAATATAAAACCACAACAACAAAATATTTGAAAAGTTTGAAGAAATAAAAAAGAACAAAGTTAGAATAAAACAGTACAGGCTATAACATAATTACAAAGTTTATTTTCACACAGTTACAGATAATAGTTCACACAGTTCACAGTCAACACAGTATACAACAAATATATATACAACATAATAACAATAACAAAGTATAGTATTTACCAAATTAACATTATGCAACATTCTTCTCTATAATTGTTTCATGTCTTTGAATCCTAAAATAGAGAAACAAAAGAGTGCATTTAAAGAAATTACAAGTTAAATTTTTACAATATTTCAAATGAAAATCAAATTTCAAAGTAATTGCTTAAGAGGTGCAAAGGCCAACTTAGTGAAAAAGTTTCCATGCCGGGACTCGAACCCGGGCCATCAGTATAGCGCACTGACGTTCAACCGACTAAACCAGATGGAACGATACCCAGCCTGGAAAATTTCTCACTATTATATGTTGCGCCTCTTAAGTAATTTCTTTGAAATTTGATTTTCATTTGAAATATTGTATTCAAGGCGAATGCTTCTCTCTAGAATTATTTCCATGTATTAATATACCCGAACAATTCATCAGTAAAATTCTTGTGAAACTGGAATCCCCTTTCCTATTGTATCGAAGACTTTTATCATTTTTTTCCTTTGAATGGAAATGATTAAATAAATAAAAATTTTCACTTTCATACAATACGCTGAAATAAATTCATACCTTCATCGCAATAGCAACCTCTCATTTTGAACGTTCTACACGCACGAAAGTGGAATAAACTTTGTGGAAAAAGTGTTTAAAGTGGAAGGAACTTTTCAAGTGGTACAATTCTTTTCATAATCAGTACTATTAGCTGGTCTTCCATCCATAAACAAAATTGTGAAAAATGATTCAATAAAATCCTTTTTACTTTTAGTCAAGGCAATAGAGACCGCATAGGGGCTCTAACTAGCAAAATTCATGGTAGTTCTGGAAAAAGGCTTACTATATGTTTTTTGGGTCGCTGAATCCGAATTTTTAACTTCCCACCAAAATTTCCCCCGGCAACCCCACCAAATTTTGGTAAAATGCCCCCCAAAAAAGGTTTTTATTTAAAAAATTATTGTTTTAGGGAAAAAGTATCCAGAAATTCAGAAAGTACACAAAAGTTTCAACAAATAAGATACATGACATTATGACGTAGGATGAATGGGAGGGGGGGGGGGGATCTACCTCAGAACATGCGCCGCGGTACTGCCTAGACTAAGTTGCGCAATTCCACTTAACCACTCACATCGTTTACATTCGCCCTCCCGTCTCCCCTCCAAACTTTCCCTATAAGGTTTACTTTAAGTTTTGTGGGTCCCTGAGCCCGAATTTTTAACTTCCCCCAAAATTCCCCCCCTCCACAATCCCCCCAAAATAGTTGTTTTAAAACTAAATTTTTTATTGTTTTAGGGGAAAAGTATGTAGAAATTCAAAAAGTAGACAAAATTTGCAACAAATAGGATACATGACATTATTACGTAGGATGAACGGGGAGGGGGATGGCTGCCTCTGAACATGCACTGCGGCGCTACGTGCACTAAGTTATGCAAGTCCAGGCAATAGCGATTTTACCTTGACAAATTAATGCTAGTTCTGGATTTCGACTCACTTTATAATTTTTGGGTCGCTGAATCCGAATTTGTAACTTCCCATCAAAATTTCTCCCAGCAACACCCCCCCCCCCAAAAAAAAAAAAAATGATTTTTTGAAAAAAAAATTGGCTTTTGAGAACAGCGCGCGGGGAATGTTCCGAGGCAGCCCCCTTCCCCCCCCGTTAATCCTACGTGATAATGTCATACATCCTATTTGTTGCAAATTTTGTCTACTTTCTGAATTTCTACATACTTTCCCCCTAAAACAATAAAAAAATTAATTTAAAAACAACTATTTTTTTGGGGGGGGGGGGTGCGGGGGGGGGGAGAATTTTGGGGGAAGTTAAAAATTCGGATTCAGCGACCCAAAAATCTTAAAGTAAACCTTATAGGGAAAGTTCGGAGGGGAGACGGGAGGGCGAATGTAAACGATGTGAGGGGTTAAGTGGAATTGCGCAACTTAGTATACGCAGCACCGCGGCGCATGTTCTGAGGCAAATCACCCCCTCCCCATTCATCCTACATCATAATGTCACCTATTTTACTTGTTGCAAATTTTGTCTACTTTCTGAATTTCTAGATACTTTTTCCCTAAAACAATAAAAAAATTGATTTTTTTTAATAAAAACCTTTTTTGAGAGGCATTTTACCAAAACGTGAGGCATTTTGAGAGGCATTTACCCAGCCTGGAAATTCCAGGCTGGGTATCGTTCCATGTGATTTAGTCGGTAGAACGTCAGTGCGCTATACTGATGGCCCGGGTTCGAGTCCCGGCATGGAAACTTTTTCACTAAGTTGGCCTTTGCACCTCTTAAGCAATTACTTTGAAATTTGATTTTCATTTGAAATATTGTATGCAATGCGAATGTTTCTCTTTAGAATAAATTCCATGTATTAATAAATTTTTACAGTTTTAAAAAATTCTACTTACAATTAGTTCTAAAGGCCATCACAAATTAGAATTCCTCACGCTAATGTTAATACAGTGGGACATATTTTTTAAAAATAAGTGTTTGTATTTTTATATTTGTAAAATACTTTTTCTTTTATATTCGATAGCTGAGGTCAATTTCTAAAATTGTCGTTTTTAATTTAATTTTAATTTTGTTGAAGTTTTTATTTTATTTATTTATTTTATTTATTTTATTTATTTTATTTATTTTATTTTATTTATTTATTTATTTATTGATGTGGACACTTTCATTGGCTCTAAAAGTGAAAGTATATAAAAAGTCATTTAAAAATATTGAAATGCAAACGAGATATTTTTAATAATATGTCCTGTTAGCGAGCTATCGTTTCCGCTGGAGTGAAGTAGCTGTTTAAGGGTGATATTCTCGAAATGTAATAAAACATTAAAGTAGAAATAAATAAATCTATTTTTGCAGGCAACAAGCCATAGATCTTTTTGCCAAACTTTCAATCAAGCCAGACTTAACAATGTGGAAATTGCTTCTGGCAAACTGCACAATAATAAAGTTAACCTCTGGCTTAACTTGGCATAATTAAAATAATAATAATAAATAAATAACGTTTGAAATGTCTAAACTTAGTCAACCATAATAACCATATAACAAGCTAAACTCAGCAACCACCATTCAGACTTCGCAGCGTCTAAAAACATGGGCCCCACCAGTGGCCGAGAGGTTCTGCTCTCGAAGCTGGTAGACGGGAGGTGCTGGGTTCGATCCCAATCGCGCCCGTCGGCCTAATCGTTCGGAGTTTTCGTGGTTTTCTTCGAACCGTGGATTTCCATGCGTTAATACGGATTAGGTTCCCTTAGAAAGACCTCCACGGAAGGCACCCCCCCTCGGGCCTATATCCCTCGTGTAGATAATTGGCCGTCAACAATCAACCCAACCCAACCCTAAAAACATGGTAATATATCCTGCTTGAAAAAGACTACTCTGTTACAAATAATGATGTTATCACGAACGGACGGCGACTATTTTCTGTAGTCGTATTGCTATGCTTTTCCTTTTTAATGGGGTATTTTTCGGTTACCATAGCCACGGCTGCCGCGATAGCTGGCGTCTGTTTGGTGATTGATAAATAAGGCAAGTCACACACTAGCGACACATAAGACATGTCGCTTGAATTCGCTGGAAAAACTGATTTAAAACAGGTTTGAAACAACTTCGTCCTTTGTTTCGACCGGTTTTTGCGCTACATGTCGCTTGTCGTCTCAGTGTGGGATGCGCCTTAGGCACATGCCACCATCAACCGACATTCCGTTAAATTATACTTCCGTGAGAAATTGCAATTTTTAAAAAACATTGTTCTGCGTATCTTTGTCCCATTGGTTGGGGTAAAAGTACGCAGTGATGGGGCAAAGATACCCAGTGCGTATTTATGCCTCATTACTGCGGGTTTTTGCCCCATTTCCACTCAAACGAATGAGTTATGTAAAAACATTAGAAAATGTCACTAGTACTGTACACATACTGCGAAAATCTGCACCAAAAACTGGCAATAAGTAATAATTAAAAGAATAAAACTTTTAAAAAATCGCCATAGGTGATTTTTTTACAAAGGTTTATTCTTTTAATTATTTTTTATTTTATGGTGATTTTTTACAGTTTTATTGTTTTAATTATTTTTTATTTTATGGTGATTTTTTACAAGTTTTATTATTTTAATTAGTATTTTGTAGTTAACCTTTAACTGATGTTACCGGTCTCACAGACCGCTGCTTTTTTCAATTTTTATCGTTTAACTTATAACTTTCAGTTTAACTACAAACACTATCAAAATATTGTTTAATTTGGAACTTTAGTGCTATCACCAGAAACTTTTGAATAGGTTAATTTTAATTATAACAGCCCTGTATAAAAAGTTTAGTACAAAATCACCATCCTACGAGTTAATCGCGCCTTTTATTCATCTTTCGATAGAGCGGTCTCACAGACCACTTCACAGTAGTTATGTGATGATTTCTGTCACATCAGTTAAAAGTTAAACTGAAAATTATAAGTTAAACCATGAAAAAAAAAACAGTGGTCTGTAAGATTGCAAATAACAGTTAACCGGTAACTGTTGTGACAAAAATTGTTGCATAAATACTGTGAGCGAGGACTGCTATAATTAAAACTCACCTATTCAGAAGTCTCAAGCGTTAGTAGCGTTAGTTCTCTAGCGTAACACCTGAAGAAATTAATACGTATAGTTAAATTAGAATCTATAGTAAATCCCACTAATCTATAGTTAAACTGAAAATTACAACTTAAACCGCGAAAAAAAACAGCGGTCAGCATGACCACAAACAGCGGTTAAACCTTAACTGCTCTGACAAAAAATGTTCCATAAATGCTGTGAGCGATGTCCGAGAACGCTTGATCTTAGAGTGAATAAAAAAAAAGGGTTGACTGACTCGTAAGATACTGTTTCTGCGCTAAACTTTATATAAAGGGCTATTACAATAAAAATTCCCTTATTTAGATGTCTTTAGCGATATTACTAAGTTTCCAAATGAATCAAAATTGAACTAACATCAATAGTTAAACTGAAAATTACAAGTTAAACTGTGAAAACTGAATATAGTAGCGGTCTGTGAGACCGTTAACAGGGGTTAAGGGTTAAGACTTAAAGCAAAAGCATTTCATGAAACAGTAATATTGATTTTTAAAAGTATGTAGGTAGATACCTATGTTCTATATTTAAATTTAAAAAAAAAAACAAAACAAAACAAAAAACGGTCAACTGTGAGTATTACTCGCGCCCAGATGGTTCCGTACAATAAATATATAAATTATTAACTGTATTATTAAAAAAATCGTTGCTAAAAGAATAATAAGACTTTCTAAAAAACTATACAATGTAGGGTTGGGTGTAGCTGTAGGGGAATGGCGGTCACTTAAGGGAAAACATGAATAGCTTGTCAAATTTAGAGAAAAAAATCAATATTTTATTAACGAAGTATAACTCCAAAGCATAAGGAACAGTTTACAATCAACTAATTTGCATAAAAGTTTAAGGAATTTTTTTATCGTTTTATTTAAATAACCATCGATTGAGCGGTAATGCCCGACATGGTAGGGTAATTGAACTCAGACTTTGAATACAACATTTAAGTAAGACAAAAGTCACATATGTAGTTCTGTGGACTGTTCACACCACTGCAGACTTTTTGCGACCACCTCACACATATTAATCACACATATTGTGTTACACATATAGTGGGCTACTTTTTTAAAATTTAGGTTTTTTTATTTTCACCACTTTTTTGAAATCGTAAAATTCTCATTGTTTAATGACATATTAATTAAGGCGAAAACAGGAGAAATTTACCATTTCAAAAAAAGTGGTGTTTCTCAATAAAATTTGAATTTTTAAAAAGTTGCCCACTGGCAAAACTTCTGGAATTCCACGCGAGCGCCATTACCCGTTATCGCCATTTTGGGTTTTAATGCATTATAATTGGCGTAACAACGCACTACAAAAATAAATAAAAGCATTAAAGTACAGCTAAATGTATATATTTTGTAGACATAATGAGTAAATTAATATTTGAAAATAAGAGTGTCCACTTACTTTCAAGTTAGATGTCGTAGAATTTTATAATAAAACAACTGCAAATTAATAACGTGAGGACACAAAAATACTTTCCATCCGACGGTCATTATATCCTTACTGGGAACTTACGATGAAGTTCGCTAGGTGCCGGTACCGATCGCACGTTTTCAATTCTATTCTGTTTAGAGATATTGGCTGAGCGGGATTGCCCTTCTGAGCGTCATTACCCTAATTTTCCCTATATACTGGAAAAGTATGAATGGGTTTACCATAAAAGTTCAAAGAGATATGAAGCTTAAATAATGTCAAATATTGCCATTCTGTATAACTCTTTTTTTAATTTTATCCTAATCTGTTTGTGATGAACTTAATTTGGTACTGACAATAAAAGTAGTTCATACTTAAATTTCATTTGGCATTTCATAAAACTAAATTCAGCGTAGTATATAATCTTTTCTTTTTATAGTGTAGCTAAAACAAAACCCTTGTTCAAAATTTAACGTCGCCTTGATCCGTGCCGCGTTTTTCCAGATATGTTTTTAGTTAACTTTTAAAGACACGGGAGGCGTATTGGAGATCCACTCAATGCAAACTAGTCGCTAATCCCATAGTATTTATGTGATTAATTCTAATTAAATTAGTCTGTTTTAAACAATTTGACGTTTATTGCTTTTATACTGCTACTGGTTATTGTATTACAAAAATGAATCATTAAAAGTTGTTATATGGTCTTTAAAAGCCGATGGTACATAGAGTACGCCGCCCCTGTCATTATGCATGTCCAAACCGCCCGTGTCTTTAAGGGTTAATATCTAGGCTAATTACCGACTGATTTACTCGAAAATCTCTATCAACAATGTTTTTATACTTCTGCTACGATAGGTACCTCCTGCGCTCCGCAACACCTTTGTTGAATGCAGGGGCGGATTTATTAAGTGAGGGGCCCCTCTCGCTGGAACTTTTTGTGGGCCCTTCCATCTTGAAAAATTGGGTATATTTATAATATATACTAATAAAAGAAAATTTCGCTCTGTGTGTGTGTATTCGCGATGGCTAGCGAAATCTACCGCACGTACAAAGCGGAAAATTTTTATGAGGGTAGTCCAAGGCCTTTCCTGATACATCTGAAACTCAGAATTCTAAAATATCTACTTATAAACTGAGTTATTCATTAACAATCGCAACGCACTCTCATTAAAAACTCATCTCAGTCAACGAGAGGGAAAAAGCAAGCCTTATTTACGCATCATGAGAAAATGAACATCGAAAAGAAGTAATTCCGGGGGAAGGGGGGGGGGTATTTTGTCATATTAACTTACATCTGCCAATCCGCTTACTAAAGTTACAAACGGAAGACATATTCTAAAAGATCGTACCCTTATGTCTCAAATCCCATAATCAATTTAAAAAAAAATATCGCGGTTAACCTTTTGAAAAAGAAAATTCAAAGAGGGTCATTTAAAAAAAAAAAATGATTTTCTCCCTTATGGCAAAGCCCCTCCAGGGTCTAATTTTAGAGGTACCGACAAACCCAAAATATGTTCTTAAAGATAAAATCTTCTAATCGATGGTGCAATCGGTTTTTAAAAATATGAATTTTAACCCTTTCAAATAACCGACGACCTCGGGTCACTTCGCGCCTCAAGGAGACGATATTTTTTGTATGCTAAAAGTAACTAAACATCCGTATGTACCAGTGGTGTAGTCGTAAAAAAAAAACAGAGGGTAAACGCTCTAAGCAGAGGGTATACGCTCAAGGCAGAGCGTATACCCTAGAGTGTATATACTATAGCTTTCTTAAGAAACAGAGGGTATACGGTGTTCCTTAAAAAAATCCAGAAGGTATACGGCGTATGCCCCCGTATACCCTCCACTACGTCCCTGGTATGTACACAGTCTTTTAGAGAATCTCAATAGACTAGATTTAGATCACCTACAAAAATTATGAAACATTCGGACGGGTAGAAATATTTTTTACAAAATAAAATGGTGTGAAATTTTTGGCGAAATCTGTAGAAACGTTAGTGTTTCGTCGCGGTTTTGCCCTAGTAAAAACCTGAGTGTTTCGTCACGGTTTCGCTCGCTTTTGTTAAGCATAGGCTCCAAAAAATCTAATTACGCAGAAAATAAAATACCAAATAGCATATACTTTTAATTCAATATTTTTTCATTTAAAAATATAAATTCAGACAAAATGGAGTTAAAGATATAAAGTCATACAAATTTGAGGTTCATTTAAGAGTCATTCATCACGGGTCCGGGCAATGCCGGGCGGGTCAGCTAGTTTAAAAATAATAGCTATTCAAAACTTAATTGCAATAATTACTAACAAATAAATTAAAATGTAATCAATCGTTAACGATTAATTATACGAAATTCATTTCATATTCAAATTACTTCAGATTATTCTACACGAACTTAGATACTGTGACGGATAAATGTGCTAAAATTGTGTATCTTATTCAAGTTTAATTCAAGCTAAATTCAAGTTTGTATGATTTTATATCTTTGGAAAATCGGTACCCCAATGCCTTTGGCGTCATAGAGTTTTCAAATGAACTTAGTTTTTCCGGGGCCCCAATGGCTTCGACAGCGTCGAGTGTGTTCCCAACAAACCTCTTTCCAGTGGCGTAGCCAGGGTGGGGGTCCAAATGCTCTGGATACCAATGATTTTGTAACGTTCAGTTCGCCTTATCTAATTGGAGAATTTTGTGCTAGTAATCAAGACAAAGAAAACTTTAACTGGTATCTAGAGCATTTGGACCCCCTCTCTGGCTATGCCATTGTCTCTTTCTGAACAAACCTGTGACCTAGGTTGCCACTGTCTGAGGTAGCGTATACCCGAAGTGCTCCGTAAGGCCGAAGATAATCGAAAATCAAGTTGAATGACCCAAACCCCGTAGTTATCGGGCTCATAGAACCCGAGATTAGATTATAACGCTTCCTCTAGTGGTAGAATATGGAACTAAAATCTGTATAACAATCTTAAGATAAATTGAAGGAACCAATTTTCGATTAAATCGAGCCATAGAAACCGAGAAAAGAATGCGCCGTTAACGTTCGAAAATGGTGGTAACAAAAGTCCAAGATAAACTTTCATAATAAAAAGCCGAGGAAAGAATGTGGAAGGTGCCCCCTCCATCTATAAATTTAACAAAGTCTCTTTAACATTAACCCAATATTTAATTTACGGATTAAATACCCCCACCTCTCTAAAATTAATCACTTACCTTTAACAGTAGCGTTATTTTTAATTTACGACTGTAGTGAGTAAACGTAAGTTGATGCCGAAAAGAAGATTATTCGAAAAAGTTGGTAGCAAGGGTATAAGGAAATTTTTTAGTAGTTTATAACGTGGCAGGAGGACCCTAGAACTATATTAAAGAAAATTGCAAGAGAATCGGATCAAGGGCCTCAAGAAGGCGATTAATATTCAAAATTGGTGGTAGCTGAAGTCTGATAATTTTTTTGTTGTTGTTCATGGAGTAGCTGAAAAACCAAACAAGTTGTTAGAAAAGAAAAAGCTAGTGAATCGGACTATTTTTAAGGGAGTTATAATAGGGGGATCAAAAGGTACCAAGGTGATAGTTGAGAGCAGGATTCTAAGATAAAAAGGCGATGAAAGGTCCTAGTATTTAGCTCTTTAGATCTCCAATTAGTCGAAATTAAACATAACGTACAAATTAATCATTAGAATAAAAAGTTAAATAAATGCGCTAAAAATAAGGGGAAATACTTAAAAAGGGACCTAAGGCCCCAATAAAAATATGAGGGGTAGGTGGAAATCCTAAAAAGTTGTTAGAAAAAAGCTAGTGAATCAGACCATTTTTAAGGTCGCGATAATTAGGGGGCCCAAAAGGGGTCAACTGATAGCTGAGAGCAGGTCCCTGAGATTAAAACATGTTAAAAGGTTCTAGTAGTCACTTTAGATCTTTAATTAGTCGAAATTACACATAGGGTATAAATTAATCATTTGAATAAAAGTTTAAAGAAATGCGCAAAAAATGGGGAGGGGGGTGCTTAAAAAGGGCCCTAGTGCTCCAATAAAAATATGAGGGTGTTGATGTTGACCTGGGGACAGGAGTCCAAGACTCAATTTTAAATTTATGCATTGACAGTGACAGAATTAGGGAGTGAAAAATGCGCCCAGTCAGTGGCGTACCCAGGATTTTATTTCGGGGGGGGCTGACTTAAATTTTCATAATGTTCTAAATCTTACAAACACGTTGCATTGTGTTAAATCATTTTTGTCAATAAGGCCGTAGCCAGAGGGGGGGGGGGGGGGTGCAAGAGTGACTTTGTTCCGAATTTTCCGAAAATTTGAAAAATTCGGTCATCAGTCCGAAAATTTGGACTTAAAAAATTATCGCGATTTTTGACAAATGGTCGCCGAAAAAAATCAATTTCGTCAATCGTTCGCAAAAAAAAAATCAATTTCGTCAATCGTTCGCAAAAAAATCTCCAATTTCTTTAAAGGATCAAGGAAAAAACCGGAATTATGTCATACGGCCGCAGATAAAATGCGAAGTTTGCCAAAGGATCGCGAAAAAAAAGTCAAATTTCGTCAAATGATAGCGGAGAAAACGTGAATTTCGTCAAATTATTCTAGAGGAAACGCTAATTTCGTCAAAATGAGCACAGAAAAAACCCGAATTTCGTCAGAAGGCCGCAGAAAAAACGCGAATTTCATCAAAAGGTCGCGGAAAAAACGCGAATTTCGAAAAAAAGATCGCTAAAAACACGCATTCCGTCAAAGGGCTGCGAAAAAGAAGCTAATTTCGTAAAGGATCGCAAAAAACGCGAATTTCGTCAAAGGGACACGGGAAAACGTGAATTTCGTCAAAAGGCCACAGAAAAACGCAAATTTCATCAAAAAGACGAGAAAAAGCGCGAATTTCGACAAAAAGCCGCGAAAAAACGCAAATTTCGAGGAAGGATTGCTCAAAAACGCGAATTTTGTCAAATGACCACAGAAAAAACGCGAATTTCGTCAAAGGACCAGAGAAAACTGCAAATTTCGACAAAGCATCGCTAAAAAAACACGCATTCCGTCAAAGGGAAGCTGAAAAAACACGAATTTCGGCAAATGACCACAGAAAAAAACGCGAATTTCGACGAAGGATTGCGTAAAAAAACGTGAATTTCGGCAAATGACCTCAGAAAAAACGTAAATTTCCTCAAAGGGCCGCAGAAAAAACGTAAATTTCCTCAAAGGGCTGCAGAAAAAACGCAAATTTTGGCAAAGGATTGCTAAAAAAAGTATGCATTCCGTCAAAGGGAAGCGAAAATAACGCGAATTTCGTTAAAGGATCGCAAAAAAAAGCATGGTCACAAAGAAGGGCCACAGAGAAACGTGACTTTCGGCAAAAGACTGCGGAAAGAAGCGAATTTCGTCAAACAGCAGCGAAAAAACAAAAAAACACGACCATTTCCATAAAAAAACGCGAATTTCGTCAATGAGCCGCGAAATTTATCAAAAAGACGAGAAAAAAGCGAATTTCGTCAAAAAAGCCGCGAATAAAACGCAAATTTCGACGAAGGGTTTCGTAAAAACGCGAATTTCGGCAAAAGTTCACGAAAAAAACTCGAATTTCATCAAAAACTCGCGGAAAAAATGCAAATTTTGACAAAGGATCACGAAAAAAAAACGCGAATTTCGTCAAAGGGTCGCGGAAAAAAGCTAATTTTGTCAAAAGTTCGGGGAAAATGCAAATTTCGTCAAAGCGTCGTGATAAAAACCTGTATTTCATCAAAGGATCGCGTTAAAAACACATACAAATATCTGTGTTTATTATTATATGTATAGTTTTTAAACTGAAATAATATGCTGAACTTTTTAGAAATCTGGTTAACCCGAACCCACTCAGCCTGAAATTGACCTGAATATAAACAGAGTTAACCCAAACTACAACAAAAATAATTAGCAGCAGCCTCTCCTTTCCCCCTCTGCTGTAACTTTTCAGAAAATTTGCTGAGAATTTCAGATTTTTTTTTTTTTTAACTCAGACTCAAATCTGGGGGGAAGGGGGGAGGGCACGGGTCCGATCCTGAGACCGTCCCACGTCGAAATCTGTTGAAAAGTGTTACTGTTTTTTTTTTATATACTTTCATTTAAAAGAAAGTCATTATAACATAAAATCTATAAAATTGTTCTTCCAATCCCCGAAACTAAATTCTGGCTACGGTTCTTGTTTAACAATAAATTAATATTGTAACAAACACAAAATATTTTTTGTATACACAAAATATTTTCATACACATATATAAAATAAAGACTTTGTTTATTATTTGTGCATTGCACAAGTAATAAGAAGGACTTTAAACCGTTCCAGATGAAAAATACTGGCTGCAAAGTTAAGACAGAATAGGAAGATAAGTGGGGGGAGGGGACATTACCGAACTCCAAAGATGTCTTTGCAGTCAAACAAGAAGTCACTGTGTATCTTACAGATACGAGGAAGTAATCGAGTGTTAAAAACAAAAGTTAATGAATATCATTCACAGTCAGCTCTTCCGCACATATATAGTGTGCCTGACTTCCGACTTACCAAAATTCTGAAGGGATTAGCTAAGGTGTCATTATGCCCTAATATGGGACTAACAAGAAAGACAAGTGCGATGCATGACAAATATATATATAATTGAATTGATCTAAAAAGTAAGAAGTAAACTTTTTTTACCATTTAATCTGACCGTTTTGGCAGGTAAAAGAGGTTTAGTCCCTTCAACCCTCCGCAACCCCATATTTCGGTGTGGCATGGAGATGCGACTGAAAAATGAAAGTTAATAAGCTACTTTTACGGTCAACTCTTCCGCACCGGATTTCAGATTTAGACGAAATCGACTTGAGATTAGCTGTGGTGTTACTGTGCATTAACATACCCCCGCATTGACAATCTTGGCGCCCGCCGACTATGGGAAAAATTAAAAAAATCCTTAAATTAAACTACTTTTAGATTTGTCGAATTTATTTGTAGGTCTCTTGAACTCAGTATATATGTTTTCATTTATCGAGTAAAACAGTGATTTCAGTCATTTGAAAATGGATTTTGTGGTCTCAAGTAAATTTGGTCGCAGGACTGAGGAGGATATGGGATTAACAGGAAAAACAAACTCGTGGCATGCCAGAAAATAAAACAAATTTATCTGAAAAAGAAGGAATATCAGCCCTTTTTTCATTTCACTGCGATCTTTTCAGAGGTGGAATGGAGCTGTAACGTCATAACCCCCGTCCCCATCGAATCCTTTGGTGTATGCTGGGGCATCACTGTGCACTAATATATGGGACTAACCAGAATAGCTGCGTCGCAGAAAAAAATTAAAAATTAATCTCAAAAGAAAGAAAAAAAACTGGAATTTTTTTTTCATTTCATATTTGATTATTTCGGAAGAGTAAGTAACCCCATCAGCCCCTTCCCCTCATTGGGTATACTGTGGTGTAACTGTGCGTTGATATGAGACTAGCCAGAACGTGTAGTTCGTTGTATTGCAGAAAACAAGTGCATTACAAATTCATCTCGAACAAAAAGAAAAATATCAGCCTTTTTTCATTTCATTTTAGACTATTTTGGGAAGGGGCTGTAACCCATCACCCTCTTTCTACTTCTTTCGGTATAATGTGGTGTCACTGTGCACTAATATGGAACTAAAGAGAAGAGAGTGTCTAGTCTGTTGAATAATAGGAGAAAAAAAATACAAATTTATCTCAAAGAGAAAGAAAAAAAAGCAATATTTTTTTATTTCATTTCCGACTATTTCGGGAGGAGGGGGCTGTAATTCCATCAGTCCCCTCCCCATCTTTGGGTATGCTGTGATGTCAATGTGGACTAATATGGTGTTAACGAGAATGGCTATTTCGCTGTATGGCAGAAGAAAAATTACAAATTTATCTCAAACAAGAAGAAAAAAACAGCCTTTTTTTCATTTCATTTTCAACTATTTAGGAAAGGGACACCCCATTAACCCCTTTCACCTCTTTGGGTATAACGTGGTATCACTGTGCACTAGTATGGAACTAAAGAGAAGAGAGCAGCTAGTCTGTTGAATGATAGAGGAAAAATACAAATTTATCTCAAACAAAAAGGAAAATATCAGAACTTTTTCATTTCATGTTCGAATTTTTGGGAGAGGGCTGTAACTCCATTAACCCCCTTCTATCTTTTCGGGTATAATGTGATGTCACTGTACACTAATATGGAACTACAGCGAAGGGAGCGACTAGTCTGTTAAATGATAGGGGAGAAAATGCAAATTTATCTCAAATAGACAGAAAAAAATCAGCTCTACTTTTTCATTTCATTTTCGACTATTTCCAGAGGAGGAAGTTGTAATTCCATCAGCCCCCTCCCCATCTTAGGGTATGCTGTGATGTCAATGTGGACTAATATGGTGTTAACGAGAATGGCTATTTTACTGTATGACAGAAGAAAAAATACAGATTTATCTTTAAAAAGTAAAGAAAAAACACTTTTTTATTTAATTTTTCGCGATTTCTGGTTGGGGGGGGGGGGGGGCTGTAACCCCATCAACCCCCTTTCTCTTCTTTGGTGTCAATATGGACTAATATCGAACTAAAGCGAAGGAAGCGCATAGTCTGTTGAACGATAGGGGAAAAATGCAAATTTATCTTGAACAGACAGAAAAAATTCAGCACTATTTTTTCATTTCATTTTCGACCATTTCGAGAGGAGGGGGCTGAAATTCCATCAGCGCCCTAACTAATATAACCTGGACTAATATGGTGTTAACGAGAATGGCTATTTTGCTGTATGGCAGAAGAAAAAATTGCAGATTTATCTTTAAAAAGTAAGAAAAAAACACTTTTTCATTTAATTTTTTGACTATTTCGGGAGGAGTAGGGGGGGGGGCTATAACCCCGTCAGCCCCCCTTTCTCTTCTTTGTTGTCAATGTGGACTAATATGGGACTAATGAGAATGGTTTGTCCGCTGTATAACGGAAAAAAATTAAAAAAAAATTCCATAAAAGAAAGACGAAAAATCAGCACCTTTCTATATCACTTTCGAAAATTTCGGGGGGGGCTGTAGCCCCATCAGCCCCCCCCTTGGGTACGCCACTGCGCCCAGTAGCAGAATTTTCCGTGTTAATCTGCAGCAAACCAAAATTTATCTGCGAACCAAGAATACTGGGCCATGCTTACTATCATAAAAAAAATTATAGTAGCCCATAAAATAAGTAAAACTTGCATTTGCAAAGAAAATACAATAAATCTAGAGACAAAAATTATATTTTAATTAATTTTCTTAGCCCAGAATTTTTTGAAAGTTGTTAGAATTGATTTGCAAGATATAAAAAAATCTGCAGCACTGCTGCCGTGCTGCACTGTTTCTGCTACAGGGAAAATGCGTGGCGCACAAAAAGTTCAAGGGACTCCAGACTGGGCCCCAGGGAGCCAGGGCCTTCATTAACTAAATGGAAAAGTTCCTTTTAACAAAGATCGGATTAAAAGGGGGCAATTATTAACAATTGAGGGTACAAAAACTTCAAGGGACCCTGTACCACGTCCCAGGGGACCACAATCTTAATTCGAATGTAGTTGGATATAAGGAAATTTTTTAGTAGTTTATAAAGTAGCCGGAGGAGCCAAGAACTATGTAAATGAGAATTGGATTATTTTTAAAGAAGGGCCCCAAGAAAGCCATTAATATTCAAAATGGTGGTAGCTGAAGTCTGAGAAATTTTTTCCTAGTTCATGTAGTAGGTGGAGGATCTAAGAAGTTGTTAAAAAAAAAAAAAAAAAGCTAGTGAATACGACCATTTTTAAGGAAGCTATAATAGGAGCTGCAAAAGAGGCCAACTGGTAGTTCAGAGCAGGGCTCTTAAATGAAAACATGTTAAAAGGTTACTTTGCGCTTTAGATCTCCCATTAGACGAAATTAAGCATAGGGTATGAGTTATTAGAATAAAATTTTAAAGAAATATGCAAAAATGGGGGAAGATGCATTAAAAAGGGTCTTAGGGCCCCAATAAAAATATGAGAGTTTTGGCCAGGGGACAGGAATCCAAAAATCAACTTTAAAGTTATGCATTGAGAGGGCGACACAATTATGGAGTGAAAAATGCATAGCAGACAAAAAGTTCAAGGGTCTCTGGACCGGATCCTAGGGGGCCAGGGTCTTAACTGGAATGTAGAATCTGGAGATAAACTAAATTGAAAAAGGGTACCAAAAGCGAATATTGGATTAAAAAAGGAGCGTTATTAACAATTTAGGGCACAGAAACTTCCAGGACTCTGTATCGGTTCCCAGGAGCCAGGATCTTAACTGAAACGTAGAAAGGGGGGTAACTAAATGGCGAAAGGCCCCAAAAAACGAAGAAAATCGGATAAAAAAGAGGCAAGCTATTAAAAATTTAGGGCATAAAACTTGAAGGGCTCAGGGGGCCTAGGTCTTCAAAGATTAAAAATCTGACCCTCAGGTACATCAGGAACTGGCTTAGACTATCCTCACCGAAATGTTCAAACTTCTATGTGCGGTAGATTTTGAGAGCCATCGCACACAGTCACACAGAGCGAAACTTTATTTTATTAGTATAGACTAGCAGACCCGGCCGGCGTTGCCCGGGTTCCGTAAATAATAACCTTAAACAAAACTCAAGCTTGTATAATTTTATATCTTTAGAAATTCTTTTAAATGAACCTAATTTCGGAGGCCCCCATTGACTTCCGCAGCGTCTAGAGTGTTCCCAACAAACTTATTTCCGAACGAACCTGTAACCTGGGGTCCCCGTTATCTAAGGCAACATGTACCGGAAGTGCTTCGCACGTGCCGGAGATAATAAAAAACCAAGTTGATTGAGCCAAACCTCGTAGTAATTAAGCCCAAAGAATGCATCATTAATGTTAGGAAATGTTGGTAACTGAAGTCTAAGGTAAAATTTCATAATACAGGAAGTAGCCGAATTAGAATCTAAGTTGAATGAACCAAATCCCGTTGAAATTGGGTCCTTAGAATCTGAGGAAAGAATGCGCCCCGAAGCGGGGGAAAATGCCCCCTCCCTTGTAAATTTCACGAATTACTCTTAACATTAACACGATATTTAATAAACGGATGAAATCCCTTATCTAAAGTTACCTTTAAAGTAACGCGATTTTTAATTTACGGCTGTAGTTTGTAACCGTAAGTTGATGCTGAAAAGGGAGATTAATGTTTGAAAAAAGTGGTAGCTGAGGTATAAAGACCGGGCCCTGGGAACCAGTGTTTTAACTGGAATACAGTTGGGTATAAGAAATTATTTCAGTAGTTTTAAAGTAGCTGGAGGACGCTAAAACTATGCTAAAGAAAATTGTAATAGAATCAGATAAGCTGCAAACAAGCTGCAACAAAGGCTCTAAGAAGCAGATTAATATTCAAAATTGGTGGTAGTTGAAGTCGGGGAAATATTTCTGTCATTCATGTAGTAGCAGGAGGACTTAAGAAGTTGTTTAAAAAAAGAAGCTAGTGAATAGGACCGTTTTTAAGGGATCTATAACAAAGGGCCCAAAAAGGGTCAACTGACAGTAAAGAGCAGGGCCCTAACATGAAAACTTGTTAAAAGATCTAAGTTCTTAGCACTTTAGATCTTCAATTAGTCACAATTAAGCATAGAATAATATTTTAAAGAAATGCTCAAAAAATTGGGTAAATGTTTAAAAAAGGGCCCTAGGGCCCCAATAAAAATATGAGGATGTTGATTTAGGAAGAAGAGTCCAAGACTCAACTTTAAAATTATGTACTGAGAAGGTGAGAAAATCAGGGGGTGATAAATTCTTGGCACACAAAAAGTTCAAGGGGCCCTCGATCGGATCCTACGGCAGCCTAGGGGTCCCAGGATTTAAACTGAAATGTAGAAATGTGAGACTAACTAAATGGAAAAAGGATATCAAAAATGAAGATCGGATTAAAAGGAAGCAATTTATTAATCCGTTATTTGCACAAAAACTTGAAGGGGCCCTGTATCGAGCCACAAGGTGTCAGGGAATAGAAAGTAGAAAGAGAGTAATCTGGAGAGTAGAAAGGCGAGAATAACTAAATGGAGAAAGGTCCCCCAAACGAAGATGATTGGGTGAAAAGGGGACAAGTTATTAACAATTTAGTGCATAAAAACTTAAAGGGGCCCGGTCCTTAAAAAATAAAAAATCTGAGCCACAGGTGCATTAAGACCTGTCTTGGACTATCCTCACTTAATTTTCAGACTTCTATGGGCGGTAGATTTTGCTAGCCATTCGCACACAAATATACAGACAGGGCGAAACTTAGCTTTATTAGTATAGATAATCAGTAACAAAGTAAAAATTCACTTAAAATATCAGCTTTATGAAAACTGCATACCAAATGTGGGGGCCCCGAAATCAGGGGCCTCAGGTTGACGGCCCATGATTTAATTAGTCCCTCAATCTGTATAATTAAATCGTCATAGACTGTCTCTAACAGCGCTTCTTTCGGCTCAGACCCAAGTTTCCTTTGAATCTCACCCTATCCGTCCACAAACGATCATAGTCCTGATAATTCATAAAGGAAAAAGAAAGATAAGGGAAAACTAAAACATTTCTGGGACTAGCAAATGATAGAAAAAATTATATTTGTTACATGAAAATGATATTGTAATATTAACTGAAAAATTTTAAAAACAACACTAAGAAAACCCATTTATCAAAACGTCACATTTCTCTTTCAACTCAAAAGAAGATTTGGGGGCCCCTTGGGATGCGGGGCCCCTCGCGATTGCGACCATCGCGACCCCTTAAATCCGCCCCTGGTTGAATGCCTGAAAATCGAAATTTGTGTGTAATGGTAAAATGCGCTTTTCTCTAAAACTATGTGACCTAGGGTATTCGCTATAGTTTTCCTACAAGGTTTAAATTAACATCTACTACCTCTAATTTCTTCATAATTTTAGTTTCAGTAGATTCGGAAATAGATGGGGGTGGGGGGGGGGGCTTTTTTGCACTACATTTTCGACGATATCTCTGAAAATATAATACTTAAAATTAAAATAAATGTATTTTTAAGTTCAGCGTTACGAAAGCTTACACATGATGTTCTACTCATAAATAAAGAAAATATTTTTTTTTCAAGTAACTTAATTAGCCTCTTTACATTTTTCCTGAATATATTTGTGAATATTTAATAATCTGCAAATATGTGGGTCAATTCAATAGTCTTTATTACTTGCCCCAATTTGAACTTTCCACGTTCCATAGCTTACGAGTAAAATGGCTGTGACAGACACAAAAGTGATCTTATAATGGTTTCGTTTTCACTTTTTAAGTACGGAATCCTACAAAACTTAACTAGAAAAAGAAAAAGGTTGTTAATTACCTTATGTTAGTTAAGTAGATATGATATTTTATACAATGCTATCTTAGAAAAAATATAAAGCTTTCAAACAATGTGATTGTGGAAAGCATTCATCTAGCTAAAACGATGGGGCAAAGCCCCGCATCTTAACCCCTTAACTGTGACATTTGTTTTCTTACAACATAAATTAAAAATGGGGCTGGACACCACTTTTTCCATACTAAAATATTTACCTTACTTAATCGAAAAATATCTGACAATCCATAAAGATAAATTTAGAGTTACAAATTAGTGGTATCAAAATGCTTTTAATAACGAAGCAAACAAAGTGTTCTTGCCCGAATCCAGTTCGGGCCACACTGTTAAGGGGTTAAACTTGTGGGTATCTTTGCCCCAAAACGGATGCATACTTTTACCCCATTCTGTAGTATTTTGCTTAATCGACTACCTACAAGTTTAAACAAATGCGATCGAGGTTAACCACACGGCATTTAGAAGTTAAAGAACTTTTGTTCTCCACTGAATTTTTGGTTTTGAAAAAAATTCGAGGTATTGTCAGCTAAACAATAAAGTGAAATTTGGAAAATACTACACGAAAATTCGAAAATTTAAATTTGTCTCTCTTTTTTTGGCATGGAGTGCTACTTTTTTCACAAGGTTTGAACACACGACTACTACATTTCAAGCCAAACTGCAACTAGCGGCCCCACCGGTGGCCGAGAGGTTCTGCTCTCAAAGCTGGTAGCCGAGAGGTGCTGGGTTGGATCCAAATCACGCCCATCGGCCTAATTTTTCGGAGTTTTTCGTGGTTTTCTTCGAACCTTGGATTTCCTTGTGTAAATACGGGTTAGGTTCCCTTAAAAAGACTCCCACAGAGGGCACGCCCCCCCTTTGGGTCGATATCCCTCGTGTTGATAATTGGCCGTCATAAACAACACCAACACACCAGTAACCTAGCGGTCAGGATTGTAGAAATATTGCTTCATATTAAATCAGCCAGTGCGTATCTTTGCCCCGTTCGTATCTTTACCCCCATCTACTCTATATTGTTGTGCTGTTGTACTTTTTAAAATTTTATTAGAGTTTTCTTTTATGTGAGGACAGTTTCATTTTCAGAACCGGTGTCAAAATTGAAAGCCGTGGTGAATACAAGGGGTGTCCCGGGGGGATACATTCCCCCCGAATTAATGAATTGTCTCCCTCGAAAGATTTGAGATTTTGTATTTTCAATGGTCAAAAAGTGAAATCCCCCCCCTTCCCCCCCGGAGAAAATTATCTGAATTCAACACTGCATAAGTACAATTGCCCAACAATAGATATCAAACAGATGCATCCCATGAAAAAAATATTAAAATGTGTGCCCGAAATCTGTAAAGAACTGTCCATATGATTCACATTAGCTGGAGTGTTTCTCCGAGTGACTAGTGTCGGCACTTAAATTTTATTTTTTATGAAAGATTGTTATCATAGAAAATGATAACGCATAAAAATGCAGTTGAACAATTTTGTACATGTAAAAAATAATACAAAACGAAATGTCTTTAATAATAAAACAAATAAATAAAGAAACCAACATATCATTTTAATAATTATAAAATAGTTTTGTGTGATAATTGAAACTTTCGACACCTGAAATAGCCAACTAAGAAACTGTTTAAAATACTTTATATTTATGTAGAAAAAATGGTTTAATGGCAATGAAAACATAATTTAAATTTAAAAATCTTACACTAAAACGCAGTGTTGAATTCAGGGTTGGCCGGCGGGGGGTACATTACCCCCAGAACCTTGAGTTACCCTCCCGAAGGTTTGAGATTTTATGCTTTTTTATGAACAAAAGTGTAATTTCCTCACCAGATCTCAAAAATGCCCCCCCCCCCCCCGGCCACTGAAATTGCTCCCAGATTACAATGTCTGAATTTCAACACTGCTCAAACAGCGTGAAAGATGAAGAAAAAAAAAACAAGTAGGAAATTGCTCGTCAAACGTGGCAAATGAGGTGCGTTCGTACTATAACTGGTTTTATAACTATTTTTTGCACCCCATATTGTACTGAATGTATATTTTTTTGCACTTCATAAGTGCACAGTCTGTAACATCATTACAATGCACTTGCAATAATTTTTTCCCATTGCCCGTAATGTAATGGAAAACTTTTGACTGTCCCTGTAATTAAACTATACACCCAATTTTAATAAAATCTGAAATGGCTCTACAAAATTTTGCAACAATTATATATTTAAAATTTCAGACCATTCGGAAGACTGTAACATCCTTGCAATAATTTTTTCCCATTGGCCGTAATGTAAAGAAAAACTTTTGAATGTCCCTGTAACTAAACTATACATCCGATTTTCATAAAATTTGAAATGGCTCGACAAATTTTTGCAACAATCATATAGTTAAAATTTCAGACCATTCGGTTGGGTAGTTTTTGCTCTGTTATATGCGGACGGACGGACAGACGGACTGAACGACGACTATAGGTGCTACGTATTTATATAATTACGAACGCACCTAAAAAAGGTATATTTATTAAAACGATATCTGAGAAAGTCTCAGATAACTGAGAAACTCTGAGAAAAAATCATTTAAAAATTTAAATTTTCAACATTGGTTTAACATGGACCAAAACCTCAGTAAATAAGCATAACCTTTTAATTTATCAGAATTTTTATAAGAAACTGCACCATCCTTTTCAAAAAATAATCACATTTCAATAATTAAAATAATACCTTTATATCTGGGTCTTCAACACTAAACTGGTCGATGTAAGTAGATTTTTCACTGTTAGCGAAACGAGATTGACCAATCAGAAGCCTGCATTTTTACAAACAGCAAAAAAGTTCGAAAAAATGCAGGCTTCTGACTGGTCAATCTCGTTTGGTTAACAATGAAAAACTTATCTAGATCCCGGACAATGATTCGCTAATCATGGGAAGGAAGTGTCGTAATTTTGTCTTTGGATGCAAATTTCCGCGCATGCGCTGTTTATATCTGTTCTCCTTCCAACAAAAGCAATTTTTCGCTTCCGTCGTTATTTTATGACAATGTTGTATCACGTTTAGAGCAAAGTTGCGTTGCAAGGGAGCGATTGATTACATTCCGTCTACCTAGTAGTGCCCTTGCGGCAATATTATTACTTCAAATTTGTCGTGACAAGAAAATATCAAGAAAAAATTAATCTTGCTGCAAATGTTCATGCTATCTGGGTATGACATCTGTGCCAATAATTGTATAATTTTAATGTCCTTCATTAAATTTATTTGAGAATATCTTATCCTTATTGCACAAACACCCTTTTCGCTATTCCTATATTTATAGTAGCTGCTATATGTAAAATTTAAAAACTGTCTTCAAACACAAGTAATTATTTAAAAGTTTTTCTGCAAAAAACCCCCACTAAATCATGTGCATGTATACATCTCAAAAAATAAATTTGCTATGTGTAGTGAAGAATAAAAAAAATTATTTATTAAAAATAAACATATATTTACAGTAGAAATTAATTTTCGTATGTCATTTTGCCAGCTGATTGAGAATCGGCAAAGCTTTTAATATTAAGAGGCTGTACATATATAACGTTACCAACTTTATAGTAATTTTGTAATCTTTCTGGCCTTTACAATATCTTACATTATCATTCCTGGATTATGTCCCACCCTTCCATCACTAATCATATTGTTATCAGTGTCTCAAAGTTCTTTTTTTTTTTCCTTTCATTTTATTTTTACATATTTTCAGTTATATGTAAACATATTGTTATATATCTGTTATTTATAAAATTTTCTAATAAAGAAGAAAGAGTATGTAAAATATCACTATATTAAATATAAAATAAGTTTATATCAATAAAATTTTTTAAAAGTATTTAAAAATAGCTCTTTGTTACATAATGTATTCAACAGATATATTGTTTCTTGCCGCTCTTATCAACAAAACAGATAGACAACATTCTTCCTCTTTATTTTACTAATAAGCACAAGTATCACTTCAAACGTACTATCTGGTTTCTCCAACAGCGGATTATATGCAAATATATATAAAAAAAATAGGAAAGCCAAACGTTGAGGTATTCCACATTTCAGATTGAAATAATTGTATATATAATCATTTAATGATTTTAATAATAACTTAGTATTTTCATAAAAATAGATAACTGAATATTTTGATGTAAGAAACAGTTACAAATAGAAAAATGAATATTTTGGCTGGATCAAAAATGGTAACAATATCGAAAATGAATCTTCTCCCTCACCCTAGAGATATCTTAAGATATCAAGTGCCAAACTCCACCTCCCTGAAGTGATACCGTTATATTAAGCACAGCCTATAAAATCATGAGCCTTAAATGCTTATCAGTTAGCTTGTTAATTTTAAAATTGCCCATCAATACTTTTAGTTATTAATAGTAAATTGGAAAAAATGAAATCAAAATAAGAATTATTTAAAAATTAAATGTTTTGTAAATTCATACAAATTAAAACTTGGTTTATTATTATTGTTGTTTAATTAATAAATATGAAATTACCTTACCCTTCTTGTCCCTTCCCCCCATAATTTTATCTGTACTGGCAGTGTGATCAGTGTGAAAATTGACAGGGCAGGAAATTCATACTACTACTTCTTTTGGTACTACCTGATTATCCCGACAACCAATTTCACCAAATAAAGTTAGTACATACTTTTAATAAGTGTACTTTTAGTAGTTGACCCAATAGCAGAAAATCCTCCAAGTGTTTGCAACAGATACTTCAGAGGCAGAAAATAATCTGCAGGTAAAACAGGTTTGACAGGTTGCAAGTTTTACAATCGAAGTGTTAATCAAACGATCACCTTTTTTTAAAAATGTTATTATGCATTTTATTAATTTTACTAATAATAATCTTAAGTTTTTGTATTAAGTAAGAAAGAGCCAAACATAATATAAAGCGAAATAAGGGTTCAATAGAAAAATAACCTGCAAACAAAAAAAGAAAATCTGCGACTCCCATCTCTAAATTTCTGCTACCGGTGTAGTTGATAATAAATAATAAATATAAATTTGTACAAAAATACATTACAAAATGTATTGTAATGTTAAGCCCTTCGTGACAACATATGTGTGATATAAAGTGTGTACACAGTCCTTGTAACTATTACTATATCGGAATGGTAATTTTTACGGTACTTTTCGGTTAGCCGGGCGCCAGTGTTAGATATACATACATATATATGTATATATACTTGTATACATAACACTGGCGACCGGCTAACTAAAAAGTACCATTTTTACCTTATTTAATATAAATTTATTAAATAAGGAAAAAGTCACTATTTGAAAATAGTGGTACAAGGGAGGCTTGTCATGAAGGGTTTAAAAGTTTTTTCTTCATTGTTATTATTTTATGTTTTATTTTTTAGTTTCCAGAACTAATAACATCATCTGGTAAAGATGCTGAAGTCATGGTTGCTAGCATGTTGAGAAAATTACAGATGATGTTGGAACAAAGTCCTAACAGAGGGTACAAAATCTAAAATTGCCCAGCAAGAAGAGGAACAGACAGTTGTTCTAATTTAACAGGTTGGTTATTATATATTTTAACAAAATTTGTTTTTGTGAGTTCATGCTCAATGGTACGAATAATGTTTTCTTTTTCCTATGAAAGTTTGTATTTTTCTGTAACTGTACGCCAGTGTTAAATATATACATATATTTACACACACACACATATATATATAGTGAAACCTCCCTGTGCGACCACCTCCTTGACCGATCATTTTTTCATGGAACGAAATTTATTCCCATAGGCTCAATACTAATTTTACCTCCATTCAGAGACCATCCCATTTGAACTCCCTCCATGAGCAACCCATTTTTTTGAAAACTTTTTACTTTAAGATTTTAATTAAAACTTTTTTACTTTATGATTTTGATTTGAATCAATAGGTTACCTTTATGAGTAAAATTTCATTGAATAATTCAAGGAAAATGTATCTTACCTTTATTATGCATATTTAATTATACATTATTGATCATTTACTTGACCTTTACTTTCAATATTTTAATCATTTTCAAAATTATCTTACTTTTTATCATTGTAGTTTATTACTTTACTTAATTATTTTAATATTTTACCATATTGCAAGCATTATGTATAATTTTGAATGCATTATTACATTCAAATTACTGTTTAAAAAATGTAAACAAAGTAATGATCAGAAATGTGCAAAATTCTAAATTCCGCACAACCACTGGTCCCAAGCTGTGCGGATTTGAGGGAGTCTACTGTATATAATTCTCGATATATGACTGAACTCATTGTTTTTTCGTGAAGAAAGTATAAATTTATTTCTGAAAAAAATCAAGATATTGCTGATAATTGGTAATCACAATCTTTTTATCAAATATATTTATGTATTAATCAAGCTTTTATTATTATTAAGCAGAGTTCGTAAATATCATGATATTTTCGAAAATATCAAAAATATCCGATATTTTGATATATATCCGATATTTTCGATATATATCCGATATTTTCAAAATAGTCAACTTTGCTGATAATAAATATTTTCAAGCATAATATTACATTAGAAACTAAAACATATTGCACTTAACATGAAAACTTAAAACAATATACTAAACACACTTTTTTTTTTTTACTTAACAAAATTGAAGATGAACTAACTGAAAACTGAAACAATTTGATTTATGCACTTACATTAAAAAAAAAAAAAGCTATAGGATTCAGTATCAACTATCAAGAAATCAGAAATTTAGAACAAAATTGAAGATCAACTATTTGAAAACCGAAACAATTTGATTTATGCACTTACATTTAAAAAAAAAAAAAAAAAAAAAAGCTGTAGTATTTAGTATCAACTATCAAGAAATCAAATTCATAAAACAAAATTTTAAATACATAATATTGTTTTAACTGAAAATTTTTAACATTTTTTTATTCCCTAAGATGCTGTACAGTTTAAACAAAACTAAATACCAGAACATATTCTTTTCTAATGAAGCTGTATATATATATATATATAACTGAGTATTTAAATTAGACAGTTTATTATTCAGTGTCTGTTCTGACTTAATTATGTCCCTCATAATCCACAGTTAAAAGTAAAAAATTCAAACATAAAGCTTGGAAAAGATATTTGTTTTCTTCTTCAGCTAAAAAGGTCACTATCAGAGACAAAAATTCATTATTTACTGAACAACACAGTCAACAACAATTAGAAATTTCATTTGCATTTGTTTTGACTGAAAATATCAAAAATATCTTGCACAGTGATATTTTGAAAATAAATATCAAATATAGAAAAATATTGAAAATAGAACACATCTTGATATTTTGAAAATAAATATCAAAAGTAATATGAAAATATCCAAAATATCCAAAATCTTGATATTTTCAAAATAAATATCGGATATATATCATGATATATATCGATTGATATATATCAACGAACCCTGTTATTAAGACTGGCTAAACCTGAAATAAAACTTCCTTACTTTACGACTTTGATGTGAATTAATATGATACCTTTATGAGGAAAGTTCCATTGAATAATTCCTGGAAAATGTATCATCTTTATTATGCATATTTAATTATACATTAATTATTATTTACTTGACCTTGAGGGGAGAGTGGGGAGGAATGTGATGCTTTTTACAAAAATAAGAAAATCAACTTTATTTGACACATAAACAAAATTTTGATATATAGAATACAAAATGAAACACTCTCTAATGTCCTTGAACAATATAGAAACATAATTTGCAGAAACAATTTTATAAAGAAATTATAAATTTCAAAATGTGTCCCATACCTTCCCACTAACAGGGAGGTATGGGACAGCTATAAAACAATGTATGATAAGGGGCAAATAGTCTATTGTTGGCTATATATACAGTCTAACAAAGATTGTAGGTTGATGTCTGTGCTACAATATCAAATTTCAGTAACTTCATCACTGGAAGGAAAATTCAGGATTGTCAATCAGAGATAGCATTAAAAAAATCATCAGTTCAATTTATTTATGTTTTGAAGTAAATGAATATATTTATAATGTTATAATTAATATATTACCTTCTAAAAATATTTGCATATTAGCAGTTTACATTCATCTTATTAAAAAGAAAGAATTAAACATGTCCCATTCCTCCCTCTACCTTCTTTTATGTTAAACTTCTTGTATAAACAAAAGTTCTACTTTTAGTCTAGTTTAAATTATGAATAATATACAGTATGATGTTCAATAAATAGAAAAACTATTACATCTACGCGTAAACAAGCCTATACTACTATATTTTACTAATATACAGAAAGCATAAAAAGTATATGAAGCAAATTTACTTCTGATTCTTGAAATAATGCTTTGCTTAAGTCTTTAAAGTAAATCGGCTTGTCAAACGATGATTAAAAATTAGTTTAATTAACAAGGTATGCAACTGATATGAAAGGTTTGATAATTCTAACTTTTATTTTTCAATTTTAGAAATTATTTAATTATTTTTTTTAATATTTTAACCCTTTGCACTCAAAGGTTTTTTTCATTTGTATTACCAGCAACTCAAAGTGATTTTAGTTATATCTTATTATTTTTTTAATTCTTTATGAATACGAATACAAATTTATGATATATAAAAAAAAAAACTAAAAATTATAAAATTATTACATTTTGTAATCGTAAAGTGTGATACCTCTTGAAGCAATTGCCAATATGTAATCTTGGCTTTTCTAGACAGATATCACAAAATTATTTTTATTGCCTCCGTAGTGGAGCCCTCAAGTTTGAAGACAAATTTTAAATGGCTCCGCTCCGGAGTCCTCGAGTGCAAAGGGCTAACTTTTTTTCAATATATAATGTATTTAAAACAATCAAAAATGGTATCAAAATTCAATTTGTGCGATTGCAGCATTGTATTTCTACAGTCAAAGATTTTGCACCTTAGCCGACTAAAATTTCGATTATACACCTTTCTCAGTTATGCATCGTTTTAGAAAGGTATCCTGAAAGACATATAATTGGTATTTTACTGGGTTTTTTTTTTGGGGGGGGGGGGGGGCTGAAATTGTCATATTGGCAGAGCAAAAGTTCTTTATCTACAGAACGACAAAGTCGAAAAATCCATTTACTCTTGCTCGACTGAAAATATACACAATATTTTGAAAATAAATATCGGATATGTATCCATTTATATATATCACTGAACCATCCTGTTTGTAGCTATAGTGTTTACTCTTTAGTGTACACTATACACTCTTCAGTACTCCCTCTGCTGATAGAATATAATCTTTTTTTTTTTTTTCCCCATCATCTGAAGATATAAGAAAATGCTCTTTTATGAAACCTTTAAACACATAAAGGCTAGATTTATTATGGTTATTTGTGCTTTTCATTATGTAGGGATTTTTTTTTTTTTTTTTTTTTTTTGTATCACAAAATCAAAACGTTCATTTTATGAGTAACAATCCCAGATGAAGATTCTGTCTGTGTCACTCTCTACTCTCTATTGTGTACAGTATAACCTCGAAAATCCGGCATTGTCAGGACCATGACGATGCCGAATTTCTGACTTCAAAAATACTTTTAATAGTCTTAATGGTGCCGTTATTCGTAATTTAATTCATACCCAAGTAATATTTATGTGAGAAAAATAGAAAATTAAATATTTTAAAAAATATTAAAATTAAAAGTTTCTATTCATATTTTCTATGTTACAAAAAAAAAATCTAGTATATATCATTTCTTCTCGTGTAATTTCCTAAACATCGATGTCAATTTTATTTGCTTCAATTATTTGAACAGCTTTTTAACAAGTTTTAATTTTACACAAATGTAGAATATTGATTTTGAAAATACAGTCTTATTTATCTAAAGCAGATGTTAGTTTTCCAGTCAAATTTAAGCATTTTTCCACTGATACCTTTTCTTCTGTACTCAGAAGGGATTCAATTTAGCATAGCATCTGCGATCTGACAGTCAGCCAATCCATTGCTTTCAATCTCGAAATTTTTAATTGTTTAACGATTTATTATTATTCTTTCTCCTATAAGGTGGAAGTGTAAAAAAAAAAAAAAGCGGCGAGATGACTTTGATGCTGGATTTTCGAGGTCACACTGTACTTTATTTACTTTTACTATACGTATGTAATTTGTGTGTTTATAATTTTATTTTTTTCTAGAGAGAAAAGAATGAATCAAGAAGAAAAATTTAATGAAGTACCTGTTAATTATATCAATTCCTTATATGTAAATAAATTACTATATTAATTCTTTATATGTAAATAAATAGAATTTTATAAACTGAATGATGTTTCATTTGTTTTCGATACTATTTCCTTGATACTGAGAAATATTTTTCATTGCTTCAGTCTTAAGTTATTAAAAATAATTACAATCAGAAAAAGAACAATTTAAGTGAGTTAAATTATACTTTAAAAAACTAAAAAAAAATAATGTTAGTTTAGTATTTGCTCTGTTGTACATAGGATAATATCCCAGATAGCATGTAAGGTTTCCCAAAAGGGTCGTTTTTGCTTTACTTTCTAACTATCCTGCAAAGGTTTTCGTGATAATCGTGTAGCCAACCCATGTTCGGAAATCATTATGAGCCGTACGATTTTTGCGCATGCGCAACTTATTTCTTTTCCCGACCAGCGTAGGTGTAGCGTCTCCCAATGGCGTCTGTTTTGAAAGCTTTCGTTGTGTCAAGTTTCTAACATTTACAGAAAATGCGGTAAGTTTGCCATTACTTTTACTTATTAGTATATATCATTATTGTTTAAATCGTTCTTACTGTAGTCTTTTTTTCTTCTGTACTGTCTTATATTTAAGATTTCTGTGTAAGTTACCCATGAGGAAAAGATGATATTTGATTCAACGCTATTTTGTTTAATTATGTTATACAGCATGCTACATCTTTAAATTAAACTAACTTCTATAAACATGATTTACTTAAAACATGTTATAACGTATCGTTTCACGTTTCGTAACCATCGCGAATTTTCAAATGTATTTTGATAACATAACTGCAGTTCCGTTATATATACTTTTAACACATAGGATTGACGTAATGGTAATGTAAATGAACCATAAAATACGAAATCGAGAAAGTGTAAGGAGTTTTTTGTAGGAGTAAGTGTTTAGGAACATATTTTATTATAATAAAACATTTTAAATTATGATCGAGGCTAACTAGTGTTTTTATAATTAAAAACACTTAAGTCTTAAACACAATTTTGTTTTTATGTTTAATTATTTTAAACTTGTAAAAATAAATTTTATCTTTTTTTCTTAAAGTCTTCAAAAAATAAGGAATGTATACTTAAAGTTTTAAAATCACCACCACCCCCTTGCTGTGGACTGATTTACAAATCAAAACAGACTTTGACCTTCAACAAATTACATTCATTTGAAAATATAGGGTAGATGTGCCAGTAATGGACACCCTTAAGGAATTTCTTTAAAAATTATTTTTTTATTAATAGTTAAAATTATTATATTCCAGTTTTTTCAATATTATATTAATCTATCGACAATATTTAACCATTGTTATAGCCTCATTTCCCAATATGAATAGAAATTTAATTTTAAATAACAGAAATATATCAAAACACCCAAAAGCCCAGTAATGGACACCCTCTGTTCCAGTAATGGACACTCCCTAAAAAGTAATAAATATAATTGTTTTTATGACTATTTAGAGCCAGAATTTAATGAATACATACTAATGAGACAAAATAGTTATTTTCAAATAAATTTAACATTTAGGATACCAGTAATTAATAAAGTATTTGTGATAATCATTTATTGTTTGTATCAATTATTGAAATTATCAGAAGATCGATAGTTTTAATTATTTTAGATGGATAGATTAAAATACTAAATATCAGGCAATTACAGCTATCAAATTATTGTAACAGTGGTGGATTTAAAGGGTAATTAAAAAAAAGTTTTGGAATATTAATGTTTAGTTTTGTGCCACTATTTTTAAATGTTTAGTTTTGTGTCCCTATTTTTAACAATCTTCCAGACTCTACTTGATATATCATTTATAATAATTAATATTACAAATATGAAAGAAGTGATATTGTGAGTTGAATATTTTAAATACTAAATAAAAATTTATTTAGTATTTAAATTAATTTCAAAATAAAACTGTAGTACTGATGTTTGAGGCCAATGATCTGCAGATTTACTATAGTTTCATGAATATTACCTGTAACTTTCATTAATAGTATTATATTTTTTTAAAAAATAAGGAAACATTTAAGACAGAAAATAGATTTTTAATAGCTTCTGTAACTTAATTGCTTTTATTTAAACAGAGAGGGATTAAGCCCTATGAACCCCTCTTTGACTGTGCTCGTAAACAATATTTTTTGCTTCCTGACTGGTTTGATTGCCGGATTATAAAATATGCAAGGTATGTGTACTACATAAAAAAAAATAATAATAAATAAAATAAAATATTGAAATCTCATAAAATAACTTAAAAGCAGCTATTTATAAAAGTTTTGGTGTTATTACATTTTGGTAAGTATAATTTAAAAATTAAATTTGATTATTTAGGTTTGCAGTTAAGCCAAAGTATTTTATGCACTATAAACATCACTAAAATTGCATTTTTAGCAATGTCTACATGGGGTGTCCATTACTGGAAAATGACTAATTAACCATCCCAGTAATGGACACCCCTCTTAAAATCTTAAAAATAAATGAAATTTTGTAAATGGCCATTGGTATATAAAATTCAAAGTTTTCGATTGCTACTCAAACAAAAACATTCAAATTTTGTAAGAAAATAAATAATATATAAATTGATTAAACGAAGCCAACTCTTAGCCTCTTCATTAAGATTTTCACAGAAAAACAGCGAAACTTTGAAACATTATTTTCTGCTTCCTGATTGGTTTGATTAAAAGTGTCAACAATAACCCAGTTTTATAAAACATACAAGGGGGAATTATAAAAAAAATAATTAAAGCTAAATATTTATTAGTTATTTTTTTATGAACCAAAAACATCAAGGGGTGTCCATTACTGGCACATCTACCCTATATGCTGTGCATAGCGTATAAAACACGTAGATCATTTCATTTAAATGTATTTATCAAAATGTAGGTATATTGTTTGTTATCCCTTTTAGCGTCTATATATATATTTACAGATGATTTTCTGTTGTAATTTTAAAATAACATCCAAACAGAAATCTTTTTTTTTTTTTTCAATTATATGCGAATATGACATCTGTGCCGATAATTGTATAATTTTAATGTCCTTCATTAAATTTATTTGAGAATATCTTATCCTTATTGCACAAACACCCTTTTCGCTATTCCTATATTTATAGTAGCTGCTATATGTAAAATTTAAAAACTGTCTTCAAACACAAGTAATTATTTAAAAGTTTTTCTGCAAAAAAACTCCCACTAAATCATGTGCATGTATACATCTCAAAAAATAAATTTGCTATGTGTAGTGAAGAATAAAAAAATTATTTATTAAAAATAAACATATATTTACAGTAGAAATTAATTTTCGTATGTCATTTTGCCAGCTGATTGAGAATCGGCAAAGCTTTTAATATTAAGAGGCTGTACATATATAACGTTACCAACTTTATAGTAATTTTGTAATCTTTCCGGCCTTTACAATATCTTACATTATCATTCCTGGATTATGTCCCACCCTTCCATCACTAATCATATTGTTATCAGTGTCTCAAAGTTCTTTTTTTTTCCCTTTCATTTTATTTTTACATATTTTCAGTTATATGTAAACATATTGTTATATATCTGTTATTTATAAAATTTTCTAATAAAGAAGAAAGAGTATGTAAAATATCACTATATTAAATATAAAATAAGTTTATATCAATAAAATTTTTTAAAAGTATTTAAAAATAGCTCTTTGTTACATAATGTATTCAACAGATATATTGTTTCTTGCCGCTCTTATCAACAAAACAGATAGACAACATTCTTCCTCTTTATTTTACTAATAAGCACAAGTATCACTTCAAACGTACTATCTGGTTTCTCCAACAGCGGATTATATGCAAATATATATAAAAAAAAATAGGAAAGCCAAATGTTGAGGTATTCCACATTTCAGAATGAAATAATTGTATATATAATCATTTAATGATTTTAATAATAACTTAGTATTTTCATAAAAATAGATAACTGAATATTTTGATGTAAAGAAACAGTTACAAATAGAAAAATGAATATTTTGGTTGGATCAAAAATGGTAACAATATCGAAAATGAATCTTCTCCCTCACCCTAGAGATATCTTAAGATATCAAGTGCCAAACTCCACCTCCCTGAAGTGATACCGTTATATTAAGCACAGCCTATAAAATCATGAGCCTTAAATGCTTATCAGTTAGCTTGTTAATTTTAAAATTGCCCATCAATACTTTTAGTTATTAATAGTAAATTGGAAAAAATGAAATCAAAATAAGAATTATTTAAAAATTAAATGTTTTGTAAATTCATACAAATTAAAACTTGGTTTATTATTATTGTTGTTTAATTAATAAATATGAAATTACCTTACCCTTCTTGTCCCTTCCCCCCATAATTTTATCTGTACTGGCAGTGTGATCAGTGTGAAAACTGACAGGGCAGGAAATTCATACTACTACTTCTTTTGGTACTACCTGATTATCCCGACAACCAATTTCACCAAATAAAGTTAGTACATACTTTTAATAAGTGTACTTTTAGTAGTTGACCCAGTAGCAGAAAATCCTCCAAGTGTTTGCAACAGATACTTCAGAGGCAGAAAATAATCTGCAGGTAAAACAAGTTGCAAGTTTTACAATCAAAGTGTTAATCAAACGATCACCTTTTTTTAAAAATGTTATTATGCATTTTATTAATTTTACTAATAATAATCTTAAGTTTTTGTATTAAGTAAGAAAGAGCCAAACATAATATAAAGCGAAATAAGGGTTCAATAGAAAAATAACCTGCAAACGAAAAAAGAAAATCTGCGACTCCCATCTCTAACTTTCTGCTACCGGTGTAGTTGATAATAATAAATATAAATTGGTACAAAAATACATTACAAAATGTATTGTAATGTTAAGCCCTTCGTGACAACATATGTGTGATATAAAGTATGTACACAGTCCTTGTAACTATTACTATATCAGAATGGTAATTTTTACGGTACTTTTCGGTTAGCCGGGCGCCAGTGTTAGATATACATACATATATATGTATATATACTTGTATACATAACACTGGCGACCGGCTAACTAAAAAGTACCATTTTTACCTTATTTAATATAAATTTATTAAATAAGGAAAAAGTCACTATTTGAAAATAGTGGTACAAGGGAGGCTTGTCATGAAGGGTTTAAAAGTTTTTTCTTCATTGTTATTATTTTATGTTTTATTTTTTAGTTTCAAGAACTAATGACATCATCTGGTAAAGATGCTGAAGTCATGGTTGCTAGCATGTTGAGAAAATTACAGATGATGTTGGAACAAAGTCCTAACAGAGGGTACAAAATCTAAAATTGCCCAGCAAGAAGAGGAACAGACAGTTGTTCTAATTTAACAGGTTGGTTATTATATATTTTAACAAAATTTGTTTTTGTGAGTTCATGCTCAATGGTACGAATAATGTTTTCTTTTTCCTATGAAAGTTTGTATTTTTTTGTAACTGTACGCCAGTGTTAAATATATACATATATTTACACATACACACACATATATATAGTGAAACCTCCCTGTGCGACCACCTCCTTGACCGATCATTTTTTCATGGAACGAAATTTATTCCCATAGGCTCAATACTAATTTTACCTCCATTCAGAGACCATCCCATTTGAACTCCCTCCATGAGCAACCCATTTTTTTGAAAACTTTTTACTTTAAGATTTTAATTAAAACTTTTTTACTTTATGATTTTGATTTGAATCAATAGGTTACCTTTATGAGTAAAATTTCATTGAATAATTCAAGGAAAATGTATCTTACCTTTATTATGCATATTTTATTATACATTATTGATCATTTACTTGACCTTTACTTTCAATATTTTAATCATTTTCAAAATTATCTTACTTTTTATCATTGTAGTTTATTACTTTACTTAATTATTTTAATATTTTACCATATTGCAAGCATTATGTATAATTTTGAATGCATTATTACATTCAAATTACTGTTTAAAAAATGTAAACAAAGTAATGATCAGAAATGTGCAAAATTCTAAATTCCGCACAACCACTGGTCCCAAGCTGTGCGGATTTGAGGGAGTCTACTGTATATAATTCTCGATATATGACTGAACTCATTGTTTTTTCGTGAAGAAAGTATAAATTTATTTCTGAAAAAAATCAAGATATTGCTGATAATTGGTAATCACAATCTTTTTATCAAATATATTTATGTATTAATCAAGCTTTTATTATTATTAAGCAGAGTTCGTAAATATCATGATATTTTCGAAAATATCAAAAATATCCGATATTTTGATATATATCCGATATTTTCGATATATATCCGATATTTTCAAAATAGTCAACTTTGCTGATAATAAATATTTTCAAGCATAATATTACATTAGAAACTAAAACATATTGCACTTAACATGAAAACTTAAAACAATATACTAAACACACTTTTTTTTTTTTACTTAACAAAATTGAAGATGAACTAACTGAAAACTGAAACAATTTGATTTATGCACTTACATTAAAAAAAAAAAAAGCTATAGGATTCAGTATCAACTATCAAGAAATCAGAAATTTAGAACAAAATTGAAGATCAACTATTTGAAAACCGAAACAATTTGATTTATGCACTTACATTTAAAAAAAAAAAAAAAAAAAAAAAAGCTGTAGTATTTAGTATCAACTATCAAGAAATCAAATTCATAAAACAAAATTTTAAATACATAATATTGTTTTAACTGAAAATTTTTAACATTTTTTTATTCCCTAAGATGCTGTACAGTTTAAACAAAACTAAATACCAGAACATATTCTTTTCTAATGAAGCTGTATATATATATATATATAACTGAGTATTTAAATTAGACAGTTTATTATTCAGTGTCTGTTCTGACTTAATTATGTCCCTCATAATCCACAGTTAAAAGTAAAAAATTCAAACATAAAGCTTGGAAAAGATATTTGTTTTCTTCTTCAGCTAAAAAGGTCACTATCAGAGACAAAAATTCATTATTTACTGAACAACACAGTCAACAACAATTAGAAATTTCATTTGCATTTGTTTTGACTGAAAATATCAAAAATATCTTGCACAGTGATATTTTGAAAATAAATATCAAATATAGAAAAATATTGAAAATAGAACACATCTTGATATTTTGAAAATAAATATCAAAAGTAATATGAAAATATCCAAAATATCCAAAATCTTGATATTTTCAAAATAAATATCGGATATATATCATGATATATATCGATTGATATATATCAACGAACCCTGTTATTAAGACTGGCTAAACCTGAAATAAAACTTCCTTACTTTACGACTTTGATGTGAATTAATATGATACCTTTATGAGGAAAGTTCCATTGAATAATTCCTGGAAAATGTATCATCTTTATTATGCATATTTAATTATACATTAATTATTATTTACTTGACCTTGAGGGGAGAGTGGGGAGGAATGTGATGCTTTTTACAAAAATAAGAAAATCAACTTTATTTGACACATAAACAAAATTTTGATATATAGAATACAAAATGAAACACTCTCTAATGTCCTTGAACAATATAGAAACATAATTTGCAGAAACAATTTTATAAAGAAATTATAAATTTCAAAATGTGTCCCATACCTTCCCACTAACAGGGAGGTATGGGACAGCTATAAAACAATGTATGATAAGGGGCAAATAGTCTATTGTTGGCTATATATACAGTCTAACAAAGATTGTAGGTTGATGTCTGTGCTACAATATCAAATTTCAGTAACTTCATCACTGGAAGGAAAATTCAGGATTGTCAATCAGAGATAGCATTAAAAAAATCATCAGTTCAATTTATTTATGTTTTGAAGTAAATGAATATATTTATAATGTTATAATTAATATATTACCTTCTAAAAATATTTGCATATTAGCAGTTTACATTCATCTTATTAAAAAGAAAGAATTAAACATGTCCCATTCCTCCCTCTACCTTCTTTTATGTTAAACTTCTTGTATAAACAAAAGTTCTACTTTTAGTCTAGTTTAAATTATGAATAATATACAGTATGATGTTCAATAAATAGAAAAACTATTACATCTACGCGTAAACAAGCCTATACTACTATATTTTACTAATATACAGAAAGCATAAAAAGTATATGAAGCAAATTTACTTCTGATTCTTGAAATAATGCTTTGCTTAAGTCTTTAAAGTAAATCGGCTTGTCAAACGATGATTAAAAATTAGTTTAATTAACAAGGTATGCAACTGATATGAAAGGTTTGATAATTCTAACTTTTATTTTTCAATTTTAGAAATTATTTAATTATTTTTTTTAATATTTTAACCCTTTGCACTCAAAGGTTTTTTTCATTTGTATTACCAGCAACTCAAAGTGATTTTAGTTATATCTTATTATTTTTTTAATTCTTTATGAATACGAATACAAATTTATGATATATAAAAAAAAAAACTAAAAATTATAAAATTATTACATTTTGTAATCGTAAAGTGTGATACCTCTTGAAGCAATTGCCAATATGTAATCTTGGCTTTTCTAGACAGATATCACAAAATTATTTTTATTGCCTCCGTAGTGGAGCCCTCAAGTTTGAAGACAAATTTTAAATGGCTCCGCTCCGGAGTCCTCGAGTGCAAAGGGCTAACTTTTTTTCAATATATAATGTATTTAAAACAATCAAAAATGGTATCAAAATTCAATTTGTGCGATTGCAGCATTGTATTTCTACAGTCAAAGATTTTGCACCTTAGCCGACTAAAATTTCGATTATACACCTTTCTCAGTTATGCATCGTTTTAGAAAGGTATCCTGAAAGACATATAATTGGTATTTTACTGGGTTTTTTTTTTTGGGGGGGGGGGGGGGGCTGAAATTGTCATATTGGCAGAGCAAAAGTTCTTTATCTACAGAACGACAAAGTCGAAAAATCCATTTACTCTTGCTCGACTGAAAATATACACAATATTTTGAAAATAAATATCGGATATGTATCCATTTATATATATCACTGAACCATCCTGTTTGTAGCTATAGTGTTTACTCTTTAGTGTACACTATACACTCTTCAGTACTCCCTCTGCTGATAGAATATAATCTTTTTTTTTTTTTTCCCCATCATCTGAAGATATAAGAAAATGCTCTTTTATGAAACCTTTAAACACATAAAGGCTAGATTTATTATGGTTATTTGTGCTTTTCATTATGTAGGGATTTTTTTTTTTTTTTTTTTTTTTTGTATCACAAAATCAAAACGTTCATTTTATGAGTAACAATCCCAGATGAAGATTCTGTCTGTGTCACTCTCTACTCTCTATTGTGTACAGTATAACCTCGAAAATCCGGCATTGTCAGGACCATGACGATGCCGAATTTCTGACTTCAAAAATACTTTTAATAGTCTTAATGGTGCCGTTATTCGTAATTTAATTCATACCCAAGTAATATTTATGTGAGAAAAATAGAAAATTAAATATTTTAAAAAATATTAAAATTAAAAGTTTCTATTCATATTTTCTATGTTACAAAAAAAAAATCTAGTATATATCATTTCTTCTCGTGTAATTTCCTAAACATCGATGTCAATTTTATTTGCTTCAATTATTTGAACAGCTTTTTAACAAGTTTTAATTTTACACAAATGTAGAATATTGATTTTGAAAATACAGTCTTATTTATCTAAAGCAGATGTTAGTTTTCCAGTCAAATTTAAGCATTTTTCCACTGATACCTTTTCTTCTGTACTCAGAAGGGATTCAATTTAGCATAGCATCTGCGATCTGACAGTCAGCCAATCCATTGCTTTCAATCTCGAAATTTTTAATTGTTTAACGATTTATTATTATTCTTTCTCCTATAAGGTGGAAGTGTAAAAAAAAAAAAAAGCGGCGAGATGACTTTGATGCTGGATTTTCGAGGTCACACTGTACTTTATTTACTTTTACTATACGTATGTAATTTGTGTGTTTATAATTTTATTTTTTTCTAGAGAGAAAAGAATGAATCAAGAAGAAAAATTTAATGAAGTACCTGTTAATTATATCAATTCCTTATATGTAAATAAATTACTATATTAATTCTTTATATGTAAATAAATAGAATTTTATAAACTGAATGATGTTTCATTTGTTTTCGATACTATTTCCTTGATACTGAGAAATATTTTTCATTGCTTCAGTCTTAAGTTATTAAAAATAATTACAATCAGAAAAAGAACAATTTAAGTGAGTTAAATTATACTTTAAAAAACTAAAAAAAAATAATGTTAGTTTAGTATTTGCTCTGTTGTACATAGGATAATATCCCAGATAGCATGTAAGGTTTCCCAAAAGGGTCGTTTTTGCTTTACTTTCTAACTATCCTGCAAAGGTTTTCGTGATAATCGTGTAGCCAACCCATGTTCGGAAATCATTATGAGCCGTACGATTTTTGCGCATGCGCAACTTATTTCTTTTCCCGACCAGCGTAGGTGTAGCGTCTCCCAATGGCGTCTGTTTTGAAAGCTTTCGTTGTGTCAAGTTTCTAACATTTACAGAAAATGCGGTAAGTTTGCCATTACTTTTACTTATTAGTATATATCATTATTGTTTAAATCGTTCTTACTGTAGTCTTTTTTTCTTCTGTACTGTCTTATATTTAAGATTTCTGTGTAAGTTACCCATGAGGAAAAGATGATATTTGATTCAACGCTATTTTGTTTAATTATGTTATACAGCATGCTACATCTTTAAATTAAACTAACTTCTATAAACATGATTTACTTAAAACATGTTATAACGTATCGTTTCACGTTTCGTAACCATCGCGAATTTTCAAATGTATTTTGATAACATAACTGCAGTTCCGTTATATATACTTTTAACACATAGGATTGACGTAATGGTAATGTAAATGAACCATAAAATACGAAATCGAGAAAGTGTAAGGAGTTTTTTGTAGGAGTAAGTGTTTAGGAACATATTTTATTATAATAAAACATTTTAAATTATGATCGAGGCTAACTAGTGTTTTTATAATTAAAAACACTTAAGTCTTAAACACAATTTTGTTTTTATGTTTAATTATTTTAAACTTGTAAAAATAAATTTTATCTTTTTTTCTTAAAGTCTTCAAAAAATAAGGAATGTATACTTAAAGTTTTAAAATCACCACCACCCCCTTGCTGTGGACTGATTTACAAATCAAAACAGACTTTGACCTTCAACAAATTACATTCATTTGAAAATATAGGGTAGATGTGCCAGTAATGGACACCCTTAAGGAATTTCTTTAAAAATTATTTTTTTATTAATAGTTAAAATTATTATATTCCAGTTTTTTCAATATTATATTAATCTATCGACAATATTTAACCATTGTTATAGCCTCATTTCCCAATATGAATAGAAATTTAATTTTAAATAACAGAAATATATCAAAACACCCAAAAGCCCAGTAATGGACACCCTCTGTTCCAGTAATGGACACTCCCTAAAAAGTAATAAATATAATTGTTTTTATGACTATTTAGAGCCAGAATTTAATGAATACATACTAATGAGACAAAATAGTTATTTTCAAATAAATTTAACATTTAGGATACCAGTAATTAATAAAGTATTTGTGATAATCATTTATTGTTTGTATCAATTATTGAAATTATCAGAAGATCGATAGTTTTAATTATTTTAGATGGATAGATTAAAATACTAAATATCAGGCAATTACAGCTATCAAATTATTGTAACAGTGGTGGATTTAAAGGGTAATTAAAAAAAAGTTTTGGAATATTAATGTTTAGTTTTGTGCCACTATTTTTAAATGTTTAGTTTTGTGTCCCTATTTTTAACAATCTTCCAGACTCTACTTGATATATCATTTATAATAATTAATATTACAAATATGAAAGAAGTGATATTGTGAGTTGAATATTTTAAATACTAAATAAAAATTTATTTAGTATTTAAATTAATTTCAAAATAAAACTGTAGTACTGATGTTTGAGGCCAATGATCTGCAGATTTACTATAGTTTCATGAATATTACCTGTAACTTTCATTAATAGTATTATATTTTTTTAAAAAATAAGGAAACATTTAAGACAGAAAATAGATTTTTAATAGCTTCTGTAACTTAATTGCTTTTATTTAAACAGAGAGGGATTAAGCCCTATGAACCCCTCTTTGACTGTGCTCGTAAACAATATTTTTTGCTTCCTGACTGGTTTGATTGCCGGATTATAAAATATGCAAGGTATGTGTACTACATAAAAAAAAATAATAATAAATAAAATAAAATATTGAAATCTCATAAAATAACTTAAAAGCAGCTATTTATAAAAGTTTTGGTGTTATTACATTTTGGTAAGTATAATTTAAAAATTAAATTTGATTATTTAGGTTTGCAGTTAAGCCAAAGTATTTTATGCACTATAAACATCACTAAAATTGCATTTTTAGCAATGTCTACATGGGGTGTCCATTACTGGAAAATGACTAATTAACCATCCCAGTAATGGACACCCCTCTTAAAATCTTAAAAATAAATGAAATTTTGTAAATGGCCATTGGTATATAAAATTCAAAGTTTTCGATTGCTACTCAAACAAAAACATTCAAATTTTGTAAGAAAATAAATAATATATAAATTGATTAAACGAAGCCAACTCTTAGCCTCTTCATTAAGATTTTCACAGAAAAACAGCGAAACTTTGAAACATTATTTTCTGCTTCCTGATTGGTTTGATTAAAAGTGTCAACAATAACCCAGTTTTATAAAACATACAAGGGGGAATTATAAAAAAAATAATTAAAGCTAAATATTTATTAGTTATTTTTTTATGAACCAAAAACATCAAGGGGTGTCCATTACTGGCACATCTACCCTATATGCTGTGCATAGCGTATAAAACACGTAGATCATTTCATTTAAATGTATTTATCAAAATGTAGGTATATTGTTTGTTATCCCTTTTAGCGTCTATATATATATTTACAGATGATTTTCTGTTGTAATTTTAAAATAACATCCAAACAGAAATCTTTTTTTTTTTTTTCAATTATATGCGAATATGACATCTGTGCCGATAATTGTATAATTTTAATGTCCTTCATTAAATTTATTTGAGAATATCTTATCCTTATTGCACAAACACCCTTTTCGCTATTCCTATATTTATAGTAGCTGCTATATGTAAAATTTAAAAACTGTCTTCAAACACAAGTAATTATTTAAAAGTTTTTCTGCAAAAAAACTCCCACTAAATCATGTGCATGTATACATCTCAAAAAATAAATTTGCTATGTGTAGTGAAGAATAAAAAAATTATTTATTAAAAATAAACATATATTTACAGTAGAAATTAATTTTCGTATGTCATTTTGCCAGCTGATTGAGAATCGGCAAAGCTTTTAATATTAAGAGGCTGTACATATATAACGTTACCAACTTTATAGTAATTTTGTAATCTTTCCGGCCTTTACAATATCTTACATTATCATTCCTGGATTATGTCCCACCCTTCCATCACTAATCATATTGTTATCAGTGTCTCAAAGTTCTTTTTTTTTCCCTTTCATTTTATTTTTACATATTTTCAGTTATATGTAAACATATTGTTATATATCTGTTATTTATAAAATTTTCTAATAAAGAAGAAAGAGTATGTAAAATATCACTATATTAAATATAAAATAAGTTTATATCAATAAAATTTTTTAAAAGTATTTAAAAATAGCTCTTTGTTACATAATGTATTCAACAGATATATTGTTTCTTGCCGCTCTTATCAACAAAACAGATAGACAACATTCTTCCTCTTTATTTTACTAATAAGCACAAGTATCACTTCAAACGTACTATCTGGTTTCTCCAACAGCGGATTATATGCAAATATATATAAAAAAAAATAGGAAAGCCAAATGTTGAGGTATTCCACATTTCAGAATGAAATAATTGTATATATAATCATTTAATGATTTTAATAATAACTTAGTATTTTCATAAAAATAGATAACTGAATATTTTGATGTAAAGAAACAGTTACAAATAGAAAAATGAATATTTTGGTTGGATCAAAAATGGTAACAATATCGAAAATGAATCTTCTCCCTCACCCTAGAGATATCTTAAGATATCAAGTGCCAAACTCCACCTCCCTGAAGTGATACCGTTATATTAAGCACAGCCTATAAAATCATGAGCCTTAAATGCTTATCAGTTAGCTTGTTAATTTTAAAATTGCCCATCAATACTTTTAGTTATTAATAGTAAATTGGAAAAAATGAAATCAAAATAAGAATTATTTAAAAATTAAATGTTTTGTAAATTCATACAAATTAAAACTTGGTTTATTATTATTGTTGTTTAATTAATAAATATGAAATTACCTTACCCTTCTTGTCCCTTCCCCCCATAATTTTATCTGTACTGGCAGTGTGATCAGTGTGAAAACTGACAGGGCAGGAAATTCATACTACTACTTCTTTTGGTACTACCTGATTATCCCGACAACCAATTTCACCAAATAAAGTTAGTACATACTTTTAATAAGTGTACTTTTAGTAGTTGACCCAGTAGCAGAAAATCCTCCAAGTGTTTGCAACAGATACTTCAGAGGCAGAAAATAATCTGCAGGTAAAACAAGTTGCAAGTTTTACAATCAAAGTGTTAATCAAACGATCACCTTTTTTTAAAAATGTTATTATGCATTTTATTAATTTTACTAATAATAATCTTAAGTTTTTGTATTAAGTAAGAAAGAGCCAAACATAATATAAAGCGAAATAAGGGTTCAATAGAAAAATAACCTGCAAACGAAAAAAGAAAATCTGCGACTCCCATCTCTAACTTTCTGCTACCGGTGTAGTTGATAATAATAAATATAAATTGGTACAAAAATACATTACAAAATGTATTGTAATGTTAAGCCCTTCGTGACAACATATGTGTGATATAAAGTATGTACACAGTCCTTGTAACTATTACTATATCAGAATGGTAATTTTTACGGTACTTTTCGGTTAGCCGGGCGCCAGTGTTAGATATACATACATATATATGTATATATACTTGTATACATAACACTGGCGACCGGCTAACTAAAAAGTACCATTTTTACCTTATTTAATATAAATTTATTAAATAAGGAAAAAGTCACTATTTGAAAATAGTGGTACAAGGGAGGCTTGTCATGAAGGGTTTAAAAGTTTTTTCTTCATTGTTATTATTTTATGTTTTATTTTTTAGTTTCAAGAACTAATGACATCATCTGGTAAAGATGCTGAAGTCATGGTTGCTAGCATGTTGAGAAAATTACAGATGATGTTGGAACAAAGTCCTAACAGAGGGTACAAAATCTAAAATTGCCCAGCAAGAAGAGGAACAGACAGTTGTTCTAATTTAACAGGTTGGTTATTATATATTTTAACAAAATTTGTTTTTGTGAGTTCATGCTCAATGGTACGAATAATGTTTTCTTTTTCCTATGAAAGTTTGTATTTTTTTGTAACTGTACGCCAGTGTTAAATATATACATATATTTACACATACACACACATATATATAGTGAAACCTCCCTGTGCGACCACCTCCTTGACCGATCATTTTTTCATGGAACGAAATTTATTCCCATAGGCTCAATACTAATTTTACCTCCATTCAGAGACCATCCCATTTGAACTCCCTCCATGAGCAACCCATTTTTTTGAAAACTTTTTACTTTAAGATTTTAATTAAAACTTTTTTACTTTATGATTTTGATTTGAATCAATAGGTTACCTTTATGAGTAAAATTTCATTGAATAATTCAAGGAAAATGTATCTTACCTTTATTATGCATATTTAATTATACATTATTGATCATTTACTTGACCTTTACTTTCAATATTTTAATCATTTTCAAAATTATCTTACTTTTTATCATTGTAGTTTATTACTTTACTTAATTATTTTAATATTTTACCATATTGCAAGCATTATGTATAATTTTGAATGCATTATTACATTCAAATTACTGTTTAAAAAATGTAAACAAAGTAATGATCAGAAATGTGCAAAATTCTAAATTCCGCACAACCACTGGTCCCAAGCTGTGCGGATTTGAGGGAGTCTACTGTATATAATTCTCGATATATGACTGAACTCATTGTTTTTTCGTGAAGAAAGTAATTTTTGTCTAAATCCAACCAAATTGTCGTCTAAATTTATTTCTGAAAAAAATCAAGATATTGCTGATAATTGGTAATCACAATCTTTTTATCAAATATATTTATGTATTAATCAAGCTTTTATTATTATTAAGACTGGCTAAACCTGAAATAAAACTTCCTTACTTTACGACTTTGATGTGAATTAATATGATACCTTTATGAGGAAAGTTCCATTGAATAATTCCTGGAAAATGTATCTCATCTTTATTATGCATATTTAATTATACATTAATTATTATTTACTTGACCTTGAGGGGAGAGTGGGGAGGAATGTGATGCTTTTTACAAAAATAAGAAAATCAACTTTATTTGACACATAAACAAAATTTTGATATGTAGAATACAAAATGAAACACTCTCTAATGTCCTTGAACAAAATAGAAACATAATTTGCAGAAACAATTTTATAAAGAAATTATAAATTTCAAAATGTGTCCCATACCTTCCCACTAACAGGGAGGTATGGGACAGCTATAAAACAATGTATGATAAGGGGCAAATAGTTTATTGTTGGCTATATATACAGTCTAACAAAGATTGTAGGTTGATGTCTGTGCTACAATATCAAATTTCAGTAACTTCATCACTGGAAGGAAAATTCAGGATTGTCAATCAGAGATAGCATTAAAAAAATCATCAGTTCAATTTATTTATGTTTTGAAGTAAATGAATATATTTATAATGTTATAATTAATATATTACCTTCTAAAAATATTTGCATATTAGCAGTTTACATTCATCTTATTAAAAAGAAAGAATTAAACATGTCCCATTCCTCCCTCTACCTTCTTTTATGTTAAACTTCTTGTATAAACAAAAGTCCTACTTTTAGTCTAGTTTAAATTATGAATAATATACAGTATGATGTTCAATAAATAGAAAAACTATTACATCTACGCGTAAACAAGCCTATACTACTATATTTTACTAATATACAGAAAGCATAAAAAGTATATGAAGCAAATTTACTTCTGATTCTTGAAATAATGCTTTGCTTAAGTCTTTAAAGTAAATCGGCTTGTCAAACAATGATTAAAAATTAGTTTAATTAACAAGGTATGCAACTGATATGAAAGGTTTGATAATTCTAACTTTTATTTTTCAATTTTAGAAATTATTTAATTATTTTTTTTAATATTTTAACCCTTTGCACTTAAAGGTTTTTTTCATTTGTATTACCAGCAACTCAAAGTGATTTTAGTTATATCTTATTATTTTTTTAATTCTTTATGAATACGAATACAAATTTATGATATATAAAAAAAAAACTAAAAATTATAAAATTATTACATTTTGTAATCGTAAAGTGTGATACCGCTTGAAGCAATTGCCAATATGTAATCTTGGCTTTTCTAGACAGATATCACAAAATTATTTTTATTTCCTCCGTAGTGGAGCCCTCAAGTTTGAAGACAAATTTTAAATGGCTCCACTCCGGAGTCCTCGAGTGCAAAGGGCTAACTTTTTTTCAATATATAATGTATTTAAAACAATCAAAAATGGTATGAAAATTCAATTTGTGCGATTGCAGCATTGTATTTCTACAGTCAAAGATTTTGCACCTTAGCCGACTAAAATTTCGATTATACACCTTTCTCAGTTATGCATCGTTTTAGAAAGGTTTCCTGAAAGACATATAATTGGTACTTTACTGGGGTTTTTTTTTGGGGGGGGGGGGGGCTGAAATTGTCATATTGCCAGAGCAAAAGTTCTTTATCTACAGAACGACAAAGTCGAAAAATCCATTTACTCTTGCTCGACTGAAAATATACACAATATTTTAAAAATAAATATCAAACTTCATGATATTTTGAAAATAAATATCGGATATGTATCCATTTATATATATCACTGAACCATCCTGTTTGTAGCTATAGTGTTTACTCTTTAGTGTACACTATACACTCTTCAGTACTCCCTCTGCTGATAGAATATAATCTTTTTTTTTTCCCCCCCCATCATCTGAAGATATAAGAAAATGCTCTTTTATGAAACCTTTAAACACATAAAGGCTAGATTTATTATGGTTATTTTTTTTGGCTTTCATTATGTAGGGATTTTTTTTTTTTTTTTTTTTTTTTTTGTATCACAAAATCAAAACGTTCATTTTATGAGTAACAATCCCAGATGAAGATTCTGTCTGTGTCACTCTCTACTCTCTATTGTGTACAGTATAACCTCAAAAATCCGTCATTGTCAGGACCATGACGATGCCGAATTTCTGACTTCAAAAATACTTTTAATAGTCTTAATGGTGCCGTTATTCGTAATTTAATTCATACCCAAGTAATAGTTATGTGAGAAAAATAGAAAATTAAATATTTTAAAAAATATTAAAATTAAAAGTTTCTATTCATATTTTCTATGTTACAAAAAAAAAATCTAGTATATATCATTTCTTCTCGTGTAATTTCCTAAACATCGATGTCAATTTTATTTGCTTCAATTATTTGAACAGCTTTTTAACAAGTTTTAATTTTGCACAAATGTAGAATATTGAAAATATAGTCTTATTTATCTAAAGCAGATGTTAGTTTTCCAGTCAAATTTAAGCATTTTTCCACTGATACCTTTTCTTCTGTACTAAGAAGGGATTCAATTTAGCATAGCATCTGCGATCTCACAGTCAGCCAATCCATTGCTTTCAATCTCGAAATTTTTAATTGTTTAACGATTTATTATTATTCTTTCTCCTATAAGGTGGAAGTGTAAAAAAAAAAAAGCGGCGAGATGACTTTGATGCTGGATTTTCGAGGTCACACTGTACTTTATTTACTTTTACTATACGTATGTAATTTGTGTGTTTATAATTTTATTTTTTATTTTTTTCTAGAGAGAAAAGAATGAATCAAGAAGAAAAATTTAATGAAGTACCTGTTAATTATATCAATTCTTTATATGTAAATAAATTACTATATTAATTCTTTATATGTAAATAAATAGAATTTTATAAACTGAATGATGTTTCATTTGTTTTCGAGACTATTTCCTTGATACTGAGAAATATTTTTCATTGCTTCAGTCTTAAGTTATTAAAAATAGTTACAATCAGAAAAAGAACAATTTAAGTGAGTTAAATTATACTTTAAAAAACTAAAAAAAAAAATGTTAGTTTAGTATTTGCTCTGCTGTACATAGGATAATATTTCTCTGGTAAAAGAAAAACATTGGAGAAGGGAGGGAAGGCAGATGATTTTTAAAATTTGTCTTACTGTAATATGCAATTTACATTGTTAAACAAGCAAGAAATTACTATTTTTATGTAAAAATGCTGGAAAGATCAATGAATTTGTAAAAAAATTCTTTTGTATGTTGCATCATTAAACTATTTTCAGAGAAAAGACTAAATATATTCCTGTGGTCATCAATCAGAATCCTATGGAGGATTTATTTTATAAATCTGACAATATTCTCTAAATAATAATTGAAAATTCTAAGAAATAAGTTTAATAAATGAAAGAATTAAAAAATTAATGAAGTAGTAATATAAAAAATATACAATCTTCTACAGTCATTAAATGTACACTATATTGGAATTCCACATATTTGATGTGCTATTTATTGTAGGTAAACACAAGATTTCATTATATATGTATACAATAAAAAATTATCTGATCCTGAATAGTGAACTGGATTCAAAAGGTAAGTAACTGAAAGTATAATTAAATTTACTATGTATAAGCATAGACATAGAGTTGTATGTTCTCAAGTCCCTGTAACATTTTAAATACTTTTTCTTACCCTCTAATATAAAAAAGCTTTTAGTTTTTTTATTTTATTGAATTTCTCCTTTTTCTTTTGTTAAAGGATAAATGACAAAAAAAAATCCCTTTGCTTTTTTTAATTTTAAGTTACCAATAATTTTCAAGAGTCTATGCCTATGTGTATAAGAATGATTTTTTAATATTAAATACGTGAAATTTTTCAAGTTGCTAACTAAGCGTAAATAAACAGAGTGAAAATGTCGAACCCGGATCTTTGAAATAGTGCTCCAATGCACTGTTGATTTGCGCCGAGTTAGCAATGTAAAAAATTTCACGTATTTAATCTTCAATAATTTCACTGCTGATAATTAATTAAAATTTTACTTGGAATGGTTTTTATTCAAATGAAAGTGTTTTTCCTTAAGAAATTTTTTTTAATGGGATTACACATCCCTCATGCGTAGACACTTGCATGCTAATGTTAATCCTATGGGAGAATTTTTCTAAATATCTCGTTTGCATTTCAATATTGTAAATTTTATTATTTGTTACTTGTCAATCTGTACAAACACCTTTTTTTTTTTTTTTTAAGTTTTCAGTTTTGTTTGCAATGTGTTTTTTTTTTTTTTCACTAGAGTATTTTCGCTTTTGAAAGCAGTTCTGAATATATCCTAATAAGCAAAAAAACCTTGTAAAACAAAGTCGAAAAATGGCCTTTGTATCAAAACTGCAGGTATGCAATGCAATGCAAAAAAAAAAAAAAAAAAAAAAAAAGCAAGCGAGATATTAAAAAAAAATCTTTCAGCGGATTAACATTAGCAATCAGGTGTTTCTGTGCGAGTGAAGTATCCTCTTAACATTATTAAGCTTTTTTTATTATTAAAATAGGATCTAATAATGCAGCGAATTGAAAAAAATTAAACATATATTTTATACATACATAGTAAAGGACAGGGATGTAAGAATTTCTTTCAAGGTAAAAAATGAACATATTAATTAAAATAAGCAATTTGATAAACATGTGGATTAATAAAAACCAGTTTTTTTCAATGTATAGATAATATTTGACTAAAATTTAATTTTCCACAGGAACAAACAAACAACAACAAAAAAATATGCTCAGCTCAGAAAAATTCTAAGTTGAGTTATTTATCTCATTTTTCTATCAAATAAGATTTTATGATTTATAAAAACCTCATTTTCATTTTTTTATACACGCTTGTAATAAAAGCCTTTCATCAATCTTTGATTGTAACTCCTCTAACTACCCTTTCGTTTTTTCCTTTTCACATGCTTATCATGAAACAGTTACAAACTCCCTCAGATAGCGTCAACTAGCAACCTTTTTCAATCCTTTACAAAACATTTACAAACTTTTCATGCGAAGCCTTTAAAAAGCATTCAAACATTTACGTAGCATGGTTGTAAAAAGGCTTTAAAAAGCAAAAAATGCTATCTGGGTAGTATGTATATGTATAATGATATAAACATTAAGCAAATCCAAATGAAAAAAATAATGTATATTGTGCGAAAATATCCTTTTGCGCGTAGGATAATTCTTTGATTTTTTTTTTTTTGAGTACTTTAGGAGTGAATTTTTATCGAGACTAGGCTGGAAATCATATTTTACTTTGAACATTATAAAAATAAAATGTAATAGTTTGTGGTGAGTCTCTCGTATAATATAATCACTCACTTAAAAACACTTTACTACCTTTATTCGTAGAACATTGATAAACGTCGATTCTGACACTCTTCGTATTCGAACACACAAAAACGCAATGTAAACATCTTCGTCCGCGCTGCTATGACAACGGCTCTGGCCAGCTGCCATTCCGAACGAAGAATTTTCGGGGAACCCTAAAATGCGCTTGGCTCCACCTAATACGCATGCGCCTGACAGATGGTCACGTGACGACATCTAGTAACCTCTTGGCATCTTGGCAGCATATCTGGTTTGGCGTAATCGCTTTTTTCTACAATACAAGTAACCCTTTGAACGCGTTACCTCTTGGCGATTTGTCATTCTCATTTTCCTATCCCTCCGTATGTAGCGTTGCGTTCCTCTGTGCATTTCATCTCACTCTGCGTCTGCTGATTAGATTAGAGATTGTAGTAATTTGAATAAAGTAAGTTTTAAAATATTTATTATTTACGATTGTAGTATATAAAACGCAGTTCGAAAAGTGCTTTTCGCAAACTTAAAAAAATGGTAAACACGACAGAAAATGCGGTATTTATAAATGCTGCTTTTTCTTCTATTAAAAATGTAATTATTATGTTACCCTGATCATTTAGTAGTGTGCAAAGTTTTTTTAAAGCACTTTTCTTACATATAAGAAAATAATTTGTATTATTAATATAATATAATGCTATCGCAACGTCACTTTTTAAATATTCATGGACTGTATTTTTAATAGACTGTAATTTATGAAATCTGTTTTTTTTTTAAATGTTTTTCTTTTCTCTTTACAGTGACACTTCCTGCCAACCACCATTACCATTATCAGCACCAGTAACTCGCAGCATATTGATTGAATGTGTATTGTCTTTGCTATATGGTTTGATATTTCACATCATATCACTGACAATACTTTCTCGATTACACTTGATTCTATAGATGTTAGCTGTGAAACGGAAAAAGATGGAATTTCGTGCAGAGATTGGAATAGGCGACTTTATTTCTAATCCAACATCCTACTTCAGCATTATCTCAAGGTATAATTTTATTTCATGATATTGTGGTTTTCAGTATATAGGCTATTGTCATGGTATGTTCTATTGCTCTTCTCTTAAAAAAAAAAAAAAAATCCTGAGAGAAATGTTTCCTTAAAAAAAAAAAAAAAATCCTGAGAGAAATGTTTCCTTAAAAAAAACCCACCCTAGCATTTCATTTTTAATACTTCATTAAGTTTTTTTTGTTTTGTCCTGTTTATAAACAATATTTATAATAATAAAAATACCTGAAGAGTTATAATACAGAATTCTGGTAGAACACAAGCTTTTTTTTTTCGGAGATTTCATTATAATACATGTAAATTAAATATTTTTGTGTTAAACCATTTAATATATTAATGAAATGCTTCGTATTTAGCTAATTATGAGTTGCTCTGCTAATAATCTTTACAAAGGTAACATCAGACAAAAAATGCATTTATTATTGATTCTTAATGAATGAATGTGAATAATTAAATAGTTCAAATATAAATACACATTTCAAAAATTCTGAGTATTTTGTTTTCAGTATGTCCTTTAAAAAAATTTTTTTTTTTTTCTAAGTAAAATAATTATCTGCCTTTTTTTTTTACACATAATAATGCTCTTCTCTTGATTTTATGCATTGTTTCAATGTAGTTTTCAAGCTTTCTTTATTTTATTAAATCTTTTTGACCTTTTATGAAAATTTTATAACTTAAGGCAGGAATAACTATTATAGATGGTAAAGCAATCACTGATAGGATTAGGGTCAAAGACAGTGCAGCATGGCAGTGGGTACTGCAGAGATTAATTTAGCCCTAGCTGAATAATCTTATATGACAACTTTAAAAAGAAGATAAAATTTTCTTTCTTGACTCTAGATTTTCTTTGAGAATGCAATTTTGCTTTTATTTTGGATAGTAAGCTTTGTTCAGCATTGTTGGGTTGCAGAAATTCCTCCAGTGGGGAATCAAATTCAAAAATTGGATTGTATCAGAGGATGGTGTGGTAAATCTTGCGTTTCATATGCGTATATAGGTAAGTAGATTCGTGTATTGTTGGATGAAATAGCTATCTTCAATTCTAAAAAAAAAATTATAATAATCCTTGCACTATTATCATAGCATATCTTGCATAATAATCTTTATAATTATTATAATAATAATATCTTGCGTATTATCCCAGCACTATTATCATAGTTGGATTTATTGTAGGCGTTTGACTTTCTCACCACATAATTATAGAAATTATTGCATATAAAAATATGAAAACTGGTAGTTTTATAGTGAAATGTTGATAAACATACAATTCTTAAATCAAAGAACGCTATTTAATATCAAAATTGATCTGTTAAAGAAGTTTTATAGGATCAAAATCTATGCATAACAAATTTAACCATCTTTCACAAGCTTAATACTTGACCACTGTTGAATGAAAGGGAAAAGGACGTTCCTCCCTGGAACATTGAGATGTACCCTCGCCGGTGAGTTTCAAATTTTATGTTTTTTAATGGGCAAAAGTGCAATTTCTCCACCGGATCTATAAAATATCCCTCCTTGAGAAAAGTGTCTGAATTCAACACTGTACTTGACTATTTTACAGTGGACAGTGTGCGATCATTTTTTAATTTATCTAATTTTTTTGTTTTTAAATTTTTTACTCAAAATTGCACTATTTCAATAGATTTCATATTTTGAAAAATCATCTTTTCACCTACTGTTGTCACTTATTAAAAAAGCACAAATAATATTTACAAAAAATTTTCAATTGAAAAATACAGTTACACGTGAATATTAAAACAGAAAAGAAACTTTAAAGTAAGTTATTGCATACAAAAAGCAATAAATGGTGAAAATTATAAACATCACATTTAAAACCATTTTCTTAGTGTTTTTAAACACTATTTTTAATTGAATATGTTTACATGTAAATTTTGAAAAAGAAAACTTAAAACTAAATTTTTTTGTGTAAAATTTATTTAATTGTAAAAATAACATCATATTTTAAAACTTATTTTCTTATGTACAAGATTCATGTGACGTCATAGGTAGGGTATCAATGACTTTCATCAGATCACTAAAAAAAAAAAAATTAAGTACTATTGTAAGTTTTTAAAAAGCATGTTTTTATCTGGCATAAAGAGCATTTAATTTTAAAATTAAGTTTAAGTCTAATTTGAAATGTCATAATTTCTTTTAAATAATCAAATTATTCATTCTTTTACATAAAATAAACATTCAAATATAATAATTTTCTGCAATTAAAAGAATACTGTTTATTTTGTTATATTTTTGCAATAATAAATTTATCAAATTCGAGCTAAAGAACAATGAAAGAATGACATCTACTTAAGAGGTATTGTAAAAAAAAATGTGTAAGAGAAAAAGAACTATTGTTTTAAAATAAGCTCAGCAAGAACTTCTGCAGCAGAAGTGGAATAACTGTTTCTTTTACTTTTGAACTTATCAAATTTCAAATAGAGAAATTGTTTAAAGATTGAAAAATGAAAAGGCGGCAATTTTTTTTTTTTTTTTTTTTTTTTTTTTTTTTTTTTTTTTTAAAGTTGAAATTTAAATGCTAAAAATCCCTACCAAGTGATAATGCTTCTATTTAAAATTTTGAGGATTTCAGATTTAACTGGCTATTATATTTACTCTGTATGAATGAATGGGTGTAATTTATTCTCATAAGAGGTTTGATTAGCATGCACATACATGTGTGTAAGTTTACATTTAGATGTTTAACAAATTACTTATTTTCAGTTTGTCATTTTTTAAAGGCACAATGTCCTGTCTTTTTAAATTGGCAAAATGCATCTTGCTTGAAAAAAAGATGACATTTGCATTTAGTTGTACCCAGAAGATTTCTTGAAAAAAAAACTTCTCCTTACCACAGTCACCGTCCAAATCAAATATCCAAGATCTTGCAAAAAGTCAACTTTATTACTTTAGATATAAAACAGAAGATTATTAAATCATGTTGTCATTTAACTGTATTTTTACGATTGGCAGTTCATAAAATCATTAAAAATTAATGTGACTATTTATCATATTAAGAAATTTTATGTTTTTTTTCTCCCTTAAATTGTTAAACTTATTACTAATATATTTCCTCATAAAATAATTGCTGAACATGAACAAGTATCCTGCCCCTTTTTTTCATTGGTTGCTTTTAGTATGCCTTTAATTTTTTATACATATTGTGTATGTTCCCTTCTGTTAGAGAGGGAAAATCTCCATACTTAATGAGTAATTGCTTATGTGATGTCAATGATTTATAAAACTTCCATATAAATAACATCCTATATCATGACCAATTATTTATAAAAAAATATATATAACTTGATTTTTACAAAATAATTTGGTTAGGATTTTTTTTTTTTTTTTTTTTATATATATATATATATACATACAAAAAATAAGTACTAATAAGTAAAAGTACTGGAATTGTGAAAATTTGTGACATGAGTTTTTTTTTTTTTTTTTATGTTTTGGTCTGTCTGAATACGATATGATTAATTTATGATTCATTAATAATTTCTGCACAAAATCTATAGTCTTGTTCAACCATACAAGGTACCATACACTATTTATTTTTAAATGTTAGCCTGCATCTGACAATTTTTACCATATCTCTATCTCAATAACTAATGTACAAAATTTAATTACAGTTCAAATTCAGTTAGATTTAACATAAATTAGGTTTGGGTGTAAGGTGGCACTGCTTATGATGCATTCTTCCATGATAACTATATTTTAAGACTTAACCCTCACAGTACTAAGATGGTGCCAATTTGAGCTTCTTATAAAACGTTATTGTTTTTTAAACTTTTTTCTACTTGAGTTTTTGTGCTACTTTAAATATTTGTAATACAGTAGACTTCCTCAAATCTGCACAGCTTGGGACTAGAGGTTGTGTGGATTTTAGAATTTTGCAGATTCTGGTCATTGCTTTGTTTACATTTTTTAAACAGTAATTTTGAATGTAATAATGCAATCAAAATTTTAATGAATGCTTGCAATATAGTAAAATATTAAAATAATTAAGTAAAGTAATAAATTAAAATGATAAAAAGTAAGGGGTCAAGTAAAAAATAATGTATAATTAAATATGCATAATAAAGATGAGATACATTTTCCTTGAATTATTCGATGAAACTTTCCTCGTAAAGGTAACCTGTTATTTCACATCAAAATCATACAGTAAGGAAGTTTTATTTCAAGTTTAGCCAGTCTTAATAACCAAAAAAGCTTGATTAATACATATATATAATATATATCAGTAAAGAGATTGTGATTACCAGTGATATCTTGACTTTTTTCACAAATAAATTTATACTTCCTCCATGAAAAACACATTCAGTCGTATTATCGAGAATTGCATAGGTATTAAAATACATACAGAATGATATAAAACTAAAAAATTTGTAATTTTGCCCCTACATTTGAATCTGTGGTGATGTGTGGATTTTAGAGTCTACTGTATTGTGGAGATTATATTTTCTCCTTTCTAATAAATCTTGATTGCCAGTTCAGTATTATGTCAATATTTTATCTTTTGATCAGTTTTCTGGCCTAAACATTGAAATTACATATGTGGTCAAAATGACCCCATCATATGCATTTAAATAACGTTTTGATCTTAGTACTGCAAGAGTTAATACATAAAATTTCATCAAACTTCAACTTCAGTTAGATCTTGACATAAATTGGTACTGATTAGGTTTGCATAGCTACCAACTTGTTCAACAATACCCTATACATTTTTTTAATGATAGGCTGCATCTGACAAATTTTATCTAAGCTCTTTCTCAATAACTAATGTTTGAAATTTAATTAAACTTCAGATTCAGTTAGACATTGACATAAATTGTTGCTTATTACAACACTTGAGTGCTATGATGCATTTCTCCACGATAACTACATTTCGAGACTTAGAATTTCATCAAACTTCAAATTCAATTAGACCTTGACATAAATTAGTGCTGATTAAGTTTGCATAACTGCCAACTTGTATAGTTTAGCTGTACAATGTGTGGTTGTACCTTGTACGGGTGAACAATAAAATTTATGGTTTAGTACAAAAATTAGTAATGAATCATAAAATACTGTTATAGATAAGATAAAACTTCAAATCTGATGCATGCAATTTTTTTTTTCTTTCCAGAAAGAGTGTAATTAATAATATTCCATGATAATATATAATGATACATTTCACCATATCATACTTGCCAACTTTCCCTTAAACTTCCGTAAAATGCGAGTTAAATTGACCCAGGTTAAACTGGTTTCGTACCAGAAATTTACTAAAGAAATTAATTCAAATAGATTTCATAGAGAAATATGATTTTAAATGTATAATGATACATCAAATAAGTTTTCTGGCGTAGAACCTGGGTCAATTTAACTCACATTTTATGGAAGTTTAGTTGAATGTTGGGAAGTATGCCATATTATCCCTTCCATCCTTAATATAATCTATAAAATGTAAAATAGTTTTCTTAAAATAAAAAAAGAGCATCAATTAAATTTGATTACTTTTTCAGATAATTAACACATACCTAATATCATATCTTGATACATCTAAGCATTCAGTTAACTTGTGCTTAAGGCTGATAGTCACTCAGCTTCTGAATTCCCCTCACTAATGCTAAGTCTATGGGGATGGAATGCATTTGTATATTTAAAATATCTCCTCAGGAAATTAATGTTTTTTTAATTGCTTTTTTTTTTTTTTTGTACTCTTCTTAAAAGATATTTCTTTTTTCCTTAATTTTCAAAAAATTTCTAAAATCTATGCTTAATTTAATATTTTATGAACACTTTATATAAAATTAAGTATATATTTTAGAAATATTTTGAGAACTATGGAAAAAAGAGACAACCTTTAAGAACAATAAAAAAAAGAAGTTAAAAATATTAATTTCAAGTGGAGATATTTCAAATATATGAAGGCATCAAATACCTAAAACTGCATATTCTTTTGGACCTTGGTATAAATGGATGACATCCAGGGCTTAATATCTAACAAAAAAAAGTACCGGAGCCCTAATATTCTGCGGTACCGGTACTAACAACTGTACCGTCCCTCCCCCTTGTCACTCCAATCTGCATATTTATATTTCATAAATTTAGTTGCAAAATTTAAAGCATTTTATTTTTTTAGCAAAATAAAAATTTTAAATATATCTATCAACATGTAGGTACTTAGCTGTCAACTATTCCACTTTTTAGTTATCACTCCTTCCGAATAGTAATCTTTGCCTAACTTTATTGGTAATTAATTTCAGAATTCTGCAATTAAATATGGTAAGGATTATGATTCGGATAAAGTGTTAACAAAAAAAAAGGGAGATAGTTCGCAGTTATGCATTTTAATGAAATTTACTGAAATTAACATCTATATGCTGAAGAATGGAACAATGTTTTTCAATTTCCTATAAAAGTTGCATATCTTAAACTATAATCGATTCCTTCCGCATAACAGTCTTTTGTGGTAAGTCCCCGAAAATCAGATTAAATTAAAAATTTGACACCGTTATCTGAAAGATTCTATGCTTTTTTTTAAAAGGCGAAACACAGCTTGGTTACTTTCTATCAGAATAACAATACATGGCAATTATATCTAGGTACAAATGAAAGTGACTTCGTAAATGTGCGGAGCAAAACCTTAACTTAACATGGGCAGCGTTCATGATACGAAATAAATAGAAAAATCACTAATGTGATTTTTGTACTCGTGCAAAATAGTAGACAAAAATCTCAAATAAACAAAACCTCAAGCCGATTCTCGTTGGCTAAAAACAGAAAATATTCTTTTCAGGTTACATATCTAAATAAAAGCCACCAATTAAAAATTATCCTACTGTCACAAAAGAAAATCGAACTGAAAGAAATTCATTGTTAGTCTCTTGAGTAGCGCCGTATCAACACATCACCAACATAAATTTGCAAATATCACTGAAATGGAAAAACACTATTTCTGTTTTCCCTTTATTTTGATCAAAATAGCATTAAAATTATTTGAAATAGTAGTTTAAATACATAGTTTTGAAGGAGAAAAAGGTTTTTTTTTTTTTTTTCCTATACATGAATAAATAAAATTTTGAATGTAAGACAGATTGAGCTTGATTGAGTTCAAGCCTAAAAACTGTTATAAAAATTGAGTCTGTTTTATCTCCATTTCCTACGTGTGTTACGTCACATATAAGAGTTTTGGTGAAAAAGAATGCAAAAGTTTGGAGATGGGAATGAAAGGAAAGGGTAATTTTGGCTTTGTTTTTTTGGAAGTGCTTTTGCACTGGGCTCCGGAGCCCTGTATTTGAGCTCCGGTGAATTCCGACCAATATTTAATAAAGACAGAGAAGTACAGGAGCTGGGCTTCGGCGCAAATTAAGCCCTAATGACAACTTAGTTTTGACTTCGTTCACTCAACAGCATGCACTGCTATTCTGTGGTTGGAAAAAGGTTCATAATGTGGGGTGGGGTACAATCAATTGACGCAAAAGCTTGCAGATTAATCTAACAGCATAAAATAGAAATTGCTATAATTTACTTTGTCTTTAAATTATTGTACATATTGTATTTTCTTTATAAATGCAAAATGTCAACACTATTTATATCAGTGTCAAATGACACCTTCTGAGATTTTGATTTGTGGTTGTATTATTTGTAATTCTTAAACTAAGACAATCATTAGTCAAGCATTCAGAGTATTAAAAAGGATTTGTGATTATTTTAATTTAAAAAGTAACTTATAAAATAACCATAAATCAAAATTTTAAAAGGTGTTATTTGATGCTGGTTGAAATAATGTTAAATAATAGGTTATTATAATAATAAGATTAAGCTGACATTATTAATATCACCAATAATTTTTGTTTACTGCAAATTGCATGGAAAATTGTACTGTTGGGCAAATGCATAGCAATCAGTAATGGACCAAACAAAACTTTTCACACCATGTAAGTTAAAAAGTTGCTGCAATGTGGACAGAACTGCTTTTATCTTTGCTAGAATTACAACTCTGTGTTGTGTCTCATAAAGTGAATTGTTAATTAACTGTTCCTAAAACTAATACTGTGATTTTATTTATTACCTAATTGTACTATATATATTTTAAATTGCCTTCACAAGATTATTTTCCTGTTCCTTGTCTTAAGGTCCAAATAGACATATTCTTCAACTGTCATTGTCTTTTCTGCGATTAGGCAGTGCTGTTCAATTTTTTTTTGCTTTTGAATGATCCGAACTAGTCAGAAATTTTTCCGTCAAACCCACCTCTGCGTCTTTCTATTGTTGAGACTCCCCTTTCTTTTGTCCATAACCACAGAACAGTTGGAAAAGAACGGCCAGTTATTGCTTTTAACTCCTTCGGGACGAGCGTCTTTTACAGAATTTTTAATCTTTTATCACTGGTTTTTCAAAACAAATTTTTACCTAATTGAATTTGAAAAATGCTCGGATTAAACAAGGCAAAATTTACAATAAAAATTTACTGGTGAGAATAATCATGGATTCTGGGCACCTTACGGGTCGCTCGTCCTCAAGGAGTTAAAGGAGAGGGAGCACTTTTTTCTTCTGAACAGAGGCTTAGATCAATAATTTTGGTAACAATGCATTTGACTGACAGACTGCTGTCATGACATTGAAAGGATGAAGTGGAGAGCAGGCAAAGATCCACGGGAGGGGGGGGGGGGCAAAAAAAAATGTAACTCCAACTTTTTTATAGCAGTTTTTACGAAAGCCCAAAAGTTTTCGGTTGTCAACAGAAAGCCTCACTGATGCTCCGGTAATTTATGAACAAAAAAGGATTTTGTCCTGTCACCTACGGAGGGGGGAGGATCATCCCCCTCCCCCCAAAGAAAACATCTCGTAAATAAGTTAATTTCTCCAAAGGATCACGAAAAAATGCGAATTTCGTCAAAAGACCGCGAATTTTGTCACGGGATCGCGGAAAAAACGCGAATTTCGTCAAAGGATCGCAAAAAAGGGAATTTCGTTAAATGGTCGCAAGAAAAAACGTGAATTTCGCCAAAGGATACCCCAAAAACGCGAATTTCGTCAAAGGATCGCGAAAAAAACGCGAATTTCTTCACAGGATCGCGGAAAAAATGCAAATTTTGCAACGGGATCGCGGATTAAACACTAATTTCGTTTAAAAATCGTAAAAAAGCGAATTTCGCCAAATGATTAGGAAATAAACGCAAATTTTGTCAAAGGATCGCGAAAAGAACGCGAATTTCGTCAAAGGACCGCGAAAAAACATGAATTTTGTCACAGGATCGTGGGATAAACGCGAATTTTGTCTCAAAAAATCTCGGAAAATGCGAATTTCGTCAAAGGAGATCGGAAAAGCGGAACTTTTGCCAAAGATCACGAAAAAAATGCGAATTTTGTCAAAGGACCGCGAAAAACCACGAATTTTGTCACAGGTTTAAGGAAAACGCGAATTTTATCACAGGATCGCTGAAAAACGCGAATTTTGTAACAGGATCGCGGAAAAAACGCGAATTTCGTTACATGATTTCGGGAAAAAACGAATTGCGTCAAAGGACCGCGAAAAAGGTAAATTTTGTCACAGGATCGCGGAAGAGACGCGCGTTTTGTCAGGATCGCGAAAAAACCCAAATTTTGTTAAAGTATTGCGGAGAAAACGCAAATTTCATCAGATAATTGCGGAAAACGCGAATTTCGCCTAAAGATACAATGCAAATTTCGTCAAAGGATCTCGTAAAAAATGCGAATTTCGTCAGATAATTGCGAAAAAGTACGAATTTTCGCACAGGATCGCGGATAAAACACTAAATTCGCTAATGGGTCGTAAAAAAGCGAATTTTGTCAAAGGATCACGAAAAAACGCGAATTTCGTCAAAGTATCGCGAAAAAACGCGAATCTCGTCAAAGGACAAAAAAACGTGAATTTTGTCACAAGATCGCGGAAAAGACACTAACTAATTTTGTCGCAGGATCGCGGAAAAAACGTAAATTTCGTCAAAGAATTGCAGGGAAAACGCGAATTTCGTCAAAGAAGCTCGGAAAAACGCGAATGTCGCAAAAGAATCACTAAAAAAACCCGAATTTCGTCAAAGGACTGCAAAAAAAATGTGAATTTTGTCGCAGGATTGTGGAAAAAACGTGAATTTTGTCGGAGGATCGCGGAAAAAAGCAAATTTTGTCACAGTATCGCGGAAAAAATGCGAATTTCGCCAAAGGATACCGAAAAATGCGAATTTCGTCAAAGGATCGCGAAAAAACGCGAATTTCGTCAAATAATTACGAAAAAACGCGAAATTTGTCACAGGATCCCGGAAAGAGCTCGAATTTTGCCACAGGATCGCGAATAAAACACTAATTTCGTCAAAGGATCACGAAATAAACGTGAACTTTGTCAAAGGATTGTGATAAAACGCGAATTGCATCACAGGATCGCGGAATGACGACTATTTTGTCAAATGACCACAGAAAAACGAGAATTTCGTCAAAGGATTGGTTAAAAACGCAAAATTCGCCAAAGGCCTCGAAAAACAGCATAATTAGAGCTGGTAGAGGATCCCCCGGTCACCCCTCTGTTGTAACCTTTCATAAAATATGCTGTGAGTTTCAGTATTTTTTTTACTCGGATTCATCCTTTCTTTGATTATATGTCACTCGGTCTCCCCCCCGCCCCCCCCCCAAAAAAAAGATTTTCTGGATCCGGCCCTTTTGGAGAGGGTATCGATGCCTTTGAGAATGTAATTGAAATTATACGGAGTATAGATGGGTCATGAGTCCCCTGCCCTGGATTATCAAATTTAATTACCCAGGTTTTCTTTTTCTCTCATGATTTTGAAAAAAAATACAAAACCTTTTTTTTGGGGGGGGGAGGGGGGGGATTTAAAATAATTAACCCAAGTCAATGAGGAACTAAGGATTTTTCCTGAATCCCCTGTGGAAGACGATTTTTAGTGTTTCGTGCATCTCACGAAACCCTTATAGTCTCACTTCTCTGTCTGTTCGTCCGTCACAGCCTCGTACTCGGAAAATACCTAAGTTATGACGTGATTTTTTTTTTTTTTTTTTTTTACATAGCGCTGAATACCCCTTGACATACCCAAATTCATAAAATTTTGAAAAAGTCTTATATATATTTTTAATTAAACGAGTTCATTCTTTTTTTATTTCAAAATATAATCTTAATATCAGCATATATCGCTGAGTGTCCGTAGTTTAGATTCGTCTTCTATGCAAAAGATTGTGGGTTCGAATCTCTCTGGCGGAACTTTAATATTTTTATTATTAAACTTTTTTTTTTCATATGGATTTAATTAAAGGAAAATTCCTTTTTCTTTGGCCATTTTTAGGCTTATTTTATTTTTTGGCGCAGTGGTAATTTTTAGAGCATATTTTTTTAAGACACAGAAAATGTGGAATTTCAATATAGAACCAATATTTTTTTGTTTATTGCTGACATCTGCTGGCCATTTTTTTAAATAATAGGGAACTTTTTTCATCTTATCATTAGAAGAATTACCCCGCCAGTGGCTGAGAGGTTCTGCTCTCGAAGCTGGTACACGGGAGGTGCTGGGTTCGAACCCAATCGCGTCCGTCGGTCTAACCGTTTCGGAGTTTTCGTGGTTTTCTTCGAAACCGTGGATTCCCATGCGTAAATACGGGTTAGGTTCCCTTAAAAAGACCCCCACGAAGGGCACCCGCCCCCCAGGGCCTATATCCCACGTGTTGATAATTGGCCGTCGTAAACACAAACCAAACCATTAGAAGAATTATTCAGGAATTGAAAGGTTTTTTTATTTCAAATTTTAATAAACGTTTACTTCTTCTTTTTGGGTGCCATCTAGTGAGTGTTTGAAAAGGGCAAACAGTTAATATGGATTTTTTCTGAATTATTTGAACGTTTAAAATATGTTTTAAACAATTTTTTGCTTTTAAAATTTTTATATTTTATTTATACCTGTGCTAAATTTTTTAAATTGCTGAATTTAAAAATATTCGGACTTTTTAATTTTATCAGTCATGTAACAGTGGCGCAGCAGTTGTGCGATTGCCACCACTAAATTTTAATAGTATTCATTGGGTTAAAAAAAAATTCAGAAATTCTGTCCTGAAATAAGACAAAGAATACAGTTAAAATTTAGCGGTGTCAATAGATTCTCTGCTGCTACACTGTTCCATCACTGTTTTATTTAAATAATTTTTCTTGAATATTTTTAATTTGTTTTAAAAATATTTTTCTTATTATTTTAAAATTAAATACAATGGTGCTGCCATTTATGTAAGGATTTAATAATTATAAATTAACAATTTATTAATTTAAGGATAAAGTGTTTTAAAAGAGATATTAAATGAAACCCTCCGTTCTATCTGCGATCACACTTACCCACTTATTAGTTTTGATTTCCTTTATATGTGTTTGTAAATTATCTTAAATGAAAGTTCAGAGTCCCTAATCTTATGAAAAAAATAATAAACTCTTTCAGTTCTTCATTTTAAATAAAGGCCGTACAAGTTTGTTGGATTTTTAATGTATTATCTGTTAAGTGCGCCACACACCAGGGAGACATGCTACAAAAAGCCTGAGACAAATTCTGATATTTGAACAAGTTTCTGCTTTGTTAACAGGGTGAAATTGTCTTCTGACACATTCCTTTTTCTGTTGCATGTTCGCTGGTGTGTGGCACGCCTTACTCTTCTGATTATGATCATATGCTAAAAAATTGTTTTGCACATGGAGTTCTGGCAAACAATTCTAGTTAAATTTATTTCACATTTATATTCTTCACTATAAATCAAATTGCTAAGTTGGTAGTGGCTGAAGGTACATATTTTCCAAAATTGTACCTATCCCTGGATTTTGTTTTGCAGGTGTTTGTGCGCTGGGTGGTTCTGAACGAAGATACTGTTTGGTACCTATCTACTATATGGGTCCACAAAGTAGACACAAGCTTTATTCATCTAGACATTCCCGGGTTTCCGAAAAACCCTTATGTTAATTCTCAATCATTCTTTGGTCAAAAGATCGACCTCTAATGTCCTGACTGATTCTGAGGTATGGTTTTACCTCTCATCCCTTTGAAGTAACATTATTTTGTATATATTCTTTTGGGGAGACATTGAAATTCAAATCTGTTTCTCATTTGTTAGCAGGAGATGACTGCCTCGGGAACTTAGCTTTTGCTTTAAAGTATAAGTGCAATCCCTGCTTAGGACTGAAACAGTTCTCTTGTCTCATCCTTTGTGCCACTCCGTTGTGTAGCGTGCGTAACCGTCTTACTCAAAAAATGTGCCATATCAGTTATTTCAAATTGTAAGTGAAAACCATGATTTCTACCCATCATCCTAGGATGGTAATTTACACTAGCACATTCTGTGACGTAACTCTATTCTTTTAAATTAGGTGTGAAATTGGAATATGCAACCACCAACATAGCAGCTGCAGGTCTCTGACGTTAATGAGATATAAGCTTAATGTAAATTATTATTAAATGAATTTTATTTTCTTTATGTATTCTATTTATCTGTGCATCATTATCTACGTATTTGAGTTATGGACACATTCTCTTATGGGATTAAAATGAGTGAAGTATATAAAAGAAGATTATTCCAAAAGAGGGGCTATTATTGTCCAGTAGAACAAAAATAGTACAATAGCCAGGTATTTATAGGTGAAAAGGAGAGTTGTGAACAAAAGATAATCTCTTGTGATGACCTTTTGGTAGGCGAGTGAGCCAGTAGAACATGTGGGGGTACTCTTGAAAATGCAAATGAAAAATTCCAGCGTGACAGCAGCCTCCGCTTACTGACCGCGTCACTGGGCGACCCGCTGATGCCGAAAAACGAGTTCTTTCTCCCTCTACTACGTCTGCCATATTAGACTTTGGCCGGCAAGTCTCGGCTAAATATGGCGGATGCAGGAGGGGTTTAGGAACAGCTTCAAATAACGAGATTTATGTCTACTCCTCTCTTTCATAGCTCCATGGTATTAAGTTACTTTAATTGAAATGTAGGTACGGATAAAAATATTTTATAACTATGTCAGAGAGCGTCAATTGGTGTATTTTAGTAAGGGTGGATAGGCACAAAAGAGTGCTCTTTAGTGACAAATTTTATTGTTATTCATATACTTTATATTTTACGTTCTCGGTAATAGAGTGCCTTGATGAATAAGTAGTGGCGACATACGCACAGAGCGTATATGGAAAGGGCGAGGCTAACGAGAAAGACAGGCTACCGTGGTGGGACCGATCTGTCTTTTTTTACAGACCGCTAGGGTGACGTGATGCTCTTTTCGCACACCTTCATTGGTGCATTCGACATCACATGACTCCAGCGGTCTGTAAAAAAGACAGATCGGACCCACCGCGGTAGCCTATCTTTTTCGTTAGCCTCGAGGAAAGGGCAGCTGACGTCATTGTTGGTCGAATTACTGTGGATTAGCAAGAAAAACCTGGCCGTTCTTTATAACTCCTACTGTACACATGAGCTATCGAAATTTGATTGGTCTACGTTTAACAGATCTCTGATATGATTGGCCTACGGCGCCAAGACTATTCCTGCAATGATCGTTATGACAAAAATGGAGTTGGTAGATTGGTTGACGGAAGTGTTTGTTTGTAAACATGCCCTTTCCTTATACCCAGAATGGATGTTTTTTCTTAAAAATACGACAAATTCTAGAATTTCATAGTACTTGCCTAGAGAAGTATGATTAAACAAGAGACTTTACCATGCCAAGACAGCTGAGAGTATGTAGAAATAAATATCAATAGGAGTGAAAGGCAATTGAATTCTGTTTTCCTGATGACCAAGTTCCTCTGACTATTTATTCATGGGTGTTGTACAATGAGCCTAGGATACTTCTAAAAGAGTATGTAATATATGAAATATAAAATTCAATTATTCACGATTAATTTTATTGGATTTCAGCCGTGGTTATGTCTAATGAGATTAATGGTGAATAACATGTGACTGTTTGATCCATATGTTCGCGCTAACCGGCACTTGAGGTTGAGGTCGATAGTGAATACAAGTGCAACTTGATTAGACCGATGGTCTAACTGCAATAAGGAAAGACAAAATTGATAAGTTCCCCTCCACTAGGGTTCTTTATGGACTGGTGACATTCGAGAATTAAAACGTGATTGGTCTAGACGATTTTGGACAAAACAAATTGCCAAGCATATTTTTGTTGATAACTCGCTTGTCTATCGTACTCGTACTCCTACTCGAACTCGTACAAAGATTAGTTCCACCTCCAAGTTCTAGATTGTTGGCTGACATAATTTGGACAAAATACTCAGTCTGATCATGTGATCAGGGCACCACTATTTTGTAGAGGCATTTTATCTTCACCACTCGCAACTTTTGGCCAATTGTAGTTAGGGTGCCTCTGCAACATGATGGTCGTTAAAAAAAATAAAATTTGATGAGTCAAGATTTTGGACAAAAACAAATTCCCAATGGACTCTATTCAAGTGACGTCAGACGCCAGAGCTGGCGGTATGATGATCTGTTATTCTAGTTACTGCACCGGCAGAATACCAGTATGCGCAGGCGCAAACATCGCTAGCAGACGACTTTAGCCTTGACCCAGGTTGAATGCATATGTTTTAACTGAAAATTTGCAAACTTAGGGAATTTTCTCGCATACAGAACAAAATTTTGAATTTAGATGACAATATATTAAGTATATGCTGCTGCATCAAAGAATTCTTTTGCGGTATTTTTAACAAACAAGCATTAATAACTCACTGCTGTGCTAAATACCGCCAGCAGACGAATTTTAGCCTCAACCTCAGGTCGCGTGCATAAGGTCCATTTCTTAGTGCGCGTGCCAATATCGCCAAGCTAATGTTTATTGTCTTGTCAAACTCGTACTGGCGAGTTTCACCAAGTTCTGAAATACTGTTTACCATAGTTTGGACAAAACATATAGCGTGAGCATCCGCCTTGTACTTATATCGCCGCTGCTTTATTATAGGTGTTGATGTTGTTTACGATTATCTATACAATGTATATAGGCCCAAAGGAAGAGTGCCTTCCTTGAAGTCTTTCTAAGGGAATCTAACCACATTTATGCAAGGTTCGAAGAAAATCACGGAAAACTGAGAGTGATTAGCGAGCGAACTTAGTACCTCATGTCAATCAGTTTTAAGAGCAGAACCTCTTTTTTATAGAGACATCCCAGCTGTGGTTGGGAAAAAACGTTCATATTGGAAACAAGCACCAGGTCCACAAAACATTGTTTCATTCTAAAAGGTCTTTCTTTATTAGGATGTCTTCATGAGAACGGCGATTTACTTACTCACAGGACACATGCTCAGACTGTGCTTAGGCAGGCGTTTTTGTCCAAACTATGAGAAACCTGCATTCCCACTAAGCTCCATATATAACAGGAGATTTTTTTTAATTTCCTAACATGATTTCCAGTGGCCAACGTGGAAGAATACAGTCACGATAATTTTAGTTCGTATTCATGGCCTAAAACGTTGTTTATCGCATTCCCTCTACATGATTGGAGAATCCGATATTAGGATAATAGCAAATGCGAACACTAATATCTAACATTGACAACGTGAAGTATGAAAAAGCAGAAAAAACAACGTTTAAAATGCACAAATAATATATGAAAAGCAGCAAACAGCTGTTTCGAATCTACTAGCAAGATTCTTCTTCAGTGCAAGATAGGGAATAAGGAACAGCATGCTAGAAAAAGCAAGGCTGAGCCAATTATATTTGCTTGAGCCAAAAATTATATTGATTATTTTATTGAATTATATTGAGCCAAGCCAGCTTTATTTGCTATTTTTAACGTGAAGTATGTTTTACCTTTGCCTTGCAAGTTTTTGACCGCCGACTCAGAACTTCTGTTACATGTGGAGCTCAGTGTACATTCCAGAACTTGCTGATACTCAACTGATCGAATAAAACAAGCTCGAACACTAGCTGGTTCCAGGTCGTACATTGGAAGGACGGAAATACAAGGTCGTGTTAAACCCGACCTCTTGTATTAATCTCCAGCCGTTTTTCTTTCCGGACATTGCGAATGTTGCTGCTTTTAGCGATCCAAATGCGGACTTACGGCGTGTTTATGCCATGACCCTGGAAGTAAATCTCAGATTGTTCTGGAGGACTGGTGATTATGAACTTAAATCTTGCACTCGTATTGAAAAACATGGACGACTTGGCAGTTGGAAACTGAACGACAAGTTTTTGGCTGACTTCTTCAGTGCTTAAGAATAGACTCTGCAAATTAGAGAAATTGAAGAAACCCTGCGTGGGTGATTCGAATGCCTTGCGATACAGCATACAGCTCTATTGTGAGCGAGGTTTGTAAGACTAGACTTTTTGTTACAGCCGTCCGTCTGCCATTTAACAAGCAAAAATCCTCCCCGTTTCGGATAATTACTAGTCGGGAGAACCGAAAGCCGGGTCGAGACTCAGGGACGGAAGTGATGCCCTCTCTCGTCACAGGTGTCAACCAAATTTCTAGAATATAAAAAGACTTTAGGAGGACTTCGACTGCATAAATTCACCCCCTATTGATATGGCAATTTTTGTTAATTTTTTTACAAAAAAGCAAAGTTGCCATTAATTTTGATGGAATCGCATTCGCTAACGGACTTTACCCACGAATGGCAACAGCAACGCTTCTGCGGGTAGATACCCTCTGATAGAGACTGCTTATTGGACGAAGGGGAAGCAATGTTAAAATGTTCTTCGCGCCTATTGTTGTTTTTCTTCTGTATACCCGCGGCTGACGTCACATGGGTAAAGTTCACTGCAAATGATAAAGTTAGTAGTGCTAATAAACTAAAAAAAAAGCAGAATTCAGTCATTCAAAATTATTCCGGAAGACAAATGGCAATTCCTTAATATCGCAATCAAGAAAAATGCTAGAATTGCCATTTCCCGGAGAAGGGCAGGTAATTTAACATAAAATTTGATACTGTTGGAGATTATCGTTAAGTTCAGAAAATTTTGCTTCGGGAGAATGTCCAATTTCAATCATACGTGTTGGAAGATGCAATTGATTTTTAGGGAACTTTTCCTCTCAACACTGGCGACCAAGACATGAAGGATGCAATAGAAATTGAATCAGCTTTCTTTGGCGTGTTTTCCAAATGTATAAGAGGCCCATGTCAAACTAAAAATACATCCCCTTTTTCTTTGTTTCGATACCAAAACAACTAGAATTTGACCGCAGCTTCTAACTTACAGAAATTATGGAAACTGAGGTCAGTTTTGAAGATTACCGGGATAAAAAGGGCGCCTCGCAGTATTACCTTCAGTGTTGAATTCAGACATTTTTCGCCGGGAGGGATTTCTGTAGTTCCAGTGGGGGAAATTGCATTTTTTTACCATTGAAAACACAAAACCTCAAATCTTTCGGGGGGGGGGGAATGTCTTCTCCAGGCCACCCCCTGAATTCAACACTGATTACCTTAATTAGGCTTTTGTTCATTCTGACATGACTTGCAATTTACACACCAGATGTGTAAAGTGAACTCAAGACCAAAAGATATGTAAAAGATTTCGTGATGATGTCAAGTAAAGACCCTGTCGGTGCCTGGAGCGAGGAAGTGATCAACCGGCGAACTATTTCTTTGCTCAAAGTTTCCACAAAACAAATCCCCTACCTACTAAAGACAGAAATCCTAAAATTAAAGGTAATAACTCTAAAGGAATAATCAATATGAATTCTAACTGGACACTCTCCCCTAGAAAGATTGGCCCTCAGAGTAAAGATAAGAAGTAGAGACCGAATCCCATTGTTCTTTCGGTCAGAACTTGAAGCTAACATGTTTTCGCTTTCATCGCCAAAAGATTGTCTCTTTTGGCGGTGATCACCTGCCAACTGTTGGATTTGATTGATGCGAGAGAAACGCCGACACAAGAAAGTTTCAGCGGGAACCGGAGGAGAAAAACCGGTTTGGCGCGTTTTCTCTACCCACCATCACGTGACGGTGGGCAGTGATCCCAGCTTCAAGAAAGGGTTGCTATTTCTGAGTCCAGTTATATGAGAAGTCCATGGATTGGCCCATCCTAGGCATATAAGCGGACGTAAAGTTCTAGCCCCAACTCCCCTTCTTTGCTCTTAAAATTGCAATAATTCGGTCCCAGTTCAGGATTCTTTTTACGCCACCGAATTCACCAAAAATTTATTGGAACTTCAATGGACTTTACCCACGAACGGCAACAGTCACGCCTCTGCGGGTATATACCCTCAGACAAAGACTGTTTATTGGACGAAGGGGAAGCAGTTTTAAAATGTTCTTCACGTCTATTGGTGTTTTATACTATATACCCGCAGCTGACGTGACGTGGGTAAAGTCAGTCCTTAAGGAAAGGGCATGTTTACAAACAAACACTTCCGTCAACCAATTTACCAACTATATTTTTGCCATAAAGATCATTGCAGGAATAGTCTTGGTGACGTAGGCCAATCATATCAGAGACGTGTTAAACGTAGACCAATCAAATTTCCCTAGCTCATGCGTAAAGGTAGGAGTCATAAAGAACGGACAGATTTTCTTGCTTAACCAACAGTAATACGACCAACAGTGACATCAGCTGCCCTTTCCTTATAAGCTTTAACACAATTTCCCTAAAAAGCTTAACATCTATTTAGAAATTTTTGCGACGACATTGCCCATGCTTCACAAACATAGACATCAACACAAAGTATTCTCTAAACTCCCGAGGCTAACGAGAAAGACAGGCTACCGCGGTGGGACCGATCTGTCTTTTTTTACAGACCACTAGAGTGACGTGGTGCTCTTTTCGCACATCTTCATTGGTGCATTCGAGCATCATGTGACTCCAGCGGTCTGTAAAAAAAAGACAGATCGGACCCACCGCGGTAGCCTGTCTTTTTCATTAGCCTCGTAGGCTTTCTAGGTTGGTCGGGTTCTGCCTTTTTCAAAATTTCATTGGCTGTGGAAACTTGCGCACGGAATTCATAGAAAAATCTATTTAAGTCCTGTTTTCAGCTTTTTTAGCTCGTCTATCGTGTGTGGATCCAACGCCCCCATGATTGGAGATAGCCGTTGGAGACGCTTGCTGTGGCGTCACGGAATATCACGCAAAGCAGGCAAAACAAAGAAATAAATTCGAACAACTTGTAAATGGGGTTTGTTAGAGCGCGACCAACGACATGCAAGACCAGTGTTATAGTCGTAAAAAAAACAGAAGGTATACGCTAAATTCATGAACGTCACGCCTAGAATATACGCTATAGATTTATTTGAGAAACAAAGGATATACGGAGCAGTACAAGGCAAGTCTATTACATTTAAAATGTCACACGTAGTGGATCATCTTTAAACGGCAATTGGCGAAAAACTATGGGCGCGCCGCTTTGTACCAATCACTGTGTAAAGATGATCCACTCCATATGAGGTTTTAAAATTCACGAGCTGGCCTTGCACCGCCTCCTGAATATTAGGCTTGAGCGCTGACACAAAAATGGCAGCTGCTGAATGCGGACTTTTTTCAGCAGGTGTACGGTCTTTTGAATTTTGGTACTAATATTTTTTGAAAGTGCTTTCCGCCTTAATTTTCTGAGATTTAAGAAATCAAAGAAATCTACTGATGTGGAAATTTAGGGTACCGTCCATACATTAGGTGTCTATCTAGTGACATCTAGTGTAGGAGGCAGTGGCCCTACGCTAGGCGCTGTACCCACACTGTTAAAAATATCGTGAAAGATGGCCTCTGTTTTTAAATACTATCTATTTTCTGACAAAAGATCATATATAGTCTTTATAAACAGAAGTAATTTTTCACGATATTTTTAACAGTGTACTATGTCGCTGGTCGTTGTTAGAGCAGTGCGTTCCGAGCTTACCAGATGAAACTAGTACGCCTTTATAGACGGCTTGCATTGACGTCACGTTTCTATTAGCAACGACTGGTACAATTGCATCTGGAGCCCACACGGAACGTCAGAACTCCCCGTTTGCCGTTAAAAGCACGTGTTGTCTTTCTGTTTAATTTAGATTTTTATTATTTTTATTATTATAGTGCAAATAAGTCAAATGGAGACACCACATTCGCCTTATATTTGGGAGCCATATGAAGCGATGCCAGATTCTTCTGAAATGTGACGTCATGTGCAAGCCGTCTATATGAAAGTGGCGACATGCGATGCCCAGTCTAAATATGAAAGTAGAAACATATTGTGTTCAAACTGTACTTTGACAGACGCGTTTGACCTAACTATGGCAAACCCACTGCGCTCTAGAATAATACGGAGAGCTAACTCACAGATCCACTTTCTGCCGCGACTGCATCACACTTTCAATGCATGCAAGTAATGAGTCCTGCACTTTTCTTACAAGAATTTTTTCAAACTTTTCCGCATACTTTTTATCCATTTTGGTGCTTTCTATATCTTTTTGATATTTTTATGAGTAATGCTTAACAAATTTTTCATTTTTTTCTCTTTGAGCTTACATAAAATTTTATTTTTAACTAATATCAAACTAAAAAATTGCGTTTAATTTAAATAAAATCTATAGTTTTTTCAATAAAAAATATATATCAATGAAAATTGTAGTAACTTCGTCAATTTTTTAAAAGAAAATCCAATTTGAAAATATCCACCCCTTACTAACTCTATGGGAGGAATCTATGTATTGCCAAAAATTTTCCTCGGTATATCATGGGCGGACCTCTGGATTCAATTTATCAGAATAGGGAGTTAGCCCTCCGTTCTATTGTTGAGCTCTCTAAGTAATTTTTATTCCATAACTTGACAATACTCGGACGAATTCGATTATGCTAGTAAGACAAGTTAACAAGCATTAGTTTGGCGATAATGGCGGGCTTGCCGATATGGTTGACGATTCGCTTTTGTCCACAGTTGTTCTAACCAATGAACTTTACCCACGAATGGCAACAACCAATCTTCTGAGGGCAGATACCCTCCGAAAATGACTGTTTGTTGAATGAAGGCGAAGGAGTGTTAAAATGTTCTTCACGCCTATTGGTGTTTTTCTTCTGTTTACCCGCGGCTGACGTCACGTGGGTAAAGTCCATTAAACAGTATACCCAAGGGCGTAATGGAGAGTGTATGGCGTATACATTCTGTTTCTCAAGTAAAGCTATAGTGTATATACCTTTTTACCGTACACGTCTATAGTGTACCCCCTGGTCTTTTTATGACTACAACTACAACACTGGTTATATCTACAACTACAATCCTGATATGTCACCTCTCTGCTCGCTAGAGGAAACCACAGTAGGCGGAACGCTGCCGGTAATGGCCGGAGACATAATTTAGATCTCTCAGCATTTTTAGGATTTGATTTAATCTACCATTTTAACCTCTTCGGTCTCTGGGTCCCCATACGGGGACCTCTGTTTTTTACCTATTAAAAACTAAAATGTCCGATTTTTTTACATTTTCACATCACATCTTAATAGCTGAATGTTTTTTGCGTTCAAAGCAAACGAATAAATGGCAGCATCTAAGCTGATTACCACATAAAATAAATGTTATTTTCATCTGAGTTTGCAAAATGCCTAAAAATTCCCAAAAGACAGTATGACCAAGAAAGTGAGAAATTTTCATAAGTGTTTAAGGAACTTAAATCTTTTTCAATACAAAATTTTGAGGATTTGTAGATTATTTACTTGTTTAAAGCTCTTAAATTTGTGATTGCGTTAATTTAGGTTAATGGTTATTAAATTGACGTTTTTAAGGGATTTTGTAGTTTTAGATCCATATTTTTTAACCTAAATTACTAAGCCCTTAAAGGACCCATTTCAGAAAATATATTTTTTCTGTCATTTTGTTTGGAAAAAACCAATGAATAAGCATTTGTGTTATTATTTTAGCTTCGGAACTGAAGAGGTTAAACACCGGTCGGCGACACTTATCTTTTAGCCGTGTGTGGACGGGTACAGCTAGGGCTCCTATAATACAGGCTGAATCGTCAAGCATTTTGTTTCCCACTTAGACCAATGAGCGATTGCTGTCCACGTGGCGTGGCCAATCGTTCTTTTCCTACCGGCAATTAAATGGCGGCGTGGGTCAGCCCAGATTATAGGAGCCTTAGGTACAGTAAAGGGCTTTTTCAAGGCTGTTACTATTCGTTGGTAATGTCCAATGAGTCTAGGGTGCCTCATCTAGCCTCATCTGCCTAGGTCTGTGCATAGTGTTCTAAGCACAGACTGAGCATGTGCCCTGTACACGCATATGTCGCCAATCTCATTGCTCTACTCTAGGGTGCTTCTATTAGAGAGTGGTGACATACGCACTGAGCCTACAGCACCTATTAGGGCTCCTATAATACAGGCTGAATCGTCAAACAGTTTGTTTCCCACTTTGACCAATGAGCGATTGTTGCCCACGCCGCGTGCCCAATCGTTCTTCTCCTACCGGCAATTAAATGGCGGCGTGAGTCAGCCCGTATTATAGGAGCCTTAGCACCTATAAGGAAAGGGCAGCTGGCGTCACTTTTGGTCGAATTACTGTTGGCCAGCAAGAAAAACCTGTTCAGTCATTATTACTCCTACTATACACATAAACTCCGGGAATTTGATTGGTCTTTAACAGATCTATGATATGACTGGCCTACGTCGCCAAGTGCGATTCCTGCAATGATCGTTAAGATAGAATTGTAGTAGTAGATTGGTTGACGGAAGTGTTTGTTTGTAAACATGCCCTTTCCTTATAGACAATGACGACGATCTCGATTTCGACTTTTATGTCACAAGAATAGGGTCCAATGAATGATCAGCTAATGGCCGATTTGCCGTGACGTGGTAATCGAGCTCATCGGCATTGTCTGTAGTAGGGCTCCTATAACACAGGCTGAATCGTCAAGCATTTTGTTTCCCATTTAGACCAATCAGTGATCGTTGCCCACGCGGCATCGCCAATCGTTCTTCTCCTACCGGCAATTAAATGGCGGCGTGAGCCAGCCCGTATTATAGGAGCCTTAGTCTGTAGGGCCCGTTGACTGAGCGCGTGCTCAGAATAAGTTTTATTCCAATTATGGTAACCAATAAATCAGAACATAATAATAAACTTCTGTGCGAATTCGAGTGAAAGTACGATGGCACCATATGAAACTGGCGACATAAAATAAAATAGACTTTACTCATGGGACGCCAGCCGTGGGTAAACAGAAGAAAAACATCAACAGGCGTGAAGGGCATTTTAACACTGCTCTCCATTTGTCCAATAAACAGTCTTTTTCGGAGGGTTTTTTCCCGCAGAGGCGTGGCTGTTGCCATTCATAGGTAAAGTCCGTTGGATATAAAATGCGATTGATTGAGACGATTTCCTTGCTAAAATGAAATTTGATCGATTGAGACGATTTTCTCGCCAAACATCTTCGCGACTCTGCCATTATCGCCAAACTAATGCTTGTGAACATGTCTTACTAGGATGCTCCTATAAGGAAGTTGCAATCAGCTGTTGAGATTTTTATCCGCCAATCACAACAGCTTGGTTGACGTTCAACCGCGCCCACAATGCTCTTATCTACCAATCACAACTTCCCTCCAATCGTTGTTTGATCTCCAATGGTCAATTTGTGACGTCATCTGAAATTACCCTGTATGAGATTTCCGACATAAGCAGAAGAAACATACCTAGACAGATGTTTTGTCAAAATTATCGTAAAACAAAACTATATTTCACCCACGTCTGGCAACAGCCATGCGCTTGCGGGTATATACTCTCCGAAAAGGATTGCTTATTGGGCGAACGGGGAACAGTGATAAAATGTTTTTCACGCCTATTGGTCTTTTTCTTCTGTGTATCCGCAGCTGATGTGACATGGGTAAAATCCACTGGATGAGTTCTCTAGAAAAGTGGGACAAGCTGACAAAATTAATTTGACGATTCATCTTTAATTAAGATTGTCCAAACCAATCCAATGGACTTTACCCACGAATGGCCTTTGCGGGAATTTTCCCTCCGAAAAAGACTGTTTATTGGACGAAGAGGAAGCACTGTTAAAATGTTCTTCACGCCTATTGGTGTTTTTCTTCTGTTTACCCGCGGCTGACGTCACATGGGTAAAGTCCATTTTGTGTCCATACGTCGCACCTCTCATATAGAGGTACCCATGTCTTATTCATTCAGGTACGTATCGCCAAATTTTGGAATGCAGGTTAGGCACGCCACACACCAGGGAGACATGCAACAAAAAAGCGTGAGGCATGCGACAATTTCATTCTGTTAACAAAGAAAAAACCTGTTTGAACAGCAGAATTTGTCTCCTGTTTCACAACTATTGTCGCATGTCTCTCTGGTGTGTGGTGCGCCGTACCGTACTTCTGCGTTGTGCGTGTGTCGCCACTCTCATAATGTCTCCGTCTTGAAATTCCGTTTCTAAACGTTATCATTTCAAATTCAAGCCCTTTTGCTGGCATAGGCAAAAATATTTAATTTAAAAGATCTGTGGGCGAGAAACGAGAAATTAGGTAAGTTTTGTTATGTTCTAGAAACCGAGGCTAGAAAAAAAGGATAGGCTGCCGCGGTACCTGATGCCTTAGACCGCTAGAGTCATGTGATGCTCTTTTCGTGCACCTGCACTGGTGGATTCGAGCATCAATTGACTCAGGTGGTCTAAAAAAGAGACGAGTGTAACGCACCGCGGTAGTCTATCTTTTTTGTTAGCATCGCTAGAAACTTGATTGTCATAGTTTGAACAAAGTTTCAATCTCAGCATGTGATACGTCTTTATGTTTTTATGTATAAAGGCAGTCCTTTCGCAGCAACGTAGATTATATTGAATGTGCATATAATTGTCATAAACTGTGCTTTGCAATATTCCACTTGAAAAGTACGCCAAGTGGCATGCAATAAATAAATTAAGAAAAAGGCATTATTAATAACATGAATGTTTCTGAAGAATTGTAATCATACCACAAACTAAGAGCGCTGAACTGCAGTCACCTTTTTCCTTTTAAAAATTACCTATTTGAAAATAAAATCAACAATATGTAGTCGTCAAAAATACGTGAAAATAAAAAGAGTACTTTCAAAACAAATATTTTTTCCACCAGGCCTCTTACAACGACCGCAGGTAGGTAGAGAAACTTAAAATTTTGATATTAATATTAATATAATTTCCAAACAAAAATTTTTTTCTATACAAGGTTGTGATATTTAACTTTGGGTGGCAAAGATTAGATATCAGATTCTTTAATAAAAGCAGAAACTTCAATTTACTCTAAAGTGATTAAAAAGAAATTGTGCAAAATGGAAAAATCGCTATACGAATTTAGAATAAATTTCATTGAAAAGAAGATCAAAATGTATTATATAGGGCTAAAAGATTTTCTACAGATTGTTTGTACGACTGACTCAAAATCATCTGCGAACTAAGAAAATACCCCACGAAATTTGGGCAAGTGAGATCACAGATCACACATAGGGTTTCGTTTAATATTTCTTTCAACACTTAATCCTGTTGCAAAATCTGCTAGTTCCCCATTCACCAATAAGGGACGCATTCTATTCTAAAAAAACCTCATGGGTAGATGTATTAGTCGAGGAGATCAGGCCTATAGAGCCAGAGATTAGAAAGCACCCCTGGTGGTAAAAAGAGGAACTTCACTACTATTACTGTAAACATATAAGCAGGGATGAAAGTACACTAAAGCCATTTTGGAGCCCCTTTGTAGCAGAAAAAAAATCCATTTTTGGAGCAGCAAAAATCTAATTTTGTAGCAATAAAATTAAAATTCTGTTTTTGGTGCAGACTGAAATTCTAATGCTAATAAACTCCTAACTAGTATGTTATGGCCATCACAAAACTTTCTTCTATATAAATCACATAAACAGCACTAATTGATATCAAGGTATACCTGAATCTGAAGTTTGATAAAAATTCGTGCATTAGTTCTTGAGAGCTATAGTGGAAATTCTGAAAAAAGCAGCATAGCAGCGCCAGCTGTTGAGCGTTTTGAACCAAAACATAAACAGCTCTAATTCATATCAAGGTATACCTGAATCTGCAGTTTGATGAAAATCCGTGCATTAGTTCTGGATTGGGGTATTGCGGAAATCGTAAAAAATGCTGCATAGCAGCGCCACCTGTTGAGCGATTTACACCAAAAACAAATAAGCACCAATTTATATCAGGGACTAACAATATAAATTTTTATTAAATTCCGTGCATTAGTTCTTGAGATAGAGCGCCCACAAAATTTGTGTCACATACATACACACATACAGACAGACATTTTGTAAAAACATGTTTTTCGGAATCTCTGACCCCTAAAACGTGTAAATCCGTCGAAAACCGAACATTTTCACGAATCCAATACTTTCTTCTTGTAAAGGTAGAAGAAAGTGAAAATTAAAATTATTGCTATCTCGAAAATATTTTGACATTTGAAAGAATAATTACTCAGAAAAAATTTCTCCCCACATTTTGCTAACTATGGCCATTCTAAATGACAATAGAGCAATTCGACATATGGCAACGAGTCACGTGACGTCCACCTTTTTCTACCTTTTTGACGTCATCACCGCTTGTGAGAGGGATGTTTGGTGTTTTTCTTGGCGACTTTCTGGCAACCTCGTAATACGGCAGTTTGTAAACAAAAAGATTAATAACATCAGTATTACAATTTATAATAAATACTATATAATTTAATATATTGAAGATTATTAATAAAATCAGAATTACAGGTTATCGCCGAAATGTTTATTAAATATATGGTGAATGAAAAAGGTTCCATACGCAGATGTAATAAATAAAATATTTTTTTTTACTCAAGATTGTTTATTACGAAGAAAGAGAAAATCTGTAGTTACAAAAAAATCACTATTAATTTGCATACTGCGTACGATTACTTGCATATTTATTAAATGTTCCATTTGAAACACCTATTGTATATACTATATTTATTATATCTATACATTTCGTAAATATTAAGTAATGTGAACAAACTGAATCCCTTTTGTAATAGATATTTTATTTAAAGTATCACACAGCTGAAAAGTGTTTTAAAACTTTTTACCCTTTTTTATGTGTAGTGTGTTTAATTGAATCCCTTTTGTGTGTAATGCGTTTTACTTTGAAGTTCATCATTAATTTTTTTTTTATTAATAGAAAACAAATATACTAAAATCTGCCGAGACAGTATCGCAAGGAATCAAGAAAAAGTTCCGTTTTAAACAGATTTCATTTTTAGCTGCTTGATTTAAAAAAAAAAAAAAACTGGAGATCTAATATTTTGGAATACTAACAACTTTAGTTGTACCCCCCTTCGCCAGCATATAGTATTTCATACATAATTTTCAAAAATTAAGCATTTTTTTCTTTAGTAAAAGAAAATAATTAATATAATGTTTTAAATACATCTATCCATATACAATGGCGCACCCAGGATTTTTTTTATGGAGGATGCCGAGCAGTGGTGGCGAAACAAAATAAAATTAGTGAGTGCAAAATTTCTCTGCTTATGATTACAGTAGGTAATTTACAAGGAGACACTAATTAATCATCAAATTACTGTAATTAATTCAGTATTTAATAATAATTTATTTATTTTAATGAAAATGAAAATTATTATATTTAAAATTTAATTAAATTAATAATTTAAAAGTACATTAATTTTTGAATGTGTAGAAGTTATACTTAAAGAGCCCCTAAACACACATTTATAGAATTTCCGGTACTTTTCGGTTCGCTGAGTGCCAGTGTTATATATGCATATATATATACATATGTATATATACAATATATGTATATTTACATACATATATGTGTATATAAATATGTATATATGATACTGGCACTCGGCTAAACGAAAAGTACCGAATTTCCTATTTATATTTATCTGACCGTGAGATATATTGTAGTTTTAAGGGAAATATCCAAAATAGCCTTCACGAAATGAATTATTGGATGCAACTTTTTGGGCTAGTTCATTTAAACTTTATATTTGTCAGTCAGAATTTTTGGGAATTAATAAACTAATAGAGAATTTAATCTGTTTCAGGCATCAGTCAATTCTTGAAAGTCATTGCCTCTAGTCTTGGAAAGGGCAGCTGCCCCTACTGCTACCGTGGCTCAGCCGACTATGGAGACAAGTTGAATTGAACAGATAAAATAATTCAGTAAATTCATTAAAAACATTGTTACACAATAAAATCTATTTTTCATTTTACAAATTACTTCAGTTTCAGTTACATTAATCTCTTTATGTATATATCATAAAGCAGCCCATTTGATCTTTATTCTGTCATAGTGAATCTTAAGTAAATTTTTAAAATGTGTAAGGTTGAAAATGACTTTCGCTGACACAGGTTGTAACGGGAAGTGTTACACAGGGGTGCAGAATACCGTATTTACTCGTGTATAACACGCACCACGTACTTTACAAGTAAAAATGGTGATTTTTTTTTATCTCGTATATAACATGCACCATGAAAGATTGAATTAAAGATTGTGCGGAAACGTCAGCTACGTGTTTTGCGTCTGCCATCAATGCTGGTCCTGGACAGCTTCCGTGGACACACAACACCTGGAGTAAAAGCGAAAATTCGTCGCTCAAGTGATTTGGTTGTGATACTAGCTGGGATGACGAAAGTGCAGCCGCCCTTAGATGTTGTCATCGACCATGAATTTAAGGTTGCATTTCAGCATGCCTACAATCGGTGGATGACAACAGCAGATCACAACTTCACTCCAAGTAAAATAATGAAGCGTCTTTCTCAACTGTATGTGAGTGGATATGCGACGCTTGGAAATAATCCATATCAACCGAGATGATAATAAAGAGCTTCAAAGTGACTGGAATTCCCCTCAGATGGATGGAACTGAAGACGATGTAATTTATGAGGACATTGATTGTGGAAGTGATGACGAGGATAACATCGGTAGCGGCAATAAGAATTGCTAATTAGCATTTTAAAAAATGTTACTAGCGCTGTAGTATAAAAAAGTGCAAGGAGTGAAATAAAGGTGCAGCAATACTTCTATTAAATAATATTTTTCCAGTTTGTAATGTAAATCGTGTAATTAAATACAGAAGTAAAAAATTATTCCGTATATAACGCACATCCGGGGTTTATTTCCTAAATTTTTTAAAATAAAGTGTGCGTTATACACGAGTAAATACGGTATGTCCGATCCGGCGATCTAGGATCGGGGGAAATTTTTGCCAACTGGGGAAATTCTGCAGAAAAAATATGCAATTGATCTCGATTTTAACAATGAAGTACATAATTATTTGAGATAGAAAAAAATTCTCTACAAATAAAAAGATCCGTATGGTGACCTTCACAAAATCGAACTCGGGATAATATATACCATATATACTCGTGTGTAAGTTGAGAAAGTTTTGAAAAATAAAAAAAAATTCTATACCTACGGTAATACAGAATTTATGTAAGCCTATAACATATTGTAAAATTTTGGGGAAATTTTCATATGGATTCGGGGAAATGTTCGGAGTGAAAACATTTTCTTCACCCCTGGTGTTACAAATATTTTAGTAATTTGTAGATGTTTAGGTACAACATTTTCTCACTTTTCGAAACTGCTTCAATGACATTCTTGCATCGAGTTATGAAAGTGATTTTTAAAATTTTCTGTACCACAACTTGAATTCGGCGTTAAATTTTTAAAAATTGGTAGAAAGCAAATCATGCACATAAAATTCACACAATTAAAGAAAATCTCTCATTTCATTTGCTGTTGGAGCATATTTTCCATTAGGTAGAAGAATAAAAAAACTTTCAAAATGTTGCGGTGCCAAGTGAAATGTTCATTAAGTTGAGTCAACATTTGATCAATGAATGGAATAAAAATATTTCTCCTGAAATACTCTTTTATAGAATCGGCTGGAACATTGGATCTTTGTTTTTGTTTTGATACAGTTCTTGGCATTTTAAGGTCAATATGAAAGTTACTGTCTTTCAAACAAGCTTCATCAAAAATTTCCTTGAAAGGGCTTTACGAATATGATTTAAGTGAGCCACAACATTGTTAACAAAATTTAAGGCAATTAATAGGTCACTGTCACATTTTTGATATAATTTAGACAACGATAATAGCCCGGGAGGCAGATGAACAGACCATCGCCTTATCCAGTTGAGGGCTGAAATTCCAAAATTAGACAGAACTCAATTCGCATATTAAAATGCAACTGGTCTGCCTGCAATTTCTTGCAACCAAAGATATGAAAACATAGAGGACTGGGAGCAAGAAAACACAATGGTAAACCTACCAGTCAGCCACTAAAATCAGGTTTGCAGGTGTTTACCACCAAGATATGAGTTGACAAACTCGTTGCATTTTAATATGCAAATCGCGTTTTAACTAATCCTGGAATTTCATCCATCAACTCGATGAGGTGATGGTTTGTGCAGCCACCTTCCGGTCCATAAAGTGTATGTAAATATATTCTGTAAGGTAAATAAAGAAGTTATGAAACCTAATACACCTAATGAATTTTTCAAAAGTTTTGCCTTAGAAGCAGGGCTGCGGAGTCTGACCCATTTTTGAGCGAAAGAGTCGGAGTCGGATCTGTTAAAATTCCCGGAGTCGGAGTCATCCATTTTACAAGCAAGTCTGCGTTGTCAGAGTCTGATCTGTTAAAATTCCCACAGACTCCACAGCTCTGTGTAGAAGACTAGTCTCTGTCTTTTCAAGCTGCGATTGTTTCAAGGCTTTGAATATATATAATTCTATATATTCTTCATATAATTCTATCATGGTCATGATGACTTCATGGTGTACTACCCACCTAGTTGGACAAACTTTTCGTAGTTTTTGTTTATTAATTTCCGGAGTATGTTTGTCAATATTGTTAAGGAGGAGGTCTTGTCTCTTAGAAGTATTAAAAAAATTGTGTGTCATTTCAATTATGCCAGTAGACCAGGAGTCGGCAGCACAGGAGGTTGAAATTCCAATATTAGTTAAAAATCGATTCACATATTAAAACGCAATTGGTCTGCCAAGTCATATCTTGATGGAAAACACCTGAAAACCAGATTTTTGCAGCTGACTCGAGGGTTTGCCATTGTGTTTTCCTGCTCCCAGTCCTTCATGTTTTTATACCTTTAGGTGCAGGAAAACACAATAATAAACCTACGAGTCAACCAATAAAATCGGGTCTGAAGGTGGTTTCCACCAAGATATGCTTTGGCAGACAAGTTGAATTTTAATATGCTAATCGAGCTCTGTCTAATCCTGGAATTTCAGCTTCCAGCTCAATGAGATGATTGTCTGTGCTGACGCTTCCCAGTCTACAATGTAGTTTCTTATTTCTATCACAAATGCAGCATTTCCAATTGCTAAATTTAAACTATGCGAGTCACAATGAACATATAAAGCTTGCAGATATATAGCTGACATACGAAACAGTACACAGCCAAACTCTCCGCTCATTGTACACTTAGGTCGAACCTAGGCCAATGAGATTTGGAAGGAGGCAGATGCTGCCCTCCCCCCCCCACACACACACACAAACGAACTTTGATCCGTAAATATTTTTCTAGTGTTTCTCACTTTTTATGGAGGGGGCCAGAGTGCCTGTCCCCCCACCCTCTGGGTGCACCACCATCCATATATGCATATGTAAGAAAATCTAGTAAATATTTTTATAATCATGTGGGTGGGGAATTTTCGGAAAATCTTACTCACCAACGATCTTTTTCTTTCAACCAGCAAGCAAATTACAACATACAACACTGTTCCTACTGGCTACGGTACACAGTATTTATAAGCTCCAATATATTCACTCAAAATAAAGAAGTACAGGAGTTGCATTTCGGTGCAAAATAAAATAAGTATTGCTTAGAAGTAGGGATGCACCAGGGCTCAAAATGTACCAGAGCAAACCGGAATGATGTTCCGGTTCGTGAAATTGTAACAAATATTGTTCTGGTTCATGGAATTAATAAAAAATATTATTGCAGTTTCATACATATAGCTTATTATGCTCTCTGTAACTTTTTTTCTAATTATTTAGAATTTTGAATGCATTTTTAAAAATTAGTTTTTCTATGGTTAAATATAAATTTGCTATACAGTAAAGTCCTGATTATCTGAGTTAATATGGACCAATCTCACCTCGGATAAACAAAAAACTCGTATAAACCAGATTTACACAAATCGTCACCAACTCAGGAAATATAAATTTTCACTTAACACTAGAAAGACAGGGAATTTTACTCAAATTTTATAAAAATTCACACCAGAATTTTTATTTTAAATTATTAACTTATTTATTTAACTAGTTTTTTTCCTTATTACCTTCAAAACTAGTTTTATAAAGAAATTTCTGGTTCGAACCGAAATATATTCATTTGGTACCGGTCAAAATGACCACTCACCGTCTTTCTAGTGTTAATTCATTCATTTTTATGGTACTAGTATCATTTCTTTGATGTACATTTCCGTTACTTTTAAGAAAAACGGAGAATGAAATTGTTTATTTGAAAAAGTCCTTGATAGTTTTTTGTTTGTTGAATGCCAATATTGCTGCAGTATTACGCTACTCTATAGCTACCAATTTCTAAGATTTTTTTCTTCCCTCTAAAACTTACCAGTAAATTTTGCCTAATTCAGTCGCTGAAATCTAACAATTGTCTACGATTAAATATGGTAAAAATTTGTATTCAATTTTAGAGGTAACAAAACCGTACAAATCGGCAGCTATATGATTCTATTAGTGAAATGAAAATTGTAGGTGTAGCCTCTTCTTTCTGCTCAAAGTATTAAATAGTTTTTAAAATCGAACTTATACCTTTGGAATAGATTATTTTCTTCTGGCCATTTTTTCCCCCATTCTGACCAGAAAATCAGAGTTCTAACTTTTTACGGCTGCTCTTTCATCTACACCTAACACTTCATTTGTAATAGCTGTTTCATAATAATGGAAGCTCTCAGTCCATCAGAAGAAAATAACTGGGTTAAAGCAGAAACTCGGTTAAGTGGGACTGTACTGTACTTTTAAAAAAATTAGTCAACGATAATTTTGAAATAGCATTTCGGTTCGTGGATTTTTCCATTTCAAGCCTTGGGATGCACCGAATATTCGGTATCTATTCAGTATTCATCCATGTTACTGAATATTCATTCAGTTATGCCGAATATCAAAATATTTGTACAAATCGAATATTTAAAAAAAAATTAAACATTTTCAAAAATCTTACACAACTTTTACTTTTAACTGTCAACTTATAAACATATTCAGAATAATCGGAAACAGAATCATATTTAAATAAAAGAGAATCTTTTTACTTTATTTATTTACTATTTGTAAAGTATCACTTGAGAAAATTAACCATTAATGAGGATTTTCATAGGCATTTATGATCTACCAATGCAAGTTCTTGAGCATTGTCTAGTAAATAATCTGGTTTTTGCTTTTTCACAAAAAGAGTGTTTCTAAACTAAATAGAAAAACATTCAGAATTTTGATAATAGACATCAAAAAGCACAATTTTTGTCCAGGAAATCAAAATCACAATTCACTTATTCAGTTATAAATACAGTGTATCTCATCTCACTCAAGGTCAAACATGGATTTTTGTTTGTTCCTTTAACAATAATGAAGATATCAAAACTATATTTTCAACAGACTTGCTTAGGATTTCTGTGAAATATGATATGATAAGAAGTTCTGGATATTGCCACCATTCATATCTAAACAACTATGACCTAGACATTTTTTTATTCAGAATACAGTTCACAGTAATTATACTGTGTCGCTGGTCAAAATTCAGTCAATTTCAATCATCACATTTAATAGAAACAAAATTAATATGAAACAAATCTCGCTAAAATACCTACATTGTTGATAAAGCTGTGAATGAAAATTTAATTACAGCTTGTAGTTACATACCTAGTGTTTTTGATTGATTGTATTGTAATTTTGATGGAATAAATGGATTGAAATGTTTGTTGAAAGATTTTAAGAACAGTCTGTTTGTTTACAATCTCTACAAATGATTGCAAACTCCAGTTACTGATCTAGGATGCATTTAAAAACTTCCTTGCTGAATCAAAGGGAGTAGAAAAGTTATTCTTGCTGAGTTGCCACCATTTCAATAGATGGTTTTAAAATTTAACATTTTAATGCCTTTAAACTTTAAAATGTAAAAGTATTCGCCCAGCCGAATATTCGGTTCACCTGTACGCTGAATATGCCAAACATGCACAACATGCCAACCGATGTAAGAAGCGAGTAAAAGAGCATCGATAAAAAATATTTTTTTAACCTTTGCCCTTTTTTATAGCCAGGCCCAGGCCGTGATCTGCTTGGTGTGGGAGAGGGGTCTAGTTTGTGTTTAAACAACAATTAAAGGACACTGAATTTTCACATACAGACCTTATGTCTTGGCGTCCTTATGACGTGGAAGACAAAACCAAACCCCTATTCAACTCGTCTCCATCGTGAAAGGCTACTAGTAATTAATTTTGACTTTGGCAGTTTTAGGATTAATTTGTACCAAACTCTGCCGGCTAGGTAGTCTAATGACAATGCAACCGCTGCTGGCACCAGACCCTTTGACGGGTAACGTCTTATTGAAAATCATAGAAATTATTTATTCTTCATTTTCTATATTGATAAATATTAATTTAAAAGTTATATTACCAAAATGCCGGAAAAGAAAAAAGTGTGAAATTATTATAGAAACAGGAGGGCACGGAAAAGAAAAGATAATGAAAAGCAAGCTCATTTTATGAAAAGGTTTATTTTTTGTAATCTTCTGCTAATTAATGTGTGCATTGAATCTTTTATCAACAACAAAAATGAAAGACTAAAAAAAGTAAATTTCTCTAACTAAAAATATAGTCTTAAATCAATCTATGTAATCAAACTGTTTTTTTCTGTAAAGGCAAAAGATTTTTCAGAAAATGCTGTCAAAGCTGCAGTTTTGAATCGAATTTTCTAAATTTTAAAAAGAATTTACATTTAAAAAGTAATACATAAATAAATTCTGAATTTTATTTCAAGAAAAAAAAAATATGAAAAAAGTAAATTTACATTTACAAATATTTTGTTTCCCCGCCATCATAATTTTTTTTTTTTTACAAAATATATAGCTAAAGAAATTTGTCAAAATTTAAAAGAAGCATAAAAATACTCGGTACTTTTCGGTTAGGTGGGTGCCAGTGTTATATATACATATAGATACATGTATGTATATATACATATATATTTATATATAGTATTATATCATTTCAAAATGCTAAAACAACATAACTTCAAAAGGAAGGTGTATATCTGCAGAAATTTTTAAACAATAAAATATTTATAAAAACAAAAACAAGAAAGACAGGTAAAAAAACAAAAACATATCAAAAATAGTATATATACAATATGTGTATATGTATATTTACATATATAAATATGTATATACATATAACACTGGCGCCGACTAACCGAAAACTACCAAATATTCTGTTCATTTTTTATTTTAAATTGATTTTTTTCCCATATGTAGATATACAAGGTAGCAATGCGGCTTTTCCATCAATGATCGTCACAGTTACGGTTGCTAGCGATGACCTGACGCTATAAGCTGGTTGTGCTGGAAAATTCAGCACCGTAGGATTTTGGAATAATTTCAGGCCATACTGATTATCAATAAGGTCAATGGTGTACTACAGATGATGCAACATCTCGAGCCATGGGGTTGAAATTCAGCAAAAAAAATTTTTGTTCTTATCACCAAAAACAGAGATTTAACATTTTTTGTGACTTCATATACTTAAAAGCGAAAATGTTGAATTCTAGAATTAAAATTGATTTTTGTTTATACTTTTTCAAGTAAATTTTAAATTTACATAAAAATGCAATAATTTAACTTAAAATTGTAACTTAATCACCAATTAAATATTTTAAATTCTATTTAGAATGAACTTTGAATCTAAAAAAATATTTGATTTGGACATTTCTTTCTAACCTACATACATAGAAAGGGAGGGGGCAAAAGCCTATCTCAAAACCTGTCATGGCCTTAAAATTTAGAATCGTACTTTTGTTGAAAACAAAGTTGTATTTACAATCTATCTCATTGGTAAAAAAAATTTAATTTATGAAAGTGGCATTTAAAAATAAGAGTTTGAGAACTTAAAGAGGAGAGTTATTGTAAATATGGTTTAAGAGACGGAAATGAAATCAACTTACTGTTTCTTCTCATTTTTTTCAGAGTAACGATCCGGGCAAAACGCCCTAGTGAATGGCCACTCTCCAATGAAATCAATGAAAAAGGCTCTATCCACCAGAGATTTTCACCAGGCTAATTGCTTTTAATGTATGAATATTATTTTTCAATCACGTCAGGTAACAGCAGATTTAAGCAATCAGCCTCTTCTGTTCATCTTCAGAGAGGTGGTTCATCTGATTTTCACCAGGCTAATTGCTTTTAACGTATGAATATTATTTTTCAATCACGTCAGGTAACAGCAGATTTAAGCTCTCAGCCTCTTCTGTTCATCTTCAGAGAGGGAACTTAATCTTTTCTACAATATCATGAAAGCTTCAACTACTTCTTGGCTTTAGATGAACTGCAACACAATCTTCCAAAACTATGATATCCTATTAGAGAGAGAGAGAGAGATAAATTAATGATCAATTTAACACATTGGGGATGAGCATCACATATATGTGACTCATAAATTGCTCAGAATCCTTGATTATTCCCACCAGTTATTTTTTATTGTAAATTTTGCTTTATTTTGTCAGGGCATTTTCTCAATTCAATTAGGGAAAATTTTCTGTTTTGAAAAACCGGTGATAACCCAGATAGCATGAACATTAGCAGCAAGTTAGATTTTTTTCTGATATTATCTTGTTGTGACAAGTTTGAATTGAGAAATTCACAGTAAATCTTCCGCAGGGTATACCATCACCCACTTACATGAGTAGTTTGTTATGAAACTGATGGCAAGACAGCCTTTAATTCACAAAAGTGACGAAAGCAAAAATCCCTCTGTTGAGAGAATAGATAATTAGCAGATACACAGAAATTTTATTCATTTGGCACTGCTTTTATTAAACGCTATACTTATCAAATACCAAAAAAGGATTGAATTGAAATGTACAAATATTACGGCCTAACTTATTTATGGTGGTAAAAACAATGCATGTACCTTAACAGTGTGTATGTATCAATAGATCTGGTCAGGTCTATGGACCCCTTCGAAGGGGTTAAACTTAACAGTTCTAAACAGTTGATGTGGCATGGAAGGATTATTACTTAGCAGTAAGTTTGAAGTATTTTTGATTACTTCTTTGCTGTTATTTTGCAATAACTTGGACACAGCATGAATTTAATTTGCGCGATAAGTTAGCTGCAAGTTCAAAGTGTGGTAACTTCAGCATTTGCATTAACTTGCTGCAGTTGTGTTATGAAATTTCAGTCTTGTCACGCTGAGCTTGCTGCAACTTTGCAAGTTTTCAAAGCAAGACTTCTGCAAATTTTCTGCAAACTAAAAATGCTATATGGGAAAAGATTAAAAATTCTGTAAAAGACATTCATCGCAAAGGGGTTAAATATACAATAGTTATGTCAAACCCTTACCGTAGAATGATATACAAACACTGCATCGCATAGTTATAATAAGTCTACTAGATGAATTACTTACCCATAGTCAGGCAACATCACAATTTTTTTTGCATTACTGTAACTAAAATTCAGCCCCCTACAAGCATTTAAAAGTTAATCAAATAAAAATTGGGAGTAAAAATAAAAATAATCTGCCTATTATATGAAAGTCATCCCACTATACATTCAGGCTGTAACTTCTTAGAAATGCTACATAAAATTCAAATAAAAGCAAGTATTGTTGAAATAGTAAGAATACACATGCATTTTTCCCACGTTTCATAGCTCATGCATCAGCTTGGATTACACATATAAAATTTGACCACTCATAAAAGTAAAAAACACTGACGATACATATGCAATAGCATTTATCAGGGACATACTCAAGAAGAAGGGAACTGAGAGAGGCTACAGTAGCTTTACCTCCCTCCCCCTCAAAATCTGTATTTTTTACATAATTTTGTACACAAGACCATTTCCCAGCTCAGCTCTCCACTTTCTCAGAACAAAATCCTAGATACCCTACTGACATTTTTGTGTATTAGAATTCTGAAGCATGGAGAGAATTGCAACCCGTCCCTTAATCTCTGAGAAAAGTATGAAGTTTTTTAAAAAGCACTGAGAGGTGGAAAAAATATAGGTAAAAGGTTGTTAATGATTGCGATTAAACTGATTATTGCAATTACATCCACCTCATTTTTAGCCGTTTATTCCCTAACACTGCTTACCATATCCACTGAAAACATTCAGTTTTGTAAGTTATTGATATTTAACAACAATAAAAGAGTTCAACTCAAGAACATAGCTTATATTTTGGTGTGGGGGTTAGCTTTCAGTTACAACGACTTTCTTTTAAATAAAAGTACATGAATACATATTTTCACAGATGTGCTTTTGATACCTGTAAAATTCGATAAGTGTCTTTTATTTTCAAAGAACCAACTTTTTTGAAAAAGTTATGCACTTTTCATTCCTTCTCCACCCTAAAAAAATCTTGTGTATAAGTCATTGATCAGAAGATATATCCTACCTCTAATATATGTTAATATTACTCTACATATGACTACAAGTTTTTTAATCATAATATTAAATTCGTAAAATTACACTGAGCAAAAGCAGTAGAAGTAACAGGATCATATCTAACACGAAAAAATTTTTAATATTGACGTAACCAAAAAAAAAAAAAAAATTATACAAGATACCAAATAAAAACTAGTCTGAAAGAAAATGAAACAGAAAAAATATACAAAACACTTACTTAGTATATGTTTCTCCGTTTATATTTATTTTTCCATACGCTAGACGATAACAACAATACACGTTTTGCAAAAAATGACACTTCACACTTCGGCATTTTCTTTAAAAAAAAGTTGTGCAGAAGCACTTGACAATCGCATAATGTGCGAAAAAGAAGCCAATATGGTAAGCCTGAATTCACTCAAAAGATGCCAAGAATATGTGCAGTCGAGTGCGCAGTTGGCAGAATTTGTGTTCTACCTTTTTTGCGTCATATCAAAATGCCCTATTGGGTACAGTTTGCAATAATGAACAAGTGGGTATGTGTGATCACAGATCGCACAGAGGGTTTCGTTTAATATTCCTTTCAAAACACTTTATCCTTTTGAAAATCTGTTAGTTCTAAATTTCGCAACCAGGGGCGCACTCTGTTCTAAACAAACCTCTATCCGAACGAAACTCCGTTTTACATACTATCCGTATACATATTAGTCGAAGGGATTGGGCCCATAGCACTCGAGATAAGTAGGCGCCCCTGGCGGTAAAAAGTGGAACTCAAATATGTAAGGCTATGGTGCATAATATACAAGAATGGTCAAAGGGGTGTCGGCAGAAGTTGGAAAAGTGCTCCCCGGATGAAAAGGCCGGAGGTTAGAAAAATTGCTTAAAATATACAAGTTAAAGCACGGAGGAGTAAGTAATATAAGACTTTTTGAAAAATTTATGATTTGTCGTGTGGTCTGAGGTATTCAGCTATACGTATGCAAAAATTCATGTCTCCAACTTAATTAGGGGCTCTCTTAGAAATAATTGCTTAAAATATACCGAGTGTCCCAAAAAGGACTGACTGATTTTAAAATTCAATAACTTGCAAACGGTGACAGATCTTTAAAAAATTCTTGCAGGAGGGTTATGCATAAGGTCAAAAGTTTTATTACAGTGATTTTCGATTTTGGTTCGAATTACAAACAATAGATGGCGCTGTAAGCAATAGTCGCTAAATACAGGCTCGATTTCTGGTCCTTTCTCTTGTTCCATGCTGAAAAAGGAGATGGAAATGTATTATCCGGGCCACGAAATACCAAAAATCGAGCCTGAATTCAGTATCTATTGATCGCAGCGCCATCTATTGTTTGTAATTCGAACTAAAATTGAAAATCAATGTAAAAAAACTTTTGACCTTATGCATAACCCTCCTCCAAGAATTTTTTAAATATCTGTCACCGTTTGCAAGTTATTGAATTTTAAAATCAGTCAGTCCTTTTTGGGACACCCGGTATATGTGGTAGCCCAAAGGGTTAAACGTAAGACTTTTTCAATATTTTATGATTTATCGCCTGACCTCAGGTGTTCTGCTATAAGTATGCAAAATTTCAAATCTCCATATTAATAGTTCAATTAGAATAGCTCAGTTAGAAAGAATTGCTTAAAATACGCATGTGGGATCCCAAAGGGTTAAATGTACGACTTTTTCAAATTTTTATGATTTGTCGCATGATGGTATTCAGCTATAAGTATGCAAAATTTCACGCCTCCAACCTAAATAGGGTGTCACTTAGAAAGAATTGTTTAAAATATACATGTAGGAGCCCAAAAGGTTAAATGTACGACTTTTTCAAAATGTTATGATTTGCCGTTTGATGTGAGGTGCTCAGCTATATGTATGCAAAATTTCACGCCTCCAACCTAATTAGGGGCTCACTTAGAAAGAATTGTTTAAAATACACATGCGGGAACCCAAAGGGTTAAATGTACGACTTTTTCAAAATTTTATGATTTGTCGTTTGATGTGAGGTAGTCAGCTATAAGTATGCAAAATTTCACGCCTCCAGCCTAATTAGGGGCTCGCTTATAAAGAATTGTTTAAAATACACATTTGGGAGCTCAAAGGGTTAAATGTAGGACTTTTTCAAAATTTTGTAGTTTGTCGTTTGATGTGAGGTATTCAGCTATAAGTATGTACAATTTCACGCCTCCAACCTAATTAGAGGCTCATATAGAAAGAATTGTTTAAAATACACATGTGGAGCTCGAAGGGTTAAATGTACGACTTTATCAAAATTTTATGATTTGTCGTTTGATCTGAGGTATTCAGCTATAAGTATGCAAAATTTCACGCCTCCAACCTAATTAGAGGCTCACATAGAAAGAATTGTTTAAAATACACATGTGGGAGCCCGAAGGGTTAAATGTGCGACTTTTTCAAAATTTTATGATTTGTCGTTTGATCTGAAGTGTCCGTCTATAAGTACGTGAAATTTCACGCCTGCAACCTAATTAGGGACTCACTTAGAAAGAATTGTTTAAAATACACAGGTGGGAAACCAAAGGGTTAAATGTACGATTTTTTCAAAATTTTATGATTTGTCATATGATGTGTGGTGTTCATCTATAAGTATGCAAAATTTCAAGCCTCCAACATGTATAGTTTCTGAGAAAGGGCTCTGTGACGAACAGACAGAGGAGCGAGACGAATAGGGTTTCATCAGATGAACGAAACCCTAAAAATTAGCAGCAGGAAGAAAAAAAATCAGTTTATTTGGCTTTAAAAAATATTATTTTAGAGCAGTAAATTTAACCAATCGATAAAAAGCCCATGAATACAACAAACAGGACTCCCACTCAACTTTTGTAGTAAAAAATGGTAAAAGGGGACTATTTTTTTCAAAAAAAGGGACCAAAAAAGACCATATATTTCGCATAAAAAGGAACCTTTAGGTACCTAAATTCAGCAAATCACGAAATAAAATAAACACAAAATCTCCGCAACCATTTCACGAAATTAGCGCGTTTTTCGCGATCCTTTGACGAAATTCACGATCCCTTACCAAAATTTGAGTGTTTTTTTGAGATCTTTTGAAGAAATTCGCATATTTTTGCGATTTTTTGACGAAATTAGCATTTTTTGGCGATCTTTTGACTAAATTCGCATATTTTTCGGGATCTTTTGGCGAAAATCGCAAGTTTTTCACGACCTTTGTACGATTTCTCTTATTTTTCGCAATCTTTCGACGAAATTTGCATTTTTCGTGATATTCTGCGAAAACTTGCTCTTTTTTGCGATCTATAGACAAAACTTGCGCTTTTTTGCGAACTTTTGACAAAACTTCACGTTTTGTTCCTTTTTTCACGAAACTAGCAATCCTTTGGAAAAAATTCACGTTTTTTTTGCGATTTTTTGACGGAATTCGTGTATTTTTAGCGGTCTTTCGACGAAATTTGCGTGTTTCTCCCGATATTTTGACGAAATTTGCTATTTGTTTCGCGATTTTTTGACCGCGTTTTGTCTGTTTTTTTGACAAAATTCCCATTTTTCGTGATCCTTTGACAATTATGGCGCGTTTTTCGCGATCTTTAGATACAATTCGCACGTTTTTCGCGATTTTTTGACAAAATTCACGTGTTTTTCACGATCTTTTGACTAAATTTGCATATTTTTCGGGATCTTTTGGTGAAATTCGCAAGTTTTTCGCGACCTTTGGGCGAAATTCGCTTATTTTTCGCGATCTTTTGATGAAATTTGCATTTTTCGCGCTATTCTGCGAACTTTTGGCAAAACTTGCGCTTTTTTTGCGATCTTTTGAAGAAATTTACAGGATTTTTTGCTATCTTTTGACCGCGTTTTGTTCGTTTTTTCACGAAACTAGCGATCCTTTGACAAAATTCACGTTTTTTTGCGATTTTTTGACGGAATTCGTGTACTTTTCCTGATTTTTCGACGAAATTTGCTATTTGTTTCGCGATCTTTTGACGAAATTCGCGTTTTATCGCGATCTTTTGACGAAATCCGCGTTTTGTCTGTTTTTTGACAAAATTCCCATTTTTCGCGATCCTTTGACTAATATGGCGCGTTTTTCGCGATCTTTTGATAAAATTCGCACGTTTTTCGTAATTCTTTGACAAAATTTACGTGCTTTTTCGCGATTTTTTGACGAAATTCGCAATCTTTTGATAGCGCTTTTTTCCTTTTTTGACGAAATTGGCGGTCTGAGAAAAGTTAAAAATGGAATTTTTCTTTGTTTCTCGGATCGTTTTGCTAAAACGATCTGCTAAATACGATCTCTGAGCTAAATTTCATTTTGGTACTAAGTACGTTTTGGCGCAAATTTAAGGTAAAACGCTATTTCTGCGCAGCACTTGAAACCCTGTATAAGGCTATGCTGCATAATATGAGAGTGGTCAAATGGCTGTCCAATGATATATAGTGTGCTTAGTAATGTACACACATAATCACATGAGGGGTGTCGGTAAAAGTTAGAAAAGTCGCTCCTTCGGTGGGGGGGGGGGGGGGTGGTATTGGAGAGGAACCGGAAGATGCATAGTATGGAAGAGTGGTCACAGGCCTTTCCACTGATATACAATCACATGAGAGGTTCGGAAAAAGTTTAAAATACCCTCCCCCTCTTCGAGCCTTACTATCCCGTCCCCGGAATACACCACCTGTCTTTGAAATTTTTATATTTTATAAATAATATTTATCACAGTGCTTCGTAAAAAAAAAAAAAAATCTAGAATGATATTTAGTGTAGAAAATGCTACAATTTTAAAACTTTGTTTGTCCCCGCCCCCCCTTCTCCATGGCCCAGAAAACCGGACTCATATCATGACAAACAAAGGTACTAGCGGAAAAAAAATATGAGTTAAGGAGGTGGGTGCTTAGTAATGTATAGGCCAAGAGCCTTAAAACGATATGTTTCATGAAAAAATACATTTCCTGACCCCCCCCCCCCCCCCTCCAATGGGGATTATTTCCCTTAAGGGTGTTCTCAAATCAAAAAGGGCAACTTTCTGACATAAGTTTTAATTTATTTTTGTTCGAAAATGCATGAACCTTGCTGGTGTTGTTGTTCAGAAACTATGTAATTGAGCTGTTTTTTCCATTTTTTTTTGCAAACGCAATAGATCTTTCAGAAAATAATGTCAAAGTAGGCGTTTTGAACGGAATTTCCGCGCGAAGGGAGAAATAGCACTCAAAAGCGGACGAAAAACGGGTTTGTCACGTGATCGAATTTGCTTATAACTCAATGATCAAAAAATGGAAAAAACAGTTCGATTCCAAATCGCTTCTATGGCAGGGCTTTCCAATTTTATATCTTTCCGTTAGGAAATGAATTTGTAAATATGTCAAAACGTTTTTTGCTTGTTGAGCAGAGCAGTTAAGAACAGCCTTAATTGCCTGGTGTTAACATACACTACACCAATCGAAAGGCCTTGATGAGATGACTCTTTGGTCAAGACTTCAAATGAGGACGAATCTTGCTGTAGCTTAATAAGGGGCTGAGTGAGAAAAATCGCTTCAAAATACACAAGTTAGAGTCCAGAGGAGTCAATGATATAAGACTTTTTGAAAATTTTATGATTTGTCAAGTGACTGCAAGTGTTCAGCTATAAGTATGCAAAATTTCAAGTCTCCAACTTAATTAGGGGTTGAATTAAAAAAAAAAACTGGTTAAAATATACATCTTAGAGAATGGAAGGGTCAATAATATGATTGAAAATTTTTATGAGTTGTCGTGGGATCGCAAATGTTCAGCTATAAGTATGCAAAATTTCAAGGCTCCTACTTAATTAGGGGCTGAATAAGAAAACTTGCTTAAAATAGGTTTAATAATAGTAATAGGTTAATGCTTAAAATAATATACAAGTTAGAGCCCAGAAAGGTTAATAATATAAAACTTTATGAAAATTTAATGATTTGTCATGTGATCGCAAGTGTTCAGCTATAAGTATGCAAAATTTCAAGTCTACAACTTAATTTATTGCTACAATTTAAAAAAAATGCTGTCACCGCTCCCTCTGGAATTCAAAATCTGGAAAATTTCTGGAATTCCTTTTTTAAAAATTTTAGGTGTTTCAAATAATCTGAAATTTTAAAATTGATTAAAAAAAATCAGACATAAAATAATGATAATTACTGGGTGAAATGATTAAAATTAAATAATGTGACATTACAAATCATTTGAATTTTGTTAATTCATAAAAATGCATGTAGATGGCAGCATCAAACAAAAAAATTAAGAAGATTTATAGCATATGTCAGAACGTTAGTATTTAAAAGGTTAATTCTTTTTTAAGGTTTTTGCTTCTTATTTAATTTCTTTCGTGGTGGGGGGTGGGGAGTCACGACACTACACAAACTTATGTTTAAAAAGAAATTCTCCTAAAATAATTACATATTTTAGTTTTAAAAAAATTCAATGAAACTCCGTTTTTTAAAATGTTTATTCTTTTTTTTTTAGGGTGAGGGAGGAGGTGGAACACGTAATACTTCACAAATTTATTTTAAAATAGGAATTTCACAAAATTTTTTTACAAATTTAAGTTTTGAAAATGTTTAACTTTAACCGGCGTTATTTGAACTTACAACCTTCTGTGTACGAAACTCTAACCAACTGCGCTATAACTTCTACGAATGAAAAGCTGAAATTAATATTATGTAATGTTGCAGAAATGGTCGAATTCCTAAAATGCCCTAATAATATAATACTTTTCAAAATTTTATGATTTGTCTTGTGATCTCAGGTGTTCAACTATAAGTATGCAAAATTTCAAGTCTCCAACTTAGCTCCCATAGGTTTAACATTAGCTTGCAAGTTTCTTTGTATTTCATATACAGTCGAACTTTACCGAAGTCCCTATTTAACGAAGTATTCTACTTAACGAAATTCTCTGCTGAACCTTGGCTTTAAACACAATTAACATGTAAATCAATCTCTATATTACAAAAAATATATTCTATATAACGAAGTTTATTCTACTTTTGTGCGTGTACAGCAATCAAACGGGGAGGTTGTTGTTGCGACGGATGTATGAATTTATTTCAGCAGATTGTAATGAAAATGAAATTACTTATTTAATCATTTCCATTCAAAAGAAGAAATTTAAAAAGTCTTCGATACAAGAAGAAGGGGATTCCAGTTTTACGAAAATGTTACAGATAAATTGTTCGGATACTTAAAAAAGCGGGAACATTTTTAGGAAAAGTGTATTTTATATAAGAAACCTGTAACAAAGAAATATTAAAGACATTTTAAAAGTTAAGGATTTGAAATACTGAGAAAAAGAGAAAAGTTACGCTACGCTTCAGTTTTTGTTTACTTCCCTTTATTATGTGATTTTTTAGATATTATTCTAATAAAATTTTTCTCATGTGTCTACATTGCATAAAAAAAAGAAAAACAAATACTGCTTGAATTAAAATACATTTTCCCAATATTTCCATTTTATGTGTATTTTTCATGTAATGCATATGTATTTTATTATACAAATTTCATGAATTTGAGTTGATTTCTATTTAATGAATTTTCCTCATAATGAAGTATTTAAGTGTAACGACGAGACTTCGTTAAATGGAAGTTTCGCTGTATATGCATTTTTGTATGAAACTACAAACAAAATCTTCATTTGGTGCCTTTTGCTCTGGCGCCCAGGCAACATGTCACCTTTGCCCCTTCCTAGTTTCGACCATGGGCCCATAGTACCCAAAATAAGAATGTGTTCCTCTGGTGGTGAAATGGGGAACTAAAAATTGTAGGACAATCAAAACAATTGCCAGAACAAATGACGAAAGAGGTGTCAAATGAAGATTTTGTTGGTCGTTTCATACATATATATATCTATATGAAATACAAAGAAACTTGCAAGCTAATGTTAAACCTATGGGAGCATTTTTTTCAAATTATGAGCCAAACAATGTTGAAATCGCGGCCACAAAACCTGAGATAAGAATGCACCCCTTGGCAGTGGAACTAAAAACTGAAATGAAATGAATCAAATGAAAACCAAGTTTAATGAGCCATATCTCATTGAAATCGGGCCTATAGAACCCGAGATCAGAATGTATATCCCTTGGTGGTGGAAGGTGGAACTAAAAACTATAAGTGAATGTATTCTAAATTGAAAGAATCAATTCCAGTTGAAATCTGTCCCATAGAACTCCAGAAAAGAAGATGATATTACTGTTCAAAAATGGTGGTAACTGAATTCTAAATTTAGGAAAACACTTTTAAATGTAACTAAAGGTCGAATGAAACAATTTTCATTGAATTCAGGCCCATAAAACCCGAGAAAAGAATGTGTCGTTACTGTTTGAAAACAGTAACTGAAGTGTATATTTAGGAAAGCATACTTTTAAATATATTTCACCTATGTAAGATATTTTTCTACTGATGCTTACCAATTCTATATCTTAATTAGAGTGTAAAAGAATGCGTCGAAATTGTTCAAAAATGTTGATAGTTTATCATTAACGCAATTTTTAATTTATGACCGAAATTGAACCCCCTTTACATTAATGCAATTATTAATAAAGAACTATAGTTTTCTGATAATTAGAAGTTATTAAAAGCACAACACAATAATGGCTGACAGATGTTTTTTCTTCTGAACTTTAAATTCAAATCTGAATCTTAATCAGTTCTCTTAATTATCGGTCATTACCAAAAAAAATTTATTTCCTTTTATTATTAATTTCACCCATTGTCAATTTGCTTCCCTTCAGAAAGTAAATGAATGGATGGGCCAGCAAAACAAATTTTATTGAAATTGAAAGATGATCCCTTGTCTGTATAATTCCTTTCATGTCCGATTAAGTTTTCTGCAAAAATTAAGAAAAAATACCAGCCGATTATAAAAAAAAGTTAGATTTTCGGATGCACAAAATTTTTCAACACACATATTATGAATTTCAAATCAATATCTCAAATAGTTATTTTGATATTTGGTGATTAGTGGAAAATAGAAAAATCAGTTGTCTGCAATTTGAAATTAAAGTCGGTGTTATTTGTATTGCTATTCTTCAAATCTAGCCCCGCTGCAAGGGTCCAAATCAAAAACAGTTTACGGTTTTCGGAAAAATTGCTCTTTTTTATTGAGCCGTTTGAGGAGTTATTAATTAATACCTCGTAATAACATGAATTTTGGCGCCCCTCACCTCCTCACGCACAATAAAAGTTATCAACGGCAGGTACCCTATGCAAAAAAAGAAAATACCCTTAAAAAAATCCTTTAATAGTAATTAAAATGCTAGCAAGAAATATGTAAACAACGCTCCCATAGGATTAACATTAGCATGAGTGTTAAGAGCCTACACTTATCACGTGAAGAAACTGGATCGCTAATGTTAATCCTATGGCAGCGTTCTTTTTAAAATCTCTTCCTTGCATATTGTATTGATAGTTTTAAATGATTTTTTTTTTTCTTGCTTAGAATAGCAGAGATTGAATTCTAACCAGGTTAGTGTTTACTTTTTCGATTTTGGTCGCAGATATATATATATACAGTTACTTTCACTTTCACAAATTTGAAAAGTATGCTCCCATAGGTTTAACATTAGCTTGCGAGTTTCTTTGTATTTCATATACATTTTTGTATGAAACGACAAACAAAAACTTCATTTGGCTTTCATTTAACTTCATGAAGCCCCTTTGGCTTTCGTTCTGGCACCCGGGGCATATGCTCCCTCTGCACACCCTAATTTCGGCCCTGCTTCTGAATAAAAATTGTTGCTTAATTTAAATGCAGATTTTCTGCCATAAAGAAGGTAAAAATTACTATTGGAAAAGAGTGGTGAATGTTTGTCATTCCAAAAGTCCCCCCCCCTTTCCACTTCATATTCCTTTCACCATTCTAATTGAAATTCTGGATATCAGAATTGAAATAACAGATAGAGCAAAATGAGTGATATTTCTATATTTGAAATTTCAATATTCAAAATCTCAGCAGCCCCCCCCCCCTTCCCGTCACCCCTAGACTTTTAAGTGAGATATCTTGACATTGCAACAGGATCAAATTATAATATTAGGGAGCAAATTAGAGCTAAGTATTGACATACTTCAAATTTTGATACTAAAAATAGAAAGGGGGTGGCGGTGCAGTTAGCACTGACTTAGTCATGTCTCTCTCCTCAAATTTATGCCCCACTCTTCCAGCACAGAAAGTTTAAAATTTTCATTTAAAAAAATCTTCTCCCCTATTTGTGCCTCAATAGGAAAAAATAAATAAATGTGTCATATATAAGCCTACTAGCTTGATAGCTAGCCCTACCCAGTGAAATTTTATCCCCCCCCCCCCTCAGCTTAGAGGGTTACATGAGTTTGAAAATTTCAAAAAATCCATTTATTTTTTATTTTCTTTTATCTAATAGTACAATACGTCTAGAATATATTTCCAAAGTTTCAATTCAATTGAAGTAAAACTCTAGGACGGAGAGCTTTTGGAAATTCCACTCATTAGGAAAGACCGGCTGGAAGCGATGCAGGTGTATTTATCTAAAAACACTACTGTAGAACCACGATTATCTGAAGTAATTGGGATTGACCATCTTTCGGAAAATCGAAATTTTCTGATAATCGAGAATGCTTCAGTTTTAAGATTAAGGAGAAATATATGCAATATTTCATATTAAAAATAAAGCAATACCAAAATAGAAACAAGAATTAATTACTTGAATTTTAACTTTGAAATTAAGTACCTTTTACATATATCACAAGGGTATGAAAAAAATGTTTTGTTTATCGCAGTTTCGATTGCCTTTGCTTTGAAGCTCTATCACAGAGTTTTTAATATTATTAGTTCACCAATATCACAGTCTTTCTGCTGCTCCAGCCATCCCAAACAGTTTGCAAAACATTCAAAAGTTTCAGAATTGCTAATTCGTTCATTTTCTTCATCCCAATCCACAGCTTACGGGAGCTCAAGTTAAATTCAAAGGAACTCTAGGAAAGGGGATCGAAAATATTTATATGTAGGGGAGAGTGGGGTGGAATGGGACAGTGGGAGGAATAGGACAGCCAGTTTTTCTCTTTATGTATCATTATAAACATTTCACAAATCACACATTAGGTGAAGAAATGATACACCAATCTTCAGTTGAAAAAAGCAGCTGATCTGCATAAGCTTGCGATTGCATAAGGAAAAATATTATTTCAAGAACTAAAAGTAAATTTGCTTCATATACTTTCTGTATATTAATGACTTATTTATGCGTCAATGTGACAGTTTCCCTATTTATGGAACATTATACTGTATATTATCTATGATTTAAACTATGCCTAAAAGCAGCATTTTTGTTTATACAAGAAGTGTAACATAAAAGAAGGTAGAAGGAGGAATGGGACATGTCAAATTCCTTCTTTTTAATAAGATGAATGTAAATTGCTAGTATGCAAATATTTTTAAAGGGTAGTATGTTAATTACAACATTATAAATATATTAATTTACTTCAAAATGTAAATAAATTACGAACGGATGATTTTTTAATGTCATCTCTCACTGACAATCCTGAATTTTCCTTCCAGTGATGAAGGTACTGTAATTTGATATTGTAGCACAGACATTATCAACCTACAATCTTCGTTAGACTGTATATATAGACAACACTAGACTATTTGTGCCTTACATTGTTTTATAGTTGTCCCGTACCTCCCTGTTAGTAGGGAGGTATGGGACACATTTTGAAATTTACATTTTCTTTATTTATAAAATTTTTCTGCAAATTATGTTTCCATATTGTTCAAGGACATTAGAAAGTGTTTCCTTTTGTATTCTATAAGTTGATTTTCTTATTTTTCTAAAAAGTACCCATTCCTCCCCACTCTCCCCTACTCGTAGTTCAGAAAGGACTGCTTGCAAAGCTTTAAAAATGGATTTTGCATACAAGGAATGCAATAGTTAAAAACAAAAAGCTTTAAAAATGGATTTCGGTTAACCGAGAGTTTTGGTTAAAAGTGTTTCGGATAAAAGAGGTTCTACTGTACTTTTGAAATTGGTGGACACGATTTCTCAAAAAGTAATGCACCAATCTTATTGAAATTTTGCACACTTCTTCAAAATAGGATTGGCTAGTGATTGAATGAAGGTGTTTCTCTTTTTTCCAAATTAGAACCAATTTTACAAGGCTATACATAGTGTAAATTGCACTGTTTTGCATACAACACTGCCCAAAATTCAAATTTCAATTTAAATTCTTCATTCAATCATGAGCTATACTTATCTACTAACAGAAAAAAATTGTATTTTTAATTTCAGATAAAGCTATCATGACCATGAGTTATCCTGTCCACCACAAGGACATTTTTTTAGGGGTCTCTGGAAACCAGGTCCCACCAGCTGAATTTTCCAAAATTTTTAATGAAAATTTTAGAAAATATTGTTCAAATGTTGCTCTTTTATATGCTTAAAATTTTGAATAACATTATTTATTATATATAGAAAAAATCAGAGAAAATATGCTTTTTCTTAACCTTTGAAACCCATTAAGATCTTTAAAACTCTTAAATCGGTACTCACTATTGTCTTCCTAAAAATTTAATTTTTTATCAACAAAGTTAATTTTTCATTGTGTTTTACCTTTGCTTTAAGACAGAACCAAAAAAAAAATTTTTTTTTTCAGAATTTCTTTGTTAACTGGAAGCAAATATTGAAAAGAAAATGTCGCCAATAGCATATCCCCCCCTCCCCCCTTTTCAATAGCAGTTTTTGTGTATTGTGTGTGTAAATTAGAAACAATACTTACTTTGATGTTGAAATATCTTTATTTCTAATAAAATGAAAATCAGATTTGAACTTAAATTGTTTTTTTAGTCCCTAAACTAGTAAAAACAATTTCATTTTTAAAAAATAAGATGAATTAAAATATAAATCACTGACATTAATTACACTGGTCAACAAATTTGAACTTATGCTCTGTCCTATAACAGAAATTAGTTGTTTTTTATGCGTTTTTTTTGTGCTGATTCTGGATCTAGTTTTAGATTTACTCCAGCACGTCAAGTTTGAGAGATTTTTGCATATTTCAATTTATGCAAATTTAGTAAATTTTATACAATTATTTGCAAATTTAAGGTATAAAGCAATATCAGACAGGGTATTTTGTTTTATGTTATGATTACTACCTAATTTACTTCGCAAAAATGTTGTTTCTGAGATTATACTGACATGTGATTGTGAAATATTGTACCTAATTTGCATATTTTTCATGTTTTTCTAATAATGTTTCTTGACGTTCAAATATTTCTGCCGCACGAGTACGCTAGTATGTTTCTAAACCAGTGTTTTGAGCTGATTTCAAATCTTGTATCTGTTTTCTTCCATCACGTCTAGTTTTTGAAAAAAGTGAAATTTTAGTTTTTGGTCAAAAAAGCCAGAAATAGCTTTTTATGATACTTTGTATGATAAACTTCAACTAGTCAGGATAGATTCTGCTACTTATTTTTTTTTTTTTTCGATTATATAAATTTTTGTTTATGTCTTTGATATGAATCTGACCCTGTTCACCTTCTTTTTAATGAATTGCACACCCCTAAAAAGCATCTTATATCAAACCTGTGTTAATGCCGTGCAAAAGCAGAAATTCATCTTACTCAAAAACTAGACATGACATAAGAAAACAGACTGCAGATTTGAAATCAACATAAAAATCTAACCTAGAAAAACATTATGTCAATTCTGTGGCAACTATTTTAAAGTTGATAGTGCAACAAACATTAACACCAAACAACAAACCTTACACTATTGAAAAATATGCAAATTAGGCTTAATAACTGATAAATAAATCTTAAGAATATGCAAATTGTGACATTTATCTGAAGCAAATAGTCAAGTAGTCATTATCTAGAAAATGTAATTAGATGTGGGATATATTGTATCTAAAATTTGCATAAAATAGCACAAAAAAGCTTAAATTTGCATAAATTTAAATATGCAAATTTCTCAAAACCTAGACCACCTAGAGATAAACGGAAAGCATATTCGGAATCAGCGCCAAAAACTGATCTAGAATCAACTAATTTTAGTTCTAGGACAAAACCACTGTTGTACAGTGTTACTATTGGTAACAAGATTTTTTTTTTTTTTTTTAACAGAATAATGTATTTTATTTAGATTCTTTTGCAAAAGCATGTTTTCATTACTTAAAAATATAAGAAACAAAAAAAAAAAAAAAAAAAAAAAAAAAAAAAAAAAAAAAAAGAAACTCACTTGTATTTAAACAGTATTAATTTTTTTAAAAAAAGAAATAAAAGTACTTCAGCTAAAAATTACATAGCTCCAAGCTGATAATTAAAAATTTTAAAGCAAAACATTAATTTTATTGATTTGTCTAATCTCATTTTGCTTCTCAATTTAGTTTAAACAAGACAAAATGATTATTACTTTTTTTCCCTGTTAATGTTACTACATATTTTAGCTACAAAAAAAAAAAAAAAAAAAAAAAAGAAAAGAAAATACTGAATCTTTCTAATTACATTAAAATATGATGATTAAATTATGTTTGTTTCCAAGCATTTTGAAACTTTTTTTAACAGTTTAATATATTTTTCTAATTTTTCAAAAAAAAAAAAAGAATAACTTTAAATTACAGGGATATCCCTGTTTAGGAAGAAATTGGGTCTTTTAAAGGACATTTCACATTCTTTTTCATTTCAAACAGGATCCTACACAAAAATTTTCATCTCAAAACAGCACCCTTCACAAAACTTTTTACTTAAAATAAGACCCTTCATAAAATTATTTGTGTTAAAATAGGCCTTTCGCAAAACTTTTCCATCTCCAAACTGAACCTTTCTCAAATTTAATCATTTAAAGGTAAAATCTGACCTGCTACTTTTACATATATAAAGAAAATATATGTATTCTATATACATGCCTTCTTAAAGATATATAATCAAGAATCTGAATATAACAATAATTTTAAAGTCACAAATGTAAAAAGCTGTTTACAATTTCAGAAAAACAGGAAGGAAAGGCTGGACAAATGCCTGAATTGTCAATGCTATACATTACATAATTAAAATAGGGTAGATGCCCCAGTTTTGGCCGCATTGGATCAATTTGTCCAATATTTAGGCTGTGAATTGATGCTAACAAGTAATATGCATTCTTAAACCTTATGCAAACACTCTTTTATCATTTACAATATTATTTTTTTATTTTTTGATAAAATGTGACTTGCAAAAAAAAAAAAAAAAAAAATAAGTGTGTGAAACTGTAGTGTGTAGGGGAGAGTGGGGTGGAATGGGACAGTATGTTTTTCTTTTTATGTATCATCTTAATCATTTCATCAATCACACATTAGATGAAGCAATGGTACCCTAAGCTTCAGCTGAAAAAAGTAGCTGATCTGCATAAGCTTTCGATTGTATAAAGAAAAAGATTATTTCAAGAATCAAAAGTAAATTTGCTTCATATACTTTTTATGTTTTTTTGTATATTAATGACTTGCTTATGCGTAGATGTAATAGTTTCCCCATTTATGGAACATTATACTGTATATTATCCCTAATTTAAACTATGCTTAAAAGCAGCATTTTTGTTTATACAAGAAGTTTAACATAAAAGAAGGTAGAGGGAGGAATGGGACCTGTCTAATTTCTTCTTTTTATAAGATGAATGTAAATTGCTAAAATATGCAAATATTTTTCGAGGGTAGCATATTAATTATAACATTATAAATATATTCATTTACTTCAAAATGTAAATAAATTAAACTGATGACTTTTTAATGTCATCTCTGACTGACAATCCTGAATTTTTCTTCCAGTGATGAAGGTAATGGAATTTGATATTGTAGAACAGACATTATCAACCTACAATCTTTGTTAGACTGTATATATAGCCAACACTGGACTATTTGTGCCTTATCATACATTATTTTATAGCTGTCCCATACCTCCCTGTTAGTGGGGAGGTATGGGACACATTTTGAAATATTAATTTCTTTATTTATGAAATTGTCCCTGCAAATTATGTTTCTATATTGTTCAAGGACATTAGAAAGCATTTCATTTTGTATTCTATGATTGAAATTTTTGTTTTTGTGTCAAACAAAGTTGATTTTCTTATTTTTGTAAAAAGTGTCCCATTCCTCCCCACTCTCCCCTACTCACATGTATTAAGATTTTTTGCTTAGCTGACAAGTTTTCAGAATCATTCAATACTAGGCACTTATTGGGTTCTATTTGTTCTGAAACAAATTACTACATATTAGGTTTTAAGAGATAAGCTTTCTCTCTATTGCAATTTCACATTTAAATTAATTATTTTAACACTTTAAATAGGGAGTGGCCAAAACTGGTGCTTTAAATTTGCTATATGTACCAGTTATATACATGGAAGTGGCCATAAAGGGTGCAACATATGTTCCACTTTTGGTCACATATTTCATTAAAGTGGGAATTTTAGCCATTAAATAAATTTATGAACATCTGGATAAAACAATCAATTTAGTTTTGTTTTATATAGTATGGCTTCAATAATAATAATAATAAAAAAAAGCAAGGCTAATGGCAGTTCTATCAAAGAGGTTTTCTTTTCTCTGCTCAATAGATAATTCACTTTAGAAAGAAGGACACTGTGCTAGTTACTAAAGAATGACATTGCTACAGAAAATATAGTATTGTGTTTAGTATTGATAAAACCAAAGGGGGGGGGGGGAGGGTGATATGTGATAAATAAACTAAAACAAATTTTGAAAGATTTTATAAATTAAAAAGTTCAATAAAATTACAGCATGATTTCTTGTATTTTTCCTAAAAAAATGAAGAAGTTCCATAATTTTTGCAAGATTTTGGGGACAATGTTTCTCTACTAATAATGGTGAATCTCAAGTAGTAGATCTAGGTACTAGGAATTGAAATTAAAAATCAATTAGACAAATAGATTTTAGATACCTATTGTCAGAATACCACTATTTCCTATAAAAATGGAACAACTGTAAGATTCTGTCCAGAAAATTGGGAAATCCCTAAAATAACTTGCAAAGAAGCAGAATACATAAATAAGGCACAAGGTAATATAAATCAAAACAAAATCAGAAAATGGTTTCAAGAAACATAAGTCTTTGGTGAAGATTCAAGTGTTTTAAAGAATCCACAATCCATAGATAATTATCAAACTGATTAAATATTTAATCTTTATGTCCTATAGGCACTGTTGTCTCTTTTATGAATCAAATTAAATATATTTTTTGTTTTTTAATTGAAATTTTCAGTTAAAATCAACATAAGTATATTTTATTCGATGTTTTTATCAATTCATAAAGAAATTTGCAAAATTATCTTAATACAGCAAACAAATATAGGGTAGATGTGGCAGTAATGGACGCCCCTTGATATTTGGTTCATAAAAAAATAACTAATAAATATTTAGCTTTAATTATTTTTTTATAATAACCCCCTCGTATGTTTTATAAAACTGGGTTATTACTAACACTTTTAATCAAGCCAGTCAGGAAGCAGAAAATAATGTTTCAAAGTTTCCCTGTGAAATCTTAATGAAGAGGCTAAGAGCTGGCTTCATTTAATTAATTTATATATTATTTATTTTCTTGCAAAATTTGAATGTTTTTGTTTGAGTAGCAATAGAAAACTTAGAATTTTATATACTAACGGCCATTTACAAAATTTCATTTATTTTTAAGGTTTTAAGAAGGGGTGTCCATTACTGGGATGATTAATTAGTCATTTTCCAGTAATGGACCCCATGTAGATAGTGCTAAAAATGCAATTTCAGTAATGTTTATAGTGCTAAAAATGCAATTTCAGTAATGTTTATAGTGCTAAAAATGCAATTTCAGTAATATTTATAGTGCATAAAATATTTTGACTTAACTGCAAACCTAAATAATCAAATTTAATTTTTAAATTATACTTACCAAAATGTAATAACACCATAAACTTTTATAAATAGCTGCTTTTAAGTTATTTTATGTGATTAATAAAATTTCAATATTTTATTTTATTTATTTATTTTTAATTTAGTATATGTACCTTGCATATTTTATAATCTGGCAATCAAACCAGCAAGGAAGCAGAAAATATTGTTTAAGAGCATAGTCAAAGAGGGGCTCATAGGGCTTAATCCCTCTCCGTTTAAATAAAAACAATTAAGTTACAGAAGCTATTAAAAATCTACTTTCTGTCTTAAATGTTTCATTATTCACGTCTGACCAAAAAACAAAAATGTAATATTAATGAAAGTTATAGGTAATATTCATGAAACTAGTAAATCTGCAGATCAGTGGCCTCAAGCATCAGTTCTACAGTTTTATTTTGAAATTATTTTATTTAGGATTTAAAATATTTAGCTTACAATACCATTTCTTTCATATTTGTAACATTAATTATTATAAATAATACATCAAGTAGTCTCTGGAAGATTAATTGTTAAAAATAGTGAGACAAAACTAAACACTAATATTCCAAAACTTTTTTTTTTTTAAATTATCTTTTAAATCACCCACCATTTCAATACTTTGATAGCTGTAATTGCCTGATATTTAGTATTTTAAACTATCCATCTAAAATAATTAAAACATCGATCTTCTGATAATTACAATAATTGATGCAAACAGTAAATGATTATGACAAATATTTTATTAATTACTGGTATCCTAATTGTTAAATTTATTTGAATATAACTATTTTGTTTCATTAAATTCTGGCTCTAAATACAGTCATAAAAACAATTATATTTATTACTTTTTATGGGGTGTCCATTACTGGAACATAGGGTGTCCAATACTGGGCCAGAGGGTGTCCATTACTAGGATTTTGGGTGTTTGATATATTTCTGTTATTTAAAATTAAATTTCCTTTCATATTGGGAAATGAGACTATAAGAATGGTTAAATATTGTTGATAGGTTAATATAACATTGAAAAAACTGGAATATAATAATTATAACTATTAATAAAAAAATAATTTTTAAAGAAATTCCTGAAGGGTGTCCATTACTGGCACAACTACCCTATATGTGATAAAATAAATATGGCATGAAAATGCTTTATTTTGACTTATTATCAATTAAAATGTTTGTTAAATCTCATGATATTGGAGTGGCCAAAACTGGTACAAATTGAAATAAATTACTTAATGAATAATTGCTCATAATCTAAAATCTTCTGTAGAAAGTTACTATAATCAACAGAAATACAATTAAATTTACTAAAGAATGATGTTATTATGATTTAATATGCTTCAATCAGCCAATAACTATAAAATTTCTATTTCAATTTTTCTCTAAATGTGGCCAAAACTAATAGCATTTACCCTATAAATTGAAACATGATAATTAAAAAAAAAAAAATCTAAATTTTGCTCTAAATTCTCTTTTAATTTTGCTCTAAATTTGATGTTTTTAAACATCACATCAACAGTTATTTGTTTGTTTGTTGTAAATTAAAATAGTTTTTATGCCTCAACAGATGAGCTGCCTATTCATAACTTGATTATTAGACTTTATTAATCATCTTCTGTTATTAAAATTATCTCCATTTTCTAAAAAGGAATTGGAATGCTATATAAATGATTTGCATGCTCATTTTTACTATGCATAAAATGAGAATAGAAAGCATTAAAAATAAAAGCGTTATCTTGGTGTTACATTGATTTTAAAAATTGTAGCTTTTTTTTTTTTTTTTTTTAATTCACCATTATTACCTTAAATCAATAAATAAGAATTAATAAATGCCAAGTATGTAAAAATAAAATCTAGTAACATATATAAAAAAATTAATTACTATGAAAACAAAACCTATTGCAAATACAGAATTCACAATAAACAACACAAAACTCAATAAATACTATGGGAATTTAATCATTAAATATAAAATTTCTTCAGAATTGCAAGCAAATAATTTTAAATGTATAACCGAAAAGCTTGCATTTTATGTCATATTGTTTGCTTAAATTTAAATCGAAATATTCTGTGAATTCATACTCGTTTTGTAAACAGGACTGAATATTTACGGAAAAGTTCTATGAATATAGTGCTAAGTATATACATGAATGCAATAGTATACATTGTATCGCTCAGTCTTAATGAAACAATTTATACACATAAACATAGCGATTCAATTTTCTTTTAAACAGATTTTAGTGCTTTTCTGATCACTTTTCAAATATACGCTAGATGCTTTGAAAAAAAGAAAAATAAATATTTGCTAAATACACTCAAACACTAACTTAATTTCATTAAAATATTTTGAACTCTGCGAAAGTAAACATTAACATTCATTTCAAAATAAAAACAATATACGTAAAAAGCAAAATTGGAACTGAAAGCGATTAACTGCCAAATGCTGCAATCCTCATCTTTTCTTTCGAACCACAAGTATTTCCTAAATTGAGAGCGAGTTATCGCCAACAAAGGTAATCCCTCACTGGATCCTACCCTGAATTCCAAGAAAGGTAACTTCCGACGCATGCGCATTAGGTGGAGCCACGCTCATTTTAGGCTCTCCTAGAATTTTCTCCCTTGCCTTTCTGCGGCTGCCACAGAGTATCCCCCCAGTGACGTAGGGTACCGAAGAAACGATATACAAGTGTATACTATTTTTTTTTTTTTTTTTTGACTATCTGTGTCAGAATCCACGCTTGTGGAGAAAAATTACAAGGATATTTACATGAAATAAAATTGCAATATATAACAAAATATAGGCATAATGTGTAGTATGCAAAATGAACAATTTATCAACAATTTCAGTAAGTAATATAAGATGCCAGTTTTTTAAGAAAATGGACATGTCTGCCCGAACGTGTGACAGTTTTTGTTTGGTCAGGGTTACTGTCCGCTTTAAGAGAGAGTTTTAATTTAGAGTTCTCTGGAACAGTTTTCGTGGACAAGTCTGAAGTAGAAATCAAATGAGCTGGCTTCACTCGATCTATTGATACCGTAGACTTACGACCATTAAGCTCGATTGTTATAGTTTTCCCAGTTCTACTTAGGACTTTGTGAGGACCAGTATATGGTTGACACAATGGAGGTTGTACATGATCCACTCTTAGAAAGATGTGTGAACAAGATGTCAAGGAAGGGTGTATATAGAACTTCTCTTGGCAGTGAGATGATGTAGCAACTGGACTTAACTGCCGCATGGTGTTTCGTAGTTGCGTGACGAAGTTATCGTTGAAAGGTCGGATCTTGTATTCATCCAGTATATCACAGGGCAATCTCAACGTAGTGCCGTAGACAAGCTCAGCGCAAGAAGCTTGTATATCTTCCTTCACTGCTGTGCGAATGCCTAGTAAAACTATCGGTAATATTTCAGTCCACCTACTGGTTTCGTGAGCCTTGATGGATGACTTTAAATGTCGATGAAATCTTTCGATAATGCCATTCGATATCGGATGATATGCCGTTGTGCGGATCTTCTGTGTTCCCATCATTTTCGTAAATTCCTCAAATATTGCTGATCGCATTTGTGGGCCTTGATCCGTGGTTATGAGCGAAGGGCAACCAAATCTTGATATCCAATGCTTTAATATGGCACTACAAATTGTTTTAGCTTGTGTATCAGATATAGGTACGGCTTCTGGCCATCTGCTAAATCGGTCAATCATCGTTAAAAGATAGCTGAAACCGTCAGATGGAGGCAAGGGACCTACGATATCTATATGTATTTGGGAAAAACGTGCATCAGGAAGAGAGAACGTGCCAAGAGGTGCTTTGGTGTGCCTCTGTATTTTTGATCTTTGACACTTCTCACAGCCACGAACCCAGTTTTTGATGTCTCGTTTCATATTTGGCCATACGTATCTGGAACAAATTAGTTTTGTGGTAGCTGCTATGCCTGGATGGGCTAGGTTGTGCAAATGTTCATATATCAGCCGACGAAAGAAACTAGGAACTAAGGGTCGAGGCGTACCTGTTGAAGTATCACATAGTAGGCTACAATCAGAAATGAGGCAAGGTTTCAATTCCAATTTGAGCAATGTACTATTATGCAGGTTCTGTAGCTCTGAATCATTTTCCTGAGCTTTTGCGAATTCCTCAAAATTTAAGATTGGAGATTTTGAAATAGAATCAATTTCAATTCTTGAGAGGCAATCTGCAACAATGTTTTCGGAACCTGGTACATGTCTAATGTCAGTGGAATATTGGGAAATGTAATCTAAATGGCGTGATTGCCGCGGCGAACATTTATGGGGATTTTGCTTAAATGCATAAATTAGCGGTTTTTGATCAGTATAAATTTGAAAAATTCTCCCCTCTAGCATGTGCCGAAATTTTTTTATTGCCGAATAAATAGAAAATAATTCCCGGTCATATGTTGACCAATTCCGCTGACTGTTGTTTAATTTCATGGAAAAAAATGCTAAAGGTTCATAACGTTCCTGATAAAACTGCATAAGGGTGCCGCCGATCGCGACATCTGAGGCGTCAACCCATATACTCAACTGAGCGCCTGGAATAGGGTGCCGTAAAAGAGCAGCCTGAGATATTGCATTTTTGGCAGCTACGAAAGCTTTTTCAGCATCTTCGTTCCAATTAAGGGGTTCTGTTTTAGGAACACGGGAACGAGATTTCTTTTTGTTTGTATGGCCTTCTAACAATTTCACTAAAGGCGCAAGTATGTGTGCAGCTTGATATATGAAAGACCTATAAAAATTAAACATACCCAAAAATCTTCGAAGTTGAGATAAGGTTGTGGGCTGCGGAAAATCGATTATGCATTTAACTTTATCTGAAAGTGGTTGAATACCATGTTCAGATATTCGAAATCCTAAGAAATCAATGGTAGGTTTACCAAATGTGCACTTGGATACATTTATGCACAAACCATATTCTGCTAATTTGGAAAATAGTGCTTTTAAATGATGATAATGCTCCTCGGCATTTTTAGAGGCTATGAGTATATCATCGACGAAAGCATAGACGCCTGGTAAATCACGTATTACCTCATCTATGAATCTCTGAAATGTTGCAGACGCATTGCATAAGCCAAATTGCATGCGTGTGCTTTCGAACAATCCAAAAGGTGTGCATATCGCTGTTTTGGGAATATCATCAGGATTGATTGGTATTTGATGATATGCTTTGATCAGGTCAAGTCGACTAAAAATTTTAGTGTCACGTAAATTAGCAGTAAAATCAGCTATACATGGTATCGGGTATCTGTCTTTTTTGGTTTGCGCATTCAAGGCACGATAATCACCTACAGGTCTCCATTCCAAAGTTCCCTTTTTTGGAACCATGTGCAAAGGTGATGCATAGTTGCTACGTGAAGGTCTTAAATGTCCGAGTTGTATCATATTTTGAAATTCTGTTTTAGCAATTTTCAGGCGATCCGGAGCCAACCTGCGGGGTTTTGCCACAACTGGAGGTCCTTTTGTTGAAATAAAATGCATTGTGTTGTGTTTGACAGGCTGATTGGGATCTGGTAATTTTGTAATAGATGGGAATTGTTTAAGAAGTTCATTATATATATTATCAATATTGATTGTTTTTACTGAATGAATTAATGCACATTTCATGTGACCTGTTGTTTCAAATTTTGTTTTTAAATCTCTTAGACATTTGTGGCGGAGATCTGGAACCAATTCGAAATTATGGAGAAAATCTGCTCCCAAAATTGGTGTACTAACATTTGCCACTAGAAAAGTCCAATTAAATTTTCGTCTTAACTTAAAATCTAGAGAAAGGGTTTGTTGACCATAAACATTTATAGGGGAAGAATTAGCAGCCAAAAGCGTTTGTACGGGTGGATTCCGTTTTTGTACATTGTTGGCAGGAAGGATTGACACGTCCGAACCGGTGTCGACCAGAAAAGAAACATTTGTAGTCCGGTCTCTAATGAACAGGCGACGTGACTGTTGAGGCAAAGAATAAGTCGCCTCTACTCTTTGCTGGTTTCGTTTCCCGCCCAAGAACACGGCTTTATGCATTTTTCTTCCCTACATTTTTTTCCAAATCGTCTATGATACCAACAGATACTTGAATCCCGATTATCACTATTACTTCGCCCTCGAGGTTTACTCCAGTTTCTGCGGTATGGGGACCGACCACGTGAAACAGCAAGCTGATCGATGCGCTTATTTAATTTTTCGATTTCTTTCAATAATTTACCCTCTATCGCCTGTTCATTCGAGCAGGACACGGCAATTGCAGAAGCTGGGGAAGGGGTAACTTCTGAAATACGATCTGAAATTTCCGCTGCTTTATCAAGGGTTAATTCAGAAACAGCCGCTAAAATTGTCTGAACAGAATTTGGTAATCGTTGCAAAAACAATTCTAACATTAAATTGTCTGGAACATTTAGGGATTCCGCGCGACGTTTCATACTACGTAATAAATCTGAAGGTTTCCGATTTCCTAGTTCTTCTCCAGACAAGAGCTGTCGTATCTCTTGCTGGGATGATTCACCTGAGCGCGCAATTAATTCCTTTTTTAAGACACCATAAGGGTCAGTAGCATCTGATTGCATTAAAATATCACGAATGATTGATGCAACATCGGGTGGAAGATGCGAAACTATATAATTATATTTTGTAACAGATTCTGATATTGCTTTGGGGGTAGCTAAAGCAAATGTGCTTTCGCACATCACAAACCATAGCGCAGGATCTGATCTGTTATATAATGGAATTTGAACAGCATCGACACTAGACATGATTTATGGTAATAAATATATAAAATAGTACAATCAAACCAAAATAAATTCGCGAGTTAAATTTTTCTAATAAAATAACAGAAAAAAATATCAGGAAAATGACTCAGAAGAACTTATCTGCTTTCCATCGAGCCGCTGTAGAACGATGTATTCTTTGATAGATGAAGATGATCGGATAACATTCCAACTCATCTAGGAAGGCTGATGCTCTATATAAGAACAGTCCATGGTCACCATTGTGGTGAGTCTCTCGTATAATATAATCACTCACTTAAAAACACTTTACTACCTTTATTCGTAGAACATTGATAAATGTCGATTCTGACACTCTTCGTATTCGAACACACAAAAACGCAATGTAAACATTTTCGTCCGCGCTGCTATGACAACGGCTCTGGCCAGCTGCCATTCCGAACGAAGAATTTTCTCCCTTGCCTTTCTGCGGCTGCCACAAGTTATAGATTATTTTAACTAAAAATATCTGTACATATATTTTTTAAAGAGATAATATATATAGGTTTGCTGTCTAGTTTTGTAGTGAATAAAGCATGATTAGAATGTTTATAAATTTTCTACTGCAAGTATAAGTAAGTATATTTTGCTTATACTAACAGAATTTTGAATGCCATTTATTTCTCGTGTTTTATGATGTATTTTGGTCTCTTATCCACGCGGTATTAAAATATGGAATCATAAAATAAGAAATATATATATTAAAACCTTCTCTGAAAAATTGTCTAACTAACAGTGCAAATTCCATTGAAATCCATCCAGTATAGTAGATTACAAACAAATCTCATATGTCGATAACACAATCTTGGTTTACTAACAGCATTCTATTTATCACGGAAGATATAAATCAACTGATAAATTATTTTTAAATAAATAAAAAGAAAATTGTTAAAAAGTTAAAATTTTTAGATCACCAGTTGAAGTCTTAAATTGTATCAATCAACCTACCAAACAACGCACAATCACGTGATCAAATCGCCCACACAATTTTTTTGAGCAGCTCGCGCGGAGTTTGTGTGCGGTTGGTTAACTAATTTTAAATTCTAAATGGGCTAAAGTAGATAAAGAAGGTCACGTGATGTTTTTCCCGACTATTTTAGATTTTATCTGAGTGTACATAGGCATGTATTTCTGCTACGAAAACCATGTTTTGGAAGGATAAAGAAATATAGTCGTTGGTTTTACCTTTTTTGAACCATTAAAAATAATGAAATAATTGAATTACTGTAAAATTCCTTTCTTCGACAAGACCTACTCCATGGCATAAACTTCTGAGCGCGCGCGCGGCGCGAAATGCACTTCTGAACACACTCATTTTCTTCTCAGTCGATTAATTCTCGAATATTATCGATTAACAATACGAAGCGAATGATCTTTTTTGTTTGTAAATACGGAAATTCTGTTACAGAATGCTAATAATCCTTCAATCAGTTATTTTTTGGTAATTTTTCTGTTATGAACTTAAAGCAAATTTTAAATAATATGTCTTTCTGCGTAATATTTTAACTTTCTATTTACTTACTGTTTACATAATGATATGATCAATATGCTGCTCATAACTATTGTCATATCATTGATTTGTTTTGGTACCATTCTATATAAGTTTAGGGGTATAAATATCAGGGTTGTAAAAAGCCCGGTTTTTTTGTTAAAAACCCAGCCTGGGCGGGTTTTATTAAAAAACTCGGGTTAAATGGGCAATTTTCCCTGGGTAAGTTTGGTTAAAATGCCAAAATGTGAACTATGATTCCACCTTCCTCACAAATAATAATCTTCAGGGTTGCCACTGCATAGGGAAAACTGGAAAAACTGAGTGAATTTAAAAATGAATATTAAAAACAAGAAATTTTACTAAATTTTGGTACTTTGCAAAATCTATCCGTTGAAATTTTGAAAATTCTCAGAGGAATTACTCAAGGAAAATTTAATTTTTGGCTTAAGAAAAAAGCACAAGGAATTTGATTGCCGAAATAAGTGGCAATCCTGATCTTTGATGGGTATGACTTCATAGTCTTAATAAGGATCTCGATATTTTTCTCTGTTCTTAAAAAAAATATATATATATATAATCATTTTAATTTAAATAACAAACAAATCTTAAATTGCAAAGCTATCAATTTTCTGTTATTTAATAAAATATAAATATAACTTAAAAAAAACTTACTCCTTTGAAATTATCATAAGATGGCAGACGTTGATTTTAAAAAAAATCTTACAACAAAATTTTTTCTTACATGTAGGGTAGATGTGCCAGTAATGGACACCCCTTGATGTTTTTGGTTCATAAAAAAATAACTAATAAATATTTAGCTTTAATTATTTTTTTAATAATTCCCCCTTGTATGTTTTATAAAACTATGTTATTGTTGACACTTTTAATCAAACCAATCAGGAAGCAGAAAATAATGTTTCAAAGTTTTGCTGTTTTTCTGTGAAAATCTTAATGAAGAGGTTAAGAGCTGGCTTCATTAAATTAATTTAAATATTATTTATTTTCTTACAAAATTTGAATGTAAGAAATTCAAAGTAATTGCATTTTTAGCAATGTCTACATGGGGTGTCCATTACTGGAAAATGACTAATTAACCATCCCAGTAATGGACACCCCCCTCTTAAAGTACAAGTTTGAGTAGCAATAGAAAACTTTGAATTTTATATACTAATGGCTATTTACAAAATTTCATTTCTTTTAAGGTTTTAAGAGGGGGGTGTCCATTACTGGGATGGTTAATTAGTCATTTTCCAGTAATGGACACTGTAGACATTGCTAAAAATGCAATTTTAGTAATGTTTATAGTGCATAAAATACTTTGACTTAACTGCAAACCTAAATAATCAAAATTTAATTTTTAAATTATACTTACGAAAATGTAATAACACCAAAACTTTTATAAATAGCTGCTTTTAAGTTATTTTATGTGATTAATAAAATTTTGATATTTTATTTTATTTATTATTATTATTTTTTTTATGTGGTACATATATATACCTCACATATTTTATAATCTAGCAATCAAACCAGCCAGGAAGCAGAAAATACTGTTTAAGAGCACAGTCAAAGAAGGGCTCATAGGGCTTAATCCCTCTCCGTTTAAATAAAAACAATTAAGTTGCAGAAGCTATTAAAAATCAATTTTCTGTCTTAAGTGTTTCCTTATTAAAAAAAAAAAAATTAATACTAATGAAAGTTATAGGTAATATTCATGAAACTAGTAAATCTGCAGATCAGTGGCCTCAAACATCAGTTCTACAGTTTTATTTTGAAATTATTTTATTTAGTATTTAAAATATTCAACTCACAATATCATTTCTTTTATATTTGTAATGTTAATTATTATAAATGATATATCAAGTAATCTCTGGAAGATTGTTAAAAATAGTGACACAAAACTAAACATTAATATTCCAAAACTTTTTTTTTATTTTTATTACCTTTTAAATCCACCACTGTTTCAATAAATTGATAGCTGTAATTGTCTGATATTTAGTATTTTAAACTATCCATCTAAAATAATTAAAACATCAGTCTTCTGATAATTACAATAATTAATGCAACCAATAAATGATTATCACAAATATTTTATTAATTACTGGTATCCTAATTGTTAAATTTATTTAAAAATAACTATTCCGTTTCATTAGTATGTATTCATTAAATTCTGGTTCTAAATACAGTCATAAAAACAATTATATTCATTACTTTTTATGGGGTGTCCATTACTGGGCCAGAAGGTGTCCATTACTGGGCTTTTGGGTGTTTTGATATATTTCTGTTATTTAAAATTAAATTGCTATTCATATGAGGAAATGAGGCTATAAGAATGGTTAAATATTGTTGATAGATTAATATAATATTGAAAAAACTGGAATATAATAATTATAACTATTGATAAAAAAATAATTTTTACAGAAATTCCTTAAGGGTGTCCATTACTGGCACATCTACCCTATATACAGGGTGTCCACTCTCAACGGTGTCCAACGACTAATTCCTAAACCATTAGTCATAGACATATAGTTCCAATTACAAAAAATGTTTTAAAAGCGATTTGGGTCAATAAAAAAATTTCTTAAAAAATTACAAAATTTAAATTTTTATACGTCCCGCCCGGTCCTATAAGTTATATTTAGTAAAATTTTCCTATTACACTGACAAGTAAGACAAAAAATGTCCTGTTCATATAACACTAAAGTTGGCTGAGTTATGAAACTTTAAAAATGCATGACTTTACCACTTTTCTGCATCTGAACACAAATGAGTTTGGCCATGCTTTGAGGGGTCATATACTAAGTGCTTAAAATATTTGAAGAACTTTTCATGTGTATCTGTTCTTTGAAAAAAATAGTACAAGTGTTACAATTGAGTTAACTTTTATTAAGTTTCAGATTGGCTAAAATTATTGTATTTTAACATATGTTTTATTTTGTAAAGATTTGAGACTATTTCTTTTCATGGATTTCTTTTAATAAATATTATGTTAGTTTATTTAACTTCAGCGGTCATATGTATGCTTTTCCAGTTCAAAATTTGTACTCAAAATTTAACTCGCTTTCAAATATCCGATCGAGATTAAATTTTACATACATACTGATGTAAACTGATGACAATCTAATATTGTTATGATTTTCGGTAGTTACCATTCATACTTATTTTACAGGATAACACAAAATTTCGGATAGATTACCGCCAAGAAGTTTAAGAAAAAGTTTTAGATTAGATAACAAAAGACTGTTATGGTTGTGTTTTATAACTTTTATGTATTTTTTAGCACTGAATCCAAGAATTACCTTAATTTTTAACCATCATCTCAGGATGTTTTGCAAATCATAAATTGTCAAAGTTAAAAAAATAACAAAAATCAGATACTATAAAATGGAGGAGATGGCTGAGTTTCTTAACTTTTGATAGTTGATTTTTATGTACTTTTTAGTACTGAATTTGAAAATGACCTTCATTTTTAACCATCACGTTATAATTTTTTTGCAAATCGTAAATGTCAAAGTTAAAATATAGCAAAAAATCTGATACTATAAAACACATGTAAAACTTTTTTTGTTTAATTTTCCTGACGTGATGGTTAAAAATGAAGGTCAGTTTTGGATTCAGCGGTAAAAAATGATACTATATAAAACAGATGTAAAACTTTTTTTTATTTAATTTTCGTGACGTGATGATTAAAAATGGTCATTTTCAGATTCAGCGGCAAAAAATAATTTAATAAATATAATAAGTTTAGTAAATATAATACTCTTGAAGCTAACTGAAAAGCTTGAATTTTCATTTTAAATTAAAAGTTAAAACATTTTAAAATTATAGGGTTCCCAATCTAAAAGTGCAAGCAAATTAGTACAAATATATTTTCTATGATTCAAAGAAGTGAATAAATAAAACAAAATAACCATAAACTGTTAACAAATACATCATTTGTTCCTTTCCAGAAATATATTAAAAAAAAAAACGGGTTTTTTATAAAAAAAAAAAACCAGCCAAGGGGGACAGCTACCCACTACAACCCTGATAAATATCTATTTTCAAACAGAAAGCTGCGTATGTAATCAATAAACACTTGTAAAGAATGTAAAAAAAATAATTAATTAAAATAACTTTAAAAGATAGAAGAAATTAAAAAATAAATGATAGCCTAAAAAATTAAAATTAACTTTTTTTTAATTTGTATCTCTGAAAGATAATAATATAATAAAGATAGTTTATCGGTATAGATGCTCTTGAGGCCTGCAAAATTACTTGCGGAAAAATCTCGCCAAACTTGGCGATAAACCTCCATCACTCAAATGTCAATTATGGGTTATTCTCTGCAATAGTGCAAAAAGTGCTTCCCAGCCATATAAATGCTCTTAATTTTATTACATTTTTATTTATTTTTATTAGAAGATCTAAACATAGTTTATTAGGGGCAGAAAGTAAAATTTAAAAATAAATAAATTTAATATTTAAAAATATAATATATATCATGCAAACATCATTCCCTCACCTTTCCCCCACCTGTACTACCATATTTTATTGCCTATTTCTTTCCATCCAGAAATAAAAATAATTAAAAATACCCTAAGCAAAATAAAGTTCTTATTTGATACATTACAAAAAATAATAAAAATATTAATTTTTACTATTATTATATAGTCTACTCAATCAATTACATGTTTCCCCATGTTAGACCATCATTCCCTCACACATTGCTATTATCTCAAATATCTACCACTAATGAGCAGTAGCAGTCTAGCATCCTTCACAGAGAAGAAGCTATTTTGAGCACTTGTCAGTCCAGCAACATAAATTGGTGGTGTAAGATTTTGTTAATTTTACAGAATTTTTTTTGTCAGTATATCCGGAAGCGTTTTTATTAGCAGTCATTCCCTCACACAGAATATTCATTTTTTTGTAAATATCAAAAATTTTAATTTTATCATACATTATATATTAAGTGTTTCTCTTAAAGGAAACAGTTTGGATTTCTTCATAATTTTGCATTTTTCCCCTACAACTAGTAAATATGTCTTATTTCATCATTCCCTCACTTGTCATTCCCTCACATTTTTTATTTTATTTTTTTCCACAAATTTTTATTTTATTTTTTTTATTAAGTCAAATTTTTAAAACAATTTCTGTTGCTATTAAAATCTTCAATAATTAACTGATTTCTTACCATTTATCTAATTTTTATGAAAATTTACATATGCATCATTCAAGTCAGACTGCTGGCCAAATTTGCAAGTATTGTAGAGAACAACCCTTATAATAATCGTATATTTCTAAAAAATAATATCAATTATAAAAGGGTGTGAATTTCTTAAAACTTTTAAAATTTAATGCTTGTGTTCTTTATGCTTTAAAGTTTAGAAAAGAAAAGGATATTTTTTGGTTATTGGTATAATTCCAATCACTGTTTCACCAAAGTGTAAAATGTAATAAACTGCTTAATGTATAATACCTGGTGTGTTCTGATTATTTCCCTTTATCGACCTCTGTACTTTGCTGCAATAGTATCGTTTATAAGATAGGGGTCAATCCAGGCGTAATTTGGGGCCTATTTAAGGCCTCTTTTCAAAAATTCATTTAATAAAACAGGCCCCTTCACAAAATTATATTCCATAAAAGCACACTCTTCATTAGTCATTTTTATATTGTTAGTTTTTAAAATGTGTAAATTTCAAACAAAACAAGTTCACCAGAAAGGAAAACTTTAGCTGAAGGACTTAAATAAGTAATAAATGCTTCGTTCAGATTTCAGTAACTGGATTTCACATTTCATTACAAAATGTTACTTTTCATAAAAATAAAGTAAATTTTACAAAAAATATGATAAATTCACAAAAATAACTTTTACTTTTCACAAAATGGGCCCCCAAAGGCATGGATCCCTGTAGGGTAGATGCGCCAGTAATGGACACCCCCTGATGTTTTTTGTTCATAAAAGATAACTAATAAATATTTAGCTTTAATCATTTTTTTTTTTTTTTTTAAATTCCCCTTGTATGTTTTATAAAACTTTTTTATTATTGACACTTTTAATCAAACCAATCAGGAGGCAGAAAATAATGTTTCAAAGTTTCACTGTTTTTCTGTGAAAATCTTAATGAAGAGGCTAAGAGATGGCTTTGTTTAGTTAATTTATATATTATTTATTTTCTTGCAAAATTTGAATGTCTTTGTTTGAGTAGCAATAGAAAACTTAGAATTTTATATCTAATGGCCATTAACAAAATTTCATTTATTTTTAAGGTTTTAAGAGGGGGGTGTCCATTACTTGGATGGTTAGTCAGTCATTTTCCAGTAATGGACACCCCATGTAGACATTGCTAAAAATGCAATTTCAGTAATTTTATATAGTGCATAAAATATTTTGACTTAACTGCAAACCTAAATAATTAAATTTAATTTTTAAATTATACTTACCAAAATGTAATAACACCAAAACTTTTATAAATAGCTGCTTTTAAATTATTTTATGTGATTAATAAAACTTCAATATTTTCTTCTTCTTCTTTTTTTTTTTTAAATGTATATGTACCTTTCATATTATATAATCTGGCAATCAAACCAGTCTGGAAGCAGAAAATATTATTTAAGAGCACAGTCAAAGAGAGGCTCATTGGGCTTAATCCCCCTCCGTTTAAATAAAAACAATTAAACTAGATTAATTTTCACACAATTAATCTAATTGGTAAACAAATCATTGTGTGTACACAAATAATTGTGTGAAAATTAATCTAGTGTAATTTCGTATCCAGCGATTTCTGGAGTTCCATTACCTGAGATTTATTCTGTTGAGCTGAACCAGGTTTCCGACCAGATGCTGTAATCTTCAAGGTTACCTGGGTAAAAAAGTTCGACCAGAATCGTCTGGGATAGCTCAGATGGCAGAGCACTGGCGGCTTCAGCCAGGAGGTCCCGGGTTCGAATCCTGGTCCGGACATTTTTCGCCCAGTTGGAAATTTTCATCTAATAAAAACAATTAAGTTACAGACGCTATTAAAAATCTATTTTCTGTCTTAAATGTTTCCTTATTCACCTCTGACAGAAAAAAAATGCAATATTAATGAAAGTTATAGGTAATATTCATGAAACTAGTAAATCTGCAGATCGGTGGCCTCAAACATCAGTTCTACAGTTTTATTTTGAAATTATTTTATTTAGTATATAGTGTTTACTCTAGAAAAAAAGGGCCGCCGGGAAGGCATTTTTCAAAAAGGGAACACTATTCTAAAAAAGGGTACATTTTTTCAAAAAGGGGCTATTCTAAAAAAGGGTACATTTTTTCAAAAAGAGAACACTATTCTAAAAATAAGACACTTTTTTTTTTCAAATAGCGCACACTTGTACCTTGTTCACAAAAAGTATTTTGAAATGGTTTTGCGATATTTTTGCCGGGATCAATTGAATTGCCACGGGACACATAGGAAGTGTTAAAAAGGGCAGCCAGGCAAATAGGAAGGGTTTAAAAGAGCCGCCGGGTGCAAAAAAGAAATAAAAATGTCCGCCGGGCACTACGCCCCGCTAAAGCAGCTTAGAGTCAACACTAGTATATTTAAAATATTCAACTCACAATACCATTTCTTTCATATTTGTAATATTAATTATTATAAATGATATATCAAGTAGTCTCTGGGTTAAAAACAGTGAGACAAAACTAAACAATATTCCAAAACTTTTTTTTTTGATTACCTTTTAAATCCCCCACTGTTTCAATTTTGATAGCTGAAATTGCCCGATATTTAGTATTGTAAACTATCCATCTAAAATAATTAAAACATCGACCTTCTGATAATTACAATAATTGATGCAAACAGTAAGTGATTATCACAAATATTTTACTAATTACTGGTATCCTAATTGTTAAATTTATTTAAGAATAACTATTTTGTTTCATTAGTATGTGTTCATTAAATTCTGGTTCTAAATACAGTCATAAAAGCAATTATATTTATTACTTTTTATGGGGTGTCCATTACTGGGCTTTTGATATATTTTTGTTATTTAAAATTAAATTTCGATTTATATTGGGAAATGTGACTATAAGAATGGTTAAATATTGTTGATAGGTTAATATAACATTGAAAAAACTGGAATATAATAATTATAACTACTAATAAAAAATTAATTTTAAAAGAAATTCCTTAAGGGTGCCCATTACTGGCACATCTACCCTATATCATTTTCTGCAACTGCATATATGTATCCACAGGTTCCTCCCGCTCTCCCTCAAACATTTTCAGGAAGGTGCTGCACCCTTCTTTTCTCTCAGTCAAAAAATTATGCCCTTGCTACCATTTGTATTAAAAAAATTGCTAGCATGCTAAAAATTGACTCATTGATTTGAAAAGAATGCCCCAACTGTTGAATATTAAAAGTTTGAAATTGAACTTTTAAATATTAGAAGTTGGTAAATAAGAAGAGTGCCTTTAATAAACAAAAAGGTGCCCTTAAGAATCTAAAATGTCCCCTTGTGAATCTAAAGGGCTCTTTTTTCCCTTCAGCAACACCCTTCCCCTTTTTTATATCTAGTGAAAACTCTGCTATTATAACACCTTTAATGGTAATACTCATACTACTATTAAAAGTTAAGCAATAAAGGTTAGGTTTTTAGATACCTTTAAAAAGAAAAAAAGGAAGCAATTTTATTTTTTCCCCATAGCAATAAAACAGTCACTAATATATATATATATATATATAAAATAAGCATTTATTATTGCATTAAATAAATATATTTTTCCCATTTGTGATATGTTGTATTTAATAAAAGAATAATTTTGTTTTTATTAAACTGTTTGCATTATTACTTTATTTATTAGACTCTATGATGTCAATAATACCTCAAGTTGGTACTTTTCCGTTATGCCAAAATGTATGCTAATGTGCCATTCATTTCAACCCTGACCCTGCAAATGATTTTTATTGCAGACCATGCCAAACATTGCGAGTTGCTACTTATTGAACATGGATATTTTTTTTTATTGTTATTTACTCATAACCTCACAAAACATGTTAATTTGCTATTTTTTTAAATCAAAAATTTATATTATTAAGTTATAACTTATATTTATTACTGACTCTGAGATGGATTTTACCATTTGCCAGTTTCATGGTGATGGGTAATAGCTGCAATAAAATTGTTTCAGGACTTTTAAACTATGCATAAAAGAGTTTCTATTAAAAAAATCATGAATGTCTTTGTTCAAAAAAGGAAATGTTTACTGCGATTTTCAATTTCTTGCCTGTAGTTTAAATTGAGTTTCGTTTTATTACTTTATTGGGTACTTTTCGGTTAGCCGGGCGCCAGTGTTATGTATACATATATCTATATATACATATGCATATATGTACATACGTTGTATATATACACACATATGTGTATGTATATATACATGTATGTATATACATACATGTATATATACATATATATGTATATATAACACTGGCGCCCGGCTAACCGAAAAGTACCCTTTATTGTAATATTTATTTGTTCTTTTATTTTAAATTTATATTTCTATTGATTTAATAAAATAGGTTGTGAAAGTCTCTATTTTTCAAATGTTATATTTTTTAAATTCTCACTTTCGTACCAACCATGTTATTATTATTTTTTTTAAATGTTTCATTTTGCGCCAACTATTACGCTTGGTGACAATAATGTTGGTATAAGGGAAAAGAACCCTCAAGTTAGATTAAGTGCCAGCATTTCTGTTTAATGCCAAATGGTGGTTCGATAACCAAAAAGGAATAAGAATATGAACATTCCTTCAAATAATGAAAAACGTTGAGGATAGATTCCATTAACAATAATGGAGGCTTATTTAACCCTCTAAGCAGTTTGCCCGTATTTTTTCTTTCTCAAAATCAGCTTATAATCTTTTGTAGACAAAAATATTTTTAATATAATTGTATTTTAAGATGTATGTGAAATAAGGAGGCATGAAGGGTATATTAGAAACAAACAGCAAAAGACAATTTAAATTAACATTAGTTTTATAAACATTTTTATGAAAATGAAGGAAGGCCTTCAGATGCTCAGAAGGTTAAAGAAAAATTAAATTTTTTGTGTATTATGTCGTCTTTCATTTTTTATATTACAAGAATGTAATTTTATTTATATTTCTTTTTTACAAATCATTCTGCGAAATTAGCTTGATTAAAATGATATTCAAAATTGTGTTTAATAAAAGGGTTTATACCATGAATGAGGGCTGTACATTTGAGAGATACTATTCAAATTAAAATTTAGTTGAGTGCTGTTTTTAAAGCATTTGTGTTTCATCATTTAACTTGCGAGTCTCATACAAGGCTCAGTTGAGCAAGAAGGTTCATACTTACACTACAGTTTTAAAAAAAAATATTTATTCTATCTTTCTGTTTACATTTTAATTGCTGATGGATTAATTCCTTTTTATTTTATTTTAGCTCAATTAAATGACAGCAATAAGCAACTTACATTTTTTATATATAGTTGCCTATCCTTCTGACAATGGCTGATCCATTATCAGGTGTCGCAATCATCATCTGCATTGCATTTGGCATCTTAGTAAGTAACTTTAAATTTCTTTGTACCTTGTTACACTTTTATTTAAAACTTCCAAATGTGTATGTGTATTCTTCATAGATATGTTTAAGTATTTATTCATCCTAAAGTTGTTTATTTTAGGATGAGGTTTGGATAATCTAACAAAATGGAAACAGTTTATACAAAATGTGGCCAAGCTGTAGGGTACCTAATTCCTAAATAATTGTAAATATCATCACACAAGTGCAGAAATTAATATTTCGTCAAATGATCATGGAATAAAATGGCAAATTTCATTGAACGATCCTGGAATAAAATTGTTAATTTCATCAATCATTGAGTTAAAAATCGTGAATTTCGTCAAACAATTGTAGAAAAAAATTTCGAATTTCGGTTAACAATTTCAGAAAAAAAATCACGAATTTCATCAATCGCTTGAGAAAGAATGCAAATTTCATCAAATAATTGCGAACAAAATTAATCGTGAATTTTGTCAAATGATTATGGAATAAACTTGCGAATTTTGCAAAACAATCGCGGAATAAAATGCCGAATTTCGTTGAACAATCGCGGAATAAAATTGTGAAATTCGTCAATCACTCGTGAAATAAATCACGAATTTCGGCAATTGGTCATGGAAAAACTCGTTCGTGGAAAAAAAAATCAAGAAATTTGCCAAATGATGGTGGAAAAAATCGTTCATTTCATCAATTGGTCACGGGAAAATAATCTCAAATTTCACCAAACAATCGTGAAAAAATCATGAATTTCGTCAAGAAGTTGCATATATAAAAAAAAAAAAATCAGAATTTCAGTCGGGGGAAAAAATCGTGAATTTAAATCAAGTTATAGTTTTCTGTACATATCAGATAGTTAACTATTTAATATTAATGTTATTTGCTTTTGATTAGAAAACATGAAAATAAAAGTTTATATTTGGGTGAAAGAATGTTAAGGTAGTATAAAACTGTACATGTTGACAGATAGTCTTTTTTCAAATCAACTATGAAAATACAAGATATTTATTGCGGAAAATGCTATAAAACATTTTAACATAAGAAATTTATCGATATACTTACTTTATATTCAATACAATATAGTTCACACATAAATGTTGGGAAAAATTTTGTAAATTTTACTTTCACGTTTAATATCCTCTATTTTGTTATTTTCTGAGTGGCATCCTTGGTTTCTACATAATAAAATCTTACTGCATATAACATTTAATATTTTTTTTGTGTGTGTCTGAGTGGACATCGTACGTTTGTGCATTTTTTTTTTTTTTTTGGGGGGGGGGGGGGGGGAGACAAGGAGTTCAAAATATTTTCAGTGTTGGCCACATCTCAAACTTGCATCCATGCATTGGCCTTAATATAACAGAATACTTTTGACTTTCCCTGTACTCTTACTGTATGTGCTACAGATAACGTATTCTATAGTAACCATCTTCTAGTGCATCTCAATAATATACATAAATTTTATTATGTTGTAAATTCTGCAACACTTTTTAAATTCACCACAAATGATTTTCCCTCATAAACCATAATGTAACAGAGCAGATCTTTTGAGTGTCCCTGTAAATGCTACACACTTCATTTTCAATACTAAATATGTAATAGTGATACCCAATAACATCTATGAATTTCATGGCAGTCAGACTATAGTTACACGAGTTAGAGCACAGCTATGTTGGAAAGTATTAAAAAGTAATGGACTACAAAAAATTTTCATTTTACATTTGAACATTTCCATGAAATATGTTCTGTTGATTCAACATTAACATTGTTTTGTCTAGAAACTTTCCAATTTCAGACAGTTCAATCCTAATAAAAGAATTAAGGAAAGCCAAGAAAATATCAGTAATATACTTGAAAATATCTTTGAAAAAGCAAAATTACTTCTAATTAATTTCTTGGAAGCTATACTAAAATTTTTGTTAATTTGTTGCATTTTTAACTAGCTTAATCTATGATTAACATTTAATGTTCATATTTGGTGTTATGAACATATTTGATTTAGAATTGTTTGGATTGAAATTCATGAATTATTAATAAATGTAATTACTTTAATTGTAGCAAACAACTTCATAATGTTTCAAATTGTTATGTTTTCTGTGTTTATTGATTGCAATCTATTACCACATTGCAGCTTTAGTTGACACTAATGCCAATATTTTAAAGAAAACACAAAGTTCACTATTCATACTCTTAAACAGTAATATAAATAATATCTCATGATTTTGAAGATTTTTGTCAAAGTTTAAGACAGTGTAATTGAATAGTACTTTTTCCAGCTGGGTGAAAATGTGTCCATTTGGCTTAAGCTGCTAACCTGGGCAAATATAATGGATGCAATTCACTCAGACAACCTTTTTATTATCAAAAGGTTATCTGAGTGATTTGTGTCTGATAGATTTGTCCAGAATTGCAAACTTATCATCTTAAGACAAAACATCTCTGGTTCGAATCCTGTCTTCGATACTTTATCACTTAGTTGAAAAAATTACAACTCATATGATTTATTTATCAGTTAGAATAATTGAGTTAAATTAATGAAGTGTAGTCAAATTTATTACAAAGGGATATGTTCATTGCATAGATGTAATTAGATGGAAATAGATGAAAAGAATAGATTAAAAAGATTAACTTTATTCATAAGAGATATCAGCATGGTTGCATGGGAGATGGCGAAGGAATCAACAACAGTCAATTACAGGGACGGGTTACAGTTAAAGATAATATCGATTATGATTAAATGAGGTTATAAAAATAGTTAAATACATGGTACATAACATAAGCTATATTTCTTTTTTCTCTTAATCCTCTCAATTAACATTTTGTACATGTCGTTCTCACTATGAGATTGTTTAAGGTCACATACAGTACAGCCCCGATTATCCATGGAATTGGGTGGCAAGCGCACCTTGGATAACAAAAATCGCAGATAACCCAAAAAAGACTGAAAGTGGGGTGGAAACATGAAAAAAAAAAAAGAAAATTCAACGTAAAAACTATGTTTTAGTATACAAAAAACATAATAAAACGTTTACATACATATATATGAACAGCAGAGTTGTATAATATAGGCGCGCACGCCGTGCGCGGAAAATTTTCCGCAAAATTCGGAACTTTGCGGAAAATGTTTTTGAAAAAAAAAGTAATTTTTGTTCTTGTAACTTTTTTTTTTTTTTAAATAACAAAAAAATGAAAATATTCTCCAATTTTATGTACGATTTATTTATTATTTGCCAGGGGTGATTCTGTTCCGAATTTTCTGAAAATTTAAGCAGGGGTCGATGCAGACTTTTATTCTTGGGGCCCATTTTGTGAAAAGTGGAAGTTATTTTTGTGAATTTTATTATATTTTTGTGAAAAATAACATTTTGTAACGAAAGTTGAAATCCAGTTACTAAAATTCGAACCAAGAATTTATGAATAAAAACATTCTTTATTTTTCTTTATATTATATATATTTCCTTTGTTAAAGTTTTTGTTTTTCGTGACGTGGTTTTATTTACAAATTACACATTTTAAAACAGTTTTTATGAAAAAGAATGTTGCGTAGAGGGTCTATTTTATTAAAAGGAATTTTGTGAAGAGGCCTGTTTTATTAAGTTTATTTTTGTGAAGGGGCCCATTTTATTAAATTTATTTTTGTGAAGGGGCCCTAAATAGGCCCCAAATTTTGTCTGGATCGACTCCTGTTAAGGCATTCGGGTCCGAAAATTTATAAAAATCGGCCATCATCCCAAAAATTCAGGCATAAAAAAGTATAACTTAAAAATATTGCGAATTTCAACAAATGTCGCCTGAAAAAAAACAATTTCGTCAATTGTTCGCAGAAAAAAAATCACCCCTTTCGTCAAAGCATCACGGAAAAAACGTAAATTTTGTCAAAGGGGCGCTGGAAAAAACGAATTTCGTAAAAGCATAGTGGAAAAAGCCGAATTTTGTCAAAGGATCGCAAAAAAAACGCAAATTTCGTAAAAGAATCGCGGAAAAAAATTAATTTCGTCAAAGGATTCTGAAAGAAACAGTAATTTCGTCAAGGGGGCACGAGAATAGCGCGAATTCCGCCAAAAAATCGCGAAAAACACATGAATTTTCTCAAAGGATCACTACTTTCGCGAAAAAAAAAAAAAACGAATAAAACGCGGTCAAAAGATAGAAAAAATCCCTTCTAAATTTCTTCAAAAGATCACAAGTTTTGTCAGAAGATCGCAAAAAACAAGCAAATTTAATCAAAGATTGCGAAAAACATGCAAATTTTCTCAAAAGATCGCAAAAAATACGCGAATTTCGTCAAAAGACTGCAAAAAATATGCGAATTTCGTCAAAAGATCGCGAAAAATAAGTGAACTTAGTCAAAAGATTGCGAAAGGAACTCAAATTCCGGTAAAAGATCGCAAAAAACACTAAAATTTTGGTAAGAGATCGTGAAATCGCGTGAATTTTGTCAAAGGATCGCGAAAAATAAGCTAATTTCGTGAAATGGTTGCGGAGATTTTATTTTATTTTGTGATTAGCTGAATTTAGGTCCCTAAAGTTTCCTTTTTATGCGAAATATATGGTCTTTTTTGGCGAAATATATGGTCTTTTTTGGTCCCTTTTTTGAAAAAAAAATGGTCATTTTTTACTATAAAAGTTGAGTGGGAGTCCTGTATGTTGTATTCATAAGCTTTTCTTTGATTAGTTAAAATTGCTGCTTTAAAATAATATTTCTTAAAGCCAAATAAACGGATTTTTTTTTCTTCCTGCTGCTAATTTTCCATTATTGCAATCTGCACCCAATTGTTGTTTAGAATGCCCAGAGTTAGCAAAATGTGTGGAGAAATTTTATCTGTGTAATTATTCTTTCAAATGTGGCAATATTTTAAAGATAGCATCATTTTAATTTTTTGGAGTTTATTAGCATTAGAATTTCAGTCTGCTCCAAAAACAGAATTTTAATTTTATTGCTACAAAATTAGATTTTTGCTGCTACAGAAATGGATTTTACTGCTCCAAAATCAGATTTTGACTGCTCTAAAAATTGATTTTGCTGCTTCAAAATCAGATTTTTGCTGCTCCAAAAATGGATTTTACTACTCCAAAATCAGATTTTTGCTGCTCCAAAATGGCTTTAGTGCCTGCCATAGTTTTATCCCTGCATCAGTCTCTTTAATGATGATACCTATGAACAGGGATATGTTTAGGAAAATTTTAGGTCCTTTAAAGGACCCTTCACAAAATAATTTATCTTAAAACAGGACCCTTCACAAAATTATTTATCCCCAAACAGGACCCTTCACAAAACATTTTATCCCAAAACAGGACCCTTCACAAAATTATTTGTCTCTTAAATACAACTTTCACAGAATTTTTTCACTTTCAAATTGTACTTTTCACAAATTTAGTCATTTAAAAATAAAACAGGCCTGTAAGTAAGCAATTGAACTCACCAAAGAGCATATTACTTAGCTTTTTATACATGAAGGATAGAACATGAAGACATCAATAATTTAAAATTCGCAAAATTATGACTAGAATTTTCACAAAAATAAGAAAAACTTCACAATTTCTCAAAAACAGGACCCTGTGAGAAAAGTCTGGACAGACTCCTGATGAATAGACCTCTCCTTATAAAATGTGATGCAGTTGTTTCAGAAGCAATGCCAAAACAGAGTGACTGGCATTTTGTGCGAAGAAGTTACAATATTAAGGATTGGGCTGTTTCTTAATGCATTAACAAAATAATTGATAAGAATTCACCTTTTCTTATCATGGATTTTTAGCTTTATTATTTTTTAACTAAAATAAATATTCTTTAATTAATATCAATTAATTTTTAATTTAAATGGTAATTACTTTAAAACTACTATTTTTAATTAATATCGTCAAAATAATATACTAACACATTATTTTATTAAACATTAAATTAATTTGCAGAAAGTTTTTGGTTTTATACAAGTCTGATGAACAGTACGTCAGAAACTGTTGCTTTACGTCTAAATCACTAAAATAAAGAACAGTAAACAAGAAACAATGCCATACATACTGTACAAAAAGAGATGAGTTACATCTTTTTAAACAAATTTGTCACTTGTTTTTGCTTCTTGCTTTGGAAACACCTTTTCTTTATTCTAAATTGTAAACTATTATTTTTCTTTTAGTATGGAATAATTTTTATCTCACAAATGAAGTTATTCTTGATATGCTCTCCTGGAATTTATCATAATAGTCTTATTTAATTGTAAAATATTTTAATTGCTGTGTTTACGTTTGGTTAATAAAATCAAGAAAAGGCATAAGACTTTGTATCTGATATTTCAAACATGGCAACCGAATCTTGAAATATTCTTCTACTACTTTCGAATACATGAATTTTTCTGTTTATATTAATTAGTAGGGCTTATTGTATTTTCCTTGCTGTTGACTTGAATAAATAAAAAAATAGCTTCGCAGATAAACTGCACTGCAGATCCTCCGCTTGTGGATAATCGGGGCTTTACTGTAATTAAATTTTAAAGAAGAGCCAGCGGTCAGATTTTCCATGAATTTGAGATTAAAATTAAAAGTTTGATACAAGAGAGATACCTGTTTTAAGTTGAAAATTCAAGGTGTATAACTTTGATTTAAACTTGACAAATTATTTTGCAAAAAGGTTGAGTGAGTTAAGATTAAGCATTGTTTCAAAATTATCTTCTAAGAAAATTTTATATTAGTAAGAAATCTTTCTCTTTTTATTGTATAACTTTGTTTGAGTTTTCTTAATAAATACTACTTATTTAATGATATTTAAAAGCAGATCTTGTTCATAAAAAAAAAACATTGTCGTTATTTAGGAATCTTACAGTAAAATCAAAAACAATGATGTTATACTGCAAAACAATTTCTTACATTGCATTAATTTAAAATACAAAATTTCATGCAAATATTGCCACAAGTAGAGGAAAAATAAAATAAAATTAATGTCACAGATTAGACATCACTGCCACTTAGGATTATTTCCACCTACTTTATATTATTGCTCTTTTTTTCTGTACATAAGAAATTATTGAAATTATGAAAATTTTCGACTTCTATTTTTTGATAGATTTATACATTTTGAAATGTCCTGAACATTATATGATTATTTTTGTACAATGTTTAACTGTCTGTACTATGTGACCCAAATTTTGTGGGAGCTCTATCTCAAGAATTTATGAACAGAATTTCATCAAACTTTAGATTTTGTTAGATCTTGACAAAGAATGGTGCTGATTAAGTTTGGGTGTATATCACTCAACAAGTCTCGGTGGTGTACTTGATTTTTTGCAATTTCCGTGATAGCTATATCTCAGTAAATATGGGATGGAATTTCATCAAACATGTGTAAACACATACAATTGCAGATTAGTTTTGATATTTATAGTCTAACAGGTGGTGCTACTATGTTCTGATATTCACAATTATTGTGATAGCTATATCTCAGCATCTATAGGATGGAATTTGGTCAAATTCCATGTAAAGTTAAACCTTGATATAAATTGCTACTGATTAGATTTTGGTGGATCTTGCTCATCATGTGGCACTGCTGTTCTGTGCTTTCTATAATTTCTGGGATAGCTATGTTTCAGCATCTATGAGATGGAATTTTATCAAATTTAATGTGTCAGATATTTATTAAAAATTATGTTGTTTCAATTTTGGCTTTGCTCATTCAACAGAGGGCCGTGCTATGCTATTTTTTATGATGATCATTATAGTTGTATTTCAGTTTCTATTGGGTACAAATGCACTAAATTTTATATTTGAAGTTATTAAATAAAACTATATTTGTTTTCCCAATTTTGTATTCGAATACCCAACAGAGATTGCTGTTGAACTATGCTTTTTTCATTTTATGATTACTGCAAGTCCAAATTAAGTTTAAAGAAATACACTATGCTTCATAATTGTTAGTGTGCACTGTGCAATAGGGTGGGCCGAAAAAAACTTTTTTTTGATTTTCGATGATGGGTAGTGCGGAAAAGTGGCCACTAGTGGCACCAAGTTCACACAAAAAATTTGAGATTTTTAGGACAATTCCTATATTTGCCGCTTTTGGCTTGAAGTTTTGCTAAAATGCTGATTTTTGAACTTTTTGAGAAAAATTTTTAAAAATATTAAATTAAATTTATTTTAATCGTATTTTCTTGAAAAGGCATATTTAATGTGCCAAATGTATAAATAAGCTCTGATAATGTATTATTTAATTGCTATGTGTATTTTAAATTAGACGATTTTTATAGCCTTTTCGCGTATAAGTGAGCAAAAGTTGCATGTATTGTTTGAATCTTTCAACGGTTTCTCTCTTTTGTCTTGTTTATGTCCCTTGGTCTTCCTTATTTTTTTTCGATGCTTTAAGGGTCATACATTTAGGTGATGGGCAGTAGAATCCCCCAAAACTCCTCAAATTGAAAGACTTGCCTACTTATGCTGACATCATGCGTCACTACTATTGGTTGCGAAGCGATATAGAAGAAAATCGAGATATTTATCTTCAACCAGTGGATGATATTATTAAAATGGTAGGTAAAAAGTTTCCGAAATCTGGATAAAAGCTTACATACCAATGGATTCCCAATGAACAATTAATGGAAAAATTAAAAACTATTACAATAAGTGTAGATCATTGGAGAAATCCTGTAATCATACGGGCGTTAAAGGCAAGACGATCTACGAAGATTTCATACGAAATGTGGAAACCTCTCTTTTTGACATTGCAGCTTGTAAGTGTAGAGACTTGAACAATTGTAGCTGTGACATCAGGCGTAAAGTTCCACATCGAGAGGTGAACTTCTTGAAGGATCAAAGGACTTTTCGAAAAATGTTTATCGGAAATATTGATTTTAAAACAAGCAAAACTCTTGTAAATAAAATATCACGGAAAATGAATAGGGATACAATTTCAACGAGGAATAGTAGTTCTGCGACAAAGCCTTCAACGAGTGGAGTTAGATGCAGAAGGAAGACAGATATATTGTTGGAAGATTCAAGTAGTGGGAGCTTTCAAGCAAGCAGTTCGACTGAATTTGAATTTTAACCAGGCCCTTCAAAGCCAGACACTCCTAAACGCATATCCCTGTCTCACACAGCGCCCGCCACTGGTGTATCAGAGAGGTAAGTTGCGTTAATAGCTTCATCCGTGCTTCAAGATGCAGTAATTGTGACAGAAAAAGATAAGAATATCGTCATGATAAAAACAAGGTCAGAAGAGAGAAACATAAACTTGACAGAAGATACGGGAGGATGAAGTTCATGAAGGAAGGAAAATTAAAAGCATATTCTTTGATGGTAGAAAGGATAAAACGATCGTGATAGAAAAAAAAGGGAACAAGCGACACCGTCGAGAGAAAAGCGAGGAACATATCACCGTGTTGTTTGAACCTGGTTCGGAATATTTGGGTCACTTGACACCTCGTTCCTTCCGCGGAAAAGAAATAGCAAAATCCTTATATAATTTTCTATGTCAGAACAAAGTGGACATTTTTGAACTCATAGCACTCGGGTGTGATGGCACCGCTGTTAATACAGGAAAACGCAATGGTGTTATTGCCTGTCTTGAAAAAAATTTAAGAAGAGAGCTGCAACATTTGATATGTATTCTTCATATGAACGAATTTCCACTCCGACATCTACTGTCTAAACTTGATGGCGGAACCACGGGACCTAAGTCCTTTGCCGGCCCAATCGGTTCTAGACTAACAGGGTGCGAAAATCTACATGTCACTTTGTTCGAACCTATTGCTGTTTCATGGACATCAGAAATGGAAAAGACTGAAGATCTGAGTACTGATCAAAAATATTTATTTGATATTTGTGCAGCAGTTAGAAGAATGGCATGGGAAAGAATGAAAAAATGCCGCAATTTAAAAAAAGATAAAAATCAACAAAATGCGAGAATTTCAGATTCCAAAGCTGAACTTTAAAGCAACGGAATACTATGATTCCATCGACTGGGTAGCCACCGAAATCATGGAGCCTCCTTTAACAAAAACTCTTTCATTAGAAGAAATTAAAGGAAATATAATTTCAGGATCCATGTTGAATAAAGCATTAATCTGCTTTCCAAGTCACTCCCAGGCTGTGGAAAGAGTCGTTAAAATTGTGACAGAAGCTGCATCAAAGAAATGTGGGAGTGAAGGAAGAGATGCCTTCATTAGAGTAAATCTGCAAGTGCAGATAAAGATGCCAAAATTCATTTCTAAGAAGGACTTCGTAACCTAAAAAGCTATGCACTTTGAATATAATATTCTGTTGGTAGGAGGGCGGGTGGAACTCGCAGTACAGCTACCTCCTCGCGGTGAGTTCCGCGTAGTTTCGCGTTGGTAATCTACGTGTCACTTTGTTCGAACCTATTGCTGTTTCATGGACATCAGAAATGGAAAAGACTGAAGATCTGAGTACTGATCAAAAATATTTATTTGATATTTGTGCAGCAGTTAGAAGAATGGCATGGGAAAGAATGAAAAAATGACGCAATTTAAAAAAAGATAAAAATCAACAAAATGCGAGAATTTCAGATTCCAAAGCTGAACTTTAAAGCAACGGAATACTATGATTCCATCGACTGGGTAGCCACCGAAATCATGGAGCCTCCTTTAACAAAAACTCTTTCATTAGAAGAAATTAAAGGAAATATAATTTCAGGATCCATGTTGAATAAAGCATTAATCTGCTTTCCAAGTCACTCCCAGGCTGTGGAAAGAGTCGTTAAAATTGTGACAGAAGCTGCATCAAAGAAATGTGGGAGTGAAGGAAGAGATGCCTTCATTAGAGTAAAACTGCAAGTGCAGAAAAAGATGCCAAAATTCATTTCTAAGAAGGACTTCGTAACCTAAAAAGCTATGCACTTTGAATATAATATTCTGTGGGTAGGAGGGCGGGTGGAACTCGCAGTACAGCTACCTCCTCGCGGTGAGTTCCGCGTAGTTTCGCGTTGGTACCGAACGCAAAACAAGCTAAAAGCTGTACATTTTAAAAGCACGTAGCACAAAAATAGTGCATAATCAGAGCATATTTAAACATTTGGCACATTAAATATGCCTTTTCAAGTTAATACAATTAAAATAAATTTAATTTAACATTTTTTTAATTTTTGCTAAAAAAGTTCAAAAATCAGCATTTTAGCAAAACTTCAAGCCAAAAGCGGCAGATATAGGAATTGTCCTAAAAATCTCAATTTTTTTGTGTGAACTTAATCCCACTAGTGGCCACTTTTCCGCACTACCCATCATCGAAAATCAAAAAAAAGTTTTTTTCGGCCCACCCTACTGTGCAACAGGCTATTTAAATTAATATATTAGAATAATATAGAAGAAGGTTTTGTAAAATGTCCACAGCTTGCTAGTTTTAAATGTAAATGTTAACAAGATGTGGCTGTTTAATTTTGCTTTTTGTTTGCCTATTTAAAAAGTAAAATTTCCTTATCTTCAAACCTTTTGACAGGAATGAGCTTTAAATTTGCTTACCTATGTTTTCGACAATGTTAATTCTTTTTAAGTAAAAATTAATATGTTAAAATTAATAATTTTTTTAATGTAAATTAATAATTTTCATAATTGAAATATTTTTTAAACTAAAAAACTTCTGTAGATTATGAGTGATTTATTTTGTAGTTTGTTGATAATAAAGAAATGTACAGTCGTGGAAAAAAAAAAGTAAACACCCCCTACTAACTCTGCAACTGAATATAATAGAAGAAAGTAACTGTTGCCAAATGATTCTGTTATGTTATAAAAGCATTACATAACATTCCCCATTTAAAATTTACAAAATTTAAATCGTTATACTTTGTTTATTTGTATAAACAACTTCAATCTCGATCTATCAAAGTGACAGCAAAATTTACTAAGTTTTTTAATATTAAAAATCTAAAACCTTTATTTTTAAACATTTGAATTTGAAATCACATTTATTAAATTCTAATATTTTTTCTCATTGCTGTGGTAAAATTTCTGCATAATTGCTTTTATAGTTTACCAGTTAAACAAGAAAATAATTTCTAGACCTTTCTTTATTTATAATGGCTTTGAATTCATGCTTCGCGTCAAAAAAGCATCTCCTAGTTCAAATAATGTTTCTTATCGCGGAATGCACTGGAAATTCCAATGCCACGTCATCAGGCCACACAAGTAGCTAGCGTCCCCTTTTATCTCGTTCAAACAACCATTGCCATTCCACAGTTGTAATTCTGGTGCAAAAGCATTTTCGTCGGCTGTGCTATCGACAAGTCGCCTTTTCGCTTTTTCTGATTGGCTCATTTCGCCGAGAGTGTATTCTGATTTCGGCAGGCGTTTCAAAAAGAGTTTAGTTCGTTATTTTTGTCAGATGACATAACACATATTTTCGCTACAGGAGAATTATGTACCGTTGGGCCATAGGGCCCAACGAATTTCTCTCTTTGTAATATAGCCTATCGGTAATAAAATTAATCGGAAGTCATTTAAAAAATTCATTAAATAATAGATTAATAAAATATTAACATTAAAATCACAGACAATACATAAAACAATTATAATTATTACATAAAAACACTAAAAACATATTAAAATTGGGACGTTTCGGATCATCACGATTCCTCCTCAGCCAATTATAAACGTTAAGTCAATACTATCCAATTTTTAGTGTTTTTATGTAATAATTATAATTGTTTTATGTATTGTCTGTGATTTTAATGTTAATATTTTAAAGATGGAATTCAGATGTAATATTTTTACTTATATAATAGATTAATAGTTTGACTCTTTAAGGTATGGTATGTCTACTGTTCCCGACCATTTGATGATCTACCGCGTCTCTTGATGATGCCTTCTAATGAATTACCATATCAACCACACACATTCATCATGTCTTTGGGATTCATATTTTTCTTCTCTATTCCTTATCATTAACCCCCGTAGATTATAAAAGATTCAAACGTAGATGATAATTCTGCGAAACCCAGGTGTCTAATTTTTAATGCCATTTCCTCAACTTCGACCAATAGATGATTTCAATAACATTTCCTCGGAATTCCACTTAATACATTATGTTTCATGTTCACCCTCATTGATACTTAGAGACTGTTTTCATAATGAAAGAACTTTGCAATTTACAAATAAACAATCTAATCCTCAGAAGCAACTCTTCACTCTCGTTTATAAATCATACTCAGACATTAGTCACTTTATTAATTGTCTCACAAATCGGAATAAGTTAATCTGCTGAACATTGTAAGTACACTAATTTATAAGAGATACTTGTAACGATCTCAAAAAACTGTTATAGAAGAAGAATGTATCTCAAGAAATAATTATTTACTATATAATATAAATAATTTAATTATAATTTAATAATCATGGTTTTACATAAAGTACACGGATCCTGCACAACTTGTGCTTATATTTTGATGCTAATAAATAATAGTTGAATTAGTGATATGATTTCGTTTGTATCTTATCTATATTTTATCTTCATGGGGTGAGTAATATTTTCCTTGTTTATATTTAAAGAGTTTCCTTTTCAGATTTAATTTAATTTAGTTACGACGCATATATGTTGCCCACTATACATCCGGCCGTAGTGTGATTCTGGGGGGTGTGAATTGGATTTATTTTGGTTCAATTTGAATTTTTCAATTGAATTTTCGCTCCAATTTACATATCCCAGGGTCACATTACATTCATGGTGCCCTGACGTTAGCGAATCGCTTCTGGGTTTATTGTATAGTTGCTTTTTTCAATATTTTTTCTTTTCTCTAGTAGGCAATTATGATGCCGAAATTTTAGCAATTTAGCTTCCAAACTTATTGCATTTTTTTTTTTTCTCTAATAACCTTCTATAATTTATATAAACAAACTAACTTGACATACCATATCTCAAAGGCCATTGACATCTTAGAATAGCAGAATACCTCTTGAAGTTATTTGAAGCAGTCTTATATATCTTATAGAGTCAAACTATTAATCTATTATTTAATGAATTTTTTAAATGACTTCCGATTAATTTTCTTACCAATAGGCTATATTACAAAGAGAGAAATTCGTTGGGCCTGATGGTATGTAATTCTCCCATAGTGAAAATACGTGTTATATCATCCGACAAAAATAACGAACTGAACTGTTTTTGAAACGCTTGCCAAAATCGGAATACGCTCTCAGCGAAACGAGCCAATCAGAAAAGGCAAAAAGGTGACTTGTCGATAGCACAGCCGACGAAAATGCTTTTGTGCCAGAATTACAACTGTGGAATGGCAACGGTTGTTTGAGCGGGATAAAAGGGGACACTAGCTACTTGTGTGGCCTGATGATGTGGCATTGGAATTTCCGGTGCATTCCGCGATAAGAAACATTATTTGAACTAGGCGAAACATGAATTCAAAGCTATTATAAAGAAAGAAAAGTCTAGAAATTATTTTCTTGTTTAACTGGTAAACTATAAAAGCAATTATGCAGAAATTTTACCAGAGGAATGAGAAAAAATATTAGAATTTAATAAATGGGATTTCAAATTCAAATACTTAAAAATAAAGGTTTTAGATTTTTAATATTAAAAAACTTAGTAAATTTTGCTGTCACTTTGATAGATCGAGATTGAAGTTATTTATTCTAATAAACAAAGTAAATAACGATTTAAATTTTGTAAATTTTAAATGGGGAATGTTATGTAATGCTTTTATAACATAACAGATTGTAAATAAACTCTACTTTTAAATGATGTATATAAAATTAGCATATGGAGACCATCTACAAATCAAAATCAGACCAATTTTTTTTTTCAACGGTAACACCCAATTTTAACAATATATGTTAAATCTTCAGTTCAAACTAAGCCTAGAAACGAAATTTCAAGTCATTTGGATGATAAGTTTTTGAATTATAAACATTCAAAATCTAGAGCTTCTAATGTTAAATTACTTTTTCATATTTTTATTAATATCTCCAAAAATTATAATCCTAATGTGATAATTTTTTTGTGTGATTATCTTATACTATAATACAAGCAAAAATTGTGTGTGTGTGTATGTGTATGTAAATTTTATCTTGAAAACGGCTCTAACGATTTTGATTAAATTTTGCACCCTACCATTTTTGGGCATGAAAAGACCGTTGGGATGGATCACGTGTTCGAGAAAATTCGATTAGTGAGTCATAATGGGTCAGAGTCAAGCTAATTATATCTAAAGAACGGCTCAATCGATTTTGGCTAAATTTTCTATCCAACCATTTTTGGGTACGAGAAGACTATTGGGCTAGGTCACATGTTCGAGAAATTTCGATTTGCGGTTCATTTTTGGGTCACTGTGGGTCAAGCTATTTTTATCTAAAAAACAGCTCTTGCGATTTTCACTAAGCTCTATATTCTACAGTTTTGGATTATGAGAAGACCATTGCGCTAAGTCACATGTTCGAGAAAATTCAATTAGTGGGTCATTTTTGGGTCACCGTGGGTCAAGCTAAATTTATCTAGATAACGGCTCTAACGATTTTGATGAAATTTTGTAATCTTTCAGGCACGAAAAGACCAATGGGGTGGGTCATGTTTTCGAGAAAATTCGATTAGTGGGTCATTATGGGTCAGGGTCAAGTTAATTATATCTTAAAAAAGGCTCAAGACATTTTCACAAAATTTTGTAATATACCACCATTTCTGGGCATGAGATGACCATTGGGCTAAGTCGCATGTTCAAGAAAATTCGATTAGTGGGTCATTTTTGGATCCCTGTAGGTCAAGCTAATTGTATCTAAAAAACGAATCAAACGATTTTGACAAAATTTTGTATTGTACTCTTTCTGGACATGAGAAGAGAATGGGGCTAAGTCACATGTCCGAGAAAATTTTCGATTAGTGGGTCATTTTGGGTTACAATGGGTTAGGATCAAGCTAATTGTATCTAAAAAACAGCTTAAATGATTTTGACTAAATTGTGTATTCTATCATTTTCGGACTCGAGAAGACCATTGGGCTAGGTCGCATGTTCAAGGAAATTCGATTAGTGGGTCATTTTGGGTCACAATTGGTCAGGGTCAAGCTAATTGTATTTAAAAAGCGGTACAAAACATTTTGACAAAATTTTGTATAATACCATTTTCGGGCATGATAAGACCATTGGGTAGGGTCGCATGTCCAAGAAAATTCAATCAGTGGATCATTTTAGATCCTAATGGATCAGCATCAAGCTAACTGTATCTAAAAAACGGCCCAAATGATTTTGACAAAACTTTGTATTACACCATTTCTGGACAAGATAAAACCATTGGGCTGGGTCGCATGCTCAAGAAAATTCTATTAGTGGGTCATTTTGGTGATAATGCAATGAGCTCAAGCTAACTGTATCTCAAAAAGGTTCAAACGATTTTGACAATTTTTTTTTATTATACCGTTGCACAGTACGAAAAGACCATTGGAAAAGGTCACATGTTCGATAAATTTCGGTAAGTAGGTCATTTTTGAATCAACGTGGGTCAAGCTTATTTTATCTAGAAAACGACTGATGATTTTCACAAAATTTTTTATTCCATCGTTTTCAGGCTCGAGAAGAGCATTGTGTTAGGTCGCATGTTCGAAAAAATGTCGCATGTTCGATTAGTGGGTCATTTTGAGTCACTACTCACTAGGGCTCAGGTTCAAGCTAATTACATCTAAAATAGCAAGAATGATTCAGTGGGAATAATATATCAAGAAAAACACAAAGCTAATTTTGAGCGAGCTTAGCTCCGTCATTCCTGCTAGTATAGTACTAAAAAACCCAAACATAAATACATTGAATCTGTAATTTTAAAAATTTTATAATATGAATTATGAAATTAATATTCGAAAAAAAATATGAATTGCAACCTACAATTTTTTTGATAGATTTATAATTATATTCTGCTTTATGAAAATACTCAATTTTATTAATTGAGTAATAAGTAGTATTTAAATAAGTAATTTTCCAATTATGATTTTTAAAATGTCAAAATGATGGTTTAATGGTTCTATGATGTGCAGAAAAGCATAATTTGGAAAAAAAATTTATTCATTTTATTGAAACATTTGGTTGACAATAGTCAAAACATATTAAGCGAGTGAAATGGTACTATTGGCAAGAAATAATACATTAATAGAAGTGACATAGTCATTCTGTAGCATTTCAGCAACCGATTATGGAACTTCAATTTGGATACAACTCCTAAAATAGGCTCATTTTAAAATAATTAATTTCTGAAAAACTAATCCTACAAATTCCATGAAAATTTGGATTTAGGCTAATTGAAAGGTGTAGAATTTATTTATGGTGTCAAACTGGGGTTCTGCTATTGAAAAAAGAATAAAAAAAAGTTTGGGTTGGTTTTGATATGTAGATGGCCCCCTAAGCAAATTTTATATACATCACTTAAAAGTAGATTGTACATGTTTAGGAATATTGAGATGAAATTTTGGGAAGATGTAAATTAAATTTGTAAAGCGAGTTTAATATTAGCATCCTCAAAATTTGACTCATGTTAATACCATGAAAAATTTAAGAAAAATGCACAAACTTACATTTTTCTGGGCTTATTTAATCCAAATAATGAATATAAAAAGTCAAAAGTGGTGGAAAAAATTGATGCAATATTTAATATGTGGGCAACCCTTTATGCAACAAATATATTCATATTCAGAAAGAAGATGTTATTCTAATGATACTTTTGTTCTGATTTTGCAGTAGAAAATTTGCAAATAAAGGTTAATGTATCATTTTTTTATAAACAGGACTGTACACATTTCAATACAACTAAAGAATGCCGTAATTTATTTTAAATCGATTAAAATTTAGAACACTTATTTTAAGTGAGAAACTAATTTGTGGACTACAGAAAAGATTTTTAGAAAACTCATTGATTAAACCATTTCTCAGAGTATCAGGAAGCGCGGTTTGTGCACCATATATATATATATATATACTGCCTGTCAGAACTGGCTCGAGTTTCGAGGATATATGGTGACACTTTCTTTCATTATTGTCCTTTTAAACTCGTTACCAATAAAAAATAATTCTGAAAAAAAAAGAAGCTTTCTTGTGAGCTGCCCCTAATCAGTGTTGTAGTTGGAAAAGAATATTTGTGGGAACTCACCTTTTCATAGAGTAGATGTTGATGCTACCGGAATTTTTATGGCCATTTAAGGCCATAAAGAGCAACCTCAAAAAAAATTATGGCCATTTTTTCCCCCCATTCTGACCAGAAAATCAGAGTTCTAACTTTTTATGACTGCTCTTTCATCTTCACCTAACACTTCATTTATAATGGCTGTTTCATAATAATAGAAGCCATCAGCCCATCAGAAAAAAATAACTCGGTTAAAGCAGCTTATGAATAAGTGGAACAGATCTTCTTAAAACTGTCATAAATTACCGTTTCGCTTTATTTAAAAAAAAAAAAATGTGCTCGTTTGCGATTTTTTTTTCTTTACACCCTTTACACTCTTTCTCCCACAAACCAAATAATTCTGGGAATGGCGTTCCCACCCAACTACAGCACTGCCCCTAGTACAAAATGTTCTTATATTGTCTCTAGCTATATCTTGGCATCTATGTCATGAAATTTGATAAGATTTCGTATTCAGTTAGAATTTAATGTAAATTGGTACTGTATTGGTTTGATATATCTTGCTCTTCACTGTTATGTGTTTGTAATAGCTGTATCTCAGCATAGAGTCAGATTTGCTACTAATAAGATCTGTTTTTGAATTTGTGATGCTGCAGTTTTTATTTTATGCTCACTAAACTGATATGAATTTACCAATTCTTTTTTCTAATATTTTAGACTATTGTACTCCTGTTTATTTTTGCCAATCGGCAAATTAAAAGGTTTTCTTTGAAGTCGAAGTACTGCCCTCACACACCTATTGCACACGATGCACCTAAGGTAATTTATTTTATTAATTTCTATCACAGTAAGTCACTAAAAAGTAATCTGTACTAGTCACTAGTACTGCACTAGTACTAGTATTGCACTAGTCACTAAAAAGTAATCTGTATGAAATCTGTTTATTAAATTAATATAATCTATTCAATAAATGGTTTACTTACTGGATTGATTGAAACATTACAATGTCCAATGATTTCTCAACAACATTTTATATGTTGTGTAATTTAATTACACAGCATATAAACATGGCACTACAAATGACATAACACTAAAAATGTGAAATTATTAGTGTTCACATTTCTTTTAAAAAGGGCAGGGCGCATTTGCTGAAAAGGGCATTTTTGTCCAGTAAAAGGGTGCTTATATCGAGTAAAGGGGCACATTTTGTTGAGTGAAAGGACACTCTCATTGGATTATCTTTTGTCAGTTCTGAGGAGTGAGAACTTCAACCAAAGCAGTAAATAAAATAAGCATCTTATCTCAAATGGGAAAGGTAACTTCAAGATTAAAGGCGAGGTCACATCAATCAAGGTCACACACCATGTAGCGGACTGTGTTGAACTACGGAATATACTTAACTGTTTTCTTCTTTATGGATAATCTATTAATTGTACGTCTATGAAATAACTGTGCAAGCTCAAATGTCGTGTTTTCATTTGTTTGTAGTATTTACATTCTGACAGCATAGAATATTCTATTAATTTTTATTCATGATTATTTAATTTATTTATTGTAGTTAATTGTTTAAATAAAAGCAGTTCTTTTTAGAACTAATATTATTTGTTAAAATGGCAAAATGTTGGCCATCGAATTGCTATAGTTTTCGAAATTGTAAGAAAATTATTTTCCTGGTAGAATTACTCTTTGTCCTTTTCCACAGAGTAAAACAAGTTAGTTACACGTTTTCATTTTAATTTATATGAAAAATAACATATTATTTAATTAGATAATACAAATGTTGCTGATTTAAATACGTTCGATTTAAATTATGTTTTATTAATGTAATGAAAAATGACGCATAAAAATTAGTAAGTAGTTAATATGTGAAGATAGAATTTTGTAGTCTCATTTTTTACGGAATTCTTGATGTGCTGAAGTTATTAAAAATGATATACACGGTTGTATACTCGATGAAAATACAATGTTTATCAATGTTTAGAATATGCATAGAATTTAATAATAAATAAAATATTCAATTTTAAGTACTTTTCTTTGTTTATCAAGCACAGCATTTGTCTCCTCTTTTTTTTTTTTTTTTTTTTTTTTTTTTTTGCTTTTTCCTCTCCTCTGCACCCTCCCCGACTTTTGAAACAGAAGTTCTGCTGCTCTGATTGACTCACAAAATTGTAAGTTCTAAATCAATGTAAAAAAACACACAGCAGCTGCATATTGTACTGTGTTTTCAAATCATAATGCATTTTCCATTTCAAAATCGTCCCAGAACTGCGGAAACTTATTCCAATATTCTTTTGATCATATTGTATTCATGTTATTTAAGTTACAAATAGTTAATTTATTTAATTTAAAACTCACTTCATTTTATATTCAGAATCCCTTCAATTTAAACTGCATGTGTTATTGTTCATTTATTTGTTTAAATATTTTTCGAGTCCAGGCAATAACTGCAATAATTTTCCTAAAATCAACAGATGAATTTTTTTTTCTTTTTTAAACAGACAAAGCCATTCAGAGAATCCCTGTTAAAAATTCAATCACGAATTTCAAATTGTTGCTCCCTGACAGAAGATGAATCTTGTTTACCAGATTTATTGCAAAATATTTTTGTTACTGCTTGTTTTGATAAAAATGTGTGTATTTTAAAAAAGTCGCCATGTCATTTTAGTTTAAGGGTAAAATGCAATAATATTTTCATAGCATTAGTGCTTTTTCTCCCGAAATTAAAATATTGTGACTATTTTTTTTTTTAATGTACATAATTTTATTGAAACAAACTGTAATAAAAATCTCTCTATTCTAAAAAAAAGTAACTACCGCTGTCACCGCCGCCGCCGCCGCCGCCGCCGCCGCCGCCGGTTTTGAATTTTTTGTGACCGGAGGTCTTTGTTCGTTAATATTAAGAAACATAATGCATACAAAAATATGAAAATCGGTAGTGTTATACAGAAATGTTTGATAAACACGCTGATGCAGACAGTTTTCAGATCGAAGAATTATTTTAAGAGATATTTAATGCTAAAGTTGGACAAAATCGTTCCACTAAAAAAGTTTTATAGGAGCAAAAACTGTTCATAGGAATTTAATCATTTTTAGATCATTTTATGCGTTAGAATTTGCCGGAGTGCAGATTGCATTAATTTTTTTATTTTGACTAACTTTTTGAGGTTTTATTGCTATTTTAAATTCAGATTTTCAGCATTTCTAGAGATATTTTTAACAGATTTTAGAAAGTGCTATTAATTTAAACTGTTGCCAACTTTATAAACAGCGGAAACAATAATGTTTGCTTCAAAAAAAAAATATTTATACGTGTAAATAAATTAAAAATTTATTTACACGTGACTATTATAAACAGAAAAAAACATTTGGAATTATAATTAAATAACTATGTACAAAAAGCAGGAACTTATTAAAAATTACGTCATAAAAACTATAATTACACGTGAGAGAAAGGAATTTGTAAAACAATAAATTTATTAACATGCGTTAGAAGTCTTAAATAGGAGAAATTACGTCATATTTACGTCACATTACAGTTATTACATAAAATGAACACAAAATAATATTGCAAAACGGTTTAAATTTAGAAATTGCGCTCGACATTTATTTGATATTTTAAGAGGATACTTTTCAACTGTTTTTGTTAGGAAAGAGCAAATAATATTTCATTTCTAACAACACAAGTATTTCCCCGTGAATATTAAAAAGAGAAAGAATAGTTTGGTCAAAATTACGTCAGATTAAAAACGATTAATTTAAAATGTCTCATTTAAAAGAACTTTCTTTTCACTTTGTTAAAAAATACCAGGAGACAAAGACTCTGTTTACTTAATTCCTTTTATATTAGCTTATTTTGAAATGTTGTTACACGTGTCTACGTCATCAAGTTATTTTTATTTCGACGTTTTATTTATATTTTTATTAATGTTGTACTAATTTATTTGTTTTTTCGTTATTTAAAATAAAAATTATGTCAATTTGTATAATTTGGCGAGTGGTTTGGCGATTTATATAATTTGGCGAAATTGGTCGACGGGATAATCAAGTAGTACCGCAACGGATTTGGCGTTAAAATTCCCCAATCAAAGAGAAATGAATAGAAATCCGTTTATAGAGAGATCGCCACTGTTTTTTAAATTATAATTCAATCTTTCGAAATCTTTTTAAAGCCGATCAAATTAGCGTGCATTTAGAGTCTACGGCGTCTGGACGGGGGTTGGCGAGCGTAGCTCGTAGGGGGCCGAGCCCCCTAGTATTTTAAAATAAATCTGGCAAAGAAGATTATCTTCCATAAGTGAGATTGTGTCATATATGACGTCATATTAAAAACCGTGTGTATTTGTATTATCAACCCCGTCCACCAGATGGTGCAACTGTGTCAATTTACACCAGATTCTAGCATTAACAATGTACGCTTAATATGTATACAGTATAGAGTTTTGATTTCAACTCTAAACCTTTAATTACTATTAAGTCCTAAATTTCTTGAGGGGTTGAGGAGGGCAGGAGGCACATTCTGGATTCACTGGCATATATTATCAAGGTAAACTGAAATCGTGCTGTATTTTTAAGAATATCATAAAATAATCTGATTAAAATAGCTCCATTTTTCGAATATTCCACTTATGGGAACATGTGCAGTTCTGGGACGATTTTGAAATGGAAAATGCATTATGATTTGAAAACACAGTACAATATGCAGCTGCTGTATGTTTTTTTACATTGATTTAGAACTTACAATTTTGTGAGTCAATCAGAGCAGCAGAACTTCTGTTTTCAAAAGTCGGGGAGGGTGCAGAGGAGAGGAAAAAGCAAAAAAAAAAAAAAAAAGAGGAGACAAAGAAGCTATTAGGAAACGGGGGCAGGGTGCAATGCCCATGAAAAACATCAAATGGGAACACTAGTGTAATTGTTGAATGATTTAGAAAATAGTAATAATTTGATACTTGCTTTGTATAATAACCTTGGCATAATTCAATCAGAAAAAAGTGTGATTTCTTGACAATTGAAAAAAATTCTAATCTTTATGGCTTATCAATGTAGTCCATATCTTATTTATTTTGCATTGCTTTATTATATGGATTATTTATGCACATATTAAATAATTTGTTTCTTAAATGTGTGTATTAAATTGTGTAAATATTAAACAAATTGCTTGTATGTTTTATAAATTGATTATCATTTCATAAAGATATAACTGTCTGATAATCTTTTAAAATGAAAATATTTTTTTTTTTTTCAAATTTAATTTTGCTATTTTCTATATCTCATTAACGTTTTTATAAAAAAGAAGTACAAACAATCATATGCATATGGTGTGATTTTCAATACAAAACTCCTTTTTGTCAGCTGTGTTATTTCTTACAATTTTATTTGATCTTTTGCAACTTGGGTGATTTTTTGCTACCTTTGAAACAAATATGTGACTTTTAAATTAATTACATTATTTTTTTTCCTGTGCTATATTGGTTTTATGTATATTATTCTTTTGAAGCATTGTTCAAGTAAATGTAATATGATTTTTTTTAATTTAACTTTTTTTAAATACAGGGTGGACACACATTAATTGGGCAATTTCGCAACTGAATAAATTGGGAAATATTAATTGTAAGATACCAGTTCAGTGGCAGATTACTTGTATTGTATTATAAGTTTGTGAATATACTTCTTATCTCAGTACTGAAATCTCAGTTTAGATTGATTGAGAAGTTGCTCATCCGTTATCACCACACAATCACCAGCCCTTTCACCCCTAAATTTCAGTATATGGGGTTATGAAAAATTAACTTTACAGTCTACTGCCTCAAAAATCTATTTCTGAATTGAAATCATTAATCTGCATTGCACTTTGTTTCGTTAATATGAACATGCTCGCAAATAAAATGGAAAACTTTATTTACAAAAGAGATATTTGCAGAGTAAGGAAGGGCAGTTGCCTTAATCATTTGTCAAAAAGGTAAACTTTGTCAGTTTCTCTATCTTATAGTCAGTTGAACTCTCATGTTTGGCTGTATAACTGCACTTGATAAATTATTCTTTTTGTCCAACTAACAAAATCTGTCCATCCTGTATTTTTTTCCGCTTGTCATCTTTCACAGATTGTTACCTAGTGTCTTATAAAATATAATTACCATATCATTCAACATTAATGTATGTTTAGATTTTTAAAAAAGTAACCTTAGATCTTTTCTTTTTTAATAATTTCTCCCAATTACAATGTCACCACAAGTAAATGTCTTAAAACAACTTTTTTTTCCCTGCCTTTGTTTCCTTTCTATATATAGTCGAAGCTGGTTAAAACACATTTCGAGGGAGTGGAAAAAGTTGTCTATAAAGCAGGATTGCATATTAAATGTGATTTGCATATTATTGAAGGAAATCAAGCGCATTTAGACATCTAATTGTCTAAATGAGCTTTAAAGCTTCTATTTATACGTTTACGGTTGAAAATTGTTTTTAATCACATTTAAATTAAAATTGAACTGTATTTAAGTTTGACTCATTGTTTATTTTTATAGGACCAGTTATTAAAAGCATAATTCGTATATGTGATAATAAGTACTCTTATAATCAGTTCTTAATTTTTTATATAAGAAAAACTACCTTTGTTATTTGGGTAAAAAATAATGTTAGAATGGCAAAAAGTAAACAAAAGATAAGAAACATAGAAAAAATGTTCATCTGCAGTCATGCAGTTTTTTCAGTTTTTCCCAATCTGAATCTTTGTTTATCTAGGTCTTTTTTCAAAATCTAACTTTCATAAAATGCTATCCATTGTAATTTGATGCACAATGTGATTGCTATAACATACATATAGCATTTTATAAAAATTAGATTTTGAACGAAGATCTAGATAAACAATGATTCAGATTCGGGAAAACTGAAAAAATTATAGCATGGTAGTGATATAACATGCTTTTAAAAAACCTCCCTAACAATAATCATAATCATCTCTAACTATAATAAATTTTATAATGTGGCTGAGCAAAATGTTGAAGACATTTGTAACAGCAGTTTATGTCATATAATAGGCAAGGGTTGCTTTGTTCTCATAGTGGGAAAAATAAGGGGATATCTTTTTGCATTTATGATAATGTCTAAATTTCTCAGGTCTCTTATACTGATGCCTTTGTTGATGTCAATGTACTCTTCAAGGATGCCCTGGTTTTTTCCAATGCATTAACTCACAACAATTCAATCTTCTGACAGGAGGTGGTTTCTCAATTCCTTTAGTTAATCATCGCTTTTGTTTGATGAAAGTCTGGTCTCCTGGCAACAATTTGCAATTGTTTTTTATTTGGTGCTATCCCAATATTCACTGAGTAATTCATGTTATCCAGAAAACTGATACATTCCAGTTATTCATTTTCATCGCATTCCATATCATGGAAGAACTGCTGAACTAGATGCTTTTGGTAATTTTGTTTTAGAGTCTTAATTGCATCCTGATTCATCAGCTGGAGCATACTCCTTGAATCTGGTGACCAAAACTTGATGTGGATGCTTTAAAACCTGGAATGTTCTTCAGGTGGGCTGGACAGCTTTTAACCTTTTTCTGTTTTTGTAGGTCGAAGTTTGTACATCTGCCAAAAGAAAAGATCTCTAGTCATCAAAGTCCAGTTCTGGTTTGCATAGTCACACAGCAAAATCTTTCTTTTTTGAAGCAGTAGTGATTTTGTGATTTACCAATCACTAAAACCTTAATATTTTCTGGCAAGCGCTCCTACTTTACTGAATTTCCCTCCAGTGAATTTCTCCCTTTTGCTGTCAGCAAATGTTTTGTCAGATATTAATTAATTCAAAGGGTCTATTTAAAATATTTTTTGTCAAATTCTTAACCTTGGATGACTTTAAAGTGTTTCCATGTATTCCCCATCTTCTGATTTAACCAGAATTCTTAAAATTTTTCAACATTATTTAGATTTTCTTATCATAAAGTAAATTCTTCACTTTTCTCTAATTTCAAAATCTTCATATTTATCTTATAGTCTGTATCGATAGTCAATTTTTTCCCATTTATAATTGCTGCCAAAATTATTTCTTGCTGGAAGTTATTTTGTGAGAATATCTCTCATCTTTTAAATTTTTGAAACTTCTCCCTGTTTATCTCTATCAACCAAATCAAAATGTTTAATAGTTTTTATGTACACAGATTTTTCTGCATTTTCATGATTTTTTTTATTGTAAAGCAAATTTATTGAATTTTCTGTTTGGTTCCAAATACCTAAGTTTTTATAAGCCTCTATATCAACCAACAGTTTTTCCCCCTAAGTGAAATGATTCACCATTCTGATTTTGAATACAAAAAATTTTGTCAAAAAACTATATATAAAATTAACATAAGCATTTTGTCTATTTTAAATTTTGAAATTAAATTATTCTTAAGCGTTATTATTAAAGAGTTTCTCATTACACTTAAAAAAATAACTTTAAATATTTCGTTTGCATTTTAAATAGTGTTCTTTTTTCCAGAGTTTACAGAATGAAATTAATCGTCGTCTTGATGTTATAAAGAGTATAACTTATCAACCACCATTATTGAAAAAGTCAGATGAAATATATTTTGAAGATGAACATAGTGCCCACAGTGAGTTTCTTCTTTTTAATTTATAGACTAATTAAAGATCTTTTCCAGTTTTATTTACAGCTTATTTAGTACTTTTGTTCCTTTGAAATCCTGGAAGGTTGTTCAATGCAGCTATTCCATGGTAGACTGGTTGAAGTATGTCTGGAGAGCATTCCTTCTGGTAGGGTCATCAAATATGGGGTTCTTACACTATAGACCGGGAGGCAACTGCACAAACTATCATCTCATCAATTTGGTGGCTGAAATTCCAGGATTAGATAGAACTTGATTAGCATATTAAAATGCAACTGGTCTGCCAAGTCATATCTTGGTGGAAACCACTTGCAAACCCAATTTTAGTGGTTGATTGGTAATTTTATCATTGTGTTTCCCTGCACCCAAAGGTATGAAAACATGAAGAACTGGGAGCATGAAAACACAGTGATAAACCTACCAGTCAACCACTAAAATCGAGTTTGCAGGTGTTTTCCACCAAGATACAACTGGCAGACTAGTTGCATTTTAATATGTAAATAGAGTTTTAACTAATTCTGGAATTTCAGTTACTCAATAAGGTGATGGTTTGTGCAGCTGCCTCCTGGTCTACTATGCTTAGCTAAAGTTTGCAGACAAAATTTGGAAATAAGCCTGACTTCTACCTCTGGTTCTACACACAGTGGCATAACAATTTGATATTATGGGAGGAACTTAAGTAGTCATTTTCAATTAAATTCAACAATTAGGATCTATTACATTAAAATCTTCCTGGCAGTTTGTATTTCTCCAATTGTCCTCTAGAATATTGAACTTTGGGCGATAAAATTAACATCAGTTATCTGCCTGGTTTTGAGGATAGGGTTTCATGCAGATTTAAAAATATTCATGCTTGAAAATTATTTATAAAACCATAAAAAATCATTCAATTGAGATACAATTTTCAAAAAATTGCATTTGAACGTGCATTTTTTTTTTTTAAATTATTATTTGTTAGTGTAAAAAAATGAAATTGTGTGATGTTTAAAACTTAGAATTGCAGTAAAAGTGAAATTTACCACTCAGGTCATTGCCACAGTCAATATGACCTCAGTGTTACACATGGGCAAGTTTTTGCATTATAATGTGGATTTACTCATAAATTGATTTTTTTTTTTTTTCTCCCCGTCTGTCTCTCCTCCTCTTCCCAACAAAAAAAACATTGCTCTTTTACAAATATCTCAGTGTTATTCTCTGCTTTCCCCATAATTTCACTTGCCATATACAAATTACAAACTATTTGTATTTATAAGGTAATGTTTGAATACAAATTATTTAATTTGTATTAATTTTTAATTAGTTGTTATGATTTGTTTTTGTGTTATAAATAAAAAATGCAAATTACATTAGTGATTATTTATGTTATAAATACAAATTACAAATTTATATTTATAAAAATTGACTTTGTTTCAATTTTGATATTTTCTAAAGTTAATCCTTGATATCTTACTTTCCATGATGAAAAAATATATATTCTTTCAAAGTGATATCATTGATGTATCATTTATTCAATATATTGTTTATGGTACAAGAGGTAACACAGCCATTCTAATTGGAGAAAATCAAATAATTTTTATTTTTTAAAAAAGAGAAAAATCTGTTGTCATTGGATAATTTTATAAATACCAAAATACATTGTGGCAAAATTAACATAATTCTATTTTAAAGTACAACAAAGTAAATTATATTATGTGATGGCCTTTTACAAAATTATAATGAAAGACGAGTAGGCAACGAACTACGTGTTGTAGTTTTTGACATACCCTTGTACTATTCAAAAAGTAATCTTCAAAAGCATCTTTTTTAAATAATGTATGTTCATATGAAAAGATAATTTAGATAATCCATTATTAAAAAATGAAAGAATTAGGGTGGGTAGAGTAAGGAATGATTTAAGGCTGTGAGCTTTGGCATTTAAGGGTGCATATCTCAAGTTTGCAAGAAAAGAAAGAAAAATAAGAAAGAGAAAGAAAATTCTTTAAAAACTTTAATTCCAGATTTTCATGTATTAGCAATGTGCACTTTAGTCAAATCACGGATACAGCATACAATAAAGCTGTAAGCGTAAAGAAAATAATAATAACAAAAAAAATGTATGCTGCAGACATTGAAAAATTTATTTGTATTAATGCTTTTAAATATACGTAACAAATCTTTCACCAGTTTCTCATATCTAAAAGCTTTAAAAGGATTTTCAGTTTTCATTATTATAATAATTATTCATGAATGGTAGCTGCTAGAAAAATTACAGCAGCCATTAATATGTGTGTGATATATCCCTTTTTTTTTTTTTCATTTGTTAAAAACTGACTCATGGATTTTTTTTTTTTTTTTTTTTTTTTTTTAATTGACTCACTTTTTCTCATTGACTGACTCACAGTTTTATCACCAGTAAATCAGGCTGACTCATGAAATTTTAACTGAAATGCACACACTGAATTGAGTTGTTTAAGTTAAAAATAATTAACGTTGTTCGTAGATAAAAATCATTGTTACCAATTGTTAATGTTATTGTAAAAAATATTGGACTTCTTCCTATTGAATATACAAATGTATATAGTTTCTGATTTTTTTTTTTTTTTTTTTTTTTTTTTTTTTTTTTTGCATAGCATTTCCAAGAAATATGCATGAGTGTAACTATTTAGTTACTTAAAGATTGATAATTTAGAAACAAAGTTCAGCAGTTGAAAATGTTTTTTGATAATTAGTATTTGTTCAAATGGGTATGTGTCTGATGATTAAAAAAGAAAAAAAAAGTTTTTTAAACTGAAACTATCTAGGTATCTGCTCCTTTTATTTTTTCATGTGTTGATATATAATGATGTAAGAAAAATTAGCTTTCATGTATCTGGAATTTGATACTGCCACTTACTTTTTCCTTTTAGTTCTATTGTTTATATGCATAATGTTAGCTAGCATATTTAATTTAATTTGATTTTTTTTGTCATTGTGTATGTAAGTGAATGGGTTTTAACTTATGCATTTGAGTGAAATGAATGTACTTTTGAAATTTTTGTGATTTATGTATTGCTCTTTTAAACTTCACTCTTAAAAAAAAAAAAAAAATGCAAATTGCTTTAAAAAAATCACTATTTATGATGTAACGTCATTTATGGGTAAAGTTCTATGTATGTTTGAATACACCTGCCATTTACTAAATAAATTTAAAATTACCTACAAGCAAATCACAATTTGCAATGCAGTCACATACTTGCCTACTTTTACACTTAGGGGCAATCTTAAATAATAGGTATCGTATCTCCATTTTTCTTTCCATAAATTATTAATTACTTTCTAACTAATTTCAATTACTAAAAAGTGTAAGTTAAAACTTTAAAACCAGTAAAAATACGTTTATTTCGACTGTTTACTTGTTTCGACTCTACCTGAGTCATTTTCAAAACAAAGAAATAAAAATATTCTAAAATTGCATGATCAATAAAATGCCATCATTCAATTTTCCACATATTCTTTCATATTATGTACATTATTTTTTATTTTACTTGGATGTTTATTTTATTTTTATTTTCATAATCATTGAATAGCTCGAGCAATAAGTTTGATATGTTAAATGACGCTGCATTGTTACATATTGAATTTTTGCAAGTTACAATCGCTATGGTTAAATATATAATCTAAGTTTGTCTACAGTAAAATAAAAAAGAACATCCTTAATATGAAAGAATACGTGGAAAATTGAATGATCGCATTTCATAGACTGTGTAATTTTAGAATATTTTTATTTATTTGTTTTGAAAATGACTCGGGTAGAGTCGAAACATGTAAACTGACGAAATAAACGTATTTTTACTGGAATTAAAGTTTTAATTTAAACCTTTTAGCAATTGAAATTAGTGTATTATTACAAGGTGTTAATTTGCTATATATTTACTTTCTAACTGCTTTTAAATAAATGGTCAAGTCCTAGTTTTACTCTGGCTCAGAGGGTTTCATATAATAAATATAGGAATTATTAACTGTATTATTAAAAAATTTGTTGTTAAAAGAATAATAAAACTTTGTAAAAAACTATACAACGTAGGGTTGGGTATAGCTGTATGTACTAGAAAAGTACAAATGGATATGCCATGAAAGTTCAGAGAGATATGAAGCCTAAATAGTATCAAATATTGCTATTCTGCGTGACTCTTTTTTTTTAATCTTATCCTAATCTGTTTATGATGAACTTAATTCGGTACTGACAATAAAAGTAGTGCATATTTAAACTTCATTTGGCATTTCATAAAACGAAATTCAGCATACTATTAATCTTTTCTTTTTACAGTGTAGCTAAAACAAAACCCTTGTTCAAATTTTCAGCTTGGCATTGTGCTAAGTGCATTTTGAAAGGAGGTCACAAAGTTGCAACGCCGCCTTGCCCCGTACCTAATTTTTCGAGATAGGTTTTTAATTAACTTTTAAAGATATGGGAGGCGTATTGAGAGATCCACTCAATGCAAACTAGTCGCGAATCCTGTAGTACTTATGTGATTAATTCTAATTAAATTAGTCTGTTTTTAACGACTTGACATTTATTGCTTCTATACTGCTACTGAACATTGTTTTACACAAATATATCATAAAAGGTTATTATCTGGGCTTTAAAATCTGATGGTACATAGAGTACGCCGCCCCTGTCATTATGTCCAAACCGTCTGTGTCTTTAAGGGTTAACATTTCGGCTAATTACCAACAATTTTTTTCGAAAATCATTATCAACAATGCTTTTATACTTCTGCTATGATAGGTACCTCCAGCGTTCCTCAATACCTTTGCTGAATGCCCGCAAATTGAAATTTGTGTGTAACGGAAACATGTGCTTTTCTCAAAAACTATGTGACCTAGGGTAATCACTATAATTTTCCTGCAAGGTTTAAATTAATGTCTACTACTTCTAATTTTTTCATAATTTTAGTTTCAGTAGATTCGGAAATAGAGGGGGTGGGACATATTTTTATATTACATTTTTGATATGATATTTCTGAAAATATAATATCTAAAATTAAAAGAAATGTATTTTTTGAGCTCAGTGTTATGAAAGCTTTCACACAATATACGAAAAAAAAATTTCCTTTTTCAAGTAACTTAATTAGCCCCTCTACATTTTTCCCAAATAAATTTGTGAATGTTTAATAATCTGTAAATATGTGGGTCAATAGTCTTTATTACTTTCCCCAATTTGAAGTTTCCGCGTGCTATAGTTTACGAGTAAAATGGCTGTGACAGACAGACACAGAAGTGATTTTATAATGGTCTGTTTTTACATTTTAAGTATGGAACCCTAAAAAGATAAATGCTGATTGTAAGGGTATTTTTAGCATTGTTGAAGGGTTGCGTTCTTGTTTTGTTCTCTAAAAACACCATAGGAAATCTTTTAATTTTCATTTTATGGGAATGAAAGTTATGTTCTGAATAAGTTTTTGCTCAGACATTCTTTAAAAAGCAAAACTTAGATTTAAAAAAAGCTATGTTTTCTTTTTTAAATCCATTTCTTAATGAGAGTTATAATGATTTTTATATATATTTTTTTCACCAAAATATTTTTAAAAGGATCATCAGCATATTATTTAACAATATTCACCCATTAAGTACTTAAAAATTTCATTTATTTGTATTTAAAAAAAAATGGGTTATATGTTCATATGAAAAGACAATTGTATGAAACTCTTTGCGTGCCTTTAATCATGCTAATAATGCATACTGTAATCAAAGTTATATGTGATGAAATGCATTCAGCTATAGCAGTATCAATAAAGAGGGAATATGCTTTTAAAATATTAAATAAAGTTTTATATCAGTTATATTTCATTTCAAAAGTTCATTATAGTTTCATTATCTAGAGTAATTTCTCAAAAAGGGCAATAACGGTGAATATTAGTAATTCAGATTAATTTGGCATGATAGATCATTTAAATAGAAATTTTTAATCAGTTTGATTGTTATTTGTCAAAGTGTTAGTTTTTATTTCCATGTTAGTTAATTTTCTTTTATGAATATGTGCTATATTTTTTTGAGATGTATAGATAAATTAAAAAAAAATTAATAGCAGAATAATAGAATGTTTCACATTAAAATATAGTGTCATTAATTCTTATGTTGTTCTATTTATTTTTAGTGCCATGCCATTTATATAGAATGAAAGCACTGGATTCTTTACCAACTTTAGGTAATATGTTTCACATACAGAATAATTTGTATATTTCTTCATTTTTTTTTTTTTTTTTTTTTTTTGCATTATTTCCATTGTAGTTTATATTGATTTTTAAATTTTCTATATGTTTGTGTTAGTTGAATAATAAGTTAAATAATGTATGCAACATTTTGCGAAATATGTAACAAAACTTCCATATCTCGCATTTATCCAATTTTGATTTATTTTGATTTATTATTAGTACAGTCTTTCTTAATACGTAAAAGTAAATATAAGAAGAATGTAACAGGCTGGCAATATTTCTGTCAGATCAGTTCCCTTATGCATATTTTGTGCACCAGTTAGAGTTAAATTAAATCCTGCCTCTAATCCTGCCTCTATAAACAATAACATTTATTTAAAGAAAAAATAAGTATATTTACATTGGCCAGCTATTTAACAATTAAGAGGAACACTGCCTCTTCCTATTTTTTTTTGTTTTTGTTTCAGTGCAAAAAGAGCATCAATTAAAGCCATAAACAAATGGGGTTGCGGGGAAAGAAATTCTGAAAGAGGGAGGGGGCAGGTTAATATGTTTTTCTGGAATTCCAGAGACTGGGGCAGGGAGAGATTATGAATATGCCACTGAAGTTCTTTACTCTCTTCTGCTTTCAAATCCACAGCTCTTTGGTGTCAGAAAATAATTTAAACCTGTAAGGCAATCAAAGATTATCATAATTCTGTTAGGTAAGTTCTACATAACTCAACATGGGGGAAACTGTCTCAAAATGACATACTTAGGTGAAATGGCATACCTTATGTTTCTTAATATTATCGCTGGATGCCAGTACTTAATGCTACACAGTTATATTGCGGGATTGATTGACAGCTATGAGCATTTAATGGCAAAAGTTTCAAGTGTATATTTTTCATTTTCTACAAAGAAACTGGTTACACCTTAGTCAGAAATTTCTTGGGACTATTTTTTTAATGCTAATTCATGTCTATTTCATTTCATTGATTACGTATCTGAAGGATAAGGTGAGTACTTATTTCTTTTAGATTATTTTCTGTATATGCAAAAATTATAAATACATGTGTTCTCGAATACTACCTCTGTGTATACAATATGGCGATTGTAGGTAAAATGACATGCTGATTTTTGAAAAATGGAATCTATCCCATGAACCCAGATATCTTTCCTGATCATGTTTTCTGTGCTCCAGTTGTGACAGAAAGTCTGCTCGAAAATAAGGAAAGCAATGACAGCAACACAACTTCTACAGATAACAATCTATCTAGATCTAATTTGTTAATTTTGACAGTTTCAATATCATCTCCTTCTATTCCAGCGTGACCGCCAACAGCATCTGTTACAGATGCTCCGAAGATGCGTGTATTATTTCAACGGGCAACATCTTCAATTTCATAATCATCATTTCTTACACCACTGAATATATCTCTACTTCCTTGTGCATTTCACGTTAGATCATTATCTAAAAAGAGGAAGCATGAAAGTGCAAAAGTTCTGTCAGGTAGTCCTAATATCACCAAAACAAAGGCAAAAGCTGCTGAAAAAAATAATTCACAATCAAGATGTGCAGATCTACAGGCTAAGAAGAAAATTCACTTTGTTACATCCAATGTGACGACAAAGACATGGATCTTTCTGCCGATGATGATGAAGGCTGTCTTTATTGCATTGATTTATTTAGTCACTCAAAAATGAAGAAGAAGTGATAAAATGTGTTAAGTGCTCAAAGTGAGCACATAGTGAATATGACGATGTTTTTTAGTGTGCATAAAAATTTATTTGTAATGTATGTAAGTAAAATTATTATCAACTTATAGGTGTATCATTTTAGGACACCTATAATGTGTGAAGTGATAAAATGTGTTAAGTGCTCAAAGTGAGCACATAGTGAATATGCCGATGTTTTTTAGTGTGCATAAAAATTTATTTGTAATGTATGTAAGTAAAATTATTATCAACTTATAGGTGTATCATTTTAGGACACCTATAATGTGTGAAGTGATAAAATGTGTTAAGTGCTCAAAGTGAGCACATAGTGAATATGCCGATGTTTTTTAGTGTGCATAAAAATTTATTTGTAATGTATGTAAGTAAAATTATTATCAACTTATAGGTGTATCATTTTAGGACACCTATAATGTGTGAAGTGATAAAATGTGTTAAGTGCTCAAAGTGAGCACATAGTGAATATGCCGATGTTTTTTAGTGTGCATAAAAATTTATTTGTAATGTATGTAAGTAAAATTATTATCAACTTATAGGTGTATCATTTTAGGACTGCACTGCAAATAAACTGCAGTTTTTTTATAAATCGTTATTATGATGTTATGACTGTATTTGTTACTTTTTAAAAGGTACCATTGCATTTTGTATACTTCACAAAGTTAATTTATAAAAAAATAAAGGTCATGAGAAAAAATTTGTATGAATAAAAGCATTTTTTCCTTAGGGTATGTCATTTTAGGACAGTTTCCCCTTTGTTCTACTGGGATAGTAAAAGTTCTGTGTCATTAAGAACAAAACTAAAAGAATGAAAGAAAGTTTTACTGATTCTTGATTTTGTTTTTTAACGAATTGATGCAAATATTTTAAAAACATAGCTTGCATGTTAAAAATACATTCACATAATACATCATGGAAGAATTTTAAAGACAACTTTCCTTCAATCCCTTTCAAAGTACTTTTAGAGAAAGTGAAATGGAAAATGTACCTAGATAATGAAATCAAGTTGGAATTAATGAAAAGAACTTTGCTATGAAAATGAAGCAACAATCCGGTTTATAAGGAACATATTATGCCTATATATGTTTATAAAACATAAAAAACTTTATTATTAGGAAAGGGAAAATATTTAGATAAATTGAAATATATTTGTAATGATAAGAAAAAAAAAATTCATATATATATATATATATTGTTATACATGATGCTTTTTCACCTTTTTCTCTAATACAAGTGTGCATATTATGGATTTAAAAAATAAAAAAAGCCGTGGGGGGGGGGGGGATTTCTTACTCATATTTCTTTATGTAATTTCCACATAAATACATTTTGAATTACTTTATTTTTCCCTGCAGGTAATATTCCATTTCTTGTTATTATTTTATTTGGAAGAGAAAGTTTGAAGGCCCTTCACAGAAAATTTGTCAGGGTGCTTATGGATAAAGTTTATTTTATTCATATCACAAAAGCATTATTTATTTTATTTATTTATTTTCAGTTTGCATGTAAAATGCACATTAGGCAAAGCCTGTACTACTACCTACTAAAGACAGCTTGTTCACAAAATGACTGTTTAGACAGACGAACCCTCCCTACTGTCTAATAAATGGATTCTTGTAAAAGGGTTTTAACAGTTGTGATACTAAAGTAGCTAATTTTAGATGATTTTTCTAATTTTTATATAGCAATAATCTTTTTTTTAAATATTTTTATATAATACTTTCTTTTTTTTTTTCAAATATATTTTGTGTAACATATATTTTTTGGTTTTTTTCAATTTTAGATGCTGCTATTCTCGCAGCTGATCCTTCAAAAGTTCGTCCATATCACCAAGACTATAGAGTTTACCTTATTCGATTGGCTCAGGGTGGCTTATTTGGACAAATTGAAATGACAGCAATTCACAAGTTTGCGGATTTATATGAAGCTGCAAGACATGAACCTGGTGTAAGTTTTTTCCTCTTATAATTTGAATATGCTTTAAAAGAAAAAATTAATGATGTTTTAAAATTAGTTTTCTGTTCTCATATTTTTTTTAATTAATATCAACATTTGTAAATAAACTTAATATATAATAGTAATAGTACGATAGGTGAACCTGTTGCTTCAAAGATTATTTGCTTTTAACACTTTGAGGTTTATGCCCGAGTGTCACTTGGGTTGCGTTTTCAGTGAAGCGAACTGAGCTCAAGAGTCTCTTGGGGTCAACTTTTAACTCCCTGAGCTATAAAAATACCTACTATATATGTTCACAGTCTTTTCATGTATTATCTATGAACCTTTTAATTTGAAAAAAAAAATTAAATGCTTGGCAACACTTATATGAAAATATCTAGAATCAGAGCTTAATTCAAACTTAATGTGAACCTTGTTGTGGTAATGCTCTTTGTGCTTTGAAATGTACCACACAAAAGAAAATTTTACTAAATAATGTTTATATACAAATAAAACCTATTTTCAGATATTTGTACAATATTTGGGTAAGTTTTTATTCAAGTCTATGTAAAATTTTATGTTTTTTAACATAACATAACATGATGTGCAGATTTTTTTTTTTTTTTTTTTTTTTTAAATATAAAGCATGCTTTTTTCAATAATTTCTCATTAAATGTTAATTTTTTGTGCATTTAAATAGTTCCTTGATTATGAATAAGAACAGTTTAAAGTTTATAATTTAAAAAATATTAAAACACATATGGGGCATTCTCACAATCTTTTGACTTTCAGGAATAAAAATCTGGTGAAATTAAACTTTCTAAAATAACATTTTAATCTGATAGACAAATGCCTTAATGATTCAAAATAAAGAAAAAATGGTCAGCAGAGAAATTATTTTATTTAACTGAGGTTTATGTTAAACTTGGGAGTTTAATTTTCCTTGCTATTTTACCACTAAAACTTTTTATTTTCTTCTAAATTTTTACTTATAATGAATTTGCATAGTACCCACAGGACATTCAAATAAGAAATAATGACAATGTAGCGTTTTTAGTACAAAATTTTGGTATAACATTGTCTTAAAGGAGTGTTAAAGAAGGGACGGTAAGGTAAAAAAAGGGGACGGTATAGGAAAAAAGTGATGAAATGGGAAGAAAAGGGACGGTAAGGATGGAACGGTATGGAAAATTACCACCTATTTTAGGCAAATCATGTTAAGCCTAAGTGGTAGCCCCAATGTTCATTGATTTTTAGAAACAGTTATTTATACTGGATTAACTTAAAAAAAAAAAATAATTTGCCTCGAAAAGTGCAAGAATAAACCTTGGGGACGGTAAGACTACCAATAAAGCCATGATGTTTGAAATGGATATTTAAATGCTGATTTAAATTCTGCAGTAAATTTCCTGTCGAAGAATTTTAGACATTCTTTCTCTAGCATACTTCTGCATGAGAAAAAAATTGAAAAAAATTCTGTGGCTGCATCTGAAGTGATTTTCTGTATAATTTTAGAAGAGGGACGGTAAAGTTTCTAAAACCCAGGGACGGAGTTCAAAAAATAATAACAACCCTAAAAATGTGTGTAGGTTAATTTTTTGCTACATATTTATATAAAACAATAGTTCCAGTTTCAGAAAAAAATTACATCGAATTACTTTTATTGAAACAATTTTATACAGACAGATCCAAACTTAAAAACCAGCATCAAGGACATGGGACGGTATAGGAGTTTTCCTGGTATTTGGACCCCCAACATCGTCCAAAACTTATTTATCTCGTTAATATTGTTACGCAATCATGCAATGGGATGTTCCCCAGTATATGAAATAAAAAAACCACAAGAACGTATACTAAAATTAAAATTATTATTCAGGGACATAAAAGTAAAAAGATTGTGAGAATGTCCCATATCTTCCAAGTATTTTTTAAAAAATCATGAAAAGCAAAAAATACCTTCAGTCCAGGGGGAGGTATGCAGTCGAAGTAGCTCAGACCTTAAAGTGTTAAGAAGCATAATGATTAGTTGTGTAGCTTATTTTTTTACTGCTGTTCATTTTATAATAAAATAGAAAATAGTTTTCTGTTGGAAAAACATTATTGCATGATTTCAGCACAAGGACAAAAGAATTTCAGCATTACGTAAATGAATGTGATAATTAAAAACCAGTTTTAAAGAAAACATCTTTTCAAAAAAAGTTAAAAAAGATTAGATGTATAGTTTTGTATTTTTATTGTTATTTTTGGAGTAAATTTTACTCCCCCCCCACCCCTCCCCCCCTATAAAAAATTAAAATAAACAAATAAACCTTCTGCACAATTTATCTTTTGTTAAATGTATTAAATGCTGTTTTCATTGAATCTGAATTTATAGATTTATATGGCAAGAAAGGGAAATTTGACAATAGATTTCCTGGCAACCTATTCACTGTTTCATATACTCAAACGATTATTTTCGATATTTATAAAATTTATTTAATATAAAGAAGCCATTTATCTACTTTTATGTATAAACAGAAGCAAATTGTATTTATTATTTTATAAGGCATTTATTTTAGAAATGTAACAAATTGTGACTTGGTCAAATAATGAATATTTGACCTTTTTTTTTTGGGGGGGGGGGGGGATTTAGTACATACTATTATAATTTTATTTTTATAAAAAAAGAGAAATAAATAAGTTAAATACATTAAAATTAATATTTTATTAGCTATCAGTTCAAAAATTTTAACAGCTTGATGTACTTTTTGTAATATTTCAAACCTTTTGCTGTTAATAATTAAACAAGACTTTTACTAAATCTAAAAGATGCATGTAATTCATATACATGCAACAATCCTGCTGTAAGGATTGTGGACAGGTCTCATTACTGGAAGTTTGTTTCTTGCTATGCGGAAAGTTTGTGACTGCATAGGAACTCAATAAAGACACCTGAAAGTCTGTTGGGACCTAGTTTATTATCCTTTTGATACATGTTTCTTTTGGTGAAATTATGTCTAACTGGATTGAGAGTTAGTTGTCCTCAAATGCTCGACTGGGCGTTTGCCCAGTTGAGCGGTGTAAGTTTCTGTAGCAACGTATGGTGGGAAAAAGCTCCACTCCTCATATAAAAAGATGTTAAATTAGTTCTGGCTGAGGGCAGACCTTTTAAAAAGGTAGAACTTTAATTTTATTGGAAGAAGAGCTCTTGATTGATTGTGTTGAGCTCAAGTGATGAAATCAGGGTTTGGCACAAGCCCAGGAATATTCACCGCAAGTTGCTGCAAAACTTGAAAGCTTAGCATCTTTATTCTTAAAGATGTCTGAAAATGAAGTCTGAAAGTAATAAATGTTAGGCTGGAAAAGAAAGTTATCAGGGTTAAGACAGCATTAAGCTCCAGAATTAAAGTTAAGAAACAATAGCTCGGACTTTTAATTTTAAGTTTAAATTTAATGAAGGGCTAATTTTTATGCTTTAATACATTTTAGCTAAAATAAGAATTCATTATTATCTTTATAAGATTTTTTAGGTAGATTTCGTATGAAATACTACCTATTGGCGTCATTCCTATGTTGGAATTTCTGAAAATTTTTTGCAGATCTACACCAATCATGACCCCTAGAGCCCAAAACCACCCTCAGTAAAAAACTTTATCTATCTATCTATCTATCTATATATATATATATATATATATCACTTTCTTCTGGACATGATAACTTCCACAATTCTGCACCAATCTCTTCCAAACTGATACATAAAATCAAGGGGCGTAAAATCTCAGTCAAGTTCGTTAATGGGCAAAATCGGACCAAGGGAATGGAAATAGGGAGGGGTTTTGTAAAAACCGAAAAAAACCCACAACTTCTTACATTTTGTACATATCGAATCAGTTTAAAGTCTTTATTACTTCTAAAAATAGGGCCAAAAATTTATGTATCACAGATTTTTGATAAAGTTAAAAATGGGCTCAAGGGGAGCAAAAAATAGGGTTTTTGGGAGAAAAAAATTCATAACTTCGTCAATTCTCAAGATATCAAATTCAATTAATTTTATCATGAATCTCCTTAACATTATCTACAACTTTTATATTCACAAGTTTTTGATAGGACCAATTCGTACCGCAAAAAAAAAAAATAAATAAAAAAAATAAAAATAAAAACAAAAACAAAAACAAAAAGGGCGTTTGAAGAAGAAAAAAATCCATAAATCTGTCAATTCAAAAGATATAAAATCCCCATAATTTATCATATATCTTCTTAATATTGTCTACAACATCTATATAGACAAGTTTTGGATAGGACCAATTCTTACAGAAAAAACAAATTAAAAATACATAGCAGTTGAAAAAAAAAATCATCTTAGTAAGGGTATATTCAAATCCAAACTGCTTATTTTCTGAATCATTTTACAATTCATTTTTACTCTCAAGGGCTTCCAATTGGTACCTTTTTCTTACTCAGAAACTATATAATGTACCGTAATGGTCAATTTTTTGATAGAGGCAGAATATATTTTAAAACATGCTGTCAAAGTGGGCCTTTTGAGCCGAATTTCCCGAAGCGGATTGTGTTGGAAAAATCATCGTATTAAGGGAGTATTCAAATCCAAACTGCTTATTTTCTGACTCATTTTTAAATTCATTTTTGCTCTCAAACGCATCCAATTGGTAGATTCGCTTATTCAGAAACTATATAATGTACCGTAATGATCGATTTTTTGACAGAGGCAGAATATATTTCAAAAAATGATGTCAAAGTGGGCATTTTGAATGGAATTTCTTGAAGCGATTGTGTTAGAAATGAAAAATATTGTTTTACTAAGAAAATAATTGTTTATATATCAAGTTTTAATTAATTGAACGAAAATTAAAAACACAGGTCGCTTATAAATGATCTCTTCAAAAAGCACGTCAACAAGTTTTATGTTTTTCCTATTAAAAATGAATCTGGAGTTATTCCAGAAAATTTCATGTTGTTGAGCATGGAAAAGTATTTTTTTGAATTCTGATAAAACCAGTTATTATATAAAGATGAAATAAAATTTCGTCAAAAGCGGCCAGATAAAATTGTTAAAGTGGGTTTATCTCTAATCATGATTTGGTTTTTGTTTGTGAAATTAGTATACTTAACTTCAAAATCTACCTCCGCCTGTAGGCCGGGCCAGCAGGAAATTTTTTTTTTTTCTAGAAAACTTATTTCAATTCAAAATATTAAGAATTTGTATTTTATCCTTTAGACACATCAAATGGATTTTCTGTAAATCAGGGTGATAAGTTATTTCCATTAAAACATAAAGAGTATTATTCACTTCTACTATTCAGTGAAGCTTGTATTTGTTCTTACATTAAAAGTTAATGACCCTTTCATTACACTTACTCTTTCCCATAATCAGTGAGACACCTTCTTGAAATAGTTGTTGCTCAAGTAAATTTTATCCAGAGAAGTTCGTTTTTGACATTTAGCTCATAATTTAAAACTTGAAATGTGGTATATATCTTGCATTTTGTTAATTAAACTTACGATGCTTGTTTAAATGCTTAATATTTAACCTTTTAAGAACGTGGATGGCTTATTGTGTGTACCATTCTGTGAAAAAATAGTTACAGTTTCCATAATAATCACACAATCAAAACCTGCATCTTATTTGTAACCTGCACTTCCTATGTATGTGTGTGAGGGAACACAATGGCACTCAAAGTATGCTTTAATTGAGCTTCCATTTAGTGAATTTGTTACAATCTACTGTCACAAGAACTGCATACATTTTTGAAGAAATTGGCCAATGTGTTTGGTATCCATACTTTTTTTCAACCATTTTGTGTCAATAACTAATAACAATTTTCTCTTATATCTCAACTAAAATATTCTTATTGCTCAGTTTCATCTTATGTCGATACATCAACTATTTTTCACGAGAACGGGACTCAATTTAGTAAAATCTGTTCTTTTTTTTTTTTTTTTTTTTTTTTTTACTCTCAGTAAAATGTTTTTACATTGTTTTGTAAGAAAAAAAAGAGGTTTTTACTAAATAAAGTTGTATGGAAAAATTATCTATTAATTTTGTTATAGATTAAAGCAAAAATATCTACATTTTAAAAATAAAATGAAATATTTTTGCAAAATATACTAAAATGGTCTCTTTTTGGTGAAAAAAGAGAAATTTGAAACTGATTGTTGCCAGCATTGCTCATGTTTGATGCCAACTATGGCTGTCAATCTGATTATGGAAGATTAGCTTTATTATTGAAATATTTTAGTAGAATAAATTGCATAAAAGATTTTCTAAAACATTCTTAGCCTTTAAAAGAAATAGAAAAATTCTTAGTAGTATTTGAATAAGAATAACTACAATTTTTGTACATGTAGGCATGGAAATGACAGCATGAATATGCTAGAAACTAGTCAGCTCTGATTTTAAAAGCATTGTGAAAAATGTAAAAAAAAAAAAAAAAATGCTGAATTTATTTAACTAAATATCTAACAGTTTGCACACTGCAGATATTCGACCAATTGATATTCAACTAGAAGGTTGAATACCAAATAGTGGTAGAATATTTGTTGCATCCCTAATTTATTTTATGCTTTCTTATTTTGTTGAAATTTCCAGTCCAACAAATTTTGTGTGACTTTTCATTATTTTAGGAATTTGATAAAGAACAATACCTACAGTTTATAAACTTGATGGCTCAAATACAAGAAAGGTAAAAGCCTATTTTATTTATTTATTTACTGTTAATTATGTTTAGGATTGGTTAACCTTATCGCTAATTCATTGTGTTATTATATGTTAGAATTATAACAGAGCATATTGCTTTCTTACTTAAGGGCAGTCGGAAGTCAAATTCATGAAAACAGACGTTTTTTTTTATTTTTAAATATTTTGAATCCTTTATTTTCCTCCTTTCAAATGTTATATTACTTTTGTTTCTACGATAACGAGAAGTTAAAAAATGTTAAGTAATTCAGTTTGTTTACAGCATACATAAACATTATGTTCGTGAACTTTAAACTCAACTTTCTCAAAATGTTGAATTTCGAACTTCGATGTACCTTTTTATGGAAACTACTACATATTATTGTTTGCAATCTTGCCAGAATATTTCATACATATCCCTGATCAATCTGAAGTGAACTTTTGTTACAAACATTTGTACGAAATTTTTATAAAAAAGTTTTTTTTTTTTTTTTTAAATGCAAGTTTTTTGTTATTTAAAAGTGGTTTTTATTCCAGATTAAAAAAAAAAAAAAAAAAACTAAAGAATAGCTATTTATAAATTTGACTTCACTTTATTAGGAATTATTCCTATTATGTATATAAAAATTTTCAAATGAATATCTTTGGTAGTTTCAGAGAACAGGTGCATTAATTTAACATGGTAGGTATAGGGACTTCCAACTGCCCTTAAATATGTTAAAATATTTTAATTGATGTATTATTATTGTAAATGCATTTAAATCACTTTAATTCCATTGAAAATAAATTCTTTATGTTTTTTTAAAGATATGTTTTCTTCTTCTTTTCACTTAAATATAAACTGAATTTGCAGTTTGTTCTCATTAGTGTCTTATTGAAAGGAGGAGGGGGTAGGGTTGAAAATGACGAACCTTATTCATCAAGTCTGATTTGAAAAGTTGTACAAAATATATCTAAAAGAAAATCTAATATTATGTATGTTCTTTTACAACTTGTTTGATTATACAATGAATGAAAGTTAGCAACTGTGAATGAGTCTGATGGCTAGAAGTTAGCTTTTAAGAGGCTAAGAATCCAGTTTTCAGCCAGCTATCCATAGATACTTAATTAATGTTTTTTAAGTTTCATTCTTTATTGAATTACTTCAGAAATAAAGAAGCAAGCAATTTTATGTGCAGTAAACCTTTATAAAATAACTGTTTGCAATAGTCCTGCATGCAGATGGCCTATTGTACTTATAACAGGTATAGAAGATAGTAATAAATTTCTGTAATATTTTCACCCATAAACGGAGAAAGAATCGTTAAATTTAAGAAATAGAATTTTTTCTCTTTTTGAAAGTCTGTAAAACAGTTTCAAGATTTTGTAATACACAATCTCAAACAACTATTAATGGAAAAATTGGAAAAGCTTGTTATATTGAAAGGCTTGGTCTAATTGGCTGTTCTACTGGATTTAAAAATAATCCTAGGTGAATTGTTACACATATCAGACTTTTTGATTGATCATTATAATGAAAATGTTCCTATAATAGACAGTCATCATATTGAGAATCTACTATATATGTATTGTGGAGTTGTTCTTTGTTCAAGGAGATTATAAATCCATCCTGACATAGAAACCTGAAGTTTAGAACATGCCTTTGGTCCCCCTCTCCAGAAGACTCTCTAGATCTGCTCTTGAAGTTGTTGCCACAGTAGATTTGTAAATTCAGTTATTTATTTTAAACTTAGATTGTGCATTATATGTGATACTCAAGGAATGTGTTAATAATCAGTTTGCATTTTAAATTTGTACACATGTTTAATTTAAAAAGATGTTATTTATGATGTTAAAGATAGTTATTTCCATGATGAATTTAAGTTTTTATTTTGCATGTGCGTACCAACAAAATTGTAGTGAAAATCTATTAAAGAATATTTTCTCTGGTTATCTATCATCAGTTATGTTTTTAGGGCGAGATGGCAGAATTAACGCCCAAAATTTTGAAATCCCACACAAAAAATTCAGTTTTTCAAAGAATTCTGCTTTTTGAGCTGACGATCAAGTGGGAGAATCAATACAAAGAATAAATAAAGCCATAAAAAGATCGATTTGGAACATTCTTATGTTTGACACTTTCTAATATGCAAAATCTGGCATCCATTCACAAAATTTAATATTTTACTTCACTCAATCGAATGAATTTCACAATGTTTCCTTACGACTGACCGAAAGTTTTGCATTTTTTTTTCATGCAACAGACCGACAAAATTCATATTTTTCTACTGATCGATGGACATATTTCTTGATATTTTTTTTCTGCAACAAAATAAAAAGGAGGGGGAGGGGAAAGTAAAGACTTCTACCAAATTGGTCTAGAGGACTAAGGAAAAATGAGGTTAGAAGAACTGCAAAGATCTAGTAATGCATATGAAGATATTTTTTTCTCTAAACTCCAATGAAACATATTGAGAAACAACAAACTAGTTTATCCTTGCAATTCACAGAAATTAGAACTTGACAGCCAACCTACATTTATTGTGTAATAGAAGAAATGAATCGATTATTTACCTTTCAAACTTTGACCATAGGTTTAAAATTTTAATGCATAGAACCTTGTCAATCAAGAAAATACCAGGGATGCTGTTTTTAGCTATGATTCCATTAAGGATATTATAAAGCAATTTTGTTCTGAAATGGATATAGATAATGCAATTATTGAATATGTATTGTTCGTGCAAGTAGTTAAAAATGATTTTGCAAAGTTTTCTGGAAATTTTTTAAGAATAACCATAAGTTCCCGATAATACTGATTCCGGTCACAAGTGTGCCTTTTAAATGAGGGTTCATCACCCAAAATCAAATAAAATTTAAATTCAGAAATTAAACTAACAACTCAATTGTTAAGGACCCATAACTTTTGGTAAAGGTTGAAAAATAGGCGTTGTATGTATAAACCTTTATTTTCTTCCTTTTTTTAAATAAAAATAAACATTTTGTATAATTATTCTAAGTTGTATATTTCGATTTTTACAATGATATTTTGTCATGTCTGCACTAATGTTATTCTTTAAATAGCACGTAAAATAATAGTGCGGTTTAAAGGCCTTCCCCCCCCCCTCCAAAACAGTTCACCCCCCTCCCTTACCCCCTTTTATAAATGTTGGGAGGGAGACTCCCCGTCTAGGAAAAATTGAATTTCAAGCCCTAAAATGTCTAAAAACCTTGACATATTATAGAAATTTGCATAAAAATTATTACACAAAGTCGAAACTTTAAAACATTCAGATTTGTTAATTAATGCATTTAGTTCTTTTTCCTTCCATGGTAAAGTCTATAATTTTCAATGTGTGCAACTTTCGCTTCTGAAAGAACATCTAGCTTATATTCAATTTCAATCATATTTTACGTCCCCAAATTTCCCACATGCATCCATAAATTGTGTGGCAATAAGACACTGTACTGCCACATTTAAGAAATATTGTTAGAAATATTTTGAACTAATCAATTCCAAATTGGAAGATTGTACAAAATGGTACAATAACATGGCTTTCAAGATCTCTAAAATCTCCTTTTAATTTTTTCTTTCTTTCTTTCTTTCTTTTTTTTTTTTTTTGTAGGAAATGTGTCATAGACAATAATTATCATCAAAGGTGCAAAATATGGAAGACTGTTTCAATTCCATGCTGTTATGCAACCCATTTTGAAATATATGGTATGAAATTGACTAGCAAGTTGACTTTATCAAAAGAAAAAAAATAAAAATAAAATAAAAATAGGGGGAGCAGAAGCACCCTATATTTTAGGTTAAAATAGGTTGTCTTTACATTTAATAAAATCTTTGAAACCCAGTTTCTAATACCATAAAAGGTGCTTAAAATATGAAATATATATTTCGGTCCTCCCTGGACCATTTTCAATTGGAGAAGATAATGAAAAATGTATACAGCGAAATTCTACCAGCATCAGAAAATGCGCTAACATCAACACAAGAGTTTATAAAAAAGTTCAGGGAAAGAAGTATTGAAAAAAATGATGTACTTGTAAGTTTTGACGTTAAATAACTGTATCCCTCAATAAATAAAAAGGAGATAGTGAATGTAGTAAATGAAAAACTAGAGAAAAAATTTGGGAAAAACCAAATGGCAGATGTATATGTTAGATCAAGTAACTTAGTAATAAACAAGAGTTACTTCTTATTTGATGGCCACTTTTACAAGCAGATCAATGGCCTCCCCATGGGGTTGCCTATATCAGGCATTTTAGCCAAATTTAAATGACGAGATCTAGAGGCAAAGATATTGGACAATCAAGATGGAAAAATTAAGACCTGGTTAAGATATGTAGACGAAGTTTTTGCAGTGACAAAAGGGGGGGAGAATCCAGAGGAGATTCTAAAGGAAATGAATGAGATGGACAACAGCATTAAGTTCACACTGGAAATGGAGGAAGGTGGAATCCTAAACTTCCTTGATGTGAAAGTAATAAGAACAGATGAAGAAATTAGAACAATGATATACAGAAAGCCTACAAATGCTAACCATATTATTAATGAAAAATGTAAAACACCAAAAAGTTACAAATGGGCCACCCTAAGAGCCTATGTCAATCGAGGTATTGAAATTTGCTCCAATAAAGAATTATTAAGAGAAGAGATTGGCACAATAAAGACCATAGCAAAAATGGCTGGTTTTAAAACCTATATAGTGGACAAATTGTACAGCAAGCGTATTAAACACTACCGATCATAACCCCCATGCAAAATGCACGAAGATGTTTTACAAGAGCTATACCCTATGATAAAGGAGCAGCTAGTGTGCTTAAAAAAGAAGCTATGAAATGTAACATTAATATACCAATAAAGCCTAATAGAAGTATCTTTCAGAGAATAAGAAACGAAAAAGACCGAATAGATGATATGAAAACTTCGGGCGTATATATAGAATCAACCTAAAAAACGAGAGTGGGCACGAAAAATGTTATATCAGAGTGACGAAGCGAAGAATAGAAAAAAGAGTAAAAGAGCACAGGGAGGATATAAAGAAAGGAAGAGTAACAACAGCATTAGCAAGGCTCAATGAGGAGGAAAGGCTGGAAATCAAATTTGAGTGTACCAAAAAGTTAGCAAATTACAAAAACTTTAATCATGCCCTAAAGAGAGAGGCCGTGGAGAGTGTGAGTGAGAACAATGCGATCAACCGTATGGAACATGCGCTGGTGGAGCAAGGTTGGAGAGAGATGATTACAAAAGGATACGAATATGGGAAGAAGAGGAAGGGGGATCCGAAGAGTGGCCCAGCGGAAAGCGAGTTTGAATCAGTAAGAAATTGAAAATGGTCCAGGAAGGACCGAAATATATATTTCATATTTTAAGCACCTTTTATGGTATTTGAAACTGGGTTTCAAAGATTTTATTAAATGTAATTGAAGACTGGTGTTTTTTGATTATCTTATAGGTTGTCTTTCTTTTTTTTTTTTCCTTTTTCTGTAAGTAAGATTCAGTAATCCTGCATCAAAATAAGAAGTAGTCATAATCGGACTACTGTATTTTACCTGTTACACAAAAATTGCAACTATTTTCTAAATAGTAAAAAGCTTACTCAATTGTTCTTCAACAGATTCTTGTTATTAATTGTCAATGAAGGAAAGCTATAAAGGGAATAATAAAAACTTATGATTTATTTCATTAATCGGATATTTAAACATCACTGAAATTTTATCTTATAAGGCTATCTATGATTGGAGTGAGAGTGTATTTGATAATGGAATAAACATAGTAGTGAAATTCATAATGCAATATACATAAAACTCGAGAAATGATTTTTGTTTAGTAGAATATTATGTTTTATAAGAATTGGAGAACTGAAATTTTTAATTGAGTTTTAATTGTGGTGATATAGCAGTTTTCAGCATTGGTAACAATGTCCCTTCATAGAAGTATTACAGTTGTCCAGAAAAAAATCTTATACTATTTACTCACCAAATTGTTTCAAAGAAATGCAAAAGGTGCCAAATAATTGGAGATTGTATCTTACAAGGAGAGGGCCAACCTTGTTAATCACAGATTTTGATTATTTTAATATATGTTGTAGGGTAGACACCCCTTAGTGTAAGGTTCAACGGATTTTATCCAATGCCCCTTAGTTCTTGAAAAACCGGGGGGGTCTAATATTAGTATACAACTTACTTTAACACAATACTTACTTTGCAACCAAAATTATAGGTTAGTCGTAGCTCAGTTGGCATGGCGTTTGCCTGCTGATCCGAGGGCCTGGGATCGATACCTGAATGCGCTACATTTGTTTTTCTCATTTTTTGTTTCATAAATATAGTTGTAATTATAATTTAATAATTTCAATTAAAAATTTTAACATCATACATTAATTATAATGTTAACAAACTTAAATTTATCATTTCTTATTTGTAAACTATTATTTCTCATCCATTACAGAGGTTTAAAAAGAAATTGGATCTATTATTGAATGATAAAAATTTCAAAATCGTGACAAATTCTGTTGTGGTGCCATCTAGTTATGATAAAAAAAAAAAGGAATATTCAAATAAAATATAAATAAAAGCAGAAAGAAGATAAAGGGAAAAGCAAAATAATTGAAAGTGCAAGCATACTTATTACAAATTTAAAAATCTTTAATATGCAAAAAAAATCGGTTGTAATTTAATTCTGATGCTAATTTTTAATATAATTATGCTTGTTACTTTAAAAACAGAATAATAGTATTATCGCATTGACTTCCTTTGTTAAAGCAATGCGTAAATGATGTTTCTTTAAAATCACGAATTGACACAATTGCTCAATATCATTGCATCAATAAAGAATATATGAAATACATTTTAAAAGTGATTTTTTTTAAAAATAACAGTTTTATGATATTTTATTACAACTATTTAGTTAAAAGTAAAAAATTAAATAGGTTAAAACTATAATTGATATACAATATTAAAAATTTTAATTGACAATGAGATTATTAAGTTATACTTACAAGTAAGTTTATAAAACAAAAAATGAGAAAAACAAATGTAGCGCACTCAGGTATCGAACCCAGGCCCGTGAATCAGCCGGTAAACACCATACCAACTGAGCTACGACTAACCTATCATTGTTGTTGCAAAGTAAGTATTTAAGTTGTGTACTAATATTAGACCCCCCCGGTTTCTCAAGAACTAAGGAGCATTGGATAAAATCCGTTGAACCTGACACTAAGGGGCCTCTACCCTACAACATATATTAAAATAATCAAAATCTGTTATTAACAAGGTTGGCCCTCTCCTTGTTAGACTAGCAGGTGTCACCCACTAAGCTGATCAGTTTCCCCAAACGAGCACTGAATCAAACGAAATACATTGGTGAATTTGACCTTGTGTTTTAAAGCAATGATGACCTTTACCTGGAATGACATTCTGCATTGCTGAAAACGATACGAAAGCCATTGTTCTACTATGTTTTTTAATGTATTAGACAAAATTCGGGCTAATAAGAACCAACACTTTTAGTTGATCATTTACAGTAGGATTTGGTAAAGAACGATACGACAATATGCAATATACTAAAATCATTCCTGATAAACCATCTAACTAACTAGTATTATCAAAATCCGCCCCATAGAACTTTAACTTCGCTATTCTTTCATAATTGGTTTAGCTGATTATAGAACTTTCCCCTATAGTTCTATAACTAAGCAACATAAAATGATATCAGTATACTGAAACCATCTCTGACAAAATATCCAACTAGCCGTGCAAGTCTTATCAAAATCCACTCACTAGAACTTAAAAAAAAAGGCTAATCTTTCATAAGGGAGTTCACCTGATCACAGAACTTTCCCCATAATTTTCTAATTAAGCAACATAGATTGATATGATATGTACTGAAACCTTCTCTGAAAAATTATCTAACTAACAGTGCAGGTTTCGTCAAAATCCATTCAGCAGAACTTAAGTTATAAGCAGTCAGAATGAAATTCCCATTTGCATTTTATATACAGTACATGTAAAATTTTAAGTTTTTAATGTTAATTTTTTATTGATTTTTCCTGTAATTATTTTTTCATTCTATTTTTCCTGCTATTATTAGTATTGAATATCTAAAACATAATTGTTTTGTTTTCATGTTTTTTATGTTTGAAATATTAATTAAGATATTAATAAGAAATGGGGGGGGAGCCTTCCCCCCCCCCCAAAAAAAAACGATTGTGAATGCTGTTAGACTTGGCAAATTTGTTTAAATCTTTAATAAAAACTATAATACCTTTTCCATTTCTGATAGACTTGGCAAAAGTTACAAATCTAATTGGAAATATTATTAAACTTTTTACAAATAAAAACTATATTACATTTTTTAATTGTGCTAACTTGGCAAAATTATAAAACTAGTTGGCAAATACTGAAATTTGACTTGGCAATTTAAGGTCCCCCCCCTCCTCAGGAAAAATATTAAACTTGCGATCGGAAAGGAATAATTTTAATTTCAATGTTGTAAGTTAGAATTGTGTGGGTTGTGGAGATGTGGCAGTGCTTGTATTTTTTAATGTTTTGGTGGTTAGGCGTGTTTTGGGAAGATACTTTTTTCAAGTGTGTGTTGAATGTTTAAGAAGGAATTGCCTGTTAATTCTACATAAAGGTGTGGCTAAAGCTATATATTTATTTATTTTCCTTTTTGGCATTACTATGAGAGCTACAAAACTTTTTTCTCTCAATTAAATTTACCGTTATTTATGTTATATTAAAATTATTTGTATTTTATAGGGACATTTCTAAAGAAACTGCTGTAATATATATATATATGTATACTTACATATATATTAAAAGACATTATAAAAATATTAATTTTTTGTACACACAAACGTCTCAACATAAATAAAAAACTTTTTGTTCATACCATTTTTATTAATAAATTTTGTCTTAAATCGAATTATTTCAGAAAGCTTTTATTATTGAATGTTAAATTATTTTTAATATACATTGTCTTTGTATATTCGATAAAGTTAATTGGAAATGTTCTGTTAACAGCAGATTAGATTAAAATACACAATTGATCATATCTCACCCTTATTAGTTAAGTGACACATTTGGAAAAGTGAAGTTTTTCAGAAAAGGTAAAAAAAAAAAAACTTTTAAGTGTGGAAAAAAATGTATAGAGTCAAACATTTATTTTAATATGAACCACATTTCATCTAGTTATTTGAAGGTTTGTAAACAGCGGGACTGTATAATGACGTAAGTAAAAAAAATATATATATATAAAATTGCTTCAATTTGATCACTTTTATGAATATTTAAATATTCTTTTTTAATGTTATATGCATGTATTTAATTTTTGTGATCCCTCATATTAAGGAACCCTCAAAATATTTTTTTTTAGATGTGAATTTTACGAATAAGTGTGATATATCTATTGAATGGTGTAATTATTAGGCTGGTGAATTTATAATAATGGTAAATTTCCTGATTATATGAATTTTCACTTTAAAATTTGAGACTTTTTCTAGAGATTTTATTACATTTTAATTAAGGACATTTTAAATCAAGAGAATTTTGAATCCTAGAAATTATTAAAAAAAAAAAATCTTTTGTACTTATCAATTATTTACAGATGTTTTCAGATGTAGGTTGTAGGTATGTTTCTTAATTATGTTTGGAGCATGCAATAAGATGGGATGTGGGAATATAAGAGTAAGATTCTGTAGTAATAAAAGAAGGATCATGTTGAATATGGAATCCAATTTATTAATTTTTTTTATAAATAAAGATATAATACTGTTTAATGTTTCTTTATCTCTACTACTGAAGTTCGAAAGTTTATTTTGATCATTCATAAATTTTAAGTCTACGTTTTCATTCTGAGTTTAGAATCGTTTTTCAAATGTTACTGTTTGAAAAATATATAAAATATGCAAAATGTTATCCAAAAGTCCAAAAAATGTTCTTCAATAACAAATAATTATCCAAAATTTATAATATTGCCCTACATTAAAAAAAAGTCCTTAAAAAAGAGGAAAAACCTAAAAATGCAAATTTCAACAAATTTCTAGTCTCTGGTCATGAGTTACAAAATTATTAGGATTATTTTAACCTATTACCAAGTTTTTGGTGTAACGATGGAACCTGTTAACAGAAGCTAACTATTTTTTCCATCTCTAGATATTAGCCTATAAATATTTTAGCAGAAATCTATATCAAGAGGGGTTTTTTTTTTTATTATTTGTTTGCATAAAAATTTCAGTTCATTCTTCCAAGCAGTTTTCCCTTTATATTTAGTAAACCATCATTATTATGTATGAAGAACCATAGAGTTACTGAAAAATGACAAATTTTCTTGATATATTTAATATTTGTACCAGCAATCCCATTTATTTTATGAAATATTTAAATAATTTATTTGGCATTTTTCTATCATTAATAATATATTTTTTATTTTTAAAATATTAATAAATTTGAATTAAATGTTAATCTTACTGTAATGGATTTCAGTTTTAAGATCACTCGCAAAATCAGATAAATTTAAATTACTGAATAATATTTGTAGAAACTTTGGGAAAAATTAAATTTAGGTTAATTTTAACTACTTATGTTTCATTTAAAATTTGATGTTGATGTCATTGAAAATTTTAACTTTTCTTACTATTTTAATGTGAACATGGTGTCCTAAAGTTATATGATTCATTTATAATTATAGATGATAAAATTCCCAATTAAATGACTCTTCTTTTTCTTTTGTGACAATTTGGTGTCATAATATCAGAGTAGCTTATTCCAAAGCTTTAAGCTAAAAGTTTATTTGTAAATTTGATGTAATATATATATATATATATATATATATATATAATGTTTTTTTAATGTAATTTTTTATAATTTTTTTTAGCACTCGGTGATCTTAATTGATCTGCATGTCTGATTTGCTTTCTTTTCTTTTCTTTTTTTTTTTAAATGTACAGTTTATATTATATATGAACTATTGATAAATATTAGGTTGTAACGAAAGTTTTCCGCCAAATCACCATTACATAATACTAATTATAATATATATATAATAGAGTGTAATTTTATAGATAACCACCATTCCGCCAAACCTTCATAGTGTCATATGATACAGCACTAGTACCTAAAGCTGTACACTTTATTCGGTGACATTCTGTAGCTGACTTTTTGCAACAGAACTGGAAGTAAATGATGGTTCTGATCTGGCAGCATGATAGTTCCATTTCAGACACCTTGTACTTAATGATAACGATATTTTTTTACAATTTTCACAACACAGTGTTATAAAGCAAGTCCCTTTCTTTCAAATGCCAAAACCGTTTGACAAAATATGTGCAAACACGTCAACGCGAACTGTTTTATCTGACCGTATTAGCTGTGGCGGGAAACTTTCGTTACAACCCAATACATATTGAGAAAATATGCAAACAGCTGTTTAATCTAGACTTATTCTCTTTATGTGTGTATATATTGTTAAACTTTTTTTTTTTTTTAGTATAACAACAAAATCTTGCAGCCCAAAGCATCCTGTGAATAACACTGCAGTAAATGCTGTCTCTGCCTCACAACCTACAGAGCCAGTTGAGTCCACAAAAAATTGTATTAGGACATCTACTGTGTCTAGTTCTTTGAAAAGTGAATCTTCTGAGGAAGATAAAGCTACTTATGAAACGTCTGTTTAGATTACAACATTTCTTTATCTAAATAATGATAATAATAATAAATATATATACAGTCGGACCTCGTTATCCCGACACCCAGTTTTCACGCCATCCTGCTTATCACGTCAGTTTTTCAAAGTCCCGTTTTTCTGTATATGATTTTAATGTAAATAAATTCCAGGTTTTACGTTGTTGAATAACTTTCAACTATGGATATCCTGATGGTTTAGGAAAATTGTCCATTTTTCATAATCTTATAAGCAAGAAAATGAAAATTAAGCAGTAAGAAATGTCTTAGCCGAACTTTTCACAAAAGTGTCTAAAATACCCATTGAGATAAATGAGAAATTTGACTTCAATCCTTTATCTGAATAAATAAACCACACACTATGAATGACCCACTTAAGCTCCAGATAGATGTATCAGTCTACTTGCTGTATTTTTGTTCTGGTCAGGTGGCACTTCTTGTGGTTACAAGTGGTCTGGTTCTTGTGGTTACACAGTGTTTTTCATCTGACTAAAACTGAAGCTTACATTGCATTGAAACAATCAGAAATTATGTAACATCCATTTCTGAAAGAAGCTACGAATATTGATTACAATTCATTGTATAATATTGAAAAAAGAATTGTAGGAAGCACATGTAGGGATAAGCAAACCTTAATTCATCAAAATTTCATGTAACAATAAAAAGCAAGTCATCATAAATCTGATTTTTATTCTTTCCAATTTTATTTTTGTGTTTATTTTGTTTAACAAGAATGTTTTATTGCTTCACACTGCAAGAAAGCTATGAATTTAAAATTGTCTTACATTTATTAAAAATGCAGCTTATTATAAACATATTTTTCTCCAACTCTGGTTACCGTGACACTCTGCTTACGACGACACTTTTTTCTGGTCATTAGAGTGTCTGGATAATGAGGTTCAACTGTATATGATTATTATTATTATTATTGTTTTAATGAATAGATAGTGCACGAAATATCCCATACTGAAAATATGTCAGGTATTTAATTTTACATTTGGGATTATCAAATTTAATGAGTATTTTTTATTCATGCTTGATTTAGCATGTCAACTTCTTAGTTATAATCCATACAGTTTATTCCCTGCAGCTTTTTAAAATTAGTTTTATCTCTGGAGATATCTAAAGGAGGACGTCTACCTATAAAAAAAAAATCAGAAATGTGAAAAAAAGTGACCATTCTAACTTTTTCCTGGAACTGGTTGAGGACTTGTTTTATAAAGTGGTTGCAAATATGAAAATTCATCTTCTTGTTAGTTTATATAACAAGCAGATGAGCATATTCAACACATCCTTTATGTTGGCTAATCTTTTAAATGGATGTTTTAATGACAGCATGTATGGGATATTTTGTGTGATAAAAATTTTATACTTTTAGAGTAATGCATTTTGTGTGTTAACCTATTTATTGTATTTTAATAGTTTAGATATATATGGCTTTAAAGAATATTTTATTTAAAAAATTAATTAGGTTTAATTATGTTGATTATTTTATATTAATTTATGACATTTAGCCTGTATATCATTTAATGACTTAGATATGTTTTTCCAGAATAATATATTTTAATAAATTAATTATGTATTACTAAGTTGATTGTTATAACATTATAGAAATCTGTCATTTGAAAGAAAAAAAAAATGATAACACACTATTTTATTATATTCAGAGAATCAGAGACAGTGTATCATTGCTGTTACTGGAAATAATTACTGCATGTGTATATTTTTCAATGACTGAATTTTATATTTTATTTAAAATTTAGAAAAAAAAAATTCATATACTGTTTTTAAAATTAGTATCAATATTCAGAGAGTAAGAAATGTAGCAAATTACTTTGTGACTTCTATTTTCATTAAATTATGTTTTGATTTTAATTTTTCTAAATCACAAATATTGAATGCATTGATTCTTTTGTCTTAAAATTATATTTATTATAAACGAAAAATTTTAAGATAAAGGAGTTATAATTATATTTAAAATTCTTATTGAAATTTATTTTATATAAAACCATTAATAAATTATTAAGTGAAAGGGAAAAAAAAAACTTCACATTTTTGTTATTGAAAATATAATTTCAAATTTTATATTTAAATATTGTCACTTTATTGAAAAAGTAATTTCAGTCTGTACCGGTACATAGTAAAAGTGAATATTTTTTTAGTCATGGGAGTGTTATGTTTTATATAATAGCTTAAATTTATGAATTATTATTTTGTTTTTGGAAGTTTATTTATTTGTTTGTCTATTTGCCTACCTTTTGTTATTCATTTTTCATTTTTATTTCCTTTTTTTTTTTTTAATCTACCATTAAATCATATTTTAACTTTTTAGCTTAAACCAAATGTCTTCTACCATTAGTCAGTTTTGATGACATTAATTAACTTAGATTTAATGTGAATATGCATGTTTATGTAGGTTATATTCTATGTCATAAATTATGACTTGTGAATCGATTTTCCATTAGATCTCAATAAACGTTTTAATAACTATTAATAAACAACTTACAATAACTAAATATGTTAAGAAAAGTGAAAGAATTGACAATAAAAAAATATGTAATAATAAAAATCTTCAACATTTTATAATTTTTTTTTTGAAAAATCAACTCTGTACATAAAGAAACGCTATAAATATTGATGATATTTCTAAAATTTTAAGTCAAGTTGTATCAAGATTTTAATAATTACCAGAAATATCGATACTTTGATATCCAACATTTCATATTATGTGATTTACTTCAAAATGAGATTTAGTGTCATAAAGCTGCATTATTTGATAAATTTATATCACTGTATACTCTTTCTAAAATCATTCAAGGGTCTCACATCATCAGATAAGTTTAATTCTTCCAGAGAAAATTATGTCTGTGGAAGTTTGTGTATGGGTTTAAGAGCCTACACTAATCACACGAAGAAATGAGAATGCTAATCTTAATGCTATGGGAGAAATCTTTACAGATTTCTTGCTTGTATTTTAATATTTTGAAATGATTTTTTTTTACCGCTTAGTATCCCAAGGTTTATGTCTTATATTGTGCATTTGTACTTTTTCAATTTTGGTTACAGTTCCTTTTATATAAGGGTAGTTTCATGTTCAGAACAGGTTGCAAAAGTGAAAGTGTCCGCATAGAAAAAAACTGTAATGAAAATAAAAAAAAGTAAAAATGCATAGTACACGATATCAACCACAGGTATCATATGGGAAAAAAAGAAAAAAAAACTTTAAAAATATTAAAGTGCAATCGAGAAATCTGCAAAGATTTCTTCCATAGGTTTAACTTTAGTGTTCAAGTTTCTCCACGTGATTAGTGTAACTTCTAAAGTGAGGTGAAAAGGTTGAGAAACACTGATCTAGAATTAATTGTCTTAAATCTTCTATCCAAAACCATTAAAATATTGATTTTATTATAATGACATTAATAATTAGTCTGGACAATTAATTATTCTCATAACTATTTCTTAGTAATCCTAATTCTTCTACTTATTTTATATTGACTACATGAGTCCCTACCATGATTTTAAAATTTTGTGCCATTGTGATGTAGAGTCCTGCATCTAGTCATGTGACCCATTTTTATTGTTATGTTGACTCAAATTATAACCCATTATCAATATTTATTGAAGTAAATAAATTTTTGATAGTATTTACTTATGTTATAAGATCAAAGAGTTATTCTTTGAATTTTTAAGAGTTTTGATATTTTTTTTTACCATGTTTTCAGAATAAATATTTCGGTGATGTGATTTTTTTTTTTTTTCTTTTGACCGAATATATTTTCACATATTCACTTATTCTCTTCCATGAATATTTGTTATTCACAACTGTGTTAACTCTTTGAATGCATGGTGTCAAAAATATTAAATTCAAAAAGCTAACATTGTTAGCATTTTGATAAATTTAAATTCTTATTTACTGAAGAACAACTCTATAGCTTGTTCTAATGGTAAGGCACCAGAAAATTAATTTTAAACAATCAAGTATTTTATATTAATGATATATAGAGAGCTATTTTACATCTATTTAAAAATTGTTACTGAAAAAAAAGAAGAAAAGGAAATAATGTCCACTAGAATATATAGACTATGAAATGTTAGAACGCTTTATTAATCAGGATTCAAGAGTGTGGAAGAATTTTATAAGATGTATGTAAAAGTCATAATAATAGTGTGTGTGGTCTTAGCTTTGTTTTGAATTATCATTTCTTTTATTCAGGAATTAGAAAAACGCTCAGTCAGTTTATAAAGTGTATAATATAGGAGCCTCTTAATTTATTATGTATGGCAGAAAACAGGAAACAAGCATGACACATTCAAAAGCATGATGTAACTAACGGTATTTAAAAAAAAAAAAAAAAAGAAAAAAAAAGTATCCTACAAGTAAATGTTTAAAATTTGTCTTTAAAATATTAACTGATATGCATATTACAATTTTCTTGAAAAAGTGAATAATAGAGATGCCTATTGTAATTGACAAGGGATTATTGTAATCAGAGGCTTCTTATTGCAGTTTTTTAAACTTTTGGGGGTTTTCTCATTTGCTTGTTTTAACATTCATTTTATTTCTTTTATTTTTTTTAAATTCCTACAATTTATTTTATGAAGTAATGAAACTTTCATTGTATTATTTAGTTTCTTAATTAGTTTTAGAATAGTACATAAAAATCCTTATGAATATTAATGTTAAAATGTTGAGTTTTTCACCTTTTCATAATTTCTCATTGCACTTTTTTTTTCTGTTATTGTTCTGTTCTTAAGTTACAAGTTATCATGACCTGTTTACTGTTTTATCGTTGTTGAAAATTTTCTTGAATTTTGTTTACCTGCGCTATCTTAAACATGCAGCATCCTCATCATATGCAGTTTTTGTATGCCCTAGAGCTGTGCCATTTTCTCTTTTTACTTGATGGTTGTTATTGTAGACTTTTTCTTTACATTTCTTGAAAATTTATTATTGAGATCTGAATGTTAAAAATTACCTGTGATATTTTCATCTAAATTTTGATATAATATAGGTGAGCATGTGATATTATGCTGAGAAAATGAAAATTCATTGTTTGATCTGAAGTTAAGCACTACTGTCATTGCTTTTGTTAGTATTTATTTATCATATTTTTTGTCACTCAAAACTCTTGCCTTATTAGGTAATAACATGAAACAAAAGAATTTTTTTTTCAACATATATAGTGATAGTACGTATAGTGAGTGTATCATAAATTTTTTCTTTGTTATTATAATATAAATATGTAGATGTGTAAAGGAAATTTTACTACATAATGTAAGTGAGAAAAGGAAATTTTACAGCAAATTAATAATCTTACGTAATGTAGTTACCTATGACACTTAAAATATAAGTGTTTTTTTCTGATAAAAGCAATCTAATATTACACACTCTTTTATTTAAGGATGTACTCAAAAAAATATTTTCCCACCCTCAACAGTTCGAAATTTTCTGACACATTTTCAGAGTCATTTTTAAAAGTAGAAACATGAAACTTGCCGACGTGATTTTTGAAGAGATGTATAAGCGGCCGCGTGTTTTCATTTTTCGCTCATTTAATTAGAACTTGATTTATAAACAATTATTTTCTCAGTATGACCATTATTTTCGTTCCCAGCTCTCTCGCTTCAGGAAATTAGTGTTTTTTGCAATATATTCTGCCTTTATCAAAAGAGAATCTGCCAATTTGATGAAGAAGAGAATCTGCCAATTTGATGTGTTTTAGAACAAAAAGGAATTAAAAAAGGAATTGTAAACTAAGCAGTTTAGATTTGAGTACAACCTTAACTCAACTTGATTTTTGTATACAAAGTTTGTATTTTTTAACTGATTTTTCAGTCACTTTTTGATGTGTTGTAATTACAAAAATTATGTTCATAGGTATGTTTTCAATGACAATACAACATTTTAATATTTTTAGAACTTAATTGTAAGTTAATAAATTAATTTGAGGCATTTTTTTTCTTTTTTTATTTTGTTAGCTAATAGTTAACAGATTATAAATCAAAATTACAATTGTATACAAATTACAACAACAATCGATTTAATTAGTATCAAACGACACTCGCCAAAAAAAGGCTAACTGCCTATGGAACTGCAACAAAGAAATATTTAAAAACTAAAAAGTAGAAAATATACATACAGAGCATTAAAAAAATAATAATAATAAATAAAAAAGCAGTGAATTTTCCATAATTGAATTTAGTTGCATCGACAAATTAATATATTGTAATGAAAATTTCTAAGAAAAAAACAAAAATTGCAGTCATGAAAGTAGATTTGATTTTCAAGATAAACACTGAATGCTTATTAAAGAGTGTTAAAAAAATATATTTATTATCTGGCTTTTTCACTTTGGATAACCCTGAACATTTTTTATAACATCAATTTCTATTCATTTTAAGAAAAAATCCTGAAAAGGCACTAATCTTTTATTTGTGTACCCCCCCCCCCTCCTCCTCCATTCTTAAAAGTAAAGATTTGGGAACAGTGTCTTGTTTGCCTTTATGATATTCAGGCTTATAGTTTATTATCTATCTGTTTAGTCTTAGAATATATTTTGTGTACACTTTTTTGTAAATTCCATTATAAAAGATGTATAACAGTTTTTTTTTCTGTCAAAAAAAAAAAAAAAAAAAAAAGCTTCACTTTTTATAACTGTGGAGTAATGAAAAAAGGTGGAGAGGGAGGTAATCACAATTCAAAATTCCAGAGTGTACACAAACTCACCATCAAACTCTTTATTATTATTACTGTTAATAATGTAGATCAGTATTTGTAATCTCAAAACTATAGACACTCAGCTTTTAATTTTCAAAAATTCTTTCCTTATTACTTTATGTATAACTATCTGACCCACCCGGCGTTGCCAAGGCCTGTGATATGAACCTCAAATTTCTATGATTTTATATCTTTAACTCCATTTTGTCTGAAGTTATATTTTTAAATGAAAAAAATTGCAAAAAAATATTGAATTGAAAGTATATGCTGATTGGTATTTTATTTTCTACGTAATTTATTTTTGGAGTCTATGTGTACCAAAAGTGAGCGAAACGGCAACGAAATACTCAGCTTTTACTGATTTTGTCATCATTTTCACACATTTTATTTTGAAAAAAATATTTCTACCCGTCCAAACGTTTCAAAATTTTAGTTGGTGATGTAAATCTGGTCTATTGAGATGCCCTAAAAAGCTTGTTTTAAAATATAGACGTTTAGTTACTTTTAGTGTAGAAAAAATATCATCTCCATGAGGCGTGAAGTGACCTGCATTCACTAGTATATTTAAAAGGGTAAAAATTCATATTTTTGAAAAACAATTGCACCATCAATTAGAAGAAGGTTTCAGCTTTAAGAGCATATTTTTGGTTTATTGATATCTCTAAAATTGTGTCCTGGAGGGGCATTGCAATAAGGGGGAAAACATTTTAAGGAAAAAAAACCCTTTTTGAAAATTTTTTTTCAAAGGTTAACTGCAACATTTTTTAAAAATTGATTGTGGCATTTAAGATATAAGAGTATGATCTTTCAGAATATGTCTTTCAATTTTAACTGTGCAGGCAGTTTGGTCAATTTAGCTTAAATACTATTAAAAAACACAAATAAAATCGAAAGTCGGTTCTTCGTTAGCCTCCAATGCGTAAATGGATTTGTACGTGTGCGCAAGTGCTGTCCTTGACTGAGGATCAAATAGATGACTTTTTGTTGAGAGTGAATTGTGATGTTTTGTTTAATTAATAATTCAACTAATTATTAGAATTTTAAAATTCTGAGTATCAGTTGCATCAGGAGACACTTTGGGCTATCGTCCCAAAAATTTTCAGCCTCGTTCATAAATGTCGTAGATTTTGCTAGGCATCTCAGGCACACACACACACAGACAGACACACAGAGTGAAACTTTCTTTTATTAGTATAGAATAGCAAGCTAGGCCAGTTGGGTTCTCCAAAGAAACCATGAATCAAACTAATTTGACCTTATATTTTAAAACAATATGGACCTTTACCTGAAATGTCACTCTGCATTGCCATAAACAATATGAACGACATTGCACTTTTATATTTTCTAATGTGCCAGTTAAAATTCGGGCTTTTATGGACAAACTTTTTTAGTTGATCATTTACTGTAAGATTTGGTTAAAAATGATATGCAATATACTAAAGGCATCCTGAGAAAATTAGCTAACTATCAGTGAAAATTCTATCAAAATTTGTCGAGTAGAACTTTATGAAAAGGTTCGTCTTTCATAATCGAGTTCACATGATTGTTGAACTTTCAACCATAGTTCTACAAGTGATGTAAAATGTTATGCAATATACTAAAAACATCCCGGAAATATTTTTAAAATAACAATGAAAGTCTCATAAAATCCGTTCAGTAGAAATTTTGAAAAACTTTAATATTTCATAATCGGTTTCATTTGATTATAGAACAGTTTCCCCCAATTGTATAACTAAGCAACATGGAACGATATACAATATGCTAAAACCTTCCCTGAAAAACTATCTAACCAACCTATCAAGTCCTATCAAAATCCATTCAGCAGAGCTCAAGTTATAAGCAGCTGGAATGAAATTCCCATTTGTATTTTATTTACAGTTGATGATAAAATAAGGATTTGAATTTCAGAATATGTAAAGTAGCACCTTAAAAAATATCTGTTGCTTATGTCTAGTTAGCTATCTTCAGTGTTCCCATTGATCATGATTTTAGGTATGTAGTATAATCATATCAATTAGAGATGTTTCCTTTATAGAGGCAGTGGATCTTTAAAACACATGATAGTAGATACAACAGAGTGATAAAAATTATAACTGATAAATTAACTTATTATATTATTATTATTGAAATATATTTCTGTTAACCAGTATTTATAATTTTTTTTTCTTTTTTGGTTTTGTTTATAAAGTGCTGTAAATACTGCAGCATTTCTTTTTATCTGTGATATATTTAAAGCTTTTATTTATTTGTTGAAATTATTTTTATGTTGTTTAAATATTCTTTGTTGTCATGATTAAAATAGCTAATTAATTATAAGTCTAGTCTTTTCAGTTTTAATTGTTTTATTCAGAACTAGGCTTAAAATTTCACTAAGAAATTATTGATATTTACTTTATTTGATAATCATGCCATACCTCTGTATTATGAACCGTATGTCACAGAAATATAATTTATAAGGATGACTTGTAAAGACAGATTTAAAAAGATGTCACCTTCTTTGTTTGTTTGGTCTACAAATACTGTATCTTTTATATTGCTTATTTTATACTTCATCTGTAAATTGCTATCATGAAAATATAACCATGAAAATTGAAATTTACAAATAATTTTTTATATTTATTCGAAGACTGTATTTTTTAATATACAGGTGTATGAAATCAAGTGTTTATTTAAATTAATAATACCGATTGTTGATATTTTAGTTATAAATAATGGATAAATAGGATATAAAGTTTCTCTGTTGTATAAATTCACTCTTTGTATTTGAATTTACATATTAAAGTGCAATAAAAGTTGTTTGTGATACATTCACTTGAAAAGTTGCTGATGTTTTGTTTCACTGGAACTAAAGTTTTATAAAATTACATTTCTCACTGTAATTTATCAATTAGCTATTCTAGTAAAAATTGAGTTTATTTACACTTTGTTAGCAATGCAAAAATTCATGCAACTAAAGTAATCGAATGATGTTTTTTAGTTGATTAAATTTCCCATGCCCTTAATGTTGACAGAATTTAGTAAAAATATATATAAATGAATTTTTAAAATAAGGTCAAACTTCAATAGTAGTTTTAATATAAATGAAAGAAGCAAGGGAAAAATGAAAGAAATTGATAAATAATACTTTAAATAAAAAACTCTTCCCTAATGCTCCCCCTCCTGAATTAAAATAAATGAACAGTGTTATGTTCACTAGACTTTTGCATTACATAAAAACTGTCAATTTTTTTTATCAGTGCAAAAACTGGAAAGATCTTAAACCTGATTACTGATTTTAAACTAATATCGACAATATGCAATGTCCACCTTCAAACTTACTGGTTCTCAAAAATTCACAATAGATCTCTTTAGATATAGTTTTAGAAGGTTCATTCTACATTTTCTGCTGTGAAAGTATGAAGGACACTGGTGTACTTTTTATAGATAATTTTTTATGACAAAAAATTCCTTAAAAGTGTGTATTATTTAAAAAAAAATCTTCCTTTATAATTTTCGAGACAATTTGAAATCCAAAACTCAAATTAAAGATGTAATTTAATGTTGTTTTAAAGACACATTATGAAAAAACAACAAACTATGTGGAAAGGACTTAGTTAGCATGTGAATGACAAATTCACCTGAAATTTATGCCACAACAAGAATCGTTCAAAACTTCCAACTTCACGCAAAGAATGGAATTTATATGTGCTTTTAAAACGAAAATATTTAACAGTATAAATCTTCAGATATTTTTAAATATTGTGCGATTTTCCGAATTTTGGCCACATGATCGAAATTTGCGACCATTATGCAATGTCTCAAAGCAGAACAAAATCGATGGTAAATAAGTGGATCTTTTCGTTTGACTAAAGTAGCCTCCCTATAAAAAAATTCTGCAATTAAGATCAAAAATGTAAAAAACGGTCTTTGTACAGATTCATCTCAGCTATCCAATGCAAAAAAAAAAAAAAAAAAAAAAAAATCATTTAAAAATATTGAAATGCAACCGAGATATCTTTATAAGTTTCTTCTATAGGATTAGCATTAGCGAACGGGTCATTTCGCTTGACTAAAGTAGCCTCCCAATAAAAAATTCTGCAATCAAGATCGAAAAAGTAAAAAACAGCCTTTGTACAGATCGATCTCAGCTATTCAATGCAAAAAAAAAAAAATCATTTAAAAATATTCAAATGCAACCGAGATATCTTTATAAGTTTCTTCTATAGGATTAGCATTAGCGAACGGGTCATTTTGCTTGACTAAAGTAGCCTCCCATTAAAAAATTCTGCAATCAAGATCGGAAAAAAAAAAAAAAAAAAAAAAAAAAAATCATTTAAAAATATTGAAATGCAACCGAGATATCGTTATAAGTTTCTTCAATAGGATTAGCATTAGCGAACGGGTGATTTCGCTTGACTAAAGTAGCCTTCCCATAAAAAATTCTGCAATCAAGATTGAAAAAATAAAAAACGGCCTTTGTACAGATCGATCTCAGCTATCCAATGCAAAAAAAAAAAAAAAAAAATTTAAAAATATAGAAATGCAACCGAGATATTTTTTATAAATTTCTTAACGAATGGGTCTTTTTGCTTGACTAAAGTAGCCTCCCTATAAAAAATTCTGCAATTAAGATCAAAAATGTAAAAAATGGTCTTTGTACAAATTCATCTCAGCTATCCAGTGCAAAAAAAAAAATCATTTAAAAATATTGAAATGCAACCAAGATATCTTTATAAGTTTCTTCTATAGGATTAGCATTAGCGAACATGTCATTTCGCTTGACTAAAGTAGCCTCCCCATGAAAAATTCTGCAATCAAGGTCGAAAAAAACGGCCTCTGTACAGATCGATCTCAGCTATTCAATGCAATAAAAATCATTTAAAAATATTGAAATGCAACTAAGATATCTTTATAAATTTCAACATTAGCATTAGCAAGCATGTGTATTCGCGTGACTGAAATAGCCACTTAGCATCACTCACTGCTGATTTGAATTGCAACAAAATATGCTTATTATTAAATCAAAATGTTATGTTTAGAATAACCTTAAAAATTATTCCATTGCTTTTCAGAAGGGAAAAAAGAAAAAAACAAACAACATATATACTAAGCACAAATATATCATCTGTGTATGCGGATTTCGCCGCAAGGGAATGTATTTGCTAAACGATTGAAAATTAGCCGAAATTTTCGGTAAAACTGTGAAAAGAAATCATTCTTTAAAGTTTGAGAAATACATTTCTAAGTTTTAAATTAATGTAATCCAATTTAATAATGAATTGTACAATAGTTATCCTTTCGTTTGCTGTATAGCACAAATGTTTAATTTTTATGAAAGAAACATTTAAACTAATTCAGTAAGAATTACCTAATAAATGATTGGAAAAAAGGTATTATAGAAAATTTAAATACAAATGTATTTATTCTCTGCATATATCTATTAATTTTTAAAGACACTAGTAACCATTGTTATTTTCTTTCTCTCTCTCTCTTCCCTCTCCCCTCCCCCTCTATCGAGTGCGGATGGCAAAATGAAAATTCTAGTATCTTTTGAGAATAAGCGACTTCTTCATTTTGATGTTGTACGCAATTAAAAAATCTTTCGAAAATTAAACTTCAAAAGTAAGAAAGAAAAATAATAACAATGATAAATTTGTTTTAATTCCAAATCATTAATGCTTTTTAAAAATCTTTATGATTAGAACAGCCTAGTAAAACAAATTGTCTGAAATCAGCATCTGTTTACGGCATTTATTTAAACTTTCTTCTCTGCCTGCGCTTCCGAAAAGAAATTTGTAGTTTTCTATCCTACAAGTTGCTTACAGCGAATAGCCAAAGACGAAATTCCACAACTTTCCTGTTTTATAGATTCCCCATTGTGGTAATTGGTGTCGTTGCCATCTGTTGTTGCGATCCCCCCTCTTTTTCTTAGAAGGCGTATCTTGGCTAAGGCAGGGGATCTTAGTCTTTCTGACTGTTAGGTAGCTTTCATTACAAAAAGCTACCTATTGCAGCCATTTGGAGGAAAACGATTCCGAAAAATTTTGGTATACTTTCACCGATCATGACCCCTAGACCCCGAAACCACCCTCCGTTCAAAATTGATATATATATATATATTTATATATATCCATATATATATAATAAAATTGAAATCACAAATATATGAATAAATTGGTAAAGTTCTAAAGATGAATTAGAAATGAACATAGGAAACCAGTATGTAAAATAAGAAACTATGAATAACTCGCAGAATATATATATATATATATAATAAATTTGAAATCACAAATGTATGAAGAAATTGATAAAGTTCTAAAGATGATTTAGAAATGAAGTTATGAAACCAGTATGTAAAATAAGAAACTATGAATGACTCACAGAATCATCAGAGGAGCTTGTGAGTTCATTCATAGAAGATGCGTTATTTCGGCATTAAGCCTAAAATGACAAAATTTAGCTCCTTATAACGCAAAAATAACAGAAAATAGATAATAAAAATCCAAGAGATCTAAAAAAGATACACCAACACCTCACACAGGATATTAAAAATTAATAGAGCAAAATACCTAAATTACATACTAGGAAGCATAACTGCAGCATGACTGGATGATAAAACAGAGTTAGGACTATTTTAACATGTGGGCCTACAGCAGGGTTGCCAGATAAAATTCATCAGTTGAGGCCAAATCGAGGAAGAAAAAAGGCCAGAAAAAGGCCAAACATAAAAAATTATCATAATTGCACTAGATGGCAACTCTAAACAATGATTATAAAAGATGATTAAAGAATACTTTAAAGTTACTTTTCTTTTTTAACTAAGTACACAATATTTCTTAAATTACTTAATATTTTTGCACGAAATTTTCAGATTTTTGATTATATCATTAATGAATCTAATTTTATTTACTGTTCCAACAACAACAGCAACAAAATTACGAGTTATCTCTAAAGTTTTTGGCAAAGAATATGCAATTCTTTCAACTGTATTTAAACAATAGAGTCTTTTTCTTCTAATATCTCTCATAAATTGCTTTACAGAATGTGTTAGAATGTCAAAAATGTTCATAAAGTAGAATTTTTCTGTTAAATTTGAGATATTTTGAGCATTCATTTATTCATACATGCTAAGATGCTTGGCAATTTGCTTTTGTCCGGAGATGTCTAAAACAGCCACATTTTATATTCCGTATGTCGCCACTCTCATATTGAGGCACTCTAACTTACACATTATTATTATTTATCTGCGTATCTTTTTTCATCCCATACCATGCCAGCCTATCTGTTTACTATGGTGAAGGAATTTTATGAAGGATTCCAAACGATCACTAAATGCTATCAACCATAACTAACAAGTTCGATGCTACTTAAAAATGAATAGCGTAAAAAAAAACTTCAAAATACTAAAAAGGCCAGAAAAAAGCCAAAAGGCCAAATGATTTTTTTGAGGCCAATCGAGTTTGAAAAAAGGCCAGATTTCTCAGATTTGGCCTAAAAAAGGCCAATCTGGCAACCCTGGCCTACAGTTGATTATCTGACTGAAACCCATAACTTTGGTGCCATCTGGTGTGAGAAAGGAAAAAATGTAAATTGGAACTGGATGATTAACAATAATGTTTGGTGCTGCCATCTTTATCCCCAAAAAAGAATGAAATTGATTGAAAAAATAAAGAAATGACTTAGATTAATATTTAGTTGAAGTAGAATGAAAAAATAGCAATGAACTTGATAATTACTGAGTAAATACAAAAATAATATAAAGAGTAGGAATAAATTAATAAAAAATAAAATAAAGAATTACATAAAAAGTAAATAAATAGAAGGGCAATTGATTAAATTAACTAATTTAAAGACAAAATATTATAATATAAAAAATGAGAATATAAATAACATTTAAAAAAAAGTGAGGAATATTTTGAGATAGTAAAATATAGCCTTGTATTATGTAATTAAATGTGAAAATTTAAAAAACAATGAGGAATATTGAGATAGTGAAATATATCCTTGTATTATGAAGCAATATGTGAAAATTGTTGAGAAATTTATGATGTTAAATGCATGATACCCCGTGTTTTTTTATTTAATTTTTTAAAAAAAATAAATATATCCATACAATATATAAGCATATATACATACACATATACAGGCTCACACATATATAAACATATAAGGTTTTAAACTTTTTTAGCATTCCCAACCTCAACCCTCCATAGTGGTATTTTTATGTTTTTTTTTCTTTTTTTAAATGGTGCATAATGTATGGGGAAAACATACACTCACACACATACCTTTTTTTTTTTTTTTTTTTTTTTTAATAATTATATATAAATCTACATATACATATATTACATATATAATTTTTGTTGTGTATGTTTTTATAATTTTTCAGCAATCCACAACCCACCCTCCATATATATATATTTTTTTTTTTTACTTACAGCTTTAATTCATAATATTACGGTTTTTGATGGTGGTAGGTTATGTTTAATTAATGGTTATATATATATATATATATCTGATCTTTGTCATACTGTAACTCTCGTATTTATGAACCGATTTGGATAGAATTTCGTGTGTACATAGTACATACCAATGTCTCGACCGAGTTCGTTGGGCAGCTTCATCCGCCATCTTGTTTCAAAATGGCGGCCATTTAAAAAAAAAATTACAAATTTAAAATGAGGCACAAAAAAATTAGACATTGAAAAAGATTTTTTCCTTATGTGTTTGGGCTTGGTACAAAGATTCTGGAGCATTTTTCGTTTCGTCTATATCTTAAAAAATGGCTGAGTTATAGCACTTTGAATTTCTAGCATGGCTGACATTTTGAAACGATCCGATTTTTGTCACACGATAATACACGTATTTATGAACCGATTTAGATGTGACAAGGAATGTGCATAGTACATAGCAATGTCTCGACCGAGTTCGTTGGCCAGCCTCATCCGCCATCTTGTTTCAAAATGGCGGCCATTTAAAAAAAAAAATTACATTTAAAATGAGGCACAAAAAAATTAGACATTGAAAAATATTTTTTTTCTTATGTGTTTGGGCTTGATACAAAGATTCTGGAGCATTTTGCCTTTCGTCTATATCTTAAAAAATGACTAAGTTATAGCACTTTGAATTTTTAGCATGGCTGATATTTTGAAACGATCTGATTTTTGTCACGCGATAATACACGTATTTATGAACCGATTTGGATGTGACAAGGAATGTGCATAGTACATAGCAATGTCTCGACCGAATTCGTTTGCCAGCCTCATCCGCCATCTTGTTTAAAAATGGCGGCCATTTCAAAATTAAAAAAAAAAATTAAATTTAAAAGTAAGGTACAAAATAATTAGAAATTGAAAAAGATTTTTTCCTTATGTGTTTGAGTTTGATACAAAGATTCCGGAGCATTTTTTGTTTCGTCTATGTCTTAAAAAAATGGCTGAGTTATAGCACTTTGAATTTCTAGCATGGCTGACATTTTGAAACGATCTGATTTTTGTCACGCGATAATATGCGTTTTTATGAACCGATTTAGATGTGACAGGGCATGTGCATAGTACATAGCAATGTCTCGACCGAGTTCGTTGCCCATCTTCGTACGCCATCTTGTTTAAAAATGTCGGCCATTTAAAATTTAAAGAAAAAATTTAAATTTAAAATGAAGTACAAAAAAATTATAAATCGAAAAAGATTTTTCTCTTATGTGTTTGAGCTTGATACGAAGATTCCGGAGCATTTTTTGTTTCGTCTGTATCTTAAAAAACGGTTGAGTTATAGCACTTTGAAATTCTAGTGTGGCTGACATTTTGAAACGATCTGATTTTTGTCACGCGATAACACTCGTATTTATGTACGGATTTGGATATAACTTGGTGTGTACATAGTACATACCAATGTCTCGACCGAGTACGTTGGCCAACATCATCCGCCATCTTGTTTCAAAATGGCGGCCATTATTATTTTTTTTTCTATTTTAATTTAAAATGAGGTACAAAAAAAAAAAAAAAAAAAAAAAAAATAAAAAAAAAATAGAAATTGAAAAAGATTTTTTTCTTATGTATTTGACCTTGATACAAAGATTCTAGAGCATTCTTCGTTTCGTCTATATCTTAAAAAATGGCTGAGTTATAGCACTGTGAATTTCTAGCATGGCTGACATTTTGAAACGATCTGATTTTTCTCACGCGATAACATACGTATTTATGAACCGATTTCTTTCTTTCTAACCGATGACCAGGCCCCTACCTGCCGGGTTGCCCCAGCTTAACGGGTTTAGTACCTGCCATCGGGGCGAAAGACCGCCTAATCGCCGCGAAGTGGCAATAAACCTGACATCATTGCCTCGATCGTCATCCTATCTGCAGTGCCTACTGCTCGTTTGTGTATACTTTGTTTTGCCGTTTATTAACTTTATATCCTGTTGTTTGGCCCCTGCACATTGCTACTCATGTTGGTCTCGTAATTTAGAACCTTGATCAGATGACGAGACCTTCACATGGCAAGCACCTCCAGAGGTATAATTCACAGGTAACTTGGAGGACTTTGCACCCACGACGGATTTTACATGCACCAGGCGCCATGGCGGATTATAGCTAGCAGTAGGCCTCGATCCCGCGGCCTTAGCTGCGGATTCGATGCTCTGCCAACTGGGCCACCGCTGCCCGAACTACTACTGAATGACCTGGGGTTTAGAAGCCGAATTGTTGGTGCAGATTTATGAACCGATTAGGATGTGACAAGGCATGTGCATAGTACATAGCAATCTCCCGGCCAAGTTCGTTTGCTAACTTCATCCGCCATCTTATTTCAAAATGGCGGCCATTTAAAAATTTAAAAAAAATTAATCTAAAATAAGGTATAAAAAAAATTAGAAATTGAAAAAGATTTTTTTTTCTTATGTGTTTCAGCTTGTTACAAAGATTCCGGATCATTTTTTGTTTTGCCTTTATCTAAAAAAAGGGCCGAGATATAGCAGTTTGAATTTCGAATGTGTGTGACATTTTGAAAAAACTGATTTTTTGCTTGCAACAGCACTTGTATATATCAACTGATTTAGATATGAGTAAGCATCTGCACAGAAATTACTAAGGTCTCGACCAAGTTCATTGGTGAGCTTTGTTGCACCCATTATGTTGTTTTAAAATGGCGGGCTATCACCGATAATTCGGGTTAATATAATTATTAATATAATTCGGTATATCAACGAATTTGGCGACAAAATATAAATCACTTTAATAAAACCAGCTTTGATAACGCTGACTAATTTGGCGAAATTCTCACTCATGTTCAATGTTGACAAAAATTAGTATTTAATCTTCTATAACCGGGTTCCACTAATTTGAGCTCCGTGTGTTTGAATAATATAAGCTGGCTTTTAAAAAATAAGGAATATGAAAGCTACCTCTTCCTCCCGGAACTGGCCGGAAGGACTTTTGTAAATGAAAGTGTCTCAACTTTTTATAAATGCAGCATAGATTTAATTTTTTTAATCAAAATTAAAAGCATTTTCAGAAAGCTAAATCATTAAACTATGCATGCCGCTTTACCAAATTTTAAAATGTCCAACAGATTTTTCGCGGTAAGGTACTAAAGACAATTTTTACACAACCTAAAATAATGCATCTAGAGCGCCTTAAAAATAAAATAATAAAATTTTAAAGTGGTGTGCATAGTTTAAGAGTACAGCTTTTGAAAGCTACCAAATTCGAGCAAAATACAAAAAAATATCAGTTATAAATTTCTCCCATTGAAATAATATTAGCCGCTCTATATCGGAGCGTTAGTGAAGTAGGCTCTTAATATCTCGTCTAACTATTGACGATTTTTTTCGAAAATCATTATCAACAATGCTTTTATATTTCTGCTACGATAGGTACCTCCAGCAGCGCTATTCAATACTTTTGCTGAATGTCCGCAAATCGACATTTCTGTGTAACGGAAAAATGCGCTTTTCTCAAAAACTATGTGATCTAGGGGATCTAGGGTAATCTCTATAATTTTCCTGCAAGGTTTACATTAACGTCTACTGCATCTAATTTTTTTCATAATTTTAGTTTCAGTAGATTCGGAAATAGACGGGATTGGGACATATTTTTGCACTACATTTTCTACGATACCTCTGAAACTATAATACCTAAAATTAAAAGAAATGTATTTTTGATTTCAGTGTTATGACAGCTTTCACACGATACACAAATAAAATATTTGTTTTTTCACGTAACTTAATTAACCCCTCTACATTTTTACTAAATATATTTGTGAATGTTTAATAATCTGTAAATATGTGGGTCAATAGTCTTTATTACTTCACCCGAATTTGAACTTTCCACGTTCCATAGTTTACGAGTAAAATGACTGTGACAGACGGACAGACAGACACAGGAGTGATCTTATAATGGTTCCGTTTTTACTTTTTAAATACGGACCGCCCCCCTCACCCCACAAAAAAAACTACAACCAAAATAGAGAAAATAAAAAAGGGCAGATGTAGATCGACCTCAGCTATCCATTGCAAGATAAATAAATAAACAAAATAAAATAAAATGTTGAAATGCAAACGAAATATTGAAAAAAAAAACCAACCTTCTCATCGGTGTAGCATTAGCTCGCGAGAGTGTCTCAGGTAGACTGAGATTCTTTTTTCCCCTTCAAAAATTTGTCTGCACTCAAACGATGGCAAATTATGCAATCAATCTAAGCTTATTCAATACTCAAAAACATTCCATTTTTTAAAAACAAACAACACCCCCCCCCCCCCCCCGGAAGATTTGAGATTTTAAACTTTCAATGGTCAAAAAGTGCAATTTGCACCCCTGGAACTGTATAATGTCCCCCCACCCACCCCCTCTTCCCCGGAATCACAGAAATCCCTCGCGAAGAAAAGTGCCTGAATTCAACTCTGGTAAACACATTTGTGTTGTCAACAACCGACACGTAAATCTCAGCAAATAAATGTTCACAGTATCTCTGAAACTAGTTTCATGGGAATTACCAAATCTTGTATATTTTTTAATTTCCTCTCATTAAATTCGAAAATGTTTCCTTACCTGGCTGATGGACCCTCTTTGTATTTATTTGTAACTAGATATTTAATGCTGTATATTTTACTGACAGATGGCGACACCAAACATCAATGTTTTTTTATTGAGTGAGATTGATTGATTGATTTTTGACGGCCGATCTACTCTTGGGATATAGGCCCTAGGGGGAGTGCCCTTCGTGGGGGTCTTTCTAAAGGAACCTAACCCGTACTTACGCATGGAAATCCAAGGTTTCGAAGAAAACCACGAAAACTCCGAAACGGTTAGGCCGACGGGCGCGATTGAGTTCTAACCCAGCTCGTCTAATAAACCAGTTAAGGATGTTCAATAAGCGCACAACGTTTTGACATATTTATAAATTCCTTTTTTAACGGAAAGGTATAAAATTGGAAAGTCGGCAATGGAAGCGATTTGGAATTGAACTGTTTTTTCCATTTTTAGATCAATCAATTACAGTTGAGCTTGGATAATTCGAACGTCTTTAATTCGAATTTGTGGATAATTCGAAGTTTTTTGTCAGTCCCTTGAAACTTGTATTCAGTTAACGCTAAAAAATCTTGGTTATTTCGAAGTCCAACTTCTTTAATTCGAAGTTTTTACCCTTTCAAAAATGACAAAATCTAGTTTCAATGCAATTATTTGAAAAGTGAACGGGTTATTTTCAGCTATTGTGGAAAATTCTTTGGGAAGAGAAGAAGGTGGAAGAATATTCTTATCTGTTCTAACAAACAGAACAGGGATAAAGGGAGGAGGAACGTAAGCCCTTTCCCTTGTGACACATGCTAATCTCGCCAAAATCATAGATGATACGCGTTACAATTCCTTCGAAATCAGGGCTGTAATCGCTTGAGTTTTCTTCATTGTGCTTTTAGTTTTTGTGGTGAGAGTTCAGTGCAAGCATATCGTTGAGTAAGCCCCGTGTTCCGTATAAAACCTTACCTTTCGATGAAAAAATTGCTGTGATTCGTGAGGTAGAAAAGGTGTAAAGAAGAAATGCATCATCACAAAAGAGTATAGAATAGCATCTAATACTCTTTCGACCTTTTTGAAAAATAAAGAAAAAAACTTGAAATTTAAACGGAATCACAAACGAGATAGGAACCCTTATAAACCTGATGTGGACGAGTGTGTCTTGAAGTGGTTTAAGGGTGTATTCGAAAAAATATTTTTCCACCCTCAACGGCTCGAAATTTTCTGAGACATTTTCAGACTCATTTTTAAAAGTAAAAACATGAAACTTGCTGGGGTGATTTCCGAAGACATGTTTAACATGCCGTGTGATTTCATTTTCAGCTCAATTAATCAGAATTTGATTTTTAAACAATTATTTTCTCAGTATGGCCATTTTTTTCATTCCCAGATCGCCCGCTTCGGAAAATTCGGTTCAAAACGCCAACTTTGACAGCGTTTTTTACAGTATTTTCTGCATTTATCAAAAAATTAAGAAGCACCGCACATTATATAGTTTCTAAATAAGAGAATTTCCAAGTTTGATGCGTTTAAGAGCAAAAATGAATTTTAAAATGAATCAGAAAATAAGCAGTTTGGATCGGAATACACCCGTGGAACTCTTGTTCGTGCAAAAGCGGAAGAATTTGCTGTCAGCTTAGAAAACAACAACTTCAAAGCAAGCTCCTGATGGTTAGACGGATTTAAGGAAATAAATGAAATTTCCTTCAAGTCTGTGTGTGGTGAAAGTTCAAGTGTGGACCAAGATGCAGCAAAGGAATGGAAAGAAAAAATAGTTCATAGCATTGAGCATACACAGGACAGAGAGATTTTTAATGTCCACGAAACTAGACTTTTTTTCAAATGTACCCCTGCAAAGATTTTGGATTTTAAAGGTGAAAAATGTAGTGGAAGAAAACGCAGTAAAGACTGAATAACCCTACTTGTGGGAGCAAACATGGACGGCAGTGAGAAGTTACCTTTACTGATGATTGGAAAATCAAGAAATCCAAGGCGTTTTAATAATGTCAAAACAAATCCTATAGAACAAAGTTCTAACACGAAAGCATGGATGACGACGAATCTTTTTGAAGAATGACTACTAGATCTCAATCGCACGTACCAAAAAAAAAAAAAAAAAAAAAAACAGAAAAAAAACCCAGAAAAATCTTCCTGTTTATTGATAACTGCACGGCTCATAAATCGATACCTGCTATGGAAAATGTCGCAGTTAAATTTTTACCCCCAAACATGACCTCCGTGGTGCAACCAATGGATAAAGGCATCATTAAAAATCTGAAGTATTCTGCAGATGTCTAGTCGTAGTCGTTCAACACCTTCTTACTCTTACTGAATCTTCTCAAAAGGGTCCCATTACCCTCCTCGATGCATCAAGAATGTGTTTAAATGCATGGTCCAAAGTGAGCCAAAACAGAATAGGAAATTGTTTCCTGAAAGCAGTATTAATCAGGAACACTGTCCCTAGCGAGCTTTTAGATGAAGAAAATTTACCTCCCTCAGTTGCATGGGAAGACGGCATACTATTTGATGATTACGTCGACATTGATAAAAACATAGACATTTGTGGAGAGCTATCTGAAACCGATATTCTATCCGAAGTTCTAAACAGTAAGAACATTGCAACAGAAGACGATAAAGATATTGAAGATCAGGTAGAAGAACAGGGGCCGATCTCAACTTCGAGTGAGGCAGTCTTTCATCTTAATATCATCTGAATATCGTCGTTATGTAGAAGGACAATTTAACATGAGTGAAGCTGTGTTTCGAACTGTAGATATCGTTGAAGATTTTGTTAAAAAAATCAAGTAAGCTCTTTAAAGCAATCTGTAATATCTCAATATTTTAAAAAGCTCTAGTTATTTTTATTTAAAACTAATAAACATATATTTTTTCGCAATTTGTGTTGCAATTGATTATTTTACGACATAAAAATAAATGTTTTTGGGTAATTCGAAGTTTGGATAATTCGAAGTTTTGCAGTAGTCCCTTACGCTTCGAATTATCCAAGTTCGACTGTACTTATTGAGTTATAAGCGAAATTGATCACGTGACAAACACGTTTTTTGCCCGCTCTTGAGTGCTTTTTCTTCCTTCGCGCGGAAATTCGGTTCAAAACGCCCACTTTGACTCTATTTACTGAAAGATCTATTGCGTTTGCAAAAAAATGAAAAAAAAAAAAAACCCAGCTCAATAACATAGTTTCTGAACAACAACACCAGCTAGTTTCATGCATTTTCGAACAAAAATAAATTAAAACTTATGTCAGAAAGTTGCTCTTTTGGATTTGAGAACACCCTTAAATTACAACTCCTAAATAAGAATCTGACTATAATTTATGCCATACATTTGTTAAAATAAATTGTGAGATTGATTTCATATATTATTATTACAGTTAAATAGGCAATAAGTAGAGAAGACTTAAATATATTTCTTTGCTTAATGCTTACATCACATCCGAGATGTGTGGATTTCAGAGATTGGCAGCAGGTTTTTTTGGTGCTGGATAGTATTTTCGAGATATTTTCTGAGGCTAAATCTTATGCCCATTTAATAATCTCGATTGTCTGACACTCGGTGATCAGGGACGCTATTTGAGGAGGGCTAGGAGGGGCAGTTATTCCTCCCCCGCCCTCTTCCAAGAAATTTGATGTTTCAGAGTGTAGCAAACATTATAGGTCATATACTTTTTCTCGGTACTACTTAGTTATCCCGTCGACCAAAAATCTATCGCCAAACTGTAAGATTAAAAGCCAATAATGGTTGATCGTAAATGTCACATTCACTTGACTTTAAGCAAGTTACACGTGTTTACGTCATCAAGTGATTTTTATTTGGACGTTTTATTTATATTATTATTAATGCTATACTAATTTATTTGTTCTTTCGTTATTTAAAATAAATATTATGTCTATTTGTATAATTTGGCGAGCGGTTTTGGCGATTTATGTAATTTGGCGAGCGGTTTTGGCGATTTATGTAATTTGGCGAAATTGGTCGACGGGATCCCAGATAGCATTTTTAATTTGCAGAAAATTTGCAGCAGTCTTGCTTTGAAAACTTGCAAAGTTGCAGCAAGCTCAGCATGATAAGACTCAGGGCCGGCCCAAGGTGTGTGCGAAGTGTGCCACCGCACGGGGCGCCGAGCCGGAGGGGCGCCAAACAGATGAAAGGGCTCCTACAAAAGCACGATAAAAATTATTTTATATTCTGCTTTTTTTTTTCTTTTACATTTTCTACAGCTAGGCTGGGGCTGGCTCGAGAAAGGATTCTTCGTTCTGTTTAAAATTGAATGCAAGGGCGCCGAATTTTCGTATGCAGACATCAGCTTCTGTTCTTTATCTGAATGGAATTACCTTTAAGCTAATGAGAAAAGAAATAGAATTTTAAACTCCAGGAACCACCCGATTCAAATCGGCTTCTCTTGCGGGATGCTAATTGATTTCGACTTTGAATGATTCATGGTGGTCTATCACTTCCGGCTATTTAAGCGCATTATTCTAGAGTCCTCTTATCCCGCATGGGGATCTGAAACTGGCCCCAGGATGACCGGAAAAAAGCAACTGTTAGAAACTTAACACTAGAACGTCCGGAAGTTTTACCCAACCTTAATAAAAGCATTTCAACACCAGAATTTGTATTTAAATCTATTTCACTTATTTACTTAACTGAATTTTCTCTAGTTAAAATTTAACTGATTTTACGAAAAAAAATTCTGGTTCGAATCGACATTTTATCATTTGATCGGTGTCGAATTGATACCAACTGGACGTTCTAGTGTTAAAAGGGCAGAAATTTCAAAATATAAAAAACAGACGTCTTCGAAAAGGTTTTTCTTCTAGCAGTGTCTTCTGGATATAAGCTCATCTTCTTCTGCAAATAGTTAATAGCGTTAGTGTCAGAAATTTTGCCGCAAATGAAAAATGAAAAAAGGGCATATAACCAAAAATATATAGGTAAGTAGTTCTTATTAAAATAACCACAGTATCGAGACAATACAATTCGGTCATTCACTAATTATTTTATTAAACTGCTGTAAATTGAATATTTAATAGGTAAAAATGAATCAAACCAAACATTTTACATTTATTTATTTCACTTAAATGAGTAATTTTCATGCGAATGTCGAACATAGTAGAATATTTAAAGTTACAAAGCATGTTCGTAGTATTTCAAAGTTGTCAGTTCTTGAAATTACGAAGGACGTTGCGCCCTAAACTCATAGCGGCGGAACAAGGGCCTATATGCGCCCTGGTGCGTGAGGCAAAGATTCAGATGGGACCCCCTATAACATGCTTTTAGCCACAATTTCTACTTATTAAAAAACGATTTTGGGGTTTGAAGTGGGGGTGGGTATTTTAGAGTTGAGAGCCTGGGCAGTTGCCTCTTTTGCCCTTGCGATAATCAGACTCTGATCGGACCAGTGTTTCTTTCAGGCCCATATAGTGGAAGGTAGTGCCTCTCCGGCGCAAGATTCTCTCCCCCCCCCCCCCCCCCCTACTTGGGAAAATTTTCCAGCAACAGTGCAATTATTTTAGTGTTTAATTATTCCAATATTTATCATCTTAAACAGAGAGGAGGGGGCGGTCGGAGCTCAGTTGACGGAAAGAGATTAAACTATTTCTATTATTGCTACAGGCACACATTTGTTCAAAAATCTTCTCACTTCAGGTATTTCGTTCATCCGCGCCAATTTTGGAATTTATGTATCGCCCCAGTTTTCCTAAACGTGGTCTGAAAGGAACACTGAGCGGAAAGCCAGTAAAAAATAAAGTCATAAAAATATATAATTGCGTTATAATGATGCACTGTACATTAGGGATTATTTATTAGTGGAATATAGTCTTTGGCGCATTACACAATAAATATTTCGCAACACTGAAATTAAAATAACTGAAATTTTAGGCAAATATTGTTAATTTAAAAATAAAAATTGCTAGAAATTTAACTCAAATGAAAAAAAAAGGACTTTTTTGGAATCAGATTATGTATTTGATACTGAGTCAAAGGTTGTTTAAACCGAAAGGGAATTATATTCAATATTACAGAGATTCTTCATTATTTTGTGAAATAATTTTCACCTTAAGTACTGGAAGAGCGAAATCTGCTTTGGGGTAAGGTTTCTTTGGGATAATATTGTTCTAAGCCTTTTTATTATATACACAAACTTAAGCCCAAGCGCAATTTTTCTCTCAGTGATTTATTATTTAAAATTAAGCGAAAAAATTAAATTTACCCCCCCCCCTCTTTTTTTTTAAAAAATCATCTACGATGACGAATTTTTTCAAAAGGGCGGAGCAAAGGTCCTTCTTTGCCCCCCCTCCCACTGGCGCCCATGACATGCACTTTATTATTTCTAAATCTACTGAACAGAAGTTTATAGTAAGATCATTTTACCTTGATTTCTCATTAACAGGAGCAAAGACCTCGATGAATAAATCAACATAAGCTTGACAGTGCAGAATTGTGAAACTGAAGCCTATTTAAAAAAAAAAAAAAAGAATTTATCTGCATATAAATTTTATTTTGTAATCGTCTTGAAAAAATCTTTCATTTAATACATTTATCGTTAAATAACTTTTTTTCTTTTAGTGCCCGATATGTCGATTTTTTATGATGTCCTACATATTATAATAACACTTTCTTTATACAACTTCAGCGGGGCGCCAAAACATAAATTCGGAATACTTAAAGATTTTCTTTGGGGTGGTTTGTTTAATTCTAGCGTGGGCATCAGTAAAACGAAAATCAGGAAACTTTTTTTTTTTTTGGGGGGGGGGGGCGGAGGGAGTTATTTTTTGTTGATCTTATTCCTTATTATTATAAATGCAACTCTTATTCTCAATCATAGTTTTTTCTTAGTGTTTAATTAATTTGAATTGCTTAAAAAAAAATTAGTAAGGTTATTTTTTTTTTGGGGGGGGGGGGAGGGCGTAAATATCATCACAGAGATTGACAACCATTCAAAAATTGATAAGAAAGAATAAGAATATTTATGTTTCCGGATTTAGCAGAAGAGAAAACTGGGTTTTCCATTCTTTCGAAAGTTTTCATTATGAAAAGTGAGTCCTTTACGAAAATCGATATTTAAATATGAAATTTATTCGTACTTTTTATGTACTAAATAACGAGACAAGATTACAGTTTTCATCTTTCATAGTTTCTATTTACTAGTAGTCCTGCTTCTTTATTTTGTAGTATTCCAAACAGTGTTCTTCTGAAAAGTTTATATTTTAATTAATTAACTTGTTATTGCTATTTTCGTCCAATACCATGTAATGTGGCCTTGTGTTTTACTTTTGTATCGTAATGTTTCGCATTAAGACTGATAATTACTGTAAAATTGAAATTTCCCTGATTTTACAATTTACTAAATACAAACTCAAAGATAGGATGAAATTTAGAATCTTTTATCTGTTTTTGAAACACTTTAAATTAATATCTTAACTTCTTCGATCCCTGGGTCCACACATGTGGACCTCCGTTCTAGTCCGTTTTGTTAATGGTACTCGAACATAATTACAATTTAGATATCAGAATGATATGTTTCAAAGTCTAATGTTTGAACTAATGCAAATAAATTTAGAATATCGTACTGAAGTCAAATGGGAGTAGAAATAATTCAGTAATAATCAATAATATTGCATTAATACTCAGTAACGAAGAGGTTAAATAATTAGCAATAGTATGTATAAAAAGTAAGAATATTTAAAAAAATTAACCCCATAACTCAAGCAATTTTTCTTGTGGGTGTGGGAGGGGGGAGGGCGCCCCTGTGGGTGCTCGCACGGGCGCCAAAATGTCCTTGGGCCGGCCCTGATAAGACTGAAAGTTCATAACAAGACTGCAGCAAGATAACGCAAACGCCGAAATCACTGCACTTTGAACTTGCAGCTAACTTGTTGTGCAAGTTAAATTCACTGCTGTATCAAATTTATTGCAAATTAACGGCAAACAAGTAATCAAAAATACTGCAAACTTACTGTAAAGTAGTAATCTTTCCACGCCCACTATCTGTTTACAACTGTTACACTATAAGTTTAACCCCTTCGGAGGGGTCCATAGATCTGATCAGGTCTATTGATGGGAACACACCGTCGAAGGTGCATGCATCGTTTTCATCACCATAAACAATTTAAGGTAATATTTGTACTTTCCAATACGAGCCTTTTTTTTGTATTTGATAAGTATAGTGTTTAGAAAAAGCGGTGCCAACCGAATAAAATTTCTGCAATTTCTGCGTATGTAATGATTGTTTATCCTCTTTCAGAAGGATTTTTTGCTTTCGTCACTTTCGTCAGACAGTCTTGCCACTAGTTTCACAACAATTTACTCATGCAAGTGGGGGATGGTATACTGATCTACCGTAAGGAGAAAACCCCTGAGAGGGGTTGCTTCTTCAGAAGATACCAACTGGGAGAGGTGTGTTGGAATCGGAGGAGGTTACAGTCTTGGCGCGATTAGCATTCGTTTGATGCTCTCCTTTTTTTTCTATTTTCTCTTTTTGACAACGCGAATATATCGAATTTAATAATACTAGGGGATCGTACCTGGGTTCTCAGAGTTACAGAGTATAGGAGAAAACCTTTTTCTCTAATAAGTCTAATACTTTTTTTACATGTATTATATTTTTAAGTTTGCCAACTAACACCGAAATGCATTTTTATCTGAGGAATGTTAATATGCAATCAAATAAAGTTCCGAAAATTATTAAAAGCTTTTGTATTAGTCGCATGCCAGGAATTATTAGCCGAAGATTGTGTTAGCACGACAATCTTTTTGATTCTGATCTTTTCAGTGCTTTAAGCGAGTAGTTCAATTACATGTCTGTTAAATTTGTATTTTATTTATATTAACAATCTATCTACTTTCTGACACATTCCTGAATTAGTGTTTATTCGTAAACGCATAACACTGCCAAATTTTCTTTTTAAGAAGCTATGGAATCAAACAGTGTTTTCGAATTTCTGACAAAATTTTAATGATACTCATATCTTAAGAACTTAATGCACATAATTTCCTCAAATTTCATATTCTGTTGACGTAAGTTTGTTCTGATTAGGCTACGCCAATTTATTATTAAGGGTGTTCTCAAATCCAAAAGGGAGAAACTATATGACATAAGTTTTAATTCATTTTTGTTGGAAAATACATGAAAAAATGCATAGCAGTTGTTGTTGTTCAGAAACTATGTAATCGAGCTGTTTTTTCCGTTTTTTCAAACGCAATATATCTTTCAGAAAATAGTGTCAAAATGGACGTTTTAAACCGAATTTCCGCGCGAAAGTCGAATAACACTCACGAAAGGTCGAAAAACGTGTTTGTCACGTGATCGAAATCGCTTATAACTCAATAGGTAATTTATTGATCAAAAAATGGAAAACAGTTCAATTCCAAATCGCTTCCATGGCCAAGCTTTCCAATTTTATATCTTTCCGTTAAAAAACGAATTTGTAAATGTCTCAAAACGTTTTGCGCTTGTTGAGCAGAGCAGTTAAGAACAGCCGTGCTGTATTAACATGTATGAGATAGAAAAAAGTTTTGGAATTGCACATCCGACTAGTTACTTTGTATTATAGGATTTAATTTTCTACCGAATAAAGCACGGTTTTCCCTAGATTCAAACGACAGTAAAGGTGCCATTTTTTTACTTAGGGGCAAGAAGGACATATTTTTGGGGCAGGGACAAATGGGGATATTTCTTAAACCAAAATGGGCCTTACGGGAAATTTGCTGCGAATTTCTCAATTTAAATTTGTCACAGCAAGATAATGTCAGAAAAAAATCAAACTTGCTGCTAATGTTCATGCTATCTGGGTCCTGGGATAACTAAGTAGTACCCTTTTTTCAATAGTTGCCTTGCACAAAAGCTGAAATAACTTCTTAGATCTGTCTAAAATAAAACCATTTGCATTAAATAAACATTTTCAGATCAAAAATAAATTAATAATTATCAATAATATTTGCTAAAGCTTTATTATTGCAAAGCAAGATACAAAGTAAATATATTCATTGTGAGATACATCCATCATCAATGAGTTCGTTGGCTAATTTAAAAATTTAAAGTGAGAACAAAACTCTATCAATTTTTTCAACAATCGACACATAAATCTTAACAAATCACATAAATATTCACAATATCTCCGAAACTCGTTTCGTGAGAATTACCAAATCTTATTATTATTTTTTTTAATTTCCTCTCATTAAATTCAAAATTGCTTCTTTGCTTGGCAGACGGACCCCTGAGTTTTCCCAGAAAAATATATTCTGCTCTTTGTATTTATTTGTAACTTAAACTTATATATATATTTAATGCTACATTTTACTAAAAGACGACGACACCACATATCATTGTTTTATTGAGTGAGATTAATGTTTCATTTTACTGACAGATGGCGACACCACAAATCAAGATATTTTTTTTTTATTGAGTGAGATCACCTAATAAACTCGTCAAATTACTTCAAAATAAGAATTCGACCATAATTTATACCATACATATACATGTATTAAAATAATTGTGAGATTGATTTCTTATATTATATTTACAGTTAAATAGGCAATAAAAATAGAAGTTTAAAATGTTATTTTATTAAGTTTAATTTCGCCAGATTTTTATTCCTGAAAGTTAAAATTTTGTGCGAATGTCTCATATCTGAATTTGTTTTTGCCATTTTTAAATCTATTCCATGTACATACGTGTGTGTATGCTTGGATATTAGAATTTCCACAAAGGTTTATGTCCCTAGACTCATTCTTATTGAAGAACTGAAATAAAGATTTCAGATTTTTGTAAAATAAAATTCATAGTATTTTTGTACTTGCCATTTTTCTTTAATAATGAAAAAAATATTTAAATAACAAAATACTCGGAAACAACTTTTCATCGAAAGGTTTTAATTTCGGTCTCAATCCAGATCACAGATTATATTTACTAAGTAGGAAATCTGCCGTTCGGATTAAATGAAACAGAAGAGTGTAAATTACGTAAATTAACATGCTATCGTTGATTTTTCAGAATTGATTTTTCTAAACAATCATTCCTAAAATGCTGGGCAACGTCGAGTACTTTAGCTAGTGAGAAATAAATAGAAAATAATTTTTGTGTGTGAAAATTACAATCGCGCAATAAATATGTCACAGAAAGCCCAATCCATTTGTATAATAACCAAATCAATTGAAGATAATTATAAGCTTTTATTAAAACACAAACAGACTTCAATTATTTGCTGGTATTGCCTACAACAATCTTAGAATCAGAGACATAAAAAGAAGTAAGGAAATAGCTGGGTGTGAGAGACTTTTTGTCAAACAGATAGCGCTTACGGCAATTGATGAAAATAATTGAATATGAAGTATTTTAAAGATGTTTATTTATTTTTAAAAAAATTCTAAAAAAGTAATGAATAAATTTTGATGAAATTTAAATGGGGCCAATTCGAGAGTATACTCTTTCAATAATAATAATAAAGAATCACATGAATCGTTCGCGTAGCTTCAGAGTAATCGGTGAACATACATAATCAATAACAAGTGGGTAAGTGTGATCACAGATCGCACAGAGGGTTTCGTTTAATATTCCTTTAAAAACACTTTATCCTTCTCAAAATTCTGTTAGTTCCACATTTCGCAACCAGGGGCGCACTCTCTTCTAAACAAACCTCTATCCGAACGAAACTCCGTTTTACATACTATCCGTATATAAATTAGTCGAAGGGATTGGGCCCATAGCAGCCGAGATAAGTAGGCGTCCCTGGCGGTAAAAAATGGAACTAAAATATGTAAGGCTATTGTGCATAATATGAAAGAATGGTCAAAGGGGTGTCGGCAAAAGTCGGAAAAGTGCTCCCCGGGGGAAAAGGGCGGAGGTTAGAAAAATTGCTTAAAATATACAAGTTAGAGCCCGGAGGAGTAAATAATATAAGGCTTTTTGAAAATTTTATGAGTTGTCGTGTGGTCTGAGGTATTCAGCTATACGTATGCAAAAATTCATGTCTCCAACTTAATTAGTGGCTCTCTTAGAAAGAATTGCTTAAAATACATATGTGGTAGCTCAAAGGGTTAAACGTAAGACTTTTTCAAGATTTTATGATTTGTTGCATGATGGTGTTCAGCTATAAGTATGCAAAATTTCATGCCTCCAACGTAATTAGGGTTCACTTAGAAATAATTGATTAAAATACACATGTGGGAGCCCAAAGGGTTAAATGTACGACTTTTTGCAAATTTTATGATTTGTCGTTTGATGCGAGGTGCTCAGCTATAAGTATGTAAAATTTCACGCCTCCAACCTAAATACGGGCTCGCTTAGAAAGAATTGTTTAAAATACACATGTGGGATCCCAAAGGGTTAAATGTACGACTTTTTGAAAATTTTATGATTTGTCGTTTGATGTGAGGTATTCAGCTATAAGTATGCAAAATTTCACGCCTCCAACCTAATTAGAGGTTCACATAGAAAGAATTGTTTAAAATACACATGTGGGGGCCCAAAGGGTTAAATGTACGACTTTTTGAAAAATTTATAATTTGTCGTTTGATGCGAGGTGCTCAGCTATAAGTATGTAAAATTTCACGGCTCCAACCTAAATAGGGGCTCACTTAGAAAGGATTGTTTAAAATACACATGTGGGATCCCAAAGGGTTAAATGTACGGCTTTTTCAAAATTTTATAGTTTGTCGTTTGATGTGAGGTGTTCAGCTATAAGTATGTAAAATTTCATGCCTCCAACCTAATTAGAGTCTCACAAAGAAAGAATTGAATTAAATACACATGTGGGAGACCAAAGGGTTAAATGTACAACTTTTTCAAAATTTTATAGTTTGTCGTTTGATGTGAGGTGTCCATCTATAAGTACGCAAAATTTCACGCTTGCAACCTAATTAGGGGCTCACTTAGAAAGAATTGTTTAAAATACACATGTGGGAGCCCAAAGGGTAAAGTGTACGACTATTTCAAAATTTTATGGTTTGTCGTTTGATGTGAGATATTCAGCTATAAGTATGCAAAATTTCAAGTCTCCAATTGTATAGTCTCTGAGAACGGGCTCTGTGACGGACAGACAGACAGACAGACAGAAAGAGGAACGAGACGAATAGGGTTTGGGCAGATGAACGAAACCCTAAAAACACTTTATCCTTTCGAAAAAGCTGTTAGTTCTACATTTCGCAACCAGGGGCTCACTCTATTCAAAACAAACCTGTATCCGAACGAAACTCCATTTTACATGCTATCCGTATATATATTAGTCGAAGGGATTGGGCCCATAGCACCCGAGATAAGTAGGCGCCCCTGGCGGTAAAAAGTGGAACTAAAATATGTAAGGATATTGTGCATAATATGAAAGAATGGTCAAAGGGGTGTCGGCAAAAGTTGGAAAAGTGCTCCCCGGGTGAAAAGGGCGGAGGTTAGAAAAATTGCTTAAAATATACAAGTTAGAGCACTGAGGAGTAAATAATATAAGACTTTTTGAAAATTTTATGATTTGTCGTGTGTTCTGAGGTATTGAGCTATACGTATGCAAAAATTCATGTTTCCAACTTAATTAGGGGCTCTGTTAGAAAGAATTGCTTAAAATACATATGTGGTAGCTCAAAGGCTTAAACGTGAGACTTTTTCAAGATTTTATGATTTGTCGCCTGGCCTCAGGTGTTCCGCTATAAGTATGAAAAATTTCAAATCTCCAATTTAATAAGGGGCTCAGTTAGATAGAATTGCTTAAAATACGCATGTGGAAGCCCAAAGGGTTAAATGTACGACTTTTCCAATTTTTTATGATTTGTCGCATGATGGTGTTCAGCTATAAGTATGCAAAATTTCATGCCTCCAACCTAAATAGGGGCTCACTTAGAAAGAATTGTTTAAAATACACATGTGGGAGCCCAAAGGGTTAAATGTACGACTTTTCCAATTTTTTATGATTTGTCGCATGATGGTGTTCAGCTATAAGTATGCAAAATTTCACTCTTCCAACCTAATTAGAGGCTCACATAGAAAGAACTGTTTAAAATATACGTGTGGGAGACCAAAGGGTTAAATGTGCGACTTTTTCAAAATTTTATGATTTGTCGTTTATCTGAGGTGTCCTTCTATAAGTACGCAAAATTTCACGCCTGCAACCTAATTAGGGACTCACTTAGAAGGAATTGTTTAAAATACACATGTGGGAGCCCAAAGGGTTAAATGTACGACTTTTTCAAAATTTTATGATTTGTCGTATGATGTGTGGTGTTCATCTATAAGTATGGAAAATTTCAAGTCTCCAACATGTATAGTTTCTGTATAGTTTCAGACAGACCGACAGACGGACGGACAGACAGGGGAGCGAGACGAATAGGGTTTCGTCAGATGAACGAAACTCTAAAAAATGCGAGGTTTCGTAGTACATCGGCTGCTCGTGCAGCGACCGGCATTTCGTATCTTGCTAAGCCAGCGATTCGTAATCAGTTAACGTACCGTACAAACGAATGAGGTATAAAATATTGATTTTGTTGGTTTTTGTTGAATTTTCACAAAATTACAGAACCAATTTTGATGAAATTTAAATAAGACAGATTCGAGAGCATTCTATTTCAATAATAATAAAAAAAAAAATAATCACATGAATCGGTCACTTAGTTTCGGAGTAATCGGGTGCGTCGTGATGACATGAACTGATAACCTCCTACTTTTTTTGAAGTCGGTTAAAAATTAATAAATTACCTAACATCGTGGCTGATTGTAGTGTCAAAAACTCAAAAATAGTCAATTTTAACACATTCAAAACTACAAAAAAAAAAAAAAAAAAAAAAAGAGGAACCCCTGTTATCTATATCTATACTAATCTATCTATATCTATATCTATACTAATATTATAAAGAGGTAAAAATTGTTTATTTGTAGGAGGTAAGCTCTGAAACTACCGAACCGATTCCAAAAGTAATGGTGTCAAAATGATGGTGTTAGTCCAACTTAGAACATAGGATATATCTTATGTCCGTGCCACTGGCCAAAAGGGGGTGCAGGAGCAAAAAACGTTCTAAAAATGCGATTTTTGTGTTACTGAAGGGCCTAGAAACATGAAATTTGCAATGGTAGTTACTTATAAGATACTAATAAGCTCTAAGACTATTTCTTAAAAAATTCGAAATTTAAAAGTGATGAAAATGCACAAAAAGCGTTCTAAAAAAATGATGGTGATAACCCTTGCTCCAACACTGGCGACATTTTATGTCAATGCCATTACCCCCAAAGGGGTGCAGGAGCAAAAAAAAAAAAAAAAAAAACGTTCGAAAATGCGATTTTTGTGTTATTGAAGGGCCTAAAAACATGAAATTTGGAATGGTAGTTACTTATAAGATATAAATGATCTCTAAGAACATTTCTTAAAAATTCGAAATTTAAAAGGGTTGCAAATGCGCGAAAAGTGTTCTAAAGGGCGATTTCTACGCAATCTCAGAAAGTACCCAACCGATTTCAAAAGTAATGGTTGGAAATTGATGATGACAGCCCTTGCTCCAATATAGGATCTACTTCATGTCGGCGTCACTACCACATTGCGGTTGCATTTTAAAAAACATTCTAAATTGTGATTTTTGTGATACTGAAGGAGCTAGCAACTTGAAATTTGGCATGGTAATTACTTGTGAGATGTAAATGCTTTCTGAGAAGAGTTCCTTAAAAATTTTAAATTTAAATGGTGGGAAAATAAACGAAAAGCGTTCTAAATAGCGATTTCTACGCAATCTCAGGAAATACAAACCGATTTCTGAAGTAATGGTTTCAAATTGATGGTGACAGTCCCCGCTCCAACATAACCTATATTTTACGTTGTTATCACTACCACCGGGGGGTTACAGGAGCAAAAAATGTTCTAAATTGCGTTTTTTGTGTTAAGGAGGGAGTCAAATATTTTAAATTTGGAATGGTAATTACTTCAAAGATGCAAATGCTTTCTAAGAATTCTCGAAAAAAAATTCCAAATTTAAAAGGATGAAGTGAGCGAAAAGCGTTCTATGAGCGTTCTAAATTACGATTTTTATGCAATCGTATGAAATACGAAACCGATTTCAAACATAATGGTTGTAAATTGATGGTGATAGAGCCTGCTCAAACATAAGCTATATTTTATGTCGGTGCCACAGCCCCTAGAGTGTTGCAGGAGCAAAAAGCTTTCTAAATTGCGATTTCTGCGGTACTGAATGTTGGAGTTTAAGTGGCCTATCAAGCCAAAAGCACTCCATTCTCGATAGCAGGAATTCGCTGTCTCATATTTAAACAATTAGAAAAAATCTCTTGTGGCTATGCTGCTTTTGAAATGGAAATAGGTAAAATGCTCTTACCTGGGATTCATCAATATCGCGATGACGTATAACTTCATCGGTGTGGCGTGGCCAGGGATTTATCCAAAAGCTTCTTGAAGAAATTATTTTATTTTATTTTGTGAAGCATTATTTATCCTTTGAAGTATCCTTTGAGAGCTTAATATGAATCGCTAAATCCATGGGAAGATATAATGTAATATGAATTAGTATTGTGTGTTTTTACGATAAAGAAAGATTCAACTTTTAGCTTTAAATACTTATAATTAAACATATTACTGGAGTATAAGAAACTCCGTCTTAACAGAGAGGCTACATGATTAAGAGTGAGTATACATAAAGCTGCTAAAAAACATATTCGCAGCGTAGAAAAAATATATAATAATTAAAAGTGTCTGGCAACAGTCAAAATGTTCAGATGTTCCTTTTAGTTACATATTAGTGATGAAATCTTAGTTATTAGAACATATGCTTTAGAGAGTTACTCAAGTGGTCTGTAATAGCACTCATTATCAAATGCGGAAGTAAAAAGAAGTAGTTCGTAAATTGGCTTGTTAAAATGATCTGTGTTTAGTAACCAAGTTCTTTCTTTTCTTTTTTTTTTAATCACTTTTAGCAGTTGCCGAAGAACATCTGGGGAATTAAATTTAACACCCCTCCTTAATCTCCTCAGATGGATAAGGTAACAAGTTCATAGTCTTGATGTCACACAAAAGTTGAGGTTTGGGTGTGGGCTTCGTCAAGCAGTCAGCAATCATGTATTGCGTGGGACAATATTTTAATTCGATAATTTTATCTTCCTTTAATTGTCTTATGGCGTGAAAGCGGATATCAATGTGTTTTGTCCGCTTCGAAAATTTTTCATTTTCTATCATCTTTATACTGCTTTGGTTGTCATGGTAAAGTAAAATAGGTTTTACTTGATACAAGTTAAGATCTTCCAGCAGTTTTAATAGCCATAAAATTTCTTGTCCTGCCGTTGCTGCAGCCACATATTCCGCTTCAGCGGAAGAATATGCAATGCTTGACTGTAATTTTGTAGTCCATTGAATGGGATTATCACCCAGAAAAAAATATTGCCGGTGGTTGATTTTCTATTTTTAGTGTCCCCAGCCCAATCAGCATCAGCATACGCGATGAGTATTGGTGGTTTATTTTTACTTATTGTTAGGCATAGGTTTTTTGTGCAATTGAGGTAAATAATAATTCTTTTTGCCGCTTTCCAATCCTTCTCGCGTGGCGTTGCACTTCTCCTACTAAGTATATTTACTGGTGCCATAATGTCGGGTCGAGTGACTGTGGCAATATACAAGAGCGAACCGATCGCTTGCCTAAACTTTGTATTGTTCGGAAGTAAATTGTCGCTATCTTCTAATTTATAGAAACCTACTTCCATCGGTGTACCAATAGGTCTTGCATCTGTTAAATTTAACTTTCTAACCAAATCTTCTATTTTTGACTTTTGGTTTAATTTGTAACCATCATTCGTTTTGATTATGTTGGTTCCTAGGTACTGACTTATTTCGCCTAAGTCTTTTACTCCGTACTCATTTTGCAATTGTTTTATTACATCTTTAATTATTTCACTTTTACTCGCGATTAAAATATCGTCAACGTAGACGATGATATAAGTGAAATTTTCCTTTTCTTTTCTAGTAAACAAACATGAGTCAGCAGTGCTTTGCACAAAATTCATGTTTTTTAATGATTCTGCGATCTTTTTGTGCCAGGCTCTAGCTGCCTGCTTTAAGCCGTAGATTGTTTTATTCAGTTTACACACTTTGTTTTCACAATTTTTTTCTATAAAACCCTCTGGTTGTTTCATGAAAATTTCTTCTTCTATTTCGCCGTGAAGAAATGCAGTGTCGATGTCAATGTGTTGAACAGAAAGATTTTTATATGCCGCTGAGGCTAAAAATGTGCGGATTGTTGTGTGTGAAACTACGGGTGCGAAGGTTTCATCATAATCTTCGCCGTACTTCTGATTATATCCTTTCGCTACTAAACGGGCCTTGTATTTTTGTACATTTCCTAAATTATCTAACTTTCTCTTAAAAATCCACTTACAACCAATAATTTTCTTATTTGGTGGGGGATCCACTAAGTCCCAAGTTTTATTTTTCTTTAATGAGTGGATTTCTTGTTGAGCGGCTTTGAGCCAATTTTCTTTTTCTACTGGGTTGTTCATGTTTGCTATGTCATAAAAATCGGTTGGTTCGAATGTGTCATTTGTTTTTACGTGACATACGTATCTGTCGGGTGGTACTCCTCTATTTGACCTCTGAGACCTTCTCGGTTCTACGTCGGGTTGTTTGGACGCGGTTGGTTCTTCGTCCGAATTACTTAACTCTGTTTGAATGTAGTTGTTGTCATTGTCTGAGTTTTCTACCTCTTCGCTTTCTTTTAAGTTGTTTTCACTATTTTCTATAAATTTAACTGTTCTCGCTATTATTATTTTGTTTTCTTTTGTAAATATACGGTAACCTTTTGATTTGTTGTCATACCCTACAAGTATTCCTTCCTGCGCTCTATCATCTAATTTGTTTCGCTGATGTTTTTGTATATAGGCATAAGCTTTACAGCCGAATGTACGCAGGTAGTGTAAGGTGGGTTTTCGGTTGAACCAAATTTCGAACGGTGTTTTGTTTGTTATTTTGGTTGGTAGCCTATTCTGCAGGTGATTGGCGGTATTTATGGCTTCTCCCCAGAATTTTTGAGGTAAGCCTGCTTCGGAGAGTAGACTCCTAGTCATATCTAATAATGACCTATTCTTTCTTTCCGCTACGCCGTTTTGGCTCGGACAAAATGGTACCGTAAACTGGTGTTGGATACCTCTTGCCCTTAGGTATTCTTCCGTTTGTTTACCTAAATATTCCCCTCCATTATCGGATCTAATAGCTTTAGGGAATCTGCCGAATTGGGTTTTCACCATGGCTACATAATCTTTTAACTTTTCGTGAACTTCATTTTTATGCGAAAGTAAGTAAATTACTGTGAACCTTGAATAGTCGTCTATAAAGGTGACGAACATTGTTTTTCCCCCGATAGTAGGTGTACCGATAGATGTGCACACGTCCGTGTGTATCAGATCGAGCACTTTGCCTGTTTTGGGACAGTTTGTTGATTTCGGATATGGGGCATCACTTATTTTTGTTTGGATACATATTTCACACAATGCATTATGATTACAGTTATTTATTTTTATACCGTCTGCTAAGTTTTTATTTATTAATTCTTTTATCGCATTATAGTTACGATGGCCAAGCCGTTTGTGCCAAACTTCTATGCAATTTTTATTTTTACATTCATGTGCAATGTTTACTTTATTAGTTTCAGCACTTTCTAATAATTCGACTTGATATAAATTATTTTTCATTCTTGCTTCAAGATAAATATTCCCGTTTCGGGATAACGTGCATTTTTCTTTATCGAAAATTAATTTATAGCCATTCTGTGTTGCTTTGCTTACCGATATGAGGTTCGATTCTAATTCTGGTACATATAATACTTCTTTTAATGTGATTGTGTTTATCCCTCCATCGGATGTTTTTGTTTTAAATGTCGTTTCACCTGTACCGTGTGAATTCAGCGTTTTGCCATTGGCAATGATGACTGTCGTCTTTTCAGTGTCGTTAAACTTAGTGAATGCATCTTTACTGTTTAGAATGTGTGTCGATGAACCTGAGTCGATTATCCAGGTTTGTTTTCCTGGTTTCTGGACTAAAAAAGCTGCGTCGCTGCGTTTTCCTGAATTGCCCTGTGTTTTGTTAATCCGAATTGGTTCTGTTTCAGGGTTTTTGTTTTCTCTATAATTGTTTGCGTCTTCATAACATAACGATGATGTGTAATACTTGGATTTGTGCGGCTGTTGTTTTTGTGACGGTGAGTAAGTGTTTCTGTTCTTAAGATGCCAGCACTCTCTGTATGTATGGTTTTTTAATTTACAGTATGTACACTGTTTGTCCTTTTTATTATAGTGTTCAGCCGGAAACCTTTTATGCGTTTTAAACGCTTTTGAGGAATTCTCGCTCTGATCTGTGTTTTCTAAACGTCTTGTATATTCATCAGTGAGTTTTCCTTTTATAAACTCTGAATTAAGTTCATTTTCTGGACGGGCCTCGAGGGCTATAATTAAGGTGTTGTAGCTAGGTGGTAATGAACAAAGTAACAGAGCTGAAATGTGCGAGTCATTAATAGTTTCGCCTATGGCTGAAAGTTTATCAACAAGTTCTAAAATATGTGTAATGTGTTTTATTAGATTGCCGTTTTCTGGGAGTTTTGCTCCGTATAATTTTCTCAGCAAATATAACTTGCTTGAGAGATTAGCCCTTTCATGAATTGTTTTTAAAGCTTGCCAGGTTTCTCTGGCAGTGTTTAAGTGCTTTACATGCACGATCTGTGAGTCTTCAATACTCAAGTTGATAATTGCACGTGCTTTACGGTCCCTCTTCGTCCAGTCCGTGGTAATTGGATCTGGGGGATTTTGTGTTATTACATCAAACAATTCTTCTTTTATTAAAATCATTTCTGCGCGAAATTTCCAATTTGAGTAATTATGCGAATTTAATTTTTCGACAATTTGGACGTCTTTTATCCCTGCCATGTTTACTCTTATTTATATATGCGACGAACCTATTTCCTTTTTATTTATTTAGTTACTGTAAAATGAACGATTTCTTTTTTTTATTATTATTATTACTCACAACCAACAAATTGTTCATTCACTAATTATTTAAATGTTCATTACATAAAACATAAATATATAAATGTTTCTTTTTCATTCACCTTAATATTTCTGGTACAATAACATTCATTATTTTATTCAATGCAGCATCTTTTTATTTTTTTTTTATTCAGAACATGAATACTTTTAATATATTTATAATCTAAGCCACTATATAAAATTTTTCTTCTTTTTCGCTAAACATGAGCACTTTATCTGTCTCATTAATCTTTTTGTTGGAGTTTAAGTGGCCTATCAAGCCAAAAGCACTCCATTCTCGATAGCAGGAATTCGCTGTCTCATATTTAAACAATTAGAAAAAATCTCTTGTGGCTATGCTGCTTTTGAAATGGAAATAGGTAAAATGCTCTTACCTGGGATTCATCAATATCGCGATGACGTATAACTTCATCGGTGTGGCGTGGCCAGGGATTTATCCAAAAGCTTCTTGAAGAAATTATTTTATTTTATTTTGTGAAGCATTATTTATCCTTTGAAGTATCCTTTGAGAGCTTAATATGAATCGCTAAATCCATGGGAAGATATAATGTAATATGAATTAGTATTGTGTGTTTTTACGATAAAGAAAGATTCAACTTTTAGCTTTAAATACTTATAATTAAACATATTACTGGAGTATAAGAAACTCCGTCTTAACAGAGAGGCTACATGATTAAGAGTGAGTATACATAAAGCTGCTAAAAAACATATTCGCAGCGTAGAAAAAATATATAATAATTAAAAGTGTCTGGCAACAGTCAAAATGTTCAGATGTTCCTTTTAGTTACATATTAGTGATGAAATCTTAGTTATTAGAACATATGCTTTAGAGAGTTACTCAAGTGGTCTGTAATAGCACTCATTATCAAATGCGGAAGTAAAAAGAAGTAGTTCGTAAATTGGCTTGTTAAAATGATCTGTGTTTAGTAACCAAGTTCTTTCTTTTCTTTTTTTTTTAATCACTTTTAGCAGTTGCCGAAGAACATCTGGGGAATTAAATTTAACACTGAAGAAGCTAGAAACTTTAAATATAGCTCGGTAGTTACTTATAAAATATAAATGTCCTCTAAGAACAGTCGAAAATTAATTCAAAATTAACAAGTTGGAAATTGCTCGTCAAACGTGGCAAATGAGGTGCATTCGTACTATAACTAGTTTTATAATTATTTTTTGCACCTCATATTGTACTGAATGTATAATTTTTTGCACTTCATAAAGCGCATAGTCTGATACATCATTAAAATGCACTTCCAATAATTTTTTCCCATTCCCCGTAATGTAACGAAACACTTTTGACTGTCCCTGTAATTAAACTATACATCCGATTTTCCTAAAATTTGAAATAGCTCAACAAATTTTGCAACAATTATATATTTAAAATTTCAGACCATTCGGAAGGCTGTAATATCATTAAAATGCACTTGCAATAATTTTTCCCATTGGCCGTAATGTAAAGAAAAATTTTGACTGTCCCTGTAATTTAACTATACATCCGATTTTCATAAAATTTCAAATGGCTCGACAAAATTTTGCAACAATTATATCTTTAAAATTTCAGATCATTCGGAAAGCTCTAATATCATTAAAATCCACTTGCAATAATTTTTCCCATTGGCCGTAATGTAAAGAAAAACTTTTGACTGTCCCTGTAATTTAACTATACATCCGATTTTCATAAAATTTCAAATGGCTCGACAAAAGTTTGCAACAATTATATCTTTAAAATTTCAGACCATTCGGTTGGGTAGTTTTTACTCTGTTACATGCGGACAGACGGACAGACGGACGGACAGACGGACAGACGGACAGACGGACGGACAGACGGACGGACTGAACGACGACTATAGGTGCTACGTATTTATATAATTACGAACGCACCTAAAAAGGGGTGAAGCGAAGGGAAGGAGCGAAAAGCATTCTAAAAGAGTCCTAAATTGCGATTTCAATGGAATTCAGGAAATAATAAATCGATTACAGAAGTCATTGGTTGCGAATCAAGAGTGATAGTCCCTGTTCCTATACGGGCTATATTTTATGCCGGTGTCACTACCACCTGGTTAGCAGGAACAACAAGATACAAGAAAGCCTTTAAAAACATCTAAATTCCGTTTTCCATAAATATTAGGAAATACCAACCGATTTCAGGGTTAATGCTGGCAAATTAATGGTCACAGTCTCTGTTTCAACATTTTTCGAGACATTCTATTTCAAGTCTGTTTTGGCATTTCATGTTGGTGCCACTAACACCAGAGAGGTAGTAGACTGTTAGACAAGAAGCTTGGAATTTGACATGATGGTTAATTTTAAGATGCAAATGTGTTAAGGTGGTTTCTAAAAAAATTAAAACTTGAAATGAATACAAATATGAGCGTATGAAATGAGCATAAAAGTCACAAAATACTTTCTAAATTATCATTTATTTGGAATTAGTTTTAGTTCTTCTTCTTAATTAAAATCCCATTTCTGTCTATTGCACTTTTATAATGAAGTTTAGTCAAACTGTGGCTTAATTTGTAATTTTGAATTATTCCAAAAAGTGTTATTCTAATAAAAAATGGTCAATGCAAATATCACTTGGCATATTTCAACTATTACGCGAGCAAAGCCGCGGGGTTTGCTAGTATAGCATGTTTAGATGTATATAAGTTTTATGTACGAAATAACCGTTCTTTAAGACTGTTCTCAAATTTAAACTGGCTACTTTCTAACACATTTTGTATTTCATTTTTATTCGCAAATGTATCAAATTGGCAGGTGTTCTTTTTAAGAAACTGTGTAATCGAACTGTTTTATTTTTCCGTTTTTAAGACTTTCCAACAAAGTTGAAAAATGTTTATAAATTCGGTTTGTCTTTCTGTCTTTCCGTCCGTGCTCTAACTCGCGTAAATATAGTCCAATTTCAATGAAATTCTTAGATGGTATTGGGTATCACTATGGCATGTTTGCTATTGTAAATGAAGTGTATAGCATTTACGGTTCATTTACCAGAGACACTCAAAATAATTCCGTTACATTACGATGTATGGGGGAAAATCGTTTGCGGTGTATTTTAATGATATCACTCTATTTTAAACATACTGAAATTTATATATATCACCGAGGTGTAAGGGCACTTACTGTAGAATATGGTATCCATAGAATATATCTTTCATTTACAGGGTCTCACAAAAGAATTTGGCTAAAAAAGAAATTTAACTATTGAAGTCTATGAACAATAATTGCTGGAAGTGCATTTTCAGTTGTGGTATGCGTTCTTAAATTGAACTGTTTTTTTTTTTTTTTTTTTTTTTTTTTTTAAATATTATTTGGTGTAGATAAATTCTATAGATCATATACAGGGATGCACAAAAGTTCTGAAGTACATTTCCGTTTATTCACGGAAATGGCTCAATGAAAGTTATCAATTGTGCAATGCGTTTCACTGAACTAACTTCTAGCATACTATGTAGTATACATACAAATCCATAAATCATATACAGGGCTGCACAAAAAAACTAATAGTTTTCCGACTTGATTGTAACAGCAGGATTTGAGTTTTTAAATGCGGTAGGAGTTTTTCAAATTGTTTATTTAGACATTATCATTCAACCTTAAAAACTGTGAAGTTTTTTTTTACAGTATTCCAAATGTGTTGGAAAGTGTTACATAATCTATGCTGGACGCATAATTTTTCGTTCTTGTCTTTAAAAGAAAAAGATTTTTCAGAAAATGCAGTCAAAGTTGGTGTTTTGAACTGAATTTCAAGACGAGACAGAACGCAGACGACGCAGAAAAGAAAAGAAATACTGCCGTCCTCATGATGCAATTCGTAAATCAGAAAAAAAAAACTGTTTGATTACAAATCACTTCAATAATCATGCCTGTAAGTATGCTTTTATGTTTAAAAATGAGTCAGAAAATATGTCAGAACGTTTCGTGTTGCTGAGCGGGAAAATATTTTTTTGAGAAAGGAAGGAAATAGTACTCTAGAAATTTTTATTTAAAATGCTCCATGCTAATTCTAAATGATTGAAAACTAATTATTAGTTTAGTTTAACTACTAAAAGAATACATAGTTGTGTATTTTTTTCGATATACACAAATCATTACTAAAATTATAGAACTATTTTCCATAAATTGGGCAAGCTTTCTCTGTGTTTTCCCTTAGTATTGAACCTGTTAATTATAACTTTGTTCATTATAGCTTTGTAAATTATTCTTTGTTTTATATACGGATACCCATCTATATGAAAATGAAAAATGGAACAATTAACGTATTTGAGAAATTTGAAAAAGACTGGAAGAAAAATAGTTCGTATAGGAAAATAATCATTAGTTAAAGAGAGATTTTAAACTTTCGTAAAACTAATTGAAAACTTGATAGGATTTGAATCGCACGCAGACTATTTAAGGTAGCCACATACCTTCGGAGATGATTTTTTGAAATTTTCTCTTTATACCAATTTTTTATGATGACACTTAAGTTTAAAATTTGAAAAATATGTAACTATTTTAGAAATAAATTACACAGAAATAAATTTTTAAAAGAGAAAAAATTAGTCAAAATTATGTGTCCGCAAAACATGATAACTCAAAAAAAAAAAAAAAAAAAAAAAAAAAACCAAATGTATTGGCATTTTATAAATTGCATAATAAAGAGAATAACTTTCTCTAGGACATAGAGCATATAATATCATTATAATAACATCTATATTTCAGTTGCTGTGGCAGTTGAAGTACTGGTGTAAAGAAAAATTTGTAAAATTCGTTGCAATTTTATCACTGTATCTCTGTAAATATAAAACTAATTAATATATTATCATGAGTGTAGTCTATTATCCAGGGCCGAAACCAGCTTTTTTTGCACCCGGGGCAAACATGGATTTTGGCGCCCCCCCCCCCCCCCCCCCCTTTTCCGTAAAGTATATTTACAAAGAGAATTTTTTCTAATTTTCTAATAGCCGACATTTTAAAATTTAAAATATGTAATACTGAACTATGTAATCAACAATCGCAGATCTAAAGGGGAGGTCACGGGGGTCATGACCCCCCCTCTGAACAGCAACAAAAAAATTCTAAAGATAATTTCTTAAATGAAATATACAGTAGAGTCCCGATTAATCGAATTTCTGCTTTAACCGAGTTATTTAAGTCTGATAAAAAAAAATTATGGCCATTTTTTTCCCATTCTGACCAGAAAATCAGAGTTCTAACTTTTTACGGCTGCTCTTTCATCTTCACCAAACACTTCATTTATAATGGCTGTTTCACAATAATGGAAGCCATCAGCAGAGCTGTCAAGTGTCTGGCTTTTTGGATACCGGTATTTTAATACAGAAAATGTTGTTTTATTTAATTGGAACATTCTGCGGATTTAAAAGAACAGCATTTTCTCTAAGATAATACTGGTGTGCAAAAAGCCGGAGACTTGGCAACTCTGCATCAGTCTATCAGAAGAAAATGATCCATTCCAAAGGTATAATCCTTCATTTGGCGCCCGGGGCAGATGCCCCCTCTGTCCCCCTTAGTTTTGGGCCCTGTTATTATCTCAATAAACATTTGTAAAAGAATTACACAAAATTTCAAGGCGTTTCCTGCATGATTTTTTGCTGTAGGAGGTTTTGCGTATAGTAAGAATTTGAAAAACTTCATTTTGAGAAAAAGCTAAAAATAACTTTTAAACACAATTCAGGAGATGTAATAGCTGTAACTTTAAACATTAAACGGCTGTAACTCTGGTTCCAATTAAGATACAAACACAATTTACGGGGACAGTTCCCTTTCAACCGGTCAAAAATGCTATAAAACTGATTCAATTTCCATAATTTTTCACAAATTTAATAATAAAGCAAATTGCGTGAAAATTTTTGGATTGTTATTTATAGCATTACTTGTTACAATAACCAAAACAGATTGATGAAAAATGTGTAAATTTTATTGGGGTCTCAGAACTCTTAAAGCTTTAAAATTTTCGAAATTTTAATTTTTTTAGATATTAAACTACTGTCTTTTCTGAACATTTTGGTACAAATGTTTCCTTGAAATTCCCATTAGAACAGATGTTATGGCTTTTAGAATTATACACGCTCAATAGCTGAAGCGGCGGGCGTTTCAGAAACTTTGAAGTCAATTTTCTCCAAATGACGTTTTTGGGCATAACGCGCACGATATCTCAAAAACTTCTGAATTTTTTTTTCATGAAATTTTCAAAACATATGTTTCATGTTAGTCTGTATAAACTGAACCTAAAATTTCCTTCTTATTGTTCAGAAATATATTCTTTATAGGTGATTATACTGTTGAAAATTTCTAAGTTTTGCATTAACTAAATACAACTTTGTATTAAAAATAGAAAAATGCTTTAAATACAAATTTATTTAGGTTCAGAGTAATTATTACAATTTGAAGCATATGCAGGACCCAAAATTTTCCTTCTACTTGCAAAATTTATTTTGTAATCGTGCGCATAATCTGTTATGCCAATTTTCCGCTCGTCCAATGTCTGATATTTTGGAGCCCACTGTAAATTCTAATTCTGCATCTTGTAAGTTTTCAAATACATGAAATGAAAGAACATACTTATATCTTTTATCCCAATATAAAATTTTGTCTTAAAATCAATTACATTTTAAGATATTATATGTTGAAAATGGTCTTTTTTTTCGATTTTTCCAATTTTAAGAGTCCTGAGATCCCTTAAGTAACCTACTGTTTTCTTGTTTTCGTAATTACTATACATATATCACTGCGCGCATGATTTCTCAAAAACTATTAAAGATAATGGGTTTCAATTTTCTGAGTACATTAATATTATACTTCTGCATAAAATGAACTAAAATCTTAGAATTATCTTAATAATAAAAATTTCATTAAATATATATATATATATGCGAGAAATTTTGCAGATTTTTTTTTATATTTTTGTTATTAATTATAAATATTATAAATGAAGATAATTAAAAAAATTTAGTTCATTATGTTAAGCGTTGTGTTGTCTTTAAATTAAAATCTATTTAAAGTTAATAAATTAAAATGAACACGGGATATCATGCACGCAGTGATATATGGTAATTACGGAAACAAAAAAACAGTAGGTTGCTTAATTAATTTTTCCTAATTAATTTAAATAGTTTTCATCAATCTGTTTTGTTTATTGTAACAAGTAATGCTATATTTAACAATCCAAAAAATTTCGTTGAATTTTGCTTTATTAGTTAGTTTGTGAAAGGGTACGGAAATTGAATCAGTTTTCTAGCATTTTTGACCGGTTGAAGGGGAACTGTCCCCTTAAGCATTATTCGACAGTTAAAAGATTCCATTTTAATATTATTGCAAAAAGGGAAAATCGATATTTTGATCGAAAATAACGTTTCAAAGGTGTACGGATACCTTAAATTGAATCCAAATAATTTATCAATAAATAAGTAAATAAAAATATTCAAACATTGTTTTCCAATGAATTATTTAATTGCAATTGTTTTAATGTTGCTCATCTTAAATCTTGCTCTTTAAAAACAAATTTCATAAAGTAATCACAGTTTTTAAGTAAAAACAAAGTTTTCTACTGCCTACTACATTAGTATTTTTTGGTAAATTCAACGGAATTTTTTCTCAAAGTGCATGTGAGCAACAGCCTTAACATAATTCGACAAATTTACTGTAGCATATGAGAAATCCACTTCACAGCAACTGCATGCATGCATGTCATTAATACTTTGAATGCGCACAGATGCATCTGGTGAACTTTAGACAATTGTCAGGCACCTAGATGTCTTTTCCGTGACGGCTCAGTCCCGCGTAAATTTGTTGATACACCCTAGGGAGGGGGGGGGGGGGAGCAAAATTATATTATTACCCCCCTTCTCTTCGTTTAAGCCATAAACGAAACTTAATTTACCAGAGTGGTAGATACATAATGAATCGCGTTCAATAAATAACTGTCAGCCTTTTTTCAGTACTGTTATATCAAAGGTCTTTCGTGAGTCCATTTAATGAAATGCAATCACAATTTCATTGTAGAACGTTATTCAAACATGTGTATAACTGAGGAATCGAGATAGTAAACAATAGACGTGTCACGGGTATACCTTCCTTTTTTTTTAATCTTTATTTTTTTTTTATTATTATTCCTTGGTTGTTCAGCATTATCCTATTTCTCTTTGTTTACACTTTGACTCTATGGCAGCATTAATTGAGAGTAACGTTTGTGTACTTTTCAAGTGCCATGTCGTTATTTTTCACTTTTTCTGATCTTTGAATAAATGATAAGAGGTTATTTATTTTCTGGTCGGTAAATTTGTTTCTGAAAGAGCAGAAAATTCTCGCTGTTCGTTGCTATGTTAGTTGTGCAGTTTGAATAAAACTACGTGTTTTTTAATCTTTCAAATAATGGAAAGTAATTGGAAATCCATAAAGCGTTATTGGTTGTTTTCGCTAATATATCAGCACTTTGTATTTTTTTTTTAATCGTTTAATTTTAACGAAAAATCTACCGCTACTTGTAACTTTCGCCTGTTGTAAAAATGTAATAACCAACCCTCGCCATCCCCTCTCTCCCTTCTTTTTTTTTTTTTTTTTTTTTTTTTTTTTATTTTATTTTATTTTATTTTATTTTATTTTTAATATCTTAAAAATCTGAAGATTATAGGAAATAATCAGTATAACACTAGGTAATTATAGGCGATTTCATCATTCGAAGAAGATTTTATTAAGTTTCTAAAGTAATGAAGCTTTAAATTATTTTAGTTGATGTTTATAAAGTTTTTGTTTCAGATAAATAATTACAAGCTTAAACATATCTCATTCATTTTAAACTCTTTTTAACATATAGTTGAAAAGTATTTATGAATTCAATTTGTCTATCCATCTGTCTGTCCGTGATCTAACTCGCGTAAAAATGGTCAGATTGCCATAAAATTGATGTATGTTGTTGGTGTTTACAGTAGAATATTCTGCATTTAAAATAAAGTGTGTAGCATTAACGGTTCATTTACAGGAACACTAAAAAAAAATTACACACATTATGGCCTATGAGGAAAAATCTTTTGTTGTGTATTTTAATCATATTACACTACTTTAAATATATTGAAATTTGTATATATAACTGACGTTACAACAAAACGCTTACTGTAGAATCTGGTGTGCATATAATTTATCGTTCATTTACAGGCACACACTAAAGTATTTGGCTACAGTTCTGCCTATAAAGAATAGTTGCTGGAAATGCGTTTTCATTTGTAATACGCGTTTTAAAATTTAACTACGTTTTTGCATATTACTTGATGTGTGTAAATTCATTAGATCATATACAGGGCTACACAAAAGATCTGGTGTATTTTCGTTTATTGACGGGAATTGCTGAATGGGAAATTTCAACTGTGCTAATTGAACTAACTTTTAGCATATGCAATATACATATGTGAATCTATTGATCATATACAAGGCTGCACAAAAAAATTCGTATATTTTTTGTACTATTCGTGGTAATTGCAAAAACTGAGTTTTCAAATGCGTTATGCATTTTATAAATTGTTTATTTAGACATCTTCCACCTTAATAAATTGCAATGTTTTGTTACAGTATTCTGAACGTGTTGGAAAGTGTTTTACAATCTATGCTGGACTGATGAATTTTTGTTCTTGTTAAATATGTGTATGGTATTATATCACCATAAAATACTGTGAGAAAATATGAATATAAATGTCTGTATAGTACGAAAAACAAAATCCGAATTTTTTAATTTAGTAGTCCAACGACTGCCATCTCACCTGGACTGGGTGTGTTGTGGCAGAACGAAATTCATAGATATAGAGTTAAGGGGATCCGGGATACAACAATCTTCAAATTTTGTAAAAATATTTTATTTCATTAAAAAAAAAAATCTCTGTTTATTTCTGCTAAAAATGACTTTTAAATCATGTTTCTATCTTAATTAGAACAAGAAATATTAATTTTTTCGTTTTGGTTTGTTTTCAAAATCTAGCTTTCAAGCAATGGCTGTCATGGAAACGACTTCTTGTAAAAATGCGTTTTTCTTCATGATGGGTTTTTTCAAATTTCTCGTATTTAAATTATTATAAGTCAAGAACCGTTAAAGATAAATGGTTCAAACTTGGAACATGTCTTTTTCAATTGTTTTACTTTAATTTTGATTCAGAATATTTGAAAAAAATATTTACTTTTGAAAATATGATTTTTTTAAAAAAAAGTTGCACCATTTTTAAAAAAAATTTTTCGTTAAATATTTTTAGTTTTTTAAAAAATTAATATTTTTAAAAATGCCGAATTCAAATTAAAACTGATATATTTCTGTGTATTTAAATTAAAAAAAAATGAAATTCTATTAATAATATTTCGAGCTATAACGATTTTAAATTACCCCACCTTTTTAATAAATTTTAAATTTTAAATTAAAAAATTATATATATGAGAAGTTTTATCACGTGATTTTGTTTACAAATGATATGGTTAACCATCACAAAAAAATTCAGAATTTTAACTCAATAAATAAAAATTATTTGAAAATGTGTCCCGGACCCCCTTAAGTCTATTCTGGATTCGTCTAGTTCAGCCATACTCAATCTTTTTTTCTTGCGGGCCGCAAACAAGCGTTTCCGACGTTAGGTGGACCGAAACACACTTAAAAAAGAATAATTCAAGTAATAAAATAACAAAGTAGTAAAACAAAGCAGCATAATAAATTTAAATCAGTATGGTTGAACGTTTGTCTCGGAAGAAATGTTACAAAAATTTTTTAACGCCACTATTTCCGATGAACAATAAATTTTGTGGTAGATTTCTGTTGCAAATGTTGTAGAAATAGGTCGCGAATTTTGTTGTTAGGAAATAGTAGTGCAAAAATTTTGTGTGACAAACGATCAATCCTAAAAAGCAGTATCAGTTATATAATAAGTATAAAAGGTTGTAATATAAAAATTCAGAATTTTCAAGTTCTAAAGAAAAGAAATCGGAAGTTTTTCTGTAATTATAGTACATTCTTTTGGTCAATGCAAAAACTTTATTTTCTTTTAATTGTGGAAATTTATAGTGCAAACTTAATTTGGAATAAAGTTTGATTAATGTTGAAACTTAAGAAATATATACATCACTGTAGCATAGGGTTGCTTGTTTGACCTCCACTTTAATTAAGAACATCCGAATTAGCAGGGCCCGACTTAGGCTATGGAGGGACCCGGGGCAAGCATCATTCTGGGGGCCCCTTTTATCTATCTATAGATTTTTTTGTGAATAATGTGGAAGTAGCTAGTACTGAACTTAAAACATATTGTATTATATGCATAAGTTTTGTACCCGGCACTGCTTACATCTGTATACAGAGTGTCACAAAAAGATGGTCACAAAATACTAGTAACGATAATAATAGAAAAAAAAATGATAGATTTTTTGATACGAGTATTTCTTTCCAAATTTTTACTTTGCTTATCTACGTACCTTATAAGATGTCTAAAAGAAAATGCCCCAAATCGGTCATAATTAATGGTTTTAACTTGCCACGTTACGAGAAAAACGTTAAAGAATTTCTTTTGAAAACAATAGAATACTAAGTTGTCATGATAAAATATTAATCATTAGTTTTCTAATATATAGTTTGTTTTTTGCATGGGTGGATAGGGTACTGGAAGCAGGAGGGGGAAGGGGGACCGCACTTCTTCCTAAATGTTTGAAAATATATGAATTTTGGTCACTTTTGTTTAATTTTAAACATTTGGCACCTTTTAATAAAAATCCTGACTACTCTCATGGGGGGCTCCTAAAAAGGGGGGCCCGGGGCAGCTGCCCCGCATGCCCCTGCATAAGTCGGGCCCTGCGAATTAGTGACAGAAATTAAAAAAGTATTTTTTGCTTTATTTAATGAAAGAAATTTTGTGATTACATAAAGTACAGACTCTTTTAAAATTTCCGGCATGAATGTGAAATTTCGAAATAAAAATGGAGGCCAAACTGGTAACCCTTCTGTAGCACAAATAAGGACTACATGTAAAAAGAACATTTGACTAAGGAAACTGCATTTAAGATGGTTTGATATAATTTAAATTAATTATAAAAAACAGGATAGGTTTTATCTTCTCATGAAAATATAGAAAAAAAAATAGCAAATGTCTTAAATACTTTTTATACGCAAATCAAGTATTTTAAAAATAGGAATTAATGATTATGTGGCTCGGGCCGCCGAATGAGTATGGCTGCTAGTTCAACCGATCTTTCAACCAAAAACAGTTTTGAAAAAGCTGATGTTCTTAACTAAAATGAAAGTGAAATCACTGTTGTGTTTCAATAACCACAGACGCTAAGTATTGTATATCTTATTTTTAGAAAGAAGTGAAAATGACAAAAGAAAAAAAAATAACAAAAGCAAAATAAAATAACAAAAGCAAAATAAAATAAGATATCTGTGTAAACATAGAAAGTGTAACAGGTTAGTTTTGTGTACTTGCAAATTACACCCACTAATCAAGTTGTCAAAAATCTATGCTGAATTAGAGGTCTGCACGGGCCGGAATATCCAGGACCGGACCCGGCCCGGTCCGAACGAAAGCTATCTTGGCCCGGCCCGGTGTAAAAATTGGAAGTTCGGACCGAGCTCGGCCCGGTCCGTTTGCATTTTTACAGTTCTCAGCCCGTCCCGGCCCGACAGAATTTCTACAAAAAAAAAAAAAAAAAAAAAAAAAAATCCATTTTTTTCTCAACATACAATTACGATTCTTTTAATGAATAATACTACATACATATTTATGGGAACATTTTGCAGTACATTTTACATTACTATGATGTTCGCAAAACAGAAAACACACAATAGTAAACATTAACAATTACTTACAGTGTTTTAGTCATCGTGTCTACAGACATTTCAAAATGGAAATAAGGATTCATTAAAAGATTAATGTAGTTCATCAGAATAAAGGATTAAAAACATGATAACTTTTGAAGCTGTATAATAAAAAGTAGATTTGTGAAAATATTTCACTCAATTTTAAGGCTTTTCTCAAATCCAAAGGAGCTACAATTCGACACATTTATGAATTCTTTTCTTTTCGGAAACGCGTAAGATTGGCAGGTATTCTTATTCAGAAGCTATGTAAATGTCGTTTTTTTCATAGATAAAAGTAATATATCTTTCTGAAAATACTGCCAAAGTTAGCGTTTTGAATCGAATTTCTGGAAGCGATGGCACAGGAAAGGAGAAAAACGTACAGTCACGTGACAGGAATCTCTGTTATCTCTGTAAGTAATTTATCAAATATGGAAAAAGCTATTCGTTTCCAAATGCCTTCAATAGGCAGGCCTGTCAATTTTATGCCTTTATAGTTAAAAATTTTGTCAGAAAATGTGTCTGAAAGCTTCGCATTGTTGAGCAGTGAATATGAGAACCACCTTAAGGTATATTTCCAAAGATACTGTTAAGAGAAGTTCATTATCACTATTAATACTACAAAACACAATGACTGTTCTACACATCCTGAGATCGATTAAGACCAGTTCCGTCCCGGCACGAGTCTGCTGAAAAAAAAATTAAACTCGGAATCAGACATTTTGTAACTGTACGATGCCGATCTCTACGATGGACGTGTTACATTTCTGTATTGATGTTGTTAAACTCGCATCGGCTCGTGACACACATTTATACTTCTCGAGAAAATCATATTCATTGAAAACGGCTCGTATTTTATCTGCTTCGCTTAAATTCTTATATCGGGTCGATAGGCCCGATTAAATTTTTTTCCGGCCCGGCTCGGCCCGTTGAAAAAATTGTCCTAATACTGCCGGCCCGCCCCAGCCCGTTTGAAAATTCGCCTTCATTCCGCCGGCCCGGCGGGCCGGGCCAGGTACGGGCCTCGGGCCAAGCCCAGGCCCGTGCAGACCTCTATGCTGAATAAGAGTATTATTGTGCATTTATATGGTTTTTTTCTTTTTTTTTCTGTTATTCCTTAAAATATTGGATTAATTTTATATGCTTATAAAATACATTTTGCATCTGCCTCTCAAAGTCCTCACCTCAGCATTGTCAATATTATCTCTTAAGTCATTTAGAGAGAGTGACTATTCCAAAAATCTTTCTCTTATCTTTAGTAATTACAACAGGCAGATAATCTACAGATGGTAAATACATTTCGAACCAGAGGTAGTATCTGCAGTCGGACCTCTATTTAACGAACCTCTATTTTGAAAATTTCGCTATTTTGCGAATTTCTCTATTTTGCGAACTTTTCCTTGGAACCAAGAACATTTTACGAATTTCTTCATAAAATAACCTCCAAATAGCGAAGTGCATTCTCTATTTAACGAACTTTTTCTTGTGATCTAATTTTTTTTTTCTCCCCATTTCTCAAAATATTTTTGGACATTTCAAACTTATTCTTTGTTTAAACACATTTTATGATCTTCAATGGCCCTGAACTGGTTTTACCAGGCGCTTTTTTTTTTGTCAGAAGTGAGAATTCGGTAAGTACGGAAGACGAAGACGATAATCCCTTAGAGTAACTTAAAAAAATGTGGATACAGATGAGAAAAAAAGGAAAAATTAACCGGGATGTGCTGATTGATGATTGTATTTCACTTAATTCTGAAATTGAGACCTCGGAAACACTATCCGAATTGGATATTTTCGACAGTGTGAAAAATAAAAACAATACAGCAATGAATTGTGATGAAGACGAATATGATGATGATGGAAATGAACATGATGCAGGAATTAACAAAACTTCGTATGATGAAATGCTAAAATCATTTGAAAGAATCCGACGCGGATTATAGTTAGAAGAAAATACGCATGAAGGGGTTTTTGGTGCATTGCAAAGATGTGAGACGTATTATGAGAGAAAGCACTTTTTAAAAGAAAAAACTCAGTCAAAATTAACAGAGTTTTTCAGAAATTAAATTTAAGGACGCATATGTCAATGTATGGTTAAAATTATTTGTTATAATAATAATAAATACGATAATGTCATTAAAATTCGTTAATTTTAATGTAAAGCTATTTATTTTAAACAGAAAATCCAGTGTATTCCCGGACAATGTTTTGTTTTCCTTGCAGATTTCAAAGATTTAAACACATAGAAAAAATGAATCGATGACGGATATTGGTGGGTAAGATAAATAAAACAAATCGATGTAATTTATAAAAAAAAAAAAAAAATGTGATTAATTACTTTTAGTAAAAATATTTAGTGTTTATAAATTTAAAATCTGTTTTATGTAGTTTAAGCTATTTTAAAGGGTGAATCTTTATTTAACGAATTTTCCATATAACCAACTTTTTTCCGGGATTTAGCGACTTCGTTAAATAGAGGTTCGACTGTAATTGTATACTATAATCACAACGCGCAGCTAGATGATTTGTACTCCCCCCCTCCTTATTTAAATCCACTAAACTGCATGTTTTGGTAACCAGGGCCTGTTTTCTGCCCAACAATCACTCTAGTAATATAACTAATAGATTTTCTAAAAATATATCGGAGAAGTTACATGGATGAAGAACGTGAATTGAGAAGAAAGGAAAAGCTTTATATAGTAGAGTGCCGATTATTCCAGTTAATACGGACCAAGCTCACCTCCGATGAGCAAAAAAATCGGATAAACCAGATTTACACAAATTGTCACTAACTAAGGAGATGAAATATAAATTTGCACTTAATCCATTCATTTTTATGGTACTAGCAACATTTCTTTGATGTACATTTCCGTTACTTTCAAGAAAAACGGGAAAAGAAATTGTTTATTTGAAAAGCCCTTGATAGCTTTTTATTTGTTGAATGTCAATTTTGCTGCAACTTTTTTTTTTGTTGCTTTTGCTGCAGTATTACGCTACCGCATAGCTATCAATTTCTAAGATTTTTTCTTACCACTAAAACTTACCAGTAAATTTTGCCTAATTCAATCGCCGAAATCTAACAATTGTCAACGATTAAATAAGGCAAAAATTTGTAGTAAATTTTAGAAGTTACAGAACCATACAAATTAGCAGCTATGTGAGCTTCTTTTTTTTTTTTGCTCAAGGTATTAAATAGTTTTTTTCAATCGAACTTATACCTTTCGAATGGATTATTTCCTTCTGATGGGCTGATGGCTTCCATTATTATGAAACAGACATTATAAATGAAGTGTTAGATGAAGGTGAAAGAGCAGTCTTAAAAAAATGGCCATAATAATAATAATAATAAAAATATGGCCCTTTTTTACCCATTCTGACCAGAAAATTTATTTCCTCTCTCTTGAGAACATAATTGAGTTGTTAAATAATCACTTGTTTTTTGTCTTCATTCAGAAGTAGCCAAATCGACTTGAAAGAATGGTACTCTTGAGGTAATGTGTCTAGGATCTTGGAAATTAGTAGCAGATGGAGCAGTTAAACTCAGTGCTTTCTTTGAAGACCCAAGTTTAATTCGCTACAGAGGTTCTTTAAATTCGATAGATGAGCAGCCATTCTGCCATTCACTGTCCACTCACATTGAAAAAATTCTAGACAAAGATTGTACAATTGGTTATCAGAGGTAGCTTCATAAAGCTTCTGATGTTCTAGCCATGCCTCTCTTGCATTATCGAACCTCATGATTTTCTGCACAGTTTCCTCTGTCATGGAATCTGTTAGTATCACAGGTGCTTGCTTTTTTACATTTGCCAAGGTCTTCTTTATACTTCTTCAAAATTGCTTCATTAGTTCCATCGAGTGGCAGATCCGGTTTAACTATCTTTCCTTCGACAATGTCTAAAGCATCAGCATAATAATTTAAAGCAAATTTGATTCTGTATCTCCACATCATCGGTCAGTCGGTTTATCCACTTAATGGTTTTATCTGAAACTTTCTTATCTCCATAATTAGTACTTCACTCTTATTGCAATATTGTGGCAGCCGCAGAAAGGCAAGGGAGAAAATTCTTCGTTCGGAATGGCAGCTGGCCAGAGCCGTTGTCATAGCAGCGCAGACGAAAATGTTTACATTGCGTTTTTGTGTGTTCGAATACGATGAGTGTCAGAATCGACGTTTATCAATGTTCTACGAATAAAGGTAGTAAAGTTTTTTTAAGTGAGTGATTATATTATACGAGCGACTCACCACAATGGTGACCATGGACTGTTCTTATATAGAGCATCAGCCTTCCTAGATGAGTTGGAATGTTATCCGATCATCTTCATCTTTCAAAGAATACATCGTTCTACAGCGGCTCGATGGAAAGCAGATAAGTTCTTCTGAGTCATTTTCCTGATATTTTTTCTGTTATTTTATTAGAAAAATTTAACTCGCGAATTTATTTTGGTTTGATTGTACTATTTTATATATTTATTACCATAAATCATGTCTAGTGTCGATGCTGTTCAAATTCCATTATATAACAGATCAGATCCTGCGCTATGGTTTGTGATGTGCGAAAGCACATTTGCTTTAGCTACCCCCAAAGCAATATCAGAATCTGTTACAAAATATAATTATATAGTTTCGCATCTTCCACCCGATGTTGCATCAATCATTCGTGATATTTTAATGCAACCAGATGCTACTGACCCTTATGGTGTCTTAAAAAGGGAATTAATTGCGCGCTCAGGTGAATCATCCCAGCAAGAGATACGACAGCTCTTGTCTGGAGAAGAACTAGGAAATCGGAAACCTTCAGATTTATTACGTAGTATGAAACGTCGCGCGGAATCCCTAAATGTTCCAGACAATTTAATGTTAGAATTGTTTTTGCAACGATTACCAAATTCTGTTCAGACAATTTTAGCGGCTGTTTCTGAATTAACCCTTGATAAAGCAGCGGAAATTTCAGATCGTATTTCAGAAGTTACCCCTTCCCCAGCTTCTGCAATTGCCGTGTCCTGCTCGAATGAACAGGCGATAGAGGGTAAATTATTGAAAGAAATCGAAAAATTAAATAAGCGCATCGATCAGCTTGCTGTTTCACGTGGTCGGTCCCCATACCGCAGAAACTGGAGTAAACCTCGAGGGCGAAGTAATAGTGATAATCGGGATTCAAGTATCTGTTGGTATCATAGACGATTTGGAAAAAAATGTAGGGAAGAAAAATGCATAAAGCCGTGTTCTTGGGCGGGAAACGAAACCAGCAAAAAGTAGAGGCGACTTATTCTTTGCCTCAACAGTCACGTCGCCTGTTCATTAGAGACCGGACTACAAATGTTTCTTTTCTGGTCGACACCGGTTCGGACGTGTCAATCCTTCCTGCCAACAATGTACAAAAACGGAATCCACCCGTACAAACGCTTTTGGCTGCTAATTCTTCCCCTATAAATGTTTATGGTCAACAAACCCTTTCTCTAGATTTTAAGTTAAGACGAAAATTTAATTGGACTTTTCTAGTGGCAAATGTTAGTACACCAATTTTGGGAGCAGATTTTCTCCATAATTTCGAATTGGTTCCAGATCTCCGCCACAAATGTCTAAGAGATTTAAAAACAAAATTTGAAACAACAGGTCACATGAAATGTGCATTAATTCATTCAGTAAAAACAATCAATATTGATAATATATATAATGAACTTCTTAAACAATTCCCATCTATTACAAAATTACCAGATCCCAATCAGCCTGTCAAACACAACACAATGCATTTTATTTCAACAAAAGGACCTCCAGTTGTGGCAAAACCCCGCAGGTTGGCTCCGGATCGCCTGAAAATTGCTAAAACAGAATTTCAAAATATGATACAACTCGGACATTTAAGACCTTCACGTAGCAACTATGCATCACCTTTGCACATGGTTCCAAAAAAGGGAACTTTGGAATGGAGACCTGTAGGTGATTATCGTGCCTTGAATGCGCAAACCAAAAAAGACAGATACCCGATACCATGTATAGCTGATTTTACTGCTAATTTACGTGACACTAAAATTTTTAGTCGACTTGACCTCATCAAAGCATATCATCAAATACCAATCAATCCTGATGATATTCCCAAAACAGCGATATGCACACCTTTTGGATTGTTCGAAAGCACACGCATGCAATTTGGCTTATGCAATGCGTCTGCAACATTTCAGAGATTCATAGATGAGGTAATACGTGATTTACCAGGCGTCTATGCTTTCGTCGATGATATACTCATAGCCTCTAAAAATGCCGAGGAGCATTATCATCATTTAAAAGCACTATTTTCCAAATTAGCAGAATATGGTTTGTGCATAAATGTATCCAAGTGCACATTTTGTAAACCTACCATTGATTTCTTAGGATTTCGAATATCTGAACATGGTATTCAACCACTTCCAGATAAAGTTAAATGCATAATCGATTTTCCGCAGCCCACAACCTTATCTCAACTTCGAAGATTTTTGGGTATGTTTAATTTTTATAGGTCTTTCATATATCAAGCTGCACACATACTTGCGCCTTTAGTGAAATTGTTAGAAGGCCATACAAACAAAAAGAAATCTCGTTCCCGTGTTCCTAAAACAGAACCCCTTAATTGGAACGAAGATGCTGAAAAAGCTTTCGTAGCTGCCAAAAATGCAATATCTCAGGCTGCTCTTTTACGGCACCCTATTCCAGACGCTCAGTTGAGTATATGGGTTGACGCCTCAGATGTCGCGATCGGCGGCACCCTTATGCAGTTTTATCAGGAACGTTATGAACCTTTAGCATTTTTTTCCATGAAATTAAACAACAGTCAGCGGAATTGGTCAACATATGACCGGGAATTATTTTCTATTTATTCGGCAATAAAAAAATTTCGGCACATGCTAGAGGGGAGAATTTTTCAAATTTATACTGATCAAAAACCGCTAATTTATGCATTTAAGCAAAATCCCCATAAATGTTCGCCGCGGCAATCACGCCATTTAGATTACATTTCCCAATATTCCACTGACATTAGACATGTACCAGGTTCCGAAAACATTGTTGCAGATTGCCTCTCAAGAATTGAAATTGATTCTATTTCAAAATCTCCAATCTTAAATTTTGAAGAATTCGCAAAAGCTCAGGAAAATGATTCAGAGCTACAGAACCTGCATAATAGTACATTGCTCAAATTGGAATTGAAACCTTGCCTCATTTCTGATTGTAGCCTACTATGTGATACTTCAACAGGTACACCTCGACCCTTAGTTCCTAGTTTCTTTCGTCGGCTGATATATGAACATTTGCACAACCTAGCCCATCCAGGCATAGCAGCTACCACAAAACTAATTTGTTCCAGATACGTATGGCCAAATATGAAACGAGACATCAAAAACTGGGTTCGTGGCTGTGAGAAGTGTCAAAGATCAAAAATACAGAGGCACACCAAAGCACCTCTTGGCACGTTCTCTCTTCCTGATGCACGTTTTTCCCAAATACATATAGATATCGTAGGTCCCTTGCCTCCATCGGACGGTTTCAGCTATCTTTTAACGATGATTGACCGATTTAGCAGATGGCCAGAAGCCGTACCTATATCTGATACACAAGCTAAAACAATTTGTAGTGCCATATTAAAGCATTGGATATCAAGATTTGGTTGCCCTTCGCTCATAACCACGGATCAAGGCCCACAAATGCGATCAGCAATATTTGATGAATTTACGAAAATGATGGGAACACAGAAGATCCGCACAACGGCATATCATCCGATATCGAATGGCATTATCGAAAGATTTCATCGACATTTAAAGTCATCCATCAAAGCTCACGAAACCAGTAGGTGGACTGAAATATTACCGATAGTTTTACTAGGCATTCGCACAGCAGTGAAGGAAGATATACAAGCTTCTTGCGCTGAGCTTGTCTACGGCACTACGTTGAGATTGCCCTGTGATATGCTGGACGAATACAAGATCCGACCTTTCAACGATAACTTCGTCACGCAACTACGAAACACCATGCGGCAGTTAAGTCCAGTTGCTACATCATCTCACTGCCAAGAGAAGTTCTATATACACCCTTCCTTGACATCTTGTTCACACATCTTTCTAAGAGTGGATCATGTACAACCTCCATTGTGTCAACCATATACTGGTCCTCACAAAGTCCTAAGTAGAACTGGGAAAACTATAACAATCGAGCTTAATGGTCGTAAGTCTACGGTATCAATAGATCGAGTGAAGCCAGCTCATTTGATTTCTACTTCAGACTTGTCCACGAAAACTGTTCCAGAGAACTCTAAATTAAAACTCTCTCTTAAAGCGGACAGTAACCCTGACCAAACAAAAACTGTCACACGTTCGGGCAGACATGTCCATTTTCCTAAAAAACTGGCATCTTATATTACTTACTGAAATTGTTGATAAATTGTTCATTTTGCATACTACACATTATGCCTATATTTTGTTATATATTGCAATTTTATTTCATGTAAATATCCTTGTAATTTTTCTCCACAAGCGTGGATTCTGACACAGATAGTCAAAAAAAAAAAAAAAAAAAAAAAAAAAAAAAAAAAAAAAAAAAAAAAATAGTATACACTTGTATATCGTTTCTTCGGTACCCTACGTCACTGGGGGGATACTCTGTGGCAGCCGCAGAAAGGCAAGGGAGAAAATTCTTCGTTCGGAATGGCAGCTGGCCAGAGCCGTTGTCATAGCAGCGCAGACGAAAATGTTTACATTGCGTTTTTGTGTGTTCGAATACGATGAGTGTCAGAATCGACGTTTATCAATGTTCTACGAATAAAGGTAGTAAAGTTTTTTTAAGTGAGTGATTATATTATACGAGCGACTCACCACAATATCGTCTATTTTTTAAATGTACGATAATAAACACTTAATTATTTCAGCGTACAAAGCATGCGGAAAACCCATAATCTAATGTATTTTTAGATCAATATTACTACAGAGTCAAACTTAATAGTAAAGAAAATCATCGTTTAATAATGCTTTATAATTTTGACAAGAGACATAAACAATCGTTCAAAAGCTACTCGAAAAGCAAAAATCAATAATAAAACAAATATGGAAAGGTGTTGCCAAATACAAAATATAAAAGTAAAACTACATTAATTATTTTTCTCTTTAACAAACTTGAACAGAATTTTATACCAAGGTCAATTCATCCACATATACCTTGTAAGCAGAGCTATAGTGGCGAGTATATGGTGGTAAATGCCAGATATCCTTTGGATCTTTTTAAGAAGCTCCTTATATCCTTTGTTTCTCAAGTAAAGCTAAAGCATATGCCATCTGGTTTTTAGGTGCGTTCGGTATTATATAAATACGTAGGACCTATAGTCGTAATCTGGTCCGTCCATCTGTACGCAGATAACAGCGCAAAAAAAGCTACCCAACCGAATGATTTGAAATTTAATATGTATAATATTTACAGAATTTTGTCGAGTCATTTCAAATTTCATGAAAATTGAATCAAAACTTAAAGAGATATTAATAAAAGTTTTCTTCATTCTGTTAAATTTTATCATACGTAATTAATTCAACGATATACCATGATAGGTAATGATTCTAGGTTTGCCATGGTGAATATTTATAAAACAAGTTATAGTACGAACGCACCTCATTTGCCACGCTTGACTATAACACTGCTTGTAAGATCTGCATTTCACAAAATATTGATCCGTAGTAATGTAGCAACAAGATTCTTCATTTCAAATATTTACTTAAAACAAGTGGGTAAGTGTGATCACACATCACACAGAGGGTTTCGTTTAATATTCCTTTCAAAACACTTTATCCTTTTGAAAAATCTGTTAGTTCCACATTTCGCAACCAGGGTCGCACTCTATTCTAAACAAACCTCTATCCGAACGAAACTCCGTTTTATATACTATCCATAGATATATTAGTCGAGGGGATTGGGCCGATAGCACCCGAGATATGTAGGCGCCCCTGGCGGTAAAAAGTGGAACTAAAATATGTAACGCTATAGTGCATAATATGAAAGAATAGTCAAAGGGGTGTCGGCAAAAGTTAGAAAAGTGCTCCCCGGGTGAAAAGGAAGGAGGTTAGAAAAATTGCTTAAAATACACAAGTTAGAGCCCGGAAGAGTAAATAATAAGAGACTTTTTGAAAATTTTATGATTTGCTGTCTGGTCTGAGGTATTCAGCTATACGTATGCAAAAATTCATGTCTCCAACTTAATTAGGGGCTCTCTTAGAAAGAATTGCTTAAAATACATATGTGGTACCCCAAAGGGTTAAACGTAAGACTTTTCAAGATTTTATGATTTGTCGCCTGGCCTCAGGTGTTCTGCTATAAGTACGCAAAATTTCAAATCTCCATTTAATAAGGGACTCAGTTAGAAAGAATTGCTTAAAATACGCATGTGGGAGCCCAAAGGCTTTCACAGGTGAAATGCACGATTTTTTCAAAAATTTATTATTTGTCGTATGATGTGTGGTGTTCAGCTATAAGTATGCAAAATTTCACGCCTCCAACCGAAATAGGGGCTCACTTAGAAAGAATTGTTTAAAATACACATGTGGGAGCACAAAAGGTTAAATGTACGACTTTTTCAAAATTTTATGATTTGTCGTTTGATGTGAAGTGTTCAGCTATAAGCATGCAAAATTTCACGCTCCAACCTAATTAGGGGCTCACTTTGAAAGAATTGTTTAAAATACACAAGTGGGAGCCCAAAGGGTTAAACGTACGACTTTTTTAAAATTTTATGGTTTGTCATTTGATGTGAGGTGTTCAGCAATAAGTATGCAAAATTTCACGCATCCAACCTAATTAGGGCTCACTTAGAAAGAATTGTTTAAAATACACATGTGGGAGCCCAAAGGATTAAATGTACGACTTTTTCAAAATTTTATGATTTGTCGTATAATGTGTGGTGTTCAGCTATAAGTATGCAAAATTTCAAGTCTCCAAACTAATTAGGGGCTCACTTAGAAAGAATTTTTTAAAATACGCAAGTGACAGCCCAAAGGGTTAAATGTACGGCTTTTTCAAAATTTTATGATTTGTCGTTTGATGTGAGGTGTTCAGCTATAAGTATGCCAAATTTCACGCCTCCAACCTAATTAGGGGCTCACTTAGAAAGAATTGTTTAAAATAAACAAATGGGAGCCCAAAGGGTTAATTGTACGACTTTTTCAAAATTTTATTGTTTGTCATTTGATGTGAGATGTTCAGCTATAAGTATGTAAAATTTTACGCCTCCAACCTAATTAGGGGCTCACTTAGAAACAATTGTTTAAAATACACATGTGAGAGCCCAAAGGGTTATGTGTACGACTTTTTCAAAATTTTATGATTTGTCGTACGATGTGTGGTGTTCAGCTATAAGTATGCAAAATTTCAAGTCTCCAACATGTATAGTTTCTGAGAACGGGCTCTGTGACAGACGGACAGACAGACAGAAGAGCGAGACGAATAGTGTCGCGTCAGATGAAAGAAACCCGTATGATTTCGGAAATATTCTACACGGTACATCGGCAACATTTGTTTTAAATCGGGGGGGGGGGGTGATTTTTTTTTTAAACTTATGTTTTACATGACCCTGGTGTGATAACTAAAAAACAAACTTAGTGACTCAAAAAACAATCAATCAAATTCTTTTAAATCTTTTTTAACCATTTGGAAAAATGGTCATTGTTCTCGTGAGGATGGGAAATGAAAAGCATATCTGAAGTTTTTCATTGGATTAATCCGCAATTTATTCGTTTTCTGATTGGTCTATACAGTAATCTGTATTTCCCTTTAATTTCAACAACGATGGATACTTTCTGTTGCCACTATGACAAAAAAAGTAATAAAAACTACAAAAAACGGGGCGCACTACAGCTGGGGCCAAACATGGAAAGCTCCATTATTCAAATGATTGAAAATATATATAACACATACTGACGACATAAAAACGAGTAGTATATTAAATGGCACAATGGTAAAGCAGCATAAGCCCCGGGTTATGCACAGTTCCCATGTAAAAGTAAATTGCCGAAAAAAGCACAAATCAGTCACAGCAATCGGCTACATTATAACAAAATCAATAAATAAATAAAACAGGATGGAGCTCAAAATGCAATGCATTTAAAATAAAAAAACAGTGGCACTCCGGGAGTGCCAATAGAAGTGAAAACTTCAACAATTACGTGTGTTTTTTTTTAATCGTCAGGAAATGTTTTATGCGTTGAATTGTGTAGCAGCACTAATGAAAGCATCTGGGGACACGGCAGTGCCCCTGCCAAGTCTTGAAAGCACAGCCGTAAGCATCTTTTTCTGGAAGCAACTCAGGGTACTTTTGACCCCCCAATATATTTGTGTTGGTGATTCCCAGAAACTTGAAACTTCGTAAATCTAAAGTAATGTGGAAATGGAACTAAATGCTGAAATTTCACGTTTCTATCTTTTTTATTTCAGAAGATATATGAACTTAAACTTTCTCCTTTTCGACACTGATTCACCGATCATCAAAACTCAGAGGTACGTCCTGTATCCCTAGAATCTTGAAATTTGGTATGAAGATAGTGTTTGGGATACAATGAAAGGAAAAATTTAAAAAATCCGGAAAATTTGGATAAAAAGTCGAAAAATCAAAAAACCGAGAATTTGGCAGAGATGTGATATACGAACCAGGTTTGGCGCGATTTTTTAACGTCAATTTGGCGAAAGCCCGTTTTCCAATACCAGTTACAATATATATTTTTAAATTATTTTCTATTGTTTAAAAAAGTAAACAACAATAAATAAACGGTAATTTCATTAATAACTATAGAAAAAACAATTGTACAATTTAAAAAAATAAAATAAAAGTAAATGAACAATTTATTAATAAATAAGCAACAGTAGCCGGGTTACCTTGTAAAACAAAGTAACGCCATTTTGCTGTCAATTAGGTACCCAAGTGCGTATCTGACATCTGTGCCCCGTATTTTATCTTCCGTAATCGAAATTCCCGCCAATACTGTTGGTCATTGACCAGACCATCAACACGATAAAATACAGAATTATCGGTTTTTAGTTAAACGAAATAGGTAGGTCACGAATACGGTATAATTCATTTTAACTGACGAAAAACAAAATAATAATTTGTTTTAGCAATACGCCGGGAGAAAAAGTGAGTTTTAGCTTCCTTCTTCTTTTGCGGATTGAGCTGAAGAGGGAAAAGTTCCTGTCATTCACCGCTTGGCGCGCTAGTGTCTATGTGTCAAAATGCTAGCATGTCGGTTACGTTACAGTGTCTCGAAATCAGTGGTTTTTCCCCATCTCAAAAAAAGCTCAACGCGCCTAAAGAAGTTTTCACTTCAAAAAAAAAAAAAAAAAAAAAAAAAAAAATTAATAACTCAGAAACAAATTGAGATACAGCTTTTAAACAAACTGCATTTAAAAGTACATTTTTTTTCTCTATCCGACGGTGTAAAAAGTAATATTGTTGGATGTTTAGAAGTTTAAGAATGAAATTTCATTTAAAATTGGCCGTCAGATTTCTTGGAAATCTGACGATGGAAAAGCCTTTTCCCGAACAGCCAATGAAATGCTTGGATATTTACGTAAGTTTCAGGTGCATAATACTTAAGTTTCATGAAATCTGACGGGTCGCAAGGCGATATTTTTGGCTTGCAATTTTTACGTGTAATAACACTATTAATGTTTAATTCATGGCGTACGTAATGTATGATCAACTCCGTGCGATTTTTTATGTCTTAAATTTTAGTCTTCAACAAAATCGTTTTCCAAATGGTCGTTGCAATTTGATAAATTGCTTTTTTTTTTTTTTTTCTTTTAAGCATTTAAAAAACATGGGTAACACACATATTAGTCCAGGGGAAATGTACCAAAAAAAGGGGGTTACCTTGCAAAAGGTCGGGTAGAAAGTTCTTTTTTTCTGAATTGTTTATAATGATGCCAACATGGAAAAACCAAGTTTTCTAACAAAATTTCTTAAGGCTAAATTTTCTGTGACCAAAAAACAAGGAAATTTTGGGACCTTCTTTGGTTTTTTTGAAATATCTCGACACCCGTTGCCGTAGCATATTATTTGTCAATTACAATATTAAAGAAGATAAAATTTTGTACAACTTTTATATTTACAACTTTTTTATACACTCAATAGCAAATGCAGTACGCCATTTTAAAAATAGGACAATTTTTTCAATTTTCTTAAAAACCGTGAAAAACGCAGTTCTGCCCCAATTATTCAAATGTTTCCCACCGATTTAATCGTGTATGTCAACTTCTATATATTAGTAGCAGTAAATTATGTGTTTCAGTGCTAAAACCAGCTTTTTCGCACCCGTGGCAAACATGGATATTGGCGCTCCATCCCCCCTCTTTTAAAAAGAAAATTTACCGCAGGATTTTAATAAATCTCTAATAGCCGGATTTTGAAAATTTTAAGTTTGTAAGCATTAAATACATAATGCTGAACTACGTAATGAGCTTTGCCAAATATTGATTCATTAAAACCTTGAAAACCGTATCGAAAGGAATCGAAATATATTCCGCTTTAAAGAGGTTTCCATCTTAGCAGGTATAATTGTTCACATTCTTTCTCTTGAAAAAATATATACTTTTTCTTTAAAGACCTAATTCCGTATATACAGATTTCATTTTCAAAGACTTCACGGTAGTTGTCGTATTGAGGCGTTTAAAGTCACAGTTATATAAATTATGAGACTAAATTAGTCACACGAAGACATTCGCAAGGTAATATTAAACCTATGGGAGCGTTCTTGACAAATATCTTGCTCGCATTTTGTTACTTTTAATTTTTTTTTTTCATGGCATACCTGAGATCAATATCTAATGTTGTGCTTTTGTACTTTTTCGGGTTTGGTTGCTTTTTTTTATTTATATATATATATTCGGACACTTTCATTTTTGGAAAACTGTTTGGAACCCGCTCTGAAACTTAAAGTATCCTGTTTGAGCTTTAAAGCAATTAATAGATAATCTTAAAGTTTTATATATTTTTGCATTCTAAAATGATATAATCTCTTGTTATATTTATTGATATAAGTGGAAAAAATTGACAATATGTTTTAAAACTAATCTTTTAAATATTTTTTATAAAGCTAGTGATCTCAAATATTTTATTAACCGAATTTATAAATTTTACAAGATATAAATGCATAACATTAGTTAGTGAAATAATCTGGTGTCATTTTTATTGTAGCTATTTTATAAGGTAAAAGTATTTCTTACATAAAAGATACTTATCTTTTGAGTTTCCCCTTTTATATGGAACTACAATTCAATGTTTGCTATCTTTAAAACAGTAAAACATTAAAACATATGTTATCAATAATTGGTAAATAAAATATACCATTGTAGTGGGGAATAAAATACGCTTTTCGCAAATTTTCATACCTGGGTGATTTTCAAAAAAATTGTCATGTTTTACTGTTCTTTCACATTTGCACAGAAAATTAGTTAAATATCATAATTTTAATTATATTGCATTTTAACTATCATGTTTTTTAATGATAATTTACAGATATATTATTATTTATAAAAAATTTAAAAATAAGAAATATATTCTTTTGTAGTCAAAATGCAATTATCGTAGGCTGTCCCAACAAGCAATTTATTAGGTAAAGATTTGACAAAGTTCTATTTAAAAAAGATGGTTATAATTTTTTTTATACATTTTTATTTATTAAGATGCTACTAATTAAAAAATATTTATTTTCATTAATTAAACTTATCTATAATTCTTAACATTTTTTTTTTAAACCGTGTCCCAAGAAAGAGAGTCATTGCCATGCTTCTGACAAAAAGTTCCAGTGGATTTTTTTAGAGGACAGCACATGCCTTTTTATCAAGGCAAAAGTACTCCTTAAAAGTCAATTTGTTATCAGGTTTAGGTGAATAGAGTAAATAGTTTTATAGTTTCAATAAAACAAGCAAAGACTCTGAATATTTTAGTGAATATTCTTTTGTAAGTCATTACCGTACCTAATTCTAATGGATAATTAAATGAACTTTTATTCCTTAATCTGCTTTTATTATATGAGAAATAGAAAATCATTGTATGGGCCGGAAGATATAAAGGCTATTTATGCCTGGGGAAAAAGAAAAATATTTTGCTTAATTTGTCATTACCGTGCTCACTTATGTCATTATACCAAGTGCATTAAAATTTAAAAATTAGTTTTAAAATGCTAAATTAGTAATTTGGTCTCTGCTGATGCTTGTATATTAATGTTTATGAGGCAAGGTAATTATTTACAAACAACTAAAACTTTCGGATTATTTCTAAAATTTTTGATTTTGTTATTCCAAAAGAAGGACAGATTTTGAAAATGACCCACCTATTCCATTGATACCTGGAAAAATATGTATGCATTATAAAAATTATAAAATTTATTAAAATTAAGCAAGAAATCTTTTTTAATTGCAACTATCGTGCCAATAACTTACTATATATTGAAAAATTCTTTTAAACAATGCTTTGAAGTTAACATTGTATACACTTAAAGTTGCTGTCTAAATATGAAAATAGTCTCATTCATCTACACTCTGCCCTACTTTTAAAATTATATTAATTTATTGAATATAAAATGTCTGTCGAGATGAAAATAAAGACGTGAGTGTACAAATAATAGATAATTTACTGCTACCAATTTTTAGAAGTCGACATACACAATTAAATCCACGGGGAACATTTGAATACTCGCGGCAAAACTACGTTTTTCACGGTTTTTAAGAAAATTGAAAAAAATTGTCCCATTTTTGAAATAGCGTACTGCGCTTGCTATTGAGTGTATAAAAAAGTTGTAAATGTAAAAGTTGTAGAGAATTTTATCGTCTTTAATATCGTATTTGGCAAATAATATGCTACGGCAACAAGTATCGAGATATTTCCAAAAAATCAAAAAATGTCCTAAAATTTTGCTGTTTTTCGACCACAGAAAATTTAGCCTTAAGAAATTTTGTTAGAAAACTTGTTTTTTCCATTTTGGCATCATTATAAACAATTTAGAAAAAAAAATCTTCTACCCGACATTTTGCAAGGTAAAATGTACATTTCCCCTGGACTATATGTATTACACTGTAATATTTATAGTAACAATTATATTTTAGGGAGTAAAGAATAAATAATGCCATTAAATGCGATTTCTATTGTTACATCTTGGATGTAAAATAATTAATATCAGGTTCATGTTTAGCTACTTTTAAAAGAATGAAAGATGAACTGGAATCAAATGATTCGATTTCAATTTTTTATGCTACTCATTTACGAAAATAATAACTCTCAAATATAGATAGATAGGCAAAAGTAATTAAAATAACTAGAGAACAGGAATTCTGCTTTCAGAATATAGTGTCGACCCCGATGAGGAAAAAAAAAATTATTATTACAAAGTGAAACCCGTCAAATTTCGACGAAAGAAAATATTTAAAAAGGAACTGTTTCATTAATTTATAATAAACCTACAAAATTAGTTACAATAAAAAATGCATCTTATATTGGTTAGTCTAAGACCAATGTCAGACGGGCGTCGTTTGTGCTGCTTTTTTGCTTATATATTACCCATTCACAATGCTGTTGTAGCATTGCAAATGGATAATACATAAGCAAAAAAGCAGCAAAAAAAAAAAAAAAAAAAAAAAAAAAAAAAAAAAAAAAAAAACGCCCGTCTGACATTGGTCTAACTCTCAAACAAATATTATTTTAACCTAAAGGTCACTGTTTTTCTATAAAGACGCTCTAAACTTTCCGTTTTGTCAGCGTGTAATTTCAATTATGTTATTTTCAAAAGTGAAGCATTTACACCTGTGAAGAATTTCAAAGCCGCTTGAATGAAAATGGTGCACTTCTGTAAAACATATTTGAGTTTTAAGATTTAAAAGTCACACTTTTATTTTATACAAAATGACGTCATTTTCATCCGCTGAAGAATTCCACATTTACTATTCAGTTTTAAACAACATCTATAGAAAAGTATGTCTTTTCGCGGAATAATACACAAAGCCGACAAAAAGCGATGTCGTAAACTCGACGATCGGCTATCTGATGATTCACATGCTTCATTTGTTTTTTAAAATTAATATGGATACTTAAAATTAAATACAGTTTACAATCGCTCCATGTTTTAGCAGAAATCATTCGTTAATATTATTTCAAAATAACACGTATTTTATACATTTTTTTTTTCAGCTGTTATCAGAAAATGGCAACAAAAAGATATAGTAATTTGCTATTTTCGCTTTACTTTCTACTGTTTTCTACAGAAATGGAGTACTTCAGTTGCCACCATTACAGGAATGGAATTAAAAAGTACAAAAAATTAATATCTCAAAAATAATGTGAGATGCAGTTTTTAAACAAATTGTAGTTAAAATACTTTCCCCCTTATACGAAGGTGTAAAAATTAAAAATGTGCGGTGCTTAGAAGTTAAAAAAAATTGCAGTAGAGATTATCAGTATTTAACTGTGCAATGATACATCCGCTTCGTTTTACGGCTGGCTTATGTAACGTAACGTTATTTTTTCGTGGCGACACTTTAATGGTTGGCTGAAAGAAATAGCATATCGGGGGGCGTAGGCTTCTTTAAATAGCTCTAGAATTAAATTCTAATTTATCATTCTTTTATCACCGGAATTTTTAATAAAAATTCTTCAATTGTCAATTAATCGATTTTATACAAGACCAGCTTATTTAAATTCGCATATTTTGTCACTATACCTTGATTTAGATTTTAGAACCTCAATCAACACCGTGCCGAAGATATTCTGATGCGTGCCACTTATGGCACGAGTGATATAGGTTCGCAATCCCTCTACTAAAAGGTTTAACACTAGCAATAAGGGGAATTTTACTCAAATTTCATAAAAATATTTGACACCAGAATTTTTATTTTAAATTATTAACTTATTTATTTAATTAGTTTTTTTTCCCCTTTGCATCTTTTAAACTAGTTTTTATAAAGAAATTTCTCGTTCGAACCGAAATATATTCATTTGGCAGCGGTCACAATGACCGCTCGCCGTCTTTCTAGTGTTAAAAGCCTAAATACGATATGCGGTTCCATTCTGTTTGTCAGCTTCAGCTCAGATGCCTCCAAACAGGGGAAATAATTTGTAATCATTCTGAAAACTATATGGTCTATTGACCATAATCTAAATATAACCCAGAATTTTCCTTTTTTTTTTCTTCTTTTCTTTTGATATTTTCTCTTTTCCTTTCGCACTATTGAATTATCTAAATTAAAAGACTTCTAAAAAAGTCGCAAAATCGATATAAACTTTTTTTACTTGAGAAAAGAGGCTGATAATTTGGTACGTTGTTGGGAAAAAAGAACAGCGAGTTCATATTCTTAATTCGGCATTTATGTTCCATTTAAGGTAAAGACACCGGAATCACTTCAATTATATTCATAATTATTATACTTTAATTGAATGTAACATCATTCTTTGTGTAAATATAATTCTTTCGCCGCCCTGTGACTAACCTTAAATCACGCTATGTATGGCCTAATGACTTCATCAAAGGGTGTTAGGTGCCTGTAAATGATCCTTACCTGTTATTTAGACATTTTATACGCGGTGTTTTACTTTGCTCTTCCGATAGACCCATGGGATCAGGAGTGGCCTTTATGAAACGTGTTACTTAATTCACAACTCATCATCCAGCAGGCGGCTGCCTTTTCATTAAAGAGATCTGTGGTAAGTACACACCCTATGAAAGGCGATCCATCATCTGGATTTGTATCCCCCCTCCCCCTTTTGCTGTTTTTTTACGATCAGGAGGGGCAAGGCGACGCCCGTTTTATTTTCTTGGGCTCTGACAAAGGTTTAAAAATTTAATGTTAAGAAAATGTAATTTAAATTTTAGCTTTAAGTTGGCACAGCACCTTTAAACTTTCAAAAAATCAATTTCGGGCTTTTGTTATATTTTGAATCTTTAAACATTTCTGAGCAATATGCAAAAAACCGCATTCAAAAATTTGCATTATTTCCTGACTTATAATCATTTATAGATGGTCATTACAATTGAAGGTAAGTGGATATTGAAACTTTAAGATGCGCTTTCTCATATTAATAAATTTTGCGTTTGCGTTCGCTGTTACTTTCCAAATATATAATCTACAGTTTTAAAAATTAAACCACATGTTCGTTTCTTCATAGCCCTTTAACCCTGACCCGCACAATTGTGCGGGTGATACTAAAGTAAAAGAGAATGACTATTTCCTGTTTTTGTGAGATTTAAAACCAAATCTTCACATTTATATGAGTTAATTGGCTTCAGATGTTTTGATAACTAGGGGGCACCAACTACAATACAGGGTTAGATTTTCTGTTTTTAAAAAGACTATACCATCTGACAGCAATAAACAACTAGTATGTTGTGGCCATCACAAAACTTTCTTCTATATAAATCACGTCAATTAAATCATTTAAATAGTATAAGAAATTACATCAATTTAGAACCAATTCGTATCAAAGTATACCTGAATTCGAAGTTTGATGAAAATTCGTGCATTAGTTATTGAGATAGAGCTGTAGGGGAAATTCTGAGAAATTCAGCATAGCAGCGCCACCTGTTGAGCGATTTGCACCAAAACACAAACAGCACTAATTCATATTAAGGTATACCGGAATCTGAAGTTTGATGAAAATCGGTGCATTAGTTCTGGAGCTAGAGCTATTGTGGAAATCACAAAAAATGAAGCACAGCAGCGCCACCTGTTGAGTGATTTACACGAAAAGGTACAAAACATCATTTCATGTCAAGGACTAACTGAATCTGAAGTTTGATGAAAATCCGTTCATTAGTTCTGGACATTGAGCTATTGTGGAAATCGTGAAAAATGCTGCATAGCAGCGCCACCTCTTGAGCGATTTACACCAAAACATAAACAGCACTAATTCATATCCAGGTATACCTGATTCTGAAGTTTGTTGAAAACCCAAGTATTAGTTCTTGAGATAGAGGTATTGCGGAAATCTCAAAAAATGCAGCATAGCAGTGCCACCTGTTGAGCGATTTACATCACAAGAGGCAAAACGTCAATTCATGTCAAGTACTAACTGAATCTGAAGTTTGATGAAAATCCGTGCATTATTTCTTGAGATTGAGTTATTACGAAAATCGTGTAAATTCTACAAAATGCAGCATAGCAGCGCCATCTGTTGGGCGATTTGCACCAAAACATTACCAGCACCAATTCATATCAAGGATTAACGGAATCTGAAGTTTTATAAAAATTCGTTCATTAGTTCTTGAGATAGAGCTTTTGCGGAAATCCTGAAAAATGCTACATAGCAGCGCCACCTGCAGGGCGATTTACACCAAAAACTAATAAGCACTAATCTATATCAAGGACTACCTGAATATAAATTTTTATTAAATTCCGTGCATTAGTTCTTGAGATAGAGCGCCTACAAAATTTGTGTCACATACAGACAGACAGACGGACGGACAGACAGACCGACAGACAGACAGACTCACAGGCAGACATTTTGTAAAAACATGTTTTTTGGAATCTCTGACCCATAAAACGTATAAATCCGTCGAAAACTGGAATTCGAAAATTTTCATGAAACCAATACTTTCTTCTTGTCAAGATAGAAGAAAGTAAAAAGTATGTATTGTCGTAATTTCTTTTAAATATGATTTTTAGTGTTTGCTTAGATTTAATTTTTCTTTTCATATACTTTATTCATGATTTTAATTGATTTTGTCTTCGATAAATTTAATTAGGCTTTACAAATGTTGAAAAACAAATGACCCGCACAATTGTGCGGGTCCGGGCTTTACCACTTCCAAAATGGGCACAATTCCTAATGTATAAAATTTTTATTTTTAAGTTATTTTTTTAAACTTATGTTTTTAGCAAATTATTTTTTATTAATTACTTTTTTAAATCGGATTAATTTTAAATTAATGGGTTTGTACTATTCATGATTTCTATTTAAAATTGATAGTATTAGATATATAATATGCACATGTAACGAACTGCATGTTTCTGTTCTGAGTTATAGATGTCATATATGATTTATAAGTTTTATATGAGTTATATAAATATCACGAGATATATTTTTAAGTGCGATAAATTCATTCCATTTTGTCGACACAGCAAGTAAACCACCAGGAATAAATAATAAATTATGGAATGTTCAGCAAATGCTCGACAGATTCCGTAGTATCTGCTTGAATTTACCAGGAGATCAGGGAAAATTTTCCATAGATGTGCAGACGATTCCTTTTTTTAGGACGTGTTTCAGTAAAGCAGTATATAAAAATTAAACCACACTCTGTTGTAACAGTATCACCTGGGATAGTTTTAAATTTTGTAGTATACCAGTGGGAAAGTACAGACCTGGTCCACAAGGATTTGGGCTTAGGACCTGCAGTAGTCCTTACTCTGGTTCAGACCTAGGTTTATGTACTTCGATCGGTATTTCAACAAAATACCGCTGCTGGAAAAACTAAAAAATACATAAATTTGAAGGATGAGGCACAATCCAAACGGAGTGAAGGGCTTACCATTTGTCAACGGCTCTTAAGAGGGGTGCGAGCACTGAGCACGTCTCAGAAAATGAAATTGTATTGGTCTGTCCAAAAACAAAAATTGTTTCAAACATTTTCATTGTGGCTGATGAAAATTATCTCAATAAACAACAACTTTTTTTGCTTAAACTTTTATCTTTAGATATTTGCACACATAATCCCAAACTACACAACTGTGTAGATTTAGCCCAAAAACGGCTGCATTAAGACCGAACCCGCACAGTTGTGCGGGTCCTCTCTTAGCATAACCTGACATCGGGTATTTTTTTTAAAATTTTTTTCAATTGTTATCATAAAATGACAACAAAAGGGTATAGTAATCTGCTATTTTCGCTTTACTTTCTACTGCTTTCTACAGAAATGGAGTTCTTCAGTAGCCACCATTACAGGAATGGCATTAAAAAGTACAAGAAATTAATCGATAAATATCGATAAGGTAAAACCACCCAAATTTTCAATTTCTAAAAAAAAAAAAAAAAAAACTCCCGGTCTTAAAGAGTTAATCTACATGCTAAAACAAACAACAACAACAAAAATTGTCATTTTATTTTATTTTGCACTTGAAAGATATGATTTTTTTTTTAAATTTTGTGTTAAAATTAAATTTTAAACAATACTTTTTGTGTATATTTTGGTTTTAAGTTAGAGGTAAGAGTAATCGAATTAGTCGAAAGACACCCAGGGAAGCATCCGAGTTAGGTGAGAGCGTTATGATATTTTGCTCAAAAATTGTTTTCTATATGTATGGTTTTCTGATCTATAATGTGCATCTCTATAATGCATTTGATAATTTTCATTCTCTTATTAGTGGTATGAATTTTTAAATTAAAATTAAAATATTATATTTTGTATGTACCACATTTATTTTTCTGTGTAATATACTCAGAAATGCATATTTTAGGAAAAAAGAAGAAAAAATTCTTAATTGCATATTATTTGAGTTTTAGTACTTTGAAAATGGTGATATTTTTGATTGTTTCGAAACCGAGATGAATATTCACTTCCCACTTTCAAATAGTTAATGAACAGCAATTAGTTCATACATATAATATACCAGGTGTCCTAAAATGACCTGACTAATTAAAAAATTTAATAACTTGCTGATGGTGACAGCTATTTAAAAATTCTTGTAGGAGAGTTATGTAAGATGTTAGGAATTTTTATACTGCTATTCCCGGTTTTAGTTCCAACTAACAGAGATAGATGGCGCTGTAAGCAATAGGCGCTTAATAGAGGCACGAGTTTTTGGCTTCGCTTTTCTCCCAGCATTGATGAGAAAGAAGGAGGTTAAATATATGGAGTGGGTCTCAGTTACTCTTTGCAATCGTGTTCTTTGGAACACACTCCATATATTTAACCTCCTTCCTTGACATCATTGATAGAAAAAGAGCGAGGCCAAAAAATCTGTGCACTTATTGTTTGCAACGCCATCTACCGTTGCTATTTCGAACTAAAACTGGGAATCGGAATAAAAAAGAACTCCTGACATCTTACAAAACACTCCTGCAAGAAATTTTTTGATGGCTGTCCTTATTTGGAAGTTAAAGAATTTTAAAAACAGTTAGTCCGTTTTAGGACACCCGGTACATACCCCTGTATGTAACTCTTAGTAATTTAGCAATTTATCAGTTGTCGACTATTTAATGCGTAATTTTGATATCGTGCAAATTTAATTTAAGGAAAGCAAGGTCATAGCCAGTGGTAGCACCAGTGGTCGCACCAGGGTTTGACCTCCCTACGAAATATCTGTCAGTATGACAACATGACATAAGTAAAATTTTTCGGATAGGTACTCTCTGTAATAGTAGAATTTCAACGCTATCAGATTAAATAGCTAAAATATTCTGACGCAAATCGTTCACCGTGTTTAACTGAAATTCTTTGAGAATGCAGAGAGAAAGTCTTATTTCTACAAATATTCACGAACATTGAAAAAGTTTGGAAAACTTTGCTTTTCACACGCATGCTTCTAGAAGGAGATATTTGGTAATGAAACATTTAAATACATACGTAAAAAACCTCAGAAAACATTAAATTGGTTGTCTCTAGTGTTAATATATCAGCAAAGCAGCAGCAACACAATTAAGGGAAATGGTTTATTTTTTTATTAATTATTTTTGTAATTATATTATTGAAATAATATTTATTTATAATAAATATCTAAACCTTTTAATATTCGTTTCTGTGCAATTTGTAAAAAATAGAATCTAAAATAAAAATAATTTTTTTTTTGCGCACATATTCCAATGCGAAATATTTTCCTACCTACGGCCTTGAAGGAAAGGAATATGTGCATTTTTGTGTATCAATATTTTTGGTGCATGACTTTTTAGAATAGTCTTTAAAAAAATTGTGATAACTCTGCACACTGTAAAAAATTGAAAAATTGCATTTTTGCCTAAACGTATCAGATGGGTTACTGAAAATTCAATCCAACTTCATCCCAGATAGTCACTCTAGAAACTTTTCCATTATCTTTAAAAATCATTTGGAAAAAAGATTAATCGTATTTCTAAAACAAATAAATAAATAAATCGTATTTAAAAAAAAAAAAAAAAAAAAAAAAAAAAAAAAAAAAACTAGAAAACAGGAATTCTGCTTTTTCAGAATTTAGTGTCTCCCCCGATGAAAAAAAAATATGTATATACAAATAGTACAAAATATATTTCAATTTTAAGACTTACAGCACACGCTTTTATTTTATGTAAAATGACGTCATTCGCATCCGCTTACGAATTCCACATTTACGATCCACTTTTAAACATCTAGAGTAAAGTATGCATAGAACGTCACTATCGCGAAATAATACACAAATGAAGCAAAAAGATGCCCTCATTAAAGAAACGCGACAAAAAACCCCCCCGGCTATCTAATGATTCATAGGCCTTCATTTGTTTGTAACATTAATATATGATACTTAAAATTAAGTATAGTTTATAATAGCTCCATGTTTTAATAGAAATCCTTCGTTTATATTTTTTCAAAATTGGACATATTTTAATTATTATTTTTTTGTTATGGAAAAATGGCAACAAAAATATGTAATTAATATTTTACAACTATCTTTTTAAATTCCTACTATTAGCTCACACTCTCCCTATATTTATTTATTTATATATTTATCTTCTTCAAATTTTCAATCGTTAATAAAATACTCATTATTCATCTTATCAAGTTGAAATAAATTTTTTTGAACTTGTACTGGATGACAATTGATGTTAATACAGTTTTTTCAAATATTAATTAATTAATTTTAGTTTTGCATGGGAAACAAAATGGCGGCCATTGGTTATTGAAGATCAATGAAAGTATTTTTAATAAGGGGTTACCATAGGGGAGGACCCTGTTCTGTCGCCAAATACCGCAAAGTTTGTCGCCAACTTGGCGATATCTCTAATATTTCGCCAAATTCCCATAGAGTTCCATTGTAAACCTACTTGCTTATAGAAAATTAACAAATTGAGATATTTTAATGCAACAAAAACTATTATTAGCTTAAGGGATTATATTAAATTTTTCTTTGATGGCCTAAGTAGGAATTGACTTTAAAAACAAAATTTTTATATTACTTGTTCTTTTACTTTCTACAGAAATGGAGTACTCCAGTTGCCAATATTAAGCAAATGGCTCCAAAAACTACAAAAAAATTAATATTTCAAAAATAAATTGAGATGCAGTTTTCAAACAAATTGCATTTAAAAGTACTTTTTCTCCCCAATACGACGGTATAAAAGTTGAAAATGTGCGATGCTTAGAAGTTTAAAAAATTGCTATAGAGTATTTAATCGTACTGCTTTGTTTTAAGGCTGGTTTCTGTAAGGCAACGTTATTGTTTGGGGACACAAAATATGCTGGGAGAAAGAAATAGCATACCGTACCGGGGGGTTAAAAAAGGTTTACGAGGTTTGCTGAAACATTTATGAAATAAAAGGATTCCTTTGCTGTCCAAAAATTTGAGAAAAAAAATTTACTTTTAATTTAAGAAACTTACTGGTTTCTGAAGACAGAGGGTAAGTTTCAAGAATTGTGAGTGACTACGACGTTACACTGAATTTTGGTAAATGTTTTTGCCTATCAAGTAACATTTTCGTATTTTTTCACATTGAACCTTGCTGATTTTATAACTATTTAAATGAATTCAAAGTCATTATGTTAAAAAAATGTATTTGTATTACTTTATTATGGTGTCAGACTTATGACGTATAGAATATTTTGTCACATATATTTAAAAATTAAAATACATATATTGTAATTATATTGTTATAATAATTATTATTATTAATGACAGATATAATTTATTAATCAAAGTATAATATCTCATCTCTGTCTTATATAATTTTTAAGATATAAAATGTGAAACACTCAAAAATGATAATCTGCCCGAGATTTGTATGCACGAAATTAGTCAAAAATTTTAAAATCTTGGAGATTTTGTACTTTTTTTCTCCTTTGAAGTTATCTCTCCAGCGTTATCCCTCTCTGATATTTGGCTTTAAACTTTAGAAAAAAAGAAAGCGAGGTTGACAGAGTAAAAGACGATTCTGCTGTTAGACTTCACTTCTACCTAGATGTATAATAAATGTTCCGCGAACTGTTCTCAGATGCAAACAAATGAGAACGGAAACTTTAATCAAGTCTACAACCGCTTTCAGGACAGTCTGATAAAGTGGTTCTAACTCCCATCTAACTCTTAGAATAAATCTGCTGCTATTTAGAACTCTCTGGAAGATTTTTTTCCCTGCATGCATCGCGGGAAAAATTGTGGTAAGGTACCTGGCATATCGTGAAATGAGATTAAGCTAAACCGGCAGATCGGAAGCCATTATTGTTCACATTTCTTTCGAAGATAACTGAAGTACGAATACATAAGTGTCCGGGATGAAATTAAATTAGCATTCCGTTTCATTTGTAATAAAACCGTGTGACTTCAATCAAAAACGATGTAAACCAGAAAGGAAAAAAGTAAACTGGGATAAATATCTATCTATATACTGCGGTAGCTCGTGCTACATTTCACAGGTATGTCAATTCAGCATAAGTTTGTAGGATAAGTCACATATACCATAGTTTCCACCATAATGAATAGTAGTGTATGTACAAAATTTTCATAGAAATTAAATTTCTAAATTTAAAAAAAAGTGAATGCATTTTACGTTTTATAAAGCTATCGGGAGCATTTATTTTACATATTATATTATTAAAAGATTTAGCAATAAATATTTATCACACCATGAAGACTTATAACGTTATCATTTTAAAAATAAGGAACGAAAAACTGGTATTACAGATCTTGTATCATGCAGGGAAATTGTCACATACATGGAAAATGTAATTTTTTTACAATTAAAAAAAATCTAGAAACATGCTCTTTTTAAAATTGTTTTTATAAGCATAAGAAACATTTTGCAACAAAACATATAGTTAATTTGCATGAGATTTTTTTCCAAACAGATTATGAAAAAATATTTTTAGCAATTTTATGTACAAGGTGGCCATAATTAAACTGACCGTACTCGGAGTGTTCTGCAGCGCAGTCTAATTGCGAGAATGATGCCAAATTTTGTAAGAAGATTAAACAAGGAAGGGGATGAAGGATTTCGCGAAAAAAATAGTTCCAAAAGTCACCGCTAGGGAAATATGTGGCGCTGCGTAAAGAAAAGAGTTTTAATAAATGCAGAATGCTAAAATCGTTAAATGTGCTAAATAAAAGGTAATTTTTATTTCAGTATTGATTCTGCATTTTTTAAAACTCTCTTTTCTGTTACACAGCGCCACATATTCCACTAGCGGTGATTTTGGAAGTAATTTTTTTTTCGCGGAATTCTTCGTCCCCCGCCTTGTTTAATCTTCTTACAACATTTGGCATCATTCTCGCAATTAGATCGAGCTGCAGAACACTCTGAGTACTGACAGTTTAATTATGGCCACCTTGTATATCATCAATAGAAATGATGGTATGTGAGTTTCTTTTATCACCATTTCTTTGTCATCTCAACCATATTTTTTTAGTGCCCTAAAAACTATACGAAACACGTGATGTATATATTAAGAAAGATATTTTTGTTAAAAATTTGTTGAACGGTGCTACTGAACTTACTATTCATATGTTTTCTTTATTTAGAACAAAATTATCTTAATTTATTTAAAAATTAATAAATTATTTTAAAACCATTTATTATGCCAATTTCAACTGCATTTATTTTTTAATTGAAAAAGCATTAACCTATTCTGACAATGCTATTTAAATTAATAAAATATGTAACTTCACGTATATAAATAAATTATATGATTATACTAAACGTCAAGTTAAGGATGATGACAATATCATTTAACTGAAATTGATTTATTGAAATCTAGTTAAAGAAAAATAAACATTAACATTTATTTTTCTTTTGGCATTCTAAAATCTATAGGAAACAGGCAATGTATATTGAGGAAGAGATTTTTGTTAAAATTTGTTGAGTAGTGCCATTAAACTTACTATTTAAATATTTCTAAAAAAAAAAAAAATCTTCATTTTTATATTAAAAAAAATTTTTTTTTTCAAACATGCATCTCATGTGCATTTTGATTACTTTATAAATGTTGTACCTTATTAAAAATAACGGAAATTTTTTTTTTATCTTTATATTCTCCTATTTATTTATTTTTTTCACGTCCACACTACACAAGCAGTTACATAAGTTGTGTATTGATGATATTATATAAATTAAAGTTATTATATAGTAAAAATATATCTTTGAAATGATTCAATTTTTTTAACATACATCTTTTTTTCGACCGAAAGAAAAACACTTTGGCATTAAAAATGTCTGATAAAAATAAGGATGAAGCGAAAAACAAATAAAACGTATAAAATCTCTCACATCAAAAGAAGACTTTTCCTCATGTAGTTGATAAAATAAAATTTAATTTTCCCACTTTTAAATTTTGTAATGAACAAAATTTACCAATTTTGTTTATTTTTGATTATATATATATATATATATATATATATATATATATATATATATATATAATCAAGCCCTAAAACACCCTAAAAAGCACCCTAAAAAGCCCTAAAAAACTACACAAAATAAATAAGTATAGCGCGGCAGCGCAATACTTATTTATTTCCAGTGTCACGTCTCAATGTTAATTTAACATAGAAAAGCCTATGGAGCTCATAACTTTTTCATTTTTTTCTTCCCACCTTTTTGTTCCTGATGCCACTCACTTTTTTTCTTTACTAATTTTAATAATAGTATTATAAATTTAAAGTGTGAAAATGTTTGCCTGACGTGAGGGTCAAAACGAATGTTAAAATGACTTTGTATATGGGGGAATTATAACCCAGAGAGTAACATGGGCTTATTTTTATTTACATTTTTCAAGTATTTTTCTTAATAATTCCAAATTTTGCTTTTTTCATTGAGAATCAACGGACATTTTCCAAATAAAATTTAACATTTTTTTTAATTGTTGCCAATAATTCAAAAGTTGTAATAATAATTTGTCTATTTTTAGTTGAATGATTTTCACGTGAAAAATTACTGAAATAGTTTTTTTTTAAAGAATTAAAAAGAAGTTGAATATGGCGTCATAGTAGAAATAAAAATTATATTTTCAAACAGATTTTTTACGTTCAGATTGGAAGTTTTTGCCCAAAGTACAGCAACTTGCATTACTGCACTGGTGAAACATTTTGAATTATACATAGGTAAATTGCATCACAAATTGTGATACGATACCGCATGAATCAAAGCCTGACGATGGTACCCTCCATTAATTTTGAAATGTGTTCGTCTGAATGCAGTAGTTATTGAAAAACTTGACGTATTAAAGAAAAACCTAATTTGAGGAACAAATCAAAAAATCAAAATTTATTTCCTACATTGTTTAAGCCCGAGAAGGGAGAGACATTAAGACATTTCATTCAATTCGTTCTACATTTAATGTTAAATTTTTGTTTAAACCACTTGAACATTAAAAAATAAAAATAAAATTCATACAACATGATACTTTAAACACCCTAAAAACTTAGATTCCGTTCAAATGAAATCGAAATAAATCTTAGACGTTTCCCATTTTTCAGTTATAAATATTTGTATTGCATATTTTTGTATTATTTTTTATGATGATTGCGCATAAAATACTAAGATACATGCAAAATACAAAACTTTAATAAAGTTTAAGATTTATTTCGATTTCATTTGAACGGAATCTAAGATTTTAAGGTGTTTAAAGTATCATGTTGTATGAATTTTATTTTTATTTTTTAATGTTCAAGTGGTTTAACTTATTTGTTACAAAAATTTAACATTAAATGTAGAACGAATCGAATGAAATGTCTTAATGTCTGTCCCTTCTCGGGCTTAAACAATGTAGGAAATAAATTTTGATTTTTTAATTTGTTCTTCAAATTAGGTTTTTCTTTAATATATATATATATATATATATATATATATATATATATATATATATATATATATAAAGTATGAAACGACAGAAGATGTGTAATTTCAAAATACTTTTCACGGTATTAAAGGAAATAAAATTGCTTAATTTATTTAGCAATTAAATAGCTAATTTAATTAGCAATTTATTTTATTGCCAAATTCATTTCAACTATAACTGCTATCTGTAAACGTTTAGAGAAAAATACACTAGTGAATGAAACTTAAATATTGTATTATATAAAATAAGCAAATCAATATTTTTTATTCTAAAAAAAGCATTAAAAAATAACGTGATAATAATAATAATTTTGAATTGAATTCTTATCATAGAATGAACCTTATTTAGTGGCATTAATTCTTAAAACTGACATATTTTTGCGAATCTTCTTCCTTTTGTTGAGGGAAAAATGATTCTGAAACAAACATGCAGATTCTTTTAATAAGAATCCATTTTCACTCGAAAAATTCATGTTTGCAATTCAATAGAAACAAAAAGAACAGTTAAAGAAATTAAATAGCATATAATTAATAATTGGAACTCAAAGTTCAGTCAGTAATATTGCAAACAACATCTTAAAAATTCAACTGATTAAATTTTCAAACTATCTGATTTAGTTCAGATAAATGTCACGTATTTATACTTTCGAAGTATCAACTTATCAAGACTATCTAGCATAATTTCAAATTTGCCAGAAAGTCGTAGTATATCCATTCTTTGTTGAGCATAGATTTACTTTTTTTTTTTTTTTTTTTTAAATTTCGGTTTCTAATTTTGATCGTAAAGAAAACCACTGGGGTTGGGGTTATACTTCTTCCAAGATACATAAGAAGTAATTTCAGATTAGGCAGAATGTTACGGTGTTTTCCTTCTTATTTAACTCTTAAATGCCGGGTGTTGCTTTTCGGCAACATACCCAATTTAGGCTCTAAAATACTTTTAGAATACCATTGAAGCTATAATGCCTAATGTTGCTAATAAAATACGTTCTGAAAATATTATTAAATCGATTTTCAACATGTATATGGCAACACTTGTGCTGTTTAAGAATAAAGATAGATTTATTTTTTCAGTTGTTGATACATGTTCTTTTTGTTTTGTTTGGAAGCTTGCGAAATACCCTATTTTGTTCTGCAGTGAGCAAGTAAAATTTATTTCTTATTATAGTTCCTAAAATTCTTGTTTGTTAATATTATAGAATTTTATTAAGGGAAATTATTTTTTCAATTAAAGACCAGTATTGCCGATTAGTAACAAACAGTTTTTTAGCCGTAAACCATACTTAAAACCAAATATGATTTTTTAAAGTATTTTTCCCATGATTTATTTAAAAAATGGAAGCCGAAAAACATTATTACAATGATTTTTGAAAAGTCAGGCATTTAAGGGTTAAGCTTAAATCTCTTGATTTTATCAGATAAGCTTTAGGTGTTAAATTTTGTGGTATTTACTCTGTTTTAGTGACGATATAATGCAGTAACCCTCAATTATATATCACATTCAGAGGAGTCACTCTTTTTTTGTGTGTGTGTTTTCCGTGAATAACATGACAAAATGATCTACTTTAACTATATTTTTGGATAATCTTAGAAGTAATTTCAGATTAGGCAGAATGTTACACTATTTTTCTTTTTATTTGATCTTAGATCTCTTGATTTTCTCACATAAGCTTTAAGTGCCAAATTTACATTATTTTTTCAATTTTGGTGATGATATAATACAGTAACCCTTCATTAAATCGCATTTGGATATATGTCGCTCTTTTTTTATATCTTCTAATAAGAAAGTAACAAAAGGATATACTTTAATGCTATTTTTGCCTAATAGTAGAAGTAATTTCAGATTAGACAGAATTTTACTATATTTTCCTGCTTAAATATCTTGATTTTCTTAAGATAAGCTTTGGGGCCAAATTTGCATTATTTATCCAGTTTTGGTGAGTACATAATCTAGCAACCTTACATTATATCGCATTTCGATAGATTGTTTTTTTTTCCTCCCAAGAAGAAGGTAATAAACTGTAACGATATTTTGAATATGCAATATACCCTATATCTGCTCGACACATGTAATGTAACTATACTTTGCATAGGTAATCATATGTATATGTATATACATATATATATATATATATATATATATATATATATATAAAGGGTGTCCCAGTATTATTGGGACAAACTTTAAGGGGAGGTAGGGGACATCACAAGGATTCAGATTTGCATAGCAACCCATGTTCGGAAACGGCTTCGTTCGCCGTTGGGTGGTGTTGTTCACAAGAGCATTGGAGGAAACCAGCGTTCTCAGATTAGTGAAATTTTAATTCAGAATTCATACCAAAAACTGTACATAGCATGATTGATTAATCAAATCAAAGATATTTCCAGATTTTAAAGCTGCTATCCCTGCCGGAGAAGACACTCACGAGCTAATGCTAATCCTAAGGGGAGGGATTTATCTAATATCTCATTTGCATTTCGACATTTTTAAATATTTTTTTTTGCATTGAATAGCCGAGGTCCGTCTCTACATCGCACTTTTTTGAATTTTTCGATTTTGGTCGCAGATATTTTTTAAAAAGTTACTTTCACTTTCAAAACCGGTACTGAAAATGAAAGTGTCATTCTAAAAAATTTCTGCAACCAAAATCGAAAAAGGTGCGATGTAGAGACGGATCTCGGCTATCCAATGCAATATATATATATATATATATTGAAAAATGCCGAAATGCAAACGAGATATTAGAAAAATCCCTCCCCATAGGATTAGCATTAGCTTGTGAGTGCCTTCGCCGACAGGGACAAGAGTCTTAACTCTAACGCTGCGCTGGAGGAAACACTGCATTGCCGTAGTCATTTGAGCTGTCATCACCCGCAGAGGAGTATGCAACGTTTTACGTACACCGAGCTGGCAGATATGCACCTGGTTTACGGATTTGTACATGGAAATGCACGAGCAAAAGAAAGATCGTATCGCGAAAGATACCCACAGACAGATGCACCGGGACGCCAAATGTTTATGAATTTGCATAATAATCTGTGTGAATACGGATCATTACGAGGTAATAGGCATATTGAGGGCAGGCCACGAGTGACTCGAACTCCCAGCATGTATCAAAATGTGTTGGATACTGTTCACAGGGCTGCTACAGGCGATTATTTTTTAATTCCATTTCGCACCACTGTTTTAAAACAAAAAACTTATACATACACTCTGACAACATTTCAAAGAGAAATATACTACAAAATGTATTTTTTTAAAATAGTGGTGCGGGCAGAATATAAAAATAATCGCCTGTGGCAGCCCTGTGTTCGAAGGAATCCGAGTACTAACGTACGAACCGTCGCTGCTGCCGTAGGAGGATCTCGGAGTGGTGTTCATCGTGTTTTGCAACGTGAAGGCTTACACCCATACCATTTGCAAAAAGTACAGTCACTGCTCCCTACAGACCATCGTTTTGCACTATGGTATCTCGGCCAATGTCGCCAAGACGCGCATTTCCCATCCTATGTTTTATTTACGGATGAGGCGTACTTCACGCGAGATGGTGTGTTCAACCACCACAATGTGCATTTATGGGCTGGCGAGAATCCCCATGGCGTGAGACTACATGTTGCCCAACATCGCTTTTCAGTGAATGTTTGGGCTGGTGTGGTCGGGCCTTACTTGTTGCCAGCACCTCTAACATTTGCAGATTATCGCATCTTTTTGCAAGAGGTGCTACCAAGCTTACTTGACACTATGCCACAACATGTCAGACGGCATATGTGATTTCAACATGATGGGGCATATACCCATGATGGCAGATGTGTTCGTGAACATTCGAATCAGGTGTTTGGTCACCGATGGATTGGCCGTGGTGGACCGGTTACCTGGCCACCACACTCTCCTGATTTAAGCAGCATAGATTTCTTTCTTTGTGGTGCACTGAAAAGTGCTGTGGATTCCGATATGGATCTGGTTGCAAGACTCGTCCGTGCTGCTGATATCCAACAAAATCCAAGTGTATTTCAGCGAGTCCGCCAATCCATGGTCCGACGGTGTAATGCATGCATCAATAGCAATGGTGGAAACTTTAAATATTTTTCGTGACATTTTCACATATCACCTAAAGCGGCACATGTAATATCTTTGACCAATAAATTATTTCAGATGATCTAAGTCTCGTGTCTCTTCGTTTCTTGTACCTGTCACACTACTTTCCCGTGACGTTTCCGGCCATGGGTTGCTATGCAAATCTAAATCCTTGTAATGTCTCCTACCTCACCTTAAAGTTTGTCCCAATAATCCTGGGACACCCTTATATATGTAAAATAAATAAAAGTAATTTTTTCTGGTTAATTTCATAAAGAAAATTGTACTATGCATATAGGTTAACGTTTTGGAGACAGATATACGGGTACAATAATTTATTTGTAGGTTATACACCATTCTCAAATTTTTAACCACCTCAGTTATATCGTGTATTCGGATAGATCGTGCTTTTTTATGGTCTCTCGACAAGCGCGATATAATGAAAGGTTACTGTACATTATTAAATTTTCCCATAATATTTATGGTTTTTGTCTGTCTATCGTTTTGCATGTGTCTACTGTATTCAACTTTGTACAAAGTACATGAATTACGCATATTAATAAGAAACAAAATCTATAATACTCCCAAATGTAAATAGTAACTAATATCAATAAATAGTGACTAAAATCAAAATATTTATTTGCAAGATCGTATTAACGTTCTATTATCCGCATTATGAGATTTGCTAACAATAATAATAAAAAAAAATCTGAAAGTCAAGATATTTTAATGCTATACAACACATTAAATAAGTTTAAACTACTGGTAATTTAAAATTTAGATGGTAGATAGTAAGAAAGCATTTCAGAGAAAGGAAAAAAAAGGAATAAGAAAATAATTATAAATTTAGTGATAAGCATATATTTCTTAAAAATAATATAATAAAAATAAAAATTACCATACATACATATAAAATTATCACATTTCATCTTCTTTTTTTTTATCATATGTTTTGTCAAGTTGTATTAATTTAGTTTTATGCATAAATTCATTTTTTAAAATACTTCTTGAAGTGATGAAATATCAAATTAGAATCATCATGACAAATACGCTAGTATATATATATATATATATAACGTAAAAATTAAATATTAGGGTTTCTTTCATCTCATGAAACCCTTATGGTCTCGTCTGTAAGTTTGTCTGTCACGCTGCTCGTACTCCGAAACTATTTACGTTACAGACTTGATTTTTTTTTTTTTTTTTTTTTTTTTTTTTTTTTTTTTTACATACACTTGAATACACAAAATCATAAAATTTTGAAAAAGTTATGTTATTTTAATTAAATAAATTAATGTAACGACATTCCACCATTTTTGTGATTTCAAAACACAATCTTAATTTCAACTATCTTTTCGTGAACTCGGTAGTCTTGTTGTAGAGTGTGTTATTTCTAACCGAAAGGTCCCGGGTTTGAAGCATGTCGGCGGAAGTTGAAATTTTCAATTTTTTACATTTAATTGTCCGATGGATTTAATTAAAAGAAATTTCATATTTTTTAGCCATTTTATGGGTTTTCAGAATTTTAATAAATGTTAACATCCTTTTTGGCGCCATCTAGTGAGTGTTTGGAAAGTGAAATAATTAATATGGATTTTTTCGGAATTATTTCAGCATTTTAAATGTGTTTTAAACAATTTTTTCTTTAAAAAAATTTATATTTTATTTATGCCTCCGCCAAATTTTTGAAATTGCTGAATGTAAAAATATTCGGATTTTTTACTTTTATTTAAATACTTTTACTTGAATATTTTTGATTTAGTCTAAAAATATTTTTTAATTATTTTAAAATTAAATATAATGGGGCTGCTATTTATGTAACGGTTTAATAAATATAAATTAACAATTTTAATTTATTAACTAAGGATAAAGTGTTTTAAAAGATATATTAAACGAAACCCTCTGTGCGATCTATGCAATCACACTTATTCACTTGTTTTTATTTTATTATCCCTTTTTTTCAATTGAATTAAAATAACAATGCAAGTTACGGAACACGATTTTTACTTTGACATTTACAAAGACGGGTAGTAAAGAGTTACAATAACAAAATATTTTACGAATTACTTACAATAATAATAATTGTCTTTAGTAATGTTATGACATTTTGCCGAATTAAAAAAAATTTCTTTAAAATATAATCGTTGTAAAAAAATAGACTTAGTTTTATGAGGAAAAAAAATGAAAAAAAAATTAAAATGCGAAAGAAATATCGTTTTTTATTTCTGAATTGGCCGTTGATTTTTATTATTTGATTAATTAATTAATTAGTTATGATAAATTTGCTGTTTATAAACAATTTATTTCAACCACATGGATACATAAAGTTAACGTTTCTTTATTTAGAAAGCCGCCTAAGGAAGACAATTACCCACTCTCGGCTATATCCCTCGTGCATATAAATTGTTAGAAAATACCACCAGCTTATTCAGCAAGATTAAATTTAGTCAAATTACTAATGACAAATAAAAATATAATTTACCGAGAAGTAATTTTTCAACTGAATGGCAAAATGTCCAGACCAGGATTCGAACCAGAGAACTTTTGGTTTAAACTGCCAATGCTTTGCCAACTGAGCTATCCTGGACCTATATCCCTATTTGGCACAATTTACTGGGCTAACTTTAATGATATTGGAATTTGGTCTGTTATTCGAAACAGCTCAACAGAATAAATCGTAGGTAATGGAACTCTAAATAAAAGTTGGATATGTAATTACACTTCAATAATTTAACGAATAGTTCACCAATTAATAAGTTGGAAAATTAAAAATCGCATGGTTTATCTACCAATCGGAATAATTGTTTAAATTAATGAAAAAAAAATAATTTCTTTGCATTTGAATATTTTTACTTCATGCCATTAAATATTTCATTAGAAAAATTTAAAAGTTTTAACTACGCGTGGTCAAATATGTCGCCGGTTGTTCTATCGCTTCTTTTATTTTATTTATTTATTTTTTTCTAGGGGTTGTATTATCCAAGAGAGCTTTAACCGGGACCGATTAGTTAACACGGCGCTGCAATTTCACGCTTCTCTGCGGTACCTAGTCAGTGATTGATATACTTTAAAAGCGGAGACCAAACTTTAAACGACGTCGCACAAAAAACCGTGACCCTTCCTAAAGAGATCCTCTTCCCTCAGGGACCCCCTTCTCTGCCAGATATTAATGGGCCCCGTCGCGCCCCTCTAGCCCCCAGTGATTCTTGTTTTGCTCCAGACTCAGTGTCATGCCCTATTTACCGTACAAAACACTAGTTTTCGGGATGCATTAAAACTCAGATTCTTTTTAGTCGCATGTAGATAAATAAAAAGATTTTTTTTTTCGGGGCAAGAATTTGGTGCATTTTTTCGTCTCGCGGGATTTCGGGTAAGAAGGACTTGCTTGGAAATTTTTAGGTGTAACGAGCAAAATTGACTGAATTTTAGCAGAAGTTTATAAGTTTAGAAAAGTAACGGATGTTATTTATTCAAGTTTCAGTTTTGCGTTCGAGAGAAATGTTTAACAGAGTTTGTTTAATACGGTTTTAAAAGTGTGTTTTAGTTGGTATCGGATAATATGTTATATACTCGGACGCGGCATTGTAGCATTAACAACTATAATGTTACAAATGCCTGAAAAGGATTAACATGTATGCACAAAGTATAACAAATAAATAATCAAACAGGGAAGAAGGCTGTTATTCCAATCTACTAAGCGTAAGTAAAACTATTATTATTTTTAAAATCATCTGACCTTTAGAGTTTAAACTCCCCCTCTCCTCTTTCTCTCCCACTCTCTATCTATACCCTGCTGTTTCTTTCGCTCATTAACTAAGAAAATTATGTATTTTATTATTAGTTATTATATTAATTATTATTATTATTATTATTATTATACTTATTAATATTATTATTTTATTGTCCTATATTTTCCTATTTTTCTATTTTTTTAAATTAAGTAAGAAAATTTTAAAATGAATAAAAAAAAACAAACATGTTTTAAAGTAATTGCAGAAGAGTTATAGACTGTCAGACAAGTTTTATTAACCAAAATAAATAATCTTAAAAGCGTTTTCATACCTTTTCACAGATTATGTTTTAAAGTATTAATTAATTAAATTAAAATAAAATAAACTTTGTAGAAAAATAATTATCTTAAATAGCTAAATAACTAAACTTTTTTTTTTTAGTTGAATGAAATCTAAATAAGCGATGCAAGAATCTGCTGAAAGTGAACTGAATTTTCATAAATTTAGACAAGTAACAGATCATATTTATTCATTGTTTTTGTTGTGCGCCGGAGAAAAAAGTTACCTCGATGTTGTTTAAACTTGTTATGGAAAAAAATCACTCTGATCTCTTATCTTTTTTAATGTAAAAATGACTCAAAAGGACTCATTTTATCTTTTTAGGGTTTATAAGCTTTTAGCCAGTAACTGAGGAGTTGAAAATGTAATGATAAAAGAATACGTGTAGTCTCAGCGACCACATTCATTTATGAATCCAATAAAGCTTCATTATTAAAATATTAGAATAAATATTTTAGATTTGTATTAGGTGGTTTGGCTGGTGGGTTTGTATTGGCTGGTTTTTACATAATCGGGTTTTGTTTATGAGCTTTAGAAAACGTGGTTTCTCGCAAATTTGCTTTAATTATTGTAACCATTCTTGTTATCCTCATACGCTTGAAACTACATCAGCCATACCCGGAAGTGTTATATTATTGCAAAACTTGTTGATACTGGAGAAATATCGCCAGATTTGGGACAAAAAGTAAATTGCCATAAATGAAGTCAGCGTGAAGTCAGCTGATTAATTTGGCGAAATTCTGATTCAAATTCAATATTGACGAAAAGTGGGATTGAATATTCTACAGTCGGTTTCCACGCAATTTAGCTTCGTGTGTTTGAGTAAAATCAACTGAATAAAAAAAAGAAAAAAAAAAAAAAAACGAAATAGGGAATCCATCCTTTTCTCCCTGTACAGGCCGAAAGGACTTTTTTGAACATATGGCAGAATAAAAAATAAACAAATATGAAAAAAAAAATACAATCAATTTCAAAAAACTTGATTTTATTTTTCTGCGTTAAAAGAAATTTTAACGCAAATAATGGGTTTTATTTGTCTCAAAAAATCTCAGTAGATTGATCATTTCAAAATAGTAATGAATTATTATTTTAATTTACTAAGCGTAAGTAAATATCATTTTATATACTATATTCAGGGCTCGCAGAGTTCTTAAAATTTTCGTACTTTGCTACAAGTATTTTAAATCGAAAATCTTCATGGAAGATTCCATTAACATCTACAATAGAATTCTACAATAAATATCATCGCTTTAAAATTGTGGTAGGAAAGTGTGAAAATTTTAGGAACGCTGCGAGCTCTGTATATTTGAACATTCTCTCATTCTCTTCTTCTGTCTAGCTATTGTCTATCTATTTCCCACTTGTTTGTTCTTGTATTCATTAATTAACCTATGAGCACGTGCGTTAGGTCTTTCAGATCTGTATGCTACAAAAATATAGTGCAGTAACTCATCCTTTAAATCAAAATAATCCAGTTGCTCAGTAGTTGCATTATAGGTTATCTGCGTGCATTTATAGTTTTTATTTCTGTTATTAAAAAGGAAAATAAACTTTTCGGAAATATTAGGCCCGGTGTGCATGCTCTTGTTTTCATTTAGAATTGAAAATACAATTTTAAAATGCATCGTTATTTGAATTGTAAAGATGAACTGAAGTGATAGACCCTGTTAGTTGAAATATGAACAGATGAGGAATACCTCAATGAAGAACATTATGAAAACTATTAATGAAGCATTGAGAAGCTTAGGGGAAGAACATGTTATGATACATTTTTTTCAAAAATTGTTTGATCTTTTAATATTTAACATTTTTATATTTAATAATTTAAATGGTAAACATGATTTATAATATTTAATAATTAGATGTTAATATTATTTTCTAGGAGAGTCTAGTATCACCTATTAGCATTCAAACATAATTAAATAAATAACTAAATTACAACAAAATACTTTCACTTCAATTTCTCGAATTCTAATTTTTGTTACATAACATCTTCTTCCACTCAGGTCTTCAAATTATATTAGATTTAAATATCATTTTTAAAGGAAATTGTTTTATGTCAGATAAAAACTATGCTTAGAAATAATTATTTAAAGCTTTATTTATTTATTTATTTATTTATTTATTTATTTTTTTTGTTTATTCTTAAGTCAATATACCTGTAGAAACTTTCTAAATTATGTTCATCTTAAATTTTAATACTTTTGTATGTCATTTTAAACATTTAGAAAATTTATGATTTTAATCAATTATTTAAAAAAAAATCATCCGATTAAAATCTCGATTTAATCGCTAATTTAAATAAACTGATTAAAATCGTTAACACCCTACAGGGAACGCATGTATTTATGGATTCAATAAAGCTTAATTATTAAAATATTAGAATAAAAGTGTTCAGATGTGTATTAGGTAGCTTTCGTTGCAAAAAGTAAAGAAGCTTTGCAGCTATTCGGAGAAAAGCCATTCTAACTTCCACTTCAATTTTATCGAATTCTAATTTTTGTTACATAACATCTTTTCCCACACAGGTCTTCAATTATGAAAGGGAGTTAGATTCAAGTGACGGGTTTAATATTTATTAATTTACTTATTATTATTTTAACAGTGATTCAATTACTAAATGGAGTAAAAAGGCGCTAAGTTGGAATGTGAGAGATCTTTCACACAATATGTTGACAATAATGCATAACTATCTGCATATTTCGTAAAGAAAATAAGTCTCGGCATGAAAGACCATATTGCCCGCTTCAGTGAAAAAAAAAAAGAAAAAAAAAAAAAAGGGCACGCGTTTTCCCGGGTTAACCCTCTACTGCCCATGGTAGCATATCTGCTACCATATGTTCAGCTTTAATTTTTATAACGATATTTCATAAATAATGCATATTTTAAGTCACTGCAATAATAATTGGGCCTTCAAGCGATATTAGTTATGAATTTCGAATGCAGATGGAGCACTAAATAAGAAAAAATAGTTCGAAGCAATTTGTCTAACAAGAAGGACAACATTTCATTGACAGCGGTAAGTTTTTGCGCAAATTTTCAAATATTTTAACCCAAGTACTTTTATTAGGTTGAATTCGTAATCTTGCTGCAGCAAAATCCCAAGCAAAACGCAAATAAAAATGTATAACGGATTACTTTGGATGAAAACAGGTATCTCTCTATTCTAAAAAAAAGTAACTACCGCTGTCACCGCCGCCGCCGGTTTTGAATATTTTGTGACCGGAGGTCTTTCTTCGATAATATTAAGAAAAATAATGCATACAAAAATATGAAAATCGGTAGTATTATACAGAAATGTTTGATAAACACGCTGATGCAGACAGTTTTCAAATCGAAGAATTATTTTAAGAGATATTTAATGCTAAAGTTGGACAAAATCGTTCCACTAAAAAAGTTTTATAGGAGCAAAAACTATACATCAGAATTTAATAATTTTTACATCATTTTATACGTTATAATTTCCCAGTGTGCAGAATTTATTTAATTTTTTAATTTGACTCATTTTTCGAGGTTGCATTTCTATTTTAAATTCAAATTTTCAGCATTTCGAGAGATATTTTTTACTTATTTTAGAAAATTGTACTAATTTAACCTGTTGCCACCTGTATAAACAATGGAAACAATAATGTTTGCTTCAAATTAAAAAAATATTTACACGTGACTATTATAAACAGAAAAAATCATTTGGAATTAGAATTAAATAATTATGTACAAAAAGCAGGAACTTATTAAAAATTACGTCATAAAAAGTATACACGTGAAATTTAAAAGAGAAAGGATATTGTAAAATAATAAATTCATTAACATGCGTTAGAAGTCTTAAATAGGAGAAATTACGTCATATTTACGTCACTTTACAGTTATTACATAAAATGGACACAAAATAATATTACAAAGCAGTTTAAATTTAGAAATTGCGCTAGACATTTATCTGATATTTTGAGAGGATCTTTTCAACTATTTTTGTTAGCAAAGCGCAAATAATATTTCCTTTCTAACAAAATTATTTTTACATAAATATTTAAAAGAAAAATAATAGCTTGGTCAAAATTACGTCAGATTAAAAACGATTAATTTAAAATGTCTCATTTAAAAGAACTTTCTTTTCGCTTTGTTAAAAAATACCAGGAGACAAAGACTCTGTTTACTTAATTCCTTTTATATTAGCTAATTTTGAAATATTGTTACACGTGTCTACGTCATCAAGCTATTTTTATTTCGAAGTTTTATTTGTATTTTTATTAATGTTGTATTAATTTATTTGTTCTTTCGTTATTTAAAATAAAAATTATGTCAATTTGTATAATTTGGCGATTTATATAATTTGGCGAAATTGGTCGACTGGATAATCAAGTAGTACCGCAGCGGATTTGGCGTTAAAATTCCCCAATCAAAGAGAAATGAATAGAAATCCGTTTATAGGGAGATCGCCACTGTTTCTTAAATTATAATTAAATCTTTCGAAATCTTTTTAAAGCCGATCAAATTAGCGTGCATTTAGAGTCTGCGGTGTCTGGACGGGGGTTGGCGAGCGTAGCTCGTAGGGGGCCGAGCCCCCTAGTTACATAAAATTCTGGCATTCAGTAAAATTCTACATTTGCCAGATAAACAGATTTATTATTTTCAGTTATGCTTTTTATAAAAAAAGTACACAACGAATGAAAAAAAAAATTAATTGTTCTTTTTTATAAATTAACATATTGAATGTAATTTTGTATTGGCCTTGTACTGTCTTTCGATTATTCGCCACATCGTCGGTCCCGTGAGTGACAGACAATCGGAAGTTTTTTGTATATATATAGAGATAGATATATATAAACAAAGTAAGAAATCGTTTTAGGTCATACAACATGTAAAAATGCAATTATTTTCACAAAGTAAAATACTTTTGACACATGGGTAAAATCCTTCATATTTCATGAAAATCTGCCCATGGTAGCATATAGGATACCATACAGAAATCCTATAAAATATAATACAATCACATTTTTTTTTCACATTTTTACTTTATTTGACCCACAATAACATAAATAAGACTTTAAATAATTTTTTCCTTAGCAATTTCTTGTAATGGGAATTAGAGGATTAATAGACTTACTTCTAGAGTGGATTAAAATTCCAAGGGCGAATTAAATTCTAAGAACCATGCTTAAAAGTACTTGCAGAGGAGTTACAGATTGTCAGACAAATTTTGTAAATTGAGAATGTAGTCAAAACCCATTTAAAAGCATTTTCAGATTATGTTTAAAAGTATTCACCCATTAAAAGAAATTGGAATAAAATAAAACCTGCATAAAAATAGTTAAAGGCAGTTAAATGAAGAAAATTCTTTTAGAGAAGAAAATCCTACTTAGGACTGATGCAATAATCTGCTGAAAGTAGACTGAATTTTAGCTGACGTTTAGATAAGTAACGGTATTTATTCAAGTTTTCGTTTTGAGTCATAGAGAATACATTTACTAGATTTTGTTTGAGAGGGCTCGGAAGATTTCACTTTGAAATAAATGATGAACATATAAATTTTTCAAGATTCGATGATCACACATATGTGAAAAAGTCTTTTTACTGCACCCATTTCCTTTTAAATGATTCAGAGTTGCAATTTATTTTTAAATTCCCTTTATGTTATTTATTATGTTAAATTCCTTTTTTTCAATTCGAGTTTTTTTTTTTTTTTGGCTACTTTTAAAATGCTTAAACTTATTACAGTATAAACTTATTACATAGAAATTACACACGTATATATATTACATAATCGAAAAAGTATATTCAATGGTTTTAGGTATGGATTTTGCTATAGAATGAATTGAAGTGTTTTTAAAAAATGTAAATATAAAGAAACTCGTATTTTTCACTCAATTTTAATATTAGATAAGGATGTTTCATTCTTTTTTAAATCATAAATTATCGAGTTCATCGAAAAACCGATCTATGAAGTAATCAAAGATACTCATGCAAATATTAAAAAAAATTGTAAAATATTAAAATTGAAAAAGTTAATTTTCTTAAATAATAATAAAAAAAAAAAAACTTTTTTTGAAATCTAGCCAATATATTACATTTTTTTCCTTCTGAAAACCGCTTTGTTTAAAAATTTAATTTTATGTAAAAGAAGTGAAGAATTTTTTTTTGTAAAGAAAGTGAAAAAAAAAAAATCAAAGGCGGTCGAATTTTTTAATAGGATTTCAAAAGAAGTTTTAATTTATATCGATTGAAATATTACGGGTTATCGCTTTGCTTCATCACCTGTTTCTTTCTGATTGACTGTAAAACTAGTTTTTCCTATCGAACGTAATAATTGTTGGGTTGTTGCTAAATCATGGATTTCTTGATTTTATGTTTCTATATACGAGATAGTATATATTATAGACAGATGACATAAACTTGATTTGATCTTTATTATTTTCTCATTTCCATTTTTAACTAATTACATTATTTATTATAACTCATTATTACCCAAGACATCGAAGTAGAATATTAATATGTTTCTTTCTGATTGACTGTAAAACTAGTTTTCCCTTTGGAACATAATAATTGTTGCGTTGCTAAATCATCGCTTTCTTGATTTTACGTTTCTATATACGAGATAGTAGGTATTATAGACAGATGACATAAACTTGATTTGATCTTTATTATTTTCTCATTTCCATTTTTAACTAATTACATTATTTATTATAACTCATTATTACCTAAGACATCGAAGTAGAATATTAATATGTTTCTTTCTAATTGACTGTAAAACTAGTTTTTTCCTATGGAACGTAATAATTGTTGGGTTGCTAAATCATGGTTTTCTTGATTTTACGTTTCTATATACGAGATAGTAGGTATTATAGACAGATGACATAAACTTGATTTGATCTTTATTATTTTCTCATTTCCATTTTTAACTAATTACATTGTTTATTATAACTCATTATTACCTAAGACATCGAAGTAGAATATTAATATGTTTCTTTCTAATTGACTGTAAAACTAGTTTTTTCCTATGGAACGTAATAATTGTTGGGTTGCTAAATCATGGTTTTCTTGATTTTACGTTTCTATATACAAGATAGTATGTATTATAGACAGATGCCATAAACTTGATTTGATCTTTATTATTTTCTCATTTCCATTTTTAACTAATTACATTGTTTATTATAACTCATTATTACCTAAGACATCGAAGTAGAATATTAATATGTTTCTTTCTGATTGACTGTAAAACTAGTTTTCCCTTTGGAACATAATAATTGTTGGGTTGCTAAATCATGGCTTTCTTGATTTTACGTTTCTATAGGCGATATAGTATATAAATTATCGCGAGAGAAAGACAGAAAGAAAAAAAAAATCCCGCTTTTTTGTTTTATTTATTAACACAAACAAATTTCTCGATGAAGGAAAAATATTATAACAAAACAATTAATTACAGCTGTTGCCCTATTTGTGTTTTTAACCGTAAAAAAAAAATTCTTTTAGGTCCAAGTCTTTTGAGTAAACATACCCCGGGAACGAGGCAAGTTTACGCATCAAGTGGGGGCACGTTTACGCATATTATAAGTGATACCAAGGAGTAAGTGAAATAAATATTTAATCAAATTGAAATGTTTCATTTGTAACTTAAAACACTGTTAAATAAAAACTAAAGATAATTAATTAAAGAACATTTTATAAGCTAAACTGAAAACATAGGGCTTATGGCTAATTAAAAACAGAAACTATTTAGTCATCTTCATCATCACTGTTACAGTTTTTACAAACAAAAAATAAAATAATTCCTTTTGCACACTTGTCACGGGATCACCTTTTGCATCTAAGACATTGAACCCACTCTTGTCCTTGGCACGTTAACGCAGTAAGAACGTGCGTAAAGGTGCCCCGATGTCAATACGCAAATGTGCCCCGTCACCATGTTTGGATTTATTTTTAACTTGCAACGAAAATTAATAACATTTCTGTTCATACAAATATAGTTCTCAAAAAAGGATAAAATTCTGCTAATGTTCATATATTTGTTTATCCTTAACTAAGCATTATTCGTTTACAATAAGTTTCAATATGTTCAACACAAAATTTACTCACCTTTACAGAAAACAGGCGATCCTTTCCGCACGCTAAACCGAAGCTCGACAGACGCTCAAAAACGTGTGAGAATACCCGCTAGGGAGCAGCATCAATCTGTTATGACTGGTGGCGCTCCAGTTATAACTCGTTTCGGAAAAGGTGCACTGCGTAAACGTGCCCCGATCTACCTTACTTTAAATTTTATTTGGATAATTCTATCTGCGATAGATTTTTTTCCCTAATAGTCTCCACCGCAAGGATGAAAAAGTATATAAGATTTTCTTGAGAATTATTTTTATTACATTTTGCAATATTTAGTTAATAATTTAAAAAAATGATCTTTAGATTTTATTTTGCAAGTCTAAGGTTCTCTCACAATACAGCAGCTGAAAATCATTGCCATAGAACATTTTAATGTTTCTGCCTGAATAGTCCAGGGGAAATGTACCAAAAAAAGGGGGTTACCTTCCAAAAGGTCGGGTAAAAGATTTTTTTTTTCTGAATTGTTTATAATGATGCCAACATGGAAAAACCAAGTTTTCTAACAAAATTTCTTAAGGCTAAATTTTCTGTGGCCAAAAAACAAGAAAATTTTGGGAACTTTATTGGTTTTTCCGAAATATCTTGAGACCCGTTGCCATAGCATGTTATTTGTCAGTTACAATATTAAAGAGGATACAATTTTCTACAACTTTTATATTTACAACTTTTTTATACACTCAATAGTAAGCGCAGTACGCCATTTCAAAAATAGGATAATTTTTTCAATTTTCTTAAAAACCGTAAAAAACTCAGTTCTGCCCCGATTATTCAAATGTTTCCCACAGATTTAATCGTGTATGTCAACTTCTATATATTAGTGGTAGTAAATTATGTGTTTCAGAGCTAAAACTAGCCTTTTTTGCACCCGTGCCAAACATGGATTTTGGAGCCCCCTCCACCCCCCCCACCCCCCTCTTTTAAAAAGAAAATTTACCACGGGAATTTTAATAAATCTCTAATAGCCGGATTTTGAAAATTTTAAGTGTGTAAGCATTAAATAGGTAATGCTGAACTACGTAATCAGCTTTGCCAAATATTGATTCATTAAAATCTTGAAAACCGTACTGAAAGGAACCGAAATATATTCCTCTTTAAACAGGTTTCCATATTAGCAGGTATAATTATTCATATTCTTTTTCTTGAAAAAATATGTACTTTTCTTTAAAGACCGAATTCCGTATATACAGATTTCATTTTCAAAGATTTTACGGTAGATGTCGTATTGAGGCGATATTATAGGACTAAATTAGTCACACGAAGACGTTCGCAAGGTAACATTAAACCTATGGGAGCGTTCTTGAGAAATATCTCGCTCACATTTTGTTACTTTTAATTTTTTTTTTTTCACGGGATACCTGAGATAAATATCTAATGTTGTGCTTTTGTACTTTTTCGGGTTTGGTTTCTTTTTTAAAAAAATATATTTGGACACTTTCATTTTTGGAAAACTGTTTGGAACCCGTTCTGAAATTTAAAGTATCCTGTTTGAGCTTTAAAGCAATTAATAGATCTTAAAGTTTGCATATTTCTGCATGCTAAAATGATATAATCTCTTGTTATATTTATGGATATAAGTGGGAAAAATTGACAATATATTTTAAACCTAATATTTTAAATATTTTTTTATAAAACTAGCGATCTCAAATATTTTATTAACAGAATTTATAAATTTTACAAGACATAAATGCATAACATTAGTTAGTGAAATAATCTGGTGTCATTTTTATTGTAGCTATTTTATAAGGTAAAAGTATTTCTTTCATAAAAGATATTTATCTTTTGAGTCGCCCCCCCCCCCTTTTTATATGGAACTACAATTCAATGTTTGCTATCTTTAAAACAGTAAAACATTAAAACATATGTTATCAATAATTGGTAAATAAAATATACCATTGTAGTGGGGAATAAAATATGTTTTTCGCAAATTTTCATACCTGGGTGATTTTTAAAAAAAGTCTCATGTTTTACTGCCCTTTCACATTTGCACAGAAAAATAGTTAAATATCATAATTTTAATTATTGCATTTTAACTATCATGTTTTTTAATGATAATTTACAGATATATTATTATTTATAAAAAAAATTAAAAATAAGAAATATATTCTTTTGTAGTCAAAATATCATTACCGTAGGTTGTCCCAACAAGCAATTTATTAGGTAAAGATTTGACAAAGTTCTATTTAAATCAGATGGTTATAATTTTTTTTATACATTTTTATTTATTAAGATGCTACTAATTAAAAAAATATTTATTTTCATTAATTAAACTTATCTATAATTCTTAATAATTTTTTAAAACCGTGTCCCAAGAAAGAGTGTCATTGCCATGCTTCTGACAAAAAGTTCCTTCGGATTTTTTTAGAGGACAGCACATGCCTTTTTATCAAGGCAAAAGTACTCCTTAAAAGTCAACTTGTTATCAGGTTTAGGTGAATAGAGTAAATAGTTTTATAGTTTCAATAAAACAAGCAAAGACTTTGAATGTTTTGGTGAGTATTCTTTTGTAAGTCATTACCGTACCCAATTCTAATTGATAATTAAATGAACTTTTATTTCTTAATCTGCTTTCATTATATGAGAAATAGAAAATCATTGTATGGGCCAGAAGATATAATGGCTGCCATTTATGCCTGCGGAAAAATAAAAATATTTTGCTTAATTTGTCATTACCGTGCTTACTTATGTCATTATACCAAGTGCATTAAAATTTAAAAATTAGTTTTAAAATGTTAAATTACTAATTTGGTCTCTTCTGATGCTTGTATATTAATGTTTATGAGGTAAGGTAATTATTTACAAACAATTAAAACTTTCTGATTATTTCTAAAAATTTCATTTTGCTATTCAAAAACATGGACAGATTTTGAAAATGACCCACCTTATTCCATGGATACCTGGAAAAATATGTATGCATTATAAAAATTATAAAATTTATTAAAATTAAGCAAGAAATCTTTTTTAATTGAAACTATCGTGCTAATAACTTACTATAGATTGCAAAATTCTTTTAAACAATTCTTTGAAGTTAACATTGTATACACTTAAAGTTACTGTCTAAATATGAAAATTGTCTCATTCATCTACACTTTGCCCTACTTTTAAAATTATATAAATTTATTGCATATAAAATGTCTGTTGAGATGAAAATAAAGACGTGAGTGTGCAAATAGATAATTTATTGCTAGCAATTTTTAGAAGCCGACATACACAATTAAATATGCGGGGAACATTTGAATAATCGCGGCAAAACTACGTTTTTCACGGTTTTTCAGAAAATTGAAAAAATTGTCTCATTTTTGAAATAGCGTACTGCGCTTGCTATTGAGTGTATAAAAAAATTGTAAATATGAAAGTTGTAGAGAATTTTATCCTCTTTAATATTGTAATTGGCAAATAATATGCTACGGCAACGAGTCTCGAGATATTTCCAAAAAATGTCCCAAAATTTTGTTGTTTTTCGGCCACAGAAAATTTAGCCTTAAGAAATTTTGTTAGAAAACTTGGTTTTTCCATGTTGGCATCATTATAAGTAATTTTGGAAAAAAAATCTTTTACCCGACCTTTTGCAAGGTAAAATGTACATTTCCACTGGACTAGAATGACTGTGAAACTAGTTTTCCCTTTAGCATACCCTAAGTGTTGGGAAATTAAATCATATTTTTTTTAAAGTTTGATTTTCGATTTACACTCATATGTTTGATAGATGAATAACATGAATATAATTTGATTTTGGTTATTTTTTCATATTTGCATTTTCCACTAATCAATTATATCTGCTGCTAAAGACAGTATGAGAGTATACATTTGTGAATAAAATACTTATTTTAAAAACAGAAAGTTTAACAACTGTATCAATGGACTACGAAACATTACTTTTATACTTTTAAATAGAATTCCAAATATTTTTATATTTTTAATTCTTTTACTTTTTAACTTTAAAAAAAGTATATTCGTGTTTTTAAATTCTTTAATATTTTCGTACTTTTAAATATAATTTATATTATCAGGTTGTAACGAAAGTATTCCGCCACAGTAAATACGGACTGTGCAAACAGTTCGCGTTTACGTATTTGCTCATATTTTGTCAAACGACTTTTGGCATTTGAAAGAAAGAGACTTGCTTTATAACACTGTGTTGTGAAATTTGTAAAAATATCGTTATCATTAAGTACAAGGTGTCTGAAATTGAACTATCACGCTACCAGATTAGAATCATCATTTACTTCCAGTTCTGTTGCAAAAAGTCAGCTACAGAATGTCACCGAATAAAGTGCACAGCTTTAGGTATTAGTGTTGTATCATATGACACTGTGAAGGTTTGGCAGAATGGTGGTTATTAATATTACAGTTAATTATGTATAGTATAATTAGCATTATGTAATGGCGATTTGGCGGAAAACTTTCGTTACAACCTAATATATATATAAAAAAATAACTTGGCGTTATTAATATGGTTAATTTTTAATTATTTGTGAAACATTCATTACAATTTTTTTTTATATTTTAAGTATTCAACGTATTCATAAATTTGCTGTAACAAGTTGTAATTTAAGTAATTAAAAAAGAAACATTTAAGAATTATTTTTTTGGTACTTTCTTATTTTAAAATATTGTTTCATGTTAGAAAATTAATAATTTGCCATAGAAATTAGTAGTTAAATGTATTTTTTAATCAAAATGTAATTTTATGCACAATGTTTTTGATGATTTGATCCATTTTCACAGTTTTTTTTTTTTAAATAGGAAAACAGTTTTTAGTTAAATTTATTTATTTTGAAATTTGAATTATATATAGAGATCATAGCAAGATTTAAACATTTTTCTAAAACTGCAGAAGTAATTTAATACTTTTTAGTAGAAATTGTCATAATAATTTTTTTCAAATGTTATTTGACAATCTTTAAGCATTAAAATTTCATAATTAACTAATTTTACCAATTTATCAGTTTCCTTAAATGAACAGCTGTGCAATTATTGATTTTATTGTTAATATTTAGTGTCTCGCAACAAAGACAATTTTAAAGATTTTGATACAGTTCCAAAACGTTACAACTAAAATTATTATTATATTTTTTAACACTTTTCAGCATAGTTGAAAAGTGTTTATGACTTCGGTTTGTCTGTCTGTCCGTTCGTTGGTGCTCTAACTCTCGTAAATATATTCTGATTGCTCTGTAATTTTAATATGTTATTATAGAATGACCCCTATTGAAAATGAACACTGTATCATTTATAGTTCATTTACAGGGACATCCAAAACTATTCCGTTACATTACGGCCAATGGGAAGAAATCGTTTTAAGTGCATTTTAATCATGTTGCACCATTTCAAATATAATGAAATTGATATTTTTTTATGAAGTGCACTAACACATGTATTCTGTGGAATATGGGTGCAAAGCATTTATTATTTATTTACAGATCCACGCAAAAGACTTCCACTACATAATGCTCTACAGAGTTAAAGTGTTTGCAGCGTATTTTAATTATGTTACACTTTTTCAAATATAGCGAAATTGATGATACTTTACATAAGTTTACTACAACGATATACTTGCTGTAGAATATGATGTGAATATCATTTATCGTTCATTTAAAGAGACACACAAAATATTTCGGATACAATACTATATCCGAAGTAATGTCTATTAGCGATAATTGCTGGAAATGCCTTTTCAGTTATAATATGCGTTTTCAAGTTTAACTAAATTTTGCATATTACGGGCGTGTATAAATGCCGTAGACTATATACAGGGCTACACAAAAGAATTCGTAAGCACTACCGAATATGAGCGGGAATTGCTTAAAGGTGTTTTTTAATTGAGTATTTTCAAGCTAACTATATTTATCCTACTAAGAAATGTTTATAGAATATAAAGAAAATCACATACAGGGCTACACAAAGAACTGGATAGAAGACCGCTTATGGATGATAATTTCTAAAAGTGTGTAGTTTAAGTACATTTAAGTGTATTTTTTGGCAGAGTTAAATTTTAGCTTAATAAATGGCATGTATAAAAATCTGTATGTAATATACAGGGCTGTACAAAAAAATTCAAGTATTTTTCCACTAAAGAGTTGAAGTATTTTTCCGGCTATGGACGGTAATTGCTGAATCATGTTTTTCAAATATGTTATGTGTTTTCTAAAACGGTTACTTGGATATCATATTTATCTTATTAAACAGCAAAGTATTGCTTAAGTATTTAGGAAGTGTTGGAAAGTGTTTCGTAATCTATACTTGACGCATGATTTATCTTTCGTGTTTATATATATATATAAGAATCTTAAATAAAAATCGTTTAACATTAAACCTCCACCATTTTTAGTTTTTTAGTTTTATAAGTTTTTATTGAATAGTTATGTAATTATTGATTTTATTGTTAATATGTTGTATTTTATATGTTTCCCTAAAATAGCAAAAATACTGCAAAAACTTGCTACAATAATGAAAGAAAGGGGATATCAGTTACCAATTATAAATATTAACAGTTTATCATTAATCAATTTTGTCATAATATCTTTTTTTATTTTAGAGTACAGACATTTGTTAGCTTTGAATCATTTTCCGAGTTTTTTTTTAACTTATCATAAAAAGAAGACCGAAAAATATGCCAATTATTTGAAGAGTTTTTCTTTTGAACCAATAAATATTTTTTAGTCTTAGATCATAACATTACGTCGAGAGAAAAAATGACGACTTCTTTTATTAATTGCCGACATAATTTGGGAGGGGGGGGGGAAGGAGGGGACGATAAAGGGTTGAAATAAAAAGATTTATTATTTATCGATCACTAAAATCTGCCTATCTAGAAAAATATCTGCCTGAAGCGTTTTTACACTTCAATGTTTTTTCGTTGATGCAACTGATTTTTTCCTTTTTTGTTCGTCTCTTGACAGTGATAATTTTTGCTAAAAAAAAAAAAATCTGTTAAATGTTTAAAAATTATTTTGATCACAGAGGGAGAACAAAGTTAAATATGTAACGATCATTTCATATTTCGTTCAGTTTTGAATTATTTACCGATTATTTTTAGTTATTCATATGAATATATCCATACAAAGAACTTCTAAATCGGCATGTGCTTAAACCCCGAGAGAATTTTTGAGCATTTTTTTTTAAACACTATCTTTTTTATTCATTTTCGAGCAATGTATTATATATAAATCTAAAAAAATATCTTCCAGATATTAAATAAGTAAATTTTGTGTTTATTTTAAGGAGTGATAAAAGATACTTGCAAATACTTATTTAAATATTTTTTTTTTTTTCCAATTTTGTCTATTTTGCAGATTTTTTTTTGCATTTATTCCTTATGGGATTTTCGCATTGACTAAACATGTGATATATATGATTTAAGCAATCATATCTTCCGTATGAGGTTTTTTTTTTCTTTTTTACATTGATTAAACCCATGAGACATACGATTGGTAAAATACCCTACTAAGGAAAATGCAAATAGCCGTATGTATAAATAAGCAGTTCCCGATAGACCAGTACAGAAATACAATTATATTGCTTATTTCACATGCTTTACTCTTCTTAATTTTAGGATACCTGGTTATCACACTGGTCACAAAGTAAGTAGCTCAAGGGTTTACCGTCGCGATTTGGTTGGGTTACTGTTCAATATTTTTGGTACAAATTTGATGGTATTGCGCCAAGTATCGCCAAGCTTGGCGAGAATTTGACGCTGGTGGATATGACTATGTAGTTTTAAACGTATGAGAATAATAACAATGGTTATGACGATTAAAGTAAATTTGCGAGAAACCATGTTTCCAAAAGCTCATAAATGAAATATAATTATGCAAAAAATCAGCCAGCCTAGAATTTCACACTGCTATATCTCAACCATTTTTTAAGATAGAGGCAAAACAAAGGGTAAAAACTTTTTAGTTTTCTAATTTTTTGTACATCTTTTTGAATTTGAAATATTGAAGTGGCCGCCATTTTTAAACAAGGTGATGGATGAAGTTGGCCATTGAAGTGAGATCTAGGTAAGCCCTGTAGACATGCTCAGTCCCATACAAATTGGTTAATAAATGCGAATGGTGTCGCATGACAAAAATCAGATTGTTTCAAAATGTCAGACACCATAGAATTTAAAACAGCAGTATCTTAGCCATTTTTTAGGATAGATGCGAGACAAAAATACTGCGGAATTCTTCTATCAAGCTTTAATACTTAAAGGGAAAAAAAAAATTTCTTTGGTACTTTTTGAATTTTTAAAATTTTTTAAAAATGTTAAGTGTTCACCATTTTAAAACAAGGCAGCGGATGAAGCTGGCCAACGAGCACGAACGAGACCTTGGTATGCCCTGTACACATGCTCAGTCACATTCAAATCGGTTGATAAATACGAGTGCAATTACATGATGAAATTCAGATTGTTTCAAAATGTCAGCGACCGTAGAATTTCAAAACTGCTACATCTCAGCCAATTTTTAAGATAGAAGCAAAACAAAAATTTTCAGGAATCTTTGTAGCAAGGTAGAACACTTAAAAAAAAAAAAAAAAAAAAAAAAAAAAATCCTTTAAGTTCTAAATTTTTGTACATCTTTTTGAATAAAAAAAAAAAAAATAAATAAAAGAAAATAAGTGACCACTATTTTGAAACAACGTGGAGGGTAAAGCTGGCTAATGAACTCCGTCGAGACCTTGGTATGTACTGCATACATATTTAAATTAACAATGGAACTGGGGGGGGGGGGGGGTTGGTTTTGGGTTGGGGGTTATGATTGGAGAAAATGTATCGAAATTTTCCGGAATTGAGTACCTCCGGGCGGCTGAAATAGTAGCTTTTTACTTTTTGCAATGAAAGCTACCTAAAAGTGAAATCCTCATTTTAGCTTTGATTCGGTGGAGAAATAAAAATAATGCGGATTAATATTGACTCATTGACTTAAGAAAATAACGTGTTAAGTTTCATGATTACATGATTCCAAACCTGTCATTTTTTTAAAAAAATGATATTACTTCATCTAAAATATTATTGTACACTTTATTTACTCTTGAAATAACCGTGAATCGAAATTAATAAACTCATCATAAGTTTATGAGTGCTGAGGAACATTCTAGAACATTGTTTTATATAGGGTAGGGGAGTACACAGTGAGACATAGTACACAGTGAGACAGCAGCCACTTTGACATATAGTTGTAACTTTTTCTTCTTTCTGACACACACACACGCATAACGACCTCATCTGATGCAACACGTGGATGTAGTTTTGGCACTTCAGTTACTCGTCCGACAAAATAGTAAATAATTCCTTATTTTACAGTGGTTAAAGTTACATAAACGTCTATTTTAGAGTTTATTTCCTTCAATATGACACATATTTACTTAACCAAACCTAGCTATATCTAATAATAGACTATTTTGGCAAAACGACATAAACTTTTTAAAGCGATGAAATTGGTGTAACAGATGTGGCATCCATTTTGTTACAACGAAACGAAAGTACACAGTGAGACACACAGTTGTGGTACACAGTGAGACGTGTCTTATTGTGTACCTACTATGCGGTTCTGATGTTAAAAAAGTTATTTAATAATAAAAAATGGTTTCTCTCTCTCTCTCTCTCTGTGTATGGGCGTGCGTTGGCTAGGGAAATTTACCAAACGTAAGAGGCTGAAAATTTGCATGAAGGTAGCCCAAGGTCTGCCATTGTCCACCCGAGGCTCATATTTTTATTATTTTGAAAATCTAGAAATATTAATTAGAAGTCATAAACTGCAGAAAATTATTGATAGAGTGTAAAAATATATGATTTATGAAAATATATACATTGTCTCACTGTGTACTACTTGTGGTACACAGGGAGACAATTTTTGACACTCCGTTATGCTGCTTCTGTGCTTTTATAAATAACTTTTAAAAAACCATTTATACATTAATGTGTAGCGCATTTGTGTAGCTTAAAGATGTAGCAAATTTTTTTTCAAAAGAATAAAAATCGTCGCCATTTGTTAAGTAATAATAATTTTCGTCTCACTGTGTACTACCCTCCCCTATATTTAAATGAATATATGTGCACGATTTCTATAATAATGAAAATTATATAACACTAAATAAGATAATAAAAATTGTAGACTATAAGTTCCCGCGTATAATGTTTAAATTTCTTCTTCTTATTATTAATATTATTATTATTATTTTAATAATTATTATTACTTTTATTATTATTACTACTACTATTACTACTATTGTTCTCAGGTTTATGTATTTTTTCACGTTTGACTTGTTGAAATTTATACTTTCCTTAGCATTACTTGCAACAATACGCAAAATACTAATTTGAGATTTGATACGATAAAAAAAAAAAGTTACTATTGCTAGATTGTTTGTGATTTTTTTCTCCTTAAGTAAGTTACGTGTTCAGCATCATTATGCCACGAAACCAAACCTGTCAACTTAAAATTTGGTTTTAAAAAATAGATGTTGTTTCATCTAAAACATTGTTGTATACTTTATTTACTCTCGGACTAACCGTGAATGAATCAGGCTGACTGCTCCACTGATTGTTGAATGGAAACATCGCGTGTATTTTTATTTTTCTTCAATCTGATGCTTTCACCAATATTACTCTTAGACTAAATGGCAACACGACAGAAGGATGAACACAACTCTGGCTCAGCATGACAGCTAATGGGCTCTTCCTGCAAGCAAACAGCTTCTTTTGTGCAGGCACTTCACGCGAAGTCTCCTGCTTTGTGTTCTTGAATGATTCTGAATGAGGCAGCCTTTTGTATGGGCTTGTCGATCGGCCTACAAGTGAATAAGCTGTAAAAACCTCTATTTGCTTGTAAAAGAAGAGGTGCATGCATTACTTAATCAGAAAAGTGGAAATATATATTCTCCAATGATACCATGCAGGTAGTATTGTGTTGTGTATGTTTTATGTATACAAATAAAAAACGGGACACGAAAATTTTCTTCTTTAAAGATAAAATCGATTCTGTGTGGATGCATCACTAAAAAAGTTATCTTCCTTCAATGGAAAGCTATCAAAAAATTGTCAAACTGTATATTAAGCTGTGTAAATTACATCTCAATATTATGAAAGAGATGTGAAACTCTTTTTTTCCCAAAAGCGATCGTATTCTAATGCTTCCATAAAAATAATTAAATGACATTGAAATTCGTGTAAAGAAATATGTTTTTCAACCACAAAAGAATAATGTGTTGTCATCTAAACATTCTCTCCCTTTTTAATGATCTAGAAAGCAACATTGTGACTTCTAATTTACGTGTTTCAACCGTGTTGTCAAAAAGCAAAATTTGTCATTAAAAATATTTATTCTACATGGAAAAACATTTAAAAGTATTGAAAATATTTTCTAATGAACTTTTACAGATACAATTATAATGGGAAAAAAAAATAAAAGAATAATTTACGACCAAATTATTTGAGTGAAAACTGATAAGTACTTCTATATGATAATGAGATATCAGTGTTGTAAGGATTTTGGTCTGTGAGATTTCAAATCCTTTCGCAAATGTTACACCTATGGACGTGAAATGCATTATTATTATTAAGATATCTTCTCAGGAAACTGATATTTTTAACTTCTTTTTTCTGAGTACGCTTTTTAAAGGACGTCTCTTTCTTTTTAGATGATAGATTATTTCTAAAATAAAGGCTTAATTAAATATTTTATGTGTTTATGTTTTGTGTTCGTAGCGAAGCTAACGAACTGTGAATAAGAATTTAACGCTCCAAATAAAATTAAGTATATATTTTTAAAATATTTTGGCAACTTAAAAAAGAAAAAAAAACAAAGAAAGAAAAAAGATTTTCTTTAACCCTTTCAGGGGCAATGCAATTCTGTTGGTAAAATGTTAAAATGATTGAATGACACCGGGATTTACGAACAAATTTATATGAAAGTAAGTTAAAGCTTTTCTTCGCGTACGTTATAAAAGTAAAGATTAATTCCAAAATTCTGGTGCCAATGTGGCATTTGGGAATTAAAATTAAGTGGTATAATATTATATATCGGTGCCTTTCAAAGGGTTAAGAAGAGTACATAGAAAAAAGAACTTACAAATATCATAAAAATATCAACTTTACAAGGAGACATTTTAAAAATACGAATGCATTCCACTTACTATAGGTTTAACATTAGCGAGAGGAATTTGAGATATCGTTGACCAACACCCTTCAAAGGGTTTTTGTTGCGGTAACTATTATCTAGCAGAAAATTAAACAGGTGACGAAAATAAATAAATAAATAAAAATAATAATAAGTGTATAATCACATTGTAAAAATAATAATAAGCTTCCTTCTCTAAGACAGTTAATAATAATAATAATAATAATAATAATAAAGAAGTTTCAATCCTTGAATTTGGGCACCAGAATTTTTGCTCAGAAAATTTTGCCTTATCTAATCTCGGAATTTCAGCGATAATATAATACAAAAAAATCCCTTCCGGCCCGGCCTACAGACGGAGGTAGATTTCGAAGTTAAGTATATTAATTGCACAACCAAAAACTTAATCATTATTAGATATATATCCACTTTAACAGTTTTATCTGGCCGCTTTTCACGAGTTTTTATTTCATTTTTATATAATAGCTGGTTTTATCAGAATCATGTTAGGGCGGTATTAAAAAAAAATACTTTTCCATGCTCAACAACTCGAAATTTTCTAGCAACATTTTCAGATTCATTTTTAATAGAAAAAATACGAAACTTGCTGACGCGATTTTTGAAAAGATTTATAAGCGACATGTGTTTTTATTTTTCTTTCAATTAATTGAAACTTGATTAATAAACAATTATTTTCTCAGTAGGGCAATATTTTTCGTTTCTAACACAATCGTTTCGGGAAATTCTGTTCAAAATGCCCAGTTTGACATCATTTTTTTAAATATATTCTGCCTCTATCAAAAAATCGATCATAAAGGTACATTATATAGTTTCTGAAGAAGAGAATCTATCAATTGGATGCGTTTGAGAGCAAAAATGAAGTTAAAAATGAGTAAGAAAATAAGCAGTTTGGATTTGAATACACCCTTAATAAGATGATTTTTTTCTTCAACCGCTATGTATTTTTAATTTGTTTTTTCTGTAAGAATTGCTCCTATCAAAAACTTGTCTGTATAAATGTTGAAGACAATATTAAGAAGATATATGATAAATTCATGGGGATTTTATATCTTGTGAATTGACGGAGTTATGGAAATTTTTCTTCTTCACCCGCCTTTTTTTGTTTTCGTTTTTAATTTTTTTGCGGTACGAATTGGTCCTATAAAAAACTTGTGAATATAAAAGTTGTAGATAATATTAAGAAGATGTATAATAAAATTAATTGGATTTGATATCTTGAGAATTGACGAAGTTAGGAATTTTTTTCTCCCAAAACTCCTATTTTTTGCGCCCCTTGAGCCCATTTTTAATTTTATTAAAAATCTGTGATACATAAATTTTTAGTCCTATTTTTAGAAGTAATAAAAACTTTAAACTGATTTGATACGTACAAAAATTAAGAAGTTATGGGGATTTTTCGGTTTTCACAAAACCCCTCCCTATTTCCATCCCCTTGGTTCGATTTTGCCCATTAACGAACTTGACCGAGATTTTATGCCCCTTGATTTTATGTATCAGTTTGAAAGAGATTTGTGCAGAATTGTGGAAGTTATCGTGTCCAGAAGAAAGTGATATATATATATATATATATATATATATATATATATATATATATATATATAAAGTATTTTACTGAGGGTGGTTTTGGGTTCTAGGGGTCATGATCGGTGTAGATCTACAAAAATTTCAGAAATTCCAACATAGGACCGACGCCAATAGGTAGTATTTCATACGAAATCTACCTAAAATTCTTTTTTGAAAAAATGGTATCAAAAGTATAAATAAAGTGTATTTGATACTCGACGCTAAAGCCTTAAGAAGAAAAACCGCTTCAAATAAAGATATTTAAATGACAGTATTATATAAAACAAGCCCGGTGGTGTAGTGGTCAGCACGCCTGTCTGCCGCACCGCAGGTCGAGAGTTCGACTCCCGACTGGGCAAGGTTCACTCAGCCTTTCATCCCTTCGGGGTCGATAAAATGAGTACCAAGCTTGCTTGGGAACTAAACACCGAGGGTTTCGCGTTAGGTTGACCACCTGGCCGGGACGCATGCTGCATAGCACCTCGGGGCCCCGGGTCAAGAAAACAGAGATGGGCACTGTCGGCCCAGATCCTTCTTGGATTGTATAGCCACAGAGTTTAGTTAGTTAGTTTTATTATATAAAACATCAGTATTACATAAAAATACTATTTAAGACATATTTATATAAAGCACCACTGTACTTTTAATCAACTTCAAGAAGATTAGCAACTTCCTAATTATTTAGCTTGCACAATAACAAAAGTCCTGACTAAAAGTCTAGAGTTCAAACAAAAGAATGTTACTATTACAATCACACACTCACCACAAAAAATCCGAAAGTACAAAACACTCTCACTTCGATACTCACTAGCGTAACTCTGTTAATCTCCAACCAACACAGTTTTAAAGACTAAAGATCAGGGCCGAAACTAAGGGAGGGTAAAGGGGGCGTGTGCCCGGGGAGCCTGAGAACGGAAGGTGAAGAGGGCGCCAAATGAAGATTTTGCTTGTCGATTTTTCTCATGTATTTGTTTAGCACAGTATTGTTAAAATCGTCCTGTCTAAAGAATACCGAAACATAGAATAATCTACGGATGATAAGGTGGATCCTGTATAAAGCGGATTTTTTTTTCGATTCCGTTTTGAAGGCTTTAATAAATTAATATTTGATAAAGCGGATTACGTAGATCAGTATTACATATTTTATGATTACATTTTTAAATAATCGGCTGTTAGAAACTTAGTAAAATTCTCTTTCTAAATTTACTTTGAAGAGGAGGAGGGGGGAGGGCGCGCCAAAATCCATGTTTGCACCGAATGCAAAAAAGGCTAGTTTCGGCCCTGCTAAAGATCAATGTGTTATCAAATCTTGCGCCACAGCGAATTTGGTCTCAAAGGTCTGAGGAACACTGCAATAAGCCCACTTAACATAGCGAAATATTCCCCTTTTATAGTAACTAAACAACCACGTGTGAATGTGATTATCATGTTTCGCAAACTAACAACACTTGAAATTCGCCGAGTACATAAACAACAAAATAAAGTTACAGGATTCATAAGGGTAGATCTGATCAACTCCATATATTGAGTTAAACCTTATATTTTTCAGCTAAGGTTTGATCACTAGGGCAGTTACGGGACCATAAAAAAATTCAATAATATTTTTTTTTTCAATCACTCTGTAAAATAAAATGCTTGAAATGATCTGCATCTATAGCACATGACAAAGTGTTTTTATGAAATATTTGTTTAAGAAGAATAGTATCTATATTCATAGAAATATAAACGTTTCTTAAAAAATATCACGCAAGTATTCTGTTTGTAGCAAGCATGCACGGTTTTCAACCGTCATTTTCAGAAAACTTGACGAAGTACACTAAAAATAACATATTAAAATTAAATGTACTAAATATTTAATAAAATATGCTAAGGATAACATTTTTTTTCCTTCATAACTTAGCAGTCAATTATAGACAACAATTTATATAAAAAACATTAGTCGAATATCATGAAAATTCAGAAAGATATCGGCGACATAGTGAGCTCAATTTTAGTTGCTTTGCAAAAATAGCTGGATGGTAAAGGCCATTTCTACAAATTATCATTTTTTTATTAACTGACTTAAAACAAAAGAGATAGTATCTAACGATGTCAACGCGTAGCTTTTGAATGGATGCTTTAATTTTTGAATTTTGAGCTTGTTCTGACAGGCATCAATGAAAAAGGGAAATAAAAAATAAAAAATGACAATTTATGAAATATCCTCTCATCCTCCAACTTACTTTTTAAAACATTTGAAATTCAGCTCACTCTACCGCTTATATCTTTTTGAATTTTCAGAACATTCGACTGATTTTTTATGGGCTGCTCTTCTAAATTACGCAAAAATAGCGCATAAGCAATTAACAATTCTTTCATACCAATGCTCGCATTTCATTAAATATTCAACTTATTGCATCTTCTAATTGCATCACGTTGTTTCTACTGTATACTTTATCATGTTTCATGAAAGTGGCGTTAAATTTTGTTGAATACCCTGCATGCTATAAACGACCAACAAGCGGAAATTTCTTGATTTTTTTTAAAAAAAAAGAAACCTTTATATCTCTAAGCATATATAAGGTAAATGTATCTATAGTTACTTAAAAAATACTTTCCGTTACTTCAAATCATACCGTTGTTTTAGCAACGGTAGCAGTTTTCCCAAAAGCAGGTGTGCACTCTTGCATACTTTGGCACTGCGCACTGTTGCACTGCCGTCACTAAATGTCTTTAAAACATCAGTAATACCATCTATTGATGAGCAAATCCAAATCACTTAACAAGTAGTCCAAAGATAATCTAATCCATAGAAACTATAAAAAAGTAAATTAGCTTTGTAATCTTTATTATGATTCTGTTTTTAATAACCATAAATATTATAACGGGAAGGCCAAAATTACTTTTTCTTCTAAATCATTGACAATTTCACCAAAATACGCAATTTTTTTTCACTACAAACTTACCGTGTTATTACATCGTTTCACATTTGTAGCTAATTGCAAAATTCTGTTTTGGGATTAGATAATCGCTCCTCGTACTCTTGCACCACCTTACCCTAAATGAAAATTAATTCAAACGCATTGTTATACTTTTTTTCCTCTATAGCATGGATTCTTTTAATCAGTTAAATAGAGCAAATTCATGAAACACTCAGGTTCAAGATATTCGAATTACCCAAAGATGTGGTTCAAAAGTTTGAAATAAGTACACTTTTTTAACATTTTTTTAACATAACTTTCAAAGGGAATAAACTTGTCTTTGAAGTATCTAATATTTCGAACTTTCCTAGTTCTAATAAAAGAAGTTCTAAAATAATATGCAATGAAAATCAGCATATATTAAATTTATATGCGAATTTCTTAACTCGTTGTTCTTTCCTCTTTTATTAAACCACTAATGCAGAGAAGAGGGCTACTTAGAGATTAAAATCTTCCCAAAGCTATAAACTGATAAGATAAGTACAATTTCCATTATATTAAGATAAATTGGCGATATTTAAAAACTTTAGCAAAGAAAAATCATTAAAAGCAAAATAATATTAATAATAATAATAATAACATACAACTATAACTATATAGCAAATTAACACCTTGTAATAATATACTAATTTTAATTGCTATAAGGCGTAAAATTAAAACTTTAAATACAGTAAAAATAGGTTTATTTGACTGTTTACATGTTTCGATTCTACCTGAATCATTTTCAAAGCAAACAAATAAAAATAGTCTAAAATTGCACGGCCTGAGAAACGCCATCATTCAATTTTTCACTTATTCTTTCATATTATGCACATTATTTTTCTATTTTACTTGGATGCTAATTGTTATTTTCGTAACCATTGAGTAGTTTGAGCCATAATTTGGTAATTTAAATGATGCTGCATCGTTACATATTGAATTTTTACGTGTTGCAATCTCTGTGCAGATAATTTTTTTCTCCAGTCTATGCTATCCATCTATTATAAGTGAAACCATAGAGATAAAACTGCGTAAAAATTGCAATTTTTCAAGATTTGACTGATTCTGTTCAATTTCTTCCCTCAAGTATTTCCACAAAAAATATTTTACCGGGATCTATAAACTTCCTATCGGAGCCGAAAAATCAATATATATTGAAAGAAAGAAAAAAAGTTACCTTACTGAATATTAATAATAACAAAAATTAAATTTGAAAAAATGAATAATAATCATTTGGGGTACTGAATTCCCCTAAGAACGCTGTTAAATGCAAATTACATTTTATGTTATCTCCAGCAGATTATAAACATGTTTCCTTCAATAAAACGCGGGGAGGAACACTAAGAGTTCCGCAAAATTGATTTATCTTTCGTGTCCAGAATACTCAAATTGGAGACATGTCGTGTTTATGAATACAAAATATTCTCTTTTTTGTCTCTTCATTTCACTTGTTACACGACGATATAAAACACTGCGTTAATTAATTTTGGTAATGGAAATGTTTGAATATCTGGACTTAATTGAACAGGTAATTATAACTTCGTAGAAAAAAAAACCATTAACAGCTAAATGAATTATGTGAGTTCTATCTTTCACTTTCTTGTAGGCAAAAAGCTAATTGTGACGGAGAACTCTTCCTTGTAATAATCTGAATTAAACATGTTAATTTTGAGAACATATAGGTAAACACTCTTTCCTTATCCTGGTTTGATTATATCTTTAATTATTTATTGATTTGGCGCAGTCATAAACTTTTCTTTGTAAATACTTTTAAAATTCACAGAAAATCCCCTGATCTAATATAAAAATTACCCGAAATCTTCCAATCTAAAGCTGTATTTTCGTCAAATCTCAGTGATGTTCCGTCAACTGTTCTGCCTAGTACTCTTTCGTATTAGAAACGGAATTTTTACGTATGTCCTTCTTCTTTTAAAAAACGAAAATTTCGTAAACCTTATCTCAAAATTTCCAGAAATTCTCCAGTCAAAAGAAGAGATTTCTTTAAACAATGAAAAATCTCTTCCAATCACAGGGGTGTTCCGTGAACTTTCCGGCGCCTGTACTTTTAACTCTTTTTCACGAAATTGTTTTTGAGAGCGCATGTGAAAACTGATTCTTACAATGTTAGATTGATCCTTCTAGAAATAAACGAATTATATGAGTCGAGTTTAGCTTTTTAATTATTTCGTGAGCGAAATGTTAATTTTATGATAATAATCAATGTACTTAGCTCTTCTTTTACTCCCAACACATTTATCCTGTAGTCAGGGTTGGCATTAATCAATTACTTTATAGTAGATTGATTAGTCGGTTAAATGTTCAATCATCCGAAGTTTAATCCTGATTCAGTTTATCATGATTAAAATCAAAAAAGTAATTGATCTTTATTTTTTTTATTTTTTTATTTTTATTTATTTATTTTTTTTTTTGTGTGTGTGATTACTTCAATTTGGATTAATTCAATCGTGATTAATTTAATCATTTATTACATAGACGGAAATTAAATATAGCCACCATTTAACTTTCTTAAATTCGCTTTCCTTGCTATCAAATTGTTATGAAGAGTCACTATGCGATTTTCCTTTTTGATTATTATACAGGATCACACAAAATTATTCCGATTACCGAGGTCAAAATGTGTAAATTATTTAGGGGCAATAGGGAAAGTTGAAACCCTTTTTATAAAGCTGATATGTTTTTTTGTAATTATTTTAGGCACATGAGAACAATATTATTAATCAATTTAATTTATACTAATATTATGTGGAAGTAACGTTATTTGTTTGTTTGTATGCATGAAGCAAATGAGCAAAAAGTATTCTAAAAACTTCCTAAATTGCCATTTTATGAAATTGTTAAAATTAGTAACCGAAAATTTGGACATGGCTGCTACTAATAATGGCCCCCAAAGCCAGAAGAACATGACGTTTTTAATCATTAATCATTGATTAGATTAACCAATTAGATTGATAATTGATTTAATTCTAATCAAAGCAGGCGATTAACTAAAAATAATCAGTGATCATTATTCTATGAGTAGGATTGAAACGAAGTTTAAACGACCAATCTTTAATCATGATTAAAAAATTAATCATTAGTTTTCAATCGTTAATCTAATTAAAATTTTGACAACCTTGCTTGTAATATTGTCAAAAGCATAATATAAATAGAGTACTATTTTTTAAAAAAAGCTTCTGATAGTGTAATTTATAAAAATATAGATTTATAGTAATAATCATGAAGGATTTCCGATAATGGAGCAGACAAAGGAATGAACAAAGAGTAAAGTTGTGTCACTCGCTTGAAAGATTTTTACTGAAACCTGTATTATAGTCAAAATACTGAAATTTAATGCTTACTTTATTTTGCTTGCATTATTCTTAAACATAAAGGTAACAAGCAAAATAAAGCACAATAGCGAAATATAGGTTTCAATAGAGTACATGAATTTATTTTAGTTCATTTTTAATTTATTACCGGTTTACTCTGTAGTAATATATATTTAACAATGTTTTACTGATGTAATAATAACATGTATTCGGATGGGTTATTATTTAATGTGCCTCTGGAAAAAAATAAATCCATTCTGCTCAAAATATTTTTTTATTGAATTCATTCGATCGTAAGATTAATTTTTTCAAGACTTGACTGATTCTTTTCAATTTCTTCCTTCAAGTATTTCCACCAAAATTATTTTACCGGGAGCTATAAACTTCCTAGCGGAATCGAAAAATCAATATATATTGAGGGAAAAAATGTTTCATTTCTGATTTTTTTTTTTCGTATTTGCCGTTGAATTTTTATTTTCACCTTTTATGTCCTCACAGATAACAAAGTAAATTATCATACCATTCCGTACAATCCTTTCACTGAGATATTTAGAGGGCCAACAACACAATCTATTTCAAAATAATAACAATCGGTTTACCATGTTTTAATACTCCCTTTGTTAAAATCTAGCGATTAATCAATCGGAAATTTAAATTTTTTGATAAAAGCACGTAATCACTTAATTTTAATTGTAGAAACTGGTCATATTTATATAATAAGCCAAAAGTTGTGTGGTTACTTTGACATCGCTATACATAATGAGTTTTAACTAACATTGTTCACAATTTTATTTTATATGTAATTTTTTACTAATTCCATTTAATACTATGATTTGAAACTGCTTCGATACGCTACTTAAAAAAAAAAAAAAAAATCAAATATTTGAATTATGTAAACCTACCTACCATTATCTATTCTTTTTTTTCTTTAAGACCAATGATATATTATAACCGAAGGCATACCATATTCAAATACAACTAAGTGATATGCCCGCACATGATAACTGGATTGATAAGTACACAAATTTAAATCAATTTATCATTTAATTAAAATGATGCACTGTAAAAAATAACTCCGTGTAAACACGAAAAATGTAATAGTAGCTGACGTCTAAGTTGACATCTATTCTCCGTTCTTTTCACAAAACTTCCGTTTTGGCACTTCCCAGTTTACAAGGATAAAATTTTTCGCTATTCAAGACGGAAAGTTTCTGTTTTTAGAAAGAAATGCGAGCAATAGCAGAAAAAAATAAATCTAAATAATAATTATAGATATACTGATGCATATTTGCATAGAATATTACTGCACCCGTATTTTACTGCCTTGTCTTCTTCCGGATTTTATCCTCGGTACTCGCCACTATAGAATCATTGCACAGTCACATACACCAACTGACTACATCCAACCACTTGGTTATAGGTCAAAACATCAATCACGAAACATTAACTGCAATTTTCCTGTTTTCTTTCTATAGGAAAGGAACATTACCATTTTAACACTCAACGAACAATGATTGAAAGGTAGTTTTCAGATTATTCCAGGTATATTTATGATTTCCACTAAAAATAGAAAGTTTCCTTTATAAGAAAAAAATTTCAGATGAAATTTTTATTGCACACACACACACACACACACACATATATATGGATTTTTATCATCTATTTTCTCTTATGTTGCGTTATCAGGAGCTAAATTTTGTCATTTTAGGATTAATGCCGACAAAATTGGATGAAATAACGCATCTTCATTATGAATTAACCTACAAGCTCCTCTGATGATTCTGTGGGTTATTCATAGTTTCTTATCTTACATACTGGTTTCCTATGTTCATATCTAGTTCATCTTTAGAATTTTACCAATTTGTTCATATATTTGTGATTTCAACTTTATTATATATATATATATATATAGATAGATAGATAGATACACCTTTTTGGTACTACTTAGTAATCCCGTCGACAAATTTCGTCAAATTATATAAATCGCCAAACCACTCGCCAAATTATACAAATTGACATAATTTTTATTTTAAATAACGAACGAACAAATAAATTAGTATAATATTAATAAAAATACAAATAAAACGTCGAAATAAAAATCACTTGATGACATAAACATGTGTAACTTACTTAAAGTCAAGTGAATGGGACAGTTACGATCAACCTTTATTGGCATTTAATCTTATAGGTTGGCGATAGATTTTTGATCGAGGGTATAACTAAGTAGTACCTTTTTTCCCCCTTTTTTTCAGTGTAATTGGACTTTTTCTGCCTGTTAGCAATTTTTTTGCCTCGTTGCATCGCGAACTGTTGCTAGGTCATCGGCGAAGTGATCTTCTGCGCACTATACCTATTTCAATTTAATGTTTTATAAATACTTATACACCTAACATAAACATGTGTCAGAATCAAAATAGTATATGTACTAATCAAAATGACATGCGCTCTGGGTGTAATAAATAGATAAAATGAAAAAAAAAAGTCAAAATAGATTTGCATTTTTTTAAAAACTGTAAAAGCAGTAATAGTAAGTTATACCGATCAGATAATGATATGCCTAATAAACATTCTCTCGTTAAATACGAATATCATCTCGCATTGGTCTATTTTACTCCTTATAGATTTACAATCTAATATATAAAAATGAAAATTTGTCTGTCTGTAATTCTATACAAATCCACAGTTTGGAAGCCAGAATTATGGAATGTTACGTACATGTGTATTAAAACACGGCCGAGGCAACTAAAACGATCCGGAATCGAAATAATTTACAGCTAATTTTTTAATTCATAAAAAACCACCCATTTAACTACAATTTCCAATCAAATTTAAACATTTTTCGTTACAGTAATTGCCAACAATTAAAAATCCACAATAAAATTCTTACCACAACAATTATTTTTCTATTGTAAGATTTCCACGGAAAAGTGAAATAAATAGTTTGGCGAATTTAAAAAAAAAAGGAATATTATGTCATATTGGAAATATAAAGGACGTGGTCAATATATAACATCATACGAGTATGAAAAAAAGTATTGAAGCATGATAAAAACCCGATTATGGAAATATTGGCGTATTTTAACATTATTGCTCTAATGATAAATGAAAATAAGTTCATTTATAGCTGTATTATTTTACCTCTGTTATATAAATTTAAACATTTTTATATTGGGCTTTCATTTGATTCATGTGTACAATACAGTCGTTCCCGTTTAAACGAATAGTGACGGTTCCAGAAATAATATTCGATTAAACGGGAGAATTGATTAAACGGGGAATCATAACTGTAATAGTTAATGCGTAATAAAAAGGTAAAAGAACCATCTACGGTATATTTCATTAACAGCATAATAAATCGTTAATAGAATAACTTAAACTAAAATAAATTCAAATGCTAATATAAAGTAAATGCGTGTTAATTTAATGTCAGTACATACATTTATATGGTTTACATCACAATGCAGCTCGTTTAAATTTGGTCAAAACTTTGATACTTCTAATTTGCGTTACTTATACTGCCTTAAAAAAATCGTTTAAAGTGGTTTGTTTAAGTGGAATCTTAAAGGAGTAAATATCGAGTTATTTTTCGAATGAGTGCAAAATATCACAATTACCATTTCGAATCTCGAAGTGACGGCGCATTGCCTGGTTAACAGCAAAAAGTGATGTGAGAGGATCAAGGTGGGGAAATCATTTGACCTGTCCATTATACGCCTGCCGGCCGAAATCATTGTAGGAAGAACTGAAAATTTGTTTTCAGCGTAAAAGAACTAAAAATGACAAAAGGTGAAAGGAAATCCCAACTGAAAAGTGCTTTCCGTGCCCATTTTCAAACATCGGTTACACAGTTGTTATTCGATTAAGCGGGAGCGTTCATAAAAGGTATTTGGTTTAAGCGGGGAAAAATAGCATAGAACCAATAGGAATAAATTCGGTTCAGGAGGATTCTATTCGAATAAGCGGGGTATTCGTTTATCCGTGACCCGATTAAGTGGGGAGGACTGTACTTCGACTGTTATTTTTTATTGTTTGTTTTATGTTGTATGTTAAATTTTTAAATTGATTTTTCAAGACAAAGATTTTTAAAATTCCGGGCCGCCGGGTACTTTAACTATTTGTTTCATAAATGTATATGCATAATTCAGAAATAGGTTGTTTGCACCGTTTGAAGATGAAGTTTTGTGCTTTAAACTTGAAGAACTATATTTTATGGCGGATGGTATAAGCTCCGTATGTGACTATATATGTCTCGTTTTATTTAACCCTTAAATTCCTGATTTTTGAAAAATCATTGTAATATTTTTTTTCGGCTTTCATTTTTTAAATAAATCATGGCAAAAATACTTTAAAAAATCATATTTTGTTTTAAGTATGGTTTAGGGCTAAAAAACAGTTTGTTACTAATCGGAAATACTGGTCTTTAATTGCAAAAATAATTTTCCTTGACAAAATTCTATAATATTAAACACACAAGAATTTTAGGAACTATAATCAGAAATAAAATTTACTTGCTCACTGCAGAACAAAATACGGCATTTCGCAAGCTTCGAAACAAAACAAAAAGAACAAGTAGCAACAGTTGAAAAAATAAATCTATCTTTATTCTTAAACAGCACAAGTGCTGCCATATATGTGTTGAAAATCGATTTAATAATATTTTCAGAAAGTATTTTATTGGCAACATTAGGCATTATAGCTTCAATATTATTCTAATAGTATTTTAGAGCCTAAATTGGGTTTGTTGCCGAAAAGCAACACCAGGCATTTAAGGGTTAAATTTCTTGTGGTGCAGGAATTTACAATGATCAATATTTTATTTTAGTTCATTATTCATTTATTAACTTTTTAACCTATAATGTAACGTAAACAGTCTCTTAATGATGTAATATTAACTTGTACTTAAATATATATATATATATATATATATATATATATATATATTAAATTAAATACACCCTTCCGAAGAAAAAAAAAACATGCTGCACGAAATATTTTTTATGCAATCAAAATATTAATTTTATCAAGACATGGCTGATTCTTTTCAATTTCTTTCCTCGAGTTATTCCGCTGAAATTATTTTACCGGGAGCTATAAACTTCCTAGTGGAGCCGGCAAATCGAGAAAAGTCGGTTTCATTTCGGAATCTCCTTTTTTTAAGTTTTATTTGCCGTTGATTTTTTTCCCCTGCCTTTTATGTGCTCACAGATAACGACATAGATTCTCGTACCAATCATCCTTCGTATCCATTGAACCGTGTATACCACAGTTATATATGTGTTTGTATCCCGTACATAAACTGAAAAATATTTTACTTTATGGATAAAAGCCATTCAACACGTATCCCTAAAACTAAATCTGGCCTTAAATACAAGAATATTCGCCTTCAAAAATTTTGGGGGACCGTCTATAGATACGTATATTGCGTGAAACTAATGTATTTTAAGAAGTGTTTATAGTTCTTAACCCGGGAGAACTCGCTAGTGAGAATGCCCAATTGCTTTTCTTTTACTTTACATTCATACAATATCAACTTTTTTTGGTTGGCTTTGGTTTCACAAAATAGGTAAAATAATTGAAAAACATTTTGAAATTTTAATTAAAATGAAAAATGATTTAAATAAGTGTCTTAAAAAAAGTACGACTGTGAGAGAAAATCTCATGCAGCGAGTTCTCCTGGGAGGCTACTTCAGTCAAATGAAAAGACACATTCGCTAATGCTAATCCTATGGAAGAAATTTATAAAGCTATCTCGGTCGCATTTCAACATTTTTAAATGATTTCTTTTGCATTGGATAGTTGAGATCGATCTGTATGCAGGCCGTTTTTTACTTTTTCTATTTTGACTGCAGATATTTTTTATGAGGATGCTTTTACTTTCGAAACCGGTTCCAAAAATGAAAGTGTTCTCATAAGAAATACCTGCAAACAAAATCGAAAAAGTAAAAAACGGCCTTCGTACAGATCAATCTCAACTATTCAATGCAAAAGAAATCATTTAAAAATATTGAAATGCGACCGAGATATCTTTATAAATTTCTTCCACAGGATTAGCATTAGCGAACGGGTCTTTTCCTTTGACTGAAGTAGCCTCTTAAATAAAAGGGTCGAGAGGCTGGAAAAGTGGTGCCTAATTCAAGGTAAAATATCATACGACAATTATTAAGTAGCAATGCGAAATGTAAAATTATGTAAACACGAACGAAAAATTACGCATCAAGCATAGATTACGAAATATCAATACTTACAAAATATTATTCAGTAATTTCCTTTTTAGGTGCGTTCGTAATTGTATAAATACGTAGCACCTATAGTCGTCGTCTGGTTCGTCCGTCCGTCTGCCCACATATAACAGCGCACACTGAAAAAAATGTAGTACTCAAAAATAAGTAAATCGATGTACTCATATCGAATTGAGTATTTTTGGATCAAAAATGAATCTATGCTTTCTCAGTTTTGAAACATCACATGATATCAAACCCAAACAAAACGATAATTGTGTACCCTGTAATAGTTTGTTCCATTTATGGCGGTATAAATGATGTTTATTAATGCAAATATCAAATTATGCACAGTATTTTGAAATAATTTAAAAGTCCTTGGAAATAACGCTCTTGTTATAAAAATATTCGATTTAGGTATCTTGTTAATAATTTTGCTATTTTTCTTAATAAATAATCAATTAGACGTTTCTTGTTAATAACTTTAAACGGGAAATAAATGTTCGTACATTTTTACTTTAACCCATTTATGCCTAGCGTCCCATTTATGCCTAGCGTCCCATTTTTGGGACGTTTCAAATTTTAGTGCATTTGTATAATTTTCTTCTTCTTTATAACATGAAAATTGCATGAAATCATTATTTATAAATGTCTTTATCTATAATCGAGAGATGACAGCTCAAGGTGGATATTTATTTGCTTAAATTAAGGCTTTTTTCGGTGTTTATAGATTTTTAATTTTTCAAGAGGGCGAAATGTAAAAAGTAAGTTTATTTGTATTTTTTCTATCATGGACCCAAAATCGCAAGTTATAATCTTAGCTTGTGGACTTTTTTTTAAATACGTATATTTTTAAATTGCGAAATTAAATGTTCAAGCCTATTTTTTATGCATTTTTGTAATGTACAAAATATAGGGTTCTAGGCGCAAATGGGCACATATTTTTGTTAGAAATTTAGGAGACAGTTATTTATGCAATCTCCTTTCGAAGATATTTATGAAATAAATTGTTATTAAGTCTGCAATACGATTATTCTTATTTTATTATTAATAATATTTATAACGTTATTAGTCTCTGCCAAGAAATAAATATATTTTTTTTGTAGTTTATTAAAATACTAATTATAGTATTTTAATAAACTACAATTTACAATTATATACAATTAATATACAATTTAAAAACATTTTAAATATAAATATAGGCAAAATATATAATTATGCATATTATTCTACTAGAAATACTCATATTTAGTTCTTTTACATTTTATCAAATAAAGACAAAAAAAAAAAAAAAAAAAAAAAAAAAAAATTAAGCTTAATTTTTTTAGTATTTTTCCAGTTTATTTTGTAACATTTTAAAGTGATTTTACCAAAAAATTTGAGAAAACAAAAATTCAGGCACAAATGGGTTAATTTGTAGGTTCCGTGGGGCGGTACATAACGATTCATATTTGAGCACAACTACGGAATCAAAAATGAGTACACGTGTTTCTCAATTTTGAGTACATTTGGGATCGAAGCTATTTTGAGTATGTGATGTATTTAAAATTGAGTACTTTTTACTCAATTTTGAGTACCCATTTTTTTCAGTGCAAAAACTACCCAACCGAATGGTTTGAAATTAAAAAATATATATATAATCGTTGCAGAATTTTGTCGAGTCATTTAAAATTTTATGTAAATCGAATCAAAACTTAAAAAGATATTAATAAAAGTTTTCTTCATTCCATTAAATTCTGTAATACGTAATTAATTCAATGATATCCCATGTAGAGGTCTGCACGGGCCGGAATTTCCAGGCCCGGGCCCGGCTCGGCCCGAAGGAAAGCTATTTTGGCCCGGCCCGACTCAATTTCAACAAAAAATTCCGTTTTTTCTCGATATACAATTAAGATTCTTTTAATGAATAATGCATGCATATTTATGGGAACATTTTACAGTATATTTTAAATTACTATGTGTTCGCAAAATAGAAAACACACAATAGTAAACATTAACGACTACTTACAGTGTTTTAGTCAACGTCTCTACAGACGTTTCAAAATTTAAATAAGGGTTCATTAAAAGATTATTGTAGTTTAGAATAAAGGGTTAAAAAACATGATAACTTTTGAAGCTTATAATAAAAAGTAGATTTGTGAAAATATTTCTGCCATTTTTAAGCCTTTTCTCAAATCCAAAGGAGCTACATTTTGATACATTTATGAATCCATTTCTTTTCGGAAACGCATGAGAATGGCAGGTAATCTTATTCAGAAACCATGTAAATGCCATTTTTTTCTTAGATAAAAGTAATATATCTTTCAGAAAATACTGCCAAAGTTAGCGTTTTGAATCGAATTTCAGGAAGCGATATCACAGGAAAGGAGAAAAACGTACAGTCACGTGACAAGAGTCTCTGTTATCTCTGTACGTAATTTATGAAAAATGGAAACGCTATTCGATTCCAAATGCCTTCAATACTTAGACCTGTCAATTTTATGCCTTTATAGTTAAAAATGAGTCAGAAAATGTGTCTGAAAGTTTCGCATTGTTGAGCAGTAAATATGAGAACCACCTTAAGGTACATTTCCAAAGATACTGTTAACAGAAGTTCATTATTGCTATTAATACTTTTACAAAACATAATGCCTGTCCTACACATCCTGAGAACGATTAAAACCAGTTCCGTCCCGGCACAAGTCTGCCGATAAAATTAAACCTGGGATCAGGCATCATGTAACTGTACGATGCCGATCTCTACGATGGACATGTTACATTTCTGTATTGATGTTGTTAAACTCGCATCGGCTCGTAACGCACACTTATACTTCTCGAAAAAGTCATATTCATTGGAAATGGCCTCGTATTTTATCTGCTTCTCTCAAATTCTTATATCGGGTCGATAGGCCCGATTAATTTTTTTATCGGCCCGGCCCGGCCCTGCAGGCCCGTTCAATTTTTTTGCCGGTCCGGTCCCGCCCGGCCCGTTGAAAAAATTGCCCTAATTCTGCCGGCCCGGCCCGTTTGAAAATTCTCCTCCATTCCGCCGGGCCGGGTACGGGCCTCGGGCCAAGCCCGGGCCCGTGCAGACCTCTAATCCCATGATAGGTAATGATTCATGTCATGATGATTACGGCCTATTTAAGATGGAGTCCTTATTTCGGTATTACTGAGTTTAATGTATATAATCGTAATAAATTTTGTATCCATGCATTTTTGCATAACAGTGCAACAGCTATTGCAACAAGATCTGAATATTTATACACTCGTCCTAATACGAACGTACCTCATTTGCCACGTTTGACTTTAATTTCCGACTTGTTAATACTTTGTGGTATAATTGAAAGTTGTTTATAAATTCGGTTTGCCTGTCTCTTTGTCTGTCTGTCTGCGGCCTGCCTGTCTCTTCTAGCTCTAACTCGTGTAAATACATTCGGATTCCCATGTAATTGATATATACTATGGTATGTTTAATGTTGAAAATGAAGAATGTAGCATTTACAGTTCGCTTACGGGAACAAACAAAAGGGTTTCGTTACATTGCGGTCTATGAGGAAAATCGTCTATAGTATATTATAATGATGTTGCTGTTTTCCAAATATACTGAAGTTGATAAAAATCACTGAGATAAACATCGCAAACTGTTTACTATAGTATGTGGTGTGCATAACATTAATCGTGCATTTACAGGGACACAAAAAACAATTTGGTTAAAGCACCGTCTATGAGCAATAATTGCTGGAAGGGCATTTTCAATTGTGTACGCGTTTATAAATTTATCTTCTTTGTATATAACTTATTAGTGTGTTTAAATTCTATAGATAATATAGAGGGCTGTCAAAAAATCTCGAGTACCGTTTATTGACGGAAGTTGATTAAGGGAATTTTCAATCTTGTATGCGATTTCTAACTGAACTAAATTTTTGTATGCTATCATGTAGTGTATACTTATAAATCATATACAGAGCTGCACTATTGAGGGTAATTGCTGAAATTGGGTTTTCAAATGTGTTATGCGTTTTCCAAATTGCTTACCTATACTTCATCTTTCACCTTATAAAACTGTGAAGTTTTGTTATAGTAGTCTGAATGTGTTGGAAAGTGTTTAATAATCTATGCTGGACTCACGCTTTTTCATTCTTGTTTTTTCTTATAATGAAATGAGATATCTCAATAAGCAATTTAAATAAAATGCACCATAAAGTATTTTCTTCATAGAACATAATATAACGAAATTCTTTTGTAAATCCCTACAAATTAGCTGTAAACGCTACACACTTCACTTTCAATAGCGAAAATTCTATTGTGATTCTTATTAACATATAAAAATTATATGCTAATTTGAGTAGATTTACGCAAGTTAGAGTACGGGCAGATCTACAGACAAACAGAATTCCTAAACACTGTTCAACTATGTTGGAAAGAGTTAAAAACGTTTAGTAAAGGAGAGTAGGGATGAAAGGGACACTCAAAATTTGAGGACGAAAATGAAATGCAGAAATTTTCAATTTTGGTTCAATCGATGGCGATACCTGTTCTGTCTTAACAATCCTTAAAACTGACGTCAGCAATTGTAGCGTTGTAGGTGGTGAGAGCAAAACTTGTTTTTGATATAGAAAAGTAAATTTTGATCTTGCTTTTCTTTTTTTCTCTAAAAAATTAATATTGTGTTTAGCATTATAACATTTAGGTTATTTAGCACTATAAAGTATGCACGTTATATGAATACCGGTATATTTTGTTAGCTAAAATACTGTCATGCATGAATACATTTTTTATTTAGCTAGGTGGGCATGGGGTTGAAAGGGACAATAACTGAGGGGTTGAAAGGGACATGTCCCTTTCAACCCCTCGTGTTTTATTATTATTTAAACAAAATATTATTTATGTTTTGTGAAATTTAAGTTATGGTTTTAGTTTTTTATGAAGAAAAAATGAATGCATTACTATGTAGAACAAAAATATGCAAATATTACAATAACATATACTTACAATTTTGGTATTTTTTCCTTTTCCATAAATCATCAAAAAGTCAATATGCTTCGAAAATATAAAAGGAAATTTTAGAAAAATTGAATTACTGAAGAAGCAATGATGTGTGCTGTATTTGAAGAAGAGGACAAAGGAGTGCCTGTTAGATCAGCAGCTAAAGCCTACGACATGGAAAAGTCCTGTTTAGAAAGAACTGTTCTAAATTTAAAAATGCACAAGCAGATGAATTTCAATACACCCGTTTGGTAATAAAAAACTTTTTAATGGAGATCAATAAAAAGAGTTAGCTTCAAATTTGCTCTAAGCATCTAATATGAACTATGGTTTAACAATTGTGCATATGAGTATTCAATTTCTTTGAATTCTCGAAATATGTCCCTGTCTTGGGAAACAAACGAGCAAGCTGGAAATGATTGGTTCCAAGATTTTAATCGACAAAATTCATTGCTTTCTCTTACGAAAACCTATAGCCATTAGTTTAACAAGAAGTACAAGTTTCAACAAAGCTAATGTTGATATTTTTTTAAACACCTTTAGTCAGTTATGCATCGCAATCGCTAAAAATTCACACTGAATATAATGTATAACTGTGATAAAACAGGTTTAATGATAGAGCACAAGCCACCAAATATAGTAGCAAAACATGGTGAAAGCAATTTTCTGACGTAACATCAGCTGAACGTGGTAAACTTGACTCACTTTCGTTTCTGTATAAGGTAACTCTGTTCAACAGTATTCGTTTTCCAAAGGAAGAAAAACAAAGAGTTCATGCTCGGAGCTGCCCCATCCCAAAGGCTTGGTCCTGCTCATCAAAGTTGGTTGAATAATGTTTTTACAGAAATTGTGCATTAGCTTAATATTCTAATTGTTCCAAAACTGATCCTACTCTTCTCTTATTTGATAATCATGAAAGCAATACAAATATTAAGGCAATAAAATTTGCGAAAGGTAGTGGAGTAATTATGGTAACACTCCAGTCGCACTTTATCCACAAACTCCTGAAAAGCACTCGGAATGAATTCGAAGTACATTTTTTCAGAAAAAAAGGATTAAAACCACTTTGTATTTACTGATACTATTGGCATGAATGACGCGAATATCAATGATATTGTGATGAAGTTACCTAAATCCGTAACTTGTGGTGAGACAGGTAGAGCTAAATCTTTCTTAAAATTTTTGATTTAAAGTTGTTTTTTGTCAAGTAGAACTAAACAAGTTATTTTTCTTGTTTTTGTTTTATCATATGTTGCAATACATTTATTTTTATTTGTGTATTATTATCTTTTATTTTTGAATAATGTAATTGCAAATAAAAAGAACAAAATGTTCATAAAATTGTTTTATTTATGTGTGTCTCTTTCAACCCCGCACAGTGTCCCTTTCATCCCCCACAATGGGGTTAAAAGGGACATTTCTCCCAATTTATAAAAATGCGTACAAATTTTAAATTACTGTATTTGAGGATAAAAGGTTTTACTAGCATTAAAGCAAAGGTTTTAGACGAGAATTAGGCGCAATCATGATAATGATATCTTTTAATGTCATTATTTTATAAGCTTATAAAGCCAAAATGTCCCTTTCATCCCCACTCTCCCCTTCATAATGTATTATGTACAGGTTGTCGATAATTAAACGACCCTACTTTAAAGTTGTCTGCAGATAAAACTATTGTTTTTTGAAATTTTGTTGAAATTTTATTGAAATTTTGTGAAATACATAATAAAAGGATGGGAATTTGTTTAAGCAAAAAAAGTTTAAAATTTCGCCACCAGAGGGCGATTTTTAATAAATTACACATTTAGCATTACGATAGTTTAGAAATTTTATTTACAGGGTGTCCATAATTAAACTACCCTATTTTAAAGTTGTCTACGAACAAAACTGTTGTTCAGAATGTTGTGAAATTTTCTGGCGAACATAATAAAGGTATTACAATTCGTTTGACGAAAAAAAAAAAAAAAAAAAAAAAAAAAAAATAGGGGGCCATTTTTTAACGAATTACACATTTAACATACATTTACGATAGTTTAGCAAATTTCGTTATAACCAAACATGTTCCGAATCATGGTCATCATTTTCAGATATAATTTGGAATCGTAAGATAGCATGTTCCACAGTTGAGCGCAGGGAAATGTTAGGAACATTCCGTGAAATGCTGTCTTTAGAATCAGGTTAAATTAATAAATAAAATTTCTAAACTATCGTAATGATAAATGTGTAATTTATTAAAAATCGCCCTCTTGTGGCGAAATTTTGAACTATCATTATTAACTATTTGGAAAAATGGTTATTGTCCTCATCAGGGTAGGAAATCAAAAGCATATCTGAATGTTTTTATTGGTTTAATCATCATTTTATTCGTTTTCTGATTGGTCTATACAGTAATCTGTATTCCCCCTTTACTTTCAACAGAGATGGACAACAGAGTGTTGCCACTATGACAAAAAAGTAATAAATACTACAAAAAAAAATATTAATAACTCAGAAACAAATTGAGATGCAGCTTTCAAACAAATTGCATTTAAAAGTACATTTTTTTTCTCTATACGACGATATAAAAAGTAATATTGTGGGATGTTGAGAAGTTTAAGAAATAAATTTCATTTAAAATTGGCCGTCAGATTTCTTGGAAATCTGACGATGGAAAAGCCTTTTCCCGAACAGCCAATGAAATGCTTGGATAATAAGTAAGTTTCAGGTGGATAATACGTACGAGTCGCAGGCGATTTCTGTCGCTTGCAATTTTTACATGTAATAACACTATTAATATTTAATTCAAGGCGTACGTAATGTAGGATCAACTCCGCGCTATTTTTTATGTCTTAAATTTTAGTCTTTGAAAAAATCATTTTCAAAATGGTCGTTGTAATTTGTTAAATTGCATTTTTTTTTTCTTTTTTGCCTTTAAATTCCCATCCCTTTATTATAGGTTTCACAAAAATTCACGAATTTATGAAGAATAGTTTTGTCTGTAGACAAATTGAAAGTAGGGTCGTTTAATTCTGGACACCCTGCACTTAGCATGCACATACTGTACATGTACATACAGTATTACCTAGTCTTATGGGTAATGTTAATGGCTTATGAGTACTAAAAATGACCTAACATAAATTGACGTTACTATCAAATAATTTAGTTACTATAAAAATTATAATTCATTTAAGGCGACCGTGGACGTTCAAAATCGCAAAAAACATTAAAAAAATCAATTTTTTGTTTTTTGGAAAAAAATGTTCTGGCAATCTTCTACTTTCAAATATTATAAAAATTATTCAAATCCGATATTTTTTTGCAGAGATACAGCTGTTTTTCTAACGTAAACAATCGTTAATCTACCCTTAAAATAAAACTTTAAATCCAGTTTTCTCAAAATGAGAATTTTCGCCGACTGAGTAAGTTCAAAATGCTCCATGCGTCTTAATTTTATACCAATTTTCATAATACTTGGTAATATTGTTGTTGATATACTTTATTACAAAACTTGCTATTAAAATGTGTACATTATTTCATATAAAGATCAAACAGTAATATTTGATTATTGAATTTTATCCAAAATGATCCATATTACAGATTTTTAATTTTTTTCTGCCAAGGAATTTAGTATAATTTTAAAATGTATAGCAACTTTTGATATAATATCATAAAGCTATACTAAAAAAAAAATACAAGTTTCTGAAACAAAATTTAATGCGCATGGAGCATTTTTAATTTGTATCACTAATTACCATATTATTAATTAATTACTCATTTGCATATTAATTTTTTTTAATGAATTTAAGAAATTTTCTTAATTATTGCACAAATTATACGTGTATTAAATTTCAAAACAATTGAGCAAAAATTGTAGAAAATGTTTTTGAACGTCCACTGTCGCCTTAATGATATTGCAAGAATAAATATTTTTACATAAATACATGAAAAAAATATTTAAAAAAAAAAAAAAAAAAAAAAAAAAAAAAAAAAAAAAACTTTAACTTGTAAGCGAAAAAGTTTTTTTTCAAGTATGAACTGATTAAAGTACCAATTTTATTTTACTGTTTTATAAATCCTTATACTTCTAATATAAATATAAATCAAAATGGTTCGCTCTGTACATAATAAATATATAAAATGTGGAAAAAAATAGTAAAAATTTCGAACACAGTTTCGAAACCAAAAATACCCATTTAACATTTGAGATGAAACTAAATATTATATAACATGGAATCGATGTAATTAGCAATAAAAAATACTGAAAGAAAAACTTTTACTTTATATCTTAAATGTTGAAGTGGCCTCTTTCATAATCTCATACACCCTAGCACTTTTGAAGTTTAAACAAATCTGTTAATCCTTTCAGGGGAAAAGTACTTTTATTACAAAATACTGAAATTATTGAATGACACCAGAATTTAAAAATAAATAAGTAAAAGGCTTTTCTTCACGTACTTAATAAAAAGAAAGCGTTTTTATTTCAAAATTATGGTGCGAATGTGGAATTTAGGGATTAAAATTATGTGGTCCACTTCCTTTCAAGGAGTTCAAGTTTGATTAATTTAAATATTTTTTATTTAATTTAATTTATTAATATTTAATTTTGCATAATTTCGAGAGAAATGTTATTTAAAAATTAACAAGAATATTTTTACACGCTCACATGTTTTATATATTTTTATATTATTAAAGATTTTTAATACGTAGATAATACAAAATATACTGCTTAAAGAAAATTTTGTTAAAATAAATTTAAAGACATACTTGAAATATTTAACTTTTCTTAATACTAGACTAAGACAAATATCTGATATACAAATATTACAAATTAGATAATATGTCTGACTAACGTTCTTTCTCCCTTTTTTCTTTTTTTTTTCTTTCTTCAAGTCTCTATGGCATAACTTTTCCAAAGAAAAAACAAATATTGTTTCAATATCAAAATTCACTTATACTTTTCTTTCTTTTTTTGAGCAAGTAGGAAACTATATTTTGTTCTATCAAACTCATATTTGCTTATTATCAAAGACAACTATCATATATATTTTTAAATTTTGACTTTATAAGAACATCTACATAACTTTTATAAATAATCAAAAAGTACCGGGTGTCCCAAAAAGGACTGACTGATTTTAAAATTCAATAACTTGCAAACGGTGGCAGATATTAAAAAAATTCTTGCAGGAGGGTTATGCATAAGGTCAAAAGTTTTATTACAGTGATTTTCATTTTTAGTTCGATTTACAAACAATAGATGGCGCTGTAAGCAATAGTCGCTAAATACAGGTTCGATTTTTGGTCCTTTATCTTGTTCCATGCAGAAAAAGGAGATGGAAATGTATTATCCGGGCCACGAAGTACCAAAAATCGAGCCTGAATTTAGCGTCTATTGATCGCAGCGCCATCTATTGTTTGTAATTCGAACTAAAATTGAAAATCACTGTAAAAAAACTTTTGACCTTATGCATAACCCTCCTACAAGAATTTTTTAAATATCTGCCACCGTTTACAAGTTATTGAATTTTAAAATCAGTCAGTCCTTTTTAGGACACCCGGTATATTTTTATGTTTCAGATGAAAAAAACGATCGGATCCAGAGGGGAAGAACTATATGATTTTTTAAAATTAAGTTTTGAGAACAATTAGTTTTTAAATAAAAATATTTCATAGTTAAAAGAAATTCTGATTTTTTCTATTCCTCCACCCTTCTCTCTCCAATTTATTTTATAATATCTTTTTATATTTTAGAAAGAGATCTGATTGATAGATCATGATTGATGTCAGCGCAAAAATGCCTTCCATACACTATTAATCACTGTTATTTTATTTCAGATAAAAAAAAAATAAGAAAAGTCTCTACTATATATACATATTATTATTGTTATTATTTCTGGCGTCTTCATATTTACATATTACGAAGTTAACTGTTTTATAAAGTACATAATTTTCTAACGCCCCTTTTAAGATTTTGTAGCATCATATTTCAATGAAAAGGCGAAAATAGTTTGAAAAAAAAAAAAAAAGTTAATTCCTTTAAAAGCATTTGGTACCTTTTCAACTAATTTATATATTTGTGTATTTAATAATACTATTTTATATAATATTAATACCTTCGGGGCCAGCGTTCAATACCTGAATTTTATTCGGTTGGCACCACTTTTTTTAACAGTTACTTTTACTTATTTATTCACGGAAATGCCTTAATTAGGTAAGGAAAATGTTACTCTTCTTTATTAATGGTACCGAAGCAATTGTTGTATGCAGCTTTTGAAGATGCACATGTGCAAAAATGATCCGGGAGGTGTTAAAAGATTTTAGAAGAAAACTGATTTAATGTAGGAAATACACAATTCTTTTGATAACATTTGAAAATAAAACTAAGAAAATTTTACAACCATACTTGTACAATTTTAAACTTTTGCAACAATTTTTTTCATACTTTTTTACACGTCTGCTCTATATAACTGCAAAGATAAAATTTTCAAAATACATTTTTGTTTAAGGAAAAAAAAGAAATAAATGAAATGTCAGATGTAAGAACAAAGTAATAAGGACTATTTATTTACCATTTTTTTTTTAAAGATAAACTATTTATAATTACTAAATTCCGATTTTAAATTTTATGAAATATACCATAAGGATTGTAAGTTAAAAAATAGATTAATTGAGCAATATATGTTGAAGTTTCAGCATTTTAATCATACTGATGTGTTGTAAAAACACAAACTGAGAGAAATGAATTTAAATATTGCATCTCTGAATCATTTAAAATATAATGACTGCAGCAAAAAGCGTTTCACTCACATTTTTAATTATTGGATCTTTACTAAACTTTGTTAGAATTTACCACGGAAGTCTAAATCCATTGAAATAAATAAATAGATAAAAAAAAAAAAAAAGCAAATTAATAGAAAATGAAAAAAATTATATGTTCATCATTTTTGGTAAAATTAAGTCCATTTAATTATAATTAACTGTGTTAAAATATAAATAGAGAAACTTTTATGGAATGACATTTTAAAGTTATTTATTTCGAAAATTTTAATTGAACTACTAATTTTAATTGAATTATTTTATTCCGATGATATTTTCAAATAAATCTTTAGAATGGGTGTATTTTTTATTTCTATGAAAATAAATAAAAATATTTGTATTATGTTATAACCCCATGAAGGAAGATCAATCATATATTTACAATCTGAAGTTATCTATAACATGGCCCAAACGCTCGAAAGAAGATAAGTACAAACTGAGAGAAATGGATTGAAAGATTGCAACCGAGAATCATTTAAAAGGGAATGGATGCTGTAAAAATAGTTTTTCTCATATTTTTAACTATCGATTCTGTACCAAACTTTGTCAGAATATACCACGAAAGCTTAATTTTATTTTAAGAAAAAAAATAAAGGGTACCGAGACTATTTATAATTATATGTGTTAAAATATAAACAGAGACACTTTGACGGAATTATAGTTTCAAATTAATTATTTTAAAATATTTAATTGAATTATTAATTTTAATTCTTATTAAAATTAATAATAGGACTTTTTTATTTGAATGATATTTTCAAATTAATCTTGAAGATTTTGTATTTCTTGTTTCTATGGAAAAAAGAAGAAGAAGAACAACAGAAAACGAAATAAATTCTGCATGAAACTTTGTCAGAATATACCACGAAAGTTTATTTCTATTTTAAGGGGGAAAAAAAAGAATAAAGGAAATAAAGTATACCGACACACTCTATTTATAATTATCTGTGTTGAAATATAAACAGAGACACTTTGGCGGAATTATAGTTCCAAATTAATTATCTTAAAATATCTAATTGAATTATTAATTTTAATCGAATTGTTTTATTTGAATGTTTTTTTTTTCAAATTACTAGGGGGCTCTGCCCCCTACGAGCTACGCTCGTCAACCCCCGTTCAGACACCGCAGACTCTAACAGCACGCTAATTTGATCGCCTTTAAAAAGATTTCGGAAGATTGAATTATAATTTGAATCTGACAATTATAATCTGACTTAATTTTCACCAAACTTTTCTTTCTCTTTTTAATATTCACGTCAAAATACTTTTGTTAGAAATGAAATATTATGATCATCTTAAAATGTCAAGTAAATGTCTCGCGCAATTTTTAAATTAAAACTGTTTTGCAATATTATTTTTTGTTCATTTTACGTAATAAGTGTAATATGACGTAAATTCTCCTATTTAGGACTTCTACGCATGTTACTGAATTTATTATTTTACAATATTCTTTCTCATTTAAAATTCATGTGTAACTATAGTTTTTATGACGTAATTTTCAATGAGTTCCTGCTTTTTATATTTTTTGTTTATAATAGTCACGTATAAAATAAATTTTTAATTTGAAGCAAACATTAGTGTTAGCGCTGTTTATACAGTTGGCAACAGTTTAAATTAATACAATTTTCTAAAATTTGTAAAAAATATCTCTCGAAATGCTGAAAATTTGAATTTAAAATAGAAATAAAACCTCGAAAAATTATTCAAATTAAAAAACTAACTGCAATCTGCACACCGGAAAATTCTGACGCATAAAATGATCTAAAAATGATTAAATTCCTATGTATAGTTTTTGCTCCTATAAAACTTTTTTAATGGAACGATTTTGTCCAACTTTGGCATTAAATATCTCTTAAAATAATTCTTCGATTTGAAAATTGTCTGCATCAGCGTGTTTATCAAACATTTTTCTATAATACTACCGATTTTCATATTTTTGTATGCAACAGTTTTTTTAATATTAACGAAGAAAGACCTCCGGTCACAAAAAATTCAAAACCGGCGGCGGCGGCGGCGGCGGCGGTGACAGCGGTAGTTACTTTTTTTTAGAATAGAGAGAATCTTTAAAATTTTGTATTGCTTGTTTCTATGAAAAAAAAAAAAAAAGAAGAAGAAGAAGAAGAATAACAAAAGAAAAGAAAATCATGGAATATTTTGTTATCATATTATAACGCAATAAAGACGTATTTAGAATTGAAAATTATACAGAACATAGAGCCTCTGCTCGGACAAGATAACTGTTAAATCTGGGGGGAAAATTATTTGGAAAAAAAGTAATTATATCATTATCTACATAGATAATAATACAGCGTATTAAAAATATTATTCTTAAAATAAATGCTGTTTCAATACATTTCGAAAGGCAAAAAATCCAACACAGATAAAATTAATTAATAGATAGATAGATAGAAATAAATATCATATTAAGTTTATAAATAAGAATGAATAAGTGAATATTAACTGGCAACAAATTTATTCTAAAAACGAATAATTTAGATTTAACATTTTATAATTTCCTTTTAATCTTTTAACTAAGTTTGGTTTCGTAATCAAGATGAGGAAGTCTTGTTCTAAAAGGTCAAAGACATTCCGATTCGGGTCACAGTGAAACTGTAGTATTGACAAATATGAGTATGGTCCCTCTGAAAAATGCTCTCGCCTCCTCTAAATCCTCGGGCATAATTCAAAACTTCGGCTTCTCTCGCCGTTTCTATATCCTCCGATGATCCCTTGTGGCCGAAATGATTTATACGGCAGTCAATAGTGAGGCGCATTCACCACATTTGCGGGGGGCTTTAGGCGTTAAATTCCAGGGCCCTCGCCAGGATTAAGGGGGCCCTGTTAGCAGGTGGGGTGATCGGGGCCGAGGACGATTATGTGCCGGCAGACGATTGGTTCAACCTGATGCTGCACAGACGATGTTTTCATTTTCCAAAAAAAGTAAATCCGATATGTTTGTTTGAGGTTATGGCCGATCGCGGTTGGTTATAATTTAGGAAAGCAGAAGAGTGGAAATTCATTCTTTACTTAACAAAAATAGAAATAGGTATAAAATAAAATAAAACGAAGAACATATATGAAATTTATTGGATTACTATTTCTCTCTACATTGGGGAAAATCGGTACTTAAATATAAGTGATATGAACTTATTTTGTGAGTATTTTTTTGGTTTATAATGGCTTCGTGTACTTAAATCAGAATTTTGAAACATATATGTACTCGATTTTCAAGTATATTCTTCCTTTTGATGTAATTGCTACATACAACAGTCGAGCTCACTTCTGAGTACAATGGGATCACTGCATGGAATCATTATACCAGAGTTCTTGAAATAACCAAGTTTAAAACTTCATCTAAGGAAAAATAAAAATAAAAAAATGCAATTTAACAAATTACAACGACCATTTGAAAAATGATTTTTTCAAAGACTAAAATTTATGACATAAAAAATAGCACGGAGTTGATTATACATTACGTACGCCATGAATTAAAAATTAATAGTGTTATTACACGTAAAAATTGCAAGCGACGGAAATCGCCTGCGACTCGTACGTATTATTCACCTGAAACTTATGTATTATCCAAGCATTTCATTGGCTGTTCGGGAAAAGGCTTTTCCATCGTCAGATTTCCAAGAAATCTGACAATCCATTTTAAATGAAATTTCATTCTTAAACTTTTAAACAACCCACAATATTACTTTTTACACCGTCTTATAGAGAAAAAAATGTACTTTTAAATGCAATTTGCTTGAAAGCTGTATCTCAATTTGTTTCTGAGTTATTAATTTTTTTTTGTAGTTTTTATTACTTTTTTGTCATAGTGGCAACAGATCTCTGTTGAAAGTAAAGGAAATACATATTACTGTATAGACCAATCAGAAAACGAATAAAATGCGGATTAAGCAAATAAAAACCTTCAGATATGCTTTTGATTTCCCATCCTGACGAGAACAATAACCATTTTTCCAAATGGTTAAAAAGTTAGATGAATTATTAAAAATGTACAAAATCATTTCTCAAACACGCTGTAAATAAAAAGACAAATGTCCCGTAATATAAGAAAATATAACATAACCACGAACAAAAACTATTCGTTGGGGCCCACTGTAATACTTACCCATCATGGATATGCATAATGTAAAATATGAAGATAAAACATGTGTAAACTATTCATAAAATGCATATCCAAGGATAACTAAGATTCTGAAATTTAATAGACTTTGTCGCATTATTACGTTCTAAGAGCATTCCAAATTTCAAGCCTCTTTCTGAATTTGTTCGGTAGATTGAGTGTTTAAAATCGTGGCTTGATGACGTCATAAACTTTAGAGCAGTGTTCCCCAACCTTTTATTGGCTACGCTCCACCGAAGCATCTGTAAAATCACGATGCCCCCCTTACCCACTCTGTAACATAAACTGTCATTATTTAAAAGATGAACTCTATTTCCATGGAATAAGCTTTATAGAACCTTAACAAAAACTATTCTTCACATTTTTTAAACTTATCAAAGAGGTTAATTTTATGTTACACATGTGTTTTTAACATAATTCTACAAATGTAACGAGGTTATACATCTTTGTTTTTATGCCAAAAACAGTTTCCTTGTTCCCTTCCAACTTACCTCAGTGTCAAACTAAAGTGTTGTATAGTCAACATTTTCATCTTTACAAAACGCTTGAAGAGACTCTTACATTTAGCATTAAAACTGATAACATTGATACATTTTATAATTCATTTAAATAACTTATTAAAAGTTATTGGAAAAGCTTTGCACAATAATTTTTCTTTCTGTGGAAAATACAATACGCAAGAAGCATTTCAAGATTCTCAGCTTTATCAATTTTAAGTAGCCATTGTTCCTCATCAAAGCACATTTCTCTGTTTGCCTTTTCCATTACTGTTAATTTGTATTATCTGATTATTATTGTATTATCACGTATTATCTGATTTTAAAATTTAAAATGTAGGATATGTTAATTATTTATTAAATTGTGTAGCATAGCCTGCCCTAGAGTCATGGCTATTTACTATTTATACATTTCCTTTTCTAATTCTGTTTAAGATTTATAAATTTTATATAGTTGTACCTCGATAATATTATTTCAGATATTTTTTAGGTTAAATATGTTCAAGGTGGTTAGATTCAGATATAGATTTAAATAATTTTAAGTATAAAAGTTTCTTCATGAGACAAATAGCAGAGAAAATAGAAATACAAGGCTCATTTAATAAAAAATCGAAAAAGTTTCGAAAATTGTTAAATACATACGTAAACAAAACAATTATAGAAATTTTTAGTTATGAAGAAAAAGAAAAAAATGAGTGATAAAATGATTTTTTTATTTTTAATTCTTCATATAATTATTCTGGTTTGAATTCTATTTTTAAACTTTGATTGGGACTTCTTTTTTAATTCACCAAAAAACTTAGTTTTTGAATTCTCTTTTTAAATTTTACATGCATTACTTTTATATTTAATTTATAATATCACTTTTCCAAAACAACAGGCACCAAATTTGAGTGAGGAAATTCATAAATTTGAAATTGCCCCCCGGTGGGGCGTACGCCCCACGTTGGGACCACTGCTTTAGAGGATCTATTACTGAATTGCATAAAAGAAACATCCTTTTAACTACAAAAATGATAATCACATAAACTATAACAGTTTGCTGCGTCGGATTAAGCGTCTCATTTCCAATTAAAATATATCTTAATTGAAATTTGAATGAAATAGTGAGTCATGAAAAATCGAAGAGTGTGGAAAATATGATTTACAAATATCTCGGCAACTAATTATCCGATCGACTTCATTCTTTAAACAAAATTTATGTTTTTCTATTGTATTTCATATTCAGTTTTTAAAATAAACAATTTCGAAAAATTTTATATACCTTCTACCAGAACGGTTATTTTGAGAGTCCGAAAAAAATAGTTCCGTATAATCGAGGTTAATGAAATTCAATAGGCTTCTTCTCATTCTTACATACTAAATATACACCAAATTTCAATCCTCTGTCTCAATTTATTCTGGAGATAGAGCGTTTACAGACACATAGGCAGACAGTTAGACGGCAATATTTTTTTCTAAAAATATATTTTTCGGAATCTCCAGTGTCTGAAACGTGTAAATACGTCATATTTCTTTTTTTTCGATTTTTAAAACGATCACAAGACTTACCGTATACTACGTATGATGGGTAAGTGGTATACAATAACCACTTCCGAACTACCCACTATTCCAAAAAAAGTTCTTTTTCTTTAGAAACCTCAAAAACCAATTAAAACACAGCTTCTTTTGCTGGCACTGATATTAAGAAACGTTTTCGAGTAGGTTTTATAGTGTATTAATTAGTTTTCTCCATGCGTAATGTAGGTTTGTCGGAAGCTATCCACTTTCAAGTCAACATTATCGTGTTTATAAAGCATATTTTATAGACAAACATGATAAATCAACATAATTAACATTAAAATTAATATTATTTTGTTACTGTTGATGTTCAATTGAGCAGATAAAAATATTTAAATGAGAATGGATAGCATCCTATAACCTTATATTTTTGTTTGAAAAAGCAGATTACAGTAGAGTACCGATTATCCGCCTCCCGCTTAACCGAGTTTCCCTTTAACCGAGTTATTTTCTTCTGATGGACTGATGGTTTCTATTATTATGAAACAGCCATTATAAATGAAGTGTTAGGTGAAGATGAAAGAGCAGTCATAAAAAGTTAGAACTCTGAGTTTCCAGTCAGAATGGGGAAAAAAAATGGCCATAATTTTTTTGGAAAAGAAAAAAAGTAAAAAAATATAGGATGGTTTTCAACTTCTGCTTCATATATTGGCAAACATATCGGAAAATTCCAAGCATATTTCTATATCTAACATTCTTTTGCTTCTGATCTGCAGAATTAACTATTCATAAGTATATGTATGCATACTTGTTTTTAAAGATGGATTAGTGAAATCTTGATAAAAACTTATACAGGATACAAATTTCGCCAAATTTGTTCCAAAATAAAATATTTTGTCGAGAAATTGTGTTTCAAGCTTATTAAACTAAATTCAAACCAATATATACATATATTTAAATTATTATTAGCTTATCTTATTAATATCTATATTTACAATTATATGTTCATATCAATATTTTAGTTCAATATTAAGTTAGTTATCAACATTAAGTTCTTTTGATCCTTTTCAAATTTTAAGCTTTATAAAGAACATAAAAATCTGAAGCACTTTTCTTTTCGGTACGAGGGGAATTGAAAAATGGTTTGCATGATTTTCCAGATTTTTAATAAACAATAACCCACATAAAACAAATCATTGCAAAAACTGCAGCTTCATATTATTACTAAAATTAAATTGAGGAAAAAAAAACCAGTTTTCAATTATTATTTTCTTAAATAAGAGTATGTTGGAAAACTCTTTGCACATTTCCTTATCAATCATTATATCTGTTCTTTTCTGCATCTGTAACTATATTTGTAATTATATCTATCTGATTATGTTATCAAAAAACGGATCGGTGAAATTTTAATAACAATTCGCAAACGTGAAAAATATATCAAAAGTTTCTCAAATATATTCAGATTGAAATTTTTTTGAGAGATTTTATGGTCTAAATCTACCGGGTGTCCCAAAAAGGACTGACTGATTTTAAAATTCAATAACGTGCAAACGGTGACAGATATTTAAAAAATTCTTGCAGGAGGGTTATGCATAAGGTCAAAAGTTTTATTACAGTGATTTTCGATTTTAGTTCAAATTACAAACAATAGATGGCGCTGTAAGCAATAGTCGCTAAATACAGGCTCGATTTCTGGTCCTTTCTCTTGTTCCATGCTGAAAAAGGAGATGGAAATGTATTATCCGGGCCACGAAGTACCGAAAATCGAGCCTGAATTCAGCGTCTATTGATCGCAGCGCCATCTATTGTTTGTAATTCGAACTAAAATTGAAAATCACTGTAAAAAAACTTTTGACCTTATGCATAACCCTCCTGCAAGAATTTTTTAAATATCTGTCACCGTTTGCAAGTTATTGAATTTTAAAATCAGTCAGTCCTTTTTGGGACACCCGGTAGCATAGTAAACGAAATTCAAATCATAATCTTTTTTTATTAACATGTTTTTTCCAGAGTAAAATTGAATTTTAATGGATGAAACATCTTTTTTTATCATATTAGAATTTTAAGCTTAATAAAGAACATCAAAATCTGAAGCTTGTCTCTGAATCTGAAGCTTTTATTAATAAATATAATTGAGGGAGAAAAAGAAACTGTTTTCAATTGTTATTTTCTTAAATAAGAATATTTTGGAAAACTCCATGCACATTTCCTTATCATTCTTTATATCTGTTCTTTTCTGCATCTGTAACTATATTTGTAATTACATCTATCTGCTTTTGATGTGAAAAACGGATTGGTGAAAATTTAATAACAATTCACAAACGTGAAAAATACATCAAAAGTTTCTCAAATATATTCAGATTGAAATTTTTTTGAGAGATTTTATGGTCTAAATCTAGCATAGTAAACGAAATTTAAATCATAATCTTTTTTTATTAACATGTTTTTTTCAGAGTAAAATTGAATTTTAATGGATGAAACATCTTTTTTTTATCATATTAGAATTTTAAGCTTAATAAAGAACATCAAAATCTGAAGCTTGTCTCTGAATCTGAAGCTTTTATTAATAAATATAATTGAGGGAGAAAAAGAAACTGTTTTCAATTGTTATTTTCTTAAATAAGAATATTTTGGAAAACTCCATGCACATTTCCTTATCATTCTTTATATATGTTCTTTTCTGCATCTGTAACTATATTTGTAATTACATCTATCTGCTTTTGATGTGAAAAACGGATTGGTGAAAATTTAATAACAATTCACAAACGTGAAAAATACATCAAAAGTTTCTCAAATATATTCAGATTGAAATTTTTTTGAGAGATTTTATGGTCTAAATCTAGCATAGTAAACGAAATTCAAATCATAATCTTTTTTTATTAACATGTTTTTTTCAGAGTAAAATTGAATTTTAATGGATGAAACATCTTTTTTTATCATATTAGAATTTTAAGCTTAATAAAGAACATCAAAATCTGAAGCTTGTCTCTGAATCTGAAGCTTTTATTAATAAATATAATTGAGGGAGAAAAAGAAACTGTTTTCAATTGTTATTGTCTTAAATAAGAATATTTTGGAAAACTCCATGCACATTTCCTTATCATTCTTTATATCTGTTCTTTTCTGCATCTGTAACTATATTTGTAATTACATCTATCTGCTTTTGATGTGAAAAACGGATTGGTGAAAATTTAATAACAATTCACAAACGTGAAAAATACATCAAAAGTTTCTCAAATATATTCAGATTGAAATTTTTTTGAGAGATTTTATGGTCTAAATCTAACATAGTAAACGAAATTCAAATCATAATCTTTTTTTATTAACATGTTTTTTTCAGAGTAAAATTGAATTTTAATGGATGAAACATCTTTTTTTATCATATCAAAATTTTAAGCTTAATAAAGAACATCAAAATCTGAAGCTTGGCTCTGAATCTGAAGCTTTTATTAATAAATATAATTGAGGGAGAAAAAGAAACTGTTTTCAATTGTTATTTTCTTAAATAAGAATATTTTGGAAAACTCCATGCACATTTCCTTATCATTCTTTATATCTGTTCTTTTCTGCATCTGTAACTATATTTGTAATTACATCTATCTGCTTTTGATGTGAAAAACGGATTGGTGAAAATTTAATAACAATTCACAAACGAGAAAAATACATCAAAAGTTTCTCAAATATATTCAGATTGAAATTTTTTTGAGAGATTTTATGGTCTAAATCTAGCATAGTAAACGAAATTTAAATCATAATCTTTTTTTATTAACATGTTTTTTCACAGTAAAATTAAATCTTAATGGATGAATTTTTTTTTATCATATTAAAATTTTAAGCTTAATAAAGAACATCAAAATCTGAAGCTTGTTTCTGAATCTAGAGCTTTGTTAATAAAATTAATTGAGAGAGAAAAAGAAACTGTTTTCAATTGTTATTTTCTTAAATAAGAATATTTTGGAAAACTCCATGCACATTTCCTTATCATTCTTTATATATGTTCTTTTCTGCATCTGTAACTATATTTGTAATTACATCTATCTGCTTTTGATGTGAAAAACGGATTGGTGAAAATTTAATAACAATTCACAAACGTGAAAAATATATCAGAAGTTTTTTCATATGCATTCGGATTGAAATTTTTTGTTGAGATATTTTACGATCTAAATCCAGCTTAGTTAACGGAATTCAAATCATAATTTTTTTTTATTAACATGTTTTTTCACAGCAAAATTAAATCTTAATGGATGAAAATTTTTTTATCATATTAAAATTTTAAGCTTAATAAAGAACATCAAAATCTGAAGCTTTATATCTGAATCTGAAGCTTTGTTAATAAAATTAATTGCGGCAGAAAAAGAAACTGTTTTCAATTCTTATTTTCTTAAATAAGAATAATTTGGAAATCTTCATACACATTTTCTTATCAATCATTATATATGTTCTCTTCTACATCTATAACTGTATGTATAATCATATCTATCTGCTTGTTTTGTCAAAACGGATCGGTGAAATTTTAATTACAATTCACAAACGTGAAAAACATATGAAAAGTTTCTCAAATACCGGTGTCCATAATTAAACGGCCCTACTTTAAAGTTGTCTACAGACAAAACTCTTGTTCATAAAGTTGTGAAATTTTGTGAAAGACATAATAAAGGGATGGGAATTTGTTTAAGCAAAAAGAAAAAAAAAAGAAAGAAATAAAGAAAGAAAGAATGAAAGAAAAGTTCAAAATTTCACCACCAGAGGGTGATTTTTAATAAATTACTATTTCACGACATGTTCCTAGCATTTCCCAGAACACACTGTGGAACATGCTATCTTACGATTCCAGATGGTAACTGGAAATGATGATCGTCATGTGAAACATGTTTGGTTATAACAAAATTTGTTAAACTATCGTAAATGTGTAATCCGTTAAAAAACGATCTCCTAATTTTTTTTTCGCTCCAACTAATTCCCATACATTTATTATGTCCTCCACAAAATTTCACAATATTCTGAACAATAGTTTTGTCTGTAACAACTTTAAAATAGGGTCGTTTAGTTATGGACACCCTGTAAATAAAACTTCCAAACTATCGTAATGCGAAATGTGTAACTTATAAAAAATTGCCCTCTGATGGCGAAATTTTGAACCCTTTTTTTCTACTTAAACAAATTCCCATTCCTTTATTATGTCTTTCACAAATTTTCGCAACTTTATGAACAATAGTTTTGTCTGTATACAACTTTAAAGTGGGGTCGTTTAATTATGGACACCCTGTATATTCAGATTGAAATTTTTTGTTGAGAGATTTTATGATCTAAATCTAGACTAGTAAATGGAATTCAAATCATAAACTTTTTTTATTAATATGTTTTTTCCATAGTAAAGTTAAGTCTTAATGGATGAATTTTTTTTTAATTATAGTAAAATTTGAAGCTTAACAAAGAATACCAAAATCTGGAGCTTTGTTAAGAAAATTAATTAAGAGAGAAAAAAATAGTTTTTAATTCTTATTTTCTTAAATAAGAGTATTTTGGAAAAATTCATGCACATTTTCTTATCAATCATTATATCTGTTCTCTTCTACATATATAACAATATTTATAATTATATCTATCTGTTTTTGTTCTCAAAAACAGATCGGTGAAATTTTAATAACAATTCACAAACGTGAAAAATATCTGAAAAGTTTCTCAAATATATTGAGATTGAAATTTTTTGTTGAGAGATTTTATAATCTAAATCTAGCCTAGTAAACGGAATTCGAATAATAACCTTTTTTTATTAACATGTTTTTTCATAGTAAAATTAAATCTTAATGGATCATTTTTTAAAAGTTATATTAAAATTTTAAGCTTAATAAAGAATATCAAAATCTGAAGCTTTATCTCTGAATCTGAAGCTTTGTTAATACAATTAATTAAGGGAGAAAAAAAAAATCTGTTTTCAATTCTTATTTTCTTAAATAAGAGTATTTTGGAAAACTTCATGCACATGCATTTCATGCATTTCCTTATCCACTTCATGCACATGCATTTCATGCATTTCCTTATCCACTTCATGCAATTAACTTCATGCATTTTCTTATCAATCACTATATCTGTTCTCTTCTACATCCATAACTATATTTGTAATTATATCTATCTGCTTGTGTTGTCAGAAACGGATCGGTGAAATTTTTATAACAATTCACAAACGTGAAAAACATATCAAAAGTTTCTTCAAATATATTCGGATTGAAATATTTTGTTGAGACATTTTATGATCTAAATCAAGCTTAGTAAACGGAAATCAAATCATAATCTTTTTTTTTTAACTAGCTTTTTTTAAAAAACATTTTTTTCATAGTAAAGTTAAATCTTAATGGATGAAAAATCTTTTTGTCATATTCAAATTTTAAGCTTAATAATGAACATAAAAATCTGAAGCTTTGCCCCCCCCCCCCCCCTTCCCTGGATTTTTTAGAAGTACTGCATCCACCGAGGAGTAAAAAAATGGTTCGGATGACTCTCTAGCGTGGGAGGGAAGCAAGAGCCCATATAAAACAAATCTTCCGGCGCGAATCAGTGCAAAAATTACAGCTTATTAGATTGAATAATAATAACGGCAAAAAGCGAGAGGTGCCATAAAAAAACGACTCTCGTTCTTTCCCCATCTTTTTCTAACCCTATCATGTAGTTACCGAAAATTGATCTAATTTGGGGACCGAATCGAACGAAAATCCGCAAGATGCGTCGCTTCGTTTGTTCTAACTTCGTTTGCGGTCAACACGTCTTGAATAAAACATTACCACCGGAGTTTGGAGTATGCCTTGCTGTTTTTTTATTGTTTTTTGTTCATTTTTTTTCCTGGTATGGTTGTTAGATGTTTGCTATTGGTCGAATTTATGGAGGCGAAAATGTTTTTCTTCGTCCATTTTTTAGGCATATTTTGCTTTGGTGATGAAAATTTGCATGTTGTTTGAGTGATTTCTTTTCCATGCGATGCTATATAGCGAGTTTTTTCAATAAAGGCGAGAAAGAAAATGCTCAGATTTTTGATTCAGTGGCTTCGTTTTTATATACATAAATTCCGTGGTACATTTTTGTATTTCACGGTTTTTCGTTATAAGCTGAGAAAAAGATTTCATGTTTGTAAATTTTCTAAACATTGTTTTAGATGGATCTAGGTTTTTTTTTTCTTCTGGTCTTGTTGCGTCATGAATGTTCAGGATTTTATTTAGAAGTTTTGCTGTCAATAGTTTTTGCTGCTTCATTAACTATAAATTTATTGAGGCAGAAAATGAAGAATAAAGTAAAAACTTTTAAAGTTAAATGATTTCGCTTATTTTAAGTAATAGCAAATATTAAAAATGGTAAAATAACCTTTTTTTTTTTTTCGTGTTAGCTCAGAAGAAAATAATCAATTTTATATCTACCCTATATATATAAAATCCTAATGAAACGAATTTATGAAACGATTTTGTGAAACGACTGATTATGTTTCCCACCTATTACACCTAAAATATGGAACCTTTGCGGGTGAAATTAACATCAATTATTCGTATTGATCCGCGTATATCAAAAACGGTATTTGAATTTTTAAACTTGAATTAGTTTTCGAAATATTGTTTATTTTTTCTAATTTTAATTTTTGTAATGATGGCAACTAAATGACTCCATTTCTGTGGAAAAGGAAAAACGTAGGGATTATTAGATTTCTGTTTTTTCACAATTTTCAAATTGAAAATGAAATTATCTTTTATTTCAATTGAAAGTGATGATAGTATTGTGATTAAATTATGTTTTTCGGGAAAATTTGAAAAAATACTTCATTAAATAATAATAATATTAATATTAAATAATTTCTTTTTTATTTTAATAAAATTTTCATCATTGCAAGAGATATTTTTTTCATATTTTAGAAAAGGTTATTGTTCTAAATTGTTGCCAACTGTAAAAACAGCGCAAAGAATAATATTTCCTTACAATTAAAAATTTTTGCATGTGACTATTAAAAACAGAAAAAAACTTTATATTTAAATTATCACATGTTACCAGCTGGAAAATACTGAAATTACGTCATGCAAATGGCATTCACAATGACTATTAAAAGCGAAAGAAAACTTTAAAATAATAAATTCCTTAATATGGTTTAAAAGCCATAAATGGAGGAAATTACGTCATATTTAAAATGGCCAAATAATAATACTGCCAAACAGTTTAAATTAAAAAATATATCTATGCGGGACATTTCATATTTCGAGATGATTTTTTAAACGTTTGTCGCCAGTTCTAAGGCAGCGCAAATGTTAATATTTCCTTTCTAACAGCAAAAGTATTTTCACGTGAATATTAAAAAAAGAAAGAGATATTGACAAACAGTTAGAATTTAAAAATATATCTATGTGAGACATTTATTTCATATTTCGAGGTGACCTTTTTATTTAATGCTGCCAATTTTAAGACAGCACAAATGATAATTTTTCTAAAAATAAAAGTATTTTCATTTGAATGTTAAAAAGAGAAAGAAAACTTTGGTGAAAATTAGGTCAGATTTAAAACGATACATTTAAAATGTCTTTTTTAAAACAATCTTTTTACAGCATTGTTAAAAAATACCGGGAGGCAAAGACTCTGTTTACTTAATTCATTTTATATTTGCTTATTTTCAAATGTGTTACTGACCTTAATTAATCGAACACAAAAACAGCCATTCGATGTCTTAACAGCACCTGATTCGGCCTTAAAATTTTGCATCAAATCCCCATCAAAGGGAAATAAATGGAAACCCGTTTAAAGGGAGATCACCACTGGTTTTTTAATTATAATTCAATCTTCTGCAATCTTTTTAAAACCGGTCAAATTAGTGCTTTTTTAGAATCTGCAGTATCTGAACGGGGGTTTGCGAACGTAAGTTGTAGAGGGCAGAGCTCCCTAGTTTGACTATATAAAATTGTGAGGCATCCGTGGATAATACAATCAATTCAAATTGTGCGTAGAAATTTGAATTGATTTGAAAATTGATTAATTTGAATTAATTTGTGTTTAATCAATTTAAATTGCCTTAATTTTAATGACTTAGTAGTCTTTAAGTATTAGAAATATCAACAGACCGACTTTTAAGCACTCATCAGACTCTATTATTTAAGGTTGTTCTCAAATCCAAAAGGGCAATTTTATGACATAGGTTTTAATTTATTTTTGGTCACCGAGCTGTCTTTTGCATTTTTTTGCAAACGCAATAGATCTTTCAGAAAAGAGTGTCAAACTGGGCGTTTTGAACCGAATTTCCGCGCGAAAGGAGAAAATCCACCCTAGAAAGGGTGAAAAACATGTTTGTCACGTGATCCAAATCGCTTATAACTGATAATTGATGGATCCAAAAATGGAAAAAACAGTTCGATTATAAATCGCTTCCATGGTCAGGCTTTCCAATTTTATATCTTTCCGTTAAAAAATGAATTTGTAAATGTGTCAAAACGTTTTGCGCTTGTTGAGCAGAGCAGTTGAGAACAGCCTTAAGTTAAATATTGCGTTAAGTTAAACACTACATATGTTAATAACGAAACTATGACAATCCCCCCCCCCCCATACACACAAAAAAAAGTTTTTTGAAAATTTTCGTTTTTGGAAGTTACAATGTTACAGATCATTAGCTATATTTGGAATAAATATAAAGTATAGTAACAAGAACGAAAAATTATGCATCAGGCACAGAATATGAAACACTTTCCAAAACTAACAGGATATTATTAAGAAGTTTCATATGAAATGAGATCTAAATTAGCAACTTAAAAAAACCCACATAATTCATTAAAAATAATTTTTCAGCAATTTCTGTCCATATACGGTAATGTGTACGAAGTCTTCCGTGTAACCCTGTATACGATCTATAGAATTTTCACACACCAGCTAATGCACTCAAAATTATATCAGTTTAAAAATGCATACCACAGAAGATAATGCACTTCCAGCAATTATCGAATTATCGATCTTAGACAATCCTTTAACCTATTTGTTTTGTGCGTGAACGATAAAGGCTATGCGCTTTATAATCTATATAAAACCAACAATTCACTTCAGTGATTTCCTTGAATTTGAAGTGTTATAACATCATTAAAATGCACCCCAAATGATTCCCCCCCCCCCCTAGATCATAATGTAATGGGATCCTTTTATGCGTCTCTGTAAACGAACTATAAATGCTACAGATCCTATGCTAGCGAAAGCATATTTTAGTTTATTTAAATGTTGTATAATCGATTGTTGTTATAATCGAATGTTGTGCAACGATTTTCCCCCGTAAACAGTAATGTAAAGGATCACTTTTGTGTAACCTTGCAAATGAACTCTAAACGCTACACACTTTCATTTAAGGGCAATTGGAAGTCCCTATACCTATCATGTTGTGGAGAATTGCTCCTCGATCAATTTAATTGAACGGTAGCGATGAGAAACAAATCTCTCTACCATAGAAAATAAATCAAAAGTTTTATTTTAAATTCTTGATTAAGTAGATTACAACAAAAAATAATAAATTAATCACGTGGGTCGTTCACTTATATGATTCCCAGAAACGCTGAGTCCTTGTAGATTCAAATTTGTAATATAGTTCAGCATAGAACGTCACATTCAGCAACGAGTTCGTTGGTCGGGTGGCTTTTACGGGGAGGTCCCCCGCCGTCCCACACAAGTTCCGAGCGCCTGGCTCAATTTTCTCGGCACCTCTCGTGCCTTCAGCCCGGGAAAAAATCTCTTTTCCACTCGTCCGTGCGAGCAAAACACACACTCCAATTCCCGACTCCAAACTGATCCCCTCCTTTATTTTCCTCCGAAAAATGGTCACTCTTTCGGACCCCGTGAGAAAACTTTCAACATTCATCTCTGTCACCTTAAAGGCATTAGCGAATTCCTTTGCGAGACCTATCAGGGTGGTCTATACTCCGACCACTTAGTGGCGTCTCACATCCTTTATCAGGGCGTACTACGTCCTACGTGCTTAATCCATCATCACTTACAATGTCCTAGAGCGTGAGAAAAATGTCTACTAGTCTTTCTATGCACCTGGGTGATATGTATTCACTTTTTTACAACACCCCCCTCTAAAAGACGATTCTTCAGGCTTGAATGAAGAATCTTATAATCAGTGGATGATCACAACAAATTCTAATATCTCAGAGTGGCAGATGAAATAAATACAATTATCAATGCGCGCTATGATACATTACATTTAAAAAATTACATATATATATACATAAAAGGATAAAAAACTACCAAATGAATAATTAAAAAAACACTTCCTTGACTTACAAAGCATAAACAAATGAAATTATTATTTTTTTTCTGTACAAAAGTACTTTTAGCCTTTAGTATTGAATGAGTCTATTCCGCACGACGTAAATAATCTATGTGCAATATCTCGTCCAGGTCTATGCTTTATTGCATAATGATATGGTTGCAGTGTGAGAGCCCATCGTAAAAGCCTCGGATTGTTCCCAGAGTTTCGTTTAAGAAAAACTAAAGGATTGTGATCGGTTTCTATAGAAAAGAGTTGGCCATCAACATAGTGACGCAATTTCTTAATTGCAAAGATAATAGCTGCACATTCCTTCTCCGTCGCACAAAAACTTTTTTCTGTTTCCGAAAATTTCCGACTTAAGTAAATTATGGGATGTTCCTCTGAACCCTCACGTTGTGCTAAAATAACTCCAATACCCTTTTCAGAAGCATCCGTTTGTATGATAAATTCCATAGAATAGTTGGGAGCGTACAAAATGGGTTCTACCGCAAGTTTCGTTTTCAAAAGTTGAAAAGCCTTTTCCATTTCGTTGCTCCAAGTTACCTTTTCCCTTTTATTTTTACCTTTAAGTGCGCGCGTTAATGGTTCCACAATAACTGCGTAATCTTTTATGTACCTTGAGTAGTAACCCGCCATACCCAAGCATCGACGTATCTCAGTTTTGTTTTTAGGGGTTGGTAAATCTAATATAGCACGAATTTTAGTTTCTGTCGTGGTGCGTCTCCCGTAGCCTATCACATGCCCCAGATATTTGACCGTTTTTTGTGCGAACTTGCACTTAGCTAATTTAATCTTTACCTTAGCTTCTTCGACTCTCCTAAGCACTTTTTCTAGGTGCTGCAAATGATCCTCCCAAGTTTCCGAGAATACGGCCATGTCATCAAGGCAAGGTAAACAAAATTCCTCTAAACCTCTTAACATTTTATCCATAAATTTCGAAAATCTATAGGACGCGTTTAACATTCCAAAAGGCATGACCAGAGGGATATAGGAGCCGAAACTGGTTACAAATGCGGCCAACCTTTGCGCCCTAGCTGTCAATGGAATTTGCCAATATCCTTTCGTGAGATCCAAAACTGTTATATACTTCGCACTGGCAACTCTCTCTATCCTATCCTCTATGTTTGGTAAGGGAAAAAACTCGGCCCGGGTGATCTCATTTAACGTTCGATAATCTATACAAGAACGAGCGTCCTTCCCAGGGGCCTCTACCAGAATCATCGGGGAGGCGAAATCTGACTCCCCTTCAACGATTATATTTAACTCTAACATTCTTTTGATTTCTTTCCTCAAAATTTCCGTTTGTCTAGGCGAAGATCTGTAAGGTTTTATCTTTACAGGTTTATATTCTAATAGTTCCATGTCATGCTCCATTAAGTCAGTGCGCCCCGGATCATTAGAAAATAAAGATCTAAATTTATCTAATAAATTTCTCAAATGCTCTATCTGCGCCGACGTACATCTAGAACTCAAATTGCTGTCTTTAATAACATTTTCAAAATCATAAATCTCAGCCCCCGCTTCTGGAAATGCTATGTCCATATCTTGATTTTCCTCACCCTCATCTATCTCTTGCGCCACAAAATTCACTAACTCAATTCTTCTTAAATATGGATTTAAGAGATTGACGTGATATGTTTGAGCCTTTTCGCTCCTACCTGGCACATTCACAATATAATTTGTCTCTGAGATTTTGGACTGAATTTTCCCTGGACCTATTCACGATACCGATAATTTGTTCTTTTTGTTGGTAGCTAGAACCAACACTTCGTCACCCGCCTTAAATTTCCGTTCAACCGCCGTTTTGTCATACCACAACTTTCTTTTTTCACGAGATTCGGTCATATTTTAAACTGCTAGTTCCTGACAGTGTTTTAGCCTATTAACCAGATTAAATACATATTCAGTAACTAACTCATTCTTTTCCTCTCCTCCCGTCCACTTTTCAAAAAGTAACGATTCGGGAGTTCGTAAATTCTTTCCATGTACTAACTCTGCAGGAGAAAAACCCGTAAAATCATGAGTTACCGTCCGCAAGGCTAATAACGCATACGGCAAATTTCCGTCCCAACTTGCACCATTTTCAATACACAAAACTTTCAATAATCTTTTCACTGAGCGATGCCATCGCTCAACCAAATTACTTTGCGGCCGACAAACCGACGAGTGAGTTAACTTAACGCCAAATTTATTTAAGAATGCGGTTGTTAACTCGCTTACAAAATATCTTCCGAGATCTGTTTGTAACTCTCTGGGATATCCTAATCTGCTAAATACCCACATTAATGCTTCAATTATAGTTTCCGATCGGACATTAGATATCGCAACAGCCTCCGGATACCTGGACGCCACACAAATAACTGTTAAAATAAACCTATTCCCTTTTTCAGACTTCGGTAAGGGACCCACAATGTCAGCGGATAACTTCGAAAAAACTTCTCCAATAATCGGCACACGTCTGAGAGGAGCCTTCCCTATTTCCCTAGGTTTCCCAATCCTCTGACATGAATCACATGTTTTGACAAAATCCTCTATCTGCTTTATTACATTCGGCCAAAAGCAATGACGCAAAACCTTGTCCTTTGTTTTCATTTCACCAAAGTGCGATGAAATCCCCTCATGACAGGCTCCTAAAACGTCTAATCTGAATTTCGAAGGCACCACTAACTGCAAACTTTCCCCATCACGATTGTCAAAAGTTTTCCTAAACACCAAGTCATTCATAATTTCATAGTGAGATTTATTGGCTTTCCCTTTTTCCCTAACTTCTTTTAACGAAGCATCAACATCCTGTTCCTTTTTAAATTCCTCACGACTAATCCGTGCTAAATTTCCGAACTTGTCATTTAAATCCGCAGGTAACAATACACTTTCCAAGGTTTCATTTTCCGTTAACTGCTCTAACTCCTTTTCGCATTGTTCTGCAAACTCGTCCGATTTACATTCTAACTCCACGACCTGCTTTCCCTCACCCCTTTCGCAATTCGTATTCACACTAGCCCCGTCCATCAAACTAACAGTATCTTTCTTTGCCTGCTATCTGGTCAATACCGCATTGACTGCATTAACCTTTTTTCTGGCTAATTCAATTATCTTTTGCGTTTTATTTCCTAAGATATAATAATGCAAGTCTGCTTCTTTGTCTACAACCCCAACTTCCGTTTTTAGCGAACCCAATCCATCAAAATCTATGTCTATGTGAGCGACAGGAAAACAGCGAATTTTAGAATCCAAGGGCTGTTTCACGAAGATATAATCTCCTGTCAATCGTTCCTTTTTTAGTGTTCCTCACCACACAAATCTTAATTGGTACCTGTATTTCTGAGAGTGACAATATCACGCCCGTTTATTTTCGCTCTACTAAGATAAGGTTTGAACCCTTCTTCATAATCCGACGTTTTACTCACAGAATTTACTTTAGCGGTATCTTTCTCCTTCTTTTTTAACTGCGGACAATTGGCTATAAGGTGAGTTGTTGAATCATAAAGGAAACACCTGTTTACCCTCCTTTTTTCAAAAACACGATCCCTTTCTGTCAATATATTCTTGTCCCTCCAATTGAAACTTTTATCTGCGCTTTTATTCTCCATCCCCGAGCTATTTTTCTCGAATTTCTTATCAAAAAAATTTCTCGAATTTCCTGTTTTCCTTTGGGAATTTTTCACTACCTCTAATTCATCTAAGCGTTTCACTAAAACTTCTGGGTCAGTGAAATTTGACCAGACATCAATCAGATGATCCTTTAATTCTTGAGGGGCTCTTTTTTTAATTTGATCAGTGATCAAAAGATTCTTTAATTCCTCAAAATTAGTGATTTTTAAAGAATTTAACCACCCCTCCAGATAGCTATTCAATTCGAAAATTAAATCACGCCACGGATTATTTGGATTTCTCTGGTATTGGTTAAATTTTAGTCTATACGATTTGCATTTAATTTGTACCTTTCTAACAATTTACCTTTCACATAATCATAATTATCAATCAAATGTGATGGCTCTCTAAGAATTAATTCTGCCACATTTACCGGTAGGAGCGCTAATAAATTTGTCACTAATTCATCATCTTCTAAATTACATTTTTTTTGCCTGCCTCTCAAACAAATTTAAGAAAAAAGATATTTCTGATCGACTCTCATCGAAACGATGTATTAAGGATTTTAAAGACAATTTATTGCTTCTCTCTGCACCATGATTTGATGTTAAGCTACGCGTTTCTGCTTCTTGCGATAATTTTAACTTTTCTTGTTCATAAGCCCTGTCTTTGTCTCGATCCTCCCTTTCTAATCTCTTTCTTTCTTTTTCCTCCGCTACAAGCGCTTCCCGATCTTGTAGTATATTTTTGGCTTGTGCCAATGCAAAATCTCTATCGAAATCTTCAGCCGCTTCTATTTTTTTTAACTATTTTTGAAATCGTGTCGCTCTCATCTATTTGAACATCTAATTCACCCACCAGGATTTGCAAATCTACCTTTTTGAAATTTTTCCACTCTGACATTTTTGAAAAATTAACCCCAAAAATTAATTTACATGGATATCAGACCAAAATTTAAGACAGAAAAAATACATACATACACAAAAAATATAATTCAGTTATACATTTACAAAACAGTTAGAAATGTAATTTCCCCTTTTTATAACTTGTATTAAAAAAAAAACGGCAATATGTTTCACTTCTGCAATCCATCATCTCGCAAAATTTTCACATATTAAACGTCATTGCCAGATCACGACAAATACATTTTCTCGAAAGAAAAACCAGAACATTAAAATATCAAATTTTAAATACAGCTCAAGCAAAATTTTCCTACACAAAACTTGTTATTAACAAAATAAACACACTGAAAATTTTCCTGACAGTAAAAATTCTTAACATTTCTCTCTCTCTCTCTCTCTTTTTACATGCCAATAACAGAAAGCCTATCCTTTATTATTACTTTTCCTTTGAGAGGAAAAAAAATAATTGCCCTTTATCATTGAAATCTACTGAGACATTTCTCGTATCAAAAAAAAAAAAAAAAAAAAAAAAAAAAAAAAAAAAAAAAAAAAAAAAAACCAATGACACACAATAGCCAGCTTAAGGGAAAAGGAAATTAAACTCAACAGAATGCCACTGAGATAAAAGAATTTCTATGCTTACCCCTTTTGAAGACAGGATCCGTTGTCGTCCACCCAGCTGTTCCGAATAGATGGCACTGTCAATCAACGTCGTCACTACGATAAGCCTTTAGCTCCAGAGATTTATAATCCACACCGAAATGTTTTTCCAGCTTGACCCAAGATACACAGTCTAAACACCAGGTAGTCAGTTCTAAGGAATGTTTCTTTCCAATAATCCTTTACTTTGTCACCACTAATAGCACTTGATAAAAAGTTCAGTAAATCACAACAATGCTTGTCACTGCACTTCACAAATGTTCCTTGAGGACACCTATTGTTCTACTGGTCAACATAAATCGTCCGCTTGCCACCAGTTGTGGAGAATTGCTCCTCGATCAATTTAATTGAACAGTAGCGATGAGAAACAAATCTCTCTACCATAGAAAATAAATCAAAAGTTTTATTTTAAATTCTTGATTAAGTAGATTACAACAAAAAATAATAAATTAATCACGTGGGTCGTTGACTTATATGATTCCCAGAAACGCTGAGTCCTTCGAGATTCAAATTTGTAATATAGTTCAGTATAGAACGTCACATTCAGCAAAGAGTTCCTTGGTCGGGTGACTTTTACGGGGAGGTCTCTCGCCGTCCCACACAAGTTCTGAGCGCTGGATCAATTTTCTCGGCACCTCTCGTGCATTCAGCCCGGGAAAAAAAATCTCTTTTCCACTCGCCCGTGCAAGCAAAACACACACTCCAATTCCCGACTCCAAACTGATCCTCTCTTTTATTTTCCTCCGAAAAATGGTCACTCTTTCGGACCCCGTGAGAAAACTTTCAACATCCATCTCTGTCACCTTAAAGGCATTAGCGAATTCCTTTGCGAAACCTATCAGGGTAGTCTATACTCCGACCACTTAGTGGTGTCTCACATCCTTTATCAGGGCGTGCTACGCCCTAAGTGCTTAATCCATAATCACTTACAATGTCCTAGAGCGCACAGTGGTCCCAAATCGCGATCAAGTGGCCAAAAATCATTTCTGGCTTTCCTGGTGGTTGTATATTCTTCATTTTTAATTTTATAACATTCTAAATGACATTACATAGCGAATATAAACTAAATGTAATTGGGGTTCTAGGGGAGGGGATTTCGGGGTGGGGCGCAATAGAAAGGCCAAGATTTTACTAAATTTAAATTTTCTTTTTTTACAGGAATGAGAATTTTTCACTTTTGATTATGGGGAATATTTTCCCTTTTTCAAAACAAATCATGTAATTCAATGGATGATGAAAATGTGAAATTTTAACCCCCCCCCCCCCTGGCCCTCCCTCCCTGAAAATGTACCGGTTAAAATCTTATTGATATTTTCTCTTTTTAATGTTATTGCAAATTAACAATAAAGAGTATAAGCAATCGGTAAAATACATAAAGAATCATTCAGCTGAATTTTGCCACCTCCCCCCCCCCCCCGCAACACTTCCAACATACACACACACACACACGTGAAATCTCCCCTTTTTCCATTTGTCTCTATACCAAGGAAATTTTAAAAATATCATTGCTATTTTTTAGTTTTCAACATCTACTTACTATGAATTAATAATAAAATCATTAAATTCATTAATTAGATTACTTTAAAAATTTTCGCCCCCCCCCCTCTTTTTTTGTTTCTCTCTATTACACATAGAATAATACCTTTGAAATTCCAATAAAAATGAAGAATCTGCCTTTGTTACTTTATTTTGGTAATATAAAATAAATAATTACCTCACTAATTTTCTAGTATATTTAAATTTCCGCTTCTCCACCTCCCTCCTCCTGTCCTCTCTTGTATAAAATTCTATCACCCCTAACAGTTTAAAAAAATTTTCAAAAAAAAAATCAAAACTATGTTTTAATATAAATCAATTTTATATATTTTTATTGAAAAATAATATAAAATCTGTTTTTTAAATAAACCTTCAGAAAAGTGGATTTACACATTTCAAGTAACTGCAACATTTCATCCCAAGGGTTGAGTAAATTTTTCATATATTTTTTAATTTCTTAAAGTATTAAAGTATTTATAGTTTCTAAATATAGTTTCTAAATAAGAGAATTTCCCAGTTTGATGCGTTTGAGAGCAAAAATGAATTTTAAAATGAATCAGAAAATCAGCAGTTTGGATCGGAATACACCCTTAACCCGTTCGGGACCATGGTTGCATATATGCACCCTGAAAAAGAGCATAAAGAATTTGTTTTAGGCACCAGTAAAAAAAAATGTTAATTTAGTTTAGTTAAAATTTAGTTAAATTAAATATTTAATTTCTTTAATTAGAGCATTTTTTTATTGATTAAGTAAAGGTAACTCTTTTTTAAAAACTGGTGCCAACCGAATAAAATTTGTGTAAAAACCTCCGGTCTCGAAGGGGTTAATAATAAAATTTATTTGTAAGTAGGTAAAATGTACTTTTCAAATAATCAGGAAATTTAAAACATTAAATGATGTTTCCCAGTTGATTGAATTTCCCAGACATGCATGTCGCTAGAATTTAGTATATATGTATATATATATATATATAATCAATTCTATAATTAATGATAAAAATTGTTTTTTTCCTATCAATAATCTTCATATATCAAAAACCTTTAAATATCCGAATACAATTGGGAGAAAATTTTTTAACTACAATACGTTTTCAAAAAATACATCTGCTGCAAGTACTTTTCCGTGTAACTGCAAAGACCCCACTCTAAAAAAATACATAAACAATGATCATGGACATATAATCACTGGAAATCTTGATATTGTTCATGATTTTAAATTGAAACAACGAATGGGTTATGGTACTAAATATAGACTTCCATCTAAATTTAATGTTAAATCTATTATCAAACAGTTTACATATGATATTGATATTTTTATTTATAAAATTTCTATCTCTTATAATAAGCCTATTGAATATTTTAATCAATGGAAGATATTAGTAATTGAAAAATTACCTATGGCTTTAAAAAATAATATTGCTGATTTGGTTTCTATTAATACAAAGCATTATTTCCAACAAATTACTAAATTACAAAAAAACTTCGTTATTACATATGTAGACAAATCTCCTAACAATTATGCTATTATATGTAAATCATATTATCACCAACTTCTTACAAATTCTATTTCTTCTAATAAGTCTTTTAAAAAAACTAATGAAAATGTAATTGTAAATAATCGTAAAATTCGAAGTTATTATAAACTATTAAATATTTTATCTACTAATTTTAATTATCCATATTTAGTTCTTATTCCCAGATTTCATAAAACTCCTATTAAATTTAGGACTGTTACTATTGGTTGCAATACATATAATAATAAAGCCAATACACTTCTCTTAAAAATTCTTAATCAATTATATGAACTTACTACAAACAATGATAATACACATTGTATAAAAAATAGCTATCAACTTGTTAATATTTTAAAAAATCTTCATTCTGTTTGTAATATAACGACATATGACTTCAAAGATCTTTTTAATAATACAGGGTGATTCATAAAAGATGGGCAGAACTTTAAGGGGTTATAGTACACTTAAAGACAAATAATATTAAATAGGAGACTAAGGGTCCCAGACGTATTCCCAAGGAGATAGGGGGCATTAAAGTTTAGGGTCCGAAATTTCAAATGATTATAAAACATGGAAAAATTGGTCGATTCGTTTGCGGTTTTTGCAAAAAATTTTCTTTATGCCAGTATTTTCTTGAAATAAAATTTTAAAGTTCAATTTCAAAAAATGCCGATAGGGGGCGCTTTAGACTTTGGAGTAGCAAACAACTATTTTTTAACGTTATTTTTTGTATTTCTTTAAATGATTTCGAAAGCTTAGACTTAAACTTAAATTTTGATCTAAAAATCTGAGTCCTAACGAGTAGTTAAGTAGCATAAACTGAAATTTGAAATTTGAAACCCTTCTCCCCCCAGAACAAAAATCAGTTATTCCCGATCTTTGTGTCGTAGATTAGGCTCTAACTACTGCCGCGTTTTGCTAAAATTATTCTTTATGTCAGTATTTTCTTGAAAATAAATTTTAAAGAAAATTTTCAAAAAATTCCGATAGAGGGCGCTTTAGGCTTTGGAGTAACGAACAACTATTTTATACCGTTATTTTTTGTGTCTCATTAAATGCTTTCTAAAGCTTAGACTTAAATTTTCAGCTAGACTTAAATTTTCAAAATCTGAATCGCTGAGCGTGGTTCAGTAGCGAGGGGAGGGGGTTCAAATTTCAACTTCTGAACATAGTTCAGTTTGCACTACTTAACCATGCCCAACGATTCTGTGCTGTGATACGAGGCAAAAATACAACTTTCGTCAAGGACTGCATAGTCGGAATTCACTCATAAAGGCACTGGCACAGTTGGAAACGTCGCTCATGCAAACGTTAAAGCTCCATTCCTGACGCTAGTCACCGGGTGAAGAAGGAAACAGAAAGTATGCAAATGTCAAATGGGGAAGAAGAAGAACACGTATGCAAAATTTCGACATGATTCAGGCATAAAAACCACTGAACGGTGAGTCAAGTGTAAGTCGCTGTAGTAATGAATCGGAAGATGGTGCCCTTCACGAATAAGGAAAAGGTTGAGATGCATTTAATTTACGGAGCGGCAGATGGAAATGGTGCAGAGGCACAACGAATGTACGGAGAGCGATTTCCCAACAGGCGGTTGCCTAACCGCAAAACTTTCGAGCGCTTGCACAGACAGTTGTGTGAGACGGGATCATTTCTCGCTTCCCGGTCGAATGCAGGTCGTGCAAAAAAGGACGAATCAGTAGTTGTTGCAGAAGCCATTCTGGATGTAGTAGCGGCGCAGCCAAGTACAAGTACGCGAACAGTGGCTAGGCAGGGGGATACCGCACAGTCCATGACTTGGAGGGTACTGAAGGATGAACATTTGCTCCCGTTTCATTTGCAACGAGTCCAGAAACTGTCTCCAGGGGATTATCCAAATCGTATTGAATTCGCCCGCTGGTTTCTGCAGCAGAACGCGCTAAATCCACATTTTGGACGAACTGTGCTTTTCACCGATGAATGTACCTTCACACGTGAAGGTACATTTAACACACACAATGCACATGTATGGGCGGATGTCAATCCACATGCTACGTATCCACATGCTCATCAGAGACGCTTTTCCATCAATGTTTGGGCAGGAATCCTCGGAGACCACCTAATCGGACCGTACCTTCTTCCTGAACGCCTCAACGGTAAAACATACCTCACATTTCTGCAACATGTGCTGCCAGACCTGTTAAACGTTGTTCCTCCACGCATCCGGCGGGTCATGTGGTTCCAGCACGATGGAGCGCCAGCCCATTACGTACGAGACGTCCGCAACTATCTGGACATCACATTTCCGAACAGATGGATTGGTCGAGGTGGTCCTGTTGCTTGGCCTGCTCGCTCGCCAGATCTTTCACCCCTCGATTTCTTTTTTTGGGGACGATTGAAGGCTCTTATGTATGAGACACCCATTGAATCCCCCGAGGAACTGGTCGCCAGACTTTCCGCCGCTGTAGGGGAAGTGCTCGAAAAGCCTGATGTTTTCGCGAATGTTCGCCGTTCCATTCTTCGCCGTTGTTCTGCGTGCATAACCTCTGGTGGTCACAATTTTGAACATTTATTGTAATTACATGTTAATAAATATGCTTTGGTAACATAATCCTAATTTGTGTCTTTTTACCTCGTATCACAGCACACAATGTGTGGACATGGTAAACTGAACTGTGCTCAGGAGTAGAAATTTCAAACCCCTCTCCCCAGAAACTTAACCACGTCTAACGATTCAGATTTTGGGCTGAAAATTTAAGTCTAAGCTTTAGAAAGCATTTAATGAGACACAAAAAATAACGGTATAAAATAGTTGTTCGTTACTCCAAAGTCTAAAGCGCCCTCTATCGGAATTTTTTGAAAATTTTCTTTAAAATTTATTTTCAAGAAAATACTGACATAAAGAATAATTTTAGCAAAACGCGGCAGTAGTTAGAGCCTAATCTACGACACAAAGATCGGGAATAACTGATTTTTGTTCTGGGGGGAGAAGGGTTTCAAATTTCAAATTTCAGTTTACGCTACTTAACTACTCGTTAGGACTCAGATTTTTAGATCAAAATTTAAGTTTAAGTCTAAGCTTTCGAAATCATTTAAAGAAATACAAAAAATAACGTTAAAAAATAGTTGTTTGTTACTCCAAAGCCTAAAGCGCCCCCTATCGGCATTTTTTGAAATTGAACTTTAAAATTTTATTTCAAGAAAATACTGGCATAAAGAAAATTTTTTGCAAAAACCGCAAACGAATCGACCAATTTTTCCATGTTTTATAATCATTTGAAATTTCGGACCCTAAACTTTAATGCCCCTATCTCCTTGGGAATACGTCTGGGACCCTTAGTCTCCTATTTAATATTATTTGTCTTTAAGTGTACTATAACCCCTTAAACTTCTGCCCATCTTTTATGAATCACCCTGTATAGACCTATTAGATTTACATAAAATTATAAATGCATTATTTAAAAAGTATTATAAAAAACTGGAATTACCATCTAATATAGATATTGCATATTTTAAATCTTTAACTAACTTCATTATCTATAATAATTATATATTGCAAGATAATACTTTATATTTACAGCATGTCGGTATACCACAAGGCGGTTGTACTTCCAGTTTACTCTCAGACTTATACTTATCTCATTATGAACGTAATTTTACTAATAATAATCTACATTTATATCGTTATATTGATGACATCATTTTAATTGATACTGATCAATCTGCAATTACTCGATTTCCAGTTGATTATCCCACTAATTTGGAATTAACGGAAAACCTTTTATCTAACAATACAATTAACTTCTTAGATCTTAAAATTACAATAAATGACAATAAAACAATCACAGATTTATATGACAAACGTAAAGAATTTAAATTCACAGTTAATGCATTTACAAATTTTAAAGCTTGTCTACATCATTCTGTATTTCGTAATATAATACTTAATCATTTATATAGAATAAAATGTTTATGTTCTTCTCCTCTAATTAACAATAATATTAAAAAACTAGTTTATGATGCATTAAATCATGGTTTTCCAAAAAAATTCATATATTCATTAATATAAAATTAGTACTTTTCTTACATGATCTATAAACACAAATTAACACATGCGTAAACAAAATTACAAAAAAATTATAAAATAAAAAAATATCTATAAAAAATTAAAAATTGTAAAATAATATAAAAAAAATTATAGGTTGGTTGGGTGGGTAGATGTTAGAGTACGGAGGAGGGTGGTGTTGTCTGGATAATACGCAATGGTTAATTATTTAAAAAAAAAAGGGGGGGGGGCTCTTGTATTGTTACTATATTTTTGTTATGTATTTTATATGGATGTTGATTTGATATTTTATATGTAAATTGGAGAATTTCATTAATATTATAATTAGCTTAATTATTCATTAATCTAATTTACAATTATTTGTTATTAAATTTTAATTTAATAAGGACAATATCATATTAATTACTAATAGTATGCCATTCTTATAGTGAATAATATACATATAAGTATGTTTAATATAAATATAGTTATACTGTATGCATTAAAATTGGGTAATTATTTTTATTATTATTCCTCTATTCTTTTTAATATTTATTATCGGTTTAATGTTTTTGAATGTCCCAAATTCATACTTTATGGATTTTTATGGATGTCTGAAAATAATCCACATTCTATATTTGTGCTTTTTAAGTAATGGGAATTTAAGTATCATTTAACCTTCTATATACTTCCACATGTTTTTTATTTCCTGTTCATTTTATAAATATCTTATATATAATTCATTAAAAAATAATTTTTATATTATTTTTAATAATTATTTATATTAATTATTACTGAATTTATTTTGTTTTATAGCATATAGCTATATGCTATATATTATCAATGTTCTAGAATTATTTAAACTCTTAGTTTAGTTTAAATAAGTTAGCTAATAGAATATATTGTATGCTTTTAAATTTTATTAACAATAGTTTTTAAATACATTGTGTGATTTATATTAGGTTTATAATTCTCTATATATAAGGATTTGTTTGGTTTTGCTGTTTAAACAGTTATTTACATTCAAATGCTTACAAATATTTATCTTGCGATAGATGTTTAATATAAGTAATAATAGATGGCAGCACCAAATTTGTCTCTTTCAGATTGCTCTAATTTTTAATTTTTCTACCTCCATTTCAGTTAAAATTTATACACCAGGGGGTATTTTTAGCTAAATTTTGACGATATTGTTAAACTGTTATCTATTAATTTAATAGTGCATTTTAAATAATGTAATTAATATCTATTTATTTTATATTAGATTAAATGTGTTTTACAAGGTATTTCAAATTTTATTTCAAAATGTATTAACTGCATCCTTTGGTATCATTTACTGTGATTTCTTAACTGTTTTATTCACCTTAATCTTTTTGATATACTGGTAGACATGTGCACATGGATTTTTGTAAAATACTGAAATATTAATCGGTATGGTGTTTATTATTTATATTTTATATCCTATAAATATTTAAATACGTTTTATTGATTCTTCCATTTCATATTATTTGTTTCTATTCTGCTTTCATTTTGAATCAATTCACTTGATTTTAGTGGTTGTTCGGGCACAGGGGAAAATAATTTTTAGCTTTAGCTTATTTTTCCCACAGAAAACAACCATTTTGCTTATATCATTGAATTCTGTGCCCTTGATAACGTAATTCAATGTATAAGCTTTTCAATTTTTGTCGGTGTCCACTTTTTTCTTTTTTCTTCCATAATAATACTTATATATATATATATATTTTTAATACTTACAGCTTTAATTCATAATAATTGCCGGTGGTAGGTTATGTTTAATTAATGGTAATATATATATATATATATATATATGTATATATAAACTGAAATTTAAATATGTACTTTTTAAAGTAAGGTCAAGTTTTAATATTATTTTTTATGTAAACGAAAAATGGAAGGAAAAAATTGTAAAAACAAATAAAAAAATATATAAAAATAAAAAAATATCCCCAACTCTTAACCCCCCCCCCTCCCTCCGCGAATTAAAAAAATGAAATTGACAGTGTTATGTTAATTAGAATGTTGCATTATATAAACACTGACAATTTTGGGTCAGTGCGGAAATTAGATTTATTAGATATCTTTTTAAACCCGGTTACTCATGTTGGGCTAATACTGGCAATATCCAATGTCCGACTTCAAATTGCTAGTTCTCAAAAAATCGCAAAAAGTCGCAATAAATCTCTTGGGATATGCTTTTAGAAGGCCCAGTCTACATTTTTTACTATAAAAGTCCGAGGAACTCGTAAGGACTTTTTTTATCTATCACTTTTTGTGTACAAAAATGCCTTAAAACTATGTATTTTTTAAAAAAATCCTCTTTTTTAATTTTTCAGATTTTTGCAATCGAAAAATTAAATTAAATATGTAATTTAATGTTGTTTCAGAAAAGTGCAAAGAAAAAAACGATAAACTATCTGAAATGGTCTTATTTAGGGTGTGCATGCAGCGAATTTGCCTGAAATTCACGCAACAGCAGAAAACGCTAAAAACTCCTAACTTCACATAAGCAATGCTAATTCATGTGAGCTGATAAAAGCAAAATATAACAGAATATAAATCTTCAGATATTTCTAAATACTGTAGAATAGATTTCATTTCGAAATACGAAACTTCGATTTTCTGATTTTTGGCCACATAATCACGATTTGGGACCACTGTGGAGTGTGAGAAAAATGTCTACTAGTCTTTTTATGCACCTAGGTGATATGTATTCAGTTTTTCTTTAGGAAGACTTCTTCCCACATAATCTGAAAACATAGAAGTTCACTTCTTTACAATGTTAAATTACTGTACCTTTTCTCAGAAACTACCAAAGATATTAACTTGAAATTTTTTATAATGGGAATAATTCCTAATAAAGTGAAGTCAACCTTATAAATAGGTATTCTTTAGTTATTTAAAAAAAAAAAAAAGCTCAACGCGCCTAAAGGAGTTTTCACTTAAAAAAAATATGGAATAAAAACTAGTTTTAAATAACAAAAAACTAATATTTTTCCAAAAACAAACTTTTCAATAAAAATTTTGTACAAATGTTTATAACAAAAGTTCACTTCAGATTGATCTGGAATATGTGTGAAATATTCTGGTAAGATTGCAAACAATAATGTGTAGTGGTTTTTTTAAAAAGGTACATCGAAATTTAAAAAGTTACATTTTGAGAACATTGAGTTTACGTATGTAACGTTTGTGTATGATGTAAACAAACTTAATTACTTAAAAGTTTTTAACTTCGTGTTGTCGTAGAAACCAAAGTAATATACCATTCGAAAGGGGGGAAATAAAGGATTCTGTCTCTTTGAAAAGTGGTCTTCTGAAGTATATTAGAGTCCCGCTTAACCGAGTTTTTGCTTAGTTATTTTCATCCGAGATGGATTGATGGCTTCCATTATTATGAAACAGCCATTACAAATGAAGTGTTAGGTGACGATGAAAGAGCAGCCGTAAAAGTTAGAAATCTGATTTTCTGGTCAGAATGGGGAAAAATGGCCATAATAAAAAAAAAAAAATATATATATATATGGCCATTTTTTTCCCCGACAGACCAGATGTTATTACCAATTAGGTTATCTGAGCGAAATATGCTCACCGGTTGTCAGCCCAGTTAGCTTAACACGTTGAGTGCCACGGTGACTGACACTGGAGCTGAAAAATTTACAATGTTTTAAGTAATTTTTAAGAAAGTATAATCCTGTAATAAATAAAAGGTAGGTAAATTTTAAATAAATTTTCAGTAATTACTTAAAACAATATATATATATATATATATATATATATTTAGTTTAATATCATATTTTAGACCGTCAGTCATCGGTGAATGACGCGTTCTAAACGGAAAGTTCAGTGTCAGTCACCGGCGCTTAACGTGTTAAACAGTAAAGAATTGGCCCTGTAAGCCAAGGATCTGGGTTGGATTCCCAACCAAAGGCACTTTTTTCGCTCAGTTGGAAATATTCAATTCGTATAGTAATTCTAGCTGATCGCTTGCTATGTTCACACAGAAATCACCTGCAGCCTACTTTATATTGTGGAATATTGTCCTTGATAAAGTGTTTCACAATATAAATTTCCATTTTCCTTTCTATAATATTATTACCTTCTGTATGTGAGCTTTTCTGCTCCCTCACTTCCTTTTTTTAATAGGAGCATTTAGCAATATTGGGTATATTTTTTCTATCGAATTTTTTTTTATTGTTTAATTTATATTGTGTCGATTATCTTCTGTTTGAATGATTCTATTATTTATAAAAAGTTTTATAATACATATAGAACTTACAAGTTCGTATATATATATATTTATATATCTCTCGTTTTATTCAATTTTTAAAATTTACATACTCTTATTTGGAGTGTAGTAAATAAATCAACGTTCTACCTGTTTTAGCTTATTTATTTCCTTTTATTTATTTGTTTTGGATGTTTTACTTTTCTTTTTTCTCCCCATCTGCAACTGGATGATCAGATTTTACATACTTTATTATATCTAAAAAAAACTTGTCCTATTCCGTATTACAGCTGTCATGGGAAATACAGTCTTGGAGTCTATTTTCCGTTGTTCAGTCTCAGATGATTGTCTGAAACTTTGCTCGCGTTTATAGCAAGGATCAATATTTCCTTTCAAAAATATTGAATTCGTACTGTGAGACTTAAAGTTTTTAAATTACAAGAGGCGTTTCACAAAAACAGACACCCTTTAGGCATTATTATATATTGCTACATACATGTTACAACAGGAATATAAATTAATATTCATTAACGTAATTCACCAACTTCATAAAACATACATATTTAAAAAAAAAAAAAAAAAAAAAAAAAAGCTTTTTAATCTACGAAGATATAATGTAACTGTGAACGAAAATATAATATAAATTCTCTCGAGTGAGCCGCGGTTCCGAAAAGTGTTCCTTTATCTTTAGAAATCACAGAAACCTATATAATTTTGAGATTTAAAGAAGCATTTGCGAAGACCAAATTTCTTTTGCTGCCCGTAAATTTTCGGAACTTTGCCGAATATCTTTTAAAAATGTATTAAACAGTTTTCTCCATCTGTTGCTTCTTTAAATTTCCAATATCTGTTGGTTTCTGAGAGTGAGAGTAAAATCCGATTTGGGCGTTAAATTCTAATCAAGATTTGTGCTTAAAAAAAAATATGTTAATCTTAATTAGGTATAGTATTAGGTTGAGCAAAAAGTTCTGGGAAATTTTTAATCTACCCGTAAGGCATGGTGACGTCATGGCGACGTCGTTGTGAAGTCACACTGTGATTTTGTGACCGTCGATGTGACGTCATAGTGACTAGAATGCGAGGTCGTTTGTCACGTCACATTGTGACCACTCTGTGAAGACACGGTGTGACAAATTTGTGAAAAGTGTGTCATTTGTGACTATTTTGGCATTAACTTTGTCACGAACCTGTGACGAAAGTGACAATGCTTTGAAGTCACACTGTGACCGATTTGTGAAATATGTGTCATTTGTGACGAACTTGTCATAAACACTGTGATGATTTCAAATGAAAATCAAATTTCAAATTAATTGCTTAAAAGGCGCAAAGGCGAACATAGTGAAAAAAATTCCATGCTGGGACTCGAACCCGGGCCATCAGTATAGCGCACTGATATTCTACCGACTAAACAACATGGAACGATACCCAGCCTGGAAAATTTCTCACTATTACATGTTGGCAAGGCTACAAACGCAGCACAAGATGGAATATTTATCATGAGCCACCGACATGGGGCAAACACGAAACTTAATTAAATCCAGCATCGATTGAAACTATATTAATACTTGGAAATTTTTCCAGAGAGAACCATTCGCTTTGCATACAATATTTCAAATGAAAATCAAATTTCAAATTAATTGCTTAAAAGGCAATTTTAATTTGAAATTTGATTTTCTTTTGAAATATTGTATGCAAGGCAAATGCTTCTCTCTGGAAAAATTTCCAAGTATTAATATAGTTTCAATCGATGCTGGATTTAATTAAGTTTCGTGTTTGCCCCATGACGGTGGCTCACGATAAATATTCCATCTTGTGCTGCGTTTGTAGCCTTGCCAACATGTAATAGGGAGAAAATTTCCAGGCTGGGTATCGTTCATGTGGTTTAGTCGGTAGAATGTCAGTGCGCTATACTGATGACCCGGGATCGAGTCCCGGCGTGGAATATTTTTCACTATGTTGGCCTTTGCGCTTTATAAGCAATTAATTTGAAATTTGATTTTCATTTGAAATATTGTATGCAAGGCGAATGGTTCTCTCTGGAAAAATTTTCAAGTATTAATACTGTGATGATTCTTGCCATAAACACTATGATAATTTTAAAGTAAAGTTTTGTTTGAAATATAAAATCTTATCTTTTTACCGTACTTTTTAGCAAGATATCACTATTTTGGAGTCCTATTCTTCTAAAATATTTTTAATTTTCCATTTAAAAAACAATGTTTATCAACTGACATCTTTTTTTATTAAGTTCTAAGCTTGATCTTGAATTCAAGCTTAATATTAAGAATGTGTATGCTTTTTAATTGGATTTGTCATTGCGTTATTAAATACGAACATGGAGTCTAACGGACATTAATACAACTGTTATTTATGGAACGACATGATAAGCCCTATTTATTTAAATTTTTTATTCCCGTATATATTGTATTTTGTGAATATGAGCTAAATAGATTTGGTATGTTTTATAGGAAAAGACTGATCTGGGAAATAGAAACAACAAGTAAGATATATCCTGCGTTAAGCATAGATTATAAAACACTTTCCAACTCTTCCTGATTGTTTTAACAAGACATCGGGGGAAATAACGTAAATAAGATAACTAAGTAAACATGAAAACGCATAAAACATTTGAAAAACTGATTTCAGCAGTTACCATCCATAGCCAAATATGTTTTCCAATTCTTTTAAACAGTCCTGCATTTGGTCTGTAGATTGATATATATACTATATAATGGAAAAATTTAGTTAATCAAGGAAACGCATAACAGGTTGAAATTCTCTTTCAGTAATTTATACTAATATATGAAAACATACTTAAATAATTTTGTACAACCTTGTAGTTTACTTAAAACCTTTATTACACGCCTCTATTTAGTTAAAATTTAATTCAAACTAAAACTCTCTTAAAACTGCTGAAATCACTTTTCCAGAAATTATAATTTATAGACGGCAACGTATCCAATTCTTTGCGTGACCCTGTATATCATTTTATCTATATTCTACAAACATTTCTTAGTAAATTAAATACAGTGCAGTGTAAAAATGCATAACTTATTTAAAAACCACCTTTAATCAATACCCAGTAACCCTTACGAATACTTTTGTATAATCCTGTATATGAATTATAGCATATATATATACACCATATACTATGCATAAATGTAGTGAATCATAAAAGCGCATGTCATAATTAAAAATGCATTTCCAGCAATCATCGCTAATGAACAGTACTTCGGATACAATATAGTATCTGAAATATTTTGTGTGTCCCTGTAAATGCTATATACACTTCGTATTTATACATGAAATAATTAATAGTATGTAAACCTCAACGACATATATCAGTTTCATTACATATCAAATAGATTAACATAAATAATGTACGCCGCAAACAATTCCCTCCACCCCTATATCTGGAATTCCTTTTTTAGCCCTGTAAATGAACAATAGCTATCCTTTGCATCGCATACTCTACGGAATGCACATTTTAGTGCGCTTCATAAATGCATATCAATTTTATTCTGTTTGAAAGCGTGTAAAATCATTAAAAATCATTTGAAACGATTTTTTTCCCACAGGTCGTAATGTAATGGAATACTTTTGACTGTCCCTGTAAATGAACTAAACATGCTACAAACTTCATTACAAATAGGGACCTTGCTATGGTAAATGTCAATAACATCCAAAAATTCCAGGTCAATCCGAGTATATTTACGCGAGTTAGAGCGCGGACAGACGGACAGACAAACCGAAGTCATAAACACTTTTCAACTTTATTGGGCATGAAAAACACTTTATTTCAATGCTTAAATATTATATTTTATTTTTTAATGCCAATAAAATAAATGTATCGAAAACGTAGATCAAAGAAAATTTAATAACTGATTCTGAATGTCTGCAATTAAATGTTTGATTAAAATCACAAACAGAAAAAAAAAAAAAAAAAAAAATGCTTAAATACAATTAAAAAAATAAATATATCAATTTGAAAAACACTAAATAATTAGTATTTATAATTGTACTATTAAACAACAACAAACTACAATAGATGAATTAAATGCATTTAACAATTTCTCAAAAATCTTTCCATATGTTATAAGGAATTCCTATTATTTTATAATTTTGGCAAATGTTAAATCTAAAAACATTCGTATGGAGATTTAGGATTTTAAATACTAATTTAAAATATTATTAGCAATGAAAAAAAATCTTTCAAAAGTTTCACTGCTATAATATGTAACAAGTTGGAAATTGCTCGTCAAACGTGGCAAATGAGGTGCGTTCGTACTATAACTAGTTTTATAATTATTTTTTGCACCCCATATTGTACTGAATGTATAATTTTTTGCACTTCATAAAGCGCATAGTCTGATACATCATTAAAATGCACTTCCAATATTTTTTTCCCATTCCCCGTAATGTAACGGAACACTTTTGACTGTCCCTGTAATTAAACTATACATCCGATTTTCCTAAAATTTGAAATAGCTCAACAAAATTTTGCAACAATTATATCTTTAAAATTTCAGACCATTCGGAAGGCTGTAATATCATTAAAATGCACTTGCAATAATTTTTCCCATTGGCCGTAATGTAAAGAAAAACTTTTGACTGTCCCTGTAATTAAACTATGCATCCGATTTTCCTAAAATTTGAAAGGGCTCGACATAATTTTGCAACAGTTATATCTTTAAAATTTCAGATCATTCGGAAGGCTCTAATATCATTAAAATCCACTTGCAATAATTTTTCCCATTGGCCGTAATGTAAAGAAAAACTTTTGACTGTCCCTGTAATTAAACTATACATCCGATTTTTCTAAAATTTGAAAGGGCTCGACAAAATTTTGCAACAGTTATATCTTTAAAATTTCAGATCATTCGGAAGGCTCTAATATCATTAAAATGCACTTGCAATAATTTTTCCCATTGGCCGTAATGTAAGGAAAAACTTTTGACTGTCCCTGTAATTAAACTATACATCCGATTTTCCTAAAATTTGAAAGGGCTCGACAAAATTTTGCAACAGTTATATCTTTAAAATTTCAGATCATTCGGAAGGCTGTAATATCACTAAAATGCACTTGCAATAATTTTTCCCATTGGCCGTAATGTAAAGAAAAACTTTTGACTATCCCTGTAATTAAAATATACATTCGATTTTCATAAAATTTGAAATGGCTCGACAAAATTTTGCAACAATCATATATTTGAAATTTCAGACCATTCGGTTGGGTAGTTTTCGCTCTGTTACATGCGGACAGACGGACGGACAGACGGACGGACTGAACGACGACTATAGGTGCTACGTATTTATATAATTACGAACGCACCTAAAAAGACATTTTCCCAGTATAATGTTAATTTCAAAATTGAAACAGTTTCGTAATATCATTATAATCGAATATCATATTTAACTCCAAAATATTAATGACGATAAATACTGTGTTAGAATCAGTCTCTGCATCAGCGTTTTTTTTTTTTTTTTTTTTTTTTTTTTCCCTAGCGATGGCAGTTTAAGATATTTTACAGCATGGAATCAGAAAATATCGCTTCTGAAAAGAATGCTAGATCAGTCTCATTGCATATAACATACAACTATTTAACTCGTGATAGTAATCTATCAAACAGGAATAAAAAATTTAAATTAAATAAGACATACCTTTTAAGTTCCATAAATATTTTAATAATATCCGTGTTTTATCCTAAATTGTCAGACATATTTCTGTCAGCTTAAAAAGACTGACTTCCCGCGTCAAAGTTCTCTGATCCTTATTTTATTCTGCGGTTTAATCGAGGGCAGACGATATTGAGCAAGCAGGTGCTTATACTGTATTATTATAACTTTTTTTTATACAACAGATTTAGAGTTTAAATGTGCAATTATTTTATCTTTATGAGAGAGTCTATGAAAATTTTCTATTTGAATGAAACACCTGCCTTTTTTCTTCCTTTTTTTTTAAAGTAAAGTTTGTTTTACACGTAATAAATAACAAAATACGTACCTCCTTAATAAATGAAAAGAGAGTATACAGGATAAAAAAATTTTCTTTGTCAATCTGTCATTTTTTTTCCATATTCATTTTCTGTAGAATAAAACAATTTGTAAAATAACTTTTTTTATAATCATATCTCTAAAACACGAATTTGAAATACGAATAATTATATCATGGGTTTTCTATAAAATTTGTATACATATTTTTTCGGAAAATGCTAATTTTATTTAAAAAGTCTGAAAGAAGTAGAATTTTTAAAAAAAAAAATAGTTATTTAAAATAGTTAAACAATAACAGGAAAAAAATATGACTTGAATGCAAATTCTAAAGCAAGAAATGCATATATGACTGAACTCTGAATACTCTTTCTACGTGCTCATTAAAAGCTACAGACTTAACTGTAATAGAAAATTTTAGTTTGAAACCACAGAAGTGTTTCAAATACCATTGGTCGACAAAAAAAAAAAAAAAAAAAAAAAAAAAAAAAAAAAAAAAAAAAGAAAAAAAAAAAAAAAAAAAAAACTTCCTCCCTGCAAACTAAATATGTAAAGTGTACAGATTTAATATTCCTAATTCTAAATATGTTATCCAAATTGCTCCAGTACGTACCATTTTTCCGAGAAACCCTTTATAATAACAACAATCAGTGAAGGATTAAATTGCAATGGTAGATAAAATTGAAATCATAAAAAAAGTATACATTCACTGCCTTAGATAACAAATTGATAAAATATAGCATGGAAATCTAGTTTGTTGATACTTGTACCGTGCATTTTCCTTTTTATGACCCCCCCCCCTCCCCCTCTTTTCGTGTCCAAATTTACTATTTCCTATCCACTAATATATTTTCATTCCTTATGTAGCTGTAACTCGGGCATGTTTAAAATATTTCTGTTAATTGTCAAAGATTTTTGATGTTCATATTTTTGTCACATTGTGACTTACAATATGGTGGGTTTTTTCGTCACATATGTGACGTGACGTACGTTACATGCAGTGACATAACAGTGACGTCACAATTTTTTTTTAATTGCCAGAAAATATAATTTTACATAAATAACATGTTTTGAATATTTTTTGTAATTTTTAAAAGTTTTCTAAGAAGTTCACATTTCAGTCACAATGTGACATCACTGAGTGGTGGCATTTTGGTCACAGATGTGACGTGATCACAGTGACGTCACAACGACGTCACCGTGACCATGCATGCTATGGGTAATTGTTACCAGAATTTGTATCGTATATAGGAGTACTAGTGGTATATCTATAGGAGTTCAGGAATTTCGCCTCCAAAATGCCTATTGAACAATATGATTTGGGTGTGTTGATCCAGCATTATTGGAGAAAAGGTCTTAACGATTCTGAAAGTCGTCGATGAGATTAATGAGGGTGAAGCTGATGGTACGGCGACAAACTTCGTACTACCAGCAAATTCGGAATCTGGCAGAACGATGGCAGAAAGTCGTGAACTATGGTGGTCTTTGAAGAATAGTCCCTGTTGCTTTTGTTGTTAATTTGCGGATAACAGCGCAATTTTCAAAAATTTCCCAGAACTTTTTGCTCAACCTAGTAGTTCTTTATGTTACGTTTTTAAAATTCCTTTTTTTATTCGACCTAGTCGAAAATTCCAATACATGTTATTTAGGACAACATTAACTAGATGAAATTAATCTCAGGCACTAAAAGGTAACAAACATACAAGATTTTAAGTCAAATTAAGAATAAAAGTTTTTAACAGAACCTTGACATTTTCTTTGATAAAGAAACATGCTTATATATTCCGAAATCTTTAAATATTAATTACCTTAAAAATCATCCGGAAATCATTTTATCAAGAAAGAAAGAAAAACAAAAGCGAGTACTTTATTTGATATGCCTAGAGCTTGAATTAATTATATAAAATCTCCAGTGAATTCACAATAAAGCTCCTCAGATGAAAAGTTTAAAAATATGAAAATGAAATACGAATACAAGTATAATTTTATTCATTAAAAATAATCGATGATAGACTGTTTATAAGCAACTTTTTGTTTCTTCAAGAATTTTCGGATAAATAAATTTCAATATTGTGATTGTGATTCGCATAAATAAATTTTAAAAAGGATGTTAAATTTGAAATACCTCCAAAATAAATTATAATAATTTACCTTTAATCTTTACAGCGTTCGCTTTTGAAATCCGCGTAAAAGATATTAAGTATATGAAATGAAGCTATTCACATTAAAATTTCAATTACGGCAAAGGCGAAAAACTTTTCTACTGATTAATCACATCTCTTGCAACGCAAAAACTTTTTTTATTACAAGACACTCATAGATTTAAAGCGCAAAAGATCTTAAGCAATGTGTACTAGAAAATCACAAAATGTTAATTTTTTTTTCTCTCTCTCTTCTGATAAAGAAAAACCCCCGAGACTTAAGTCACTGTCGTTTACAGCCATCTAAATTAAAAGCTGTTTATCGTTATTGTCAATAAACATATCGGCACCTCTAAATTTGAAATTTTGAAAAGAAGAAAACAGTTCTTCGCTTTGAAGTGTGTTACCTGGCATCTAATCTCTTAAAAGCTATTTATTCGCTTTTAAAATTGATACGAAACAGTAATCATTTTTCGCTTCGTTTAAATTGATTTCTCATTTCTTCGAGGCTCGTTTTCTGATTTTAGCTCAAGGGATGTTTCCATATTTTTGATTAAATCCTTTTCATTGCTGGATGTCCCCGCTTTGGGATTTAAATGAAGTACTTATTATAAATGTGATAAAGTTTTCTTTTTTTACCCCCTGATTAGCTTTTCATTTTGAGAAAAGACGACAAAGCTAGGTGTGTGTGTGTGTTTTTATTGTTATTTCCTCTTTCGTTTTTTGAAAAAAATTCCTGGTTTTGCGAAAACTCGAAATGATTTTAATCGAGACTAATGAAATATTACTCGTAATTTAGATTTAAAAATGTTTTCGGTCTCTTTTTTAATAAATTTATTTACATAGTAAGTCTTATAAATGTAGTTTATAATTATTGGTGGAAAATGTTTAAAATTGAAATGCGAACAGAACGAAAAATGTGTTATTATAATATATCGTAACTTTCTTTAATTTAATTCTTTTGCGATGCTTTAGAAATATTCATTGAAAAATACATTTTTTCTACTTTCAAACATTTTTGAAGAATAGTACATTGAAGGAAATTTTCGAACTGCAGTAAATTTTAAGTATTTCGAATAGGGTAAGTTAGGGATAGTTACTCCCCCTTAAGCTCCACCTAATTTTTCTTTTTTATAGTACTGATTTTTGTAGTGTACATTTAACCTATCTACTCCAAATTTTATGTAGAACTTCATAAAAAATATTACTGTAATATAAATACCAGATAAAACGGGATTTTTATCAAAAAACTGAATTAATGATTTTGGCCATTCATTCCGCACCTCAGAGCCCCAGTCAGTAGCTCTGGAAGTAGGTAGAAATACGGTTGCAATCTATAAAGTAACACATTATTCGATACCTGTTTTAACAACGTTCACTAAATATTTCATAGAAAAACTAATAAATACATTATATTTCATCTGCTACTATCTCTATCGGATAAGAACATACAAAATGAAAAAGAAAAGTTTCCAGTTAAACTGATGGCATTAATTGATGGCTCACAGGCTATTCACACTAACTGTATATTGTACTATTATTTCAAAGAATAATGCCCCTCGAAAAATAAATTAAGGGGGGGAAACTCCCTGTTTCCACTCTTTATACTTAACCAATGAGCCTCCAAATGTCGTCAGGGAAGCGCCTTATCGAAATAAACCGGTATACAAAATTTTAAGCAAATCGGATAAAGCAACCGATTTATCTAAATTAAGGGGGTATTAGCTTCCCGTTCTCCCCTTTTATATTTAAACAATGAACTTCCAAATCTAATCAGGGAAGCGCCTTATCAAAATAAATCGGTATGCCAAATTTGAGACAAATCGGTTAGAAAACCCATTTACCTAAATTGAGGGGTATTAGCCCCCCGTACTCCCCTTTAGTATTAAACAATGAACCTTCAAATCTAATCAGGGAAGCGCCTTATCAGAATTAACCGGTATACCAAATTTGAAGAAAATCTAATAATTCTGCTTGAAAAACCCATTTATCTAAGTTAAGGGGGTATTAGCCCCCCGTTCCCCTTTATACTTAACCTATGAGCCCCCAAAACTAATCAGGGAAGCGCGCCTTATCAGCATAAAGCTAGAAAAAAAATTGAAGCAAATCGGTTATTTCTATCAACAGTTATCGCGTTACGTACATACATACCGAATCGGCGGGCACATTAGCTCTCAGGCTTTGATAGCATGTGAGCTAAAAGGGCCAAACTTACCTTTTTTGATGACTATAACTTTTATTTGAAGAAATAAATCGCTGTAACTTCATCTACTACGCTTTCTTTTATAACTATTGAGAGTATAAGAACGTCACTAGCACCGTCACATGTGTAGTAGCTGAAATATAGTGACTGGGAAACTAACCCGATGGGGCATCTAATCCGGTTTTACTCTACTTAATTGTATGTGAAAATACACTCTGCTCAAAAGTATCCGGACACTTTCGATTTTAATCGTTTTGTAGAGAATCTCGAGAAATATTTAAAAAAATTGTTCTTGAACTTTTTAGATGAAAATAATGTATTTAGTTTATTTTTCAGTGAGTCAGAAGGACAATTAGATGACCAACAACTAATGGAACAAAAAGTAATCCTTGGGATAATTTTTTATCATGAAAAACTTGAAATGATTTATAACTCAAAGAAATGATTAAATAGGCTCTGCACAATAATTCTATACATTTGTGTAAGGAAAACACGTATATTATGAAGATATAAAAAGGAATAGATTGAATATTTTATAAAATATGAGAATTTGTGGCTGCACATGCACAAATGACAGTAAAATATTTCTTTCATAATTTAGTAGCTAACTATAAGGGCAAATTCATTAATTTATTGAATTTAAAGAGAAATAATAAGCTTGGCCATTATACTTTTTATAAGCCTGACCTTATACAGGTTGTTACCGAATTTGACCGACCAACTCAGAGGGGTATCGGGAAAAATTGTCATAGAACATGGGGTCGCAAACCACGTATTTAATCAAAAATACAGGGTGTTCTACTCTAACTCAATTTGGGTTGACGGTAATAACTTTAAAAAAATCAAAATATGTTATAATAAATCTTTTAATAGACATTCTCACCTTTGTTGTAAATGTGATAATAAAAAAAGAAATGAAATAAAAAAGAAAAGTGTCCAGCTAAACTGATGACATTGAGCTCACAGGCTATTCACACTAATTGTATATTACATTCTTATTTTAAAGAATATTTCCCCTCAAAAAAATAAGTGCAGGGGATTAGCCCCTATTTCTACCTTTATACTTAACCAATGAACTTCCAAATGTAATCAGGGAAGCTCCTTAACATAATAAACCGGTATACCAATTTGGAGCAAATCAAATAATCCTGCAAAAGACCCATTTATCTAAATTAAGGGAGGTGGACTAGCCCCCCCCCCCTTTTCTCCCCTTTATCCTTAATCAATGAACCCCCAAAATTAATCAGGGAAGCTCCTTAACATAATAAACCGGTATTCCAAATTCGGAGCAAATCAAATAATCCTGCAAAAAACCCATTTATCTAAATTATGGGGGGTGGACTACCCCCCCTTTCCCCCCTTTATCCTTAACCAATGAATCCCAAAATGAATCAGGGAAGCTCCTTAACATAATAAACCGGAATACCAAATTTGGAGCAAATCGAAAAATTCTGCATGAAAAGCCCGTTTATCTAAATTAAGGGGGGGGGGTGGACTAGCCCCCCTTTCCCCTTTATCCTCAACCAATGAACCCCCAAAATTAATCAGGGAAGCTCCTTAACATAATAAACCGGTATTCCAAATTCGGAGCAAATCGAATAATTCTGCATGAAAAACCCATTTATCTGAATTAAGAGGGGGTGGACTAACCACCTTTTCCCCCCCTTTATCCTTAACCAGTGAAACCCCAAAACTAATCAGGGAAGCGCCTTGTCAGAATGAAACTAGAAAAAAAAATTGAAGCAAATGGGATGTTTCTATCAAGAGTTATCGCGTTACGTACGTACATACGTACATACGTACGTACATACAGAACCGGCGGGCACATAATCTCTCAGGCTTTGATAGCCTGTGAGCTAAAAAGTGGTAGCAGTTTCCATTATACGCGGCAACAGTATGCACTTGACGTTCCGCATTTTGGACTGCAATTACCATTTCATATGGTATCATCGATTGCTGTAGCATACTGTTTTTTCAGAACGTTTCGTGATGTTATAACATTTTACACAAAACAAGGTACAGTCGTGAAAAGAAAAGGTAAACACCCCTTACTAACTCTGCAACTAATTATAATAGAAGAAAGTTACTGGTACAATCGATTGGAAATAAAGTCTACTTTTAAATGATGTATATAAAATTTGCTTAGGGGCATCTACAAATCAAAACCAGACCAAACTTTTTTTTTATTATATTTTTTTTATTTATTATTATTTTTTTTTTATGACAGCACACAATTTGGACACTATATTTTAAATCTTCGGTTCAAACTATGGCTAGAAACGAATTTTCTAGTCATTTGAATGATAAGTTTTTGAATTATAAGCATTCAAAATTTACAGCCTCTAATGTTAAATTATTATTTCATTTTTTTATTAATATCTTGTGAAATTGTAATCCTAATGTGATAATTTTGTGTGTGGTTATAATACTAAAAAACCCAAACATAAATGCATTGAATTTATAATTTAAAATTTTTTTATAATAGGAATTATGAAATTAATATTCGAAAAAAATATGAATTGCAACCTACAATTTTTTTGATAGATTTATATTTATTATATCCTGCTTTATGTGAATTCTCAATTTCAAATTTTTCTTCCAAGAAGTTTTCGAATTATCATTAAAAAGCGTGTAAATGATGGTTTAGGGGGCCATCTATGATGTGCAGAAAAGCATAACTTGAAAAAATATATTTTACTCATTTTATTGAAATAATTGGGCGGGTAATAGTCGAAAAATATTAAGCGAAATGGTCATATTGGCAAGAAATAATACATTAATAGAAATGACATAGTCATTAAGTAGCATTTCAAGAATCGAGTACCGAACTTCAATTTGGATACAACCCCTCAAATATACTCAATATGCAATAAATAATTTCTCGGAAAGTAATCGTACAAATTTCATGCAAATTTGGATTTAGGTTATTTGAAGGGTGTAGAATTTAATTATTGTGTCAAATTTGGGTATTGCTATTGAAAAAAAACAAAGTTTGGATTCGTTTTTATATATGTTGATGGCCCCCTAAGCAAATTTTATATACATCATTTAAAAGTAGACATTATTTCCAATCGTTTGGTACCTGTAACTTTCTTCTAAGATAATTTGTTGCATAGTTAGCAGGGGGGTGTTTACTTTTTTTCCCCACGACTGTACATATCATTGCATTTCCATTGCAATGTTTTTATTTTTCTCAAAATTATTAACGTCAATCCAAGTTCAGTTAGGATGAAACCTCTGTATTTGTGACTAAATAAGTGACTTGCGACCCCGCGTTCTATTGCAGTTTTCATCCTCCTGATTCCTACATCACCTCTCCGAATTTTTTGGTCGAATTCGGCAACACCCTATATAGTGCAAGCAATAGAGACCTAGCAAAATTCATGGTAGTTCTGAAAAAAGGCTTACTGTATGTTTTTTGAGTCGCTGAATCCGAATTTTTAACTTCCCACCAAAATTTCCCCCGGCAACCCCCCAAATTTTGGTAAAATGCCCCCCAAAAAAGGTTTTTATTAAAAAAAATCAATTTTTTTTTATTGTTTTAGGGAAAAAGTATCTAGAAATTCAGAAAGTAGACAAAATTTGCAACAAATAAGATGTATTACATTATGACGTAGGATGAATGAGTTGGGGGGGGATCTGCCTCGAAACATGCGCTGCGGTGCTGCGTGGACTAAGTTGCGCAATTCCGCTTAACCACTCACATCGTTTACATTTGCCCTCCCGTCTCCCCTCAGAACTTTCCCTATAAGGTTTACTTTAAGTTTTTTGGGTCGCTCAATCCGAATTTTTAACTTCCCCCGAAAATTCCCCTCCCACAACCTCCCCCCCCCAATAGTTGTTTTTAAACTAATTTTGTTATTGTTTTAGGGGAAAAGTATGTAGAAATTCAGAAAGTAGACAAAATTTGCAACAAATAGGATACATGACATTATGACGTAGGAGGAACGGGGAGGGAGAGGGCTGCTTCTGAACATGCACTGTGGCGTGGCGCTACGTGCACTAAGTTATGCAAGTCCAGGCAATAGGGGATTTTACCTGGCAAAATTAATGCTAGTCCTGGATTTCGACTCACTTCATGTTTTTTGGGTCTTTGAATCGGAATTTGTAACTTCCCACCAAAATTCCACCCGGCAACACCCCCCCCCCCCCAAAAAAAAAAAATAATAATAATAAAAATAAATAAATTGATTTTTTGAAAAAAATTGGTTTTTTGGGAACAGCGCGTGAGGAATGTTCCGAGGCAGCTCCCCCTCTCCCCGTTTATCCTACGTCATAATGTCATATATCTTATTTGTTGCGAATTTTGTCTACTTTCTGAATTTCTAGATACTTTTTCCCTAATACAATAAAAAAAAATGATTTTTTTAATAAAAATCTTTTTTGGGAGCATTTTACCAAAATTGGGGGGGGGGGGGTTGCCGGGGGGAATTTTGGTGGGAAGTTACAAATTCGGATTCAGCGACCCAAGAAACATAAAGTAAAATGATTTCCAGAACTAGCATTAATTTTGCCAGGTAAAATCCCCTATTGCCTGGAGCATAATAAGGAGCATATCGAGAAAATTCAGCGAGTTATCGCTGAAGTAATGAGCTATATTTTAGTTACTTTGTATAAGTAACTTCATTTTAAGGATTGTTCAAAAGCTGCAATTTATACAATAAATATTATTGTAATTTATAAAATGCAATTTAGTACAACATATGAGATGTATTTTTCTTAATTTATAGGTAGATTTGTATGTGTAATTAAAATATTGATAACTTTTATACATATTTCAGTATAATTATCCTGTAATTTATAGTAAAAATGACAATTTGTGAAAATGCTTTAGCGATCAGAGATTTTTATAAAGTAATTAAAATATACAATAAATAAATATTGTTTAACGTCTGATATTCAAAATTGCATAAATACATATAAAAATAAAAATGCAAACGTTTCGAGATAATTTTTAGCCCACATCAGTGCAATAACGTTCAAATCACCAAAAAACTATTTATCATGTTTACAATTATACTGTTAGTAATTATTAAATGAAAACATGATATATAGTTTTCTGGTCATTTGAATGTTATTGCACTGATGAGGGGCTAAAACTTATTCCGAAACGTTTGCATTTGTAATTGTGTATGTATTTATGTAATTTTTACTTATGTATGTCTGATGAATTGTAATACATTTTTTAATTTTAATTAATGTATTACTAATTAAGTAATTACTTCAAAACTGGTAACTTCCTGAATTTTTACAATATTTGACTACACCGTTAAAACTTTGCAGCAAAAAGTCCAGCATTTCAACCGTTTTTATAGAAAATGGTTACATAACCGTAATTAAACTCTATTCTGACCATATTATTGCTCAACATTATGGTCAGAATAGAGTTAGATTACGGTTATGTAATACTTTTCTATAAAAATGGTCGAATGACTTGGACAGTTTACTGCAAATTTTTAACAGTGTAGACTTTTATTTAAGTTGCCTTATTAGCCCCAGGTATGCCATTTCTTTCTCCCAGCTTATTTTGTCTCCAATAAATAACGTTACCTTGTATACGCCGGCCGTAAAACAAAAGCCAAAGTTTCATTGTGCGATTACATACTCTACAGCATTTTTTTAAAACTTCTAACCATCGCACATATTCACTGTTTGTACCGTCGTATTGGGAAAAAAAGTACTTTTTAATGCAATTTGTTTGAAAACTGCATCTCTATTTGTTTTTGAAATATTCATTTTTTTGTAGTTTTTAGCGACATTTGTTTCATTTTGGCAACTCAAGTACTCCATTTCTGTAGAAAGTAAAGAAAAATTGTTGAAAAATAGCAATTATATCTTTTTGTTGCCATTTTCTCATAAAAATTGAAAAAAAAAATTAATTAAAATATGTGGTATTTTGAGAAAAATATAAATGAATAATTTATGATAAAACATGGAGCTATTATAAACTATATTTAATTTTAAGTATCTATATTAATGCAAATGACGTCATTTTACATAAAATAAAAGCGTGTGCTTTGTCTTAAAATTGAAATATGTTTTGCAGTAGAGTCCCGCTTTCCCCCATTCTGACCAGAAAATCAGAGTTCTAACTTTTTACGGCTGCTCTTTCATCTTCACCTAACGCTTCATTTATAATGGCTGTTTCATAATAATGGAAGCCACCAGTCCACCAGAAGAAAGTGGAGTAATTGAAATGCCGAGGGCGACACTAAATTCTGAAAAAGCAGAATTCCCGTTCTCTAGTGTTTGTTAACTATGAATTAAAAAATAAAAATTGGGCTGTCATTTGCGCTTGTGCAGTTACAAATCCCTTCATACAGGTACTCATATTTTATCAAATGTTCAATCTATTCCTTTTTTAATTGCACTATAATGTTTCTCTTGCAAATTGTCACGTTTTCATAAAGTAGTATTAAATTTGGTTGAAAACCATACATGTTATAAACTAAAAACATGCGGATTTTTTTTTTTTTTTTTTTAATTTTTCAAAGAAACTTTTATAATTTTATGAATACAAGGAGATATACCTAGGCTTCCCGGGTTACAGAATATCGATATCTATATTATATTTTTTACATTTAATATTTTTTTTTTTTTTTTTTTTTTTTTTTAGAAAACGCAAACAATATCAAAAATCATATTTTTATGAAAAATAGTAATTAGTTTAAATAACATTTTGAAATTTATTAAAAGCGATAGTTTAGTACTGGCCTCGTGCCAGAAGTTAACAGCTAAAGAAATAGCCAAAGATCACTATTTAAAACCAGTCTTTTTTCTTAATTTTTTTAATCTGATCATTTTATTGGTTTAAGTGCATAGTTTGATCACATGTCTTAAAATTGTATTTTATTTATATTTTATTGTTTTATTTATTGATTGATGAATGTTTTCATTTCATTATGGAATATAAGCTGGAAACAAATGCTGAGCTATTTATATTAATTTAAGTACAGACAGGTTTATCTTGCACGCGATAGACATACATAAAAAAAAAAAGTCATGCATGGAAATTATTTTAAAAACAATAAAAATTGTAAATAGCGATACATTTTTCAAAAAAATTGCGATACAGTTTTCAAACAAATTTCATTTGAAAATACATTTTTTCCTTACTCGACGATATAAAATTTAAAAATGTGCGATATTTAGAAATTTTAATTGTTTTTTAAATTGCAGTAAAAACTAAATTTGATCGTCTGCTGTTGCCATTCGCCAAATGACGTCAGCATTATGCACAGACACGTTTGCCCTTTATAATATAAATAAGAGCTATTTTTACACAAATGTATACATGCGTTCTACAGGGCCTGTTTATTTACTTCTTACAGGTATAGATCATTTCAAGCTTTTTGTGACACAAGGTAATCTCAACTATTACTACTGTTTTATTCAATATGTTGTTGGTCTCTAATTTCTTCCTTGTAACCTCTTCACTGAAACATAAGAGGTTAAACATGCTCTTTACATTATCTTAAGCTCAAGAACAACTGACGAAGCATTTAAAATCAAAAGTGTCCGGATACTTTTGATCAGATATTGTATATTTTCGTGTAATTATATTATTATATACTGTATACATTATATATACATTTCAGGGTTTAATTTGCGCCGAAGCCCACTGGAGCCCAGCTCTGGTACTTCTCTGCTTTCAGTAAATATTTAAATATTGGTCGAAATTCAATGGAGCTCATAAAAACAGGGCTCCGGAGCCCAGTGCAATAGTGCTTCCGAAAAACCAAAGCCTAAATTACTCTTTTCTGTCTTTCTCATCTCCAAGTTTTTGCATTCTTTTTTACCAAAACACTTATATGTGACGTAATGTGTCGCACACGTAGGAGATGGAGATAATACGGACTCAATTTTTATATTAGTTTTTGGGCTTGGACTGACTCGAGTTCAATCTGTCTTACATTCAACATTTTTTTTTATTCGTGTATAGAAAAAAAACTTTTATTCATTCAAAATTACGTATTAAATTCTATTTCAAATCATTTTAATGCTATTCTGGTCAAAATGAAGGGAAAACAGAAACCGTGTTTTTCTATTCTAGTGATATTTGCAAATTTATGTCCGACGTTGATGGCGGCGAATTGTTGATACGGTGCTCCTCAATAGACTGAACAATGAATTTGCTTTCAGTTCGATTATCTTTTGTGACAGTAGGATAATTTTTAATTGGCTGTTTTATTTTATTATTTAGATATCTAACCTGACAAGAACATTTTCTGTTTGTAGCCAACGAGCATCAACTTGATGTTTTGTTTGTTTGAGGTTCTTTTGTCTTCTATTGCGTACGAGTATAAAAATCACGTTAGTCATTTTCCTATTTATTTTGTATCATGTACGCTGCCCATGCTAAGGCTCTGTATGTGCTCTGTACATTTACGAAGTCAACTTCATTTGTAAGTAGATATAATTGCAATGTACTGTTATTCTGATAGAAAGTAATCGAGCAGTGTTTCCCATTTTTCGATAAAAGCATCGAATTTTTCGGATAACGGTGTCAAATTTTTAATTTAATCTGATTTTCAGGGACTCACCACAAAAGCTTGTTATGCGGAAGGAATCGATTATAGTTAAATATACACCTTTTATAGAAAATTGAAAAACATTGTTCCATTCTTCAGCATATAAATATTAATTTCTGTAAATTTCGTGCCTTTTTTTAAATAAAAATGCATAGCTGCGAAATATTCCTTTTAGGTAGCTTTCATTACAAAAAGCTACCTATTGCAGCCGTTCGGAGGAAAGCGATTTCAAAAAATTTTGGTATATTTTCATCGATCATGACCCCCAGACCCCGAAACCACCCTCCGTTCAAAAGTTGATATATATATATATGTATATATATATATATATATATATATATATATATATATATATATCCATATATATATACATATATATCTGATCTTTGTCATACTGTAACTCTCGTATTTATGAACCGACTTGGATGAAACTCGGTGTGTACATAGTAGACACCAATGTCTCGACCGAGTTCGTTGGCCAGCTTCATCGGCCTTCTTGTTTCAAAATGGCGGCCATTTAAAATTTTAAAAAAAATTTAAAATTTGAAATGTGGTACCAAAAAATTAAAAATTGAAAAATATTTTTTTCTTATGTATTTGACCTTGATACAAAGATTACGGAGCAGTTTTTGTTTTGTCTATATCTTAAAAAATGGCTGAGTTATAGCACTTTCAATTTCTAGCGTGGCTGACATTTTGAAACGACCTGATATTTGTCACGCGATAACAGGCGTATTTATAAATCGATTTAGATGAAACTCGGTGTGTACATAGTATATACCAAAGTCTCGACCGAGTTCGTTGGCCAGTTTCATCCGCTATCTTGTTTCAAAATGGCGGCCATTTAAATTTTTTTTTTAAATTTAAATTTTAAATGTGATACCAAAAAATTGAAAATTGAAAAATATTATTTTCTTATGTGTTTGACCTTGATACAAAGATTCCGGAGCAGTTTTTGTTTTGTGTATATCTTAAAAAAGGGCTGAGTTATAGCATTTTGAATTTCTATTGTGGCTGACATTTTGAAACTACCTGATATTTGTCACGCGATAACAGGCGTATTTATGAACCGATTTATATGAAACTCGGTGTGTACATAATACATACCAATGTCTCGACCGAGTTTGTTGGCCAGCTTCATCCGCCATCTTGTTTCAAAATGGCGGCCATTTACATTTAAAAAAAAATTAAAATTTGAAATGTGATACCAAAAAATTGAAGATTGAAAAATATTTTTTTCTTATGTGTTTGACCTTGATACAAAGATTTCGGAGCAGTTTTTGTTTCGTCTATATCTTATAAAATGGCTGAATTATAGCACCTTGAATTTCTGGCGTGGCTGACATTTTGAAACGTCCTGATTTTTGTCACCCGATAACAGGCCTATTCATGAACCGATATGGATGTACCTTGGTGTGTACAAAGAACATACCAATGTCTCGACCGAGTTCGTTGGCCAGCTACATCTGCCATCTTGTTTCAAAATGGCGGCCATTTAAAAAAAATTTTTAAATTTAAAATTTAAAATGAGGTATCAAAAAATTTAAAAAGATTTTTTAATTATGTGTTTGACCTTAATATAAAGATTCCGGAACAGTTTTTGTTTCATCCATCTATATCTAGAAAAATGGCTGAGTTATAGCATTTTTAATTTCTATTGTGGCTGACATTTTGAAACGACCTGCTTTTTGTCACGCGATAACAAGCGTATTTATGAACCGATTTGGATGTAACTTGGTGTGTACATAGTGCATACCAATGTCTCGACCGAGTTCGTAGGCAACCTTCATTAGCCATTTTGATTCAAAAGGGAGCATTAAAAAAAAAAAATTATTTAAAATTTAAAATGAGGTATGAAAAAATTGGAAAATGAAAAAGGTTTTTTTTATGTGTTTGACCTTGATACAAAGATTTCAGGGCAGTTTTTTTTTTCGTCTACATCTTAAAAAAAGTTTGAGTTATAGCACTTTGAAATTTCTAGCATGGCTGACATTTTGAAACGATCTGATAGTTGTCACGCGATAACACACGTATTTATTAACCTATTTGGATGTAAGAAGGCATTTGGATAGTATATAGCAATGTCTCGACTAAGTTCACTGGCCAGCTTCATCCGCCATCTTGAAACAAAATGGCGGCCATTAAATTAAAAAAAAATTATATTTAAAGTGAAGTGCAAAAAATTTAGAAATCGAAAAAGGTTTCTTTCTTAAGTATTTGACTTTGATATAAGGATTCCGGAGCATTTTTTGTTTTGTCTTTATCTTAAAAAATGGCTCAGATACAGTAGTTTGAATTTCATTATGTGGGTGACATTTTGAAAAATCTGATTTTTGCCTGCGACAGCACTCATATATATCAACCGATTCCGATGTGAGCGAGCGTGTGCACAGGAATTACTAAGGTCTCGACCAAGTTCACTGGTTAGCCTCATCCACCATGTTCTCTTAAAATGGCAGGCACTTCACATATCGCCGAATTTGGAAACCAAATATAACTTTAAATAAAATCAGCTTGGATAAAGCTGACTAATATCGCGAAATTCTCATTCATAAGGATTTAGTATTGATAAAAATTAGTATTGAATCTTCTATAATCGGTTTCCACTAAATTGAGCTTCGTGTGTTTGAATAACATCAGCTAGCTTTTTAAAAATAAGGAATTTGAAAGCTACCTCTTCCTCCCGGCACTGGCCGGAAGGACTTTTTTATGTTAACACTATTTCCGAATCATAATCCTTACCATATTTAACCGCAGAGTTCTTCAATTAATTAACACTAAAATTAGACAAAGGTTATTATTTGGAAGGAGTGATAACTAAAAAGTGGAATAGTTGACAGCTAAGTATGTGCTGATATATATATTTAAAATTTTTATTTTGCTAAAGAAAAAAAAATACTTACAATTTTGCAAATAATGTACGAAACATAAATATGCAGATTGGAGTGACTGGGGGGGGGGGGGTGACGGTACAGTTTTAGTACCTGTACCACAAAATTTTAGGGCTCCGGTACTTTTTCTTAGAAATTAAGCCCTATACATTATATATATGTATAACAGAGCTAAGTGCATAACACTTCCGGAGTGAACTCATTTAGATCCCGATAATCTTTCTTTAAAATCAGCTATTTTATTTTAATTTTCAGAGATTTAATTTTTTCAATAAAGCTGCATAAGATTAACCTTTTTAGAAAGATTGTGAAAAACAAAAACAATTTGAATGATGAGCTGCATCGAAATATGCATGTTTTCCCCTATATCTTCCGTTGAAAATCGTACAGCAATCAATATACGATTCATTCCTTTGAGATTCATTAAAATATAGACCATGGATGCAATAATTTTGCTCAATGGCAATATAAAACATACAAAACTAAAAACATTTTACTGCTTTTTGCAATCATTTCACGATTTCAAAAACAACGTTTAATTATGAATGTTTCCGATTAAAATATAGACCATGGAGATCACTGGCAATATAGCGATCTGAACGAACTCCCTGCATTAAAACTTTCTTTAAAAATGCCAATTTAAGGCAAGCGAAGGAGCGGAGGTTGTGTGTTAAATGCAATATTGTTAGAATTTTTATATTCGGGCTGCTTTAATTTTTTCTTCAACGCCGTGAATGACTCTTGAGAATGACTCCACTGTTATTCCTAAAATAATATATTATTTCAAGTGGCATCACGAGTGAATGTTTACTGTTTAGATTTGATTTTTCAATCTGAAAAGAAAAACATAGCGACTAGTTAATTTAAAATATATATTACAGATTTTATAAGCCGTGCTTTAAATTATGGTGGTAAGAATGTAACTTTATTGTAGCTATTAAAATAGGACACGAAATTTGTGACCAAAATGTAGACTTTAAAATAATAATAATAATAATAATAATAATTTGATTTACTTAATTGCATTTGCATATATCTTATTCTTTTCAAAGAAATGATTTACAAAACAACACGAAACATTTTATTCATTAAAATAATTTAATAATGTAATTAACGTTGAAGTAAAACATTCTATAAAATATTGTAACGCATAAATAAGCCATATGATAACTAAATACAGGGTGTTTCAAAATTCGACCGACAAATTCAGAGGGGTGATAGTATCAACAGGATGAAAAATTGCCATAGAACATGGGGTCGCAAACCACGTATTTAGTCACAAAGTCAGGGGGATTCATCCTCACTGAACACAGGTTGACGGTAATAATTTCGAGAAAAACAAAAACATTGCAATCAAAATGCAACGATATGTACCTTGTTTTGTGTGAAATGTGATAACATCACGAAAAGATCTCGAAAAACACGATGCTCAAGTAATCGATGATACCGCATGAACTGATAATCACAGTCCAAAATGTAGAGCGTCAAGTGCATACTGCTGGCGCACATAATGCAAACTTCTGCCACTTTTATCTGGTGTTATCATATTTAAAACAAAGGTGAGAATGTTTGTTAAATGTTTTATTATAATATACTTCAGTTTTCTGAAAGTTATTACCGTCAATCTAAATTGAGTTAGGGTTAAACACCCTGTATTTTGGATTAAATGCGTGGTTTGCGACCCCATGTTCTATAGTATTTTTTTATTCTCTTGATAACTACTATCACCCCTCTGAATTCGTCAGACGAATTTTGGAACTGTATATTAATAAGCCAAGTCAAAACACAGCCATTGCAATGGCACATGTCTCATTCTAGTATTTCCATGTTTAGTTTTTATATAAAAAGACTAGGGGGCTCTTCCCCCTACGAGCTACGCTCGTCAACCCCCGTTCAGACACCGCAGACTCTAACAGCACGCTAATTTGATCGACTTTAAAAAGATTTCGGAAGACTGAATTATAATTTGAGTCTGACAATTATAATCTGACGTAATTTTCACCAAACTTTTCTTTCTCTTTTTAATATTTACGTAAAAATACTTTTGTTAGAAATGAAATATTATGATCATCTTAAAATATCAAATAAATGTCTCGCGTAATTTTTAAATTTAAGCTGTTTTGCAATATTATTTTTTGTTCATTTTACGTAATAAGTATAATGTGACGTAAATGTAACGTAAATTCTCCTATTTAAGACTTCTAACGCATGTTAATGAATTTATTATTTTAGAATGTTCTTTCTCTTTTAAAATTCACGTGTAAATATAGTTTTTATGATGTAATTTTCAATGAGTTCCTGCTTTTTATATTTTCTGTTTATAATAGTCACGTGTAAAATAAATTTTTAATTTGAAGCAAACATTATTGTTTGCGCTGTTTATACAGTTGGCAACAGTTTAAATTAATACAATTTTTTAAAATAAGTAAAAAATATCTCTCGAAATGCTGAAAATTTGAATTTAAAATAGAAAAAACCCTCAAAAAATGAGTCAAATTAAAAAACTAAATGCAGTCTGCACACCGGGAAATTCTGACGCATAAAATGATCTAAAAATGATTAAATTCCTATGTACTGTTTTTGCTCCTATAAAACTTTTTTAATGGAACGATTTTGTCCAACTTTGGCATTAAATATCTCTTAAAATAATTCTTCGATTTGAAAACTGTCTGCATCAGCGTGTTTATAAAACATTTCTCTATAATACTGCCGATTTTCATATTTTTGTATGCAAAAGTTCTTTTAATATTAACGAAGAAAGGCCATCTTAAGCATTCAAATTGGATGCCGATCTGCCGGGAATATCTACGCAGATTTTCATTGGTCCATTTCCAAATCAAAACTTTTTTTATGTATAGAAGGATTTTACTATGCAACCTAAACCTGTTCTCTTTATTATAATAATGTTGATTTACAGTTGAAATACTATCAAATGAGTGAAAACAGTTTTATATAAGCTTACTTTAATTAATATTTTTTATGTTAAAAAAAAAAAAAAAAGAAAGAAAGAAAGAAAGAAAGAAAAGATTACTAGAAAACAGGAATTCTGCTTTTTCAGAATTTAGTGTCGCCCCCGATGATATATATATATATATATATATATATAGATATATAGATAGTTCAGTTTTAAGACTTAAAACACACGTTTTTATTTTATATAAAATGACGTCATCCGTATCCACTGAAGAATTCCACATTTACAATTCCAGTGTTAACATCAGTAAAATACGCATAAGACGTGACTTTCGCTGAATAATACACAAATCCAAAAAGAGAGATTTCGTCATCCAAGAAACTCGACAAAGAAAAAAAAAAAAAAAAAAAAAATCGGCTATCTCTTGATTCATGTGTCTTCATTTGTTTGTAGTATTAATATAGATACTTAAAATTAAATTTAGTTTATAATAACTCCATGTTTTATCAAAAATCATTCATTTATATTTTTTCAAAATAGCACGTAGTTTAATTACCTTTTTTTTCAGTTTTTATGAGAAAATGGCAACAGAAAGATATGATTACTATTTTTCAACTATTTTTCCTTTACTTTCTACAGAAATAAACTACTTGAGTTGCCAACATTAAACAAATGTCGCTAAAAACTACAAAAAAATCAACATATAAAAAATAAATGGAGATGCAGTTTTCAAACAAATTGCTTTAAAAAGTACTCCCCCCCCCCCCCCCCAATACGACAGTATAAAAATTTTTAAATGTACGATGCTTAGAAGTTTAAAAAATTGTAGTAGAGATTATCCCGTACAATGATACATCTGCTTTGTTTTACGGCTGGCTTATGCAATGGAACGTTAGTTTTTGGAGACGACATTTTATTAGCTGGGAGAAAGAAATAGCATACCGGGGCCTAAAAAGATTACTTTGTGGTATTCGCATCTTTATAAGTGGCAGAGATTTCCGGAAAAAGTTTCTTGAGAAACTTTCAGATTTAAGGTATAAAAATAGCGGTAAAGACGTAAGACCCATGTGAGAGGCGACCTTGAAGGTTTAATGCGTTATTTCCATTTAAAATAAATAAATAATTAAATAAAAAATCCATTGCTTTGTAAATTTCTCTTTGGATCTGAATTTGTTATTTAGATTATGCCTCTATGGGGCAATTCCACAGAAAATCATCATTTTTTTTTTTTTGGGGGGGGGGGGGGGATCAAATTTATAATATGTTTAATTTCAGGCTATGATTGGAAAACGGGATATTTTTATATTGTATAGAAAAATCCTAATAAAAAGGCATTGTAAATTACTGTTTACAAACTAAGTTAAGTACCATTATTGTCTTTGTAAAGTCATAATGTTACGTCAGTTACACGATAAAAGTTACGTCAGTTACACGTGTAAATGCCATTTTTTTCTTTTTAATTATTCAAAAATGAATTAAACAAGTTGCTGTTATAATTTGGCATTACTTAGTGTTGTTGAGAACATTAAATCACTTTTTTTAACTAGATAGTTTTGATAATTTTTACACTTCAATGAAGGCAGAAAAAATGTTTGTCTATTTTATGTTACGTCAGTTACACAATTTAGAGTTGCAATTTTTGGGACTCAAAGAGAGATTGAAATAATCTGCAGGTATTTGGGTATTAAGGCCTTAGTAAGAAATATTTTAAATTGTAAAAATTTGTTCTAGCTTTATTAGCAAATTTTCTACATGGATTTGAAAACAAAATTCAATGATAAAATGCTACGTCAGTTACGATGGAATTGCCCTATCATATTATGATCTAACGACATAATATTAGATATATTACAATTTAAGTAACAACTGACTGTTAAGGCTTTGCTCAAATCCAAAGTGGCCATTTTATGACACATTCATGAAGTCCTTTTAATCTTACACGCATGAAATTAGCAGGTGTTCTAATTGTGAAAATATAGAATAGCGTGTTCCCTTTTTTCGATAAAAGCAAAGAGTTTGCCAAAATTGGCATTTTTGGCGCCTGGGATCACAATTCCGACTGTAGTCCGAGAAAGTCTGTCATGGGAGAGCAATCACTTATATCTCAGGATGTAATACATCTCTCACAAAAGGGAAAGCATCGATTGCAAATGAGGAGGTGAGTTTCAAAACTCGCCTTATCCCAGAAAATCAAATTTTGGGAAATCGCGAAAAACCTCTGATTGCGTCCATTGGTTTTCATTGTAAACCAAGATTTTACAATACAGGTTTAACAATAGAACGGATTGATAGAAAAAAGCTCGATTTTTTTAAATTTCGGATAATGCGAGATTTGAAACTCACATCCTCAAGTCATTTCTACAGTCATGCTTGCCAGTTTCATTCTTTCACTTTAAAACTGTGTCAGAAAGTTTCGTATTCTTGTGCTGCTAAATTATTTTTTGTGAACTGAATCAACCTATTCAACTTCTATCCTGTCTCCTTGTAAATAATCTGTGTACGTACACTTATAAAATACTGCTGAAAACCGCCCAGTCATCATTCCACCGTTTTCACCTTTAACCGTCTGGCCCGGATTTTTAAGTTCCTAGAAATCATGTTAAAATGGCTGTAGACCAAAATATTTAAAACAGAATTCTATTTTTAACCTTATATAGAAAGTAGTGATATTAAAGATATTATAGCATCAAACTGAGATTTAAAAAATATATATCCTGGGATTTACAAGCATTCTTATAAAAATACTGCAAAACCCTCGGACGGTGAAAGGGTTAAATGGTTACATAATCGTAATTTATCTGTATTTTAACCCATGCGAACGCTTCCAATTATGGTAAGTAACGTTATCTATAATAAGAACGCACATTCACGCGCACTATAATAAGAACGAACGTCAAACGACTGCACATTTTTAACAGTGTATTGCTTTTAAAAAGGCGAACATTACTTCAATGACGCATTGAAATTTCGTAATTTTGTCGCGAAGCAAACTTTTTTCAAAACCAAGTGCACGAATACATAAACAGGCAGAAAGACAGACAAGTCATTTATAAATTTATACATATCCATTAGAAAAATTTCTCATTTCAAGCTAATTTTAATCTCTTTCTGACAGAAAACTGTCCAATCAATCAACAGCTTCATAGAAGACGGTTAATCGTAATTTATATCTATTTTGACTCATGAGATCGCTTTATTATATGATAAAGTAACCGTTATCTATAAGAACGGTTAAATGACTGCATATTTTTAACAGTGTACTATTTTAAAAAAGACGAACATTATACAGGGCTTCCAAATGATCCGCCAACTGAATACCAATGTTATTTTAGAAAAAATTTCTTTTTAGATTTTTCTTACAATCCGACCCGGAATCACCTTTGAAAGTTAATTCTACCGCAAACCTACCATAACATGTTCTGTTAAAATTTATTGGTATTCAGTTGGCGGACCATTTGGGAGCCCTGATTATATTCTACTTCAATAACGCTTTGAAATTTCGTAATTTTGTAGCGAAGCAAACTTTTTTCAAAACCAAGATCACGAATACATAAACAGGCATGAAAGATAGACAAGTCATTTATAAATTTATACATATCCATTAGAAAAATTTCTCATTTCAAGCTAATTTTAATCTCTTTCTGACAGAAAACTGTCCAATCAATCAACCGTTTCATAGAAGACGGTTAATCGTAATTTATATCTATTTTGACTCATGAGAACGCTTCATTATATGATAAAGTAACCGTTATCTATAAGAACGGTTAAATGACTGCATATTTTTAACAGTCTAGGGTAAGGTGCCCTATTATCGTCCCCCAGTCCTCTTTAGGCCCTTGGAAATTTTAATTTTCAGTGAAAATCTACCAAATTTGGATTTTACATAGACTAACTAACCTACGCACATAGAAACATTGGCAAATGTCGTACAAAAATTTTTAACAATGCGAAAAATTGTTTTTTCAAAAGTATCTAAAAAATGTAAAAGAAAACAAAATGGTCCCGATTTCGTCCCCCCCCCCCCCCCAAAAAAAAATGCAATACGCCGAGGCTTAACTTATAACTAAATCAAAATTTATTTCTAAATGAGTACGTAATTTAATTTACATTAACGTAAGGCACAAAGAAATGTATTAATTATCAGTGGAAGAATAACATAACGAAACATGAGCCATCCAAACATGAGGAAAAAAATTGAAAAAAATGTCATGAAAAAGCATTCCTAATTTCGTTCCCGAGACGAAAATAAGAATTGCAAGGGGGACGAAATTGGGACCACGCTACTTCCCAATATGGCGGTGCTTCAGTTCCCGTAAGATGAACTGAGCGTCCTAAAACCCAATGTATGCTACTGTCAGCATCTTATCAACGTAAAATATATGCAATGAATAAGAAATAAATACTTACAGTACAGTAAATAACGTTCTAGAAACGACGTAATAAGAACTCAGGTCTTATAAAAAGAGGAAATTTGCCGTCTTTAATTTATGTATGCGTCTTGGCGAACGAAACTTTCAACACTGAACCCTTTTACATTCCGTCCCCTGTGCCTTGCGTCATAAGTGGCGCCACTTTCGCAGAAACGGATAAGTTAGGGGGACGAAATATGGGCACTTTACCCTACTATTTCAAAAAAGACGAACATTATATTCTACTTCAATAACGTTTTGAAATTTCGTAATTTTGCAGCGAAGCAAACTTTTTTCAAAACCAAGAGCACGAATACATAAACAGGCAGAAAGACAGACAAGTCATTTATAAATTTATACATATCCATTAGAAAAATTTCTAATTTCAAGCTAATTTTAATCTCTTTCTGACAGAAAACTGATCAATCAATCAACCGTTTCATGGAAGACGGTTAATCGTAATCTATCTATACTTACTTCCTATTATAAAGAGGAAAAATTTGTTTATTTGTCGGAGATAAGCTCTGGAACTACTGAACCGATTCCAAAAGTAATGGTATCAAAATGATGGTGTTAGTCCAACTTAGAACATAGGCTATATCTTATGTTGGTGCCACTACCCCAAAGGGGGTGTAAGAGCAAAAAACGTTCTAAAAATGAGATTTTAGCGTTACTGAAGGGCTTAGAAATATGAAATTTTGAATATTAGTTACTTATAAGATATAAATGATGTCTAAGAACAGTTCTTAAACAATTCGAAATTTAAAAGGATTGAAAATGCACAAAAAGTGTTCTAAAAAACGTTCTAAATGGTAGTTTCTACACAATCTCAGGAAATACCAAACCGATTTAAAAAGTATTGGTGTCAAAATGATGGTGACAACGCTTGCTCCAAGATATGCTATGTTTAATGTCGGCGCCACTACCCCAAAGGGGGTGTAGGAACAAAAAACGTTCTAAAAATGCGATTTTAGCGTTACTGAAGGGCCTAGAAATATGAAATTTGGAATATTAGTTACTTATAAGATATAAATGATATCTAAGAACAGTTCTTAAACAATTTGAAATTTAAAAGGGGTGAAAATGCACAAAAGCGCTCTAAAAAACGTTCTAAATGGTAGTTTCTACACAATCTCAGGAAATACCAAACCGATTTAAAAAATATTGGTGTCAAAATGATGGTGACAACGCTTGCTCCAAGATAGGCTATGTTTTATGTCGGTGTCACTACTCCAAAGGGGGTGCAGGAGCAAAAAACGTTCTAAAAATGCGATTTATGTGTTACTGAAGGACCTAGAAATATGAAATTTGAAATATTAGCTACTTATTAGATATAAAGGATTCCTAAGAACAGTTCTTAAGCAATTCGAAATTTGAAAGGGGTGAAAATGCGCGAAAATCGTTCTAAAAAACGTTCTAAATGGTGGTTTCTATACAATCTCAGGAAATACCAAACCGATTTAAAAAATAATGGTGTCAAAATAAGGGTGTCAAAATGACGGTGACAACCCTTGCTCTAACATAGGCTATGTTTTATGTCGGTGCCACTAACCCAAAGGGGGTGCAGGAGCAAAAAACGTTCTAAATTGCGGCTTTTGCGTTACGGAAGGCCCTAGAATCGTGAAATTTGGAATGGTAGTTAGTTATAAGATATCAATGATCTCTAAGGACATTTCCTAAAAAAATCGAAATTTAAAAGGGGGTCAAAATGCGCAAAAAGCGTTATAAAAAACTTTCTAAATTGCGATTTCTATGCAATCTCAGGAAGTACTGAACCAATTTCAAATATAATGGTGTAAAAATGATGGTGACAGATCTTGCTCCAAGGTAGGCTATATTTTATATCTGTTTCCACTACCCCAGAGGAGATGCAGGAGCAAAATGCGCGAAAAGCGTTCTAAAAACGTTCTAGATGCCGATTTGCCGGCAATATCTCAGGAAGAATGAATCTGATTTCAAACGTAATGGTAGGAAATTGATGCTGACAGCATCTGCTCTAACATAGACGCTATTTTATGTCGGTATCACTATCACCAAGACGTTGCAGGAGCAAAAAAGTGTTCTAAATTTCGATTTTTGTGATCGGTAGGGGCTAGCAACTTAAAATTAGGCAAGGTACATATTTATTAGCTATAAATGATCGTTAAGAACAGTTTCGAAAAAATTGGAAATTTAAAAAGGGGTGAAAATGCGCGAAAAGCCTCCTAAAAACGTTCTAAATTGCGATTTCTACTCAATCTAAGGAAATACCAAAGCTATTTCAAAATTAATGGTTGCAAATCAATGGTGACAGTCCCTGCTATAACATATGTTATATTTTATGTTGCTGTCACTACCATCTGAGGGTTGCAAAAGCAAAACATGTTCTAATTTGCATTTTTTGCACAACTGAGGGGTCTAACACTTTGAAGTATGGCATGGTATTTACTTACAATATGCAACTGCTTTCTAAGAACAATCGAAAGAAAATTCCAAATTAAAAAAAAATGAAGTGAGTGAAAAGCGTTATAAATTACAATTTTTAAGCAAACTTATAAATTACCAAACCGATTAAAAAAATAATGATGACAAATTTTGGTGATAGAACCTGCTCAAACATAAGCTATATTTTATGTCTGTTCCACTACCACCAGAGGGTTGCAGGAGCTAAAAACTTTCTAAATTGCGATTTCTGTGATACTGAAAAGGCTAGAAACTTTAAATATTACATGGTAGTTACTTATAAAATATAAATGCCCTCGAAGGAACGTCGAAAATGAATTCGAATTAAAAAGGGGTGAAGCGAAGGGGAGGTGCGAAAAGTATTCTAAAAAAGTTCTAAATTACGATTCTATGCAATTTCAGGGAATATAAACCGATTATAAATGTAATAGTTGCGAATCAGTGGTAACAGTCTCTGATCCTACACAGGCTATATTTTATGCCGGTGATTCCACCACCTGGGGTTCACAGGAACAACAAACGTTCTAAAAAAGGCTTTAAAAGCTTTTTAAATTACGTTTCTGTGGAATATTTGGAAATAACAAACCGATTTCAAAATTAATGTTGTCAAATTAATGGTGACAGTTCCTGTTTCAACATTTTTGTTGTAGCCCTTTATGTTGAGAGAGGTGGTAGGACTTGAAATTCGACATGATGGTTAATTTTAAGATGTAAGAAGATGGTTTCTAAAAAATTCAAAACTTCAAATGAATACTGAAATGAGCGTATTAATTGAGCATAAAAGTTTCAAAATATTTTCTAAATTATCATTTATTTAGTTTTATTTCATTTTATTAATTTAAGTCTCATTTCTGCCTAATACAGTGTAATAATGATGTTTAGTCAAACTGTGTTTTAAATAGTAATTTTTGAATTATTCCTAAAAGTAATAAGTACCTTTTAATAAAATAAAATATTACCTTTTAATAAAATAAAAAATTTAGTTAGTACCTTTTGATAAAAATTAGACATATAAATATCACTTGGCATATTTCAAATATTACGCGAGCAAAGCCGCGGGGTTTGCTAGTTTATATCTATTTTGACTCATGAGAACGCTTCATTATATGATAAAGTAACCGTTATCTATAAGAACGGTTAAATGACTGCGTATTTTTAACAGTGTACGATTTTAAAAAAGACGAACATTACAGTCTACTTCAATAACGCTTTGAAATTTCGTAATTTTGTCGCGAAGCAAAAATTTCAAAACAAAGAGCATGAATACATAAACTAGCAGAAATATATACAAGTCATTTATAAATTTACGCATAACCGTTAGAAAAATGCCTGATTTCAAGCAAATTTTAATCTGTTTGTGTAAGGCACAGTTACATTAAGTGTTAAGGCACAGAACACGCACGCTCACAATCTCCGGCATAGATATTGGCGAAATAAAACTTTTTTTTTTTTAAATAAGCCATTTAAAAATTAAATCATTGCTATCTGTTAATAAAGTAAACAAAAATAAATACATAGAATCTTGCAAGAACGTCTTACAAACACCTTTTTAATCTGTACCACTCTGAGAATAATTTTGATCTCGAGAACCGTGAAAATTTTTGTCTCATCTCTTATTCAAAAAGCTACGTTCTCCCAATATTATTTCGAGTGCAGCTCATTTCGTATTTGCTTGCTTCTTTTCATCAAAGAAAATTCAGGTTAAGCACACTCGCTCGACTAAAATACTGACATTTAATAAACATTAATTAATTTGCAAAGTAATGAATGCTATGTTTTAAATCCGTTCAGCATACATCAAGCGAGAGTTTGAATTTTAAAAGCGAGAAGGAGAACTTTACTGTGATTAAAAAAATCCATAAAAAAAAAACGACTAAGAAATGAAACAGAATAAGAAATTGAGCAAATAAGCGAACAAAATCTCTGATCTTTCGCATTCTCCAATATTCTTCAAAAATTCTAGAGAAATTTCAATTTTAAACAGCGATATCTTCCTTTTCAATTATGCAACGCCAAGGCGGCTCACTAATCAGTGAATTAAAATTTCAGGAGAGCAACAATTAGGAAAAGAAGCGAAGTGAAATGATTATTTATTAATGGAGACCTGCACCATTTTTATTCTGAACGCCGTTAGGTACACACGTCAGTATAGACAAAAATCTCATTAACTAGGCTTAATTATAAGAAAATAATTAATGGAGCTTTTTATTTATTTCAAACCTTTTGGGATAAAAATGAAGGGAAATTGTTTTTTGATTAATTCCAAGTTTAAGCACACCTTTTTTTATATACTTCCCTTCTAATTAATGAAATCAAATGACTTTTTGCAATATCTTTTAAAAGTAGTTACTCGCAAATTTTTGTTGATGTGTTGATGAAACGGAATTTTAACTTAAATGCAAAGACTTATGAAACAAACACCATTTTAATTAAAAACATGTTTATTAATTATAAATTCATTTTGATCATAACTTACGTTGAATGCTATTAAAAATTAAATAAAAAGCGAAAGGTTAATAAGTATAGTAATTAAAAAAATATCATGTTTTATTTTATTTTTTTTTGTACTATAGATGTGTTTTAAAAGATTGATTTTTTTTTTTTTAATAAGACGCTTTTAAAATGCTTTTAAACTTTTAATTACTTACTAAATATATTAGAAAAACTATTTTTTTACAAGGGATTTGAATTAGAGTTTCTATTTTGTAATGAGCCACTCTTTACTATTTAATTTATAGTATTGTATTGAAAGTCGACTTCCCTTATATAATGTCATCTAGGGTTGTCGCACAATATCCGAACTTTTTCAAGGAACTGGAAAACGGGAATTAATTAACTTTTTAAACTATAATAAGGATTCTTAAGATATATGTACAGTCGTGGGAAAAAAGTAAACATCTCCTACGAACTCTGCAACTAATTATAATGGAAGAAAGTTACTGGTACCAATCGATTAGAAATAAAGTCTACTTTTAAGGGGCCTCAGGACTCTTAAAGCTTTAAAATTTTCGAAATTTTCATTTTTTTTAGATGTTACACGCATATCTTTTCTGAATATTTTGATGTAATTGTTTCCTTGAAATTCCCATTAGAACAGAAGTTATGAAATTTATTGAGCGGGAAATTATACCTGCTCAATAGCTAGAGCAACGTTTCCGAAACTTTGAAATCATTTTTCTCCAAATGACGTTTTTGGGCATAACGTGCACAATATCTCAAAAACTTCTCAATATTTTTTCATGAAATTCTCAAAACATATGTTTATGTTGGTCTGTATAAACTGAACCTAAAATTTCCTTCTTATTGTTAAAAAAATATTTTTTAGGTGATTATATTGTTGAAATTTTCTAAATTTTGCATTACCTAAATATAACTTTGTATTAAATATATAAAAATGCTTTAAATACAAATTTATTTAGGTTCAGGGTAATTATTATAATCTGAAGTATAAGTAGGCACCAAAATTTTCATTCTAGTTGCAAAATTTATTTTGTAATCTTGCGCGTAATCTGCTATGCCGATTTTCTGCCCGTCAAATGTCTGACAGTTTGGAGCGCACTGTAAATGCTAATTCTGCATCGTATAATTTTTTAACTATGTGAAATGAAAGAACATACTTATAACTTCCATCCCAGTTAAGATTGTGTCCTAAAATCAAATACATTTTAAGATATTAAATGTTTAAAGTGGTCTTTTTCTTTCATTTTTTCCTATTTTAAGCATACAGAGACCCCTTAAATGATGTATACAAAATTATGCTTAGGGGGCCATCTATAAATCAAAACCAGACCAAACTTTGTTTTTTTCAATGGCAACACCCAATGTTGACACTTTATTTTTAATCTTCGGTTCAAACTATGCATAGAATGCACAGAAACGAAATTTAGTCATTTTAATGTTAAGTTTTTGAATTATAAACATTCAAAATTTAGAGCTTCTAATGTTAAATTAAAATTTCATATTTTTATTAATATCTCCTGAAATTATAAATTTAATGTGATAATTTTGTGTGTGGTTATAATACTAAAATACCCAAACACAAATACATTGAATTTATAATTTAAAAAAATTACTATATGAATTATGAAATTAATATTCTAAAAAAATATGAGTTGTAACCTACAATTTTTTTGATAGATTTATATTTATTATGTCCTGCTTTATGTGAATTCTAAATTTGAATTTTTTTTCAAGTAGTTTTCGAATTATCTATAAAAAACGTCAAAATGATGGTTCAGAGGGCCGTCTAGGACGTGTAGAAAAGCATAATTTGAAAAAATATATTTTACTCACTTTATTGAAATATCTGGGCCAGCAATAGTCGAAAAACATTAAGCGAGTGAAATGGTCATATTGGCAAGAAATAATAAATTAATAGAAATGGCATAGTCATTCTGTAGCATTTCAACAATCGAGTACCGAACTTCGATTTGGATAAAGCCCCTAAAATATGTTCACTTTAAAATAATTAATTTCTCGGAAACCATTCGTACGAATTTCATTAAAATGTGGATTTACGATAATTGAAGGGTGTAGAATTTAATTATGGTGCCAAACTTAGGTATTGCTATTAAAAAAAAAAAACAAAGTTTGGGTTTGTTTTGGTATGCAGCCCATAAGTAAATTTTATATCATAATTTAAAAGTAGACTTTATTGCCAATCGTTTGGTACCTGTAACTTTCTTGGTAAAAGTTTTAATGCCAAGCTTCAAGATCTTCTAAAATTGATTTATGAATGCCTTAATTTAAGTAAAAAAAAAAAAAAAAAAAAAAAAAAAAAAAAAAAAAAAAACCCACAGCGATTTTTACTGTATTGGCAATAATATGAAATTTTTAAGTAAATTGAAGGACACGCCCAGACAACAACAATCGTCCTTCGGACGCTATGCAATAATCCTAAAAATGCTATAGATGTCATATCCTATAAAACTATCCAGTGATCATCCGGGGAATCTTGAAGATCGGACTGTTCAGTTGTATTGTCCCTAAAACGACCCATGGATATCTCAAAACGGATGTACGTGCGCAGTTCGATTCCATGGCTCTTTGTATCCTGAATATAAAGATATATTACTGCCTTAAATTTGCATTTTTGAAATTCTTATGACTTATATTTATATTTATTTATGACTTATATTCTTGTCACTGAAAGCATTTTTTATTTAATAAATTATATAGCCTATGATATATTCATTTGTTAGATGGAATATTTTTTTAAACAAAAAATTATTCAATAAACCTTTATTTTTTAAAAAAAATCCATCTAACAAATGAAGATATCTTAGACTATACAATTTATTAAATAATGTTTTCAATGACAACACATCGGTGTATTCTCATGTGTAAGTCACATGAATTTCAAAAAACGCAAATTGAAGGCAGTAATCATTAAGTCATCCAGGGGATATCTGTAGTGGTCCTCAGGCCATCATAAAACGTCATCCACAGGATATTGACAAGTGTGACATTTAGAAACCCAGGGGATGTCCTGTAACTGTCGACAGGACCATTTCATCGGTCCTCGGGATATCAGCTTGTCATAAATATGACATCTTTTGGATGTTTGTAGGACGTGTTTGTGTTGTCTGGGACGTTCACTGATACTTTTACATGTGGATTTGAATTTTTTTTTTTTTTCTAATACAATTGATTTACTTTACCAGGCTCAAAAAAAATGTTTTTGAGTTGTTTCACATTGTGGAGGAGTTAAATATTAGAAGAGGCTTGTTTCTTGAGTTTCTGTAATTTGTAGTTCAGTAACAACTTCATCAAGTTTCGCAATAAAACAAAACATATAAAGAGATTTTTGGTATCGCCATGAGTTCTAGCTCTTTAAGTAAATATATATATATATATATATATATTTTTTTTTTTGCAGCTCAAATATGATGTCATTAATCAATAAATAAAAGTTTAAAAGTTTACAGGCATAGTGACAATTTACTAAATTTTAATAACGACATGCAGCATTATTAAAGTTAAACATACCCTGACTGTTTGGATTCGAATAAAACAGAGGAGAATAGTAAACAAGTATTTTTTACTTTCTTCTATCTTCAATAGAAGAAAGTATTGTAATCGAAATTTTTTTCCATTTCCGGTTTTCGACGGATTTACACGTTTTAGGGGTCAGAGATTACAAAAAACATGTTTATACAAAATGTCTGTCTGCCCGTGTGTCCGTACGTCTGTGTGTCGCCATTGTACCATCAAAAATTGTATGAAGTTATGCATAGAATTGAACCATTTTTTTTTAAGTTTTTGGCTATGGCAAATAGGTCCTCCCTGAATTTGGAAAAAATCCACCGGTAGGGGGCGCTGTAATAGCAATTTTTGTGCATTTTGAATATTGTACCATCGAAAAGTGGATGAAGTTATGCATAGAATTGAACCAAAGTTTTTGTGTATGTTTTTGGCCATGGCAAGAAAGTCCTCCCTGAATTTGTTAAAAATCCGCCGGTAGAGGGTGCTGTAATAGCAATTTTTGTGCATTTTGAATACTGTACCATCGAAAAGTGTATGAACTTATGCATAGAATTGAACCAAATTTTTTGTGTATGTTTTTGGCCGTGGAAAGAAGGTCTTCCCTGAATTTGGAAAAATTCAGCCGGATGGGTGCGCTGTAATAGCGATTTTTGTGCCATTTTGAATCTTGTACCACTGAAAAGTGCATGTTGTTATGCATAGAATTGAACCAATTTTTTTGTGTATGTTTTTGGCCATGGCAAGAAGGTCTTCCCTGAATTTGGAAAAATTTCGCCGGAAGGGCGCGCTGTAATAGCAATTTTTGTGCAATTTTTCATATTGTACCATCAAAAAGTGTATGAAGTTATGCATAATTCTAATAAAAATACTAAGTAAACTAATTAAAATGAAATATTGACATGAGATAGAAGAAAGTTTTGGGATTGGCACATCCAACTAGTTTTAGATTTGGATTTAATTATTATGAATGACTTTTTTGGTATAAATCTTTATGATAAATGTTGTTTTTTAAACGTTTCATTATCCCAATGTATGCCTCATTGGTTCACAAACTTAGGTACTAATATAATTTTCGGATATTTTAACAAATGTTTTAAAATTTGCGATAATAAGGATGTTTTTCAATAAATAAATTTTTAAATTAACGGCTAATTTTTAATATTATTTTTTTCTTTTGATTTTCTTTTTCACTATGTTAACAATTTAAAATTTTTTTTAGAGTGGCAACAGTTGTAGGCGGCCAAACACCATAGTGGATGCAAGTCGTTCTTCTTGATAAAAAAGAAGTTTCGATGTCAAAATCTATTGGAAGGCACATTTATAGATGTTAATCAATGGCGAAAGGCTTGCAGCCTGGATTGTACAACTTTGAATTCGGATTAGCAGACAGACAAAAGAAAAAAAAAATGCAGAAAAACAAAACAAAGTCAAACAGGAGATTTGTGCAATTATTTCTGGAATATGTTGGTATAGAACCCAATTTTTATTGAATAACTTCTTATTTTAATTTTTTCCTCCAAAATATGTTGAAGCATGTACAAGATTCCTACATTTTCAGTATTTTTATGTAGAAAAACTCGACTTATATAATCATGCGATTGTTTTTCTCTAAAAAAATACTGGTGTTTATCTCACCTAAAGTCAGCGAAATACCATGACCTGTAGGAATCCTGATGTATCATTCTTATTTGCATTCCAATCCATTTCAAATAGAGAAACTTATGTTATCATACCAGCCAGCCATATTTTAGGATTACACAACTTCAATTATGACACTTTGAAGTATGCTTATCGAAATCATGCAAACAAAAGTGATTATACAGGATTATCATAAATGAATGACCGGATTTTAAAAATTTATATTTTCAAAACTATTACATATATTATAATAAGTGATATATAAAAATAAAGAAGAATGTTCCAAGTTTTCTTTTCAGTCACAAGTGTTCGATGTGCGAATATATTTGTAACTGAAAAAAAAAAAAAAAAAAAAAAAAAAAACTTGGAATGTTTTTCTTTATTTTCATGGGGCATTCTCACATTCTTTTGACTTTCGGGAATAAAAATCTGGTGAAATTAAACTTGCTAAAATAACATTTTAATCTGATAGACGAATGCCTTAATGATTCAAAATTTAAAAAGAAATGGTCAGCAGCGAAATTTTGTTTATTTAACTGAGGTTTAAGTTAAACTTGCGAGTTTAATTTTCCTTACCATTTTACCACTATAACTTTCTATTTTTTTCTAAATTTTTACTTATAATGAATTTGCATAATACCCACAGGATATTCAAATAAGAAATAATAACGATGTAGTATTTTTAGTACAAAATTTTGGTATAACATTGTCTTAAAGGGGTGTTAAAGAAGGTACGGAAGGAAAAAAAAGAGGATGGTATAGGAAAAATGGGACGGTAATGAGAAAAAAAAGGATGGTAAGGATGGAACGGTAAAAAAAATTACACTATCTTTTGGCAAATCATGTTAAAACTAAGTGATAACCACATTGTTCATTGATTTTTAGAAACAATTATTTGCATTAGATCAAAAAAAAAAAAAAAAAAAAAAAAAAAATCATTTACCTCGAAAAGTGCTGGAATAAACCTTGGGGACGGTAAGACTACCAATAAAGCTACAATGCTTGAAATTGATATTTAAATGCTGATTTAAATTCTGCAGTAAATTTCCTGTCAAAGAATTTTAGACATTCTTTCTCTACCATACTTCTGTACGAGAAAAAATTTGAAAAACTTCTGTTGCTGCATCTGAAGTGATTTTCTGTATAAGTTTAGCAAGAGGGATGGTAAGGAATCTAAAACCCGGGGGTAGAGTTAAAAAAATAATAGCCACCGTAAAAATGTATGCAGGTTAATTTTTTGCTTCATATTTATATAAAACATTTCTCCCAGTTTCGGAAAAAAAAATTACATCGAACTATTTTTATTGAAACAATTTGATACAGACAACTCCAAACTTAAAAATCAGCATCAGGGACACGGGACGGTATAGGAGTTTTCCCGGTATTTGGACCCCCAACATCGTCCAAAACTTATTTATCTCGTTAATATTGTTATGCAATCATGCAATGGGATGTTCCCCAGAATATGAAATAAAAAAAAAACCCACAAGAATATGTACTAAAATAAAATTTTTTATTCAGGGACATAAAACTCAAAAGATTGCGAGAATGCCCCATATCACTTATTATAATGTGTGTAATAGTTTTGAAAATATAGATTTTTAAAATCCGGTGATTCATTTATGCTAAATCTGCATATTATTTTTTATTTATAACCTGGAATGGTGTCCAACTGTGCATTATTTATTTAGATTAGTTCGATTTTCTATCGTCTCTCACTTGAAATAATTTTATAATTCCATTTCGTTTTGAGTGGAAACTAAATTTTATTGTAACGTAACTTTAATTTTTTATTGAGTAAAAAAAAAAAAAAAAAAAAAAAAAAAAGACGAAAACCATAAAACATCAGATTTGTGTAATGACTTTTAGAACATCTTCGCACAGAATTCACTTTTAACAGAATAATTTTTTATTTTTCTCAAAACTATGCTCCGCCAATGCAGATATGTTTCATTCTTATTTGCTCTTTAATCCATTTCAAAAAGTAAACTTCCGTTATTACAACCCAGACGTCTTCTACGAGTTACATGCCTTCTATTATGATGCTTGTTTTATGTGGAGTGGAACCCACGGGAAGCAAAAGTCATCAGAAATATGAAAAAATCTGCAGAACCTAATCCAAATTCGAGAAATGAAAAAAGAATTTACAAACAAAAATAAATAACGAAAAAAATAAAAACTCGTGTATAAATAAATAAATGAATATAATAAAAAAGAAAGAAAAACCTTTCCCAACCCTTTCCTGGTAATTTTATATCATCTTTCGAAACAAGATCTTGTAGAAAAGGACTCGATTCCAACGTAATATTTGTGGTATGTTGTCGCGGATGGTGTCTTGTATGTGTACACACGGGTACAGAGAGAAACCCGAAAATCATCAACTCCCGGTTATCCATTATAAAAATGAGCCGCGATTACTAGCCAAGTCCTCGCTTTCAACGCCCGAGGCCTCTCTTTTCGAAGCCTCAAAAGAGGATTGGGGAAAAATCTTTTGAGCTTTCGCTTCGGAATCACAACCGCAGAACTTCATCTCGTGCACGGCTCCCCTCCGGAGAAAATTGGTAAGCAAGAGATCTGTCTCTCTGCCTCTCTCTCTCTTCCCTCGCTCTGTCGCGCCTCCTCAAAAACAGGAGTCGCCAGGAATAAATTATCCCCTTCCTTTTGAATGGCTCCGGGAAGGGAAGACTCCTGTCGGTGAAATTACTGCATTAAGGAACATTAACGAAATTTCGATTAAGGAGGCACCGGTATAATTGACTCTCTCGTTTGTCTAATTAATAAGGAAGGCACTTTGTAGCCCGGGGCAGTTCTTCTCCCGTGTAGCGTGCCTTATTGCATGAGGACCGGCCTTTATTGTTAAAGGACATTCTGCGAGATGATTAAAGTATTATGCTCATCAGGGATGAGTTGTTGTTGTGTGTGTTACCTGAATACGCGCTCCTTGGAGGGAAAGTAGTTTAGGAAAAGGGGGTGAGGTGTATGATCACACGAGAGGAAGTACTCCTTTACGTCGAATGTATAATTTATGGGTTGTAATTAGATTGAAATATGGATTTTTAGTAGGAAAACATATTATATTCGAAGGTGATATCCGGAACCAGATACGATTCTACTAAAGATTAGTTTAAATTTATAGTCCCCCCTCCCCCCTTTAAAAAAGAATATTTCTTGGATACTTGATTAATTGTCGAAAAAGGAAGAAACAATGTATAGTTAACTTATTTTATTTACTAAACTTTAAAACGTGTATATTTGTATTTTATTTATTTGTAATTTTTTTTTTAATTTTGTAACTGAAAATATTGAAAAGAATTTATTAGTAATGGTACTTAGAAATCGATTCTCGAATATTATATCTAACTTTTATTTTATGGAAGTAAAACAAAATTTATAAATTGATTCCCCAACTTTTAAGATAAGATTAAAAATGATAGAAAGACGAGAGAATATTGAACAATGAGTTTTTCAGGGAAATTGTAATTAAATCTTCATGTGTACTAATATATAAAACTGGAGTATCTGTGATTTTCAGAAAAACACCCATTTCTAACTTTGTTCGACTATTTAGACATCGGGACGTATAGCCAAAAATAACATTAAAAAAAAAAACTTGTCTGTCTATCTGTTTGTCTTGTACAAGCTCCAAAACGATTGCATAACAAAGCTAAGTTTATCAGAGAATGTTTCTGGATAATCTCCAGTTCGTCGCTTTCCGATATCTAAAATAGTTTTTGAATAAACAAGGAAAAACCGGGTGAATCAAGCCATCAACCAATCTTTTAATACTAAAAAACTCGTAAACTCATGGGTCGATTTCAAGGAATCTTACGGCACCTGAAAGATCTAATATTTGTGTAATGTAGTACTCAGTTACTAATTTATATATTTATTGTACGGAACCCTCTGTGCGCGAGTAATACTTCCACTTGACCGGTTTATTTTACACCTGATTATTTTTACAATAGATTCACCAGAAATTCTTACTCCATTATATTAAAAAAGTGCACTTTAGGATTTTCCCTCGTTTTGAATAAAGGATTTAAAAACACCTTGTATACTCTGATTTTTCTAATAATAATTTATTTATAATTATCAAATTATCCTTGTCAAATTACCATATTTAAAATTCTATGCAAATTGCAAGCTGCGTCTCTGAAAAATAGCGATTCGTCTAGTAACGTATTACTTTGTCGGAACAACTAAACGTTGGAGGGGACGGCGGTGATTTGATCATCGGCCAGAAATTTTCCTTAAATTTAACTCTTAAAGCATTGATATAAATGTTTTTCTAAATAATTTACTTTTTTATCAACCCACTGGACGCACAATTAAAAAAAATTCAGTTAAATAGATGCAAACTCGATTAAAGCAGTTTTCAAATAAATAAATAAATAAATAAATCCCAGCTCAACAACGAGTAACTTTCTCATATATTTATTGGCTCATTTTTAAATATAAAAGCATAAAATTTGTAAAAATGATTATTGAGGCGATATTTCAAGAACAGTTTTTCATTTTTCGATAAATTAACTACATATTGTGTTATAAACTATTGTAGAGTATTATGACAGCAGTTTTTTCCCTCTCCCTCGCTGTTTCATCCGGATATTTGTTTGGTACAAAACACCAACTTAGACAGCATTTTCTGAGAGATCTTCTTTCTTTACCGATAAATGAAAAATTACAGTTCGATTACATAGTTTCTAAATAAGAGCACCTACTAATTTCATGCGTTTCAGAAGAAAAAGGAATTAAAAAAACATGTCAGATCCCGGTTTGGATTTGAGATTAAATAAAAATAAATTAAATTAAATAAACACTGAAATAAATGAAGCTTTGTGAAACATTATAAACATTTTTTAATTTAATATTTTATGCATTTTTTTAATAAACACTAAATACCTATCAGAATAAAATAATTGTTTCTTAGTATTTTCATTGCAGCAGCGTTAGTTTTGATTTGAAAGAACTTGTTACATATTACTATATTCATACCATCTTCCTTTTTTAAGAAACTTTTTGTCCTTAAGGGGCCACTTCAGTCAGGCGAAAACACCCATTCGCTAATGTTAATCCAGCGGGAGAAATTTTTAAAGAAATCTCGTTTGCATTTGAATATTTTTAAATGATTTTCTTGCATTGGATAGCTGTGGTAAATCTGTACAAAGGCCGTTTTGCAGTTTTTTGATTTTGTCTACAGGTATTTTTAATTAGGACACTTTCACTTTTGGAACCGGTTTCTAAAGTAAAAGTATCCAAAAAAAAAAAAAAAAAAAAAAAAAAAAAAACTACAAGCGAAATCGAAAAAGTAAGAAACGGCCTTCATAAAATTCTACCTCAACTATCCAATGCAAAAAAAAAAAAAAAAAAAAAAAAATTAAATTAAAAATATTTTAATGCAAACGAGATATCTTTAAAAATTTCTCCCATTGGATTAACGTTAGCGAACGAGTTTTTACGCCTGACTGAAGTAGCCCCTTAACACCAACGATTGCCAAGAATGTATTGAACAATTTACACAAATGACTAAGCTACATAACATATATATATATATATCATAATGAAAGTCTGATAATTATTATTGAAATAATTTTTAGGGCACATTGTATAATTCTGAAAATTAATAAAACTTTTAACGTATTTATGCAGTTAGGATTTAGTAATGTTTCTACGAAACACAATATAGTGTATTACTTTCGCCTGCTCATTCACATGGTTTTATTATCTAATCTTAGTCTTTATTTTTATACGTGGTTTTTATGAGATTTTTCTCACGTCGCTGTTTTTCTCCTCTTCCCAGCAACGTTCGCTCTTGAAAGAATGACTTCTGCGTAACGATCTCGTATGCCAGTCGTTAATTCTGAAGATGTTATGGAACAGCTTCATTAGGTGTGATTAAGACGCGACGCGACACCGGTGAGTCGTTCCACGATGTTCTAACGAGCACTTTTACGATGACGAGTAGGGTTGTCAAAAAATTTGGCGAGAAAAGCGTTGCTATAAAAACTTCCATAGTTACCAGTTACTTATTTTTCTTTTGTGATAAAGTAATCTATTGAAAGAAATATATCAACGTTTAGAAAATTATAAATATTTGTGAAATCTTCTCAACTCCTTCAAGACCGGTTATTATTATTATATTTAATTTTGGAAAAAAAATTACTTTTAGGTTTAAAAAGTTAAAAGTATAGCTATCCAAATCACAATCTTTAAAGTTTTCCGAAATTTAACGAGTATGTGATTTAACGAAATTTAACGAATATAGTTTATTTTCTTTCTATTAATATAATAATAGGTTAAGGGAGAATTTTTCAATAAGTTTAGAAAATGTTAAATTGCAACAATATTAAATAGATTTAACAATTTTTTAGTGTAGTAATCCTGTGAAAAAAAAATATATCAACATTTAGAAAATGATAAATATTTGTAAATCTTTCAGCACCAATTTCTTATTCATAAAAATTAAAAGTAGCTATCAAAATCACAAACGCTAAGGCTTGCCGATAAAAAAACACGTCATTTAATGAAATTTAACAAATATAGTTATCTTAGTTTCTATTAGTATGGCAATAGGCTAAAGAAGAGTTTTTGAAGACGTTTCGAAAACGTTAAATTTCAACAATAGACTAATTCCATGAAAACTTGTCATGTCTGTCACACAGCTGAAAATCGATATGTTTGTTGGCCACCGTTATTTTCGAAAAGTTTGCTTCGTGTTATTCAATTGATGAGGTATCTCCGATAAAATAAGTCACATTTTTCCGTTCTAAAATACTGGTAGCAAACAAGCATAGCGATTTTCAGCTGTGTGACAGGCATGACAAATTTTCAAGGTTTTAGCCAATATTAAATAGATTTAACAATTTTCTAGTGTAGTAACCCAGTGAAAGAAATATATCAATATTTAGAAAATGATAAACATTTGTGAAATCTTCTTCACACTTTCAGCACCAATGTTTTATTCATAAAAATTAAAAGTAGCTATCCAAATCACAAACACATGCTGATAAAAAAACACGTCATTTAATGAAAGTTAACAAATATAGTTATTTTAGTTTCTATTAGTATGGCAATAGGCTAAAGAAGAATTTTTGAAGACTTTAGAAAATGTTAAATTTCAACAATATTAAATATATTTAACAATTTCCTAGTGTAGTACCCCAGTGAAAGAAATATATCAATATTTAGAAAATGATAAATATTTGTGAAATCTTCTTCACACTTTCAGCACCAGTTTTTTATTTATAAAAATTAAAAGTGACTATACAAATCACAAACGTTAAGGCTTGCCGAAAAAAGAAGAAAAAACTCGTCGTTTAACGAAGTTTAACAAACATAGTTATTTTAGTTTCTATTAGTATGACAATAGGCTAAAGAAGAATTTTTGAAGACGTTTAGAAAATGTTAATTTCAACAATATTAAATAGACTTAACAACTTTTCACTGTAGTAACTCAGTGAAAGAAATATTTCAACATTTGGAAAATGATAAATTTTCGTGATTTCTTCTTAACACTTTTAGCACCAGTTTTTTTATCTTTTATTTTGGGAAAAAAATTACTTGTAGGGTTAAAAAAAATTAAAAGTAGCTATCCAAACCACAAAAGTTAAGGTTTCCCGAAATTTAACGAACACGTCATTTAATGAAATTTAAGAAATATAGTTGTTTTGCTTTCTATTATTATGACAATTGACTAAAGAAGAATTTTTTAAGATGTTTGGAAAATGTTAAATTGCAACAATATTAAAAAGACTTTAAAGCTTTCATTGTTATATAATTTCTATCATAATTTATTGGTTCGGAAAAGTAGCATCTATTTTAAATTTAAATATTGAAACGTATGTTTCAAATAAAAGAATCACCAACGCTGCGAAGAGTTTTAAGCAAAAGTTTTATTTTCGTTTTAATACTAAATGCTGAAACATAAATAAAGTGATAATAAACTATGTATAGACATATACTATCATTGCTACATGCAGGCAGCAACAAAATTAATTTTTAGGACAAAAGAAAATCAATTTAAACTGACCAGTACTTTTAAGTCAAGACAAAAGAAAATCAATTTGAATTGACCGGTACTTTTAAGTCAAGACAAAAGAAAATCAATTTAAATTTATCGGTATTTTTAAGTCAAGACAAAAGAAAATCAATCTAAATTGGCCGGTACTTTTAAGTCAAGATAAAAGAAAATCAATTTAAATTGACCGGTACTTTTAAGTCAAGACAAAAGAAAATAAATTTAAATTGAGCGACACTTTTAAGTCGAGACAAAAGAAAATCTATTTAAACTGAGCGGTACTTTTAAGTCAAGACAAAAGAAAATCAATTTAAATTGACTGACAATTTTAAGTCCTCTTAGTCCCGAAAGGTTCAACTCAACTTAGGAAAAGGTCAGAAAAAAATAAGAATATATATATATATATCTAACCTATATATATAAAATCCTAATGAAACGAATTTATGAAACGAAAGTATGAATCGACTGATTAAACAACTGATTATGTTTCACGGCGATTTCTCCTAAAATATGGAATACTTTGCGATGAAATTAACACCAAAAATCAATATTGATCCGCAGATTTCAAAACTGGTATTAGAATTTTTTAATTCGAATTAGTTTTCGAAATATTAATTTTTTTCTAATTTTATATGCATTTTTCTAATGATGGCAATTCAAATTTTAATCAAACATATATATATATATATATATTTTTTTATTTCAGAAAAGGTTGACATGGTAACGCTATTGTTGTTTATTTGATAATAAATGTTTATTTACTTTTATTTCTTTTTACAAATTATATAAATTATTTTGTTCTATGATTATTAATTATTTTTTCATATTTCCTTTAGAAAATAATAGAAAATAATTAAGAAATACAGTACTACTTAGTTATTCCGTCGACCAATTTCGCCAAATTATATAAATTGCCAAATTATACAAATTGACATAATTTTTATTTTAAATAACGAAAGAACAAATAAATTAGTATAACATTAATAAATATACGAATAAAAGGTCGAAATAAAAATCACTTGATCACGTAAACACGTGTAACTTGCTTAAAGTCAAGTGAATGTGACATTTACGATCAAACATTATTCGCATTTAATCTTATAGTTTGGCGATAGATTTTTGGTCGTCGGGATATCTAAGGAATACCAAAAATGCATATGTAACTGGTATTTGAAAACGAGGTTTTCGCCAAATTTTCGCAAAAAAATAAAAATCACGCCAAACCTGTATATCTGTAACCTATATAACCCTATCTGGCCAAATATTACCACTCAAAAAAAAAAAAAAAAAAAAAAAAAAAATGCTAACTGGCGAGTTGAAAAAAAAAGCTATTGGCGAGATTTGCATCCTGCTAGCGTAACAGTACCTAGAATTCTTTGCGACCATGGCAACTTTTATGTAATTTTATTCGAAAAAAAAAATTTTTGATTTTTTAATCAAAATGGAAAACTTACGGTCCCATATTGGCGCGATTTTTTTCTGATGCCAATGTCATATACGGAACGGGCACATAACTGGCGCCAAAGTATCGTTATTTTGCTTGATATGGTAAGCCGGATGTTGCTGTGTATGCTGTTGATGCGTTCCCCAAATTAGCGTCGTTAAAAAATCACTCCAATATGGGACGTATATGACATCTTTGCCAAACTTTCATATGAACGGCGAAGGGATCAGACCGTATTTGTTTATGGCAGTTGATGACTTGAACTATTATAATATAGATGAAATGATGGCGATAGAATAATATTTGGCGACTTATCAGCTGTGCCTGGCTAACATTAAAGTACCAAAATGGCACCTAGAGTATAAAAAGCGAAGTGGTCCGCCTGGAACTGTTGATGATAGTCACATGACTTAGGCTGTTGTTATAGAGATTGTTTTAAAATACCGGGAGACAAAGACTCTTATACTTAATTTATTTTATTTTAGCTCCTTTTCAAATGTTTAACTGATCATCTTTAATCAAAAACGAAAACAACCATTGGATGTCTTAACAGCAACTGATTCACCCTTAAATTTTTGCAATCAAAGGGAATTGAATGGAAACCCGTTTACAGGGAGATCTGCACAGCTTTTTTCATTATAATTCAATCTTCTTTAATATTTTTAAAACCCATCAGATTAGCGTGTTTTTAGATTCTGCGGTGTCTGAACGGAGGTTGGCGAGCGTAGCTTGCAGGGGGAAGAGCCCCCTAGTATATATATATATATATATATATATGCTATTATTAGCACATTCAAAATTTTAGTGAATTATTGTTAATATTGGTCAAATTATGGTCACGGAGCATATGTGACCCAAACATTTATTAAAAAAATTCATGAAATTCTGACCTTTGTTTGCAATCGATATATCTTTTCCCGCACTTTTAAATAACCACTGTCGAATCAGGCATGTTAAAAGTCAATGTTCTTCTGTCTAAGAAAAATGGAAATTTATTTTTGAAAATCATCCTGAAAATCAAATTATCTAAATTTGAATTTTCTCAAAATGCATTTAAAAGACAGATATCATGACGCAACCCAAATAAAACAATTCAACGAGGGGGAAAAAATTCTGTGTCATGGGTCGTATACGAGCCCCGGTCTAAAATGTGGTAAAAATGTATTAACCCTTAATTGCATTAATTATTCTTTTAGAATTGTGTTTTTTATTTTTATATTAAGGATTAGACACCAGAAATCTTAAGATAGATTTTTAACTTTATTTAGTAGCATATTTTTGTAATTTTTACAGGATTAATATTTCTATATAAATATAGTGGTTGTAAGAACTTAATTTATGTATTAAAAATTAAATAAAAAGGTGATGGAAATTTACATCACTATGCAATTAAGGGTTAAAACTAAATTAAAACATCTGCAGATTTTATCGAGAGAGATTATCTATTATTTTCGCTTGTTGAAAAGCGTCATACCAAGTTGTATCAATAAGTTTTTGCCCTCACACAGAAATAATTGAGTGAAATTTATCAAATTACTACATTGTATCAGTCCTTTCCAATATAGTCACATTGCACAGTAACACATTTCTGCATACGGTATTTCAAAGAGAGGGTGGGGGGATGTATTCCAGGAGGCGATATAGTAGACCCAAAGGGAGACTTTTTCTAACTTTTGCCGACCCCCACATGTGACATATTGTTGGAAAAGCCTGTGACCACTTATTAATGCTAAGAACCTCCCGAACCCCTCCCCCTAAATTTGCCTCTCGGGAGGCATTTATGATGTCCGCAAAATTTAGAAAAGTGTCCCCGGCTGGCAAATTTGAGGGTGAGGAGATGGGGAGGCGTATAGCATTAATAAGTGGTCATAGGCCTTTCCAACAATATGTCACATGTGGGGGTCGGTAAAAGTTGTAAAAATGCCCCCCTTTGGGTCTACTATCGCGCCTCCTCCCCCCCCCCTTTTGAAATACCGGTTGCACAAATGTGTTACTGTGCACACTGACTATATCGGAAAGGACTCATAAAATCTAACATTTTTTTTAATTTCACTCAATTATTTCTATGTGAGGACAAAAACTTATTGATACACCTTCGTAATAAAAAATTGTAAGTCCTTCTGATTGTGGAAGATTCTGCAATTTAAGTACATATTTAGTAAGTTTCAGTGGAATCGGATTTTGTTTTTTTTATTATTCTTATTTGTATTATTTTTTTGTATTATTTTTTTGCATTTTTTGTATTTTTAGATACATTAATTAATCTATGAGCAATGAATTGAATTTTGAATTAATGTGATTTTCATTTTATTAACCATTTGGAAATGGTTGTTGTTTTCGGTCGAGGATGGAGCCAAATGATTATAGCATTTTTTTTTTTTTTTTTTTTTTTTTTTAAGGAAATTCAACGATGTTCTTTACTTTTAGAAGAATTTTTATTTGAATAGGTAATAGAAAGGCATAAAATCATTAAAAATTGTTTAAATAGGTAATCGAAAGGCATAAAATCGTTAAAAATTGTTTGAATAGGTAATCGAAAGGCATAAAATCGTTAAAAATTAAAAAAAGTTACAAAATGGGTAGGCGCAAATTACCAGATATGGAAAAATCCAAAGCCAAAGAGCGACGCCAAAATGAAAATCGTCTTGCAAAGCAAAAATCGAGGTCTTCAACTTATTATGTAGGCCATGAAAATCGAGGTCTTCAGCTGATTATGTAGCCTATGAAAATCGATTACAGAATAAAAGACCAACGCGAAAAAGGAAACAATCTAATGTTTAATCGATTGATAGTAAAAGGCCATGTCTGGAGGGTCTCCAATCCACTAGCCACGGCTTTTACAATCGGTCGATTCTAACCGGGAAAAATTGAGCTCAACGCAGGTAATTTGCCGCAATCTGTGTATGATTCGGTGGAACTGCTTTCGATTTGTAAACTGTTTTCTTCTCGAAACGGGACTTGGAGAGTTTATCGATGAAGGTTTTGGTCGTCTGAAGTTTGATCTTTGCGATCTGTTTTTGAAGAGTATGCGACGGAATTTGTGGAACGAAATTTAGATTTTTTGGTTAAATTTTGTTACGAAGGTGATTTGTCGCGATCTGTGGATGATTCGGTGGAACTGCTTTCGATTTTTAACCTCTTATCTTTCTCTTGTCGAAATGCCTCAAAATTAAAACTAAGTAAATATTAGGTCAAGAAAAAAATCTAAATGGTCGTTGTAATCTATTAAATTACAATTTATTTATTTATTTATTTATTTTATATAATATTTTTCTTGTATTTACCTTATAATGATTTTTGGTTAGTTTTTTTTTATTTAAAAGGCATGCCATTTCGACGGACGGAAAGGAAATCTTTATGGAAAAAGAACAGGTACCCCGATTAGGGAAAAATGAAGAAAATTGACAAAAACTAAATTTAAAAAATCTGCTTCATCTTCAGAGTTTATTTGAGTGTAGAACTTATCTTTTAAAATTAAAATTAAAATTGTAATACTCCGCTCCTACTACAAAATAATCAAATAAAAGATTTGAAATTTTAACATTGCAAAATATCTTTGAACTTCTTCCAAGAAGCAACTTTTCAGATTAAGGGGGTTCGGGACATATTAAAAATAATTTTTATTTATTGAGTTAAAATTTTTAATTTTTTTGTGATGGTTAACCATATAATTTGTAAACAAAATCTCATTATAAAACTTCTCCAATTTTTTTTTTGAAGAATTTAAAATTTATTAAAAAAGTGAGGTAATTTAAAATCGTTATAACTCGAAATATTATTCGTAGAATATCAATGTTTTTTCATTTAAATAAACAGAAATATATAAGTTTTAAATTTGTTTCAGCATTTTTAAAAATATTAATTTAAATAAAAATTAAAAATATTTAAAATAATTTTTTTTGTTGTAATTGTTGTAAATTCTATGTTGTAACTTAAAAAAAATTATATTTTCAAAAGTAAATATTTTTTTTTTCAAATTGGCTAAATCAAAATTAAAGTAAAACAATAGAAAAAACACATGTTCTAAGTTTGAACCATTTTTTTTTTTAACGATTCTTGACTTATAACAATTTTAATATGAGAAATGGTGAAAAAATCCATCATGAAGAAAAAAGCATTTTCACAAGAAGTCGTATTTATGGCAACCATTGCTTGAAAGATAGATTTTGAAAACAAACCAAAACGAAATAATTAATATTTCCTGTTCCAATTAAGATAGAAAGATAATTTAAGCGTCATTTTAAGCAGTAAAAGACAGAGAAATTTTTAATGTAAATTTTTTTTTTTTTTTAGAAAATTTGAAGATTTTTGTGTCTCGGACCACCTTTAGATTTTTAAAAAATTTTATTAACAAATTATTTCAGAATAAACAAACCAATTTTTATTTTTATTTTTACTTATTTATTTATTTTATGTGAAATGATATATATTTCAATTGGTTCCTATGTGACTTTTCTATAATAATATTATAAAGAAGATACATTTGTTTGTTTTTACGGAACATTCTCTGGAACTACCAACCCGATTTAAAAAATAATGATGATAGTCCTTGCTCCAGGCTATATTTTATGTCAATACCATCACCTCTAAGGGGGAGCAGGAGTCAAAAAAGTTCTAGGATTGCGATTACTTTGACACCGTTGGTACTAGAAACTTGTTTTTTGGCATGGTGGTTACTTTTAAGATGTAAAAGTTCGTTAATAAACATTTCTGAAAGATTTCGAAATTTTACATGCAGGTTATTATTAGGATGTAACGTTACAAAATAACACTTTTTTAAAAATTAAAAGTTCAAGTCAGTCAAATGCGTAAAAAAGATTTTACAGTTATATTTTTACTGTGATTTCTCTGAAATCGTCAAACTAGAAACTTTAAATTTTTCATATAGATAACTTCTAAGACGTAGATTTGTACAATTTTTTTTTATGTATTATTATTATTATTATTATTATTATTATTATTATTATTATTTAAATTGAAAAATTGAAAAGAAAAGAAACGTAATTTACAGACAAATATGATAAATTAGCAATATTAATATTAACATTTGTTACTATCTCATGTATAAATTTAATTACGCAGCAAAAAATGTTTAATGGAGAATTTATAGTATCCTAAAAACCAATATTCCGGTTAATAAGGGGTTGTACATATATAACGTTATCATTACGAGAAATTTTATATTCTCTCTATCCACTTACGATATCATACGTTATCATTCCACGAACTTACCCCTATCTCCTACCTCCTTTTCTAATGATATCGTTATCAGTGTTTAAAAATTATTTTTAGCCCCCGGTACGGTATGCTATTTCTTTCTCCCAGCTTATTTTGTGACATCTCCAAAAAATAACGTTACCTTACAGAAGCTAGCCGTAAAACAAAGCAGTACTATTAAACACGCTATAGCAATTTTTTTAACTTCTAAGCATCGCACATTTTCGATTTTTATACCGTCGTATTGGGGAAAAAAAAAAGTTATTTTAAATGCATTTTGTTTGAAAACTGTATCTCCATTTATTTTTGAAATATTATTTTTTTTTTGTAGTTTTAGAGCCATTTGCTTAATATTGGCAACGGAAGTACTCCATTTCTGTAGAAAGTAAAGGAAAAATAGTTGTAAAATAGTAATTATATATTTTTGTTGCCATTTTTCATAATAAACGAAAGAAAATGTAATTAGAATACGTGCTATTCTGAAAAAAAAAAAAAATATATATAAACGAATGATTTCTGCTAAAACAATGGAGCTATTACAAACTATATTTAATTTAAGTATCTATGAATCATTAGATAGCCGATTTTTTGTCGATTTTCTTGAATGACGGCATCTTTTTGCTGTATTTCTGCATTATTTTGCGATAGTGATGTGCTATGCATGCTTTACTGCAGATGTTTAAGTGTGGATCGTTAATGTGGAATTCTTAAGCGGATGCGAATGACGTTATTTTACATAAAATAAAGCGTGTGCTTTAAGTCTTAAAATGGAAATATGTTTTGTACTGCAGTAGAGCCCCGCTTAACCGAGTTATTTTCTTCTGATGGACTGGTGACTTCTATTATTATGAAACATCCATTATAAATGAAGTGTTAGGTGAAGATGAAAGAGCAGTCGTGAAAAGTTAGAACTCTGATTTTCTGGTCAGAATGGGGGGGAAAATGGCCAAAAAAATTATGGCCACCCCCCCCCCATTCCGACCAGAAAATCAGAGTTCTAACTTTTTACGACTGCTCTTTCATCTTCACCTAACACTTCATTTATAATGGCTGGTTCATATCAATAGAAGCCATCAGTTCATCAGAAGAAAATGAAGTAACGGAAATGCCGGTGGCGACACTAAATTCTGAAAAAGAAAAATTCCCGTTCTCTCGTTATTTTTACTATTTTTTCCTTCTATTCTTTTCATACGTTTGTAATGATATACATTTATTATTAGCATATTTTACTTGTATTGATGACATTTAAGTTGCGTTTAATTGTTAGTTCCTATCTATAAACACTGTTTTGATGACGCCTATAGATGTCTATGAAGGTTAGAGTTGCAGTAAAGCTAGAGATCCTACATACACAACTTCCAGGTTGTGTAATATTTAAACGGAGCTTCTGGCTGTAAAATAGCCAATGAAGCATCATCATCATTTTGAAAGACCTATCCAATGATATGCCACTCAATAGGGTGCGCAATTTTTTTTTTCGTCTCTACCGCCATTTTGTATTTTACGGCTGCCATTTTGAATTTATAAAAACAAAACCTACCCTGTAACCATCGGACGGTTAAGACAAATCGATAGAGACCTCATTCATTAAAATCCATCCAGTCGCTAGGATGTTTCGAGGGTATAAAGAAATCCACGTACCCAGATACGCGTGAAACACATAACCCTTTTTTGCAGTCGGGTAAAAAATTAAAAGATTATTTTGACGCAAAGTAAAAGCTACAAAAAAAAAAAAAAAAAAAAAAAAAATAGACAATTTTGGTTGGATAAAAAATAATAACGATATCAAAAGACAACCCCCCTCCCCTACAAATATCTTACGATATTAAATGTCAGATCCCCTTCAGATATCTTACGATATTCCCCCCCCCCCCCCCTCAAAGTGATATCGTTATATATATACAGCCGCTAAAACTGATTAATGCACTATAAAAACTACAAGAAAACGTTTCCGAAAAAGCATAAAAAAATTGCTTTGATAAATGTTTCTTTAAATCTATAAAGCATATTTATTCTGAGTTTGCTAAAGATAAAGATTGTTTTTCAGAATCATAGGTAACTAGAAGGAGGTTGTTGTGTATTTTCCTATTTTTCACAGTAAATGAGCATTTATGAGTAATTTTGAAGAGGTAAAATTATCCTTGACATTCATCTTTAGCATTTATGTTTGTTTTAGAAGATGAAAGTTAACATATTTTCTGAAAATTATTGCTGTGCAGTTTTAAGATAGGTTTTCAAATTTTTGTGGCAATAAAGAAAATTTCATTTACTATTACTTTTATTATTGTAGTTTTTAAATTTTTTCTAAAACAATTAATAACAGAGGCAATTAAATAAAAGAAAGAAGTAATTTTAATTAACTTTTTTTTAACTGGATAAATTTTTATCTTTTTAATGAATTGTTGAAATGTAGTGTTTAAATAGAAAAGATTTTAAAAGATTAAATAAAGTGATAAACTATTAGACCCTGCTATTGAAAATTGGGAATTAAAAGAAATCTTCTAAATTAAATAAATTCCCTTATAAAAACATTTAATGGTATTTCATAATAAAGTGTTAGAAAATACTTTAATTAATGCTTCACCGAATTCTTTTTAAAGTTCAAAAGCGCTAAAATTGTTTGATCTTGTGTTCTGCTTTAATTTAAAGGTTGGATTTTTCTGTTTGCATTAGAATGTATGTTTTATCGTATCTGTTTGATACTTCCTTTTATTGCTGTTATATTTGAATATATCCAAACTATTTATATTGTAAAATAATATGAGATAAGATTAAAAGCAGAGAAATACTGTGTCTGAAACCTCTAATCACTCTGACAGTTCTTTTTCCTATTCCTTTTGATAGAAAGAAACCTTCGGTTTTTAGTGTATATAAAGTATAATTAGATTATTTAAAATTTTCTCAGTGAAGCCAAAATTTTAATCACACAAAACTATTCAAAAAGAAATATATGCAGAAGAAACAAAGAACTTGAGGGAAAGTAAATTATAGACATTGGAATTATTCATGTTAAATGGCAAGGTATGCTATGATATATTTATGATAAAAGTTTTTTTAAGGGAGGGGGGTCGAGTATAAAGCTTAAAAAAATGACGGGAAAGTATTCTATCAAATGTATAAGGTCAACATTTATTATTAATATCTTTTAAATCAAATCAATCATTTTTCTAATTATTATACAACCTCTCAACCAGTAGTATTGATTATTTTTTAAGCATGACTCAAAAGCTACTTGGGCGAATAAGCTTAATTTTTTCGTATATTAGAAACCTCTATAAATCATTCCTGCTAAAATATTTATAGGTTACATTGTACTTTTTTTTTCGTACATTTTTTTTCATAATTTTTAATGTAAAAATTATAAAAGTGCACAGAAATCAAATAATTGTATTTGGGTTAATAAATATTAAAACGAGAGTAAAAATCAGCAAAAAACGATAACAATTATTGAAAATAATATTAATTCCAGATTTGATAGCTAAAATTCATTAGAAAAGTCGTAAAATTAAGTCAAATTTGGGTATTACCAATGTTAAAATGTAATAATTTTAATTGCATTTTAGATGGTAATTTATAACTTTCAATAGTTATAAATTACTATTGAAATTTATAAAATTTGTTTCTGTGTCAATTTGAAGGCAATAGACGATTCACTAAGCTTATTTTATTCATAGATAACTATAGAAGACGTACTTTCTAGTCAAATGGTATGTTTTGTGCCTCTCTGCGACAATTTGACATGAAAGATTTCTCTTCCCTTTTTTTGTTTTTCTTTTTGACTAACTGTACAAAATGCTGCTAAAGGAAATCCAGAGATACACAGTTTGAAAATTTTTAATCATTCTAACCAGTTCCTGAAAAAAAAATAATAAAAATAAAGAATTAAAAAGAAACAAGAAAAACACTTTTAATTTTCTAACAATAGCACTTAATTTTAGATTTGCGTTACATCGCATCAGGTTTTCAACTGCATAAAGCTTGAAAACAAAAAAATATTTACAGAACAAACAAAACGTGGGTCAAAAGTAAAAATATACTCATGGAAATTATTACTTGAAATTAATTTATTCTATGCTACGATTTGTGTATTACAAAATTATTTATAATTTTTTTACTACCAATAAATAGTAGCTAGCATCTAAAAGAGAAAGAAAGAAAAAGAAAGATGTAAAAAAAAAAGGGTATGTTGTTTCTATTTTAATGGCCGAGTACATAAATATTTGCATCTCAGATTGCACTTTTAAAAATTTGCGATTAAATTCATTAATGCATAATAAATGATTAGAAAAGTGTAACTTTCTAAACATAATTTTATTTTTGATGGCAATTTGATCGATATGACACATTTTGATAATTTTGTATTGACATTTAATTTTAAATTTGTTCTTTTTTTGGTGAGGGAGGTCAGAGTGGTCGCTGTTTCTCTCGGACAACGGTTCAAAGCTTTGCTACCAAAAATGCAGACCATTCATTATTAGTCATAACTTTAAGTTTCAATCGCTTATATAGTTTTAATCTATATTTCTTTTATCGAATGTATTAAAAATCTGCCTTATTGTACACTAGAGTGGCAAAATACATCTTTTAAAATAAAAACCGAAATTTATTTATCAATCCTAGCCACTTTTTTAAAGAACTAAAACCTGGCAATAAGCAGGGCTCCCAAATGGTCTGTTTTTGAATACCAGTATTGTATTAGATTCTTTTTTAAAGTTTTCTTCCAAATTTCGTAGCAATCGCCTTCGGAGATTAATTCTAGAGCAAACGTTACGGAAACCTACCATAAAATTTTCTGTTAAAAAATATTGGTATTCAGTTGGCGAACCATTTCCGAGCCCTGAATAAGTCAAGTTTTTTCAATCCTCTTTATAACTTTTGTACTCCTTTTTTTTCACACAGTTCGACGGGGGCTGAGGGGGAGGGTCTCGAATACAACGGAGAACTGAGAAATTTTTTGTCTGAAGCATATTTCATTATTCCTGTTTGACATTACAAAATTTACTTTGAGGATTCTCGTCTTTAATATACTTTCTTGGCGAAAAATATTTACATATGCATTAGGCATAAATTTAAATTAGGGCAACTCTAGGATAGTTGGCCGCAGTTTTTAAAGATTGGAAAAAAAAAATTCTCAGAATGGAAATACAAGAAATATTTATGCATATTTAAATTCCTTATACATATACTCATCCTATTTTGTGCAAAAAATAATTAAATATTGAAAACAAAAAGTGGGAAATAAAATTGAAATTAAAATGATAGATGGTCATCTCTCCTTCAAGCCGAGGAGAGATGGCCATCCAATACAAGAAAGAAAAAGTGAAGTCAAAATAGCAAAAAACAACGCATTTCGTATAATTAATAATGAAAAAGTGAAGTCAAAATAGCAAAAAACAACGCATTTCGTATAGTTAATAATGAAAAACATACAGCAAATTGCAAAGGTGCAATTATTTTACGGAAAATGAGTGGAATAAATTCGAATAAACAAAATATGAAGTATAATTTCAAGCCTTCACTTTTCGTGAAATTTTACCACATTTTTGGCAAGGGTATTCACTACACGTTTCGTGGAGCCACTTCAGGCACCTTATGCATTGTATATTCAGTCATCCTTTATGTTTGTGGTATTACTTTTTTCTCCACAAACAATTCCTCATCCAATTCTATTCCCTCGAAATCTGTAGAATCTGATAATTTTAAATGTATTTCATCTTGTTCGCTGCTGGAAGTGTCGTGTTTTTGTTTCTTTTCTCGCGTTTATTTCGCTTTTACTTTTCCATGGTTTTAAGTTTATTCATCAACTGTATCTGCTTCTGGGATGAATGTTTCCGACGTTTTTCAATATTTTCAGAAAAAATAGATCGTTAGGACCTATATTATTATTATTATTATTGAAATATTTATATTAGTTAAAATTTAATCAATTACACAATTAATAAAATTATAAACATAAAAGTTATATAATTATTTTAAATATAATTATATTTAGTTAAATCCTCACCCCGTAGAATCTTGATATAGTGATTAAAAGTGGTCATCTTTCCTCGATTTGATGTGGCCATCTATCCTGAAATTGGAGGACTAATCGCCACCCAATTTAAAGCCTCACTCCGCCATTGTATGTCTTCGTTTTAGGCTTAAAAGCAGAGACTGGATTTTGAAAGTAATAAAACCTGGCAATAAGCAGGGCTCCCAAAAGGTCTGTTTTTTTAATACCAGTATTGTATTAGATTTAATGTAAAGGTTACTACGTGCCTTAAAAGTCCACAAAGTAAAAAAAAAAAAAAAAAAAAAAAAAAAAAAAAAATGTTAAGTACGTATTGCAAAACACTCAGATACCTAACTCAACAAATATATTCAACCACTAAATTAAATAAACATTAAAATTACACTTACTTTTTATAATAGAAAAAACACAGATGCACGTCGCAATGAATAAACTTGCTGAACTCTTTCCTACGAACAAAGTTTATGCTGCAATCTGTGATCAAGTTTTGGAAATATTTCGACTGGCCTTCTCTCCTCTATGGCCATCTATCCTTGAGTTACCCTAATTTAAATACGCATTTCTTTTCATCTAACTTAAAAGCTAGGAGTAATAAACGTACAAAAATAATATTTATATTTCACAGTGTTAACTTTACATATAAACTAAAAAAATTAATATTCGATCAATATTCATTACGCAGATTAAACACGTAATTTGACTTACAGAAAATATGCAGCGATATCTGACACTTTCAACAGGTTCTAAGTGACAGTTTTGGTGATTGTTTTAACAAATAGAGAATTCTCCTGTGCTTCACAGTGTCGTGATTTTCTAGAATAAACACTAATTTTTTAGTGGAATCATTTAACGTTCACGTATTCTATATGACGTTGAATACACCGCAAGCAAAGGAAGGAATCATCGAATATTAATTAAATAAGTAAAACCTTCGCTTTCTTCTATCTACATATCTATATTATAAAGGACAACCATGTCCTTGCGTAACGCTGACGTCATTTTCACGCTGGCAAAAGCCAGTACACTGGGTGTTGGAGAAAAACTTCTTGTTTACTTTTCGTCTGCGTAGTTATCCATCGTTTTTATCTGTTTTATAATGTTATAATTAAATTGTGGTGTAGTGATGTTTTTTTTTGATATTTCTTTTCTGTTTTATTATTTTTTTTCTTATAGAAAATCGAAAAAGTTGTTATACCGGCTCATTTTTGCTGGACTAGAAATGACATGTGTAAATTCATATATTTCATATGTGGAGATGCGAGAGAACATGTTGCCCTTGGAATATAGGTGCCGCATAACTAATGCTAAAGCTAAACTAATAACATAGGGGGAAATTAAACCAGAGTAAACTAGGTATAACTAATGCTAAAGGACTGCTAACAAAATTTAAACCTAAACAACACTGTTTTTGTTTTTTTAATAACATAAAATTTAAATTTTTACTCATTTTTCACATGTAAAATGAAACTATGTCAATTTAATATTTTTTATTGTTGAATTTGCGAGTGTCTTCTTGTTATTTAGCATTTTTAAGAGTTTAAATTTTATTTGAAATATCATGTGTGTTTTCTGTTACGAGAATATTTTAGCCATAGTGTACTGGCGGTACTTTAAAATACCTCTTTAATTAATTACCTCTAACGAATTAAATTTCTCACGGGTGAGTTTTTTTTTACATACAGTAGCCTCCCTCTTAACCGGCGTCCTCTTAACCGGAACTCCGCTTTAACCGGCCGACTTTTTTCCCCAACATCAGGCAAAATTCATGGATGACGGTCTCGGGAACTCAGCTTACGCGAACTGCAATCCCGAGGAGAAGGAGGTTAAATTCAGAAAAGAGAACGTCAGTTGGTTCTAAATGGATACGCGTTGAATTCAGGGTGTGGCCCGGGGAGGGACATTCCCCCGGAACAATGAGATATCCCCTCCCCCCTCCCCCCCCGAAGATTTGAGATTTTGTGTTTTTAAGGGTCAAAAGTGCAATCCTCTCCTTGGAACTCTGTAATGCCTGATCTATCTGCAAACTGTTTTGTTTTGTACAAACATTTAGAAAGCTTGAGGGATGCGAACAGATCACCGTAGAAGATGTATAAGAGTTGTTTGAGTCTGAAAAAGATCTAGAGCTTGAAACATTATTTGAAGAGGATATAATTAGGACTGTAACTGATGTTGTTCAATACGAAGACGATCCTGATGATGATCCAGTTGCAGTTGACACTGCTAAAATTCCACATGTAGAAGAGGGTAAAAACATTAGAGTTCGTGCTACGCTTTGCTGAGCAGCGGCTAACAGCTTCCTTGGTTAAACTTATGATATTAAAGAGATGGAGAGATTATGCTGCAAAATGTCCGCCATCTTGCCTTCAACAGAAGAAGGTCACTAATTTCTTTATGGTTGATTAACTTCGATATCATAATGTACAACAAGTTCAACTTTTTATAAAGGTGTGTGGCACGATTTTCAACAATTTAATTTGTGTTAAATATTTTTCATTATTTGTTATGAGTGATAATTTTTCTTTCAATTTAGTTAATTGTAACTAGTATTCATATCACAAAATATAGAAAATATGTACTTTTTTTAAATTACACAAATTGAAAAACTGAATGTATCATACGGGTTTAATTAATTAAATTACGCATATACTTATTTAATTTTTTTTTACTTCTCCGCTTTAACCAGTTTTTCTCTTAACCGGCTAACTCTCGGCCCCGTTTAGGCCGGTTAAGCGGGAGGCTACTGTATAGCCTTTAATTTTCATTGCAGTAACTGAAAAAAAAAATTTGCATGAAAAAAATTGCACTAGATCATAATGCAGTAGATAAAGGGTTAATGAATATATAAATTAATTGAAAAGTGCAAAAAAAAAAGATATCAAACATATTTTTTTTTTACGCCAAACTGGCAAGTGGAGCCAAGTCATGGCCTGCTTTTCTTTAACACCCGGAAATATCTTTATCAAAGCGCTTATTTCCCTCATCCCTTTGTAATGTTTATGAGGAAGCTTGTTAGAGAAGACCTCCTTTTTACTCTTGAGAAAAGAACAATTTTTCCACAAACAAGGGATAACTTGATTTTCGCTTTTCGGTTTTTTTCCCCCTTCGCAGCTGACACTGCAAGTATAAACTGCTCTTTTGTCGCCGATATGCTTGAGTTTCTGACGAAATTTAAGACATCAAATGATCTAGAGATACCGTTCGTTTACGGAAAGGATAGTTTTCCCACCACAATTTATGGTGACTCGCGTTCAAGTTATGAAACAGTAGCAAACAGCGTTTCTCACATATGTCCATTCCTCCTCCTCCCTGTTATCTATGTATTTTTGCTCTCGTCGTAGGATTTTATTTGAGTAAGAAGGGCGATTTGAATGTATTTACGATCTTACGGGGCGTATGTTTGTAACTTGGTGTGTTTGTTTCCTGAGATATGGCACGTCAAATTCCGAGAAATAAGTTGTTCATCGTAGGGAAAGAGTATCAATTTATGGCCGAGTATCTAAGACAAATTAATGTCTAGCTTTAAAGAAAAACGAAGCCGGGATTTTTCTCTCGTGTTATATATTATTTTTCTTTGAATTTTGGATGGTTTGAAATATTGAGGAAAGCTTTTATACAATTTTTGTTTCATAATTTAAGAATACTTTCTACGTTATTTACGGCGTGGAGAAGTTTTATACTTATATAATTTTAAAAACGCATAAAAAAAATTATATTACATGAATTCCCAAGAATAAAACAAAAATTAAATTTTGCAGTTCTTATACAAACATTTTTTATACACTTTGATTTAAATAAATGCCAATAAATAAGTTTTATTGTACTTAAATCTGTGCAGAGAAAGAGTGATAACGTTAATTATAGGCGTGAATTTTGCGTTATCATAATTTCATGCATAAAAATTATATAAAATTTTGATTATGCACTATTTAGGAAGTTTTTAAAAAGCTTTTCTTTTTGTTACATGGCTTCATTTAAAAAAAAAAAAGTTTTACATTTCTTAATATATATATCTACTTATAATAAAAGCTGAGTGCACGTGACCGGCGGAACGATGCCGGTGCGAACCACTCTGGTCTGCGAAACGACCGTAGCTAAACGCCATGTTAGGCTTAATGAAAAACATATCTTAACATATGACAGCTAAATGATAATTTTTTCTACTTAAAATCATGTCTGTTCAGCATATTTTCATATAAAACATGTGTATCATATCCATTTATAATGTATTAAGTTCTAAATTAAAATTAAGCTATTAGAAATCAAATCTAAACAAACGGTACTGTTGCCATTCAGATTCAAATTCCAGCAAATTAAGAAACAAATGAATGACTCTTTGACGATTCATAAAAAAAAAATACGGCTAACATCTGATTCTGCTTTAAATATATTTTTTAAAGCATATTAAAGCCTTTAAGTTTTCTGAAATGCGTTTTTCATGCATTTATAAGCAGCAATTTTATTTACGACTGTTTACAAGCAGTCAGTTTACGAAATACATATGAAATATTACGTAATTTATTGAATAAATATTTTTAAAAACATTATTTAAGGATTATTCATCATTATTCATATGAATCATTCATATGAATATTGATTCATATCAATGATTCATGTATTTCACTCTTCTGTAGTGGCAACAGTGAAACGCTGTTTCTTTAGGAAAAACAGAGGGATAAACGTGCTGATTTTTCGCCACTACTCGCTTTCATCTGTCAATAGTTATTTTTGAATGTTTTAAAAGTTTTTTTAATTTTTATTATGGACTTTCGGAATGAAGGCGCCAATTGACCAGGAAAAGAATTGCGCGATCGCGGCAATCAACGGATTTCTCAGTTTGCCTGATAAACTCAGCTGAGTTTACACCGAACAGAATTAAACACCCATACGCACAATTTTTTGTTTATTTTTTATCTAAACTGTGCATATTTTAAATTCATGTTCATAAAGTGTTTATCATTTACAGGAACGTTTCATTATAATAAAGATTTAAAAATCAAAATTACATTTTTTTTTTAAATTTTACTAAATTTTTGTACCGTTAAAAAACATAGCTTTTTGTATGTGTATTACTTTCAATGATGCACATAATGGTGTTTTAGTTTTGGCCAAATATATGAATCAAATTTTAAAGTTTCATCTAAAATTAAAAAATAAACATCTGATTTTTTAAAGAAATGCCATATGTTTTTTGTTTTATTTTTTAATTTCTTATTTCACCTATGCTGCATTTTTTAAGCTGAATTTAATATATTTCTGTGAATTATTTTTTGCTGTTTGAAAAATGCAACAGCTTTTTTTTTTTTTTTTTTTTTTTTTTCAACTATGCATATATTTTTAAAAGCATTTACAGACATGCCACTTTCCAGCGAAAACAGGGAATTCCATTTTTTCGGCACAATTTATCATCCCTGGGATTGATGCAAATCAGTATTAAAATTTGTTGACATTTTTAGGACGAGAAGGGTGGTGTGGGGGGGGGGGGGGGGGGGGTAGCAGAATTTGACAAAATAAAAATGCGAGTATAAACAGCTGCAATTTGAGTTTATTTCTAATCCTTTCCCATGACCTACTGTGCATTTAGCCCATGTATAGAAACAAACAGCATGAAAAAAACATATAGCCAGGAGCTTGCAACTATCATCTGTCTGCTTTCCCCGAAGGATTCCAAAAATCATCAAAATATCGTAGAAAAAGGGTGGTTTCATCAAACGAATATGAATTCCATCAAAGGATCGCAGAAAAAAGCACAATTTTTCCCAAAGGGTCCTTTAGAATGCATGTTTCGTCTAAGGATCATGGAATATGTGAATGTCGTCAAATAATCGTAGAAAAAACATGAATTTCATCAGATGACTGCAGAAAAAATTCATTATTTGATCAAAGTATCGCGAAAAACGTGAATTTCGTCAAATAATCACAGAAAAAATATGTTTTTTGATTAGAGGATCACAGAGAAAACGAGATTTTCATCGAAAGGTTGCAAAAGTGCAAGTTTCAAGATAAGATCCTAAAAAAAAAAAAAAAAAAATGTAAATTTTGAAATCGGGGGATCTTGAAGCTTATTGGTTCATCAGTATCAGGTGAACCGTTAGTCAGCTAAATTTTCTGTTACGTAACTAATTTGCTGCATATATTCGGATGCACCTGTGCTTCTGTCAACGTATTTTGATTGTAAGGTAAGTCTCGCTTGCTCTGCTGTTTATTTATTTATTTTTTTTTTTATTAGGATTTTTGCATTAGTTGTTTAAAATGCACCCTTTATTGGTGAATATATCGATTTTTACATGGTTTACCGTTTTAGAGACAGACGATTCAGCCAACGGCTGCCGAAAAAATTCAGAGTCTGAAAACATCGAGGGTGTATTACCAAACGTCCATCAAAATTTAAATTTAATTCAGTTAGAAGAGAAGTACCATACCTTGACGATGTTTCAGACCCTGACTAGGATCCCTTTTTCTAAACATTAAATTATTGATTTTTTTTTAAATTTTAACTGATTGTTTGTTTTTTATGTAAATATTTGAGATTTTTTTTGTATGAAACTCCCTTTTTTTTTATGAATCGCCGTCTCATTTATTGGTATTTCTTTATATTTATCCTTTTACTTTTATTTTATGTTTAATAAATTTTTTGGCAGTTGTGAGCGAGATTTTACCTGCATTCGTAGCAAATTTTTCAAGATGGCAGTAAAACTTCGTTTTTAAATCTTTATGTTACTTATAAATTCATGTTTTTACATCATTTTCTATTTTTTTGTGCAAATCATTGATTTATAAATAACATAAACATTTAAAAATTTAGTTTTTCCGTCACCTTGAAAAGATTTTTGGCACAATTTTTTTCGCCAAGCGGTGCAGGATGCGGAACTCTTCCCTGAATTTTGTCAAAGAAACGTGAGAGGTGTAATTCGTCAAAAAGGCGCAGGAAAAACGTGAATTTTGCAACAAATCCCGATAAAAACACTCATTTCGTGAAAGGATTGTGGTAAAAACAGTCATTCTGTCAAAAGGCTGCGAAAAAAACATGAATTTCATCAGAGATGTGCAGAAAAAACGAGAATTTCACCATAAACATTAAATTATTGATTTTTTTTTGTTTGTAAATTTTAACTGATTGTTTGTTTTTTGTGTAAGTATTTTTAGTTTTTTTTATATATTTTTTTCTGTATGAAACTCCCTTTTTTTCTGAATCGCCGTCTCATTTATTGGTATTTATTTATATTTATCTTTTTATTTTATATTAGTAAGTTTTTTGGTAGTTGTGAGCAAGATTTTACCGGCATTCGTAAAAAATTTTTCAAGATGGCGGAAAAACTTCGGTTTTAAATCTTTGTTATTTATAAATCCATGTTTTTACATCATTTTCTATTTTTTGGGCAAAATCATTGATTTATAAATAACAAAGATTTAAAAATGATGTTTTTCCGCCGTCTTGAAAAGATTTTTGGCAAGATTTTGAACAATTTTTTTTTGCTAAGTGGCACTCTTCCCTGAATTTTGTCAAAGAAACGCGAGAGGTGTAATTCGTCAAAAGGGCGCAGAAAAAAAGCAAATTTTTCAACAAATCCCGATAAAAACACTCATTTCGTCAAAAGGCTGCGAAAAAAACACGAATTTCATCAAAGATGTGCAGAAAAAATGAGAATTTTGCCATAGGGTTGTTGGAAAAAGCTCTCCCCCCCCCCCCTTTCGCATGAGGTGGTTCATATTTTCTTCATTTGAAGGTTGACTTTTACAAACACTATTTTTTTAATGCTTTTGAGGACTTGCCACTATCTGAATAATCATGCATATCAATCACCGTTTAATTGAGTCTGACTTAATGTTGTAAACTTACAATAACACTTTCCCGTCATTTTTGACGGGGCCATATGCTAGTATATATATATATCTTTCTTTTGTGAATAAAAGTATTAAAAACAACTGTTTTTCATATATATATATATATATATATAACCATTAATTAAACATTACCGACCATCATCAAAAACTGCAATATTGTGAATGATTGACTACACGCCATAAACCAACAAGATAGAAATGTATGTGTAAAATAAAGTACCGTATACCTAATTACAAGAACCAACACGGAAGAAAAAAAGAAAAACATGGAAAAACTTATATATCGAATTACGTTTTCAAGAGTACAGAATTCAATGATATAAGCAAATCGGTTGTTTTCTGTGGGAAAAAAGCTATAAGCTGAGACTTTTTTCCCCCCTGTACTCAAACAACTAATATAATCAAAATAATAGTCTCAAGATGAATACAGAACACTATCAAATGGCATGAAATGGAAAAAAAAAACTACAACCCATTAAATATCCAACCTATAGCAATAGAAATCTCACAAAACATACCGTATTAATTCCCAGTAGATTTTCAAAATACACTCCCGCACATGGAATCCGAAAAGCATGATAAGATTAAGGTGAATAAAACAGTTAAGTTAACGCAGAAATTAAAAGCTATGGAGTCACTTAATTCATGCTGAAATATTGTGATAAATATAATATAATATAAATAAAAAATAATTACATTATTTATAATACCTAAAAACAATTTTAAATTGTATAATAACAATTTTACAACATTGCCAAAATTCAGCGTTTATAACCACCTAGTGTAAAAAATTAAAATTATAACTTTAATAGAGGCTATTTAAAAATACAAAATTTATAGTACTGCAATCTATTATTTTATTTTAAAAACTATTATGATTATACAAATGCCACAATAAGTAGAACCTAATACATGCTAATGAATTAAAATGTATCAACTGCATTCCTACACACATCCTAATAAAAACAATACCATACTGTATTTCATTATTCAGTTTTTTTTAAATAAATTAAATGTTAATACAATATATTCTATTACCATACCATTAAACCTGCACTGAGAAATTAAAAAACTTTTTTAACTTGATAATACATAGAATATAGGCTATATGCTAAAAAATAAAATAAATTATATTATAAAAATATAATAGTCTTAATATTTAGCTTTACATATAAAAAATGAACAGGAAAAATAAATAAATAAATAAATAATTAAATTATAAAATAAATAAATAAAAATGGATGTTTATATAAGATTGTCAGATACTAAAATTCCAAATAGCCTAAAGATCACATATATAGTGTGTGAATTATCCTAATATTAGTCATAAAAAAGCTAAAAAAATATGATTGTGCCACTCAAACATATAAACCGATAATTAATCATGGAATACAATGTTGAAAATAAAACAATATTAAATAGTATAGAGGAATAATAATAATAAAAAAAACTATTTACCCAATTTTAAAACATACAGTATAACATTAATAAATCAAATAAACCAATATGCATAATAATCACTAAAAAGTTGGTATACTATTATTAATTAATATGACATTGTCCTGAGTAGACTAAATTAAAAATAAGTTAATATTGAATTTGATTATATAAGTTAAATTTAATATGAAAAAAGAAAAAAAAAGAAAAAAAAAGAGGAAAAGTCCCCAATTACATATAAAACATCAAATCAACATCCATATAAAATACGTATTAGAAATGTAGTTATAATACAAAAGCCCCATTTATTTATTTTTTTATAAATTAACCATTGCGTATTATCCAGACAACACCACCCTCCTCCGTACTCTAACATCTACCACCCAACCAACCTATAGTAATTGTTTATTTTTATTTTACAATTTTTAATTTTTTATAAATATTTTTTTATTTTATAATTTTTTTGTAATTTTGTTTACGCATGTGTTATTATTATTTTTTTTTTATAGATCATGTAAGTACTAATTGTATATTAATGAATATATGAATTTTTTTGGAAAACCATGATTTAATGCATCATAAATTAGATTTTTAATATTATTGTTAATTAGATGAGAAGAACATAAACATTTTATTCTATATAAATGATTAAGTAGTATATTTCGATATATAGAATGATGAAGACAAGATTTAAAATTTGTAAATGTATTAACTTTGAATTTAAATTCTTTACGTTTATCATATAAATCAGTTATTGTTTTGTTGTCTTTTATTGTAATTTTAAGATCTAAGAAGTTAATAGTATTACTAGATAAGAGGTTTTCCGTTAATTCCAAATTAGTGGGATAATCAACTGGAAATTGAGAAATTTTAGATTGATCAGTGGCAATTAAAATTATGTCATCAATATAACGATATAAATGGAGATTATTATTAGTAAAAGTACGTTCATAGTGATATAAGTATAAGTCTGATAATAAACTGGATGTACAACCACCTTGTGGTATACCGACGTGCTGTAAATATAATGTATTATCTTGCAATATATAATTATTATAGATAATAAAGTTTGTTAATGATTTAAAATAAGCGATATCAATATTAGATGGTAATTCCAGTTTTTTATAATACTTTTTAAATAATGCATTTATTATATTATGTAAATCTAATAAATCTATATTATTAAAAAGATCTTTGAAGTCATATGTCGTTATGTTATATACACAGTTAATATATATATATGAGTGTATTTGCTATGCCTACTGCTAAGACGGTATGGTTTTAATTTGGTAATTTGTTTTTTATTTTTCCTCTTTCCTTTTAATCTTGTTTTGTTTTGAACTTAATTGGTGTTCAATGGTTTATCTTTATGTTTTATGTGTGTAGTAGTCCCAAATTCATATTCTTTAGCTAATTTATGGCTAATATGAAGATGAAACCACAAATTTTATTTGTGGAACTTAAGGCATTTGGGACCCGACGATTCTGTCTAAGTTTTACAAATTTCTATTATTCCATTTCAGTTATTCAATTCCTGCTGTTTTTTTACTGTGTTTTTGGAATCTATGTTATGTGTGTTGGAAGGAACTGCATTTTTGCCATTTTTTTAATGTCATTTTATTCATAATTTCACTGTTTTTGTTGGTGGTCGGTAATGTTTATTTAATGGTTATATATATATATATATATATATATATATATATATATAACCCTTATAAACCAATACAAATGATCATCTACAATTGTGAATATGCAAATTAAAAATGAAGTTTACTCTTTATAAAATAAAATAAAAAAACATCATCATATCAAGCAAGAGAAGGAATTGAAAATAGAGTAAACACTTTATATCATAAAAATATTGGAAACATTGAAAAAAAGGAAATATTTGTGGAACCAAGGCAGAATCTTCTGGCCCAAATTACCTTAAGCTCCACAAGTAACATGTACGGTTTCATCCCTGCAAAATCCATAACAAGCTAAAACTGCAAAACTTGGGTTATCGTACACAGTAAATCCCGAAAAACGAAGCCAAAAATAACAAGAGATAAAAAATAAAAGGGTTTAAAGAAAGCATTTACCTCCTGAAGAACCAACGAAGTCAGCAATGACACAACAACTTTCAAGAAGTTCTAAGATATGATTTGTACATATTGCCAGAAGTATTATAAGTACAAAACTACTTATATAACCACGGAGTTAAGAAAAACAATGTAATATTGTTGAAATAGATTAAATACAGTTCTTACCACTATTATAATATGAGGTATACTGTTTATATATACAGTAATTGATCAACTTCAGGTTCAATTTTTGGTTTCAATTAAACTTAGTAATGTGGATAGATTTTGCTCTTTTCCTTAAATATTTCTAATGGCTTTTTGACAAATGATTTATTTTATTTTTAATAATTTATAATATTTTAAGGAAATCAACCATTAATTTTTTTCCGTTTTTCAATTGTAATTAACCATTAAAATATACAGTAAATATGGGATAAAACCTTCAGAAAAACCATTGGGAAAAAAATTATGGAGAGTTTGTTTCCTATCGTATATGGATGCTATAAAATCTTAATGAGGTAAAAAAAAAAAAAAAAATCGTATGTCATAGGATAATTGTAATATACGGCTCTTTGCAAACAGCCAGACAAATTGAACAATCATCCGCATTTTCCAATTAGTCTGATATTTTTCGGACTCATTGCAAAGAACCTATGCAGAGTTAGGCTATTTGGAAAATGATCATTTTTTCCCCCGCAGAAAGCCTATGTCCAGATTGTTGCAAATAGACTATGTAGCTGTAGACTAATTAGAAAATGACCATTTAATTTCTCATTAGTTTTCTTTCCAGACTCAGTGCAATAAGCCTAAGCAGTTTTAGACTAATTAGAAAATGACTATTTCTTTGTCCAGATAGGCTAGTTTAATCTAGGCCTATTTCAATAAGTAGGTACTGAATGTTTCATAATTTTGCTGTAAAAAATAGAATCAGAATTTCAAAACATTCATAAAAATGTTGTAAAAAATCTTATTGACAGATTTGATTAAAGCATATAAGTGTCTGGGCAGATTTTTAATGTTTTCCAGCATTACGTAGAGAAAATCAGTTGCTGGAGGGGGAAAAAATATGTATACATATAAAGGAATGTACTAATTAAATCGGCACATGAGGGAAATTTTTAATGTTTTTCTAACTTTAATGTTATTTTGAACACTTATAATGTTCACATAAAATTGTCGCTAATATGAAAATACTAATACAAGAATAGATTAAGTAAATAAAATTAGGCTGACTTTTTAGTTTTAATATAGTTCTTAAAGTTACCAGAAATTTGAAGTTATCATCCCTAGCTGTTTTTCTTTTCCACAGGTGACACTCTTGTGACACTCCGATGAACACAATCGATTTGCCTTGTTACACGCGAATTTTTTGTTTGGCACCGAGCAGTTATAGGTGTTATATCTCTGACCTCCAAAATCCGTTTTATAGGCTATTTTTTGACACTTCTTTTTTTTCGTAAATGCATGAGATTAGCAGATGCTCTTATTTAAAAATTATCAAATTGGGCAGTTTTTTGTGTTTTTCGATAAAGGCCATCTTTTAGTTATGAGATTCAGATGGCTGCTATTAAATTTGTCGTTTTGGACTAAATTTCCAGGCGCGGTCGTCCGATAAAGGAAGTCATGTGAACCGCTTATATCTCAAAATGTAATTCCTTTATCGCATTAAAAAAAAAAAAAAAAAAATCTAAATTATTTAAATAGGCATGTAATTTGTAAATGCGTCAGAAAAACGTTTGTCGAGAAAAAAAAAATATTTTTTAAGATTCTTAATATCTAACTAATTTTTTTTTGTCATACATTTGACTTGTTTGATCGGAGTTATGATTTAATCTGCGATAATATTCATTTTTAATGCATCAATTATGTATTTTGATAGACCTATGATACAGGCAAAAGGAAAATTTTTCACTTCCCTTCGTAAAACTTTAGGTTGTTAAATTTTAAGAGGATTCATGGATATACTGTTTGAATTCTTTGCAAAATAAACACTTAAAATTAAAAAAAAAAATATCCCTGATTACTAATCTCAGGCATTCAAGCGCGCTGCAAGCAATTTTTATTTTAAGTGCGCTACAGACTTAAAATTAAATTGAACTAATCGCTAATTTCAGGTACTCATGAGCATAATTCATATCTGCCAATAAGGCAGATTTCTAATATATTAGTTATAATAATTGCCGTTCAGCAGCCCATCTTCTCTACATATTGCTGGAAAAACAACAAAATTTTACGTCATCTGCAGGATTTATTAACACAACAATTTTCCTTATACATTTATTATAATTATTTTCACGCAGGAACCCCTTTTTCTCTAAGTAAAGCTGGGAAAACATTAAAAATCTGACTTAGCTGCAGATTTCATTATTACAGAAAATTCCTTACATGTTTTTAATAATTATTTTCATTCAGTAAACTATCTTCTCTACGTAATGCGGGAAGAACATCAAACATCGGTCTCATCTACAGGTTTTATTGATACTGTGCTTTCTTACATATTTTCACAATTATTTTTATTCATATTCTCTACATAATTTCGAGGAAACATTAAAAGCCTGTCTCTTCTGCAGATTTTATTGATACTTCTGCACGGGTTGTTTGCGAAAAATTTACCCTTAAAATAAAAATGAATTATTCACTAACCTTTGACACTCAATCGCGTTACTGAAATCTGTCAATAACAATTACCTTATATATTTTTCCATGAGGATTTTAAATTCTTGCTCCCTTTTTTATACTAAAATAAGGGTACATAAACGTTCATAATCTTAAATTTAGTGAAATAAGTCTGAATAAAATTATACTCTTTGGACAAATAGCTAGTCATTTTCTAATTACTATAGAACTACATACACTCATTGCAATAAGAGTGAAAGCTTGAGGCTGACTGAAAACAAATGGTCAGTTTCCAATTTGCCCAACACTGCATAGGTTTTTTTGCGTCTTCTTTTCCTTAAAAAAAAAAGAAAAAAAAAAGAAAATTTTATATACATGAATTCACAATTACTGAACTATTAATTATTCAAATATTAAAAAAAAAAAAAAAAAAAGAAGAAGAACGAATGGAAGAAAAGATAGAGGAGAAAGAAAGAAAGAAATGTGAAATGTATCATATGCACTTTTCTTTAGATCCCAGCAATTTAAAGTAAAATTTGATTTTAATAAAGACTATTTTCAATAAAATATTAAACGAAAATTTTAATATGAGATTAACTGATAAAGACTATTTTAGATAAACGTCGTTGATATGTACAGTTTATTTTTATTTTGTTTTCCAGTAAATAATTTTATGTTATGGTAGTAATAAGTAAAATTCAAAACAATTTGTAGGATATTTTTTATATTATTATTTATATAAATGTAATTTGAAAATTAAAATTATTAATCTAAAAATTAATTCATAACTATCAACTGCCTTTATTTGAAAATGACTTTTTACAATTACTATTTAAGTAAATACAATAGAAAAAATACACGAGAAAGTTGGTGGTGTTTAATTTCTTAAAAGCGAATTTTACTTTTTCTTTTAAAGTTTTATGTTATTAATTTGATAAATATGAGTCCGTCTTTACATGTAGATGATTTTTTAAATTTATGTTTATATAAATGTAGTAAATAAATCTATAAAACTACTAGCTGAAATTTAATTTCATAAAAGAAAATTTAAATTTTCCTTTAAATAAATATGTTATGGTATTAATTTCATAACTATTAATCCATATTTATTTGAAAATATTTTTCTAATTACTGTTAAAGGAAAGTTGATGTGTCAGTTATGTTATTTAAAGAAATATAGCAAATAAGCGTAATAAGTTTTACCAATAACCTATTTTTAAATAAGAATTTGGATAAGTAAAAAAAAAAAAAAAGATTTTTTTCTATGCATTTTTAGTTTTGATGAAAATGGGTATGTTCTTGAATATCATGATTCAACATCATTATGACTGAGAGTATAATTATGACTTATGCTTTAACAACGTGTCTGTAAAAGTTGTTTTGGAGCTTGAAGAGAAACTGAAAAATTGGTTGCGATAATGTAATAACAAATGACATTAGGCTTGATTTAAATTTTTTAAATCAATTGCATTGGAATTTAGATTTATTTATGAAGGGAAAAATCATATGTTAAAACTATTGAAATAAATAAGTTTATTTTAATTTAATTTTTTTAAATCAAGACTGAAACCAGATTTTTTTTTTTTTTTTTGGGGGGGGGGGGAGGATTTTGGAAGGGGAAAATCCTTTCGATTTTAAGATAAAAGCCTTTATTTTAAATAAAAGTATGTGAATGCATCCTTTTAAACTTATTTTGCCCCCCCCCCCCAATTTCTTCTCACTATGGCTTTGTTTTAAATAACCTTACACTATAATAAAAACAGAAAAGCTAACAGCCGTATAAATTTATAAGGTATTTAAAAAATTTTAATTAACTTTGATGATTTTTTAAAGCTACTCCCTCTGCATATCGCCATTAGCAGTGAATCCTTAATTATTTGGTAAATTTTATTGAAACTTTAAACTAAACGAAAATTCACGAAATTAATTTACATTCATTAAGAGTAACCATTCACAATATTCTTCAAATTAGTTATATTTAAGAAAATCCAATTGAATTTTAAATTACAACATTAATTCTATATTTATATAAGTATATTTAATTCTGGGACTAATGTTACAAAGCCTATCTACTTTCAATAATATTTTAAAATTTTATAATAATATGTTAAATTAATTGCAAACAATGTGTTATATTTGAATGAAAAAAATATCTTAATATACTTTATTTGAGACTTAAAAAAAAATGAAGATGAAATTTTTAATAAATATTATTTGAGACTTTAATGTTTGCTATCCATAATTTGCCCTACAAACCTTATGACGACAAAATTATTTTTGAAATATTTATTCGTTTATGGAAAAATGACAACCTCATTCCTACTTTATGCAATTTATTTATAAAAATTTTTCAGGATAATATTAATATAAAAAATAATTTAGCATTTTTTTCTTTATTTCTAAAAGTTTCAGCTTAAATAAGTGTAATAAAAAGAATCTGAGAAGGCTATTGCCTAAAAGTTATTTTCATGACTTTTTCTTTGAAAACATAATTTACGTTATTATTTGAATAAATTTTACAAATAAATATAATTATTTTATTATATAATAATCAATTATATATGGGAAATATAATACTTAAATAAAAGTTCATCTGCAATTTGTTTTAAATTTTGCTTAAAATCTACACTGTAAAAAAAAATTTGTAAAGTTACTAAAGTTTTTCTAGGAAACTGGGATTCCTAGAACTTTTTATGTAACGGCAACAACAAATATTCATGTAATAGACACACTTTTGTGCCGAAAATCAAAAAATCTGTAACGTTACTAAGAATTTTTTAGGAAACTGAGATGCCTAGAACTTTTCATGTAACTACAGCCAGGTTTACAGATAAAATTTTAGTAAGATTACTGCAATTTTAATAGATTCATTTGTAAAGTTACAGATTTCTGTAGCTTTACAAAAACTAGTTTTGTAGATTTGCAGCTTTTTTTGTACAGTTACAGATGACAGTTTAGTAAGCATGTAACTTTACATCTGTAGAGCTACAGAATTTTTTTTACAGTGTATACTGATGTATTGAAACATGGTGAAAATTGTAGGAAATAATTCAAGAATTAACCTGTAAAAGTTGTTTTACTGCTTTAAGACTATTCTAACGGAAAACTGAATATACGCGTTAATGGTGATGAAAAATTCGACGTGAAATAGCTGTATTTTGACTACCTTAAAATAAATTGCATGACAATTTATCGTGATTGATGTAAAAAAAAAGTACATTAATCACTAAAGGTATATAAATAAATTTTATTTTTATTGTTTAATAACATATTTAATAGAAAAAGATAGACATTAAAAAATGCATGTTTTTTTCCCTATCAAATTCGCATGTCAACATATCAACTTATTTTTAATTGTTCTTGAAACAAGAATTTTCAACAGAATTTAGTAAAACCTTGAGTAAATACTTTACACTTATCCTTGTGCAATAATAACATTATAAATCAGGTATCTGTTTAGGAAAAATTTTTGTTCTTAAAAGGTCCACAAAATTTTCCATCCCAAAACAGGGCCCTTCACAAATTTCTTTTGTTTTAAAAATAGACCTTTCACAAATCTTTTCCACCCTGAACCTTTCACATATTTCATCACTTAAAAACAAAATATCACCTTATAATAAAATGTATATTTTTAACTTGTCGTTTTCATTATTTTAGTCGCTTTTTAAGTAAGACAGTGAACTGAAACTTTTTAAAGTTCACATTATATATTTTACAAAATCTCACTTTCACAAAACAATTGAACTCACCAAAGAACATATTACTTAGTTTTTCTATACGTAAAGGATAGATATATAAAGCCCTGAATATAGCGATAATTTCAAATTCACAAAATTATGACTAGAATTTTGAAAAATATGAAAAAAAAAAACTTTACAATATCACAAAAATAGGATTCTGTAAGAGAAATCTGGGAATACCTCTCTAAATATATGGATTTTTTTCACATTTTCATCATTAAATATTTTTGTAGAAAAAGTTAAATTATCCGTTCTCACATAAATAGTAGGGTAAGATCATATGTTTATGTTAATCTTACAGAAAATGAAAGGAGTTTATAATTTCTTTTGACAAGGAATAAAATAATTTACTTTACTACATTAACTAAGTAACTGAAATTAAAATACTTCAATATAAAGTCTACAGATTTAATATTAAAAAACAAAAGAATGATTATATTTATAAAAATATTAAGAAATTGCACAAAAGATGCTCACCTCTTTATCATCGTTAGAAAAAACATAACCACTTATGTCCATGTAATTCTTGCTGCCTTTTCTTCAAGCATTGCTTACTAGATCTTCAAGCATTGTTTCTCTATATCTGATCTTATACCACGAGAATATCGGGTTTTATCCTAAGATAATGAGGATGGAAAAAAAAGCCATTCCTAACGATGTCCCCGTAAAGGATAGCAAAAGTTTCATTATGGGAAATAAATTCTTATAAATATGCAACACACAATAATATGAAAAATTCCTGTAACTTTAAATATGTTCATATTTATAAATTTTAAAAGCTATCAAAAATTGAAAAAAGTAAAAATAAATAAATAAACTTTTCAAGACGAAAATACCACAAATGGCAATATGAAGATACCGTAATGATATTTTATTCTTCTTGGCTAGAGTTAAGTATTTCAACCATTGTTCGATAGAGTGTTTCTCAAATTGAGTGAAAACTAAGATATCCTAAAATTCGATAGAAAATTTTATATCCTGTTTTATCCGACTATACAGCTTTACTCTTCTTTCCTTTATTGCTCATTAAATAAAACAAAGTCTTAGCTCAAAAATTCAGCAGTTTTATTTTATTTTCCTAGTCGAAACATATATATTTTTAAAATGAGTTTTAAATTGTATTCACTAAATTATCTGTAGTTACAAACACTCGCCACAAGACAGCACTTTCAATTGAATTTGAAATTTGAATTGCAAATGAACTTGAATATTTCAATTACATATTTTTCACAAAACAATGCTTTTTGTCTTATAACGTTGTTGTGATTAATACTTTTGAATATTTTTGGATAACTTTGCTTCGTGAACTCATATCTGTAAAAATTATTTTAATACTTGAAGACAGTGTTAACGAGAAAATGAAAATACAAATTAAAAATAACGTAAAACTTGATTTGTATATACAGGGTGTAAATAAATTATTATTCGAATTTCCATGACTCATAACTTTTGATTGAAGAACATGACGAAAAATATTATTACATATTCGTAAAGTACAACTCAAAAAGTTGTTTTAATAACACAAAAAAAGTTACACATGCGTAAAGCTGCAACTCAAAACATTATTAATCAAATAATGATTATAATCAAAGAATAATTAATATTTTATCAAGTTTATCAAAATCTTATTAATTAGCAAAAAGTTACTCAATAATGAATTATGAGCACAAAATTAGATAGATATTACACAATTCATTAATCCCTTGGGGACAAGCAACCGGTATACGTGACGCGTAAGATGCTCAGAATCCGTGATTATTCTCATCAGTAAATTTTTTTTGTAAATTTTGCCTTATTTAATCCGAGCATTTTTCCGATTTAATAAGGCAAAAATTTCCTATTTTGAAAAACCGGTGATAAAGGATTAAAAATTAAACAGAAGACGCTCGTCCCGAAAGGGTTAATAAATCTTTGATAAATGTGACAAAATTTTCATATTAATTATTATTTTACTATAACCGTTATTTGATTACTAATGCTTTGTGTTGCAAATTTACGCATAAGTAACTTTGTGGTATTAAAACAACTTTTGAGTAGCAATATTTTAAAAATATGTAATAATAATTTTCGTTATGTTATTAACCCTTTATCTACTGACGATATTTATAAGCACCATTAAAATAATTTGTTATAAAATTCATTTAATACATCGATTCGTTGTAATACAGTTTAGAATTAGTTATAGATACATTACTTTATCTTGTTCCAAAAGCATTATTGGTTACACAAAACAAAAATATTTTTAAAAGGATGATTTCTTTTGCCTTTGCACCTTTTCAGCTTTCTTGCCGTTGGGAGGGGGGAGGGGGATTTTTCAACTCGGAAATATTTCTATATTTCTAGTGTAAGAACATTATATTTATACATTTCCTAATTCTACAAAATACTTAGAAAAATATTTAAAATAAAAGATTTGAGTGGTGTTATAAATATTACACAAAATCTTTATAAATTCAAATTTAATTAATCCTTCTAAATCCTTCAGGTCTTCTAAAATCGTTCTAAAATTTATTAAATGATTATATAAATCTTCTAATGAAGTTTAACCAGTTCACGAAAAATGCTTTAGAAGATGAATTTTTCATGAATTCATAATTCAGTACATAAAGGGTTAAATAAAAATTCGTCAGGTAAGGAAACCTAAACAATAATTTATATACACCCTGTACTATATATTATATTTTATATATAAAAGGACATGGGTTTCAAAACTCACCTTATCCACGAAAGAATGTTTTGGTAGACTGAGTTCTATTCCCAAATCCCCGGTATATAAAGACGAGTTTTGTAAGTACACCAAGATTTTGCAATGCCAGAAACATACGATAAATCTAGTTTTGCTGCAGATTGTAGTGTTTTTCAGTTCAGGTTCACTAAAAAAATAGATTAATAAGCAAAAGCACTATTTTCTTTTTCTTTTTTCCTTCTTCTTTTTTCTTTCTCTTTTTTCGTGTAAAATTCTGCAAAATAATGGTGAATTATGGTTTTCAAAATAGGGATGGTCTCAGTTACTAGAGTTATTGACAATATTTATGAAAAAAAAAATTAGTAATGAAAAGTACAATTCTTTAAAATTTTGTCAACAATAATTTTTAATGTAATTTAACCCTTAAATGCCGGGTGTTGCTTTTCGGCAATATACCCAATTTAGGCCCTAAAATACTATTAGAATAATATTGAAGCTATAATGTCTAATGTTGCCAATAAAATACATTCTAAAAATATTATTAAATCGATTTTCAACATGTAGATAGCAACACTTGTGCTGTTTAAGAATAAAGATAGATTTATTTTTTCAATTGTTGCTACTTGTTCTTTTTGGTTTATTTGGAAGCTTGCGAAATATCCTATTTTGGCCTGCAGTGAGCAAGTAAAATTTATTTCTTATTATAGTTCCTGAAATTCTTGTGTGTTTAATATTATAGAATTTTATCAAGGAAAATTATTTTTTAAGTTAAAGACCAGCATTGCCGAATAGTAACAAACTATTTTTTAGCCGTAAACCGTACTTAAAACAAAATAGGATTTTCTTAAGTATTTTCCCCGTGATTTATTTAAAAAATGAAAGCTGAAAAACATTATTACGATGATTTTTGAAAAGTCAGGCATTTAAGGGTTAATGTAGTAATTTTTTAATCTAGTTTATTAAATTTATAATTAACTTCAGCTATAAATTTAATAAATTGCGTATCGTTTTAAAGGAAATTTTAAACAAAAATATAATCTGTTTGATGTTTTAAAATAAAATCATCATTTAAAATGTGAGAGGGAGAACGACTTCACCAATCAAAAATTATAAACGGTTCTTCAATAAAATGTATCGATTAATGTATTAAAATGCTTAACGTTTTGTAATCTTACTTTATTGTTATTTTTATTTTCAATTAAAACATTATTTTCAATTTAAAAGATTTTTTTTTTTTTTAATCCCTTGAAGGGCGCCGATATATTATACTGGGTGGTCCGTCTTTTGGTTTCTTTTTCGAACTATGAATATTTAACAGGTTATTTGTGTCAGCTGTCATGTGTCATGCATGTATGAACTGTCAAATGTATGCCATTTCTAATTATGGACTCGTTGACAACACAACAACGGTGCAATGGCACACACTGCTCGCCAAACCATCAACTTATTGAACGAGAAATTTCCAGATCGCATAATTTCAAGAAATTCTGATGTGAATTGGCTGCCAAGATCGTGCGATTTAACCCCAATGGATTATTTTTTCTGGGGGGTTTCTGAAAAATAACGTGTACGCCAATGCCTCCCACACAATCCAAAACATCAAACATAACACCCGGGCTGAAATTTTGGCCATGGATCCGCTCATTCTGGGAAAAGTCATCGAAAATTTTAATGTTAGCAGTGGCCACATGTGCGATATTGTATTCCAATACATAAAGGGCATAGACCTTCCATGTTCAATAAAGAATTTCGATTTTCACTCATAAAAAATGCGTTTTCATTCATAATAAAAAAAAATAACCAACAGATGGACCACCCTGTACATACCACTAATAATGACCGCCGCGGCGAGCGGCCCATCTTCGTCCGCAGCCCTTTATTCTTCTACTGTAGTCCGACTCTTTTGCGGAAGCAAGATTCGTAGGTCCCCAGCCACGCCCCGAGTGAAAGACTCTCTAGCGAAAGCAACGTTGAAAAAAAAAAATCAAAAATTGTAAACGGACAAATTTAAAACGGAAATTACACAAATTAAAGACACCGAAAAGCGGGAAGGGAGGGCTCTACCGGACGACTCCTAGCTACTTCGATCCCATTATTAGTCTAATTTTAATTCCTAAATGCCTCATCAGCAGCTTAATTTTAAAACTAAATTTTTCTTTATTCAGTGTACGCAAAGATAAACTTTTACTTTTTTTCCTATAATTTTTCTTGTAAATCCTGGTGTCAGTCAATCATTTTAACAATACATTTTTACAATAGAAGTAATTTTCCCACTGAAAGGGTTAAATGCTAACTTTTATATGTTTTCGTTTCATTTTCCTCATCCATACTTGCATAATAATATTACTATTATTTTAAAAATTACACATTTATATAGCTAGTAACACACATTATTAAAAAACAGGACAAATCTTCCTGAAGCTAAGAAAATATCGTATGACCAAGAAGCAAAATATACAATAACCTCTTCCGAGTTATACCCACACGATTGCGAAAAGCGTTCTTTATCTTTAGAAGCCTCGGAAACCTATATATTTTCAAGATTCAAAGGAAACTTTATAAAACAAAGTTTTTTTTGTTTTACTCAACTGATTTTCGGAAATGTTTCCGATTAATTTTTATAGTGTAGTGCAGTAGAGTCCCGATTATCCGAGTTAATATGGACCAAGCTCACCTCGGATAAGCAAAAAACTCGTATAAACTGCTTTTATACACCAACTATGGAGATGAAACATAAATTTTATTTAATTCACGGATTTTTATGATACTAGTAACATTTCTTTGATATACATTTCCGGTACTTAAAAAAAAAAAAAAAAAAAAAAAAAAAAAAAAAAAAAAAAAAAAGCTGGGAATGAAATTGTTTATTTGAAAAAGCCCTTGATAATTTTTTGTTTGTTGAATGTCAATTTTGCAGCAGTTTTTTTTTTTTTCTTTCCGCTGCAGTATTGAGCTACTGCATGGCTATCAATTTCTAAGATTTTTTTCTCACCACTAAAACTTACCAGTAAATTTTGCCTAATTCAGTGGCCGAAATCTAACAATTGACAACGATTAAACATGGCAAATTTTTTTTATTAAATTATAGAGGAAAAAAATCGTGCAAATTGATAGCTATGGGATTCTATTAGTGTCATGAAAATTGCAGGTTTAGACTCTTCTTTCTGCTCAAAGTATTAAATGGTTTTTTCAATCGAACTTATACCTTTGGAATGGATCATGTTCTTCTAATGGACCGATGGCTTCCAACTTCCATTATTATGAAACAGCCATTATAAATGAAGTGTTAGGTGAAGAGGAAAAAGCAGCCGTAAAAAATTGGAACTCTGATTTTCTGGTCAGAATGAGAAAAAAAAAAATGGCCATATTTTTTTTTCCAAAAAAAAAAAATTAAGATTCAGAGTCTTAATTCAGAAAAAAAGAGTTCTAACTTTTTATGACTGCGCTTTCACCTTCACCCAATACTTTATTTATAATGGCTGTTTCATAATAATGAAAGACATCAGTCCATCTGAAGAAAATAACTCGGTTAAGCGGGACTCGGATAATCGGGATTCCACTGTAATTGTTTTTTTTCCCATCTGGAATTTCGATTTGAAAAAAACTGATTAACTCCCTATAAAAACTACTACGAATTTTTTCCAAAAATTGCTGACAGCAAAAGAAACTGCTTCTATAAATGCTTCTTAAAATCTAAACTAGTTGGATGCGCCAATCCCAAACTTTCTTCTATCTCATACATCTTAATATTTCAAAAAGTAGTTACAGATTTTAATGCTTCAGTATTATTAGTTCAAAACTATACCATATTTTATTTTCATCTTAAATTTCTACTTCAGTCAATGAATCGGTATAAAAATGAATTAATATGAATCATAATATTTATTAAAATTAATAGTTTTAGGTTATTCTGTTGTGCATCAGCTGTTTACGAATAGCCGGTTGTGCAGGATGCGAAGTTCCCGTCGCTGCACGAGCCGCCGATGTACAATAAAAATAAGAAAAGTCGAGAAAAATTATACAAAAACCGCTATTACAGCGCTCCCTTCCGGCGGAATATTTTGAAATTCAAGGAGGACGTGCTTGGCATAGACAAAAACATAAATATTAAATTTTGTTCAATTCTATGCATAACTTCATACACATTTCAATGCCATGGTACAATAATTAAATTGGCATAAAAAATCGCTGTTACAGCGCCCCGTTCCGGCGGAATATTTGAAAATTCAAGGAGGACCTACTGGTCATAGTGAAAAACATACACAACAAATTTGGTTCAATTCTATGCATAACTTCATGCACTTTTCGATGGTACAATAATGAAAATGGCACAAACACCTTTATTACAGCTTTCCCTTCCGGCAGAATATTTTCAAATTCAAGGAGAACCTGCTGGTCATAGACAAAAGCATATACAAAAAATTTGGTTCAATTCTATGCATAACTTCGTGCACTTTTTGATGGCACAATGGCGACACACGGTCGCACACACGGACAGATAGGTTTTTAAGGTTTCTAAAGATAAAGAACGCTTTTCGGAATCGTGTGTAACCAGGAAGAAGTTAATACATATTTTAATTCGTGATTATACTACATTTTTGTAGATTAAGCAATACCTGTCTTTTTTTCACAGTGCACCCTTTAAAATATATATTTTACATTTTCAAAATTATCTTCAAATTCTATGAATTATACATTATTTAAAAAACCGTTTTATACAGAATTTAAAAAATTTCACCGTTTTAAAATAAGTTCATTATTTGAAAAATTACGGAAAGAAAAGGACGTATGAACTAATAAAAAACTTAAAACTTACCCACATAGCAATTTTAGTTTGCAGAAAATTTGCAGCAGTCTTGCTTTGCAAACATGCAAAGTTGCAGCAAGTTCAGAATGACAAGAATAAAGTTTATAACAAGACCGCAGCAAGATAACGCAAACGCCGAAGTCACCACTCTTTGAATTTGCAGCTAACTTGTCGTGTGAGTTAAACTCTTGCTCTTGCTGTATCAAATTTATTGCACATTAACGGCAAACAAGTAGAAAATTTAATTCTGTTATGACTAAAGTACTGCAAATTATTTGGAAGCTAGTAGAAAATTTAGCTTTGTCTTGTCAAAAGTACTGCAAACTTATTGCAAAGTAGTAATCTTGTCACACTATAAGTTTAATCCTTTCAGATCTGTTGATGCATATGCACTGATGTATACGATTGTATATACGATGTATACTGATGTATTGATGTCAGAAGGTTCATGTATCGTTTTTGTCACCATTAACAAATAAAAGCAATATTTATACTTTTAAATTGGAGTCTTTTTGGTATTTTATAAGTAAAACGTTTAAAAAAAGCGGTGCCAAACGAATAAAATTTGTGTAAGGGATGCATTCCCGAAATGGTTAAAAATCATAGACTCGAATGGGGTTAAAGGCAAAATAGATAAATAAATAAATATCTCAATATATCGTTATGTCTCAATTAAAACGATATTTAAAAAAATCCAATAATATTGAGAAAAATTTATTTAAAAATTAAAATTTTTCTCAAAATTAATTTTCCCAAATTAAATTTAAAATTGCCGAAGACGTAAACATAATTTAGTAAATTAACATAACTTTTTAATTTGTAAGAATTTTTATATGAAATAAGTTGTAGATTATGGATAAAATGTTTCTTTACAAAAAATAACTACATCTGGTCAGTTAAAATAATAAATACCTTCTTCTGGATTCCTTAAGTTAACTAATCAATGAAAATAAGATTCCATAACGGTAACAATGCGTCTTGCATTTGAATAGCTCCCAATTTCTGCAATTTCATCACATGTGCTGATTGTGTATTCTCTCAACGGAGGGACTTTTTGCTTTCGTCACTTTCGTGAATTAAAGACAGTCTTGCATCAGTTTAACAACTCGTGCAAGTGAGTCATGGTCTACCTTGTGGAAGATTCTCTGCGAATTTGTCAAGTCAAAATTTTCACGGCAAGATAATATCAGAAAAAATTAAAAAAACTTGTTGCTAATGTGCATGCTATCTGGGTATTCTCCAACAAAGTTCATTAATTAATGCAAACTTTTCCATATTTTACAATTTTACCTTATTAGTTTCTTTTAAACTCAAAAGCTATTTAGTTTACCAAGAATTATAATAAACGTTTCTGTTAACTTTACAGTTTCATTCTATCTTCACATGCACAATATAATATTATTTTAAATATAATTTCTTAATTTTTTTCAAAAAAAAAAAAAAAATCTTGACATTGGGCTATTAACTTTATCATTAAATTATTTTTTAAGTGTGGTTGGATGCACAAAATGCATGTTTTTATGAAACTCTTCAGAAAATTTGTACCAATCCATACAGGATATTAATATTAATAATACTATGATATATTTGCACAACTAGTATATCAGATATAAAAACATTCATTTCCACTCGTGAAACTTTTTAAACCGCATGTATTTTCCCATAAGTAATAGATCTTGTAACTTTTTATACATTGTTCCCCTGTTAAAGTTGTATCATGTCAAGTGTAGGAGCTTGAGTTTATCTTATTTCGGAAATATTGATGACCCAGGGCTAGCTGAAGGTATGCGAAATCTTTCAGAAGTGACATTCTGAGGTCAGTGTTGTGACAGAATCACTTATGGAGATGGATTTTAGGCCAAAGGAAGCCATCAAATTTAAAACGCACCATTTTTAAAGAGAGAAATCGTTTAAACAGGCAAACTTCCGTTTTATGTCCGGTTTCCAACGACAGTTTTCAATCCAGTCGGAAATGTTCCCATATATTGATTTTATTTATTTTTAATCTCATATATATTTGTTTCTTTGTGGAAATGACTTGAAACGAAATATTAAAAGTAAATCAATATTTGTGCTTTAACATCTTTATACAAGTAAAAAGCAAAAAAGAGTTTTTCCTTCCTATTTATTTATTTTATTTTATTAACCATTTGGAAAAATGGTTATTGTCCTCGTCAGGGTAGGAAATCAACAGCATATCTGAAGGTTTTTATTGGTTTAATCTGCAATTTATTCGTTTTCTGATTGGTCTATACAGTAATATGTATTTCCCTTTACTTTCAACAGAGATGGACAATAGAGTGTTGCCACTATGACAAAAAAGTAATAAAAACTACAAAAAAAAAATTAATAACTCAGAAACAAATTGAGATACAGCTTTCAAACAAATTGATTTAAAAGTAAATTTTTTTCCCTCTATACGACGATATACAAAGTAATATTGTGGGATGTTTAGAAGTTTAAGAAATAAATTTCATTTAAAATTGGCCGTCAGATTTCTTGGAAATCTGACGATGGAAAAGCCTTTTCCCCGAACAGCCAATGAAATGCTTGGATAATACTTAAGTTTCAGGTGGATCATATGTACGAGTCGCAGGCAATTTTTGTCGCTTGAAACTTTTACGTGTAATAACACTATTAATGTTTAATTCATGGCGTACGTAATGTATGATCAACTCCGTGCTATTTTTTATGTCTTAAATTTTAGTCTTTGAAAAAATCATTTTCCAAATGGTCGTTGTAATTTGTTAAATTGCATTTTTTTATTATTTTTATTTTTTTAGGAAAACACATCGTACAAACATGAGTACCAGTAAGAGGAGGGGAAGGGGGCGCTTTTCCCGAATTCAAAAAACTTCTTTGTCTTTAATGATTTTGAAAATAATTTTAAAAATTCAAGGTGATTTAAAATAACTAAATATTAATAGAAGAAATAATGATTGTGTAAATACCTAAATATTATTATTTATTTATATATAATAACAGGATATCAGGTTATTAACACTCTTCCCTAAAAAATAAATTAATAATAATGATAAAATTTGTTCCCGCCATTCAGCAACTGGAATTCGTTTTATTGACGTCAATGAATACAATATATATTATTTAATAGAAAAAAAAGCAAGTAAAAAGAAACTGTATTTTTAATATATATTATTTTACTATATGAATAATAATCGAGGAGACAGCGTCACACTTTTAGTAGCCATTTTAGCGTCAATGATTTTGGTATGTATGATAAATTAGATTATACAGATAACTACCAGTCAGCTAGCACACCAGAAGAAGAGTGGTGCCATAGCAACATTAAACAGAACTGGCAATTCTATTACTGATATTGCTGATGATGATTTTGTATGAAAAAGAGGTGAAAACAAATTACAAAGACACTGTAAATCAAAGACATTCTTTGTTTGCCAAGAAACATTTTATTATTATTATTATTTTAAATGCCTTTGTAACTCTGATTGTGTAAATACCCCAAAGCAGACAATTTTGGTTTCTAATGATTCTTTTACTTTATGGAACAAATTACTTAAATTTGCATAATTTATTAATGCCTTAGAATGAGATATTAGTTCATTTATTTCTGTTAGCATTTTTACACACAAGTGTAAAAATTGTGCTTCAATATGCATTCACAGTTTTAGTAAATGTGGAATCAGTTTTTCTAGATAACCTGTTAACCTTTGTGTACCCACAACAAAGGGTCAAGTTTTTCCTCTAACCCAACCCCTACAGGTTTAAAGGTCTAACAAAGTGTGAGGAATACATGTTTGTCTCACTTGTGGAAAAGTTTGTGGTCCTTCATTGTGTTACTAAATCCTCCCCATCTCCCCCTGCCTTCTTTGTTGCAAGTGCAGTTGTCTGCTGTACGCTTACCTTTTGGTTCAGGAATTCAATACACCTGTTTAGGATTTAAGGCACATGTAAAAAAATGGCCTTTATGAGGGGTAGGTGCGGCCCCTAATAGGGGTAAATTTCGCATTATGTCTATGGGAAAATGTTTCCTTCCTAAAAATATTGGCCCTTAATAGAGGTGGCCCTTGAATAGGGGTGGCCTTTAAAAGAAGTTTCACTGTACTAATTTGCTCTCTTTAAAAAAGAAGAAAAAACAGATGGCTGAAAATGCAGACTCTCAATAGGCCTTTCAACCTAAAAATCATTAAAAGCACGTTTTATTTAATAAAATATCACTGTTCCTTCACTCGTCCTAAAAAGAAAATTAAACAAAGAAAAATCTACGAAAAGAACTATGGACGGACAAGTTTGTGGAATTTGCGCCATTTTGTGTAATCGTAAGGAAATATTTAAGTTTACACATTTAAGTATTCTGCAAATTTCCCTTTAAATGTCTTAGCGGAAGCTTTAAAGCTAATGATTTAAAAATTCAAATGCTCGTGATCTGCTAAATATGGTGCGATTCTCACACATAAAAGCCACACAATTAATGCTAAAAAACAATGTGCTGATATTAAAATATTTTTACTCTTGCCCACTTTCTTTTAAAAATACGGCTATAAGAAAAAATATTAATTATATTCCTAAAATATATAAATATTTAAAAATCTTTAAAATCAAAATTTAACAAAATCAAAAAAGATCTCTAGTTCACGATAACGTAATTTTTGACATAAAACTTTCATTTATATAATGTTATTCGCGTTCTATGTACCATTAAAAAATAGTTTAACATTAAAAGGCGCCTATCTTTATAGATGCTATAATATTATTTTGTCATCAAATGCTTTTTACAGATAATAATTTACTAATTTGAATATTTTCTTCCATTTTCAATATCTAGAAATATATATTTCAATTGAAAATACATTGCATGGAAATATTATTATTCAAAATTTTTGAAATTATGCACCAGTAAATAAAAAATAGGTATTTCAAAATATGAATTAAATCTCTAATCAGATAAAGAAACTTTGAATAAAAATTTTGAAAAAAAAAAGTGAAAAAAAGTATAATTAAAAAAGTGACTGAACACTGCACACTGCAATATATACAAGTATATGCCTGAAAAATATGATTAAATTTCTATGCTTAGTTTTTGATCTTATAAATCTTCTATAACTGAACTCTCCTGGCCAATTTCAACATTAAATAGCGCTTAAAATAATTATTATACTTAAAAACTGTCTGCTTCAATATGTTTATCATCATTTTTATCATTTGTGTTTATCATACTAGTTTTCATGTTTTTATAGTCAATAGTTTTTGAAGGATAAGATGAGAAATTGTAAAGGACATGATATATTCTTTTTTTTTCTTTAACAGAGAGATACAGATCTTATTTATTACCTTTTCATTTCCTTTATTCATTTATTTATTTTTTTTTTAATTAAATTATTTTTGAATTAATAACCTTTTTAACTATTTTGATTTAAAACTTAGGATAAAAATATAAACAATTTGACGAACAAACACTAAGAGATCAATGAATAAAAAGATAGCTTAATTGTTGAATATGCGTGGAATGTGCAATTCTTGTCATCTGCCGTTTTTCTGACTGACTGTAAAACTGGTTTTTCCTTTAATATATCCCAAGTGTTGGGAAGTTAAACTATAATTTTGTTGAATTCGATTTCGGTATGCAGCGTCATTCAGTATAGGTAAATGACAAAAGATTTATTTATCATGATTATTATCAATATTTATACCTAGTTGATTGTTATTAATTTGAAATTTGTATTGATTTAATTTGAATAACTTACTGAAGATAGAATCAGTGCATAATATTTAAAGTAGAAAGTATTTTTTTTTTCAAACATTGGAATTTTAATAATTAATTTAATAAAGTTTATAATATTCTTTTAGTTTTTAAAAAGTTTTTAAAGATATTTTTATAGTTGACTCTTTTGAAGTTTTAAGTCCATTTTAAAAATTTATTTGCATATTTAAATAATTTTGTGATTTTAAGTATAATATATATTTAAATCTACTAATTTATTTTATTTTATTTTTTATTTTATTTTATTTTTTTTTACAAAGAATAAAGCATTAAAACTCAGTCTGGTTTGAAGATTTTACTGACGTAGCAGTGTTAAGGAAGCAAAACTTTTTTGTTTTTTAAGTTTATTTATTTTTAAGAGAAAAAGTTTAAAGATGTAAATAATTTAAAGTTGTAAAAGTAATTTGTTTTCAAAAATTCTGGTGCGAATATTGATTTAAATTAAATGTTATAAAAATATTTCATCGCCTTTCTAGGGGTTAAAGATGGAATATATAGTTTTTATGTACTATGGCTTGTTCATGGAGAGTTATTTCCACAGTAAGAGAATCAGGTTGTACAATCTACTCTTATTTATTATTATCTAGCCATTTTTATTCTTTATAAAAACACATGATAAATCGTTTTAGACATTTTTATCAATTTAAATTAAAATGAAAAGAACTATTATCTCTCGCCCTAATAAAACTTTTAATCGTTTGATCCATCTAATGAATTTTAAACGCGACGTGTGAAAGTTCATATTTGTATTAATTATACAATTATCCAATGAATAATAATTTGATAGGGGTAAGATGCGAGTTAGCGGAAAATTGGTAATATCTACCACCCCCCTAATTGAAACATTTCACTAGAAGGAGAGAAAAAAAAAAACTCTTCCGTTAATTTAATCAGTTAGAAAACAAATCCCGCCCCTTAAAAAGAAGCATTTAGCGATCTCAAATCAGCAATTACTCTGAATTTCCGTGCTTCGCTACACAATAACTCATTCAATACCCCCCCCCCCTTCTTTTCTCAATGGAAACGCATGTAAAGTGTCGCCATCTCTAATTAATGTATTTAAAGGGGGGGGGGGGCAGATGGCCGAGGATCTAACCCCCCGATAATGGACCCGTCTGCCATCTGCCGCCTCAGCGCGACATCATAGTCCTTCAATAGCTTCCCACTTTTGACAGCAAGAAGGGGAAGAGGTTTTTTTATTAGGTATATTGGTGTTTTATACCCGCCTGGTAGGCGTTAAGTTAAATTAATTTGTCCTGGGGGTTTAAGGGTGATGATACTACCGGGGCGGTAGAATTGACATTGATGAGAAAAGGATGAGCCGCTCAAGGAGAAAGTAAATACTACGGAAGCCAGACTGTATATGCATGAGTTGTATGTCTGTAAAAGAAGTGGATTACAAACAAACGAGATAGAAGTTTGTTTCCTCCCCTGCCACTTCCCAGATTCTATTTCTTCGCAAGAAAATTATAAAAATGTTGCTGAGGGAAAATATTGTAATTCAGGATTTTTTTTTTTTTTTTTTTTTTGGTCCAAAATGCACACAATAGGTGTGCCGGTTCGTGAATAAGAGATTAATTCATAAAGAGAAAAGCAATAACTAAGCAATATTTTAAATAGGTTTTTTTTTTCTTTTTTTCAAAATATTTTCCCTAAACTGCATTAATATTTTCTTTCAAACTGTAGTTATATGTTTATTTCTTTGTTCTTTTTTTTTTCATGGGGCGTTCGTTTTGCTGAGCTAATTTTGTAATCGTCATGCATTGATCAGAACATTTGAAAATTATTCACCTTCTTCTTGATGGGATTAAATGCTTTAATGAGTGCAATAAAAAAATTCTTCCATCTTCTTAACATCCTTTGATAAGTTATGTATAATGCATTGTTTAAAGGGGGGGAAAAATCACAAATAGCTTATTTGCAGCAATGCGGGCACAAATATTCTACTCAGAAATTTGAAGAACAAATATATTACATTTACCTCAGAAAACAAAAACAGAAGAGAAGGGAGTTGAATAAAAAAATTATGATAATTCTCGAATTGATTTACTGCTTAAAAGATTTATGAAAACGGGTTTATCGATTACATACTTAGCTTGTCTTTCTAACTTTACGTTGTGTAACTCTAATGTTGTTTTATAACTGGCATCAGTAGCAATACAGTCCTCCCCACTTAATCGGGTCGCGGATAATCGAATACCTCGCTTATTCGAATAGAATCCTCCGGAACCGAATTTATTCCTATTGGTTCTATGTTATTTTTCCCCGCTTAAACCAAATACCTTTTACGAACGTCCCCGCTTAATCGAATAACAACTGTGTGACGAATGTTTGAAAATAGGCGCGGAAAGCACGTTTCAACTGGAATTTCCTTCCATCTTTTGTCATTTTCAGTTCCATTCCGCTGAAAACAAATTTTCCGTTCTTCCTGCAATGATTTTGGCCGGCAGGTATATAATGGACAGATCAAATGATTTCCCCACCTTGATCTCCCCATCATCACTTCTTGCTGTTAACAAGGCTTTAATGTCAATGCGCCGTCATTTCGAGAATCGAGATGGTAGTTGTGATATTTTGCACTCATTCAAAAATAACTTGATATTTACTGTTTTAAAATTCCACTTAAACAAACCACTTTAAACGATTTTTTTACGGCAGCATAAGTAATTTAAATTAGAAGTAGCAAAGTTTTGACAAAATTCAAATGAGCTGCATTAAGTGCGATGTAAACCATACAAATGTATGTACTGACATATTAAATTAATACGTATATTTACTTTATATTAGCATTTGTATTTATTTTTGTTTATGTTATTCTTTTAACGATTTAATATGCTGTTAATTGAATTACCGTAGATGGTTATTTTGCCTTTTTATTACGCATTAAATACTACAATTATAATACCCGTTTAATCAAATACCCCGCTTAATCGAATATTATTTCTGAAACCGTCAATATTTGTTTAAACGGGGACGACTGTAAAATTAATACGAGAATCATATTGTACATGCTTGAGTTGTATGTTTGTAAAAAAAATGGATTAGAAACAAACGAGATAGAAATTTATTACCCTCCTTCCTTTCCCTAGATTCTCTGTCTTCGAAAGAAAATTTCAAAGATATTTGAATTCAAAATTTTATTTTTTCAAACTACACGCAATAGGTGCACCTATATGAGTTACCCTGGATTTTTGGAATTCATGACTTCCAAATTATGAAATAAAATTTTTTGAATCTTTCGCGCATGTAAGTTAAAAATTACACTATATTGCCATTAATGACCGGCAACTTTCAATTTTAGACATTTTGTCGAATATTTAGAAATATACTCGACAGATTCTTCTGGAATTTCAGGAATGAAAAGAATAGGTATGACCTCATATTTAGCAATGTCGATTTGATTAGGGGGGCAATTAGGGGGGCAGCAAAAATCAAAGAAAAAAAACAATACTTGGGATCACCCTGTAAAATAAAATGCATGAAATGATCTATCGCTACTATAATAATCGTAATAGAGATATAGCGATTTATTTAAAATAATTAAAAAATTCTTGCATGTTTTTTGCTTATAACATGCAGGGTTTTCAACCAAATTTAACTCCGGTTTCAGGAAAATTGACAAAATATAGTAAAAACAATATAGTGCAATTGAAATATAAATATATTAAATATTTTAGGAAATATGAGCAGTTGTATGAAATAATTTTTATCTGCGCATGCGCGAACGATAACATAGATCATTTTACATAATTTAATAGTCAATTCTATGGAGCAACTTATTAAAAAAATCTAGTCAAATAACGTAAAAATTCAGAAAGATATCGCCGTTAGAGTGAGCAAATTTTTAGTTGTTCTCTAAAAGCAGCTGAATGATAAGGGATTTTCCACAAATTGTCATTTTTAATTTTTTTAAATTTTCATTTCTGAATGATGCTTTAGTTCTTCTTGGATAACCACCAGAACGAGCCTGTACCATGATCAAAAGAAGTATCAAAATCGAAGTATTTTTTCCAAATCTACTCGTTGATACTCACTAAATACTAACTTTTTCTGAAAGTCAGTTAATAAAAAATGACAATTTGTGTAAAACTCCTTATCATTCAGCTGCTTTTAGAGAAAACTAAAAATTTGCTTACTTTAACACCGATATCTTTCTGAATTTTTAATTTTTTTAAATAAATCGCTATGTTTCTATTAATATACGTGCTATTCTTACACAAAAGAATACACATATTGCACAATGTCTGTTTATTTATATTCGGTAGCGGTAGATCATTTTGTGCATTTTATTTTACAGAGTGATCCCAAGTATTATTTTTTTTCTTTGATTTTTTGTTGGCCCCCTAATTTCCCCCCTTAACAAATCGACATTGGTAAGTATGACGTCATACCTGTTCTTTTTAATCCTGAAATTCCAGAAGAATCTGCCGAGTATATTTTTAAATATTCGACAAAATGTCTAAAATTGAAAGTTGCCGGTCATTAATGGCAATATAGTGTATTTCATACAAATGCCCGTATCTCATCAAATACTCAATATATTCATGTTTTAATTGCAGTATACTGTTTGTACAGTTCTTTTTTCAATTTTCGAAAGTTGGTGTTAAATTTGGTTGAAAACTCTATATTCTATAAACAAAAAACATTTGAATTTTTCACAAAAACGTTAACATCTTCATGAATATGCGTGCTATGCTTACAGAAATGCACGCGACTGTTACAGGACCCACATAGCCATCTGCTACAGTTATAAACCATTTTGAACATTTTCTGTTACGCTGACTGATCACAAACTTTATTTCATTATTCAATTTATTACTGGCCCTCTAATTGTCCCTGCGTCTAAATATTCACTGAGAAATTTGAAATCCAACATGTTCTTTACATTTCCGAAGTTCGAGGACAATTCGTCCAGAATTTTGGTAGATATTCGACAAACCAATGTACAATCGAAAGCATCCGGTCACAGTTCCGTAACTTTTGAAGGCCAGTGTACTTTAAACATTTATGCACATCAATTTCCTTCATTATATATTATTTCTATACGCAAATTTAGTATTAATGTATTATTATTATCATCTTCAGTACTAATCACAGAATTCCTGATGATAATTCAAAACCGTCATAATATGTGGTTTCTCAGTGATTAACATGCTATTACCCCAACGAAAATTTTTTTTATTGTTTACCTTAATTAGAAGAACAACCCCCAATATATACATATAATGACGTTCCTTCATGTGGCGGAGAAAGGATATTTCTTAGATTCTGCAGCGTTTCCTAAGCTTCTCTCTGTATAAATGTTTCTTTATATTTTTCAAATTATTTATAGCGTAAAATAAACTGTATTATGTATGGTTGAATTTCAATTTATAATAATAATGATAATAATAACTAGATGATCCCGCACTATGCAGCATATCCTTCCGGCAGAATATTTCCAATTTATGTGGGACCTGCTTTTCATAGCCGAAAAAGTACAATGGACCACAGACATATATGGACAGACAGAAATTTTGCATAAACATGTTTTTGGGGATCTCTGACCCCTAAAACGTGTAAATCCGACGAAAAACGGAAATGAAAAAAAAAATCGATTACATTACTTTCTTCTATTATAGATAGAAAAAAGTAATAAGAAAAATTATAACCTACAAATGTGTTTGTCTCCAAAAAGTTAATTTATATGCATATTATAATTCTTCCAATAAATTAACAATATAAAATTAAGTTTTTTTTACTGTTATTTACACATTCAGTTTTTTAAAAGCGCTGTTAATGCGGGTGTTTCGATTAATTTTTTTTCTCAGCGACAGAAACGGGAAAACAACGATATATATATGAATGAGTGATGCAGCGAGGCTTGCTAAAACGAGGGGCACTCATTTAAAAAAAAATCACCAATTCTCAAAACTTCAAACTGCATCTAAATATCAAAACTAATTCACTAAATTTTATTGTTATAATGTCAAAACCAAACAAATATTAATAAAAAACTCAATATTTATTATAGATTTTATATATTCAATAGTTAGTTTATCTTTATATAAAGAAAGTATTGGATTGGTGAAAAATTTTTGACTTCCGGTTTTCGACGGATTCATATGTTTTAAAAGGTTTTGAATACGATTTGACTGTTTTTAGAAAATGTTTGTTCACGAGTTTGTATGTGATACAAATTTCGAGCGCGCTCTATCTCAAGAGCTAATCACATAATTTAATAAAACTTTATATTCGGTTAGACCTTGACATAAATAGATGACTATTGGGTTTTTGTGTAAATCCCCCGTCAGGTGGCTCTGATCACTGTAAAAAAAAAAAAAAAAAAAAAAAAAAAAAAAAAAAAAAATCTATGAGGTTACTTAAGTTTTTCTAGGAAACTGGGATTCCTAGAACTTTTTATGTAACGGCAACAACAAAAATTCATGTAATAGATACACTTTTGCATCGTAAATAAAAAAAATTAAGGTTACTAGAATTTTTTTAAGAAACTGGGATGCCTAGAACTTTTTATGTAACTGCAACCCGGGTTACAGATAAAATTTTAGTAAGATTACTGTAATTTTAGTAGATTCTTTTGTAAAGCTACAGATTTCTGTAGCTTTACAAAAAATAGTTTTGTAGATTTACATCTTTTTTTGTACAGTGTAGAGATAAAATTTTAGTAAGCATACAGATTTTTGTAACTTTACATCTGTAGTATTACAGATTTTTTAATCCGAGTTTATCAGAGTTTTTTGCTTATCCGAGATGAGCTTGGTCCATATTAACTCGGATAATCGAGCCTTTACTGTATATGGATGGAGGGCACTGTGAAGGGGTGCTTGTGTATTGGTGGGGGGGGGGGGGAGACTAAGGTTTTATTACTGCAGAAAATTAGAACTCCGGTATATATATATATATATATATTTTTTTTTTTTTTTTTTTTTTTTTTTTTTTTTTTTTTTTTTAGAAACTAAGCCCTGAGTTTATATAATATTTAAAAAAAAAATGAAATAAAAGGAGGAAAACAGCAAATACAAATACAACACGTGTAATATAAGCTATAAGAAATGCGTACTAAGATTGCAGATATTATATATTTATTGTCTCAAATGTTACAAAAATAATACTGTAATGAAAGGCATTCTCTTTGCGTGTATTCGTACAGCATGCAAAATGATCCAACTTGTGAGACACAAACGGGTTATTATAAGATTAAACGCTTAAAAATTAATGACTCGCCTATACTCCAAGAGAAATTTCTATTACATAGGGTTAAAGTTCTCATTTGCGATGCAAAGCTGTTTTATTTAACTGTAATAATTAAAAAGGCATAAACAGAAGTGTACATGCCCTGGAGAGAAAGGTAAATGAAATATACATGTGTGCTAGCAAATGTACTTATCCAAATTAGAAGTAATTTATTTTCATCAAACCGTAAATTGTTTAATATAACGTCCTGTTTTTATTTAAAACACAGTACTGTGTATTAGAAAAAGGGTAAGTGCATCTCAGTAATGAAAGAATATTTAATGAATAGTTAAACATATTAATATATTAATGATAATATTCATGTTCATAATAATAAAGCAAATTGTTGTATATAATACATTCGTGTTTAGGCTACGCATGATTGACATCATGCGACACAGAATAAAGAGTTTTTAACTTAAAATTGTCTTAAATTTTATCCCAAGGCTGTAACCAGCTGGAAAAGTCAAAGAGAGGCTTTGAAATTTTTCGGTGGAACTATCACATACCATATTATATTTTCCCCCATTTTTTATGATAAATAAATATTGGCAAGAGTAGATGGCAAATCTCCCCTTGTCATAAATCTTCTGATTACAAAGTTTAAAATTTTTAAATGTAATATTGATGATATTATTATTAAAATGTTATGAATTCTTGAGAGGTATCAAGAAATTCCTTGGGGAAGGGTTTCATCTCATCTTACCTTGTCCCCATCTGATTACTGTTTTATTCCAGTTATTCGATTTTTATAATTCTTAACACTTTCCAACAAAGTCGAAAAATCTTTATGAATTCGTTTTGTCTGTCTGTCTGCCGTCTGTTCGTGCTCTAACTCGCTTAGATATAGTGAGATTTGCATGAAATTCATATATGTTATTGGGTATCCCTATGGCATGTTCGGTATTGAAAATGAAGTGTGTGGCATTTACGGTTTACTTACAGTTACAGGGGCGCTCAAAAGAATTCCGTTACATTACTGTCTATGGGTAAAAATCGTTTGCTGTGTATATTAATGATATTACAGTACTTTAAACATATTGAAATTAACATACACCACTGAGGTGTACTATAAGATTCTTACTACAGAATATGGCGTGTATTTAAGAGGAGTGGTAAGTGGAGAACTTATTGCTTATGTAGAAGGAAATATAAAAGAAATTGGCTATAGAAGAAAATGAGCTGGGTTATATTATTGGGTATCACAATGTCATGTTTGGTATTGAAAATGAAGTGTGTAGCAGTTCCGGTTCATTTACAGGGACACTCAAAAGAATTCCGTTACATTACGCTCTATGGCGGAAAAACCATTTGAGTTGCATTTTTTTTTAATGATAATACATTATTTTAAACGTATTGAAATTTATTATCACTGAGGTGTACTAAAGGAGCTTAATGCAGAATAGGGTGTGCATAGAATTTATCGTTCATTAACAAGGACACGCAAAATAATTTGGCTACGGAAGATATTGAACAATAATTGAACTATTGAAGCCTATGAACAATGATTGCTGGAAGTACGTTTTCAATTGTGGTACGCGTTTTTAAATTGAACCTTTTTTTTTTAATATTACTTGGTGTGTATAAATTCTGTATATCATATACGGGAATACAGAGCTGAACAAAAGTTTTCAAGTACATTTTCGTTTATTCACAGAAATTTTCAACTGTGCTTTTCGTTTAAATGAACAAACTTTTAGCATACTATGTAGTATACAACAAATCTATACATCATATACAGGACTTCACAAATAAAAAATCGTATATTTTTCCGACTGCTGATGATAATAGCAGAAATTGGATTTTCCAATGCGTTATGCGTTTCCCAAATTGTTTATTTAGACATAATCTTTCACCTTAATAAACTGTGAAGTTTTGTTACAGTATTCTGAATGTGTCGAAAAGTGTTTCATAATCTATACTGGACGCATAATTTTTCGTTCTTGTTTTCTATGAATTTGTGTACTAGAGTGTTTGTTTTAAAAATTAATATATATATATATATATATATATTTAGCAGATTTTAGTAATTATTTGTTTTTAACACAAATGTTGAGTATCTACGGATTCGAGTAAATAAAGTGAGTGGGTCTGGATCAACAGTGAATAAATTCAGCTCATAAATATCGCATTTTTCAATTTGTTTCTTGTTCAATAAGAATCATACATACTTTTTTAACATGTTAATTGCAACAGACTGTGAGAAATTGGCTGTTTTGCAGACATTTACAAAGTAGTTTTCAGTATTTATTAGTGCTTCCGATCCGATACATATTTCAATTATACATTTAACAGATATACGTATATACGTATAATACGTCGGTATGAAATACGTATACTTTAAGAGATACTTTTAAACGTTTCTGGATGCATATAAACATATATCGGTTAAACGTATAATTCAAGTATAGGTATTTACTTTTAATATCAATAGACCTCATCAGTTTTACATCGCTTTAACCTCTTCGGTTCCTGGGTCCTCATACCGGGACCTCTGTTCTTTTCCTTATATAGGCTAAAATGTCCGCCTTTTTTTACATTTTTACATCACTTCTTAATAGCTGAATGTTTTTTGAGTTCAAAGCAAACGAATAAATGGCACCATCAAGCTGATTCCACATAACATAAATATTATTTTCATCTGAGTTTGCAAAATGCCTAAAAATGCCCAAAAGACAGAATGACCAAGAAATTGAGAAATTTTCATAAGTATTTAACTTAAATCTTTTTCAATAAAAATTTTTGAGGATTTGTAGGTAATTTACTTGTTTAAAGCTCTTAAATTTGTGATTGCGTTAATTTAGGTTAATGGTTATTAAATTGATGTTTTTAAGGGGTTTGTAGTTTTAGATCCATATATAAAATAAATGTTATTCTTATCTGAGTTTGCAAAATGCCTAGAAATCCCCAAAAGACAATATGACCAAGAAAGTGAGAAATTTTCATAAGTATTCAACTTAAATCTTTTTCAATAAAATTTTTTGAGGATCTGTAGATTATTTACAGGACTGTAGATGTTTAAAGGTCTTAAATTTGTGATTGCGTTAATTTAGGTTAATGGTTATTAAATTGATGTTTTTAAGGGCTTTGTAGTTTTAGATCCATATTTTGGAGCCAAAATTACTAAGCGCCTAAAGGATCAGTTTCAGAAAAGATATTTTTTCTGTCATTTACGATGTCATTTTGTTTGGAAAAAACCAATGAATAAGCATTTGTGTTATTATTTAGCTTAACCGAAGAGGCTAAGGGAACAAGCTGGAAATCGGTGGCCTTACTATAGTCCATACCATAGTCCTCCATAATACGTTTCATAAATAGGATCTTGTTATTTGTCCCTATAAATACATTTTTTAAAATTTATATGTTACTTCTAATTTCCATTAAATTATGTGATAAAATGTTACTTGAATTAGCTGGAAATTTTTAAATTGTTTTATATTTCTTAAATTTGCCATTGTTATCATATGCCATTATGAATTCAGGACTCTAGCGGGTGTTTCTCAAATAACCATCTATTTCATTTCGGGTCACCGAAAGCGCTCGCGAATGCCCAGAAACCCGATTTACATAGCTGTACTATGATGAAGAACCGAATGCTGCAATTTAAGGGAATTTATTGCAAAGAATTTGCTAATAACTGCTATTGCTACTTTTATGATTTATTTTTGTTCTTTTTTAACCTCGAACGGTCAACCTATTTAGTATAGTTAAAAACGGAAGATATATTCTGAAAGAACGTACTTTTCGTCTTAAATGACTTAACCCGTTTGAAAAATGTCCTTCCGACCAGTGCCGGGAGGAAGAGGTAGCTTTCATATTCCTTACTTTTAAAAAGCTGGCTTATATTATTCAAACACGCGAAGCTCAATTTAGTGGAAACCGATTATAGAAGATTCAATACTAATTTTTATCAATACTAAATCATTATGAATGAGAATTTCGTCAAGGGCAAACACATAAGATAAAAATCTTTTTTCATTTTCCAATTTTTTGATACCTCATTTTAAATTTTTAAAATTTATTTAAATGGCCACCATTTTGAAACAAGATGGCGAATGAAGCTGGCCAACGAACTCGGTCGAGACATTGGTATGTACTTTGTACACACCAAAGTACATCCATATCGGTTCATGAATACGCCTGTTATCGCGTGACAAAAATTAGGACGTTTCAAAATGTCAGCCACGCTAGAAATTCAAAGTGCCATAACTCAGCCATATATTAAGATATAGACAAAACAAAAACTGCTCCGAAATCTTTGTATAAAGGTCAAACACATAAGAAAAAACTATTTTTCAATTTTCAATTTTTTGGTACCACATTTCAAATTTTCAATTTTTAAAAAAATTTTAAATGGCCGCCATTTTGAGCGACCCCCGCCCCCCCTTCCAGAACCTCGCCTATGGCCCAACTAGCTGCTGGCGGGGGTGAGAAGACGCCTGCATGGGATATAGTTATCTTAATAGTCATCCCAAGGAGGCTGGACTTAGGGTAAATCCAGCGAATTCGAAGCACATGGTCCGGGTTTAAAAGCAGCTATAATAATGATTTAATCTTAAGTAGGAATGAACATTTTAATGAAAACATGAGAAATTAAATTAGAATAATAACTGCTGCTTTGTTGTTGCTATTAGATTAGATTGTCGGCGATTTAGAAGGTGAAATGCCTAATATTAAGTTATATTTTAAAATACTAGCAAATGCAAGGGTCAGCAGAATTAAATGACTGAGGAATGAAATAATAAATTACTCATAACTTAATAATTAAAAGGCCGAGAAACATGCAACATACCTTAAACTGTAGCAGGGACATTCACACATCAGAATCCATAGAGGGCCCCTGGCCCGCGGGTCTTGGGACGCGTTTAGCCAAGCATTTTTTTGGGAGCGCGTCTGGGACACGTCCGCACACAACCAAACGAAGGCCGATCTCGAAACAAGATGGCGGATGAAACTGGCCAACAAACTCGGTCGAGACATTGGTGTGTACTATCTACACACCGAGTTTCATCGAAATCGGTTCATAAATACGCCTGTAATTGCGTGACAAAAATTAGGACGTTTCAAAATGTCAGCCACGCTAGAAATTCAAAGTGCTATAACTCAGCCATTTTTTAAGATATAGACGAAACAAAAACTGCTCCGAAATCTTTGTATAAAGGTCAAACACATAAGATAAAACTATTTTTTAATTTTCAATTTTTTGGTACCACATTTCAAATTTTCAATTTTTTAAAAAATTTTAAGTGGCCGCCATTTTGAAACAAGATGGCGGATGAAGCTGGCCAACGAACTCGGTTGAGACTTTGGTATGTACTATGTACACACCGAGTTTCATCGAAATCGGTTCATGAATACGCCTGTTATCGCGTGACAAAAATCAGGACGTTTCAAAATGTCAGCCACGCTAGAAATTCAAAGTGCTATAACTCAGCCATTTTTTAAGATATAGTCAAAACAAAGACTGCTCCGGAATCTTTGCATCAAGTTCAAACACATAAGAAAAAAATATTTTTTAATTTTAAATTTTTTGGTACCACATTTCAAATTTTAAATTTTAAATTTTTTTTTTAAATGGCCGCCATTTTGAAACAAGATAGCGGATGAAGCTGGCCAACGAACTCGGTCAAGACATTGGTATGTACTATGTACACACCGAGTTTCATCCAAATCGGTTCATAAATACGAGAGTTACAGTGTGACAAAGATCAGATATATATATATATGTGGATATATATATATCATCTTTTGAACGGAGGGTGGTTTCGGGGTCTGGGGGTCATGATCGATGAAAATATACCAACATTTTTTGAAATCGCTTTCCTCCGAACGGCTGCAATAGGTAGCTTTTTGCAATGAAAGCTACCTAAAACACCCATGTTAAACTTTTGATTTTTTTTTTTAAATGGACCGTTTTCGCAGTTCTCTTTTTGTCCCATGTGGCATCGCTTCCATAGGACGCAATTTAGGAGGTACCGATTTAAAAAAAAAGTATGTGAAGCTAAGACCTTATTCTCTTCGATGATCCAATTGGTTTGAAAAAATACGAATTTGAACCCTTTTGAAGAAATGCGCGACCTAAGGTCGGTCGCTTTGCGCTTTACGACAAAGACGATCGTTTTCTACAGTAAGAGTGCCTAAAAGTTCGTACTTTGACACAATCTTTTCAAAGCATCTCTGCAGACCAGATTTACATCACATAGTAAAATTTCGAAACGTTCGGAAGAGTAGAAGTATTTTTTACAAAGTAAAATGTGTGAAAACTTCGACGAAAACCATAAAAACCGACTATTCGCGTGGTTTCGCTCTATTTTTTCTTCCATATTAATACTTGTAAGATAGTACTTTTGGTATATATGATATGTGTGTTGGGGGGGTACTGTATTTGTTATTGTCATTTCATTCAGAATATCACAGTTTTTGTTGGTGGTCGGTAATGTTTATTTAATGGTTATATATATATATATATATAAACTTTCTGTACAATTAAACCATTTAAACACATGAAAATTGACCAAAATTGATGCAATAACCAATTACAAACAAAAGGTACAAAATATACATATATATGTATTATTTACGCCGTATTATTTTATAAATAAAGCATCATGTGCCAGTATTTAGTCGTAGATAAACTATTAAAGTATGAAAAAATATAGAAATAAACTTAAAGAACACTTTTTCAAATATCTTGTGGAATACGGAATTTATAAATCTGACATTGATGAATTGATACATGTATTAAACTTTATCACATCTGTGTAACCAAGAACTAAATATTTTTTAATTAATGTTTTCCCAATAATTTTAGAAATGAATGGTGTATATTTTTCTCTACATGTAATACAGCGGAAGTCTTAAATATAACTTCTGTACCATACTAGTGCCAACACGGTCATGTGCGTGACTATAGAGTAAATTGAACTCGCATAAGAACTTTTGCATAAGACTTCTATTGATCAAATTTGTCGAAAGGTAAAGTTTATTTAGTATATGATACTTATGCAAATAGGTCGAAATGCAACGATATCACTTACTATTCAGTATAGTATTTTGCATGCGTTTCGATTCTTAATATTTGAATTTTAAATAAACAGAAAATGCATAGAGTCAGGAAAACAAAACAGAATTCCGTTTTAGAACAAATATCATTATATTTATTCGCTAGAGAAACTTTTTCTATTGATTTTTGTAAATAAATAATACCTCTATTAACAATACACGTGCTCTGCAATCTTTTTTTAAGCAATGCATAGAAGAAAGAGCAAATGTCAAGGTAACAAGAAAAAAAGAGGATTTGTATAAACCATTATGGCAAGATAATTTTATTGTTTTATCCATAACAGTCTTTGACTGTATGTTTAGTAAATAAATAAGAAAAAAATAAGCATATTATTCAGAGTTTAATTTGAAATTTGGCAACGGTTATTCAATGCAAAAAAAAAAAAAGGAAAAAAATATATATGTATGTATAATGAGCAGTATTAAAAAATGAATGGTAGTAGAAATTTTTGGAATCTCGCCTTATAACGTTAGCCTTCTGTTATTTTTTTATTTTTATTTTATTTTTTTTTATTTTTTTTTATTTTGTTTTACGAATTAACCTTTTAGCACGCGATACAGTGATGAATATTTGCAAAATGAAGCGTAACTTAAGTATGAAGCCTATTTACGTTAGGAATGGAAAATAGTGGGCTTTTTCTGTTTTCGAAATGTGCGGTAAACACGTCAAATAATCATCGTCGAATAAACGTCGACAGATGAGGGGGGAGGGAGTGGAATATCTTTGCCATTTATGGTCATAGTATTTATGCATACCATGTAAATACAACTGTATGTATACATTTTGAAAATTGTATTGTTAAAAATTTTCTAAAATAGTACAATCAACAATTGTAGTTTATATTTTAAGAGGTCAATATCTCCACATTAAATTTTCGAGAAAACCAATTTTAGGTTTCTGTTTTGTTCTTTTTTTATATCAGCTACTTTTTATAGTCCTTTTTATTTTTATTACAATGAAGATATTATATATAAAATCAATTGAATAACTTCTGGTATTAGTAATATATTTATTTATCAAAATTTTTCATAAATATGTATTTAAAAAAAAAAATTAACGTTATTTTGATGCAACCCTAAAAACTGTTATCCTGTAAAATGTTTCAATTTCATTGCTGAAAATTTACGTTTTCTTTTAAAATTACATCATTTTCAGCTTAGGATTTTTGCTATAGAAAGTTGTGAAACAGTTTGATTAACCCACGAAAATTAAACCAATTTATTATCGTTTTAAATGTAACCTTTTAGTCTCGGGCCAAGCGAAATATAACAGGACTAGAAAACAAGAAGTCTACTTTTAGGTAGCTTTTTCATTACAAAAAGCTACCTATTGCAGCCGTTCGGAGGAAAGCGATTTCAAAAAATTTTGGTATATTTTCATCGATCATGACCCCCAGACCCCGAAACCACCCTCCGTTCAAAATTGATATATATACTATATCCATATATATATCCATATATATATATATCTGACATTTATCACATTGTAACTCTCGTATTTATGCACCGATTTCGATGTAATTCGGTGTGTACATAGTACATACCAATGTCTCGACGGAGTTCGTTGGCCAGCTTCATCCGTCGTTTTGTTTCAAAATGGCGGCCATTTAAAATTTTTAAAAAAATTTAAAATTTGAAATGTGGTACCAAAAAATTGAAAATGGAAAAATGTTTTTTTCTTATGTATTTGACTTATATACAAAGATTCCGGAGCAGCTTTTGTTTCGGCTATATCTTAAATAATGGCTGAGTTATAGCATTTTGAATTTCTAGCGTGGCTGATATTTTGAAACGTGAAGTTTGTCACGCGATAAAAGGCGTATTTATGATCCGATTAGGATTTAACTTCGTTTATACATAGTACATACCAATGTCTCGACCGAATTCGTTGGTCAGCTTCATCCGCCATCTTGTTTAAAAATGGCGGCCATTTAAATTTTTAAGAAAAATTTAAATTTGAAATGTGGTACCAAAAAATTGAAAATTGAAAAAATATTTTTTTCTTATGTGTTTGACCTTGATAAAAAGATTCGGGAGCAGTTTTTGTTTCGTCTATATCTTAAAAAATGGCTGAGTTATAGCATTTTGAATTTCTAGCGTGGCTGACATTTTGAAACGTCCTGATTTTTGTCACGTGATAACAGGCGTATTTATGAACCAATTTGGATGTACCTTAATGTGTACATAGTACATACAAATATCTCGACCGAGTTTGTTGGCCAGCTTCATTCGCCATCTTGTTTCAAAATGGCGGCCATTTAAAAAAAATTTTAAAATTTAAAATTTAAAATGAGATACCAAAAAAAAAAAATGGAAAATGAAAAAGATTTTTTCCGTATGTGTTTGACCTTAATACAAAGATTCCGGAACAGTTTTTGTTTCACCTCTATCTAATAAAATGGCTGAGTTATAGCATTTTGAATTTCTATTGTGGCTGACATTTTAAAATGACCTGATATTTGTCACGCGATAACAGGCGTATTTATGAACCGATTTGGATGTAACTTTTTCTGTACATAGTACATGCCAATGTCTCGACCGAGTTCGTTGGCCAGCTTCATTCGCCATCTTATTTCAAAAGGGCTGCCATTAAAAAAAAAAAATGTAAAATTTAAAATGAGGTATTAAAAAATTGGAAAATGAAAAACATTTTTTTATGTGTTTGGCCTTGATACAAAGATTCCGGAGCAGTTTTTGTTTCTGAAAATTTGTTCTTTTGTTTATATCTTAAAAAATGGTTGAATTATAGCAATTTGAATTTCTAGCATGGCTAACATTTTGTAACGATCTTGTATTTGTCACGCGATAACACACGTATTCGGCTATTTCGATGTAAGAAGGCATGTGGATAGTATACACCAATATTTCGACCAAATTCGCTGGCCAGATTCATCAGCCATCTTGTTTCAAAATGGCGGCCATTGAATTAAAAAAAAAAATTATATTTAAAGTGAGGTGCAAAAAAATTAGAAATTGAAAAAGGTTTCTTTCTTAAGTATTAGACCTTGATATAAGGATTCAGGAGCTTTTTTTGTTTGTCTTTATCTTAAAAAATGGTTCAGATATAGCAGTTTCAATTTATAAAATGGGTGACATTTTGAAAAATCTGATTTTTTGCCTCGTATATATCAACCGATTCCGATGTGAGTGAGCATGTGCACAGCAATTACTAAGGTCTCGACCAAGTTCACTGGTTAGCCTCATCCACCATGTTGTCTTAAAATGGCACACTTTAAAAAATAAATGTGTAAATTCACACACAAAACAGGTATATCGATGATACAAAAACGATTTGTCTATATGTGTAAATTGGTGTGTAAATTGCCAAAATACACGCCAAATGTGTAAATTTTAAAATACACATTTTAATGTGTAATTTGATGATAAGTCGAAATGTGTAAAAATTAGGTGATAAGTCTTGAAATACACACTTTAATGTGTAAATTGTACAGTAATATACATATTTCTGTGTAATATTCTTACACACATATCTGTGTAATATTCTGTTTATACACATATTTTTGTGTAATAGGCAAAATACACATATATTTGTGTCATATTCTGTTCTTCACATATTTCTGCGTAATATTCAAAACACAGATTTTATTTTAATATTCAATATATGCAGATTTTTGTATACATAATGTTATCTTTGTACTTTGGTATCTGTAAACTGCGAATTAAATGTTTTTATGATAGTAAAAAAAAAAAATACATGAAAAACAAACTCATAGGGTTGATGTGTTTGTTCTTTCTAGTAAGCTAAAAGTGTACTCATGATGTCATTAGGCAATTTACATGCCACATATAGACAAATCGTTTTCTTATCATCGATGTACCTGTTTTTGCATAAAACGGGAGCGACTCAAAGATGAAATATTTTTTAATTGATTCAGAAAAAAATACTGAAATCTCCTGGGAAAAAAAAAGAAGTTAATTTCAAGCTCTGATACCTAAGCATCGCCGCAGCAACAATATTTCGCGCCTGGTGCGAAAAACGTTGTTAATTTTTCTGTAGATAGTTGACGCATCAGTAACTGATGGCGCGAACGAAGCCTGCCAGCGCATACTTTAATTGGCTGCGTCTGCGCCCGTACCACTCTTGTGTCTCTGTATTTTAGTATAATCAGCTTGCCCATATTTACACGTTCTCCAATCCAAACTGCTTATTTTCTGATTTATTTTTAAGTTCATTTTTGCTCTCAAATGCATCAAACCGGCAAATTCTCTTATTTAGAAACTACATAATGTGCCGTGCTTGTCGATTTTTTTATAAACGCTGAAAATATTCCAAAAAAGGCTGTTAAAGTTGGCGTTTTGAACCGAACTTTCTGAAGCAGGAGATCTGGGGATGAAAAAAATGGTCATACTGAGAAAATTATTGTTTAAAAATCAAATTCTAATTAATTGAGTGAAAAATGAAGTCACACGGCCTCTTATGCATCTCTTCAAAAATCACCTCAGCAAGTTTCATGTTCTTACTTTTAAAAATGAGTCTGAAAATGTCTCAGAAAATGTGGATCTTTTGAGGGTGGAAATATATTTTTTCGAATACACCCTTAAATTAAATATACTCCAGAAAAAAGACTTTTATTAAAAGTATCTTCTTGGAGGCTATACATCTATAACGACCAACTTTTTGGCGATTTTCGACTCCTTCCCCTCCCCCTTATGATATCATACGTCATCGTTCTACCAATCCTCTCCCCCTAAAGACATTGTCATCAGTGTCTAAAAATTCTTTTTATTTTTACAATTTTTTTTCTTTATTTTTCTTTTTATACGTTTGCAATGTATACGTCACAATTTATTATAATTTTCAATAGTTTTATACGTCACAAGTATGGTTATGCATTTATTACTCCCATATATATAAGGTCCGTCCACAAATGATGCCACGATTGGAGGGGGGGGGGGTGTCATGAAATTATGACAGTTTGTGACAAGGGGGGCGAGGGGTAAAAAATACTGAAAAAATTGTGACATCATTTATGGAGAGCCCCATATACAGGGTGCCCGGTCTCAACGGTGTCCAATGGCTAATTCCTAAACCTTTAATCATAGACATATAGTTCCAATTAGAAAAATGTTTTAAATGAGGTAAAGAAGTATTTTTAAAGCGATTTAGGTCAAGAAAAACATTTATTTAAAAATTACGAAGTTTAAATTTTTATACGGTCCCCCGGTCCTATAAGTGATATTTAGTAAACTTTTCCTATTTCTCTAACAAGTACGGCAAAAAAAGTCCCATTCATCTAATACTAAAATTGACCGAGTTATGACATTTTCAATTTTATGACTTAAACCACTTTTCTGTAACCAAAAACAGATGAGTTGGACCAAACTTTCAGGGGTCGTACACGAAGTGCTTAAAGTATTATAAGGGGCGTCCACTCCAAACAATGTTCAATGGCTAATTCCTAAACCGTTAATCAAAGACATATAGTTCCAATTACAAAAAGGTTTTAAATAATGTAAAGAAGTTCTTTTAAAGCGATTTAACTGAAGGTGCTGCCCCCTATAAATATTACGGTAGTGTTAATTTTTAATAATTAACTTTCAGATTGGTTAAAATAATTGAAGAAGTGAGTTTCAAAACTCGCCTTATAGAGAAAATCAAATTTTGGGAAATCGCATAAAACCTTTAAATGCGCCCATTGGTATTCATTGAAAATTTGGAGATTGTAGTATTTGATTGGTACAGTTATATCAATAGAATAGATTGATAGAGAAACACGATTTTTTAAATTTCGGATAAGGCGAGTTTCGAAACTGATGTCCTCAACTGAAATTCGACATTTTTTTTTTTTTTTTTTTTTTTGGTAAGGAAATGAGTGTGTTTCTTTTGATAATTTTATTTTAAAAAGTTGTATTACTTTTATAAGCTTTTAATTTACGACGTTCGTATGTACGTCTTCCTAATTCAAAATTTGTATTCCAATTTTAACTCACTTTCAAATATCCGATCAAGATTAAATTTTGCATAATTATGTAAATCCAATGACAATGTAATATTAATATGATTTTAGGTACGTACCATTTATATTTATTTTACAGGACCACTCCAAAAATTTTGTACACATTATTGCCTACAAACAAAAATTTTTAAATCAAAATCAGTAACATTTATGTAAGGCATGGACGTTCACAATGTAATTTTTCCAAATGAAAGTGCGTTGCGTTTATATTTTTTATACAGTGCCGCACAAAAGAAGTCAGATACATTACGATGTATGAGCAGGGATTGTTTATTATACATTTTGATGATATTATGCTTTTTTCAAATTCAACTTTTTAGTTCGTTATAAAAACTTGTTTGAAAAAAATATTTTAGAGAGCAAAATCAAACCAGTACTTTTGGAAATAATATTATCGGATATGCAGGTCGTATTAAGTGGCCTCCCAGGTTGCCAGATTTGAATCTTTCAGATTTTTTTTCTTTGGGGTTTTCTGAAAAATAAGGTATATGAAAGAGAATCCACTAGTCGAGCAGATTTGTGGAATCGTATTGCTATGGCGTGCAGATCTGTAACACCTACAATGTTGAAAAAAGTAGAAGAAGAATTTATTTCACATGTACATTTCTGCATTGCCGAAGGGACGTCACTTCGAGCACGTTTTAATATAATCTTAATTTTTATTAATTAAGTTTTAGATTAGGTAATCTAACTATGTATCATTTTCTAAAGAGTTGTGACTGTTGCTTTCATAATCATTTAACAAAAATCTGTTATTTTCCGTTTATTTTTATTTATTTATTTTTTTTTTACTTATATTTTTAGTACAAGTTGTATATTTTGTTTTAATATGTCAGAATGAACAAAAATCTCAAAATATATTTGTAATGTTAATTTACTCTCAATATTTAATGTTAAATTTATATCTGACGATTATTTTTATTTCTAGTAAATTTGTGACTGACCCCTATTTTGCAGCAAAAAAGATACTCCAACTTTAAACATCTATTACTCGGTCAGTTTTAATCGCAGAGGAATGGGACTTTTTTTGTCTTACTTGTCAGTGCAATAGGATACTTTTAGTAAATATCACTTATAGGACCTGGGGACCGTATAAAAAATTTAAATTTCGTAATTTTTTAATAAATGTTTTTCTTGACCGAAATCGCTTTAAAAATACTTCTTTACCTCATTTAAAACATTTTTGCAATTGGAACTATATGTCTATGACTAACGGTTTAGGAATTAGCCATTGGACACCGTTGAGACCGGACACCCTGTATAGTTTTTTACTTAAATGAAGTAAAGAAGTTAATAAAATATCACTATTATATCTGAAATAATTTTATATCAAATACCACTTAGAAGGAAATACTTACTACTTAAAATTATTGAATAATATATTTTTGTTATATAATGCATTCAACAGTAATAATATCTTCTTGTACTTGCCTTTGCACGGGGGTAAGCATAACTTCTTATAAACAAAACAGGTGGACGATATTCTGCCCCATTTTTTCTAGTAAACATAATAAGTATAATTTTGAACCGGATTTCTCAAACAACGAATTGCACTAAACTCTGTCTAAGGCGGAAGCGATCGGTACCAAGAAAATTTTCCGCAGTAGACAATATTCCGCCTTAGGCAAATTTTACTCTATGTCTATGGATTCACAAGGACTTGAAAATCTTTCCGAGTTAGACAGATTTCCGTCTTACACAGAGTCCGCCTTACAGAGAGTTTACTGTATATACTAACAGAAGAATAGGAATGGCGAATGTTGCGATATTCCCTATTTTGGAATGAAATGTTTTTATAATCATTTAATGGTTTTAATAATAACTTTGTATTTTCATAAAAATAAGTAATAGACTAAAAGAAAAAAAATATAATAGATTATATTGATGTAAAGAAAAACATACCAAAAAAGTAAATTTTGGTTAGGTCAAAAAAGATAACGATGTCAAAAGACAGCTTCCCTCTCCCCCTAGAGATATCTTACGATATCCATTGCAAGACCACCCCTACCCCCTAAAGTGTGATAAAGTTATATATGTGCAGCCCCTTAAAAAGTTTCAGAGATATTCGTTATAGCATCAAACAGAAAAAGAAAGTTATTCTGAGTTTTAGAAGCATTTCTATGAAATGGAGGGAAATTTTCAAATACTTCTGAAAAAAAAAAATTCCTACACAATATCTAGTGTCAGTTATAAATACAGTTTAAACTATGCAATTTTCAGTATGCCGGAAAAAAATGCATTAATATATTTCTGAAAAATATATTTTTTTAAATATTAAAAATGACACGAGCTATTACAGTTGGAAGGTTGCGTCTTTGTAACTATTTCAGGGACGGTGATATATTTACGAAACATCTTAATTTTAATTTCTAAATGCTACAATGACACCAGAATTTTGGTAATTTTTTTTTCTGTTTATTATGCATGTGAAAAATAGCTTCTTTCTATTTGCAAATAAATTTGTGCATAAATTCCGGTGTCATTCATTCATTTCAACATTTTAGCAATGGAAGTACAGTCGTGGAAAAAAAAAGTAAACACCCCCTACTAACTCTTCAACAAATTATCGTAGAAGAAAGTTATTGGTACCGAACGATTGGAAATAAAATCTACTTTTAAATGATGTATATAAAATTTGCTTAGGGGGCCATCTACATATTAAAACGAACCATAACTTTGTTTTTGTCGATAGCAGTACACAATTCTGACAGCATAAAAGAACTCTACACCCTTCAATTAGCCTAAAAACAAATTTTTATGCAATTCGTACCATAAGTTTCGGAGAAATTAATTATTTTAAAACGAACGTATTTTAAGGGCTGTATCCAAATTGAAGTTTGGTACTTGATTGCTAACCGAGAGAGCCGGCTTCTTGATCAAGGCACCACTCAAGCAGTCAATGAAGCCGGTTAGATTACAGGACAGCAGAAGAAATTTCAAAATATCTAATCACTTCTATCATAGACGGCCCCTTGAACCATCATTTTGCCGTTTTTTAAGCATAACTTGAAAACTGCTTGGAAGAAAAATGTGAAATTTTGGATTTCCATGAAGCAGGACTTAATAAATCTAAATCCATCAAAAAAATTGTAGGTTGCAATTCATATTTTTTTCGAATATTAATTTCATAATTTATAATTCATATCATAAAATTATAAAAATTGCAAATTCAGCGTATTTATGTTTGGGTATATTAGAATTATTGCTACACAAAAAATTAGCACATTAGGAGCATAATTTCAGGAGATATAAATAAAAATATGAAAATGTAATTTAACATTAGAAGCACTAAATTTTGAATGTTTATAATTCAAACACTTATCATTCAAATGACTTGAAATTTGGTGTCTAGGCATAGTTTGAACCGAAGGTTTGAAATATCTCGTTAAAATTGGGTATTGCCATTGAAAAAAAATGAAGTTTGGATTCGTTTTAATATGTAGATGGCCCCCTAAGCAAATTTTCTATGCATTATTTAAAAGTAGACTTTATTTACAATCGTTAGGTACCAGTAGCTTTCCTTTATGATAATTTGTTGAGGAATTAGTAGGGGGTGATTACTTTTTTTTTCCCACGAATGTACTTTGCCCCTGAAAGGTTTAACTTGAATTTGGAAGACAGTTCTACATTTATTCATATTATTAAGATATTTATTGAGATTTTGCATGTTCTACGCATAAATTGTAACTGTGCGATTTTAGGACTCCAAATTAACTCTAACAGAAAGATGGCATGTGGCAACCATAATTATATTATATGAAGAATAGTAAGTTTTCAAAACAATCAGCCCTCTAATTACTGACATAATCTACATTTTTATGTTTAATTAATAAAATTATTCTTAGCAGTTAAAACTATTATAAAAACTTTAAATTAGTTATTTTATTATGTAATAGATGCAATAACATTATGTGCCTTAATATTTTGTAAAAATTATGTAAGCCTATATTAAATACTCCAGATATTTGCATCTATTAAAATAATAAATAACTACATTTAATAATAAATTGTTAAAACTGTTTAAATTTATTAATTATTAAAATATTAATTATCTTGTTAAGAAAGTATTCTACATTTTATATTTTAATGAATGAAATTCTATTTAAAATAATTACTGAAAAAATAAAAACTGAAAATATGTAATTTCAGTAGTTACCCCCAATATAACAAATGAAACAAATATCATGGCAGCATGTTTTGCATTTCTACTGATAAAAATTATTGTTATTACAATCAATATAAACTTACCCACATGTATGTATATGCTAATCAAAACAAATTATGAAAATGATTTACGCCTATTAATTCATATGCACGAAGTAAATATGAGTTGAGAATGATCAGTTACTTCTGAAATCCTTAAAATATTAAATAGCAGCATTAGATTTACATATCATTTTTAAATTAGATGCTTTTTATGCCAGATAAAAGCTTGCGTTTTACAAACTTATTGCACTTATTTTTTTTACAAATCTAACCAATTAAGCTTATAAAAACATATTTAAAGCATTTCCTGTCTATTCATTAAGCAAAATGCTTATAGAATATTTTCAAATTATGTTCACGTTCGAATAAATGCTTTTTTAGGTCATTTTAAAAATTTGGGTATATAATTTCAATAAATTATATGTACACACATATATATATAATCGTTTAAAATCGCGATTTAATCTGTGATTTTAATCATCTGATTAAAATCATTGATATCCTTATTAAAAGTATTAAAAGTATTTTTTTTAATTTACAAATTAAGATTTAATTTGCAGTTTATGTTTATGTTTATAGGCTGCTTTTCCTGTATGAAAAAAATACCTTTTTTTTATTTGAAGTTTCATTTTTCTTAGATATAAAAAAATAAGAAAATGTTTAATCTGTTATGAAAGAATTAACATAAAAAATATTTATTGATGCAACGTTTACTATATTTAATAATATTTCAATATGAATTTATGTATTTTATATATTTTTTTATTCAAAATATTTCATTTTTGAATGTTAAACTCTGAGTCAAATACAAAAAAATAACTTCCAATTTTATTATAAATACTTTCATCTTTCAATGCATAAAAAAACACCCCTGTTTGTTGTTTACATGAATTTATTATTATTTACTTTGTATACATACATATATTTATTTATTTAATGCGCTGTTAAACTTTACTCATATTTTGTTGCAATCATTAGATAAACAATTATTTAATTTTCCATTCCTTTACCATCAAAACCATCATACCCCTTACCATCAAAATATACTTCACAGAATCAACAGAAATACAAATACATATACAATGATTATTTCCCATTAGAATTCACTATACTATCTGAAAACTAGTTGGATGTGCCAATCCCAAAACTTTCTTCTATCTTATACATCTTAATATTTCAAAACCTAGTTACACATGTTAATACTTCAATATTATTAGTTCAATACTATACCAACTTTGATTTTCATCTTAAATTTCTGCTCAAGTCAATTAAACGGACTAAAAACGAGTTAATCTATATCATGATATTTGTTAAAATTATTAATTTTTCCTTATTCTGTCGTTATCAGCTGTTTGCGAATAGCCGGCATAGCAGGAAGCGAGTTCCCGCCGCTGCATGAGCCGCCGATGCACAATAGAACTACGAAAAATCAAGAAAAGTATACAAAAATCGCTAGCACGGAGCCCCTTTACCGCGCAATATTTCCAAATTCAAGGAGAACCTGTTGGCCAAAGCCAAAAACAAGCACAAAGATTTTGGTTCAATTGTATGCATAATTTTATACGCTGTTCGATGGTACAATAATGAAAATGGCACAGAGATCGGAATTATAGCGCCCCCTTCTTTCGGAATTTTTTCAAGTTCAGGGAGGACTTGTTTGCCATAGCCAGAAACATGCACAAAAAATTTGGTTCAATTATATGGATAACTTCGTACACTTTTCGATGGTACAATAATGAAAATGGTACAGACATCGCAATTATAGTGCCCCCTTCCGGCAGAATTTTTCCAAATTCAGGGAGGACCTTCGTGACATGACCAAAAATAAACACATAAATTTTGGTTCAATTCTATGCATAACTTCATACACTTTTCGGCGGTACAATATTCAAAAAGGCACAAAAATTGTACAAAAATCGCTATTACAGCGCCCTCTACGAGTGATTTTTTTACAAATTAAGGGAGGACCTCCTTGCCATAGCCAAGAACTTAAAAATTTTTTTTGGTTCAATTCTATGCATAACTTCATACACTTTTCGATGGTGCAATATTCAAAATTGCACAAAAATCGCTATTACAGCGCCCCCTAACGGCGAATTTTTTGCAAATTCATGGAAGACCTGCTTGCCATATCCAAAAACTTAAAATAAAAATTTGGTTTAATTCTATGCATAACTTCATACACTTTTGGAGGGTACAATATTCAAAATCGCACAAAAATCGCTATTACAGCGACCCCTACCAGCGATTTTTTTCCAAATTCAGGGAGGACCTGCTTGCCATAGCCAAAAACTTAAAATAAAAATTTGGTTTAATTCTATGCATAACTTCATACACTTTTGGACGGTACAATATTCAAAATCGCACAAAAATCGCTATTACAGTGCCCCCTACCGGCGATTTTTTTCCAAATTCTGGGAGGACCTGCTTGCCATAGCCAAAAACTTAAAATAAAAATTTGGTTCAATTCTATGCATAACTTCATACACTTTTCGATGGTACAATATTCAAAATCGCACAAAAAACGCATTTACAGTGCCCCCTACCGGCGAATTTTTTCCAAATTCAGGGAGGACCTGCTTGTCATATCCAAAAACTTAAACTAAAAATTTGGTTCAATTCTATGCATAACTCCATACACTTTTGGATGGTACAATATTCAAAATCGCACAAAAATTGTTATATCAGCGCCCCCTACCGGCGAATTTTTTCGAAATTCCGGGAGGACCTGCTTGCCATAGCCAAAAACTTATAATAAAATTTTGGTTTAATTCTATACATAACTTCATACACTTTTTGATGGTACAATGGCGACAGACAGACGGACAGACGGACAGACTGACAGACGGACAGACGGACGGACGGACAGACGGACAGACGGACACACAGACAGACAGACATTTTCTATAAACATGTTTTTTGGAATCTCTGACTCCTAAAACATGCAAATCCGTCGAAAACCGGAAGTCGAAAAAAATTTCGATTACAATACTTTCTTCTATTGAAGATAGAAGAAAGTAAAAAGGAGTATATTGTACAGATTATATTACTGTAAAATATGTATTATGCATATTTCAAAAAGATTAATAATGTACTCGTATATATAATTTAAATATTCCTGACTTTAAAATGAATCAAATCATTTTTTATTAACCATAAAAATATTGAAATCTCATTATCTTGAAATTTTAAAGAGGCATACAACTATTAAATCATCAAAAATTTGATTTTTCAGAAAATTATATATGAAAGAACAATGTTTTTTATTGCATCTTAAAAACAATCTGCATAGAAATATTTCTATATTATTACGCAAGTTATGACTAAAAAAGTCTATCAGTTGTTCTTACTGTGAGCAATGATTATAAGGAATGATTTAAAAATGTGTTCACTATATTAAAAGTTACGTACCTCATTAATGGCAATCCATTTTTTATTTATTTATTTATTTTTTTTGTCCGAATCTCAAAGAAAAGTTGATGTCAACATTCGTACAAAAAGTGACCAGATGCATCACTCGTTATCGTAATTTCAATACTGTAATGTTGTCCGGATACATTTGTCTTTACAAACTTATTACTTCCATTAAATTAGAATAAACTAGTTGGATGTGCCAATCCCAAAACTTTCTTCTATCTTATACATCTTAATATTTCAAAACATAGTTACACATGTTAATACTTCAATATTATTAGTTCAATACTATATCAACTTTGATTTTCATCTTAAATTTCTGCTCAAGTCAATTAAACGGACTAAAAACGAGTTAATCTATATCATAATATTTGTTAAAATTATTAATTTTTCCTTATTCTGTCGTTATCAGCTGTTTGCGAATAGCCGGCATAGCAGGAAGCGAGTTCCCGCCGCTGCATGAGCCGCCGATGCACAATAGAACTACGAAAAATCAAGAAAAGTATACAAAATTCGCCCCTTTACCGCGCAATATTTCCAAATTCAAGGATAACCTGTTGGCCAAAGCCAAAAACAAGCACAAACATTTTGGTTCAATTGTATGCATAATTTTATACGCTGTTCGATGGTACAATAATGAAAATGGCACAGAGATCGGAATTATAGCGCCCCCTTCTTTCGGAATTTTTTCAAGTTCAGGGAGGACTTGTTTGCCATAGCCAGAAACATGCGCAAAAAATTTGGTTCAATTATATGGATAACGTTATACACTTTTCGATGGTACAGTAATGAAAATGGTACAGATATCGCAATTATAGTGCCCCCTTCCGGCAGAATTTTTCCAAATTCAGGGAGGATCTTCGTGACATGACCAGAAATAAACACATAAAATTTGGTTCAATTCTATGCATAACTTCATACACTTTTCGGCGGTACAATATTCAAAATGGCACAAAAATTGTACAAAAATCGCTATTACAGCGCCCTCTATGAGCGATTTTTTTGCAAATTAAGGGAGGACAACCTTGCCATAGCCAAGAACTTAATTTTTTTTTTTTTGGTTCAATTCTATGCATAACTTCATACACTTTTCGATGGTGCAATATTCAAAATCGCACAAAAATCACTATTACAGCGCCCCCTAACGGCGAATTTTTTGCAAATTCATGGAGGACCTGTTGCTATATCCAAAAACTTAAAATAAAAATTTGGTTTAATTCTATGCATAACTTCATACACTTTTGGACGGTACAATATTCAAAATCGCACAAAAATCGCTATTACAGCGCCCCCTACCGGCGAATTTTTTCCAAATTCAGGGAGGACCTGCTTGCCATAGCCAAAAACTTAAAATAAAAATTTGGTTTAATTCTATGCATAACTTCATACACTTTTGGATGGTACAATATTCAAAATCGCACAAAAATCGCTATTACAGCGCCCCCTACCGGCGATTTTTTTCCAAATTTAGGGAGGACCTGCTTGCTATAGCCAAAAACTTAAAATAAAAATTTGGTTTAATTCTATGCATAACTTCATACACTTTTGGACGGTAGAATATTCAAAATCGCACAAAAATCGCTATTACAGCACCCCCTACCGGCGAATTTTTTCCAAATTCAGGGAGGACCTGCTTGTCAGATCCAAAAACTTAAACTAAAAATTTGGTTCAATTCTATGCATAACTCCATACACTTTTGGATGGTACAATATTCAAAATTGCACAAAAATTGTTATATCAGCGCCCCCTACCGGCGAATTTTTTCCAAATTCCGGGAGGACCTGCTTGCCATAGCCAAAAACTTATAATAAAATTTTGGTTTAATTCTATACATAACTTCATACACTTTTTGATGGTACAATGGCGACAGACAGACGGACAGACGGACAGACGGACAGACGGACGGACTGACAGACGGACGGACGGACGGACGGACAGACGGACACACAGACAGACAGACATTTTCTATAAACGTGTTTTTTGGAATCTCTGACCCCTAAAACATGCAAATCCGTCGAAAACCGGAAGTCGAAAAAAATTTCGATTACAATACTTTCTTCTATTGAAGATAGAAGAAAGTAAAAATATATTTTTGATATTTCAGCAGGCTAAATAAAACAATTGGTCTAAGACACAAGTCTCATCTGACTCGATCGTCTGCAAATGGCGGGTTTTGAATTAAAGCAGGTGTTTTCTACGGTATTGTTTATAAGCTTTCTTGTGATAATAAACACCGTATAACAGTATGATATTCTAGTTAAATTTTCGCTACTGAACTTTTTCAATAAATCAATAAATGAAACATAATTTCGAACGTATAGATCATAGCACACACACACAAGCAAACAAACACACACTCACACATATACTCGTATATGTATATATAGTATATAACAGAAAGTTTAATATGTTTATATATATATTATTATTATTAATAATTTTAATTACCTACGTAATAAAGTCCTTTAAAATATAATATGCTTGCATGTATGCATGAAAAATCTTTATGTTACAGTAAAAGATTACATGTTGGCCTATTTATTCCGCATATTTTCATTAAAATTGTTTGAATGCTACGTTTTTTCAAAATAGTAATATCCCGCTTTTTTTAATCAGGCATTAAATAAATCAAATTCAAAAACGAAGGTGCAATCAACGAGTTTCAATTAAAAAAAAAAAGTTGTTAACAATATTTCCCCCCGAACTATTTAAAATAATTTAACACCCCCCCCCCCCCCCCTTTGTCACAACCAACGTCCTCGAATTCCTTGCAGAAGATAATTTCTAACTCTCTTTCCTTGTAAATGCTTATGTTGGTCACAGATGTAACATGAACACATGGCTGGCACTGACGTCGCAGTGACATCACAGTGTCTTCTGAATCCCTTTCAGAAGACAATTTTTACTCTTCTATCTTTACAAGAAGAAAGCATTGGATTCGTGAAAATTTTCGAATTCCGGATTTCGACGGATTTACTCGTTTTAGGGGTCAGAGATCCCGAAAAACATGTTTTTACAAAAAGTCTGTCTGTCTGTATGTGACCCAAATTTTCTGGGCGCTATATCTCAATGAACAGAATTTAATAAAACTTTATATTCAGTTAGTCCCTGATATAAATTGGTGCTGATTGCTTTTTGGTGTAAATCGCCCAGCTGGTGGCGCTGCTATGCTGCATTATTCATGATTATAGCAATAGCTCTATCGCAAGAACTAATACGCGAATTTTCATCAAACTTCAGATACAGTTAGTCCCTGATATAAATTAGTGCTGTTTAGTTTTTGGCATAAATCGCCTAACCGGCGGCGCTGCTATGCGGCATTTTTCAGGAAGTATTAACATGTATGAGATCGAAGAAAGTTTTGGGTTTGCCACATCCGACTAGTTAATTATGTTTTCATTTAAATGTTCACGTGTTTCCAATTTATTGGTAATGGGAGGGGGGGGGGGGGGAATCAGAAGAGAAGGACCCCTTGCAAAATATAAATAAATAAATAGTCTTTCAGCTCCTTATTTTCAAAATGCTGTTACAGTACTGTATTTATGCAACGGAATAATTAAAATAAAATGTGCATTTTGAATCTTATTATTATTATTATAATTTTTTTTTTTTTTAATTTACACACTGTCTGTTAAGATTTGCACAATTATACCTATATGTAACAGTACAATTCTTGTAAATCCAGGTATTTTTTACATTTACACACTTGTCTGAGTCTATCAAACGATAACAACTTACATAATTAATGTCATAAACTAAATACACATAACAACAGGTAATTTTTTGTACAAAATGTGTAATTTTAATGACAAGTGTGTGAATTTAAAAATTTACACACTTCTACGTGTATATATAATTATGCTTAAATTAGAATAACACTCCAATTCGTGTAAATTCAGGCATTTTTCTACATTTACACAGTTGCCTGCGTATTTCAAGTGATAACAATTTACACACTTAGTTTCATAGGCTAAATACACATAAAAATGTGTTGTAAAAGTTTGCAAAAAATTTTGAAAAAAAGTTTTATGACAAGTGTGTAATTTTAGAAATTCACACATATATGTGTGTAAAATTGGCTAATTTACACATTTATTTTTTAGAGTGCAGGCACTTTAAGAAATCGCCGAATTTGGCAGCCAAATATAAGTTACTTTAAAGAAAAGCATCTTGGATAAAACTGACTAATTTCGCGAAATTCTCATTCAGTATATTGATAAAAATTAATATTGAATCTCCTACATTCGGTTTCCACTAAATTGAACTTCGTGTGTTTCAATAATATAAGTTGGGTTTTTTAAAATAAGGAATATGAAAGCTACCTCTTCCTCCAGGCACTGGCCGGAAGGACTTTTTCAGAATTTAGTGTCGCCCTCGATGAAAAGATAAAAATCTATATATTTAAAAGAGCAGACTGTTTTTTTTTTTTAGTCATCTTAGGAGTATTTTCTTTGATAAAAAACTAAATATTTTACTGCGAATGCGTCTAAAAGTAAATTTCTGGACTTGGCCGGCACTTGGATTAGAACTTGTGCAGTTTGTGTTCACATGCAAAATTGTAACTGGCAAACTTGACATCAAGCTTCGGAATATATTTATTAACAATCTTTTGCACATTAAAATATTTTTAAAATAGTGCATATGAATATGAAACGTATGCAGGTAAATATTGCGATGGTGAAAACGACGTTATTTTTAGATTTCGTTGAAAACAAGGATTATAATTGTGTCATAGTGACGCAATTTTCTTGGATTTGTGCCTTTACGTAATACCAAAGATCAAAGCATCAATTAATAACTTCATAATTTCTTATCTTAATTGCGTATAGGAATAAAGCTTAATTTTTCAATAATTTGAAAAAAATGACATTAAACTTTAGATAATAAAAACTTTTGTTTTAAGAGTTAGGTCAGCCAATATAAGATTGATTATTTATTATAATTTTTTTGTGACTTTTGTTATAAATTCTATAAATAAGTTCTTTTAACCATTTTATTCGTCGAATTCGACGGGTTTCGACTCGTATATATATAAATGCAGATAGTACAAAGCATAATTCAGTTTGAAGACATAAAACACACGCTTTTATTTTATATAAAATGACGTCATTCGCATCCGCTGAAGAATTCCATATTTACGTTCCAGTCTTAAAACAGCATCTACAGAAAAGTATGCATTTGACGTCACTATCGCAGAATAATACACAAATCCAGCAAAAAAAGCGATGTCATCATTCAAGAAACTCGACAAAAAAAGGATCTAATGATTTATATGTTTGTAACATTAATATGGATGCAAAACATTAAATATAGTTTACAATAGCTACATGTTTTATCAGAGATCAGAAATTTATATTTTTTTCAACGTAGCGCGCATTTTAATTACAATTTTTTTCAGTTGTTATGGGAAAATGGCAACCAAAAGATATAATAATCTACTATTTTCCAACTATTATACATTGGGATGCAATTTTCAAACAAATTGCACTTAAAAGTACTTTTTTCCCCCTATACGACACTATAAAAATTGACAATGTGCGGTGATTAGAAGTTAAAAAAATTGCAATAGTGATTATCAGCATTTAACAGTAAAATGATACATCTGCTTTATTTTAAGGCTGGCTTCTGTAACGGAACGTTATTTTTTAAAGACGACACTTTAATTGCTGGCCGAAATAAATAGTATACCGGGGGCTAAAAAAATATCCATTTACCAATCTTTACAATATTAATTATTTAGATGAAAAACCCAATGTTTTAAAAACATGACGTCATTCTCAAATGCGGTGACGTTTCACATTTCATTCATTAGAGCTCATGCAATTTTTTTTTTATCTTTCCTCCCACGTGATTAACAGGCATATTGTTAGTTCGTTTATATATATATATATATATATAAATAGAAATAAAAGTCAGAGAAAATAATTAAATATCTGAACATCAATTTCAACTAACATATAAATAAATTAGAAAATGTAGTAAAGTAATTTTATAAACTTCTCTTTCGAAAGTGTTTTAACTTATGTAACACAAATGCAACGAGTATATAAAATTTTATCTGAGTAAATTCGATATTATATAGATGATAAATAATTAGCGATAGAGAGGTCGCTGTTACTTTCAATTGTTGAAAAAGCATTGTTATGTGCATTGGATGTAATGCATTTAAATTTTTATATATTAATTATGTTGTATGCATTGTAAAACACATGGTGTATTTGAAACTGGGGACAAAACTTTACGGGGTGATAGAATGCAGCTATACGAACTAATTTCGTCATAGAATGTATGGTCGGAACGCAAGCGGTGAGAAATTAAAAGATAGTTTTCCACTGTCGCAGTTAAAGAATTAACACAAGAATGGGAGGAGATACTTCAGAAAACATTTTATTAACAGGAATGTAATTAATGTACATGCTCAAAGAAATTGCTCAAAAGGCCTCCCGCCAGCTGTAATGTACGCTCCACACCTGCGGGATAGGGACTGACGCACATTAGCGAAGACACCAGGCATTTCCCGAATATCGCCGGCAACAACGGCAATCCTGGCGACTAGATCCATATAGGTTTCAATGGTGTACTCGTAGATTAGGATTTTCATATGACCTCACAGGAAAAAGTCCAAATACGAGAGATCTGGCGATTTTGTTGGCCAAGCTATGGAACCACCTCGACCAATCCATCGCCCTGGGGCAGTGGAAAACTATCTTTTAACTTCTCGCCGCTTGCGTTCTGATCATACATTCTATGACAAAATTTGCTGGTATAGCTGTGTTTTATCACCCCGTAAAGTTTTGCCCACTTTTTCAGATACACCCTGTATAAGATGTTTTAAATTGTGTATGATGTATATAAAGTGATATAAAAGTATGGAACTTTGTTCCGATATATTAAAATAAAAATATCCAGCATGATAAAAAGCGCAAATTAATTTTAAATATACACAGCAGGTAGCTGTTCGTAGTTTCTAAAACCTCAACTTCAGCGTAAGGTTAAAAAACGTTAAAACATAAAAAAAAGGGAAAAAATGCATGAGAGCAAACAGTAGGCGATAAGTTACGTAGCTTGTTCCTACTCATAATTTCACAATCTCATGCATTCGTTTTTTATGTTTCAATGTTTTTTAACCTTTCACTGAAAATGGAATTTTAGAAGCCCGAAATAGCAGTCTGCTAGTTACATTTAAAATTGATTTGTGCTTTTTATCACGTTTTCAATTTGTTCTTTAATATATGGCGTAAATGTTTGCAAGCATGTAAGCAAGAATGTATGTAAGAATGCAGGTAATGTATTAAATAGGTAAAATTAAAAATAAGATAAAATATGCAAACAGTTGAAGAATTAGGGAATTATTAATCGTACCTACTCTAGCTTGTATATAAAACTTATCAGCTACCCAGGTTTTATATATATATATATTTTTTTGCATTCATTTTGTAGTTTTTCTTATTGAATTAATGTATTTTCAATTTTGAAATCCTACATTTCGAACAATGGATTTATTGGTGCAATGATTCATTTTTTTCTGGTCTGTTTTCATTGATTAAATATTTTTAGTTATAAATAGCTTGACAAAATATTTCAAATATTTATGATTTCCTACATATTTATCGTTATTTATTTATTCCTTTTATGCATTCACGTTCATGTTAATATTTACCTTTCGCCTATTTTAAATGTTATGATTTTTTAATACTTCATTTATAATTGATTGGATCTAGTTTTTAAAAAAATTCATTAGTGATTAGTTAACTGAATAATTGTTGATCCAAATTTAATATGTATAATGCCTGTATCATGCCTTAATACTCTAATATATTTATAATTTTTATTTAAAAATGATGATGAATTGTAATATTCTATAATGGTTATATATATATGTGTGTGTGTGTGTGTGTGTGTGTGTGTGATGATAAAATAGATTTTCATACATAAGATTCAAACAACATATGCCTTCTGCTTTCAGCTCAGTACTATTTACCGTGTCATTTCGTGATGGCCTGTTGCATGACGTCACACGCAGGTGCAAAATTAAATAACCTCTCTGCCCCTGCTACCTGTGATTAAATAATTTAAAAGCAATCAGCTAAAACATAAGCTGATTTGCCGCGTGCATTTATTTTATTTTATTTTTATTTCTTATTTAGCACTGTTGCTTTCACGGACTAATTATTCATGAAATTGTGCAGAGAAGACTTACTCTACAGGTCAAAAATAATGTTCGTGCATTAGTGCATCGTTTTCAAAGCAATAAATGTAATGATTTTTGGAGGGAAATTAATTCTTATTTATGATCACAGGTGGCATGTTATCATTTTATTTTATGTTTACCTTTCAAGAAGGAGTTTTGCATCCGAGTCGGATAACCAGATTTCACCCGAACACAACCCAACATGCAGTATGGGTCGGGGTGTGTTTGTGCTGCTTTATTAACGCTGCGGGTCGGGTTGATTTCTGTTTCTTCTCAGAAGGTCCGGTTGACTTTAATTGTTTCAGGTTCGAGTTCGACATTTGCGGGTGGGTTCGGGTTGACCCGGTTTCTTAAAAAAATTTTGAATACTAAGTATATATAAATACACATCGTTTTAAAATCAAAAGACAACAAAAAAGTCGTTTGACGATATCTCACCTAAACTGTAATATAAAGTATATAATGAGGACATGTGTTTCAAAACTCACCTTATCCAGAAAATCAAATTTTGGAAAATCGTGAAAAACCTCTGACTGCGCCCATTGATTTTCATTGTAAACCGAGATTTTGCAATGCCAGAAATACACGATAAAAGTATAGTTTGTCTGCAGATTGCAGGGCCGAAACTAAGGGGCATCAGAGGGGGCATGTGCCCCGGGCTCCAGAACAAAGGGGCAGCAAATGAAGATTATGTTTGTCGATTTTTCTCACATCTATGTTTAGCACGGTATTGTTAAAATATTCCTGTCTGGCGTATGACAAAGCGTAGAAGAATCTAAAGATGATATGGCATTAGGATCCTGTATAAAGCGGGGTGTTTTTCAATTCCGTTTTCAAGATTTTAATCAATCAATATTTGACAAAGACAATGACGGATTTAACAAAGCCAAGGACGGATTATTTTTTTTTCAAAAAAAAAAAAAAAAAAAAAAAAAATTATGGCCATTTTTTTTCCTATTCTGACCAGAAAATCAGAGTTCTAACTTTTTACGACTGCTCTTTCATCTTCACCCAACACTTCATTTATAACGGCTGTTTCATAATAATGAAAGCCATCAGTCCATCAGATGAAAATAACTCGATTAAAATTCTCTTTGTAAATATACTTTGCGGGAGAGGGGGATGGGGGGGGGGCAAAATCCATGTTTGCCCCGGGTGCAAAAAAGGCTAGTTACGGCTCTGGCAGATTGTAGTATTTTTTCCATGCGGGTTCACTAATAGAATAAATTGATAGAGAAAACTCGATTTTTTAAATTTTGGATAAGGTGAGTTTTGAAAGTCGCGTCCTCAATAATGCCTTTAAAAAAATGGCTAACTGGTTCGAATTACAAAATGACCGAATCTCTTATTTAAACATGACATATAATAATATTTTACATAATTGTTATAGCAAAAAAAAGTATAGAAAACAGCTTACTAAATAAAACCTACCGTTAAATCTTAATATAATAAGAAACAGAAACATATATAAAGATGTAAGATCCCAAACAAAAATGTATTGATTTTTCTACTTAACCTATTAATATTATTTAACTACTTAATTTTAATCCGTAAATGCCACAATTCCACTAGAATTTTGGAATATCTTTTTTTCTTTTATAACATACGTAAAGAAAACCTTTTAGATATTTTCAATCAATTTATTCACAAATTCTGGTGTCATTCGATTATTTCAACATTTAGTAACATAAGTACATTACACCTGAAAGAGTTAAAAGATAAAATTGATACTAGAGATATAATTTTAGACTAGTTTTCTATGATTCCATTAAAATATTGAATATTTCCTTTCATTTCAAAGTCGAGTTCAGGCGTGTCGTGTTGTGGGTCAATGAAAATTAATTTCTCGCGTTACGAATCAACTATTTTTTTTTTTTAATCCTACGATATGCTATTTCTTTCGGGCAACAATTAAAGTCTCGTCCATAAAAAATAACGTTACGTTACATAAGCCCGTCGTAAAATGAAGCAGACGTATCATTGTAAGGTTAAATACGCTACTACAATTTTTTTTAACTTCTAAGCATCGCACATTTTCAATTTTTACGCCGTCGTGTAAGGAAAAAAGTACTTTTATATGCAATTTGTTTGATAACTGCATCTCAATTTATTTTGAGATATTAATTTTTTTGTAGTTTTTAAAACCATTTCTGTAATGGTGGCAACTGAAGCATTCCGTTTCTGTAAAAAGTAAAAGGAAAATAGTCACAGAGTTCTAAGTAATAATAAAGATGCAGTATGCCATGAAAACGGCTTGCAATATGAAGGCAGTTATCGCTCAAATTTAAATGCCCTCATTCAGCCCGGCCGCACACAGACTCTGTGGAACAGCAAGTATTTGGACTTAATTTTGACCGGTTTTAACCGGTTTCAGGATTGCATTTTCAGCATCACGCCCAGGGGTCACACTTCATCTCATCTATGTCTTACCACCGTGGAAAATAGTATATTACTATGTATTTTTGTTGCCATTTTCTCATAAAAACAGAAGAAAAAAAATTGTAATTAAAATACGTGCTATGCCAAGAATATCGCCTATTATAAAAATGTCTATTATAAAAATTTAAAGTATACATGTGGGATTTTTTTCACCGCAATTTACTTAATTCTTATCAAAAAGCTGAACGAATGCAATTTTATTAATCCGTGTGTAATAACATTTTCCGAATTTCGAAAAAATATAAATGAATGATTTTCGATAAAATATGGAGCTATTATAAACTGTACTTAAGGGGTCTTGTACCTTTCAAACGCGGCGAATTTTAATGAAAAAATTCAAAGTTTGAATTAGTCTATCTCCAAAACCTTTTTATGTATAAACATGGAATATTGGATATTGATTAAACAGATTGTGCTTTATAATATGCTATCATTAGAAATTTATTAGCCTTTTACAGAATTTGTGTATTGTTAAAATCAAAATAGCTCTTTTCTTTACTCCATAAGTCATTGCGCGCATGATATCTTGAGAAAGTATGTATGGAATGTCATGAAATTTGGTAAAGATACTAAACTTATATGTGTGTTTAAAATGAATTACTCTTAGGCCAAAATTATTTCATTAACTATATAAAAAATATATTTTTGTAAAAATAAAATAAAAATTTTGTATTTTTAATGAATACAAATAGCCATAACTAAAAATATTACTATTGTAAATACTTAAAAGTTGTTCATTTTAAACACACACATTTGCTTAGTATCTTTACCAAATTTCATGGCAATCCATACATACTTTCTCAAGGTATCATGCGCGGAATGACTTATGGAGTAAAAAAAAAGTGCTATTTTGATTTCAACAATACAGGAATTCTGTAAAAGGCTAATAAATTTCTAATGGTACCACATTACAAAGCACAATCTGTTTAATCAATATCCAAAATTTCATGTTTATACATAAAAAAGGTTTTGCAGATAGACTAATTCAAACATTGAAGTTTTTCGGTATTTTTCGAAGCGTTTGAAAGGTACAAGACCCCTTAATTTTCAGTATCAATATTAATGTTACAAACAAATAAAGTTTTATGAATCATTAGATACCCGATTTTTATGTCGAGTTTCTTGAATGACGACATCGCTTTTTGCTGGGTTTGTGTATTATTTCGCGATAGTGACGTCATTTGCATACTTTTCCACAGTTGTTGTTTAATATTGGATCGTAAATGTGTAATTCTTCAGCTTATGCTGATGACGTCATTTTTTATAAAATAAAAACTTGTATTTTAAATCTTAAAACTAAAATATGTTTTGTACTATCTATATTTATATATATTTTAATCGGGGGCGACACTAAATTCTGAAAAAGCAGAATCCATGATAATATCATAAGACGAAATGCAATTGGTTCTCTCATTTTCAAAACAAAGTAACGTATTTGTATAAATAAACAACATTTAGTTATTAAGATATTCTCTGATGATGAGCCTGGAAGGCTTGAAAGTACTAGAAAGTAGAGGTCTGCACGGGCCGAAATTTCCAGGCCCGGGCCCGGCCCGATTCATCGAAAAAAAAATTCGCCCGGCCCGGCCCGATAAAAAAATTAAAAGTTCGGCCCGAGCCCGGCCCGGCCCGTAGAAAAAGTAATATTAGCCCGGCCCGGCCCGCTAAAAATCTTAAAAGTTCGGCCCGAGCCTGGACCGGCCCGGAAAAAAGTTAAAATATCGGCCCGAGCCCGGCCCGGAAAAAAGATAAAATCTCGGCCCGAGAAAAAAAAACCCGGCCCGAGTGAATTTTTTACAAAACATTGATTTTTACGTCGATTTGGTTAAAAATTTGTCTCGTACGAGGTAGCTCTGACCAAAAATATTTATCTTAACTTTTTTTTTTCTCATGTTTATAATCTTCATTTTTAAAGAAGTGACACAGACTGCGATATTTATTTTTTTTAACGAATCTCTATTTCTTGTATGTAAATGTTTAGGTTATCATTAATATTGTTGATCCACATTCCATGCATTAACATACATGTATTCCACGTATGCCAAAAATCTGAAAAATTCTATACAGTAAAATTTTCTAAGACGGAATTGCGTAGAAAAGAAAAAAAAAATGCGTTATAGACAAGTTCCATTCTTAGCAAGTGTAAATGTATCATATATTGTTTTCTTACGTATTAGTATATTAATTTTGCATGGATCAACAGGTTTTTCAGTTTAAAACAGGTTTTCGTCATAGGCAAGTTCCTTTCACACGTGTTACTATATTTTAATTTAGCTATATTTTAATAAGCGTAGAAATATACTATTCTTTAAAAATAATAAATTTTAATGTTTAAGTGTAGAATAATGGCAATTTAAAAATGTATGCATTTTTTGTAAAAATTTTTGGGCCAGGCCTAATTTGACTGATCTTTGAATGGATCTGGCCAAGCTGAGACAATTTTTTTCATATGGACTGAATCAAAACTAGGACTGAAAATCTTGGCCCGTGAAGACTAGGAAGGAAACCAATCCCGACTCTGTACAGAAAAAATAAGTTAGGCCCGTTCCGGCCCGAGCCTTTAGAAATAAAGTATGGCCCGGCCCGAGGCTTCAGAAATAAAGTACGGCCCGTGCCCGGCCCGGCCGGAGTGCCGTGAGTGAAAATCGGCCCGAGCCCGTGCAGATCTCTACTAGGAAGTTTTAAATAAAATGTATATTTTAAACTTGTAACATCTTTTACATTACATTAGTCGCCTTTTAAGTAAGATTGTGGATTTTTTTTAATGTTCACATTATATATTTTATGCAGAATTCATGTTTTCTAGTTTTTTTTTTTGTTTTTTTTTTGGCTTCGGGCTGGGTTTTGGGTAATTTGAAAAAAAATTCTAGGTTCATGGCGGATAGGATCCGATACTCGCAGGACTTTAGAATATATATATGAATAAAAGTATTGTTTTTCCTTTAACTTGCATGACTGTCATAATTATCCTAACAAACATTTAAAAACATGTCCTTTGATATAAAGAGTTCTAGACCTAATTAAGGGATTTTTTTAATAAGTGAAAAATGCCTTTTTAAAATTTAAAGTTTATGGGTGTCTTATTGGAAATGTAAATGATGACAATAAAAAGTCCTTCCGGAAGTAATAATAGATAAGTTTCATGATTGATTTGATAGTAGTATAAAATGTCCATAAAAATGTTTTTAATTATTATTCAAAATTTTGTTACCAAAAAATAAGAAATATCGATTCTTTTTTCCTTCTTATATATTTTTTAAAATAATTACAAAAATGCACTTATGACATTTTTAAATTTATTAAAATTAAAATTTATTTTACTTAAAAAGTTTTAGCATCCCTATTTTAGATATTTATTCTTCCTGCATTGTGTTCTTCAATTGAAGTCTAAGTTATTTAATTTTTTCTTAACTATATAATTATTAAATATGTATTTGCGGAATCAAATTGTATTTTTCTTTTATCTATAGCTCTTTCCCGGTTTATAAAGTATCTTACACGTAAATTATCATGAGATTTTTGTGGTACGAAGAATCGATTTTTTTTTCAAGTGTGATTGAAGGAAAGAACCTTAATAGGTGAATTAATTAAAAATTAGCATTTCAACCTTAATGTATTTTTATTTTTTCATTAGACATTAATAAGCGTTTCCATAAATAAAAATAAATTTAAACTAGAGAGATATTAATCATGTTTATAGCGATACATTAGAAGATTTAAATAAATATATATAATGACGTAAAAATCTGAAATAAGTTACGTATTAAAACTAATAATTGTTTATGCTCACAATTAAAACTCATTGTGTAAAATTTTAACAACTAGAATAGAAAATCGCTGAAGATTAATATACATATTTTTTAATTATACGCTCAAGTTATTTAAATATAATAACTGTTTTCATACATGTCTAATTGAATTCTCTATAGAAATGATAAAATCATATTTTTTTTATTTAGATAAAAATCAGAATAGTGTTAAAAAAATATTTCGAAATTTATAGATGCATATCAAGTTTTAATTCCCTTTAGTATGAAACTTTTAAAATGCATAAATTTTCATTCAAAGCAACGCATTTTGGCATAAAAATTCATTTAATTTTTTTCATTTTTAAAACTTTATATGAATATATTTTAAAAAGTTTTGTTAATCAAATAGAATTTTTTCTTTAATAAAAAAAAAGTGGTGACAGACAATGAGTTTCTATAAGCTTATTTAATTATAACAATGAATTTATTTTACAGCCTTACATCTGCACAATGTTTAATCTCTGGAACCTAATTTAACAATAGCATGCGGCTGTATATCTTACTTTTTTAAGAACTCAATAAACAATAACTGTACCGTTTAATTGCCTAAAGGCTTGATTTTGAAAACCACGATATAAAAATGCTTTATTTCAGTTTGCTCAGCTAAATTCAAATGTAAACATTTTCTCTTTTGTTCTGCTTTAAATGCTTGATTTTGTTAATTTTAATATTTTATGTCAACAAGAAAACATCAATAATGTACTTTTATTAATGAACTTGAGCGCAAAAAAATTATTTATTGTATGTAATGAATTAATTTTTAAAAAGTAACAAAAGAATACCGAAAATTACGGATGAGAAATCATAGAGAAACATCTATAAAATATTTATTAAAGTGCAAGAGTTTTAACTATTTCTAAACCGCCTGAGTTTTTTTGTTTGAAACACTAAAATTACTGTTAATTTTAATATTTTTTATTAAACGAATAAATAAAAAGATTTAATTTAAAAATCGGCGAATGATTGACTCATGCTCATTAAATATCATAATTGATAAAAATGAAGTACAGTGAAATACGTTTAACACGAAACTAAGGGGACCAAAAAAATTTTTCGTGTTCAAAGAATTTCGCGTTAAGCGATCCGTAAAAAAGAACAAAACTTACAAATATTTTCGACGTCGTCAAATTTTATTTCGATTTCCTGTTAAACTACTAGTAAGTTGCCTCCATTAGGATAAAAAGCAAGTAAAAAAATATTGTATTTTGGGGGAAAAGTCAGATATCTTTTTTTAAGTGTCTTTTTCTGCTTTCTGAGATCTAGCTTGTTTGAACCAAATAAGCAAAGCTGTCTCTAAATCTTCGTGCTTAGCAGTTCTCATACGTTTTCTTAAACATACTGTGCCCAAACCTTAACGTAATGGGATTCTTGTTTTTTATTATTGTGTATAAAGTAGAATTGGCAATGCCAAACTCTTTGCAGATTTCTGTTTTCGTCCTTCATTTTCATCAACTGCATTAAGCAGTTGCATCTTCATTCGAAGCGAAATAGCAGTTTGATTTCGCTCCGATTTCTCAGCCATTGCGCTAATAAAACATAAGCTAATTTACAAAAAAAAAAAACACGAATTCACTGATTTTCACCCAAATTTCAGTGGTTTTAATACAAAATTCACCAATTTCAACTCCAAACTAACTAACCCGAAAGTAATTTTTTTCCGTGTTAAACGATTTTTGTTTCGTGTTAAAAGAAAAAAAAATGCATTAAATTGCGTAGTATACTGTCCGGACCGTTATATCATTTCGTGTTAACCGATTTTTCATGTTAAGCGTTTTCGTGTTAAACGTATTTCACTGTAGTAATTTAACATATTTTATATATGTACTATACATGTTCCTTTTATTGTGGAATATTGCTTTTGAAAAAGTGTTTCACAATAAAAGTTTTAAATTTTTTTATTGTAACATACTTCTGTTTTAGGATTTCTTTCCATCCTTTTTATTACACATTCCACTTAACAAGATTGGATTGATGTTATTTTCCAACATTCTACACTATACTATATTGATACCACAATTAGATGAGCACAATTAGCCTGCAAACGGCAGAGAATTTGCTGCTTCAGCCAAGAGATCCCTGGTTCGAATCCTGGTCCGGACATTATTCGCCCAGTTGGAAATTTACATCTCACAATTATAGAGTTTTTAAACTTTAAAAGATAATCTTTTTTCCAATCGGTTACTTATATTAAAAATAATATGTATAATTATATTTAGTTTTTCTTTATATTTAGTTTTAATTAATTATTAGGTAGCTTTCATTACAAAAAGCTACCTATTGCAGCCGTTCGGAGGAAAGCGATTTCAAAAAATTTTGGTATATTTTCATCGATCATGACCCCCAGGCCCCGAAACCACCCTCCGTTCAAAATTGACATATATATATATATATATATATATATATTACATTAATTAAACATAACCTACCACCGTCAATTATTATGAATTAAAGCTGTAAGTATTAAAAAATATATATATATATATATATATATATATATCTGACATTTGTCGCACTGTAACTCTCGTATTTATGAACCGATCTGGATGTAATTCGGTGTGTGCATAGTACATACCAATATCTCGACCGAGTTCGTTGGCCAGCTTCATCGGCCATTTTGTTTCAAAATGGCGGCCATTTAAAATTTAAAAAAAAATTTAAAATTTGAAATGTGGTACCAAAAAATGGAAAATGGAAAAATATATTTTCTTATGTATTTGACCTTTATACAAAGATTCCGAAGCAGTTTTTGTTTCGTCTATATCTTAAAAAATGGCTGAGTTATAGCATTTTGAATTTCTAGCGTGACTGACATTTTGAAACGTCCTGAATTTTGTCACGCGATAAAAGGCGTATTTATGAACCGATTTGGATGTAATTTCGTTTATACATAGTACATACTAATGTCTCGACCGAGTTCGTTCGCCAGCTTCATCCGCCATCTTGTTTAAAAATGGCGGCCATTTAAATTTTTAAGAAAAATTTAAATTTGAAATGTGGTACCAAAAAATTGAAAATTGAAAAAATATTTTTTCTTATGTGTTTGACCTTGATAAAAAGATTCGGGAGCAGTTTTTGTTTTGTCTATATCTTAAAAAATGGCTGAGTTATAGCATTTTGAATTTCCAGCGTGGCTGACATTTTGAAACGTCCTGATTTTTCTCACTTGATAACGGGCGTATTTATTAACCGATTTGGATGTACCTTGGTGTGTACATAGTACATACAAATATCTCGACCGAGTTCGTTGTCCAGCTTCATCCGCCATCTTGTTTCAAAATGGCGGCCATTTAAAAAATTTAAAAAAATCTTAAATTTAAAATGAGATACCAAAAAATTGGAAATTGAAAAAGATTTTTTTTGTATGTGTTTGACCTTAATATAAAGTTTCCAGAACAGTTTTTTGTTTTGTTTATATCTAAAAAAATGGTTGAGTTATAGCATTTTGAATTTCTATTGTTGTTAAAACCCCCCTTTCTTTCTGTTTGACTTGGCGAAAATTAATCACCGCCAAGAATTATGGTAACCCTATTTTTTACTTTACTATTTTTCAGTTTGTTTATTAAGGTAGATGTAATTTAAATTCTGAAGCGAGCGATCTCCGCTATATGAGATCTGAACCAGGACTGCCTGGTGATAATAAACATATTAATATTCAGTTTTTCGAGGTTTTAATTATTTGAGTGCTGATTTACTTCCAATGAGTAAAAATCGTTCTGTTGATTTATCATGAATAGACAAATTGTTCCGCATGTCATTTATTTGAATTGACGTGAAATATTTCTGATTCGAAGTTCTTTTTATTCGACTGTGTTCTGTGAAATCCCTCATGTTGGCTAACCGCGACAGTATGTCTGGACTGACGAATGAATATTATTTTCTTCTGATTCTGAAAGCTTGAGGTAAGCTATTTTTTTATTGTTTATTAATTGAAAGTAAATATGTCAACTACTGTTAATATTGATACTTTAAAAAAGAAAAGAAGTGGATTGCGTACACAAACTACAAAATTGTGTACAAAAATAAGCACAACTCTTGAAGACGATGCACTGACATTAGAAAATAAGCTAGATTTATTAAACATTTGTAAGGACCAGTTAAATGACAAATACGAATTATTAAAAAAATTAAACTCTGATATCCAGGATATTATCGCCGATGACGATTTTGAGAAAGAAATCGAAAATTCCGAAACCTATAGTGAGAAAATAATCGAATCTCGTTATAAAATAACGAAGTTCTTAAATGAACATAACTCCCAAAATCAGAATAATACTTTTCAAAATTTTATGAAAAATGAATCCGGTTCTCAAAACGGAAATTTAGAGCGATCTACGAAATTGCCGAAGCTCACTATAAATAAATTTTTTGGTGACAGCAGTTCCTGGTTAGAATTTTGGGGGCAATATTCTAACGCAATTGAAAAGAATTGCAATTTAACTCCTATTGACAAATTTGTCTATTTGAAATCTCTTCTTGGAGGTAGTGCATATAACGCTGTTGCAGGATTTTCGCTTTCTGAAGAAAACTTTAAATCTGCAGTGGATTTGTTAAAGACTCGCTACGATCGTGACGACCTAGTCATCAACGCACATATGAATAAACTCTTAAATTTAAAACAGGTAAAGAATGCATCTAATGTTAGAGAACTTCGGGAACTGTATGACAGTTGTGAAATACAAATTAGAAATTTAAATTCTCTCGGAGTTACAGCAGGAAGTTATGGTCATCTCCTATGCCCTATTTTATTAAAGTTGATACCTGCTGAAATGGCGTTAGATTTTAATCGTAAAAGAACCGATGGTAAAAAAATGGAAGTCGAAGAGCTTCTTTCTTTCATTAAAAACGAAGTTCAATCGCGAGAATCTACTATGGCACTCCAGAGCTCTGAAAATAGTTTTAGTGCTAAAAAAGAGAAAAATAAATACAATAACAGTTATAAACATTTTAGCAACTATAAACGCGACATTCCTTCAGCCTCTGCATTGGCTACTAACGTAAAAAATGTTTGTTTATTTTGTGACAATGAACATGATTCAAAATTGTGTAAAGTGTGTACTATTCCTCAAAAACGGGATAAATTACGTATGCAAGGACGCTGTTACACTTGTTTCAAGAAATTCCACGTCTCGGCTAAATGTAAATCGAATTTAGAGCCATGTAAATTTTGTAATGGAAATTTTCATCATTATTCGATTTGTTTAAAAAAATCTCAACCGACAATTCCAAAAGAAATCGAATCAGCTGACACAATTATTAGTTCGATTTCTCATTGTAAAAATGAAAATGAAAATTCTTTTAAAGAGGTTATATTACAAACATCTTGCGTAAATGTGGAATCTGATAAAGGCTCTGAGCTTGCATTATGCTTGTATGATTTGGGGAGTCAAAGGTCATTCGTCACAGAGCAATTAGTATCAAAATTAAATCCCCGAATTATTCGTCAAGAAAAACTTCAAATTTATTCTTTTGCAGCTGTTAAACCACAAATAAAAACATTTGATGTTGTGCAATTAAAATTATGCCATGTTGAAAACAAATCGCGTTTCATATTTATCGAGGCTTTAGTCACAGATGTAATTTCAAACGTTAGGATTTTTCCCCCCCTTCTCTCCAGACAGATAAAAAATAAACTGGCACCTTTTAAATTAACAAATGCTGTTGCATCATCCCATTCTAACGTAAATGTTCTTATTGGAGCGGATTATTTTTATCAAATCTGTTACGATAGAGAAATAAAAAAAATTACTAAATCTCTCTTTTTATGTGATAGTTTATTTGGATATTCACTTTGTGGTTTTTATGAAGATGAAAAAAGAAAAAAAATGGAAAGTGCTTCTGTTTTAAATCTGTGTGTTTCAAATCCAGTTGGGGAAGATTTGAATTTTTTATGGGAAATCGAATCTTTGGGTATTACGCAATCAAATGATAATATTTCTGATGCAGATAAGGAAATTGTGAATAAGTTTGAGAATAACTTAAAATTCGTAAATAATAGATATGAAACGGGTTTATTGTGGAAGGATGACAAAAATAAAGTCGGGAATAATTTTAGAATAGCTAGAAGTCGCTTTGAGGAATTAAATCGTAAACTCGAGAAGGATAATGACTTATGTAAAATTTATAAGGATATTATATTAGAACAATTAACTGCTGGAATTGTAGAAGAATGTCCTGATAAAATAACAGAAAGTGGTTATTTTATGCCGCACAGGCCGGTTTTAAGAAATGATAAATTAACTACTAAGGTAAGAATGGTTTTCGATGCTTCTTCTAAAGAAAAGCATTTAAATTCTCTAAATGACTGCTTGTATCCAGGTCCGAATCTTAACCCGAACATTCTTAATGTAATATTTAATTTCAGAAAATTTAATGTTGCATTTAGCGCTGACTTAGAGAAAGCGTTTTTGCAAATTGGGATAACAGAGGAAGATCGGGATTATTTAAAATTTTTGTGGTTTGGTGACGAAAAGGATGATTTAAAATTTTTGAGATTTACACGAGCTGCTTTTGGGGTAACTTGCAGTCCCTTTCTTTTGGCCGCAACGATTAAATCCCATATACGTAAATATGTTGATCATTCTGAAGTTGTTAAGATATTGGACTCTTCTTTTTATGTAGATGATTTGATTACGGGGTCAAAATCTGACGAAGACGCTTATTATCTATCCTCAACAGCTTCGCATATTTTTAAAGAAGCTAGCATGAATTTGCGAAAATTCAATACTAATTCTGTCAAACTTAGAAAATTATGGAAGGAAAATAAATTATGTGACTTAGAAGAAAATTTGAATAATTCTTTAAAAATTTTGGGATTATTATGGGATACTAATTGGGATATTTTACGTTTTGACGTACAATCCTTTCCTGATGATTGGAAATTTAATCCCTCGAAACGCGTTGTTCTTAAAGCCATGTTAAAATTCTTTGATCCTATTGGATTCATTGCACCATTTTCTGTTCGTATGAAAAGTTTGCTACAGGAAACATGGAAAAGGGGTTTGGAATGGGATGAAAAATTCCCTGATGATTTAAAAATTGAATGGGAAAATTGGTATGCAGAAATCGAACATTTACATAAATTTGAGGTACCCCGCAAATATTTTCCACAGGGTTTAGACTTTTCGGACCCAATCGAAATTCATATATTTTCAGATGCTAGTCCTAAGGCTTATGGGGCCGTAGCTTATTTTCGATGTACCACAAGTGATAATAAAATTATGACTAATCTTATTTGGGCAAAATCTCGAGTCGCCCCGATTAAATGTTTGACAATTCCTCGGCTTGAATTAATGGGGGCATTAATAGCTGCAAGGATGTCTAAATATCTGAAAAGTGCATTTAATTTTCAAAATTTGGAAATTCATATCTGGTCAGATTCCACAATTACGTTACATTGGATCAAGGGATCAGCCATGGATTGGAAGCCCTTTGTGGCTAATAGGGTTGTAGAAATACAATCTTTGACTGATCCTAGAATATGGAAATATATTCCGAATAAGGATAATCCTAGTGATCTTCTTACTCGAGGCGAAAATTTACATAACCTCATAGAAAACAAATTATGGTATTACGGTCCTGAATGGTTGTCATTACCAAAGGACAGTTGGCCGAAACCTGAAAAGATAACTTTTAATGAAAATATTTCGAACGAAAGAAAATCAACAAATTTGAGTTCTGCTCAATTATCTTGTACAGTAGGTGTTGTACCTCCAGAGTATTTGTTAGAATTAGAAAATTTTAGTTCTCTTTCCAAATTACTTAATATCACAGCCTGGATCTTGAGATTTATAAATAATATCAATAAATTGAAACCTAAAATTTCAGGTGAGCTCACAGCTCAAGAAATTGAAAAAGCAGAATTTTATTGGTTAAAACAAACCCAGTTATCTGTCTTCAATCGTGAAATTGAGTTACTAAAAAAGGGAAAGCCCATCGATAAAGATTCAACCTTGTATAGTCTGAATCCAAAATTGGATGAGAATGATTTGTTAATTTTATCTGGAAGATTACAATTTTCAGAATTATCTCAAAGGGAAAAGCACCCTATTATACTTCCATATGGGAGTGTTTACACCAAATTGTTAATTCGAAATGCCCATGAAAAGGTTTTCCATTATGGAATTGCAACAACTTTAGCTCACTTACGAGAAAATTATTTTATAATTAGAGGACGAAAAATGATAAAATCTGTACTGAAAAACTGTCTTATTTGCACAAAATTTAAAGCTTCTCCTGGGAAGCAAGAAATTGCACCATTACCTAGAGATCGTATTACTGAATCACCACCCTTCTATACCTGTGCTGTAGATTTTGCAGGACCTATTTATGTCAAAGCAAAAACTGGCCAAGAAAAGGCCTATATAGTTCTTTTCACGTGCGCAGTCACTAGAGCTGTGCACCTCGAATTATGTACCAATTTAAGTACAGAAACTTTCCTTTTGTCATTTAAAAGATTTATCTCTCGTAGAGGAATTTGTCGAACAATCTACAGTGATAATGCGAAAACATTTATCAAAGCTGATAATCTTCTTAGAGAAGTTTGGAGCCGAATATCAAAAGAGGAAGTTTTACGATATTTTAATAAAAATAGAATCATATGGAAATTCATTATTCCAAGAGCCAGTTGGTGGGGCGGTTTTTGGGAACGCATGGTACGTTCGGTGAAAACTCCTTTGAAGAAAGTTCTCGGAAGATCTTGTCTCTCATATGAAGAAATACAAACCACTTTAACTGAAATCGAAGCAATGATTAATGGTCGCCCTTTAACTTATGTTTATGAAGAAAACAGTGAACCGCTTCCACTGACTCCTTCACATTTCCTGATCGGCAAACGAATAAATTCTCTACCAGATTTTCATTGTGTTACTGAACCTAAATCGAACAAAATAACGTTAACAAAAATATTGAAATATCGAGAGCAAGTTTTAAACCATTTCTGGAAACATTGGAGGCAGGAATATTTGCTAGAACTGCGTTCTGCCAATTTTTCGGTTCCTGTCAAAGCTCCGACTAAATTCAAAATTGGTGACGTTGTGTTAATTAATGAAGATAAAACTCCAAAGCACATGTGGAAATGCGGAAGAATTACAGAGCTCTTTTTAGGAAGAGATTCGAAAGTTAGGTCTTGTGCTATACAAACTGAATCTGGTGTAATAAAGAGACCAGTTCAACTGCTACATAAACTTGAACTTGACATTATGGACTAACATTGAACATTTCACTTTTACGAACAATTTGTTTACATTTTCATTTTTTAACTTTTTCTAATCTAGTATTTTGTATATTTTAGTTTCAGTAGTTGTTCCTGTGAAAATAGAATTAATTGTATGTCTCATTATTGTAAGTATGTTCTAACTTTTAATTGTCTTATTGATGTAATTTGAAATCTTTGATAAAAATTTAGTTTGAATGATGAACAATAGTAATTGTTCATCCGGGGGCAGTGTGTTAAAACCCCCCTTTCTTTCTGTTTGACTTGGCGAAAATTAATCACCGCCAAGAATTATGGTAACCCTATTTTTTACTTTACTATTTTTCAGTTTGTTTATTAAGGTAGATGTAATTTAAATTCTGAAGCGAGCGATCTCCGCTATATGAGATCTGAACCAGGACTGCCTGGTGATAATAAACATATTAATATTCAGTTTTTCGAGGTTTTAATTATTTGAGTGCTGATTTACTTCCAATGAGTAAAAATCGTTCTGTTGATTTATCATGAATAGACAAATTGTTCCGCATGTCATTTATTTGAATTGACGTGGAATATTTCTGATTCGAAGTTCTTTTTATTCGACTGTGTTCTGTGAAATCCCTCAATTGTGGCTGACATTTTAAAACGACCTGATTTTTGTCACGCGATAACAGGCGTATTTATGAACCGATTTGGATGTAACTTGGTCTGTAAATAGTGCATGCCAATGTCTCGACCGAGTTCGTTGGCCAGCTTCATTCGCCATCTTGTTTCAAAAGGGTTGCCATTTAAAAAAAAATTAAGTTTAAAATTTAAAATGAGGTATTAAATAATTGGAAAATGAAAAAGATTTTTTTTATGTGTTTGGCCTTGATACAAAGATTCCGGAGCAGTTTTTGTTTCTGAAAATTTGTTCTTTTGTTTATATCTTAAAAAATGGTTGAATTATAGCACTTTGATTTCTAGCATGTGTAACATTTTGAAACGATCTTGTGTTTGTCACGCGATAACACACGTATTCGCCTATTTCGATGTAAGAAGGCATGTGGATAGTATACATCAATATCTCGACCAAGTTCGCTGGCCAGCTTCATCAGCCATCTTCTTTCAAAATGGCGGCCATTAAATTAAAAAAAAATTATACTTAAAGTGAGGTGCAAAAAAATTAGAAATTGAAAAAGGTTTCTTTCTTAAGTATTTTACCTTGATATAAGGATTCAGGAGCATTTTTTGTTTGTCTTTATCTTAAAAAATGGCTCAGATATAGCAATTTCAATATCTAATGTGGGTGACATTTTGAAAAATCTGATTTTTTGCCTGCGACAGCATTCGTATATATCAATCGATTCCGATGTGAATGAGTATGTGCACAGCAATTACTAAGGTCTCGACCAAGTTCACTGGTTAGCCTCATCCGCTATGTTGTCTTAAAATGGCAGACACTTTAAGAAATCGCCGAATTTGGCAGCCAAATATAAGTTACTTTAAATAAAAGCAGCTTGGATAAAGCTGACTAATTTCGCAAAATTCTGATTCATAATGATTTAGTATTGATAAAAATTAGTATTGAATCTCCTATATTCGGATTCCACTAAATTGAGCTTAGTGTGTATGAATAATATAAGTTGGCTTTTTTAAAATAAGGAATATGAAAGCTACCTCTTCCTCTCGGCACTGGCCGGAAGGACTTTTATTTATTGATGATTAATTTTAAACTAATAAATAATTTAAATGTTCCCATTCAATCTTGGCAGTTACCGTAGTAATTAAAATATTTATAATTCATAATATATTGAGATTGATATTTATTAAGATGTTTTCTCTCTATATATGTACAAATATATATATATTCGCATTTATGGCATTACTTAGACGATATCGGGCTGACCATTTTAAAGGGGAGATTGATTAGGGGCTATAAATATATAACGTTTTAACTTTAGGGGGAAGGGGGACTCTGGCATTTGATATTGCAAAATATCTCTAGGGGGATGAGGGGTTGTCTTTTGATATCGTTATTATTGTTGATCCAAACAAAATTTTCTTCATTTTTTGTCAACTTTTTTTTTAGATGAAAAACGTTCATGAACTTCTTTCTTAGTCTGCTATTGATTTTTATGAAAATACAAAGGTATTTTTTAAAACCATTAAATAGTTATAAAATCCTTTTATTTACATTTTATTATTGTGAAATCACTAAAATGTGGCAACGTTCAGAATTCCTGTTCTTTTGCGATATGTGGATATAATGCGTTGTTAGAGAAACCAGGATCGAAGTGATACTTGTTATGTTTACTCGTTAAAAAAATGGGGAAGAATGTTGATCACCTGTTTTGATAATAAGAAGTTCTATTTACCCCGTCCCCGTCCGGAGAGTAGTGCAAGAAGACAATATTATTGTTGAATACATTATGCAACAAGAAGCAATATTTTTAAATATCATTTCCTTAAGGGGATTGGTCACCCAGCTTCCGATTTCCCCTCACTAATGTAAAGCCTATGGGTATTTGATGCATTCGTATATTTAAAATATCTCCTTGGGAAATTATAATATTTTTAACTTTTTTTGCGTGTACACTTCTTAAAAGATGGCTCTTTTTTTTCTTAATTATCAAAATATTTCTAGACTTAATTTTATAGGATGTGTTAAAATCTTACCCACAGTTCGCCCGCTTTTAACACATAAAATATTAAATTCCTCATAGATTTCAGAAATATTTTGAAAACTAAGAAAAAAAGAGACTTCCTTTAAGAAGAGTACAACGAAAAAAGATGTTAAAAATATGAATTTCCCGAGAAGATATTTTAAATATACGAATGCATCAAAAGTCCATAGACCTAATATTACGGAAGAGAATTCCGAAGCTGGGTGATTAGCCCCCTTAAAGTATTGTTTGCTATAGAATTTTTTTATGTAAAACAATATTTTATTGACTTCTCTTCGTTTAAATCAGTAAAATAAGCGAATAATAAATGTATATCACTGCAAATGTATAAAAAGAAAAAGAAAGAAAAAATTGAAAAATAAAAATAATTTTTAGACATTGATAACGATATTATTAGGGGATGGGGGAGATTCGAGGAATGATAACGTATGATACCGTAAGGGGGTCCAAAATTGCCAAAAAGTTGATAACGTTATATATGCAACAACCCTTTAAAATTCTTTTATATAGGATGTTTCAAAATTGCTATCTTTACAAAATAAGAAAAGTGATAATACTCATCAAGGCGAATAATTTTCGTGTAAAAACCTGCGTTTCAATTTCAAACCACTCGTTTTGTCAAAAATGCAGGGTATCTCCCTTTACACCGAATCCGGAATGTGCCGTCAGGTGAAATACTGGAAGTGCACTGTACTTCAGACCGTGTAGCAAATAGCTACATTATGAATCATGGAACGGATATTTCAGTGTTGTAAAGGCACGAATTGAGGTCATTTCCAATATTTACCATGATGTTAAAAGGTTTCGTACAAAGCAAAGTTAATCTATTGAAAATTTCGACGAGATATCTTTAACATTGCTAAAGTTTCGTTTTAGTTTTTGATCAAATTTCTATTATAAAAACAAAAATTCCACAAAACCTGGGTTCTTCTTCGTATTATTGGAAAAGGATTTCGTTTTCATAATTTTTTATAAATCTACGAGATTTTAATTCAAGATCGCACGACTTAATGTTATTGAACGCATGAAATATCCCAATTCAGAGACTTAAGAACTAAATTAATTATTTTTCAGAACTTACCAAAATTTTCGAACTTTCGAATTTTCGAAAAAGACGATAGGGCAATTATCGTGTAAGCTCTTCTAAATATTCTAACACACTGTTAAAAATATCGTGAAAAATTACCTCTGTTTTTAAAGGCTATCTATTTTCTGGCCAATGAGAATTCTTCGTAGGTGTCTATCTAGCATTCTCATTGGTCAGAAAATAGATAGCCTTTAAAAACAGAGGTAATTTTTCGCGATATTTTTAACAGTGCAGAATGGATGCAAAACAGATGCAAAGCATTTGTTAGAAATTGAATTAAGCCTCATTTCTTTTTGGAAACTTCAGATGTATTATTAGTTCCACACTAAAAATATTTTCCGCTAGTTAAAACTACCTGTCCTAAAGCATCCCAATCGAACGGTTATAGTTATTCGAGAATGTAAAAAAAATCTACTAGAAATAATAACAGAAACTAAAATATTTTTAGGGTGATAACAACGATTTCCGAAACGCCAGTTGTTTTTTACTGTTGGAGAGACTTGAAATGTTTTTTGTGTCTGTCTGTTTTACCATATGTTTGTCTGTGTATGACTCGGGATAACTGCCTCAAAATGCATCCGATTAGTTTGTAATTAGGTAGGTATGTTGGTAAGATACTCGAATTAGCTGTATGGGTCAATATCACAAAATACGAAAATTGCAGTCCGCACAGTAAAATTTCTATTTAATGTTATATAATGCAATTTTCTTTTTTACATTCTAATAAAAAATATTCTTAGAAGTATTTTCAAGATATATTCTATTCATAATAACACAAAAATAAAGCAATTAAAAGACTTGAAATTTGAGATTGTCATTTTCCTGGCATGTCACACTATGATGTGTGCAAAGTAAAAGGCTTTTTGCTATCATGTACAGATACCTTTCCCTAGTTTTTTTTTAAATTTCTAATTAATAATTATACCTTATATAACACATATATGTGAAAGGTAACAAGTTCTGTATTTTACAAATAATTTTAAATAATTAAAATATGATTGTTACTGAAAATGAATGTCATTGTCCTGGCCTGCTCATTTTAGTTCTTTATGAGGTATAAAGATGGCGCTGCAAATTAATTCTTCTTGTTCTTCATATAGTTCTAGTCAGAAGTAGTAAAATCATTGTTACCAGCATGTGCTTTTAGATATTTCTTTGAAAATAATGTGTTGAAAGGCTTTGTAAAAATTGAGTAGACTTTTATTATGTCATTTTCCTGGCTTCTATAAATTACAAACAAAACTGAACATTACACTGAATTTGAGTTACTATAGAGGAAACATGTTCCTTTAAACAAATTAAAATGTTAGATCTAAAAATATAAAAAACAAGAATGTGAAAAATGTTTTAGAATGAAACTGTCATTATCCTGGCATACATATGCCAAAAAAAAAAATGACACGTAATTATAATTACATAAAAATGAATTAAGATATTCAAACTTTAACAACTTTAAATATAAATTCCTTTATTCAGCTGTTCAATTAACATTTAAAAAAAAATCAGAAGCTTTGAAACGATTTAAATTTTCAAAATTTTTGTTTTCAAAATCTCACATTTTGTGACATATTCACCCGTATAGTGTTTTATTAAGTATTTTATTAAGTTTGGTAATTTTCTCGGCCGTTCTTAATTCGCTGTGAAATTTTTAATGAAATTTTGTGCACATGTTCAAAAATATTATAAAATTTTTCTTTATAATTCTTACAATTTTGAAATGAAACATATGTCTTTTTCTCTTCTCCCCTCCTCCCACCGATTTCATTTAATTGTTGCCTAGCAATTAAATTTCATAGTATATCAGAAATAGCATATGAGAATTACGTAAAATAATGCTATAAAAAGTGATAAAATATCTTTATTAAGATTGACGATCGTTTCGTTACACCATCGGCGACATTTTCAAAATCATTCACCAATCAAAATCATTCATAGTGAATGATTTTGAAAATGTCGCCGATGGTGCGACGAAACGATCGTCAATCTTAATAAAGATATTTTATCACTTTTTATAGCATTATTTTACATAATCTGTTTATAAGTGAGTATTGTACATGTTTTTATAGCATATGAGAAATAAACTGATTTTATATAACAAAATTAAATAAAATCAGGCTAATTTGACGTTCTTAAAAATTAGATTTTCTGAATTTTTGGGAAATTAAACATGCTTAGAAATATACGCATTATTGCTCCAGTTGCTAAACACTTACTAATGTTACGGATATAAATTTATGTAATAAGCTGTCGAGAACAAAATTTGTTTGATGTGCAGCATCTAAAAAAGAATAATTAAATTAAAAGCATATTGAACTAAAGTATACACGTGAGACAGATGGGAGAAAGTACTCACGAAATTAAACATTGTATTCAACAATTAATTTATTCTTTTTTCCTATATTCAAAAAAATTATCTTCATCGAGTTAATGTTTCTTTAATACACTATGGATTAAATTAGCTTTATTTATGTACAATTCATTCAATTACAAAAAACTTGCTAATTTTATGGATATAAGGCTTTATAATAAATTTCTTAGAATAGAATTCTTTCAATATCAAATTATAAAAAAGAATATTAAACTTAAGTATATGCATGATTTAGTTGAAAGAAATTACTAATAAAAATCATTGTTTCCAACATTTAAATTTTTACTTTTTCTTTATTCAGAAAACTCCGTTAATTATTATTATTATTATTGCGTTTCTATACCTCTCCATTGTCAATAAATAAACTAAAAATCAGAAAAAATGGCCATTTCTTCCCCCATTCTGACCAAAAAGTCAGAGTTTTAACTTTTAATGGCTGCTCTTTCATCTTCACCTAACACTCTCATTTATAATGGCTATTTCATAGCAATGGAAGCCATCAGTCCATCAGAAGAAAATGATCTATTCCAAAGGTATAAGTTCGATTGAAAAAACAATTTAATACTTTGAGCAGAAAGAAGAGGCCTATACCTGCATTTTTCATGGCACTAATAGAATCCCATAGCTGCCAATTTGTACGGTTTTGTTACCTCTAAAATGTACTACAAATTTTTGCCATGTTTAATCGTTGACAATTTTTAGATTTTGGCGACTGAATTCGGCAAAATTTACTGGTAAGTTTTATCGGTAAGAAAAAAAATCTTAGAAATTGGTAGCTATGCAATAGTGTAATACTGCAGCCAAAAAAACTGAAGCAAAATTGACATTCAACAAACAAAAAACTATCAAGGGCTTTTCAAATAAACAATTTCATTCCCGTTTTACTTAAAAGTAACGGAAATGTACATCAAAGAAATGTTTACTAGTACCATAAAAATTAATGAATTAAGTAAAAATTTATATTTCATCTCCTCAGTTGGTGACGATTTGTGTAAATCCGGTTTATCCGAGTTTTTTGATTATCCGAATGAGCTTGGTCCCCATTAACTCGGATAATCCAGACTCTACTGTATAAATTATGGAATTCAGAAAATACATTCATATTTAATATTTTTCTATTTAAATAGTTTTAAGGAAATAGCAATTTTTCGGTTAATTTTATATTTTTTAAAATAAAAAATAAAAAAATTAGTTATTTGTATCTTTATTTACATATTTAATTTAATTTTTTTTAATAAAAAAAATATACTTATTGATATCTTTATGTCACATTTTTATGACATTTTTAACAATAATTAGCAATTTAAAACTTAAAATTTAGAAAAATTAAAAAAATTTCTTCTGAAGTCATACAGATACGTTAATCAACTTTCGAGAATAGAATTTGTTCAATGTTGTATATACAAAAGAATAAATAAACTAAAAGAAATGCTAAATACTAATATACATATGATTTAGATGAGGCAAGTTACCCATGAAATTGAAACATTGTATTCAACGTTTATATTTTCGTATTGTCTTCCTTCCCCCCCCCCCCCCCGTAAACAATTTATTTATCTTCCTTCAACTTACACTTCTTTAATATACTCCAGATGGTAGAAGTTTCAATTGCGTATTTTGCCTTCGGTTGCGAAATACTTCTTAATATTACAGATACAGCTTCTTTTAATCAGTTTTCGATAATAGAATGTGTTCAATATTGTGTATAAACAAGAATAAATAAACTAAAAGTGATGCTAAGTTCTAATACACATATGATTTAGACGAGGAAAGATAAGATACCCATAAAACTGAAACAATGTATTCAATATTTATATTTTCGTATTGCCTTCTTTTTCCTAAACAATTTAGTTAATTATCTTCCTCGAATTTAAGCTTCTTTAATATACTTCGGATTGCAGAAGTTTTCATTATGCGTCATTCTTTGAGCTGCAAAACACTTGCTAATGTTAAGGATCTAAGTCTCTGTAATCAGCTTTCGTGAATAGAACTTATTCGATGTCAAGTATATAAACGAGAATAAATAAACTAAAATGATACTAAATTTCAATATACACATGATTTAGATGAGAGAAGATAACCATAAAACTATTCGGGTGTAGAATTGGTGTTATTGACTAATGGAACAAATATTGCGCCGTTCTCCACTTAATGAAGAAGGTGTAATGTCACGCGCTCAGAAAATAGCTACCACGGTAAGGCAGGGTGATGATGTTTCTTGAACTTTGTATTGTTATTCATTTGATAAAAGGAAATCGATTTCGTTCGGAAGAACAAAAGATCACTTAAGAGATCAGATTAACAGATGAAAAGTAAGAGATAAATGAATATGTCTAATCGACAAATGTTTACTTTCAGAAAGAGAAAGTTAAATCAGATTTGTTTTATTGAGAAATTATCTTCAACCTTCAGTTGATTTAATCAGAAGATTTAAAAGTTTAGCTTTTACTTTTTAAGCGTACAAATATTTAAATAAAATTATGAAGACTGATTTTATATATTTAACCCTTTATATCCTGCATTTTGAATACAAAAATTTCTTCATCTGAATAATTATTTTACGTTAATGTGTAAGATATCCTGAACAACATATATAATAATGATTATACTGTTGAAAATTTCAAAACTTTGTATTAGCGAAATACAACTTTGTATTAAAAATATAAAAATGCTTTAAATACAAATTTATTCAAGTTCAGGGTAATTATTATAATCTGAAGTATAAGTAGGCACCAAAAATTTCATTCTAGTTGCAAAATTCATTTTGTAACCCTGCGCGTAAGCGGTTATACCAATTTTCTGCTCGTCAAATGTCTGATAGTTTGGAGCCCCCTATAAAAGCTGACTCTGCATCTTGCAATTTTTTAAATACATGAAATGAAAGAACATACAAACATTTTTCATCGCAATAAAAATTGTGTTTTAGAATCATATACATTTTAAGTTATTAAATTTAAAAATGTTCTGTTTTTTTTTTTCATTTTTTCCAATTTTAAGAGTCTTGAGACCCCTTAAATATCTGAACGAATTCATACATCAAGTTTAGACCTTGTACGTCTGATAAAGTTAAAAAATATTATATATATCTAAAAGTTTTATACAAAAATTTTAAGGATAATTAAACTCTGAGAAATTACCGGATCATAAATTTGGCCTGGGTTAGATTTATCCCCTTTTTCCTTGTACGGGTAAAATGCAGTGTTGCCAGTGAGCTATTTTTTTTAAATTCAAATTTCTTGATTGGCACAACGTTTTTGAAATAGTAAAATACGCCTTATTCAATAACATATTAATTACGGCGAGAACATGGGGAATTTTACCATTTCAGAAAATTGGTGCCAATCAAGAAATCTGAATTTAAAAATAGTAGCCCACTGGTAGCACTGGTAAAATTTTGAAATATATGTTAGTCCAAACGAAAATATATCAGGTTTATCCAGTAGTATTCGATTTAATAACTGCCCATTACAATGATCTATCCAAAAAGTCCCATATTTTTACCTATATTGAAGCATCTTTATAATACTGATTCTCTATAAATATTTCAATAATTAAATATAATTAAAAAAAATTGAACACGAAGTCTAATTAGATCAAATGTTTCAATAACAACAATCCTTTCCGAAATTTTATACTAATACTTGTTTGAAATTGTGTGTGTGCGAGAAAATCTACAAATATTTTAACCTTTCAAAAAAGAAAAAAAAAAGAATCCCTTTCCTGATTAAAATTAGAGATTCTCTCTATTCACGAAAGAAAATTATTATAAGACCTTATGAATGTCACCCATATCTGTTTCGGAAACTTATGAGTATTCTGAATTATTACATGAAATACTAGTTTCTGAAATGCTGATATTTTGCTGAGTATTCTGCTAAAGTTATGTTTTGTCATCTTATAAGAGAATTGAGTGAATTGAGTGAATGAGGAAGTGAATGAAAATTATACTAAATATTTTCTAATATTTGTGGGTATTTATTATTATACTTTAAGTGATTTTTGTTAATACTGTTTTTATTTCAGAATTGTTCTTTCGTTATAAAGACAAACTGTACTAAGTAGAACTAAACGAATAATATTTTCATATTAATATCAACATACAATCGTTTTAAAATTATTTTTAGTTTTGACAGTAATGAAAAAAAAAAAAGAGGAAAAGAAAAGAAAGCGACAAATACAATTATCCAAAAAACTTCCATTATAGCAATCTTACATTATAATACGACATTACGTCAATACATACGTATAATACGTCAAAAATTACGCCATTATTATTGATCAGGCAGGTATTTAAAATATTTTATTTACTAAAATTTCAAGTACTATTTGAGAATTTAAAAGTAACAAAACATAAATTAAAATTATACTATAATATTTTGCAAAATAATTGGATTTTTCTTTGAGGCTGCCAATACAAATCAATATACAATTAGGACTTTCGCCAAAACAGGCATTAAAACAGTATTTGTTAAAAGACAAGATATGAATAAACTTACAAATTTATATAAAGCGCAATTGGCTGGTAAAATACTGCCTAATTTATTTGCATATTTGCAAGAGGCAACAGATACATTTGATTTTAAGCTACAAATAATAATAAATACAGGGCACCCAGTAATTAATCAAAAATTTGAATTGCTTAGTAAAAGAGTTTGAAAAGAGATAAAAGAAAAATATTTACTTCACAAATAAGTACAATTATTCTCATTTAATGCACAAAATTTTCGAAGTGTTTCCCATTACTTGCAACAATATGGGGAAACCTAAGATCAAAGTTGTCCAAAACTGAACGAATAGAGTTGGCAGTGTGATGCCCGAAATTTCAGCAGGAATGGCTTGTCAGAAAACATCTAATGATTGTAGAGGACTTTTGAACACATTGCCCTTCAAGCAGTCTCACAGAAATAGTCTACGGGGGTTCAAATCAGGAGAATAGGCAGGCCAATGAATCCCCTGTCCTGTTGCGTCAGCACAATTCAAACCCAAAACTCTGTCATGGAAATGTTCCGCTAAAAGTTCAAAATTTTTTTTTTTTTGTTCTGTGAGGCCTGGCGCCATCTTGCATAAACCAAAAACCATCAATACAGTTTATTCCGTAGCAATAAGGGATAAAATGGTGGTTCCGTGGCAATAAGGAATAAAGTGTGGTATTTTAAATGGGTGGAGTCTACTAGGGTTTGTTTGTTCTGGTTTCGTAAATTGTAAACCGCATAGAGTTAAGTCACCAAATGTTACGTCACAATGACGTCCCAATAAACAGTTATTGAAGTTTCAAATTTTCGGTTAATTACTGGGCACCCTATAAATACATTTTAGAAAAAGATAATGTCTTTGTCCTGTCATCGAAATCTAGGAAACTTGCTTCCCATTTATACAGTGAACTTCTTAAAAAATGTTTAAATACTTACGTTGGGCAACAAAACTTTTTCTTGATTGTTAACTCCTGGGCAGGACAAACACGAACATAATTATATGATGAAATGTATCAGGATAAAGATAAAATGCCTATTTAGTACTATTAAAGTGATCCTTTCAAAATGCGAAGCTTTAAATCAACCATGGGGCTGTTATTTTTACAGTGTTTCACATGTTTTTATGACAATTATCATCCCTGTTTATGCATATAATTGAAGCTTTAATGTTACACAGACATAAAAGCAAAATAAATGTAAGTAATATTAAAATAAAGACAAATGAAAATCCAGTTTTTCAAAAGAAAATCCATAATATTATTTCGGGTGAAAAAAAAACTATATATTTGAATGCATACGAGCAAATATACACATATGTTCATTTTTCTACATACAAGGAAAAACTGATATTAGAGATATAATTATAGAGTACTTTTTCCATGCTTACATTAAAATATGGATTACCTTGCTTTTCGGGTTGGTTTTTCAAGTTGATGTAGGTCAGATTTGAGTCGAGTTTGAGGATCAAAAGAGATTTCTTTACCGAGTTCAGATCAGGTTTCAGATTAATATATCATCTAGAATTTTTCGGTTCGGGTCGCGTTTGGGTGTAACGCAACCCATCCAGGACTCTAATGTAGATAACAATAATGTGTTGTCTCAAAAATAAGAAGATAAAACTCACTCCCTCAAAGTCGATTTTATTTTTATTTTCTAAAAAATTACTTGTTTTTGCTGCAAAATCGGAGCGTTGAATGTAAACTTGTAATAACATAAATATGGAAAGCATGTTTTGCAGAAATTTTCTAATGGTCAGTCGAATGGTATTTTTTGGATCTTCTCTCCTGCAGCCATTTATAATGTCTTCATAGACAATATTCAAGTGGCATCGTATTGGGAATCACGCGGTTTAAAAGTAGCGGAGTGTTCGTTTGTTAGGTGCATTCGTAATTATATAAATACGTAGCACCTATAGACGCCGTCTGGTCCGTCTATCCACATATAAAAGCGCAAAATCTACCCGACCGAATAGTTTGAAATTTAATATATATAATCGTTGCAAAAATTTGTTGAGTCATTTCAAATTTTATGAAAATCGAATCAAAACTTAAAAAGATATTAAAAGTTTCTTCATTCAATTAAATCCTATCATACATAATTAATTCAATGATATCCCATGATAGGTAATGATTCTTGGTTGCCGTGATGATGACGTCCTATTTAAGATGGAGTCATATTATTTCCGTATTGCTGAATTCAATACATATGCAATCGTAATAAATTTTGTATTCATGCATTTTTTTCATAAGAGTGCAACAGCTATTGCACCAAGATCTGAATATTTATAAAATTTATTATAGCCCGAACGTACCTCATCTGGCACGTTTGACGTACAATTTCCGAATTATTTATATATTGCATCACTTAACGTAACATACATACAAAGAAATGCATGCATAAAATACATTAGATTTACATTGTACGAATTACGTTTCGATAAATACATACTAAAAATTTATAAATATTTATTGTGTACAGTAAAGAAATCCCCACCCCCAACCGCATATTATGAATATTAGAATAGAATCAAAAAATTGAAAAACCATACACAAGAAAATAAATGAAGTTTTTTTTTTTTAAACATACTTAAATTAGAACAAATTTGATCGCCCCCCAATTAAGCTGCAAATAATAAAATTTAAACACTAATTTAAATAAACTTTTTGGCGTAATAGTCCTTCATCACATACTTTTGAAAGTTATTTTAGAAATAAAACAAAAAATATGAGTGAAATCTCATTAAAATAGAGAAAAGAATTCATGTGCAACAGATACGTGCCTCTGAAAAAGTCTAAAAATCAAATATAAAGATAAAATGTAAACTTAATTTTCTAAGCACAGTAATTTACAATGGCGCGGTCCACTATATTATTCCCAAGCAGACGATTTTTTGTAGCCTCGAACCTAAAGGAAGAATATTCTCCATATACACATTGCAAAAGTGTACAGCCTAATTCAACTACTGTCGTATAGTTCATCATTTCTATCGTAAAACGAGTTCTTGTTTTACCTGTTCATTAACGGAGTGTTTGCTTATACTGCTTCTTACACATCAGGCAATCAATGCATCGTAAAACAAGACGGGTTTTAGATTAATGCAGGGTTGGATAAATGGGAAACAACATCCGATCAGAACTTGGACTAATTTTACCTCGGAAGTCACGTGTAACTTCGATAGCCAATTTCGTATTTACTTTCCAAGTAATATAATACTTCCAGGCGGAGGTCACACTTATGGACTGATGGAAATAATTCTAATAATTATTTAGAATCTATTTACTATTTTTCTTAGATCAATATATATGAGGCAGTCTCACATAATTTTAACTTTCAGGAATAAAAATCTGGTAAAATTAAACTTAACAAAATAAAATTTTAAACTTAAGGAAGAATGCCTTAATAATTCAAAATAAAGAAAAAAAGGTCAGGAGCGATGATTTTTAATAATATTTTATTTAACAGAAGAACAAAGGTAAACTAGCGAGTTTAATTTTACTTATCGTCCCCTTGATCGCTCTAACTTTTTATTTTCGTCTAAATTTTTACTTATAATGAATTCGCATAGTAAACACAGAACATTTAAATAAGAAATAATAACAATGTAGTATTTTTAGTACAAAATATTGTTATAACATTGTCTTAAAGGCTGAAATTTAGCAGTTTATATTATTTTATGCTGAATTATTTTATTTTATTATTATTTACTTGTAACGCACATGTTTCAGACATGCTAATTTGTTATACAGGGTGCAAAGAAAGTCCCTTTAACCTGAAAATACTTGCGAACGGAGAGAGCTACAGCTATGGAAGTGAGGTAACGGTACAGTAAAGTGACTACGCCCGATTTAATGCAAACGACGGCAACGTCCCTAGTGGCGAAATTCGGAAGATAGCCATTGCAAATCGAAAACGAAAAGAGATAGAGCAAAATTTCCAGTTAGAAAGTTTTAGAGCATCAATTAATTAGTACGAAACGACATTTGCTTTGCATAGATAAGATAAATCTTTGCCTGATGTATACCCCAAAATGTCCGAAATCGATGCACTCTATTTTGTGCAAACGTTTGAATGGAATAGCCAGAAGTATGAAGAAATACGTACAATTTATGGTATAAATACATGCATCTCAATACATTTTGATAACATCATACAAAAAAATAAAAAAGACAAACTGTCTCACAGTGATAAAAAGTTAATATTCTGTATGATCGAAAAGTTCGCCATTGCTCACGATACACAATTGTATTCGTGAGAGTAATTCTACATGCACATTTCTCAGCATGGAACGTCTATTGCAAGCCTCTTCAATACGACGACATAGATTTAACCCATTCAAGGGCGGTGGCTAACCGGTCTATCCACCTAATTTTAATTCCAAAACTGACAAATGGCAGCAAGAATATTTTAATAAAATTTTGCTTTCGTAATGAAAGTGAAAATTAGCGGGGTTTTATTTTCTAAGAAATTCGTTTAAATATTCTGGTGTCAGTCAATTATTTCATCAGTTTACGAACAGAATTCTTCTGCACCTGAAAGGGTTATTCTAAAATTTTAAATGCATTGGAAATTAAATTTTTACAGGCATTACAGCACAGTACAACGTCACAATCTGAAATTGTGCACTGCTACATTTACGGAATGTGAATATGCAATATAGAATCGTCGCTCATCGATTTCGGACATTTTTGGGCATACAGGCAACGATTTATCTTATCCGTGTGAACCAAATGTCGTTTCGTACTAATTAATTGATGCTCTAAAACTTTTTAATTGAAATTTTGCTGTATCTCTTTTCGTTTACGATTTTCAATAGATATCTTTCAAATTTCGCCACTAGGGGGCGCTGCCGTCGTTTGCATTAGGTCAAGCGTAGTCGCTTTACTATACCGTTACTTCACTTGCATAGCTGTAGCTCTCTCCGTTCGCAAGTATTTTCAGGTTAAAGGGACTTTCCTTTGCACCCTGTATGTACCTACCAGGGTTCCAAAAAAATAAATACATTTTGTTATTTAAAATCTTTTACTATGATTTTTATGGTTGCAAACAAAAATATAAGAGTGGAGACGGTAAGAATATCATACGGGCGGTAAGACCCTGTAGCAAGTAATTACAATTAAATATTTAGAATATTGTTTCTCCAACAGTTGCTCGCGAACAGATAACGAGAGGCTGCAGTGAATCTGAAAAAATAAAATGTTTATATACAAGAATTATCTATTATTAAATAATAATAATCAAATATTACATAATTGGTATTGATGCCAATGTAGTCTAATAAGTAAACGTAAACATGCATTAATGCACTGCTGTATTTATTTATCGCTTGAAAGCTTTACTACTCGTACATGTAGATTTACCATTTGAAACACACAGAAATAAATTATTTTCAACTAATTTAGTTTTTGATCCTACTGTTGAAGAAAATGCTTTCCACACAGGTAAGATATAAAAAATATATAGGATAATTGTTTTGAAAGAATCTGTTGCTAAGATTTCATTAAAACAGCATAATAAAACATACTATTTATTTATTTTTTATGAATATTTAGAGGGTTTTAATACTTAAAACTTTTAAAAAACGATGATTTATAACAAAATGCATGTGAGCTATTCTCCGATAATTTTAACTTTCGTAAATAAGAAACACGTGACATTCAACTTTTAAAAAAAACAACATTTTTAAACTTCCAGTTTTTAACTTTCAAGTTTTTGTAGCAATAATTAGAGAATGCTCTTATTCAGCATTAATGTTTAATACTGTACTATACCAGTGAGACCCTTGCCATTCATTTAATAGTGAAATAGAAAAGGGGTGGTAAGGAATGGATGGTAAGGATGGGATGGTAAGACAAATGACCACCTATTTTTAGGCAAATCATGTTAAGGGGGCTGGTCACTCAACTTCCGATTTCCTCTCACTAATGTAAACTCTATGGGCATTTGATGGATTCGTATATATTTAAAATATCTCCTCGGGAAATTAATATTTTTAACTTCTATTTTTTGTGCACACTTCCTGAAAAATGCCTCTTTTTTCTTAGTTTTGAATATATTTACAAAGTCTTATAGACTTAATTTTACAGAAAATGTTGAAATCTTACTCACAGTTCGCCCGCTTTTAACACATAAAATATTAAATTCAGCATGGATTTTCGAAATATTTTGAAAACTAAGAAAAAAAGAGACATTCTTTAAGAAGAGTACACAGAAAAAAGATGTGAAAAATATGAATTTCCAGAGGAGATATTTTAAATATACGAATGCATAAAAAGTCCATAGACTTAACATTACGGAGGAGAATTCCGAAGCTGAGTGACCAGCCCTCTTAACCCTTAAATGCCGGGTGTTGCTTTTCGGCAACATACCCAATTTAGGCTCAAAAATACTATTAGAATAATATTGAAGCTATAATGCCTAATGTTGCCAATAAAATACATTCTGAAAATATTAGTAAATCGATTTTCAACATATAGATGGCAATACTTGTACTGTTTAAGAATAAAGATAGATTTATTTTTTCAATTGTTGCTACTTGTTCTTTTTGTTTTGTTTGGAAGCTTGCGAAATACCCTATTTTGGTCTGCAGTGAGCGGGTAAAATTTATTTCTTATTATAGTTCCCAAAATTCTTATGTGTTTAATGCTATAGAATTTTATCAAGCAAAATTATTTTTTTCAATTAAACACCAGTATTGCCAATTAGTAGCAAACTGTTTTTTAGCCGTAACCCATACTTAAAACAAAATATGATTTTTTAAATGTATTTTTCCCATGATTTATTTAAAAAATAAAAGCCGAAAAACATTATTACAATGATTTTTGAAAAATCAGGCATTTAAGGGTTAAGACTAAGTGATAGCCACAATGTTCATTGATTTTTAGCAACAGTTTTTTCCAGTGGATTAAATTAAAAAGAAAAAAATTAATTTACCTCGAAAAGTTCAGGAATAAACCTTGAGGGCGGTAAGTCTATCAATAAAACCACAATGCATGAAATTGATATTTAAATGCTGGTTTAAATTCTGCAGTAAATTTCCTGTCAAAGAATTTCAGCCATTTTTTCTCTAGCATATTTCTGCATGAGAAAAAAGTTGAACAAAAATTCTGTGGCTGCATCTGGAGTGATTTTCTGTGTAATTTTAGCAAGAGGAACGGTAAGGAATTTAAAATCCAGGGTCAGAGTTAAAAAAAAATAACAGCAACAGAAAAAAATGTGTGCAGGTTAATTTTTTGCTATATATTTATATAAAACAATATTTCGGAAAAAAAAATTATGTCGAGTTACTTTTATTGAAACAATTTTATACAGAGAGCTCTAAACTGAAAAATGAGCTTCAGGGTAAAGCATCAGTAGTGTGTCAATTGTCTAGTATTGGTGCGCAAGTGACTAGAGTTGCCTGGTGTCACGCGTAAATATGGGCTCCAAATGCTCTGGACACCACTAATTTATTACAGTTTATTTCGCCACTTTTAATCGCACATAATTCTTCTATTAGATAAGGCGAAGAAAATTAATTTAAAATACCGGTGTCCAGGCTACTTGTAGTTTGGATTTACGATGGATGTCCTAGTTTAAGTGAAAAATCGAAAATTCCATAAATTAAAATTTCTAATTTATTTAAAATCAAACAAACAAAAATAATACTTTCGAATTTAATAAAGTAGCCATTTTCGAATTCATTTAAACTTATTCGCAATTTATTTTTTAGAGTATTAAAAAAACATTCGCATGTGAAACATATTTTAAACGAACATTTATATACAAAAAATATATAGTAGTTCAATCGAATTAAAAAAATTGACATTTTTTAAAAAGCAAACATTTCTTTTCGAATGTAATTCAAAATATAATATTCATATTTTACATCTAACAATCAAATTATGTCTTATTGAAAATATTTAATATGTAATCATTTTTATCCTCTATTATTCTATAAGCGTTAAAACACGTACCATTATTTCCTAACGTCGAAATGTACCTGTAATTAAGTTTAAATTTTCAATAACTCTGAACAAGAAACGCCCTTTACCAAGTGCTCGCTGGCCAAGGGGTTAAGATGCTCGATTCGAAGTGTGCGCTCCCAGATTCAAAACCAAGTGTATTCACTGAAGAAAGAGAGACGTATTTTTAAAAAATAAAACCTTTTTTCAGATTGCGGAAATTTTCTGTCCTAGAACGGAAGAAAAAAAGAACGAAAATTTCTTCAATTCGCGGATATATACGTGTAGCAGAGCTGCCAGTAATATTTTCGTGAATTCGAGAAAGTATTTCTGAGAGTGTATTCAATGATATCAAAACATTAAACAATAATTTTTTTTTTCTATGTGCAGAAAAACATAATTTAAATCAAATTCATTAATGAATCCCGTTTGTAGAATGTAATTTGATTCAATAAAGTGATGAATTCTCATTAAGATAAAAATAGTAAATTTTGGTTTGGATTGATTCGTAAAAGTGGCTAATCGTAAAAGGAGCAATAACTGTATCCTTTTTAGCTGCAAAGTCCTCGCTATGTAATTGTATTAGTCTATTTTTCTAACAGTCATAGGATCTGTATATAGATTTATTTGTCTGTCTCTCCGTCTAGACCTCCATTAAAACAATTACGCTAGATTTTAAATCTGTGTTTTTTATGAAAAATGGAAACTATGTATAACGGAGTCATGTCTTAAATGTAAAAATTTCATTGCTCCTATGGTAGGCATACTCTACAATTATACCTGCTAAGACGAAAGCCCATTTAAAACAGAATTTTTCTCTTGTCCCTTGCTATTCCATGTTAGCAGCTTTTATTATCTATCTATCTATCTATATTATAAAGGACAAACATATCTCTGCGTAACGCATACGTCATTTTGCGAATGGCAACACTTTGAAATTTGAAATAAAATTTTGGTTTTGCAATTTTCTCTACTGCAAATTTTTAAACTTCTAAACATCGCACATTTAAAATTTTTACACCGTCATATAAGAAAAAAAAAATGCTCTTTTAAATGCAATTTGTTTGAAAGCTGTATCTCAATTTTTTTTTAGATATAATTTTTTTTGTAGTTTTTAATACCATTTTTCTTATCGTGGCAACAAAAGTACCCCATTTCTATTGAAAGTCATGGAAAGTAAACGGAAAATAGTTGAAAATAGGAGATACTGTATCTTTTTGTTACCATTTTTTCATAAAAACTGAAAAAAAAGTTGAAATTAAAATATGGGCTACATCAAGAATATTGTCTGTTATTCCGTGATAATGATATGCATACTTTTCTATAGACGAAGTTTAAGACTGGATTTAAGAATTACTGGATTGTAAAAATGGATTGCTTTAACAGATGCAAATGACGTCATTTTATAAAACGTAATTTGTGTAACCCAGTAATGATGTCATTACTGGGGCGTGTATTTTAATTCTTAAATCTGAATTATGTTTTGTAGAAGTGCGTCATTTTCACAGCCCCAGCTGCTTTGAAATTCTTCATAGGTGAAAATGCTTCACTTTTGAAAATAATGTAATTGAAATCACACACTGATAAAACGCAATGTTTTACAGATATTTAGAGTGTCTTTATAGAAGAGAGGTGACATGCAAATAATTATATTACAGAAATTGATGATTCTCGCCTGGATGGATTTGCTCGCCGAGTTAGTAGTTAGCTCGCCGAGCAAACAAATAATTCGTGGTTCAAAATATCATGTTCCGGAAGTTTTTGTCCAAAATTCTCTCGAATAATAAAATTTTAATGTTATTCTTTAGGACAGTCTACTGTAATTTTGTCAAAATAACATAATTTGCTTAATTTAATTTTTTCTAATTTTATATAACCTCTCTATATATTTTTTGTAACTGAAAGCTCTTCATTTGTAGATGTGATCGCACTATCTGTTTCTTTTTTTTTTTTTTAAATATCCCCACTTTTATATTTTAATTTTAAAAGCATTTTATGAAATTTCTTCAAAATGGTGAAAATTAGATAGCTTTCATTATTGCAGACAAGAGAGAAATAATGAGGTATTTTTATCTTTATTCGTGCTATTTTCTGATAAAAATTCTAAATTGTTGATCAAAATTGTTGTATAGGGTTTAGTGGCGCAAAATTCCATTAAGGATATAATATTTTTGAACAGAAAATGACATACTGCTTTTGAAAACACGCATTTTTCCTCATAAATTTTCTATATGGTTTTTCCTTCTGCATGTGTATTGATACTAAGTTTCAGGCACTAGGCTAAATGCTTAATTAAGTGAAAACGAAATCACATTTAAAAGAAAACGATCACTTTTTTTAAGATAAAACTAAACATTTTAACACAAATGCGTCTAAAAAACATAAATTACGGAAATTTTTACTCTCCGGAATTGAGATTAGAATCTCAAGTAAAGGGTGCGTCTGTTCACATAAAATATGTTGCTGACAATCGTGACTTCAAGTTTTCAGTTAAAATGATCAAACAAAATACAATTTTTTTAAATATGATAAATATGGATGTGAGAAGTGCGTATGCAAATTTAAAGAAGATGAAAATTGTTGTTTTTCATTCCGGAATACCAAGCATAAGAGCCTCAGTTGGTAACCAAATCCTAATAACTGATCTTTATTATATTTTACTGATTAAGTATCTATATTATAAAGAACAAACGTATCTGTGCGTAACGCTGACGTCATTTTGCGAATGGCAACACTTCACGATCAAATTTCGGTCTTGAAATTTTCGCTACTGCAATTTTTTAATCTTCTGATTATTGTACATTTTCAATTTTCATCGCATAGGGAAAAATTTATTTTCAAATGCGATTTGTTTAAAAACTGTATCTTAAATGACTGATGTGTTATATTTTGTAAAATAATTTTTAAGCATGATTTTTTAAAAAAATTATCTTATCACGTGCCGGTTTCAATACAATAATAATAAACATTTTGCACATAAAGCAAACATTTTCCAGCATTTGTTTCTGACTATTTTTGCATAACGAAATTAATACTTCCTTTACAAACAAACAAAAGAATAATATTTTAAAAAAACCACCAATCTAACATATTTGTGAAAGACAACTATGTAACTTATTTAAAAAAAAAATCATATTTTCAAAAAAAATTTTGTTTTCAATTTGCCGAAACAAAATTCATGTAAAATAATCAAAAAAGACATGTTCCAAGTTTGCACCTTTTTAATTTACGATTAAAAAAGCATCATGCAGAAAAACGCATTTAAAGTTTTAAACATTGATTGACTCCTAATAAAATATTTAAATGCATTTTAAAAAACTGCATGTGAAAAAGTCACTTCTTTCGGTAGCTTAAACTTCCGATTCAGCTTAACTTTTGCCGTTTCCACTACCTTTTTTTACTACTTAAATGTCCATAAATAAATGTTTAATGTAGAATTTGAAACAATGCTTTTTCAAACATGCCGATTAAGGGTTTTTCATAATTTTAGCCCTTACAAATTTAGGCTTTTTATCACCCCTGCGAGTCCGATAAAAAAGTCTGTATACTGGGGCCGAGCCAGACCTGGGGTTGGCGATTTTTTTCTGAAGACTCGGCCAGGCCGGGCCGATCGTATTTTTTCATACCGAAGCGGGTGTTGGTGTGATTTATGACGGCCAATTATCTATATGAGGGATGTGGGCCCGAAACGCTGGGGGGGGGGGGGGGTGCCTTCCGTGGAGGTCTTTCTAATGGAACCTAACCCATATTTACGCAAGGATATCCAAGGTTCGAAGAAAACCACTGAAAACTCCGAACGATTGGGCCAAAGGATACGATTGGGCTCGAACCCAGCATGAGAGCAGAACCTCTCGGCCACTGGTTATACCGAACCGGGACTGGCTTCCTTATTCCTAGGTCTCCCCCGAGCGAAATTTTCAGTCCCGGTCTCGAGACAACCCATATTAAAATCATTATCTCTGACTAACCTAACCCGTGCAAAAATAACTAAAATTTGGCTCAGCCCAAAAACCTTTACAACAAATGCATATATTTTTAAATGGCCATTATTTTACAATAAAATTTTAAAATTCATACTCTTAAAGAATAGTAGATTTTAAGGTAAAAAAAATTTAAAATACAGTAAAACTAGTGAAAAAAATCTGCCTATGACGGAATCCTTTCTTAAACTGAAAAATCTGTTGATCCATCATGGAAAATGAATGTAATAATACCTGAGAAAAAATAGACTACATTTACAACTCCTAAGAAGGGAACTTGTCTATAACGCCTTTTTTTTTCTTTCCTATGTGATTCCACTTTAAAAGATTTTACTTTATAGCATTTTTCATTGTCTCTAACACATGGAATATGGATTAACGTTATTAAAGGAGAAGTGAATCATTTACATATAAATAGAGATTCATTAATAATCACAGCTTAGGAAAAATAAATAATAATTATAAAAATGAAAAAAGAAAAGATATAATAAGTATTTTTGGTCAGAACTCCTCCATAAGAAACAACTTTTAACCATATCGATGTAAAAAATTATGTAGAAATTCACTCAGGTCGGGCCAGGTTACGATTTGAACTTTTTTCCAGGCAGGGCCGAACTTTTTTTTCTATGGGCGGTTCGGGTCCGGACCTAGATATTTCGACCGGTGCAGACCTCTAGTGCAGACCACCAGCATACTTTGAAAACAAGTTTAACGTAAAATCTATACGCTGTCTATTTTATGTCCAAAGGAGAGGCACTGTCTTATATCGACTTTTAATAATGTACAATTTGTGGCTGATCCCTATCTTGCACTCAAAATGAGCCAAAAAATCGTCGCTCAGAGGCATGGATAAATGGTGTAAGTCACGAATTTTGGATTCTGATATCTCTGCAAATTTTAAAGATATCGAGGTGAATTTTTTTTTTGTGTTTAATTCAGGAATAGATAAAGAAAAATTTCCTAATTGAGAATTTTACCCTACGGGGCCCGTATAAAAATTTAATTTTTGTATTTTCTCATATAGACCCCCCATGGAGTTGAAACTTATCTCGTCAAATTTTGCACTTTTTTTTATGAAACTTTTCAATTGGAAGTATGTGCCTAGGGGCAATATTTAAGAAGATAGCCTATTGTTTCGATATTTATGAATCACCCTGTATACTATCCACATGCCTTCTTACATCCAAATAGGTTAATAAATACATGTGTTATCGCGTGAGAAATATCAGATCGTTTCAAAATGTCATCCATGCTAGAAATTCCAAGTGATATAATTCAACCATTTTTTAAGATATAGACGAAACAAAAACTGCTCCGGAATCTTTGTATCAAGGTCAAATACATAAAAAAAATCTTTTTCATTTCCCAATTTCTTGGAACCTCATTTTAAATTTTAAATTTAATTTATTTAAATGGCCGCCATTTTGAAACAAGATGGCGGATGAAGATGGCGAACGAACTCGTTCGAGACATTGGTATGTACTATGTATACACCAAGGTACATCCAAATCGGTTCATAAATACGTCTGTTATCACGTGACAAAAATCAGGTCATTTCAAAATGTCAGCCACGCTAGAAATTCAAAGTGCTATAACTCAGCCCTTTTTAAAGATATAAACGAAACAAAAACTGCTCCGGAATCTTTGTATCAAGCTCAAACACATAAGAAAAAAATATTTTTTAATTTTCAAATTTTTGGTACCACATTTCAAATTTTAAATTAAAAAAAAATTTAAATGGCCGCCATTTTGAAATAAGATAGCGGATAAAGCTGGCCAACGAAGTCGGTCGAGGCATTGGTATGTACTATGTATACACCAAGGTACATCCAAATCGGTTCATAAATACGCCATTTATCGCGTGAGAAAAATCAGGTCGTTTCAAAATGGCAGCCACGCTAGAAATTCAAAGTGCTATAACTCAGCCATTTTTAAAGATATAAACAAAACAAAAACTGCTCCGGAATCTTTGTATCAAGGTCAAAACACATAAGAAAAAAATATTTTTAAATTTTCAATTTTTTGGTACCACATTTCAAATTTTAAATTAAAAAAAAAATTAAATGACCGCGATTTTGAAACAAGATGGCGGATGAAGCTAGCCAACGAACTCGGTCGAGACATTGGTATGTACTATGTATACACGAAGTTTCATCCAAATCGGTTCATAAATACGAGAGTTACGGTGTGACAAAGATCAGATATCTATATATCAACTTTTAAACGGAAGGTGGTTTCGGGGTCTGGGGGTCATGATCGATGAAAATATACCAAAATATTTTGAAATCGCTTTCCTCCGAACGGCTGCAATAGGTAGCTTTTTGTAATGAAAGCTACCTAATAATATTTGTTTTAAGAGTTAGGCTATCCAATATAATATTCATAAATTATTATAATTATTTTTGTTATTTTTTATAAATTCAGTCAATTAGTTCTTTTAAACATTTTCATTCGCCTAATTCGACGGGTTTCGACTCATAACCTCTTCGGTTCCTGGGTCCCCATATGGGGACCTCTGTTCTTTTCTTTATATAAACTAAAATGTCCGATTTTTTTTACATCTTCACATCACTTCTTTATAGCTGAATGTTTTTTGCGCCCAAAGCAAACGAATAAATGGCAGCATGTAAGCTGATTCCCACATAAAATAAATGTTATTCTTATCTGAGTTTGCAAAATGCCTAGAAATGCCCAAAAGACAGTATGACCAAGAAAGTGAGAAATTTTCATAAGTATTCAACTTAAATCTTTTTCAATAAAATTTTTTTGAGGATCTGTAGATTATTTACTTGTTTAAAGATCTTAAATTTGTGATTGAGTTAATTTAGGTTAATGGTTATTAAATTGATGTTTTTAGGGGGTTTGTAGTTTTAGATCCATATTTTGGAGCCTAAATTACTAAGCGCCTAAAGGATCCATTTCTGAAAAGATATTTTTTTCTGTCATTTACGATGTCATTTTGTTTGGGAAAAAACAATGAATAAGCATTTGTATTTTTTAGTTTCGGAACTGAAGAGGATGAAAATAAAAACATCGATAGATATTTTATAGATATTTTTCCGTATATATCAGCATGTTTTTGGTGATGCAAGAAATTATTTCTTCCTGCATATGAAATTTGTTCTTCTAATAAGAGAGTGCTGTCGATTTTATTCATTGACGAAAATCAAACACCATCTCTCCAGTTCTCATTTCTTTATAGAAAAGTCGATTGCGGAAAATCTCATCCATTATATAACAATAGAGCTCTTTGGTAAAGATGTTTAGTGAACATTATACGGTTTCATGAACTGTGTATGTCACGAACAGGTGTTCGCGTTTGACAGTGATGGAGGGTCACCCAACTCCGCCTTTTCGCCAACGTTAGCGTAATGATCAAGCTCATTAACGCCAAATAGATTCTTTTCCGTGGCTGCATACGCATTATGGGGAAATTGGGTACATCAGATTTGGCCCATTATCAACTGTTTTATCAGCACTGAAATCATTATTTTCAAAGCACATATTGTAATTGAGTACCATATATCGATTATATATTTTTTAAATATTATTATTTTGTTATTCACTTTCATGCATATAAAATTGGCTGTACTAAAATTTTTTCTTTCAGCCTAAATTTTATCTATGAAGGTTATATGTTATAATTACAGGGTATACATTTCCTGCCAATAAAGAGGAGTTTGTGTTTGCAGTTTTTAATTCCATTTTGTGTATATGAAAATTTAATAAAAATTTTGTAGGGTGAAATTCTAATTTAAATTTCTGAAAAAATTCTTAAATAATTTGAATTTTTCGCACGTGCATTTAAATAATTTCATACTAATAATAATATGCTTTATAAGTCAATGTGTTTTTTTTTTTTTTTCCTTGGAAACTACAAAATTAAATCAGTATGTATATGGTGTTCAAATCTTTGAAATTTTCACATTTGTGTTAAATTTTAAAAGGGAAAGAAACAGAGACATGATCTATTACAGAAGTTTTCATTTTCCAAAATTTTCTCTTATAAACCATTTACCTATTTAATAATTTAAAATAATTAAAAATATTCTGGAATTATGAAGCTAACTTTTGTTTCCCTTTTAAAAATAAACTGATTTAGCTAAATGGTTTTATGTTGAGTAATATGATTTAATAAAAGTAAACCTTGTAAGGTAAACGCGCCTATAATGGGCCACTAATTTTTAAAGTTTAAAAACAAGCCTAAAATGCATTTCGTGAAAACGACTGAAAGAAACTTGATTGATTAACATCCTTAAATGTTAACTTTCCATAAATTGTTTGCAATATATATTTTTTTCTATTGGTACATTTGTTTATTTTCAAAAGTATCTTCAAAACAGATTTTGCGGAAAATTCTTAGAGATTTCAGTAAGTTGTGTTGTGGTTTTATGGCGGCCAATTATCAACATGAGGAATATAGGCCCGAATGGGGGAGAGTTCCCGTCTTTCTAAATGAATCTAATCCGTATTTACACAAGGAAATCCAAGGTTCGAAGAAAATCACGGAAAACTCCGAACGATTAGGCCGACGGGCGCGATTGGGTTCGAACTCAGCACCTCCCGTCTACCAACTTCAAGAACAGAACTTCTCGGCCACAGGTGGGGCAGAGATTTCATTAAGGGATAAGTTTTTATTTGAAACATTGTTTCTTTAATATTATGTTTTATTTTAAATTAAACTACTGTTTATATACTCTATTACATTGTAAATTATTTTTTAGATAAGCCGAAAACTTGAAGATTCATGCATCATAAATTTACTAAGCCTCCTATTGGAGCATAGAGTAAGGTTAAAAAAAAAAAAAAAAAAAAAAAAAAAAAAAAAAAAAAAAAAAAAAAAAAAAATTCTTTTTATTTTCCGAAGAATATATTTTGAAACTTTGAATTTTTATTCTGATACATGAAGGTTAGGACTAGGCTAATATATATACAGTTCGCTCTCTGTTTAACGACTTTCAAGAAACCTCGAAAAATCGTCCTTAAATAGAGATCGTCCTTAAACAGAATTTGTGGAAAAATAATATTTGAAAAACATTTCCCTTCACATATTAGAGGCTTAGGACTGTCAATACATTTTTCAATATATTGGCGTGTTTAGAAATGTAATTATACAGCACACAAGAACAACATTACAGCAAACAATGTTACTTAAAGTACAATAAAAATATTTATAATACATTTAATTAAACAATGTTACTTACAGTACAATAAAAATATTTATAATACATTTAATTAAACAAATTAAGTTTTTAAAAAATCAAAAAGTGTAGATTATTTAAATGGTGGTCGAGTTTTTAGTACCCTTGCTTCAAGCTTCTCAAGAATATAGATTGAGTTATCTTCCATATTTGATGAAACAATGTACTGGCGAAGAATATCCAGGGCAGAATTCACATCTGAGTAAGAAGGAGGTGGTGTCTCGCTTTCTCTATCATCAACTTCAGCACCATCTTCTGCATCTGAAGTTGCATTTTCATTTGAGATGTCTTAACAAATTTGTTCTAAATTTGTGAAGTCGGTTGTTAAAACGTCTTCGTCACATGGGTAAAGCCCATTACGCCCTTCCCCTTTATCTGTACTCATCTGAGTTGCAAGAAAACTTGTTTTTCTATCAGAGGAAATTCCTTCATTTAACATGTATAAAGCGTTAGAGGAAAAAAAAACTACGGGAAAATCGTCGAACACTTTCGTAAGAACAATTTCGTCTTTAAATAGAGATTTTTTTTACTTAAAGGAGCCGGGACCGCAAAATATCGTCCTTAAACAGAGATCGTCGTTAAGTAGAGCGACGTTAAACAGACAGACGACTGTATATATGTGTGTGTGGCTCACTTCCCTTAATTTTAAAATAAACAAACTAGTTAACTGAAAATTTTATTGTTTTTATTCTACTATTTAAGTCAAACTTATACTTTGTGCAACGATACATAAAGCAAGTATTAATTTCTTTCAACTTTTAATTCTATTATATTTTTATTTTCTATATTACTTTTTTTTCCAGCTAATTAAGCCAAATCTAAAGTTTGAAAAAAAAATATCGTCATTTTTCTCTAATAAATCTCAGAATAAAAGTAAAAGTAAAACTGCAAGTTAATCGAATGACAACTGCTTGAACTGTTTACGTATCATTGTCTTTTTAAATGAATATTTTGAAAAGATAAGTATACTTTACCCCGATATGAAAGATTTTAAAATTTTGCAAGGCATTTGTATATTCTAATTACATCTTTAACACTCTTTGAAATCTTTTACATCTAAATTCTTTTTCCAGGGCAGAAAAAAACAAAACAAATACAGAGGAATTAAAAGTATATCATTGTATTATAATTATTCTTATTACTTTAATTTGTATAATATGCGGGGCATTTTTACGCCGTTTATTAACAAAATATTGGTTATTTATGCATATTCAAAAAATTAATATTTAATATTTCCGAACAAAAGTAATGCTGCAAATAAAGCAATGAAATTACAATGTTAAAATTGGCAACTGAGGTAGAAAAAAAGATAGATCAACGGCATGCATTCTTCCTAACAACCAAACAACACATAAGGTGAAACGACCTTTACAGTCACACATTGGTGAATAAAGAAGGGTCAGTTTCCGGAATATCTACTCTGTCATCTTCGTTTTCTCTCTCTCTTTCCTGCATCAAAATAACCTTCAAGGTGAAACACTATTTACAGTCCTATGTGAAGAAAGAATGATCTGTTTTGTGTGAATATATATTGTGCTATCGATACTAGAGAACAAAAACATTCCCGAGAGTAAAGCTGACGTCATATTGACGGTGGAAATAACAGACTAATAAATTTCGCCTTTATTGCATTTTTTTTTAAATTCTAAACGTCGCGCAATTTCAATGTTTACACTATTGAATAAGGGGGTGGATGTTATTACAAATGCAATTCGTTTGAAAACTGTATCACAATTTACTTTTATTTATATTATTTATTTAAATTTCTTTTTTCTGTTGAACTTTTTGCTTAGAATTCAGTAAGCAGGGGGAAAAATCTAGAAGGCATATCGCCAAATCTCTTCAATGGTCATTCCATAAACTAGCAACCTCACTCAACCCAAGCCACTAATTGGTACCGGCACCATATGTCAATTTCCTTCTACAAATTCATGAACCCCCCTATCCATATCCACATTTTTATTATCCTATAGCCTTTAACTTCTGATCATGGCCTGATCACATTCTCTGATGCGTGAGAGTGCCGGCGGAGAGGGCAACATTTCTGTAAGGGGACACCCTTTTGTCCCACCGGGGTCGGGACACTACGTAAATCAAGTCCCACAATGGAGCGATCGACAGATTTGCTTGTGGCTCTTCGGGTATTATCTTAATGAGCACGATGCCAAGACGCAGGGGCGGATTTTTAAAGCAGATGGAGTCATCTATAAGGTGTCGCCTTTCAATTAGTTAAAGCTGCTGTGGGAGAAAAGGGCGGAGACTTAGTCTTTGTTAATAATCCGATAAATCATTTTTAGAGCGACAGCTCGGGGATATTAAAGTCGGAACAAAGTACACAAGTGAGATATTTCCTTGAATAAATATTGGGAAATATTGTTATATCAGCTTTCGGATTTTGAGAAAGTATTTTGAATCAGTTATGGAAAATGAGAAAGGCTTTAATTTAATTACAAGTGTTGGAGTTTAGCAGTTAATTCTCTAAAAAATGTAGCCTCATTAGAGCATTTCGTTTTAATTGTTTTCTTTGTGAAAATTTATATAAGTATTTTTACAGATAATGCGTAACATTAAACTTAATAGAAAAAAAATTACATGTTAATTTTTAAAATATGATTTCTTAATAAATTCAATTCTATATTGATAAAGGTATTTATTAATTTTATAAATTTAATTTAATTTACTAAAGACAATTTTATGAAAAAAAAAATTACGAGAAAATTAAGTACTTTAAAAACCTCTACTTTTGTATTATCAATTATTTTTATCAAAATGAAATTTTCAGAGCAGTTGTTCTAATGATATATTTTTTATGCTTAATTAATTGGAATAAAATCAGTTTAAGATATTATTATTTTTTTTTAATCCGTGTCATTAAAATTATTAACACTTTATCTATATTCTTTAATAAAATAAGCAAGTACAGTCGTGGAAAAAAAAAAAGTAAACACCCCCTATTAACTCCTCAACAAATCATCGTAGAAGAAAGTTACTGGTACCGAACGATTGGAAATAAAGTCTACTTTTAAATGATGTATATAAAATTTTCTTAGGGGGTCATCTACATATTAAAACAAATCCAAACTTCATTTTTTTCAATAGCAATACCCAATTTTAATGAGATATTTCAAATCTTCGGTTCAAACTATGCCTAGACACCAAATTTGAAGTCATTTGAATGATAAGTTTTTGAATTATAAACATTCAAAATTTAGTGCTTCTAATGTTAAATTACATTTTCATATTTTTATTTATATCTCCCGAAATTATGCTCCTAATGTGCTAATTTTTTTTGTAGTAATAATACTAATATACCCAAACATAAATAAGCTGAATTTGCAATTTTTATAATTTTATGATATGAATTAAGAATTATTAAATTAATATTCGAAAAAATTATGAATTGCAACCTACAATTTTTTTGATGGATTTAGATTTATTAAGTCCTGTTTTATGGAAATTCAAAAATTTCACATTTTTCTTCCAAGTAGTTTTCAAATTATGCTTAATAAACGGCAAAATGATGGTTTAAGGGGCCGTCTATGATGGAAGTGAGTAGACATTTTGAAATTTATTCTGCTGTACTGTAATCTAACACGCTTCATTGACTCCTTGACTGGCGCTTAAGGTGCCTTGATCAAGGAAGGGGCTCTCTCGGTTAACAATCCAGTACGGAACTTCAATTTGGATACAGCCTTTAAAATACGCTCGTTGTAAAATAATTAATTTCTCGGAAACTTATGGTACGAATTGCATAAAAATTCGTTTTTAGGCTAATTGAAGGGTGTAGAGTTGATTTATGCTGTCAGAATTGGGTACTGCTATTGAAAAAAACAAAGTTATGGTTAGTTTTAATATGTAGATGCCCCCCTAAGCAAATTTTATATACATCATTTAAAAGTAAACTTTATTTCCAATCGTTCGGTACCAGTAACTTTCTTCTACGATAATTTGTTGAGGAGTTAGTAGGGGGTGTTTACTTTTTTTTTTCCACGACTGTACATACATTCAGAGAATAAAAACATTAAAAATATTTTTAGGGTAATTTATGCTAAATTATATTTAAAAATTTTACCTTAAAAAAATTTGTGACTTTTTAAAAAACTTATATTGAGACTGTTTCTCCTAAAAGCTCGTTTTGTTACCGAAAAGCAATGACTTTAATATATATTTACCTAAACCAAGATTCAAGGCTGATCCAAGAGGTAGTCATGTCGGTCATGAACCCTGTCAAAGAAAAAAGAACATTGCTATAGAACAATACATTTTTTAAATATAAATATATATTAAAGAAGTTTTATTTGTTTTCTTTATTTCACACTTAAAAATTATAATTTTACTGATACTTCACGGAGTTATTTTTATGAAGAAATGTATGAAAATTGGAGAAAAATTGCAGATATTATTGTTTCAGTACTTAAGAACTGAACAGCGTTTTTCATTTTACTATAAATGTGGTACATCTATAGTTGCAAATACAGATTATAGTTGTAGAGAGATTTTGGAAAATTCGTTATTACAGTGCCAAATTAAATGACAGTCTGTACCCATCATGAGGATTCTGGAGGATCTATTTATGTGAAAGTGAAACCGAATATGACGTTTGATTAAATTCCATGCATTAGCTCTTGAGATAGAGATAGCTATTGCGGAAATCGTGAAAAATTCAGCCTAGCAGCGCCATCTGTTGGACAATTTACACCAAAACCTAATCAACAGCAACTTATGTCAACGTGTAACTGCATCTGAAGTTTGAAGAGAACCCGTACATTAATTCTTGAGATAGAGCTATTGCGGAAATCTTGAAAAAGCACATATCTGCACCACCTATTGGGTGATTTACACCAAAAACTAATCAGCACTAATTTATATCAAGGTCTAACTGAATCTAAAGTTTTATTAAATTCCGTGCATTAGTTCTTGAGATAGAGCGCCCATAAAATTTTGTCACATATAGACAGACAGACATTTTCTAAAAACAGTCAAATTGTGTTCTGGACCTTCTAAAATGTATAAATCCGGCCAAAAACGGAAGTCAAAAATTTTCACGAATCCAGTATTTTCTTCTTTTAAAGATAGAAGAAAGTAAAAATGAGAAACTTTTTCTTGATATCAGAATAAAGCCTGAAAATTTAATGCACTTACAAATGAAAAAGAATTCGGTTATGTGTCACAAAATAGACAGTTTGGATCTGCGATATAAAAATTGCATGACAGCATGTAAGCCCACTCCCCTTCAAGAAAAAAAAAAAAAAAAAAAAGAAGAAGAAGAGAGATGGAGAGAGAGACCCCCCCCCCCTTTCCTTTAAGTGTAGAATTGGATCCACCATTGTCAAGATTCTCTTCTTTGTACCTATGACTGTAAATAATGTTTCACCTCTAAGGTTGTTCTACTGTTGGAAAAAGATGCAAATACAAAGTCCGAACATGACCGGTTTTTGCTCACAAATGACTGACTGTAAATGTTGTTTTACCTTGGAGGTTGTTTGGTTGTTAGAAAGACTTGCATGCAGTGGATTTGCCTTCGCTCTCTTATACATTTTAATGCTGTATCATTTGAAAAGCAGCAAAATAATATATTTTCTGTTTTTAGTTTTGTTTTTTATACCATTACAGAATTAGTATTTATTTATTTATTTGTATTTTAAGTTCCCGCTATCGGAAAGGTTGTGAAAAATTTTGCAAATACAAAATTATTTATTTTATAAACTAGTGTTTCAATTACAAGAATTGATCTATTCATTTTAAGTAACAACAAACGCGTGTGCTTGTTAAATTTCAATGTTTCAAAAAAGGAAATTACATAACAGGAACCTTTACTTTGTCTTCAGCGACTGCAAATTAATAAAATACCCTGAATGCCTTTTTATGAGCATGTTCAAACATGCCTTCATTTTGAAGGCATAATTCCAGTATGAAATAAAATTATGTAGTGTGAACGCCTCTTAATATTGCAAAAATATAGAAATATGACAATAACTTTGATAATATATTATAGCTCCTTTTGTCAGTTAAAGCCGAATGTGAAAATGAGTTTTTGAAGTGTACGAACAGTTTGCTTTATTTTGCTACCCTGAAACTTTAGGACACTGGCACAGTAAAAGAAAAGTGACAGATTCTATGGTTAAAACCCCCACAAATTATCACTAAAAATCTGACAATTGAAATAAAAGAAGCCTTGGTATGATGATATTTACGTTTCTTGAATAAGTTTTGCATTCACTTAGTTCAAAGCATCACAAAAGGAATCTCTTCTTCAGGGCAAATTCAGAAAAAGATAAAGAAAAACTGCAGCAATAACATCCATTCCTTGATAGGTATGAGAAACACAAGTTTGTTTAAAAACTACGTTTCTAACTCACATAAAAATACGAGTACTTTTTGTTTTAAAGCTTTTTAAAAACAGTGCATCAAAAGAAATCCCAGGCAAATTTCTTAGATGCACAGGTGTTTTATGAGGAACAGAAAGTGCACTTAAAAATCAAAAACAATCTTTCACAAATTTCTTAATCTTCCAGAAGAAAGTTAATCAAACAAAAGTACACTGGGATTTTTTCTTTATAACTTTTGTTAATGATATAAAATCACAACATATCGCCATTTTATCTTTCAGCATTCTATTTCAGGAAAAGTTACCTTAAAAATATATTAAGCGTTTTATAAATTCTGAAAAAAGAAACCCTAATTATAATGGAATTTAGACTTTGTATAATAATACTTTTGATAAAATATTCTAAATTTACCTCTCTAAAAATGGATGTTTTTCTTACGCATTAGATCTTAAAACAGTTAAAATCTTTTTCCGGTGTTGAGCTAGGAAAACGTATAATTAAATTTATCCAAAAGTCAAAAGTTTGTTGCACAAGGACGAAAAGCGGACACAAAATGAATAAACTTTTCGAAAAAAAAAAATACATTCAAGAACGGTCCAAAGAAGAAAAAAAATAAATGAAATTACTCTTTCTCCAGATACATACCGTGACCACCGCACAAGAAAGAATGTGAACTTTTGCATTCCCCCTGTCCCTTAAGCAAACAAGAAACTTGTGTGCTTTTCTTGTTACTCCCAAAAGTCCGTCAGTAATTCTCTGCACTGTCCGGCAGTAATCCCGTTAAAAGCATTTCATTTGTTGGTCAGTGACTCGGGCAATCAACAGTTACCGGCCGCAGTCCGTCCCACGGGAGGGCCCAGCTGCCTGAATGGGTCCCCCGGGCCTCCATTAACCTTCCCTAACGAGGGCCATTAATTACAGGGCCGCGCGATTACTGAAGTCCTCGCAGTTCCCGTGGGCCTTCGCTAGCTTATGTACTGAAACACTTAGGCTGACTAGACATTGCCAGTTTAAACGGGTTAATAGAATTCCTCTCTAACTCTTTAATGGCTAATTTCATTAATGGTCACCCACTTGGACTGAATGTTTTATTTGGATGAAGTGGAGCTTTTTTAGCAAGGCTCCCCCTCTGCTACTAGATGCTGATGTAGTAGCTTTTGGTATGGCTTTTTTATTTGTGTTCCGTTGGTCTCTTCTTTTAATCGATTTAGAGGTAGTTCTTCATGTTAAACGATAGCCGTAAAACTTTTTTAGCTTCAGTATTATTTGGTCAATTTTTAATCACAATAAGTGAAAAGAATCCGGCAGTCACATATATCCTCTCAGAGAAGTCAAATGATGCTTTTGGGTAATTTTTCGAATTGACCAGGGATAATTTATTCAAAAATAGCCTTACATGCATATTTTATTTTGTTTTCAATGTTTTCTATTGCGACTGTTTTATTTTTATTTGTAATGATTTCAAATAAACCCATTTAAATTAAGATTATAAATAAATATATAATGAACGAAAAAGAAACATTATGTCAGTAAAATATATACACTGTTAAAAAAAAAAAAAAAAAAAAAAAAAAAAAAAAAAAAAAACGGACTAAGAAACGGAAATACTACTGGCAATCTAGACGCCAGTACTATTTCCGTTTTTTACGGGAATTTTTACCCATAAGTTACAGAAAATTTTCCGTTTTTCTGATTAAAAACGGAAATTTTTCTGTATATAATTTTTCTGTAATTTATATACGTATACGTATATAAATTAATCTTAATCTGAATTAATTCTCTTTCTTTCAATGATGTTCTACAATTTGAAAAAAGCCGTGTTTCATTTTGTTCTTTACATTATAGAAATAAGATGACTGAAGGTAATACAGGAGCGCTTATTTTAGATTAAAATTGTGATAGTTGTGGTAAAGTTAAAAAGATGAAAAATACGTGGTAATTAGTTTATTTATCCTCTTTAAGTTACGAAAAGAATATTTGTTTTTCCTTTTGTTTTTCACTTTCAAATTTAAAATTCAGCAAAGCATATCCTTTTGAAGGTAATATGCCCGGTGAAGGTAATTCGGTCACGTTCTTCATTTTTTTAATAAATACATTTCTACTAAGTTGTACTTTACCTAAGCTAACAGGGCAGCGAATAAAATAGACAGCTTCATTATTTTTATGAACATAACTTTATTTTTATTTGAATGGAATCGAATGTAAATATTTTTTTTTTTAATTCCAAGATATCAACTTACACCTTCCAAAGCGTTAACAAAAATTCTTTTTCCTTAGAAATGTCCACTAAGTAGGGGATTCCTTTACAAGAAACAATATTATTGAAGGCTGTTTCCCATTTCTCATTGTCTAGGATAATGAAAATATTTAATTTGAAATACTGCAACAAGTAGCTCCAAAATAGCACTATTGTGGAGCTCAGTGCACTTCAATGTATCTTAAGTCGTATTCTTCCAAGTCATCCTAGGTCTGCCCCTCCTTCGTCTACCTGTCAGACTGCTGTCTATAGTAACTTTTAGAAGGCGCTCTTCCTTAATTCTGCGAACATGTCCATACCATCTAAGTTTATTGAGTTTAATCGTCTGCAAAACATCCGGTTTGACTACCACGATTTAGAGGTCTGCACGGGCCCGGGCTTGGCCCGAGGCCCGTACCCGGCCCGGCGGAATGAAGGCGAATTTTCCAACGGGCCGGGCCGGCAGAATTAGGACAATTTTTTCAACGGGCCGGGCCGATAAAAAAAATTAATCGGGCCTATCGGCCCGATATAAGAATTCAAGCGAAGCAGATAAAATACGAGCCATTTTCAAAGACTATGATTTTCTCGAAAAGTATAAATGTGCGTCACGAGCCGATGCGAGTTTAACAACTTCAATACAGATATGTAACATGTCCATCGTAGAGATCGGCATCGTACAGTTACAAGATGTCTGATTACGGGTTTAATTTTTTTTCAGCAGACTCGTGCCGGGGCGGAACTGGTCTTAATCGTTCTCAGGATGTGTAGGACAGGCATTATGTTTTGTAAAAGTATTAATAGTGATAATGAACTTCTGTTAACAGTATCTTTGGAAATATATCTTAAGGGGTTCTCATATTCACTGCTCAACAATGCGAAACTTTCAAACACATTTTCTGACTCATTTTTAACTATAAAGGCATAAAATTCACAGGCCTGACTATTGAAGGCATTTGGAAACGAATAGCTTTCTCCATATTTGATAAATTACTTACAGAGATAACAGAGATTCTTGTCATGTGACTATACATTTTTCTCCTTTCCTGTGCTACCGCTTCCGGAAATTCGATTCATAATGCTAACTTTGGCAGTATTTTCAGAGAAAGATATATTGCTTTTATCTATGATAAAGACGGCATTTACATAGTTTCTGAATAAGAATACCTGCCAATCTTACGCGTTTCCGAAAAGAAATGAATTCTGAAATGTGTCGAAATGTAACTTCTTTCGATTTGAGAAAAGCCTTAAAAATGAGAGAAATATTTTCGCAATTCTACTTTCATACAGCTTCAAAAGGTATCATGTTTTTAATCCTTTATTCTGAACTGCATTAACTTTTTAATGAATCCTTATTGGAATTTCGAAATGTCTGTAGAGACGATGACTGAAACACTGTGTAATCGTTAATGTTTACTATTGTGTGTTTTCTGCTTTGCGAACACATAGTAATCTAAAATACACTGTAAAATTTTCCCATAAATATGTACGTAGTATTCATTAAAAGAATCTTAATTGTATGTTTTGAAAAAACGGATTTATTTTGTAGAAATTGAATCGGGCCGGGCCGGGCCGGGCCTGTTTTCACTAATTTTTGTACTGGCCGGGCCGGGCCGGGCTCGGACCGAACTTTCAATTTTCACACCGGGCCGAGATAGCTTTCGCTCGGGCCGGGCCGGACCCGGGCCCGTGCCCGGAAATTCCGGCCCGTGCAGACCTCTACCACGATTTCACATACTCTTAAATTTTTAACTTTTCCAAACGCTAATGTTCTTGCTGATTTTCTTCAGAAGTCAATTTTGTTAAAGAGGATCTATCTGTCTATCCATATATATATATATATATATATTCTTTTTTGAGAGATTTAAGGCCCATGTCTCACCATATAGTATAGTGCACGATTGTTCTATAACTTAGTCGTTTAACCCTTTATCTACTGACGTTACTTATAAGTACCATTAAAATAACTTGTTCTAAAATTCATTCAATACATCGATTAGTAGTAATACAGTTTGGAATGAGTTATAGATGCATTACTTTATCTTGTTCTAAAAGCTTTATTGGTTACACAAAACAAAAATATTTTAAAAAGGGTGATTTCTTTTGCTTTTGCATCTTTTCAGCTTTCTTGGCTTGGAATGGGGTGGGGGGATTTTTCAATTCGGAAATATTTCTACATTTTTATTGTAAGAACATTATATTTGTACATTTTCTGATTCTACAAAATACTAAGAAAAATATTTACAATAAAATATTTGAGTGGGGTTATAAATATTGCACAAAACCCCTATAAGTTCAAATTTAATTAATCCTTCTAAATCCTTCAAATTCTAAAATATATTAAATGATCATGTAAATCTTCTAATGTATTTTAAAAATTCACAAAAAATGCTATAGAAGATCAAATTTTCATGAATTCATGATTGAGTACATACTGTGTTAATTTAGGAAAAGTATTACCACAGAACATAATTCAAAATTGCAATTGCTTTTCTGCCTTCTCCAATTCTCTTCTCAGCATCTCTTTGGCATGATCCATCCTAATGAATGATATTACTGAGGTATTTGAAACCCTCAGCAGTTTTTATATTTATATAATTCAATAATTTATCTGCGTTCGAACTTGCTGTTGTGTTCAGCTTTTCTCATTCATTCATTTCATTCATATTCATTTAATCCACATTCTCCGTACGTGTTCTGCTTTGATGACTGGATTGTTGGCAAATAATAAAGGATGAATATAATTACTATTATTCAGTTTCATTTAAATCTACAAAAAATCCAAACAGGCAAAATGTTTGAAAGCAATAATTCTCAATAAAAGTGATATAAAAATGTTACATCTGTTCACGAATCGCAATCTGGGAATATAAAAATGATTTCAGGAAAATTTTAGGAAATCAGAAAAATTTCAGGAAAAACACCGAAACCACCCCAAGGTCGTATTAGCAACGCTGGCCGTCTTATTCTTAAATACCTGTATAAAATTCATTTGCTTTCATATTTAAAATAATTCGAAGTTGATATTAACTCATATTAATTTAGTTTATTTTGACGAAATATTTCGTTTTATATTTTTATTATTTTTATTTGTTGAAGCATTGTAAGCGTTTGAGTTTAACTTTTTATTCAGTCATGTATCTCTGTACGCAAAAACTACGAGAGTGTCCAGATTTTCAATCTAAAACGAAAAAAAAAAATTAGTACTTACAAAATCACTTATTGACTTTTGAATAACTGCGTATATTATCAGTATTTTGTTCTAAATACGTTTTCTGCTGAAAATAAATTATTTATTCATTCTATAAAAATAATAATTTTCCAAGGGAAATTTTTGTTTCAAAATTTCTTAAGTAATTTTTTATTGAACCATGTTTCTCTGCATGGAATAGCTCCGAAGTGTCCAGAACCTTAATCTAAAGCAAAAAGAAAAGCTAGCAGTTAGTAAATTTCAAACCACTTAATGACTTTTGGGTAACTCTGAATATTATCAGTAGTTCGTTTTAAAGGTTCTTTCTACACAAAGTAAATTATTTTTTCATTCTATAAAAATAATAATTTTCGAAAGAAAGTTTTTATTCGAAAATCTCTTAAGCACCTTCTTATCTTTTCCCTTTTTATTTCTATATCAAAATCTTAATGACCCAAGGAAAAATATTTTTATCGAATATTCACATTAATCAAATATGCAGTGAATGCTGATTGTGAAGAAACTCAAAGCATTCTTACGTTTCTTAAAATTTGAATAACTGTTTAAGATAAAATAAAGATCTTTCGAAATACTGTAAGTCCCAATATTTGAAACCTGAACGGAAAATATTTTAAAAACTCGCATGCTAAATGTTGTATTTAAAAAATATTTAATATTTACTCTCGTCACAGATATTATACCTTCAGGCATTTGTTTCGTTTCTACGTATTATCAACAGCTTATTCTTTGATCTGTTTAAGGCATCGATAATTTCCAATGCCAACAATATTTGTTGAATCTTAAATATATAGGAAAATTTTGGCTTCAAATACAAGTCTAATAATACATAGTGTAACTACATCCAAACTAATTTCCTTGAAGCATAGTTTTTGTTTTGTATCTATATCCATGTAAATTTGATTTAAACGCTCGAAAGACTTTTTTATTCTCGCTAGTTTCACACTAGGTTTAACGCAGATAAAAGCAAAAAGGTATAAAAATATATCTTCGCGTCACATCAAAGAAACTTTTAAAATTACTCCCAGTCTTATAATTACATTTGTAAACAACTGTGTATCAAGGAAGGACATTTTTATCTGCGCACACGTCTTGAACTATAAGCAAACAGAAAGCTCAGAAAATCAGTGAAGTAAGATTGAATGGAAAGAGATTTTTGAATAAGCTTGACGAATTTGAGCTCTTAATTTAAACAGGTTTTAATGAAATTTTAAATTACGGACTGAATTATTTGATATTAAATATATTTTAATGAAGACGATGAATAAAAAACTTTGGCAGGGAGCAATAGATGTATTTATTTACTTGGTTAAAACTATTAATTATAACTTCATTAGATCAAAATTTTAAGATACTCTGTAAATATTTTTTTTTATTCGAAAATGACAAATAAAAAACTGTTTCAACCTTACGATCTATAAATATATTTTAAAGAAATACAAAATGAATTCACAAACAATATTTAATTAATGAATTTTATACATATTAATGATGTTGATTTTTTTAAATGAACGGGTTTTTTTTACTAATTCAGTTTAATATTCAATGTTCTCATTTTTTATTTCTTAACTTTTGTACCTTCTTGTCTATTTTTGTCCATAAATAAAATTGATTAAAGTCATAGTTTTCTAATTTTTAGGAGGTGTATGTTTTGAGTTTTATTTTTATGACCATTCGATGTATTAAAAAATGTTGGTAATTAGTCCATAAAAAGATATTACATATTGTAATTAATTTAAAGCAATGCAAATATATTTATATATAAAATTAAATTAGTTATTATTGGATTGTGTTTGAAATTCCACTGTTGTTTGAATTATCAGCACTTAAATAAATATAAAAAATGTTTCTTTGGATTCAGAAATACAGAGAATTACTCTTACTATTAGTCTAATTCGGTGAAACTATAAAATAATATTCTTAAAAAGCTAATAATAATAATAATAATAATAATAATAATAATAAAACATTTATTAAAGAGCAGAGAAGAGATGAATTCAACTTAAAATAAAAAGCTATGTTTTGACTTTCAGGATACATACAATTTTACAAAAAATATAAATAGAAGAATAACATAGAAGTTTCTTTTATTTTAAATTATGAACGTTACCACGGGATTATAATATTAGCTTTCAACTGAGGAAATGCAAACAGTTTTCCATTCTTTTAATTATTTACTTTCTAACACTCTTTTCTCCAAATCTGTACTAATAACATTTCCTAAAGAATATATATTTGACAGAGTGTGTACTTTAACGTATTTTTATCAAAATATTTTGTATCTTATCAAAATATTCTGTATCGATGCAGAAAAATGAAAATTACTGTATGGCAATATTTTTTATGTCTCCCATTCCATAACTTGAAACTTCATTATAATTTGCAATTTTATGATTTCGTAACGAATAACAATGACAACATGGTGATAATAAATAATAGTAATAATAATAATAATAATAATTATTATTATTATTGTTATTATGCCATATTCTCTTGCTTTGGGTATGCTTGCATTGTTATTACATCATTTAACAAGATCCATTTTAAGTTTAAGAATGTTTTTATTATTTGTTAATAAAGTTTTACTTATTAAAAAAATATAAATGCTAATACCATCTCAAATCATGTATTTTTTATCAATATATTTGCTTCAATGAAAAAGAACTTATTAGGTAATAATAATTTTACAATGCACATTCTATGAATTAAAACTTGATTATCGTTTAGAATTTCATGATACGGCGGTAAAATCGACGATGACATGAAAAATTATCTTTATTATTATTTTTATTAATATAGTATTTTTCTTCTTAGAATGTGCTTGCATACTATCATTATTCATTTATTTATCAAAATGCATTTAAAATCTAATATTATTTCATTTGTTTCTTATTTAAACTTTATTTATACTTGTCGTGGAGGGAGTGGGGGGGAGGGGGGGGGATTGAATTGAACTACTATTTGTAAAAACCTTTTCAACAACTCCGTTCCCACGCCTTGTATTTAAAATCATTGAAGATATTTTTTAGTGGTCAAACACTTTTCAACTTGAACACCATCTGATGCCTCTTAATAAAAAACACAAATTAATATTTTCCCACATTTATGAGATCTCCGCTTTCTTTTGCGGCTGCATAATCACGCCTATCGCCGCTCTCTTTTCTAGCGTGTGTTCATCACACGACCCCTTCCTGTAATCTCGAGGTATACCAGCTGTTTTGAAGGATAGGAGGCACGTGGCACGGGGGTTGGGATAACTCTACCGTAAAAACGGTCTAGAGCGGAAAGTGTGAAACAGGTACTTTTGGTAGACTGACTATAAAAATTACCTTCTACTCAGCTTTTCAACTGGAATCTGTATAAAGAAGGTATTATTTAATCATTTTACAAAGAGATATGTTTATCTACAGGATAAATTCATTACCCCTTTATGCACTGTAAGAAAAGACAAAATGTTTCTTAATCAAAAACATGAATACATCAGATGATTCATAGTTTTATTTCTAAAATGGGTGTAAAAACAATTAAAAGACTTTAAGACATTAAAACCAATTTACAGATGTTAAATATAAAATAAATCATCGGAGTCCCGAGCGCTTTCGACCAAACACTGGTCATCATCCAGGGGAGAAGTGAGAAGAAATCAGCAAACCTCCAGAATGCACATTGGTTTAAATATTGCAGGGCCAAAACAAAATTGAAAAAAAAAGCGGGGGAGGGGGAAGTCGATCATTCTAAACCGAATACGCCATTAACCTCAAACAGACTAAACCAAATGTGCGGAATATGGCATGATAATGTATCATTACATATGTCCCTTCCTCCAGCCAATATCTCTATAGACTCCCGCAAAATGCATGCGCTCTAATCATTTATTTGTGCGATTATCTTTGTATTACTGAAAAAGATGCCAATATCTGCTTTTTAAATTAAACGAGATAAAGCTGTAGATTGTTTTCCTCTTGCTATGTCTGTCATATGTTCTGTCAATCTTTCCTGCCTTTCAAAATAATATTTCCTATATTAACAGTCACTGTCTTTCTTAAAACAAAAACACATTTCCTTACATCTAAAACGTGAACATTGAAATGAAAATATGAATAATTTGGTGTATTTATGTTTTTAATTAACATTTTAAGGTGAATTTGACGTTCTTTTCACATAGATTTTGCTATATATTTAATGTTTCTTAATCTACGAAAATATAGTAGAACCACGAAAGAAAATATACAATAATCCAACTTACCCACGATTCCAAAAATCGTTCTTTATCTTTAGAAATATCAAAAACTAATAGGGTAAGTCAGGGATAGTTACCTTCCTTAAGCCCCTTCCTTTTCATTTCTGGATGTCCTCGATTTGGGATTTAAATAAAGTATTTATTATAAAAGTGATAAAGTTTTCTTTTTTTACCCCCTGATTATATTTTCATTTTGAGAAAAGACAACAAAACCAGATCCCCCCCCCCCCTTCATTTCCTCTTTCGTTTTTTGAAAAAAATTCCTAGTTTTATTGCTCGAAATTATTTTAATCGAGACTAATGAAATATTACTCGTAATTTAGATTGAAAAATATCTTCGGTCTCCTTTTTAATAAATTTATTTACATAGTAAGTCTTATAAATGTAGTTTATAATTATTGCTGTAAAATGGTTAAAAGGCTAAAAGCGAACAGAACGATGAATGTGCTATCATACTATATCTTAACTTTCTTTAATTTAATTCTTTCGTTATGTTTTAGAAATATTAATTGAAAAATACATTTTTTGTACTTTCAAACCTTTTTGAAGATACAAAAAGTAGTATATTGAAGGAAATTTGCCAATTGCAGTAAATTTTAATTATTTGAAGTAGGGCAAGTCAGGGATAGTTGCCCCCCTTAAGCTCGGACTAATTTTTCTTTTTTTAAGTAATGAGTTTTGCAGTGCACATTTAGCCTATCTACTCCAAATTTTATGTAGAACTTCATAAAAAATATTACTGTAATATAAATACCAGGTAAAATGGGATTTATATCAAAAAATTTAATCTACAATTTTAGCAAGATATCCCTGACCTTAGGATTAGACGCCTCACTTGATCCAAATAGATGCTCCAGGCAGTAGCTCTGGAAGTAGGAAGGAATATGGCTGTAACCTTTAACCTCTTCAGACCCGAAGGTAAAATAACATTGCGAATACACATTCATTGATTTTGCACAAACAAAAAGACACCATAGATGACAGAAGGAGTCCTTTTTCTTAAGTTGATACTTTAGGGGGCTGGTAATTTAGGTTCACAGATACAAATCTAAAATTACTAACACCCTTAAAATATCGATTTAATTATAGATAACTTAAATAACGTACAAATAAATTGAAGGCCTTTAATTAATTGAATGATCTACAAATCCTCAAATTTTTTCTATTGTAAAGCATTTAAGTTAATTATGAAAATTTCTTACTTTCTTGGACACACTGCCTTGAATGCATTTTGTAAACTCAGATGATAATAACACTTATTTTATGAGGAAATAAGCGTCAGTGCTGTCATTTATTCGTTTTGATCCAAATCCAAAAACATTCAACTATACAGAAGTAAAATAAAACTGTAAAAAAATCAAATAGTTTAGCTTATATCCTCCTTAGTTCAGAAGTATCACATGTTGTACTTCAGAACCGAGGAGGATAAACTAACACATTATTTGATACCTGTTTCAACAACATTGACTAAATATTTCATTAAAAAACTAATAAATGCATTATATTTCATCTGCTATCGATCCTAATCGTATAAGAACATTCACCAAGAGCAAAAATTACTATTTTTGGTGAACTTTTATTTGCAGGAATAAATCGCTGCAACTTCAACTACTACGCTTTCTTATAACGACTGAGAGTAGATGTACGTCACTAGCTCCATCACATATCTAGAAGCTGAAATAGAGTGATTGGGCCAGCTAAACCGATAGGGCATCTAACCCGGATTACCCTATACTTTCGAGATTTAAAGAATCATTTACAAAGTTTCTTATGCTTTAAAAGAAAATACAGACATACACAAGAAAATATGACAGTAGTTAATAAGAATTTTTTTTTAATGCATATTTTGAAGAACCACGAGAAAGCGTTTGTAAAAATCTTATAAAAGGTAAAATGCCCTAAAGCTGACACGTTTAGGATATTGGTCAGAGGCGTGCCTAAGCCTAAGTTATTTCTTCTAAAATAATTTTCGTGTAAAAGATGATTTTGCTAAAAGACAATTATTTTTCTTATGATGTTGCACCTTTTGTCTAGTCAAACTTTATAATGTACCTATATTTTATTTTTTTCATAATTGTAATTTTTACAAGTTTCGTGGATAAACTTAATTTATATTAACTTTCTAAATTAACTTATTAATTGAGTTGAAAAGTTAGAAAATTCTTGATATGTTATTAATATGGCCATGATTATACATTTTCAATCCCCTCATAAAATAATTTTTTAGTTTTTAAATCATTATTACATGAAAAAGTGGGCAAAAACTGATTACAGTGGGGAGGAAGAAAATATTTTTTACTGACAACCAGAAACTTTTGTTGGCTACCAATTTTTTTTTTTCATCCAATTTTTAGAGCTCTGCTAATAATTATCATTAGAGCTTTTAGATTTTTTTTTTCCGCAGTTTCAAAGTATGCAAACATTTTAATTTTGTATATAAACTGCTGAGTTTTAAATTGGATATCCAACTTGTAAAATTTTATTTATAAAATTATTTTACTAGTGATGAAAACAACCATAGAAATGTACTTCCGGTAAAACTCGTTTTTCCTCCACAAGAGTTCGCTCTCACAGAAAGGGGATACGGAGAAAGATCTGAAATCTAAACTATCTGCTTTATAATGCAATTACAAACACATTTTCATCTGTAAATTGAAAAAAGAAAAAAAACAAAAAACAGATATTCTTTTAAAAATATGAGTAAATGAATCCTTAAAAGTAAATTTTTCGAGTTTTGTACCGTTTTTTTTTTTTTTTTTTTTTTTTTTTTTTTTTTTTTTTTTTTTTTAATACGACATTAGTGGAATCGTTGCAATCGCTATAAACTTAGATACATAGTATTTATCGAAAAAAAAATAATAATAAATAAAAAACGTTAATGATATTACCTGAAAACTTTCAGATAAATAGGAATAGAAATGAATTTAGAAATATGCCAAATAGATTCGAATGGTTAACTCTTCCACTACTGGCATTCTTGATCAAGGACATGTATTTTTGAAAAAAATTAAGCCGTTTAATTTAAATTAATTTAAAAGAATTTTAGAAATTTTCCCAGCATTTTTAATCATAATCCAATTTTACCCGCGATTCGGATCATGTCGGGTTGGTCCTAATATTTTCGTCGTGGCTCGGGTTAGATAATTATTCAGCTATTAGGAGTGAGTTTGATTATTGTTGGTCAGGTCCGATTTAATCCGATTTTTCAAAATAATACTGAAATATTGTTTTAGATAAAAAAAATTACACATTTAAATATAAATGATTCTTTACATGTTCTTTTTTGACATAAAAGATAAATTTGATATTAGAAATATATTTATAGATTTTTCTTTTTATATAATTACAGTAATTTCCGGATTAACTTTCTTCGATTGCGGTATTCAGGTCGTGTTCGGGTTGATTTGTTTCGCGTTTGGTTCGGGTTGCGGATAAACTTATCGGGGTTCAGCCTATTTGCGGATGAACTTTACTTGAAAAGACGTACCACAAACACACTCGCCACATGAAATATTTTAGTCACGAGCTGGCAACCGCATATGGCAACCCTGGTTATAAGTAATTTTAATCTTGTTATAATTTTTTAAAAGCGTTTTTATGTCGTTTGTTCATTCTCTAATAATAATAACAACAAAAAAACTATTCTCATGATCTTTTTTTATTCGATGGTTTTTAGATAATTGGTAACATTATTAACACTGTGTGAAATGTTCGAAATTTGCATTTAATTTTTTAAATGTTGGTAGTGAAGGGGTTAAGCGAGGTAGAGGGGGGGGGAGGGGTAAAAATATATGAATATCTTTAACGATATTGAGCGTGATGCAATTTTTTTTAAGTACAAATTTTAATTCGAGTTACTTTTATGAATTTTGTTAAATTATGGAAATTATGGAATGCCTTACGATACGTTTCGTAATGATTAATATATATATGTACCGTTTTTTTTTTTTTTTTTTTTTTTTTTTTTTTGTGTGTGTGTATATTATGCTATATATAAACGACTTCATATGAGCTATATATTTTATTTGTATATTATTTATCACAATACGTGAATTATAAAAAATAAATTAATTATTTATCTTAATTACAAAATCTAGTTCCCCCTTTTGAAAATCTCTTTCAATCCTAATCACTTTGTTAAATTAGTGTGTAGATATGAAACTTCTTTAAAAAAGATCGGCGAATTTTTTTAATATTTCATTTGGTACAACATAAATTGTTTTAAAGTTATTTCAGCGAGCAATATAAATAAAATGCACATGTTGAGAAGAATATATATATATATATATATAATCTCATTGTAATGTATTGATGCTCAATTTATTAATTTTATTTTGAGTAAAAGGAAGAATTTATATATTATATATATTTATAATGAAATTTTGTAACTCGATTGAATTATTTATTTATTTATTTATTTATTTTTCACACATTTCGCTCATTTCCTTTCCGTTTTCATACATTTGATTTTCTTGTATTTGAGATCTCCCCCCCCCCCCCCCTCCAACTCTTGGTTTTTATTATTTCTGTGGAGAAAAAAAAAAGCGTCTAGATCCAGGTATGTAAAAAATTATAAAATAACCAAATTTACTAAATTTTTTCATAATTTTAGTATTAAAATAGGCTAAAAATATTTTAGAAAGATGTTTTTCAGGAATTTTAGAGTATAAAAAAATATACTTTCTCGCATCGATATTCATTAATAGTATTATTCAATAAAATTATTTTATTAAAATTATTCATGAAAATTATTTATTAAAACTATTTTATTAAAATTATTTGTTAAAATAATTTTATTAAAATAATTTTATTAAAATTACTTATGAAAATTATTTTATGAAAATTATTTATTAAAATTATTTTATTAAAATTGTTTATTGAAATTATTTATTAAAATCCTTTTATTAAAATTATTTATGAAAATTATTTTGTTAATGATTACAAGGGTGTTCTGATTGTGGCAACAAAATTTTCCATTACGGTAATATGATAGTTTAGCGTGAATGTGTCAGAACCATTACATACTCCGCGACCTCAAAATATGTTCCCTGTAAAACTTGTTTTTCCTTCAAAAGACTTCGTTCGCAGATAAGGACGATGCTACCTTTAAGGGGGCTGGTCACTCAGCTTCCGATTTTCCCTCACTATTGTAAAGTCTATGGGCATTTGATGCATTCGTATATTTAAAATATCTCATCAGGAAATTAATATTTTTAACTTCTATTTTTTGTGTACACTTCTTAAAAGATATCTCTTTTTTTCCTTAGTTCTCAAAATATTTCTAAAGTATAGACTTCATTTTATATGAAGTGTTAAAATCTTACTCCCAGTTCGTCCGCTTTTAACACATAAAATATTAAATTCAGCATGGATTTTAGAAATATTTTGAAAACTAAGATGGAAAGAGACATGCTTTAAGAAGAGTACATACACACACAAAAAAAAAAAGATGTTAAAAATACGAATTTCCCGAGGAGATATTTTAAATATACGAATCATCAAAAGTCCAATGACTTAACATTACGGAGGAGAATTCCGAAGTTGAGTGACCAGCCCCTTAACCCTTTATATCCCAAATCATGAATTCATAAAAATTTTATCTTCGAAAGCATTTTTCGTAAATTTTTGAAACCACATTGGACGATTTATAGAGTTATTAAAAAAATTTAGACGAATTTTGCTAATTAAAATTAATTAATTAAATTTGAATTTATAGGGATTTTGTGCAATATTTATAACTTCACTCAAATCTTTTATATGAAATATTTTTTTAGTATTTTATAGAATTAGGAAATGTAAAAACATAATGCAGTTACAATAGAAATATAGAAATATTTCCTAACTGAAAATTTTTCCTCCACAATCTTTCAACTTCAAGAAAGCTGAAAAGTTACAGATGAAAAGAAAATCATCCTTTTAAATATGATTTTCTTTTGTGCAACCAATAATGCTTTTGGAATAACATAAAGTAAAGTATCTATTACTCATTCTAAACTGTAGTACTACTAATCAATGTATTAAATTAATTTTATAACAAGTTATTTTAATGGTACTTTAAAATACCGCCGGGGCATAAAAGGTTAAATATGCCAAAAATTTGAGTAGTGTTACTTAAGGCTGTTCTCAAGTCCAAAAGGATAACTTTATGACATAAGTTTTAATTTATTTTCGTTCGGAAACGCATGAAACTAGCAGGTGTTTTTGTTCAGAAACTATATAATCGAACTGTTTTTTCCGTGTTTTTGCAAACGCAATAGATCTTTTATAAAATAGTGTCAAAGTGGGAGCTTTGAGCCAAATTTCCGTGCGGAAGAAGAATAACTACTCAAGAAAGGGTAAAAACTTGTTTGTCACGTGATCAAAATCACTATAACTCGATAGGTAGCGAAATCCGGTAGATAAAAGATACACTCGTTTAAGCACAGCTTTGCAATAATTGTGTATCAATGTCCTATAAATATGCTTATTTCGCCTTTATAAAGTAAAATTAATGCATTGCAGTTCGCTTTATCTCGTACCATCATGATTTGAATATTTTGAAAATTCATGATCTTGATTGTTCCAAACAATGAATTCAAAAATAATCTTTTCGTGCAATAATCTGCAGTATTTTATCACGGATTATTTTTTAGCAAAAATGTATCAGTAGGCTTAGATCGAAATCATTTGTGAATTTTTGAAAATGCCACAACACAATGAGCAATTTAATATTTCCATACATAGCTTCATGAAAAATAGTTTGAAATATAACCAAATACAGTCGAATTAATAAATCCGAGAAAGTTTTTTTAATCTTGTCTTTGCAACACGATTTGCTTTAATTGCTTCTTTTGAGAGAACATACTTTTTTGTTATTTAGTTACTTGAATAAATATTTAAACGAAATGGCTTGAATTTTGCATTCAGATTAATAAAATTACACTATATGATGATCTATATGATATATTACATGAAATGCATAGTAACGGGGTTGCAAATTCAACTTTTCATAAAATACAGACTTTCACCCCGTTATTGAGGAATTCAACTTTGCATTCTAATAATTAACTTACTACAAAAAAAGAAAAAAAATCACCTTTTTTCAGATTGAAAAATAAATAAATTCGCCTTATTATTCGAGATATATGGTTAAATAAAACTGTGCTCTTGAAAAACATTACTATTTTAAACTTTAAAGCTTTTTTTTTTTTGTTTTTTTTGTTTTTTTTGTTTTTTTTTTTGTTTGTTTTTCCATTTTAAGATAAGTTAATATACTGTAAACATAAGTACATTTTTGAACAGTCTACATCTCCATTTTTCTATATTCTGTTTTCCTATTTCTATTTTTAAATAAATGGTATCTATTTTATTATTATATTTTTAAATTCTAACTAAAACATTTTCTCAACTATTATTGTTTTATTTTTCTTATTTGTACTTTTTTCATCATAATACATATTATGTAAGAAAATATTTATTGTATTACACTAATTTAAAATAAATTATCATTGGAACATATATCCTTTAAACATAACTTCGTTAAAATAACCCATACATATGAAAATCATTTTAACAAAATCTATGAAACATATTAATATTTGCTACTTGATTTCATTTTTTTTTTCAATTTTTTCAATGAAAATTAAAAACATTGTAGTGCAGAATAAATGAAACGTTTACGTTGATGAATATATATTTTAATTTTCGTTAGTGAAATTTTACAATTTAAGTGAATGACTTCTTATTTATTTAATTATTTACTTTTTTAAAGACTCATAGTTGTTCTTTTTCTTTTCGCTTGTTTTTTCATGTGTATTTTTACCAAAAACTGAAAACAAAAACAAAATAAAACACCTCGATTCTTAATTTTCTGTATATATAATAAAAAATACGGCATATAAAACTAATGCAATACAAAATTAATCCAAATTTTGCACGACTGCTATATTTCATTTTAAAAAAGGAAGAATAGTGTTATTTTCAAAAGTTTCAAAGGTAAAAATGTTTTATTTGCAACTTTTAAATTTTTAAATGTATATTTTGTTGTTAATATCATATATTAAAAATCTATTCTGTAAACTGCAATAACTAAACAATACATTATATAAAAATAAATTCTGATCGCAGTCAGACTTTTGTTCATATATATAGTAATATTATAAATATACATAATTAAATTTTAATATACGAGTATTAATATAGTTTATTATTATTAACATTTATTATTTTATTATATTTTATTGTATTGTGATATATTATATTATATGTATTATTAAGGGCAGTTGGAAATCAAATTCGTGAAAAAGTCAATTTTTTTATTTTTTAATATTTTGATTATTTATTTTCCCCTCTTTTGAATGGTATATTACTTTTGTTTCCATGACAACAAGAAGTTAAAACTATTTAAGAAATTCAGTTTGTTTATATCATACATAAACATTATATACGTGAACTTTAAACTCAATTTTCTCAAAATGCTGCTTTTTTAACTTCAATGTACCTTTTCATGGAAAATTCTACATATTATTGTTTGCAATCTTGCCAAAATATTTCTCACATATCCCTGATCAATCAGAAGTGAACATTTGTTACAAACATTTGCAAAAAATTTTATAAAAAAGTTTTTCTTTCGAAAAATACAAGTTTTTTGTTATTTAAAAGTGGTTTTTATTACAGATTTTTTTAAAAAATAACTAAAGAATATCTGTTTATAAAGTTGGATTAACTTTATTAGGAATTATTCATATTATTTATATAAAAAATTCAAGCGAATATCTTTGGCAGTTTCTGAGAAAAGGTATATTAATTTAATATGGTAGGTATACGAACTTCCATATGCCCTTAATAACAAAAGAATAACAACATAGTAACATACGCATATATTATAGGTTAATTTTTTATAATATTATTTAATAAAATATAGCATGATAAAAAGTTATTTTAATTAAACCTTATGAAAATTATTTTACTAATGATGACACAAGTATAATAAATGCGATCAGAAGTTATTTCGATATGTTGTACCTTTCGGTTTTCTCCCCGTGAATAAGACGCTTCCTGTAAAACTCATTTCTCCTTCACAAGAGTTCACTTACAGAGAAAAGAGGGTATGTACATTGGGTCCAATAAGCAAAATTGTATGTTATGAAACGCCTTGTCTAATTTCTTAAAATTAAAATTTTAGTTTGAGTTACTTTTAATTTAAATACTTATTCTAGCCGTTGATTTTAAAAGTGGGCAAGCCTATTTTGTGGGGAAAAATAGTTAAAACTAAATCTTACTGCAAATTAACATAAAATTTATGTTTTTAATCATTTCACAATAAACATCTTTTAATATCCGTATAAATTTGTTACTAATGCGTTTCAGATTGCGCATGATTTTGCATTAAGGCATTCATTTTGAAATTAAGGTGTGTCCACTTTGAATAGAATTGTTATTTTAAGTTGAATAGTATTAAAAAGTACAATCATATATTAATCACAAACACTTTCAAAATCTTCAGTATCTCAATTATGAAATATAATTATAGGCGTAAAAGTTATTTTTGAATGTTGTTTCTTATTTCTTGCTTTCTTTCTTATAAGATTATTTTTGTTTTTGCTTTATTGTAATATTTTTTTAAAGAAGTAAATATTGAAATAAAATAAATAAGCAAATTAATAAAATATAAATTTTTTTGTTATTATAATTATATTCCATTCATTGAAAATATTTTTTTCATTAAATTATTCCTTTTAAAAGAGAAAGAAGTGCATTAGCGCTTACTCAAACCATGAATGTTTTCAGCTAAGTCGGATAAAAAATTATTGCATGTTAAATTTACATGGAATAAGATCGCAAAAAATATAAAATAAGTCTATTATTGCTTATGAATATTTTAAAATCGATTCAGATTCAAACCATTAAATATCTTAGCAATAAAATAAAATAGACTTATCCTACTTTAAAAATCAACAGTTTATAAATTACGATATCATTCATAGGAGAAAAAATCGTAAAATCAAGTTGTGCATTTAACTTTGCAAGCCTTTAACTTTAAATTTTACTTTGAAAAATAAGTAGCAAAAAATAATTTGAAATATCACTAATGAAGAAGCTGTGAAAAATACTACTTTTGGAAAATATTATCTTTTAAAACAAAAGCTTTTAAACAAAGATTTTTAAGAAGGTGTGAAATATTGAAACATTAAAAAATGATATTATATAATTGGCGGCATAATTTAATCGGTACAAAATTTTACTAAAGAGATAATATTTCAGAAATTAAATTTCTAAATATATCAGAAAAAAAATCCCTGCCGTCCCGGCCTACAGGCGGAGGTAGATTTCGACGTTAAGTATACTAATTTCTCCAACAAAAACTAAATCATGATTAGAGATTTATCCACTTTAACAATTTTATCTGGTCGCTTTTGACGAGTTTTTATTTCATTTTTATATAATAGCTGGTTTTATCAGAATCATGTTAAGGAGGTATTCAAAAAATACTTTTCCATGCTCAACAACTCGAAATTTTCTGGCACATTTTCAGATTCATTTTTAATAGAAAAAATATGAAACTTGCTGACGTGATTTTTGAAGAGATTTATAAGCGACCTGTGTTTTTATTTTTTGTTCAATTAATTAAAACTTGATTTATAAACAATTATTTTCTCAGTAGGACAATATTTTTCGTTTCTAACACAATCGCTTCGGGAAATTCTGTTCAAAATGCCCACTTTGACATCATTTTTTGAAACATATTCTGCCTCTATAAAAAAAAAAAAAAATCGATATAATTTCTAAATAAGAGAATCTACCAATTGGATGCGTTTGAGAGCAAAAATTAATTTAAAAATGAGTAAGAAAATAAGCAATTTGAATTTGAATACACCCTTAATAAGATGATTTTTTTTCTTCAACCGCTAGGTATATTTAATTTTTTTTATTTTTTTGCTGTAAGAATTGGTCCTATCAAAAACTTGTCTATATAAATGTTTTAGACGATATTAAGAAGATATATGATAAATTCATGGGGATTTTATATCTTGTGAATTCACGGAGTTATGGATTTTTTTCTTCTTCAACCCCCTCCCCCCTTTTTTTTGCGTTACGAATTGGTTTTATCGAAAACTTGATAATATAAAAGTTGTAGCTAATTTTAAGGAGATTTATAATAAAATTAATTGGATTTGATATCTTGAGAATTGACGAAGTTATGATTTTTTTTCTCCCAAAAACCCTATTTTCTGCGCCCCTTGAGCCCATTTTTAAGTTGATCAAAAATCTGTGATACATAAATTTTTGGCCCTATTTTAGGAAGTAATAAAAACTTTAAACTAATTTGATATGTACAAAAATTAAGAAGTTATGGGTTTTTTTCAGTTTTCACAAAACCCCTCCCTATTTCCATACCCTTGGTCCGATTTTGCCCATTAACGAACTTGACTGAGATTTTATTCCCCTTGATTTTATGTATCAGTTTGGAAGAGATTTGTGCAGAATTGTGGACGTTATCGTGTTCAGAAGAAAGTGATATATATATATATATATATATATATATATATAATATATAATATATATATATATATATATATATATATATATATATATATATATAATATATAATATATATATATATATATAGAGAGAGAGGGAGAGAGAGAGATAGATAGATAGATAAAGTTTTTTACTGAGGGTAGTTTTGGGTTCTAGGGGTCATGATCGGTGTAGATCTGCAAAATGTTTTCCGACATTCCAACATAGAGGAGATTGTAATAGGTAGTATTTCATACGAAATCTACCTAATTAAATAACTAAAAAAATATACTTGTGAAAGTCCCGTACGTATTAGAAAATTGTTTAAAAATCTTATATATATATAACTATATTTTTTAAATTTTTTGTAGTAGTTTGTTTAATTGGTTTTTGTTTTAAATGGAATTTTAATAACAACAAGTATAATAATCACTTATAAGCAGATTAAGTTAAATAATGCTATAAAAAGTGATGAAATATCTTTATCAAGATTGGCGATCGTTTCATCGCACAAATGGCAAGATTTTCAAAATCATTCACGATAGAAAATATTTTCACCTAATTTAAAAACTGTAAACATAGTAAACTTAGGAATTTTAATTTTTAAAAGTTGTGAAGTAATGTATAACAAAGATATTAAAAAAAAATTTTTTTTTAATACTTTTTCTTTTCTTTAATATTATTTTGTTTTTGTTTTTATTTAAGTCATGTAGAAAATATTCAAAGACATTCAAAAGTGCATAAAATTGCAAAAATGTATTACGAAATGTAAATACGAATTTTTATGACAGTGATGTACTACTGAAATGAGATATGAAATGATTTTTGAAATAAATATCTTAAAAATTCGTTCACTATAACTTTTAAAATTAATTTCGGATGAAAATAGGCAAAGCGATCTGCATTAATTTGTTACAGTCGGACCTCGTTATCCCGACACTCGGTTTTCACGTCACTCCGATTATCACATCAGTTTTTCAAAGTCCCAATTTTCTGTATATGATTTTAATGTAAACAAACTCCGGTTTTTACGTCGTTGAATAATTTTCAACTCCGAATATCCCGACGGTTTAGGAAAATTGTCCATTTTTTATAATCCATCTTATAAGCACGGAAATGTAGCGGTAAGAAATGTCTTAGCCAAACTTTTCACAAAAGTGTCTAAAATACCCATTGAGATAAATGAGAAATTTTATTTCCATCCTTTATCTGAATAAATAAACCCACACACTATGAATCATCAACTTAAACCCCAGTTAGACATATCAGTCTACTCGCGATCGTTTTGTTCTGGTCAGGTGGCGCTTTCTTGAGGTTACACGACGTTTTTCATCCGACTAAAACAGAAGCATTACATTACATAGAAACGATCAGAAATGGCACAAGCCTGCGATGGTTGTGCTGTTTAACTTTTGATAATTGATTTGTATGTACTTTTGCGCTGATTCCGAAAATGACCATTTTTAACCATCACGTCAGGATTTTTTGCAAATCGTAAATTTCAATGGTAAAAACTCAAAAAATAGAGAATATCTGACACTGAAAGATACAGGAAATGGTTGTGTTTCTTAACTTTTGATAACTGATTTATATATATATTCTTTAGCGCTGCATTCGGAAATGGCCTTCATTTATAACCATCCAGCCAGGATTGTTTGCAAATCATAAATGTTAAAGTAAAAAAACAGCAAAATTCTGATACTAAAAAATAGATGTGCTGGCTATGTGTTTTTTTTAATTTTGATAATTGATTTATATATATTTTTTAGCACTAAATCTGAAAACAACCTTCATTTTTAACCATCACTTCAGAAATTTTCGTAAATCGTAAATTTCAAAGTTAAAAAGTAAAAAAATTGCAAAACAATCCTGACGTGATGGTAAAAAATGAAGGCCATTTTCGAATTCAGCGTTACAAAATACGTAATTATCAAAAGTCAAGCAATATGACACAACCCAAATTTTGCAGGCTTGTGTTATCTAACATCCATTTCTGAAACAACGAAGATTGATTACAATTGTATAATATTGAAAAAAGAATTGTAGGAAGCACATCTACGGATAAGCAAACCTAAATTCATCAATATTTCATGTAACAATAAAAAAAAAAAAAAAAAAAAAAAAAAAAAAAAAAAAAAAAAAAAAAAAAACAAGTCTTCTTAAATTTGATTTTTATTCTTTTCAATTTTGATTTTGTGTTTATTTTGTTTAATAATAATGTTTTATTGCTTAAAACTGCAAGAACAGTTATTAATTTAAAGTTGCCTCAAATTAATTAAAAATACTGCTTTTTATAAACCTATTTTTCAACAACTCCGGTTACCGCGACACTCCGTTTATGACGACACTTTTTTTCTGGTCATTAGAGTGTCGGGATAACGAGGTTCGACTATAGTTAAAAAAATTATCTGCTTAAATATTCAGTTATGAAAAATAACCAGCAGTTAAATTTGATGAGCATATTTTAAAGCACCATTCCATTTTTTAAGTTTTAAACCTAATTAAAGAAAAAAAACATGCTTTAATTTCCCCTGTTTTTTTTTTTTTTTTTTTTTTTTTACTTTTAAATATAAAATTTGTTTAAAACTTAACTGTTAGTATGTTAACATTGATCGAAAATTTAATTTAAGAATATTTTAAAATATTGCGTTTCGCACAAGTTTAAAATTATTATAAACAGAAAAATATATAGACTAGAAAATATATAAACTAAAAAATATAAGTATATATATTATATAAGTAGTTTCGCTTTCAAACTAGTTATTTAATATTTTTTTATTTATAACCGAGCAAAATAGCTCTTATCCATACATAATTTTTCTAAGAAAGGGCTTTCTCTAAATTTTTACTCTGATATATAACAAATAAAAGTAAGAAAAATATGAAATTTCTCTATTTTATAGTTATATATATATTGAATTCCTAATATATTCCTCTTTGTGAGTTTTATCAAAGCTAGTTGGGTAATATTTGAAATTTTATATCCAAGTAGAACAATACTTATCCTTAAGCAATTTTTATAGTAAATGATATTTTCTAAGGGCTTATTACTCCGTGTTGAATCAAAAATAATCAAAAAGTTTATTAATATCATGTAATTTCTCTATATTTTATATATTGATTTCCAAAAAACATTCGCCGCCATGTATTAGATTAAAATAACCAATCCTTTTATCAACGCTAAACAATTTTTCTGTACTATAAATATCTACAGACTTTATCGTAGTTTATTATCTAATGCTCCGAAGACATTTCCCCAAGATGCTATCATCTCGTGAGATAGTTGGATCACCGGCATCATTATAAGTATTTCTAACACTTATAAAAGAAAAATTCCTTATCCCGCAAACTTAATCTATTAAACCCCAAACTCATTCCTTTCGAATGTATCCTCCCCCAATTTCTTCTCCACCCAATCGGAACGCTCTCTGACGCTGGAGTGCATGCGCACTCCATTGCTTACTTTTCAATAATCCACCACAGACCTGATTACGTCCGCGTATGATTTGATTGGGCTCGCAAGCACAGATATCCAATTCTAGGTGAATACACCCCCTTGTGCTTTAAGCACAGAAAGAACAAAGTTTGAGAGTATATGGCTGGACCGTGATGCTCTGACTCTGATTATTCACATCTTCAATAATGAAGCGCCCGAATGATAGGAAGGTTCTCCACTTGTGTCCTGTGCAGCACGTGACAATCTTACTGCTAAATGTCCAGCTCTAAAAAGAAACTTCAGAAATAATTCTCCATTGTCCGGCAAGTAAAAGGACATGTGAAATGTATAAATATATTTAAAAATAACCATCAGCTATTGAAGTATACCATATTGCTTTTGACAAATCAAAATATTTCTGCAAATGTAAGTCTGGTGAAAGAGTTTCAATAATGAATATTTCATCCAAAAAACATTTTGAAATGAACTTGATTTGAAGATACTGAAGAAAAAGAGAAAGAGAAAGAAGAAGAAAAAAAACTTTAACTAGTAAAAAAGATCTTTCATCATAAGAAAAATTGTAAATAATTTTAATCTATTAAAGTGTCATGTACTGTTTTTAATAAGTCGAAGTTAAAATATTTCTGGAAGTATTAGTCGTGTGAAAGAAGTTTAGTAATGAATATAGACCAAAACCTCTTAAAATGGACTTGATCTGAAGATACCAAACGAAACTTTCAGCAGCAAAAGGTTTTTGAGCAGGGAGTATCATGTTGAATTCTTAGAAATAAATCCTACGTGAATTCAGAAAAATTAATTAAAAAAGCATTCTTATCTGCTAAAGATAAGTATACAAATGTTTAGAAGTTATTCTCCCATTGACATCCGTTGAAAAGCAGAAAAAAAATAGTTAAAATGATTGGTCTTAGCCGTTCTCCAGGTATAGGACACGTTTCTTCAGAAACAGATCGAGAAGATTCTCCTCCACCTGCTCCTGATGTCACAGCGGTGAGTATATTTATATTTTGTCAAAAATTTCTTGTCTTGTTTGTACAATTCTAATTCTTATGATTTGGAAAAAATCATAAATATTACGACGATTTATAAGCAACATCCTTTTATTTTTACAGTTAAGTATCTTTTTGTGATTTTTTGAAAAAAGAAAAAATTATGGCCATTCTCCCCCCCCCCCCCCCCCGCCCATTCTGACCAGAAAATTAGAGTTCTAGCTTTTTACGACTGCTCTTTCAGCTTCATCTAACACTTCATTAATAATGGCTGTTTCACAATAATAGAACTCGATTACGTGGCTCGAATAAACGGGACTCTACTGTATTACGACGATTTATAAGCAACATCCTTTTATTTTTACATTTAAGTATTTTTTTGTGATTTGTAAAGAGAAATCATGAAAAGAATCATCATTCATTTAGCTAGTTCGGTATCATTCTTTAGTTTGTGTAGTTGTGATTCTTTTTCTGATTTGTAAAAAAAAAAAAACATTGTGTGAAAAATATTATTATTCGCGAGAAGCAGCTTTAATTTGTGAATTTATATATCTTTTGAGATATTTTTATGATTTGTAAAGACATATTGTAAAAATCAATATGATTCATTGAAAGAATCTTTAATTTTTGCAGTTTTTTTTCTTTTGGGGATTTGTAAACAATAGAAAATCATAAAAATTGCTATGACACTTAACTAGCTTTGCGTTCCTATTCATATGAAGGAGGAAGTTAATGAAAAACTTTAATTCGGTAAAAAATGTTCTTGATTTAAATTTAAATTTGTGTAATTGTAGAGGGGGGGGGGATATATATCGTTTTATAGACTATAACTGAAATTATAAATTAATCAAGGCAACATGTATGGTTCATTTTATTAAAAAATAATATAGGCGATAAAATAGAATCTAATGAGGAAAAAGTTTTTTTTTTTTTTTCAAAAAATAAAAGATTTTAAATAATTTAATTTACTTTTTAAAACCATACAATCAGAGTATCATGTAATTAATTAAATTAATAACATATATCTTTTATTAAAAAATGCTTTGAAAATTTGTCAAAAGACATAATGCAGGAAGAAACTGTGAAATATTAGTTTATACGACAATATTTAATTTTTAGAAACAAGCTTTTTAAAAATTTTAATCATAATTACTACGGAAAAGATTTAGTTATAAGACAATAGCAATAGCTCTAAAATTTCACTTTAATAAAAAATATTATTAAAATCGTATTCATATTCTTAATCAGAATTTTTGCAATTATGTTAATAAACTAAACAAATAATCGACTTCTACATAAAATGTGAAATAATTAAATAAAAAAAAAAGATATCACTTTACTTTAAAATTATTAGAAGATATAATTCGTTTTTAATAAAAACAAAGTATTTTATAATATTTTAAAGCAGAGTGAAAAATTAAAAAACTTGTTAAAGATATGTTATACATTTAACATTTCGTTTCTTGTAACTACATTTGACTACTATTCCACTAGTCTTTTCATTTAAAATAGCCCAGGAAACAAAATTTTATTTTTATTTATTCATAAATATACTTTGCCCTTTTTCCCCTCGAAATGCAAAAGTATAGTTCTTTTAGTAGTCTTCTATTAGTATAGTTCTTTACAAATATGAATTCTTTAAGAATTTTTAAATTTAAATTTTATTCATGTTTAAAGTTTGATATATCTTCTAAAAAAAAATAATTCATTTTTGATACATTTAAAAAAAAAAAAAAATTAGTGCATAATGAATAAATATTAATTTGTCTTTGGGATTTATAAAAATATTTATTTAACAAAAAAATAATGATATTCGAAAGAAACTAGTCTGTTTTTATGAGTATTTACGCGAATCATATTTCCGAATGTTTCACTCAAAGACAATTTAAAAATATGTAACTTAAAACATTTTAAAAGGTTTCATAATTTTATGTACAGAGATGTAGGGATATCAATTTAACGCGTCATACTTTAAAAGTAAACATTCCGAGGTAAACGCATTTAAATCTTGGAAGTAAAAATCACAGTCAGTACAGCATAAAACGCATTATATCTTTTAATCTAATTGTAAAATTTACCTGCTGTTGGCAACATTTTATTCTAAAATCATTAGAAAGTAATAGTAATATTAGTTTTGAATAACTGAAATGTTGCATAACGCAATTGTTTGATTTTAATTCAAAAACTAATTTCAGTATGTTTATTTATTTCTAAAGTCTTAAATATTATGCATGTACTGTTCATAACATGCCTTATAGTATTAAATATTTTTAAAAACTCTTTCTCTCTTCCTTATTTTAAAACTAAATTGTAAATTAATTGTTTTCATGATACTGTGCATGTTTCCATATAGAATAATCTCTCCTCACCTGTGTGTGTGTGTATGTACAGAGTAGAATATGGAGTATTTCAGAAAAAAATATACTAAAATTAAAACAATGTGGTGTTAAAGAAGATTTTTAGAAGCAACAAGGTCTCTGCGTTATCTCAAGTTAGTCTAACTGTTTTATGTCTTTCAAATTTCTATATTAGGAAATAAGCAGATACCATATAATAGTGTCTTTAAAAAATTATGTTCAATTTTAACAAAATGGTTATAAACTATATACGTTTAAAATATAAGCTGCTTCAGTTTCATATTCTCCTTAAAAGGTTTGACATCTATAGCATTAAAAAAAAGTAAAACATGTGTCCAACATAGATTATGAAACACTTTCCAACAAATTGCGAATACTGCAACAAAACTTCGAACTTTATTAAGGTGAAAGAGGATATCTAAAGGAACAATTTGGAAAATGCATAACCTATTTGGAAACCCAATTTCTACTATTATCATCGTCAGTCGGAAAAATATTAGAATTTTTTTGTGAAGCCCTGTATATGATTTATAGTATTTGTATGTATACTAAATGGTATGTATTAAAAGTTTGTTCAGTTAAACCCATAGCACAGTTGGAAATTTGCATTCAGAAATTTTCGTCAATAAACGGAAACGTACTTGAGAACTTTTGTAATGCTCTGTATATAATAAACATAATTTATACACACCCAATAATATTTTTAAAAATATTTAAATTTGAAAATGCTTTTCACAATTGAAAAGTACTTCTAGCAATTATTGTTCATAGGCTTCAATAGTTCAAATATTGTTCATTTTCTTCTACAGACACATTCTTTTGTGTGTCCATTTAAATGACGACAATTCTGTGCAAACCCTATTCCATAGTAAGAGCCTTGTATTAAACCTCAGTGGTTTATATAAATGTAAACATGTTTAAAATAATATAATGTCATTAAAATACACTGAAAACGATTTCCCCCCATAGACCGTAATGTAACGGTAAGTAATGTAACCGTAATTTTTCTGTAAGAGCTGGTTTTATCAGAATCATTTTAAGACGGTATTCGAAAAAATATTTTTCCACTCTCAACAGCTCGAAATTTTCTAAGACATTTTCAGACTCATTTTTAAAAGTACAAAACATGAAACTTGCTGAGGTGATTTTTGAAGAGATGTATAAGAGGCCGTGTGATTTAATTTTTCACTCAATTAATTAGAATTTGATTTTTAAACAAATATTTTCTCAGTATGACCATTTTTCCCCTGATCTCCCGCTTCGGAAAATTCAGTTCGAAACGCCAACTTGGACAGCATTTTTTACGATATTTTCTGCATTTATCAAAAAATCGACAAGCACGGTACATTATGTAGTTTCTAAATAAGAGAATTTATCAGTTTGGTGCGTTTGAGAGCAAAAATGAATTAAAAAAAATATCAGAAAATAAGCAGTTTGAATTGGAATACACCCTTAAAATAGTATTATATCATTAAAATACATTGCAAATGATTTTCACCCACAGACCGTAATGTAACGGAATTCTTTTGAGTGTCCCTTTAAACGAACTGTACTTGCTATACACTTCATTTTCAATACCGAACATGCCATAAAGATACCCAATAACATCTATCAATTTCATAGAAATCTGAATATATTTACGCGAGTTAAAGCACTCACAGACAGACAGGCAGACAAACCGAATTCATAAATACTTTTGTACTATGTTGGAAAGATTTTTTTTTTTTTTTTTTTTTTTTTTTTTTTTACCGCAAGTAAGAAAGAATTAACTGATTATAACAGTTCCTGTTAAATTCTTTATTGTCCAACATTATAATTATTGGTTCGAATGTCTCATAAAACCTTGTTGCTTTTCCAATACATAATTTAAGGAAAATGTTGCAATCACGTCTGCGATTGTATGTGTGTGCGATTGAATACGACAGCTTTCAAACGGTACTTCTGATTCAGTTCTCATTTGGTGAATACTTTATAAACCACTATCTGAAGAACTGTATAGATTTTCGCAGAAGTCGCAAGACGGATTAGGTATTTAATTCACTTTCAAAACATTTTTTGACCGATTTTATAGGAAAAATTACCAGAGAAACGTTACAGAAGTTGAGTGATAAATATTGCTACAATGTAATCAGGAATTAGTAGCGCAGGGGTAACGTCTACAGTTTCAAATCGTGAGGTCCAACGTTCGAATCCAACTAATTCCGTGTATATATGCTCAACTGTCAATAATTCATACATACTTTACTACTCTGCTTTATAATTCTACATATAAACAATACTGCTAATCTACAATAAAATCATGATAATAAATTTGGATTTAGTCCAACAATAAATTCCAAATTTATTGTTATGCTTTTTAAATGTTAAGTACAATTAGAAAACAGAGTAGTAAATTCTGTGTTACTTTGGAAAGGAAGGAAAATAATACCCTTTTAAAATGATAGATTTTATGAAAATGCTAAACATATTTTTAAATGCATGTTGAGGTAAACTAACATCTATTTATATTTATGCGTATGTGATAGATAGAGTTCAATCAGTGATACTGTAAAGTTGCAAGAAAATAAATTTTTATGCTAATTCTTAATATTTTACTCCACTTAACTGTTTTATATAAAATATTACTAGGTACATTTTCATGAAATGAAATCACTTAAATTAGTATTTAAATATTAAAATAAAGTATGCCACTGATAATTTTAATTTTAGGTAATTTAGATCCTGACAGCTTTTCTGTGATGTACTTTATTTTTCTTTATTTTCGTTAATAACATTGATATGCATGTATTTTCCAAACATATTTGAGTTTTAACATCCTTCTTTTTAAAATTGGACGTATAACTTGCAATTTTAATTATGTTAATATTCAACGCATATTTTTAACGTCATTCTCTTGAAAGAAACATTAGAAAAATTCATAAAATGGCTTACTTCAAATGTCATAAAGTCTTTCCCTGATTACAAAACATATGTATGTACAACAGTGGACCTCGTTCGCCATGCATTAACATATGTATCAGCTGAGTCCTACCAAGTGTACTCGGCGTGCGTCACGTGAACTGCAAACACCTCGGACAACAGCTGCGAAAATTCTTCATAAACGTCTCACCTTGAATGCTTATAAAGTGCAAATCTTGCAAGCTCAGCAGCCGAATGATTGTAATATACGTGCTGAATATGCAATTGATATTCTTGACAATACTTGTATTAAAAACTTCATAAATGTCTTTGCAATATATTGAAACAAACTTATGCCTAATTATATTTGTTTTTCTGCAATAAATTTTTGCAATCAGGGAAAGACTTTATGACCACCCTGTATTTACAATATATGCGGCAGGAAATATCAAGTTTTTACTTTCTTTTTATAATTTAGCTTAAAATAACAATGCAGCATTTTTCCACAAGGAAAAATAGATTATATCACATTATATTTTTTTTCTCTGATATTGTCAGTATTCTAGATAATTGCAGAAATAATCCCGAAATCATTTAAAAATGTATCATTTATTCTCACATAAAATGAAAACAAAAATAGCAAAAACAAAAGAAAATTTCAATTTTAACAGATAGAAATTCCCTAATTTTATACCCACACAATATATACATTGAAGTATTCATTTATTTTCTATGTGTATTTTTACATTGTCCATCGCAATTAGTTTTCTGAAACAAAATTTGTTTTAAAACAAATATTTAATTAGAAAACAAAATTAAGTTATTTCGAATTTTTCACTTTAGCATAACCTTTCTTTCCCCCCTATTTTAGAAAACGCATAATTTTCAACTCCATTTTAAACAAATATATATTTCTTTAAGTTAAACAATACTTAAAAAAAGCATTAGCTTCAGATGTAATACATTTTTATTTTGCTCAACAGTATTTAACTAAATCCAGCTAGATTAATGATTTCTTAAAGGAAAAAATAATAACCGAAGACCTTTTTTTTTTTCGTATCAACAAGGTCAAATAAGAATTTTAATTTCCTTAACCTCTTCACGTCCTTGGTCACATCTGTGGACGTGTAGTTTTTTTATAATGATAATTATTGTCAATAAGTAAAAGAACAAAAATTTGGTAATAACTTATTCACGACAGAATTCCGTAACAAGATAAATAAAAATGTTATGGTTTGGCTGCACTGATATACAGTTATAAAAAAAGTTATAAAGTTACAAGTGATAGTAATACAGTTATAAAGTTATATAAAAAAGCGTGAAGACATTTTTTGGCAGTCTGTGTTGTTGGATTATTTGAACAAATCGTTAATATTTGATGAAAAATAATATCAGATATCTTAAATATATTAAGTTTTAATAATTTGTAGAAGTATAAGAAATAAATTTACTGTTTTTTTTTATTTTATAAAAAATTATTTTACTCATAAATTTCCATTAACGCTCAGTGGCCACAAATGTGGACTATTATTATTTTTGTTTGTGTGTGTGTGACTTTTTATTTTCCCGTCCACCCACCCGCTCACCTTTTTATTTTATTTTACTTTTATTATTATTTTTTTTTTAAATCCCTATTAATATAAAATGAACAAATTGTTAAAAAAAAGGGTCATTTTTTTTTCTTACCATAAAAAAAAATCTTCCCTGAACAGGTTAAAACAAACTGAAATTAATTTCTTAATTATTTTAATCAAAATTTAACTTAAAAAATATATTCAAGTTAAACATATATAAGTTCTAAAAGGTAGTTGCCACCTTATTTCATTTTATCCAAATAAACTTAAATCTTTTAAAAAGCAGTTCACAGTTTTTACGCAATATAAATATCACATAATTCCTTTTAAGTTAATAGATACATAGCGGGGGAATCCGTGATGGCTTGTCACAATGGATTTTCTGGAGCGATCATCCCTATTCAGTTTGTAGGGCAAATCTTTCCCGCAAATAGATGACGTCCCAGGTGAAACAACTTTTACAGGGAAAATACGACAGAGCGGAAAATTTCCCCGACCCAATACTACGAGAAGCGGTGTTCGATGACCTCGGTGCACGGAAAGAGTGACGATATTTTTGTTTTTTGTGAAAGTTAGATTGCAATAAACATTCGTGATTTAAAAAAAAAAAAAACTACTATAAAAATATCATTTTAAAGAATGATTAACAAATATTACTTAATTTTTATTTTTTAAATTTACATTTTATACACTGATCTAACGATTTTCTTTATGCATTAGAATGGTTATATATATATATATATATATTTTTTTTTTTTTTACATTTTCTAAACTGATTTAAAGATTTTCTTTATGCATCAGGGTGGTTATTTTTAGCAAATATTACATAATTTTATTTTTAACGTTACATTTTCTGCACTGATCTAAAGAATTTTCTTTATGCATCAGAGTTCTCATGATTAAAAAATATTTCTTAATTTTGCTTTTAACGTTACATTATCTACACTGATCTAAAGATTTTCTTTATGCATTAGATTGATTATGATTAAAAATATTACTTAACTTTTATTTTTAAGTTTGCATTTTCTACACTGATCTAAAGATTTTATTTCTCCATCAGAGTGTTTATGATTTAAAAATATTGTTTAATTTTTATTTTTAAAGTTACATTTGATACACAGATGAGTAAAGAAAATCACTAGACAAGACAGAATTTAATATTTAAATTGACATTATTATTATTATTATTACTAGTGTGTTTTCCCCCATTTTCTTCCATAATCAGGGAGCAGTTCCTTTTGCTATGAATGGGGGTCATTTCAACACGTTGGAGTGATGTGCAAAATACATCGTCTAACAAAAAAAGTATACTGTAAAAAAAGTCCGTGTACATACGGTTGATTTTATGAGCAATTTCTGTATTTTAACAGAAACTTCCCATTTACAGTGGAAATCGTAAATTTTCGCAGAATAAACACTTTCCTTTTATACCTTTACTCATTGAATGTTAAAAACGAAAATATTCCTTCCAAGCCAGACAAATTGAAACGCTTATTTTTAATTGAGAAAAAATTAAAAAATTCCAGCTACATTTTCGTAATTGATGTTTTGGATTATAATCAAGTCGTTAAATGTGGTTATCTGGTGTAGGAGACCGAGCTTTCATCCTCTAATGGCGAGTTCTGAGGTTAGAATCCGGAGGAAGACAAGGCAATAAAAAACGGGTGTGATTCAATATTCAATGCAAATACCTGGTCCTTGTAAATATGTATTAGTATATATAATTATAATTTCGATTTTTTTTTTTTACTTTTCTGTTAGCCGGCGCTAGTGTTATATATATATATATATATATATATAATATAAACATTAAAAAACCATTAGATATTACTAACAAAAATTTTGAAATTATAAATAATATATATGTATACATAGATGTATATATAACTCCTACGCCTTGGCTAACAGTAAATGACCTTTTTTTTTTTTTTTTAAACTTACATCATTACTCGCATTTATTTCTAAAAACAGAAATTTCCAGTCTTAAATAGTAAAAAATTCCATCTTGAAAACAAAGTAATACCAAAACGGATATTTCGTGAAAATGTAGAGAATAGATGGCAATTTCGCTGCCAGTACTTTTTCGTTTCTTTTTCACCGATTTTTTTTTTTTTTTTTTTTTTTTTTTTTTTTACACTGCATTTATTAATCTTAGCCACTTCTGGCGTATCAATGAAATTTGTAGATGATACACACTTTTAAGGTTTTTAATATGCAAATAAATAAATTAATTAAAATTCGATAAAAAAAAAACTCCCATGCGTGTTCGCTTACTCAAAATGATGACCTATGAATCAGTGCCTTATGTTTTCTGATAACAATGCTTTGAACCTTGCCTGAAAGAAGTAACAATCACTATTTCCCAAGAGAATATTCAACCAATAGAAGATTAGAGAGAAATGTGTAATTCCAATAACTGTCTTAATTGTCAGTAATCTAATTAATTATTTATCTAATGCATTTTTAATTTTAACTCCTTTCAAGATAGGGAAAAATCAGTTATATATTTTGAATAAAAATCGATAATACGCCACACCTAAATTCTATAACTTATTAAGTATTAAAAAAAATAGTCATATGAAGATATGAATGTTTCATAATTTGCTAAGCATTAATACATAAACATCAAGAATCTCACGACAACATGTTACATTAAAATTTTTGTAATAATTCTAATCATGTAATCGTAAATTGTTTTAATAAATTATAAAAACCGTATGATTGCAATATAATCGTAATCTAAATATTCCACTCGGACTGTAATCATAATTTAATTCTAATCTCAACATAATATTTCAATGTAATCAGTGTGTAAGGTAATCTAGTTTAAGATTGCTTTCCCCCCAAAAAAATAATTCTGTAACTCAGTGTAATTATTTATAGCCCAATTTTTTTAATAACTTTTTGTTGGAATGCGGCCAAATTTTCTAAATTATGCAACTTTCCTTTGAGTTCTTCATAAGTATTTTCGTAAGTTCATAAATAAGTTATTCTGCAGAGCTCTTAAGTACAAATTTATTTATATTAAATTTAGATAGAACTCTATTTGAAATATAAAGCATCTTCAAACTTTACATAGAAATATTTATTAGTATTATAATATAAATTCAATGAGTAATATTATAAATCCCAATTGTTTAAATCATACACAGAGTGTAATTATAACCATCGTGGCAACCTTTGCTATCAGAGTCTAAATTTAACCGTAATATATAATGTAAAAAGTGCATAATCATAAAATAAATTGCAATATGTTACTGAAAATTGATTAAAACTCAAAATATAATCGAATACAGTCTTGTACAATCGATTCCAAGTTTGGTTACCATGTATTTTGTAAAGCGATCGCCAATAGTTTGCAGTTTGCAAGTCAAATCTTTCCCCGCAAATAAACGATGTCCCAGGTGGAACAACTTTTACAGGCAGACGATGAAAGGAATTTCCTGACTCAATATCCCGAGAAACAATGAACCGCAACGACAACGCACCAGTTCAACTTCTTCTTCTTCTTTTTTTCCCCCCTTTCATTTTTTTAATTGCATTTTATTGAATGATACTTATGAAATTACGTATTACAAAAATATTTATTTTTTTTACATTCAAGAATTGTTCGGGGGTCAAAATTTTACATTATTTATTTATTTGCTTATTTTAATTTTTTTCCACTGCAACGTATCTGTCCATAAAGATTACGTTTCAGATTTTTTAAAAAAATGAAAATTTTGAAATTTTATTTTTAAAAAATCAAAAATTAAATTTGTTTAACTTATTTAATTTTTGATATAACTCATGAACCAATTGCCTGATTTAGTTACTTTTTTTCAACACAGTGCACAGAAAAGGTTTCTTGTTATTTGTTCTTCAGTATTTTTATAAAAAAAATTGCTTACAAAGTTTATAATAAATTTAAAAGTAAAAAAAAAGGGATTTTTGAGAGCGATCTTTGCACTGAAAATTATATTTAAAAAAAATTCACATGAAATAAAAAAAATTCTTAAGACAATTTATTAAAAATGTAACATAAAATATCTGTACAAAATTACATACTTATATCTTACAAGAAAGTTTAGCTATATCCTTTTACACATGCCAAATTATGACAAATTCCATCCTCAGATAAATGAAATGAACTGTTAGTACAACAGAGAAATTCCTATATCTGCTGATGTAATCATTTTATAAATACACGATTTGCTTTAATTAATTAATTTATTTTTTAGTATTCTATTAGCACGAAAAAAAAAATCTCTTTTTTTTCTAGAATTTTGACCTCTCGGATCTCCTTAAAGTTTATTGAATTGTTTGATTTATTCTTTAAATCTGTAAATTTCCTTGTAATAATCTCCTCTTAGTGTAACTGTTACTTATTTTAAATGAACAGAAGCAATGAAATGGCGGTATTCTTGTAATTATGTATCAAATTTATATTTTATTTTCATATTGTTTAAGTTATGAAAAACACATTATTGAATTTGATTAACTTATTATTTCATATTTATTGAATTTGATATAGTTTACTTATTTTAATGAAACGTAACATTATAGTTTGGAAATGCTATGAAAATAATGCATTAAGAATATTTAATCACATATATATATATATATATATATATATATATATATATTAGTTTTAACATTACTTATTCATTTTAATATAATAATATAGTTTCATTAAAAGCAGACACCCCCCTCCCCCCCGTCTTCCAGTTTCTTAGTAATATCATACGCCATTCTGACTATTAACTTATTCTCTAAGAAAACTCGGGAAAAAAAATCTATTTGAGTTAAGACCAAGATTTCAGAAAAATTCACTACTGTTCTCTGTTATAAAAATAAAGTCACTTGCAAATAAAAAAAATATATAATAATACAATTTATAACCATAATAATATATAAAACTAACTACTATAGTAGCCACTTATAAAAATAAACAAAATATACTTGTTTTTATTCTTTTCTCGCCTTATAATAGCTCAAAGCTATTATAAGATGTCTATTATAAAGTTATTGCAACCTATTATAAGATTATCTTTTTTTTTTTTTTTTTTTTTTTTTTTTTTTTTTTTTTTTTAAATATCCGAACAAAATTCTTACGAATCGGAAAGCTATTATAAAGTTTTTAAGTCTCAATTTTGAAAAACACACTTACTATTTTTTTTATTTTTAGTCAGTTTTAATTACTTCATTTTTATAATTTTTTTTTTTTTTTACTATATAACTTAGCTTTTACGAGTGCATCTGTGATAAATCACTACGCTTCAAGATCTAAATAAAACGATATCCATATAGTCACATATAAGTTCGATGTAACTTTTATGAAATATAGTTAGATAATTTTAAAGCGTGCAACTTTTATTTTTTGAACTATCGTAATAAAAGTCTTACAAATCGTATGTACATACACATTTATAAAATCATTTCTTTTGGAGTAATATGAGGTTATACTTTTCGACAAGGTTCCATTTAAGGCTGATGTCCCTGCAGGCGAAGGCACGCGCGAGCTAATGCTAAACTTATGAAAAGGTTTTTTTCTAATACCTCGTTTGCATTTCGACATTTTTTTATCTTTTGGCATTTTTTGCAAAAAAAAAAAAAAAGTCTATTAAAAAATTAGATACTTTAATAAATTACCTTACCCTTAAAAAAAAAATATTATTGAGAAATGCACGACATGTTCAAAGGTAATTAAACATAGGTACACAGTCTCTTCATAGACGAAGACACTCGCGAGCTAATTCTAAACCAATAGAGAGGTTATTTTCTAATATCTCGTTTGCATTTCATAATTTTTTTTTTCATTGGATAGTTGAGGTCCATCTCTACATCGCTTGTTTTTTACTTTTTCAATTTTAGTTACAGATATTCTTTAGAATGACACTTTCATTTGCGGAACCGGTTTCAAAAGTGAAACAAACTTTATAAAAAAATATCTGCAACCAAAATCGAAAAAATAAAAAAAGAGCGATGTAGAGATTAACCTCAACTATCCAATGCAAAAAAAAAAAAAAAAAAAAAAAAAAAAAAAAAAAAAAAGTAAAAAACCGTAATGCAAACGAGATATTAGAAAATAACCTCCCTATTGGTTTAGAATTAGTGTCTTCGCGTGCAGGAACTGTGTACCTATGTTTAATTACTTTTGAACATGTCATGTACATGTTTTGAACATGTCTCAATAGTAAAATAGTATTTTTTTTTTTAAGGGTAAGGTAATTTATTAAGGTATCTAATTTTTGAATAGACTTTTTTTTAAACAGTTTATACCATTTTTTATAAGCAAGATATTTTTATTCATTTATGTTTACAAATTTATGTGTTTTTTCTATTTTTCTGTACTTATTTTTCCCTTTAACTAGATTACATTAAAATAACGTTCAATAAAACTACAAATTATTTTTTTACGTAAATTTTAACACATAGCTATACAACCTCATACTTACCATAGATGCTCCAAAAATAAGTGCAAGTGTTTAATTATTTAATTAATAACTCTAAATAAATGTTACACATTAATTTTTCTCTATTTCTAAAACTTTTATTAAATATAACTGTATATTTTGAAGCGTTTCCCCCATAAATACTGTATAAAGAATTTTTTTTTTAAACTTTCACTGTTTAGCCTTTCAAATCTAATATTCCTTTTGAAATTAAACTGGAATTGGAAAAAGAAAGATAAATTAAACACGAGGGGATTTGTTTTTAAAAATTAAGTGGCATCATTTTAAAGCGTCTATTCACCTGATAATGAATATTCAAACAAATTTTCCAGCTCATGAGGTATGAATATTCATAAGGTTTACAAAGCTCATGTAGAGTTCTTTTAAACTGCATTTAACAACCTGGCATCAAAAGTACAACGCTCAAATATATATTTTTTACCTTGCTTTCTTTATCTATATGGAGGATGGAGTTGCTTTAATAAAGATGAGAAAAGGTGCGTTACCACAACTTCGAAAAGATATCATAGCATGTCTAAATTATTTGTAGCTTTAATTCTTAAGCAGTTGTCATAAGGAACATTAATTTACGTCATGATAAACAATTAAGGTGACAGTTTACCTCAAAATTGGTCAAAATGTCGATTTTTTAAAAAATATTATATTAAATGAAAGCCCGTTTAATTGCTAACATTTTAACACCTCACCCATACAGTAATTATAATCGTGAGATATTCTAAATTTTGTTAATACAACCAGCGCAATTCCCCAGACAAATGAAAACGTTAAACGACTTTTTCTCCATGTTCATATTTTCTTCACTCATGTTTTCAAAATGCTAAGGCTTTTTTTGAATTTGAGATAGAGATTTAAAACTTTTTGTACATGTTCTTTATTATATATGTAATAAATCTGCGTACTTTCAGTTTTTTTTTTTAATAAAAGTTTATGGAGATGCGTTATATTTCTTCATTTTACACTATATGTATCAGTAAAAAAATTATATTAAATGTAATATTACATGCATTTAAAGAAAAAAAAACAAAAAAAAAAAAAACATACGCGGTCTTCTGTAATATACATTTGAAAATCTTAAACAAAAATTGGGCAAAAATATTAATATTTAAAAAAATAGTAGGGATTTAAAAAAAAAATCAAATTTTTTAAACTTTTAAAAAGTTTAATTAAATACGCTGTTAATTTTTTTTTTCGAAATGTACATTCGTTTGTTTTTTATCATTAAAATGCAGTGAGTACACCATTGAACCATATTTTTAAAAATAAACAAAATTTTTCAAAAGATAAACTGTCTCCTTAAAGTTGAAAAAATATCTTTTAACACACTTTAAAAGAAGACAGGTGTTTCTTAAGGGGTCGCTGTAATGAAACTTCCCGATCGCGAAATTCCATGTTAACCTATGGGAAAACTTAAAAAGCTTTATTTGTCATTACCTAATATAATTACTGAAATACGGTTTTCAATGTCACAAAGTAGTCGTTAGAGGCTAGCATCGTACGTTTGTAAAAACTATCTTCTTAAATTTTAAGTAATTGAAAACCCCCAATAAACTTTGAAATCTCCATTCAATGAAATTTCATAATGTTTTTAGAAATACTTAAAATTTAAAGGAAACAATTTTTAAACAAGTCGGAAATTGCCCGTACAACGTGGCAAATGAGGTTCGCATGCAATGAGGTGACAAATGATGACTTTGGTGGCAAATGAGGGGGTGCGTTCGTACTATAACTAGTTTTATAAATATTCAGATCTTGGTGCAATAGCTGTTGCACTCTTATGCAAAATTGCATGAATACAAAATTTATTATGATTCTGTATGTTAAATTCAGTGATACGGAAATAACAGGATTGATCTTAAATAGGACGTCATCACCATGGCAACATAGAATCATTACCTATCATGGGATATCATTGAATTAGGTATGATAGGATTTAACATAATGAAGAAAACTTTTATTAATATCTTTTTTAAGTTTTGATTCTATTTTCATAAAATTTGAAATGACTCGACACAATTCTGCAACGATTATACATATTAAATTTCTAACCATTCGTTTGGGTAGTTTTTGCGCTGGTATAAGTGGACAGACGGACCAGGCGACGATTACGGGTTCTATGTATTTATATAACAACAAACGCACCTAAAAGGCATAACATCGGCATCTGGCGCCTACTTTCTGGTGGTGAAAACCGCATTTAAATAATTTTATTAGATAATGAGTAATTGTGCTTTTAAGTTTTACCAAAGGTTAACGTGAGATTTCGCTATCAGAGAGTTTCAGTGAAGCAACACCTTAATATAATATAACTACGAAAAATATAATATAACTACGATGGAATACATACAATATCCTCTTCCGAGTTACTCACAATTTTGAAAAGCAGACTTCATCTTTAGGAACCTCACAAATGAATATATTTTTGAGATTTAAAGAAGAAGCATTTATATATATATATATATACATACATAAAGTTTATTTTGCTGCCACTGATTTTCGGAAATATTTCCGAATAATTATAGTGTATTAAAACGTTTTCTCAAACCTAAATATCAGTTTTTAGGATGCTATCAATTCTTAATTAAATATTTTCAGCTGCGTAAATGAATTTACACATGCAAGATTAAATATATATATATATAATTTTAATTTTGTCACTTTATCATGTTTGTCTATAAAACATGTTTTTTTAACATGAAAATGTTTACTTGAGAATGGATAGTAACCTAAAAACCTATATTTTGAGTTGATAAAACGGATTTATCGACGAAAAAAAAATACTGGTAAACGTTTCCAAAAATCAGTGGCAGCAAAAAAATTTTTGTTTTTATAAGGGCGTCTAGAAATCTCAAACATGTATTACATGTATGCTTTTGAGATTTTTAAAGATAAAGGATGCTTTTCGAAATCGTGGGTAACTCGAAAGAGGTTATTGTATATTTTCGTTCGTGATTATATTATATATTTTTAGATTAAGAAATATTTGTCCCTTTTTTTCAGTGATACCTTTCTTGGAATGGCTTAATGAAATATACAGTTATAGCTCACAGAAGTTTACATATATGTATATATATATATATATTTTTTTTTTTTTAACAAGTTATATTTAAGTTCTTCCTCCATAGAAAAAAGTAAAATAAAATATTAAGTTTTTCAAAAATATATTTATTGCATTAAACACTGGAAATTTTCTACTGTTATATTGGAATCAAAGAGAAATATTCTGTTCCTCAATATTTTATTATTTGTATTATTAATGTTACTTTGTTTTTATGTTAAAATCACAGAGTAAGGGTTGTTAAAAGATTTTTCCTAACCTTTTATTCTTTAACTTTACGTAAATCTCTAATATTCCTTATAAATCCAACTAAAATTTAAAGGAAAAAGAAATAAATTACAAATCAGTGTTTTTTTTTTCTTTTAACTAAACGGTACCATTTTAAACATTTTTTCACATGATAATGAATATTTAAACACATTTTCTGACTCATTAGGTATGAATATTCATACAGTTTATGAAGATTTGAAGATTTCATTATGAACAGTTCTTTTAGCGGAATTTAATAATCTGCCTTCAAAGGTGCAACGCTCATATTTTTTACCTAGTTTGTTTCATAAATTGTGAGAATTCCAGTACTTTATTGAAAGGTGGTAAAAGGTATTTTACATTTAAGAGCAGCTATTTTACAATCGCTGTGCAGGGATACACCGATGAGCCAGAGAGGACTTTAAAAGGCTCAAAAAATGATTGAGGATTATTAATTAAATTTTTAAATTTTAGTAATAGCAACAGTAAATGCATGCCGGAAGTTCAATTGTACGTTCAAGTGTACCTTAGAGGTCTGCACGGGCCGGAATTTCCAGGCCCGGGCCCGGCCCGGCCCGTACGAAAGCTATCTTGGCCCGGCCCGGCCCGGTGTAAAAATTGGAAGTTCGGCCCGAGCCCGGCCCGGCCCGTTGTAAAAATTGGAAGTTCGGCCCGAGCCCGGCCCGGCCCGTTGTAAAAATTGGAAGATCGGCCCGGCCCGGCCCGTACAAAAATCAGTGAAAACGGGCCCGGCCCGATACAATTTCTACAAAAAAAAAAAAAAAAAAAAAAAAAAAAATCCGTTTTTTCTCAACATACAATTAAGATTCTTTTAATGAATACTACATACATATTTATGGGAACATTTTACAGTATATTTTACATTACTATGATGTTCGCAAAACAGAAAACGCACAATAGTAAACATTAACGATTACTTACAGTCATCGTGTCTACAGACATTTCAAAATGGAAATAAGGATTCATTAAAAGATTAATGTAGTTCAGAATAAAGGATTAAAAACAAGATAACATTTGAAGCTGTATAATAAGAAGTAGATTTGTGAAAATATTTTTCTTATTTTTAAGACTTTTCTCAAATCCAAAGGAGCTACATTTCGACACATTTACATAGGCGTAACCAGAGGGGGTGCCCTGGGTGCCCGGGCACCCCCCCGCTTCCGCAGACTCAAGCACAGTTATTTTAAAAAATCGAAATCTACAAAAGAAAAACGAAGAAGTGAAAGCAGAGTTCAATTAGTTTAGTTCAAAAAACTAACACCCTAAGTTTTGAAATGTGATAAAAAATGAAACCCTCGTTCTTTTTTCTTTTCTTTTTAAAGAAAATTATGTTGTTTATCTTTTTTTTTTCTAACTAGAACATTTACAAGAATCTGTATTAGTCTAGTAAGTCAAAAAGGTGGCTTTTTAATTCCACTTTGACGTCTTTTGTTTCTTGGAAATTTTTTTTAAAGCTGTTCCTTGTACTGTACGTTTTTGCAATTTCATGAGAAATTAACGTAAGTTCTTAACGAACTAGAAACTATTTGTCTCTTTGCTTTCGTAGTTTAAAGTGTAGAGAGAAGCAAAAAAATTTGAAAGTGAATGCAGATGTGAAACAATAATTCTAAAATGCGATTAGCCGGGGGAAAGGGGATGGGGAGGGGTTACACTGCCTCCTTTGAAAATGAAAAATAATAGCACAGAAAATTCAAATTAATCTGGAGGTTGGTTGATTGGTTGAATTTCGTGTTTCGCGGCCATTTTTTGACATCCGTAAAAAGAATATGGTTGCTGTCTTTCAAGTCAATATAGTAGTTTTTTTTCTCTGAAAATTTTTATACGATTTTTAGAGTCTCTTCTCGTTTCGCCGCGTTCTTTTGAAAATAGGAAAAGGAACCCGGTTTCAATCTTTTAGCCCAGTGCAGTAAATTTTGTCCGAATTCGCGATTTTATTCTGCGATCATTTCATGATATTTACGATTTTTTCCCAAAATCGTTTGACGAAATTCACGCCTTTCTACGCGATTTTTTGTCGAAATCTGCACTTTTCACCGCTAACCTTTGACAAAATTCGTGTTTTTACCGCAATCCTTTGACCAAATTCGCATTTTTTACCACGATATTTTGACGAAATTGGCATTTTTTTAGCACGATCCTTCGATGAAATTCGCTTTTTCTTTCCGCAATCTTTTGACAAAATTCGCGCTTTCTTTCTACGATCCTTTGATGAAATTCTCGATTTTACCGCGATCCTTTGACGAAATTTATTTTCTGTTGCGACTGACTGACGAAAGGGATTTTTTTACAGGGAGATCATTTGTCGAAATTCGCGATAGTATTGCTCGACCGATCGGAAAAATTCTCGATATTTTTCCGTATCAATTAACAAAATTCTCTACTCTTTTTCGTGACATTTTGACGAAATTTGCAAAATTTTTTCACCAGTCGTTTATCGAAATTCATATTTTTTTTGCGTTATCTTTTGACGAAACTGGCGATTACTTTTTGCACTCTTTTATCGAAATTCCCGATATTTTTCCACGATCGTTTGAAGAAATTCTCAAAATTTTCCGGGACCGATTCACGAATTGATTTTAATAAATGGCATAAAAGAAATAAAAATCACGGACTTCAATTTTTTTTTAAATACTCACTGAAGAATCACAGGTCTGTGAAGAATTTGGAGGGGGGAAATACTGCAGAGCATTTTTTAATTATGCGGGACTTTCCTTTTCTGTGCACAAATCGCGCGATCCCGCACGTTATTTCAAAGCCTGTACCTCAAAGAAAACTTCATTACTAGAGGAAATTCGTTGGTTGGTTTTAAACTAACATAGAAAATCTAGGATTGGGGGGGGGGGGCTGCCTTCAGAAACGTACTCCCGAGCAAGCTACGACCTCTTCTGTCTCGAAACAAGCAAATCTTGAATTATTGCACTTTTTTATTTCGAGCAAAATTAAATTTTCAGCTTTCTTATAAGAACTGATTTTGACATTATTCCAATTCGAATTCAATCACGGCAATTGCAAAAATTACCAGAGAATTTTTTCTGTTTCAAAAAAAGTAAAAAAATCGACTCAAAGCACGAAACACCCTCTAAAAAAATCGCATAAAAAATTCGGAAAAGATTAAAAAAACCACAGGGAACGAAATTAACTCTTTGGGTAAAAGATTTAAACCGGATTTCTTTTAGGAATGTCGAAAAAAAAATCATCACGAAATGCGAAAAAAACCCTCTAAAAATAACATTAAAAAATTGTTAAAAATGGAAAAATCGCTGTAAGAATCTCGAAAACACTTTATTGAAAAGAAGACAAAGTTTACTGGATAAAATATTGAAATAGGATTCTTGCTTACTAATTTGAAAAAATTGCCGCAAAATGCGAAAAAATTCGCATAAAAAATTAATTGAAAAATTCCAGAAATTATCTTCGATATGCATGAGTTCAGGCATACAGATCCTGTCAAATCTCACGGCTGTGCGGGCTGCATTGTTTTTTTTTTTTTATAGTTCAGCGCGCGCGCGCGTACACACACACACAGAGACAGACAAGCACCTATCTTTATTATTATAGTCGCATCCTGATAATATAATTTGTATCATCTTGATAAAATTTAGTGTATATTATCATGACCTGTTTTACCTAATAATCGACACATTCTGAAGTAAAAATATGAATTATCGTAATTTCCGGCCTGTAATCCGCGGATCAAATAATTATGTTCGGACCCAGAAATCTTGTTTCATAAAACGTAACTTGTTAAATCGCGATAAATATTTAACTTCAATAATGAAATAAAATTTCTGGATCGAAACATGATTGTTTGATCCGCGGATTATAGGCCGGAAATTACGGTATTAATGAATATTATAATTATTTATAATATAATAATAATTATTTATATAGGCTTTCCTTCAAAATTCCTTGGGTCCCTCCGGTGATCCCTAAGGAGTGATGGAGTGACATTCTGAAAAACTTTCGTGCGTATGTACTGGTGTACCGCATGTATTATCTGAAATTTATCATCCGGCAAAATTTCATGCAGCGTTCCCTGTGCCTATAGAAGTTTCCAACATGGTGAAAGGCCTTTTTTAATCTTTATAAGAAGTTAGGGTGCAAAAAGGTTTAACACTTGTGACCACACTTAGTCACTGTCTTATCTCACTGCTGCAAGAACGTTTACATATCTTTTTTTTTTACTATTAGATCTAGTTTTAATGTTTTGAATTCCTTCTCATCCCTCCTCACGCAAACAAAAATTGCATTTGAGCCCTTTTGAAAAGAAATACCACACAAGTATACCTTCTAAAATGAAAACCTGTCTAAAACGGAAATTCGACCCGTTTCCTGGATTTCCGTTTTAGAAGGTTTTACTATATAAGATATTGTTTGCATCCAACATGTTCAGGTTAAAAAGTCTGGGCACCCCCCCCCCCCCCGTTCAAATGGCTGGTTACGCCTATGCATTTATGAAGTCTTTTCTTTTCGGAAACGTGTAAGATTGGCAGGTATTCTTATTCAAAAGCTATGTAAATGCCGTTTTTTTTTCATAGATAAAAGCAATATATCTTTCTGAAAATACTGTCAAAGTTAGCGTTTTGAATCGAATTTCCGGAAGCGATAGCACAGGAAAGGAGAAAAACGTACAGTCACGTGACAGGAATTGCTGTTATCTCTGTAAGTAATTTATTAAATATGGAAAAAGCTATTCGTTTCCAAATGCCTTCAATAGGCAGGCCTGTCAATTTTATGCCTTCATAGTTAAAGTTTTTGTCAGAAACATGTGTCTGAAAGCTTTGCATTGTTGAGCAGTGAATATGAGAACCACCTTAAGGTATATTTCCAAAGATGCTGTTAAGAGAAGTGCATTATCACTATTAATATTACAAAACAAAATGACTGTTCTACACATCCTGAGATCGATTAAGACCACTTCCTTCCCGGCACGAGTCTGCTGAAAAAAAATTAAACTCGGAATCAGACATCTTGTAACTGTACGATGCCGATCTCTACGATGGACACGTTACATTTCTGTATTGATGTTGTTAAACTCGCATCGGCTTGTGACGCACATTTATACTTCTCGAGAAAATCATATTCATTGAAAATGGCTGGTATTTTATCTGCTTCGCTTAAATTCTTATATCGGGCCGATAGGCCCGATTAATTTTTTTGCCGGCCCGGCCCGGCCCGTTTATTTTGTCTGTCGGCCCGGCCCGGCCCGTTGAAAAAGTTGTCCTAATTCTGCCGGCCCGGCCCGGCCCGTTTGAAAATTCGCCTTCATTCCGCCGGCCCGGCCCGGCCCGCGGGCCGGGCCGGGTACGGGCCTCGGGCCAAGCCCGGGCCCGTGCAGACCTCTAGTGTACCTTAAAACAAAAAAAAAAAAAATTGACAAATACTGATTTGGAGAAATAAGTTTCTTTCATAGAATAAATTAATAATACAAAAAATATCATATGCTCATTACAGCATGTAGTTTTATGTCATAACAATTAAAATTCTAAACAAAATTATTGTATAAAATACTAAAATAGTTATTAGTTTTCGTTATAAAAAGAGAGGGAAATCTTATCCCTTAAAATTTTATTATCTTTTACTACGTCTTAATCATTTTGTAAACTTATATAGACACGTCTAAAAAAAATAAAAATCTGACGTCATAATTCAAAAATCCCTTAAGGAGAATAAAAATTTCAAATTTAAATTACAATTTTCTTAAAAATTCAAGACTTGGTAGATTTCTCTTCCTTTCATCAAGTACCGGGAAATCGTGTAAAATTACAGAATTTGCACACATTACACTGTAAAAAAAATTCTGTAGCTCTACAGATGTAAAGTTACATGCTTACTAAACTGTCATCTGTAACTGTACAAAAAAAGCTGCAAATCTACAAAACTAGTTTTTGTGAAGCTACAGAAATCTGTAACTTTACAAATGAATCTATTAAAATTGCAGTAATCTTACTAAAATTTTATCTGTAAACCTAGCTGTAGTTACATGAAAAGTTCTAGGCATCCCAGTTTCCTAAAAAATTCTTAGTAACATTACAGATTTTTTGATTTTCGGCGCAAAAGTGTGTCTATTACATGAATATTTGTTGTTGCTGTTACATAAAAAGTTCTAGGAATCCCAGTTTCCAAGAAAAACTTTAGTAACTTTACAGATTTTTTTTTACAGTGTACTGTTTTTACTTACTCTATTTCTTCCTTTAATATCTTCATTCTTCCACAACAGTAGGATCAGTGTTAATTTTATGTTTTTAAAATAAGAAATTGTAGAAATTATGACCAATATTCTAATAAATCAATTTAAAAAGTGTAATTTTTGGTACGAGAAAAATGATCGAATTTTGTTGGAGTATGTTATTTTCTTATTATGTACAAGGTGCTTAATTATTAAATTCTAGTTCAGTGCTGCTTCTACGATTTCAAGCAATTTTTTAATCACTAAAGACTCAAGCTTGCTACATTTTAACTTCTAATTATTGCTGCTAACCATTTTATTACGTGCCAGGACTGTCGACTATTCACAATTTAGAAAAAAATTCTTTGTAGTAGATTTATATTGAAAATATCCTATTATAAGTGTATGGCAGCGATTCTTTTTCAAAAGGTGTTACGAATAGAATAACAAAATAGTTTCTGAGACGACATATGTCCCGACCTTATAGCCAAAAGCTTAATTTTCAAATCTTGGATTAATTTTAAGAGGAGGAAATATCTAATATTTCAAATACTGCCTATTTCACGAATCTGTTAAGTAAAATTATATTTAATACGTCTCAATAATACTGTTGCGAGTCCCTGTATTAGTCATATTGTTTCTATTAATTCGAAAGACTATTTAAAAACACATCCTGTCAACATTCTATGTACTATCTTTTTTGTAGAGTCTTAGTTTTAGAAAAGATCTTTTTCAGCAGTCTTTTTACTTCTAGATTTTCTCTCTCTTAGTTTTCGTGAAAAAAAATATTTTTTAAAAGTGATAAAAAGAGATTTCCTAGGGAAACAGTAAAGTTAATACTAAATTACTTTATTGGACTCATTATAACAAAGACATTCCAACAAAGAATTAAGAAATTTAAAGAAAAAAGTAGAATAATTTATTAAAGTTATTATTCTGTTATTAATTAATTTTTCGTGAAGTTCCCCTTTGGATATGAAGTTAATACATAATTACTTCAAAACATGGTGATAGCATGGTGTAGGCTAATTTTTTGTTCTAAAATTACTGAAAATTTTAAAAATAAAAAAAATAAAAATTTCTGAATTGCTTTTTTCAATCTCTTAATGAATTAAATAAAATTTTTAAAATTCAATTTTTGTCAAATTAAGAATTTTTTCTTTGTCTCACTGTCGCTATCGAACAACAAAATGTGAAATGAAAAATGAAAACAATAACAAATCTTAGTAATTCTTTGTAAATTTCACATGAAATTTTCATATTTTCATTTTGCAGTAGCTTTTACCCCATTTTTAAGCTATTCAATCTACATTTCCATAGCCTTTTGAATCTGAACAATTAAGCGATAGATAATCAAACAGTGTTAAAATTTGAAATTTTAAAACTAGGTGTCGTTTACGAAGCCTGAATTTATTTCCTTCCTTTCTTTTGACATCAAAACGAAAACTTTGGATGCCATCTTTCCCATTGTAATATTTTATGCTCTCCAATAATATTTTTATTGTCAATTTCTAAATTTAGTTGCAGTAAACCCATTGGTGTTTCATACTAATCGACTACTATAGATCAGCACCTTTTACTATAAATCAGCACCACCCATTCAGCTATAAATCAGCACCAGTGTGAAAATCACAATTTTTCACACTGAATATTCAACTAGAAATTTTATTTTCACATGCTCGAATGTACAGTCTTACTAGGGAACATCCCAAACTGCCAGTCCTGGTTTTTGACGTGAATGGTATGGTTCGAAAGTTTTGATATGGGGATCAAACTATACTCCACTATAGTTCACGAAATATTTGCAGTGGAAAATGGGAAAAAAAATAATTACAAACTGTTTTGCGAATTAGAGGGCAATAAATGCAAATTGCGATTGCAGTAGGATTGGTAACATGAACTAGCTCCTCGCCTGATATTATGGGATGAAAAGAGGGAATGGGCAGATTATATTATTCAAATTATATTTCTCTCTAACTAGAGAACATCCGAAACTATCAGTTCTGGTTTTGACGTGAGTGGTATGGTTCGAAAATTTTTGATATGAGGATCAAACTATACTCCCAAATCCAATAGTTCACGAGATATTTGAAGTGGAAAAAAAAAAAAAAAAAAAAAAAACAAGATACACTAGAGAACAGGAATTCTGCTTTTCCAGAATTTAGTGTTGCCCCCGCTATTTCCATTACTTCATTTTCTTCTGGTGGACTGGTGAGTTCTATTATTATGAAACAGCCATTATAAATGAAGCGTTAGGTGAAGATGAAAGAGCAGTCGTAAAAAGTCAGAACTCTGATTTTCTGGTCAGAATGGGGAAAAAAATGGGCATAATTTTTTTTTTTTTTGAAAAAAAAAAATTATGGCCATTTTTTTCCCCATAATAATAGAAACCACAGTCCATCAGAAGAAAATAACTCGGTTAAGCGGGACTCGGATAATCGGAACTCCACTGCAAAACATATTTCGATTTTAAGACTTAAAGCACACGCTTTTATTTTATGTAAAATGACGTCATTTGCATTAATATAGATTCTTAAAATTAAATATAGTTTATAATAGTTCTATGTTTTATCATAAATCCTTCATTTATATTTTTCTCAAAATAGCACGTATTTTAATTAAATTTTTTTTTCAATTTTTATGAGAAAATGGAAACAAAAAGATATAATTGCTATTTTTCAACAAATTTTTCTTTACTTTCTACAGAAATGGAGAACTTGAGTTGCCAAAATGAAACAAATGTCGCTAAAAACTACAAAAAATTATTATTTCAAAAACAAATGGAGATGCAATTTTCAAACAAATTGCAATAGTTTTTAGTACTTTTTTTTCCCCAATACGACGGTATAAACATTGAAAATGTGCGATGCTTAGAAGTTTTAAAAAATGCTGTAGAGTGTTTAATCGCACAATGAAACATCTGCTTTTGTTTTACGGCTAGCGTACACAAGGTAACGTTATCTATTGGAGACAAAATAAGCTGGGAGAAAGAAATAACATTCCGGGGGCTAAAAAAAAACAAACTCTTTTACGAATTAGAGGGCAATAAATGCAAATTGCGAGTACAGTAGGATTAATAACATGAACTAGCTCCTAGCCTGATATTATGTGATGAAAAGAGAGAATGGGCAGGACCTTGATGGGAAGTTCCAGGAACAGATCAAGACAGCGGTTTTACTATCAAACAATAATGCCCTTCATTGCTTGTGCCTGGTGTTAAAAACACTTGTGTTTTCAATACTTTTACATAGAAAAATCCTAACATGATCAATTATGACAAAATTCTTGCATTCGATAGCTTTTGAAGGAATCTCATGCTGTTTTTCACTCTTTTATTTCGCTTCTTCCGAAACAGAAAATCGCCCATATCTCGTGAACTATTGGATTCGGGAGTATAGTTCCTGTACATTTCTGGATCCTCGTGACAAGAGCTCTCGAACGACACCACTCTCGTCAAAATCCAGAGCTGGCAGTTGAGAATGTTCCCTAGTTAGAGAGAAATATAATTTGTATCGTCAGGCAACAAAACAAACTCAACTTCATAATCGAATAAAAAAGAAATTTTTTATTGCAAAATACAATTAACGATCGCTTATTTTTAACTCTGTAACTGAAACTCATTTCGTTGTATCTAACTTACAGAAATATAAATAAGTAAATTTAGTTTTGTGAATTTCTACTGACTTGGAAAGGAAAATAATTTGTTTCGTTTTATATGAGATGAGCTTTTTTTTATTTATTTATTTTATTTTTACACACACACACAAAATAAAATGCTAAAAACAAAAAACACCTTGTAAAAAAATTCATTCTTTCCTGTAATAAACGACTTAACAAAAAAATTTATAATTATTACATCAAATCTTCATTTTTACTTCTAGCGAGACATATATTTCTCCCAAAGCAAATTAACTTAAGGATTGACTAACGAACTATAGATTCCAACCTGATAGATGTTGAGGTTTGGCGCCAATCTGCGGCTTATTCTTATAATCAACTAAAACGCAGTTTCGAGCTACAAACTATGTACTTTCGTTTATATAACAATATTAAATAATCGCGTTTTCACTTATTACCAAACATACCCATAAAAACTTTATGAAATATATATGCAAATGTGAAATGATGTATTAATCATTAACTATGCTCCAAAAATGATGTACTTATGAAAAACCACCTCGCGTGACGCTTATTAAAAACATGTTTAATTTTGACTTAGACGCAGATCACTTACTAGCTTATTTTCGGAAATTCTGAAAGTCAAACAACATATCACATGCAAGAAAGTTAAATAAATATCCATCAAAGTTATAGGACAATAAAACTAGAAGTATAATTAAAAAAGTGCTGGGACAATCTATCGTGACATGCTACTATAAAATTAGTATAATATAGAATACAAGACCATGTAATGAAATTTTATTAAGACCAATCAAAAACAAATTAGATATTTCATAATTTTTCAAAACACATTTTAAATAGTACAATTTTATCAATGGTCCTAAATTTTTAAGAGTAGTTTCTTTTTATAATAATTTAAAATAATTGATTTATATATATATATATATATATATATCATCATCAACAACCGTTTTCAATCCACTGCTGGATGTAGGTCTCCCCCAGATTTTTCCAATGTTTTCTGTCTAGTGCTTTAGTAATCCAATTTACACCGGCTACTTTTCTGATTTCATCACTCCATCTTACTTGAGGTCATCTTCTTGGCCGTTTTACATCTCTGGGATACCACTGTAGGGTGTTTGTGCTCCATCTATTATCTTGTCTTCTTGCAATGTGCCCAGCCTATTTCCATTTTAGCCGTTTAATTCTTTCAATGATGTCAAAAACTTTCGTCTGACTTCTTATCCAGGTTATTCTTTTTCTGTCTCTTCTAGTTATACCTAGCATACATCTTTCCATACTTCTCTGTGTTGTTTGTAATCTTTGTACCATCCGTTTTGTTAGAGTCCATGTTTCTGCTCCATAAGTTAGCACAGGCAAAACACATTGGTTAAATACCTTTCTTTTCAAACAAAGGGGCATGCTACTCTTCAGAATAATATTGTTCTTCCCAAAAGCACTCCATCCATTTCTTATTCTTCTATTGATTTCATTCATGATACTATTATCTGATGATATTTCCTGCCCAAGGTACACATAACTTTGCACTTCTTTAATTTCAGTGTTGTTGTAGACAATTTTCTTTTTTGATGCAAATGAATTGAACATCACCTTAGTCTTTTCCAAGTTTATTTTTAATCCCACATTAATGCTACCTTCTGCCAACTCTTTTAGCATATTTTCCAATTCTTCAGGACTGTTACTGAAAATTACAATGTCGTCAGCGAATCGGAGATGACTTAAATATTCCCCATTTATTCTAATCCCTTTGTTTTCCCAATCCAGCTTCTTGAAAATATTTTCTAAGACAGCCGTAAAAAGCTTAGGCGAAATGGTGTCTCCTTGTCTTACCCCTCTTCCAAGCTGATCTTTGCTTTTCCTTTGTCCAAGCGGATGGTTGCTGTTGCTTTCTTGTAAATCTTCTTTACAATATTGATGTAAGGTTTGTCTATACTAATGTCCTTCAGAGATTCTACTACTGCTGCTGTGTAGATCGAATCAAATGCTTTTTCATAATCAATAAAGGCAAGGCAAAGAGGTAAATTATATTCCTTATGTTTTTCAATGAGCTCCCTTACCGTTTGGATATGATCCATCGCGCCGAATCCACTTCGGAATCCTGCTTGTTCTCTAGGTTGAGCTGAGTCCAGAGCTGATTCAAGTATTGTCGTTAAAACTTTGGAGAAAATTTTATAAATCACTGATACTAAGCTGATCGGACGGTAGTTTTTAATGTTTTCCTTCTCTCCTTTCTTGTAAAGTAACACCATCACAGCATTATTCCAATCTTCTGGCACATCTGACTTCTTGAGACATTTGGAAAACAGTAAGGATAGCATTTTTGCAAATTCTTCTCCTGCTTCTTTGATATAGGTCGATTGTAATTCCATCTTCTCCTGGGCATTTACCTTTTTTCATAAATTTAAGGGCTTGTAAAACTTCGTCTGTCATCACTGGGATTATGGCTTCGGTTTCTGTTAAGTTTTCTCGTGGATCATATAGGTTGATTTCTCTTTGGTCTTCACATTTATATAAATTGTTATAGAATTTTTCGACAATGTGTACTATTTCTTTATTTATTTTGGTGATTGTTCCATCTTCCCTCTTTAGTGCAAAAATACCTTTTCTTCCAACACAAAGTTTGCGCCTACCTGATTTTAAACTTTTGTTATCATCTAGAATTTTCTTGACAAGATCAGAGTTAAATTTTCTGATATTTCTGTAACACATTTTCTTACCGTTTTACATAATTCAGCATATTCAACTCTTGATTTAGGATCGTTTTTCTTTATTTTAAATTCTCTGCGTTTCTTCATCAATCTTCTTGTTTCTTCTGTTATTTTCTTTGTCTGCTTTACTTGTGCATCGCTGGCTATCTTATTTGCAATATCTTGTAGAGTATTGGTTAGTTTCTTGTTCACTACTGTAACATCCTCTTCTTCTAAAGTTGATTGAAGTACTTGGAAACGGTTTTTAAGTTCCAAATGGAATTCTTCTTTATGTTTCTGGAGATTATTTATATCGATTGATTTCTTTGAGTGTTGCAAAAGCTTCATTCTTTCCACTTTAGTATTTAACAGCAGTTTGCATCTAACCAACCTGTGATCACTTCCTGTATTGAAGTTATTGAGAACGCTGCAATCCTGAATAAGATGCTTTTTGTTTGTTAAGATGTGTATATATATATATATATATATAACGCAAATATTTTCATTTTTCTAATCACGAGCAATGATCTTGTAAAATATTGTTTCATAGGCAAAATGTTTTGAATTTTTAGGTGCGTTCTTAATTGTATAAATACGTAGCATCTATAGTCGTCGTCCGGTCCGTCCGTCCGTCTGTCCGTATATAACAGCGCAAAAGCTACCCAACCAAATTGTTAATATAAAATTGTTTGAAATTTAATATATTTAATCGTTTTAGAATTTTGTCGAGTCCTTTAAAATTTTATGAAAAACAAATCAAAACTTAAAAAGATATTAATAAAAGTTTTCTTCATTCCATTAAATCCTATCATACGTAATTAATTCAATGATATCCCATGGTAAGTAAGGATTATAGGTTACCATGGTGGTTGATTACGTGCTATTTAATATGCAGTCCTATTATTTCCGTATTACTGAATTTAATATATATGTAATCGTAATAAATGTTTGCATTCATGCATTTTTGCATAAGAGTGCAACAGTTATTGCACCAAGATCTGAATAGTTATAAAACTAGTTATAGTACGAACGCACATCATTTGCCACGTTTGACGTACAATTTCCGACTTTTTTACATTATATAAATTGCATAATTACATAATATTATCGTGATGAAATCTTAGTCTATAAATACCAATAAAAAAATAATGTACAATAACGAACAATAAACGTATTTCAGAGGAAAACGATTTTAATAACTGATAAACAAATTCAGCATTTTTTCGGCAGAAAGGATTGTGAGTTTTTAATGTATTATGTACCACATTATAAAAATGTGATTTCATTTGCTCAAAACAGTGTCTAATTTCAATTGGTATAATAAAATTCACTTTTCTATTATCTCAAAAAGTCTACTATTTCTTTTTTCTTTCTTTTTTTTTTCTTTTTTTTTTCTTTTTTTTTTTTTTTTTTTTACAAGAAAGTCAATACCATACTATTGCATTTTTTGAAAGCATTTATGGAAAACGTTTCTTGGAAAACGAAACACTAGGTTTTTTTTTTTTTTAAATCTTTAAACTTCAGGCTTGATTTAATCTCGATTTTGAGTTGCAAAAAAATTTAATATTAAAACTTATTTAAACTTATGATTCCAACTTTCAAGTGTCTTTTTTTTTTTTAAGTTGGCTTGTTGTTTGTTCCAGTATATACACCTTTCTACACTGAAAAAAAAAAAAAAAAAAAAAAAAAAAAACACCTTTAAAAGGAGAACGTAAGACTACTATTTCTCCCCTCATCTCTTTCTTTCTTTTAAAGTAAAATTTTATCATGAAAGAGAAGATGGCGTACCCAAATATAAGCAGCCATATGTGTTTAAAAATAACCTTGTCTATTAATCTAATAGTAAATCTCACTCCATATCATATTAGAGAGTTCAAATGAAATTGCGTAATAAATGTGCTATTTGGAAAGAGTTTTTCTGAATAGTTTGAAGAATAGAAGTTACACACTTAAAAAACTATATCTTATAGATGATGGGTGAAATCCGTGTGCCAAAATCCGTGTCTATATTATTTACATTTCGTGTGGCACGATGATATATCCTAGGACTACTCGCAAAAGCAAAGTTACATAAAAGTGTTCTGTCAAGTAATATAAATATACTCAAAAAGAAGAAGAAAACATAGGTGTGTTTGTTAAAATTAAAACTTAAGTACCCGGATCTATTATAACTTTATAAAATACGTAAAAATGAGTATATGTTCTTATTTGAAAGTACATTTTACCGTGTAATCATTTATATTTTAACATTTTATCATACGGAATGATCATCTATTAGTTTATCAGATTCTTCATTGCTTGCTAATTTATTTTCTATCGGCTGTTTTTTTTATTTTTTCCGTCATCCAATCAGTTATCATTAATAAGCAGCCCCCCCCCCCCCTCACCTCCTTCATAATCTATGACATTAATTAATTTATTTATTTTTCTGGTTTTTAAAATTTGAGGTTTAGAATCTTACAGTTTTCTTACACATCCACGACTTTTTTTTCTAAGGTGGAGAATTATAGAACTTAAAAAATGTTTTCTCATATTGCGTTAATTTGAAATATTTTTAACAGTAACTACAAATCGATATTCATTAAAATTAATACTAGATTATTAAAAAATATATATATTAACAAAAATAAACATTCCAATTACAGTTTTTGGTGAAATTTTTCCTTTGAAATTATCCTTATCGTTTTCACGATAGTACATGAGGACGTTAGTTTCAAAACTCGCCTTATCCAGAAAATCTAATTTAGGGAAATCGTTAAAAAACCTCCGAATCAATTGTTTTTCATTATATATTAAGATTTTACAATGCCAAAAAAAAACAGGATACAGCTAGTTTTTTATTTATTTATTTATTTATTATTTATTTATTTTTTTGCAAATTTTAGTGTTTTTTCGGTGCAAGTTTGCCAATAGAATAGATGGATAGAGAAAAAGTGATTTTTTTAAAATTTTGGATAAGGCGAGTTTTGAAACTCCCGCCCTCATATATAGTAATAATTTCACTAAATGAGTGTGATAATTAAACTCGGAATACTCACCTTTTTGAACCTATTTCTTGAAATGAAACGCTTTTTAAAAATAAATTCATCTTGAAATATATACTTCACTGTACCTATATGCATTATCGTCGATATTAGTAAACATGAAAAATAATGACATAAACGTACAGTATAAAACGAAAAGAAAATATTTATACGGAAATCTTCCTGATATAACAGAAACATTTACGAAATTCAGTGAAACCTCTTATACGGACGACGGTGGAAACCTTTCCCTTATCTTTAGAAACTATTTGGAGAAGTACCAAAATGAAACCACACAGCAGGTCTACGAATTTTATAGAAAACGCTTCTGAAGTAAAAGAGCCCTTTTGTGTTAGTAAATTGTGGAGGACACATTTCTGTCACTTTCGGAATTTTTTTTATTTTTGAGTTTTATAAATGGTTCATCTCCTAAACCTTTTAGTGACGATGGTGGTGGTGGTGGTGGTGGTGTGTGTGTGGGAGGGTGATAGGCTTCTATATAACAGAAGGTAACTCCGAAGTTAATAGGAATTTCCGAAAACATTTCTCATATCAGAAAAGGTTCCTGCAATTTTTTATGGTGTAGTTAATTGATATGCAGTGCATTAATTGAACATCCACTCAATTTAATTGAACATCCTCTGAATTTTCCTTCATATACCAATATCTAAATCCCAAAAATTCAATATATATAAATTCGCAGGCTGTATTGCTAAATTCAGTAGTACCATATAAAAATATCTACCAATTCTTCTTTAATCATCTCAAATTAAACAAATCACAGCTGAGAGAGGAAAAAAGGACAAGAGCATTGAACACACTGAGCCTTACTTTGCCGTGAATAACGACTGACATGAATAATCCAGTGGCAGCGTGTGCTTCAAGTCACCATTAATCCTCTCAGAATTAGAAGAAGCCGCACATTGGCAGATAACGAACTGGAAACATTTCATTAAAAGACGTGTGTCAGAACTATCGGTGCCATTAACTATTCAGCCAACGAGCAAGTTATGTTTTTTTTTTCTTGTAAGCTGTTACAGATAATTACAGGTATTTATACGTGGTGAATTAATGGACGAAGATACAGAAATACCGCGAAAATGAGTATGAGTGTGTCATTTGTAGGTGAAATAATGATTAGGAAAAAAGCTGCTCTTTAACTTGTTCCGCGGGGCGTGATGAACTCTATTGGGGAAAGCTGATGATTTAGAATCGGATGCGGTCCAATGGGTCGTGCCTTTAAATTGCAGCTGCACGTCTAATATTTACAGAATAGGTTGTATTTCTAGATTGTTAAGTACAATATTTTAGAAAAATAGGAACTTTATGGGCATCCTGCTGGAGTAAATTATCTTTTACACATTTTTGCTGGTGTTATTTTCCTATGTTCAATACTACCACGATGAAAGGTACCAGCATCTGTACTGAAATGTACAGATACAGACAATAGGTTTAAGAAGAAAATTTTATTTATTATAGATAAAAATGTTTTCTTTTTAATATAAGAATTTCATTCCAGAGGTTTATATTTCTCTTTTCATCTGAATTATTTTATGTGAGATTACACTATATGATGTAACATTATGAAAGGTTTTGAAAACAGGCATTTACTAAGAAATGATACGTGCAAACGCATTAACTTTTTTAACCCCCTTGGTAGAGCTTCATAGAACTTTGTTTTGTCCCCTCAAATACATAGAATGTAAAAGCAACACTAATTCATCTTGCCATTGTTTATCATCAATGTCATCTTGCCATTTTGCCATCCTTCAGTATTATACTTAGTTTTATGTTTTCTGCATAATGTCTAATTAAAAGATTTGATGTTTGTCGCGTTAATTTTTACATCATTTGAACTGTGCTGTTTTTTCAAATGCCCATTGACAAGTTTTCCTTTTAGACAAGGAACTACCAATAGTACAGCAATAAATGTCAAATGTGTCTTCAGATTTAAAAATACATGACAAAAGAAACATTTGTATGTTTAACCCTTTCCGGCACGGGCAATTTTTGTTGTAAAATGATGAAATGACTGATTGACACCGGAATTTAAAAATTAACCGGAATTTTTTTAGAAATTAAAAACATGTTACTTTAAATGTTCATTATAAAAGCAAAATTTTACTAAAATATTCTTGGTGCCGATCGTAAGTTTGGAATTAAAGTAAGGTATCCCGACCTGAGCACACTGCGTCGGAAAGGGTTAACGCTTTATGTCCCGAATTATCAATCAGAAATTTGGTCTTCTTCGATAATTAAATTCGTTAATGTCTGAAGATATCTAAAACAACTCATATAATAACAATTTGCCTTTAGATAGATTTTTAAATAAAACTGATTTAATAAATCGGTAGTTAGAGGTTTTTTTTTTTTTTTTTTGTAAAATATTTACAAGAATAATTAGATTAATTTAAAAAATACTTCTATGGAAACCTGACCATTCTTACAAGAACAATGTAAATAAATGTATTGTGATCCTATCTGTAATTGACAAGGGTTTTGTAGTTGCAAATTTTTCGCAAAACATTTTTTAATAGGAGAAAAGCTAAATCTATGTAAATGGTTGAGAAAATAACCACATTTAAAAATATTTAGCTTCGGCTGTTTCGCTGTGCTTACTGAATGGGATCCATTAAAGTATTTTGTATGAAAAGTACCATATTCTTTTATTAGTAAATAAATGTTATATTTTATTTTCTTTAATGGGACTTAAAAGTCCTGTCAAAGCATAAAGGGTTAAAGTGCAAAGAATCTCAAAAGATAATTCAGAAAATCAATAGGTTATTTATTTATTTATTTTATTTTATAGTACGAGTGTGTGTGTGCGGGAGGGGGGGGGGGGTAGTCATATCTCTGAAATCAGATTAGATAAAAATATGTGATATATACGTACCAACTCTGATGCAATAACTGCCTAACCCAGTGTTTCAAGAAATATGATACACGTAACCCTTGGGGTACGCAACGAGGTTATACAGGTACGCAACAAGTTTGTAGATGTGCACGACCAGTCTGAGTTCAAACTTAATATACCATGCAGAGCAGTTGAAAAGTTTTTTTTTTTTTTTTTTTTTTTTTTTTCTTTTAATCCGATTTACCGTTTTAAAAACAAAATTTTCTAGCACACTTAGATTTGACAAACTTAGTTTAAGTTAAAAATGGCCATAATTTTTTTTGTCAAACAAAATTATGGCCATTTTTTTCCCCATTCTGACCAAAAATCAGAGTTCTAAATTTTTACGGCTGCTCTTTCATCTTCACCTAACACTTCATTTATAATGGCTGTTTCATAATAATGGAAGCCATCAGTCCATCAGAAGAGAATGATCCATTTCAAAGGTATAAGTTCGATTGAAAAAAAAAAATATTTAACACTTAGAATAGAAAGAAGAGGCTACACCTGCAGTTTTCATGATACTAATAGAATCACATAGCTGACAATTTGTGCGGTTTTGTTACCTCTAAAATTGAATACAAATTTTTGCCATATTTAAGGGGTCTCAGGACTCTTAAAATTGGAAAAAACGAAAAAAAAAAGACCATTTTCAGCATTTAATATCTTAAAATGTATCTTATTTTAAGACACAATTTTAATTGGAATGAAATATATAAGTATGTTCTTTCATTTCATGTATTTAAAAAATTATAAGATGCAGAAGTAGCATTTACAGGGGGCTCCAAACTGTTAGACATTTGACGAGCAAAAAATCGGCATAACAGTTTACGCGCACGATTACAAAATAAGTATTGCAACTGGAATGAAAATTTTGGTGCTTACTTATGCTTCAGATTGTAATAATTACCCTGAACCTAAATAAATTTGTATTTAAAGCTTTTTTGTATTTTTAATACAAAGTTGTATTTACCTAATGCAAAATTAAGAAAATTTCAACAGTATAATCACCTAAAAAAATATTGTTTTGAACAATAAAAAGGAAATTTTAGGTTCAGTTTATACAGACTAACATAAAACATATGTTTTGAAAATTTCATGAAAAAATATTCACAAGTTTTTGAGATATCGTGCGCGTTATGCCCAAAAACGTCATTTGGAGAAAAATGGCTTCAAAGTTTTCGAAACGACGCTTCAGCTATTGAACGTGTATAAATGTAAAAGCCATAACTTCAGTTCTAATTGGAATTTCAAGGAAACAATTATATCAAAATGTTAAGAAAAAATAGGAGTTTAACATCTAAAAAAATTAAAATTTCGAAAATTTTAAAGCTTTAAGGGGTCTCAGGACTCTTAAAGCTTTAAAATTTTCGAAATTTTAATTTTTTTAGATGTTAAACTCCTATCTTTTCTGAACATTTTGATATAATTGTTTCCTTGAAATTCCTATCAGAACTGAAGTTATGGCTTTTACATTTATGCACGTTCAATAGCTGAAGCGTCGTTTCGGAAACTTTGAAACCATTTTTCTCCAAATGACGTTTTTAAGCATAACGCGCACGATATCTCAAAAACTTATGAGTATTTTTTCATGAAATTTTCAAAACATATGTTTCATGTTAGTCTGTATTACCTGAACCTAAAATTTCCTTTTTATTGTTCAAAACAATATTTTTTTTAGGTGATTATACTGTTGAAATTTTCTTAATTTTGCATTAGCTAAATACAACTTTGTATTAAAAATATAAAAAAGCTTTAAATACAAATTTATTTAGGTTCAGGATAATTATTACAATCTGAAGTATAAGTAGGTACCAAAAATTTCATTCTAGTTGCAACACTTATTTTGTAATTGTGCGCGTAAGTTGTTATGCCGATTTTTTTCTCGAAAAATGTCTAACAGTTTGGAGCCCCCTGTAAATGCTAATTTTGCATCTTATAATTTTTTAAATACATGAAATGAAAGAATATACTTATATATTTTATTCCAATTAAAATTGTGTCTTAAAATCAAATACATTTTAAGATATTAAATGTTGAAAATGGTCTTTTTTTTTTCATTTTTTCCAATTTTAAGAGTCCTGAGACCCCTTAATCATTGACAATTGTAAGCTTTCGGCGATTGAATTAGGAAACTAGTTGGATATGCCAATCCCAAAACTTTCTTCTATCTTATACATCTTAATATTTCAAAACCTAGTTACACATGTTAATACTTCAATATTATTAGTTCAATACTATACCAACTTTGATTTTCATCTTAAATTTCTGCTCAAGTCAATTAAACGGACTAAAAACGAGTTAATCTATATCATGATATTTGTTAAAATTAATTGTTTTTCTTTTTCTGTCGTTATCAGCTGTTTGCGAATAGCCGGCATAGCAGGAAGCGAGTTCCCGCCGCTGCATGAGCCGCCGATGCACAATAGAACTACGAAAAATCAAGAAAGGTATACAAAAATCGCTAGCACGGAGCCCCTTTACCGCGCAATATTTCCAAATTCAAGGAGAACCTGTTGGCCAAAGCCAAAAACAAGCACAAACATTTTGGTTCAATTGTATGCATAATTTTATACGCTGTTCGATGGTACAATAATGAAAATGGCACAGAGATCGGAATTATAGCGCCCCCTTCTTTCGGAATTTTTTCAAGTTCAGGGAGGACTTGTTTGCCATAGCCAGAAACATGCACAAAAAATTTGGTTCAATTATATGGATAACTTCTTACACTTTTCGATGGTACAATAATGAAAATGGTACAGACATCGCAATTATAGTGCCCCCTTCCGGCAGAATTTTTCCAAATTCAGGGAGGTCCTTCGTGACATGACCAAAAATAAACACATAAAATTTGGTTCAATTCTATGCATAACTTCATACACTTTTCGGCGGTACAATATTAAAAATGGCACAAAAATTGTACAAAAATCGCTATTACAGCGCCCTCTACGAGCGATTTTTACTTTCTTCTATCTTCAATAGAAGAAAGTATTGTAATCGAAATTTTTTTCGACTTCCGGTTTTCGACGGATTTGCATGTTTTAGGGGTCAGAGATTCCAAAAAACATGTTTATAGAAAATGTCTGTCTGTCTGTGTGTCCGTCTGTCCGTCTGTCCGTCCGTCCGTCTGTCCGTCTGTCCGTCCGTCCGTCTGTCCGTCTGTCCGTCTGTCTGTCGCCATTGTACCACCAAAAAGTGTATGAAGTTATGTATAGAATTAAACCAAAATTTTAGTATAAGTTTTTGGCTATGGCAAGCAGGTCCTCCCGGAATTTGGAAAAAATTCGCCGGTAGGGGGCGCTGATATAACAATTTTTGTGCGATTTTGAATATTGTACCATCCAAAAGTGTATGGAGTTATGCATAGAATTGAACCAAATTTTTAGTTTAAGTTTTTGGATATGAGAAGCAGGTCCTCCCTGAATTTCGAAAAAATTCGCCGGTAGGGGGCGCTGTAAATGCGTTTTTTGTGCGATTTTGAATATTGTACCATCGAAAAGTGTATGAAGTTATGCATAGAATTGAACCAAATTTTTATCTTAAGTTTTTGGCTATGGCAAGCAGGTCCTCCCTGAATTTGGAAAAAATGCGCCCGTAGGGGGCGCTGTAATAGCGATTTTTGTGCGATTTTGAATATTGTACCGTCCAAAAGTATATGAAGTTATGCATAGAATTAAACCAAATTTTTATTTTAAGTTTTTGGATATGGCAAGCAGGTCCTCCATGAATTTGCAAAAAATTCGCCGTTAGGGGGCGCTGTAATAGCGATTTTTATGCGATTTTGAATATTGCACCATCGAAAAGTGTATGAAGTTATGCATAGAATTAAACCAAATTTTTATTTTAAGTTTTTGGATATGGCAAGCAGGTCCTCAATGAATTTGCAAAAAATTCGCCGTTAGGGGGCGCTGTAATAGCGATTTTTTTGCGATTTTGAATATTGCACCATCGAAAAGTGTATGAAGTTATGCATAGAATTAAACCAAATTTTTATTTTAAGTTTTTGGATACGGCAAGCAGGTCCTCCATGAATTTGCAAAAAATTCGCCGTTAGGGGGCGCTGTAATAGCGATTTTGAATATTGCACCATCGAAAAGTGTATGAAGTTATGCATAGAATTAAACCAAATTTTTATTTTAAGTTTTTGGCTATGACAAGCAGGTCCTCCCTGAATTTGGAAAAAATTCGCCGGTAGGGGGCGCTGTAATAGCGATTTTTGTGCGATATTGAATATTGTACCGTCCAAAAGTATATGAAGTTATGCATAGAATTAAACCAAATTTTTATTTTAAGTTTTTGGATATGGCAAGCAGGTCCTCCATGAATTTGCAAAAAATTCGCCGTTAGGGGGCGCTGTAATAGCGATTTTTATGCGATTTTGAATATTGCACCATCGAAAAGTGTATGAAGTTATGCATAGAATTAAACCAAATTTTTATTTTAAGTTTTTGGATATGGCAAGCAGGTCCTCCATGAATTTGCAAAAAATTCGCCGTTAGGGGGCGCTGTAATAGCGATTTTTTTGCGATTTTGAATATTGCACCATCGAAAAGTGTATGAAGTTATGTATAGAATTAAACCAAATTTTTATTTTAAGTTTTTGGATACGGCAAGCAGGTCCTCCATGAATTTGCAAAAAATTCGCCGTTAGGGGGCGCTGTAATAGCGATTTTGAATATTGCACCATCGAAAAGTGTATGAAGTTATGCATAGAATTGAACCAAAAAAAATTTTAAGTTCTTGGCAAGGAGGTCCTCCCTTAATTTGTAAAAAAATCGCTCGTAGAGGGCGCTGTAATAGCGATTTTTGTACAATTTTTGTGCCATTTTGAATATTTTACCGCCGAAAAGTGTATGAAGTTATGCATAGAATTGAACCAAATTTTACGTGTTTATTTCTGGTCATGTCACGAAGGTCCTCCCTGAATTTGGAAAAATTCTGCCGGAAGGGGGCACTATAATTGCGATGTCTGTACCATTTTCATTATTGTACCATCGAAAAGTGTATGAAGTTATCCATATAATTGAACCAAATTTTTTGTGCATGTTTCTGGCTATGGCAAACAAGTCCTCCCTGAACTTGAAAAAATTCCGAAAGAAGGGGGCGCTATAATTCCGATCTCTGTGCCGTTTTCATTATTGTACCATCGAACAGCGTATAAAATTATGCATACAATTGAACCAAAATGTTTGTGCTTGTTTTTGGCTTTGGCCAACAGGTTCTCCTTGAATTTGGAAATATTGCGCGGTAAAGGGGCTCCGTGCTAGCGATTTTTGTATACTTTTCTTGATTTTTCGTAGTTCTATTGTGCATCGGCGGCTCATGCAGCGGCAGGAACTCGCTTCCTGCTATGCCGGCTATTCGCAAACAGCTGATAACGACAGAATAAGGAAAAATTAATAATTTTAACAAATATCATGATATAGATTAACTCGTTTTTAGTCCGTTTAATTGACTTGAGCAGAAATTTGAGATGGAAATCAAAGTTGGTATAATATTGAACTAATAATATTGAAGTATTAACATGTGTAACTAGGTTTTGAAATATTAAGATGTATAAGATAGAAGAAAGTTTTGGGATTGGCACATCCAACTAGTTTTACAAATTAAGGGAGGACCTCCTTGCCATAGCCAAGAACTTAAAATTTTTTTTGGTTCAATTCTATGCATAACTTCATACACTTTTCGATGGTGCAGTATTCAAAATCGCACAAAAATCGCTATTACAGCGCCCCCTAACGGCGAATTTTTTGCAAATTCATGGAAGACCTGCTTGCCATATCCAAAAACTTAAAATAAAAATTTGGTTTAATTCTATGCATAACTTCATACACTTTTGGACGGTACAATATTCAAAATCGCACAAAAATCGCTATTACAGCGCCCCCTACCGGCGAATTTTTTCCAAATTCAGGGAGGACCTGCTTGCCATAGCCAAAAACTTAAAATAAAAATTTGGTTTAATTCTATGCATAACTTAATACACTTTTCGACGGTACAATATTCAAAATCGCACAAAAATCGCTATTACAGCGCCCCCTACCGGCGAATTTTTTCCAAATTCAGGGAGGACCTGCTTGCCATAGCCAAAAACTTAAACTAAAAATTTGGTTCAATTCTATGCATAACTTCATACACTTTTCGATGGTACAATATTCAAAATCGCACAAAAATCGCATTTACAGCGCCCCCTACCGGCGAATTTTTTCCAAATTCAGGGAGGACCTGCTTGTCATATCCAAAAACTTAAACTAAAAATTTGGTTCAATTCTATGCATAACTCCATACACTTTTGGATGGTACAATATTCAAAATCGCACAAAAATTGTTATATCAGCGCCCCCTACCGGCGAATTTTTTCCAAATTCCGGGAGGACCTGCTTGCCATAGCCAAAAACTTATAATAAAATTTTGGTTTAATTCTATACATAACTTCATACACTTTTTGATGGTACAATGGCGACAGACAGACGGACAGACGGACAGACGGACGGACGGACAGACGGACACACAGACAGACAGACATTTTCTATAAACATGTTTTTTGGAATCTCTGACCCCTAAAACATGCAAATCCGTCGGAAACCGGAAGTCGAAAAAAATTTCGATTACAATACTTTCTTCTATTGAAGATAGAAGAAAGTAAAAATTACAGGTAAGTCTAAGTGGTAAGAAAAAATCTTAGATATTGGGAGCTATGCGGTAGCGTAATACTGCAACCAAAAAAAAAAAAAAAAACTGCAGCAAAATTGACATTCAACAAACAAAGAACTATCAAGGGCTTTTCAAATAAACAATTTTATTCACGGTTTTTCTTAAAAATAAAGGAAATGTACATCAAAAGAAATGTTGTTAGCACCATAAAAATGAATGAATTGAGTGAAAATTTATATTTCATCTGATTAGTTAGTGACGATTTGTGTCAATCCGATTTATCGGAGTTTTTTAATTATCCGAGGTGAGCTTGGTCCATATTAACTCGGATAATCGGAACTCTATGTGATTATAAACAAAATTCGGCGGGCAACAAATTTAAATTATTTGAATTTGAATAAACTTTGTTTAATTTTCTCTCAGGGCTGTATAATATTATTTATAACATAATATTTTTACTTTCTTCTATCTTCAATAGAAGAAAGTATTGTAATCGAAATTTTTTTCGACTTCCGGTTTTCGACGGATTTGCATGTTTTAGGGGTCAGAGATTCCAAAAAACATGTTTATAGAAAATGTCTGTCTGTCTGTGTGTCCGTCTGTCCGTCTGTCCGTCCGTCCGTCTGTCCGTCTGTCTGTCGCCATTGTACCATCAAAAAGTGTATGAAGTTATGTATAGAATTAAACCAAAATTTTATTATAAGTTTTGGCTATGGCAAGCAGGTCCTCCCGGAATTTGGAAAAAATTCGCCGGTAGGGGGCGCTGATATAACAATTTTTGTGCGATTTTGAATATTGTACCATCCAAAAGTGTATGGAGTTATGCATAGAATTGAACCAAATTTTTATTTTACGTTTTTGGATATGACAAGCAGCTCCTCCCTGAATTTGGAAAAAATTCGCCGGTAGGGGGCGCTGTAAATGCGATTTTTGTGTGATTTTGAATATTGTACCATCGAAAAGTGTATGAAATTATGCATAGAATTGAACGAAATTTTTTATTTTAAGTTTTTGGCTATGGCATGCAGGTCCTCCCTTGATTTGGAAAATATTCGCCGGTAGGGGGCGCTCCCCATAGCGATTTTTGTGCGATTTTGAATATTTTACCGTCCAAAAGTGTATGAAGTTATGCATAGAATTAAGCCAAATTTTTATTTTAAGTTTTTGGATATGGCAAGCAGGTCCTCCCTGAATTTACAAAAAATTCGCCGTTAGGGGGCGCTGTAATAGCGATTTTTGTGCGATTTTGAATATTGCATCATCGAAAAGTGTATGAAGTTATGCATAGAATTGAACCAAAAAAAAAAAAAAATTAAGTTCTTGGCTATGGCAAGGAGGTCCTCCCTTAATTTGTAAAAAAATCGCTCGTAGAGGGCGCTGTAATAGCGATTTTTGTACAATTTTTGTGCCATTTTGAATATTGTACCGTCGAAAAGTGTATGAAGTTATGCATAGAATTGAACCAAATTTTATGTGTTTATTTTTGGTCATGTCACGAAGGTTCTTCCTGAATTTGGAAAAATTCTGCCGGTAGGGGGCACTATAATTGCGATGTCTGTACAATTTTCATTATTGTACCATCGAAAATTGTATGAAGTTATCCATATAATGGAACCAAATTTTTTGTGCATGTTTCTGGCTATGGCAAACAAGTCCTCCCTGAACTTGAAAAATTTCTGAAAGAAGGGGGCGCTATAATTCCGATCTCTATGCCATTTTCATTATTGCACCATCGAACAGCGTATAAAATTATGCATACAATTGAACCAAAATGTTTGTGCTTATTTTTGGCTTTGGCCAACAGGTCCTCCTTGAATTTGGAAATATTGCGCGGTAAATGGGCTCCGTGTTAGCGATTTTTGTATACTTTTATGATTTTTCGTAGTTCTATTGTGCATCGGCGGGAACTCACTTCCTTCTAAGCCGGCTATTGGCAAACAGCTGATAACAACAGAACAAGGAAAAATTAATAATTTTAACAAACATCATGATGTAGATTAACTCGTTTTTAGTCCGTTTAATTGACTTGAGCAGAAATTTAAGATGAAAATCAAAGTTGGTATAGTATTGAACTAATAATATTGAAGTATTAACATGTGTAACTAGGTTTTGAAATATTAAGATGTATAAGATAGAAGAAAGTTTTGGGATTGGCACATCCAACTAGTTTTTATTTATAACAAAATAAAACACAGGTAGATAGGCACTTTCAACCTTCCAAAATATTATAGAATATTACATTAATTTTTTTTTTTTTAACCACCACTGCCTTAACATTTTCAAAATTTCTACTAAAACAAACTCCCTTTTTTAAACACATCTTCCAAAAGTTCCAAAAGTATTGACAGAAAAATCCATTCACATTTAACTTTACTTTGAGGAAGGTAATTTCTCCAGTGTAAATGCATCCTGCAAATCCACTTTAACAAATTTTAGACATTATTTTCTTTAAAATTACATACGATAATCTCACGAAAGACGTTGTTTTAATTCTTTGTGATAATATAGACATCACATAATCTGTGGTAGACGAGTGGTTAAAAATTACTATGCTAATATTTTTTTAACATAGAGTCCTAAGAGAAATTTGACTCTAATCACCTGCCCCCCCCCCCCCCCCCCCAAAAAAAGTGAAAATACCGTTACTTTATGCAAATCTTACTGTCTACATTACCGTCACTTGACGTGAAAAATGAGTCATATTGACTTCACTGTAACGTCGATCTGTCTCGTTTTGTGACGAGCTGGAAGTGAAATTGTTTTGTAATCTCCTTGAGACGCATTGGTTACGGCGGTTTCACTGTGTATTCACGAAGTGAAGTTCATTAGAGAATCATAATTTGGGGAAACAACCCTTTTGGTGTCTATTGTGACTGTGAGCATCTGTGACGATTGTAACTTCAAAGTGACATCATAACGAGTGGTTGTGCCATTAGGACTGGTATGAGTTTTTGTTCTCACAAGATATCTGTCTTCCCTGGATTTGCTTTATTCCACTTCTATATGCAACCGAAGTATCTATTTTTTGCTGCCTTTCTAAGACAGAATTTTTTATCTTTTATGGTCGGTTTTTGAAAATAGAAATTTTTGCTTATTTAAATCACAGAAATGCTTCGAATTATTAAGGCAAAATTTTCAATTAAAAATTACTGATAGCAATAATAAAAAAATTCTAAGCACTTTAAGCGCCATGTGTATACATGGCGTTCGTCGCGAACGGGTTAAGTGCACTAGTCGGAAAATATGTGTAGAATTAGAAGATATCACATTTGCTTTACACATATCCAGACTACAGCGTCTAGAATAAGTAGTGTGGGAATCGGCCATCCAAGTAATACTTTAAAAAGTGATAAAATATTGAATCTCTTAAATGTTCAATGATGCTGAAATCCAAATAGTCGATCACAGCGACATCTGCAGGAGATATTTTTTGAAACTGCAAGACGATTGCTAGGGCACTGTATCTAGACGCTGCAATAATATGATGTTTATATTGAATATATATTTTTAAATTAATTTTTCAATTAATTATCAGCAGTGAAATTACGCACGAAATTATTGAATATATAGTACGTGATTTATCACATTGCTAACGAAGCGTAGAACCAACAATTTGAAAAATGTCCAAGCCGGGAATCGAACCCGGACCACTTGGAATGGCACTTCACGTGCTCTACCATTTAAGCTACGAGGACGATGCCCAGCTTAGCATTTCTCAAATGTATTAGTAAGGCTCAGGGTTCTCGCTGCCGCTCGCCATTGCGCCAAATCGCGAGAAAATCCTTCATTTGGCGAGTAAACGAACAATTAGACTCGCCAAATTGCTAGTGCTCAATTTCAGCTCATGCATGTGTGCCATTACAATTGAGATTCTTAACCGCGTTGATGGCGCTTTAAAATGTTCAATCGCACTGTGCCATTTACATTGCTCTATTATCTATTTATAGAGCTACTGACTCAACACCAATTGAATTTAGCAACAGCCAAAGACACAGAAAGTTTTATGCGATAGGTATTTCTCTGTTGTATGTTAAACTAACTATACGCCTACGTCGAGACGGTAAAAAATACAACCAAAATTACTGGCATCAAGCGCCAAATAGCGAAAAGTTTTGCTGGAATGCGATATTGTTGAAATTAGCCATTTGCCATATTATTTATAAGTTGTATGCAAAGTATCATTGGCCAGTCAATTTTTTTTATCTGTTAAAGTGGAAATCTCATAACAAATTTTAGTGTATATTTTCACAATGGTAAATCAAAGACAGCTGTTTTGATTTTATTTAGACTGCTAAAAGAATGTCTGAAACAATTACACATTTAGGAGACATTTAGAATGTACTTATTTTCAATAGTTTCTGTAACGGATTTCGATTTCTATTAGTATTTTCTACTAATAGAAATTCGAATTTCTATTTTATAAACAAAAAAAAAAAAAAAGGTTATTTTAGAATATATTCAAAAAAGGATACAATAAGAGATTAAAGATAGATTTTTCAGTGTTTCACGCCAAATGTATTTTGCTAACATTTTTGTCATTTGGCTACTGTTTTTTATTTCTTATTCGCCAAATCGCTAATGTTGGTCAAAAGCCAGCGAGAACCCTGGTAAGGCTTCAACTACAGCACAAGATGGAACAGTCATCATGAGCTCAGAATCCTGCAGCGAAACATGAGACACAAACAAACCCAGTATCGGTGAACACATATATAATTTTTAATTAATTTTTTAATTAATTTTGAGCAGTGAAATTACGCTCGAAATTATTGAATATATAGTACGTGATTTATCACATTGCTAATGAAGCGAAGAACCAACAATCTGAAAAATGTCCAAGTGTATTACAAGTAATGTTCAAGTGTTTACATTGAAATTTGAAAATATTCCTCAAAGGTTGTTGCGATCGACTGTTAAGATTTCAACATCATTGTGCATTTAAGGGATTCAAACTTTCAGCACTGTTTTGATAGCCGATTTCCACATTATTTATTCTAGACGCTGGAATCCAGACAACAATTTCCTTGCTCAGATTTACCCTTTCAGTGAGCACGCTGTCAAAAATTTTATAACAAACGTAATTTTTCCGAAACTTTATTTCTACAAATAACACCAAAATTAAAATTAATTTTTTCTACAGATATGTATAATTGCCCTTTTAACATGCCTCTTTTTATTGTTATGATTTTTGCAATAACGTAAATACTGTACGCAAAAACAGGCCTGCTCTTGCAAAAGATTTCAGAGCGCATTTCATTTTGCTTGCTGATAGGAATTTATCAATTAGAAAAAACAGGCGATCGAACTCAAGTTAAAAAAGTCTTTTATTGAGATCTTGAAAAAAGGAAAAAAAAAACACTTTTGTGCTTTTTTTCAAAGCCTCAATAAAATATAAGTATTTATTCTTTAAAAAAATCTTTAATTCATTTGATAAATATATTGGGTTGGCAAGAAAGTAATTTCGGTTTTGTAGTATTGAAGAAAACTCATTTTTTTAAGACAAAGAATAAACTTTAATCAATTATATAGTTTCCATTTTGTTCAAGGACCTTCTGCCATCTTTCTTCCAGCTGTATGATTCCGCGTTCATAGAACTTCTGGTCCTTATCAGACAAATACTGAACCAAGAAGTGTTTTAGGTCATCGTCATTTGTGAAATTTTTACCATTCAAAGAATTCTGCAAACTTCGAAATAAATGGTAATCAGATGGTGCCAGGTCAGGGCTGTAGAGAGGGTGCGACATCACTTCCCAAACAAGCTCTAATAATTTCCCACGAGTTACCAAAGATGTGTGAGGCCGGGCATTATCATGATGGAAGACGATTCCTTTACGATTTGCCAACGCCGGCCGCTTTTCTTTGATTGCTTCATACAGTTTTATTAGTTGCTGACAGTAAATATCTGAATTAATTGTCTGGTTTCTTGGGAGAAGCTCGAAATACACAACACCTTTGTAATCCTACCAAATAGACAGCATGATCTTTTTTTGATCCAATTCAGCTTTCGATGTGGTTTGTGCTGGTTCATCATGCTTGGACCATGATCGTTTTCGATTGATGTTACTGTAGGTGATCCATTTTTCATCACCAGTGATGATTCTTTTCACAAAAGAATCTTTTTTATTGCGTTTAAGATGCATATCAGAAATATTGATTCGTTATGTTAAGTGAATATCTTTCAATTCATGCGGAACCCAAATATCGAGCTTCCTAACGAGTCCAAGACCTTATAAGTGATTTTCAATAGTTGTGTGAGATACTTTTAACCTCTCTGCAATCTCTCGAACAGTTACATGACGATCCTCTTGAAAAATGACACTGATTTGGTCATTAGAAACTTTAGTCGGTCGACCAGAACGTTGGTCATTTTTCAGTGAAAAATCACCAGAACAAAATTTTTTAAGCCAATTCTGTCACGTGCGCTCTGTTATGCAATCAACACCATAAACTTCACATATCTTTTTATGAGCCTCTGCAGCTTTTTTTTTCCTTTCCGGATATAAAAAAGTAAAATATGCCGAAAATGTTCGTTTTTGCACTCCATGTTAAAATTGACCCTCAACAAATAGTTGCAAACTAAATCACACTGCAATGGCTTAAAAAGCAACCTCAAGGTCACTGCTATCAAATGGCAAAATGCCAAAAACATTACTAGCAGAATTCATTCAAAAAAATTTACATAAATCTCTGAATGTGTGAAAACCGAAATTACTTCCTTGCCAACCCAATAGATTCAATAAAGTTCTACAAAAACTTTTGTGGTGGTCGGATGAGTGGTTTAGGAGAAAAGGTACATTTAGTTAACATGCAAAACTCCTCAATAGGTTACCCCCCCCCCCCCCCTCTTAAGCGCGTAGTTCGATTACATATCTTTTAGATTCATGTTTTATTTATTTATTTATTTATTTGTTGAGTTTTAAAATTCGTATGGTGTTTTAGTTTTGGAATATTACACGGAAAAAAAAAAATGCTGAATTCTTTATATTGTTTTAATTACAAACGTATTTATCTGCCGCAGATTTAAAAATATACACACTTAAAAATTATTTTAAATCCATAAAAAAAAAAAAAAAAAAAAAAAAAAAAAGATACAGTTTTCAAACAAATTGCATTTGAAAGCACATTTATTTTTTCTTTCTACTAGCTGGTTTAAAAATTAAAATTGTGCGATGCTTAAAAAAAAAAAAAAAAAAAAAAAAAAAAAAAAATGCAGTAAAAGTGGAATTTATTATACAGGCTGTTGCTCCGTCAATATGAAGTCAGAATTTCTCATGGACATGTTTTTGCTTTATAATATAGATTTGTTTATATGATAGTATATCTATCTAACTAGCTGGCTCGCTCGGCGTTGCCCGAGCAGACTGGAATTGAAAAATATAACAGTGGAGTGGTCTTCATAAAAAAAAAGACTGAATAATATTTATTAAGGCACAGATGTCGTATACGCACCACGTTGGCGTGATTTTTTTTTTTTTTTTTTTTTTTTTTTTTAACGCCAATTTGGCAAAAACCTCGTTTTCGAATACCAATTACATATATATTTTTAAAAAGGGAATAACAATAAAGGAAAAAAGTTTCATTAATAACTACAGAACAAAACAATTTATATAATAAAAAAAAGAAGAAAATAAAAGTAAACAATTTATTAATAAATAAAAAACTTCCGGGTTACCATATCAAGCAAAATAACGACATTTTGGCGCCAGTTAAGTTGGCGTCAGAAAAAAATCGCGCCAACTTGGTGCGGATACGACATTTGTGCCAAAATGAAACGGTCAGGGAAAATTATTATACTTACTTTTAAAGAATGAAAAGATCAGGGAAGTTCTTACGGTCGAGCCTAAATGCCATATCGGTATAAGCTCGAGGCTTGATATGTGGCAAATTAAGATTTGTGAAATGCTAATGTGATGATTTTTTTAAAACGGTTATTAAGCCTATTTTGGCGATTGTTTATGCTCTGTGTTTGACGGCGTTCTCGATCCAATCTATTTCGCTTTTCTCTTCTTAATTCTTCACTTTCAAGCATTTGTCGAGATCTTTTACGGACATTTCTAATGATGTTTTGAAACTCCATAATTTCAGCGAGAGACCGAAACGTAAATAAACCCGATTTACCGCGGCCTAAATCCTGCCAAAGGACTTTTACACAATAACCAATGAGATGCGTTTCATGACTTTTTTCCCAGAGTCCTGTTTTTGTGAAATTGTGAACAGATTTATACATTTTTGAAAAATCTAGTCAAATTTTGTGAATTTGAAATGATCGTTATATTTCGATTCTTGTTTATACATTTTAAAGAAGATATTTGTGTGTAAAATACATATATTTTTTTAATATATATAAAAGTGGTGGGTCAAATTTTACTTTTAAATGATTAAATTTGTGAAAGGTTCTGTTTAAAGATGGAAAAGTTTTGTGAAAGGCCTATTTTTAAGACAAATAATTTTGTGAAGGGTCCTGTTTTAAAGTGAAAAGTTATGGAAGGGTCCTATTTTAAGATGGAATAGTTTTTGAAGGGTCCTGTTTTGAAATGAAAAATTTTGTTAAGGTTTCTTTAAAGGACCTAATTTCTTCCTAAATAGATCCCTGCATTAAAGTAGGCTCCTTAACTATAGAGCTGAGCAACTGAAAAATTTAGTTTAAATATTTAATCTTTTAACTCAACTTGCCGCATGAAATTCACTATTCAAATGTTCTCTATTCTTTGGTACACAGCATTAAAAAAAGAATAGATACTATGCATCCTTTTTTGAAATTGAAGAATAGGAAAGGGAGCGGAAATAAGATTTAGACAATATACTGAAAAGCTTCGCTTATTAATAATTCCAGTATTTCGTGCGACTTATTTATTTTTAGATAGTCGAAAGTGTATACAGCATGCAGATGCAATATTCTTTTATCCCAGGCGATGCGTAAGGAAAATTCAATATCTTACGAAATATTTACATTTTGTGCATCCCCCTTTTTTCTGCGGAAAAAAAGATTAGAAAAAAGTACTTCGCCTTTGATGATATTTAGAGATTTGTTTTCCACGCGATTGAATTTGAAGAAGTTAAGAAAAGGGAACTGAAAGGGCTGTTGGTAAAAAAAAGAAGAAAATAAAGAAACAAGAATGCAAATTCATTTGAATCTCAGACACAATAGGGTCTTAAAAAGCGGTGTGGTCTAAAAAAAGAATAAATCTTTTTCTAGTTTCCAATAAATGAAAAACTTTTTATGCGCATTTTTTTCTAACCACTCTGTATTTCTACTTTAAGAACTAGGGGGAGAGGACTTTTTTTAACTCGCAAAAAAAGAAATAAAAAAGATTGTATAAACTTTTATATCTAACTGATTAAATTGACAACGTAGGGAAAAAAAAGGGAGAAGTCGCTGCTCATATATATACATCTTACCCACGATCAAATTCAGAGGAGGCAAACACTAAAAAAGGAAAAAAAAATAATAATGCAACAACTGCTATAAGCTATCTGTGATGATAATCAGAATGTCTTCCTCCGCGGCGTGGTCATTCAGCTGCGCAAAAGGGATTACTCCGCTTCGGAAAATAGTGCATCGCGAATGGGTATGTCAAATCCCTTTTTCTTGATAGACTTCTCTGAAATCCATGCTATTTCCCTCCCTCCATCTTGCCTAATCTTTCGCCTCCTTTTTTTCTTCCTTCTTCGTTTTCTTACATCTTCTTTTTCGTTTTTTCTCCCTTTTTTTTTCCTTCAATGATTCAAAATGGGGGAGGCAGTACTTCGTGATCATGTTGAACCATTTGTTGGGCTTTACTCATTATCGTGTAAGTTTCTATTCCAATAAAGTGGTTTCAATTTCTTTTATTGTGTTTCATGGTAGGGAGGAATTTTACTCTACCTTTTTTTTTATTATTTTCTTCGGGATTTTCTTTAGTCGCTTTTCCTCTCCTCTGTTCCATTAACAGGACCATTGGACACTCTAAGACATCTCTTTTTTCCCTTTTTTCCCCTCCCCCTCCCCCTCTGACTCCTTTACCTTATTTTAATGGACCTGGCTGAGAGTTTTTGGATTCCCATTAATGTGATTGTACAAGAGGGCATTTTGAAAACTTCAATTGTTGTCAATTCTTTTTGCAAATTAATGTTGTAGTTTTACTCAGATAAAAGATTTACAATTGTACTTTTTGCTAAACAATTAAATTTAGGTGTTGAGAGGTAAAATAGAAGGAGCTTATAGGCGCGAGAATTGCAGACATTAAAAAGTTTAGGATCTTATCTAAATTAGTTTTAAGCAACAAAGTAACGTAAACATGCTAAATGTAATTTCTTTTCTGTCAGTTGATGATACTCGTACCGAATTGTAGTTTAAGAAATAAAATTCTTTGAATGACTTGATAGAATACATTAAAAATCTGGCATTTGAATTGCTGTGACAAAGCGGTTTTAAATTTAAAATAAATTTGAAGGCTTGTAGATTATTTTAGAAATATTTTCATGAATTTTACTATCAAAATTAATAACATCTAGTATTATAAAAATCGTGCATTTAAAAATTCTTTATAAATTGTGTTATTTAGAAGGATAAATTGTTACCATTACATTATGTTATATATGAGTTACTATATTAAGTACGAATAGAAAAGCATTGGTTATATTAAATTTTTATTTCTTTCATTTATTCTATTTTACGACGTTTGATCTTTTATTGCTAGAGACACTCTTTTTTTCTAGTTGTTTTCAAATATTATAGTCTCTACCGCACGAAATTTCAGTATTAGGAATTTTTTTAACGCCTAATGAATCACGATAGTACAACAGGGAGAAAATTTTTAACAATAAATGAATTCATTGGCGTTAAGTAAAGTGTCGCAAAAGCTTTCCACATATTAAATTGTATTTATTATTAAAATGAAATAAACTTAGAAAAAAAAAGTTCACTCAATTATACACGCAGGATGTTTAATCTGGCAAGCAAATAGAAATTACTCTACTAGAAAAGAAAAGTGCTTTTATGACAATATGGTCAATACTACTGATGCTTAATTATAGCGAATTCCAATGTTTGTACTTCTGTAAACACTGGTAATCTGATTTCTGGATTCTTTTTTTTTTTTCTGAACCATTCTAACCAATAAGAACACAGAAAATAACTTAATAGTAAGTAATTCAAGAAAATTAATTTTTTTTTAATTTTTTTTAATTTTGAATTTAAAAAATACATCAAAGCATTTTTTAATTGTTCACCATTTTATTCAATGTAAATTTTTTTAAATGCACATATCAAACAAGGTAAATAAACGAGGACGTGAGTTTCAAAACTCACCTTATCCAAAATTTAAAAAATTGCGCTTTAACTATCAATCTATTCTATCGGTAATCCTGCATCGAAAAAGCACAACAATCTGCAAAAATACTAGTTTTATCTTTTATTTCTAGCATTGTAAAATCTTAGTTTACGGTGAAAACCAATGGACGTAATTAGAGGTTTTTTGCGATTTCTGAATGTTTGATTTTATAGATAAGGCGAGTTTTGAAAGTCATGTCCTCAAGTAAGTAATCAAATAATACGAACAATTGTCATAACTCTGGTTCTGAAAGACAGAAAATAAAATTGTTTGCACTAAAATTTCTTGTTCATGATTTTCCACTGTCCTGTTATTGTGAAAAAATATTTAAGGGGACGTATACCTATTCATTTTTATATAAACTTAGAAAATCTCTATAAGAACATTTATATTTTTATATTTCATTACATTTGCGATGCCGCATTTGCCCCAAATACGAATTAGCATTGCTATTTCTTCAGAAACACGTGAAATGGGAGTTAAAGTGGTGTTTGGGGTCTGTGCCAGTATTGAAATATATTTTTTCACATGTGGGTTTTAACGGGAAAAAATATATGAATTGTTTAGGATTTTTTTCATAACAGCATTATTGATTAATAATTAAAATTACTAAAATATATTTATAGCAAATATACATGCAAATTACATTTACGCTACTACAAAGCATAATATCAAACAAAAAACAAGTTGAAAATTGCATGTCGAACGTAGCAAATGAGGTGCGTTCGTACTATAACTAGTTTCCTAAATATTTTCTGTACCACATATTGTATTGAATGTATTAAAACATACATTCAGTGCAATATGTGGTACAAAGAATATTTCATAAATGAATATCAATTTCATTCTGTTTGAAAGGATGTAACATCATTAAAATGCACTTGAAATAATTTTTCCCATTGGCCGTAATATAACGGAAAACGTTTGACTGTCCCTGTAATTAAACTATACATCTGATTTTCATAAAAGACAGACAGGTGGGCCAAACGACGACTATAAGTGCTACGTATTTATATAATTACGAACGCACCTAATAATGAAATAAGTAAATTAGTATTAAAGTTGCACCTAAATCTTTAGACCTTTATCGTTAGCATTGGCTGGCTCATTTTTCAATAATTCATATCCCACTCAAAGTATCATTCAAAATTGATGCCAATTTTTTATCCTACCCCACCCCCTTTATTTTAGCATGAGGAGCATAAATATGCAATATAATTATAGCGTTGCTATTCAACTTGTAATACTTAGGGTCAGTTTTAATATGTTGATGACCCCTTATAAACCACATACAATTATATCAGAATTAAAACGGTACTTTTAGTTTTTTCTTGCATTAATTACAATTGAAGTTAAATGCAGCCATCGTTTAAGGGGGGTGGCATGGGGGTTAGGGATGGAGAAGGGCGCTCGTACTGTAATGTACACCTTAAATGAACAACAACAAAAAATTACAGTAAAATACAATATTTAAAAGCCTATTAAAGAAACAAAGCTTTATTAAGTTTAGGCTTACAAAAAAGGGAGGAGAGATAGAAAGAAAAATAGTAAGAAGAAAAAGAAAGTTGATAGAGTAAAGGAAATATACATCAGATGAAGTTTTATATCTGGCTCTTTTATAGCTCAGCTTTTCAAAATTTAGCAGCTAATTTTGCTTTTATAAAGTAATTGAAAATTATTAAAAATAAGATACTCTGAAATATTTAAACTAACTCCTTATATTGAATTTACATCGAAACTAAAGAAAATGTAAACAGTAATTGCATGAATATTCCAAACTTCCGGGCGCCCCACCAGTGGCCGAGAGGTTCTGCTCTCGAAGCTGGTAGACGGGAGGTGCTGGGTTCGATCCCAATCGCGCCCGTCGGCCTAATCTTTCGGAGTTTTCGTGGTTTTCTTCGAGCCGTGGATCTTCCATGCGTTAATACGGATTAGGTTCCCTTAGAAAGACCCCCATGGAGGGCACTCCCCCCGGGCCTATATCCCTCGTGTAGATAATTGGCCGTCAAAAATCAACCCAACCCAACCCAAACTTCCGGGCTTTTTTTTTTTTTTTTTTTTAATGAAATAAACATATTTTGAAGATGAAACTTTTATTAATATATGAAATCAAATAAGTACCACATAGAAACATGATACATACTTAAATAATTTTATTAAATGAATTTTCTGGTTCCATATATATATGTCTTTTTCTCCCGTTAAAAACAGTAAACTTGTCAATTATGCACTTTTTTTTTTTTTTTTTTTTTTTTTTTTTTTTTAATAGATGTAATTGGCATTTATACGGAGATACACTCGCTTTTCGTTCATGCTTCTATTGATAAGATATCATAAGTAATACCGATTTATTCTTATTTTCTTTAAAGTATTTTCTTTAAGGTAGAAGTTATAAAAGAACCTTTCTGAAAAAAAAAAAAAAAGAGAGATATCTTGTTTCGATAACTATGTGAAAATTAAGTTATTTAATCTTTTCATAAATGTATTCTTATAGTATAGATATAGTACAGATTTATTTTTATTTTCTTTAAAGCATTATCTTTAGGGTAGAAGTCAGAAAAGAAGCTTTCTGTAAAAAAAAAAAAAAAAAAAAAAAAAAAAAAAAAAAAAAAAAAATCAATAGATACCTTGTTTCGATAACTATGTGAAAATTAAGTTATTTAATCTTATCATAAATGTATTCTTATAGTATCATAAAATGTTCATCATTGAGATTTATTACAAAGGAGCCTTTGCATTAGAAGTCTTACTTTGTAACAAATAGAAAGCAGATTGAAAAAAAGAAGTCTACAGTTGTAATAAAAATGTGTGGAATAACACAAAAAGTATTTTCAGAACTTTAAATTTGAATTAATAAAGTTATTCATATTTTCTCAGTGATTTTAATTTTGATTATTAATATCTGCAACCCTGTCGCCAATAAAACAAAATCCAAGGAGAAGCAAAATTTCTGACTATAATATAAGCTTGTAGTCCGCTTACAGAAGTGTGTCTTTAAAAATACAGAAAATATAAACATTAAATAAGATAAATTGTAAATTTTTGTTAGAACATGCGTGTAACATAATTTTTAAACATATGAGCATAAAAAAAAAAAAAAACCCAGAAATGTAAGATATATTAAAAATCCAAATTAAGATTGTAACATCTTTTTAAAAAATATAGAAAATGGGTTAGTTTATTATATTTTCCGTAAGGGAGGCATCGCGCCCGTCGTTCTGATCGTTCGGAGTTTTCGTGATTTTCTTCGAACCTTGGATTTCCATGCGTAAATACGGATTACGTAAATACGGATCCTTAGAAAGACCTTCCACCCCCCCCCCCCTCGGGTCTATATCCCTCGAGTAGATAATCGGTCATCAAAAATCAACCCAACCCGTAAGGGAGGATCCACAAGCCTAAACTCCCCTTTTTAAAATATTTTTTAAGCATCTGAACATAAAAAGAAGAAAATAACTAAAAATTGTGTTTTATATAGTAGGGGGTGCGAAAAATGCTTAATTATTTTTTCGCTTAATATTTTATTAGTTTAAGTCATTTGGGTAAGATGAAGTACATTTTATTTTTCAAAATGATCAACGAAAATGAATTTAAAATAAATAAACGAATTAGTTTAAAAGTTCACGGAGACAGTGCCTACCCGTGCCTTTCTTTCGGGTACTCATGTGTTCAATGGTAATTAAAGCAACTTCAAAGAAAAAAGTATATGTTGGTGTTAAATCTCGTGATCCCGATATAGCCAATCTAATATCATCAATTCTGGAAATTGCATATCGGTCAAAAACAAAATTCAATTAGAAAAAAGTTAGTTTCTTTCGTGTTTGTCGTGCTATTACATCATCCGGTTGAAAATAAACATCTGAAAGGGCAATTTTATCAAGTTTACAAAAGAAAATATTCTCATACTGCATCTGTGAGTGGTGTTCAACACTGTATTTGTCTACGTTCGGAGCGTTTTTTTATTAAATGTACAGTATTGAATAAATACATGATTATTTTGTTCAATTTTAATACAGAATGATGAAAAAACCTAAAGTACTAGCAATATCTTTATAACATTTTAAAAAATTGGTTTTTTTGCTATTTTTTTTTTTTTTTTTTTTGTAAAACTTCATGCTTACGCCAAACAGCGTACACTCAAATAAAGGTATATATAAATATTATACAGACATACAAACAATAAATACAATAAACCCAACTGGAGTGAAAAATTAGCCAGAGCCAGGAATCGAACCCGGGACCACAGTATACAAGACTGCTGCTCTAACCACTGAGCTACTCCGGCCGATGCCTGAGTCTGCAATTTCTCACTAATAAACCATGTTGGGGAAGTCACCAGCCATCTATATGACAGCCTTGGATGACCGGACAACGATGAATAGATTTTACTATTACATCGATCTACGATAATTATAATAAAACACTCATACTACAATATATATTAAAACACACATACACACATAAATAACGCCTGCATTCATCAGTTAAAGGTATATATAAATATTATACAGACATACAAACAATAAATACAATAAACCCAACTGGAGTGAAAAATTAGCCAGAGCCAGGAATCGAACCCGGGACCACAGTATACAAGACTGCTGCTCTAACCACTGAGCTACTCCGGCCGATGCCTGAGTCTGCAATTTCTCACTAATAAACCATGTTGGAGAAGTCACCAGCCATCTATATGACAGCCTTGGATGACCAGACAACGATGAATAGATTTTACTATTACATCGATCTACGATAATTATAATAAAACACTCATACTACAATATATATTAAAACACACATACACACATAAATAACGTCTGCATTCATCAGTTAAAGGTATATATAAATATTATACAGACATACAAACAATAAATACAATAAACCCAACTGGAGTGAAAAATTAGCCAGAGCCAGGAATCGAACCCGGGACCACAGTATACAAGACTGCTTCTCTAACCACTGAGCTACTCCGGCCGATGCCTGAGTCTGCAATTTCTCACTAATAAACCATGTTGGGGAAGTCACCAGCCATCTATATGACGCCATCTATATGTCTGTATAGTATTTATATATACCTTTAACTGATGAATGCAGGCGTTATTTATGTGTGTATGTGTGTTTTAATATATATTGTAGTATGAGTGTTTTATTATAAGCGTACACTCAATTCAACTAAATAAATATATTTCAATTTCCTTTGTACTAGATACTACTATTACACTTAGCTGTGCATTGCACTAGGAGTTTTACAATATCTTTAAAATCAACCGAAGTATTTCAAAATATGTCAGAAAATGCATATCGTTTATTAAAAATTACCATTTTTTTTATATTCGAGTACCTGTAAAACAATTACATTATCACATAGAGTTTAGATTTTATTATAGCTCGGAACATAGTAGGTAATATGGAAAGTATTCTCACAAAAATTCACTGAAGTATGTTTAAAACATTTCATGTAATGAAGTTTATCGTACATTGAAATAACTAAAAAATTCCAGTAATCGCATTTAAAGATTTCTTATGTATAAAACTAATCTAGAAGTGTCAATTAAGGTTTATTAGTGTTATTGTGTCAAAATCGTAGGAAAATCATGCATAGAAACACTTGTTACATTTATACTGACCTTCCTGATCATTCCCTGTATTTGACTCATTACTTCCTGTTTATTAAATTGACCTTAACCAGCATCGTCTATCATTATTGAACATTTTCCACTGAGGCCGTCTTCAAGCCTCAGCGAATCGCTATCGAGCATGCTAGTATTATTAAAATTAAAAACATTACGAAATTCAAACTACTTTTTATTTAATTAAAATTTACTCGTAAAGGCACTTTTACGCAACCCTTTTATTTTAATCCTGAGTTTTAAATGATATTTAACCAGAAATAAAAGTGTCAAACTTAATGCCTTTCTGTAATTATGTTTTATTAACGCCGCTAGTGGGACATGCAAGATACGTTCAGAAATTCTGATATAATAATTTTTTTTCAGATGAAAATTCTATAATTGCAATGAATCAAAAGCATACGAATTCATATGAAATTAATTTATGTATTCTAGGGAAAATTTAGTCTGGCGGAAAATAAAGCGAAAGAGAACGAGTACAAACATATTTAGAATTCGAACGCCAAAAACGATGCCTGGAAAAACATGGTAATGTAATTTTCTGTTCTTCTATATAACATAAAAGCATTCCGATTATTTAAAAAAAAAAAAAAAAAAAAAAAAAAAAAAAAAAAAAAAAAAAAAAAAACTTTGCTGTAGTGATTGTTGAGTTGCGAATTAGGATACTGGAGTATGCCTTCTTAGTCATTATTATTTCCATTTCTTGAAAAAAGTGTTTTTATATTCATTGTACGCATTCACAGTTGTATGTAAAGTTGGTCATTCCAGGTAACTTACGTTACATTTAAAACAATTTACTGCTGTAATTTTAGTAACATAACACTAAAAAATATTCAAATGTATAAAGTTGACATGATTAGTTAATTATACCTATCCAAAGGTCAATTTGGATGAAAATTACCTAAAAAATTAGAATAAAAATTATATTTTTTATGGTAACTTACGTTCTTTTTTCAGTAATGTCAGTTTTCATAGTAAATATAACTGCCATAGTTCAAGACATAACACTAAAATTAGGCAACTTTCATCTAAATTGAGCTTTGAATAGTGTTAATTAACAAATCATGTCAACTTTACATTTTGAATATATATATTTTTTATGTTATATTACAAAAATTACTCAAGTAAATTGTTCTAGATGTAACGTAAGTTACCATGGAATGACCCAAATATGTATGTATATTATAAGAGGTAAATGAGTACATGTAAGTGTATAATACACATGTAAATATGAACGATATTTAGGTACACTCTTAAAAAAAAATTCGTCAGGAAACGTGAACAGTACAGGCACCAAGAAGTTGATAGAACACCCATGTGACTGGAAGATATTTTTTTGTGTTTTGAAGAAAAATACGTCTTTTGACAGAATAATTTCAGAAAATTTTGAGTTTCAGTTTTCGAATTTTCCATGTTTCGAGGGAAAAAGAACATACGTGAAAATTCCGTTTCTAATACGAATAAGAATGTTTAAAAACTACATCAAGCACAGATTATGCAACACTTTCCATCACTAACAGAATATTATTAAAACAATTTATTTTTTCATACAATGAAAACGATCACAGTCTGTCTTGTAACTAAATTATTTTGTGCGTCCTCTTTAATCTGTAGAAAACATGTTGTAGTGCACCCCCAGGGATAATTTTTAGTGTCATTATGTTTGAAGTATCATGACACAATTAAAATGCATCGCATACGATTTTTCCCCATATAGCGTAACATAACGGAATGCTTTTGTGTCCCCCTGTAAATGCACTATAAATCCTATTAAAATGCAGGGGTCGATCCAGGCAAAATTTGGGGCCTATTTAGGGCTCTTTCACAAAAAATTATTTAATAACGTATTCACAAAAATAAATTTAATAAAGTAGGCCCCTTCACAAAAATAAATTTAATAAAATGGGCCCCTTCACATTAATAAACTTAATAAAATGGACCCCTTCACAAAATTCCTTTTAATAATTGTTTCGAATTTGAGTAAATGGATTTCAACTTTCGTTACAAAATGTTACTTTTCACAAAAATATGAAAAAATTCATAAAAATAACTTTTACTTTTCACAAAATAGGCCCTAAGATTAAAAACCTGTATCAACCCCTGAAATGCATCGCATATGATTTTTCTCCATATATCGTAACGTAACGGAATTCTTTTGTGTTCCTCTGTAAATGCACTATAAATGCTACAAATTCTATACTCCTAAGAAAGCGTGCTTTAGTCTATCTCAGTGAGACATATCTATTTCATTCTGTTTAACCTATTGTAACATTATTAAAATGCATCGGAAACAATTTTCTCTCGTAGACCATAATGTAACGAAATTTTTTGTACGTCTGTAAACGAGCTATAAAAGCTACACACTTTATTTTCAACACCGACTATTCTATAGTAAACATCAACAACATTAAAAAATTTCACGTCAATCCGAGTGTATGTACAAGAGTTAGAGCACGGACAGACCAAAGGCAGACAGACAAACCAAATTCATGAACAATTTTCAGTTAAGTTTGAAAGTGTTAAAAAGTAACACGCAATAAAATTATCCCTGTTCTTTGGCAAAAATGCAGCTTAGGGCTGGAGGATTTCAAGCAATTTTACTTTAAATTGGTGAATTTTTTTTTTTTTTTTTTTGGGGGGGGGGGGGGGGAAATGGGTGAATCAAAGTGCACGTTTTCTTGCTTTAACGGAAGAAAACATGTAATTCACGCATTTCTATGAGAGTTCATTTAAGCATATAACTAAGGGCTAACTCGCGTAAATATAGTCGGATAGCCATGTATTTGATATATGTTATTTAGATTTACTGTGCAATGTTCGGTATTAAAAATTAAATGTATGGCATTCGTACTTCGCTTACAGGAACACTCAAAAGAATTCCGTTTCAGTAAGGTATATGGGGGAAAAATCATGTGCAGTGTATTTTAATTATGCTACACTATTTCAGACATGTTGGGATTGATATACTAGTATAGCACTGAGGTTCAGAACAAGATTCTTAATGTTGAATATGGTGTGCATAGCATTTATTATTAATATACAGGAACACACAAAAGTTTTCCGTTACAGCACTGGTGTTTTCAGATGCAGTACTCTTTTTTTAATGTAATTAATGTTTTGCATATTACTTGGTATGTATAAATTATATAGATAATATACAGGGCTGTACAAAAAGGTTATAGTGGATTACTGCTTATTGATAGAAATTGCTAAAAGGAAATTTTCGACTGTGTTAAAAGTTTCCAAACTGAACAACATTTTAATATGTAGTATATATACAAATCTATGGATCCTATATAGGAATACAAAACGCGAGGCCAATACAAAACTATCGCTTTTAATAAATTTCAAAGCTTTATTTAAACCAATTACTATTTTTCATATAAATAGAATTTTTGGTATTGTTAGTACTATGTATTCTTTAAAAAAGAATTAAATGTAATCGTAGATAGTAATTGCCGAAATTGAGTAATCAAGTGTTTTATGTATTTTCCAAATCATTTGCTTAGAGATCATATTCGACCTTATTAACCCTTTATGTACTGAATTATGAATTCATGGAAATTTTATCTTCTAAAGTCTTTTTCATGAATTTTTGAAACTGCATTAGACATGTTTACATGATCATTTGATAAATTTTAGAAGGATTTTGGAAGGATTGTAGGATTTAGAAGGATTAATTAAATTTCAATTTATAGGGATTTTGTACAATATTTATAACCCCACTCAAATCTTTTATTTTAAATATTTTCTTAGTATTTTGTAGAATTAGGAAATGTACAAATATAATGTTCTTACAATAGAAATCTAGAAATATTTCCGAATTGAAAAATTCCTCCCCTCCCTCTAACGGCAAGAAAGCTGAAAAAACGTGAAGGAAAAATAAATCATCCTTTTTAAAATATTTTTATTTTGTGTAACCAATAATGCTTTTGGAACACGATAAAGTAATGCAACTATAACTCATTCTAAACTGTATTACTACTAATCGATGAATTAAATGAATTTTATAACAAGTTATTTTAATGATACTTATAAGTACCGTCAGTATATAAAGGGTTAAACGATGAAGTTTTGTTTCAGTATTCTGAGTGTGTCGGAAAGTGTTTTCATAATATATGCTTGATGCATGGTTTTTCTTTCCTGTTTAATCTAATCTTGTTGCGTAATTTTAATGATGGAAGCCACTTCACATATCCAAACGAATGTTCAAAATGCATGGACGCAAGCAGTTGGTTGATAAAAATTCCATGAATTACATTGAATTAAAAATGAACTCCCACGAAATCAATTCTCGAGAATTCTAGAGAAAATTTAGTCTGGCGGAAAACAAAACTAATGCAGGCATATTTAGAATTCAGAAGCCAAAAATGCTGTCTGCGAAAACTTAGCAAACTAATTTGTAGTTCGGCGTACACAGAAAAAATAAAAGAGAAAAGAGAAAACGTTTTAAGAGCCGGGGTGGAGTCGCGGTTCGGGTCTGCGGAATAATCAATCCGTCCCATGAAAACTTAATTGTCGCGTCGCGGGCATGTCGCGCTAACGAGATGAGTTATTGGGTCCCGCGCCCAGCCTACCGCATTAATTACGCCCCGGCATTTTAATCAAGATCGCGGCCTGTGATTACGGCCAGATAGGGCGGCCAGTAGCCGGGCATTGTTGATGAAGCATCAGGGTGGACCGCGAGATGTGCAGTGTAGAGGAAGGTAAAAAAAGAAAATGTTATTGTCGATAGTGTCCGTGCTTTAATTTCAGTAATAGAGCGATAAAATTTATCTTGCATGTAAAAATTTGAAAAAAATGGGGGTGGAAAGAAAAAGGAATTCTGAAAGATAGGTTTTATATGGATATTTGTTTGAGGAGAATTAATTTATCTAATAGTTGTACGGTTAAAAGTTTTTACATCCTTGTAAGTATTGATGGAAAATGACCATAAGTTTAACTTATTTTCTTGTCATACAGCTTTATCTTCTATTAGTGATGTATTATACGGAAAGGTATTTTCTGTTATCTTCATTGTTGTATTATATAGAAATTAATGAAGAGTTTTTTCCTGAACACTTTATGAAAACTGTGACATTCAAACTTACCACAAACGTTATTATGCAGAAATTCTGTGTTAAACTACGTAGACGATTTCTATTCGGGAATACTAGAGGAACTTGTCCCTGTGATAATTAGACTTTCTTGTGAAAAAGAGTGCTACGGGTTAACTTATTTTTCTTGTCATGCAGCTTAATATGCTATTAGTGATGTATTATATAGATACGAGCGTCCTCTCATTTTCATTGCTGTATTATCTATAGGTTAATAAAGAACTTTGTTAAGAAAGTGTCATAAATTGTTCTGTTTTGAACATTTCACAAAAATTTAATGACATTTAAAATTATCTCGCATGCTTCTAACATCTGAATAAGTTTATCAAGAGAATTTATCAAGAATCAGAATCTTAATGTTTATATAATAAAATCTATTAATTATGAATTTCAAAAAAAATTTTCCTTAAAAATGAAAGTTATAAATTCAATAACTTTGTAGGCAATTTTATTGACGTTATCTACCTTGCATCTTCAAACGGCAATATCCAGAATAATTTGATGCAAGCGGTTCGTTAGTTTAAAAAAAAGTGATGAATTAAAAGTATATATATTAAAGTGAATTCACATGAACTTGATTTAAAAATTGTCCATTCTTTAATTCTAGTAATAAAGTAATAAAATTTATTTTGGACGTAAAAATTTTAACCCCTTGAGGGGCAAGTGATTGTGTTCCTGTAATGTTGAACTCACACCAGAATCTTTGAAAAATTCTATTTCAAAATAAGTAAAAGCAATTTTACGGCTTTTTTCCATCAAAATATTAGAAAAGTAAAGTTTAATAAATTTTTTCTGGTGTAAAACTTTATTAATCGTAGGTGGTATATAATATATACCGGCGCCCCTCAAGGGGTTAAGAAGAAAAAAAGGTGAGGGAGTGGAGAAAATGAAAATGAATTCTACAAGAGAGTTAGCGTGTGGATGTTTGTTTCTATAAGATTGATTTTGACGGAATGTTGCGAAAATGAAGGTATGTGGATGTTATGTAGTTTAAAATTGACTTACGTGTAAGCATTGATGGAAAATATCTATCTAGAAGCTTTATTTACTTGACAAGCTCATAGATAAATGATTCAAATGTATATTCTATGTTCTATCTGTTATGCATAATAGTTTTAATTTCATTAATTTCAAAAATATAGAATCAAAATGCTTTTTGAATAAAAAGATTTTTTATAAAATACCAGTTTACTTTCACAGTTCATCCATTTACGCATGTTTAATTAATTTTGTATGATAAACACAAATTAATTTTTTTATTAAGCAGTTCTAGTATAACTGAGAGAATTTTAAGTGAGAAAAACATGTATCTAATATAGATTTATCTACAACATTACTTGTGTGCATTAAGCCTTTGATTACAGGCCAAGACTGGAGACTATTTTTAGATTTAACTAGGGGATAAAGCCAGCCTTCACGGGTTACAGAATATAGGTGAAAACTATCATATATATTATTTCTGATCTCAAAATCATTTTTTCTGTGCACATACTAAAGGCACAGCGATGGATGAGGTATTTTTGGAAAGATTCTGCAAGCGGCTTTTGATGTAGTATATTTCTATATCATTAAAACGCATTATTTGATTTTAAAAAATTACAGTTAATGAAAAAACATATCAACACTTAATCTCAGTGATTGCGGTGAGACAGCTTTGAAGTAGGGGTTTTATATATATATATATATATATATATATATATATATAACTGTAATAGATTTTTTACATTTAATATATTTTTTTGAATGCCTATTAACATTACTAAAAATTCTATTTATATGAAAAACAACAATAATGCGTTGAAATAAAGTTTTGGAATGTATTAAAAGCGATATATTTTCATTGGTCTCTCGTCAAGATTTAACAGCTGAAGAAATCGCCAAAGCACCTTTTTGATTCGTTTCATTTTAGTGGTTTAAGCGCGAAATTTGATTACATGTCTTAAATTTGTGTTTTATTTGTATTTTATTGTTTTATTTATTGATTAGTTGATTTTTTAATTTCATTATCGAATATAAGCTGGAAACAAAATATGAGCTATTTATATTATTTTTAGTGCAAACGGATTTATCTTTCGCACTCGAAAAAAAGCCATGCTTAAAAATTATTTTAAAAACAATAAAAATTGAGTAAATCGCGATAAAGTTTTCAAATAAATTGCAATATCGCTTTCAAATAAATTGCATTTGAAAAAACATTGTTTTGTTGATTGATTAATGGATGTTTTAATTTCGTTATAGAATATAAGTTGGAACCTACGCCTGATGCGGACAATAAATGAATATTGCATTGTCACCGTCTATGAAATTGAGAAAAATCGGTTCGACGAAAATTTATCTAAAAGCAATACCTCCTCCAAATTACCCACAATTCCGAACTGTGTACTTTACCTTTAAAAATCTCAGAGACTAATATATTTTAAACTAGCCTCCTCTGGCGATCAGTTTGGTCTCCCTTAAATGTATGCTATGCGTTGCAACATGTTACTTTTATTCATAATTTAACTTATATGCTTAATTCTTCGCCAAATCGAGAGATTCTGATAGAGAACTCAAGAACACTTTGCGATCATCGCAGCATTTCGATATTTTTAGTTGAGTTGTATTTTTTGAGTTTATTTTTTTCGGAAAACCGCTTAGTTCACTTAGACATTTATGCTTCTTGTTCGTTTGCTTATCAGTTGCAATACGTTCACTAATGAGGAGATTTTTAAACCTATTAAGTAATCTTCCGTAATTGGGTCCCTAGCCAAATAGCGTATTTTAGCTAATAGGATTTAGTCAATGATTTTTTTTTTTGTGAAAAACCTTTAATAATACCCTCACTTACATTAAGACAATATTGTTAGTAATATCCTTTTAGAGTTGCTCTCCATTATCTCGTCGATCACTTCCTATGAAAAAAAAACTATCGCCAAACTATTCGCCGAACGCCCAATAAAATAAATGTACACCTTCAGTTAAAACGGCTGAAACTGATCTATTGTACTAATGCATCATCACGTTTTTTGAATGCCCCACCAGTGGCTGAGAGGTTCTGCTCTCGAAGCTGGTAGACGGGAGGTGCTGGGTTCGATCCCAATCGCGCCCGTCGGGCCTAATCGTTCGGAGTTTTCGTGGTTTTCTTCGAGCCATGGATTTCCATGCGTAAATACGGGTTAGATTGCCTTAGAAAGACCCCCACGAAGGGCACTCCCCCCGGGCCTATATCCCTAGTGTAGATAATCGGCCGTCAAAAATCAACCAACCAACCAACCATTTTTTGAATGTTTGTACTCTTTTAATATCATGATGCCCCCGTTTAATGACGTAATTGATATTTTAATTAGAGAAAAACTAATAAATCTGTAAAACATCTTAAAAATACAGATAAATGTCGAATTAAAAATCACTTCATGACGTAACAAACACGTGAACGAATCTGACGTGAAGTGAATGTGACGTCAAGATAATTCATTTTTGTTAAGTGTTTAATTATTGTTTTGTTTAATTTTAGATTGCTTCAATATTAGTTACCATTTTTAATGCTCTTATTTAATAAAAGTATATTAAATCACTGTTTTGAATGCGACATTGACAAAGCTAAATATGATTGGCTATTAACAATCATCTACGGTGATCTATCCTCCTAGCACGGATGATAGATAAATATCGAATTATTTGACTATGCGATTTGAAATGTCATTCATTAAATATTATTTCATGAGTTGGGTTTGTTTTTGAAGAAAATATCGTGAAAGAAGGTGAATTTTATAGCAGTTTACCTAACAGAATGAGATACTGAACTTTGATTGGCTTAAAGGCGTGAATTATTTTTGCACAAAATTCATTGTTGGAGAGCTTGCTGTGTGAATGATTACCTCCATAAATTAATATTTTTCGCTCAATGAAGAACGAATCTTTTGTGTTTACTTTGGTGGTAACAGATATTGGACTGATAATGTCATTTCAATTGAAGTTATCTCAGAATAAATAGATATTTGAATGTAGCTAATCTCTCAAGCATTATAATTTTTTGAATACGATCTTTCTAAAAGTGTAACTTTATGCAGTTTTATCCTGTTGCAAACTGTTGATGACAGCCAAGTGCTTTACGCTTTATAATAATAATCTATATAATATTTGGCAACTTATCACTTGCGCTTGGCAAACATTAAAGTACTAAATTGGCCACTTGGCCTATAAAACGTGAAGCGGGTAGCCCGGAACTATTGATGACAGTCACATGACTTAGGCTTTTATTATATAGATATTTACGGGAGCATTTATAAGAACAAAGTTTCTTTTGCTGCCCCTGATTTCACTGGACAACAATGGTTCTGCCACAGAACTGAAATTAGTTAATTCTAGATTAGTTTCTCGCGCTGATTCAGAATATGCTTTCTGTTTTTCTCTAGCTGGTCTAGTTTTTTAGAAGTTTGCATATATAAGTTTATACAAATTTAAGCTTTTATTTGCCTCTTTATGAAAATTTTAGGTAAAATAATTGTCAGATTGAATTACCTATTCTAGATAATGGCTAGTGGACCATTTGCTTCAAATAAATGCTGCAACCTTCACATTCTTAACATTTGTCTGTCAGTTATTAAGTCTAACTTGCATATTTTTCAATGGTGTAATGTTTGAATTACTTGCAATTTTAAAATACTTACCACAGAATTGACGTAATATTTTTCTTGACCAGATTTTATGCTTATTTCAAATCTTTAATCCGTTAATTTATACCCTGTATAGTTTTTGAGTAAAATGAATTTCTACTTTTGTATGATAATGACACAAGTTTGATATGAAATGCTTTTTAGGGATGTGTACTTGATTGTCAAAAGGATACTCAGTGTCAGATTTCTATAAGGGACATAATCAATAATGGGTATAATTAAAAAAAAAATAGAAAAAGGTAGTAGAATCTATCCTAACAACCTGAAGTACATTACAGAGTAGCATAAAAAGCATTTTCTGGCTTTTTAGAGTAAATAAATTTTAACTTTTTTTCAAAAACTAGACGTGATAGAAGAAAACTGATACCAGATTTGAAATCAGCGCAAAAAACTAGTTTACAGTTATATTAGCGTATACTCAAACGGCAGAAATATTTGGACGTCAAGAAGAGTTACAAGGGAAAAAAAAACTAGTCGTTGGAGGCCACCGTAATACTTACCCATCATGGATATAGATAATATAAAATATGAAAATAAAACATGTGATATTTGCTAAGCATTGTACCATGTTACTTTTATTCATAATTTAATTTACTTGGACTTTCTTAAATATAATTAATAAAACCCCTTAAGCTAATATTACTTTTTGTTGCATTAAAATATCTCAATTTGTTGATTTTCTGTAAGCAAGTAAACGCTATTGGTTTACAATGGAAGTCTGTGGGAATTTGGCAAAATATTAGAGATACCGTCAATTTGGCGTCACTTTTGGCGACTCATTTTGACAGCCAAATTTGGCGATACACCGCCAAGTTTGCGACAAACTTTGCGGTATTTGGCGACAGAACAGGGTTTCCCCTATGGAAAACCCCCTTATTAGGTATGGAGAGGCATTAAATGCTTGACATTTACGATAAGCCATTATTGGCATTTCATCTTATAGTTTGGCGATAGTTTTTTGGTCGGCGGGATAATCGAATAGTATCGAATTGCGTAAAAGAAACATCCTTATAACTCGAAACATTATAATCCTATTAACTAACAGTTTACAGTGTCGGATTAAGCGTCTCATTTCCAATTAAAATATATCTTTGAATTGAAGTTTGAATCAAATACAGGGTCATGAAAAATCGAAGAGTGTGAAAAAAAATAGAATTACAAATATCTCGGCAACTAATTATCCGATCGAGTTCATTTATGATGCAAAATTTATGTTTTTTTTGTTGTTTTTTATATTCACTCCTTCAAATAAACAATTTCGAAAATATTTGTGTACATTTTATCAGAACGAATATTTCAAGAGTTCGAAAAAAATAGTTCCGGTTAAGTGAGGTTACTGATATTCAATAGGCTTCTTTCCATTATTACTCCCTAAGTACACACTGAATTTTATGTCTCTATCTCAATTTGTTCAGGAGATAGAGAGTTTACAGACACACACACATACAGACGGACGGACAATTTTTTTTCTAAAAATATGTTTTTCGGAATCTCCAGTGTCTGAAACGTGTAAATCCGTCATTTTTTTTTTTCGATTTTTAAAACGATTACAAGATTTACCCTACGTATGATGGGTAAGTGATAGAAAAATTAGGCACAATATTTCAACTTCACATTTCAGTATAATTTCAGATACAATATTTTTGTAAAGTAAATTACACAGTAATCATAACATAAAGCATTAAAAGCCAGTTTGATATTGCTTTATGCTTTAAATTTGCATATAACTGTACAAAATTTCCAAAATTTGCATACATCGAAATATGCAAATATCTCAGAAACTAGATGTGCTGGAGAAACTCTAGAACTTAGATTCGGAATCAGCACAAAAAACTGAATAACAACTAATTTCGGTTTCGTGACAGAAAAAATGTTCAAATTTATTGACCAGTGTTTTCATAAATATTTTCGAGTATTTTTTTATGATTTATTAATCAGTCTTTTCAAACAGGAATATTGTTTTTAAAGATGCTATCCATTTATATACGAAAGAGTAACAGAATAGTAATAATTTTAATTTTAATCTTAATGCTGTAAATTTATCCTGTATGTTTATAAAACATGTTTGTTGAACATGAAAATGTTTACTCGAGAACTGATAGCATCCAAAAAACTGATTTCCTATGTTGAAAAAACGGATTAATACACTATAAAAAATATTCGGAAACGTTTCCGAAAAGCCGTATCAGCAAAATTTACTTTGTTTTTAATACTTTAATAAATCTTGGAAATATAATGATTTTTGAAGTTGCTAAAAATAAAGAATGCTTTTCGAGCCTTGGGTAACTCAGAAGAGGTTATTGTATATTTTTGTTCGTAGTTATATTATATTTTTCTAGATTGAAAAATATTTGCCTTTTTTAAAAGTGCATACATGCATACACATTGCTATAGATACAATGCAAACAGACAACAAACGAAGTTAAATAAAATTGTGTAAAAAGAGAGGAAGAAGAAGAAGAGAAATTTTACTTAGTAATTATATAGATCCTACTACAAATGGCATACAATACGTTTTTATGCATTTTTAAAAATACATTTCAATAAAAATTTCCTTAATTTTATCCTTAATTAACCAAAAAAAAAATCATTTGTAAAATTTTGTCAGCGCATTGTACTTCTTTATAAAATGTAAGTGGAATTACATTCGTCATTCATGTTAAAAAATAATATTACTTCCCATTCATTATTATTATTATTTAAGAAAAATCCGTGTCTTTAAAAAAAGGTGTTAACTTCTTTAAATCAAGCATATTCTGTTAATGAGTTAATCTGCATGAAATAAAGCCGCATTTTTTTTTTTTTTTTTTTTTTTTTTTTTTTTTTTTTTTTAATAAACAAAATTTATATTTTGAAAGAGAAAAAATGTGAATACCTATTAGATTGGATGTTTCAAATCTTGGACTTATCTCTAAATCTATGTTATGTGCAAATCCTTATGAATTTGGTTCTAAGTTAGATGTTACTTCAATTCATATCTAAGTAAATTTTCAGAAAAGAAAAAAATAGCAATAATGGACCTTCAAACCATTAAAAATTTAGCGAGGTTAAGTTTTGTATTACATTATCACTGTAAGAAATCAATTATTTTTTTACTAGAAAATAAATAACTTTATGTAACGAATGTGTAATAGAATAGAAAAAATAAATTGGAAAAGTTTAAGCGCTGAAGGAAAAAAACAACTTTTAATCCCTGCAGAGTTACTATGTTGTAAAAGCAAAGGAATTTTATATTAGATTCAAGACAAGAATTGAAGAGCTGAGTGGATGAACATGTTATAACACATTTTCTTAAAAAAAAAATTTATCTTCTTAATGAAAGCGTTATGAGGTATCCTATCACATGGTGAAGCTAAAATACTAAGGTTCCATTTAGTCTTGAAGATTTAAGACATTATTCATTAATATTTAATATTTAATAATGTCAATAATATTAATAATTTTTAATATTTGAAAATTAAATATGAATAAGTTTTTCTGAGAGAGTTTAGCACCATACCTGTTAATATTTTAAACACATGGTATCAAATAGAAAATAAATCATTGAAATTTACAGCAAAAACTTTCACTTCAAATTTCTTAAAATGTAATTTTTGCTACTTAATATGTTCTTCCACTTAGCTCTTCAATTGTGATATACAAACTTTTCTTTTAAATATAAGGTAGGTTGCACAGATTTGTGTTTAAAAAGTTTCTTCAAAAGTTCGCTTTTATTCTTTATTACTGCTAAACTAATTTAGAAAAATTAGTAATTAGTACAATATTTACAAAAGAACTGAAAATTATTCTTAAAATGTGTGGTCATAGAATTGTGATGTTTACTATTATTCTGTAAAACGTTTGATGATTTTGTTACGTGGTCGTGATTTCATTCACTCGCAGTTAATTTTGCATACAAACTTTTTTCTATTTAGATATAAGATAGCTAGCATGGATTTTTGTTTTAAAAAGTTTCTTCAAAAGGTACTTCATTGTCATTATTATTGATGAAATTAATCAACGTGTCATTATTTTTGCGCTATTTTTTTTCTCTCCGGGAATTTCTAGTTAACGTATCTTAGTTGCATTTACCAAACAGGCAAGGCAATACAATCATCACACACATCTTTCAACGAAAATACTTTTGATGCATCCTAAAATTTTAAATATAAGACGGCTTGCTTGGGTGTATGTTCAATAACTTTTCAATAAAAATTTGTTTCCTTGTCACTGTTAGCTATAAAACTAATTTAGTAAAACTAGTAATTAATAAATCTATTTATGAGAGAAATAAAAATCTAAAAGAAACGAAAATTGTTCTGTGGATACCTGGAGAACAATAATTAATGAACGGCGAAATTTCAATACTAAACAACGCGGAGCATGAATTATTTTCTAAAGGCTTCCATAATCAACGTGTCATTATTTTTGCGCTATTTTTTTCTCTCCGGCAATTTCTAGTTAACGTATCTTAGTTGCATTTACCAAACAGGCAAGGTAATACAATCATCCCACACATCTTTTTATTTATGTATCTAATAAACCACGGTAGCTGTTCTCTTCTTTTATGAAAGGGTTGTGGCGGGAAGGGACCAATCACCTTTCTTCAAATAAGCCTTTCGTTATTAAGTCCAAGCTTCGTCCCGAAAGTATTAATTAAATGCGCCTCTTTTGTTTTTTCAAGCATTAAGAGTGATTAAGGATTGTCTTGTGGCAACAGCATTTGCCGATTAACATAGACTGCATCTAATTATGACTCCAGGTTCTTGTTTATGGTCGGAAAGAACCAGGCGCTAATCACAACGAAGTACCCGATAATTTAAAGAATGGGGCACGGATAAAAGTTCTATGTTCGTCGCTTTTTTTTTTTCTTTCTCATGTGTTAGAATTTTACTTAATGATCTCAGTGTATTTGTAGTTTTGAAATTTTTCTGTGCTAGATTTATATCTGCTTCGTGGAATTTTGGATTTGATTTAAAATTACTTTGGCATGAAATAAAAGTAAATCCTTTGTTTACTTGTAAGATGTGTACTTTGTAAGATGGAAATAAAAATATAAATATTTCTCAATTTAAAGAATTTAGTGTTAAAAGTGGACGCATTAAAATTAATTTAGTCCTTTTCTTTTCATGTTGCATTTAGTTCCTTAATGACTAATTTATGTGATTTCATTTAATGAATGTTGTGATTTTTATTTAACAAATTAATTAACTTCTTAAAAACACCTATATAGCTAAAAATATTTATAAAATGAAATGATTTTATTGCTTTCGTTTTTAACAGTGATAATCATGCAGATACTGCGTAAAAACTTTGTTGCAGTGATAATTTTTATAGGTCATGTCCTGCACAAGTAATCATGTGTCTTGAGCCTTCAAATTTTGGAGGGCTCAAAGAAATTCGAGAGTTTTAACGGCTTATATATATATGTGTGTGTGTGTGTGTGTGTGTGTATTAATAACTAAAAATATTTCAAAGAAAATTATTGGTCCAGTCTTTTCAGGCGAAAAAAAAAAAAAAAAAGAAATGTCATCAATGAGATTTTGTATACTGTATTGCGATAACATATGGTAATAAGGTAGAAATAATAAAAATAGAAATATATATGGTAAAAATTAAAGATTTACTTCTATAAATAATTCTTGTTGTAATTGGAAATATATTGCTTTAAAGGAATCTTAACAGAATCGGTGAGAAATAGTTTGAGCAATGTATTACTTTTTCAAGCAAATTCGGTAAGTGTCTTTATATTTAATTTATAACTGTAATTTTAAGTCTACAATGTTTTTAAATTTGGACTAGAAGTCAAATACCAAAACAAGCTTCAATCTTACACGTCTTTGTGCTATATTTCTTTTAAACGTCGAGAGTGACAATAGGCAGCAGAGCACAAAGATTGAGTTTCGAACTTACTTATAATAGTGGTTCATGGCCTAACGAAAAAAAAAGGCCAGGGTTCCTAGGGCCCCGGAGAGCCTGGCCATGTCCTTGCCTTGGAATTACTTTGTTCTAAATGAAAAATTTCGTTACAATGATATAACGTCATGTAGTAAGATTTCATAGTCCTGCTTACAATTTGAGTAAACATACATTCCATTCTAGTGATATATATCGAATAATATAGAAGTGCTGATGTTGAAGTTATGAGAAAATGAAATATTCATTTTTGACAAAAGAGTGGTCGAAGGACTTAGAACCTGTTTCTAAGACAAGGGTGTCGAGAATCTGTAAAAATAGCAAAATCTAAATTTACCTGGGGTTAAAATCTTATGTCTTAGTTATCTCTCTCTCTGTTTTTTTCTATCTTATAAATGATAAAGTCATAAAAAATTAACTTAAGACAATAATGTACTATATACTGTTAATGAGACACTGTTGAAAATTTGTTCCACTCAATATCGATGTTTTGATTACGGATCATTAGAGAGTTTACTTTCACAATGTATTAGACAGTAATCCAGATAGATCCTAATGTTTTTACCGCAGATAGTCAAACTTTTATAAAAAAAAATTCCATAATGCAAGAAAGTGTTTGCAGAATTTGAGCAAGACTGATAATCCAAGATAAATAAAAGCATTTAATTATTTTTCTATCTAATTACAACTATATTGCAGATAAGTAGAAAAAAACCCCTTTCAAATAATAGTTTGTAAATTTTGGTTTAAGATTTTTTTCTCTAACTTTTAAATATTATTTGATAAGAATAGTAAAAATACATGCATAATTTACTATGATTTTGAAATGCAAAATGCTTATCAAAATTATTTTTTATTTTCAGGATCCCCGTGCTCCTAAATCGTTGGCAATTCCAAATTCTACAACAAACGATCGCAATTCTATCTTCAATGGACCACCTTTGACGGGATTTCGTAATAATGAAGTTCGGAGTGTCATGTTATATGGAGTGCCAATAGTGGCGCTCGTTATAGACGGCTATGAAAGGCTTTGCTTGGCGCAGATTTCTAACACTTTGCTTAAGAGCTTTAGTTATAATGAAATCCACAATAGAAGAGTCGCCCTTGGTATAACTTGCGTACAGTGTACTCCCGTTCAACTTGAATTACTGAGAAGAGCTGGTGCTATGCCTGTATCATCAAGAAGGTGCGGACTGATTACAAAGAGAGAAGCAGAGAGACTCTGTAAGAGTTTTTTAGGCGATACGCGGCCTCCTAAGCTCCCAGACAACTTCGCCTTTGATGTGATACATCAATGTGCTTGGGGTTGCAGAGGGTCTTTTGTTCCTTCTCGTTATAACAGTTCGAGGGCCAAATGCATTAAATGCACATACTGCGGGCTATTCTTCTCACCAAACAAGTTCATTTTTCATTCGCATCGTCTACCCGATTCTAAATATGTCCAACCGGATGCTGCGAATTTCAATTCTTGGAGAAGACATATCAAACTCGGCGGTTCACCACCTGAAGAAGTGATATATGCTTGGGAAGATGTCAAGGCGATGTTCAATGGAGGGTCCAGGAAACGAGTTTTAAGCTGCGAAAATATTTCTAGGAATTCTAGTAGTAGTGACGGCAGTAAGAGGTCAAGAAATCCTAGTAGAGTCGATTCAGTGCCCAGCAGCTCAGAATCCAGCGTCCATCCGAAGCCTCCATATTTTCCTGTAGTTCCTCTTCCCAATAAGGGATTTTCGTTAGCACCCGCTGCTGCACCTTTCGTTCCACCAGCTGGACCCACTCCTTTCGGACTTCCCACTGGAAAGCCAATATCACCTGCGGATATAAGACAGACATTTGCAGAATATATGTGGGCTGGTAAACAACCTTTTCCTTTACCGTATGGTAGCGTATTGTGGCCACGACCTGCGGGTATAGTTCCTACAGCTCCGCCAGTTGAATTGAGAGAAACAAGAAATGTCCCAGAAACGACATTGCCATATCTTGCAGACACAACTACACTAGTTGATCCAGGTAATTATTTTTTTTTTCATTATTATGCTTTAATATGGACTGAATGCCTTTATAAAAAAAATTGATACGTATAGTTAATTTACTGAGCTATTTAATAATTTATATCACAGAGAGTTCAAAAACCTTTCCGTATTGAGAAAAGTTTGATAATTTTTAAGTTAGAACAAAATTAATTATCAACCTATGAGCTTAATTAATTAAATCATCCAATTGCATTTGTATAAATTAAATAATCAAGAACATGTAATACATAACATAATGCTTCGATCGTTTATTATTTTAATTTTTGTTCAATTTTAAGCTTTTAAGTGTCCGAGAGAAAAACATTTCAGCATTCATCAGTATGCGATACGCTAATGCTGAGATTTTCTCTCTATCACGCAAGTTTCTCTCTCAAAATCAGAAAAAAACTCACAGAAAATATAGGTGGGACAAAAGCTTTATATATATATATATATATATATATATATATATATATATATATATATATATATATATATAACACCTTTTATTTTAAGGGGGGCGAGGGATCGTCGCAGTCTTATATAACTCAAGAACCAAGATAATGTTTGGTATTTTTTATTGTTAAGTTTTAATTGGAGCTGGATGCCTTTATTAATATTTTTTTTATAATGTATAATTAGGTTATTGACAGCCATTTTAAAAATTTATCAAACAAAGAGTTAACGAGCCATTCCAAATTGTGAACATTTTTATTTTCTAGGAAGAAAAGATAATTCTAAGAATTAATTATATACCATTGAGTTTAATTAATTAAATCAATCAATCATATTTGAACAAATTAATCTACTGAACGTGTAATATATAATGAACGAAATTGCCGGTAATGTTTTTTTCACTATTATGTTTTAATGTGAGTTTAAAGCTTTTATTACTGCTTGTTTAAAAGCGTGCAATATAATGGTTGATATTTTATTTATTTATTATTATTTATTTATTATATTTATTGCATAAGAAAAAGTTGCAGAGCAATTCTGGTTGTAAAATGTTCGACTTTTTTCTAAGTTAACTATAAATTAGTGAGATTAATTACTTATGCCAATGAATCATATAGCTCACCCGAAAAACTCCAAAAAGTTTCTGCTGCGTTTTATGTTTTATTCCTTTAATATATCTGACTTAGGTGCGTCTTCTTACAGGAAAAGTGGCAGAAGTGCATTTATCCGGTAGACAGGTAGATCAATTTTTTTACTACATTACGCTACGTGTTACTTTGCCACCACCACCGAGGAAGAGGGAGGGGATAAAATTGCTCGATATTCCTTATCTTTTCAACGCCTGGGTTGTTAAGAGTTTAAGTATTTCATCTACGCTTTTACAGCAGCATGCAGATTTAGAAGTTTAAGTTTTATGTTACAGTTTTAAAAAATTGCAAATGCTCTTTTGCCTCAGAGAAATATAAAATTATCAGTTGTGTCACTTTTCTTTCGGCTGAGCGGTATATGAATAAATTAATCTACTAAACTTTTTATTTGTTTTTTAATCTTTAAATTATTACTAAAAAACATTTTTATGTTGGAATAAATAAAAAGGGTGAACTGTTATGGGACTCGATTTAAGAGGACTCTCTGGCAAAACGGCTTTCGCTTCACAGACCGCAAACTTCTATGTGGGAAAAATTAAACAAAAATGATTACAGTAGAGTCCCGATTATCCGAGTTAATATGGACCAAGCTCACCTCGGATAATTAAAAAACTCGGATAAACCAGATTTACACAAATCGTCACCAACTAAGAAGAGGAAATATAAATTTTCCCTTAATTCATTAATTTTTATGGTAAGGTTAGTTGGGGTAACTGGGCCCACGAGGTAACTGGGCTATAGGCTATTTTATAAAAAACTGTTGGTGTTTTTTAAGTTTTAGCTTTTGTGAACAATGCACCTTAATCTCTACTTCCTAAACAACGTGTGTCAACTCAATCATAACTCTCACTTTGTTGTGATAGGTTGTCAAAAATTTACGTTTCGTTTTTTAAAAACAACGTCAATATGGTTGAACTTCCTGAGCTTTTTATTAAAATACTGTAAGTACTTTTATTGAACAATCTTTTTTTTTAAAGATTAGGAATATAACTACATTAATATTATTAGGTATCTATACATATTTACTTCATGTTTCAAATGTAAGCCCGGTGTTCCAGTTACCTCATAAATCTTTCAAAAATGGGGTAACTGGGACATGTATCCGGGGTAACTGAAGCCTGCTGGATCCAATTACCCCAATAGTTATAAATAAATTTTTTGAATTTCTCTTACTACGGGAAGGAAATTTCTCCATTGTTTTTTGCTCACAGTAAAGAAAATGATAGAATACCTTATTAAAATTACGTAATAAAATTAAAAAAAAGCATATTGGGTGGTATCAAACCAAATTGCTTGACTCCTTGAGAGGCGGTGATACCGTTATGGCATCACTTAATTTTAATTCCTAATTGCCACATTGGCACCGGAATTTTATAATGAAAATTTCACTTTTATTAAGTACGCGAAAATGTACTTTTACTTGTTTTCAAATAGATTCTCTTGTAAACATTGGTGTCATTAAATTATTTCAACATTTTACGAATGCAAGTACCTTGCCCCTGAAAGCGAGATAGCCAAACCTTGAAATTGTACGACACACAGGGATCGCATTCTATAGGGAAACTTTTATCGTTTCTACCACTAATTTGAAAATAATATCTTCATCGCACCTTTCTTTAGAATATGTTAAATAAAATGATCATGAAGGTAACGCATTAAGGGTTCTGGTAGGAACAATAAAATTTTCTCTATATAATGCGACCCCTGGATACAGATAAAGTACTTAAGTACTTACGTAGTCGTTTGTTCATAGATTTACCTCGCTATTTTTTCGCTTAAAATACCCATGTGACTTTTATACTTATTACCTATACTAAAGTACATAAGTACTTACTTAAGTTTTATGTTTTTGGTATAAATAAATCTAATATTTTCACTTTTAGGGCTTTTTTTAGACATATCGACAACAAACGTTTCCCTTACAATGCTCTTTATTGACATATAATTTACATGATCTGCTTGGTTTGAATTTTTTTAAGTTGTTTACACTTTTTCAAACAGGACCTGATATCCGATATGAAAAAAATAAACGCGTGTGGAACATAGACCCCCCTGGTCCATTTATCCCCATTTTTATGGGTCAACTGCACCCATGAGGAAAGAAAGATAAAATATGCATATTTTTATATTTTTAAATATTAAAATGTAATTTTGAGCATTTCTGTCTGAGAGAGGGAACCTAACTGAACACATTTACAGAAGTTTAGACTTTAATTCAAATAAATATGAGCTTTTTGAAGCTGAATTGTCAGAAGCTCCAGAGTCACATTGTAAAATCATGGCCCAGTTGCCTTAACTAACCTTACTAGCAACATTTATTTGATGTGCATTTCTTTTTTTTTTCTGCAGTATTACGCAACTGCATAGCTACCAATTTCTAAGATTTTTTTCTTACCTCTAAAACTTACCAGTAAGTTTTGCCGAAATCTAATAATTGTCAACGATTAAATATGGCAAAAACTTGTATTACATTTTAGAGGTAACAAAACCGTACAAATTGGTAGCTATGTGATTCTATCAGTGTCATGAAAATTGCAGGTGTAGCCTCTTCTTTCTGCACAAAGTATTAAATAATTTTTTTCAATCGAACTTATACCTTTGGATGTATTCATTACATAATGCAATACGTATACATATTTCAGTTCATCAACATTTTGAACTTTCGAGTATTTTCATAACCGAATATTGTCAAATGAAGCACAAAATGAGCCCCAGTTTAATTTAAAATAGCGTTACTCTACGTTAACAGAGCGCTAAATGAAAAACCAGTTTTGGAGGTTAAAAATGAAAACATTTAGTGGAAAGAATACCAGACATTTTACTTAGAATTTTATTTTTGTGCATTCTTTCTTTTCTGTCTTTTATGCAGTGCAGGTTAAAATGCAAAATTTTAGATGAAAGTGCACCAGACTTTTTTTTTTTAGAATTTACTTATTTATATATTTTTCTTTTTTTTAATGCATATGTTAAAGAACATTGTCAAATTCTAGACGAAATATGTCCCGGTTAAATTTCAAACAATGCTACTCCGCGTTACTGAAGGAAAAACTAGTTTTACAGGTTAAAAATGAAAGCATTTAGATGAAAGAACAGATCTTTTGCTTAGATTTTTTATCAATCTCCCATCTTTTCTTTTTTTATGCAGTATAGATTAAAATGCCAATTTTATATAAAAGGGTGTCATTCTTTTTGCTTAGAATTCATTGTTTTTCTTCTTTCTTTCATTATGTAAAAGAATACTGTCAAACGCCGAACGAAATAAGCCAGGTTAAATTTAAAATAGCATTACTCCGCATTAACAGAACACTAAAGGAAAAACCAGTTTTACAGGTTACAAATGAAAACACCTGGATGAAAGAATACCAGATGTTTTGCTGAGAATTTACATTTCGCTCATTCTTTCTTTCTTTTTTTTTCTTCATGCAGTGCAGGTTAAAATGTAAGATTTTCGGTGGGCGCTCTGTCTTAAGAATTATTGGACGGAATTTAATAAAACTTTAGATTCAGTTAGTCTCTAGTATATATTGGTGCTGATTACTTTTTGGTGTAAATCGCTGGCGCTGCTATGCTGCATTATTCATTACTTCCAGAATAGCTATATCTCAAGAAGTAAAGCAAGGATTTTCAGAAAACTTCAGATTCAGTTAGTTCTTGATATAATTCGGTGCTGGTAACCTTTTGGTGCAAATCGACCAATAGGTGCTGCTGTTATGCTGCATTATTCATGATTATCGCAATAGCTCTATCTCAGGAACTAATGCACGAGTTTTCGTCAATCTTCATATTCAGTTAGCCCCTGATATGAATTAGTGCTGTTTAGTTTTTAGTGTAAATCGCCCAACAGGTGGCGCTACTATGCTGCAATTTTCACGATTTCCGCAATAGCTGTATCTCAAAAACTAATGCAGGAATTTTCATCAAACTTTAGATTCAGTCAGTCCCTGATATAATTTTTTCCTGATAAGTTTTTGTGTAAATTGCCGAAGAGGTGCCGCTGCTATGCAGAACTTTTCACGATTTTAGAAATAGCTCTATCTCAAAACCTAACGTACGGATTTTCATTAAACTTCAAATTCAATTAGAAGTTCACGTAAGTCGGACCTGATTAGATTTCGGTATAAATCACCTAACCGGTGGCGCTGCTGTGTGGCACTTTTATCAAGAAGTATTAACATGTATGAGACAGAAGAAAGTTTTGGGACTGACACATCCGGCCAGTTTAATATTATCTTAATCTGTTTATAATGAACTTAATTCGGTACTGACAATAAAAGCAGTGCATATTTAAACTTCATTTGGCATTTCATAAAACTAAATTCAGCATAGTAATAACCTTTTTTTCTACAGTGTAGCTAAAACAAAACCTTCGTTCAACGTTTACATTTGGCATTGTGTTAAGCGCGCTTCGAAAGGAGGTCACAAAATTGCAACGCCGCCTTGGTTCTTGCCACGTTTTTCCAGATAGGTTTTTAATTAATTTTTAAAGTCACTCGAGGCGTATTGAAAGATCCATTAAATGCAAAATAGTCGCGAATCCCATAGTATTTATGTAATTCATTCTAATTAAGGCGTCTCCAGGGCTCTTAAAATTGGAAAAAATGAAAAAAGAGACCATTTTCAGCATTTAATATTTTAAAATGTGTATGATTTTAAAACACAATTTTTATTGAGATGAAAGATATGAGTACTTTCTTTCATTTTATGTATTTAAAAAATTGCAAGATGCAGAATTACCATTTACAAGATGCTCCAAACAGTCAGACATTTGACAAGCAGAAAATTGGTATAACAGCTTACGCGCGCGATTAGAAAATAAATATTGCAACTAGAATAAAAAAATTTGTAACTACTTATACTTCAGATTGTAGTAATTAACCTGAACCTGAATAAATTTGTATTTAAAGCATTTTTATATTTTAATACAAAGTTGTATTTAGCTAATACAAAACTTTGAAAATTTCACCAACACAATCACTCAAAAAAATATTTTTGAACAATAAAAAGGAAATGTTAGGTTCAGTATATACAGATTAACATGAAACATATGTTTCGAAAATTTCATGAAAAAATTTTGAGATATTGTGCGCGTTATGCCCAAAACAGTCATTTGGAGAAAAATGACTTAAAAGTTTCGAAAATGCAGCTTCAGCTATTGAGCGGGTATAATTCTAAAAGCCTTGACTTCTGTTCTAATGAGAATTTGAAGGAAACAATTATATTAAAATGTTCAGAAAAGATAGAAGATTAAGATCTAAAAAAAATTGAAATTAAAATTTTTTTGAAGCTCTAAGAGTCCTGACACCCCTTCAATTAGTCTGTTTTTAATAATTTGACGTATATTGCTTTTATACTGTTACTGGACATTGCTTTAAAAGCCGATGGTACATAGAATACGCCGCCCCTGTCATTATGTGTGTCCAAACCGTCCATATCTTTAAGGGTTAGTATGTCGGCTAATTACTGACGATTTTTTTCGAAAATCATGATCAACAATGCTTTTATACTTCTGCTACGATAGGCACCTCCAGCGCTGCTCAACACTTTTGCTGAATGCTCGTAAATCGAAATTTGTGTGTAACGAAAAAATGCGATTTTCTCAAAAACTATGTGACCTAGGGTAATCGCTATGATTTTCCGGCAAGGTTTAAGTTAACGTCTACTACCTCTAACTTGATCATAATTTTAGTTTCGGTAGATTCGGAATTATATTGGGAGGGGGGACATATTTTTGCGCTACATTTTTGACGATTTCTTTGAAAATGTAATACCTAATATTTAAAAAAATGTATTTTTGAATTCAGCGTTACGAAAGCTTTCACACGATATCCCACACGATATAACAAAAAAAAAAAGTTTTTTTTTTTTTTTTTCAAGTAACTTAATTTGCCACTCCACATTTTTACTAAATATATCTATAAATGTTTAATAATCTGAAAATATGCGGGTCAATAGTCTTTATTACTTCCCCCCCCCCCCAATTTGAATTTACCACGTTCCATAGTTTAGGAGTAAAATGGCTGTGACAGACAGGCACAGAAGTGATCTTATAATGGTTCCGTTTTTACTTTTTACGTACAGAACCCTAAAAATGAAAACATTTAGATGAAAGAACAGATCTTTTACTTAATTTTTTTTTATCACTCTTTCTACTTTTCTTTTTTTATCCAGTATAGGTTAAAATGCCAATTTTATATAAAAAGGCGTCAGTCTTTTTGCTTAGAATTACTGTCAAATGTCGAACGAAATAAGCCAGGTTAAATTTAAATAGCATTACTCTGCATTAAAAAAACACTAAAGGAAAAACCAGTTTTACATGTTACAAATGAAAACATCTGGATGAAAAAATACCAGATGTTTTGCTGAGAACTTTCATTTCGCTTATTCTTTCTTTTCTTTTTTTTATGCAGTGCAGGTTAAAATGCAAGATTTCCTGTAAAAGTATTCAGGACTTTTTATTTAGAATTTATTTATTTATACTTTTGTAGCAGTGTACTTTTAATGCAGTGTGTTAATATTGTCAAATGCCATACGAAATATGTCCAGGTTATATATAATGAAAACATTGATGAAAGAATACCAGATGTTTTGCTGAAATCTTTCTTTTCTTTTCTTTTCCTTTTTTAGAGTTTCGTACTTAAAAAGTAAAAACAGAACCATTATAAGATCACTCTTGTGTCTGTTTATCTATCACAGCCATTTTACACGTAAACTATGAAGCGTGGAAAATGAAATTGTGAGAAGTAATAAAGACTATTGATCCACATATTTACAGATTATTAAACATTTACAAATATTTTTTTAGGAAAAATGTAAAGGGGCTAATTAAGTAACTTGAAAAAAATATTTTTTCTTTGTATATCGTGTGGGGTATCGTGTGAAAGCTTTCGTAACGCTGAACTCAAAAATACATTTCTTTTAATCTTAGGTGTTATATGTTCAGAGATATCTTCGAAAATGTAGCGCAAAAATATATCCCCCCCCCCCCCTTTGCCCATCTATTTCCGAATCTACTGAAACTACAATTATGAAAAAATTAGAGGAAGTAGACGTTAATTTAAACTTTGCAGGAAAATTATAGCGATCACCCCGCTCACACAGATTTTTGAGAAAATCGCATTTTTCCGTTACACAAAAATTTCGATTTTCGGGCATTCAGCAAAGGTGTTGAGAAGCGCTGGAAGTACCTATCGTAGCAGAAGTATAAAAGCATTGTTGATAATAATTTTTGAAAAAAAATCGTCGGCAATTAGCCGAGATATTAACCCTTAAAGAAACGGGACGGTTTAGACATATATAATGAGAGGGGCGGCGTACTCTATATACCACCGGATTTTAAAGCCTAGATAACAACTTTTAATGATACTTTTGTGTAATACAAAGTTGAGTAGCAGCATAAAAGCAATAAACATAAAATTGTTAAAAATAGACTAATTTAATTAGAATTAATTACAGAAATACTATGGGATTCGCGACTAGTATGCATGGAGTAGATCTCTCAATACGCCTCCCGAGTTTTCGAAAGTTAATTAAAAATCTATCTGGAATAACGCGGCGCGGACCAAGGCGGCGTTGCTACTTTGCAACCTCCTTTCGAAGCGCGTTTAGTAAAATGCCAAGTTTAAACTTTGTACCAGGGTTTTGTTTTTGCTACTCTATAAAATGGAAAGATTACTACGACGCTGAATTTATCTTTATGAAATGCCAAAATGAAGTGTCAATATGCAATACTTTTACTGTCAGTGCCGAATTAAGTTCATCATAAACAGATTGGAATAATATTTAAATACAAGCTATACAGATTAGCAATATTTGATGTTATTTGGCTTCATATCTCTGTGAACTTTTACGGTATACCCATTCATACTTATCTAGTATATATACAGCTATTCCAAACCCTACGTTTTATAGTTTTTTACAAAGTCTTATTTTTCTTTTTGTAACGATTTTTTTTTAAATAAAACAGTTAATAATTCATATATTTATTTTTCGTAATCCTCTGAGAGCGAGTAATACTCGTACTTGACCGTTTATTTAATGCAGTGCAGGTTATATTGTAAAATTTTACATAAAAGTGTACCACACTTTTTATTTAGAATTTACTTATTTATATTTTTTTCATTTCTTTTTACTTTCGTCTATCTTTACAAGAAGAAAGTATTGGATTCGTGAAAATTTTCGACTTCCGGTTTTCGATGGATTTATACGTTTTAGAATGTCCTGAACACGATTTGATGGTTTTTAGAAAATGTCTATCTGTCACTCTGTCTGTGACTCTGTCACTCTGTCACTCAGTCACTCTGTGAGTCTGTATGTGACAAAAATTTTGTGGGCGCTCTATCTCAAGAACTAATGCACGGAATTTCACAAAACTTCATATTCAGTTAGACCTTGATATAAACTGGACCTGATTAGGTTTTGGTGAAAATCGCCCAACAGGTGGCGCTGCTATGCGGCATCTTTCACGATTTCTGCAATGCCTATATCTCAAGAACTACTGCACGTATTTTCATAAAACTTCAGATACAGTTAGTCCAACATATAGGTTGCTGTTGATTACTTTTTTATGAAAATCGCCTAACAGGTGGCGCTACTATGCTGCATTATTCATGATTATCTTAATAGCTCTAACTCAAGAAAAGATGCACGAATTTTCATCAAACTTCAGATTCAGTTAGTCCCTGATATAAATTAGTGCTGTTTAATTTTTGGTGTAGATCGCCCAATAGGTGGCGCTGCGGTGCTGCATTTTTGACGATTTCCGCAAGAGCTGTATCTCAAGAACTAATGCTAGAATTTTCATCAAACTTCAGATTTAATTAGTCCTTGACATGAACTGACGTTTTCTGCATTTTGGTGTAAATCGCTCAACAGGTGGCGCTGCTATGCTGCATTTTTTGCGATTTCTGCAATAGCTTTATCTCAAGAACTAATGCTTGGATTTTCAATAAACTTCAGATTCAAGTATACCTTGATATCAATTAGTGATGTTTATGTTTTGGTGTAAATGGCTCAACAGGTGGCTCTGCTTTGCTACATTTTTCAGAATTTCCGCTATAGCTCTATCTCAAGAACTAATGCACGAATTTACATCAAACTTCAAATTCAGATATACTTTGATATGAATTGGTACTAAATCGATGTTATTTCTTGTACTATTTAAATGATTTAATTGACATATTTATATAGAAGAAAGTTTTGTGATGGCCACAACATACTAGTTTTAATGTAGTATGTTAAAGAATTTTGTCAAATGCCGTAAGAAATATGTCCCGGTTAAATTTCAAACTCTCCCTGAAACTCTCTCTTTAACGTAACTCTGCGTTAAAGAACACTGAAAAAAAAAACTAGTTTTACAGATTAAAAATGAAAACATTTAGAAGAAAGAACAGATCTTCTGCTTACATTTTTTTTTATCATTCTTTCTACTTTTTTTTTATGCAGTATCGGTTAAAATGCCAATTTTATATAAAAGGGCGTCAGTTTTTTTCCTTAGGATTTGTAGTTTTTTCTTCTTTCTTTCAGTATGTAGAAGAATACTGTCAAACGCCGTACGAAATAAGCCCGGTTAAATTTAAAATAGCATTACTCTGCATTAACGAAACACTAAAGGAAAAGCCAGTTTTACAGGTTACAAATGAAAACATTGATGAAAGAATACCAGATCTTTTGCTGAAAATTTTCTTTTCGTTCATTCTTTCTTTTCTTTTCTTTTTCTTTTTTTTTTATATATATATAGTGCAGGTTAAATTGTAAAATTTTAGATAAAAGTGTACCAGTCTTTTTATTAAGAATTTACTTATTTATATTTTTTCCTAGCTTTTTTTAATGCAGTATGTTAAAGAATATTGTGAATTGCCATACGAAGTATGTATATGTATATCCTTGTTAAATTTCAAATAGTGTTACTCTGCGTTACAGAACAGTGAAAGAAAAACTAGTTTTACAGGTTAAAAATGAAAACATTTAGATGAAAGAACACATCTTTTGCTTAATTTTTTGTTATCATTCTTTCTACTTTTCTTTTTTTATGCAGTATAGGTTAAAATGCCAATTTTATGTAAAAGGGCGTCAGTCTTTTTGCTTAGAATTACTGACAAATGTCGAACGAGATAAGCCAGGTTAAATTTAAAATAGCATTACTCTGCATTAACAGAACACTAAAGGAAAAACCAGTTTTACAGGTTACAAATGAAACATCTGGATGAAAAAATACCAGATGTTTTGCTGAGAATTTGCATATCGCTCATTCTTTCTTTTCTTTTTTTTTATGCAGTGCAGGTTAAAATGTAAAATTTTTGGTAAAAGTATTCAGGAGTTTTTATTTAGAATTTATTTATTTATACTTTTTTCTTTCTCTTTTTTTTTAATGCAGTGTGTTAATATTGTCAAATGCCATACGAAATATGTCCAGGTTATATATACAGGTTACAAATGAAAACATTGATGAATGAATAGCAGATGTTTTGCTGAAACTTTTCTTTTCATTCATTTTTTCCTTTTTTTTTTCTTTTTTTAATATAGTGCAGGTTATATTGTAAAATATTAGATAAAAATGTACTACAATTTTTATTTAGAATTTACTTATTTATATTTTTTCCTTTCTTTTTTTAATGTAGTATGTTAAAGAATTTTGTTAAATGTCGTAAGAAATATGTCCCGGTTAAATATCAAATAATGTTACTCTGCGTTACAGAACACTGAAGGAAAAACTAGTTTTACAGGTTAAAAATGAAAAGATTTAGAAGAAAGAACAGATCTTTTACTTATTTTTTTTTTATCACTCCTTCTACTTTTCTTTTTATATGCAGTATAGGTTAAAATGCCAATTTTATATAAAAGGCCGTCAGACTTTTTGATTAGAATTACTGTTAAATGTCGAACGAAATAAAAATAGGTTAAATTTAAAATAGCATTACTCTGCATTAACACAACACAAAAGGGAAACCCAGTTTCACAGGTTACAAATGAAAACATTGATGAAAGAATACCAGATCTTTGCCTGAAAATAAAACAATGAATCTTCGTAGAATAGCAATGGAACTCTTTTATAAGTAAAATTTTTCTGTAATACGTTTTTTGTACAAAGATTACAAAAAACTTAGCTTTAATGGATTATTATTCTCACTATAGGATTTTGTCCCAGCAAAAATCAATTGTAATAATAACAACAGTAAGAAAAATAATATATTAAGTAGTAAGAAAATTCTTTAAAGTTCATTCGATTAGCCAAAAAAGTTAATGTGAATTGAATTATCTTATAGTATATCATTATTGTTTTGATTTTTGCTGTTAATTCAGGCTAATTAATATCAAATAAAAACAAATAAATAAAAAACACAAAGTATAAAAAGTATATTTTTTCATCTAAAGTCGGAAAAGGAAATACGAAGCTGTTGCTGTGCATATAGATTCTTCTACGATTGATGAATACTGCTTACAACTCGTTAATTGAAGCGTTATTTTAATTTTTTGTCATTGTTTTGTGTTAATTAATATTAATTAAAAAGAAAACTTTAAAAAACACAATTAGACATAAAAAGTATTTTCCAATTAAAATTTGAAAAAGAATTTCGATAATTTGAATGCGGAACAAATTCTTTCTTCTATACGGGTCCTAATTGCCGATTAAGGGGACATGTTAAATAAAGCATTATGTCATTCATTTTTGTTGCTATTTTATGCTAATTAATATTAATACGATGTTTCCTACTAAAATTCCAAGAAGAAAGTTCAAATTGGTTCTGAATACATAAATTTCTTTCTACGTTTGCTAATTGCTGGTTTCGATTGTTAATCAAACTATTGTTTCATTTACGTTTTTCTGTTATTTCGTTTTAACTAACATTTATGTAGAAAAACACAGATAAAAAACGCAATCGATTTGAAATTTTGAAAACTTCAACAATTGAAAAAGGCTGTTCTCAAATCCAAACTAGCTGCTTTTTGACCCATTTCTGAATGCATTTTTATTCGTAAACGCAAAGAATTAGTATATTTTCTTTTCAGATATTTAGAAATCGAACGGTTTTTCCAGTTTTTTATTTTATAAAGGCGAAGAACATCAGAGTTGACGTTTTAAGCTAATTTTCGAGCCACGATGGACCTGAAAAACTCGTCATCTAGGAGCAGATCGTACTCAACGTGTAAATACATTTATCGAAAAGGGAAATATATCATGCAATCCAAAACACTTCAATAGTGATGCAGGGACTGACTAATGCAGCGACATTCGGGGCAGATGCCAAGGGCCATCCCTTTCAGGGGGCCCCATTGGAATAATCAAGATTTTAATTTTAAAATGTCAAATGCTTAAAATTGGCCAAAAGTGATCGAAATTCATATAATTTCAAACATTTGGGAAGGGAGTGCGGCCCCCTTCTCCTACCCCCTTTACCGACGCAAGAAAACGAACTATACCATTAGAAAACTAATGATAAAAATTATATTATAACAAATTAGTATTCTATTGTTTTCAAAAGAAATTCTTTGTTGACGTTTTTCTCGTAACGAGGCAAGTTAAATCCATTAATTATGATCAATTGGAGGCATTTCCTTTTAGACACCTTGTAAAATAAGTAAGATAAGCAAAATAAAAGTTTGCAAACAAATACTCTTGTCAACCAATCCATCATTTTTCTTCTATTATCCTACTAGTATTTTTTCTTAAGATTGTGACCATCTTTTTGTGATACCCTGTATACAGATGTGAATAGTATTACCTGATACAAAATTTATGCGTACATGCAATATATATGAAGTTTAGTTACTAGCCACTTCCACATTATTCGCAAACATATTCTATGGATATAGGTAGAAAAGGATTGCAGAATAACACTTGTCATGGCGCCCTAGATAGCCAAAGACGGACCCTATATAGTCATGGCTGCAAATGTCATACTTTTACGTTTAAAAATGCTTCCATAAATGTGACAGAAAATTTCACGGAGAAAAATATTTTTTTTTTTTTAAATACCTTAAGTACCAAATAACGAGTACCTTTCTATATCGATCTGTTTAGCTTCTCTTTTTTTTAGGTCGACCGCTGTCATCGGCCAGCGAGGGAACCTCCTTGTCGTTTCCCGATCGGGACAGCCCCGGAAGCCCCCTCAGGGCAGGGCACGCGTCCGCCTTCCGCCCTGTGGGTCGTCGGTCGCCCCCGAGAGTCGACTCGGACGCGGACACAACGACGGGCGGCGTCCGCTGCGGCAGCTGCTGCGGCGGAGGTGCGTCCTCCGCTGACGAAGTGGACGTGACGGACGTGAGCGAGGACGGAGAGGCATGCCGGAGCGCGTCTGCGCTGCCCGGCATTGAAGAACCGACGACGCCCGACACCAGCGCCGAAAGCCTCGGAAAGACGGTGAGAGGAGATTTTTTTTTTTTTCTTTTACAGGCTACTGTTTCCACAAATGTGATTTTGAAAATGTGATAATGAAATGTGAGTTAACAAAATGTTCTTTTTCTCTGATTTAAAAAACAACGGTAAAATTTATTTTTCGCAGAGTGACTTAAAATAATTAAACACTAAAAGAAAAAGGAACGAAGACTTTTTCGTCAGGGGGGAAACCTGTCCTCATGAATCACCCGTTTAGGATAAATTTTAAATACAAGAAAGTAAAATTAAAAACATGACTAAAAATTGACTTCTGTAGGGGTTCAAGACGGAGAGGGGGTGGGGGGGAGACAGAATTCCCGGATTCAAAAATCTATTTATTGTTTCGATTGTCCTGAAAATTAAAAGTTTTTAAAAAATAATTTTTTGGATATTTAATACCAGTAGACACGTGTGATGTTTTCGCACTCCAGTTTTTCAGCTTATTTGATGTTACTCTGTTCATTATTATTTTTTTTTCTTTTATTTTTATTTTTATTTTTTATTTATTTATTTATTTTTTTTTTTTTTTTTGTCCAACAAACTGTTTTAACAAAATGTGAGCATATTATATCAAAAGTTTGTTCAAAAACTTTTCGCATGATACGTCATCATCGTTGTGTGTTTGGTATTTGCAAAGAAAAAGGGATGTTGGCATCAGAAATGTATGATAATTGCATTAACCCTTTCAAGGGCAAGTAATTTTGTTTCTGTAATGTCGAATTCACACCGGAATTTTTGAAAAGTTTTATTTGAAAATAAAGAAATCCAATTTTATAACTTTCTTTTCACCAAAGTTATAAAACTAAAATTCAATTAAAAGATTCTGGTGCAAATGTTGATTAAAATTAAGTGATATATAATATATTCCACCACCCCTCAAGGGTTAAATGAATTCATATTTCTCCAGTTTTCATTTTGTACATTCTAAGACGTCCGTAGTTCCTGTTATTTTATTTTAACAGAGATCGCGATAATAGGATAAATAAGTGTATTTTCAGAATAATACTATGTTTAATATATAGTAGAATAATTCGGTACTTGTGAAAGAAAAGTTGAATGGAAATTACGACAATTTAACGCCATAAAAATAATTAAGTTTTATTAATTTAAAATCATGTTTCATTTTAATGTTTAAAAAATTGATACGCGTATTGTAAATAAATATGACGTCACTTTTGCGTTTAAAAAATACAGTATATTGAAAAAACTTTTTATACAAAATATGTTAATTAGTCTGTATTTGAATAGCGAAATTTTAAATTGAATAAAAATCTAAACACTTAAATGGGATAAAAAGCAGCATGCGTCAATTTTTCGATTATAATTCCCTTATACAGGGTGTCCGGGCTGTAAGTATCCAAAAGTTATGGCTTATTATTACGGATCTACCCATTAGAATATAATAGACTTTACATCCGTGGATTGGAAACCCCTCTGAGATTTTAAAACATTGGACAAAACAAAAACTGAAACTGTGGATGAGTGGAAAAAGCGTATCGTAGAAGCAATTTGTCTAATAATTCCTGGTATGCTACGAAAGATTTGGGGGAAACTAGATTACCGTTTAGACGTTTGTCGTGCAACCAAAGGTGCTCACATAGAAGTCTATTGATATTAAAACTTTGTGAGATGCTATTTTTATTTAAATATTTTTTTTTTTAATTCTAGTGGGTAGTTCCGTAAAAATAAACCATAACTTTTGGATACTTTTAGTCCGGAAACCCTGTATGTACAAGTCATTATTTCAGCCATTTTGATGTTTTTGGCTGACCACGGAGTCTATGACATTATTTGAGCAAATCGATACTATGGGCTGTTTCGAATAATGCTTGATTTTGAATTTTAAAACTAAAGATGCCATCAACAACGCATTTTCTCTGAAACAATTGGATATGTATTTTAGCTCTTAGATGCATGAACTTTTCTTTTAATGATAGCAAAATTTCGGGAAATCGATTTTTTAAAATATATATTCCCGTAAAACTGAAAACAATACTCGCCAGTAACCAGTAGACGATTAAACTTTGAAATGTACCAATTATTTTTTTTTTCAATCAGCCACATAATTTTCTTCCTTTTTACCAATCGATATCGTTTCAACTAAACTTACTTCCAGAATGAGGAGAATGTTCACATTTTCGAATAATATGAAAATTGTCACCCATATCTTTTATCATTAATTAAATGTAATAAAGATAATTCTTTCTATTTTTCTTATTTATATAAAGTTTTTTCTAATAATGACAATAAGAAAAAGAAAAATAGAACACTTTCAGAATACTTTCTTCAATTCCCTTAAATTTTTCTGGAAGCAGTGATACCATGATTTTTCCGTTAATTGACGAATATCCGTTTCTTTATTCTCCGTTACAGGAGGTAAAATATACGTCAATTGAAGAAAAAATAAAAGTTGCTGACCTTGGAGTCGAACCAACTACCCTAATGTTACGAGCCGAGTACGCGAAGCACTAGGCTACAATTGTATACTAGCGAAACTCTTAGTAATTATTTTTGCTTCAGATGGGTATGGCTTGATTCCTTTCTTTAAAAAGCTTTTAATTTTGAAGTTAATTTCCGGAAGATTTCGTCTTTAATGAGATTGTGGTAATACTTTAGTATTAATATAGGATAAAAATATGAATTATAAATATTTTGAAGTAGATTGTTAGACGTAAAATATTAATATTACATTTTTATTCAATAAGAATTTTTTTTCTCTTTGAGTAAAATTTGAGTATTTTTTTTCCATTTAATATTTAAATTAAAATATCTTTTAATTTCTTTGTGTTCATTTAAAATATATTTCAAATGCGAATATTTTATCGAAACAACTTTATAAATTCAATTTTATTCAACTTTAAAAAATAAATTGTGAGTACTTTTGAATGGATAAGAAAAGTAATTGCTATTTATTTTTAAAGTAGAAAACTTTTTTCTCTTTCTTTAATTATATTAGAAATCTCAATTTACAGAATTCTTGGTTTTTCCTTTTTAAAATAAATTCGGATTTTAGTATTACCAGAACCAATACGCATGCATGCCAGGAAAAAATGGAACTTGTCACTTTTATTTTCAAACTTTCGGGAATAATTCACGGATAAAACATGTTTTCTAAGAGCACGGAAGTTATTTGTTAAAGATTGAGGAATAATTTAGTGTATATTGGCGAGTTTTTCTGACAGTGAAGGAAGAAAGAAAGAAACTAAATCCATTAAAATAAAACTCAAAATTTTGTACAGTTAAGGGGACAAAAATCTTCCTTTAAAATCTTCAAAGAATCGATTTTTTGTTTTTTAATTCATTTGACTGCTAATATTTTTCTGAACAATTTGCCACAAACCGCATCACAATATTCGTAAAATTGCGCTCATTATAGTAAAAAATGTAAATTAGCCTTGGTCTGTTTCAAGCAAAACATTTATGTTTAAATTGATTTTCCTCAAAATCGATATATTTTTACTTTCGCGCATAACACCAAGTGTCAGAGGTAATAATTCGAAACTTTATAAATATCTTTACTAGATCACTTTCTTCAAATTGAACTAAAATCTAAGAAATTTAATAAAAATTATTGAATGTGTGGGTATTCGAGTAACAGAAAGTATCAAAATTTTCATATTTTCATATTGAAAATCAAAAAACTTTTGAAATTTTTTGTTTATTCATTAGATTTTAGTTCATTTTATTTTTGTAATATTCTTAAACTCATATTAAAAGTCTTAAAGTTCTAGACGGTACACTGTAAAAAAAATTCCGCAACGTTCCTGGGAAAAAATGGGCAGCTGAGTTGCCCATTATTTCCAAGAAACATTTCTTGAAAATGACTGGAACTTTACTGTATATGTTAAAAACTTTCTACAGAAATGCCAGTAAGTTTCCTGCGAAATACCAGGAATATTTCTGTTGACAGCAAAACATTACTGACATATTCAAGGCTGGAGTAGCACAAGAGCGAAAAATGTCCAGACCAGGGATCGAACCTGGATACTTGGCGTGCCGTGCCAATGCCTTACCTGTTAGGCTATCCGGACCGATACCTGGCTGACATAATTCACTCTGGATGTTCGTTCCCTTCATTATGACATTACTGATATTTCACAGCATGCGGGATCCGCAGACGATTTTTACATTTCCAGTTGACAATTTTCGCTTTATTATCATTATTTGTTAGAATGAAAAAATATTTTGAAATTGACATCAAAATTATTATTTATAATTTACACGAAAAAATAAATTTTCAGTTAAAATTCAATAAAGTAAATATATATGTGATATATTGTTTCTGAACTTTGCTTAAAATATAAAAATATATAAATGTAAATAATAATTAGAAAAAAAATCTAGACATAAAATATTTTGGATTTTCGTCAGTGATTATGTTAGTTTACAAGTTAGATAAAATACATATAAATTTTCATGAAAAAAAAAAACCTAAACGTAATTGTATATTTTTTCCGAAAAAAAAAAAAAAAATTCAAATTTGCAGCAATTCAAAGTGTCAAATATATGTCAAATTTAAATCAAATTGTAATAAAGTGTTAAAATATAAAATTAATTAAAAAAGAAAAAAAAAGTCAAGAGGTAGCATCGAACCCGGGCCGTACGGGTGGCGTGCAAGCTTTCTGCGTCCACAACAGGAAAGACACGTTGAGAGCTGCAAACTAATGGGTATTTGAAACGTATGCTAAAACTCGGCATCTAATTTCTGAAAATCTAAGGCCCATTTGAAGAAATCCTTTCACAAGAATAATTAGAGATAAGAACTCTAAAACATAATTTAAATTAATCAAAATAGGTGAGAATCATATTTGATTGTCCCCTGGTTAATGCAGATCCAAATAATAGCTGTATTTTTTTTTTTTACACAGTCTGCTCGTTAAAGATTTCACAGACAAGTACGAGAGATAATCTCTTAGTGATGTCACAGAGTTATTGTATTTTCATCTGAATTATCTTGACAATAGAGACGTAAAGGATTATGTCGTCTATTGATTTATTTGCATTCCATATTGATTTTTTTACATTCATTTAAGGAATTCTTTTTCGACACTCGCGCGCGAGCAACGGATTATAGCAAAAAGAATAATAAATGGCGGCCGCAGCGTTTTGCTGTTTCCAACTTTTGGTTCAGGAACGTTTCAGATAAGAAAACCAGAATTTCACAGGAAAGAGCTAAATTATTCTGAAAACCTGAGAAAAGGCGAAACGTTCCTGGATTTTACATGGAACGTTACCATTTTTTTTTACAGTGTATCTTTTTAAATCTTGCGCGCAAGCTATATACATTATCATTAATATAAAAAAAATCATACATTAAGGAATATTTATTATTAATTAATTATATAGTGTTGAATTCAAATTATATATTATAATGCATGGAAAAAATATTATAGCATTAACAACAACAAAAAAACATGAGGTGGTTAGTGCAGAAATGAGTGCATGGAGACATTTTAAATATTTGTCTCCGAAAAAAAAATTTCATCTAAGGGTACCCTTAAATCATTAACGCTCCTAACATTTATTTCGGAACAAAGTTAATTCATAAAAATAATCTTTAAAGGCTATTTTTCAAATTTATTAATATATTTTTTTTAATCACTGGATTTAAATTAAACAATTTTAAAAAACTTCTGTCCATTGGTTTTTCAGTTTTCAAATGCTATTTATGTATGTTTTGACTATTAATGAAAATATTCACAATAACCATTATATGTCTGTTGGCTACTAAATGAACAGTTATTACTAACTGACTATCAAAAACTATCTACTGGCCAGTAGATACTAACCAAAATTTATTATTTACAGCTTTATATCCCTGTATACGTTATAAAAATTTTGTTATAAACGAGTACTAACCTAATGAATGTCCTTTACATAATTTTTATCCAACAAAAATAGATTTAAAACATTAATTTTTATTTATTTTTTTTTTCGAGTTATAGTTTCCTTATTAGGAAATAGAAGAAGGTAACTTCGATACTTTGCAGCCTGAGGGAATATTGACTATCTAAACATTTTATGCATTTAAGGGGGCTGGTCACTCAGCTTACGATTTCCTTTCACTAATGTAAAGTTTATGGGCATTTGATGCATTCGTATATTTAAAATATCTCCTCGGGAAATTAATATTTTTAACTTCTATTTTTTGTATACACTTCCTAAAAGAGGTCTCTTTTTTTTTCTTAGTTATCAAAATATTTCTAAAGTATATACTTAATTTTATAGGAAGAGTTAAAACCTTACTCATAGTTCGCCACCTTTTAACACATAAAATATTAAATTCAGCACAGATTTAAAAAATATTTTGAAAACTAAGAAAAAAAGAGACATCCTTTAAGTAGAGTACACAGAAAAAAGATGTTAAAAATATAAATTTCCCGAGAAGATATTTTAAATACGAATGCATCAAAAGTCCATAGATTTAACATTACCGAGGAGAATTCGGAAGCTGAGTGACCATCTCCCCTTAAAATGTCTTCAGAGTGGACTTTTTAAGAGTATCGGACTAAGTACTTAATATAAATTTATTTTCAGAATATCACTTTTTAAAATTAATGATCAGCTGTAAGTTTAATAAATAATAATGATTTTCAAACGTATTTTATGCTTCAGAAATCAGTTGTTTTATTTACAAGATGTTTCAAGACTAATGAAACAAACATTTTAAAAAAGTGAGATTCATTCACTTAAGTGCCAAAAAAAAAAAAAAATTATTATTTAAAAGCACATAAATTAACGTCTTAATTCCAATTTTTAATTATTAAAGGTACACATATATTAAGACAGGCTTTAAACACAATTAATACAATAAACCCAACTAGGATGAAAAATTAGCCGCCAGGACTCGAATCTGGTTCCACAGCGTACTGTGCTGTATAGATGGACAGTGATGTTACCAACATGGTTTATTAGTGAGAAATTGCCGAGCTAGGACATCGGAAAGGGTAGCTTAGTGATTAAGGCAATAGCACGGTACGCTATTGACCTAGGCTCGAGTCCTGACCCTGGCTAATTTTTCACTCCAGTTGGGTTTATTGTATTAATTGTGTTTAAAGTCTGTCTTGATACACGTGTACCTTTAATAATTTTATTTTTTTTGCAGCGCGTTTACCCAAGAGAGGGGAAAAAAGAAAGGATTTTATATGACATTTAGCTATACTTCAGGCCATATTTTAAATAGGAAGGGTATTTTTAAGAGGGGGAAAATTAAAGAGAAAGTCACCCTAAATTTTTGTTTTCGTACAAGGAAAACTTGAAAATCTTTCGCAGTCACCATACGCAATATCGAACTTTCAAATTTCAGTTTTAAACTCCCCAATTCCTCTTATTAAAACAGGACCCTCCAAAAATTTCTTTTTCTTAAAATTGGTCTCTTTACAAAATTCCTTTGAATAAAATATAGGCCCCTTCCCGAAATTCCATTCCATAAAGCATACTCGTCATTAATGATTTTTAGTTTGTTATACTTTAAAATATGTCATTTGCATACAAAACATATTCGCTAGAGAGGGAAAACTTTAGCAGAAGGACTTAAAGAAATTATTAATAAAGCCTTGGTTAGAATTTTAGTAACTGGATTCTATCTTTTGTTACGAAATATTATTTTTCACAAAAATAATTTTCACTTTTCACAAAATGGGAACTAAGGAAGAAAAAAAAAACACCTGCATCGACCATTATACATTCTTTAAATGTATGTACTACCCTCCCCTCTCCCCGGTGTACATGGTGCACCAGTGCTGCATTATCTAGTGTTTTAATGTATCAGTGTTGTTTTAAGAATCGTTGACTGTGCAAAACTGTCAAACATCTGGAATGAACTTGATTGCATATTAGGGGTTTTTCGTGTTACAGAAGGTTCGCACATCGAACATTTGTAACTGAAAAAAAATTTTGAATGTTCTTCTTTATTTTCAAATTTCACTTATTATAATATGTGTAATAGTTTTGAAAATATAAAATTTTAAAATCCGGTCATTCATTTGTGCTAACCCTGTAGAATAAATGAACTCTTTCTTCGTGGGCAATAAAGATAGGCCGTCCATAGATATAAAATACCAAAGAGACTGTATCATAACTCATTTATCACGCCTCATTGGTCGAAATTGTTCCGTAACTCCTATATCTTGATTTCTCTGTTTTACCAAGTACAGTCCTCCCCACTTAATCGGGTCACGGATAATCGAATACCCCGCTTATTCGAATAGAATCCTCAGGAACCGAATTTATTCCTATTGGTTCTATGTTATTTTTCCCCGCTTAAACCAAATATATTTTACGAACGTCCTCGCTTAATCGAATAACAACTGTGTGACCGATGTTTGAAAATAGGCGCGGAAAGCACGTTTCAGCTGGAATTTCCTTCCAGCTTTTGTCATTTTCGGTTCCTTTACGCTGAAAACAAATTTTCAGTTCTTCCTGCAATGATTTCTACCAGCAGGTGTATAATGGACAAGTCAAATGATTTCCCCACCTTGATCTCCCCATCATCACTTATTTAATGGCAATGCGCCGTCACTTCAAGACTTGAGATGGTAGTTGTGATATTTTGCACTCATTCGAAAAATAACTCGATATTTACTCCTTTAAAATTCCATTTAAACAAACCACTTTAAACGATTTTTTTAAGGCAGTATAAGTAACGTAAATTAGAAGTAGCAAAGTTTTGACCAAATTCAAACTAGCTGCATTAAGTTTTATGTAAACCATACAAATATATGTACTGACATTAAATTAATACGTATTTACTTTATATTAGCATTTGTATTTATTTTAGTTTATGTTATTCTGCTAACGATTTATTGTGATGTTAATTAAATATACCGTAGATGGTTATTTTGCCTTTTTATTACGCATTAAATATTACAGTTATGATTCCTCGTTTAATCAAATATCCCGCTTAATCGAATATTATTTCTGGAACCGTCAATATTCGTTTAAACGGGGACGACTGAAGTGAAATAACTGAGAGATGTTGATACAGTTGCAGAATGCTCTCATGAACGTACCTTGTCTAATATAAGTATTAGTTCAATCCATCGCGTTCAAAGTGGCAGTTCACTAACGTCATGCCCTCAGAAGTATAATTCTTTTTTTTCTTTCTTTCTTTTTGACTTATTCAAGTCAAAATATCGGTGTTCCACGAACATCACTAGACAAAATTACGTTTCAAAATCTTACTGTAAGACAATGATAAAGAAACATGACCTTCTACTTTTTTTTTTTTTCTTTTTGAGAAATCATTAAATTTGTGAAATTGGATTTTCTGGGGGTTCCACATTTAATCACTACAGGTAAGCGGAATAAATAGGAGGACCTCTCACTTCCAGTGACATCTAACCCTTTGTCATGAATATTGATGATATCCTGATCCTCGGATAACCTATCTTTTCCGTTTTGCGACCCCTTGATGGATTTTCCCAGCAATTCATTGATCTCTCTATTTCTGGCATGCCCTCGGAAAGTTTTTGCGGTCTTTCCCCTGCCCCATCGTATAAACGTTATTAATCTTACGAAAGTTTCTTAAATTTTGTTTGTGCTTTTCTTAATTATGGGATCGCGTTGTAACTGAATGTGCTATTTTTTTTTTTTTTTTTTTTTTTCACTGCAATTTTTGAATAAAAGGGAATTGTGGATGTATGGGTTTTATAATTATAACGATGTGATGTAATGAAGTTCAGTTTGAGAGTTTAATTTTCGATTTCCGGGCTGCAATTAAACATATATGCTACAATCAGGCAATTATACTATGATTAAAAACTGAATTTTTGTTTGTGATTCATTTATGTGTTATTTAATCTTTATATGATTAGAAAATTCAAATATTTATTTATATCACTTTAATTATTCCTTTATATTTTATCAACTTGTTATAATATTTTTTTTTACCGAATTTTTTCCACGTTTTTATAAATGAATACAATCTTATATTTCTATCCATACTGTAGAAGCGATGATTCTGTAGAAATCACTATTAAGAATTCAATTTAAATTAAATGATACAGCGGTCCCTTATTTTTCTCTCACGATATCAGATATAGTTCATAGATGTCGGTATACGTCACTTGCATTTTTTTTTCAACTATTACGATCAACTAAACTCGAACTGTATCTCGACTACTGACCAGCGACACAACCATTAGACAACAAAAGTACCTCCTTTACGGGCGGGCCATCGTATCCAGGACGATGGATTTGATTGGGGCACCAGAGCTATCAGATCTTTTTCGATAGTAAAATTTAAAATATACATATGCAAGGTGGAAACTTTTTTTGAGGCTACTTTCACTTTCTAAACCAGTTTCGAAAGTTGAAGTAACCTCAGAAAATAAACCTACAAACAAAATTAAAAAAGGAGAAAACGGCGAATGTAGAGATTGACTTCAAACTATCCAATGCATAAAAAATTGTTTAAAAATATTGAAATGCAAACAAGATATTAAAAAATTATGTCCCATGGGATTAACATTAGCGAACGTGTGTTTTCGCGTGCGTGAAATAGTCCCATATTGAAAGAATAGAATAGAACAAACAAGTTGGAAATTGCTCGTCAAACGGGGCAAATGAGGTGCGTTCGTACTATAACTAGTTTTATAATTATTTTTTGCACCCCATATTGTACTGAATGTATAATTTTTTGCACTTCATAAAGCGCATAGTCTGATACATCATTAAAATGCACTTCCAATAATTTTTTCCCATTCCCCGTAATGTAACGGAACACTTTTCACTGTCCCTGTAATTAAACTATACATCCAATTTTCCTAAAATTTGAAATAGCTCAGCAAAATTTTGCAACAATTATATCTTTAAAATTTCAGACCATTCGGAAGGCTGTAATATCATTAAAATGCACTTGCAATAATTTTTCCCATTGGCCGTAATGTAAAGAAAAACTTTTGGTGTCCCTGTAATTAAACTATACATCGGATTTTCCTAAAATATGAAATGGCTCGACAAAATTTTGCAACAGTTATATCTTTAAAATTTCAGATCATTCGGAAGGCTCTAATATCATTAAAATCCACTTGCAATAATTTTTCCCATTGGCCGTAATGCAAAGAAAAACTTTTGACTGTCCCTGTAATTAAACTATACATCCGATTTTCATAAAATTTGAAATGGCTCGACGAAATTTTGCAACAATCATATATTTGAAATTTCAGACCATTCGGTTGGGTAGTTTTTGCTCTGTTACATGCGGACAGACGGACGGACAGACGGACGGACAGACGGACAGACGGACGGACAGACGGACAGACGGACGGACTGAACGACGACTATAGGTGCTACGTATTTATATAATTACGAACGCACCTAAAAATGAAACAGGCGATGGTAAGCTTCATTAAAACGGTCCTTAGACGCGTATAAAAATAAAAATGCTTTTAAACCAGTATTTATAGATTTAAAAAAATGTTTTGACTATAAAAAAATAAAAAATGAAATTTATTAAAATAAATGACAATATAATTCTCGCAATTTGAATTATGTTCGTTACACCTACGCAACAATATTTGTTTGCGTACAATTTAGAGAATGTCCTAGGTTGAAGGTGGCAGCCCTCAGACTGAGTTCAATTTATTATTCATTAGCCAATTGTTCATTCAGAAAGGAATGTCTATCGGATTTTGTTGATCTACGGTGAAATGTGCACAATCGGGGCAAAGGTTGTCGCGTGCTGAGAGATCTAATCTCCCGTTGAAAACAAAATGCAGAGTACTCACGGTCCAACAGCAGTACCTCTTTAAGTCAGGAGTCAAGATGTTTTAAAGGAACGTGTGGTTCACTGCAGACCCAGTCTGCACACTGCTCTCAGGATGAGAGACTTAACAAAAACCTGGAACATCTAATTCTCCGTAAAAGCTCGGCGAAAGCTCGCAAGTCCAACTTGCTGTGCTCACCCCCTGTCATTAACTAACTACTCATTAAGAACATTTTCCTAAGTTCAAAAATTGTCTCTCCTGGGTGTCGGGGCTCAACCAATCCCTGTACTCCCTTTTTGTGAGCCTCCCGCGTGATTTCAGGTGGGCCACACTTCATTTTCTCACGCTTCTGGGACCATATGTTCCAAAGTGAAAGTCGGCTGGTCACAGTAATAGCTTAGAGCAGGGACGGCGAACCTATGGCACGCGTGCCATAAGTGGCACGGTGCAGATAATTTTTGGCATGGCATAGATTCAGTTTCTACATCAAAATATAGTAAAATTTCACAAAATCAGGGATGTAGTAGAGCGTATACGGGGATATAGGCCGTATACCTTCTGGATTTTTTCAAGGAACACCGTATACCCCCTGTTTCTCAAGAAAGCTATAGTTTATACACTCTAGGGTATACGCTCTGCCTTGAGCGTATACCCTCTGCTTAGAGCGTTTACCCTCTGTTTTTTTTTTGTTGTTTTGTTTTTTTTTACGACTACATCACTACACAAAATGCATTAATTAATCTAGATGTTGTTCTCCGTTTAACTGAATTCGATTATTTCGATTGGTTGTCATTGTCACACAGATAGAAGAAATTGAAATACATCTTAATGTATCCTAATCTAGCTCAATATTGGATCACTAAATTTTAAGAATAAGAGAGAATTGGGAAATTATCACAAAAAAAAAAAAAGATTAAAATGCTTTATAAACAAAAATGCCGATGGTAAAATTATAACAACTTGAAATTAAATTTCGGACACTAAAAGCTGTAGATTCTGGCGCTTGCTATTTTGACAATTTTTTTCTGCAAAACGTACTTTTCGGACATATATAATATGAAAAATTCAAGTAAAAACATCCTGCCAAATGAGTCCAATTCAACGTGCATTCTCTTAAAAATAACTTACGAAGTTGATATAAATTATTTGGCATCTAAGATGAGACAACAGAAATAATACTTTCAATATAAATTTTTAAAGTATAACATCAAGTATTATCTAAATTTTTTTAATGCTAAAAACAAAATTTTAAGTTCATTTTTATTTGATGCACTAAAATTTTTTATTGTTGGCACGTCATGATGAAGTAAAACATATTTTTGGAAATATTTGGCACGCGGATGCGAAAAGGTTCGCCGACCCTGGCTTAGAGGCTTGTGAATTATGAGTGCTTCACGGCCTGTCCTGACTCTGAAATTGAACACTGACCAATGATCGCTCATCTGATTTCCGAAGGACATCTCGGTTAAGTGATTCTGTCTATAGGATAGATTGTGATCTATTGAAACTTCAGATGCATTCCGGCGATTAGTGGACTTATAGAAAAATCTTCGGAAGAAAATAACACCTATATTCAGTCCTATGTTGGAAGATTGTCTTTTTTAATACATGCAATATAGTGAATATTCAGAAATTTGCACACTTGTTAAAGTTAATTCTCGTTATACAGTGTCATATTTAACTGCATAAACTGTATAAAACTAATTCTGTGGCACTTTTAGATGAAAATTTGTCCCCAACTTAGCTTTTGGCTTCATTATTTTGATTCATTTATTTTGGCTTCATTATTATTCTTCGGTTTCATTATTTTTCAAATTAGGATGATATGTCAAATTCAAATTCTTAGCAAAAATACAATTTTTTTTATCTTCTTTTGCGTTGATTGACATTAACATTGTAACTATATTTAGATGCAGCGTAGTTAGTTTCTTCGAATTTGTAAAAAAATGGACTGATTACATATTTGTCTACATAGCTTGTTGCATTTATGTGTTGTATTTGTAAATAGTATTAAGAAGAATCATGTAATTAAAAATAAAATATTTTGCTTTTTCAAATACGAAGACATGTCTAATGAGCAACACACAAGTACTTTTTTAAACAATACACTATCAAAAAATTAAATAAATAAAGTCTAACGCAAATATTGTAAAACCTTTTAATGAATAATATTATATACTGGCATATTACTTTTGTGTAGATATTTATGCATAGCATCGCCGTATAAATATGTAGGAATATTTATAAATGCACGCGCATAAATAAGTATTTAAATATACAGCTAGAAATATCCAAACTATAATGATATATCCTACGTAAAAGAAGTGGATATTGCTGAATATTTTTAAATATACATTTTAGTAAAACAAACAAGGTTCGTACCGGCCAGGGAATATCCAGACCAGAAAATTCTTCGGTACCAGTATTTTTTTTTAATAGAAAATCCTCCTTAAATAAGGCGAAATTTCCCGTGTTTAACATACATTTATTTTTCTATTAAAAAAATTTTATATTTTGCATGGAAAATTACCTGAAACATAGGAACCCTGACAATGTATTTCATACTTTATTTAAATTCTAAATATTAGTTAGTTTAAGCCATCTTAAATTACCTTACTATTTATGCTCTAATACTTCATTTTAGCGTTCCAAGTGTAGCACGGAAAACATAAGTAAAATAAACAATTAGATTTAAAAAATCAAAAAACCCGACTGCGTAAAAAGCGAACTAATTAATTATTTATCATCAATGTGAAATATTTTTTTTCAATTCCTACTATTAGCTCACACTCTCGCTATATATATCTTGTTCAAATTTTCAATCGTTTATAAAATACTTATTATTCATCCAATCAAGCTCAAATAAATTTTTTTAAGCTTTTAGTGGATGACACTTGATGTTAATCAAGTTTTTTTTCAAATATTAAGTCATTAATTAAATTAAATTAATTAATTTTTCAATAATCGAGAGAGCCCTCTTCTTGATCAAGGTATTTTAAGACCGATAGAGCCCTCTTCTTGATCAAGGCATTTTAAGCGCCACTCAGGAGGAAAGAAGAATGGAAGAAAAAAAATATTCTTATTGACTCAAGTAGGAATTGACTTAAAATATTTTTTATATTACATGTTTATATTACTTAACTATTTTTTTTATTTACTTGTATTGATGACTTTTAAGTTGTGTTTAATTGTTAGTTCCTATCTATAAACACTGTTTTTATGATGCCTATAGATGTCTATGATGGTTAGAGTTACAGTAAAGCTAGAGATCCACAATACATACACAACTTCCAGATTGTATAATATTTTAACGGAGCTTCTGACTGTAAAATAGTCAATGAAACATCGTCTTCATTTTGAAAGACCTATCCAACGATAGGCCACTCAATAGGGTGCGTATTTTTTTTTTCGTCTCTACCGCCATTTTGAATTTATAAAAAAAACCTAGCCTATTACCATCGGGCCGTTAAGACGAATTGATAGAGACCTCATTCATTAAAATTCATCGGGCCGTTCAGACGAATTGATAGAGACCTCATTCATTAAAATCCATCCAGCCGTTGGGTTGTTTCAAGGGTATAAAGAAATCCACATTCATAGATACGCGTGAAACACATAACCCTTCTTTTCAGTCGGGTAATCAATGTTAATTTTTTAAAAATTAGCATCAAAAGTATGGTTACAGAAAATTTTTACAAAAAATCACTTAATTTGTTCACTTAATTTGTTCTGAAGATTTCCATTAATTAAAAGATCGTTAGGGGATTTATTGTACTAAATTTACTACACCAGATCGCATTAAAGAGTTTTTCTTTTGCCTGGATTTCGAATTGGTATATAGTAAAATCTCGTTACAATGAATCTCTGGGGAACACTGGTTAAATTCGCTATACTGAAAAATTCGTTAAAGTGAATATTTTTATACTGAAATGGGATAGTAAGATTTTTTTTTCAATCCAAATTATATTCGTTAAATTGAAAAATTCGCTAAACTGACATTTGTTGTATCGAAATTCTACTGTAATCACAAAATACCGCTCCCAAAACATTCTATAAATGTATTTTTTTTTCTAACTTATCTGAAATTGTGTTTACACAAAAACAATTAATTTCGTTCTAGCTGTAGAGGAATTTGCTGAAACACTTATCTAAAAATAAAATTAAATAAATAAAATAAAATACTTTAACAAGCTCTTTTCTATACCCCGTTGCTTGGATATATCATAAATTTGTGGTATTTATTTTTTCCTAACTTATCTGTAATTGTGTTTACACACAAACAGTTAATTTCTTTCTAGCTGTAGAGGAATTTGCTGAAACACTTATATAAAAATAAAATAAAATAAATAAAATAAAATACTTTAATAAGCTCTTTCCTATATCGTGTTGCTTGGATATATCATAAATTTGTGGTATTTATTTTTTCCTAACTTATCTATAATTGTGCTTACACAAACAGTTAATCTCTTTTTAGCTGTATAGGAATGTGCTGAAACACTTATCTAAAAATAAAATTAAATAAATAAAATAAAATAAAGCACTTTAACAAGCTCTTTCCTATATCGCGTTGCTTGGGTATATCATAAATTAGTGGTATTTATTTTTTTTCCTTGTAAATATCAATCATATTAGCAAAAAATGGTGACATATATTTTTTAATATTCACTCGTGAACTGTATGCAATTAAGAAGACTTGAGTAAATTTAGGAAGGGTTAAATTTAAGGTAAAAGTACAAGTACTATTTAAAAAAAAGAAAAGTAACACAAATATTAGAAAATGATATTCTATAAACATTATTATGAACTGGCATATATTTTTTTTGTATAATTTTTTATACACATTTTTATATATGAATATTTATGTGCACACATAAAAAAGGAAATATGCACACTTTGTTAAAAGATTCGAATTCGAATGGTATATTCAAGGTAGAAAACTGGTGTTGAAGGATTTTTTTCTTCTTTTCAAACACATTATTTTCAAGTAAAGTTTTTCATATTTTATCCAAATCTTAAAGCTTAATTATAGTATATTAAAAATTATATTTAATTATGTGTTTCAAAGTCTTTTTTAGTCTTATAAAAGCAGATTAGAAAAATTAAGTAAAATGTATACAAAGTGACTCAAGAATTTCATATGTTGACTAATTTAAACATCATTTGTTACTGACGTTAAAAGCATGGTTACAAAATTTTTAAAGAAGGTTAAAGAAACGTACACTTAATTTGTCCCGAAATTTTTCATTTGCTAAAAGACCTTAAGTGGATTTGTTGTACAAAATTTACTATACAAGATTGCTCTAAAAGGTTTTCTTTTACCTGATGTAGTGGATTTCGAGTTGATTTAACTTCTAAATCCAGCTCTTAAAAACACTTCTTAAATGTATTTATTTTCTCCTAACTAACATATGCGAGATGTAATTTTTTCCCTCTCTTTTCATTTTACTCCACTTCCTGCTAATTACCACTCTTCCAACTACAAACTATTCTTTTCGTCGCGCAAATAGAGAGAGATAGACTGAAGCCACGCGTAAGTAATGGAGCAATTAAAGCGCTTTCACGCTTGTTTTACGTCTTGCGCTTTAATTATTTGTTCGAAAAACAATATATATTGGTGGGGGGAAAGTTTTCTCCATCATAGAGAATTCTTTTATCCGAAGAATGGAAACGGGGTGAACTGGAAAGAGGTTTTGGAAAACTTTTCCGTCAGTGGAATAACACCTTCTCTGACATTCGCGAATACCCGGATGACTTCATTATCTTTGGAACAAAAGATCGTGCTGAGTTGAAATCGCGCTTCTGTTGCCAGGACAATAGACGAAAGGCTTCCTCCGAATTTGCTATTGAATAGGAAGTTTTCCAGAGGTTGAACGGGCAATGAAAATCAAATTCCTGCACGCGGAATTCATCAACTCGAATTTAGGTTCGGCTCAATTGTCCAAATGACCAATCCGCGACGAAGATATCTGAATAGAAGAATCTTAAATGCGAACATAGCAGACATCCACTGCTAAAATTGCCAAAGAGTATTTGCATCTGCGTTGTATGAAAAGATTGGGATAATTATAATGCCATGAATATTGTCGAAAATGCGCGCGGATAAAATTCAAAACTGCCCCCTTGAAGTGTTTATGTACTCAGTACGAAAGGTTGTCTGATTTTAAAAGATAATTATATGAAGCTTCTCTGTATTAAAATCATAGTCTTCATTTCAGGGTTACAGATTGTTGGACAGCGGAAAATAAATCAGTTATATTGTTGATCGCATGCAGAAACTAACACAAACAAAATATTAAAATTGGCTTTTAAAGTTTGTTTATCCTACGCGGTATCCACTCCGTGAAAATTGAATTAGTTTTGTGAAATACATAAACCGTTTACAAAGAACTAACTTTGTTATTATGAAATTATAGCAACTTTTCGAAATATCACATATTAATACGAAATTAGTTTAGGGCTTCACACCTATAAGTATGCTTTTATAAACATTAAATATATATATTAGTATAAATATACAAAATACTAATATTTCAACTTAAAGAATCTTTGTAAATTTAAAATTTTTATTTACATTAAGTAATTAAATTTGCTCAACATGTTTTATTTTCTTAAAGTTGGCAAAGTTTACTCCGTTTAAGGTAAATGTGAATACTTTCGTATATTGATAAACAGTCAGTTTTGTTATTCTTTCTAAACATTGTGCAAGATATAATAATAATATGTTGTAGAACATGGAATAATTAATAGAGTTTGGTGTAATATTAAACATTTTATAATACAGTATATTTAAAAATACATTTAAAATGAAATATATATTTGATACACTACAACATAGTAGATTTTCTGATGTTTCAAAGACTATTTTTATGTAACTACAGTGGGTGATCATATTAGTAGAGCTACCTTCAATCTAATATATAAAAATGAAAATTGTCTGTTTGTAATTCTTTACAAATGGACAGTTTGGAAGCCAGAATTATGAAATGTTACGCACATGCGTATTAAAACACGGACGAGTCAACTAAAATAATCCGGAATCGGAGTAATTTATAGTTAATTTTTAATTAATAAAAAAACACCAATTTAATAGAAATTTCCTATCAAATTTAAACATTTTTCGTTGCAGCATTTGCCAACAATTGAAAATCCACAATAAAATTCTTATCACAACAATTATTTTTCTATTGCAAGCTTTCCATGTGAAAAATGAAAATTAAGTAAAGTTTGAAGAATTTAAAAAAAAGGGGGAATATTACGTCATATTGGGAATATAATGGACGTCAGCAGGTGAATATATAACGTCATATGAGCTTGAAAAAACGTATTGAAACATGATAAAAACTCGATTATGAAAATATTGGTATATTTTAACATTTTGAGGTTCTCTGAATTTGTTTTCTCCATTTTATATTTATTCCATACATACAGTAATACCTCGACTTGCGTCAGCAACTCCTTCCGAGACTGACAATGTAAGTCAAAAACGACATAAGTCGAGGTAGATTTAGATAAGCAAAAAAAAAAAAAAAAAAAAAAAAGTAATTAAAATTCTCCAAAATCTAATAAACATATTCTATTGTATATAGGGATTATGTTACACACATTTAACATTAGCAAAAGAATGTGTTTGCAATTCAAGAATTTAGAATAAATCAATAAGTTATTAACTTACAATTTATTGTTCTTCTAGCTGTCCCGTTCGAATCTTTGCGAAAAAAATCTTGCAATGAAGTTTGAGCCGACAAATTTTTAATTTTTAATTTTAGAAATTCTTAATAACAGCACATGACTTTTCTAAGCTTATTCTAGTGACTTTTTTTTATTATTTGTTTGTCATTATCACTTGACTGTCGTTGGAAGTTTTCCCTTCAGCAAAAATCTTCAAAAAATTTCAAAATGCGTCTTAATTATTTCCTTTTTTCAGGGCAGAAGAAGTAAATCCGGGTGACGTAAGTCGAGGGGACGTAAATTGTAGTGCTACTATATATGTGTGTCCATTCGTGTATATTAGAATTTCCACAAAGGTTTAAGTCGTTAAGTTCATTCTTAGTGAAATGCTGAAATAAAGATTTCAGATTTTTTTTTTTTTTTTTGTTAAATAAATTTCATAGGATTTTTGTACCTGCCATTTTTCTTTAATCATGAAAAAAAAATTATTTAAATAACAAAATAATCAGAAACAACTTTTCATCAAAAGATTTTAATCTAGGTCTCAATCCAGATCACAGATTATATTTACTAAGTAAGTAGTCGTCCGGATTAAATGGTAAAAAAAAAGAATGAAAGTTACGTAAATTAACACGCAATCGTTGATTTTTTGATAATTCCGGCCCACACTGGGTACTTTAGCTAGTAATTGATATTTTCTAGTTTAGTAAGTTATAATTAAGTGAAAAATAATATTTTTTTTTTAAGTGAAAGAATAATATTTACCGTTTCTTTCTAAATATGTAGTGAGAAACATTATTGTGGCCATAATTAGCCTTATGTGCGCCCTATGAAGCTATTTTGCATTAGTAACTCTCATGACAACCGCGTTGTTCACTTCTAATGAAGCCATCGGTATTTGTTAAATTCGTTTGTGCTTCCTACAATTTTCCTGGGGAAAGAGCCTGCGCTATACCCATGAAAAACCTCACTTTTTCTATATTAAAAAAAAAAAAAAAAAAAAAAAAAAAAAAAAACTACAAAATATCATAAACGAACAACGTGGCTGTCAACGTGTCAACCGATATCGCATCAACAATGTTTCTCTTTATATAGTTATAAATAAACGGTAAGCATTATTCGACTTACATTTTATTTAAATATCAGCAAACATTAATAGTGGGCTGTGAATATCTATAGACACTTTTAATATAAGCGACAAAATAGCTGTTATTAATACTTGGAAATTTTTCCAGAGAGAAACATTCACCTTGCATACAAAATTTCAAAAGAAAATCAAATTTCAAATTAGTTGCTTAAATGGCACAAAGGCCAACCTAATGAAAAAGATTCCATGCTGGGACTCGAACCCGGACCATCAGTATAGCGCACTGACGTTCTATCGACTCAGTGCGCTATACTGATGGCCCGGATGGAAGAAATGGATGCAATGGAAGAAAAATTGTCAAGAGTTTTCTTAAATTTACCTTTGTTGTAGTGGGGCGTTATTGATTCACAAGTCGCTAAGAAATATCCGAAAATTGCGTGTCAAGCATTTAATATCAGATAAAACGTTTTAATCGAGAAAAACAAAAATAACAATAATACTAACACAAATATGACAGATTATAACATCAGCATCAAGAAATGATTTTAAAAAGTAACCTGTCCATCTAACTTAATACTGAAAAAATTATTTCTTCTCACAAAGCAATATGTTTTCATTTCCGTAATTATATGATCCTCCACCTCTACAAAGAGAAATGTTACTGCTTTCATTTCATTTCAGTTGTAACATCCTGATAAAAAGAATCGATTAATATGAAGTCTTTTTCGATTTGAATTTAATCATTCAAATGATGTGTTTTAGCAGACTCGTGATAGATTTTGTGTTTGAACTAGAATGTCAGACGCAAAATAAATGTATGCCATACAGAGAATACTTATTTATTTGTCCATTTAAATGCCGAATTTTTATTTGAGGTTTTTAAACAAATTCTACACTTTGAAAGATTGAGTTAGTATATCAAAAAGGTTTCTTAAAAATTGACTTGTTTGTAAATACATCCATGATAAAATATAGGTTGAGCTATTTAATTTAAAAGAAGTAATATTGGATGTTGTTAAATCAAATAATAATAAAGTGAATTTGTGTATTGATTATGTTTTATGAATTTTGACAAGCCCAAGTAAGAACTACAAATTTAGCAATTAATGTTAGTGAAAATTGCTGTTAATTTCTTAAATATCGATTCTTTTGCAAATACATATCAGTGATAAAATATACTTTAAGCTGTTTAATTTAAAAGATGTAGCATTGTATGTCGCTAACTCAAATAACAATAAGGTGCTTTTACATATTGATTATGCTATGTGAATTTTGATGACTCCAAGTGAGAAATGAAATGCGTGTTAGTGAAATTTAGTTTTATCTTAATGCCAAAATTTTGTATAAAGAAAATTTATTTTCGGTATTGATTTTATTAATACGACTGATTGCTATTGTTAAAGAAGAAATCTCAGAGTTGCATTTGATGTTATTATAAGTAATCTGGAATTTACATAACAAAAGTCAATGAAATGTGAAACGTCATAAATGAATATTTAATACTATCTTATAAATTGATCTTTTATAAACTTACTATGAAATAAGTGCGTACAAAAACTCGTTTAAGAAGATAAAATTTGGGTGATTGCTTTTGTTATGTATCAGAATAAAATCTAAAATATCGCTACAATGTATTTTTCAAATTAAAATAAATATGACAAACTCTTAAAATAATTCTTAAAAAGTGAAACTTTAAAAACCTTAGAAATCAATATATTTTCGATACATAAAGAAGCATTTATAACAGGGTTCGTACGGGTGCTTGAATTTCATGACTAAGAAATTCTTCGGTACCAGTCTTTTCTTATGGAAAATCTCTCTGGAATAAGGCGAAATTTCGTCCGTTTAAACTAGGTTTATTTTTCTATAAAAAATTTCTGATATTGGGCCTTGAAAATAACGGTACCCGTACGAACCCTGTTATAAAAACGAAGTTTCTTTTGCTGCCACTGATTTTCGGAAAGTTTTTATAGCATATTAATCAGTTTTCTCAACTCGGAATACAGGTTTTTCGATGCTATTATATCTAAAGTAAACATTTTCATGTTCAACAAGCATGTCTTACAGACAATCAGGAAAAATTAACAGCATTAACATTAACATTAAAATTAATATAATCGTGCTACTCTTCATGAATGATTTCCGTTACGCAGCTGAAAATGTTTAATTGGATTGGACAACAACTCTCTGTGCAAAATCGATTACAAAATTTCGTCTTTAGACACATAAAGTTAATTTAAATAAAAGCAGGCAATAAAAATTATACATATACATGTAAAGTTGTAGAAAACTTTATAGTGTCTACCCTCTACACATCCACACACAGACATGGATAAAGAATCAAAATAACAAAAACTAAAAGTTTTGGCCATATTTTGGAATTTATAATTTACCAAGAAACTTCATTATTCGGCTGTATGAATAAAATCATTGTTGCCGTTTTTACCCTACTGAAAAGAAGGGTTATGTGTTTCACACGTATTTGTGTATGTGGATTTCTTTATACCCTCGAAACATCCCAACGGCTGAATGGATTTTAATGAATGAGGTCTCTATCAATTCGTCTTAACGGCCCGATGGTTATGGGCTAGGTTTTCTTCTTATAAATTCAAAATGGCGGCCGTAAAATACAAAATGGCGGTAGAGACGAAAAAAAATTACGCACCCTATTGAGTGGCATATCATTGGATAGGTCTTTCAGAATGAAGACGATGTTTCATTGACTATTTTACAGTCAGAAGCTCCGTTAAAAATTATACAACCTGGAAGTTGTATAAGTAGGATGTCTAGCTTTACTGGAACTCTAACCAACATAGACATCTATAGACCTCATCAAATCAGTGTTTATAGATAGGAACTAACAATTAAACACAACTTAAAAGCCATCAAAACAAGTGAATAAAAAAAATAGGTAAGTAATATAGACAAGTAATATAAAAATATATGTTTTAAGTCAGTTCCTACTTAGGTCAATAAGAGAATTTTTTTTCCTCCCATTCTTCTTTCCTTTTGAGTGGCGCTTAAAATGTCTTGATCAAGAAGAGGGCTCTCTCGATTATTGAAAATTAATTAATTTAATTTAATTAAGGAATTAATATTTGAAAAAAACTGGATTAACATCAAGTGTCATCCACTACAAGTTAAAAAAAAATTTATTTGAGCTTGATTGGATGAATAATAAGTATTTTATTAACGATTGAAAATTTGAACAAGATATATATATAGTGAAATGTGAGCTAATAGTAGGAATTGAAAAAAAAAAATAGTTTCATATTGATGAGAAATAATTAATTAGTTCGTTTTTTACGCAGTCGGGCTTTTTGATTTTTTTAATTTAACTGTTTATTTAGACTTTTATTTACTTCAACTTCGTTTTTGTATGTAAAGATGAAATCTTGTAATCAATTTCAAACTCATTTCTTGATAGACTAGAATGATAGACTATCCCTAAAGGAATGTTTCCGATGACAATACGACATTTTTATATTTTTAGAGCTTAATTATAAATTCGCAACTTGATTTTAAGGATTTTTTTCGCTATCCCGACAAGAGTGCAATTCGCTCAGTATTCTTTATAGTCACAATTATATGCGAGTTACCACAACAGTGTATTAATGATGCACCTAACCATGCTCGCCAAAAAAGGCCGATGGCTATGAAGCTGCAGCAGCGAAAAATTTTAAAAATATAAATGAAAAATAGATACTGTAATATATTTAAAATAAATCCCTGCCGGCTCGGCCTACAGGTGGAGGTAGATTTCGAAGTTAAGTACTGATTTCACACACAAAAACTAAATCAAGATTAGATATAAGCACAGTTTAACAATTTTACCTGGAAATATAAATGAAAAATAGATACTGTAATATATTTAAAATAAATCCCTGCCGGCTCGGCCTACAGGTGGAGGTAGATTTCGAAGTTAAGTACTGATTTCACCAACAAAAACTAAATCAAGATTATATATAAGCACAGTTTAACAATTTTACCTGGCCGTTTTTGACGCGTTTTTAATTTCATTTTTCTGTAAGAGTTAGTTTTATCAAAATCATGTTAAGGTGGTTTTCAAAATTAGAACCTCAGAATGTTAAAATATGCCAGTATTTCCATAGTCGGGTTTTTATCATGTTTCAGTACGTTTTTTCAAACTCACGTGACATTACATATTCACCTGCTGACATCCATTATATTTCTAATATGACGTAATATTAGCTTTCTTTTAATTCGCCAAACTATTTATTTCATAGTAATTTTTCCCGTGTAAACCTTGCTCTGGGAAAGTTATGACGTAATATTAACTTTATTTTTTTAATTCGTCAAACTACTTATTTCATTTTTACTTTTCACGCGGAAATCTAGCAATAGAAAATTGTTGTGGTAAGAATCTTATTGTGTTTTTTAATTGTTGGCAACTGCTATAACGAAAAAGGTTTAAACTTTCCTGTCATTTTTTTTATTTTTTTTTTATTTTTTTTTTTTTTTTTGTAAGAGCTGGTTTTATCAGGATCATGTTAAGGTGGTATTCAAAATTTTTAACTCTCCCCCATTTTTACTCCCTTGGACCGATTTTATTCATTTGCGATCCCCGCCAAGATATTAGCCATCTCAATGTGTTTGGCAAGTTTTAAGACATAATTGTGAGTACATAATTGTGACATAATTGTGTAAGTACATAATTGTGACTTTTATCGTGCGGATTTTATATATATATGTATATAATTGGAAATCGATGATGATTTGTAATTATATAATGGGTTTATATATATATATATATATATATATAAACTTTTTAGTTGGGGGTAGTTTTGGGTTCCTGGGGTCAAGTAATGAAAAGTTATGAAGGAATTTTTCAAAATCGCACCATGGTAACGACTGCAATAGGTAGTATTTCTTATTAAATCTGCCTAAAATACGCTTTAATTAATTGATAGTTTCATATTAATTAAACTATGATTATACGTTGAGGAATTCCTTTAGGAATCCTAAGAATATAGTTTAAATAATGTTGTTGTTTTTTTCTTTTTTTTGTTGCCCCGTCTTAGAAAAATAAAATAATATTAACAAAATAATAATAAACTCACTAACTTCCACTTTTTACAAGGCACAAACAAAAAAAAGGTGGATTTTTTATAATCAGTTTCGGTGCCCGCGCTAAAGTAGTGTATTGTAATAATTTTTTTTAGGAAAAATCATGAATTCTAATCATGAGGCGTGATTTTCAAAATAATCATTGAATGTTTATAAGAGAGTGTGTTTTAACACTTTTTATCCTGACGGTACTTTTAAGTAACCATTGAAGAAATTTAATGTAAAAGTTACTTAATTCGTCTACTAATAAAAGTAGATTGAACTTTTCATGCAAAATAATTTGCTCAATCCTATTTAGAAAGCACAGGGAAACAGTCAAAGCTAAATATTTTTTAATAGGTTTATTTTATCAACCATTTACCTATAGGCGTATCTTTTATCTTATTAAAAAAATGTTATACGAATAATTTGAAGCTACAAAACACCTCTCTTTTACAGATAGGATCACGGCACATCTTTTTACACTGTTCTTTTAAGAACTGTGAGATTTCCTTAACAGTATTTTTTGTTAATTAATCTAATTATTCTTGTAAATATTTTACAAAAATAGCTCTAACTACCGATTTATTAAATCAGTTTTAATTAAAAAAATTATCTAAAAAGCAAATTATTATTATATATGTTGTTCTGGATATCTCAGACATTAATGTAAATAATTATCCAGGTGAAGCAATTTTTTTATTTAAAATTCAGCTTATGAAGGGTTAAAAAACAATTTTTACTTTTATACTTATTTCCTTTTTAAAGGAAGATATAATAAAATAAGCGGTCAAGTGAGAGTATTACTCGCGCTCAGAGGGTTCCGTACAATAAATATTTGTATTATTAAACAAAATCGTTGCTTAAACAATAATAAGAATTTGTAAAAAACTATACAACGTAGGGTTAGGTATAGCTGTATATGCTAAAAAGGTATGAAGGGGTAGGGGAGACTGGAGTACAGTGGACCACTTTTGCAGTTAACATTTTTTTTTTTTTCTATAACAGAGAGACCAATCTACCTGAAAATATTTTTAAATATTCTTTAAACCTTTCTACATGCTTCATAATTTTCGCAGAACATAGTTCCCAATACATTTTTCAAAAAAAAAAAAAAAAAAAAAATTATGTGTACCCGTAAAGTGGACCAGTGTGCCCCGGAAGCGGGGTTCACTGGTCCACCCAATTGGGGAACAGTGGTCCACTATTAGTTATTGTCTAAAATACAATATAAATCTATTTTTAATTAATCTAATTCTTTTTTATTTCCCCTTTACCTCCAAAATAATATAATAATACAAATTTGCAAGTAGCATTTTGAAACAAAAAGCATAAAACTAAAGAATTACCAAAAATTTATTATATTTTGAAAATAACAGTGTAAGATACAGGAGTGATTGCAAATAAGTTATTAATTAAGTACAAAAAAAATCAGCAAACATTAAGACAAATATGATGATAAAAAATTTATTAGAAGCTCAAAATAGTCAGGATAAAATAGTTCAGTATGAGCTAACCATGTGCTCTGAAGCTATAAAAAACCAATCCAGTGAGGTCATCTATTACTTTAGGCTACAGTTGTATTTTTCAAAGGCAGTAACTACAAAACAAAATATTTCTTACTATGTTAATTCTACAATGCATGATTTTCATTTCTCTCCTTCTCTCGCCCCCCTCCCCTCCCCAAAAAAACTGCTATATTGAACAAGAAAACTTATTTTAAAAATCACACGTGAACTGTTATCCCTAATTTAGAAAACTAAAGTATCAGATGGCTACATGATAATCATATATCATGAAACATATATCATGAACATATAACATGAAATTTAAAGTGAGCCAAATGGCTACTCTATGCATTGTAGGGTTAAATAAATTGTCATTTTCCTTTGTTTACTTTATTTTATAGTTAAATAACTATTTTAAAACAATATTTCTTTATAGAGAACTAGGGGGCTCGGCCCCCTACGAGCTACGCTCGCCAACCCCCGTTCAGACACCGCAGACTCTAAATGCACGCTAATTTGATCGGCTTTAAAAAGATTTCGAAAGATTGAATTATAATTTAAAAAACAGTGGCAATCTCTCTATAAACGAATTTCTATTCATTTCTCTTTGATTGGGGAATTTGAACGCCAAATCCGCTGCGGTACTACTTGATTATCCTGTCGACCCATTTCGCCAAATTATATAAATCGCCAAACCACTCGCCAAATTATACAAATTGATATAATTTTTATTTTAAATAACGAAAGAACAAATAAATTCGTACAACATTAATAAAAACACAAATAAAACGTCGAAATAAAAATAACTTGATGACGTATACACGTGTAACAACATTTCAAAATAAGCTAATATAAAAGGAATTAAGTAAAGAGAGTCTTTGTCTCCTGGTATTTTTTAACAAAGAGAAAATAATGTTCTTTTAAATGAGACATTTTAAATTAATTCTCAAAATATCAAATAAATGTCTAGCGCAATTTCTAAATTTAAACTTTTTTGCAATATTATTTTGTGTTCATTTTATGTAATAACTATAATGTGACGTAAATATGACGTAATTTCTCCTAAGACTTCAAACGCATGTTAATGAATTTATTATTTTACAATATCCTTTCTCTTTTAAAATTCACGTGTATACTTTTTATGACGTAATTTTTAATAAGTTCCTGCTTTTTATAGGTAATTATTTAATTCTAATTTGAAAGTTTTTTCCTGTTTATAATAGTCACGTGTGAATAAATTTTTAATTTGAAGCAATCATTATTGCTTGCACTTTTTATACAGTTGGCAACAGTTTAAATTAGTACAATTTTCTGAAATCTGTAAAAAATATCTCTAGAAATGCTGAAAATTTGAATTTAAAATAGAAATAAAACCTGAAAAAATGAGTCAAAATAAAAAAAATTAATGCAATCTGCACTCCGGCAAATTCTAACGCATAAAATGATCTAAAAATGATTACACTGCCATGTATAGTTTTTGCTGCTATAAAACTTTTTTAGTGGAACGATTTTGTCCAACTTTAGCATTAAATAACTCTTAAAATAATTCTTCGATTTGAAAACTGTCTGCATCAGCGTATTTATCAAACATTTCTGTATAAAACCACCGATTTTCATATTTTTGTATGCATTATTTTTGTTAATATTAACGAAGAAAGGCCTCCGGTCACAAAAAAATCAAAACCGGCGGCGGCGGCGGTGACAGCGGTAGTTACTTTTTTTTAGAATAGAGAGATAAGCAATTATTAAATATTTTGAAAATTCTTCATTACAGGAGCAATATTCATTGCGGACCACTGTATCCCATCAGTGGGCGGTCCACTGTGCCCTATGTTGAAGTCCAATACATATTCATAAAACTATTATTTAAAGTTTTATTTTAAGCATATAAATTTTTAAATTAAATAAAGACCAGTGTCTTACCTTTTCAAAAAAGTTGTTTTATCTTATTTATCCATAACCTTTAATTACTCAATAAAGAAAAGTATGATGATGAAAAATTTTTTACTATTAGGAGCTCAAAACAACCAGTCAGGATAAAAGGGTTCATTCTGAGCTAAAGATGAGTTCTGGGGGCTATAAGTAATCAATCCAGTGCTGTTATCAATTACCCTAAAAAAAAAGTTTTAAAAATTTAAAAAATATAAGGGGTGGTCCACTGTATACTTAGGTCCACTGTACCCCGCTCTCCCTATATCATAAAAGTTCAAGGAGAGATGAAGCCTAAATAATATCAAATATTTCTATTCTGTATAACTCTTATTTAAATATTATCCTAATCTGTTTATGAGGAACTCAATTCGGCACTGACAATAAAAGTAGTGCATATTTAAACTTCATTTGGCATTTCATAAAACAAAATTCAGCTTCGTAATAATCTTTTCTTTTTACAGCGTTGCTAAAATAAAACCCTTGTTCAAAATTTAAACGTGGCATTTTGCTAAACGCGCTTCGAAAGGAGGTCACAAAGTAGTAACGCCGCCGTTGTCCGTGCCGTATTTTTCCAGATAGGTTTTTAATTAACTTTTAAAGACACGGGAGGCGTATTGAGAGATCTACTCAATGCAAAATTGTCGCGAATTCCATAATATTTATGTGATTAATTCTAATTAAATTAGTCTCTTTATAACAATTTAACGTTTGTTGCTTTTATACCGCTACTGGACATTGTATTACACAAATGCATCATTAAACGTTGTTATCTAGGGTTTCAAAGCCGATAGTACAAAGAGTACGCCGCCCCTGTCATTATGTATGCCCAAACCGTCCGTGTCTTTAAGGATTAATTACTCGGCTAATTACCGACGATTTTTTTCAAAAATCATTATCAGATATTTTTGAGCTGAGCTAACAAAGCTCTTATGCGTCCACTGCAATAGTAACTTTGTAACGCTTACTCATTTTAAACCATACAGCCGAGACCGGATAATTCAGAAAAGTGGTAGCTTCCATGGTCGCATAGTTCACGTAAGGAGAGAAAAAATAATAAATAGAAAAAAAAAAAAAAAAACTGATCGACATAGTATCTTTGTAAGAAAAAAAAAAAGTCTTTATCATAAATTGGTGCAATGAATGGTTTCAGTATGTGGCGGGAAACATTTTAAAGTTAATGTACAAACACTATTTGTTTCAGGACACGGACATAACGTAAATTCACAGTAAGAGTAAAATACACTCTCAAAACAGTTTTACATTTGATATTCGAATAATGAATTATGATTTTTGTTTAACCTCGTAGTATTGCCAAATGCATTATAATAATTTATCTTTCCCAGAGACAACAATTCACCCACGCTTAAAAATTGAACTAACAGGAACCAAAAAAAGAAGTCCATAATCAGTTTATAACAAAGTCTTATAAATAGGACAGCAGTCTACGCTGTAGGGTAAATCTTCGAATTAGGCTAATGTCAGTTGAACGTCTTTTTGCACGCTTTTTTCCTTACGTATTATCCCTACACAATGCTAGCGGGATTGTGTAGGGATAATACGTCAGAAAAAAAGACATCCGTCCGACATTAGCCTTAAGATATCAGCGTTGCGTTGCGCAGACGATCTGTGATCAGTTAGTTGTTAATCTTGGAGTTCTTCGGATTGAGTAAGTGTGTCGCACTTATCTGCATATTGGGCTGTTGCGGGCAAACCCGGGAATCTCCCACACAAAGGTTGTACGTGAGCTATAATGATCTCGTTCGACTTATTAAACGCCGCAGTACCTCTGGTAGATGTCTTAATCTTATTGAATTTAGCTTTTAAATTTTTTCCGGTGACATCTTCCGCGATCGGGTTGCTATGTCGTCTTTCAAGTGTTGCAACAGCATAGGGACCCCCGATGGGCATCAAAATGCTGATCATCAATCTTGCATCATGAAATGGCGATGATAAATAATCAAGAAGCAATGAACTGCTGTTGCAATATACATACTATAATGCTTTTTTTATTCAAATACCGGTCATGCCTCAAAGAGCTGCTTCATCAAGGATGTTATCCGATTTATTTCTTTACTTTTATGATAGAAAATTTATTAACAATAATACATTGCTCTACAGATACATAGATGATATAATTATTCCTTCTGTTAGTGGTAATAATTCTATATCTCTTCCTGTAAAATACCCTTCTAATCTATAGCACTTCTTATTCAAATAATTCCAGTATCAATGTTATGGATGTTAAAATTAATATTCTACCTAATAGCACCCTAACTTTCCATATTTATGATAAACGTAATGACGTTTCATTTAATGTAATTAATTTTACTAACTTCAATTCCTGCTTACATATTTCAATATATAGAAATATTCTACTTAATCATAGACCTCGTATCAAACGTTTATGTTCCTCCCAATTCTTACAGCCTAACATTTTTAAATTAAAGCAATTAACATTGTCTTATAATTATCCCGTCTCTTTTATTTCTGCATGGCTGAAATCTTAATAATCATTTTTTTCTACTTTTTACCAGTATAGGCATATAATATGTTAAAAAAATAAAATAAAATAAAATTAAATTAAATTAAAATTAAAAATCGAAACACTATTATGAAGGGTGGGATGTGGATTGCTGAAAAAATTATAAAACATACATAAAAATGTAATTTAAAAAAATGCGTGTGTATGTTTTAAATACATTATACACTATTACATATATATATGAAAAAATATATACCATTATGGAGGGTTGTGGTCGGAAATGCTAAAAAAAAGTTTTAAAACCTTATATGTTTATATGTGTGTCAGCATGTGTATGTTATGTTTGTGTGCTTATATATTATATGGATATATTAAAAAAATAAATAAAACATCGGGGTATCATGCATTTAACATCATAATTTTCATTAATTTTCACATATTGGTACATAATACAAAGCCATATTTTACTATCTTAAAATAATCCTCTTTGTTTTTTAAATATGTACCAAATTTTGTCATTTTAGTCTTAATGCCGACAAAATTGGATGAAATAATGCATCTTCACTATGAATTAACCAACAAGCACCTCTGATGATTCTGTGGGTTATTCATAGTTTCTTATTTTACATACTGGTTTCCTATGTTCATATCTTGTTCATCTTTAGAATTTTACCATTTGTTCATAAATTTGTGATTTCATCTTTATTATATATATGTATATATATAAACCACATCCCACCGATATCGTATGAACACACAAATAAATAACATATAAAAATAAGCCATGTTTTGGAATTTATGCTTTACTATGAAATTCCATTACTTTATTTTTTTTTTTAATGTATTTGAATCACTCTTGTTTTCTTTTTTCTTTTAAAAGGGGATATAATAAAAATACAATGGAGATACGTAATACCATTAAATAGCTTGACCTAAATCGTTATAAAAATTGAAAAAAAAAAATACTATTTGGTCACTGATTCACATTTTTTTCTTTTCTTTTGTGTTTCATCAATGATCAAACCCTCTCCCATACCACCTAAACCCTCAGGGGGTGTGACACTGGTTACATCATCCAAAGTCTCTCGTGCGGAAAATTAATTGCAGCAGACGTCTGCTTCTCCCCTACTAAATAGGAGGTATAAATTTCTATTTGTTTAACATCAGAAAACACTGGTCTTCTGGGCAGGTACAATGATAAAGCATTTTGTTGTTTTTCCATGCGCTCAGAATACAAAAATTTTATATTTAGAAAGAGGGAGAAATAACGAATGTGTGATCTAGAATTCAGATTGATCACCGGTCAAGTTTTGATGACGTAAAACGTGTTAGGTCAAGCTGTTATTCTAATTTACATTTGAAATGAAAATTACCAAGAATAAGCGCAGTTAATTTAAAGTAACATTATCATATTAACATAATTTCGTAATTATAATGAAAAATATAACTTATAAATTAGTATGCATCTTTCATTGTAAAATATTTTGCCTTTTGTGTTTTACTTTTAATAATTGAAGGACTTAGATCAGAAGCGGTTAAACTATTTCCCGGACCCCTAGGCTAGAGTCCCCCCCCCTCCCCAAAGCGATACATTTCTGTGTTTTCTGCATTAAAAACGGAAAGAAGTACTTTTAGTGCAGCTAAACCTTGAAATTTCATAAAATTAAAAATGTCATAATTTGGTAAGTTTTGATCGTAAAAAAATGGAATTTTTTTAATTCCCTTCTTAGACATCGAAAATATATTTCTAAATATAAGTTATTAGGACCCAGAAGCCATATAAAAAATAAAGTTTTACATTTTTAATACATATACAGACCCTTATAAAACAAAAGTTGTACTTGATTTGTACCCTTTTTTGCAACATGCAATTCTGAAAACGAAAACATTTCAGAATCTTTTGCATACATTTTTTTTTTTTTTCAGAATGGATTTACGGTAAGTAAATAAAAAAAATTAACGCATTTCACATAAACATTTATATGGAATTTATAACCTGAAAAGATCTTTCTTAGTTTAATAATGAATTTTACTAGAATAAGTAAGCAAGATCGGGTGATCACCCAGGGCACTAAAAATTAAGGAGCAAAAAATATACAAAATGCTTGATTAAAACTTAATAGCTTCTTTAAATGATATCGTTTGTAGAGATGCTGACAAAATCTTGACCAGGATTCTGTAGTTATAAAAGCCGCCTCTGTATAAATCCATCATAAAATGCAAGCCGAAAAATTGCAAGAATTAATTTTTTTTTTCTTACGAATATCAAAAATATTAAAAGAAGAGTAATATTCGGAATACCATGTATATATGTTAATTACCTACCTTCAATAAATTTAGTGAAACGAAGAATATTGCCCATTATTTCTCTTTTACATAAACTATTAGCTTGATATGAAAAAAAAAAAAAAAACATGCAATAGATTTTATAGCAATAGATTTTAATAGCAATAGATAGATAGCAATAGATTTTATAATTATTTGTCAAATTTCATCGCATTTATAATCAAATAATTTTTGCCTACTCTTTATCAATTTTATACTCTTTTGTCTCTGAAATTCGTGCTTTTCTTTCCAAATTTCTTTCTCCAACTTTTTATGACATTACAAGAATAAAAGCAATAACAATAATTTTTAAATTACATGTCTTTAAAAATTTACACTATAAAGCCGAAAACCTGTCCGTAAGTAACGCTACCGTGATTTTAACGGTGACAACACGTGACTAATAAATTTCTTGTTTACTGCAATTCTGTTAACTTCTAACCATGAATAGTTTCAGTTTTTATACAGTCGAATAGGAAAAAAAGTTATTTCAAATGCAATTTCTATGAAAACTGTATCTTAATTTACTGATTTTTTTTATGGATTTTAAAATAATTTTCAAGCATAATTTTTTAAAATGTATATCTGTGGCCTTTACGAAAGGTTAACCCATTTGCACTTAAAACAATATAAATGGTTCAGCATTTGTTTCCAGCTAATACACCATAACGAAATTAGAACTTCATGAATAAATAAATAAAATAATATAAATCAAATACAGATTTAGCAGTCATGTAATCTAACTATGCGTTTAAACTGCTAAAATTAATAGGATCAAAAAGCTGCTGTAACTAATGAAATCTTTGGAAATTTCTTCGACTAGTAACCTCTGCCCTGATTTAAATGTATCGATTTTAATAAATTCTAAAACTTTTTTTTAATACATTATTAATATTTTTCATGTAAAAATGCTTTGCTTTGAGTGTTGCAGTCTAAAAGAATATATTAAATGTAAAAAATCTATTAGCGTTTTCAATTTAAAAAAAAAAAAAAAAATGTTTTCACCTATGTTCTGTTACCCAGAAAGGCCGGGTTGAATCTCCTAGTTATGATAATGTATTTGTTAACAATATACAGGGTGAATACAAATGATGGACCGGATTTTTAAAAATCATATTTTCGATACTACTGCACATATTACAATAAGTGATACATGAATTTAAAGAGAAATATACCCAGGGGCCTCGCTAAGGGGGGATAGGAGGGAGCCTCCTCCCCAAAATGATTTCGAATGCTGTTACACTTGGCAAATTTACAAACTTAGTTGGCAAATTTGTTTAAAACTTTAATAAAAACTGTAATACATTTTCTATCTCTGATAGATTTGCCAAAAATTACAAATATAATTGGAAATATAATTAAACTTTTTACAAATAAGAACTATATTACATTTTCTAATTGTATGATTTTGGCAAAATTATAAAGCTAGTTGGCAAATATTAAAATTTGACTTGGCAAATTAAGGTCGTCTACCCCACCAATAAAAAGTCTTCGAAATGGCCCTGAATATATCAAGTTTTTCTCAGTTACAAATGTTCGATGTGTGACCCTCTTGTTACATGGCATACGTCCAATCTCTAATGAAGGTCGTTCCAAACCCGCACGCTCCATCCACGGGTGTGGAAGCTCTTCGTTTAAGTAACTACGTACCTGCAAAGACCAATGAGGTGGGCTCCATCCTGCTGAAGCACAAAACCTGCGCTGTCCTCAAGCGGGTGATGGTAATTTACCCTTAATGGCCACCAAGATCACCAGACCTAACACCATATGATTTCTTTTTGAGGGATTACGTCAAAGACATTGTTTATGTACCACCAATGCCGAAAACACTGCCAGAACTTAAAGAACGCATTTGTGCAGCATTCAGAACCATTGACAGAGTGATGCTACAAAATGTTTGAAACGAACTGGATTACAGTTTGAACGTATGCCGTGTAACAAGAGAATCACACATCGAACATTTGTAACTGAAAAAAACTTAGTATATTCTCTTTAAATTCATGTATCACTTATTGTAATATGTGAAGTAGTTTCGAAAATATGAAAAATCGGTCCATCATTTGTATTCACCCTGTAGTCAAATTAGTATTTTCACTCCTGTTGAGTCAAGTCATTGTATTATTTGTGTTCAAGTCTGTTTTAATATATATGTACCTTTAATAAATAAATAAATAAATTCAGACTTTAATTTATGTGTGCTTTAATATAATCAAACATTTTTTTCCTTTCCTAAATTTGATTTGTCTTTAAACGAATACTTTTCGTCTACTGCCAAAAACAGATTGTCTAATTTATACGAGCTTGCTCTCTGACATTTACGTCTTTCTCTTAGACAAGTTGTTTATACATTCTTCGAATAAAGATTATATCTCATAATAAATCCAACTTAATTTGAACTTTGATAATTCAAAATATTGATTAATTTGGACTTAGATTTATTTATCATGCAGGAAGTATTAAAAATCTTGTATGATCTGAAATTTTTAACCACTTGTTAGAGATAATTTGGATATATCTTGATCTTGAGGTGCAATGTCTCATCCCTTTACTGTATGAATAAGCGCGTAATGTTGATTATTTTCTTCTTTTTTTTTTTTCTTTTTGTGATTCTCAGCAGAATAAGCTATCAGATAAACGCAATTTGAAGTTATTAATTTTCAGTTATTCGAAGGAAATCATGATTAATTAGAATTTTATCCATTGCTGCTTAGTTACTAGCAAATAACAGCAATGGTATGTTATTAATTTCCGTTGTTCAAAGGAAATCATGGCTAAATAGAATTTTATCCATTGCTGCTTGATAGTTACTAGCAAATAACAGCAAATATATGTTATTAATTTTCAGTTTTTCAAAGGAAATCATGATTGAACAGAATTTTATCCATTGTTGCTTAATAGTTACTAGCAAATAACAGCAATTATATGTTATTAATTTTCAGTTATTCGAAGGAAATCATGGTTAAATAGAATTTTATCTATTGCTGCTTGATAGTAACTAGCAAATAACAGCAATTTTATGTTATTAATTTTCAGTTATTCAGAGGAAAGCATGGTTAAACAGAATTTTATCCATTGTTGCTTGATAGTTACTAGTAAATAACATTGATATGTTATTAATTTTCAGTTATTCAGAGGAAAGCATGGTTAAACAGAATTTTATCCATTGTTGCTTGATAGTTACTAGCAAATAACAATATTGATATGTTATTAATTTTCAGTTATTCAAAGGAAATCATGGTTAAATATATTTTATCTATTGTTTCTTGATAGTTACCAGCAAATAACAGCAATAATATTTAAAAAAAAAAAAACATTTTTTTTTTTTTATTGTGTAAGGAAAAATTAAAGTCCCTATTGTGGGCTTCTGAAAATGCATACTGAGAATAAAATCAAATTCTAATTTTGTATAATTCAAACGTTTCGAATTTCCCTTTGGTTTTGCCTTAAATGTATTCTCTGTATTTTTAATATAAAATTGTAGAAGGGTAAATGTGAAGCATTTTTTCTTCTTTTTCGCTGTAACTTTAACTCTTCATTTGTCGCTGATTGATGTGTACATCATACAACACGTGATGTATTAATCAGCGACAAATGAAGAATTAAAGCATCACATTACGTGATCTTTCACGCAACGTGATGTTTATTAAAGGATATATCCATGCTTTCTTTAGAAAACTTTATTTATCATGATTTTGTAAAGATAATCTGCAGATTTCAGACGTTCATTTTTCTATCTCGATACGTAATATTCCAAACAAACTGATTTTAAAACTTCATTTCTGCGTGCATGTAAATCTGGTTCTTTTATGTTATGATAATAATATTTAAACTCTTTAAACGGTGGATATGCTTTAAGATGTAATATGAGGATTAGCTATAAAGAGTAATGCTCTCCTAAATGCGTTTTGCAAAATAGTCTTCAAAATTCATTCAAAAAGTAGAGTAACAGTGATCTCAAACATCCATATCAACAAAATACGTATATGGAAAAACAAAGGGAGAAGTACGAAAACGCATTTTTCTCTAATACTTCTTTTTTTCTTCTTTTAATAATTGAAGAGCTCAGATGATAAATGTGGTATGTACCAATATATATACATATATATATATATATATATATGGTTCCATCTGTATTTTGTATAATTACAGTTATAATTTGGTGCTAAATTGATTAAATTATTGAATTATTGTAATTGGAATAGATGATGATTTGTAATTATATTATGGCTATATATATATGATTGAAGATAACACTGGACAAATATGGTTCTTTCACAAAACATAAATTAATTGACTCAGATCAATTTTGGGCGCTGATTCTTAATATGCTTTCCGTTTTTCTCTAGGTGGTCCAGTTTTTGATAAATTTGCATATTTAAGTTTATGCAAATTTAAGCTTTTTTGTGCTATTTTATGGAAATTTTAGATACATTAAATGTCACATTGAATTACCTTTTCTAATTTTCAATAATATGAATATAATTTTAAATACTTTGTCCAATTTTATGTCACTTAAGGCTGTTCTGAAATCCAAAGGAACTACTTTCTAATACATTTCTGAATTCATTTTTGTTCGGAAACGCATGAAATTGGCTGGTGTTCGTATTCACAAACTATGTAATCGAATGGCGTTTTCAATTTTTGGTATAATCAAAAGATTCTTCAGTAAATACTGTAAAAGTGGGCGTTTTGAACCGAATTTCCGACGCTGCAGCTCGAGAAAAGAGAAAAACTTGCCATCACGTGGCAAGAATCGCTTATAACTCGATACGTATTTTATTTTTCAAGAACATGGAAGACTTTATTCGATTCCAAATCGTTTCAAAACTCAGGCTTGTTAATTTTATGCCTTTTTATGCGTACGTTTAAAAATGAGTCAGAAAATGTGCAAAAAATTTCGCCTTGTTGAGCAAGGAATTTGAGAACCACCTTATTCAAATAATTTTTTTTCTGCTGTTTATCAACTTTATACTCTTGTGTCTCTGAAATTGATGCCTCTCTTTCAAAATTTCTTTCTTCACCTTTGCGTGACATGACAATAATAAAAAATAGCAAAAATAATTTTTAAATTACACAACTTTAAAAATTATTTTAAATGCGTTTGTTAACAATGTTGTGGTAACATATTTTTTTTCCCTTTTAAATTTGATCTATCTTAAGACGAATGCTTTTTGTCTGATGTGAAGACAGCTTGGCCAATTTATACGTGTTCTCTGACATTTACGTCTCTCTCTTTCAAAACTTCTTTTTGACATTTTACATGAAAATCACTTTCGAATCGCGACAAAATTTCCCCTTTTACTTTTATTATGAACTTCATAATCACTCGAGCAGCTTGTCGCATTTCTCCAAAACCATTCATTTTCAACCCCTTTTAGAAAAGGGGTCCTGCTCCCCCCCCCCCACCCCCTCCTTCTAGCAGCATTTGCTGCCTCATAAATATGGAACAGCATAAAGATTGCAGTGGGCATGTGTTAACTCGTCGCTTTTAAAGAGTCCATACCAGCAACTAACTATTTAAGCAGTTCTCGGTGGATGCAAACACTGGCGAACGAATTATCTCTCCGCCAGTTCACTGTGTGTTAATTCGGATATCTTTAACTTAATGCCAGTCGGCTGGTAATTTTCCGCTTACATGTTTACCAGTTTGTCTCCGGGGAGTGGCTCAAAGCAGACCGGTGCATCCCCTAGAGGTCAACGGAGCTGTTTTCTCTCATTGAATTCTTAAATAAATATTAATAGGAAGCAAAATTTAAATGAAGTCGTCCGCGCTGGAAGCAGCTGAGGGAATAGCGCGCTCGCCAGCGCTTCTGTGTGTAACTAAAGCCTAATGTAAGGTTAAACTTGCCTTAGCAACCTCTCTCCTCTTTCTCCTTTTATGCCTTAGAGATCCTTTTGTGAAGAATAACTTGCATGGTAGATCTGTTCAATCTATACACCTCCACTACTTTTTTTAACTCCTGCTGGTGAAGAAAAAAAGAAAGCCCGTGGATACGGAGGGTTAGAAAAAAATGGAATTTTTCACATTTTTTATTTCTCTCATCCCCCTCTCTGCTTCAAATAAAGCGACACACACAAAAAGTGTAAATCATGTAAGGAAGTCTCGGGAGTCATGTGACTTTTCTATTACTCGCCCGTGTTGTTTGCTTGTCCCCCACCCTCCTGCTCCACACCTCTTTCGCTATTCCGTTAAAAATCGCCGACAATGATTTTTTTTTTCTCGTCCGAAACTCATAGTACAGAATGTCAATTACTTCTACTAAAAGGTTTCCATTACAGCTGAAGGCCGGTTTAGTGTTCTTCGGAGCTCGTAATACAAATATTTTCTCTCAATCGGGGGCGATGTGTATATTCCAGGAGTATGACTGCAACCGTTTTCCTGAAAAGCATACACCATTGGGCATTGATTGGGTGAATGATGGTGTCGTTGCTTAAATCTTTTTTCCTGTTTTCAACAAGAAATTAAATTCTTTCATTGCCCTCAAAAAAAGAGAGGTGTTGAAAAGGGGGGGGGGGCTTTTTTCCCCCTCAAAAGAACTATCTCCGGCTAAAAGAATTTTGACTTCTTTTAATCTGACTGCGTTCTAGAAAAATTGGTGGGGAGAGGGAGACGAAATATTCTGTTGTGAGTATGGCTTATCAATTCTCCGGAAAATATACTGTATAAATTACTTTCTATTGAATGAGTATATTATTCGGCGAAGATTAACTGGCAAGGCTTGTGTAATTGCTTGATTAAAAAATCATCGTGCATTATTATGCTTTCTTTTAATGCTTCCGTTATGAAAATAGAAATATCTTCTGAATAAAAAAGGTCGAGGCTCAAACTGACTCAAAGAAATTGAAATAAAGTAAAATTTAAATGTTAGTGGCATTTTCAAACAGCAAACTCATATTGCACATTTATTTCTAAAGTAACACAATTTAGAAAAATGTGATTTTGATTATATGAGTATGAGTTAATCATAAACATATTTCCCATCTATCATTAACAGCATTTTTAAATATATTTTTAACCCTAGAATGGCATACATATATTTTTCGAAAAAAATTGACATATTGAGGTCTTTAAAACCCCAAAAAGTTTTTTGGCTAAAAAAAATGTTGTTTAATGATAAAAAAGAAAAATAATAATAATTGCAGCAGGCAAAAAAAATGTATATTTGACAAAAAAAAAAAAAAAAAAAAAAAAAAAAAAATGTGTATTAGCCGTAGAATAAAACACATATATTTTTAAAACAAATCTGACACACTGGCATCTATGACCAACCGCCAGCCTTTAAAAAAAATAACATTTCTTTTAATTATTATTATTGATAAAAACATAATTGTGTTACAATAAATAAGATGAATATGTTAAAAATACATAAACTTGTTCAATGGTACATAAACAAGAACTTCCATATGAACTTGTACAAATAAAATTAATGATGAAGCATAATATCGACGCTTCGAAGTGCTTCTGCAGTCATCTTCATTATAAATAGGATGTTAAAATGTTTAAAAGTCTAGAGACGAAAGCTTCCTGTCGAGTCTCGATCATTATATGAAATGAAAACTACAGTGAGTATATCAGAAATTTTAAAAATGAAATAAGTTGAGATGAATTGAAAGATATTATGAAGACCATGGAGTGTCACCAGCTATGAAGGGGAACGGATTACATTCAAACAAGGTCATGGTAAAAGAGCGAAAATTGAAATATTGCGAACAGGTTTTTTTAGGGGTATATACTATACAATTGAGCAAGTTTATGTGTTTTTAAATTATACATCTTATTTGTTATATTTTACAGTGCGATTTTCCTACGTATGTTAATATTTGTGTTAGTTTTATATAGACTAAACGATAGGAAAAAGCATGAAAAAAAAAAAAACATGGAGTAAAAATGCATCTCCCACTTCATCCACTTGTCCGAAAGTTCTAAACGATTGCGAAGTTGGTGCCAAAGAGCTGTCAATCCACTGGTACAATATGGGTGCTTTTATACTCAAAGTGTCAGTAACCGTCAGAAATTGTAAGGTTTGTTAGATCCCAGTGCGTCGTTCTAGGGTTAAAAGTGATCAATTAGTTACATAATTTTTCGTTTATGACGTTCTATGGAATAACCAAGGTAAATAATAGACAAAAGGTAAATTTTTGCTATAAAAAAGGTTATTTTGGATACAGTTCAGATTTTTTTATATAATTATTAATATTATATAAATTATGCTGTCTGCATATTCGTTAATAAAATAAATTAAAACTTGTCTAAAAATTACCCCTGCAATGAGTAATTAAGAGACACCGGATATCTAAATTGTAGGAATTACATATAAGATGCTTAAAAGGGGTAATAATCAGTCAGTATCTGATTATATTGTGTACTAGAGTATAATAAGGGTAAATAATAGGCACTTTAATGTAAGATAGAAAAAAAATAGTGCATGTTTGGTATCACTCTTTATAACATTTTATAACTAGTATGTTGTGGCCATCACAAAACTTTCTTCTATATAAATAACTTCAATTAAATCATTTAAATAGTACAAGAAATTACATCAGTTTAGCACCAATTCATATCTAAGTATACCTGAATTTGAAGTTTGATGAAAATTCGTGCATTATTTCTTGAGATAGAACTATAGCAGAAATTCTGAAAAATGTAGCATAGCAGCGTCACCTATTGAGCGATTTGCACCAAAACATAAACAGCAGTAATTGATATAAAGTTATACCTGAATCTGAAGTTTGATAAAAATTCATGCATTAGTTATTGAGATAGAGCTATAGTGGAAATTCTGAAAAATGCAGCATAGCAGCGCCACCTGTTGAGCGATTTACACCAAACAATAAACAGCAGTAATTCATATCAGGGTATACCTGGATCTGAAGTTTGTGGAAAATCCAAGCATTAGTTCTTGAGATAGTGCTATTGCGGTAATCGCAAAAAATGCAGCATAGCAGCAACACCTGTTCAGCGATTTACATCAAAATGTATAAAACGTCAATTCCTGTCAAGGACTAACAGAATCTGAAGTTTGATGAAAATTCATGCATTAGTTCGGGAGATTGAGCTATTGGGGAAATCGTGAAATATGCTGCATAGCAGCGCCACCTGTTGAGCGATTTACACCAAAAACTAATCAGCACCGATTTATATCAGGTACTAACTGAATATAAATTTTTAATAAATTTCGTTCATTAGTTCTTGAGATAGAGTGTCCACAAAATGTATATCACACACAGACAGACAGACTCACAGACAGAAATTTTGTAAAAACATGTTTTTCGGGTTCTCTTACCCCTAAAACGTGTAAATCCGTCGAAAACTTTCATGAATCCAATAGTTTCTTTTTATAAAGATAGAAGAAAGTAAAAAACAAAGAAAACGCGACAATAGCTGTAAGAATACATTTTAATTATTAATTATGGATATACTAGGACATTTGTGAGGATAAAGCATAAGAACTAAAAAGTGAATTAACTCAAAAAGAAAAAACAAATAAAGACTAGATTAACGTAAAGTAATCTATTATCAATGTCGTATGGTGACCGGTATTAAAGAATAGTCCCAATGTAACCCGTGCATGTCATAAGAGGCGACTAAAAGAGGTTGGGCGAAAGGCTGACAACCTTTCCCTGGAAAAAAAAAAAAAAACCTCATTGCGAATCTCTTAAATACGGATGATAGACGGACTGATCTCATGGTAAAACGGACTGGAACTGGAAAGCAGTTTATGAATTATAGAATTGGAACTTGGAATGTTTTGAGTTTATACAGAACTGGTGCAGTGAAGCAATTACAGAGTCAGATGAATAGTTATAGACTGGACATATTGGCCTTACAGGAAGTAAGATGGAAGGATAGTGGGGTAAGAGATATTGGTGATTTTACAATTTTTAATAGTGCAAGCACAGGAAGAAACACGCATGATACTGGATTTATGATGAGAAAATGCCTTAGGGAAAATATTATTGATTTTCACAATGTAAATGAAAGAATATGTATCTTGAGATTGAGGGCAAAGTTTTTTAACATTTCAATAGTATGTGTCCATGCACCAACAAAAGATACCGAAGACGAACAAGAAGATACTTTTTATGAAACACTACAGATTGAATTTGATAAGATACCAAGACATGATGTTAACCCTTAAATGCTGGGTGTTGCTTTTCGGCAACATACCCAATTTAGGCTCTAAAATACTATTAGAATAATATTAAAGCTATAATGCCTAATGTTGCCAATAAAATACATTCTGATAATATTATTAAATCGATTTTCAAAATGTAGATGGCAACACTTGTGCTGTTTAAGAATAAAAATAGATTTATTTTTTCAGTTGTTGCTACTTGTTCTTTTTGTTTTGTTTGGAAGCTTGCGAAATACCCCATTTTGTTCTACAGTGAGCAAGTAAAATTTATTTCTTATTATAGTTCCTAAAATTCCTGTGTGTTTAATATTATAGAATTTTATCAAGGAAAATTATTTTTTCAATTAAAGACCAGTATTGCCGATTACTGTTTTTTAGCCGTAAACCATACTTAAAACAAAATATGATTTTTTAAAGTATTTTTCCCATGATTTATTTAAAAAATGAAAGCCGAAAAACATTATTGCAAATATTTTTGAAAAATCAGACATTTAAGGGTTAAAATGGTAATAGGTGATTTTAATGCTAAAATTGGAAAAGAATACACTTTTGTACCAACAATTGGAAAATCTAGTTTACATGATTTGTGTAATGAAAATGGAATAAGAGCTGTGGAGTTCGCTGCTTCTAACAACTTAATCATAAGTGGTACATGTTTTGAGCATAAGAACATACATAAAGAAACTTGGATTTCTCCTGGTGGAAAGACAAAAAACCAAATTGACCATATTATGATAGACAGAAGACATGCTAGTGATGTTATGGATGTACGAAGTTATAGAGGTGCAGATTTAGACACTGATCATTTCCTTGTCATTATGAAATACAGACAAAGAGTTACAAGATTTCGAGATGCAAAAGGAACTAAACAAGTAAAATTTAAAACAAAAGATTTACTAAACATGCAGCGAAGAAAGGTTTATCAAAGTAAATTATCAGAAAGAATTATTAGTGAATATACTGAATTTAATGAGGAAGATATAATCTCAATACTAAATGGCCTAAATGCAAAAATATCATATTAAAAACTGCTGAAGAAGTAATTGGAAAGAAAGAAAGGAGAGAAATTAATGAATGATTTGATGATGAGTGTTGGCAACTGATTAAGAAAAAGAATAAAGCAAGAGAAAAAAAGCTGAAACATAGAACAAGACAGAGTGAAAATCGCTTTAAAACAATAAGAAGAAATACTCAAAAGTTGTTACGTATTTGAGGATGGAGTAGCACAGTTGACGTTTATTCCAACAGAGCGAAAAATGTCCAGACCAGGAATCGAACCTGGATACTTGGCGTGCCGTGCCAATGCCTTACCTGTTAGGCTATCCGGACGATACCTGGTTGACATAATTCACTCTTATTTGTTGGACTTGTATATGTTGGACTTACGTATATGAAAAAACGAGCTTTGGAGCAGAGTAAAATTCAAGAAATTGAAGACCTATCAGTATTAGGTGATATAAGCCTAATTTATTCAAAGCTTAAAAGAATCGAAAAGGGCTACCAACCACGCACCCTTTTTTGCAAAGACAGAAATGATAAACTTATTGGAGGACATGCAAATGTGACAGATAGATAGGCAGAATATTTTGAAGAATTGTTAAACAGACAGTCAAATGACGAAAGAGAAATACAGTTTAATCAAATGATTATGATGTGAATGAAGAAAACTGTGAACTACCAACTGTAGAAGAAGTAAGGGATGCTAAGCACCTGGTGAAGATTTGATAAGTGCTGAGCTTTTGAAATATGGTGGAGTGAAGTTGGTATAAATGTTACTTGATCTAATAGCAGATATTTGGTAGAATGAATATATACCAAATGAATGGAATCGTGCTATTATTATCCCAATTCATAAAAAGAGAAATATCTTAAATTACCAGAATTATAGAGGCATAGCCTTATTAAATGTTACATATAAAGTGTTGGCAAAGATAATTGAAAAACGATTACAGCCGTATGCTGAAATGGTAATAGGTGATTATCAGTGTGGTTTTAGGAAACGAAGATCAACGGTGGACCAAATCTTTAGGAACACCCTTGAAAAAGTCTATGAACAAAATATTAATTTGCACCAATTGTTTGTTGATTTTAAACAAGCCTATGACAGTATAAGCAGAAATAAGTTATTTGAAATATTAAAGGAATTTAAAATACCTGATAAAATAGTTAAACTTATAAAATTAACAATGGAAAATACAAAAGCTAAAGTTAAAGTATAGGGAAGACTTTCAAGAGAATTTGCAGTGAATTCAGGTCTAAAGCAAGGTGAAGTTCTCTCGACAATTCTTTTTCATTTATGCCTGGAGAAAATAATTAGTAGCATCTACAACAACAGAGGAGGTACTATTATGAATCGCTCCCTACAAATCGTTGCATTTGCAGATGATGTTGATATAATTGCTGGAAATAAGAAAGTCGTCATTGAAACATACAATAAACTAGACACTAAAGGGAAAAAACTAGGCCTCGTGGTTAATAAAGAAAAAAAAAATACATGAAAATGGACCAAATGGAATCACAGGCAACAGCATCGTTAACAATAAATAATGAATTACAATTTAATAAAGTAACAGAATTTAAATATTTAGGATCTACGATCACCTGTGATAATATGGTAGAAGCAGAGATTAAAACTCGACTTGCAACAGAAAATTGATGCTATTTTTCTCTTCGAAACATCCTAAAATCATCTCTAATATCCCGAACATCCAAACTTAAAATTTATAAAACTGTTATAAAACCAAATGTAATTTATGGTAGTGAGACCTGGACCACTTCACAAAAAGATGAAAAGCTACTTATCACTTGGGAAAGGAAGATCCTAAGGCAAATTTTTGGACCTATTAAAGAAGGCAATACATGGCGTATAAGGACAAATATGGAGATAGAACAGTTATATAATGAAAAAGATATAATAAATACTATAAAAATAAGAAGAATGCAATGGTTAGACCAAAGCACAAAGAAGATTTATAGTGGTAATCTAATTGGAAAAGAAAGATTGGTAGACCCAGGAAGAGATGGATAGAAGAGGTAGAGAAAGATCTTGCACAAAATCAAATTATAAATTATAAAGTAAAGGCCAGAGATCGGAAGGTCTGGAGGGGTATCTTGAGGGAGATCAAAATCCTACATGGATTGTAACACCAGTGTGTATGTATGTATGCATGTATATATGTAATCTATTATCAATCTCAATTTAAAACACAAGCAACTTCAATTAACTTTCATTAGTTCATTTACAAAAACATTCTTATGAATCTTCTTAAAAGTTCTTTATAAGTCAATAATCTCATTTTTAATAATTAATAAATTGACTTAATAAAATAGTCCAATCTTGAACGCCAGATTCACCTTTGTTTATTATATAAAAACATGGAAACATTCAAATGCTTCATTTAAAACACATTACTAAATAGGTGTGATAAAATATATACAAATGTTTTTTTTTAAATTAAAAACACTAGATGTTAGCTTTTTATCATTTTAACATCTAGTGTTTTTAATTTTAAAAAACATTTGTATATATTTTATCACACCTATTTAGTAATGTGTTTTAAATGAAGCATTTGAATGTTTCCATGTTTTTATATAATCTCATTTTTGCATGAAATTTTAAAGGGGTCCACGGAATCAGTCTGAACTGGGCCAACAAATGCAAATGGAACAGGAAGTTTCTCTATTTCCTTTAAATTGCAGGCCTCCAAAATTTGTTGTCTCCATAACATTTCAAAAATTTCGTTTCCAGTTCCTACTTTTTTTTCAATTTTTATAAACCTTCGACATTTTGCCAATATAGTATGAAGATTCATAATAGACAGGAAAAAGTTTGTCACAGGCAATCTTTTTTATTACTTTTTTTTTTTAATTGAAGTTTCATTGACGGTGATTTCTCGGTAGGACAGGTTTTTCAATATCACTGGTAGCATGGGGTTTCCTGATAAACTAATGTCAACAGCTACAGAATAAGGTGTCCTAAAATGGACTGATTTTAAAATTCAATAACTTGTAAATGGTGAGGTGACAGCTATTAAAAAAATTCTTGCATGAAGGTTGTGTAAGATGATAGCAGGTTTTTTTTTTTTTTTTTTTTTTTTTTTTTTTTTTTTTTTACTGCAATTTCTGATTTTAGTTCCATACAGAAGCGAGAGATAGCGCTTCAAGCAATAGGCGTTAAATTCAGTTCCGGTTTTTTGTTTCTCTCTTCTCTTAGTACTGATGAGAAAGAAGGAGGTTAAATATATGATACGAAAGAAGGAAGTTAAATATATGGAGTGGCTCTTAGCTGCCAAAGTAATCTCGTTCTTAGAGATCTAATCCATACATTTAACCTCCTTTCGCATAAGTTCTGGGAGAAGAGAAATGCCCAAAAATCGGACCTGAATTTAGCGCCTATTGCTTGCAGCGTCAAAATGATGATTTTTAAAAACTTACCTGTTAGAGGCTAAATGAGCTTCCTTTAAAAGATTGGACGGCTGTTTCAACGGTTGCTGCTCTGTTGTAAACGATAGGTTTTCAAATTTATGAGAGTATATCTGGTCCAATTTAAGCAACTCAAATTGGTCCAATTAAGGCAACTGCGCCACTTTTAAAAACAGATAAGCTCAAGACTAAGAGTAAAAACGAAAGCAAACAAATCCGCGTGAAAAATATGTGCAATAAACACATGAATTTAGCTATGTATATGAAAACATAACAACTTACCTTAGTTTTAAAGTATTCTCTTACGTTTAATAGGAAAAAATTAGATCAAAACTGCTAATTTTAGGTTTTTTAAAATTGTCTGAAAACAACACGTGGAAGGCGGGAGATTTTTCTAATCATAAATTATGTCTTTCTGATGAGTAAGATTTCAGCGGTAGATGGCGTCTCTTTCGGTAATTAATAGCAGAATTGCATTGGTCCATTTAAAACGGCGGTCCAAATATGGCTACTCTCCCCTATGAATCTTGGAATTTTTTGCTAACAGATTCAAAGGTACTTAGTTTTTTCTTTAATAACATTTAAAATCGGAAACTAAATTAAATAAATATATGCTATAAAAATTTTTGAAAGTGTTGAAAGTAAAAGGTGGAGGGTAATTTTTCAGAGGCATTGTATAAGGGAGTAGGAAAGTTTCTAATATGTGGATTACAGCTTGGGAAGTTTCAATACAATAAAAAAAAAGTTTTAAATTCTTACATTCAAACACAAGAAACAAATAAAATTACCATGACCAAATGAGTCTAAGAAATAACCCGAAGTTTTGCGCCTACAAATTATTCCCGTTGCCCCTAGAGCCTTACTGACTACAAATCTTCAGATAATTGTGCTAAAAATGAACAAGTTTTGTTCGACTCTGAATATAAAAATTTCGCCTTATTTCTCACTTTATTAAGGCTGTTCTCAACTGCTCTGCTCAACAAGCGCAAAACGTTTTGACACATCTAGAAATTCCTTTTTTAATGGAAAGATATAAAATTGGAAGGTCTGACTAGGGAAGCGATTTGGAATCGAATTGTGTTTTCCCTTTTTTGAGAAATAAATTACCTATTGAGTTATAAGCAATTTTGATCACGTGACAAAGAGATGTTTTTCACCCTGTTTTCAGTGGTTATTCTTCGTTCGCGTGGAAATTAGGTTCAAAATGCCCACTTTGACACTATTTTCTGAAAGATCTATTGCGTTTACAAAAAAAAAGCGGAAAAAATACTTCGATTACATAGTTTCTGAACAACAACACCTGCTAGTTTCATGCATTTCCAAACAAAAATGAATTAAAACTTATGTCTTAAAGTTGCCCTTTTGGATTTGAGAACAGCCTTAAGTAAAAAATAATTTTTTTCATGCTTGAAAACATTTTTCTCCTTTTCTGAAAAACTTCTTTTTTCGAGAAGTGTCACTTTAAAAAAAAGCGTGCAATATATGCAATCGAATTATTTTCTAACAAGAACGAAAAATCATGCGTCCAGCATAGATTATGAAACACTTTCCAACACACTCAGAATACTGTAACAAAACTTTACAGTTTATTAAAGGGAAATATGATGTCTAAATAAACAATTTGGAAAACGCATAACGCATTTGAAATCCCAATTTCTGTTATTACCATCAATAGTCGAAAATATATATCCTATTTTCTTGTGCAACCCTGTATATGATCTATAGAATTTATACCCACCAAGTAATATTGAAAAAAAAAATAGTTCAATTTAAAAACGCATGCACAACTGAAAGCGCACTTTCAGGAATTATTATTATTGTTCATAGGCTTCGTTAGATTCGTTTGTTCAATTTCTTCTGTAGCCAAATTCTTTTGTGTGTCCCTATAAACGAACGATAAGTTCTATGCACACCCTATTCTAGAGTAAGCTCCTTTTAGTACACCCCATGGATATATATAAATTTCAATACGTTTAAAATAATGTATTATCATTAAAATACACCTCAAATGATTTTTCTCCATAGACCGTAATGTAACGGAATTATTTTGGATGCCCCTGTAAATGAACCGTAAATGCTTCCTTTCACATACTTCCTTTTCAATACCGAACATGCCATAATGATACCCAATACCATATATGAATTTCATGGCAATCAGACTATATTTACGCGAGTTAGAGCACATACAGGCGGCAAACAGGGAAATCATAAACACTTTTCAACTATGTTGGAAAGTGTTAAAAATGAATAGGGTTAAAAAATACAGTGCCTCTCATAAATATAAAGACACAGATGTTTTTGGAATTACATTTTATTAATTCAGTATAAGAAATTAAATTTTATACCTCATATTAAGAACAATCAAATGAATTTGTTATGGGGGTTTAAATTTAAATAAAACAATTTCTACTCGAATAATAAAAAAAATAAAAAATTACGTTGTCTCATAAATATAAAGACAAATTTGAAACTGCTTCATATGCAAATTTTTTTCGAAAACGCGCCTACAGAAATAATGCGCATGCGCAGAAATACGCTTTAAGTTACCCAAACGAGCAAAGTTGTTTGACTTGTTTTAATTGCAAAGATGCCGCGGAACATTGAAATTTCTAAAGATGAGGTTTGCAAAATACGGGCATTTAAAGCTAATGGCTTAACAGTTTCTCAAATATGTAAGAAAACTGGGAAAAGCAGAGCTGCAGTTTATAAAGTTTTATCAAAAACTTACAATTTAAATTCGAGAAAACGATCTGGCAGACCGAGAAAGACTAGTGAAAGACTCGATCGCAAGATCATGTGACTTCTTTCGTCGCAAAATATGTCACTCCGACAAGTTTCACAACGAGTTGATGATATGGTCTCAAAGGATACTGTACATCGTCGTATAAAAGAAAGCAAAAATATTGTGCGCCGGCGTATGTGCAGATTTCCTTTACTGAAAAAAGAACACAAAAAACGGAGGCTACTCACATGCATTGGAAAGACGAATGGATCCAAGTCATTTTTTCAGATGAAAAGAAATTTAACTTGGATGGCAATGATGGTTAGAATTCATACTGGCACGATTTAAGACGTGAACCTCGAAGCCTCTTCAGTAGGCAGAAAGGGGGAGGTTCTGTGATGGTTTGGGGTGCCTTCTCTTTTTTAATGGAATAACAGATATTGCTTTTCTGGAAGGTAAACAGACATCTAAAGTGTATATAGAGGTACTCGATAGTCACTTGCTGCCAATTGCTGAAACTCTTGGTGGTCGGAATTATTTGTACCAACAGGAAAATGCACTGATTTACACCTCAAGACTCACAAAAAATGGTTTTCGGATAACAATGTTCTTGTCATGGTATGGCCCGTTCGTAGCCTTGATTTAAATCCAGTTGAAAATCTTTTTAGAGCATTCTCGTTCGCAGTGTATATGCATCTGGAAGACAGTTCTCAGACGTCCTTGAGTTGAAAAAAGAAATCGAACGAAGTTGGTTTGATATAAAGCCAGAATACTTACACAACTTAATAAACAGCATGCCAGATAGAATATTTGCTGTCATTAATATTGGATCTATTATTGGACGATAATTCAAAAGTATGTAAAATGTCTTTATATTTTTGAGATATCAAATTTGTTTCCATTTATCAATTTTCGAGTTGAAATTATTTAATTCTAATTTAATTTACTGTAAAATGTTTTTTCGGTACATGCTTTTTGTTATAATCATAAATGTATTTTTGAATACTGAATTGTTACAATATTATTTCGAAAATATCAGTGTCTTTATATTTATGAGACGGACTGTACTTTCTAGGATGTAAGAGAAAGTCATGCAAGCCATATGAAGTTATGCCTTTTACGATGATTGGTTGGATTAAGTTGTTGCACTAAAGTTTATTATTATTACTTTCTTCTATTTTCAATAGAAGAAAGTATTGTAATCGAAATTTTTTCCGACTTCCGGTTTTCGACATGTCTGTCTGTCAGTCCGTGTGTTCGTATGTCCGTGTGTCGCCATTGTACCATCAAAAATTGTATGAAGTTATGCATAGAATTGAACCAATTTTTTTTTTAAGTTTTTGGCTATGGCAAGCAGGCCCTCCATTAATTTGGGAAAAATACGCTGGTAGGAGGCGCTGTAATAGCAATTTGTGTGTATTTTTAATATTGTACCTTCGAAAAGTGCATGAAGTTATGCATAGAAATGAACCAAATTTTTGTGTATGTTTGTGGCCATGGCAAGAAGGTCCTCCCTGAATTTCGAAAAATTCCGCCGGTAGGGGGCGCTGTAATAGCGATTTTTGTGCATTTTGAATATTGTACCATCGAAACGTGTATGAAGTTATGCATAGAATTGAACCAAGTTTTTTGTGTATGTTTTTGGCCATGGCAAAAAGGTCCTCCCTGAATTTGGAAAAATTCCGCCGGAAGGGGGCGCTGTAATAGCAATTTTTGTGCAATTTTCAATATTGTACCATCGAAAAGTGTATGAAGTTATGCTTAATTCTTATAAAAAATACTAATGAAACTAATTATAATGAAATATTGACATGAGATGGAAGAAAGTTTTGGGATTGGCACATCCAACTACTACTACTACTACTTATCATTATTATTATTATTATTATTTTATTCTCGAAGTGAAAAAAATTCGGGTTAGTCAACTTACAGTAAATTCCGAATCATTTACGATCACTCAGCTCAGAACCCAGAATCGAATCCATCATTTATCGGCCACAAGAATTGCCTCCGGAAAATGAAGCCTTTGCACTGAATTATGACGTCAAGAACTCAAGCTTCTATTCAAATCGTTTCAATCGATCCAATCAATATTTTAAATATTTTACTAAATTTTCTCGTACATATGTAGCAATATTAATCTATAAATGCATTTTGAGGGTTTTTTAGGTTTGTATTTATTAGAATAATGTAAATATTTCAGATATATTCCATATATATTGTATATCTTTCAACAGTCAATATTACATAACTTCATGTAGTTGGCGCATTTATATTCATACACACGCACATACTTGTATATGTTTCCAGACAATTAATATTGAAAATCCCTCTAATTTTTGGGTTACTCTATACAGTTAATGTTATTCTACCTTATTTATCTAAATAACCTTATTTTAGACATCCCCAACAACGAAAATTCTTTTATAATTTTACAAAATTCAATACACACGACCAGCTCGCACTTTTCCACACTTAATAGTAGAGCTTCCTATAATATGCATATAATTTCAGTAAATTAAATCTCTTGTTTTGATTAAATTATTCTAAAATTCAATTGAAAACTCGCGAATTCTTTGGATAATAAACGCCTACGGGGAGACTGTATCGTTTTAGTTATTCAAATTATTACTGCTTCAATGAACTCTCGAACAAAAGCAGATCCGTTTTGATTAGACTTTCGCCAACTAACCTTTAAATCAGGATCCCCCTGTCACAGAGCTTTGTCAAAGGCACAGGAAAACCACGGTTACACATAACGTGCAGTTTTGATTACAAATTCCTGTCCTTTGTTGTTAGGATGTCCTCGTAATTAGCAGCCTCATTCAAATGGTGGACAGAACAGCGTTTGTCGAATCAAAGTAGTTGTGATTTGAGTAGCTAGTAGTATTGATATTGGACCGAATTAACTGTTTGTAACGGTTCAAATGACTGTGGATACAGATGCAGACTCAGACGTATAAGTAAATATCGCTTTGTGATGATCGGAGCTGGACGTTAAACAGATTGATTGTATCGTCTGTTGGTCAAACTAGCGAGAAATGTAAAGCAGGGATGGGATAAATAGAAGCGTTACAATCCAATTAACTCTGATTAATGGATATAGATATTGGTGGAGAGAGGCTGAAATGAAGGTTTATCTATTTTTAAAAGTAGTTTAATTATCGTTGCAAGTGAATAACAAGTATAAAAGTAAAAACAATTTTAAAAAACACTCTTTCGATGTTTATTTTAAAAATTACGTAATTGCATGACGGCAATTCCTGTTTTTTACGAAAAATTTCCGTTACAATTCATTAATTTGGCCCCAATAAGAACCGAATTCGATTATGAAAAATTCTCTGTTTTTTTTTAGGCTTGGTAAGAACGCGAAAGACGAGAAATTCCTGACGAGAAATTTTCAGTAGTTTTCTCTTAGGGTTTAATTCTTATACGAAGAATAAATTTTACTTTTTTCTTTTTCAAAATCATCATAGGTAAAGAAATTTTAATTTATTAAATTTCAAAATCTGGTGGAGGGGAGCAGATATGCTCCTCTTCTAACCAACAAGTTTTTAAGTAATTTTCAGATACATCTCAATAATGATGTCAAAATACTTCCTTTAAAAATGCTTCAAACTAAATATATTTTTATCAAATATTTTAATTAACTTATTGGGAAAATGTTACTTATTTCTAACAAATCTCAAGTAAGATATTTTAAAAATCCAAAATTCTTTTAATATCAATGTTTTTATTTGTCAGGCGTGTGAATTATTCTACAATGGACAAAAATTTATATTTATTTGTAGCTAATATATTTCCTAAGGTGTGTATATTTAATTTTTTTATAGTTTAATTATCTTATTAATTAAACTATAATAGGTTTAATTAGACTTAATTGTAATTTAAATGCATGTTTAAGTTGTAATTGCTCTATCTGATATAACCACTTAGAGTACATAAAAAATCATGCAAAATGTTTACTGATATCACTTTCCAGGAGTTAATTTCGGATCCCTTTAGTTTATGTTAGGTTCATAAGGTCAGGGGCGGATTTAAGGGGTCACGATGGTCGCAATCGCGAGGGTCCCCGCATCCCAAGGGCCCCCAAATCTTCTTTTGAGTTCAAAGAGAAATGTGACGCTTTGATAAAAGGATTTTCTTAGTGTTTTTTTTTTATTTTTTCAGTTAATATTACAATATTTTCATGTAATAAATATAATTTTTTCTATCATTTGCTACTGCCAGAAATGTTTTAGTTTCCCCTTACCCTTTTTTCCTTTATGAATTATCAGGACTACGATCGTTTGTGGACGGATAGGGTGAGATTCAAAGGAAACTTGGGTCTGAGCCGAAAGGAACACTGTTAGAGACATTCTATGACAATTTAATTATACAGATTGAGGGAATATTTAATCCATGCCCCACCCCCCCCCCCCCCAATTTTGGGGGCCCCACACTTGGTATGCAGTTTTCATAAAGCTGATATTTTAAGTGAATTTTTACTTTGTTACTGATTACCTATACTAATAAAAGAAAGTTTCGCTCTGTGTGTCTGTGCACGATGGCTATCAAAATCTACCATACTTAGAAGTCTGAACATTTGGGTGAGGTAGTCTAAGCCAGTTTCTGATGCACCTGAGGGTCAGATTTTTAATATTTTAAGCCTTTCAAGTTTTTATGCCCTAAATTTTTAATAACTTCCTTTATTTTTATTCGGTTTTGAGGGCCTTTCGCCATTTAGGTTATCCCCCTTTCTACGTTTAAGTTAAGATCCTGGCTCCCTAGGGACCGATACAGGGTCCTGGAAGTTTTTGTGTCCTACATTGTTAATAACTTGCTCTTTTTAATCCAATATTCGTTTTTGGTGCCCTTTTTCAATTTAGTTTTTCCCCCAGATTCTACATTCCTGTTAATATCCTGGCCCCATAGGACCCAGAGGCCCTTGAACTTTGTCTGCCATGCATTTTTCACTCCCTAATTGTGTCTCCCTCTCAATGCATAATTTTAAGTTGATTCTTGTTTCCGGGCCAACACTCATATTTTTATTGGGGCCCTAAGGCCCTTTTTAATGCACTTCCCCCCATTTTGCGCATCTCTTTAAAATTTTGTTCTAATAATTAATACCCTATGCTGATTTTGACTAATTGAAGACCTAAAGCGCAAAGTACTAGGGCCTTTTAACATGTTTTCATTTAAGAACCCTGCTCTGAACTATCAGTTGGCCTCTTTTGCATCTCCTATTGTAGCTTCCTTAAAAATGGTCCTATTCACTAGCTTTTTTTTCTAACAACTTCTTAGGTCCTCCAACTACTAACATGAACTAGAAAAAAAAATTCAGACTACAGCTACCACCAATTTTGAATATTAACGGCTTTCTTGGGGCTCCTGCTGCACCTTCTTTAAAAATAATCCAATTCTCTTGCAATTTTCTTTTACATAGTTCTTGGGTCCTCCGGCTACTTTATAAACTACTAAAAAATTTCCTTATATCCAACTACATTCGAGTTAAGATTGTGGTCCCCTGGGACGTGGTAGAGGGTCCCTTGAAGTTTTTGTTCCCTTAATAGTTAATAAATTGCCTTTTTTTAATCCGATCTTTGTTTTGAGGGAACTTTTCCATTTAGTTATTCCCTCATTTTTACAATCTGATCTTTGTTTTGAGGGAACTTTTCCATTTAGATATTCATCCATTTTTACATTCCAGTTAAGGCCCTGACTCCCTGGGGCTCAATCCAGAGTCCCTTGAGCTTTTTGTGTGCCACGCATTTTTCACCCCCTAATTCAGTCACTCTCTCAATCCATACATTTAAAATTAAGTCTTGGACTTCTGTCCCCGGGTCAACACCCTCATAATTTTTATTGGAGCACCAGGGCCCTTTTTTAAGCATCCCCCCCCCCCATTTTTGCGCATTTCTTAAAATTTTATTCAAATGATTAATTTATACCGTATACGTAATTTGGACTAATTAAAGATCTAAAGTACTAGAACCTTTTAACATGTTTTTATCGCAGGGCCCTGCTCTCAACTATCAGTTGGCCCCTTTTGGGCCCCCTGTTATTGTGCCCTTAAGTGGGATTCACTAGTTTTTTTCTAACAACTTTATAGGATTTCCAGCTACCTCTCATATTTTTATGAGAGGTGGCCCTTTAGGCCCTTTTTAGGGCCCCTTTTTAAGTATTTCCCCTTATTTTTGCGCATTAATTTAAAATTTTATCTTAATGATTAATTTGTACATTATGTTTAATTTCGACTTATTGGAGATCTAAAGAGCTAAATACTAGGACCTTATAACATGTTTTCTTCTTAGGATCCTGCTCTCAACTATCACCTTGACACCTTTTGATAGCCCTATATTAACTCCCTTAAAAATAGCCCGATTCACTAGCTATTTCTTTTCTAACAACTTGTTAAGCCCTTCAAGCTACTCCATGAACGACAAAAAATTTCTCAGACTTCAGCTACCGCCAATTTTGAATATTAATCGCCTTCTTGAAGCGCTTGGTGCAGCTTCTTTAAAAATGATCCGATTCTCTTGCAATTTTCTTTAAGGCTGTTCTTAAATCCAAAAAGGCAACTTTATGACATAAGTTTTAATTTATTTTTGTTCGGAAATGCATGGAACTAGCAGGTGTTGTTGTTCAGAAACTATGTAATCAAACTATTTTTCCGTTTTTTTTTTTTCAAACGCAATAGATCTTTCAGAAAATAGTGTCAAAGTGGTCGTTTTGAACCAAATTTCTGTGCGAAAGAAGAATGACCACTCAAAAAGGGTGAAAAAGGTCTTTGTCACGTGATCAAAATCGTTCATAACTCAATAAGTAATTTATGTATCAAAAAATGGAAAACACAGTTCGGTTCCAAATCGCTTCCATAGTCAGGCTTTCCAGTTTTACATCTTTCCGTTAAAAAATGAATTTGTAAATGTGTCAAAACGTTTTGCTCTTATTGAGCAGAGTGGTCGGGAACAAACTTAACATAGTTCTAGGGTCCTCCTGCTAATTTATAAACTACTAAAAAATTTCCTTATACCCTTGCTACCAACTTTTTCGAACATTAATATTCTTTTCGGCATCAACTTACGTTTACTCACTACAGTCGTAAATTAAAAATAACGCTACTGTTAAAGGTAAGTGGTTAACTTTAGAGAGGTGGGATATTTCATACGTAAATTAAATATTAGGAAAAATATTTAAAAAATTGAAATTGAAAGGAATTTGATAAATTTATAGATGGGGGGGGGGGGAACCTTCCACCGCTTGGGAGCGCATTCTTTCCTCGGTTTTTATCGGCCCGATTTCAATGGTAATTGGTTCCTTCAACTGAGATTATAATTAAGCTACTTTCTGCATTATGAAAGTTTATCTTGGACTTTTGTTGCCTCCATTTTCGAACCTCGCATTCTTTCTCGGTTTCTATGGCTCGATTTCATCGGAAATTGGTTCATTCAATTTAGCTTGGGAGGGATTGTTATATAGATTTTAGTTCCATTTTTTGCCGCTATGGGAGAGCATTCTAATTTAGTGTTCTATGGGCCCGATAACTATAGGGTTTGGGTCATTCAACTTGTTTTCAATTGTCTTCGGCGCGTGCGGAGCACTTCGGGTATACGCTGCCTCAGACAGTGGCAACCCAGGTCACAGGTTCGTTCAGAAAGAGGCAGTGGAGCCTCTTTCAGCAGAGCCAGGGAGGGGGTCCAAATGCTTTGGATACCACTAATATTTTAAAGTTTCCTTCATCTTGATTAATAGCAGAAAATTCTCCGATTAGATAAAGCGAACTGAACTTTACAAAATCACTGGTGCCCAGAGCATTTGGACACCCATCCTGAAAGAGGTCTGTTGGGAACACACTCGACGCTTCCGAAGGCATTGGGGCTCCGGAAAAACAAATTCATTTGAAACACTATGTTGCCGAAGGCATTGGGGCACCGATTTTCCGATTAAAATCATACAAACTTGAATTTTGTTTAAGGTTATTATAACGGGCCCGGGCAACGCTAGACGGGTCAGCTAGTAATCAATATTTTATTATTGCATCGTAACTGTTCCTACTTTTTCCCTCTCATAAAATTCTCTATATCCAGATCAAAAATGACACACGGCAATCAAATACTATATCATGACTGTCAAAGAGAATGTCCCCAATAGTTTTCCCCAATATGAATTTCTTCCATTTTAGCAGATATTTTGCTAATCACAGTTGTGAAAGTGTCACTTTTACATTTTTGGGACCATTTTTATGGCATTTACTATTAAGACACACGCAATTACAAACCTATATGCAGATTAGTTAATTAAGTTGGTGTTTAAAAAATATCTACCGTATATACATAAAATCCTAAACGAATTTATGAAACGACTGATTGTATTTCACAGATATTATTCCTAAAATATGGAACCTTTGGCGGTGAAATTAGCACCAATTGTCCGTATTGATCCGCGTATGTCAAAAATGGTATTAGAATTTTTAAATTTGATTTAGTTTTCGAGGTATTAAATTTTTTTTCTAATTGTAACAATATTTTTGTAACGTTGGCAACTAAATGACTTCATTTTTGTGGGAAAAAAAGGAGGAAAGAGAAAAATATAAGGATTATTAGATTTATTTTCTTTTTCGTCATTTTCAAATTGAAATTGAAATTATCTTTTATTTCAATCGAAAGTGAAGAAAATATTGTGATTAAATTATATTTTTCAGAAAAATTTGAAAAAAAAAATTATTAAATAATAATACGATTAAATAAATATTTTTTTATTTAATTTAATCAAATTTTGCTCATTTCAAGATGTATTTTTTTCATACTTTTTCTAAAGTTACTATTTTATATTGTTGCCAATTTTAAAAACAGCGCAAAGAATATTTCATTTCAATTAAAAATTTATTTATACGTGACTGTTATACGTTTGCATTGGACAGAGCCCCCCTAGTATTGATATAAAAATACAGTGCAGATGGTTATAAAACAACTCGGAGCTTCGAATTCTTTTTATATCCATAAAGCATTTGCCATTCTTTGAGCCCAGCTGTGTAACGAAACGGAGAAAATATCATTTAATTTTGTTATAATTGATGAATTTATTTGATTTCTGAAATTGTTTTATTAAAACATGAAATTAAAACTGCAAACAAGATAATGGCATACAGTGCAGACCGCTTTTACCCCATACATTTATATTTTATTTCATGAAATAAATGAGCCAAAAACGAAAAGCAGCGAAAAGAGGTTCTGGGTTATAGCTCAGCAGATGCTAAAATATTGTCTCCTTAGTTTTTGATTAATTTTGGTTTGAATTATCATTTTATGTTCTTAAAAAATTGAATGGAAAATAAGATACATAATTTTAGCACATTTATCCGTCACAGTATCCAAGTTCGTGTAAAATAATCTGATGTAATTTGAATATGAAATGAATTTCGTGTAATTAATCCTTAACGATTTGAATACATTTGAATTTATTTGTTAGTAATTATTGTAATTAAGTTTTGAATCATTATTATCTGGCTGATCCGCTCAGCATTGCCCGGGCCCGTGATGAATGACTCTTAAATGAACCTCAGATTTGTATGATTTTATACCTTTAACTCCATTTTGTCTGAATTTATATTTTTAAATGAAAAAATATTGAATTAAAAGTACCTACTATTTGGTATTTTATTTTCTGCGTAATTTGATTTTTGGAATCTATGCTTAACAAAAGCGAGCGAAACCGCGACGAAACACTCAGATTTTTACTGATTTCGTCGAACTTTTCACACATGTTATTTTTACCGATTACACATTACCGATTAGAAGGAGGTTTCAGTTTTAAAAGAACATAATCTTGCTTCGTCGGTACCTCTAAAATTGTGCCCCGGAGGGACGAAACACTAAAGTTTCTACAGATTTCACCAAAATTTTCACACCATTTTATTTATTTTTTTTAAATATTTCTACCCGTCCGAACGTTTCATAATTTTTGTAGGTGATCTGAATCTAGTCTATTGAGATTCTCTAAAAAAAAGAGTGTTAAAATACATACGGGTGCTTAGTTACTTTTAGCATACAAAAAATATCGTCTCCGTGAGGCGCGAAGTAACCAGAGTTCGCCAGTTATTTGAAAGGGTTGAAATTCATATTTTTAAAAACCGATTACACCATCGATTAGAAGAAGTTTTTATCTTTAAGAACATATTTTTGGTTTGTCGGTACCTCTAAAATTGCACCCAGGAGGGGCGTTGCCATAAGGGAGAGAAACTTTTTTTGGAAAAACGACCCTCTTTGAATTTTCTTTTTTAAACGGTTAACTACGATATATATATATATATATTTAATTGATCACGGGATCTGAGACGTAAGGGTACGATATTTTAGAATATGTCTTCCGTTTTTAACTTTAGTAAGCGGTTTGGCCGATGTAAGTTAATACGACACCCCCCCCCCCCCTCCCCCACACACACCGGGAATTCTTTCTTTTCGATGCTCCTTTTGCCATGATGCGTAAATAAGGCTTGCTTTTCCCACTCATTGACAGAGATGAGTTTTTAATGAGGTGCGTTTCAATTGTTAATGAATAACTCAGCTTATAAGTAGAAATTTTGGAATTCTGAATCTCAGATGTATCAGGAGAGGCCTTGGACTACCCTCACAAAAATTTTCGTAGAATTCGATAGCATCGCAAATAACACACATAGAGCGAAATTTTCTTTAATTAGTATAGATTATAAATATACCCAATTTTTCAAGATGGTAGGGCCCCAAAAAGTTCCAGTGAGAGGGGCCCCTCACTTCATAAATCCGCCCCTGCATAAGGTTAGGTTAGGTTAGGTTATGTTAGGTTTATGTTATGTTATGTTAGGTTATGCAAAAGTTCTGTTGTAAGGTAAAATTATCAGGTATTAAAATTTACCAAAATTAAAGGTATTAATTAGGCATTAAAATATGACAGAACATTTGCATTACCTAATAAAATAAATCTTTATCACACCTAGAGCATTTTTATAAATGAAAGTGTACGCCAGAGCCTGGCGACATATTGTATTACACTGGGACAACCAATGGTTTTTCCAAAGAACTGAAATTAGTCGATTCTAAATCAGTTTTTTGCGTTGACTCCGAATATGCTGTCGCCCCACCAGTGGCTGAGAGGTTCTGCTCTCGAAGCTGGTAGGCGGGAGGTGTTGGGTTCAAACCCAATCGCGTCCGTCTGACTAATCGTTCGGAGTTTTCGTGGTTTTCTTCGATCTATGGATTTCCATGCGTAAATACGGGTTAGGTTCCCTTAGAAAGACCCCCACGGAGGATACTCCCCCCTCAGGCCCATATCCCTAGAGTAGATAATCGGCCTTCAAAAATCAACCAACCAACCGAATATGCTGTCCGTTTTTCTCTAGGTGATCTAGTTTTTGAGAAATTTGCATATTTAAGTTTATGCAAATTTAAGCTTTTTTATGAAACTTTTAGATACAATTTTAATTATTTTTTCAACTACTTTTCAGCAGTGAATTATTGAATATTAAAGACGTTTATTATCCCTTTACTAACTAAGCGTAAACCAACAGAGTGAAAAATGTCCAAGCCGGGAACCGAACCCGGGCCCCATGAATAGCGCTCCAGTACTTTGCCACTAAGCCACGAGGAGGATGCCCAGCTTGCCATCTCTCACTCACATAAGTCGGTAAGACTGCTACACAGCTATTAGAAGGAAAGTCTTCATGAGCACACAATCTTGAAGCGTAACATGAGACGCAAATGACCCAGAATCGGTGAATATACAATTTTAAAATTGTATATTCACCACTTTCCATCTAATAGCTGCGGTAGCAGTCTTACCGACTTATGTGAGTGAGAGATGCCAAGCTGGGCATCGTCCTCGTGGCTTAGTGGCAGAACACTGGAACGCTATTCATGGGGTCCGGGTTCGATTCCTGTCTTGGACATTTTTCACTCTGTTGGTTTACGCTTAGTTAGCAAAGGGATAATTCACGTCTTTAATATTCAACTTTTAGATACAATTAATGGCAGATTGAATCATCTTTTCTAGGTAATGACTACTGGACTATTTACTTCAGATAAATGTCACGATCTGCATATTTTTAACATCTATCTGTCAGTTATTAAACCTAATTTGCATTATTTTTCAATGGTGTAATGTTTACATTACTTTCAACTTTAACGTAGTTGCCACAGAATTGACGTAACGTTTTTCTAGACTAGATTTTTATGCTTATTTCAAATCTGCAATCTTTTTTTTTTTTTTATATATCACGTCTAGTTTTTGAGTAAAATGAATTTCTATTTTTGTATGGTGTTGACGCAAGTTGGAAATAAAATGCTTTTTAGGGGTGTGTACCTCATTGTCAAAAGGGTGAACAGTGTGCGATTCTTATCAGGAACATAAACAATAGTTTATGTAATCGAAAAAACATGAAAAAAGTATAAGAATGTATCCTAACTAGTTGAAGCAGTAATCACGCAAAGTATCACAAAAAGCGATTTCTGGCTTTTTTGACAAAAAAATTATTCACTTTTTTCAAAAACTAGACATGATTAAAGAAAACAGACACCAGATTTGAAATCAGCGCAAAAAACTGTTTTAGAAACATATTATCGTACTCGTGAGCCAGAAATATTTGGATGTCAAGAAACGTTATTAGAAAAACATGAAAAATATGCAAATTAGGCACAATATTTCAGGGTCATATGTCAGTATAATCTCAGAAACAACGTTTTTGTAAAGTAAACTAGACAGTAATTATGACATCCAGCAAAAAAGCCAGTCTGTTAATGCTTTATGCCTTAAATTTGCATATACTTATTGTATAAAATCTACTAAATTTGTATAAATCGAAATATGCAAATATCTGACAAACAAAATCTGCTGGAGTAAATCTGAAACTAGATTCGGAATCAGCACAAAAAACCGCATAAGAAACAAATAATTTTGGTTTTGGGAAAAAGCAAGAGTTCATATTTGTTGACCAGTGTTATCAGTCGTCATCTATTGGATAACATTATTAATGGGAACCTTATACAGTGTGTCCCAAAAATCGTCTATGTTACCTATTAGAAATAAGTAGAAAATGTAAATTGCAAACTATTCAAAATAAGATAGGAAATAACACTATTTTAATGGAATAGGTCTCCCTTTAATTCTCAAAAAGTTACACTTTTTAAAATTTTATTAAACTCTTGTAGTCAAACAGACTGGTCAATTGTAGAGCGGGAGGCGGCAGAACAAACAATCACCTCGTCGAGTTCACGGCTGAAATTTCGCAATCGGTCTGCCAAGTCATATCTTGGTGGAAAATACCCGAAAACCAGATTTTAGCGATTGACTCGTAGGTTTACCATTGTGTTTTCGTGCACACAAATGTATGAAAACATCGAGGAATCGGAGCAGGAAAACGCAATGGTAAACCTACGAGTCAACCGCTAAAATCGTATTTTCAGATGTTTCCCACCAAGATATGACTTGGCAGATCGATTGCGTTTTAATATGCTAATCGAGTTTTAACTATAATTCAGGAATTTCAGCAGTCAACTCGATGAGATGATTGTTTGTGTTGCCGCCAACCGGTCTATTAGATATTTTTTTCCTTTTACTGGAATAGGATCATTACAAAAAACTGTATGTCTGTATTTTTTAAAGATGAAATGAGTTGGTTAACCCTTTCAGAGGCAAGATACTTGTATTCGTAAAATGTTGACATAATTGAATGACACCAGCATTTACACGAAAATTTGTTTGCAAACAAGTAAAAGCATATTTTCGCGTACTTAATAAAAATGAAATTTTCATCGAAAAAATCTGGTGCCAATGCGGCAATTAGGGACTAAAATTAGGTGATGCCATAACGGCATCACCGACCTTCAACGGGTTAGTTGAAAATTGACCTTTTAAATGAGAACAATACGTTAAAAAAAAAAGTAAACCTGTGAGATATTGCAAAGAAATAGGAAATGCAGATGATAATACTTATGCAGTTGACCTTTGACGAAAAATAACCGATGCTTGCAACAATATTAGTATTGAAGAACTCCAAAATATTTACAAAAGTATTATTAGAAGAGCTCAATCATGTATTGGAGTTGAATGAAAACACTTTGAGAAGGCTTTGTGAATTGTTTATATTATATTATTATTATTATTATTATGTTTCTATGTTTTAAAATTATATTTGCCTATATAAAACTTTATTTAGATGTATTTGTGAAATTTTATTTTTCTTCTAACATTAGTTAACATAATTTTGATCTGATGAAAAACATCGATACTTTGTATATGTTCTCTATTTTTAATGATAAAATGCAATGGTAAATGGTAGGAAAAAGTAGTTTAAGCCAGCTTTTATTCTTCCAGTTATTTTTATATATGTTATTTGTAATGATAGTTTCGCAGCAAACAAAATTTTTTACTACCTGAAAATTTTTTTCTAGGAAGGTCATATAAAAATAAAAAAGTATAACTTTTTCCAAATTAATAGAATTATTTCATTAACATAATCTTATTTCCTACCCTGTATTAAACTAGCAATTTACATTGTATAAATTTTTACTTTTACATTACATTTGCTCTAAGAGGTGGGGTAATAAAGCGTTTTTCAACTTTTTTGGGACACACAGTGTTTGCAGTAGAGTCGCGTTACAACGAATGCCACTTTAAAGAATTTTTCAGTTTAATAAATATTACTTGAATTGTTTTAAAAAATCCTATTACCCTCTTTCATTATAAAAATCTTCATTTAAACGAACATTTTAGTATAACGAATATAATCAGTGCTTCCCAGGGATTCACTGTAACAACATTTTACTATAGATATGCTGAATTCTTCCAAAATTCATCTGGATTAATACTTTGTATTGGTTATTCATGCCTTTATTTTTATCCTGCGTTAGTCGCATGGGTATCTCTATGATGCAAGCTGTTATTTTCCTCTTTTAAGTTTTGAATGCAGTTGCCGGCTCGAGAGCAACTAACTGCCGCGGGTAAAAAATGTATACCTGTGGGAGGAAGATAGCGTGAGCGACAGGTTCCAAATCTTACAAGAGGAAATTGGCGAGTTCTATCATTAGATACACATGAAACTAACGCAGGGTTAATAACTGCTTTTAATTTCAATGTTAATTTTAATAATTTATTTTTCAGGAAAAAATCGAAGAAGCAGACAGTCCAGATAGTAAACAGGGTAAGTTTACATAATTCATTATATAAAAAGTTTTAAGTGTATATATATTGTGAAACTATATAAATTATATATTTATGGAATTTTATGCTTTATTTTTTTAAACACAAAATTGAAGAATCCAAAATGTGAATAATTTTATTCCTTTTTCATCCTAACCCTTTGCAATCCTTTGTCGAATATGATCAAACAAAGTAACAAACCTTATTAATACAGGGATCTCATCAACCTTTTTGTCTACCACTATTTCCAAATAGTAACCTCATTAAAGAATTTTTAGGTACTGCAGATTAGGAATACATGGAATACGGAATAACGATATTGATTATCACTATTATTTATCTAAACACTCATGGAAAAATTTATATAGTTTAGAATGAAAGAAAAGAGGGTAAAGAAAAGAAATCATAATTTTAAAGCTCTTTTAACAAATAAACAAAAAAAAATATTTATAATAGTTATAATTTTGTGTATATATAACTTATAATTATGGTAATTTATTAAAACAAATTAAATTTCTAAAAAAGCGCGGTAAGCAACTCATAACATCTCTATTATTTTTACAAGAAAAATACCGCAACGATGCAGGATTGGCAAGTTTAACTTAAACCTCAGTTAAATAAAAAAAAAAAAAATCGATGCTGACCATTTTTTCTTTATTTTGAATCATTAAGGCATTCGTCTATCAGATTAAAATGTTATTTTAGCAAGTTTAATTTTGTCAGATTCTTTTTCCCAAAAATCAAAAGATTATGAGAATGCCCCATAAGCGGGAATAACTGTGTCCTTTTTTATTACCCAACTGAAAAGAAGGGTTATGTGTTTCACGCGTATCTGTGTATGTGGATTTCTTTATGCCCTCGAAACATCCCAACGGCTGGATGGATTTCAATGAATGAGGTCTCTATCAATTCGTCTTAACGGCTCGATGGTTATAGGCTAGGTTTTGTTTTTATAAATTCAAAATGGCGTCCGTAAACTACAAAATGAAGGTAGTGACGAAGAAAAAAAATTTACGCACCCTATTGAGTGGCATATCATTAGATAGGTCTTTCAAAATGAAAACGATGTTTCATTGACTATTTTACAGTAAGAAGCTCCGTTAAAATATTATATAACCTGGAAGTTGTGTATGTATTGTGGATCTCTAGCTTTACTGCAACTCTAACCATCATAGACATCTATAGACCTCGTCAAAACAGTGTTTATAGATAGTAACTAACAATTAAACACAACTTAAAAGTCATCAATACAAGTAAATAAAAAAAAATAGGTAAGTAATATAAACAAGTAATATAAAAAAAAATATATTTTAAGTCAATTTCTACTTAGGTCGATAAGAGAATTTTTTTTTCTCCCATTATTCTTTCCTGTTGAGTAGGGCTTAAAATGCCTTGATCAAGAAGAGGGCTCTCTCGGTCTTAAAATACCTTGATCAAGAAGAGAGCTCTCTCGATTATTGAAAATTAATTAATTTAATTTAATTAATGAATTAATATTTGAAAAAAACTGGATTAACATCAAGTGTCATCCACTAAAAGTTTTAAAAAATTTATTTGAGCTTGATTGGATGAATAATAAGTATTAACGATTGAAAATTTGAACAAGATATATACAGGGTGATTCATAAATATCGAAACAATAGGCTATCTCCTTAAATATTGCCCCTAGGCACACACTTCCAATTGCAAAGTTTCTTTAAAAAAAGGTGCAAAATTTGATGAGATAAGTTTCAACTGCATGGGGGGGGGGGGGGGGTCTATATGAGAAAATACAAAAAATAAATTTTTATACGGCCCCCGTAGAGTAAATTTCCCAATTAGGAATTTTTTCCTTATCCATTCCTGAATTAAACACAAAAAAATTCATCTCGATATCTTCAAAATTCGCAGAGATATCAAAATCCAAAATTCGTGACTTACACCATTTATCCATGCCTCTGAGCGACGAGTTTTTGACTCAATCTGAATGCAAGATAGGGATCATCCACAAATTGTACATTATTAAAAGTCGATATAAGACAGTGCCTCTCCTTTGAACATAAAATAGGCAGCGTATAGATTTTACGTTAAACCTGTTTTCAAAGTATGCTGGTGGTCTGCACTAGAGGTCTGCATAGGTCGAAATATCTAGGTCCGGTCCCAAACCGACCCATAGGAAAAAAAATTCGGCCCTGCCTGGAAAAGAGTTCAAATCGTAGCCTGGCCCTGCTTGACTCAATTTCTACATAGTTTTTTACATCGATATGGTTAAATGTTGTTTCGTATGGAGGAGTTCTGACCAAAAACACGTATTATATTTTTTCTTTTATCTTGTTTATAAATTTTATTTTTAAAGAAGCTCCAAAAGCTGTGATTATTTGTTTTATTAATGAATCTCTATTTTTATGTAAATGATTCACCTCTCCTTTAATATCATTAATACATATTCCATGTGTTGGAGACAATGAAAAATGCTATAAAGTAAAATCTTTTAAGATAGAATCACATAGGAAATAAAAAAAAAAAAAAAAAGTTATAGACAAGTTCCCTTTTTAGGAGTTGTAAATGTAGTCTATTTTTTCTCAGATTATTTATTATATTCATTTTCCATGGATCAACAGATTTTTCCGTTCAAGGGGTCTCAGGACTCCTAAAGCTTTAAAAATTTCGAAATTTTAATTTTTTTAGATGTTAAACTGCTGTCTTTTCTGAACATTTTGATATAATTGTTTCCTTGAAATTCCTATTAGAACTGAAGTTATTGCTTTTACATTTATACCCGTTCAATAGCTGAAGCGTCGTTTCGGAAACTTTGAAGCCATTTTTCTCCAAATGACGTTTTTGGGCATAACGCGCACGATATCTCAAAAACTTATGAATATGTTTTCATGAAATTTTCAAAACATATGTTTCATGTTAGTCTGTATAAACTGAACCTAAAATTTCCTTTTTATTGTTCAAAATAATATTTTTTTAGGTGATTATACTGTTGAAATTTTCTTAATTTTGCATTAGCTAAATACAACTTTGTATTAAAAATATAAAAAAGCTTTAAATACAAATTTATTTAGGTTCAGGGTATTTATTACAATCTGAAGTATATGTAGGTACAAAATTTTCTTTCTATACTTGGGGCAGACCTTAGTTGTCAATGGAGATTATACTAGAGAGGAGTGTAAGTCCGCGACAATAAATAGTTCTGTACAGAATCTGAAAGAAATGGCATATTAAATCTCTTTTTTCCACATTTTTATATGAAAAATGATTGACTCATTAATCAAAATCGATTGAGCGTAACATATATTCATTTTTATGTTAAATATCTAATAATAATCAAGGAAATGTATTTATTCGCAAGGAAGGATTCTGGCGAGAATTTGGCGCGGTGCAAGCAAATGGCTAGTAACCTTAGACCCCCAACTGAGATCTGCAGGGTGATGGTCAATAGATAAAGCCTCCTCTTATTATTAGAGATAGTAGATTTTTGATGTCCAATCAAAAGCTTCTTTTTTAAACTATTAAATATAGAGAAAAATTTTCGGTGGATTCGAATTTTTCAGAAAATTTCACCCCAAGTACATACCCAATATATGGCTGAGACATTAAAAATAACAAAGAATTTTTTTTTTTTTTTTTTGCAAATTAAAACGAATAAAAGAAGCTCTTTATTTTAAGACTGTTCTCATAAAACTATTTTCCCCCGCCCAAGAACCGGAAACTTTCTATTTTAGGGCTTGTTTTTAAACGTAAAAATAGGATACTTGCAGGCATGATATTTGAAGGGATTTGAAATCGAACAGTTTTTCTTAGTTTCTGGTAAATTAATTACAAGCAATTGTTATCTAAGAATGTATTTTTATTTCTTTAATTTACTGGACAATCGCGTTGGATAGAAAATTTTAGTGGATTAGACAATTTCATCTCAAGTAAATATGAAGCACCTGGAAAGAATATGTAAAATAACAAGAATTTTCTTTTTTGTGTAAATTAAATCTTTTTTTTTTTTTCATGCGGCTTTTCTTAAGTACATTCACGATATAATTTCTATCCTTCCGCAAACAGAAGTTTAAACTATTCTTATTTTACTTAGAAAGAATTGATCAGCAGTTAAATTAATTTGTCTTTTAAACAATAGTATAAATTCAATATTTTAACAGTATTTTAGACACAAAAAACAAGAAAAACTTCACCAGTTATTCATAATGCATGCTACAGTTTTATGCATAAATGGTAAGTTAATTTGATTTGATAAGTAAAATTATAATTTAACTTGACATAAATCAATCAGGCCCGTACGAAATGGGGGGAGCGAAGGGGGGCAGTCGTCCCACGCGCGGAGATTGAGGGACGCGACTACCAACACAAACATCTTATTTTGATTGTTACAAGAACTTATAGATATACATATCGAGAATGTTTTTTTCAAAATGAAAATACATACATTTTTCGTTTCAAAGTTTCACCGTTCCTCAATCCATACCGAATACAAATTTCTGATTAAGGACTTCTTCCTTTTAAAAACTTGTTTCGACATTTTTAATTAATTAATTTCTTTTATTTATTTATTATTATTATTATTATTATTATTATGCATTGGATAGCTGAGGTTTATCTCTACATTTCTCTTTTTTTTTTTACTTTTTCGATTTTGGTTGCAGATATTTTTTTAGAATGACACTTTCATTTTCGAAACCGGTTTCGAAAGTGAAAGTAACTTAATAAAAATTATCTGCAACCAAAATTGAAAAAGTAAAAAAAAAAAAAAAAAGAGCGATGTAGATATCGACCTCATCTATCCAATGCAAAAAAATATTTACAAATTCCGAGGTGCAAACGAGATATTAGAAAATAAACTCCCGATAAGGTTAGGATTAGTTCGCGAGTGTCTTTGTCTGTAGGGACAGGAGCCTTACACGTGAGTTAATGTTAAACCAATGGGAAGGTTCTTTTCTAATATCTCGTTTGCATTTACACATTTTTAAATTTTTGTTGTTGTTGTTGTTGGATGGCTAAGGTCTGTGGTCTACATTCGCCCGCTGCAGAATGTAAGTATGAAATAAGCTAAATTAAAAAAAAAAAAAAAAAAAAAAAAAAAAAAAAAAAAAAAAAAAATTGACACAATTCTCCATTTAAGACAATTTTTAAACATACTCAGAAGCAATAAAATAATACAACAATTAAGAAATATTAAATATTCAAAAATAGATTTCTACCAACATTTAACAAAATTAACACTTAAAAAAAAAAAAAAAAATCCCGCCACAGGGTCTCTGATCCCTTTTGGATAAATTAAAAACACGTGAATATGTAAAAAGAAAATTAAAGAAAAAGAATTAAAAATTCTTTGCCACGGTAGGGGTTGAGGAAGACAAGGCAGTTTTTATCTTTCATTTTTAACAATCAGAAATGAAGAAAGTTTCGTTTAAAATTAATTTTCAAAATCCAGAGAGAGGCGGTGGCCCTTCCTGGCCCCTCCCCAGCAGGCGTCCCTAAAGGGGATTTCTCTCTTTTTTTTTTTTTAAGAATTTTATTCTAAATGTATTTTGGCTGTCTATCATCAACCGGAATTCTTTCAAGAATATAAAAAAAATCTGCGTGGAACGGGAAAAAAACAAATTAATTGGTAAATTCAACTCGCACAAATGTATTCCTCCAAACAACGATAAACAGCCTGGCGATCCAAGAATATACTTCAGCAGTAAACAAATAATATAAATTAAATCCGAAAAAGGATTTTCTGCGCGCCAAACTCATCGTTATATTTCCCAGTATGAAAATCCTATGCAATGCCAGAGTCGGTAAAAAGGCTCGCTCAGTATAATCACCATTGACAACTAAGGTTTGCCCGAAGATTAGTTGCAGCACTTATTTTGTAATCGGGCGCGTAAGCTGTTATGCCGATTTTTTGCTCGAAAAACGTCTAACAGTTTGGAGCCCCCTGTAAATTCTAATTCTGCATCTTATAATTTTTTAAATACACGAAATGAAAGAACATACTTATATATTTTATTCCAATTAAAATTGTGTCTTAAAATCAAAAACATTTTAAGATATTAAATTTTGAAAATGGTCTTTTTTGTTCATTTTTTCCAATTTTAAGAGTCCTGAGACCCTTTAAGAAAGGACTCCGTCATAGGCAAATTTTTTTCACTAGTTTTAGCGTACTTTAATTTTTTTGCCTTAAAATCTACTATCCTTTAAAAAAATAAATTTTAAAGTTCTATTGTAAAATAATGGCCATTAAAAAATATATGCATTTGTTGTAAAAGTTTTTGGGCTGAGCCAAATTTTAGTTATTTTTGCACGGATTAGGTCAGTCAGAGATAATGATTTTAATACGGGTTGTCTCTAGACCGGGACTAAAAATTTCTCCCAGGGGAGACCTAGGAATAAGGAAGCCAGTCTTGGTTCGGTATAACCAGTGGCTGAGAGGTTCTGCTCTCAAAGCTGGTAGATGGGAGGTGCTGAGTTCGAACTCAATCGCGTCGTTCGGCCCAATCGTTCGGAGTTTTCAGTTGTTTTCTTCGAACCTTGGATATCCTTTCGTAAATACGGGTTAGGTTCCCTTAGAAAGACCTCTGCGGAAGGCACTCCCCTCCTCCTTCGGGCCCATATCCCCCGTGTAGATAATTGTCCGTCATAAATCACACCAACACCCGGTTGGGTATGAAAAAATACGTTAGTCCCGTCCTGGCCGAGTCTTCAGAAAAAAGTCGCCAATCCTGGGTCTGGCCCGGCCCGGCCCCTAAATACAGACTGTTTTAACAGCCTCGCCGGGACGATAAAAAGCCTGAATTTGTGAAGGCTAAAATTATGAAAAACTCTTAATCGGCACGTTAGAAAAAGCATTGTTTCAAATTACACATTTAACATTTATTTATGGACATTTAAATAGTACAAAAAGGACGTGAACACGGCAAAAGTTAAACTGAATCGGAAGTTTAAGCTACAGAAAGAAGTTACTTTTTCAAGCGCAATTTTTTAAAAAGCATTTAAACGTTTTATTAGGAGCCAATCAATGTTTAAAACTTTAAATGTGTTTTTCTGCATGATGTTTTTTTTTTACTTTTCTTTTTTTCTCTTTTTACCATTTCTCGTCTTTAAATTATTATAAGTCAAGAATCATAAATAAAAAAGCTGCAAACTTGAAACATGTCTTTTTTTTATTATTTTACATTAATTTTGTTTCGGCAAATTTGAAAAAATTTTACTTTTGAAAATATGATATTTTAAAAAATAAGTTACCTAATTTTTAAAATAAATATTTTTAATATTTTTAAAATTAATATTTAAAAAAATCCTGAAACAAAACTAAAATTTTACTTTCCTTTTTAATTAAATAAAAAAAAAAATAAATCCGGTTTATAATGTTTCAAGTTATAAAGATTTTAAATTAAATCCCCTTAAAAAAGTACTAATCATTTAAATTTTTTAAAAACTTTATGAGAAATATTAGGATGTGATTTTGTTTGCAAAATTATATGGTTAACCAACACAAAAAAAAGAAAAAAAAATCAAAATTCTAACTCAACAAATATATTTTTTACATGTTTCCTAGAACTCTTAAAGTAACATTGTTTCTTAGATTGCACGCATTTCAATTTGTGTCTAATCCCTTAAAACCTGGTGAATTATTTAAACGGTCATAACTCTGCGAGTTTTTCAGATATGAAGATGCAATTTTTTTGTGTTTAATTCAGGAATGGATAAGGAAAGTTTTCCTGATTGGAATTTTTACACTACGGAGGCCGTATAAAAATTTAATTTTCGTATTTTTTCAAATAGACACCCCATGGAGTTGCAACTTATGTCATTAAATTTTGCACCTTTTTTAAAGAAACTTTGCAATTGGAAGTATGGGTCTAGGGGCAATATTTAAGAAAATAGCCTATTGTTTCGATATTTATGAATCACCCTGTATATAGCGATGACAGCGATGACCACCTCGGGAACTCAGCTTTCGCTTTAGAGTGTTAGTGCAATCCCGAGGAGATCACTCTGTATATAGCAAGAGTGTGAGCTAATAGTAGGAATTGAAAAAAAAATAGTTTCACATTGATAATAAATAATTAATTAGTTCGCTTTTTACGCAGTCGGGTTTTTTTTATTTTTTAAATTTAATTGTTTATTAGCTCTGGGGATTTAACTCCGAATCCCCGCTCATTTGCTGTGCCACTGTTTTTATGCAGGAACATATTAATCTCATGCCATTTGTACAATATGATTAATATTACGTATTTAATAGACTTACGATTAATTTTTTAAAAATAATTTAATTACTTTTACCAGTTGAAATTATTACAAAACACTTAATTATTCCTGCGTCTATGTGTAATATTAATTGTTTAATTTACATTGAGAATCAGTAAGTTGACTTTCCTTGTAACGATAACTTGTCTAATGTAATTTGGATAAAATACTTAACGTAAGCACTGCATATTATTTCCATATGCAATATCATTTTAAATATAAAATGCACCATATCTGTTGAAATTGAGGAAACATTTAACAGTGATACAAATCGTTTACAAACGAATATTTAAATAATTTCTTCCTATCGTTATTTGAAAACTCATTTGGAATATTAATTCTAACAAAAGTAAATAAAAATAAATGTAGATAATATTAGATAATTCCATGATAAAATAGTTCCTTAAGATGATAATTTAAAAAAATACCTTATTTACTGTAGCATTGATGCAAAACAGGTAAGCATTTAAAAGTAGGTGATGAGTCAAACAAACTGGTCTCTCCCAGACATAATATAATTCAAATTCTTCGAATTTTCTAAGTTTATTAATTCAAAAATATAAATGAGAGCGTTATTTTTTGAAAAAATCGAATTATATATCAAGATCAAAGAAGTTCATACAGCTTAAAGTTGTGTAACTCAAAGCATCTACATTGACAAATAGTAACTCAAACCGTTCAAAATTTAATGCTACCAAATCAAAAAAAAATATATTTAATTAAATTAAAACATTCATATTTCAACATTTCAGTAGAAAATAAACAATAAATCCATTTTCAATTCACCGAAATTATTTAATTCTTAAAACTTTATTCAATTCCGTTCGTTTATTTCTAAAAGATTTAAATATTTTGCAACGTTTAAAGGTACAGTGGACTCTCAAAACTAATTTTTTTAATTTCCAATGAATTAAAAAAAAAATTTCTGGAACTATTCATAGTATAAATATATCTTATTTCACAAATTTTTGTTAAAATATATTCAATAGTTCTTCAGATACAGATTTTTTTTTTTTTTTTTTTTTTTTTTTTTTTTTAAATTGGCAATATTTCAAAATGCTCCATGCGCATCCAGTTTTCAAATATGTTTACAATATTTTTCCATAATAGCCATTTCATACATACAAATAAATGTTACTAGAAAGTTTTAGCATATTACTTCTAAAACACTGAAAAAAATTATTGTAACTTACTTTTTTGTTAAAAATTCATTAAAAATTCTATATAATAGAAAATTAAAAAATTTAAATGCCTCTAAACAAGTTTATTTTTTAGTAACATTTGTTAACATATACATAGAGAGTATTGTAAACAAAAATTAGGAAAATTGGGCATAACGTAATGCGGATGGAATATTTTGAAATCATGAAAACGACGAAAATATTCATTCTGGGGAAAAGAGGTTTTAGTAAATACAATGGCTATAATTGCTTAATATTTTCCTACTGACACAGTTTGAGTTACATATAAGGGATATAATATTATTTCTAGCTTATATGTAAGTTCTTTATGTTTTTATAATAAAAGCACATAAATGTGTGACTTCGACGATGTGTGACTGTGAAAGATATGTGAAAATGTGTCACTTCCAAAAATTCAGTACTCCAGTAAATACAGTAGAAATCAAAATTTTTTTTGTATCTGTACAAAGTAAACAAACACTAAACGAAAAGTTAAAAGTTGAAGTTTAAAATACTTAGTAATAAATTTAAAGACTTACTGTTTTTTTTCTTAAATTATTATTATATTTTACACTAAAAAGATTAGTAACAACATGCAATTCGCTCTAAATACATTGTAAACAAACGCTAAACGATACTAAAGTATTATTTTGCGAAATCACAAAATAAATAAGTATTCAGTGCAAAATAATAACATTGAGTCAGGTCAAACGAAAAACTAGGCTAAATTTTACAGCTGCGAATTGGCGAAAAAGTAAACAAAGGGGCGTGGCAGAATCAGCTGATTGAACAAAAAAAACATAACTCCAGTAAAAATAGTCCAAATCGAAAAATTATTTTTACGTTCAATAGCAGGGAGATCATATATTGTCATTATGCTGAAAGTGAAAATTCGACAATTTGATGATTTTTTGTGATTTTGAAAGTCCACTATACCCTTAAGTAAGTTCAATTGAATAAAACAAATCCTCACAAAGTTTTTCGATTAAGTGTTCTCCAATTATACAACTTCGAACGGAGGAACAGAAGGCTATTAATTCCTTCAGACACTTAAAAAATTCGGGGGTATGAATTCAACCAAAGCATCTAAAACTGTCAAAGCACCTAAGACTATAAAAACAAATTTACATAAATTTCCTGCACCCATTCACCTTTTCAGCCAATAAACAAGTTTTCTTGGCATATCTTTTGCATTCATAATTTTTCTTACATTACAAGTTAAAATACAGGGCTATTACAAATGATGGATCCGATTTTAAAAAATCATATTTTCGAAATTACTGCACATATTACAATAAGTGATACATGAATTTAAAGAAAAATATACCTAGTGTTTTTCAGTTACAAATGTTCGATGTGTAACCCTCTTGTTACATGGCATATCGCCAATCTGTAATACAGTTCGTCCCAAACATTTTGTAGCATCACTCTGTCGATGGCATCTGTCTGCTGCAGAAACGCGTTCTTTAAGTTCTGGAAGTGTCAAAGACATTATTTATGTACCACAAATGTCGAAAACATAGTGTTCAGAACTTAAAGAACGCATTTTTGAAGCTTTCAGAACCATTGACAGAGTGATGCTACAAAATGTTTGGAACGAACTCGATTACAGATTGGATGTATGCCGTGTAACAAAAGGGTCGCACATCGAACATTTGTAACTGAAAAAAACTTAGTATATTTCTCTTTAAATCCATGTATCACTTACTGTAATATGTGCAGTAGTTTCGAAAACATGATTTTTTTTTAAATCGAGTCCATCATTTGTAATAGCCCTGTATAACTGCTGTGACAGAAATTGTCTCTCGGACCGCTTGGTCGAAAGATGAATAAAGTTCTCGATTTACCCAAAAGTTACTGTTTCTGTGCTAAAATTTACGTACAGGACATTATAAGTAAAAATCATCTGTGCAGAAGTCTCTAGCGATAATACAATTACTCCAAGCAGAACAAAATTTCACTAGTATCTAAAGTGAAACAAAATTAGATGTTAAACTGTTAAAATTGAAAAAAAGCAGCAATCTGTGAGATCTCTAATAACAGTTAAGGGTTAAAATAAGCAAATTTCCAGGCACATCGTTTACATTCTCAAATTTCCTTGGGTGACTACTTCAAGCACATCAGCCAAATCTTCAGTTTTTTTTTTTTTTTTTAGTTTTCGATTTATTTTTTGTAAAAATTTAGAAACATAACATCAGTAGATTATGAAAGAAGTTAAAAAGTCTTAAAACTGCTTAACTCAAAATATGTTGAAAAATAGTACGTGTCCAAAATTTCTATCAAAAAGGAAAAAATATTTAAATTAAAACTTTCATATTCAACATTTCAATAGAAAATAAACAATAAAACCATTTTCAATTCGCCGAAATTAATTAAATCTTGCGCTTCTAACTTTGCTCAACTCCGTTTATTTATTCCAAAAAAGAGTTAAATATTTTGCAACGTTTAAACAAGTTCAATTGAATAAAACAAATCCTCCTCTAAAGGACAAAGTTTTTCGAGTAAATGTTCTCCGATTATGCAATTTGGAACGGGGGAACAGAGGGCCATTAACTCCTTCAGACACTTAAAACAATCGGGGATATGAGTTGAGTCGAGGCATCTAAGGCTATAAAGACAAACTCGCATAAATCTCTATTCAACTGTTCCAGCCAGCTTTAAGTATATCGTTTCGATCACGTAATAATGTGGCGAAAGGAGCTTGGCAGGAAAGCCTCTTTTCCGTCCACAACATTTTCAATAGCTGGTCGAATTTGAGCAAGAGGATTAGTCTGTGAACGGATTAGCGTCCACTAATCACCGCAGAACGACCTCCGGTATTGGAGTGCCTCCTTTTCCATCACTTCCCTACCCCCTTTTGCCGAGAAATTGCTTAAAACCGTGGAACTGAAAAGGGGATGCTCTGGGGATCATATACAAAGTTTGGATGAGAATGTTAATGAACACTATTAAGGTATTTGAGTCGATGAGCTATTCTTCGCACCTATTCCTGTTATTAAAAAATGAATAAAAACATTTTAAATCTATTAATTGTAGTCTTTATTTACCCGAAGAATAGCTAGAATATGAATCTAGACTTTAGCAGTGCAAAATTTCGAAACAATTGTTAACCCTTAACTGCTGTGACAGAAATTGTTACATAGCTATTGTGAGCGGTCATTGAGATCACTTGATCGAAAAGGCTAGATTAACTCATTCTACTTCTTCTTCAACATCTATTCCTGTCACTAAAAAATGAATAAAAACGTTTTAAATTTATTAATTGCAGTCTTTATTTGCCCGAAGAATAGCTAGAAGATAAATCTAGGCTTTAGCAGAGCAAAATTTCGAAAAAATTGTTAACCCTTACCTGCTGTGACAGAAATTGTCGCATAGCTACTGTAAACGGTCTCTGAGATCGCTTGATCGAAAGATGAATATAAGACTAGATTAACTAACTCATTAGGATACTGTTTTTGTCTTAATTTTATGTGTAGGACTATTGTAATTAAAAATCATCTATTCCAAAATCTCTACTAGGGCTTTAAACGAAACAAAATTTCATTAGTATCTATAGTGAAACTGAAAATTTCAAGTTAAACTTTGAAAATTGGATTAATTAAAACAGCGGTCTGTGAGACCGCAAACAGCACTTAAGGGTTAATGTATTTCTCTTTTCAAGGTAACATAGGTGAAAAAATTGCCGCGTCATACAAATTTCTGAATTCGTTCACCTTGGAAAGAAATATAAAGCGAAAATTTTTCTTGTAAACAAAAGTCACTGATTAGCGTATCTAAAACTTCATTTATTAATCTAGTAAACATGCTAAAGAAAATTTTGAATTATTTACATGTCGTCAACAAAAATTACCCTGATTTTCTTTGATACAAAGAATAGCTGATTAGCAAGCACACTTGCAGTCTTGATTGAACTTTAGAGGAGTTCTTCGGAACCAAACAAAAAAGTGCCCGGGAGAAGACTAAACGATATTTATGTTTTCAAGAATATTCTAAATAATATTGTAAGACAAGTCAGCGTATCATCTCGAACAGATATAAATTTAGCACGCCTAAAGCATGTCCTCCCATCTTTCCGCCCTAAAAAAAGTAATGGTATAAAAACTATAGATTATAATATATGTCGATGATCAACTTTTTTCTTTGAATGATGAGTAAAGTCGCAATTATAGTCAGGGCCTGTTCAAGCAAACTGAGGTCCAAGTCCTAGTAAAGTTTGGCTTCTGCTACCTGTAAACTTGCAATAAAAATTATCATATTTGTAACTTGATTGTTGCTTGTATATGGAAGAAAAACAGTTCGACATAGCTGTCTATATGATGTAAAAATTCTGATTCTGTTCAATTGCCCCTGGTGTTACAGTTAGGAAGGGGAAAAAATGAAATTCGTTCATTTTCACAACAATATTATTTGAAAATAAAATAATTATTATTTGAGCACGTGCCAATGCTATTTGTAAGGGTATGTGTGTGTAATTTAGGAGCCCAGGTCCTCAGGCCCGCTGAACCGCAAGCCTAGCTATGGTTTCAGGAACAATTAATTAGCAGTATACGCCATTTCAGGCGTATAGTAGCAGAGATTAGTTATTCCGACGAAGATAAAATCGATTTCGCCACTCGGCATTAGAAACTTTTTTACTTATCATCTGGAGAAAAAAGATTTTTAGCAGTATAAAAACAAAAAAATAAAACTCCGTGTAGTTCTGGCGTAATGACATTAGAACGGATTTAAGATGTGGAATACTAGCTTATGTATAAAAAAATCGGAACAGAAATTGGGAAATAAGATTTTTATCGTAAATGTTAAAAATTTTCTCTGCAATAATCTGTGCAATTTCTCATTAAAAAGCTTTTTTAAAAAACGTGAATCGTAAGATATTAATAATAATAAAGAAGGACTTTATGTTGTATACAAATGTGATAATAAAACAAAAGGTTCTAACCAAACGTATATCTTATTTCGAGAGTTTAAACACAGGTGTGAAATTAAAATCACAAAAATAAAAAATAAAAATACGTCGAGTATCATTTTTATGTCTGTGATTTTAATTTTTACATCTGTGTTTAAAATCTCAGAATAAAATATACTTTGGTTAGAAACTTTTTGTTTTATTATCACATAAGATATTAATTTTAAAGCAATATTTTCTAAAAATGAAAACAGAATTTTAAAATTACGCATTTTTTAGCTGTTTAGTATATAGATAATCAATTTTTCCTCTAATTTTAGTTTTTTTTTCTGATATTGCTGGCTTGATGTTGATAAGGGCACAACTAAAAAAATAATTAAATAAATAAATAAAAAAACAGGAAGGATTTTTTTTTTAAGTTTACGTTTTTGAATATATTAAATTATTTGTCTAATAAGTTGTTGAAACTAATAACAATTTTTAAGATATATTATTTGGGGATCACAAATACTACGTCTAAAATTATTTACCATAAATATAAATTTACTAGTAAATTTGCATCGCCTCTTTGAATTGTTTCGTTGTTTAAGTAAGGATAGTCCATCATTTGTACTTCTAACGCTTATTCAGGACGAGTTGAGCCGCTAATAAAGAAAAAAATATATACTTTAGCGATATAAAGGTGACCCAAGTCAAAATGTACCACTATTCAGAAAAACGTTACTACCTCTCTCATTCAGGATCAACACACAACTGAAGATCAATCGGTATTGATGTAATTCCAGGACGAATCTGATACACATCTGCCCTCTGATGTAAACATTATGTGCCGTTTTACAGGGTAAAAGTAGTAAACCAATAGATTGGTTTTGATCAATAAAATCTTATTTTAAAAAATTCTACTTCCAATGCAAAAGCCGCAATATATACATGTTGTATAAGCATGGTGATAATGGTAATTTTTTTCATATTATTAGTGAATCATTGATGTACGTAACTTGTAACTTTACTTGGCGATTTTCTTTTCGGTAGTGGGAAAAAAAGAAATATTTAACCTACTTTTTACTAAAATGGTCGTAATTTCTGTTCGGCATACAATAGCATCTCAGTTTGCCTCTTGTAAATAGCTTATTATGTATTTTAACTCTTTACAGCGTATTAATTCTGAGAAGGCACTTGATTATTTAAAAAAATTGTTTTACATAATGTAAACGGGATCAAACCTCGACAATTCAGGAAAGTTTTAGGCGGGTGGAAATTGCGAAATTCTACATTTTTGTGTGTGTGTGTGTGTGTTAACTACTCAAGACTTAATATATGCTTTCACCTTTTCTTCCACCTTCCACCCATGTTTAGCCAAAATTCTTGTAGAATGCAATGGAAGTCATTTAAAATATTTACAAAATTAACTGTTCCGACATATGGTACTGGGAAAACATTTTTTAAAATAACCATTGTTGTCATTTTGATGTTGGCCACCGCCCCCTAAATACTAGTCCTGAACGCTAAAAAAAGAATGTTTAAATTAAGAGCTTGTACGGTCCCCTGAATTTAGACAGCAGTATTTTACAAAAGTTTTCTTTGACTTATTTAATCTCAGAAAAATAAAGTGGAAAAAACTTTTAAAAATTATTGGTATTCATATTCAAGGGATCGTACTAACGTTGAAAATAAAACGCCTACGACAGTCGCCATTTTTGTATAAGTGCGCAGGGCTAGTATTCAGAGAGCGACGTGTTGCAACAGCAGACGATTCAATTTCGCGTTTACTGCAATTTTTTTTAACTTCTAAACATCGCACATTTTCAATTGTTACATCATAGAATACAGAAAAAATGTACTTATAAATGCAATTTGTTTGAAACTGTATCACAATTTACTAATTTTTATGGTTTTCCAAATAACTTTCAAGCATGAATTTCTTATTAAATCTATCTTTATCGCTTGCAGACGATTATGAAAGATAAATCTGTTTGCACTTAAGTTAATATAAATAATTCACCAATTGCTTCCGTCTGATATTCCATAAAAAAGTTCAAACTTCATCAAGGAAATAAAATAATATAAATAAAGCAGAAATTTAACAATCATGTAATCGAACTGCGTGCTTAAGGAGGCTGGTCACTCAGCTTCCGATTTCCACTTACTAATGTAAAGTCTATGGGCATTTGATGCATCCGTATATTTAAAATATCTCCTCTGGAAATTAATATTTTTAACTATATTTTTTGTGTACACTTCCTAAAAGATGTCTCTTTTTTTCTTAGTTCTCAAAATATTTCTAAAGTATAGACTTAATTTTATAGGAAGTGTTAAAATCTTACTCACAGTTCGCCCGATTTTAACACATAGCATATTAAATTCAGCATAGATTTTAGAAATATTTTGAAAACTAAGAGAAAAAGAGACATCCTTTAAGAAGAGTACACAGAAAAAAGATGTTAAAAATATGAATTTCCAGAGAAGATATTTTAAATATACGAATGCATCAAAAGTCCATAGACTTTACATTAGTAAGTGGAAATCGGATGAGTGACCAGCCTCCTTAAGCACGCAGTTCGATTACATGATTGTTAAATTTCTGCTTTATTTATATTATTTACGGAGAAGAATTCTGACGCTGAGTGACCAGCCCGCTTAAACAACTGAAATGATCAGAATTAAAAAAGGACTGCTGTAAGTAACGAAATATTTGGCGATTTCATCGGCTATTAACTCATACGAAAGTATCGCTTTTAATAAATTTCAAATCTTTATTTGAACGCAAAATTGATACTTTTCAAATAAAAATGCTTTTTGGTGTTGTCAGTGGGCAATCTAAGAAATACATATTAATATAAAATAAATGGCTTTCCCTTTATATTCTGTATAGCCCGGAAGGTCCAGGTTGGAAACCCTAGTATCTTTACGAGAGTAAACCATTTTATACAGATGAAAACTAAACGGAAAATACCCTGCGGATTTCCTGCAGCCTTCAATGTGTGTTCGGTCCCCATGAAAGGTATTAAAGCTATCCAAATACAGAATTTGCGAAATCCGCGCTTCGTGCTAAGCGAGCGCTAAGTAATTCAAGTGTCCGGCGCTATCGAAATCACAACTCCCCGCATTTACATCAAAACGACCTGGATTCTCTCTCTCCCTGTTTCGGCTCAGAAAGGGAAGTGTGTATGTGGGGGTGGGGGGGGGGGATTACCGTTGCCAAGCATTGGCGATACATCGTTGTGTGGAGATAATGTTTTGTGTAATGAAAAACTCTTTCTTTTATGATTAGGCTATATAAAAAGGTTAAGTACTCAAATAATATAAACATATATAGAAACCTAATCTCGAATTCAATTATCTTGCCGATCGTGTTAAAAACTTTATTAAAAAAAGTATTATATTTTTATTATAAAATATTACAAATATTTTTGTTTATTTTAAAATTTTTAATAAAATAAAAAATGTTTCTAAAACTTTCTTTTAATTCCCGGCTAATTTTAAATAATGATTAAAAAAATTATGTGAATTTTGGCCCTTTTAAAATATATTATTATTATATTATATATACAGTGAAACTTCTTTTAAAGGCCACCTCTATTCAAGGACCACCTCTATTAAAGGCCAATATATTTAAGAACGAAAATTTTCCCCATAGACATAATGTTAAATTTATTCCTATTAGGGGTCGCACCTACCCCTCATAAAGGCCATTTTTTTCACTTAAATGTGTCTTAAATTCTAAACAGGTGTATTGAATTCCTGAACCAAAAGATAAGAGTTCAACAACCAACTGCACTTGCAACAAAGAAGGCAGGTGAAGATGGGTAGAATTTAGTAATACAATGAAGGACCACAAACTTTTCTACAAGGGAGAGAAACAGGATGTCAGTTAATCAGCTTTTTTTCATTCGTTTTTCAGAAATGTATTTTTAGGATTGTTTTTAAATTTTAAAAATTAGTGGCCAACTACAGGAGCATTTACCTTAATATAGAAAAAATGTTCTTTTGTGAACGTTAGCTTCTATTCTATATGTTAGGTAGTATACACTTTAGAACCTTTCTTACTCTACCTGCTGAACCAGTTTAAATTAAAAAAAAGTACATTGTTGAAAAAGTTTTTGAAACTCAAAATTATTGTTTAAAACATGGGAGTTCAATTTACTCAACCGTGAAACTTAAAAAAAAACTTCAAATGGAGATTTAAACAAAAATAGAATATAAATCAAATCGAGTGTGCGGGGAGAGAGGGGATTTTGCCAAAAAAAAAAACTGTTTATTTAATCTAATCTAATATAAAATTTTTGGCTTTAAAAATCTATAGAACTGACAATAATCACCCTCACACATACACACATCATAAACTGAAGATGATTCTAAAAAGAGGTCATACATAATGAAAAAATGTATACAAATGACCCACCTTTTAATTTAGAAATAGTAAGTACATAATTGAAAAATACTTCATTAAGGTATCCGCACACCTTCGGGAGTGATTTTTTGAAATTTTCTCTTGTTATCCATTTTTTATAAAGACATTTACTTTAAAACTTTGAAAAAAATATAAAAATTTTAGCAATTACCCAGAAATAATTTGTTTAAAGAGAAAAATAGTCGAAATAATGTCAAAAATTGACATTTCCGCAGAACGTGATAACACAAAAATGAAACTAAGTATTGACATTTTGTAAATTGCATAATAAACAGAATAACTTTCTCTAGGATTTAGACTACACACATTATAATAACATCTCTATCTCAGATGATATTTTAGTTAAAGTACTAATGTAATGAAAAATTTGCAAAATTTGTCTGAAGTTTGTCATTTATACCAGTGTAAATATAAAACTATTTAATATATTATCATGAGTGTAGTCTATTCTCTCAAAAGACATTTGTAAAAGAAGTATAGAAAATTTCGTGGTATTACATGCATAATTTTTTGTTTTAGGATGTTTTGCGTATAGTAAAAATCTGAAAAACTTCATTTTGAGAAAAAGCTAAAAATAACTTTTAAACACAATTCAGAAGCTGTAATATCTGCAACTTTAAACGGCTTTAACTCGAGTTCTATATTAGATACAGACAAAATTTAAGCAGATTTCGATAGATAAAAGATTCAATATTAATATTAATGCAAAAAGGAAAAATCTATATTTTGATCGAAAATTACGTTTTAAAGGTGTTCGGATACCTTAAGATATATTTTCGCTCCTTCCCCACTTTTACTCCTTCAAAGTACAATTCCATTTCCTTTTCTGTAATATTTGTCACTCCCATATTTTTTTTTCTGCATGTTTTAAAAATAAAATCCAAGACGATATTTCTCAAACATATAGCCTTTATTTTTTTAAATATTCAGATAATGATTTAATTTTCCAGATCGAAAAATGATGTCTAAAATGTTAACTTGACTACACATGAAAATAAGTATTTGAAATTTTGAAAATAAAATATAGCAAACGTCTTTTTCAATAATGAAATTAAATAATTGAAATGCACACAACTTGCATGTATTATAGTATAAATTTAGATAAAAATGCAGTTAACTGTTTCATTGTTTAAATTTAAATGCAGTAAGCATTTTCATATTCAATCATATGCATTTGGCGAGAACCAGTCTTCTTCTACAAATCACTGTTTGAAAGAAAAAAAAAACTCGATATGTTGTTATTAGGTACGTTCGTAATTATATAAATACGTAGCACCTATAGTCGTTGTTCAGTCCATCCGTCTGTCCGTCCGTCCGCATATAACAGAGCAAAAACTACCCAACCGAATGGTCTGAAATTTTAAATATATGATTGTTGCAAAATTTTGTCGAGCCATTTCAAATTTTATGAAAATCGGATGTATAGTTTAATTACAGGGACAGCCAAACGTTTTTCTTTACATTACGGCCAATGGGGAAAATTATTGCAAGTGCATTTTAATGATGTTACAGCTTTCTGAATGGTCTGAAATTTTAAATTTATCATTGTTGCAAAATTTTGTCGAGCCATTTAAAATTTTATGAAAATTGGATGTATAGTTTAATTACAGGGACAGTCAAACTTTTCCGTTTCATTACAAGGGAATGGCAAAAAAAAATTATTGCAGTGCATTTTAATGATGTTACAGACTATGCACTTATGAAGTGCAAAAAAATATACATTCAGTACAATATGGGGTGCTAAAAATAATTATAAAACTAGCTATAGTACGAACGCACCTCATTTGCCACGTTTGACGAGCAATTTCCAACTTGTTATTATTATTATCATTATTATTATTATTATTTATTTATATTTTTTTACGGATTTTCTATTGAGGTTCTGCAGGGAAATTTCACTGATCTTATACTAGGTGCATATGGAGAATCAGATTTTTTTTTTTTTTTTCAACATATTCTGAGTATAAGGAGAAAATTCCTGGTTAGTTGAGGAATTAGCGTTTTTAATATTTTTTTTATTTTATTTTTTCTTTATTTTTCTTTTTTTTTTTTAAATCAATGCAAAAAATACTTCTGTAATAATAAATAAATATATTTGTATAAGGAATTTTTGTATAAGGATACTTTTGTACTAGTTATTGTAAGTTAAATATAGCATCCTCATGTTCATAATTTAATTATATAGTTAATCTGAAGTGGTTAAAATTTACAAAAAGAAATTACATGCGCAACTAAATTAAAAATCTACACATAAAAATCATTATATTATACGTACAGTGAATGTCTGTAATTCCCAGCGTACACACCGGGACCTCTACTTTATTATTTGTTAGATTTTAAATTTTTTGCCTTTAAAATTTTTCATTTAAAACATTATTGTTATTATTTTTTTATATTTATCGCGGCTAAATTTTTAAAATAGAATGTAAACAATTTCATTTTTTGTTTTATAGCTACCGAACAATTCCTAATACACGATCAGCTTATATATATATACCGGGTGTCCCAAAAAGGACTGACTGATTTTAAAATTCAATAACTTGCAAACGGTGACAGATATTTAAAAAATTCTTGCAGGAGGGTTATGCATAAGGTCAAAAGTTTTTTTACAGTGATTTTCAATTTTAGTTCGAATTACAAACAACAGATGGCGCTGCGATCAATAGACGCTGAATTCAGGCTCGATTTTTGGTACTTCGTGGCCCGGATAATACATTTCCATCTCCTTTTTCAGCATGGAACAAGAGAAAGGACTAGAAATCGAGCCTGTATTTAGCGACTATTGCTTACAGCACCATCTATTGTTTGTAATTCGAACTAAAATCGAAAATCACTGTAATAAAACTTTTGACCTTATGTATAACCCTCCTGCAAGAATTTTTTAAATATCTGTCACCGTTTGCAAGTTATTGAATTTTAAAATCAGTCAGTCCTTTTTGGGACACCCGGTATATATATTTGTGTGTGTGTGTGTGTGTGTGCATAGGAAATCCTACATATCTGTATGCATTTTGGCGACCTATCCTCTAAATGATTTGAATATTGGGAACAGGCATTGTAACCCCAGTCTTGCTGTTCAACCAGTGTAGATTTGTAAAGAGATTAGCGACCGCTGCTCCGAAAAGCCGATGAAACTACGCGGGATTATGTTTTCCTCCCTGACTTTGAAATCCCCCTACCCGACTGAAAAAAGGTGCTTTGCAGGAAAGAATTATAGGGGAGAATATGCCATAACAATTCTCGAAAGCTAAAAAGTCAGTGAGGAACATTTTAGTTAAATAAAATATTGTAATTAAAATTTTTCAACCAAAAAAATGATAAATATTTGGTCTAGAAAAAAAGTAAACAAACATTTATTTGTGCCTTTAGTTATTTACTTTGTCCGTTTATATATATGTACGTGTGTGTGTGTGTATATTATATATATATATATATATATATATATATATATATGTATGTATGTATGTATATATATGTATATATGTATAGTATACCCAATATTACATGTATGTATGTATGTATATGTACATAATAATTTTTACTACAACAAGTAATGTAAAATGTTATTACATAAATCTTTAAATTAGAGATTCTATCGTTATTGTTATACGAACTTGTCATATATATATTTTTTGTTTGTTTCAAAGTTATTATATATCTATCCTAATGAAACGAATTTATGAAACAATTTTATGAAATGACTATTAAATGACTGATTATGTTTCACGGCTATTTCTCCTAAAATATGGAACGTTTGACGCTCAAATTAATGCCAATTATCCGCATTGGTCCACAAGTGTCAAAACTGGTATCATAATTTTAAAATTTGAATTAGTTTTCGAGATATTAATGTTTTTCTAATTTTAAGGAACTTTCTCTAACGATGGGAACTAAATTCCCAACAGGAAAAAACTATAGGTATTATTATATTTCTTCCTTTTCGTCATTTTCAAATTGAAATTGAAACTATCTTTTATTTCAATCGATAGTGAAACAATATTGTGATTAAATTGTGTTTTTCAGAAAAATTTGAAAATTAAAAATTACTATTATTATTATTTTGTCGTCATTTTCAAATTTAAATTCAAAAGGGAAATTATTAAGAACAGAAAGAAAAATGCAAAATAAGAATTAAACAACCACGTATTAAAAGCAGAAAATAGGGGGAAATACGTCAAAATATTTACAAGTAAATATTTAAAAAAAAAAATACGAAAAGTTTAAAATAATAAAATTATTACACACGAAACGCGTTTAAAGGGTATAATTACGTCATATGAAAAATTCCCAAACATTAAATATAGTCATATTTAAAATGCCTAAAATAATTTAATTATTACGTGTGAAAAAACTTCTAATGGTGAGTCATGTTTAAAAAGCTCAAATAATAATATTTAGAAACACTTTTAAATTAAATATATGTACCCGTGAATCTTTAAAGAGAAAAAAGTTTAAAATAAATAAATTATTACATGAGGAAAGCATTTAATAGTGAGAATTACGTCATCTATTAAAATGATACATTTAAAACGGTTTTCATTCCGAAGAATTTTAATATGACGTTACATGGTATAAAAGGGGTGTAACTATCAAATTTGTTTATAAATTGCATCACTTTATGCAGCGTAAATACAGGTAAATGTATGAGCAAAATACTTTCGTTTTATTTTGTACGAATTACTATTCGATAAATACATTTTAGAAAATTTGGATATTCTTATTAATTAATATAAACAATATACATTGTGAAATATGCATGATGGTGTATTAAAATATAGAAAAGAATTCATGAATAAGCTGTTCCTGAAAATATCTAAAACTCAATCAAAACATGGACAATTGAAACAGCTTAAAAATTTCAAAACACAATTCTTTCAGTTCCGTGGTTCTGAAAGCCATTCCCAAGCAGACGGAGTATTTTAACCTCTAAACTAAAGGAGGATATTGCCCACAGCATCGTTATAAAAGTCAGAAAGATAACGACATTTTTAACCTAATCATTTTATACAAGCTGATTTTCAAATGGGTAATTGATCTTACTTATCAATCTTGAGAACAACCATCAGTTGTTACGACGGCGATGGATGAGGGCATGGTAACCAAAAAATTCCTGATTCAAACGGAAAAGAATTAGCAATCCGATTACAGGAGGCAGCTGCTGTTATAATGATAATATCATTCAATCTTTCGTAAACTGGTAATATTTTTTAAACAGGGCACACACACACACACACACACACACACACACACACATATATATATATATATATATAGTAATGTGCGTATAGTAAATATAGTAATGTATATATATAGTAAATATAGTAATATATATATATATATATATATATATATATCATTATCACCAACAACACCGTTTTCAATCCACTACTAGATGTAGCTCTCTCACAGATTTTTCCATTGTTTCTTGTCTAGTGTTTTGGTAGGGGTATTATTTTAAAAGGCGATTAGCTAGATCCAAATAACTCCAGCCACTTTTCTGATTTCGTCGCCCCATCTTACCTGAGGTCGTCTTCAAGGTCTTTTTACATTGCTGGAGTACGACTGTAGGCTGGTCGTCTTGACTTCTTGCAATGTGCCCATCCCAATTCAATTCCAACCGTTTAATTCTTTCGATGGTGTCAAAAACTCTCTTTCGACTTCTTACCCAGGTTATTCTTTTTCTGTCTCTTCTGATTATGCCTAGCATATAAGTTTCCATACTTCACTGTGTTTGTAATTTTTGTACCATCCGCTTTGTCAACACCCATGTTTCTGCTTCATAAATTACTGCATGCAAAACACAATTGGTTAAACACTTTTCTCTTAAGCCTAGAGGCATGTTACTCTTCAGATTATTGCCCTTCTTCCCTAACACACTCTATTCATTTCTTATTCTTTTGTTTATTACATTCATGATTCTACAGACAACGTCGTAAATGCATCCTTGTACAATATATAAGTACAATGTTACGTTGTCCGTAAAATATTTTTTAAGGGAAATAGTTGCTTATTGTTTTGCATTGCTGGAAAAATTGCGTTTCATTTATGGTAAAAACAACTCGATCACGAAAATAAAAACCCCAATGTTGTTTGTAGAGGAAAACCTATTACTAATTCATTTCTGCATGCTAGTCACCTCAATTAAAAAGTAAACTTTACTAACATTTGTATCAACTTAACAAATTTATTAAGTTTTATTTGCATCAGGTTTATTGAAGATTCTTCTTTAGTCACTAATACTTTGATTTTTTGGGAAAAAAAAAAGATTTTGATGTATCTGGTCGTGCGCAGTGAAAGTTGTTCCATGTAAGTATTTAAGATGTATGTGTGTATGCAGACAATTAAGAAAAGTCTATGTGTAAGCATTACAGGTAATGTTTTAAATATGTAATATTCAGCATGAGGTAGGTAATTTAATAATTAAAAGTTATTTATCAATCTTAACCTTTTTAGCTTATAACTGACAATAAGGTCGCCAATTCTTTCAATCTCCAATTATTAGTTTTTTTTTTTTTTTTGTTTTTTTTTTGTTGTTGTTGTTGTTGTTTTAAGTAAATATACCGGGTGTCCCAAAAAGGACTGACTGATTTTAAAATTCAATAACTTGCAAACGGTGACAGATATTTAAAAAATTCTTGCAGGAGGGTTATACATAAGGTCAAAAGTTTTATTACAGTGATTTTCGATTTTAGTTCGAATTACAAACAATAGATGGCGCTGTAAGCAATAGTCGCTAAATACAGGCTCGATTTCTAGTCCTTTCTCTTGTTCCATGCTGAAAAAGGAGATGGAAATGTATTATCCGGGCCACGAAGTACCAAAAATCGAGCCTGAATTCAGCGTCTATTGATCGCAGCGCCATCTGTTGTTTGTAATTCGAACTAAAATTGAAAATCACTGTAAAAAAACTTTTGACCTTATGCATAACCCTCCTGCAAGAATTTTTTAAATATCTGTCACCGTTTGCAAGTTATTGAATTTTAAAATCAGTCAGTCCTTTTTGGGACACCCGGTATCTACGGAATACCATTTTAATATTTAAATTAAAATATATGAAACGCTGAATTAATGGACGATTTTCACAAGTTTAATTCAGAAAAATAAATTATTTTCGTGTATGTAATATTTATTAATATCTCAATACAGTTTACCGTCAGTATTACATTGTATCAAGCGTTACAAATAATAAAATACGAGTTTCTTTTTTTAAATACAATAATAATAAGATATGTTGAGTTTCTTTTTCTTTTAATCATCCCCAATAAAAGTAGCGGTAATATCAGAAAGTATATTAGATCAATCTAAAGAACATTGTATTTATATTTCAAAAAGCATATATGAAATCATGATTTAATGCGGAAATTTTGTGTGCTTAAGTGGGCTAAATAAGCTATTCCATCCTCGAATGTGTAATACACTTTCATATCCAAACATAATTTGCCATGAATATTTCATTTCTTGAAGCGTAATATATTCCCTTTCATATCATTAACTAAACAGTGATGTTTCTGCCAGCAGGCATTCTTTTACTCCACTCCACTCCACTTTAATAGAAGTACTTAAAGTCATTTATGAACCCTGTCAGCCTACTGAACAAGCGATTCTGTTTCGCTCGGGCTGAAGAGGTCCCAACAGAAACAAGATTTGGAAAAATTAATCGATGTCTCTTCACGGTAACCGTAACAACATTGCCACAGAATCGTGATCTAAATCATAGTAGAGTAGTGTCATGAGAAATTCATCAAAAGGGGCTTGTTACAAGAGGAGAAAGGTGCTGTTGAAATTTCAGAGATCGAAGAGATGGAAAGTAATTGCTAAATCAGGTAATCGCGGGTTTTCAAAGTAAGAAGTCCTAAGCGATTCGGAACACAGTATTAGTAACATCTCTTATTTATCGATGCGAATTTCTAAATAGTGACTCGTTAATGCTGTTTGAAAATAATTCAGTTTCATTTTGTAAAAATGTTTTCATTTAATATGTTTCAGTAATCTTTCTACAATAATTACGAAATATAAAATTTACATTATGAATAAAAAATTTCGAATTAACACCGTATGTGATTCAATAACTAAAAACTTATACGCCTATTGTTCGAAAAAATATATATAACCAATTTGCTTAATCAGTTGAAAGTAACGAGTGCTATGCGTACAAAAATAAAGGCAAATACTGCCAAATTCGTTCAGGTTTCCACAGATTCTTGCAGGTATAACACGTTAGTATATAGTTGATAAAGAGAACAATTGAATATTTTTTTTTTCTTTTATAATTTGTATATTTTAATTTTAGTCCAAAAAATGTTTCAAAATCGAAATTTTTTTTGGGAACATTTAGACTATTCTATTGTAAAATTTATTTAATGGCAGAGTTATTTGTAAACAAGAACGAAAAATCATGTTTCCAGCATAGATTATGTAACACTTTCCAACACATTCAGAATACAGTAGCAAAACTTGACAGTTTATAAAATATATGAAATATGAAATATGATGTATAAAAAAATAATTTGAAAAACTCATACGCATTCGAAACCCAACTTCTGCTATTACAATCAATAGTCGGAAAAATATCCGGTTTTTGTTTCCTTACTTGTATATGATCTATGGATTTGTACATATACTACATAGTATGCTAAAAGTTAGTTCATTGAAAAGAATAGCACAGTCGAAAATTTCCATTCAGCAATTTCCGTGAATAAACGGAAATGTACTTGAGAAATTTTGTGCTGCCCTGTATATGATCTACAAAATTTATTTACACCAAGTAATAATTTAAAAAATAGTTCGGTTTAAAAACGCGTACCACAACTGAAAACGCACTGCAGGCAATTATTGCTCATAGGCTTCAATAGTTCAATTTATTCTATAGAATAATTATTTTGTGTGTCCCTGTAAATTAGTGCTACACAACGTTTCTGCCAGAAAATTGGTTGCCACCGCAAAAAATTTAAAAGTAACTTTTGAATTATTTAATAGCAAAGTTTCTGTCAATTAATCAGGAAAATTATTCTGCATAAAAATAGTAGTAATATTGGTGGCGCACCCCTACTGTAAATGAACGATACATTCTATGCACACCCTATTCTACAGTATGCGCCATATAGTTTACCTCAGGGATATGCATATGTATATATAGATTTCATTATGTTTAAAATTCTGTAAAATTATTAAAATACACCGCAAACGATTTTTTCCTCTATACCGTAATGTAACAGAATTCTTTTGAGTCTCTCTGTAAATGAACAAGTGTGCAATGATATACATCTTAATATACATCTGGATATACATCTGGATATACATCTGGATATACATCTGGATATTTGAAAGCATTCCGTTGAACAATTTTATTTTTATCGAAATATTTGAATTGTGCTTAAACTTTTGCACCGCACTGTATGTTGCAGACTTGAAATTTTGGATTCTTATTGCTCAACACCTTACATCAAACGACAAATCATAAATTTTTGAAAAAGTCTTATATTTATCATCTGGGCTGTAACTCGTGCATTTTATGTTTTTTTTTTTTTTTTTTTTTTTTACGCGACTGCCAAGAAGGGTTATGTTTTTTACGCGTATCTGGGAATGTGGATTTCTTTATACCCTCGAAACATCCCAACGGTGGGATGGATTTTAATGAATGAGGTCTCTATCGATTCGTCTTAACCTTCCCATGGTTATAGGCTAGGTTTTGTTTTTATAAATTGTAAATGGCGGACGTAAAATACAAAATGGTGGTAAAGGCGATTTTTTTTTTTTTTTTTTTTTTTTTTTTTTTTACGCACCCTATTGAGTAGCATATCATTGGACAGGTCTTTCAAAATGAAGACGATGTTTCATTGACTATTTTACAGTCAGAAGCTCCGTTTAAATATTACACAACCTGGAAGTTGTGTAGGTAGGATCTCTAGCTTTACTGCAACTCTAACCTCATCAAAACAGTGTTTATTGATAGGAACTAGCAATTAAACACAAATTAAAAGTCATCAATACAAGTAAATAAAAAAATAGGTAAATAATGTAAAAAATAGTTTCATATTGATGAGAAATAATTAATTAGTTCGCATTTTACGCAGTCGGGTTTTTTGGATTTTTTAAATTTATTTTCTATCTGAGCTCCTAATTAAGTTGAAGACTTGAAATTTTGGATTCTTACATCTGAACACTTCACATGAAACGACAAGTCATAAATTTTTGAAAAAGTCTTATATTTACCCTTCTGGGTTCTAACTTGTGTATTTTAAGCAATTTTTCTAACTCAGCCCCTAATTAAGTTGGAGATGTGAAATTTTGCATACTTATAGCAGAACACTTGTATATGATGTATATGTGTATATGTGTAATGATATACACTTCATCTTCAATACCAAACATGCCATAGTGATACCCAACAACTATCAATTTCATGACAATCGGATGATATTTACGTGAGTCAGAACACGGAAGGACAGACGGACAGACAGACCGAATTTATAAACATGTTTTAACTTTGTTGGAAAGTTTTAAAAAGGAATTGAGGTTTTTAAACATATTACAATTTGCTATCTTTATAACGTTAAGAAATAAAACTTTCATTCGTTAATCATTGTTTGGAAATAATAGGTTTAAAGATAAACATAAAAATGCTTTTTCTAAACTTTGAAACTAGGAAAAATATTTGAACTACAACTGAAGCTTTTTACATTAAATTAAAAACTAAAATTTTAAAGGGCGCTTAGCTACATTTTTTCCACGCTTACAAGAGTTACACAAGAGTTACGGCTTCAAAGATATCCTCTATTTATATTAAAAAGGGGGACCTGGAATCTGTGTTGTTTCTTCTAAATGTAATTTTCCCCATTACTCAGATTTGGCATTCGTATTAGTACGTTAAAATTTTGTGACGTCAATAACGGTTCTTTGACTTGTTTTTAATTGAAAGTTCCCATTAAGTAATATATTTTTGGGGTTGTCATGGTCCAGGGTACCAAGATTTTGGCTCCACACACTGGCAAAAATATCTGACAATTTATTCACTCCCTCTCTGTACATCGAACTGGTAATAACTGACTGATAGGGCAAATTCATTGTTCTTATTTATTTTCTGACTTATTATTAGTTTAATTTTCGAGGTATTTTCTTTTCATGAATTTATATCTTATTCAAAATACTTATGCATTGCAATATGAAAATCAAAATAGTTTCCAATGATTCATTAAATTAAAAAAGGAAAATTGTTCAGTGAGAATGTTATTGCATGAGAAAAGCGTATGACTAGGGAATTAATGTAAAAAACAAAAAAATAACCACATACAGCAAAATAATAAATGAAACAATCAATGAAATCGTAGGATTAATTATTCTATAAAGTATAATAACTACTATTATTAACTGTCTATAACAATTGAATAACATCTAACTTTTCATATTCTATGGATAAGTTAGAAAAAAAAATTAATGGAAAACACAATAGAAAAATTACTTTTGTTTCCAAATCTTCATTACGTACAAGAAAAGGAAATTTGTTTAGTCAAATTAATATTCAAATTTACTTTTTGCATCGTTTGCTTCTTAAACAGTTTTAATTAAAATTAGATGCATTGATTTTTTTTTCTTCATTTGCGCAAGCTAAGAAAAAAAAAAACTATTTTTAACGAATAACGGTATTCGTTTAATTAATTTCGAAGATAATGAACGTCGTAATAAATGTACTCATTAGCTCTTAAATTGAATTTCTTTTGTTTTTTGCTCTAGGTTAATTACAAAATCTAATGTTTAGATTTCAAGGTAGGCTAAGCATATAAAAGATGAAAAAAAAAGGTTTTCTTAATCACCACTCAATAGTATTGATTAAACAAATACAAGTACCAAGTATTATTTCTTTAAATTTCATATTGATAAAATTTCAGCTTAAATTCATATCTACAAAAACAATTCTTCATGCACATGATTTATTTCGTTTTCAATTTTTAAAATGTTCTAGGCCTTTCTTTTTATTTTTTTAATTTATTATTATTTTATTGGTTTAAATCGATAAATAAGCACTTTGTTTAAAATTTTACATTTTTTTTTCTTGGTAAATAATGGATTTGTTGAAGGAAGAAAATTTAAAATAGTACTGTAAATGCAAACAAAATTTTCTTGTGCATATCCTCATGAGCATATTAAGTATCTTCTTTGTTCTGTTCTAATTTCTTATTCCAATAACAGCGATGTATGGAATCTCCCCCCCCCCCCCTTTTCGTTGAGGTTCTCAAAATGTTTTCATTTTTTAAGGTTATGAAAAAGAAAATTAAAAGTAACACTATGGTCAATAAAATTGAACTTTTGCTCTTATACAAAACCGAAACTAGTTGTGTGTTATTAATTTTTACTTTCTTCTATCTTCAATAGAAGAAAGTATTGTAATCGAAATTTTTTTCGAGTTCCGGTTTTCGACGGATTTGCATGTTTTAGGGGTCAGAGATTCCAAAAAACATGTTTATAGAAAATGTCTGTCTGTCTGTGTGTCCGTCTGTCCGTCTGTCCGTCCGTCCGTCTGTCCGTCTGTCCGTCTGTCCGTCTGTCCGTCTGTCCGTCTGTCTGTCGCCATTGTACCATCAAAAAGTGTATGAAGTTATGTATAGAATTAAACCAAAATTTTATTATAAGTTTTTGGCTATGGCAAGCAGGTCCTCCCGGAATTTGGAAAAAATTCGCCGGTAGGGGGCGCTGATATAACAATTTTTGTGCGATTTTGAATATTGTACCATCCAAAAGTGTATGGAGTTATGCATAGAATTGAACCAAATTTTTAGTTTAAGTTTTTGGATATGACAAGCAGGTCCTCCCTGAATTTGGAAAAAATTCGCCGGTAGGGGGCGCTGTAAATGCGTTTTTTGTGCGATTTTGAATATTGTACTATCGAAAAGTGTATGAAGTTATGCATAGAGTTGAACCAAATTTTTATTTTAAGTTTTTGGCTATGGAAAGCAGGTCCTCCCTGAATTTGGAAAAAATTCGCCGGTAGGGGGCGCTGTAATAGCGATTTTTGTGCGATTTTGAATATTGTACCGTCCAAAAGTGTATGAAGTTATGCATAGAATTAAACCAAATTTTTATTTTAAGTTTTTGGCTATGGCAAGCCGGTCCTCCCAAAATTTGGAAAACATTCGCCGGTAGGGGGCGCTGTAATAGCGATTTTTGTGCGATTTTGAATATTGTACCGTCCAAAAGTGTATGAAGTTATGCATAGAATTAAACCAAATTTTTATTTTAAGTTTTTGGATATGGCAAGCAGGTCCTCCATAAATTTGCAAAAAATTCGCCGTTAGGGGGCGCTGTAATAGCAATTTTTGTGCGATTTTGAATATTGCACCATCGAAAAGTGTATGAAATTATGCATAGAATTGAACCAAAAAAAATTTTTAAGTTCTTGGCTATGGCAAGGAGGTCCTCCCTTAACTTGTAAAAAAATCGCTCGTAGAGGGCGCTGTAATAGCGATTTTTGTACAATTTTTGTGCCATTTTGAATATTGTACCGCCGAAAAGTGTATGAAGTTATGCATAGAATTGAACCAAATTTTACGTGTTTAGTTTTGGTCATGTCACGAAGGTCCTACCTGAATTTGGAAAAATTCTGCCGGAAGGGGGCACTATAATTGCAATGTCTGTACCATTTTCATTATTGTACCATCGAAAAGTGTATGAAGTTATCCATATAATTGAACCAAATTTTTTGTGCATGTTTCTGGCTATGGCAAACAAGTCCTCCCTGAACTTGAAAAAATTCCGAAAGAAGGGGGCGCTATAATTCCGATCTCTGTGCCATTTTCATTATTGTACCATCGAACAGCGTATAAAATTATGCATACAATTGAACCAAAATGTTTGTGCTTGTTTTTGGCTTTGGCCAACAGGTTCTCCTTGAATTTGGAAATATTGCGCGGTAAAGGTGCTCCGTGCTAGCGATTTTTGTATACTTTTCTTGATTTTTCGTAGTTCTATTGTGCATCGGCGGCTCATGCAGCGGCGGGAACTCGCTTCCTGCTATGCCGGTTATTCGCAAACAGCTGATAACGACAGAATAAGGTAAAATTAATAATTTTAACAAATATCATGATATAGATTAACTCGTTTTTAGTCCGTTTAATTGACTTGAGCAGAAATTTAAGATGAAAATCAAAGTTGGTATAGTATTGAACTAATAATATTGAAGTATTAACATGTGTAACTAGGTTTTGAAATATTAAGATGTATAAGATAGAAGAAAGTTTTGGGATTGGCACATCCAACTAGTTTTTTTTGTACTCATTCCGGAACTTGTTTCAAATTTTCTCCATCAGTTCTAGTTTTTGAGATATTTGCATATTTCGATTTATGCAAATTTTGGAATTTTTATACAATTATGTGCAAATTTAAGGCATAAAGAATTATTAGAGTGGCTTTTTTGTTTTATGTTATTCGAGTTACTTTCGAGTTTACTTTGCAAACATGTTGTTTCTGAAAGTATAGTGGCCTGTGACTGTGAAATATTGTGTCAAATTTGCATATTTTTTGTCTTTTTCAAATAACGTTCCTTGACGTCCAAATATTTTTGCCACATGAGTACGCTAATATGTTTCTAAAGAAGATTTTTGCGCTGATTTCATATCTGGTATACGTTTTCTTCTATCACGTCTAGATTTTTTTTGAAAAAGTGAAAAAACAATTTCACCAAAAAAGCCCAGAAATTGCTTTTTATGTTACTTTGTGATGTACTTCCGCTAGTTAGGATAGATTGTACTACTTTTTTCATTTTTTTTTTTTTTAAACACCCTTTGTTTGTTATGTCCCTGATAGGATTCAGACACTGTTCACCCTTTTGACGATGAGAAGCACAGCACTAAAAAGTATTTTATATCAAATTTGTGCCAATACCATACAAAAGTAGAAATTCATTTTACTCAAAAACTAGACGTGATATACAGAAACGAATTGCAGATTTAATATCAGCATAAAAAATCTAGTCTAGAAAAACATTACGTCAATTCTGTGTCAATTCTGTCTACTTTAAAATTGAAAGTAATGTAAACATTACACCATTGAAAATTATGGAAATTAGGCTTAATAACTAACAGATAAATGTTAAGAATATGCAAATCGTGACATTTATCTGAAACAAATAGTCCAGTAATCATTATCTAGAAAATTTTATTCAATCTGATATTTATTGTACTTAAAATTTGCATAAAATAGCGCAAAAAAGCTTAAATTTGCATAAACTTAAATATACAAATTTCCCAAAAACTGAACCACCAAGAGAAAAACGGAAAGCATATTACGAATAAGCACAAAAAACTGATCTATAATCAACTACTTTCAGTTCTGTAAAAGAACGGCTTTTGCCCAGTGTAATCAGAAAAAATTAAGCTCAAAATTAAAAAGTTAAAAATATATATATATTTAAGAACAATATACATCGCTTTTTATCAGATACCGCAAACTTTGATTTTTATTCATTCTCTTTAAAATCTATACTAATAAAAGAACAAATCGCTCTGTCTGTCTGTCTGTATGCGATGGCTAGAAAAATCTACGGAACGTACGAGGCTCAAAATTTTTTTGAAGCTAGCCCAAAGTGTCTCATGATGCACCATAGCTTCAGAATTTTAATATTCTAATTAACAGCTGAGTTATTAATTATCAACCGTCACTCACTTTGATTAAAAATCCATTTCGGAAGGGAAAATCTCTGACGCATGCGCTGAAGGCGCTGATACGCAAATGAAGAACGGAAAAAAAATATTTCGGCGGTATTTTGTCATTATTTATTAACTAACATCGTCCAAACAGCTTAGTAAAGTTTAAAACGGAAGACATGTTCTGAAAGATTGCGCTCTTGCGTCTCAAATGCTGCGATCAATTAAAAAATATATCGCAATTAACCCCTTGAAAAAAAAAAGTTAAAAAAGGGTCGTTTTTCTGAAAAACGTTTTTCTCCCTTATTACAACACCTCCCCAGGATGCAATTTTAAAGGTACTGACAAGTCAAATATATGATTATAAGGCTGAATCCTTCTTCAAAACAATGGTGTAATTGGTTTTTAAAAATTTGGATTTTAACCCTTTCAAATACACCGCCAAATGCAGGTCACTTTCCGCCTCATAAAGATTATTTACATTTTGGTTAAATGTTTATCCTCTAAAATATGCATATTTTTTTATGAAATTTTAAAAAGGTCTTGGTTTTAGTAATATTTACGGTCCATTAAAATTTCAGAGAATTCGGAGAACAATAATCATTTATTTTATTATGCTAATGAAACCGACGCGACATGGGAAAAAATAAAGTCAGAAACTATTTACTCTCCGATATGGAACGTTAATTTACTAAGATTTTCGTAGTAGTTGTGGCGTAGTGGCTTAACCCCTTGGTTTTCGGTACGAACAGACCCAAGTTCGAAACTAGATACGGCAACGTTGAAATTTGAATTGCCAGATTTTTTTATTTTAAGGATTTTATTTTTCTTTGAAGGGTATCTAAAGTGAAAAAATGTTCCGACGATTCCGTTATAAACAAAATTTCCTGTTTATTTAAGAATGTTATTATGGGCTTCTCAGTGCATAATTTTAAAGCCGAGTCTTAGAGTCTTCTTCCCAGACCAATACCCTCATATTTTTATTGAGGCCCCTGGGGCCCTTTTACAAACATTTACCCCCTTTTGGTGCATTTCTTTAAAATATTATTTTAACGAATAATTCATATTATTCCCTATGCTTAATTTTAACTAATTGAAGATCTAAAGCGCTAAGTACTAAGACATTTTAACATGTTTCATGTTACGGCCCTGTTTTTAATTATCAATTGGCCCCATTTGGGCCCCCTTTTACAGCTCCTTTAAAAATGGTCCAGTTCAGAAGCTTTTTTTTTTTTTTCTAACAACTTCTTAGGACTTCCAGACACTATACGAGAGACAAAAAAAAAAAAAATTCTCAGCCTTCAGCTACCACCAATTTTGAATATTAATCGCCTTCTTGGGGCCCTTGGTGCAGCTTCTTTAAAAATTTTCCGAATTGCTTGCAATTCTTTAACATAGTTGTAGCGTCTTCCGATTACCTTAAAAGCTAATAACTATATCTTTATGCCCAACTACATGCCAGTTATGTCCCTGCCCTCCCCCCCCCTTGAAGTTGTTGCACCACTCTGGGCCCCAGGTCCCGGTCTTTCTTTATACCTCAGTTACCACTTTTTTCGAACATTAATCTCCTTTTTTAGCATCAACTTACGTTTACTCACTACAGCCGTACATTAAAAATCGCGTTAATTTAAAGGTAACTTTAGAAAATGGATTTCATCAGTTTAATAAATATCGTGCTAATGTTAAAAGTAATTCATGAAATTTACAAGGCGAGAGGTCATCTTCCACCGCTTGGGGGCGCATTCTTTCCTCCAATTCTAAGGACCTAATTTCAACGGGATTTCGTTCATTCAACTTAGATTACAACTACAACTACTTTCTGTATTATAAAATTTTATCTTAGACTTCAGTTACCAACATTTTCTAACATTCATGATGCATTCTTTTTTTTCGATTCTATGCGCTTGATTACTACGAGGTTTGGCTTACTCAACTTGGTTTTCGATTGTCTCCGGCACGGGCGGCGCACTTCCGGTACATGCTGCCTTATGTAGCGTGGACCCAGGTTACAGGTTCGTTCGGAAAGAAGTTTGTTGGGAACGCACTAGACGATGCGGAAGGCAATGGGTCCTCCGAAATTAGGTTCATTTAAAAGAATTTCAAAAGGTATAAAATCATACAAACTTGAGTTTTGTTTTAAGGTTATTATTTACGGACCCCGGGCAACGCCGGGCGGATCTGCTAGTAAATAAATAAAATCATGAATGTACCTTCAGAGATCTTTAAATGTAATGTAATTTCTGAAATTGCAATTAAATCAACGAATATTTGTTATGTCGTACACTGTAAAAAAAGACCAATTCTTCTTAATCTACAAAAATATAATATAACCGCGAACGAAAATATACAATAACCTCTTCCGAGTTACTCATGATTCCGAAAAGCGTCCTTTATTTTTAGAAACTTCAAAAACACAAAATATTTTGGCGATGAAAATTAGTATACCTCATAAAAACAAAGCTTCTTTTTCTGCCACTAATTTTCTGAAACGTTTCCAAGTAGTTATTATAGAGTATTAATCATTTTTCTCAAACCGGAATATCGGTTTTTAGGATGCTATTATGTTTCAGTTAAACATGGTTAACCAATGGTCAGTTAACGAGTGTAAAAATTGTTTTAAATTTTGCAAATAATGCATGAAATACAAATATACTGGTGGATGGAACAGGGAATATGCTATCGATTTCAGCATTGTAAAATATTAGTGCTCCTGTTCTTTCTTTGTTAGAAATTAAGTCCTGATTATAAATTACATTAATTCTGACGTAAAAAAAAAAAAAAAAAAAGAATCAACACTGTCGAAAACGCAAGTGTGGAAATTTACAGTTCTGTCATATGAATAGTTTTGAAATTATAAAGAAATGTTGCTTTTCGATGAATTAAGAAGTCATCTCCTGTTACCGCTTACATTCAATTTTTTTTTTTTTTTTTTTTTTTTTTTTTAGAAAGGTGATAAAATGAAGTGAGCGGAAAAAAAAAACAGATTTTTTGCTTTTCTGTCTTAATTTTATTTTTCTAAGTTTATTAATAAATTCTGGCACATTTATATAGATGTATATATCTTCTTGATTACTTCTGTTTGCCAAAAATTTTATATTTTGGCTTAAATGCAATGCGGAAAATCATTTTAAAGTAAAATGTTTTATGTAATACTATAGAACAAAAAGTTGCTAGAAAAATAAATATGTAAATAATTCCTTATGCTAAAAAAAATACTAATGTTTTGAAAGAAGACGTTATTTAGAATCCAATGGCACTATTGTTTTGATTCTTTCGTAAATTATTCACGAATTACGCAGCCTATAATATTCTTACACTCATTTATTTAACTCAACTTGTTTTCTGTATGTAAAGATGGAATTTTGTAATCTGTGTTTCACTTACTTCTTCATAAGCTAGAATTATAACAATTTTCTTTACGCGTGTTTCCGATGGCAGTACGATATTCCAAAAATTTTAGAACTTACTTTAATTAATTAATCAATAATTAGTTAAATTTAAAGAATTTTTTCGCAAACAGACTACAGGTGATAAACCGCCAAATATTTTTTATAGTTATAATTTTATATGAGTTACAACAACAATGGCTTTAACCCTTTGTTGCATACTGTTTCACTACAGTGGACAAAAATGCTGGATTTTTCCTACCTGACCTATTTCATTTACAGTTCCTATTCAAAGCTTGTGATACTCTATGACATCTATGTTTTAAAGGGAAAAATCGGGATGTCACCACAAAATGCGTAACTTACTTCTTTATATATAATCAATATGGATGTCTCTTCAGAATGCCGGAAAGTTGTTCTGAACTAAAATATTTCTAAACCTAAAATAATGTTATTTAAATGGCATTTTTTACCAGTTATTATTTTTAGACTTCTTGGCTTAATGTATAATTGAATTACAGGTATAAAAATGCTTTTTGTTTTGTTATGGAAGGTTTTACATAATGTCCACTATAGTGGACGCCATGCACAGCTTTCCATTATAACATTTTACTCTTTGAGCTGAATTGGACCTCATGTGTATTAGCAGTGAAAAGTAAATGTATAAGTTTGATGCATTTAAGCGATTTTAATATTATGCAGGTATATATATATTTTATAAATATTCATCTCTTTCTCAATTTTTTTAATTAATTTATTTATGATTTTTTTAAGTTTAAAAACGTTTAGTTTCTATACTCTCAGGAATGTGAATGCTGAAAAGCAAAAAACTAAAACAATTGCCATACGAGCAATTTTGCACACTAGAACATCAGGTACGACATGGTGGAACACTTTCCCCGTCAATCAGCCCATAGTGCACAAAGATGCAAGATAGAACAATGTAAAAGAAAGTCAACATATTCATGTGTAAAATGTAAAATTTACCTCTGTATCGTTGCAAAAACTGACTGTTTTTACAGGTCTCACCATCATTAATTCTTTTCACTGATTTGACTAAAATGATTAGTAGAATACGTCAATATCTCATCCGAAAACTTTCATATCTTTTATTTTCCTAACTGCACTACATTTTGTTACTGTGCATAGTGTCCACAATAGTGGATAGGCTACAATTAAAAAAAATGTTAAATTATTTTACATAAACTAATTTTTTTCTCATTGTGTGTGACCCTTTTAGTTAGAAAATAGCAAATGTAACATCGAGGATTGGCCAGTTTCAGAGTATGCAACAAAGGGTTAATGATGCGCTAAACCACGTTCGCCAAAATAGACCAACTGGCTATGAACTTCCAAAAATGAAATATTTTAAACATGCAAGTAGAAAAAAAAAGTAAAGAGTGTAATCTAGATTTTAAAAATGCTCTTTAAGCTATTAATAGTTTCATATTAATAAAAACATGATTATACATTGAGAAATCAAGTTATAAATCCTAAAAATATAATATTGTTTCATTTTTAAATAATGTTTAATTTTTTCCTTCGTATTTTCATATCTTAAAAAAAAGGAGCAAAAATTTTATATTTTTTAATAAATTCACTGGATCACGCTTTCTACCAATCGTAAAATAGCAGTGAATTTTCCATAATCGAATTCGCCAAATTAAGTGTTATAATAGAAATTTTTTGAAAAAAAAAAAAAAAACATGAATTGAAGTTATGAAATCAGGCGTGATTTTCAAAATAAACATCGAATGATTATAAAAGAGTGTTTTTTTTAAACTATATTTTTACTTTTATACTTATTTTATGAATGAGGCTGTATATGCCCCCACATATATTAATAAAATATTTTATTACCGTAATGTAAGCATACATTACAGAATTAACCTATAATTTAGAGGGGAAATATTTCAATAATTTGTAGCAAAACTGCGTGATTATTTACGTCTGGTTGAGAGGATATTATAAAAAGGAATGTGGAAACAATTTTTTTTCTTATAGATAAAAGACATTTTAAAATTTTCCGCTCTATTAAACGTTTCGTCTCTTTTTTTTTTGTAGGTGGAAAAGCTGATGAATTTTCATTAATTGATCCCCAGAGATTATCATCGCTCAGTAAAGGTACGGATAAAGGTGTGAAATTATTTTATTTTCTAGTTCACTTTTTTTAACCATTCGGATAAAAATATACCGCCTTTTAAACTACAGCCACCCTCCCCCCCCCCCCCCCCCCCCCCCCCCCCACACACACACACACACTAACTATCTGTGATTTATCAGTAATTCAATTTATAGAATTATCACTTACTTTTTAAAACAAAAACAAATCTGAAATTGTACACCAAATGTGGCAAATGAGGTGCGTTCGTACTATAACCAGATTTATAAATATGCTGATCTTGGTGCAATAGCTGTTGCACTCTTATTCAAAAATGCATGAATGCAAAATTTATTACGATTCTATATATTAAATTCAGTAATACGGAAGTAATAGGCGACTCCATCTTAAATAAAACGTCATCACCATGGCAACCTAGAATCATTACCTATCATAGGATATCATTGAATTAATTATGTATGATAGAATTTAATAGAATGAAGAAAACTCTTATTAATATCTTTTTAAGTTTTAATTCGATTTTCATAAAATTTGAAATGACTCGACAAAATTCTGCAACGATTCTGTATATTAAATTTCAAATCATTCGGTTGGGTAGCTTTTAGTCCGTTATATGCGGACAGACGGACGGACCAAACGACGGCTATAGGTGCTACATATTTGTGTAATTACGAACGCACCTAAAAAATCTTTGCACGTTTCCCGTACAATTAAAATATTTTTTCATTGTAAAACATTTTATCTGAAAAAGTATTTATTACAAAACAAAATTACACTGTAAAATTTTCAGAAGCGCTTTGGAATAGAAAAACATTTTTATGCAAATTCATTATAATACTTTATTTACCCAACGATTCGGGAAACCATTTCCAATTTTTCATAAATCATTATGAGAAGAATCAAGCAGGAACTAAATTTTGAAAATTTATACATTTCCGAAAATTACGGAAAGCAAAGGGGCTTATTTACTTCAAAAATATTTTCTTTTATCACGAAAACCTTCCGTTTTTCTGGAGTTTCTGATTGTTTTTGAAGATAAGGATTATAGGTTTCCAGAGTACTGATTAATTGTGAAGTTACATGGAATTTTCGCAAACTTTTCTGCTATATCCGAAACTTTTCTCCTTTTTTACTTTCTTCTATCTTTACAAGAAAAGAGTATTGGATTCTTGAAAATTTTCGAATTCCGGTTTTCGACGGATTTACACGTTTTAGGGGTCAAAGAACCCGAAAAACATGTTTATACAAAATGTCTGTCTGTGTGGGACACAAATTTTGTGGGCGCTCTATCTCAAGAACTAATGAACGGAATTTAATAAAAATTTATATTTAGTTATTCCCTGATATAAATTGGTGCTAATTAGTTATTTTTTGTAAATCGCTCGGCAGGTGGCGCTGCTATGCAGCATTTTTCACGATTTCCACAATGGCTCAATCTCGAGAACTAATGCACGGATATTCATCAAACTTAAGATTCAGTTAGTCCTTGACAAGAATTGACGTTTTATTCATTTTGGTGTAAATCGCTCAACAGATGGCGCTCCTATGCTGCATTTTTTGCGATTACCGCAATAGCTCTATCTCAAGAACTAATGCACGAATTTTCATCAAACTTCAGATTCAGGCATAACTTGATATCAATTAGTGCTGTTTATGTTTTGGTGCAAATCTCTCAATAGGTGGAGCTACTATGCTGCATTTTTCAGAATTTTCGCTATAACTGTATCTGAAGAACTAATGCACGGATTTTCATCAAACTTCAAATTTAGATATACTTTGATATGAATTGGTGCTAAATTCATGCAATTTCTTGTATTATTTAAATGATTTAATTAACGTGATTTATATAGAAGAAAGTTTTGTGATGGCCACAACATACTAGTTTTTAAATGTAGGGTTTTTGTAAAACTTGTTTGTGGTACCTTTTCCTTTCCTTTCTTTCTTTCTTTATTTTTTGAAGAATTTAGTGCTACATCAAAATTAAATACATTTTATGTAATTGCATTAAATAAACTACAGTTAAGTTGTGTTACAATTTAATCATTTTGAATGAACATGAATTTGTGAACATTATAAAGAAATAATTAACAGATGGTGTTACACTAATGAACAAAAATTATAATAATTTGCGATAATTACATAAATGGCACTTTCGCCAATCATTTCAGTTTTAGCCTTTACGGGACCATAAGGTTGCTAAGGGTAAATATTAATATGTAACTGTTTATTACTTACCCATCATACGTAGTATAGGGTAAGTCTTTTAATCCTTTTTGAAAATCGAAAAAAAAAATTGACGGATTTACACGTTTCAGACACTGGAGATTCCAAAAAAACATATTTTTAGAAGAAAAAAAAAAATTTGCCGTCCGTCTGGATGTGTGTCTGTAAACGCTCTATCTCCCGAACAAATTGAGATAGAGACTTGAAATTTGGTGTGCACTTAGGAAGTAATAATGGAAAGAAGCCTATTGAATATCAATAACTTCGATTATCCGGAACTATTTTTTTCGGACTCTCGAAATATTCGTTCTGATAAAAGGTATACAAAAAATTTCGAAATTGTTTATTTGGAGGAGTGAATATAAAATAAAATAAAAAAACATAAATTTTGCATAAAAAATGAAGTCGATCGGATAATTAGTTGCCGAAATATTTGTAATCATATTTTTCATACTCTTCGATTTTTCATGACCCTGTATTTCATTCAAATTTCAATTCAAAGATATGTTTTAATTGGAAATGAGACGCTTAATCCGACGCAGTAAACTGTTGGTTAATATGATTACATTTTTTTCGAATTACAGGGATGTTTCTTTTACGCAATTCGGTACTACCCGATTATCCCGCCGACCAAAAAACTATCATCAATAATGGCTGATCGTAAATATCAAGCATTTAATGCATCTCCATACCTATAAGGGGGGTTACCATAGGGGAGATCCTGTTCTGTCGTCAAATGACGCCAAGTTTTTTGCCAACTTGGCGATTGGTGACCAAAATTAGTCGCCAAAAGTGACGCCGAATTGGCGGTATCTCTAATATTTCGCCAAATTCCAATAGACTTCCATTGTAAACCTATAGGGTTTACTTGCTTATAGAAAATCACCAAATTGAGATATTTTAATGCAACAAAAAGTAATTATTAGCTTAAGGGATTATATTAATTATATTTAAAGGAGTCCACGTAAATTGAATTATGTAACATGATACAATGCTTAGCATATATCACATGTTTTATTTTCATATTTTATATTATGTATATCCATGATGGATAAGTATTATGGTGGCCCCCAACGACTAGTTTTAGCTTGTTTAGACGTAAAATAAATAAAAATCATAAGAAAAATACATAACAAAGTGAAGTTTTTTTTTTTTTTTTTGGAGTTTTATTGGAAATATTTTTCCCAGTGGACTACAACGGTAACACAAATTATAGTTAGCCTTATTATGCAATGTCTTTTATTTATTGGTTTATTATAACAAAATGTTAACTAAAATAATACAAAATAATGAAATAAAATCACTATACAAAATGATGTGCTAATTATGATATTCTGCGAAGCAATTTCTTTTGGTTGTGAAGCAAAGGTGGACATTGCACATAGTAATATTATGCGTCCTATTTTCTATGCGGCGTTTAGCACAATTTGCACATCTTTTATGCAATTGCGCTCGACATACGTTCTATTTTGACATTTTGTATGAAAAATGCAGATAAGAGTATAATTAAATACGACAATCACCAATTTTAAAATGAGAAAAAATGTTTCCCTTAGTCGTGAAAGGGTTAACACCTATATAATTAAACAGTAGAGAGAAAACATTCATTCAGAATCAGATATATATATAAATTAACGATATTCTAGTTTTAGGAGATACACTGTATACTAACTTTAACATACAGGGTGTTCAAAAACAAACTTTGTCGAGATATGAATCTCTAGCGGCCGCTCCGTTCAACTAAATGAAATCAAATGTGAGATATAGTTATTTGAGAGTATGTGCTCGAGATTGTGGTAAGCAAGAAGCATGAAACTAGCTTTTTTATGGTTACAGTGAAAACTTTTTTAATTTTTCGAGTGGTGGTACTCACTTTTTCACATCCTAAAATGTATTGCGTTGCAAACAACCAATAGCAAGACAGACATGAGGTGAAGGGGAAGTTTACTGATATTACAAATCTTCCACACTGATTTTAAATATTTTCCACAAACAATGATTTGTGCATGGTGTTCTATGATTAGTGCTTCTGCGCCTCGTCCCTCTGTTGCTATTGGTTGTTTACACTGCTGTTCTACGTTGTCGTTTTACGTGTTACATGTGCCGTTCAAACGCCTATTAGAAGTTTTTTTTTTTTCTTCATCAATGCGCTATTCATTTTGGGATTGGTAAAAATGGGTGTTGCCATTCGACAATTTTGAAATTTTTTTCTCTCTAACCGTAACGTCTAGGGTCAAATGCCCTTGATGTTCACCACAATTTCGATCGCATACCTTAAAATAAACATATCTCACATTTTATTTCCTCTGGTTGAACGAAGCGGCCGTTAAGGAATTCATATATCGACAAAATTTCTTTATGACTACCCTGTAGATTGTAAGAGAATTTTTTTAAGTGTACAATTATCACTTATTTTTTTCAAAAAATGCGCAAAATTAACCATTTAACGATATCAAAAAATGCGTAAAATTAATCATTTAACGATATCAAAAAATGTAAAACTACCTAACTTTAAAAAAAATCACAAAATTGGCAGGATGCATGATGAATGAAAAGCATAAAAAAAAACTTAGTTATAAAAAACAGAATGTCAGAAAACTGCAGTAAAATTTAAATATGCATATTTACAGAAACAGCGCTATGTAACAAAATTTCAAATGTTGGTGTTTTTTGAAAAGACGCTCTCATTGATTTGCACTTTTCATTATAGAAAAAATGAACTTTTTTATAAAAACAAATATTACGGTTCGATTTCTCATTAAATTTGGAATATGAATCATGTGCTATATTTCATTATCATTAAATTGCCGACAAAATTGTGCATAATTGAATTTTTGTTCTTGCTGCTGCATGCTACTGTTATTGGTTGATGTTTCCTTACGATTGCAATTCCTTCCAAAACCAAAAGAATATTGGTACGTCTCTTCTTTCCCACGAAGCTCTTTTCTGAAGAATTAGTTTATATGATATTAATATACACATACCGGGTGTCCCAAAAAGGACTGACTGATTATAAAATTCAATAACTTCCAAACGGTGACAGATATTAAAAAAATTCTCGCAGGAGGGTTATGCATAAGGTCAAAAGTTTTATTACAGTGATTTTCGATTTTAGTTCGAATGACAAACAATAGATGGCGATGTAATCAATAGTCGCTAAATACAGGCTCGATTTTTGGTCCTTTCTCTTGTTCCATGCAGAAAAAGGAGATGGAAATGTATTATGCGGGCCACGAAGTACCAAAAATCGAGCCTGAATTGAGCGTCTATTGATCGCAGCGCCATCTATTGTTTGTAATTCGAACTAAAATCGAAAATCACTGTAAAAAAACTTTTGACCTTATGCATAACCCTCCTGCAAGAATTTTTTAAATATCTGTCACCGTTTACAAGTTATTCAATTTAAAAATCAGTCAGTCCTTTTTAGGACACCCATGTATATATAAAAGGCATTCTCACATAATTTTAACTTTCAGGACTAAAAATTTGGTAAAAATAAACTTAAGAAAATAACTTTTAAACTTATAGAATAATGCCTTAAAGATTCAAAACAAAGAAAAATTGGTCAGCAGCGATCATTTTTAACAATATTTCATTTAACTGAAGAACACAGTTAAACTTGCGTGTTTAATTTTTCTTACTGTCCCCTTGACATTTTATCGCTCTACCTTTTTATTTTTTTCTAAATCTTTATTTGTGATGAATTTGCATAGTACCCATAGAGCATTTAAATAAGAAATAATAACAATGTAGTATTTTTAGTACAAAATTTTGGTATAGCATTGTCTTTAAGGCTAAAATTTAGCAGTTTATATTATTTTATGCTGAATTATTTTATTTTATTATTTTTTATCTGTAACACACATGTTCAGACATGCTTTTTTTATTATACCTACCTAACAGGGTTCCAAAAATTAAATAAATTTTGTTATTTAAAATCTTTTACTAAAAATTTCATGATTGAAAACAGAAATATAAGAGTAGGAACGGTAAGAATATCACAAGGACGGTAAGGACCGTAGCAAATAATTACAATAAAATATTTACTGCATTGTTTCCCCAACTGTTGTCCGCGAACAGATAACGAGAGGCTGCAGTCAATCCGAAAAAATAAAATGTTTATGTACAAGAAATATCTGCTGTTAAGTAATAACAAACAAATATTACATAATTGATATTGATGCCAATGCAGTCTGATAAGTAAACGTAAAGATGTGTTAATACACGGCTGCATTTATTTATCGCTTGAAAGCTTTACTACATATGTATTTACATTTGAAACACACAGAAGTAAATTATTTTCAACTAATTTCGTTTTTGATGCTGAGAAAATGCTTTTTTCACAGGTAAGAAATTAAAAATATGTAGGATCATTGTTTTGGAAGAATCCGTTGCTAAGATGCCATTAAAACAGTATAATCAAACAGGCTATTTACTTTTTATATGAATGTTTAGAGGGTCTCAGTACTTAAAAGTTTTAAAAACGATGATTTATAACAAAATGCATGTAAGCCATTTTTCGATATTTTTAACTGTCATGAATAAGCAACTGTGAAATTCAGTTAAAAAAAATAGCATTTTTAAACTTCCTGTTTTAAACTTTCATATTCTTGTTGCTATAATTAGAAAATGCTTTTATTCAGCATTAATGTTTAATACTGTACTATCCCAGTGAGACCCTTGCCACCCACTTAATATTAATATAGAACAAGGGATGGTAAAGAAGGGATGGTAAAGAAGGAAGGGACGAGAAGGAAAATTACCACGTATTTTTAGGTAAGTCATGTTAAGCCTAAGTGATAGCCGCAGTGTTCATTTATTTTTAGCAACAGTTATTTACATTGAAATGAAAAAGAAAAAAAAAATTATCTCTAAAAATTCAGGAATAAATCTTGGAGTCATTAAGACTAGCAATAAAGCCACAATGCTTGAATTTAATATTTAAATGCTGACTTAAATTTTGCAGTAAATTTCCTGTCAAAGAATTACAGCCCTTTTTTCTCTAGCATACTGATGCATAAGAAAAAAGTTGAAAAAAATTCTGTGGCTGCCTTCTGGGGTGATTTTCTGCATAATTTTAGCAAGAGAACGGTAAGGAATCTAAAATCCAGGGGCAGAGTTCAAAAAATAATAATAACCGTAAAAATATGTGTTAATATATAAGTTAATTTTTTGCTACATATTTATATAAGACAATAGTCCCAGTTTTGGAAAAAAATTACGTCGAATTACTTTTATTGAAACAATTTTATACAGACTGCTCCAAACTTAAAAATCAGCATCAGGGATACGGGACGGTAAGGGATTTCATGGTACATTTTGACCTCCAACATTGTCCAAAATTTATTTATCTTATTAATATTGTTATACAATTATGCAATTGCATATTTTCCAATATAAGGAAAAAAAAAAAGAATATGTACAAAAATCAAAAAATATTATTCAGGGGCTTAAAAGTCAAAATTATGTGCGAACTCCTGATATACAGGTCGGTCCAAACGCCCGTGTGGGTGTGTCAGGTCCTGAGGAACAAGAATTACATAGAAAGTGGGGATAGGAAAGACGATCGTGATGGTGAAATTGCATCGTGACCGTGACGCAAAGAAAAGATAACAAACGTTTTAAAAAGACTCTTATTTTACAAAAAACTTAATCGAAGTACAAAATACAAATGGAAAATGTTACAACTCATAACAAGTGCTCAAAATGTGCCCCATTAGCCGTGATGCATGCTTCACATCGGCGCCGCATGGAATCGCGAACACGTTCCAATTGGCCAGGAGTCTCCCGAAGAAGTGCCGCCGCTTCAGCGATCCGTGCCATGAGGTCCATGGACGATGGAACGGTTGTCTTGTACACCAGAGTCTTAAGATATCCCCAGACGTAGAAATCCAGAGGGTTAGGTACGAAAATCGTGGTGGACACGGTACGGGGACGATTGGAATGTGTTCGCGATTCCATGCGACGCCGATGGGAAGCATGCATCACGACTAATGGGGCACATTTTGAGCACTTGTTATGAGTCGTAACATTTTTCATTTGTATTTTGTACTCCAATTAATTTTTTTGTAAAACAAAGGTAATTTAACACCGTTCGTTATCTCTTCTTTGCGTCGCGGGCTCGGTGCAATTGCGCCTATCGATTGCGCTTCCGACCCACAGTTCCTATGTAATTCTTGCTCCTCATGTCCTGACACGCCCACACGTGCCGTTTGGACATAGCCGTTTGAACCACCCTATATATATATATATATATATATATATATACATATATAATTAAAAGGAAGTCACATGTGTAAAAATCAAATGTCGAATATTATCAACATTAAGCCAAAAAATGACAATATTAAGCTTCTCATAACATATCGAAAAAACAATGATTGAAAGTAATTATGATAACCAAGAAATAAACGGAAACTCAACAAATGGAGATAGAGATAAAAACTTAGACATATTAAACAATTCACCATGTTAACCCTTTCAGGGGAAAAGTACTTCTATTACTAAATACTGAATCTTCTAACTATGACTTCTAATGACTGTATCTTCTAAATACTGAAATGATCAATCGACACCAGAATTTATAAACTAATTTATTTAGAAGTAAGTAAAAGTTTTCACGTACTTAACAAAAGGAAAATTTTCATCCCGAAATTCTGATGTCAATATAGCATTTAGGTATTAGCCATTCAAGGGGTTAAAAAAAATTGTCAAAAATGCAACCAGAATCAGATCGACTCCAAGTGCCATGGACAAGCAAGTTAGCATGTACCGTGTAGGAGAAATATATACTATATATATAATATATATATATATATTACATATGAATTTATAAAGACTTTTCAGGCGCAAGAAAAGACGGTTGGTGCTTAAACGTCCCCTAGTCTATGCAATAAGTAATTAAGAAACCAAACTATGAAACCAAAAAAAAAATCCGTTTCGAGCTTCCATTAACGCCCTCGTCCTATCCTCTGACCTTCGATTTGAATCTGCGTAGTGACTTCACGCACTGAATGTTTAAGATAATTTTTCGCATCAAAATTAAAAACTTCCATTATGCGGTATTTTCGTCGAGCAAGTAATTGGAAATCCCCCAACCAGTGAAATTTATCAATCTCATTCATCGTTTATTTATGAGCTGACCAAGTTACTCGCAGGGGCGGCCGATTTACACTTAGAGCGCCCTGATGGATAGCCCTCGTTAGCAAAGAGTGAGCCCCACTTCATGCCTCCATCATTAACTCGTGACACTTAACGCTATTCGATACAGGAGATAAATTTGTTTTAACTGCTAACACGCTGTAGACGTGAATTTTCTATGTAACAACCGTCGGATGTGCCAGCTCGCTAACGGGGAGAAATTCTAAATAGATTTCTCTCCATAGACAAGGCTTGGTAATTGTTTTCTTCCGCTTGATGAGTTGAATTTCAAACATTTTCCACGATGCATAACTGACAATGTTTTTATGTATATGCATGCGCTGGATCAATCAAAACTACTTATCAAAATTCGGTATTTAACATTAAACATACCGGGAATTTTACTCAACTTTTATTAAAAAATATTTCAGACCACAATTTTTATTTAAAACCATTTAACTTTTTTATTTAACATATCTGTGTGATTTATATTATATTTATTTTATAAAGAAATTTCTGTTTCGAATTGGAAGTATTTTCATTTAGTACCGGTCTCGACAGCTTGAGTGAAGCAGATTTAGCAGAAAGTTTATATAATCATTTAATTTATTTACAAAGATGTATTCAGATAAGAAAAAATTCTCCCTTAAAAATAGACGTACATTTTAGTTTATATATAGCACAAAAAATGCTTTTAATATACATAATTATATTAAGTTTAACTGCTTAGTTTTTACTTTGTCTAAATGTCTATAACCATAGATTTTCTGAAAAAGTATTACAGGATAATGTCTTTAAATCACACTTAAATGTTTAAAATATATCATTTAAGAATAAGGAGAAGCATCTTTTATCTTGCACAAAAAGAAATGAATCTATATAATAAAAGCCTAAGTCATGTGACTGTCATCAATAGTTCCGGGTTGACCGCTTCACTTTTTGTATGCCAAGCGGCCAATTTGGTAATTTAATGTTAGCCAGAATCAGGTGATACATCGCCAAATATTGGTCCTAAATATCATGTCATCAGTATTATAACAGCATTCATGCGAAGTACACAGTATTTCATGCGACTGTCATAAACAATTTTTCACGTGGTAAATTAAAACGAAGCTTTGATGTTGAAATTAAATATCATGGTTTATGATATTATTTATTACTTTTTTTTTTTTTTTTTTTTTTTTTTTTTTAAATCAATAATTGAGAATCATAAAATTTAAATATTTCTGTTTAAAATTAAAGTTATGCATTTTAAATAAAATGAGTGAAGCAGTCAACCCGGAACTATTGATGACAGTCACATAACTTAGGCTTTTATTATATAGATATGCCAAGCGGCCAATTTGGTAATTTAATGTTAGCCAGAATCAGGTGATAAATCGCCAAATATTGGTCATAAATATCATGTCATCAGTATTATAACAGTATATTTCATGCGACTGTCATAAACAATTTTTCACGTGGTAAATTTAAACGAAGCTTTGATGTTGAAATTAAATATCATGGTTTATGGTATTATTTATTACTTTTTTTTTTTTTTTTTTTTTTTTTTTTTTTGTTTAAATCAATAATTGAGAATCATAAACTTTAAATATTTCTGCTTTAAATTAAAGTTATGCATTTTAAATAAAATGAGTGAAGCGGTCAACCCGGAACTATTGATGACAGTCACATGACTTAGGCTTTTATTATATAGATGAAATTAAATATGTCTGCTTTAAATTAAAGTTATGCATTTTAAATAAAATGAGTGAAGCGGTCAACCAGGAACTATTGATGACAGTCACATGACTTAGGCTTTTATTATATAGATGAAATACGAAAAAATACGACGAGAACAATGTTTGGCGATTTATCACCTACGCCTGGCTGACATAAAAATGCCGAGTTCAGGACTTCTGTATCAGAATCTTCGGATTTGGCGAAAGATTGAGCAAGTGAATTAAATTATGTATAAAAGTAACGTGATACAACGCTTAGCATGTGTTTAAGGGAGACCAAACTGGTCGCCAAGGGCGGCTAGTTTTAAAATAATTGTTGAAACATTAATAGAAAACAATTTAAATATTCCAGTACATTTTCTGTAATTACATTGTTTTATTTCTCAAAAGATTAGGAATTATATTTAATTTCTTGCAGGACAATAGAAATTGCAAATTCAATCGCTCTCGATCCAAACGAAGGCGTACACATTTAAAACTTGAGAATATCCTTGGTTGACACATTTTATCCAGCATCGATACTTACGTAAATATGTAACAAATTAACACCTTGTAATAGTATACTAATTTTAATTGATAAAAGGAGTAAATTAAAACTTTACAAAAAGTAAAAATAGGTTTATTCAACTGTTTATATGTTTCGACCCTACCCGAATCATTATCAAAACAAATAAATAAAAGTATTCTAAAATTGCACGGTCTATGAAACGCCATCATTTAAATTTCCACGTGCTGTTTCATATTATGCACGTTATATTTTTATTTTCGTAACCATTGAGTAACTCGAGCCAAGGTTTTGGCAAGTGAAATGATGTTGCATCGTTACATATTGAATTTTTGCGTCTTACAATCTCTATGGTTTCTCTTATAATCGATGGATAGTATAGACTGGAGAGAAAAATGATCTTACTTTCATTGGAATTTATTTGATGATTTCTTATTGATATAATCTTGCTAGGGCTGGGGGTTTTCTATTATATTTAATATCAGCTACATTTTCCTTTTAGGTGGATTTCGTATGAAATACTACCGACTGCATTCTCCCCTATGTTGGAATTTCGGAAGACTTTTTGCAGATATACACCGATTATGACCCTTAAAATCCAAAACCACCCCCAGTAAAAACTTCATATATATATGTGTGCGTGTGTAACTGTTTTATGGGCACGATAACTTCAATAATTCTGCACAAATATTTCCAAACTGACACATAAAATCAAGCGGCATAAAATCTCGGTCAAGTTCGTTAATGGGCAAAATCGGAACAAGGAGGCGGAAATAGGGAGGGGTTTTGTGAAAAACTCAAAAACTCCACAACTTCTTAATTATAATTCATATCGACTCAGTTTAAAGTTATTATTACTTCTAAAAAATGGGCCAAAAATTTATGTATGACAGATTTTTGATAAAACTAAAAATGGCTCAAGGGGCGAAAGAAATAGAGTTTTGGGAAGAAACAAATTCATAACTTCGTCAATTCTCAAGATATCAAATCCAATTAAATTTATTATAAATTTCTATAATATCATCTACCACTTTTATATCGACAAGTTTTTGCTAGGACCAATTCTTAACGCAAAAAAATTAAAAACGAAAACAAAAAAGGTGGTTGAAGAAGAAAAAAATGCGTAACTTCGTTAATTCACACGATATAAAATCCGCATGAATTTATTATATATATTTTTAATATTATCTACAACTTTTATACTGACAAGTTTTTGATAGGACTAATTCTTACAGCAAAAACAAATTAAAAATATATAGAGGTTGAAGAAAAAAATATCGTATTAAGGATGTACTCAAATCCTAATTGCTTATTTTCTGACTCATTTTGAAATTCATTTTTGCTTTCAAAGGCATCCAATTGGTAGTTCCTCTTATTCAGAAACAATATAATGTGCCGTAATGGTCGGTTTTTTAATAGAGGCAGAATATATATATTTTTAATGATGTCAAAGTGGTCATTTTGAACCGAATTTCCCGAAGCGATTGTGTTGGAAACGAAAAATATGGTCCTACTGAGAAAATAATTGTTTATAAATCAAGTTCTAATTAATTGAACGAAAAATAAAAACATAGAACGCTTATAAATCTCTTAAAAAATTACATCAGCAAGTTTCTTGTTTTTCCTTTTTAAAATGAATCTGAAAATGTGTCAGAAAATTTCGAGTTGTTGAGCATGGAAAAGTATTTTTTTTTTAGTACCGCCTTAAGATGATTCTGATAAAACAAGCTCTTATATAAAAATGAAATTAAAAACTCGTCAAAAGCGTCCAGATAAAATTGTTAAATTGTGTTTATCTCTAACCGTGATTTAGTTTTTATTGTTGAAATTAGGTTTACTTAACTTCAAAACGCTTTGAAGTAAATATGTTTGCTTCAGATCGGTATGGTTTGATCAATTTCTTTAAAAAGCTTTTAATTTTGAAGTTCATTTCGGAAAGATTTCGTTTTTAATGAGATTATGGCTGGGGCTTTTATACTTTACTATTAATTCTTCTATATATAAAAAAAAGTTTTGATTTGGAAATGGACCAATGAAAATCTGCGTAGATATTCCGGGTAGATCGGCATCCAATTTGAATGCTTGAGCATGGCCTTTCATCGTTAATATTAAAAAAACTGTTGCATACAAAAATATGAAAATCGGTGGTATTATAGAGAAATGTTTGATAAACACGTTGATGCAGACAGTTTTCAAATCGAAGAATTATTTTAAGAGATATTTAATGCTAAAGTTGGACAAAATCGTTCCATTAAAAAAGTTTTATTGGAGCAAAAACTATGCATGAGAATTTAATCATTTTTATATCATTTTATACGTTATAAGTTCCCTGTGTGCAGATTGCATTTATTTTTCTTATTTGACTCATTTTTTGAGGTTTTAATTCTATTATAAATTCAAATTTTCAGCATTTCGAGAGATATTTTTTACAAAGTTTAGAAAATGTTATTAATTTAAACTGTTGCAAATTGCATAAACAGTGCAAACAATAATGTTTACTTCAAATAAAAAAAATTATTTACACGTGACTATTACAAACAGAGAAAAAAACTTTAAAATTAGAATTAAGGGTGTATTCCGATCCAAACTGCTGATTTTCTGATTCATTTTAAAATTCATTTTTGCTCTCAAACGCATCAAACTGGGAAATTCTCTTATTTAGAAACTATATAATGTGCTGTGCTTCTTAATTTTTTGATAAATGCAGAAAATACTGTAAAAAACGCTGTCAAAGTTGGCGTTTTGAACCGAATTTTCCGAAGCGGGCGATCTGGGAATGAAAAAAATAGTCATACTGAGAAAATAATTGTTTAAAAATCAAATTCTAATTAATTGAGCTGAAAATGAAATCACACGGCATGTTAAACATGTCTTCAGAAATCATCCCAGCAAGTTTCATGTTTTTACTTTTAAAAATGAGTCTGAAAATGTCTCAGAAAATTTCGAGCTGTTGAGGGTGGAAAAATATTTTTTCGAATACACCCTTAAATGATTACATGTTAAAAGCAGGAAAATTACGTCATAAGAACCATATTTACGCTTAAATTTTATAAAAGAAACAAAATCTTAAAATAAAAAAAAAAATCATTATTATTCGTTAAAACTTGTAATTGGAGAAAATTACGTCATATTTAAAATGGCCAAAAAATATGGCAAAACAATTTGAATTGAAAAATATATTTGCGCGAGATATTTTGAGATAATCTTTTGAACTATTTATCGTGAATTCGAAGACAGCGCAAATAATATTTCTTTCTAACAACAAAAGTATTTTCACGTGAATAGTAATAAGAGAAATAAAACTTTGGGTAAATTACGTCAAATTTGAAACGATACATTTAAAATGAATTATTTAAAAGAACTATCTTATAGCGCTATTAAAAAATACCGGGAGACAATGACACTGTTTACTTAATTCATTTTACATTAGCTTATTTTCAAATGTTTAACTAATTTTTTTTTTTCAATTAAATACGAAAACAGCCATTGTATCTCTTACCAGCAGCAGATTTGATCTTAAAAATACCCAATCCAAAGAAAACGAATGAAAACCCGTTTACAGAGAGATCGCTACTGTTTTTGTTTTTATTATTATTATTCAATATTTTTAAAGCCGATCAAATTAGCGTGCTTTTTTGATTTTGGTGTGCCTGAACGGGGGTTGGCGAGTGTAGCTCGTAGGGGGCAGAGCCCCCTAGTATATAATAAAAATATGAATTTTAAATATTTTTACGTAGATTGCTAGAGGTAAAATATGAATAGTATTATATTTTTATCCGATAAGATTTCTTTTTGAGTAATATCGATTTTTTTTCCATTTAATTTTCTTAATTAAAATCTCTTTTAAATGTGTTCATTTAAAATATATTTTAAATGCGAATATTTATTTATAAAAAACTTTATAAATTCAACTTTATTTCACTTTATTCAACTTTAAAAAATAAATTGTGAGTACTTTTGAATGAATGAGAAAAGTAATTGTTATTTATTTTGAAATTCGAAAACATTTTTGTCTCTTTTAATTAAATTAGAAATCTTAATTTATAGAATTTTTAATTTTTAAAATAAATTTGGATTTATTATTAACAGACCCAATACGCATGCATGCTAGGAATGAACGAAATTTCCCCCTCTTTTTTAGACGTTCGGGTAAAACATGTTTTCTAGGAGTACGGAAATTATTTGTTAAAAAATGAGGAACAATTTAGTGTATGTTGACGAGTTTTTCTGACAGTGTACATCGCCAAATAGTCTTTATGGTTACAACTGTATACGAGTTATAAAAACAATGGAGTTAAATATGCGCAAATCAAACTCGCCAAAATATGCCAACTGGCTGTGAATCTGCAAAGTTGCAAATCTACTTTTTAAAATATTGTTATATTCCCCGCAAAAAAGAGGCCAGTCTATTTCAAATTTCGTTAAAATATATTCATTGTTGTTAAAGCTATGAACGTAAATCTGTGTTGCAAATGAAAATGCGCAGCATTTTGATAAATTAAACCAATGAAAATATCAATTACATTTGGAAACAGGGAGCGCCTATTTCAGCGTTGTTTGGATAAAAATGGTTGCCACTTCTACCCAGGAACCGGTTAATCTCTGAATCTAAGGGAAGCGCCGCATCATTTTGGGGTTCCCTTTCATCCAGGGATTTTTTTTTTAATTCTACATTCATGGAAACTTTTCAATGCAACAAATATCCCAAGAGGTACTTATCTGATTTCAAATATTTCATAAAATAGCTTTCTTTTAATATTTCTCTACATAATGTAGATAGGGTGTATTTGTGGTGTATATATGTAACTTGAGATACAAGGTTATTTCTAACCAGCACATCAGGATGTCATATGATTGGTTAAAAGCCTGTTGATCTGATTCTAACTACCCGGTTAGATAAGTTTGCTTAAGTATTGTGGATTTTCTCTTGCTTTAGACACATTTTCTCCTAAAAAAAATGTAAAAAACAATGTAAAAAAATATAAAAAGAGAATTAAAGACCTCTTTTAAAGTTATTTTGTGGCCCTCTTAAATTTTGAGGGGAAGCTTGTGCTTCATGTGTCTTTTGGATAATTAGGCCCTGCTTCTACCATTTCTCGTGATATTTTTATATTTCACAAAAAAGAGCGAGTCTATTTCAAATTCCATTAAAATATGAGTGAGACATCCTGTATTTTTGATTGAATAAGTAGATTGCAACACTCGTTTCTTATACAAAAACTGGGTAACTTTATGTTAGCTAGGAGCAAAGCCTGCCAACAGCATTTTTCCTCCCTCGCAAATAGTAGATTTTATTTTTCGGATGCGTAAACTATAAAAATTCTTTGACATTGAAATAAAATGTTTTGGTATATGGTATTATTTCTTATTTGTTTATTAATTTTTGTATTTTAAATTAAATGAGTGAAAGACATGCATTTTAAATGTATGTAATATATGTATTTTAAATAAAATGTATGTATTTTAACTGAAATGAGTGTAAGACGTGTGTTTTAAATGTATATAGTGTATGTACTTTATATAAAAGTTGTGTATTTTAAATGAAATGAGTAAAAGTTTTATATTTTTGAAATGAAATGAATGCAATAACAATGATGACGATGGGGGCAATATTTGTCGATTTATCACCTGCACACGACTAACATAAAATAACTAAAATTTGTTAGTTTTAGCACTAACCCTAGTAAAATGTACCCAATTCTTTTTTAATCACCATGGATATGCTTTATACATTTTGTAAATATTTTGTCCTTTATAGATGAACTTAAAGAAGTTCTACTTCAAGAAGCTGAAGCTCGAAGACGAGCCGAGAGAGAATATCAAGCAATAAGAGGTACTTATTTATTAGCATTCTATATTTTAATAATCATAGTTTATAGTTTTTATTTTTATAGCAATTATATGTATTTATTCATTAGTATCCTCTATTGTTATAATTTTACTTTATAATTTTTATTTTGAAATGTATATTTTGTCAGTCTGGTGCGTCAATAAAATATGTAGATGAGGCACATATTTAATGCTTTCAATTGACGATCTCGTGTATTTTAAAACAAAAATATAATTGTCGTGGTATAATAACAAGATAACGTGGTATAATTTAAAAAGTCTCATTTAAAAGAACTTTCTTTTCGCTTTGTTAAAAAATACCAGGAGACAAAGACTCTGTTTACTTAATTCCTTTTATATTAGCTTATTTTGAAATGTTGTTACACGTGTCTACGTCATCAAGTTACTTTTATTTCGACGTTTTATTTGTATTTTTATTAATGTTGTACTAATTTATTTGTTCTTTCGTTATTTAAAATAAAAATTATGTCAATTTGTATAATCTGGCGAGTGGTTTGGCGATTTATATAATTTGGCGAAATGAGTCGACGGGATAATCAACTAGTACCGCAGCGGATTTGGCGTTAAAATTCCCCAATCAAAGAGAAATGAATAGAAATCAGTTTATAGGGACATCGCCACTGTTTTTTAAATTATAATTCAATCTTTCGAAATCTTTTTAAAGCCGATCTAATTAGCGTGCATTTAGAGTCTGCGGTGTCTGGACGGGGGTTGGCGAGCGTAGCTCGTAGGGGGCTGAGCGCCCTAGTAATAACAAGAAAAGTTTGATCTCTCTCAAATAAAAAAAAAAACGCATTCAAAATTTTATTCCGAAATTCTTAAATTAATTGGCATTTTTTAGGAATTTAATAATAAATATACACTTAATTTTCCATAATCGGAATGTCTTACAATTTTTGCTAACAATGATTTTTCTACAAAGAAAAATTATGGCAATTCTGAGCTAAGACGTTTATCCTCATTTGGGTGTTATTCCTATTTACAATCAAGTTTACACTTAAAAAAAAAAAAGCGTAAATTTACGCATTGAAACAGGTATATTGATGATACAAAAGAATCTGTGTAATCTGAATAAATACACTGTAAAACAAAATTTTGAAAAATACGGAAATTGCGACGCCGGCGGTACTATTTCCTTGGATTTTTTTTTTTTTCTATCAATTTCAGTCACAAGTTTTGAAGGACACATCTACATCAAGAGGAGAAATTCTTTATTTCATTTCATTTCATTTCAATCTGCGATAAACAAGCAACACTTACCGAAACGGGATTCGAACTCACAATCTGCGACTTTCTAAGTCATTAACTTGACCATCAGCTACTATTACACAAGCCAAGTTGTCAGGTATCGCTATTTACTGCGCTCACATAAGTACACATATTTCTATATAATTTTTTGTTCTTACACATATTTCTGGATAATATTGTTGTTACACATAATCCTGTGTAATATTCTGTTTTTACACATATAGCTGTGTAAAATTCGTACACATACTGTTGTGCAATATTTTGCTCTTAGGCATATATCTGTGCAATATTCTTGCACACATTTCGGTGTAATATTCAAAATACACAGATATTTGTGTAATATACAAAATTTGTAAATTACATTTAAAAAAAAAATCGGGTAAATCCGTAAAATTTTCAACCATTTACCTACTTGTTTGAGTTTTATGAATGAATAACAAATTATATACTCCCATTAAGCCAATAAACACACATAAATACAGGTAAATTTTAATGAGAAGAGTATCAGTTTTATAGCAAAGTTATAATTTTACAAACTTACATATACGTATGTAAAAGTGACTAATTTACACATTTATTTTTTAGAGTGTAGTGGATGACACTCACCACTTGTCAAATGGCGAGTAGATATCTTGGTATGGCTGGTAAAAATTTGCCAAAACCATCCTCTGTGGCGACTGACTTATATTCGTGGATGGATTTTTAAAATATAACGAGAGTTTTGCAACAAAAACTCTTCACCCTATTTGGATGTTTTCCAGCAGCAAGAAAATCTTACTGTCCTTTCATTTCCCTGAACATTCTAGAAATGGTGTGAAGGAAAGGAAGTAGTCAAATATAGAGGCAAAACAATTTATTTTGAATTATTATTCCCTATAATAACTGTCAAAAAAAATCATAACGCTTCTGAATATTATAACAAAAAAGAAAAATTATACGTCAAGCACAGATTATTAAAAACTTTCCGACACATTCAGAATACATTAAAAAAGACTTCACTGCTTAACACGTTGAATGCGAAGTCTATTTTGTCTGTCTTTCCGTTTAGGCCACGAAATAAGACTCCCGTTATAGAATCTATAAGTATCGGTCACCGATGACTGACGCGGCCCAATCGGAAAGATCGTTGTCAGTCACCGGTTACTGACGTGGCATTCAACGTATTAATAAGGTCACAGAGTATGGAGATCTATCTATCTTAAATCTCCATACTCTGTGAATAAGGTAAAAGATGATATCTAAATAAACAAGGGATGTCAAGGGATGACCGCTTCGGTAATTCAGCTTTCGCTTTACAGTGTAAGTGCAATCCCGGGAGAGAATATCTAAATAAACAGTTTGGAAAAAGCATATCACATATGAAAAAACCAATTTCAACATTATCCATAATCGGTAAAGTAGCTGAACGCTTACGTGCAACCCAGTATATAATTTATAAGTTTATACATGTACTATACACATAGTATATTAAAATTTAGTTCAGTCAGCAAGCGCATAACACAATTGAAAATACCACTTCGGCAATTTTCGTGAATAAATGGAATTATTTTTAGCAGCCTTGTATATGAGCTGTAGAATTTATACACACCAAGAAAAAAAATAGTTTAATTGAAAAACACATACCACAACTAAAAATGCACTACCAGCAGTTATTTACCAGCAGCGCTCATAAACAGCACGGTAACTGAATTCTTTCATATGTCCTTGTAAATGAACGATAACTGCTATGCACACAATATTCTACAGTATCTTATAGTACACCTTATTGACATTATATTAATTTCAACATATTTGAAATAGTGTAATATGACTAAAATGCACCTCAAATGATTTTTTCCCCATTTACCGTAATGTAACAGAATTCTTTTGGGTGTTCCTGGAAACGAACTATAAATGTTATACACTTCATTTTCAATACCAAACGTGTCATAGAAAACCTTTATTGCACATATCAATCACATGGCAATCCGAGTATATTTACGGGAATTAGAACACTGATAGACAGACAGACGGCTAGACAACACTTTTCTACTATGTTTTAAAGTATTAAAAATGGATGGAGTTTGTGAAAAGGATGGAAAGAATTTGCAATTCAATTTCCACATGAACATGGATTTTCATCCATGAATTGCATTTCACAATTATCTGCAAGAAAATCTTACAATAATCATTGCAATAGCAATTACAATATATCTTACAATAATCATTATAATAAAAACTATAGTAGATCTTACAGTTAATAATTACAATAACAATTACATTAGATATTACAATAACCATTACAATAATAATTACAGTTAATAATTACAGTTTGAATGTAGAAATGGAGTGGAATTATGGTGGTGAAAAAAATCTGGCACAGTATTATGTAATAAAAGATTATTTCCTTTTCAATAATTAAAAATTTAATTTTTATTATATAATAAGTATTCAATGGTATAGTTCTCTTTTAAAAACATTGTAAATGATGAAAAAATAGTTTTTGAAACGTTTCCTCCCCTTTTTTATTTTCGACTGCTAGACTTTTGCAAATAGATAGTAGAAAATTAGGCCTGCCAGTCACATTCGTTGAATTCCGCGAAGCCTGTTTACAGTTCACGTTATTTTTTAATGGTGCCAATATTAACCAAGAAAGTGTACGAAAGGCCAAAATGTAGCTTTTTCATGTGAAATATTTTTGACGATTAAACTTCTATTTCTTTTTAATCCCTTTAAAAGGGTAAAAAACCCTTACATTTATTATTAAAGGACTGCTTCGGGACATGTAGCTAAAGAAGTAGAAATACGTATAACTTTCGGTAGAAGAGCTTATCTTTAAGGAGGGAGGAGAACACTATATTAAATATCACCAGGGAAAAGTTTTAATCGTACTGAAAGTTTGACCGAGAATGTTTTTATTTACAATTTCTTTTATTCAGACTTTTAAAATCAATCCACGAAAAAAGCTATTTTGAGGAAGCTGACTTGTACCATAGTTTAAAATTTTAAAGAGGGCAGAATCCAGAATTTTGTGTACAGTAGAATAAATAATGTATTAAAAAATTGTGTATACGGTTTAGTTTGCTTTCGACGGAAATGGGGAAAAAGGAGTGGGGGAGGGGGGGGGGGGGCTCTCAACCAAAGTAAATTTCTAAATTTGACTCCATGAAAGATACATCTGCTTTATATTTTTTATTGTTGCTTTCCTTTTAAAACTGAAACTGTCTTGTGGCATGCAAATTATTTATTGTTGCTTTCCTTTTAAAACTGAAACTGTCTTGTGACATGCAAATTAAAATATTAAGACAGCTGAAATGAAAATTTTGTATAGAATAGAATAAAAAATATATTTCACAGGGGTGAAAATGTAAATATGATTCAGCCTACTTTGAACTGGAATAAATAAAATTTAATTAATGCAGGTTTATTTTCTTTCTTAATTTCTCTTTTCTTTTAGCTTAAGCACATTTTTACCCTTAGTTCTAAAATAGGTCCACCTTATTTTTATTTTTTTAAGTGAAAACCATCTTGTATAACATAGCTTAAAAACTTAAAGAGGGTAGATTTCAGAATTTTGTGTAGAGTAGAATAAATAACATATAAAAATAATAAGAACGTAAAATCACACGTTAACCATGGGTTATGAAACACTTTCCAACACGTTTAGAATACTATAATAAAACTTCACAGTTTAATAAGGTGAAAAAGGCTGTCTAAATAAACAATTTGTAAAACACATAACACATTTAAAAACTTAATTTCATCAAGTTCCACCAAAAGATGAAAAAAAATCTGATTTTTTTTGCAGCCCTGTATATGTACTATAGATTTATCACATAATACATAGTATGCTAAAAATTTAGTTCAATTAGAAAACGCATATCACAGTTCTCCTTCGGCAATTTCCATCAATAAACGGAAATGTACTTCAGATGTTTTGTGCAGCCCTGCATATGATCTGTAGAATTTGTACACACTAAGAAATATTCAAAAAAAAAAGTTTAATTTAAAAACACGTACCAGAACAGTAAACGTACTACTTCCAGTAATTATTGTTCATAGAGAGTACCGTACTCAAATTATTTTATGCATCCCTGTATATGAATGATGAATGCTATGCACATAATATTCTATAGTAAATATCTTGCAGTGCACCTCAGAGATATGTAACAATTCCAATATGAACTGGAATAAAATACACCGCAAACGATGGTTCTCCGTAGACCGTAATATAATGGAATTCTTCTGAGTGTCCTTGTAAATGAACGATGAGTGCTATCTATACCATATTCCATAGTAAGCATCTTGTAGTGTACTTCCAGAGCTATATACAAATTTCAATGAGTTTGTAACTGTGAAACATTATTAAAAACCACCGCAAATGATTTTTCCCATACGCCGTAATGTAACGGAATCATTTTGAATGTCCCTGTAAAGGAACTCTAACTGCTACATGCTTCATTTTCAATACAGACCATACCATAGTTAATATCAATAACATATTTAAATTTCATGAAAATCCGAGTCTATTTACGTGAGTTAGAGCACGGACAGACAGACAAACCGAAGTCATAAACACTTTTCAACTATGTTGAAAAGTGTAAAAAGTCAAGATAGATTTTTGAGTACGATTCAAGTTACTTTCAAGGCAATAAATGGGGGGGGGGGGGATCCCTACGAAGGGAATTTTACACATGCTTCTGAAAAATATGATTTTTTTTTTTTTTTTTTTTTTTTTGCCTCATTTTTCGTAGCTATAACTTAAACTAGTCGGATATGCCAATCTCAAAACTTTCTTCCATCTCATGCATGTTAATACTTCAAAGTTCTGTAGTACAGTGCCAAAATTTAATGGCAATCTATGCCCATCATGAGGATTCTAAAGATATGAAATTCCGTGCATTAGTTGTTGAGATAGGACTATCACTAAAATCATGTAAATCATGCAAAATGCAGAATATCAGCGCCACCGGTTAGGTGATTTACATCAAAATCTAATCATCGACAACAATCATTAACTTCTAACTGAATCTGAAGTTTGATGAAAATCCGTGCATTAGTTTTTGAGATAGACCCATTGCGGAAATCGTAAAAAAATCCAAATAGCAGCACCACTTGTTGAGCGATTTACACCAAACACTAATTAGGACCAATTTATACTAGGGACTAACTGAATCTGAAGCTTGATGAAAATTCATGCATTAGTTCTTGAGATATAGTTATTGCGGAAATCGTGAAAAATGCAGCCAGCAGCGCCACCTGTTGGGCGATTTACACTAAAAACTAAACAGCACTAATTTATATCAGGGACTAACTAAATCTGAAGTTTGATGAAAATTCGTACATTAGTTCTTGAGATAAAGCTATTGCAGTAATCAAGAATAATGCAGCATAGCAGCGCCACCTGCTGGGCGATTTTCACCAAAAAGTAATCAGCATCGAATTATATCAAGGACTAACTGAATCTGAAGTTTTATGAAATTCCGTGCGTTAGTTCTTGAGGTGCTATTGCGGAAATCGTAAAAAATGCAGCATAGCAGCGCAACCTGTAGGGCGATTTGCACCAAAAAGTAATCCGAACCAGTTTATATCAAGGTCTAACTGAATCTAAAGTTTTGTGAAATTCCGTGCATTAGTTTCTGAGATAGAGCGCCCACAAAACTTTTGTCACATACAGATTCACAGAGTGACAGACAGACATTTTCTAAATCCCATCAAATCGTGTTCAGCACCTTCTAAAACGTATAAATCCGTCGAAAACCGGAAGTCGAAAATTTTCACGAATCCAATACTTTCTTCTTGTAAAGATAGAAGAAAGTAAAAAACCTTAAAAAGTAAGAAACGGTTACTCCTTAAAGATAAACTACGTTTTAATAAATTAGAAATAAAATTCTACCAGGCATCTACCATGAATCACAAACGGAAGACTTATGCCAATGTTATATTTATAAATTTTCAATTGCAATTAGTGCATTCTGATGTGTATAAAAGGTGCGTTTATATCATAACCTAACTTATCAAAGCATCTCGAAATGAATAACATTTTATGCAACCCAATAATTACTCAACGTTCTTGCATTAGATGTACAATATTAACTAAGCAGCGCATGTCTTTAGTAAATATGACGATCAACATCAATTACCATTTTAACATAAAGCACTATAGACACTTGTTGATTGGTTAACCCTATGTATCCAATGCAACTTGTGTAAGCGACGGCAAAGCAAATATACTCGCTTGGATTGCATGAAACTTCATACATCACGAAATGCTTATACAAGTGCTATATATTCTAAACTGATCTTAAAATGCAAAACAACCTTCACATACAGTTATTAATTAGGTAAATAAATCTAGGAACTATAATAGCAGCAGGAAATTGCATTACAGCCTTTTTTCTTTGCGAAATATTTTTGAAAAAAATAAGATCAATGAATATATAGCCCTTTTTAAAATATTTCCTTTTTATTCATAAAAAATAGTATATATTTTAATTTATGTAACATAAATTCGTGTGATTTCTGCTGAAAACATACAATTTGATGAAAACAACATGTTAACACACTGAATCAGTTTGATATTATCCCTTGGATTTGCAGAAAGATTTAGGCCATTACATCTAGAAATTAGAAAAATATAAATATCAAGTTCATTGCAATAATATCCCTTTTAAACGTCTTTTTCCGAAATATGACATATTTCTATTTTTACGAAAAAAAATCTATCTATTTGGGGAAATATATGACTACTTAATTATATCTGTAAAAAATAAACTACTGTTAATATATTTTTTCAACAGCAACAAAAAAATTGTTGCAAAAGATACTTACTTCAAATGAGAAAATTAGCACTGAGAAAAAGAAATTGTTATTATATAACATTAAAATTTAAGTTTAAAGACCAAAAGATACTTCAAGATTTTCTGGCAACTATTCTTTTAAAAAATCTATGTTATAATAACAAACAACTTTTTTTTCCCCTTAGAAGCAGAACTTGATCATACAGTTTACTCACTAAATTTTTATCTTTTTTTTTTTTTTTTTTTTTCTAGAGAAATCATGCTAAGATGGCATTATGCCTCCAAAATTTATCACAAAATTTATTTGCCGTAGTGTTTATCTCATTTTGCTAAACAGATATTAAGTGGAATAATAATAAAATTATTAGTATTTTTGTAGAGCATTAGATCTTACTGTTATAATATATTTATTTTTATTTGGAGGATTTTCTACATAATTTTGAATTCACTAAAATAATTTAAAATTTTCCCAAATATTCTATACTCATAGTACATCACATTAATGAAAGAAATCTCACTTTTCTTTCACAGTCAGAATGAACTAGTTCCCAGGAGATATCGTTGATTAAATAAAGTGTATTAACTAAGAAAAAAAATTCTCGAAGTTTGATCGACAACCTCAACAAATCTGTGAAAAATAATTGTGCAACAGTTTTAGCTCTTCGAAGGGACCGTACACCATATTAAAAATACTTCACCACCTTAAAACAGTTACTTTTCTTTCATTTACAGATATCCATGGTATTGTGAAGCTTTTATTCATGTTCCTGACACTATTTCAAAGCATTAAAATTTTCATACAAAATTTTTCTGTGTTTTATTTTGTGTATTATGTTTTAGTGTATGTATATATTTCACTTTATGCTTATGCATGGTTATCTCGCACGTTTTTAAATTTTTTGTACTCTCCCCTATTTATTTTGAGCTGTGTCGATACGCCTTGACATTTCTTGAAAATCGTACGCATTATTTTTTTTAAGCTCCTTCGAGAATCTTCTCAATTTTAAATTCACTTAACTAGTTTAAAATTTCTCAATATTCTGTATTTATAATACAACATTAATGAAAGAAATCTCACATTTCATTCAAAGTTAGAATGAGCTAATTCCCAGGAGATGTCCCTGACTAAATAAAACGCGTTAACTTGAAAAAGTGAATTAGCTCCAGACTCCAAAAAGATTTTAAAATCGTTGCTTTTTGTTGCGGCGAAAGTTTTTTAATACCAAAGTCTCTGGAGATTAGATGGCATTCAAGTAAAAATCAATAAACGTTTTCAAACTTTTTAATCAATCTTCTCAGTTTTGTAAATGTAAAGAAATCAAGTATTACAGTAAGGAGGTAAAGAAGAAGAAATTATTAGAACTCACGATTCATTATGGAATTTGGGTAAACATTATTTCTAGGAAAACGAATAATAAAAAGTGTTAACTGTATGATCATTCCCTTAAATTAACTATGACTAGGATGAAAAATTTCTTAAAAAAAAAAAAAAAAAAAAAAAAAAAAACACATAAAAATAAATTCTAAAAATAACAAAGATTATCTATTTCGGATTTAAGCACAATAAACATCACACAGTTGTCATATAGATGTAATACATAATATAAGCAGGTATATATATAAAATTAAGCATTAATTATGTATGTATGAAGACCTGAAAACAAGGATGAAAAACTTAAAATCATTACATTTAAACAAATACCTTTCCCCTAGCATTTTTTTTCAATTATTAAAATAAATCAGTTGATTGACTAGGTAATTGACTAATGTAATTTAATTATTTACAGTGTCTCTTACGAAATACCAATTTTAGTTTCTATTTTTCCAAAATTAAGATAACTTTTTAAAAGTTATATTAAATTTTACATTAAAAATTGAATTGTCATAAAAATAAGTTTTCAAATAATAAATCAAACAGTTCTTAAACAAGAAAAGATTTTTATATATAAAAAACACTGTTTTTTTTTAATAAGTTTAGTATGCATGTTTCAGTTAGTTATGTGGAAATACAGTACGAAGCACATTCCGTAAATATCCAAAAATGCTGCATAAAATAATTAAACAAGAACGAAAAATCATGCGTACAACACAGCTTATGAAACACTTCCCAACACATTCTCAATACTATAACAAAACTTCACAGCTAAGGTGAAAGATGTCGTGTAAATGAAAAATTTGGAAACCTCATAACGCATTTGAAAACCAAATTTCTGCTATTACCATGAATAGTCGAGAAAATATACAATTTTTTTGTACAGCCTTATATATGGTCTATGGATATGTATGTATGTATACCACATAGTATGCTATAAATTAGTTCAATTAAACACATAGCACATTTGAAAATTTCCATTCCGGAATTTCCGCCAATAAACAGATCTTGTTGAGAAATTTTGTGCGGCCCTGTGTATGATTTATAGAATACATAAACACCAAGTAATATTTAAATAATAGTTTAATAACGCATACCACAACTGAATATAGTGAAATATCATTAAAATACATTAAACAATTTTTCCCCGTAGACCGCAATGTAACGGAATTCTTTTGAGTGTCCCTGTAGATGAACCCTAAATGCTACACACTTCATTTTCAATACCGAACATGCAGTAGTAAACACCCCAATAACCTATCTCAATTTCATGGCAATTGGACTATATTTGACCCAGAAAAGCACGGACTGACGGACAGACAAATCGAATTCATAAACACTTTTCAATTATGTTGGAAAGTGTTAAAAATAATAATCCACGTTATCGTTAGGTGTAAATAACAAAAGATAATTAAGCGGGCCAGGATGGTTTGAGATGATGAAAATTGACTGAAGTTTGATCTTGGATTAGGAACCTTATAACTAATTTAGACTATCACTTCTTTTTGTATTTATTAAAAAAGGTTTTATAGAGATAAAACTTATGAAATTATAAAAAACAATAACAAAAGTTTCAATATTGTACAACAAAATTAATCTGGCAAAACTGGTTTTGCGCCGTTTTCGAAGTCCAAGTTCCACACCTTTGAGTCGTCATTTCTTCTTTATGCTGCTTATTAAGTTACCTCTCAATTATACCTGAAACCAAAAGAAAAATATAAAAGATTATAGAAAAAGATTTAAAATCTATAAAAGTTTATACTAATTTTTTGTTTTAAATTGAAAAAAAATAATTGTTTTCTTTTGTTTGTTTCTCATGTGTAAGTTTGTTGAGAACTTAATATCCTTTATTGAAAAAAATCCTTGCCCGCTCGGCCTACAGGCACAGGTAGATTTCACCAACAAAAACTAAATCAAGATTACAGATGAACCCAGTTTAACAATTTTATCTGGCCGCTTTTAAGAAGTTTTTAATTTCCTTTTTCTGTAAGAGTTGGTTTTATCAGAGTCATGTTAATACGATAATTTTTTCTTCAACCCCTATTTTTTTCATCCGTTGAGAATAGTTTTACTAATATCATCCATCAGTAGTGTTCATCTTATTGAAAACTTGTTACCACAAGAGTTATAGGTAATATTAAGAAGATATATATAATAGATTAAAACCGTATGGTGATTGTTTCATTAAATGAACCACACACTATATTTTAAATTCTGACATTCTTTTTACTGAGACACGTGCGCGTTTAATAATGCAACCCTATATGCAGCACCTCTGAGAGTTGTCAAAAATTTTCACCACGCCAATGATGATTTTCTATCTCTTTAGCTGAGGATTAACGGATATGGGATTTTTTTCCTTCGACAACTCTTATACATATTTTTCATGTTCTTTTTATTTATTTATTTATTTATTTATTTATTATATATATATATATATATATATACATTCTGTAAGAGTTGGTCCTATCAAAAACTTGTCAATATAAAAGTTATAAATAATATTAAGAAGATTTATAATAAATTTAAGCGGATTTGATATGTAAATTAACGAAGTTATGAATTTGCTTCTTCTTCAACCTCCCCCCCCCCCTTTTTTTTTAGCTGTAAGAGTTTATCTTATCAAAAACTTGCCACTATAAAAGTTGTATATAATATTAAGAAGTTTTGTAATAAATTTAACTGGATTTGATAGCTTGTGAATTGACGAAGTTATGAATAATATTAAGAAGATTTGTAACAAATTTAAGCGGATTTGATACGTGAATTGACGAAGTTATGAATTTTTTTCTTCTTCAACCCCTCCCCCCTTTTTTACTTTCTTCTATCTTTACAAGAAGAAAGTATTGGTTTCATGAAAATTTTCGAATTCCAGTTTTCGACGGATTTACATGTTTTATGAGTCAGAGATTCCAAAAAACATGTTTTTACAAAATGTCTGTCTGTGAGTCTGTCTGTCTGTCTGTCTGTCTGTCTGTCTGTCTGTCTGTCTGTCCGTCTGTCTGTCTGTCTGTCTGTCTGTCTGTCTGTCCGTCTGTCTGTCTGTATGTGACACAAATTTTGTGGGCGCTCTATCTCAAGAACTAATGCACGGAATTTCACAAAACTTCATATATAGTTAGACCTTGATATAAACTAGAACTGATAAGTTTTTGGTGAAAATCGCCCAACAGGTGGCGCTGCTATGCGGCATTTTTAACGATTTCTGCAATAGCTGTATCTCAAGAACTACTGCACGGATTTTCATAAAACTTCAGATTCAGTTATTCCAGGATATAGTTTGGTGCTGATTACTTTTTTGTGAAAATCGCCCAACAGGTGGCGCTGGTATGCTGCATTGTTCATGATTATCGCAATAGCTCTAACTCAAGAAAAAAGGCACGAATTTTCATCAAACTTCAGGTTCAGTTAGTCCCTGATATAAATTAGTGCTGCTTAATTTTTGGTGCAAATCGCTCAACAGGTGGCGCTGCTGTGCTGCATTTTTCACGATTTCCACAAGAGCTGTATCTCAAGAACTATTGCACGGATTTTCATCAAACTTCAGATTTAGTTAGTCCTTGACATGAATTGATGTATAAATTAGTGCTGTTTAATTTTTGGTGTAAATCGCTCAACAGGTGGCGCTGCTATGCTGTATTTTTTGCGATTTCCGCAATAGCTTTATCTCAAGAACTAATGCTTGGATTTTCAACAAACTTCAGATTCAAGTATACCGTGATATCGTTTTGTGCTGTTTACTTTTGGTGTAAATCGCTCAACAGGTGGCGCTGCTATGCTACATTTTCTTCAGAATTTCCGCTATAGCTCTATCTCAAGAACTAATGCACGAATTTTCATCCAACTTCAAATTCAGATATACTTTGATATGAATTGGTGCTAAATCGTTGTTATTTCTTGTACTATTTAAATGATTTAATTGACGTGATTTATATAGAAGAAAGTTTTGTGATGGCCACAACATACTAGTTTAGCTGTAAGAGTTTGTCTTATCAAAAGCTTGTCAATATAAAAGTTGTAGATAATATTAAGAAGTTTTATAATAAATTTAACTGGATTTGATAACTTGTGAATTGACGAAGTTATGGATTTTTTTTTTCTTCTTAAAACCCTATTTATTTCGCTCCTTGAACCCATTTTTAAAGATATCAAAAATCTGTCATATATAAATTTTTGTTCATTTGCCTAGAAGTAATAATAATTTTAAACTGATTCTATATGTATCATGATTAATAAGTTATGGGGAGGGTCTGTTTTTACAAAACCCCACCCCATCTCTACCCCTTTCGTCCGATTTTGCCCATTAATGAATTTGGCTGAGATTTTCTGCTCCTTGATTTTCTGCATCAGTTTAGAAAAGATTTGTGCAGAATTATCGAAGTTATCGTGTCCATAAAAAAATGATATATTATATATATAGTATGCTATAAAATGTATTATAATATATTTTCAGTTTGAATTGCTAAAATTCTTTTTGAAACATTAATGCTTACTAAAGGTAGCTTATATAGTTTTAAATGCATAATAATAGATAGATAGGTAAAGTTTTGAACCGGGGGTGGATTTGCGTTTTAGAGTCATGATTGGCGTAGATCTGAAAAAAGTTTTCAGAAATTCCAACATAAGGAAGAATGTAATATGTATTATTTCTTACGAAATCCACCCCCCCCCCCCCCCCCAAAAAAAAAAAAGAAAAAAAGAAAAAGAAAGAAGAAAAACATGTAAATCCGTTAGCTTGTTGAAATGTTATCATTACAAAGCCACTGAAAAACAGTGTTTTCGGATACTGTGTTTTCGGTTTAAGGTATATGTATGCCTACGGAACAATTTTTTTTATTTTTTGTAAATTTTAAGTTTAATATTGCTAATTATTATTAAAATTGTCATAAAAATGGGACATAAACATACAAATAAGTAATTTCATTTTAAAGAATATTAAATTAACTGAAAAATGCTACTTTCTTAGAATTATTTAACCCTTTAGTGCGCAGCTTTGCATGTATGCAAAGCTGCACATCAGAAAATGCACACCAGAAAATTAAAATAGAAATATCTGCTTTAATTCATGACAGACATTCCGTATTTAAATAAAGCGAAATTAACAATTGAAACTTTCTGGTGTAAAGTCAGATTTTCCGAACTATGTAATTTCTAGAACGCATTCTGTCATGGGGTTTAAAGGGTTAAATGTGAAGTTTTATAAAATAAATAATTGTATAAAATAAGGTATTTTGAGAGATACTTATTAAAATATTTACTAATTTGCAATATTTTAGGGTAAAACAGTCACACGACAGTAGTTTTTACTTGTATTACAGATGTGCAACAGAAGAAAAGAGTGACGTATACGTCAGTCTTTCTTACATATGATAAATGTATCTCTGATTTTTTTTTTTGCATTATTTTTCCTGCGTAATAAACCTTTCAGAGAATCATATATAATTTTTTCGAAACAAAATAAAAAATCGGGCATTTCACGGTGAAATTTAGAATTATTAAATCTAAGTACATTTTATCAAATCCATAACATAATGATGTTATGCAGGAACTAGACTATTTTTATAACAGTAATAAGAATATTTTAAAAGTTATAGGTATATAAAAAAAATAATAATAATAAGGCTGAAAATTTCTGAAAATCTTAATAATCCATAAATTAAAACTGTGTAACTGATAAACCTTTTAATAAATAAAAATAAAATGTGCAGAAATTTCAACTAAATCAGTAAATAAAAACCCAAGTCTTTCGTTGGTTTTTTGATCGCTTTCGGCTCAAGTTTTCCCTACTAGTTTTTTTTTTTTCACGAAATTTTAAAGAGCGCTCGGATACAGTTATATTTATAACCAAACTAGCAAACCCCGCGGCTTGCTCGCGTAATAGCTGAAATATGCCAAGTGATATTTGCAGGACTATTTTTTATTAGAAGAACACTTTTTGAAATAATTCAAAAATAACAAATTAAGCCACAGTTTGATTAAACTTCATAATAAAAGTGCAATAGTGAGAAATGCGATTTTAATTAATAAGAAGAACGAAAACTAATTCCAATTAAATGATAATTTAGAAAGTATTTTGAGACTTTTATGCTCATCTCATACGTTTATTTCAGTATTCATTTGAAGTTTTGAATTTTTTAGAAATCATCTTACACATTAACATCTTAAAATTAAACATCATGTCAAATTCCAAGCTTCTTGTCTAACAGTCTACCACCTCTCTGGTGTTAGTGGCACTAACATAAAATGCCGAAACGGAGTTGAAATAGAATGTCTCAAAAAATGTTGAAACAGAGACTGTCACCATTAATTTGCAACATTTACTTTGAAATCGGTTGGTATTTCCTAATATTCTATAGAAAACGGAATTTAGATGTTTTTAAAGGCTTTCTTGTTGTTCCTGGCAACCAGGTGGTAGTGACACCGGCATAAAATATAGCCCGTATAAGATCAGGGACTATCACTCTTGATTCGCAAACAATAACTTCCGTAATCGGTTTATTATTTCCTGAGATTCCATAGAAATAGTAATTTAGGACTCTATTAGAATGCTTTTCGCTCCTTCCCTTCGCGCTTCACCCTTTTTAATTTCGAATTTTTTTTTCGACTGTTCTAAGAGGACATTTATATTTATAAGTAACTATCGTGCTATATTTAAGTTTGTAGCCTCTTCAGTACCGCAGAAATCGCAATTTTGAAAGTTTTTTGCTCCTGCAACCCTCGACATAAAATCTAGCTTATGTTTGAGCCGGTTCTATCACCATCGGTTTTCAACCATTATGTTTGAAATCGGTTTCGTATTTCATACGATTACATAAAAATCGTAATTTAGAACGCTTATAGAAAGCTTTTCGCTCATTTCACCCTTTTAAATTTGGAATTATCTTTCGACAATTCTTAGAAAGCATCTGCATCTTTGAAGTAATTACCAGTCCAAATTTAAAATTTTAGACCCCTCAGTAACACAAAAAACGCAAATTAGAACATTTTTTGCTCCTGTAACCCCCAGGTGGCTGTGACAACAACGTAAAGTATAGGCTTTGTTGGAGCGGGAACTGTCACCATCAATTTGAAACCATTACTTCTGAAATCGGCTTATATTTCCTGAGATTGCGTAGAAATCGCTATTTAGAACGTTTTTAGAATGCTTTTCGTTCATTTTCACCCTTTTATATTTCATATTTTTAAGGAACTCTTCTCAGAGAGTATTTACATCTCATAAGTAATTACCATGCCATTCAAGTTGCTAGCCCCTTCAGTATCACAAAAATCCCAATTTAGAAAGTTTTTTAAAATGCAACCGCAAGGTGGTAGTGACGTCGACATGAAATAGATCCTATATAGGAGCAAGGTCTGTCATCATCAATTTCCGACCATTACTTTTGAAATCGGTTAGGTCGTTTTTGAAATTGGTTGGGTTTCTGAGATTGCGTAGAGATCGCAATTTAGAACGTTTTTTTAGAACGTTTTTCGTCCATTTTCACCCTTTTTAAATTTCGAATTATTTAGGAAATGCTCTTTGAGATAATTTTTATCTTATAATTAACTACCATGCCTAGTTTCAAGTTTCTAGTCCCTGCAGTATTACAAAAAACGCAATTTAGATCGTTTTTTGCTCCTTCACCCCCTTTGGGGTAGTGGCACCGACATGAAATACTACCTATGTTGGAGCGAGGGCTGTCACCATCGTTTTGACACCATTATTTTTTAAATCGTTTCAGTACTTCCTGAGATTGCGTAGAAATCGCAATTTAGAAAGTTTTTTAGAACGCTTTTCGCTCATTTTCACCCCTTTTAAATTTCGATTTTTTAAGAAATATTCTTAGAGATCATTTGTATCTTACTGTCCTGCCTAATTTTAGGATTCAAGGCCCTTCAGTAACACAAAAATCGCAATTTAGAAAGTTTTTTGCTTCTACAACCCCTAGGTAGTAGTGACACCGACATGAAATTTAGCCTATGTTGGAGCAAGGGCTGTCATCATCAATTTCCAACCATTACTTTTGAAATAGGTTAGGTACTTTCTGAGATTGCGTAGAAATCGCCATTTCGAACGTTTTTTAGAACACTTTCGAACGTTCTTTTGCTCATGCACTCCGTTTAGGAGTAGTGGCAAAGGCATAAAATGTAGCCTATATTGGAGCAATGGTTTTCACCATCATTTTGACACCATTATTTTTAAATGGGTTTGGTACTTCTTGAGATTGCGTAAAAATCGTCATTTAGAACGTTTTTTAGAACGCTTTTTGCGCATTTTCATAATTTTTAAATTTGGAATTTTTTAAGAAATGTTCTTAGAAATCATTTATATCGAATAAGTACCTACCATGTCAAATTCCATGTATCTGGACCCTTCAGTAACAAAAAATAGCAATTTCGAACGTTTTTTTGCTCCTACCCCCCCCCCCCAACTTTAGGGGTAGTGACACCGACATAAAATGTAGCCTATGTTAGAGCAAGGGTTGTCACCATCATTTTGACACCATTATTTTTGAAATCCGTTTGGCACTTCCTGAAATTGCGTAAAAATCGCAGTTTAGAACGTTTTTTAGAACGCTTTTCTCACCCCTTTTTAATTTCGATTTTTTTAAGAAATGTCCTTCAGATCGTTAATGAGATCGTTAGTATCTTATAAGCAACTACCATTCCAAATTTCCTGTTTCTAGGACCTTCAGTAACACAAAAATCGCATTTTTAGAACGTTTTTTGCTCCAGCACCCCCTTTTGGTCAGTGGCACGGACATAAGATATAGCCTATGTTCTAAGTTGGACTAACACCATCATTTTGATACCATTACTTTTGGAATCGGTTGGGTAGTTCCAGAGCTTACCTCCTACAAATAAACAATTTTTACCTCTTTATAATATGAGTATAGAGTATAGATAGATAAAATTTCACAGAATTCGGATTGTAAGAAATATTAAATTTTTTATGCAGATGGAATCAATGCGAAAACCAGAAAAAAAAAACACATTTCTTTTTCATCTAGATATCAGTACTTTTTTCTCGAATTTGCACAGCCGTTATATTTATAACCGCTGAAATTATCAAAGAATTTGAACAAGAACTATTTTTTTTCTTCTGAAACAGACAAAGTGAAAAAAAAAATTACTTACAGGCCCTTTTACCACTAAATGTCAAGATTTTTTCACGATTTTTTCACCTATGCTACGAAAACATGTTTTTAATACCTAAAAATTTCAAAGAGTTTGGATGATAACGACAATATTTTTAAACATTTAAATTACCTTAAGACCTCCGCCCCTCGCTCTCTTTTCCGGCATATTTCAAAATTACGCATAGAGTCCAAAAATCAAATTACGCTGAAAAGAAAATACCAAATAGCATATACTTTCAGTTCAATATCCATTTAAAACTATAAATTCTGACAAAATGGAGCAAAAGATGTGAAATCTTACAAATTTGAGTTTTATTTAAGGTAATTATTATGGGCCTGGGCAACGCCGGGCGAGTCAGCTAGTATATATATAAAACATAATTTTAAAAATTTGTGGTGATTGCACTATTATATATTGAGTTATGATAATTTTTCCAAAAAATTTTGAAAAAAAAAAAATTACTTATGACAAAAATCAAAAAACAACTTTCATTTTTTTCTTTTCTTTTCTTTCTATTTTTTTTTTAAGTTTGAAAGAAATACAAATGTTTAAAAAGTTCCAGGATCATAAATTTGACCCTTAAAGTAAGTTTTTGAATAGAAATTTTAATCGAAATTGACGTATAGATATAGATACTTAAAGCTTTCCTTCAGAGATCTACCCGGTTTGCGCGGCTGAACGTATTCGGCTCGTACGACCGTAATTTTACGACTTTTCATATCTTACAAACTGTATGACATTCTTAAAGGTTAAAACATTATAGAAATAATTAAAAAAAATCATTTTTTCACCGTTTTAAAACTTTCTGGTCCCTTTAAGATAATATGAGATTTTCCAAAATTGGGTCTTAACTTTTTTCGCAGTTTTCTTATCTGTCCTTCATTTTTCCATTTAACTTTTATATATTATGAAAATTGCGTTTTTATACTAAATCTATATGCGCTATGAGATATCGAAGTCTAGTTCACAATTTAAAAAATACATAAATCGCATGATGTGCCTTATTATTCATTTGTAAAAAGTTACAAACATGTGAATTTATCACCAAAAAACTTATATTTACATATATTATATATAATAGAAAAATAATCACTTTTCAAATGGTTTTCCGCTCTCTAATAGAAATCAAATAGATAAATAAAATACAATAAGTTTTTTTTTTTTTTTTTTTTTTTTTTTTAATGCACGGCCGCAGCTTAAACTTTTAATTTAATATTATTGTGAAACAACTGTGCATACAAATGATTTTTCGTTCTGCAATACAAATCAAATGGATCAAAATAAATAAAATAAAATAAAAAATAAAATAAGTTTTTTTTTTTTTTTTTTTTTTTTCAAAGTACACGGTCGCAGCTTAAACGTTTAATTTAATATTATTGCGAATACTGATCATTTGGGACTTCGTTTAATCGATTTAAAAGTTACTGCGGATATTTTTACATCACCAACAACTTTTGGATAAGAGCTATTTTTTCAAAAACATAAACGTAATAACATTATCTCGGCTGAAATAAATACTTAAGAAGCTTGATATTGATTTCTGAAAACAAAAATGCTTTTGGGATCTTAAAACTTTAAAGGAATCGATTCGATTGAGTACTGCTGAGATAAATAATTCACTTTCAGTAGAATTTATTTCAGTGGACTATATTGCATATAAGATATTTCAATGTAATTTTCTTTTTTAATCTTATGTACAGTCGTGGGGGGAAAAAAAGTAAACACCCCCTACTAACTCTGCAAAAAATTATTGTCGAAGAAAGTTACTGGTATTAAACGATTGGAAATGAAGTCTACTTTTATATGATGTATATAGAATTTGCTTGGGGGGGGCATCTACATATCGAAACGAACCCAAACTTTTTTTTTTTTTTCAATAGCCATATCCAAGTTTGACACCATAAATAAATTCTACACCCTACAGTTAGACTAAAAACAAATTTTCATGAAATTCGTGCGATTATAAAAACATGTATAATGATAACTTATAAACAGATTAAGTAAAATAATGCTATAAAGTGATAAAATATCATTTATTAAGATTGACGATCGTTTCGTCGCACCAACGGCGACATTTTCAAAATCATACACGATAGAAAATATTTTCACATAATTTAAAAATAATAAACATAGTAAATAATGTCACGAGACATGATGCATAATGAAATATTGCAAACATAAAATAAATTAAAATTAAATTAGTTATTTGTGAACGTGGATTAGTTTTCATATAATTTAACAAAACAATAACATGGTAAATAATGTCACGAGACAACATGCATAATGAAAAATATTGCAAAACATAAAACAAAATATAAAATTATCTTGGCTATTTGCGAGCGTGGATTAATTTTTACTATTGGTACTAAAATTATATAGCATCTCTTTCCAAATTTTAGGTAAATCTAGGGACACTGAATCATTGCAAATATTCTTGTTGCGTAAAAAATCTCTATTGATTCTCGGATTATGGATGGTAAATAAAATCTTGATGTGTAAATGAACTTGCTATTTTTAAAATCGATCAGTAACGGTTCTTCGTTGCATAATCTGGCCAAAGCTGTGGTTCTTCTGTTGTATTTGATGCCTGCTATATGTTCTTTGATTCTGGTTTTAAGTTTTCTACTTGTCATACCTATATAAACTGCTTTCTTCCATCTTCTTTGGTGAAAGGTATTTCGTATACTCCTGATAACTGGTTTGACTCTATTGGATCTATTTTCTTGCATATTATATTTTTTAATTTCATAGAAGGTTTTGCGACTAGGGTGATATTGAATTTATTGAGTTTATGTTTCAAACGTTCGAAGATGTATTACTTTAGATGTATTACTAATCAAGACGCACCAAGGAATAGAACGCACTGTTTACAGAAAACCCATAGCCAGCCAATCCATTATCCCTCATAATGCTCAAGCACCTTTTTCATACAAAGTTTCTGCATTAAGACATTCTATTCATAGAGCTTTCACAGTTTGTACCCCTGAACAGTTGGATAATGAAATAAATAAAATGTATGACGTTGCAAGAAACAATGGATACAAAGAAAGTACCATAGAAAAATTAATTAAGAGCTTGAAGAATAAAAAGAAAAGAAATTTCAATCCACAAAATTCCATGTTGTCCACTTTACAATATTTTCCTGGTTTCTTCGAACGTTTGAAACATAAACTCAATAAATTCAATATCACCCTAGTCGCAAAACCTTCTATGAAATTAAAAAATATGATATGCAAGAAAATAGATCCAATAGAGTCAAACCAGTTATCAGGAGTATACGAAATACCTTTCACCAAAGAAGATGGAATAAAGCAGTTTTATATAGGTATGACAAGTAGAAAACTTAAAACCAGAATCAAAGAACATATAGCAGACATCAAATACAACAGAAGAACCACAGCTTTGGCCAGATTATGCAACGAAGAACCGTTACGGATCGATTTTAAAAATAGCAAGTTCATTTACACATCAAGATTTTATTTACCATCCATAATCCGAGAATCAATAGAGATATTTTTACGCAACAAGAATATTTGCAATGATTCAGTGTCTCTAGATTTACCTAAAATTTGGAAAGAGATGCTATATAATTTTAGTACCAATAGTAAAAATTAATCCACGCTCGCAAATAGCCAAGATAATTTTATATTTTGTTTTATGTTTTGCAATATTTTTCATTATGCATGTTGTCTCGTGACATTATTTACCATGTTATTGTTTTGTTAAATTATATGAAAACTAATCCACGTTCACAAATAACTAATTTAATTTTAATTTATTTTATGTTTGCAATATTTCATTATGCATCATGTCTCGTGACATTATTTACTATGTTTATTATTTTTAAATTATGTGAAAATATTTTCTATCGTGTATGATTTTGAAAATGTCGCCGTTGGTGCGACGAAACGATCGCCAATCTTAATAAATGATATTTTATCACTTTATAGCATTATTTTACTTAATTCGTGCGATTAGTTTAATAAAAAATGATTATTTTAAAATCAGCATAATATAGGGGATGTGTTCAAATTGAATTTCGGTACTCGATTATTGAAATGTTACAAATGACTATGGCACTTCTATTAACGTATTATTTCTTGCTAATATGACCATTTCACTCACTTAATATGTTTCTACTGTTACTAGCCCATATGTTTAAAAAAAAATGAGTAAAATATTTTATTGTTATTATTACGCTTTTCTGCACATCATACACGGTCACTTAAACCATCGTTTTGACGTTTTTTAATCATTATTCGAAAACTACTTGGAAGAACAATATGAAATTGAGAATTCGCATAAAGCAGGACAAAATAAATATTAAAAAAAGGTGTAGGTTGCAATTCATATTATTTCTAATATTAATTTCATAATTCATATTATAAAAAATTTTAAAATTAGAAATTCAGTTTATTTATGTTTGGGTTTTTTAGTATTATAACCACACAATAAGCTATCACATTACGATTATAATTTCAGGAGATATTAATAAAAATATGAAAATGTAATTTAACATTAGAAGCTAATTTTTTGAATATTTATAATTCAAAAACTTATCATCCAAATGGCTTGAAATTTCGTTTCTAGACATAGTTTGAAACATAGATTTAAAATATATTGTGAAAACTGGGTGTTGCCATTGGAAAAATAAAATTTGGTCTGGTTTTGATATTTAGATAGTCTCCTAAGTAAATTTTGTATACGTCATTTAAAAATAGACTTTATTTCCAATCGTTTGGTATCAGCAACTTTCTTCTATTATAATTAGTTGCAACGTTAGTAGAAGATGTTTATTTTATTTTTTTCCCACGACTCTACATATTTATATTTTATTTTATCGTCAAGTTTTTATTAGAATTTTAGAAATATCCCTTGTACGCGTCAAATTATAAATTCGTCGATTTTATGTTTTGAAGTACACTGTAAAAAAAGGTCAAATGTTTCTTAGTCTAAGAAAATATAACTACAAAAACGAGCAAAAATATGCAATAACCTCTTCCGAGTTACTTACGATTTCGAAAAAGCGTTCCCTTATCTTTGGAAATCTCAGAAACTAATATATTTTAAAGATTTAAAGAAGCATTTATAAAAACAAAGTTAATTTTGCTGCCACTGACTCTCGAGAACGTTTCCGATCACTTTTTGTAATGTATGGATCAGTTTTTCAAAGGTGAATATAATTTTTTCGGGTGCTATCCTTTTTCAAGTAAATATTTGTATGTTCAATAAACATGTTTTGCAGAGAAACAGGATAAATTAATAGCACTAACATTCATATTACAGTATAGTTCCGATTATCCGAGTCCCCCTTAACCGAGTTATTTTCTTCTGGTGAATTGATGGCTTCCATTATTATGAAACAGCCATTATAAATGAAGTGTTAGGTGAAGATGAAAGAGCAGTCGTAAAAAGTTAGAACTCTGATTTTCTGGTCAGAATGGGAAAAAAATGCCCATTGTTTTTATTATTTATTTATTTATTTAGGATCTTTATTAGAGTTTTTAGTCAATTTTTAGATCCGGAAAACACTGGGAAAGTAAAAATATGGATATAGAGGGAAATAGAAAATATTACGTGTTTTATGATTCTTTAAGCAAACTGAGCCAAATTCTGGGTATGTTGTAGGATAAAACGTCATTACAAACAGTATTTTCTTTAGTAATAATTTCTATTGATTCACAGATCACAGAATCATGATAATTCTTTAAGGGATATATAATTTTTGCATCTTCGAAATTAACTTGTATAACTTGTATATGCTTCTGCTTAAGTCTTGACAGGGCTGTTGTTGGCCGGGTGTACTTCAAATCTCTCAAATGTTCTTTAATACGATCTTTAAGTTTACGTGAAGTCATTAATATGTATACCAGATAAATATTTTCTGTTTTCAGTGGAATTACATGTATTCCAGAAACTTCATCTTTTGGGATCGGGTCTATTTTGGCACTAACTAGATCTTTCAATTTTACTTGAAGAATGGCGATTAAGTTTACGCAGCAAAAAAAGTGCATAAGTATTTATTAATAAGTGCATAGTTTTAAGTATTTTGCATATAGTATAATTTTAAGTTTAACTTTTTAAAGATGAATTTATCATTAGATTTATTTTCGGATATTTTTGCTCGTGAATTTTTAATTAAATAGTGTGAAAAGCGTATACAGTCTATAGCTTGACTTAAAAAATCTCCGTAAAACACACTAAAACTACTCGGAAACGTTTCCGAAAATCCATGGCATCGAAATAAACTTTTTTTTTTTTTAATGCTTCTTTAAATCTGAAAAATATATCGGATTTTGGGATTCTAAAAAATAAAGAACATATTACAGAATCGTGGGTAACTCGAAAGAGGAATTTTGTATGTTTTCGTGTGGAGTTATATTTTCCTAGGTTAAGCAACATCTGTCTTTTTTTTTACCGTACACAACATTGTACTCTTTATTATTATAATAACAAGAAAATAAACCCGGGCTTCCCTGGCTACAGGATGTATTGGTAAAGCCTTTTTTTTTTTTTTTTTTTTCAAACTCTAATAGATTTTTTTTTTATTTAATAGATTTTATTAGAATGCTCACTAACAATACTAAAAATAATTTTTATAATGCATTGAAAAAAAGTTTTGAAATTTATAAAAAAAAAACGATACTTTTGTATTGGCCTCGTGCTAGGAGTTAACAGGCAAAGAAAAAGAAATTGCCAAAGGTCGCCACTTACAACAACCTTTTTTATTCTGATAATTTCAGTGGTTTAAGAACGATGTTCGATTATATAACTTAAATTTGTACTTTATTTACATATTGTAATTTATTTATTTATTGGTGAAGTTTTAATTTCGTTATGGAATATAAGTCGAAAACAAATGCTGAACTATTCATATTAATTTAAGTGAAAGTGGATTTATCTTTCGCAATCGTCTGCAGGCGATATAGATCGATTTATAAAAAAAAATGCATGCTTGAAAATTATTTTTAAAACCACAGAAAGCTAGTAAACTGCGATACAGTTTTCATATGCATTTCATTTAAAGGTAGATTTTTTTCCTCTATGCGACGGTGTAAAAATTGAAAATGTACAATGCTTAGAAGTTTAAAAAAATTGTTGTAAAAGCTAAATTTAATCGTGTGCTGTTGCCATCGTCAAAATGACGTCAGCGTTACGCACGGACACGTTTGTCCTTTATAATATAGTTATTTAAAAATGAATCTAAATACATTTAAGTGCGTGCGTTTAGAGGTGCAATATTAGCAGTATGAGAAAATTGTGTGTCTTCTAAAGAGCGACCACGTACGAACTACTCAAAACGGGATGAACGGAAATAGAAAATCGGATTTCATCTGATCAAACATCTGCAACAACCAGGGCTCGAAATGGAAAAATCCACGCGCCGGAACGCTATTTCAAAATTATTGTCGATTTTTTTTTCAAGTACAGTAAAGTCCCGATTATCCGAGTCCCGCTTAACCGGGTTATTTTCTTCTGATGGACTGATGGCTTCCATTATTATGCAACAGCCATTATAAATGAAGTGTTAGGTAAAGATGAAAGAGCAGTCGTAAAAAGTTAGAACTCTGATTTTCTGGTCAGAATGAAAAATCAGAGTTCTAACTTTGTTCGATGGAAGAAAATTATTTAATACTTTGAGCAGAAAGAAGAGGCTACACTTGCAATTTTCATGACACTAATTATATATATACCATATAGCAGCCAATGTGTACGGCTTTGTTACCATTCAAATTGAATACACATTTTTGCCATATTTAATCGTTGACAATTGTTAGACTTTGACGATTGAATAAGGCAAAATTTACTGGTAAGTGTTAGAGGTAGGAAAAAAAAACTTAGAAATTGGTAGCTATGCAGTAGCGTAATCTGCAGTCCCCCCCCCCCAAAAAAAAAAAAGAACTCCAGCAAAATTGTCATTCCACAAACAAAAAACTATCAAGGGCTTTTTCAAATAAACAGTTTCCTTCCCCGTTTTTCTTAAGTAACGGATATGTAGATCAAAGAAATGTTACTAGTACCATAAAAATGAATGAATTAAGTGAAAATTTATATTTCATCTCCTTAGTTGGTGAGGATTTATGTAAATCCGGTTTATATGAATTTTTTGCTTATCTAAGGTGAGCCTTAGTCCATAACTCGGATAATCGAGACTTTACTAGCAAATTTATATTTAACCGCAGAAAAACCAATTTAAAAAAATGCATTTAAGATTGTAAATAATTAGAAAAAAAAGTTACAGAGAGCATAGTAAGCTATATGTATGATACTGTAATAATATTTTTTAATAATTGCACGAACCGCAACAATATTTTCCATACTATCACGAACCGGAAGAATATCTGGCATAATTTCACGAACCGGAACGTCGCGTCATTCCGGTTTGCTCAGTACATTTCGAGTCCTGCTAACAACCAATATTTCTGTTAGATGCGTGTATTTAAAATGCATTAAATTATATATAAGAAGAAGTTTTTCACTCATTTATATGTCATTTCAGACACGTTCGAAGAACAAGTGCGGAAAGAGATTGCATATCGGGAAGAGGTGGCCAAACAATTGCAGATCGTCCGAGGTAAATATCTTCTTGTAAGTTGACATCCACTCTCTTTCAAACACAATTCGAAAAAAAAAATATATTTTTTAAATCTTAATACCTTTAATTATTTTGTTGTATCTGTAATTGTTATTCTTATTAGTGCTATTCTTCCTCTTACATTTTGAAAAAATATTGCAATTAAAGTGTTACATTAAAGCGAATTCTAATTATGCAAATTCAGTTTAGAGTTTTTTCCACAGAATTTATCAAAATTTTTGTCATTAATCCATGAAAATGGTTTAGAGAAAAATATTTCTCATAGTTTACTAATGTAAACAACATTAACAAGTAAAAATAGTTTTTCATAAAATACTTTTTTTTTATAAGAACGCTAAAAATCACGCCTAATTGCATTACCGCAATTCATGTTGTTCCAAAAAGTTGCTGTGTAATATGTTAATTTCGAATGGGTCCCGATTATGAAAAATTCACCGCTTTGATCCATGATTGGTAGAAAGCGCGAACTAGGGAATTTAATTTTAAAAAAATCGTAATTTACGCTCTGTTTTTTAATAGATGATAATAGGAAAGACATTAAAACTTTATTTAAGCTACCTATTCAAGATTTCTCAAAGTATAATCATAATATAATTAATATTAAATTATTAGTTGATAAAAGCTTATTTTTAAAAATATCTGGAGTAGCTCAACTCGACTTTCCGAACACTTTATAGAATATTTTGCATTCAACTACCAGGTAATCAAAAAAAAAACTGGAAAAAAAATATGTAACGCAACAAGCCTAGGATTTCTTAAATATTAAGCCTAATGCGTGAATATTTTTATGTAAAATCGGGTCTTTATTGAAACACTTTCATTTTGACATATGATATCTTTATAAATAGCAAAAAGGTAAACCAATAATTATAATAACCAAAATTTCATATAACGACGCTGTCAGGTTTCTGACGCTAATTAGCATGTAACTAATTAAGATTACTATTATCTGATATATTATCTTTTTACTTATTTATTGTATTTCATATGTAGCACTTTCTGCGTACGTGTGTTTTAAGTAATATTTTTCCTTATCTTAAAGTTGATCCGAGCTGCTATATTTAGATCTTATTGTATGAACAAGCTCCATTGTATCGACGAATTCCAGTTTCCCTTTTAATTCCAGAAGATAGACCATAGAAAAGCTTATATAAGGCAAACAAAGAAATTCCCAGACTACTTAGTGAATAGTGAAGGCCACGGGAAGGGGAATTTTTAGATAAGAGAAAGGTGCTCCTTTTTGGTATTAAGGAAACTCCGGGATTCTGCATGGATAAGAAGGATTGCTGAGAGAGAAACGGAGAGCTCTGACGAAGACCTCGAGAAGTGAGGTTGTAATGTGTTTGGTAAAGGTTTAAGTCCTGTGCGGAGGAAGCCGACGCAACGGGAGGACCTGTGGGGTCCTTCGATAAACCAAATGAGATGCCTAGGGTGAGAAGGAAAAAAGATATTTTAATAATTTGACTCAGTACGTAGAAAGTATTTGATATATAACTTAGCATCGGGCCGGATCGTCTATATCCGGGGCCTTAAATGTAAATAACGTTTTGCTCCTATGTAAATAACTTGTAAATAAATTGTTCTTTAATATTAATTGAATAAGTTTAGCATTTTTTTTATAATCCTTCTCACATCGTGTTCGATGTCACATATTTATATCGGTTGTGGCAGCCTATCAAATAAAATAACAGTTTTCGAAGTCTGTAGGAGCGGTGATCGTAGATCCGGGGAAAATCATCATCCTGTGGACTAAGGAAGAGAGCAACAAACACTCTCTAACCATTACTAATAGAGTGGGAGGCGGCTACACAGAACATCATCTCATCGAGTTGACGGCTTAAATTCCGGGATTAGACTGAACTCGATTAGAACATTAAAATGCAACTGGTCTTCCAAGCCATATATAGATGGAAAACACCTGGAAACCCGATTTTAGTGGTTGACTGGTAAGTTTACCATTGTGTTTTTCTGCTCCCAGTCCTTCATGTTTTCATTCCTTTGAGTGCAGGAAAATTATGATAAACCTACAGATCAACCACTAAAATTGGTTAGCAGGTGGTTTCTATCTAGATATAACTTGGCAGACCAGTTGCATTTTAGTATGCGAATCGAGTTCTGTTTAATCCTGGAATTTCAGACGTCAACTCGATGAGATGATGGTCTGTGTAGTCGCCTTCTGGTCTATAACAAACATCACTGGCACAGAAGCGATATTTCAAGCCTTGCGCATAGAAAATGCTTGCTCGGTGCGAAGGATTAGTGATAGGGTTGGAAATGAAAAAATCTTTGAACTGGAATGCTATTTAAAAAATAAAAGTTGACTAAAATTTTTTTTTCACAGTAAAAACAAATTTATTTCTAAACATACAAATACAATTTAGAAAATGCATTCTAGATCCTAAATAATAATAATATTTAATAAAAAGATTGTGATAAGCTATATAAATGTAAAACACTACCTTTACGTGGCGAAAACAGAGAATAATTTCTCATTAGAAGATAGCAACAAACGGAGTGTAAACAATCTCCGTGCCTCCGGTAAGGCCTAAATTCAGCCTTCAGTTATCAATGTTACTTCTCAATGTTTAATTGAGAATTAATAGCTTTAAATGAGAATAAAAGTTATTCCGGTTGGAGAAATCTTTCTAAATTCACTATAAAAACTGTTCGAAAACGTTTCCAAACATCAGTGGAGGCAAAAGAAACTTTGTTTTTATAAATGCTTCTTTAAACCTTGAAACTGTAGTTTTTGGAATTCCTAAAAGTAAAGAACGCTTTTCAGAATCGTGGGTAACTCGAAAATTTTGTTGTATCTTTTTGGTCTTGGCTATGCTATTTGTTCGTGAATTAAAAACATTTGTCTTTTTGTATAGTGCAGACCTCTGAGTTGAATAAGTTCATTATATACTATCCTACATATCGTTTTATGAATTTAAAAAAAAAAAAGAAAAAAAAGCTTTGAGACAGCAAATTTAGATCCGATTTATTTAAAATTATATTCCTTTCTTATTTTTTACGTAACGTAAAAATGCTTACATTTGGCAAATGATTTAAAATTGAAATATAAGATTATAATATATTTTTTATAAAATGTCAACTCTTTCATGAAAAAACAAGTACTATGCACTTTTTCTAAAATGATTATCTAATACGATATTATAAATTTCTGTATCATTTAACCCTTTGAAAGGCAATGTTGCATTATTTATGCCACTTAATTTTAATCCCCAAATACCAGAATTGTACAAAAATTTCTTAATAAAATTTTGTTGCTGTTTTCGAATCAATTTGTTTATAGTTTCTTGTGACATTCAGTCATTTCAACACTTCATCAACAGAGTTACTTTGCCCCTGAAAGGGTTAACCATTTTATTACCCTTTTTGTTTAACCCTCTGCTGCCCATGGTAGCATATTTGCTACCATCAGCGTTCACGATTTAGTGGATAATTTTATTCAGATATTCCGTATTCACATCAGAAATTTTAAATAGGAATTTAAAAAAGGAATTTTTAATTTAATTAATAGCACACATTTCGTTATTAACTAAACCAGTTGATTGCTATTAGATTTTCTGGTATGAATTCCGATTCTCTAAATTACGCAATTTCTGGAACGCATTTCTACCCTGGTAATTAGAGGGTTGAAATATTTTAAGGCTCAATAAGGATAAATAATTTAAGGCTAAAATATTAAAATATTTTAAAACTAAGTTCGGAGCGCTTTTTTTATGTACAATATTGAATAACTACACATATTTTTAGTACAATTGTAATACAAAATGATGAGAAAAATAACATTCTAACAGTATCTTCATAACATTTTAAATAATTGGTTGGTTTTTGTCATTTTTTTTAGCAAATTTCTATCCTTACACCAGACTCAATTCAACTAAATATGTATATTTCAATTTACTTTGTACTACACAATACTATTATACTTACCTGTCCACTGAACTAGGTGTTTTATAATATCTTCAGAATTAACTAAAATATTTCAAAATATGTCAATAAATACATATTTTTAATAAAAAATTACCATTTTTTTTTTATTCGAGTACCTATAAAATAATTATATTATCACATAGAGCTTAGATTCTAGCTGAGAACAAAGTGAGTAATATCGAAAGCATTCTGACAAGATTTCACTGAAATATGTTTAAAACATTTTATGTAATGAAACTTATCGAACATGGAAATAATGAAAAAAAAAGGATTTTCCAGAAATCGCATTTAAAAATTTCTGATCTATAAAATTAATCTAGAAGTTTCAATTATGGTTTATTAGTGTTTTTATGTTAAAAACGTAAGAAAATCATGCATAGAAACATTGTTTACATTTCTCTTGTTCTTCCTACCCTCCACTTCCAGTAGTTTACTCATAACTTGCTGTTTATTAAATTGGCCATAACTCATCTTCTAGTAATCGTAGAAATAAAATTAATACAGATTTGGAATAATAAAAGATTGCTCTTTCAAATAAAATGATAAAAAAGTTTTTAAAAATTTTCATCAAAACGGTTCGTAGGCAGATTCGTTTATTTGCCTGACTCAGAAAAAGTTCCGTCTGTACCAGAAATAAAAAAAAACTTTTCAAATCCACCTTTCGGGAGGTAATAACGTAAGAAAATCATGCATAGAAACATTGTTTACATTTCTCTTGTCTTTCCTACCTCCCACTTCCGTTATTTAACTCATAACTTCCTATTTATTAAATTGGCCATAACTCATCTTCTAGTATTCGTAGAAATAAAATTGAAATAGACTAGGAATTATTAAAGATTGCTTTTTCAAATAAAACAATAAAACAGTTTTTGAAAATTTTCATCAAAACAGCCATTTTAATGTAGGCAGATTCGTTTGCCTGATTCAGAAAAAGTTTTGTCCGTACCAGAAATAAAAAAAACGTTTCAAATCTACCTTTCGGGAGGTAATAACGTAAGAAAATCATGCATAGAAACATTGTTTACATTTCTCTTATCCTTCCTATCCTCCACTCAAGGTATTTTACTCATAACTTCATGTTTATTAAATTGACCATAATTCATCTTCCAGTAATCGTACAAATAAAATTAAAACAGATTTAGAATCATTAAAGATTGTTCTTTCAAATAAAATAATAAAAAAAGTTTCCGAAAATTTTCCTCAAAACGGCCATTTTAATGTAGGCAGATACTTTAATATCAAAAGACATGTATCCACCTCTTACATTCTTTTTTTTTTTTTTTTTTTTTTTTGCGACTCGAACAGTGAAAATACATTCGTTTATTTGCACCACTCAGAAAAAGTTTCGTCCGTACCAGAAATAAAATAACTTTCCGAATCCACCTTTCGAGAGGTAAGCGAGCTCCGCTTTAAGATCGTAAAAAATCTGATACATGGAGAAAAAAAATTAGATAGTTCTTGAAGTCTCATGTCCACTACATCAACTCGAGGGATTGTTTCAAAATAATAGTAAGAAAAAGGGGGGCACGCATGAACATTGACCAATCGAATTTGTCCACGGCGGCCCAATAACGCGAGATTGCTCTCTTGAGGATTGATGACCAAGGAAGCTTAGGATCCCAGGGGATAAGGGGATGAAGCTTTTCGCCCCCTTTCTGACCATGGTCCAAGCAGCTATGAGTTGTTCTCAGATGCAGCCGAGCGTTCAGGATTCACTTTGCAACAGCTATTTGGTTTAAAAAGACCCGTGCCCTGGGTATGTTTGGGGGAACACGACAAATTTAGAAGGGGAGGGAGAATGATTTGATTTCTAGGTTCCGAAAGTCATTGATGACGCAATACGTTGAAAATAATGTTTTAAACTTTTTTTTTATAAAGATTCGAATCAAATTGATACTTTGCTTTCATGTCAAGTCGATTTTTAAACCTTTCAAATTGAGCTGTTTTCTTTAAAAATATATTACGGGTAATGAGATTAAGAAGTTTATAAAATCGCTCTCGTATTTGGCATTTAATGATTCTAGGAAGTTTTAAAAAAGGGGTATTTGGTTTTGCAGACGGTTTATTATGTTGAATATAATTATGTTGATGGTTGAAATTATGTTTCAATGCTAAGATATGCAAACTTGAAATATCTAGGAGAATACATTTATATAGATCATGTTCGAAGCTCAATTTACCCATTTTTTTATTCTGTGGTATGTATTGTAAAAATTTAGCCTTTTTAGATTGTATTGCAACGACGTTTAGGCTTTTATTTTATTATTGTTTATTTTGTTAGAAGGGAGAATCAGACAAGCTATATCTTATTTTTCAGTTTCGAATTCTCGATCAGCCGTATCAATACAGAATACGTTTGTTTCAATTCTGTTATACGAAAAACGGACTATATAGTTTAGAGCTGTGCGAATAGTTTTTATTATTATTATTATTATTATTATTAAAATAAGAAATTACAAATTAATCAATATTTTAAAATACAATAAAATTCCTAGGATTAACGATGTGTATAGAAAAACATTATTAAGGTCATGTGTTATGCGTCATTATCTGGCAGAGGCACTGACATAAATTTTGAGGTTTCGTTTATGGAGTTCTTCTACATGCCCTATACATGCATTGATGTATGTTAATTATTATTAAATGATCCATCATTAGATTTATTTTAATAATCCGCCTACCATACGGGTTCAATAGACCCGACAAGCACATTCAAAATATTTATTCAAACCAGAAATTTCTTTAAAATAAACTGAATATATAAACAAAACAATAATAAGTTAAATAAATGAGTTTTAAATAAAATAATCTTTAAATAAAAATGCTGCTGTAGAATATCTTTATAAAACTCGAGTAAATTTTCCGGTTGTTCAAGGGTTAACTAGAATCCCGGTACGATTAATAGTTTCTACTTGCTACCAAGTATACTCGTACATTAGAATTAACATATATATATATATATATAATAAAACTAATATATATATAATAAAACATTAATACAGTAATGATACTATAAAACTGATTATCCATTATGCTATATTTCAAAAAGTGCAAAAATTATTTATGTAAGAACACTTCATCAGGGGCGATATTCCACAATATAAGAAAAATACAATTAATTTCTGTTGAGAAAGCATGCCAAAGCATTAAGAGCTTTCTCCAATTACCCGATCAATTGTGACATAAAAATTCAAAAGAGAAACAATACAGATACAACGGAATTTCAAAGAGCACAAAATAAAATTGAGTTACATAATTTTATACACGGAAAATTGAAATTAAAAATTTTACAAACCATTAGAGTGTAAAGATGTATAATGCTTCGCAAATATGTTAACTTGAAAATTGACAATCACATGGGATTATTATAAGGTTACAGTGAACAGTTAATTTAACCATGTGTATAAAAACAAAAATGATAAGGAAAAAAAAACATTTTTTTACTAATAATATCAATAGAAAAACTATGAATAATAAATTATAATGTATTCCAAACAGTATGACTCAATAAAGATTTAAAGAAAGGGATTAAAGACAATGAATTATTTTTCAGTTATCAATTGTTGAAAATTATTGTGTATATATATTTGTAGGGGAGAGTGGGGATGAAAGGGGCATTTTGTCTTTATAAGCTTATAAAATAATGACATTAAAAGATATCATTATCATGATTGCGCCTAATTCTCGTCTAAAACTTTTGCTTTAATACTAGTAAATCCTCTTATCCTCAAATACAGTAATTTAAAATTTGTACGCATTTTTATAAATTGGGAGAAATGTCCCTTTTAACCCCATTGAGGGGGATGAAAGGGACACACATAAATAAAACAATTTTATGAACATTTTTTTCTTTTTATTTGTGATTACATTATTCAAAAATAAAAGATAATAATACACAAATAAAAATAAAATATATTGCGACATATGATAAAACAAAAACAAGAAAAATGACTTGTTTAGGTCTACTTGACAAAAAACAACTTTAAATCAAAAATGTTAAGAAAGATTTAGCTCTACCTGTCTCACCACCAGTTACGGATTTAGGTAACTTCATCACAATATCATTGATATTCGCGTCATTCATGTCAATAGTATCAGAATATACAAAGTGGTTTTAATCCCATTTTTTTCTGAAAAAATGTACTTCGAATTCATTCCGAGTGTTTTTCAGAAGTTTGTGCATAAAGTGCGACAGGAATGTTTCCATAATTATTCCATTACCTGTCGAAAATTTTATTGCCTTAATATTTGTATTGCTTTCATGATTATCAAATAAGAGAAGAGTGGGATCAGTTTTGAAACAACTAGAATATTAAGCTAATTCACAATTGCTTTAAACAAATTCTGCGGTCATTCACCAACTTTGATAAGCAAGTCCAAGCTTTTGGGGTGGAGCAGCTCTGAGCATGAACTCTTTGTAATTCTTCCTTTGGAAAACGAATACTGTTGAAGAGAGTTACCTGATGCAGAAACAAAAGTGTGACAAGTTTACCACGTTCAGCTGATGTTACGTGAGAAAACTGCTTTCACCACGTTTTGCTACTATATTTGGTGGCTTGTGCTCTGTCATTAAACCCGTTTCATCACAGTTATATATTATATTCCGTGTGAATTTTTAGCGTTTCATAACTTATTAAAGGTGTTTAAAAATATAAACATTAGCTTTGTTGAAACTTGTACTTCTTGTTAAACTAATGGCTATAGGTTTTCGTAAGAGAAAGTACTGAATTTTGTTGATTAAAATCTTGGAACCAATCATTTCCAGCTTGCTTGTTTGCGTCCCAAGACAGGGACATATTTCGAGAATTCAAAGAAATTGAATACTCATATGCACAATTGTTAAACCATAGTTCATATTACATGCTTAGAGAAAATTTGAAGCTAATTCTTTTTATTGACCTTCACTAAAAACTTTTTTATTACTAAATGGGTGTATTGAAATTCATCTGCTTGTGCATTCTTACATTTTAGAACAATTCTTTCTAAACAGGACTTTCAATGTCGTAGGCTTTAGCTGCTGATCTAACAGACACTCATTTGTTCTCTTCTTCAGATACAGCACACATCATTTCTTCTTCAGTAATTCGATTTTTCTAAAATTTCCTTTTATATTTTCGAAGCATATTGGCTTTTTGATGATTTTTGGAAAAGAAAAAAATACCAAAATTGTAGGTATATGTTATTGTAATATTTGCATATTTTGTTCTAGATAGTAATGTATTCATTATTTCTACATAAAAGACTAAAACCATAACTTAAATTATACAAAACAAATAATATTTTGTTTAAATAATAATAAAACATGAGGGGTTGAAAGGGACATGTCCCTTTCAATTCCTCAGTTACTGTCCCTTTCAACCCCATACCCATCTAGCTAAATAAAAAATATATTCATGCAGGACAGTATTTTAGCTAACAAAATATACCGGTATTCATATAAAGTGCATATTTTATAGTGCTAAATAACATAAATATTATAATGCTAAACACAATATTAATTTTTTGAGAAAAAAAGAAAAGCAAGATCAAATTTTACTTTTTTATATCAAAATCAAGTTTTGCTTTCACCACCTACAACGCTACAATTGCTGACGTCAGTTTTAAGGGTTATTAAGACAGAACAAGTATCGCCATCGATTGAGCCAAAGTTGAAAATTTCTGCGTTTTATTTTCGTCCTCAAATTTTGAGTGTTCCTTTCTTCCCTTGTCCCAGTCATCCCCAGTCTTCTTTTTACTGTATTTTCAAAATGCGTCTGAGAAATTGCAAAATTTTGCAGATATAGATAAAAAAAATTCTAAATTTTAAAATGTTAAAACTTTCAAAATGTATAACTCGTGATCTTCTACCTGATCTAGAAAGAATTTATGAAGTTATCATAAAATTGAAAAGTGGGTAGAGCAAGATAAACATCTGAAAATTTTTTGTTGATAAATATTAAAACAAAAATGAAATCAAAGTAGTTATTTTTTATATAGTACTTAAATATCACACCCGACTCTCGTTCAATTGCTTATATTGCAATTCAAAAAAAATGATTTTTAGTTTTTTTGAACAGACACGAAAACTTTTTACTTACTGTATATTCCAGTGTATAGCGCGCATCTTTGATTCAATAAAATTGATGAAATACCCAGATAAGCCTGAGTATAAAAATGAAAGCTAAAAAATGAAGAAAAAACGAGCATAAAAAATATAAGTTTCAACATTAACGTGCACGCTATTTAGTTACAAAAACTTATTTTAAATTATCTTTATTTCCATGCAAATTATTATACTTTACAATGTTATTTATTGTGTTTTCATATTACATTAAAGATTACTTCGGACCCCTTTTTTTCCCGCCCGAGCCTGGTACCAAATGTACACAGTTGTTTCAAGTTTAATTTTCTCATTTAAAAATCTCTTTTCACATAGAAATAAGTAGAGATCGACCAAAAATTCGGTTTTGTTTTCGGCCCAAAATCTAAGTTTCGCCAAAAAATTTGTTTTCGGCGAAAATGCTGCCGAAAGTTCGGCCGGACCGAAACTATCTGTAGTAAAAAAGTCTCGTTTCTTCCTTCTGAAATTTTCAATATTATTCATTGATTTGAGCTGTATCGGCTCAAAAGAGACACTCTTTATTTATTGCTGTTTATAGTTATCAGTTATAACCGACTCAAGACGTGAGTTCAAATTATAAAGCAACAAATGCCTATATGACTAAACTTTGAAGACGTTTTTCACGTTCTTACTAAAAGTTGCATATTTAATAATAGTAGAAATAATGTTTTACTTTGAAACCGCAGAAGTGTTTCGAATACTCTTTGAGAAAGTTCTAATATAACAGATGATCATTTACAAAAATCATTCTAAAACATAAATCGGTGTATGTATACCTAAACGATTTCTTCATTAGATGAAATTCTTATAATTAGGAAATCATTTTGTGTCATTGATTAATTAATAACATTTTGTTTTAAATGAAAATAAAAAGTTTTTGTCAGAGGCACATAAAGCCAACTTGAGCCACACGTATAATTAATTAATCATTATGTATATTTATGTATGTATTAATTATTTTAAAAATTTTGGAACAATTTTGTTCTTATTTTCAGTCGAAAATAGGAAGATTACCAAAATTCGGTTTCGGTCTTAAAAACCTGTTTCGGTCGATCCTTAGAAACAAGTATTAATCCTAAATGCTCCACATGATAATGCTTCGCGATTTTCATGTTCCTGGAAATCTGTTTAAAATAGCAAATTTGTTATTTACACTCAACCACTGGAAGAAATCCGTAGAAGTTCTAATTCTTATTCTTTTAAAATATGCGCAACTATGGCAGAAAGACATAAGTTCTATTTTCCAAATCTGAAAAAAGACTGTAAACAAAAAAGGGGTATAGACGATGGATATCCCACGGATTCTTTATATTACTAACACTTACCATGCAAAGGTTTCAAAATCAGGTAGAATATATCTCCTTATATCCCATCGGTAACAGCTAAGTTTCCTTTCAAGAAGATTTTTAAGGGATTGTAAAATACTTTAAGACACTAAGACTACATTCTTGCTTTTCAAATAGCAAGGTTTTTTTTTTTCTTTTTTCTATCTTAGGTGTGTTCGTAACTATATAAATACGTAGCACCTATAATCGTCGTCCGGTCTGTCCGTCTGCCCGCATATAACAGCGCTAAAACTACCCAACCGAATGGTTTGAAATGTAATGTGTATGTATAATCGTTACAGAATTTTGTCGCGTCATTTCAAATTTTATGACAATCGAATCTAAACTTATAAGTTTAGATTCGATTAGATTACTTTTAGATTAGATAAGTTACTTTTATTAATATCTTCTTATAAGAAGATATTAATAAAAGTTGTTTTTTTCTTTCTATTAAATTCTATCCTACGTAATGAATTCAATGATATCCTATGATAGGTACTGATTCTATGCCATGGTGATGACGTCCTATTTAAGAGGAAGTCCTATTATTTCCGCATTACTGAATTTAATATATATAATCGTAATAAATTTTGTATTCATGCATTTTTGCATAAGAGTGCAACACCTATTGCACCAAGATCTGAATATTTATAAAACTAGTTATAGTACAAACATTTTGCACCTCGTTTGCCACGTTTGACGTACTTTTTCCAACTTTTTTTTTTTTTTTTTTTTTAATTTTCTCTTTGAGCCCGAGCCCAAAGACTGTTATAAAAATCAAACCCAACCCCTTTCGGACCCGAACTCGATTTCGGACTAAGCCCCTTTCATTTCTATTACATATCTCATGATATTTTATTTGCAAAAAAGAATACGCGTAATACTGTACTATACCTAAAAATGAAAAAAAATAATAAAAAATGTTAGGTGCACGTTATATACCGGAATGTAGAGTATTTGAAATATAAGGCATCCCTGCTTGTTTCTTATTACATTTTAGCATATCTCTGATCATCTTTAAAGTAATGTAAAAACCAGTATTATGACTCCATCGATAAAGAGGACTGACTGCTCTTAAATGGCTCGTTAATGGATATTTATTTACCTTAAAGGAAAACCCATTGTTCCACTGAAAGATCCTTTGTTAGAAAATGATTATGCAACCCTAAAACTAACATGATCGGTTTACTATATGGCACGTGGCTGAGTTGTTCTTGCTGCAATGTCGCAAAATCAATCTCTTCAAACAATATTTCTTGTGGATGTTGGTACGATATACATTAGTCGAGAGAGACTCCTTAATGATGGAGATGATGATTAGACTGAAAGTAACTGTAAATAAATGAGTGATGTTTGAGGGCAGAGATTCTCAATATTGTGAAAACAAGGGGATATACCCGGGTTACAGAATATAGATAACTATATTAGATTTTTTACACTTAATAGTTTTTTTAGAATACGCATTAACGATATCAAAAATCATATTTATATCAAAAATAGCAATTAGTATAAATACAGTTTTGAAATTTATTAAAAGCGATAGTTTTGTATTGGCCTCGCGCCATGAGTTAACAGCAGAAGAAATCGCCAAACTTCACTATTTAAAATCAGCCTATTTTTTTTTTCTCTGATCATTTTAATGGTTTAAGTGCATAGTTTGATCACATGTCTTAAATTTGCATTTTATTTATAGTTTATTGTTTATTTATTGATAGATGAATGTTTGAATTTCGTTATGTCATATAAGCTGGAAACAAATGCTGAACTGTTTATATTAATTTAAATGCAAGCGGATTTATCTTACGTAATCGTCTGCACGCGATAGACATAGATTTTTAAAAAATCATACCAGAAAATTATTTTAAAAACAATAAAAATTTAGTAAATAGTGATACATTTTTCAAACAAATCCCGATACAGTTTTTAAACAGATTTCATTTGGAAGTACATTATTTTCCCTATTGGACGCCGTAAAAATTGAAAATGGGCGATATTTAAAAGTTTTCTTTTTTATTATTATTGCAGTAAAAGCGAAATTTGATCGTCTGTTATTGCCATTCACAAAATGACGTCAGCATTATGCACAGACACATTTGTCCATTATAACATAGATACATAGATGGTCAGGTAGACAACGATAGCAAACGCACTGAATGTATTTTCCGCTTGATTCTATTGATTGAAGAATCTTGGGAGAAAACGATGACAGTCCACTTTTTGGGGAATTTAAAGTCTACCAGAAAGCTTTGAAGATGGCGAAAATGGGCGGAACTTTGGTCGTGGATTAGGAAGCCTGTGATTAATTTAAACTATTACTTCTTTTTGTATTTATTTATTTGTTTTTTTAGGTATTTCTTTTTTAAAGTTTGCTCAATTGTAATAAAAAAAATAACAAAAAAGTTTTAATAATGTACGACAAAATTAAGCTTGCAACACTAGTTTTGTCAGGATTTTGAAGTCTAGATTCCCGACTTTTGAGTCGTCATTTGTTCTTTATACTACTTATCATGTTGTCCAATTATACTTAAACAACAACAACAAAAATTAAAAAATTATAATTAAAAAACTCAATATTCATAAAAAATTATTATATTTTACTGTTACAGCTTGAAAAAAAAATTGCTTGATTTTCAGTGTACAAACAAATGATTATATTACAAAGCCTTTATTTTTGACATATACATTTTTCTGTGAAGAAAAAAAGTTGATTTATTGGCAAATTTTATTTGTGCGCCAAAGAGGTTAAGATTAATATATTTTTTAAAATAAAATTTGAAAAAGTATTTGTTTATTTAAAAAAATATAATTTCACTGTGGTGCGTATACAAAATTTTTAGGTGAAAAATTTTAATATTTTCACATAACAATTTTTTAAAAACGCGCTTTCGTACTCCATAAGCGATCGTAGATTTAATGGTGGAGTGACAATGAGTGGTCTACGTGGTTCTGTAACAAAAATTTTATCAGTTCGAGATAAAAATCAGTGATCACTATCTCGCTAAAATATATCCTTTTATTTAATATTATTTATTTTATTTATCTTTTCCTGTATCATTTATTAACATGTTGTTTTCATATGTTATTTTTACGTGAATTTTCTTTATAGAATCCATTGATGTTTAATAATTTATTTCTATTTAAGGAGTATCCAGATAATTTATGGGTGTTTATGGGGTATCCATATAACTTAATTTTTAGGTTTTTATGGAGTATCCAAGTAACTTAATTTATAGGCGTTTAATGGAGTATCCAGATAACTTAATTTATGGGTCTTTGTGGAGTATCCAGATAACTTAATTTCTGGGTGTTTATGGAGTATCCAGATAACTTAATTTCTGGAGTTTTATGGAGTATCCAGATAAGTTAATTTATAGGTGTTTATGGAGTATCCAGATAACTTAATTTATGGGTTTTTATGAAGTATAGAGATAACTAAATTCATGGGTTTTTATGGAGTATCCAAATAACTTCTTAGATATAAAATGTCTATTTTCTTTAGAAACAAAATATTGCTGCTCACATTAAATGTAAATGGGTCATTCTACAATAAATGTTTGTTGGTGTTATTGTTGTTCTTTCGGTACAGCGTAGTTAATTTTCGGCAATATGTGTATATATCTTTTTAAATGCTTGAGAAGTTTGCATAATAGTACACGTTAAGGGCACTCTTCACTCACTTGAAAACACCTGCTCCGTAATGTTAACCCGTGAGCAGATTGCTTAATTTCTCGTTTAAATTTGAATATTTTTAAACAATTTTTATTGCATAGAATAGCTGGGGTAACCAATCTTTAATATGGTTATTTTTTACTTTTTCGATTTCGGTTGCAGATTTTTTTAATAAAGGTACTTTCACTTTCGAAACCGGTTTGGAAACTGAAAGTACCTTTAAAAAAAAAAATCTGCAACCAAAATCGAAAAAGTAAAAAACAGTCATATTAAAGATTGAGCTCATCTATCCTATGCAAAAAAAAATAAATAAATAAATAAATAAATAAATAAATAAATAAATAAAATTGTTTAAAAATATTCGAATTTAAACGAGAAGTTCGGAAACAACCTGCCCATTGCTTAACATTACGGAGCGGGTAATTTCAAGTGAGTGAAGAGTCCCCTTAAGTATATATATTTGATAAATATTTCTGATTTTTTTCGTTTTTCAATGAATGGAGGACATACTTATATACTTGTATATCTTCGTTACATGTTTCACCCAATTTCCTCTATTAGAATCTTTGTTATTTTGGGAATATGATAAATATATTATCTATTAAATAACGTATATTTTTTCTCTAGAAGTTTCTTTATATGTAAATTAAATTTATTATGAAAAGAAATAGTTCTTTTCTTCGAAAAATTATGTTTTAACTATTGTTGATAGCCATTCTTGTATCCTATTTTACATCTTAAAAGAACTGAAAGTTGAACTATGAATATTAATATAAAATATTTTGGTTTAAACATTTTTATTGAAATTTTCACGCTCATAAAGTAAAGTTTTCTGATAGACTGATTTAAATATTGCATAACACTTTCAGTTAAAAAAGAAAAAAAAAATCAGGACTCTTTTATTCAACTGTTTTTTAAATTTTGTAAAAACAGAATATGATGACTAGATGACTGAACGACGTTGAAGTTAATACAACTGACAAGAAATAAAAATTGCAATGTATATGTAGTTTGTGAATTGTTGTTTTTCTTTTAAGCAATTTTTAATTTTAACTTTTTCATTTTCAGCAGAATTTCAAAGACCTTATTCTACAGTGAATTATTATAATTATACCAAAAATTCTTTGCATATTTTCTTTAACATCATGTTTTTAATACATTAAGGTTACAAATTAATTTCAAAGCGTTTATCCTTTTTTTTTTTTTTTTTTTTTTTTTTTTTAAGGAAACGCTCCTTAAAAAACACGTGCTAAAACACTTTAAAATGTATTTCTACATTTAATAATTAAATAAGAAATAAGTAGTTATTTTTAGTACCGCGGTAACCGTAAAAAAGACCTGAGGGTATACGCTATAGGCAGGAGGTGTACCCAAAAGAATATACGCTATAGTTTTACATGAGAAACAGAGAGTATACGAAGCTTCTTTAAAAAATCCAGGAGATACACGGCGTATACCTTAGTATACTATCCACTACACTCCTGATTTTTAGTTCATAAAATGTTCCATTTTTAGTCCAGTAACGCACAGTAAAATGTACATTAAAAGCACATTTAAAGAACATTAAATGATTTGCTACAGAGCACGAAAAATGTTGCAACATTACTCTTACTTAAGTCTTTTCGCTTATTATTAATAATATGCTTAATTGGAAAGCATTTTTTTTCATGCAATGAAATGAGGCATACAGCATTTAAGGTAATAATGGGAAAACCTACTATTTAAAATCCTAAGTATTCAAAACAAATGATGGAATAAAAATGTTCTGTAGAACTGGTAAGAGATGCTTGAAAATTTTACTACTTTCATTTGACATTTAGTTCTGATCAAATACTTTTTCCAATCTCCCAATTTAATACGGTTCAGTTATTCTAACTTTGTTTGCAGATGTTGTACCATTTAAATTCTTGCTGCTTTACTGATTTCTTTTTCTTTTTCATACAGAAGCCCACGATGCTTTGCACCACTTCAGTTGCAAGATGCTGGCTTCCCGGCATTACACCGAATGCGGCTTCAAACCCGAGTGACCAGTCGAATATTTACTACATTGCCGGGGACAATAACAATCAGCTCACGAGGCCACAGCTGGATTTTCTATAAGATGTGTATTCCTAGGCCGAATAAAGTACACTGTGTACTCTGCCGAATTCTTAGAGAATTGGTGGCAACAACAAAAAATCTTATAATGATCACCTGCGTGAAATAAAATAATGGACTTTATAAATGCGAACATGTGGACTTTTATTCTTCGTAGTAAAGAGTAAAACAAATATGGAGCGAATAAAAATACAATCAAAATATCTGGCAATGGATTCGAGTTTTAATAAACTCGTACATTATTTATGGACCATTTAAACAAAATGTATATTCGAAAGTATATACAGACAGAATGTAAAATAATGTTAATATTAGTGTTCTATTTTACGAACTTCTTTTGCAGTACATGGGAGTTTGTAAAAAAAAAAAAACAATAGTCTTATGTATAGTGAGAATTTAGAAACTTGTACGATGAGATCGTTATAAAGAATAGTTTCTTTTCATTTTAAAAATTAAATAGTATCAAAGCATTGTATTATGATGTACCTTGAAATATTAGTGTACATATAAAGTAAAATATTTATGAAATTTAACACGTTCACGCCGGCGCGGTGGGTCACACTCGACGGTCGCGCATCTACCAAGTCTCCGGCTTTATGGATACCAGTATTTGAATACGGAAAATGCTGTTTTAATTAATTAGAACAATTAGGCGATTTAAAGGTACAACATTTTCTCTAAAATAATAATGGTGTGCAAAAAGCCGGAGACTTGACAACTCTGAGACAGTCGAGTGTGACCATCCGCGCCGGCGTGAACGTGTTAATGAAGTGGAATATCAATAAAAAGAAGAAACAATCTGTTTCATATAAGCTGTATTACGTAAAATAGTTTTTTCTTTTCACTGCACCTTCATTCTTTCACTCTCTTTGTCAGGTAAATTTTAAAGTATTTTCTTAAAGTACTTTAATTTAAAAGTTAACAAGAAACATTAAAAAAGTATTTAAAAAGAAATCTTTCATTATTTATTTTTGTTATTATTATTGTATTAATTTAAACAAATGCATTTAAAATCCGCAATAGTGAAACCAGGTTATAATGAACCATAGGATATAACGAATGAAAATTTGTCCCTTTCAGTTTTTTATACGTATCCTATAAAATGAATTTAACGATCATATAGATATAGCAAACCGAAAGCTTAGTTTATTATAGCTGGTCTCAGCTACATACTATAAGTTCCTAGTTTCAAACCAACTTCAGGCTAATATTATATCAATATTGTATTTATTAAGTTCTATACTGTAAATACTTTATTGAAAGATCAATATTGTTGAATATTGTTAGGATTATTTTGATGTTTCGTACAATATTTCGCCAATATTTGATAATTAATGATAAACAATATTGTCTTTGTACATCCAAAATGTAAGCATGTGTAAATATTGCACAAAATTGGCTCGATATTATTCTAAAATCCAATCAATATTACTTCATTAATTTGGTATTTTAAATAAACTCTTTATTACGCCATATTACTCAGAAGTAACATGTGTTTTATAAAAGTTTTTATGAGAGACCAAAAGTTGTCAGACGTGATAAGATACCCAGCTCTGAACTTTAAAATCTATAAATTTAAATTAGCTTCTAGAATACATTTTCAAGAAAATACAACTTTTTATGAACCAAGCAGAATGAAAAGTTTCTTAATTATTTTTTAGAACTTGATACAGTCAAAATTTAGAAAAATAAGTTAATCTCTTCCGAAAATATAGGTTGTCCAAATTCTCAAAGCTCGAATGATTTATATTACTTTCAAACAGCTTAGTACATAATTTGTTAGGTAATAAATAAGAACATTTATATTATTTTATGTATATTACTTAAATTTTAAATTATTATTTATTTATAGCATTAAATTTTATTAAATAATTTACATATTACTCCAACAAAATTAAAAATTTTACCAGGAACGCATTATATAAAATTTGCGAATCTTATTTTCGTAAAGGCAAAAGAAAAATTAGTGTGATTTTTTGATAAATTTATTATAAAGATATCTAAATGTCTGGAAGTAAAATATCATTATTTTCCTTATTTCTGTGTTGTTCAGTTCTTAAAGTTTATCTGTATTCAAGGTGATATGTTTTACAAGAGAAAAAACTTGTGTTACAATCTAGTCGTTGTATTTTGCTCCTATTTAAAATGTGACAGAAAATGTAGTCCAAAAATTATGCCTTCTAGTCAATTAATTTGCTTTTATTATTTTGTTGTACATATTAAAAATATTTTTGTTATTAGTTATAGCTATTAATGGAATATCTTATCATTAAAAAAAAATCTTTATGTTATATATTGCAATGTTTTTTAATTTATCCTTTTTGGAAACTCATCTTTGTGATAATAATGTGCAATGTTTTTTTTGTTATCATATTTATATTACTGAAATATCTTATCACTTAAAAAAAAATTTTTTTTTTTAATGCTATATGTAGCAATGTTTTAGAATTTATTCATTTTTTCCAACTCACCTTTGTAATATGATGCGTCGTCAAATATACTATTTTAATTTTATAAGCCAACATTAATATATTTAATAAATAAAAGTATATAAACATATTAATGATATCTAACTTAGCCTAATCTACTATCTAACTTAGTCAATGCTAATAGGAGAAGTATAAACAAAGAAGAAAAAAACTAAAGTAATTCAGAATTTTTTTTTTACTATTTTTTTTTTACTTGTGTAAAGTACCATGTGTCCCAAAAATGACGGGTTTATTTGAAAATTTATATTGTTTTATTTTTATTATTACTTTTTTATACCTTTACAAGAAGAAAGTATTGGAATGTTGAAAATTTTCTACTTCCGGTTTTCGACGGATTTACACGTTTTAAAGGTCAGAGAACCCGTAAAACATGTTTCTACAAAATGTATGTCTGTGACTCTGTCTGTCTGTATGTGACGCGAATTTTGTGGACGCTCTATCTCAAAAAGTAATGCACGGATTTTCATCAAACTTCAGATTCAGTTAGACGTTGACATAAGTTGCTGATTAGGTTTAGGTGTAAATCACCCAACAGGTGGTACGGCTATGCTGCAATTTGCAGGATTTACACGATTTTAGTGATATCTCAAGAACTAATGCACGGAATTTCACACCTTTCGAATCCTCATGACGGACATAGATTTTTATTTATTTGATTTTGGCACTGTGATAGCGAATTTTGAAGTACTAACATGCATGAGATGAAAGAAAGTTTTGGGATTGGCACATCCAACTTGCTTTTATATTGAATTCATATTTTTCAAATATTATTCCGTTCCTCAAAATTTACTGTTTTGCTGAATACATTGCAGCAAGCTATGCATTTATATTGCTTGACATTTTTTTAAGAATTCGTTTTCTAAATATAGACCCGTCAATTTTGGGTTATGACCAGCCTGAGATTTCAAGCGCAAATAAAAGTCCACTACTAACCCTTAAATACATTAGTAAAGTATTAAAATAACACATTTGACACAAAAAATCATGTTTGCGTTGCCAAAATTATAGTCAATAAAGCAGCTGATTTTAATATATAGGAACTGTATTTCTCTTTTGTTTTCAATGATTTTAATGCATGAACGTGGCTCATTCTCTTAATCAGTAATTCATTCAGAAGCTTTATAAGTATCAACTTATGAAACATAAAGGACCAGGTTCCATATCAAAGTCAAGTTCAGAGCCTGGTGTTCATTCGTTGCCCCAGTCTTATACCGTAGTAAAAAATAATCATTCGAAACCTTAGGATACTTACATGAAGATATAAATGCATATTTAGATAAAAGAACTTTAACCTCATCTTTTGTCTTAAATAGATTTGTTGAAGAGTACAAAACGAAGACTAATTGGAAAATGAATTGGAACTAATTGTATTAATTAAGTAAACTGAAATATACATTGAAATAATCAATGTTATGATTGCTTTCGCTTGCTTATAAAAGTAAAACTTTCATGAAAAGAATTAACCAGACACATTTTAGTATATTTTATAATTCATTTAAATTAAAACAATGCATACCAAATATGAAGCGTCTAAAACCAAAGTACGGAATCGTGGCCTAATTGACCAGTACTTTAAGCACGCTCTAGAATAAATATTCACCTTTAGTTATTCGAATGAAAGTTTTAGTATTCTATTGAAGATAGAAACATGCAGTTATATTCACCATAATTGAAATCAGCTACTTTACTAAATACCATTCTAATAATAATTTTCATTTAAACAATAGTTACTACAAAAATCAACAACTATTGTTGAGTAATCACACTGTGCAATAAAAATAACAGCGTGATTTTTTGTTTGCAATTTTATTCATCAAAGCATCATATTCTGCCAACTAGCTATTCACAAGGATCCTGATTAAAGCACTGGGTAAAGCAGTGGCTTTGGACGCCCCAAATTTGATATGCATTTTTTAAAGACTTAAATAGTTCAACTAAAATAAAAAACTTCCAAATGTTTCTGGTTAAACCTTAAAACAATATTTCGTGGAACATTTATTTCTCAAACCAAATTAAAATAATTTCAATTTTGAATATTTTACTTAAAATGTACTCCAGTTCTACTTGTCCTCCATGAGTATAGTTATCGAAAAACTTTTGGAACTTTAAGGTGATGAGGTTAAAAATAAAATATATCTAAATATGTATTTGTATGTTCATGTATGTATTCCAAGGCATCGAAAATGTTTAGTTTTTTTGCGACAATATATGAGAAGAGTCCCCAGATGAAAAACCGGCTCTGATGCGCGTATTTTCATTATCGGGCGATAAGATTCATATCAACAGCAGCTACTTATATGAATCACTGGTTGGTTGAATTAGGCTGTTTTACGAACCAAATAGTTGAAAAGAAAACTGAAATCATAATCATATTTTTTTCTGTGTGTTTTAAGTCATCTGTTTTTATAAGTCAAATTTTAGTAGTGCAGATGTGATTTTTTTCCCCTTTCAAACGGTGCATACTGGCGAAATTTTCATAATTACTTACCAAAGCCTGAAAAAAAAAACTATTTCTATGCTAAACTTTGCATAATTGTTGATTAATATTCTTAGAATATGTTTAGCTCATCCTTAATATATAGGGTAAATGAATGACAGTATATTATAGCTCACACTTTGGATATTTAAAAAATTACTTGGTGATATTGCATATTTAAAAAATTAACGATCTTCAAAATCGTTTCAGAAAACATTAGGGTGCGTCAGTTAATGTAAGCATTTTTATGCATAAGTATATCTATAAAAGAATCTACATATTGAATAATTTCATAATTCTATAGATAGCTCTCTGAAAAAAGTTTGAAATTTAACAATAACCGGTATTAAAAAGCAGAAAAACCAGCGTTTAAAATGCACAAATAATACATAAAAAGCAGCAAACAGCTGTTTCGAATCTACTAGCGAGATTCTTCTTCAGTGAAAGATAGGGAAAAAGGAACAGCGTGCTAGAAAAACCGGTAAGAATAATGAATGAAAGAAAAAAATGAAATATTACCTTTACAACCTCAATCATTTTAATTATTTTTCTCTATTTTTTAAATATTCTCTTATTGTTTATTTCATTGCATAACTGAACAAAATTAGAATAATTTTCAACACAGTAATTTAATTAGTAAATAAATCATATGAGTTGTCAATTTCCAAGTGAGCGAAAAATATCCAGGCTTGGATTCGAACCAGAGGGATCTCTTGGCTGAAGCCGCCAATGCTGTGCCAACTGAACCATCCCGGACGAATCTGAGGGACTTAATTTACCCAGCTAAGCGTAACGATCACCGCATCTGGTCTGATAACTGTAAGAGCTCAACAGAATAAATCACAGGTTATGGAACTCAAATAAACACTGGATGCGTAATTATATTAGATTAATTTTTAATGTAACACAATTATTTAAATAATTGTGTTAAAAATGAATCTAATATAATTACGCAACGTTAAAAATTAATCCAATTATGAATCCAGCGGTTACTGTAGTTCCATAACCTGTGATTTATTCTGTTGTGCTGATTCATTTATCAGACTTGATACGGTGATCGTTATACGCTTAGCTGGGTAAATTAGGTCCTCCAGATTCGTACTGGATGGCTCAATTGGCAGAGCATTGGCGGCTTCAGCCAAGGGATCCCTGGTTAGAATCTTGGCCCGAACATTTTTCACCCACTTGGAAATATACAAAATTGCTTGACTTGTGCACTGAGGTTTATAAAATTTCAATCATATGGTACCCCGTGAGCTGTAAATTTCATAAAATATTAACACCCAAGTTATTTAGTAACACAATTATCCATTTTGACTGTTAGTTTGTTTTTTCAGAACAGTTGAGAAATAGAAAGGTATTCAGGTCTTGGAGAAGATTTCCGTAAATTTTGCGACTATGCGGAAGTTAACGGATCAAATACTCGTACGTAGGGAATTGTACGGGCTACTTTTTTTGCTGTGGAAAACTAAGCCGTTATTAACAAATTAAATGAACCATTATAGAATAAAAATACAATGTTACATTTATTTCCTCCCATTCAAAAATATTGTTTTAGTAAAATTGCTGAAATTAGAGCTTAGTTTTCAGTTTTTTTCACTATTTATTTTGTATATATTGATATGTGTATAGCACTCGAGTAATAAAAGCAACGATACTACTAGAAACATGCTTTTTCATGACTACTGTAGTCCAATATTACAGTAAGAATGAAATAACATATAAAGTATGCTTTTTGTAAATGTTCAATAGATTTTTAAAAAGCATTCCTACAAAAATGTGTATTATTTTTAATGTTATATTTTTTATTCATATTTCCAATATGTGCTAACTACTCGCTGTAAATCACTGAATGTACATTTTAATTTGTTTCTTTCAGATAGTATAATTAAATATCTTGAGCATTTTTTGTTTGTGTGTTTTCTTATCTACTGATTCTTTTATAAAAATCTGAGTTTTAATTCTCAAGCAAATGATATACAAGACACTAGAAAAACTCATCATCACACATGTTCTCACATTTTTGTTTTTCCTCACTCAACAATTTTAATGTTTCTCACACATTTACGAACTTTCTGATTTCAATTTACTTGAAAAGTTCAAGTACTTAAGAATCGAACAGTGAGTGCTTTTCTTGTAAATGCTATACAATTTTAATTACAGCAGGTTGCTTTCCGATGTTCACCATTCTTTTTTATTATTAATTTTTATATATCTTGAAAATTGGTTGAATTATTATGGTTCCATGATGCGCATACTCTCCTTAGAATTTCCAACCGCTATTTTCAGATTTAAAAAAAAAATTATTTAATATTTAAATTTCAGAATTTACAATCTCTTTGACTATTCAGAGAATTTGTTATGTTTTTCTATGGTTAAATAAGGCGAAAAATTTTATTTAAAATTTTAAGCACCTGTTTTATTTATTTATTTTATTTTATTTTATTTTATTTGTTTTATTTTATTTGTTTTATTTATTTATTTTTGAACCGCTATATTTTAGGATTTCATTATTATGTTGTTTTATTTTTTGAAAAACGCTCAACTTTACGGGGATTTTCTGAGACTTGTTAATTATACAGGAAATGGAAATCTCTATTAGATTTCTTGATATCTGAATTTTAAAAAATACTTGATAGTTTTACGCATTTACGAATGAAAATCACTTCGTAAATATGACATATAGTAGCCAGTTTGGATTTGAGGATCACACTTAACAACTTTTATTTTTGAAAATATTTCTCGTAAAACATTGCATTGAATGAGAAAAGATAATCTAAAGAAAATTTATATTGGCAAATTTTACCTGAATGTTTTAAAACAACAAGCAAGGAATGGATTAAAAAACAATTACTTTACGTCGATTTTATTTTATTTATTTATTTTTTTTATTACATGCTTGTGTTTTCTATTTCTTTAAGAGTACTTTTATGAAGTAATTTTTTTCGTTAAATTTGATTGTCCATTTTCTAAGAGAAAAAAAGGATTTTTACTGCATTTTATGAATAATTGGTATAAATTTGTCAAGATTGTTTAAATGTAGATTTTTTTTCTCTAATTAAGAAATATGAAATCTATATTATAAATCAAAAACATTTTCGTGCGTAACGCTGATGTTATATTGACTTGACGGTGGCAACGCCTGACCAATAAATTTCACTTTTACTGAAATTTTCATTACTTCTAAACATCGCACAATTTAATTTTTTTTCACCAGCAAATAGGAGGAGAGTGGGGGGTGTTCTTTCAAATGCAATTTTTTTGGAAGTTGTATCGCAATTTATTGGATTTTGTGTGTGTGTGTGTGTGTAGTTTTAAAAAGAACTTTCAAACACGAATTTTTTATATATATATATCTCTATTGCGTGCTGTCCTATTAACCCTTTCAGGGGCAAGGATTTCTGCTCAAAAAATCTTGAAATAATTGATTGGCACCACAATTTACGAACAAATTTATTTGAAAATAATCAAACGCTTTTCTTCACACATAGTATGAGTGCAAAATTGTACTAAAAAATTCGTTGTGCCATTTGGGAGTTTGGGATTAAAATTAAGCGTTTTCACCATACAAACGGCTCCAAGAAAGATTAATCTTTTTCCACTTTAACAATATAAATAGTTTAGCGTTAGTTTACATCTAATATTCAATAATGGCATTAAACTTCATCAGTAAATAAGTAAAATAACATAAATGAAGCACAAATTTAACAGACGTGTAATCGAACTAAGCGTTTAATAAACCACAGAAATCGTCAGAATAAAAAAAAGCTACTGTAAGTAGCGAAAGTAAGAAGTTTGTCTTTGGTTATTTCTTCGGCTATCAACTCCTGGCATGCGGCTGATACGAAGGTATCTCTTTAAACTTCAAAACTCTATTTGAATGCATTATTGATATTTTTCATATGAGACGTTGATTTTGTAAGTGCATATTGTGAAGGAGAAAAAATTAGTTAAAGCTAAATCTTATTACAAATTAACATAAAATTTATATTTTTAATCCTTTCACAATAAATATTTTTTTTAATATCAATATAAATTTGTCTCTAGTCATTTATTATGTCACGCTATTTCATATGCGTTGAGCTTGAAAGTAAGGGAAGTCTACGTTAGAAAGAAGTAGCTTTTAAGTTGCATAATATTAACAAACACACTCAGAATTTCATCATGAATACTTTTAAAAACTTCTCTATCGAAATTGAGAAATATAATGATAGGCATACATTTTTTTCCTTTTTTCACCTTTTTCTTACAATTTTTTTTTTTTTTTTGCTTTATTGTAACTTTAGTAAAGAAGGATGAAATAATGTAATAAACTAAATAAGGAAATAATATAAAATTTTCATTTTTTTATATTAAATTCCATGCTAAGAAAATCGGTGTTTTCAACAAATCATTACTTTTTTAAGGGAGACAAATCCATTGTCTCATACCAAAACCATGATTTTGTTGTTGTTGTTGTTGTTGTTAACACAGAGAACCAATATTTTATATCAAACCTCCGCCTAACAGACGGGTCCAATGGATCCGATAGGTACATTCAAAATTATTTTTCTTGTGGAAAAAAGAAGACTGAAACTTCTGTAAATATGTGACTTTTGTCAATATGGGATTTTTTCTGTAAATATGTGAAAAACTCACATATTCACAGAATTTTCAGTCATATTTTTCTTAAGAAAAATCATTTTGAATGTACTTGTCGGGTCCATTGGATCCGTCTGGTAGGCGGAGGGTTAAATTTACATGAAATGAGACCACAAAAATTATAAAATAAGTCTATTACTGCTTAAAAAAATTTGTAAACCCTTTCAAATGCAAATCATAAAATATCTCGAAATAACATAAAGTGGACTTGCTCCACTTTCAAAATCAATGGCTCATATGAAAATGCTTTGCGTGTTATTAGTGGACAATCTAAAAAAATATAAGTAAAAAATCTGTTACAGTTTTCAATTTAAGGAAAAAAAAGGGGGGGAAATCATGCGTCCAGCATAGATTATGTAATACTTTCCAACACATTCAGAATACTGTAACAAAACGTCACAGTTCATTAAACTGAAAAGTGATGTCTAAATAAGAAATTTGAAAACCGCATAACGCATTTTAAAACCCAATTTCTGCTATTAGCATCAATAGTCGAAAAAATATCTTTTTTTTTTTTTTTTTTTTTTTTTTTTTTTTTTTTTGTGCAGCCCTGTATAGGATCTATAGATTTGTCTAAAAGTTAGTTCAGTTAAATGAATAGCACAGTTTAAATTTTTCATTAAGCAATTTCCGTGTATAAACGGAAATGTTCTTCAGGAGTTTTTTGCAGCCCTATATAGGATCTATATAATTTATACACACCAAGAAATATTTTTAAAAAATAGTTCAATTTTAAAACGCGTACCATAACTGAAAACGCACTCTCAGTAATTATTGTTCCTAGGCTTCAATAGTTCAATTATTGTTCGGTAATCAAATTCTTTTGTGTGTCCCTGTAAAGCAATAAATACTATGCACACCCTATTCTACAGTAAGCGCCGTGTAGTACATCTCAGTAACATATACAAACTACAGTATGTTTGTATAATATCTTTAAAAAACACTGCAAACCATGTTTCTTGAGTATTTAGACCGTAATGTAACGTAATTCTTTTGAGTATCTCTGTGAACAAACCGTAAAGGTTACGCACTTTATTTTCAATACCGAACATGCCATAGTGATATCCAATAACATCTATGAATTTCATGGCAATCGGACTATATTTACGCGAGTTAGAGAACGGACAGATGGACAGATAAACCCAATTCATAAACACTTTTCAACTTTGTTAGAAAGTGTTAAAAAAGGTTTTTCCCTATGTTCTGTAATCGTTAGATACCCTAATTTTATTAGCAGATAGCGTACTATTACTATATTTCAATAAAATTTAAACGTATTTTGAGACTTTTGGAGACACTGTATATGAAAGCAAGACGAAAATATTTTCCTGAACCATTTCAAGCTTTTAATGATATTTTTCACATTTTTACTCCATTTTCTTTTCTGTTAGCTTATATTTGATTTATTTTATTTGAAATTCTCAAGAAAAAATAAAGTCCTACTTTAAATGAGTAGAATTCCATGTCGATGCACATCTCAACTCTGTCTCCGAAGTCCTGTTTGTGACGCTTTCATAATGTCATCAGTTAACTGTAAAACACGTTTTTCAACAACAGAAGTAACCTCGCGGAAAAAAAGTAATTTGAAACTTTTCATTTCAGGGCGTTCAAGATAAAAATTGCAAAATTTGGAATCTTAGCTCTTTAAGCTCTATTTTCAAAGATTTTCTTTTTAATTCACACAGTTATAATGTGACTTTGGCATAAAAACAGGGACGCTGGCGGCGGGAGAGTCAGGGGAGGGCTATTGCCTCATCCTGTAATTTGAAATTTAATTAAATGATTATTTCCCTTTACTTTAATGATTTTGAAAACAAATTAATATAGTTTATTCTACCTAAGAAACTTAAAATAATTGAACTCTAAAAGTAAAAGAAACTAAAGAATTTTCTTCTGGGAGAAGAAATTCTCTCTCTCTTTCTTTCTTCTCCCCCCCCCCCCCTGAACTCCCTGTGGGAGACAATTTTTCCTTCTGTTGTTCTGCTACGTTCAAGTGCTTAAAAAAATGTGTATATCTTAAACGAATGGTGGGCAGGAGACAAACTCACCTGATGAAAAACAGCCTGTATTAATTCTTCATTAAGAAAAAAGTCAGTAAATATTTTTATAGGTGGATAATTTGTATAGTTTTAGAAAATAATTGTCCGATTTTTAAAATTATTAGGATGAGCTAAGCGAATCCTCTACTAGGCTACACAAATTACATTTTGTCGTACACTTTACAAAAAAACTATTCAGTATTTTGACTTGAAATTAACATAAAAATAAATAATGATCTGTAGATTTGCACAATATTATTATTATTTTTTTTTTTTTTTTTTTTTTTTTTTTTTTTTTTTTTTTACAGAATAACCTTAAAAATTTATTATTTTAATTAATTTATTTTACATGTTTTTTCCATTACGGACGCATTTTTGCAAATAAAAAATGAAACATATATATTTTCAGAAGAAAAAATAAACCATGGAGTTTGTCATTATAGACAGAATCATGATTAATTAAATAGTTTCACGACTTCTTTTATGAAATTTTTAAAATACCTTTTTTATGAAAATTATAGCAGATTTTTAATGAATTAAAATTTGTGAAAATTCAATTATTTACATTCTAAATTTCTAACATTCTAAAAAATTCAATTATTTACATACTATTACACATTATTTACATTAGTATTAGTTAAAAGTATTTTTCAGTGTTAAGAATTCCAATACACAATTTATTCTTATTATGTGAAATCATTTACACAGACGATACTTACGCATTTTAAAAGAATTATATTGTGATTTTTTTTTTTTTAAAGTGGCAACAAAAGAATTGTAAAAAAATAAAATTAACTGTTAAATTCGTTATATCATAAACACTCTTTTACTCCGTGATCATAAATAAAAAATTCTGAGGAAATTCTTAGTTATTTGGCTGAATTTACATTTCTAAAATTAAAATGATCCAAAACATAAAATAACGTTTTTACTTAATAACGATGCAAAAATAATATAAAAAATAATATAAAAAATATTGTTACTTTCAAATATTTATCTTACAAAATAATGCTTCGCGAATCCAAACAAAGCATGGCTTTTGCTAGTTTAAAATGTACTTTTTTTTTTCTATTTACTAAGTTTTGGTACTCTACCAGTCTATGATTTCTCCTCCTTTGACAGACTCATGGCTACATAAAATCACCCCTACTCCCAGCATAACATATAACAGGGCCCTGGTCGGAAAACTGGTGAATACTTGGAAGCATCCAAAACTTTGAATTATTCCAACACGAGAAAACTTATTTCTGTATAAAATTTACATTTTTGTACAGTATTCATTTTTAATTCATTTTATCAAGATGAAAATTTTCACCTGTTCTATAGTTTTTGCTAAAATATTTTTTTATAGATCCCATTTTATGAATCCTACTTTCCTAAAACCCAGTCCACGAACGAATTTGTCTGCTTTTGTGATTTAGTTTTTATAATGAGAGGAATGGTGGCATTTTTAAAGCTTTTCCTGTTATGTTTCTTGCTGATTTATGCCTTCTATTTCAAATTACAAAAAATATATACGCATAAGGTACGTTGATCATGTACCAGGTCTGAGTCACTAATTTTTTTCAGTTGAAGAATAAGATTCCAATACATTTCTTAAAAACGACTGAAAGAAAACTGATTGAATAAAACTCTTAACTGTCTATAAACACTTTGGAATACTCTTTTTTTTTTCTATTGGTGGAGAAGTTTATTTTTAGCTGTTGCTCTCTTATGCAAAAATGCATGAATACAAAATTTATTACGATTATATATATTAAATTCAGTAATACGGAAATAATAGTACTCCATCTTAAATGAGAAATAATCACTATGGCAACCTAGAATCATTACCTATCGTGGATCTCATTGAATTAATTACGGATGATAGGCTTAATAGAATGAAGAAAACTTTCATCAATACCTTTTTAAGTTTTGATTCGATTTTCATAAAATTTGAAATGACTCGACAAAATTCTGCAACGATTATATATATTAAATTTCAAACTATTCGGTTGGGTAGTTTTTGCACTGTTATATGCGGGCAGACGGACAGACAGACTGGCGTACCAAACGACGACTATCGGTGCTAAGTATTTATATAATTACGAAAGCACCTAAAACGTTTTTATTTTAAATAGTGTTTCTTTAATATTATGTTTTATTTTGCATTAAACTAAACGTTGATATACTCTATTACATTCTACATAATTTGTTAGATAAGTCGAAAACTTAAAAAATAGTTTTCTATTATTTGTTTAGTTGTGGCCCAGTTTTGGGTCACTATTTGTTAAACTGTACAATTGTGAACATGGCGGTCCATTGCTACAGTATATGCCAAATTTCATATTTCTGCTCAGTTTATTTTAATTAAGTATATTTTGTGAATCTAAGCCTTTGTATATAATAGTTTATTTAGTTTTTTTGTTTATCAAAACCAGTATCACAAATGGCACACTTCTGGGGTAGCGAAAGTGTAACTTCTCTAATCCATCAGACATATGATTATTAAAAGAAGTTAATAGCTGAAATAGCACTTTAAAGTTTATTAATTGGTTGGTTGGTTAAACTTTTATTATTGGATTTAACCTCTATTCCTTTCATCATAAAAACTAAACTGCTTGGATTTTTGTTTTTACATTTTGACTTCACTTTTTAATCGCTGAATGCTTTTTGCGTTTTGCCTTAAAAGAAAATCAATAAATAACAACATCTATGCTGATTTCCTCATTAAAAAAATTTTATTTTTATCTGAATTTGCAAAATGCCTTCAAGACAGTGTGGCCAAGAAAGTGAGAAATTTTCATAAGCATTTAAATTAAATTCTTTACAATAAAAATTTTTGATGATTTGTATATCATTCACATGCTTAAAGCCCTTAAATAATTTTTAATCGTGTGAATTTAGGTTAGCGGCAATTAAATTGATATTTTAAGGGGTTTGTAATTTTAGGTACGTATTGTGAAACTAAATTACTAGTCTGAACTACCGATCATAACTGCCTTCCAATGATTGTTTGACCTCCAATGGTCGATTTGTGACGTCATTTAAAACAATCTTCCTTTCACTTACACTACATATATAGTAGTGATGTGTATATGAATCAAAAATTAACATTTAATAAATTTATTCACTTGCATGCTATCACTACATTTGGATAGATAAATTCACCTGATACAATCACAGAATTCTGCGACTAAATAAGGCAAATAATTACTATTTAAAATTTGTGGTATCTAATTCTAAAAATGAACATGAAAAAATACTTCCAAAAGAAAAATCTGTGCAGTATAGGGTTAATTATTCTTACTGTTGCGTTTAAATGTTGGACATGTTAGATTTCATCATTGCTCTTTATCGCAGCATATGCTTTTTAGGGTTTCGTTCATCTGACGAAACCCTATTCGTCTCGCTCCTCTGTCTGTCTGTCTGTCCGTCTGTCCGTCACAGAGCCCGTTCTCAGAAACTACACATGTTGAAGATTTGAAATTTTGCATACTTATAGATGACCACCACACATCATACGACAAATCATAAAATTTTGAAAAAATCGTACATTTAACCCTTTGGGCTCCCACATGTGTATTTTAAACAATTCTTTCTAAGTGAGTCCCTAATTAGGTTGCAGGCATGAAATTTTGCGTACTTATAGATGGACACCTCAGATCAAACGACAAATCATAAAATTTTGAAAAAGTCATTCATTTAACCCTTTGGGCTCCCACATGTGTATTTTAAACAATTCTTTCTATGTGAACCTCTAATTACATTGGAGGCGTGAAATTTTGCATACTTATAGCTGAATACCTCACATCAAAGGACAAATCATAAAATTTTGAAAAAGCCGTACATTTAACCCTTTGGGCTCCCACATGTGTATATTAAACAATTCTTTCTATGTGGACCTACCTCTAATTAGATTGGAGGCGTGAAATTTTGCATACTTATAGCTGAATACCTCACATCAAAGGACAAATCATAAAATTTTGAAAAAGTCGTACATTTAACCCTTTGGGCTCCCCCATGTGTATTTCAAACAATTCTTTCTATGTGAGCCTCTAATTAGGTTGGAGGCGTAAAATTTTACAAACTTATAGCTGAACACCTCACATCAAACGAAAAACTATAAAATTTTGAAAAAGTCGTACATTTAACCCTTTGGGCTCCCACATGTGTATTTTAAACAATTCTTTCTACGTGAACTTTAATTAGGTTGGAGGAGTAAAACATTGCATACTTATAGCTGAATACCTCACATCAAACGACAAATCATAAAATTTTCAAAAAGTTGTATATTTAACCCTTTGGGCTCCCACATGTGTATTTTAAACAATTCTTTCTAAGTGAGTCCCTAATTAGGTTGCAGGCATGAAATTTTGCGTACTTATAGATGGACACCTCAGATCAAACGACAAATCATAAAATTTTGAAAAAGTCATTCATTTAACCCTTTGGGCTCCCACATGTGTATTTTAAACAATTCTTTCTATGTGAACCTCTAATTACATTGGAGGCGTGAAATTTTGCATACTTATAGCTGAATACCTCACATCAAAGGACAAATCATAAAATTTTGAAAAAGTCGTACATTTAACCCTTTGGGCTCCCCCATGTGTATTTCAAACAATTCTTTCTATGTGAGCCTCTAATTAGGTTGGAGGCGTGAAATTTTACAAACTTATAGCTGAACACCTCACATCAAATGACAAACTATAAAATTTTGAAAAAGTCGTACATTTAACCCTTTGGGCTCCCACATGTGTATTTTAAACAATTCTTTCTACGTGAACCCTAATTAGGTTGGAGGAGTGAAACATTGCATACTTATAGCTGAATACCTCACATCAAACGACAAATCATAAAATTTTCAAAAAGTTGTATATTTAACCCTTTGGGCTCCCACATGTGTATTCTAAACAATTCTTTTTAAGTGAGCCCCTAATTAGGTTGCAGGCATGAAATTTTGCGTACTTATAGATGGATACCTCAGATCAAACGACAAATCGAAAAAGTCATACATTTAACCCTTTGGGCTCCCACATGTGTATTTTAAACAATTCTTTCTATGTGAACCTCTAATTACATTGGAGGCGTGAAATTTTGCATACTTATAGCTGAATACCTCACATCAAAGGACAAATCATAAAATTTTGAAAAAGCCGTACATTTAACCCTTTGGGCTCCCACATGTGTATATTAAACAATTCTTTCTATGTGGACCTACCTCTAATTAGATTGGAGGCGTGAAATTTTGCATACTTATAGCTGAATACCTCACATCAAAGGACAAATCATAAAATTTTGAAAAAGTCGTACATTTAACCCTTTGGGCTCCCCCATGTGTATTTCAAACAATTCTTTCTATGTGAGCCTCTAATTAGGTTGGAGGCGTGAAATTTTACAAACTTATAGCTGAACACCTCACATCAAACGAAAAACTATAAAATTTTGAAAAAGTCGTACATTTAACCCTTTGGGCTCCCACATGTGTATTTTAAACAATTCTTTCTACGTGAACTTTAATTAGGTTGGAGGAGTAAAACATTGCATACTTATAGCTGAATACCTCACATCAAACGACAAATCATAAAATTTTCAAAAAGTTGTATATTTAACCCTTTGGGCTCCCACATGTGTATTTTAAACAATTCTTTCTAAGTGAGTCCCTAATTAGGTTGCAGGCATGAAATTTTGCGTACTTATAGATGGACACCTCAGATCAAACGACAAATCATAAAATTTTGAAAAAGTCATTCATTTAACCCTTTGGGCTCCCACATGTGTATTTTAAACAATTCTTTCTATGTGAACCTCTAATTACATTGGAGGCGTGAAATTTTGCATACTTATAGCTGAATACCTCACATCAAAGGACAAATCATAAAATTTTGAAAAAGTCGTACATTTAACCCTTTGGGCTCCCCCATGTGTATTTCAAACAATTCTTTCTATGTGAGCCTCTAATTAGGTTGGAGGCGTGAAATTTTACAAACTTATAGCTGAACACCTCACATCAAATGACAAACTATAAAATTTTGAAAAAGTCGTACATTTAACCCTTTGGGCTCCCACATGTGTATTTTAAACAATTCTTTCTACGTGAACCCTAATTAGGTTGGAGGAGTGAAACATTGCATACTTATAGCTGAATACCTCACATCAAACGACAAATCATAAAATTTTCAAAAAGTTGTATATTTAACCCTTTGGGCTCCCACATGTGTATTCTAAACAATTCTTTTTAAGTGAGCCCCTAATTAGGTTGCAGGCATGAAATTTTGCGTACTTATAGATGGATACCTCAGATCAAACGACAAATCGAAAAAGTCATACATTTAACCCTTTGGGCTCCCACATGTGTATTTTAAACAATTCTTTCTATGTGAACCTCTAATTACATTGGAGGCGTGAAAATTTGCATACTTATAGCTGAATACCTCACATCAAAGGACAAATCATAAAATTTTGAAAAAGTCGTACATTTAACCCTTTGGGCTCCCCCATGTGTATTTCAAACAATTCTTTCTATGTGAGCCTCTAATTAGGTTGGAGGCGTGAAATTTTACAAACTTATAGCTGAACACCTCACATCAAACGACAAACTATAAAATTTTGAAAAAGTCGTACATTTAACCCTTTGGGCTCCCACATGTGTATTTTAAACAATTCTTTCTAAGTGAACCCTAATTAGGTTGGAGGAGTGCAAATATTGCATATTTATAGCTGAGTACCTCACATCAAACGACAAATCATAAAATTTTCAAAAAGTAGTATATTTAACCCTTTGGGCTCCCACATGCGCATTTTAAACAATTCTTTTTAAGTGAGCCCCTATTTAGGTTGGAGGTGTGAAATTTTGCATACTTATAGCTGAGTACCCCACATCAAACGACAAATCATAAAATTTTGAAAAAGTCGAACATTTAACCCTTTGAGCTCCCACATATGTATTTTAAACAATTCTTTCTAAGTGAACCCTAATTAGGTTGGAGGCGTGAAATTTTGCATACTTATAGTTGAATACCTCACATCAAACGACAAATCATAAATTTTCAAAAAGTCGTACATTTAACCCTTTGGGCTCCCACAAGTGTATTTTAAACAATTCTTCTTAAGTGAGCCCCTATTAAGGTTGGAGGTGCGAAATTTTGCATAATTATAGCTGAACACCTCACATCAAATGACAAACCATAAAATTTTGATAAAGTCGTACATTTAACCTTTTGGGCTCCCACATGTGTACTTTAAACAATTCTTTCTAAGTGACACCCTATTTACGTTGGAGGTGTGAAATTTGGCATACTTATAGCTGAACACCTCACATCAAATGACAAACCATTAAATTTTGAAAAGTCGTACATTTAACCTCTTGGGCTCCCACATGTGTATTTTAAACAATTCTTTCTAAGTGAGCTCCTAATTAGGTTGGAGGCGTGAAATTTTGCATACTTATAGCTGAGCACCTCGCATCAAACGACAAATCATAAAATTTTCAAAAAGTCGTACATTTAACCCTTTGATCCCCAACATGTGTATTTTAAACAATTCTTTCTAAGTGAGCCCCTAATTAGGTTGGAGGCGTGAAATTCTGCATACTTATAGCTGAGCATCACACATCAAACGGCAAATCATAAAATTTTGAAAAAGTCGTACATTTAAGCTTTTGGGTTCCTACATGTGTATTTTAAACAATTCTTTCTAAGTGACACTCTATTTAGGTTGGAGGCGTGAAATTTTGCATACTAGCTGAACACCATCATGCGACAAATCATAAAAATTTGAAAAAGTCGTACATTTAACCCTTCGGGCTCCCACATGCGTGTTTTAAGCAATTCTTCCTAACTGAGCCCCTTATTAATTTGGAGATTTGAAATTTTGCATGCTTATTATAGCAGAACACCTGAGGCCAGGCGACAAATTATAAAATCTTGAAAAAGTCTTACGTTTAACCCTTTGAGCTACCACATATGTATTTTAAGCAATTCTTTCTAAGAGAGCCCTTAATTAAGTTGGAGATATGAATTTTTGCGTACGTATAGCTGAATACCTCAAACCACACGGCAAATCATAAAATTTTCAAAAAGTCTTATATTATTTACTCCTCCGGGCTCTAACTTGTGTATTTTAAGCAATTTTTCTAACCTCCGCCCTTTTCACCAGGGGAGCACTTTTCCAACTTTTGCCGACACCCATTTGACCATTCTTTCATATTATAAATCATAGCCTTACATATTTGAGTTCCACTTTTTACCGCCAGGGGCGCCTACTTATCTCGGGTGCTATGGGCCCAATCCCTTCGACTAATATATATACGGATAGTATGAAAAACGGAGTTTCGTTCGGATAGAGATTTGTTTAGAATAGAGTGCGCCCCTGGTTGCGAAATGTGGAACTAACAGATTTTTCAAAAGGATAAATTGTTTTGAAATGAATATTAAACGAAACCCTCTGTGCGATCTGTGATCACACTTACCCACTTGTTTGCCATATTTTGTCTTAAAATACATTTTTTTTGTGTGATTTAACAAACCATTTAGGTATGTTTAGTTTTCTGCTAGCGATACTCATGGCAGACATTCGGATATGACTTTTTTTTTTCTGCCAGTTTTATTTCATTTCTAATATCGAATGAGAAAATGTTGAACACAGAAAATCTCTAAGTAGGATATGCTTTATCCAGAAGAACAGTTTATAAAAAATTTGTGATTAAATCCTTACAAATTCTTCCTGGGTGTTAATGCCATGCCATTTCATGACAAGACTGCACAATGCTATTTTTGTGTGCGCTATGTAATTTATCAAATATGCCATGTTATACTGCTTTTATTTTATTTTTTCACTGAATAAACTTTATTTGTTTCTAATTGGTAGGGTATTTTGTATTATAATTGTATTTTGTCCGTTAAAATTTTAAATTCCTTATTTTCCTGCCTACAACAATAGTAATAAGCCTTAATAGATCATTCATTAATTGATACTCACTATTGAGCTTTTTTGCAACTCACTCACTATAGATATAAAACCTATAAGAAATCCGCCCTTTTTCCTCCATGTTGATTTGAACTAGTTACTTTCTTCTATCTTTACAAGAAGAAAGTATTGGATTCATGAAAATTTTCGAATTCCGGTTTTCGACGGATTTACACGTTTTAGAGGTCAGAGAACCCGAAAAACATGTTTTTAGAAAATGTCTGTCTGTGAGTCTGTCTGTCTGTCCGTCTGTCTGTCTGTCCGTCTGTCTGTCTGTCCGTCTGTCTGTGTGTCTGTGTGTGACACAAATTTTGTGGGCGCTCTATCTCAAGAACTAATGCACGGAATTTAACAAAAAATCATATTCAGTTAGTCCCTGATACAAATTGATGCTGATTAGTTTTTGGTGGAAATCGCTCAATAGGTGGCGCTGCTATGCTGCATTTTTTATGATTTCCGAAATGGCTCTATCTCAAGAACTAATGCACGGATTTTCATGAAACTTCAGATTCAGTTAGTCCTTGATATGACTTGATGCTAATTAGGTGTTGGTGTAAATCACTCAACAGGTGGCGCTGCTATGCTGCATTTTTTACGATTTCCGCAATGGCTCTATCTCAAGAACTAATGCACAGATTTTCATCAAACTTCAGATTAGTTAGTCCTTGATATGACTTGATGCTGATTACGTGTTGGTGCAAATCGCTCAACAGGTGGCGCTGCTACGCTGCATTTTTTACGATTTCCGCAATGGCTCCATCTCAAGAACTAATGCACGGATTTTCATGAAACTTCAGATTTAATTAGTCCTTGATATGACTTGATGCGGATTACGTGTTGGTGTAAATCGCTCAACAGGTAGCGCTGCTGTGCTGCATTTTGCACGATTCCTGCAATAGCTCTATCTCAAAAACTAATGCACGAATTTTCATCTAACTTCAGATTTAGTTAGATGTTAACACAAGCTGTTGCTGATTAGGTTTTGGTGTTAATCGTCTAATAGGTGGTCATGCTATGCTGGCATTTTCATGATTTTCGCAATAACTCTATCTCAAAAAGTCCTTCCGGCCAGTGCCGGGAGGAAGAGGTAGCTTTCATATTCCTTATTTTTAAAAAGCCAACTTATATTATTCAAACACACGAAGCTCAATTAAGTGAAAACCGAATGTAGGAGATTCAATACTAATTTTTATCAATACTAAATCATTATGAATGAGAATTTCGCGAAATTAGTCAGCTTTATCCAAGCTGCTTTTATTTAAAGTCACTTATATTTGGCTGCCAAATTCGGCGATTTCTTAAAGTGCCTGCCATTTTAAGACAACATGGTAGATGAGGCTAACCAGTGAACTTTGTCGAGACCTTAGTAATTGCTGTGCACATGCTCACTCATATCGGAATCGGTTGATATATACGAGTGCTGTCGCAGGCAAAAAATCAGATTTTTCAAAATGTCACCCACTTTAGAAATTGAAACTGCTATATCTGAGCCATTTTTTAAGATAAAGACAAACAAAAAATGCTCCTGAATCCTTATATCAAGGTCAAATACTTAAGAAAGAAACCTTTTTCAATTTCTAATTTTTTGCACCTCACTTTAAATATAATTTTTTTTTAATTTAATGGCCGCCATTTTGAAACAAGATGGCTGATGAAGCTGGCCAGCGAACTTGGTCGAGATATTGATGTATACTATCCACATGCCTTCTTCCATCGAAATAGGCGAATAAGTGTGGTATCGCGTGACAAATACAAGATCGTTTCAAAGTGTTAGCCATGATAGAAATTCAAAGTGCTATAATTCAAGCCCTTTTTAAGATATAAACAAAAGAACAAATTTTCAGAAACAAAAACTGCTCCAGAATTTTTGTATCAAGGCCAAACACATAAAAAAAATCTTTTTCATTTTCCCATTTTTTAATATGTCATTTTAAATTTTAAATTACATTTTTTTTAATGGCAACCCTTTTGAAACAAGCTGGCGAATGAAGCTGGCCAATGATCTCGGTCGAGACATTGGTATGTACTATGTATAGACCAAGTTACATTCAAATCGGTTCATAAATACGCCTGTTATCGCGTGACAAATATCAGGTCGTTTTAAAATGTCAGCCACAATAGAAATTCAAAAAAGTCCTTCCGGCCAGTGCCGGGAGGAAGAGGTAGCTTTCATAATCCTTATTTAAAAAAAAGCCAACTTATATCATGCAAACACACGAAGCTCAATTTAGTGGAAACCGAATATAGGAGATTCAATACTAATTTTTATCAATATAATGAATGAGAATTTCGCGAAATTAGTCAGCTTTATCCAAGCTGCTTTTCTTTAAAGTAACTTATATTTGGCTGCCAAATTCGGCAATTTCTTAAAGTGCCTGTCATTTTAAGACAACATGGTGGATGAGGCTAAGCAGTGAACTTGGTCGAGACCTTAGTAATTGCTGTGCACATGCTCACTCACATCGGAATCGGTTAATATATAGGAGTGCTGTCGCATGCAAAAAATCAGATTTTTCAAAATGTCACCCACAATAGAAATTGAAACTGCTATATCTGAGCCATTTTTTAAGGTAAAGACAAACAAAAAATGCTCCTGAATCCTTATATCAAGATCAAATACTTAAGAAAGAAACCTTTTTCAATTTCTAATTTTTTTGCACCTCACTTTAAATATATATATATTTTTTAATTTAATGGCCGCCATTTTGAAACAAGATGGCTGATGAATCTGACCAGCGAACTTGGTCGAGGTGTTGATGTATACTATCCACATGCCTTCTTACATCGAAATAGGCGAATACGTGTGTTATCGCGTGACAAATACAAGATCGTTTCAAAATGTTAGCCATGCTAGAAATTCAAAGTGCTATAAATCAACCATTTTTTAAGATATCAACAAAAGAACAAATTTTCAGAAACAAAAACTGCTCCGGAATCTTTGTATCAAGGCCAAACACATAAAAAAAATCTTTTTCATTTTCCAATTTTTTAATACCTCATTTTGAATTTTAAATTTAATTTTTTTTAAATGGCAAACCTTTTGAAACAAGACGGCGAATGAAGCTGGCCAACGAACTCGGTCGAGACATTGGTATGTACTATGTACAGACCAAGTTACATCCAAATAGGTTCATAAATACGCCTGTTATCGCGTGACAAAAATCAGGTCGTTTTAAAATGTCAGCCACAAAAGAAATTCAAAATGCTATTACTCAGCCATTTTTTTTAGATATAGACGAAAGAAAACTGTTCCGGAATCTTTGTATTAAGGTCAAACACATACAAAAAAAATCTTTTTCATTTTCCAATTTTTTTGGTATCTCATTTAAATTTTTTTATTTTTTTATTTTTTCAATGGCCGCCATTTTGAAACGAGATGGCGATGAAGCTGGCCAACGAACTCGGTCGAGATATTTGTATGTACTATGTACACACCAAGCTACCTCCAAGTCGGTTCATAAATACGCCTGTTATTACGTGAGAAAAATCAGGACGTTTCAAAATGTCAGCCACGCTAGAAATTCAAAATGCTATAACTCAGCCATTTCTTAAGATATAGACGAAACAAAAACTGCTCCCGAATCTTTTTATCAAGGTCAAACACATAAGAAAAAAATATTTTTCCATTTTTAATTTTTTGGTACCACATTTCAAGTTTTAAATTTTTTTTTAAATTTTAAATGGCCGCCATTTTGAAACAAAACGGCGGATGAAGCTGGCCAACGAACTCGGTCGAGACATTGGTATGTACTATGTACAAACCGAATTACATCGAAATCGGTTCATAATTACGGGAGTTACAGTGTGACATAGGTCAGATATATATATATATATATATATATATATATATATATATATATATATCAATTTTGAACGGAGTGTGGTTTCGGGGTCTGGGGGTCATGATCGATGAAAATATACCAAAATTTTTGAAATCGCTTTCCTCCGAACGGCTGCAATAGGTAGCTTTTTTGTAAAGAAAGCTACCTAATATTATAACTCAGCCATTTTTTTAGATGTAGACGAAACAAAACCTGTTTCGGAATCTTTGTATTAAGGTCAAACACATACAAAAAAAATCTTTTTCATTTTCCAATTTTTTGGTATCTCATTTTAAATTTATTTTTTTTTAATATTTTTAAATGGCCACCATTTTGAAACAAGATGGCGAATGAAGCTGGTCAACGAACTCGGTTGAAATATTTGTATGTACTATGCACACACCAAGATACATCCAAATCGGTTCATAAATACGTCTGTTATCACGCGGCAAAAATCAGGACGTTTCAAAATGTCAGCCACGCAAGAAATTCAAAATGCTATAACTCAGCCATTTTTTAAGATATAGACGAAACAAAAACTGCTCCCGAATCTTTTTATCAAGGTCAAACACATAAGAAAAAAACATTTTTTCAATTTTCAATTTTTTGCTACCACATTTCAAATTTAAATTTTTCTTAAAATTTTAAATGGCCGCCATTTTTAAACAAGATGGCGGATGAAGCTGGCCAACGCACTCGTTCGAGACATTGGTGTGTGCTATGTATAAACGAAGTTACATTCAAATCGGTTCATAAATACGCCTTTTATCGCGTGACGAAATTCAGGAAGTTTCAAAATGTCAGCTTCGCTAGAAATTCAAAATGCTATAACTCAGCCATTTTTTAAGATATAGACGAAACAAAAACTGCTACGGAGTCTTTGTATAAAGGTCAAATACATAAGAAAAAAATATTTTTCCATTTTCAATTTTTTGGTACCACATTTCAAATTTTAAAATTTTAAAAAAATTTTAAATGGCCGCCATTTTGAAACAAAATGGCGGATGAAGCTGGCCAACGAACTCGGTCGAGACATTGGTATGTACTATGTACTCACCGAATTACATCCAAATCGGTTCATAAATACGAGAGTTACAGTGTGACATAAGTCAGATATATATATATATATATATATATATATATATATATATATATATATTATATATATATATATATATATATATATATATCAATTTTGAACGGAGGGTGGTTTCGGGGTCTGGGGGTCATGATCGATGAAAATATACCAAAATTTTTTGAAATCGCTTTCCTCCGAACGGCTGCAACAGGTAGCTTTTTGTAAAGAAAGCTACCTAAAACTAATGCAGGGATTTTCCCCAAACTTCAGATTCAGTTAGACTTTGACGTAAGTGGTTGCTTGGTAGTTTTGTTTAACATAGGTTTTGGTGTAAAGCACCCAATAGGTGGGGCTGCTAGGCTGAATTTGTCTGTATTTACACGATTTCGTAGATAGCCATATCTCAAGAACTAATGCACGGAATTTCATATCTATAGAATCCTCATGATGGGCATAGATTGCCGTTTAATTTTGGTAGTGTGATAGCTAATTTTCAAGTATTAACATGCATGAGATAGAAGAAAGTTTTGGGATTGGTATATCCGACTAGTTTTTACTTGTTAGCAAATATAAATAGTAACTGTAGTTTTTCACCTTGTAAAAAACAATAGGTCCTTTTTTTGATGATATGCAGGGTGCGTCCATTAAGTGTAATAAGATTAAATTCACATGTGATTAATTTAGTGCTTAGTTAATTTAATACATAATTAGCATAAGTTTGTGTGATTATAGATAGTAGTAATTTCTTTAAAATAGAAACTTTAAAAAATTCTTCACTCATAACGCTTCTCATTTGAAAATCCAGCTCACGGAAATGTAATTCTAATCAGTGTTTCTTTCAGGCATCTCTCCAGGAAAGGGAGGTGGCAGTGCGCCCCTAGAGCAATGGCGGATCCAAGGGGGAGGTCACGGGGGTCATGACTCCCCTCTGAACACCAACAAAAATATTCTAAAGGTTATTTTTTAAATGAAATATACAGTAGAGTCCCGATTATCAGAGTCCCGCTTAACCGATTTCCCGCTTTAACCGAGTTATTTTCTTCTGATGGACTGATGGCTTCCATTATTATGAAACAGCCATTATAAATGAAGTGTTAGGTGAAGATGAAAGAGCAGCTGTAAAAAGTTAGAACTCTGATTTTCTGGTCAGAATGACGAAAAAAAATGGTCATTTTTTTTTTCTTCATAATAATGGAAGCCATCAGTCCATCAGAAGAAAATGATCCATTCCAAAGGTATAAATTCGATTGAAAAAAAACTATTTAATACTTTGAGCAGAAAGAAGAGGCTACACTTGCAATTTTCATGACACTAATACAATCACATAGTTGCCAATTTGTACGGTTTTGTTACCTTTAAAATTTTATACAAATTTTTGCCATATTTAATCGTTGACAATTGTTAGACTTTTTAATCTGAATTTCCGGAAGCGACAGCCAATTGTTCCCTTGTGACGACATTTCTGTGGGTCTGTGGCTGTCAACTCGTAAAACTTGGCTAAAAATGCTAACTTTGACAACATTTTCTGAATGAATCTTTACGTTTATAAGAAAATTGAAAACTCTTTAATTTCTTAGTATCTGAACAAAATCGGTAGATTTTATATTTTTACGAATATTAATGCAAATTTTTTGTATTTACGAATGAAAATGACTTCGCGAAAGTATCAGAAAAGTAGTTAGTTTGGATTTGGGAATAGAAAAATTTCTCATAAAGAGATGCGATCCCCTACCATCCCAAAACTAGTATGTTGTGGCCATCACAAAACTTTCTTCTATATAAATCACGTCAATTAAATCACTTAAATAGTACAAGAAATAACAACGATTTAGCACCAATTCATATCAAAGTATATCTGAATTTGAAGTTGGATGAAAATTCGTGCATTAGTTCTTGAGATAGAGCTATAGCGGAAATTCTGAAAAAATGTAGCATAGCAGCGCCACCTGTTGAGCGATTTACACCAAAAGTAAACAGCACTAAACGATATCAAGGTATACCTGAATCTGAAGTTTGTTGAAAATCCAAGCATTAGTTCTTGAGATAAAGCTATTGCGGAAATCGCAAAAAATACAGCATAGCAGCGCCACCTGTTGAGCGATTTACACCAAAAATTAAACAGCACTAATTTATACATCAATTCATGCCAAGGACTAACTAAATCTGAAGTTTGATGAAAATCCGTGCAATAGTTCTTGAGATACACCCCTTGTGGAAATCGTGAAAAATGCAGCACAGCAGCGTCACCTGTTGAGCAAGTTACACCAAAAATTAAACAGCACTAATTTATGCATCAATTCATGTCAAGGACTAATTAAATCTGAAGTTTGATGAAAATCCGTGCAATAGTTCTTGAGATACACCTCTTGTGGAAATCGTGAAAAATGCAGCACAGCAGCGCCACCTCTTAGGCGATTTACACCAAAAATTAAGCAGCAATAATTTATATCAGGGACTAACTGAATCTGAAGTTTGATGAAAATTCGTGCATTTTTTCTTGGGTTAGAGCTATTGCGATAATCATGAACAATGCAGCATACCAGCGCCACCTGTTGGGCGATTTTCACAAAAAAGTAATCAGCACCAAACTATATCCTGGACTAACTGAATCTGAAGTTTTATGAAAATCCGTGCAGTAGTTCTTGAGATACAGCTATTGCAGAAATCGTTAAAAATGCCGCATAGCAGCGCCACCTTTTGGGCGATTTTCACCAAAAACTAATAAGTTCCAGTTTATATCAAGGTCTAACTAAATATGAAGTTTTGTGAAATTTCGTGCATTAGTTCTTGAGATAGAGCGCCCACAAAATTTGTGTCACATACAGACAGACAGACGGACAGACAGACAGACAGACAGACTCACAGACAGACATTTTGTAAAAACATGTTTTTTGGAATCTCTGACTCATAAAACGTGTAAATCCGTTGAAAACTGGAATTCGAAAATTTTCATGAAACCAATACTTTCTTCTTGTAAAGATAGAAGAAAGTAAAAAGGAAATCCATGACCCCCCCTCTAAATGGTGTGCTGGATCCGCCCTTGCCCTGGAGCAAGTAATCTGTTGAAAATTTCGAGCAACATTATCAATTAATGAACTACATTCTTTAAATATATGATACTAAAATTAAAATTTTGTCAATCCGCTTAATTGTTTAGGCTGAAGGAGGCTCTAATCAGGCCAAGTTTAATTCTAATCAATATCAATTTGCGTCAGTCCAAACATATTTACGACATTTAGAGAGTGGAGAAGAAAACAGACAGAGCGACAGACGAAAGGAAATTATAAAAACTGAATTCAAAAAGCATTTCTCCTCACTCCAAAAGATTGTAAGTCTCAGGAAATACAGTCGAGTCTCTATATAACGAAATCCATTGTTCCAGTAAAAAATTCGTTATATAGAGAATTTCGTTATATAGAGAATAAGTAAAAATTCCTATTTAATGTGTAAATTTTGAACAAAAATTATTTTTGGGGTGTTTAATTAAGAATTTGAAATGTTTAACTTTAAATATTAAGCTAATATTTTATTTCTTAATTAAACAGTTTCAAAAAAGAAAACGGACATTTATTTTGAAAACATAATAAAAATCACATAAAGGAAAACTTACATTAATTTTATACGAAAAATCTATTTTTTCGCTGTTTTGATTTCAAAATTGTTACACACTCGAAAAAATGTTCACACTTTAGCAAGGAATGAAAATTTGTATCGGGAACATTTTCTTCCATTTGAAGTCCTGTCCTTATAAGATCAAAAGAAGTCATCATATCACTTTTCTTCTCGTGTTATACGTTTTCGTTTTCATGCTCATTGTCACTCTCACCATCATTGTTCACAACACAGCTTAAAATATCACTATCAGTAGGATACTGCGCAATAGTGAGATTGTCATCCACTTCCAAAAAATCAGAGAGAGTATAACATTTTCTTCGACATTTCACCGTTCCTTAATTAATGTCCATTTATCTCTTAAGTTTGCTAAAGCCACATCTTCTTCGTCATCAGAATTCGCATTATTCTCCAGTTTAGAAAAGCCGACCTTTTTGAAGCAATTTTAAATTGTTTTTTTCAGTTACATCAAATCTCTAGGCTAAAGTTCCGCAACACACTTTCTAAAACTAATGATGTCTTCGGTGGAATCATTTTTTTCAGTAGCTATGATCAGTTCTTTAAGAATTCTTTTCTTATAATGCACCTTTAGATTTTTTATTATTCCCAAGTCCATGGGCTGTAAGATAAAAAACTCAGCACTGAACGATAAATCAGGAATCAGTGATGGAAAATTGATTCCATGTGATTTGGAAGCTTTTTTAAAACTGAATAAATAAAGAACATTTTATGAAAAAAATCGTTATATGGAAATAGACATTTCGCTATATGGGAACTGTTTTTAATGAGATCGTGGGAAAAGGGGACCGTTCCTACTAAAAATTCGTTATATAGAGAAATTCGATGTATGGAGTTTCGTTATAGAGAGACTCGACTGTAGTTACAATTCCAATTTCTAAATAGGTGACGTTTCCATTGAATTGAAATTAATTTCTGATACAAACAAATAATAAAAGTTCTAAATTAAAAGCACGGAAATAATATTAAAAACCAGAAATCAATTACTTACAATACAATACGCAAATTTGCCATTTGAGGGGGGCTTGGGGAACAATAGCCCCCCCCCCCTCCCAAGGAATTTGATATTTCAGAAAATTATCAACCATCAAATGTCAGACTGAAACAAAAGTTTAAAAATACTCAAACGCTAAAATAACTTATCAAATTTATTTGAAATAAAAACATATTCATTAAATAAATGCTTGATGCATAGAATAGAAATTAAGAATTATCAAAAAAATTTCCTAAAGCCATACTATTCAAACTTTCTCAAGATGAGACATATATCGTTGTTGAGTACTTTGTCTTATTTTAAAAATACATGTGAGAAATTCTTTTGTATCAATTGCTTCACAGCTGTGTACATGTACAACTTGATCATAAGAAAACTCGTGCCATCAGTGATAGAAATTCAGGGGTGAATTTTCCCCTTTAGTCCAAAATTTAGGAATTTTTTCAGTTAGGTTTTTTTTTTTTTTGGGGGGGGGGGGGGGGGGGATGCAGGTCTAATTCAAGTTTTCAATTATACGACTTTTTTTACTTTTTTGGATTATTAGTGTCACATTATATTTACTCCATTGCAACGTTATCAGATTATTTAATTATTTGCTTTATTAAATCGCATTATATACGGTACACTCAAAATTCTTCAACGGCCAAGGTAGGAGTAAAAAAACATTGTCTTCAATCCAAAAACCAACAGGCTTGACTTGCACCAAAAACCGAAGTAAAAGAAAATGACCCCATATTTTAACACATTTATAACAAAACAGTCTATAATAATTTTATAGAAATAGTATTTTGTTAATGTTCGGTTAATACAATATTTGTTTGAGAGTTAGACTAACCAGTATAAAATACATGCTTTTATCATACCTAATTTTGTAGGTTTATTATAAATCCATGAAACAGTTCGTTCTTAAGCATTTTCTTTCGTCGAAATTCGACAGGTTCCACCTCGTATATATTAAAACGTAAAGGCAATTCTGTAAGATCAGTAAGAACCAAATTGACACATTTGCGCATGTGTCAACTCTTTTTGGAACCTCTTCAATTTAGAGGAATGCTGAACGAGTTCCTGCTGGCGCAGCGGTCAAAAGCAGCAGTTTAAAGCTCTGAATTTTTGTAGAGGAGGTGGGTTCGAAACCAACGCCCGGCAAAATGATTTCTGCAATATTTTTAGTGATAATTCTCTTCAATAATGACATGTTTTAATAGCAGGAGAAGTTATATGATTTTTATTTGTTATTATTATTATTTGAATGCTTTGTAATTAAATAAAATTTAATGCACAACAATATTTTCTTATTTAAAATATTTTGTATGTAATTATCAATTAAATAAATTGAGCTGATCTACAATTTTTATTATATTTTCTGACCATTATCAAGAATATATATATATATGCGTATGGCAGAAAGAAAAGTTTGCCATTCTTTTCCGTAAAAAAGAAAACGGAAAGGAATAAAAAATATTCACATAAGAATTATAAAAGAAATTACCTTGATATCCAAGGTTTAATATTTAAAAAATAAATGAAAATGTAAAATAAAGTTCAAGTAATAAAAAAATATATATTATACATCGTTAGCCGAATAAAGTTTCAAATTTAGGTTTTAGAGAATGAGACTGATAAAAATAATATTCATGGCAGCTTTTAATGGTTGTGCAGTTTAAAATAAATAAAAATAAATACTGTTATTTTTCAAAAAACAAAAAAACAAAACAAAACAAAAAGTCGTAGTAAGTAAAAATAAATGCTTTACCCAGTACTTTTAAGTAAATTTTGATAAAAAGAACGCGTAATTGGTTGTAAATTATAAACTTCAAATTCTTTCACTTCATTGAATAGGTTAGACCTTCTATGGTAGCACCCTCTATCTCCTTAAAGAATGAGCAATCACTTAGGCAATATAGAAATTTGTCACGATTTCAATAATTAATTTAAAAGCAACTAATTAAAAATTCAAGAATTTTTCTAATGAAACATTCAAGTTATTTACTGTCAAATCTTGACGGGCACTATCTAATTTTATCTCTTATATGCAAAAATGAACACATGTACATCCATTAATAGTCAATTATATAGTTTTTTAATTTGAAAAATATTCAGGGCTTCCTTTTGAAAAACCAGGTCATCCCATTTCCGACATGAAAGAGATAATGCACAATCCGAAAAGCTTAAAATCTACCTCACCCGCAACGAAGAAAATGCGTCAACCTGTCTGTCCTGTTGCAGGACTATAATTTCATGTATATACGAAAACCGCTGAAAATATTTCCATTGAAAGGCAACCCGACCCTAAATAAAAGAAAATTACTCCATATTTTAATACAATTTATTGTAAAAGAAGTCTACAATTATATCTTTAATATAAATTTTACCTTTAATGTAGAAAAATGAAGATATATATATAGTATTCATTAATGTTCAAATATGTAGTTTTTTCATCCGAAAAATATTCATGATTCCTTTGAAAATCAGTTTAACACGAACCCACCTCAAAATAGTGAAAGCACAATCCGAAACAATTAACGCTTTATCTTACCTTTACTTGCAGGAAACCGATAAGGAAAATTTTATTATCGCTATAGATCACAAAATTTGCAAATTTCGTGACCTATTCATGACGTTCGTGGGCCGATTATCTCATGACTGATTGAATTTCATGATTTTTTTTTTTTTCGCGATGATCTGACGAATTTTGCGATTTTTTCCGCGATCGTTTCACTGAAATCACGATTTTTTTTTCTGTAACCATTATACGAAATATATTTTTTTTTTCCTCGCGACCATTTGTCAAAATTCACAATATTTTTCCGCGACCAACTGACGAAATTCCATTTTTTCCCGCGATCTTTTGACAAAATTCGCGACCCTTTTTCACGATCATTTGTTGAAATTCGTGATTTTTTTCTACCACCTACTAATAATATTTATGATTTTTTCGCGATAGTTCGATGAAATTTTGGATCTTATTTCATTTGACGAAATTCTCCTCGATTTTATTGCGCGGTTGTTTGAATAAATTTTCGTGGGTTTTTTGTGCAATCATTTGACGAAATCTGCATTTCTTATTGCGATCTCTGATGAAATTAGCCATATTTTCCACTGTCGTTTGAAGAAATTAGCGATTTTTTCCGCGACTATTTGGCAAGGCCGAAACTAGCCTTATTTGCACCCGGGGCAAGCATCGATTTTGGCGCCCCCCCCCCCCTCTTTCGCAAAGTATATTTACAAAGAGAATTTTAGTAATTTTCTAATAGCCGACTTATTTTAAAATTTAAAATATGTAATACTGAACTACGTAATCTACAATGGCGGATCCAAGGGGGAGATCACGGGGGTCATGACTCCCCTCTGAACACCAACAAAAATATTCTAAAGATCATTTTTAAAATGAAATATACAGTTAGAGTCCCTATTATCCGAGTCCTGCTTAACCGAGTTTCCGCTTTCACCGAGTTATTTTCTTCTGGTGGACTGATGGCTTCAATTATTATGAAACATCCATTATCAATGAAGCGTTAGGTGAAGATGAAAGAGCAGCCGTAAAAAGTTAGAATTCTGATTTTCTGGTCGGAATGGGAAGAAAAAAAATGGCCGTATTTTTTTTTTTTTTTTTTTTTTTTTTTTTTGTCAAAAAAAATTATGGCTATTTTTTTCTTCCCATTCTGACCAGAAAATCAGAGTTCTAACTTTTTACGGCTGCTCTTTCATCTTCACCTAACGCTTCATTTATAATGGCTGTTACATAATAATAGAAGCCATCAGTCCATCAGAAGAAAATGATCCATTCCAAAGGTATAATCCTTCATTTGGCGCCCCTTCGTTCTGGCGGCAGGGGCACATGCCCCCTCTGCCCCCCCCCCCCCTTAGTTTCGGCCCTGCCATTTGGGGACTTTTTTTTTTTTTCAAAATTTGCAAAATTTTTCTGTAACCCATTGACGAATTGATTTTGCGGAATTCGAAAAAAAAAAAAAAATCGCGGACTTTTATGAAAATTAAAAAAAAATTGCGGATGCCTGTGAAAGAAGTTAAGGAGAAAAAATCACGCAGAGCATTTTATATTGCACAGGATTTTTCCACTTCAGTGTGATTTGTGCAGTTCTGCACGTTCCTTGTTCCTCAAAGAAAATTTTTCCTTGTCCTTCGCCAGGAAACTCTTGAAATCGCTCCCCTGTAAGTAAAATATGAAAAGAAGGCAGTGGTGTCGTCGAGGGGGGACGCGGGCGGACGGCATCCCCTCACTTTTTTATTTTATCTCAAACGTCCCCTTACTTTTTATTTTCAAAGGGACCTGGGAACCTGGAGGACGCAGATTTACCAAACCTATTATTTTTTTAAAGGATAAGCTCTCTAATAAACTACCAATTTTAAGAATAAAAGCATTGAACTTTTATATCTTCCAACAAAATTGAAAACTTTAATAAATTATAACGGGTTAAATATATCGAAAATGACGTGTGATATTGAGATTAGTTGTTTGAGTTCGTTGAGTTCTTTGCTAGAATACTCAAGGGCGCGCCGACCCAGTGTGCAAAGTGTGCGGCGCATACAGGCGCCAAAGTAGTCAAGGCGCCAAATATTTAATTTGAGGAGCAAATACTTAAAGAAAAATTCCTTAATTTAATTATACTAAAATGTATTATATTTTCTTGACACCTGAATTATGTTTTGTAGATTTACCTGCAATAAACTTACTAATAAATATTCAATTCCTCCTTTTTTTAATTTATTTACTTTTATTCTACTTCTGAATCTCATAATAAGTGATTAAGACGCAGACCTGTCCAACTTTTCAATAAACAGAGGAGAACCTCATGTAGTTGCAAACAATAAAAGGTGCCATAATTCACATGGCTGAAAACATGTAACACTATTATTTCTCTGCATTTGTGGTACAGCGTAGTACATTTTTATTACCACAGTGGTTAAATTCCGCTTGTTTTTTTTTTTTTTTATCTTTAAATTGCAGTCGTCGCCTAACTGCAGAATTTCTGTCATAAATAAGATGGAAATTACTATTCGGAAACACTGGTAAAAGTCTCCCTTGCGGTAATCAAGCCATGAATAGTGGTAGGGTAGACATATGCCTCACAAGCGTCTTATAGAATGCACATACATCTCAACGGTGATAGCCTGATAGCATAAGTTCCCTACGACTCAGTAACTCTATGTAAAAATAATTTAGAGAAATAATATAAATTATAGTAAATTTAGAATCAGATTTCTCAGAAGGGCAGGCTATCTCAAATGTTTTTTAAGTGAAGGGGCCAGAAACCTTAATCACTAAATAGCAAATTAATAACATTAAATGATTAACACTAAATAACGGTCACTGCTAACAATTAAAAGAATCCCATTAAAATATTATTGATTTTAAAGAAAGCATCCTTTAAAATGGATTTTTAATTTTAAAAATGGCTAGTAAGAGGAAGCATTCGAATGGGCGCCAATAAAACCTTCAAAGGGCGCCACCTTAGCATCCGCGGGACACTTGTTAGATGTGGAGAAACTGACGTCAGCTTTGGGACAAATTTTAATTGGTAAAAATAAAGACTCAAGCGTAAGTTTAACATTGTATGATTTTCGCGAAATGCAATGTCTTTTTTTAGCACTTCTACAAATGATCACTTCTGAAGAAACTATTATGTATTGGACAAAGGGTGTTTTTTCGGACCACAGACTTTCGAGCAGAACAAATACTTTTTATCTATACTATGTACTCTGGACCTATCATCATGGCGGAAAAATTTTTTGTTAAGGGAGAGGGAATGGTGAAAATAGTCTAAATTTGGCCACAAATGTCCAAAAATTCTTACTTTTTCAAAGATTGAATTTCCTTGGAACCTCTGCGCACGCTCGTGTCTAATCACATACTGTATAACTAACTGTGATCATTGTAAGATTTCTTCAGAATTTCAATTCAGAACATAAAATTGAAAATACTGAAATATGAGCACTTATTAGCATTGCAGATAACCTTAGACGCTACAGAGACTGGAATGGCAAAAAACGTTCAATTTAGACATAAATAAGTTAGGAGCTGCAGTGATGGCTCTAATATGAACGGAAAAATATAGATTTATGAAAAAAAGAGTTTTAAATTCCCGTGCACTTTATGCCCTAATAACCGGCCAATGTTCGGGCCAATGATAATAACCTTAAATAGGCCTAAAGTCAAATGTTGACTAATTTTATATTTTTCCCAAACGAACCTAGAAGTGATGGGTACAAGGGGGTGGGGGGGGGGATGTTTTCAGCAGCATACGCCGGACGTGTAACGCACTGCCCGGCTTGTTTTGATTTTACATCTTTAAACGGAAATCTTCCCAAGCGAACTATTGTCAGCAGCACGGCCTTCAGCAGTGTACAACCTCGGGTTTGTATGATTTTTCATTTTTAAAAGAAAATCCATCCGAAGGAAGCTCGAATTGAGGGCCTTCGGAAGCGTACACAGAGGGTGCTATCCGCGCTCTGGTCTGATTTTTCAAACAAACCTCGAATTTGTAGTCTTTCAGTTCTGAGCAAAAATTCTTGGTAAAACTTAAATCATATAAAATTCGCACCTTCCCCTCACTTTTCTAAAACGCGAAATGATATCCAAAGCACACATCTCTTAATGGGAAACGGCATCTTGAGAAAACTTGCAGCCTTGCACCAAGAAAAAACCATCTCTTAAATGACCTCAGGAATTTTTTTTAATAATAAATATTTATATTTTTTCACACCAGAGATATCGTTAGAACGGGGAAAATTCCGAGAATGTATTAATAGGTTTTTCTTTTTCGAAAGTTTTAAAATTTAGAAAAAAGGAAAGACTTGAAAACTGACGCGAATCGCGGCCAAATAAAAAAGTTTTTTGAAATAGTTACCGAAAGATACCGTTGGAATCGGAAAGGTAAGAGGCTTTTCTTCCTTACTTTTTTATTTTTTGTAACCCTACGGGGACTCGACAATCGCAATTTCAAAATGCAATAAACATTGAACGCTATGCTTTCGTCGGTGTGAAGGACCGCTTAACGTTTTTTTTTTCTTCAGGCATGATCGCTTTGAAGAAAGAAAGCTCGCTATTTTGCTATGATCATTATTTATTTTAATTATAATAATAATTAAAAAAAAATGAAAAATTTAAGCTTCAGGTGCATTTGGACCTTCCATCGTCTATCCTAATCCAAATCTTCAGACTTGTATGTGCAGTAGATTTTCTTAGCCATCGCCAACACATGCAGGGTAAAGACAAACGTCTTTCTTTTATTAATATAGATATGCAAATTATAGAGGGGACAAACAACTTCCTTTTATTAGTACAGATGCAATCTATTGTTATTGTATTGTACTATTTTCTTCGGGATAGTGAAATTTTCCCTTTTAACCCTTTGAAAACGTTGTGGTAAAAAAATGTTTAGCAGGATTCGTTCATTTTTTATGTTTTAATAACACAGTTTTCGAAAAATAACCTTTGTGTTATTCAATCTTAAATTTTCTGCAATTGTAAAAATCAAATACTTCTATTTTAAAACATGTGCACTAAAGCAAAAAGATCGTATAAACACTGTGTACTTTCAACTATATAGGGTAGATGTGCCAGTAATGGACATCCTTAAGGAATTTCTTTTAAAATTATTTTTTTTATTAATAGTTATAATTATTATATTCCAGTTTTTTCAATGTTATATTAATCTATCAGCAACGTTTAACCATTCTTATAGTCTCATTTCCCAATATGAATCGAAATTTAATTTTAAATAACAGAAATATATCAAAACACCCAAAAGTACAATAATGGACACCCTCTGGCCCAGTAATGGACGACCCCATAAAAAAGTAATAAATATAATAAGTGTTTTTATGACTGTATTTAGAACCAGAATTTAATGAATACATACTAATGAAACAAAATAGTTATTTTCAAATAAATTTAACAATTAGCATACCAGTAATTCAAAATATATTTGTGATAATTATTTACTGTTTGCATCAATCGTTGTAATTATCAGAAGATCGATGTTTTAATTATTCTAGAAGGGATAGTTTAAAATACTAAATATCAGGCAATTACAGCTATCAAATTATTGAAACAGTGGGGGATTTAAAAGGTAATTTTAAAAAAAGTTTTGGAATCTGTTGGTGTTTAATTTTGTCTCACTATTTTTAACAATGAATCTTCCAGAGACTACTTGATATATCATTTATAATAATTAATATTACAAATATGAAAGAAATGATATTGTGAGTTGAATATTTTAAATACTAAATAAAAAATTTCAAAATAAAACTCTCTAGAACTGATGTTTGAGGCCACTGATCTGCAGATTTACTAGTTTCATGAATATTACCTATAATTTTCATTAATAGTGTTACATCCCCCACCCCCTTTTTTTTTTTTTTTTTTTTTGTCAGTGGTGAATAAGGAAACATTTAAGACAGAAAATAGATTTTTAATAGCTTTTGTAACTTAATTGTTTTTATTTAAACGGAGAGGGATTAAGCCCTATGACCTCCTCTTCGATTGTGCTCTTAAATAATATTTTATGCTTCCTGGCTGGTTTGATTGCCAGATTATAAAATATGCAAGGTATATATACATAAAAAAAAGAATAAAATATTGAAATTTTATTAATCACATAAAATACTTAAAAGCAGATATTTATAAAAGTTTTGGTGTTATTACATTCTGGTAAGTATAATTTAAAAATTAAATTTGAATATTTAGGTTTGCAGTTAAGCCAAAATATTTTATGTACTATAAACATTACTGAAATTGCATTTTTAGCAATGTCTACATGGGGTGTCCATTACTGGAAAATAACCAATTAACCATCCTAGTAATGGCACCGCCTCTTAAAACCTTAAAAATAAATGAAATTTTATAAATGGCCATTAGTATATAAAATTCTAAGTTTTCTATTGCTACTCAAACAAAAATATTCAAATTTTGCAAGAAAATAAATAATATGTAAATTAATTAAATGAAGCATTTAGCCTCTTCATTAAGATTTTCACAGAAAAACAGCGAAACTTTGAAACACTATTTTCTGCTTCCTGATTGGTTTGGTTAAAAGTGTCAACCATAACCCAGTTTTATAAAACATGCAAGGGGAATTATAAAAAAAAAATTAAAGCTAAATATTTATTAGTTTTTTTTATGAACCAAAAACTTCAAGGGGTGTCCATTGCTGGCACATCTACCCTACACAAAGTGCGAGCCGAAGTCAAAGGGTTAATGCAGGATTCCGATAGAGACAGGTTCTATTTTCACAGGTTTTACTGTATTTCAGCTTTTATTTACATAGCTGTCAATCTTCCATATTTTTCAAGTAATTTAAACATATTTGGAGCCAAAAATTTTATTTAATAAATGAAATAAAATACGAACCCCTATAGAAACAAGACACATTTTATTAAATAAATTTTCTGGTTCAAAAAACTTTATTTGATCCAGGAAAAAACTCCAGAAGGATGACAGCTACGCATTTATAGATACTCATATTTTTTTGCATATAAAGTTTTATTTTCGGAGGAAAGGGGGGGGGGCGGTTAGGGCGCCAACTAAAGTTCTGCACACAGGCGCTGGATACTGCTGGCGCACCCCTGAGAATACTTCAACTAAAATCATGATGGAACCGCGATTGTAGAACGATTCTTTTGTATTTCACCTCTGTAGAATTCGAATCTTTAAAAAACAATCGCATATTGCGCTTGCATGTTAGACGTAATCTACTTACTAGAGTTTCTAGCCTAAATATTTCTAGAAAAAAACTTGATAAAATTTGATTTTTGGAAGTTTAAATTTAATCTTAACTATGTTTAATTATTACTGGATGGAAGACAAAATTTGAAAACAAGTTTGACTCATGTGACACGGACCTTATGGTTCAGGACTATAAGCGTCCCCCCACTTTATTTTCCAGGACTACACCACTGAAAGAAAGAGTCGAAAGGGACTAGAAAAACTTCATTTTGACGGGTCTCCCGTCTAAGAAAGTATAATTGTATGATGTTTTTTCATCGAAATTAGATTTTTTTTTTTACCGTTTGAGAAAGAATTCTGTTATAGAGAGGTTTCGTTTTCACAAGTTTTACTGTAATACGTCTCTTTTCAGAGTTATACTATAGAGTGGGTGATTTAACTGTATTTGAAGATAAAAACGGAACCTGTGTTTATTATAGAATCCTGTCTAAAAAGAAAATATGTCATATTTATTATATTGAAATTTTACCTGCTAAGACGGAAAAATGTTTAAAACGAAATATTTTATTCGTTCTTGAGTTTCCGTATTCTAAGATTTTACTGTTTTTATAAGCATAATTCAGTAAGCGTTTCTCGTTCGGGGTGGGTGGGGGTAGACCCCGGATCCCCTTAGCTATGTAACTTCCTTCAAAAAATCTTCGCCCCCCCCCCCCAAGATAATTCTGAAATGGCGCCCCTGTCTAGAACTTTACGATATTTGCCTACTTCAGGAACTCGATTATACGAGTGAGACAAGTTAACAAGAATTATCATCGCAGGCTGAGCAAAATGCATGGCGATTCGCTTTTATCCAAAATCGTCTCAACTTTAGAGGTGATTTACTACTAGAGGACGGATCCTATTGTTCATTCGGGGAGAAAGTTGAATCCAACATGATTCCGCTTTTATCGCTAAAAGGGAGTCTTATTTTGGCGTTGATCCCTTTCCTGGCAACTTTCTGTTTCCATTCTCATTTCTCAGCGAAATAATAACGGTTTCGGGGTGGGGGGGTGGGGGGGGAGAGAGTTTTTGCGGGAAAAACCAGTGTGGAGCGTTATCCTCCCACAATCAGCTTAAAGAATACGTTTTCAATTCTATAATGATCGTATTTACTATCTACCTCAACCTAGGAAACCTCGGTCGAACGCTCAAATGAAATTCCCAATTAACCTGATAGCCACAGAATCATATCAGATTAATGATGATTAATGATGAATTGGGACTTAAAACGGACTATAGAGGTGCTGATCGCAGCCGCCGTTACAGGAAAATTGTCCTTTTACCTAATGCTAAAGTGCCATTGAAATCATTCTTTATTCTAAATACGTTTGAAATTACTTTGCCATGTAACACAGAACACAAATGTCACGTAAAATGTGAAATTGTGCAAAAAAAAAAAAAAAAAATCATTCTGAACAAATTAAAAATACATGTAATTCAATGTGCTTACATAGGATTTTCCTGAAGCAAGAAGTTATACCTTCCCTCCACCAGATGACGTAGTCACTCTTATATTGGGGCACTCTATATTTACAATTTCTAATTTCGCAACTCTTGATGAAGCTGAATGGCCTTCGTGGTCTCTCTTTCCTTCGAGTCGATCAACCGAATCGGTAATATCAACAAAAACAAGATAAACAACAACAACTGGTCTTTCTTTAAACCTTGTTAAATTGCTATCAATTATTCATGTTTGTTAACTTATTCTGACTTCAAAATATGAATATTTCAGCTGCACACGAATCTTTACAACCTTTTGTGCAAATTCCTAAAGTTGTAAGCCGTAGATTTTATTATTTTCATTATTATTATGATTGATTGCTTAAATATAGAACAGCCTGTATAAAACAAATATGTCTTATGATTCTGTTTTCTTGTATTATTTTTAGGAACTTCATGCACATTTAAATGGATCATTAAGCCGAAATACATTTGAAAAGCTAAAGTCTCTTAAAAGAGAGAAAACGTGTAACTTTGGTGATTTCGATGATAGTTTTAATTTTTCTTCCAAGGATCTATCTGAGTATGTTTCCTTTTTTTCTCTCGACTTTTTTTATAGGCATGTGTATGTTTTTCATAATCATAAAATTAGATTATCTACTGATTTTATTACAATGCATTTCTAAAAAATATATCACCGTTCATATATGTTTTACTTTGATTCATTTTCTGTAAGAAATACCAAACCTTTTAAATGCAGTAGACTCTTTCAAATTCGATTTAAAGTAACCTTAGTAATATATATCAATTTCATAATGTTTCAAATAGTGCAACATAATTTAAGTACACTGCAAACAGTTTTTCAGATCCTTATATGATTGACAGACCATTATATGATTGAACTCTTTTGCGTAACCCTGTAAATGGGAAGAGGGAACACAGTAGAATACTTTTGCATTCCCCTGTACACGTACTGTAAGCACTACACATCTTCTAGTGCATTGCAATAATGTATAGGGAAGAATGGGACACTTTTTACAAAAATAAGAAAATAAACTTTGTTTGACACGAAAACGAAAATTTCAATTTATAGAATACAAAATGAAACACTTTCCAATGTCCTTGAACAATATAGAAACATAATTTGCAGAAGCAATTTTATAATTAAAGAAATTGTAAGTTTCAAAATGTGTCCCATACCTCTCCATTAACAGGTAAGTATGGGACAGCTATAAAACAAAACTACTAAGGCACAAATAGTCTAGTGTTGGCTAGGTAACCTACAGATAATGTCTGTGCCATAGTATCAAATTTCAGTATTTTCATCACTGGGAGGAAAATTCAGGATTGTCAGTCACAGATGACATTAAAAAATCACCAGTTCAATTTATTTACATTTTGAAATAAATGAATATATTATCAATGTTATAATTAATATATTACCCTCTAAAAATATTTGCATAATAGAACTGCAAAAATATTTACAAGAATTAGAGCATGTATGAACAGATACACAAACCTAATTCATAAACACTTTTTAACTATATTGGTAAGCGTTAAAAACTGGCAAATAGTTTTTTCTGCTTATTTTACTGTCACTTTTTTTGGAAACCTTGTGCTTTTGGAGGAGAAGTGCTAAGTGATAATACAAAGAAAGTGTAAAAACTCAACTGCTAAATATCAAATCATTCCAGGAATTCATTATGAAAAGCTTTCTATAAAGGTTATAATTGCTCATTTAGCGTTCTGACAGAAAAATCGGGTATCCCAGATAACTATTATTTCAAAGAAATGTTTTGAATAGGAGTGGGAAAATATATTATATTCATGAAACTGCATCAAATATTTATATATTATTATTAATCAAAATATTCTTCATAAGATTTTAAGGTGTTATGTTTCACTGTGTAGAGCAGTTTGAACATAAAACATAGCTGTTACTAATATTTAAATTAGAAACAATTCAATTTTTTTACATAACTGACTATAATTATTTAACTTGAATGTTTTCAAATGATGTTATATTACTTATAATATCCAAGAGTGTTTATTTTTATCAATAAATATACACCCATATATAATAGGAAATGATATTTTAAAAAATCTGTTTAAAAAAAAAAAAGAAAAAAAACTTTTTCCCAACTTTGCTTAAAAGGGCTTATTTTTTTCCTGAATATTTTGTTCTACCATTAAAAATGATAGATGCCTGCAAAAATTGACATGTATCTGTCATAAAAAAAAAGTCTAAAGTGCTATTTTTTTTATTTTGGAAGGTGGAACCTTGTTAAAGGCATGTTATTCCTTAAAGTATATTATCATTTCATTGAATCAAATTTTAATTTTGAAAATTTTTTTCAACTAATACATTTTTCAATTTTTCATTAAAATATTTTTATTTTTTTTATAGGTGCTTTAAGCTCTTTTCTATTATACATAATTTAACTGACAATCCTGAAGCTGTTTACTTGGTGAGTGATTCCCCCTCCCTTAATATTCGTAAAATTTCTAATAAATGTGTGAAATATTTTAAGGTGATTTTTTCTTTTTTTTATTGAATTTCATTGCCAAGATAGATGAATCAGAAAAAAAAAAAATATATTAAAAGATAAATAATATATCAGTAATGTAATAATAATAAATATTATTATCATGTTATAAATAATGATTGTTAATTTTAATTTGAAATAATAGGAAAAAATAGTCATTTTTACTCTATGATTATTTATTTATTCAATTAAGTAGATAATCTTATTTGTATTTTGTCAAGTTACAATGTTTTGCTTTTCTGTCATTTTCATGCTCTATCATTCTAAGATAGATTGATCTTTATAATGCTGCATTTTAAGTTAGCAAATTTCAAGTCTATACATGTATGATATGTCAATACTGAAAACATACTTTTTTCAATTCTGTTAAAACCTTGATAACATTTCCTTTAATATTTAATCCCATTTAACTACTATTTCATTTCTTATTTTAAAAATAAATTAAGTAATATTATTATTGTTATACATATTACCCAAATCAAATAATTTTTGAGTTAGGATTCATGAAAATTTTACAGAAGCAACTTGAAAGCTTTTTTACATTATATCTAGACTAGGGTTTCCCAAACAATGGTACATAAGCCTTCTAGTGCCTTTTATTCTGAATGGAGTGGTGTTATAAAAGAGCTTCACTGTGTTGAATATCTTTCCTAAAAATAACCAAATGAAATCGTTCAGTAAACATAATTTTTTTGCTAAAAAGTTCTTCAGCAACGGATCAATATCATTAGGAAGAGGGTTCACTTTTATAAAAACGACCCAGTCTTTTTGAGGTGTCTGTGTCAGGTTTGTAGTGATTTAAATTATGATTTGTTGAATTGTAGTTAAAAGAAGCATCAAACAATAAAAAGGTCTTATCATCAGCATATAAACAGAGATATGAACAATGATTAATAGATGTACATTTTGCTGTGTTTATTTTAAGCTCATAAGTGTTAATTTTTAACCTTGGAGTTGATGTCACAAAAGAGAGAAAAACATGGGTCTTGAATTTATCAAATAAAAATATGGCTTTGGTTTCTTAGCACTTATATTAAAATTTGTAGGGAAGTTGAAACCATTTCATGATCACGACCAAAACTTTTTTTTTTTTTTTTACCCTAAAGTTGTTGATACAATGTCTGATTTCGAGTGTGGGAATAGTTTTTATAATATTTCAGGTAAATCTATAGTTACGGAGACTGGTATGCAATTTGTGAACATGCTAACTATAGCTAAAGCATCAACTGCCTTCATTGAAAGTATTTTTTCAACATTTGATGCAGTTCATTCTAAATTGGGAAACAGATTAGGAGTAGACAAAACATCAAAACTAGTGTTCATAATGAAACAAATGAACAATTATTGAGGGTAAAATTTTTTATTCAATACTGCTGTACGGTATCTATTCAAGAAATGTGAGTTGTTTTCTTTTTCCTTTTCTTAATAAAATGATCTGATATGTTTCACTAGTATATGATTCTTTATCTTTAACAGGGATCGCAGTTGTCCTATATTTCCTATATTTGTAAAATAACCTTCAAAACTGTCCTATATTGTCCTATATTTCTCTAACTGTCCTATATTTCCTATATTTCTCTACTTTCTCATATATTTGGTGCCGAAAATTCGGACATAAACTATATCGCGAATTACAAATGTTCAAGATCGCGAAAAAACGGAAAATTTCGTCAAAAAAACGCGAAAAAACGGCAAATATCGCGAAAAAACGGCAAATTTTGTCAAAAAATCGCGAAAAACGGCATATTTCCCCCAAAAGATCGCGAAAAAAGGGTCAATTTCCCCCAAAAGATTGCAAAAAAGGGTGAATTTCCCCAAAATATCGCGAAAAAAAGGGTCAATTTACCCAAAAGATCGCGAAAAAAAGGTCAATTTCCCCCAAAAAAATCGCGAAAAAACGTCAAATTTCGTCAAAAAAATCGCGAAAAAAACGGCAAATTTCATTAAAAGATCGCGAAAAAACCCGACAATTTCGTCAAAAGATCGGAAAAAAGGGTCAATTTCGTCAAAAGATCGCAAAAAACGGCAAATTTCTTCAACAGATCGCGAAAAAGGGTCAATTTCCTCCCAAAAGATCGCGAAAAAAAGGTTAAATTTCGTCAAAAGATCGGAAAAAACGGCAAATTTCGTCAAAAGATCGGAAAAAACGGCAAATTTCGTGAAAAAATTGCAAAAAAAGCGGCAAATTTCGTCAAAAGAACGCGAAAAAACGGCAAATTTCGTCGAAAGAACACGAAGAAACGACAAATTTCGTCAAAAAATCGCGAAAAAACGACAAATTTCGTCAAAAGATCGCGAAAAAACCGCAAATTTCATCAAAGAGCGCGAATTTAATGTCCTATATATGTCCTATATTTTTCGCGAAAAATGTCCTATATTTTATGGATTGGTCACATCCAGGGGTGCAGAAAATGTTTCTACTCCCAGCATTTAATCCACATGAAAATTTCCCCAAAATTTTACGGTATGTTATAGGTAAATACTGTATTACCGTAGGTATAGAAAATTTATTTTTCCAATATTTCTCAACTTATGCACGAGTGTATATGGCAGGATTGATTCTGAGGGAAAAAAAATTCTGAAATTCACAGCAAATTTTCCGAAAGGTTACAGCAGAGTGGGAGAAATCCCTCCCAGTGCTATGTTTTTTTCGCGACTCTTTGACGAAATTCGCATTTTTTCCCGATCTTTTGACGAAATTTCCGTTTTTAGCGATCTTTTGACGAGTTTTGCGGTTATTTCGTCCTCCTTTTAGCGAATTTTGCAGCTATTTCGCTCTCTTTTGGCGAAATTCGAGATTCTTTCGTGATCTTTTGACGGAATTTGAGATCCTTTCGTGATCTTTTGATGAAATTCGCGATCTTTTGACGAAATGCGCTGTTCTTTCGCGATCTTTTTGATGGCAGAATAAATTTTGTTCTCCTTGCTTCGTCTCTTATCGCTTACCTTAAAGTACCGGTCTTTTGTTTACTTTTTATATATACTTTCTTTATTACAATTTCATTAATAGTTAACATTTATTCATCTTTATTTACTTAAATATATTACTTACTTATCTCTTCTGTAATGGTCCTTAATTGGAAATCCTTTTGATTTGTTTTCTATGCGATGTTTACTTTGTGAACATCATTGAATTTTTGCCGTTCGCCATGCTGTGAATTAGCCACGTCGTGCATAGAACGTTTCATGATCGATAAGACGTATCGATATCACTTTCACTTTGTCGCCAGATGGCAGCACAGAATCTTTTAGAATCGAATAAATCGATTCATCGTTTCTGGTTTTTGCATATCCATAATGATATCGGCTGCTCATTGGTTGCTGTGGTTCTTCTTGGAATCACGTGCTTTTTCTTTGATCGTATATAGCCTTGGCGTGTTGTGATATCGTGGCCCTTTCGTTTTGCTTCTCCCATGAGGGGAAGTATTTTCAAGAATCTTGAACGTTCGCTTGACGGCGTTCATGGAGTTTATTAATTTAAAAGTATTGAATGAGTTTTATTTTTAATGTGGTTTTAATCAAGCTTTAATCAACTGTGATATTTTTATTAATGTTAATTAATGTGCAATTAAACATCTGTTCCTGCTGTTATGAATTTCATCAGCCTTGCTCTCGTCTGTGAATATTATCAGCTGTAATCTCGATCTGTGATATTTTTAAATAAACTATGTGTACCAAAGTTCAATCATGCCTCAGCCATTTTATTTATACAGTTAGAGGAATGTCTTTCATATTTCACTGACGTTTCGATGCACTCTTCAGCTCACTCTTGCCAGCTAGACTTTCATGGCGTTGTTCTGCTCTTTTAATAGTTTCCCTTTCTTTAATGGCATATCAGCACAAGTTATATGCCCTAAATTATTACTTTTGACGAAATGCGCGGTTGTTTCTCGATCTTTTGAGGAAATGCGCGGTTGTTTCTCGATCTTTTGAGGAAATGCGCGGTTGTGTCGCAAACTTTTGACGAAATGTTCGATTGTTTCGCAATCTCTTGACGAAATTTGTGGTTGTTTCGCGATCTTTTGACGAAATTTGCGTTCATTTCGCGATCTTTTGAGGAAATTTGCAGGTTTTTCGCGTCCCTGTTGACGATATTCGCGGTTGTTTTGCGATCTTTTGGGTTGTTTCGCGATCTTTTTACGAAATTTTGCGGTTGTTTTGCGATCTTTTTACAAAATTTGCGGTTGTTTTGCAATCTTTATACGAAATTCGTGGTTGTTTCGCGATCTCTTGATAAAACTTGTGGTTATTTCGCGATCTCTTGATCAAATTTGCGGGTTTTCGCTTGTTCATTTGACGAAATTTTATTGATTGATGATTTTTTATTTTGCTCCTTTTGATGAAATTAGCGGTTGTTTCGTGATCTTTTGACAAAATTTGTGGCTCTCTCGCGATTTTTTTACGAAATGTGTGTTTATTTCGCGATCTTTTGACAAAATTTGCGTTCATTTCGCGATCTTTTGGTGAAACTTGCAGTTCTTTCGTGATCTTTTGACGAAATGCGCGGTTGTTTTGCGATCTCTTGATGAAATTTGTGGTTGTTTCGCGATCTTTTTACAAAATTTGCATTCATTTCACGATCTTTTGGTGAAACTTGCAGTTCTTTCGTGATCTTTTGACGAAATGCAGGGTTGTGTCGCGAACTTTTGACGAAATGTGGGATTGTTTCGCGATCTCTTGACGAAATTTGTGGTTGTTTCACGATCTTTTTACAAAACTTTTGGTTCTTTCGCGATCTTTTTGTGAAATTTGATGGCAGAATAAATTTTGTTCTCCTTGCTTCGTCTCTTATCGCTTACCTTAAAGTACCGGTCTTTTGTTTACTTTTTATATATATTTTCTTTATTACAGTTTCATTAATAGTTAACATTTATTCATCTTTATTTACTTAAATATATTACTTACTTCTCTCTTCTGTAATGGTCCTTAATTGGAAATCCTTTGGTTTTGTTTTCTATGCGGTGTTTACTTTGTGAACATCATTGAATTTTTGCCGTTCGCCATGCTGTGAATTAGCCACGTCGTGCATTGAACGTTTCATGATCGATAAGACGTATCGATATCACTTTCACTTTGTCGCCAGATGGCAGCACAGAATCTTTTAGAATCGAATAAATCGATTCATCGTTTCTAGTTTTTGCATATCCATAATGATATCGGCTGCTCATTGGTTGCTGTGGTTCTTCTTGGAATCACGTGCTTTTTCTTTGAGCGTATATAGCCTTGGCGTGTTGTGATATCGTGGCTTTTTCGTTTTGCTTCTCCCATGAGGGGAAGTATTGTCAAGAATCTTGAACGTTCGCGGGACGGCGTTCATGGAGTTTATTATTTTGAAAGTATTGAATGAGTTTTTTTAATGTGGTTTTAATCAAGCTTTAATCAACTGTGATATTTTTATTAATGTTAATTAATGTGCAATTAAACATCTGTTCCTGTTGTTATGAATTTCATCAGCCTTGCTCTCGCCTGTGAATATTATCAGCTGTAATCTCGATCTGTGATATTTTTTAAATAAACTGTGTGTACCAAAGTTCAATCATGCCTCAGCCATTTTATTTATACAGTTAGAGGAATGTCTTTCATATTTCACTGACGTTTCGATGCACTCTTCAGTTCACTCTTGCCAGCTAGATTTTCACGGCGTTGTTCTGCTCTTTTAATGGTTTCCCTTTCTTTAATGGCATATCAGCACAAGTTATATGCCCCAAATTATTAAGGGTTATGGGCAATAGAAGAGTCCATAACTGAAGAGGAGTTTTTGAAATATAGATCGTAATCTGACTGATGATTGGACTTATGTTTTTCCGAAGTTACGCCAATGAGTTTATGCTTACGTTTTTGAATTATGAGTTTGTGTTTTTGAAATAATATTTTTGAGATAAAACTGGATTAATTTAGAATTTTTTTTTTGAAATAGAACTTTATAATTTTACTTGAGCCTTTTTCGTTAATTCTGAACTTTATTTTTGTTAAAGTATGAACTTATTATTTCAAGTTTGAACTTTATTTTGCCGATAATCCTGAACATTTTATGTTGAACTGAGCTTATCTCAAGATTAGAATTTTTTTTAGTTACAGATATTGAACTTTTATTTTGAATCATGACTTTTTTTTCAAGTTTGAACGATTTGCATTTTTTTTTTTGAAAGACAGGAGTTCGAAATCCAGATCAGTTAGATCTATGTGAATGCTCATAAAAAATAAAATTTTTTTTAAGATCGGCATTATCTTGAAAACGTAGGGGGGGCAGGTGAAATTTTTTTTGTTTTGTGATACCCATACTCTTTTGTGAAGATGACGTCGAATACGATACAGAAACTGAATGTTAGTAATTATGCAGTTTGGTCTTCTGATGTCAAGTATCTTATGCTGGATAAAGGGGTGTGGGATATCATAGACAAGAAATTAGAAATTCCAGAGCTAAGTACTACAGTTACTCAAGCTAATATTGATTCTTTTATGGTGAGGAGAAACCAAGCCCTGTCCCTCATTTACTTAAATATAGAGCCGGAATTTAAGCGTATCGTAGATGATTGTGGCGATAACCCGGTGGTGGCATGGAAGAGATTGAGAGATAACTTCCATCCAGACACGAGAGCACATCATATGGCCTTGTTTTCGGAGTTAGTGAATGAGAGAATAAAATCAAGTGAGAGCATCAATTTATTTGCCACTAGGTTGAAGAAGATTTATTTGAATATAAAGGCAATCGACAAAGATTTCTCTGAGAGATACCTTTCGTATCAACTATTAAGATATTTATCTTCCTGTTATGATAGTTGTGTCCAGAGTTTGTTGAGAAAAGATGATTCTTCATTTAAATTTGACTTGATAGTGACTGAATTGGTTGCAGAAGAGGCGCGGCTGAAATTACGAGATGCAGATTCTGATAAGAAGATGGCTGCCTTAAGTATACAACCTAGTATTGAGAATGCTGTTTCGTCCCCTTCTACAAGAAGAGCTGGTGTCCAGGGATATAGAGGTAGAAGATGTTGGAATTGCGGCCGTGTTGGTCATGTGTACGCAAGGTGTTTTAGTAGAAGAAATCCAGGCGGAAGTCGTAGGCCCTATCACAGTCCACCTAGAGATAGATTCTCGTCTTCTCGATCAAGTAGCCCTTCGTCATCGAGGTCTTTTGAAAATAATGCTCGTTATACTCCAGAACAGCGTGGCGGCAAGACTGATAGATTTGACCAAGGTACATCCACGACAAGGCGGTCTCGGAGATGCCGGAAAAATGATTTCAGATGTTCTCCTTCGACTGGTAGCCGGTTTGATGACTATGAACATGATGATTCTTCACGTAAGTTATATTTTGTCTCACCAGCTTGTTTTAGTACTTGTGTAAGTGATGGTTCCTGGGTTTTTGATACCGGGGCCAGTCACCATTTTTGTAATAATCGTGATATGTTTGTCAAATTTGAACCCTTAAAAGATAATTTGTCTGTAGCTGTTAAAGATGTTATTTTTCCAATTACTGGTCGGGGGGAGGTCAAATTAAGATTTGGTCAAAGGATTTTTACCTTGACAAACGTCATGTATTCAAGCCAGCTTCGTCGTAACTTAATTTCAGGTCCTCAATTGGACTTATGTGGCTTATCCTTTTATGGTGGTAGAAATGGCGTGGACATCTGTCGGGGTAATGATTTCCTTTTTAAAGCTAGACTTAAAAATAGAATTTACAAATTCTTCCCTAAAATTCCTAAGCCAGATAGTTGTTCTGTTCGTTTTGAATCATTGACAACTAATAGAGATGATCCAATAATGCAATGGCATCGTCGATGTGGGCATGTGAATCAATCTATTTTAGTTAATACAAGTCGTAAAAATTGTGTTAGAGGCTTACCGGGGTTAAAAGAGTCAACTCATATTTGTGAACCATGTAAGCTTGGGAAATTTCGTAGTGTATCTCACAAACCTTTGAAAAGTATACGTTCGGTTCGCCCTTTGGAGTTATTGTACGCGGATTTGTGGGGGCCTTGTCATATAGTGGGTCGTAATGGCGAGCGCTATTTCCTTTCAATAATTGATGATTATTCTAGACGTGTTTCAGTGTATCCTCTAAAGCTTAAATCTGAGGCGTTTGATATTGTTAAAACTCATATATTGAGGGCCGAAAATTTCTTAAATAAAAAGGTTAAAAGTTTTAGAACTGATAACGGTAAGGAATTTGATAATCAATGTTTTCATGATTTCTTTGAAAGCAAAGGTATTCGCCATGAGTTCACAAATGTCTATACCCCCCAGCAAAATGGGGTTGCAGAAAGATTTATGGCAACTGCCGCTAATGGGATGAGAACATTGCTTATTGAGAGTGGTCTTGATGCTTGTTTTTGGCCAGAGGCTTTGAAGTTTTTCGTTTACACGTGGAATCGGATGTGTCCCCAGTCTTTAAACAGGTCCCCTTTTGAGTTGTATGGCGGACGGAAGCCGTCTATTCGACATCTGCGGCCTTTTGGTACAGTGTCCTATGTGGGCATGCCTAGCCAAAAACGATTAAAACTTGAGCCAAAGGCTAGTCGTGGTTACCTGGTGGGCTATGCTTTTAAGACTCGTGGATATAGAATATGGCTTCCGGAAACCAATCAAATTATAGAGTCCTCTAATGTGTCTTTTGACGAGTCTCGTTGTGGTCCGGGGCGCAGTGGAGCTGCACTGGGCGCCGAAGATTACAACCTCTTCCCACACGAAGGTGGATTGAATCCAGAAAGCGCTGGGGAAGTTGTATCTGGAATACTGCCAGATCCTCCCGGTGAACTACCACGTGATGGAGATGGGGTTGTGGATTCGGGTTCAAATGTTTTAGTTCAGCCTTCCACTGATTCCCAGTTGAGAGAGGTTAAATGGTTGAGGAAGCCTTCTGTTCGTAAAAGGGGTGACAGAACGGATATTTATTATTTTGAAGAGGGCACTTCTCATCGTCTCCGGTCTCTTAATGAAGTTGAGAAATATTGTAAAGATAATAGTATAATTTTTAAACCTGACTTATTTGATTTTTCGGCCTCAAATAAGTATACAGGCATTGTTCCTATTCAATCTATTCCTTCTGACTCTGACTCTGACTCTGATTCTGTGACTTCAAATTGTATTCATCCTATAGCATGACTAGGCGGTTTGAATGATATTCCGAGAACTTATAAACAAGCTTGTAGATCCGTAAATGGTGCGATCTGGCGGAAAGCAATGGAGCAAGAGATCGAGGTGATGAAAAACAGGAAGGTTTGGCATTTGACAGATTTGCCGGTCCATATCACTCCGGTGGGGTGCCGGTGGGTCTACACGGTGAAAAGGGATGAAGTCGGAAGAATTGCTCGATACAAAGCCCGGCTTGTTGCCCAGGGATTTAAACAGGTGAAGGGAGTCTCGTATGATGACACCTTCAGCCCTGTGGTCAACTTTGGAGTAATTCGCTTCTTCTTCTCCCTTCTCGTTTCGTGTTGCGGGTGGTCGCACACTCAGTGCGACGTCACCTGCGCCTATCTGTATGCGCCTTTAAGAGATGATGTGTATATGCTTCAACCTCCCGGTTTTGCAATCCCTGGAAAAGAGCACCTGGTTTGCAAGCTGGATCGCGCCCTTTATGGTCTGCACCAGAGCGGCAGGGAATGGTTCTACGAGATCCATGAGGTACTTTTAAGGCTTGGCTTTAGGAAAATTTCTTCTTGTAATTGTGTATATTTGCTTGGATCTAGGGTGGTCCTGTTATTATATGTGGATGACATTGTTATCTTTGGTTTTAATCAGGATTTCATTGATAAAGCTTTATCTTTGTTAATGGGTGAATTTGATATAAAGGTTCTTGGCAGAACTCGTAAACTTTTAGGTGTAGAGTTTGAAGAAACTGAACGTGGTCTTGTTCTGCATCAGAGTAACTATATTGAAGAGGTCTGTCGGAGGTTTAGTAAATTTAAGATTCCATTTTCCTCCTTGCCTATTAGTAAGGGTGCTGTCTTCTCAAGGTCTAACTGTCCCACCTCTGATTCTGAAGTTGAATATATGTCTCATTTTCCTTATAGAAGTGTTTTGGGTTGTCTCTCGTTTATAGCAAATAGAACTCGCCCTGATTTATGTTATGCCGTAAATATTTTTTCCCAATTTCAGTCTAGCCCTGGTCTTTTTCATTGGGATGGACTTCTTAGACTTTTAGGTTATGTGAGATCTACCTCTAATTATAAATTGAAATTATCTTGTGGGTCAAATTTTCTTTCTGTATTTTCTGATGCTGATTTCGCGGCTAATCGAGACGACCGAACCTCGATCGGCGGCCAGATTGTCCTGCTTGATAAATCTCCGGTCGACTGGCGCACTTTTAAGGAAAAGTGTGTTAGTTTGTCGACCATGGAGTCAGAATTTGTCGCGATGACAGAGGCCGTTAAGAACCTGGTTTGGTTTGATCGAATACGCCGCGAATGTAAGATGTTTTCTGAATGCCAGGGTAGGGCTGTTATGTTGGTTGACAATCAGGCGGCAATAGATTTCGTGAAGTCCCCTGTGGAAAATTATAAATCGAAGCACATTGATGTAAAATTGTTTTTCATTAGAGATCTTTTCTATAAGGGGGATTTTGTTTTAAGGCATGTACGTAGTAAATCTAACCTCGCTGATGTCTTCACGAAACCTTTGACCAAGTTTGACCTTCAAAATTTTGTTAAAGCTGTTTTTATAACTTAGCATGTTTATTTTTGTCAGTTATACGTACCTTTTTAATCTTGCTATGTTGTTAAGACTTTTTTTGGAAATTGTTAGCACATTGTTTTATTTGTCATGTCAAGTTCTTGAAGTACTTGTTAACATAGGAGTTTACTAGTTAATTTTTTTTTTTGTGTAATTGACATGAACATATCGTTGTGTAATTTTTTCCTTTTTGTCGTGCCAACATATGTAACATTCTATCTTTCTCCCTTGGACTTATATCTTGACCATTTTTTTTTCTTGAATGATGAGCATTTAATTCCCATCTGATTACGGAAATGGTGTTTCTTGGAGGCTATTTCCGGGTGGCTCGATCAGCCTACGGTACCGTTTCGGGTAGGTGACCCTTGTCCGGTAAATGACAGAGAGTCACTTTGGGGTAGTCCTCCGGAAATTACCGCTGTATGAGGTTCTGTGCACAGGCACTTTAATTTTTCTTTCGTAAGTCCTTCATTATAAAGTTTGGCAGTGTCTATAGTCCCCGCTCGTTATCAGGATTTTTTTTTATTTAACTTTGTTTCTAGTTTAGTTTAATATAGCTTTGTTTAAATCTTAATTTTTAATTCTTTTTTTATGTCATATTGTGGTTTTTAATTTTGACTTTTTTTTTAAAATATTTAATATTAATGATGAAATATTTAGATTTTTCAGTAAATGTTTCTTTGGTAAAGTTAAAAATTAAAAATTTAAACTTTTCTTAAATTATTTAGTCTTCTTGATTAATGGTTAATTATTGTGTTTTTGGATGATTATGTATTTCTAATGTTTTCCTCTTTACTTCTAGGCATCTAGAAGCACATTTCTTATGTAAATGGTTCTGTTCATCAGAAGTCTATTTGAAGAATGTGTAAACACTTTTTTTTGAATATGTGTTAGTAGGGCCTTAATTTGCGTCCTCTTTTCCTGTTTTTTTTAGAAGTATTTGAGGCCTTTGGAAGTAGTATTTAGAAGTATTAACCTTCATCATTAACCAGTTTTTTTGTTTAAATTTTTCTGCTGAAATAGCAGGTTTTTTTTAGAACTTTCAGGGTTTTTTTTTGGTCAAGGAGTTCATTGATGGAGAAAATTATGAACTATTGTTATGTAATTTATCCAAATTGGGTAAATACCTTTGATATGTTGTGGTACGTATATTTAAAATTATTGTACTTATTGAATTGTGTATTTATTTATATGTAAGTTTTCTATATACTGAATGTTAGATAAGAATTGTGAGTAATTGTGACTCTTGAAGTTCTTGGTTCCAGTTCATTTTGATAATGTTTAGTGACTTTCTTTTGTCATTTCTGAATACTAATCTGTTTATTTATTTTGGCTTTTTTAAAAAAGGCTTTTAAACTCTTAGTTCAAATTTTTTTTTGATTTTGGATATTCTTACGTTTTTTTTATCTGTTTACGGATTGTCTTTTGCAGTTTTCCGAAGCAATGAGAGGGGGGGCATTGATGGCAGAATAAATTTTGTTCTCCTTGCTTCGTCTCTTATCGCTTACCTTAAAGTACCGGTCTTTTGTTTACTTTTTATATATATTTTCTTTATTACAGTTTCATTAATAGTTAACATTTATTCATCTTTATTTACTTAAATATATTACTTACTTCTCTCTTCTGTAATGGTCCTTAATTGGAAATCCTTTGGTTTTGTTTTCTATGCGGTGTTTACTTTGTGAACATCATTGAATTTTTGCCGTTCGCCATGCTGTGAATTAGCCACGTCGTGCATTGAACGTTTCATGATCGATAAGACGTATCGATATCACTTTCACTTTGTCGCCAGATGGCAGCACAGAATCTTTTAGAATCGAATAAATCGATTCATCGTTTCTAGTTTTTGCATATCCATAATGATATCGGCTGCTCATTGGTTGCTGTGGTTCTTCTTGGAATCACGTGCTTTTTCTTTGAGCGTATATAGCCTTGGCGTGTTGTGATATCGTGGCTTTTTCGTTTTGCTTCTCCCATGAGGGGAAGTATTGTCAAGAATCTTGAACGTTCGCGGGACGGCGTTCATGGAGTTTATTATTTTGAAAGTATTGAATGAGTTTTTTTAATGTGGTTTTAATCAAGCTTTAATCAACTGTGATATTTTTATTAATGTTAATTAATGTGCAATTAAACATCTGTTCCTGTTGTTATGAATTTCATCAGCCTTGCTCTCGCCTGTGAATATTATCAGCTGTAATCTCGATCTGTGATATTTTTTAAATAAACTGTGTGTACCAAAGTTCAATCATGCCTCAGCCATTTTATTTATACAGTTAGAGGAATGTCTTTCATATTTCACTGACGTTTCGATGCACTCTTCAGTTCACTCTTGCCAGCTAGATTTTCACGGCGTTGTTCTGCTCTTTTAATGGTTTCCCTTTCTTTAATGGCATATCAGCACAAGTTATATGCCCCAAATTATTAATCGTGGTTGTTTCGGGACCTCTTGATAAAACTTGTGGTTGTTCCGCGATCTCTTGATGAAATCTGCGTTCATTTCGCGATCTTTTGACGAAATTTGCCCGTTTTCGCTCGTTCATTTGACGAAATTTTATTGATTGATGATTTTTTGTTTCATCCCTTTTGATGAAATTAGCAGTTGTTCTGCGATCTTTTGACAAAATTTGTGGCTCTCTCGCGATCTTTTTATGAAATTTGCAGTTTTTTTGCGATATTTTGACGAAAAATGCGTTTATTTCGCGATCTTTTGACAAAATTTGCATTCATTTCATGATCTTTTGGTGAAACTTGCGGTTCTTTCATGATCTTTTGACGAAATTTGCGGTTATTTTGTGATCTTCTGATGAAATTCGTGGGTTTTTTTCACGTTCCTTTGACTAAATTTGCGATCTTGTGATGAAATTCGCGTTTTTTCTGTAATTCTTGGACAAAATTCCCGGTATTATTATGTTCGAATTTTCAGATCGACGACTGCTTATTTTTAAATTTTCGGAACAGAATCATACCTGGTATATACGGTACACATTATTCTGAGAACGATTTTGTGAACGTCGCCATACGAATCTTTTTATTTTGTAGTGAAATTTTTCTATCTCAGGAAATTATGGAATTTGTTGTTAAAATCGAAATTGCATATACAGTAGAAGATCTTTATAACGCAATTCTCCATATAACGCACAACTTCTCAGATGTAAACAATGATTTTTGCAGTTAAAAAGCACCTACACTTTCACATTGTAAAATATTGCTACTCTCTAGAGGACTAAATTTGATACATTAGTTCAACTTTATCTTCTAATTTAAGACCTTTTTACTGAAAAAATGCTTTTATTACAATAAACATGTTTGATAATGTCTAATATAAGGGATGGTTGTGTCAGTTATATTTAGATCATGTTTATAAAGTAAATTTAACAATGTCTGACCTATATTATGCAAAAATTTATAATTTGGATAACTCTTGGTAACAAGGTAATGCAGTATAAAGTATACACCTAAGTATAAGTATATTCACCTAATGTATTTTGGTGTGTTTCAGACATATTTGGTCATGTTTACAAGGTGAATTTAATGATGTGATCCATATAATGCAAAATTCTATATAACGCACAACCTTGCGTTTTTAGGTTTGCGTTATAAAGATCTTCTACTGTATTTCTGCAAAATTTCCCCCGATCCTAGATCGCCGGATCGGACATATTCTGCACCCCTGGTCACTTCTACCCCTGTTTTAATTTACAAATATTTTTATTTGTTATTTGTGTCAGTTAAAATTCCTTAGTTTAATTTTCTTTAAAGAAAATGTACATTGAAAACTATTGTATTAGTAATATATATGATTTGTTAAAAAATTATTAAAATCGATAAAAATCTGCTTTAAATCAAATAAATCGATTAAAAAATTCAACATCCCTAGGGATTCACAATTCCAAAAGCTTAGGGACATATCACTGTTAATCTCTTTTATTTTAAGAAATTTTTTCTTTAATTTGATTTAAAAAAAAAAGATAGCTATGCCCCCCCCCCCCTTTTTTTTTGTACCAACAACTGAATATGCATGCGTTTTATTTCACCTAAGAGTTCATTTCCTATAAAATATATTGTTTCAACTTATAGAACTTTCCTCTAAAGTAACTTATTGAATATCTTTTTCAGGCAACATGTGATGTGATTAATGACTTCTATGATGATGGTGTTCGCTATTTAGAACTAAGAACAACTCCTAGAGAAGGGGTTGGTATGAATCAAAGCAGTTATGTAGAGACTGTGCTGAAGGCTATTGATGCAACCATGGGCAAACTAAACAGTAAAATAACAGTAAAACTTATATTATCAATAGATAGAAAAAAGCCTGCTTCATCTGCAGAAGAAACTTTGAAAATTGCTGAAAAATATTTCACTTCATCTGAAGCAGTTGTTGGAATAGATTTAAGCGGTGATCCCACAGTAAGTATTAATCTATATTAAGTAGTAATATGACAAATTAAAAATTGTAAATGTAAGAACTAATCATCTTTAAAATGGTGTTGTTAAATGAACTTTTAGTCTATAAACCCAATTCAAATTTTATGACTTCCAAAATATTTTTCATCTACTGCCTTTTGATATCTGGTATTTGAGTTATATTTCCAGAGACTGTTGTATGCTTTTATAAAGTTTATTTCAGTCGTAGAATATAAGGTATTTATTGTCAGTCCATGTAATGTTATTTATCTGATTGGAAATTTTCAATAAAGGTTTCCATTTATGATTGCATTATATTGTTATTATTTTTTTTATGTGAAATGTATAGAATATGGTTAAGGTGGAACATTTGTCATAGAAGATATAGCACCAAAAATTTTTAACACCAGTATTTCCAAACAAAAACCTTCACGGTAGATTTCTACAGTATTTACAATAGAAATCTACCACAAAGAATTTTGTTTGGAATTGGTCGTGTTAAAAGCTTTTGATGCTATTTCTTCCACAAGAAACATTCAAGCCTAGGTATGGTAAAAGCACATCTCCATAATGCATAGGTGAACAAAATTTATCAGTATTAAAAATAAAAAAAATTCCTGCTGTATGTTTTTATATGTTAATTTATAATTTATGTAAGAAATGATTTATTATTTCATATTTAAACATTTTTAAAAAGGCATAAAATATATTCAATACAGTTTTGTTGTATTGTTCGAGATTCTAAGTTGGAAATATAAAATGTGTGAAAGGAGCTTATTTATTAAGAATAGTCTATTTTAGCTATTCCAGGTTATTTGTTTATGAGATTATTTTTCTTTAAAAAAAAAACTTTACTTTCAATAGTAATAGAATGTTGTAATTATTTTGAATTTAAAATTAACAAAAAGACTATCTCTATCCTACTTCCATAAATTTGTAGATTTTTAGCTGATAAAATAACCGTTTGTGTTTTGTGTAGAAAATCAAATGCACTGAAACTTCTGAACCTGTGTATAACAGAATTGTATCTCAAATGGAAAAAATTGCATGGTTCTAATGGATGGTATACCATAAATCTGCTAAGAAGAAAACCTGTTTAAAACAGAATTTGTTTCTAGTTCTTAAGAATTCTGTTTTTTCAGGCTTCTTTCTATATTTGCATGTGCACACATAAAAAAAAAAAAAAAAAGAGAGAGAGAGGAGAGAGAAAGAAACAAATAGATCTAAACCTTTTAGATACTGAAGCGGCAATTCTCAACTGAGAATTGGAAAGTCTTAAGGAGTAAAAATGCTTATTTAAATGCAAGTACTTTGATAAATTATGTGTGTCTAATTTTATTCAACTAAAGATGTGATAATATGTTACTGAAAATGATAAACTATAAATTTTTTATAACACATCTATCAGAAATGTTTTCCTTTCTTTTTTTTTTGTATGATTAAATGAATAGTTTAAATAAGTTGCTTCTAGTTTACTTTTTCACAACATGCATTCACTAAATTAGATTCATGAATGAATCTTTTAATTTCTAAACTATATTTGTACTATTGTAAGTAATACTGTATTAAATTTAATTTATTAATGATTTAATTATGTTTATCACATTTCTCCACAATTATTATTTATATATTTAATTTTTACTCTGTTTGATAAATTTTAGTATTCTTTTATTTTTATAAATGTTTTAATTGAAAAAGCAAAATTAAAATAACCCGTGAATACCCAATATTATTTAAATTTTCTGCATGTGCAAATCACACTATTTAAGCAATTACACATGTATTTCTATTTTATTCATAGAACTGAAACATCTTATTATAATTGCACATATTGACTTCTTTTTCCACCTGTACTGTGATTAAGACTCGTGGTTTGTTGAGTAGAATTTTAAAAAGTAGGCCTATAAAATTAATAACAATGATGACAGTAATCTGGCTAACAATTCTAATTTGATAAATAGGAAGATTTTAACTATTTATTAAATATTTTCATACAATAGAACCTGAAAAAAATAATTTTATTTAAATGCCGTTTGCCTGTTTCCTACCAGCAGTCACTGTAAAAGTAAAAGAAAATTGTGTTAAATCACCTAACTATTTTTATCTTGAGTGCAGCTGTCATAGTGATACATATGAAAAAATCAATTTTATATAAATTTAGTTAATCTTTTTTGCACTAGCGGTGTTATCAGCATAAAAGAAAGTAAGTTGAACATGTCCTAACTAATTTTAACTTGGAACATGGTTGCCATATGAGAAAACATACTAAAATCTATTTTAAAATTTTAGTAATTCAATTTCCCATGAGGTGTGTTACCAGCATAATAAAACTTATCATGTGAAATTTTTTATCAAAACATAAATTTGACCATGGCAGAAGCTTACTGTAGAGAGCATTATTGGCATGAAAGAAAGTTGAGTTTAAATTATTCTATCTAATTTTAACTTGGAGTATGGTTGCCATATGACAAAACATTAAAAAAAAATCCATTTTAAAATTTTAATTATGCAATTTCCTACGAGGGGCACTACAAGTGTAAAAAACTGTATTGTGAAAATTTTATCAATGTATAAATTTAATAGTGTTGGTAGGTTATTCTGAAGGTTTGAAAAAAATTATTCATGGGAAGTAAGTTTAAAATTTATTCAAAAAGTTAGTTGAAGACATAGTTATGCATAGAGATAGATGAAGCATCATAAGTTAAATAAAGGTCATAAAAAATAACTCTTCCAACAGTAATTGGTGATAAAGTGTATTGTATTTGAATTCTCTTGTGTTATCCTGTAAAAAACTATAAATGTTACACCTGAAATTTTCAATGGAGAACATGCCACGATAGTAACATATACAAATTTTGTAGAGTTTCAAATAACATAATGGTACTAAAATTAATTTTAAGTAATTACCATCCATAGATGGTATTGTAGTAACTTTTTTTGTGTGTGTGTGCAGTATTGTAAAATAACTGTAAATGCTATATACATCTTTTTCAGGAAAAAACATGCTGTAGGTGACTATAATAACATACTAAAATTACATTACTGTCAACATACTATAAAACACATATTTAAGAGTTTAAAAAACATTTCTTAAAATTGTTACATTATGTTTTTATATCTGTACGGTAGATATTACTTTCTTTCTAGATTTTATTCTTACGTTAAATAATACACATTGTTTTGCTTTCAGGTTGGCAATATTAAGGATTTCATTCCATTATTGGAGTATGCTAAACAAATCGGTCTTAAACTTGCTGTACATACTGCCGAAGTAAGAATTTTTATTTATTTACTAATGAATGTTCATTTATTTATTTACATATTAAACCTTTACTTCTTTGATATTGTAATTTTTTGAAAATGAAAATATCCCTTTTTTTATTTATTCTTATTTTTTGGTGCCTAATCGTGATTATGAAATAAAAGAACTGTTAAAATTGCAACCACATCGATTAGGACATGGAACATTTTTGCATTCATCTAAAGGTGGATTGCCGGAAAATTTCAGCACTCTAAAGGAGCTAATGATACCTTTAGGTATTATTTATTTTTAATATTTAATTATATTTAATTAATTTTTAATAATATTTAATTTTCTTTTAAATAAGGGATGTCATATCAACAGTATTAAAAAATATATATATAGTGCCATGGTTGTTGAAATGTATCAATATTTTTGTAGTTTTTTTTTTGTATGTGGGGGAGGGAGGAGAGACTTGAAACTTTGCAAGGTTCATCAGTTGTTCAGAATCATTAATTTCATGTATGTTTATGACTATTACTTTTTTCCTTTCTTTTGGCATATATAGATCAAAAACTATATTAATGTGTATTTTTTAAAATGCAATACAATTTATCGCATGGTTTTGTTCATTTAGAATGCATATAATCATTTGAATTTCTTTACAGTATTTCTGACATATTTTAACTATATACGATCTTATCAGGGCTGCCACAGGCAACTATTTTTGTATTCTGTTCGCACCAGTATTTTTCTAATATAAATTTTGAAGTACATTTCTCTTGCAAATGTTGTCAAAGTGTGTTTTAAGGATTTCTGTTTAGAGAAAGTGGTACCAGTTAGAATTAAAAAATAGTTGCCTGTGGCAGTTCTGATTTATGTGACTTTCTTTGTATTTCCTATTGCACAGTTCCTGCTTTGTTGTTTTTCTCTGCTGCTTTCCCACAAGATCTAAAATCATGATTCTCATATAATATCATCTCCAATAAATAAAAATGCTATAAACATTGCATGTTAAAAGTTAGTGTTTATATGAAACATTTGGAGTATAATTAGTTGAAGTCCAAAATTTAAAAATTTGCTTAAAATGTCTAATGCTTTTGTCAATGTAATATTCTTTCTACTGAGGTATATATATCTTCAAAGTGCATTTGTTAGGTGGAAATTATATATATGAAAGGATAAAGACTAATCCCTTTTTAAAAATTAAAATTTTAAAATTTAAAGTTAACTAATATTCTTTTTTAACACTTTCCAACAAAGTTGAAAAGTGTTTATGCATTCAGTTTGTCTGGCTGTCTGTCCACGCTCTAACTCCCGTAAATATACTCGGATTTTCATGAAATTCATAAAGGTTATTTAGGGTCACCAAAGCATGTTTGGTATTGTATATGAAATATGTAGGCTTAATCGTTCATTTACAGGGGCACTCAAAAGTATTCCATTACATTATGGTATATGGGGAATAACTCCCGTAAATATACTTAGATTTTCATGAGATTGATAAAGGTTATTTAGGGTCACCAAAGCATGTTTGGTATTGTATATGAAGTATGTAGGCTTAATCGTTCATTTACAGGGGCACTCAAAAGTATTCCATTACTTTATGGTATATGGGGAATAACTCCTGTAAATATACTCTGATTTTCATGAAATTGATAAAGGTTATTTAGGGTCACCAAAGCATGTTTGGTATTGTATATGAAGTATGTAGGATTAATCGTTCATTTACTGGGACACTCAAAAGTATTCCATTACATTATGGTATATAGGGAAAAATCATTCGCAGAGTATTTTAATGACATTATGCTATTTCAAATGTATTGAAACTGATATAAATCACTGTATTTCACTACGATCACGTTAGAACAGGACATTGATAGCATTTTTTATTCATTTACAGGAACACACAAAAGAAATCGGTTACAGTACAGTACTCTCTTTGAGTAATAATTGCTGGAGCTCACGGTTTAAAATTCGGTATGCGCTTTTAAACTTAATTAATTTTTTGCATCTTACCCATTATATATAAATTCTATACCTCAAATACAGGGCTGCACAAAAGTATTCACGTACCGTTCTCCTTTTTAGAGGAAATTGCTGAAGGTAAATTTTCAACTGAAGTATATGTAGCTCTTAAGTGAACTAAATTTTGGCTTGCATGTAGCTAATAGATTCAAATCTATAAATCATATACAGGGCTGCAATTCGCATAATTTTCCAATTGTGGATGGGAACAGCTGAAATTGGGCTCTGAAATATATTATGCATTTCCATATTGTTGAATTAGATGTAATATTTTAATTTTTTAAACAGTGCAGTTTTGTTACATTATTCTGAATGTGTTGGAAAGTGTTTCATAATCTATGCTTGATGCAGGATTTTTTCTAACTTGTTATTTTAATTCTGATGCTTAAAGCTTTTTGCCCCTGGTAACTTTCTTTTCCAGCAGTACATCTATTACTTTCAGATTTCATTTTCAGTCGATCTTTAAGATTAAAAGTGTTGTGTAAGGGATTTTTGCAGGCACTTGTGGTTAGGGCTGGGTACGTCAGCGAGCCTGGGAATCATACGGGTCTTGACCACATGGTCACTCAACAGCTCAACTTCCAATAAAATTAAAGTTTCCTCTTATTAGAACAAGAATGCCCTCTGCTGGAAATAATGTTAATTACACCGTATAAATACGTGGGAGCAGCTTTTTGCGTGTTTTTTTTTTTTATCATCATGTCTTGTTAGCCAAACCTACATCGCTCAACTCAGCGGTTTCAAGAATATTTTAAACAACCCAGCTTGGCCTGGTTTCGAAAAGAACTTTAAGTGCTCTAAGTCTCTAATCAACCACGACTACTTCCTATAACAGAAACCAAATTTCCAGGTAAAATAGAGCCGGGACGTACATGAAAACGCAGCTGGCCTAAAAGTTTCTATCACCAAATCGCTACAATGTTATTAGTCATGCTGGGTAATAAATGTGGGCCCCAGTTCATTTCATATACAGTGAAATACGTTTAACACGAAAACGCTTAACATGAAAAATCGGTTAACACGAAATCATATAGTGGTCCGGACAGTATACTGTGCGATTTAATACATTTTGTTTCTTTTAACACGAAAGAAAAATCGGTTAACACGAAAAAAATTCACTTTCGATCTAGATAGTTTGAGTTGAAATTGGTAAATTTTGTGTTAAAACCACTGAATTTTGGGTGAAAATCGGTGAATTTCGTGGGTTTTTTTTGTAAATTAGCTTTTATTTTATGAACACAATGGCTGCGAAATTGGTGCGAAAAAAAATTGCTATTTCGCTTCAAATGAAGATGAAGCTTCTTAATGTAGTTGATGAAAAAAAAGGACAAAAACAGAAATCTGCAAAGAGTTTGGCATTGCCAATTCTACTTTATTAACGATAATAAAAACAGGGATCCTATTACTTTAATGTTTGAACGCAGTATGTTTAAGCCAGAGAGAAAACATATGAGAACCGCAAAGCACAAAGATTTAGAGACAGCCTTGCTTATTTGATTCAAACAAGCTAGATCTCTGAATGCTGAAAAAGACATACTTCAAAAAAAGATATCTGATTTTTTCCCAAATAAACAATGTTTTTTTACTTGCTTTTTATCCTAATGGATGCAACCTAATAATGGTTTAACAGGAAATCGAGATAAAATTTGACGACGTTGAAAATGTTTGTGAGTTTTGTTCTTTTTTTTTTACGAATCTTTTAACGTGAAATTCTTTTACACGAAAAACAAATTTCGGTCTCCTCAATTTCGTGTTAAACGTATTTCACTGTATATATATATATTTTTAAAGTAACTAAAGCTGTCACCGCTGCAGTAAATGAATTTTTTGTGACCAGAGGTCTTTCTTCGTGAATTTTAAGAAAAGTACTGCATACAAAAATATGAAAATTTGTAATATTATGGTTTGATAAATAGATTTTTAAATTGAATAATTATTTTAAGAGCTATTTAATGTTAAAGTTGATCAAAATCATTCCATTAAAAAAGTTTTATAGGAGCAAAAACTATACATAGAAATTTAATCATTTTTTCTAAGGATATACATTACAAGCTCCCAGCGCGGCGTATGGACTGCATTTATTTTTTTTAAGATGTCAGTTTTTGATTCAAATTTTCATCATTTCAAGATATACTTTTTTCATATTTTAGAAAAGGTTACTATTTTAAATTGTTGTTAATTGTAAAATCAGTGCAAAAAAATATTTCCTTTAAATTAAATATTTATATACACGTGACTATAAACAGAAAAAAAAACCTTTCAAATTAGAATTAAATGATTACATGTTAAAAGCCGGAAAATATTGAAAATTACATCATAAAAATTGTATTTACACATGAATATTAAAAAAGAAAGAAAACTTGAAAATAAGGAATTCATTAATATGCGTTAAAAGCAGTAAATGAGGGAAGTTACGTCATATTTAAAATGACCAAATAATAACATTGCCAAACAATTTAAATTAAAAAATATATTTACACAAGACATTTATTTCCTATTTCAAGATGATCTTTTTAACTATTGCTGCCAATTCTAAGAAAGTATAAATAATAATATTTTCTTTCTAACAATAAAAATATTTTTGCGTGAATATTAAAAAGAAAAAGAAAAGGTTGTTGAAAATTATGTCAGGTTTAAAACAATACATTTAAAATGTCTTACTTAAAACAATTTTCTTATAGCATTGTTTCCTTTTATATTAGCCGATTTTCAAATGTTTAACTAATCTTATTTAATGAAACATGCAAATGGCCATTAGATGCCTTAACAACAGCTAATTTGGCCTTAAAATCCCCCAGTAAAAAGGAAATGAATGGAAACCTGATTGATTTTATAAATTGTAATTTTGGCAAATTTATTGAGATGAACCTTATCCTTTAAAAATTTTGTAAAGCAGCACCAAGAACACAAATTAGAATCAGAAAGTTAGGTGTCAACAGCACCTGACAATTTTATCTTAGTTGCTAAAATCTAAATCCTTGAGCAGCTTGAGTCGGGTTGGTGCTAATTGTTTTTTTTTTTTTTTGGGGGGGGGGGGAGGGGGCGGGGGGGAATCACATTGAATCTGAATGTTCCATGAAGAGTTTTGATTCTTGGTTTAACCAGATTCTTCTAAAGAAAATCCAGAATCTTGCTTCAGATAAAAAACTATATATTTGATTATGAATTAACCTTTACATGTTTATTTTTCTACATAAAAGAAGAAATTAATGTTAAAAAATTATTATAGACTGTTTTTCTATAATTACATTAAATTGTGGATCAGTTTTCTTTGATTTTGGGTCGGGCTTGTGTTAGCGAAATTTTTTTGTCTGATTCATGCCGGTTGAAGGTCATCGAAAATTTTTTTTGTCGGGTTGCAAGTCCACTTTAAATAGAGTATGCTTGTTCGGGTTCAGTATCACTCGTCCCTAGCAGGAATCTAACACAAACTCTCGTAGCTTATATAAATATTTTAAGTTCTGTTACTTCTTTGTTGCATTATCACAGGCTAAAAAATTCTTATTGTAAATTAATCATACCAAAAATTTCAAGATTAGTAATTTTAAATTACTAATGTTGTAATGTAATTTTATAAAAATCAATTGTAAAGATTAATTAATAAATTACTTAATAATAATTAATTAATTGAATTGAAATGTATGAATTGTAATTGTTGAATAGTAATATTTTAAATTAACAAAAAATATTTAAAAAAAAGAATAGCATTGTCCATATCTTAAGAAATATTATACTACTATATCATATATTTTTCATTATAAATTAATTAAAATAATATTTCTGCTAAATTACATTCCTTTACCTTTTATAAGCATAGATAAAGTTTTAAATCTGTTTAATTTTTTAGGCTAAAGGCAATATTTCTTATATTCTTTTATTGCATCTAAAAATGTTTTTAATTGAACAAAAGTAATTTAACTTTTTCGTTCCATCTCTGTCATTATAAAATTTTTCACACTTCTGCAGTTACAATATATAAAAGAAAACCCATCTAGTCTTTTTCAATGGTTTACAATAAACGAAATTTGCTTTTCTCATTCCAATCGGCCATCTGCGTGAGGATGTATTACATTAGTGGCACCTATCCTTAGCTACTAAATTTAGAGTTGTCTCTTACTTTCTTCATTTTATGAGTTCGCCAAATGTGGTATGGCACTACATTTGAAAATTTTATATGTGCAAAGTTTAACCTTTAACTCTTTTTTGTTTTTAATTACAAAAATATCACTATTTATACTTTTAAATGTAGCTTATCATTTTATTACACTGGTCAACAAATTTGAACTTTTGTTCTGTCCTAAAACAGAAAATAGTTGTTTTTTATGTGGTTTTTTGTGCTGATTCCAAATCTAGTTTTAGATTTACTCAAGCACGTCAAGTTTGAGAGATATTTACATATTTCAATTTATGAAAATTTAGTAAATTTTATTATTATGTGGGGCATTTAGGATTAATACATATTTCTAAGGATCGACCGAAACAGGGTTTTAAGACCGAAAGTGAAACCGAATTTCGGTAATCTTCCTATTTTCGACCAAAATCGAAAATCAAAAACAAAAATGTCTATGAATTTTTTAAAGTAATTAATACATACATAAATATACATAATTATTAATTAATTGTACGTGAGGCCCAAGTTGGCTCTCTGTGCCTCTGACCAAAACTTTTTATTTTCATATAAAGTAAAATGTAATTAATTAATCTACTACACAGAATGATTTTTTAATTATACGAATTTCATCTAATGAAAAAATATTTTAGGTATACATACCTCGATTTATCTTTTATAATAATTTTTGTAAATGATCATCTGTTATACTAGAATTTTCTCAAAGAGTATTCGAAATACTTCTCGGTTTCAAAGTAAAAACTTACTATTACTATTAAATCTGTAGCTTTTAGTGAGAACGTGAAAAGCATCTTCAATGTTTAGTCATATAGGCATTTCTTGCTTTATAACACTGGTCAACAAATTTGAACTTTTGCTCTGTCCTAAAACAGAAATTAGTTGTTTTTATGTGGTTTTTTGTGCTGATTCCGAATCTAGTTTTAGATTTACTCCAGCACGTCAAGTTTGAGAGATATTTGCATATTTCAATTTATGTAAATTTTATACAATTATTTGCAAATTTAAGGTATAAAGCAATATCAGACAGGGTTTTTTGTTTTATGTTATGATTACTACCTAATTTACTTCACAAAAAGGTTGTTTCTGAGATTATACTGACATGTGAATGTGAAATATTGTAACTAATTTGCATATTTTTCATGTTTCTTGACATTCACATATATCTGCCGCACGAGTACGCTAATATGTTTCTAAACCAGTTGTTTGAGCCGATTTCAAATCTTGTATCTGTTTTCTTCTATCACGTCTAATTTTTGAAAAAGTGAAATTTTAGTTTTTGGTCAAAAAAGCCAGAAATAGCTTTTTATGATACTTTGTATAATAAACTTCAACTAGTTAAAAATAGATTCTACTACTTATATCAAACCTGTGTTAATGCCGTGCAAAAGTAGAAATTCATCTTACTCAAAAACTAGACATGACATAAGAAAACAGACTGCAGATTTGAAATCAGCATAAAAATCTAGTCTGAAAAAACATTATGTCAATTCTGTGGCAACTATTTTAAAGTTGATAGTGATGTAAACATTACACCATTGAAAAATATGCAAATTAGGCTTAATAACTGATAAATAAATGTTAAGAATATGCAAATCGTGACATTTATCTGAAGCAAATAGTCAAGTAGTCATTATCTAGAAAACGTAATTAGATGTGACATATATTGTATCTAAAATTTGCATAAAATACCACAAAAAAGCTTAAATTTGCATAAATTTAAATATGCAAATTTCTCAAAACCTGGACCACCTAAAGATAAACAGAAAGCACATTCAGAATCAGCGCCAAAAACTGATCTAGAATCAACTAATTTTAGTTCTAGGACAAAACCACTGTTGTCCAGTGTTATCATTAAAAAAGCTATCATCAAATAAACTTTTAAAAAAATAAAGACTGGGTTTAACATCTCAGTTGCTAAAATGAAGTTTATAGGTGTTAAATATAGGAATGTTCTGGAATCGCCATTTCCTGTAGCGTATACCTTCTGGTATTTTTGCGACTACACCCCTGCTTATAGAAAACCTTTTCAACAATCTTTAGAAAAGTACCAGTTTTTTTTTTTTTTTTCGTTCTTTTTAAGAAGAATACAGATTTTTACTTTGAGTAATTCTTTAATACTATTTTCTCGCATGCATATGCAAACATTACTATTTTTAGTGAGAGAAGGTATTATTTTCATTGAAAAGGAATTATTATTAGAATTAGGCATACTTCATACTAGGGATTGGAACAGCAATATTTCCAACCTTTTAGACCACTTAACACAATTTTATATCACATTAATGTGAATTTTTTTTTTTTTTTGCAAAATAATAAGAGAATTTCCATTTTACAATTAAAAATGCAAATACACTCGAACCTCGTTAACACAAAATTCAAGGGGCTGCAAATTTTTTTTTGTGTTAACCGTCAAAATAATGGTGCCATCTATGTTAGATAAAAAAAAAACTAAATAAATAAGCTTACAAATATATCCCTGCTAAAATTATAAATTAATAAGAAATAGAAAATTTAATTAAGAAATAAAACAAATTGGTTATCATTTTAGGCAATAATAAATTTATTTACCTATTACCGTAATTTCGGGTGTATAGCCCGCAGATCAAACAATTCAGTTTGGACCCAGAAATTTTATTCAGTATTTGAAGACCAATATTTACTGTGATCTAAAAAGTTACATTTTATTTTTAAAAATTTCTGGGTCGAAACACGATTGTTTGATCCGCGGGCTATACACCGGAAATTACGGTAATCATTTTTTTTTAAAGTCTGTTATTGACTTTCGTTTCAATTTTTGTAGACTACTTCTTTCTAGCAACGTATGGACCTCATCTAATTTGTCCAAAGCTCGGGAAGCATTCTCTTGTTCCATAAGCAAATGTTGTACAGTTTTCAATGTTGCGGTAGCTTCATTTAATGACACTGAACTTTTCAGTTCTGTGTGGATTTCTTCATCCTCGTCTGAGACATTGATGTTGTCGTCTTTTCTTTTTTTTTTCAGTTAATGCAGCAATTATTTCTTCGTCTGTCATCTTATCTGAATTCAGCACACCTTCATCTACACAAATATTCTTGGCAAACAATATCTGTCAAATAATTCCCCGTTTTTCGGCTTCTATTAAATCAGTTGTCATTTCAGATTCTGTTTCATTAGTTTCTTCATTTATTTCATGCGTAAATACCATGTGTCGGAAACAATTTATTACAGTTGAAGTAGTGATACTGTTCCAGGCACTTCTTAGGTAAGTTATAGCTTCTAGTAAATTCACAGAAAATTCCGTTTTATTATCAAAGCATTGAATCATTTTATGAACAATTTTTTTTCCTTTTTTTGTACTGTACTTTTAAGCGTTAGATAATTCCTTGGTCACAAGGCTGAAGTTTTGCTGTGGTGCTCGGAGGAAGAAAGACACTTCAGTTGCTTTTAATACTGGAACATCTTTATGAACACTGCAATTGTCCAGCAATAAACAGATTTTTCTTTTTTCTCGGTAGAATTTTAAGTCCAGATCAAGTAACCATTTTGTAAAAGTAACATTGTTTATCCATGCATTTTTGCTGGAAGCATAGCAAACTGGTAAAGTTTTAACGTTTTTGAAACAACGTGGTTTCGCCGACTTACTGATCACAGGCAATGGTAATTTTTCACTTCCACCCATGTTGCAGCCAACCATAATCGTAATTCTGTCTTTGCTGAATTTTCCTCCTTTTAAAGTAAGTGTTCGCGATGGTTGTGCTTTGAAAAACAGTCTTATTGCATCGCCGTTAAAAATATCACGGGGAGCGTAATTTTTTTAACATCTACCCACTTTCGTAAGGAAAATGACTGTATAGAATTCTCATCTGCGGTAGATTCTTCTCCTCATATCTTTTTGCAAACAATTCTATGACGCTCTTTAAATCTTGTCAGCCATCCATTAGAACATGTGAAATCACTTTCACCGAGAGCATCAGCAAAAGCTTTGCTTTCTCTTGCAAAACTGCACCAGTTAAAACAATATTCTGGCTTCTTGCTTCTTTTATCCATCGTAAGAGTGCAATTTCAATTTCTTCATTTTTTTCCTGTACGCATCCGTTTTCTTGCTGGTTCGAATTGACTGACAGCATAAGCCACTTCAATCTTTTCACGATTCTTTAAAATTGTAGAGAATGTGCTATTGGGTATTCCTACTTTGCTGTAATTTCTGATTTTTTTCAGCACTTTATCGCTGGCTTCGTTTAAAGTCTTTTGCTTTGTTTCTAAAGATACAGCTTGCTGTTTTTGACTCATCTTTCAAAGAATTCTACGGAGCAACTGCAAACAGAGTTTCAGTAGTCAGATATTGAAGTAAGGATTGTCACTTCTTTCACTCAAAGATATGGGATTTCAGAAACACGGTTTATGGTTTATGTCACTATAAATACAGTCAAACAATTAATGGAACAATCACTTTCAAAAAAGAAACTCCTTCACCCAAATATTCATTGGGGCCGATCTATAGCTCAGTGAGGAAAAAAGTCGGAATAAAGAACCAAACAGATAGCTAACAGAATATGATTTCTAAAGGTCAGAGGCCAAGAGCAGGAGCCGCCGACATGTTGGACACCATCCCTTTCTATTGTTCACTTTCCCTTCCTTTTGTTCACCTCCTCTTTACTATCCTTTCTTTTGTGGATGACCACAAAATGTAATTTGAAAAGAAGAAGACATATGATTGATTCCCATCTCAGGCATACTTGCTCAGGATGTGAATAAATGCACCTTAAGCGAAATGGGGGGGGGGGGGGGGGAATGCAGATTATCAAAGGATAAAGAAAAGCAGAGATTAGTCAAATATTTCACCATTTTTTGAAACCCTTTTCCTCTTTATGTCATTTTCAAAGAGTGAGAAAAATTCCATTTTTAGTAAATAAGATATGACATTTAAGTTTGAAATATTGAAAACTTTGCTTAAGAAAGAATGTTTTGATTTTCAAGCAAAAAAATTCATCGCCTTAAGCGGAATTTTGCGAAATTCTATTTCGTGTTAAACGAATTAATTTACATTAGGTTTCAGACTTATCTGATGGGACCTCAGTATTATTCCGTGCTAAGCAAAATTTCACGTTAAGCGATTTTGTGTTAACGAGGTTCGACTGTAATTACAAAATTCCAAATAGTTATATAATTATAAGATTATACAATCTTATTTAATCATAAACAAAAAATTTAAAATTTGTTTAATTATGACAAAATTATCAAAGGTAATTTAATTATTACAAAACATTTTAAGCTTATTTAAAAATCACACATTTATGAGGGTCGGCGGATAATTCCCGGGCCCGACATAGAGATGATGCCACTAGGGCAGTTATACACTAGCATAGTATAGTACTACCCCTGACTAGCTTATGCCCACAGTTTCAGATTAGTAGCTTTGTTATTGTTTGATTGACAGCATCTAAATCAAGACTATTTTAGAGTTTTTACGAAAATGGAAGATTTGGAAAAGAAGCGGTAATCAAATACTTCCATTTGAAGGGTTTAACGCCTAAAGAAATCAAGGACGGAGTGGACAGCACACTGAATGACTCTGCCCCATTGTATTCAATGGTTAAAAGGTGGGTTGCAGAGTTTAAAATCAGACGGACGAGCATGAACGTTGAGCCTGGCATTGGACGCTCTGTGGAAGTGACAACTTCTGAAATTATTGAACAAACCCATCAAATAGTCCTGGAAGACCGCATATTAGAGTTGTTCGAGATAGCAGAGGTTGTTAACATATAAAAAAAAATGTGCAAGTAATATTTAAACTAAAATTTTTGGCTTCCACAAATCCTGTGCAAGGTGGGTGCTGCATTTGCTGCCGCCTGACCAAATGTTGCATCAGAAAACCATTTCAAGTAAGAATTTGGATCTCTACCGTAAAAATCTCAAAGAATTTTTAAGACGGCTTGTAACTATGGATGAAACTTGAATTCACCACTACACTCCTGAAAGCAAATTACAATCAAAACAGTGGATTGCGCTGGATGAACCAGCTCCAAAAAAGGCAGAGTCAACTTTGTCAGCTAACAATGTTATGAGGAGTGTTTTCTGGGACGCAAAGGGAATTATTTTTATTGATTTCTTGGAAAAGGGTAAAAGTATCACTGGTGAGTACTACGCAAGTTTATTGTAATGTTTGAGCGACGAGGTAAAGAAAAAACGACCTCATTTGGCGAAAAAAAAAAATCTTATTTCACCATGACAATTCTCCAGCACATCGGTCAGTCATCGCAATGGGAAAATCTATGAATTAAGGTTTGAATTGCTTGAACATCCACCTTATTTGCTAGATTTAGCACTCAGTGACTACCACTTATTCCCTAACCTCAAAAAATTCCTTGGTGGACTAAGATTTCAGAGCAAAGAGGGGGTTATTGATGCCGTAAACAACTATTTTGAGAAATGTGACAAGTCGCATTATAGAGTGGTTTAGTTAAATTAGAACATCGATATGATAAATGTATTAGCATTTCTGGAGACTATGTGGAGAAATAAATTTATAAAAAAAATTTTTAAAGTGTTGTTTTCCTTGTCGGGCCCGGTATTTTTCAGCCGACCCTCGTATAATGCGATATTTGTTCCTCGTTGAAAATAAGTTCATGGATTTTTAGTTCCAGTGATGTTACTGCAAGATGGCGAGACGTTTTTATTTCAAGCCCAGGTCAATGCTGACTTTTATATGCTGTAACAGATTACAATTTATTTTCACATAAATATGTTTCAGAAAACTGAATCAAAATTTTCAATGCTTTTTTACTCAAAAATAAGCACTCTTTTTACAAAGAACCAAAAATTAAAAATTACTTGTTTTGCAAATTAATAACAAATAACTTCTATTAACATTATATCAAAACCTGCTGTAATTTAAAATACAATTACATCAAAATGTTAATACTTTAAAAGACATACGAGTATTTTGCACGCCATTCTCAGAATGGAAAGTAATCTTAATTATGGAAAAGGAATAGGCGTCCCATTTATAGAAAGGGGATGAGGAATATTGTTAGAAAAAAATATGAAGATATTATTAAGGCGATTCTCAAATTCTCTGCTCAACAATGTGAAACTTTCTCTCACATTTTTAAACGTAAAGGCATAAAATTGACAAACCGTATGATTGAGATTTGGAATTTCCTATTATTTTATAAATAAATTAGTTATCAAGTTATAAGCGATTGGCGTTATGTGACAACAGGTTTTTATCTTTTCCCAGGCTGACACGGCAGGAAATTTGGTTCAAAATGCTAACTTTGACAGTATTTTCTGAAAGATAAACCTTTACCAAGCAAATGGAAAACATCATTTGATCACATAATTTCTGAATAAGAACATCTGCAAATTTTGTGTTTCTGAATGAAAATGAATTCAGAAATGTGTCATAAAGTAACTCCTTTGGATTTGAGAACAGCCTTACCTGAAAATACTGCCTCATCTACATATTTTTTATTAACACACTCCAGTGAGGCAAAATATAACTTTTAAAATAAAAATTAAAAAATGTTTATTAATCTATCCACATTTGTGCATAAGTAAAATCTGCCAGTAAAACAATTTTCTTATATTTTTTATTATTATTTCTTTACTTTTCATTACAGAAATTTGTTTGACATCAAATGTGTGCTGCAAAACAGTTCCATCATATGGGGAGCACCATTTCCAACTTTTTAAAGACATGAATTATCCGTGTGTACTTTGTGTAAGTAAAGTGAAAAAAAAATCAGTAGAATGAAATAAGTGTTTCAACATTCTGTATTAATGGTTAAAAAATCAGAATTTATGTTTTAACATAGTGATCAAAGCGTAGTGTTTCCTCCTTTGTTTTAATGCACTGCAAAAAAAATCTGCAAAAGATATCCTGGTCTGGACATTTTTTGCTCAGTTGAAAATTTACATCTCATATGATTTATTTGCCAATTAGAATAATTTTGTTCAAAATAATCTTGTGTAATTACGTACCCAGCGGTTTCTGGAGTTCCTTTACCTGCGATTTATTCTATTGAGCTGATTCAGATATCAGACCAGAAGCTATAATCAATAAAGTTAGCTGGGTGAATTAGATCCACCAGATTCGTCTGGGGTAACTCAGATGGTAGAGCATCGGTGGCTTCAGCCACCCTGGTTCGTATCCTGGTCCACATTTTTTGTCCAGTTGGAAATTTATATGTCATATGATTTATTTACCAATTAGAATAATTGTGTTAAAATAATCTAGTATTCTATTTCCTACTTTCATATATATACATTGCATGCATATCGACACACACATAGGTCATTTGTTCAGATACCAATTATATTACAATGGCCTTTTTAAAAGATGTGATGTTTAACCTTTTTGAATTGAAGTTTACATGTATATGCAATTTTCTTGGTTGCTCCAACCATAGCATATATCATAGCTTCCAAACTTCTGATTATTTTTCTGACTCAAATGAACATATTTTGCACCAGAAAATTTATTTAATAAAATGTGTCTTGTTTCTATGTGGTACATACTAGATTTCGTTTATTAAATTAAAGTTTCTGGTTCAAAATGTTTTTATATAACTTGAAAAAATTGAGATTTTTGCAACTATGATATACATAAATATAATTTTCATGGTCATTATCAACCATAATAAAATGTGCTTATTACTGCACTTAAAATCATATTTCTTTTATATATGTCTTTGTGAGTTGTTTCAAACAGTTTATGATTATTTGTGTATTTACTTTTTCATTTACTTGATATATAGCTCTTAGTCTAGTCTTGATAACTATTCATTGATTACTTCAGTCCCCCCCCCCCCCCCAAGTTAAAAAAAAACAGCAGGGTGCTGCTAATGGGAAAGACACCTTAGATTCATAAGAGCTCTTTTTAGATTCATAAGGGCTCTTTTTAGATTTTTACGGACATTTTTTAAAAGACATTCTTTTGGATTTTTAAAGTTTAAAAGTCAAGCACTCTTTTCAAGACACAATAACGAATCAGTTTTTACTATGTAAGCAAAATATTTAATACATAAGGCAATGAAGACAACTTTTTTGACTGAGGAGAAATGAGGGTGCTATTTTTTGGATAAGGGGCGAAAAGTATGCTATTTTTTAAATCAAAGGGTAGGCAGGGTGCAGTACCATAATGAAACTGTCTGGGGAACTCGGCTACTTTGAGAACTATTATAATACGTGAAATAATTAGTTTCCATTTTTGTCTTCTAATTACCAAATCAAGCAATTAATTCTTTAATAAATGGTAATAAATATCAATAAATTCATATTTAAAACTTATGCATGTATTTACAATATTTGATGAAGGATATTTAAATTTCTAGAAACAAGATTTTTTGATTTAGCAGCTAAGTATGGATATTTATAGAAGACTGCAAGATACAATATAGAAACATAAACCATGTGTTTTAGCACAAAAAATTATTGATGTTATTAATATTTTTTAAATATAAAAACAAATAAATCAGTTTCAGTTTTTAAATTATTCTTACTTAATTTATGAGTTTAAGTGTGTAATTTCTTTATGTTAAATATTAACAATCTAAATTTGCCCAAAATATGAATAAAATAAATAAACAAGTATTAAATACACATCACCTGTAATCTGCAAAATGCTTGGAACAAAGCTGTGCAGATTAGTGGTCTTCTACTGTATTCAAATATAGTAAAACCTCTGAATAGTAGACACCTTGGGGTCATTGAATTGAGTCCCAGCATCAGGTATCCACGATATATATATATTTTTTTTTTTTTTTTTTTTTTTTTTTGTGAGAGGGGGGAAGGTGGTGTCAGGGTTAGAGATCTGCACGGACCGGGCTCGGGCCGATTTTCATTCACAGCACTCGGGCCGGGCCGGGCCTGCTCTCCACTCTGTTCAGGCTGGGCCGGGCCCGGGCCATACTTTTTTCTGAAGGCTCGGGCCGGGCCTAACTTAATTTGTCTGTACAGAGCCGGGCCTGGTTTCCTTCCTAGTCTTCACGGCCCAAAATTTTCAGTCCTCATTTTGAGCCAACCCGTATGAAAATCGTTGTCTCAGCGTGGCCTGGCCCCATTTAAAGGTCAGTTAAATTAGGCCTGGCCCAAATTTTTTGTAAAAAATGAATACATTTTTGAATCGTCATTATTCTACACTTACACATTAAAATTTATTATTTTTAAAGAATAGTGGATTTCTACACATATTAAAATATAGCTAATTAAAAATATAGTAAAATGTGTGAAAAGGAAACTGCCTATGATGGAACCCTGTTTTAAACTAAAAAACGTGTTGATCCATGCAAAATTTATATACTAATAAGTAAGAAAAGAATATATAATACATTTACACTTGCTAAGAAGGGAACTTGTTTATAACGCATTTTTTTTTTTCCTTTTCTGTACAATTCCGTCTTAGAAGATTTTACTGTATAGCATTTTTCAGATTTTTACACTTCTATACATGTGATATGGTTTAACAATATTAATGATAACTGAAACATTTACATACAAGAAATAGAGATTCATTAAAAAAATAAATATCGCAGCCTGTGGCACTTCTATAAAAATGAAGAATATAAACATGAAAATAAAAGTTAAGATAAATATTTTTGATCAGAACTCCTTGTACGAATTACAAATACAACGAATGAACATTTACAACACGAATACAAATTTTTAACCAATTCAACGTAAAAATCAATGTTTAATAGAAATTCACTCTGGCCGAGATTTGAACTTTTTTCCGGGCCGGGCCGAACTTTTAATTTTTTTATTGGGGCAGGCCAATATTACTTTCACACACGGGCCGAACTTTTAATTTTTGTATCGGGCCGGGCCGAATTTTTTTCTCTATGATTCGGGCCGGGCCCGGTCCTGGAAATGTCGGCCAGTGCAGACCTCTAGTCAGGGTTACGAATATTTTTTCTGCAGGTCAGGTTCACTCTGGAATGTTTCTTTCGGGTCAGATTTAGGTTTTTGCAAGTTGGGTTGTTGAGACTTTCAAAAAAATTTTGAGTTGGACTATGTTTCAAGTGAAAATAAGTACATATTTGAATAAATGAGTATATATATATATATATATAAAATTTATTGCATGAGAAATAAAATGTATACAAAAAAATGTGATAATAGATATTTCTTTCTGTATAGTAAGTACAGTTACAAGCCCCTTTTTCTTCTCCCGCGATATGAAAAATATTACCAACATTTCGTTTTTGATAAATACAAAAACACATATATTGTATTTGTGATAATTTATGTACACACACACATTAGGTGTGTATAGATTGGGAGGTGTCGTCAGATTTAGGTTTTTGCAAGTTGGGTTGTTGAGACTTTCAAAAAAATTTTGAGTTGGACTATGTTTCAAGTGAAAATAAGTACATATTTGAATAAATGAGTATATATATATATATATATATATATATATATATAATTTACTGCATGAGAAATAAAATGTATACAAAAAAATGTGATAATAGATATTTCTTTCTGTATAGTAAGTACAGTTACAAGCCCCTTTTTCTTCTCCCGCGATATGAAAAATATTACCAACATTTCGTTTTTGATAAATACAAAAACACATATATTGTATTTGTGATAATTTATGTACACACACACATTAGGTGTGTATAGATTGGGAGGTGTCGTCAGATTTAGGTTTTTGCAAGTTGGGTTGTTGAGACTTTCAAAAAAATTTTGAGTTGGACTATGTTTCAAGTGAAAATAAGTACATATTTGAATAAATGAGTATATATATATATATAATTTACTGCATGAGAAATAAAATGTATACAAAAAAATGTGATAATAGATATTTCTTTCTGTATAGTAAGTACAGTTACAAGCCCCTTTTTCTTCTCCCGCGATATGAAAAATATTACCAACATTTCGTTTTTGATAAATACAAAAACACATATATTGTATTTGTGATAATTTATGTACACACACACATTAGGTGTGTATAGATTGGGAGGTGTCCAGTATTCAGAGATAAAAGCGTACGAATATATGTGTTAAGAATTGAAAAAAGTGTTTGCTAAATAGACGTGTCCGATATTCAGTAATGCCATTATAGAGGTTTTATTATACATAGTTTTTTCACATGAAGAAATATTTTGTATGTTTCTTTGAAAGATCGGATCAACTCAAACCCAACCCACAAGAGTCAAAACCCAATCCAAAACAATATAAGAAAATACAATCCAAACCTTACTTGCAACGAAAAAATACAGCATCAACCCAACCCAACTTGAACTGAACCAAACTGCGAGTTGGGTCAGGGTAAAATCATGTAACCCGATTCAATGCAGGGCATTAATCCCCACCACTACAGAGAGAGGGTTAGAGCCAGTACCAATTACCAGGGCTTAGGGCACATCCCTTTTTAAAATAAAATAAGAAACACAGGTTCAAGAAACTTTTTTTTAACATGAAATTTTTAAACTAACATAACTTTCGAGGTTAAACAAATTAAAACTTGAGTCATATATATTTTTTTTTTCACATTTTCTTAAAATGCAACAGGATTAAAGCACAAATATTTATATTCTGAGACTATGTGTATTAATTTTAAATGTATTTCAGAACTATCACCCGAGTTTTACCAATTCTTGATTAAGATATTCTAATGAGTGGTGTTAATTGTTATTCTATAGTTAATCACTAAATTTGACCGAAAGTTAAACTCTTAGTGAATGTTAAGGAAAAGAAATGTAGTTTTATTGAGCCAGAATATTTTATTACAGGGGTCGATTCAGGCAAAATTTGGGGCCTATTTAGGCCCCTTTCACAAAAATCTATTTAATAAAATGGGCCCCTTTACAAAAATAAATTTAATAAAATGGGCCTCTTCACAAAAATAAATTTAATAAAATGGGCTCCTTCACAAAAATGAACTTAATAAAACAGGCCACTTCACAAAATTCTTTATAATAAAATAAGCCCCTTCGTAAAATTCTTTTTCATAAAAACTGTTTTAAAATGTTTAATTTCTACATAAAACCAGGTCACGAAAAACAAAAACTTTAGCAAGAGGATTTAAAGAATTTTTTGTTAATAAAGGCTTGGTAAGAATTTGAGTAACTGGATTTTAACTCCTGTTACAAAATGTTATTTTTCACAAAAATGTAATAAAATTCACAAAAATAGCTTTCACTTTTCACAAAATGGGCACCAAGAGTAAAAACCTGCATCGACCCCTGGATTAAATTAAATCAAATGAATTTGAATTCCTAAATGTATTTCAGAACTATTGTTTAAGTTTTATCAATTCACGATTAAGATATCCTTTTTTAATGAACTATACAGTTGGTCAGAAAACGTGACTCCTAATTAAACTGAGTTTTATTGAATCTTATTGATTAAATTAGATCAAGAGTGTTTTCTTTTATAATATAATACAATTTGTTGCAATTATTTGGTATTTAACAAAGAACTACTTTAATGTTTTTCATGTAGTAGGCTTTTATTTAATACGACCAATTTGGCTTTTAACCTTTATTTGCATGAATTATTTTTAAATGGATGAAAAATATATTTTGAATTTAAAATGTATTATAAAGAACGAATATAACTGGATTTTAAAAAAAAATCTTACATTTATTAAAAATTACAAAAACAATATCATATAAGGTTTCCAAACACTAAAAAGTTATTATTAACAGTTAAATACTTTTGTGATAATTTAAACTTTGGATACATTAGTATGCAGAAAATAAACATTTTTTCATTAAGTTCTTGCTCAGATACAAGAGCAAAAATCATTTGAGAAAATCTTCTATCGTACAGAACAGAAACAAATTTGCCAAAGGAAAGTTTTACACAACTGAATGTTTGGAAAGAAAATGGTTCTGCCATCAATTGCTGCATTTCATAAGCATTATTAAATTTTATATGTGATAAGAGTAAAAATAAAATAGATTTCCCTTGATTAGTGCGATTAATTGATCCTGTGATGTTACCACACTAACTGAAATATGTATTCTATGGGGGGGGGGGGGGAACTACAATAAGTTCACAGCCAACTTTCTTAAAACCCAAGATACCTAAACAAATATAATAATGTTCTATGATATTGTTTTTGTTAAAAAGTTCCTATTATAGATTGATAAAACTTTTTAAATAAAATTTATCCAAGTTATATCAGATTTCATTAACATGTGAGCTAATTTAATGAGTTACAGTTAAGAAACATTAAAAAGGCAATTTTAAGTTTAATTCTTCCTAATAAATACCTTTATGCAACTGTAGTGTCACTAGTTATATTTCTTATCAGATTTTTATTTTATTTTCAAAACAATTTGGCACTCTTTGGCTGGCAAAATGGGATCATTTATCCCATGTTTTGCACACTAACAGAAATTTTCCCTGTACCACACAAAGTGAGGGAAACCTGTATATACAGATCTCTGAGAGTTATTTCTTATAAATACAATTTCAAATGAGGTAATCATGCATGAAAGGGTTAATTTAGAGAATAATAAAAGGATGATATTAAAAAATTATGTTTATACAGGGTGTTTCATAAAAGATGGGTAAAACTAGTACACATCAAACAAACAACTGTCACCAAAGAATGCATGGTCGGGGAAAAAAAAAAAAAAAAAAAAAAAAAAAATGCAAAGGTGCTGGCGTATTTGGAAACTTAGTCCATGTAAACTTTAAAGCTCCATTCCTGTTGTGAGTTATAGGGAGAAGAATGACATTATAGCATGCAAATGTGACATGGGGAAGAAGAAGAATGTGTCTGAAAAATTTCTCCTCGATTAATACATGAAAGCCACTGACTGAAGTGTGCAACTGTCAATCGTAGTAGGAACGTATCGGAAGATGTTGTCCTTCACCAATAGGGAAAAGGATACATTTCATCATGATATGCATTTTATCTATGGAACTGCAAATGGAAATGGCTCAGAGGCTCAACAATTGTACGGAGAGTGATTTCCCAACAGGCAGTTGCTTGACCTTAAAACATTTTACTGCTGAGATGGGATCCTTTCTCACTTCCCGGTTGGATGCAGGTTGTGCAAAGACGGATGGGACATTAGTTGTGCAAGAAGTCATTCTGGATATAATGACTAATCAGCCAAGCACACATAATTAAATTTGCTTTTGTCTCTTAATTGTTCTTTATGTGTTTTCGCCTCGTATAACATCACCACCTTTGGTACCCTCTAGCAGTATTGATTTTTAATTCCAACCATGCATTCTCTGATGAAAATTATTTGTTTGAATGTGTACTATCACCTCTTAAAGTTTTGTCCATTTTTTATGAAACACCCTTTACTTAATTTTAAAAAAAAATAGTGTATAATTTAAATAACTAATAATTTTAATGTTATAAAATGTATATTTTAAAGTTTCATGATTTATATTTAAAAATTTTTAATATATTGTTTAAATTCTTTTCAGACTGATGACAAAGGTGTATTTGGCACCAGCCTGTCAAATGAATATTTTCTGGCATCACAGTACTACTCTCTTACAGAAAACATGTTGTGGGATCTAGCATACGAGAGTATAGATTATATTTTTTCTTCAAAATATGAGAAAAAGAAGTTACGAAATTTGTGGACAATTGAAAGGTTTTGCCACTATAGCCTGACAGATCTTAATGACTTACAACAATTTTCATAAAAAGAAAAGTGTTTTAGTAAATTGCAGTTAATTCAGTGATTTAAAGCTCTGCCATCAGACTATATCCATCGTCAGATTTCCATGCTAAATATTTTTTTCTTCTCTTTCACTATCAACAGATTTATTTAGGGGAGTCTGATTTTTTTTTTCCGATAATTTGGTAACTATGATGATATATATAAGAATTGATTGATTAAAAGACAAACTACAAAGGAGTGCCTTTTTCTCTACTAGCATTTCCCTGTCCTCATTTTTTTTATGAAGTTATCCCCACTTTTACAATTTTTTATATGTTCAGATTTCAAAAGAAAGTTGATGAAATTAAGGCTTGAATTATGTCACTTTAAGTAATTTAATTTAAGAACTTAATATATATATATATTATTAATCAAAATTTGTTCCAGCCAAGATGTGCTTATTAATGCAGGTGATGCTCACATAGCATGCAGAAAAATTTGGAATTTTGCTCCCATTGCTCAACTATATCCATATTGCTAAATTTTGTAGTGTTTCCTGAAACAGGTATGAAAATGGGAAATTAAAAAAAAGGTGAGAAAATTTTTTCATTTGTACAATGGCAAGAAATTCTGATAATTTAGACATTATTAAGAGATATTTATATATATATAAAAAAAGAAATATGATTGTATGATTGTTTTCTGTAACTTAAAAGTATTAAAAATTTTTTTTAACAAATAAATAATAAATATATTCGAATGAATATATTGAATCAAAAAAGAGAATGGAAGGTTCTTAAAAGTGCAAATACATCTGATGAATTTATTTAATTTTTTAATACAAATATTATCCTGGATGATTTGGCTGTTTACGATTTTTCTCCTCTTTTCTAAGGGAAAAAAAACCCCCCGTGCTAAATATATTTCTAGAAAAAAGATAACTTTGACATGCTTATATCTCCAAAAATATAAAAAAGTGTTGTATAAATGGAACAAAATGTTCTATTCCAAAACGAGCCTTATGCAAAATTCCTTTCCCTTTTAAAGTCTAAAAAAAATTTCACTCAGGAAAGATACTTTAAAAAAGTTCCTTTTCATGATTTTTAGATGTGCGTAACATAAGTTGACCTTTGATTTTACAGCTCTTATTCACAGTAGTTCAAAAACAAACTCCAACGGTTTTAGTGAATCGACAGTCTCAATACACAATAGAGGTTAATAGACACAACTAAGGTTATAATATTTTCTTTACATTTTCAGAGAATGTCCAAAATTGTTTTTAAGGTGGAATTCAAACTTTTGGAGGAACTCTTTCATGCTTGCTTAAAGTGCTGCTACCACTTTAATTTTATATATATTTTTTAAATTGGACACAAGGTAAAATCTGTGACTCAAATATAAGTGTCTGAAAGAATTATGCTGTGCTAATTTACCCCATGAGCTTAATTAATCATAGGAATGAATGCTGTACTGTCTTATGCCTTTTATAGTCCGTACCCATGATAGTTTGGTTGATGAATTTGAAAAAGTTCACAATACTATAGGGAAAAAAAGTTGATAACACAGATGGTGCATAAAATGCATTTAATTAAAAACTACATACTGCTAATGGGAAGTAGTGATTGTTGCCTTTATATATGTGTGCCAAAGTGTGTGTACGTAGGTTCCTTATACAAATCTACAAACTTTGACCGATTTTTACAAAACTTAATACGCATAAGTTTTAGAACCCATATAAAATTACTGACTACTTTTAAAATATTGTCTATATGCAGTTTCTCTTTATGGTAACAGAAAAGAAAGAAATGCATTAAAAAAAAAGAAAAACATTTGAATAAAGATATAGTTTGTTGAAAAAAGGAATAAAGAGTGGTCTGAGAATTTATAAAGGCCAATAAAAATTCAGACTTACTCATTATATTTTTGCATTTGAAACTGATTTTATTCTGAGCAGATAATGTGCATTTTTCATATATAAAATTTAATAAGATTACTATAAGCACATTAAAAAGACATAGTACCTCCATTTAAATAGATTTGGATCTAAAATATATGCTATAATACAGGCATTTCAATGTCAATAAAAATAGCAATTTCCTAAATATAATGAGACTTTTGATGGAAGAAACATAATGCATTTTCAAATTAGAATTTGCATTACCTAGAAAAAAATAAAAAGCAAATGACATCATTTTCATGTAATCACTGTAGATTTAATTTTTATGAATGAAAATATAAGTTTCAATTTAAAATTGGTGTCTTTTTCAGTAGAGTCATCTTTCACGTCTGAAATTAATCATTATAATTTATAAAGCAAATTATTTTCAAGCCACACAAAATAAGGTTTCAGTAAATACTTCGCTGTTTGGATGAATTTTTTCCCCTGATATTGTCAGGAAAATTGTATAGTTTTCTGGGTACTACTTGATTATCCCATCGACCAATTTCGCCAAATTATACAAATTGACGTAATTTTTTCTTTTTAAATAATGAAAGAACAAATAAATTAGTATAACATTAATAAAAATACAAATAAAACGCTGAAATAAAAATCACTTGATGATGTAACTAACATGTTTAATGTCAAGTTAATGTGACATTTACTATCAGCCATTATTAGCATTTAATCTTATAGTTTGGCGATAGTTTTTTAGTTGATGGGATAAATCAAGTAGTACCATTTTCTGTTACATGTGCCAAAGAAAGCGTACATTCTCATTTTTAAGACTGTGGAATTTTATTATGATTGTGTGAAAATAATGTAAATATTTCCTCAACAGTAATTTATGGGTGTACAGAGTTCCATTATTGTGATCATTATATTTTTAGGACATTACATTTTTGTTTATTTTACCCAGAAAAAATCTGAGCTATTGGTAGGACTGCTAGTTAATAAATAAATTTATCTAAATTTATATTATTCATTGACCAAGTTATCATGGGAAGAATATGGTTCTGTGCATGCCAAGCTTACTTTGGCATGTTACTTGTGGATGATGAAGTGTAAGTGTCATTGAGAATTCCTATCCTGTGGTATAAGATACAGATGTTTCCAAGTAATGTATTGAAACATTGAATAAAAGATAAAGGGAAACAATAATGCATAGTTATTTATTTTCATTGTCCATGCTCATGGGCAGTTATACATTATTACTCACTCTTTCTTCCACTTGAATTATTTTTTAAATTTACTTTTTACAAGTGAACACTATACAAACATATAGCAACAGTAACATTACAAATGAAATTAAATAATTTACATTTTCTTTACAAACTTAATATATAAATATTATGTAAAATGACTATCTCTTTAAAAAGATCCTGAATAAATATACAAATGACATCTAAACAATAAACAATTTCCAGAATGATGATAAATACTGTTCAATATTCACATATTCAGTTATCAACAAAATCTATTTCTTGAATGTAATAGAAAATATTACTGGAAATACTAACAAGCACAAAACGCGACAAAAACAGTTTCCTGAATTATCTGAGATTACCATGAAAATACTGCAACTTGCCTGGAAAATAATATTTAAAATTAATATTATAATCCTTCAAGTGACCATTTTTCAAATTTCTATGTTAAAAAACATTGTTTTAAAATTAAATCTAGCTTTTATGCATCATTTAAAAGATGAATAAGGTTAAATTAAATTTTTATACAAGGAAAAATGAGCAGTAATTCCTTTTTATAGGAGACTTGGTGCTTTAAAATGGTATTGGCACGGTCTGGGCTTAGATGAGAATTGTTGCCAGTTGATATAAAAAAAAAATGTTTAAAGCTATGAAAACAAAACTGATGATGCTCATTTAAGCATGTATTAATGTATTGCTTTTGATTACACACACTAAATAAATCGCTTCAATTTTTATAGATAATGGTTTGTGTATGTAAATAGTAAATAAATTGCAAGTATGTATGAAAAATAAATTGCCAGAAAATACTCAGAAAATTTTCTTTTCTTTCCAAGGCCATTTTCTCGATATCGTCAAGACTCCTATAAAATGGGTGAACAAAATTAGCAAAAAGTTAAAAACTAGAACATCCAGTACAATTTCTTAGCCTAAGATTTGATAGGTAATGATAAAATCACATGATGAGATCAAGAGCATTTTTTAAAATTGAATTTTATTTCAATCCTTTCTTTATCCCAATTTGTTTAACTAATATTTTTAGTATGTATGTCTGCTTTTACAATAAAAAAGATTTAAAATCCAAATCTTTTCATGATCATTCTTTTTTACAGAAAACTAAATTTGTGTATGCTGAACAATTTCTGAGTATGGAATGCTGTTAATTTTGAGCATTTCAGACAAATGATCTTGCATTAAACCTAAATACTCTTAAAACAAATCTTAGAAATTATGTTAGTTTAAAGTAGTACCATATGTGTCTGAAGAAAATAGAATATATGGTCACTTAAATGACTTAGGTGATCTCCACTCTTCAAAGAAGCTTATACAAAGTAAAAGTGATTTAAGGGTTTAGAAAAAGATGGGGTCAAAAGCCCTTTCCATTTAAATCCAGGAGATTTTTTAACCTAAATTTCACATCCGTTGTTTCAAAGTCTTATTTTCAATTTTTACCTACTACATTATTAATGTATTGCTTAGAAATTAATTAAAATATGACAAGATTAAAGATATTAGTAATTAATTTGAACTCTTAATAATCAGTATAAATATTTAATAATTCCTAATCTTTTCATTTTTTGATTGTTTGAAAGAAGTTTCTTGAGCTCTCTCCCATAATTTTTGAAATGCCTCTGAAGTGTGTTGCAGAGAGAGATACTTGTGAATTTATTTAAAAATCCTATAATTTAAGGTCAGATTGATTTTCCATTGTAGTAAAATCCAAATAATAAAATGACAGTTTCTGTTCAACAATACATATTTGAAAAAAGTAAAATCAAAACAACAAACTTTCCTGATTTAATGTTTTTTTTTTTTTAAAGATATTAATACATTAACTATTCAGCAGAGTTATTGCTGATTTTTAATGATTGCTTACTATTTTTTTAAAGCTATTTTTGTGACCTTATTTTTTATTTATTTATTTATTAAGATTTCAGGTAAAATAGGCATATTTTTAGGTGTCACAAAATGCCGTTTGCCATTCGGTTACTAAGCAAAAAATGGAAAGAGATATGTCCATACTTATCATATAGTACACATGCACAACTGTAAAAAATAAAATTAACATGTAACATAACATAGTCTCTTGTTCCAGGTTTAAAACAGCTATATTCAACAACAAATAAAATATTTAACATAAAACTTTCAATATTCACAAATAAATATATATATCATCTTTTGTGCTTTGGCATAAATTTCTTGATCATCCATAATTAAAAAAATAAAACAGAACATACATGGAATGCTTACAATCAAAACAAAAATACTATGTTTTATCACAAAAGAATTGGTCATAAAATTTAGTAATAAACACACATCTCATTTTCTGATAAACATGGAAAGAGTTAACAAAACTCACAAGTGATTTATTGCACATTACTATTACTTTCAATCTTTAACATTACACAAATTTATGATAGGACTAAGAATATAAATGAGATTTGAGGAAAAGGTTTGAAAAAATTTCAACTTGTCTAAAGAGCTAAAATTTAAAAATTTATTTTGATTTCACAATAATAATTAACAACATCAAAATACATTTTTAAAATATATTACCCTGTATTTGACAATTAATAGTACATTAACTGATGATAATTAATAAGTTTATGAATGAAGAAAATTATAAATATTTTACAAAAATTAACTCTTTATTTGTTAATATTAAATTGCACTTTTCAAAATATTTTATCCTAATTGTATTTTAAGTGCCAATTTCCTCAAAAAACATCAACTTTGAATGGCACACTGTAACTGCACAGCACCAATCGAAGAAGAATAACAGATTATAGATGTAAAATACACACAGCTGAAGAAAAGCAGCCTAATCTTACCACACAATATCAGAGAGAGAGAGATCCTTGAAGTCACATACTGAGCACTGAAGATCTTCGTTGCACTGCGCACAAATTATTTATTGTTTATAATATTGCAACTACATATCTTGATCAGGAAGAGTCCTCACTTTCAAAGAACCATCAGCACCACATGAAAATAATCTGCCATATTCATCGATTTCTAGCTGTGAAACCCCATTACTAATACTTCTAAATAACGAACTTTTAGTATGCTCGCCAGCAAAGGAACATAATTTAACATGGACACTTAGACCCCAAACCTATAACAAACAAATAAATTAATAAATTCTGCACTGTAAAGCAGTACTGTTTTTAATCGCAAATAACAGTGGAAGGAATGAAAAAAATATCTCAAATAATAAATATGGCAACAGAGTGCATTCTAGCTACACATTTTTAAGAATACTCAGTTTCACAATATCATAATTTGTCAATGTAGAATTGACACAAAATGGTTTTGATATGAGCTTTGATAGAAAATAATATATGCACCATATAGATTTATGTGTTACAGGTAAAACAAAGTACTTTATGAATCTACAATTATTAGTTTAAAGTATTTTTAAAAAAAAATAAATTAGATGCCATTTCTGCCTTTTAGTGCAACCGCCTATCATGCACTTCGAGCCAAACTGCCTCAATATAAAAATGCAAAAGTTTTATTTGCTTGATTTTTTTTTTTTTTTTTTTAAACCAAATTCCAAAATTTATGTTTTAAGGATTATCTACTGATTTAGTCCATTAATCAGGTTGGGAAGAAACAGATTTTCAATTAAATTAGTAGTAAATTTTACTATTAATAATAGAGTAATAATAGAGCAACAATTATTTCAGATAACAGCAGCAATAAATCTACCGAAATGTACAGTTTAAGTAGGCCTAGATGATGAAATCAATAATACTGAAAATGATAAATTATTTTATGTTCAGTTCATTATTTATTATTATTATTAAAATTTTATTGTTTTGAATTTTTGCACTCAACCTACAGAAACCAGTGGTCATGGAAATGATGAAATTGTTGCTATAAGGAGGATGCAAAAGGAAGCGGAATAAGTGGTTGGGGGGAAAAAAAACATTAGAAAGGTGATGTAGAAACAGTGCTAAAGATTACTGTGCTGCAAAAACAGGTAAAGTTGTGAAAGGGAAGACATTTGTAATAAACTTCAACTGTCACTGATGTTCTCATTGTGATGATAAATTTACCAGTGATCAACGTAAAACAATTTTAGATTCTTTCTGGAATCTTGGAGATTATTCATTACAGAATGCCTTCATTGGTGGTTTGGTGCAAAGGGAGAACATAAATAGATCGAGACGCCATGATAGTACTGGTTCTGCAAAGTGCTACACATATGAATATTCTCTTGCAGAGAAGGATTACACTATCAAAGTACAAAAAATACTTTTTTGGTGCTTTGCAATTTAGCTGAGAACATGTTTATAGATGTTTTAATAAAGATTCCATCTGCCACTTTAGACTCTCGAGGCAGGCATACTCTTGGAAACAAAATTATGTTCAATAATATCTGTAAAGTCATTTTTTGTGTATCAAAGTCATTATTCTATGAAAGACAATCCTGACAGAAAAAATCTTCACTCTGATCTTTCGATTCGGAAGATGTATGATATGTATTGAGAGGAAAGTACTGCAAAAAATAAGATCCCCGTGAAAAAGAAATTTTATTGCAGTCTTCAACACAAAATTTAATTTACACTTCAAATCACCAAGTGCAGATACATGTAAATTATGTAATAAGATATCAATGAAGCTTTCGACAAAAAATAATGAAAACACTAGAAACAGTCTTGAAACAAAACGAGAGCTCCACTTGCAAAAAGCACTATAGGATAGAGAGAAATTGAAAACTAATGAGAGTAAAACCTCAGATAAAACTTACTGCTGTACATTTGATTTGTAAAAAGCACTTTCCTCGCCTAAGCTTTCAACATTCATAGCTTATTATAAAAACACAATCTATATGTCTATAACTTTGGAGTGCATTCCTTCAATAATAATGTCTGGATGAAATAGAGGGAGGAAGAGATTCTTACTTCTAACATTGTTGTAAGACACACAAGAGAGAAAGCCTCTAAACATAAGAAAATTATTCTATATTGTGATGCCTGTGGCGGCCAAAACAGGAACATAAAAATGTCTCTTATGCTGTTAGAACTAGTTAAAAGTATAGACATAACAGTAGAGTCAATTGACCATGAATGTATAGTGTCTAGCTTCTCTCTCTTTCCGAATGACACTAACTTTGGTCTGACTGAAACAGCAAATCATAAAAAACAACACATCTATGTTCCTGGGGACTGGAAGGAAACCATTATGAATGCAAAGAAGAAATGTCCAAAATTTGATGTCACTGAAGTTAAGAATTCCAACTTTGTTTCTACTACAGCTTTTGAACAAACTATCACAAACAGAAAGAAGAGCTGTGAGGGAGCTTGTTTCAGTTGAAAGGATATTAGATGGCTGTGAGTTGCGAGAGGTCCTCCCTTCATGTTACAGTTCAAAGAAACCTTTCATGAGGATCAACCTTTTTGCAAAATAAATTTTGAAAAACAGGCTTGTGGGCAAAAGTTGCTTTCTTTGTCACATGTCAGTCAAGACTGTATACTCATTGTACGCAGGCCATAGACATATCGCTTTGGCCCAAAAGAAAGATATCATGGATCTTCTCTCATACATTCCTCTGATTCAACATGTGTAGTTCAAGAAACTTCCAGTAGAGGTCAGCATCAAGCTATTTCTTCTACAGTACATGATGATGATAATATTGTGTACAATGAATGATTTAAGACAACTAGTTACATGTTTCACTCTTTGTATTTAATTTAGAGTAAAAAATATAATAAATCAAAATCAAGAATTTTTGTAATCATAATAAACATTTATTTACACTGTGATGGTCACATTTTTTCACATGGAAATTTCACAATTATAGTGGGCCAAGTCCTCATTTTTTTAAAGTATAAATTTACAACAGAAATATTAATTTGTCAGTTGTAAAAGTAGAGCTCTATAAAAATGATACTTAAAATTAAATATTGGCATATTCAATTACTATAAATCATTTGACCTGAATTAATTTTTTATTAAGAACTTTAAAGTGTTTTTATTCACAATAGAGATAAAAGGACTTGTTCACACAGACTCTCTTTCGACTGGCTTTAATGCCTTGACATCCAGGGCGTACTAAGCTTATGTCCTGATTTTATTATAGACGGCTACCAGATGTACAGTGCCTAAGTTCATGTGGAATATGAAAATACCTAAAAGCTGGTATATAATGTCTGTACTTGAAAAAAGCAATCTTGGTGTCAAGAGGTTAATGGAGAAAGTTGTGTTACTTCCAAACTCCCAAGTTTCATATGTTCCGCAAGTTAGTCCCCCCCCCCCCCCATACTATGTTTGTGCCTCTTCAGCATGGCTTTTTATGACCACGTTAAAGCAATTATCGACAGATCTGCAGAAGGAGACTTTCAAGATTTCTTCACTGAACACAAGTTCATCAACAATGATCTTGCCAACGAAACTTTGACTCTATTATTCAGCAATAATTACGACGCTATACAAGACCTGGAAAAGGAGTCTGGGTATGTTACCAATGATATTTTTAAGGAAAAGGTAAGGGTAATTTGCTCTTTTGTATTCATGTGCTTGAGGAACCTAACAACACTGATTATATATATTATATATATATATATATAAAAAGCGGTAGATTTTTTGTAGGGTTTGTTAGTTCTGGTGGAACTACTTGCGAATACGCCCGGAGCCCGCCATCTTGTTTTTTTTTTGGCGTGAAAAACCCGTTTTCGCGCCAATCAATTTTCGCCAAAGAGCAATTTATAGCGACATTAGGCTTAAAAAACTTTTAAAAATTCAGAGATTAAACACTTAAAGAAAAGCAAAAAAAAAAAAAAAATTTATAACACAAAGCAGTAAGTTTCATATTTTTTTTTTCTTGCTTTTCTTTGTTTAATGTCTGAATTTTCAGGTTTTCAAGCCTAAAATCGCTATAAATTACCCTTTTAAAGCAGTAGATTAAACCAAATATTCAATTTTAAATAAAAAACAATGCAAATTTAACAGAAAACAGCACTCGATTCGTTATTTCTAATAAAAATAGGGGACCATCTCCGGGCGATTAATCAAAATTTATTATACACAAAATAATTTTTTCTTGATTAAATATACGAAAAAATGAGATTATAAATTTCTTGATTACAAAAATATGGGACAAAATGATATGCAAATGTAAATCAAATTTTTCTTAATTAAATATACGAAAAAATGAGATTAAAAATTTCTAGATTAAATAAAAAGCACAATAAACCACACAATATTTAAATATTATACAAAAAATAAACTCAATTTTATCTTTACACAACACAATCGAGAGCACAAAATAATCATCGCTTTTTTTCTATTTTACAATCCTCCCAGTTTATTTCCCTTATAATTTTCACAAATTTATTGAAAACATGGATTTTTTTATCATAACACGCTCTATCAAAAAGAAACATTGCCAAATAGTAGCAAAAATCGGTTTTCCGATTGTACGATGGCAATGTATCCTTAATATGACGCCACATGCTCTCGATTGTGTTGGTGTGGCAACCAGTCTCTGGATCCACAAAATGCAAGCTGTGATTCACCTGTAACAACCCATAATTGTACTCTCCCAAACGATCATAAGATTCCCAGCAATCAGAATAAATCATAGTACCCTTATGAATCCACTGCTCGATACACTCTCTTAACGTTTCGGCAGATCTGTCATGGACAGCAACCAAAAACATGCGACCCGAACCTCTCTCAACGCCACCAAAAACCCACTGCCCTTCCACCTCGTGACCTCTATTATGCTTCCTCTTCCCAAACTTTGATTCATCAACTTCAACTATTTGATTAACACCTCCTATTTTCTCCGACTTCGACTCAATAAACTCTAATACCTGCTCATTAATAAACTGCCTCCAATCTGCCATTGTATTACTTCCAAAACCCCACTGAATCATAATATTCTTCATCTTTTCACCAATAATAATCTCAAATGTCAACAAAAAAACCTCCGCGATCGTCAAATTACTTGATTCAAACCAAGTACCAACCCTAATTGACAACTCTTTACTGCACTCTTTCTTCTTGCCATCCTCTTCCAACTTCATATTTCGACAAATCCAGGAAAAAACCATCACTAACCTTTTTTTTCCGAATCCTCATTTCTACCCCACATTTAGGACAACAAACCCTAGACTTAATCAAACCGACTTCTCTTAGAAATTCAAAAAATAAATCCTTATCCTTAATCAACTCCGTCACAAAATAGCGGTTGACTACACCGTCTTTCCCTAAAATTGGACGATTATAAGAAATAGCAAAATGTCCTCCCTTTGCTTTCAAAATTCCCTGAAACTTCTTAACTACATCGCAAACCAAAGAACGACTAATAACAGGAGCCATAACAAAAAATCAAATAATACAAATAATAATCAAATAAAGAAAAAAAACAAAATGGAAAAATACAACCTGACCACGTGTAGCAGAAGATAGCAAACGAACAAAACGCACGTCCTCACTGTCCAGCTTCCAAAATCAAAGTGGCGCGACCAGAATATTCGCGGGAGTGACGTAGAAACCTAGGGTTGCCAGAAACTGCAAACGGCAGAAGTCCAACGGGAGAAAATTATCGCCAGTAAAAAATCGCCAAAAAAAGCGCCAAACAATCCGGGCGTATTCGCAAGTAGTCCCGTTCTGGTAATGATGCTTGCCAAAAAATTGGAAATTTGAGACGTGTTACCTCTAAATTTATTACCCCCATAGACAGGCAAAAGAAAATTCTCTGATATAGAGAATAATATTTCTAAAAATAAAGATGGCAGATTTCTCGTCTTCACTTATAGATTTTCCCCTTTAGCTTCTGAAACGTAACTTGATAATTCTCACGATATAGAAACTGATTATGCTAGCCAAATTAATATTAATGATAAAAAAGATGTCCACCTATTCTATGTCAAATTTCACGACATTAACTGGCACGATCTTGCCAAAGATATTAAGGCCCTTGGTGCCGAAAATCCTTCCTCTAAAATTATCCTTAATGGCGACCTCCTAAAAATTCAATCTAAAAATGTTGATCAATTTAGGAATATTTAGAGATATCTTAATACTAAAACCTAAAATTTACTACTATTTCTCCTAAAAAACAGCACCCCCAAAAATATGTATTAGAGGTATCCCCCCCCCCCCCAATACTAATCCTCAAATCATTATTGATGATCTTAAAACCAAATATGGCTTTCCCGCAACACATGCTACCATGATGAAAAAAAAAAAAAAAATGGTAGAGGTGTGCTGCTATACATGGTTAATGTTCTTCCCAGTCAGGATTTTGAATATATTTATAAAATACAGGAACTTTGCGATATTAAAGTAACTATTGAATCCTTCCACAATAAAGATAACATTAAACCAATGCTATCGCTGTCAGAGGTATGGCCATTCCAGTGAGGTATGTAATTACTCCTACATGTGCTAATTGTGGGGCCACACACTCTGCCTCATACAGAGGTTGCCCCAAAAATACCTATAACATGAAAAAATCAATTGTTAACTCTAAAACTACCCTCCTAAAAAAAATCCTAGAATCCATCATCAGTTCCAGTTTCACTTGGTCTACTATGGTTTCAGGAAATTTTGGAAGTTGCTTGTAGCAAATATGCTTCACACTACATAAAGAAGCAACGGAATTTTCTCACTCTCTCTCTTTTTGGCCTCTCAGTAAGTTTTATGTCATCCTTAGTTATTAACTGGGGTTGTCAAATGACATTTTTACCCATAAGTTGTAGCAGTTTTCAGGCTTTTTGTATGTTATCATTTATATATGCCAATTTATTCAACTTCTTTTATTTTTTTAAAACAAGTTTGACTTTGAATAATTTAAAAAAGTATTCTTACATTTGCAATTTGCAAAATTCATTAAAGAAGTCATTGCTTACACATTTAACATAGTTTAACAGGATGTGAAAAATGACAGTAGTTCAATAAAACCAAAACAAAGTAAAAGAAAAAATTCCTTTTTATTTCAGAGGTAAATCTGGCAACCCTATTATCAACATACTTTTTCGAAAAATTTCATTTTATTCAGAATAGTTTTATATTCTAGTAGTATTAATATCCATTTTAACTTGAATGAATGTTAAAAATGTATATCCTACCTTTATATCACCATCAGCTGATCCTGTAGCGAAAAATTCTTCCCCAGGGTCAAGAGCCAAGCATTTTATTGGTGAGTCATGAGCTTGAAACTTATGCCTGAGTTGTCTTTGTCTTACATCAAATATACCTGATTTTATGTTAAGGTATTTATATACAACAAAAGTGATAGCAAATCATTTAGGGGCTGCTTTTAATATATATATATATATATATATATATATAGCTTAAATGAAAGTATTAAAAAAAGAAAAAATAGATACAATAAGCATAAAAAATTTTGGCAGCTACAAAAAATTGTTTAAATAATTCCACTTTCACAGAATCTAGTGCTTAAAGACTACTACTCTGAAATGAAAGACGAAAATTTTATGCACATTTTGAAATTCTATAACACAAATCTTTACAGAAAGTAATGAAAAAAGAAAATTAATCAACTCTGAGAATATGGTTGCAGTAAGAAATTTAATTTTAATCTTAATTTATCTAAATTCATCATCATAATAATAATTCTCCAGTAAAATTATTTACATTTAATTTAAATGGATCTATATAACAATTTAATTGCCACCACATATAAAAAAAACAATAAAAGAGAAACAAATATACCAAATAAAAGTAATATACTCGCGTATAAGTCAACCCCCCAATTAAGCAAAATTTTGAAAAAAATTGAATTTTCATGTATAAGTCTAACCACATTTCTGGTAGCATGTTGAAAAATGATTTGTAATCGTGGATAAAAAAAATTAATTTTCATTAAATTAGTAAACATTTTTACGTTTCTAATCAGACTTTTTTTTTTAATTCAACATTTTAAAACTGCATAATTATATAAAACCGAAGGAACAAATTATTTTGAAACCTATTCACATCAATTTAATGATACTTAAAAAGAACAAATTCTTTCAAAAATCTATTCAAGCCTTATTTACAAGGGTAAACAACCTCTTAGATTGGTAAAATATAGTACTTCTTTGTATTATAGGACTTCTAGGAAAGATATCTAAAAGTATTCTCACGTTGAACTCTTTTTAAAAAGGGGATTAAAATGTTGAAAGGAATGCACCTGTATTGAAGGGATTCTGTCCCAGGAGAAAATGGGCACAGAACAATTTCAAGGACATTATTGTTGAGCTCTTTTTGCCAATCACAGGGAAATGACCATTGCCCGCTTTTATTTCTCTCTCCAATGTAGACCCATAAGTGATTACTTAAAAGACTTGACCATTTGCGGATTATCTGCGAAAAATTTATTTATTTATTTTTTTACTAACTTGTGTATAAGTCGAACATCCATTTTCAACTCCCAAATTTTGTCAAAAAGTCTTCGACTTATACAAGAGTATATACGATAATCGAATAACATATATCATGAAAAAAAGGATACAAATATCACCCTTTTTCCCAGCTGATATTAGAATGTGATTTTGGGAAGCATATAAGATTGAGGAACAACCATTTTCATGGCACTGAAAGTCTTTGAAAAAGAAACATACAAACATTAAAACAATATTCAAAACTACAGATGTAACACAAATATTAAAATAAGTAATGAGGCAAGACAAACCAACATCCATTTTATTCATCTCTTTGTCTTTGTGGAATTGGATACCTAATCGGAACATACCTTAACTTATTTGATTAGTATAAGTTATTTCTAAGGATAATCCCAATAATACAGGGGTGATTAATTAATTTCAAATAAAATTTGTGAGATAACTGAAATTTCTAATGTTACAACTTAAGCTTTTGTTAAGACACACATAAAGTAGCAAATTCAATTCAATTGAAATTTGATTTGATTGGTCTTGCTGTAAAGTTTTCAATATTTTTTTTCATAAAAAAAAGCAATTTATATTTTGTTGAAAATCTCTGATAGAGAATATTTTCTACATAATAGATAAGAGTTATATGAGTAGCTAGTTCTCTGTTATAATTCTAACAAGACCATCATAATGTAGAGGCAGAAAATGAAAATAATCGATGTTATTATTGTGAAGTTATTGAAAATAGAACCAATATAAAGACAGGGGTGCCATTTCAGACTTTTCTTGGGGGTGGGGCAAAGATTTTTTGAGAAGTTATATAGCTAAGGGTAGGATCCGGATGTCGCCCCCCCCCCCCCCCCCCCCCCCGAACCCGAATGAGAAACAAACTGAATCATGCTTACAAAAACAGTAAAAGCTTTGAATACAGAAACTCAAGAACCAATGAATTATTTCATTTTAAACAAGTTCCCATCATAGCAGGTAAAATTTCAATATATTAAAAACAAAAAACTTTCTTTTTTACACAGGATTCTATTATAGGTTCATTTTTACAGGTATCCTCAAAGACTGTTTAACCATCCACTCTATATTATAGCTCTGAAAAGAGATGTATTACACTAAAACTTGTGAAAACAAAGTCTGTTTATAACAGAATTCTTTCTCAAAGGGGAAAAAAATCAAATTTCGATGAAAAAATATCGTACAATTTTACTTGCTAAGGCAGAGACTAAAATGGATCTTTCTTCTAGTCCCTTTTGACTTCTTCTTTTCAGGTTTATTTTAGGGGTGCTATTTCAAGAATTTCCTGGCGAAGGACAAGAAAATTTTTCCTTAACAAACAGGGAACATGCAGAACTGCACAAATCTCACAGAAAATGGGAAAATCCCGCACAATAAAAAATCTCTGCATGATTTTCTCTCCTTAATTTCTTTCGCGGACATGATTATTCTGCGAATTTTTTTAATTTTTGTGAAAGTCTGCGATTTTTTTTCTTTCGAATTCTGCAAAATCAATTCGTCAATGGATCACAGAAAAAAAATCTCTAATTTTGAAAAAAAAAAAAAAAAAACCTCACAAATCGTCACAGAAAAAAATCGCTAATTTCTCCAAACGACCGTGAAAAATATTATTGTTAATTTCAACAAAGACTGCGAAAAGAAATGCAGATTTTGTCAAATGATTGTACAAGCTAAAATCTCGAATTTTGTCAAAAGATTACACATAAAATCACGAAAATTTAGACAAACAATCGAGGGAAATTTCGTCAAACGATCGTAAAATAAAATACAAAATTTCGTGTAAATATCGTGCAAAAAATTACAACTATTATTAGTCAGTGGTAGAAAAAAAATAATGATGAATTTCAACAAATGATTGTGAAAAAGAATTGCGAATTTTGTCAAAAGATCGTAGAAACAAATATGGAATTTCCTCAGTTGGTCGTGGAAAAATATTGTGAATTTCAACAAATGGTCGCGAGAAAAAAACCAATTTCGCTAGCGGTTGCAGAAAAAAAAATCATGAATTCCATTAAACAGTCGCAGAAAAAATTGCAAATTTCATCAGATGATCGCGAAAAAAAAATATATAAAATCATGAAATGCAATCAGTCATGAGATAATCAGCCCACGAACTTCATGAATGGGTCACGAAATTTGCAACTTTTGTGATCTATAGCGATAAGAAAATTTTTATTAGTGATTTTCTGCAAGTAATTGTAAGGTACAACGTTAATTGCTTCGGATTGCATTTTCACTATTTTGAGGTGGTTTCGTGTTAATACTATTTTTCAAAGAAATCCTGAATATTTTTCAGATGAAAAAGCTACATATTTGAACATTAATGAGTACCGTACAATATATACCTTCATTTTTCTACATAAAATGTAAAGTTTATATTAGAGATATAATTGTAGACTTCTTTTAGAATAATTGTATTAAAATATGGATTAATTTTCTTTCATTTCGGGTCGGGTTGCCTTTCAATGGAAATGTTTTTAGCAGTTTTCGTATTTACATGAAATTACAGTCCTGCGTCAGGATAGGTTGACGTATTTTCTTCGTTGACAGCGAGGGTACACTGTTTTTCGGACTGTGCTTTATCTCTTTCGGTCAGACTCAGGATGATCTGGTTTTTAACAAGGAAGTCCTGAATATTTTTCAAATGAAAAACTATATATTTGACGATTAATGGTGGCCCATAGTAATAACCCATGTGTTCCTTTCTGTACATAAGGCATAAAATTATAGACTACTTTATTATAAACGTGTTAAAATATGGAGTAATTTGCTTTAACTTTGGCATTTGGTGGACGTCTGTCGGTTTTTGGGTTGAAAAAATTGCTTTGTTGGGTGTTCGCAGACTTCATTCCTAGGCGCTGAAGAATTTTGAGAGTGGTTGGTTGATTTTGTGACCGCCGACCATCTACACTAGGGATATAGGCCCGAGGGAGAGTGCACTTCGTGGGGGTCTTTCTAAAGGAACCTAACCCGTATTAACGCATGGAAATCCATGGTTCGAAGAAAACCACGAAAACTCCGAACGATTAGGCCGACAGGCGCGATTGGGATCGAACCCAGCACTTCCCGTCTACCAGTTTTGAGAGCAGAACCTCTCAGCCACTGGTGGGGTCAATTTTGAGAGTGAACTATATATAATACGATTTAATAAAGCAAATATTTAAATAATTTGATAACATTGCAATGATTGCAGTAAATAATACATGACACTAATAATCCAAAAAAGTAAAAAAGTCAGATAATTAAGAACTTGAATTATACTCGCCCCTTCACCCCACCCCCCCAAAAAAAGTATCTGTAAAAACTCTACCCCTGAATTTCTAGCCATGAGGGATTAGTTTTCCTCTGATCAAGTTGTACACAACTGAGAAGCAATAGAGAAAAGAAAGTCTCTCTCATGTATTTTTAAAATTAGCCAAAGTACGATATATGTCTCATCTTAAGAAACTTTGAATAGGAATTTTTTCTGATAATTATTAACTTCTATGCATAAAGCATTTATTTAATGCATATGTTTTTATTGCAATCAAATCTGATAAATTATTTTAGTGTTTGAGCAATTTTTTAATTTTTGTTTGAGTCTGACAATTGATGGTTGATAAATTTTCTGAAAAATCAAATTCCTTGGGGCGGGGGTGGGCTATTGCCCCTCCAGCCCCCCTGAAATGGCGCTCCTGTATAAAGATTAATCTGTAAGCATACTACAATAGTTCTTAATATCAAAGATAGAAATATTTTATCAGAAATGACTAATTACGTGTTAATATGTGTAATTATGTTATGTTACTTATGTGTTGAGAACTATGATTTTTCAGTACATCAACTATCCTATGATTATTAAATTTTGGATAATGTGTAACCCATGTATGAAAGATGTAAAGACAATTACTATAAGCTATTAGACATCATAATTCAGTTTGTACTTCATTAAAATTTCTACACTGTTATAGAAAGGACTGGTACTTACTAGCTATAAGGGATTTTCCATGTGGTAATAATGTGTCCCACAGGCAGACGTTTCTATTATCTGTTGAGTGACCAGCTGTTGCTATGAGACTAGAAGAACTCAGAAATGCAAAATCGTTGGCCTGTTTAGTGTGGCACTGGGTAGACTAAAAAAAGTTAACTCTTTGTTAGTTGTTACATTAGAAAGAAAGAAAAAGTTGTATAGACATGTTTGTTTTTAAATGAAAGAGGGGGAGGGGGAATACTGAGATAATTTGGGAATAAGTAATTACTGAGTGATAGATATTAAATATTAAAATTTGAAAAAAAGATATAAAATTAAATTTAAGCACATGATCAATCGAGACATGTGCACTGCATTGTAAACATATTTAATAAATATCATGGTAGAAAATGTAAAAAATCAAAATGTACTCACCAATGTAAAAACTAGATTATATTAACCCCTTCAGTATCGGCGTATCTTACATAGATTTTGTTCAATTGGCACCAATTTTTTAAAAATAATTTACTTACATATTCACGAAAATGCTGTATTTAAGCAAAGTAAATATTTATTTTCTTTATTACTGGTATAGAAAACAAATTCCACATGCATTTTTTGAAGGAACATATATGCATCCATGGTACCAAAGGGGTTAATAACCTTCAATATACAGTTGATGCCAGTTATAATGCACCTGGGATATAACATACTTTCGCTTACAACATACCCAGATGCTTGGTCCCAAATGAAATCCTATATAATGTAATGATTACAACTTCTATAATGGACTATGCAAAAGCATTAATCTGGTTCTAACATACTTTTTAGACTTGAACAAAAATCCAAATTTGTACGCCAACCTTGCATTCCGGTTTGGAAGTCAGTAAACTGTCATGGAAGTTTATACCAGTGTGTTCTAAATCCCTTTTCATGGAAGAGATACATATTCTAACTTGACCTTAAAAAATCGTAGGGGGCAGCAACCCCTAGTACGATACAAAGAAACATGAATATCCCGATTACAGGAGGAGTGTGCAAGTGAAAGCAGAAGACTTTGCTAAACTCTTTAATGAGAATTTTATTTATTTAGTAGATTGGTTGGAGTAATGTGTCAACCGTAGCTGTTGAACAATGGGCTAATGAAGAGTGGCTTGAAAAAAAAAAGAAATATGCTCATGAAGACATCTTTAATTGTGACAAGACAGGTATATTTTACAAGTTGACTCCAAAGAAAACTCTAAAATTCAAACTAGAAAAGAGTGTTGGCAGTAAACAATCTAAGGAGAGGCTGACTGGTGTGCAAATATGACTGGCAATGAAAAAAGAAAATCACTGATCGTAGGGAAATCAAAACAGCCAAGATTTTTCAAAAATGTAAAGAATCTGTATGTTGGATATGCTGTTACAGTATGGAGCCATTTATCCGGAAACCAGTTATCTGGAATGATATTTCGATAGACTGATTTCAGAATCTTTGCAGAAAAAGGTGTCATATATTGCCAGTTTGACGTAGGCTTTGCTTGGAACAATTGTATAATTGGATGACAACATCTAGTATTTTTTGTCATCCCATTTAGTTGTATTTTAGATGTTTTAATTTTTATGCAGAGGAAACAGAAGAATTTTTGTTCCTAAGGGATTTCCATTAATTACCTTCTTTTAAACTCTGCTAACTTTTGATCTTTCTTGCAGTAATTTTTAATACAAGTAATCTAATAATTTAAAATGAGAAATAAGGCCACAACCACACATATTCCACAAAACTTATCAAATGGATGCTGCTTTAATGCACAACCAGTTAACTGGAAAAAACAGTTATCCGGAATACATCTGACACCAAGCATTCCGGATAAATGGTTCTATACTGTAATCGGAAAGCTTGGATGATGTCCGAGATATTCCATGAGGAATTGCGATTATGTGATAAGGAACTGTAAAGAAAAATTCTCTTAATTTTGGACAATTGCACTACACATCTGCCAATGGATAATTTAAGTTCTACTTAGTCTTAAGGATAACTATTGTTTCTGCCACCAAATACAACTGCAAAAAGTCAACCCATGCACCAGGGTGCAAGTCTAAAGTCTCATTTCAGAAAATATTTTAATCAGCAATACATTCTGGCTTTAGAAAATAAGGAAAAAAATTACTGTTTCTGTTTTAAATGCGATAAGAATGTTAAATAAAGCTTGGCAATGCGTCACATCAGCTACAATTAAAAATCGTTTTCATCAGTCAGGTCTCTCTGCTGGTACTCCAGATGATGATTAAGAAACATGCCATTATCAGAATAGTTAAAAAAGCAGAACATCCAAAAAATCAGTTCTCAACAGGACATTTTCATACATTTCCATGGATGGTGATCTGACGACATCCAAAACACCATCCGATAGTGAGATTGTTGCATCAGTCTCTGAATCAATCAAGATAGTGAAAGAGATGATAATGAAGATGGAAATAAAGAGGAGGTGCCAAAAGTATCTGAAGCACTGATTGCTATGTAAACTTTATCGCAATTCATTGAATTCCATACTGAGTATTCAGAGTCTCTGCAAAGCTCCATTATAAATATTGAAAATGTAATTTTTACTTTGTCATCTAATCAAAGAAAACAATGAAAAATAACAGATTATTTTTCTAAATGAACATGTAAGTAATAAAATTTTTTTTTTCTATTTTATTTTGAAAAGCTCATAAAATTTCTATTTAAAATTGCTATTATTGCATGTGCTATTATGAGCCTTTTTCTTTCACGTTACGCATTGGTTATTGCTTATCCCTTTAAGCCCGGACTTGCACAATTGTGCAGATGGTACTAAAGTAAAAGAGCATGACTATTTCCTGTTTTTGTGAGATGTAAAATCAAATCTTCATATTTATATGAGTTAATTGGCTTCAGATGTTTTGATAAGACACAACTAGGGGGCACCAACTACAATACAGGGTTAGATTTTCTGCTTTTAAAAAGACTATATCATATGACAGCAATAGACAAAAAGTATGTACTCTCGCAATTTCTTTTAAATATGATTTTTAGTGTTTGCTTAGATTTTATTTTATTTTCATATACTTTATTCATGATTTTAATTGATTTTGTCTTTGATAAATTTAATTAGGCTTTACGAAAGTGAAAAAACAAATGACCCGCAAAATTGTGCGGGTCCAGCATTTAACATTTCCAAAATAGATACAATTCCGAATATATAAAATTTTTAAGTGAATTTTTTTAAACTTATGTTTTTAGCAATTTATTTTTTATTAATTACATTTTTAAAGCGGATTAATTTTAAATTAATAAGTTTGTACTATTCATGATTTCTATTTAAAATTGATAGTATTAGACATATAATATGCACATGTAACGAACTGTATGTTTCTGCTCTGAGTTATAGATGTCATATATGATTTTTATATGAGTTTTATATGAGTTTTATATGAGTTATATGCATACCACGAGATAGATTTTTAATTTTGATAAATTCATTCCATTTTGTCGACACAGCAAGTAAACCACCAGGAATAAATAATAAATTATGGAAAGTTCAGCAAATGCTCGACAGATTCCGTACTGTCTGCTTGAATTTACCAGGAGATCAGGGAAAATTTTCCATAGATGAGCAGATGATTCCTTTTTTTTTAGGATGTGCCTCAGTAAAGCAGTATATAAAAAACAAAACACACTCTGTTATAACAGCATCATCTGATATAGTTTTAAATTTTATAGTATACCAGTGGGAAAGTACAGAACTGGTCCACGAGGATCTACACTTAGAACCTGCTGTAGTACTTACTCTGGTTCAGATCTAGTTTTATGTACTTCAATCAGTATTTCAACAAAATACCACTGCTGGAAAAACTAAAAAAAAAAGAAATTTGAAGGATCAGGCACAATCCAAACAGAGTGAAGGGAATACCATTTCTCAACAGAGGGTCCTCCCTTGGCATAACCTGACATCGGCTATTTTTTAAAATATTTTTTTTCAATCAAATATGATCCTATCGAAAAGGGGAAACTACCCAAACTTTCAATTTCTACCAAAAAAACTCCTGGTCTTAAAGGGTTATAACATACTATGGTTATGACGTACCATATTTTCTGGTCCTCTGAAAATACATTATAACCTGTGTCGACTGTATTTAAATATTTTCTTATTTTTATTTCAGAGGTATCAGACAAAAATACCAAATTATAACATTTAATATATTTAAAAACTTGCTGATCAGCCCAACGTTGTCTGAGCCCATGACAATATTCTTAAATGAATCTATCTTAAATTTGAATGATTTTATATCTTTAACTTGATTTTGTCTGAAATACATGCCCGTTCACTGTGTGAAAATGGGAGAGAAGCATCTAATTGTTGAGATTTATTATGTAAATTTTTTTCATAATTTTTGAAAAAATTACATGTGGGCAGTAATGAACAAATTAAAACTTTAAAACGCCCTCTAGTGGTGAAAAAATGAGTTAAGGGGGGGGGGGGGGGTTGCTTAGTAATGTACAGGCTGAAAGCTTTAAAACAATATGTCACATGAAAAAAATTCATTTCCCCCCTCCCCACACACAAAGGGGAAAAGCTCCTAATTGTCTGAGGTCAAAATAGACACCACCAATCGAAGGCCCATGAGGAGTTTCACATGCGGTCAAGCCTTTCAAATGAGGTCGAATCTCGAAGTAGCTTAATTAGGAGCTGAATTAGAAAATTATATCCATGTGTGTGTGTGTGTGTGGGGGGGGGGGGGGGAATGGTTCATAATACGAGAGAGTGGTTTGAGGGCTTTTCGATGATATATCACATGAGGGTTTCTAAAAAAGTTTAAAAAATCCCCCCTCCCTCATTAAATCTGATTTTTAATTGATAATTAAAGTTCTACTGGGAATATTTTAACAAAAATTATATATTTGTAATCAGCGAAAAAAATTACACACAGAGGCATTAATTATAAATATCTAAGTGCAATATTTGTAAAAATGTTACAGGCCAGAGAAAAATCCTACTTCTCTTGGTGTGAGAGCTGTGGATTACAAACACCTGCATTCTACGGCTTGTATTTCAATGGAATTAAAAAGAGATTTTATACATCAACTTTTAATGGATTTTTTAACTTTTTACAGGAATACTGGAATAATTTTTAGAATTTCTAAAAGGGGAATTTTTTTTTGCGTCTGGCTGTGCAATTTTTGAGCTTTTAGGGCCAGTAGACTTTAAAATACAGTCCTCTTAAACAAGGCCCAGTACATTTATCACCCTTAGCAACCCTTCATTCCAACAAACCCTTCCCCTCTCTTCAATCTTTTCAAAGAAATTTTCTACAGTTTGATAAAAATCTATGCTTTCGTTGAATTACAAATACTTTTCCATTCTTTTAATTAATAAATTAATAACTAAAATAATTATTAGAAATTTAAAATTCTGAGTCTCAGGTGCATCAGGAGACACTTTAGGTTAGCCTCACAAAATTTTCAGCCTTGCATGTGCCATAGATTTTGCTAGCCATCAAGAACAGAAACACACACACACAGAGAGAACAAAAGTTTTTTTTATTAGTATAGATTTTCTTATCCTTATTTCAGAGGTATCAGACAAAAACACCAAATTATAACATCAAATTAAATGTGAAATATTTATTCAGAAATTACTATACAATTATTATGAATCAGTGCTGACCATTTATCCATTCTATTAATACATCATTTTACAGAGTTGTTGTGTCATGTGACAGTTTTTGTCTTCAAAATAAAAATATTTACAGTTAAGGTTGAATCGCGATAATGTTAAAACTAATAATTTTGGTATTTTGCAATGAATTATCCTCCTCAGTCCTGAGACAAATATTACGAAGGCCACAAAAAGCAGTTTAAAATTACTAGAAGAAACTGCTAAAGATCTACCTGTTCATATATATTGGTGCTTATGATATGCATGCATTTATTAAAAAGGTCTAGAGGTATTTTTAACAATTCTAGAAGCATTTAAATTAATTTAAAGGATGTTCTTTAGTGTCTCCTACTAGCGACACCAGGACTGAGGAGGTTAAATGTGGAAAGAATACTTTAAGTACAATCCATTTTGGAACAATCAGTTAATAACTAATAAATACAAATAATAGGTTTACAAGCTTTAGTTTATTAACATTATTAAATTACTATCAGAAATAATTGCTCTGTTGAGATTAAAGTTCTTTATTAAAGACATAATGCATACTAAGTTTGGGAGAGTAACAGCTTAACCCTTTCAGGAGCAAGTAATTATGCTTCTGCAATGTTGAATTCACACCAGAATTTTCGAAAAATTTTATTTCAAAATAAGGAAAAGCAATTTTACAACTTTTTCCCACCAAATGTAAAAAAATAAAAACTAATTAAAAGTTTCTGGTGCAAATCATGATTAAAATTACCACCCCTCAAGGAGTTAAAAAGACATATAATAACAATCTTTAGAAAAGGCAGCATTCATCCTCATTAAATTTTAGAATAAAGATATCACGGTCCAAATAGGTTTATTTTCAGCAGACAGCATTTTTTTGACGGTATAACACTTGTCATCTTCATATGGCTATTATATGATGTTTGAAGGATCCTTTTTTGACTATCACAAAACTTTAAGACAACAACAAAATTGAGTAAAAGATACGAGTTACAAGTACATATTGGGCAGAATCAAGTACAGACCAGTAAAATTTACAGTCTCACGACTAATCACGCTGAGAGAAATCATAAACTTTTCCACATCTCACTTCTCCATCTTTTGAGCTAATCCTGAAGATTTTAATATTTTTCTTCAAAGGGGCAATATTCCTTGAGAAGGTCAACTGAAGACAGAATATAGATTCACAGCTATTATGACAACCCCCTTTAGCATGGGTGCAGGTTTGAGATGTGGCCAAGACTGAAAATATTTGGAACCCCTCCCCCCCCTCTAATGCACACAAGTACCTTTCCCTATCATTTATGTGTGAATTACATTGTATTGAATATAAAAGAAGTACATTGATAAATTTCTTATGTTAAAATGTTTTACAGTATTTTCTGTAATAAATATATTACATTTTCATAGTTGATTTGAAAGAGACTATCTGTCAACATGTACAGTTTTTACACTGCTTTAACATTCTTTCTTCCAAATGTAGAGTTTGATTTTCATATATTCTAATCGGAAGCAAATAATGTTAATATTAAATAGTTAACTATCATTTGTCATATGTACAGAAAACTGTAACTTGATTCAAATTTAAAACTTTTTTCAAGAATATCCATGAAAATTGAGATTTTTTAAAGAGACTTCTTGACAAAACTTGCGATTCTTTCCGTGATCATTGGGCAAAATTCTCGATTCTTTTTCAGTGATCGCTCGATGAAATTCGCATTTTATTCCGCGATCTTTTGACAAAATTCGCGAATAATTGCTGCATTTGTTTGATGAAATTCGCTATCTCTCTATGCAATTGTTCGATGAAATTCACGATTAATTTCTGCAATTGTTTGACGAAAATCACGATTTTTTTTTCACGGCCATTCATGAAATTTACTATATTTTCTACAATCGATTGACAGAATGTGCGATTTTTTTCTGAAGCGACTGACAAAATTAACAATTTTATTCCACGATCCTTCGACAAAATTTGCAATTTTGTTAAGTGACCTCAAAATTTATGATTTTTTCTACAACTGATTGATGAAATTCGTGTTTTTTTCTTGAACAAGTGACAAAATTTGTGACTTTATTCAGCGAGCGACTGACGAAATTTTAAGTTTTTTCCCCATGATCGATTGATGAAATTTGTGGCTTTTTTTTACGTGACCTCATGATGAAATTCATGAGTTTTTCTGCGACCAATTGACGAAAATCACAATTTTTTGCTGGAGGGATTGACCAAAATTTGTGCTTTTATTCATTGAAGAAGGGGGGGGGGGGGGGAGGGTTCGCAATGTATAAACACATTTTTTTTCAGTCCTTGGGCATTTCCGTACATTTTTAAAACACAGAATTCCGTCCTGTGAATGGAAAACTTGCACTCATGTCATTGAGACACCATATTTTATCACAAATTCTGGTGAGAAAGCTCCTTGACCAATTAAAGTTGCTGGTGCTCAGATGCTACTGAATTTGTCAGCTCTCTCTTTGAATTGGCAATCATGAATTGAATCATGAAACTGACAGAATACAGTTGAACTCTGATTTAATGAAACATTTGGGACTAGTAACTTTGTTCATTAAATAGAGATTATTTGTTAAATCGGATAATGAAAGGAATTTTTTTTTTATACAACAGAACAAGTTAAAAGAAAGGGCTATAAATAAAAAGAACAATGCTCTTTTAGCTGTTATGATGTTAAATATTTGTTGCTTTAAGAAAATAGGCTGTGCAGAAATGTATTCTTTTTTTTATGTACTACAATAAATCACAAGCATTGTAATTAAGAAAAAATCTTATTTATTAAAATTTTATAGATAATTTAAAAGCTATCTTTTACAGATGATTGTTTGCTTCGTTTCGATTTTGTATTCCAAACTTCTTTATCGTATTTTTCCTGAAACTGTGAAAACAGTGTCAACATCATGAGTCATCAAATACCATTTCAAAGTATCAAAACTGCTAACTGCTTCTTTGAATGTTGCATGCTTCATCTCTATTTCCTCTTCTTCATCTGATCCACCACTATTACTGCTATTAATAACCTCTGTAACATGTATTTTCACATGTAAATATTTCTGTGTTATAAGATACTTATTCAGAAAATTAATAATCAGGGATATTCAAAAATTTTTAAATAAATATTAGAAAATTTTTTCAATTTTTTATTTTTTTAACATCAAAAGTTATTCATTAAATCAGATTATAAATTTGTTAAATCAAAGTATTGTTGTTCCATTTTCGTCAGAACCACAAAGAAATTCGTTAAATTGGGGCTTGACTGTATTTAGTTGTTTTGTGCATATGATTACGGAAATTGAATTAAATTAGAAGATATGATTGCCATATTGGCAACAAAGTTAAAGGATTCAAAAACAAATTTATTAAAAATAAAAATGGTTTCCATAGATGGATAAAAGATGGGGCTCCAAAAGATGTGGCTGTTCATCTCAAAACTGCAAAAGATTGCTATGGACAATTAAAAGGATTTTAGAATGGGATTTAATTATGGGAAAATATCATAAATTATGGGGAATTGAATAAAACTTAATTCATTTAAAAATAAAGCATTTAAGATAATTACTGATATTTTTAATAACTAGGGGGCTCGGCCCCCTACAAGCTACGCTCGCCAACCCCCGTCCAGACACCGCAGACTCTAAATGCACGCTAATTTGATCGGCTTTAAAAAGATTTCGAAAGATTGAATTATAATTTAAAAAACAGTGGCGATCTCTCCCTATAAACGAATTTCTATTCATTTCTCTTTGATTGGGGAATTTTAACGCCAAATCCGCTGCGGTACTACTTGATTATCCTGTCGACCAATTTCGCCAAGTTATATAAATCGCCAAACCACTCGCCAAATTATACAAATTGATATAATTTTTATTTTAAATAACGAAAGAACAAATAAATTCGCAAAACATTAATAAAAACACAAATAAAACGTCGAAATAAAAATAACTTGATGACGTATACACGTGTAACAACATTTCAAAATAAGCTAATATAAAAGGAATTAAGTAAAGAGAGTCTTTGTCTCCTGGTATTTTTTAACAAAGCGAAAAGAAAGTTCTTTTAAATGAGACATTTTAAATTAATTCTCAAAATATCAAATAAATGTCTAGCGCAATTTCTAAATTTAAACTTTTTTGCAATATTATTTTGTGTTCATTTTATGTAATAACTATAATGTGACGTAAATATGACGTAATTTCTCCTAAGACTTCTAACGCATGTTAATGAATTTATTATTTTACAATATCCTTTCTCTTTTAAAATTCAGGTGTATACTTTTTATGACGTAATTTTTAATAAGTTCCTGCTTTTTATACGTAATTATTTAATTCTAATTTGAAAGTTTTTTTCCTGTTTATAATAGTCACGTGTAAATAAATTTTTAATTTGAAGCAAACATTATTGCTTGCGCTTTTTATACAGTTGGCAACAGTTTAAATTAGTACAATTTTCTGAAATCTGTAAAAAATATCTCTAGAAATGCTGAAAATTTGAATTTAAAATAGAAATAAAAGCTGAAAAAATGAGTCAAAATAAAAAAATTAATGCAATCTGCACTCCGGCAAATTCTAACGCATAAAATGATCTAAAAATGATTACACTGCTATGTATAGTTTTTGCTGCTATAAAACTTTTTTAGTGGAACGATTTTGTCCAACTTTAGCATTAAATAACTCTTAAAATAATTCTTCGATTTGAAAACTGTCTGCATCAGCGTGTTTATCAAACATTTCTGTATAAAACCACCGATTTTCATATTTTTGTATGCTATATTTTTGTTAATATTAACGAAGAAAGGCCTCCGGTCACAAAAAAATCAAAACCGGCGGCGGCGGTGACAGCGGTAGTTACTTTTTTTTAGAATAGAGAGATAAATAAATTATTTAGAAGGAAATTTGTTATTTATTTAAAATTAAACATTGCCAATTCGGAAAAGATTGTTAAATGAACTATTTATTTAATAGAAATTTAATGAGATTGTTAAAAATTGTTAATTATGAAGTTAATTAGCAAATTTTATACTTAGATGATCATTGAAAATTTATAAAAATGTTATTTCATAACATTAGTATTAGCTTTGCTGAAATTTATTACTGAAAGCAATTTATTAAAACAGGAAACTCTCTCCAGTGTCTTTTCAAATAGTATTAGAATTTTGGTTTTTTAAACTCAAATATTATTTAGAGCAACTTTCTACAGGTTGATCACTCGAAATTTAAGGAGTGGCAAAGCATACCACAAAATAAACAACTTATGTAGGAAACCAGGGTTATTATCCATATATTCATTCAAAAATGCAGGGTGTCTCACTCCAATACAAACGTAACTATTGTTCATAACTTCAATACAAATAAGGACATTAAAAAAAAATTTCAACAGCCACACTTTGCTTTGTGTAAAATGCAATGGCATCATAAGTGATGAAAGTGTATAGCCTTTTGGTAAGTGAAACTGCATTACATTCAGAAATATGGAGCATCAGCAATAACTGGATGTGGCTGGTGGCCACTTCTAACACTTTTCATAACAATATAACATTTTACACAAAGAAAGGCCAAAATTTCAAATTTTGTTAAAATATTTTCATTGGTCTTAAAGTTATGAACAAAAATCTATGTTCGGATATGAGTGAACCCTTAATTTTTGTCTTAATAAATAGATTGCGACCTTAGTTTCCTATACACAATTTTTTTGTCATAGTGTGCACTACAAAAAAATATACTTTACAATTTAATTATTAAAATTCAAGCATGTTTTAATAGTTAATTAAAAATTAAAAGTCATTAGATTTGATATTAAATATATTTTGCCATATTTATTCTAGTTTTTCTATTCATAAACAAAAAATAAATTTAAAAGTATTGTTATATGTGTACATTATACTTACAAAGAAAGGTCGATTACTTGCTGTCCCAAGTCCAACTTGCCACAAGCTAATAATGCCGTCACCATCAGTAACACCAAACTGCAAAAAAAGGGAAAAAATCTATAGCTGAAGACATTATACTATAGATGATAAACATTGTGATAATAGAAAATATAAAAATAACAGTCACAATACCATATAAATTTTAAAAATATATATTAACTTTGCTTTGTTGTGGATTTATTAAAATTATAACAATAATTAAAATTTCACACACATGTAGATGAATAAAGAATTCAAAATAACATTAAATATTACTCAAGGTAAAGTCAAATTAAAGTACAATATGTGACAAACTGACCTTATTGCCTTGTAAATTGAAAAGAATTCTTGTGACTTTAGCAAAAGTTCCAGGTTGTCGAGGGGATGCTATGGGTTGAGCATGATTCCATTCCCAGATGTTCACAGATCCATCTTGGGAGCCAGATAGATCTGAAATTCCAATTCAATTAGTAGGAAGTCAGAAATTGTATGTCAAACGTAGCAAATGAGATGCATTCGTTTTCTAATTAGTTTGATAAATATTCATATCTTGGCACAACAGCTGTTGCACTCTTATGCAAAAATGCATGAATACAAAATTTATTATGATTATATACATTAAATTCAGTAATATGGAAATAATAGGACTCCGTCTTAAATAGACATAATCACCATGGCAATCTAGATATATATCTAGACCTATCATAGGATATCATTAAATTAATTACATATGATAGGATTTAATAGAATGAAGAAAACTTTTATTAATATCTTTTAAGTTTTGATTCGATTTTCATAAAATTTGAAATGACTTAACAGAATTCTGCAATGATTATATATATTAAATTTTAAATCATTCGGTTGAGTAGTTTTTGTGCTGTTACATGCAGACAGACAAATGGACGGACCAGATGATGACTAGAGGTGCAACATATTTATATAAATACGAATACATCTAAAACTAGTCGGATGTACCAATCCCAAAACTTTCTTCTATCTCATACATGTTAATACTTCAAAATTCGCTATCACACTGCCAAAATTAAATGGCAATCTATGCATCTCATGAGGATTCTAACGATATGAAATTCCGTGCATTAGTTCTTGAGATATGACTATCGCTGAAATCGTCTAAATTCAGCAAAATGCTGCCTAGCAGCGCCACCTATTGGGTGATTTATACCAAATCCTAATCGGCAACAATTTATGTCAACGTCTGACAGAATCTGAAGTTTGGAGAAAATCCGTACATTAGTTTTTGAGATAGAGCAATAGCGAAAATCATGAAAATTTCTGCATAGCAGCGCCACCTATTGGGTGATTAACACCAAAACCTAATTAACAACAACTTGTGTCAACATACAACTAAATCTGAAGTTAGATGAAAATTGGTCCATTAGTTCTATTGATAGAGCTATTGAGGCAATCGTGGAAAAGGCAGCAGAGAAGCGCCACCTGTTGGGCGATTTACACCAACACCTAATCAGTAGCAAGTCATATCAAGGACTAACTTAATCTGAAGTTTGATGAAAATCCATGCGTTAGTTCTTAAGATAGAGCTATTGGGGAAATCGTGTAAATCCTGCAAAATTCATCATAACAGCGCCACCTGTTGGGCGATTTACACCAAAACGTAATCATCATCAATTCATATCAAGGACTAACTGAATCTGAAGTTTGATCAAAATCCGTGCATTAGTTCTTGAGATAGAGCTATTGCAAAAATCGTGAAAAATGGTGCATTGCAGCGCCACCTGTTGAGCGATTTACACCAAAAACTAATCAGCATCAATTTGTATTAGGCACTAACTGAATATCAATTTTTATTAAATTCCGTGCATTAGTTCTTGAGATAGAGTGCCCACAAAATTTGTATCACATACACACAGACAGACAGACAGACAGACAGACAGACATTTTGTAAAAACATGTTTTTTGGAATCTCTGACCCCTAAAACGTGTAAATCCGTCGAAAACCGGAATTCGAAAATTTTCATGAATCCAATACTTCTTTCTTGTAAAGATAGAAGAAAGTAAAAACAATTATGTATATTCAATACAATTATTTGAGCAATAATCACACTATAAAAGTTTTTTTACGCATTAAAATAATTATTTAAAAACAGGAATCAAAATTTACTTTATTTTTAAAGCACAATAAAACTAGTCGGATGTACCAATCCCAAAACTTTCTTCTATCTCATACATGTTTATACTTCAAAATTTGCTATCACACTGCCAAAATTAAATGGCAACTATGCATCTCATGAGGATTCTAAAGATATGAAATACCGTGCATTAGTTCTTGAGATATGGCTATCGCTGAAATCACCTAAATACAGCAAAATGCTGCCTAGCAGCGCCACCTATTGGGTGATTTATACCTAATCAGCAACAATTTATGTCAACGTCTGACTGAATCTGAAGTTTGGAGAGAATCCGTGCATTAGTTTTTGAGATAGAGCTGTAGTGAAAATCGTGAAAATTTCTGCATAGCAGTGCCACCTATTGGGTGATTAACACCAAAATCTAATTAACAACAACTTGTGTCAACATACAACTAAATCTGAAGTTAGATGAAAATCCATCCATTAGTTCTATAGATAGAGCTATTGAGGCAATCGTGAAAAAGGCAGCACAGAAGTGCCACCTGTTGGGCGATTTACACCAACACATAATCAGTAGCAAGTCATATCAAGGACTAACTGAATCTGAAGTTTGATGAAAATCCGTGCATTAGTTCTTAAGATAGAGCTGTTGGGGAAATTGTTTAAAACCTGCAAAATTCATCATAACAGCGCCACCTGTTGGGCGATTTACACCAAAACGTAATCAGCATCAGGGCTTGAATTTCAGGGCGGGATTCGCAGCCAAAATTTTGAAATCCCACATAGAAGAATACCGTGGGCGGGAGGCTCCCGTCTAAAAAATTTCACAACTTTTCAGGAAAATTTAGCATTTTGAAACTACAATCAACTCTTGCGAATTTTGTGATATTTTCGCGCGACAGATTGACCCACATTTTGCGAGTTTTTTACCGCGAAAGATCGTTGAAATTCCCGATTTTTTCCTGCGACCGATAGACAAATGTCACTATTTTTTTCCTGAGATCGGTTGACAAGTTTCGCGTTATTTGCCGAGTTCAGAGGTGATTCTTTTCCGAATTTTTTGAAAATTTAATGCATTCAGTTTCCGAAAATTATGAAAAATCAGTCATGAATTTGGACATGACATAAAAAAAAACAGAAAAATATCGCGAATTTCGACAAATGATGGCCGAAAAAATCAATTTCGTCAATTGTTCGCAGAAAAAAATCGCCAATTCCGCCGCAAAGGATAGCGTAAAAATTCGAATTTCGCCAAAGATTCGCGAATAAAATGCGAATTGCGCAAAGAAATCGAGAATAAAACGCAAATTTCGTCAAAAAATCGTGAGAAAAAGTGAATTTTGTCAAAGTGTCGCGGAAGAAACACGAATTTCGTCAAAGGATCGTGAATTTCGTCAAACGGCTGCAGAAAATATGGAAATTTCTTCAAAGGGCTGCAGAAAAACAGAAATTTCGTCGAAGGGTTGCGGAAAAAACGCAACAATCTCTTTAGAAAAAACAGCACACAAACATCTATGTCTATTATTATATGCATAGTTTTTAATCTGAAATAATATACTGAACTAACTTTTGGAAAAAATGGGTTTAGCCCGAACCCAACTTGCAGAAATCTACACTCAGTCTGAAATCAACATTAACCAAAAACAGTTGATTCAACCTGCTGCAAAAATAATTAGCAGCAGGAGAGTATTTCCCAATTCCTTCCCATCCCTTTCATAAAATTTGCTGTGAATTTGAGTTTTTTTTTTTCTTTAAACTTAGAATCATCCTCGAGTTTCACAGATATTTTTTACGACAGACTGACAAAATTCACAGCTTTATACCATGACATTTGGTTGAAAGTTGAAAAATAGACTGTATAAAAGATTGACTTTCATCCTTTTTTAAATAAAAAATATTTTGTATAATTATTCTGAGATGTTGATTTAAATTGTTTCAATGGTATTTTGTCATGTCTGTATTAATGTAATTAATTCTTTAAATAGCATGTAAAATAACAGAGGGTTTTAAAGATTTTTTTTCTCCCTCCCAAATAGCTCAACCTCCATTTATAAATGTTGGTAGGGAGACTCCCCTCCTAGGAAAAATTAAATTTCAAGCCCTGAGCATCAATTCATATCAAGGACTAACTAAATCTGAAGTTTGATCAAAATCCGTGCATTAGTTCGTGAGATAGAGCTATTGCGAAAATTGTGAAAAATGCAGCATAGCAGCACCACCTGTTGAACGATTTACACCAAAAACTAATCAGCATCAATTTGTATTAGGGACACACTGAATATAAATTTTTATTAAATTCCGTGCATTAGTTCTTGAGATAGATCGCCTACAAAATTTGTGTCACATACACACAGACAGACAGACTCACAGAGTCACAGACAGACATTTTGTAAAAACATGTTTTTTGGAATCTCTGACCCCTAAAACGGGTAAATCCATCAAAAACCGGAATTCGAAAATTTTCATGAATCCAATACTTTCTTCTTGTAAAGATAGAAGAAAGTAAAAAGTTTGTCAGGCTACAGTCTATTGCAAAGAAGAGCCAAAGTTTTCAAAGAGTACTTTCTGTAGAAAAGTTAAAGTCTAAAATCAAGAGACCACTGCATGCAGAGCTACAAAATTCGGGGAAAAGGTACGTCTATATATGAAGTTTTGCACCTCGAAGCCCGATTTTCAATTTTTTGATTAGAGTTTTATTTATTTAATTTTTTATGCGATTTTTAGCGCTTTTTTATGTTTCGAGGCGATTTTTCCATATAAGTGAGAAGAATATAGTTTCTTTCTTTTAACCCAATATAGTAAATTTTGTTCTCTTTTCAAAAAAGTTTATTCGGAATTCGTGCAGTGATTTTTGAATTTTTAGTGAATTTTTTATGCAATTATTGAACAGCATTTAATGCATTTCCACACCTATAAGGAGGTTGCCGTAGAGGGACATAGTTCTGTCGCCAAATGCAGCAAAGTTTGTTGCCAACTTGGCGGTATATCGCCAAATTTGGCGACCAAAATGAGTCGCCAAAAGTAACGCCGACTTGGCGATATCTCTAATATTTTGCCAAATTCCCATAGACTCCCATTGTAAACCAATATGGATTACTCTCTTACAGAAAATCAACAAGTTGAGATATTTTAATAACAAAAACTAATATTAACTTAAGGGATTATATTAATTCGATTTTTCCACATTAGGAAAAAGAATACAGTTTCTTTCTTTTAACCCAATATAGTAAATTTTGTTCTCTTTTCAAAAAAGTTTATTCGGAATTCGTGCAGCGATTTTTGAATTTTTAGCGAATTTTTTATGCGATTATTGAACAGCATGTAATGCATGTCCATACCTATAAGGGGGTTACCGTAGGAGGGATCCAGTTCTGTCGCCAAATAACGAGAAGTTTGTCGCCAACTTGGTGATATATCGTCAAATTTGGCGACCAAAATCAGTCACCAAAACTGACGCCAACTTGGCGATATCTCTAATATTTCGCCAAATTCCCATAGACTTCCACTGTAAAACAATAGGGTTTACTTGGTTAGAGAAAATCAAGAAATTGAGATATTTTAATGCAACAAAAACTAATATTAACTTAAGGGATTATATTAATTATATTTAAGGGAATCCAAGTAAATTAATTATGAATAAAAGTAACATGATCTAATGGTTAGCATGATTTCCAAAACATAAATTTTAAGCGAGCCCACAGTTCAAAGGAGTTAGATTTGAAACGTTTATCCAATTATAGTAAATTTTGACTTTCGTGATTTTTGAACTTTTTGGGTTTTTAATGCGATTTTTACATTTCTGCGCGATCTGCTGCAATTTTTTGACATTCCATTTTTGACCTAAAGTACATTCTGCCCTCATTTCAATAAAGTTTATTCGGATTTCGTATAGCAATTTTCGAATTTTTCGGGAATTTTGTGTGTGATTTTTAGTGTATTTTAGCAATTTGCTACTATTTTTCCACATTAGTGAAAGGAATCAACTTGCAATCTTAATCAACACAATATATTATTTTTTTTCTCGTTTCTAAATTTGAGAGGCGATTTAAATTTTTTTCGCGATATCTTACTGTGATTTTCAGAGCTTTTACATAATTCCTGCTGTTTTTTGACGTACCCGGGCAAGTTCGCTAGTATAATAATAATCTTGAACATTTAAAGCAAAGGAAAATTCTTGACCATGAATTCCATTGTACTGTGCTTCAAGAAAAATAAATATGTTAATTATAAAGCTACATAACTTTAACTGTAGAGTTTTCTTAAACAACAGATAAAAAATGGTTTTGACCTTTCAATAAAAAAAATGTAACATAAGACTGGATAACTTTAACTGCAGAATGTTCCAACAATGCTAAAATTACAGTAATATGCCAGTAAAATAGACATCTTTGTAGAGTTTAAAACATAGCAGCATAAAAACTACTCCTTTTTACTTTCTTCTATCTTTACAAGAAGAAAGTATTGGATTCGTGAAAATTTTCGAATTCCGGTTTTCGACGGAGGTGTCAGAGATTCCAAAAAACATGTTTTTACAAAATGTCTGTCTGACAGTCTGTGTGTATGTGATACAAATTTTGTGGGTGCTCTATCTCAAGAACTAATGCACGGAATTTAATAAAAATTTATATTCAGTTAGTCCCTAATACAAATTGATGCTGATTAGTTTTTGGTGTAAATCGCTCAACAGGTGGTGCTGCTATGCTGCATTTTTCACGATTTTCGCAATAGCTCTATCTCACGAACTAATGCACGGATTTTGATCAAACTTCAGATTTAGTTAGTCCTTGATATGAATTGATGCTGATTACGTTTTGGTGTAAATCGCCCAACAGGTGGCGCTGTTATGATGAATTTTGCAGGATTTACACAAGTTTCCCAATAGCTCTATCTTAAGAACTAACACATGGATTTTCATCAAACTTCAGATTCAGTTAGTCCTTGATATGACTTGCTACTGATTATGTGTTATGTAAATCACCCAACAGGTGGTGCTTCTGTGCTGCCTTTCTCACTCAGCCTCAATAGCTCTATCTATAGAACAAATGGACGAATTTTCATCTAACTTCAGATTTAGTTATATGTTGACACAAGTTGTTGTTAATTAGGTTTTGTGTTAATCACCCAATAGGTGGCGCTGCTATGCAGGAATTTTCACGATTTTTGCAATAGCTCTATCTCAAAAACTAATGCACGGATTTTCTCCAAACTTCAGATTCAGTCAGACGTTGACATAAATTGTTGCTGATTAGGATTTGGTATAAATCACCCAATAGGTGGCGCTGCTAGGCAGCATTTTGCTGGATTTAGGTGATTTCAGCGATAGCCATATCTCAAGAACTAATGCACGGTATTTCATATCTTTAGAATCCTCATGAGATGCATAGTTGCCATTTAATTTTGGCACTGTAATACCGAATTTTGAAGTATTAACATGTATGAGATAGAAGAAAGTTTTGGGATTGTTACGTCCAACTAGTTTTATTCTAAATATGTTTCTGATAAATTAAATTTTTTAAATATAATTAAATGCTGGGTTACTTTAACTGCAGAATTTTCTGAAAATGCTAAAAAAAATAATCAACAAATCATGTCAATAAAATAGATAGTATCTTCAAAAATTTTTACAGATAGCAGCTAGCATAAAAACTATCATATATATATATATATATATATATATTTCATTTTTTCTACACCAAACAAAATGATATTTTAAAATTTTAGGAGAAAAAATATATTAATTTATTAATTAAAAAAAATACATTTAAAATTTAATGAGATATAAAATAAGAAAATGTCATAAAAAAGAAAAATTTTTCTAAATTGCTTTTAAAATACTAAAGATCGACCAAAAATTTGGTTTCATTCTTGGCTCAAAATCTGAGTTTCACCGAAAATGCTGCCAAAAATTCAGCTGGATCATAACTTTCTGTATTCCAAAAATCTTGTTTCTTCCTTCGGAAATTTTAAACATTACTCATTGATTTGAGTTGTATTGACTCAAATGAGGCCCTCTTTACTTATTGCTATGAACTTCACTGTTTACAATTATAGTATAACAGAGTAGCATAACAGTATATTCTAACATAACAGATGATCATTTACAAAAATCATTATAAAAGGTAATTTGAGATATGTATACCTAAAACATTTTTTAATTAGATGCAATTCGTATAATTAGAAAATGTTTTTGTGTGATGACTTAATTACATTTTATTTTATATGAAAACAAAAAGTTTCGGTCAGAGGCATATAGAGCCAACTTGAGCCAAACATATAATTATACTAAAAAATATGTATATGTATATTTATGTATGTATCGATTATTTAAAAAAAAAAAAATTGTGGACATCCATTTTCAGCCGAAAATAGGAAGATTAGCGAAATTCGGTTTCTGTTTCAGCCTTAAAAACCTGTTTTGGTTCCTCCTTAGTAACTACTAAATATTTCAAATTTATAACGAACTTAATAAAATGAACTTGTATTGTTAAAATGGAGTAATTTTATGAAGAACTTAACAATAAATAAAAGTTTTTAATTTTCCTTAGTCCAACAGTAACATTAACACGTTGAACTGACACTGATCTTTCCGTTTAAGCTGCGTTAGTCATCGGTGACTGACACTTATAGATTCTGTAACGGGAATCTTATTTCGTGGCCTAAACGAAAAGACAGGAAAAATAGACTTGGCATTCAACGTGTTAACAACAATTAATCAAAATCTTAGCAATAAGTAAACTCATGTGAAAAGAAAGAAAAGCAAATTTTTAAAAACGTTTTTTATCTTTTTTTAAATATTTAAATATCCTAAAATTTAGAATAGCAAAACGGATAAGAAATAAAAAATGCAAACTTACAGACAGGCATGAGGGGATGAGATGCAAGCTTTCGTACACCATCTATTTTATGTTTCTTAAGCTGGAATATTAATAATATTTTTAATATATTTATAACTCTTTATACTTTTAAACTAGGAACACAGAGTTTTAAAAAGTGGAAAGTTTGTAAATCAAGTAAATACATAATTTTATAATTCAAATATATTATATACAGAGCCAAATTTGGTCATTAACACAATAACAAAAAGACCTAATATTTTAATGTGAATTGATAATACTAATATAAGAAAATTATAAATAAAATCACATTTAACAAAGTACAACATTTGAATGAAATAATAAAACATATACAAGTTAAAAATATCTACAAAATTGTGACATTTCATGAGAAAAGCTTAATATTTTTGGTCTGTTTTTCCAGGTAATATGATAAGTACCAAAGTTCTTCCAAAATTAAACAATAACATTTTTTTTTAAATCTAAATTAATTTTGAGAAAAGCTCTTTTAAGTGCCCTCAGTCCCATTGTACTTTTGTGCCTATTTTTTTTTGCAATGGACCTTCTTGTCACAGCTTGTTGTGTTATTGTACATAGACAGACTGACAGATAAACCCTTCTTTTCATTATTACAATATATTAGAACCAAGAAGTTTGTTATAAAGTTTTCTCCATTAAAATTTGTTGGAAGATTTAAAACTTATGTTACATTTACAAAAGCATTTCTAAGGTTTTAAAATGCTTTTTAAATGACACACCCTCCATTTTAGAGTACTCACCGGTTTTAGCATGTGTCGACTTCTTTCAAGAACTAATTGACAGAACTGTGGGTTAGTAGAGCCAGGGAAGTTGAGACCTTTCATCTTTACAAAGGCACATAATAGAAAACAGCACAAACATGAAGGCAGAAGAAGCAGAAAGAAAGAAGCAAAAAGAGAAATTCCAAAAGCAGCAGAGGAAAAAAAAGGAAAATTATCACCAATGTTATAGAAGCAGGCAACCCTTATGCCATTCGATATACTACTGATAAAAAATACTCAATTACTATAGCAATTACATGTTGTTATAATTACTAATATCATTATTAGAAAAGATATAAAGATATCTCTTTGAAATGCTGTTTTAAAATGTAAATATATACAAACAGAAAATTACTGAAAATAAATACATAAATAAATAACATTTTACGATGATATATTTCAGAAAATAAAATAGTGCATGATATAAATCTCTCAGTGAGAGCCTCATTATGAAATTTTATTAATCATATCTCAAGTGTTGAGGTAGATAATTAGGTTTCTACCAAACAAACACATGCATATCAGGTTTCAATGAGTTGATTTATCAATCAATTGTGATTTGATTTTTAAAATCATCTAAATCAAATACAGAAGAAGATAATACTTTCAAGTGATTTTGACAAGGAAAAATGTTTAGGGATGTTGGAGGCCAAATATTAGAAGTAAGGTCTGCAATAATCTTTTAACCTGTTCCTTGCGGTAGCAAAATTTCATACATTAATAAGATAATAAATAAAATTTCCTAATCAAGAAATCACAGGGTAATTTATGGTAAGAATGTAATTTTTTTGTTTCAGCAATATGATTTCATGAAATCAAAGGATTTTTTCCAAGTAACCATGAGTATTACCATTAATTATTTTAACAGTTTATATAAACAAGATTATGGAAATTTGATTAAATAATTATTTCTACAAATTAAATACAAAATATTTCATAATATGCAATAGCAAAGTAAAGTGTCACTAAGAATTTAAATTCTGAATTAAAATTTTTATAAGCAATTTATAATACATAATGCAATTTCTGTATTTTTTATATTTTGAATATCAATGTACATTGAAAAAGAAATAATTCTCTAGGAAAGTCAAAGGTGCAATCAAATTTCAAATTTTAGGAAATCAGAGGAACTGAAGTTGGTTGATTTTTATTGGTATTTATAAATCTCACTCAATGGGACATGCTGCACCAAATGAGAGTTAAATAAGTTAAAAGTATATGCCACAGCCACAGTATATATCAGGAGTGCTATTGCTGTTTTTTTTTTTCTTTGAGGGAGGTAAACATTTTTTTTTTAAAACCTTGTTGAGCCCATCTGAGAAGCTATATTCTTGCATATATTCAGGGCTTAATTTCTAACCAAAAAAGTACCAGAGCCCCAATATTTTATCCTAATACTAATAACCGTAGCATCCCCTATAAACTATATAGATTCCTTCCATAGAACAATCTTTCGTGATGAGTCCCTGAAAATCAGATTAAATTAAACATTTGACACCGTGATCGGAGAGATTCGATGCTTTTATAGAAAAAGGGGAAATGCTACTCTATTGCTTACTATAAAAATAACAACACATGACAATTATATCTATCTACAAATGGCTACTACTTACAACTTTGTAAATCTGCAGAGCAGAGGCGCATTCATGATGAAAAATAAATAGAAAATCACTAATGTTATTTTCGTACTCGTATGCAATGGAAGACTAAAAACTTCAAACAAACAATATCTCAAGCTGATGCTCATTGACTAAAAAAAGAAAATATTCCTTTCCAGTTAGATATCTAAATTTTTAAAAAAAACCAACCAATTGAAAAATATCCTAGTGTTGGAAAAGAAAATCAAACTGAAAGCAAATTCATTGTTTACGCTCTGGAATGGCGCCAATATACATGTCGCTGAAGTCAATGCCAGACATACATCCGCAAATATCAGTAGGATAAACAAAACACGATTTCTGTTTCGCCTATTCCGTTCAAAATAGTGTTAAAAAGGGGAAAGAGTTATTTTACTTTTTCAATACCTGAGTAAAGAAAATTTTTAATTTACAGACAGACTGAGTTCGAGAGCTACGATTTTTTGGAAGTGCTATTGCACAGAGCTCCGGTGAATTCTGACCACCATTTAAATATTTACTAAAAACAGAGAAGTGCCGGAGCCGGGCTCCCCCGCAATTTAAGCCCTGCATATATTTTTAAAATTAGATAAAGTGCTCAGAATAAAAATCAGCATTATTTGAGAATATTGTAATAGCAAGGCTTTAGCAAATATTATTGATAATTATTAAGCCTTTGCCAAAAAGACCACATGATATATATATATTAAGACATTATACAAAAGTGGTCTGCAAAGTTTATAAAATAAAAAAACATATCTGGATGGGTAACCCAACCAGATCTGGGTAAGTTTTTTCCTGCTAGCTTAGTGTAGGGGAAAAAAAGTAAAAGTGATATGCATTGTATATCACTGCAAAAAGATTGTTTACTATCCTAGTTTACAAAAAGGTTTTTAAAATCCAATAAAATACAAAATTATAAACATTCATTTTCTATTAAAATAAGTACACATTATTTAATTTTTATATACTTTCACTCAGTTAATGTAAATTAAATTCATTTTTAATATTCAACATAATGAAGATGGTAAATAAAAGAAACAGCAAACAACTTAAAAAAAAAGGGAGGGGGGGAACTCATTTTTACCTAAAAAAACAAATTAAAATATCTAAAAATGATAAATAATATAATATAAACATAGCAAAATTGTGATGCTTTTAAAAAAACAACAACTTTTGAAAAGCTTGCTTAACCTTTTACAGGCTGAATTAAGATACAGGTATATTTAAAATTCTTTTTTTTTTTATTTATTTTTTTTTTTTTTGGATATTTAGCTTTCTAATGCTTTAGTTTAAAAATATTAGTCACTTAAGTTTATATATATATAAAACCATTATATAACAACCCCAATTTATCATTTACAAATCAGAAAATGAATCTGCATCCTTTATGAAAAATATCCAAAAATTAATTATAATAACAAGTAAGATAAGGAATATATATAATTTTTAGGGTGTTCCAATTAATTTGAAAATTTATATATATATATATTTTTTAAGGTCATTCTGTGATTTTCTGTAACCCCCATCCCACCCCACCCTCTTATGATGGAAATATGGCTTCTATTTCAAAAAAATAAACTATCTTACTTTTATACAGTAGAGTACTGTAAAATTGTAATTACCAAACATAATCCCACACCGTATATACATATATGAATACAAACAGAAGAAATTTAATTCTTTAAAAATAATTTATAAATGGTATTTTTTTTTCATTTTTCCATCGCTTATTTATTTTGCCTCTGATATATATATATGACACGATTTCACCCGTATCATATAAACATGTAGCTCTTAAACACCAGCATACCTACATTATATACTCAATGAAGAAATCATGGTTTTATGCAGCCGAACAATTGTGATGGAAGAGTGGAAGGTCAGGCTGTTGTCCATTGGAATGCTTCCAGAAGCATAAATAATCAAAGCCGATAGATGCATCAAAACATTTATTAATCGATCATATAATGCACCAAATTCCACTAGTTATAGTTGATCCATGTGCGGGCAGTCGCTACGTAATAAAATGTACCACTAGATGCTACGAATAGAACAAATGATGAAGATTCAGGAAAAACAAACACTCCAGGTGGCATGGTTTAATTAAGCAACTCAATGATAGTCAAATTCTACCTCTCTTAGCCCATGCAACGGGTTATATCCTTGTGATAACTGCTGCATGCGTATGAATACAATACACGATAAATGACAAATCATGTAAAAAGTAGCCGGAAGGACGCAATGAGAGCAGAATACGATAGGACCTAGCTCCGGTGGAGAGGGGGAAGTGCAGGTGATGACGATACGAACTATATAGTTTCGGCATCAGAATTATTGCACAAACAATGGCTGGCAGAATTGCAAGGAATGATGGGAATAGAACACCAAAGAACAAATGATAAAAAACATTCGAAAGTAAAAGAATTTATTTTTAGAATAAAATGAAAAAGTAATTTAATGGGTATTATGAGATGAGGCGAATGGATTAAGGTTTTTAGACTAATAAAAGAATACGCAGTTTTAAATGCATGAAATAAAAGACAAAAGATATTATTAAAGATAGGTAAAAAAGGAAAAATGTTAAGAATTTGGAATAGTTTTACTAAGATAAAAGGGTGAAAATTTTATTATTACATATACATTATAGCATATCATTTAATACTTTTTTATAGTTTAAAATTTCATTAAAAATCATTTTATTTATGACATTCATTCATATAATAAAGGACTTTTTTGGACCGAAAATGATCACTGACATATTTCAGAAAAATCTTTTATAAATACTCCATTTTGTTTACATTGCTGAAATGGTAAATAAATTACAAAACAAATATTTTTGTAAATAAAGGAGCATAAATGTTTTATATGAAATTTTAGATTAATTATTTACTTTTTAAAAGTTAAGTTTTAATTTAGGTAAATAAATAATAATTATATTAATGGATAAGAAATTTTAATTATTGAAAAAAGTGAAATGCATGATATCCTAACAATATGTATTTACAGCATTTAGCCAATGATATCAAAATTCCCCAAAACAAAATTTTATTGCTCAGAAGACTATTATGGCAATTTATAGACCAAGATACAATACAAAAACATAAACCAAATGTTTTTACAAACAACTATTGATGATAATTTTAAAAATATAAAAATCAATACATTATTTTGTAAATAATTCGGTACTTTTCGGTTAGCCGGGCGCTAGTGTTATATATACATATATATGTATATATACATATATATGTATATATACAGGTATGTATATATATATATAGATGTGTATACATACATATATGTATGTATATTTATATGTATATATAACACTGGCACCCGGCTAACCGAAAAGTACCAATAATTCTTATTTTATTTATCTGCTTAAGTGTGTAATTTACTTATTTTAAGAATTAATACTTTTTAAGCATAAATTTGTCAAAAGTATGAATTAAAAAAATTGTAAATAAAGGTTAAACAGACATGATTGTGATGAGACTAAATTAATATATATCATCAAATTGTGGTATAAAATAATATTACTGCATCAAATGTCACATTATTAATTAATTTATTACTTTCAGGTGTTTAATAAAAAATAAGAAAATGATGAATGATCATAACTGGAGTTCCATTACCTTTGTGATTAAAATCATAAGCAACAACCAAAACAATATTAAGTGAATTCTTTCTTGTCATCAAAATGAAGAGAAAACAGTAAAAATGAATTTAATCTTACACTAGTAACTACATAGTCAGTGAGAGTAGGTAAAAAAAATAAAAAAAAAATCACTCTCTATATTAGTTGACTAAATTGTTTATTTTTATTGTAATTCAGAAAAATCAGAAGAAAATTGCTGATCCACTCTTTCTCACGTTCTTTCTTTTCTTTTCTTTCTTTTAAATTTAAATGGGTGGAAATCATATTTGTATATTCCAAAGAAATATGTACTGGTGGCAATCGTTCAGTAAAAAAAATCTTGAAGAATACAAAGAAATCTGAGAAATAAAAATCACAGCATCACTTCACAGCAAGGCATCACAGTAGGACATCCATCACATCATCTCAAATTGATGGAATATTTCAGAATTCCAGGAATCAGCATGATAATTTTGAAATGATTAGGATTAATAATGATGACATTTTAAGAAACCACTAAGAGAATTCGAAAAACAAAAACTTCTAATACATGCTAGCAAAACACACCTCTTACAGAAGTGCAGACAGCAGGGATCCACTAGGCTAAGAGAAATACTCCTGATCAGAGGAAAATGCCATATGCGAATCATGATTATAATGCTGATCGGAAAATAATAAACAATGTGAGAATTTTTTCATGCTACTTTGAACAAAGCTGTGCAAATTAGTTGTATTCTACTGTATCTGCTAATTTTTTAAAGTCAATATTAATGAAATTTAATTTTTAAATGAATTTTCAATTCAATGTTTCAAATTCAGAAGATTAGCCTGCAAAAGCTTAAGCCCAATTTTACGCAACTGATATTAGAAAGATTAATAAAATTTTTGTACTTCAATATATTCAGAAAAAAAAAAGACAAACTTACATTCTTTGAAGAGCTAATAGCAGTGGGTGCAGAGCCTGTAGGGGTTGATCCTGTAGACTGACTAGAAGAAGCATCCATTGGGTGCTGTATAACAAGATATTCTGTGGACGGTAATGTTTCAGCTGGTCTGAAATGAAATATCTTATAAAAAACCAGCAATTCACGTTAGCAACTTTGAAACTCAAAAAATCGAAGTAATGGAATACCTAACACATGCCAATGAAGATTTAAATGAAATGAAATATTTTCATTAAGTCATTTTATTTGGCTTATATTTTAGGATGTCATTTATATGAACTTTATATGAAACTAAGGGGACCCTGCCCCCTGCGAGCAGACTTAGATAAAATGTAAAACTGTCTGCGAACTCAAATAATTTCTTAAAATTTTTCTGCAAAAAAACGCCGCACCCTTCCCAAGTCCTATATCGCCGCTACTAGTAAAAAAACTCTTCAATTTAGCTTTTTTAAATTTCTGCAAAGCAATTTTTTTTTGCTTGAACTCAGCAGCAGAATTTTTTTCTGCACTCTACAACACAAGTAGAAATTTTATAAACAGCCTGCAGAACTTAAGGACAAACGCCCTCTTTCCAATCCTTCGCATTACATTACATGTACTCAATCCCCCCCCCCCTTCAGTTTTCTGAATTAGACTTTATTGAAAAGAGGATAATATTTACTAAGATATTAAAACCGAATTCCACATTCGAATGTTAAAAAAAAAAAATCGCGGAAAAATGCTAAATAAGTGCACAAACATTCGCTAAAATGTCCAACCAAATAAACTTTATTTAAAAGAGATCAACATTTAACATTTATTTTCTAACACAAAATTTATTTTTAATCTGTTAAAGTAATCTTTAAAGCCTAAAATAATCTGCAGCACCCGCTTCGGTGCTGCACTGTTTCTGCCTCCGGCCCTGGCAGGAGAGAAAAAAAAAAAAGCATTGTACCTGCCGTTCCGGACACAAACACCGCACTTACAATATTTTTAAGTTTTAAAACTCGTATGTGCCGTGACGCTTCATCCAAAAAATACTGTACCATGGTACATGGCAAATGATTTCTAGGTACATGGCAAATAATTTCTAGCAAACTTTTTTTTTTTCTCCAATTAGAAATAGTCTGCAGACCTTCTCAAGCGGCTGTGACGTGCGTCGCACCGATTCTCCACACGGGGTCTTATTTTTTTCTTTTTTTAATAAATAAATTTGTAAAAAAAAAAATAACCATGAAAACTGCCTGCAAACTTTGGAAATTTTCTGCGAACGGCGTTCGCGTGTTCGTCTATATTATCTGACTCTGCCTGCGAGCTACGCCCGGCAACCCCCATTCAGGCTTCAAAGACTTTTAAAGCATAGTAATGTGCCCTGTTTAAGAAATATTACCAAGTTATGGGTGATTAGATGATATTATTACTATAAAGGCGGCTATCTTCTTTAATTGGGTTGCCATGCTGTTCTGTTGGAATGGAGCATTTTTTATTACCATGGCTGCATCCATCTCTATCGTGAGAAATGTCAGATGTTTTCGGAATTGATAAGTCAGATCAATTATACATTTGAAAATTAGCTAGTATAAAAAGTTTAGGTTTAAAATGTTGCCATCTTATTTACTTTTTTAATGACGCTATGGACAATATTCTTCTTTTATAGAACAGGAGGCAGCTGCCCAAATCATTGCCTCATCCAGTTCTCGGCTGAAATTCCAAGATTAATTGAAACTCGATTAACATATTAAAATGCAACTGGTCTGTCAAGTCATATCTTGATGGAAAGCACCTGTAAAGCCAATTTCAGCGGTTTACTGATAAATATAGATATCCCAGTCCTCCATGCTTTCATACCTTTGGGTGCAGGAAAACACAATGATAAACCACATCAGATGTAAATTTCCAACTGGGCGAAAAACGTCCGGACCAGGATTCGAACCCAGGACCTCCCGGATGAAGCCGCCAGTGCTCCGCCATCTGAGCCATCCCGGACGATTCCGGTCGAACTTTTTCACCCAGCTAACCTTGAAGAATACAGCATCTGGTCTGAAACCTGGTTCAGCTCAACAGAATAAATCTCAGGTAATGGAACTCCAGAAATCGCTGGATACGAAATTACACTAGATTAATTTTCACACAATTATTCTAATTGGCAAACAAATCACATCAGATGTAAATTTCCAACTGGGCGAAAAACGTGCGGACCAGGATTTGAATCCGGGACCTCCCGGCTGAAGCCGCCAGTGCTCCGCCATCTGAGCCATCCCGGACGATTCCGGTCGAACTTTTTCACCCAGCTAACCTTGAAGAATACAGCATCTGGTCTGAAACCTGGTTCAGCTCAACAGAATAAATCTCAGGTAATGGAACTCCAGAAATCGCTGGATACGAAATTACACTAGATTAATTTTCACACAATTATTCTAATTGGCAAACAAATCACATCAGATGTAAATTTCCAACTGGGCGAAAAAGTGTAATTTTGTAATCTAGTGTAATTTCGTATCCAGCAATTTCTGGAGTTCCATTACCTGCGATTTATTCTGTTGAGCTGAACCAGGTTTCAGACCAGATGCTGTATTCTTCAAGGTTAGCTGGGTGAAAAAGTTCGACCGGAATCGTCCGGGATGGCTCAGATGGCGAAGCACTGGCGGCTTCAGCCGGGAGGCCCCGGGTTCGAATCCTGGTCCGGATGTTTTTCGCCCAGTTGGAAATTTACATCTGATGTGATTTGTTTGCCAATTAGAATAATTGTGTGAAAATTAATCTAGTACAATGATAAACCACTGAAATTGTGTCTGCAGGAGGTTTCCACCAAGATATGACTTGGCAGACGAGTTGAATTTTAATATGCATGTTCTGTCTAATCCTTGAATTTCAGTACTAACTTGATGAGGTGATAGTCTGTGCAGTTGCCTCTTGGCTTATTAAGTTTGAGGTTAAAAACTCCGTCTGCTTGAGAATATCTTTCAAAACCACCGTATTGAAAATCTTAACGTTTTGAAAATTTATGCTTATATTTTATATTTATGTTTTGATAGAGTTTTAGTTTTTTTCGAGAACAGATAAAGCTATATTGTTTATGTTAATTAATAAAAATATCCGGATTTTCTAATATGTATTTATCAAATGGTCATTCATACAAAATAAATAAAAAGTATTTTGCATGTACATTTACCTGTATTTATGGTGCATCAAGTAAAATGATACATAAATAATTTGCTAGCTGCACTATTTTTATACCATGTGACATCACATGAAAATTCTCCGGAATGAAAATTATTTTAAATGTATCGTTTTAATATCTGACATAATTTTCGCTATTAAATGCATTCCTAATGCAATAATTTATTTATTATAAAGTTTTTTCTCTTTTAAGATCCCCGGGTACACATATTATTTAATTTAAAAATGTTTGAGAATTGAGCTTTTTAAATATGATCAAATATTCACTATTAAAAGTTTTCCATGTTTACAGGGTGGCTACTAAATACTGTTACACTCCAAAAAATACGAATTAATTTTAATCGTTTGGGAAAACAATTTATTTCTCTATTTTAGGGTTTGGCAAGCTTCTATTAGTGCAGACGAATTTGGTTAAAGCGAATATTTAAAATTATTTTAAAGAGGGAAGCCAAAAGAATGATGATTAAACAGCTCTTTGATCGCAGGTTTTCCTCAGGTAAAACCTTTAAGCAATTAAAATGCCCTGGTTTTTATGGAACATTTATGTATAAAACTATCAATCGATTATTGGATACTAATAGCTATATAAATATCGATCTAGGTCTGGTCGTCCACGCTCAGTTCTCACAATAAAGTGCATCAAAAGAATTCGCGAAAAGGTGTGAAGAAATCCACAACGTTCTGCAAATAAAATGGCTGCAGAAGAGAATGTGAATTGCAGAACTATGCAAGTTATTATAAATGAAGATCTGGGTTATTGCCCTTATCGCAAAAGAAAAATTCAAGGATTGACTGCTGCACAAAGTATAAAAAAATTACAAAGAAGGAAGAAATTGATGAAGCGGAACGGTAGGAAAAGTGTTGACAGAATAATATTTTCTGATGGGAAGCTATTTTGCACTTAACAGTGTTATAATGCTAAAAATGATATTGTATATTTAGCAACCCTCGAGGATATACCTGAAATCTTTCGAATTGTTAAATGCTTTCAGAACAAGAATTCTGTTATGATTTGGGCTGCAGTGTCAAACAATGGAAAATTGCCTTTAAAGTTTATCGATAAAGGGATAAAAATCAATGCGAATATTACAAACAGGACATATTGGCTACACATTTATTACCACATGCTGACAGGTTGTATCCCAAAAAGAATTGGATATTTCTGCAAGATTTTACATCTTCGCACTGAGATAAATCAACACAGGCTTGGCTCCCTGTCACCTGTCCGAACTTTATCATGCAAGAAGAGTGGCCACCTTCTTCACTGGATCTAAATCCTTTAGATTATTGCGTCTGGGGATTTTAGAGGCTAAAGTAAATAGCAACAAACACAGAAGTTTGGACTCTCTCAAAGCTTCCATATTGTGTGAATGGTACCGACTACCCCTTAAAATGATTCGTTTCGCAGTCGGACAATGGCATTAGAGATTATCTTTGGTAATCGATAAAGATGGCGGTCAATTTGATTAAAATTATTTCTGGTTAAACTTTCATCTCTGATGTTCATCATGTTAGTGTAGTTATCATTTTCTATTTTATATTTGTAAAATAAAATGACTGAATATTTGTAACAGTATTTAGTAGCCATCCTGTAGTAATTTGATTATTTTAGGCATATTAAATATTACGCTATTTAATATTCGGACATTCTTTCTCTTTACTCTGTGGGGCATTTTACATATGACGTAATTAAGTTGCCATCATTAATGAAATGTCACTAAAATTAGAAAAAAAATTAATATATCAAAAACTAATTCAAATTTTAAAATTCTAAAACCAGGTTTGACACCTGTGGATCAATATGGATAATTGGTGTTCATTTCTCCACCAAACCTTTCTTATTTTAAACGAAATAGCTATGAAACAGAATCAGTCATTTCATAAATTTGTTTTATTAGGACTTTATATATATATATGGTAGATATATAGCAGTAAGACTTAATACTTCTTCATAAAGATAGTATTAGCCACCTCTCAAAGCCTCTAAAAACTAACAAGTGTACCATTAGCTGATATAAAATTTAAAGTAGCACTATATTTTCTTAGCTTCTACAAAAATATTAATTTTGTTTCACAATATACTGCTTGCAAATTGAAAAAAATATATTGAAAGTGTGAAAAAACTAACAAATAGGCTCTTCTTTTGAAGAACTCTGACTTACTATTGTACATTTTATAGGCCAGAACTTCAAATATAAATTTAATAATAATAATAATAAAAAAAAAAAAACCTTGTCCATTACAAATGCAACATTTATATCCTTGTTGAGACTAATGCATGACCATGTGCTAAATTACCTATTCTAAATCTTAATTTTAATTATTTCTATATTTTTGCTTTAATATTTATTTAATCTCTTATCCGCATAGTTTGGCACTTTTAATTACCTTTAATTTGATAGATAATTCAACCTTCTACGATGTTTCATCCAATTGTTGACTTTCCTTCTGAATGACATACTTATTTACTTTCTCATTCTATCTTTTGCTGTTTTGGCACATCTGCCAGTGGCACCTGTCAACTGAAAATCGAAACTTTGTTTCTTCCTCATTTGTTCATTCGGAGCATAGTTCCTAGAAATTGCATGTTTATTGCTGCTTGGTGTGGGCATGCACAGCTAATTTTTGCTCCTGCTGATTTGGCTAATCTCTGGTTCGATCGCCAAAGCAGCTTTTTGCCATGTAATTTTTGAGCGTTTTTTGGCAATTGTGTCTGAATCTTGAGAGTGGTAGTACGTTCAGCTCCAAGCAGGCCATGAAAGCTCAATGGATGTTGTGGGTCTCTGAAAATTTGTAATTTTGTTTTAATGCGCAGTCTGTTATTGGCTTACTTATATTCTCAATCTAAATTAAAGTTTTGATTCAAGCTTGCTAAAGCAATGTGTCCATCTTTTTTTCCAAATGAATCAATGTGATATGACTACACTCCAAGTTCTCCTTTTCTGAATCCTCTTGATGTCTGGCCTTCTTCCAAATGGGTAAGATCCTTTCTTAATTAAAGTATTCTCATCTGATTCTTGTTGCAAGCATTTGACAACAGCGAGATTAGCAGTCTGGATGTTATTGTTAATGCCACAACAGAATTAATGACACTGTTAAATTTTTGTTTCTGTGTGATTTTGGTGGCAGGGAGTATCTCTACACCAACACCATCATAATCCTTCCTCAAAATAGCAGAATGATGAAAATGGTTGGTTAACACTACATCACATATCATTTAAGTGCTTAAAAAGATAAATAAAATTATACCTGCTAGCAAAGATTATAATAGCTTGGTAATGTCTGTATTTCAGTTTTTTCATGTAGAAGTATTCATGGCATGCATATGAAATAAATGGAAACACTTGTTACTTTGTAATAAATTTCGGAGATCACGATTTCAAGAGAAGGATTAAAAGAAAAATTACAGTAAGCATCTTTAAATTGTGTGAAAGAAACCACCTGCCTTCTCATGAAGTAGACTTTTGTGCTCATAGCAATATATTTATTATTAGATTATTTACAAGTGAAAAATGAGACATAGCTTTGTCTTGAACACATAAATTAATAGATGAATTGAACTTAATACAGGATGTGCTGACTGCATACTACTTCTGACCTGGATTCAGACGATAACTTAGCTATTTTCATCTCAATGATGCACAAAAAGGGGAAATTTTCATATAGACAAACAAATACTACATTTAACTAGTTTTTCTGATTTCCAAGTATGCTAATGCATACTTTTGCGAGACAGACTGAAAAAGAAAAAATAATTCATGTAAACTTGAATACAAAATGAAATTTGCAGATTTAAATACTTTAACTTTTAAATACAGCATCTTCTATGAATACAAAATTACTGCTTCAGAAAATAAGCTCATTCTATGAACTACATATACAATCATAAAGTGAATTTAGATGCGAATGACTACTAACACACTCTGACACACATCTCGAAAACCAACATCTGTCCTTTTAAATCAGCAACAAAGCAGCGGCAGATATGATCATGCAATTTTCATAATCACAATGTTAATTGAGTTCTTAAAGTTAAATTATACAAAATTACCAAAACATAATTTAAAGTTAAGATTAAATAGAAAAAGTAATTTTTAATAATGAAATAAATTAAGGAGATAGCGATTGCAATCACAACTTAAAATTGCCGGATGCGGTAAAAGAATGCGGCAAAACCAAACAACTCAACCGAGCAGTTGGGGAATGTAAACAAATGCCGAATATGTTGTCTGCTTAATGAGAAAGAAAGGTAAGTAAAAATAAATGAGATTTTTAATGTAGGAGTCCAAGTTTAAGCTTCAGGATAAATGAATAGAAAGGGATGGGAAAAACTAAAGACTGAATATTCTACAGTAACAACTCTATTGTACTTTTTGGGGCTAGTGAACTTAGGACATGGCCAACCTCATTTTGAATTCTTCAGTATTAATATATCCAGTCTCCACAATGTGATATACAGTAATACCTCGACTTACGTCAACAATTCGTTCCAAGACTAGCAACATAAGTCGAAAATGACATAAGTCGGGTTACATTTAGATAAGCAAAAAAGGATAGGTAATAAAATTTCTCCAAAATCTAATGAACATATTCTATTCTATTTAGGGATTACGTTACATACATTTAACATTAGCGAAAAAACGCATTTGCAATACAAGAATTTGGAATAAATCAATAAGTTTTTAATTTACAATTTATTATTCTGGTAGCTGCCCCATTCAAGCTGTGGCGGTAATTATGTGTTGTGTGATCGTAAAAGAGTTAAAGTACACGTTGTGAAGTTCTTTTAATAAATTACTATCGATCATTAAAGAAATAATAAAAACTGGAAAAGTCTTACTTGAAATGTAGACAATGAAAAGGCAAAGTGATGAAAACAAATATTCTTTATTTCGGTCGTTAGTAGCAGTAGAAGGTTACGAAAATACTTGCTTCTGGTCACCATTTTAAAATAGAAGAACTAATCTTTTAAGAAGAAAAATAGCAGCCAACATGGAATAAATCCATGGGATTCCTTTTAATGAGAGCAGCACAACTTTAAAGAATTAAACTTTGAGAAAGAACATATCCACTTAACAAAAATATGACCCATAGTACGGCAAACTTTTTCGGTCAAAAGAGCGGCACGGCATTCGAACGGCCGGCCAGCGGGCTGGCGCTCCGCTAAAACTACGTTAAAAGACTACATCTTTTGCAGACAACATCAAACCAAATTCTGAATTAAAAATTAAAGAGTGTTAGTATTTAAATGATGAATACGGGGTTGACAAAGTAATTAAAAGGCAGAATTTAAATTGATTAGCTAAATTAACATTTACGGGAAATTAATGAGAAACGAATTACAAGCTACAGAATTAAAAATGTTTTCACTGATTGGAAAACGAAACCAAACGATATTCTCCTGTCAGCGAACAGCATCAAAAGAGGGCGGTGCATTATTCAATGACGTCATCATAATCAAATCGACTCCGACGAAACGAGAGCTCCAAGATATGCTCCTAAAATACGGAGTGCGCATGCGCAAGCTGCCGATCTGCTCCCAACGCAGATATGAATATCGGCGGTGAAAAATGAACTTGCTTTACGGTGAGGGATAAAAGCGTCACCATCGCGGCGTAAAGATTGAGTTTAAATAGACATCGATGCAAAAAAAAAAGGCTGAAAGGGAATAAAATTAAACCAAATTTAAATACTGTGAGAAGTATTCTCACACAAGCCTTTGAAGATATGAACAAATATTGCAATGAAGTTTGAACCGGAATTTTTTTCTGTTTTACTTTAGGAAGTTCTTTGTAACAGCAGAGTGAGTTTTCTAAGCATTTTCCATTGACTTTTTTTATTTGTTTGTCACTATCACTTGACTGTTGCAGAAAAGTTTTTGTCATAGAACCAAAAGTCTTAAAAAAAATTCAAATTGCATCTTAATTAAGGAAATTTTTTTTCCAGCCCAGTTCATGTAAATGAAGGGGTGACGTAAGTCAGGGTACTACTGTACCTACTTTGTTACAAAAACTGGTGTGAAACACAATTATAGACTAAAACTTCTTTACAACGTCATAAAAATCCTCAAACGTCTTATTTTTACTGTGTTTTAAGGAAATTCTTGCATTTAAACCTACTTTATAAAGATTTAGATCAAATCTTTTGTCCTCTTTCATTTAGAATCCATAAAAGTATTTTTAAAACATCATAGAAAAAACTTTTTTAGAGAACTAAAATTAATAAAGGCTCATATAATTTGAAAATATGCATTCAAAAATAAGTAAATAAAAAGATTACCTTAATAAATTTAAAGCATCATACTCCACAACAGCTTCAGACCAAGGCACTGGCCGCAGCAAAATAGAAACATCAAGCTCCTGAATTTCTTTTGGACTAGCTACAGCTATGATACCATTCTTAACCTAGAAATTATTTCCAAAACATTGGTAAAAATTATCAACAACTACCTAATGCACATAAAATGATTAACTGGATATTTACATATCAGCAGGGGTGGGGAATTTCTAGAAAATCTTACCAGCCAAGAATTTATTTTACCAGCAAGCAAAATCCAACGTACAGTTAAAAATTGTTAGGACTAAATTTACGCAACTGCAAAAATAGTTGATTACTGATACTATAAAGCATTTTCATATTTTTTTTCCTATAAAATTAAGAAATATATACAAGAGAGGAATGTTTAATATAGAATAGAACATAGTACCATGTTTACATTGCAGTAATTTGGAAAGTCGCAAAGTATAGCTAACTAGTAAAAAAATATAAAGTTTTCGCACTCTATAGTTTGCAGTTTTCGAAGACTACCTAAAAATTCACTAGCCCCTGTTAGAAAATTCACATGCCAGTGATGAATAAAATGGTGTATTTCCCCACCCCTACATATAATAATTCAATATTTTAGGAAAAACAAGTTAAAAGTCTCAATAATAAATGCTATAAATAATTGCTTGGCAAGTCTACATGAATTGCTAAACAGAAAAAAAAAAAATTCTTAATTTTATACAAACACTATGTTTTTAAAACTATGAACAAATCTATGAAGACAATAAAATTAAAGTTAGTAATATCTAAAGTGTGGCAATTGAAAGTATGCATTCAAAAGCAATGAATTTGGGAAATTTAATATAATTTCAATGTATTTTAGTTGAATGAAAAATAATTTCTTCATTTTGAAAACATGAAAAAAAATCTTTTTGGAAAGTCACTAGTTTTCAAAATGTTAGCAAAAAAAAAGGGGGGGGGGGCAAAGAGAAGAAGACTATAAATTTGATGAACTGAATTCAGTGAAGGAACAAATTAACATTCAATATAAGATGTAATGTCTACAAAATAAATAGAAAAGTTTGGTCTAAACACACTTAATACATTATTAGCATTACACTATAAAAGTACAGAAATTTTTATGTATTTTGAAGAAAAAATTATTCTTCCCTAATCTGAAGCAACCTACAAGTAACCTACTCTACATTGTCAATTTTCTTTTTATTCCTGTTTATGTTGTTGCAGAAATTGTGCATGCTTTGACCAAAGAAAGAAAGAGTAATTTCTGTAAAACATGTTGCTTTTTACTATGCTTTGTGATGTATTTAAAAAAGTTTATAAACTATTTAAAATTTAGCATACAGACATATTTATAAGTTATTATGTAAAAATGAAAAAAAATTATCTTGATTCATGCTTCAACCTTCACAAATCAGGTTCTTAAAGAATTGGTGTCATTTATCAAGCAAATTAAGGAGTTCTGGTTTAATACATAAGTAATCATAAACTTTATACAATCAGAGATGAAACCTTATAAATAACTTGGAAGAAAAAAGAAAACCTAAAACACAGTATAAAATAACAAATTGAAGGGGCGGGGAGAATGAAATTTTCTTTGAAAAAAACATTTAATGGGACATATATCAGTGTTTATTACTAAAAAATAAATAAAAAAATATTGTTTAAGCAATTCAGCACTTGCAAAAAATTATATGAAGTCTAAATTACACCAAGTTGAAAACGTATGATCTAAAACAAAACGCTGATAGATATATGTTCCAAATGAAATTCAGAGGTAACTATAGCTTTACAAAGGAAAATATTTAAAAAGGGCCCATTTAATTTTCAAAAACAATTTAAAATATTAAAAATAATGATAATATTTTTTCTTATGTTTAGAAAACACTGTGTGGCAATTAATGATTTTTTTTAATATGATGATACACTAAAAATGAAATGCTTCTTTTAATTTCAAAATGCAACACAATTTCATAGACATAGGAGAAATAAGGTATTTTAAAATCTTTTTACATCATAATACATATAGTTAAAAATATTTAATTGACAATTATTTAACACATGATAATTAAATAAGAAAGATAATTTGATGAACAAATGTCTTGCTTTTGAAATGAGAAAACCATTGTCTTAACATTTTAAAGTTAATTAATAGACATATAAGACAATAACATCTAACTATATATTACTAACTAATTTTTATTAAGTTCGGTATTTATTTTTATAACAATTGCAGTTACAAATTGCCAGAAATATTAACAGCAGGAAGTTCAAAATGATAGGGACACTGAAATAATTTTGAAAGATTTTATCAAGCACAAGTGAAGGAAAATATCCTTTTGATCTTCACTTAAATATTTGAGCAACATCTTATAATGTTAAACTTTTATTTTAGAAAAATTTCTTCTCAATATCTGTCTATAAATCAGTTAAAAAATTACACTATGTTACAATAGTGTTTTTGTTAAACTTTTCCTGCCCATTTTATTGATATTATTACTTTAAAACATTAATGTGCCTCATAGCAAAAAAATGAATATTTTCTTACAAAAGCATTTCCCTTAACATAGCTACAAACTTTAAAAATGAATTTAAGAAAATTTTATGAAAAAGTTTTAATATCATAAAATAAAAATATTTATTTAAGAAGAATTTCAATCACCTTAAAAGACCAATTCCCTTAACAGAGATACAAACTTAAAAAAGAAGGGGAAAAAAATCATGCATCAAACACAGATTATGAAACACTTTCTAATACATTCAGAAAGAATACTGTATCAAAACTTTACCATTTAATAAGGCAAAGGATGATGTCTAAGAAAACAATTTGGAAAACATATAACTTATTTAAATCAAATTTCAGCAATTGCCATCTATAGTTGGAAAAATATCTGAATTCTTTTGTGCAGCCTTGTGTACGATCTGTAGATTTGTATATATACTATATAATGTGCAAAAATTGAGTTCACTTAGTTTCATAACATAGAGCAAGTTCTACTTTAGCAATTTCCATCAATAAGAGGGAATGTAGTCTAATGTTTTGGTGCAGCCCTGTATATGATCTATGGAATTTATACATACTAAGTAATATGGAAAAATTAGTTACATTTAAAAATGCATACCATGATTGAAAATGAATTTCTAATAAGTATTGCTCATAGATGGTACTGTGCAACCAAATTGTTTTGCGTGTCCTTGTTAAATGAACAATAAATGTTGTGCACACCTTACTCTATAGTAAGCATCTTGTAGTACACCTCAGTGACATACATCAGTTTCAATATGTTTAAAATAGTGTAACATCATTAAAATACACTGCAAATGATTTCTGGCCGTAGACCACAATATAATGGAATTCTTTTGAGTGCCCATGTAAACTAAATTTAAGTGCTACATACTCCATTTTCAATACTGAACATGCCATGGCAAATCTCAATAATATATATCGATTACATGGCAATCAAAGAACAATTACATGAGTTAGAGCATGGGAGGACAGAGAGGCAGACAAATGGGCGGATAGACAGAAAAACTGAGTTCATAAACACTTTTCAACAAGGTTGAAAATTATTAATAAAATTTCAGAAAAAATATTACTATAATAAAATAAAAAATATTCATTTAATAAGGATTCCAGATAACATAGGAGTATACATTAATTTTAAACTCTTTTTTTTTTACTGCGATGGGAGTTGCCAAAGTACAACCTCATATCTTCTATAAAATGAGATGAAACTGCCTGTGATAATGATAGTAATTTTAAATCTAACAAAAACATAGCTGTGAAAAAAGGGAGCCAAGTTCTGTAAAGACAATGGCAAGAAAAGAAGTGATATCTAAGTGGGTGCCAAGTTCAAATAAAATTCCCTCAAACTTACTCATTACCTACTGAAGTATTATAGCATTTTTTAAATTGTTTAGAAATAAAAATTATTGATAGCATATTAATAATAAATCTAGAACTTGGCAAGTTTTTACCTACGAGTCATTTATTTTTAATAATGATATTATTATATAAAATCTTGTTATTTCATGATTGGAAGCCTTAATTTGAGTAAGCTCCTTCCCCTTGAAGGGCGGTGGGATAAAATATATCCCACCTAATTTAACTGCAAAATGCCACATTGACACCAGAATTCAGGACTAAAAAGTTTAATTTTATTAAATATGTAAAAAGAAGCTTTTATTTATTTTGAAATAAATTTGTTTTTAAATTCTGGTGCGATTCAATCATTTCAGCATTTCACGAATAAAAGTTATTTGTCCCTGAAAGGGTTAAAGGGGTGCAGTCTCTAGAGTGATGACCAAGAACAAGCGTAAGTATATCTGTCTCTTTGTCAGGCATCTTAGTCTGTTTGCATTGAGGTTTCTGGAGGGTGGGTGCTAGAGTGATAACCAAAAACGAGCGGGAGTGTATCTGTGTATTTAGTGGTTTATGAAGTCTTTAACATCAGTCATTTGTTTATAATAATAACTATATTATTTTTTTTTGTAATGTCATTGAAATTAATATTAACATCACCATTTTATTAAGACATGAAATTGATAGGCATAACATTTATCAAAAACTTGCCAAGTTCTAGATTTATTATTAATATGCTATCAATAATTTTTATTTCTAAACAATTTAAAAAATGCTATAATACTTCAGTAGGTAAGTTTGAATGAATTTTATTTGAACTTGGCACCCACTTAGATATCACTTCTTTTCTTGCCATTGTCTTTACAGAACTTGGCTCCCTTTTTTCACAGCTATGTTTTTGTTAGATATTACTTTTTGTAAAGTTACAATATATTTAGACACTTTACTTAATGCTTTTTAATGTGTTTACATGTGACTATTTTATTCACCAAGCAACATTCAATTTTAATTTAAATTTTCTACAACAAACTATTTGGCTGTCAATTTGCGGCAGAAATCTATATTTTAATACTGCTACATTGAATGCATGTTTTGAAACGAAATGTATTGATTCGAAATTTTTATTGTTTCTGAAACAACAATTTCTATTAAATTTTCCTATTAAATTTTCCAATTAAATATCCTATGGCTGGGCCTGCTTTTTTGTACTGAAAGTGAAAAAATAAAGTTATGTGCTTATGCCACACTATGTATCATTCATCCATGGGTGCTGGCAAAGAGGCAGTGCAGAGGAAGGACATTGCCCCTCCATGGATTTTCAAATTTAACTAAATATCCTTTTCTCTGATGATTTTGAAAATAACAAGTGGGTAAGTGTGATCACAGATCACACAGAGGGTTTCATTTAATATTCCTTTCAAAACACTTTATCCTTTTGAAAAATCTGTTAGTTCCAAATTTCGCAACCAGGGGCGCACTCTATTCTAAACAAACCTCTATCTGAACGAAACTCCATTTTACATACTATCCATAGATATATTAGTCAAGGGGATTGAGCCCATAGCACCCGAGTGTAGTAGTAGTAGGTGCCCCTGGCAGTAAAAAGTGGAACTAAAATATGTAAGGCTATGGTGCATAATATGAAAGAATGGTCAAAGGGGTGTCTGGAAAAGTGCTCCCTGGGTGAAAAGGGCGGAGGTTAGAAAAATTGCTAAAAATACACATGTTAGAGCCCAGAGGAGTAAATAATATAAGACTTTTTGAAAGTTTTATGATTTTTCGTGTGCTCTGACGTATTCAGCTATACGTATGCAAAAAGTCATGTCTCCAACTTAATTAGGGGCTCCCTTAGAAAGAATTGCTTAAAATACATATGTGGTAGCTCAAAGGGTTAAGCGTAAGACTTTTTCAAGATTTTATGATTTGTCGCCTGGCCTCAAGTGTTCTGCTATAAGTATGCAAAATTTCAAATCTGCATTTTAATAAGGGGCTCAGTTAGAAAGAATTGCTTAAAATACGCATGTGGAAGCCCAAAGGGTTAAATGTACGACTTTTTCAAAATTTTATGATTTGTTGCATGATGGTGTTCAGCTATAAGTATTCAAAATTTCACGGCTCCAACCTAAATAGGGTCTCACTTAGAAAGAATTGTTTAAAATAAACATGTGGGAGCCCAAAAGGTTAAATGTGCGATTTTTTCAAAATTTTATGATTTGTCGTTTGATGTGAGGTGCTCAGCTATAAGTATGCAAAATTTCACGCCTCCAACCTAATTAGGGGCTCACTTAGAAAGAATTGTTTAAAATACGCATGTGGGAGCCCAAAGGGTTAAATGTACCACTTTTTCAAAATTTTATGGTTTTTCATTTGATGTGTGTTCAGCTATAAATATGCAAATTATGCCTCCAACCTAATTAGGGGCTCAATTTTGAAAGAATTGTTTAAAATACACATGGGGGAGCGCAAAGGGTTAAATGTATGACTTTTCCAAAATTTTATGATTTATCGTTTGATGTGAGGTGTTCAGCTATAAGTATGCAAAATTTCACGCCTCCAACCTAATTAGGGCTCACTTAGAAAGAATTGTTTAAAATACACATGTGGGAGCCCAAAGGGTTAAATGTACGACTTTTTCAAAATTTTATGGTTTGTCATTTATGTGAGGTGTTCAGCTATCAGTATGCAAAATTTCACTCCTCCAACCTATTTAGGGGCTCACTTAGAAAGAATTGTTTAAAATATCTCAATTATTAAATATATCAATTTGTTGATTTTCTGTAAGCAAGTAAACCCAGATAAACCCCCAATAAGCAGATACGTTTACAATGGAAGTCTATGGGAATTTGGCGAAATATTAGAGATATCTCCAAGGTGGCGTCACTTTTGGCGACTAATTTTGGTCGCCAAATTTGATGATATATCGCCATGTTGGCGAGAAACTTGGCGGTATTTGGCGACAGAACAGCGTCCCCTCCTAAGGCAAATTAAAATTTCGCCTAATAGACGTAATGTTAAAGTAAAAATGGGCACCCCCAGGTGGGTAATTCATCGATTTTCTCAATTTTTTTAATTTTTTTCCTTAGTTTTATAGTGTAAACGAACTTCGCACCGAATTTGAAGTCTGTAGCTGCAGTAGATATACGAGATCTTTTTGATGAGTGAGTGAGTGAGTGAGTGAGTGAGTCAGTCAGTGGTAAAATTATCGATTATCAGACATTTTCAAATGTCATTATCTCGGAAACTAATTATGCGTTATTTATAAAATTTTGGATTTTAGGTAATGAGGGTGGCCTTACTACACGTTTCGTATAACAACTACGTAGGTCTCATAGATTTTCAGTAGTAGAGCATCGAAATTTGACGAAAACAGCTCGAAATGGTTCGTGTAAATAACACACGGCTATGTCAGGCGAACTTGGCTGACACACTGCCGTGTGTCTAGAACAGTAACAAACATTTGTAAGACTTTGAAATAGAATGAAAAAAAGTAAGAACTTTTACAATAACTGCTTTACACAGTAATATAAAATACATACTTGATTGATACAAAATGTGTTGATAGCTTCTTGATCTTTGTGGATTATACGAACAGTATTAGTGTTGGGAGTAGGATTATTCTCAGAGGCATCAGGCTCATGGTCATCAGTTTGCTAAAAGAAAATAAATAATTAGCCTTTAATATAGCAGTTTAAATACAACAATTTATGTCTCATGCACCAATAATATCCAATACAGATATTGCCTTAATTTATGTAGAAAGTGACATACATAAATGTTTTAGTCAAATAAATCACAGATCATAGCTGCTGGCAAAATGGCAGGGCAGGGCAGGGCAATTTGTCTCTTTCCTGGATTCTAAAATTTATTTTTATCTTTATTTCTGGTAAACTTGCAAAAAAAAAAAAAAAAAACTTAAGTGATTTAGAATAATTAAACACATAAATGATTTTTTTTAAAGCTATATAATAAGATTAATATTTCTTAATTGTTAAATTTCTAAAGCTAATTTTTATGTTTAAAAATTCGTAGTACTTGTGACTAAAAATTTTTAGTTTACCTCGTTTCATGCTTATATTCTCTATTTTAAGAAATACAAGTTAAGAAAGTTTTGAGAAAAGATTTTATGAAACAAGGTTTCTCTAAACTTTCAGCTTGACGATCAATGCCAGAAATGACATTTTGGCATGGTAAAAAAGAAAATAAAAAATCACCAAGCCTGGGTTGTAGACAACAGTCGCATCTATTTCAAAATCTTGTCCCTCCTTTGACTATTTTTTTGTAAGTGCCCTTGTTACATATAAATTGCTGCTTAAGCAGAAAACGAAGAAAATATAAAAATAATAAAAGAACTGGACAATTACACCGTAAAAAGTTACATATAAACTTGAAAAATATCATTAGTTTACTACACGGTGTACAAAACTGTTGCAAAGTCAAAAACAAACTTATACAAACATTAAAATAAAGTTAAAATATCAACGTTTCGGTCATCCTTCTGTGACCTTCTTCAGGAACGTTGTCGTATATCTTCTAAAATTAGACAAAAACAAACTTATACAAACATTAAAATAAAGTTAAAATATCAATGTTTCGGTCATCCTTCTGTGACCTTCTTCAGGAATGTTGTCGTATATCTTCTAGAATTAGAATTCTAATTTTAGAAGATATACGACAACGTTCCTGAAGAAGGTCACAGAAGGATGACCGAAACGTTGTTATTTTAACTTTATTTTAATGTTTGTATAAGTTTGTTTTTGACTTTGCAACAGTTTTGTACACCGTGTAGTAAACTAATGATATTTTTCAAGTATCTCTCTATTCTAAAAAAAAGTAACTACCGCTGTCACCGCCGCCGGTTTTGAATTTTTTGTGACCGGAGATCTTTCTTCGTTAATATTACGAAAAATAATGCATACAAAAATATGAAAATCGGTAGTGTTATACAGAAATGTTTGATAAACACGCTGATGCAGACAGTTTTCAGATCGAAGAATTATTTTAAGAGATATTTAATGCTAAAGTTGGACAAAATCGTTCCACTAAAAAAGGAGGATTCATAGGAGCAAAAACTGTTCATAGGAATTTAATCATTTTTAGATCATTTTATGCGTTAGAATTTGTGCAGATTGCATTAATTTTTTTATTTTGACTAATTTTTTGAGGTTTTATTTCTATTTTAAATTCAGATTTTCAGCATTTCTAGAGATATTTTTAACAGATTTTAGAAAGTCATATTAATTTAAACTGTTGCCAACTGTATAAACAGCGAAAGCAATAATGTTTGCTTCAAAAAAAAAAAAAAAATTATACGTGTAAATAAATTAAAAAATTATTTACACGTGACTATTATAAACAGAAAAAAACATTTGGAATTAGAATTAAATAATTATGTACAAAAAGCAGGAACTTATTAAAAATTATGTCATAAAAACTATAATTACATGTGAATTTTAAGAGAGAAAGGAATTTGTAAAGCAATGAATTTATTAACATGCGTTAGAAGTCTTAAATAGGAGAAATTACGTCATATTTACGTCACATTACAGTTATTACATAAAATGAACACAAAATAATATTGCAAAACGGTTTAAATTTAGAAATTGCGCTAGACATTTATTTGATATTTTAAGAGGATACTTTTCAACTATTTTTGTTAGGAAAGCGCAAATAATATTTAATTTCTAACACAAGTATTTTCACGTGAATATTAAAAAGAGAAAGAATAGTTTGGTCAAAATTACGTCAGATTAAAAACGATTAATTTAAAATGTCTCATTTAAAAGAACTTTCTTTTCACTGTGTTAAAAAATACCAGGAGACAAAGACTCTGTTTACTTAATTCCTTTTATATTAGCTTATTTTGAAATGTTGTTACACGTGTCTACATCATCAAGTTATTTTTATTTCGATGTTTTATTTGTATTTTTATTAATGTTGTACTAATTTATTTGTTTTTTCGTTATTTAAAATAAAAATTATGTCAATTTGTATAATTTGGCGAGTGGTTTGGCGATTTATATAATTTGGCGAAATTGGTCGGCGGGATAATCAAGTAGTACCGCAATGGATTTGGTGTTAAAATTTCCCAATCAAAGAGAAATGAATAGAAATCCGTTTATAGAGAGATCGCCACTGTTTTATAAATTATAATTCAGTCTTTCGAAATCTTTTTAAAGCCGATCAAATTAGCGTGCATTTAGAGTCTACGGTGTCTGGACGGGGGTTGGAGCATAGCTCGTAGGGGGCCGAGCCCCCTAGTATATATAAAAATAACCTTTCAAATGATATTTTAAAATCAATATGAATTACAATGGATATTTTAAAATAAAATTCACAAGTGATTTTGAACAGGAAAAATATATATACTAAGTGGCTCCCTACGAGCTACGCTTGCCAGCCCCCATTCAGACACCACATATTCTAAAAATATGCTAATTTGATCGGTTTTAAAAAATATTACAGAAGATTGAATCATAATTAAAAAAACAATGGTGATCTCCCTTTAAACGAATTTCCATTTATTTCCCTCTGATTGTGAAATTTTAAGGCCGAATCAGGTGGTGTTAAGACATCCAATGGCTGTTTTTGTGTTTGATTAAATAAGGTCAGTTAAACATTTGAAAATAAGCTAATATAAAATGAATTAAATAAAGAGAGTCTTTACCTTCCGGTATTTTTTTTAAAACGTACAAAAAGATTGTTTTAAATAAGACATTTTAAATGTATCATTTTAAATCAGACCTAATTTTCACCAAAGTTTTCTTTTTCTTTTTAACATTCATATGAAAATACTCTCATTTTTAAAAAGAAAATATTGATACTTGTGAGGTCTTAGAATTGGCAACATTAGTTAAAAAGATCCCCGGAATATGAAATAAATGTCTCACATAGATATATTTTTAATTGTTTGTCGATATTATCATTAGTCCATTTTAAATATGATGTAATTTCTCCCATTTAGCGCTTTTAACGAATATTAATGAATTCATCATCTGCCTTAGAATTAGCGACAAACGTTAAAAAAAATCATCTTGAAATATGAAATAAATGTCTCATGTAAATTTACTTTTAAATTTAAACTGTTTGGCAGTATTATTACTTGGCCATTTTAAATATGACATAATTTCCTCCATTTACTGCTTTTAATACATATTAATGAATTTATTATTTTAAAGTTTTCTTTCTCTTTTAATAGTCATTCTAAATACAATTTTTATGAGGTAATTTCTAATATTTTCCTGCTTTTAGCATGTAATCATTTAATTCTAAAGCTTTTTCTGTTTTTAACAGTTAGGTGCAAATAAGTTTTTAATCGTAAGGAAATATTATTCTTTGTGCTATTTTTACAACTGGCAACAACAATTTGAAATAATAACCTTTTCTAAAATATGAAAAAAAATATCTCCTGAAATGATGAAAATTTGGTTAAAATAATTAATTATTTATTATTATTATTATTTAATGAATTATTTTTTCAAATTTTTCTGAAAAACAATTTACTCACAATACTGTCTTCACTTTCGATTGAAATAAAAGATAATTTCAATTTCAAAATGACAAAAAAAAAAAAAAAAAAAAAAAATTAAAATCTAATAATCCCTATTAGTTGTCGTCATTATAAAAATATCATTAAAATTAGAAAAAAATTAATATCACAAAAAGTAATTCAAATTTAAAAATTCTAATACCATTTTCGATATCTACGGATCAATACGAATAATTTGTGTTAATTTCACCGCCAAAGGTTTCATATTTTAGGAGTAATAGCTGTGAAACATAATCAATCATTTCATAAATTCGTTTCATTAGGATTTTATATATACTATAGGGTTTATATATATTGGGTAAAAAAAAAAAAAGAGGCTGCAAGCAAAGGAATAGTACAAGTGAACATCTTTCCTGAAACATTTTTGGTTTGAATATACATGAAGGATTTTAATGGAATTTACATTAATATAACAAAATTGATTTTTTACATTTACTGGTACTTTCTGATTATCTCCTGTGATAAATTATCGAAATATGATGTGAATAATAATCAAATGTCTGGAAGCCCCAGTGAAACTACTGCCACATGTAATGAACATTCAATTCATATCTAACCAAATCACAAATATATCTATAATCTGTTTGTTTTTTTCTTATCATTGCTGTATTTCTTTTTTTCCCCCCTAATATATATATATATATATATATTATCTACAAAGAGAAAATATTTACTATATTGTTCTTTAAAAAAACCTTGAAGAGTTCATTTGACAGAAGTTTGCTGCACAAGAAAATATCTTTGGTGAAGCATTAAATGCAATTGTGAAAATACAGCAGTCAGAAACTGTACACAACAAGTGAAAATGTTGACAATTGAAAGAAGATATGTACTGTAAGCACATTTGTTAAATGTACTGCCCGTTTTATGTGTACCCATTAATAAAACAGAGATAATGTTGGCAAAATGTGAATAACGGGGGCTGTAAATAATAAGGAAGTACTTTTTACTAACTAAGGTAAAATATTTTAGTAGATCATCTGAATCTTACCTTAATAGAATGAGGCTTCTTACAAAAAATATACCTAATAAAAATATCTTGCACATGCTCTTGTCTCACTAGGTAATTCCATAGTCTTTTAACGGGTAACACAGCTCTGTGATTTGATCTGAAATAAGATGTAGATGCTAAAAAATTACTACAGACAATTTTTCTTCTCCAATTAACATAGTAAAAAAAATAATAATATAAATTCCACTTTCGTAAAGAAAGCTTACAAAACTTATAAGCACATTTATAAAGTTTTAGCTGATATAAGTGAATGGAGATAAAATTTTCCATAAAATAGAAATAAAAACACCAAATATAGAAGAAATATAAAATAAAACATTAAAATTACTGAAATCCAACAAATGCATGAATTTCATATGTTCATAACAGGACTTGAGACTGGAACTAAGTGAAAACTGCCCCCTACCACTCCCAAAAAACAGTACTCTGCCATGAAACTAAAACAAGAACAAACTAATTTTCTTTTCAGTTTTGAATTAATTTTTTTTCTTAGTCTACCGAACTGCAAAACATTTTTTATATAAAAAAAATTGAATTTATAAAATTAAACCATTTAAAATAATAAGTTAAAAAAATATAAGCCTCAACATCATTTGTTTATGATTCTCAGCTTTTTGAATGTCAAAAGTTAAATCAGAAATTATATATATGGAAACTGATAAAATTAAAATATTTATTAACTGACATACAGGAATGAACAGTGCCATTTTAATACTTGTGCTTAAATACCAACCAAAAGAATGAATGCAATACTGAGAAAAAAAAATTCCCCCTCTAATTTGAAGACTATGGATGTTTTACTCATGAAAGTTTGTAATTAAGATTCAGAAAGGAAGTTAATTGAATATAAATGTTTTACCTTTTTACTAAAAAAAAAAAAAGACTTCTGTAAAACTATGAAAACACTAGCGAAAATTTTTTTCACAGAATTATAAAAGGTAATACAGTGAAAACTGCAAGTGGACCACTAGTGATGCAGCTATTTTGGTTAAGTCAAACAGGGTCAACTTATAAAATGTATACCTTTTATAAAAAGGCTGTATTTGGTGTATTTTTAAAAAGGTTAATTTAGACAGGTGGACAACTTATAAGGGTGGTCAACTTAGCAGGTTTTACTGTATTTAATAACTAATGAAATATATGTACAGTGACCTCTCACTTATGCGCCTCTCAGTTATACGCGAATTTCGCAAGGTCCTGTCAGGAGGAATAGGAAAATAATGCTATACATCTCTCACTTATAAGCGGAACTTTGAATTGTCTCTCTCAGTTATACGCGGAAATAAAACGCAATTCACAAACTATGAATTACGTGCGAAAGTTTTTTTTTAATCTATAAAAAATTTTCTGCAGGTGTCAAGGTCAAAAGACCGTTCTGCAAAGCGCCTGAAAGGGTTGAGAGGTTGTTACAATTAGACTTTTCACCCTCTCCCCTCAGTTCTAATGGTTTCTTCTTTTTTTTCTTTTTCTTTCTTTTTTTTTTTTTTTAATCAAGCTACTCGCGTGTTTCATTCCGTCTTTGCTATTACGGTAGCATCTGGATTTTATTTTTCTTTTCTGTGTGCAGTAAAAATGAGTAGAAGAAAATTAACAATTTCGTTCAAAATGGAGGTTATACGAGATATGATCCTAAATTGTCAAAAATAAGTTTAGCTCGAAAATTCGATTTGCCAGAGTCAATGCTCAGAGGGATTTTAAAGAACAAGGACTCGATAAAAAAAATGAACAGTGAATATTCTACAAAAAAAGGAACAGTGAATATTCTACACAAGCAAAGAAACTATCACGAATTCAGAAAGGAAAATTTGAGATTTTAGAAATCTCTTTTTAATTCAGTGAAATGAGAGCTTCTAATTTACCCATTAGTGGTGAGTTATTCAAAGAAAAGGCACTCACTTCATCATCAAAATTGAGAATCAAAAATTTTTCTGCTTCTTGGGGATGGCTAGGAAAACTTAAGAAAAGACACGGTTTAACAAATCATTGCCTGAGTGGTGAAAGCGCAGCTGTTTCAGATTCAACTGTTAATGAATGGATTGCAGACCTCACAAATTTAATTAAAAACTTTCATGTTAAGAACATTTTTAACTGCGACGAAACAGGTTTATTTTACCGTCTTTTACCAAACAAAACGCTGGATTTTTTGGGAGAAACATGTCATGGTGGCAAACACAGCAAAGAAAGAGTGACTGTACTTTTATATTGTAATGCGGACGGATCAGAAAAGTTACCACCAAAAGTGATTGGTAAATCGAAGAAACCACAGTGTTTAAAAAATGTGAAGAAATTGCCATGTTCTTATGCGAGTAGCATCAAAGCCTGGATGACATCGAAAATTTTTTTAGACTTTTTGAAGGAGTTTGATATGAAGATGGCAAAAAAAGAGAAAGAAACGTTCTGCTATTTATGAACCAGTGTCCCGCCCATCCTTCAGATTTCCCATTGCTGACACATACTCGAGTTATATTTCCCCCTGCAAATTGTACTAGCAGACTCCAGCCATTAGATCTCGGTATAATAAGGTCAGTTAAAGCGCAGTACAGAAAAGATTTGGTGAGAAGAATGTTCATATCACTAGAGCAGAAAAAATAATTCAAGAAAATTTTGATTCTGGATGCTATGCATATGTTGGTTTCCTCTTGGAATAACGTAACAACCACAACAATTTCTAACTGCTTTAGAAAAACAGGTTTTTTTCATTCAAATGATGTTGAAATTATTCCATTACAGGGAAATGAAAATAGCAGCAATGATTTTAATGTAGACGTGGAAAAATGGAACAACATAAGCCAAGATTCTCTTTCTTTTCAAGATTTTGTCAATGTTGATGAAAACTTAACATCAACGGCAATAAGAGATATTGAAACAGTTTTTGATGACATGACAGCTGAAAAAGAAGGAGAAGATGATGATAATGATGAAACTGATAGTGTAATTGTCCCATCTTATGCTGCTGTTTTAGGAGTCCTAAACACTTTGAGATTTTACCTTCAAAATGCTGATGTAGCATGAAATACAATGGCGCACTTTAATGTACTAGAAAAGGTCGTTGTACAAACACGACCTAAGCAAAAACAAACGACCATTGATGACTTCTTTAAAGAGGACTAATTAGCATTTTTTTTTTCTTTGTAAGTACTATATATCTTTCTACGTAAAATTAAATTTTACGTTTAATGTATCTTTTTAAACTAAATTTTATAGTGGAAGTGTAAGAATTTTTTAAAAGTATGATATACTAATATTACACCCTTTTTATTTTATAAAATGTTATTAATCATAATTATTATATAGCAAAATGCTTTTTTTCCCCATAATGTGTATAAAAAATTGTTCATCAACATCCTCTCAGTTATGCGCGGCTCTCAGTTATGAGCGATTTTAAATCAATTCCTTCAAACGCGTATAAGTGAGAGGTGACTGTATTTTGCAATGCTTGATAAAAAATGTGAAAATAATACCTGAAGGGTGTATTACTAAGCTCTAGCATAGAAGCATACTTTAGAGCTGGAGGACCAATCTGACCTGTTGATATAAAACAACCTGGGATATAATTTAGTGGGGGGCCATCAAAAGAATCCAAAAATTGCTTTAAATCTTTCAACCATAAATCCATACATTTCACAACTGCATGGATCAGAGGACTTACAACAGGCAATTCTATACAAGAAAATAACAAAATAAAAACTTATCAATAAAAATGCATAAAAAATACTACAGTCATATTTCAAGAAAACAAAGTAAGGAAAAAGCTATCGATACACTTTTAATACAATATTTAAAGATATTACACTATTAGATAGTATTATTACATATTATTAGATAGTATCACCAGTAGTGGGATTCAGCCGGTTCGCACCAGTTCAGTAGAACTGCTACCCAATAATTTATGGTAGCTATCTACCCAATAATTGTGCGAGTTTGGCAGACTGGTTGTTATAATGGCACTTGTAATGTTTAAATCACAAATTTATATCCCTTAAAATATTCATTTGTTCAATATCATATTCTAAGAATAACACCTTGACATTTTCTCATGTATCATATTTCATCTTTGTGTTATGGCCAAGATTCCATCCAAAAGATTAATCATCTTCATAGAAAAATAAAATAAATAAATGAGTTGAAAATATTTATATTTTATAGTAGGTTTAATTGATTTAGTATGTTATTTTTAACAGATAAATGAATAAGCAGTTCTTGGCATTTTTTGTAAAAACTTATCTAGTTGCTACAAAGTCATTGCTAGAAAAGGATTACAAGTGTCCCCATATTACATCGTTTTTTTTTTTTTTTTTTTTTTTTTATACATAAGAACAAATACCTTAATTCAACCATGAATTTGTAAGCTTTAAAATACAATGATTAAATTTTCTTTGACATTTTTAACATTGCACTTGTTTCATTTAAAAAACATTTATTTAAATTAAATGGCAAAAATTCTTCATACATTAACAGGATATTGATAAAAAAGAAGATATTCATAAGTCATTTATAAAAAGATGTTCATAAAAGTATATCCTTATGAACCTACATAACATATATGACCTACATAACAACATTATTTCAAACTGCTATAAATCTCAGAAGCAAATAAAACAGCTAAAATTCCCCATTAAGTTTTGTTTAAAGATTATCCGATTATAAATTTTATAAAAAAAACTTATGTCAAAACATATGCAATGAAGCATTGTGGTTAATGTAGTTCGCTGAACTTTTTACAATAAAATAAGGTGGGGAATATTAAAATTGAATTGCCATTTGAAAAATTAAACATAAAATGCAGAAGAAAGGTGTGTAGGAAAAATAAAGCATGTTGATCTTAGAAAATAAAGAAAACAGAAATACTGTATCCATTCTTGAAAAGCATCACAGTAAAATACAGATAGCGAGTAATTTCACTAGCTAAATTATTAAAATAATACAACTAGCCTCCCCCCCCCCCAAAAAAAATGCTAAAATTACCTTGTAATTCTATTCCAGCGACATTAATGAAGGCAACAATATGCTTCAAAGCTATTTTGACAACAGCATATCTCAGAATGCCCCATGTATATGATGCTGGATCGAGCTGTTCTAATCCTCCTGAATCAGACAATATTTTTGCTCTACTTCCAGACCGTGTTTTATCAGCAGTTTCACCAAAAACATCATCAATATCACCTTCTTCAACTTCCTCATCTTCATCACTAGGCAATGAAGCATTTGAGTCATAATCCACTGCTTGCCAATCAGATGATAATTCAGGCTAAGGGGGTGAAATATATAGTAAGTCATTAAATATGGGAAAGAAAGATTGAAATGGCATAACTGCAAAGAATGTATGAATTTCTTCAAACAAAAGAATTCTGAACTATTTTTAAATAATAAATGTTTTGAAGACATCGCTTTAGATATACCAGAGGAAATTTTTTTTTTATCTTGTAATACTTTTCAAGAAAAAGGCTTATTTGTTTCCACCTAAGAAGTGTTACAGCAAAAGAAAATTTAAATTAACCTGAGTTTTATGGTCATTTTTATAAAATGCAGAAAAATTTTTTAATACTCCCAAAAGAAATTTCTAGCTACAATTTTGGTTTGAGGGGGTGCCCTAAAAAGTCTTTGGACCCTAGACATCCTTAATCGGGTTCGCATCTCTGGGATACCGCAGTAGGATATTTGTATCCCATCTATTTCCTTGTCTACTTGCAATATGCCCAACCTACTTCCATTTTAAACATTTAATTCTCTCAATGTCAAAAACTTTCACCTGATTTTTAATCTAGGTTATTCTTTTTCTGTTTCGTCCAGTTACGCCTGACAAATATCTTTGTTTGGATTGTACTAATGTCTAAATAGTATAAAGGTACCAAAATGCATGAAATTTTACACAATCGAAGCAAGAATATTTGCTTTATTGACAGTTGTGTAAGATAGAATAAAGCACAAAATTTAAGCATCTCAAGATGCTAATTGCTGGCAGGAAAGCCACCACCAGGCTTCCTTTGCCTGCATTGTTTATGCTATGAATAAAGTCTGCATAATTTGAATTTTGTTTAATTACAACTAATTAATGAATAGATCTACAGACCAGTAAAGGGTACTAAAATGAAAGTCACAATTAACTCTGTAATATATATAACTTTGGTATATGTATCTATATTTTAAAGATATATATTTTTTTTTTTATAGTTTTTCATTAGCTGATAATGATAAAAAGAAAGTAGTTCCGTTTTACTTGTCAGCAAGCTAGATGAGATGGCTATAGTATATGGAAGTGAATTTACAAGATATCAGAAGGTTATCTGGACCCAGTTTGTGTCATCAAAGGATGGATAGAGTCCAGGGGCTGTCAGGCTGTGTATGCCAATCGAAGCTAATTAGCTTTATATTGAGATTAATAGATAATTTACAAGCGAACCAATAGATTCCGGCAGATGGATATTGCAGTATCGTGTCCCTTGGATAAACCACTTTGACATGTTATATCATGTTACATTACATCATATGGCATAACACTACTGTCATTATTATTATTCCAGCAATAACTATGTGTGTTTGCTCTCAAACATCACAGCATTTTTTATTATGACTTCTGATTTTGTGCTCATTACTTGAGCAGTACAGCTTCATGTACTTGTTCATTTTGGATGTGAATCATTTATGCACATTTCTGCGCTTACAGTAAATATGTTATTGTGACTGAGTCAGTTGTTTTGTATAAGGTAATAAGTTAGACTCTAATGAGTCCAAAATTAATAGGCTATTTAAATCTGTGCCAATTATTGATGTACATGCTACTGGAATGAGGAAGATGCCTTCACCTCGCTGATGACCTGCGATGAATTAAAGGTATTTTATTTTTAATGTTTTTTATTCATGGTGTATTTTTATGCATATTTACCATAAAAAAGTACCACTTGCAAGGCACAGAATATTTGATATAAAAAAAATTTAATAATTAGATGGTGAATTTTTATGTATAAATTTCAATAAGTAATTTATTTAGATAACGAATCTCTCTATTCTAAAAATTGTGCCATTAAAAAACTTTTATAGGAGCAAAAACTATACATAGGAATTTAATAATTTTTAAATCATTTTATACATTAGAAGTTCCCGGTGTGCAAACTGCATTTATTTTTTTTTATTTGAGTAATTTTTTGAGGGTTTATTTCCATTTTAAATTCAAATTTTCAGCATTTCCAGAGATATTTTTTGCATATTTTAGAAAAGGTTATTATTTTAAATTGTTGCCAAAATTGTAAAAACTTCTTGAATAATAATATTTCCTTTAAACTGAAAATTTATTTACACGTGACTATTATAGACAGAAAAAAACCCTATGAAATTAGAATTAAATGATTATGTGTTAAAAGCAGGAAAATATTAAAAATTACGTCATAAAAATTGTTTATATATGTGAATATTTAAAAAAAAAAAAAAAAACTATAAAACAATTAATTATTTAATATGTGTTAAAAGCAGTAAATGCGGGTAAAATTACGTTCTATTTCAAATAGCCAAATAATATGGCCAAACAGTTTAAATTAAAATAGATATTTACATGTGAGATTTATTTCATATTTCAAGATAATCTTTTTAACTACTGTTGCCAAAGACAGCACAAATAATATTTCCTTTTTAACAATTGAAATATTTCAAGGTGAATATTACAAAAAGAAAAGTTTGGTTAAAATTACGTCAGATTTAAAACATGTGATTTAAAATCCTTTTCTTATAGCTGTATAAAAAAATACCTGGAAGCAAAGACTCTGTTAACTTAGTTCATTTTACATTAGCTAATTTTCAGACGTTTAACTAATCTTATTTAATCAAACATGAAAACAGCAATTCACAGCAGCTTTTTTGGCCTTAAAATCCTCCATTAAAAGAGAAATAAATGGAAACCCGTTTACAGGGATATCGCCACTGGTTTTTTAATTATACTTCAATCTTCAGTAATCTTTTTTAGGCTGATCAAATTAATGGATTTTTAAAGTCTGAACGGGAGTTGGCCTCGTAGGGGACAGAGCTCCCTAGTGCTAATATATATTAGAATGAATTGTTATGGGTTTGTTCAAATTGATTATAAAAGATACTGTTTGCATATAATTCTAAAAAGGATATTTGATGAAATTAAAAATTCAATCGCAGCTACATGGTTACAGCTAAATAGCTTTACTTTTACTTTTTTTTTTCTTTTTATGTGTGTAAAAATTCTAAATTAAATTAAGAAACATGTTAATGGCTGTTAACAGCTTTATGTTAATTTAAGCTTTTTCGCACCATTTTATGCAAATTTTAGGAACAATAAATGTCAGATTGAATTAAATTTTCTAGATAATCACTAATGGACTATTTGCTTCCGATAAATGTTGCAATATGCATATTCTTAACATTTATCTGTCAGTTATTAAACCTAATTTGCATATTTTTCAATGGTGTAATGTTTACATTATTTTTAAATTTAAAGTAGTTGCACAGAATTGATGTAATGTTTTTCTAGACTAGATTTTTATCCTGATTTCAAATCTGCAATCCGTTTCCGTGTATCACTAGTTTTATAGTAAAATGAATTTCTACTTTTGTATGATATTGACACAAATTTGATATAAAATGCTTTTTAAGAGTGTATACTTCATCATCAAAAGAGTGAACAGTGTCAAAATCCTATCAGGAACATAATAAACAATGGTAAGAAAAAAAAAGTAGTAGAATATATCTTAACTAGCAGAATTACATCACAAAGTAGCATAAAAAACATTTTCTGGCCTTTTTAACAAAAAAATAAAATTACACTTTTTGCAAAAACTAGATGGGATACAAGGAAACTTATACCAGATTTGAAATCAGTGCAGAAAAAAACTGGTTAAAAAACATATTAGCATAAACATGTGGCAGAAACATTTGGATGTCAGAAACGTTATTAGAAAAATGTGCAAACTAGGCACAATATTCCAAAAATGCAAATTGGTCACAAGTCACTATAATCTCCAAAACAACATTTTTGTAAAGTAAACTTGACAGTAATAATAACATAAAGCAAAAAAATCCACTCTGATAATGCTTTACATTTAAATTTGTATATAATTGTACAAAAATTCCAAAATTTGCATAAATCGAAATTTGCAAATACATCAAAAACTAGAGCTGCTGTATAAAATTTAAAACAAGATTTGAAATCAGCACAAAAAATTGAATAAGACACAATTTTGGTTTTGTGAAAGAGCAAAAGTTCAATTTTGGTGACCATTGCATTTTTAATAACATTTGTCAACACACACAGAGCGAGCATATGAAGGAAATTTCGGAAAAATTAGGAACAAAGAATGTGCATTGGATATTTATCTGATGTTCTGGAGAGATTGCTGCACACAGAGTTACAAGATTTGGCAGTAGAACGATGTCTGAAGTTATGCACCTTGAAGGCAGTTTTTGGATTTTTTTAAATTTAAATTTTTATAAGATTTTTAGTATTTTTTTTCACAATAGTAAAAGAAATCAATGCAAAAACCCTTAACGGGTTAAAAGTTTGTGACGCAGCACTTTATCTTGTGCTCTAAGAATTTTAAATATGGAACTTAAAAATAATGATATCAAATTTTGAGTGACGCTATGCTATTAAATATAATCTCTCTAGATATTATTTATCTCATCTTTTTATTTTTTTATAATCGCATGTGCAAAAATTATGTTCAATTTAAAAAAATGTATAAAAGTTTATTCATTGATGCTTTAACATTTACACCTCTCATAAATTCCAAGTATGAGTTTTAAAAGATATGATATCAAAATTTTAGTGACGCTTTGATGTGGCTTTAAAAGATTTGTTTTAAAATTAAATTTAAATTATTTTTGTTTTGGCTAAGATATATTCACACATCTAAATAATAGTTTTAATTTTCCAATATGCTTTAAATATGTCACTTTCACTGAATTTATATAATGCATTTAAATGTATTTATTTGAATAAATTGATTTATCCTTTGTCCAATGCTATTAAAAATTTAAAATAAGATTTGCGTAAATAATTTTTTTGCCTCATAGTATCCATTTGAATACATTTCCCTTAGTTTGGATACAATGACGCAAAAAAATTATTTACGCAAATCTTATTTTAAATTTGTAATAGCATTGGACAAAGGATAAATCAATTTATTCAAATAAATACATTTAAATGCATTATATAAATTCAGTGAAAGTGACATATTTAAAGCATATTGGAAAATTAAAACTATTATTTAGATGTGTGAATATATCTTAGCCAAAACAAAAATAATTTAAATTTAATTTTAAAACAAATCGTTTAAAGCCACATCAAAGCGTCACTAAAATTTTGATATCATATCTTTTAAAACTCATACTTGGAATTTATGAGAGGTGTAAATGTTAAAGCATCAATGAATAAACTTTTATACATTTTTTTAAATTGAACATAATTTTTGCACATGCGATTATAAAAAAATAAAAAGATGAGATAAATAATATCTAGAGAGATTATATTTAATAGCATAGCGTCACTCAAAATTTGATATCATTATTTTTAAGTTCCATATTTAAAATTCTTAGAGCACAAGATAAAGTGCTGCGTCACAAACTTTTAACCCGTTAAGGGTTTTTGCATTGATATCATTACTTTTTTGAGGTTATTGAAAAAAATAAATAAAACAATAAACACACACAAAAAAAAATTAAAGACCAATACAAAGAATTCATAGTCAGGATTTCAATTCACCTTCAATCTTTCCCCCCTCCCCGCAAAAAAGGATGACCATACTTCAATTTTAAAGAGCATCGTGCAATGAGATTTTTATAAGAACTCTTTGGTAAGATATGGAAGTAATGTACAACATGCATGTTTAGAGGGTATTTCTGTTGGTTTGCTTCAGAGATATAAAAAGCTATGTTAAATTTTACTATATAAAAAAATTACTTTGTTAAGAAAAATAGCAAGAAATATTGCTCTTTAAACCTTTATATATATAAAGAATGATAAAAAAAAAATGATAAAAAAGCCCCTTTTTAAAATCCCCTTTTTTGTCCCTTTTTAAAATTTAAATTTAGAAATTAAAATTAAAACTTTTAAAATGCTTTTGTAATTGTGTCTCAGTTGATTGAATGAGGTTGCCCCTGTTAAGTCAGTTTTCCCGCATCGCATTTTATAACTTTTAGACATCGTTTTGGCACATCTCATAAGAATACTTTTGCTGAATAAGTGCAATTTATAAGTCTTGCTGCATTCGATCGGCCAACTCAAACCACAGCCTGTATCCCGGGCAGTCAATCATTCAGCTAACGACCAATTATAGTTTAAAGACGCCTCCTTTGACTTCAACGGCCCCTAGCTGGAATAATGCGAAATACAGCATATTTATACCGATGCACAGGTCCCCGGACAGGGCTTTTGACCATCAAAAGAATGCCCTAACTCCACGACACTCGGCTCTCTAAGTATCGCTTAGCGGTACACATAATTCCCAAGCCGATGTCCATAAAGTAAATTAGCAGCTCTCAAGCCAAAAGGGGCCTGATTTCTCAAAAGGATGTAACAAAGGAACAATAAATCAGGTCCCCGGAAAAACTGTGTCTTTATTGGAATAACTACTGTCTGAATCTGACTTTGATTTCCCGGATACCACTCGCGGCCTGCGACTACCTAAAGATGATAGAAGTTCCGAGGATTCGCTCAGAAATCGGCATGCACGCGTCCGCGGTTCGCGCCCCTGCCCCCAGCGGTCGGGCCTTGGCCGACGACACGACAGAAGATCCATAACTGGAGTAGCGACGAATTCGTTACATTGAAAAGTCGGCACGACAGTTTATTTGCGCGGTTTGCGCGGCTCAAATCCCAGAGTTCCAGCAATTAATTCCAGCAAGAACAACAACGAGATGTGTAATGAAGTCCTAAAAAATGACGTATCTACTGTTTATTTAACCAGCAATTAATTCCAACAAAACTCAAGAGGTGTGTAACAAGTGACGAAAGAAATCTCTAAAAAGAACAGTTTTCAAATCCTTTTTCTGCCTTCCATGATTGAAAAAGAAAACGAAAGTGTCGTTCCCTAACAATTAATTAAAAAGAAAAAAATCTGGTCATTAAAAGGAAAAGACTGGTCAAAAAGAACGGGAAAAACATTCATCTGCCTAGCAATCAAGAAAAAATTATCTGTTACTGAAAATCAATTATTTCTCCAACGAACAAGCCTCTGAAACAGTCTTTGCAAGAAAGAAAAATAAAACTCTCTCCTCCCAGCCCAGCCATGGACGTTATCAGCTGAGAAAGTGGGTCACCAGGTCAAAATGAAGAACCGTGTTGAAAAGCGAATTTTCTACCGGCAGATAACTCACTGATTTGTGTTAAGAAGAAAAAGAGAAAATGATTTCTTTTTTTTATGCAGGGAGTAAATTTAATCCTGGAAATTTTTATGAAGATCGTTTTTTTTTTGTTGTTTTGTTTGTGGATATGTAAGGCTGTCCTTGAATAGATTTGTTGAAGGTAAGACCATTTTAATCTATTCTTGAATTAAAAAAGAGAAAAAGAATACAGTTTTAAAAGGTAGTTTTTAATTGTTTGTCATTTTAATAGCCAAAATTAGAATAAGACAACGTTTATTTTATTTATTTTTGCTATAAGAGTAATTTTCTGAAATTAGACAGTATTTAAATCTTTGGAATTTTAAAATTTTAGTTCAAAGTTCGTTTTTTTTTTTAAATCTCAATTTGAAAAAAAAAAAAAAAAAAAAAAAATGATGTATTAAATTTGAATTTTATTTAGATTTAAGCCCATTTTTGTTACAAATATTGTGTTGCAATTTTTTTGAAAAATATTCCATTTTTATTTGTTTTAAATTGTGCCTTATATTTTTGTGTAATCTTGTAATATTTTGTATTTCAAGATGAGTCTCACTCCCCCTCCTGAAAAGAATGACTTAGAAAACAAATCAGATAAAGAGAAAGATACTCAGAAGTCCGAGATTGCCACACAGACACATAATGTAACAACATTAGGTGAACAGACCCTGTCAGCTCAAGCTGGGTCTGGTCACAACTCAGTAACCGCTAGCCCGAAAATGTCCATAGAACCTGATATTATTGCGTTTTCGCCTAATTCAAATATGAATTGGAACGCTTGGCTGGCCTATTTTGAGAATGTTTGTGTAGAACAGGAAAAAGACAACTTCTGGAAAATTAGGCACATACAGAAATACTTAAAAGACAATGCACTTACATTGTACATTAATAATTGTTTAAATGTGCTGCAATGGTCCGAATTTGTCACTTTGTTCAATGAACATTACGAAATTCCCGACACTCTTTCTTTAACTGATTTTTCCCGTATTGGATACAAGATTGGAGAGGACCTGAACGAATACTATCAGAAAAAGACTAAAATAGGGAGAACCTTAGGGTTAGACCAGAAGCTTATCTTGGAAGGATTAACGGAGGGCTTGCCGTTAGAAATGCAAAAGCTAGTTATTGCAAGCAACCCCTCAAATACACATTCATGGCGTGAATTAGTATTCAGAATTTGCAAGCTGCAACTGGACAGAAAAGGAAATGAGAGCAAAATAGATGCAAGCCCACAAAACCCCAATCAGTATCGACAATGGCGACCGTTTCGCCCCCCATATGAGACAGGACAGAATTATAACCGGCAGTGGAACTACAGAGTTCCCTATCAAAACCTCCCGACTCGACCTTTTGCTTCTAATCAAGCACGAAATCCCCAAAATACAGTTAGACCGACGACAAATGGTCAACCGAGACCAAATGTACATCACCAGACCACTTTGCCACCCTCCCCATGCAAAGTTTGTTTTAATATAGGAATACCAAATGCGTATCATTGGGTGGAATACTGCCCTTTTCGACAACAAGTCTTAGCAGTTCCAACCCCTAGTCCCAATATGAATTTTGCGAACCCCAACCCAGATCAGAGAGCTAATGAGTCATCTGAAAATATATCTAGTAATCAACGACGGTTTCTTATGTCCGGACATGTACAAAAAGAAAAAGCTAGCTACAAAAAATCAAATAGAAATTGTCAAAAAATTACTGATGTAAAAAGTGAAGGCTCACTACCTTGTTTGATCGATACAGGGAGTTCTATCAGTGTTATTCCTTATCATTTAGCCCACAAACTTAACCTAAAAATATGTAAAGTTCAGCAGAGTATATCGGTCACACAAACACAAGGTGTTCTAGCTTTGAAAGAAAAATGCCTTGTTAGTTTGAAATTAGGACATATCTCTAAGAATGTTGAACTTTTTATAATTAATAATCACTTACCTTATGCTTTGATTGGGCTACCCCACTGTAAACTGTTTAAATTGAATATTGACTGTGTTAAAATGCAAATCACGCAAGAGAAAAAGAAAGTACCTCTCATGGACAATATTTCAACAAATTCATCCCATCATACCTTACATTTATCAGAAACATATACTAACCAGCCAGAAATGGAAAATACAGTTAAAAATGCAGAGATATTCGAAGAAAATTTTGAGCCGGAGTTGTTCGAGACCACTGAACATGTGCCAAATGTTCAGACTGTCAAGGAACAATTACCTGCTCTTCTAGCCAAATATGTCTGTATTTTTGCTAAAGATAAATATGATGTAGGTTGTGTAAACATTGAACCCCAGAGAATACAGTTAACATCAGACCTCCCCGTTTCTTTAAGAGCATATCGCACTTCCCCTAAGGAAGAAGAAGAAATTAAAGACCAAATTCAGAATTTATTGCGAGCCGGTATCATTAAAGAAAGCTATTCCCCTTATTCATCACCCGTAACTTTGGTGTATAAACGTGAAGAAGGGAAGAAAACCCGGTTATGTATTGACTTTCGAAAATTGAATGCCATTACAAAAACAGATGCAGAACCCTTACCTAGAATAGACACCCTGTTAGATAAATTGGCACATGCTAAAGTTTTTTCCACTCTTGATTTGGCCAGTGGATATTGGCACATCCCTATCCACCCTCGAGATACGGAGAAGCTGGCGTTTGCCACTACCTTTGGATTATATGAATGGAATCGTTTACCATTCGGATGGAAAAACGCGCCTGCTTGGTTTAACCGTACCCTCAGAAGAATCCTTAATAAATACAAAATTGACTTTGCCTGTAGTTACTTTGATGATGTTATTGTATTCTCCCAAAATGAAGAAGAACATTTGTGTCATTTAGAGACCTTATTTAATATCTGTGTCCAAGAAAACCTTAAACTAAAATTGTCAAAGTGTAATTTTGTTAAATCCAAAATTAATTTCCTAGGATATGAAGTCTCGAATGGTTGTATCACACCTGACAACCCTAATATAGAGACAATTAAGAAATTAACACCACCTACGAATGTAAAAGAATTACAACGTTTTTTGGGATCTATAAACGTTTATCACAAATTTATTCCAAAATATGCTAACATTCGATACCCTCTCAACAATTTGTTGAAGAAAAATGTCCCCTATGTATGGGACCAAAATTGTCAAAATTCTTTCGAAAAGTTAAAAAATGCTTTAATTGAAAAACCTATATTAAAGTTGTTTGATCCCAAAACACCTTGTCATTTGTTTGTAGATGCATCAAGTCATGGAGTGGGATGTGTTGTGAAACAAGTTGATGAAAAAGGAACATTACATCCTATAGCATATCACTCTAGAAATCTTCGCGATTATGAAAAAAATTATGCAATTACTGAGTTAGAATGTTTGGCGATTGTGGATGCTTTAGATAAATTTTATCATTATTTACACGGTCAAAAATTTGTCATACATACAGACCATGCGGCACTTACCTGGCTCAAAAGTGTTAAAAATTTAAGAGGACGTCTTTTCCGCTGGTCCCTAAAACTTAGTATGTTTGACTATGAAATTAAATACCAAAAAGGCTCCACTAATGTTGAAGCTGATATGCTATCTAGACAGCCTGTTTCAGAAAATTTACCCCATATTATACATCTCCTTGACTTGAATGAAGTAAGAGACAATCAGAGAAAAGAAAATGTAACAGTTGATGGTAAAAAATACACTGAGATAAATGATGTTGTTGTAATTAGAAAGAAAAGTTTGTATAAGATTGTGGTCCCCATGTCTTTACGTCTACCCCTCTTAGAAAAAACCCACACACAATTTGGCCATCCTGGAATTTATAAGATGATAAATTTAATCTCTCTGCAGTATTATTGGCCTAACATTAATCAGGACATTGAAAATTTTGTAAAACACTGTCACACTTGTCAGATAAACAAAAAATGTAGGCAAAAAAGATTTGGCTTATTGCAATTAATGCCCCCAACAGATATACCTTTTGAATGTTTAGCAGTAGACTCTGTTGGCGGATTTAATTATTACAATTCTACAAAAAAATATTTGCATTTAGTCGTTGACCATGCAACTCGCTATGTGTGGGGTTTTCCTTCAAAAAGTGTAACCACCGAAACTTATACAAACATTTTGAAGCAATTATTTCAGATACAAGTACCAAATAGATTGTTAACCGACAGAAATGGAGCATTTACAGCTTCCAGGTTTAAAAGATTTCTTCGTACTTACAATGTAAAACACAGATTAACAAGCAGCCATCACCCAGAAACGAATGGGAAAATTGAACGCCTAAATCAGACTATTGTCACTAGATTAAAATGTAAAGTCAATTCCACAACCAAGAAAATACCCTGGACTAAGCTTTTAGATGAAGTCTTATATGAATATAATAATACTCCCCATTCTGTAACCCAGTTCACCCCTAGTTATTTATTGTTAGGAAAATTACCATATGATCCTCCTTTACCAAATAATAGTTATTATCCCCCTGTGGAGGAAGCTAGAAAATTGGCTAAAGAGAGAACAATTGCTTACCATAAAAAGAATAAAGTCCGTTATGATGCTCGTTTCCTTCCTGTAAAATTTAAAGTTGGTGACATTGTAATGTATGAAGAATTTCATTATCCTAATACCCGTAAACTGACTTCGCCATACTCTGGCCCATACACCATTTTAAAACAACTTTCTGATGTATCCTTTGAAATTGATAAACCCAGTCCACATTTTAAGAGAAATTCTGAAATTGTCCATTCCTCCAAGTTAAGATACTACCACCCACCTCAAAACCTTAAGCTCAACCATGAATAAAACCCAATCTATCTCTTTCATCTTTCAATTTTTTATTTTTGCTTTCCTATCGTCCCCCTTGCTCGTAGCATTTGGACGAGGACCCAGCTGGGCGTGTAACCTAACTCCCCGGCGGCGTAGAATGATGATAACAGTTTAAAAGTACTGTTAGAATTTTTGTTTTTTTTATAACTATATTATTATGATAATTTTGTGACCTATGAAGGGGTCCTCCGCTCCGTGGCCACCCATCTTTAGCCGGACTGTTTTCCCAGATTCTCTTTCCAGGTTGAACGGAGAATCTGGCAAAACTGCTTCGCTTCCCCTCTGTAGGTGAATGTCGATTGCCCACCTTCCTTTTTCAGTTGTGCAAGAGGCACATTTTTTGGGAGGATATTCACCTCAGAGTATTAAAATCCGTGTCACACTGACCCTGGGCATGGTGAAAATTATAGCAAACGCATATTTATAATTTTTTAGCTATAGTTTTCCTTTTTTTTAAGGCAACTTAGTTTGTTTTTCATAAAAATAACCCTTGGCTGCATCAAAGAAGTAGTAAAGTCTAGTATTACAGTGTATTTTACTTTTATGTTAGCTCAGTGTGAAAATTCAGTATTTTTAGAAATGCAAACTTGCCAAACTGCATTTTGGTAGACAATATATTTGTGTTGATAGTATTAGTGCATATTTTATATTTTTGAACATTTTATGTTATTGAATATTTTATACTTTTGAACATTTTGTAGTATTGAATATTTTATATTTTTGAATATTGTGTATTATTGAATATTTTATATTTTTGAACATTTTGTATTAATGAATATTTTATAATTTTGAATATTTTGTATTTGTAAATATTTTTTACATTTGAATATGTTATATAGTTTTCAGTAGGTTTATCTTTGAGTATTTTAGTATATGTTATATATTCTGTATAGGTTAATGTTACAATTTTACACCAAAAAAGGATGTTTCTCAATGGACAATACCCAGAGACATTTACAAAAAACATCCAAAAGACTTGCTTTAGAGACAGTTTGGTGTAATTAAAGGTCCCATGTCTCGAGACTGTCCCCTTATTATTTTGCTGCAGCACCATTTAAAGAATTCCAATGTTTTAGTGTAACCAATATTTTTATGTGAACAATATTTTTATGTAACTTGATATGAATGTAAAAACAGGTCCAATTGACTTGAGAGCTGGAGCAAAAAAAAAAAGAAAAAAAAAAAAAAACACCCTGGGTTAAATTTACGAGATAAGACCCACAGGTCTTGCAGGCGAGTCCTGTGGCTCTTGTTTTAGTGGGGGGGGGATATGAAATGATAAAAAAGCCCCTTTTTAAAATCCCCTTTTTTGTCCCTTTTTAAAATTTAAATTTAGAAATTAAAATTAAAACTTTTAAAATGCTTTTGTAATTGTGTCTCAGTTGATTGAATGAGGTTGCCCCTGTTAAGTCAGTTTTCCCGCATCGCATTTTATAACTTTTAGACATCGTTTTGGCACATCTCATAAGAATACTTTTGCTGAATAAGTGCAATTTATAAGTCTTGCTGCATTCGATCGGCCAACTCAAACCACAGCCTGTATCCCGGGCAGTCAATCATTCAGCTAACGACCAATTATAGTTTAAAGACGCCTCCTTTGACTTCAACGGCCCCTAGCTGGAATAATGCGAAATACAGCATATTTATACCGATGCACAGGTCCCCGGACAGGGCTTTTGACCATCAAAAGAATGCCCTAACTCCACGACACTCGGCTCTCTAAGTATCGCTTAGCGGTACACATAATTCCCAAGCCGATGTCCATAAAGTAAATTAGCAGCTCTCAAGCCAAAAGGGGCCTGATTTCTCAAAAGGATGTAACAAAGGAACAATAAATCAGGTCCCCGGAAAAACTGTGTCTTTATTGGAATAACTACTGTCTGAATCTGACTTTGATTTCCCGGATACCACTCGCGGCCTGCGACTACCTAAAGATGATAGAAGTTCCGAGGATTCGCTCAGAAATCGGCACGCACGCGTCCGCGGTTCGCGCCCCTGCCCCCAGCGGTCGGGCCTTGGCCGACGACACGACAGAAGATCCATAACTGGAGTAGCGACGAATTCGTTACATATATATATATATAACAATCATCGCTCACTTATAAAACTAATTCCATACATTTATATTAAATCCAAAACTACAAATTTCTGCTTCTCCCTTTTCTCATTCCTAGTGCAAAAAAATTAAACATTCTTTAATTTTATATAAAATAATCTTTCACCATCCCTATTTAAAATTCTTTATTAACAATAATAATAAATCATATAAAATAATCCCCTGAGCTCCGAAGATTCCACTTCTGCTCTTGCACCCACCTCTCCAGCTTACCTAAATAATAAAATCTTTCAAAAATTAGTTTGAAAAAAAAAAAAAAATCAGCAACATTTGTTGCTCACTAACATAAATAAATAGATAAGATCTAACTTCCCTAATGTACAGTCATGGAAAAAAAAAAGTAAACACCCCCTACTAACTCCTCAACAAATTACTGTAGAAGAAAGTCACTGGTACCGAACGATTTGAAATAAAGTCTACTTTTAAATGATGTATATAAAATTGGCTTAAGGGGTTATCTACATATTAAAACGAACCATAACTTTGTTTTTTTTTCAATAGCAGTACACAATTTTTACAGCATAAATGAATTCTACACAATTTAATTAGCCTAAAAACAAATTTTTATGCAATTCGTACAATAAATTCCCGAGAAATTAATTATTTTAAAACAAGCTTATTTTAAGGGCTGTATCCAAATTGAAGTTCGGCACTCGATTGTTAACCGAGAGAGCCCCCTTCTTGATCAAGGCACCTTAAGCGTCACTCAAGCAGTCAATGAAGTTTGCTAGATTACAGGACAGCGTAAGACATTTCAAAATATCTAGTCACTTCTATCATAGACGGCCCCTTAAACCATAATTTTGCCGTTTTTTAAGCATAATTTGAAAACTATTTGGAAGAAAAATGTGAAATTTTGGATTTCCATAAAGCAGGACTTAATAAATCTAAATCCATCAAAAAAATTTTAGGTTACAATTCATAATTTTTTCGAATATTAATTTCATAATTCATATCATAAAATTATAAAAATTGCAAATTCAACGTATTTATGTTTGAGTATGTTAGTATTGCTGCTACACAAAAAACTAGCACATTAGGAGCATAATTTCAGGAGATATGGATAAAAATATGAAAATATAATTTAACATTAGAAGCACTAAATTTTGAATGTTTATATTTCAAAAACTTATTATTCAAATTACTTGAAATTTGGTGCCTAGGCATAGATTGAACCGGGGATTTGAAATATCTCGTTAAAATTGGGTATTGCCATTGAAAAAAATGAAATTTGGATTTGTTTTAATATGTAGATGGCCCCCTAAGCAAATTTTATATACATCATTTAAAAATAGACTTTATTTCCAATCGTTCGGTACCAATAACTTTTGTCTACGATAATAATTTGTTAAGGAGTTAGTAGAGGGTGTTTACTTTTTTTTTATTTCCACAACTGTACATTTCACCTCTTCTCCCTCCCCCTACTCCCCAACATTAAACAAATTTAAATCTTTATTTTTATACAGAAAATTCTTCTATATAAATTATCCTCCTATTCCTCAAAATTACCACTTTCCCACTCCAGCCTAGAGATTTCAATCTTTAAAGCTTTTTAGAAAATCGGATCTGCAAAGTCTGTTGCTTAATAATAAAATATATAATCATGTACACTTTTAATTATTTTTCACACAATCAATTGATGTCATGATAATAGTTGTTCTGAGCAAATATTGTGTTGTCTGGGCTGTCGTACAGATAGATCACTTGGAAGAGTACTGGCAATTAAAGCCAAGTGTTATTAAAGTTCACTGTAATTCAAGATGTTTAACTCCTTCGCGACAAGAGCCCTTTGGTTAATTTTTAACCTTTTACTACAGGTTTTTAAAAATAGAAAAATTTCTGTAATTGAATCACAGAAATGCTCCCATTAAAGAAGGTAAACTTTACAATTAAAAATAAGTTGTGAGAATAATGAAGGATTCTGAACACCTTAAGTGGCCAAGTATACCGGTCGCTCATTCCCAAGGGCTTAAAGATGCTTTTTTGCTATTATAACCTTTAGGATTTACAATATAAAAAAATCTTAATCACTTCTGAGGTAAATAAAGACAGTGGAAAAAATCAAGATGGCAATGTTTTGATTGGCAAATTCTAACCTGAGTAATTTGTGCTACAGAATGAAAAAAATATAAAGTTGTAATAATGTCCTCTTACAGATACTAAATCTTTAAGGTTTTTGATGTGTGAACTACATATGAATACAGTAGAAGATCTTTATAATGCACACCTTGGTATGAGAAGTTGTGCGTATTATAGAATTTTGCATTATATAGATCATATTTCATACATCATTAAATTTACTTCGTATACATGCTTTAAATTACATTCCTTGGAACCAGAAAATGTGCAAATTATGAAATTTTACATAATAGGTATAGATCACACATTATTAAATTACCTTAAAGATATTACCTTGAAATATAACATCCAAATATGACTGGGCAAAATCATTATAAACAGTGGTAAACACTAAATGCATGGCCGGTCAATTTATTCTTTTTCACTATTTTTAATAATGAAGTCTTTGCCTTATTTTTAGCAGATTTTTCTTCCATTAAATAAGGCAAAAATTTATAATAAAAAAAAACCAACAACAAAAAGCTTTTGGAAAGCATGCATTTTAGTGCTGCAAGAAAAACCTGTCATGAGCTGCTCTGATTATAACACTCATTTACAAAAAATTTTAATATAATAATAATGTTTTCATTACTCCAAAATAATGTGTTAAAGGCGATAATGTATCATATTTAGTGTTCCAAGAAATAGCAATATTTGTAAAATACATGTGCTTCTTAACTGAAAAATTTATTGTTTATATCTGAGAAATACATTACATCTTCTGCATTAAAATTTTTTAGTGGCAGGCTTTTGTGATTGAACAAGGACTGCTTGCAGAGTGCTTTTAAGGATTTTACAATATAAAATTATGGCTCTTGAACTACTATTAATCAAATACAGTAATAGGGATAAAAAAAAATCATTAAATAGTTTATTTTAAAAAATTACTTGTATTTTCATCAGATATACTGATTATTACTACCATATGTTATGTGTAACATATTTATTAGAAAAGTTACAACTGTTTTCATGAAGTTTTGGATTCCCCCCCCCCCCCCCCCGACATACTGTCAAATTTCGCGAGGTTTTTTTTTTCTTGTGATGTTCCTCCCCCGACCGAGAATGTAGCGGGTTTTTTACAATCAACTGATTAATTTTGTTTTTCTTTTATTGCTACTTTTTTATGTTAGTGTGGTGATCTTTCAAATGCTATTGCACAACGAGGCGATAAACGCGCTATTCTGTAAGTGGCACGGCAACCCTCCAGTATACAGGTGGAATTGATAAAAAGAGTTTTTGTAGTCGGAATATGCGGAATGTTACAGATTAGTGACTGGTTTAATGAAAGCAGAATAAAAACTTAATATTTAATTTAAGATGCGAGTCAGATTAATATATTAATTGAAATGGTTACTGAGTAATCACTTTATTAGTTTATACAAAGTCTAATTATCATGACAGCTACAATGCAGCTGCTAATGAAATTTTGTGAAACCAATCTTTTCTAAATAGTAACATGTTCTGAATTGTTCTTATTTACAATTATACTTCATTACCACAAATACCATATAAGGGAGCTGGCTACTTTTATATTTTTTAAAAGTAAATTATTTAAAGCTTTCTTTTAAGCATATTAACTTTAAAATTAAATAAAAACAAGTATCTTACTTTTGCAAAAAAGCTGTTTTATCTTATTTATCTATAAACTTTAATTACTAAATAAGGAAAAGTATCATGATGAAAATTTTTACTTTTAGGAACTCAAAACAACCAGTCAGGATAAAATGGTTCATTTTGAGCTAATCGTGATAATTTAAGTATATAAAGTAGAATTTACTATCAGTCAAAAATATGCCCAAGACTGAAATCAGTCCTAAGACTGAAGGTCTTGCACCCATGGCTGTAATCAATTAGCCTAAAAGAAATGCTTCAGGTGTTTGGTTTTTTTTTTTTTTTCTGTTTTTCTTTTGTTACAGAGATAAACGGCAATAAGAATTTTTTCCCCCTTTAGGTTAAATTTTATAAAAATAAAATACTACGATGCTTTAATTTTTGAAGCTGAAAAGAGTTGTATAAAAAAAAAATAATAATAAACAAAAGATGTCATTTTAAGTCAATTTTCGTTTATAATATTATTAGAAACGATTCGCAAATGAATCATTTTATAAACGGGATTGGAAATCTTAATTTTGATTTCGTCATACCTTTTATTTAAATTGTGCGTTCTTTAAAAATGAAAGATTTTGTTTAATTTCTTTAAAAGAAAACTCAAAATTAAATTAGTAATCTATCTGTATTACACTTACATATCACAAGAAATACCTATGCCACACATGAACGTTATTTTGTAAGGAAAACAGTTATAAGTATTGTTGAAAATAAAAACAATTCAGAACATTATACTAATTAGAAAGGATCGGTTGCAAAGAATGCTGTCTGGATAATTAGAAATTGTACTCACTTTCTCCCCTTGGAATACCATTTCAAGATCTTTCATATTTCTTATTTCTTCAGTCAACTTCGCGTATCGCGTAGTGATACATGGCGAAGTCTTATGGCGAACGCGATGAATTTTCATTTCGATACGAGAATTTTCGATAAATATCGAACTTCGATACGAGAATTTTTTTAAAAATGTGAAATATTTTCTCCTTAAAAAATGTTTACTTACTATGAATAACAATGAAATAAAATACCTATAATTACAAAATACTGCTCCATTTTAAAAAATCAGTCTAAGTATTTTAAAGCACATAATAAACTGTTTTCGTAGTTTAAAAAAAGATTTATTGCCAATATTCAGATTTTTAACTGTGACCTAAACCGCGTAAAACCGATGTGCAACGTTCTGTCTGCTAGCCCATAGAATAACATGTAATCCGCGATCCTAAGAAGTCCATTTTTTCATGCGGATTATATAAAAATTAAGAGTTTTCCTAGATACTAGGTTAGTCTTATCCACTTCGTCAAAAACAGATTCATTTTATATATTAATGTTTTTAAAAAAATCTAGACCGTTTCGGAGAAAAAAAAAAGACAAACTTACACCATCGAAATTGCTTTCAAAATGGGTTTACAGATCTGAAAATATACTGTACGTAGAATTGTAAAAAATTCAGAATAGGATTAGACTGCAGATATAAGACTGTTTTAAAAAAATCAGAACAATAGGACCTATATTTGATGAGTTATTAACAGGCGGCTTTTCGCATTTTCTTTGATGTCGAGTTAGCTGTATATATGAGTTCCGCCATCTACGAATTCTACGATACGATTTAGGCTTAAGGCTGCGTCACTCGGAATACTACCGTCTTCCATGATCTAGTTAGAATCTTTTAGGTAAACATAGTAAATTTTGTCTTCCGCAATTTTTAGCATTTTTTTGCATTTCATTGCAATTTTTCCACATTAGTAAAAGGAATCCAGTTTCCTATTAGCCCAATATAGCAAATTATTACTTTAATGGGAACCCCTTAGTTTGTTTAGATAGTTTCCTTTAAAAATATAAAGTCATATAAATGTAAGAGTGTATGCTGGTGAAGACAGTAAGACTACAACATTAGATTTGTTTGAAATTTTTTTTGTTTAGAAATATAATATCATATAAAGCCAAGGGTTATTTGAAAAACAGACTGGAGTCTGCACAGCATGCCAGAAGGCAGTAGGTCTCCTAACACTAAATCTCTCCCACAGAAAAATTTCTCAATTCACCACTTTTTAAAAGTACATTTAAGGTTATTATTCTGTACCCAAGAGACGACATGCCAACAAGTTTAAAATACAGTAGAAGATCTTTATAATGCAATTCTCTATATAACACACAACTTCTCAGGCTTAAACAATGAATTTTGTGGTTAAGAAGCACATGCATTGATACGTTGTAAGAAACTGCTACTTTTTAGTGGACTAAATTTGATACATTAATTCATCTCCTTAATACAGAAAATTTTTAATTGGTTTGGTCCTGGCATATTTGGACCATGTTTATAAAGTAAATTTAACAATGTGTAAAATGATCTACATTATGCAAAAATTTATAATTTGCATAACTGCTAAATTTAACTCTGTTTTGGAAGATTTCTGGATGTAACAGATGTGTTTTAACCAATTCCATTGATATAGCATCAGACAATATGTTTGTTTAGATGAATGGCATGTGATTAAAAGAATGTAGATTATCTTTCCATATAGAGGAAGAAAGTAATTTATTTTTCAGGTAATGATGTGCTGATAGATATGAGTGGAGTGGGGGAATGAAATAAGGATAGATATGGGGGAAAAGTTATGGATGTTTGTTTGTGAAGCAGATTTAACATATAAAGTTGCTTTTTTCAGCCAATTGTAAGTGCAGTTGTTTATTTTATTTAGAGTTTTATCCCTTGTGTGGAGTAAGAATTAAATTCTTTGTTACCATTTTTCAATAATTCATACATTTCTTTAAATATAAGTAAAAATAAAAAAAGTGAGAATTAGCATTTTCAAGAAATATTTTACAATAAAAAATTTATGGGGAAAAAATGCTTTCTGTGATTTTTGCGGAAAATGTTTAAATTTCCAGATTACTATAAGTAATTTAAAAAAGCATATTGCTTTTAGCAACTTGGTCCTGTTCTTGCATCTTGAAATAAAAAATGATGAGAATATGTTCCTTTTTAACACTAATTAATTTTTATTACAGTAAAATATTCCTATTATGTTTCATTTTTGTACATTTTTTTTTTTTTTTTTTTTTTTTTTTTTTTAATTATACAGGGCCATTTTTCTTGTCACTGACCAATAGCTAATTCCGAAACTGTGAGTTTTAGATGGATAGTTCCAACTGCAAAAATGTTTCAAATGTTGTTGTTCATCATATGAAAATCCATTTTTGTCACATTATTTATTCTTTAAAAGATTACGGAATTAATTTTCTCTTATAGTGCCTGTATTCTATAAATTATAATTAGAAAACTTTCTCCAAACTCTAACGAGTAAAGCAACGAAAATTTCCTTCTTCTATGACCAAACTTTCCAAGTTATGATATTTTGTAGTTTATAAATTTCAGGCAACTTCTGGTACTAATAACAGGTCTTCAGTGCTAAAAAACACTGAAAATTCATAAAATTAAAAGTAACAACTATGTCAAAAAAAAAAAAAAAAAAAAAAAAAAATTGAAGTCTTTACTTCTTGCATCTTGCTTATTACTACTAAAATTATTTTTAATAAATAATAAATAGGGTCAAATAGGGAATTTTTTATTGTAAAATATTTCTTGAAAATGCTAATTCTCACTTACTTGTTAGGGAATGGAGACAGTTTTCTGTAAATATAACTTACAGAGCTCAGGGACTGTATAAAAATTAAAATTTCGTAACTTAAAAATTATTATTTTGATGTAAATGGATTTTCATATGATGAACAACAACATTTGAAACAATTTTGCCATTGAAACTATCCATACCTCTAAAACTAATGGTTTATAAATTAACTTATTTGGTCAACGGTATGAAAGGACAACCTGTATGTAAGTATAGCACTGAAATTGCTTCTTAAATGTGTTTTATTTACTTAGTGAAGTGTTAGTTCTTGTTTAGCTGGTGTTTGCCTCAATCTAACAAGTAAACAGTGTAGTAACATTATATGGCTATTATAATAAAATTTTATAGTATTTTTATAGCATTTTAATTTTGCATAAATCATTACACACTTTGTGTTAAAATAAGTTTGAACAATGCTAACAGTTTTTAATAACATGTTTAATGTAAACAGATTTTAATAACATGTTTAATGTAAACAGATTTTAATAACATGCATTTTTCTTAACAGAAAACAAAAAATGTGCTTCCCAAAATTATTACAAACATTCTGTTTACCACTATTCCATTAAAATGTCTGTTGGTAGCATACCTAGTGATTTGTTGTACATTATAAAAATAATAGATTATTTGAACCAATTATCAGTGATACTGTGGAACGATGTAACCTATTAGCCAAAAGTAACTATTTTGCATTTCTAGGGAAAACATAGCTTTAGAAAGGTTGAATTAAACTGTAATAAATTTTTATTTTCATGAAATGATAGTCATAATTTTTTCCTTCATAAAATTAGTTTTAAAGAGATTTATAATTTATTTAGAGGTTATGTAGTGGCTATTTTCACAGCCATTTCTCCTCTCCCTCCCCTTCTCTAAAAAAACATAAGGAAACATGAATAAATACAATATTTTAATCAACTGCATGTTAATAACAGGTATGTAACTAATAACAATTTTTTATGTATATATGTCATATAATGCACAACACAGATTTTATGTTCAATGATAAAGTTTTAATCTTTTATTCCATTAGTTTATTTTTTTTAACTAACTAAAATTAATATCATGACTTAATTTTTCACCTACTTTAGACATAAAAAGTGAAACCATGGACATCTTCGGAGGAACAAACTGTTCTCTGTAAGTAGGCTTATCTTCTTTAATAGCAGGTTGTGAAGCTTGCTGACCTAACTGACCTAATAACTTCATGTGAATTTTGATTCTTTGTCGAGACAGGGAATCTAAGATTCCAATGCCTGATTCGCTGTTGTTTTCTTCTACAAAGCGAAAGATTTCATTAATGCACAGTTAGAAAGAAAAGCATATGAAAAAAAAAAAAAAAATGTAACTAATCTACATTTAAAATGAAAGATATGAACAAAATGTTTTAAGTTATTAACTTTTCTTATCTTTTCATATGAAGTCAGTAAAAATGATGTGAAAAATAATAAGCTGTATTGTAATCAATATAAGCTATAACTTATTGCACATTTTAGACACAAAAATTCTTATTCCTTTTTCAGAAATAAACACATCAGGATGCACAGAACAATGCACAAAGCTTTTACTGATTAATTTATCTATTCCCTCCTCACCCTCCTTTTTTTGTACTTTTACTAGAGTTTTCTTTCATAGATGTAAAAAATTATAAAGAGGAAACCTTAAATGAGAATTTTATCAGTGCATAATTATAGTCTTTCTGAATTCGATTATTTCTCTGCTAAGTTAAATTGGCAACTGCAAGTATTTTTTTATTATTACTATTTTGTAAACAATGACTACACAAGATTTCAGCTGCAGTCTCCAAACATATTTAAAATAATTTCAATATTTTATAGAATATGTTACTGTTTTAAATAATATACCTTTAGTATGAGGTGCATTCAAGTTCTAAGGCCTCCGATTTTTTTTTCTAACTACTCACCCGAAAACTATGAAACTGGTATTACTTCTCGACGTAATCTCCCTGCAGACGTACACATTTTTCACAACATAGACGCTATGAATCCATGGCCGCAGCGAAGGCTTCTTTAGGAGTCTGTTTTGACCACTGGAAAATCGCTGAAGCAAATCGTGCTGTTTTACCAAGACAATGCACCCGCACATCGGGCTAACGTTACACAACAGTTTCTTCGTGAAAACAACTTTGAAGTGATTTCTTATGCTCCCTACTCACCTGACTTTTGGCTGTTTCCAACAATGAAAGACACTCTGTGTGGCCGCACATTCATCAGCCGTGCTGCTATTGCTTCAGCGATTTTCCAGTGGTCAAAACAGACTCCTAAAGAAGCCTTCGCCGCAGCCATCGAATCATGGCGTCAACGTTGGGAAAAATGCGTATTAGATGTAAATTTCCAACTGGGTGAAAAATGTCCGGACCAGGATTCGAACCCGGGACCTCCTGGCTGAAGCCGCCAGTGCTCTGCCATCTGAGCTATCCCGGACGATTCTGGTCGGACTTTTTCACCCAGCTAACCTTGACGATTACAGCAATAAATTAATTTAGTGTAATTATATTATATTATATTAATCTAGTGTAATTTCGTATCCAGCAATTTCTGGAGTTCCATTATCTGAGATTTATTCTGTTGAGCTGAACCAGGTTTCAGACCAGATGCTGTAATCGTCAAGGTTAGCTGGGTGAAAAAGTTCGACCAGAATCGTCCGGGATAGCTCAGATGGCAGAGCACTGGCGGCTTCAGCCAGGAGGTCCCGGGTTCGAATCCTGGTCCGGACATTTTTCACCCAGTTGGAAATTTACATCTAATATGATTTGTTTACCAATTAGAATAACTGTGTTTATATTAATCTAGTGAAAAATGCGTATGTCTGCAGGGAGATTATGTCGAGAAGTAACACCAGTTTCATAGTTTTTGGGTGAGTAGTTAGTTAGAAAAAAAATCGGAGGCCTTAGAACTTGAATGCACCTCGTATAAAACATCTAAATAAAAGTAATTCTGCTAATCATATTATTATTATTAAAATGATCTGTAGGCTGTTTAAGGCTCCACATAATTGAGAATCATGAGATATTATTTGTTATTTTTTCATTAAATGGAAAAACACACAATTTAAATAGCACAGTTCGGAAATAACAATAAATCTACATAAATGTTCAGACACAGATTTATATAATATGTAGAATAAAGGGCTTCCAGGGGTGCACTCTGTCAAACATCAGATTTATATGTTCATTAAAATAACTTAACTTGTGGAAATAATTGACTTGGGACCTTTCTGATTGACCCAATTTATTTTATTCACAGCTTTATGATACAACCAGAAAGTTGAGAATCTGATTGTTGTTACGGAGGCACCAAGAACTATATTATTGAGACTTACATTTTCATAAGTTAAGTAAGCACTATGACAGCTTTCTCTGTTACATATTGGCTTTTGCTTCAAAATTAATTTGAACATAACTCTATTACTTAAAAAAAAAAATAGTTCTTTCTTCGACCCCCCCCCCCCCTTGTGCAATTGAAATCGGTAATTGAATTCAATTCTTAAAACCATATGGATTTAATCTATGTGTTTTTTTCCTTTTCATAACAAATTTAATTCAATACTTTTAAATATTACACTTTTCTGTTCTCACAAAATCATTTTCTTTCTGGTAACACTCTTTGTTAAAAAAAAAAGTAAATAAAAAAATAAGAAATGCAGCTGTTTGTAATATTATGTCTACATTTTTCTTTTCATCAGCTATTGCCAGCATTGTAAATCAGTCATTCTTAATCACTGCTAAATTTTGGCCGTTGAAGGGAAATTACAAAAAAAGTAAAATATATTTTATGCAAATGAGGTCTCAGAAATTATTTCATGTACGTTATCTTGATTAATGCACAATCTAAAAACATATACCCTTTCTCTGCATTGTGCAATAATAAATTAATGATTATTTAGTATAAAAAGCCATTAACAAATATATACAAATGGAGATTTATGGCGCCGAGGCCATGCACAAGAAACTTTTAATTTGCAACCCAGTGATTCACACGTATAGAAGGGACACCATATTACATTATGCTAAATAGTTGCGCTAAAGCTTTGTACATCTTCGTTCAGTTGCCATAACCTTCGTAAATTGGCGATAATGTGTAACACCAATCCATGTGGACGTCTAGCAAAACTAGGCACTTCTCCTCTGAACCACTGGATGTGTAAGAACTAAAAAAGCACTGCGGCACATATGCTGTCTAAGAAGCTCTCTCTCCCCTCGTGAAGCATGACACTTTTGCATCTTTAAAATGTTAAAGAAATTCTATGTCTTTGTAATTATAGTTGGAGTTTTTATCGTGCTATACTAAGGAACCTGGATCTGAAACTTCATCACAAGCACCTCAAACGTACAAAATCTGGGGAGTTTTTGTGCATGCTCTGGGTTTTTCAATGGTGGCCGTAATATTTTCCAGAAGGGAGCAAAGATGCTAATTTGGAAGGAAACAAATCAATTGGTTTAATATGTTTTGACTGATGTGTTGTCAAGACCTGTATGATTCTTGGGTCTGCGCTTTTGTGATCTCTCAACCACAATCAACTGCAGATTAAGTTGAAATTTGCATTTTGAATCTTAAAACTGATTATAGTTTAATATCTGAAAGTAGTATCAGCTGAGCTGAGAAACACTCTTAAAAGGAGCAGATTCATACTTAGACATTAAGAATTAGAAAATAATTACTTGGAAATTAAATTTTAGATTTAAAATATGATTTTAATACTTTTCATAAGCCCCCTACCCCCTCAAGATGTCCAACAAGCATGCCTGCAAGACTGAACTGAAAGATTAAGAATACAAAGTTAGTAAAAAAAAAAAAAAAAAAAAAGAGTTTTTTCCACTTGCTTTAAGTGTTCAGATTAAAGTTAATGTCAAATTTACAGTCAAATCAGTTTAGGCTTGAGGGCTGAATTTTGCTACTGGAAATTCAATATTTAAAACGAGATTTGAATTTTGAGGGATTAAGGAATGAAATTTAAAATTTTAGTTTTATGCTGGAAGTTCTAGGTTGATGGGCTTTCAGGACAACCTGATCGAACTTTACATAGAAAACATAGTAATATTTTAATACAAATATAAAAATAGTAGGATATAAAACATAAGTACAGTATAGGATCTATTATCCGGCGTCCTGATATCCGGAACGCTCTAAAAACCGGAACGCTAAACGATCCAAAACCAAAACTTAGTGAAAGCTTTCATTTCATAAAAATTTGCAGTTTTTTTTTTCATATTTTATTGAAGAGTTAACATGCTTTATAAATCGATATTTTGAATATTTTAAACTTTTTCTCATACACCACAAGGTACTGTAATATCCCATTAATCTCCCCCCTTCCCTCCAAACGTGGCAAAAAAGCGTAAAGTAATCGCAGAGGCTGCTTACAGGGATTAAAAGAGGCTATCAAAATCTATCACCTGTTAAAATCCGAAAATGTTTATAAGAATAGTCCAAAGCCTCCCCTGATATTCAGATTTTTCTTTTTTTGTTAACCGAGATAATTAAAAAACAGAACTTAAAAAGCGCGAACTCAAAAGCACGCTCTCCCTGCGATCCCACTTATGACGCTCCCGTGAAAGATAAGAATTGAATGTACGCTATCATCGGACATAAGTTCTCTTTTCGATCATTTTTATGACTTCGCATCAGCGTAACCTTTAGAAATATGGGAAACTAACTACATATTCTTAAATTTCGTATTTTTCTGTTTCAAACGCTAAAATCCATTATAAAAAAATTTTATTTTAACCTTTTGAAAAAAAATATTTTCGGAACATCACTTAGAATTTGAACGCGTTTTCTGTGATTGAAAAACTGTTGGCAAGCTCCGACCTTCGACGCCATCTAAAGACGCACCTACAATTCGGCCAATTACGAGAATGAGAGAAACGCTCGTTTTACTGTGAATAGCTGCATCCATCCATGGAACAGTAGAAAAGCAGAGATCGGATAAGAGAAAGGTGATACAGCGCTTGGCGCGATTTTTTTGTGTGTTTGTTTGGGAAGAGGGGGGGGGGGGGTGCTTTCGCGGGATTTTTTTTAGGGTTTTGTTCATCTGACGAAACCCTATTCGTCTCGCTCCTCTGTCTGTCCGTATATCACAGAGCCCATTCTCAGAAACTATACATGTTGGAGACTTGAAATTTTGCATACTTATAGCTGAACACCCAAATCATACGACAAATCATAAAATTTTGAAAAAGTCGTACATTTAACTCTTTAGGCTCACACATGTGTATTTTAAACAATTCTTTTTAAGTGAGCCCTAATTAGGTTGGAGGCATAAAATTTTGCATACTTATAGCTGAACACCTCACATCAAACGAAAAATCATAAAATTTTGAAAAAGTCGTGCATTTAACCCTTTGGGCTCCCACATGTGTATTTTAAACAATTCTTTCTACTGTGAGAACCTATTTAGGTTGGAGGCGTGAAATTTTGCATACTTATAGCTGAACACCTCACATCAAATGACAAATCACAAAATTTTGAAAAAGTCGTACATTTAACCCTTTGGACTCCCACATGTGTATTTTAAACAATTCTTTCTAAATGAACCCCTAATTAGTTTGAAGGCGTGAAATTTTGCGTATTTATAGCTGGGCACCTCAGATCAAACGACAAATCATAAAATTTTGAAAAACTTGCACATTTAACCCTTTGGACTCCCACATGTGTATTTTAAGCAATTCTTTCTATGTGAGCCTCTAATTAGGTTGGAGGCGTGAAATTTTGCATACTTATAGCTGAACACCTCACATCAAATGACAAACCATAAAATTTTGAAAAAGTCATGCATTTAACCCTTTGGGCTCCCCCATGTGTATTTTAAACAATTCTTTCAAAGTGAGCCCCTAATTAGGTTGGATGCGGGAAATTTTGCATACTAGCTGAACACCATCATGCGACAAATCATAAAATTTTGAAAAAGTCATACATTTAACCCTTTGGGCTCCCACATGCGTATTTTAAGCAATTCTTTCTAACTGAGCCCCTTATTAAATTGGAGATTTGAAATTTTGCATATTTATAGCAGAACTCCTGAGGCCAGGCAACAAATGATAAAATCTTGAAAAAGTCTTACGTTTAACCCTTTGAGCTACCACATATATATTTTAAGCAATTCTTTCTAAGAGAGCCACTAATTAAGTTGGAGACATGAATTTTTGCATACTTACAGCTGAATACCTCAGACCGCACAATAAATCATAAAATTTTCAAATAGTCTTATATTATTTACTCCTCCGGGCTCTAACTTGTGTATTTTAAGCAATTTTTCTAACCTCCGACCTTTTCACCAGGGGAGCACTTTCCAACTTTTGCCGACACCCCTTTGACCCTTCTTTCATATTATGCACCATAGCCTTACATATTTTAGTTCCACTTTTTACCGCCAAGGGCACCTACTTATCTCGGGTGCTATGGGTCCAATCCCTTCGACTAATATATCTACGGATAGTATGTAAAACAGAGTTTCGTTCGGATAGAGATTTGTTTAGAATAGAGTGCGCCCCTGGTTGCGAAATGTGGAAGTAACAGATTTTTCAAAAGGATAAAGTGTTTTGAAAGGAGTATTAAACGAAACCCTCTGTGCAATCTGTGATCACACTTGCCCACTTGTTTAAATATCAAATTTGTTTAAAAAATAGGGGAGGGTGGGTTAATGGAATATTACAGTAATTATGCATTTCTTTTTCTCCGCGAATTTGCGGAAGTCTGCATTTTAAGTGTTGAAAATTTTGCCTCTCGTATTTTTCTGTCCACTTTCCATGCGATAAATTCATAAGCAAAACAAAAATAAATAAAAAGTCAACTTTCAATATATTCCCCTCCCTCCCTCCCCAATTATTAGATGAAGATGCAGTTCAAGTTTGTTTCAATATAGACAATAATGCTCCACTTAGTCATCAGATGACATACAGAGAAATTTTTGAAATGATGACTAAAGATGCATCTGATGATAGTAGTGATGATGATGACAAGAATGAGGAGGTAGAAAAAATATCTAATAAACAAATGATATTTTACACTCAATTAATTCAAGGCATGGAACAAAGAAGTTATTTCCATGAACAACAAATAATGTCCTTATATAAAATTTAAGACTAGCTTTTAAAAGAGAAACGTTACAAGCAGCCAACTTTAAAAGGATTTTTCCAAAAAACTAATTCCCAAGCATCTGTATCTGAACCCCAAAACTAAATATTATTTTTGATCTTGTTCATTTGTAAGTTTTATTATAATTTAAAATTATTACATAACTTTTTTTTTTTTTTTTTTTTGTAAATAAAAATTAATTAAACTTTTCCTTAATTGTGTTTTATTGAATTAATTCAACAAATGTGTAATACGGTATTTTTAATATTATTTATGCTAACCTGTATTTCATATTTATGTACATTAGAAAATATTTGTAATAGTGTTCCGAATTACGAAAAAAACCCCTTATCCGGAATGCCCCAGGTCCCAAAGATTCCGGATAACGGATCCTATACTGTATATGAAAACATGAAAATACTGTTACATGATATATATTTTGTTTTTCTTTTTACATAATAATTAAAATATACTGAATTAATAAGCTGTATAAATGGAAAACAAAGAAATATATCAATAATTTTTATCTCTTTTACGGGATTTGTCAAGTCCTGTATTGTGAATCTCTTATCACATCAATTGGTATGTTTTCAAAGAAAATAAATAATGTGTATTTACAATTATAGTATTAATAATATGGAATTATCCAGGTAAATGTGATTAATGAAAACTACAAACTTACGTACAAATATTCAAACTAAAAAAATTTTTCAAAATGTGAGATTATTAAAATTATTTTAAAAAATATATGTATAAGTGTTGAAACTTTATTTAAAAAGTTCAAAATATGCAGAAATATAAAATTATTTAAAATTAAAAGAATGTGTAAATATTTAAAAATAATATAATACAAAATATTAAAATATGTACAAAAATAACATGTGTAACATATTAAACTTATTTACATATACATAGTGTTGTGTTAATCATCATCCGAGGTTTTCACATAAAAAAAAAAAAAAATAAATAAATAAAAATGAATATGTGAATTTAGAAACTTTTGGGGTGGAAACATGTTTTCATAAAACCAATTGCCCAATAATTAAAACTATATAAAATATTTATAAAATAGTAGAGAAGTTGAACCTAACCAAAATTTAAAAAGATCTTTAGAAAAAATCATAAAATGGTAAGGATGAGACTTACATATTTTACCCTCTTAAACTGGAATTGCTCAGATTGATTTTTAAAGCAAAATCTGCCCTTTAGAGGGTGATTGGATTCAATATCTTCATTTAACTACTTAATGCAAATACTAAAATTCAAACATCAATTAACTTTATACTAAAAACTTAATATGAATAATTATTTACATGGAATTCTATACATGATACTTGTAAAAATTGAATGAAGTGTTAAGCCTTTCAGTAAAAAAATAAATAAATAAATAACCAAAATAAACACAAAACTTCACATAAGCCAATATATACAAACATTAACAATTCAATACTGCAAATATGAACTTGAAAAATGAGAATTACTGGAATGGAAATAAATTCCAGATCTTCAGATGCAAGTTTATTATTTGATGCCCTATAACCATTTTCTTTTCCCTACAAATTTTATGAAAAAGTAATAGGAAATTTTGAAAGAACAAAAATACATATATGAATGACTAAATAATGATTTCAATGAAAGGCATGCTCCTTTCATTTTATGGAAAAAGTACAACTAATGAAAGAATTTAATAAAAAACAACAACAACAACAAAAAAAAAACAGTATTTGTACAATACAACAAGCATTAAAATAAAACAAAATATAGCCAGCGATTACATTCTTGCTTCATCTGATAAAAAAAGAAAGAAAGAAAAAAAAAACTTAAGCTTACTGCCCTAAAAATTTGTCCCTTTAAAACAGCTTTAGAACATTAAAATTTAGAGTTTTAATTGTAAAAATACTGGAACAAACAAATTTAATTGACACTCAAGCAGAACCTGATTTCATAAATCAAATGTTATTCTAGAAAATAAAGAATGCAAAAAATAAATCTTCAATGTGTAATTAAAATTAAATACAAAACTTATTTATTTATTTTGTTGTTCTCTTTCAACTGTTAAGATTTAAATAACATTTATGTACATACATTTTGGTTGAAATTCTAGCATTAGTCCAATTGCACATACAAGAAAATAATATTAGCTAAATAAATCATATCTGCAAATAGGACTTGACCCATATTCCTTTCTTTCTTTTATATCACAAAAGCATCTAAACAATGGCCAGAATTTAACAAAATAATAAAAATAAAGAAAAACACTCAATTTCACTACTGGGTGATTCACTTTTTCTCTCATAAGCGAAAAAAACATTTGGCCTTAATAAAAGCAGTTTGGATGTCATGATAGATCACATGTCAAGACTATGCAGTGCTAAGCTAAACTTAAGTCATCTGTCCAAGTTTAGCTTAGCACTGCATAGTCTTTTTTTTGGTTACATATAGGAAGAGAAAAAGTCTTTGGAGAGAACAAAATTTAATTACATCGATCTGATTTGGATATTTCTTTTCTTTTTTCGCAATAAAGAAAGTATTCTATCCTTTTATTGGCATATTTAATTAGATTAATCAAGCGATATGGAGAGATATTCTTTGCACACATGGAATACAAGGGAATAAGTTTCACCATGGACAGGATTTATGATGATTTCCTTCAAAGTGATACCATAGTACTTTCATCTTTTCATGTCAAAGGAAACAATTTGTTGCAAAAAGGGTGGAGACAGAATTCCACTGTTCGTGGTGAAGATTTTAATTTTCTTTTTATCAGTGATAATATAACTGTACTGTACAGCTTTCTTCCAAGGGAAAAAAAAAAGAAAAATACACTCCATAGGAAATATCAAGTTTTATGATTTACAATCAGGAGACGACATTTTTTCGTAAACCACTACAATTGGAAAATTTCAGGAAATTATAGTAGTTCTAGTTCAGAAAGGCCTAGGATTTTAACAAGCATTACCATCCAGCTGACTTTTTGTCAGAAATCATGATTCATGTAGAATATTGGTTTATGTAATATTAAAATAAATTGGTTAGTGAAAATGATTTTATCCACAGTTCTATGATACTTCCAGATAGTTGAGAGTCTGATCGTTGTTATATAGGTCCAGTCAGGGTTCTTGCTGCCGCTCGCCATTGCGCCAAATCACGACAAAACGTTTTATTTGGCGAGTAAACGGATGATTAAACACTCACCAAATTGTGAATGCTCAATTTTTGCTCATATTTTTTTTTTTTGTGTGTATCAACCAGTACAGGCGATACTCTTATTTACATTACTGAACGATTGCTGTCACTTATCATGTTCAATCGCATCATACAATTTACAATATTTTTAGAGATACTAACCCAACACCAATTCAATTTAGCTTCAGTCAAAGCCACAGTAAACAAGAATGTCATTTCAATATGTTTTAATGTGCCCAATAGGCAACAGTACTATATTGAAATAGCCTTTGAAGTATGGTCTTCAATGTAGTCGAAGAATTCTAGAAAAATAAAGTTTTTGATACATTTTGTTGTTTATATTTTGAATTTTTTAGAATTCATTGAAAGTAATATATTGAAATCCTGAGTTAACTGGGATTGGAATTTTTATTTTATAGCATTTTATTGAGTTAAATCAAATTTTAATTTTTTTTCTTGATTGTGCAAGACATTTAGAATACAGTTATTTTTTTAGTTTCTGTAGTGGGTAATTAAATTTAGATGGAAAACTGATCTATAAACAGTTTCAAAAACTTAGGTTATTTCAGAACATATTGAGAAAAAAAAAGGGAGGGGGGATATGTTAAGGCTTAAGGGGTTAACTTTCATTGTTTCACAACAAATTTATTTTGCTGATTTTTTTTTTCATTTGGCGAATGGTTTTTGCTTCTGATTAGCCAAATTGCTAATGTTCATAAAAAGTCAGCGAGAACTCTGGGTCCAGTCTTTACAAAATCTGTATTTTTCATAGACATTCTGTGTTTTTGATTGGCACTTGTAATATTATCCAGCAGGGCAGAGAGGTATCAACTTGGAAGAAAAGTTAAACTTAATTGGTTTAACAGGTTTTGATTGAAACACGCTCAAAATCTGTATGATTCCTGGACCAACTCTTTTGCAGGCCTGAACCACAATCAACTGCAGATGCATTCACATTTGCATTTTCAACCTTAAAGTTGGTTACAATTTAATATTAGAAAGTAATATATGTTGGGCTGAGAAACAAGCTTAAGAGAGGCAGTTTCAGTATTAGACATTAAGAGTTAGAAAATATTAACTTCGAAATTAATTTAAATGTTAGATATATATATTACTGACCACATTATAGCATTAAAAATCAAACAACAAAGCATCTCAATTAAAAAAAAAATTGAGTTTTAAAAATTGCCAAAGAACATGGAAATCGGATAAAAAGCAACCTGTATTGAATGATAATCTTTGCAAGACCTATTTATTGATTTTGGTTTATAATAACCAGTTTTATAAAGTGACAGAAAATTAAGATAATTATAACACAAAAATGTTAATTTTTCTTATTTCTAATATGTTTTCATGATACTAATGTGATTTATGTCATGGATTCTAAGTGAAAATAAAGCTGAACTTTTCATAAGAACAGGTGAATGAGAAATTGCCTAGAAACATTTCCAGTCATTAAATCTTTAACAAAGGAAATAAGTTCAGCACCTTTTGTATCTGATGAATGGTGGCTTTGTAGCCCTAATTTTGAGAAAAAAATAATTTTTCATTATAATGATCTATGGAATGAAAATAACCATACAGCACACATAGAATCAAACAATGACTTTCAATAGTGTAAGGTAAGAAAGGGAAGTATGATTCATTATAATATGAATATAAAGCTGCAACATCTACAAAAGCAGTTGACTGCAAAGGGTTCTATGAATATTTCCAGGGGAAAATGAATCAAACAGATAAATTTCAGGAAGGTACTTAACAATTCTAAAAGTCACTAATGACTTTAAAAAATCGCAAGGTTTGAGATAATATTTCTAATTACATGAGGATTACACTCTAGGGCTTGATGTGCGCTTTATATATGCAAAGTTTATTGGACTGTTTATTACCGGACATCTCAACAGAATCATTTTGATCAGGGAACTTAACAAACTCAGCACTTCTTGTATCTGATGAGCGATGGCTTTGAAGCCCTGTTTTAGAGAAAAAGGGATATAATTTTTCATTATGCTGGTTGATGTAATAAAAATAACTATACAGCGCAAGCAAATGTTACTAAAATCAAGACTTTTAATATAGCATGTGATAGCATAATTCATTATGATATCTATTTAGCTGTGGTATCTATTATAGCAAGAGATTGTGAAAGCTTCTATAAATATTTTGAATTAAATCTTCAACAAAGAAAAAGAACTTTGGGAAGGTAATTAGCAACTCTAAAGCCACTAGCATTTATAACATTTAAAAATTTTACTTAAATATGTCTAATTATAAAAGGATTGCATTCTAGAGCTTGAGATATGCTTTATCTATGCAAAGTTGTTGGACTTATTTATTACCAGACATGTCAATAGACTCTTTTCGATCAGCGAACTTTACAAACTCTGCTTTCCTTGCATCTGAGGAACGATGTTTTTGAAGCCCTATTTTGGAGAAAATGGAATGTAATTTCTCATTATGCTAATCCACAGAACAAAATAATCACATGGTACCAATAAATACCACCAGAATCAATCAATATGCTTTTCAATAGATTCTGTGATGGAAGAGAAAAAGCTTGTATGATTACATTAGTCAAATCTTCAGTCTAGCAAAAAATTCTGAAAAGGTAATTAACCAATTTAAACAGATTAACATTTATAAAATTTACAAATTTTGAAATATTTCTTGTTACTGAAGATATTTAAAATATTCCCAATTACCAAACTTGATATAACCTTTATTTAGACAAAATTATTGGGCTGTATGTTACAAGACATGTCTACAAAGTTATTACAATCTCACAGCTTTACAAACTCAGTACTTCTTGTATCTAAGATTTTTTTATTATGTGGATCAATGGAATGAAAATAACATCACAGTGCAAGCAAAAGTTATTTCATGAGAATTAACCAATATGAGTTTTAGTACGTAATAAAGTAACTAAGTAATAACAATAACAAAGAATGTTATAAAGTAACATTAATTTAAGACATAAAATCCCCCTCTTATTTTTCCTTTGGCTTTTTCACATTTATTTTTTTTAATAGTGATTCAATGCTATACATTTTACAATCATTCTATTAGATGATACCAAGTAAAATATTTTATTTTTGTCTTATTAGTTACTGAAATACAGACTCAGTTCTTTGAAAACCTATTTAAGACGATTCTCAAAAAATATTTTTCCCCGCTCAACAATGCAAAACTGACACTTTTTCTGACACACCTAAAAAAATAAAAGCATGATCATTGAAGAGATTTGTAATCTAACAGTTTTTTTTTCGCTTTACAATAAATAAATGAATTAGATCATGAGTTATAAGTGATTGTTGTCTTAGGAGGGAATCCCCCCCCCCCCTTTCTTGTGCTTTGGAAATTTAATTCAAAGCCCCAACTTTGACAGCATTTTCTGAAAAAACGTCTGCCTGTACTGAAAAAAGGAAAAAACAAATTGAGTTTGATTTCTTATAAAATAGTTTCTTACTAAAAGCACCTGACAATTTGATTCGTTTGCGAACAAAAATGAATTAAAAAATGTATCAGAAAGTAGCCAGTTTGGATTTGAGAACAGCTTTAAACAATGATTCGCTGTTTGAAAATCAGCAAGATTCACATACATTGTATTGTCGTGGAATGCTTCAATGTATATAATTATTTTCAATCTAACCATGTTGAAACTACTTCTTTGAAGGATTGTAGAGCAGTAAATATCAAAGCAGTTTTTTTTATAAAAGAGAAAATTTCTGAACTCATTTAAAAAAAGGAGAAAAAAAAAGTTAGGCAGTTTTAAATTATTACAATGCAAGCTTATACAATAAATGCAATCTTTAAAAGTATCAATAATTTGAAACATGAAAAAATTAACTTCCAACCCTTATCCCTCCCCTCTCCCTTGAAAAAACATATATAAAGTCATTCACATAACAATCTCGAAAAAGAAGCTGAAGATGTTTCTGCTGTAAAACAATTGCAGAAGTATTTATATCTAACTATAAAACATAATATGATGTACATATAGATAAAACTATATATATTATATTCATAGGTGTAGTATCTGTATAAGATATAAATATTATATTCTTTCCAACAAAAAACTACAATCTTAAATATCTTTTACCGTTAAAAACCACCAACCTGATTAAATGTATTTAATAAATGTATACAACATTACTGTTTTGCATTATTTCAGTTTGCATTAAAATTATTTACCATGTTTTCAGAATAAGTTTCTGATTTGGTCAAGTTTATGTTTTGATAAAAATTTTCTCGTGACAGATATTTTTACGCTGGTAGAGCTCCTGGTGAGGAACTGCATAACTAAAAACTTGTAGTAATTATTTTCTCTTGCGTTTATATAGCCCCTAGGGAGGAAATAGGGCAACTGTTTATTTTATGTTTTACTATATAACAGCAATACTACTGTTAAATATTAGATTAGATTCAATTATTATATTAGATTAGAACAATTCACTATCCGTTAATTCAATTGAAAAATATGAATATCAAATTCACAATATATCTTTACTTAATAGGTGCTAAAAATACAAATGTTAAAAACATTTTAAAAACAATGCAGATGTTGAGAACATTGAGTCACATGATGTTTAAAATCCGAGCACTTTCGACTGAACCATCAGTCGTCATCAGGGAAAAGAGCACCGCCGAATGAAAGACAAACAGCTGGTTAAATATCAAAGGGCGAAACCAAACGAACCACTAAATAGGAGGGTGGGAAGGATGGAAAAAACAGAGAGGAGCAGCCAATCAGAAAAAGAGAGAGGGGGGGGAGAGGGGGGGGACAGGGAGGAGGGAAAATGGTTAATCAAAACCAAATTCCCCTGTAACCCCTAGAATTTTAAACCAGATTCTTGGTATGTTATAGGATAGAACATCATTACAGGTACTCTTGCCTTTTGCTAAAATTTCCAACGACTCTCTAATTATACAAATATTATAAAATGAAGCGTGTGCGATGATTTTAACTTCTTTGAATAAGATATCAATGTCTTTAACTTGACTTAGCCGGGATAGAGCTGTGGATGGTCTACCCTTTTTTAAATCTGTCATATGCTCCTTAATCCGTTCCAATAATTTCCGAGTGGTCATTCCTATGTAAGTATACTTTTTTGAACTGCCTCCAATCCTAAAAGGGACAATATAAACTCCGGATTTATCAAAATTGTCTATAGGATCGACCTGTCTGTATACCAGTTGCTCTAATTTTGTCGGTGGTTTAGCGATAAGTGTAACATTATATTTTTTTAATGCATACTTAATTCTTTCAAAAAGATGTGGAATATATTTCATACTGCAAAATTTAGGTTTTTAGCAAAAATAAAGAAAAAGCTAAATTTTGCAGTATGAAATATATTCCACATCTTTTTGAAAGAATTAAGTATGCATTAAAAAAATATAATGTTACACTTATCGCTAAACCACCGACAAAATTAGAGCAACTGGTATACAGACAGGTCGATCCTATAGACAATTTTGATAAATCCGGAGTTTATATTGTCCCTTTTAGGATTGGAGGCAGTTCAAAAAAGTATACTTACATAGGAATGACCACTCGGAAATTATTGGAACGGATTAAGGAGCATATGACAGATTTAAAAAAGGGTAGACCATCCACAGCTCTATCCCGGCTAAGTCAAGTTAAAGACATTGATATCTTATTCAAAGAAGTTAAAATCATCGCACACGCTTCATTTTATAATATTTGTATAATTAGAGAGTCGTTGGAAATTTTAGCAAAAGGCAAGAGTACCTGTAATGATGTTCTATCCTATAACATACCAAGAATCTGGTTTAAAATTCTAGGGGTTACAGGGGAATTTGGTTTTGATTAACCATTTTCCCTCCTCCCTGTCCCCCCCCTCCCCCCCCCCTCTCTCTCTTTTTCTGATTGGCTGCTCCTCTCTGTTTTTTCCATCCTTCCCACCCTCCTATTTAGTGGTTCGTTTGGTTTCGCCCTTTGATATTTAACCAGCTGTTTGTCTTTCATTCGGCAGTGCTCTTTTCCCTGATGACAACTGATGGTTCAGTCGAAAGCGCTCGGATTTTAAACATCATGTGACTCAATGTTCTCAACATCTGCATTGTTTTTAAAATGTTTTTAACATTTGTATTTTTAGCACCTATTAAGTAAAGATATATTGTGAATTTGATATTCATATTTTTCATTTATATTTTAAGGTGAATCTGTCGTTCTTTGAAAATATAGTTTTTCTATATTTATTTAATTTAAAGTTAATTCAATTATTGAAAACTTTTAGAGTTATGTGAAGTCTTTATGGAATATAGTTAATGACAAACAGGTAGACAAGCAGAAATATTATACAATTTTTCAAGTAGCATATTAAAATTTTCTTGAGTCTGTAAACATATACAGTAACTTCTGATTATCCGTCACTCATGGGACCGACGGTGTGGGGAATAATTGAAAGACAGTACAAGACCATTACTAAAATTACATTTTTATATGACAACTAGGGGGCTCTGCCCCCTGCAAGCTATGCTCACCAACCCCCGTTCAGACACCGCAGAATCTAAAATCACGCTAATTTGATTGGTTTTTAAAAGATTAGAGAAGATTGAATTATAATGAAAAAACCTATGGCGATTTTCCTGTAAATGGGTTTCCATTCAATTCCCTTTGATTGCGAAAATTTAAGTCCGAATCATTTGCTGTTAAGACATCCAATGGTTGTTTTCGTGTTTGATTAAAGAAGATCAGTTAAACATTTGAAAAGAAGCTAAAATAAAAGGAATTAAGTAAACAGAGTCTTTGCCGACTGGTATTTTTTAACAGCGTTATAAAACGATTGATATAATACAATTTACTACAATTACTGCAATTTACTGCTTTAACCCCTTCAAGGGCAGTGGTTCATTTTTGAGCCACTTAATTTTAATTCTTAAATGCCACATTGGCACCAGAATATTAGAATGAAAATTTTTCTTTTATTAAGTAAGTGAACAAAAGCATTTTCGTATTTCGAAATTTGTTTGTAAATTCCGGTGCCATTCACTGATTTCAACATTTCACGAATAGAAGTACCTGCCCCTGAAAGGGTTAAATGCATATTAATGTATTTATTATTTTAAAGTTTCCTTTCTCTTTTAATATTCACGTGTAAATGCAATTTTCAGGACATAATTTTCAATATTTTCCTGCTTTTAACACATGCTCATTTAATAGTAATTTTAAAGTTTTTTTTTTCTATTTTTAATAGCCATGTGTAAATAAATTTGTAATCGTTAGGAAATATTATTCTTTGCGCTGTTTTTAGAATTGAAAACAATTTCTATAATAATAGCCTAAGTCATGTGACTATCATCAACAGTTCCTTCGCTTTTCATAAGAAAAGTTTCCATTTTGATTAAAGAATCAAAGTTATTTTTTCGAATAAAACTACATAAAAGTTGCCATGATCGCAAAAAATTCTTTGTACTTTTATGTTAGCCGGGTTCAAATCTCGACAATAGCTTTTTTTTTGGTACTTTTCCGTTATACGGACACCATGCCGAAATGTATGCTAATGCACCAATTATTTCAACCCTGATTGTGAAAAGGATTTTTGGTACTACTTAGTTATCCGGTCAACCAAAAGCTTATCGCCAAACTATAAGATTAAATGCCAATAATGGTTGATCGTAAATGTCACATTTACTTGACTTTAAGCAAGTTACACGTGTTTACGTCATAAAGTGATTTTTATTTCGACGATTTATTTGTATTTTTATTAATGTTATACTAATTTATTTGTTCTTTCGTTATTTTTTAAAAAAATGTCAATTTGTTAATTTGGCGATTTATATAATTTGGCGAAATTGGTTGACAGGATAACTAAATAGTACCGGATTTTTATTGTAAACCATGCGAAACATTGTGATTTGCTATTATTTGCTATACTTTATTGTATAACAGTTATTTGTTCACTTATTTTAAGCATATATTTGTGATTTAGTAAAATAGTTCGTAAAAGTCTGTAGTTTCCAAATGTTATATTTTTTAAAGGCTCACTTTACTATCGACAGTGTTTTTTCTTTTATTTTTGAAATGTTTCAATTCAGGTGATTTTCATTTTGCGCCAACTATTGCACTTGGTGACAATGGTGTCCGTATAATGGAAACATACCATTTTTTTTAAAAACTCGTAAGTTAGCACTTTTTTATTTTTCGAGTGGTAAATTAAAACGGTACTACTTGGTTATCCCATTGACCAAAAATCTATCGCCAGACTATAAGATTAAATGCCAATAATGGTTGATCATAAATGTCACATTCACTTGACTCTAAGGAAGTTACATGTGTTTACGCCATCAAGAGATTTTTATTTTGACGTTTTATTTGTATTTTTATACTAATTTATTTGTTCTTTCGTTATTTAAAATAAAAATTACGTCAACTTGTATAATTTGGCGATATTGGTCATCTGCTATGAATTTGAAATTAAATGTCATGATTTCTTGCATTACTTAATGTTTAACACAGATGTCATATAAGCACCAGGTTTGGCGTGATATTTTTTACGACAATTTGGCGAAAACCTCGTTTTCGAATACCAGTTACATTATTTATTTTAAATTATTTTCTATTGTTTTAAATTATTTTCTATTATTTTTAAAATGAAATAACAATAAATTAAAAAAAATTATTTAATAACTATAGAATAAAGCAATTTGTAACTTTTTTTTTAAATAAAAAGAAAATAAACGTAAATAAACATTTATTAATGAATAAGCAACAATAGCCAGCTTACCATGTCAGGAAAAATAATGCCGTTTTGGCGCCAATTATGTACCCCGGTGTGTATATGACACCGGAACCTAATATTTTTCTTTTCGTTTTGCTCAAAAAAAAAAAAAAAAAAAAAGAAAGAAGTGAAAGCCATTAATTTTAAATGTTTCAGTTTTAAAGAAGTGTTTTGTATTAAATAAAATTATAACGAAATAAATAAAAAAGCATTTTTCTAAGGAGATTTAAGGGAGGCCAAACTGGTCGCCAAATTAATTTAAAATTAATAACCTTTTCTGAAATTTAAAAAAAATTATCTGTTATGATTGAAATTTGAGTTGCCATCATTAGAAAAAAGTATTTAAAATTAGAAAAAAATTAATATTTCGAAAACTAATTCGAATTTAAAAATTCTAATACCAGTTTTGAGATCTGTGGATCAATACGGATTTTTGGTGTTAATTTCATCGCAAAGTATTCCCTATTTCAGGAGAAATCGCCGTGAAACGTAATCAGTTGTTTAATCAGTCGTTTCATAGAATTGTTACATAAATTCGTTTCAATTCAGTCGTTTCATTAGGATTTTATATATATAGGGTAGATTTATAAATAAGAATATTTAAAGGATTTTTTTTATTTGTTGTTTATTTTCATTTATAAAAAGTATAACTGATATAATAAAAAATCTATTAATCAGACAAATTTAGATTTTTGGTAAATGAAGCACCTATTTTCACCGAAAGTAATTCATTATATCTCTTTCCTTGCATTTTGCTTGTGCTTTTACTGCAGCAAGGTTACAAAATCTACTTAATAAAAGTATGTGGGATGCATTGAATCTGCTTCCTCTTGCATCTCAAACCAAACGCATTTAGATATATATGTTATATTATTTATAATAATAATATTATATATATATATAATATATAGGAATATATAATATAGTAGATATATTAGATGCATAGTCTGCATGACTGACTCCTGGATGATCATTCCCCAATTCATCACATTCATCTGATCCCGTTTCTCTGGATTCAAAAGATTTTGAATAATTTCACCATCCGTTAATTCTTCACAATCAATATCATTCCTGTCACAATTAAGCAAGCCTATGATTTCATCCACAGAAATATTTTCTAGCTGCTGTTGCTAATGTCAGACAACCATTTTACTCAAAATAACGACTTCTCACTCGGGTTTATGTGCATTTGAATTTTCTTTGTTCGTTTCTGATTAAAAAATAAATAAAAAATAGGAAAGGCAGGTTGCGGTTAACAGAGGGTGATGGTTGGTAGAGTGGCGGATAATTGGAAGTTTACTGTATACCCATTAGAAGGCACTACCAACAATAAACAGCCATACATGGTAATGTATCAAAAATCTTTCAAGGGGCTATGCAAAAGAATCATAAATATTTCAGACATTATTTTCAATAGGGAACATACAGGGAAGCATTTCAATACTATTGGTAATGTATTCAAATTATTTTGTCTTGTTAAAGAGCTTTCAATGCTATGCACACTATCTTCCTTATAAAACATATCATTAGATGACCATAATATTCATATTCAATTTCCATGACCATTAATTTGTGTTCTCCTATTTCCAATTTAAAACCCATTATATATATAAAAAAGCATACTTTGCCTTATGATTTTATACATAAATTCTACATTTATTTATGTTACAATCGTAACGTTGAAATATTTTACAGTTAAATATTTTCAAACATAAAAACAGAACCTAAAGAAACCCTTTAGTACTTTTCAGTACATTTCTTTCTTTCTTAATATAATTAAAATAATGAATAATAATTCCTAATAAATTATTTCATGAAAAACACTAACAAGAGAGCCCATTTGAAATATTAAACTTACTTTCAACTGATGGAGAAACAGATGCATCCAGAGAAGATGTACCAGTAGAAACATGTAATAAAATTTTCACGCCTCCACCAAACAATAGGGCCCAAGTTTCTTTACTGAACTGTTGACCAACAAGGCGGTACAACACATGACAATCGCAAGTTGATAACGCATGAATCAACTGGCTCAGATATACACTAACAAAAGCTTCACACAACAATGTGTGTAATTTTGGAGAATCTTCATCTTTATCTTGAGCTAAAAGGGCTCTCAAAGATGAAACACCTATATAAAAAGGAATAAAAAATCATTCATTATATACATAGAAGCTTAGTTGATCTAAATCAAAGCACTTAAAATCATGGTTTAACTCATGAATTAAAGAAAAACTAGTTGGATGTGCCAATCCCAAAACTTTCTTCTATCTTATACATCTTAATATTTCAAAAACTAGTTACACATGTTAATACTTCAATATTATTAGTTCATTACTATACCAACTTTGATTTTCATCTTAAATTCCTGCTTCAGTCAATGAAATGAACTAAAAACGAGTTAATCTATATCATGATATTTGTTCAAATTAATAGTTTTCCTTATTCTGTTGTTATCAGATGTTTGCGAATAGCCGGCTTAGCAGGAAGTGAATTCCCGCCTTTGCTCGAGCCGCCGATGGACAATAGAACTACGAAAAATCAAGAAAAGTATACAAAAATTGCTATCACAGAGCCCCTTTAACGCGCGATATTTCTGAATCAAGGAGGACCTGTTGGCCAAAGCCAAAAACATGCACAAAATATTTGGTTCAATTGTATGCTTAATTTTATACACTTTTCCATTGTACAATAAAGAAAATGGTACAGACATCGTAATTATAGCGGCCCCTTCCAGCGGAATTTTTCCAAATTCAGGGAGGACCTTCATGCTATGACCAAAAAGAAACACAAAAAATTTGGCTCAATTCTATGCATAACTTCATACACTTTTTGATGGTACAATATTTAAAATGGCGCAAAAATCGCTATTAAAGTGCCCCCTACCGGCGATTTTTTTCCAAATTAAGGAAGGACCTGCTTGCCATAGCCAAGAACTTAAAATACAAATTTGGTTTAAATCTGTGCATAACTTCATACACTTTTCGATGGTACAATATGCAAAATCGCTATTACAGCGCCCCCTAGCGCCGAATTTTTTTCAAATTCAGGGAGGACCTACCTGCCATATCCAAAAACTTAAAATAAAAATTTGGTTCAATTCTAAAATAAATTTTGTATTCATGCATTTTTGCATAAGAGTGCATCAAGATCTGAATATTTATAAAACTAGTTATAGTATGAACCTCATTTGCCACGTTTGAGGTACAATTTTCAGCTTGCTCCATTTTTACGAGAGATTACTTTTTGGTAGTCCTTATCACTATTCACCCGATTTGGCATTCTCACATTGTTTTTTATTTCCCAATTTAAAGCAACAGCTTGTGAAATTTTTTTTATATAAAATGAGAAACTTATTGCTGTAACAACTGCTTATTTTACAGACTTGGATAAATCATATTTTATGGATAGTATTTAAAAAATGAACATTGCTGGAAGAAGTACATAGACTTAAAAGGAGACTATATAGAAAAATAAATAAGTTTTTTGCCAGAAAAATAGCCCTTTTAATTTTTGTACGGACTTATTGAACATCCCTTGCATAACACAACATTCTTTTTCCCATTTAATAGATATTCTTTTTACCAGCTGTACATAAACTTTAGTGCAATTAGAATTTTGGAGCTGTTGAACCAGTTTCTTTTTTATTTGATAACCAGAGGATAGCCCGTCAGAATGGCATGCTTTCATTTTTAAAAGAATTGAAAAATCAAATCCAAACAGTTAACATTCATTCCTGATGTCATTTGAAAGAATATATTTTTTAGGAATAACAATGGAGTCGTTCATGGCTAAGAAGAAAAAATTAAAACAGCCGAATATAAAAATTCTAACAATATTGCATTTAATACACCTCTTCATTTGCCTTAAATTGCATTTTTTAAAAAAGCTTTAATGCATGGAGTTCATTCAGATCACTATATTGCCAATGAGCTCCATGGTCTATATTTTAATGAATCTCAAAGGAATGAATAGAAAATAATCATAATTAAACATTGTTTTTGAAATTGTGAAATGATTACAAAAAGCAGTAAAATATATTCAGTTTTATATTGCCATTGAGCAAAATTATTGTATCCATGGTCTATATTTTAATGAATCTCAAAAGAATCAATCGCATATTCTTTACCATCGCTGATTGCTGAGTGATACGATTTTCAACGCAAGATATATTGAAAGACATACATATTTCAATGTAGCTCATCACTCCAGTTTGTTTTTGTTTTTTCCAATCTTTCTAAAAAGGTTAATCTTATGCAGCTTTATTGAAAAAATTAAATCTCTGAAAATTAAAATAAAATGGCTGATTTTAACAAAAGACTATCGGGATCAGGATGAGTTCACTCCGGAAGTAAAATACACTTAGCACTATTATATATATAACTAGTTGCAATTAAAAAAATTGTACAGCCATTAGGTATGTTTTAGAAAAAGTCACATATCAGACATTAATGAACAATTTCTTCATGGTAGAATCTTGTAACCTTGAAAATACTTCATTGCATCCTGTTCTGTATATGGATATTCCAAAACTTTATAATTTTTTTTCAAAGTGTAAGAAAAAACAGAGAAATAATTTATATCCTTCATTACAAAAACTAAATTGGAGTATCCATAAAATTGACAACAATGAACATGACATCATACTTATATTATTGGCATTTAACTGCGTTCTTTGGGATCAGATTTCATATACCATAAACAGTTGACGAGAAAGTAAACAAGAATCTTTTAATTTATAATGCACAGTATAAAAATGTTTTAACATACAGCATACTTTTTTGTAGATTTATTAGATAAAGTAAACAGAAGATTTGGAATTATCTGAGAATAGAAACAGATGCATTAAATTTTCCTTAAAAAACTCCATCTAACTCATTAATAAAATTTAATGCACTCAGAAGAGTTTTTGCCTATGGCTGGACAACAAAAAATGTAAAACAGAATTTACTTCTTAATTAATATCAGTGAAATAAAATTTAACTTAATGCTGAAATATATAAGGGGAAAAAAAGCAATTTACAGAATTTCTAAGTTAGTGATTTATTTTAATATAACACAAATAAGTTTGTCAAATTTTTTTAATTATATGTATAACTTTTCATGGAATTATGTACATCTGTTAAAAAAATATACAACATTTGTTTTATCACTTTTCTTATTTCACACCATACATATTTTATTTTTTCTCAGTTTTATTAGCAACTGTGTTTAACAGGCTATAAAAATTCATTAAAATAATCCCAATCACAAAAGATTAAGCAAAAAATCTGGATGAGGAAAATAAAAGATGGCTAATTTTTCATAAATGGGTCAACAGCTTACGTTTGCATCAAATACAGATGATGTTAGTAACATTATGGTTTAAATCAAATGTGGATACTAATAAAAGGCTGTCACAAAAAACACCTTATACAGCCAAATCATAATTGGTAAAATTGTCAATTGGCAGTGAATACAATTATAGATGATAAACCAATATTAAAAGCCTTGAAATAAGCCTTGAAATATGTCTATTTTTGGGATATTTTCATATGCTATTGAAGTAGATTATGATATATTTAGATAAGATTCTACTTAAAGTATCATGGAATGACCACCACCAGTTTCCAAATAACAAAATGTTAAAACATTAAATTTCTAAATCAGATATAAGCAAAGTAAATTCAGTTTACATTTCCATAAGTAATTTTCTTACATGAGATTTTATTCAACTTCTCTAACATTCCGTGTTTCACAGGTAACTAAGTATTGCTATTTGGATATTAAGGATAATATAAAATCCCTGTCCAGACTGATGCTTATCCTAATAAAATCATAGTGTAAAACTGAATACAAGATATACTACAATCATGATAAAATATTGCTAATGTAATATTAATAAGACTATGGGGATTCAAGGAGCGGAGTCCCCCTAAAGAAATGCGCTTTTAGTTTTGAAAAAAAATTTAAGAAGCAGTTTACAATTTGAATAACGTTTGAAAACTGGTGAGAAATTTCTTGAAACATTTCTTTTTATCTAAACTTTTCAATCAATAAATAACAATGATGCCTGAGCACTTAAGAATATGAGGAATATTGTTGTCAGCTTTTACATAAGCAAGTGAACGAATTGAAAAAGCAAGATGGATGCCAAAGTCAATGTTTCTCTGAGAAAAACAAAGATCCCTAGGGAAAAAAAAAACATTAAAAGATATTCAAACAAGATGACATCAAAGGGAAAGATAAAAAATATATGTATTTCTTATACTTTGTAAAATGGGCTGAATTTCGCCTGAAAATAGATGAAATTAATAAGAAAAATAAGAAAATAAAAGATTTTACATTATTATTATTAATGACTTTGATTTAAAATAACTTAACGGGGAAAATTATTTATTTATTTTAAATAAGAAAGGATCATTGCCTAATCAGTTTAGATTAAACTATTTAATTGAGAATATTACAATTAAGATGATCATTAAAATCCAAGACTTTAAATAGGAAGTTAATATTAATTTGCTTGGACAAAGCAAAAGTATCATTATGGAAGAGTTAAATACACAATAAGTTTGAAAAGAAATACATGTTAATATTGTTAAAGATATAAAGTACATAATAATCTTACTATGAGAAAATACAAATAAATTATTATATAGTAATATTCAATTATATAAGGATTCAAAAAGGTAAACCTACCTGGCCATTTGTGAGGTGAAGTACTGACTCTTACTTCTTCTTCATTAGCACTGTTGTGTCGGTAGCGGCTTACATGACCAGCAAGTAAATGACTGTTTTGATAAACAACACCCGAACTGAAAATTAACAAAGTTATACATTATCATTTTCAGGTGTTTAAAATTTAACAGTAGGAATGAAGTTTCTTACAGTATATTAAATATTTCTGTGTCTATTTTAGAGAATATGTTCTATCAACACCACAGATACTGAGGACAAACTGAAATTCACAACTTGAAATATGTTCATTTTTATCCTGCTACATATAAAAAAAAGTTTTGATTTGGAAATGGACCAATGATAATCTGCGTAGATCATCCGGGTATACTCCTACTAGATCGGCATCCATATTTTTTATGACCGGGGGCTTTTCTTCGTTAATATTAAGAAAACTGTTTCATACAAAAATATGAAAATCAGTGATATTATAGAGACATGTTTGATAAACACGCTGATGCAGACAGTTTTTAAATCGAATAATTATTTTAAGAGATATTTAATGTTAAAGATGGTCAAAATCATTCCATTAAAAAAGTTTGATATGAGAAAAATTATACATAGGAATTTAAACCTTTTTAGATCATTTTATATATTGGAAGTTCCCGATGTGCAGACTGCAATTATCTTTTTAATTTGACTCATTTTTTGAGGATTTATTTCCATTTTAAATTCAAATTTTCAGCATTTCGAGAGATTTTTTTACACATTTTAGAAAAGGGCAATTATTTTAAACTGTTGCCAATTTTAAAAACAGCACAAAGAATAATATTTCCTTCAAATAAAAAAATTATTTACACGTGTATTATAAACAGAAAAAACTTTCAAATTAGAATTAAGTGATTACGTGTTAAAAATCAGGAGAATATTGAAAATTACATTATAAAAACTACAGTTACACGTGAATTTTAAAAGGAAAGAAAATTTTTAAATACTAAATTCATTATTATGCGTTAAAAGTCACAAATGAAGGAAATTACGTCATATTTAAAAAGGCCAAATAAATAAAAGTTGGCAAAACACTTTAAATTAAAAAATATAATTGCACAAGACATTTATTTTATATTTCGGATAATCTTTTCAATTATTATCGTGAATTCTAAGACAGCGCAAATAATATTTCCTTTCCAACAACAAAAGTATTTTCATGTGAATATTAAAAAGAGAAAGGAAACTTTGGTGAAAATTACGTCAGATTTAAAACGGTACATTTAAAAGAACTTTCTCATAGCATTGTTAAAAAGTACCGAGAGACAAAGACTGTGTACTTAATTCATTTTACATTAGCTTACTTTCAAATTTTTAACGCTTTCCAACAAAGTTGAAAAGTGTTATTGATTTCGGTTTGTCTGTTCGCGCTCTAACTCTTGTAAATATACACGGATCGCACTGAAACTTTTGGTTATTGATGTTTAGCCTAGCACGAACCCTATTTCAAATGAAGTTTGTAGCATGTTTAGTTCATTTACAGGGACAGTCAAAAGTATTCCATTACATTACGGCCAATGGAAAAAAATCATTTCAAATGAATTTTAAAGATGTTACACCCTTTTAAACATAATAAAAAATATATGCATTTACGAAGTGCACTAAAATATGCAGAATATTCTGTAGCATATGCGGTGCAACGAATAGTTACTATTCATTTACAGGGCTACACAAAAGAATTCCATTACAAATGGTATAGGGGGAAATTGTTTGTGGCGTATTTTAATTATACAAATTCATATATAATAAAATTGATATATGTCGGTGAGGCTTACTTAAGTTATTTCATGCATAATACAAAGTGCATAGCATTTACAGGAACATACAAAACATTTCAGACAAGTATTTTCTATCCGAAGTACTGTATATTAGCGGCGATGGCAGGGAATGCATTTATAATTATGATATGCGCTTTTAAGTTTCACTATATTTATCCATACTATATGGTATGTGTAAATGTTATAGTTGATATACAGGGCTACACAAAAGAATTCGTAAAGGTTACTGAGTATGACCGTAAATTGCTGAAAGGTGGGTTTAAAATATGTTATGCTGAACTGCATGTAGTTTTCTATGAAATGTTTGTAGAATATAGATAAAATGATATACAGGGCCACGCAAAGAATTAAAGTTTAACTAAATAGTGGCGTGTAATAAAGGTACTAGGTAAACAACAGGGCTGAACAAAAGTATTAAAGTATGTTTCCATCTATTAGTATAAATTGCTGAAAGAGAAATTTCAACCTGTTATGCGTTTTTTTGCTAAACTAAATTTTCTATTAGTAAATAGTATATATATCAGCCTACAGATCAAATACAGGACTGTTCGGAAGAATTGGAATAAATATTTGGCTATGGATGGCAACTGCTGAAATCAGTTTTTTAAATGTTTAGTTAGTTATCTTATTTACCTTATTTCCCTAAATAACGAAGTTTTGTTAAAGCTTTCAGGGAGTGTTGGAAAGTGTTTCATAATCTATGCCGTACGCATGATTTTTCTTTCTTGTTTTTTATGAAAGACGAAAACAGCCATTGTATCTCTTAGAAGTGGCTGATTTCGTCTTAAAAATCTCCAATCAAAGGAAAATGAATGAAAACCCGTTTACAGGGAGACCGTCACTGTTTTTTAAAATTTTAATTCAATCTTTTTAAGGCCGATGAAATTAACATGCTTTTAGAATTTTGGTGTGTCTGAACGGGAGTTGGCGAGCGTAGCTCGTAGGGGGCAGAGCCCCCTAGTAATAAAAAATTTAACTTATTACACGTAGTATACTATTACATTTTCTATTATAACACATGTTTCAGTGTTTCAAGAACCGATTTATTCAATGCATTCACAGTAATATTCATTACAACGCATCATTCTGTATACTCTTTATTAATTCTATTTGTTATCTCATGTTTTCCTCATGCCTTCTACATTTTTTATACATATAGTGAACTTCACTAAAATCAATGTGTTATTTTTATTTTTATTTTTTTTTAATTACATTCATTTTCTTTTTTGGCTATGAAGGTAAAAATTTCAAAAATTTCTTTTTTCAACTTTTGATGACAAATAATGGTCATTTTTATACATGCCAAACAATACCTATTTTTTTTTTTTTGGTTAGTACCATTTTTATATCTATATTAGTCACCTTTGTACAAGTATAAAAACCAGTGGCATAACTACATTACCATATATATTTTACCTATAGCAGAACTGTATTCTGGGCATCCTGCCCTCTTTTTGACTATAGACAAAATCAAATATAGGGCAGTCAGGGGATCTTTAAGGCTTAGAATCTATGGCATTTACCACTGAAGTCACTTTGTAGCTGCTGCACAAAATGAAAAAATAAAATGTCTAACTTTAGTTTGGCTTAATCGATAACACAGCCTTAAGATTCTCAAAGTGTAATTTGGCAAAATTGTTTTATTTATTTATCTGTAAATAATGTTTATTGATTTTCTGTGTGTATGGGAGGGGAGGAGGAGAGGGGTGTCTTCTCTTTATGGCACCTTCTAGTCTTCCGAAAGTCAACTTTTTAACAGGATTCGTATCTAAAGATCTCCATAAACATCCCAATTATCTAATCCTACCAATCCCAATTGTTTTTAAAATATTAGGTTCTTTGCATAGCCTATAACGGCTCAAAGTTATATCTTGTTCTCCACATTACATTTTCACAAATTAAATTTCGGCATGGATTGGTATTCAGGAAATTGTGTGGCGAAGTGCCGCAGTAGTAAATACCGATGCCATAGAAATGTGGTTCAAAAAACTTTTGAAATTACTAGAAGATTGTGACATTATAATGCAGATGAAACAATACGTGTTTTATAAATGCTTGCCAGAGAGAACGCTAGCGTTCAAAGGAGAGTCTTGCCATGGTGGTAAACATTCCAAAGAAAGACTTACAGTGCTACTATGTACAACTAAGGACGGTTCTGATAAACGAGTACCCCTCATTATTGGTAAATCTGCTAGACCTCTATGCTTCATGAACGTAAAGAAACTGCGAGTAGTCTACCATTCAAATGCCAATGAAAAATGATATTTTTACAAATTTTCTAAATGACTTTGATACATCAATCGGCACTCAAAAAAGCAAAATAATTCTATTTATTCACAATTGTTCACCTCATATACCAGATACGTCGTCTTTGAAAAATATAAAAGTTAAATTTTTCCAAGCTAATTGTATATCTGTCGTACAACCTTTTGATGCCGGGATAATCAACTGTTTTAAGCAATGTTACAGGAGAAAGCTAGTGAAAAGATCTTTGTTTTATTGAACAAGCAAAAGAAACTACTTCAAAAATAGACCTTCTGCAAGCTATTCATTTTGTACTTTCAGCATGCATGAAGTAACCTCTTCAGTCACCCAGAATTGTTTCGTGAAATGAGGTTTTGTGTGAAAAATTGATGAAGAATGCTCAACAGAAGGGAAAGAATATAATGATGAAGATAATACAGATGAAGAGCGGCTGGATATAGCAGGGATGTATCTGATGTGAAATTTAGCGATTATATATGCATTAAGATGTTGCGACATGTGGTGTCCAAAGCATAGAAGAAATGTGTGAAGATGCAAAAAATGAAAATAGAAATAAAATGAGAAGAAGCAGAGGATAATGTGCATGCCGATGAAGCTGGGCCTACACCAGTGACGAGTCTGTCAGATGCAATTATGGCATTTGAAACTGTACAAACTTTTATATATGCACATGAAATTACAGAAAATGACCAGAAAAAGGTTGTACATCTTGAAAATTTGTTGTTTAATTTAAAAAATAAACGAAAAACACAACATAAATTACTGATATTTTTAAATATCAATTTTCTACATCTTTGATTTATTTCTTTTACAGTTTAATTTAATTAGTATACTAATTAGTATTTACAGTACAAAGTCAAAAGTCCGGAATACTCGGGACTTTACCAAGTCCGAACTACAGATTTTTCCGAATTTTGGGTCATCAAAAATACTGCTTTTCTAATAAAATGATCAACAAATTTCACCACTTTAAAATGGAAAATATGATGTTCATATATTAAAAATTGCATGTAACAGTTATTAAAACAAAATTAAACAACCATTTTAATTAAATAAATCCTAACAAAATAAAAAGTAAAACAAAAACCTTTATTTAAGGGAACATACAGTTTAAGAACAAATTCTAATTTACTTAACTATTGAACGTTTCAGTTAATGTGCACTGCTTTATTAACTTAGGTTTCTCATTAAGAATTTTTCATTTTATTCTGTTACATAGACATAAGTTCTGATTCAGAAATAAAGCTTCTTTGCTCTAGATCTTTTTTTTGTTTGTTTGTCTTAATAATTTTGTTTTTTTTCTCTTTTGCCGCTGGAAAGTCTGAACTTTGGGTGTCCGAACTTTAGACTGTATTAGTATACTACGTATATTAATTATACGTAGTATACTAATACAGTCAAATTATATATTTACTAATACAAATTATATATTTATATTAGTATACTACTGTATTAGTATACTACGAGGCATGTTTTTTAAGTAAGTACCGTTTTGGAATTAAAAAAAGACGTGCAAAGATATCGCAATAATTTTATTTTTACATGAAAGCCTGTACCTTCATCTACTTTTCTACATAATTTCCGTGATTATTGAGGCACTTGTCATAACGTGGCACCAGTTTTTGAATACCCTCCTCATAAAATTCTGCCGCCTGACTTTTTAACCACCGTATCACAAATGTTTTGACTTCGTTATCGTCTTGAAGACGCTGACCACCCAGGTGTTTCTTCAAGTGCAGGAACAAATGGTAGCAGCTGGGTGCCAGATCAGGGCTGTATGGAGGATGATCTAGAGTTTCCCATTTAAAAGATTTGATGAGATCTTTGGTCCGATTAGCCACATGTGGACGGGCATTGTCATGCAGTAAAACGATACCCTTACTCAACTTGCCACGTCTTTTGTTCTGAATTGCACGACGCAGATTGTTCAATGTCTCACAATAAGACGCTGCATTGATTGTCTCATTACGAGGCAGAAACTCCACTAGCAATACTCCTTTTTTGTCCCAAAAAACTGTACACATGATTTTCTGGGCAGAAATTGTTTGCTTAAACTTCACTTTTTTGGGTGATGATGAATGTCGCCATTCCATGGATTGTTGTTTCGATTCTGGTATGACGTAGGCCACCCATGTTTCGTCACCAGTAACAATTTGGTCTAAAAAATCTTCACCTTCATTGTGGTACTGCTCAAGGAAAGTCAATGCACTGCCTAAACGTTGGGTTTTGTGCAAATCCGTCAACATTTTTGGAACCCAACGTGAACACAATTTCCGGTAATTCAAGTTCTCGGTCACAATGCGATACAAAACACTACGAGAATATTGAGGAAAGCAGTCGCACAATGATGAAATTGTAAAGCGTCTGTTTTCTCTCACCTTTTCGTCCACTTTCTGCACCAAATCTTCATTAACGACCGAAGGACGCCCACTCCGTTCTTCATCATGCACATTTGTGCGGCCATCTTTAAATGCTCTCACCCATTTCCTTACCATTCCATCACTTATAATGTTTTGTCCATAAACTTCACAGATCTCATGATGAATATCGATCGGTTTTACGCCTTTAGCACTAAGAAATCGTATAACAGCCCGTACTTCACAATCAGCGGGACTCACGATTGTCTGAGGCATCTTAAACACTCAGTAAACAACGTATACAATGAAGAATCAGACTGTAATGGCGTCAGTGCGTAGACAAGAGATGTAGGTAACCAGCGCGCATGCGCGGAACGCCGACCGTAGCGCTGCGGCGGTGGAATCGCAAAACGGTACTTACTTAAAAAACATGCCTCGTATATGTTAGCCATATTCCCACTTTTCTTATCAATTGCATTATATCTTTATTTTATTCAACTAAATATATTTTTATCTTGAAACTTCTTTAGTTATGACTTACCTTTCATCCTTACAGCTAATTTATTTTTATCCATTTGTGCAGCTATTTATTTGTTTTTAAACTGTGTACGTGTACTTAATCACTACTGATTATCACACGGTGCCCTCCAAAAGGACCGCCACGGCACCCACTGCAAGGGAATGACCTAAGAGGACGGACCAGCCATTCAGACCGGCACCAGAATTCCTCAATAGGGTCCCAAGCAGGATTGTCCCGCTTTGGTCTCCTCTGGAGCATTGCACACTTCAGGGAACCACGGACCAACACTCGTGTTGGTCAATGACGGTCCCCCGAAAATCCCATACACCAACGTCCGAACGCTGACCAAGCAACCCGGCTCAATATAACTCGAAAGAGGGGTCGGAACAGGTTCGACCTGATGCAAAGCCACCGTCGCATCATCGATTCCTAATCGCGGGACACTTCATAGGAAGAGCCCGTGCTCGGAAACTAGCGAGGGGGACTCCACACCAGAGAGAACTTGTGTCGTATCATCAGATTTTCACATCGCGATGTTTTTCCAGCCGAGCTCTATCGTATATTGTTTTCGAACTGAGCGGTAACTCCGTTGGCCGGTAGGTGGCGTTGCCTGTCCACGAGTGCTCTTTTCGCCTTTGGCGTGGCACGTGCCTATGCAAATTACTTTTTCCACATGCGATGGAAGGAGGGCGTTTCCGATTGCAGCTTCTTTGCGGAGCAGCTCTCGGTGTTTGCCGATATAGATAAAAGGAATAGCGTGACAGGTGTTAGTGGAACGTTTGTTTTTGATGCATGCTGGTCGTCTCTCTTTCGGTGTTTTTGATGTCTGCCGCTCTGATGTTTATTTAACGGATATGAAGTTTATGTTATTGAGTTTTACGTACGATGGAGTTGCTGAGAGGATGTTTTTAATCTTTGGATCTTCGCTAGTTCTACGATGTTTTTCTTCAAGTTTAAAGATGAAATAAAGTGATGAATTCGTTTACTACAGGTGACATTTTTCATTTTTCATTTGATTTAGAGTGAATATATTATGACATGAGCTCTGGAGGGATTATCTTAAAGTATTGTTTTATTACGTTTATTTTCTGCACGATATAAAGTTAATCAATATTTGTTTGTTTAATTTCAAAGCATTTATTTTTATACTATCGTATTTTATCATGAAAGAATTTTAATAAAGTTAAGTTTTTCTTTTATTTATCTGGTCATCATTTCTTCTTACACTTACTGCATAAAACAACAATATCGCTCTCTCTGCATATTTAGGGTTTTATTTTTCAGCGGATGCTTCTTACTGCAAACTTTTATTTGTTTAGTTTTAAGATGTATTATTGAAGTGCTTTATAAAAGTAATAGATCATTTTTAAGCACTAGTTATATGAGTAGTCTCATATAACATTTTTTGGTTATGGGCATTTAATACCCATGCAGAGATAGTTTCTGTTTAGCTATGCTTTATATTAGTGCAGTAAAGTGTAACTACGGCCCAAGGAGGATTAAGAGATAGTTTTATTAGGGGGGGGCCGTTAGTTTTCGTACGATGACCGATAATTAGAAATTTTTTTTTAATAATTTCGTTTTTGAAGTAATAATTAGAAAAAGAGAAAGGAAATAGGTTAGAATTAGAGTTTTTAAGAAATTTTTAATACAAAATGTTTTAACTATAAATTTTTTTTTTGGCTGGTCCATAAAGTTTTTAAATTTGTGAATTTTTTTTTTTTGGTTTAAGTATAAATTTTTCAAAATGATGATGCAGAATCAGATTCAGATATTAAATGCTAGTAATTATGCCAATTGGCAATCTGACATGAAATATTTATTGATGGAAAGAAATGTTTGGGATATAGTGGCAGAAATAGAGAAACCTCCTGAGCTCAATGCAGATAGTAATGGTGTCACTGGTAAAGATACTAAAGATTATCATATTAGACAGAAATTAGCACTGTCTATGATATATTTAAATGTGGAGCCTAATTTTAGAAAAATTATAGAGGAATGCAGTGATCCAGTAAATGCTTGGAAAAAGCTCCATACTCATTTTTATCCAGACACAAGAAGCCGTCATATGCAAGTTTTCACTGAGTTATGTGAATGCAAAATTGCCGGTGGTGAGAGTATTAATTTATATGCTGCCAGGCTTTTACGAGTGGCGAACCAGCTTAAAAATATAAATAAAAAGTTTGATGACGTCTATGTGACATTTCAACTATTGCGATTCTTGCCTCCAAAGTTTGATTCCATGGTACAGGCAATTCTCAGATGGAAAGAAGAGGAGTTTATTTTTAACGATGTGGTGACTTCATTGGTAGCCGAAGAAACCAGGCTTCAACTGAGAGAACGTGATCATAGTAAAGTGTATCCTGAAGCTCAATCATTACAGTACCAGAGGAAAGCTAGAAAGAAGTTGAGCTGTTATTTTTGCAAAAAGCCAGGTCACATTAAAAGCCAGTGCCATAGTTTCCGAAGGAGTATGTTGTCCTGTAACAGAGATAGTTCACCGTCAGCCGAATTTTCATCTCATCGTGATACTTCATTAGTTAGATCCTTTAGCCCTCATAGTGATAAGAGAGTTCCACGACAGTATACAAGATCTCCTGCTAAGCATCAACGCAGTGATCCTCGTAGACTTGATGACAAAGTGAAAAGAGGCCGATTTAGAGACACTCATCAGAGAAGTCCTGAACGTAAGTCCTATCTGTCGAACAGTCCAGAACGTAAGTCCCATACTTCATTCTTTTTGTCTCAAGCTAACTTAGTTGATGGAGATGCTGACTGGGTCTTCGACACAGCAGCTTCGCATCATTTTTGTAAAAATAGAGATCTTTTTATTGAATTTACTCCTTTAAATGATGAGCATATGGCTGTAGCCATTGAAGGTGTAACTTTTCCTATAGAAGGGTGTGGAACTATTAAATTAAAATTTGGGCAAAGAATCTTAATGTTTAAAGATGTAATGTTTTCTCCTAAATTGAGGCGTAATTTAATATCTGGTCCTCGTTTAGATATAAATGGGGCATGTTTTTCTGGTGAGAGTGGCGAGGTGAAGATATCATGCAACGGACAACCCCTTTTTAAAGCCATTCTTAAAAAGTGTGTTTACTATTTATACCCCAAAATTCCTAGCAAAGTTACTAAGAGAGTTAGTTTTGAAGCATCTTCTACTAGTAAGCATGATGATATGTATGTTTGTCACAGAAGGCTGGCACATGTTAGTCCTTATTTGATAGCTCATACATGTAGAAATGCGGGTGCTAGGGGTTTGCCAAATTTAAGAGAGGGGGAATTTAAATGTGAATCATGTAAACTTAACAAGTTTAGGAGGACATCTTTTAAATCTAGAAATTTTATTCGATCCAAATCTCCATTGGAACTTTTGTATACTGATGTCTGGGGTCCAAGTCAGGTTGAAGGCAGGCAAGGAGAAAGGTATTTCGTTTCTATAATTGATGATTTTTCCCGTAAAACTTCTTTATACCCTATGAAAGAGAAGTCGGAAGTTTTTGAAATTTTAAGGCAACATATTAACCGTGCTGAAAGATTTTTGGGTAGACAGGTTAAGGCCATAAGATCCGACAATGGGGGAGAGTTTGATAATAACAAAATGGAGGAATTTTGTCTTGAAAGGGGAATAAATCATGAATTTACGAATACTTTTACTCCAGAACAGAACGGTATTGTTGAACGGTACAATCAGACTGTAGTAGATGGGGTTAGAACCATGTTAAAAGAAAGTGGCATGGATTTGAATTTTTGGCCAGAGGCAGTTCTCCACTTCACCTATGTTTGGAACCGTTTATGTCACAAAAATCAGACTAAAACCCCTTTTGAACTTTTTGGTAATTATAAACCTTCTGTCAGGCAATTAAAACCATTTGGGTGTTTGGCGTATGTTGGTGTCCCTCGTCAGAAACGGCAAAAACTGGATTCAAAGGCTAGTAGAGGATATCTTGTTGGCTATGCGTTTAGAACAAAAGGTTATAGAGTTTGGTTGCCTGATAGTGACAGAATTGTTGAGACCATAAATGTCTCCTTTAACGAACAATCCAGTTATAGGGATGCGCTAAATGGAGCAGTGCTGGGCGATACTCCAGGAGAGTTTCAGTGGGTTCCTGCTACTAGGAGTGATATCGAGGATGAAGACGTTGTTGAGGAGGTCAGAGCCACCACTGACAGCTCCAACGACTCCCTCGGATCATCTTCTAGGGCAGAGAGTGATGGTCAGGGGTCCTCTTCAGAAAGTGATTCCCCTAGTAAACCTCACACCACATTACGAGATACTCACTGGAGAAGCAAAGTTGTTCCCAGAAATACTGGTATTCGTAGGGATATTTATTATTTTGATATTGATAATGATTCCGATAGGTTAAGGTCTGCAAGGGAAGTGGAGGATTATTGTAAGGAGAATGATTTAATTTTTAAGCCTAACTTGTTTGATTTTAAAGGGAGCAATACTTTTGAGGGAGTGGTTTCTGAACCTAATGCTGTTAACTCTAATGTGAATATTTGTCAGTCACAATCTTGACTATATGACCCAGTTATTCCTAGAACTTACAAACAGGCAATAAAATCTGATCAAAGGGATGAATGGCAAAAAGCTATGAAAGTGGAGATAAATACTATGTATGATAGAGGCGTATGGCATTTAGAAATTTTACCTTCAAACATCAGCCCTGTAGGTTGTAGATGGGTGTACACTATAAAGAAAGATGACATGGGGAAAATTGCCAGGTTTAAAGCCCGTTTAGTGGCTCAAGGGTTTAAGCAAATTAGAGGAGAATCCTATGAGGAAACTTTTAGTCCCGTGGTTAATTTTAGTGTCATCAGGTTTTTCTTTTCTTTATTAGTATCCTTTAAAGGCTGGTTACACACCCAATGTGATGTCAAATGTGCTTATCTTTATGCTCCTCTTACTGAAAATGTTTATATGTCGCAACCCCCGGGTTTTGTTGAGGTTGGTAAAGAAAGTCTATTTTGTAAGTTGGATAAAGCTATTTATGGTCTACATCAGTCAGGTCGAGTTTGGTTCTTTGAGATAAACCGTGTTCTTTTGGAGATTGGGTTTAAGAAATTAGAGTGGTGTAACTGTGTTTACGTTTTAGACTCGGATTTAGTGTTATTATTGTATGTTGATGATATTGTTTCATTTGGGAAGCATCAAAGAATTATAAATAGAGATTTAGAACTTTTAAGCAAATATTTCGATTTAAAGGTCTTAGGCAAAACTAAGAAGTTGCTTGGTGTGGAGTTTGAGGAAAGTGATGAAGGCTTGCGGATTCACCAGCAATCCTATATTAAAGATGTTTGCAAAAGGTTTGAGTCGTACAGGTTTCCCATTTCCTCCTTACCCATAAGCAAGGGCTCTGTTTATTCTAAATCTGATTGTCCTAAGTCTGAGGAAGAGCGTAGAGAGATGTCACAGTTACCATACAGAAGTGTACTGGGTTGTTTGTCCTTTATTGCTAATAGATCCCGTCCCGATATTTCATATGCAGTAAATATAATGAGTCAATTTCAATCAGATCCAGGAATGACACATTGGTATGGCTTACTTAGATTGTTAGGATATGTTAAACATACTATTGATATGACACTTAATTTATCTTGTACAAAACCTCAGTTGATAACTTTTTCTGATGCAGATTTTGCTGCAAATCGAGATGATAGGACCTCGCTGGGTGGTCAAATTGTATTTTTAGGAAACTCTCCCATTTCTTGGCGAACATTTAAAGAGAAAAGTGTGAGTTTGTCAACTATGGAAGCTGAGTTTATTTCAATGACCGAAGCGACAAAAGAACTTCTTTGGTTTGACAGGATTCTAAGTGAATGTTTTTGTAGAAAGGTTGTCACTGGGGAAAAGATGAAGTCAGTTTTGTATGTAGATAATAGGGCTACTATTGATTTTGTAAAATCGCCTATTGAGAATCATAGAAGTCGTCATATCGATGTTAAGCTGTTCTTTGTACGGGATCTGGTTGAGAAAAATACTTTTGATTTACTTTTTGTCTGCAGCAAGGATAACCTTGCTGATGTCTTCACTAAGCCGCTCACCAAGTTTGAATTAAAAAGATTTATTGAGCATATCTTTAGATAATTTTGAAGTTTTGTATTTATTGAAATTTTACTGTTTTTGAATTATAATGTATATATATTTTTTTATATTGTTGGTATCATATATATATATACTTTACGGTTTTTGCTTGGTGGACATTTAAATCCCGCCTGAATGTGGTGATACTTCTCAAGGTCCATTTCTGGGTGTCCGAACGGCCCCAAGGAAGCGTCTCGCAGGGGTGCCACTGTAATCTGTCTAAGTGGCATCTGGGGGTGGATTTTCGAGTTGACCATTGCCACAGGAGGGTCTTTTCGCGGGCAGGTTAACTTTTATTTTTGTAAGTCCCATTTTGATTATGTTAATATATGGAACTGTCACTAATTCCCGTCTACCTTGCAAATTACCAGCTGATTTAAAGATTGTACTTTTTGATGGAAATATATATGTGTTTGAATTTATTAGGGTTTATAGATTTATGTATAAGAAAAATTAAAATTTTTTTTTTGCTTGGGCATCCTGGGAGCCTAGGCAGAAATGTATAAATATTCGTATGTTACAATGGTGGATGTTGAAGGATTTCTTTTTGTTAAAATAATGGTTTAAGTATAGTCGTTCTGTCAAAGTGTGAAAAATCCCTGATTTAAATAATTTACAATATTGTTACAGGTTCCTTGTCTCTATGTGAGAATGAGTTGATGAAATCGTGGCGCCACGTAAGGTTGTATGAAAGTTGAATGAATGATATGTATTGTATTGTATTCTAAGTTTTTTTTTTTGTGTAGGTACCTTGTGACTTTAATTGTAATCACTAAATGTCTTATAGACATGTGGAAGAAAATCTTGTATTGACAGCCATTATTGTAAAAATATTTTTGTTTATAGCTCACTATATTACAGCTCACAAAATGTCGTACGGACATGTGGAAGATTGTCCTGTTTCGGCACCTGCTATTGTAACTTCTTTTCGCATTTAAATGTCATGAATTGCATAATATTTGCTTGATTTTTGAATTGAATTTAATCTTTATAGATTTTTGTTTGGAAATTGAAAATGTTGGCACTGTTTGTCTATCTCTGGTGATAGTATGAGACTGGAATTGCTATGTTGAGATGGTTTTTGATGTTGTTGAAATTTTTGATATCTTGAACTGTTTTGGAAGTTCTGTCTTTCTTGAAGCATTAAATTTTGGAATTTGATGTTGAATTGTTTTTAAGAGTTTAATTGTTTTAAAGTTTGATGTTGTATAATTTTTGTTGTAGAATTGCTATTTAATTGAAATTTTGGAATTTTGAATTGAGTTGCTGGTTGATGATTTTATTGATATTGTTAATAGTGATATTGTTATTGTATGATACAAACTTTTATTTTACAGTGAAATTAATCGCATGGATTGTTAGTCGCTCTGGTGCTCATGTTTTTCGAATTTACTTTTGGATAGTTTTCGCAGGTAGTTTTTGTTTTAGACTTGTTTCAGTTGACTTTAAGTTTTTTTTGGACACGTAATTGACTTTGCCTTCTTGGTATTTGGTAGCATTGATAAGAGGGGGGGGGGCATTTGTTAGCCATATTCCCACTTTTCTTATCAATTGCATTATATCTTTATTTTATTCAACTAAATATATTTTTATCTTGAAACTTTTTTAGTTATGACTTACCTTTCATCCTTACAGCTAATTTATTTTTATCCATTTGTGCAGCTATTTATTTGTTTTTAAAGAGAACTTGTGTCGTATCATCAGATTTTCACATCGCGATGTTTTTCCAGCCGAGCTCTATCGTATATCGTTTTCGAACTGAGCGGTAACTCCGTTGGCCGGTAGGTGGCGTTGCCTGTCCACGAGTGCTCTTTTCGCCTTTGGCGTGGCACGTGCCTATGCAAATTACTTTTTCCACGTGCGATGGAAGGAGGGCGTTTCCGATTGCAGCTTCTCTGCGGAGCAGCTCTCGGTGTTTGCCGATATAGATAAAAGGAACAGCGTGACAGGTGTTAGTGGAACGTTTGTTTTTGATGCATGCTGGTCGTCTCTCTTTCGGTGTTTTTGATGTCTGCCGCTCTGATGTTTATTTAACGGATATGAAGTTTATGTTATTGAGTTTTACGTACGATGGAGTTGCTGAGAGGATGTTTTTAATCTTTGGATCTTCGCTAGTTCTACGATGTTTTTCTTCAAGTTTAAAGATGAAATAAAGTGATGAATTCGTTTACTACAGGTGACATTTTTCATTTGCAATTTGATTTAGAGTGAATATATTATGACATGAGCTCTGGAGGGATTATCTTAAAGTATTGTTTTATTACGTTTATTTTCTGCACGATATAAAGTTAATCAATATTTGTTTGTTTAATTTCAAAGCATTTATTTTTATACTATCGTATTTTATCATGAAAGAATTTTAATAAAGTTAAGTTTTTCTTTTATTTATCTGGTCATCATTTCTTCTTACACTTACTGCATAAAACAACAATATCGCTCTCTCTGCATATTTAGGGTTTTATTTTTCAGCGGATGCTTCTTACTGCAAATTTTTATTTGTTTAGTTTTAGGATGTATTATTGAAGTGCTTTATAAAAGTAATAGATCATTTTTAAGCACTAGTTATATGAGTAGTCTCATATAACAGTATATAGATTGCATGTATATATTGTATGTAATAGTAATGCATAAACATTGTTTTTGTTCGTGTTTTTACGTTATTCCGCATTCGTCGTTTTTCTCACGTTCATCTTTTTTTTCACGCACCCCTTGAAAAACGATGGATTGAGGTTTTACCGTACAAACATAGGCTGGCACTGTAAGTGTTGTCTATTATTTAGAAAAAATCATAAACTACTTTAATAAAATACAAATAGGTATATACAGAAAAGCATGGACTATATATATTTATACATTATATTCATACATTTATATATATTTATACAATTATATATTTATACATACTATGTATTTATACATCGATGGTAAATTAAAAAAAAAAAATGTACTTTATTAAAGTAATTTGCATCAGATTTTTACTTGGAGATGCTGTTGATACATCAGTGATTGTGCTCTTTACTATTAACATTAAATATAGCTTGAATTCATTACAAATATTGCACCAATACTGCATAGATTGAATCATCAACTGATACAGCAAACAAAAACGAGAACTACAAAAAATGATATCATTAAATGCAATTAATTTTAATAGTGACACTGATTGAAACTAAGAGTACAAAAGATTAAAAACCTGATCAACTCCTCCATGCTGAGGCCTCTTGCTCCTCCTTGTTTCACCACAAAATTATCACTATCACAGAGAGATTCATATATACATGCTGAAAGAGAGGTGCTGAGGTCTCGTAATACAATCACATGAGTATAGGATGAACCACAAAACACTGGAGGTTCTGTCATGTCAATAATTGTCAACAAGATGTCATGTACGAGAGACTAAAAAAATTAAAAGAAATAAATATAATATGACATACCCAGAACAAACCTTACAATCATATAATATCAATTACACATAGAATTGAAGGAATTAGCAAGGAAAATAATTTTTAGTGCATTTCAACCCACGTATAAGAACTTTTTATGCATCTAAAAAAGAGCTTATTTGTTAGGTGATTATAAAATTTTCTAATTTAAAAGTATTTATTTTTTAGGGACACAATTTGGTAACAAAGCACATTTACCAGAGAAATATTAAAGTTATAAAATCAATTATGAATTAAGAATTATCCATTCATAAGGAAATCAGATACCCATTTCATTTCTCCTTAAAATGAAAATATTTATAAGTGTTTGCCATTCCAATAAAACCTAATATATCAGTTAAATTAATATCCCCCCCCCCCCTACACACACAGACACATCTAAAGCATTCACTACGAATTTCAAAAAAGTTTTATCGAAAAAGAGAAAAAAATTTAGAATAGTTATTTAATAAAATTTATCCAAACTGAAAGGACTATATCTATATCTATATATATATATATATATATATATATATATATATATATATATATATATATATACACATGGGCTGTTTAATAGCCTCTGCTTATTAACCAGGAGAAGACCCTTTAATTGCCTTTGAGGAGGACTTAAAGGAATCGACTGGGAGCGGAGACTTAATGTCCAATCCGCACCTTCCACCGGTACAGCCTGTTAGTACCCTTGCCTAGTGCATGGGGAATGAACGCGGATGGGCTTCCTCCAACCCGCTTGGCCAGCGTGGAGGAATTTGGCCACCTACCCCCCCTTATTTTACCATGAATTCACAAAATAAATCATGGCCCTTAATTCCCGGCGGTCTGAATGTTCCTGGTTACGGCAGCGATCAGAAAGACGTGAAGACAGAGGGTGCTAAGAATAACCGGGCTCGGCTAGGCTGCCATAAGTTGATGACCTTGGCTACGTATAATGGACGATCCCTATCTTCGGAAAATCGTTTCCAGGAACTTGAAGAAGAATTAGAAAGAATCAACTGGGACATCCTAGGATTATGTGAAGTAAGAAGAAAAGGAGAAGAGAAGATAGATCTTGCCAGCGGACATGTATTATACTACAGAGGCACAGAAGATGGAAGAACAAGCGGTGTAGGATTTCTGATTCATAAAAGGTGGAAGAATCACATCGTAGAATATGATAGTGCATCAGATAGAGTTGCAAGGTTAGTAATACAAGTGTCCAGAAGATACAAGCTGCAAATTACCCAAGTTTATGCACCAACAGTAAGCTATACTGATGAAGAAGTTGAGGATTTCTATGAAGAAGTAGCTTCAATGCATCAAAAGGGAAAATGCTACATAAAATTAATAATGGGAGACTGGAATGCTAGAATTGGGGAAAAAGAGAAAGGTGAGTTATCAGTAGGAAATCATGGATATGGGGTGCGAAATGAAAGAGGAAACAGTTTGATTGAGTTTGCAGAACGTGAACAGTTGTATATCATGAATTCATTTTTCAAGAAAAAGCCACAAAGAAAATGGACATGGCGTTGTGCAAATGGCTCAACAAGTGAAATTGACTACATCTTAACAAACAAAAAGCATCTTATTCAGGATTGCAGCGTTCTCAATAACTTCAATACAGGAAGTGATCACAGGTTGGTTAGATGCAAACTGCTGTTAAATACTAAAGTGGAAAGAATGAAGCTTTTGCAACACTCAAAGAAATCAATCGATATAATAAATCTCCAGAAACATAAAGAAGAATTCCATTTGGAACTTAAAAACCGTTTCCAAGTACTTCAATCAGCTTTAGAAGAAGAGCAAGATGTTACAGTAGTGAACAAGAAACTAACCAGTACTCTACAAGATATTGCAAAGAAGATAGCCGGCGATGTACAAGTAAAGCAGACAAAGAAAATAACAGAAGAAACAAGAAGATTAATGAAGAAACGCAGAGAATTTAAAATGAAGAAAAACGATCCTAAATCAAGAGTTGAATATGCTGAATTATGTAAAACGGTAAGAAAATGTGTTACAGAAGATATCCGAAAATTTAACTCTGATCTTGTCAAGAAAATTCTAGAAGATAACAAAAGTTTAAAATCAGCTAGGCGAAAACTTTGTGTTGGAAGAAAAGGTATTTTTGCACTAAAGAGGGCAGATGGAACAATCACCAAAATCAATAAAGAAATAGTACACATTGTCGAAAAATTCTATAACGATTTATATAAATGTGAAGATCAGAGGGAAATCAACTTATGTGATCCACGAGAAAACTTAACAGAAACCGATGCCATAATCCCAGTGACGACAGACGAAGTTTTACAAGCCATTAAATTTATGAAAAAGGTAAATGCCCCGGAGAAGATGGAATTACAATCGACCTTATCAAAGAAGCAGGAGAAGAATTTGCAAAAATGCTCTCCTTATTGTTTTCCAAATGTCTCCAGAAGTCAGATGTACCAGAAGATTGGAATAATGCTGTGATGGTGCTACTTTACAAGAAAGGAGAGAAGGAAAACATTAAAAACTATCGTCCAATCAGCTTATTGTCAGTGATTTATAAAATTTTCACCAAAGTTTTAACGACAAGACTTGAATCAGCTCTGGACTCAGCTCAACCTAGAGAACAAGCAGGATTCCGAAGTGGATTCAGCACAATGGATCATATCCAAACGGTAAGGGAACTCATAGAAAAACATAAGGAATATAATTTACCTCTTTGCCTTGCCTTTATTGATTATGAAAAAGCATTTGATTCGGTCTACACATCAGCAGTAGTAGAATCTCTGGAGGACAGTGGTATAGACAAACCTTACATCAATATTATAAAGAAGATTTACAAGAAAGCAACAGCAACCATCCGCTTAGACAAAGATCAAGCTTGGAAGAGGGGTAAGACAAGGAGACACCATTTCGCCTAAGCTTTTTACTGCTGTCTTAGAAAATATTTTCAAGAAGCTGGATTGGGAAAACAAAGGGATTAGAATAAATGGGGAATATTTAAGTCATCTCCGATTCGCTGACGACATTTTAATTTTCAGTAACAGTCCTGAAGAATTGGAAAATATGCTAAAAGATTTGGCAGAAGCTAGCATTAATGTGGGATTAAAAATAAACTTGGAAAAGACTAAGGTGATGTTCAATTCATTTGCATCAAAAAAGAAAATCGTCTACAACAACACTGAAATTAAAGAAGTGCAAAGTTATGTGTACCTTGGGCAAGAAATATCATCTGATAATAGTATCATGAATGAAATCAATAGAAGAATAAGAAATGGATGGAGTGCTTTTGGGAAGAACAATATTATTCTGAAGAGTAGCATGCCCCTGTGTTTGAAAAGAAAGGTATTTAACCAATGTGTTTTGCCTGTCCTAACTTATGGAGCAGAAACATGGACGCTAACAAAACGGATGGTACAAAGATTACAAACAACACAGAGAAGTATGGAAAGATGTATGCTAGGTATAACTAGAAGAGACAGAAAAAGAATAACCTAGATAAGAAGTCAGACGAAAGTTTTTGACATCATTGAAAGAATTAAACAGCTAAAATGGAAATGGGCTGGGCACATTGCAAGAAGACAAGACAATAGATGGAGCACAAACACCCTACAGTGGTATACCAGAGATGTAAAACGGCCAAGAAGACGACCTCAAGTAAGATGGAGTGATGAAATCAGAAAAGTAGACGGTGTAAATTGGATGACTAAAGCACTAGACAGGAAACATTGGAAAAATCTGGGGGAGACCTACATCCAGCAGTGGATTGAAAACGGTTGATGATGATGATGATGATATATACATATAATAGAAATGTTCCCCTCCTCCTCGTTCACTTATAAATTCCTCCTTCCTGTAGCAAAGTTTTTTTAATAAATGTTAAACACGCCAGGCACGGATGAGATGATGGGGGGGTGAAGGGAGTGATCGCTCCCCTCTTGTTAGGAGATAACAATTTAAAAATATTTTACCCATTTAATTAATTAATATTAATTAATCAAATTTTAATATTTAATTTTAAACTTATTATTATCAACTATGAAAACGATAGTCTGCCAAATTATATCCTTCCCATAAAGTAACAAAAATTTAATATTTTAATTTATCCAATAAAAAAAATATTTCTTTAATTATTTCTTTTTTAATTTTAATAAAATTCTCATATTTCTATGAAACATTTTGATAATTTTCATGCAAAAATAAAGTATTTAAAAGTAAAAATGTAATTTTCCTTCATTTTATTCAATTTAGAAAGCACTCCATCTTTTCTTTAGGCCATATTAATATACCATCGAAAAGAACAATTTTGACACACTTTCTGACGCCATGTTGTATTTTTTCTACAAAAGAATTTTACCACCATTGTTGAACCTTCATTGTTTTGAAGGTTAATAAAGCCATTAAAATTCCTCAGAACCTCCATCATTGTCATTCCCCAGCGATACATCATTCGCGGTATGCATTCAGCTAATTTCATTGCGACACGAAAGCAAAGATTGTGCTGTTGCACATCGTGAATTGAACCTTTTTAACTTCATCCAGTGACTACACTTTCGCTACAGCCAATGGGATCGCTTCCCTCCCATTTTGAAGGTAGTTTTTAGACTGAAGTTAGCATCATGCATGGGGGGGGGGGGGGGGGGGGCTGCAGCTCTGCCCCAATACTATAATACTCATATTTTTATGCTCCTTTAAACTAAAATAAATAATAGGCAGTTGTTATCTTAAAAATAACACTTATCCATCAAAGAAAATCTCAACTCAATAACGTCTGAGCTATGCTTGTACTGAAGTGGAATATGAATATGGATTACCATCAGAATAATCTATGATTCATCGTATGGAAAATGTCACAATTGTTTCATGATAAAATAAAGATGATGGCAGGAATGTGATCTACATATTCCCTTTTCGAATATTCAGAAGATAACCAATTTATTATGGTGAATAAGAAATCCTTCAATGGTTAGTAGCAATCACCATCATGTGCATCATCACAAACTCCCCTTTGGTAAGAATATTTTTTTTATATATTCAAGACTTTCCACCAGTCGTGGTAAATGATGCCTCCTAACAAACTTTACACTTATACTTGAATCAATCATGAGGTGATTGACTCTGATGTTCAACCAAGTTAGGATTGCCATTCATAATATTGCAAAGGAACTTTGTTGTAAAGACTCTAGCTGATTTTGGACGTTGTTTATTAAACACTTTGAGTTATTATGATTATTATATTTTATATTTACAAAAGAATAATAAAATTTAGTAGGGTAATAATCACTTAATAATGATTTCTATATCCCTTGAAATAAATATCACATATTTTGTGTCAGTGATGATATTTAGTAATTTCTGAGTACTTTGTCAGTACAATAAATGTTTATGTACTGAAATAAAATTGTTAAGGGGGTTCTGAGCAGACTGCCTTATTTTAACATATATATATTTCTTAATAAATAATTTGATTCACATATACAGTGTTTTTACTGTAATTTGTGTATTTTATTTATTGCAGATCTGCCAACCTTTGAAAATGAAAAATCGTAGAAATTCTCAATTTTTTTTCTCGACCGATTCACGAAATGATTTAGGGAAATTCCATAAAAGAAAAAAATTTGCAGACTTTCAAGAAATTAAAAAATATACTCGCAGAAGAATCATAGGTGTGTGGAAGAATTTGCAGGGGGAAATTCTGCACAGCATTTTCACCTGCATACTGTACAAATCACGCAATCTCGCACAATATTTCAAACAGTGTCCCTCAAGAAACTCTTACAATGGAGTCCCTGTCTCTAAGGAAGGAAATTTCTGTATAAATATTTACAGAAGCACTATCCACTAGTGCAGGGACAGCGAACCTATGGCACGCGTGGTATAAGTGGCACGCTGAAGATTATTCTTGCCATGGCACAGATTCAGATTCAACATTAAAATATAGTATAATTTGTCTCTATTTATCTGAATTCAGTTCATTTGGTTGGTTGTCATATTCATACAGATTGAAGAAAATGAAATATAACTTAATGTATTCCAATTTAACTCAATATTGGCTCACAAAATTTTAAGAATAAGAAAGAATTAGGAGATTCTGGCAAAAGAAAAATTAAAAGGCATTATAAGCAAAAATGACGACGGTAAAATTATAACAACTCAGAATTCTGACGCTTGCTATTTTGACAATTTTTTTCAGTGAGATATTCTTTTCGGAAATAAATAATATAAATAATATGAAAAATTCGACTAAAAGCATCTTGTCAAATGAGTCCAATTGAACTGAATTCTCTTAAAAATAATTGAGTATGAAGCTGATATAAATTATTTGACTTCTAAGATGAAACAACAGAAATCATATAAAGTATTACATAAAATATTACCCATATTTTTAATACTAAAAACAAAATTTTAAGTCATTTTGATTCATTATTATTTGACCCATTAAATTTTTTTTATTGTTGGCATGTCATGACCACGTAAAATATATTTTTTGGAAAACTTGGCATGTGGATGAGAAAAGGTTTGCCGTCCCTTCATGAGTGGTTAATATCCATTAAGAGGGTTTTATGTTAAGAAGTTTGATTTGCAGACCTGATTTTTTTTTTCTTCCCTTCAGCCTTTTTTGACGTCTGAATTTTCGGACTAATGACCAGCTTTTTAAAACTTTCAGAACCGAATACTTTAAAATTTAAGAAATTTTGGAACAGAATCATTCCTAAAAAATATGCTATGCGGATGAAAAATCGCAACTGGAAAAAAAAAATGTGTTTTGTTTTTTCTTCAAAAAATCGTAGTTTGAGACCGATTTTCGTAGCATCGTAATTTATAGGTCCAAATCGTAGCAACAACGATTTTTTCGTAGCAGTTGGCAGGTCTGTTATTGAGTCATTCCATGTCAAATCAACCAAAAAATTTCAATTTTCAACCTGACCATTTCAGATTTAAATGAAACTGTCAGGTATCATTCTCTCCAGTGATATAAATGAGAATACATTTTTTAATGTTTTTATCGTGTTAAATTTTCATACAATTAATTATTTAAATTTTGAAAAATCATCATTTTTTGGGTTGCATAATTTTTTCAGTTTTGAATTTCTCAAGTTCTATCATGCATACAGAATTTTATGACCCCCATTTTAAAGAGAAATTTATAAGGTTTAATTTGATACCCAAGTCGACTATGCTCAGTTAAAAAAAAATAAATTAAATTTTTTTTAATTTAAAATTTAAAATTTTTTTAGATAGTGTTTTTAAAAAATTTTGAAAAAAAAATGTATGTTTGTTGTAATATTATTAGCTAATATTTCTGAAATTTTTAGAGTGGGATCTCAATGGGACCAAGAGTTATGAAATAAAAACTGAAAATTACCATTCAAATAATACATAAATAACAAAATAGCTAGAATTAGATTGTTATTTGAATGGTAATTTTCAGTTTTTATTTCATAACTCTTGTTCCCATTGAGATCCCACTCTAAAAATTTCAGAAATTTAAGCCTATATTATTACAACAAACATACATTTTTTTCAAAAATTTTAAAAAACACTGATTTTTTTTAAAATTTAAAATAAAAAAAAATTAAATTTATTTTTTTAACTGAGCATAGTCAACTTGGGTATCAAATTAAACCTTATAAATTCCACTTTAAAATGATGGGTCATAAAATTCTGTATGCCTGATAGAACTTGAGAAATTCAAAATTGAAAACTTTATGCAACCCAAAAATGATGATTTTTCACAATTTAAATAATTAATTGTATGAAAATTTAATGTGATAAAAAAATTATAAAAATATATTCTATTTATATCAATCAGGGAGAAGGATTCCTGAAAGTTTCATTGAAATCTGAAATTGTCAGGTTGAGTCACTGGTTGATTTGACATGGAATGACCCTATTATGAAAGAATTTTGTGTCGCAAGAACTAAATGAATTTCAAGTATAAATATAAGGATCATTTATAAATAAAAGGTTAATGGAATTTAATAAAAGAAAACATAAATGTTAATTACTTTGATAAGTTTGAATGAATCAATTTTTGATTAGTAAAAAGAATATACAAGAAATATTATTTTGGCACTTTGGTTTATATAGAATGTTATATAGATATCCTGGTGTTTGTACCCAGTTCCATATGTCAGGTGAGCGGTACTATAATTATTATTTTTAATTCCATCATGAAGGTAGTTTAATCAATAACTTTAAATTTTATATATAATGTACTTTAGCTATACCTTTAGATCACAGGCCTTTTTTGAAATTAATTGCATACTTTTAAGCTTCAAAATCAATTATCAATTTATTTGTTATTTAAAAAATAATGACATCTCTTAAGTATAAAATTTTAAAATCATCTCTTTCTTTATTTTATTTCTTTTTTTACTTACCCATCATATATAGTATAGGGTAAGTCTTGTAATCGTTTAAAAAATCGAATAATTTTTTTTGACGCATTTACACGTTTCAGACACTGGAGATTCCGAAAAACATATTTTTAGAAAAAAAGTTATGCCGTCCGTCTGTGTGTGTTTGTCTGTGTGTCGGTAAACGCTCTATCTCCTGAACAAATTGAAATAGAGACTTGAAGTTTGGTGTGTACTTAGGAAGTAATAATGGAAAGAAGCCTATTGAATATCAGTAACCTCAATTATCCAGAACTATTTTTTTCGGAGTCTCAAAATATTTGTTCTGATAAAAGGTATACAAAAATTTTTTAAATTGTTTATTTGAAGGAGTGAATATAAAAGACAATAAAAAAACATAAATTTTGCATACAGAATGAAGTCTGTCGAATAACTAGTTGCCGAGATATTTTAATCATATTTTTCACACTCTTCAATTTTTCATGACCCAGTATTTCATTCAAATTTCAATTCAAAGATATATTTTAATTGGAAATTAGACGCTTAATCCGACGCAGTAAACTGTTAGTTAATATAACTATAATTTTTCGAGTTATAAGAATGTTTCTTTTACGCAATTCGGTACCGCCGACCAAAAAACTATCGCCAAACTATAAGATTAAAGGCCGATAATGGCTTATCGTAAATGTTTATGTAATGTAGTATTTCCATACCTATAAGGGGGTTACCATAGGGGGAACCCTGTTCTGTCACCAAATGCCGCCAAGTTTTTCGCCAACTTGGCGATATATCGCCAAATTTGGCGACCAAAATGAGTCACCAAAAGTGACGCCAAATTGGTGGTATCTCTAATATTTCACCAAATTCCCATAGACTTCCATTGTAAACCAATAGTGTTTACTTGCTTACAGAAAATCAACAAATTGAGATATTTTAATGCAAGAAAAAGTAATATTAGCTTAAGGGATTATATTAATTATATTTAAGGGAGTCCAAGTAAATTAAACTATGAATAAAGTAACATGATACAATGCTTAGCATGTATCACATGTTTAATTTTCATATTTTATATTATGTATATCCATGATGGGTAAGTATTACGGTGGACCCCAACGACTAGTTTTATTATTATTTTTATTTTAACTTAGTTTTATTATTATTTTTATTTTAACTTAACATCTCCCAAACGCAGTTTTAAGCAGATGTGTTTCTTGGGAACTTGTATATATTTATAATATATCATTGTTACAATTGAAAGTTGATATAATTTATCTTTTCATTATTTCTTTCTTTTTTCTCCCATGAAAGTTTGTAAGTAATGTGGAAGGATGACGAGTGTCCATGAAAGAGTGACAATGTGATTCTTTTTTTCCCTCGATTGTATATAAGGGGATATTTTCAGAGGAGGGCTGGTTGCAGATAGATCCTTCAATCGACGGTAATGCTCCTGAACAACTGTCCCTTTTGCTTTTACTTTTTTCGAAAAATCCCTCCCAAATTGTCTGAAATTTTTTGTTGTTACAGTATGTGCTTAATCTCATTCTTTTGTCCAGCTATTTACATCGATACATTGTGCTTTTAATAAAGGCAATTGTTTCACTGCAGATTTTCTGAGGCAAAATTGAAACACAGTGAAGTCTGTGAAAACAGAAAATACTATAGAAGTTTTAACTACAATCTACCTAAAAGGGAATTTTTTTTCCCAGTCTCTAGCAATTATGTTTTAACAGGTTTTACAGTGAAGTGTAATAATTATAAGGTAAAGTAAAACACAATCAGCTAAATAATGAGCATGAAGCTGTTTCATTTCTTTGTAAAGGTGTTCCTCTTCTTTTAGAGGAAAATAAAAAATCTCCCCAGCAAAGAAATGTGTGGCTGCTCTTTATCTTTTATGCTGCATTTTGCACTGAAAGCATTCTTTGTTATGAAGTCTTGAAACAATTTCATGCTCTTTTTTTTTTTTGTTTTTTTTGTTTTTTTTTGTTTTTTTTTAGCTTTTTTTTTTTTATATATGATTTACTCATCAGAACACAAGAACTGTTGTCACTAGTACAGCTATAGTGTAGATCCAAATGCACTATATACCACTAATTTCATAAAGTTATTTTTGTCTTGTTTAATTGCTGAAAATTCTGCAATTAGATAACGTGAAGAATCCCTTGGCTATGTCATTGGTTACTGCACTTACCTTATCAGTTATTAAGTGCTCTTTTAACTAATAAGTCCCTTCCCCACACAATTTTAGCAGGTAGATATGTAGGATATCTTTTTATTGGGACTAAGAAATTTTTTTGTTAGATACAAGATTTCATTATAGACAAGTTCCATTTACATAGATTTTACTGTATGAATTAACCAACATAAATTATGGCACATATAATTTTAAACAATAATTTAGGATATTGTTTAACATACAATAAAACCTGTGAAAATGGAATTGCGAAGAGCCAAAGAAAAGTTCCGTTTTAGAGAGGTAAAATTGTATTAAAGAAAAAAGAAACAACTTTTAGGAAGTGTACACAAAAGATAGAAGTTAAAAATATTATATATATTAGGAGATATTTTAAATGTACGAATGCATCAAATGCCCATAGACTTTACATTAGTAAGGTGAAATCGGAAGCTGAGTGACCAGCCCCCTTAAAACAAGAAGCTGTTACAGACAGATTAAATTTTCATAGGTTTTATTGAACAATATTATGCTGATTACATGTAACTACGTATCCCCCCCCCCCCGCCCCTAAAAAAAAGGATTATCTGGATATGCTCCTGAAACAGGCCTGGTTTTAAAAAGAAAACTTTTAATAGAGTTCTGAAATTTTTGTTCTTAAAATTCATATTATATATTGAATTTAGAAATTGAGACATCAGCAAATATAACTTACTTTCAATTAAAAAGAAATATGTTAAATCCCCTTTCTTAGGGGAAAAGGAAAAAAAAATTCTTATAATGTTAATAAGATTCCTAATCCTCATTTGATGAATCACTCATGCACATAAATTAGATCAATGCATTCAAGATAACTGAAAGTAAAAAAAAAGAAAAATACTACACTGTGCATCAGGGGTACCCAGAGAGGGGTTTGGTGACGCAAAATGCATCATAAATTTATTTTTGGGGGGGATTTTTAAAATCTTAATACTATTTCCTTTTCTTTTTTTTTTTTTTCACTATTAAAAAAATTCTTGATTTTTTTAATATCACTTTTAACTTCTTTTCAACATTCAATTTCCAGAAATGTTTATGTTTTTTAATTCTTTAAATTCTAGATAAGGGCAGTAAGAACCCATTCTGCATCTTAATATCTTTGAAAATGCGGTAATAAAAAAAAAAATACTTGGTATACAGCTGGGAAATGTTTAACATATTCTGAAAGGCAATTAGGACCACAAGACGTGATAAAAGGAATAGTTTTCCAGAAGCATCTTAAGTAATTTATTATGTTGTTTGACAGGGTCGTATCGTACAGTCCAAGTGCAAAAATACATTCTTGATGGGTATGATAAGAAATAACAACAAAATAAGCATTTCAGAGGAAGAGACAAGGCTATAATAAATTACTTAATGATTTTCAGGAGTACAGTACATTTTAGTGATGTTAGAAGAGTAGTATTGTGTGTCATTAAATCAGAATAAGATAAACAACCTGTACAGAGAAAAAGACTTCCAGCTAGTGATGGGTGATAACAAGATGTTTTTATAGATTTTATCGATTGTATGGACATCTCGATATTTTTCGATTGTGCAGAATTTTTCTTGATGATTCCAGTTTGCCAATTACTTATATACCATACCCGATTCGATTTTATCAAGAATCGTCTGCGGGTAAACTGGAATGAGTCGGGTTAATAAGGACTACTTGACTACGCCCATTAGTGCGCTTCTTCTTTAATCAGGGCCTCTAATTTATACGTAATCTTGTAATATGAAATCTCAAACTGAGTTCCCGCTGCATACGGCACCGTATAGCAGGCGTGGTGTGCATGCACTGCAAAATTTTCAAACAAAAAAAAATCTCTGACCGGATCCTTGGGGGGGGGGGGGTCAAAGGGTGGGCACAGAAGCTGCATAATATGAATAAGCGGTCGCAGGGCTTTCCAACGATATATCACATGAGGGTTATAAGCAAAATCTAGAAAAGTGCTCCCGGCAGGACAAAGTGGAGGGAGGGTCATCGGAGGGGGAATAACATCAATAAGTGATCACAAGCCTTTCCAACCAAATGTCACATGAGGGGTCTTGAGCTAAATTTATAAAAATGCCCCCCGGGGTGACAAAGTGGGGGGAAAGGGGCGTGGGATGTGCGTAACATGAGTAAGTGGTCACAGTCCTATCAAACAATACGTCACATGAGGGGCCTCAGCTAAGTTTAGAGAAGTGCCCCCCATGGAGACAAAGTAAGGGGAGGGACACCGGAGGTGCATAACATCAATAAGTGGTCACAGGCCTTTCCAACCAAATGTCACATGAGGGGTCTAGAGCTAAATTTATAAAAATGTTCACCCCTCCGTGAGGGCAAAGTTGTGGGGAGGGGCGCGGGAGTTGCATAACATGAATAAGTGGTCAGAGTCCTTTCAAACAATATGTCACATGAGGGGTTTCGGCTTAATTTAGAAAAGTGCCACTCTGGGTGTCAAAGTGAGGAAAGGGGCAAGGTAGGTGCTTAATATGAATAAGTGATCGCAGTACTTTCTAATGATATATCACATGAGGGGTGTCGGCAAAAATTAGGAAAGTGCTCCCCCCAGGGGGTCCAACTATCATACCCCCCTCTTTTTGAAATTTTATATATTATAAGTAATATTTTTCAGAAAACTCCGTAAAAGAATTCGAATTAAAATGACGAAAATGCAAAAAAGTCTCATAATATGAAAGAGTGATCCGAGGGCTTTCCAATGATACATCACATTGAGGGTCCAAAAAAGGTTGAAAATTGCTCCCCACCTCCGGTGGGTCCACTCTTCCAGACCGGAATTCACGCATGCCCCACTTTTAATTTTTTATATTTAATAAATAATATTTACCGGAGGACTCCATCAAAAAACACATCTAAAATTATATTCATTGTAAAAATCATGATTTCTACGGCCGTAGTGCACTACGGCCACAGAAATAAAACAAATTTTAAAAATTTGTTCACCCCCTCCGCACACTCCCTCTTTGAAATTTTTATATTTAATAAATAGTATTTATCAGAGGGTTCCAGGTAAGTGACAGCTTGATAGGGCTAAAATAAGAGAAACTTTGAAAATTAGGGCTTCATTTCACAGCTCATTGTCATGCCTCTTTCTCTATCTCATCTCAATAAATCTTCTCACATCTCTTCTCTGATGAAAACGAGAAATTGATTTCTCGTTCTCGGCCAACCTGTGAAAAGACACTAATCGAGAACAACATATCGAGAAGCGAAGAAAATTGATTTCTCATTCTCGCCAACATATGAAAAGTTGAAAAGCGTAAGAGGAATAATCAAGAAGTCAAAAGTCAAGATGCCAGTGAAATCATCGAGATGAGATTTGTGGAAATGCCAGAGAAAGAGAGAAATGAAGCTTTCAGAGTCAAACTTACCGCATTTCTGATTTAAGTCATAATTTTTCAAAGGAGTGCATTTGCTTATCCAATCTCTTTTTGTTATTAACTGATATGGGTTAGGAAGCATAGTGGTTTATGTATTCAGTTCTGTATAGTCCTAGTTTCAATAATTACTGTTGAATTTAGTGTTATTTTGACCCGAATTTTCAATGTTTCTCTTACTTTAGCTCTGTCAAGCTGTCCCATACCTGGGACCCTCTGATAAATATTATTTATTAAATATAAACATTTCAGAGAAGAAGGTGAGTGAATTCCGGAAGGCACAAGAATGGACCGACGGGAGATTAATTTTCCAAAATTTTACCGAACCCCTTCTATGACATATCATCATAAAGCCCTTTGACCACTCTTTCATATTATGAACCTTTCTCCTCCTGGAGAAAATTTCGGAAGGGGGGGAAGCAGTAAGGGGGTGAATTTTTTAAATCATTGCAATTTCTACAATAAATATCATTTTAGATGTGTTTTTTTGAGGGAGCCCTCTGGTAAATATTATTTATTAAATATAAACTTTATTACCTTTATTTATTAAATATAAACTTTAAAAGTGAGGATTGCGTAGTTTCCGGGTGTATTCTGAGAAGAAAGAGTGAACCCATGGGTGAGGGGTAAATTTCAAACTTTTTTGGACCCGTCATGTGATATGTCATCGGAAAGTTTTCAGACCACTCTTTCATATTATGAATTTTTCTTCTCCCCTCCCCAATTTGCCGCACCGGGGGGGGGGGGGGGGGGGAAGGGGGCACTTTTCAAACTTTTTTGAAATCGTAACATTTTTATCATTTTAGATCGGATTTTGTTAGGAGTCCTCAGATGGATAATTTATAATATATTAAAATTTCAAAGAGAGGGGGGAGGGTGCATTCCGGGGGGCACAATAGTTGGAATCTTGGGTGCACTTTTCTATCTTTTGCCGATACCCCTCATATGATATATCATTGGAAAGCTCTGTGACTATTACTTTATTTTATTGTCTTCTTTTATTTATTGTCTTCTAATAATAGGGAAATTATAGAACTGATCTCAAATGACGTAAAAAAATCAATAAAAAATATTGATGTCATTTTACCATCATTTTAGCTCATGTTCTTGTCACTAGGAGTGCTTTTTATTTTTATTTCTTTGGCCAATTTGCTACTAATTATCGAAAAATTTTACATTTTGATACTTAAACTTCCCTTACCGTTTCATACCTACTCGCGACTTCAACTTTTTGCAACCAAGGAACGCAGTCACATCACTTTTCCACTATTATGGCTCCATTATAGCCTTTCTTTGGTTTGTTGTTTTTTAATCCCATCTGTTTTCAGTTACCATGTATTTACTAAATACTGCTTTATAAACATATAAAAACAATGATTTTAATAATTGATTGTAGAACATCTTGATTGTAGGTTCTCAAAAGTAATCGATGACTATATCGATTGTGTTTTTTTACGATTATGATTTTTTTTATTGGTAAATTTTTTGAGAATCGCCCATCACTACTTCCAGCCACGAATTATTTTAGGGGGAAAGGAGAAATTTATAGAAAAATTAGAATTTTTTGGGAGGGAAAGGAGGATTAATTACTAGGTAATAAGACTGAAAAATTATAGTGTGAAAGAAAAACATATACAGAATGCAGGGGCTTGCAATAGATTTAGGACTATGTTTTAATTTGTCTGCCATTTTATAAGAATCGGTACTTGTATATTGTATGTTGTTAAAGCAGCATAAGGCAACAACTTGTACTGAAATAAATGCTTCAATCCACAGTTTATTTTAGTAGAGGGAGGTGATTTATAGAATTTTTTGGGGGGTGTGAGATTAACTGTATGACTAAGTAGTATAAAAAAATGATAGGGAAATCTTAAGCATTAAGATTTAATCTTAAACAAGGGCGTATGTAGATGCAAATGTACATACACGTTTGATATAAACGACTCGCCTTTAATATTTTAGTTTTCTTAAAACGATATGCAATCTTTGTATTTAAGATTTTTTTTGTAATAATTTAAAAGATTTTTCTTTTAAATACTTGTAAGTAAATATTTATTTTCATAAAAAGTAGCTTTTTTTATTAAAACGTATATAACACGGACTTGTCAGTCAGGACTTATAAATGTGAAAACAATCAGATTGCTAATAATAAAATATATATCTTCATTATTTATTATGCTGTTAAAACTTTTATTTCATGTTTGTATGATAGTACATAAGAATACTATTATTAAATAATTTAATAATAAGAATATATTTTACAATTGATGTTCTGTTTAGGAGGGGACTCAGTGTTAATGTATGAAGATTTTTTGGGGGGGGGGGGGATTTGTGTCATTGGCTTTGGGGGTGATGGTCACCACTGGTGTGCATTAAACCATATCTGGTTTCAAGCATTAAACCATATGTGGTTAAGTTATATACCTTATGTGCCTTCTGGTACAGGATTGCTTTTAGAAAGAGACTCAAATTCTAATTTTTGATTAAAGACTTCAATAATTGAAGGAAATCCAGAGAAGAGAAAAGAAATTAAGAAAGAAACATAAATGGCATAAACATTAAAGTAAAAAACTTGAAGAATCAGAACTATACAAATAATATGAAATTTCGAAATATGCACAAGGGTTTCATCCTTGATTAATGTTGGCCCCACCAGTGTCTGAAAGGTTCTGTTCTCAAGGCTGGTAGACGGGAGGTGCTGGGTTCAAACCCAATCGCGCCCGTCGGCCTAATCGTTCAGAGTTTTCGTGGTTTTCTTCGAGCCATGGATTTCCATGCGTAAATACGGGTTAGGTTCCCTTAGAAAGACCCCCACGAAGGGCACTCCCCCCTGGGCTTATATCCCTCGTGCAGATAATTGGCCGTCAAAAATCAACAGACCAACCTTGATTAATGTTAGGATCAGAGGGGGGAGGGGGCAGAATCTTAATTGCGATGTCTACATGCAAAATGATAAAAAAAAAAAAGCTCCAAAATTTCAGATATACCAGAAAAAAAAAGAAGTAGATACAAATATTCCTTGCTCTATGCTTCAAAACAAACATAAAAGTACAGTTCAAGATATAAAACAGGTAACAAATAAATAAATACTGATAAAAGAAAGAGGAGGTCAAGGAAATATGAAAATTTAACTTTTGCTTTTAAAGAAAGCAAATTTATTACTATCAAAGAATTAATAATTGTAGGCAGTACTTATGATTCATTAATATTACCAACACAATTTAAAGGTGAGATAATACAAAGCAAACAAAATATGATAAGATAAAACAATCTAAAATACAATTAACATGAGAAAAGTGGAACTAAAGAATGGAAAAAAAAGAAAAAAAAACTCATTACCTGTAAATGCCGAATGGGATCTGCAACAACCGTCTTCTGGCATGCCACACTGGCAGCCAATAATGGTAGAGTAGTGGGGAAGGGTAAAGGTGACAGAAGCTGCTGTCTAGATCTTTCTTGCTGTAGTTCATGAAGAAGGAGAATTAGCTCCATTCTCACAGCAGCCAAACCACCCCCATGTGCTCCATGAAGACTGCAATAACTCAATAAAGTACGTAAGAGAGCTTCATTAGCTTTGAGCCAAATTTTACGACGGTTTGCTCTTTGAAGTTTAGCCTCAAAATCCATTTTATCGGCTAGCAGAATTTCATGGAGAGAGGCTTTTTGATTCTGGAAATCTATAGCACTGTCCCAATGACCACTATTTGGTGGACTTCCATCAACAGCCATAGATTCTGATGGAACTAAAAAAAAAAAAAAAAAAGGAAAAGAAAAGTGTTATAATTGTTATATAAGTAAATCAAATACAAATACTTTATCGATAATAATGAAAATCTAAAATAATAATACAAGTTCAAGAAGATTCTTTTTTTAAGCCTGTTTAACTAGTTTTTTGTACATGTCATGCTATTCTCATTATACCAATTGATATTAAAATATATATATATATTATTTTAACTGAATTATCAAAAAGAAATAATTTTCTTTTAATAATTCCTAATTTTATGCAGAGGTAAAACTTTGGAAATTAAAAGCTAAAGGATAACAGATTTAGTTTAGCTAATCAAAAGATTTTAAAATTTTATTTTGCAGCGATATCAGATATGTCATTTAAGGAGGGCAAGGTCCCATCTCTCTCTCTCTTTCTTTGAATTTCAAAGTTTATTTTTTTTTTATTATCCAATTCTTTAATTTTTTTATTATTAGTTAAACATTTTTTATTTGTTTTTACAGATATATTAATAAACACAGCATGGTAAATAATAATATCAAAAATATTTCTTTGGAAAAATGAAAAATAATAGAAAATATGGTTTTCGTCCTACAAAAGAACTAGGATTCCTCCTTCCTCTCCAAGCAAAATCTGTAATGGCACTTCAAAATGATATGCATGAAAATAAGCAAATAAAAGATGCATGTAGAGGCAACACTCAGATTCTAGTTGTTGAATGACTGCTGTTGCTTATAATTTTCAATTGTACCATACTATTTACATTACACTATTTCAGGTGACAATCTTCTATATTTCAACAGCTTTCCATTTTTTTGTTTTACTTCATCAAAATCCCCCCCTCCCCCCAAGTTTGCCCATCTGCAGCACAAAAAGTAAAAAATTATTACACTTTTTCAATTTTTTCTTTTACCTTTTCTTGCCCTCTTTTCAAGGATAGTTGAAAAGTGTTTATGAATTCGGTTTGTCTGTCTGTCTGCCTGCCTGCCCATGCTCTAACTCATGTAAATATACTCAGATTGTCATGAAATTCATTGATGTTATTGGGTATCACTATGGCATGTTCAGTATTGAAAATGAAGCGTGTAGAATTTGTCACATTAAAATGCAACATTTTCCATTAATAGCATACCATGTGCTTCACCACATGTACTCATTTGCCTCATTTCCTTTAAATTCAATAATTTTCTTTTAAAATTCAACTTTGATTTTACCCTTTAATTTGACATCTCATTCATCTCTGTGTATGACATTTCTTTCTCATTTTGATTTTCCTGCCAAGATCTTTCCCTTTTTATCTATTTTTCAAATCGCGTTTTTGCAGTTTCAAAGCAACACAATTTAGCCATATTGGATGTCCGATCATTTCTCTCTGTTTTCCCCTTCCGATCCATTTAGCATGCGTTTTGCCACACGTTTTTTCCAGAAGGTTGACATGTAGAACATGATACTGTTGTGTATGTATGTCTTAAAAGGGCAACTAACCTGTTAAGAACTAATTCTTACACATATAGCAGAAAAGCATATGAAAGCTTTGGCCGGTGAAAATGTCCCAATTGAAGAATAGCTGATGAGAAACATAGATATGTTTATTCAGCATAAGATGACAGCAAACTTCAGAACAGATTACTCAAAAACAACTTACAATGACGGCATTCTTTTAGACAGTAGGTATAAAGACAACAGTTTAAACACTGGAAATAACATCTTTGAAAAATATTACAGACAAACATAGTTGATTAAAAGAAGTTATATAATACATCCACACATAAACTAAAATAACAAACCAAACTCTCCATGAACACCGATAATTCCCAGATATTCCAGATTTCTAGATATCCTCTTCCCCATTATGTGGAGAAGTAAAAGCGAAGTGATCTATTGGACTGAAGGCAGAGTATTTATATGGATTTTGGATCGACACATGCGTAATTTTCATCATGGGATCCATTGAACTGCTGATATTGTTATTTCATGCAAATATAAAATCAATAAAGATCGATTCAATTCGATTAAACAATCATATGCCGCCATCTAGTGAGAAAAATATTGTTAGCTAAGTGCATCCTTAATTTCATTTAACATTACGTGGGCAATTTTGAATGTGGGAAACGACACGGTTTAACGATATCTATATGAAATAAACAAACTGCAAATAAGAGAATTATTTAAAGCAGAATTCAGTCTGGAATGGGTAAGCAACAAGTACAGTAGGGCGCCAATTATCTGAACTCCAATTAACCAAACAGCCTATTTCTCTAAAAAAATTTTTTTTAACCGAACTTCCATTTGTCCGAACAGCCTATTTCTCATAAAAATTTTTTGTAATGATGATCAGATTGTGGATGAGATTTAAGATGAAAAAGAAATAGAAGAAATGAAAACGGATGTTCTGAAAATGTACCAGGTCCATCACATAACGAAGCCTTTTAATGTTTGGAAACAGCTATGCAATGCTCGACGGCAGAAGAACTCTAATCCTATTCAACTAACATATTTAAGAAGAATTCGAGATATGGCAGCATAGAGAGAACGTCTTCTTTGAAGCAAGCAACAATCAAAACTTTTTTGCTTAAATTATAATCTTTGGAGTTCAGAAAATGATAAAAAGAGAAAAAGAAAATTTTAAATGATAGAAAAGTGAAACAGTTTTTAAACATGCTAGCACTAACTGGTGCTGCTAGTCCTATGCCTGGATAAAGTGTGAATGTTTTAGTATAGTCAGGAACATCCCTTAACTGTCTGTCCATTTATCCGAACTTTTGCTTATCTGAAGTAGGGTCGATCCCGACTTGCTTGAGTAATCGTCACTTTACTGTAGTTATATTTAAGTAATTAACTGCCAATAAAGATGAACTATTAATGTTATTGTAATAATTATGGTATGAATAAAGTAAACAGAAAACCGGTAATTTAAACTGATATAATGTATTTAAATATAGAAATGAGAACAATGTCGATGTTCTCATCAAAGGTTGCATTCATGCCCTTTGGCAGATGCACACACTTCAGTCTCTCTATTCATCGCCAAGGTTTTGTACCGCACGTTTTTTGTCAGTTATTTTTGGTTAGCGGTGAAGGTTGTACACAGATTTCAGCTTCACTCTTTCCCATAGGTATGGAGAAATGTACCACCAGTGAGTCCTCATATTTGAAGTTGACCTAATTAAATGCAAATGTTCTTCACCATGTTATTTGTGTGCCAGCTTCTCTTCATTTTTTACACATCTCAATATTGTTCCTGTAAGTAAAGTATTTTGGATGTCCTACTCCACTTCTTCAACAATGCCAAGATGCTGGTAAGATTGTTTAGTTATTATTACAACAACAATTCCTTTTTTAAAAATATTTTACAACAAAATTCATGACAATATTTTTAGGCTTATGTGCTACACGTGGGCTCTACAACTTTATATCACCTTCACTCCTCCTAAAAGTAATTTAATCACAATTTCATCTAGTACCTCAAGATCCCTTCATGACAGCATTTATTGTTCATTTACAAGGACACTCAAAAGAATTCCATTACATTACGATCTATGGGGAAAAATTGTTTGCAGTGTATTTTAATGATATTACAATATTGTAAACATATTGAAATTTACATATATCACTGAAGTATACTAGACGGCACTTACTGTAGAATATGGTGCGCATAGAATTTCTTTCATTTTACGCACAAAGAAATTGAACAACTAGAAAACAGGAATTCTACTTTTCAGAATTTAGTATTGCCCCCGATGAAAAAAAAAAAGTATATAAATATAGATAATACAAAACATACTTCAGTTTTAAGACTTAAAACACACGCTTTTATTTTATACAAAATGACGTCATTCACATCCTCTGAAGAATTCCTCATTTACGATACAGTGTTAAACAACATTTACAGTAAAATATTTATATGACATCACTATCACTGAAAAATACATAAATAAGAAAAAAACAGATGTCACTCAAGAAACTCAACAACACCCCCCCCCCCCCCCCCAAAAAAAAAAAAAAAATGCCTATTTAATGATTTGTATGCCTTCATTTGTTTGTAATATAAATAATTAAATTAAATATAATAGCACCATGTTTTACCAAAAATCATTCATTTATATTTTTTTCAAAATAGCACGCATTTTAATTAATTATTTTTTTTTTCAGTAGTTATGGGAAAATGGCAACAAAAAGATAATTTTCCAACTATTTTTTCTTTACTTTCTACAGAAATGGAGTACTTGAGCTGCCAAAATTAATGAAATGGATCTAAAACGTACAAAAAAATTAATATCTCAAAAATAAATTGAGATGCAGTTTTCAAACAAATTGCATTAAAAAGTACATTTTCCCTGCAATACGACGGTATAAAAATTCAAAATGTGTGATGCATAGAAGTTAAAAAATTGCAGTAGAGTATTTAACAGTACAATGATACATCTTCTTTGTTTTACAGCTGGCTTATAAAATGGAACTTTATTTTTTAGAGACAACACTTTATTTGCTCTGAGAAAGAAATAGCATACCGGAGGCTAATAATTGATCTATTGAAGCCTATGAACAATAATTGCTGGAAGAGCGTTTTCAGCCGTGGTATTCATTTTAGGTAGATTTCCTAAGAAATACTACCTATTGCAGTCATTACCATGATGCAACTTTTGAAAAATTCCTTCATAACTTTTCATCATAGGACCCCAGGAACCCAAAACCACCCCACCTAAAAAGTTTATATATGTATGTATGTACTAAATTTTGTCCGCACGATAAAAGTCGCAATTATGCACGGATCGTCTTCAAACTCGCAAAACACACTTGTTCTTATTAAGTACTATATAGCAGAGTGCAATTACTTTAAAAATTAATGAATTCTAACTGTCTTTAATTCCTTAACACAATACCTATTAACTCCCATCTTCTTAGTAGTAAATAAAATGTCTACTTACAAATTTGAAGAGACTTGTAGAAGAAATGAGATAGATGACTCACAATGATATATACTAGAAATGAAGACTTCATTAAATAAAAACTAAGAGCTTTTTATTATTATGTTCAATTTTACAACATCAACACTAAAGCAAGAACCAGATGACACGAATGAGAAACTCTCTCATTTTATAATGGTTTGCAACCAATCACAACTAGCCAGCACATGCTGGAACTCTTTTGCATAAACAACAGAAAGTTGATTAACACTGTGCAACCTGAAAAACATGTCAACAAAGTTTAACTGATACCTTGTTGGTAACCAACCAACCATTCAATCAATTAACTATGAATTTAACTGAAAACCATAAAAACAAAATGTAAACAATATGGATGCCAGCATGCTGTTGAAGTTAAGTGTTAGGGTTAGTTTTGTTAGTAAGTTAGTAGTTTTTATCATTGAAATAAAATAAAAGGTACCTTTTTAAATAAAACACTTAATACAAGAAATAAAGTTGAAAAATGATGGAAAAAAACTTAATAAAAAGTGTGGTTCTTCCACAAAATGCCCCCCTTTTCCAGCATTTTTCATTTACTAAACACTTTCAAGAATAAATGTAAATGTATTATGCAAAATACATATGTACAATACACAATTGAAAAAATATTTACTTTAAAAAAATTCATCAGTTCATGATTTTAAGTTCAAAAAGTTTTTTTTTTTCAGCATAAGTAAGCAGATCTAAGTTTCATAAATAAGTCCTTGCACAGAGACTTTGTAAGGAGATCAGCTAAATTGTCCTTAGACTTAACGTGAATAATGTCAAACACATTCTGTAGATATAAGTCTCTTACGAACATCTATTTTAAATCTATGTATCTATTCCTGATATTCTCAGCTCGGTTCTTAATGAACTGTATAGCTGCAGCATTGTCACACTTCAATATTGGTTTTTGGTTACCAATAATATTTGAATCAAGGTTAAAAGTAGAATACAGTTGCTCTAAGGTCGAATTCAAGTACTTAAGTTCTTTAGCAGCTTCTGAGGCTGCAATAAATTCTGATTCCATTGGAGACATAGATACACAGGTCTGTTTCACCACACGCCATGTTATCGGGAGGCCATTTAAGAAAATAGAGTAGCCAGTCCAGGATCGGCGGTCACTCGGGTCACTAGCCCAGCTAGCATCAACATAGGCAGAGAGAAGAGTGGGAGGGTCTTGAGGGTGCATTTGGATTCCTAATTCCTTCGTAGTTCCTAGGTAGCACAGGATTTGTTGAAGGCATTTCCAATGGATAGGTCCAGGATTTTCAACAAATTGCGAAAGAGCTGCTACTCCATAGCTGATATCAGGTCTGCAACGTCCGGAAATGTAGAGCAGGCATCCCAGTAAATTTCTGTATGGAACATCTTCCATCTGGTTGTCATCAGTCGGCATATCTTTCCTAGAAGGAACAACTCCAGGTTGGAGAGGAAGAGAGATTTTAGTAAAGTTTTTAAAATTAAATTTTTCAAGACATTTCTCAAAATGAATTTTCATGGAGTCTCCTGTCATATCAAATTCAATACCCAAAAGTTTAGAAATGGGCCCCATATTCTCGACTTCATATAAACTTTTTATAAGAGAAACTACTTCTTTTAAAATTATTTCATTTTCAGCAAATATCGGCAGGTCGTCTACATATACTAGTACCACTGCTTTTCTTTTATAAGAATAAGCACAAGTAAGTCCTGGTATTTCATTAAAACCATTACTTGTGAGCTTGTTGTGCAATTCTTCATACCAACACCTTCCCGACTGATGAAGGCCATATAATGCTTTATGTAATTTTAAGACATGGTTTTCCTTTCCAAGTGTTATGTAATCTGCAGGTTGTCTTATGTATATACCTTTATCTATGGCTCCATATAAATATGCACATCGTACATCTAGAAGACAATGCTTCCACCCCAAAATACATATGAATAAAGCTATAAAAAGTCTGATTAATAGGAAGTTAACCACTGGGACTGAATGTTTCTTCATAATCCAGTCCTTCTCTCTGGTTATTCCCCAAGGCTACTAATCTTGCTTTAAAGTTTCCAAACCCATCGCTGACTTTTCTTTTAAGAGTATATACCCACTTAGTACCTAAAATTTTACAGTTTTCTGGTTGTGGAACTAATGTCCATACATTTCGGTCGATCATAGTTTTAATTTCTGCATCCATTGCCTCATTCCAAAACTTAGCTTCAGGGAGCGTTTTTGCTTGATTTGGAGATCTTGGTATTATGATTTCTGCACAGTAGGTTTCCTCACTATCTGGTACATTAGTGTTACATTCCATTTTTAAGATAATAGGACCCTCATATTCATCTTTATATGAAAAGCTTATTAGATCTTTGTCATAAATTATTTTATTTTTCTGACAATACTCTTGCATTTCTCTTTGGCTTCTTAAAGTCTTCCCATCAGGTGTAAAAATATAAATGTCAACTTTTCCCTTTGAGGCCCCTTTACTTCTTATTGTTTTTATCCTATGAAATTTAACTGTATTCGATTCTGGTTCAGGACTTGGGGTGAGTGATCGAGGTTCTTCTTTTAATTCAATCGCTTTTTCTAACTCATCTTTGGTTGGTTGGGGTAAAGGCACTGATTTTGGATCAACTTGTAATTCGGGGGTTGAAACACTGTTTCTTATGTTGCCCCCCAAATCATCATCATCGTCAAATTCTGAAGAAATATTATGACCCTCTTTTGCTTTTCCTAGCACTGCTTCGTCAAAAGTCACATGTTTACTTTCTACAATGGTATTTTCATCAGGGATCCATATTCTATAACCACTCGTCCCATACCCATATCCTACAAAAATGCCTTTCTTGGCACGAGGCTGAAATTTATTTCTTTTCTGTGGGGGTTGATGAACATATGCTGTACAGCCATATCTCTTAAGATGATTTATTGATGGCTTTTTATTATACCACTGCCTGAAGGGGATGTCATTTATGGTAGTGTGAAATATTCTATTTCTTATGTAATTAACTGTCATCATGGCTTCTAGCCAAAAATCATCTGTTAAATTAGCTGAATGTATTAATGTTCTCATTCCATCAAACAGCACACGATTGTATCGCTCTGCACAGCCGTTCATTTGCGGCGAGTAAATCGTGGTGTGTTCGTGTTTGATTCCAAGATTTTCTAAAAATTTTCCTAATGGTCGGTTGCAGTATTCTAACCCATTATCTGTTCTGACAGTTTTAACTTTCTTTCCAGTTTGCCTTTCTACCATAGCTATAAAATCTTTAAATTTACTATAAACTTCATCCTTATTTCGTAGTGGGTAACAGAAAGCCCTGTGGCTATAATCATCAATAAATGTTAAAACATATCTATAGCCTTGTTTTGTTGTAACTGGAGCCGGACCCCACACATCGCTGTGTATAAGTTCTAATAGCTCTCTAGATCTAATTTGTGGTAAATTTGGGTGGGCAGCTTGTGTACCTTTCCCTATTACACATGATTCACATCGTGTTTCATCACCTTTAAGTTTTCCAGGATTTTGTATCAGATTTTTATTAAACATATCTTTCAAAGTGCTTAAGTTTACATGCGCCAGTCGCTCATGCCAGAGCATGATGTTATTCCTGTCTAAAGCATATGAACTATTATAATTGTTCTCTTTACTTAAGTTTACTTTATGTTGTGTCTTAAGTGTTTCATTTTTCCCTTTAAATTGAAAATCTGCTTTAGTAGGCCAGCCTTTTATAGTGTAAAAATTACACTTTAATTTAGCACTCCATAAATATTTCCATCTAGGTGAAAAAATTTGAAACCCTTTATTTAGTCGGGCATGCATTTTCGCCTTATCCATTTTAGACATACTAATTAAATTTCTATGAATAGAAGGAACGTATAAAACATCATGTAAATTTACAGTCATTATTTTATTTCGGTCTTTAATGTTAAATTCAACTTAACCAATACCCTGTACTGTGTGGGGAGTGGTTCCCATACGTACTACTGCACCTGCTGAAGGCTTCCTTAATTCTGTAAAAAATTCTTTATTTTGGCATACATGTGCCGATGATGCACTATCTAAAGTCCATTCTCTATTTGCAGGAAAAAGTTCATCTGCATAACACTTATCTACCATAAATTCAGAGACGAAAGAACTGACTCTAGGTTTAGTTCTAGAAACTAAAGTTTTGTTTTTACAAAATTTAGCAAAATGATCACTTTTACCACATAAAAAACAAGTTAACTTTTTCCTTATGCCTGGCTTAATTGTAATTGGTTTACTAGGATTTAATTTATCTTTACTTTCAACAGTTAATAAACATTCTTGTTTTTGAAGATCACGGAAATATCGCCGATTATATCCCTTTAAAATTTCTGCCTTTAAATTGTCAAACTTAAATTTAGACTCGACACAATTTTCAAATTCCCTTGCAAGGTAATCATATTCCTCTGGCAGGCACTGTAACAATTGATAACACCTATGATCTTCAGTAATAGATTCCCCAGAATCACTTAACTTTCTATAACAATCCTCAAACCTAGCTATAAATGTAGGTAACTCTTCATCAGGAAGAATTCTTAAGTTTCTAAACTCTGCTAGCCTATATGCTTTTAAGGACCTACACTCAATTTCTAAATTTGTTTTAAGTGTATCCCATATAACTGAAGGATCACTTAAATGATTTATTTGAAGCTCAACTTCTCTGCTACAATATGTTTTCAATAGACCAGCGGCCTTGCTTTTACTTTGATTCAATTTAAATTTATCAATTTCACCTAAGTCATCTACTTTTGGCCATTTACTCTTATCTATCCAAATTATTAAACCCTCTGACTCTAGTATCCTCTTTATATTTGTTACCCAAGAATGGTAATTATCTCTTGTCAACAGTAATTGAGGGTTAGGGCTAGCAGCCATGTTTGTTTACAAACACTGAAATATTTCCAAGTTAAAACTCATCAAATTCTGCCTTTAAAATGGTGCAATACTAGGCCCATAACCCTTTGTTCTTATTAAGTACTATATAGCAGAGTGCAATTACTTTAAAAATTTAATGAATTCTAACTGTCTTTAATTCCTTAACACAATACCTATTAACTCCCATCTTCTTAGTAGAAAATAAAATGTCTACTTACAAATTTGAAGAGACTTGTAGAAGAAATGAGATAGATGACTCACAATGATATATACTAGAAATGAAGACTTCATTAAATAAAAACTAAGAGCTTTTTATTATTATGTTCAATTTTACAACGTCAACACTAAAGCAAGAACCAGATGACACGAATGAGAAACTCTCTCATTTTATAATGGTTTGCAACCAATCACAACTAGCCAGCACATGCTGGAACTCTTTTGCATAAACAACAGAAAGAGTGTGTTCAGGCTGCACGGGCGCTACGCGCGCGAGCTCAGGAGACAGGAACATGGAGTGGGTCAATATCATGGATGGAATAACACGTAGTGTGTTCAGGAACAGATCATGGATTTGATTAATTATGGTGCTAATTATAAAGATATTTTGTTGCAACAGAAACGTGTGCTAGATGGCTGAATGGATAAGGCAGTGAACTCGAGACTAGGGGTTCCGGGTTCGAATCCTTCCAGTCCCACATTGTAATCATAATTTTTGTTTTGTTTTGTTTATTGGCTGTTTTATATTTTTCATAATGAATAAGATATTTTTGATGAAGATATATTTTTTATTTTTGTTATACAGAGGCACGTGTATTTTTATTATAATAATAAAATATCTATTTAAATGTGAGAAAATGAGGTATTTCGAGATGAAAGTTTTACATCTGAACGCCTTTTAAATATTTAAAGTTTCGTTTCTAAGTGATTATATATGTATATGTATAATGATATAAACATTAAGCAAATCCAAATGAAAAAATAATATACTATATTGTGCAAAAATATCCTTTTGCACGTAGGATAATTCCTTGATTTTCTTTTTTTTTTTTTTTTTTTGAATACTTTACGAGTGAATTTTTATCGAGACTAGGCTGGAAATCATATTTTACTTTGAACATTATAAAAATAAAATGTAATAGTTGTAGATTATTTTAACTAAAAATATCTGTCGATATATTTTTTAAAGAGATAAAATATATAGGTCTGCTGTCTAGTTTTGTAGTGAATAAAGTATGATTAGAATGCTTATAAATTTTCTACTGAAAGTATAAGTAAGTATTTTGCTTATACTAACAGAATTTTGAATGCCATTTATTTCTCATGTTTTATGATGTATTTTGGTCTGTTATCCACACGGTATTAAAATATGCAATCATAAAATAAGAAATATATATATTAAAACCTTCTCTGAAAAACTGTCTAACTAACAGTGCAAATTCCATTGAAATCCATCCAGTATAGTAGATTACAAACAAATCTCATATGTTGATATCACAATCTTGGTTTACTAACAGCATTCTATTTATCACAGAAGTTATAAATCAACTGATAAATCATTTTTAAATAAATAAAAAGAAAATTGTTAAAAAGTTAAAATTTTTAGATCACCAGTTGAATTCTTAAATTGTATCAATCAACCTACCAAACAAAGCACAAGCAGAAAACGCACAATCACGTGATCAAATCGCCCACACAATTTTTTTGAGCAGCTTGCGCGGAATTTGTGTGCGGTTGGTTAACTAATTTTAAATGCTAAATGGGCTAAAGTAGATAAAGAAGGTCACGTGATGTTTTTCCCGACTATTTTAGATTTTATCTGAGTGAACATAGGCATGTAGTCCTGTTACGAAAACCATGTTTTGGAAGGATAAAGAAATATAGTCGTTGGTTTTACCTTTTTTGAACCATTAAAAATAATGAAATAATTGAATTATGTTAAAATTCCTTTCTTCAATAAGACCTACTCCATGACATAAACTTCTGAGCGCGCGCGCGGTGCGAAATGCACTTCTGAACACACTCAAAGTTGATTAACACTGTGCAACCTGAAAAACATGTCAACAAAGTTTAACTGATACCTTGTTGGTAACCAACCAACCATTCAATCAATTAACTATGAATTTAACTGAAAACCATAAAAACAAAATGTAAACAATATGGATGCCAGCATGCTGTTGAAGTTAAGTGTTAGGGTTAGTTTTGTTAGTAAGTTAGTAGTTTTTATCATTGAAATAAAGTAAAAGGTACCTTTTTAAATAAAACACTTAATACAAGAAATAAAGTTGAAAAATGATGGAAAAAAACTTAATAAAAAGTGTGGTTCTTCCACAACACTGAGATGGCAAATATCTCGGCGGGGATTCAAAATAGGCAAAATCAGCCCAAGGGGGTGGAATTGGGGAGGGGTCAAAATTTTGAATATTGTCTTAACATGATTCTGATAAAACCCACTCTTACACAACAATGACAGGAAAAATAAACATTTTTTGTTATAGAAGTTGCCAACAATTAAAAAAAAAAAATAAATAAAATTCTCACCACAACAATTACTTTTTTATTGCAAGATTTTCATGTGAAAAATTAAATTAAATAAATAGTTTGACGAATTCAAAACAAATTGAATATTATGTCATAAGTTTTTGTAGAGCAAGATTTCCACATGAAAACTCAAAATAAGATAAATAGTTTGACGAATTAAAAATATATATATATTGCGTCATATTGGAAATATAATGGACCTCAGTAGGTGAATATGTATTGTCATGCGAGTTTGAAGAAACATATTCGAAACATTAACATAATTTAACACTTTGAGGTTTTTTGAATTTGCTGTAGCCATTTTTAAACCTATCCCATATACATGCGTGTGTGTATTCGTGTATTTTAGAATTTTCACAAAAAGTTTAGTTCCCTAGAGCTCATTCTTAGTGAAAAAAAAAAAAAAAAACTGGGTTTATCTCTAATCTTAAGTTTTGTTGGTGAATTTAGTACTTAATTTTGAAATCTACCTCCGCCTGCAGGCCGAGTCCGCAGGGATTTTTAAATTGAATTATTTTTTTAAATATTACTTAGTGTGTACAAATTCTATAGATCATATACAGAGCTGCACAAAATTTCTCAAGTACATTTTTGTTTATTCACAGAAATTGGTGAATGGAAAATTTCAACTGTGCTATTCGTTTCAACTGAACTAACAGTTAGCAATCTATGTAGTATAGATGGAAATCTATACATCTATAGAGGGCTATTCTAAAATTTATTTTAGAGATGCATTGCTCAACACTACTCCATTTTAACATCAGCTGAAGCCACAGCTGTGTCCTAGCACCACAGGTACAAAGCATAAGAGTTAAAGAACTGAAGGCTAAAGAATGATTTTAGAAGCAATATTTTATCAGCGAGAACCTTATATCAACCCAATTATAAAAGATTGCCACAGGTCATGATAATATCATTTAATCTTCTACAATCAGGTAATCCTTTAAAAACTGAGCAAATTAGCATGTTTTTAGAGCCAGTGACATCTTGACAGGGGGTGGAAAGAATAGCTCACAGGTGGCAGAGTCCTCTAATGTTTTAAGAAGAAATTTTCTACTCTATAAATCATTATTTAAATGGTTTGTATAAATCAGTTATTTTTTACCTTAAAAGAACTGTATGATGTCACGATTGAGAAGCAGAAATAATATGAATATTAAGAATTCTGAACAAAATAATTATGGAAAGTAATGTAAAATTTAACTAAGAATAAATATAATGGATAAATGAATTTTCATTCCAAGATTTAGTGATTTAGATAAATTGATGTTTCAATTCACTTTAAAATTTATCAATATATTTATCAGAAGATTTATCAAAAACACTTGAAAAATTATGTGAGTAGTTACTTGAAAAATTTATTTAAGACTGTAAATGCATTACAAGTTTTGGCATAAGAATATTTATGAAAATCACCAAACTTTAACTTTGGTACCTGAGATTTCATACTCAACATGTATGATTAATACAAGGCAACAATGCTTAATATTTGTAGTTCAATGCTCATTTAAGTATGAATACTTTTCATTGTAAAGATAAAAAATGACAATAACATTTTAACTGTCTTTCATGAGTAAGAAAATAATAAAATATGAAAATTCTCAATAAAATAAAAATTAATTAGATATTAAATTTTTTTTTAAATTATTAATTTAACTAGTAAAACTTTTATACATCCAAATTCCTCTTTCTACAAACCCAGAGAATGTAGAGATTGCTTTACACATTAAAAATATGAAAATCAGAATAATAGCAAGACTAAAAATTTCAGCATCCAGAAAAAATGTATCATAATAAATTCAACTGATTAAATCTAAAATATTTTTAAATTTTCTTAAACTATTCCTACCGGCATTACTATAATCTTGAGTACTTGTGCATCCGTAATGGCATAAATCTTTGAGAGCTGACACACTTTTTTCTAACCAAATATATAGCTGGTAACGTAACTGTCCACCATCAACTTCATAGCCAGTAGCTAAAGTGCTTAATTCCTCCATCATAATCTGAAATAAAAGTAAAAAGTCATACAGCACATTCCTTTTAACTCTAAACAGGGATGAAATAAGAAAACTGTACAAAGAATATACAAAATAACAGAAACAATATCTTCTTGGGTAGATGAAATAAACTTACCTTTAAGCAAGCAATGAATTTTAATTGTTGGGCCATTATATCAATAGTAACAGACTTGGGCTCATTACTCTTGATGACTAAAACAAATTATACATATTTTTTAATATAAAAAGAAGTAGTGAAAATATAGACTGCAACAAATTTTACAATACAAATAAAATGTACAGTGACTGAAAATATGGTAAATAAGAAATCCTATTCATCTTTTGCTTATGACGATTCTGGATTTTTTAAAATCAAAATTAAATTGTTGTTTATTTTGGAAATGTAACAATTAATATTTTTAGCTGATTTTATTAATGCATTCAGTTGTACTCTAAGTTAACGTATTATATAGAACTATAATATTACCTGACTTTTATGATAGTTTTTTAACATATCTATACAATTGTTGTTCTTAATATAATTCCTCCTAATTTTATTATTAGAGTACAAAAAAGTTGCTGGTTTGGAAGGATAAGTTTCTAACTGTTTTGACCACTCTTTTTAGAAAAATTACTAAGTTTCATTTATCCATAAGAAACACTATAGTTTTAAAATTTTTACTTTAAAGTTTATTTTATTTGTACTTTTTCTTGGATTGTACTTTTATAGTTTTTAAAAAAACTTTAAAATTTACAAATTTTCGAAATGCTAAAATGGCGACTCAAATGGAGAGAATAATAACAACAGACAGTAGATAATGCCATCTCATTTAGTTGAACTTGTTAGTTAGAATCCTGTTACCCCAAAGAAATGAAATGTAGATGCCATTAGGTAATTTAACTGTAATATTTATGAGCATATTACCCCAAAATGACTTGACCATTAAAAGCTATACACATTTTTACTTTAATTATAAGGTTCCAACATTTTCTATTACAAGTTAAAATGAATTGGCAAGATGTCCATTTTCCAATTTGCATTTGTTCAACCATAATTGCTACATGATGTTATGCAGAGACAAAATGTATTCTGATAATGGTGTTAATAGTATATAAAATATTATTAAAACATTTACTTATTTTTTATTCTACATTGAAGTAAAAGCTCTACAAGGATTTGAAAACAATTTCATACAGAACTGCCTGTATGTTTAAAATCACTGGCTAAATTCACCGAGGTATAAAATTCATCTTCTATAAATAATAAACAATTGAAACATAATAATAACCAGTATTTTAGCAACAAAATAATACTGGACCAATATTGTTTCAAATGGAACCTTAGCCAATATTCGCATTATCAGAATGAAATATTGCCCCAACATTGATGTTTTTTCATTTTTTTCAATTTTAATACAAGACAAGAAATGTTTTGCTATTTCATTGAATATAATTACCAATGTAAAGCCACTATTTCTCATATGCTGGTCTTTCTTCGCAAATATTTATAAAGTAAAGCCAATAAATTTTATTTTATTGGAAGTGTATCCAACAATGCAATATTAGGTAACAAAACCAACATTGGTTTTGCCACCATGGTAAGAACATGAATGAATGTTTCATAATCTGCTTTCTTCATAAATGCAAACAAAATGAAAGTTAAAAGTACTCAAAAACAAACCTTCATCAACTGCATCAGAAGCTTTGATTTCAATGCCTCCTTCAGAACCTTCACTCTCATTATGATCAAGATTAAAATCTAACTCAAGTTCTGGTTCTTTTATCTGAGGTGCAATAGGAGCACCCCAATCAAAATCAGATGAGCTATCAACAGTTGATAAAACAGGTTGGCCCCAGTCAAAAGCAGCTGCAGAATCTTCTTTTGTAGTAGATGAAACTGGTTGACTCCAATCAAGTGCATTTGCCTTAGTTATTATTGTGTTGGTAGCCACTTTTGTATCATGACTCAATCTTCCAGTTGCAATGCTATCATCTTCATTAGTTAAAACATTGGCAAAGTCAAACACTGCATCATCAGGAGACATGGGACCTTCCATAAGTACACGATTTGGTAAACGAGATAGAACTTCTAAAGCTAAAGCGGGACAGCCAGCTCGAAAATGAGCATGGGCAGTAGTAAAGAACAATCTTCTTTCTAGAGGAGTAATGAAATCCTCACAATGCAGCTAATAAAAGAAATGAAACATACAAAGTAAACTACAGATTTTAATGCAAAAATAAAATAATTAACAAGGTTTGTCAAATAAACACATAATTAAAAGAAAAATTAATGACAAAAAAACTACAAAATCACTTTTCTAAAAAAAATATCTTTACAAAGAATCTAAAATAGAGGTATTTAGGAAATTTTGACTGTTTATTTTTTAACAAAAGGTCACTTATAAATATATATCTAAACAGTTAAAATTTACTCATAATTGATACTTATGGAAATCATTTAATTATTGTCTTTATGGTTAAGTATTATCTCATCTTAAAATTAACACAAACTAAGGAAACCTTTTCAATTGAGAATCACTTATTTTTCTGAAAAAATCATTAATAGTGTGTGCAAAAAATAGCTGCTAATTGAAAAGACTACATCAAGACTGTCAAGTGTCAGCAGTCTTGTTCCTGCTTTGAAAGTGATAGTGCATGTTCTTTGCACCTGAAAAAGAAAGTCGAAGTTCTTTTGAAAGGTCTAGCACATTTCCTAATTTGTATGGTGTTATTTAGAAGTTTTTTGCCCTTATTCTATCACACCAGCTTGTCCAATATTTTAATGAGAAAAACTATAGTTTTTTATTATTATTCAAATTCAGCTACTTACGTATTATACAGGCCAGGTCAAATAGAGCTGCACCAAAGCATGGTGCCCATTATGTAGACACATGGCAGTGTGTCAGCCCAGTTTATATAACACACTAGTTTGTTATATTGTCTGAATATTCTGAATAAATTTGTATATTAAAAATCTATGTGACCTACGTACTTGTAATACGAAATAATAGTAAGGCCACCCTAATTACCTAGAATCCAAAGTTTTATAAATAACGCATAATTAGCTTCCAAGATAATGACATTTGAAAAGCCTGATAATCAATAATTTTATCACTGACTGACTAACTCACTCATCGAAAAGATCTCATATACCTTCTGTCCCTACAGGCTTCAAATTTGGTGCGAAGTTCGTTTAGATTATAAAACTAAGGAATTAAAAAAAATAATTGTAAAAATCTATTAATTACCTACTTGGGAGTGTCCATTTTTACTTTAACATTACGTTTATTAGGCGGAATTTTAATTTGCCGAAAAAAGTACCAATTGTTAAATCTGGGCTAAACATGCAGCAAGCATTTTTTTTTCTCCCAACCATGATGTGCCATCTCGTAATCTGATTGGTCAAAGGTATCTGCATCAGAGTGACTTTTCTTGGAAGGAAGGAATTGTGTTTGGCTAAAACCATGAAAGTAGAGTATTTTCATAGGGTGGCCGGGGAAAGGGAAAAATCTTCTATATTTCAATAGGCTTTTTTTTTTTTTTTTTTTTGAAAATTCATTTAAATTAGGGGTTGATGGCAAAAGGGATTTCTACAGAAAGAAGATAATATCTAATAACTAATGAGAAAGGGAACGTGGGCGGGGTCATCCGCATTTCGATAACATTCTGCTATTTTTAACACTTTCCAACAAAGCTAAAACGTGTTTATGACTTTGGTTTGTCTGGTCGTCAGTCCATGCTCTAACTCTCATAAATATACTCGGATTGCCCTGAAATTTTTGGATGTTATAGACGTTTACTGTAGCATGATCCCTAATTCAAATGATGCCCAAAGAGCCAATTTGGGCCACATGTATAATTAATAATTATGCATATTTAATAAATACACATGATAAATTAATTCATTATGCATATTTAATAAATACATATAATTAATTAATAATTATGTACATTTATGTATGTATTAATTACTTTAATATATACAGTTTAATTACTTAAAAAAATTTTTTTGGACATTTTCATTTTCGATCCAAAAATAGGAAGATCACCGAAATTTGGTTTCATCCTTACAAACCTGATCGATCCTTAACAATAAGTATGTAGTTATATGCAACATAAAATTTTCAGATATTCATCTAAAAATATACCTCAGTAAGCATTGCACTTCTGAATTTGCGATTTAACATTATGAAAAGATTAAAAAAGTTAGAATAGGCACTGTAGTCTTCTTGAACAGTTTTTATTCACTGCAGTTTTTTCTGTTTTTTTTTTTTTTTTTTTTTTTTTTTTTTTTTTTCTTGTCACAGTAACTACTATGTGTACATCCATTCAGCCTAATTGAGCTAATCACAAAATTTATAAGTACAATTTAAAACAAAATTACATGGATTTGTTTATCATAGAGAATTTAGGAAATAAAAGAAATGAAATTTCATCTTTAAGTCTTGTAAAATTAAGTGCACATTTTCTGTAACTGAGACATTCTTTCTTTATTTTTCATCAGGAAAACAGACTTAAATTATAAAATTGTAATGTGTAATAGTAGGATATATGAACCAACGATAAATTGATCAGAACAGTCATTTTTATACTGAACAATTATTTCTTAGAATGATTATGATAACAATTTCATATGATTATTTAATTCTTAAGTTTATGGACAAAATAACTAGAATAAAAAGGTATTTCATTTTTCCCATTTTAAAAATTCAAACAATATTCCTCAACCTATTCCTTAAAAGTTTTACTTTATTATCATATTAAAATATTCAATATAAATTATTTATAACTTAGGAGCAATCAAGGTATAGAAGTTTGTTACTGTTTCTAAATTTGAACAAATAAAACAATTAACTTAAAAAAAAACTTACCTCAGCAATATCACTAGTTTCACTTTGAGATTCCTGCTTGCTCAGGGCTTTAGATTTTTTCATTTCAGACAAGTTTTGAGCTCTCTGTCGTCGAACAACCAATGGATGTGTCCGTAAAAATAAATAGAAATTAAATACACTTGGATTGGCTAAAAAAAATAAAAAATTAAATTAAATTAAAATTCTTAATTTTTATTTTGAATTAGTGTTAGAATTTAGATTATTTTAATCTAAATTAAATTAATTAGAATTTTATTAGTTCTAATTCAGGTAAATTTTAAATGAAGATAAATTTCCGTTTAAGATTTTTCATAAAATTATTACTTTATTTTATTTCAGTAATAAGTAAGATGAATTTATTTAAGTATTGCACGGTAACGCAATACTTATTTATTTCCAGTGTCACTTCTCAATGTTAATTTAACATGGAAAAGCCTATGGAGATAACTTTTTCATTTTTTCTTCTCACCTTTTTGTCCCTGATGCCACTCATTTTTTTTCTTTACTAATTCTAATGATATTATAAATTTAAAGTGTAAAAACGTTTGCCTAACGTCAGGGTCAAAACGAATGGTAAAATGCCTTTGCATATGGATGAATTATAACATAGAGAGAAACATGGGCCAATTTTTTTTAGATTATTCAAATATTTTTCTTAATAATTCCAATTTTCGCTTTTTCCATTGAAAATCAACGGACATTTTTCATAGAAAATGTAACATTTTTTTCTTCATTGTTGCCAAAATTTCAAAAGCCGTAATAATAATTTATTTCTTTTTAGTTGAAAGATTTTCACGTGAAATATTAAATTGAGCTAGTTTTTTTTTTTTTTTTCAAAAATTAAAAAGGTGAATATGGCGTCATAGTGGAAATAAAAAGGATATTTTCAGAATAAGTTTTTGCTTTGGTCAAGTTTATATTTTAGTAAAAAGTTTCTAGTGGATAGCTATTTTTACGCAGGTAGCGAACTTAGTGGGGAATTACGTAACTTAAATTTTAAAATGTACTTTTTTTTTCTGAGATGAGAACTATTTATACCCCAAGTTAAACTTAGGTAATAATTTTCGGATGTGTTTAGATCACCCTTTGGGAGAGAATGAGGTTTAAAAATTTAAGAAAAACTTTTTAACCATTTGGAAAAATGGTTATTGTTCTCGTCAGGGTAGGAAATCAAAAGCATATCTGAACGTTTTCATTGGTTTAATCCGCAATTTATTCGTTATCTGATTGGTATGTACAGTAATCTGTATTTCCCTTTGGTTTCAACAACGATGGACAACAGAGTGTTGCCACTATGACAAAAAAGTAATAAAAACTACAAAAAAAAAATTAATAAATCAGAAACAAATTGAGATACAGCTTTCAAACAAATTGCATTTAAAAGTACATTATTTTCTCTATCCGACGGTATAAAAAGTAATATTGTCGGATGTTTAGAAGTTTAAGAATGAAATTTTATTTAAAATTGGTCGTGATATTTTTTGGAAATCTGATGATAGAAAAGCCTTTTCCCGAACAGCCAATGAAATGCTTGGCTATTATGTAAGTTTCATAGGAAATCTGACGAGTCGCAGGCGATTTCTCTTGCTTGCAATTTTTACGTGTAATAACACTATTAATCTTTAATTCATGGCGTAAGTCATGTATGACCAGCTCCATAAAAATGTACAGTAGCGAAAATTGTAAAACTGAAATTTCTTTTAAAATTTGTTCATGATGGGGTCCAGGAATGTTATCGTTTAATCCATGGCGTACGTAATGTAGGATCAACTCCGTGCAATTTTTTGTCTTAAATTTTAGTCTTTGAAAAAATCATTTTTCCAAATGGTCGTTGTAATTTGTTGAATTGTTTTTTTTTTTTTTTTTTTTTTTTAATTTACTGTGTTACAGTTATAATATTTCTAAATATTAGCAGTAAGGATTCAACACAATTTACATTTACAATCATAGCGTTCCTGAGTGGGAAATAGGGTATCTAAATTTAAGTGAAGTTAATTTTTTATTAAATAAAATAATGCTAAAAAGTGATAAAATATCTTTATTAAGAATGACGATCATTTCATCGCACCAACGGCGACATTTTCAAAATCATTTATGATAGAAAATATTTTCACAAAATTAAAAAACAATAAACATAGTAACCAATGTCACAAGACATGATGCGTAATGAAAAATATTGCAAACCTAAAATTAAATTAAAATTAAATTAACTATTTGTGAGCGTGGATTAATTTTCATATAATTTAACACGCTAAAATTTAAATTTTAATTCCATGTATTTAATATAATAATGTAATAATTTAAAAATTAATCCATGCTCACAAATAGCTAATTTAATTTTAGGTTTGCAATATTTTTCATTACGCATCATGTCTCGTGACATTGTTTACTATGTTTATTGTATTTAAATTTTGTGAAAATATTTTCTATCATAAATGATTTTGAAAATGTCGCCGTTGGTGCGACGAAACGATCGTCAATCTTAATAAAGATATTTTATCCCTTTTTAGCATTATTTTACTTAATCTGTTTATAAGTGATTTTTATACATGTTTTTAATTTTTTATGTTTTGATTATAGATTTTTTTACTTTCAGATTAGAAGTTTTTGTCCAAACTACTGCAACCTGCATTACCGCATACATCAAAGTCTGATGATGATACTCTCTATTAATTTTGAAATGCGTTCGTCTGAGTTCATTAGTTATTAAAAAACTTGACATATTAAACAAAAACATAATTTTAAGAACAAATTAAAAAAAACAAAATTTATTTCCTACATTGTTTAAGCCCGAGAAGGGACAGATATTAAGTTATTTCATTCAATTAGTTCTACATTTAATGCTACATTTCTGTAACAAATTAGTTAAGCCAATTGAAGATTAAAATATAAAAGTAAAATTCCTACAATATGATACTTAAAACAGTCCTAAAAAATTAGATTCCGTTCAAATGAAATCGAAATAAATATTAGACTTTTTTAAAGTTTTGTATTTTGCGTGCATCTTATCATTTTATGCACAATTGTCATAAACATAATACACAATCTGCAATACAAATATTTTCAATTAAAAATGGAAGAAGTCTCAGATTTATTTCGATTACATTTGAACGGAATCTAATTTTTTAGGACTGTTTTAAGTATCATATATGAATTTTATTTTTATTTTTTAATCTTCAATTGGCTTAACTAATTTGTTACAAAAATTTAACATTAAATGTAGAACTAACTGAATGAAATAACTTAATATCTGCCCCTTCTCGGGCATAAACAATATAGGAAATAAATTTTGTTTTTTTAATTTGTTCTTCAAATTATGTTTTTGTTTAATAAAATAAATAAATGTAGAAATAATTTTTATGAAGAACAATACTACATGAAGTAAAATATTAAATAGAAATTAAATGCAATTGAACAAATATTTTAATATTTATTAATTATTTATTGCACTAAAAAAATATCTTCAGTGGGGAAAAAACAAAGAAAGAAATTTTAGTTGAGAATGTCAGATTGTTTTTTAGTCTAATTGTTACGGCGTAAATGCCCTCAAATTTATTTGTTTATAATTTAACTCTGTTTATCTTTCATATTGTGAAATATAATTATAAAACTGATTTCTTTTGACAGAAAAAATCTAATCTGTTTATCTAAATTGTTTATAACCCTGAATCAATATTTATGAGTAACATTATGATTTCAAGGTCATGTAATATAGATTTATTTACTTTATAATAATTTTGAATTGATGGTGATTTATTAGTTTTATAATTACTTGGATGTCATTTAAATGAATATTATAGCTATTTAGAAGATTTATAACTGCATATTGTAATTTTTATTTTGATGTTTATTTTATATAATATGTATCATTTTTAAAATGGTCAGTCTTGACTCTGTAACCAAGCAGAGAACATGTAACATGTCCTGACTCTGTAATCAGAGATGCCAATTGTTAAATCATGGCTCTGTTTAATACAGAGTGTATAGTGGAAGTCCTGACTCTGCAACCAAGCAGAGAACACATTTTTTTTTGTATTGGCTCTGTTAAATACGGAGAATTACTATTATGGAACAATTATTAACTTCTAATGATGAATAGAATTTACATACTATTTCAGTTTTATTTAATAAACTATTTAACCTAATTGCTCTCCCATCTCACTTGGATTTTGAAAATTTATTTGTCAGATGAATTTCGGCGCCAACATTTATTTTTTGGTGCCGAAACCCGGGAAACATTTTTTGGAAATAATAGTGAGCTATTGTGAAAGAGATTTGTGATTAACAACTGTGATTTATTTTTCAACATGTGATTAGTGTGTGATTTATATTTCAACCTGTGATTAGTGTGGAATTATTATTGTGCCATTTGGATTACGACATGCCATCTACATTACCTGGAATTAACAGGTAAGAAAATATTTTTTTCATTTTCTATGAATGGTTAATGTTTTAAAATAAGAATTATTCTTTATTTAAAATGGAAAATCTTGAAAAGCTGAAAGCAAAACGTTCTGTTGAACGAACGAGTTTCACGAAATTAATTACAAAATTAGAAACATTATTAAATGATGACATTGATAATACGAAAACCGATGAATTATTAGAGCTTCAAGAAATATTTCTCTTAAAAGAAACGGCTTTCCAAAGTTTGAATCGTGATATTGAAGCTCAAATATCCGACTTAAAAGAATATGAAAAGGACATTGCTAATAGTGAAAAGTACACTGACCAATTGATCAGTGCTAAATTTAAAATTAAAAATAGATTAAGAAAATGTAAAAAGGATAATGTTTCTATGATAGCAACTAGTCGTGTAAATTCATTGAATGGTTCTGCTAGTGGAACAGAAACGAGTTCTGCCATGAAATTGCCTAAATTAAATGTTCCAAAATTTTCTGGTGAAATCGAAGAATGGGTCGAATATTTTAACTGTTTTGAAACATCGATACACCAGAATAAATCACTATCTAAGATAGAAAAATTCGCTTATCTAAAATCCTTGTTATGTAATCGGGCCTATAATGTGGTAGAAGGGTTTCCTTTGACAGAACAAAATTATGATACTTGTATTGATTTATTAAAGGACCGTTTTGGTAAGGTTGATGTTATTATTAATAAACACATGACTAATTTATTAAATATGGAACCAGTTAAAAATTGTTCAAATTTAAATGCATTAAGAAGATTGCATGACATGTGCGAAGTTAATATTAGAAGTTTAAGAAATTTGGGGGTAACATCCAGTTCTTATGGACAATTGCTAAATCCTATTTTGCTAAAGCTATTGCCCCATGAATTAGTGATTGAATATCATAGAAAACGTGATACTAGCAAAGAGTCAGATGTAACCGATCTAATTGCCTTTCTGAAATGTGAAATAGAATGTAGAGAAAAGGCTTTGTCAATGACAAGTTCTAAAAATGATGCATCCTCTTCTTTTGTACATAAAAATAAAACTGAATTTCGTGAAAAGAAAACATCAAATAAATATCAACATGCTAATACCTTAAATGCCACTATTAAAGTTTTTTGTGTATTTTGCAAAGGTAATGATCATTTATCTTCAGAGTGTAAAAATTTAGCTGATGATAAGAAAAGATTAATGTTACGTAAGGAGGGTAGATGTTACAAATGCTTTTTGAAATCGCATTTATCTTTGCAATGCCGCATAAAATTAAAGCCATGTCTAAATTGTAAAAGCACTGAACATAACAAATTATTTTGCTTTAAGAAAAGTTTGAAACCGGAAATTAATGAAAATCAAAATCAAACAGTTGTATCTAATTCTCATTGTAATTTTAGAAATTCTAAGCATGCTGTTTTATTGCAAACATGTTGTGTAACTGCTCAAGGTAATTCTAAATCAAAGGTAGTTCGATTATTACTTGATTCTGCAAGCGAAAAAAGCTTCATAACAAAAGCTTTAGCTCGTGAATTAAATTTGCCTGTTTTAAGAAAAGAACATTTAACTGTATTCGCTTTTGGCATGGATCAAGGTCGCGAAGAAGAATATGATGTTTTTAAAATTAAATTGCGAAGTAAAATGAATTATCATCGTTTTATAGATGTTGAGGTGCTAGCTACCGATTTGATAAGTGCAACAACATTGAAGGTTCCCAATTCTGACCCTCTAGTTATAAAATACATTGAAAGTAAAAGATGGAGGTTAGCCGACCCTACGCCCGAGGAATCCGAAGTACAAATTTTACTTGGAGCTGATTATTTCTGGAATGTTCAGAGAGGTGTCGTAGAAGAAATTAATGATTATTTATATGTAGCTAATACACTTTTTGGGTACACAATAGTGGGAAAAATAAACTCTAAAGGTAACGAAACAGTTAATGCTCATCTTGTATCTGTTAATGAAATAGAAAATTTTGATTTGCAAAAGTTTTGGAAACTAGAGTCTTTGGGTATTTGTGATAGTAAAAATGAATTATTTTCACAAAAGGATTTAGATGCTCTTGATTTATTTAATGATAATTTAAATTTTGTAAATGGAAGATATGAAACTAAACTTTTGTGGAAAGTAAATAAAAATGAATTGGAATCCAATTTTGATGTAGCTAAACATAGACTTTGGGGATTAAAATCAAAATTGTGCAAAAATGAATGGTTACTTAAGGAATATGAGAAAATATTAAATGAACAATGTGGTTTGGGTATAATTGAAGAATGTGAGTTTAATAAAGATGAAATAAACACGTATTACATGCCTCACAGACCAGTAATAAGGGAAGATAAATCGACAACTAAAGTAAGAATTGTTTTTGATGCGTCATCCAAAGATAAGGGGGCAAAATCGTTAAACGAGTGCTTATTTCCTGGGCCCAATCTAAATCCTAACATATTGGACATTATTTTAAAATTCCGTCTCCACAAAATTGCTTTCTTGGCCGATATAGAAAAGGCATTCTTGCAAATCCAGATACAACAAGAAGATAGAAATTTTTTGAGGTTCCTGTGGTTTGACAATATCACTAGTAACAATCCCATTTTGAAGGTTTTTCGCATGACCCGTGTAACTTTTGGTGTAACAACTTCACCCTTTTTCCTTTCTGCAACCATCAAACATCACATTGAGGGGTATAAAGATTTGTTTGGAAAAATAGTTAATATGCTGGATACTTCCTTATACGTTGATGACCTGTTTCATGGAGCTGATTCAGTAAATGAAGCTTTTGTTTTATCAAACGGTGCAGAGAAGATATTGAGTGAGGCCAATATGAAACTCAGAAAATTTAAAAACCAATTCTTCCGATTTAAAATTTTTATGGAAGGAACATAGAATAAACTTTGAGGAAGACACTCTTGAACAAAATCTTTCGAAGGTATTGGGAATTATATGGATAACAGAAAGTGACACCTTGAAAATAGACATACAACCACTTTTAGTAGAATTTGACCATAAAATTATTACCAAACGTATTGTTTTACAAACTGTGGCAAAAATTTATGATCCTATTGGACTCATTTCCCCTTTCGTGATAAGAATTAAATTTTTAATGCAAGAACTCTGGGAACATGGAATTGACTGGGATTCTACATTACCAGATTCTTTAAGTGGAAAATTCAGAAAATGGCATAATGAAATAAAAGACTTGGTAAATTTTGAAATTCTTAGAAAATATTTTGTAACTATCCCAAAATTAAATCCTGAAACCGCTCAACTTTTCATATTTTCTGATGCTAGTTTAAAGGGGTATGGGTCAGTGGCTTATTTACGTGATTCTTCTTCTTGTGAAACTTCATTTGTAATAGCAAAGTCGAGAGTAGCGCCTCTCAAGAAAATTACATTGCCGCGCATCGAACTTCTTGGAGCACTTACGGCTGCAAGATTAGCGAATTATTTAAAGGAAATATTTAAAATTGTGAATGAAAATATATTTTGTCTAAGTGACTCCCAAATTACCTTGCACTGGATTAAAGGAAGTGCTAACAACTGGAAGCCCTTTGTGGCAAACCGCGTACGCGAAATTCAGGAACTTGTTGCTCCTGTACAATGGAAATTTTGTAAAGGAAAGGAAAATCCTGCAGATGTTCTCTCTCGTGGTTGCTCTGCATCTGAATTGATTAATAACGAGGTATGGTTACATGGTCCTAGCTGGCTGAAGGAAGAATCGTTACCAGTATTTCCCCCTGAAACTCAACCTAATCTACCTGATGAAGAGGTCTTGCAAGAACAACGTAAAACGCTTGTTTGCTCCATATCCCAAAATATTCCAGAATTTGAGCTTTTATTTAAATTTTCATCCTGGTCTAAATTAAAACGAATTACGGCTTGGTGCCTCAGATTCATCAAAAATAGTACATGCCCATCTGAACGAGTCTATGGTTTTTTGACTGTTCCAGAACTTGAAAGGGCAACAAATGCTATTGTGAAATTAATTCAAAACCATGAATTCGGAGACGAACTGAAAATTCTAAAATCCAGAAAGATCCTAAATTCTAAAAGCAAACTCCTTCCTTTACATCCATTTCTTGACGAAAATGATATTCTTCGTGTTGGAGGTAGGCTAAAAAATGCAAACTTGTCTGAATATCAAAAACATCAAATCATTCTCCCTAAAAGGCATCATGTTACAGACTTGATAATAAAGTATTTTCATGAGAAACATCTTCATAGCGGGACTCAATTGACAATTTCAGCAATTCGACAAAAATTTTGGATAATTAATGCTAAAGAAGCTGTGAAAAGAGAAATAAGGAAATGTATGAAATGTTTCCGAAATTCATCACACCTTTCATCTCAGTTGATGGGAAATCTGCCATCAGCACGCGTGACACAAGCTCGAGTATTTTCAAGAGTAGGAGTCGACTTAGCCGGCCCCTTTTTGATCAAACCTCGTAAGGGACGTGGTGTGAAACCCTTTAAACATTATGTTTGTCTGTATGTTTGTTTCGTAACAAAAGCTATCCATCTTGAGTTAGTCACTGATCTTACAACTGAAACCTTTCTAGCCTCATTGAAAAGATTCGTGGCTCGACGTGGAAAACCTCTAGAAATATTTTCCGACAGAGGTACAAATTTTGTAGGGGCAGACCGCGAAATAAAGAGAATGATGTCTCTAATTGCTTCTGATGAAAAATTGCACAAGTATCTTACTGACGAAATGATAGTATGGAAATTCAACCCACCTTCCGCCCCTCACTTTGGAGGCCTTTGGGAAGCGGGAATAAAACAAATGAAAAATCATTTGAAGAGAACAATTGGTGATCAGATTTTAACTTATGAAGAATTTTTGACCTTAATTGCACAAATTGAGTCATGCTTAAATTCAAGACCGCTTGTCGCTGAGTCTTCTGATCCAAATGACTTTACGGCTCTGACGCCAGGACATTTTATTATAGGAGCACCCTTGACCTCCTTACCTGAGCCTGATATCTCCTCTACCTATGTAACTCCTTTGGAACGTTGGAAATTGCTACAAAAGATTTTCCAAAGTTTTTGGAAAAGGTGGTCGTCAGACTATCTCTCACAATTGCAGCAACGTACAAAGTGGTTTAGAAGCAACCCGAACTTAAAAATCAATGACTTGGTGTTGATAAAGGAAGAAAACCAGCCCCATTAAGGTGGAAATTGGGCAGAATAATTGAACTATTTCCTGGGGATGATAATATTGTTCGTGTTGTCAAATTAAAGACTTCTACTGGTGAACTGAAACGCCCTATCACAAAATTGTCTCCTCTACCGATGGACATTTAATATAATAGAATTTTACTTTATTTTAACTAACTTTATTATTATTATTTTTTTCTATGTCTAATTTTTGTAACTTTCTGAACTATTTTGTATATTAATGTCTTTTTCTATTTTTAGTTGTTCCAGAAACTGTTTTTTATAGAAGTAGTAGGATTTAATTGCATTTCATTTTAGTTATACTTAACATTTAAGGTAATATTTTAAATTTGTATTTAATATTTGATTATTTAGTATGTGATAGTGGAAATTTGGTAAGTTATAATTGTTCGATGAACTCCGTTCATGGAGGCGGAGGATGTTACGGCGTAAATGCCCTCAAATTTATTTGTTTATAATTTAACTCTGTTTATCTTTCATATTGCGAAATATAATTATAAAACTGATTTCTTTTGACAGAAAAAATCTAATCTGTTTATCTAAATTGTTTATAACCCTGAATCAATATTTATGAGAAACATTATGATTTCAAGGTCATGTAATATAGATTTATTTACTTTATAATAATTTTGAATTGATGGTGATTTATTAGTTTTATAATTACTTGGATGTCATTTAAATGAATATTATAGCTATTTAGAAGATTTATAACTGCATATTGTAATTTTTATTTTGATGTTTATTTTATATAATATGTATCATTTTTAAAATGGTCAGTCTTGACTCTGTAACCAAGCAGAGAACATGTAACATGTCCTGACTCTGTAATCAGAGATGCCAATTGTTAAATCATGGCTCTGTTTAATACAGAGTGTATAGTGGAAGTCCTGACTCTGCAACCAAGCAGAGAACACATTTTTTTTTGTATTGGCTCTGTTAAATACGGAGAATTACTATTATGGAACAATTATTAACTTCTAATGATGAATAGAATTTACATACTATTTCAGTTTTATTTAATAAACTATTTAACCTAATTGCTCTCCCATCTCACTTGGATTTTGAAAATTTATTTGTCAGATGAATTTCGGCGCCAACACTAATCATCACGAAATACTATTCAGAGTTAAAATATAATATAATCCTGTTAAAATAAAACATAAAATCATTAAATTATTTTATGCACAGAATGCAGGAAACTCATTAAAAGCCAGGAAGTATAATTTTATCTATTTATTTATTTAGTGCATACAGCTTTTATTGGCTATCAGAAGTACATGAATAAAAAAACTTATATGCTGTATATAATAGCCTATAAATAAATAATAAATGTTTCCAGAGGCCAGATGAAAAGTATTAACAAAACAAAGCATTTACATAGCTTTAAAATGATCTTGTAGAAAAAATACATCAAAAGCAATATTTTAATACTTTCTTGTAGAATTTTCACTTAAGCTTAATGAATTTGAATTATTTTAAGTTTTAATACTTTTAAAAATGACTATTACTGCATACAAAATCAAACAGTGTAAAATCACATCACCGGGAAATAAAAATAAAATAAAAAAAGATAATATTTTTGACAGTGCCATGTAACTGAAATATCAAAATAAAGTAAAAGGATAATTTTGAAGAGAAGAATAGATTTTATTAATAGATAAAAAGGAGTAAAGATGAAAATAAGAACAGATTACGCTTAATCAACAAATGAAATACAGTCGATTCTCGTTATCCCGACACTCTAAGGACCAGAACAAAGTGTCGTCATAAGCGGGGTGTTGCGGTAACCGGAGTTGGAGAAAATGTTTATAAAAAGCTGTATTTTTAAGTAATTTAAGACAATTTCAAATTCATAACTGTTCTTGCAGTTTTAAGCAATAAAACCTTATTATTAAACAAAATAAACACAAAAGCAAAATTGAAAAGAATAAAAATCGGATTTATGGTGACATGTTTTTTTATTGTTACATGAAATATTGATGAATTAAGGTTTGCTTATCCCTAGATGTGCTTCCTACAATTCTTTTTTCAATATTATACAATGAATTGTAACCAATATTCATTGTTTCAGAAATGGATGTTAGATAATTTCTGATCGTTTCAATGTGATGCAATGCTTTGGTTTTAGTCGGATGAAAAATGCTTTGTAACCAAAAGAAAGCACCACCTGACTAGAACTAAAAGACCGCGAGTAGACTGATACATCTATCTGGAGCTTAAGTGGGTCATTCATAGAGTTTGGGTTTATTTATTCAGATAAAGGATTGGAATAAAATTTCTGATTTATCACAATGGGTATTTTAGACACTTTTGTGAAAAATTTGGCTAAGACATTTCTTACCGCTTAACTTCCGTGCTTATAAGATGGATTATGAAAAATGGACAATTTTCCTAAACTGTCGGGATATCCAAAGTTGAAAATTATACAACGACGTAAAATCCGGAGTTTATTTACATTAAAGTCATATACAAAAAATTGGGACTTTGAAAAACTGATATGATAAGCGGAGTGACGTGAAAACCGGGTGTCAGGATAACGAGGTCCGACAGTATTTTCATTTGCAACACCCCCCTTTTCCTTCTTTTCTCCCTGGAAATAATCACATATCTCGTTTAATTATTGCTTAAATAAATAAAAAATTCTTATTAATAACTTTGATAATTCTTGTTTAAAAAGTAATGTGGGAGTGGCGAGTGTCTAGTCATTCAGAAAGAATTTTTAATTTCACTAGTATAACCATTCTACTTTCCATAAGTAGAGGCTAGAATCTTTAAAAAGGGACTCATCACTTCAAATAAGAAACGCCACTCTATACTTTAGTACAAAGTAATGTTTAATGAATATCTGTACTATAAGACATATTATTTACATGATTACTTTACATATTTACAGTACCAAAACTCAGAAGAAATCCGTTGAAAACATTTTATAATTTTTCCTTCTCTCAAAACAATCTCCGGGGAAAAAAAAAACAAGACGGCTTGCATATCTAACACCTCTACATTCTCTCTGCCGTAAAAGCTAATCCGCAATGAATTATGGGAAAACTTATTTGGCAGCCCGCTAAACTGTCGTGTGCTGCCATCTAAAGTATCGGTATTTAAATATTTGTTGCATCCTCCCGCTCTGGTTCCTTAGACGTCTCGGCAAGGGACCAGGAACCTTTTTCTTTGGCCTACCACGTTTCCTGAATGGAATAACTGGTTGGTCGGTAACATTGTTACAAAGTTTTAGGGCAGATGTATGGTAAGTTCCTAAGGGAACTTCGGGAGCTTGTAAACTGGCAACTTCATAGGAAGTAGGCGAGCGCTGTGTGAGCACTACATAAGGTCCGTCACGTCGAGGACTGAATTTGGCAGTTCTTTTCTGACCAGCCTTGCTAACGGGGTGGAGTTCTACCCATACATGATCACCAGGAGAATACTGAGGTCCTTCTCTCCGGATACTGTTTTCTTTTGTCTTGTCATTGTTCGACCAAGTCTTTCACTTGCTTAGTAAAGTTAGCAAATTTCTTTAGGTAAGGAGTTATCTCTGGCACAAAGTTATCATTGTTAATGACAGGTCTGATATCATGACGAATGTCATCAATGGTGCGAGGTTTGCAACCAAACTGTAGAAAAGCAGCCGTTTGCCCTGTCATGTCACATTTGGCTGTGTTCATAGCAAACCTGATTGTAGACAACTTTTCTGCCCATGTAGAGTGTTCGTTTCCAACGAGAATAGCTAAACGAGGTTTGAGATCACGTTTTTTTCGTTCAGCTGGATTTGCTTGTGGATGATACACTGGAATTAAGGATTGTTTCACATCCAGAAGATAACACAGTTGCTGCATTACTTCACTGACAAATTGAGGACCGTTGTCACTAATTATTTTTCTAGGAAGACCGTGTGATGTAGTAATCACATTTATTATTTATTTTTTTAATTGTAACGCAGCATTATTATCTCACGTTTTAAACTATTTATTTTCAATGCAAAACATTGTTCAAATCGCTTTTTTTCTTTCCTTTATATCGCAAGTAACAGAACATTTTATTTCAGATTTTTCCCTTCCTCTGTTCTATTTTTAGAATCAGCGTGACGTCGCCCGCGTCATATTGGAGGTGTGTCTTCGCTTCGTAGTTTCGTTTTCTCCCAGCTGCTATTCGTTCTACAGTTCATAATACGTAAATTTAATTTAACGAATAGATTTAAATCATTTCTGGAAGTAGTTTTATAAACCCCTTTTATGTAGTATATATATCAATGCAGCCAGTTTTTTAACAGATTTTAACAGATTTACGAAAGCTTAAGATGTATTTTTGACAACGTGATTTGTCTTTTTCAAATCGGGCCTAGTGCCTGTTTGAAGGATTGCGAATGTGTTTCAGCGATCATGTATTCTAAGGTGCTCATTTAATAAGTAAAAGTTTGTCGCAGATCGCCGATGGAATTTAATGTAACGCTTTTCTAATGTGGACTCTTTTTATCTTCAAGACATTCTCTAAGAAAGGATTTTAGCCCGCATTCAGCTTTATCATGGAATTACTTCAAGTTTTAATAATGCTACATGGAACGTTTTTTTTTTTAATGTGTACGGTGACCTACCTATTCTAATTGGCTTTCAACCTCTCAAGTGAAACGAATAAATAAAGAAGATTTTTTACAACTGCTGTCTCGTCAATGTGTTATCTTATCATTAAGTAAGAATGTTATATTTACTTATTCATCCTTCTTTTATTTTTACTGCAAGTCAATCTTATCATCTTAGCTATACGATCCATTCACGACACTCCAGATTGTTTATTTTATCCAACAGCAAATTAACTCTTTTTATTTATTTAATGCTTCATATTATTTCTACTGCAACAATCATAATAAATTTATACCACATTTGGTTTCCGTGACAAAAAAAAAGAACAGTCAGCGTTTTTGCTTTATTTATACAACGCAATGCCTTAAATAATAACTTAATGACTGTATTTTTTTGCCGTATTTTTGCCGATTGATGCATTCTTTTTAAAGAAAATTTTTGTTCTCAAATAGAAGAACTGCTCTTTTTAATGAAATTTTGAAAATGTTTTAGCATTATAATTGCTGTTATTCTTTTTTGCAATATTTTCTGTTCTTATAAAAAGAAAACGTAAGTTTTTATCTTAGAAGAAATTTTGTTCCTGACTGAATTTTCTTTTACATAAAATTTTGCAGATTTGTTACTTTTATAGAAAAATACTGACGTAAATTCAAATAAATTGATTTAAAATTATTATTTTTTAATATGGAATTTTAAGAAAATTATAATATTATGTTGTTCTCAGATGGAACATTTTGCTTTTTTAACGGCTGAAGATCGATCAAACATCGTAATGAAATTTTTGTTCTCAAGTTTTATTTGCAATACTTATTCCATGATTTAAAATTTTTGAGCATAGTATAATTAAAAAAAAAAAAATTCCGTTACTGGTTTTCATTTTGAGATATGTCTTGACAAAATTATTGCTGTTTTTAAATTTTTGAAGAATGAAATATTATTTTAAAAATCAAGAAATTTATTTATTTATTCTCTAATTTATTTATTCTTATGGTGCATTAAAAGATATTTATCATAGAAAATCTTTAATGAATTTTGAAATTCTGAAATGAATTCTAAAAATTGTTCTCTGATTTTAAGAACAAATTTATTTAACAAGAGGCTATGGTTTTTATACTTATTCTTATACTGGGTTTTTAAATTTGATTTTATGGCACTAATATATTGAAATAAAATATTTAATGAATTTGAAGATATATTATGAAAATTAAGATATTTATTGAAGAAAAATTTTTTTTCCCCCTTGGAATCTGTGATAATTATTGAAGTTTAGATTATTTTACTGAAGTTGTTCTTATCTATTACTTGCAAAGGAGCTGAAGTTCTTCATGAAATTCGTAGCTGTAATATATCCTGCATGATTTTTTGAAGTCTTCTCTGCTTTTAAATGTATCAATTTATAATTTTTATTCCAAAAATACCTTCAATAACATTTCATAAAATATATATACAACGTGTTCTTGTACCACCTTCCACTTTTATCTCAAGATATTTTTGTCATTTAGTGCACGATTTGACTGCTAATATCGATTTTGTTGTTTGGTGAGTGCAGTGTTCTTTTACTAAGTTAAATTTCAAGAACTCTGTTTGCTTTCTACAAACTGTTCTCATCGTAACTCTCAGTGCTTCAATTTTCCAGAATTATGTAGCTTCATCAAAATTTAATGACATATTTTTTGCTTAAAGAAGAAATTAAAAAATTCATTATCCTGTACCATCCTCATAACTGAAATAGTTTGATAAAACTTATTCTACATGTTCAAATATAACAATAGATTTACTCATCTTTCTTATTCACATTTACTTACCTGCTGAAGTTGCCTTCAAGAGTGTTGTTATTAATCCATTTTTTGAAACGCTTCTCTGGTGTGTGGAAATGCTTTTCTGAAAGTACTGAAAATATTATAATACATACCTGCAGAAAAAAAATTCTGTTCCTCATTTACAGCAACCAGTAAAGATTTGTGCTCCATTTTCGGCTTTGATGTTCCTGGCGAATTCTCAGTAATTTATGTAGTAAAATATCCATATTTTTTCTGATTTTCTCCAGTGTGTTTTCGAAGTTATTTGTAAAGCTAAATCAATATATTTTATTTTTTCATAAACAATAGAATTTCCCAGTCAACGTTTACTTGTGAGCGGGAAATTTTCATCCTTACGTAGGGGTAAGCGGCAAAGTTTCATCCTCGCATTGGAAGTGTTTGACTTCTACATCATACCATATTCTACAACTATTTATAAAATTTAATGTTGTTTGAACTACAGAAAATGTTTAAGCTCAAGAATGTTTGTTTATTTACTTATTTCTGAAGATTTTTATATGTCAATTATTATTATAGTGCCTTTTCTTTATTTCATAACCCAATTGCTTCAATTTTTTTTAATCTGCCATATGCCTCACTTTTTCAATTTATGCAAGAAAATTATTTTAAATTGATAATGAAGATATATTTTTTTTTAAATGAAGAAAATTTTTAGTTGCACCTTTCATATGAAGAAAAGCACAAGTTCTTAGTGAACATATTTACCAGCGCATCTTCTTTTGAAGTGTTCGTCAGTGAATCTTCAACAATTCTCTAAGAATCATAATTAAAAAGTGCTTCTTGACTACCGATTTTGTCTACCTGATCTTGTCCTCCACTCATCATGGTGTATGTGTTTATATCATCCCTAAGTGAAGTGTTACTCCTAAATGTACCACCATGGATTGTCTTCTTTTTGCCAGCAGTGTCTACGATTTTTCCTTCAAAGTATATTACCATATTCTGCTAAATGTTTATAATTGGTGATTGTGTTTCCTAACTGTGCCTATTTCAACAGAATCTAAATGTTTGAATAGTTCAGTACTATTCTTATACAACCATTTATGGTTTATACCAAGAGCTTCTTTACATCTGTAAAATACACTATTTTTTTATCTTTTTCTATGCTGATTATTTGATTATCTCTTGCACAAGATGTCAGAGGTCTCTTATGCGCATTGGAGTCTGCTGTATTTTTGTGTTTTGTATAAATGTGTTTACAGAGTTCCTGAATGTGTCCACTGATCAAGGTATCATAAAGGATTGTCTGTTTACTCTACAATATTTTTTAAATTTTTGCTTGCTCTTTAATTTAATTTCAACTGTTGTTTAAAGTTAATTTAATATAATTTTTCTTTACAAGCATAGAAACTTAAATTTAAATTTTACTATTAAACTATTGAAGGAATTAAACTAAATATTTTTATGGTACACTTGTTTGGTAATTAAAAATTTTTTTTCCTGCTTATGACAATTTTTTTAACTATTATGATTAATGAAATTCAAGTCCTAGGTTGTCGGAATATACAAGTAAAATATTCTCGACTTTCTCATTGCAATTTATTTTTATAAATATGCAGAAAATTGATTAGTAGAAATGATTTATTTATTCATTTTGAATGTTTCAATATTTATGAGAAAATTGATTAGTAGAAATGATTTATTTATTCATTTTGAATGTTTCAATATATGAGGAAATTGATTAGTAGAAATGACTTGTTCATTCTGAATGTTTCAATATATGAAGAAATTGATTAGTAGAAATGACTTGTTCATTTTGAATGTTTCAATATATGAGGAAATTGATTAGTAGAAATGACTTGTTCATTTTGAATGTTTCAATATTATGAGAAAATTGATTAGTAGAAATGATTTTTCATTTCGAATGTTTCAATTTATGATTTATTTTTCCTACACAGTCAGAGTATTCAGAGAGGGTACTTCTGACTTTATGTTGCTTTACTTTTGCAACTTTATAAATTTTGATTCATAAGTGTACCTTATTTTTATCTTATTGAATTCAAAAAATTTTTTTGTGGTCTCTTTTGGCTAAAAAAAAAAAATTTATTTAGCTTTTGGATTTATATAAGATTTAAAAATATTAAAAGAGTAATATTTTAAATTGTAGAGATCATTTCGCACAGGATGGTGCCTTTCTTTGCCTGTGATAGCAATGGGGCTTAATATTATTATTGTATACTATCATGTTATGTATACCATTGAAATTTGAAAGTACTACTTGATGTATATTCTTTTTCTTTCTCTTTAGGTCACTGTACATGTACGTTCCCTAAATGTGCAAATGCACTTAAAATTTTTTTTATGACTTTTAAATTTTAATTCAAATTTTATTCTACATTTTTTTGCTCCTTGGTTTTTAAAATTTTGTTTTCCCTTTGTTGAAAAAGCTCTTTCAAGATTTACCTTTTTCACATTTTGATCATCCAAAATTTTGTTCGGCGAATGGGGTAATGTGATGTAGTAATCACATTTATTATTTATTTTTTTTAATTGTAATGCAGCATTATTATCTCCCGTTTTAAACTATTTATTTTCAACGCAAAACATCGTTCAAATCGCTTTTTTTCTTTCCTTTTTATCGCAAGTAACAGAACATTTTATTTCAGATTTTCCCCTTCCTCTGTTCTATTTTTAGAATCAGCGTGACGTCACCCGCGTCATATTGGAGGTGTGTCTTCGCTTTGTAGTTTCGTTTTCTCCCAGCTGCTATTCGTTCTACAGTTCATAATATGTAAATTTAATTTAACGAATAGATTTAAATCCTTTCTGGAAGTAGTTTTGTAAACCCCTTTTATGTAGTACATATATCAATGCAGCCAGTTTTTTAACAGATTTTAACAGATTTACGAAAGCTTAAGATGTATTTTTGACAACGTGATTTGTCTTTTTCAAATCGGGCCTAGTGCCTGTTTGAAGGATTGCGAACGTGTTTCAGCGATCCTGTATTCTAAGGTGCTCATTTAATAAGTAAAAGTTTGTTGCAGATCGCCGATGGAATTTAATGTAACGCTTTTCTAATTTGGGCTCTTTTTATCTTCAAAACATTCTCTAAGAAAGGATTTTAGCCAGCATTCAGTTTTATCATGGAATTACTTCAAGTTTTAATAATGCTACGTGGAACGTTTTTTTGTTTAATGTGTACGGTGACCTTGACCTACCTTTTCTAATTGGCTTCCAACCTCTCAAGTGAAACGAATAAATAAAGAAGATTTTTTACAACTGCTGTCTCATCAATGTGTTATCTCATCATTAAGTAAGAATGTTACATTTACTTATTCATCCTTCTTTTATTTTAATTTTTACTGCAAGTCAATCTTATCATCTTAGCTATACGATCCATTTATGGCACTCCAGATTGTTTATTTTATCCAACAGCAAATTAACTCTTTTTATTTATTTAATGCTTCATATTATTTCTACTGCAATAACTCTTTATTTATACCACAGACCGTACCTCAGGAAAACTTCTTCTAGAAGAGTTACAGAGCATTCTTTGGCTGTGGCAACATTCAGTGCAAAAAATTTTACACATTTTGTTGAGCAATCTTCCACTATGAAAATCCATTTCTTACCGTCAGTGGTTTCAGGTAAGGGTCCAAACAAGTCAATGGCAAAGGTTTCGAACTGTTGACAGTAAATAGGTGTCTGTAAGAGACCTGCAGGTTTTGTGTTACTAGCTTTGTAACGAAGGCAATCTGCACAATTCTTGACATAGTTGGTTATGAAAGTTCTCATACCGGTCCAATAGTATCGTTTGGATATTCTGTGGTATGTCCCTTCAGCTCCATAATGTCCGGCTGTTGGTGAATCATGATGACTTTTTAAAATCTCATTTCGTTCTTGTACATGAACGACTAGTTGTGCTTCTTCAGAATCGGAATCTGGAGCATAGCGACACAAGACTCCTTGGTTTAAAAGATATCCTCGCTCAGTCCAATTTGCATAGTCTGTGCTTTTTACATCGGACTCGAAAGCTTCAATGATTTTTCTTAAATCATCATCTTTTAACTGTTCTTCTCGAATATTCATTGGAGATCTTTTGGGTATCTCAATGGAGACTGTACAGATTTCACAGGAGGGTTCCTCATGACTGCAATTTGAACGTGACAACATGTCAGCCACAATATTCATTTTACCAGGAATGTATTCAATCTTCAGGTTGTAAGATTGGATTTGTAGAGCCCATCGAGCCAATCTGCTGGATGGCGACTTCAAACTCATCAACCAATTTCAGTGGTTGGTGATCGGAGGCAACAGTTACCTCTTGTCCTTCTATGTATCCACGAAATTTGTTTAAGGCCCAAACAACTGCAAGTGCTTCACGTTCTGTTGTGGAGTAATTTCTTTCAGCAGCATTCAACAAATGACTTGCATATTCAATTGGGTGTTCTTCCTCTTTGTATCCTTGAAGAAGTACCATACTAAGGGCATAACCACTGGCATCTGTTCATAAGATGTATGGCTTTGTGGCATCATTCTGTTTCAATACAGGAGGACTTGTCAATAATTGCTTCAATGTTCCGAAAGCAGTTTGTTCTTCCTTTTCCCACTTCCAGGAGGCATTCTTCTTGGTCAGGTTACTCAAAGGCCTAGCAATGTCCGAGAAATTGAGAATGAACCGTCGGTACCAAGAGCAAGATTGCAAAAATGATTGAATTTGCTTGACAGTTTGAGGAGCAGGCATCATTTGAATTGCTGCAGTTTTACCGGGATCAACTTCAATTCCGGACTTTGTAATCCAATGTCCTAAATATTTTACACGAGAACAGGCAAAATTACACTTTTCTCGATTTGCACGGAGTTTGAATTCCAAGAGTCTGTCAAAAACTGCCGTCAAATCTGCTAAATGTTTTTCAAAAGTCTCTGATAAAACAATTATATCGTCTAGATAGGAAAGCATTAGAATGTCCTGTAGACCACTTCGAAAGCGATCGATTAACCTCTGGAAACTGGCTGGAGCATTGGTCAACCCGAATGGCATTCTCAAAAAGCAGAAGGTGCCAAAAGGACAAATAAAAGCAGTTTTGTCCCTGTCTGGTGCACAAACATTTACCTGATGGTAACCAGACTTTAAATCAATCGTTGACATGTAAATGGTATGCTTAGCTTCATGCAATAAGTCGTCTATCCGAGACAGTGGATAAGAGTCCAACTGGGTGATGGCGTTCAACTTCCGGTAGTCAATACAGAGACATACTGTACCATCTGGTTTTGGGATCAAAACAACAGGATCTGCGTAAGATGATTCACACTCTTCAATAATTCTTTTATGTAAAAGGTCATTTAATTCTGCCTTGAGAACTTCCTTTATTGCAGGAGTCATGCGGTAAGGTGGTACCGACACAGGCGGGTGATTTCCGGTGTTTATGTGATGCTCAACAAACGGAGTGGCTTCTCCCCCTGGCTGAAAGATGGTTTCATACTTTTTCAGCAAATAATTTAACAGTGACTTCTGAGTGGGAGTCAGCTCTTTTCCTCCATAAGGTACATGCGTTTAAAACGATGTCATCAGCAGAACATTCAAGAGGCTTTGTAACAGGATCTACAAAACCATACTTTATATGAGGTATATCTCGCCGAAGTACCAACGTTTGTTTTTAACATCTGGTACAAAACCTGACTTGTCAAGAAAGTCTCTTCCTAAGAGAGTTCTGTTTCCATTTCTACAATTACAGTCGTGGTCAAACTGTCTTCTTTTGACCGCTGGCCATTTGCTAAGGACATGTTCAAAGAGGTCTTCTGAAACGTGGCACCTTGTTCTTTTAACACATAATACAATGATTCACTAGCCAGGCTGTGACTAAATCTGGTACCTATGCAGGCTTTGCCATAGACCCCATTAATGTACAGGTTTACTGTGGTTAAAGGTGTGGTTGTGGTTGAGCATGTGTATATTTGGATTTGCTCGAAATGAGAAGATTGAGTTTTTATCACAGGATTGCAAGTAGGGCACTTAGCATGAATAAATCCGGGAGCACCACAATTATAACATTTCAAGCCTGGACGATCTTCAATCGGTGGTTTGTCTGACGCGATTGTTTTCTTTGGGTTGAAGGATTTATTCAGAACTGTTTTATTAGAAGAGCTCGGTGGTACACTCTTTCGGTTTTGACCAGTTTTTATTTTTTGGGTGGATTTCCGCTACTTTCGATTTTACGGGATTTACCCTTAGAACATCGTAAGCATCTAGCTTTTCTACTAATTCATTTGGATCATTTAAATTAGTCCAAACGTCTAAGAAATGTTCTCTATGCTGTGGGGAGCACCTTCTCTTTAATTTGTCAGATAAAATAAGACTTTTCAAATCTTCGAATGAAGTTATGTTGAGCTCAGATAGCCAACCTTCAAAGTAGATTCTAAGCTCGAAAAAATAATCTTTCCAGGTACTTTCTGGAATTTTCTTGTGCTGAACGAACAAGATTCTAAATTTTTCAGTGGTCAATTTGAATCGTTTCAACAACATCGCCTTGATGTGTTGGTAGTCCTGGGCCTTTTCTTCCGGTTCCCTAGCAATGAGTCTAGCAATATCACTGGGTAAAGCACTTATGAAGTACGTAACCCAATTTTCTTCCGGAACCCCTAGGACCTTTAATTGTCGTTCACACAGTACTAAGAAGATGTTCATATCATCTTCGTTTGGACGAAAACAGAGAATCAATTTTTGCAGGTCGATTCGCGGTTTTTCGTAAGTGCACCTATTATTTTCTAACTCCGAGTTAGATGCCGAAGTCGGATGGGTAAGGCTTAATTTTTCGAGTTCGAAAGCCCGTTCGCACTCTAAATTTTCTTGTTCAATTTTACGTTGTTCTTGTTCGAAAACACATTGATTTTCTAAATCTAAGCGCTCTTGTTCAGTTTTCCTATTCTCGACTATAGTTATAAGTAAGTTTTTAGTATAATCTTCCTCATAATCAATGTGCGTCATAATTAAATTACATAAATCGACCATTTTCATTTCTTCGGTGGCAGTTAAGCCTAACTCATCGCAAAGGACGCGTAGATCCTCTTTTTTGCCCTTCCCAAAAAATGCCATTTTGTTTAAATTTAACAAAAGTAACAACTAAAATAAAATTTTGATTAAAAAAATTCCACTTCAAGAACTAGAATTTGAATTTAAAATTTCAAGTAAAAATTTTCAAGAACAAGAATTTCAAGTTAAAAATCTTAATTTCAAGAACAAAATTTTAGATTTTTCTATGCAAACCTATCCTTACACTCAGGGATTTCTTCTTTACAGAAATCATAACACACTAAAAAAATATGTATATATTCAAAATACAATATAAATATAAATGACTTCAATTTATCGTTACGTAATACGATATTACTATACTTTTAAGAAAACACAAAAAAATTCTATAACTTCAATGTTAACTCTCAAAATAAAACAAAACTAAATTATTATTACACAGTTCTTAACTTTCAATTTCTTTTAAGAAAAGAAAAGAAAAAAAAATAATATTACGTTAAGCAAGAATTTTTAAAAACTTTCTTCTCAAAAGCACCCTTTCTATTTTTGTTCTAAGAACACAATTATTCAAAATTAATTAAATTTACTTTACTACCAAAATAATTCAAAATTGTTCCCAAAAGAACACAATTTACTTCTGTTCCGGGAAACAAAATTCCTCTCTTTTTTTTTTTTTTTTTTTTTTTTTTTTTTAACCTTTTAAAACCAATTCAAATTAACCTATAAGAAAACTTATTCTTATAAAAGCTCTGTTCAGAACTTAATTTCATAACTTAATAAATTAATGTTATTCAAAATAAACTGAACTTAGTAAGAAAGAAAAGAAAAAAAAATTATTCTATCGTAAATATCTGTCAAACGATACCATTTTAATAAAATACAGTTTATTAAATTCAAAACGAAAAAGTTTTCTCAAATTAGAACACAAAATATAATTTTCACATCAGTAAGCAAAATATATCTTAACAGAACAAACTTTGTTCTTAAACCACCCTTAATCTAAACTGATCAAAGATTTTTGCTTTCAAAATTTAATTCTTACAGAAAACTTTTAAGTTATGTAAGATTTTTAACTTCAGAACATTTTTACCTCGTCTCATGATGAAACAGGTACAAATTATTTTCTTTAAGAGAAAATTATATACTTTCAAATACTATCTTAAACAATTTTAATATCAAAAAGTTTAATAACATAAAATAAACAATATGAGAAAAGTTTACTAAAATAAAATTACAACCTTATCTTCTTATTACTGCTGTACACATCCATATTTTTATCTTGAAGAACTATAATACACTTTCTGCCCCGAAGTCAACGTTCGGTTAGCAGAGTATGAGAACACTTTCACACCACTATTTGACACATACATGAAGCTCATGTAAAACAACAATCGTTATTTTCCTTCAAGACTATTAAGAACACACAGCATATTTTAATTTGCCTTAGCTTGTATCACAGAAGCGACATTAGTTGCAACACATGATAAAATACTTCGATAAAGCACCATCTTTCTTTACTCGGTCGGTCGTAGATTCAGGTCCCAAAGTTGGGTAGCCATTTATAACCATTCTACTTTCCATAAGTAGAGGCTACAATCTTTAAAAAGGGACTCATCACTTCAAATAAGAAACGCCACTCTATACTTTAGTACAAAGGAATGTTTAATGAATATCTGTACTATAAGACATATTATTTACATGATTACTTTACATATTTACAGTACCAAAACTCAGAAGAAATCCGTTGAAAACATTTTATCATTTTTCCTTCTCTCAAAACAATCTCTGGGGAAAAAAAAAAACAAGACGGCTTGCATATCTAACACCTCTACATTCTCTCTGCCGTAAAAGCTAATCCACAATGAATTATGGGAAAACTTATTTGGCAGCCCACTAAACTGTCGTGTGCTGCCATTTAGCATATCGGTATTTAAATATTTGTTATACTAGGTTTTTTGCTTAATAATTTTTATAACTTTAAACTCTTAAGTTAAAACACAACTGCTACAATTTATACTATATTTTGTTTAATGCAATTATATTTGAAATACCTACTGAAAACACATGGACTTTAATGGAAAATTATGTGTTTTAAAATGACCAAATAAATACTCTAAGAGATGACAAAGTTACTTACAAAATAACACAAAACTACGTACCAGACATACGATCTGGAGCATTTTCCATTTCAGCTGCCCTGGGGTGAGAATATCCTACATCAGTCTGTAATAATGTTGTTAATGATCCACTATAATCTTGTAGAATCCATCGAGCCATGCATCTTATGAAAGGATCAGGATGAGCTTTAGATGGAATATAATTTGATCCATCTTCTTCACAACCTAATATTTCAACAAAAAGCAAGCGCCTAAGTGCAGGAGGAACGGATTCCATTTCACCTTCATAAAGCCGAATAACAACCATAGCTAACTGAAGATCATTTAACTTGTTCAAAATTATCTGAAACAGAAATTAAGATTGTATAAAGTGCATACATCTTTCAAATAGACTAACATAAGAAATATGAAATAAGAGTAACTTAAGGAACTTTTCAAAGTAAATTAAAGTTGTTTTTTAACTTTCTAACTCAAAATATTTATATTGAATTAATATAAATGAAGCTTTTCTTAATAACAGGAGATTCTTGGTTGGTTGGATGTTGATTTTGTCCCTGAAAATTCCAAGAGTGTCATTTCAGCAAACAAAGAAACTGTTTTACATGGATGCGCATCATGTGACTTAGTTTTTATGATAAAAGTTCAAACATTTTAAAGCATGTGATTAAGCTAGTATTATTTCAGTGTTTTAGTGAACTCTGTATGTTTTTTTTTATGAATAAATTCAGATGCATTAAAAACATAAAACAGATACAGTTATTCAGTAAAAAGAGCTCAACTGACAGAAGAGCAAAAATAATGGCTGTATTTGGGATTTATTTTTAAAGAAAATAAATTAAATAATGCAACACATAAAATAAAAAAGAAAAGTGCCCAGCTAAACTGATGGCATTGAGCTCACAGACTATTCACACTAATTGTATATTATACTCTTATTTTAAAGAATAATGCCACTCAAAAAAATAAGTGAAGGGGAATTAGCCCCCGTTTCCCCCTTTATACTTAACCAGTGAACCTCCAAATCTAATCAGGAAAGTTCCTTATCATAATAAACCGGTATACCAAATTTGGAGCAAATCGAATAATCTTGCAAAAAAAAAAAAAAAAACATTTATCTAAATTAAGGTGGTGGACTAACCCTTTATCCTTAACCAATGAATCGCCAAAACGAATCAGGGAAGCTCCTTAACATAATAAACCGGTATACCAACTTCGGAGCAAATCGAATCATTCTGCATGAAAAACCCATTTATCTAAATTAAGAGGGGCGGGCTAACCTCCCTTTTCCCCCTTTACCCTTAACCAATGAACCCCAAAACTAATCAGGGAAGTTCCTTAACATAATAAACCGGTATACCAAATTCGGAGCAAATCGAATCATTCTGCATGAAAAACACATTTATCTGAATTAAGGCGGGTGGACTAACCCTGTTTTTCCCCCCTTTATCCTTAACCAATGAACCCCCAAAACTAATCAGGGAAGTTCCTTAACATAATAAACCGGTATACCAAATTCGGAGCAAATCGAATCATTCTGCATGAAAAACACATTTATCTGAATTAAGGGGGGTGGACTAACCCCGTTTTTCCCCTTTTATCCTTAACCAATGAACCCCCAAAACTAATCAGGGAAGTTCCTTAACTTAATAAACCGGTATACCAAATTCGGAGCAAATCGAATCATTCTGCATGAAAAACACATTTATCTGAATTAAGGGGGGTGGATTAACCCCGTTTTTTCCCCTTTATCCTTAACCAATGAACTCCCAAAACTAATCAGGGAAGTTCCTTAACATAATAAACCGGTATACCAAATTCGGAGCAAATCGAATCATTCTGCATGAAAAACCCATTTAACTGAATTAAGGGGGTGGGGTGTGGACTAACCCCGTTTTTCCCCCTTTATCCTTAACCAATGAACTCCCAAAACTAATCAGGGAAGTTCCTTAACATAATAAACCGGTATACCAAATTCGGAGCAAATCGAATGATTCTGCATGAAAAACCCATTTATCTGAATTAAGGGGGTGGACTAACCCCACTTTTCCCCCTTTATCCTTAACCAATGAACCCCCAAAACTAAACAGGGAAGTTCCTTAACATAATAAACCGGTATACCAAATTCGGAGCAAATCGAATGATTCTGCATGAAAAACCCATTTATCTGAATTAAGGGGGTGGACTAACCCCCCTTTTCCCGTTTATCCTTAACCAATGAACTCCCAAAACTAATCAGGGAAGTTCCTTAACATAATAAACCGGTATACCAAATTCGGAGCAAATCGAATCATTCTGCATGAAAAACCCATTTAACTGAATTAAGCGGGTAGTGTGTGGACTAACCCCGTTTTTCCCCCTTTATCCTTAACCAATGAACTCCCAAAACTAATCAGGGAAGCGCCTTATCACAGTGAACCTAGGAAAAAATTTTGAAGCAAATCGGATGTTTCTATCAAGAGTTATCGCGTTACGTACGTACGTACATACATACATACATACATACAGAACGGGCGGGCACATTAGCTCTCAGGCTTTGATAGCCTGTGAGCTAAAAACCCTTTAAAATTTAAATTGAGAAGAATCATTTTTATAAAAAAAGGTGCGGAGGAAAAGTTAACAACAACAAATCCCTTGTTAAACCTAAAATTTTATACAAAAATACTAGCACCTAATTTATATGCATGATATGGCCAAACATCACCGGACACATATCTAGAGTTTAGGCCATTTATCTAGAGAAATACCTGACGAATTCTTTTGAAACTTCAGGAATATAAAGAACATGTTTCAGCTCATTTTTTTTCAATGAAGATTTGATCACAAGAGCAATTAATGGGCCAACAATAATTTGAATAAAAAAATATTTAATAGCCTGATAATAATACCATGTAAAATAAAATGCACAGTCATGACAGCATATGATTGTGTGAATATTATACAACATTTGTATAAGAATAGCATGTATATTCTTAGGGATATGATTTCTTTAAAAAATTCAAGACATTTTTGCATGTTTTTTGTTTACAGCATGTAGATTTTTCATCCAAATTTAATGCCATTTTCAGAAAATTTGACAAAATATAGTAGAAACAGCATTGTTCAATTTAAAATACAAATACCTTAAATATTTAATGAAGTATGAGTAATTGTATAAAATATTTACCTGCGCATAGGCAAATTATACCAAAGATTTTTTTTTCATGATTTGTAAAGTCAACTCTAAAGAGCAACTTTATAAGAAGTCCAGTCAAAAAGTCTGAAAATTCAAAGATACAAGAAGGTCTAAAGCATCAATAAGAAATGGAAAATAAAAATAAAAATGACAATTTGTGAAAAATCCCTTACCATCCAGCTATTATTAGAAATCAACCAAAATTCAGCTCACTGTTTCTGATAACTTTCTGAATTTTTATGATATTCGACTATTCTTTCTATAGAGCTGTCAACCAAACCATGAAAAAAAGGCAACATTTGTGCATGCACAGTTAAAAAATATTTCATACAAATATTGATATTTCATCAAATTATTTAATATATTTCTATTATAATTGGAGTATATTATCTCTAAAGTACTTTTTCAAGTTTTCATGAAGTGGCATTAAATTCAATTGGGGAAAAAAAAAAAAAAAAAAAAAAAAAAACCTGCAAAATTTTTTTTGATTTTTATAAAGAAACCTTTATATCTTCATGAATATGCAAACTATTCTAACACAAATGTTGCATAATAGCCACACAATCCTATGCTCAGTGGTGCCAACTTATATGGGCCCATGGGGCGCGAGCCCACCCAATAATTTGATCTCTCCACCCACCCTTGTTTCAATTGATTTAATTCATAATTTATTTTTTTAGTTAATTGATCGCTGAAATGAAATTTACTTTTATTAACGCTCTCAAAAAAATTTTGTTTTAAAAATAGAAAGGGCATCCATTAGACTTACAGGAGCACTGAAAACCCCTTCAGCCAATGTATAGTTAAATTTCTCACGAAAGCAAATTTCCTTCATACTTTGCCATCAGTTTTGATGTCTTGAAATGATAAAGCACTTGGCAGCTTAACAGTATGCTTTTCTTGACATTTAGTTTTTTTCACTTTCAATAGTTAAAAATTCCAATGTTGTTTAAAATAAATATTAATGTATCTGTAAGGAAGGACTTATAAGAATGTAATTTAATAAAAAAAATTATTAAATTATAATTAAATTATAATAATTTAAAAATTTGCTTAGAAAAAACATAATTTAATTTTGAATTATCATCTATAGTCAATCACTCCTCCCCCTCTCTCTCTCTGCACATACATACGCACTATTTTACTCAAAATTTTTTGAGCCCACCCAATATTTTTGAAAAGTTGGCGCTACTGCCTATGCTGCAACAACAGATCATTTTGTGCATTTTATTTTGCAGGATGATCCCAATTTTTTTTTTCTTCAGTTTGTTGTTAGCCCATTAATTGCACTTGTGATCAAATTTTCATTATAAAATATGAGCTGAAATAAAATATGAGCTGAAACATGCTCTGTATATTCCTGAAGTTCCAGAAGAATTTGTGAAGTACTTCTCCAGATATGTGACAAAACATGTAAAACCGAAAGTGCCCGGTGATGTTTGATTTTGTGACAAGAAACAAAGAAAAAAAAAAAACCTTACTTCAACAGCTGTTTTTAAATCGCCGCCTAAGAGGAAAAAGGCAGCTGCATGTTGAAATCTCTGTTTGCCCATTAGAACATAGGCATTTTTCTGAGCAGACTTTTTCCATTTATCTAAAGCAAAGTTGTTTTGGAAAAATGCTGTCATTTTGTTATCAAGTACTGATCTAGAGCACGAAGGGAAAAAGAATAAAAAATGCTTAGAATATATAGTTCAAGTAATATTCATAATATTAGAATAGTAAAGTCAATATTAAGCATACATTTAATTTACATGCCATTTAGAAAAAAAGAAAATGTCTTTTTTAATTCTTAAATTTTTAAACAATTTACAAATATAAATGTATAAATATAATATTATTTACTGTTTGAATTACATTTTATGTAAGATCTTGCCTTTTACAGGCCAGTACAGCAGTTGCATTGTCTATTGATATTTTCATTAGTGTAACATAAATTAATAATATGTATGGAGCAAAAATTTATGTCTTTTGTGCAACTAATTTTGAGCACATTTACTACAACATTACTTCAGAAATATTTAACTAAATGATTATAACAAGCTTTCTTTTATTACTATTTATCTATATACATAAAAGTCAACATTTTTATGCTTTTTCATTTGAAGGCTTGGGTGTAAAACATAACTGACATTTTTAATTTTTTTCTGATTTTCATATAAAACCAGCAGGGAAGACCAAGCTACACTCAGTTAAAATTAGCTTTGTGTTTAACTGGATGTAACAATAAGTTCTCACTATGTTATTGTTAAATAGTTTAAGCTGTATTATTGCTATTTTATTTTGCCAAATGTCGCCAAATTTGGTGACATTCTTTTATTTGGCACTAAGCAGGTGCTGGGAAAATTCTATGCACCTTGATTAGTGGAATTCTGTTTTCGAGAACATTCTATGGACTCTGATTTGTTGAATCATGTATCTCGTCTCCTATTGGGAATTTCTAGAAAATGCATTCAGATTCTGAAAGCAGGGTTCACACAGACTTGAGAAAAGAAAATCCAAGGAGTCTAGAAAAATTCTAAGGAGTACAAGGATTTTGAACAACTTACCTATTTTTTCATGTATGCCGCACCCTCATGTAACACATGCACCCATCCTGACTTTTAATACCTCATTTGGAGATAAATACAGATTTTATTCTATTAAAATCTAATGGCTAGTGCTAAAATTACACAGAATTCACAATATAATGCTTACTGGTTTCATACTTTTGAATACAAAATTGGAAATGAAACAACTACTTTATGCAGTGACCAATGGTCATATATATATATAGGAGCTAGACAATTGGCACTGGTAATCTTGAAAGTCTATTTTCTCATCAAATCTTGCCAATATTTCACAAAATTTAGCAAAATGTGGACAACTTTGCAACTTCATTTACTGCCAACTATTCAATAATTTAAATAACTGTTTGAACCTTCATTCCCATTGAAATGCATTGAACTGTAGTTACGCCAAAATGAAACGCTAATCGAATTTTCTCAAACATGTGACCTAGTACAATGGTGTTCTTATACTCCGAAACAGTGAGATACAATATTTAGTGAAAATCATTACAGCCATTTTTTAGATAAAATTTCCATACATGTACACACACATAGACACAAGATTTTTCTTGTATTATAATACTAGCAGGCTGAGCCCGCTGCGCTGGACCATTTTTCAAATAAACCTTCAATCAAACGAAACGTAAAATCCGACCCTGTATTTAAAATTAATATGGACCTTCACCTCGAAGGTCCTTCCGCATTTTCTGAATACGCATCGGACGCAATTGCGCTATTATATTATCTGATGCGTTAGACGAAATACGGGCAATTCAGAAGCAACTCTTTAGTACACATGTAGAGTTTGGGAGGGAATGCGGCCATTACGATCATATCACCACACTACTAAAAAAGAGAGAATTACAATGACTGCAGAGATTGACCATTTAACTTAAAGAATGTTCGGGTTATTCACTTTCGTTTGTTAGTTCTTTTACTCCGGGCTTCTCAGCTTGGTACTTTGTGCAGATCTGATAACATAAATACAATCTCTCTCTACGTTACATTATATTCGGTAATATATGTCTTCTTTTGCCAGGTTTTCTCTACAGTTTCTTATCTTCGATTTCCAGTAGAGTAAATACAATCAAAAACAGTATTTAACTTTTATATTTCAAAATATGTGAATCATGTAAAAGTGGATATTTAAAGCGGAATTGTGTGAATAAAATTAAAATAATGTCATTTTAACTGCCGTTTCTTTTTACATACTAGTTTTTATCATGCAACTATTAACCTAGGAAAATAACCTCGATAACTAATTCAAATAAAAAACTAAACATCTAGTTTTCATTCAATAAAATCTTCCCAGTCATCCGTAATCGGATCCACAACCAAGTTTGATGTGCAATGTTAGAAATGTTCATAACAGTATGGCTAAAAATGTACCAGAGTTAGCTACAAAACAGAGTTAATTACGCTCCAAACTACATTCCATTCAATAATGTCAAATTGCTGGTGATTGAATTTTAGATCTTTCACTATCTATCACTTTATTTATCTGTTTGCAAATGATAAATAAAGTTAGTTATGCAAAATTTTTAGTTGTGATCTTTTTTGGCAAACCGAAGATTTTTTTCACATTTCTCTAATGAGCGTAATAAGACGGAGAAATAAACAGGCTTTTATTTTCAAGACGTCATTATTCATCAGTTTGTTGCCTAAATAAAACTAAAAACATTAATTTGTGACTATGATCAGCAGCTCGGGCTGTGCATCAGCCAAAATTTCTTTATAATGATTGAAATTTTATTTGAATCTGAGGTACTTTTTTTAAAAACATATGGTAAAGGGTAAATGAACATATATTGTTCCATTGGCCACCTTTGGCATTTGAAAGTTGTTTTTTTTTTTTTAATACATTCAAAGTAATGCTTTTTTAGTGATAGTAAAATAAACCTAAAATTTGTCACTACGATCAGCTGCTCGGGCTGTGCATCAGCCAAAATTTTATAATGATTGAAATTTTAATTGAATTTGAGGTACTTTTTTTAAAAAACCTAGGCTAAATGAACAAATATTGTTCCTTTGGCATTTGAATTTTTTTTTTTTTTTTTGTACATTCAAATTAATGCTTTTTTAGTGATAGTAAAATAGCTGCACATGAAAAATATCTATTAGTAAATATTCTTTTGTCCGTTTGCTCCATAATAAAAAAACACAAATTTACTAATTGCTAATTACTAAAAGTACAAATTTCGCGTAATCTTCTGAAATCGGATTTACCGTTCACGGTTCCTTTCAAATATAAACGAATCTTCCAACACTATATAGTAAATTCGCCATTTGTAAGGTAGTTGATTATGGAAGATTCATCCAATATCTTTTTATAACATTTCTAAAAGAAAGGAAGATATGAAAAAAAAAAAAAAAAAGAAATGACGAATGGAATGGAATATTGAAAAGTGTTCAGAAAGCAATTTTTATTGCAAAATGTCTTTTTTCGTGATAGAAATAACGCGTAATTGCTTACATTTTCTTAAGAATAATCTTTACTACCTAACATTGCAAACATTGAACGTTTGTATAAGGGAAATTGGTGATATGTTTTTTATTAAAAAAAGAGTGCACAATATTAGCTAATCTGGCATCGAAGTTATAAAAGTCACAAATTTGGGGAAAACAAACAGACTTACTTTCGCAGTAAAGTATGATGAGAAATTTTTTAAATGTCTAAAATTAAATTATTTTACAATATGTATGTGCGTGTGTGGGAGACATTTATACTAAAATTAAAATATTTGACTCTATTTTTAAAATATTAATTGCTATTTATATATTCTAGATTTTAATTTTAAAAAATACTCAAAAAATGCTTTCGTACACTTGCAAAATCACCTTTATTGTAAACATCGCTTGAACCCAATTAACGCTTACGTCTTTTTGGCTTAAAATCAAATTGTTTGGCGACAAAAGTGAACTCAAAAATCACAAATAAACATATAACATGTAAATCATAAGTACCATCATTTTTACAATTACATCTGCTAGTTTCATCGTGAGTCACATGATTGAAGAGTTAGAAATAACAAGTGGGTAAGTGTGATCATACATCGCACAAAGGGTTTCGTTTAATATTCCTTTGAAAACACTTTCTTTCAAAACGTCCAGTACATTTATCGCCATGGAATACCTTCTAAATTTTGGCAAACACATCCTAAACTATGTTAAAGTTTCAAACATATTCGCCTTGTTATATTTCCTAATTTTGTACGCCCCCCCCCCCCCCCCAAAATGCTATGATATATCACATGACGGGTATCTGCCAAATTTAGAAAAGTGTCCCCCTTGGGGGAGAGTGGGCAGATGGTCACCATGATTTTTGACGCGGCTTGATTTTAAAAATTTCTGTTATGTTTTATAAGCCATATTAAAGTTTCAAACAGATCGTCCAGTTATATTTCCGAATTTTGTTCGTGCACCTCCCTCAACCCACCCCCCTCCTCGAAATGCGACGCACCCTTCTTCTTTATAATTTATTATCGTGTGTTATAAAGTATCTTAAAGTTTAAAACAGATTGAATTGTTAGATTTCCTACTTTAAATGAAATCGCGGTCTGTTAATTCCACATTCCACCACCAGGGAGCGCACTGTATTCTTAACAAAAGCGTATCTGAACGAAACTCCTTTACACAACCCATTAGTAGATATGTTACTCGAGGGGGTGGTGGTCTTCAGCAAGAATTTAAGATAATTGTTGAAATTACTATTCGGAAATAGTGGTAATTTAACTTTTACATATTTATATTTAATAAGTATAAGTAGCATGTATCTGAGGACTCCATCAAAAAACGCACCTGAAACGGTATGAAACAAAAAAGAAATATTTTGCCCCTGCCCCTCTCCCCACCTTCCCGAAATTTCACGCGCCATTTTTTATAAACTTTTTCTAATGTGTTATAAACTATTGTAAAATTTCAAACAGATCGCCTTGTTATATTTCCTAATTTTAACAAAAATGTTAGTTCCACATTCCACCACCAGGGAGCGCACTCTATTCTTAACAAAACTGTATCGGAAGGAAACTCCGTTAAACAACCTATAAGTAGATATGTTACTCGAGGTGGTGGCGGTCTTAATAAGAAATTAAGATATTTGCTGAAATTACTATTAGGAAATAGTGGTAACTAAACTTTAGACAATTTTATATTAAATAAGTAGCATATATCTCAGGACTCCCTCAAAAAGTCACCTAAAGCGGTCAGAAACGCTAATTTTTTAAATAGAAATCTAGCGCCCCCCCCCCTCCTCGGAATTTCGCGTGTCATTCTTTCTTACACTTTATCTTATGTGTTATAAAATATCTTAAAGTTTCAAACAGATCGACTTGTTAGATTTCCTAATTTTAACAAAATCGCGGTATGTTAGTTGCACATTCCACCACCAGGGAATGCACTCTATTCTTAACAAAAGCATATCTGAACGAAACTCCTTTACGGAATCTTTCCGTAGATAGATGGGTCGGGATGGTGGAGGTCTTAAACAAGAATTTAAAATATCTGCTGCGGTAACAAACGCTAAGATTTTAAAAATAATTCTAGCTCCCCCCCCCCCTCCTTGAAATATCACACTCCATTCTTTTTTACACTTTTTTCTATGTTTTATAAACTATCTTACAGTTTCAAACAGACTGAGTGGCGGTCTTAACCAATAATTCAAAATATTTCCTGAAATTACTATTAGAAAATAGTGGTATGAAGTAAACTTTCTGATGATGAATGAGTTATACTTATCTCATATCGCTGTTCAAAAAGCCCAGGCAAATTATTAGATTTCCTAATTTAAGTTAATTCGTGGTTAAATAAGCGCGTCTCTTCATTTTAATCGACGCATTTGATAGGAATAAACCGATTAATTAAATAATAATTAATATTTCAGCTTGTAATTAAGATAGGACTTAGATATCGGTATCAATGAAATCAGCGAGAAATTTGACATCGGGATGCCAAAAAATTTAACCAAAAAATTTAATATTTAAAAAGTTAAAATTTCGTATTAAAATATGCTATTATGGAAAACCGCAGCGTCGTCATGTCTACCTGCTTTCCCGCCGAATTGAAATCTTTTTATTTCCTTGTCTTTCCAATTAAAAAAATTAAATTTTTATCGATCGATTTTTAGTGGATATTTTAACTTATACACATTGCAGAAATGTGAACTTTAAACCAAATGAAAGTAGATTTTTTTCTGCGTCTGTCTATTCCATTTACAAATTTCTCGGACCAATATTTTCTGATATACGATTTCGCTTTAAAATCTCCACTTCATTTTTCGGCTTAATTTCCTCCATGGTAACCGTGCATTCGGCTGATTTTACTGGCAACCCTTAGGAGAAACACGGATGATTTCGAGAAAGACCGTTTGTATTTGCGTTAAAAAGGTGGATAGGTTAATTTTAGAAGTTAATTAGCCCGTAATTCGGTTAATTACCAACTTTTTCAAAATTTTATGATTTGTTGTTTGATGTGAGGTGTTCAGCTATAAGTACCCAAAATTTCAAGTCTCTAACATGTATAGTTTCTGAGAACGGGCTCTGTGACGGACAGACGGACAGACAGACAGACAGACGAGCGAGACGAATAGGGTCTCGTGAGATGAACGAAACCCTAAAAAAGAACAAATCAAAAACAAAATTGTTACCACAAGGAAGGTCTCCTTAAAGAGCATACTCAAATTATTTAAAAAAAAAAAAACTTTTAAAATTACTCATGTAGGTAGTAAAACATCAGTCAAATTTGGCGGCAGAATCTCAGTAAAAATCTGAAAAAAACTATATATTTTGGCGCAAAAAAGACGAACATTTCATGCTATTTGGCTAGCCAACACATTTCCATCCCAAATGCAAGATATTTAAATGCATTTGAAAATTGCTTGTTAAATAAGTGTTTAAATGCCTAAAACTCAATGAATTTAAACTTAAACGAAGGATTAGCGTATTATTTTTTATCTTTAAGCGTATATAATATAAAACATAGCGTGATGCAGTAGTTATTTAATTTTACATGGCTTCACCGGCTGGAAATGTTTTAAGGGTAACTATTTGATTATTCATTCAACCAATTTCGCCAAATTATATAAATTGCCAAACTATTCACCAAATTATACAAATTGGCAAATTTTTTATTTTAAACAACGAAAGAATAAATAAATTTTTAAACATTAATCAAATTACAAATAACTTGACGCAACAAACACGTGTACCGTGTTTAATGTCAAGTGAATGTAAAATTTACGATCAGCTATTATTGCCATTTAATCTTAAAGTTTGGCGATAGTTATTTTGTCGACGGGATAATCAAGTAGTCTGTTTTAAGTTTGTTTTAAAAGTAGCTGGCTAATTAAAAATGCTACCATTAAACATTTTATATTAAATACTTGTTTCCATGGCAACAATAACCTTCATTTCTTGTTTCTGATACCAACAATATCGAAGTCAAATTGCCAATGTTCTGAATTGGACATTAATTTTGAATTTGGAAAAAATTTAAACTTAAAGTTTGTTTTAAACCGTATAATTATGATAGTAAAATTTTAATATATACATATATAAAGGTATATGACAAAACTGTAGTAATAAAAATGTATTTATTTAAGTTAAACTTAATCTAATTATCTTCGTATGAAGATTAGAAAAAGGTTTTACTTAAAAAATATTTATGATCAAAAAAAGTATCATTCAAAATTTTATTCTGCCGCCAACCAGCATTAAATCGCCAAAAAAATTAAATTTTCATTATTTTTTTACAAACGCTAAATCGAGGTTCTGTGGATTTTTTTTATAAACATATTATATGTCACGAGAAGAATCTTCTATATATTCTTCATGAGAAGATGTTTTTTCAAATATTTCTGAGCATGCACTAATCGAAACTTCCTTGATATCATCCTATTAATTTTTCAGATGCATTTTTCTTAACCTGACACAAAAGATAAAGAGCCAAATCTTATTTCAATTGCAATATTTTATCTGAGTAATTTTTTAAGCATTACGAACATTCCCTTTCATGTTTAAATTAAATATTTTCGTTTTTTAATATTATCACTCATTAAAACGGATTTTCTTCTTTTTTAGGTGCGTTCGTAATTATATAAATACGTAGCACCTATAGTCGTCGTTCAGTCCGTCCGTCTGTTCGCATGTAACAGAGCAAAAACTACCCAACCGAATGGTCTGAAATTTCAAATATATGATTGTTGCAAAATTTTGTCGAGCCATTTCAAATTTTATGAAAATCGGATGTATAGTTTAATTACAGGGACAGTCAAAAGTTTTTCTTTACATTACGGCCAATGGGAAAAATTATTGCAAGTGCATTTTAATGATATTAGAGCCTTCCGAATGATCTGAAATTTTAAAGATATAACTGTTGCAAAATTTTGTCGAGCCCTTTCAAATTTTAGGAAAATCGGATGTATAGTTTAATTACAGGGACAGTCAAAAGTGTTCCGTTACATTACGGGGAATGGGAAAAAAATATTGGAAGTGCATTTTAATGATGTATCAGACATATGCGCTTTATGAAGTGCAAAAAATTATACATTCAGTACAATATGGGGTGCAAAAAATAATTATAAAACTAGTTATAGTACGAACGCACCTCATTTGCCACGTTTGACGAGCAATTTCCAACTTGTTTTAAATTAAAATTAGTAACAGTTTTTTCTTTTATGTTTCGAGGTGTAATAGCTGTTTCAATTTTTTTTATCAACGATAAATTTCGCCAAGAAATAAAATGGTAAACCTTATCGTCCAAAATAACAGAACTTTCCATTATAATTCTATAACTAATCTAGGTAGAATGGTGTGTTATAGCTTAAAACCTTCTCTGAAACGATACCTATCTAACGGTATAAGTTCCGTAAAAATACCTGTAGTAGAACTCGAAATCTAGGCGTTTGGAACGAAATTTCCGTTTGGATTTTATATATATAATAGATATGATAGTTTAATTGCAATCTGAAAACCTTTTAATAGTACAAGGTTTATTTTTTACTTAACACGTTGAATGCCAAGTCTATTTTGTTTGTCTTTCCGTTTAGGCCACGAAATAAGACTCCCGTTACACAATCTATAAGTGTCAGTCACTGATGACTGATGAGGCCTAAACGGAAAGATCAGTGTCGGTCACCAGTGACTGACATGGCATTCAACGTGTTAATACATGCCATAATAACCAAAGATAAATTTTAGATATGAATTTTAATAACAGACTCTTTGGGCATAAGTCCCAGAAAATATAATCTATCATAGAAAAAATGTTGCTGCACAAAAGTTAACAATCTTAACAAATCAGCAGTTTTAGAGGAAGCAATCACAATAGTTTTAAATCTTGAATATCTCAAAACTTTTATTTCTTTAGTTACTTAGTTTTACACCTAAGCCCTTCATTTTTAAATGAATTTTCCAAACATTAATTGCACATAACTCTTTTGTTTTTCTAATAATTATTTATTTTTGAATCTAAGTCTATAGCTAGAGAGAAAATCAGGAAGAACCTCAATATCAAAAACCTACAACTGAACTATTTAGAAAACTGGAAAGAAATTTTAATTCCATTATTGCTGATTTGGACTAAAATAACATCATAATAAAATAATGGAAAGATAAAAACAAAATTACCTGAATAATCCCCAGATGAGAGTTTTCTTTTTCATAGCAAGGTAGTAAAGAGCTGCATCCATTGGATCCTGCTTTTGTTGGAAAGCTGCTTTTGCAACCTATAGTAAGACGAAATTAGAAAAATATTAAAAATATATGCAAATGAAAAACTAAAACAAGCTAAATAGCTTGTTTTAGACTTGTTTAGTTAAACAAGCTCTAAAAACCAGAATGCAATATGATAACTGAAATTGTTTCATTTCAAAAACGTAAAAACTAAAGATGTATTTTAAGGGATACAGCAGACAGATATAAACTCGTTCAAGAGTGATATACTTTTGGGTTATCTGCAATATATTTTTTAATTCTGTGAATAAGCATGAAGTTGATGACTAAACATTTCCAAGGAGAAGGAAATTATTACAGATATACTTTTGGGTTATCTGCAATATATTTTTTAATTCTGTGAATAAGCATGAAGTTGATGACTAAACATTTCCAAGGAGATGGAAATTATTACAGATCTGCCGGACTAAGCTAAAGAACTTTCATGTTCAGAAGCTTAATTGTTGGATCAAGAGTCAATGGAAGATTGTCTACTGATGGCAATATTCCTGCAAGCCATCAGATGACTGGCAGTGAGATTTGACATAATGACACATGATATATCTAATGGAAGTGATGATGATGATCAGCAGAATGAGGTGGGTAAAAAAATTTCAAATGAGCTACTGATATTTTTCAACTGAACAACTGACTTGTTGAATGCAACAAAGAAGCTACTTCCATAAGCAGCAAATCATGTCAAGATACAGGAGCAATTAGTTCAAAAGACTATAAGCAACCAATCTTAATAAAAATGTTCTAAATCTCCAAATCAAAAGATTTTGCTCCCGAGTTTCAAATGTTAATGTAATTTTTTTCTACATTTTAATTTAGATTTTTTTTTCTTTTGTGTAAATAAATTATTAAATTAACAAATTTATAATTATATATTTACATATATTATTCATATTTTATGCATTTCCAGGGGTCTGTCCAGGTTTTTTTTCTAGGGTCATATTTTTGTGAATTATTTTTACTTTTGTGAAAAAATTATTTTCACAAAACATTAGTTAACACATTTATTCCTAATCTCCCAAAATTGGAAACATTTGAATTTTGCAGGAATAAACTAATATATTTTTTAGACAGAATGTTCAGATTAGTATAAATAATGCAATAATTATTCTATGCATATATATATGATTATTATATGTATAGATTAAAAGTTTTTTGCTAGCAAAAGTGCTATTTATGTATATAAAGTATAATTTACTATCACTCAAAAAAATTTCCAAAACTGAAATCAGTTCATAGATTGAGATCTTGCACAGTGTGTATCTCTACCATTCTCATAAAAATTTTCTGTGTTTTTTTGTGAAAGGGCCGTTTTTCCAAAATTAATTTTTGTGAAGAGTCTGTTTTACTACATCGAATTTTGTGAAGAGCACATTAATGGATTCAGTTTTCCCCCTGGACAGACCCCTGATTTCATACCATTATTTTGTATTATTCTTAATACTTATAGCAAAGTGTTCCGAATTACGGAAAAACCCCTTATCCAGAATATCTCAAGTCCCAAGCATTCTGGATAACAGATCCTATACTGTACAAACAATAATAAAACATATAAAAACAAAGTAATAAGTTTGCCTTCTGCTCCAGCAAGAAAATACACCAAGCTATCATTCCAAGAGCAGACAGACAGGTTTTTTTCTTTAATGATAATAGTTTGACCTATTTTCTTACATGGGATAAAATGATTAATCCCTTCACTTGTTTTTTGAAATAATTATGTGTTTCACAAAACTGTATATTTATATTGACATTTTTCTCCAGTTTTTGCACTTTTCTAAAGACAGCAATTATTTTTCCAGTGGTAAAATAGTTTAAAACAAAATATTAACAATATAACTTGTTTTTGTACCAGAACTATTGATAGTCAAAAAGAAATTTGATGCTTCATAATTTCTTTTTCTTTTTTTTAATCTTGTGAAATTTAAAACATATTATGACACTGAGAAAAATTTTAGTTAAAGTCATTATTGAATTTTAAATGATAAAATCAATGGATTAAAATTGCTGAACTCTGATAATTGTATTTTAAGAAAACTATAAATATTTTTCAGTTAAAAATCAGGAGATAGAGATACTGTCTTTCAATTCAAAATTTTATATGCATTTGATGCAAGTTCTGTAGATTGATTTTATTTATTCTGCATAAAAGTTTAATGTAATCATTTACAAAATTAATAAAAAATGACACCAAATTCACGATTAAATCTAAAACACATTATATTTTAAAGACTTTTTAAAGCAATTTTTGTATATACATTTAAATCCCTCAAATCTATTCAGGTTGGGACCAAAGGTTGTGCAGATTAGAGATCTGCACGTGCCGGGCCCTACTTTTTTCTGATGGTTCAGGCCGGGCCGGGTGTAACTTATTTTTTCTGTATAGAGCCGAGACTGGTTTCATTCTAGTCTTCACGTCCCATAATCTTCCGTCCTAGTTTTGACCAGACCGTATGAAAATCATTGTCTCAATGTGGCCTGGTTCATTTAAAGGTCAGTGAAATTAGGCCTGGCCCAAACAGTTTTTACAAAAAATGCATACATTTTTAAATCGCCATTGTTCTACACTTACACATTAAAATTTATTCTTTTTAAAGAATAGTAGATTTCTATGCTTATTAAAATATAGCTAAATTAAAATACAGTAAAATGTGTGGAAAAGAACCTGCCAATGATGGAACCGTGTTTTAAACTGAAAAACATGTTGATTCATACAAAATTCATATATACTAATACTTAAGAAAAGAATATGTAATACATTTACACTTGCTAAGAAGGGAACTTGTCTATAATGCTTTTTTTTCTTTTCTATGCAATTCCGTCTTAGAAGATTTTACTGTAGAGCATTTTTCAGATTTTTAACACTTCAATACATGGAATATGGATTAACAATATTAAGGGTAACTGAACATTTACATACAAGAAATACAGATTCATAAAAAAAAATAAATATCGCAGCCTGCGGCACTTCTATAAAAGTAAAGATTATAAACATGAAGAAAAAATATTAAGATAAATATTTGTGGTCAGAACTCCTCATACAAGACAAATTTTTAACCAAATCGACGTAAAAATCAATGTTTTGTAGAAATTCACTTGGGCCGAGATTTTAATTTTTTTCTGGGCCGGGCCGAATTTTCCTTTTTAAGAGCCGGGCCGGGCTCGGGCCTGGAAATTTCGGCCCGTGCAGACCTCTAGTTCAGACTATAGGTCATTACTTTGTTTTCATTTTTTTTCTCTTGTAATTTTACAGTAAATTAATTAATAAGGCAGTTCTCAAATCCACTGCTCAACAACACAAACTTTCTGTCACTTTCCTGATTCACTTTTAAACATAAAGGCATAACATTAGCAGGTCTGACTAATGAAGCTATTTGGAATCAAAATGAGTTTTCTATTTTTTTATAAATAAATTATTTATCGAGTTATAAGGGATTCTGGTGATGTGACTACTGATTTTTCTCCTGTCTCGTGGCATTGCATGCGGAAATTCAGTTCAAAACAGTCACTTTTGATGGAAATCATCAAACTTTGTGGTTCTCATCGCCTCCCTTATCTATTTACACCATCATTTCATTCCACTTACATCATTTTCTTTCTAAGTTCACATTCCATAAAGTTTCTTATTTACTTTTATTTATTTCATTATAATATCAACAATAGACATGAATTAACTTAAACTTACCTTTCCATATTGTTTTCTGTTAATATCCAGTTGATTTAAGCTTCTCTTTAATCTTTTGGTGGTCGTATTAACTTCCGCCATTTTCCGTTTCATTACACCCATATCTTGTCATCCTACACCGGCAAAATTCATCTTCAAACTAAGTTTAATTTTCCGTAGTTATATTTTCTCCACTAGATGGCGACATTGCATATCGCTTCTTTAATCGATCTTTGCATCGAATCTCTGCTTGCATCGATTCGATGCCGTTTTCTGATTGGTCCGTTTGGCAGGCGTCACTCCCAAACGATGTTTTCAATCCGAGCCATTTTAGATAAATACGCGATGCAAACACTGTAATGTTGCACTTTTTAGTCTTCCTAATGGAAGCAATATTTCACGAACTGGATAGAGGCTGGTACTCTATCCTGGAACGTACGTTTAGAGTACTTGTTATATTTATGTTTTCTAGAATTTTAAATGCTTTTAAATAGTTTTTCATATGTAAATTAATTGTGCTTATTCATGTATCAAAGTCTTCATTCTTCACGACTGTTGTTTACTAGAGAAGTTATAATGTGAATTATCATGCTGTCAACTCTTCAAGATGTTTATTAAATAAACTGCATTCTGTTTTTAAGTGAATCTGACTTTGTGTTATTAAAGTTCTCCTCAAGCTACATTAAGTTACATTCAAGACACGTCCATTCTTCCGTGAAACTTCATATCCAGCCTTTGCTTTCATGGCGTATTTCTGCTTATGTTAATGTACCATTTTAACGTATATAATTAATTAAATTATATATCGCATGAGATGTGGGTCAATGACAAGTCTTTCTGAAAAGTCTTTTGCGTTTACCAAAAATTGGAAAACATCTTTCAATTACATAGTTTCTGAATAATGATACCTGCTAAATTCATGCATTTCCAAACAAAAAATTCATCAAAAAGTAGGCTCTTTGGATTTGAGAACAGCTTTAATGCATAAATTAATTTGTAAAAGAGAAAGATGTTGTATCACATTGTGTTATTTAATTTAAAAATCATATTTAAGAAAAAATATTAAAATTTTATTTTACAATTTCTTTTGTTTGTTTTTATCATTTTCAAACACAGTATTAATTGTCATTTGCTTGAAAACTTTTGACTTTTGGCCTAGAATTTTATCTTGGAGTCTATATATAGTCATTCTTTCTTGTTCCGAAACAAAACTGTTTCTGAAGAAAATTCAGATATTTATAACCCATAGCCAAATAGTGCTCAAGAGTTACTTTTTCCTTCATCATCGGACTCTAAGAATTATCCTGATTTTTAGTAGAGTTTAACAGAGTAGTATTTATAACGTCATCATCTGTGAAACTCTCTGTAACTAGAGCTTCATCTTGGAAGGACATCCATTCAATTATATTTTCTTAACTGAAGAAAACAGGCACAACAGTTAATGAATTTTGAGCTAAATACAAAAGTTCTGCTGATTTCCGTTTTGCACCATCCGAGCTGAAGATACTAAAAGGTTCGAAAAAAAAAAAATCTCCTGATTTTTTATTTCATTTGAAAAATAAAAATTTCACTTCACTGAAATGCAAAAATTTAGGTGTGTGTGTGATAGTGGGTGGGGGGAACTGAATACCGATCATGGATCAAGTTGCCAATATTTTGAATTTCTCTCGTAAAGAAACGGTAACCACATTTTCACTGTTTATATCTGAAACAATGTGCTAATTATAGACATTCACAGATTATGGAGTCGTGGATTTGAGGGAGTTGACTGTATAACTTGCGTTCTCTTTTCTTATATTTATTTATTATAGATTGAGTATACATCTTTATTAAAAACTAAAATTTAAATACATCATCCATATTTTATAAATTGGCAGAAAGTAAATAAAAAATGGATTAGCAATATAAACTGCTCCTGATTTTTAAAATTTACTATGCAACATTTTCATGTGCAAATAAGAGATTCTTAATAAAGAAAATAATTATTATTTTAAATAATTTATATGATCCAAAATCAAAACATCTTCAAATAAACTAAACATTTGAAAAACATTGTATAAGACTTTTAATATAGATAAATAAGAAGTTATAAATTTAAACCAAATCATGACAAAATATCAAGATACAGTTTAGTACTGTATATATAATAATACAGCAATATCAATAATCAGGCACAGGTTAAGTTGAAAAATTAAACTAGACATCTAAATAACAATGATTGAAGTTCATAAAACAAAATACTATACCTTTTCAATTAGTCTTCTTAATACTGCATTACTACGAATCCACCAACCAACACCAAGCTCTCTAAGCTCACTCCATTTTAAATTGCCCTTCTGAATACATGGGACTAGCTGTAATAATTCTTCTTGAGTTTCTGAATGGAAAGCCCAAACTAGACTGTGGCTTCCAAGCCCAAGATTTTGTAATTGAGCTCTTTGACCAAGGGGTAAACAACGGAGTAAGTAGGTGTAATGCCTCATAGCTAAAAGGAACCTTAAACCACAATCATCTAAGGAATCTACACAAATAAATAAAACAAAAGGTGTAAAAATTTATTATAGATTATATAAATAAATATTATGATAGACAACATATTATTAAAGGAAAAACTCAGCAGAATTTGTTGATAAATAATGAAAACTGCTGAAACTCTAAAAAAAATTTTTCAAACAACCATCTGACAAGGAGAAAAAATAATTCAGATTTTAAATTTATATTTTGTTTTTGAATAATCACGAATTTTTAATAGCATTTACTTAGCTGAGTGGCTAATAACACTTTTTTCTGCCTGAGCTCCTTCTTTTGTAAATATACTTGGATTGCCATGTAATTGATGTATGTTAATGAGCTTTACTATAGCATGCTCACTATTGAAAATGGAGTGTGTAGCATGTATGGTTCATTTACAGGGATACTCAAAAGATACCAGGTTTGATTATGGTCTGTGGGGTAAAATCGCTTGCAGTGTATTTTAATGATGTTACGCTATTTCAAACATAATGAAACTGATGTGAATTTCCGAGGTGCACTAAAACATGCTTTCAGTAGAATATGGAGAGCAAAACATTTATCATTCATTTACAGTATCACACAAAAGAATTTGGTACATAATGGTCCACAGGAAAAAAATGTTTGAAGTGAATTTTAATGATGCTACAGTACTTCAAACATAAAGAAATTTATATACAATATTGAGCTACACTGCAAGATGTGAATAACGGACATAAAATATGATGTGAATAACGGACATTCATTTACAAGACACACAAAAAAGTTTGGTTACAGTGCTGCCTATGCTCTATATATGCTGGAAGAATGTATCCAATTGTAGTATGCATTGTTAAGCTTAGTAAAACTTTTGCAAAATGCGGTGTATATAAATTTTTTAGATCATGCAAAGGGCTACACAAAATAATTAGAATTAGTACACATTAGTGCATTTTCAAACTCAACTATATTTAATATATTAAAGAGATATTTGTAGAATAAAAATAAATTTGTGAAATGGCTATGCAAAGAATTGGATACATTGGAAATAAGATCTCGAAGTTTGTTTTAAGTTGTGTCCCGGTAGCAGAAAGTTTGAGACGGGAGACGGGCGTCGCAGATTTTCTTTTCTCTTTTGCAGATTCTTTTTCATCGAACCTTTATTTTGTTTCGCCTTATGTTTAGCTCTTTATTACTTAAAAGTTAAGATTATTATTAATAAAAATTTATAAAATTCCTAAAAACGCTACAGGCAAGTGATTGTTTGATTAATTAACGCTTCAGTTATAAAAATATTTTATCTGCAGATTATTTTTTGCCCCTGAATTATCTGTCGCAGACACTTGGAGAAATGTCTGCAACTGGGAGTTGTGTTATGAATATTTTTCTTGAATTAAAGTTTAGTTTAATATGAGGTTTGTAAAAAAGTCTGTAGATAATATACAGGACTGTACAAAATTATTTGAGTAGAGGGAAATTGCTGAAGTTGAATTTTCGACATGTTTTGCATTTTGTTTCTAATCTAAATTTTAGCATACTGTGTAGTGTATATACAGATCTATAGATCCTGTACAGACATGCATAAAAAACATGCAAGTAACTTTCTAGCTATGGATGGTAACTGCTGGTCTGATTTTTAAATGTGTTATGCATTTTCCAAGTTGTTTACTTAGATATCTTCTTTTACCTTTTCAAAGAATGAAGTTCCATTTGAGTATTCTGAAAGTGTTTTATAATCAATACTTGAAGCATTATTTTTCTTTTGTTTCATTATTATTATTATTATTACTAGGGGGCTCTGCCCCCTACGAGTAACGCTCACCAACCCCCATTCAGACACTGCGAACTCTAAAAGCATGCTAATTTCATCAGCTTAAAAAAATTTTGGGAAGAATGAATTATAATTAAATAAAAAAAAAACAGTGACTATCTCCCTGTTAATGGGTTGTTTTTGTCTTTGATTAAATCAGATCAATGAAACATATGAAAACAAGCTAATATAAAATGATTTAAGTAAACAGAGTCTTTGCTCCTGGTATTTTTTAACAACGCTAAAAGAAAGTCTTTTAAATAAGACATTTTAAATGTATCGTTTTAAATTCGACGTAATTTTCACCAAAGTTTTCTTTCTCTTGTTAATATTCATGTGAAAATACTTTTAATGTTAGACAGAAAATATTACTCGTTTATTCTGTCTTAGAATTCTCAACACAAGAGCAATGTGACAGACACTTTAATAACACCTGCATTTGTTCAAAATATCTCAATTTGATGATTTTCTGTAAGCAAGTAAATCCTATAGGTTTACAATGGAAGTCTATCGGAATTTAGCAACAGAACAGGGTCCCCCCTATGGTAACCCCCTTATAGGTATGGAGATGCATTAAATGCTGTTCAATTTATATATATATATTAGTTTTAACCCTTTGATGGTCACGACTGCATATGCACGGTCAAAATAAAGTCCTTCTAAAGGGTTATGGCCGCGAAGAGGTGCCCAGAAATTTCTATTTTAAAAGCGTTATGAACGCGTATAGATGGTCGGTATTTGTTATCTCTAAATGGTCATTGTCGCGTATACGCGTTTGTGCTTCCCCCCATTTTTGGAGACTGGGAGTTAAAGAAGGCGTTTTTCAACCACTCCTTCTTTCCACTACATAATAGGCATAGACTATTTGTCAAGTAGTTTATTATAGTCGAATGCTTTAGAGATTTGGTTCAAAAATACCTTAGAGAATTACGTTTTTTGTAAATGGTTAAGGATGGCATTACATTTCAAAACAGATACTAAGGTGAATTCAAAGAATATATACAGTAAATGAGTTATAGTTTCTTTGTGTGGAACTAGACAAATTCGCAGAATATTAGTGTTTACTTGTTTTATTTTATCATTATTTTCCATAAAATTATATTTCACTATAATTATTATTATTATTTTAAAACATTTACCATGTTGCATTTATTATTTGAATGAATACATACGTTCTTTTCTTTTTATTTTCTTTTTTAAAAGTATTTCAATGTTTTTCATTTACTAAATACTTAAAAGTGTTTTTTTAATTTCTTATTTTTTATTTACATCACTTTTGCAGTGTAATAATAATTAAAATATCAAAAACCCAAATTCATATTACACTTTAAAAAATATTTTCTAATTTATAATTGCTGCTCAAATTTCATTCAAATTCAAGTGTAACTTTAAAACTATACCGTGAAACCTGTCTATAACGATTCTGAAGGGATCAGAAAAGGCATCGATATAGACAAGTTATCATTATACACTGCTTCAAGACTGTTAATTGATTTAAAGTACGTAATAGAATGATTATTATATATAGAGGGATTTTTAGTTTTACTTTTTAAAGTTATCTAATTAAATAATGAAATTTAATTATTTTATTATCCATAATAGAAATTATAAACCCATAATAGGATTTTTTAATTAATATGTAAAGAATGTACAATATAAATAAATCTAATAGAAACATGTTTTTTTATTATTTTTACCAGATTTGTAAAAGTACATGAACTCGCAATTAAAAAGAATGGGATTTACAATTTTCACTATTAAAAAGGAAAAATAAATTGTAGATAGTATTTATTAGTTATGAATTAAAGAAAAATACTTCATGTAAAAAAAATTGTAATTAATTGGATGTATAAATGTCGAAGATAAGAAGTGAAATATTACTTTTTTTTTTTATTGACAGACATTATTTGACATTCACAGCATTTTTGTAATGGAAGAAGAAATAAGTATTTTCTCAATTAATTCAAACACATGTATAGCTGCCATCAAAATTTTACTTTAGTGTAATAACAATGTGTCTTTATCAGCATTTTCACTGAATCCTAATAAAATTAATTAACTAAATTTTAATACTCTTCAATATTTATAGGGTACTTAACTATATCTTGATGTAAGAAAAATGTACACATATTCCTCTTTTTTAAAAACATTCAGTTAATCACTACGTTTTAAATTGTCATTATAACTGTTGGAAATAGATTAAAAACTTCAAGCAATTACATATAGTAGAAAGCTTTATTAACCCCTTGGGGACGAGCAACCGGTATACGTGCCGTACCGGTATAGGTGATCAGAATCCGTGATTATATTTACCAGTAAATTTTTATTGTAAATTTTGCCTTATTTAATCCGAGTATTTTTCCCGATTCAATTAGGCAAAAATTTCTGTTAAAGGTTAAAAATTCTGTAAAAGACGCTCGTCCCGAAGGTGTTAAATCCAATTGCTCGCAATAATCTGCAGTGCTTATTTAACATTTTTTGGGGCAGTGATAGATAATCTTTATGATATCGACTCTTCCTTGTTTTAACTTATATTAATAAATAAATAAAAAATTTGTGTACTTCTTTATGTATGCTGTTTTAATTGCATCCAACCTTTTTATATTTTTGAATAACTTGATACTTGTACCGTGCATTGGTGTCTTTATAAGCAGTATATAATCGCAGGTTTAGCATTATTGCAGCGAATACTTGCTTAATATGAAAAAGAGTTTTTTTTTTTCCTCCTTTGAAAGAGTTGGGGAGTAATCGAAAAACTATTCTCATGGTGTGGGTTCAATATAACGAACTCCTGTATGGAGCTCTTACATTTTACCAACTAACTAAAAGAGTCCCAAATCAATCCCAAATCATGTTCCACTCAAAAGAAGCTGGGAACGTATCCCTAAATATTATTTTGAACCTACATCCACCCCCCCCCCCCCCCACCCCCCCTCACAGTCTGATATCTGCAGATATCAGTACTTTTTACCTAATCATTTTACTAAATCATTATCGTCTCTATTGTTACAATTTTGAGACGGTAATGACTAAATACAATCGATTCGAACAAACATTTACATTCCAATGTAATTAATTCTTTTGAAAGTTTCTATGGATTTTCTTTGATGAATTTCCCATTGTTATCTACTTTCATTTTCCTTTTTTTTTCACAAGTCATCGGATGTGGAAGGAAAGTGGTGGGGTGTAGAGAATTCCAAGCTTGAACAGGAACTGTATGGCCCGAACTTTTGCAATCTGTGGGTGACATCGAAATATTACTTGTAAGTGAAACTGGAATTCTCGGAAAGTTATAATTGACAGAACTGCCCCTACCTTGTAAAGATGATTTGTAAAAATGATTTGTAAAGAAAACAAGTTCAGAGGAATAATACAACTTCCAAATGATGGACATTTATAAGAGGCTGCGTATTGTTTTCAGTGTCACATATTTATTCAAAAGATTACCTTAGTCTTAAAAAAAAAATAGTATTTTTTCATAAATAATTATTATTCAGATTTCTTAAATTATCAATCTTGCACAGTGTAACATAAAAAATTGTTGATATAAAAATAAAGAAAGACATCTTTTTATTTTCGTTATCTTTTTGATTTCATATCACAGATCTAACAATAATGCATCTCCTCCCCCCCCACCTTAAAAAAGTTTGTAGCCTATGAATAATTAATATTATGCTTAGTTTTTATAGTAAAAATTTTATTGCTCCTTTCTGTAGATTTTCGAATTCTACTCCATTCCGCAAACGTGTTTTTACATTAATTTTAAAATTTTTCTATTTTACCAGAATACATTTAACTAATCTCTTTCAATAATTTAGTTGAAAGGAAAAAAAAAAGATGCTTGATATTTTTTATATGCTTGATAGCTCCGATACCTTGAAATCTAGAAATAATTTCTCTGGGTAAGTATTGCGCTAATGATAATTTGTAATTCTAAATTATAACGAATAATTTAGATAATAACTTTTTTGAACTAATGCACTTCATTTTTTATGCTGGAAAAAATTTTACAGAGATTCCACATGGACATATATATATGGAAAAATAATACTATTTGTTTAAAAATTAAAATTAAAAATATCTTGACAAGGAATATAAAAATTGGTTTCATCCAAGTATTCCAAATCTTTAAAAAATGAAAAGAAGAACAAACGATAAAACGTAAAACTGATATAAAGAGACGAAGTGACAGTTGATTTTTTTTTCTTTTTACAGATTTTTTTCTTTTCTTTTTTTCTTTTAATTTCTCTTTAATTTCTCTTAAATCTCTTTAATTTCTCTAGAGAACTTTGAAAAAATCATTGAATCTTACGGTTTTTAGAATAAGAAATAAACGTATAAGAAATGTTAAATGAGCAGTTTCTGAATTCATTAAAAATGGTACTTAATTTCAGTCTAGTCGAATGATTTGTTATCAGATTGGAATGGCAATGTCGTCAAAATGGCATTTTATTTAAGGTAGTTCTCTAATTCCCTAGTTCAACAAGGAGACGCCATACCAGTGGCCAAGAGGTTCTGCTCTCAAAGCTGGTAGACGGGAGGTGCTGGGTTCGAACCCAATCGCACTCGTCTGCTTAATCGTTCGGAGTTTTCCGCGATTTTCTTCGAACCCTGCATTTCCTTGTGTAAATATGTGTTAGGTTTCCTTAGAAAACCCCCCACTGAGGGCAACTCCCCATTCGGGCCTATATCCTTCCTCGTCATGTAGATAAACCATCAACAAGGAGACATTTTCGGACTCCTTTTTAAATGTAAAGGCAAAAAAATGACAGACTAGACTATTGAAGTGGTTTGAAATCAAATAAAGTTTTCCCCTTAATTCGAGTTTGTTATTTGAATGAATACTAATTCAACGATAACTTTCATGTAAAAGGCTTTTATTTATTTATTTTTTCTACTTACCCATCTTCACACACACACACAAAAAAAACAAAAAAAACAGTAAAAGTAGTTTTTGGCAAAAAACAAATTAATTTTTGAAACTAATGTATGATTTTAAACTAATTTTGAAACTAATGTATGAAATTAATGTATGATTTTTTTCAGGGCCGAAACTAGCCTTTTTTGCACCCTGGGCAAGCATGGATTTTGAGCCCCCCCCCCCCCCTTTCCGCAAAGTATATTTACAAAGAGAATTTTACGAATTTTCTAATAGCCGATTTATTCTAAAATTTAAAATATGTAATACTCAACTACGTAATCTACAATGGCGGATCTAAAAGGGGGAGGTCACAGGAGTCATGAGTCCTCTCTAAACACCAACAAAAATATTCTAAAGATCATTTTAAAAATGAAATATACAGTTAGAGTCCCGATTATCCGAGTCCTGCTTAACCGAGTCTTGCTTAACCGAGTTTCCGATTTCACCGAGTTATTTTCTTCTGATGGACTGATGTCTTCTATTATTATGAAACAGTCATTATAAATGAAGTGTTAGGTGAAGGAAAGAGCAGCCGTAAAAAGTTTGAACTCTGATTTTCTGGTCAGAATGGGAAGTAAAAAAATGGCCATAATTTTTGAGCAGCTGTAAAAAGTTAGAACTCTGATTTTCTGGTCAGAATGGGAAGAAAATCAGAGTTCTAACTTTTTACGGCTGCTCTTTCATCTTCACCTAACACTTCATTAAAAAAAAATTATGGCCATTTTTTTTCTTCCCATTCTGACCAGAAAATCAGAGTTCTAACTTTTTACGACTGCTCTTTCATCTTCACCTAACACTTCATTTATAATGACTGTTTCATAATAACAGAAGCCATCAGTCCATCAGAAGAAAATGATCCATTCCAAAGGTATAATCCTTCATTTGGCGCCCCTTCGTTCTGGCACCCGGGGCACACACCCTTTCTGCCCCCCCCCCCCCCCCCCCCCTTAGTTTCGGCCCTGGATTTTTTAATCAATAAATTACTTATCGAGTTGTCAGCGAATTTTGCGTGTGACAAGTTTTTTCCCTTTATCGCGTTGCTGCCACCGAAATTCGGTTCAAAACGCACACTTTCACAGTATTTTCTGGACGATCCTTTAACAAACAATAGAAAACACAATTTAATGACATGATTTCTGAATAGGAACATGTCCATTTCACGCGTTTCCGAACATGAATAAATTTAGGAATGTGTCAGGAAGTAGCTCTTTTGAATTTGAGAACAGTTATCTCTCATACGCGGCTAAGAGGTTTTGCTCTCAAAAAGAGTGATGTCAACACAGATTGGTTCTCAAACAACTCACAAAAAATTTCTCCTAGTGAAAGTGACATTTCAAAATCAAATGTTCAAAGCATAAATATTTTATTTTGATTGTGCTATAAGTGGCATTATTTTTTCTCATTATCGTTGCTGCCAGTATATTTAAATGTCATATAATTTTAGAATGCAATTCTTATGTGAAAATGCATTTTTATCGTCAGTGATATTTTTGTAAGATTAAAATAGCAGGAATTTAATCTATTCAATGCACTTCAATTATTTACCTCAATATAATTTATTTCACATATATGACTGAAAATGAAAAAAAAATTGTGAAATAATGTCACTTTTCTAACCCTACACAATTAAATAAATGATTTATTTGTGTATATTTCTGACCAATTCGAAAAATGGGGATTTGGGTGAGGGATTTAAAATTCTTCTCAAAACAGTTAAAATCCATAAGATATGTACAAATTTGTTTTTGTTAAGACGAATAAATAGTGAATAAGACAAATGTAAAGACAAACGCAAACAGGCAAAATAATTTCAGCTTGCATCTGTTTCAATGATTCCTTGTTTTGTGCAAAATGAATAAGAAATAGAGCGAGGAACAATAGCAGTAAATTACATATACATGTATTATGCTTCAATATATATATATATATATATATAAATGACTATATATATATATGAATAGATATATATGACTATATATGTATATATATATATATGACTGAAGAAGGAAATCCTTTTATGAAGCATTGGAAAATCTACGTGCTAAATTGGTTGATATTGTTCATTTTACGGGTAAAAATGACTGAAAACCTTTCGCAGGAGAAGATCCTGGCTGTGTCACTGTGTAAATGTCGCTATTATGTGGTTAGATTCTATTTTCAGTCAAAAAACCATTCCATTACCACAACGTGTAAAAAAGTAATAAAGTATTTCTCAAAATTCTTAAATGAAATTTAGTATAAAAAAGCAAACAAAAGAAAAGTATTCGGAAAAAAAGGCAAAAAAATTTTATGCACTTAAATTATTGTTGAAGAGATTATTTGCATGACTAATTTTATATGGATGAAATTCAAAAACAAGATAGTTTTTTTTTTCTGTTTACTAATGCAATCATTTTTCCATCTTTTTTATGCTTACTCTTTTCTAGCTGGTCCGCCAGGGGTTGCCGGGGGCCGTCGAAAAGTAACACAATACGAGAAAAAAGTCCTTTAAAAATCGTATTAAAAAATAGGAACATTTTAAAAAATGATGTTAGAATTTCGAATAAACTTTTTTGAAACTACAAAACTTAACATAATGGACCAAGATATATTAACCGGAATTCTTTCACATAGGTAAAAAACTCCCCATAAAACGTAAAAAAAAGCTGGGGATATAAATTACTAAAATATTGTGATCGTAATTCTTTTATGACAGTCAAAAAATCTAAACTCCGACTTCGAGGTGCATAACTACATATAGAGAGGTACCTTCTTACCAAATTTTGCAGTTCTGCATTCAGCGGCCTCTTCAGAACACATTCGAGAGACACACGCACAAACTTCTTTCCTTATTTATAAATTGTGTAATTTTAGTTAAATATATATTGTAAAATATCTAAAATAAGCCCCTCCGAAAACGCCCCCCTCCCTCATATATGAGAATTTTTTGAAAGCCCCACCATTGGTCAAGATTTTCTGCTCTCAAAGCTGGTAGAAGGGAGGTGGTGGGTTCGAACCCTATCGCGCTCGTCGGCCTAATCGTTCGGAGTTTTCCGTGGTTTTCTTCGAACCTTGGATTTCCTTGCGTAAATACGGTTTAGGATCCCTTAGAAAGACGCCACACAGAGGGTACCTCCCCCCCCCCCTTCGGGCCTATATTCCTCATGTTGCTAATTGACCGTCATAAACACCTTTTTTTTTTAACATATTGGAAATACTTTACATTTTTTGTTTTCTTATCTCCAAAATGAATATATTTTAGCCAGTGTTTTTCGACAGTAATTTCTGTCTCATTTAATGCCCATATTACACTTAAATTTTCTTATATCTATATTTCAGGCATTATAGTAGCCACCAGTATAGACACTTTTACCACATTTGTTTTACATTAATATATAAAGATTCATGACACTTAATTTTCATTTTAAAAATCTTTTATCTTTCGTTTTAAACATATTAAAATCGAAAATTATAATTTACATTTCTTTACTTTTCTTAAAAACAAAAACACATTTTTTTACTTAAAAAGGACATATATTCAGGTATATCGTTAAAACTATGCTATTTATAAATATATACTGCATTGTCCATACTCTTTGGCACTTCTCTGAAAAAACGTTTTTGTCCATTTCTTGGACTTCATCAGTTTCAATTGGCGGCTCGCAGTTTCACTTTCGACCTTTTATCATCTCTCTCTTTCCACCTTTTCCCCCTTCTCCCTTTTCACTTTCCCCTTCTTTCCAGCATTTTTAGCCAACGGGAGTCAACATTTGCATGCGCCATATCGTTGCATACACTTTTTCTTTCGAGGTTAATCTCGATAGCCTCTCTCATTAGGGTGTTGTGGGGATTATCATATGCAGCTATTTTTTCTATTTTAATTGATTGAGGTATTATGGGGTTTTTTTAATTTGTTCTTGAGAAGGCTGTTGCTTGGTTATTATATTTTATGTCGCGGATATGCTGTATTGTATATTGCTATCGTATTTATTTATTTCGTTATCGTCGACAATTTACAATAGAAGAAGAAAAAAACCGATCCCTACCATACCTTGACATAAAAGTAATATACAAAAATGACCAGATAAAAACAACAATCTATAGAAAACCTACTGCAAACCTAGCGATAATGTCAAGCAAAACAAATACACCAATAAACTATAAACTTGCAGTCCTAAATACCTACATCTATAGAGCACTGTATATATGTTCAACAGAAAAGTTATTAAAAGAAGAATTAAGGATTATAGAAAACATAGGACTTAACGCTGGCCATCCGAGGAAAACAATAGACAAGCTAATCAGAAAAGCGAAAGAAAAAATTAACTGGATCCAACCAGGACAAAATAAAAAAGATTATACACCCCCCTACCATACATGAACGGAATAGCACTAAAAATAAAACACGAAATTAGTAAACTCGGAAAGATAGTCCCAATCACACCCAACCCTTCCCTATTTAAAACAATACGAAATGAAGCAGAAAGATACGACGAATTACAGACGGCAGGAGTATATAAAATTAAAGCCTCAGATACAGAAAATAAGGAAATTACATACATCAGGATGACCAAGCGAAATATAAGCGAAAGGTATAAGGAGCATATCCGTGACATAAAATATAATAACCAAGCAACAGCCTTCTCAAGAACAAATTTAAAAAACCCCATAATACCTCAATCAATTAAAATAGAAAAAATAGCTGCATATGATAATCCCCACAACACCCTAATGCGAGAGGCTATCGAGATTAACCTCGAAAGAAAAAGTGTATGCAACGATATGGCGCATGCAAATGTTGACTCCCGTTGGCTAAAAATGCTGGAAAGAAGGGGAAAGTGAAAAGGGAGAAGGGGGAAAAGGTGGAAAGAGAGAGATGATAAAAGGTCGAAAGTGAAACTGCGAGCCGCCAATTGAAATTGATGAAGTCCAAGAAATGGACGAAAACGTTTTTTCAGAGAAGTGCCAAAGAGTATGGACAATGCAGTATATATTTATAAATAGCATAGTTTTAACGATATACCGGAATATATGTCCTTTTTAAGTAAAAAAATGTGTTTTTGTTTTTAAGAAAAGTAAAGAAATGTAAATTATAATTTTCGATATTAATATGTACAAAACGAAAGATAAAAGATTTTTAAAATGAAAATTAAGTTTCATGAATCTTTATATATTAATGTAAAACAAATGTGGTAAAAGTGTCTATACTGGTGGCTACTATAATGCCTGAAATATAGATATAAGAAAATTTAAGTGTAATGTGGGCATTAAATGAGACAGAAATTACTGTCGAAAAACACTGGCTAAATATTGGAACTGGTACCGAGTATCAAGGACAATGGCAGATACGCAGTTGAAAAAAGCTTACTTGATAAACGACAGAGAAATACGGCATAACATCTTTCTAAAGCAATGTAAACAAAAAGGAATAACGCCAAACTTCCTAAAAGTTAGAAATAAATTCCTATGGACGGAGTCCAAGAGAGTAATAAGGTTCTTTGAAAAACGGATCCTGACTAAAGTAATCAAACGAAGATATGCAAAAATCGCAAGATTAAAAAGAGAAATTAAAGATCTAGAAGGAAAAATATACGAGTTACCAGCAGAAGAACGGGCACAGATATTTGAAAAAATAAACAGTATTGGAGTATATGAAAAGGTAAAACCTGAAAAGAAACTTGAAAAGAAAATGAAGTATTGGGAAATGAAGATTAATAATAGGCATAATAGAACCCAAATGACAACAAGCATACCATACATAAATATATCGGCATACAAACCGACCGAAGAAGAAGACGCTTGCCTAAAGAAAGGCCCTAAATTTAATGTAGAGAGAAAAATAAATCTAAAAGAGGCCATCTCCAAAATCGAAAGAGATTTAAAATTTATTCCTGAAGAGGAAGCGAAGAAAGTACGAAACTTAGCTCAGAACGAGATTGAAAAGCAGGGGAAAAGGAGGGGGAAAAATGGTAACGACCTTAGAATAATAAAACAACTTAAAGAAAACCAAAACTTAACTTTTTTGCACACTGATAAAACAGGAAAAATAGCAATAATGAATAAAAATGAATATGTTACTATGATGGAGAGCACAATAGATGAACTAGGGGCCGAAATAGTAAAAAAAGACCCCCTAAATAAACTAACGAAAAAGTCAGAAGAATTGATTAAAAGGGGTAAATGGCCAAATGGAACTAAACCAATAAAACAGAATTTTAATCCTAATACACCAATTATATTTGGAAAATTGAAAGACCACAAGAATCCATACAAAATGAGACCGATCGTTAACAAAAAGCTAAGCCCAACCTATGACATAGAAAAATATATGCGGAAACAGTATGAAGAAATGCTCCCCCCTTCCGATATACAGTCCACTCCCTCTAATCCGCGACTCTATAATCCGCACTATATTTCAGATGTAAACAAACAGTTAAAATCTTTTTTTAAGCAATATAACGTACATTTTGACTATAATAAAAGTTTACTAATCTGATGAATTTATTAAAAATTTTAATAAATTTTAAATGCTTTAAAAAATTTTAATGTATTTCTGCATTTATTAGAAGGAAATGTTCTGGGTATCTTGTAAGTAACTATTAGACTGCTATATTTTGAACACATTTGTTGGCTATATAAAAGGTAAAATTGTTTTTGAAGAGAGGTTAGCTTTTTTGGATTTGTTTTAGAAAAACAAACTTTTGTTACTGATCAAGAAATCTTGATTCTTAAAAGGCTTCAAGATTAAACTGCAGAGCATAAATTAAAAGCTATAAAGCAAACTATTGTCACTGTGATATTTAAAAATTAGAAATGTTTCTATTAATTTTGTATTACTACATTACTTAAATTTATTTATAATATTGAACATAATTCTTTTATATAAAAAAAGCAATTTTTTTCATTTCCGTGCTATTTTTTTTTCAGTATGATAACTATATTTGTTGATAATTTCCAAATATTAGAATGTAAACAAAGAAATGACCTATAATCCGCAAAACTCTATAATCTGCAAAACTCTTGGTCCCAACCTGTGCGAATTAGAGGGAGTGTACTGTATCAGTTAATTCAACACGAAAATTCATACAGATATTAAGAGAATACGAACCGCAACCAGACGATTATATGATAAGCTTAGACATAAAAAACCTATACCCGTTGATTAACCTTAACGAAATGACAGAAGAAATAAACAAGACTATACAGAAACACTACACAGACCCAGAAATTATAAATACAATGGAAAGTGCAACAAATCTGATCCTTAACGAAAGTTATTTTAAATTTAACAATAAGATATATAAACAGCTGAGGGGTGTACCGATGGGGTCCCCCATTTCAAATGTGGTTTCAGAATGGAAAATGCGAGCAATGGAAAAAAGCATAATACAGGATCATAAAAATGAAATATGCCTTTGGGTAAGGTATGTAGATGATATATTTATCATAACAAACAGAACAGTAAACTTAAAAAACCTCTTAAACGAAATAAATAAATACGATAGCAATATACAATTTACAATAGAAGAAGAAAAAAACCGATCCCTACCATACCTTGACGTAAAAATAATATACGAAAATGACCAGATAAAAACAACAATCTATAGAAAACCTACTGCAAACCTAGCGATAATGTCAAGCAAAACAAATACACCAATAAACTATAAACTTGCAGCCCTAAATACCTACATCTATAGAGCACTGTATATATGTTCATCAGAAAAGTTATTAAAAGAAGAATTAAGGATTATAGAAAACATAGGACTTAACGCTAGCCATCCAAGAAAAACAATAGACAAGCTAATCAGAAAAGCGAAAGAAAAAATTAACTGGATCCAACCAGGACAAAATAAAAAAGATTATACACCCCCCCTACCATACATGAACGGAATAGCACTAAAAATAAAACGTGAAATTAGTAAACTCGGAAAGATAGTCCCAATCACACCCAACCCTTCCCTATTTAAAACGATACGAAATGAAGCAGAAAGATATGACGAATTACAGACGGCAGGAGTATATAAAATTAAAGCCTCAGATACAGAAAATAAGGAAATTACATACATTGGGATGACCAAGCGAAAAATAAGCGAAAGGTATAAGGAGCATATCCACGACATAAAATATAATAACCAAGCAACAGCCTTCTCAAGAACAAATTTTAAAAACCCCATAAAACCTCAATCAATTAAAATAGAAAAAATAGCTGCATATGATAATCCCCACAACACCCTAATGAGAGAGGCTACCGAGATTAACCTTGAAAGAAAAAGTGTATGCAATGATATGGTGCATGCAAATGTTGACTCCCGTTGGCTAAAAATGCTGGAAAGAAGGGGAAAGTGAAAAGGGAGAAGGGGGAAAAGGTGGAAAGAGAGAGATGACAAAAGGTCGAAAGTGAAACTGCGAGCCGCCAATTGAAACTGATGAAGTCCAAGAAATGGATAAAAACGTTTTTTCAGAGAAGTGCCAAAGAGTATGGACAATGCAGTATATATTTATAAATAGCATAGTTTTAACGATATACCGGAATATATGTCCTTTTTAAGTAAAAAAATGTGTTTTTGTTTTTAAGAAAAGTAAAGAAATGTAAATTATAATTTTCGATTTTAATATGTACAAAACGAAAGATAAAAGATTTTTAAAATGAAAATTAAGTGTCATGAATCTTTATATATTAATGTAAAACAAATGTGGTAAAAGTGTCTATACTGGTGGCTACTATAATGCCTGAAATATAGGTATAAGAAAATTTTGAATATATCTTATGCAATTTATTTTTATGTAATCTTTTTACATATAACTGTATCATAGAATGGTCACTAAAATTTAATTCATTTGTGTCGTGAGTCTTTCATTTGGTGAGGAACTATCACAATAGCTTCATAGCCGTGGTATGGGTGGTGGTTTATCACAGTGATGTTAAATGTATCGCTGCACATTCTATCCACATTTTTTTTTTTTCGGATGAACTTTAATTGGTGCGGGAATATCAGTCACGAACCGGAACAATATTAGTCATAATTTCACAAGTCTGAATAACATTCCCGTTTGCTTAGGTACATTTCGCACCCTGACTTTGTGTTGCTTAACCCTTTGAGGGGCAAGGAATTGTGTTTCTGTAATGTCGAATGTACACCGGAATCTTCAAAAAAGTTTATTGCAAAATAAGGAAAATCAATTTTATGACTTTTTCCACCAAAGTTAGAAAAGTAAAATTTAATTAAAAAAATAATTAATAAAATTTAATGTGTATTAAATAATTTAATAAAATGGTATCGTTGATGAGTTTTTCATGTATGGTGGAATTTAGAAAATATCTATTAAATGTAAAGGGTTCAAAAATAATATTGTGCTTCTCCTAGAATCAGACGTTAAGCTGACTTTCAGATTGGTATCCTTGGAGAGGTATATCATCCCGAAGCTACAAAATAAATTGTTTAAAAAGAAAAACAAAAGAAGAAAAGAAAGAAAAAAATTAACCATCATTTGTTCTAAAATTATTTTACAAATCACATTTTAAAGACAAAAATTTCTATTTTGTAAGATATCATAATTAAAATAAATGAATTTAACATTATTTTAATATCGAGTTTGAAACTTCTGCATACGAAAACCATTTCACCCGTATCTGATCTTAATATCTAATACCATATCGATAGTCTTAATTAAAAAGGTTAGTTTTAGCTTTTTTCTATGATATCAGATCAATTTTTATATACATAAATTTACAGTTTATAAATGTTTAGATCTGAAAATTACAATATTTAAATATTAATTTTGGAGCATTCTTTGTGTCATACTTTTATAAGCAAAACATTCTTTTGTTGTTTAAGTAAAAAATAACCATATTTTCCATACATTTTTTTAATGTAAATTTCTTTAGACAGTCTAGTTTCTATGGCACCTCACCTAATTTAACGATCTGTCGTTTACAGGTATTATTTGATCTGAAATTAAGTACATTTGATGTCAAGTAAAAAATGTCTCTCATTTTAACTTATAAGTTTTTAGATCTGAAGATTACAATATTTAAAAATTATTTTTCTTTCATTCCACTTGAGTATCGATAAAATAGCATTGGAATTGCACTCCTTGCTTTTAAATAATTATATTTTCTTATCTTTAAAATTGTCGTTTTTAGAAAGTTCTCAATCTAATACATCTTGCATAACTAATTATTCCTTGTAGGTTTGATTTAATAATAATAATAATAATACTAGTGAATCCATATCTGTATTTAACTGATTTAATAATAATAATAATAATAAAATTAATAATAATAATGGATCCATATCTGTATTTAACTGCTTCTGATATCATATTAAAAGATTTTGCTTTAATTAATTTATGATTATAGTGATGATGTATAGTTAATAATTAATTTAAAATATCAACACCTTGGATTATAACTCATTTATATAATGCAAGTTCTTAACGTTATAGTTTAGAATTTTTGTTTGATAACTTTTAAAAATCGCCTCAGAAATATGTTTCCTTTTCTTATTTGAGTGCAAACAGAAAGATACCTGAAGAATGAGTTCTTCGGAAGGGGGTTAGTCCAAGGGTAGAGGTGGTAATCAATCACTGTCGAAATGAATGTGGGAAGTCTACCCTTTGGAAGCACATTACAATGAACTTTAGTAGGTTATTGTTTGCTAGGATATACTGGAAGGGGGGAAGGCAGTTTTCGCAGATTCATTGCTAAACGTTTACCAAACTAAATCATTGACCACTTACAAACATACAAAGCATTTCCCTGTGAAACCATTTTCGAAGACAAAAATTGCACAGAGCTTAACCGCGAAAGGGTTAAAAGATTTTCTCAAAATAAATGTATCATGCAAGTATATTTTTAAATTTAAATTGTTTGGCAATATTACGGTTTGGCAATTTTAAATATGACGTAATTTCCTCCTTTTACATCTTTTTAATGCATATTAATGAATTTATTATTTTACAATCTTCTTTCGCTTTTAAAATTGACGTGTAAATACAGTTTTTATGATGAAATTATCAATATTTTCCTGCTTTTAATACATAATCATTTAATTATCATTTGAAAGTTTTTTTCTGTTCATAATTGTCATGTGTAAATAAACTTTTAATTTGAAGGAAATATTATTTTTTGCGCTGTTTTTAAATTTGGCAACAATTTAAAATAATACCCTTTTCTAAAAATCTATATATATATATTACACTAACGTACGTGGCACAGAAATCGCGATTATTTGTTATTGTTTAATGGCAACGCCCGAGAAACGCATCTCATTGGTTACCATGTAAAGTAATTTGGCAGGATTTAGGCGGAAGGGAATCCGGTTTATTTACGTTTCGCTCTTAGTTATTTACGCTCTCTCTTTCGCTGCAGTTATGGAACTTCACAATATCGTTAGAAATGCCCGTAAAAGATCTCGGCGAATGCTTGAAAGTGAACAAGAAGCCGCATTAAGATGAGAAAGTCGAAATACTACATTGGATCGAGAATGGCGTCAAACACACAGCATAAGCGATCGGCAAAATAGGCTTAATAACCATCGCATGGACGAACGCGTTGCTTCTGAAATCCAAATTACTGATTTAAACGTTCCGGAGAATAACTGTGGATCTATAGTTATATTGGTGTGGTGTGTATATGACATCTGTGTCAAATAAATATTATTCAGTGTTTGTTTATGAAGTCCACTCCAGTGTTATATTTTTCAATGACAGTCCCGGCACAGTTTCTGCCCGGGCAACGCCGGGCGGGTCAGCTAGTTGTAAAAAATATCGCTCGAAATGCTGAAAATTTGAATTTAAAATAGAAATAAAACCTCAAAAAATGAGTAAAATTAAAAAAATATATGCAGTTTGCCCACCGGAACTTCTAATGAATAAAATGATCTAAAAATGATTAAATTCCTATTTATAGTTTTTGCTCCTATAAAACTTTTTTAAGGGAATGATTTTGTCTAATTTTAGCATTAAATATCTCTTAAAATAATTCTTTGATTTGAAAACTGTCTGCATCAGCGTGTTTACCAAACATTTCTCTATAATACTACCAATTTTCATATTTTTGTAGGCAATGTTTTTCTTAATATTAATGAAGAAAGACCTCCATTCACAAAAAATTCGAAACTGGCGGCGGCGGCGGTGATAGCATTAGTTACTTTTTTTTTAGGATAGAGAGATTATTATTTCCTTTGGGTTTAAAAATTATAAGCAATAAAATCAAATTTTTATTCTGATTATTTCTAATGTAACATTTCCTGTGGGGATACAAGGATAAGTATTTTGTGCATTCAATGAGAGGAAATTTTGGAATTCCTGCTAAACTAACTTCAAAGATACTGCTTATTTATACAAATTAAGTTTCATGTATCAACTGTTGACTAGAAAGATGTGTATGTTTTACTCCGCATGAGTATTGTTTGATTTTTAAAGAATGAGATGGTTCTGAGCTATTGAACATGTTATTGGAATTGCTTGCATAATCTGATAATTTGGATGCAGACAAATAGAAATAAATCCACAGTTACACTAGGCTGAAATCAAATCTAAGAAAGATTGCTATAATGATGATTTTCTTGAATCAAACAGAGTAACTCCTACATATTTTTTTAGGAAAAGATTCAGTGAATATTTTCAATTAGAATTTAAAGTATAAATAATAAGAATACATATACACATATTGTGACAATTTAATAGCATTTAGAAATATTGACTGAAATAATTATCATTTCCAGATAAATAGCTAAAACTACAAGAGAAAAGTTTATGATTATTAAAAAATAAAATTTAAATTAAATATTTTAAAAAGAAATAGATGAAGTAAATACTTATTAACAACTAATGAAATAATTATAATTTGGTTACATGATATTTTAAAAATATGAATCATAATAGTAAAATTATTTAAAAAAATAAGTATAATGGGAAAAAAAAATATTTATACCAGTAGTAACGGTGACATTCAGACCATCAACATTGCTCTTATTCGAGTCTTTTGCCACAACTACAAAAATAAGAAAGAAATGCATTAAATAAATGTATCATAGATTTATGCTGTGCAGGCATATATCAAAATGTATGCAAAACAAAAGCATAATTAAGCTTCTTTGGCTTAAATATTTATAAAAACTTTTTTCTTTTTTTTTGTTAAATCACAGCAATCCATACAAAAATGTTACATAAATTTTATGGTTTTGCATACGTATTAGTCAAATTAAAACATGATACACATCACAGTTAAAAGAAGATTTCTTCTTGCATTATTATTAAAAAGTTTAAATTAACAGTGGGAAATTAATTTTAAATTATCAAATCAGATATATTATAAAACAAATTTCATATGCAGAGAAATGAGAGAGAAAGCTTTAGTTCCACATTTTTGACTGGTGTAGAAATAGAACAAATTAAGGGAGAAAATGACTAGTACATGTATATATATATTGAGAATACTCAAAAAAATATAAATCAAAAATATTGATTAGAATGCAGTACTTTTATTTGAAGTGTATGTAAAATTTTATTACAAATACATATAGAACTTTATTTTTTAACATTAGAATCTATCTGAAAGCTCTTTTAACCAAAAATTAACTAGTCAGATGTGGCAGTCCCAAAACTTTCTTCTATCTCATACATGTTAATACTTCCTGAAAAATGCAGCATATCAGAACCACCTGTTAGATGATTTACACCAAAATCTAATTAACAACAACTTTGCAAACTTCTAACTGAACCTAAAGTTTGATGAAAATCTGTGCATTAGTTTTTTAGATAGAATAATTGCAGAAATTGTAAAAAATTCTGCATAGCAGCATCACCTACGATGTTGGGCGATTGACACAAAAAACTAACTAGGACCAATTTATACCAGGAAAAAACTGAATTTGAAGTTTGATGAAAATTCATGCATTAGTTCTTGAGATATAGCTATTGTGGAAGTCGTGAAAAATGCAGCACAGCAGTGCCACCTGTTGGGCGATTTACACCAAAAATTAAACAGCACTAATTTATATCAGGGACTAGCTAAATCTGAAGTTTGATTAAAATTCGTGCATTTTTTCTTGAGTTAGAGCTATTGCAATAATCATGAGTAATGCAGCATAGCAGTGCCACCTGTTGAGCGATTTTCATCAAATTGTAATCAGCACCTAACTATATCCTGGACTAACTGAATCTGAAGTTTTATGAAAATACGTGCAGTAGTTCCTGAGACTTAGCTATTGCAGAAATCATGAAAAATGCTGCATAACAGCGCCACCTGTTGGGCGATTTTCACTAAAAACTAATCAGGACCAGTTTATATGAATGTCTACCTGAATCTAAAGTTTTGTGAAATTCCGTGCCTTAGTTCTTGAGATAGAGCGCCACAAATTTTTGTCACATACAGACTCACAGAGTGACAGACAGACTCATAGACAGGCATTTTCTAAAAACCATCAAATCGTGTTCAGGACATTCTAAAACATATAAATACGTCGAAAGCTGGAAGTCGAAAATTTTCACACATCTAATACTTTCTTCTTGTAAAGATAGAAGAAAGTAAAAACAATTATAAAATCCAGGAAGCATTTACCTGGTTCTGCTCCAAACCTGTCAGCTACAGCAGTGTTGAATGATGCAACAGTGTCTGCCAATGCCAAAAGATGCATCTGATCTAAACTTGACAGTCCAGGAAGATGGGAATGAGTTAGAAAACGGGTTAGCAAAGCAGCCTAAGAAGCATTAAAAGAAAGGAAATTTAGACATTACGCATCAACACTAATTTAATAGATCAAATATCCATACACACTAATATAATATCAGGAATATTATAAGACTGGTTTTAAACATTTTCAAAAAATTTAGAAGCATATTTATTTAATAAATACAAAAGTAAAAATAGTTCATAAAAGAAACTTTTATAACCATTCAATATTATTTTAAAAATCAAGCCTAATTTCGTGCCTGCAATTTCATGTTATACCAACCACATGTCAATTAATTACGAGAATTTAATGAAAGCCGCAATTATAGAAAATCCTTTAATTTTATTTATGCTCTGTAGAATGTACAAACTAGTGAATTTATATAAAAAAAAAAAATTATGCTCAGTTTCTTTTTTTTAAGATATGCGGGGTTTAACTTGCACCAGAGCCCACCGGAGCTCAGCTTCGGTACTTCTCTGTTTTTAGTAAATATTTAAATATTGGTCGGAATTCACCACAGCTCATAAATATAGGGCTCTGGAGCCCAGTGCAATAGCACTTCCGAAACACTGAAGCCTAAATTACCCTTTCCATCTCCAAGCTTCAGCGTCCTTTTTTATCAAAACACTTATGTGTGACGTACTGTGTCACACACTTAGGAGATGGAGATAAAATGAACTCAATTTTTATATCAGTTTTTAGGTTTGGATAACTCGAGCTCAATCTGTCTTATATTCAAAATTTTATTTATTCGCGTATCCTTCTATTCTATATATAAAAAAAAGTAACAATTTGGAAATGGACCAATGAAAATCTGCGTAGATTTTCCCAGTAGATCGGCATCCATTTTGAATACTTAATCATGGTTTTTTTTCGTTGATATTAAAGAAACTGTTGCATACAAAAATATGAAAATCGGTGGTATTATACAGAAATGTTTGATAAACACGCTGATGCAGACAGATTTGAAATTGGATTATTATTTTAAGAGATATTTAATGTTAAAGATGGTCAAAATCGTTTCATTAAAAAAGTTTTATAGGAGCAAAAACTATACATAGGAATTTAATTATTTTTAGATCATTTTATACATTAAAAGTTCCCGGTGGCTTTTTCAAGAAGGCTCACGTTTTGAGCACTTTATCACCAGAGTAATGGTTGGCACGGGGATGAATTCAACACTACGCACCCTTTCTTGTTCCTGACGTCTTATGCGTAACAAACCATTCCTTTGCTGAGAGCTTTTTGCTTAGAAGAGCTTTTTCGCATTAAAATGCTTTTATTTGCACAATATATATAATTCAAACATAAGTTATATTTTTCAGTTCAATAACATTCATTTATTTCAGTAATTCGCTAATGTTCGAAGAAATTGAGAACATACTTTATTTTTTAGGAAAAATAAAAACAGACGTGAAGATTTTTTTTGTAATAAATATAATTCTATTGATCATGTTTTTATGACACAATTGATTGAATTTTATTAGCATTACTACTAAATTTAGTGTTTTTTTTTTTTTTTTTTTTTTTTTTTTTATTATTATTATTAAGCGGCATAATTGTGTGACATGTTGATTGCATTAATAAAACATATTTTCACTGAAATAATTCATTAAAAATTAATTGTCCTTAATTTAATTGCGATTAGACGTTAATAGGCAGTTGAAACTAAAATCAATTTGATTATAATTAGATTGAACGATAAATCATAAATTATTTAGCTGTATCCTGCAATTAAATCAATTAGTTAAAATAGTTGCAAGTTGATGCATGCTATTAAATCAATTACTATTACATTTTAATGCTGTTAAATCTTTATCATTATTTGAGTTTTTATGAAAAAAACATTGGTCTGGCCCTAGTGCACAAAATTAAAAATCTTTAAAATTCTTCAGTTTTTTATTTTAAAATGTTTGCCACATTTTTAAATATTATTTCGTCCTAGTTGTTTTATTTGTTATTTTAAAATAGTCATTCGTCATATTTGAATAAATCATCTAAATTTTCTCGGATGAAATCCCTCCCCCCCCCCTCTACACACACACACACACACTCAATTTTTCGTCATTCTGCACACATATTGCACTATTTGTTAAGTTGAAGTGGCAATAAAATAATAATCAATCGTCTGAGGCAAACTCCCATTTTGAATTTTCTCTTCTCCTCCCCTCCCCACCCTGTCCTCCAGCACACTATTTTTTGACCATTTAAAATTTATTGTTGTGTTGCAGAAAAGATTAGTTAAAATTGTGTTTTGTTCTATCTGTTGATTTTTAAATAACAAATAAATATTTTACTATAAAAAATGAGAAGGAAAGAAATAGAATGAAAGATAAAAAAAAAAAAAATCAGGATTAACCTTTTGTGCACATGCTTTCATTTTTTTTTTAAATTCTTTACATTAAAAAAAAATTTTCTGTCCTATTTATTACTTTGAAGTAACTATAAGTAAAGGACCCATTATTCAAATTCTGCCCCCCCCCCCCCCGAAAAAAAAGAAAAGCTTGTTTTTCTTTCACCCCCCCCCCCCCCCCCCAAAAAAAGTTAAATATTCCAAGTTTTTAATTTTTTGGTTTATTTTTCTATTTGTTAATTGATAAATTTAACTATTTAATTCTACAGCCCCTCAGTATAATACATAGTTAAAAAATTTCTCTAGTGATTTTATTTGTTATTTTGAACTAACAAAAGATAGTCATTCAATATTCCTTCTCCCCCACCTTCCCTTAAGAATTTCATCTCGCATTAAAAAGGCAATTTCTAAACATCCTGGTTGGGGGTGTGATAGGTTTTTCTTTTTTTTTTTTTCGACTGGTTTAGCCTATTTTCACTCGACTTTGGGTACTATTTCTGCAGAATGATTTGGAATTAAATTAATTATGTAAGTTCAACGCAGAAATTATAGTAATTTTCTGCCACAGGTATTTTTTAAAAACTGTGCTTATATACGTCAAAATGCACTGAAACTGCATTAATTCATCATCCCCATAAATCCATCTTTATATATAATCAAATATCTAGATTTATGAAGGAAATGAGTTTTGTTTAACAGGTATTGAATTAATAATACTCAATTGAATGAAAATGTAGATTTTGGAGGGGGGTCAAGTAATCAAAATTTTAGTCTATATCATCAGTAATAAAGGCCTTTGATAAAACAGAGTATAAGAGTTCGTAATACAATTTCTTTCGAAGAAGATTTCTTTCATTTAGGTAGGACTGTTATTCTAAAATATGCTAGTTCATCTTCCGCCATTTCGGTTCAAAACAAAACACAAGACGACGATTGGCGTTAGAGCTGGCTGAACGTTCTCGCTTTCGCCAACTCGCCAAGGCTGGTGCTGAAAACGTGAGCCTTCCTGAAAAAGCTTCGCGGTGTGCAGACAGCATTTATCTTTTTAATTTGATTCATTTTCTGAGGATTTATTTCCATTTTTAATTCAAATTTTCAGCATTTCGAGAGATATTTTTCACATATTTTAGAAAACGGTATTATTTTAAATTGTTGCCAATTTTTAAAACTGTGCAAAGAATAATATTTCCTTCAAATAAAAAAAATATTTACACGTGGCTACAGTAAACAGAAAAAAATCTTTCAAATTAGAATTAAATGATTATATGTTAAAAGCAAGAAAATATTGAAAATTACGTCATAAGAACTATATTTACACTTGATTTTTAAAAGACAAAGAAAATGTTTAAATAAGAAATTGATTATTATGCGTGAAAAGTCGTAAATGGAGGAAATGACCTCATATTTAAAATGGCCAAATAATAATGCAAAACAGTTTAATTTTTAAAATGTATTTGCGCGAGGCATTTATTTCATATTTTGAGGTAATCTTTTCAACTATTGTTGTGTGACTATTATTGCCTAAGACAGCACAAATAATATTTCCTTTCTAACTACAAAAGTATTTTCACGTGAATATTAATAAGAGAAAGAAAACATTGGTGAAAATTACGTCAGATTTAAAACGATACATTTAAAATGACTTATAGCCCAGTGGTTAGGGAATTTAATTCAGAATTAATTAGGGGAAAGCTGGAAATTGTTTTAATCTCTTCTGTTTAGGTCTAGAATGAATATGCTATGTTTTCCCCCTCGTACTAGGTGAGCTTTAGGAAATACGTACAGATTTATAGTAAAAAAACACGTTTTTTTTTTGTATACCATAACAATATCTCAAAACAGCTAACTCTGTCAAAAACATTGTCAATACAAATGTTGTACAGCTTAAAATTCTGAGTAAAATGAGTACCTACACTTAATATTTTTGTTGAACATTACGGTCGCAATTCTACTTTAAAGCTTTAGACTCGTGCTCAGGGGATTGAACTCAGAATTAATTTGGAGAAAACTGAAAATTGTTTTAATCCCTTCAGTTTAGGTCTAAAATGAACATACTATGTTTTCGTCCTCGTACTTGGGTGAATGTTAGAAAATATGTACACATTTATTTAAAAAAAAAAAAAAAAAAAAAACGCTTTTTTTAATGACCTTAACAATATCTCAAAATAGCTAACTCTATCAAAAACATTGTCAATACAAATGTTGTAGAGCTTAAAATTCTGAATAAAATGAGTACCACCATTAAGATTTTTTTCAACATTAAAGTCGCAATTCTATTTCAAAATTTTTCAAATCAAGAGCTTGAAGCCAGAAGAGACCAAGTTAACTTAACAATATCTCAAAATTGCGGCCTTAATATTGAACAAAAATATTAAGAGTAGGTACTCATTTTATTTTTATTCAGAATATTAGGCTCTACAACTTTTGTATTGAGAATGTTATTGATGGAGTTAGCTGTTTTGAGATATTGTTAAGTTAACTTGGTCTCTCCTGGCTCCAAGCTCTTGATTTGAAAAAATTTGAAATAGAATTGCGACCTTAATGTTGAACAAAATTATTAATGATGGTACTTATTTTATTCAGAATTTTAAGCTCTACAACATTTGTACTGACAATGTTTTTGATAGAGTTAGCTGTTTCAAGATATTGTTAAGGTAATTAAAAAAAACGTGTTTTTCGAAAATAAATATGTACATATTTTATAACATTCACCCAAGTACGAGGAAGAAAACTTAGTACGTTCATTTTAGACCTAAACTGAAAGGATTAAAAGAATTTTCAGTTTTTCTCTAAATTAATTCTGAGTTCAACCCCCTGAGCACAGGTCTAAAACTTTAAAGTAGAATTGTGACCTTAATGTTCAACAAAAATATTAAGTGTAAGTACTCATTTTACTCAGAATTTTAAGCTCTACAACATTTGCATTGACAATGTTTTTGAGAGAGTTAGCTGTTTTGAGATATTGTTATGGTATGCAAAAAAACTTGTTTTTTGTCTATAAATCTATACATATTTCCTAACGCTCACCTACTACGAGGGGGAAAACATGGCATATTCATTCTAGACCTAAACTAAATGGATTAAAACAATTTCCAGCTTTCCCTAATTAATTCCAAATTTGGCCTTTTTTCCTTCCCCTACCGCTGGGCTATTATTTAAAAGAACTTTCTTATATTGTTGTTAAAAAATACCGGGAGACAATGACACTGTTTACTTAATTCACTTTACATTAGCTTATTTTCTAATTTTTAACTAATTTTTTTTAATCAAAGACTGAAACAGCCACTGTATCTCTTAACAGCACCTGATTTGGTCTTAAAAATCCCCAATCAAAGGAAAATGAATGGAAACCCATTTACAGAGAGATTGCCACTGTTTTTTTTAAAATTATAATTCAATCTTTTTAAAGCCAATCAAATTAGCATACTTTTAGAATCTGGGGTGTCTGAACGGAGGTTGGCGAGCGTAGCTCGTAGGGGGCAGAGCCCCCTAGTAGAAAAAAAAATAAAAACTGTTCCTCCTTCAAATTTAACTATTATAATCTATTTCAAATCATTTTAATGATATTTTGATCAGAATGAAGGCAAAAAGAAATCGTGTTTTTCTATTCTAGTGATATTGGCAAATTTATGTCGGCAATGTGTTGGTATGGTGAGAGACTCAAGAGACTGAGTAATGAATTTGCTTTCAGTTCGATTTTCTTTTGTGACAGTAGGATAATTTTTAAATGGCTTTTAAGGTATCTAGCCTGAAAAGAATATTCTGTTTAAACGCAACGAACGAGTGCCAGCTTGAGGTTTTTCGTTCTATAGTGTATGAGTATAAAAATCACTGCAGTGATTTTTAGCTTACAGGCTATCAAAGCCTCAGAGCTAATGTGCCCGCCGGTTTTGTATGTATGTATGTATGTACGTACGTACGTACATAACGTGATAACTCTTGATAGAAACATCGATATGCTTCAAATTTTCTTTCTACGTTCATTCTGATAAGGCGCTTTCCTGATTAGTTTTGGGGGTTCATTGGTTAAGAATAAAGGGGGAAAGGGGGCTAGCCCCCGCCCCCCCTTAATTTAGATAAATTGTTTTTTCATGCAGTATTAGTCGATTTGCTCCAAATTTGGTATACTGGTTTATTATGTTAAGGAGCTTTCCTCATTAGATTTGGAGGTTCATTAGTTAAGTAGAAAGGGGGCTACCCCCCCCCCCCCCCTTAATTTAGATAAATGGGTATTTCATGCAGCTTTATTCACTTTGCTTCAAATTTGGTATATCGGTTTATTATGTTAAGAAGCTGCCTTGTTTAGATTTGGAGGTTCATTAGTTAAGTATAAAGGGAGAAAAGGGGGGGGGGTAGTGCCCCCCTTAATTTAGATAAATGGGTTTTTCATGCAGAGTTATTCGATTTGCTCGATATTTGGTATACCGGTTTATTATGTTAAGGAGCTACCTTGATTAAATTTGGTGGTTTTTTGGTTAAGTATAAAGGGGGGGGGGCGGGGGCTAGTCCCCCCCTAATTCAGATAAATGGGTTTTTCGTGCAGAATTATTCTATTTTCTTGAAATTTGATATACCAGTTCCAATATGGCACTTCCTTCATTAGATTTGGAGGTTCATTGGTTAAGTATAAAAGGTGGAAAAAGGGGGAAAGTCCCTTTACCTTAATTTAGATAAATGGATTTTCATGCAGAATTATCAAATTTACTTTTTTTTTTTCTATGTTCATTCTGATAAGGAGCATTCCTGGTTAGATTTGGAGGTTTATTAGTTAAGTAAAAAGGGGAGGAAGGGGGATTAGACCTACCCGCCTTAATTTAGTGAAATGGTTTTTTCATGCAGAATTATCTGATTTGCTTAAATTTGGTATACCCGTTTGTTATGTTAGGAAACTTCCCCAATTAGATTTGGAGATTCGTTGGTTAAATATAAAGAAGGGAAACGGGGGCTAATCCCCTTCATTTATTTTTTGAGGGGCATTATTTTTTGAAATAAGAGTATAATATATAATTAGTGTGAATAGCCTGTGAGCTCAATGCCATCAGTTTAACTGGGCACTTTTTAAAAATTACATATATGATAAATTTGTGTTTTATTCTATTTATTTTTTATCATGAACGCTGCTCATGCTAAGGCTCTGCTCTGCACAATTACGAAGTCCCTTTCATTTGTAAGCAGATATCATTGGCATTGCCATGTATTGTTATTCTGATACAAAGCGTTGTAGTGTTTCCCCCTTTTTTTTTATATAAAAGCATCGAATCTTTCTGATAATGGTGTCAAATTTTTAATTTAATCTGATTTTCAGGGACTTACCACAACAGATTGTGCGGAAGGAATCGATAATAGTTTAAGATATGCACCTTTTATAGGAAATTAAAAAACATTGTTCCATTCTTCAGCAAATAAATATTAATTTCAAAGTAAATTTCATTCATTTTTTCATAAAAATGCGTAGCTGCGAACTATCTCTTTTCTTTGTTAGTACTATTTCCGAATCATAATCCTTACCATATTTAATTGCAGAAATAACAATGAATCACAATTAATTAACATTAAAATTAGGCAAAGATTGCTATTCTGAAGGAGTGATAACTAAAAAATAGAATAGTTGACAGCTAAGTATATGCTGATAGATATTTAAAATTTTTATTTTGCTAAAGAAAAAAAAAATGCTTTAAATTTCGCAATTAATGTACGAAATATAAATATGCAGATTGGAGCAGATGGGATGGGGTACAGTTGTAGTATTTGTACTGCAGAATACTAGAGCTCCGGTACTTTTTTGTTAGAAATTAAGCCCTGAAGATATGGCAACAGGAACAACAACAAAAAAAGCACTAATTAAACTATTATTCTGGATCTCTAAATTGTTTTTTCAATGTATAATGATAATTTAGTTAATTGATTTGATAATTAATAATTAAATTCTGAAAATATGGTTTTGTCATCAGGAACACACAATTGTACACACTTTCTAGAATGCTAGCACATTAGGAAATGGATGAAAAATGAATTAAAAAATTTAATCTTTATATAAATGTATAAAGTTAAATATTAGGAATGCAAAAATTGAATTTGAACAGTATTGAAAAATTAGATTTGAGTTAAAATTCACAAGAAAAAATATTTTTATTCAATTATTTGTGTATTTATTTTATTATGTATTACTATCATGTTTTCAACCCCTTTTCTTTATGAAAATACTGATTTCCCACTTTTATTTTTCTTATATCTATTTATTATATTTTTACATACATCAACATTCAGTATATTATAATTAAATGCTTCGATATAAATTGAATATGAAAAAATTGACAAACAGTTACAATAATCAAATAATTATTTTTCAGTATTATTTTCAGTATTTTTCAATATTATCAAATACTATCTTATTATTTAACATTTAAAAACTCTCGCTGCTTTAAAAAAATATAAATTTTTCATATTTTATACCCTCATCCTCTTGCAGCAAAAATTTTATAATGAATGTATTACAGCACACACAAATTAGAAAAGATATATAATTCTTTTATATATCTTTTAAGATTCTAAGGAAATTTACTATTTTATGTCCGGTTAAATTTAATAAAGTAATTGGCCACATTCAGCCCTACATGTTAGACAGAACAACGACAAATCAAACTATTTAGACAATAATTATAGATTTACAGTAGAAAAGAGTTGAAAAATAATAACAAATGCTAAAAAACATACCTGATTTGTACTAAAGTTGGCTAGATTGACCTTCTTTTCAGCTGAACTAAACGAAGGCCTCTCTTTCTTACTTTCAGCAGAAAATGACTTGCTATGAAGAATATCATCTAAATTGTCTTCAACATTCGTAGAGAGCTCAAATAAACCATTATAATCCTGTACAAGAAATCAAATATTTATTAAGTCTTACTTTTAAATCTTTTCCTCAACTATCTATCCTCAACAATTAAAGTGAAGTTATATATATCATAAAAATAACCTAAAGGCCATAACATAAATCAATATATATGCTAAATCAAGAAAATTTTAAATAATATATTTAACAAATTGTACAATTAAAATTTTGAGACAGAAAAAGTGGTTAGAAAATTCTCTTCCAAATTGTGTTAGAAATTTGCTTTTTCCAATTTAAAAATTTCCAATTAAAAAAAAAAATTGCAAATTTGAAAATACATTCTATATGAGGACCACCCTGAAAGTTTTGCAATAGGAAAAATCAACAGGCAGGATGACATTAGAAGTGGCTGCTAAATAAATATGAAACCTCACTAGGTTGGGTGCCAAATTTCTCCTGCCAACTCCTGGTCACATTGCTGGCATGATTAGTTGAAATCAGTTCCTATGCTGACTCAGTTTTTCTAAGCATGGAGATATTGCAAGAGCATTTATTGCATAATGAATTTTTATGATTTAAAAATAGGTTTAAATGGAAAAGACATTTTAAACGAACAGAAAAGGCTTTTCCAACCTCTCATCCTTCATATGCAATCATATTTAGATGGTTTTCAGAATAAAGCATAGGAAAATCTAATTTATAGATGCCGGGTGAAGTGCAAGGTCTCCTCAAGTGAAATAGCTGAAAAGCTAAAGGTAATTTTAAAAGATATTGCATATCATATCATATTATTCAAAAGACTGTGAATATTAGATCGGCAGCAATATTTAAGTTTTTCCATGAAGATTTAAAAGTGATGAAGCTTTGTCGAAGATGGGTAAGAGCAAAAGCAGACAAGAGTGTCACAGTGTCAAGAAATGTTAATAAAAACCGATTCTGGCACCTGTTTATGAAGTTGTTAAAAAAGATGAAGCATAAATTTACCAATATGAACTAAAAGACAATCTTCAGTTTGAGTGTTTGAAAATGAAGAACCACCAACAAAAGTCAAGCGGCGAGGAGCATACAGGGTACAGAGAAAGTATTGATAGTAAAATCAATCTCTACTACAATGACATAGATACAATTATTTCAATAATTTTTATTGAGTAAGTTTACCAACTAAGTAACAATTGATATTCTATCATTCATTTCCGATTCGGTCTCCTTTTGCCTTGATACACTCGTGGAGAAGGCGCAGGAAGGCATCCACTGTACCCCGCAAGTAGTCCGCATTGAGACCGTTCCATTCACGTGTCAGAGCAGCTTTAAAGAAGTGATATTCTTGTGAGGTTTAGCACAGGCTCTTGCTTGCAACACTTCCCATACTGAGTAATCAAGTAGATTCAAATCCGGACTAATCGGTGGCCAGTCTTGATAAGAAATGAAATGAGAAGCAATGGGAAATCCCCTTTGGTCTATGTTGATGCTGGTGTCAAAATTAATCAGGACAATTGATCTCAATGATATTCTGATAAAGGAGGTCCTTCCATGGCTAAATTCTCATTTTGGAAACAATCCATATGTGTTCCAACAAGATTCAGCACCAGCCCATAAGGCTCGCCAAACGCAACAGTGGTGCCAAGCAAATCTTCGTGATTTCATTTATTATCAATATTGGCCACCGAATAGTCCGAATTTGAATCTACTTGATTACTCAGTATGGGGGTTTCTTGCAAGCAAGAGCCTGTGCTAAACCTCACAAGATTATCGATTCTTTAAAAGCTGCTCTGACACGTGAATGGAACGGCTCGGCTACATGCGGCGTGCCGTGTATGACTTCCTGTGCCGCCTCCGCAAGTGTATCAACGCAAAAGAAGACCGAATCGAAAATGAATGACAGAATATCAATTGTTACTTAGTTGTTAAGCTTACTTAATAAAAATTAGTGAAATAATTGTATCTATGGCGTTGTAGTAGAGATTGATTTTATTATCAATACTTTCTCCGCGCCTGAACAAAAAAAGATGGCCATATTTTTTTATTCAAAAGTGGCCATATTGCCTCAATACCTTTAGAAGAGGGAAGATCAGTTATTGCCAACTGGTATACAGCAATTTGCCTACCTATACAGAGACAGGTCATGAACAAGTTGGAAGAAAAGCGACCAAAGACATGAACAAGAGACATTATTTCTCTTCATCATGAGGATGCCTCAACATATTCTGGCATTTTTCTAGTGATTTCAGCTGTGACTGAATTTTATATATATATATCTACTTTCTATATAAAATCCTAATGAAACGGATATTATGAAACGACTGAATTGAAACGAATTTATGTAACGATTCTATGAAATGACTGATTAAACAACTGATTATGTTTCACAGCGATTTCTCCTAAAATACAGAATACTTTGTGATGAAATGAACACCAAAAATCCTTATTGATCTGCAGATCTCAAAACTGGTATTAGAATTTTTAAATTCGAATTAGTTTTTGAAATATTAATTTTTTTCTAATTTTATATACTTTTCTCTAATGATGGCAACTCAAATTTTAATCATAACAGATATTCTTTTTCATATTTTAGAAAAGGTTACTATTTTATACTAATTTGGCGACCAGTTTGGCCTCCCTTAAATGTATGCTAAGAAATGTATCATGTTACTTTTATTCATAATTCAATTTGTATTTCATTATCATTTTATTTAATACAAACAAACATTTAAAATAAATGGCTTTCACTTATTTTTTTTTAAACGAGACGAAAAGAAAAATATTAGGCATAGATGTCATACGCACCGGGGTACCTAATTGGCGCCAAAATGGCATTATTTTGGTTGACATGGTAACCCAGCTATTGTTGTTTATTTAATAATAAATGTTTATTTACTTTATTTTCTTTTTTTAAATTACATAAATTGTTTTGTTCTATAGTTAATTATTTTTTTGGTTATTTTCTTTTAAAAATAATAGAAAATAATTAAAAAATACGGTACACTACTTAGTTATTCTGCTGACCCATTTTGCCAAATTATATAAATCGCCAAATTATACAAATTGACATAAATTTTATTTTAAATAACGAAAGAACAAATAAAATTGTATAACATTAATAAATATACAAATAAAATGTCGAAATAAAAATCACTTGATGACGTAAAGACATGCAACTTGCTTAATAGTCCAGGCAATAGGGAATTTTACCTAGCAAAATTAATGGTAGTTCAGGAAATCGGCTTACTTTATGTTTTTTGGGTCGCTGAATCCAAATTTGTAACTTCCCACCAAAATTTCCCCCGGCAACCTTCCCCCCAACATTTGGTAAAAAGCCCCCCCAAAAAAGGTTTTTATTAAAAAAATCAATTCTTTTATTGTTTTAGGGAAAAGGTATCTAGAAATTCAGAAAGTAGACAAAATTTGCAACAAATTAGATATATGACATTATGACTTAGGATGAAATGGAAGAGGGGATCTGCCTTGGAACATGCGCACGGTGCTGTGTGGGCTAAGTTGCGCAATTCCACTTAACCACTCACACGTTTACATTCGCCCTCCCATCTCCCCTCCGAACTTTCCTTATAAGGTTTACTTTAAGTTTTTTGGGTCGCTGAATCCGAATTTTTAACTTACCCCCAAAATTACCCCCCCCCCCGAAAACCCCCAAAATAGTTGTTATTAACTTAAATTTCTTATTGTTTTAGGTGAAAAGCATTACGAAATTCAGAAACTAGACAAAATTTGCAACAAATAGGATATATGACATTATGACGTAGGATAAACGGGGAGAGAGGGGGCTGCCTCGGAACATTCGCCGCGCACTTTTCTCAAAAACCAAATTTTTTAGGTGGTTGCCAGGTGAAATTTTGGTGAGAAGTTACAAATTCGGATTCAGCGACCCAAAAAACATAAAGTGAGTTGAAATCCAGAACTAGTATTAATTTTTCCAGGTAAAATCCCCTATGGCTTGGACTTCATAACTTAGTGCACGTAGCGCCGCAGTGCATGTTCAGAGGCAGCCCTCCCCCTCCCCGTTCATCCTGCGTCATAATGTCATGTATCCTATTTGTTGCATATTTCGTCTAGTTTCTGAATTTCGTAAGGCTTTTCCCCTAAAACAATAAGAAATTTAAGTTAAAATCAACTATTTAAGGGGAAAAATTTTGGATTCAGCGATCCAAAAAACTTAAAGTAAACCTTATAGAGAAAGTTCGGAGGGGAGATGGGAGGGCGAATGTAAACGTGTGAGTGGTTAAGTGGAATTGCGCAACTTAGTTCATGCAGCACTGCACGCATTTTTCGAGGCAGATCCCCCCTTCCTCTTCATCCTAAGTCAAAATGTCATATATCTAATTTGTTGCAAATTTTGTCCACTTTCTGAATTTCGAGATACTTTTTCCCTAAAACAATAAAAAAAATTGATTTTTTAATAAAAACCTTTTTTAGAGGGCATTTTACCAAAATTTAGGGGGGTTGCCGGAGGAAATTTTGGTGGGAAGTTAAAAATTCGAATTCAGCGACCCAAAAAACATATAGTAACCTTTTTCCAGAACTACTATTAATTTTGCTAGGTAGAGCCCCTATACGGTCTCTATTGCCTGGACTATATAGTCAAGTGAATGTGGCATTTACGATCAACCATTATTGGCATTTAATTTTTTAGTTTGGTGATAGATGTTTGGTCGACGAGATAACTAAGTAGTACCAAAGCTGGTATTCAAAAACGAGGTTTTCGCCAAATTTTCGTAAAAAAAAAAAAGAAAAAAAAATCATGCCAAATCCGGTGTGTATATGACATCTGGCCAAATATTAAATGATGTAACAAACCATGACATTTAATTTCAACTTCAAAGCAATGTTTTAATTTACCACTCGAAAAATAAAAAAAATGCTAACTGGCGTGTTGAAAAAAGCTATTGGTGAGATTTGCACCCGGCTAGCATAACAGTATCAAGAATTCTTTGCGGCCATGGTTGAATAATAGTAGAACAAAAATGATATGTTCAAAGTATTGTGTGATTTTATTTATTTTTGGTCTTAAGATTTTAATGAAGTAACTATCACATGGACGTTGACATTTATGTTGTGATCGGATAAAGACTGAACACAGCGAATTATGCCATGTTGATCAGCACAGCGGTAGATCACTGGCAAAGATTAATATACTGATCACCAGAATGTTCCAAAATTTGAGATCCCTGCATTTTGCTAAATTACATTTTGTTATCAATTCAGTATAATTTTTTGATAATTTGCAAGTCTTCTATTTCATGTGCCAATTTTAACTAGAAACTTTATTTAATAAAATGTATCTTATTCTTAAGTGGCATTTATTTCAGATTGGTTACTAAATTTCAGGTATGAAATATATTTATGCTATCAGTGAAGAGACTAGGAACAAATCAAATGTACACACCACAGTAAACAAATATAGAATGAATCCCATAAAATTCATACGACCGTTAAAAATTTAAATATTTTTAAAAGAAACAAAAATTTTGGAGAAATACACTGTAAAACGTATGAGTGGGAGTCAATCAGAAAATCAATTGTTTCCTACAAAAATCTGGATGATTGGCATCTTTGAGCTACATTTGCGGATTGAAAAGCGTAATTTATCCATTTCAAATAGAAGTTTTTGTGGGGGCGGGGCGATGTGAAAGGGGGGGGGGCAGAGATACTGAAATAACAACAAACTGTAAATCTATACTAATAAAAGAAAGTTTCATTCTGTGTGTTTGTTTGTCTGCAATGGCTAGCGAAATCTGGCCCATGTACAAAGCTGAAAATTTTTGTGAGGGTAGTCGAAGGCCTCTCCTGATGCACCTTACTAAGAATTTTCAATTTATAATAATTAGCAGAGTTATTAATTAAAAACCACAATTAAAAGAATGGAAAAGTATTCATAATTCAACTAAAGCATGGATTTTAATCAGACGGCAATGAAAATTCTTTTTCAAACTGCAAAAGAGGGGTAAGGGTTGCCAAGGTTATAAAAACCACAAATGATTTTTATACTGGGCTTGTTTTGCAGGGTATAAAATTTTTACAAATACTGCATTTATACATTTGAAATTTATGCATCTATGCGTATTTTATTATGCTGATTCTAAGTATGTAATTTTTAAAAAATCGGTTAATTATAAAATTATTTATTTAAAAAAATAAATTTTTTTAAATGAAAAATAAATGCTTTCAATTTCTTATCAGCAGTAAAGGAGAAAAAGTCTGTCTGTGGTAAAAAAAAAAAAAAAAAAACGATAATTTTCATAGTGGGATTGTTTTGTGGTATATAAAATTTTTACAAATGCATTTATAGATTTGAAATTTATGCATCTTTGTGTATTTTTTATCACTGAATCCAAATATGTAATTTTTGTAAAAATCTATAAAGAACTTTTTATTTGATCAATAAAATAAATTTTTTAAAGGAAAAAAGAAATGCTCTCAAACAGCATATTATTTAAATCTTAGCGTTTCTTTACTAATTACCATGAATTTTAAGTCAGATTTTTTATTATAGGATATATAAAAAGAATAAAAATATATCATGATATTGACTAGTGGGCTTCGCCTGAGCTAGTTAGGTTACAGTTATAAAAATCATAGCGTTTTCTACAATAAATATCATTTTAGATCTGATTTTACGGAGCCCTCCAATAAATATTATTTATAAAATATAAAAATTTCAAAATGGGAGGTGGGGAGTATTCCGGGAGCGTAACAGTCTCTTGAGAAGGCAATTTTCTAACTTTTTATGAACCCTTCATGTGATATATCATTGGAAAGCCCTTTGTCCACTCTTTCACATTATGAACCTCCCTTATCGCTTTTCTGCAATTTGTTATATTTGTGGGGATGGGGAGGGGATGAACGACTTGATTTAATATCACAATTAGTCAACATGACAGATATTGTAATAGAGACTAATTCCAAACATAATGACTAACTTAATAATGACACTCTATAACATTGAAGTAAAATTAGGAGTAGCACATATCACTATTTTCAAATAAAAATTTAAGATATTTTTAAATTTCATTTTAAAGTATCTCAGGTTTTATGGGTTGGATAACGTTGACGTTTTGTTTATTCGACTTGATATCGATAGCCTTGCATATTTTAGTTCTTTTTTTCCACCAGGGGTGCTTTCTTATCTTGGGTCCTATGGGCCCGGTCACAATGGAATTTACTTCATTCAACTTGGTTTTTAATTGCTTCGTTCTGAAGATGGTTTGTTTAGAACAGAGTGCACTCCCTAGCATTAGAATTTGGAACTAACAGATTTAACAGGCATGCGCAGCATGCCTACTATACGGTGCCACAAGCAGCTGAACACATGTCGGCGTTTTTTTTCTGAAAGTGGTTTGTTTAGAACAGAGTATGTCCCCTGAAATTTGGGTCTAACAGATTTTACATAGTACGCTAGTGGGGATCAGTGTCGGATGTTCATATCAGACATATTGCTCCCCTGAGGGTGGAAATACAAGATTTTCCAGTGATAATCAGTTTAAAAATCAAAGAATTTCACTCAGGATTTCGATGTGAAAAAAAAATGGTTATGCATAAGTCACTGATTTTTACAATTACATCAGTATTTTAGCACAAAAATTAAACATACCTTCCCCCCCCCCCCCCCTTTCGTCGCAATTATCTCCAGCCTTTTTACTGCTAAATAACAGGTTTATTATTATTTAATTTATTTATATATTTTTTAAACCGATTTTTCCCACAGTCGGCGGCCACATATTTGAGACAAAATTAATTTAGAGTTAAAGATATAAAACACAAATTTAACCCTTAAACACCAGAAGGTTTTTGGTTGAAATGAAAAGTTTTGGTGGTTTTGTCTAATTAATAGGATCATATTTGATGGAGAAAAATATTTTTAAAAAATATCCCATGTCTGGTTATGTCAAGGAAGGATCTACACAATTCTGTAGGCTTGACTGTAAATCGTACAAAAAAGAGGAAAATGTTATTCATTTCCTTTAGGATCACCTACACAATCATGTATATCAGGTCTTAAAGGGTTATTGTTCATTTAATAATATTATCACGGACCCGGGCAAAGCCAAGCAGGTCAGCTAGTCTATGATAAATTGTAACAGGGTATTGGGTTAAAGAAAAAAATAAAAAGGGAAGAGTCAGCAGATCTGTGTTGATGGAAAATCAATTTTTCCCCAAAAATAGTAGCTGGAATTGGAAAATAGTCTCCTTTTTCTGATTTTCCTCCAAAATAGTCGTTTTTGAAGGATTTTGGGCTAAAATAGTAGCCATAGTAGCCTGATGCTGAAAATAGTCGCTTTTAGTAGCATTTTAGTAGCATGTGGCAGCCCTGAGACATCTATGAGCTACAGACTTGGTTTTCTTGTCTGAGCATTTCTCTCAGGCAGTCAGAGTTGAAGCAAAAGAAATCAGTCTGGATGAGTGGAAATTCTTTTTGAAATCTGGTTTCAAACAATGAATAAATGCATTGAGTTTAAAGGTGATTATTTTGAAGGGAAAAAATTATGAGCTATAGATTTTTGATATTACAAAACTTTCAGAATGACCCTCATATCTAAGTTCTTAATTAATAAATGTTGAATATTTTTTTTACTCATCATTATTCACAATGATTTAATCATAGCAATTTTTATGTGAATATAATAAGCTTCTTAATCATATTTACTTAATAGATTTTATAACCTAGATACCTTTTTTTTACATGAAATTTGAAGGCTACCATTAATAAATAAATATATCAGCATAGAAATAATCTATGTATGTAGGTTAACACTTTTAAATATGAGTATGTACATTCTATTTTCTGTTTCTTAATTAGTTGTTGAATAGACTTGAAAATAGTGATTAAAATGAACATACAATTTTTAAAAAGAAAAATAATTTCTTAAAATGATCTTTATGTTACATTTTAACATTAACTTAATTTCCTGCCTAAAATTTGCAGTGGCATACAATCTACAAGATATTATTTTCTAAAAAATTAATTCTACAAGTTATTCATCAACATATATGTCTTATAAGATGATTACCACCAAGAGATTTTTTTTCTTTTTGAAAGTAATACTTTCATTTGGGGAGGGGAGAGGGGATTGTTGGTTGATATAAGAAAATAAAAGAAACTTTATGAATTTTTAAAGCACAATGGAAAATATTTTTTATGAGATGTTTTCACCACAAGAATTTTTTATGCAACAATTTTATTTGGAGAAATGTCAACAGCTGATGCAAGACATAGACAAAAAGGAATTTTTAAACACATTGCAAAAAATCAGATGATTCACTTTATGTTATAACATCTTTTTCAATAAAAATATTTTAAAATACATTTTAAAATATTTAAATTAAATCATTAAACTTTTTCAATTTTAAAATTTAAAATTCTACCTTTAAATAGTCATTAATTTTCAAAATGTTCGTTTTCAGTTAATTTTTACTTAAAAGCAATTTTTATTTATCCCCCAGAATTTCAGAAGAACTCTGAAGATGTACGTTATCATAAAGTTGATGCTATGAACTTTGGATCCATGAAATTTAAATGAAGGAGAATTTCCATTCGGACAAGTCATAAATCAAATATAAAGATAAGTGCAACAGGAAGCATCGCTAGATAGAAGTATGATTATTTCAAGTGATTAGTGAATATGCATCTAAGTGAAATGGTTTCAGTACGCACTGTTGTAATAAGATCGGTCTCTACGTGTCTCAGAACACATTCTTTCTCCATTTTACACAGTATTTGACATTGAATGGTAAGATGTTTTTCCTCTTTCACTTTAAATAAATTCTGGAAGGTAACAAAGGAGCAGTGAACCGATACAGCTAGATAGTAGACTTTCTAGTATGAACTGGTCTTCTAGATGAATGATATTAATTACCTTGAACTATATTCACATAGATCTAGATATAAAAAAAGCAATAATCTGTTTTTCATTCATCTTCTAGTTGCATGTCACGATACTTCAAAAATTAAGTCATGAATATTTTGTATAAAGAAAATATAAATTGTTAATCTTTGAAAATTCAATATTAATTATTCTATATTTTATTAAAAAAATCTCAATATCCTTGTTAATGAAATATGTAATAATTTGTTTAATAATATCTGTAGTGAAGGTAGTGAACTAATTCATTTTCCCTCCCTCCGTTTGATTAGTATGACTATTCAATAAAAATAATTTATTTTGTTATTTGTGTCTTTTATTATTTTATGTGTATTTTGTATGTTTTATATATCCAATAATATATATAAAAGGATAAAAACCCTTTAAAATTCCAAATTAAATTTCAAATATTTAAATTAAAATCCGAAATCCCTTTCTTTTAACTTTAAATCTATTTCTAAAACCAGTTTCTCCCCCTTGTAACTTTGTTTCCCAGCAATACATCTTATTACTTCCAGATATCATTTTCGGGCGATCTTTAAGAGTAAAAATGCTGATGTTTGGAATATTCTCATTCAGTTGTGGTTAGCTGATTCCCGGGCTGGCCAAACCCAATTCTGGAATCTGAGCCCGCGCAATCAATCAAAAGCTAATCAACCAATTAAAGAAATGTTCCTCCCAAATTTACAGATATGCCATCTGCTGGAAAATAAGATAAGCCCCAAGATATTAACTAAAACCCGTGCCAAAAACGGGAGAATTCGCAGATTTGAGAAGCCTGTCAAACCTACGGCCATGTAGCACTCTTAACATAATCAACGTAACAGGCTCGCAAAACGGACTGTAAGATGGAGCACCAAATAAATGAGTTCGGTCTACCAAAAGGTTCTCGACTCCAATTATTATACAAGTAGGACACCCCAAGATTGACTTACATCTCTGTACGGACACATGCCGCGAAGTGAATGGGCCACGACTACCCTATACAAGTCCGGAACGCTCCTGATATATCGTTACATATATCAATATTTATAAGAAAGAAAATATAACCTCAATAATACAAAATTTATGCTAATATCAATGCATATAAGAAATATAATTTATTTTCATAAGTATCAATTCTTAATATTAAATAAATACCCATATATACGAGAGTTGAATACTCAGAATGTAAAAGAAATATATTTCATTGGAATACCTATCAACAAAGTATGAACTTAGAGGAATTTCTAGTATCTTGAAGGTTTGACTGTTTTAGGTGTAAAGATTTAAAGTTCAGGTAAGCTAATACTTTATTATTAATCATTTTCATCATGAAGTGTTTTTCTATGTTTATTTTATTTTGCAATGTACTCCTCACACTTTACGATCCCTTAGCCATTAAAATAAATAATTTATTTCCTTTCCCATTTATTGAAGATTTCATAATTTTAATATTCCAAATTTTAATCCCCTCATTTTTCAATTTAAATTCAAATCCTTTATTATCGTTTATTTTTTTTTATATTACACACTTTATAATCAAATACTACAAAATATGAAAAATTGAGAATTTTCAATGCTAAATCAGAAGGAATGGCACATTATGCAATTTTAGCAAAAGTGGAATGTAACTTACTAATTTTTATTTTGTAATAAAGCGTTTTATAATATCTCATTTTCAGAATTTATGGTTCTTAGTTACAAATTAAAACTAGTCAAGAAAACCTTTTTTAAAATTAGATTCTTTAAAATCTTTGGAATGAAATAACTTACAATCAGCTTTACATGTATACGAGTTTGCTTACATGAACCCATAAATCAATTTCTATATGAATAAATAAATATACAGATTGTTCATTAAAATTATTTTTATATATTAAGTTACAGTTAGACATTCTAAATAATTTTAAACAATATTTATGCTTAAAACACAAATCAAATAGACTGGCAATTACTGGCTGTCATGTCCTTAAGACATTTTCTAGCTAAAAATAAGAGGCTTAAACATTAGCAGATCCTAATATAACAGCATACAAGTATGTAAATAACACACTTCTCTCAAGCTCCTAGGGCCATAAAAGAATATTAACATACTCTCATATTTCGTAAACTGTTTTTAAATCATTTTATTTTTCCACAATTATTAACCCTTCATTATGCTCGTTGCATATATGTGATTATTTATATACTTGTGGGTGTGTGCAATTCTTGACTTTTCTGGTACAGTAGACTAACGATTTTACAACAACTAATTTAGTGACTCCTCACGATTTAGCAACCAATGGATGAGGTCCCAGTCATTTTCCAATACTAACAATGTTTTTCATCACTTGTTTTAACGACTCGCAAATAATCTGAATCTTGATTTAACGACCTTCCTGAACATGAACAAACTGTACATTACATTCAACTTTTCAGTGAAGTCTAAAGAAAAAACAACTAACAAAACATCTTCTTCTGACCCTTTAAGATGTCGGGTCAGCTCTGTCTCTCTCTCTCCCCCTAGGAATGACAATACACATTACAACATGTCTGTTGGAAATTTCTCTCCCCATTTGCCTATAGCTTTACAGCACACATTCTTTACTTTGTGATTAGCTGGCTAGTGATCATCACAAATATATCCATATCATGCAAATGTGTGGATAACTTTCTGAGATAATCTCTCCATGTGCAATCTTCAGAGTCATTTTGTCGACAGTAGATCATTTGTGTGATTTGTACTTGTTTTATGCTAAACATTTTTGGTTTTTAATGGCTCCTATTGTAACTAAAAGATAATCTATATTCATTCATATCAAGAGGAAAATTCTTGAAAGCGTGGCCAAACATCTTGTAGCAAAATGTACACACTAAAACTGAAGATTTCAATCATTATGAAAACATATTTTTGTTGCCAGAAAAATCTCAGATTTGAGTATTTTGCTGCCACTGACGATAAGCTAGAAAGTGAGGGTAGATTTTCAGAAGAGGATTTAATTAGCAGCCTTCTCAATCTTGAGCAGCAAATTCTAAATAATTCTTCGAATGAGGAAATTGACGAAGTTCCAGAAACACCTCCAACATCAAAAGAAGCAAAGGATGCCATAAAGATTCAATGGAAATTTTTTTAAGGGAAGAAAATTGTAATGACTATTTTTAGATGATCAATGTCCTTCAAAGAAGCATTCTTGAAGTTTCTAGCCACTATTTGAATTAAAAATATATAAAATCATTTTTCAAAAAATGTTAATTAACTAATTTAAGTCATTATTTAATTTTGTAAAATGTTTAAATTAATTCTTAAAAAATCTTTCCAGAATTTTTATGCATTTTTAATTCTAAAAACTTATACAATTAAAAAAAAAATAGTTGTAGTAATTTGTCTAAGTCAGCATCTTTTATTACATTATAATGTTACATATTTTCAAACCACCTTAAAAGCAATCAATATTCACTACTTTTGATTTAATGGCCATTTGATTTAACATCCGATTTGTCGAGGTCCTGTGAATATTGTTAAATCACAAGTCTACTGTAGTAACTTTTTATAGTAATTTTTGCCTTATTTAATCACAGACTTTACGTGATAAAATAAGCCAAATATTTCTGGTCACATTTTCCTTATTTAAATTTAATAATTTGGATTCTGAATTATTTAAAGTAATGATTTTATTAGTAAATCATACCATTCAAAACTTAATTTAAATCAATCCTCCAAATATTCCTTTAAATCATTTACATTCCATTAATAAACTCGAAAATAATATTTATTTATGTAAACATCTAACTAATTATCATTTTAAAAGTGTAAATATGACAATATATTACTAAAAACAACTCTTAAAAACGTCTAAATTAATTCTAAAAAAATCCTTTTAAATCATTTAGATTCGATTAATAAACTCAAAATTAATGTTTATTTAGAGAAATATCCATTAAAATATGTACTTAAATTTCATTTTAATAAAGTAAATATCATTTTCAAATGTAAACATAACGGATATTCTAAAAGGAAATAACTCAGTAATGCATATCTAACTTTGTTTTGAAAATCCTGCAAAGCCATTTTTGTATACCAAATATCGCCATGTTTTTCCTCCCTTCTGTGATGTAGCAATCACATTTATTATTTATTTTTTAAATTGTAATGCAGCATTATTATCTCATGTTTTAAACTATTTATTTTCAACGCAAAACATCGTTCAAATCGTTTTTTTTTTCTTTCCTTTTTACCACAGTTTTGATTTCAGATTTTCCCCCTCTTCCTGATCTATTTTTAGAACCAGGGTGTGTTGCAAGTGACGTCGACCGCATCATATTGGGGTGTGTCTTCGCTTGGCGAATTAAAGCTTCATTCTCTCCCTCTAAAGTTTCGTTTTCATTTCTCTATTTTCATACGATTTAATCTTAATACGTAAATTTAATTTAACAAATAGATTTAAACCATTTCTGCATGTAGTTTTGTAAACCCCTTTTATGTAGTATATATATCAATGCAGCCAGTTTTTTAACAGATTTCTAAGATTTTCAGATTTACGAAAATATGTATTATTTTTGACAATGTGATTTGTCGTTTGAATTTCGGGCCTTGCGCCTAAATTCAAAGAGCGATGTTTTTCAATAGCTGTTATCCTTATATCTAAAAGTTTATCTTCGGTCTTTGTTTTTTTTTAAGTTAACGCATGTTTGATTTCGGACTTTTTATCATCAAGACCTTCTTTAAAAAATGATTTTAACCAGTAATCATCTTTATCATGGAATTACTTCCAAGGTTTTAATAATTCTACGTGGAACGTCCTTCTGATGTGTACGGTGACCTACTTCTCCTAATTGCCTTCCACCTCTCAAGTGAAACAACGAATAAAGAAGATTTTTTATAACTGCTGTCTCTTCAATGTGTCTACTGTACCTCATCATTAAGTAAGAACGTTATATTTACTTTTTCATCCTTCTTCCTATTTATTTCTACTGCAACAACTTATATTAACTTCGTCACACCTTCTTAGGTTGAAAACAACAACTTTATGTCGCAATATCCTCCATCTTGGAATGAGTAAGCATTCTGAGACATTCCATAAGAGTGAAATTCAAGGATGCGCAGATATGATTACGATGAAAATCGTTATCGTTGGTTCTGTTCCTGACAATCTTTGAATAGACTGACTTTGTTGGCTAGCGCAAGCATACGTTAGTTACTATGAACGTACATTTACAGGATGCTCATTGGTCAGTTTAGATTAAGCATCTCTTTTAACAGATTTTTGGCTGCTGTTTTAGATCTGCCAACACTTTTAGAAATGTAACGATTGCAAACGAACACTCTTTCGCAGAGGGAGTCCTAGGCCCGGTGCAGAAGAAAAAAAACAGCATGAGGCATTTGTGTGGCATCAAAGGGAATAAGAGATGTACAACATACTTTTTAATTTAAGTCAGCATTGTACCCCACTGTACCTCCCAGGGAGCCGTGATATATATTCGATAGCTCTTCCCATGCTGGTTCCGATAAATGCTAGCCAACTTTCTGCGATATTCTTCAGCCGTAGAGACATTAAAAAAAAATATTCTTCTAAAATTAAAGTTTCTTCAATTACCTATATTCTCATGCACGTGTAGATACATCGACTAGATAATTTGAAATCTACATAAATGAACCTTTTTAAAATTTCAAAACTTTTTTATAATAATCTCAATAGTACTAAAGAAAAGTTTAACCCATATCAATGATTCTTTTAAACTTAAACCTTTTATAACATTTAATCATGCTAAAGAATACTTTAATTGAATTGAATAATAAAATACCTTTTACTGATCAAAAGCTCAACATATGAATAATATTGATACATATTTTGTGTTTTAGCAGTGTATGTCTCTACATAATGTACCAGTACGTCTAGTGATTCTTATAAATTGTGGAATGTTGTTTACACATTTGGCCAAGCAGATTTAATGGATATTGTGTTTGATAAATAAATTCTATTATGTGCTACAAATTTGGATATAATTTTTGTTTTACAAGTGGCTGAGTTTGAATTTTTTTTCTTTTTCAGTCTTTAATTTCAACTTCTGGCAACTTTTACTTTATTTACTTATTTAAGTCGTATTCAGTAAATTTTAATCTTAATTTTTAGGTTGCCTAATAATGGTGAATCATTCAATTTATGATACAGCCACATGTGATCTTGGGGTTATATTTTGAATAATGGGCTTTCCAAATTTAACTAACCTTTTGCTTAGTAATTTATATATATCAAATTAGATCTTTAAATTTTCTGTTAGTCTTCAATCTATGACTCTGAAATCACATGTAACAATTTCTATTTCAAAAACTGGTTCTAAAAGATTAAAAATTGTATGCAGGATACTTGTTATAAAGGGGTTAAAAAGACTACTGAAACTTAACTGTATCCAAGTTTTTATCTTCAAGGTTTGTAGGTGATGACTGAACATGGGATTCTTTGTCGGTGGCTAACAGAGTAAAGAGAGGTAGAGGTGGGATTGACTGAATTTCGACATAATCCAGAGTAACTTCTTCTGGAAAAACTGAAACAGAACCACGTTGCTCATTTGGACTATGAGGAAGGGGAGATGTACTGGTAGCCAGAGACAAAGCACGAGAACGTGACCAGGAGCGTCCTCCTCCATCTTCACTTTCACCTCCAGTCGATTCAGGCATTTGAAGATATGTTTTCTGAAATTATAATATTTATATTTACGATCATAGATGAAAGATAAAAAATATTAAGGACAACAAATAACCATCATTATATTTTTGCATGTGCCAGTTTTTACAATAATTAAAATAGAAATAAAGTATACATCAGAAAATTTGTCAGAAAATAACCATACAGTTAGAAATTGAAAAATCAAAGTAAAAATTAAAATATATATCTGAGCATATTCTGATGTAACATATCTTTTAACCAGTATAACTTGACTTGATATTGATTTTGTGTTCAACATAGAAGGAAAATATAGCTTTTCATTGACACAGTTAACATCGCTTTTCATTGACACAGTTAATTATAACACCAAAGTACAATATCTTAATGTTAATCTGCTTTTTTTAGCCCCCGATATGCTATTTCTTTTGACCAGCCATTGTCTCTACAAAATAACGTTCCATTATGTAACGCAGCTGTAAAACAAAGCAGATGTATCATTGAACTGGATAATCTCTACTGCAACTTTCTGCACTTCTAAGCATCGCACATTTTCAATTTTTATACCATCGTATAGAGAAAAAAAAGTACTTTTAAATGCAATTTGTTCGAAAGCTGTATCTCAATTTATCCTTGAGGAGATATTAATTTTTTTATAGTTTTAAGAGCCATTTGCTTAATGTTGGCAGCGGAATACTCCATTTCTATAGGAAGTAAAGGAAAAATAGTTATAAAATAGTAATTAAATATTTTTGTTGCCATTTTCTTATAACAACTGAAAAAAAAAATGTAAATACATGCTATTTTGAAAAAATATGAATGAATGATTACATAAAATAAGGAGCTATTATAAACAATATTTAATTTTAAGTATCTGCATTAATGTTACAAACAAATGACAGCATATGAATCATTAGATAGGCAATTTTTTTTATCGAGTTTCTTTAATCAGGGCATCTTTTTTCTAGATTTGCATATTATTTAGCGATAATAACAAGAGATCTGCACGGGCCGGCCTGTGGCCTGAAGCCCGAACTCAGGCTCGGCCCGATTTTCAATCACGGCACTCGGGCCTAACTTATTTTTCTGTACAGAGCCGGGACTGGTTTCATTCCTAGTCTTCATGGCCCAAAATTTTCAGCCCCAGTTTTGGCCCAACCCGAATGCAAATCATTGTCTCACTGTGGCCTGGTCCATTCAAAGGTCAGTTAAATTAGACCTGGCCCAAAAATTTTTGCAAAAAATGCATACATTTTTAAATCGCCATTATTCTTAATTTAAACATTAAAATTTATGGTACTTCTTAGCTATCCCATTGACCAATTTCGCCAAATTATATAAATCGCCAAACCACTCACCAAATTATACACATTGACATAATTTTTATTTTAAATAATGAAAGAACAAATAAATTAGTAAAACATTAATAAAAATACAAATAAAACGTCAAATTAATGGTTTTATTGGCATTTAATCTTACAATTAATTAATTAATGGCAAACCATTATTGGCATTTAATCTTACAATTTGGCGACAGTAATTTGGTCGACGGCAGTGCTGTAGTTGGGTGGGAACGCCGTTCCCAGAAATATTTGGTTTGTTACTTAAAAAAAAAAAATATCGTGCATGAGCACAAACTTTTCTTTTTTTTTTTTCATTGATAATTATTGTTATTTATTATAATGATAATTATCAAGTTTATTGATACTGGAGATGAACCCAAACAGCTAAATCCTCTTCTCCAGACTATGAAAACTATACCCATTTCAACATCTGAATGCGAAAGGGTATTCAGTTACATGAATAACGATGCGAGAAATTCACAATCAAAAAGTCTGTTCACTTATATTCATAGGCCATGTAGGACCTCCCTTAAAAGAATCTCATTATCGTTCTTTATGGAAAATTCTAGATTAGATGTGCCAGTAAGTAATATAAGGATTTATTTCTGTTATTTCAACTAAATTTTAATTCATGATGGAAAATGTTACTAGGAGATTGATTAAATATTGCTTTTAGATGAATGCTATACAAATACAATACTATAAAAACTAGAATAACTGTTAATTAAAAAAAAGTCGGGTTTTGGCTAAATGTTTTAAATTGGCTTTCTGCTTAGAAAAAATCCAGTAGCATCAAGATCTACTCTATGAAAAGGTGAGTTCCCAGTTCCCACAAATATTTTTTTCAAACTACAACACTGGTCGACGGGATAACTAAGAAGTACCAAATTTATTATTTTTAATGAATAGCAGATTCCTACTCTCATTAAAATATAGTAAAACGTATGAAAAAGAACCTGCCTATGACAAAACCCTGCTTTAAACTGTAAAACGTGTTGATCCATGCAAAATTAATACACTAATACGTAAGAAAAGAATATATAATACATTTACACTTGCTGAGAAGGGAACTTGTCTATAATGCTTTTTTTTTTTGTATGCAATTCCTTTATAGAAGATTTTACTGTATAGCATTTTTCAGATTTTTAACACTTCAATACATGGAATATGGATTAACAATATTAATGATAACTGAAACATTTACACACAAGAAATCGAGATTCATTTAAAAACTATATACCGTATATACTCGCGTATAAGTCGAGGAATTTCTGGCAATTTTCGGTAAGCAAATTTGGGGGATTGACTTATACGCGAGTCAGTTAATAAAGCAAAAACAAAAACTTCGAATACTGCAAAAATATGGCATTTTTATGCATATGAATAGAAAAATAATATATAAAATATACAAATAATAATAATTTATCATTTAAAAAAATTTCAATGATTTGTTTTTGTTAACTTACTACCTTTTTGCATTGGCAAGTGAAATCTTTGGTTTGATTTTGTGCAAAATTGAAGCAAAAAGTTAGGGGGTCGACTTATACGCGGGTTTTTGATTTATTCCAGAATTTGCATTTGAAAGTTAGGGGGTCGACTTATACGCGAGTATATACGGTATATCACAGCATGTGGCACTTCTATAAAAATGAAGATTATAAATATGAAAAAAAAAGTTAAGATAAAATTGTTGGTTAGAACTCCTCATACGAGACAAATTTTTAAGCAAATCGACGTAAAAATAAAGCTTTGTAGAAATTCACTCGGGCTCGGGCCAAGATTTTAACTTTTTTCCGGGCCAAACTTTTAACTTTTTTACCGGGCCGGGACAAAATTTTTTTTTCTATGAGTCGGGCCAGGCGCGAGCCTGAAAATTTCGGCCCATGCAGACCTCTAATAGTGACCTCATATGCATACTTTACTGTAGATGTTGTTTAAGAGTGAATCATAAATGTGTAATTCTTAAGCAGATGCGAATGACGTCATTTTATCTACTTACATATATAAAATCCAAACGGAAATTTCATTCTGAACGTCTATATTTCGAGTTCTACTGCATAGATTTTGACGAAACTCATACTGTTAGATAGGTATCGTTTCAGGGAAGATTTTAAGCTATAACACCTCGTTCTACGTAGATTAGTTATAGATTTATGATGGAAAGTTCTGTTATTTTGGACGATAAGGTTACCATTTTATTTCTTGTCGAACTTTATCATTGATGAAAAATTGAAATGGTTCGAAAAATAAAAGAAAAAATTGTTACTAATTTTTTTTTTTTAATTTTGAAAAAGGGGGAAAAAGAAAAAAAAAAAGAAATCAGTTTTAGTGAATGATGATATTAAGAAACAAAAATATTTAATTTAAAACATGAAAAGAAATGTTCGTAAGGTTAAAAAAATTACACAGTTAAAATATTGCAATTGAAATGAGATTTGGCGATTTATCTCTTGCGTTAAGTAAAATGCAACTGAAAAATTGATAAGATGACATCAAGGAAGTTCTCCATAAGTGCAAGCTGAGAAATATTTGAAAAAAATATAGAATAATCTTCTCATGAGGATATATATGTTTATGAAAAAAAATCGCCAGAACCTCGATTTAGTGTTCGTAAAATAATAATGAAAATTTCATTTTTTTGTGATTTAACACTGGTTGGTGACACAATAAAATTTTGAATAATACTATGATAAATTTTCTTTAAGAGAAACTTTTTCAACTCCAACTCTCCATACACAGTTAGTTTAAGTAAGTTTAACTTAAATATATACATTTTTATAACAGCAGTTTTGTCATATACATTTATATGTGTATATAATGAAATTTAACCATCGTAATTATGCTGTTTAGAACAAAATTTAAATGGATTAAAATTGTTTCAAACTCAAAATTAAGGTCCGATTCTGAACATTGGCAGTTTGACTTCGATATTACTAGTGTCAGAGACAATAAGAGAAAAGTATTGTTGCCATGGAAACAGTGACTTAATATCGAAATGTTTAATGATAGCATTCTTAATCCAAATACACTTAAAACTTATCCTGCCGGTGACACCGTATAAAATTAAATAATTAGAGCAACACGCAATTTGTATATATTATATAAGCTTACAGAGAAAATAATAAACTAATCCACCGATGTATTGGTTCGCCAAATAGCATGGAGCATTCGTCTTTTTGTGCCAAATACTAAAAAAAAAAATATTTTTTACAGATTTTCTACTGGGATTCTGCTGCTGCATTTGACTGATCTTTTTTACATACATGAGTAATTTTATTAGCATTTCCTTTTTCAAAATATTTTGAATATGTGCTTTAAGAAGACCGTCCTTGTGAGTAACAATTTTGTTTACTATCATTTTTTTTATTAAAAATTTTATTATCTAACCCTTACAGAAAAAACTAGCAGATGTAATTATAAAAATGACGATACTATTGAGTTGCATGTTTGTTTGTTTTGATTTTACTTTTGTCGTCGAATAATTTGATTTTAATCCAAAAAGGCGTGAATGTGACATCAGCCCCATCGATGTTCACGCTGTATAGGTGATTTTTCAAATGTAAGATAGCATTTTTGGAGCAATTTTTTATATTGAAGTGTAAATTATATAAATAGCAATTAATATTACAAAAGTGGATTTAAATTTTAGTGAAAATGTCTGCCCCCCCCCCCCCCTCCTACCCCATACACACATATTGTAAATAATTTAATTTCAGACATTTAAAATATTTTTCTCATACTTTACTACGGAAACATGCTGGTTTGTTTTCCCCAAACTTGTGCCTTTTATAACCTCCAAACTCAGATGAGCGCAAATATTGTCCACTTATTCTTTTTAAACCCATATCGCCAATTTCCCTCTTAGAAATGTCTACTGCTTCAAATTTTACGTACTAAAGATTATTCTTCAGAAAATTCCTGCAATAATGCGTTATTAATACCACACAAGAAAATATTTTACAATAAAAATTGCTTACTGAAATAAATTTTCTGTGATCTTTTTAATTCGGCATCCTTTTTTCTTTTTTTTTTTTTTGACGTACCTTTTCTTTATTTTTGAATGATATTGGATTTATCTTCTGCAATCAGGTTACCCGCTAATTAGCATATTTACTGAACTGTTGGATGTTTCTTTTATATTTGAAAGAGACTCTGTGGAGAGATCCCGATTGCAGAAGATTACATGAAATTCGTACTTAGCGATTAGTAAATTTATGGTTTTTCATTATGAAGCAAATGGACAAAAGAAGATTTAGTATTATATATTTTTCATCTGCAGTTATTTTATTATCACTAAATAAGTAATACTTGGAATGACAATACTTGGCAAAAAAATCTGACGCACAGCCCTAACCACTAAACTTAGTGAAAAATTAACGGTTTTAGGTTTATTTAGGCAACAGACTGAAGAATAATGTAATTTTGAAAATAAAAAAACCTATTTATTTCTCTGTGCTATTATGCTCATTAGAGAAATGAAAAAAAAAAAAAAAAACGTTCGGTGCATCAAAAAGATTAATACGTACTAGGTTATACTAGGTTATTAAGTTTTGTATAACTGACTTTATATCATCCCCAAAGAGTACTTTTGAGGAAAGATCTAATATAATTCAGTCAACAGAAAATTGACTTTATTTAATGGAATGTAGTTTGGTTCATAATTACCTTTGTTTTATATCTAACTCTGGTACATTTGTAACCATGTAGTTGCAAACACTTCTAATGTTTGCTGTGCACACGATTATGGAAGATTGGGAAGATTCTGATTGGATGAAAACAAGAGATTTATCTTTCTATCATAACCAGTTATCGGGTTTTTTTTTCAGATTAACAGTTACATGATTGCAATTAGTATATAAAAAAAGAAATGGCAGTGAAAATGATATTTAAATTTTATTGAAACACTTCAGTTTTATAATCAACTTTTATATGACTCACATTTCTTTTAAATATGAAAGTTAATCAGTTCTTTGTGTGCAAATAATTTATTACATTTTTTGACTGTATTTACTCTGCTGTAATCTGAAGATAGAAAACTTCAGTAGACCTGCCAGAAGAAGACGTATATTACAAAATATAATGTAGCATAAAGAGAGATTGTATTTCCGCGACGACGTATATTATGAAATATAATGTAGCATAGAGAAAGATTGTATTTCAGCTACCAGAAGCATACATAGCACCAAGCTGAGAAGCCCAGAGTTCAGAAACTAACAAACGAAAGTGAATAATCCGAACATGATTAATGTTCGGTGGTCACTCTCTGCAATCATTGTAATTATCTCTCATTTTAGTAGTGTGTGACTAAAGAACATTTTAATTTCTGATGATCATAACAGCCGTATTTCCTTCCCAACCTCTACTTTAAAGATCTACTGGCTTAGCTGCTGTATATTCCCGTGGCCGCCATCTTGGATGTTTTGAGATTTCTTGGCAATTTTTTGTTGGCGATATTGTTATGTTTGTTTTGTTATTGTTATTACAGTACAGGACCTATTATCCGGAATCCTCGGGACCGAAGGCTTTCCGGATTTTGGAATTTTCCGGATTTCGGGTCCCCCCGAATTCCGTCAAAAAAATCCCAGGAAAAACGCCAATTTCATCAAAGAATCGCGAAAAAAAAAATTCTTCTAAGCACCGCAAACCCCCCCCACACACAAATTGCGTCAAAATATAGTGAAAAAAAACAAATTTCTTCATAGGATCGAAAAAGCCTCCTGCAATTTCGTCAAAAGATCGCGAAAAAATCCGCAAATTTCGTCCAAAAATCGCGAAAAAAAAAAACAAATTTTGTCAAAAGATCGCGAAAAAACCGCAAATTTCGCAAACAAACGAAATTTCGTAAAAGGATCGCGAAAAACACGCAAATTTAGTTAAAGGATTGCGGAAGAAAAATGCAAATTTCGTCAAAATCTCGCAGAAAAGAAACACAAATTTTGTCAAAAGATAGCAAAAAAAAAAAAATTCTTCAAAGGATCGCAAAACACTCTCTTAATTTAGTCAAAAGATCGCGTAAAAGCGCAAATTTCGTTAAAGGATCGTGGAAAAAACGCATAATTAGTGCCGAGAGGCCCCCTTCCCTCTTCTGTAAACTTTCAAAAAATTTGCTGTGAATTTCAGATTTTTTTTTTTAAAACTCAGAATCACCCCTTGATTCAAGTAACATAATTGTGTAGTCATAATATTTTATCAAAGTGAGAGGGAGGGTATGAAATATATTTTTTAAAAACAAATCGTAATATAAATTCATTTTAAACTAAAATTTGACAGAAAAATATTTTTTTTCTAATTTTTTTTTTTTTGGGGGGGGGGGGGGGGTAGTGGAGGTGGGGGCACCGTGTTTCCTCATCACTGATGTAACATATTTTAGTGGTTACACATTGCAACACAATAGACCAAAAAAAAAATTAGGAATCTAAAATTTTTGACAAATTTCAGAAATTGCAAAATTTTAGTAAAAATTTACAAATTTATAGAAAATTTTTAATTTTTTTTTCTTCCGGATTTTGGGTCCTTCCGGATTTCGGAATTCCAGATAATGGGTCCTGTACTGTATTTACATTTTATTTTCGTTAAGCCTAACATGTGCATAAATCGCTGCTTGGCGACATTTACTACTTGGCAGAAAAGGGGTTTCCACGGCAAGAAAAAATCTAAGATGGCGGCCGCGGGAATATATGACATCTGTTCCGATCTACAATAAAAGAGTTTCTTCTGAATAGCCTGAATTTTGCCTACAGCATACAATAATATAATATCTAAATGGTTTTGCATCGTATTCAGCAAATGCGGAAAGACTTTCCAGGTGAAGGTCCATATTAATTTCATAATTTTGTTTGATAAAGGTTCATTTGGAAAATGGACCAGCGAAGCGGGCGTAGCCTGCTAGTATAAAATAAAAGCGTGTGTTTTAAGTCTTAAAATTGAAATATGTTTTGTACTATAAACATTTTTTTTTTTCAACAGGGGCAACACTAAATTCTGAAAAGGCAGAATTCCTGTTTTCTAGTAATTCTTATATTGCTTTGAACAATCAATTGCCAATTGTGATAACTTTGCCACTAATTGTTTTATATTACTGTAACAAATAAATGCTTATTATTGATAGATTAAAAAAAAAATGATGCTTGAAAATTATTTTAAAAGCTGTGAAACTGAGTTATAGTTTTCAAACCAATTTCCTTTGAAAGTAACCCCCCCCCCCCTCCCCTTATTCAAAGACATAAAAATTGAAATTATGCAATGTTTAGAAGTGATAGATTGGGAGTTAAGCATGAGTGACAAAAATAGCAAATGGATGGCAGTTTTTGGCATCTATCAAAAAGTGCACAATAAAGATTTATTTCAATAAGGAAATGTAAAAATTCTAGTGTTAAATTCACCTTGAGTTATTAATTAAAATTCGTATGAAGCACAAATGAAATGCACTAAAATTGCTTTTAGGTGCATACATATAAAATTATTTAAAATACGTTAAAGTAATGTTTTCGAAACATTTTGGGATTTTAATTTGATTTTTAATGTATTCTTAAGGTACTTTAATGTATTTTACATTATATGCACCTAAAAGTAATTTTAGAGATTTATTTGTTTCAAAAAATTTATTTATTCATAAATTAAAAAAAATAATATAATTTTTTTAAAACACAGCTCTCTGGAGAATAAAATAAATACACAAAACAACATTCAAATCAATTAATACTGTTGATCCCTGATTATCTGACACTTACAGGATCAAGGGTGTGTCAGAAAAGTGAAATCATCTTATAAATGACAAGACAACCTTTTTTTTTAGCATACAAAAAATGCTATGAATAAAATAAATAACTAATATTAGTAGAAAAATACCAACAGTAAAATAAATAAAACACAAAGTCACAGCAATTTGTTTCTTTACCACCATTTTCAAATTATAATTTTCATTGCAGATTCCTACTACATTTGTTAAAGAAATCTACCATGAAGTTTATTGTTTGGAAATGGCGGTAGAGAAAAAGTAGACACTTCAATCCCTGAAAATAGTCTGTGTATAATAAATTGCAAGAAGTAACAACAGTGAACATAGTTCAAATACAGTCGACTCTCGTTAATGTGTCTCCGCTTAAGCTGTATCTCCAGCTAATGAGGACAATTTTATTTTCCCCATAATTCTTTATTACTTTTTTTTACAAGTAGCTACAATTGGGAATGTAAGAGAGACATTTTTAGGTACTTTTTTTTTTCTATTTTGGTATATTTGATCCAAATGTAAGTTATGTAAACGTTTTTTATATTCAAAATCAAAGCAAAACCGCATATACCAAAAGAATAAAATTTAAATACTAATTTAAATCAATTGTTAAAAAAAAAAATCAGAGGGGTTTTTATCAAGTTTTTCATAAATTTGATTGAAATTGAATACACCCTGTTTGGCTAATCAAATCATTCAGAAAAATGAGAGTTAGATACTCAAGAGTCTACCATATTACAGTTTTATTAACTAATTTTGTATTTTCTTTTCTCATAACAAATAATCAGTATCACAAACATAAAAAATAAAAATGGTAAATTTATAGTAAAGGTATTATTTTTATATACAAGTAACCAATTACATATGAAGGAAAACCCACCAAGCAAACTTCTATTCTTCAAAAGAACAGGATGCAAAATTATTAGTAGGACAAAATAACATCACCGGTTTTGTAACAGAATATTTACATTAATTGAAATTTTAATTATATAAATGTAAGTTAAAAGAATGGTTTAAGATACTCAGTTGACTTTATTTTACATTACATTAATTTCTTATAAAGATTAAATGAGAATTAATTTAATGCAATCTAATATTTCATATAATGCAATAAAGACTATTTACTTTTATCATAAAGGTCTATGTCGGACTTTATAAAATCAGAAAACTATTTTGAGATTTTGTTTTAAATTTCAAAATAGCATTAAGAATTTGATTATGAATAGCAAATTGAAAAATAAAAAAAATTAAAAAGTACATATATGAAAGTTAGTTTTTTTTATATACCTTGATATTTTCAGTTCCTGATAAACATCTCACCAAATGGCTTAAAATAGCTTTGACTCTTCGAAGTTTGCCAAAACCTAAAAGTTCCATTAACTGTTTAGGATGGTACTGTGGAAGAACAGGACAAGCTAATCTGCTAGCTTCAAACAGACCAAAGTCTGGCATAGGACCCACGCTACCAACACTTTCTCTAAAAAAATATATATATAGAATAAGTAATATATTTATAATTAATAATTATAAAAATTAGAATCTATAATAATGCAATCATATTAAAAAAAGAAAAAGAGAAAAAACAAATTCAAAGATTGGTAATTCTTTGTAATAGGGTCATTATTCCATGCCAAATCAACCATAAAAATAGGAAAAAAACACACACCATCACAGATTTTTATGAAACTTGGTATACTTCTCTTTTTTATGGTTATAAGTAGCCCCCTAATTTTTCTTTTCTCAATCCCAATAATTTTTTATTTTGCAGCCCTTAGAAATTTTATGATTTTGCATCATTTGTCTTTTCCTAAAGCTCAGAATGAACTGTTAGTTATTTTTTTTTTAAATGCTTCACTGTGACTAATGTTATAATCTTATTGAAAATTTTTATGTAAAATGTTAAAACATTAAAAATTTAAGGAAAAATATCTAAACAGTCCAAATTTATATTAAGTGATTTTTAAAAAAATAGCGAAGTTGCAATTTTGATTTTTTTTTTTTTTTTTTTGCCAAAAAAGTTATTGTAAGAATTTTGAATTTTCAACATGAGGGTCAAAATTAAATTCATGGTTTCTGTTTTATAAACGACCATAGATATGTAATTAAAATAATAAAACTTTGTAAAAAATCACCATAAAATAAAAACAATACAAAGGACGCATTTCGAGCTAAAAATAGCTCATCATCAGCTACAGTAAACACGTGTCCGTAAGGGACAAGGTCAAAAATGAACTGAAAGATACAGAATGTTGCAAAGAATGCGACAGATGGCACTAGTTGAAAGGAGCACATGCAGAAGAGATAAGCGTTGCCAAAAAGATAGAAGAGAAATAAAAAACAAAACTTTTTCAAACAAAATAAAAAGAAAAGAAACAAGAGAAGAGGGAAAATAATTACAAAAGTAATTTCCACGATGGAGATAGGAAAGGAGATGATGAGAGATTTTTCTTTGATGGAAGATCATTGACAAGATTAGCAGAATTTTTAGAAATAAAATATGCTTCTTGAAAATCCAAGTGAGAGGGAGAGGCAGGGGAAGAAATAATTTTGGCCATGGAGAAATTGAAACAATGTCCCTTATGGACACATGTTTACTGTAGCTGATGACGAGCTGTTTTATTTTTAGCTCGAAATGCATCCTTTGTATTGTTTTTATTTTATGGTGATTTTTTACAAAGTTTTATTATTTTAATTGCTTCATATCGCCAGTTTTCGGTGCTGTTTCGTCATAAATATGTACTCTAACTTACTCAATAGAAAAAATTGTGGCACTTTCGGGGTTCTCCCTCCTTACCCCCTATTTGAAAAAATTACTATTGTGAGACAATTTTTTTTTGTTTACTTCACTAAAAAATGACATTTCATGAGTTTCTTTTTTCAAAATGATCACAAACACATCCCTTTTTATATCCAATAAAAAATTTAGGGCTTAATATTTTCATAATGGAGTGAATATTTGGTTTATATATATATATCTATATATATAAACACCTCTTGCAGCACTGATTACAAAGCCAGAAATCAAATGTAATATTTTTTGCTCAATATTTAGTTAGCCAAATAACTTTATTTGGCTTCCTTTTTTATTTTAGGAACTATTTCATTTTTTAATGAAATTTAGAGAGAAAATTATTGTTTGTTGAAAAAATGTTATTTAAAGAAATTTATTTTCTGACATTTGTCACATGACACTACCATATATATTTTCTTTACCTAAACTTTGCATAATTACTTATTCAGTAAAATATCATTTTTATCATTAGATGAATGAAAATATTGGGCAGAACATATTTTAGGGAGAAGAGAAGATTTTGAAATTTAGTTCCCAGATATGATTTTTATTTTTAAAGATTAAATTTTTCTTATCATAAAAGATGTCTGGTTCTACAAATGTGTTGCTACAAATGTGTTGCTAGACTCCAAAAATCATATTACGCAGAAGATAAAATACCAAATAGCATATTCACAGTAGACTCCCTCAAATCTGCAACCCTAAAATCCCCACATCATCGCAGATGCAAACAATGGAACTTTCAGTTCAGATGCAGGGGCAAAATTACAGAGCTTTTTAGTTTTATATCATTCTGTATGTATTTTAATAAGTAATTCTCGATAATATGACTGAACTCGTGGTTTTTCATGAAGGAAATATAAATTTATTTCGGGGGAAAAAAATCAAGATATTGCTGAAAACATCCTTACTTTATGATTTTGATGTGAATTATTTGAGTACCTGTATGTGGAAAGTTTCATTTAATAATTCAAGGAAAATGTATCTCATTTTTATTATGCATATTTAATTATACGTTATTAATTATTTACTTGACCTTTACTTTTTATTAATAATTTAATAATTTTTAAAATTATCTTACTTCTTATATTAATTTATTTAAAAAAATGTAAACAAAGTATTGATCAGAAATCTGCAAAATTCTAAATTCTGCATAACATTTGGTCCCAAGCTGTGCAGATTTGAGGGCGGTCTACTGTACTTTCAATTCAATATTTTTTCGTGATTGTTTCATTTAAAAATGATATAAAAAACTGGTGGAACCAGAGAGAAAAGTAAAGCTCGATCTAAAAAGTTACAGTAAAAAATTGGCAAATAGCTTCAGTCTAAAAAATTAAATAGTGCATAGAAAAGTAATGGAACCAGATTATCTGTAAAGCTCATGAAATTACCCAAATTTTTGTTGATAGCTAAAATGTGGACTGAGCTTTACTGGTGCCTTAAAATAAATGAGCAAAGTAAAGGCTTTTCATAAAGGCACATCAAGCCATTCTGAATTCAAATCATTCATAGCCAGTTTTAGCTTGACTTGATGCCAATCATGTCTACAATTCTGGGCCTGACAGAAATTTTTTAGTACATAACTACACATTCTGTTTACTATACCCAATACTCATTTGGAATGGATAATATGATTCTGAATATAAGGCACCAGTAAAGCTCAGTCCACATTTTCAGATATCAAAAAAAATTTGGGTAATTTCATGAGCTCTACAGATAATCTGGTTCCATTACTTTTCTACGCACTATTTAATTTTTTAAACAAACTATTTGCCAATTTTTTACTGCAACTTTTTAGATCGAGCTTTACTTTTCTCTTTGGTTCCACCCGCTTTTTATATCATTTCACACCTTTTTCAGATCCTTTCAGGAACTTAATCAACCAACCTCAACTAACCAAACAACCGCCCCAACTAAACAATAAATGAACTCAATCAACTGGCTCAACCAATTTCCCGACTCAAAAACTAACAGAAGCATTGGTTCACCAGTGTATTTCCAGAGCTCTGATGACTCCATACTTATAGCGAGCCCCCATTTGGCGATATTGACATATACTTTACTTAGAACTGACCGCCAGACTAGTCCTTAGACTATGGCCACATCAGATGCAGAACGATGAACAACAAACATTTCCCCCAACATTTTGCAAAACATGTTCATCCAGCTTGTTGTATGTTCGGTAAACAGGTTCTTCAAACGTTTTGTAGGGTTATAGCGTTAACGTCTATTATGTGTTGATCTGGAAGGATTACCGGATACGTTTGCAAATCTATCTGCTATCCATTTATATAAATCCTTTCTTTCTAGTTTCATTCAGTTGATACACCGGTGCGTGAATATTCAACTTGTGCAATGCCGGAAAAGTTCGACGAGCAAGAATAGCCAGCAAAATTTTCTCCTTCATCAAGGTCAAGCAACTTTTGCTGACTAAAATGTTTGGCGAACGACTGTCGTGTGATACAACTTTTAAGTTATGTACATATTGTGATCTCTTGAAATTTTCTGCTACGTACCTACGCTCCTCTGGTTTAAGGGACTATGTTGTATCCTAGGTCAACCCCTCAAACACATAAAAAGCTAGGGTAAGAAACAGTTATAAGAAATGAATTAAAACAGCGAAAATCTATAAAAAGGGAAAATTTCTGTTTTTGGGACGTAATGGGAATTTAAAATTAAAAAGTCTAAAAACGACTGAATGCAGAAAAATGATCAAAAGTTATTGAAAATATTATACAAAACACCTGTAAATAACATCAGAAATATTGCTAATATTGGTTATTTATAATAATATTTCGTAGGTCAAACTAAAATACAGCGATAATGACTAACCTATTTACATCTAACTGTAATGATTGATAAAAAAAATCAGGAAAATTGGAAAGTAAGTGTTCCTTGTAAAATATGCATTAATTAAGGAGATAAATTACGTAATCGAGTCTACAGACAATTGGCGTATTTGGTACGGATAAATTGCATAATTGAGTCTGCAGACAATTGGCGCATGTGACCGGGTGTTGTTTAGAGAATAATTAACTTAATCGTAAGTACACGCACCTATTTTTGTAACGTTACCACATGCGTGTGTGTAAATCTCCTCTCATTTCGTCTCCCATTATATTAATGGCTAAATGCGGTTTCAAAGCAAGACTACTACTCTATATTGTAAAATGCATCAGTACTACTTCTTTTTAGGGAAAAATCAAGCGTTTCATATTTATTTGTCGATTTTGCAACAGTTTCTGTAAAAATCGCATTATATATATATATATATATATATATATATATATATATATATATATATGTATATATAACATATGCAATGATTTGTTTTACCTCTTAAAACATGAATTATTTTATAAAGTTTACATTAATTACATTTAATATGCTTTCATCAACATATACAGGTAGCTTTTATTTTACGCTTTCAGTAAAATTATTGTAGTGTATGCGTATGCTACCCATAAGGAATGAATATATTGAAATGAAACGTTCGTACACGCGGGATTATTTAACCCCAAAAGGCATATTTCTCCCCTTCTTGCCAACAAAGAAAAGGCATTCCTTCACACAACTTTTCTCAACCTTGACTTTGAAAAGTACAAGGAAGGTCAGAAGCGTCCTCGAGAAATTTATCATTTCTTTTTGGAAGAAAAAATGTGAGTGGAGTGAGATTTATCCGAGTGCATGTGCTTATGAGTTAAAAAAGGGATAAATTGATTCTGTGTTTTTAAAGCGATCATATTCAACATTCTAATTTACAGAGAATTGGCATAATTTGGGACAAAGTTTTTTGGAGACCTTTCACTAATTTTACGTTATACCAACTGTATATTAAAATGTATACTATTGCGCCATTTATTTCAAACTTGAACGTGAACATTTTTTGGTATTTTTCCAGTTTAGGGACCTTACCGAAATAGAGAAAATAGCCCTAGCGGAGAAGGAAATTGCACCAAGCTTTAAAAAAAAAAAAAAACGCAAGGCCCCTATAGTGGAAAAGTACCTTTTTTTTTTTTTTTTTTTTTTAAACCGCACCAAACATCGTGACTTGCTATTTTTTGAACGCAGATCTCTTTTGTCTTTAATTATTATTGTGAATGACCAAAATGACCCGCTAATCAAATTCTTGAACATGGGATCTAACCCAATGTTCTCCTCGTAGCCGAAAATGGTAGATACAAAATTTAGTCAAAATCATTGGAGCCATTTTTAAGATAAAATTTGCATGCACACACAGACACATATATACACACACACACACTTCGAAATTTGCTCCTATTATAATATAGGATAAATAAACCATACGTAGTGCACATTTAGCAATGTATACATATAAATTTTTTCATTAATTGTCCTTTGATTTTCATGACTGTTTATAATTCATTTTCATTATTTTTATAATATTTAAGGCAAATTTGTCTTTTTTAAGACTGATTTATGCCAAAACCTTTACAAGAAAGAAATATCTAAAATTTAACTGCAAATTAATCTTCTTTTGTATTACCATAATTTCCGGTAGATAAGCCGCGTATACGATTTCAAAAGTAAAATTTTGCAACTTGCGGCTTATACGAAGAATATGAAGAAGGTATACGCGGCAATTTTTTTTTCAGTGTAAATAATTACCTATAGCAATTTAAATTTATAATTCAGAAAATCATAAATTAACATTTTATATACGTTTTATTTGAATTAAAAGTTGTTAACAGCATAACTGCAAATTTATTATTTTATTTTAAACATCTGTAGTAAACGGCGCTGAACAAACGTACGATGTGTGCGGAAGTTCAAAAAGCACCTTCACCATGCATCGGAGAGGCGAGAGGAGCTTAGCAGCTTGGAAGTTCAGTTCGCGAGCCACCTATCAAAGTCCACTGATGGTAAAGTTTCGCCCTTCGATGCTTTGACGTCGTGTAGCCTCTCCTCTTGTTCACCGTGATTGGTTCTTCTGAGCTTCCGTCTAAGCGAGAATATTCTCGCCGATTCCAGAGAAAAACTCACTCACTCACTGCCCTTCATATGTTTCAATTCCCCCCAAACAATAAAATGGAAAGTTCCACTTATTTCCAATGCTTTGATTGGCTATTAACTTGAGAGAAGGTTAGCATTTGCTTTGCTAGTTTTTTTCCTTGCGTTCTTGACCCATATCTGCTTAGCTTATAACTTTTCAATTTTCTCTATTTTACTATAAAGTTTGATTTTTTTTTTTCCGGCTCAAAATACGAAAAGGAAGAATGTCTGCGAAGCGTAAAAGTTACACTTCAAATTTTAAATTAATGGTATGCGAAAGAGCAGAAGCTATCGGTAACAGAGGAGCTGCTCGCGAAAATGATGTAGATGAAAGCTGTGTTCGTAGATGGCGAAAAGAAAAGGATGTTCTACAAAAAATTGATATATGTAAAACCCTATTACCTGTCTTGACACTGCTCGGGAATCTCCTCTACATTTCACTTTTACTCTGCTATACACTTCACATTCTATCTTTATCAAGTAATACATTCATTTTATCTTTCTTTATTTATCTATATAAAATATCTTTTATTAATACAATAAAGTTATTCTTTATTTAACTTACCGTTCATATATTCCTGCCATCTTATCTTTAAATCCTTCTTAAGTTGTTTATTTATCGTAGGTATTTTCCGACTTACGATTTCAGCCATCCACGTTCCAGGCAATCAGGAGCATAGAATTCATTTCGAATGACGAGTGTTTCACAGCCGCCACTAGATGGCGTCGCTCGTTTGAAACCACTGCACATCGTTCGTACGACGTTTCGTCACGATGATGTCCTTCGAGAATCTTCTTCTACTGCTCCGTGATTGGTTTTTCCATTCACCTGGTTCATATAAGTTAAGGTGTAATATCTTTCCCTTCACCTCCTCGAGCATCTTCTTCCTTTTCCTCTCACCTCAACAGTGTTTCGTTGGAGAAAGTTTAAAGCGTGTTATTATGGCGTCAGATGTTGACATTTAAGTTCTTTTTATATATCTTCATATAAAAGCTGTTTTCTACATTTCTTCATTTAACGTTTTGTTACCGATCACGTATTCATTTTAAGTGAGCCATATTGTTTTATCATGAGCTCTGGAATCGCTGATAAACTTTGTTTAAGTGCTTTCCGAAATGAAGGATTGTGATTCATCATGAAACGTGTCGGCAGATGTTATGAAAATAAATCTTTATCTCCAGATATCTAAATGGTTTTCCGTGCTGCTCTTTAATCAGATGTCATTTAGATGGAAGTTGGTAATGTTCGGTGTATTGACAAGAATATATATTTTTCATGAAAGCTCCGAGATCGTATGGCCACTCGATGATCCTGTTTTTCATATGTCATGAGGGTTTGTTTTATTTTACTTTTGTTAAATCTGTTTTAATAGTTTAATATGTTTATATATAAAGTTTGGATATTGTATAATGTTATAGTTAAGCTATATATTTCTGCCTTTTGGTTTTTAATAAACTTCAGTTTGTTTTTAAACTTTCTTGTAATTATTTCATCACCATATTACTTCATAAACTTTTACATTTGGGGATTAACAGCTAAGTTTCCATTGTGTATTTTTGCTCTGCTATCTTTAATCTATAACTTAAATTTAATCGCCTTCACGGTTATGGGCCCATCCCTAACTGTGTTTAATAGTTTAGAATAGAATAGAAACCTTATTTAAAAATTCCTGATTTTCGTTATCATAGTTAAGTAAATTATAAATGTTTAATTTTATAAAATTTTTTTTAGATATTGTTCTGACTTCTTATTTTCATTTTATCTTAAGCGTATTTAACCCTTAAAGGGTCAACGTTATGGTGGTGAACGTTAACCTCATCGGCAATTTAGCGATGCTTTGCGATGGGGGGGGCGATTAGATTTGGATAATTTTATGTTTATAAATTTATTGTTTTGAAAAATTTGAATTTTTTTTAGTAAAAGATGTTAAAATTGCATTTTTATAAATTTTTTTTTAAAGTAATTTAAATATTTAAAAGAAATTAATGATTTGAGGGGTTTTTTTAACCTCATGACATATCTGCTGAATTCTTTTGCTGAAGAAAGAAGAGCTTCTAATTTTTAAATGTTGAAAGGAGTTTCATGTTATGGAGGCCATTTTTCGATCTAGTGCGTTCTACAGTTTGATTCTGCAATATACTGAGATAATCTGCATATGTTTAAGGTTGTTCTCTATGCTGGAGTTGAAATTTGAGATGTGATTTGATGTTTTAAAGGACCTTGATCCTAAATTTGGTGAACATCTACATTGTGATATCTTTCCAGCAGGAACACCATTTTATTTTTGTTTGTCATCTGTGTCCAAGTTATCACCCGTCTGTCATCATATTTGAGGAATTTCAGTGCTTTATCAAGTGTTAATTGTATTTCTATCGGCTGGTGATGCAGCAGAGTGGCATAGCAGAGGTGTGCTGGACCATGACGAACGTTTTTGCTTCTACATGATAGCTGATTAAAGGCTATTTCGTTATTGTTTTTAAAGAAACTTTTTGACTTTTTTTTGGAACTTTAAGTGAAACATCGATACTATGAAACTGAACAGTAACGTTCTAATGTTTCGTTTTGCCAAGCACTGTTTTCTCTAATGAAACCACTACAATTCTTCGACCTCCAGATGATAATTATTCAAATATGTTTTATTCAGAATTTTAAGTTTTTGGATGCATTTAAGTGTGCTCCATCGTGTGATTTTATGTGCTGCAATTGCTTTTTTTAATGCAAAGTTTTTAAATATATGTAATGTTGTTAAATTCCTTGATTCTGGGATTCTTTATAATGTGATACTTTGATGAATTTTTTTTCAGGGTTAATCCTTTTAATATGTAAATTTTTTTTTAAAGAGGGGAAATTTTTCCTACTTGAAGTCTTTAAGAGTAATCAAATACTTTTTGCTTTGATCTTTGATCAAACTGGAAATTTACTGATCGGGGTTATAATAAATTTTTATCTTAGCTGTTTTTCTGATTTAATAAATAACTTTTTGTCAGATTAGGTTTAAACTTTTTATGGGGGGGCGAATTTTTTTTTAGTATCATAATTCTGTTATACAGATTATGTTTATGCCCTTCTACCTAACTAATTGTTTTTTTTTTTACTTACATAGAGAATCTATTTAAGGTTAAACTTTGGCCCTTCCAGTTCTTTTTACAGTATATCAAAATAACTTTTTTTTTAAATCTTTAAATAATTGTATAAAAATAATCTTTAAATTAAGTAGCTAGTCTTTCACTTTGCCATTTAATATGATTATGGGAAATGCAGAGGGTTTTTGTCTGACTTTACCTCTGATTGTCCTATCAATATTGGATGGATTTTTTTTACTGTCAATGATTTTGGAAGTTCGATATTTTTAAGGTTTATTTTCTTTAAACAGAGGTCGAATCGATTACCCAAAATTGTTGATAGTTTGATTCTTTTTAGTTTTAGTTAAGATAAATTCTATCTCTGTAAATGTTAAGAATTATTTTAAGCTTAAATCGGCTTTTATAGCTTTAACTTAAAGGGTCAAGTATATTCGTTTTTTTTTACCTTTTCTAAATGTTTAATCTCAATTTCTTCTGTCACTTAAATTTTTACTAATTTTTCAACTGTAACTTATTTGTTAAATAACCATGTGCATAGCTGGGTTATATTGATGGTTCAGTTGATTAGGATGTATTTATTTCAGTGACATTACTGCTTGTTTTATGTTTAATATATTCTGTGAATAAAGAAGTTGTTTAATTTATTCATTTTGTTCGGTTTACCCTGATTGATAATTTTCTTCATGATAAAAATTGTATATTTAAAGTGTTCTCTTTCAGCTGTTCTTGGAATAGGAACCATTTTTGAAAAATGATCTTTTGAAAGGTTCTAAGAGGTTCATGGTTTAGAGATTTTGGCCATTAATTGGGGAATTTTAAATTTTTAAGCAGTCCATTTTTCTTTTTACTTAAGATAATATTTTATAATCAATTTTTTTTGTCATTGTCTGTAATACAATGGGTTTTTTTTTACTTTAAGATCTTTATATTTTTGAATTAAGTATGGACATTAAAAATTTAAGTATTTGCTTAAATGTTTGATCCTTACATAAAAGGGGTCATGTTTTAGAAACCTTATTACAGCAATGTTCAAATTACCTTGCATGTTTAATTTTAACTTAAACAATTTCAGCTAACTGTTTGTTCCTCTAGTCATTTACATGTTTTCTTGGTTTAATTATCTTGTGCCAATATTGTTTTAAGGCACTGTGATTTTTAATTACCTGAGGAGGACTTATCTGATAGGGGGGACTTTTGGTTCTAGCTTCATAAATGGATTGGGTGCAATATTTTTACATTGCTCACATTTTATTTAAATTATTGAAGTTTAAAGTTTTAAAAATACTTTTGAAGTTTTTTTTTAGCTTTTCCCCTGTTGGCCTGTATCTTTGATTATTGGTAACAAGATTCTGAGCTGAGAGATTGATTTCAATAAGATTTTTACATTTGCAGAGATTCCTGGATTCAATTATTCTAATGAAGTTTCAATGTTTTAGAATGAGTCAATAGAATGTGTTAAACCCTGGGAATATTTAGCTGTTGTGATCTGACCTGATAGTTATTGAACAGTTACCTCGTTTAAACTTGTAGAATTTAGACCACTTTGCCAATTGTACAAATTACTTCTTCTAGAATTGAATCAAATCATTTTTTAATTGATTCAATTTCATTTTTGAAAATGCGTTGGCTGTTTTTTTGGGTCTGTTGGAAAGATTTTGGAATAGAGGTTTACTGTGGTTTCTGTTTTTAAGGGGTCGGGTCATGAAGTCTGGAATACCTGGAGTATTTATAGATGAACTCTTGTTCTTAGTTTGTGAGCTTGTAAGCTGTTTTTTTTAAGCCTTTTTCCCAGTGGTTATTCGGAATTTATTTTTAGTTGTAGCTGTTGCCCGAGTTCTGACGTTTCTTTTTAGGTTAGAGAAGGTTAGATACGAACATGCCTTCCTAATGCTGCAATACCACTTTTCTCCCACAGATGTTATTTAACATGGGATTAAAATATAGAAATGCTCCTATTTTTTTTTTTTTTAATGATTATTGGTTGATTTACATTTTTAGTTTAGTCTTCAAGAACTTTTCTCCCAGATCGTATATGCCTGCGTGTTTATGTAGTACAGGTCGGTGCGTATGAAGACCTTTGGCCAAAGGCAAATTTCTTTTCTAGGTGCATCTGGTTAAAGAAATTGTTTTTTTTTGTGTGTGAGTTCGTGCTTCGGCATCTGTGCTGGTTGGATATGCTGAATTTCAGCATGTTGATAGGCTCTGTGAAAGGTGTCTTACTTCAACAACCTAGTCTTCTTTTGTTTAAAATTTGATTTTTCAGTTGGAAGGATTCTCAGGCATATCGCAGTGATCGGGGGGAGTTTGTTAAGGACAGTTATTAGTTTTACAATAGTAGGTTTTTGTTTAACTTATAAAATTTTTCTGGGGCATTTGTCATCTATGTAATTTTTGTCAAGTAGTGGCCTTCAAGTAGCGCTATTGTGGGTTCACTTGTTATGACAATGTTTGAAGTTATTTGGCGTCAGTTGGGAGGAATTGTGTTTGATAAGTTTGAATCCATTTGGATTCGGGTAGACCTAGCTGCATTATTTTGAACTGTTTTAGAATTTCATTACACATTACATTTGCATATACATTTTATAAGCAATTTGTAGCCAATCATTTGTCAGATGGGGATCATCACTAGCAATTTCAAATTTCATATTTTAGAAATTGTATACTGCATACCTTGACTTCATTATATTGTAAATTGTTTAGATCAATCATGTAAAATGTTACTGAATACTTTTGAATATTTTGAATCAACGAATGGGGGGGTCTGGAGAATGTGTGTCCTTACTAATATTTTTATGTGTGATATGTTATGTTTTTCATGTTTTAGTTAAATTTTATAAAGTTATTTAAATGCTTAATCATTGAGTGGCTTTGCATTCTGTGGCTCGTCTTTTGTCTTTACGGGTATGGTGGAGTTATTCTATTTTAAGTGGTTGGAGTTATTGATGGTATTTTAGCTCTGGCGGACACTTGCATGTTGTATAGGTGTAATATTATGTTTTATTAGTCTTTGGGCATTGACCATACTTTTTATCCCGTCCCAGTGTCAAGAGGGGGGGCATTTGATATATGTAAAACCCTATTACCTGTCTTGACACTGTTCGGGAATCTCCTCTACATTTCACTTTTACTCTGCTATACACTTCACATTCTATCTTTATCAAGTAATACATTCATTTTATCTTTCTTTATTTATCTATATAAAATATCTTTTATTAATACAATAAAGTTATTCTTTATTTAACTTACCGTTCATATATTCCTGCCATCTTATCTTTAAATCCTTCTTAAGTTGTTTATTTATCGTAGGTATTTTCTGACTTACGATTTCAGCCATCCACGTTCCAGGCAATCAGGAGCATAGAATTCGTTTCGAATGACGAGTGTTTCACAGCCGCCACTAGATGGCGTCGCTCGTTTGAAACCACTGCACATCGTTCGTACGACGTTTCGTCACGATGATGTCCTTCGAGAATCTTCTTCTACTGCTCCGTGATTGGTTTTTCCATTCACCTGGTTCATATAAGTTAAGGTGTAATATCTTTCCCTTCACCTCCTCGAGCATCTTCTTCCTTTTCCTCTCACCTCAACAGTGTTTCGTTGGAGAAAGTTTAAAGCGTGTTATTATGGCGTCAGATGTTGACATTTAAGTTCTTTTTATATATCTTCATATAAAAGCTGTTTTCTACATTTCTTCATTTAACGTTTTGTTACCGATCACGTATTCATTTTAAGTGAGCCATATTGTTTTATCATGAGCTCTGGAATCGCTGATAAACTTTGTTTAAGTGCTTTCCGAAACGAAGGATTGTGATTCATCATGAAACGTGTCGGCAGATGTTATGAAAATAAATCTTTATCTCCAGATATCTAAATGGTTTTCCGTGCTGCTCTTTAATCAGATGTCATTTAGATGGAAGTTGGTAATGTTCGGTGTATTGACAAGAATATATATTTTTCATGAAAGCTCCGAGATCGTATGGCCACTCGATGATCCTGTTTTTCATATGTCATGAGGGTTTGTTTTATTTTACTTTTGTTAAATCTGTTTTAATAGTTTAATATGTTTATATATAAAGTTTGGATATTGTATAATGTTATAGTTAAGCTATATATTTCTGCCTTTTGGTTTTTAATAAACTTCAGTTTGTTTTTAAACTTTCTTGTAATTATTTCATCACCATATTACTTCATAAACTTTTACACTTGGGGATTAACAGCTAAGTTTCCATTGTGTATTTTTGCTCTGCTATCTTTAATCTATAACTTAAATTTAATCGCCTTCAAAAATGCCAAGGCAGAAAAGAGCTCGCCGGGGTGGAAAAGTATCGTGGCCTGCTTTAGAGATTAACTTAGAAAAGTGGGTAAAAGAGCAACAAGAAAAAAACTTACCAGTTTCAACCGTACGAATTCGGATGCAAGCTAAGTTAATTTCAGAACAAATGGGACTGACAAATTTTAAAGGCGGACCTCATTGGTGCTACAGGTTTATGAGGCGAAAAAAATTATCTGTCAAAACTACTGTTGGACAAGCTTTGCCAGCGGACTGGCAGGAAAAGAAGAATTCTTTTTTAGAATATGTGCATAAGAAAATTACTGAAGAAAAATTTACTCCAGAATCTATCATTAACATGGATGAGGTTCCCCTTACGTTCGATTCCCCCCCAAACAGAACTGTGTCTGTGAAAGGAGAAAAGACAGTCTCTCTCATCACGACGGGAAATGAAAAAACTTCATTTACATGCGTGCTAGCGTGTGCAGCAAACGGAGATAAACTCCGGCCTTTATTGATTTTCAAAAGGAAAACTTTGCCAAAAGGAAATTTCCCGTCCGATGTAGTAATTCGGCGGAATGAAAAGGGATGGATGTCCCAGGAAATATTTTTGGACTGGTTGAAGGAAGTATGGCAGAAAAGAAAAGGCTCTTTTTTTAAACCACGCGGACTTTTAATTTTTGACTCTATGCGTACTCATATTACTGATCCGGTAAAATCTGCATGCAAAAAGGGTTCAGCGACTGTTGCAGTCATCCCAGGAGGCCTTACCAAAATCTTACAGCCTCTAGATATCACAATAAATTGTGCTTTTAAATATGAAATGCGTAAACATTGGGAAGAATGGATGCGCGGTGGAACCCATTCCTTTACTAAAAGCGGTTATATGCGAAAAGCTATGTACGAGGAAGTAGCGAAATGGGTTTCTGATTCCTGGAAAGAAGTGAAAAGTTCAATTATTGTTTCAGGATTCAAACAATCTAACATTATCACTAATGCTGAATTTCCAGAATCGCAGCCTGAGGAGAGTGATGACGAACTCAGTGATATCGACGAACCCGATGCTTTAGATGATGATATCTTACAACTGTTTAATTCAGAAAGTGAACAATCGGAGTTTGATGGATTTAATTGATTTTTTTTTATCTGTAATATTACGCATTATCAATATTAAATATGCATTAAATTTCTAATATGTGTTAAGTTTCATGGTGAATCTCTTATTAAAAATAATGAAAATCTTTTACAGGACGTTTAAGGTAAGATTTTAGTTTTATATCTTTTTAGATTATTATTTCAAGGTTAATATTTTGATGCCTAAATGAAAAGAATGCAGTGTTTCTATGGATTTTTTGTTTATTTATTTTTTTTGTGTATGCGGCGTATACGGTGGTGCGGCGTTTCTGCCGATTTTTTTTTTATTACCGAATTTTCCCGTGCGCGGCTTATACGCCATGGCGGCTTATACCACATGGCGGCTTATCTACCGGAAATTACGGTAATTATAAATTATGAAAAGTTTCAGTATATTTATGCAAAAATGCAGTTGAACAATTGTTAGTTGTTTCAGTTCTTTTAAAATGTATTAAAAAAGCTAATTAAATTTAATTACACTCCTATTAATAAAAGTATATAAACATGCTGGAAGTTTTATATTTTGCTTATAAGTATTTTTTATAATATACAGTACTATTTTTAATTCTAATAGTATGAAAAAAATGAGAGAGATAGAGATAATGGCTGATAATGGGCCACAGTGTATATAAAATTTCAGGGTGAAAATTAAAAAATTATAGGCGATTTTACTTAGTCGAAATCAGGGCTGCGGAGACGGTGTTGGAAAATGACAGACTTCAACTCCTCAAATTTTACAGAACCAGACTCTGACATGGGTAATGTACTAGAGTACCCTATTGGGAGGGTTCTTTTCATTCAGATTGCTGGATTACTGCAACTTGTTTTGAAATAGTCACAGTCATCTTATTAAATTAGTCTTTAAATAAAGGGAAATTTTATTATACTATTTTAAAAAAGTGGTAATAATCAAGCAATCTGAATTAAAAAAATACTTAACAGGTAACATTGCAACTTACTGACACATTGTCATAATGAATTATGACATTTTTTCTTAAGTCCTTAATTAAAATTATGGCAACTATAATTTGGGAAATTTTATTATAAGCTCGTTAATTATTCTTTAAAGTTTAAATCATTAAGCTTTAATTACGTTAGTAGTTTGCTTATTTCACCTCAAAAATCCCAACTTTAATTTTGTAAATCAATTTATATAATTTTCGGAATTTAATTAAGATCGTTTTTCTTCTAAAAACAACCTTAAATGTCAGTAGTAATATAACTTCATTTGTTTTTTTTTAATCTCTTTAATAAACACAACGCATTAATTTAAATTATAGGTATGATCACGTTAAAAGTTCGTTAGCTCCAACGTATATCATAACAGTATGGAGATAGGTGTAACGGTTTTTCTAACTACTCTAAATGAAGAAATAATATTTTAAAATTAAATTTATCCTCATAATCCTTCTTTTAAAAATAAAAGTCAGTATTTTAACATCCATTTCTTTAACTTTTAAGTCTCAATTAATTTTTTCAACACAAGCGTAAACTTTAATTTATGAGTACGTTTTTTCCTATTTTCAAAACGAAAATTTGAATTTGCCTGGCCATTTTGAATAGGAGACGCATTGTTTACTTTCCCCTTTTCCTCACAGAAGCACACGCACAGGTTTGTCGTGGACGCTGCGCTTGGCGCGATTTTCGGATTTCGCCGCACCACCATTTGGAGCTAGTTAGCACTGGGGTGGTGCAGGTATTGCACATGTCTGAGAGAGCGCCAGATAGCATTTTTAGCGATTGGATTTGGCGGCCATTTGCGTTTTTGGAGAGGGGCAGGTACGCGCTTTTTTGGCAGTTGGGTGCTGGAAATTCAATGACGAAGGACGTATAATTGATAGAATTTAATATCAGTATTTAGTCTCATTTGCTCAAAACCCCACTCATATACTCATACATTTAATACATTAATTCATTCATTTACATTCATTTCACAGTTCTTAGTTAAAAGATCGTTTCACTTTGTTTACATATCACGCAATAGTAAAAGTAACTTTTTCATTTATTAAGTACACTTTCGTTATTATATTTAACTAGTAACTTACCTTTTAATGGTTTATTGTCCAGGTTTTTACTTTACAACAGGTTTTGTTTAAGTTTAATTTACTTTAAAGTTTATTAGCGTTTTGGTTCTTTCACGACATGACAGCTGAACACAATATCGATTACGCCGTAATCGAAGTATTCGATTCAGTCGGTTTGCCGTATGGCACCAGATGGCAGCACATCGAGAATCATTTGATTCGTCGATATTTGTTAATTATTCATGAAGTTTGTGTTAATGTCACGTGATAGAACATTCTAGCGAATAGGCGTTCTCCCGGCACGTGTCGTTGATCTGATAGTATTTATACCGTGGTCAGTTCATTCAACGGCAGATGCAAGTCTGAGTTATAAGCTTGATCGGATGTTTCAAGTAACGATAACTTTTAGAATTGCCGGGGAAATGGCTTTTAGCTATTTAAATAAGTTGTTTGTATTTTCGTTTCTTACGTTTAATTAAATTATGTTTACCGGTGATTTTTCAACAAGTTACGTTTCTGAAACAGCTTTTCTCAAGTCAATATGTGGTATGTGAAATATGTCTAGTCATTTATCATTCTGTTGCATTTTATCGTCATTTTAATTCTTATCTATTTTTTAAAAGAAATGTTATGATATCCAAGTTAAGAAATCAAGTTTGTGAACAATTACTTTTAATAAACTGCTCTTCTTCACCAGAACTTTTGACTCTGTGTTTATTCTACAAGATACAAAATTTATCTACTCCAATGCTGCTTACCTCATATCATTTATTTAATCCTTTTTCTCCTTCATTACTCTGAGTTATAAATCTGTTTGTTTTTCCAGCGAAGCTTTCACTACGTATGTTTAACCATCTTTAAGACTCTGCCTCTTTAAATATGTTAGATAGGTTTTACCCTAATAATAATTGCTTCTCTCCCTTTTTTTTCTTTTATACATCGTTGGAATGTTATTTTCGAGGTGGCATAATGCCATATCTTCATTTTTTTACTTTAATTCCTTAATACTTATATAATTCTATTTAAATTTATCTGAAAAGAAATCCCTTTCTCGTAATTATGATATTATATAAATTTAAGTGTAAACTTAACATTATGGCTTTTTTTAATCTGATCTTTTCAATTATGCATAATGCAAAATTTCTGATTTTCTCTCTTCCCTTAGATATTGTTTATAAAAAATAAACAGATTGGTTTAACAACCTATTTCTCTTCTCTTTTCTTTCACATTTATTTTTATTCCAGTTTTTAGCAAATTTCATCTATGTTTTTAGCAAAGAGTACAGGTAACGTTCTGTTTAATAATTATTGTGATTGCACGATTTAGTGAATGTTTTATTCTTTAGAATCTAAAATATATGGATGGAACATTTTCAAAATTATATTTGAAAGATGCATTATTTTAAACATGATTTTATATATTAATTAATGATCTCATTCAATTAGGAAAATTGAACTTTGATAATTTTTGGGAACATTTAAGAATGCATATGTTTGTATAAAAAATTGATAGGATTTATTTTATTTAATGAATATAAATTCACCCTTAAGAGGGCAGCCAATATTTTGGTAATTCCATCTATACTTAAGCAATTAATGGGTTATTGGCAGACTTCATTATTACAACTGGTGCCTAACGCCAGTTCACAAGTGCAATATTTTTTTAAATGTTATAATCTAATTAAGTATTTGAGGGAATGAAATATGAAATTAAGTGAAATCATTTTTGTATATTTGATTTATGTAATGTATATATTTATGTAATTTATTTTGGGGGAATCCTTTTTGTGTTTTTTTATCTTTTTTGAAATTAAACCATGGCTCCGAGAAGGGCACAAAGAAGGGCAGCGGCAAACACAGTAAACAATATAAACATGCCTAGGCTTAGTCCACAAACACCAATTAACAACCAACCCTTAACAAATAACAATGATTCAGTAAATACTAGTAATCATAATGTAACTCCTATAATCCATGTACAAAACTATGATGGCAGTAATATGCAAGTCAACTTTTTCATAGAGCAAATTAAACATTTGGCAGGAGCATATAAATGGAATGATAAATATACTCTCATGTACACTAGATCAAAATTAACTGGTAAAGCCTTAGAGTTAATAAATCAGGCACAGGAAATCTCTAAATTTCAAAATACGGAAGATCTTTTCAGCAAACTTAGAAGCCTCTTTAAAGTAAATCACTAGCAGATAATATCAATGATTTTCATAACTTTAAAATTTTATCACAGGAAACAATACAAAACACTGCAAACAGATTAGACTTGACAGCTCATAGGGTGTACAGGGATGTGGATAGCGAAAACTTAAACAAAATAAAGTTTGTTAAATTCCTACAAATAATACCATCCAACATCAGAGTAAAAATTCTAGAAAGCAACATAACTCAATATAAGAATGCGGTAGAGAAAGCCGAACTTTGGCAAAGTTGTGAAGTAAATAACAAAATATTAAATTGTGGGAAAGGGGAAGGTAACACACTCAACAATTTGACACATCAAATAAACTCTCTGCAGGAATCAATAGAGAAAATAGAAAAAAATAAGTCGGAAAGTACAAAACATACCAAGGAAAAACTAAACAGAAACAATAGGGGTAACCACTCCCATACAAAACAGAGAGGAAACATTGGAAATGTCAAAAGGAATTTTAGGGGTGGAAGATTCAATAGAAGAAATTTTAGAAATTTTAAAAGAGGAAACAACTTTAACAGTAATGACAATTTCAGGACAAACAATTACAACAGAATTCAATGTCAATTTTGTGACATGTGGGGCCACACAGCAAAATATTGTAATACAGTGGAACCCGGTTAAGACGCTCACGGTTAATACACGATCCCGCTTAATACGCGGATTTTGTCCGATCCCTTGAACATCGCCCATAAGGATAATGTAAAAAGATCACGTTTAATGCGCGAACGGTTATGACGCGATCCCGCTTAATACGCGATAAATTTTATCTTCTTAGAGGGAAAAAATCACACTTAAGACGCGAATTCATTGATCAAGATGCGAATTCCTTCTTTCTTCTCGAGTGTTATTAGTGTAGCGGATTTTTATTATTCAGATTAAAGAAAACACTGTTTTCGAATAGTATTTAATTTATTTAACAACAGATTAATTAAGGCGAAAATTACTAAACGGAAATAGTGTTAGACATTTGAATAAAAAAAATCCCTCTAAATTAGCAAAACTGCAATTCTTCTTTGATCCCACGTCCTAGCATTCTTCGTCTCTCGCTTCGTGTATGTTTTTTCTATAAGTAGAGAGAAATAGACGAATTCAGGTTACTCAGATGCGTCATAAAAATTATTGCGATTAGAGATGTTCATACCTATTGTTAGAGAGGTTTTAAATGTACTTTATATCGCTACTTTTATAATACATATTATAGACAGCAAAAAAGGAATCTCGTAAAGATGAAATACGACTCCGATTGGATAATTCTTTTATGTATACTTTACTTTTTGCTATAACAATATTTCATAAGGATAGTTTTTCTTATTATATTAATATTGAAGAACATATTATAATGGTACTCATTATTACAAGTACTAAATATGAATTTAAAAACTTCAAAGATTGCTTCAAAGATTTAATGTTTTTTCTTTCTGTTAAAAAAAATGAGAGTAGTGGGAAAATTATTTTTGTTTGCAACGTATTAATCGACAATATAGTCATGTTGGAATCCATATTTATTTTCCGTTATTATTCCAGTGTGTCCTGTAAAAAGAAACAATGAGTTAAAGTGGAATACAATTAAATTTCAATCGGAAGATATGTAAAAGACACAATTTTCGACGTAAACGTATAAATGAAAGCTCTTAAGTTCATTTAGACGATTAGATGTGTAAATAAGCCCATTTCCTGCAACATTATACAAATCACGTTTAATACGCGATCCCGCTTAATACGCGACTTTTGACCATTCCCTTGAAACGCGTCTTAACCGGGTTCCACTGTAATTGGCAAAACAATTATCAAAACAACTCCTCAAATTTTATTTCAACTCAAAATTACCCAGCAATAACCAATCCCACCATTAACCACCCAAACTAATTCGCGAGGTCACAGAAGCTGAATCTAGTTAACCTCCGGAACAAAACATTTCAGCAATTGACACAACTAATCACATAATAGCTAACGTTAATGTAGAAAACCCTTTAATCCCTACAATTACAATTAAAATTGCAGATGAAAACATACAATGTCTAATGGACACAGGTAGTTCCATTTCACTGATGTCAAAATCCTTCTTTGATACAGTAAAACATAAACTTAACTATAAACACTTAGGCAGATCAGTTTCCATTTCAACAATAAACTCACAAGTACAATTTAGTGGATGCATTAGCGCATCATTTAAGATAAAAAAACAATTTTTTAAACATCGTATATTCATCTCTAAAATTTCAGACAAATCACCCTTCACCATCATCCTCGGATATGATTTCATTTCAAAATATAATGTGCTTATTTTCCCAGAAATTGGATGTTGTAAAATAAAAAATGATTTCATTTATTTCTCAAACCATCCAAGGGGTAATTTGAATAGCAAAATTGAAAATGAATTAAATCATAATCAAAACTTCCTATTTTCTAGTGAAGTTACTCCAGAGGAGATTTTAGAGGGGAGTGAACTTTCAAAATTTGTTAATGCTGACCCGTTCATCCCTAAAAATGTTAAAGATGAGCAGGAAGGTAATATAATTAAAATAGCTCAAAATGTACAATTGAAACCAGGGGAGGAATCGTATATTAAGGCTAAATTAAACTTAACAAACAACCTAGTAAATAAAGACCTTATTTTTATCCCCAATGTCAATGAGGGAAAATTTATTTTGCATGAGGCGTTGTACTCCTTCGGTCATGAGAATGAATACAGCACACCACTCACAAATCCATGTAGTAAACAAAAAGGAAATCAAATTCAACAGTGGGTAAACTGCTATATATATGCAGAAAATAAATCTAAGAAAATAGTTAAAATAAATAAAAACACGGAAGTGGGTACAATAGAACTAGTGGAAGATATTCAAATTCCATTCGATGTTAAAGACAAGAAAAATTTTTCAACGCCTCCACCTACAGTTAATGAAGTCATAAACATAATTCAACCGAATCCAGAAACAATTAATTTAAGGAAGAAAGAGTTTGAAGAAGCCAAATTAACATTGGAACATTTAGAAAAATTTCAGCAGGAGAAACTAAAATTAGTATTAAGAGAAAATTTCCAAGCATTCTCCAGCTCTTTAAATTCACTAGGACACACAGACATCATAGAACCTCAGATACATTTCACTACAGATTACCCTATCAAAACTTTACCTTTTCCGATTCCACAAGCATTGCAAGCTGAAACCAAGAAACAAATTGAAGAAATGGTACAAGCAGGGATAATCGAAAAAAACGTAGCATCTTGGGCATGTCCCATGCTACTAGTGAAAAAAAAATCTATAGGGTCTAAACCAACTGCATATCGTATGACACTGGATCTTCGATTGTTAAATGCAGTAATCCAACATTCCAGTTATCCCATACCCAAAATACAACAGATTATAACTAAGATTGCCGGATACAAATTTTTCTCATCACTTGACATGCCCTCTGCTTATCATCAAGTAAACTTACCTGACAAATATCAGGAAAGAATTTGTTTCACAAGTCCTTTTGGGACATATAAATTAAAAAGAATGCCTCAGGGACTTAAAACATCAGCAGGGCACTTTCAGGCTTTGGCCGACTCAATTGTTGAGGAAATAAATGTTCCGGGTATCATCAGCTACATCGATGACTTTGTCATCTGTGCAAATTCATTTGAAGAAACACTAAGTAAATTAGACAAGCTTCTTAAAGTTTTTAGAAAACACAACCTCACCCTCAACTTAGAAAAATGCAAATTTCACAAGACATCAATAGACTATCTGGGATTTAGACTGGAAAATCAGAAGATTTATCCAATAACCTCTAATATAGTAAAAATAAACGGATTTCCGAGACCTAAGACTAAACGTCAGGTGAAGAAATTCCTTGGCCTCTGTGGCTTTTACCGGACTCTCATCCCATCTTATGCAGAACTTTCAGATCCATTAGTCAGGCTGACATCGGTTAATAAGAAATTTGAATGGACAAAAATAGAAGACCAAGCTTTCCAAAATCTACAAAAAATTTTTTTCGAAGCTCCTTTCCTAAGACAACCGGACTATAACAAAACGTTTATACTTAATACAGATGCCTCGTCTTTCGCTATTAGTGCGGTGTTATTACAACATCATGGAGAACACCTTCTCCCAGTGGCATACTACTCCAAAGCACTCAGAAAGGCAGAAATTAATTATCCAGCAATTCAACAAGAACTCATGGCAATAGTTAAAGGCATACAAGCCTTTTGCCACATTCTGTATGGTCGTAAGTTCATTATTCTATCTGACAGTAAGCCGTTGGACAAATACAGGAAAACGACATCACCAGCTAGTATTGTAACTAGATGGTTAATGGAGTTAGAAGAATACACATTTTTCTTCAAGCACATTCCTGGTCATCAAAATGTTCTGGCAGATTACCTATCCAGAACTCCTCTTGACAAAAACTCAATTGAATTGCTGTCAGACCCCGATCTAATTAATTCAGAAGAATTATTACCAGTAATACAAGACACAACTGAAGTTGGAAACAACGAAGTCTGCAACATAATTAGGAAGAACTCTAATGTAAAGAATCTTGATATAGAATTAGAAGACATATTAAAGGAGCAGAAAAAGGATAAATATGTTAAGAGAATTTTTAATGCAGTAAGAAAAAACAATAGCGAAGCTAAATATAAATTCAAGAATTATTCCATTTGTTCCAGTACAAAACTACTTTTATATACAACCAAACCTAAGCAGGATAATTTAGAATATAATAACAAAATTGTAATACTGGCAAGTCTAAAGGAAAAATGCATAAGGGTAAATCATCTCACCCACTTTGGGATTGACAAGACTTATCAAAACTTATGCAAGAAATTTTTCTGGAAGGGAATGTTCTCGGATGTAGTTAATTACGTCAAATCATGTGAAAAAGGCCTCACTATTAAACCTCAACGTGTACCTGCAGCACCTTTACAGAAATCAATAATACCTACCAGACCTGGACAACTTTTGTCGTTAGACTTGGTTGGTCCATTCAGAAATGGTAAACACATACTTACCGTCATCGACCACTTCAGCAAACACTTAAAGCTTTATGCACTAAAGAACATTACAGCAATGCATGTCGTTTACGAAATTTTCAACTACGTAGTAACCTTTGGCAGACCAGAAATGGTACTTTCAGACAATGGAAGCCAATTCAAAGCACATATCTTTGATGAATTCAATAGAACATTAGGGATTAAGTTAAGGAATACCACGACAGCACATCCGGAAGCGAATTCGGTGTCTGAAAGAATCAACTTCTCTATAAAATCTACAATTAAAACGTTAATGGCAGAAGGCTATGATTTCTACACAGCAGTAAAAATTCACGAAAGCATCTACAATAGTTCATTTCATAATACCATTAAAACTTCACCCAACAGAGTGCATTTTGGAAGAGAATTGCCTAACTTAATTGACACATTCAATCCAAGTGCTTACCAAAACAGATTAGATGTCCATAACGATTATTATGTACTAGTCAACAACCTACAAAAATTGTATGAACAGGTGCATAGCAATTTATTATATCATCAAGAAATCTAGAACACCAAACAACATTTAAAAGCAAAATTAAGACAGCCTAGAATTGGAGATGACGTTTATCTTGACAATTCTAATAAGTTTAAACAAGCATCACAAGGTCCTTTCAAGATACTCGAAAAAAGCTCAGATGTCATATTCAAAATCCAGCTGAAAGATCAACCTAATTCACGAATTCAAAAGGTACACCTGAACAGATTGTTTCCCATTGTGGAGAGGAAGAAATATCTTATCCAGCAGGAAGCAGCTAGTCCAAGTGTTACTACTGCAGCAGATAATATTCCAGATACAGTCAATCCGAATCAGACATCAAGTGATCAATCTTCACAAGATGTGACAATAGTTAAAGCATCAAAACGAGCAGCTCCTAAAATCACAAGTAACTACAACCTTAGACAGACAGCCAGAAGGAAGAACAAGTAGACTTTTTTTTGTGCGCACAACATCTTGTCTACAGCTTAAATTTTTTTTCTCTGAACTTTTTTGCTGGCAGAAAATCTTAAGAAATGAAATTTTTTTTTGCACTTCCATATGAACTATCTGTTTATTAATCATTCATATTTTATATATTTTAGATTTTAAGAACGATATCAGTTAAAGACTTTCAGCAACAGTATGGGTCATGCTTGACCATTGTGTTTAATCTTCAGTAAAGTGATCTCCTTAATTGTTATAAAAATTAGTCACTATATGTAAGTACATTTTTTGTTTCCATATTTTGTTTATGTTCAAGGATTTTGTGAACATGTCACACCAGTCTCAATGTGTTTAGTATATTGAGTTTATTTTTTCCTCAAAGTCTTGGTGACATTGAGTTTTTTCTTTTTTTTGCTCAAGTAAAATTTAACTTGGAGCATATTTTGGTTCCTGTTTGTCAGGAAAAGTTCAAAAATTGAAGAGATGATGTATACACTCTTAGTCAATATATTTTATGCAATAATTCGTCAATTACAAGGATTTTTTTTTTTTTTTTTTTTTTTGTAAATATGTTATATATTTTTCTCAACTTTCCTAAAATTCTTCAATTTCCAATTCTATTTATGTTATTTGTTATATATATATTTTTATGTATTTGGTATTAAGCTTATTTTTTTTCAATAGTGCAACAACTATTTAAGAAAAAAAAAAAAAATACATACCAGCACAATACCACATACAGCTTTGTGGCAATATTAATGATGCAATTTATTTACCAAAATTTATGTACGTCTATTTTTTTGTTTGAATATTGTGTTTATATATCTCTTTGAATCCTAATTTGAGTATTATGTGTAATATGTTTGCAATATGTCTATACAAAGTTTTGAACAAATTTATTTTTGTGTTATAACTTTATTCATATTTAGAGATTTATGTAGATGTGTTTATATTGAGGAAAATTAATTTTCAATACATACAGGGTAATTGTTTTGGAAATGATTTTTTTTTTTCTCTTATTTAATACACATTTATCAGAGGTGTGGATAGAACGCATTTCAGCTATCTGAATATATGCAAAAACACCCTCTGAATTTGATTGGAGAAATTTTCCCATGCTCCAGGGACAGTATGTGCACAATACTTGTCTCTGGTTATGTCAAATTTATACATTTGTTTGGAATTATTATCAATGATGTAATTCATGTAATGTATAGGGATATATCCCCTCTTTTTTTTTCCTAAATTGAGTCTTATAAAAAAAAATTCCAGGGTAACAATTTTCCATATGGGCCCATAACTTTTCTTCAGAAGTCGACTACATTACTTCATTGCTTCATTCATGCTTATTATTAAAAAAAATGCTAGGTTGCATTTTTTGTGGTTTACAAAATGTAATTTGTTTACTTATGCATACAGATGCATGATATGTATTTTTCTTTCAGAAAAGTAATTGTAAACAGTAATGTACATGTAAACTTACCAAGGGTAAGATTGTCAGGGGGTGTTCGCAAGGAACTGTATGAATAAAACATGGTGTTAATGTACACCATACTTGTAAACCCCATGTAACGAGAAATAACCAGAATTTTTTTTGCTAAATTACCATTAATTCAAAATATTTTTTTTCCCTTGTTCTTCGGGAGTAATGTCATAATGAATTATGACATTTTTTCTTAAGTCATTAATTAAAATTATGGCAATTATAATTTGGGAAATTTTATTATAAGCTCGTTAATTATTCTTTAAAATTTAAATCATTAAGCTTTAATTACGTTAGTAGTTTGCTTATTTCACCTCAAAAATCCCAACTTTAATTTTGTAAATCAATTTATATAATTTTCGGAATTTAATTAAGATTGTTTTTCTTCTAAAAACAACCTTAAGTGTCAGAAGTAATATAACTTCATTTGTTTTTTTTAATCTCTTTAATAAACGCAACGCATTAATTTAAATTATAGTTACAATAACGCTAAAAGTTCGTTAGCTCCAGCGTATATCATAACAGATTACAATGGAGATATTTTTGCAACGGTTTTTCTATCTACTCTAAATGAAGAAATAATATTTTAAAATTAACTTTATACTCATAATCCTTCTTCTAAAAATAAAAGTCAGTATTTTAACATCCGTTTCTTTAACTTTTAAGTCTCAATTAATTTTTTCAACGCAAGCGTAAACTTTAATGTACGAGTACGTTTTTTCCTATTTTCAAAACGAAAATTTGAATTTGCCTGGCCATTTTGAATCGGAGATGTATCGTTTACTTTCCCCCTTTCCTCACAGAAGCACACGCACAGGTTTGCCGTGGACGCTGCGCTTGGCGCGATTTTCGGATTTCGCCGCACCACCATTTGGAGCTAGTTAGCGCTGGAGTGGTGCAGGCATTGCACATGTCGGAGAGAGCGCCAGATAGCATTTTTAGCGATTGGATTTGGCGGCCATTTGCGTTTTTGGAGAGGGGCAGGTACGCGCTTTTTCGGCAGTTGGGTGCTGGGAATTCAATGACGAAGGATGTATAATTGCTTCTCTCCCTTTTTTTTCTTTTATACATCGTTGGGATGTTATTTTCGAGGTGGCATAATGCCATATCTTCATTTTTTTACTTTAATTCCTTAATACTTATATAATTCTATTTAAATTTATCTGAAAAGAAATCCCTTTCTCGTAATTATGATATTATATAAATTTAAGTGTAAACTTAACATTATGGCTTTTTTTAATCTGATCTTTTCAATTATGCATAATGCAAAATTTCTGATTTTCTCTCTTCCCTTAGATATTGTTTATAAAAAATAAACAGATTGGTTTAACAACCTATTTCTCTTCTCTTTTCTTTCACATTTATTTTTATTCCAGTTTTTAGCAAATTTCATCTATGTTTTTAGCAAAGAGTACAGGTAACGTTCTGTTTAATAATTATTGTGATTGCACGATTTAGTGAATGTTTTATTCTTTAGAATCTAAAATATATGGATGGAACATTTTCAAAATTATATTTGAAAGATGCATTATTTTAAACATGATTTTATATATTAATTAATGATCTCATTCAATTAGGAAAATTGAACTTTGATAATTTTTGGGAACATTTAAGAATGCATATGTTTGTATAAAAAATTGATAGGATTTATTTTATTTAATGAATATAAATTCACCCTTAAGAGGGCAGCCAATATTTTGGTAATTCCATCTATACTTAAGCAATTAATGGGTTATTGCCAGACTTCATTATTACACACATTGCTGTTTGACCTTGAAGAATGTGATGCAATACCACCAGATAATGTTTTTTTCCTTTTCATTTTGTATGAATCATGGGTGTAAGTTGTGATAAGTAGTCAAGACCAGGATACGATTACTGCAGGGGTAAGCTTCCAACAGTATTTTAGTATAGAAAATTGCACCTTTTTTAAATTCAGAATTTTTGTTTTTAATAGGGCAAAAATACTCTTATAAAACACCAGTGCAACTGTGCCCCTGTATTAATTGACTCTGGTCAAGATTGAAAATATTTTGAACATACACTCCCCCCCCGCCCCTTTTCAAATACTCTATGTGCGCCCACACAAAAGCACAACATACATTACATTATATATGCGGTAAAATTTAATTATGTCAAAACTGTATTTAAAAAAAAAAATTGCATATGTATGTAAAATATTGATATGTGTAGATTGTAATTGGAAAGTTAAATTAGAAACAGCAGTTGAAATTTAACAAATCTCCAAAATTTACTTTGAACAACACACACAAAGATCTTACACAACAGTTCAATGCGAACAACATATATTAAGCTTATATGTCATTTTAAGACAATAACTGAAGTATGTTAATTAAACTATTGAAATTGTAAATAATTAATATATACCATATAAGGGGTTTCAAATAATCTCTGAAAATTCTGTTTCATCAGAAAATACTTGAACGCTTTCAAAATAACAAAAGGAAAAACATACAATCAAGATTATACATGTTCAACTGTAGTTTGTTTACAATCATCAATTATTATAACAGGTTAATTATAATAAAAAACACCTTTTATTGTGGCACACTTAGATTTTTTAAAAGTTCTCAGAAATATCTTGTAGTACATTTTCTTGCAGACTGGAGAAGCATTTGATGATTTTTTTTTCTTTGGAAGCAATTGTATTACTAAGGCTGACAAAGAAATTACTAGAACTAGGGCACAATTGTTTTGTATAGCAACTGGGAATATCTCCTTTCCCAACTTAAATATTTAGTTATTTTTCTTCAAAACAAAATTATTTGCCCTCACCTCAACGTTAAATCGGAAATTTTATGTAAGATGCTTGTGTTTTATGTTTTGGAAATAGAATTGAACTGTCCTACAGCAAAAAAATTAGAATAATTTTTACTAGCGGATCGGCTTGGGTCAGGTGCAGCAGAATTTGCATTTAGGGCTGTGCATATATAACATTAACAACTTTTTGCTAATTTTGGACCCCCCCTCTTTCGATATCATTCGTTATCATCCCTCGAATCTGATCTCTGTTCACACAAATCTGAAAAATAGAAGACGAAAATTTTAGAATTTAGGCATCATTTGGGTGGTCCCAGATTCGAAATATTATGAGTGAACACAAGCAAATGTAAAAGGAAAATTTTACTATTTCAACATTAACTCTGTTCCCACAGTCAAAAAAAAAAAAAAAAAAAAAAAAAAAAGGTGGAGGAGAGATTTTATATTTTCTGCATTATTAATTTTACAATTTCGGGTCCTGCAGACCTGAAAAATCCAAATACTGAAATCTAAAAAATAAAACAAAATACAAATTTTACTACTTTTTATCCCACGAACTATGGAAAGAAAAGATGAAAATGTTGCAATTTTGGAATTATTTCATGTCCTCCATACCCAAAACATCCCGATAGAAAATTCTATTTTGGAAATAATTCGGGTTCAGCGAATTTGAAAGAAAAGGTGAAAACTTTACATTTTTTCATAATAATTTTATAATTTTGGTTTTATTTCAGGTCCCGCAGACCCAAAAATCAAAAGAAAGAAAACAGAAATTTCCTTATTTCAGATACAGCAGACTCAGGAAAAAAAAAAAAAAAAAAAAAAAAAAATTATAATCTCACATTGTTTTTGGTCCTACTCACACAAAAAAGAAAAGGAAGGAGAAAAATTACTATTTCAGTGCTACTTCTGGTCCCAGAGACACAAAGAATCTGAGGGAAAGAAAAAAAAAAAAACATCTCTATTACAATGATATTTCAGGATCCATGGACTAAAAAAAAAAGTAAAAATTTACAATTTTTGCATTATCTCAAGTTCCAAAAACCCGAGGGAATGAACTGTATACTAAATGTGAATTCTACTAGAGTTTTCAATTAAGACTGTTTTCATCTGAGGTGTATACCAGGCAGTATAATGAGCACTTTTTACCTGGATAGCCTGATAAAAATGTTGTTCATTATTACGGATCTTGCATTGATTAATTATTTATTTCATTCAATTTATATGGCATGGTAAATTTATACTTTTTGGAGTACAGTCAATCGGGTAGGGTAGCACGGGGTAAATGTGGGTCACTCTCATCCTGGGGCAATTATGGGTCACCTAGTTTTTATCACTATGGAATCTACTAAGATAAATTCTAAAATAGTGGATAGGCTCTCCGATTAGTCTACTTTATTATGCATAAAAAAGTTTTATTTTAATTTTGCTGCACAATGTGAGTTGAGATGTTTTTGTAACATGCTACAAAATCATCTTTTAAAAAGACTGTCTTCAAAAATTACACTTTTTACTAAGATCCATGTCACATTAACATAAGTGTTCAGATTTTTTTTGTTTATGCTTATTTTAAATATAGATACTATAAGGTTTTTAAATACATGCACTTTTTATTCCTATTTGTTTTTAAATAGACTCTAGATGTATACACAATTATGTCCCAAATACCTGGGGTAATTATGCGTCACTGGGGCAATCCTGGGTCAGCATGTTTTTTCCATTTTTTATGGCATTTTTCTAATTTTAGACATGCAATGCAATTGTTAATTTATGATTTTAAGAGTTAAAAAAATATTTAAAAAATAAATATACAGTATTGTAAACCTAAAGTAACTTTCGAAGTAAACCAGATAAAATATTTTTATAAACATCTCTTTTTTATACTTTAATTGTTAACTATCAGCACATGGTAAAACATAAGATACAAATCATTAAGAAAATATAAACCCCAAAAATATTCATGTTGCTTAAAAGAACAAAGAAGTATTGTAAAAAAACATAATTGTTTTTTCAACTAACAAGTAAAATGTTTTAAAGCATGCTTTTTCCTTTAACTTTAACCATATTAGGCTATGTAGGGTAACTGCCATTGTTTGAATATTAGTTTTTAGGCCTAATTGTTAGAATATGGGGAAACACATGTGCTAGATTCATATTTTTATAATGTGGAGCAGTTAATTTAAAGAAAACTATACATCCAAATAAATCAGTCAAGTGCAAATTTTACTCATGCACAAAGTGCTCCGTATGATGGCTATTTATCAGTAGATTCACCTTATATATAACAGAGACCTTGTACAAAATTTAAACTTGCATTTGTGCCAAGCATTCCTCAAAAACAGATTGCAACGACACATTTTTCTAGGTTGATATCTTGGCTAATAAGCAACAAATGTTTTTAAAAATCATTATTAACTACCGGGTGTCCCAAAAAGGACTGACTGATTTTAAAATTCAATAACTTGCAAACGGTGACAGATATTTAAAAAATTCTTACAGGAGGGTTATGCATAAGGTCAAAAGTTTTATTACAGTGATTTTCGATTTTAGTTCGAATTACAAACAATAGATGGCTCTGCGATCAGTAGACGCTGAATTCAGGCTCGATTTTTGGTACTTCGTGGCCCGGATAATACATTTCCATCTCCTTTTTCAGCATGGAACAAGAGAAAGGACCAGAAATCGAGCCTGTATTTAGCGACTATTGCTTACAGCGCCATCTATTGTTTGTAATTCGAACTAAAATCGAAAATCACTGTAATAAAACTTTTGACCTTATGCTTAACCCTCCTGCAAGAATTTTTAAAATACCTGTCACCGTTTGCAAGTTATTGAATTTTAAAATCAGTCAGTCCTTTTTGGGACACCCGGTATCTTTGAATGACACTGCATCAATATGTACCCTACAAGTGTCCTTCAGCTCTCTTGCTAAGCACCTGCAAAGTAAAGTTTGTACATAACAGAAAAATGTGATTTTCGCAAACATCCCGTAAAAATAAATGGCATTTTCATTTATTTTTTATATTTAAAAAAAAAAAAAAAAGCTTTAATGATGAAAATTTCTACTTTACAGGTAATTTCCAAAAACTTATAAAAATATTTATTAATACTTCATAAAGACAGTGACCCACAATTGCCCGGCTGTGACCCATAATTACCCCGTTTCCAGGGTAATTATAGGTCACTTAAAAAATTCAATTACAAAATAAATAAAAATATTTTGGGTAAACTGAGTGTTTTATACAAAAGCTACAATACTAAGTCAACTTCATGCCAAATTTGAAAATTTCATCTTTTAAATTTTCCTAGATATTGCAATCTTATTGTTTTCTGACCCATATTTACTCTGTGTCGCTACATAAAGGAATCCAATTTTTAGCTTATTGCTGGATTCTTTTACAGAAATCAACTATGTTTTTGCTTATATTTGTATTTCATGTACCCTTGATGAAGTGAAATGCTATATAAGCTTCCTGCTACATCCATCCAATTGATCTAGTATTTGTTTATGATACGTCTCTTAATGGTTCAACATTATTTCGCTGGTTATTTGTATCTTTTGTCATTAATAGATTATTGTATCAAAATTTGGTGGGTTTTCGTATGTTTTATATGGATTAATCATCCACAATGTGCTAGTGAATTAGTGGTATTGTGCTTTATTTTGTGTTACAAGTCATAGGTTCCATTTTTATTTTGTATAATGTCAGTGTTATGTATTGAGGCTAAATTTATTAATTTAATTTTAGTAATTGGAAATAGATGATGAATTGTAATTATATAATGGTTATATATATATATATAACCATTAAATAAACATTACCGCCCACCAACAAACAGCAGATATATAAAACAATACAAATATTACATATACAAAAAACAGCAGATATATATATATAAGTTCAAAAATAAAAATACTAATTCAGTTTATAAATTTAAAATTACACATAATTGCCTTAATTTCACTTCGAACCATTCAACAAAAAGCTGGAGATGTGAGTCACCTTGTTTTTTAACGACTCCAACTTCAACTCTTGTGCCCAAAAATGGGTGTGACTCCAACTCTGATTCTACAGCAGTAGCCAAAATACACAACCCAAGTCATATCTGTGAGCTTTTTTAGTAAGTATAAATTTAAGAGCTATCTTTAATGGAGAATAATCCAAATATTGAATTTATTTTTACTGATAGATACCAAGTCTTTCTTAATAAATTTGAAAATTTACGATCCTTGGATTCAGCAAGATTCTTTTGAAAATACAATAAAATTGATCATAATTTTTCTAAAATTAGAATTTTTTTCTCTTGTCAAATTTATTTTGCTTTCTTATTTATTTACTTATTATTATTTTATCTGGCATCAAAGGTTTGTTTTACCTGTAATGTACTTTTTTTTTTTTTTGTCTTATATGCAAAGGTTTTAAAATATAATACTCAATATAATTTTGTAGCAGAATTATTTTGGACTTAAATAATTCGATCTATATGTTTTAAACTTTTTTTTTTCTTCTTTTTTTTATGAAGGTTTTTTATGGGGGTTTTTATGAAGGCTAACATCAAAGGCAATCCAGTATCCCGTACTATAATACTGCAATACATTTAAATACAAATAAACTTTTTATCAATGACTTAATATAAGCATATTTTTGAGAAAAAATTGGATCAAGACAGTATGTTATATGGCATTGCAGATAAGTTATAATTTATTAAAATTAACAAAGCAAAAAAAAAAAAAAAAAAAAAAAAACAATACCAAAATATATGCATAATAAAGTACTATATTAGAAAGAAATTATTAAACGTTATAAAAATGAAATACAGTAGATCTTTATAATGCAATTCTCCACGTAATATACGGCATCTCAGATACAAATGAAGCAATTTGCAGTTAAGAAGCACCTGCATTCTACATTGCAAAAAAAAAAAAAAAAAAAAATGCTACTCTCTAAAGGACTAAATTTGATGTATTAGTTCATCTTAATCTCCTTAATCTAGAGATTTTTGATGAAAAAATTTCTATTTATTATAAACATGTTTTAAAATGAGTGAAATAATGAATGATTTGGTCCAGGCATATTTCGACTATGATTATAAAGTAAATTTAACAATGTGTGAAATGATCTATATTATGCAAAAATTTATAATCTGTGCAACTCCTGGTCCCAATTAACACAAAATAAAAATACTCTACTGTATTTTGATATAGGTTGCTTAAGACATTTTAGTCATGTTTATAAGGTATGCTTAATGATAATTTATAATTATGATCTATATAACGCACAACTTCTCAGTTTTAGGTTTGGAGATATAAATACTGTATTTACAAACTACATGTCTTTAAAATGTTACCTTTGAGGTTCTGGCTTTTCGGGTATTTTCTGTTGCTTTGTTAATTCAGCTTTCTTCCTTTTTGTCTCAGCAGCAGCACTCAAAATGCTACTAGAGGTTGAACGAGATATAGTACCTGATGCAGTAGGTAATCGAAGTTGAGAAGATTCTTGTGCATGAGAGATCAGTTCTTCTTCAGTTAGTTTACGGTCATCTACAAGTGGTTCATCTTTTTCCGATTCTGTAATGTGGACTTTCTCTAATTTAAAAAAAAAAGTATATGTATTTTTAACATTTTCGTTTTAACTACAACATATATAAAATGATCACAATCAAAATTCTTGCTAAAGCAACTTTGTTACAGATCACATGCAAAACAGATCCTGGAATTGGGTTTCTATAATTTCAAAATTCTAGTAATTTAAGGCTATTAAGCCTGGAATAGATTAACCCTTTAACCGGCTGGCCCAGATTTTTCCATTTCTAGAAATCATGTTAAATTGACTGCAGACAAAAATATTTAAAGATCATTTTATTTTGAATCATATATAGAATAAAGTGATGTTAAGGATACTATAGCATCAAACTGTGATTAATAAATATATATATCTTGGACTTTACAAGCATTTTTATAAAAATATAGGGAAATCCTCAGACGGTGAAAGGGTTAAAATTGTAATGGCGCAGCCATGATTATCATTTGAGAGAAGTTTTGAAAAAAAAAAAAGGCATGTATTTTTTTCATTTTTTGTACAAAAAGGAAAAAAAAAAATACAAAACTATACATTTTTCCCCCAAACCCACCAAAAAAATTTCCAAGATCATAACAAGAGTGAAAACAGAACTAATCCTGCAAATGAATCATGTTTTATTTCCCCCAATGAATCATCTCAGACTTGCAAGAATTGTGTCCACATCTGAATTTCCTCAGTCCCTCCTTTTCAATCCTGAGCAGTGATGTAAGTGAGCAGAAAGTGAAAAGACAAGTTTTATCCTACTTGGTAGTGGCAACAGGTTGGCAGCGCATCTTTAATAACACTGATAAACAAGGTTTCTGTTTCTAGCTAAGTATGTGGTAACTTTTATGTTTTAGGTGGAGCTGTGAAAGAATATGCCATTAAAAAGTTTTCATCACCCACAGATTTTTAAAAAATTCAAAATCTTGAAAATCTGGATTTTGTAGTATTTATTCAACACATGTACCTTATGAAATTTATCATTTGGTATTTTAGTAATGACAAGCTTTTAAATAAACACTTATAAAGCTTAAAATTGATATTTAAAACACTGAAAATATGCATTGTTTATAAAGTTTCAGAAAAAAATGTAGAAGAATTTTTGTAAAAAGAAATGATATTAATAAGAAATTTCATACTTTATGTAGCGGTAAATGTCTTATCTGTGGATGCTCTCTTATAGGCACAATCACTAGCTTCCCTAATAAGGCCCCAACAGTAATCTCCGAGCATATTAGGGGTCCACCTGCCTTGATATCGGGTTTCCATTGCAGAAATATCCTGGTGGAAGCGCTCTCCATGCTCGTTGCTCACAACTCCCATATTTTTTGGGGAAAAATTTAGATGAGATGCTAAAAAGTGAATTTTCAACGACATTGAACATCCTAAATCTTTTTAATATGTCTTTAATTAATGTTTCATAGTTAGACCTCGATGATTTCCTAAGAAATGTGTCACAACATTTTTAAAATCGATCCATGCTGCTTTTTCTAAATCACTTAATGTATCAGCAAAATTTTGTCCTTCATAAGGTGTCTAATATGTGGGCCAACAAAAATACCCTCCTTAATTTTTGCATAGCTTAGCGATGGAAATTGTTCTTGCAGATATTGAAATCCACGACCTTCTTTATTCATAGCTTTAACGAAATTCTTCATCAATCCCAACTATATGTGTAAAGGTGGAAGAATAACTTTCTTTTTATTGATTAGAGGAACGTTTTGGATATTTTTTTCACCTGCAATATATTGTTTGCGCTCTGGCCACTTTTTTTTGATATAATGCTCATGCTTTGCTCTGCTATCCCACTCGCATAGGAAACAGCAATATTTTGTATAACCTTGTTGCATACCAATAAGAATAGCAATTACTTTAAAATCTGCACATATTCTCCAATCATGATGTGAGTAATCAATTTCATCAAGCAGTATCTTCATATTTTCATAAGACTCTTTCATTATGCGAGAATATGCTATTGGAACAGACGGCAGGGCATTTCCATTATGAAGAAGCACGGCCTTCAAGCTGGTTTTCAAACCATCGATGACAATCACGATTGTTCCAAGTTATATTGACAATTTAAAGCAGACATTAAACTACTTATATCATTACAATAGCATAAATCATTTTTCTTGAAAGAAAATGTCAAATATTTCTTATGTCGATCTCGATAAATAGATATCTTTGCATTGTTTTTCAAGAAATTCCAACCTTGCAATCTTGATCCAAGCAATTCTGAGTTTTTCTTTGATAAATTTAAGTCTCTCACAAGATCATTTAATTCTTCTTGAGTAATTAGGTATGGTTCTTCATTTATGCCAAGAGAATAGTTTATATCAGATGTAGAGGAAGTTTCAGATTCATCAATTTTCATTTCTTCTGATGCATCGTCATATGTAAAATTATCTGGAGGTTTCAGTATTAGTAAATCATCATTATGTAATACTGGTCGCATTGCTGAATCTAAGTTCGGTACTTAATTTTATGTTTACTTCTTGCAGAGAATCCTTTAATTTTTGTAATACAAAAGTAGCAGTCAGTTATATGATCCTTCAGCTCGCGCCATATCATGGGTATAGCAAAGGGCATATGCTTTCTAGTACCTTTCATCCACGCCCGGATGTTTGTAGCACATAGTCTACAAAAAGAATGAGGTGCCCATTTATTATCTTGTTCATCTACTTTACATCCAAAGTGCATCTGATAGGCAGTCTTTATTAGCGGCGTGAAAGCACATCGATGCTTTTTCAAAGTTAGCTCCCCGCACACATTGCAAAAGAATCGGGTTCATTAACGCATCCTCTAGACATTTTTCACATATTTTAGAGGAAAACAGGATAATTATAATCAAAATTTAAGTAAACGTCTTACAGTACCAAGAAATAGCAGTACACTCGCCCCGAAAGATGAGTTTCAACTGTCACAGATTTGCGTTAAAGCCAAATACTGTTGGGGTGGCTAGCGCTGTCTGTTCAAGGGCGCTAACATAAAATTTATTAGGGGGACATCTGTTTCTACTCTCTTGCTGTATCCTCTATCGTTGTAATAAGAAAAAAGAATGTTTGTGTGATTCAAACTTATGTAAGAGAATAATGTAATATAATTATAATGCCTATAAGATGCCTACATACTCCGAAATGTATAAATGAAATTTCTCAAAATTGGAGGGTGATAGAAAATTTTTACAAATATATTATTTTTCACCAGCTTGAAATCTATAAGAAACACCCAATGTATATGGAGAAACAGAAAATTCGTTAAAATTTGTTTATCAGTGTAATTATCTAAATCACTAGTAAGAGAAAAATCCCTGCCGGCTTGGCCTACAGGCAGAGGTAGATTTCAAAGTTAAGTACTAATTTCACCAACAAAAACTAAATCAAGATTACAGATAAACCCAGATTAACAATTTTATCTAGTCGCTTTTGGCGAATTTTTAATTTCTTTTTCTGTAAAATCTGGTTTTATAAGAATTATATTAAGGTGGTATTTAAAAAATATATTTTTCCATGTTCAACAGCTCGAAATTTTCTGACACATTTTCAGACTCATTTTTAAAATAAAAACATGAAACTTGGTGACGTGACTTTTTGAAGGGATTTATAAGCGACTTGTGTTTTTATTTTTTGTTCAATTAATTAGATCTTGATTTACAAACAATTATTTTCTCAGCACAACCATTTTCTTCATTTCCAGCACTATTGCTTTGGAAAATTCAGTTCAAAATGCCCACTTTGACAACATTTTAAAAAATATATTCTGTCTTTATGAAAAAATCGACCAACAAGAACGAAAATGTGCAAAAATATCACGTTTAATATGCGAACGGTTGTTGCGCGATCCCACTTAATATGCGATAAATTTTTGGTCCTTTGAGGAAAAAAATCACGATTAAGACACTAATTCATTGATCGCATATTAAGCGAGATCGCGTAACAACTGTTCGCGCATTAAACGTGGTATTTTTGCATTAGCTTTATGGCCGATATTAAAGGGATCGGGAAAAAATTCGCGTATTAAGCAGGATCGCATATTAACCATGAGCGTCTTAACTGGGTTCGACTGTATATGTAACTGGTATTCGAAAACGATGTTTTCACCAAATTGGCGTGTAAAAAATTGCACCAAACCCAGTACGTATAAGATATCTGTGCCTAACAGTCATTTACATTATTGTAATTACTTAGCATCAGAAAACAGATTGAAGATTATTTGGTATATTTTTATTGTATGGGCTTTGGCGTGATAGAGAAAATGGCCTTGGCGAGTGCAGTGAATTTTATGTATATTTACTGGCAACCTATTTACTTTTTATATACATATAAGCATTTTTTTTTCAATATTTATGATATTTATTTAATGTAAAAAAAAGCTATTATCTACTTTTAAATACGAACAGAAATAATCTGTGGTTCTACTTTATTATCACATCGGCCAAAAAAATATCAGCAAACTATAAAATTAAATGCCAATAATGGGTGATCGTAAATGTCAAATTACTTAACATTAAACACTTTACATGTGTTTGTTACATCATCAAGTGATTTTTAATTCGACGTTTTATTTTTATTAATGTTTTACTAATTTATTTTTTCTTTCGTTATCTCCATCAACAAAGCTTAGGGCCAAGCTTTAAAATTCTGTGGTTTAGATCTAGACATGAATTGCTTCTCACACGGGCAATTATATGTTTCGTGAGTACTACTTAGTTATCCCGTCGACCAATTTCGCCAAATTATATAAATCGCCAAATCACTCATCAAATTGTACAAATTGACAATTTTTATTTTAACCCTTTCAGGAGCAAGCTACTTTTGTTTGTAAAATGCTGAAATTAGTGACTGACATCAGGATTTACAAACAAATTTATTTCAAAATAAGTACAAGTTTTTATTCATGTTCTTAATGAAAGGAAAAAATTCATTTAAATATTCTGGTGCCAATATGCCATTTAGGAATTAAAATTAAGTGGTCCAAAAAGGAACCACTGCCCCTGAAGGGGTTAAATAACGAAAGAACAAATAAATTAGTATAACATTAATAAAAATACAAATAAAACGTCGAAATAAAGATCACTTGATGATGTAAACACGTGTAACTTGTTTAAAGTCAAGTGAATGTGACATTTACGATCAACCATTATTGGCTTTTAATTTTATAGTTTGGTGATAGATTTTTGGTCGACGGGATAACTAAATAGTACCGTTTCGTGTTCTAGAATTGGAAAATCAGACAATCTCTATGTCTGCACAGACAATGCAACAACAAAAAATATTGTATACCCACAAGTATTGTGAAATTAAACATACTAGAGACGTGCACTTTCTCTTTTCTTTCTTTTCCATTTAGCCAGACTGAGCCCCAGCAACGTGTGGCCAGGTACAGCTAGTATATTATAAAGCAGTAAGCCCTAAAAGTTCAGCTCGAGCATTTTCAAAAACTTCCCAGTGAATTTTATCAGATTGTATCATTCGACAGAGAATATTCACATGGTGGTTTATGCGTCAAATATAGAGGGATAACTATGATTTTTGGTATTAAATTTCGTATTTTATTGTTATTTTGGATGAAAAGGTTGCCAGTGGTCATTTTTTGGCAAAAAGTTTGTATTTAATTAACTGATATTTAATTAAAAAAGACAACAAAAAAAGTTTTAATAAGACATAATATTATAAAACAAAAATATTTAATTTAAACATGAAATAAATATTCGTAATGCTTAAAGTATAATTTATTGTGAAATTTTACAATTGATACAATATTTGGCGAATTATCGCCTGCGTTACATTAAAAAAAAATCTGAAAATTTGATTAGACTAATTTTGAATTACAATTTTTTTCTCTTTAGTTTTTTTTTTTTTTTTTTTTAATCTAACTGTCACATCATGTGATTACTGTAATTGTGAGTTACATATTATTTGTTTCTTTACGATTTCTATTTTACGTTTGTTGCCAAACAATGTGATTTTAAGCCAAAAATGCGATAAAGGAAATGGATCCAAAAATGGATAGAGGAAAAAGTGTAAATATGGGCACCTTCTTTTGTTTTTGACTTAAAGTGACTTTCATTTAAAAAATTTTTAGATTTTTGACCTTCATTGACAACTATAACAAGTTTAATAAATAAGGGGATGCAAAATAATGATTAATATCAATTGTTTCAATTCAAAAATGAAGATTTATCAAAAGCTTTGAAAAAAGCACCAGAAAAAAATGAGGTGAAAATATGGGCCCTCTCCAAAAAAGGTCACAAAATCTAGTTTAAAAAGTTTTAAAATAGGATAAAACTATACAAAATGGTAGAGAATTTATTTATTACAGAAAAAAATTATTTTCAGAAATTGAAAACATAACTGGCTCTTTCAGCCCGGCACAATCTATGTTGTACATTTGGCACATAGTACATTTAACCCACACTTCTCTGCAAGTGCCTTCACAGAACTTTCCATCTCAAAAGATGTAAGTTGCATCACTCGAGACTGGTTTAGTCCCATTGTTGATATCCAGGTTCATATCATCATCAATGTCCACAAGGGTGGCCACAGTGATGAGTCCAAGGATAAATTGTATCGTTTTGTGAGTCAATTTTTCTTTTGAAGGCCTTTAGTCTTCCCACCCCTACCCCCTGACCGGTCTTTTACTTCGGGAAAACTCAAAAATGTCTTCTTGAGAGCACTTTTGTCAAGCGACTTGGTCAACTGATTTGTGCATGGTGGTCCAGTGATGACACGAATCTTGCCACTCCGCGTCCATGAGTAGTGGTTCTCTTCTTTATGTTAGGGACAGGAGATATGTCGACTGAAGAAACTACATTTAAAGTTCCCAGGAAATATTGCGGTGCTTCAGCAACCTCATCAATTAGCATAGCTAGAGTTTAATGTGCTTGTATATCAAGATAATTCAAAAAAGAGGGGCCCATATTTATACTAAGAAAAGGTGCCCATATTTACACCAAGAAAGGATGCCCATATTTACACCAACTCCAACTAAGAAAGTTGACCACTTTCACATGTAACGTAAGGATGTGCATGACTAAAGGTGTGCTTCTAAAAGTAGTTTAGGATCTTCGCTTTCCCGTTATCACTCTCAAATTATTTTACACTAACTATAAGGGCACAAAAAGAAAACGATTTCAGATACCTGTCAAAAGTTTGCAGTCCGGAACAAACACCAATTTGCACAATAACTCATGCTGCATTCATACTATTTGAAAAAATGGTTCCAACTGCTCTCTATTATCTTATATCAGCAAGTGGCATCATGTACAATCCTGGCAGACAGTCTTCAGCACCTCCAATAGCCACTTCGGGAGGGGTGCCCATTTTTACACCTTCTCCTCTATACTTGTGAGTTGTATTCTCTTTGCTTATTATCTTATTCACCAAACAATGCGATATTAGGCCAAAAAGGCAGAAGAGTGACATAAGCCCGAGCAACACTCACAATAATAGTGTTTTTTAAGTGTATGAGCACATTTGGAAGTAAAGTTTTATATTCAAATATAAATTACAGTAATACCTTGACTTATGCCAGCAATTCGTTTCAAGACTAGCGACGTAAGTCGAGGTACATTTAAAGATAAGCAAAAAAGGATAAGTAATGAAAATTCTCCAAAATCTAATGAGCACATTCTATTGTATTTATGGATTATGTTACACACATTTAACATTAGCAAAAAAGATGCATTTGCAATACAACAATTTGGAATAAATCAGTAAATTGTTAACATACGATTTATTGTTCTAGCTTCCCTGTTCGAGTCTTTGAGGATGTGAAAAAATCTTACAATGAAGTTTGAACCGACCAATTTTTATTTTCTTTCACTTAGAAGCTTTTTCTAACAGCAGAATGAGTTTTCTAAGTTTTTTTAGTGGCTTTTTTTATTTGTCGCTATCACTTGACTGTCGCGGGAATGTTTCCCTTCTTAAAACTGAAATTCTTCAAAAAAGTGCTTCTGTAATTAAGGAATTATTTTGTCCAGACCAGAAGACGTAAATGCGAGGTGACGTAAGTCGAGGGGACGTAAGTCAGGATACTACTGTATATAAAAAGCAGTTATTATGATTGAGTAAAATATTTAAATTCTAGGGTAAATGTGTGCCCCCCCCCCCCCATCACCTATCATATATATGATTAAACCATTTAATTTCAAACATCTAAAATATTTTTCAACATGCTTTACTGTAAAAACATGTCGGTTTGTTGTCCTATTTGTTTGTTGTTCTATGTTTTTTATTCTATTTAATCTGCTCGAATAGACAGATGAAAAACAGTAGCAGACCTGTCAGAAGAGGACATTTATTAAAAAATGTAATGTAACATGTATTGAGATTGAATTTAAGCTACCAGAACCACATATAGCACAAGTGGAGAGGCTGGGAGTTCAAGAAAAACAAATGAAAATGAACCGTCCAAATGTTCTTAAAGTTCAATAATCACTTTCTGGAATCATTGTAATGCTCTCTAATAGTGTGATGACTAGAGAAAATTTAATTCCTGTTGTTATAACAGTATCATTTCCGTACCAAACTTTACTTTAAATGATCAAGTAAAAGAGTCGTTTCTTAATTGCCTGAATTTTGTCCAAGGCATAAGATTGTATAATATCCCAATGGCGTTAGCATCGTTTTCAGCAATGCGGAAGGACATTCCAGATGATAGTCTTTACTGCTTTAAAATAGAATGTTAAATTCACAATTTCGTTTGGAAAAATGGACCAGCGCAGCGGGCATAGCTTGCTAGTATATATATATGTATAGATAGATAGATATAAAGTTTTGAACTGGGGGTGGTTTTGGGTTCTAGGGGTCATGATTAGCATAGATCTGCAAAAACTTTTCAGAAATTCCAACACAGGGAAGAATGTAAAAGGTAGTACTTCTTACGAAACCTACCTAAAAGTGTTGGTGAAACAAGGTCAAATTCAACATTCCCCTGTAAGGGGTTTTTCTGAATCTTTGACTTTTCGAAACGTTCATATGGGAAGAGGTTTTACTGATTGCTAAAAGAAAGTTTAACACCCTGCATTAATCCTCAAGATAAAAATTGTTACTTAAACCACAAGCTTCAGCTGAAGTGTCCTTCATGAAATTTCAACGTGTATCATCTTGTTGTCGAATGTGATACTGAGAAAAAGAAATCTTACAGTCCCATTTCAGCTATTTTGTGTCTTCAAATTAATCACGTCTTCATAATAGTATAACAAAATTCAGTGATTTTCATATTTTTTCTTTTCTGATTAATAGTGAATCTTCATATCGTCAGCCTAATCATTTATAATTTATGTGTTTGACTTAGTAACTTTGATATGTCTAAAATCATTATTTAAAGTAATTTAATCCATACTTCCAGATGAGGTTAAAATTCGAAAACAAATATAATTCTTTGAATGTTTTTCAAAGTCACAATGCAGTGTCTCTTCTCTATACACTTATATTCCACCACACTTTTAAATTTAATATTTTCTTAAAGTAATGTTAAGTTTTCCTTCCGTCATAATTCTCATCAGGAATTTCAATAATTGTCAAAAATTAAATCTTAATTTTCATTTAATACTTTAAATCTTCTACACTTTATCTAAAGGCCCAGTAGCTTAATAGTCAGTGAATCATGCTACCATGCTACAGATCCACAGTTTGAATCCAAACTGTGGACTGGACAAGGTTCACTCAATCTTTCATCCCTTTAGGGTTGATAAAATAAGCACTAAGATTGCTTAGGAAATAGACACTGAGGGTTCCACACTAGGCTGACCACCTGATGGTGACATAATGCTGTATAACAACTCAGGATCTATGGTCATGAAAACTTGGTTTATCACTTTCTGCTTGCATACTCAAGGTTTGTGTTAAGTGAGATTCCGGGATATGTAAATTGAAACGAAAATTCGAAAAGAAATATTCAAATCTGATCGAAACAAATTCAATTCACATTCCCCGAAATCCCACTATGGCCGTTAAAAGTATAGTGGAAGAAAGATTGCGATGTAAATGAATTTAAATAAATCTGAAAAGGAAAAACAAAATAATGACTCACCCCTTGTAGCTGATAATGACACAGAAAATAAAGATAAGTAAAATGATCAATCCATAATTCACATCTAACACATTTATTTAACACTGTTATTATATCAATGCCGGATCCGGGAATGAATAAATACATTTTTAATTAAAATCATAAAATATTATATTGTAGCATAATGAAGTATAAATATATTGAAGAAAATTTATATTTTATCTTCTTCTACTGATTTAAGTTTTGTTTTTAGCAAGTCTATTTTAAACGCAAGGCAATTAAAAGCAATTAAAAGTAATTAAAGGCAATTAAAAATAAAGAAAAGTCTAGGAGTTAAAATTTCGTGTCTCTGGCAAACGATTTCAGCAATTGGTATGAAAGTTTATCAGAGAAATGGAAAAAGATAATAGAATACAATAAATGTAATTTTAAATGAAATAATTAAGAATAAAGATTTAGGATTTAATATTTAAGACTTAGTAAAATTTACTGTCAAAATTGAAAGATGGTAAATGGAAGTAGATTATTAAAATTAACAAAATATACAAAAATAAATTTTATGTAAATTTAAGAAAGGTGAATGTTATGTAAAGCTTTTACAACATAACAGTTTGAAAAGGAGGAAGAGGGGGAATTCAGATTGCAAGTCTGAGGTGACTCGTTGAGGGAAATAAAACTCATTTAGCTTACAGGATTGCACTATTTTTGCTGTTATGAACTTGTCGATTTTTGGTGGTTTGATGGAAAGAATGTAGAGAAAGTCTACTCTACAATGCATATAAAAATAATTAAAATAATTATGACCAAGGAATATAAAGACTGTAACATAAATTTAATATACAGCTCTTTTAAAGTTTCAAGACCCTTCTTTAATGGAAAATAGAAAAACATGAATTTTCTTTTCAGATATTCCTTAGAATGGGGCTGTAGAAGATTAACACTTTAATGTTATTCATTAAAGTGTAACTATCCATTAGATATTTTGAAAATGAAGTCTTTTGATTACAGATTTATTAGAAACAAAATCTAACTTAAGTTACAATATGTAATTTGTTATAAAAAAATAGCATTCTTCAATTAATAACATGCAAGATGCAAAAGATATTTACCACTAGCAGAAACTTTCCACTGCGAGTAGATGTGCATTTCGCTATCCATACCCACAACAAGAATGCCATGACGAACCCATGAAAGCTGCATTGGAACGGGTGGTAATGAATCAGCAGTTTGTAAAGGAGTACTCCTTATCCTCATCCACCGAATTTCATCATTACATGATAATGGTAGCACCATAGAGGAAGCCTGTTTCAAAAGTGGACGACTTCCTGACTTGGATGCTTTCATAGCTTGAACATTAGACTGGGCTATGTCATTTGAAACAGGAGCAAATAGAAGAATCTATATTAAAAAAAAAAAAAAAATCATAAATAGTAAAATCTTGCAGATTTGCAAATGTTTTACTGTCAGTGATTTATAAAATTTTCACTAAAGTTTTGCCGACAAGACTTTTTTAGCTCTAGACTCAGCTCAACCTAGAAAATAAGCAGGATTTAGCACAATGGATCATATTCAAACAGTAAGGAAGCCCATAGATAAACATAATATAATTTAACTCTCTGGTATGTCTTTATTATAAAAAAGCATTTGATTCTGTCTACAGCAGTATTAGAATCTCTGGTGACATCAGTATAGACAAACCTCACATTAATATTATAAAGAAGATTTACAAGAGAGCAACAGCAACCATCCATTTCGATAAAGGAAAAGCGAGGATCAAGCTTGGAAGAGATGTAAGACAAGGAGACACTATTTCACCTAAACTTTTTACTGTTGTCTTAGAAAATATTTTCAAGGAGCTGGATCGGGAAAATAAAGGGATTAGAATAACTGAGGAACATTTAAGTCATCTACGGTTTGCTGACAACATTTTTATTTTCAGTAACAGCCCTGAAGGATTGAAAAATATGTTACAAGATTTGGCAGAAGATAGCATTGATGTGGGATTAAAAATAAATTTGGAAAATACTAAAGTGATGTTCAATTCATTTGCACACACAAAAAAAGAAAATCATCTACAACAACACTGATATTAAAGAAGTGGAATGTTATGCAACTTGGACAGGAAATGTCATCGGATAACAGCATTATAAATAAAATCAATAGAAGAATAAGAAATGGATGGAGTACTTTTGGTAAGAACAATATTATTCTGAAGAGTAGCATGCATCTTTGCTAGAAAAGAAAGGTGCTTAAATAATGTGTTTTACCTGCACTAATTTATGGAACAAAAACATGGGCATGAGCATACAAACGCGGAAACGTGAGCTCTAACAAAACTGATAGTACAAAGCTTATAAAGCAGATTATGGAAAGATATATGATAGGCATAACTAGAAGAGGCAGAAAATAACCTAGATAAGTAGTCAGACGAAAGTTCTTGACATCATGGAGAGAATTAAACAACTAAAATGGAAATTGGCAGGGCACATTGCAAGAAGACAAGACAATAGATGGAGTACAAAAATACTACAGTGGTATCTCACAGATGTAAAATGAACAAGAAGACATCCTCAAGTAAGATGGAGCTACAAAATCAGAAAAGTGCAAGGTGTTAATTGGATAACTAAAGCACTAGACAAGGAAAAATGAAAAAATCTGGGGGAGACCTACATCTAGCAGTTGATTGAAAAGGGTTGATGATGATGAATATATAACAGCCTAAACTTTGAATTTCATTAAATCATTTCACAAAACCTTTTGTCAAATGTTTCTAAATGTGAAAAAACTTAAGCAGAACTTTACAATTCTAGATGAAATTATTTAAATACTTTTAATATCCTAAACATTTCATAACTTAATTATGTTCCTTTCGATTTATCCCTTTAAGTTTAAGATATCACCTATACTATTAAACTAAAAAACTTACTTTTGATCCTATAGCTACAGTTAAGATATGTGATCCATCTTCAGCTGAAACCCAGTCTAAATGAACAATTGATTTTGGTGCTAGGAGATCTTGGTTTCCTTTTTCAGATATGGCTTGTCTTAAAGTTTGTAAAGTGGCATAGCTAGGCACAGACAGAAGGCGTTGTAAAGGCAATCGTTCATCGACTGTGTCATCAGTCGCTAGCTTCTGTAACAGGGTATCTGCAGTTCTTTTATTACGCTGAGAAGTATCAAACAATGTTTCCAAGTTCAGAGATAATTTTGGAAGAGGTAGGCTTATATTTCTTAAATTTATCGTGTCTTCTAATACCCATTCTGAACCACCTGTAGATTCACATTCAAAAATAGAAACACCTATATTTACATATCTGTCATCAGGATTCTTTGAATTATGTCTAGTAAAAGATTTCCCATGTTTGAAAGCACATGCCATTCGTCCACTATATGCACAGCTAACATATAAAGGTTGGCCTAAAAAACAGAAAAAAATAAAATAAAAATTCTGAAAACTGTTACATTAGAAATAATAAGCAGAATACACAGAAACAAAATTAAATATTGATTAATTAATTTTTCAAAAACTTTTATGAATACAAATTTTAAAATAAATAAATTATTTGATGAATTTTACAAATGTAAAACTAAATCTTAATTTTTATCAAAAATCTAGCATAACCATTCAGCTTTGCTCGTATTAACTATGAGGGCATTACGGGGGAAATAAATAAAAATGCAAGAATACACCGATCACAATAACAGAGCTCTGTGCATTTGTACCCATAAATCGTTAGAAAGACATACAGAAACAAAAGATGTAACTTTGACACAATCACCGTAAAATCACTCAGCTTTATAAATGAGAATGCAGGTTTTCTTTAAAAAATTATGTTTACCACTGAATCTAAAGTATTAAAACACTTAGCTATAAGGTATAGTTACGATATAGGTATAGTATACAAACAAAATAGGAAATAAAACATAGCAAACATTTGTTCAGAGTCAGTTTGATGACACACTGAAAGCGTCTCACAAAAAGTTAGATATTTAAGAGATTTTTTTCCCCTAAATATTTTCCTTGAAATTGAAATGCCTCTATTAAGGTTGATGTTTTAACTTGAAATACAATTAAATGAAGAAACTATGTGGTTTTAACCAATTACAATAACATTTTTTAAATTCTATAAACAAAGAATGTGCAGTATATACTCAGAATGACACCAGTTACAGATGATAAAATATAAAGAGCGGGTCTGATTTTTTATTGATTTATATAAAAAAGTCCAAATTTTTCATTTTTTACTTGCACAATTTTTCAGGGTGCAGCAACAGGAAAGAAATAACCGCACTGAAGAAGAAAAAAAAAGAAGATCTGTATACAAACAAACTATGGCAGGTGGTTGAAAAAAAGGATAAACAGTGGTCTGAAATTTTTTAAGAAGTAGCCAGTAATTTTATTCTTGTTTTAAAACGTATGTATATCAACTTCTGTGCAAATCAGTCAAAAATTGTAGATTTTTATAAAGAACATACACTCAAACACAGATTTTTACATGTATAAGTATTTATAAAAGCTTTCAAAATTATTAATTCTTTTATTGATAAAATATCAACCCATTCAAACATTAATAAAAGTAATTCTACTTTGAAAAAGTTAGATTAGAATTTAATTGTTTTGACACCATCCATCAAAGTATCTGCACCTCTGTATATCAAAAAGACACCTTTTCTGGACAATATCTGAACAGATCAGAATGCCCCATTTATCATAAGATCACAGCAATTAAAACTTTGCTAAGCCCTTCACTATTGCAGTAATGCAGAACTCTTCGAGATTGAAAATAAATTTTTTTTTAATGATTTAAAGAATAATGGATATCAAGATGGTGTAAGAGATTTTTTTCTGAAATTATGCATGCCTATACAATAATGCCTCCACCTTTTCAACGGAATACTATCAAATGATTAAATTAGGCAAAATTTTCTGTTTTGAAAAACCATTAAGTTCTAAACATATTAAAATACTGTATTGTCATCAAAAATACTTATGTGTACTTAATTTTTTAAACTGTAGCATATGAGAAAGTGAGTGAAAAACTATTACAAAATTTCATATCGTTACATACATAAACTAGTTATATATATATATATATAAAAGGGTATAAAAAAAATGCAATTTAACAAATTACAACAACCATTTGGAAAATGATTTTTTCAAAGACTAAAATTTAAGACATAAAAAATCGCACAGAGTTGATCATACACTACGTACACCATGGATTACATTTTTTTTCCCTTACTGTAAATTTTTAAACTTCTACGGAGCTGGTCATTCATTACGTATGCCATGGATTAAACATTAATATTCCTGGACCAATTTTAAATGAAATTTCATTCTTAAACTTCTAAGCATTCCCTCAATATTCCTTTTTACACCGTCGTAGAGAGAAAAAAATGTACTTTTAAATGCAATTTGTTTGAAAGCTGTAACTCAACTTATTTCTGAGTTATTAATTTTTTTGTAGTTTTTATTACTTTTTTGTCATAGTGGCAACAGAAGTATCCATCTCTGTTGAAAGTAAAGGGAAAATACAGATTACTGTATAGACCAATCAGAAAACGAATAAAATGCAGGATTCAACTAATAAAACGCTTCAGATATGTTTTTGATTTCCTACCTTGACCGAGGACAATAACCATTTTTCCAAATGGTTAAAAAAGAAAAAAAAACTCTTGGATAGCGTCCAGACGCGAAATTAAGTAGCCATTGGCAAAAATTCGAAGTAAAATAAATATGAATTTTTATCACCCTCTGCCTCCTTAAAATAGGTATGACAGACTTTTCTGGCAGAATAAAGTTTGTCACACCAATTTTTTCTGAAAGAGCACAAAATTTTCTATAAAATGCTCTAAGAGTGATCAATATCTGCAGTGGTAAAACATTATAGCTTTTTAATAATAATTAATTCAATCAAACATATTTTCGGCTTGTCAAACCTGGTCATAACAAGCTCATTTTGTTAGTATGATTTTTTACTATTGATTTAATAAGAAAAATTTCAATTTCACAATGACAGGTCTTTCAATATCACTGACTCCCAGATTATCAGGTGTTAGAGTCCAGAAATTATGTACATTTTGGCTGTTGTTGATGACAATGCAGCATTTTCAAAATTTAATTATCAATTAATCGATTAATTTTAATTAAATCTTAATCATACATTGAGAAAACAATTTAGAAAATCATAAACAGTTTAAATAATTTTCAGACAAGAATTTTTTTAAAATCTATTTTACCAGATGATTCAACAATGACTATATATTTATACCCAGAAAGTTAAAGGAACTGTGTTCATTACTTAGTGTGGTTAAACACTGAAGTGACAGATGAATGGATTATCATGGTTATGATAGAAAAGGACTGAATGAACTTCTCATGATTACATTTGACTTTTTTTTTTCTTTCTTTTTTTAGCTTCTATAACAGCAAAATGTTTTTACAATTTATTATTTACTACATTTGGGTTAAAAAAATTGTAAAAATATTTCCTTGATTACTAAATTAAAAGAGTGAACAATTTTGTTATACAAGTTAAAAAATTAAATCGCTTTGGATTCATAAATGTTTATTTCTCTGTCTATAAACCAACCAAGTGAACTCCAAAATTAGGTTAAAACAGATATTTGCTACAACAATTTAAAGTAACATTTGAGGTAATGTAATTTTTTCCCCTGCCTTATTTTTAAAAGAAACTGAACAATTTTTTTTTCATTTTTTCATAGCAATTAATTACACTTTAATGTTCAATATATGGTTTTTAGATGGGAATATGACGTCAGAAAAAGAAAGCAAATTTTCATTTACGAAACGTAAATTTTAAATTCAACATATTTCTGCTTTTAAATACACAATAAAACCATGATATATATATGTTTTACTATTTTTAAATTTATATCATTAACTTCACTAGTTAGAATTAATAAAACAGATCTTTAAAAAAATTTGTAAATGAAACAACAAAATTTTAACTATATTTCAAACATGAAACAAAACAAAATGAGAAAAACATTGAATAGCTAAAAATTACATTGTCTTGAAAATGAAAAATCCCCATTAAAAGTTTCAAATTTTACCAAGTTGCAGGATTTAAGAAAGATACCTGGTACATGAACTGCACTACTTGATTTGTTAAGCATCATTTCCCATTCAACCCATCGAAATTCTTCTTCTTTGTTTTCATTTTCTGTCACATCACACTTCCAAAACCTAATAAAAAATTCAGAAGGATGAATTAACATTAAACAGCAAATGCATGTCACTAACATCAAGTTTGTAATACAAAACATATAAATCAAAATAAACATACTGGATTGAATCTGGAATTTAAAAAAAAAAAGAAAAATCACGAATCACACATAGGTTATAAAACATCCAACACTTTCAGAATATAGTAATGTGATGCCATCTTTCCGTGCAATAAAAGAATATATTTAAATAAAAAATTTAGAAAAATTTAACACAATTGAAAACCTACTTTTAGCAATTACTGACCATAGTAGGGAATTTGAATACTTTTGTGCAGCCTTGTATGTGATCTACAAATTTTTATAAACACTACATATTATGCTAAAATTTAATTCAGTTAAAAAACATAACAAAGCTAAAAACACACATCGAGCAATTACCATCCACAGATGACAAAGTATCTAATTTATTTTGCTAATCCTTGTATATAAATTTATTTATATATTTTAAAAACCTCTTTCAATAAACTAAAATATAGTTTATCTAGAAAATTCGTAACACAGTTAAAAACACATTTTAAGCAATTCAGGGAATAAGGAATAGTCTTATAGAAAACCTCAATAATATATAGCAATGATGTGGCAATCCAAGTATATTTACGAAAGTTACAGCAAGGACAGACAGACTGATGAACCAAAGTCTGATGAACACTTGTCATACAGACGATGCCAATGACTGAGAAATTACTTTTGTTTCTAATAAATTTTTTTATCTTCTAAACACTACAAAATTTTAATTTTTGCACCATCGAATAAAAAAAATACTTTCAAATACAATTTGTTTGAAACTATCTCAATTTACTGATTTTTTATGGTTTAAAAAATAATTAGGGTCAAAATCAAGTATAAATTATAAATTAAGTATGAAATTAAAAAAAAAATCTATTTCTATAATAGGCAACCTGTTTACGAAGATTAACCTATCTGCACATAAAACAATATAAATAGTTCAGTGTTTCGGGTAATACTCCATAATGAAATTGAAACTTCATCGATAAATAAATAAAATACCATAAATAGAACACAAATTTGAATAGATATATAATCAATTATGCACTTAAATACTGAATTAATCAGAATAAAAAAATTTGCTGTAAGTAGCAAAATCTTTGGCAATTTTTTTTGCTATTAACCTCTAGCCTGCAACTAATACAAAAATATTGCTATTAATAAAATTCAAAACTTGATTTGAATACTTAATTCATATTTTTCATATACAAATACTTTTAAGTGTTAGCAGGCAATCTAAAAAAAATATATTAAGTGTAAAAAATCAAACAGAATTTACAATAGAAAAACATTCACACACTTCCCACACATTCTGTACATTCCAATTAAGCCTGGGTTGTGTCCGCTGGTATATTTTATAGCAAAAACATGTCCATGAATAATTATGACATCATATCAATGGTGTCAATGGTTTGACTATTCATTCTACATGAAGCCAGCGCAACAGCAATTCTGAAAAACCAAAGCCTAAATTACCTTTTCCTTTCCCTCCCATCTCCAAGTTTCTGCATTCTTTTCTATCAAAGCAGTTACATGTGACGTAGTGGGTCGCACACATTGGAGATGGAGTTGAAATGGCATGTAAAATTTTCTGAATTTTTTTCTTATAAATGTTTTTGCTAGCTGTTCATTCATTATACAGTAAACTCTTAGTAAGGCAGACTCTGTCTAAGATGGAAATTGGTCTAATTCAGAAAGATTTTCAAGTCCCTCTAAATCCGTTGACATAGAGTAAAATTTATCTAAGATGGAATATAGTCTACTGTGGAAAATTCTCTTGGTCCTGATCGATTCCACATTAGACAGAGTTTACTTAATTAATATATATATACCAGCAGATCCGCCCAGCGTCGGTAAATAATAACCTTAAACAAAACTACATGAATTTTAAATTAATCTAATTTCAGAGGCCCGCATTGCCTTCTGCAACGTCTAGAGTATTCCCAACAAACTTCTCCCATTACCTAGGGCAACATGTACTTGAAGTGCTCCGCACGTTCTGGAGATAATCGAAAACCAAGTTGAATGAGCCAAACATCGTAATAATTTTAAAAAAAGAATGCATCATTAATGTTAGAAAATGTTGGTAACTGAAGTCTAAGGTAAAATTTAATAATACAGAAAGTAGCCGAATTGTAATCTAAGTTCAATGAACCAAATCCCTTTGAAATTGGGTCCTTAGAATCCGAGGAAAGAATGCGACATCAAGTGGTGGAAAATGCCCCCTCCCCCAATAAATTTCACAAATTACTTTTAACATTAACATGATATTTAAAAAACAGATGAAATCCCTTACATAAAGTTATCTTTAAAGTAACGCAATTTTTAATTTACGGCTGTAATGATGCTGAAAAAAGAGATTAATGTTTGAAAAAAGTGGTAGCTGAGGTATAAAGATAGACAGGGGACCTGGGGGCCAGGGTCGTAACTGGGATGTAGTTGGGTATAAAATCTTTTTGTCATTTTAAAGTAGCTGGAGAACACTGAAACTATGTTAAAGAAAATTTTAATAGAATCAGATAACTTTTAAACAAGCTGCAACAATGGCCCCAAGAAGCAGATTAATAGTCAAAATTGGTGGTAGCTGAAGTCTGGGAAATTTTTTTGTCATTCCTGTAGTAGCAGGAGGACTTAAGAAATTATTTTAAAAAAGAAGCTAATGAATCGGACCGTTTTTAAGGGACCTATAACAAGGAGCATTTTTAAAGAAGTTGCACCAAGGGCCCTCTTGGAGGCGATTAATATTCAAAATTGTTGGTAGCTGAAGTCGGATTCTTTTTTGGTCGTTCATGTAGTTGCTGGAGAATCTAAGAAGTTATTAGAAAAAAAAGCTAGTGAATCGGACCATTTTTAAGGGAGCACCAAGGGCCCCAAGAAGGCGATTAATATTCAAAATTGGTGGTAGCTGAAGTCTGAGAAATTTTTTTATCGTTTATGTAGAAGCTGGAAGGCCTAAGAAGTTGTTAAAAAAAAAAAAGCTAGTGAATCGGAGTATTTTTAAGTGAGCTATAGTAGGGGGCCCAAAAGGGGCCCACTGATAGTTAAAAATAGGGCCCTAACATAAAAACACGTTAAAATGTACTTAGCACGTTAGATCTTCAATTAGCCAAAATTAAGCATAGGGTATAAATTAATCATTAGAATAAAATTTTAAAGAAATGCGCAAAAAATGGGGGGAAATGCTTAAATCAGAGTCCTAGGGTCCAGTAAAAAAAAGAGGGTGTGGGTCCGGGGAGAAGAGTGCAAGACTCAACTTTAAAATTTTGCATTGAGAATGCAAGAAAGATGGTGAAAAATGATGCCACACAAAACGTGCAAGGGGCCCCGGACCGGGCCCTATAGAACTCTAAGGTGCCCCAGGATTTTTAACTGGAATAAAGTAACGGGAGAATAACTAAATGGAAAAAGGGTTCCAAAAATGAAGATCGGATGAAGAGGAGGCAATTTATTAACAATTTTATGGTGCAAAAAATTTAAGGGGCCAGGGACTTAAGTAACATGCAGTTGCGTATAAGGATATATTTTAGTAGATTTTAACGTAATCAGAGGATGCTAGAAATACGTTAAAGAAAATTGCAAGCAATTCTGATCATTTTAAAAGAAGTTGCACCAAGGGCCCCCTTGGAGGCGATATTCAAAATTGTTGGTAGCTGAAGTCAGATTCTTTTTTTTTTTTTTTGGTCGTTCATGATGCTGAAGAATCTAAGAAGATATTAGAAAAAAAAGTCCTTCCGGCCAGTGCCGGGAGGAAGAGGTAGCTTTCATATTCCTTATTTTAAAAAAAGCCAACTAATATCATTCAAACACACAAAGCTCAATTTAGTGGAAACCGAATATAGGAGATTCAATACTAATTTTTATCAATATAATGAATGAGAATTTCACGAAATTAGTCATCTTTATCCAAGCTGCTTTTCTTTAAAGTAACTTATATTTGGCTGCCAAATTCGGCGATTTCTTTAAGTGTCTGCCATTTTAAAACAACATGGTGGATGAGGCTACCAGTGAACTTGGTCGAGACCTTAGTAATTGCTGTGCCCATGCTCACTCACATCGGAATCGGTTGATATATACGAGTGCTGTCACATGCAAAAAATCAGATTTTTCAAAATGTCACCCACAATAGAAATTGAAACTGCTATATCTGAGCCATTTTTTAAGGTAAAGATAAACGAAAAATGCTCCTGAATCCTTATATCAAGGTCAAATACTTAAGAAAGAAACCTTTTTCAATTTCTAATTTTTTTGCACCTCACTTTAAATATATATATATATTTTAATTTAATGGCCGCCATTTTGAAACAAGATGGCTGATGAATCTGGCCAGCGAACTTGGTCGAGGTGTTGATGTATACTATCCACATGCCTTCTTACATCAAAATAGGCGAATACGTGTGTTATCGCGTGACAAATACAAGATCGTTTCAAAATGTTAGCCATGCTAGAAATTCAAAGTGCTATAATTCAACCATTTTAGGTAGCTTTCTTTACAAAAAGCTACCTATTGCAGCCGTTCGGAGGAAAGCGATTTCAAAAAATTTTGGTATATTTTCATCGATCATGACCCCCAAACCCCGAAACCACCCTCCGTTCAAAATTTATATATACATATATATATATATATATATATATATATCTGACCTATGTCACACTGTAACTCTCGTATTTATGAACTGATTTGGATGTAATTCGGTGTGTACATAGTACATACCAATGTCTCGACCGAGTTCATTGGCCAGCTTCATCCGCCATTTTGTTTCAAAATGGCGGCCATTTAAAAATTTTTAAAAAATTCAAAATTTGAAATGTGGTACCAAAAAATTGAAAATGGAAAAATATTTTTTTCTTATGTATTTGACCTTTATACAAAGACTTCGTAGCAGTTTTTGTTTCATCTATATCTTAAAAAATGGCTGAGTTATAGCATTTTGAATTTCTAGCAAAGCTGACATTATCAAAACGTCCTGAATTTTGTCACGCGATAAAAGGCGTATTTATGAACCTGTTTGGATGTAACTTCGTTTATACATAGTACAGACCAATGTCTCGACCGAGTTCGTTGGCCAGCTTCATCCGCCATTTTGTTTAAAAATGGCGGCCATTTAAAATTTTAAGAAAAATTTAAATTTGAAATGTGGTACCAAAAAATTTAAAAAATATTTTTTTCTTATGTGTTTGACCTTGATAAAAAGATTCGGGAGCAGTTTTTGTTTTGTCTATATCTTAAAAAATGGTTGAGTTATAGCATTTTGAATTTCTGACGTGACTGACATTTTGAAACGCCCTGATTTTTGCCATGTGATAACAGACGTATTTATGAACCGATTTGGATGTACCTTGGTGTGTACATAGTACATACAAATAACTCAACCGAGTTCGTTGGCCAGCTTCATCCGCCATCTTGTTTCAAAATGGCGGCCGTTTAAAAAAATTAAAAAAACTTTAAATTTAAAATGAGATACCAAAAAAAATGGAAAATGAAAAAGATTTTTTTTGTATGTGTTTGACCTTAATACAAAGATTCCGTAACAGGTTTTGTTTCGTCTATATCTAAAAAAATGGCTGCGTTATAACATTTTGAATTTCTATTGTGGCTGACATTTTAAAATGACCTGATTTTTGTCACTCGATAACAGGCGTATTTATGAACCGATTTGAATGTAACTTGGTCTGTACATAGTACATACCAATGTCTCGAACAAGTTCGTTGGCCAGCTTCATTCGCCATCTTGTTTCAAAAGGGTTGCCATTTAAAAAAAAAATGTAATTTAAAATTTAAAATGAGGTATTAAAAAATTGGAAAATGAAAAAGATTTTTCTTATGTGTTTGGCCTTGATACAAAGATTCTGGAGCAGTTTTTGTTTCTGAAAATTTGTTCTTTTGTTTATATCTTAAAAAGTGGTTGAATTATAGCACTTTGAATTTCTGTCATGGCTAACACTTTGAAACGATCTTGTATTTGTCACGCGATACCAGACGAATTCACCTATTTCGATGGAAGAAGGCGTGTGGATAGTATACATCAATATCTCAACCAAGTTCACTGGCCAGCTTCATCAACCATCTTGTTTCAAAATGGCGGCCATTAAATTAAAAGAATTATATTTAAAGTGACGTGCAAAAAATTAGAAATTGAAAAAGGTTTCTTTCTTAAGTATTTGACCTTGATATAAGGATTCAGGAGCATTTTTTGTTTGTCTTTATCTTAAAAAATGGCTCAGATATAGCAGTTTCAATTTCTAACGTGGGTGACATTTTGAAAAATCTGATTTTTTGCCTGCGACAGCACTCGTATATATCAACCGATTCTGATGTGAGTGAGCATGTGCTCAGCAGTTACTAAGGTCTTGACCAAGTTCACTGGTTAGCTTCATCCACCATGTTGTCTTAAAATGGCAGGCACTTTAAGAAATCGCCGAATTTGGCAGCCAAATATAAGTTACTTTAAATAAAAGCAGCTTGGATAAAGCTGACTAATTTCACGAAATTCTCATTCATAATGATTTAGTATTGAATCTCCTACATTCGGTTTCCACTTAATTGAGCCTCGTGTGTTTGAATAATATAAGTTGGCTTTTTTAAAATAAGGAATATGAAAGCTACCTCTTCCTCCCGGCACTGGCCGGAAGGACTTTTTTAAGATATAAACAAAAACTGCTCCGGAATCTTTGTATCAAGGCCAAACACATAAAAAAAATCTTTTTCATTTTCCAATTTTTTAATACCTCATTTTAAATTTTAAATTTAATTTTTTTAAATGGCAACCCTTTTGAAACAAGATGGCGAATGAAGCTGGCCAACGAACTCGGTCGAGACATTGGTATGTACTATGTACAGACCAACTTACATCCAAATCGGGTCATAAATACGCCTATTATCGCGTGACAAAAATCAGGACGTTTCAAAATGTCAGCATGCTAGAAATTCAAAATGCTGCAACTCAGCCATTTTTTAAGATATAGACGAAACAAAAACTGCTCCCGAATCTTTTTATCAAGGTCAAACACTTAAGAAGAAAATATTTTTTCAATTTTCAATTTTTTGGTACCGCATTTCAAATTTAAACTTTTCTTAAAAATTTAAATGGTCGCCATTTTTAAAGAAGATGGCGGATGAAGCTGGCCAACGAACCCGGTCGAGACATTGATATGTACTATGTATAAACGAAGTTACATCCAAATCGGTTCATAAATACGCCTTTTATCGCGTGACAAAATTCAGGACGTCTCAAAATGTCAGCCACGCTAGAAATTCAAAATGCTGCAACTCAGCCATTTTTTAAGATATAGACAAAACAAAAACTGCTCCGAAATCTTTGTATAAAGGTGAAATACATAAGAAAAAAATATTTTTCCATTTTCAATTTTTTGTTACCACATTTCAAATTTTAAATTTTTTTTAAAAAAATTAAATGACCGCCATTTTGAAACAAAATGGCAGATGAAGCTGGCCAACGAACTCGGTCGAGACATTATTATGTACTATGTACACACCGAATTACATCGAAATCGGTTCATAAATACGCCTTTTATCGCGTGACAAAATTTAGGACGTTTCAAAATGTCAGCCACACTAGAAATTCAAAATGCTATAACTCAGCCATTTTTTAAGATATACACGAAACAAAAACTGCTCCGGAATCTTCGTATAAAATTCAAATACATAAGAAAAAAATATTTTTCCATTTTTAATTTTTTGGTACCCCATTTCAAAATTTAAATTTTTTTAAAAATTTTAAATGGCCGCCATTTTGAAACAAAACGGCGGATGAAGCTGGCCAACGAACTCGGTCGAGACATAGGTAATTACTATGTACACACCGAATTACATCGAAATCGGTTCATAATTACGAGAGTTACAGTGTGACATAGGTCAGATATATATATATATATATACAGTAGACTCCCTCAAATCCGCACAGCTTGGGACCAGAGGTTTTGCGGATTTTAGAATTTTGCAGATTTCTGGTCATTGATTTGTTTACATTTTTGAAACATTAATTTCATTGGTAGTTAAGCAAGGAAATTATAATGAATGCTTACAATAAAGTGAAACATTAAAATAAGTAAAATATTAAAATAATTTATTAATTTAAAAGTAAGTAATTTTTAAAATAATTATCTAAAATTAAAATTTAGAAAAATATTAAATTATTACGAATGAAATCGATTCAATTCGATTCCAAAAGTCCTATGCTGCCGTCTAGTGATAGCAAGGAGAACAGTGTTAATGCTAGTACCAGTATATATAGCTTATTGAGCTCACTATAACTTTTTTCATTGTTATTTAGAATATTGAATGCTTTTCTTATACTGCTTTGTATGTTTAGAAATAAATTTATCTATAATTTTTAAAAAAATTCCGCGAAAAATAATTTCAAAATAGTGTTCTGGTTCATGGATTTTTCCATTTCGAACACTGGAATTTTTGATATAGATATGCTAATTTATACCAAAATCAAAAGTAATGTAAATTTATTTAGTAGTAAATCAGCTGTAATAGCCAAAAGAGAATGATTAACAAAAAATTTCGTAAAAAAAACATTGCGGTAGTCGCTGATTTCGGCGCCATCTTGAATTTTGTTCCTGCAACTTAACTGTAAATTTTATTGTTTACATCTGAAAAAATACGCGGATTTTAGGCGTTCGCGGATTTTAGGGTCGCGGATTTGAGGGAGTCTACTGTATATATATCAATTTTGAACGGAGGGTGGTTTCGGGGTCTGGGGGTCATGATCGATGAAAATATACCAAAATTTTTTGAAATCGCTTTCCTCTGAACGGCTGCAATAGGTAGCTTTTTGTAATGAAAGCTACCTAAAAAAAGCTAGTGAATCAGACCATTTTTAAGGGAGCACCAAGGGCCCCAAGAAGGCTATTAATATTCAAAATTGGTGGTAGCTGAAGCCTGAGAAATTTTTTTGTCGTTCATGTAATAGCTGGAAGGACTAAGAAGTTGTTAGAAAAAAAAAAAAGCTAGTGAATCAAAGTATTTTTAAGTGAGCTATAGTAGGGGGCCCAAAAGGGGGCCACTGATAGTTAAAAACAGGGCCCTAACATAAAAAAAACGTTAAAATGGACTTAGTACTGTGGTGATAGAAAGGGATAAATGATTTGACTTGAACTACAAAAGAAGAAGGGGGAAAAATATGTTACTACAAAAATATAAAAACAGTTAAACTTCATATATTCTTTTTCTTTCTGGAGACATGAAAAACAAGGCATTATAACGAGTTGTTACTGTTGTGTATATATATATATATATATATATATATATATGCTCCTTTATGTACTTATGTACATAAAGGACGTCCTTTAATCCTTTATGTACTGAATTATGAAATCCTGAAAATTTTATCTTCTAAAGCATTTTTCGTGAATTGTTTAATCTATATTTGTGCAACATAATAACCCCACTCAAATCTTTTATTTTAAATATTTTTCTTAGTATTTTGTAGAATTAGGAAATGTACAAATATAATGTTCTTACAATAGAAATATTTCTGAATTGAAAAATCCCCCCCCCCCCCCCCCCACAATGCCAAGAAAGCTAAAAAGATGCAAAGGCAAAAGAAATCATCCCTTTAAAAATATTTTACCCGATAATGCTAACATAATGTTTTGTGTAACCCATAATGCTTTTGGAACAAGATAAAGCAATATATCTATAACTCATTCTAAACTGTATTACAACTAATCAATGTATTAAATGAATTTTATTACAAGTTATTTTAATGGTACTTATAAGTACCATCAGTAGATAAAGGATTAATGATACATTGCATTTATTTATTTATTATCCTTACAGGTTACAGTTATTTTTGTTTACCTAACTTTTCAACACACTTTTACAGTGTTTACTATTTGTAAAATCTTGAAAAGGATTAAAAAAAATAAATAAATATTGACAATTCTTGAACTATTAAAATAACCAAAAAGAGAGTATCTTCTTAAAAAGAGAATTCTTAATTTCATGATATACAGTACAGAACCATTTATCCGGAATGCTTGGGGTCAGACGTATTCCGGATAACTGGTTTTTCCGGTTAACTGGTTGTGCATGAAAGCAGCATCCATTTGATAAGTTTTGTGGAATATATGCAGTTGTGGCATTATTTCTGATATTAAATTATTAGATTACTTTGATTAAAAATCAATGCAAGAATGATCAAAAGTTAACCAGAGTTAAAAAAAGGTAAATTATGAGAATCCCTTAGGAACACAAATTCTTCTGTTTCCTATGCATGAAAATTAAAACATTTAAAATACAGCTAAATATGTTTTCATTTTCAAATACTAGATGTTGTCACCAAATTATACAATTGTTTAAGTAAAGCCTATGTCAAACTGGCAGTGTGTGATACTTTTTTTCTGCAAAGATTCTGAAATCAGTCTGTCAGAAATATCATTCCGGATAACTGGTTTTCCGGTTAACTGGTTTCCGGAAAAATGGTTCCATACTGTAATAACTTTATAGGACTGTTCATGATACAATAATTTTATATCTTTCATTAATGCAAGCACAAATAAATTATTGTGAATAAAATGCAAATAACTCAATTAGAGTTATTTTGTGTCAAAATGAACAAATACAGTAAAAGTTCGGGCAACCAGGCCATGCCCGAGCTAGGTCCTTTCTTGTGCAGACCTCTAATGTTAGTTTGCAGATCCATTATTAGAACGGGGGCTATCGCTCCCCCCCCTTCCCCCTTGATCTGCCATTACTGTTGAATAAACAATATAAAATGCACTTTCAAATGCAATTTATCTAAATACTGTATTGAAATTTAATGATTTCTTAAAAATCTATAAAAAACACTAATGCACACTAAAAAGTATGTTAAATGCAAAAAATCTGTTAGAGTTTTCAAGTAAAAATGGTTTTCATTTATGTTCTGTAACTCAGAAAGCCAGAGTTGGATCTCCTGATTAAATTAATGCCATAATGTGTACAAAAACTGGAGATCAGAGGTAAGAAAACATGACATAATTTCTATAATTAGAAAATATGTCAAAAAATTAGGATACTTTCAAGTTTTTATCTGGAATGCATCCTCAAATCTATGCCATGTAAAACAATTGATAATAATTACCTTACTACGTACTTGAAAAAGACAGGGATAATTAATATTTTAAGTAGTCACATCCTGTAAATTAACGCATCTAGCAACAACAGTCCTTGTGGGTTTAAGTTAAAGATAATGTTTTTGAATATTCTAAATGATAAGCTTTATCTTAAAGTTAAGGGTTTGCTTCATCAAAACTGTTTTTGCAATCTTTCAATATGTTTATTTTGTTAGCATACATTGATGCATACATCTTAATCAAACTGAGAATGAAGGTGATGAACAAAAACATTTCAGCAATTTATCTAAGCCCCCAGATTTAAATAATAATGAACATAAATGAATTATTCATAAAAATAAACTTATAGAGCTGTTTCTAATTTATACCTGTCAGTGAATAAATATCAGTATATGAATAGTACAACAATGGCATGAATGCAATTAGAGATCTATAAATGAGTTATCCATTATTTCTACTACATTAAAGTAGTACGTTGTGGCCATCACAAAACTTTCTTTTATATAAATCACGTCAATTAAATCATTTAAATAGTAAAAGAAATTACATCAATTTATTCATATAAAAGTATACCTGAATTTGAAGTTTGATGAAAATTCGTGCATTAGTTATTGAGATAGAGCTGTAGGGGAAATTCTGAAAAATGCAGCACAGTAGCGCCACCTGTTGAGCGATTTGCACCAAAACACAAACAGCACTAATTCATATTAAGGTATACCGGAATCTGAAGTTTGATGAAAATCCGTGTATTAGTTCTGGAGCTAGAGCTACTGTGGAAATCACAAAAAATGCAGCACAGCAGCTCCACCTGTTGAGCGATTTACACCAACAGGTACAAAACATCAATTCATGTCAAGGACTAACTGAATCTGAAGTTTGATAAAAATCCGTGCATTAGTTCTGGACATTGAGCTATTGTGGAAATCGATAAAAATGCTGCATAGCAGCGCCACCTGTTGAGCGATTTACAGCAAAACATAAACAGCAGTAATTCATATCCAGGTATACCTGAATCTGAAGTTTGTTGAAAACCCAAGCATTAGTTCATGAGATAGAGCTACTGCGGAAATCACAAAAAATGCAGCATAGCAGCGCCACCTGTGGAGCGATTTACACCACAAGGTGCAAAACGTCAACTCATGTCAAGCACTAACAGAAGCTGAAGTTTGATGAAAATCCGTGCATTATTTCTTGAGATAGAGCTATTACGAAAATCGTGTAAATGCTGCAAAATGCAGCATAGCAGTGCCATCTGTTGAGCGATTTGCACCAAAACGTTACCAGCACCAATTCATATCAAGGATTAACTGAATCTGAAGTTTGATGAAAATCCGTGCATTAGTTCTTGAGATAGAGCTAGTGCAGAAATCGCGAAAAATGCAGCATAGCAGCGCCACCTGTTGGGCGATTTACACCAAAAACTAATCAGCACCAATTTATATTAGGAACTACTTGAATATAAATTTTTATTAAATTCCGTGCATTAGTTCTTGAGATAGAGCGCCCACAAAATTTGTGTCACATACACACAGACAGACAGACAGACAGACTCACAGAGTCACAGACAGACATTTTGTAAAAACATGTTTTTTGGAATCTCTGACCTCTAAAACGTGTAAAATCCGTCGAAAACCGGAAGTCGAAAATTTTTACGAATCCAATACTTTCTTCTTGTAAAGATAGAAGAAAGTAAAAAGGAGAACTTTAATTGTCATTAATAACAAAACTGTAATTTTTATAAGTATGAGCATTTTTAAATTGAAAAAATGAATTCTTACATGATGCTGTTTGGAGGAAATGTACTTTAACAGTAATTAAATCACATATGAAAACAGTAAATTTATATTAAAAAAGGGAAGATACATAAAAGCACACAGAAATAAATAAATGCTATCATAAAAGAAGAAAGTCTGTTTCAGTAACTTCCATTTAAAAAAAAAATCTGAACCAGCCTAAGCTAAGTATCAATTAACGTTAATTTTTAATCCAGTGATGCAAAAGTCCTATTAAAATTTTTAAAATATAGAAAATCAAAATAATAGGAAACAAACAGATAACTGTAGATTTATAGGGTGCTTTTATGCCTTTTAAATATTAAAAGTCAGGTCAGAGCCAGTCCTTCTAAAAAAAAAAACCAGGATATGAACCTGGCCTTTAAGAAATAAAGTATATAAAATAATAATAATGTGAACATTTACCTGACATAATAATCAGAACAGGCTGTACAAATAAGGTATGGTGCGAAACATGCTGGGTAAATATTTGAAGAACTCAGATGACCAGCTGCTGGGGAAGCATGGACGATTTCAACATCTTCTGGCAAGGGTAGTACTTGAGTACATACCTAAATCATGCAAGTTAAACCTTAATAAATAGGGTACAAAAATTGGATTAAATGTAAAGACATTATGTTAAACATAGCACAACAGTATGGAATTTACCAATTGGCTAGATAGATCCTGTTTCTGATGATAGCTTTTGAAGGGCAGCAAATTTTAGTATCAGATTCAAAATTAATTGCAAGTAAGCAGTATGTGTGTATACTTTTTTGCATAGCACTAGGCACTAATAAAGTCATGCCACTACATGCTATTATTAATCCATCAGGAATTGGTGGCTGTGACATACAAATCACACGGTATCAGACAAGTTTATACTAAAGTACTTAAAGTAACTTTAAGAGCTAAATAAATAAAAATTTAGAAAGTACAGTGCAGGCAGCATATATCAGTCTACAGGCAACAAATTTTTTAATCTGTCACAGTGAAACAATAGTAATCAAATATTTTTATTTTTATTTTATTATTTTTTTTAAGACAACTCTGTTTTATTCTTAATATCTCAAACACAATATACAAAGAAATATGTACCTTAACAGTTGTGATTCGAAGAGGTGATGCTTGAGCGAATGGGAAGGAGGTGTCTTGTGTAGGTTCAGGAGTTTGACTTCTAGAAGATTGGTTTGAGTGATCACTTTGTACAAGATTGCTATCAGCAACATAAGCAAAACTTCCATGCTCTTGATCTAACATAGAAAAAATATTAAAATGATATTGAAAATATGCATTGGATATTTTTAGTTACTAAGGCTACAAAGAAGATTTTATATTTAATATTATTTTCTATATATAGTAACAATTTAGAATAGAAAGCTAATGAATTATGAGTTGCAATGTATGAAATTTTTTGAATTCATAGTATAAGACAATTTCTTATAAATAATTAAGTTTAATTTTAAAATAAAAAGTGTATTTTTCTATATAAGAAGCACTAAACACATGTGGGAATTATTTTGAATTCATTAATCAAGTATGTAGCTGTGTTCATGTGTCACAGGCTATAGTTCATTTCTAGGAATACACAAAAGAATTCTGTTGTATTATGCTCAACAGAGAAAAATTGTTTGCACTGCATTTTATTGTTACATTATACAAATCCTTCCTGTGAAGAGTAATTTTTTTTTCTTATGGCAAAATAGCTGGGAATAGTTTATTAATCAAGAAGATTAAGTAATTCATTTGAAAATAATGGCTCTCCAAAAATCCAAGTAATATTATGGTCAATGGGGTTATATTTTATTATTATTACATGTTATTATTATTACATGTTCATTATTATTACATGTTGAAATTTTTTGAGTTGTATAAATTTTTTAGAAATTATTTACTTTGCTAGGTGTGAGACAATTTTTTAATAGCATTCATCAAATGGTTTAGGTTTAAATCACACTTGAACATCAGAAATATTCAACCTACTGTTCTGGCAAATCTGGAAGGACTTGCTTAAACTACATTTTTTATAAATATTTCTTCATAAAAAGGGTAGTTTTCTGATACTTGGATGCTCTAATAGACAATTTCAACAGAGACAATTTCAAATACAACAATATTATTTCTACACTATATGGATAAAGCTATTTGACCAGTGGCCGGGACAAATTATTTCAATTTTGCAGCAAACTACAACTACTTTGTCAAAAATGTAGTCAACGATAACTACATGTTTTAAAAAGTAGTTATTACAAAATGTAGTCAACGATAACTACATATTTTAAAAAGTAGTCATTACAAACTCCTCTTCAAAAGTAGTAGCTACTTTGCTATTTTCAGATTTTGTCAAAGGATTTAATCAACACTTGAAACTAAGGACACAGATTAAGTACTACAATGGCACTTCATTGTATCACGTTTGACAGAATACAATCAAATAAAAACTTAAAGATAAACTACAATAAAACATTCTGTGTTATTCTTTAAACTGCTAGTTTAAGCAAAAATTACTTATTAGGGCAATTCAATATTAATTTTCCATGTCATGAAAAAAAAAACTGTAAAGAAAGTAATTCCAGAATAAGAAAAACAGCCTTAAAACATGAAGATCTAATAGTTAATAAGCACACAAGTGTTTCCAGCAAAAAAAAAAGAAAAAAAAATATATATACATACACTATATATATTTTTTGGATTTTGGCACTTGGATCTACAAGGAAGAGTCAATAGAAAAATCCACAGCATCATATAATGCATTGCTAAATGCTGAGTTATTGACATTTGTAAATTATTGCACAGAACACATTTTGCACAAAACAAAGAAGTTACGGTCACATGACTAAAATAATTGTACATTTTCCATCCTTAAGTAGCAATGAAAGTAGCATCAGTGTTCATAACAAACTATTGATTTTTTGTATCATGCTACTTGCTACATTACATTTTCCCGAAATGTAGCATACCATACTAAAAACTACTGGAAAAAGTATTGACTAGTGTTGTTTCGCTACTTGAAGCATGCTACTTTCAACCTCTTATTTGAACCACTGCTTGTCTCATCTGTGTGAATTAAAAATATACAAAATTAAAACGAACTGAAACAATTATACAATAATTGAATTATATAATTTTGAATTATATAAATATGCATAATTCAACATTTCACTAATATCTAAAACCAAAATAATGTCATGATCATATGAACTGTAACACAAAAAATATCTCAAGTGAACTGAACTGATTTCTTATCCCTCTTTTGTAGGATAAAAGTACATTAGCTTATAAACAAAAATAATTTTCTACACACATAACAAATGATGAAACTAAACAAAATGAAACAAAAATATTTTATCCATTGGAAAAAAAAAAAAAAAGGTATTACCTTCAGCCCCAAATGGAGATGCAATAATTATCTTCCACATGTGCAGAATAGACTTTTCCTCTTTTTTTTCAAGGATAACAAGGTAAAAAGGCTCTTCAAAAACAGAACTATGTCTCAAATCAACAATTGCTTGAAGGTCAGGTTGCACTAAACTTATGTTGCTAGCATCTCTTGTAAATTTGTTCTGAGGACTACTGTATATTAACTGTTCTTGAAAAACATGCAGCAACTGAGTATTCTGCCAATCCTAAAAAAAAAAAAATAAAAAAAAAAAAATAAAAAAAAAAAAAAAGTTTTATGTCCCTATTCTGAAATAATATATACATGGACCACTATAAGAAATTAAGATTATTAGCCAACACATTAGCTAAATTTGAAAATCATTAGCCAAATTTATCTATTATTAGCCAAAAGTATATTATGCATATATTACATTATATATATATATATACATATATATATGATATATATCTGTATAGATATATATCATATAATTATTATCATTAACCCTTTCAACACTGATATTATCAATGGGTAAAAAAGCATTTTCCCACCATATTACAGCTGCTGAGTGTTCAAATACTTCACACATTTTTATATTCTATTAGAATTTTTTATTCCACACAAAAATAAAAATCTTATTTTAGACTATTATAAGTTTGATAAATCATAAGTTTATAAGAAGAATTTATATTTTTTTCTCTTATTTTTGCACACATTTTTAAAATATGTAAAAAAATTGTTATGTTGAAACAAAAATCAGATATATAACTAATAAAATTACTTACTTTAAAATGTTTTGGACCCCTTAAACACAAATACGGAATAAATTTTTAACACAAACCATAAAGGAACTGCAAACTTGATGAAGCAGTATTGCCTAACCATAGAATAAAAAAATTCCTTCTAACCAAGCAGTGTTGAATTCAGACACCTTTCTTCGGGAGGGATTTCTGTGGCTCAGGAGGGGAGAGGGGAAATTGCACATTTTGACCATTGAAAACACAAAATCTCAAATCTTCTGTAGAGGGATGCCCCCTGGGCCAAACCTTCTGAATTCAACACTGCTTCTAAGTTATGACAAGAAATATTTACAGGGATTAAATTATTTCATTAAATGTACAAAACAAAGAAGAAAATGCAAACAGTTAAAGAAAAGCTTTTTAAAAAGATAATTATCATAAAGTTACTTTTCAGTAGCCTAATAATAATTATTTTTAAAAGGAGTTTTCTAAAAAAATTAATTATCTAATTATTTTTTTAAAAAAATTCTAATATTTCTCTGAAATTTGCGGGGTTTTTTGCGATCTTTTGACGCAATTTGTGCTTTTTTGCGATCTTTTCACGAAATTTGCGGGGTTTTTTCACTCTTTTGACAAAGTTTGTAGTTTTTTCGCGATCTTTTGACAAAATTTGTGGGTTTTTCATGATTTTTTGAAGAAATTAGCGTTTTCGCGATCTTCTGGCAAAATTTGTGGGTTTTTTCGCGATCTTCTGATGAAAGTTGCGTTTTTTCGTGATCTTTTGACGAAATTTGCGATTTTTTTCGCGATATTTACACAAAATTTGCAGGTTTTTTTTCGCGATCTTATGACAAAAATTTGTGTTTTTCTGCGATCCTTTGACGAAATTCGCGAATTTTCTGCAAACAATAGACAAAATAATTTTTTTCCGGCGACCATTTGTCAAAATTCGCGATATTTTTTATGTCCGATTTTCGGATTGATGACCTATTTTTTTTTTTTAATTTTCGGAAAAATCGGAACAGAATCACCCCTAATTGGCTGGCCGAGAAGAAGAGGAATATAAACTGGAAATACGGCCGTACGCAAATTCGCGCTAAAAACGGAAATTCATCTACGTTCCAAAACATGATTACACAACAAAAGTATCCCCCAAAAAAATCATTCGCCAGCTTTTTCACCACAATCATTTTTTTTTTCTCGCCAATTTCACGATGTATTCGCATTTGGCGAATGGTTAGCACGGCCCTTGTATATATATATTTTAATATATATATATATATTTAATTGTATACTTTTAAGTTTAAGTTTTTAATTTATTTTTTGTGTATATATTTGTGAAACAATTTTCTTTTCAGTGCATACTAATAAAAGAAAGCTTCGCTCTGTCTGTGTGTATGTCAGCGATGGCTAGCAAAATCTAGCATACTTAGAAATCTGAAAATTGAAGTGGGGATAATCCAAGGCACGTCCTCCATGCACCTGAGGCTGATTTTTAATTTTTTGTCAAGATATTAATTAAAAATTCATCAAACAAGTGATCTTTTTTTTACAAAATTTGGCAGATGTGCATACCCAGAACCCGATTTACGCAGCAGGAGGGAATGAAGAACCAAATGTTTGTTTTTTTTGCTATTTTGTTTAACCTCCATTGGACATATTCTGAAAGATCGTACTCGTGTCTCAAACACCTTTTTTCAAAAAAAGGTCATTTTTGCAGTTTACTTTTTTCCCCATACAGTGCCGTTTCCTTATGACAAAAAATACCTATGTAAAGCTGACCTTCTTCTCTTCGACGGTGCAATCGGTTTTCTTAAAAGTGTTTTTATCACTAAAAATCAATATTTTTTCGTGATTTTTTTTACTTTAAAATATAAATTCAGGCAAAAAGTTAAAGATATAAAATCTCACAAATTTGAAATTTTAAAATTATTATCATGGGCCTGAGCAATGCTAGGCAGGTCAGCTAGTTAAAACAACATAAATACAACAGCACAATTAATAGCTAATAATAACTTAAAAATATAATTTATTAATAATAACAGATATTACTCATAATTAGTACTTTACTAATTAATGATAAAACAATGAATTTTAATTTTAACTCTGACAAAACGATTGGACCACATTTTTCTAATACAATTCATTAAAATACCAAATTTTTCCCTTTATGCTGCTCCCTTTTGTAAAATGCACATACTGTTTAGTACCTCTCTTGGAGAAAAAAAATTCTTATAAAAAATAAAAGAAAACATTTCAAACAAATTTTATCCTATTAAAATTTAATAAGTATTACTAAAAGTACAATTTTTACAAATGTTTGCATTATGGCTAAACCACTTTAAATACACAAAATATCCCTCCAACAATTTAAAGTCATATTCCTTATACTCATGTATTACACAGATCTCGATTTTAAGGTATATTTTTTATTAAAAAAACACACAGCATGCACAAAAATACAGTATTTAACAAGCATATTTTGAAATTCTGACAAGAATAAAACTGATATATAAATATTTCTCAATGCTAAAAATGACAAATATGACTAACATAAGTCTTGGATAAAAATTTAAATTCTATTAAAAAACCCCTTTAATAAAAAATAATAAAATTAAAAGCAAAATAAAGTAATAAAAACACTGATACCAATAAATGAAAATAAAATAAAATGTATTAATTCATTCAGAATTGATTATTATTAATTATACAGTAGAACCTCGATTAACCGAGCTGATAACAAAGTCTGATTTTCTTTTTCTTTTTTGTGAATGAGCTTTGAAAAAGGCTACACTTTTTTGTTCAATGTCTGTGCTATACAGGCACTTCTGCCCCCAAAAGCGCTCAACTTCCAAGAAACATTGCACCCTGAGAAGTCAACAGCAGTAGTGTAGTCGTAAAAAGAACAGAGAGTATACTCTCTAAGCAGAGGGTATACCCTACAGTGTATATACTGTAGCTTTTTTGAGAAACAGAGGGTATACGGTGTTCCTTAAAAAAAAATCCAGAAGGCATACGCTGTATACCCACCACTACATCACTGGTCAATAGCAAACAAGGCTTTGTTTCCAGTGGCCATGTGAGCTTTCGTAAATTTTTCAATTTGCTTTTTAAAATTTACTACTAGTAGTTGATTTCCTTTTTTTTTTTATATTTGTAAAGCTGTGAAACATAACTTTACATATATTTATTTTTATTGTTTAAAAAACGTTCAATTGTTTTTTTTTACTTTAAGATATATATAAATTCGCAAGCACAGCAAGTTTTTATACGCAGTTTCTATTAACCGAGATTTCTGATATCCGAGGTACTAGCGGTCCCATTTATCTCGGATAATCGAGGTTGCACTGTATATCAATTTTAATGAGATGAGACTAATAATATTATTATCACTTATTAATATCTACTATTTATTGATTAACTAATGATTAATTGAAATTTACTTTACATTTCATCTGTGATGTCACATAATACTTTCGTTTTAGTAAACTAAATATGCATTAACATATGAATTATCACATTGCTAACTAAGCATAAAACCAACAGAGTGAAAAATGTCCAAGCCGGGAATCGAACCCAGATCTTCAAAATAACACTACGATGCTCTACCATTTGAGCTACGAGGACGATACCCAGCTTGGCATCTCTCACTCACATATGTTGGTAAGGCTACAACCGCAGCACAAGATGGAAAATGTTTTCAAGAGCACACAACCCTGCGGCGAAACATGAGATGCAATTAAAGCTCAGCATAGGTGAACACACAGGGCTTGAATTTCAGGACGGGATGGCGGGATTCGTGCCCAAAATTTTGAAATCCCACCCAAAAGAATATCGTGGGCGGGAGGCTCCCGTCCAAAAAATTTCTCCCTTTTACGGAAAATTTTGCCTTTTGTAACTATGATCAACTATCGCGAACGCCTTGCGAATTTCTTGATATTTTTGCGCGACCGATTGACACACTTTGCGAGTTTTTTACTGCAAAAGATCATTGAAATTCACAATTTTTCTTCCCGAAATCGGTTGACATGTTTCGCGACCGATTGGCGAATTCATAGGTGATTCTATTCCGAATTTTCCAAAAATGAAAGGCATTCGGTTACAAAAATTATGAAAAATCGGACATCAATTTGGAAATTTGGACAAAAAAAAAAAATTAACAGAAAAACAGATGGTAACAGATGGTAGGGAGACTCCCTTATTTGGAAAAATTTAATTTCAAGCCCTGACACATATGTATAATTTTAATTAATTTTTTGTAAATTTAATTCAAATTATACATATAAATATGCATATTTAAAACATTGTTTTGCTTATAATTAATTGAAAACCATCCCTTAATACCATAAATTAACAAAATTAAAACAGATAAGACATTTTAGTACTTTGGAATATAAAGCAAAGTAAAAAAAGAAAAGCGTATAAAGACAAAATTACAGCTGGAAAAAACGGGATTCGTGAAAATAAAAATGAATAAAAATGTAAGCAATATTTGCTTACCCTTTTTTAATTAAAATTAATTTATTATTTACATTAATTATAATTCTAATGCTTTAGAATTATATATAACTCCAACTATGATAAAACTACATTAAATTATTTTTGATTGATATTATGTAGCATTAATTACAACAATTATTTAAATTTTTTAAAGTTTATCTGAATTAAAAAAGTACTTTTAATAAATCAAAGTAACAAATCTTCTTCCTTTCATTTGACAGAAAATAGTCACTAGATATCTCGTTCTCGGTTGGCAGATTTTTGATTCAACGATTTTCATCATCACATCGAAAATGCCAAAAATCCGACATAAATGCTTTTCTACAGATAATAATTATTTTCATTAATGTGATTTTTGATTAGGGTGTAAAAAAATCAGATTTTTTTTATTTAAATCGGATTTTTTTTAATTTAAATCAGATTTTTTTTATTTTTTCCCTGCGTTAAAATATTAAACATCTACCAAGAAAAATAAGCATTTCAAAAATGAATAACCCTCCAATTACTAACATAATCCATGTTTTTCTGCTTTAATTAATAAAAATTTAATTATGTAATTATAAAAATTACAAAAAACTACAAATTAAAAATTTCTTTAGTAACATACAACATTATGTGCATCAATATATTGTAATAATTATGTAAACCAATATTAAATACTGCTTACATTTTAAAGTTATTGATAAATTGCATTTAATTTTAAATTGATGATACAGATTAAATTTTGTAATTATTAAACAATTAACTGTTTAATTGAGAACACAATCTACATATTTGAAAAAGTGTTTGAAAAAAGGTGATAAATAATAGTTTGATAAATTCATAAAGCAGTCAGTAATTTTACACAGGTTCTAAAGCGTATGTATATCAAATTGATCAAAAATTGTAGCAATGTATTCAGCAAACTCACACATAATTTATAAATAGATTACAAAAATTATAATTTTGAAATTTAAATCAGGTTTTTCCCCCACAACATTAAAATATTTGAATAGTTACTAAATATTATAATGTTTTGAAGTTATTTAACAATTAGTTAGATGTTTTTTAAATGCATAATACTTCTTTTTATACAATTTAATATTGTTATAATTAACAATAACAAATATTACATTTTTTACAAGTGATTTAGTGATTATTTTCATTACTGATTATAATGCTTTTTCACACTATTTTATAAAATCAGAAAATATGTGATTTTATCATCCGATTTAAATCAATTGATTAAAATCATTGACACTCTATTGCTTTGTTTATTGTATATAAAAGAATGAATAACTTGATTATTAAAAGGAAATTATGACATGGTAAGTTATATTAGATTTAAATATCATTTTTAAATTAAATGCTTTTTGTGTTTGTTAGATAAAAACCATGCTTTTTATAAATTTACTGGTACTTAAATTTTTCACAATACTCAGGAATTACGCTTAGAAACAATTATTTAAAGCTTTGTTTTGTGTATTCATAAGTCACAATACCTGTAGAAAATTTCCAAATTATGTTCATCTTAGATTTGAATACTCTTTTATGTCATTTTAAACATTTAGGAAATTTTTGATTTTAATCAATGATTTTTTTTTAAAAATCACTTGATTAAAATCATGATTTAAATCGCTGATTTGATGTTCACTTGATTTAAATCAACTGATTTAAATTGTTGACACCCTACTTTTGATTTAATAAAAATTTTAAATTAGGTAGGTTTCTTGCTTGTCTTTACGATAGTTTTAAATTTTCATAATTCTGAACTATACAAGTATGCAGGGATTGAATTCTAGAAATATAGATGCTGAAATGCTTCAATTCAAAAGTTTGTGAAGAAGCCCTTAACAAATCAAAACTATGATAAACTATAATCCGATTTTTGACAAATTTATTTCTGAACTATTTTTTCATTTATTAAATTATGAATCTGAAAGGTTCCACTTCAAATCAATACCCATAAAAACTTTTCCCATTAAAATTTATTTTAAAATGTAAGTTGAAAAAATGAAAGTTTTAATATGAAAATTTATCTAAATATTAATATGAAAGTTTATCTAAATATTAAACTGAAATTTCTTTAATATAATAAACCATATAACATTTAAATTAACATAAACCTTGTAACATTTAAATAACATATAACATTTCTACATATAAAAAAAGGAAAGTTTTAATATGAAAGTTTATCTAAATATTAAACTGAAATTTCTACATACTTCTAATATTTCTATATATTCTAAATATTAATATGAAAGTTTATCTAAATATTAAATTGAAATTTCTTTAATATAATAAACCACATAACATTCAAAATAATGTTTTAAAATATCTTAATTTGTTTAATGCACAGCCAATTCACAAACTTTATTCAGGCATGTCATATAACTTTACCGTTTCATCTCTAAAGTATATTTAATTTACAATACTTGGGTTCATAGCAAAAACTTCGTTTAAAGGGCTGAAAGATATTAGTTATCAGAAATACTGTATTCTTTACTAATTGTGATAATCTTTTATTGATATTTAATATTAATGCTTATTGTTATGATTAGAATTTATACTAGTAGAGGTTTTAGAAATTTTGCTTATTTTTATAATTCCATTTTAAGATTTTCTTTCCATTTAACAGATAATCTTTCTTAAGTTATATTTTAATTAAAATTGTAAATACTAATAACGAGAAAAAATTCGGTTTAGAAAATTATTCTTTGCTACACAATATACTGAGGAAATGTTAGGTTTTGGGTAGATTAAACTCATAACTGTTATATCAAGAAACAGTTTTTGACATGAAAAACTTTAACCCTGATAGATATCTAACAAATTAAAAGAACAAACAAATTTAAAATAATTTCTTTTATGTTAATAGGTCAATGAATATCACAATTTTTAAATTATAAAAGAAATATTAACATACATGATGGGCATCCATTATTGAATCAAGTTCAATGATACAGCCAGGTCTAGATGTGGATTGTTCACTAACAATTTTGAATGTATCTTGTAATGTACTATGACGATAACCTAATCCGGATGATGTACTACTGCTCTGACTCATGTCCTGGAATAAATCACAACTTTTGTGAAAAGATAATACAATATAAACTTATAAGAATAAACTAACCAAATTTGAAACTAATCTTTCAATTTTAAGAACACACAAAATATGTACTAAAGAGTTGAAAAATTAATCTACCTGATTGTTCTCATTGCGAGTTGAACTTGAAATTTCTGCCAGTAGTGTCCTAGCATCAATAACAGCTTGATAAATACGTAGCTGTAATCCATCTGATGCCACAAAACAAGCACTTGGTGAGTTTGAAATACTTCCTTGAGTAGTACTGCAAAAAAAAATTAAAACAATAGTAGCAATAAAAGTTTAAAAAAGTTTTTTTAAAACACAGCTTTATTGATGTACTTAAAAATATGTCAAAGAAATAAGCTGAGATTAAAATTAGATTTTTAGAAATGACAATTCTTTATATAATGTTGCACATGTAAAAAAACAATTAAAGATTCAAAGTTATTGGATTGTTATAAATAAAAAATTGCTCATTTCTTTTAGCAAGAGGGAAGAAAAAAAAAAGATTTTTATGTAACACAAAAAATGTTACTGTACATTATTGTAATCAACAAATATTTATTGTCGAGTCAAGTAGTAATAACACTAATCTACATGATATCAGATGATTAAAAACCAATGACTGCCCTTAATGCATTTTTTTATGCTGATTACAGAACTGTTCTTAGTTCTCTTCTATCCCGTATAGTTTGTTTACAATCGACTCGAGTTGATTTCAAAGATTCATCTCTGAGATCAAGTGTTATGTGGTAGTCACACATAACATAAATGTACTTCTGGATACTTGCCAACTTATCTAACGACTTTCAGAATAGAGTCTGATTGGCATGAATCACTTGTAAACCCCCCCAAAAATTTTACTTCCACTATTACACATCAAATTACGATTAATGAAGCAATTTGTAAAGGCTCAACCACAATATGGGTATTGCTTCAAGTACCTTACTATGAAATTTCCCTTCATCAAACATGAAAAATCAAAAGCTGGAATTTTCGTTGGTCCTCAAATCAAAAAACTGATGAAAGACAAAGATTTTGAAAAAAATGATGAATGAGATAGAAAAAGATGCATGGACCACCTTCAAATATGTTACCGAAAACTTTCTAGGGAATAAGAAAGATCCAAATTACAGGAATATTGTTGAAACAATGCTGAAAATTCCAAGAAGTTGGTCTGTAATATGAGTGTAAAAATGGACTTTCTACATTCCCATATCGATTGCTTTCCAGAAAATCTGGGACATTACAGTTAAGAGCACGGTGAGCGCTTTCCCCAGGATATTAAAAAGATGGAGAATAGGTACCAGGGAAGATGGAATATAAATATGATGGCAGACGACTATTGGATGTTGAAGAGAGACATAAATGATGAAGGAGGAGGATCTTGCAAGAAAGACAAAAAGAAAAAAGTTTGTTTAATTAAACACTGTTTGCTTTTTGTTTTATTAAAGAAATATCATGAACTTATAAGGACATTTTTTACAGTATTTTTAATGTGTTTAATGAAATACTTTGCATGAAATTGTGATAAATTTTTGATTGCATTAATTAAAATATTAAAAAACAACTTCTTATTTTTTGTAAAATCCTGATGTAATAGACAAAAATGGAAGACATTTCAGAAATCAGCATCAAAAACTGATTCAGGAAAACTTGATCATAAGAAATCATCTGACAAAAAGTTAAAAAATGCAGACTGCTGTAATTAAAAAAATTATGCCTAAAAATTATGTAAATAGTCGAGGACAAGAACGACAAACCTATGGTTACCTGTTCCATAAGAATTATTTTCGGCATGGCATAGATTCAGATTCTAAATCAAAATATTGAAGGGCTCAGGTGAAGAACAGGGTAGCTAACAAAATGCAAATTTAGAGATATTAAAGGTGTAAAAAAGCTACAAAACACAGCTATTGTGAATGGTTCCTCAAAAACAGTAGTTTTGCTAAGACTGGGCCTTTAAATAACTTGTGTGCAATTTTTTTTGTTGGATAGATTTTATTTTATTGGATTTATGAGTTTGTTATTAAAACTCATACTTAAAAATTATCTTTGATAATATCTTATTATGACATATATTGAATAAAAAATAAACTTTGTGCTTTTAAAAGATTGTCAGGATGCAGTTAAACAATTTTATATGAAAATCAGAAAAAATTCAAAGATATCAGTTACCATGTTTTACACTCAAGCCCTTTATATCGTGAAAAAGCACAAACTGCTTCCTTTTGAATTTAGACTAGTTGAGTTTGTCTGAATCCAATTGGTTGTTATGGTCACACAGAGTGAAGCTCAATATTGGCTGAAAAACTTTTCAGATTAAGGGAGTATTAGGAAATTATTGAAAAATAAAGATCATAAAAAAAAAAAAAAAAAAAAAAAAAAAAAAAAAAAAAAAAAAAGATGGTAAAATTAAGACAAATTGGAATTCAACTCTACATACAGATAACTGTTTAAAGAAACTTGCTATTTTGACATATTTTTAACTGCATCATTTTTTGGGGGAATGAATAATATGAAATACTCAAATATAAGCCTCTTGTCAGATGAGTATAATTCAGCTCGCATTCTCTTAAAAATAACTAAGTACGAAACTGATAAGAATTATTTGGAATCTAAGATGCAATAACAGAAATAGCATTTTAAAAATTACTTAAGTATAATGCGAAATGTTACCCTTATATTTATAATACAGTAAGAGCCCCGATTATCTGCGGTGTGGTTTATCCGTGAAGCGAATTTTTTTTAAAAATTTAAGCGAAATTTTTAGGTCAAAATTTTAAATTTAAACAAGGAAAATACAGTAAGCCCTACTAATAAATATAAACAGAAAAATTCATGTATTCGGAAGTAATAGAAGAATATTTCTAGATTCGGTTGCCATGTTTAAAATATCAGTTATAAAGTCTTGATGTCTTTTCTTGATTTTATAAACTAAACGTAAACACAGCAATTAAAATACTTAGCAATTAACTAAGAATATTACGATAAATTCCAGGGGAACATATCAAGAATAGCTTCATTTTTTAGATAGAAAAGATGTTTCTAAAGCAAGAAGCAAAAACAAGCGACTGATTTTTTTAAAAAAAGGTGTAACTCAACACTTTTTGTACAGCATGTATAGCATTGTTTCTTGTTCTTTATTTTAGTGATTTAGACGTAAAGCAAAGGTTTTGGCTCTACTGTGCATATGTATGTATTTTAAACATTTTATTATGTTTTTTGTACACTAAAACATAGTTTTCATGTTGAATTTTCTTTTTTTCGATCTTGCACCCATTTTCTGTCTTTTTCAGGGTATCCGTGATTTTTGTTATCTGCAGTGCCCTTGCCACCCAATTCCATAGATAATCAGGCTGTACTGTACTAAAAACAATATTTTAATTAATTTTCATTCATTATTATTTGATGTTAAAAAAATGTAAGGAAGGATGCACTTGCTAAGATGAACACTTGTCAAAAACAGAATTTTTTCGCTGTCCTCTGCAATTTTGTTTTAGCAGGTTTTACTTATTTTTATTAAAAATAATATTTCTAGATTATAACATATATTTAATTTTATTAATTGTTATTTTTAATTACATTAAATAAAAGACCAGATAGTACATACAATAAATTTTATTTTGAATTTAAGTTTTCCCTGCTAAATAAAAGATGCAAGTATAATGGAATGAATAATGAAAAGAATTTGTATACATAAAAATAAAACACAAAATCAGACACTTGTCAGCTTCTCTTTTCCACATCATGATTACTATTATTATTGAGATCATTTAAATAATAATTTAAAAAAAAATTGGTTTACAAGAACAGGATTCACAGTAGAGTAAGCAATGCATGCTTCTTAGATTTTTCTGTAATCTTGTCTTAATATTAATAATAATAAATAGTAAAATATCAAAAAACCTCCTGAAAATTTTTGATAGGATGGAAAATTTCACCAAAATTTTTTTCTAGTGCAAATGATAAAGACAAAAAACGAATATTGAAGTATTATGGTAGATACCCAATACCTATTGAAACATTTTAACAAATCTAAAACAAAAAGATTTTTTTTTTTTTTTTTTTTTTTTACCAATAGTAACTAGTAGGCTATGGTCATCCCAAAATTGTCATCTATGTCATTCTAATATATTAATTATAATAGCATCAATAATTATATATATGTTATGGTTACAGTCAGAATCAAGGGTAAACCTAGGTTTAACTGGTTAAAGTGCGGATTACCCAGGCCTTGCAGATAAAGCCCGAAGAGTTTCAACACTTCCATCTTTAACCAGTTAAAGCTAGGTCTAACCAATCTTAGTCGGTTACAGTCCGAAATTATTATAAAACATCTTTGAAGAAACATATTAAAACCTTGTAATCATAAAAATTTTGTTTGTACCTTTGTTGCAGAAACTGAATGAAAAAATTTGAGTAATTTAAGAATTTGAATGCAGAAACTGAAAAGAAAAGATCAGCAATTTAAGAACAGAATTTACTCAAAAGTTTACATAAGAATTTAAAAATTAGCCCATGAATAACGTTTAAAAAGTGATTTAATTTTCACATTTTATTTGTATTTTAGATAACATTATCCTTTTTTTTTTTCAATATTACCACAAATACAACACTTTAACCATGCATTTTAAACAACTGATGCACCTTAACAAATCTTATCAAACAGAATTTACTGCTTTAAATTGGATATTATTACTACTTATTTTAATGATAATCTTATCAAATGGTTTAATTTTATAAATGAATAATAATATATGGGGTAGACGTGCCAGTAATGGATACTCTTAAGGAATTTCTTTAATTTTATTTTTTAATTAATACTTATGATTAATATATTCTGTATTTTTCCATATTATATATCTGAAATCTTGTAATCATAATGTGTGGGGTGTTCCATTAATGGACACCCCACAAAAAATAATAGATATAGTTGTTTTTATAACTGTATTTGATATCAAAATTTAATAATTTTGGGCTTTAACCGACCAAGATTTGTTAGACCTAGCTTTAACCGGTTACAAATGGAAGCATTGGGAACTCTTCGGGCTTTATCCGCAAGGCCTGGGTAATCCTCATCTTTAAACGGTCAAACCTAGGTTTACCCTTCATTCTTGCTTTAGCCGTAACATATATATATCAAACATTGGGCATTTCTTTGAAGTTGACACAGAATTACAGTGATCACTGAATTAAAAAAAAGCACAGAAAAACTGCACCCCTGTTGGGTATTAAATTTCAAAATGTGTTCAAGATATACATTTTTTATCATTAATATCAAATATAAAATTTGTTGCATTTCTATATAATAGAAAAATAAGATACAGCTATAACATTCATTGCGAAAAGCATACAGGTAGTCTGTAATCGGGTCCAGTCAAAAATTGGCATAAAAAATGAGCGATTTTGGCAAGAATGCAATTAAAAATTTATGAAAGTTAGTACAGTGAAGTAAATAATTTGGCAAACCACACTCGCTAATTGCATTAGTTGATTGTGGACTTAATTAAGAATATTTTCCCCAAACATAGGTTAGCAGCACTGAATTAGCATCAATTTTCAGGAAAAACATCTTCCCATAAAGTTTGGAACAATTCCATCCAACACAAGAAAAGATATAGGTATCACAGACATCCTGAACAACACAGCATAGAAGCACCTCCTGTTAGGCAATACACACCAAAATGTAATAAACACAAATTTATGCCAAGGTGTAACAGAAGAGATGAAGATCTGTGCATTAGTTCTAGAGTTATCACAGAAATCAAGAAAAACACAGCATAACAATGACATGTATTGAGAACATGCACCAAAAACTAATGTGCACCTACTTGTATTAAGGTCTAACAAAATATGCAGTTTGATGAAATTTTGTGCATTAGTTTTTGAGGTATAGATATTACGGAAATTGTGAACAATGCAGCATCTCCATTTGGTTGATAGACACCCAAACATAATCTGCACTAATTTATGTCACAATCTAACTGAATCTGACGTTAGATGAAATTTCATGCATTAGTTTTTGAGTTAGAGTGGGCAGAAACAGTTGTGTGATGCACAGACATAGACATTTTACAAAAATTATCAAAATGGGTTCAGATCATCCTAAAACATGTAAATCCATCAAAATACAGAAGTTGAAAATTGTCACGATTCCAATATTTTTTGTATATGTATACAGAAGGAAATAAAATATGGTATTCATAATAACATACTATATAAATACAAAGTGATAAAATATTTAGTAGTGGCAAATTCAAAATGAAATATAAGGTAGAAAGTAAATAGAAAACAAACATTAATAAATTGTCTCACGTGTAAAAGCTTAAAAAAATTAAATTATAATACTATTGTTATTCTATAATGTGTTATGCACAGGTTAAAACGAAACTGCACTAGAATTTACATTACAAATATATGAGATATGAGAAGTTAAAAATGGGCACACAAACAGCATTTAAAAATTTACAAAAAGTTCAACAAAAATATTTTTTCCAGCAAATTAATTCTCTAAAACATCAGATTCTTTACAAATATATATGAGGATGTGAGTTACAAAACTCGCCTTATCCAGAAAATGAAATTTTGGGAAAACCGCAAAAAACTTTTGACTGCGTCCATTGGTTTTCATTGTAAAACAAGATTTTACAATGCCACAAATACACGATAATACACTGTTCACACTAGAAACTTAAGATATCTTAGACTGCCAGTTTTGAAGTGATACCCTCTCGGAATTGGGTGCCTGTTCACATCGAGAAACTTACCTTAAGATATCTCAGTAGCGTCATTGTGTCTGTGATCTGATCAAAAGTAAAGTATGCGCATGCGCTTAAAATAAAAACGGCCGCAACAGCCAAACAGTAAAAGCGGAGTTTCATAGCCAACGAGAGTGAGAGGTTGTTCCTGTATCTAGCTGAAGAAAGTCGAAACTCAATGAGCGAGTTTGTGGAACTCTCTCAGAGAGTTTGGCGGCCAGAGATATCTTAAGGTATCCAGTGTGAACATAGTATTAATCTATTTTTTTGCAGTAGTGTTTTTTCGATGCAGGTTCACAAATGGAATAGATTGACAAAAAAAACTCAATTTTTCATAAATTTCGGATAAGGCAAGTTTTGAAACTCGTGTCCTCATACATAAACTTCTGTCACATAGAACAGAATTGTTACCTAGGTAGTAGAGTTGGAATCCATGCTATGTTAGCAAAAGCTGCCGTTGCTAAAGAATTAATCCTGGCTAACTCAGTAACTCCTCCTGATTTGGAAAGGGGTCCAACTGGATCAACTTTCCAAAGAATAAGCTCACTACAGAAACCTGACTGTAACCCCATAGGGAGAGACACACAGCAACAAGGACTTGTAGAATCAGGAGGACTAGCTGTTCCAGACATTGTTGATTTTTTGTCAGGTACATTATGATGGGATGTTGTTAGAAGTAAAGGGAGAACAGGATGACATGTGATATCATTAATTCGAAAGCGATGACCACATACACGAGTAGAGTGACCTATGCTCAATACCTAGAAAATGCAAAAAAATTAAAAAGCAATTAAAAATAAATAATAAATGAAACATACTAAACATTATCAAAGGCTATGAGAAGTTAAAATTGTTGATAGGCATAATGAATGATTTTGATATTCAAATGAAGTATTTGAGCATGCACAAAAGTATAACTGCCAACTTTCATAATTTTTTTTAACCCATTAAAACCAAAAGTTTAAAAAAAAATAAGAGACAAAAATTTAATTAACAAAATTGATAAGTTTTAAAACATTTAGAAAATAATGAAAATAAATAACAGAAATGCTGAAAACAATCAGTTTAAGAAAATAATTAAAATCACAAATACAAAGATTCTTAAAAGAGTAAATTATATGGATATTTTTCCATTACACCAACACCATTGTTCTCACGCATAATAGTTCGCGTAAAATAAAATTCATGTGAAATGAAATGTTTGAATAAATATACAGTATAATTTCTTTAATCCGGAATCATCGAGATCACAGCGATTCCAGATTATGGAAAATTCTGGATTACAGCAATTTTCAAACTAGAATGCATTTAGATAAATAATAATACTAATATCATTCATTAATATGGCAATACAAAAATGCAAGCAACCTAATAACTTAAAATTAAAAAAAAAAAAAAAAACCTAAGAAATTTCAATTCAAAATGTCTTAAAAAAAAAAAATAATAATAACAACAACATATGTATACACTTAACATAGTGTCGACAGTTGTAGAAAACAATAACTGTAAGATTTTCTTTTAAATCGCAATTCATAAATAAAATTCTAATTTATAAAATACTGAATTAAAAAAAATACAAATCACAAAACATGACAGATATAACATGAAAAATATTGCAAATGAAACTAATTTTCAAAGAAAGAAGCAAAATGTTCACTGAGAAATTTAAATAAGACACAATAAAAACTTTATTAATGCATTCACAAATTTAAAATAGTTATAAATAAGGCTTATGTTACGAAAAATTAAATATAAAACACCTAAAAATAACGAATTTAGTTATAAATTCAATACTTAAAATAACAATAATAATAATAAATCGGATTTTGCACTGCTTTGCTCCATCTATCTGAGCTTTAGTAAAAGAAAATGGTACTACTTAGTTATCCCGTCGGCCAATTTCACCAAATTATATAAATCACCAAACCACTCGCCAAATTATACAAATTGACATTTCTATTTTAAATAACGAAAGGACAAATAAATTAGTATAACATTAATGAAAATACAAATAAAATGTCAAAATAAAAATTACTTGATGACGTAAACACGTGTAACTTGCTTAAAGTCAAGTGAATGTGACATTTACGATTAACCATTATTGGCATTTAATCTTATAGTTTGGCGATAGATTTTTGGTCGATGGGATAATGAAGTAGTACCAAGGAAATTAACAAAACAATTTTAAATTAATATTAATTCTAAAATTATTTTACTTAAAAAAATATCTATTTTTATTATTACTATTACTTTAATATATTTAACAATGGTAATATACAAAGCTAATAGTATTCGGAGAAAAATATAAATTACATATTAAACAAAAAGTTATTTCAATTAGTCACCCGGAGTAATTCCTGGTCAACAGCTTTCTGGGGTAATTTTTGGTCACAGTCCTTTTCAGTGTTTGTAAATGTCTTCAGCAAAAAGAAAAAAAATCACAGCGATACTCTAAACTATCTTCTTTACCATTTATCATTTAATTGTACAATTACTACTTATTTAGTTTAGAAAAAAAAAAAATTGTTTTGCAACTGCTTGTTAAGTTTTTGTAAAATAACATTGGTCTTAATTAGGGCATATTTTTAAAAAGATCTTTGTCACAACTCAAATTTGAAATATCTTTCTTTTTGGTTCAATTAATAACTACTTTAGCTATTAAAAAAAAGTCTTGAAATTTTTTATACTATTTTAAATAATTTACAGAAGTTGATCAAATATTGCCCTATGTATCTAGGGTAAATCTTGGTCACTGGGGTAATTCCTGGTCAATGTTTTTCTCATCACTCCTTTTTATTGTCGTATTTAGTGATTTTAATTGTCAGCAAACTCTTTGAGAATTAATTGTAGTCACACTGTTCACCACATTTTACTTAATTGTAGTTCTTAATAAAGTAGAGTCACCCGGGGTAATTCCTGGTCACTGAGTTTCTGAGGTAATTCTTGTCCATTTTCACTTTTGTTATAAAAATAACAATTTATGAAACTGTAAAAAACAAGGATTGGGGGTCACTTTTAGTGAAACCCAATTGAAGACTGTACTTGACTCTTCGGAGAAAAGTGCAGTATGCCAGAAGGAGGAAATCGGCATGACTGTTAGTGGAGACAGAGGTGGAACCCACCTAGGTGGGGAACACTCTGGAACTACTACAGGAGGGCCGAAAGTACTCACTAAGACCCAGAAAAGAAACCGACGGAGGAAGCAGAAGCGGGAGGAGGTGGAAACCAACACTGCTAATGCTCCACCGAAGGGTTCGAGGGAAAGTGGAAGTAAAAGGAAGGTGACAGATTTGACACCTTCACCTAAGATGTTGGCAACAGCAAAAAGACCTAAGGAGGATATCCAGAGGTCCTTTGCCGCTGTAGCAGCAACTAGGAAGTTAGCTGTAGTTAAGGAAGACTTTCCAGTGACCAGGCTGACACAGGAAGAGGTAGATATAATCTCAAGGGATGTCATCAGATGTGTTGATGAGACTCCTGATGATAAGCCCTTGCCTCTGATAAATGACTCCAGGCTTGTTAATGGAGCCTTAATTTTCACTTATGAAGGAGATGCCACTGAGGACTGGATTGGGACCTCATATCAGGGCAATGCTACCGTCTTTGAGGGTATTCCCCTCAAGGTACTTGCCATGAATGAGATGCCAAAACCAGTCAAGGTGGCTTTCAAAACAAGGGATGTCTACACCAAAGATCCCATTGAGCTGCTCAAGAGGCTCAACAGATATAACCCGGAGTTGAAAACTGGTGACTGGCGTGTTCTGGACCATGTTGCAGAACCCCAGTCCATCCGTTGGATCTTTGAGGTTGATGCTGTTGCCTCTGAAGCTATAAAAAGAGCTGATTACAAGGTCTATACCGGCCTTGACAAGGGATCATTCAAAATTTTGAATGATCCAAATGCTAAAAAGATGAGAGAGAAGGAGGCTGAAGCTCTGGCTACAGAAACTTCCTCTCAGGTAAGTGAAACAAGTAGTATTAAAGAAATTAATGCTAAACTTGAAAATATTTCTGTCCAACATAATTCCCCCTCCATGTTTTTGGATGAAGTGGAACAACTGTTGGCTGAGGACTCAGAGGATATGGTTACCTCTGAAGGGGGTGTTGTCATAAATAAACCAGATGACCCATTTAAAGGTAGCTCAGATCAACCTCCATCACAGTAAGGGTTCATCTGCCACTTTAGGAAAGATGATCTCTGAAGGAAAGGTTGATATTGCTCTTATTCAGGAGCCCTGGACTGTGAATGGCAACATTCTTGGTCTAGGATGTAGAAAGGACAGGCTCTACTATGATAGAACCTGTCCCAGGCCGAGAGCTTGCATTTATATTAGCCCAATGCTAAATGCAATTAATATGGTGAACTACCTGAGTGGTGACTGTGTTGCCGTCAAGGTGGATTTTCAGGGTGAGAATGGGCCTGATAAGATAATTATCTCGTCTTCTTATCTTCCATTTGAGAAACAGGACCCTCTTTCTGATGAGGCAAAAGCTCTCATGGGTTACTGTTCTCGGAAGGGGCACAAGTTAGTGTTCGGGTGTGATGCAAATGCACATCATACTGTTTGGGGTAGCACAGACTGCAACAAACGAGGAGATGACCTCTTAGAATATATTTTGGTTTATAACCTGTATATTCTTAATAGGGGGAATGAGCCAACCTTTATTACTAAAAATAGGAGGGAGGTTCTTGATGTCACTTTTTGCAGTAGAAACTGCTATGACATCATTAGAGATTGGAGGGTGTCAGATGTTGTTTCATTATCAGATCACCGACTAATCATGTTCAACATTGCAGGGACAACTGGACCAGCAATGATGAAGAGGAATGCCAGGAAAACAAACTGGCATTCTTACTGCAGGGAACTTGAAGAAAGGATCCTGTCTTTAAAGGGTAAGTTAAGTTATAATAATTCTTCGGATGTGGAGTCGGCTGTTGACTCAGTGCAACAGGCCATTCTCCAATCCTATTATAACAATTGTGAACCTCCTGTTGCTAGCTCCCCAAGGCCTGTGCCTTGGTGGTCTTCTGAGCTTAGCAAACTCAGGAAAATTACCCGCAGGGCTTTTAATAAAGCCAAGAAGGGTGGTGACTGGCAGCAATATAAGTCTGCACTCACCACATACAATAAGGCCATCAGGAAGTCCAAGTATGACTCTTGGAAAAACTTCTGTGATGGTATTAATGATGTCTCTACTAGTGCTAAACTTATGAGAATTATGGCTAGAGATAGTAGTTCCTGTCTGAATGCCATTAAATTGGCAAATGGGCATTATGCTGAAACAGGAAAGGAGATTCTCTCAGAAATGATGAGGATTCATTTTCCTGATTCCACCAGTGGTGACCCAGATGTAGCTCCAAGCACACCTGCTGCTTTTAGTAGCAGTAGGGAGTGCTGGAATCTTGCTGGTGATATCATCACTCACGACAGGATCTTGTGGGCTATCGATTCATTTGATCCTTACAAGACTCCGGGTATGGACGGAATCGTACCTGTTTTGTTACAAAAGGGGAAAACGATTTTAGTCCCAGTACTTAGTCAGATATACAGGGCATGTCTCGCTTTTGGATACATTCCAAATGCATGGAGACATACCAAGGTGATCTTTATCCCTAAACCTGGGAAAGACACATATTTTGAAGCAAAATCTTTCCGTCCAATTAGCTTAACATCATTCATGCTTAAGACATTGGAAAAGTTAATGGATAGGCACATCAGGGAACAGATCTTGAGTGTAAATCCACTCTCGAGCTCCCAGCATGCCTATCAGACTGGCAGGTCAACTGACACTGCTCTTTATAATCTTTCCTTTGTTCTTGAGAAAAGTTTTAAGGCAAATGAAACTGCTTTGGCAGTCTTTCTTGATATTGAGGGTGCCTTTGATAAGGTATCTACGGATGCCATCCTTAGGGCATTGGCCAATAGGGGTGCGGATGAAGTAACATTGAATTGGATCAACTGTCTGCTCAGGGATAGGTCTATCCATACTGAGTTGTTGGGGGATGCAATTCATGTTAAGGTAAAGAAGGGCTGCCCACAGGGCGGGGTACTTTCTCCTGTACTTTGGTGTTTGGTGGTGGATGGACTCCTTGTTGAGATTCATCTGCATGGTGCATACTGTATTGGGTATGCTGATGATATTGTCATCATCATTAGAGGCAAGTTTGAAAATATTCTTTCAGACATCCTCAATAATATCCTTAAGAAGGTAGAACGGTGGTGCAGGGATGTTGGTCTTTCTGTTAACCCAGAAAAGACGACTCTTGTTGCTTTCACTAGGAAAAAGTCAATCAAATTCAATGAGATTGTGTTTTATGGGCGCACTTTGAGTTGCTCAAAGGATGTGAAGTATCTGGGTGTCTATTTCGATGAGAGATTGTGTTGGAAGAGGCACATGGATTACTGCATCAATAAGGCCAAAAAGATTTTCTGGTCATGCAGAAATGCTATTGGCAAAACATGGGGACTCAGCCCAAAAGTGATCTGGTGGATATACAATATGGTGATCTGCCCTATGATCAATTATGGCAGTATAGCTTGGTGGTCAAGAACAATGACTGACATTGCCAAGTCAGAATTAGCAAAACTGCAGAGGATGATCTGCTTGTCCATGACAGGTGTACTTAGGACAACTCCTACATCTGCTATGGAGCTGCTGTTGGGTATGTACCCACTGCATATGATTATTGAGGCAGAAGCATTGCTCTGCTCTTATAGACTCATTTTACATGGGCAGTGGCAGAGTTACTCGAGGTATCTTACTTGGGGTAGGCTTAACTGTAAAATCAGTAAGCACCCAGTATTTATCATGAAGGGTGACGGCATGCCTTTAAAGCATGTATTTGATAAGTCGTTCAGAGTTAGTCTTCACTCTAGAGCTGAATGGGAGACTCTTTCTGTAACGGAGCTTAAGACTGGTATGATCTGGTTTACTGATGGTTCCAAGATGAATACTGGTACGGGAGCTGGGGTATGCTGCCCAGCTGATGGTACATCCTTCTTTTACCCACTGGGTAGATACGCCACTGTCTTTCAGGCAGAGGTCTATGCAATACTCATGTGTTGTTACATTTGCATTGAGAGGGGGTATAGTGGCCTGTCTGTCAATATCTACTCTGACAGTCAGGCAGCATTACTTGCCTTACAGAAACGTACAATTACTTCTAGGATTGTTTGGGAGTGTTACTGCTCTTTGAACAGGCTTGCCAGTAATGGTAATGATGTTGCTATACATTGGGTACCTGGTCATACTGGCATCCACGGTAATGAGCTTGCTGATAGTCTAGCAAGGAAAGGGTCGGTTACTCCATTTGTTGGACCTGAACCAGCTATTGGCATTTCCAAAGAATGCATTAGAACTACTGTTTTTAGAATTTTAAGAGAGCAGCAGTATCAAGAATGGCTTGACTCAAGAGGACAGAGGCAAGCGAAAGAGCTCAATAGCGGATGCCCTAGCAAAAGGGCAAAAGAACTCATTGGGCTCAGGAGGAATAGTCTAAGAAATATGGTGGAACTGTTAACGGGACACTGTAGACTTAATGGACACCTTAGTACCATGAAGGTGGTTAATGACCCTCTTTGTAGGGGTTGTAAGTATGAAGAGGAGACTGCCTTACATGTGCTCTGTAACTGTGAGGCATATGCTGCTCACCGTTTCGAACACATGGGTCGACATCTGATTGAGCCATGGGAAATTCAGGATATTCCTATCAAATGCCTGCTGAATTTTATGTCAGCTACTGGTCTATTTAAGGACTAAATGAGGATGTTTTTCTTCTTTCATTTTTGGGGGATAGCACAATAGACCCCTGGTCGCGGTGCTTTGGCTCAGGCCACCCCCCCAGTAATACAGTAATACAGTAATTCTAAAATTATTTTACTTAAAAAAATATCTATTTTTATTATTACTATTACTTTAATATATTTAACAATGGTAATATACAAAGCTAATAGTATTCGGAGAAAAATATAAATTACATATTAAACAAAAAGTTATTTCAATTAGTCACCCGGAGTAATTCCTGGTCAACAGCTTTCTGGGGTAATTTTTGGTCACAGTCCTTTTCAGTGTTTGTAAATGTCTTCAGCAAAAAGAAAAAAAATCACAGCGATACTCTAAACTATCTTCTTTATTATTTATCATTTAATTGTACAATTACTACTTATTTAGTTTAGAAAAAAAAAAAAAATTGTTTTGCAACTGCTTATTAAGTTTTTGTAAAATAACATTGGTCTTAATTAGGGCATATTTTTAAAAAGATCTTTGTCACAACTCAAATTTGAAATATCTTTCTTTTTGGTTCAATTAATAACTACTTTAGCTATTAAAAAAAAGTCTTGAAATTTTTTATACTATTTTAAATAATTTACAGAAGTTGATCAAATATTGCCCTATGTATCTAGGGTAAATCTTGGTCACTGGGGTAATTCCTGGTCAATGTTTTTCTCATCACTCCTTTTTATTGTCGTATTTAGTGATTTTAATTGTCAGCAAACTCTTTGAGAATTAATTGTAGTCACACTGTTCACCACATTTTACTTAATTGTAGTTCTTAATAAAGTAGAGTCACCCAGGGTAATTCCTGGTCACTGAGTTTCTGAGGTAATTCTTGTCCATTTTCACTTTTGTTATAAAAATAACAATTTATGAAACTGTAAAAAATCTTAAGATACTTTGAATCCTTTGCTTTGAAATATATGCCTTAATTATTCATTTGGTTGAAACTAAACATTAAAAAATATATATATTTAAAACTGCTACTCAAATTTCTGCAAAACATTGATCTTGATTTTTACACATTTTACAAAGATTATTGCCATTCTTGAAATTTTAATTATTTTTTTCAACTATGACTTCTCAGTCCTTAAAAAAGATTATAAAAATTCTTTGGCTAATTAATGTTTTGTAAAATGTACAAGAGTCCTTTGCACATGAAATAACTTTGTATTTATTCCCAAAACATACAGTCAAACCTGTCTATGTCGAAATTTTTAAATTTTCCTGCATTTTCATTCAAAAATCAATGTATTTTCCAAACTTATCTCAAATTATTTTTTCTTCAAACCTGCTTATCTTGAATTTTCGGAAGAAACCACTTTTCAATTGAAGATCCGATCTTTTGCGATTTTTTATGAGTAACAAACAATCCCACTGTAGCAACAATAAACGTTTATAACACGCTGGTCCTCATTTCCGTGAAATTCCTAGAGAATCCATATGCCACTTTCTGCACCGCAGGGGTTGCTCAGGGACTATGCGGAATTAAGACAGATTCTACAATGGTGGTGAAAAGATGTGATGAAAAGTATGGTCGCTGTTAAGTTTGGAATTCCACCCAGTACTCTTTCCACCAAAATAAATAATAAAGATTCCATCAAAAAGGTCATTGAGCATCAAAACATTGAAAAAGAACTGTGCATGCTCTTTTCCTGATGTGGACAAATGTGTAAAAAAAATGGTTTGAGCAATAGTGTGGAGAAAGACCTATCAGTGGGTTAATGCTTCAAAAAGAAAAAAAAAAAAAAAAAAAAAAAAAAAAAAAGCTGAAGATTTTGAAAAAGAACTGGAACTTACTGATTTCAAAGTCAGTAATGGCTGGCTTGAAAGCTTCAAAATGAGACATGGCATTGTATTCTGAAAACTTTGTGGAGAAAGCACGTCTGTGCCAACAAGTGTTATCAAAGATTGGTTTGAAACACTTCCATCTTTGTTGCAAGGATATGATCCAGCTGATATCTTTAATGCTGATGAAATCGGTATTTTTTTCAATGCTTGCTGAACAAAACAGTAATTTTTAAAGAAGAGGAATGCAAAGGGGGCAAGCAGAGTAAAGTGAGAGTAACCGTACTTCTAGCTGCTAATCAACATGGCAGTGAAAAGTCCCGCTAGTAATGATTGGCTGTTCAGAAAAAACAAGATGTTTTGCAAAAGTAAAACCATTTCTGATTCTCTATGAATCAAACAGAAAATCTTGGATAACCAGCGAAATTTTTGGGGAGTGTTTAAAGAAAGTTGATAAATCGATGGGCTTGCAAAACAGAAAAATTCTGCTCTTCATCAATAACTGCAGCTCTCATATAAGAATCTTCCTTCAACAAAGAACGTTATGGTAAAATTTCTATCCCTGAATACAACTTCAAAACTTCAACCGTTAAATCAGGGGATTATTCGAAGTTTTAAAGTTGAATATAGAAAAGAACTCGTTCGAAAACTCCTCAATGCAATTGAAGATGGCGAAAAACTTCCAAGCATAACTGTTTTGGATGCTATGAGGATGATAGACTATGGTTGGAGACACGTCATGGAAAAAACTATAAAGAATTGTTTTAAAAAGGCTGGATTTGAGCAACCATGCACTGTCAGAGAACAACAGCTAAAAGAAACAGAAAAACAACCGGCCGAGGAAATTAATGAAAATTCCAAGGAATGTATGATTATCAGAGATGAACTAAATATTGACAGTTCATTTAAAGATTTTGTAAACTTAGATGGATCACTGATAATGAGCAGAACATTATTAACTGATTCTGAAATTTTAGAAAACGTTCAAGGAACTTCTGATGATGATAATGAGGACAACATCAATATAGAAAGAGTTGTTACACCAAAAGAAGTAGAAAAAGCCATAGAAACATTGAGAATTTTTCTTGAATCCCAGGACAATATTGATCAGGATTACTTCTCTGCTGTTGTAAAACTGCAAAAAATTGTCCAATCTAAAAAAGTTTTGCATCAAAAACTCCTAACAGATTACTTTTCTTAATGCATGTAAATAAAACTTACTATTTTAAACCTTCTGTCTTTTGCATTTAGTGTAAAGAAAGTTTCTTAGTCTGTTTATATAAAACCTGTATATCTCGAAACCTGTTTATCTCGAAATTTTTTTTTGGCTCCCGAGAAATTTGAGATAGACAGGTTTGACTGTAGGGGAGGTATGATACTTTTTTTTTTACTAATTTTTTACAACCCTTAGAAAGCTATTTTTAAACAAATTCTTCGTGTTTTCTTATAAAGTGACCTTTTATTCATTTATTAAAAATATTGTGAATTTAAAAAAAAGGCATCCAAAAAATATATTCCAATTATTTTGAATGGTTACTACTGTATGAAATCTCCCCATTACTGGGGAGGATTGATACACTAGCAAGGGAGGTTTGATACATTGTTATGTAAATTGAAAAAAAAAATGCAGACAATTCAATTTATGCGTTATACAATTTTTTATGATAAATCTAGAAATATTTAAGTAAAATTTGAAACGAAATGACTTTGACATATTTTTATTTCAGAAATGTTTTTCGCAAAAATATTTAAACTATTGCTATTATTTAAACAATCCCATTAACACACTTTTTAGAAAATAAATAATGAAGAAAAACCCCTAGAGATCTACCTGCAAGGAAAAATGGAGTGAACATTGCTGATTTGCAAACAATTTAACATAAATTTCGCACATTTAAGATTCCTTTAACCCTTTCAGAGGTAAAGCATTTTCAATGCTAAAGTGTTGAATAAATGAATGGCACTGGAATTTACAAACAAACTTAATTAGAAATAAGAAAAGGGATTTATTTCACTTTCATACTGAATGGAAAATATTTTACTAAAATGCTGGTGCCAATGTGGCATTTGGGAATTAAAATTAAGTGTTTCCATAGACATACCACCACACCTGAAATGGTTAAAAGTAAAACTAATAACTCTATCATTTTGATAAGTAAAATCTTGCAGATTTAACGTTTTTTTTTCAATTTGCCCTTCGTAAATTATAGAAACATTTTCCCTTTCAGGCCATTTAAACTTTTTCCCTTCTACATGAAAAGCAAAGTGAATTAACCATCTATCATCGCACTGCTTTTCTATGTAACCTACATAATGTCTATGGATAGTCTCTTTGTTCATTCTTACCAATTTCAGTAGCTCTTGCTGTAAAATAATAATGAATATTACAGTCCTATATTAGTTTGCAAACTTAAAAAAACTATTAAATTTCAAATATACAAGTGTATCATTTCTCCCTATTATGCATTATTGGATTTTCAATCACTTTGTACAAATGCAGTTGCAAAATGGTAATCTACTTTCTAGTAAAACTAATCATAACAATGTGCTGTATAAATAACAAAAATTACAAGATATTATCTTCACAATAATAAGAGTTATGAAAGAAAATCAGTCAGTGAAAAAATTTACATTGACATTCCAAAAACCTTCAAAATTAAAAGAAAAGAAAAGTTGTCAGTTCTTCACTGATTAGTCCAGCTAATGATGGCTTCAACAAACAAAAGAAGCCTTCACATATGTTAGAATGGCTGTTAATGCATTTGTTGAGAAAAATTGTCAATGTATCAAACCTCCCCTACCTCCCTTACTTTATTATTCCACAATTATGAGATGAACAAAACTTTTACAAGATTAATTCTACTTATTTTATTACTCAGTCATAAAAAAATTAACTGTACTACTTTATTTACATGAAAAAGAATGCTGGCCGATAATTACAGTAAACTCTGTCTAAGGTGGAATTGGTTGGGACTGAGAAAATTTTCCGTGATAGACAATATTCCAGCTTATGCAAAAGAGTGCGATTTATTGGAATGAAGCATACGTCAATCGAATAGCATTTTATGTTTTTGATTAAAAAAAATTGGATCTTGGGTTATAATGAATTGCTCGCAGATGACGATCTTTCATTGATTGTCCTGACTCAAAAATCTGTTGAAAACTGAAATTCTGGAAGATCCTTTGTCTTTATAAATAAATGAGAAATGCTATTCAATTTCTTAGTACTGCTGTAATACCTACAAATTTGAAGTTTACACACAAAAAAAATAATAATAACGTCGGGAAGGAGGCAGAAAGCTATCACTTTGAATTTGAGTACAACCTGACAGCATAATATATTGTACTTTAGACAATACATATTTTCATAAATGTGCATTCTACTAGTAATAATAACTTTTAAATGCCTATTTATATAGGAAAAAATGACATAAGCAAGAATTCCTTAAAATTTAAAGTTTCTGTCCTTTTGAATCAACTTTTTAAAGTATTACGGAATTTAATTATTATGCTTGACATTGAATATTTGACTTATTATATATCAGTTTTAAAGTTTCATAAACGAAATGCCTTTCATCTTTAAAATATCCCTTTTTCCGTCTTATGCAAAATTTTAGTTTCGGTGGGACCTTCAAACCCTTTCCATTTCCGCGTTAGGCAGATTCCGGCTTATGCAGCAAGAATTAATGTTATTTTCTATGGGTTCGCCGGGACTTGAAAAATTTTCCACGGAAGACAGATTTCCGGCTTACACAGAGTCCCCTTAGGCAGAATTTACTGTATTCCAGAAGTGACCAAGAATTATACCATTTTTGGGGTAATTCTTGGTCACTTAAAAATTATAATTATTTTAATTATAACTGCATATATATTTAAGTAACCATTATATAGCCATCAGAGGGTGCTTATTCCACAAAAAAATTGGGAACAATACCTTTAATAGTTTTTATAGTAATTAGATGTTGATTTTTGACCGGGAATTACCCCGGGTGACTAATTTTAACATTGGAAAATTTAAATATATTATTGAATCATAGATTATATTATTTTTATACTGCAAACCAATGGTGTTCACTCTAAATATCATTTTAGAACAAAGAAAAAAAATGTAAATGAAGCGATTGGCCTTTAGTTAAATTTCTGATTCTTTTAAAGTACATGTGGTGGCATCATCGATGATCTTTAATTGAAAAAAATAAATAAACATTTCAAAATGTTTTAATTACAGAAGTTTCTGGTTTATAGATGCCCAGATTAACGATGCTATGCTGTATATATATATATATATAACATTGTTAGTACGAAAATGAGCATTTAAAAAATATATAGCATTTAAAAATTACAGATTTTCATGAGCTATTTTATTAATGTTTTTTTAACTTTTTTTTAAAATGTATAATTTTATAGCCCTGAAACAATTTTATTGCAACAAGCTCATCATCAAGTAATTGCTAAATGATTAAATTCATCTCACCATCAGTAATAAATGTAAGTTATAATTTAATAATTTAAGTATTGTGCGGCAGCACAATATTTATTTATTTCCAGTGTGACTACTCAATGTTAATATAACACAGTAAAGCCAATGGACCTCATAAATTTTTTTACTTCTTCCCACCGTTTTTGTTCCAGATGCCACAAAATTTTTACTCTTTGCTAGTTCTAATAATATTATAAATTTAAAGTGCAAAAATGTTTGCCTGGCGTCAGGGTCAAAACGGATGATAAAATGCCTTTGCATATGAGTGAATTATAACTCAGAGAGTAACATAGGCTATGTTTTATTTACTTTATTCAAATATATTTCTTAATAATTCTAAATTTAGTCATTTTCACTGAGAATCACAGGCATTTTTGCTATAAAATTTAGCATGTTTGTTTAATCATTGCAAAAAAATTCAAAAGCAGTAATAATAATTTGTCTACAGTAATTAATTTTCAGTTAAAAGATTTCCAAGTGAGAAATGAAATTGAAATAATTTTTTTAAGAACTAAGATGAATATGCCATCAGATTTGAAATAAAAATGGCATTTTCAAATATTTGTTAGTGATGCAAGAAACATTTAGATCAGTAACGACAAAAAGCAGGTGAATGTGACATCAAAAAATTTAAATATATTTTACTGATACCAATTTTTAAGCATTAATATCAGTTATATACAGATGAGTGTGCAGTTTGATTAAAAAAGATGTTAACTTTGAGATTTATTTATGTTTTTCTTTTATTTATTTACTGATGAAGTTTTAATTTTGTTACGGAATATTAGCCGGCAACAAATACTGAAATGTTTATATTGTTTTAAGACTGCGTAAAAATTTGAAATTGTCCGATGCTTAGAAGTTAATGAATTTGCAAATAGCCAAAATTTATTTTAGAGGTTAAATCATCAATACAACATTAGCATTACAAACAGGCATGTTTTTGCTGTATAATACATATTTTATTCATAGGCAATTTCTTTTTGTGGCAACAAGAAATAAAAAATAATTATTTGTAAATTAAAAAAAGATATGGTCTTTTAATGTTAAGGCTATGGCATATTTTATCAAAAATTTTTCCACAGGGTCTTTCATCATTTTTCATGAGGCACAGAAACAACTGGTGATGCCACAAAATAAATACCCCAGGTTAACTTAGGTAAGAATTTCCTCTTGTGTTTACATCGTCCTCTGGCAGGAAATAAAGTAACAAAATTTAACTGTTTTTTTTTTTTTTTTTTACTGTATAACAACTATACTGTTGTTAAATATTAGCAGTAAAGATTTAACACTATTTTTGCATTCATAACATTCCTGAGTGGAAAATGGGGTAACTAAATTTAAGCAAAATTGATTTTTTATGCTCAGATAGAAAGTTTTTATCCAAACTATGACAACCTGTGTTACTGCACTGATGAAACATTTTAGATTAATCACTGGTAAATTACATCCCAAATTGGGATGTGATACCATGTAAATCAAACCCTGATGATGGTATATCCATTGATTTTGAAATAAGTTCATCTGAATGAAGAAGTTAAAACAAAACAATTTATTTCCTACATTGTTTAAGCCTGAGAAAGGACAAATATTAAGATATGTCATTCAGTTAGTTCTACAATTAATGTTAAATTTTTATAACAAATAAGTAAAATGAATTGAACATTAAAAAATAAAAATAAAATTTAAACAATATGATACAAACAAAGTCCAGCTTCAGCTCCAGTCTCATCTAGAGTATACAGAAAAAAAAATAGACCAAGGCACATATGCCATATTTTAGTGAGGGTGGGCAAATGGTGAAAATTCTTATTTTCAAAGATGTAGGGAGAGGGGTGTGGCCCATTCCTGCCTAAATATGCAGATTATTTCAAAATCTTTCTAAACAGAAAATGTCTAATCTTTGGTGCGTGAAACTTTGGAGAAAATGAAGTATTTCTGATTATTGTGTTTAAAACAATATTATATTCTAACAATCCCAGGATTTTTTCTATTTCATCTTTTCAAAAATTAATAAAGATAAAATAGTCTTACCTATATCTTTGAAAAATGTCTTAGTGTCAGTATTGACTTCTATTTTTCTTGATAATTATGCTGGGAATTAATTGTGGTGTTTTTTCAAGAAATTACGAAAATAATAAAAAGAATCAGAAATAAAATTTAATTACTTACTTGTGTATACTGTGAATTGTCGGCAAATGACAGGTGCCACAAATTTAAACTGCCGTTGCTATGCTTTGTCATCATGCATACTGTGGGAGTTGTTGAACTCAGGGCACAATACTGGGAGAGCGTTTTCTTTGAATGAGCATTGTAGGCCTTGAATTGAGCATAATCCAAAGATGTTGGAAGAGCAGGATTATCATTGTTTTCAACTTTATCTTTGATTATCTGCTCTGATGAAGATGCACTGATAGCTAACCTTAAATCTAGACCAGCATGAGGGGAATACATGAACATGTGATGGGACATAGTAGCTGCATCACCTAAAGGTATGGCATTGGGTATACGAGAAGCAAAACTCACTTGAGCTTGACGAAAGGAACCAGGATTAAATTCATCTAACCAATCAACTAACCTGCAATTAAACATTTCTTAAGAATACTTAAAATAAGAAGAATCTCACACATAAGTTCCAAATAAACAACGCAATAACTAAAACATTAGGATATACATAAATTAATTTTGACAATATCATCACAAGGATAATAGATATTACTGCCTTATTAAACATGTATATTTTCTTTTAGAGAGATATTAACTTGGGCATAAACGTAAAAATGTTGGTTAAGAAATAATGAAATTTTATAAAATAAAAATGTGAATAAACACAAAAAGAGATTTCATTTTGATATTTTTAATGATAATATAATAAATGCAATACAAAATTTATTTAAATACCATTATTATGAACGCTTTGATTTTTTAAATTTTTTTACAAAATATCAGCACCATAACTCAGCTAAAGGAAGCTGTCCTTTTCAGTAGTTTTCTTTTACCTTAAAGTTTTTTTTTTCTTTCTTTCTTTTTTGTTTTATATAAGGATTTTTGGGAAATAATGAAATTAAAAATTTTAATTTTTTTGTCCATAAAAGTGTACAACTCTGACAGAAAGCATTTATAAGGAAAGGTTATATGCTAAGATGGAAGCCTATCTAAAATGGAGCTTATTCCGGCCTTTTGCCATTCTGACTTAGCAGCAAAGTTCTCACTGTCAAGCGCCATTATGTTAAAATGTTTCATTTGACAACAAAACAAAACATTGAAATCACCAAATTATGAGAGTTATTTTAATTTAAAAAATTTTAACCCTTTCAATAATATCACTGAACAATTGAAAGCTTTTCTATGTAATTTATTAATTGAATTTTTAATTTTTTCAGAACACATTCACAAATTTTTCAAGATTTTATTGATTTATTTGTTTTTTTCTAATGCTCTAACATGCTATCATGAATCCAGAGTTAACTTGGTTTATTTTTTTTTTTTCATAAAACCATTTGGAAATAAATTGGGCTACAATTTTTTTTCTTTACTTTGCAAATCATCTATAATATACACGTTTTATTAATTTCTATAGCCAATACTTTAATTTAGATCAATAATTGCTCTAAAACCAAGTACAAAAAATTGGAACACACACTGAAAAGATAAAAGAGCATAACTTAAGGAGTTAAAGAATGATGTTAGAATGGATGTTTTATGACGAATCTACTGCTAACATTATTTTCATCTGGATGTAGTTTTTCTTAAATGAGTAGAAAAATTGCTAAGGTTGTCTGAAAAACCAGTGAGAATCATGCTTACCAGGTTTTACTGTATATAATATTTGCTATACATTAGTAACACAGCCAGAGATTTCAACATTTTAGTAATGTTTCCAATTGCAAGTTGTTAAACCTAGTTTATAATTTTATATCTCTGCATATTATGAAATAAAAGTTTAATAAAGTGGATATAAATTGTAGTCAAATTAAAATATAGATATTATTGTATGATACATTAAAAATAAAACTACAGCTTTTAAAAAGATGTTAAAACTAAAAAGAGAATTATAGTAAAATTAATAAAAATTAAACACTATTATTCGTACTCCTAATAAGGGATTTCTTGTACCATTTACCTATTAATGTGACATAGTTATCATGTATCAATTAATACATCAAAAGAGCAACAGACAGTACAATATCTAGACATTATTTTCCAGTAAGTGACAATATTAATTTTAGAAAATTAAGTGTGCAAGTAAGTTTTTTCTGATATTATAATTTGAAAACAGAAAAAAAAGAAAAAAACATGTTTTTTTAATCTTAGGTAGTATTTAAACACATTTTTTTTCCCTTTTTAACTGTAAGTACTGAAATGAATAGAACGAAGTTTTATTTATTTATTTATTTATTTTGTTACAAATATTAATATTTATTAAATTAATATACTTTTAAATTGAGATTGTGGAATAATAAAATGCATAAAATGAAGTAATTCATTATAAAACTTTAAATATATGAGAAAAAAACCCTGCCGGCTCAGCCTACAGGTGTAGGTAGATTTCGAAGTTAAGTACTAATTTCATCAACAAAAACTAAATCAAAATTAGAGATAAACCCAGTTTAACAATTTTATCTGGTCATTTTTAATTTCATTTTTCTGTAAGAGCTGGTTTTATCAGAATCATGTTAATATGATAATTTTTTCTTCGACTCTTATTTTTGTTTAATTTGTTTTTGCTGTAAGATTTGGCCCTATCAAAAACTTGTCAACATAAAAATTGTAGATAACATTAAGAAGATTTATAATAAATTTAAGCAGATCTGATATCTTGCGAATTGACGAATTCCTGTTAGCAGTTCCACCATATTTCTTAGACTATTCCTTCTGAGCCCAATGAGTTCCTTTGCCCTTTTATAGATTACACCTTCTCATAAAAATATACAGCTATGAAAGTTATGAATCATTCTTTATTAATAAAGAAATTATTAATCACAAAAATTAAATTATCCATGATGATTACATTTAAAAAATGAATTTACAGTTCAGCATGAAGTTACAATTTATTATAAAATTAATGGTTTAACAATGAAAATTGAAAATTTTAAGTTTTAAAGAACCATCATATATATTTGATTTGAACTATCATATCAAATATCTAATCAAACACCGAGAAGAAATAAATGTCAGTGATTTTTCTAGCATATTTAAATATAAACTAAGAACGAGAAAAATTGTTTTAGAAAATCAGGAGAAATATGTCAAGAATCACGAGTACGGAAAATCAAGCAAAAATAAGGAGTCTCCTTCCAGAATCAGGAGAATTGGCAAGTCTGCATACAGTTTTAAAATAAGCAAACCATTAACGTAAAACATAAGCCTAATTCTTAAAAAAAAAATGAGTAAATCTTATTTTACTGTTTATTGTTTATTAATAAATGATTGCACAAATATGAAAAGTTATACATATGATAAAAGAGTCAAAACTTACAGTTTTTAGTTTTTGAAAAAGTCCTTGATAGTTGACTGCTTCTTCCTGTTAGCCCTATTCTGAGATGCAATGTCCCTCCATTTACGCAAGCAGATCATATATCAGTTGGCATCACTTCCTCCTGCTGACTACCTACTGCAGTGCTGCTTCAATCGCCTTGAACCCTTCCGAATGTGGGATGAGATTTTTTCAGCCATCCTTCTCCTCTTTTTTTTTCTGTTACTTCTCCCTGTGTCATCATTTCTAGAATATCGTTTATACATAATTCATTAACTTTGTTGTTTGCCATCCATTCTGTAATGTCCCCAGCATTGACATCTTCAGAGCACAGTATATTTTTCAGCAACGAAAGAAGCTTATCGTTCTCATCTTTCCACTTCGGTTTCCCACACAGGTTTATGTCCACCTTTAAAGAATGTTCCAAGACCTTGCAATTAATATGTTTGAAATTTCTTCCTATGCTTCTGCCATCCACCTATGACACCTAGCATGCCAATCTTTTTCAGAGTGGTTATGTAGGCTTCTTTATTATCAATCGCTGATATCAATGGAGGGAGAAGATGCCGGCGATACTTTTAAAAAATTATTTCAATGATGTCCCGGTCCATCGGCTGACAAATAGCTGTCTTATTGGGTGGTAAACATTCAGCTTTGATGTCTCCATCTGAGAGTTCATCAATGGACAGATGCCAAGGTGCGTTATCAAGAATTAGTAGAGCTTTTCTCGGCAAACTGTTGTCTTTCAAATGTTTTTTTTTAGTTGGTACAAATTCATTTTGGAACTAGCTTTTTAAGATCTCTGAATTCATCCATGATTTCTTTTGATGCGTGTAATACAGGGGTAGTGATTCCTGATTTTTCATTTCTTTAAAAGTTCTAGGTTTATTTGACTTTCCTATTAAAATCATTCTAAGCTTATGGTTACCAGTTGCATTACTGCAAGCCAATATGGCGACTCATTCCTTGCTTTTCTTGTGTCCCACAGCAGCAGTTTCTTTCTTTGATGCAAGCATTTTTGTAGGGAGCAACTTATAATTTAAACCGGTCTCATCGCAATTGCACAACTGCTCCCGATAAACTTCCTCTTGTTGAATAAGCTTAGCGAGATAGTCTCTGAGGAAAGGTACAGCTTCTTTATCAGTAGATAAAGCCTTCCGACTTGTGGTAATCTGACGAATACCTATTTTTCCTGTAATATCGGCCTAGGCAGGCCTCTTAAATATTGATGTCACAAAAATAAAGCTTCCTCGACTTTTTTATGCTTACCTTTCAGCATGGTTTTTCTTTTTTTCATTCAATTTGCACTGGCACGAGCAGCACACCACTTTTCAATTTCGGCTCGATTTTTTTTTACAGTCAGCCACTGTACTTTTACGAACTTCTAACTCTGATGTAATAGTTTTTATCATTACCCCAGACTGCAGTCGATTTATTTTATAGTGCATAGTTTCTCCTCCATAGTCACTACAACCTTTTTTCATTTATCACTCATTTCGTTTATCTTCAATAAATAAACACGAAGCACACCAAAAGGCTATACGAACGTAACTAGGAACAGTGGCAAATAACATCTGCACTTGTTAACATCTGAAGCACAACTGACGAAATCAAGCCTTAACCCACCCTTCCTGTCTGTCTTTGCTCTGCTATTACATTCTGCAATCCTTTCTTGCTCCTTCCTGTTGTGACTCAGCACTTTCTCATGCCACTTGCAATATTCCACTTTTTTTTACTAGGCCGAATAGTTTGGAGGGCTGGATAGTCGGGAGTTTACTGTATATATACATATATGTAGGATTTAAATTTAAACATCGTTTATTTTCTTTATGACGTGCATGATCCGTAAATTAATTGACGCTTTTATATTTTTATTATCCACGGTTTCAAAGCACAAGTTATGAAAATTCACAATCACGAGATCAATGTTTGGATATATTCAGAGATTGGAAAAGAGTCAGTCTATAAAATTATGTTGTTCATCAAGCATCGACTTTTGCAATGACAAGGGAGGCATTATTAGGCCTAAGTGGCTTATTCGAAGGAAAATAATTCATAGGTTTTGTGTCAGAAATGTAATGTATTTAAATAAGCTATCGACTAAGTGAAGTAAATTTATCTGTATAGAATTGTATTAAAGTTTATGTGTTATTATTCCAACATTTAGTTAGTCAAGTCGTTAATAAATTAGCATTTTACAAACAAAAACTTCTACAAATTTGGGGGCTCGTGGGGATCTTAAGCAACTAATAGTGAAATAAATAATCGGGATTTTATGCAAAGCAACAAATTAAGTAGTCAAATATGAATCAGAACGAAATTGATGTAAATTACTAATGCCAAAGGTTGGACTGTGAATTAGCAATACAAGCGTAAAAACTGTGATCATACTTGTCAAGTACAATATTGAAAAATAGATATGGGAACCCTAAACAAGGCTAAAAGAATTGATATAATAAATCTTTGCAAGGAATGTGGAATCGAAACACCAGAAAAACCGAAGATCCCTATACTAATAAAACTAATTAAAAGCTGGGAGGATTTCGACGAGGATTTTATAAAGGACCGCTTAGAAGTAATTGTGACAGCTAGAAAAGAAACTACAGGCACAAGCAGAGATTGAAGAAAAGAAACTGAAGATGGAAATGGAGGAGAGAAGATGGAGAATAGAATTGGAAGAAAAAGATCACAAAAAAGAGTTTGAAATTAAGAAAATTCAACTACAGGAAAATTCAAGACAACACGTCGATATGAACCCAAGAACAAATACAGGTAAGCAATATGAATTGCTCAGATTATTAACAAAATATGATAGTACGAATGATATTAGTTTATATTTGGCTATGTACGAAAGACAAATGTTGCAGACGGGCATTGATAAAAAAGAGTGGGTCAACTATTTAATTAACCTAATGCCATTAGATGTGATTAACATAATAACCAGGGAGAATGTACCCGAGATGCATGATTATGATTACATAAAAAGTATTCTTCTAAAATGATACACACTATCTCCAGAAGAGTTTAGGCTAAAATTTTTCTCACTTAAAAAGGAGCAATCGGCAAATTGGAGTGATTTCGCTTATGAGATTAAAGTGTATTTCAAACAATGGATTGATGGTCTTGAAATAGATAACTTTGAGGAATTATCAGAATTAATTGTAGTTAATCAAATTAGACATAATTTACCTACAGAAACAAAGACACATTTTGCAGAGGAATTGTTAATAATAAAAAAGATAGACGAATTAGTAAACAAATTAGATATTTACAAAACAGCACGAAGGGTTTGCAATAAACAGTCTATAAGGAATACAAGTGGGAATTTTGAAGATAAACAATTGAGAGTGGCTGACTACGCCAATTCGAAAAGGCGCCAAGTTGATAATAAGCACAATGTGAACCATGGAAGAAACGAGGTGCATATAATATGTTATAGTTGTGGCAGATCTGGTCACGTGAGTTGGAAATGTACCATGGGGAATAAAACACAACAAAATTATTCAAATTATAACACGCAACATAATCAAAATTGGCAAGAAACTAAATACCAAGATTGGAGCCAAAACACGCAAAGAAAAGTAGTTAATATGGGCACGTTAAATGGTAATAAAGGAAGAATCCTGGATATTCAAGGAATAAAAATAAACATAATAATTGATACAGGGAGTGATATTTCAATTGCCAATTCAAGATATCATACTGCAATAAATGCGCCAAAGTTAACCAGCGACAATATATCTATATAGTGCATAGGTGGAGAAGAAATTAAGCAAAAGGGTTTTTTCTTGCATAAAATTTATGTAGATGGTATAGAAATACAGGATAAATTTTACGTGGTACAAGAAGCTGACTATGATCTAATAATAGGTAGAAAAGCAATCGAAGGCTTGACGTTAAAAGTAGAGGAAGATGTTTCTAGAATAATAAACAACAATACAGTACGAGTAGGATACATTAAAATTAATTAAGTCCCTTCCAAAACAGATGAAGTAGCCACATTAAGTATAAACAGCAATAATCGAGGTTGGAAAGTTATGGATAATATCAACTGCGAAAATAACGGAACAGATTTGACTCATACTACAAAATTATCTAACAGAGAAAAAATACAAGGATTAATAAAATCCTGCAAACCAAACAAAACAAAAGATACTGGATTAAACATGAAAACACTGCTGGGAGATGAAAAACCTTTCTGCGAACGTACAAAGAGATTCTCTCTAATTGAGCAGGAAATCATCAATAAACAAATACGACAGTATTTAGATAATGACATTATCAGATGGGGCGCCTCAGATTTTATGGCACCTGTGATCCCGAGTAAGGAAAAAGAAACCGATAAGAAATTCGTCATTACTGGACAGAAGAGATCTGAAAGTAAAGGCACTGAGAAGAAAATAGAAAATAATACCTGTTCAATGACTATTTGTGAAGATACTAATAATTTTAAACACAAAAAGAATAGAAAAAGATCTAAAAGAAAAACGGTTAGAAAGAAAAAGTCCAAAAACAATTCTGATCAGAAAATAAAAGATGATCCTATTGAAAAATAATATAAAAAATGTTAAAGAAAGGAAAAATAATAACGCAAAAAGATCTACAGGCGAAACTTTATTTCAACCTGAAGAATAGGATGACGAATCGAAATGGTATAAGTATGTACCAAAATTACAAAGAATTATCAATAGCACAGTAACACGAAGCACCAAGTATAGTCCATTCGAATTAATGACAGGAGTTAAGATGAAAGATAGTGACATGCAAAACATTAAGAAGATTTTGGAAGAAGAATTTACCGAATGTATTATGGAAGACCGCGAAGCCATGAGAGAAGAAGCAAAGAAAAATATACTCAAAATACAAGAAGAAAACAAGGTGCAGTTTGATAAGAAAAGAAAACAGCCACGAAAATATAAAATAGGAGATATCGTTGCCATAAAGAGAACGCAATTTGGCAATGCTATCAAACTTAAAGGAAAATACTTAGGGCCATATGAAATAACAGCCGCCAAGAATCACGATCGGTATGAACTATGAAGTAGAGAAGGTAGGAGATCATGAATGTCCAGGAAAGACGTCAACCGGAGCCGAATACATGAAACCATGGTCTATGGGTTGAACTCCTGGATAAGTCAAATAGATTAAGTATATGTGTATGTGTATTGAACAAGTAATCAAAATTTTGTGACAGAAAAATATACAGGCCTAGAAGTGATTTTCTTCAAAAATATTATAGGAAATATAGGAATTGTTTTAAAGAAAATATAGGAAGTTTATAGGAAACTTTATTTATATGTATATACACCTACACATGTTTTAATGTACTTACATGTGTAATATCATAGATGTAAACATTGGACTATCAGGATAAAACTATTTAAAGTTCACTCATTATTATTTCAAAAAATTTTAACTTTCTTCAGGAGTAATATATTAGCGTTTCAGTAGTTGTATGCAATATTTTTTTCAAGCTATATTTTTAAATATTTTTTTACAATTATTTTCTGAATCATACTTCTTATAGCATTTGCATATATCAATACAAACATAATTGAAATAAAGGATACTTATTTACTTTTATTTTTTAAGTATAAATGATTTTTTTTGTAATAAATTTACATAAAAGAATTACATTTGTTTTATCCCTATAGAACAAAAATTCGAGATCAATATAATTGTGTGAAATTATGCGACCGATTGACTAATTATGAGATTTTTTTTTTTTTTGCAACTGATTGGCAAAAGATTTTTATCAATGGCCAATCAAGAAATTTCACAATTTTTTGCCGCGACTGAGTAAAGAAAGTTACAACTTTTTGCCACAAATTGACAAAATTTTTGATTTTTTTTTTTATTTGTCAACAAACAACAGACGAAATCTATGTTTATTTTAATGACTGATTGACATTCTTCAGAGATACATTGAGGAAATTAGCGATTTTTTTCCTGCACCTTTTTTGCAACCAACTTATCTCGAATTTTTTTTAGTGACAAACTGAGAAATTAGTGATTTTTTCCGCGGCTGATTATTGGAATCCTGAAATTTTTTTTTACTGCAGTGACTGCCGAAAATTATGATATCAAAAAATGACCGACTTACAAAATCAGCAATGTTTAGCCGCAGCTGATTGAAGAAATTCAGGATTTTGTTTGCCACAATTGATTGATGAAATCTGCAATTTTCTTACAGCGAGTGACAGCCAAAATTTACGATTTTTTATCAAAAATGATCGACACATTTTGTTATGCATTTCAATGACCGATTGACGAAAGCAAGTATTTTTTTTTTTTTTTTTTTTATGAGACTGATTTGTGAAATCCATGATTTTTTTATTGTGAGTGACGATTTTTATCAACAAATGATCCACATATTTTGAAATATATTTCAACAACCAATTGACAAAATCAGCAATTTTTTGCTGCGACTGTTTGAAGAAATTTGCGTTTTTTTTTTATAAACCACCAATCGACAACTTTCACGTTATATTACAGCAACATACTGACGAAATCAGTGAATTTTTAATACAGCCTATGAAATCAGTGAATTTTTAATGTGACTTGCTCAGGAAATATGCTATTTTTTGCCATGAGACTGACTGAAGAAATTCATATTATTTTTTCCACACTTGATAGAATAAGTTCGTGATTTTTTATCAGCAACATATTAACAAAATTTACAATTTTTTCAATGATCGATTAACAAAATCTACATTTTTTTTTTTTTTTTTTTTTTAACAACAGTTTGGAAAATTTCAAAAGTTTTCTTCTAGAATCCATTGACAAAGATCTCAATTTTATTTTCAACCAATTGACAAAATTAGAGATTATTTTCGCAATCGAATGATGAAATTTTTAGTACCGTGACAAACCTAAGAAATTTATGTTTTTTTTTTTTTTTTTTTTTTTTTTTTGTATAGAAGTGTCGAAAATTGAGATTTTTTTAAAAAAAATGCAGAATTCGACAAAATTTTTAAAACATATTCACGAAAAAAATCGCATTCGGATTGCTAAACTCGACTTAAAAAATAATCGCAAAGGCGGAGGGCTGAAAAATATAGGAAAAAATAAGAAATATAGGAAAAATAGGAACTTTTTCAAATCTATAGGAATTATAGGAAATATAGGAGTGCTGCTAGGCCTGAATATATAAAAGTTTCCAAAGTTTATCTGTTTAAGCATGAAAAAATAATAAGCCAAGATGCTGATGTCGAGACGCCATCATGTCAGGATGACCGATTTGTAGGATTTAAATTTAAACATTGTTTATTTTCTTTATGACGTGCATGATCAGTAAATTAACTGATGCTCTGATATTTTTATTATCCATGGTTTCAAAGCACGAGTTATGAAAATTCACGATCACGAGATCAATGTTTGGATATATTCAAAGATTGGAAAAGAGTCAGTCTATAAAATTATGTTGTTCATCAAGCATCGAATTTTGCAATGCCAAGGGAGGCATTATTAGGCCTAAGTGGCTTATTCGAAGGAAAATAATTCATAGGTTTTGTGTCAGAAATGTAATGTATTTAAATAAGCTATCGACTAAGTGAAGTAAATTTATCTGTATAGAATTGTATTAAAGTTTGTGTGTTATTATTCCAACATCTAGTTAGTCAAGTCGTTAATAAATTAGCATTTTACAAACAAAAACGGCTACAAATTTATAGATAAAGTTTTCAACTCAGGGTGGTTTTGGGTTTTAGGGGTCATGATCGGCATAGATCTGCAAAAATTTTTCAGAAATTCCGACATAGGGAAGAATGTAATAGGTAGTATTTCTTACAAAATCTACCTAAAATAGAATACTAACTGTAAAGCAAATATGAAACAAAAAACAACATTAATTACCATACTAAAAAACTGCCATCAATAGGATAAACACTAAACAATAAATCTGGAGATCTGTGCCATTCTCTAAGTAGTTTTTCAATTTTACGATCAATAAAGTCTCCTGAGCTACTCTGAAAAAAAAAAAATAATAATAATTAAACAATAATGAAGATAAACTCACTGGTTGTCATTTAATAATTTCTTTCAAACAATGTAATACCATATAATTCAAATTTATGAACAGTTTAACTATTATTATGTTAGAAAGATCGTATTCTTACTTGTAAAAAGACAACAAAAAAAATTTAGTTTTTCAGAAAAGGCAAAGAAAAGTTTTCAAGCATGAAAACAAACTGTTTAATAAACTTTTTTACCAAAAATAAAACCGACTTCAAAAGCTACTACAAAGTAAAAAATAATTTTTTTACATAATAGTTAATAAGAAATTAAATTAAGAGCATTGTATTTACCATGCGTATTATTATGTTTATGTACATTAATTTGATTTTTTGGAGTCGGTGCCAGCCAAACGAAGTTAAGTATAATTATCCAACAGACACACATCGAAATAACTACGAGTTTTTTTACGATTTGTTATTTAGTTAAAAAATTTGAATTTTACCATTTTTGAAACATTTCATCTGATTTTATAAACGTGTATTTTCAAGTGAGATTAGTTGTAATTATGTGTGATAAATTAAGGGTTATTGTAAAATTAATGCGTTTATGCAGGCTAATATGTAAAAAAATCGTAGCCAAACACAGATTTTCAAATGCAGGATGGTGTCAAAATTGATTGAGAATGGAATTTTTTTCCTAAACGGTTTTGCTGAATCTTGTTACGATTTGTATTGGATAAACAATTTTAATTTTGAACTTGGCTTGGCTGGCACCGACTCCAAAAAATCAAATTAATGTACATAAACATAATAATACGCATGGTAAATACAATGCTCTTAATTTAATTTCTTATTAACTATTATGTAAAAAAATTATTTTTTACTTTGTAGTAGCTTCTGAAGTCGGTTTTATTTTTGGTAAAAAAGTTTATTTTTCACTTTTTAGTTTTTTTTTGAGTTACAATTTTTGCATGATCCTTTTGTAGGAAATTACGGACTTTTAAAGATGTTATTTTGATAAGTAAATACTTTTGTCCAGATTTGTGTGTACATTAAACACACGGGTTTTTTATGAAAATTCTTTATATATATATTACATTTATTATTCTTCAGATTGAATAGCTTTATTTTTTAGTTAAATATTTTTGTTTCTCTATTTGGACATGGGTAGAACAACAAGAGATGCTGCTCGCATGAAAAAATATCGAACTTTGGAAACTGACAATAAAAAGTTCTTCAGCTTACTAAAAATGCTCTATGAAATAGAGAAGAGAGAGACCCAATAACTTATTTTTCATACTTTCTAACCGATGACCAGGCCCTTATCTTCCGGGTTGCCCTAGACGAATGGGTTTGATACATGGCATCGGCGTAGGAGACCACCTAATCGCCACGTAGCGGCAATAAACCTGATGAACGCCTAGATCGTTTTACTATCGGCAGCGCCTATTTCTTAATTATGAACTTTTTTATGCCAGTTACTTAACATTTATATCTTGTTGTTCAGCACCTGCACATTGCTACTCATGTTGATCTCGTAATTTAGAAGCTTAATCAGATGACGAGACCTTCATCTGGCAAGGCACCTCAGAGGTATAATTCATAGGTAAATTCGAGGTCTTCGCACCCATCGACGGAGTTTACATGCACCAGGAGCCATTAGGGTACATGACAACCGAATAACTTATCAAAAAATGATCGTGAAACGACTACAGGGGGAAGTGTTAAATGGCGTTCCCTCAAATGGCTGGTCATTGATGAAATTTCTATGGTGTCAAAAGAGAATTTATATATAATTCATTTGAGGTTTCAAGAATTTAAAAACAATTTATTTTTTGGTGGCATTAATGTTTTCTTATATGGAGATATTATGCAAGTGCCAATATGTAATTTATAATGTATACGTAATGCCAACGTGCTTAAATGTATGCTAAGCATTTCAGCATGGTACTTTTATTCATAATTTAAATTATTTGCTTAATCTTTCGCCAAATCTAAAGATTCTGATAGAGAAATTGAGAACTCATTGTATCATGACGGCATTTTGTTTATTTTTGTTTGTAATCTTTCTTGACAAAATCAGCTTGACTCACTTAGGCATTTATGCTTCTTATTGCATCATCATTTGCAATATGTTGGGCACTGGAGATTTTAAAACTATTAAGTAATCTACCGTTATTGCGTCCACTGCCAATTGTTGTTTCTGAGCTATTATGATTTGGTGCATTGAAGCGTTTTGCGAATTAAGTATTTTATGATACCCACATTTACATTAAACCAATTGCTGCTGATATTTTTTTTTGTTTCACGCTAGCCTTAACTGTGGGCTCGATTACGGAAGATTAGAAATTCATCATCATGCTCATTTAATAGTCTTGGTTAAAGTGTCATTGGTCTGCGTAGTAACTGCCGTATTTTAGTGAGTATAGTACTGCAAAACATATAGAACATATAGAACTTTCGGAAGCAACTTATGATATTCGCATTTCCTTTAAACCATGTTTGCTGTTAGTATCGCACACTTTTTGCTTTTATCGGGCAATCTGATTCAAATTTACTTGCTCTCATTTCTTGATACAATTCAAATGTTTTCATGACTGCGTAACTCACTGACTTGCTTTCGCCATTATGCTTATGCCTACTGATGTTTAAGTTCTGTGCCATGTAAATACACCGCACCATAACAATGCCGCCTGTAATACTAATTAGAGTAACTCCTTTTATTTCTTTCTATGTTGTTTATCTTGTACTTTAACAGCATAGGGATCTTGGCTCAACTTCTGTTTGCATATAAAAGTAGAAAAATGGTTGTTTACAATAAATAAATTTATAAATATTGAAAAACTTGCTTGTGTATATGAGACAGTGGTACTACTTAGTTATCCCGTCGACCAAAAATCTATCGCCAAACTATAAGATTAAATGCCAATAATGGTTGATCGTAAATGTCACATTCACTTGACTTTAAGCAAGATACACGTGTTTACGTCATCAAGTGATTTTTATTTCGACGTTTTATTTGTATTTTTATTAATGTTATACTAATTTATTTGTTCTTTCGTTATTTAAAATAAAAATTATGTCAATTTGTATAATTTGGCGAGTGGTTTGGCGATTTGCATAATCTGGCGAAATTGGTCGACGGGATAACTAAGTAGTACCAAGACAGTTAATAGGTTGTCAGAAAATATGCATGAAATTTTCATTTTCTCTCCAAGGCCCCTGTACAGGAAAGTTATCATTAATGTTATCTAGTGGAAATATTAAAGGTAATCAAAAAGCATTCATACATATAACTGTTTAATATAATATAATATAGGTATGTATATAATATTATGGTACTTCTTAATCATCCCGTCGACCAATTTCGCCAAATTCTATAAATAGCCAAACCACTCGCCAAATTATACAAATTGACATAATTTTTATTTTAAATAACGAAAAAACAAATAAATTAGTAAAACATTAATAAAAATACAAATAAAACGCCGAATTAATGGTTTTATTGGCCATTATTGGCATTTAATCTTACAATGAATTAATTAATGGCAAACCATTATTGGCATTTAATCTTACAATATGGCAACAGTAATTTGGTCGACGGGATAAGTAGGAAGTACCAATATTATATATATATATATATATATATTTATTTATTATGTGCCGCCAGTCTTATGTTATGTGTTTAATTAAACTAAACTATTGTATACTAAATTATTGTTTTGTATTAATTTAGTTTGCTTCTGTATCATTCAGCATTTGAAATAATGGTGTACATTTAATTAATGTATATTAAATTACTATTTTGAATGCGATTGCCAGTTGAGAATTTTAAATATGACTGTCGATTAGGAAATGCGAAGAAACAGATTGGGGAAGATTCATTACTGAATTTGAATGGGAATATCGCCAAATTAGTCAGTTACAGCCAAGTTGGCTTCATTTATGGCGACTTATTTTGGTCGCCAAATTTGGCGATAATTCACGTAACTGCGCCAAGTTTGGCGACAACTTGGCGCTAACGTATATAATACATAGTTTTATGCTTATGATTGAGAAATCGGTTACAACAATGAAAGATAATTTGGGTGAAATCCTTCATTTTATTGGTTTTTGTTGAATTACTAAAAAACTACTCAACCAATTTCGATGAAACGGAAGTGGTACCAATTCGAGAGTATCCTCTTTCAATTAAAACAAAAATCACATAAATCGGACAAAAAGTTCCGGAGCAATCGGTGAACATACATAAAAAAAAAAAAAAAAAACATACATACGCGTCGAATTGATAACCTCCTCCTTTTTGAAGTCGGTAATAAAAATAGGGATGTAATGAATAGTGATTTGTCCAAAAAGCCAAGTACCAAATATTCAGCCAAATTTCAGTCTGAAAACTGGATATTCAATAGCTGAACACTAACATTACTTTAAAATATGCATTTTGATTATATAATAAATATATTAAAAAATTAAAAAAAAAATAAAACGACTTGTACTAAATCAAAATTATTAATAGCTTAATTTTAGCTATAGGTACTTGCAATTCACATGCATTTTATTCAATATACGAACTCATTACCACTATTAAATGTGCTTTTTTAATTTATTACCTTTTAATTTAGAAGACATATTTCCTCACAAAAAACTAAGAATTTATATTTTATGCTTTTGTACTTAATTAAATCATGACTCTACTTTCCAGCAATGCTTTGTTCCTTTCTTACATTCAAAATTAATAAGTTTCACACAATGCTTATTGTCTCCTATGACTTAGAATGAGATACCCCTTGAAATAGCCTTTGGTCAGATAAATTTCATTGTGAGGAGCTTGTGCTCATATTGGTCAACAAATTTATAAGAATTAGTCTTTTTCTAAAATTAGTTCAGTTTTAAATTACTTTGTGTAATTTAAATTTCAAATTTGAGTTTTAATCGATTTGAAAGAGCTATGGTTAAAGTAGGAAATGCATATTTAACAAACTTTTAATAGTTGCACTAGTGCATATACAATAACACAGAGATTTCTACAACTTATTCAACACATATTGATACTGAAAGCACACACAAACAGACTGAAAACTAAGATTTAATTTTGTCACTTTTAAACATGCTTAAGGTGACAATTCAGAAAATAAGAATTATAGAGTTGTGATTCACTCACATTACACTTTTAAAATCATGTTTTTTTAGTTGTGTCACTTTACAAATAAATGCACAACATATTAAGCAAAACACAAAGCCTTTTTACATATAAAATTAATTTAACTTACAGTAAGTATAATTAAGAACTTATTAACAGAAAAAGAAAAAAACTAGCAGAAAACATGTTTTTTGCTACACTAAAAGTAGTTCTTGGCAAAGTTACATATTGGCACTAGTTTAAGTTGACATAAAATTCTTCACAAAATAATTCTTTGAATTTTCTATATGAACAGCAATTATGTAATTTGTGTATTCACCCTACTTTGAAAATTGATATTGATATTTAAAGCGAAAAAATAGTTAATAATGCAAATACCAAACTTCCAAAATAAATCTATCAAAAAGATAGTTTAGATCGCCCAAAGTTAAAATGTGTGGTTGAAAATTTCAGGTTTCAAATAGAAATACAAAATGTGATATCAGGAGCAAAGGATGATTAAAAACAGTTTTACAATAAAAAAGGACAGAACATTTAGTGAAACAATGTTGTCATGTCAACATAAAGCCATACAGTTTTGAGGTTGTTCTAAATTTAAAGGGAGATGGAATAAAATTTTGATTCATTCTTTTTTCTTAACATTTGCAAATTATAATAGATGTACATTCAATTTTGCAGCATTGAATCTTGTAACTTTAGTGCATTTACATTCATTAAAATATTATTAACTCTCCATTTTCATATTTTTGGGAGGCAAAATACATTCCTAATGCGCATACTTTCATTCTTATAAATATTAAGGAGAAAAGATATTTTATATTATTCTTTAAAATCTTTGAAGAAGAAAATGAGCAATGAATACTCAATTTTGGGAGCCACTGAAATATTGTCTTTAAAGTATCTGAAAAGTAATCAACTGAAATAATTTAAGAGATACGCATAAACAATTAAACATTATTGAATTGAATATTTAATTTGGAAAATAATTGCTTTGAAAACCAAAAGACATCACTTTTAAAAGCAGTACCAAGTCCTTTAAAGTCTATATGCAATACAAGCACACAGATACACTGTTTTTTATTGTCATAATAATAATTCATAAGTAATAAGTCATAGTAATAATTCAAAATAAGTAACAGTATCTTAAATAGAGAATTTACAAATAAGCCTCCTAAGAAGTCACTTATGTTACAGAATATATTCTTAAACAATTAAAAAATTGAAATTGGGTCTTAATATAAATTATAAAACAAAAATAGAACAACAAAAATCCATTATTAATTATTCTATTATTAATCACAAACAAATTGCAGTTACATATAGAAAGCATCAAATTTAATTTCTGACAACATACTTGAGATTGGGAATTGGAAGTATCAGTAGCAATTGATGTTGAAGATGATCCAGACGGGGAGTTTACTTTGCTTCCAAGGGGTTCATTAATGTTCTCTTGGCCTTGGGAGTCAGGGTGACTGTTCCGCCTGTGATTATTTAGATTTTGTTTATCTAAAATAACCAAAAGAATAATTTCAGTCAAAAAATAATATTAAATCCAGGTTATTGAAGTTGTTAAAGGAAAATGCTATTTACAAGCAAAATTGGAAAGGAAGAAAGTTCTAATCATCCTTTTCTACTTCACATACACATACAAAAGAAAAAAGGGAGATTTAAGAAAAAATTATTAACAAACAGATATAATTTAAAGGTAAATAAATTTACCAATTCATAAATAACAAAATTTATTTTATTTGCCCACACCAAATACAGATTTATGTTATTAAAAAAAAAAAAAAATACAAGTTGCATATTTTTCAATGATTGAATCAAAATTATGCCATTTTCAGAGTTTTTTTTTTTTTTCAACATCTCAGAAACTAGGAGCCAAATCTTCAAAGGATGGAATGCTTTCATCTGAAATTTACACAGTGAATACTGCAACATTTTACCATATTTTCATCACAACCAAGCAATTTTCATTTATCCAACAATGCAACAAAAACATTTTCTATTTCTTATAAAAAAATTTAATAAATCTAATATTATAAGTCCTTTCTAAATGCACTATAATTTTTCTCTTTACAAAATCAATAGATTTCATGCAACATGTTGGGTTTCTATTAAGCTAGTTAATATAATAAAATTCATGTTACTTATTGTAATACATTTATAGCTTTTTTGAATACTACAAGGAAACCTTAAAAAACTGATATATGGTCAAAAAGACTACAGAAAGAGTTCAACATGGCTAAGCTTATGGGGCACCTTTGAATGCTAAAAATTACAACATGCAGGTGCCTTCAATCAAGCTTTTTTCTCTGACTTTAAAAGAATAAAAATATTTATAAATACAGTAGAACCCTGCTAATCCAAAATTCCATTTAATACAAACAGATTTTATTTTCGAAAATTATACTTAAGAGATTTGTTGCCCAGTAGTAGAAAATTCTCCAGGTGTCTGCGACAGATACTTCAGGGACAAAAAATAATCTGCAGGTAAAATATTTTTACAATTGAAGCATTAATTAATCAAACAATCACTTGCCTGTAGCGTTTTTAGGCATTTTATAAATTTTTATTAATAATAATCTTAACTTTTTGTATTAAGTAATAAAGAGCTAAACAAAATATGAAGCAAAATAAAGGTTCAATGAAAAAGAATCTGCAAAAGAGAAAAGAAAATCTGTAACGCCAGTGTCCCGTCTCGAACTTTCTGCTACCAGGATTAACTGAAAATATTGAATTATTATACTTAAAACAAAAAAGTACTTTTTACACTTTTTACTGCGAAATTTTCCGGATTACAGGATGAATGTTGGGAAAAATGTGTAGAAGTTAGAATTAAACAAAAAATGGCAGTAAAGCATGTTTTTTATTCTTTAAACAGTTTGAATAGAAAAAAAAAAAAAAAAAAATCAATAAAGTAACAGTACAACATATGTACACGAATATAAAAGGAAAACACGCACTGTAGGCCTACCTCGTAGAAGCCACCTTAAAAAAATCTCGAATATCAATTTGCTTGCCAGTCACTATAAAATTATTTTTTAAAAGCAAAAAGCATTTGATTCAGATGATAAAAATTTATTTTTCTTTTCAACAGCTTGATTTCGCAAATTATCTACAGAAATGTTTTCTTCTTACACCCCCCTACCCTCGTTGACATAGTAACTGAGCTGTTTATAAATTCGCGATTTTGTACCATTTGTAATGAGTTGTTACAAACGGTATATTCTTATTCTGAAGTTCCATTAGATTATTATAAACATAGACGGATTAAACAAGCAATATTTTTTTTTTTCTGAAAGTCATACCGAATTATCCAGCATGCTGGTTTAGCGGATGTTTACTGTACTACTGTACTGAGTACTGATAACTTGCATTTTCTTTTAGCAAACACCTTTTTCTTTTCTACGGGTAATCCGAATTTTTTGTAATCAGAACAGGCACCGGTCTCAATTAGTTCGGATTAGCAGGATTCTACCGTATTTGGAACATAAAAGAAAAGTAAACTAAATATCAGAATATTTCGTTTCCCCCAATCAACTTCCTCAAATCCGTAGCCCTAAAATCCAGAAATGCCTACAATCTGAACATCATTACAGAGGTAAACAATGAGACTTCAAGAATTAAAGATATTTTTATTTTTAATGTCATTTCTGGTCAATGTGACTGAATTCACACTTTCTCATGAAGGAAGTGTAAATTTATTTTAGAAGACATTCAAAGTAATGCTGATATCAGTGTCAATTGCAATCTTTTTATTAAATACATTTATGTATTAATAAAAATTTTTTTAGTCATTATACATTTATGTATTAATAAAAATTTTTTTAGTCATTAAGTCTGGCTAAACATGAAATAAAATTTCATTATTTTATGATTTTCATGTAAATTATTAGTGTACCTGTATGAGACAGATTTCATTGAATAATTTAATAAAAATTTATCTCATCATTATACCACATATTTATTTATGCATTATCAATAATTCACTTTATTTTTACTTTTAATATTTTAATCATTTTTTTTCAATTTTCTTATTTCACTTTACTTTTGCTTTATTACTTACTTAACTATTTTAATATTTTATTTTATTGCAAATTGCAAGCATTCATTATAATTTCGAGTGCATTATTATATTCAAATTACTGTTTAAAAAATGTAAACATAATAGTGACCAAAAATCCACAAAATTCTATAATCTACACAACCTCTGGTCCCAAGCTATGTGGATTTTGAGGCAGTCCACTGTACTGAAGAGGGGAAAAAAATCTTTAAAATGTATTTTCATTTTTTATTAACTTTTTATTTAAATATTGATTGATATTTCAAAAATACATATCGTAAAATCCCATTAATCCGCCCTTCCCGATTAAGCGCCTCCCTCCTACTTTGTAAACAAATCTGAAAATTCAAGAAATCCCGAGAAAGCGCCCTCCCCGCAAAAAAATTTTGGTGCATACGTCAAGATCAATACCAAAAATTTTATCTCGCGAGTGATTTTTTTTGTTTTTTTCCTGACGGATCAGAAAGGCGTGACGATTCTTTAATACATCGCAAACGTAAATAGTAAAATGCAACTTCAATGGCTGCCAATCTGGAAAAGAAAAATGCAGTTCAGTTATTCGTTTTACAATTCGATTAAGAATCGATTCACGTCATTGGACTTTTCACTTCCAATTGGCACTTCCATTCAGTACAGCTACGTAACTTCATATTTATACGTATAATTCATATTTTTCATAATACTATTAGCCTTGTATATTATTATTACTAAATGTATAAAATAATAGTGATAATAACAATTTACAGCCATTTTTTTTAATAACTTTCGGAATTAATTTTATATCGTGTTGGTTTTCTTTCTTCTAAATTATGGTAGATGGCACCAAAATAACGTGAAATCGAATTTATTGGTATTATTTATTTTATTATTATTATTAAGTATTGAATTAGTGATTTAATTTGATATTTGAAGGTGATATACATAATATTTACTTTATATGTCACAATTTAAAATGAGTTAATATAGTAATAAAGTTATTTTTTTAAATTAATTCTATGTCAGTCTGATTTAAATTTCCCATTATAACACATTTCTTCTTTTTTTTTTTTATTAATTTCATTTGCAATATTTTCCACATTATTATTATTTTTTTTGTGATCTGTATTATTTATTTAGCTGATAAGAAATGATAATTAAAAAAAAAATACGTTTATTTAATCTCCCTAATTTACAACAGGTGCTGACACCACATAAAATGTTACTAGTTTTAGAAAGAATTTTAGGACATTTTCAAATGCAATTTCTTAGTGTTTATTAATTATTTTAAATTATTAAGTTCCTTTTATTTTTCTGTTACCATATTAATGACAAATATTAGTGCTGTTATTTATCTTATGACAGATAATAGTGTTATTATTTACCTAAATGCATTCCAGTTTCAAAGCTTTTGAAATCCAGAATTTTCTATAATTTGAAATTGCCGTTAATCACGAAGTTATACTGTTTTTCTATTTTGTATATAATTTTTTTTTTTTTCAAAATGTTTTTCTTTTCCCAAAGCATATTTTGCAACGATCGGCCATTACTTTCCCCCACCCCACCACCCATAGATATCATTACTACAATTTTAATACCATGTAATTTAATTTAATAACCTCAGATTTTTTTTACGATATTTCGTCGTGTTTGGGTGTGTGTGTGTGTGGGGGGGGGGGGGGGTTGATTAACGGTATTTTACAGTACATATGTACATAATACATTATATTTAGTTTGAATACCATAGCAATGATCTATAATTAGTAAGCAAAACAACTCCACTATTTACATCGTTTCTTCTTTGTGCAATTTTATTTTGTACTTTGAACAAATTAATAAATTCTTTGAGTTCTCAAATTTTTTTTTTTTTTTAATGAGACATATATATGATTATTGCACAAATTTTCACAAATTAACTGTCTTATTTACGAAAATTTATGAAATAATTATATGTCCTAATATACTGTTTGGATTATTAAATCAACTGGAAATATTAAAAGATTTATATAGATTAGAGATTTTCAAACTTTAAAATTTCAAAATCTTGGATTTTTGCTATTGTGACTCTTTTGAGTGAATCTACGAACAAAAGTAACAGGGAAAAAACAAGAGTGGAAAAAATGTGACAGCAAAAAAAGTGAGAAGGAAATAATTGACTGGAAAAAACATGATAAGGAATTGATAAACATTTAACTTATTGATAAATAAGTGCTAAAAACTAACGAGATAACAAATGTCTGATTTATATCATTCTTGTAGGCGAATATTTGCTGTAAATATTTGTAAATGCTATTAGCAATAGTGTAAAAAAGTGAAAACATTTGCATATGAAAATACTCGTATTCCTCAATATTTGAATTTTGACATTCGCGAATGCAAATATGGATATTTTTCATCCATGTCTATGAATGCGAATATTGAAAAAGTGGTGTGAATATTTGTATTCAACAATGCTTGTTTTAATCACACGTTAATTCTGACATTCGTGAATCAATTCTCAGGCATTATTTGGACCAAGTCAGCAATAAATAAATAATATTCATATTTTCTGTTATGGATACAATTAAATAAGTATGATATTTTCTAGTGCACTTTCCATGATTCCAGTATCTTATAAAAATGTTTATTTTATTTTTTTAAATGTTTAGAATAATATATTTGAAATTTCATGATCATTAACCAAAAATTAAAAAAATAGACTTCAATCAATTGCTTTTTTAACACATAAAAGAACAAGTGGGTAAGTGTGATCACAGATCGCACAGAGGGTTTCGTATAATATAACTTTAAAACACTTTATCCTTTTGCGAAATCTGTTAGTTCCACATTTCGCAACCAGGGGGCGCATTCTATTCTACACAAACCTCTATCCAAAGGAAACTCCGTTTTACAACCTATTCGTAGGTATATTAGTTGAGGGGATCGGGTCTATAGCACCCGAGATAGGTAGGTGCCCCAGGAAATTGCACGGAACATTCTTTTATAAGCCTTTTATTATGTGTTATGAACTATGTCAAAGTTTCCAGCAGATCGGCTTGTTAGATTTCATAATTTTAACAAAATTGTGTTATGTTAGTTGCAAATTCCATCACCAGGGAGCGCACACTATTCATAACAAAAGTGTATCAGATCGAAACTCTGTTAAACAACCTATCAGTGGATGTGTTACTCGAGTTGGTGACGGCCTTAAGCGAGAAATTAAGAAATTTGCTGAAAGTACTGTTCGGAAATAATGGTAACTAAAATTTTGACATTTTTAAATTTCATAAGCAGCACGTGTCTGAATCATAGTCCTCAAAAAACGACATCTAAAAAGGTCGTAAACGCTAATTTTTAAAAAAGAAATCCAGCGCCCCTCCCCCGCCCTCCCTTAACAGGAAATTGCATGCACCATTATTTTATAAGCTTTTTATTATGTGTCATGAAGTATCTTAAAGTTGCAAACGGATCGCCTTGTTATATTTCCTAATTCTAACAAAATCGCGTTACGTTAGTTCTGCATTCCACCACCAGGGAGCGCACTCTATTCTTAACAAAAGCATATCTGAACGAAACTCCTTTGTGCAATCTCTCCATAGATACATGGTCGGGAGGGCGGCGGTGTGGTCTTAACCAAGAATTTAAAACATTTTCTGCGATAACAAACGCTAAGATTTAATAAATAAATCTAGCCCCCCCCCCCCCCCCCCCCCCAGTCCTCGAAATATCACACTCCATTCTTTTTTACACTTTTTCTTATGTGTTATAAAGTATCTTAAAGTTTCGAACACATCGAGTGGCGGTCTTAACCAATAATTTAAGATATTTCCGAAATTGCTATTCGGAAATAGTGGGATGAACACTTATAAACCTATAAACTTTTTCATATTGAATTATTAATACTTATCTCATAGAGTGCCGTCGAAACACCCCATGACAATTGTTAGATTTCCTAATTTAAATGAAATCTCCGTTAAAAAAGCACGTGCCTCCATCTGAATCTGGCATTTGATGGAAATAAAAGGAATTAATAAAATAATAATTAATATCTCAGCTCGTAATGAAGCTATCTCTTCGAACCGGGTATGTATGAAATCTGCGAGAAATTTCCAGCCCGGATGTCAAAAAATTTAATCGAAAAATTTAATATTTAAAAAGTTTAAATTTCGTATTAGACTTTCCTCCCCTTAAATTTCTCTTGCGCCGATATGTCTGAGAGACGACGACAGCTGCCTTCCGGTGAATGGAAATCTGTTTTCATTGTCTTTCCAAACACAGAAATTAAATTTTTATTGATCGATTTTTAGTGGATTTTTTGCGTTCTATCCTACGCAGAAATTTGAAATTTATACCAAAATAAAGTAGAATTTTTTCCGCGTATTTCTACACCTGTTACGAATTTGTACGACCGATACTTCGGCAGATCCGATATTGCTTTTTAAAGGTCCACTTCAGTTATTGCTTAAATTACTCCGTGGTAACCCTGCACTGGCTGATTTGACGGAGCATCCGCCGAATTTACTGGCAACTCTTAGGAGAAACTGAGGAGGATTTCGATAACGTGTGTTCGCACCTGCATTCAAAAGGTTGATTGGTTAATTTTAGAATTTAATTAGCCCGTAATTAGGTTAATTACCAACTTTTTCAAAATTTTATGATTTGTTGTTTGATGTGTGGTGTTTATCTATAAGTATGCAAAAATTTCACAAATTTCAAGTCTCAAGACAAAATTTCAAGTCCCCAACATGTATAGTTTCTGAGAACGGGCTCTGTGATGGACAGACAGACGGACAGACAGACAGAGAGACAAAGGAGCGAGATGAATAGGGTTTCGTCAGATGAACGAAACCCTAAAAAGGTGAGAAACTGCGCTAATTTTCTAATTTTAGGTGTAACTTAACAGAAATCTTGTTACTTACGTATTATCATTTTTTTTTCTTTATTTGTTCTGTCAGTATCTGAAAATACTAATGCTACTGATCAAAACATAGAAAATTATAAATTGATAAATTTTGATTCAGGAAGTCTAAAAATTGTTATTACAGTAGACTTCCTCAAATCTGCACATCATCGCAGACATAAACAATGAAACTTTCAGTTCAGATGTAAGGGAAAAAAAAATAGAGACTGTTTTATTGTTATATCATTCCGTGCATATTTTAATATGTAATTCTGGTTCATATGACTGAACTCATGTTTTCTCTTGAAGAAAGTATAAATTTATTTCTGAAAATTTCAAGATATTGCTAATATAACTGGTGATCAATCTTTTTACCAAATACATCCTGAAATAAAACTTTCTTATTTTATGATTTTGATGTGAATTTAGTAGTGCACCTTTATGAAACAAGTTTCATTGAATAATTCAAGAAAAAAAAAACCCTCATCTTTATTATATATATTTAGTTATGCATTATTAATTGTTTATTTGACTTTTTCTTTTAATAATTTAATAATTTTTAGAATTATCTAAACTTTTGTTATTTTACTTTATTACTTTATTTCTTTACTTAATTAATTATTTTAATATTTTACTATATTGAAGCATTCATTATAATTTCGATTGCATTATTACATTCAAATTACTGTTTAAAAAATGTAAATAAAGTAATGACCAGAAATTCAGAAAATTCTAAAATCTGCACAACCTCTGGTCCCAAGCGATGCAGATTTGAAGGAGTCTTATTCTTAATAATACATTTTTATGTTAATAAACAAACCATTCAAATAGTACTAAGTAAGGGGAAAAAAAAATCCCATCATAATTATTATCCTCTTCGCTACCTGGGTCCATATATATGTGGACCTCTATTAGTCTTTTCATAAAAACTAAACTGTTAGATTTTTTTACATCTTGACCTCATTTCTAAATAGCTGAATGTTTTTTGCTTTAAAAGGCAAAGCAATAAATGACAACATCTATGCTGATTTCTTCATAAAATAGATTTTATCTGAGTTTGTAAAAGGCCTTCAAGGGTGTGTGGCCAAGAAATTAAAAATATTTCATAATTATTTAACGTAAATCCTTTACAATAAAATGTTTTCGAGATTTATATATCATTCACTTGTTTAAAGGCCTTACATTTGGGATTGTGTGAATTTAGGTTAGTGATAGTTAAATTGATATTTTAAGGGGATTTGTAATTTTAGGTCCCTGTTCGTGGACCTAAATTACTAGTCCCCTAAAGCATCAATTTCCTAAAAGTTCTTTTTTCTGTCGTCTATGATGTCATTTTGTTTGTTTAAAATCAATGCAAGAGTATTTGTAGTATTATTTTTGCTTCAGGAGCTGTCGGAACTCGAGCATTTCCTCCTACATGTTACATCATACAAACACCTGCTCTGTAGAGGATTGCTGCGTGGGTAGAAAAAAGCTCACGCAATTTAAAGTAACTGTTGCGTCATCAAACTTTCTCTCCCAACCCGGAAGTGATATTTTTAGAGCTTTAATTCGTGTAATATGTAGATTTTTTATTGTTTAGATAAGACGTAGCTTTGAACACTGATAATTTGTAAATTTAACGTAATATAATAGATTTAAATCTAAAGAGGAATCTCTTCAATTATACCAATCTTAACACATTTTAATACCTACCTTACTTTGCAGAAAAAAGCACAAGCATATCGCCGACTTACAATAAATAAAAAAGCGGTATAATTTTCTAGATGTTCAAATAGGATTTTTACACAGTGGTCATCTAAGGAAGTATGCGGAGGTGCCCAATCTCTCACCTTTTGGATATTTAAGCAGATAGGAGAATTTCCTTTCTTACCTGTTTTGTTAATGTATAAATAGATTTAGAAGCCAATTTGTTGGAAATTGGCTATTTTTGTGAGACAGCTATAACTGGAGCTAGTTTGGGCAGTTGGAGTTGTCACATAAGACTGGCATCACTGCCGGGATCAGGTCCTCCGTATTTGATTAATTGATTAGTAATTTTCATTGAAATATGGAGAAAGTTAAGAAATTACGGACGCCAGTGTTATTCAATTTCACAAAGTTGATAAAAGAGATAGAAGATCTTTTACTGGCTAATGAGACAGATTTAGATAAACTTTCGACTGTTTTAGATAGATTAGAAGCAAAACAAATAAAACTCTCCTGTTTAGAGAAAAATATTTTAGAACATTTGTCTTAAGACCAGACTTGTCAACAAGATGCTTTTGATAGAGTCAAAACACTGTTTTAAACACTCTAGTTACGTGAAGGAAATTTTCACCTTGTTATTAATAAACTTTATAATATACTTATAACTACTTAAAAGGTGACACAAACATATAAAAATATTATTTAATGCAACCCGAGATCTTTCGAACACACACATGTTCATTTTCAAAGAGAAAAAAGAGGACTGACTGAATAGAAATACATTTTAAAAACAAAAACAGTACGCATGCGCAAGCCTAGTTCAGTCCATTTCTCTGCAGAGGGGTGAAAAGGTCAGTTAATATTATCAGGAGGTCTTGAAATATTTAGGATATTGTACCAAATTGCGGGAATATTATAGGAAAGGACATTGTTACAAACATTATCACTTCTAAGTAAAATTTCAATGGATTCACGGATTATTGACGAGTAGTGGTTAGACGTTGAAATGATAATTTTAGCTTTTTTGAAGTTTATCTTAATATAATCTTTCCTTAAATTTTCGAGATGTCATACCAATATAAAATAAACTCTTATGCTGTTTCCGTGCTGCTGAATGGGATGATATAAACTCCTGCTTTTTCATAATCAGGAATAGGATCAATTTTACTGTGAATCAATTCTTTCAATTTTGTTGGAGGTTTAGCTATTAAATTAATATTATATTTTAGTAATTACTAAAATATAATTATTTTAGTAATTTTATGAGTGATTGAGATATGCATTACTAAAATATAATATTAATTTAATAGCTAAACCTCCAACAAAATTGAAAGAATTGATTCAAAGTAAAATTGATCCTATTCCCGATTATGAAAAAGCAGGAGTTTACATCATCCCATTCAGCACAGAACAGCATACGAGTTTATTTTATATTGGTACGACATCTCGAATATTTAAGGAAAGATTAAAAGAGCACATTTCTGATATCAAGTTTAACAAACCAAATACAGCTTTATCAAGATTGCATCAAAAAGAAAATATTAAGATAAACTTCGAAAAAGCTAAAATTATCATCTCAACGTCTAACCACTACTCGTCAATAATCCGTGAATCAATTGAAATTTTACTTAGAAGTGATAATGTTTGAAACGATGTCCTTTCCTATAATATTCCTGCAATTTGGTACAATATCCTAAGTATTTCAAGACCTCCTGATAATATGAACTGACCTTTTCACCCCTCTGCAGAGAAATGGACTGAACTCCGCTTGCGCATGCATACTATTTTTGTTTTTGTTTTTGTTTTTTAAATGTATTTCTATTCAGTCAGTCATCTTTTTTCTCTTTGAAAATGAACGCGTGTGTGTTCGAAAGATCTCGGGTTGCATTAAATAATATTTTTATATGTTTGTGTTACCTTTTAAGTAGTTATAAGTATATTATAAAGTTTAAGATGCATGCTTTCTATTGACAAGTATAATACTAATTATTGGAAAATTAAAAATAAATTATCCCATTATATTCTTAAATTAGAAAAAAGCCAGACTCAGGAAACATCTTTGTCATTAGATGCCATGGCGACTAGAAGAAAATTTAAACTGCCGAAACTGGAACTTAAACCTTTTAATGGGGAAATCAAAAATTGGTTCTCCTTTTGGGGTCAGTTTGAAAAAATTCACGAAGATTATGACATATTAAACGAAGACAAGATGCAATATTTAATTCAGGTCACTCAAAAAGGCTCTAGAGCTAGGCAAATTGTGGATTCTTTCCCCCCTACAGCCGATAGCTATCCAGAAGCGATTAAATTCGTTGAAGGTCCATTTTGGGAGAAAAGATGTTTTGATTGAAGTGTTCATACGTGAAGTCCTAGGATTAGTAATAAAAAACTCATTGGGACAAGGCCACAGACTATCATTAGTTAAATTATATGATAAAATTGAAACATACCTTCGATCTTTAAAAATGTTAGGAGTATCCAGTGAAAATTATTCTTCCATTTTGTACCCATTGGTCGAATCAACCTTACCTTTGGATATTCTTAAATTATGGGAAAGACACCCTGGCACTTTAACAGTTAATGAGGAAAAAGATAATGAAATTAATGAATTAGATATATTAATGAAATTCTTACAAATTGAAGGAGAAATGGAACAAAAAGTCAAATTAGCTAAGAGTGAGTTTTCCTTCGATAAAGAGGTCTCAGTAAATAGAGAAGTTAGGATCGAATGATAGGAAAAAAAATTTCCCCTTCCTATGACGACCGAACTATATACAGTACAGTCTCGAAAACCTGCACTTCTAAAATCTGCGATCTTCCAAAATCTGCATGCATTTTAAAATGTAAACAATGAAATTTCCAATTAAGAAGAATTCTTTATAATCTTAATTCCAAATAACAGTGAACGAAAATAAAATAATTTTTAACATAAATTTATAAGAAAATAGTAATGACACAGGATATTACACAAATAAAATGTTGACAGAAACTTACAAGAAAATGTAAAATAATAGAAATTGACGAGAGATGTAAACAAGTGTTACGTAACATATTACTTTCCCATTACTTTAACAATAGTAAATCTATTAACCATTATCTATTTAATTATTGAAATATTAATCCATTCAAAAACTTTATTTATCTTTCCAAATAACAATTTAAAATATCTATATTACGTTAATATTTCTAACTACTAAAATTTGATTCTAATATCTATGAAATAATTTATTTATCAGTGATTTCTAGATTGTTTACAAAAAGTTCTAAGTCTTTAATATTAACCTTTTAAAAAAATTCTTAAATATTCATTAAATTCATTGCAAAATATATTTATTCGATTTAAATAATTATTTACTTTCAGCAGACAAAATTTCCTCTATTTTGATGCAATAGATCGCGAGTTATCCGAATTTTAAGTTTTATTTATTTTCGCTTTTTTAAAATACGCGCGCCTTCCATTTTAAGACGCACCGAATTCGCCATGATTTCGTTTCTTCACCGATGCGAAACTACATCGCGACGTCTCAAAAGACGCCATTTTTGCTCGGGGGAGTTGCGATCTCATGACGTGTTCAGTGACCGCATGTTGTTGAATTGTTTTTGGGGAACACTGATTGGTTCTCTTAATTTTTAGCGTCCTTTTCAAAATATACTACGGGGGTTTTCTCTCTCTCTTCGAATCTGGACGTTGATGTGCAAACATGCGCACATCATCGCTCCAGAAAATATCAACATTTTTATACGATCGGTTCTTCGGCTAAACGGATCGAAGGCCGATTGCTTTTAAATAAATTAACTTAATAATACTTAAATACCTAATCAAAATCGTCTGCCATAAAACAACTAATCATCTGAAGATGCTGGTACCGTTTATGATGTTGAATGCAGTAGATGTTTTGCTGACTGAGACCGCTGCTACGAATTTGCCGTGGAGGTACCTGAATCACAAAAAAGGAAGTTTCACTGCTCTACCTATCCAGAGAATTAGCAAAGTGTAAATATTGTTCCCCTGAAGTATGGAGCTAGTCTGTTTATTAACACCATTACAAGGAATATACAGTTGTTACATCTACTATGAGAAGTTGATCGGTGTGTGAGCGCACCTAGAAAAGGTATAGATACTTTCCCTTATAAATTTTCTCTCAGATGTGCATTAAAGAACAATAATTACTACTTGACTCTGAAAAAGGATTTCTTGAAGAGAATTCAATCCTGAATTTTTCCAGATTCTACCGCTAGTTCTCTAAAAGTGATATAAAAAATTGCCATCGTTCTAATAATGAACATTCGATTCAAAAGGACCATATTACTGGATGATGTTCAATTAGTATATTCAGATATAGAGTCATAGCACATATATAAGTTTTGCATGACGAATAGTTTTTGAAGAGAATGGTAGTTGGTTGTAATAATTATTATTTACGATTCTTCTAAATGTTGATCACTAAAGAGAATGTTTAATATTAAAAATACACAATAGAAAGAGAAATAATGTTGTATTGTTATATCCTCAATATTAATTATATTATATGTAGGGGTCTGCACAGTTCCTTTATTTTTATATGTTTACCAAAATAAACAACTGTTTAAGTTAATTGTGTGTGTCATCTGTTTCTTCCATGGGTGAGTTTATTTTATTTATTTTTTTTTTCAGAATCTAATATTTACAACTTGATTATTCTTCTTAATTATATTGGCAACTTAATTATTCTTTAATAAATTCAATTAACTTAATTCTTAATCTTCATGTTGCCTAGTTAACGATCGTGATTTACGATCACGGCCATACGTGGTGTCGGAATGGCATTTTGGTTACCAGATTTTTCAATAGCATTTATAATTGTAATTTTAAATTTATTTTTCTGGTAATCAATCTGCGATCCCGACATCGAACGTTACAATTATTACAACAAGTGTAGAAAAGTTTTAGTAGTGGCATTATCTATTGGCCACTAAAGAAAATAGTGAACTAATTTATTTTTTATATCATGCAAGGCTTTAATTAATGCATGACGTAACAAATGGCCTGGCTCTTTATTTATCCAAAATGAGGATGAAGATAAAAACTTTTCATTTAATCTTATCACAAGCTTAAGCATCTGAACTCTGTTGAATTAATCAAAAAATTCCAAACCAGGTTCACAAAAGTTTTAAAAGAAGAAATTCTTGAATGGATGGATAATAAAAATGAAGTCTTAAAATCATGTTGCAGATGAAGAAATTATTTCTTCAATAATGAACCCACCTGAAGATAATGAAATTGAATCTGACAGTGAGTGTAAGGAAAAAAAATTGAAGGTTTGGTTTTAGGTGAAAATTTTAAAGTTCTTGGAGCAGCAGAGTTGTATAGACCAACAGGAAATAATGACTGTTTACAGAATTCAAAAGAAACTTCAACAAGACAAAATGAAGTTCTCAACCAAAGACTATATAAGAAATGTTTAAAAATTGTAACAAAAAATAATTTTGGGTATTAAAATGATAATGTACAGGTAAATAACAGAGATTAGAGTTTTGATTTGCTTAAATTGAATTATTACATGCTCTTCTTGGAAATAAAGAAAGGTAAGTTGAAAAAAATAAATCATTTAATCCATAATCTATAAAACTCTAAAATCCGCAAAATTCCAATATCTGCACAGTCCCTGGTCCCAAGCTGTGCGGATTTTTGAGACTCTACTGCAATGCAGTTGATGGGAAATTGGAAGAACAGTGTAGACTCTACTGCAATGCGGTTGATGAGAAATCGGAAGAACAGTGTATCTTTTGAAATCTATGTATCTATTCCTCTGGCCAAAGTGACTGAAATTTATCCATCTAAGGATGGATAAAATGAAAAACAGTGAATTTTTAAGACCTATAGCACGATTGATATCCTTAGAGGAATCACAAGATAGTGATGTGCTGAGAAACCATTTCACTGACATGCAAAAGAAACAATGTTCTGATGCATGCAAAGTACAGTTCAGTTATCTTCCCAGTGATTCGGTCATGGACAATAATTCTGACGCTTCAATTTATCGTTCAAGATATGGACGTGTTATAAAACCTCGAATTAATTGGAAGATTTGAGTTCCAGATCCTGAAACTCGAAGGTGGGAGGATGTCAGAACTCGGGCATTTCCTCCTGAGATGTTACTTCATACAAACACCTGCTCCATAGAGGATTGCTGCATGGTTGGAAAAAAGCTCACGCAATTTAAAGTAGCTGTTGTGTCATTGAACTTTCTCTCCCAAACCGGAAGTGATATTTTTAGAACTTTAATTCTTGTAATATGTAGATTTTTTGTTGTTTAGATGAGACATAACTTTGAATGTTGCGTAGTTTGTAAATTTAATGTAATTTAATAGATTTAAATATAAAGATGAATCTCTTCAATTATACCAACCGTAACACATTTTAATACCTACCTTACTTTGCAGAAAAAAAGCACAAGCATATCTCCGACTTACAATAAATAAAAAAGAGGTATAATTTTCTAGTTGTTCAAAAAAGATTTTTATACAGTGGTCAACTAAGGAAGTATGCAGAGGCGCCCAATCTCCCACCTTTTGGATATTTAAGGAGGTAGGAGAATTTCCTTTCTTACCTGTTTTGTTAATGTATAAATAGATTTAGGAGCCAATTTGCTGAAAATTGGCTATTTTTGTGAGGCAGCTCTGATTGGAGCTAGTTTGGGCAGTTGGAGTTGTCACAGGAACAAAGAGGTTAAAACTAATTTCTTGAAAATTTACAAAAAAAAAAAAGAAAAAAAAGTTTGTCATTTTATACATGTGTAAGTCAAAAATCAAGTAGTTATGTAAATGAGTATTCTCATATGCGAATATTCACATATAAGCATTCTCATATGCGAATATTCACACCATTTTTCAATATTCACATTTGTAGACATTGACTTAAAACATTTGTATTCGTCTGACTGTATTATAATGGCTCTATACCGGACAAAGTACAAGCAGCACCAAACGGTCCCATTTTTCCCCCTGTCCTCTTTCTTACAGTCATGTTTTTTCCACTCTTGTTTTTTCTGTCCCCTTTTCCCTGTCACGCTTTTTCCGGTTACCCTTTTGAGCTACCAAAATTTGCTCATGCCTTCTTTGTATACAGGGAATTAATGTAATATGTCAATAGGATGAAATATATTTCATACATTTATTTTTGTATTAAACTGTTAATCAAATCTCAATACCTCTATTATCAGGAGGTACAGGATTTTTGAAGTATCAAGGTTCAAAGCCAATATCATATACAAAATTGCAGGTGTGAAACACACAGAAATAAGAAGCATTATCAATGATTAATTTTAATTAAGAGCAATTTTAAACAAAAAATATATTTTCTTTTTTGTGTAATAGTGTATAATAATGTGTTGTGTTTTTATGTAATTCTATTTAAACATAATTTTTTTATTACGTCAAATTAAAAAATAACACCTTACCCCCCCTCCCCCCCCCCCCCCCAAAAAAAAAGGAAAAAGAAGTCTGACATCTGAGAAAGTTAGGGAACAAAGAATTGACAGTAAAGCAGCAGTAGAAATGAATATTTCATAACCAATATTTCCAGTTAAACAATGAGATGGACCCAGAAGCATAATTTTCTGTGCCAGTCTGCAGCATATTAAAATTTATCTGCGACCCAACAGTGCTAGACTAAACTAAAACAACAATATCCCATAAAATAAGAAAAATTTACCTTTATAAAGAAAATATAATAAAATTATGAAACAAAGACCATAACTCTAGAGACTTAAAGTAATTTTCAGCTTTTTTTAAGCCATGCCTTTCTTTTTAAGCTGGTGGATTAATCTGCAAGGTTTAAAATAATCTGCAGTGCCCGCTGCCATGCTGGACAGTTTCTGCTACTGGGGAGATGGATAACATTTTCTAGAAAATTCTTTGTTTGGTCGACATATTTCGAGTAAAATCTCAAAATTTTAGAAAGCCGAGAAGAGATAAAATGGAGAGTCTTTGGGAAAGAAAAGCTAAAGATTAAAATGTTAAATTTTGAATTTGCCAAAACATTTCTTACAAAATGAATTTTTTGACACTAAAAAACAAAAAAAAATCATTTTTTTTTTTTTTTTTTTTTTTTTTCCCCCCCCCCCCTGCTGGATAATAACTTATTTCAAATCAATCTGGCATCTCACACATTAAAAACCACTCATATAGATACAAAAATATATGTAACAAGAACTACAAATAAATAATTTGATTTCAAAATCTATTAAAGAAAAATGAAAATTTGTATTTACTTTCATTATCATTTTCAGCATCTACCTCCATATTCAAAATTTCTTTTTTGTTTTGCAAATTGAGAACTTTATCACTCACTTCTTGAAGTAAATGCTCAGCAGCATGAGTGAATGTCATCTCTTTGTTGTTTAACCAATGAACAACAAAATTAGGTTCTTTAGTTCGACTTCCACTGAGTCTAGGGACAAGAGGTATATCTAGAAAAGCAAACCATAAAAAAATGGTTAGCATTCTATTGATATGTACACAGGATTAACTATAAAATAAACACAGATTAAAATTATCACCAGTAAAATATACTCAAAAATACTCAAAATTTGATATTTTATCAATAAACTTCTACTTTTTGTAACTTTTCTTAATCCTATTATATTTTATTATTGTTATACTTAATTTATATATTTAAAAAAAAAAAAGTATGGTTCTGGGGCCTTTTCCTCCTTCCTCACTAACTCTGGCTTGCTTTTCAACCATTCCAATGCTCAGAAATTTGTAAGAAATTCCACATACTGCTTAACATCTATGTATTATGACCATCCGATTGATCACCATCTATGGAAGGTAAACTCATGACTCTAGAAGGCACTTCAACAACACTGCATTGGTTCAGTAAAATATAATTTTAAAAAGCATAACATTGAATTAGTTTTTTTTAAATTCTAAAATGAAATATTTGATATCATTTCTATTAAAATTGAAATATCTGTTTATTTTACTAAAGTATGTTGCATTAGTAATGATGCATAAAGTAAGCATTATGAGCTACAACTTGAAATTTTGTTTTCTTAAATTGGTTGTATTTTTAAGAAAGTAAATAAATTACTTAAAACTTTGTATTTGCAGAGTTATTGAAAAAAAAAATTAATTAAAAATCATAAAAAACAGCAAAAGTGTAATTGGTAGAAAATTACTAACAGAAGATGTCGCTTTTTCTTTTCTTCTGAGGAATGGATGGGGAGGGATCAGATTTTGAGAGGGGGAAATACTTCACTAACATATAAAATTGAAGAAAATTATTTCAATTAAAATAATATGTAGTATAATGCTCTCTTTTGAAATACCCAACATGAATGCTTTGTTTAAATCAATTGCAATAATTTTAAATGCTGATGATTTGTTAGCAAAGTATATGTTCATATGCTCATTAAGGACTTCTAAAGTGAGAGAGTTTTTATATAACTCATTTGTTCATAGTAATTGATATTAACCCCTTGACATACGAAGACGTCTGGGAGATGTCATTTGTTTCTTATGTCAAAACAATAATTGACATGCCTCAGACGTCTTCAACATTCCATTGTGAGTTGTTGTTTACAGTGTAATCAAAGATCATTTCTATATCAAGAAATTAATAATTCCGTACAGTTTAGAATTTTTAACGTTAGAAATAATTGAACGGTATGTCCGAAATGAATTTATTTTTCGAAAGTGAGGATGAAGATGCAGCCAGTACTTTAATCGAAATTTCTGAAGAGAGTAGTTTATTCTGAAATGTTCGTAAACGAGTAAGACCTTTATCCAGCAGTGATGAATCAGATTCATCAGAAAGTATAGAAGAATGGAAATGGGAAGATAAAGAAAATATTTCAAACATAATACTATTTCCTGAACATTGCACATTCCAAACTGTTTTGAAATTTTTCATACATTAGAAAATTCTAATTAATAATTTGCATCTAATATAATAGTTATAAAATATATTTATTTTTTGTTGTAACACTAAGTCTGACGTTTTGTTATTCAAATAAAGTATTTTGAACAAGATACAAAGCTACATTTGAATGCCATAACAACCGATAAATAAATAGTATTTCTAGACACATTACTTTTGTGTTTAATGATATGTCAATGGGTTAAGAGAAGCATTTAAGCACTTTTAAACATTTTTCTATTTATACACTCAAAAATGTAATCATGGTAAAACATTATTTTTTGTTAATTTAAAAAGTATTGTATCTAAAAAGTAACTGTTACACCAGACTCTGCATTTTTTTTATTTTGATATGTATATATATATATATGAGACCATTAAAAAACATTACAAATTACCAACAACCATAAAAAATAAATAAAATGAGCAGAGAATAAATAATGGATATTTGTAAAACCTAGACAGAATCTTCAGGTCCCAAATGCCTGGAGTTCCACATATAAAGTGTGTGGCTTCATCTTCATATTAGCCATAAAAAAGGTAAAGAATATGAATTTGGGACTATCAACACACACAAAATAGAGAAATAAATTATGAAAAACAAACAAGTTTAAAATAAAAAGTGATTAAAAAGGATTAAGAAATAAAATTCACATCACCATGTGGAAAGCATTGCTGACTAAGAATGAGGCAGCATTAAATACAAGTAAAACAGATTATTTGCACATGTTGCCAAAAAACTTGTTTTTAAATGTTGATGGAGCAAGAATTAATAATGTACAATATGGTCAAGCATATTCCTCAATATATGTGACCAGCATCTTCTATAGATAATTTAAAAATTAATTCCACCATGTATTCCAAGGAATCAGTGAAGTGCTGCAAACTTAAGAATTTAGTAAAATATATTGTTTTGGAATAAAAACTAATATATAATAAAACTCAGAGTTTCTCCCGGGCAGTTTCAGGGGGTACTGCACACCACCTGCCCTTTGGTTTACAAAATAGCACCACTCTTGCCCCTCGTTAACAAAAAATAGTACCCTTCTTGTCCATCAGTAAAAAAAAAAGTGCCCTTCCTCCTTTTTGCATAAAAAAATTTGCTTGCATAGTAAAAACTGACTCAGTGTTGTCTTGAAGGGCTTTAAAAATAAAAAAAAGTACCCTTAAGGATCTGAAAAGTGCCCTAAAGAATCTGAAAAGTGCCCTAAAGAATCTGAAAAGTGCCCTTAAACATCCAAAACATGCCCTTTAGAATTAAAAAAATGCCCTTTCTCGCTGGCAGCACCCTGCCTTTTTTTAAACCTAGGGATTCTCTGTAAAACTATCTATATTTTAAAGGACAAACATATCTGTGCGTAACACATACGTCATTTTGCGAATGGCAACACTTTGAAATTTGAAGTAAAATTTTGGTTTTGTAATTTTCTCTACTGCAAAACATCGCACATTTTAAATTTTTACACCGCCGTATAACGAAAAAAATTCTCTTTTAAATGCAATTTGTTTGAAATCTGTATCTCATTTTAATTTTAAGATATTAATTTTTTTGTAGTTTTTATTACTTTTTTTGTAATCGTGGCAGCTGAAGTACTACATTTCTGTTGAAACTAAAGAGGGAAAAAATGAAAATAGTAGACTGCTGTATCTTTTTGATGCCATTTTCTCATAAAAACTGAAAAAAATTGAAATTAAAATAGTGCTATGTCAAGAATATCGTCTGTTATAAAACCCAGTGAGTTTTGGCTTTATTTCGTTGTTATTTATCAATTAAATGATTTTGCCGTGCCGGCTCCATTGAGAAATATTAATAAAAAATTTGCACATAAAAAAAAAGTTCAGAATTTCTCTCCCGCTAATTTTCTACAAAGAAATTAAAGCTTCACCAATAAATAAATAAAAGAATAATATATTAAAAAGCACGAATTTAACATATATGTAGTCGAACAATTTAATTTTTTCGAGCCGAATTGGGAAAAATATGTGCTTTTAAATGTAATTTGTATGAAATAGAGTTGCTAGGCAACTGTTAAAGTAAAAGAGAAAAATAATCTATATACTGAAAACACAAGATAGCTTTTTTAGGCATCTTCCTTGAACTTTCTACTGTACCAATTTTGCTAATAATTCTTTTTTTAAATGAAAGCTGTTCATTTGTAGATGTCCTCGCACTGGCTATTTTTCTAAATATTTTCACTTTTATATTTTTAATTTAATTTGAAAAGATTTTTTGAAATTTCATCAAAATAGTAGCAATCGTATTATTTCCACTGTTGCAGAAAAAAAGAAATATTGGGGTTTGTTTATCCTTATTGATACCATTTACTCATTACAATTAAAAATAACTTTATTTTAAGTCTGAACGGAAAATGACGTCACTATTTAAAAAACATTTTCGCCCATAAAGCTAATGTTACAATATATTTTCATTCGGCTGATACCGAATTTGAGACACTTGGCGTAATGCTTCAGTAAGTGCCATATTTAAAAGAAAACAACCCTTTTCTTTGATAAAACTATATATTTTTACACGAATACATCTAAAAGACATCAGTTTCTGGAATTTGTATTTCGCGGTACTGAAATTTGACCCTCAAGTCAAAAGAATACATTTTCACATGCAAAGTTTTAGCTGACAAACGGAACTTCACGTTTGAAAATCTATCTAAAGGAAAAATATGTCCGTGCGTATGGCTGGCGTCATTTTGAGAATGGCAACGCTTGACGATTAAATGTCGGATTTGCAATTTTTGCTACTGCAATTTTTTGAATTTCTAAACATCGCGCATCTTCAATTTTTACACCCATTATATAGGGAAAAAAATCTACTTTCAAATGCAATTTTCTTGAAAAATTTATCTTAATTGATTTATTTATTATGTCTTTTTAAATAATTTTCAAGAATAATGTTTTTTAATCTATATCCACTGCGTACAGGCTCCATTACGGAATAAGCCATTTACACTTAAAATAATATAAATAATTCAGCATTTGTCCCTGACTAATTTTTTATTGCAAAATTAAAACTTCATGAATCTATTATATTAAAAAGTGACTGTCCATTTGTATTTCACAGCTGTTCCTCCTAGAATATGGAATGTTGGGTGATCAAATTAACGCCAGTTATCCGCATGGGTCCGAGGATGTTAAACGTGGTCGTAGAATTTTTAAATTTGTTTAGTTTGCGATAAATTTTTACGTTATTTTGATGATATTTCTGTAATGATGGAAACTAAAATTGCTCAATTTTTGTGGATAAAAGAGAGAAAAGAGAAAATTACAAGGATTATTAGGTATCATTGTTTGAAATCATTTTTAAATTGAAATTAACGTATATTTGAATAAATAGTGAAAAAATGATTGTAGTCTTCAAGAAAATTTCACGAAATACGAACTCACACATATTCAAGCTTCATGAATCCGTTTATTTTAGAAACACAAATTCGACTCTCGACTGGAACATTGAGATAAATTCTGTTGGCGTCAAAAGAAAAAAAAAACATCGTACGTTATTTTCATTTAATTTAAAGTCGTAAAGTAGATTTTCAACCTTTGCCTTAAGATGGCTAATAAAACATTTCAGAAGCGGACATTAAAAATGCAAAATAGCGAGAAAAAAAAAAGAAAAAAGTTTTAACGAGAAAAAAAAAATAATTCTTTAAATATTTATTTTAATTCATAAATATAAAATGCTTCTGAATAAATTCATTCAAGCAAATTCATTTTTGTATAAGTTGACCCAAATGACATCATTTCTACGAACTCCGAAATTCAAAGCAAAATCTTGGAAGAGTGAAAAGCTCTAGGCAAATAAAGTTATGGAATATGTGCATTTTTTTGAGAAAGTTTTGACTTAAATTGTAAATATAACTTATTATTTGAAATATTGTATTTAATAAAATTAATATTGCAATGGCTTTCTAAATTTGCAATAAAGTTAAGATTTCATTTTTCGCAAAAAGATCGATTGTCTCATGCAATTCAAAAGCAACACAACGGGTTACTACGCAACTAGTATCTATTAATGGATTAAGCTTTAAAGCAAATTCCGTCTAGAGACAAATGATAATTAAATAATAATTAAAAATACGTTAATAAATTTATACCATTATATTAGAAAAAATAAGTAAATGATATAGTAAATAAAATTAATATGTAAATTGGTGATATTGATTCATTAATTAATGTTTCACATAAATCAATGTGTCTAGCTATAACATATCACTATTTAAATTCCTTTGACTACAGTGCATCAACACTTAAAAAGAAATATAATTAAATATAAATAAATAAATTATTAAAATTATGATGCTAAAGAATTAATAATAATACTACTAATAATAATTATATTTTGAAATTAATTAGTTTTATTTAATGTATCCACAAACTTTCAAAAAAATTAAATAAACCAGATTAAGGGGAGAGGGTAGAATAAATAATAAAATTTATAATTAAAACATGCACTTCATTTTCATTAAATATAATATACTATGTATTAGAAATTAATATGATATTGTCCTCATTGGGCTAAAAATTTAAATGCAATTTAAACATTACCATTATAAATCAATGATTAATGAATATAAATAAATTTATTTTGAATTAATAAATAAATAAATATAACTACACAAATATAGATATAAAAGTATTGAATCAAAATTATAAAATATATTAAATCAATGTGTTTATAATGTATTCAAATTCAAATGCCTCCTTCCTTTTCCTCCCCCAAATTAACTATTGCGTATTATCTAGACAACTGCACCCTCCTCCGTACTCTAACATCTACCCACCTATCCGTACTATATAATCTTTTATTAATATTTTGCATTTTTAATTTTTTAATTAATATTTATTATTTTATATTTTTTTAATAATTTTTTTTTATGCATTTGTTAATTTGGTTTTTGCGGAGTCGGTGGGAAAAATGGATGACTCTGACTCCGGGAATTTTAATAGATCCGACTCCGACTCTTTCGCTCAAAAATGGGCAGACTCCGACAACGCAGATCTGTTTGTAAAATGGACGACTCCGACTCAAGGAATTTTTTTTCTCATCGCTTATTCTTATATGTAATCTTTGATTCCTGCGATAAGAATTTCTTAATTTTTTCTGTTACTTTTCTTTCCCAGCATACAAGTGGCTAATTCGGCATTTGCTTTTATCCACCAATTGCTCGGTTGAGTTCTTTGGTAACAATATGTTCTTTTGCTGCAATCAGCAATTTTGAGTTGTGATTGCACACACGATCTTAATTTATTTCATCCTTAAAAATTCCTTTTTCCATTTAATCTTAACTTTAAATAATGAAAAAGTATTTTTTAGCATTTTTATAAGTTGTCTAGTAATTTTGTAAAATTTAACTTTAAAAAAGTAAATGTTATTTATCAGCAGTATTATGCAAATTGCATGGTCATTTTTGATTGGTTGTCGCATATTTGCTGATGAATTAAAAGATCCGCAATGTTGTTTTTTCAATGTGTTAGCATTCCTTTGCTTCCAAACTATCATATGATTGAAGATGTTGTTCATAGAATGAATTTATTTTCAGAAGCAATAATTTTTGTGTTCGTAGTAGAAGTGGTTTAAGCTGTAATTAAAATTTAAAGCATTTAAACTCACGAATCTTGTTCTGTATTAAAGTATACAACATGTTCTTCCTCTTCCAGTCTTTCAAGAAGTGTGCATTAGCATACTTATAAATCATTGAAAATGATAAAGAGAAGTGCTTTCCATCACTTGAATTTCACTTTTTTTTTCAAAACGACGTAGAGTACCATTGGGATAAAATTGCTGTTTTTTCAGTGGAACCCAGGAAGGATATGATATGTAGTAGCCATTTCTAGCTTTGAATTTCAAATCAACTGCTTATTTAGATGGCTATAAAACGAAGCCATGTTTTACTTTTCACTTGCAAATATTCATCATTGCAATAAATATATTAACCTGAGAATTAAGACATACTTCTTGAAGAGGAGAGTGTTAAATTTTACAGAAATCATTGATGTCTACTGTAATTAGCTTTAACTTTTATTTTTTTTAATGGTAATTTACTGAAAGCTATTACAGAGTAAGTTGTGTTTGAATGGTTTCTTGTATGTATAATTATACTACTCCACAAAGAGACTGGAAAGTGCACATTTCCAAGTTTCTACATTTTATATTAGCAAATATGATTCCAGATATATCTTTGGCCAAGTTGACACCAACCAGCATCAACCAGCCATTTTGTGATCTGTTACTTTAATTTATTAAAGCCTTATAAGGGTCGTGGTATTTCGGCACAGAGGCACTCCCTGCCACCAAATCACACATGAGAAATCGCTAATTAAAACCATTAGACCTACTTGTATGAAACTTTAAAAGAATATTTTTAATATTTATTAATTTTACGTATATAAGTATTAGAGTCTTAAATCAATTTAAAGTCATAAATCAAGTCTTCCAGTGCATGCAGGATAACACTCACATAACTTAGTACCAGAAAAGTTTAAATAGAGAAAATATTCTGAAATTTGATCGTAGATTAGGAAGTCTTTAATGCAGATGATTACTTTTTTTTTGCATTTATTTATTTATGCTTTATAGAATATAAACAATATTTGTTAAATTGTAAAAAACAATAATAAAAGTTGACAGTGTACAGCAAATTAATCTTGCAAAATGAATTTTGTTATGATTTTGAAGTCAAGGTTATATATATAATAAAAATTCAAAATTCATAAAAAAGAATCATATTTTATGTTATAACTTGAAAAAAAGTTTGTTTTTCAGATATAGTTTGTGGAGAATTCAACACCCTTTATAAAAAATAAAAGAAAAAAAAAACATGGAAATGAAAAAAAAAAAATAGAAAAAGAACTATGATTTGAAATGAGAGAGCAGTAAACATATTTAAAAAGAAGAGAATTTTATACATTTAAATTCAAATAATTTCATAAAAAAGGAAGAAACAACTGACCAGTTTCTGCATTGATACTCCCAGCCAGATGAAAATGCAAACTAGGTGTGATGCCTGAACCTTGAATACCAAAACTATGAAAATCATGTACACTATAAGTACTGGGAAGGACAGCTATTGGCTCATTGGGATCTTCGGTAAACTGACTAGCCTGATGTTTACGAAACTGGTTGAAAGACCTGTAAATTTAAAACTCATCAAATTCATGAATAACATGTAAAAAACTCATTAAAATTAAATAATGAGAGATTGATAACAAATTATAGTGAATTATAACACAAGTCCAAACAAGACAAAACTATAAGAATCTATTATATCATAAGATAAAACGTGTTTATTTGATCAGTGTTAACCAGAAGTTTGATTAACATTTTAGTTAAATGAAATTAAAATACTCAAACATATATCAAAAATAGAAAATAAAATTATTTTAACAAATAAAAGCTCAGATTGTTAATAAAGAAAATGATTTAGCTCCTATAATATCTGAAGAATCCAGTGAAAATACAACTTTAGTCCATGGCAATAAATTTAGATAAGAAATACAAATGAAGGTTGGGACTAACATGGTTCTACAATTAGAATTCCTTTCCCACAAACTCCCTTACTGTGTTACTGACAATTAATTATTTCAGTTATTTCTGAAAAATATATCCTTATAACAGTGATTCAAATGATAAATATATTAAAAATATATTTAATTTACTTCATATGTTTCAGCCTCTGCATGATTTTTCTCCTGTGTCTCTGAGTTTGAATTCTTAGATTTTGGTTAGCTATATTTTCAATTTGTTGTAGATCAACAAGACCATCTTCAGGAATTAGCGTCTGAACCCATATTCGACAAATGTTATCACGACAAGAAGTAACTAACATATTAGCGACAGAATCCCTAAAACATAAAATTTAATTTTTAATAAAGCACAGCTATTCGAAATAATTACAATATTTCAAAGCAACATACATATGAACATGATACTGATATAGAATCACATCTATCTGTGGTAAACAATATAATTAAACCTTAGTATAGAGACAACATAAGAAACAATACAAATAAATATAATCTACTAAAAAATTTCGTTATGCCACAGCTACCACTTTTTTCAAATATTAATTTTCTTCTTATGCTTACTCACTACAGCCCTAAATTAAAAATTGCATTACAGTTAAAGGAAAATGGTTAACTGCAGAGGGGGTATGAGGATTTCATCCATAAATTAAATATGTTAATTTGAAAGGTAATTCGTTATATTTACGGGGGGGGGGGGGGGGGGGGGGGAGGCACCTTCTACAGCCTGGGGGTGCATTCTTTCCTCAGGTTCTATGGGCCCAATTTCAATGGCAATTGGTTCATTTAACTTAGATAATGATTCAGCTACTTTCTGTATTATGAAAGTTTATCTTAGACTTCAATTACCAACATTTTTGAACATTAACGGTGTATTCTTTTCACAGATTCTATGGGCCGATTACTATGGGGTTTGGTTCATTCAACTTGGTTTTCGATTGTCTCCGGTACGTGCAGAACACTTTCGATACACGCTGCCTTAGGTAGCAGGAAACTAAATCATAGGTTCATTTGGAAAGAGGTTTGTTAGGAATACATTAGAAACTGCCTAAGGCAGTGGGGTCTTTGAAACTAGGTTCATTTAAAAGTTTTCCAAAGATATAAAATCATACAAACTTGAATTTTGTTCAAGGTTATTATAACAGGCCCCGTGCAATGCTGGGTGGGTCAGCTAGTAATGCAATAAAATAATCTGTAGTAACAAAAGTATTTTCATATATTTGACTGTCATAAGGTAGAAGTTCATTATTTAAAAAAAGCTGATTCTTGGTAAATTATTCTGTTAACAGTTATGTTAAAATTTTCTTAACATTTAACTAATGCACCCACTTTTACTTAAAATTAAAAATTTCTGATACATAAATATATGAAAATAAAACACATCAAAGGATTTTTTTTTAAATTTTTGGCAGAAAATTGATATTATGATTTTAAAAATTCAAGAAAGGATATAAAAATTGACCCCCCCCCCCCCCCCCCCCCCGCCTATCTTTCTCTAATCAATATAAGGTCTAAATTATTATTTATTTATTTTATTTTTTTTTGCTATTTTTTTATTTTTATTGAATTAATAGAATTTAGGATGTATACTTGCTGTTTCTCTAATGGATTTTTGTTTGAAGGCTGTTTAAATGTGTTATATGAAGAAATGTGAAACAGATTTATTTAGTAAATTTTAATGTAATTATATATATTTTTTTTTTTTTTTTTTTTTTTTTTTTTAATGAATCACTCATAACATCATCGTAGTTTTTATGTATGTTTTATTTTTCACATATTAATATACATAATCTATGATGCTGTTGTGAGCACTTCATACAAAAAAATTGAACTGATATAATTGAGATATTAAAATTTGCTAAATAAATGCACATTTCTGATTTTGTATAGCACATTTAAATAATTTCCAAATAAAATCAGTCAGAAGCAATAAAAATAGATCCTAAATCTTATTAAAAAAAAAAAAAAAAAAAAAAAAAAAAATTATATAGATAAAAAAAAAAGAATCAGGGGGCCAAATATCAATGCTTATCTACTCATCTCCTTTTGCAAGAAATATTCATTAGAATTTACCACATTGTGAGCAGAAATTCCATATAAAGTAATTTTTAATAAGAACTGATAAACAATTATCTTCATAGAACATTTTTTCAAGAAAATATTTTAATACAGAATATTTATTCAAAATAATGACACAAGTAACATGCAAATAAAATTTACAATAAAAAGAAAATTACTACTGCATGAAAGAATTAATAAATCAGTTTTAACATACTTTGGCATAAATTTGCTGGTCTTTCTCCATGATAAACCAGTTACCGCACGAGGATGAGCGATATAAATAAATGTAAAGTTTACATTACCAATAGTTTTGTTATGACGCTGAGATGAAAAAGTTACTAGAATAAGGAAAAAAAATGAAACGATATTTCAAATAATAATAAAAATAAAAACATTTCAAATATTTATACAGAAATACACCAATAAAACATAATCCCAACTTTTTTTAATTTTATTTTTTTTTATTTTCACTACACAAACTCTGTTATAAACAGTATAATATGATGCATCAGCAAATGCTAGTAGAATATTAAACTATTGTAATAAATTATGATGGTACTTTTGTATTTGCCACATGCCATTGGTATACAATGGAGCTCTAATATCAACAAATACTTTTTGTTTTGGACAAAAAATGGCTTTAAACAGACATCAAATAACACAGAGTATCATCCAGAAATTCATTCAGATCATCCCATTCATTCATCCAGAAATGTCCTATCTTTTCATCTTTTTTCCTTCTACTTCTGTTTACTTCTTTTTCTTGCAGCATGTATTTCCCTTTTTTTTTCTTTATTTCATCAAAATAGAAATACAACCGGAGTTTAACAGATATGTAATAGAGATGAGATGGACTCAGCTTAAGCACGCCAGCCTAGACATGGATGGGCCTGAAACAAGCTCAAGATCAATTTTTATACCAGTCATCAGGCTCAGGTTCAATTATTCACAAATTGGAAAAAAAGGAAAAACTTCTTTTTTCAGAAACAGAATGCATTTAAAGTGTTTTAGAATTCTTTAAAAATCAGCTTGAAAAGGAATTGAATTGTCATTGATGGGATATAAAAAGAAATATTCTATTTGATTCTGAAGTTTTTCTACAGTCATTGTCGGTACATAAAGAAGCCATGGGATGTCTTTTATCCATCCTCACTATCTGTTTGAAGTTCTTTGCCATAATTACTGAAAAAGAGAACTCATGTCTTTCTGCCATTGTTGCACAATGATATTTATAAAAAAAAAAAAGAATTGTGACATTTACGAATTTCTGATAGTGTTTGGTTATAAATAACAAATTTGCTATTTTAAGCAGATTTTCAGAGATATGAAAATTATGAAACATTGCCATGAAGGAGTATTTAAGATTAATACTTATTTCTATGCAAAAATAAATTTTTAAAAGAGAAAATTACTCTTGAAACAATTTTAAAATGTTATTAAAAATTTTCTACTGTGTACTTTTGATATCGGGCTCAGGCAGACTTGGTATTCAAATCGTTGGGCATGGACTCTCAGAAAAAAAGTCAGAACTCATCTCCTATATGTAATCAAACTACATGCTTATGCACTGAAACACAGCCAACTTACAATATAAGTTACAATACTATTTATAAGGGACTACTATATAAGGGAGACTATATAATACTACTATATAAGGGAGCTGCACAATGAAATAATCAGAATAAAAAAGCTATCAAGTAATGCTAAAATTTCACATGTTTAACAGGCATTTAATCGAACTACATGATTAAACACTGAAGTAATCAGAATAAAAAAGACTCTCATAAATTACAAAATCTTAGTAATTTCTTTGAGGATTAAACTGCTGGCATGAGACTACTGCAAAAGTACCACTATTTCTTATCAAGTTAACAGAAACGTGAATCAGTTTTGTAAAAATATATTTTATTAAATTTTATAAAACAAAAATACTTGCTGTTTTTATAAAGGTTTACAGAAATTAAACTGCGACAAGCCACCTTTGTCATATAAAAATAATTTATAATACGTGTTTTCTTAAGAATTTAACTTCTATACTCATCAAATACATGAGACAAACATACATTTTACTTTTAAATACATGGCAGAAATGAAAATATTCTAATGTGGTGGACAAGAGCCAGTTTCAAAAAGCTATCATGGGGACACACTTTTAAGAAAATAGCTTAGATTTTCAATGTTACTCTCTATTCTCACAAAAAAATAACTAACACTGCTGCTGCCCTAATTAAGTTTACTGTAACCTTTTCACTTTCTTCGCTTATTCTGAAAAAACTACTGTATATAAAAACATGAAAACTAATAAAACATGTTGAAACAGTTTCAAACTGAAGAATTACTTTTAAAAGCTATTTAATGTTGATACCGGACAAGATGGTTAAGTTAAATAAGTTTTATAGGATTAAAAATTAAGCATAGCATCTTTAAATTTCCAAACACTTTTCAATTGAAAAATATATTTATTCTATTCTAAAGAAAAGTAACTAATGATGTCACTGCCATAAATGAATTTTTTGTGACCAGAGGTCTTTCTTCACTAATATTAAGAAAACTATTGCATACAAAAATAAAAATTGATAGCAATATATAGAGAAATGTTTGATAAATACACCGAAGCAAAGTTTTTAAATCTAAAAATTATTTTAAGAGCTATTTCATGTTGAAGTCAGTCAAAAGAGTTCAAAAAAGTTTTATAGGAACAAAAACTATCCATAGGAATTGAATCATTTTTGTCCAGGAACATACTTCACAAGCTTGTGGAGTGCAGATTGTATACTTATTTTTTTAATTTGACTAATTTTTTGAGGGTTTTTTTTTTTCCCAATTTATCATTCAAATGTTTATAAAGTCAAAAGCTTTATTTCTTCATATTCAGAAAAGGTCATTATTCTAAATTGTTGCCAAATTTTAAAAACAGCACAAAGAATGATATTTTTTTTTTAAATTAAAAAATGTATGCACATGTGACTAGTAAAAACAGAAAGATAACTTAAAATAAATTAAATGGTCACATGTTAAAAGCAAGAAATCAGGAAAATTAAGTCATAAAAATTGTATTTACGGTGAATATTAAAAAAGAAAGACGACTAAAATAATAACTACATTATTATGTGTTAAAAGCAGTAAATGGGCAAAATTATGTCATATTTAAAATGGCCAAATATTGTCAAACAGTTTCAATATAAAAATATACTTACATGAGAGATTTATTACATGTTTTGAGTTGGTTTTTTAAACTATTGTTGCCAATTCTAAGACAGTGCAAATAATATTTCCTTTCAAATAAAAAAAGTACTTTCAGATGAATATTAAAAAGAGAAAGGAAACTTTGGTGAAAATTAGGTCACATTTAAAACGATACTTTTAAAATGTCTTATTTAAAGCAATTTTCTTACAGCATTGTTGAAAAATTCCGGGAGGCAACAACATTGCTTACTTAATTGATTTTATATAAGATGATTTTCAAATGTTTAACTGATCTTATTTAATCAATCATGAAAACAGCCATTACATGTCTCAACTGCAATTGATTTGGCCTTAAACCTTTAGTCAGAGGGAAATAAATGGAAACTCGATTACAGGGAGATTGCTAGTGGTTGTTTAATTTTAATGTAATCATCCAAAATCTTTTTAAAGATGGTCAAATTAGCATGTTTTTAGAGTTGCTGTGTCTGAAACAAGGGTTGAGAAGTGTAGCTGGTAGGGGGCAGAACCTCCTAGTATCTTTTTTTTTTTTAACAAAATTTTAGAAAAAATAAATTATTACATCTTCAAAGCATTTAGTGGTTAAAATTATGTCATATTTAAAATGATTTTCTAATATCATTTAAAAGAAAACTTTTCTTCTAGAAATTATAAAGTCTGGGAGGCAGTGACATGTTTTACTTAGCCATTTTACACAAACTGATTTTCAGATGCGTAACTGATCTTAATCATGGAACAGCCTTCAGCTGTTGCAAAGCGCTGCATATGGTCTTAGGCAGGGACCCGGAGCTGGAGCTGGAGCCCGGAGCCGGAGCGCTCCGGAGCTATGTTTTTCCTGGAGCTGGAGCCAGAGCTGGAGCTCTAAATTTTCCCCAGCTCCAGGGCTCCTTTAGTTTTTAATATTCTTTTAAATCTTTTTTTTCAGTCTTTTAAATTTCTAGGCTTAAAATATTTTAATTACATCATTATTCAGTATTTTAATTATATCATTTTTTAGGTTTTTATTATTATTATTATTAGGGAAGGAAAACTTCTCAACAAATGTTAACATTACTTTACTTCTACTTTCTACTTGAACTAAGTGACAACACTATTTGAAAACAAATATGGCCGCCTGTTGTTTACATGTGTAGTCGTACAATTTTGGCTGTTTGAAAAGTGTAGAAGAAATTTAAGATTTTTGTGTTTAAAATTCTACCAAATTTTCTATTTTAAAAGCAAAAGCTAAAAGGTGTCATATTTTCTGAACAAGCATTTCAAGTTTGATGAGAAGAAAAATGCATTTTGTCAGATCTTTAATGAAGATAGAAAGTATTTGTGAGCAAAAAATTAAACGTGTAAATTAAAATCTGCAACTTAAAAGCACGAAGTCGGAGACGAGTTGGAGCCGGAGCTGGAGCTGGAGCCACGGTATTTTCCCTAGGAGCGAGCTGGAGCTGGAGCATCAAAAATTGTTCGGCTCCGGGTCACTGGTCTTAGGAATCGAAAAATCCCCTCAGTCAAAGGAAAATGAATGGCAACCTTATAACAGAAGTGCCATTGATCACAATATTATTTAAACTTCCAAATTTGGGTAATCTTTTTAAAACAGAGAAAGCTAGAGTATTTTTAGAATATGTGAGGCCTGGGTAGAAGAGCATAGCTTGTACCGTTTAGCATGTAGGGGGAAGATCCCTCCCCTCCTGGTAAAAGAAAACTATCAAGTTTGATAGTTTTCTTTTACCAGGAGGTTACCAGGTCTTTTACCAGGTTTAGTATTATAACTATTTTATTTAGTTATTTACAATAGAAAGAAATCATCTTTTATAAATGGCTCAATCAACTATTCTCTGAATCTATTACTGTCTGTCCTCCTGCTTTTTATTATGAAAAAATTAATAAAATCATTTAAAGCTATTAATTGTAATTCTTATTTAGTGGAATAGCTAGAATATTAATCTATGCTTTAGCAGTGCAAAATTTTGAAATAATTGTTAATATCTTTGGGGCTTTTTTATGGTTACATACTCCATTAAATAAAAAAGAAAAGTGCCCAGGTAAACTGATGGCATTGAGCTCACAGGTTATTCACACTAATTGTATATCATACTCTTATTTTAAAGAATAATGCCACTCAAAAAAATAAGTGAAGGGGAATTAGCCCCCGTTTCCCCCTTTATACTTAACAAGTGAACCTCCAAATCTAATCAAGGAAGCTCCTTATCATAATAAACTGGTATACCAAATTTGGAGCAAATCAAATAATCCTGCAAAAAAACCATTTATCTAAATTAAGGGGGTGGACTAGGCCCCCTTCCCCCTTTATCCTTAACCAATGAACCCCCAAAACTAATCAGGGAAGTTCCTTAACATAATAAACCGGTATACCAACTTCGGAGCAAATCGAATCATTCTGCATGAAAAACCCATTTATCTGAATTAAAAGGGGTGGACTAACCCCCCTTTATCCTTAACCAGTGAACCTCCAAATCTAATCAGGGAAGCTCCTTATCATAATAAACCGGTATACCAAATTCGGAGCAAATCGAATGATTCTGCATGAAAAACCCATTTATCTGAATTAAGGGGGTGGACTAACCCCCCTTTTCCCCTTTATCCTTAACCAATGAACCCCCAAAATTAATCAGGGAAGTTCCTTAACATAATAAACCGGTATACCAAATACGGAGCAAATCGAATGATTCTGCATGAAAAACCCATTTATCTGAATTAAGGGGGTGGGCTAACCCCCTTTTCCCCCTTTATCCTTAACCAATGAACCCCCAAAACTAATCAGGGAAGTTCCTTAACATAATAAACCGGTATACCAAATTCGGAGCAAATCGAAGGATTCTGCATGAAAAACCCATTTATCTGAATTAAGGGGTGGACTAACCCCCCTTTTCCCCCTTTATCCTTAATCAATGATCCCCCAAAACTAATCAGGGAAGTTCCTTAACATAATAAACCGGTATATCAAATTCGGAGCAAATCGAATGATTCTGCATGAAAAACCCATTTATCTGAATTAAGGGGTTGGACTAACCCCGTTTTTCCCCCTTTATCCTTAACCAATGAACTCCCAAAACTAATCAGGGAAGCGCCTTATCACAATGAATCTAGAAAAATTTTTTGAAGCAAATTGGATGTTTCTATCAAGAGTTATCGCGTTACGTACATACATACATACATACATACATACATACATACGTACATACATACAGAACGGGCGGGCACATTAGCTCTCAGACTTTGATAGCATGTGAGCTAAAAATTGCAGCAAACTGTTCATAGCCCAGTGGTTAGGGGGTTGAATTCGGAATTAATTAGGGGAAAGCTGGAAATTGTTTTAATCTCTTCTGTTTAGGTCTAGAATGAATATGCTATGTTTTCCCCCTCGTACTAGGTGAGCGTTAGGAAATAAGTATAGAATTATAGTCAAAAAACACTTTTTTTGCATACCATAACAATATCTCAAAACAACTAACTCTGTCAAAAACATTGTCAATGCAAATGTTGTAGAGCTTAAAATTCTGAGTAAAATGAGTACCTACACTAAATACTTATGTTGAATATTAAAGGTCATAATTCTACTTGAAAGTTTTAGACCCATCATCAGGGGGATTGACCTCAGAATTAATTAGGAGAAAACTGGAAATTGTTTTAATCCCTTCAGATTAGGTCTAAAATGAACGTACTATGTTTTCTTCCTCGTACTTGGGTGAATGTTAGAAAATATGTACATATTTATTTTCGAAAAACACATTTTTTTTTAGTTTCCTTAACAATATCTCAAAACAGCTAACTCTATAAAAAAACATTGTCAATACAAATGTTGTAGAGCTTAACATTCTGAATAAAATGAGTGCCATCATTAATATTTTTGTTCAACATTAAGGTCGCAATTCTATTTCAGAATTTTTCAAATCAAGAGCTTGAAGCCAGGAGAGACAAAGTTAACTTAACAATATCTCAAATTGCGGCCTTAATATTGAACAAAAATATTAAGTGTAGGTACTCATTTTATTCAGAATTTTAAGCTCTACAACATTTGCATTGACAATGTTTTTTATAGAGTTAGCTGTTTTGAGATATTGTTAAGGAAACTAAAAAAAACTTGTTTTTTGAAAATAAATATGTACATATTTTCTAACATTCACCCAAATACGAGGAAGAAAACATAGTACGTTCATTTTAGACGTAAACTGAAGGGATTAAAACAATTTCCAGTTTTCTCCTAATTAATTCTGAGGTCATCCCCCTGATGATGGGTCTAAAACTTTGAAGTAGAATTATGACTTTAATATTGAACATAAGTATTGAGTGTAGTTACTCATTTTACTCAGAATTTTAAGCTCTACAACATTTGCACTGACAATGTTTTTGACAGAGTTAGTTGTTTTGAGATATTGTTATGGCATGCAAAAAAACGTGTTTTTTTACTATAAATCTATACATATTTCCTAACACTCACCTAGTACGAGGGGAAAAACATAGCATATTCATTCTAGACCTAAACAGAAGGGATTAAAACAATTTCCAGCTTTCCCCTAATTAATTCCAAATTCGGCCTTTTTGTGCTCCCCTACCACTGGGCTATCAGTCAAACGACTGTTTTTAAAAATAAGGGTTGTTTGACCATATTATTAAGTGCATTTGACCACATTATCATCAAAATAAAGTTAAATTACAGTTATTTCTTTAATAATAGTTGAATGATTAAACAGTTTGCTGCAGATTTTTAACAGTGTGGATAACAAAACTGCCATGACATACAAATTTCTAAATTCAGCAACATATGAGACAAATATGAAACACAAACAAAAAAAAAATAAAAAGTGGCCGCCAGTTAGCATATCTAAAACTTCATTTATTAATCTAGTAAACATGTAAATTAAAATTAGAATTATATTTTTATATATTTAATATATATATAGCTCGCCTTTGGTGCAAAGTATAGTTGATTGATTGAAATAGACTATATAGTTTTACATCACTGCCCTGCCACCCGCCCCCCTTCACCCCCACCCAACCTCCCAATAATAAGTTCATTTCAGAGTCCACACAAATCACAAATTTAAGATAATGAATGTTATGACCCTCTAATCGGAAAATCATTTTGACTGGGATCTTCAAATTGTTTATTGTCTTTAAATTAGCAGAAATAAAATTCCAAAATTGCTTTAAAGTATCGGGTATGCATACATGTGCAAATCTAAACTTTGATACATCAAATTGCTTAAGGAAAGTATCATATTTATGCATGCATAATATGCACGTATGTACTACTTTTATGTTATTTACTATTTAAATATAATCATGAAATGTACATCTTGTATGCAGTGACTTAATGAAAGAATGCAATGGTTTCATATAGCTGTAAGATATATTCTATATAAAAATATGTATCTTACTTTTTAGGCACAAAACTTTGGGAAAAAAGTGCCTATTATATACAAATAACTACTGTAAAGAAAATTTATTAAAATATTTTTCTACAGGAACTAAACAGTTTAAAGATACCAATAAATCAAGGTAAAGATTAGTTTTAAAAACTTTTAACTGTATATTACTCATAAATTTGCAAATTTACTCATAAAATTTCAAAACATTCAAAATCACATCTAGGTTTAGATTTTTTTTGCAATGTTATAAATAAAAGGAAAAAAAAAAGACAAAATAACTAAGAAAAGGAATAAAAAAATAAAACACATACCAACTTTACTACTGTACCATATTTTGACGAGGCGGTCTGATTTACCAGCTGTTGCAAATAAAGTACCATCAGGAGAAAACTTTAAGAATGAAACTGGCTGAGCAGTTCTGAAACAATTCAGGTTAAAAAATGAGATTTCAATATCATATACTAATAACCATAAATTAAAAGATGGTGGTATGTAGAGTACTCGGAAAGAGAGTGATTTTTCCTTACTAATTCTTCCATAAATAGTCACATAAAAAGGATATAGGTACCAATCAACTGAGAGTGATATCTATGATTTAATGCTATGCATAATTTTGATTCAGAGGTTGTCTACATATTGGAAATTACTTGAACTTTTATTTTTCAAATGATAACAACCACTTTTGACACTTCGAGTTTCTTGGATCAAAGCAGCCTAGAAAGATATATAGTTTATGTAAGAGTAAATTTATATTAACATCGCACAGAATGAAATTGTACTTGCAAAAAAGAAACTTAAAAAAAAAAAAAAATTAAAAAGCTACCTATCGAAAAAATTAAACAGTCACCGGTATTTTGAAAGGAATATTTATTAAGTAATCAACTTATTATTACCATAGTTAGACTGTTTTCAATGGCTCATCTAATAGTAAGACATTTATCTATGGACTAGGCATAAAGTTAAGGTCAGCTCAGAAACTCCCAAAAGCTGCTTACACTGTTTAACAATCATTTTATTATTCAGTAAAATTTAAAATAGCAAGAATATTGTACAAATGTGCATTGTCGAATGTAGATAAACATTAAAAATTGTTTAAACATACATATCTGGTATTTTAAAAATTTAAATCGCAATCAAAATGATAAAAAAAAGTATTGTTAAATATATTACCCTGATCTTTGCATTTTTCTGTAAATTTTGAAATTGACCCTCTTTATAAAACCCATCATTGCAACAGCACTATTATTTGGAACACAGACTTACTTCTTAAATGGCAAAATTTTTAAATAAAAATTCTTATAATTGAGTCAAACACATCAACTATTGTATCAAGCATAGGAATAATTTCCAGAAGCTCTTCTCTTACTTTTGAGTACACATTATGTCTGCGAATGAAAACTGCCAACTAAGTGGAATTTCATGCGTCTGTATTTTTATGAATTTCAATGTAATATGCAACAAATATTGAAATTATAGATTTCATTTGATTATTGATATTTCTGGCTACAGTATGACTATCTAGCAATAACATTTATATAGTTTGTCTATAGAATTAAATTATTGAATGTATTTGTTTTCTTTTTTAATGCAGATGCACACCTTTAATAATATTCATGAATTCACTTATCAGTTTCAAATCTAGATATTTATCTTTTGGAAGCTTTTTCTAAAGTAAAAAAAAAACCAAAAACACACAGTTCGTGTACACTACACTGCTTTATTGGAGCAGAATCATTTCTTAGCAGTCCTGACGCCTTGGCTAGTAAAAGGAGACTGCCTGAAATGTTAGTGTTCTAAGAGAAGAGCGCTACCAACAGTCAATTCTAAATGTGACATTAATTAATACATTAATTATGAATTAATAATAATTGTCATGTGTTAATTTGAATTTATCTTTTATTATAATGATTTAATCTGATTTATATGCTCTAAATCTCATAACTGTCAAATCTGAGGAAACAAATTTATAGCTTAACTAATCATCTAATACAGCAAAGTTTATTAGGAGTTATGATTTTAAGTACTTATTTCAAAATAAACATGACAATCAACTGCTAATTTAGCATATTGCTTTCAGAATCTTTAACACTGATTAAGATGCTTCTGATGGGTAGGATTCTAATGATTTGGAGTGCTCTTTGGGTAAGATATAGAATTTGATTTAGCAACTGAGAGGGAAAATATACAAATTGCAAAAAGTTTAAAAAGCATCTTATCAATTTTACAACACATAACATATAGAGTGTGTTGGAACAGGGGGAGGGCAAAAATAAAAGAAAAGAGAATGGTTTTTCGAGGAAGGGTGAGAAATAATTTATGTGGTTATTTAAACATTTTTATAATAAAATCACAAATCAAACAGAAAAAAATTAAAGAATTATATAGATTTTAAACTGAATGAGCTGTAGGGTAGTGGTGGTGTTGTTCATGATATGACGGTGGCGGTGGGGTAACATGGGAAGAGAAGCAGAGAATGTGGAAAGAGGAAATAATTTAGGTGATAGTTTATTTATTATTAGTATAGTGTATTAAATAGGTCAGAAAAGAAATTTAAAATTAAAGCATTTTATAAGTTAAATTATGTCTGTTTGGTAACAGAGAGGGAAGCAGTAATTTTTTTGAGGGGGAGGCTTAGATGATGGATTAAATATTGTTGCAATAAAAGAACAGAAAAAGTAAACTTTTTAAAATTTTGCTTAGGAGGTTTTGCCCAGGGGATTTTAGAGGGGAGGCATTTAGATAATATTTTTTTACAAATCAGAATGAAATACGGAAGATTCTCACCTTTATATTTACCTTATTTACTTTTAATGATAAAAAAGGGTTTTTAAATGACTTTAAAAAAAATCCAGATTATAACACCCCTCCCAAATTTAACTGCTTTAACTTTTGAAAAGGGGGTGCTTACAATCATGATTTTACGGTATATACATATATTATACTTTCTGATGTTTACTATCTATAAATCCACAGCAATTTTGCAGATTGTGGCCACCAATATTTTTACTAGTAATCTTTTCTTTATTTAATCACATATTCCCTGTCCTTAAATAAAGCGAAGATAAGTATTCTGAAACAGTGGTAGATATTTTGAATTTTTAAAAGAATCCGACTTGTCATCACTGTAGCCACCACCACCAGTGCAAGTGTGTTTGTGGAATGTGTATTCTCTACATCAAACATTAACTGAATTAGACATTGGAAAAACTCCAAATGGTTTGCGGGCTACAGAAAAATTATCGTGCCAAATGTGGCACGCGAGGCATGTGTTTTACATGGCTGCCTTAGATTATTGAAAAATAAAATGCTTCCAGAATTCGAAAACAAATAATGGAAATGGCCTGTAAGAGCGCACACAGCCATGTTTTTGATGATGGCGACATTTTTTTTTTGTAAAAATTAATGTATGTCATAATTAATATATTTTTAAAAATATGAATTTATTAATAATTTTCACAATTAAAAATATGCAATCAAGTTAAAAGAAAAAAGTTCTAGAATTATGTTTGGCTCTATTCATCATATCCAGGGTTGACAACCTTTATGAGTATTAATGCATACTTCAAGCTCAGAAAATGTGTAATCACTATAATAGTAAACATATTCAATTTTTTTTTAGAAAATCTCAAAGATGATTATATTAAAATTAACTTTTATTTCAGAAGCACCTTAAAGTATCAAAAATTTAAATATCACACAGCAAAGAAAAACATTTCACCAATAAAAAATGTAAAATCCTTATATAAATAGCCAAAGCTTCATTATTATTATTATTATTTAAAATTATCGTTTAGGCTGCATAGAATAGAATGCATTTTTGATCAAAATAGGCTACATCAAAAGGTAAAATTTTTGCCCAAAATATCAATTGAATATTTTTTATTTCAAATATTTTATGCAGTATACAAAGTTCTGCAAAATACACATTAAATCATAAAAAAATTATAATGGAAAATTTATACATGCTTAAAAAGGAAAAAGAAACCAAGTACATGACAAGACAAAAATCTTTCTTGTTAAAACACAAATTGACAAAAAGTGTAGTTTCTAGTAAGTAGTAAACAATGTGTAGTGTGTAGTAGTTAGCAGCTTTGCATATCTCATTAAAAACTGTTGGAAGATTTTTAGGGACTATATAAATTAAAGTATGTGATGTGGATCTAACATCCACAATATCTAACATTGGTAACATTTAGATCTAACATTAGTATCCTCAAAGTTTGAACCCTTATAACTATGAAGAAAATACATAAACTAAATACTTTTCTGGACTAATTTGATACAAGGACTTCAAATAAAATGTCAAAAGGAAGTGCTGCTATTTGAAAAGTGGAAATTGATATAAATTTTAATATTTAGATGCCCCTGAGAGATAATTTATGTATAGCATTAAATAGCAGACATCATTCTCAGTTGATTGGTAAGTGTAATTTTTTTCCCCATGTGATTATTCGCAACAGAATTAGTATAGAATTGAGGACATGAATTTCAAAACTCTTCTTATCCAGAAAATCAAATCTGGAAACTGTAGGATTTTTTTAGGAAATTGTGAAAAACCTCTAACTGCGTATATTGGTTTTCATTGTAAACCAAGATTTTATAATAGCAGAAATAGAGAATAAAACTAGTTTTTTTAACATTCTTGTGTTTTTTTTTTTTTTTTTTTATGCATGTTTACCAATAGAATAGATTGATAGAGAAAACCTAATTTTTTTAATTTTGGATAAGGCAAGTTTTGAAACTCATGTCCTCAATTAAAAAATTTCCCCTCCCAGAACTATAATGTACAGATGCATGTAGCTTTATGGCGTGAATTAAAAAGTTGCTTACTTGCAAGACCAAACACAATTCCATTTGCACTGCTCATCAATGTCTGTAACTATACCATCTTCTGCAGTGCACTTAACCTGGATGTTAGATGGCTCTTCTTCAATGATTTCATCGTCACCAAAAGCTGCTGATAACTGCCACAGTTGAATGCTTTCACCTCCAGTTAACAAACGAGTTCCTACAATAAATGATTAATAGATAATTAAATTTTTTATATTAACATAATTTAGTAGATAATAGATTCTTAAATAAATAGATAATTTAATTCCTAAAACTTCATAATTCTTAGCATAGTAAACTTTTTGTTATAATGATAAAAATTCTTTATTTTACATTTTTAGTACATAAGAGATCCTGGAATTATAAATATTGTCAAATTAACTTATAATTTCATAATGTTTTATTGTTTTATTTTATTTGCTTAAATTCTTATTTTATAAAGTCAATATACAGTGGAAATTAAAATATGAAACTAATACTTCTTAGCTTGACTTGAGAGTTATTTTAACACTCATAAATAATTGTTTCATGAAAATTTTCAAAATATGGCCAAAAAAGAAACAAAACTGACATTTCATGTCAATATAATATGCAATATTTATTATTCTGCTTTTATCATTCCATAACATGAAAAACAATATTCACCACAAATACATTTTCTTATTCTAATTCACAACAACCTAACTCAAGAATACACATCTAGGCAAATAGCGAAAAAAGGAAGGGGAGGGGAGAAGAGAGAAAAGTGAGGAAAAAACATAGAAATAAACATTCCATCTTTGAAACTTAAAAGAATTACAGGATATTTATTTTTATATCTTTATTAGTAAAGATATAGTTATTGTTCCCCGTTTTCTTTTATTCCACTATGTTTCATGTCCAAAGAAATTTACTAGAACGATGGCCAAGAATTAAGAATCATGTTGTCCTAACCAAAAGACTCAAAACACAAGACATAGCAAAGCCAATGAATATACTACTCTCAACAAACAGCTTTATATGTGCAAGTTAAATGTGGAAACTTAAAAGTTCTCTCATTTGGAAGTTGATACATGGAAATAGAATAAAATCAGATTCATATTTTCTGTTGACAATCATAATTGATGGTGTATTTTAATGTTAGCTTGAACTTTTATCAGAAGAGGTTCAAAGATTTCTCACTCAAATAGATCTGCCATTATCCTGCATCTATGGGCCCAAGTACTAAATAAAACACGGTTCAAACAGAAAAAGATAGCTACAGTCAAACTCTACTATAACAATTTTCAAAAGACTGGATTTTTTATTTGCTTTTATACAATGTATAGGATATGTGTAGATAACTAGAAGAAACAAAATTTTTGTGTATTATATCCAAGGATGTAAAAAACAATGATTTGGTTGAGTAGATGAATACTGAATGTTAAGCTAAATTTTAGTCTGAATACCAAATATTCGGCAGCCGAATACAAACTTAAATATATTTAATATATATATATTAAATATATATATACATGATAACCATTAATTAAACATTACCGACCACCCACAAAAATTGTGATAGTATGAATGAAATGACAATAATACAGTTTCCCCAAACACACTGAATGGATATCAAAAACATAATATACAAGCTGCTATGTGTAAAATAAAGTCCTTTGTACTATATTATAAGAATTAATATGGAAGAAAAAAAGAAGAATATGGATACCGATAAAAATAATTGAACAGCTTTTATATTGAATTACGTTATCAAGAGTACAGAATTCAATTATATAAGCAAAATAGTCGTTTTCTGTGAGAAAAAAAGCTAAAAGGTAAAAATTTTTTTTCTCCTGTATTCAAACGGCTAAAATATCCAAGAGAATAGTTTCAAGATGAAAACAGAATAATATTAAATGCTATGAAATGGAAAAAGCAATACAACCTTTTAATACTTAATTTATAGCAAGGAAAAATAGTAATATTACACAACATACCTAATAAAATCCCAGTTTTTTCATACAAATATACTCCTGCACATGGTATCCAAAAGTTCGATAAGTTTAAGGTTATTTTTACAGTTAACACAGATTTTAAAACTTAATGGATACAGTTAATGTATTTTGAAATACCGTGATAAATGCAATTAAAATAATATAAATAGAAAATAATTACATTATTAGTTTTTAAAATACTTATTAACACTTTTAAATTTTTATATTGCTTAAGTAAAGTAAAAAATACCAAAACTATTAGTTTACAATATCACAAATAACCAGCATTTAGCACCACGATGTGTTAAAAAATGAAATTATTACTCTAATGGAAGCAACAGACAGACTGCAAAATAAATTTTGGTGCTGCCATCTAGTATAATAACTTAAAACTATTATGATCAAAATATCATAAGATTAACCTATTAGAAGCTAATTCTTTCAAAATATACCAACAGCTTTACCCCACAAATCCTAATATAAAAATACCATACCATATATCATTATTCATATAAATAGTAAATAAATACAAATGTTAATAGAATGCTTACAATATATTCTACTACCATACCCAATTAATCTATACGGAAAATTTAAATAACTTTATAACATTGATAATATATAGCAATATGCTATAACACAAAATAAATTATATATAATAAATTATATATAATAAAAATATAAAAAACTATAAGAAATACTTTTAAATATAAAAAATAATTAATTAATAAAATGAACAGGGGAAAAAAATGGATGTTTATAGAATTTTGTCACAATCTTCAGTTCCCAATTGCCTAATGATCACAAATAAATTGTGTGGTTTATTTTCACATTAGCCATAAAAAAAACTAAAGAATATGAATTTGCAATTAACATACACATAAAACTGATAATTAATCATTGAACACTAAGTTCAAAATTAAACAATATTAAAAAGTATAGAGGAATAATAAAAAACTAAAAACCCAATTTTAATACAAACTGTAATAACATTAGTTATATCAAATAAACTTATTATGCATATTATTCTCTACCAGCAGGAATGACCGAGCTATGCTCGGTCAAAATTAGCTTTGGGTTTATCTCGATATATTACACCCACTAAATCACTCTTGCTGTTTTAGATACAATTAGCTTGACCCTGAGACATAGTGACCCAAAATGACCAACACCCACTTGACATAAAGCCTTTGGGCGATTTTGTGACGTCACTCTTGGACGACCTACGTTCTTTTTCCCCGGTGGAACTCTGCCCTTTTCTTTGAGAGTTGAAAAATTATTAACTGTTATTTAACTTGTAAAATTTTCCACGACATAGTCTTTTTAAATAGAATTAAATGAAAACCATTTTTTTTTTCATGTCCTTTCTACTTTGTAAACAAAGGTTAATTTTTAAATACATATATAACAATTTATTTAAAGATTTTCCTAATCAGTTATATTCCAATTTTACGAAATACACATTAGTAAATAAAAAATTAAATATTTGGCTAGAGATTTTTTATTTACACTAGGTAATTCAGATTAATTTTAAAAGATAAAATTAATAAAACATTAATGCATTAATTTTATATTAAAAAAGTAATTATTGTGAAAAAATATAACTCAGATGTATCTCATAAAAAAATCACTTTCAAAAATCATCTTTTAGTGAAACTAATTTGTATTTTCAACTTTTTTTTTTTTCTTTTGTTCTCAAGCGCTGTTTAACATTTTTACAGATAATGGGAAAATCAATTTATAATGAGGTAAGTGATTTTTATCTTGATAAATCTTTTATGCATTTACTTATTTATATGTTTTATCTGCTTTTGATGTATTGTTTACAAAGTATGTAAGTTATTTTGATAATGTTGAATATAAGGTAGCTTTAAATATAAAAAAGCATAAAGTAATATTGCTATGTTTATTACTCTTAATTCTATAGATAATAATGTTTAATAATATGTAATTTGTTAGGCATTATATTTTTCTTTTAACAATCAAATCAAGCTTCAAAATACATTAAATACCGTAAAAAATTATGATTATTATTTATCATTCATATTCAATAAATGTTAAAATATGTCCAGAACTGAAGCATAAGAATTAAAATACCAACAAATTAAGAATTAAGCGTTTAGTGAAATTAAAAAGTTATAAAGTAAACAGTAATGCTAAAATTATTCATTATTTATTGTAGTTTAATTTAATTGAAAAAATATGCTTTATTTACTTATATCATTATTATTTATCCTAAAACTTAAAAAAAAAAATAGTATGCCAGATGAAATATTCCCTTAATTTTCAAACCATTATTAAATACATCTGATAAAACACATACGTGAAATCTATAAAGATTCATAAACATGTTCCATATACAAATTGGCAATAAAGTCAATATTATAGATGGGGATTTTTAGGGAAATTCAAGATAATTTTGTCAGTATATGGCAACTAATAAAAGTGAATATTTCATTATCTGAAAACGATAAGCATTTTACATAAGCTAGAATATTAAATTTTTAGATTTGATAAATTTTGAAATATGTATGATACAAAAAAATGTTAAATTAAAAGACAAAAATTAAATATAAAAAATTTTAATAATATTATGCATTATTCAAAATTGTTTAAAACTCACTTTGATTATTGAAATAATAATAATAATAAAAAAAAAAGAAAAATGCCCAGCTAAACTGATGGCACTGAGCTCACAGGCTATTCACACTAATTGTATATCATACTCTTATTTTAAAGAATAATGCCCCTCAAAAAAATAAGTGAAGGGGAATTAGTCCCCATTTCCCCTTTTATACTTAACCAGCGAACCTCCAAATCTAATCAGGGAAGCTCCTTATCATAATAAACCGGTATACCAAATTTGGAGCAAATCGAATGATCCTGCAAAAAAAAAAAAACATTTATCTAAATTAAGGGGTGGACCATCCCTCCCTTTATCCTTAACCAATGAATCCCCAAAACGAATCAGGGAAGCTCCTTAACATAATAAATCGGTATACCAAATTTGGAGCAAAGTGAATAATTCTGCATGAAAAAACCGTTTATATAAATTAAGGAGGGTGAACTAGCCCCCTTCCCCCTTTATCCTTAACCAATGAAACCCCAAAACTAATCAGGGAAGTTCCTTAACATAATAAACCGGTATACCAACTTCGGAGCAAATCGAATCATTCCGCATGAAAAACCCATTTATCTAATTTAAGAGGGGCGGGCTAACTTCCCTTTTCCCCCTTTATCCTTAACCAATGAACCACCAAAACTAATCAGGGAAGTTCCTTAACATCATAAACCGTTATACCAAATTCGGAGCAAATCGAATCATTCTGCATGAAAAACCCATTTATCTGCATTAAAAGGGGTGCACTAACCCTCCTTTTCCCCCTTTATCCTTAACTTATGAACCCTCAAAACTAATCAGGGAAGTTCCTTAACATAATAAACTGGTATACCAAATTCGGGACAAATCGAATGATTTTGCATGAAAAACCCATTTATCTGAATTAAGGGGGTGGACTAACCCCCCTTTATCCTTAACCAATGAACCTCCAAAACTAATCAGGGAAGTTCCATAACATAATAAACCGGTATACCAAATTCGGAGCAAATCGAATGATTCTGCATGAAAAACCCATTTATCTGAATTAAGGGGTTGGACTAACCCCGTTTTTCCCCCTTTATCCTTAACCAATGAACTCCCAAAACTAATCAGGGAAGCACCTTATCACAATGAACCTAGAAAAAAATTTTGAAGCAAATCGGATGTTTCTATCAAGAGTTATCGCGTTATGTACGTACATACATACATACAGAACGGGCGGGCACATTAGCTCTCAAGCTTTGATAGCCTGTGAGCTAAATAACATTAGATTGACACATCTGACTTTAAAAAAAAATGAACATCAATTTTACCTATCTGACTTAAAAACAAGTATTAGTATTTATTCTATAATTTAAACAACTGAAATATATAAAGGTAAAATGTAGTATATAAATTGGCAATAAAGTTATCATAGTTATTGGACTATAAATTTTATTAATATTTCATAAGTTTTAAAATACATGGAATAATAAAATTCGGGAATTAAAATACCAATAATTTTAAAAATGGGCGTTTAGAAAAATTAAAAACTAAGGGAAAAAAATAAATTGTAATAATGGAATTATTCGTTATTTTATATAGTTTCAACATTAAAATAACAAAAATAATACGACATAAGAAATTCATTAAATATCTCTTTAAATGAAATATTCCTAATCTTCAAAGTATTATTTAAAAAAAAAACCTAATTAAAAACACAATTAATATTTATTACAGCAATGTGTAATTTGTTGGACATTATTATCTGGGGGCACGGCAGTGCCCCTGCCAAGTCGAGAAAGCACAGCCGTAAGCATCCTTTTCTGGAAGCAACTCAGGGTACTTTTGACAGTCCCATATCCCTGCGCTGGAATTTGAGACTTTGTTTTTCTAAAAGTACTCTTCAAGTGGAAGCAAATGTTTAAATTTCCGTGTTTCTATCTTTTCTAGTTCAGAAAATATATGAAATCAAAGTTTCGCTTTTTCGACACTGACTGACTGACTCACCGATCATCAAAAATCTGAGGTACATCCTGTAGCCCTAGAAATTTGAAATTTGGTAAGAAGGTAGTATTTAGGATACAAAAAAAGGAAAAATTCGGAAAATTCGAAAAAAAAATTGAAAATCTTTTATCTTCCGTAACCGGAATTCTTGCAAATACTGTTGCTCATTGATTATCAACACAATAAAACGCATTTTGTCAACTAAACCATCGGTTTGTCAACTATACTAAATCGAGCACGAAATAGCTAGGTCCTGAATACAGTAAAATTCGTTTTAATTGACGAGAACAAATAAAGGTACTACTTGATTATCCCTTCAACCGAAAAACTATCACCAAACTATAAGATTAAATGCCAATAATGGATGATTGTAAATGTCGCATTCACTTGACATTAAACACCATACACGTGTTTGTTACGTTATCAAATGATTTTTAATTCGACTTTTTACCTGTAGTTTCATTAAGGTTTTATTAATTTATTTGTTTTTTCATTATTTAAAATAAAAATGACGGCAATTTGTATAATTTGGCGAATTGTTTGGCGAAATTGATCGATGGGATAATTAAATAGTACCCAAATAAAATTAATTTATTTTACCAAATGTTAATTTGGTGAACTTAAATATTTTATAAACATTCTGCAAATATGCTAACATTTCTTGACAGATAGCTGCTCTCATGCTTTTGCTATAACTAACATCACTACCATATTATTTTAAACATTGCTATAGTTTGATTCAATGACAATAGACCATGGCGCAAAATTAGCAGCAGTTTTAAAAGCAAGAGAATTTTGCTGTCAAACTTACCTCATATTTACAAAATAGTTCATATTTGCTGCCAAACTATTGACGTAGACAACAATTGTTGAAGAATAATAAATTCAATTTTTATAAAACATGGAGAGTGGCACTCAGGATATGACTAACATAATCGCATACGTAAAAAAAAGTTTATTTTTTTAATGGCAATACAAACTTCCCTGCGATGTATAATTTTTTTAAATATGTTTTTTAGGTACTAAAATTATCGATTTGGAATTCAAAATCAAAATTCTACATTCCCCTCTCCCCAGAAAAAATGACATATTGGAAAGAAATCAATTATTTATATATTTAAAACTTAAACATCATCACTTTTGCACTACTATGACGTCATTTTCTGTGACTTTTCACTTTCAACCGCGCTAAGACTACGAGCAGTAGATATGAATATTCAGTGAATAACCGTTAGTGGGCTTCCAAGGGAGGCCATTTTTCATCTGTACTAACCGAAATCCGCAAAAAAACGATGCCTTTAACATTAATTAAAATATGATGGGGAAATGAAACTGCCCGCATTAACCGGAGATACGTCTTAAGAGGAGACGCATTAATGAAAATTCCGCTATATTCTTCGCAACATATTGATGTTTTGCAGATAGTATCTATCACATTTCTACATTTACTAAAACAAAATAAATATTTAAAAAAAAAAAAACTACCGAGCTATGCTCGGTCTACTGTGTGCTAAAATCATTTAAATAAAAAAATTATTACGATTTACTTTAAATTCGAAAGTATGAAGGTTTGAATATTTAGTGTAAAATTCTTTCACCTACTTGTTTCTAAAAATAACTTGATTGTAAGTGTTACATATCGAAAAGAGGAATAACTGAATTTCAAATTTTGGCGACACAGTTTTTTATTGTGTAAAATTTGAATTCTAGATGTCAGTGTGCATCTGCAAAATTGCTGAAAAGACGCGGTGATGGAGGGAAACGGAGGGATTGTATGATATTCCAACGAAAGACATTGTTGATCGAAGAAAGTTTGAAAGGAAAAAACTGAAATGTTATATTTTGATCACAGCGAAGAAAGTCCTCATAGAGTAGTTCCTACATCTGGAGATCGTTAGTATCTGTTTCATCTATATTTTCTTTTCTGTTCTAGGTAACATAGCCTAGTCGTATGATATCAGATGTGCTATAGTTGAGTATGTAGTTGTGCACTGGGATTAGCTGGGATTAGTTTCTTAGGAGGTCACTTTGACGTTCTACTTCCTCTTCTTAACAGCTAGCAATAATCTATTATTTTTCCAAATGAATACCTATCACAGAGAGAAATCAGCTAGAGAAAAATATTAGAAGACCTATTGAGGTCAAAAGGGGAAGGCCTAATTATTCCGAGAAATCACGTTCTCAACAGCTCCAAGAAGCTAGAGCTCTCTATCGTCAAAACGATCTTCGAAAACAAAAACACACATTAAAACGTTACAGTGATTCACACCCTGAAATGGGAAGACGTAGCTCGCTAAGAAGTTGCACGCTGTTCTGTTGCCCACCCTGGTATGAATATTGGAGCTTACTGACGAAAAAGGTCTAGAGGTAAGCTGCAGTTTAAAATAAACACTTAAGAAAACATTACGAGAGCTATAACTAAAAAAATGGGAAATAGACTGGAAGCAGACAAAGTTATAAAATGGACTCTGCACAGTAGAATTAACTTTGAAGGACTTTGATTGAGCAGCTGATAAATTGAAACAAAATCTAATATAGTTACTAGAAAAATTGAATGAATGGATTTCACACAGTACCACACATGACAAATTCGCTTTTCTAGGAAAAGCGGAACATCGAAGCAATCAGGAGCCATAAAGTCTATGAAGTTAAAGATAGTGTAATTGAAATCGACGCTACTGGAAAAGCTTTCTTTGGCTTTCTCCTTACAAAAAGAAGTGAAATCCCATCAAAAACATCTCATGTAAAAAAAGCCAAGTCTCCTGACTCTTTGACAGTAAAAAGTTCTGAGATCATGTGTAGAGCCAAGCTTAGCTCTCTTATTAACTCTGATATTTTAATTCACAAATTACTCCTAGTCTCTACACATTTAGTAAATGATTATTTTGTGACTTGGCAATGACGCAGCATGAGAATGTAAAGGCTGTTGTTTACATTTTAATATTAACGTTTATTTATAAAGTTTTGCATAAAATAGTTTCTATAAGAGCACTGAACGTATATGTATTTATAGCATGGAAATAATTTTACATTACATTGTAAGCCCGGATGCGAAAACTCTCTACTGGTCAACCTTGATGTCCGGAGTTTTGGGTGATTTTCTTCCTATGTAACGTGAATACGAGCCAGACCCCTCTTTTACAAAGACCCCCAATCGGTGCATCCCTCCTTCAGGCTTCTATCCCTAGTGTTCATATTCAGCCTTAATCAAATAATCTAATCCCAATTCAAAACATAAGTAAAGTGTTTACGTAATAACTTTCCTGTGCTTCGTAATTGCCAAGTCACAAAATAATCATTTACTAAAGGTGTTGAGACTAGGAGTAATTTGTGAATTAAAATATCAGAGTTAATAAAAGAGCTAAGCTTGGCTCTACACATGATCTCAGAACTTTTTACTGTCAAAGAGTCAGGAGACTTGGCTTTTTTTACATGAGATGTTTTTGATGGGATTATTTTGACGATCAAACTAAACTTTAAACTACATTAAATATTTTTAAAATGTATTATTATTATTAATTATCCATATTTTATATACTTTTTACTGTATAATTTTTTACTATATCATTATATTTACATGTATGACTAAAATATTATTTTCTGTATTTTGCTATGATTTAATTAAAATTTCGAAAATAATATGTCAAAGTAAGTATTATTCAATTAATCGTTAAACCATTAAAATAATAATAATAATAATATAAGTAAAGCAATGCTTTCTTGGTAACTATGACTATATATTTCACCCGAATAAGACATGTTTTATACATAATAGATATTAAATATTTTAATTACATTAAGTTTAAAATATGTCGAGGTACATAAATTATTAACATAAAGACTAAAGCTAAATTATTAAAAAATTAATAATAATAATAATAGAACAGAATAAATAAATGACAGCAATAAATATATGCATTATTTAATGTAGTTTAAAGTGTAAGAGAATTGATATCATATACACATAAATGTTTATAGTTAATACATACAATTATTTTAACATAACAAAGTAGTGAAATTGCTTTTCTTTCAGTGGTCTTTTTGTATTGTGTAACGGTATAACAAAAAAAAAAATTGTCAAAATTTTTTGAATATTTTTGAGATGCCGTTAGCTTGACCCTGACCCATTATTGCCAAAATGACCCACTAATAGAATTTTCTTGAGCATGCGACCCAGTCCAATGGTTTTATCTTCTTCAGAAACGGTGTAGTAAAAAGTTTTGTCTAAATCTTTTGAGCCGTTTTTTACATAAAGTTAGCCTGATCCCGATCCATTAGGAGCCAAAATGACCTATTGATTGAATTTTCTTGAACATGCGACCATGCCCAATGGTCTTATCATGCCTGGAAACAGTATTATACAAAATTTTGTCAAAATGTTTTGAAGCGCTTTTTAAATACAATTAGCTTGACCCAAGACCCATTGTGACCCAAAATGACCCACTAATCGAATTTCCTTGAACATGCGACCTAGCCCAATGGTCTTCTCGCGCCCGAAAATGATAGAATAAAAAATTTATTCAAAAACGTTTAAGCCGTTTTTTAGGTACAATTAGCTGGACCCTGACCCATTGTGACCCAAAATGACCCACTAATCTAATTTTCTCGAACATGTGACTCAGCCCAATTTTCTTCCCATGCCCAAAGCGGTATAATACAAAATTTGGTCAAAATGTTTTGAGCATGTTTTTAGATTCAATTAGCTTGACCGTGGCCCATTGTGACCCAAAAAGACCCACTAATTCAATTTTCTGGAACATGTGACTTAACCCAATGTCATCTCATGAGCAGAAATGGCCGTCTATTAAAAAAATTTGTGAAAATGTCTTAAGCCGTTTTTTAGATATAATTAGCTTGACCCTGACTCATAATGACACACTAATCGAATTTTCTCGAACACGTGACTCATCCCAATGGTTTTTTTGTGCCCAAAAATGGTTAGATACAAAATTTATTCAAAATCGATTGAGCCATTCTCTAGATATAATTAGCTTGACCCTGGCCCATTATGACCCAAAATGACCCACTAATCGAAATTTCTTGAACAAGAGACAAATTCCAATGGTTTTTTCGTGCCCGAAAACAGTTGGGTGCAAAATTTCGTCAAAGTCGTTAGAACCGCTATCTAAATAAACTTATATTGACCCACGGTGACCCAAAAATGATCCACTAATCGAATTTTCTCGAACATGTGACTTAGCCCAATGGTCTTCTTGTAATACAAAACTGTAGAATATAGAGTTCAGTGAAAATCTCTTAGGCCGTTTTTTAGATAAAAATAGCTTGACCCACAGTGACCCAAACATGACCCACTAATTAAATTTTCTCGAACATGTGACCCATCCCAATGGTCTTTTCGTACCCGAAAATGGTTAGATACAAAATTTAGTCAAAATCGATTGAACCGTTCTTTAAATATAATTAGCTTGACCCTGACCCATTATGACCCAAAATGACCCTCTAATCGAGTTTTCTCGAACACGAGACCCATCCCAATGGTTTTTTCGTGCCCGAAAATGGTTAGATACAAAATTTAGTCAAAATCGATAGAGCCGTTCTCTAGATATAATTAGCTTGACCCTGACCCATTATGACAAAAATGACCCACTAATCGAATTTTTTCGAACACGTGACCCAATCCAATGGTCTTTTCATGCCCGAAAATGGTTAGATACAATATTTAGTCAAAATCGATTAAGCCGTTCTTTAGATATAATTAGCTTGACCCTGAACCATTATGACCCAAAATGACCCACTAATTGAATTTTCTCGAACACGAGACCCATCCCATTGGTCTTTTCGTACCCGAATTCAGTAAGGCACAAAGTTTGGTCAAAATCGTTAGAGCCGTTATCTAGATAAAAATAGCTTGACCCACAGTGACCCAAAAATGACCCACTAATTAAATTTTCTCGAACACGTGACCCATCCCAATAATCTTTTCGTACCCAAAAATGGTTAGATACAAAATTTAGTCAAAATCGATTGAACCGTTCTCTAGATATAATTAGCTTGACCCTTATCCATTATGACCCCAAATGTCCCACTAATCGAATTTTCTTCAACACGAGACCCATCCCAATGGTCTTTTCTTGCCCGAAAATGGTTAAATACAAAATTTAGTTAAAATCGATTGAGCCGTTCTCTAGATATAATTAGCTTGACCTTAACACATTATGACCCAAAATGACCCACTAATCAAACTTTTTCGAAGATGAGACCCAACCCAATGGTCTTTTCGTGCTCGAAAACAGCTGGGTGCAAAATTTCTTCATACTCGTTAGAGCCGTTCTCTAGATAAACTTAACTTGACCCATGGTGACCCAAAAATGACCCACTAATTGAATTTTCTCGAACATGTGACTTAGCCCAATGGTCTTCTCGTAATCCAAAACTGTAGAATATTGAGTTTATTGAAAATCGTTAGAGCTGTTTTATAGATAAAAATAGCTTGACCCACAGTGACCCCAAAATGACCCACTAATCGAATTTTCTCGAACACGTGACCCATCCCAATGGTCTTTTCGTGCCCGAAAATGGTTAGATACAAAATTCAGTCAAAATAGATTGAGCCGTCTCTAGATATAATTAGCTTGACCCTGACACATTATGACCCAAAAGAACCCACTAATCGAATTTTCTCGAACACGAGACCCATCCCAATGGTTTTTTCGTGCCCGAAAATGGTTAGATACAAAAGTTAGTCAAAATCAATAGAGCCGTTCTCTAGATATAATTAGCTTGACCCTGACCCATTATGACAAAAATGACCCACTAATCGAATTTTTTCGAACACGTGACCCAATCCAATGGTCTTTTCGTGCCCAAAAATGGTTAGATACAAAATTTAGTCAAAATCGATTAAGCCATTCTTTAGATATAATTAGCTTGACCCTGAACCATTATGACCCAAAATGACCCACTAATTGGATTTTCTCGAACATAAGACCCATCCCATTGGTCTTTTCGTACCTGAATTCAGTAGGGTGAAAAGTTTCATCAAAATTGTTAGAACCGTTATCTAGATAAAAATAGCTTGACCCACAGTGACCCAAAAATGACCCACTAATTAAATTTTCTCGAACACGTGACCCATCCCAATGGTCTTTTTGTACCCGAAAATGGTTAGATACAAAATTTAGTCAAAATCGATTGAACCGTTCTTTAGATATAATTAGCTTGACCCTGACCCATTATGACCTGAAATGACCCTCTAATCGAATTTTCTCAAACACATAACCCATCCCAATGGTCTTTTCGTGCCCAAAAATGGTTAGATACAAAATTTAGTCAAAATCGATTGAGCCATTCTCTAGATATAATTAGCTTGACCCTGACCCATTATGACCCAAAATGTCCCACTAATCGAATTTTCTCGAACACGAGACCCATCCCAATGGTCTTTTCTTGCACGAAAATGGTTAGATACAAAACTCAGTCGAAATCGATTGAGCCGTTCTCTAGATATAATTAGCTTGACCCTGACACATTATGACTCAAAATGACCCACTAATCGAATTTTTTCGAACACGAGACCCAACCGAATGGTCTTTTCGTGCTCGTAGAAACAGTAGGGTGCAAAATTTCATCAAAATCGTTAGAGCCGTTCTCTAGATAAACTTAGCTTGACCCACGGTGACCCAAAAATGACTCACTAATCGAATTTTCTCAAACTTGCGACTTAGCCCAATGGTCTTCTCGTAATCCAAAACTGTAGAATATGGAGTTTAGTGAAAATCGTTAGAGCCGTTTTTTAGATAAAAATAGCTTGACACACAGTGACCCCAAAATGACCCACTAATCAGATTTTCTCGAACACGTGACCCATCCCAATGGTCTTTTTGTGCCCGAAAATGGTTAGATGCAAAATTTAAACAAAATCAATTGAGCCGTTCTTTAGATATAATTAGCTTGATCCCGACTCCTTTTTGACCCAAAATGACCTACTAATCGAATTTTCTCGAGAACGAGACCCATCCCAATGGTCTTTTCGTGCCCGAAAACAGTAGGGTGCAAAATTTAATCAAAATCGTTAGAGCCATTTTTAAGATAAAATTTACATACACACACACACACACAATTTTTGCTCGCATTATAGTATAAGATAAAGATGGTATACTATTAGAAATTAATATGATATTGTCCCAAGTAGACTAAAAAGTAAAAACAAGTTAATTGTTAACTTGATTAAATATTAATTAAGCTAAATAAATTTAATATGAATTGAAATATAAATATAACGTCACCATATACATATAAAATGTCGAATCAACATCCATATAAAATATGTATTAGCAATGTAGTTATAATTCAAATGCCCCATCATTTTTTTTTTTTTTAAATAAATTAACCATTGCGTATTACCCAGACAACACTACCCTCCTCCATACTCTAACATCTACCCACCCAACCATCCTATAGTAATTTTTATATTATTATTATTTCATTCATATCATTATTATTTTTTTACAATTTTTAATTTTTTATAAGTATTTTCTTATTTTATAAGTTTTTTTGTAATTTTGTTTACGCATGTGTCAATTTGTTTTTTTAAAAAGATCATGTAAGTACTAATTGTATATTAAAGAATATATGAATTTTTTTGGAAAACCATGATTTAATGCATCATAAATTAGCTTTTTAATACAGTAGACTCCCTCAAATCCGCACAGCTTGGGACCAGAGGTTGTGCAGATTTTAGAATTTTGCAGATTTCTGGTCATTGATTTGTTTACATTTTTGAAACATTAATTTCATTGGTAGTTAAGCAAGGGAAATCATAATGAATACTTACAATAAAGTGAAACATTAAAATAAGTAAAATATTAAAATAATTTATTAGTTTAAATGTAAGTAATTATTAAAATAATTATGTAAAATAAAAATTTAGAAAAATATTAAATTATCACGAATGAAATCGATTCAGTTCGATTCCAGAAGTCCTATGCTGCCATCTAGTGATAGCAAGGAGAACAGTGTTAATGCTATTATCAGTATATATAGCTTATTGTGCTCACTGTAACTTTTTTCATTGTTATTTAGAGTCTTGAATGCTTTTCTTATACTGCTTTGTATGTTTAGAAATAAATTTGTCTATAATTTTTAAAAAAAATTTTGCGAAAAATAATTTTAAAATAGCGTTCCGGTTCGTGGATTTTTCCATTTCGAACCCTGGAATTTTTTATATAGATATGTTAATTTATATCAAAATCAAAAGTAATGTAAATTTATTTAGTAATAAATCAGCTGTAATAGCCAAAAGAGAATGATTAACAAAAAATATTGTAAAAAAAACATTGCGGTAGTCGCTGATTTCGGCGCCATCTTGAATTTTGTTCCTGCAACTTAACTGTAAATTTCATTGTTTACATATGAAAAATACGCGGATTTTAGGCGTTCGTGGATTTTAGAGTTGCGGATTTAAGGGAGTCTACTGTATTATTATTAATTAGATGAGAAGAACATAAACATTTTATTCTATATAAATGGTTAAGTATTATATTTCAATATACAGAATTATGAAGACAAGATTTAAAATTTGTAAATGTATTAACTTTGAATTTAAATTCTTTACGTTTATCATATAGATCTGTTATTGTTTTGTTGTCTTTTATTGTAATTTTAAGATCTAAGAAGTTAATTGTATAGTTAGATAAGAGGTTTTTCGTTAATTCCAAATTAGTGGGATAATCTACTGTAAATTGAGAAATTTTAGTTTGATCAGTGGCAATTAAAATTATGTCATCAATATAACGATAGAAATGTAGATTATTGTTAGTAAAAGTACGTTCATAGTGATATTAATATAAGTCTGATAATAAAATGGATGTACAGCCACCTTGTGGTATACCGATGTGCTGTAAATATGTGTTATCTTGCAAGATATAATTATTATAGATAATGAAGTTAGTTAAAGATTTAAAATAAGCGATATCTATATTAGATGGTAAATCCAGTTTTTGATGATACTTTTTAAATAATGCATTTATAATGTCATGTAAATCTAAGAAATCTATATTATTAAAAAGATCTTTGAAGTCATGTCATTATATTATGTACACAATTAAGATTTTTCATAATATTGACCAGTTGATAGGTATTTTTTATACAATGTGTATTATCATTGTTTGTAGTCACTAATATTATATTGATTACAATACTTGATATAATTGATTACGAATTTTTAATAGTAGTTTATTGGCTTTATTATTATATGTATTACAACCAATAGTTACAGTCCTAAATTTAATTGGAGTCTTATGAAATTTGGGAATAAGCACTAAATAAGGATAATTAAAGTTAGTAGAGAGAATATTTAATAGTTTATAGTAACTTTGAATTTTACGATTATATACAATTACATTTTCATTAGTTTTTTGAAAAAAATTATTAGAAGAAATACAGGTAGTAAGAAGTTGGTGATAATAAGATTTAGATATGATTGCATAATTATTAGGAGATTTGTCTACCTATTTAATAACGTAGTTTTTTTGTACTTTATTAATTTGTTGGAAAAAATGCTTTGTGGTAACTAAATCAGAAATATTATATTTTTAAAAAGTGGGGAAAGGATAGTACTTTGTGCCGATACATTAAGAAAGAGAAACAACATATAAAGGCACAAATAAAATATTTTTAAAAAGCATACAGCTGTTTCAAAACCTCTAAGGTTTCCTCATCAGTACTTAAAATAAAAAGTAAAATTAAAACATTGTGTAAAAAAAGGGTGGGGGCAGAGAATCAGAAAGGCGTACCCTTCAGCTCTACTGCCAATGTTAAATGTGACGTACGGCTGACAAACAGCTACGGAGTCGATCTCACGTGCATACTCAGGGAGACCAATCAAAATCACCCAATTGCTCTGGAAGAGTTCAAACTTAGAAGGAGAAAAAGGGGGGGGGGGAAGGAAGGGAGTGAAGAGAACGAATTATAGAAAATTAAACCATATCTTTGAAAAATTAGGCATACTGGATAAATCGTTAACTACACTGTTTGAATTTTTCCATATGTGATAAGCTTCCACACAAGTCAAGGTCGTAGATTGATGAACATTTCTGTATTATGAAGACTTCGGAAAATTTAAAATTATGGTTGTTAGACCAGCAGTGGTTGGCAATAGCAGAACGTTTGATATCACAATTTTTAACACAAGTTTTATGCTCCCCCAAATAGATCTTAAAAGCTTGCTTCGTTTGGCCAATGTACATTTTGTTGCATTTGCAAGATATCCTGTAAATATCCCCATTTGAAAAACTGTCAATTAGATGTTTCAGATTTGTGAATTGACTTTATTAAAAGAAGTATAAACTACTTTAAAGTCAAATTTTAACAAGATTTTAGAAATTTGATGGCTTATTTTCAGAAAATATGGGAGTATAATTAAATTTTTGTTACTGACAGTATTAACCCTGGATTGAGTACGTTTACTTAGTTTGTTATGAATGGAATCGACAATTTCAGCTGTAAAACTTCGATCAATGGCAATGGATTTAATGTAGGCTAATTCTGTTTTTAGTAAACTGTCGGAAGAACAAATATTTAAAGCCCTGTAAACATAACTGTTAAATGCAGCCAACTTTTGATTAGGTGGATGGGATGAAAGGCGATGTGGGGGTAAGGATACTGCAAATGGTTTACGGTAAACAGTAGTGTGAAACAAGTTATTTTCGCGGAAAACCATAACATCAAGGAAAGGCAAACGACTGTTATTTTCGAGTTCGAAAGTGAGCTGAATATGTTCATCTATAGAATTCATAATATCGAGAATATTAGTAAGATTAAGATCATCAGAGTTCAATAATGCAAAGCAGTCGTCGACATAGCGGATGTAAAAGGGAAAGGATAATTTCTTGAAAAGGTTTGATTCATAATAGTGCATGTAAATATCACTGAGGATGGGGCTGAGGGGGGAGCCCATGGACAAACCATCAGTCATGCAATAAAAATTACCATTAAAAATGAACGTGTTTTGCGATAAACAAATGCTAGTAAGATGTATAAGCTCATCAATTTCATAATATGAATAATGAAATTCTTGTAGGCGTAATTTAAGACAATTTAAAGCACCTTGAACTGGTACATTAGTAAATAGTGATTTAACATCGAATGAAACCATACTATTGTTTTGAATACCACAGAAGCTACAAAGCTTATTAACAAACTCATAAGAGTTCCTGCAAGTGTAGATGTTTTTAGAGAGCACGGGGGAGAAAATAGAGGTAAGATATTTCGCTAATTTATAGGAAGAGGTACCAATGCTCAAAACTATTGGTCTGAAAGGCATTCCTTTCAGACCAATAGTTTCGAACATTGGTACCTCTTCCTATAAATTAGCGAAATATCTTACCTCTATTTTCTCTCCCCTGCTCTGTAACAACATCTACACTTGCAGGAACTCTTATGAGTTTGTTAATAAGCTTCGTAGCTTCGGTGGTATTCAAAATAATAGTATGGTTTCATTCGACGTTAAATCACTGTGATGTTTGTGCACGCCCTCTACCCTATAGAAGCGCCTTCTGTGCCTGAAAGAGGAGAAACAGAGCAGAACCTGGAATAGCTTCGCCTAAGGTGATCCATAAGTGCTGAGAATGGCTTTGGCTACTGCCAGCTGTAAAGAGTCAAGATGCAACTATAAGATTTGCTCGATGTTATTTAATGTCATGTGTTAATTTGTTTGTGCCAGTCTGTGTTCACCGTGCTGTCCTATGTGTATAATAAACATTTGTGTTGTTTCGATAATTGGCCAATCTTTATAGAGAAAAGTCCACATGCGACCATCTGGTCGTTCTTACAATCACTATTTACTAACGTATGGGTTCAAGGTGCTTTAAATTGTCTTAAATTAGGCCTACAAGTATTTCCTTATTCATATGAAACTGATGAGCTTATACATCTTACTAGCATTTGTTTATCGCAAAACACGTTCATTTTTAATGGTAATTTTTATTGCATGACTGATGGTTTGTCCATGGGCTCCCCCCTCAGCCCCATCCTCAGTGACATTTACATGCACTATTCCGAATCAAACCTTTTCAAGAAATTATCCTTCTCATTTTACATCCGCTATGTCGATGACTGCTTTGCATTATTGAACTCTGATGATCTTAATCTTACTAATATTCTCGATATTATGAATTCTATAAATGAACATATTCAGTTCACTTTCGAATTCGAAAATAACAGTCGTTTGCCCTTCCTTGATGTTATAGTTTTCCACGAAAATAACTTGTTTCACGCTACTGTTTACCGTAAACCATTCGCAGTATCCTTACCCCCACATCGCCTTTCATCCCATCCACCTAATCAAAAGTTGGCTGCATTTAACAGTTATGTTTACAGGGCTTTAAATATTTGTTCTTCCAACAGTTTACTAAAAACAGAATTAGACTACATTAAATCCATCGCCATTAATCGAGGTTTTACAGCTGAAATCATCGATTCCATTCATAACAAACTAAGTAAACGTAGTCAATCCAGGGTTGATACTGTCAGTAACGAAAATTTAATTATACTCCCATATTTTCTGAAAATAAGCGATCAAATTTCTAAAATCTTGTTAAAATTTGACTTTAAAGTAGTTTATACTCCTTTTAATAAAATTCAATTCACAAATCTGAAACATCCAATTGACAGTTTTTCAAATTGGGGTATTTACAGGATATCTTGCGAATGCAACAAAATGTACATTGGTCAAATGAAGCGACCCTTTAAGATCCGTTTGGGGGAGCATAAAACTTGTGTTAAAAATTGTGATATCAAACGTTCCGCTATTGTCAACCACTGCTGGTCCAACAACCATAATTTTAAATTTTCCGAAGCCTCCATAATACAGAAATGTTCATCAATCTACGACCTTGGCTTCTGGGAAGCTTATCACATACAGAAAAATTCAAACAGTTTAGTTAACGATTTATCCAGCACGCCTAATTTTTCAAAAATATCGTTTAATTTTCTATAATTCGTTCTCTTCACTCCCTCCCCCCCCCCCCATTTTCTCCTTTTAAGTTTGAACTCTTTCGGAGCAATTGGGTGATTTTGATTGGTCTCCCTGAGTATGTGCGTGAGATAGACTCCATAGCTGTTTGTCAGCCGTACGTCGCATTTCACCATTGGCAGTAGAGCTGAAGGGTACGACTTTCTGAGTCTCTGCCCCCCCCCCTTTTTTTACACAATGTTTTAATTTTACTTTTTATTTTAAACACTGATGAGGAAACCTTAGAGGTTTTGAAACAGCTGTATGCTTTTTAAAAATATTTTATTTGTGCCTTTACACGTTGTTTCTTTTTCTTAATATTATATTTTAAAGCCATAGTTAATTTTTTCAATTACTAATAAGTTCCATTGATTGAAATATTCAATAGGTTTATTATAAGAGATTGGAATTTTATATATAAAAACATCTATATCATATGTAAACTGTTTGATAATAGATTTAACATTAAATTTAGATGGAAGTCTATATTTAGTACCATAACCCATTAGTTTTTTCAATTTAAAATCATTAACAATATTAAGATTTCCAGTGATTATATGTCCATGATCATTTTTTATGTATTTTTTTAAAATGTATTGTAGTTAAAAATCTTTCTACCAATTGTATTAGGATATTTAAATGTTTTTGATATATGAAGATTATTAATAGGAAAATAACACTTTTTATCATTAATTATAGAATTGATATTAATTTTATTAAATATTTGATTTGAAAAAGTTATTACCATATATATATATATATATACATACAAACATACATAATATTACAATTCATCATCTTTTTCTTTTTTTTTTTTATTAAAAATAAAATTAATAAATTGAGTATAAATACATTACACTGACATTATATATAATAAAGCAGAATCAACTATTTTTAATTTAACAAATCATTAATGAATTGTTTCTACTATAATGTACCAATATCCTAATCACCAATATATGAAGTATTAAAAAATTAAAACTTTCAAAATTGGCGAACAGAAAAACATCAGGAAGGCGAAATCATTTAAATAACCAGTAAATAATTAAATATATGTAAGGAATCATAATTTTTTTAAATATATTGTAAAACAAATTGTAACTAAAACAATTTAACCAATGAAATAAGTCCTGAAATAATGAATCAACGTCAGCATCAACAAATCCTTTGGACGAAATGTATGTTCTCAAAATTTAAAAACATTAATTCAAAAAAGAAAAACCACAAATGATCTCAAAACAAGAGAACAATCACAAATAAAATTGGAACTAATGATGCATAATTCGTTATCAAGGGCAATATTATGAAATCATTGGTAAAATGCAGTTAATTTCCGAGTAAAAAATAATATGCTATTACCTTAAAAGCCTCTATGTATTTTTATTATGATTATAATTTATTTAATGGTAAAATAAAAATTGATCTTGTATTATTTGTATGCTTAAAAATTTCAAAAGCTTGATATATTTTTTGTAATATCTGAAAAATCTTGATGCTAATTAATAATTAAAATTCTTAGAAAAAGTACAAATAAAATGTACCAAATTGGTTACAGGTGCATACATATATAAAGCTTATTAAGTAAACAAGATTAAAGCTAATTAAGACTTTTTCTAAATCTAAATTTTATTTGTAGATACATATAATTCACATACATTTAGTTAAAATAGGAACCCATTATTATATCACTGTTAAATATACTTTTTGATTTTTTTTCATTTAAAGAAACTTATTCCAATACAGAAAGTATAAGAATTTATATTTTATCTTTTTATACTCAGATAAGTCAAATTGATTTTCTGCAAGTAAGGATGTTACATTATTTAAATCAAAATACAGTCAAACCCCAATATAGTGCCATCGCGAAATAGCGCCAATCCCGTTTAACCACCAATTGTATCTATGAACAAACCTGCCAAATAGGAATTTCAATGTAATGCATCCGTTAAAGCGCCAACTCGATATACCGCCAAAAAAAATCTAGAAATTACTGTATTTTCTTTGCATATCGTTCTTTTAAAAAAAATTTGTTAGATTTTCAAAGGGCACCTCCTTTCCCTGCGTCTTGATATTTTTAAGCTCAATTCAAACTTTATTAAATAGCAAAGAATTCGTATTGTTCTCAACACCTGTCAAAATGCACCTGCTGCCCATTCTGCCTGTCATTAGGAAAAGAAAAATACCGCACGCTGAGCTGCCAAGCAACTGTAAGTTCTGATTCTGACTGGCGAGACACGTGACCTGATGTGCTTCTGGAGCGGGGGGGAGCAAAGCGTGGCACGCCATTGGCCGAAAGGGTTTCTCCTCTCTCAGGTGAGAATAATGAAGAAAAGAACCTCTTTGTCCAGTGGTCGGGAGTCCTAACAAAAGGAACAGATGTAATTATGTCGATTTCTAGAAAAAAAAACGGCGTGTAATGCAAAATCTCTATTTCAAAGTTTTGGTCAGACGTTCATTGCAACATCGAAGAATTCACCAGCTACATCTGTAAAATATCCTACCTCTTTATTTTAACTCATCATGGCGAAAAGAGCTGCTTTATCAATTTCGGAAAAGCGGGAAATTTGGGAATATAAAGAAAGAAATGTGAATGCATCACAGCAACACATCTCCAAACATTTTTCTATACTGTGGGAAAATCCTGTTAGCAGGCGCTGCATCGGAGACATTTTGATGAATACAGAAAAATGGATTAACACCAACGATCTGCAGTCAAATGTAAAAAGACTGAGAACAGCTAAACATGAAAATTTTGAGGATTTGGACATGGATGGACATGGGATTTGGACACCTTTGCACATGGATGCAACAAAGGAGTGCTAAAAATGCTACCATAAACAGATACATCATCAGAGAGCAGGCAACCTTCCTTGGCCAGCAAATGAATATCATAGATTTCGAATACAGTAGTGGCTAGTTGAACAGATTTAAAAAGCGACGAGGATTTTCTCAGTACATACGAAGTGGTTGAGACTGCAGGTGTTGATGAAGAAATTGTGTTAAATGGTGGTAAAAAACTGAGTGAGCTGATTTTAGAGTATAAACCAGAGGACGTTTATAGTATGGATAAAAGTGGCCTTTTTTACCGCTTGCAGCCAGATAAAACAATTTCGATTGAGATTGCTAAAGGATGCAAAAAAAAAAAAAAAAAAAAAAACATCGTGTGTCTTTTGTGTTCTGTACGAATAGTGATTGATATGATAAAAGAACTATGACAGTGATTGAAAAATCAGCTAAGCCAAGATGTTTTACAAATTTTAATCCTGCTCTTTATGTAGATTATGAGAATAACAAGAATGCTTGGATGACTGCAGCATTAGTTCAAAAATGGTTAGTGAATTTTTCAACTTAGAAATGAAAAAAAGCAAAGACCATATTTTAATGATTTGGGATAATGCTCCTTGTCATATAGCATATCCAATGAAGAATATTTGCATTGAATTTTTACCTCCTGACTGTACTGGATTTTTACAAACTTTGGATGCACATATAATAAACTTATTCAAAGCTCGTTATAGAAAGTATCACGTCCGCCATATCATTGAAAAAAACAGTAACGATGATTTTTCTCCAATCCTTTTACATGATGCTACGCATGATAAAAAAGCATGGGATGAAATTTCATCAGAAGCTATTAGTCCAAGAGCCGACAGCGGAAAAACCTATGTTATCAAGCACAAGAAAGAACCTTTATTTTATGGGAGAGTAGAAAGTAGGGAATCTAATGATCCATGTCTGCCGGAAGTGAAGAGGTGCATAAGTCAAAAATTAATACCACCAGTGGTTGACTCGCAGGTTTATTATTGTGTTTGTCCTACAAACAAAGGTATGAAAACATGGAGGATAGTTGTAGTACAAACACAATGATAAACCTACGAGTCAACCATGGGTGGTATTCATTTTTGGCTTATGCACCACTTCACATCCGCAGACATAGATCATTAGATTCCCCTACTTCTACTCTTCCATAAAATAATGGTTTTTTTCTTGTGCTTGATAACATAGGTTTTTGTGCTGTCGGCTCTTGGACTATATTGTTAATTGCTGGAAACATACTGGATTGATTAAATCTTAAGGATCTATTAAATAACAAGACAGTACATCACTTCAAGAACTGCAAGACGAAATACACAAATTGACAGATATTGAATATCCTCTATCGGCAATTAAGTACATTAATATAGTCAAAAGTGTTTTAACATTTGCAGATTTGACAATCAAAGAAATTATTGCCAATCAAAATTCAAATTCATCTGACAGCGAATCCGAAGAAGATGAAACGTCGCATATTACATCTGATGAAGTTAAAAATTGCATTGGAAAAATAAGAATTTTTTTAGAAAAACATGCATCTGATAGAAAAAATGATGAATAATCTTTTAGTTGTAGAAAAAGATATTAAAATGAAAACTCAAACTAGCATTTTAAAACATTTCCATGTAAAAGATAATTAAAGTAAAATAAATTCAGTTTGAGATGTAATGTATATGTGTGTCTGTTATGGGCATAATTATCAACTTTATCTAAAATTGATTATATAAAGAGTTAAGTGCATGTTAATTCCATACATTAATTGGATATTTTGAATCATGCAGTATTAGTTATATTATGTATATTAATTATATATACTATATACTGTTGGATAATTTAATAAAAAGGCATTATGATACTTATTTTTATAATAATAATAATATTAGTATAATAGTATCAAAATTAATTTTTATTGTAATCTAATTCGATATACCGTCAAACTCGTTATAGCACCAAAAATTTCTCGAACGGGTAATGGCGGTATAACGAGGTTTGACTGTATAAAGAAAATTCTTCATTTCGACTTGCATTTCCAGTTGTACTTTTATCTTTTTTTACATTCAATGTTAATGGGGTCATTATAATGCTAATTCTTCAACATAAAATTTTGTTGCAAGGAGTTTGAGTAAAAAAATCCACTTGTAATTTAAAACATGAAAGGTAGCATATATATTATGCATTTTATTAATTAAAGTTATAATGCTTCTTGCAAGTAAGGAAAACACCTCTTTTATATAAAACATTATTTGCAATTATTTCAAACTTAAAGAACCTAACAATACAAGTTAAACTTATAAATAATTTAAAATTGAATTAGTGTTGAGATTTTTTTAATATACTGAATTATTATTTTGCAATAATTTGAATTAAATATATCTAATGCTGTTCTTGATCAAATTAATAAGGCTGCTGGATAATGGATAACTTCTTGACACATTAATGAAATCATTTTTATATGTGCATGAAATTTGCAGACATTAATATTCAAGGGCTTTTCGAATAACATTTCTCATTTTATTATATATATTTGTAGAAGTTATTGTTTGTAAAATGTTAATATATAGATGATTTGAATAAGTAGACGTTTGAATCACAGCACATACACTTTAATACAATTCTATAAGGATAATTTTACATCACTTCATTGATACTTTTCTAAATACAGCACCTTTCTCACTTAAAACTTACAGCATATTTCTTACGAATAATTTGATTAGGCTTAACAATACTTTCCTTGGCATCTTGTAAACCGATGTTTCATGTACAACATTATTTTATAGACTGACTCTTTTCTAATTTTTGAATATGTCCAAACCTTGATCTCATGATCGTGAATTTTCATTACTCGTGCTTTCAAATTATGGATAATAAAAATACCAGAGCATCAGTTAATTTGTTGATCATGCACGTCATAAAGAAAATAAAGTATGTTTAAATTCAAATCCTACAAATCGGTCATCCTGACATGATGGCATCCTGACATCATCATCTTGGCTTATTATTTTTCTTTCACATAAAATTTTGATTATTGGTTCAATACACATACACGTATACTTAATCTATACGACTCATCCAGGAGTTTAACCCATAGGCTTCATGTATTCGGTCCCGGTCGACATTTTCCCTGGACCTTCATGATCTCCTACTTTCTTTACTTCATACCAATCATGATTCTTGGCTGCAGTTATCTCATATGGCCCCAAATATTTTTCGTTAAGTTTGATAGTATTGCCAAATTGCGTCCTCTTTATGGCAACGATATCTCCTATTTTGTATTTTCATGGTTGTTTTCTTTTCTTATCAAACTGCACCTTGTTTTCTTCTTGTATTTTGAGTATATTTTTCTTCGCTTCTTCTCTCATGGCTTCGCGTTCTTCCATCATACATTTGGTAAATTCTTCTTCCAAAATTTTCTTGATGTTCTGCATGTCACTGTCCTTCATTTTAACTCCTGTCATTAATTCAAAAGGACTGTACTTGGTGCTTCGTGTTACTGTGCTATTGATAATTCTTTGTAATTTTGGTACATACTTATACCACTTGGATTCATCATTATATGCTTCAGGTTGAACTAAAATTTCGCCTGTAGATCTTTTTGCGTTATTATATTTTTTTTCTTTAAAATTTTTTCTATTATTTTCAATAGGATTATCTGTTATTTTCTGATCAGAATCGTTTTTGGACTTTTTCTTTCTAGCCATTTTTCTTTTAGGTCTTTTTCTACTCTTTTTGTGTTTAAAATTATTAGTATCTCCACAAATAGTAATTGAACAGGTATTATTTTCTGTTTTCTTCTCAGTATCTTTACCTTCAGATCTCTCCTGTCTAGTGATGATGAATTTCTTATCGGTTTCTTTTTCCTTACTCGGGATCACAGGTGCCGTAAAATCTGAGGTGCTCCATCTGATAATGTCATTATCTAAATACTGTCGTACTTGTTTATTGATTTCCTGCTCAACTAAAGATAATCTTTTTGGACGTTCGCAGATAGGTTTTTTATCTTCCGTTAGTATTTTCATGTTAAATCCATTATCTTTCATTTTGCTCGTTTTGCAGGATTTTATTAATCCTCGTATTTCTTCTCTGTTAGCTGAATTTGTAATATGAGTTAAATCTATTCCGCTATTTTCGCAGTCGATATTAACCGTATCTTCGTAACCTCAATTATCGTTGCTTATATTTGATGTGGCTACTTATCTGTTTTGAAAGGAACTTTATTAATTTTAATGTAACCTACTCGTACTGTATTGTCGTTTATTATTCTAACATCTTTTTCTACTTTTAACGTCAAGCCTTCGATTGATTTTCTATCTATTATTAAATCATAGTCAATTTCTTATACCACGTAAAATTTATCTTGTATTTCTATACCATCAACATAAATTTTATGCAAGAAAAAACCCCTTGTCTTAATCTCTTCTCCACCTAAGCCCGATATAGTTATAGTGTCTCTGGTTAACTTTGGCACGTTTATTGCCGTATATCTTGAATTGGCGATTGAAATATCACTCCCTGTATCGATTATTATGTTTGTTTTTATTCCTTGAATATCCAGGATTCTTCCTTTCTTGCCATTTAACGTGACCATATTAACTACTTTTCTTTGCGTGTTTTGGCTCCAATCTTGGTATTTCGTTTCTCGCCAATTTTGATTACGTTGCTGGTTATAATTTGAATAATTTTGTTGTGTTTTACTTCCCATGGTACAATTCTTACTCACGTAATCAGGTCTGCCACAATTATAACATATTATATGTGCCTCGTTTCTTCCATGGTTCACATTGTGCCTATTGTCAACTTGGCGCCTTTTCGAATTGCCGTAGTCAGCCACTCTCGATCATTTATCCTCAAAACTCCCACTTGTATTCCTTATAGCTTGTTTATTGCAAACTCTTTGTGCCGTTTCGTAAACATCTAATTTTTTTTACCAAGTCGTCCAATGTGTCTTTGTTTCTGCAGGTAAATTATGCCTAATTTGATTAACTACAATTAATTCCGATAATTCCTCAAAGCTATCTATTTCAAGGCCGTCGGTCCATTGTTTGAAATATACCTTGATCTCATAAGCGAAATTGCACCAATTTGCCGATGGCTCTTTTTTGAGTGAGAAAAATTTTAGCCTAAACTCTTCTGGCGATAGTTTGTACCGTTTTAAAAGAATACTTTTTATGTAATCATAATCATGCATTTCAGGTTCACTCTCCCTGGTTATTATATTAATCACATCTAATGGCATTAGGTGAATTAAATAGCTGACCCACTCTTTTTTATCAATGCCCGTTTGTGCCATTTGCCTTTTATACATAGCCAAGTATAGACTAATATCATTCGTACTATCATATTTTGTTAATAATCTAAGCACTTCATATTGCTTACCTGGATGTGTCCTTGTGTTCACATCGATGTGTTGTCTTGAATTTTCTACAGTTGCATTTTCTTAATTTCAAATTCTCTTTCGCGATCTTTTTCTTTCAATTCTATTTTTCATTTTCTGTCTTCCATCTCCATTTTCAGTTTCTTTTCTTCTATCTCTGCTCGTAATTTCTTTTCTTTGATCTCTGCTCGTAATTTCTTTTCTTTGATCTCTGCTCGTAATTTCTTTTCTTCAAGTTCCGATTCCGCTTCTGCTTTTCTAGCTGCCACAATTACTTCTAGGCGGATCTTTATAAAATCTTCATCGTAATCCTCCCAGTTTTTAATTAGCTTTATTAGGACATGGATTGTCGGTTTTTCTGGTGGTTGAATTCCGCATTCCTCGCAGAGATCTATTAGATCAATTCTTTTAGCTTTATTTAAGGATACCATGTTTTTCAAAGTTGTACTTGGATAAATATAACTACGGTTTTTACACACTTGCCTTGTTCATTCACAATCCATTTTTTGATACTGGCGATTGACAACAATTTCTCTTCGATTAATATTTTACTATCTATTCCACTAATAGTTGCTTAACATCCCGGCATCGAGCCCTCAAATTTGTAGAAGTTATGGTTTGTAAAATGTTAATATATAGATGATTTGAATAAGTAGACGTTTGAATCACAACACATACACTTTAATACGATTCTATAAGGGTAATTTTACATCACTTCGTTGATACTTTTCTAAATACAGCACCTTTCTCACTTAAAACTTACAGCATATTTCTTATGAATAATTTGATTAGGCTTAACAATACCTTCCTTGGCATCTCGTAAGCCGATGCTTCATGTACAAGATTATTTTATAGACTGACTCTTTTCTAATTTTTGAATATGTCCAAACCTTGATCTCGTGATCATGAATTTTCATTACTCGTGCTTTCAAATTATGGATAATAAAAATACCAGAGCATCAGTTAATTTGTTGATCATGCACGTCATAAAGAAAATAAAGTATGTTTAAATTCAAATCCTACATATATATTACATCCATAATTAATTATTCCTGAATAGTTGTGTTTTTAAAATTTGCTTAAATCTGCATCTTTGGCAACATTTTCTAAAAGATCTAAAAAAACACAGAAATGCTATCTGACTTCTTAATATCTAAATAACACAAATTTTGTGCATTTAAGTATGAAAATGACTACTTGAATGTGTCAGAAAGTATAAATTAGGATTTAAGAAAAGTATAGAAAAAGAAGAAGAAATTATTGCTTTTATCCTGAATCTATTTGAATAAATATCCAAAGAACTCAGCCACAGGTATTTGGCTAAAGTATCAAATCAACTGATATTCAATATTCAATTAACCTAATAATTGGTAAAAAGGCCAAATATTGAATAGTGGCTGAATATTTATTATATCCTTAATTATATCCAGAAGTTTTTATAAACTAAGTTGACTGTAGGGAGATTTGACTAAATTATGTATGAAAAAAGCTTTAAATAAGTATTTTTTGTGAATCAGTACCCCTGAAATCAAGCCCTGGGAGAGCGTTTCTGAAACGGAGAAAAATCAACTGTTAAAATGACTCTTTTTGAAATTTTTATTACAAAGGGTTAACAAAAGAATATATTTTTTAAACTGATTGCAGCATTTAAGACCTAAAAGTATGAAATTTAAGAATACGTTATTCTTTTTCCCATATCCTGAATGGCTCTGCCAATGGGCGTTAAGACAAACAGGCAAATAAAATCAGCATTTGGTTCTTTCCTTCTATGCACTGTGGAAAGTAGAGACTGAGCATGCACATGCATGCCTCTGCCAATTTGCAAAAAAATCACTTTTTTATGGATTTTTAATTAATATCTTGGCTAATTATTAAAAAAAATAAAACCAGAGTCTCAGGTGAATTAGGACCTGTCTTGGACTACCCCCATACAAATTTTCAGACCTCTGTGTGCAGTAATTTTCCTAGTCTTCAGCAACAAATGCACACAGACCCACACACAGAAAGAAAAACTTTCTTTTATTAGCATAGATCAACAAATTTGCACATCAAACAAATCCTTAAATTACAAAAAGTTATTGCATACATTTTCTATTATAAATGATTTAAAAATTACCAGACAAATTCCACGACAACACTTGGACTTGATATTCTGTTTTGATTACAGCTGTCTGAACCCATTGATAATCCAAGCGCTGTGAAAATATTAATAAAAAATCATCAGTATTTAAAATACCGCTGTTGTAGAAGCACATTTATAAAAACTCATAATATACATTATATCACAAGTTATAATAAGATGCTCATATATTAGCATATACATGTTGTCACCATATTGAAAAGTGCACTACATTCTAGTAGCCAGACATCTATGCTTTCTGCATTTTTTAGCCCACGATATGCTATTTTTTCCTGACAACAATTAAAGTGTTGTCACTAAAAAATAACATTACACCTAGCCATAAGCCAACTGTAAAACGAAGCAGGTTTATTTATATACATTGTACAGTTAAATACTGATAATCTACTGCAATTTTTTAGACTTCTAAACAACACACATTTTCGGGCAAAAAAAGTACTTATAAATACAATTTGTTTGAAAACTGCATCTCAATTTATTTTTGAGCTATTAATTTTTTTTGTAGTTTTTAATGCCATTTCTGTAATGGTGGAAGCTGAAGTTAGGGATGCACCAGATATTGATTTTGCCGGATATCCGAAGCTGTTTTGCCTGCCGAATATCTGATCGGATATCCGGCACTAGATATGTTTTTAGTTATATTGTGAATTATTAACGCAATCTCAGAACAATAAATTACAAACATGTTTCACACATCATTAAAACACTTTAAATGTATTGAAGTATAATTTACAAAAACTATATCTCTTTGAATATCAGGGCTTGAAATTCAAGTTTTCCACAGGAGGGGATTTTCCCACACAACATTTAAAAATGCAGGGGGGTTGAACTGTTAGAAAGGAAAAAAAAATCTTTAAACCCGGTTATTTTTGTGTGCCACTTAAAGAATTACATTTATACAAACATGACAAAATACCATTGAAATAATTTAAATTAACAACAAGATAATTATCCAAAATGTTTATTTTTATTAAAACAAAGGAACAGAATCAAGTTTTATATATACCATGTCTATTTTTCAACTTCTACCTAATGTTATGGGCAATTAACAATTGGGTTGCTAAATGAATTTCTTAATTTAGATTTTATTCCATTTTGCGTGATTTAGCCTCTTTCACAAGTTACACTTTCGACAAACAGCATTGACCAACTTTTATAACTTTAGAAATTATCAGAAGGCATGGTTATGCTCTGTTAAAAATTTTTAGAAAACTTTGCAAAATCTGATGTGCATTAATTTTTAACTTACTTGCATGAATAATGCATATCGGTGATTGTATTGTCCGTATCCTATGGTGATTGTAACTCACTTCTGAACAAACTTGTTTCATTATATCCTTAATGGAATTATAGTCAAAACTGTAATCCCTGGTATTTTCATTAATTGAACTATGTTCTATGCATTGAAATTTTAAATCCATATCCAAAGTTTGAAAAGGAAATAGTCAATTGATTTCTTCTATTACACGATAAAAGGTTGATTTCAAAAAGTCATGTCCTAATTTCTGTGAATTGCAAGAATGAACTAGTTTGTTATTTCTAAACATGTTTTTTTTTAAGTTCACCAAATTTTTTTTTCTTCATGTGCACTACAAGTGTAATCTCATTTTGTTGAGAGCTGACTATTGGCTAATTTGGTAAGGCTCAGTCTCTGGGGGGCTATTACCGCCCTTTTAGTTATTGCCTATTCTGGGCACAGAGAAAAAACATCGCAAAATACATAAACCAGTATTAAAAAATTTATCGCGGATTTCGTCAATCATGATGAAAATAAATAAAAAAATTTGTTGACCGGTCGCAAGAAGAAAACTGAAGCTCATGGGAAATCGGCAGCAGAAAAATATCACAAAATTCGTCAATCGATAATGGAAAAATATCGTGAAATTTGCCAGTCCGTCACCAGCAAATATCGTGAAATTCCTCAGCCGGTCGCAGAGAAAAAAACGTGAAATTTTTCAATCTGATGCAAAAAAACAATCGTTACTTTCATCAGTATGTCGCAAGAACAAACAGGGAAATTTGCCAACCTGTCACATAATAAAATTGCTATATTTGTCAATTGATCTCGAGAAAAAAAATTATGAAATTCACCGATCAGTCTCTAGAAAAAAATCATGAAATTCGTCAGTCAGTCATGGAGAAAAAGTGCAAAATTTTTTAGTCAGATGCAGAAAAACAACCATGAATTTTGTCAATCTGTCGTAAGAAGAAAGTGTGAAGTCTGCCTATCGATAATAAAAAATATAACGAAATTTGTCAGTTGGTCCTGACACTTGATCGTCATTTTACAAAGAAACATTTTCGGAAAATGATTTTTTGGAAACAGGAGCCGCCCACCCACAATAGGGCATTAATAAATGGGGCACAAATCCTGCAATCTCGTCCAGAAATTGAAGCCCTGTATCTGCCATTCAAGCCCTGTAATGTATATTAATAATATGGCATAAAAAACGTAATTTAAACATTAAAATATTCTGTTTATTTGTACAATGAAATGCTGATAATTGCTACTGGATTTGGATATGGGATTGACTATATTGATAATTGCTGATAATTGTTAATAATTAATTTTTACAATGAAATGCTGATAATTTGTACAACAAATTTTAACCAATTAATACGCGTATATTTGTAGAGTATTTTCACAAAGAAATAATACATATTTTCTTTTTACAATTTAAACATAAAATATCTACTAATATACCCATGATTAAAGAGTTATTTTCTCCAAACATAGGTTTAGTTGATGCCCTTTTTCTGTTTTAATTATTTAATATTGTTTTTGCTCTAAGTCACGTTTAGTTTTATTTTAAGTTAAATTATTTTGATATTTATATAAGTAAAAAGAAAATTACTTTTAATTTTAAATATTTATAATGAAGTTACAAAAATAACTAGTTGGATTTGCCAATCCCAAAACTTTCTTCTATCTCATACATCTTAATATTTCAAAAAGTAGTTCCAAATGTTAATACTTCAATATTATTAGTTCAATATTATACCAACTTTGATTTTGATCTAAAATTTCTGCTCCAGTCAATTAATCAGAATAAGAATAAGTTAATCTCGATCATGATATTTATTAAAACTAATAATTTTTTCGTTATTCTGTTGTACATCAGCTGTTTGTGAATAGCCAGCTTAGCAGGATATGAAGTTTCCTTCGCTTCATGAGTTGCCAATATACAGTACAATAAAAACTGCGAAAAATTGAGAAAATTTTAAAAAATCTCTAGTACAGTGCCACCTTCTGGCAGAATATTTCCAAATTCAAGGAGAAACTGCTGGCCATAGCCAAAAATATACACACAAAACTGGTTCAATTCTATGCTTAGCTTCATACACTTTTCAATGGTAAAATAATGAAAATAACACAAAAATCTGTAATATAGCGCCCCCCTTCCAGCAGAATCCAAAAACATACCCCCAAAAAATTGGTTCAATTCTATGCATAACTTCATACACTTTTCGGTGGTACAAAAATGAAAGTGGCACAAAAATCGCTATTACAGCATCCCATTCTGGCAGAATATTTCCAATTTAAAGGAGAACCTGCTAGACATAGCCAAACACAAATACAAAAATTTTTGTTCAATTATATGGATAACTTCATACACTTTTCGATGGTACAATAATGAAAATGGCACAAAAATCGTGATTACAGTGCCCCCCCCCCCCCTCCTTCCAGTGGAATGTTTCCATATTGAAGGAATTTGCCTGGTTACAAAAAATTTGGTTCAATTCTATGCATAACTTCCTTCACTTTTTGATGATACGATGGCGACACATGGACAGACAGACATTTTGTATAAACATGTTTTGGGATATCTGACCCCTAAAACATCTAAATCTGCCGAAAACCGGAAATCGAAAAAAATTCTATTACAATACTTTCTTCTAAAAATAGGCCTGTTTAATTGTTAAACTTAAAAGAAAGAAAGAAAATTAATAAAGTCATACTTTAATAAACAACTTCAAATTTTGTTTTACATTCAGAAAGTAAAGGTACAATTTTCTAAAAGAAGCAAACATAAATTCATAAATTTCTGTACCTTGGAACAAAAAGGGCCAATGTCCATTTTTCTCAAATGGCAGGAATCCCAATTTTAGTTTGAGAAATTTTAAGAATCTTGCGACGATTTCTGTACTATTTTTTTTCAAAATTGTACCTTTCAATTCAGTAATGCTTTTCTCACTACAATCTAATGTTACATTGCATAGGCGTAACCAGGGGGGGTGCCCTGGGTGCCCGGGCGCCCCCCCCCCCCGCTTCCGCAGGCTCAAACACAGTTATTTTTAAAAATCGAAATCTACAAAAGAAAAAAAGAAGAAGTGAAAGCAGAGTTCAGTTAGTTCAGCAAATTAGTTTAGTTCAAAAAACTAACACCCTAAGTTTTGAAATGTGATAAAAAATGAAACCCTCGTTCTTTTTTCTTTCTTTCTCTTCTTTTTAAAGAAAATTATGTTGTTTATCTTTTTTAAAACTAGAACATTTACAAGAATCTGTATTAGTCTAGTAAGTCCAAAAGGTGGCTTTATAATTCCACTTTGACGTCTTTTGTTTCTTGGAAATTTTTTTTAAAGCCGTTCCTTCTATTGTATGTTTTTGCAATTTCATGAGAAATTAACGCAAGTTCTTAACAAACTAGAAACTATTTGTCTGTTTGCTTTCGTAGTTTAAAGTCTAGAGAGAAGCAAAACAATTTGAAACGGAATGCAGATGTGAAAAAATAATTCTAAAATGCGATTAGCCGGGGGAAAGGGGATGAGGGTGGGGGTACACTGAACCTGCCTCCTTTGAAAATGAAAAATAATAGCTCAGAAAATTCAAATTAATCTGGAAGTTGGTTGATTGGTTGAATTTCGTGTTTTGCGGCCATTTTTTGAAATTCGTAAAAAGAATATGGTTGCTATCTTTCAAGTCAATATAGTAATTTTTTTCCTCTGAAAATTTTTATACGATTTTTAGAGTCTCTTCTCGTTTCGCAGCGTTCTTTTGAAAGTAGGAAAAGGAACCCGGTTTCAATCTTTTAGCCCAGTGCAGTAAATTTTGACGAATTCGCGATTTTATTCTGCGATCATTTCATGATATTTACGTTTTTTCCCAAAATCGTATGACGAAATTCACGTCTTTCTACGCGATTTTTTGTCGAAATCTGCACTTTTCACCGCTAACCTTTGACAAATTTCATGTTTTTTTACCACAATCCTTTAACGAAATTTGCATTTTTTACCGCGATATTTTGACGAAATTGGCATTTTTTTAACACGATCTTTCGATGAAATTCACTTTTTCTTTCCGCAAGCTTTTGACAAAATTCGCGCTTTCTTTCTACGATCCTTTGACAAAATTCTCGTTTTTACCGCTATCCTTTGACGAAATTTATTTTCTGTTGCGACTGATTGACGAAAGTGATTTTTTTACAGGGAGATCATTTGTCGAAATTCGTGATAGTATTGCTCGACCGATCGGGAAAATTCTCGATATTTTTCCATATCAATTAACAAAATTCTCTACTCTTTTCCGCGACATTTTGACGAAATTTGCAAAATTTTTTCAATAATCGTTTATCGAAATTCATATTTTTTTGCGCAATCTTTTGACGAAACTGGCGATTACTTTTTGCACTCTTTTATCGAAATTCCCGATATTTTTCCACGATTGTTTGAAGAAATTCTCAAATTTTTCCGGGTCCGATTCACGAATTGATTTTAAGAAATGGCATAAAAGAAATAAAAATCACGGACTTCAATTTTTTTTTTAAATACTCACTGAAGAATCACAGCATTTTTTAACTATGCGGGACTTTCCTTTTCTGTGCACAAATCGCGCAATCCCGCACGTTATTTCAAAGCCTCAAAGAAAACTTCATTACTAGGGGAAATTCGTTGGTTGTTTTTTTTAAACGAACATCGAATTAAACAAATCTAGGATGGGGGGGGGGGGGGGGAGGCTGCCTTCAGAAACGTACTCCCGAGCAAGCCACGACCTCTTCTCTCTCGAAACAAGCAAATCTTGAATTATTGCGCTTTTTATTTCAAGCAAAATTAAATTTTCAGCTTTCTTATAAGAACTGATTTGACATTATTCCAATTCGAATTCAATCACCGCAATTGCAAAAATTACCAGAGAATTTTTTCTGTTTCAAAAAAAGTAAAAAAAATCGCCTCAAAGCACGAAAACAAACGCTAAAAATCGCATAAAAAATTCGGAAAAGATTAAAAAATCTACAGGGAACGAAATTAACTATTTGGGTAAAAGATTAAACTGGATTCCTTTTAAGAATGTCGAAAAAAAAATCATCTTGAAATGCGAAAAAAACCCTCTAAAAATAACATTAAAAAATTGTTAAAAATAGAAAAATCGCTGTAAGAATCTCGACAACACTTTATTGAAAAGAAGACAAAGTTTACTGTATAAAATATTAAAATAGGATTCTTTTTTACTAATTTGAAAAAATTGCCACAAAATGCGAAAAAATTCGCATAAAAAATTAATTGAAAAATTCCAGAAATTTTCTTCGATATGGATGAGTTTAGGCATACAGATTCTGTCAAATCTCACAGCTGTGCAGGCTGCATTGTATTTTTAGAGTTCAACGCGCGCGTGTGTACACACACACAGAGACAGACAAGTACCTATCTTTATCATTATAGTTGCATCATGATAATATAATTTGTATCATCTTGATAAAATTTAGTGTATATTATCATGACCTGTTTTACCTAATATAGTTGACACATTCTGGAGTAAAAATATGAATTATCGTAATTTCCGGCCTGTAATTCGCGATCAAACAATTATGTTCGGACCCAGAAATCTTGTTTCATAAAACGTAACTTGTTAAATCGCGATAAGTATTTAACTTCAATAATGAAATAAAATTTCTGGGTCGAAACATGATTGTTTGATCCGCGGATTATAGGCCTGAAATTACGGAATGAAGAATATTATAATTATTTATAATATTATAATAATTATTTATATAGGCTTTCCTCCAAAATTCCTTGGGTCCCTCCGGTGATCCCTAAGAAGTGATGGAGTCACATTCTGAAAAACTTTCGTGCGTATGTACTGGTGTACCACATGTATTATCTGAGATTTATCATCCGGCAAAATTTCATGCAGCGTTCCCTGTGCCTATAGAAGTTTCCAGCATGGTTAAAAGCCTTTTTTAATCTTTATAAGAAGTTAGGGTGCAAAAAGCTTTTACACTTGTGACCACACTTAGTCACTGTCTTATCTCACTGCTGCAAGAACGTTTACATATCTTTTTTTTACCATTAGATCTAGTTTTAATGTTTTGAACTCCTTCTCATCCCTCCTCACGCAAACAAAAATCCCGTTTGAGCCCTTTTGAAAAGAAATACCACACAATTATACCTTCTAAGATGAAAACCCGTTTAAAACGGAAATTCGACCCGTTTCCTGGATTTCCGTTTTAGAAGGTTTTACTATATAAGATATTGTTTGCATCCAACATGTTCAGGTTAAAAAGTCTGGGCACCCCCCCGTTCAAAAGGCTGGTTACGCTTATGCATTGATTTAGTTTTTTTTTTTTTTTTTTACATTTTAAATTGGCCATTTTTACATTAACATTAAGTAACATTGGCCTCGATAAAATATTTTGTTTTCAACGATCTAATATTGGGAGGGCTTTGGCTCTTTTAACAATTACTTTATATTGCATCCTGAATTCATTCGTGCATTTAATTCAAATTTCTCAATTTTGGACATTGGCCCTTTTTGTTCCAAGGTACAGATTTATTATAAAGAGTTCAAATATCAATATTAGGAAAGCTGGCAATTCTTTAAACTTTTGAGAATTACCTTTTACTCATGAATAACGAACTTACTTTCATATTTTGCATTATAAACAAAATTGTTCGGCATTGTTTGGGGTCAAACGATTTCTGTTATCCTTATATATTCGCTTCGCTGTGCTCTGCCGGATATCCGAACAGAGAAGTCGGATATCCGGTGATTATGATTCGGATATTCGACGGTATTTCGGATATTGAAAAATCAGCCAGATATCGGATATTTGCCAGATATCCGTTGCATCCCTAGCTGAAGTACTTCATTTCTGCAGAAAGTAAAGGTAAAATAGTAGATTATTATATCTTTTTTTTTGCCATTTTCCTATAACAACTGAAAAAAAATTGTAATTAAAATATGTGCTGCCAAGAATATACTCGTAGTCTGCTATAGAAATGTATTTTAAAGAATATTTGTGTGACTTATTTTCTCTGCATTTACTTAATTACTATAAAAAAGTTGAGAGAATGGAATTTTATTAATCCGTATGCAATAACATTTTCTGAATTTAAAAAATATATAAACGAATGATTTCGGATGAAATATGGAGCTATTATAAACTACATTTAATTTTCAGTATCCATATTAATGTTACAAGTAAATGAAGGCAATGAATCATTAGATACCCGACTTCTTTATCAAGTTTTTTGAATGACGACATTACTTTTTGCTAAGTTTGTGTATAGTTTTATTCCACGAAGTGACGTCATATACAAACTTTTCTATAGATCTTGTTTAAGACTGGATCGTAAATGTGAAATTCTTCAGTGGATGCAAATGATGTCACTTTACATAATATAAAAGTGTGTATTTTAAGTCTTAAAACTGAAGTATGTTTTGTACTATCTACATTCATATATGTATTTTCTTCATCGGGGGTGACACTAAATTTTGAAAAAGCTTAATTCCTGCTTGTTTTTCCTTCTTCCTTTTTCAAATTTAACATGAATTTTTAACAAAGCAACTGTGGAATTTGTACACAGCAGATTTAGGTACAATAAAATTACTTGCAGACTTCAACAGCACAATATTTTACTTTGAATGTTTGAGCACTCATACCATCATGATGTATATTTGCAAATAGCCATTTTAGAAAAACTGTCATCAACATGCTGGAGTTCAAATTGACAATTGCATTGAAAGTAATTATTTTTACATTACAGCTATTAAATTTATATCCTACTGTCATTGACATGCTGAAGTTCAAATTGGCAATTGCATGGAAAATAGTTTTTTTCACTACAGCTGTTAGATTTATATACTGCTGAAGCAAGAAATTTAAAGGCATTAAATTCTGCTACGAAGAGTTGGAAATGTTGAACAAAATAATAACTGACAGGAACATATAAGAAATCCAAGTTCTAGTTAAAGAGGCAGAAGGTGAGAAAATGACCAATTGAAAGGATTTAATTGTTAAAATTGACAAAAGTCTGTTAAAAAAAAAAAAAAATTGCAGATCACATTCTATAGCCAAAGTGGATGTTCAATAAAATATAACAAGGGGGGGGGGGGGAAGCTTTTTTATGATATTATGACATTATATATTTCTTGATAGAAGAACAGTGGCATCAAAGAAGAATACAAGGGAATGTGTAAATTAGGGGAGCATAATCTATTCTAATTGTTGATCTGTGTATAAAAGGAAGAACAAGAAGAAGTTGATTCCATGCATGGAACTGTCATACATGCATAGCATGCATAATTTTATGGATCTAGAGACTGACAATTACATAATAAAAAGGTGTGAAGGACCACACACACCATTTTTGGAATAATATTTAACAGAATTTATATGTCGACAAGATCAAATGGCTAAAAAAACAGTTGCTTTGAGTCTATTTTTAAACATATTGTGATAAAAATTCCATCAAAATAAAAAACACAGAACTATGTAAAAGTTTAAAAATAGGTATTTATTTAGTTTTATTATTAAAAAGTATTTAAAACTTAAACTATGTCTGTACAAACATGCATCTATATAATAAACTTTTAGCATTGTAAATAACCGCTATTCTTCATTAACCACGTCAACATTTGTCCCGAAATAAGTCAGGGATAAAAGCACTGTTTCCAGTGTTCTCGCTGACTTTTTACGAATGTTAGCAATTTGGCTAATCAGAAGTAAGAAACATTCACCAAATGAAAAAAAAAAATTAGCAAAATAAATTCGTTGTGAAACATTGAAAATTAGATCTTTAACCCCTTAATGTATCCGCCTTTTTACAATATGTTCTAAAATAGCCTAAGTTTTTGACACTGTTTATAGATAAGTTATTCATCTAAATTTAATTATCTGCAACAGATTCTAAAAAAATAGCTGTATTCTAAATGTCTTACGCAATCAAGAAAAAAATTTAAGATCTGATTTAACTTAATAAAATGTTATTATGAAATAAAACTTCCAATCCCAGTTAACTCAGGATTTCAATACATTACATTCAATCAATGCTGAAAAATTCAAAATATAAACAACAAAATGTGTCAAAAACTTTATTTTTCTAGAATTCTTCGACTTTTCATAGAAGCCCATATTTCAAAGGCAATTTCAAAATAGTACTTTTGCCTATTGGACACATTAAGAGATACTGAAATGACATTGACTGATGCTAAATTAAATTGGTGTTGGGTTAGTATCTCAAAAAATAATATAAATTGTAATATAAGATTGAACATGATACGTGGCATCAATCGTTGTGTAATGTAAATAAGAGTGTCGTCTCTACTGACACAAACACACAAAAGATGAGCAAAAATTGAGCATTTGCAATTTGGCGAGTCTAATCATCCATCTACTCGCCAAATGAAAAATTTTGTCGTGATTTGGTGCAATGGCGAGCGGTAGCGAGAACACTGACTGTTTCCCTATAACTGCTGCCGGTGAAGTAGTTAAAAAATCATTAAACTTTACCAAGATGGTTGCCCTAATATCTAAATACTAAAAATAATATTATACATATTGTTAGATTAGTTTTCTTTAATAAAAACGATGCATCTATTACTAACTGGGTTTTTAAAAAGATAATTTTGAGTTTTTATTAATCTATAATAATAAGGAAAGAAGTTTGTGTGTGAGTGAGTGAGTGTGTCGACGGTGTTCTGAAGAGACCACTGCACGTAGAGCTACAAAATTTGGGGAAAAGGTACGTCTATATATGAAGTTTTGTACCTCAAAGCCCGATTTTCGATTTTTTGATTAGATTTTTTGTTATTTAATTTTTTATGCGATTTTTAGCACTTTTTTAAGTTTCGAGGAGATTTTTCCATATAAGTGAGAAGAATATGGTTTCTTTCTTTTAACCCAGTATAGTAAATTTTGTTCTCTTTTCAAAAAAGTTCATTCGGAATTTGTGGAGCGATATTAAGGGGTTATATTAATTATATTTAAGGGAGTCCAAGTAAATTAATTACGAATAAAAGTAACATGATCTAATGCTTAGCTTGATTTCCAAAACATAAATTTTAAGAGAGCCCACAGGTCAAAGGAATTAGATTTGAAACTTTTATCCAATTACAGTAAATTTTGACTTTCGCGATTTTTGAACTTTTTGTGATTTTTAATGCAATTTTTATGTTTCTTCGCGAGCTGCTGCAATTTTTTGACATTCCATTTTTGACCTAAAGTACATTCTGTCCTTATTTCAATAAAATTTATTCGGATTTCGTATAGCAATTTTCGAAATTTTTGTGAATTTTGTATGTGGTTTTTAGTGTATTTTAGCGATTTGCTACTATTTTTCCACATTAGTGAAAGGAATCAACTTGTAATCTTCGAACCCAATATATAATTTTTCTCTTTTCAAAATTTGAGAAGCAATTTAAAATTTTTTCGCGATATCTTATTGTGATTTTCAGAGCTTTTTCGTAATTCCTGCTATTTTTGGACGTACCCGGGCAAGTTCGCTAGTATTAAATATTCCTAATCAAGAATAGAAGAAAACAATTGAATTTTGAAATAATAAATTAGTAATTTAAAAATAAGAATATATCTTGACATAATAAAAGACTATTCACATTCAGTGACAATTTATTTCTTCAACATGTATTTTAATCATTTTAAGAACTCATTAATATCTATTTTAAAATTTACAATATACTTTTGAATCTAATCAATATATTAAAATAAATTTAAATTGTACTTATATTAATATAATAATGAAAAATACAGGCAATAAATTTATTTTAAGCAAATTACTTACATGATTTGATGACTGATTCAGTAATGGGGTAGGCTCATATATACAAACTTCTTTACCATAAGCAGCAGCAATCTAACAAGCAAAAAGAAAATATTAATATAAATGAAAGTTTGCCATCAAAAACAGAAATGGAAGTACATAAAAAAAATACAAAATCAAACTTTGTAAATATCATGGCTTAAATATCAGTAAAAAGATAAGGAGAAAATAATATATTAATTTTAAATACAAGTGCAGAAAGGAAATAAAGATATTAATTGTTAAGTTGGTAAATATAATTTTAAAATTGCAATTATTTTGATACACTGTTTATAATAATGTTCAGATATAAATCTTCAAGAAAAAATTACAATAATAAAAATAAAGCTTCTATTTGAGTTTATCTAAAACAACATAAAAAAAAACCTCTAGACTTGAAGCCTATTAAAAACAACCAGCTTTAAATAAGATTTTGCTAGTTTAATTATCTTAAAGAAAAATCTAAAAATCAATGGCTGTATAACACCACATTTACACAACTTCCACTGGCACAATTTTGACGACTTCATAGTTTGATACCATACCATTTACCATAAAATAAAGTTTTGACAACCAGAGACAATCATTAAGAAATTATTTACACGTAAAATTCTCCATATAGTTCACACTATTGAATCACAACATAAAAAAGTCTATCACCTCATTATGCCCGTCTAGTGTTTATCAACCTGTGTGCTATGACATGCAAATATATCATAACTTAGGTGTATCAGAAAAATATAAAAAGGTTTGAGATTTTAACGGCTTCCAATAAAAATGTCACTTATTTATTTATTTTTATTTTCTCTCTCTGATCAACTGAATAGAAATAGGTATTTAATGACTGTATCATGTGAAAAGCAATGAGAACTTACATGTGAGGCAAATATTAGTTGAGAATAAATGTGAACGATTTTTACCATCTCTGAGAGATGAGACATGTTTTGATGGTGCTACAACATTCATCATTAAACAAAATAAAACTTAAAAATGTGAGATACTACTTTCTGAGATAACCATTTACCATTAAATAAACTTTTGACAACCAGAGACAATTATTAAGAAATGATTTACATTTAAAATTCTCTATATAGTTCATACTATTGAATCACAACATAAAAGTCTATTACCTCATTATGCTCAACTAGTGTTTATTAACCTGTGTGCTATGATATGCAAATATATCATAACTCAGGTGTGTCATAAAAATATGGAATTAAACTTTAATTACATTTAATTTAATAAAAATATGTACCATGTATTAAGTATGGTAATTTTAATTTTAAATCTACGGTGTGTTATGAACCATAGGCGTAACCAGCCTTCTGAACGGGGGGGGGGGGGGGGGGGCCCAAACTTCTGAACCTGAACATGTTGGATACAAACAATACCTTATATGGTAAAACCTGCTGAAACGGTACCTCATAAAACTGGTCGAATTTCCGTTTTAGACAGACTTTCATCATAGAAGGAACAGTTGTGTGGTATTTCTTTTAAAAAGGGCTCAAACGCAATTTTTGTTTGCGTAAGGAGGGATGAGAAGTTATTTAAAGCATCAAAACTAGATCTAATGGTAAAAAAGAATATGTAAATCTCCTTGCAGCAGTGACATAAGACAGTGACTAAGAGTGGTCACAAGTGTAAAATCTTTTGGCACACTAACTTCTTATAAAGATTAAAAAAGGGCTTTAATCATGCTGGAAACTTCTATAGGCACAGGGAAACACTGCATGATATTTAAAATTATCTCAGTCAAAGTCTTAGATGAAATTTTGCGGGATGATAAATCTCAGATAATACATGCGGTATACCAGTACATACGCATGAAAGTTTTTCAAAATGTGACTCCATGACTTCTGAGGTATCACCGGAGGGATCCAAGAAATTTTGGAGAAAAGTCTATACAAATAACTATTTTATTATTATAAATAATTATAATATTCATTAATATCGTAATTTCCTGCCTATAATCCGTGGATCAAACAATCATGTCTCGATCCAGAAATTTTATTTCATTATTCAAGTTAAATATTTATTACGATTTAACAAGTTGCGTTTTATGAAACAAGATTTCTGGGTTCGAACGTAATTGTTTGATCCGTGGATTATAGACCGGGAATTACGGTAATTCATGTTTTTACCACAAAATGTGTTGAATATATTAAGTAGGTCATGATAATATACATGAAAATTTTATCAAGATAAAAATTATACTATCATGATGCGACTGTAATAATAAAGATAGGTGCTTGTCTGTCTATGTGTGTGTGTGTATGCGCGAGCGCTGAACTCTGTAAAAACAATGCAGCCCGCACAGCCGTAAGATTTGACAGGACCTGTATGCCTGAAGTCATGCATATCGAAGATAATTTCTGAAATTTTTCAATTAATGTTTTATGCAAATTTTTTCGCATTTTGCGACTTTTTTTTTTTTCAAATTAGTAAAAAAGAATCCGATTTCAATATTTTCTCCAGTATAAACTTTGCCTTCTTTTCAATAAAGTGTTTTCGAGATTCTTGAAGCGATTTTTCAATTTTTAACAATTTTTTATGTTATTTTTAGAGGTTTTTTTTTTTTTTTTTGCATTTCGTGGTGATTTTTTTTACATTCCTAAAAGGAATCCGGTTTAAATCTTTTACCCAATTATTTAATTTCGTTCCCTGTAGTTTTTTAATCTTTTCCGAATTTTTAATGTGATTTTTAGTGGTGGTTTTCGTTCTGTGAGGTGATTTTTTTACTTTTTTTGGCACAGAAAAAAACTCTCCGGTAATTTTTCAATTGCCGTGATTAAATTCGAATTAGGAGAATGTCAGATCAGTTCTTATAAAGAAGCTGAAAATTTAATTTGGCTCGAAATAAAAAACGCTATAATTCAAGATTCGCTTCTTTTGAGACAGAGGAGGTGGTAGCTTGCTAGGGAGTACGTTGCCGCAGGCAGTCCCCACCTCAAACCTAGAATTGTTTAATTCTGCGTTCGTTAAAAAAAAAAAAAAAACGAAACTTCATTAGTCATGAACTTTTCTTTGAGGGATAGAGTTTGAAATAACGAGCGGGATCACGCGATTGGCGCACAAAAAAGGAAAGTCCCGCATTTCTCCCCTCCAAATTCTTTCACAGACCAGTGATTCTTCAGTGAGTATTTAAAAAAAAATTTGAAATCCGCGATTTTTATTTCTTTTATGGAATTTTTCAAAGTCAATTCGTGAATCGCCCCGGAAAAATTTGAGAATTTCTTCAAACGATCGTGGAAAAATATCGGGAATTTTGATAAAAGAGCGCAGAAAATAATCGCGAATTTTATCAAAAGATTGCGCAAAAAATTTCAAATTTCGATAAACGATTGACGAAATTTTTTTCCCAAATTTTGTTAAAATGTTGCGGAAAAGAGTAGAGAATTTTTTTAATTGGTACGGAAAGATATCGAAAATTTTCCCGATCGGTCGCGCAAAACTATCGCGAATTTCGACACATGGCCCCTGTAAAAAAATCAGTTTCTTCAATCGGCCACAACAGAAAATAAATTTTATCAAAGGATCGGTAAAAGCGAGAATTTAGTCAAAGGATCGAAGAAAGAAAAAACGAATTCCGTCAAAAGATCATAGAAAGAGAATGCGAATTTCATCAAAGGATCGTGCTAAAGAAATGCAAATTTCGTCAAAATATCACGGTAAAAAATGCGAATTTCGTCAAAAGATCGTGGTAAAAAATACGAATTTTGTCAAAAGTTAGTGGTGAAAAGTGATAAGAGTAAATACCTTATTTCCTGTCTTGACACTGTCCAGATATATATCTCCTCTGCATCCCTCTATATTTATTTAACACTGCATATTTCCTTTATATTTATTTAACACTTAAAGTATTTCCTTTATTAAAATATATTTCTTTTATTAAAATATTTCTTTTATTAACAATATATAAAGTCATTTCACTTACCTTTTTATTCATTCCTGTTATTCTATCTTTAATTCCTTTTTGCGATGTTTACCTGTCTTTGCCGTTCGTATTCACGTTTTTCAGTTGTCTGCTTTCATGCAAACATGAGCACGCATTTCGTTTGAATGATGATCATAGATTAGTTTTTCGATAGCCGCCAGATGGCGTCGCTCGTTTGAGTCTACGACACATCGGCTCTGCGTTCTTTCGTCCTGATGATCTCATTCTGGAACTGTCTGCAGTTGCTCCTTGCATTGCGTAATGAGGCGTTATTTGAACGCCCGGCTGATATAAATTGAAATACGTTTCCTTCCTTCTTCGCCTGCACTCATTGCCTTCTTTCTCTGTGTTTCTCTATGTGTTTCGTTTCGTCCTTTTTACTAACAGTGTTGGTTTTCCACGACGTTTCAATAGTGCTATATTATGGCTGGAGATGTCTTCTTAAAGTGCTGTGTGCTTTTAATTAGTTGATGTTTCTACTTAACTTCTGCTTCATCGTTCGTCGGCCATTTTATAAGTTGGTTGTTATGAGTTCGATAGTTTATGACTTCGTCTCGACTCTTTAAAGGTGGACTCTGCGTACATCGTGTTTAAATAGATACACTGATGTGTGAATCAAGATGGCTATTGTTATGATGAAGTTTAGAGATGTTTTACTCGCTACTTATTACCGGCATTTATCTTTTGATGTTTCCTAATGATTATTTACAACGTAACTTCATCTATAGAGAAGTATTTTTCCCGGAGTTGTTTCAGCACGGATATGTGATTGACTGTTTTTCAATTTAATATTCATCGGCATGTTAGATGTTTGTGAACAACATGGAACTTTGAGGAGGACCAGTCATTCTGTGATCATTTTCATTTCTTTATTGCTATGAGTTCAGTTTTCTTTTATTGTCAATTGGTTTTCTGGATATGTATTTATATTTAATCTGACAGCTTAAATGTGTTTATTGAATTTAAAGATTTGGTTTATTGTTTAAACTATATTTAAACTTATTTTTATATTTTAGTTAATAAACGTTAGTTTGTTTTTATTTCGCCACCATACGTTTCTTTCTTTTCATTACTATTTAACACTTTGTTGGGACTATTAGCGTTAGCTTTCATCGTGCTTTTAATTAAACTCTGCTAATTTAATCCTTGTCATTAATTTAATGACATCAAAAAGTGCGGATTTTGACAAAAAATCGCGTAGAAAAACGTAAATTTCGTCAAACAATTTTGGGAAAAAATTGTAAATATCATGAAATGATCGCAGAATAAAATCGCGAATTTGTTCAAAATTTACTGCACTGGGCTAAAAGATTGAAACCGGGTTCCCTTTTCTTACTTTCAAAAGAACGCCGCGAAACGAGAAGAAACTTTAAAAATCGTATAAAAATTTTCAGAGGAAAAAAAATTACTCTATTGACTTGAAAGACTGCAATCATATTCCTTTTATGAATATCAAAAAATGGCCGCGAAACACTAAATTGAACCAACCAACCAACCTCCAGATTAATTTGAATTTTCTGTGCTATTATTTTTCATTTTCAAAGGAGGCAGGGTCTGTACAGTCCTTCCTATTTCCCCTGGCTAATCGTATTTTAGAATATCGTTTCACATCTGCATTTCCTTTCAAATTTTTTTGCTTCTTTCTAGATTTTAAACTACGAAAGCAAAGAGACAAATAGTTTCTATCCTCGTTAAGAACTTGCGTTAAGGCTGTTCTCAAATCCATAAGGTCAACTTTGTGACATAAGTTTTAATTTATTTTTGTTAACTAGAATCGAGAAATGTAGTTTTTCATTCTGCTTTTTTATGCTATTATAATTTTTGTTGTTGTTGTTGTTCTTGAAGAAATCTTTTGAAGTTGCACTTCTATTTTTTATGTTGTCGAAGACTAAATATAAAATATAATAGAGAAATCTGTACGAGAAAGAGTTGTGATTTTATATAGAATGGTACAGTTTTCAGTAATGCGTATAATACAGTCGATATAATACAGGAAATGCATGAATCTAGCTGGTGTTATTGTTCAGAAACTATGTCATCGAGCTGATTTTTTTTCGGGTTTTTTTTCAAACGCAATAGATCTTTCAGAAAATAGTGTCAAAATGGGTGTTTTGAACCGAATTTCCGCACGAAAGAAGAAAGAGCAATCAAGAAAGGGCGAAAAACGTGTTTGTCACGTGATCCAAATCGCTTCTAACTCAATACAAAATTGATTGATCAAAAAATGGAAAACACAGTTTGATTTCAGGTCGCTTTTCTGGTCAGACTTTCTAATTTTATATCTTTCCGTTAAAAAATGTATTTGTAAATGTGTCAAAAAGTTTTGTGCTTGTTGAGCAGAGCAGTTTGTGAACAGCCATAATTTCTCATGAAATTGCAGAAACATGAAATAGAAAGATGTTACAAAAAATCTCCCCCAAACAAGGACGTCAAAGTGGGATTATAAAACCACCTTTTTGACTTACTATTACTAATACAGATTCTTGTAAATATTCTAGTTTTAAAAAAGATAAACAACATAATTTTCTTTAAAAAAGAAAGAAAGAAAAAAAGAACGTTGGTTTCTTTTTTTTTTTTTTTTATCACGTTTCAAAACTTAGGCTGTTAGTTTTCTGAACTAAGAAACTAATTAAACTCTGTTTTCACTTCTTTTTTTCGTTTGTAGATTTTAATTTTTTAAAATAATTGTGTCTGAGTCTGCGCAAGCGGAGGAGGAGGCCGGGCACCCAGGGCAACCCCCCTGGTTACGCCTATGTGAACAGTATTAAATTCAAAGTACCGACATTTACTTACAAAAGTTCATGATCAATGTGCTAAACAGACATAATATCAAAGAGAATACTAGTAGCATAGCCAGCATATCTTTTGTGTGGCAGATTTAATGAAATGTGACCATCTGAATGAAAATCACTTTCATAAGCTTATTTTACAGCAGGCAAAACTCTTTCAACAAAGAAATTTGGAATCTTAAGTTAGCTGGTCATAAATCTCACCATTTTTTTTTTTCTCTCGCCAATAGCAGCAGCTTATATTTTTTGAGTATGTAAATTAAAAATAATGCTTTGATGTTGAAATAAAATGTTTTGTTTATATTTATTTTTATTATTTTTTTTAATGAAATGAGTGAAAGGTACCTATTTTAAATGTATGTAATATATACAGGGTGTCCATAATTAAACGACCCTACTTTAAAGTTGTCTACAGGTCAGAAAATTGTGAAATGTTGTGACGGACATAATAAAAAAAATGGGAATTTGTTTGAATGAAAAAAAAAAATTAGTTCAAAATTTCGCCATGAGGGGGCTTTTTTAAATGAATTACACATTTGTAAAAGTTTTTACGCTTTATTTTTCCCAGATTAAATAATACAAATATACAGACTGCCCCCTGAAAAAAATAAAGTATAAAAACTTAAAAAAACTAGTTGGATGTGCCAATCCCAAAACTTTCTTCTATCTTATACATCTTAATATTTCCAAACTTAGTTACACATGTTAATACTTCAATATTACTAGTTCAATACTATACCAACTTTGATTTTCATCTTAAATTTCTGCTCAAGTCAATTAAACGGACTAAAAACGAGTTAATCTATATCATGATATTTGTTAAAATTATTAATTTTTCCTTATTCTGTCGTTATCAGCTGTTTGCGAATAGCCGGCATAGCAGGAAGCAAGTTCCCGCCGCTGCATGAGTCGCCGATGCACAATAGAACTACGAAAAATCAAGAAAAGTATACAAAGATCGCTAGCACGGAGCCCCTTTACCGCGCAATATTTCCAAATTCAAGGAGAACCTGTTGGCCAAAGCCAAAAACAAGTACATTTTGGTTCAATTGTATGCATAATTTTATACGCTGTTCGATGGTACAATAATGAAAATGGCACAGAGATCGGAATTATAGCGCCCCCTTCATTCGGAATTTTTTCAAGTTCAGGGAGGACTTGTTTGCCATAGCCAGAAACATGCACAAAAAATTTGGTTTGATTATATGGATAACTTCATACACTTTTCGATGGTACAATAATGAAAATGGTACAGACATCGCAATTATAGTGCCCCCTTCCGGCAGAATTTTTCCAAATTCAGGGAGGACCTTCGTGACATGACCAAAAATAAACACATAAAATTTGGTTCAATTCTATGCATAACTTCATACACTTTTCGGCGGTACAATATTCAAAATGGCACAAAAATTGTACAAAAATCGCTATTACAGCGCCCTCTACGAGCGATTTTTTTACAAATTAAGGGAGGACCTCCTTGCCATAGCCAAGAACTTAAAAAATTTTTTTGGTTCAATTCTATGCATAACTTCATACACTTTTCGATGGTGCAATATTCAAAATCGCACAAAAATCGCTATTACAGCGCCCCCTAACGGCGAATTTTTTTCAAATTCATGGAGGACCTGCTTGCCATATCCAAAAACTTAAAATAAAAATTTGGTTTAATTCTATGCATAACTTCATACACTTTTGGATGGTACAATATTCAAAATCGCACAAAAATCGCTATTACAGCGCCCCCTACCGGCAAATTTTTTCCAAATTCAGGGAGGACCTGCTTGCCATATCCAAAAACTTAAAATAAAAATTTGGTTTAATTCTATGCATAACTTCATACACTTTTGGACGGTACAATATTCAAAATCGCACAAAAATTGTTATATCAGCGCCCCCTACCGGCGAATTTTTTCCAAATTCCGGGAGGACCTGCTTGCCATAGCCAAAATCTTATAATAAAATTTTGGTTTAATTCTATACATAACTTCATACACTTTTTGATGGTACAATGGCGACAGACAGACGGACGGACGGACAGACGGACACACAGACAGACAGACATTTTCTATAAACATGTTTTTTGGAATCTCTGACCCCTAAAACATGCAAATCCGTTGAAAACCGGAAGTCGAAAAAAATTTCGATTACAATACTTTCTTCTATTGAAGATAGAAGAAAGTAATTATTGGTGTTCGAATTGAACAGACCGTACAAACTCTTAAAAAAAAATCCGCCTACAACAGCCGCCATTTTTTTCACAGAGCTCAGGCCTAGTACTCAGTGGGCGATGACTAAATGTGTAATTTATTAAAAAACGCCCTCTGGTGGCAAAATTTTGAACTAAAATATTTTTTTTGCTCAAGCAAATCCTCATTCCTTTATTATGTCAGAAACAAAATTTCACAGCTTTTTGACCAATAGTTTCGTATTTAGACAACTTTAACCCTTTCAGTGCGGAATATTTTTTGGGGGGTTAATGCCCTGTGCAGAATATTTTGACCAAAAAAGCCCATGGCACACTACAGTGAGCACAATACACAGCGTGAACAGCTAGGCAGCATTTGTTGATGCTTACTGTAGTCTACAGCACCCAACTCCTAGATGTCGACTCCCACACTCAGACCCTTATGCCGACTCCCACACTAAAAGGGTTAAAGTAGGGTCGCTTAATTATGGACACCCTGTATAAGCAGTACAAGATTTTTATAACGCAAATTTAAGAATGTTAGGTTATGTGGTATATAGAATTTTGAGTTGTATAAATCACATATCATTAAACATACCTTGTAAACATGTCCAAACATATCAAAATATAGTAGAGTATCTTTATATTGCATTCCTTGTTATCGGGAGTTGTGCAGATTATAAATTTTTGTATAATATAGATCACTTTATCAGTGTTGTAGTCGTAAAAAAAGCAGAGAGTATATGGTATAGGCAGAGGGTATACACTGACATCATGAACGTTCATAGCTAGGGTATACGCTAATGCTTTATTTGAGAAACAGAGGGTATACAGAGCTTCTTAAAAAAATCTAGAAGGTACACGCCGTATACCACCATATACCGTCCACTACATCCCTGCACTCAATGCATTGTTAAATTTATTTTATAAACATTGTCCAAATATTCCTGGACCAAATCATTTATTACATTAGTCATTTTTAAAAATTTGTATTGTAACAATAGTAATATTTTCATTAAAAAAGCTCGGAATTAAGGCAGTACAGTTAAACTAGTGTATCAAATTTAGTCGTCTAGAGAATAGCAATTTTTTACAATATGGGAATCCAGGTGCTTCTTAACTACAAAATTCATTGTTTACATCTGAGAAGTTGTGCATTATATGGAGAATTGTATTATATAAAATTGCATTATAAAAATCTACTGTGGTATTTTAAATAAAATGGTGAAAAGTTCATATTTTAAGCTAAAAGAAATACAATACAAATGATGGCAGTGGGAACAAATATTTAGCTATTAATCGCTTGCATTCAGAAAACATAAAAGTACTAAAACTTGCATTACATGATGACAAAACATCTAAAAAATTGATATGTTTTGATGACCATTTGTCACACCCCAATATAGGCCACTCAGTTTCTAATTCTGTTTATTTGATTTGATTTGACAGTCAGTTGAAGTTTCAAGTGATATGACTGCAGGCAATAGTAATAAAAAATATAGAGGCTGTAAATAAGACTAAAGAATCAAAATAAATAAATTGCCCCTAATTTGAATAAACGTTATTGTAATTTTTAGATCTAAAGTCTTTTCTTTAAAAAAATCTTATTTAGATAAATTTTTTATGCTACTGTACAATACAATGGCCATATTCAAATAAGTGTCACCAGATGATAATATATTTATATTTCAATCATTCTAAGTGGGAAAAAAAAAAAACTATAAACATTATACAACATTTTGAAAAAGGGTAATATACAACACCCAAAAACACAATTCATAGCAATCTAAATGCTTTTTAGTTTGATAATTGATGATAACATCTTCATTTTCTGTTTAAACAAGACCTCTTAATAAACTAAAGGGTAATATTTATTAACTGTAAAAACACATTTAAATTTTATGGTAGTCAGAGGAAAATTGAAAGAATGGAGAGGATATGAGAGAACCTTTTGCAAAAAAAAAAAAAAAAAAAAAAAAAATGGGACTAAGATTTTAGCAATCTTTAATATTCAGAGATCTTGGCCAACGGTATCTAGTACCAACACTGATCCAGAGATCCAGGCTGCACTCTTAAATTTTCAAGCCAAAATATTTCACTTTGTATTATAGCAGATCAAGAATAGTCCACAGGCACACCTACCTCCATTGACATTGGCATAAAAAATGCACTTTCAATTTGATGTTTACAAGGAAATGAGAAGCAAAACTTATATTTTTCATGTCAAATATTTAACTTTTTCTTGTGAATTAGATTTTTAGCCATTAACCTCTTCACTCCCAGGACGAACGCTGCGTACGTCCTCTCATTTCTGTTAGGAAATTTATTTCCTTAACATGTTTTCACATTTCTTATCACACATTCAACCTATCAATCTTTAACATCTATGCTGGCTTAATTTATATATTTCCTGTCGTCAACATTCTACGTAGTTTAAGTCCTATATCAAGTTTTTATTTAAATAAGTTTATTCAGAAAAATAAATATCTTTATTTTGTCACTTACCTTTCTCTACTATTATCCTTTATAATAAAGTATCAAACAACTTTCTTTTTCCTGTTTTGACTCTCCATATATCGTGGATTGCAGCTCACGGGGAAACATCGTGGTGTTTACCCTCGGCGATCCTCATGCATGCACGGCAAGGCTGGAATCATGTTTTTCATCTGAGGAGTTTCGGCAACCAACGACAGGTGGCGTAAGCTGTCCGTTGTCTGCGTTCTAGGCCACACCCTCAGATCTTTATGGTAATGTACAGTGACGTTTATTCAGTGTGGGATGAAGGAGTTACGTAAGAGGGGGAGTTTCCCTTGGAGTACTATTTATAGTCGAGCCAGACAGCTGTTTGGTGGCTTCATGGTTTTTAACATTTGAGTTTGTTTCATTTACTTTATTTTTCCTTTTGTTGTACGTGGTTTTTCATAAAGCTTAAAGATGCCTGCAGTGTGTTAGAAAGAAGCTGTTTGTTTTTCAAGTTCTTTTGTTGAATAAATGCAAAGTGGATTAGAATCACCAACTCTGATGTGAAAGATGTTTTTGTCGTTTCGCCATCGGAAGGCTGTTTAGTTTCGGTAATGCCGGTAAAGTTGAATCTACATTAATGAAGTGCTACATTTAAATATGAAAGTCTTTTAGTGCAGCTATAAATCGACACGTTCAAATTGTTTTAAAATATGTTTTTCCTTTTAATACTTAAAGTTTAATTCTGTTTAATATAATGTGTTAGTGATTAGATTTTTCCTCCTTTCTGCTGTGTCATCTGAAGTTAGATATCTTGGCCAATCTTCCATTTTTATAAAGGATTGTGGATGTTTAAGTTTTTCATATATCCGTATCATTGGGCCAATTAGCTCATGTCTGCTGTTGGAACACTGGAGTGATATGTATGCTCTGGTGGCTGCTGTGTACTGTGTGATTTTCAGGTTTGCTATGGAAAGTGCCGGCAGCTATTTCCGAGCATGTTATATTGTGGCGGAGAGGCTGAGGTATTTTTATGGAATGATAGATGTGCTTTTAAGTAGAGGTATATAAGATCTTTCACTTTCACTACAGCTTGTTATATATCTATTTAAGTATTTTAATAGTAATGATTTCATTTTTATGTTAGTCTCTAAATTGAATTTAAGTAATAGAATCTAAATATAATATGAAAGTTTAATACAAAGTTAAACAGATAATTAATTAAATATGAATTTCATTTTTGATTTGATTAAGACATAAGCTATACTTGATTAATTATTCATTTCTATTTTTAAACTCCTTTGATGCTCCAAAGCTAAATGGTCTATATGTTGATGTTTTTAGATAAGAGTTAGGTTAGCTCTTTTTATTAAGCACTTGAAATCTCAGATAGCTGACAGTAGTGTTTGGCTGTGAAAGGGTTTGTCACATATAGATTGTTTAAATGAAATGCGTTACTTTTTATACATCATTTCTGTTTTTATTTCTGTTAATAAACTTTGTTGGTTTTTACTTCTGTTGTAGTTCTTTTTACAGACACAGATCTTTTATTGATATTTTATTTAAGTTAAGTTTTCACTTCTTAAACCGGGTCGGACTATTTTCAGCCATAACGCTCCATTAGCGTATGCTAACTCTGCTATACCTTTTTAAGATTGAATTACCTTTTGTAAATCTCAGCAAGAGGTTATGGGCCTGTAGTTTGACCCTGGTTTTTCCATATATTTTTGAACTTCTATTATATTCTTTGAAGTATATTTTTCCAGTTTAAAATTCTGACTTTGCCTAGGGTTCAATAAAGGGTTTTCATTTTTCCTCAGCTTATACTACCATCGAGATTTGCGATGGGGGGACTGGTGGAAAAGTTTCATATTTTTGAATATTTCTAGAAATTTTTGAATCTTTAAGTAACTATTTGATTTTTTTTCAATTTTCTTTTATTGAACGTGCCGAGCTGCAAATTGTGAATTGAAGTGCATGCCAGAGAATTAAGCTGTAGTTGAAGAAAAGGTAAGGAGTTAAATTAAAACAGTGAAGATCATGTCATTAGCGTTTATTAATAAGATCTGCGAAGAGAGGAAATTGCAGAAATGCTGTTCGTAAGAGGATAAGGGTAAAAACTTTACAAAATTTTTATAGTGAAGACTTCATGGTTACTACGCTAATCACCAAGAATGTGAATCGGTATTGTAATGAGAAATTTTTTAAGGATCTGGACTTTGCATCTGGGTGTTTACAAGGACTGTGATTATGAACAGAGCCTATGGACTAGGGAGTTTTTCGTCTGGCTTATACATCGATTCAGTTGGTTTTTCTGATGGAACTTTCGGTGCTGCGACGTCATCGATACATCGAGTGTTGAAGTATGGATTTACAAATTTTTGAGACATTGGATAAACTGTGTGATCTACTAAAGCATCAGTGAACTTTGGAGCTATTTACAAGGGTACTTAGTGTTTCTTTTCAAAGTTTTTAGACGCAGTGGCAGCTGCTGGGCTTCAGGTGTAAGAAAGGCATCATAAGATCGCTAACATTGTGTGAGAAAGTATAATTTTTTAGATTTTGTTGTCCTTGACATTAAGTGAGCATCAGCATTCATCATAAATATTGTATGAAGAGATTGAAATCGTCTGTAAAATCTTTTAGTGATATATTTTTATGCAAATTATTAATAATCTTGTGTATTTGAGATACTGAAATACTTTTCTTGAATTTTTTTTGGGAAAGCATTTAATGAATTTCTTAAATAATTTGATGAATTTTAAGATTCTAAATAGGATTTTCAATTTTTTTTGTTAAATATTGAAGGAATTTTTAAGATTTGAACCTTTAATTAATTAAATGTATTAAGTGAGACTAAATATTTGACTATTTAATATTTTTGAAAAGATAAAGTGAAAATGTATATTTTGTTTAGATTTAAACATCTTTAAGATATATCCGATCTGAAATTTTTGGTGATTTAATTGAAATTATTAATGTTGTAAAGTAAAGTGGTAAAGAGTTTAATTAAACTGTAAATTTTTTTTAAATCTTCAAGAGATTACTTTTTAAAGTTAAATAAGTTTAGATTTTTATAACAACAGAATAGGTTTGGATATTTATAGGTTTGGGTGTTAAATTAGATATTCAGGCTTAAAGATTGAGAATTTTTTTAAAAATTTTAACTGGGTATTAATAAATTGTAATCAAGTTTAAAGGTGTTGAATTTTTTTTTTGAAAGGGAAATTGATAGGGCAAGTAAAATGATTGCCAAAGCTACAGCTACGGATTCATCTTTATTAATAAATCATAATGTATATTTTTAAAGGATGCTTAACAGTTTAAAGTAATTTTGTATTTAAATTTTTATTTTTAAAACTGTTTGGGCAATAGATTTATTTTTAGAGATGTTAATTTCTGTAAGATCTGTTTGAAATTAAATCCAGAAGCAAGTTAAAAATAACTTTTTTTGAATCCAACGTTTGAATTTAGTGGTGCTTCTGAATTCAATTGGAAAGTCTCATGTGTAAGATTATTGGGCTTCCAGATATTGAATTAGTGGCGTATTGCACTAAAGTGTAATGGAGTTCGAACTTGGATTAGTTAAATTTATATCAAGTAATTTTTTAGCTAAAGAGTTATTTGAAGTAATTGTAATGTATGTTTTGATAATTTTTATTTTCCTTTGGGGGAGGCTAAATTTTTCTGCATAATTTTAAGAATTTTATTATATAAATTGAAATAAAAAATATTTGTTTTTGGAAGTCCGGGGATTTGAATCTGTAAAATATTTGATTTCAATGGGTGTTTTTAATCTCTCATTTTAGATTTGAGAGTGTGTACCCTGAATATTGAATCATATCTGCACATAATGCAGTTGGATTTAAATCTATGGGCTTTATATATAATTTTTTTTTTACCTCCTCTATTAAATTTTCCTTAAATTTTTTTATGAATGCTTGATTACAGAATTCTTTAAAATGTTTTATTTAATGATTAGATATATTTTTTTTGAAACTATTGAATAATTTGAGATTTTAATTTCTTACATTTTGAATCTTTGAATTTTTTTTTTAGTGGCAGTATGTACGAGGCATGTTTTTTAAGTAAGTACCGTTTTGGAATTAAAAAAAGACGTGCAAAGATATCGCAATAATTTTATTTTTACATGAAAGCCTGTACCTTCATCTACTTTTCTACATAATTTCCGTGATTATTGAGGCACTTGTCATAACGTGGCACCAGTTTTTGAATACCCTCCTCATAAAATTCTGCCGCCTGACTTTTTAACCACTGTATCACAAATGTTTTGACTTCGTTATCGTCTTGAAGACGCTGACCACCCAGGTGTTTCTTCAAGTGCAGGAACAAATGGTAGTCGATGGGCGCCAGATCAGGGCTGTATGGAGGATGATCTAGAGTTTCCCATTTAAAAGCTTTGATGAGATCTTTGGTCTGATTAGCCACATGTGGACGTGCATTGTCATGCAGCAAAACCCTTACTCAACTTGTCACGTCTTTTGTTCTGGATTGCACGACGCAGATTGTTGAATGTCTCACAATAAGACGCTGCATTGATTGTCTCATTATGAGGCAGAAACTCCACTAGCAATACTCCTTTTTTGTCCCAAAAAACTGTGCACATGATTTTCTGGGCAGAAATTGTTTGCTTAAACTTCACTTTTTTGGGTGATGATGAATGTTGCCATTCCATGGATTGTTGTTTCGATTCTGGTGTGACGTAGGCCACCCATGTTTCGTCACCAGTAACAATTTCGCCTAAAAAATCTTCACCTTCATTGTTGTATCGCTCAAGGAAAGTCAATGCACTGCCTAAACGTTGGGTTTTGTGCAAATCCGTCAACATTTTTGGAACCTAACGTGAACACAATTTCCGGTAATTCAAGTTCTCGGTCACAATGCGATACAAAACACTACGAGAATATTGAGGAAAGCAGTCGCACAATGATGAAATTGTAAAGCGTCTGTTTTCTCTCACCTTTTCGTCCACTTTCTACACCAAATCTTCATTAACGACCGAAGGACGCCCACTCCGTTTTTCATTATGCACATTTGTGCGGCCATCTTTAAATGCTCTCACCCATTTTCTCACCATTCCATCACTCATAATGTTTTGTCCATAAACTTCACAGATCTCACGATGAATATCGATCTGTTTTACGCCTTTAGCACTAAGAAATCTTATAACAGCCCATACTTCACAATCAGCGGGACTCACGATTGTCAGAGGCATCTTAAACACTCAGTAAACAACGTATACAATGAAGAATCAGACTGTAATGGCGTCAGTGCGTAGACAAGAGATGTAGGTAACCAGCGCGCATGCACGGAACGCCGACCGTAGCGCTGCGGCGACGGAATCGCAAAACGGTACTTACTTAAAAAACATGCCTCGTATATTAAAGAACTATTTAAGGGATTTACTTTTTAGATTTATAACTAAATGTTTTATGTTTCAGATCAACTTAATTTTTAAAAGAAACATTGCTTGTTGTATTGACATGTGCTTAACTGAAGGTGTTAAAGGTAGTTTTAAGACAGTGTTTATCTTGAGGGATTAACATTTGTTTAGGTCTTTAAATTGTCCATGTTCCTGGAAAAGATTTTGTTCTGAAGAACAATGGAGTCTTTTGGAAGTTATACCTACTAGATGTTGAGTATGGACATATGGCAAGTTTTATTTATGTTAGGTTTTCAGGTTAAATTTTTAAGGTATATAGTTGTTAAGAGGATGGCAGTGGCTGTGGCGGAGGTTTTTAATTAGGTTTTTTTTTTTTTTAATTGGATAAGAATTTACAAGAAGTAAATTGGATTTAAAATGATAGGGAAGGATAAATTTTTTTTTTTAGATAAATTTTTAGATGAAGTTTTAAAGAAGGTTAAAGGTTTATTGTTCGGTGAAGTCAGTAATGTGTTAATTTTTCCTGTATATTGAGTGAGTTAATGGTATCTTTTCAGGTTTTTGATACGACATTGTAACCTCAATTTTCCATATTCTTTTAGAGTAATTTTAATAAACTTTATATATTAGATGATAAATTTTTTTTAGGCTGGTTTAACCAGATTAAATTTTTTTTAGCTGATGTTTCACGTTTGAGTCAATGGATATTAACAGTCTATATATACTGACCACGTATAATTTTATTTAGTTATGTTCTGTTATATATATATATATATATATGATATTTGTAAAGTTTTGGAGCTCAGAGGAATTTTTATTAATTGTTTTTTTTTTTTTTGGTTTTTAGTGACGTTTTCAGATTATATGGGGAGACATGGGATAAACTGGTTTGTTTTAGAGGTAGTGACTTTATAGAACTTAAAAGTGGGGTTTTATTTAGAAGTTGTTTTGATATGGTTGTGGTAAGATTAGGTGCTTAGGATATGCTGATTGTGCAAGTTTGTGTAAGATAGCTTGTTCGGCGTGTTCCAGGTAGTTGCCAGTCTGGTTTTCATTGATGTGATAAGAGGGAGGCTTTGTTAGGAAATTTATTTCCTTAACATGTTTCCACATTTCTTATCACACATTCAACATATCAATCTTTAACATCTATGCTGGCTTAATTCATATATTTCCTGTCGTCAACATTCTACATAGTTTAAGTCCTATATCAAGTTTTTATTTAAATAAGTTTATTCAGAAAAATAAATATCTTTATTTTGTCACTTACCTTTCTCTACTATTATCCTTTATAATAAAGTATTAAACAACTTCCTTTTTCCTGTTTTGACTCTTCATATATCGTGGCTTGCAGCTCATGGGGAAACATCTTGGTGTTTACCCTCGGTGATCCTCATGCACACACGGCAAGGCTGGAATCACATTTTTCATCTGAGGAGTTTCGGCAACCAACGACAGATGGCGTAAGCTGTCCGTTGTCGTCTGCGTTCTAGGCCACACCCTCAGATCTTTATGGTAATGTACAGTGACGTTTATTCAGTGCGGGATGAAGGAGTTACGTAAGAGGGGGAGTTTCCCTTGGAGTACTATTTATAGTCGAGCCAGACAGCTGTTTGGTGGCTTCATGGTTTTTAACATTTGAGTTTGTTTCATTTACTTTATTTTTCTTTTTGTTGTAGGTGGATTTTCATAAAGCTTAAAGATGCCTGCAGTGTGTTAGAAAGAAGCTGTTTGTTTTTCAAGTTCTTTTGTTGAATAAATGCAAAGTGGATTAGAATCACCAACTCTGATGTGAAAGATGTTTTTGTCGTTTTGCCATCGGAAGGCTGTTTAGTTTCGGTAATGCCGGTAAAGTTGAATCTACATTAATGAAGTGCTCCATTTAAATATGAAAATCTTTTAGTGCAGCTATAAATCGACACGTTCAAATTGTTTTAAAATATGTTTTTCCTTTTAATACTTAAAGTTTAATTCTGTTTAATATAATGTGTTAGTGATTAGATTTTTCATCCTTTTTGCTGTGTCATCTGAAGTTAGATATCTTGGCCAATCTTCCATTTTTATAAAGGATTGTGGATGTTTAAGTTTTTCATATATCCGTATCATTGGGTCAATTAGCTCATGTCTGCTGTTGGAACACTGGAGTGATATGTATGCTCTGGTGGCTGCTGTGTACTGTGTGGTTTTCAGGTTTGCTACGGAAAGTGCCGGCGGCTATTTCCGAGCATGTTATATTGTGGGGAGAGGCTGAGGTATTTTTATGGAATGATAGATGTGCTTTTAAGTAGAGGTATATAAGATCTTTCACTTTCACTACAGCTTGTTATATATCTATTTAAGTATTTTAATAGTAATGATTTCATTTTTATGTTAGTCTCTAAATTGAATTTAAGTAATAGAATCTAAATATAATATGAAAGTTTAATACAAAGTTAAACAGATAATTAATTAAATATGAATTTCATTTTTGATTTGATTAAGACATAAGCTATACTTGATAAATTATTCATTTCTATTTTTAAACTCCTTTGATGCTCCAAAGCTAAATGGTCTATACGTTGATGTTTTTAGATAAGAGTTAGGTTAGATCTTTTTATTAAGCACTTGAGATCTCAGATAGCTGAGAGTAGTGTTTGGCTGTGAAAGCGTTTGTCACATATAGATTGTTTAAATGAAATGCTTTACTTTTTTTATATCATTTCTGTTTTTATTACTGTTAATAAACTTTGTTGGTTTTTACTTCTGTTGTAGTTCTTTTTACAGACACAGATCTTTTATTGATATTTTATTTAAGTTAACTTTTCACTTCTTAAACCGGGTCGGACTATTTTCAGCCATAACGCTCCATTAGCGTATGCCAACTCTGCTATACCTTTTTAAGATTGAATTACCTTTTGTAATTCTCAACAATTTCAGTAATCAGTGGCCATTTTGTACACCAACACGTTCACTACACATCTTACGTCATTATAAGAAAGAAAATAAGCTTTCGACCATCACTGTTAAAAATATCGTGAAAAATTATCTCTGTTTTTAAAGGCTACATATTCTACAACCAATGAGAATGCTCCAAGGGCGTTTATGTAGCATTCTCATTGATTTTATTATTTTTTTATTATTATTTTATACGTATTATGATAACGTTGTAAATCCTTTAACGACGTTAAATTCATTACTATTATATCATGGAAGTTATGAGATGATTTATGACACAAACATTTTACACCGCATAGCCTGGTATTTAGCTCTTCACCAGCGAAATTAAGCCTGGGAGTGAAGTGGTTAATGTTGTCCCCAATTTGCTATGAATATCCAAAAGCTTGAGAGCATTTTGATATGGTCCAATTTTTATAATTTAGGTTATTTTTTTTATCTGCTTCTAATTTGCTAATATCACTAAAAGTGAAGCAACAGTTAAAACCATCAGAATTTATGTTAAAACAATTTTTATCGGAAGACATTTTTTCTTATTTTTTTTCTCAAAAAGCAATATTAGAATGAATGACACTCTGGTGCATCTGACACCACTGCACCCCTGTCAGAGATCTAGGTATATATTAAGATTTACCTTTCCTACATCAGTAGATGAATCAAGGCATCCTACTTGAATGTTTCCATGAATGAGACCAGGTATTATTTGCACTCTTTGAAAATTACTAGCTAAAATGACAATGTTGCATCCAGATGCATAAGCCTAGAATGAAAAAAGAAAATATTAAATTTAATAACATCTTTGAAAATAAAAGCTTTTTCATTTTCAGCATTTAACACTAGGTTTACCAAGAAATAAGATGCTGCTGTTTTATAATGTAGGCAATTTTGGCCCATTTATTTATTTAAAGTAGAGGTGAAGAATTAAAAACAGTCACATATACATTCATGTACGAGTACTGGTGCAAGGGCCTTTTGCAATGTCAAATATACATTAATCTGGTATACCATTTGTATACATTTGTCTGATACTGCGCACTGAAAGTGAAAGTTGACTAATAGATTTATTAAAACTAATAAAAACACTAAGAAATAATTAAAAAAAAAAAAGAATTTCCCTAAACAAACTTTGATTTGCCAGAAAGTTATATTGTGAAAATAAAATAAAAATGTGCACAAACTGCCCAAACCAGGTTTGAAAGTAAGGGGAGGGGGGGGGGGGGTAGAGGGGGCACGTGCCCCGGATGTAAGATGAAGATTTGGTTTGTTGTTTTATACAATATATGTGTGTATGTGAAATTTGGGTAAAATGTATTTTGTAGCCGAAAAGTCAAAAAGAAAAGCTGAGTAAAGTGCATTAAAATTGTCAAATAGATAAAATTCGTCTACAATACAGGGTGAATCTACACTCTTGGGCAAAACTTTAAGGGGTGATAGTTGATAGTACACATCAAGACAAAAATTATTAAATAGGAAACTAAGGGTCTCAAACGTCTTCCGAAGGAGATAGGCGTCATTAAAGTTTAGGGTTCAAAATTTCAAATGATTATAAAAAACTGAAAAATTGGTCTACTCGTTTGCAGTTTTCGCTAAGACTATTCTTTATGTCAGTATTTTCTTGAAAATACATTTTAAAGATAAAATTCAAAAAATGTCGATAGAGGGCGCTTTAGACTTTGGAGTAACGAACAACTATTTTTTACCACTATTTTTTGCAGCTCATTAAATGCTTTCAAAAGCTTAGACTTAAACTTAAATTTTGAGCTCAAAATCTGAATTGTTTGGAGTGGTTAAGTAGCGCAAATTCAACTGTGTTCAGGAGTTAAAATTTGAACTCCCTCCCTAACTCCCCTGAACACAGTTCAATTTTTTCAGTCAGCTCAAAATTATGTCATTATTATGTGCTAACTTCTTTGTGTTTCTTTTTTGTGCGTTTATATTTATTTTGCTTTAATATGTCTAATGAAAAGGATTTTGTAGCTCATAGGAAAGATAATGATAGATCTTCAGTATGGTACTACTATTTAACATCAAAAGATGAAAAAAGTGCAAAAATGCAAAACGTAGTGTAGTGCTTAAAACATTAGGTGGATAGACTAAGGGTTGCATACACATTTATCTATGAAATATGGTATTAAAGTTCCGAAGAATTTAACACAGCTTCTCTTACTTCCACAAGTCAAGATTTCATAGAAGAAACATTGCTTTCTAAAAAGCGGAAAATAGAGGGTTCTTTTAGTAATGATAAGGAATCACTGAATTTAACTTTATTGCGAACAACAGCTAAAGATGGTTTCTTATTTAATGTTTTCATCACTTCAACTGATTTAAGAAACTTACTGATAGCTAAAGACTATAATGTTTTGCCAAAATCTGCAATATCAATTCGAAATGGTGTAGTGAACTATAGTTCCATAATAAAAAAGTTAATTACAAGAGAAATACAAACTTTTAAAAATTCAGGAATTTTTTTTTTGAATTTTTACGAATGGACATTATGATGAAGCATCATACATTATTCTTTTAATCTAATATTTAAATTAAATTTTATTTCTTTAGTTCCTAACAGCAATATTCTTTAAAAGGCAATTATTCTTTTCTCATAGCAAAATACATTTTATCAGTTAATTCTGAGGTCATAAATTTTTATTTTCTTTAACAAGGAAGTAGATAATAAAAAAACATTAAACGGAAATTCATTATCATTTTGCCTCTCCATATTCTAACATCTGCAATTCAAGGAACTTAAATTATATTGCAGGATTTATGATATTTACTTTCTCATCTCATTCAATAAAATTTAAAGCTAACCTATTCATTTGCAAGATTTATGATAGTAATTTCCAGCTCAGTTTATTAAATATAAAGATGATCTTTTTATTAACAAGAGTTATTATCTACTTATACCATTATATTCAGGCAATAAATTTAACATAAATATATATATGTCAGCAGTAATGTATAGCTATTCTAATGTTTTGAAAATGATTCAATGGGTTACTGCAAGGTGGTTTCAGGATATTGTTTTTATCATATTTTTCACCAGTTAATTTAAATCTCCCCAACTTCATTTATATTTAACGGTAATTTTGGCTTTGGGGTTGGTGCCCTTTTAAATTGGCTCTGATTTCATGAGATATTGGCTTTGATTTCAGAGGATGTTGGCATGAAATGTTTTGTAACTTGAACAGTCTGCTCCTGCCTGTGTATCAGATAACATCTCTTTTGTTTGGCAAGGCACCCCATCAATATATCTTGTCATAAATTTCAATAAATTTACATCTTTACCTTGACAATCTATTTGCAGTCAATAATGGGATGAGAGCTAAAAAAATGGGTTCTGCGTAAGAATGCGATGTACTTACCATCAATACATCCGGCCAATCTTTAATTTAAAATGTGCGGGGATTTCTCCCTCATAGATATCGACTGCAAACAAGATATTTATGAATATTAATATCCATTCAAGAAATTTAAATTTGAACAAATTCTGGAAATTTCCAGCCTTATGAGCACACATGAATCTTTTACAGCAAAAAAGTGTATTGAAATGCTAACAGAGCGTATAAACCAGTATGATATTCCACTAAAAAAAGACATTGTTGCTATCATGCTATCATAACTGATGGACCAAATCTAATGCTTAAAAGTCAAAAAAGAAAATCAGCTTGTTTCGCTCATAGCATCCAGTTGGCAATTTGTGATGCTTTATATTATGATAAACAAAAATACAGAGGCAGAAACTTCCTCCAGTAAAACAGTAGCTGAACCATGCTACGGAAGTGAAAATTTAGCCTTAAATGAAGATGATAATGATGAGGATGTTGAATTTTTCGAAAGTTTGTGTTAATTTCTGAAGACTAACAGAGATTTACGTACTCTGATGAATATATCAATGAACTTATTAAAAATGTTTGGAAAATAGTAATTTATTTTAAACAATCTCCAACAAGGAATGCAGTACTTCAAAAGTATGTTAAATATTTTAGGAGAGAAAGAGCTTTCCCTTCTTTTAGATTGCAAGACTAGGTGGAAAAGCCTAGTAACTATGCTTGAAGGATTTTATTCTTTGAAAATCAGCATACAGAAAGCTTTAATCAATTTAAAGCCTCAGACCTGCTTAGACGATTCTGATTTTCTACTTATAAACGAAATTGTTGAGTCCTCCATAAATCTCACAGTAGAAGCTCTGTCACAAGGATTCTAATTTGTTAACTGTGGATGCAGTCTTAAAAATTCTTTTAAACAAATTGTCATAGAAAAAAAATAAAAAAATTGTTTATAAAATGACAGACACGCTAAAACTATGCATCAGAGAGCAACGATGCATGGAATTATTGCATGTTTTAAATAACTTGCATAATCCTAAACAAGAAACCAGAGTGCAGAAACTAGCAGTATATTTTCTATTCCTAATAAAACTGTTATTAAGAAGCAGGTGAAAGCAATAATTGAAAGGCTAAATAATGTTGGCAATCAAAATTCTGCAGAAATTGCATAGTGAGCCTACTGAAAACGACAATAGGATAATCGAACATGCAAGAAAAATTTTAAGAAGAAATAGAAAAAAGCTTGCTAACTGCAGAACATGAAACACAAAAGCAAATGGATTTATCAATAAAAATTAGAAAAGAGATGTTTCTTTTTGAAAGTGAAGGAATCCGCAGCCATCATTTAGAATTAGCTTATCAATATTTGCTGACAATTTCTCACATGAGCGTATAAGCAGAACGAGCATTTTCAGCAGCAGATTTTATTGCGAACAAACTTAGAAGCTGACTTGGACATGATACTTTAGATGCCTTGATATTTCTTAGATCATATTTTCAAAGGAAAACCAATTAGTTAAGAAACAGTGAACTATTCAAACTAATTTTTTTTCTTATCGTATGTAATAATTTTTTCATTATGCAATGGTTTTGAATTTTAACAACTTTCTCCATTTAGAAATTTAAACTATATATCTATGTAATTTTTTTTGTATGTGTGTGTTAAGTTATTTTATTTCAAGAAAATAAAGCTTCATGTTATAGAAAATCTTGCGTTTGCAATATCCTAGAATTGTAATCTTTAATTATGAATTATGAGAATAATTCAAAATTTAATTCGTGATATTAATTATTTTTTAATATTGTAAATATTAAGCCATTCAAAAACTTGTGTAACAGGAAATAATAGAAATTATCTAGAAGATAAAATATTGACATTTCATGTTTTTTGTTACATTGTCAAACATCAACAGCATATTTGTTTTAATTTTCAATTGTTGTCATTTATTACATGCTTTTTGATATAATCCCGGGATTGAATCAAAGCAATCACGATGGAAATTAAGTCTCGGGATTGTAATCCCTACTTATTATCAAATACATTTATGCATTTATCAAGCTTTTATGATTATTAAGACTAGCTAAACTTGTACTAAAACTTCATTACTTTTGTATTTTGATGTACATTATTAGCATATCTTTATCAGGCAAGTTTCATTGAAAATTTTGAGAAAAAATTATCTCACCATTATTATGCATATTTAGTTATGCATTATTAATTATTTACTTCACCTTTACTTTAAATATTTTAATTTTTTTTAATTTTATTAATTTTTATTATTTTATTTAATAATTTTAATATTTTACTTAATTGTAAGTATTCATTATAATTTCAAGTGCGTTCAAATTACTATTCTAATTAAATGCAAACAAAACGATGACCAGAAATCCACAAAACTTTAAAATTTGCACAAACTGTGGTCCTAAGATATGTAACTTTGAGGAAGTCCACTATATTATACATTTATATCAGTTTTTAGCTCTATTATTTCAATATAGGCTTTTTATTTTAATAATCTATCAAATAAAAAAAAGATGAAAAAAATAATGTGATAGTAAAAAATAATAAAAGCAAAATCACAAGTTCTAACAAACACTTTAAACAATGATAAGGATAAGAAATTTCGCATAGACAATACAATGCTGGCACTCAATTTACAACATGGAAATTAAGGACTGTTAAGGACTGAAAACAAATAATAATAATAATAATAAAGAATCATAATTGATTAAAATAAAGAAACATAACAAAGTCTTAATTTAATATACAATTTTAAAATTAAATAAGAATACCAGATTAATTAAAAATAAACAATGCTCAAAATTTAATATAAATTGTATATTTAAATACTTGGTTCAAAATATGAATTAAAAATCAACAGAGAAAATTTTTTTTTGAAATATGTGATGTTTTGATAATATGAAATATATTTTTTTTCATTATGAATTTATTTTTTATCATTTTGCATCTAAACTTTAATTAAATTTTTCTTCACTATTTTTCTCAATCCTGAAGTTTGTCTGAATAAACGAAACCAGTATCTCTTAACAATTCTGCTTGATATGTATAAAGCATTTGTAACATTGAAAATTCTCAATACAAGTTTTCTTTATGTTCAAACAAAGAATTTAAAGCATTAGACTGTTAATTCCTAATGCTGACAAGAAATATTTTGTGATTCTGATTTCTCAAATTCAATTTCATACATTCAAAATATTCAGACATGGCTTCTATTCCAAACTTCATTGTCACTTAAATATTATGAATGACCCAAAACAATTTACTGCTATCGAAAGAAGCTATAGAATAAGATGGAGTGGCACACTTAAGACCAACCAAGTTCCATTGAAACCACTGTTGCTATTGAACAATGCACCAACACACCCAAAAAATCTTGATACACTGGAGGATAAATTGCTTGAAGATTTTCCTTCATTGATAGTTAAATTTCTGCCTCTAAATACCACTTTATTGATTCAACCCATGGATCAAGGGGTTATTGCAGGTTTAAAAAAACTTTACATTTGTGCATTATTTCATCGGTGTTTTGAAGCATGGAAGTTCTAATCAACAATGACTTTGAAATTGTTCTAGAAAAATAATTTTGATATTCTTGAAATGATATGGCTCATTCAATAGGAATGGTCAGAAGACACTTAATGACAGTTAAACTGTGCTTGGCGAAAGCTACCTATCCTACATCCAGGGATATGGGAATAATGTTCCTGGAATTGTGGATGAAATTGTCACATTAGCTAAAGAACTGGAATTAGAAGTGAGTGAAGATGACATTCAAGAGCTCATAATGGAACACGAAAGTGAGCTAATGATCAAAGAACTCCAAGAACTCTCAAATGAAAAAAATCAAGAAACTCAGTGTGATGCGTTGTCTTTTGATAGAGATGAACAAGAACTAATTCCGACCTCTGTTATAAAAGAACTTTTAAAGAAGTGGGAGAAAATCAGGACCACAATCTCAAAATGGCACCCTAAACAGGCTGATGTTAATATGCTTGGAGACCTTTATAACAAAAATGCTGATAATCACTTCAGAAACATCCTGAAGAAGAGAGAAAAGCAATCAACTTTGGACAGATATTTTAATGTCCCACAAACTAAAAAAAAAAAAGCATTACTGAAGGAGGGGAAAGATTGTATGTATGTAATGCATGTTCTATTACTATTATTATATTTAAATAAATTTGGGTATAATTAATATTAATTTTTATACATTATTTATCTTTTAAGAATGAATTAATTGAACTACCATACATATCTATATTAAATCTATGATCGGTTAACAAACAATTCGGTTAGTGAACATTGTTTTGACATGGATTAAGTTCATTAACCGATCACTCATTGTACATAAATATATAAACAAGAATTGTTCGTTTAATATTATAAGATTAATATAGTCTTGTTTTTGTTTTTTTTTTACCGTAAAGGGTACTCCTTCAACACTGCCAACCGAATAGCAATGGTCTCCAGCATTCGCAGCTCCAGTTAACACTTGATGACGATTCATGTTAATTAAAAAGTCAAGCAGCAGTAGTACCTAAAATAAAAATATTTCAGTTGTTAGAACCTGATTAAAACAAATTATGGACAAAGAAAATAAATAAATTAAGAGGAAAAATTGTTTCTTAAGTGTTAAAAGTTTGATTAAATCAAATTGATATGAAAGCATCCTTACATTCATAATAATAAACATATAATTAGTAAGGAATGAAAATTCAGTACTTATCAATTATTCTGGAAGTATAGAACATCCTGTTATCGAAACAATAAATTATAACTGTTAAAAAATTAAATACTCAAATAAGTATGACATTACATCCATAATTTTGCCAATTGAAACTTTTCAGATATAAAATATGTTATTTTATTTATACTCATATTTACAATCCTTGATTTACTTTATAAAACTTATACAGTAAATCCTCATTACAACAATATTTAGGGACCAAGTAGTAAATATATTGTCGTAGAGGGGTATATTGCTATTATCGAGGGCCTACATTTTTTGGGTATTTAATAAGGGTTTTTTTCTAATTTTAAGGTATATACTACATAAAAATTTATATTTAGAATAAATTAATTAGCAGAGTGTTAACAGTAGTGGTTAAATACTACCAAAAAAAAAAAAGAAAAAAGATAAATAAATTCGGAAAATAAATACAGAAATATTCTATTCACATACCTGAAAAACCATTTTTATGGAAAATAATCCAATATTTTAGTTTGTTTATTCATTTTTTTAATTGTTAAGTAACCAACAAAGTATGCATTGAGTCTAGTGCACAAAAATGATCATTTGTCGATGGAAGACTTGAAAAAAATGTCTGTAGAGACTTCACAGACAGAAGAGCTTCCTGGCATGACAATAAGGATTTTGATGGAATCATCATCATCTTCTTCTCCATCATCATTTTCTATCTCATCAGTAATTTCAGAGAGAATATCTTCATCAGTAACTACTGCAAAAACCATAAGGTCGTCATCTGCTGTTAAATAGACTTACTACATGCTAATTCCAGACTTTTTGCCGCTTCTTTCATCAAATTGGAATAAATATTTTTGGAGGTTCAAAACACATTCTTGATCATCTGAAAGATGATGTCTATACAATTTTCCTTGCAATCTATGCAATCTGTAAATTAATCACACTGCCTATGCAATTTTCATCACAATCAGATTTCTTATCTTCCATGACACAAAGACCGGCCTTTTCCCAACAATAACAATTACAAATGGTTTTTTCTGTTAAATCCCACCAACTTCTAGCAATATTGTCACACACTTCCTTCATATTTACAGCTTTAAAAGGGTCTTCTACTTTATTTTCAGTGTTTACACGTATCGATTATACCAACTGTTTTCTGTAACATCTTTTAAAACACTTAATTATACTCATATCTAGAGGCTGCAAAATTGAAGTAAGTTGGCATGTAAAAAACAATTTCATAAATAATTTCATCATAATTTCAAATTTCATTTCATTTCTCAATTTGATAATTTAAATTTGATTGTATTGTTAGACTGAACAATTTTAATTAATAAGTTATACTTTGTAGAGTTCTGTATGGGCCGAAATTTCCAGGTTCGGGCTTATCCCGACTCGTAGAAAGAAAAGTTCGGCCGTACAAAAAACAGTAATGGGCCGACCTGGTATAAAAATTAAAAGTTCGGTCCGAGACCGGCCCGGAAAAAATTTTAAATCTCGGCCCAAGTCCGACAGAATTTTACGTCGATTTTGTTAAAAGGAGTTCGGACCAAAAATACTTATTTTAGCTCTTTTTTCATGTTTATGATTTTCATTTTTAAAGAAGGTTGTGATATACATTTTTTTAATGAATCTCTATTTGTATGTTAATGTTTCAGCTATAATTGATATCGTTAATCAAAAAATTATGTATTGGAGACTGAAAAATCTGAAAAATGCTATACAGTAAAATCTTCTAAGACATCGCATAGAAAAAAAAAAAAAAAAAAAAAATGCGATTCAAACAAGTTCCCTTCTTAGCAGGTGTAAATGTATTATATTCTTTTCTCACGTATTATTATATTCATTTTGCATGGATCAATAAATTTTTCCATATAAGACAGGAGTACATCATAGGCTGGTTCTTTTTCACACGTTTTACTGTATTTTAATATTATTGCCTAAAAATCTACTATTCTTTAAAACGAATAAATTTTAATGTTTAATTGTAGAATAATGTCGATTTAAAAATATATACACTTTTTGCAAAAATTTTTGGCCTGGGTCAAATTTTACTGATTTTTGCACGGACCAGGTCATACCGAGACAATGATTTCATACAGGCTGGATCGAGACGGGACTAAAAATATCGGCTTATGAAGACCTAGGAAGAATGAAACCTGCCTTATCTCGGTACGAAAAAAAGAAGTTAGGCCCGACCCGGCCCGAGTGCCATGAATAAAAATAGGCCCGAGCCCGGCCCGTGCAGACCTCTAAACTTTGACTGTTTCAAAGTAAGCATGAATTTAAAGATTTTTTTTTTTTTTTAGCATCAACAAGACTTTTATGATTCATCTGATATTAATGAACTTTTACATTCTAAAGCTATTTTACAAGTTTTCCTTTAACTTACATTTTTCTTCAGAATTTTGAATTTCAGTTTTAATCTCGGATTTAAATTCTGTATCTTATCAGAAGTTAGAGGATCATGCTGTCTGGTTACGATCAATATTCTAAAAAAAATACGTGAGTTGAAGGTGTTTCTTCAATTGCTTTTATTATTATTATTAAAACACGAAAATTTTTGTTTTGATTTGCTCATTGTTCTCAAATCCAAAAGGGCAACTTTCTGACATAAGTTTTAATTTATTTTTGTTCAGAAATGCATGAAACTAGCAGGTGTTGATGTTCCGAAACTATGTCATCGAGCTGTTTTATCCATTTTTTTTTTTTTTGCAAACGCAATAGATCTTTCAGAAAAGAGCGTCAAAGTGGGCGTTTTGAACCGAATTTCCGCGCAAAACGAGAAAAATTAGTCAAAAAAGGATGAAAAACGTATTTGTCACGTGATCCAAATCGCTTCTAACTCAATAGGTAATTGATGGCTCCAAAAATGGAAAACACAGTTCGATTTTAAATCGCTTCCCTGGTCAGGCTTTCCACTTTTATATCTTTTCGTTAAAAAATGAATTTGTAAATGTGTCAAAATGTTTTGCGCTTGTTGAGTAGAGCAGTTAAGAACAACTTTAACGTAAAATTATCTGAAGTTGCATTTTCGTCAAATCACAGGGGTGTTCCCGTAACTGTGCAACATGTTACTTTTTTGTATCAGAAACTGATTTTTTACACATGTCTCTTTTCCTCCGAAACACGAAAAGTTCGCGAACTGAAGCTCTTTTTTTTTTTTTTACCCGACTGAAAAGAAGGGTTATGTGCTTCACGCGTATCTGTGTAGGTGGATTTCTTTATACCCTCGAAACATCCCAACGGCTGGATGGATTTTAATGAATGAGGTCTCTATCAATTCGTCTTAACGGCCCGATGGTTATAGGCTTATAAATTCAAAATGGCGGTAGGGACGAAAAAAAAAATTACGCATCCTATTGAGTGGCCTATCATTGGATAGGTCTTTCAAAATGAAGATGATGTTTCATTGACTATTTTACATTCAGAAGCTCCGTTAAAATATTATACAACCTGGAAGTTGTGTATGTATTGTGGATCTCTAGCTTTACTATACCTCTAACCATCATAGACATCTATAGACCTCATCAAAACAGTGTTTTTAGATAGGAACTAACAGTTCAACACAACTTAAAAGTCATCAATACAATTAAATTAAAAAAAAATAGGTAAGTAATATAAACAAGTAATATAAAAAAATATATTTTAAGTCAATTTCTACTTAGGTCAATAAAAGAATTTTTTTCTCCCATTCTTCTTTCCTTTTGAGTGGCACTTAAAAAGCCTTGATCAAGAAGAGGGCTCTCTCGGTCTTAAAAAACCTTGGTCAAGAAGGAGGCTCTCTCGAAATTTAATTAATGAATTAATATTTGAAAAAAAACTGGACTAACATTAAGTGTCATCCAGTACAAGTTAAAAAAAAATTTATTTGAGCTTGATTGAATGAATAATAAGTATTTTATTAACGATTGAAAATTTGAACAAGATATATATAGCGAGAGTGTGAGCTAATAATAGGAATTGAAAAAAAAAATTGTTTCACATTGATGAGAAATAATTAATTAGTTCGCTTTTTACGCAGTCGGGTTTTTTGATTTTTTAAATTTAATTGTTTATTTAGTTCTCCAGTCAAAACACGGAATTTTCTTCAAATAACAGAAAAATCTGTTCCAACCACAGGCGCGTTCCGACAACTTGCTGCCTGTGCTTTTTACGTTTGACGAAATGTTTTCTTGGGAGTGTATGTAATAATTGCACTTTTTCTTAAACGGCTGAAAGGCAAAATAATGAAAAAATAATAAAACGCGGTATTTGTAAAGTGAGCATTATTGTCATAAAATTACTGTTAATTATTTAGAAAACTCTAGTTCGGCTAATTAATTTCACACCATTCCTTTATGGATAAAGTATAATTCACTTACATTCAATACGATGAAAGGAAGCTATTTAATACACCAACCTGTTAAGATAGAATGACAAAGAATTGGAAGAACTTTCCAATTTAGACAATCTTAGCCTGTTTTAGCCGATATTGCGAAAATTTTCAGTTTAAAGCGTTATTCCATTACACTGGTTCCGTTTTAACAGGTTTTATTGTAGTGCTTAAAATGTCTCGATTTTCAAGCGTCTGTCTGACTTTTTTTATCCGACTGCCAAGAAGGTTTATGTGTTTCACGCGTATCTGGTATGTGGATTTCTTTATACCCTCGAAACCTCCCCAACGGCTGGATGGATTTTAATGAATAAGGTCTCTATCGATTCGTCTTAACCGTCCGATGGTTATAGGCTAGATTCGATTTAAAAAATTCAAAATGGCGGTAGACACACAAAAAAAAATTACGCACTATATTGAGTGGCATATCATTGGATTGATCTTTCAAAATGAAGACGACGTTTCATTGACTATTTTACAGTCAGAAGCTCCATTTAAATAGGACACAACCTGGAAGTTGTGTAGGTAAGATCGCTAGCTTTACTGCAACTCTAACCATCGTAGACATCTATAGGCCTCATCAAAACAGTGTTTATAGATAGGAACTAACAATCAAACACAACTTGAAAGTCACCAACACAAGTTAATAAAAAAAAATAGGTAAGTAATATAAAAAAATAGTTTAATATTGATGAGAAATAATTAATTAGTTCGCTTTTTACGCAGTCAGGTTTTTTGATTTTTTAAATGTAATTCTCTCTCTGTCCCGCTGTTTGACCTGACAACACTACTTATGAGCCAAGCTGGAATTAGATCAATTTTACAAAAAGAATGTCTAAGTTATTGTTTGACATGAAACATTATATATTTAAATTTGAATGAGTCGCTTTACGTGTTTTTTTTCTACATAAAAGATAGAATTGATATTACAGTACAGATATGATTGCTGACTATTTTTTCATAACTGTATTAAATTATAGATCTTTTTTGTGTCGAGTCGTGTTTGGGTTGAAGTGTTTCGGTTTAGGGTCAATAGAAAAATTGTTGTCGGGTTCAGGTCGGGTTTTGCGTCAACGGAAATTTTTTGGTAGGTTTCGGATTGACTTTAAGTTGAACGTTTGGGTCGGGTGTAACCCAAACCGCGCAGGAATCTATTTCAGATGAAAAACTACGTATTTGAATATGAATGACTCTTTGCATGTTTATTTTTCCACATAAAAGATATTAATATTGGAGATATGATTGCAAACTATATATTCTAATTACATTATAGTGTGGATCAATTTTCTCTGATTCCGGGTTTCAGGTTGGGATTGGAATTAAGTATTTCGCATTCGATCGGGTCGCAGGTAGACAGAATATTTTTGGTTGGGTTCGGTTCGGGTTGCAGCTTTGTTTTAAATAAAATTTACAGGGCTTCAAATTTTATTTATTACCCGGGAAGGACCCTAGTTAGGTGTAACGTTTAACTGCTAGTTTTCACGATGACACTTTCACTAACAAATTTAAATAATTTTATTTTAAAATAATTGTTGGTCACTTTATGCGTTTTTGATAGGGATTTGTCAACTGATTATTTTCAGTTACCTCCCGCATTAAAATACATGCTCAACCCGGCCGGAACATGAACCGCGTTTAAAAAAAAATTGGTTACCTGCCTTTTCCTGATGCGCGACTCTTTGGTTTAACTCATAACCGGAGAACTGCTCCATAGTTTGTCTTTCACATACTGCTGTGTAGTGTATATGCCATATATGTGCACGTAAAATCTATAATATTGAATGACCGTTTATTGGGAGGTTGCTGTATGGAAGAAGAGTAGGAAGCAGAGTTTTTCCTTTCAGGTAATGCTCAAAAGTGTGGAAACCATTTCTGTTGTGGATTCATCCGCCTATAAAGATTAGGTGACTAGTGAGGTGTTTCAAAGATAACCTTAAGAGCTATTTTTTTAACTTTATTTATCTACAATATTCTTTGACAAGCTTCGAAATTTATGTTTAAAGTAAAAATCGTTTGGCCCTCTGCAATTTATCTCTAATTTAAATAGCAGTGTGAGTGTTACAGATCTGCGCGTTTCGGAATATGCCAAATCCGAACGCGAAAATTTTATGTTTTTCACATGTTTGATCAACATATTCCACCTGTTATTTAAAAAAAAGGGGAAAAAAGAAACAAAGAAATGTTTTATTGTTCATTTGCTCCCAAAAAATTCTGAAGTATAAATACAGTCCCGGTCCGGCCCGAATCTACAGAAAAAATGCAAGACCCTGACGTATCCCGGGTATAATGAAGTTCAGGCCTGGACCAACTTTTCAAAAGCTAAAATTTAGCCCGAGCCCGTACCGAGTTTTCAGATAAAATTAACGAAAGCCCGAGTTTAATGAAAGAAACTTTTACCGAGTTCGGGCTTCGGAACAGGCCAGGGCTCGTGAAAACCTCCAACTCATATATATTTTGAATTCGGCGGCAGGGCTTAATTTGCGCCGGAGCCCACCGGAGCACGGCTCTGGTACTTCTCTGTTTTTAGTAAATATTTAAATATTGGTCGGAATTTACCGGAGCTCACAAATACAGGGCTCCGGAGCCCAGTGCAATAGCACTTCCGCAAAGCCGAAGCCAAAATTACTTTTTCCTACGTTTTTGCATTCTTTTTTACCAAAACACTTATATGTGACGTAATGTGTCGCACACGTAGGAGATGGAGATAAAACGGACTCAATTTGCATATCAGTTTTTGGGCTTGGACAGACTCGAGCTCGATCTGTATTACAATTAAAATTTTATTTATTCATGTATAGAAAAAAAAAACTTTTCCTCCTTTAAAATTACGTATTATATTCTATTTCATATCGTTTTAATGCTATTTTGATCAAAATGAAGGGGAAACAGAAATCGTGTTATTTCTATTTCACATTTATGTCGGCGACGGCATGTTGATACGGTGCTAGAGGTCTGCACGGGCTCAGGCTTGGCCTGAGGGCCATACCCGGCCCGGGCTGCGGAATGTAGGCAAATTTTCCAACGGGCCGGCAGAATTAGGACAATTTTTTCAACGGGCCGGGCCGGCAAAAAAATTGAACGGGTCTGCAGGGACGGGCCGTCAAAAAAATTGAACGGGTCTGCAGGGACGGGACGGGCTGATAAAAAAATTAATCGGGCCTATCGGCCCGATATAAGAATTCAAGCGAAGCAGATAAAATACGAGCCATTTTCAATTAATATGATTTTCTCGAGAAGTATAAATGTGCGTCACAAGCCGATGCGAGTTTAACAACATCAATACAGATATGTAACATGTCCATCGTAGAGATAAGCATCGTACAGTTTCAAGATGTCTGATTCCAGGTTTAATTTTTTTCAGCAGGGGAGGGGTGAGGTACGGTTGTTGTACCGGTACTGCAGCATATTAGGGCTCGGGTACTTTTTTTGTTATAAATTAAGCCCTGATTCGGCCCCCCTGTCGGGGATACTGTGCCCCCCCCCCCCATATATAGAATATAATATTGAAAAAACTGGAATATAATAATTATAACTATTAATTAAACAATTTTTAAAGAAATTCCTTAAGGGTGTCCGTTACTGGCACATCTACCCTATATACAGTCTTTAACAGAAATATTTTCTCTGCAGCATTTTTTCCCCCTCATTTAGTACAAACACAGAACAATAAAAATAACATTTATTTTAGAAACGAGAAAAGAATGAAATGTTAGGATAAAATGATAAAATATGAAATTTTAACCTTTTTATCCCAATATTAATTTTTGTTAGTGACTGACAATTGCCTCTTACTGATGAAATTATCTTATTTATGGAATATCTAACTAAAATTGGGGACAAGTGAGTAATTCATCATACCAATAAGAAAAAAAAAATGCTTAGCTTAGTTTGAAACCTGTTCCAAAAGTGAAAGTATCTTAATAATAATTAAAAAAAATTACTGTAAGCTAAATCGAAAATTAAAAAACAGCCTTTGTAGAAATCGACATTAGTTACCCAATACAAAAAACATTTAAAAATATTGAAATATTAAACAAAATTTCTACCATAGAATTGACATTACTGAGTGGGGGTTTTCTTTTACACTTTGAAAAAAATCATTAAAAAATATGAAATTTCAAACAAGATATTAAAAAAAAAAAATTATCCTGTAGGATTAACATTAGCAGGTGGGTGTTTTCACATTAGTGAAGTAGCCCCTTAAACAACCCCATTCAAAAGAATATAATAGGGAGAAAGAAAAAAAAATTGGTTTTGTTGCAATAGCAATACTGTTTTGTAGTGGAAATGAATCTTTGAATTTGCTCTATCTTAAGGAAAGTAAATATGCTCAGCTCATTAGATACCAATTGTGATAGATTACTCTGTGCTTCTAGCTATAAAAAATGAAAAAAATCTAAACAATTTAATTATCTCTGCAAAATTTAGATTAAACCTATCTAGTTTTAATGATCAAATAATTAAGGATTTATTAACTGTTCATCTTAAAGGCATACATTAATGATAAACTAAATAATTTTTATTCACAATTAAAAAAAAAAAATCATGCAACATTCAATTTGCAGTTTACCATATCCTATGCAAATAGGTTTCAAGAATATATTTCTGCAGTTTATACCCCACAGTTTTAATGTATTTATGCAGTTTTACTTAGAATTTATTGTTTAAAGCCTATCTAACTCTGCTAAATAATTCTTTTGGTATTGTTTTCATTAAAACTAGGTTTTTGACACTTTTTGACAGAAAGGTTTTTGACACGACGGTTTTAACCATGGTTAAAATCGGTTTAAACCGTCGCATGTCAAAAACTTGCCAACCCTGCATTATATTAAATTCAAACGAAAATTCATTGAATGGTTCAGATTTTGCTCAAACTTTAAGATAATAGGCATCACCAAAGTAGAGCATAGAAAGTCAAACAATTTTATTTTACCTCAACTTGCAGAAGTTTGTCTAAATACTAATGAGTAAATATTCAAATATTTAATATATTCCTGCTTAGATTTCCTTACTCTTGCAAAATTATGTTATAATTTGATTCAAATGAAATTTGAAAGCATTTTTTTCTAAACTTTACATTGTGTTTTACTTTTTGACAAAAATTAAGCTTTATCTTTCTAAAAGTTGTTTGATTATCTGTATTACACTGGTTTCCAAAAATTAAGAAAAAATCACAAAAAGAATGATAACTCGTTCAAAAATTAACCTATCTGTATGAAATTTGCATATGTTGTTAACTAAAAGATGCTGTATAAAATTACAAAATGAAATTTAGTGGTGCTGCAGTCGGATTGCGTCATCTGTGAGGAGCATAAAAATGCATGCTAGAGAGTACGGCTGCTGCTGTCGCTGTGATTATGAGATAAGGAAACTGAGATAGCCAATTCATTAGTATGACCTCGAGGTATCATTTGTCCGCTTAACTGCAGCCAAACCAGTGGCTGAGAAGTTCTGCTCTCGAAGCTGGTAGACGGGAGGTGCTGGGTTCGATGCCAATCGTGCCTGTCGGCCTAATCGTTCGGAGTTTTCTTCGAACCATGGGTTTCCATGCGTAAATACGGGTTAGGTTCCCTTATAAAGACCCCCATGGAGGGCACTCCCCCCCCCCTTTAGGGTCTATATCCCTCGTGTTGATAATTGGCCATCATAAACACAACCAACCAACCAACTGCAATATAGAACTATTGAAAGATTGGAGGTAGACAGAGTCAGATAATATAGACGAACACGCGAATGCCGTTCGCAGAAAATTTTCAAGGTTTGCAGACAGTTTTGATGGGTTTTTTTTACAAATTTCTTTATTAAAAATTATCAAGATCACGGGCAGAGAATCGGTGCGATGCACATCGCAGACGCTTGAGAAGGTCTGCAGACTATTTTTCAACTAGAGAGAAAAAAAAGTTTTTTAAATTTTTAAGAAAGAGTCACAATATTAAGGAATGGTTTGTCTCAAAAACAGTAGATAAACTAATGAGTAAGAGTTCATCTCTTCCATTCATGGACTAATAACTTTTTTAGGTACTTTTCGGTTAGCCGGGCGCCAGTGTTATATATACATACAAACATACATATATTGTATATATACACATATATACATATGTATCAACATATATGTATACATATGTATATAGACATATACATGTATACATAATACTGGTGCCCAGCTAGCCGAAAGGTACCCTTTTTTATTTTAACGTTCATTTATTCATATTTCAGTTATTTTTTAGATTAATAAAATAACAGTTTTGTTGAGCAATCATAAATTGATATCTTTATATAAAATAATGATTAAAATATTTTACATTTTAATAAATATATATATTTTTTAATTTTTCATTAGTTTTCCTTTCAATCATTAGTTGTCTGTATTAAGCATACCCTTCAATACTACATTTCTTAACTGAGTTTTAATAATGCTTGTAAATTAATATTTTTCTTTTAGTGGTGTTGCTTAGTGGCACTCCACTCGCATATAACTTTTCATTTTAGCTGTTAGTGGTGATATAGGACTCGGGAGGGACATGGCCTTTTTTTGCAGAAAATTTTTAAGAAATTATTTGAGTTCGCAGACAGTTTTACATTTTATCTAAGTCTAAAGGTAGGCCAAAGTCAGACAGAGTTGGCCAGGTGGCTAAATCTGAGTTTTTCTGCTTTGGAAACAATTTCAAACCACTGGTCGGCCTCCAAAAGGTTTAGCCAAGGACGGGCAAGAACTACAACAAGTACCGATGACCGATATTTGCGGTTATGTGTACGAAGGAATAGATCAACAACCCCCTCTCTTGTTGCAGCCACTGGAAGGTTGGTATCAACGTCTACTGTGCGTAGAAGGCTTCATGAAGGTGGTCTTTACACAATGGGACCAGATATTTTTGCGCCGTTTACCTCATGTCACCAGAGTGAATGTTTAAGGTGGGCACTTCAGCATATCCACTGGACAGATGATCAATGGAGGCGTGTTCTCTTCACGGATGAGTTCCAGTTTAGCCTCCAAAGCGATAGTAGGCATTGTTTGATTTGGCGAGAACAGGGAACACGCTATCATCAATCAAACATTCGTAAAAGTGATTTGTATGGAGGAGGCAGTGTATGTGTTTGGGATGGTATCTCTTTGGGCGGACGTACAGACCTCCACGTCTTTCCACGTGGAACTGTGAATGCTAACGTCTATAGATATGACATTCTTGATGCTTATGTGTGCCCTTATGCCAGTCCAATAGGTAATGATTTCCTGTTACAGGACGATAACGCTATAGTGCACAGGGCTCACATTGTAGAAGAATATCTTCAGCACCAAACAATTCAGCGCATGGAATGGCCAGCTCGATCACTGCACTTGAATCCCATTGAGCATGTTTGGGATGCTTTAGGAAGATGTGTCACTGCTCTCAATCCCCTTCCTCAGGCCCTTGCAACACTTACAATTGCTTTACAAGTTTATAATTGTGTTAATTACTAAAGCACCACAATCGTCTGGTAATTTCTTTTAATGTTATTTTATACCTTACTATGTGTTGTATATTGTGGCACAGTTTTATCAAAATCTACTTGTAACATTTTCAGTAATTTCTGCTTTTGTTGTTTTTCCTTAATTTTTGGAAACTAGTGTATAATAAAACTAAATTATATTAAAGTACATTATTATGTTTGTTTATATCTTAAATTTATTTAAAATAACTTAAAAGAAAAACTGATTTAAATCAATATTTTTTTTAAAAAATAAATTGATTAAAATCAAGCTGATTTAAATCAATGAATCTGATCACAAGAAAGGGTTTAATAGGTGCAATGCACCCAGGTACTTTCAGGAGCACCCAATGAAATTATATATAGTCAGTATCGATTATATGGTCACCTATGCGGTCCTGAAAAATATGACCTTATAAGCGTGGTGACCTTATATGCAGTGTAAACAGGAATTTATTTTAGATAATAAAATACTATTATTAATGGATTAGTTATATAAGTAAAAAGCTACGAAGATATGAACTATGAACAAAAAAGCTATGAAGATATATAATTTATAAAGGAGAGGTATAAACAAAAATTGCTTTACACTTACACTTAAATTTTCGAATTGATGAGTATACTCGCAGTAGTAAAACTTACTTCTTTACTTAAAATAATCTTTTATGTAGGTTTATTTGCTTTTTATTTTAGCTGTTAAAACTATTTTTTCAGTTTTAAAATGTCCTCTATGCCTTCTGGATTAGTAAAGAAAAAGAAAATTGAAGGATATTTAGTGCTTTGAGAGCTTCTGCTAAAGTTGCCGATTCAGCTTCAGATTAAATCTCATTATCATCGTTCCATCAGTATTTATATTTAAAACTTCTGAAACAGTTTCCGATATGAAGCTTCACCATTAGTAGCGACATCATTGTCAACAACTGCATATGTCAGTTCATACTGTATTGCGCATGTGCAAAAGACATTCCGTAGTTTTTGTGAAACTTTAAATAGGGAAACATCATCATTATTATCGTCATCATCATTGTCATCATCTTCGAACGATAGTTCTTCATATTCTGGAAGCCAAGTATCTAAAATAATTTTCAATGGCCACTCTTCTTTGATATCATATTCCAATTTTGGCCAAGTAACACACATGTTATCTAACACGCAAAACTTCTTTTTTTATCAATTGCACCAATGAAGTTTTTTAGAAGCAGCTTTCGATAATCTATCTTAAAATTTTGAATAGTTCTTTGATCCAAGTATTGTGCCATACTAATGCAGTTTGGAGGCAAGAAAAAAATTTCAATCGAATTTAAATTGGGAATCATGCAATGGGCTGTACAGTTGGGCCACTTTTTTTTTTATATATTTTTAGTCTGTCCAAATTCTATGCAAACGCAAAATTGCTTTTTCCCAAATGCTTCTTGTCATCCAAGTCTTTCGGTTCTCATTGTAAGATACAGGGAAACATTTGCAGCATTTCAAACAACGAGGCTTGAGAAATTTACCAATGATTAATGGAGTCAATTTTTCTGAGCTACCCATATTCGCTGCTAATAAAACGGTCAATCTTTCTTTGCTTTTCTTCCCACCACTACATTTTTCGTCCTTAAAAGTCACAGCTTTATCTGGCAAAACGTGAAAAAACAGCCCACATTCATGAAAATTAAAAAACCTCAAGGTTTGTACCTATTGAGAATGCCACTTAACAAGTTAACACAGATTCCTTCGATTCTTTTACTTTACATTATCATAAACATCAGCAGCTTCACCACACATCTTTTTAAAATTCAGATTGTGCCGTATGTTAAACCTTTGTAACCACATGTTACTGACAGTAAAATTCGGTTTTTCTAGTTTAACGGCAATTTCCAAAGACTTTTCTTTTAAGATAATCCATGATATTGGAACATTCTCAAAAATTGAAATACGTTGTTGTTTTCTTTTTTGAGTGATCACATCTTCTGCATTAGAAGATTTGGACCCTAAGATGTTATTCAGGGTCATTCTGGCTATTTCATGAGTCTTCGCGAAAGCTGCTTTAAATAGATTCGATTTTCAAAGTTTTCTATCAATTTCTTTTTTCCGCAATTGTCAAATTTTTCATTTTGCTGACATGTTGTATTCACAAACGACAATTGACAAATGTAAGCACTTTACATACCAGTGACAAATAATTAACAATAAGGAAAGCTCAGCTGACGTCACTGTTGGTCAAATTACTATGGATCAGCAAGAAAAACCTGTCCATTACTCCAACTGTACACAAGAGCTAGGGAAATTCGATTGGTCTACGTTTAACAGGTCTGTGATATGATTGGCCTACGTCGCCAAGATGATTCCTGCAATGATCGCTATGACAAAAATGTAGTGGTAGGTTGGTTGATGGAAGTGTTTGTTTGTAAACATGCCCTTTCCTCATATCAAGACCTAAAAACACGAGATTTTCCTTTTCTGTGCGCGGAGGACAATCCTCATTTGGTCGCAAAGTGCGACAGCCTATTTTCCAAGAATCGGTATCTAATGCGTCAGTTGAGGGAGAAATTCCCAGAGTTTTGGAAACTCTTACCAACAGGGAATAATTTCTCTTATCGGATGTAGCAGGCAAGAGGAGAGGCTCACTCATCCACTGGTGTGTTGCACCTTCTTCCACCCAGCTTCCCCCAGCCCTGTGTGTCGCCACACATCTAGTAACGTGGTATACAATAATATTGCAATCTCTATGGCTCCATTTAGAATGAAAAGGGGCTCCCTTTCTATCTAAAGCTATAAAAATGTCAACTGGCCTTTCTTTTCCACACGTACTTCGAATTTGTGAATTTTAACAAAAGGATGGGGGATTCAACGATGGCAAAAAGGGGTCATTCCACGTGAAATCAACCAATTTAAAGAAAAATTGTTGCACCATAGTCACAGATTTTTTTTAAATTTTTATCATAGACAGACACAGTAATGAAACCCTCAAACCTGAAATTTAAAAATAATTTTCGCAATATTGGCTGAGATATAGCCATTTGAAAATTGGTCATTTTTACCAAATGGCGGCCATCTTGGAATCTTATCAATGTCTGTAAATGGCCATAACTTGACAACTAATGGCTCAAATTCTATGTTTCTGATACCAATTTGAAGCTATTTGTACAAAGAATGCATATTTCACATCAAAATAATAGTAAATTTTCATTTCTTTACTTTTTATTATGTGCAAACTGAAAATATCACCCCAAAAAAGGGCGGACTATAATGGCCCATAAAAAAAATGAATCATCATGAATTTTTCTGAAACTTGGTAGAAACATTGCTCCATCTGTGTGCTTTAAATAAAAAAAAAATTGGAGAGGTAAAATTTGTTGTTTTAAAATAAATGGTTTTTTACACATAGGGTGTCTTAACCAAATAATGATCATTTTAGAATCTGTAAGTATTCCTAATTTCAGAAATAATGGTTAAAATAAAATTTTCTAACATCTGAATTAATGTGCTGTGTGTATATTATATAATTAAATAAAGAAATATCAATTTGCAGCTATTTATACTAAATATTCATATATTGTATTAAATACTAGTAAATTTTCATTTCTACAGTACTTTTTATTTCATTTAAAATATGAGAATATAATTCTCAAAAAATATTTACGCAAATATTAAATCCCTTACTATAATGGACTACATTAAAAAAAAAAAAAAAAAAGGCCACTAATATTTTCCCCTGAAATGTTGGCGAAATACTAGCTGTAAATTACAGTGGAATTTATTCAATTGTGTAATTTAAATAAAATAAAATAAAATAAAAAATATATAAATGAGTTAATTGAGTTCACATTTGATGATTTTAGTTCACACTGAGTTCAAATAACAAAAATCTAGATACAGTGAGACAAAAAAAAAATAATATAATACAAATCCAGGGCAAAACATGTGATTAAAAATAAGCCTAAGTTTAAACTTACACATGGAACAAATCTAGACAAAATAAGAACAAAATATTTACTTACATGCATATAACTTTATAATATAATACCTAGTTTTTTTTCTTCAGATTTAAACTACCAAGGTTTTTAATCAGTTTTATAAGTAAGTTCAGTTATACTAAATATACTGAAATAAAAATTACATAAACTGACATATTTACATCTGAACATTTAATGCATTCTGAATGATTTAAATATATATAAATACAGTAGAAGTTTTCTACTGTAAAGGATTACACACTAATATTAAACTTCATTAAGTAGAATATCTGTAAAGTGAGGAGTAAAAATTTGCCCATATAAATTTAATTTTTTAAGTGGGAAAAGGTCTTAAATAGGTTCTACATATAGGGGAGAGTGTGGAGGAATGGGACACTTTTTACAAAAGTGAGAAAATCATTTTTGTTTGACACTAAAATAAAAATTTTCGATTTTTAGAATGCAAAATAGAACACTTTCTAATGTCCTTGAACAATATAAAAACATAATTTTCAGAAACAATTTTATAATTAAAGAAATTGTAAATTTCAAAATGTGTCCCATATCCCCCCCCCCCCCCCACTGACAGGGAGGTATGGGACAACTATAAAACAATGTATTATAAGAAGCAAATATTATAGTGTCAGGTATATTTACAATACAACAAAGATTGTAGGTTCATAATGTCTGTGCTACAATATCAAATTCCAGTATCTTCATCACTGGAAGGATAATTCAGGATTGTTAATCAGAAATGATATTAAGAAATCATCTATTCAATTTATTTATATTTTGAAGTAAATGAATATATTTTCGATGTTATAATTAATATACTATCCTTTAAAAATATTTGCATATTAGCAATTTACGCTCATCTTATTAAAAAGTATAGTCCCATTCCCCCCCTTTGCTGGCATGTCCCATTCCTCTCTCTACCTTCTTTTATATTAAACTTCTTGTATAAACAGAAATACTGCTTTTAGGCATAGTTTAAATTATGGATAATACACAGTATAACGTTCCATAAATAGGGAAATTATTACACCTATGCATAAACAAATCATTAGTATACAGAAAACATACAAAATATATGAAGCAAATTTACTTTTGATTCTTGAAATAATCTTTTTCTTTATACAATTGCAAGCTTACATAGATCAGCTACTTTTTTCAATTGAAGATTGGGCTACCATTGCTTCACCTAATCTGTGTTTGATGAAATATTTAGAATGATACCTAAAGAGAAAAACCTACTGTCCCATTTGACCCCACTCTCCCCTATATGTAAAGTAAATCCTCATTTATATGTATTGCATTTATCTGTTTTTTATAATTAATTATACATTATATTCCTTAAATTATTTTCTTATCTTTTTCAGTGTAAATTTTTTTAAATTGTATACATTTTTTGTTGCCGTGGGGGAGGGGATTCCTACGGAATTAGTACAAATGAGATTTTCAATATATTTTACATTAATTCAGATGTTAGGAAATTTTATTTTAACCTTTATTTCTTAAATTAGGAATACTTACAGATTCTAAAATGATCATTATTTGGTTAATGACACCCTATGCATAAAAAAGCATTAATTTTAAAACAACAAATTTTACCTCTCCAATTTTTTTTTAATTTGAAGCACACAGATGGAGCAATGTTTCTACCAAGTTTTAGAAAAATTCATAATGATTCATTTTATTTATGGGCCATTATAGTCAGCCCTTTTTTTGGGTGTTATTTTCAGTTTGCACATAATAAAAAGTAAAGAAATGAAAATTTACTATTGTTTTGATATGAAATATGCATTCTTTGTACAAATAGCTTCAAATTGGTACCAGAAACGTAGAATTTGAGCGACTACCGTAATTTCCGGCCTATAATCCGCATCGGCGTATAATCCGCAGCCGCAATTTTTAGCCCTTATAAAAAAATTTCAGCAGATAATCCGCATCGGCGTATAATCCGCAGATTATACGCCGGACTATGCGAGAATTACTCATCGTTTTCAACATTCCAAAGTACTACTAATAAACCACCTCCCTATTTATTTAGTTGCTCTATTTAAATGATAATTGTAAGAAAATAACTTTAAAATAATAATAATAAAATAATTACAAGTTTAAAAATACAAATAATTTTTTTCATCCAATTTTATACCTAAAACGTTGAATGTCTTGTGAATACAGATAATTCTGTAATAATTGCTGTTTTTAAATCATCTTCCGCTTTTTAAATAGCATTCTGTTTAAATTCTGCAGTGTTAAATAACAATCTTTCTCTTAGACATTATTATAACTTTAAATGTGATATACCATCAAATACGTTTTGGTTTTTAATATAAATTACAAGGACATAATTCTATTTTATGATCCTCTCCATAGAGGGCAGCAGTAAAATTATGAAACTACGATACGATAATGATTCATTCGATTAATGTGTTATGGATTCCCATTGGTTGCATCGTAATATCAATCATCGTAATCTGTAAAATTGTGGTAATTTTGGGAGGAGCTATTTCATGAATGATTGAGATTGCAATTTTTGAAAGGAATGAGAAACGTTTTGTTCTTCATAGACACATGTTGCCAAAAAGCTAAAAAAATAAAATCATAATCGGAAACCACTCCCACTAGCACGTACACGTCATATGTGAACCAATCACAAGCAACTCCAGGAACGGTCGATAGTAGACAATCGTATCGTTTGATAACTATTTACATTTTTATTTTATGACTGCTGGTAGAAACTGGATGTCTACCCTGAACTTCTGCTTAAAAAATTTTCAGCAGATAATCCGCACCGGTAGATAATCCGCACTTAAAAATTTTGAGGTTTTTTAACAGATAATCCGCGGATTATAGGCTGGAAATTACGGTAATTGTCAAGTTATGGCCATTTATAGACATTGATAAGATTCCAAGATGGCCGCCATTTGGTAAAAATGACCAATTTTCAAATGGCTACATCCCAGCCAATATTGCGAAAATTATTTTTAAATTTCAGATTTGTGGGTTTCGCTACTATGTCTGTCTATGATAAAAATTTTAAAAAAATCTGTGACTATGGTGCAACACCCATTGGTTGAATTCATGTGGAATTCATACACCCAAAGGGAAAATTGACTAAAAGGAAAGGATTTCCGCCTTCAGGAACTTAATCCACTTCCTTCTAAAGCTAATAAAAATGAAAGGCACCGTGTGGCCAATACAAAGAAGCAGTTGAAGATAATTGAATGAAGCGTCTATTCGGACCTATACACCCTAAAAAAGGGAAGAAAAAAGCATAAAACTATAAGATATTTTGCAATACAAAGGGAGACACAAGGTGACCATACATCCGAATCCGATAGTAGCCATTAGAATCTGACCATATATGCGGTGTATTTTAACACATAATTCTTATTCAGTCAGTCCGGACTTATAAAAAATGACCTTATAAACGGGTGACCATATATCCGGTACTGACTATAAACACCTTTTTTTATACTTTAAAAAGGGTCTGAAAAAAGGTTTACACAGGGCCCTTAGCTATATCTTATACTATAACGCGAGCAAAAATTGTGTGTGTGTGTGTATGTAAATTTTATCTTGAGAACGGCTCTAACGATTTTGATTAAATTTTGCACCCTACCGTTTTCGGGCACGAAAAGACCATTGGGGTGGGTCTCGTGTTCGAGAAAATTCGATTAGTGGGTGATTCTGGGTCATAATGGGTCAGGGTCAAGCTAATTATATCTAAAGAACGGCTCAATCGATTTTGACCAAATTTTGCATCCAACCATTTTCGGGCACGAGAAGACAATTGGGCTAGGTCACATGTTTGAGAAATTTCGATTTGTGGGTCATTTTTGGGTCACTGTGGGTCTAGATATTTTTATCTAAAAAACGGCTCTAACAATTTTCACTAAACTCTATATTCTACAGTTTTGGATTACAAGAAGATCATTGGGCTAAGCCACATGTTCGAGAAAATTTGATTAGGGGGTCATTTTTGGGTTACCGTGGGTCAAGCTAAGTTTATCTAGATAATGGCTCTAACGATTTTGACGAAATTTTGCACCCTACTGTTTTCGGGTACGAAAAGACGATTGGGAAGGGTCACGTGTTCGAGAAAATTCGATTAGTGGGTCATTTTGGGTCATAATGTGTCAGGGTCAAGCTAATTATATCTAGAGAAAAGTTCAATCGATTTTGACTAAATTTTGTATTTAACCATTTTAGGGCGCGAAAAGACCATTGGGATGGGTCTCATGTTCGAGAAAATTCTATTAGTGGGTCATTTTGTATCATAATGGGTCGGGGTCAAGCTAATTACATCTAGAGAGAAATTATATCTATGTCAAGCTAATTATATCTAAAGAACAGCTCAATCGATTTTGACTAAATTTTGTATCTAACCATTTTCGAGCACGAAAAGACCATTGGGATGGGTCACGTGTTCGAAAAAATTTGATTAGTGGGTCATTTTTGGGTCACTGTGGGTCAAGCTATTTTTATCTAAAAAACGGCTCTAACGATTTTTACTAAAGTCTATATTCTACAGTTTTGGATTACAAGAAGACCATTAGGCTAAGTCGCATTTTCAAGAAAATTCGATTAGTGGGTCATTTTTGGGTCACCGTGGGTCAATCTATCTAGATAACGGCTTCAACGATTTTGACGAAATTTTGCACCCTACTGTTTTCGGTCACGAAAAGTCCATTGGGATGGGTCTTGTGTTCAAGAAAATTAGGTTAGTGGGTCATTTTGGGTCAAGCTAATTATATCTAAAGAACGGCTCAATCGATTTTCACCAAATTTTGTATCTAACCATTTTTGGGCATGCAAAGACCATTGGGATAGGTCACGTGTTCAAGAAAATTCGATTAGTGGGTCATTTTGGGGTCACCGTGGGTCAATCTAAGTTATCTAGACAACGGCTCTAACGATTTTGACGAAATTTTGCACCCTACTGTTTTCGGGCACGTAAAGACCATTGAGATGGGTCTCGTGTTCGAGAAAATTAGATTAGTGGGTAATTTTGGGTCATAATGGGTCAGGGTCAAGCTAATTATATCTAGAGAATGACTCAATCGATTTTGACTAAATTTTATATCTAACAATTTTCGGGCACAAAAAGACCATTGGGATGGGTAACATGTTCAAGAAAATTCGATTAGTGGGTCATTTTTGGGTCACCGTGGGTCCAGCTAAGTTTATCTAGATAACGGCTCTACTATTTTGATGAAATTTCGTAAGCTATTGTTTTCGGGCACAAAAAGACCATTGGGATGGGTCACGTGTTTGAGAAAATTCGATTAGTGGGTCATTATGAGTCAGGGTCAAGCTAATTACATCTAAAAACGGCTCAAGACATTTTTAGAATTTTTTTTACTATATGGCCGTTTCTGGTCATGAGATAACGTTTGGGCTAAGTCACATGTTCGAGAAAATTCAATTAGTGGGTCATTTTGGGTCACAATGGGCCAGAGTCAAGCTAATTGAATCTAAAAACATGCTGAAAACATTTTGACCAAATTTTCTATTGTACCGTTTCTGGGCATGAGAAGAGAATTGGGCTAAGTCACATGTTCGACTAAATTCAATTAGTGGGTCATTTTGGGTCACAATGGGTCAGGGTCCAGCTAATTTTATCTAAAAAAGGGCTTAAACGATTTTGACTAAATTTTGTATTCTATCATTTTCGAGCTCGAGAAGACCATTGGGCTAGGTCGCATGTTCAATAAAATTCGATTAGTGGGTCATTTTGGCTCACAATGGGTCAGGGTCAAGCTAATTGTATTTAAAAAGCGCTTTAAAACATTTTGTATAATACCGTTTCCGAGAATGATAAGATTATTGGGCAGGGTCGCATGTCAAAGAAAATTCAATCATTGGATCATTTTGGGTCCTAATGGACCAGTATCAAGGACAATATAAAACCAGTGGGCTGGGTCGCATGCTCAAGAAAATTCCATTAGTGGGTCATTTTGGTGATAATGGGTCGGGGTCAGGCTAAGGGCATCCGTCTCAAAAATGTTCAAACAATTTTGACAATTTTTTTTTGTTATACCGTTTCACAGAACAAAAAGACCATTGAAATAGCTCACACGTTCGATAAATTTCGGTTAGTGGTTTTTTGAATCAACGTGGGTCAAGCTTATTTTATCTAGAATATGACTAATGATTTTCACTAAATTTTGTATTCCATCGTTTTCAGGCTCGAGAAGAGTATTGTAATAGGTCGCATGTTCGAAAAAATTCGATTAGTGCGTCAGGGTCAAGCTAATTGTATCTAAAACAGCAAGAATGATTTAGTGGGAATAATATATCGAGATAAACACAAAGCTTATTTTGACTGAGCTTAGCTCGGTCATTCCTGCTAGTTTTGTTCTTAAAGAGGGCCACAAATATGGTTTAAGAATTTACCTTAAAAAAAAATTAAGGTCCCTGAAAATGTTTTTTACATGCCAGCTCCCTTTAAAACAGCTAGCCCAAGAGAGAAAATTCAATAATTAAGATGTTTTGTACTGCTGATATTATTAATGAAAAATGTAACGAAAAAAAATCGAGGTAATTAACAAATGATGCAAATAGTAAAATAGCTTAGTTTGTTTTTTCAAAAAGATAAAATTTAGACTTAAGTTAGGAGAAAAAAAAAAAAAATACGTTTCTACAGAAAATCTATAGAGGAAAGGAAGTTAAAGTAAGAAAAATAATATACATTGAATGAAAACTACTGCTCATCCTCATAGGTATGCCCTCCTCCCGAAATAATAACCATGAATGGATGTAAAATTTCATCTTGTTTTGAAAAAATAAATTCATATTTACTTATAAATGAAAAAAAACATTTGAAATTTCTTATAAATTAAAATTTATCATTTAAATTAGTAGGGAGTACATCATTATTAAATTTTATCATTTAAATTACATTACCATTATTAAATTATATCATTTAATAATACTGTTTGTGAGCAATAAAATCAGAGTTTGATTGCTCCGCCTACATCACAAGGAATTAATAATTTACTCTCAAGCAAAGTTTAAATTAGTAGGGAGTACATCATTACAGTCAAACCCCGTTATAGCGAACCCTGTATATAATGAACTCATGGATATAACGAACGAAATTTTTGGTCCCGCTGACTTTCTATTGTATTTAATGCTAATTTATCATTTTATAGCGAACCTCTGAAATCTTAAGAATCGGCTAAAACGAACTATTTTTTTTAGTTGACCACTGATTTTTTTAAAACTTTTCCGTAGCTGTAAAAACAACACTTCGAGTCTAATTTCATAAGAAAATGTATGCCGGTTAGCAAAACACGGTGCAAATGAGCGATAAGTCTGTTTATTAAAGGGTAGAAACAACTGCATTCATTCCCTTTTACGATAGACAATCTGCAGGTGAAACTAACAATTAAAGTTCAAGGTAAAATGAATTTATTTCTATTTGTCTTCATTTTTAGTTAATTTAATTAGTATTGTGTCAGTTTATTGCAATGGATTTAGTCAATTAATTAATTAGTGATCATTTTTAATAGATTTTATGTATCATTTTGTAACACATTGTTATTGAATATACATAGCAAGTAATGAGCTATACATTTTGTGAACTCTAACATTTTTCTTAGCGGTTCGGATGTAGCGAACAAAACCTTTGGTCCCTTGGAGTTCGTTATAACAGGGTTCGACTGTATTAAATTTTATCATTTAAATTACATTACCATTATTAAATTATATCATTTAATAATACTGCTTGTGAGCAATAAAATCAGAGTTTGATTGCTCCGCCTACATCACAAGGAATTAATAATTTACTCTCAAGCAAAGTTTGCTATTAATTTGTTTAATGTTTTTAAAGGTATATCTGATAACTGCATACATATTATTATGTTATTAATGACACACAGTGTTGAACTCAGACACTTTTCTCCAGAAGGGATTACTGTGGCTCAAGTGTGTGTGTGTGTGTGGGGGGGGGGGGGGGGTATGTCCCCCACCACACAGGCCACCCCCTGAATTCAACATTGATGACACAAGAGACATTATGTTTTATTATTCACTTGCTATTTCACATAACATCCCAAATGGCATCAAGCTATCAGCATCACTGAAAGTCATATAAGGAAAAATATTAAATATGTATCCAAATATAGATACATCCTTTAATAACACACAGTGTTAAAGGTTACAAATTATATTTTGAAAGTAAAGTTATCAAGAAAAGACATACATGATTTAAAAAAAAAATGTATCTTAATTGTATAAAATCAAAGCAAGATTAATGAATATGACTAATATATTAATTTGAAAATCCCTTACCCCCACCATAAAAAAAGCTTTACATTTTTTCAAAAGGGTTTTCATATCAATAATTTTCTTTCATCACAATCTTAAAATTTTATCATGTAATAATAATAATAAAAAAAAAAAAAAAAAAAAAAAAAAAAAAAAAAATCAATCTTTATTTTTATTAACGGGAAAATGTTTTTTTGAGATAATATAAGACAATAACACGTAATTTATAATTAAAAAATGAGACTACCAAAGCGGTGTTTGAATATTAATTTACTATATTATTTTACACTTAGTTTTTCTAGATATCATAAAATCATTGCGTTTGACATACCTAGCGGTATCACGTGAAAAACTACAAAAAAAAAAATGCTGTTCTACGGATCGTTCTAAATACAATACATAAGCGATCAACATAAGAAAATTTATGAATGGTGTGCAAGGTCATAAAAACAAGAGATTTATAAGTGATTTTTTCCCTACTGTTTCATGATCTAATTTTTATTAGAGAAAATGGGTGTTTCTACTAATCTCAAGTTACAATAAAAACTCACCCATTATTTAAAATGATTTTTTCCTTATTATTCTACATTGAATTTAAGTTAAAAAGCTCTATTTTTTTCTTAGTCGATATCTAACTGCAAAATCATATTGATACTCGCAAATTTTAAAGGGCAGGCAATCCATTTAATACACACAGGGCGCAATCAGTCTGGCGGATAACAGGTAGTGTTTTTAATGCAGTAATTTTTAACTTCTGCAAATAATAAATTAAAAATTGATTATGTTGATTTTTAAAATACCTCATAAGATAATACTATTGAAAATAATATTTTTTTCCCAGAAGAAATTTCTTTTACTAAATTATACGTTATACGTTTCTTGCTTAACTGTTATTTGTATGTTTATAAGGCCACGCCTTATTATTAATGTTTACATTTTACATCATCCTATCGATATTAATGTTTAATTAAAAATACGCAAAAATTTTATTTTTCGCGAAATAATGGGTCAAGACAAATTTATCTTGTTAATTTTTTTAAGTTTTCTTGCAACATGTGGTAATTGTTTTTCTATTGTTTCGTAAACATTATTATTATTATCTATGTAAGTCAAGTTTGAAATGTTGAACTGTAAAAAATAAAGTGTATGCTTAATGAAAATTATAACTCGTAAATTTTACCATTCTGATTAAGGCACACTCTTTTTTTATGTACAATTGTTTATACTCTCTTTGATATATTTGTATTTTAATGTTATATTTTCAAAAAATTATATTAAATATTATAGAACTGATTTAAAATATCTTTCATTTTTACTGCTTTCAGGGGTCGATCCAGGCAAAACTTGGGGCCTTAGGGCTAGAGATGCAACGAATATTCGGCCGAAGCCGAATATTCGGCCCATTCGGCCTGTCTGCCGAATATTCGGCTTCGGCCGAATATCAAGTCTATTATTCGGCCTTGGCCGAATACTAATACTAATAAATGTTTTTATATTTACACAGTATAACTTTTTAATTTGACAATTTATATTCATCATGTATAATGAAAATTTTATTTGAAATTAACAAACACTTTTTTCCCCATTAACTTTCATACCTCGAATGGATTTTATCTACCCATTTTTATATAAGAGGCTAATTTAGGAATCATGTTAAAAAAATTTTATGCTGTATCAATAAGTACAAAAAATATCTGTAATAAGCTAACATAATCTGTTAAATTTAAATTTAATCAATAGAGTCAAAACACTGTATTAAACACTAGTGTTGTGAAGGAAATTTTCCCCTTGTTATTAATAAACTTTATAACATACAAACATGCTTATTATAACTACTTAAAAGGTGACATAAACATATCTCATAGATCTCAGGGTTGCGTTAAATAATATTTTTTATATGTTTCTGTCACCTTTTAAGTAGTTTGAACTACACACGTTGAACTAATTTCTTCTTAGGAATTTTTAACTCATTAATTTGTATATCAGTTAATCTTGAACATGCTAATGGCGAATGATTAAAATGTGTAAAACGATTTTTTTACCTACAACAATGAAATCATTTATTGATCTTTGGTATGTTAGAGCATCAGATACTGTTAAATGCAATGAGTGTAATTTGCTTTTCCTTACAGATATTTCCTTCCTCTGAATCTGAAAACATTCACTATACACTTCTTAATAGTTCTATCTGCTGACAGCAAAGAAAAAAAATAATGATAAAAAAAAAAATTGTTAATTCTGAGCTTTATATAGTCTACAATGATCTCTTCCCACCATTTTAGAGGGTATTTCTTTTATCCTTTCTATCAGTAGTTTTTCTTAAGATATTAAGATTTTATTTTTTTATTTTATTTCATCTGAAAGCTTGAAACTTATGTTTCCCAGTACTTTTAAAATTTTGTCATTATTTTAAAATGTAACAACAACACACATAATATCTGTTAAAATGTAACTAGACAGTACCTGATGAGGAACTTTTGCTAAGGATTTCTTTTTTTGGCTGAATTATATTATTGAGGCAATTTTTAGGCCGAACATAGCCGAATATTTTTTCAGAGTAAAATAATGCTTTCAAAAATTAAAAATTTGTATATAAATAATTTTTTAAAAGAAAATAATACATTTTAATTGTGAAATATATAAGAATTGTGCATATAGTGCATACTATATTTTGTTTTTAGGCAAAAATAAGTTCATTATTCGGCCGCCGAATAGGCCGAATATTCGGCTGTAACTTGGCCGAATATTCGGTATTCGGTTATTCGGCCAAACCACTATTCGTTGCATCACTACTTAGGGCCCCTTCACAAAACCCCATTTAATAAAACAGGCCCCTTCACAAAATTCCTTTCAATAAAATAGCCCCTTTCACAAAACTCTATTCCATAAAAACATGCTCTTCATTATTTATATTGTTAGGTTTTAATTGCAACAAAAACAAGCTCACCAGAAAGGGAAACTTTAGCAGAAGGACTTGAAGTTATTATTAATAAATGCTTGGTTCAAATTTCTGTAACTGAATTTCATATTTCATTACAATATGTTACTTTTCACAAAAATAAAGTAAATTTCACAAAAAAATGTAACACATTTCACAAAAATAACTTTTACTTTTCACAAAATGGGCCCCAAGAAAAAATCGCAGCATCGACTCCTGGCTTTTTATTTAATTATTTCAGTAATTTGTTGTAAAAGAGATTAAATTACTTGATTTAATTAAATCATTGTTCTAAGGACAGCGTTACATCAACTTATAAAAAGGATTAACATTTTGTTTCTGATATTAAATCCAGGGTTCGCACAGACTCCTTAGACTCCTTGGAAACTCCTTAGAAATGAAAACATTCCCAAGTAGTACTTAGAACTACTTAGATAAGCAAACCACTACTTAGAAACTCCTTATATTCTATTGCGGTTTCGGACGCAGGAGATATTGCTGCCGAGGGAAAAAAAATCGTGATTGAAAAACGCACGGTAAATAGTTTATGCTCGTCATTCAATCTGAAGCACAACATTGATTGGGTAGGGTAATCTTAATAGTAGGGCTCCCACTAGGTCCGTTTTTCAATTATTAGGTCCGTAAAGTCCGTTTTTCGACACTGTTAGCCGACCTTTATTTTAAATTTTATCGATGTTTGGCATTTAACCAAGAATTTCCGAAAAAATCTCTTTTTTCTCAAATATGTTAAAAAAAAATACCGTCAAATTTCGTCAATCGATCGCGGAAGAAATTCATAAATTTTGTCAAGGGATCGAAATAAAACGTGAATTCCATTAGAGGATCGCAAAAAAACGCGTATTTCCCGAGAAGATCCCGAAAAACACGTGAATTTCCTCAAAAGATCGCGAAAAACACGCGAATTTCCTCAAAGGATTGCGAAAAACGCGAATTTCCTCTAAGGATCTCGCGAAAAGTACGCGAATTTTGTCAAAGGATTGCAAAAAACACGCTGTTTCCATCGAAAGATCGCGAAAAAGACGTCAGATTCGTTAAACAATCGAAATAAAACGCGAATTCCATTAAAAAATCGCGAATTTTCCCAGAAGGTCGCGAAAAAAACCCACGAATTTCTCCCAGAAGATCGCGAATTTCCCCCACAAGATCGCGAAAAAAACGCGAATTTCATCATAAGATCGCAAAAAAAATGCGAATTCGTCAAAATTTCACCTTCAAAGAAAGCGATTACTGCTGTTCTAAAAGAATAAATTCAAAACTTGTTATATTTTATGTTGTATGTTGCATTTAGCATTTTTTTTTTTTTTTTTGCCTTTTAAAATTTTCCTTAAGATGTATCATGTACGTAATATGCATAATAAGTGTTTGGGGTTTTACTAATCTCTATTTATATGACGTAGGAGTGATTCTAGTCCGAATTTTCTGAAAATGTAAGGCATTCATTTCCGAAAATTTAAAAAAATCGGTCATCAGCCCGAAAATTCGGACATATGGTCGCGAAAAAAATTAATTTTGTCAATAGTTTCCAGAAAAATCACCAATTTCGTCAAAGGATTGCGGGGGAAAATGCAAATTTCATCAAAGAATTGCGAAAAAAAACGCAAATTTTGTCAAATAATTGCAAAAAACCCCGCAAATTTCGTTAAAAGATCGCGAAAAAAATCAAAAATTTCGTCAAAAGATCGCGAAAAAACCTACAAATTTTCGAAAGATCGCGAAAACCCAAAAACTTCATTAAAAGATCGCGAAAAAACCACAAATTTCGTCAAAAGATTGCGAAAAAAACCCCACAAATTGCATCAAAAGAGCGCATAAAAACCCACAAATTTTGTCAAAAGATCGCGAAAAAACCCACAAATTTCGTCCAAACATCGCGAAAAAACCTACAGATTTTTGAAAGATCGAGAAAACCCAAAAATTTCGTCAACAGATCGTGATAAAACGGCAAATTTCGTCAAAAGATCGCGAAAAATCGACAAATTTCGTCAAAAGATCGCGAAAAAAGCCACAAATTGCATCAAAAGAGCGCGTAAAAACCCACAAATTTTATCAAAAGATCGCGAAAAATCCACAAATTTCGTCAAAAGCTCGCGAAAACCCCCACAAATTTCGTTAAAATATCGCGAAAAAACGCGAATTTTGTCAGAGCCACCAAGAAAATACTTATAGCTAGTGCCGGGAGTGGATTTCCCCCCCACCCCTCTCTGGTGTAACTTTTCAGAAGATTTGCTGTGAATTTCAGAATTTTTTTTTTACTCAGAATCACCCCTGTGACATGACCATTGGTCACTGCATAAAAAAGTAGATTGTTAATTTTGTATTTAAACTTAGGAAATCAATAAGCAATATATTGTGAATACTGTGCAATTTCAGCACTAACAATTAGATTCTAATAGAGTAAAATTTGTTTTTGAAATGTTTTTCTCTCCAAATTGGGCATTAAATTAGAGTGTGCATACCACATAACGATGCAGCACATAAAAAGATCGACAACAACAACAACAATAAAAAAAATGGCAAATCCTTAAAAATTTTTTGACTCCTTGGATTTTTTGGGTACTCCTTGGATTTTTTTCTTCCCAACTCTGTATGAACCCTGTAAATCTGGGAAAATATCCTCACTACTTTAATGGAAGTAATCTCATCTGTTAATTATGGTCTGCGCCAGGGACTTCAAAGATACCTTGTTGTTATAGGGGCCTTGGCTCAGTCTTAAGAAAGAAAATTTTTATGCTGAATATTATAAACAGTCACACAAATGGAACAGAGAGCAATAAAAAATTTCTATTCTTGTATGGCGATCTTATGTCGTTGTCGACTTACGTTATATATTTCGTAATACATTATTATATGGCTTATTTATGCATTATATTAACTGCTCTTCAATGTATGTATTAACTAATATAAATATTGAACAAATTGAGATATAAATTTCCAACTGGTTGAAAAATGTCTGGACCAGGATATGAACCAGGGATCTCTTGGCTGAAGCTGCCAATGCTCTGCCTTCTGAGCATCTGCTGTTTTCGTCTGGGATAGCTGACTTGATTATTCATGACAAGTAGACTTTACTCTTTTATTTGTTCATTCGTGTAAATTTATAACATCAGATCACATGCTATCAGTGCATTTTCCCTTGCACTTTAAAATGTAACTGTAACGATTGTTAAAAGATGTTTGTCTTTTTTATTTTAACACTTTCCAACATAGTTGAAAAGTGTTTATGAATTCAGTTTGTCTGGCTCTCTGGGTCCATGCCAGGGTCGTACTGGCCCACCGGGCAACGAGGCAAATGCCCGGTGCGCCCATCGTCTTTTTTTTTTTTTTAAGCACGCTTAAAGTTGTGTATTCTGAAAGGCATAAAATTTTCAAAAATTTTCATTTGGAAAATTAAAAAGTAATGCTTTTTATCTCTTAAAGTATAGCATAAGCAAACTATGTGTGATCAAAGACAATTAGATAACCCAATTTCGAGATAATAGAAGTTATTGACAATCAGATATGCCATTATTACCCATGGTATCCTGGACCAGACTTTGTTTCAAAGCTTGTACTGAAGATAAATTCTAAGAAAAATAATATTAAGTATTAACTTATTTAGATATACGCCTAAATAAGTTCTGCTCTAAGAATGCTTCTAATAAGTCTGCGTCTAATATGTTTGCATATTTTCTGCGTCTAAGTATTTAGCGACCCTGGTGTTGTCAGGTATTTTTGTATTTCTGTCTTTTGTGCAAGTATAAGCGACGAAACACTGTATAAGAAACATATTCTCATTTTAAATGGATTCATTGGCAGAGAATTTGATAGTCATGGCGCCCTGGTCCAGATTTTATTCAGTACCCCGAAGAATAGTAACTTCCACATAAATTAATATTAGTATTAATAACGTATTTAGCATATTTTCTGTCAAATATTAAGCGCCCGGGGTTGCTGCCCGGTAGTTTGATATTTCTGCTTTTTGTAAAAGTACAAAAGACAAGAATAAAAAGGGAATGACAATTTAAGACAGCATATTTTTATTTTTATTTCATTTGGTCCCATTGTCAGAGGCGGCTTTGGTAATCATGACGCCCTTGTTCTGATTTTTTAAAGCGTTTCTGTAAAAATAACTTTCAAAAAACTAATATCGTGTTTTTGTAATCATGGCGCCCTTGGTCAGATATTTTTCAGTGCCTCTTTAAAAATGCCTTTCAAAAAGTTATTATCGTGTTTTTCTAATCATGCGCCCTTGGTCAGATACTTTTCAGCGCCTCTGTAAAAATGCCTTTCAAAAAGTTATTATCGTGTTTTTCTAATCATGCGCCCTTGATCAGATTTTTTTCAGCGCCTCTGTAAACCTGCTTTTCAGAAAACTATATCGTGTTTTTGTAATCATGGCGTCCTTGGTCAGATTTTTTCAGCGCCTCTGTTAAAATAAGGTAAAAAAATAACTAATATCGTGTTTTTGTAATCATGGCGCCCTTGGTCAGATATTTTTCAGCGCCTCTGTAAAGATGCGTTTCAAAAAGCTATTATCGTGTTTTTGTAATCATGACGCCCTTGGTCAGATTTTTTTTCGTCAACTCTGTAAAAATAAATTTCAAAAAACTAAATCGTGTTTTTGAAATTATGGTGCCCTTGGTCAGATTTCTTCAGCGCCTCTGTAAAAATAACTTTCAAAAAACTAACATCGTGTTTTTGTAATCATGGCGCCCTTGGTCAGATATTTTTCAGCGCCTCTGTAAAAATGCCTTTCAAAAAGCTATTATCGTGTTTTTCTAATCATGCGCCCTTGGTCAGATTTTTTTCAGCGCCTCTGTAAAACTGCTTTTCAGAAAACTATATCGTGTTTTTGTAATCATGGCGCCCTTGGTCAGATATTTTTCAGTGCCTCTTTAAAAATGCCTTTCAAAAAGTTATTATCGTGTTTTTTTAATCATGCGCCCTTGGTCAGATATTTTTCAGCGCCTCTGTAAAAATGCCTTTCAAAAAGTTATTATCGTGTTTTTCTAATCATGCGCCCTTGATCAGATTTTTTTCAGCGCCTCTGTAAACCTGCTTTTCAGAAAACTATATTGTGTTTTTGTAATCATGGCGTCCTTGGTCAGATTTTTTCAGCGCCTCTGTTAAAATAAGGTAAAAAAATAACTAATATCGTGTTTTTGTAATCATGGCGCCCTTGGTCAGATATTTTTCAGCGCCTCTGTAAAGATGCGTTTCAAAAAGCTATTATCGTGTTTTTGTAATCATGACGCCCTTGGTCAGATTTTTTTTCGGCAACTCTGTAAAAATAAATTTCAAAAAACTAAATCGTGTTTTTGAAATTATGGTGCCCTTGGTCAGATTTCTTCAGCGCCTCTGTAAAAATAACTTTCAAAAAACTAACATCGTGTTTTTCTAATCATGGCGCCCTTGGTTGTTAGCCATATTCCCACTTTTCTTATCAATTGCATTATCTTTATTTTATTCAACTAAATGTTCAGCTAATTTATTTTTGTCCATTTGTGTAGCTATTTATTTGTTTTAAAGAGAACTTGCATCGTATCATCGGACTTTTACATCGCGATGTTTTTCCAGCCGAGCTCTATCGTATATCGTTTTCGAACTGAGCGGTAACTCCGTTGGCCGGTAGGTGGCGTTGCCTGTCCACGAGTGCTCTTTTTCGCCTTTGGCGCGGCACGTGCCTATGCAAATTACCTTTTCCCACGTGCGATGGAAGGAGGGCGTTTCCGATTGCAGCTTCTCTGCGGAGCAGCTCTCGGTGCTTGCCGATATAGATAAAAGGAACGGCGTGATAGCTGTTGGGGAACGTTTGTTTTGATACATGCTGGTCGTCTTTCTTTCTGTGTTTTTGATGTCTGCCGCTCTGATGTTTATTTAATGGATATGAAGTTTGTTATTGAGTTTTACGTACGATGGAGTTGCTGAGAGAATGTTTTTAATCTTTAGATCTTCGCTAATTCTACGATGTTTTTCTTCAAGTTTAAAGATGAAATAGAGTGATGAATTCTTTTACGACAGGTGACATTTTTCGTTTGCATTTTGATTTAGAGTGAATATATTATGGCATGAGCTCCGGAGGGATTATTTTAAAGTATTGTTTTATTACGTTAATTTTTCTGCACGATATAAAGTTAATCAATATTTGTTTGTTTAATTTCAAACCCTTTATTTTTAAACTATCGTATTTTATCATGAAAGAATTTTAATAAATTTAAGTTTTCTTTTATTTATCTGGTCATCATTTCTTCTTACACTTACTGCATAAAAACAAATATATCTCTCTCTCTGCATATTTAGGGGATGCTTCTTACTGCGAATTTTTATCTGCTTAGTTTTAGGATGTATTATTGAAGTGCTTTATAAAAGTAATAGATCATTTTTAAGTACTAGTTATATGAGTAGTCTCATATAACATTTTTGGTTATGGGCATCTAATACCCACGCAGAGATAGTTTCTGTTTAGCTATGCTTTATATAGTGCAGTAAAGTGTAACTACGGCCCAAGGAGGATTAAGAGATAGTTTTATTAGGGGGGGCCGTTAGTTTTCGTACGATGACCGATAATTAGAATTTTTTTTTTATAATTTCGTTTTTGAAGTAATAATTTGAAAAGAGAAAGGAAATAGGTTAGAATTAGAGTTTTTAAGAAATTTTTAATACAAAATGTTTTAACTATAAATTTTTTTTGGCTGGTCCATAAAGTTTTTAAATTTGTGAAATTTTTTTTGGTTTAAGTATAAATTTTTCAAAATGATGATGCAGAATCAGATTCAGAAATTAAATGCTAGTAATTATGCCAATTGGCAATCTGATATGAAATATTTATTGATGGAAAGAAATGTTTGGGATATAGTGGCAGAAATAGAGAAACCTCCTGAGCTCAATGCAGATAGTAATGGTGTCGCCGATAAAGATACTAAAGATTATCATATTAGACAGAGATTAGCACTGTCTATGATTTATTTAAATGTGGAACCTAATTTCAGAAGAATTATAGAGGAATGTAGTGATCCAGTAAATGCTTGGAAAAAGCTCCATACTCATTTTTACCCAGACACAAGAAGCCGTCATATGCAAGTTTTCACTGAGTTATGTGAATGCAAAATTGCCAGTGGTGAGAGCATTAATTTATATGCTGCCAGGCTTTTACGAGTGGCGAACCAGCTTAAAAATATAAATAAAAAGTTTGATGACGTATATGTGACATTTCAACTATTGCGATTCTTGCCTCCAAAGTTTGATTCCATGGTACAGGCAATTCTCAGATGGAAAGAGGAGGAGTTTATTTTTAACGATGTGGTGACTTCATTGGTAGCCGAAGAAACCAGGCTTCAACTGAGAGAACGTGATCATAGTAAAGTGTATCCTGAAGCTCAATCATTACAGTACCAGAGAAAAGCTAGAAAGAAGTTGAGCTGTTATTTTTGCAAAAAGCCAGGTCACGTTAAAAGCCAGTGCCATAGTTTCCGAAGGAGTATGTTATCCTGTAACAGAGATAGTTCACCGTCAGCCGAATTTTCATCTCATCGTGATACTTCATTAGTTAGATCCTTTAGCCCTCATAGTGATAAGAGAGTTCCACGACAGTATACAAGATCTCCTGCTAAACATCAACACAGTGATTCTCGTAGACTTGATGACAAAGTGAAAAGAGGCCGATCTAGAGACACTCGTCAGAGAAGTCCTGAACGTAAGTCCTATCTGTCAAACAGTCCAGAACGTAAGTCCTATACTTCATTCTTTTTGTCTCAAGCTAACTTAGTTGATGGAGATGCTGACTGGGTCTTCGACACAGCAGCTTCGCATCATTTTTGTAAAAATAGAGATCTTTTTATTGAATTTACTCCTTTAAATGATGAGCATATGGCTGTAGCCGTTGAAGGTGTAACTTTTCCTATAGAAGGGTGTGGAACTATTAAATTAAAGTTTGGGCAAAGAATCTTAATGTTTAAAGATGTAATGTTTTCTCCTAAATTGAGGCGTAATTTAATATCTGGTCCTCGTTTAGATATAAATGGGGCATGTTTTTCTGGTGAGAGTGGCGAGGTGAAGATATCATGCAACGGACAAACCCTTTTTAAAGCCATTCTTAAAAATGGTGTTTACTATTTATACCCCAAAATTCCTAGCAAAGTTACTAAGAGAGTTAGTTTTGAAGCATCTTCTACCAGTAAGCATGATGATATGTATGTTTGGCACAGAAGGCTGGCACATGTTAGTCCTTATTTGATAGCTCATACATGTAGAAATACAGGTGCTAGGGGTTTGCCAAATTTAAGAGAGGGGGAATTTAAATGTGAATCATGTAAACTTAACAAGTTTAGGAGGACATCTTTTAAATCTAGAAATTTTATTCGATCCAAATCTCCATTGGAACTTTTGTATACTGATGTCTGGGGTCCAAGTCAGGTTGAGGGCAGGCAAGGAGAAAGGTATTTCGTTTCTATAATTGATGATTTTTCCCGTAAAACTTCTTTATACCCTATGAGAGAGAAATCGGAAGTTTTTGAAATTTTAAGGCAACATATTAACCGTGCCGAAAGATTTTTGGGTAGACAGGTTAAGGCCATAAGATCCGACAATGGGGGAGAGTTTGATAATAACAAAATGGAAGAATTTTGTCTTGAAAGGGGAATAAGTCATGAATTTACGAATACTTTTACACCAGAACAGAACGGTATTGTTGAACGGTACAATCAGACTGTAGTAGATGGGGCTAGAACCATGTTAAAAGAAAGTGGCATGGATTTGAATTTTTGGCCAGAGGCAGTTCTCCACTTCACCTATGTTTGGAACCGTTTATGTCACAAAAATCAGACCAAAACCCCTTTTGAACTTTTTGGCAATTATAAACCTTCTGTCAGGCATTTAAAACCATTTGGGTGTTTGGCGTATGTTGGTGTCCCTCGTCAGAAACGGCAAAAACTGGATTCAAAGGCTAGTAGAGGATATCTTGTTGGCTACGCTTTTAGAACAAAAGGTTATAGAGTTTGGTTGCCTGATAGTGACAGAATTGTTGAGACCATTAATGTCTCTTTTAACGAACAAACCAGTTATAGGGATGCGCTAAATGGAGCAGTGCTGGGCGATACTCCAGGAGAGTTTCAGTGGGTTCCTGCTACTAGGAGTGATATCGAGGATGAAGACGTTGTTGAGGAGGTCAGAGCCACCACTGACAGCTCCAACGACTCCCTCGGATCATCTTCTAGGGCAGAGAGTGATGGTCAGGGGTCCTCTTCAGAAAGTGATTCCCCTAGTAAACCTCACACCACATTACGAGATACTCACTGGAGAAGAAAAGTTGTTCCCAGAAATACTGGTATTCGTAGGGATATTTATTATTTTGATATTGATAATGATTCTGATAGGTTAAGGTCTGCAAGGGAAGTGGAGGATTATTGTAAGGAGAATGATTTAATTTTTAGGCCTAATTTGTTTGATTTTAAAGGGAGCAATACTTTTGAGGGAGTAGTTTCTGAACCTAATGTTAACTCTAATGTGAATATTTGTCAGTCACAGTCTTGACTATATGACCCAGTTATTCCTAGAACTTACAAACAAGCAATAAAATCTGATCAAAGGGATGAATGGCAAAAAGCTATGAAAGAGGAGATAAATACTATGTATGATAGAGGCGTATGGCATTTAGAAATTTTACCTTCAAACATCAGCCCTGTAGGTTGTAGATGGGTGTACACTATAAAGAAAGATGACATGGGGAAAATTGCCAGGTTTAAAGCCCGTTTAGTAGCTCAAGGGTTTAAGCAAATTAGAGGAGAATCCTATGAGGAAACTTTTAGTCCCGTGGTTAACTTTAGTGTCATCAGGTTTTTCTTTTCTTTATTAGTATCCTTTAAAGGCTGGTTACACACCCAATGTGATGTCAAATGTGCTTATCTTTATGCTCCTCTTACTGAAAATGTTTATATGTCGCAACCCCCAGGTTTTGTTGAGGTTGGTAAAGAAAGTCTATTTTGTAAGTTGGATAAAGCTATTTATGGTCTACATCAGTCAGGTCGAGTTTGGTTCTTTGTGATAAACCGTGTTCTTTTGGAGATTGGGTTTAAGAAATTAGAGTGGTGTAACTGTGTTTACGTTTTAGACTCGGATTTAGTGTTATTATTGTATGTTGATGATATTGTTTTATTTGGGAAGCATCAAAGGATTATAAATAGAGCTTTAGAACTTTTAAGCAAGTATTTTGATTTAAAGGTCTTAGGAAAAACTAAGAAGTTGCTTGGTGTGGAGTTTGAGGAAAGTGATGAAGGCTTGCGAATTCACCAGCAATCCTATATTAAAGATGTTTGCAAAAGGTTTGAGTCGTACAGGTTTCCCATTTCCTCCTTACCCATAAGCAAGGGCTCTGTTTATTCTAAATCTGATTGTCCTAAGTCTGAGGAAGAGCGTAGAGAGATGTCACAGTTACAATACAGAAGTGTACTGGGTTGTTTGTCCTTTATTGCTAATAGATCCCGTCCCGATATTTCATATGCGGTAAATATAATGAGTCAATTCCAATCAGATCCAGGAATGACACATTGGTATGGCTTACTTAGATTGTTGGGATATGTCAAACATACTATTGATATGACACTTAATTTATCTTGTACAAAACCTCAGTTGATAACTTTTTCTGATGCAGATTTTGCTGCAAATCGAGATGATAGGACCTCGCTGGGTGGTCAAATTGTATTTTTAGGTAACTCTCCCATTTCTTGGCGAACATTTAAAGAGAAAAGTGTGAGTTTGTCAACTATGGAAGCTGAGTTTATTTCAATGACCGAAGCGACAAAAGAACTTCTTTGGTTTGACAGGATTCTAAGTGAATGTTTTTGTAGAAAGGTTGTCACTGGGGAAAAGATGAAGTCAGTTTTGTATGTAGATAATAGGGCTACTATTGATTTTGTAAAATCGCCTATTGAGAATCATAGAAGTCGTCATATCGATGTTAAGCTGTTCTTTGTACGGGATCTGGTTGATAAGAATACTTTTGATTTACTTTTTGTCCGCAGCAAGGATAACCTTGCTGATGTCTTCACTAAGCCGCTCACCAAGTTTGAATTAAAAAGATTTATTGAGCATATCTTTAGATAATTTTGAAGTTTTGTATTTCTTGAAATTTTACTGTTTTTGAATTATAATGTATATATATTTTTTTTTATATTGTTGGTATCATATATATATATATACTTTTCTTTACGGTTTTTGCTTGGTGGACATTTAAATCCCGCCTGAATGTGGTGATACTTCTCGAGGTCCATTTCCGGGTGTCCGAACGGCCCCAAGGAAGCGTCTCGCAGGGGTGCCACTGTAATCTGTCTGAGTGGCATCTGGGGGTGGATTTTCGAGTTGACCATTGCCACAGGAGGGTCTTTTCGCGGGCAGGTTAACTTTTATTTTTGTAAGTCCCATTTTGATTATGTTAATATATGGAACTGTCACTAATTCCCGTCTACCTTGCAAATTACCAGCAGATTTAAAGATTGTACTTTTTGATGGAAATATATGTGTTTGAATTTATTAGGGTTTATAGATTTATGTATAAGAAAAATTATTTTTTTTTTTGCTTGGGCATCCCGGGAGCCTAGGCAGAAATGTATAAATATTCGTATGTTACAATGGTGGATGTTGAAGGATTCCTTTCTGTTAAAATAATGGTTGAAGTGCAGTGGTTCTGTCAAAGTGTGAAAAATCCCTGATCTAAATAATTTACAATATTGTTACAGGTTCCTTGTCTCTATGTGAGAGTATGAGTTGATGAAATCGTGGCGCCACGTAAGGTTGTATGAAAGTTGAATGTATGATATGTATTGTATTCTAAGTTTTTTTTATGTGTAGGTACCTTGTAACTTTAATTGTAATCACTAAATGTCTTATAGACATGTGGAAGAAAATCTGGTATTGACAGCTATTGTTGTAAAAATATTTTTGATTATATTAAAAGTTGTCTAATTGTATTACAGCTCACATAATGTCGTACGGACATGTGGAAGATTATCCTGTTTCGGCACCTACTTTTGTAACTTCTTTTCGCATTTAAATGTCATGAATTTGCATAATATTTGCTTAATTTTTGAATTGAATTTAATTTTTATAGATTTTTGTTTGGAAATTGAAAATGTTGGCATTGTTTGTCTATCTCTGGTGTATGAGACTGGAATTGCTATGTTGAGATGGTTTTTGATGTTGTTGAAATTTTTGATATTTTGAACTGTTTTGGAAGTTCTGTCTTTCTTGAGTCATTAAATTTTGGAATTTGATGTTGAATTGTTTTTAAGAGTTGAATTGTTAATTGTTTTAAAGTTTGATGTTTGTTGTAGAATTGCTATTTAATTGAAATTTTGGAATTTTGAATTGAGTTGCTGGTTGATTTTATTGATATTGTTAATAGTGATATTGTTATTGTATGATACAAACTTTTATTTTACAGTGAAATTACATGGATTGTTAGTCGCTCTGGTGCTCATGTTTTTCGAATTTACTTTTAGGTAGTTTTCGCAGGTAGTTTTTGTTTTATTAGACTTGTTTCAGTTGACTTTAAGTTTTTTTTTTGGACATGTAATTGACTTTGTCTTCTTGGTATTTGGTAGCATTGATAAGAGGGGGGGCATTTGTTAGCCATATTCCCACTTTTCTTATCAATTGCATTATCTTTATTTTATTCAACTAAATGTTCAGCTAATTTATTTTTGTCCATTTGTGTAGCTATTTATTTGTTTTAAAGAGAACTTGCATCGTATCATCGGACTTTTACATCGCGATGTTTTTCCAGCCGAGCTCTATCGTATATCGTTTTCGAACTGAGCGGTAACTCCGTTGGCCGGTAGGTGGCGTTGCCTGTCCACGAGTGCTCTTTTTCGCCTTTGGCGCGGCACGTGCCTATGCAAATTACCTTTTCCCACGTGCGATGGAAGGAGGGCGTTTCCGATTGCAGCTTCTCTGCGGAGCAGCTCTCGGTGCTTGCCGATATAGATAAAAGGAACGGCGTGATAGCTGTTGGGGAACGTTTGTTTTGATACATGCTGGTCGTCTTTCTTTCTGTGTTTTTGATGTCTGCCGCTCTGATGTTTATTTAACGGATATGAAGTTTGTTATTGAGTTTTACGTACGATGGAGTTGCTGAGAGAATGTTTTTAATCTTTGGATCTTCGCTAATTCTACGATGTTTTTCTTCAAGTTTAAAGATGAAATAGAGTGATGAATTCTTTTACGACAGGTGACATTTTTCGTTTGCATTTTGATTTAGAGTGAATATATTATGGCATGAGCTCCGGAGGGATTATTTTAAAGTATTGTTTTATTACGTTAATTTTTCTGCACGATATAAAGTTAATCAATATTTGTTTGTTTAATTTCAAACCCTTTATTTTTAAACTATCGTATTTTATCATGAAAGAATTTTAATAAATTTAAGTTTTCTTTTATTTATCTGGTCATCATTTCTTCTTACACTTACTGCATAAAAACAAATATATCTCTCTCTCTGCATATTTAGGGGATGCTTCTTACTGCGAATTTTTATCTGCTTAGTTTTAGGATGTATTATTGAAGTGCTTTATAAAAGTAATAGATCATTTTTAAGTACTAGTTATATGAGTAGTCTCATATAACATTGGTCAGATATTTTTCAGCGCCTCTGTAAAAATGCCTTTCAAAAAGCTATTATCGTGTTTTTCTAATCACGCGCCCTTGGTCAGATTTTTTTCAGCGCCTCTGTAAAACTGCTTTTCAGAAAACTATATCGTGTTTTTGTAATCATGGCGCCCTTGGTCAGATATTTTTCAGCGCCTCTGTAAAAATGCCTTTCAAAAAGCTATTATCGTGTTTTTCTAATCATGCGCCCTTGGTCAGATTTTTTTCAGTGCCTCTGTAAAACTGCTTTTCAGAAAACTATATCGTGTTTTTGTAATCATGGCGCCCTTGGTCAGATATTTTTCAGCGCCTCTGTAAAAATGCCTTTCAAAAAGCTATTATCGTGTTTTTCTAATCATGCGCCCTTGGTCAGATATTTTTCAGCGCCTCCTTAAAGATGCGTTTGAAAAAGCTATTATCATGTTTTTGTAATCATGGCGCCCTTGGTCAGATTTTTTTTCAGCACTTCTGTAAAAATAAATTTCAAAAAACTAAATCGTGTTTTTGAAATTATGGTGGTGCCCTTGGTCAGATTTCTTCAGCGCCTCTGTAAAAATAACTTTCAAAAAACTAACATCGTGTTTTTGTAATCATGACGCCCTTGGTCAATTTTTTTTTTCAGCACCTGTGCAAAAATAAATTTCTAGAAACTAATATCTTGTTTTAGTAGTCATGGCGCCCTTGGTAAAATTTTTTTTCAACGCCTCTGTATAAATAACTTTCAAAAAATTACTATCGTGCTTTTGTCATCACGCCATTCTTGATCAGATTTTTTAAGCGCCTCTCTAAAAAACTAATATCGTGTTTTTGTAATCATGGTGCCCTTGGTCACTTGGTCAGACTTTTCAAGTGCCTCTGTAAAAATAACTTTCAAAAAACTATTATCGTGTTTTTGTAATAGCAACCTCCCCCCCCCCTCCCCCCACAGACACGCACACACATACTTACATACACGTTCACTCTTCACAAACAGACACATAAATTGATACTCTTGTTCTACTAAAGTGGAGCATTCCATAGTTTCCTAATGATAAAATAAGTGTTAGACCGTCAAGACTAATTCTTCACAAGATTTTGCAATGGAAACTTATATAAATTTTGCTTTCGAAAGAAGAAAACGTTAATTTTTCATATATATTTAAAAATTCGATTATACTTTTAGCATCCGAAAATGCCAATATCTAAAAACGTTTTTTTTAAACCGGATCTGCTTAACCGCTTTAAACTTCAAACACTACCTCGATTTATAAATTGAAAAATACACATGTAATGAAAATAAATAGACAAACCACTAAAATTGTAAAAGATGTTTTACAAAAGAATGGGTGAATATAAGTAAAGAGAAGTGCAGTTTGTGTTCAGTTTTCAATGCTGTTAGTCAATAACGTGGGATGGGATCTTGTTCCTAAGAAGACAAATTACCATTTCTGCGGGGTTTCGAGTTAACTAGATAATGGGTTCTATAGACACCCAATGGTTTCTGTAGTAATACCAGATGTGACACTTTTTATTGATTATACTGTATTCTGAGATTTCTGGTGCTCAATATCTTTCTGCTGGAGGTATTTTCCCATGAAATACTAATTAACGCACGACACAAGATTCTTCTTCTTCTTTAAATTTTTTTTCCACATTAAGCAATTAATGTGGTTGGTCACCCAGCTTCCGATTTCTCCTCACTAATGTAAAGTCCCCGGTAGCAGAAATTTCTCCAAGTGTCTGCGACAGATACCTCAGGGGCAAAAAATAATCTGCAGGTAAAATATTTTTACAAGTGAAGCTTTAATTAATTAAATAGTACCGTTTTTAGGCATTCTATAATTTTTTATTAATAATGATCTTAACTTTTTGTATTAACTTATAAGGAGCTAAACATAATATGAAGCAAAATAAAAGGTTCAATGAAAAAGAATCTGCAAGAGAGAAAAGTAAATCTGCGACGTCCGTCTCCCGTCTCGAACTTTCTGCTACCGGGGTAAAGTCTATGGACATTGGATAGATTCATATATTTGAAATATCTCCTCGGGAAATTAATATTTTTAACTTCTATTTTTTGTGTACACTTCCTAAAAGTTTCTTTTTTTTTCTTAGTTCTCAAGATATTTCTAAGGTATAGACTTAATTTTATATGAAGTGTTAAAATCTTACGAGTGTGTCAAGTGTTAAAATTTTAAAAAGAATTCATAGAAAAAAAGATGTTAAAAATGTGAATTTTCCGAGAAGATATTTTAAATATACGAATGCATCAAAAGTTTATAGACTTAGCATTACGGAGGAGAATTTGGAAGTTGAGTGACGAGCCCCCTCAAGTATTTCTATTTTCTTTGACTTTGTTTTTTATTTTGTAATACAAAGCTTAAATATAATTTTGATACATATTACTTTTGAAAAATGTAAATATATTTGAAATTATTGCCTCTTTTCTGGTGCGTTTTTAGTGCGTGTGAGTTGCGGCGAACATTGTAGTTTAAATTTAGCTTATCTGAAATTAAAATAAACAGTAATTTTTAATTAAATATGACTTATTTTAGTGACTAGACGGGACAAAGAGTGAAAATTACGAAAAGCTTTTTTTATTTTTATTTTTTTTTTAATGCTGATTATTTGAAGAGGGTATTCAACTTTTACCGTAGAAAAATACTGATTTATGATGATAAAAAAAAAGTCCTTAATGCACTGCATAATTATATAAGAAAAAAAGCTGACAAAAGTAAAACAATTCATTATTATTATGTAATCGTGTCATAGTCAACAATTTAAAAATGCAATTTTGAGAAAATTTTTATTAGTTTAAATTTTATGTTATAATTATAATATAATGCTTATTGTATTTTTTTTTTTTTTTTCTTACATAGAATCGTCTATTCCAGATTTTGGCCACATAAAGAAGTTTTCCGTGGATAAAGCCGCTAAAATAAAACTCGATTTTCTGAAATTTATAAGTTATGATTACGTGGTAAATCCTTAAAGCAGTTCTCAAAGAAATATTTTTTAACGTTAAATAATGCGAAAAATTCTGCTCATTTACAAACATAAAAATAGTGTTCGACAGAAACCGAATTTCGTTTACCTTCCTAGTTTCGACCGAAAACGAAAGCGAAACTGTTTTAAAAATAAATTTAAAGTAATTAACATAAACATACATATATGCATGTTATCTGAATAATGTTTTGAGTAGAAACAGCAGTACATAATTATTAATTAAAAAATAATTTGATTGAAACAAAAATAATTCAATATAAGGTGCTATAAACATAAAAAATTATTAAAAAATAATTTAATTTAAAAATAACGATTAGTAATACCTTCTAAATTTATCCCCTTGTATGTGAATACATACTATGTGCGGCTCAATAGATGGGAGTGCCGTTTGGGGGAGGCTAGGGAAGGGCATTTATAGTAATATCGAATATTCGACAGTACTTTCGCCGAAACTAAGATTTTGGGCTGAAAACAAAAATGAAACCGAATATTCGGCCAAACTGTACATAAAAGAAAAGACTTGTAGTAGAGGTCTGCACGGGCCGACATTTCCAGGCCCGGGCCCGGCCTGACTCAGAGAAAAAAAAATTCGGCCCGGCCCGTACAAAAAAAAAATATTGGCCCGGCCCGGTAAAAAATTATTTTACCCCAAAAAATTATTTTAATTTATTAAAATTATTTTAATTTTAATTTAATTAATTTTAATTTTAATTTAATTTTAATTTAATAAAAATTATTTTAATTATTTTTTCAAAATTATTTTACCCCACTCATGTAACGTATTAAAATAAGGGTAATCTCATAACCTTTCTATATCTGCCTTTCTTTTGTCAATCCACCGTTAATTTTAGACCTCTGGGCTTAAAATGTTCTAAAGGAATATACTTAGCGGCGGTTTTTTTTTCGTATTCTGGTACGGTATCGTCCACTCATAGGAAAATTATAAGACTAACATAAAATTGTGTCTAAAATCGAATAAAGAATATGGACATATGTTTCTTAATTTTAACTCCCTTCTTCGCCTCAAGAGGGAGCTTTAAAGTTTTGTTTCTTCAAACCTTTAGTATACTGTTTGTGCAAAAATTATAAAATTCACAAAATAAAGTCTTTTCACTCTTCCCTATCTTTTCGTATCAATTTTATTTTTACTACCACCAGGGGACGCCGCCCAGTGAAACATTTTATTTTTAGCCTCAGGCTATTGGTATTTTTCATCTGTTTTTCATAATATTTTGCCTCATTATTTTTCTTCATTGTAGATACTATTCTCCAAGTTCTTGACACATTCTGACAACTCGGGCACTCATTCTGGACCAGCTGTGGCCCATCGGGCCCCTCTCCATTTGTCTGGCTCTAATCACACGCTTCACTTGTTCTTTTACCATTTTTCTTTTTCTTCAAATTTTTTCTTATTCAGTGGTTTGGTTTCTTTTACCATTCTCAATTTCCCTAGTCCTCTCTTACATGAAGTTAACTTTCATCCTTGGTCTGCCCTACTGTCAATTTGGGGCCTAATGCCGCTTCGGGGGAGGGGGGGGGGCGTTTTTTCTACCTTTTCCAGACCCATCATCTAATACCACGTTGGTAAGGATTGGAAGATTAAAATTATCCAAAATACCAAAAATGAAGTCATTGAAGTTTTATTTTAGTTATAGAATTCCCTATTAGCGGATATATTTGTCTGTTTACCTTTCTATTTTTCGATAACGCTCCTTTGTCTTCTATAAACGGAGAAATTCAACATCATTAGACACACTTTAGACATTTAGGGAACTTTAACTTGTATCAAACCTTCTGCCTTTATCGAAAAGAAGAAAATGCTAATCGATTCTAGCTAATGCGCCTAAAATAAAAAATGAGCTACTAAATGTGTCAAAAACTAGCTACTTCGGATTTCGATACAGACTTGAAGAGTCATGTTGGAATCGCTAAGGCACTGGAAAACAATTTCCGTATGAGACAGCCTCCCTCTTAGCAGTTATATATGCCTGGTTATCCTTCCGTTTTTCGATAAAGCTGTCTTGTTTTTGATAAACGGAGAAATTCCACAGCATTTGATATACTTTAGACATTTAGGGAACTTTAACTTGTATCAAACCTTTTGCCTTTATCGAAAAGAAGAAAATGCTAATCGATTCTAGCTAATGCGCCTAAAATAAAAAATGAGCTAGTTAATGTGTCAGAAACTAGCTACTTTGGATTTTGATACAGACTTGAAGAATCATGTTGGAATCGCTAGGCACTGGAAAACAATTTCCGTGTTAGGCAGGTTCCCTCTCAGCAGTTATGTATGTTTGGTTATCCTTCCGTTTTTCGATAAAGCTGTCTTGTTTTTGATAAACGGAGAAATTCCACAGCATTTGATACACTTTAGATGTTTAGGGAACTTTAATTTGTATCAAACCTTTTGCCTTTATCGAAAAGAGGGAAATGCTAATCAATTCTAGCTAATGCGTCTAAAATAAAAAATGAGTTTTTAAATGAGTCATAAAATAGCTACTTTGGATTTCGATACAGACTTACAGAGTCATGTTGGAATCACTAGGTACTGAAAAACAGTTTCCGTGTTAGACAGGTTCCCCCTTGGCAGGTATCTTTACTATCCTTACGTTTTTCGAAAGAAACTTTTGTTTTCGATCAATGGGGAAATTCCACATTATTTGACATTTAGGGGAACTTTAAACTGTATCAAACCTTTTGGAGATATCTAAAAAGTAGAAAGGTTATTTGATTCATCAAATGCGCCATAGTTACGCGATTTGGACATTGCAGTTTCATAAAGAAGAAAGGGGAATTTATTCCAATGCAAAGAAAATCATTTTAAAATACTGAAATTTAAATGAGATATCTTTATAAATTTCTTCCATAAGATTAGCATTAGCGAGCAGGTCTTTTCGCTTGACTGAAGTAACCCCTTAAGCCTAAATCGAGAGCAAATAATTGCGGTAGCAGAATTATCGATCAAGCCCTATGACTACTATGAAATTTTCGGCCAGAATAATAGCTAAGTTTTCCAACAATTGTTTTTAACTTCTCTCGTTATAATCGATTGTAAAACATCTCGATTGTATATTCTAGGAATTAATCGATGGCTGTATCGATTGTGATTTTTTACGATGACGATTTTTCTCGATTGTCGAATTTTCGAGAATCGCCCATCACTATTGCTACCTACGAACTAAAGTGAATAATAACGAAACCTGTAGTAATAATGTTAAAGAATATTTTCTTTCATGCAATTTCAGACTATATATATATATATATATATATATATATATATATATATATATATATATATATATATATATAAACTGTTTAAATAGCGGGATTCAAACCAAATGCTTCTCTATGATAATTTTTTAATGTTGAAAAAATAAAGAAATAAAACAATTTTTTAAAACAATTCACGTAAAATAGACGTCATTCTTTCCCTAAACCAAAATTAATTTTCTGAAATTTTTTACACCATAAATAGTATTTAAAATAATGTTTTGCACTTTTGAGTTTTGACCCAACGAAATTGTTTTTGTTTGTTTTATTTTAATATTTTATTTTCCATTTGGAGATAATTGTATGGAGATTGTTATTCGGATATTCGGGGTAAAGTTTGAATTAACTCATTAGATAAGGTGAGCAGATTTCGAAAATAGAGATAGCTTTTTTAGAAAAGTGTGGTGGAAAAAAAAATACCTCTAAGTTGGCAACACTGGTCTAACATCAGAAGTGCAATGTTTTGCGGGGAACTATTTTTGTGTAAATTACATTTCTGTAGTATAAAATACTAATTTGGTTGTCATAATTATTTTAGGAATAAAGTTTTCGCTATAACAAAATAGTCGTATATATTTTTAAAGTATTTTTTTATACATAATTTGTATAGTATGTATGTGTGTGTGTGTGTTCCAATAAAAATTGGTCGCTCCAAGAGGTGGTCTCTTAAGGGAGGTCATGTTTAAATCTAGATTTTAATTGTTGAAAAAAGGTAACAATGTTACTAAAATTTATTTTTCACATTAGGAAAAAAATATGCAATTAACTTATGTTTTGATACTTAAACTTTTATAAGTTACTGCAGAGTGTAAAAAATGAATACGTTGACGTTTGCTTTGATTTTACGGTTTTATCTTTTATAACTTTTATTTCGAAATCCTTTCAAAGTTCAGTAAATAAATGCATTTTTTTTTTTTTGGGATGCCAACAAATAATGACGATTTCATTTATTTATCTATTTCCTTGAGAGTTTCCTGACAGAATTTGGCAGGGAAGTGTATTGACCGTCATCCTTAATTTGTCACCAGAGTTAAACTCATTGTCTAAAAAGGCACACAGGAGTTTAAACACTTAAAAGTTACCGGAATAAAAAAAAATCTAAACTTAGTTTAGAAGTTTGACGACTAATGCGCTCTCCGGAATTATTTTTCTAATAAAACCTTCTTCAGGCGACCAGGAAAAAACGGAATTTGTTTCGTTTTCTTCAAAGAAATGGGTCGCTCATGGAGGGAGTTCAACTGGGATGGTCTCTGACAGGGAGGTAAAATTAGTATTGAGCCTATGGGAATAAATTTTGTTCTATGCAAAAATGATCGTTCGGGGAGGTGGTCGCACAGGGAGGTTTCACTGTAAGTGTATATAAGGTGTGTCCCACTGAAATAAAGCCACCGTGATTGTGTGCTGTAATTGGACACGAAAAAAACCAATAAGAACGAAACAAATATATTAAGAAAATATATATACAAATACATATTTACAAGGAGTAACTCACTCTCTGCCTTACTTGGGCAGGAAAAAAATGTATTTGTAAAATAAGGAAGGGGGGGGGGGGGAAGTGTCCCGCCAAAATAAAGCCACTACAGTTAATAGACAATATATCCACCATGGTTATATATGACGTGGAATATACGATGTGGCATACCATTTACCAATCCTTGGAAGAAAATAGCATCAATATTCTCCCACGCTTCAATGATGACGACCTTCAATTTTGTCACAGACTGAAACTGTCTGTTATTGGCATATACAGGCCTACTGAGGATACCTCATACATTTTCTTGGGGATTGAGATCAGGAAAAATGTACAGGTAATTCCATGACATGTACCCGATTATCCAAAAACCATTCCCAGGAGGATTTTTGAACGTGAATGGAGGTCTTGTCCACCTGGAAGATCCAACTTAGTCTACAAAGTCTCTTTGCAAATGACAGTAAATGGTTTTCTAGCATTTCTTGGTAATCGGTAGGCTTCATGCGACCTGAGAGAAAAGCCAGGTTATGTTTATCTCCATAACCGATGCCTCCCCACACCGTTAATGAGCCTCCACTTTGCTGTCTTTTGGAAAAAATTTCTCTTCTTTCCTCATGTCATACCAATAGAAAGCAAGGTCGTCTGGCCCATCCAAATTAATGTTTTTCTCATCTGAGACTATAACACGATGCCACTGGTCCTTCCAGGTTCGATGATATTTGGCCTAATCGACTTTCCATTGCATGTGGATAACTTTCAACATGGGCAGCTGTTTCCTTTTCTTGTGTTGCAAGATGCCTATACGTTTTTCAATTCGTTTCAAGGTTGATTCTGTCACAGGGATGTGATCTTCGTTTGTCAACTGTTTTACGGAAATACCATCTCGTGAAGACGACGCAAAACTTCTCTTTTCTGCCTGGAAGTCATTTTTCTGCATGTACACCACTTTTTTTTTATACCCGTACGTATTTCCCTGATTTACAAAATTGTTTGTTACGGTTTTAGATCGTTTGATTTGCTTAGATATTAGTCTATGTGAAAGACCTTTTTCCTTAAAAGTTGTTATTTGTCCTTTTTCGAACTTTGATAGGTGGGTTTTCATTCCCATTCCAATACTGAAGGAGAAATAGAAAATTCAGCCTTCTAAAGCCTGCAGAAATTCTGACTGGCTCAGAACAAGTATTTGACAACTTCCTGACATCATAAAAATGTTGACCTGCAGCAGCTCGAATGTCGGTAGTTACCAATACATACTAATATTGATTGTGGCTTTATTTCGGCGGGACACTTTTTCCCCTCTTTTCTTACACATTCATCTTTTTCTCCTGCCCAGGTGGGGCAGGGAATGAGTTTCTATGCATTATGCATTTGTATATGGACTTTCTTAATATATTTGTCTTGTTCTTATTTGTTTGTTTCGTGTCCAGTTACGGCACAGAATTAGGGTGGCTTTATTTCGTTGGGACACACCTTATATATATATGCATTTGGGCCTTTTTGTAAGGCAATCGGCGCCCTTTTTATCCATTTTGCCACCGCCCTAACAGTTATGCCAGTACGACCCTGGTCCATGCTCTAACTACGTGAATAGGGGAAGACGGGGTACAATGAAACAAGGGGTACAATGAAACATTACTTGTAAAATCAATCAAATTTGTCATATAGAGTTGCAGTTTATATATAATAACATATATATATATGTTGTACAACTATATGTTCCAATTACTGATGTGATTTGGATACATTCACACTTCTACAACAGTAGCAATAGAAGATATTTGCTTTTGCACCATTGAAAGTAACTTTCTTTACTAAAAGTAATTTTGTTTCTTTTTCCTTGTTTTTATATGTAATAATTATTTTTTCTATACATTGTTATCTTTGGGTTGTTGTCTTCATACCTCCAAAACCAAACTAAAAAAAATAAATATTAGAAGTTTGAAAATAAATTTTTATTTAGTAACCTCAGTGCGGGGTACAATGAAACACTTGCAGACGGGGTACAATGAAACATGTTTTATTACAGTAATAAAAATAGTAAATAGAATATATTAGAAGTAAGAGTAGGAAAACAGAAAAAAAAGAGTTTTGTTCTAACCAGGTCAGTAAAGAATGCTCTTGTTAAGCAATTAAAAAATAGAAAGAGAAAAAAAGCTAAGAAGGGATTGTTTTGAAAACAAACTCTGCCTGCTACAGACTCTGATGATGATCCAGATTTTTTTTCCAGTCCCAGCTGGTCATCGAGGTACTAAGAATGAGATATCCCCACACAACATGTATGGTAAGCAGTATCCGTATAAATGGAAACATAAGGAAATATATACCGTTGGAGAAATCATACATTTAAATAAAGTCAAATGTGAAGTACTTGATATAAAAAAAACTCCAACGAAGTTTTAATTTTTTTTTTTTTTAGAAACTTACATTTAAAAAAAAAAAAAACTCATTGTGTTGAAACTACCATCCCATATTCCTTCAGGAGCAACTGAAATATAAGCAGAAATGCTAATTTTTGAAACTGACTTGAGCCAATTTAATATAAATTGAAAGGTATTTCTTAAACTAATAGCATTTTCTTATTTTTCATCTTAGACTATAATATTTTTATCAAGTTTCTTATTAATCAAGTTTTGTTTCTGTATTTATCTCATTTTTCATAAAATAAACTATACTGGGTGAAAATTGCTTCCATCATTTAGAGTGTTTCATTGTACCCCGGCATACGGGGTACAATGAAACACTGTAAGACATTTATTTTTTGTTATTTTTCAAGCATAAAGATATTGTTTAGAACCTAATAAAAATTTATTTAGATGGGGAAAATACAAGGTTAAAAATATGCATTATATTTTTGTGCATGCAAAATTGTGGATAGGAAAAAATAATTAGTAAATTTTGTTTCATTGTACCCAGTCTTCCCCTACACTAGAATTTCTATGTATTTATATATGTTACTGAAGTTTATTGTTGCATGTTTGACACTGAATATGAAGTTTGTAGCATTAATTGTTCTTTTACAAGGGCCCCAAAGCAGAATATTTTGCAATGTTCTGCAACATACTTTCAGTTGATCAAAAATGTTCTGCAGGAGTAAAAAGGAAAATCCCAGGTGCTGTTCTTGTATATGTAGGAGTGTTTTTGCATCTCCTACAGAAATGCATTCTGTTTGAAAAGAGATAATTTGAACTGGTTTGTTTAGAGTTCCGATTTACCAGTAGAATTTCACGATATTTTTTTCCGGAGCCAATTGAGTTTCATGATTTTTCCTCGACCGACTGATGAATTTCGCAATTTTTCCTCATGACCGATCGGCGAATTTCCAATATTTTTTAGCTTTTTTGTTGATCGACTGCGAATTAATTTGCGACTGATCGATGAATTTTGCTATTTTTTTCCACTTTGATTAGCGAATTTTACAATATTTTCCCTCTATAGATTGGCAAATTTTACAGTCTTTTCTTCAGACCTATTGGAGAACATCATGAATTTTTTGCCCTTGGCTGATCGATGATTTTTTCATGGCTTTTTGCGACGATCTACTCACAAATCGCATAATTTTTTCCAACGATCCACAAACAAACTTTGCAGTTTTTTTACCCGCAACTGATTGGCAAATTTTGCAATATTTTCTTTTTACTGATTGCAACATTTTGCAGCCTTTTCTTGCAGCCGATTGGAGAAAGTCGTGGGTCTTTTTCCACAACTGATCAAGAAATTTCATGTTTTTTTCCAACAATCTACTGACAACTTTCACCTTTTTACACGCGACCGATTGCCGAATATTGCGGTATTTTCCTTCTACATATTGGCACATTTTACATCTTTTTCTGATTGGCAAACTTTGCGGGAGGTTTTCCACCATTGATCGTTGAATTATGTGTTTTTATCAGACGATCCGCTGACGAATTTCGCGTTTTTGACTCGTAACTGATTTGCGAATTTCATGAAATTTTGTTTCTACTGAGTGGCAAATTTTGAAGTTTTTTCTGGTTGATGATTGGCGAAAATCGGAGATTTTTTTCCAGCAATTGTTCAACGAATTTAGCATTTTTCCAGCTGAAGAATTAATTTCATGATTTTTCTTATGATCGAGATTGACAAATGAATTTCGCATTTTTTTTCCTGTGATCGGTTGATGAATTTCGAGATTTTTTTTCCAATGAATGAAATTTCCAGCGAATTTTGCTTAAAATCAGAATTTGAAATGTTCTGCAGAGAAATCTGTTGTTCTGCGACATACGTCACAGTTTTAAGCATATTCTGCTTTGGGGTACAAGGGCATTCAAAAGAATTGTTATATTATGGATGGTCAATGGTGAAAAAATCTTTTGCAGTGTTTTTTAATGATACACTATTTCAAATATATTGAATTTGATGTACATCACTGAGGTTCACTACAAGATGCTTACTAATAGAATAGGTTTTTCATAACTTTCATTTTTTGTTTATCAGAGACACACAAAATAATTCAGTAATAATACTGTCTTTGAGAGATAATTGCTTGAAGTGTTTTCAATTTTGCTATGCATTTTTAAAATTAACTAATTTTTTGCCTATAGCTCAATGTGTATAAATTCTATAGATCATTACAGACTACAGAGCTGTAAAAAAAGAGTTCTAGTACATCCCAGTAGCAGAAACAGTGCAGCACGGAAGCGGGCGCTGCAGATTATTTTAAACCTTGCAGATTAATCCACCAACTTAAAAATAGCTGAAATTTGCTTTAAGTCTCTACATTTATGGTATTTGTTGTATCCTTATATTATATATATTCTTTATAAATGGAAATTTTGCTTACTTTAAGTGTTTCTGTTATTTCTTGTGATAGTAGGCTTATTGGGTCGCAGATAAATTTTTGTTTGCTGCAGTCTGACGCAGAAAATTCTGCTTCTGGGTAGTACATTTCTGCTTATTGCCTGCTTGAAATTGCTGAAGGGAAATTTTGGACTGTGTTATCCATTTCTTAACTGACCTGAGTTTTTGCATGCTATGTAGTATATATAAAATGTAATCTACCTATAGATCATATATAGGGCTGCACAAAAGATTTCTTATAATTTTCCAACTATAGATGTTAATTGCTGAAATTGTGTTTTCAAATGTATTATGCATTTCATAGGCGTAACCAGCCTTTTGAACAGGGGGGTGGGGGAGGGGGGTGCCTAGACTTTTTAACCTGAATATGTTGGATACAAACAATATTTTATATAGTAAAACCTACTAAATGGAACCTTGTGAAACCGGTCGAATTTCCGTTTTAGACGGAGGTTCCTCTTAGAATTCATAATTGTGTGGTATTTCTTTTAAAAAAGGGCTGAAACGCGATTTTTGTTTGTCTGAGGGGTTTGTGAGAAGGGGTTCAAAACATCAAAACTAAATCTAATGGTAAAAAAAAAGATATGTAAATCCCCTTGCAGCAGTGAAATAAGACAGTGACTGAGTGTGGTCACAAGTAAAACCTTTGGGCACCCTAACTTCTTATAAAGATTAAAAATGCCTCATGTTAATTATAATTAATCATGCTGGAAACTTCTATAGGCACAGGGGCATTGCATGAGGCCTAACATTATCTATGTCTTGTATAGATGAAATTTTGCCAGATGATAATCTCAGAAAATACATGCTGCACACTAGTACATACATACCCACGGAAGTTTTTCAGAATGTGACTCCGTGATTTCTTAGGGATCACCGTGGGGGGCCCAAGAAATTTTGGAGGAAAGTGCATATAAATTATTATTATTATTATAAATAATTACAATAGTCATTAATAATTCATGTTTTTACCTCAGATTGTGTCCAATATTTTAGGTAAAGCAGATCATGATAATACAGTAGACGCTCGATTTTACGAACTCGAGTGGACTCATATAATGTGTTCGTAAAATCGAAACTTCATAAAAGGGAATAACATTAGTTCAATGGGATTCTGGTCGGGACCAGTACATCAGTTCGTAAAAACAATGAATTCGTAAAAAAGAGGTTTGCAAAATCGAGCGTCTACTGTATACACTAAATTTTGTCAAGATGATAAAAATTATATTATGATGCGACTGTAATAATAAAGATAGGTGCTTGTCTGTCTCTGGGTGTGTGTGTGTACGCGCGCGCGCTGAACTCTGAAAAAACAATGCAGTCTTCACAGCCGCAAGATTTGACAGGAAAGTACCTGTTTGCCTGAAGTCATGCACATCGAAGAAAATTTCTGGAATTTTTCAGTTAATTTTTTATACAAATTTTTTTAAATTAGTAAAAAAGTATCCAATTTATATATTTTATCCAGTAAACTTTGTCTTCTTTTCAATAAAGGTTTTTTGAGATTCTTATAGCGATTTTTCAATTTGTAACAATTTTTTAATGTTATTTTTAGATGGGTTTTTTTTTTTTTTTTTTTTTCGCGTTCCTAAAAGGAATCCGGTTTAAATATTTTACCCAATTATTTAATTTCGTTCCCTGCTGTATTTAATCTTTTCCGAAATTTTAATGCAATTTTTTGCACTTTGAGGCGATTTTTTTACTTTTTTTGAAACAGAAAAAACTCTCCGGAATTTTTGCAATTACCGTGATTAAATTCTAACTGGAAGAATGTGAAATCTGTTCTTATAAGAAAACTGAAAATTTAATTTGGCTCGAAATAAAAAAAAAATCGCGATAATTCAGGATTTGTTTGTTTCGAGACGGAAGTGGTCGTAGATTGGTCGGGGGGTACGTTGCCGAAGGCAGTTCCCCCCACCCACCAGATACTAGATTTCTTTAATTCTATGTTCTTTTTAAAAAAGGCAACCAACAAAACTCCACTAGTAAAGAAGTTTTCTTTGAGGGGCAGGGTTTGAAATAACTTGCGGGATCGTGCGATTTATGCACAGAAAAGGAAAGTTCCGAATAATAAAAAATGCTGTGCAGTATTTCTGCCCTCAAAATTCTTTCACTGATCTGTGATTTTTCAGTGATTATTTTACAATTTTTTGAAGTCCGCGATTTTTATTTCTTTTGTGGAACTTCTCAAAATCAATTCGTGACTCGGTCCCGGAAAAATATGAAAATTTCTTCAAACGATCATAAAAAATATTGTGTATTTCGATAAGAGTGCAGAAAGAAATTGCGAATTTCGTCAAAAATTGCGCAAAAAAATCACAAATTTCGGTAAATGAATGACGAGAAAATGTTGCAAATTTCGTCAAAAAAGTCGCGGAAAAGCATAGAGGATTTTGATAATTGGTACGAAAAGATATTGAGAATTTTCCCGATCAGTCGTGCAAAACTATCGCGAATTTCGAAAATCATCCCCAAATCAGTTTCGTGAATAGGTCGCCAAAAGAAAACAAATTTCATCAAAGGATCCCCGTGAAAATGAGAATTTCGTCAAAGAATCATAGAAAGAAAATGCGAATTTCGTCAAAAGATCGTGGAAAGAAAAAGCGAATTTCGTCGAAAGATCGTGTAAAGAAAACACGAATTTCATCATAGAATCGTGCTAAAGAAATCCCAATTTCCTCAAAATATCGCGGTAAAAAATGCTAATTTCGTCAAAGGATCGAGGTGAAAAACACAAATTTTGTCAAAAGTTAGTGGTGGAAAGTGCGGATTTCGACAAAAAATCACGTAGAAAGATGTTAATCTCTTCAAATGATTTTGGAAAAAATTGTAAATATCATGAAATGATTGCAGAATAAAATCGCGAATTTCGTCAAAATTTACTGCACTTGGCTAAAAGATTGAAACCGGGTCCTTTTCCTAGTTTCAAAAGAACTCCGCAAAACGAGAAGAGACTCCAAAAATCACATAAAAATTTTCAGAGGAAAAAAATTACTATATTGACTTGAAAGACTGCAACACTATTCCTTTTACGAATGTCAAAATATGGTCACGAAATTCAACCAACCAACCAATTCCAGATTAATTTTAATTTTCTGTGCTGTTATTTCTCATTTTCAAAGGAGGCAAGGTCTGTGCACCCCCACCGTTCCCCGGGCTAATCGCATTTTACAATTACTGTTTCACATCTGCATTCCCTTTCAAATTTCTTTGCTTCTTTCTAGACTTTAGACTGCGAAATCAAAGAGACAAATAATTTCTGTTCCTATCTTCGTCCAGAACTCGCGTTAATTTCTCATGAAATTGCAGAAACATGCAATCGAAATAACGGTGTTAAAAAAAATCTTCCACAAGAAAAAAAGACGTCAAAGTGGGATTATAAAACCTCCTTTTTTGACTTACTATGACTAATACAGATTCTTGTAAACATTCTAGTTTTAAAAAAGATAAAGAACATAATTTAAAATAAAGAACGTGGTTTCTTTTTTTTTTACCACAGTTCAAAACTTAGGCTGTCAGTTTTCTGAACTAAACTAATTGAGCTCTGCTTTCACTTTTTTCTGTTGTAGATTTCGATTTTTTAAAATAATTGTGCTTGAGTCTGCGCAAGCGGGGGTGGGGGGGTGCCCGTCACCCAGGGCACCCCCCATGGTTACGTCTATGCATTTTCCAAATTGTTTACTTAGCTTTCATCTTATTAAATGATTTTATTTCAACATTTCTCATTTTAAGAGGGTTTCAATATTTTTTTATGTGTATTGACCATTTCGTGAAGAGTCCGGTTACTACCTGATGCAAGTTTGAGAGGAGGGAATTGAGAAGTTGGGTGTTGAAAGACAATATGTCCATGACTTGGGTCCAAACTTGGACTTAGTTCCTTTTTACAATAACCTACTCAATTTGATTTCAATTGCTTTAATGATCTAATATTCAGTTTTATAATTTCATTTTAGATCTATTTAATTATCTTTTTGAATATAAGTAGTATAAAAATGTGTGTAGCTGTGTGATGGTCATCAATTTAAAGATATGATAGATAAGACTAATGAAGTACGTAAATGCTTTTGTCAAGTGTCAAACTTGAAAGTTTCGCTATTTCGATAAAAGGCGAATGAAGTTCTCTGTGAGAAAGTCTCTTTGTATCTCTGGTATATGCAGACAGTGAAAGTCTTTCTTCCTTGAGATCTATTCATCTGATGTTATTGTTTCTTGTATGAAGAGCTGATTAATAATTAGCCTGTCAAGTGCTTCATAATAGGAATTTGAAAAGTGAATGCACAAATTCATATTAAATAGAGAACTCGGCAGGCTGGGGTTTTCCAGTCTGCGAGAGAAAAGTCAATTTCTCTCTCTCTCTCTCTCTCTCTCTCTTTCGAAGACGCAGGCTCGAAAGGAAACAAATTTGTGAGGGATGCATGCCTCATATTTTCAAAATATATATATTTTTATTTTTATAAAATATTTTTGCTATAAGTATTCTCTCTCTCTCTCTCTCTCTTTCGAGGACACAGGCTCGAAAGGATATAGATTTGTGAGGAGATGCGAGACTCATATTTTCAAAATATATAATTTTTTTAAAGTTTTGTTTATAGATATAAGGACGCAGACTTATACCCCATAATTTTATGTAGAGGCACGCTGGCCTATGAGAGAATTTCAGATAGAATCTTTTATTTAATTTATAAAAATTCTTTCTAAAAAATTCTCTTGCAGGCCGATTGATGTGTAATCGGTTGAGCTTTCTTTAGGAGAGGAAAACAAGTTAGGAAAAAGCCTTCCTTCATATTCTTCTTCTTCTTTATATAAATGATATTGGTGACCAGATGCGGGTATTTATTATGATGACTGTCGAAAGGTGAACTGCTTGCTTTCTGTAAAAAAAAAAAGAGAGAGAAAGTAATTATTAATATAGTGCATTGATGTAATTAAAAAAAAAAGAGAATGTTGAAATTGAGACATCCTAGTTGCTGTATTATAGCCGGTACTAGCCAATCGGGTAAATCGACGCTCGTTAAAAAGATTTTGTTGAATAATATGTATGATATTAAATTTCGAAAAGTGATTTGGTGTTACAGCTACCCGTCCAGATGGTTTACAAAATATCCCCAATTTCATTTTGTGCGCGGATTGCCGGAAAAATATGAGGATGGGGATCTTATTGTTCTTGATGATTTAATGAGATCATTGAATGAAAAAGTGGCGGAATTATTCACTGCGGCTTCCCATCATTGTAATGTGAGCGTTACTCTCATTTTACAAAATATATTTCATCGCTGCCGAGTTATGCGAGACATCAGCTTGAACTCCCAGTACATAATACTGTTTAAGAATCGATGGGATGTGAGCCAGATCAATTGTTTGGGGCGTCAACTCTATCCGCAAAATTCACGATTTTTTCCGGATGCTTATATAAAAGCCACATCGAAACCTTACAAGTATTTAGTTATTGATCTGCATCCTGAGACACCGGAAGAATTACGGGTGAAAGACAGACTTTTCCGAGATGCGAATGGTATTCATTAGATTTTTCTACCAAAATAAAAAAAATGAAAAAGTTAAAACAAAATTATAATTTCTTACATGTTTTGTCTCGATCATCCCCGACGCAAAAACGAGCTTTGCTACGTGTTGCGAATAAAGGACAGATATTATCATTGTGTGAAATTTCTTTAAACGTGCTTTCTGGAACTATACCCTGTAATGTGAAGAAATTACATAAATATCGTAATTTATTGAGAAAAGTTTTGAAAAAATCAACCAAGATTTCTCAGAAGAAAAAGATATTCATAAATCAAAGCGGTGGGTTTTTACCGCTATTACTACAGGCTGTGGGACCCATTTTGGCGACGATGTTGGGAGAGGTTCTGGGAAATTCTTCTTAGTATATTGTTTTTCTCCTCCTCATTTCATCTTTTTTTTTAACGATCCGAGATGGCAAGAAGGGTAGCTCTCATTCCCGAAGAACTGGTGTCTTCATATCATCTGCAAAAACCTGAAATAAGAGTGGAAGATGATATAGTGAATTTGTTAGAACAGGGAAAATTGACGGATGATATGAAAGTGAAACTCTTGAGTCAACTCATCACTCAGATCATAAAATTGTTAACGAACCGCCGGAACCAGTCAGAGTTAGTTTTGCAGAAAACGAAGGAGAAAGGAAAAGATTGACAGATAAAGAAGAAGGTCAGGAGAAATTTGGATCAAAGACAAAAGCAGAAGAGATTACTGATCCGATTTTGAATGATATTTTGGTATTGGTTCCCAAGTCTTTTTCTAAGTTTGTGCCCCTGCTGATTGAAAAATTGAAAACACATGAATATTCTTGGAATGATGTTGGCAAAATGATGAAGAAAAATGTTCCCTATAAAAACGTTCACATCGTAGATTTTTTTTTATATATTTTCAGAAATGTTAAAGCTCAGCCACCTCTTCATGAGTTCCAGGTATATTTAGATGTGATTCGGGAAATAAATATTCCTCGCGGATGGATTGGGAATAAAGCACTCTTGAAAATATTGGCTTTCGACGACGGTACTGGGTCGGCTGCTTCGTCATTTTCTTCTACACCCGGAGAAGATCGACGGGGCAGACATAGGAGTGCCGATAGGGTCCGGAGGAGAAGGAGAAGTGAGAGTCCCGGATCTCAATCTATTTATGAAACGCCGATAAAATGGGGGGCAAAAATGCTGCAACCCAAAGAATGGAAAACATATTAAAAAACATTTATTATGATGTTGAACACCCTGCTTCTTTTTCGGGGGTATTAAAACTTTCAAAAGCTAGCAATGTCCCGATTAAGAAAACAAAAGAATGGTTGATGACTCAAGACGTGTATACGCCTCACAAACTTGTGAGGTATAAGTTTCAACGTCGCAAGGTACTGTCTTATGGGATCGGAGACCTCATTCAATGTGATTTAGTGGATCTCTCGAAATTTGCCAGATATAACAAAGGCGTGAAATATCTTTTAACCGCAATTGATGTCTTTCATAAATATGCCTATGCTATTCCCCTGAAAAGCAAAAGTGCCGGTAGTGTACTCTCGGCTTTGAAGAAGTTATTTGAAAAAGTGGGAGGTAGAATTACACATTTTTCAGACTGACTCCGGGCGTGAGTACATCAACAATAGCGTAAAAAGGTTTCTTAAAGAGAAAGGTGTGAATCATTATGTTTCACATAGTGAGTACAAGGCGTGCGTTGTCGAACGTTTTAATCGTACGTTGAAAAATAAACTTTATCGTATATTCACATATAGAAATTCTTTTAAATACATAGATATTTTAGACTCTGTTTTGAAAAGTTATAATGATAGTATACACAGAAGTATAAAATTACGTCCAAGCCAGGTGGCACCTCGGCACGAGAGTGTTATCTTTGAAAGGTTGTATGGATATCACCCCGTGGGGAAATATGATTTATTTTGCGTCGGAGATCAGGTGAGAATTTCCAAGGCTAAAAAAACATTCAGGCGAGGGTACCTACCCAATTGGTCTGAAGAAGTGTTCAAAATATTTAAATGTTTTTCCAAGAAGAATCCACCGACATTCTTGCTGGAAGATTTGAAGGGAAATGTTATAAAAGGACGTTTTTACACACATGAGCTTCAAAAAGTGACTAAAACTGCAGGTGATTATTGGAGAGTCAAGAAAATCTTAAAAACTCGAGGGAAAGGGAAAGACAAGGAATATTTTGTAAAGTGGAAAGGTTACGGACCTGAATACAACAGCTGGGTGAAATCTATTAGAACAATCGGAGTAGAGGGGTGAAAAAAATAGACATCATGGAAGAGACGATTTCTGATTTTTACATAACGCTACCGAGCGATGCGAGCATGGGGATTTTTCCAGATAACACTCAATCTTCTTTTCGCACGAAACTGTCGGCTCCATTAGTATTAAGTTCAGATGATTGGGAAGTGGGACTCACAGAAATTTTCATTCCCAAAACATGGTATAACGTTGACACTCATAATAATGCATATAGTGTGACATTGGATGTGGAAGAACGGGTCGCTCTCGATCCGGTGGAACATATTCTCCATATCCATTTGGACTCGAATATGAGCTTATTGGAATTTTGTCGGAAAGTTAACGATGAAATTATAAAACATCTGAATAATGAAAACGTGGAGTTTGAGGTTGTAAAAGACAGAGTAAAAATTGAAATGGCTCTGGGTTACGAACTTCATATTCAAAACAAGAGTGCTCCCAAAATGCTTGATATGTTAAGTCGCCCTCGTCAGGATTTAATTTTATCCACTAGGAGTAGTTTCAAATTCAAATCTCCAAAAGGTTCACGGGCGAGGGAAAAGTTTAAAATTATCAATTATAACATAAAAAGCATGAAAGAAATTATTTTACCCGTGAACATGATCAAAGCACGAGGGGGATATTCGCTAACAGAAGAAAAGTTAGCGGAGATATTGAATGAGAATATTCGCGTGTTAAATTTAGAAAACGATATAAAGTTTACATATATGCTTGAAAACAGAGAAATACACGTGGAAATGAAAAAAGGTATTCAGATTCAATTGGATAAATCGAGTGCACCTAATTTAATGCGAAAACTTAAAGTAGGTGATAAACAGCGAATGATTTATTTTAACAAACATGTTTTTCAAACGGATCCGACAGTTGAAATAAAAATCGGGGAGACTGTGAAGATACTTGTACCCGAATTCAACGATGAACTGAAAAAGATACGGAAAAAAATTGATCTAAATTTGATCCCGGGAATGTACAAAACGAGCGATGCTTTTTTCTCGGCTTGTCAGCACATCAGTTTAACTCTACAGCCGAATTGGAAAGTTTTAATGCATGTACCAGCAAATCAAGAAATAAATTTCAGTAAAGGACTGTCGGACATGTTAGGTTTTGTTGAAAGGGAATTTACGGAGGGGATGCACATCAGTAAATATCCTCTCCAGTTAGACGCTGGGATAACAGAAATATACGTTTATAGCGATTTAATTTCTTCTCACCATGTGGGAGATACATTCGCTCTTCTGCTGCGGGTCGTGCCCACAAGATCCGAAGAGAGTGACAAAATTGTTAAGCAGTATGACAGACCTTTGTACTTTCCGTTGAAAAACAAATTTACAGAAACAATTCTAATCGAATTGCGAACGGGGTTCGGGGATCAAATAACATTTACGTCGGGAAAAACACACGTGGTACTGTCGTTCAGACGCAAAAAACTATAAAAATAGGACGTGCTTATGGGAAACAATCATTCGCTAGTCGGATAAGAGGGGTGCAGAAAGGCGGAGATATTGTTTATTATTATTATTTTTATTATTGATATTGATATTATAGAAAGGTGAAAAAGGAAAAGAAAAATGTATTTAAATGAAAAAGAATGTCGCAAAACGTTAATATTACTTATTCGGAATATGAAGGTGGTTACACGTTTTTTATTTTTGATTTGACACCTGATTTTGAAGCCTCGAATGCTCATGTAAGCATCGTCAAAAATGAAAATTTAACAATCGATGTAAAATTTGCAACTGCTCTTCCGGAAACCGTGAGTTTAATTGTATATGCGGAATATCACAACACGATCGAAACTGATAAGTCGCGCTCCGTCTATACCGATTTTTGAAAAAAACAAAATAATAAAAATGTATGCATTGCATTTATGTAGACTTGCTTGTGGAGATATTCAGATTAAAAAGAAGTTTGGAGGTGTTTTTCCCCGTGACGCATTGCCCACTCATAAAGATAAATTTTGTTTTTTTTATAGTAAATTTAGATCCCAAGCATTTACCCGGAAGCCATTGGGTGGCTGTCGCGTTTAAGAAGGACATCTCGTTTTATTTCGACAGCTATGGTCGCCCTCCAATTCACAGAGATATTTTAAACTTTCTTGTGAAAAATTCGCGAATCATTAAATACAACAAGAAATGTTTTCAGAATTTCAAGACTTCAACTTGTGGATTATTTTCTTTATATTTTTTATATCGATTTGCTCGAAACTTGCCAATGGATCGCCTGGACATGAAAAATACCGAGAGAAATGAGTTGTTTATAAGATGATTTTTGAAAGAAAAACTTTCTCTCGCCAAGTGCTGCCACAGTGTACATTTTTCGAAACAAACGTGTAAGGCGTTTATAAATTCTCGAAAAACATTGGTTTTCTTTTAATCTGTTTAGTTCTACGATCATGGAGCGATATGGATTTCTGCTGGTGCCGCAAAAAAATTCAGAAGATATTTTCAAAAATGTTCACTTACATCTTTATAATAATATATTCAGCTGCGTTACGAGCGCGGCGAGAGATGTTAAAATTGAAGTGGGTGAAAGACTCGCTTATTTTAAGATTTTGAAGAATTCGGACATTGTACGCTTACTTCATGTGAAAAACGGGGAGGTCACCTATGGTTACTGCATATTGAAAAGAGCGTCCGGTAATGAACCTTTTAAAATAAAACAAGCATCGAATGTTTTTTTTTCTTCCATACTCGACTGTCTGGCATCTGCAAAAACTAACTGTTTGACAGACGGTGACTGCTGTGATGAAAATGTAAAGATTGGTTATTTTAAACTCCTATCGGACAATGAAATTATAAAATATTTGCATTGTCAATAAATTGTTATTTTAGGGAAAAACCAAAAAAAAAAAAAAAAAAAAAAAATCCATGTTTTAAAATTTAGACAAAGAGTAGAAAAAATTGTTTGCATTGTAGCAGAAATTTAAAATTTTAATGTATGTGTATACTTTATGAATAAACAGAGTTCAAACAGAAAAAAAAAATTCTGTTTTTTCCTTCCTGTCTTAGTGTTTTTTTATTGTGTCTATAAATAAAAATAATAACATTTAACAAATGAATAAATAAAAAGATATTTTATAAAAAGAATCGAAAAAAAAAAAGAAGAAAAATACTCACTTTTTTAAACTGTCATTTCCATAATACCTTCGGTAGTTATTGACCCGATAAGAGAGGTTTTTTGTCTTGCCTAAAACAAAAGAAATTCCTTACCTGTTTTTTTAAACCTCTTAAAAAGAAAAACATGTTAACATACATATATTATTATTATTATTTAAAAAATACATGTAACATTTGTTTAAAAAGTATATATTTTTTTTATTTCTCGTCGGTCCTCTAATATTATCATAGGCATCTTCTTCTTTCTTCTTTTTACTGGTCTCGGGCTTCTCCCTCAGGGACGATGGTGAATTTAACACCCCTAGTAAAACGGGTCTGTATGTCCTCGACTTGATATCTTTAAAACAAGCCAAGAACGCAGAAATGTTTCACCAGGGTGATTTTTTTTTTGTTCTTCCACCGGCTTTTTTTTTAAATTTTTTTTCTATTGTTAAAAAAAGTACATAAAAATGCGTACACACATATAAAATTACATTTTTCTCTCCAGCACAAAGACATTAATATTTGTTTTATAGATATAACATGTAACTATTTCATAATCATATATAAATATCACCACATAATTCACACGATATTATCACAACATAATTTACACAACATTATACATACACATATATATATATAAATATTACAACATTACATATATTAAGAGACAAAACATGAGAGAGAGAGAGAAAAATATTTAAAGAAATACAGTCTCATCGATGGGGGGATTTAAAGAAATGCAGTCTCATCGACTGATTCATACCATGTATAATCCGCTATTATAGAGGTATCGAATGTATTCTGGAGTTCATCCTCTGATAAAGGATGAACTCGTTTTGCGAATTTTTTATAGCATTCTTGTTCGTCATATAAATTGACTAATGTAGCGACTTTGCAAATTACGCACCAGTTATCGGTGTTACAAAATAATTCCTCGAAAAGGGATCCGGCATCCCCTTTAAAATTAACATGTGCGATGCGAAACAATGAGTATCTTTCATCTTCTTCGGCCAGTTCGTGATGACTGAAACATCTTATGCAAACATTAATTATTTTTTCCGGTTTCGAATCATGAATCAAAGAAATTTTTTTTATTACTAAGTGCTTTATGATCGGATTAGTTTCACCCACACAAAAATATCGCCTCACCCAATCGTTATGCTAATCACCCCTAGCTGGTCTTTAAGGAAAAAACGTCCGTAATTAATATAATTTTGCAGATGTAAAAACTCGTTAAACTCCTCTACTTCAAATTCTCCCCGGACTATACATGGTATCCGATTTAGTGGAGAATATTCTACTTTGATTTTTTTAGGTTGACGGGCACAACATTCTATCTCTCGCTGTTCCAGATCTCTTCTATAATGCAGATGTGGGATTTCTGGGGGGTTATCTAAAAAAATATATATATAAATTTTTACAAAGCTGTATACCAAAATCGTTCGAATCGCCTCCCTCCCACACAACTCCAACACCCGAACCCGGCTCTAGAGCGACAGCAGACATGAGGAAATTCCCCATATTTCATTTCAGGGGGGGCTGGGGGGGGGCTATTGCCCCCCCCCCCCCCCAAGGAATTTGATATTTCAGAAAATATATCAACCATCAAATGTAGGGATGCACCGAATAGTGATTTTGGCTGAATACCGAATGCCGAATATTTGGCCTGCTGGTAAACCGAATACCGGATATTCGGCCAGCAGAGTAGTAACTGTTAGGCTGAATACCGAATATTAGGCCAGCCGAATAGTATCTATTCGGCCGGCCAAATACTTTTATACCTCAGTGTTTAACGTTAAATTTTAAACAATTTTTTATAATATTTAGCACAGATACTTCCATTTTGATAAACAAGACTATTTTTATAAGTAAATTTTGTAAAAAGTATGAGAGTTTAATACTAAAAAAAGTATGTTTTGAGTTATTATTTAAGAAGAGGATAGTTAAAAAATTTTTAAATAACAAAATTTAAATTCCATGACTTCAATTAATTCAAACAAATGAAAAGAATTCTGTCATATTGAACAAGAAGCAACATATCATTCCACTTCTTTCATCAAAAATGAAAGGTGTACAAGCCGTAGTAGAATTTTCGTTTATAACTGTATAAAAAGGAAGATATTTTAGCGAAATTTGCATCACATTAATTTGCTTGTGTAGAATGTGATGATATCCTTGGAAGACACGGGATTTTGGCCAGTGGTACAGTGTAAGTATTGTTAGCTGCATTCTTAATAAAATAATGCCTAGCTTAGTGCTGTTTAGATATGAATGGTTGCTATTTCCAGCACTTCTCGTCATGTTATCATATTTCACAGAAATAAAAGTAACTCTGTTGGCAATATAGTTACAATACCTTCATTATTGTTAAAGTAACAAAAGAAAATTAAAGTTTGACTGATACACTGTATTTCTGACTGAATAAGTGAATTGCTACCTGATTTACTGGGCAAAATAATTGACTGTTTTGATGCTTATTATTACCTCTGAGATTTTCTACCATTTTGTTTAGAAACACCCTGTTTGCGAAAAAGCAAGAAACGGATTATTTACCAGACAATACTCAATAACCTGCATTTCCACATTTATTAATTCCCATGAGCAAATGATATGTTATTAATGGTTAATTTTTTTAAGTGACATTTTTAAAACAACAAATAACACAAAATCATTCTCCTTTATTTAAAGATTCTAATTATGCTGAATATCTTTATTAATTGACAGTTAAAAGTAGAACTTGTGTAACGTTTTAAAAAATATTTCTAAGAGGTTTTTTAAGTATTCGGGAAACCGAATAGTTTGATATTCGGCCTAACCGAATATTCGGTAGTATGGCCGAATAGCGAATAGATACCGAATATTCGGTGCATCCCTAATCAAATGTCAGATTCAAACAAATATTAGAAAATTGCTCAAACTCTAAAATAACTCATCAGATTTTATTGCAATAAAAACATACGCATTAAATAAATGCTTATGCATAAAAATTAAATAATTATCAAAAAAATTTCCTAAAGCCTTACCATTCGAACTCCCTGAAGGTGAGATATATATCTTTAATTAGTACTTTGATTAATTTCAAAAATACATGTGAGAATTTTTTTTATCAGTTGCTTCTCAGCTGTGTGCAAATTCATCTTGGGAAAACTCGTCAAAATCATTGACGAGTTTTTCTAATCACAATGGTTTTCTTCTAGCCAATTCTCAAATAAGCACAAAGAAAATAACATTTAAATCCCACCGATGACCGTCTTGTGATGACTGAAAACGTTCTGGGTTTTTCTAATGTATTTTAAATCATTTTAAATTATATGTATGCCCATGAAAGTAATTCTTGTGCATTTATTTGTGCTTTTTATATGAATATTAATTCAAAATTTTACCTTTTCTGTAGAAAAATAAGGATATATACATAGTATTCATTAATGTTCAAATATGTAGTTTTTTTTATCGGAAAAATATTCAGAATTTCTTTGAAAAATCAGATTAACATGAAACGATCTCATAATAGGAAAAACACAATCCGAAAAAATTAACACTTTACGTTCACTTGCAGAAAATCACTGACGAAATTTTTTTTATACTTACAGACCACAAAATTTGCAAATTTTGGCACCTATTCATGACGTTCGTTGGCTGATTATCTCATGACTGATTGAATTTCATGATTTTTTTTTTTTCGCGATCATCTGACGAAATTTGCGATTTTTTCCGCGATCGATTTACGGAATTCACGATTTCTTTTCTGAAAGCATTATACGAAATGCATTTTTTTTTTTTTTTTTTCCGCGCGAGCACTTGCCAAAATTCACAATATTTTTCCGCGACTAACTGACGAAATTCGATATTTGTTTTCGTGATTTTTTTGACAAAATTCACGATTCCTTATCACAATCATTTATTGAAATTCGGGACAAAATTTTGGACCTTATTACAAGATGGTTTGACGAATTTCTCCTCGATTTTATTGTGCGATTGTTCGACTAAATTTTCGTGATTTTTTGCGCAATCCTTTTACGAAATTCGCGATTTTTTTTTGGCAATCCTTTTACGTAATTCAAGATTTCTGTTTGTGCAATCATTTGACGAAATCTGTATTTCTTTTGGCGATCTCTGATGAAATTAGCGATATTTTCCATGGTCGTTTGGAGAAATGAGCGATTTTAGCGACCATTTTGAGACTTTTTTTTTCAAAATTTTCAAGATTCGCGATTTTTTTCTGAGATCCATTGACGAATTGATTTTGCGGATTTTGAAAGAAAGAAAAATCGCGGACTTTCAAGAAAATTATAAAAAAAATTGTAGAATAATCACATGCTTGTGAAATGACAATGAGAAGGGCATGGAGACAAAATCACGTAAAGCATGTTTTATTGTGCGGTATTTTTTTTTCTGTGTGATTTGTGCAGTTCTGCAAGTTGTGCAATTTTCCACGTTCCCTGTTCCTCAAAGAAAATTTTTCCTTTTCCTTCGTCAGGAAACTCATGAAATGGTGCCCCTGTATGTAAAACTTCGAAAGGGACTAGAAAAAAGCTCCATTTAAACAGGTTTCTGTCTTAGCAAGTATAATTGTATGATGTTTTTTCAACGAAATTTGATTTTTTTCCCCTCTAGAAAGAAATCTGTTATAGACAGGTTTCGTTTTCACAAGTTTTACTCTAATACATCTCTTTTCAGAGCTATACTATAGAACGGATGGTTTAGCAGTCAGTGAGGATACCTGTAAAAATGAAACCTGTCTATAATAGAATTCTGTCTGAAAAGGACAAAAAAATAATGTCCAATATATTAAATTTTTACCTTTTAAGATGGAAACCTGTCTAAAACGAAATATTTCATTGGTCCTGAGTTTCCGTATTCGAAGTTTTTACTGTTATTGTAAGCATAAGTCAGTAAATGTTTCTCATTCGGGGGGAGGGGGGGGGTAGACCCCCCTGGATCCTACCTTTAGCTATATTGCATCCGTCAAAAAATGTTTGCCCCCCCCCCCCCAAGAAAATTCTGAAATGGCGCCCCTGTTTCATTTCGCATTCGTTTTGCGTCAAGAGTTCATGTATGGGCACTTGTTTACAAGGTGCACACCAAAAAGTAGCATCTTTGAAAAGTGCCCTAAATAGTCGCACTCCTCGCTCCTGGACGACAATATGTTTGTGAAACACGAGAAATTTTCCAGGGCCTTTTTCAAAGCAAAGCGGGAAAGCGTGGACAATTTCTTTGCGCCTTTCGGATACAAAGTGGACAAAATATTTAAGTACTAAATGCCACTCGTCGTGTAAAGTGCTAAAAATATTCTCCACCCAGGGATTACTTAAAATGACCCCCAAATCTCTTTTATATATGGCTTTGCCATATTTTAATAAAAATTCCAACATTGTATACTTTTCAAAACCAACCTCGCCCATCTTTAATTTGATCGCCGGGAAGGTCACTTTTTTGGGATAATCTTGCATCAGATCTTTTATTAGGGAGTTGGGGATGGCGAGAGTCGGTATAAGACTCCGATGGTGCACAATATTTATTATTATCTGCATGGATAACGCTTTTAAGGTGGGCATCGTATCTGAAAGAATGAAAAAAAAATTGTTTTCCCCCTTCAAATAGTTTTTAGGTAATTTTTTTACATGGTACATGGAAAACAATATTGTTTTAAGAAATAAAAATTATATAAAAATATATCAATAATATTTTTACTTATTGTTACAAAATTTTAAAAAAAACATCAATTTAAAAAAAAGCAAATGTAACATTCATTTTGATATATATTAAACAAGGTCAACAAACAATTCCACAATTTTTAAGTTTTTTGTTTTTTAAGTAATATAACAATACATTATCGATAAAAAACAATGAAATTTTATGTAACGATATATCAATAACACTTTTCCATTCATTATTAAAAAAGTAAAACAAATACATTTTTTAAAATAATGTAATGTTTGTTAAAAACTTTTTTTTTTAAGAATGTGGAATTATTCATTTTCTTCTTCTTCGTTTTGTTTGATTAAATAATGACCATAAGACAAACAATGGATTCCATCACTCAACGCATAACATTTATCGTAGTAAGCAGAGCGAGCACGTTTATTTTGCAAAATAGTGTAAACCGTGGGGTCTTTACTAATAATATTTTTTTGGATTTTTTTTAAAACCCGTTTCATTTACCAGTGTGTTCATATACAAATCAAAAGTTTTCACAACAGATTTTTTTATACCCTTAGCAATTGTTTTACACGAATTACTGCCGTAAGTCAGAGCGTACTGTTTAGCTTTAAGCCCGACGAAGGCCGACACAGGTTCCGTAAATACGAACTTCAACGTTCCCATTCTGTTTTTGTTAGTCTCGCTGTACAGATCTTGGCCCGGTGGAAAATTACTCAAATCTAAGATATTTTCAAATTTTTCTTTTAGATCAGAATATGCATGGCGTGTTCGTAAATTTATAAAAAGTGAGTCAGTGTCACAGTAAAGAAGCTCAACCTGATCCTCGTAGACTTTTTAAAAATGGGTATAATATAAATCATATAGTTTCAGTTTGCTCAGTTCCAAAACGCTGAAGCCTACATAAATAGGTTTGTCCAAAATTAAATTGGGAATCCGCATTTTGAAAATCGAGAAATTCTCGTTTATCGACTGGAAAAATTCTAATAAAGGATTATTCAGATATTTTTCACATGTTTCCAAATTTAATGCCCCTACGATTTTAGTCCTTTTCCTGATATTCATCATGCATCTGCCGTAGAAACTGTTTATCATTTTTAAAAAAAAATCTTAAAATTCATCGGTTGCCTGATTACGTTTTTCATGCAAACACTCTATGTATGGGCGGAGCCAACATGATTGTTTAAACGATAATATACGATGTTTCTTAGTCAATATCATCCCCATTTTTAAATAAAATTTTAAATTCATATAGTGAGTTAAATAATTTTTTTTAGGGAAACAATTGGGGACTAATTTCCGAGACGGAAGTGTGCGCGTTAAATTTAATTTTTTGCATAAATTTTTCGAATATGGGAATAAAGATTCGAAATTAATTATCATATGTTCCACGGCGAAAGGAAGGTCATTCGAGATCTCATGTATACCGTCGGGATATTCCAGGTCACATTCAAGGAAATACCCTACATCAGAGTATTCGTTATAATTAAAATCGTTAAAGTTTTCCACTTCTTTCCTAGTTAGCCAAGCGAAATTACCTACCGGGAGGGGACAGGTCATAATTTTTCCATAGAGAGATACGACATCTAGCGGTAAAATATAATTAATTTCTTTATTTTCATCGTAGGATTCGGGTATATGAGGATTATTAGCCACCGCGTAACGAGTTCCGACCATACAGATCCCTCCTCGGATTTGATTTTCTATCCACAGATAATCGTCGACTGTGTTCAAAAGCTGGAGTTCAGCTTTTGTGAAACGAAGTCCCGCATTCCACGTTAACTGGGCACTGGTGATAAAAAACACCGGATCTAATTGAAATGTTTGAACTGACATTCGACGAAACGATTTGAACACTTCTGCAAGCAATATTGTGTCGCAATTTTGATATAACTCTAAATAATCTCCCAGCGTGTGGCAATTGAAAGCCTTATAAACCGTTTCAGCATGCCGATATTCTTCCGCGCTTATAGGTAAATTATTCAAATGATCGAAAAATTCCTCTTTAGAGGGTAGATGCGGAATATTCAATTTTTCAATTGAATCTAAATAATTATAAGGAAACGTTCCTTTTCTTTTAAGAAGATGACGAGCATCTCCGTATCTCTCGTAAAAATTATTGAAAATTTTAAATTCATGCTTAGCTTTTACTAAATTTTCTACCAGTTTTTCTAAAGATTTATCTAAAAACTGGAAGCTGTCGATAAATTCCAAGTGGTCCAATGTGAACATTTGAAATTTCTCAATCGTACAGGGAATAATCGATATGTTTTCCGCAAAATGTTTCGGTATATGTTTTAGTATAAAATGAGAGTCATAATTACGACAATTATGAATAACAACGGGAATGAAGTATGTCGCTCTATAATTAAGGTTACATGCCTGATGAGCGTAACCTCTTATGGTTCCTGAACTGTGTGAATGATCTACGCATCCAATTTCGCCCTCTCTAAACTTTATTCCGCAGATGTGACAAATTTCAGCATTATAAGGAATGTTTTTTTCGATCGGGGCTATGATAACGCGCATTTTTTAAATTAATATCTCACTCACTTCTTTCAAAGTTGTTAAGAATCGTTGTACCACGTTCGTTCCATGATAATATTCATGGAAAAGAATCCTATCGCCTTCCCCAATCACCACTATACTATAACTTATAGGTTCATGCATTTCAACCGGACTCGTGAATGTAGTGCAAAGATCCGGTAACACCGTGCTAATTTTTTGAGTAATCACCTCAAAGTCGGCGTAAACACAAAACGGGTGTGTGACCATTTTACTCAAATCCGTAAATTTAATAATTTTATTCATCGGAACGCTAACCGCTTGAGGTTTATATGATACACACAGAGTTTCATGTCTAGCAAGGCTTTCCCGTCTAGCGAACCCCACTAGACATTTTCTGCAAAAATAATTAATGGATTTTTTATAGTTCATGAGCGCATTAAAGCGGATAATTAAAAAATAATGACCTTTATGGAGCAAAAGATTTACATCCACACAATCTGACCCTTGTTTTGAATAGTATATGGGATAAATAGCTTTTAATTCCTCTTCAAACCCGTAACAATTAACACGTAACTGGTTATATTTTTCAAATGTTTTAATTTCAAATTTACCGACAGGAAACGTTAAATTTTTTTAATTAAAATTCCCTAAGACTCCAGTGTATTTACTGGCTAAATTGCGGTTATTTTTACATGGAAACAGCTTGGCCGCAATGCAATATAAAAAACATCGTCCATCCGTACATTTTATATTCATCATTGCTTTTTTATTCCGTATATAAGCGGGGAGATTAGCATTTTTGCACCCCCCTCTAAACCCACCTCTATATTGTCCCGTATGAAGATCTACAAACACAATCCGCTTGATATTCCACCCGGACCCGTTATGGATAAAATTTTCAATCGAAATTAAAATGCGTGTGAAACACCTGCCTATGCTTTCCAAAATTTGATGTCGTGATAAAATATGCTCTGCATAACTACAAAAATAAAAAGGTCGTACTGTTTCTCCCCCATCCTCTGTTACTTTTACGAATTCTAACGCGAGACAGATGATGAGACGCAATCTCAACACCACCCCGCCATTTAATAAATTATATATCTGAATTCGAGCATCACGAAACAGTACTTGCGGGTCTACGTAATCCACATGTGCTCTATACATTCGCGTGAATACCCCAAAAGAACTTTGTCGCAAACTGAACTCCATTCTATTTAAAATATCTATAATAAGGGGGAAAAACTAAAAGTGCATGGAGAGAAAATGAAAACAAGCTCTTTTATTTATTTTTATGGGACTTTACGTGCTCTGACACAGCATCTATAGCCCTTTTAAACACCGGTAATTGAGCGAGGCTCACATTAAACCTATTTTTAATTTCGAAATGCTCTCCATACCTACTACAGTTGACATAGTAGTTTTTACGAAATGGTTTAAGTTCGACATAAAGCCCTTCACCGCAGTTTATGGTGAAGGGGGTTAATGTACACGAATTACTTGGAATATCTGGACTGAGGTCCAGATCACACTTGGGCCGTTTTGATTCAATGGGGCTATTCGGCGGACATTTTACATCCTCATCTTCAAAATCAAAGTCCCGCTTTCGACTATCTAATATTTAAAAAAAAACCCTTTTAAATAATTTTTTGTAAGTAGTTTATTTAAATTACATTATTTACAAAATTTTACTTTGGTATCCCCCAAAAAATTTTATGACTTTGGCATCCCCTTATTAATAATAAGAAAATTTATATTAAAAAAAAAATGGTTTTATTACTATTTTAAAATAAAACACAATAAATACATAAATATACACCACATTAATAAATGTTACAAAAATTTACCATTTAAAAAAAATTAAAACATAAAAACAACCCTACCTTTGGTCAAAATATAAATGACTATATAAATGTTTTAAAGAATGACTCATAATATTACATCTCATGCTGGAATAAAATTCCCCATATGTTTGTTTAACTACACTAAATTACGATACCTTATGGTATGATTTTTCTCCTTGTTAAAATTGCTACCGTTTTTTTTGTAAAATCTTAAATTGACAAAAATTCATATCTTTTGAATATCTTTAAAAAAAAAAAAAAATAAAATACTATATGATCAACATTATTTTAGTACTAAAATTTGATTTAGGAGACCTGGTTATTTATGAAAAATATAAATATCCCAATGCTAGGAAGTTAGCTTTTGATACTTCTTATAACATTAAAACACAATAAATGCATAAATATACACTCCACAGTGAATTACTTTTTAAAAATTCTGTTAAAACTTAGTGGCCAAACTATGTGAACTCCACAATTTTTTTTTCTGTTTTCTCTCCTCATTTCTTTTTAATATTTTTTTTCTCTTACAATTTTATATTGACAAAATAAAATAAAAATACTAATAAAAATAAAATGGTTTAAATATTTTAAAAATAAAATAAAATAAATAAATAAATATTTCACATCCACTTCATTCATTCTAAAAGTTTTTCTTTTATTTATAAAATAAAATAATATATATTATATATATAATATTCATTTTCAGTCATATCTCGTCTTTCATATCCCATTTAAAAAGTTTTTTTTATTTTTAAAAAATAAAATAAATATAGAACATTCTTAAATGTTATAAAAGTTTAAATTTAAATTTTTTTTTTAAATTAAACAAAACGTACTTACTGCTGGGATGGCTCATGACTCTCATGTATTATAAGTAATCCAAGAAACAGAGAGGTTTTTAAAAACACTAACTGCACTGCAACAAGATTTTTCTTTTTTTTTTCACTGGAGATGTGTACTTCTTTTTGCCTATTTTTCAGACTTTCTTCTTTCTGGACTGGAGTAGTGTACTTCTTTTTTTGCCCCTATTTTTTTATCTTTCTTCGGAATCTTTTTTCTTTCTTCTGGACTGGAGATGTGTACTTCTTCTTTTGCCACTATTTTTCGGACTTTCTTCTTTCTGGACTGGAGTAGTGTACTTCTTTTTTTGCCACTATTTTTCGATCTTTCTTCGGAATCTTTTTTCTTTCTTCTGGACTGGAGATGTGTACTTCTTCTTTTGCCACTATTTTTCTGTCTTTCTTCTTTCTGGACTGGAGTAGTGTACTTCTTTTTTTGCCACTATTTTTTCGATCTTTCTTCGGAATCTTTTTTCTTTCTTCTGGACTGGAGATGTGTACTTCTTTTCCCACTATTTTTTCGATATTTCTTCGGAATCTTTTTTATTGCTTCTGGGCTGGAGATGTGTACTTCTTTTTTTCCCACTATTTTTCTGTCTTTCTTCGGAATTTTTTTCCCCTTATGTTATTTTTCAAATATTCTCTTTATCTTCTTATTCTTCTTTTTCCATTTTTTTTAGACCTTTCTTCGCAATTTTTTTCTTCCTTCTGGTAATTTCTAAAAAGTTTTCCTTTTTGCCTTTTTAACTTCCTCTGTCTTCAGCAAGGCTCTGTTGGTTTCTGCGAATCTGCCCTACGTTTCATTCTCCTTATAAATATGTTCGTATCCCTTTTTTAATTTTCTTAATGAATGCCACAACTGATCATGCGCTGTCTTGAAGAATACTAACGTCTTCATTAATCTATTTCTTCCCACTCGAAATACCTATTCAACTCTTACATTTTCCTCTGTACTATCACCCTTTTCGCAATTAGTCTTTCTTATCACTGTTTCATATCACACGGCTGTCCAATCATCATAATTACTCATTTCCCCATTAACTCATAAACCCGCATTTACAATAATCCCCCTTTTTAAATGATAACAATCATATTTTACAATCTATCGAACATAACTTTCCATAAAATGGTAAAGGAAAATTACTTTGCTTAATTGATCATTAGCATTGCATCCTTAATGAAAGATATATTTTTATCTTCGTAACATATATTGAAACTACTTAGTGTAATTATCCCATTTCTCCTTGCTTCTCTGTCATGTTCCGATACAATCACCCCACACTGTTATCTTCCACTCATCATTTTTCTGTTCTGCGTTTCTATAAAAACTTTCAACACAGAGCATATTGCAGAAATAACGAGATACTAACACATCCCATTATACATTACCTGATTAATTTTCCTTTTTATCGAAAGTATGCAGGTACCTTTATCTCCTTACCCAGACTTTTCGTAAATTTTATTTCATTAAAACTCAATGTGTAAACATTAACAATATTTAAAAGCACTCCCTCATTTCAAATCACGGACCTGCACGCTAAATGACAGCTGTTATCACACTCCTTAAGGCGACTTACTCGTGGGGAAGAAGCATTGTCGATTCCCATGTTATCCTATGGCAAAAATACTTACCCTGATTGTTCATTCAAATTTCAAAATTTCCAAAAACATTTTTTTTCAGCATATAAGTACGGATGCTCTTCACTACATTATAAGCTTAAAATATTTTTAAAATAGTTTTGAGTATTTTAAAATTCGTGTTAAAGTTCCGAAAAGTCCCAAAAAGTATAATGTGTAGTCTTTATTCGTTTCTAACTATAGATTGGAGAAAAATATAAAAATTTGGAGCTTATGCAAGCAAAATTTGATTTGTTTTCTTTTACGTAATTAGGCAACTTTTAAAATTTATTCTAATCAAAGCACTGTAATTTTGAATTAAAAATGAGCTATACCTAAAATTCTCTACAGACCTGTCAAGTTGTCAACCTCACATAATTAATTACTTGAGATCTACGGATATAAGAGGGTCACTATAGGGGTTCAAGGGTTGCCATAGAATCCGAAGACGCAAAATTCTCGTAAAAGAATAATATTGGGTTTCAGTCTTGGAACAGTAATTTTCAATAGATATAGTAAAGGAATATACTCGTAGAAAGAAGTCAAAAAAAGCAGCGAAAATTTTTCTCTTTTGCCAAAAAGTTCTCCTTCCTCCGAATCTTAGTATAGATCAGGTGGCCCGACACATTAAAACGGCTATAACCAGCTCTGCATTGTAATTGCTTTAGCCTCGTCAAGTTTTCTATGGGTATACATAAGCATTTTGAGGGCGTGCACAGTCGGTTTTTCGTCGTCGCTCCCTCCAGTTTTAGTATAAACTAAATATAAGCCCCGATACATTAAAACGATTTTAATGCAGGCTGTAATTAACGTGACCCGCTAACATTTTATACGGGTATATATAAATGTTATAGAAGGTGAATTAGTTTTTTTAATCGAAGCCCTATAGATTTTAGTGTAAATAAATTTAAGTCACGGCGCATTCAAATGACCTTAACTCAGATAATTGATCTAACTTCGCCAATTATTGTACAGGCATGTTTGTAAACAATATAAAAAAACTATTTTAAGCAATTCTTATTGAACCCCCCAAATTTTAGTACAACATAAATATAAGACTGCGACAGATTAAACAATTATAGCTCGGCTCTCTAGTTGACGCAACTCGTCCATATTTTGTACGAATATAAATAAATATTAAAAGACAAGAGTTTGTCATTTTTTTTATCGAAGCGCCTCCCCCACCCCAAACAAATTTAGTATAAAAATATGCAAGTCCATAAACATTGAAACTACTATAACTTGGGCCCTAATTCATGCAACCCTGCTATTTTCTATACAGATAAATATAATTATAAAGAAGGATTTTGTATCTAAGCCCCTCTTAAATTTTAGTGGTAATTGCAATACAAGGACCCGACTCATTAAAACGGCTAGAACATAGGTTTTATCTAACACAAGTAACCCAAATTTTTCATAATTATACAAAAGAACTTTTTCGGTTTATCGAAGCTCCAAACATTTTTAGCAGAAATTAAATCTAAGGTTCGGCACATTCAAACGGTTGCAATATGGGGCCAAATTGATGTAGCCTAGCCAATGTTTGCGTGGGTAAACATAATAATTTTAAAGAAGGGTTTTTAAAGGATTTTTCATTGAAGCACCGTCCCAAAATTTTTGCATAAATTAAGTATAAGGACCCAACACATTAAAACTGCGATAATTTTGGTCTCTAATTGACAAAACATACTCAAATTGCATACGAAAATACATAATTATTATAAGGGGACTTTGTCGTTAAGCCACCCCAAATTTTAGCATAAAATAAATATAAGGCCCGATACATACAAACAACTATAACTTGGAGTGATGTAGCCTGTTCATTTACTGTACTGGTAAAAATAATTATTATGAGAAAGGATTTTGTTTAGTTTTTTTTTAAGACCTCCAAATTTTAGTGTAATTAGAATATAAGGTCCCGACATATTAAAATGGCTATAACTTGATCTTTAATTAGCGTAACCAGCCCAAATTTTATACGCGTATACTTGTATACATAATCATTATAAGAGGGAACTTTATTGGTTTTCATCAAAGACCCCTCAAAAATTTTAGTATATATTTTTTTTACGTATAATTTTTTTGTAAGTCCTCTTTTGCATTTGCTCAAAGACACCATTTCGCTATTTAGACCTATTGATTACGAAAGATTATCCATAAGCTATTGGACTTTGATGCTAAAGTAAAATCTGACAATGAAATGACAAATATATGTATTAAAAAATTCATTATTGATTAGTTAATTTAATAATTCTTGATCAAAATTTAATATGTTTGTGTCATGTCTTGATACTCAATTTATAAATTTTATTTGATATTGATGATGGATTGTAATATTTTATAATGGTTACTAGGGGGCTCTGCCCCCTGCAAGCTACGCTTGCCAACGTTTGTTTTCGTGTTTGGTTAAAGAAGATCAGTTAAACATTTGAAAAGAAGCTAAAATAAAATTAATTAAGTAAACAGAGTCTTTGTCGCTCGGTATTTTTTAACAGCGTTATAAAACGATTGACATAATACAATTGCTAAAATTTACTGCTTTAACCCCTTCAAGGGCGGTGGTTCATTTTTGGACCACTTAATTTTAATTCTTAAATGCCACATTAGCATCAGAATATTGGGATGAAAATTTTCCTTTTATTAAGTAAGTGAACAAAAGCATTTTTGTATTTCGAAATTTGTTTGTAAATTCTGGCGCCATTCAATGATTTCAAGATTTTACGAAAGGAAGTGCCTTGCCCGTGAAAGGGTTAAACGCATATTAATGTATTTATTATTTTAAAGTTTCCTTTCCCTTTTAATATTCACGTGTAAATACAATTTTCAGGACATAATTTTCAATATTTTCCTGCCTTTAACACGTACTCATTTAATAGTAATTTTAAAGTTTTTTTCTCTGTTTTTAATAGTCACGTGAAAATAAATTTTTAATCGTTAAGAAATATTATTCTGTGCGCTGTTTTTAAAATTGAAAACAATCTCTATAATAATAGCCTAAGTCATGTGACTATCATCAACAGCTCCAGGTGGATCCCTTTGCTTTTTATATTCCAGGCGGCCATTTTGGTACTTTAATGTTAGCCAGCCACAGGTGTGATAAGTCGCCGAATATTATTCTATCCCCATTATTTCGTTTATATTATAATAGTCCAAGTCATGTAACTGCCATAAACAACGGGCTGATTCCTTCGGTTTTCATAAGAAATGTTTCCATTTTGATTAAAGAATCAAAATTATTTTTTCGAATAAAACTACATAAAAGTTGCCATGATCACAAAGAATTCATGGTACTTTTATGTTAGCCGGGTAAAAATCTCGCCAATAGCTTTTTTTTTTTTTTTTTTTAACTCGCCAGTTAGCATTTTTTTTTTATTTTTCGAGTGGTAACTTAAAACGGTGCTACTTGGTTATCCCATCGACCAAAAATCTGTCGCCAAACTATAAGATTAAATTCCAATAATGGTTGATCGTAAATGTCAAGGACTTTAAGGAAGTTACACATGTTTCCGCCATCAAGTGATTTTTATTTCGACGTTTTATTTGTATTTTTATTAATGTTATACTAATTTATTTGTTCTTTTGTTATTTAAAATAAAAAAATATGTCAATTTGTATAATTTGGCGAAATTGGTCGACGGGAGAATTAATAAGATTAAAACGTTGCTTTGAAGTGGAAATTAAATCTCATGATTTGTTGCATTGTCAGATACGCACCGGGTTTGGCGTGATTTTTTTTTTTTACGACAATTTGGCTAAAACCTCGTTTTCAAATACCTGTTACATATGTATTTTTAAATTATTTTCTGTTATTTTTAAAATGAATAACAATAAATAAAAAAAATAATTAATAACTATAGAACAAAACAATTTATAACATTTTTTGTAAATAAAAAGAAAATAAATTCAAATAAACATTTATTAATAAATAAGCAACAATAGCCGGGTTACCACGTCAGGCAAAATAACGCCATTTTGGCGCCAATTAGGTACCCCGTTGCGTATATGGCATCTGTATCTAATATTTTTCTTTTCGTTTTGTTTAAAAAAAAGAATGAAGTAAAAGCCATTTATTTTAAAGGTTTCAATTTTAAATAAAAGTTTTGTATTAAATAAAATGATAATGAAATACAAATTGAATTCTGAATAAAAGTAACATGATGCGTTTCTTAGCATACATTTAAGGGAGGCCAAACTCGTCGCCAAATTAATTTTAAATAACCTTTTCTAAAATCTGAAAAAAAATATCTGTTATGATTAAAATTTGAGTTGCCATCATTAGAAAAAAAGTATTTAAAATTAGAAAACAATTAATATTTCGAAAACTAATTCTAATTTTAAAATTCTAATACCAGTTTTGAGATCTGTGGATCAATATGGATTTTTGGTGTTAATTTCATCGCAAAGTATTCCATATTTTAGGAGAAATCGCCGTGAAACGTAATTAGTTGTTTAATCAGTCGTTTCATAGAATCGTTACATAAATTCGTTTCAATTCGATTCATTAGGATTATATATATATAGGGTAGATATATATGTATACTTAATTCGTTTTCTTTTTTTTCTTCTTTTAAATATATATTTAAGCTTGCCATTATAGGGTTTTATGCATGCCATACACATTTAAACATTTTTTTTTTTTAATCTTTTTCTAATAAATAATTTTTTTTGAGTGGAGTGGTATTTTTAAAAGCATAAATTGTTAGATTTGATTTCAAACTAGCATTAACTAACTTATTTAAAATGATGCTATAATATTACATCCCTTTGGTAAACGTTTTAGTAAATATTTTTATTGCTGTTAAGTTTTTAAAATTTGGTAATGTTTTATTAATATTTATTATTCAAAGGGAAATAATTAAATACCAGACATTCGTGTTTAGTCTTCTTTTACAGTAATCAAATAAAAATTATTTTATATTAATTAAATAATTAAATAAACAATAAACATTCCATTCTTCTACGATCAAAACACATGGGGTTATGATGCTTTAAAGTTTAGGAAATTTGCAAGGTTTCCGGCATTAGAAAGTAGTCTTGAGGAAAATCTCCGAAATTTCATAAACTTGGAGTATCATAACAGTATACGTTTCTGTCGTAGAATAATACATTTTTTTCAGTTTTACTTGTCAGAACGTAGAAATAATGCCTCTAAATATAATTTATTGGACTTATAGGACTAAATATTAAATGTCTGAAATTTCCCGTCGTTAAAATAGTTATTCTATTCAGAATAAAGAAGTAAAATTATTACCAATCTTTCGAATATATCTATCAAAATATGAAATAAAATATAATCGCGACTCTACGTTTTTAAATTAAAGAATTAAAAAAAAACATGAATTAAAATTGTATAGTCTTATCAGGTACAAAAGAATTTTGCTATAAATTTATAAAAAAAAAATTCAGAAGAGGTATGACAGAGCTGCAGAGAGATATTTTTTATTGGCAAATTAAAATATTTTAGTTAATGCTACTTAATATTTTAACATTAACAAAAATATTTCTTTTAGACATTAATAAGTGAAAAATAAATTAGGCAAATTATGAGATTTTGTTACACATGTCACTTTTCACAAGAAAACTCCGCATTTCTCGGAACTAATTAAGCATTAATAACTCCCATTTCATAGCCCCCCCCCCTCCCCATCAAAAATAAATAATATTAGGGACAAAAAAGTGTTATCGTTTTGTTCATAATCTGAATATAAATAATAACCACCAAATCAACTGATGTGTCCACTTCACGCGTTTTATATTTCAGTCTCTCTTTCTACAAAGAAACCCTCTCTTAGTGCCCCCCCCCCCAAAAAAAAATAAAATAAAATAAATGAGAGGGAGTAGAACGATTGAAACTTCAGCTAGGGATATCTCAATTGCATCAATATGGTTTTGGGTGAACTGACCATGAGATAAGAGAAACGGTGTATAGAACAGATAGTGTTTTCTCAGGGGTGAACAAGAAAATCGTAGCTGGGGAGTACTTACCGTATTTTATGGAAGAAACGCCGCGGCGTTTACGTTTTTTTTTTTTCGCGCGTAAAATATTGGGGTAAAATAAAACCTCAACAACTTTCTGATTTCGCCGATAATGAAAACTATGACATTTCCGATTATGTTAAAAAACATACAGCGTGGACTCAAAAAATTTACAACTCTTCTATTTAGATATTGGCGACTCAGATTTTGAGGACTTCGAATAGAAACTAATGAAGGCAAGTAATTGGGACCCACTCATAAAAAGCGTGCCAAGTTTGGATCGCCTAAATTAACGTGAAAACGTGGAACGCCTAAGGAGAGGGATTCCCGTCCCGTTCTCTGGATTGTTTTAAATAGTAACTGACGTCACCTTAATTTAAAAGTTACATTAAAATATTAAAAATTTGTTTAAATATTTAAAATAAAATTTTAGACATCTTAAAATATTAAAAATGAGGCATCCTATACTGCTCAAAAAACTTTGATTAAAGTTAGGTCGATCTGACACTGTCGACAAAAGTAGCGTTCCCACAGGTGTGGCTTTTACAACGGGTGCGGCGATTACGATATTTTAAAGCTTATTCAGGCCAATATAGAGGAGTGGGGCGTTTACAACGGGTGCGGCGTTTCTTCCATAAAATACGGTACTTGAAATTTTCAAGCAAAATTTTTATTTTTACTTTTTCAAAAAAGAAATTCATTGATTGATAAAATGGAATACAAGAATATAGAATCAAAAATGTAAAAATGTTTTTAGATTCGGAATTATAAAGCATTTATACAAAGATATACGTAATATTGTATATGAAGAGATGCCATGTAAAATTGAATTTAAATAGCAATTTGTCGTTTTTTTGTCAAAAAAAATTAACCTACAATCATGGAAAGAGTCAGAGTTTAGAAACAAAAAAAGTGGTTTAGAATTCATTAAAGAGTAAAACATCAGAACACCTATCATGAAGGGTTAGAAAAATATTTCTATATATGCAACCCAAATTCAAAATTTTTTAAATTCTTATTACAACTATTCATACAATGTAAATTTAATTCAAGATATCATTAAAATATATATGCTTATGCATTATGCATATATTAAAGATGTTAAGCCAATCACTTTATGGTATCTCTTGGCTAACGCTTAAACGCCCTTAAATATAGATAATATTAAAAAAATTCCCCCAGATTTATATAGTTTTCATTTTTTTGGTATACCAATGTCATTATATCATTAACTTTCTTTTTTCTTTGCGAGAAAACTATTTCACTCATTCTGCAATAAAATGAAAAAAAAAAAACTATAGTTGGATGTGCCAATACCAAAACTTTTCTCTATCTCATATATTTTAATATTTCAAAATGATGTTACAGATGTCAATATTTCATTTTTATTAGTTCAATACTATATCAACTTTGACTCTCATCTTAAATTTCTGCTTCAGTCAATTAATCGGAACAAAAACGAGTTAATCTCGATGATGATATTTATTAAAATCACGAATAGTCGGTGTATCAGGATCGGAAGTTCCCGTCGATTCACGAGCCACTGCGTGTACAATAGGACTACGAAAAATTAAGAAGATTACACAAAAGTCGCTATTACAGCGCCCCCTTCCGGCGGGATTTTTCCATATTCAGGAAGGACCATCTTGCCATGGCCAAAAATAAACAAAAAAAATTTGGTTCAATTCTATGCATAACTTCATACACTTTTTGGTGGTACAATATTGAAAATGGCACAGAAATCGCTATTACAGTGCCCCCTTCGGGAGGAATTTTTTCAAATTAAGGAAGGGCCTGCTTACCATAGCCAAAAACTTCAAAAAAAATTTGGCTTAATTCTATGCATAACTTCATACATTTTTTGATGGTACAATGACGACAGACAGACATTTTCTATAAACGTGTTTTTTGGAATCTCTGACCCCTAAAACGTGTAAATCCGTCGAAAATCGGAAGTCGAAAAAAATTTCGAAGGTAGAAGAAATTAAAAATAAAGATTTTTTGAGCATTAAAAGAATGTAATTGAAATTGAGCACATCAAAAATCTTTCCATACATATAATGTGCGACAAAAATGTTTTGTATTTCTGTTCATATACGTATATAGTGCCGAGTATTGATAGAAACTGCAGTAATACGACTGCATGTTGTAACACAGAAAAGTAGGACTGGAAAAATAAAAAGATTAGTTTTGTGAAATTTATTACATTTTTTGAAAAACAAAATAAAAAATTTCAAAGAAAGATCAGAACCAGTTAATTAAATTCAAATCCCACTGCTAAAATTTTCTTTTCCGGTGAGCTCGTTTTGTTTTCGAAATTTAAAAAAAAATCTAAATATGAACTAGTCGGATGTGCCAATCCTAAAACTTTCTTCTATCTCATGCGTTTTAATACTTCAAAATTCCCTAGCAAAATGCCAAAATTAAATGGCAATCTGTGCCCATAATGAGAATTCTAAAGATATGAAATTCCGTGCATTAGTTCTTGAGATATGGCTATAGATAAAATCGTGTAAATCCTTCAAAATACAACATAGCTGAGCCACCTATTGGTCGATTTACACCAAAACCTAATCGGCAATAACTTGTGCCAACGTCACACCTAATCTGAAGTTTGATGAAAATCTGTGCAATAGTTTTTGAGATAGAGCTATTGCAAAAATCGTGAATAATCCAGCACAGAAGAGCCACCTATTGGGTGATTAACACTAACACCTAATCAGTAAAAACTTGTTTCAACGTCTAACTGAATCTGAAGTTAGATGAAAATTCGTGCATTAGTTCTTGAGATAGTGCTATTGCGGAAATTGGGAAAAATGCAACATAGCAGCACAACCTGTTGGACGATTTACACCAAAAACCAGCACCAGTTTATATCAAGGTCTAACTGAAACTAAAGTTTTGTGAAATTCCTTGCATTAGTTTTTGGGATAGAGTGCCCTCAAAATTTTTGTCTCATACAGACAGACATAGACTCACAGACAGACTTACAGAGTGACAGACAGACTCACAGCCAGACATTTTCTAAAAACCATCAAATCGTGCTCAGGACCTTCTAAATGTATAAATCCATGAAAACCGGAAGTTGAAAATTTTCACCAATCCAGTACTTTCTTCTTGTAAAGATAGAAGAAAGTAGAAATTAATAAGAATTGGCTTTTATGGACTGGAATTTTGTGAAGAGCTCACAATCTTTTTTGTGAAATGAAACTTTATAAAAGAGCCGCTTTTTATTGAATGAAATGTTGTGAAGTTGGCCCCTTTTATTAAATGAAAATTTGTGAAAGGAGCGCAATGAGGATCGACTCCTGCTGCTGCATATTTTAAGCATAGAAATAATCATGCAAAATACATCAGTTGTAGAACACTTTATATTTTTATCCATATAATTTACTACTCACATTTTCAAACATACATTTCACCAGTTTTGATATAGAAAGCTGGTATTAAATACCAATATTTGTGGCGCAGTTAGGATCTGTGTCTAGAAAATGTTTTGAATCATTATTGCTCTTGAATAATTTCGTTGTGTAAAATGTCCAGATTTTTTTTTTTCTAGTAACTTCAAGGTGTAAAAATAAACGTGAAAACCACAACTAGGCAAAATAAATTAAACTCATGTGTTCCAGTTCATGTTTTCCAGGCAGTTTGTTTCTTTTCCGCGCTGTTGCTTCCGGTAATGCGGTTCATATCACTAGGTTTGACAGAATTAACGATCTTATCCTCCATTATTGAAAAATGGAAAAAACTGTTCGATTACCTAGTTTCTGAATAGGAGCAAACATTATTAATAATTCTTTACAAACAGAATAACAAATAAAATGAAGCATATTATAATATTCTACTAATTTACAATTTAAAGAAATACGACTTTTAAGTTACAGCTATACAACACTGAATACAATATAACGGAATGTTCACTTAAATTTTGCTGGTTGAGAATGCATTTCGAAATCTAAAATGTGTAATAAATATTTAAAGAAGAGTATTATTTTCAGTATCTGAAGAGTATTACCTATTTTCAGCATCAGTATAGTATTTTCAAAACAACCCTAAGAAGGTAAAGGATAAATGTTAATGAATATATATGGATTTCTTGATAATTTTCTTCCAATTTTAGTAATTATTTCCTATTGCTAGTTTGACTTCCTGATGCAATTTACACCTCACATAGAATTTTCTGAAAAGGTAATTTTTTCAAACTTTATTAATAATTGAGTAAAAACAGTAAAAAAAAAAAAAAAAAATTACTCATTATAATATTCTACTAATTTACAATTTTAAGAATTGAGATTTTAAAACTACATAAGTACAGTATACTGGGATTTTTACCTAAATTTTATTGATTGGCAACGCATTTTGAAACGCGAAAATAAAATATAAAAAACAAACACAATACACTTTTTATAATTGGTTAGATGATCTGTCTATTTACAACTCTTCAGAAACTTCATTTTTGTTATCTCTGTTTTTTTTTAGCCTTTCTGTTTTCCTTTTCCTGTGCATTTAAAATGCCTACAGGATTCAGTATTTAGTGAGAAGTGATGAAATGGGGGATAATCTAAGCGATAAAGCGCCAAAAATGTCATATGTGTCGCGGTCAGTTAAATGTTTGATCATTCCGCTTGGTGTGGGGGATATTCTCCAAAGTCGTAAATTATCTCCGCCCACAAAGTGTTTCCCTTGTTGAGAGGCAGGTGGCGTTCTCTTCAGATTCGACTTCCAAGGTCTTGAATAAGGCCCCTTAACATACACACCCAGAGATACAAAGAGACTCTCTCACAGACAACTTCATTAGCCTTTTATCGAAATAGCGAAACTTTCAAGTTTGACACTTGACAAAAGCATTTATGTACTTCATTAGTCTTATCTATCATATCTTTAAATTGATGACCATCATACAGCTACACACATTTTTATACTACTAATATATATTGAATTACTTGGAATTGTTATCTTCTATTATGTTTATGAGTAGTTATTTTTCTTTATTATTTTATTGTAGGCAATGCTATAAGATGTTATCAATGCAGCTCTGATCAAGAACCTAAAGATGACGACAATTGTGGAGCTTATGAGTATTTTGATACAGAAAAGAATTCTCAGGTTGATTGCCTAGGGGAAGAAGCTGTTACGCCTGGTACTTTTTGTTATAAAAGTATTCAGCAGAGTCCTCGAGGATTTATTTGTAAGAATTTATTTACCTTTTTGTATCTCATGGCACACTTGAACCCATACTTAAATATCTGTGGCACGCTTAAATTATGATGATAAAAAATATATATGAAAACAATGTACCTTTTTATTTTTTTAATAGACTTCAGTGATGCCGCTGTACTTGAAAAAACCTGGGTCCCCGGGACCCGGGATTTCCAAAAATCTGGGTCCCTTTTTTACAAAAACGGGTCCCCATCAATAATAATTTATATTTTAAAGGAATGAATGAAACTTGTTTATTTGGAAAAGATAAATGAAATGCATTAATTATTGTTTTAACAATAATTAAATAATGAATTAAAACGAGTATTATTTGAACTCAAATAAGATATTTTAAAAAAATATTAAGAGAAATTTTCTTTACTTTTTTAAAAGTAAAAATGCAAGATACAATTTTAATTGTAAAATAATGTTTATTTGAGAGTAGAAGATACCAAGCTCCACTAACAAGTACCACTAATGTTCGCATTTCTTTTAAAAAGGGGCAAGGTGGGTTTATTGAAAAAGATATTTTTGCTGAAAAAAAGAATACTTATGTTCAGTAAAAGTGTACTTTTTGTTGAATGAATGGGTGCTTTCATTATACTTCCCATTGAATTATTTGTCAGCATAGATCTGTGTTGGAATCAGACATTTTCCTTGGAAGGGAAATTTACATCTAAATCACTAATAAGCATCAAATCTTAAATGTTCTGAAGGCGGGAGACATTTCAATGCAGTAAGAAGGAGGGGGGGGGGGGGATTTTTCACTGGTCCACCTACTGAATACATTATCAAAGTACACTGAAATCATGCTGTATTTTTAAGAATCTCATAAATAATAAATTAAATCCCATTTTATGAATTTTCTACCTATAAGTTTAGTTTGCACATCTTTTTTGCTGCTTTGACTAAATTTGCGTTTTTTCCGCGTTACTTTGACGATATTCGCGTTTTCCCGCGATCCTTTTGTTGAAATTCGCTATTTTTTCGCGAGCCTGTCACGAAAATCGTGTTTTTTCCGCGATACTTTGACAAAATCCGGCTTTATTCCGCGCTTTTTTGACGAAATTCGCTATTTTTTCGCGATCTTTTGACGAAATACACTATTTTATCTCAGCCCTTTTACGAAAATAGCGTTTTTTCCGCGATATTTTGATGAAATTTGTGCTTTTTTCGCGATCCTTTAACGAAAATCGGCTTTTTTACGCTATATTTTGACGAAATTCGCTATTTTTTCGCGATTTTTTAACGAAATACGCTAATTTGACGCGGCCCTTTTACGAAAATCTTGTTTTTTTGCAATATTTTGGATGAAATTTGCGCTTATTTCTGCGATATTTTGATGAAATTTGCGCTTATTTCCGCGATATTTTGATGAAATTTGCGCTTATTTCCGCGATTGTTTGACGAAATTAGCTTTTTTCCGCGATCCTTTGACGAAATACGCTTTTTTCCAGCGGCCCTTTTACGAAAATCGTTGTTTTTGCGCGATATTTTGATGAGATTTTCGCTTTTTTCGCGATTCTTTGATGAAAATCGGCTTTTTTTTCGCGATTTTTTGACGAAATTACGCGTCCCACGGGACGCGTAAGAGCTATTTTTTTGCGTCCCGTCTTCGATTTTTCGCGTAATTTACGCGCTATAGCGCGTCCGCGGCATCCCTGGACTTTCATAGGTATGTTCAGATTTTTCTTACAGATTTCTGTTTTTGTGAAAATTTTTATATTTGTGACAAACTAGTCAAAATTGTGTTTATCTATTTTTTATATGAATTTATGTTTATATAAAAGCTAGATAATAGATTCGTTAGCAACTTAACTGTTTTGTGAATTGTCAGATTTTATTTTAAAATGATTACATTTAGGAAAAGTTCAGTTTAAAAAGGCAAAGGTTTTCTAAAAGGATTATTTTTGAGGTAAAGAATGTTGTAGAGGTCTAAGATTAAGAATTTTATGAAGGATCCTATTTTAAGGTGAAGAATTTTTTAAAGGAACCAAATTTTTCCTAAACAGGTCCTTGTAGAGTGTAGACACAAAAAATGTTACCTCCTGGCAAAAAAAGTTTTTTTCGAAAAAACCGGTTTATTTGGTTTAAACCGCGTTTTTAAAAAAATATTTTCTTATTACATATACATGCATATTTATTGATAAAAATAGACATTGTTGGATATATAAGTAGTATAACTTCATTTGAAAATAATTTAAATTAAATAATTACAGTCAATTTATGTAGTAAATTGAAAAAATCATATTTTAATTTAAACAGTATCAGTAAACAGTTAGGTTCAAAGAACAAACTGCTCTATACAGTAAACATTGATACCCTGATAATCTTTATAAACAATCTTTTCATTACTAGTAATAAACATTTGATGTAGTTTGGTGAATATAATATTCTTTTTCACAGTTATTCGAAAAATAAATTTCAAATACTTCTTGCGGTTGACAATTTGAGTGACAATTCGGAGTCAACATTTTTGGTCATAAGATTCAGCAGATAACAGAAATATATATATGTATATAGATTGGTGTTATTAAAATGCTATAACTAGCACCCAATTTTTGAATACTCTCTTATTCCACTTCATATTTTGATTTTAATTCTTAAAGATAATTTCCCCAATCAAGAAAAATTTCTTTTATAGCTTCACCAAAATCTTAAAGATCATCGTGCTATGTGCAGTTATGTGGCTCCATATTCAAAATCACCATGCGTGTTATGACAGATTGCTTTAAATAATCTCAATTTTTTTTTAAATGAAAATATTTTATACTAAACTAAATATGGAATATTTTAAATCTATTTTATCTTTGAAAAATTCACATGTTTTAAAATTTTTTCTTTAGAGATATGTTTGTCAACACATGCTAATTTTCATCCTATAAATGTAAATATGACCTGGACCCACTATATCTAATGCTTATTGCTGAAATAAAGTGTTAAAAGTAGAAATTTTATATATCCGATAATTTAAACATTTAAATTATAAAGAAAAAAAAGAAAATGTCATTAGATTTCTTCTAAAAAAACCAATTGGTTTTTTTGAGAAAAAACCAGTTGGTTTAAACCATGGTTAAAACCGATTGGTTTAAACCATGCCAACCCTGCTCATAGCCAAACAAATACAACAGTTTCAACTTCTTTTTTTATTTACATATTTCTGGATGTCCTGAACATGATTTGACTATTTTTTGGAAAATGTTGTGTTATCTAACCCATGCCATGGGCCTGACGTGCATTTGTGCCTGACGAAAAAAGACTGAGATCTTTCGAGAGGGTAGCGCATTTGAAATTTTTTGATGGTGTTTTAAGAAGATCTTTTAGTTCTTATCTAACGCATGTTTTATATTTGTCATTTGTACCTTTAAACTGGTTTAAAACTTACCTTTTATTTACAGTTTTCTTTGCTGTAACCATTGGTGCAAAACCTTCATTTTCATGACTGATTTCAGTCTTGGAAAATATTTTGACTGACAGTAAATTGCATACTTTTTATATTTAAACTAGTATATCACCCCCATCGAAAATGACGGAATGTTGATCTGTTTCATTTTTATAAGACCTCATACTATAGGTCAAAATTAACATTTTTTACCCAATGGCCACTGGCCAGTATACTGATTTTTTCCACTGGTCAGTAACAAAGTTACGAACACTTCATACAAAATTATGCAGCGTGTTTTATTTATAGATAAACTTTTATCCTTTAGAGTGTTTTTCACACTGCTCCACACTCACTCCATTATAGCATTGCTTGAAGCAATTGTTATCAAAATCTCAACATTGTTTGTTAGTTTTTTGTTTTCTTTGAAATTAGTTCTTTAACAAATCAAATATCAAAACGGATGTGTTGTCCTGGTCCGTATATATCGAACCAGGGTCTGAAACAAGTCTAAAATTGAGTAGCAGAGTATAAATGATAAAGCTGAGCAAAGTATGGCATAGACCTAAACTAAAAGTAAATGACAAGGTGTGTAAAGGCAGATGAGAACAGCAGGGCTGCCACATGCTACTAAAATGCTACTAAAAGCTACTATTTTCAGCATCAGGCTACTATGGCTACTATTTTAGCCCAAAATCCTCCAAAAGCGACTATTTTGGAGAAAAATCAGAAAAAAGGAGACTATTTTCCTATTCCAGCTACTATTTTTGGGAAAACATGATTTTTCATTAAGAAGGATTTACTCGCTCTTTTCCTTTTTTTCCCCACTTTAACCTAATATTCTGACATTACAATCTACCACACATGTGTCAATTCCGCACTTCTGAATTGAATTTTTTACCTTTGTGTTTTAATATTATATATTTTTTGAATTATTATTCAAAAATAGTGATATGTGCTACTCCAGGGTTGCTACACAACCTGGAGAACCGGAAAAAGTCAGGGAATTGAGAGATTAGCCAAATAAGTCAGGGAATTTCAATATTTTTTCCAAAAAATTAGAAAATCAGGGAATTTTATAAATTTTTCGATTATGATCTCCAAGGAAGTTTGATCATTGCACTCTCAGAAGTAAGAAACTTCCATGGCTTGGTATATTTCACATTTAAAAGTTTAAAAAAGGTAATCTAAATAGCTTTTTTTTTCTTTTTTCAAAAATTTCCACTTTTATCCTCCACCTCTGTCCTGTCTACCATAGTAAATAGTTTAAATTTTTAATACTCATTATTACAGATTTTAGCAGTTATTTTCATATAACAATAAATAATTATCACATCTCCACTCCCCACTGAAATGTCTGTTTCCTCTTCCTTTTTGCCTCCTACTGAAAATAAAATTTATCTGAAAATTAGTGATTTTGCAATACAGTTGACAAAATGAATGTCTCAGTGCACAAATATTGTGTAGCAAACTTGTAAAATTGGTAAGACACTTTATATGAAAGCTTGTAATGATCATAAATTATTAAAGAGAGCAATTTTAATTTAAACCTCAAAACAACGTTTATTTTTTTAGAAAGGGAATGAGAAGAATTACGATAGGGAGCTTTTGATTATTAGCAACTCTTCGAGAAATTTTAGCATTTTCAGTGTTTTACCCTCAGCATGTCCACTATGCATTACACTGCTAGAATAGAATTTTATTGAAATAGACCTGGAAAACTCAGGGAATTTCATTCTCCCGTATAAGTAGCAATCCTATATTCATAATGTTACTTCAATGTTATAGAATATCATTATTAAGTTAATTATGTTTGGAATCAGTCTGTATTGCAATATCTGTCAAGTAGACTTATTGTGATATTTAATCAAATAATTCACCCTTCTCCCCATTCTTACAAATATAACAAACTGGGAGAAGTAAGGGAGGTTCATAATGTAAAAGAGTGTTCAGAGGACTTTCCAATATATCACATCAGGGGTTCGTAAAAAGTTAAAAAATTGCCTGTCCAAGAGACTGGCGACATGCCTCACAACAAGGAATACACCCCTCCTCCACCTTTTGAAATTTTTATACTTTATAAGTAATATTTATCGGAGGGCTCCATAATATAATCAGATCTAAAATGATATTTATTGTAGAAAATGCTACCATTTTAGATTTTTATAATTGTAACCTAAGTAGCGGGCAAAGCCTGCTAATCAATATCATACTGTATTTTTAATCTTTTTATGTATCTTATAATAAAAATCAGGCTTAAATTTAGAATAATTAGTAAAGAAACACTAAGAATTAAATAATGTTAAGGTAAGCATTTCTTTTGTCCTTTAAAATTTGATTTTTTGATAAAATACAAAATTTACAAAATTACATATTTTTATAAAAATTACATATTTGTATTCAGTGTTAAAACATAAATTTCAAGTACAGTGGGTGATCGGTTAATAAACAATAAACTGTTCGGTTTACAAACAAATCGGTTAAAGAACACTTTCACGAGAGATTTTTATGTTCAGTGAACGAAAACTTCACAAAGCAAAGCCCAGATGAAGCAATGCATTGTTTCAGATTTGATGATATACTTATTTGCCACTATTGTCAATTTCGAGAACATTTTAACAGTTTTATACATCTATCCTAATTAATTCATGGACTGCCGGGGATATGGGACATACATTTTAGAATTCCCAAATTAGAATAAACAGATTAGAAACATTAATTATATATTTTGGGTCCCTTATCAAAGAAATATTTTTAATTGCAAATTAGTTATTTTAATTGATATTTAGTTCACAAATTATTAACAGGCTCTAGGCTCCACTTGGATTTTATCAGGCCCTGCAGTTAACGCAATCTTTTAGAGAACTTGTGAGTTTTTGCAAGGTCAAAGTGACAAATTGATATGATTTAATGTCATAAACAGTGAATGTAAACCTAAAAGTTTTTACAAAGGGCATATCATTTTTTTTGTGTGTGTGTGTGTTTAAATAAGCCGCAGCATGGACAAAGCTACCAAAATACGATCTGTCCAGATGCATATTAGCCTTATTATAAATAGAAGTTTTTTATTATTTTTTATATATTCTTTAGATTTTAAGAACGAATTAAATTCCCATACAAATCAATATAAAATCTGTGATCAGTTAATAAACTCTGTTTTGAACTGATTAAGTTCGTTAACTGTATATAAATGTAATATTTGTAAAAATTTTATGTACCACGAAACAAGCCCACTATGAATTTCTTTTTTTTTTTTTTTTAAACCACAGACAGTATGTCTTTTTTTGCTGATAAGAAATTAAAAACTTTTAAATTTTTCATTAAAAAAATATATTTTTTTTAATATTTAATTTTCTTATTAACCACTTTTAAAGAGAATTACATACTTGGAATCAGCATAATGAAATAAACATAGATGCATAAATTTCATATCTATAAATGCAGTATTTGTAAAACCTTTATACTTTGTGATACAATCCCAGTATAAAAAAACTGTGATTCAACCCTTACCCCTCTTGTGAACTTTGAGAAAGAATTTTCTTTGCGGTCTGATTAAATTTAATGTTTTAGTTGAATTATGAATACTTTTCCATTCTTTTAATTGGGGTTTTAATTAATAACTCAGCTAATTATTAGAAATTAAAAATTCTGAATCTCAGGTCCACCAGGAGAGGCCATCGACTACCCTAACAAAAATTTTTAGCTTTGTACTTGCAGTAGATTTAGCTAGCCATTCCAGACACACACACACACAGAGTGAAATTTTCTGTTATTAAGTATAGATTTATAATTTGTTATCATTTCAGCTTATATATATGTATATATATAAATATATATTTTTAATCTACTGAAACTACCAACTCCAAAAACATTTTATAATAAACTGCACCATACCAAACCAACAATAATGACCCGGCTTCCGATTTATCCAAGAAAAACTGATGTTATTCTGACTCGTCTGAGAATTGGACATTCAAGAATCACTCATAAACATCTTTTATTCGGTAGGATGCACCCATGTGTCCACATTGTCATTTTGATTACCAGACCATCCATCATGTTTTAACTGATTATCCAGGCCTCCGGCACAGGATAATTACTGGCACTGGAATTTATTTTAATACATCATCACCAAACTTGACAAACCTCATTGGGGAAACACCTCATGGGGCACTCTTTACTTTTTTAAAACATGCTGGTTTTTATTTTGAGATTTAGTTTTTATATGCTTCATAAGTTTGACTTTCTTATTGACATCTGGATGGAAACCCCATCCAGATAACTTTGCTTCATCTTTGCTGAACTTCCATTTATTTCGCTTTACTGGATTTCTATTTTACATTGTTTTCTACCCTTGTTTGACGACTACATCTGGATGAGGCACCCATCCAGATGGCTTTTTTATTTCCATTTTAACTCATTTCATTATTTTTTCTTGACTTACTTTTTGTTTGGCGCAGCATGTCCCTAAAGGGATTTTGCGTCATAAAACCCAATACAACCAACCAAAAACATTTTAAAAAAAGGTAAACACGCTATCGATAAATGTAACTCAAACATGCCAACCATTCAAAATTTGGTGGGAAACTATTGATTTTCTGGTTAACTCCCATTCATACGTTTTACACTGAAACTTAACTGTCATATAAATTTTATGCAATTTGTTTTAGATTTGTACACTGTGCCATGTGAATTTGATTGTTCCTAGTCTCTTACTCATAAATCTATTTTCTACTTTAAATAGGAACCAATACCTGTAACCAATCTAAAATAGACTTGCAAGTTATCAAAAATTGATACTGAATTGATAACAAAATGTAATTTAACAAAGCTCGAGGGTTTCAAATTTTGTAACATTCTGATGCTAATTCTAATCATTGTCATTGATCTGCCGTGCTGATAGCCGTGGTATAATTTACTGTGTTCAGTATTTCTCTGATCACAACAAAAATGTCCATAAGAGCCTTATTAAGACAAAAATGGCAGACTAGCATTCTTTAGAACCTTCTTATATCATCACCTAACTTTAAAAAAAATGAAAGAAAAATTGGATCGATGTGGGAAGTTATCTCTGTTTGTTTTTAACCTCTGTACATTCTAAAAGTCCAAAATATTGATCATTACAGGATCAAAAACCAATTAAAAGGTTTTTTTAAAGCCCATTAAATTGGTATTCACAGAAGTTAATTTACCCAGAACCTTTGACCTATTTTGGCTTATGTTACATTAATCAGATTTTGATTATAAAAGAAAATTGTTTTTTAACACAGTTTTTAAATTTAATAATAGATTTAAAATGTTGATAATAACAATTTAGAACATTGTTTATTTCTTGTTTAAGCCACTGGTGGCTATAAAATCTGGCTTTATGCTAGATTTCCTATTTTACATAAATTTCTTGTAAAAATTAGATCAGTTTTGAACACAAAAGTTGCATATCCCTGTTCTTTATCAAATGCATCTATTCTGATAAAACTGTTTTTTATAGACAGATTTCCCGCTTTAATTCATTGAAATTATAAGTAATGCATTTAAAATTGCATCTTATATCAAAAATTTCCTTTAGAATAAAGGCTTGATTAAAGCAGAAGTCATTATTAGACTTGTGTTTCTTGATGTATGGGAATGCCAAATTTAGGGTGCTTTTTTTTTTTTTTTTTTTTTTTTTTTTTTTTTTTTTTTTTTTAAGTGTATGTGTATATTTTTAATAGGTTTTTGATCCTGTACTGATTTTATAATAAATGACAATTTTAATTTTTATTTTTTGTTACTGTTTCCAGTTGCTTCACAGTAATGCAAAGCAAATACTCAGTTTAGTTTAGGAAAACTGAACTGCATTTTTTTTCTTTTAAATAATGTTAATTAATGTGTGAATTTACATTAAAAGTACTGAAAGTGGCAAATTAGGGTGGAAACATAAAGTGTAAAATAAGATATAAATTTTCATGAAACAGCTTCGGTTATTATTTTAATTAGAAATAAGGGTTCTTCCCCTACCCCCTTCTTTTTTTTAAGTATGCATGCAATTATTTTGGCTACTATTTTTATACGAATGCTACTATTTTGGCTACTACTTTTTTCATTGTAGGCTACTAAAGCTACTATTTTTGGTGCCTTTCAGCAGTGGCAGCCCTGGAACAGAGAAGAAACTGTATTTAAGTTTTTCATTAAACTAACGTTTATTTATCAGAAATAAACAACAAAAAAAAAAAACAAGTACATATATCAAAAGTAAAATCAAAGTTAAAGTTTAAAGGCATGTTAATGACAATGACACCATAATTCAGGGTGTTGCCTTTATACTGCAGTAAGTATACAATATCGTACAGTATTTAAATTTGCAATAAAAATAAAATTAACTCACGTTCTTCTTGAGACAACTCATCACATCAATGTAGAATTTGCATAAAGTCTCCAAAATAAATTCATAATATATTCAGCAAAATAAAGTTAATGATACTTCATAAATTAAGTTCAAAGACAACATTTTTATATTTGTGGAGACCGATGTTTTAAAGATGACGTGAACGCTCAAATATTTAAACTTAACGACTGGCATAATACTTCTTTAAAACTACGATTCAAAATTTTATCGAAACCATATTAAGATGCCACTAAAAGATATCACATTCAAATTCAATTTAAACGAAACGATGAATAAACAGACGAACACTAACGAAAAACTAATATGAAAATAAACCACAATAAACACACATATCTCCAGATAACGAGCGAGCTATACCAGCCAGCCACACTCTCTTCCTCTCTTCTAGCTAAGCTACGCCACACGCCGCTCTCAACAACTACTACCAAAGTACAGAGACAAACGTCCCTTTAAATATCATCCAAACTACAAGCACGTGTATCGTCAAAAATGCCTATCACTTCCAAAACACACGTTCGGCGGAGTTGAGTAGAACGTGTACTGCTGTACGGAAGAAACGATTTTTCAACTCCGGAACGGGAGATGCGATCGCAATGCGTTGGAGTTGCGTGAACGAACAAAGTGAAAAACGGAGATACGATCGAAAATGAAAGAGTTGGATGACGTAGATCGATTCTCAATCGAATCGTGAAACTAATAATCAAACCACGTTTACGGCAGAAAAGAAAACAGGTAAGTGAAATATAAATGGATATTTGAATGAAGGAAATAAAGGTAACGAAACATAAGTATAACGTTAGAAAACAAACTTATTTGAAAAGTAAAAAAAAAATGTGAAATGATTGAAATAAAGTTTTTAAATCAACAATGTATAAACGTCAAGGAAAATATAGGGCTAACAATTCCCCCCCCCCTTCCCCCCCCCCCCCCCCCTTGGCGATTATACTGGCTAACACTGGAAACTATCTTAACCAACTTAAACAATCAATTCAGATAACATTTTTAAACACTTTAACAATTCAACAACATAACCATCAGCCTTGACAGTAAAAATAACCATTTCGTTACACACTAATAACATTATATTAACAACATTTTAACATAAGTATAAACACTTTGAAAAATACACTTTAAAACAATAATAACAATTTAACAAACTTCCCTCATTACTCTGAGGAATTAACTTTTACAAAACGTTATCTCGCAGGATAACCAAACGAAACTTGAACTTTCACCTTTTAAAGTCCATTACCAAAAATTAGCATTTTTTTTCGTAAAAATGAAGTTCTTGATCTCCAAGAACTTCAAGGAGAATCACTTGGCGAACTTCAAATCCAAGAACTGGAGTTCTTGGATTTACATATACCTCGTCATATACCATATGACTACACTTTACCAACATGTAGAAAAACCAATATGTAAAAATTATACTTTTATCATTTATAATTTTTTTTTTCACTTATAAATAGGATCATATATTCAATACATTAATTATACCAATATAAAAACTTTTAGTGAGCTCACTTTGAAACATATATATGGCCAATTAACGAAAAATTACTATGCATAAAAAAAGTGTAACCATTACTGTTTAACATTACACTTGAAAATTTTGATTTTTTTTTTTTTTTTTTAAATAGGAAAAGATGCATAGAAAAACAAGATTCAAATTATGAAGTAAAATATGTATTACAACTCAATTTCCAACAACATGGACGGGACCTAAGTGACACTTCCAAAAGAAAAATGAGAGACTTACTAAAATAAAAATAACGTGCCCGCGAGATGCCTTCCTGTGACCGGAACACTTACGAAGGCCACTACCCCCCTGCAGGTCAACTCTGGCAATTACATTGTTACCCCTACGAGACGTTTCACGGGGCTGCTCGTGACCCCGGAGGATGAACCGACATGAGGTCCGATCACATTCCAGCGGGAGTTAAACTGTCCGATGTGTTGGAAATGAGGGTAATTTAAAAAGACAATGATATCATGCAATTAAAAATGCTGAAAAATATTGACATGACATTGATTGAAACATGATAAAAAAAAAACAAGTGTATAAACATGGTAATACATAGATACAATATACTGATTCATTTCAGGAAACAGCATATAAAAGAGAAAAATGCGTTAAACTTTAAGTTTAACATGCAAAAGTTGAAACAAGTATTGAAACTTGAAAATAATATGTAAGTTCAAAGGAGAGGGTTTTTTTTTTTTTTTTTTTTTGAGATTATAACATTAACCCCTTCGCGACGGGAGCCTTTTACGAAATGTTTATTACTTTGCTACCGGTTTTAAAAAACAGAAGTTTGTGCCTATTCAAATCGGGAAAATGCTCGGATTAAATAAGGCAAATTTTACAGTAAAATTTTACTGGTGAGGATAAACGAGGATCCTTAGGCCTATTTCCGGCACGTATACGTGTCGCTCGTCCCCAAGGGGTTAAGCTGAAAGGATATTTATTTAGTGTGAAAAATGACCTCTATGAACTTATGTAAATCATGTTTAGTGAGTGGTTTTGTGAAGATGTCTGAGAGATTAGATTTACTAGTAACGTGTTTAACAGTGAACATATCTTGGTTAAGAAGATCGCGTACAAAGAATAATTTTACATCTATGTGCTTGGTTCTGTAGTTTTCAATGGGTGACTTTATAAAATCTATGGAAGCCATGTTATCGACCAATAGAAGAGGTTTGGTGTGTTGGCCTACAAAAATCTGATTATCGTAACATTCAGTTATGATTCTTTTAAACCACATAAGCTCTTTGTTGGTTGCCTCTGTTAATGCAACAAATTCAGATTCCATAGTGGAAAGGCATACAGATTTTTGTTTGAAAGCTCTCCACATAATCGGAGCTTTATCCAACATTATCAATTGGCCCTCCCCATAGATGTTCTGTCATCCCTGTTGGCAGCAAAATCAGCATCTGTATAGGTTATTAGATTAATTTTCTTGCATGGTAATTCTAACTTATAATTACTAGTGTACTGTACATATCCAAGGTGTTTCAAAAGACCATTCCAGTGGATCATGGGTTGCTCTGGAATTGGCTGAATATGTTGACCGCATAGGCAATATCGGGACGAGTCCTGCTGGTTAAAAAGGAAAGGCATCCCAGTACACTACGATATGGATATTTGAGCATTTCATTGATATCAGTATCATTTTTTGGACATTGGGACCTGGAATAGACTACGCCTTTACTAATCGGAAGTGAAGCAATCGGGAAGTTATATTCTTTAAAACGGGTACAGATATCTTTAATATATTGCATTTGATGTATTGACACCACACCTTCTTCATCCTCTTCAAACTCCACTCCGAGTAACTTGCGTGTCCTACCTAAAATCTTGATATCAAAATGCTTAGATAATAATGTTAGAATTTGATTGATATATTTCTGATTTTTGCTTAGGATGACAAAATCGTCCACATACAATAACAAGATAATATAATTAGAATATGTATAAGCACAATTACACCATTCGAACTTCTTAAAACCAAGTGATATTAAAATTTTATGTAATTCATAGAACCAGACTCTTCTGCTTTGGTGGAGCCCATAAAGAGCTCTCCGAAGTCTGCAGACCATATTTTCTTTGCCCTTTATTTCAAATCCTGGTGGTTGTTTAATATAAATACGATCTCCCAGTGGTGCATACAAATAAGCTCCTTTCACATCACATTGTGTGTGCGTCCATTTGTAGCATGAAACCAAAGCAGCAAAGAAAAATCTAATTAAACTAAAGTTAACGATGGGTGAAAAAGTTTCGTCGTAACTTACTCCTTTTACCTGCTTGTAGCCTTGTGCCACAAGTTGTACCTTATATCTGGCGATACGCCTTTTGTCGTCACGTTTAATGTTGTACACCCACCTACACCCCAGTGGCTCAATATCAGATGTTAATGGTGCGAGCTCCCAAACTTTCCTTTTGTACATGACTTCCAATTCTTCTTCCATAGCTTTTTTCCAACACTCCCACTGTGGGGATTTAAGAACCTGTTTATAAGTGTTTGGAATTGGGTCATCTAGTCAGATGTCTGAATTATTAATACCAAGAAAAGTGGATATAGAGGCATACGGTGGGGTACAACCAGGACTTGTACCGGCACTTGTACTATGTGACTTCACAACTCCTTGATACGTATTCTTACCTTTGAAACTGAATATTTTAGGGTCGAATATTATACCATTTTTGTGACAGTACTCTCGTACTTCTCGAAGTGATCTTAGCCTATCTTTTCCTCCCAACTCATAGTAATAAATATCATTTCTTGATTTATCAGATCTAGTTTTTACTTTCTTGAACCACGTAGCAGGTCTAAGTACTCTAGTGATTTCTTCGTCCTCCTCATCGCTCTCGTCCTCAGACGGGCTTCCGGAGGCAGAGTTTGAAAAACTAGATTTAACAGTGTGTTCAGATGTAGACGTGGCAGATTTGGAAGGACTATCAGGTTGTAGATCAGTATATGGATCAATTTCAGGTGTTTCAGATGCTATTATGTATGTGGGTCCCAAACCGTTACCACTGTGCTGTTCATCTTTAGAAAAAGGATCATCACCTATGTTATAAGTAGGGCTTTGCTCGTTTGGCGTGTACATGTCTTTGGGTATGGTGACATTTTCACAGAATTTTACATTTATGGTTTCTATAATCTTATTTACGTCTGGAAGCCAAACCCTATATCCCCTAGTCGACATTGCATATCCTACCAAGATCCCTTTTCTAGCTTTTGGTTCAAACTTGTGACTTCTCGTTTGTTTGGGAACTCCTACATATGAAACTGTTCCAAAAGGTCGTAAATGTCTTACAGAAAGTTTATTACCACAGTAAACTTCGAATGGAGTTTTCTTTTGAGAGCAATGGCATACGCGGTTCATCGTATAAGTGAAATAAAGTATGGCCTCCGGCTAGAATTTAAGACTTAGTTTAGATTCATTAAGAATGGAACGTGCTCCATCTACTAATGTTTGATTTAGACGTTCTGCGACGCCATTCTGTTCAGGAGAATACATGTTGGTAAATTCTCCCTTCCGTTATCACTACGTACGTGTTTTACCTTTGTGTTGAGAAAATGCTCAGCCCTTTTAACATGATTAGTAAATACTTTATAAACTTGGGTTTTGTCAATTAAAGGATAGACTGACGCTTTTCTCGAATAGTCATCGGTTATGGTAAGAAAATACTTCTCTCCCCCTCTACCAGTTATCTTTGTAGGCCCCCATAAATCGGTATGTAATAGCTCAAGAGGTTTACGAGATCTTATCTGGTTTATAGATTTAAAAGATGTGCGACGATGTTTATTTAAGCTACATGTTTCACAATGAAAATCTCGATTTTTAACATGAGGTAATCCTCTGACACCATTACATTTAACTGTGTTTTCAATTAATGCGGGACTAATGTGTCCTAACCTTCTATGCCACATGCGAAGTTCATCCTTCTGAACTGTGGATGCCTCAAAATGTACATGTTTGGTTTTTACATTAGGTTTAGGATTTTTCTCAGTTATATGACTGGTTTCAGGGTGTAACAGGTATATACCATTTTCAAGAGTGGCGCGAAACAAAGTGTGGTCTTCGCGATATGCTTTCACTCTACCTTCACCTCCTTTGAACTTTGCACCTCAGCTGTCTAAGCAAGGGCCAGAAATCAGATTTCGTCTTAACTTAGGACAATGCATAACATCCCCAAAGATTACATCATCACCATCTAATCTTAAACTAACTGTCCCAGTCCCTTTAATAGGAAAAGTTGCACCATCTACTGCAACAGCAAGTTCTTTATTATGAAGAGGTCTGTATTTAACATAAAGGTCTCTATCACGGCGAAAATGGTGCGATGCACCTATGTCGAACACCCACGCGTCATCATCACATTTTACATTGCTAATGTTAGACTGGATAAGGTAATTTACCTGTCCTTTGGTTTTCTGCCGAGACTGCCTTTCAAACCTGGGTCTAGCTCCACGTCTGGCTCTGGAATAGTCTGGGCTTGGACGTCTGGGAGTACTAGGCCTGGATACTGAGGAACTTCTGGAACTGCTAGGTCTGGGCACTGTTGAGTCACAGGAATTGGTTTCAAGGGATGATACAGGTTCGGAGACGCTAGGCATAGATGATTTACACTGGTGCTGGTAATGGCCTCTTCTACCGCACTTATGGCAATTTCCCCGGAATCTACGACGATAGCTGGTTTGACTTGGTGTTTGGCTCCTGGAGAAATTTGACTGTAGAGAGGTCTCATTTCGGTCGTGTGCACGTAACTTCAAGCAGGATTCTTCAGCCACTAGCTTTGTTAGAATACTGTTAAAAACAAATTTGTCTTCTATCCAGCGTAATATATTTTGGACCAGATTATCATATTTCTTCGGTAACCATCTAAGCAGTTGAAATGACAAATACACTTCTTTTAGTGGCTCCTTCATTGCAGTTAATTCATCTGAAATTCTTTGGAGACAGGCAGCATACATGTCTATAGACTCATCAGGATCAATTTACAGGCAAGGATTTCTGAGAAAAGTTGCATATGTCTTGCCCTGTTGTCTGGTTGAAAATGAGCTCGTAATTTTTTCCATACTGCTTGCGGATCATCGATATTTTCTATAATACGTCGGAATTCTGGTTCAACATTTAGATAAATTAATGTACGGGCAGTACGAATTCTCGACTGGTAATCTTTAGTGGCTGCTACGTCGCCAGTATCAGGTGCCTTTTCGACTCCTGTCACGATGTCCCAAGCGTTTTTATCAAGGAGCAAATACTTGATGTCGGCAGCCCAATTCCCATAGTTATGGAAATTGAGCTTTGTGATGCACACCTGAATATTAGTCATTGTCATAGAATAAGAAAGAGATTAATAGAAAACTTTGAAGTCTTCTCTAAACATTTTTTTTTCAAAAAAAAAAAGTACTTTTAAAACAGAAGAATAGTACCAAAAAAAAAAATTTAAGTTATTGATAATGCAGAAAAAAATATAAACTCTACCTTTTAAAAATAAGACACAAAAAAAAAAGGTAACTGCGCCCCCCTCCCCCCCCCCCCACTTAGATACACTAGTGGGTCTGGTATGAAATGGCCGCGACCTACACACACACCTGTCCTTGTTAAGGTCTAATGCCCATAACCGTGTTGTCCTGGTCCGTATATATCGAACCAGGGTCTGAAGCAAGTCTAAAATTGAGTAGCAGAGTATAAATGATAAAGCTGGGCAAAGTATGGCATAGACCTAAACTAAAAGTAAATGACAAGGTGTGTAAAGGTAGATGAGAACAGAGAAGAAACTGTATTTAAGTTTTTCATTAAACTAACGTTTATTTATCAGAAATAAACAAAAAAAAATAAACAAGTACATATATCAAAAGTAAAATCAAAGTTTAAAGTTTAAAGACATGTTAATGACAATGACACCATAATTCAGGGTGTTGCCTTTATACTGCAGTAAGTATACAATATCGTACAGTATTTAAATTTGCAATAAAAATAAAATTAACTCACGTTCTTCTTGAGACAACTCATCACATCAATGTAGAATTTGCATAAAGTCTCCAAAATAAATTCATAATATATTCAGCAAAATAAAGTTAATGATACTTCATAAATTAAGTTCAAAAACAACATTTTTATATTTGTGGAAACCGATGTTTTAAAGATGACTTGAACGCTCAAATATTTAAACTTAACGACTGGCATAATACTTCTTTAAAACTACGATTCAAAATTTTATCGAAACCATATTAAGATGCCGCTAAAAGATATCACATTCAAATTCAATTTAAACGAAACGATGAATAAACAGACGAACACTAATGAAAAACTAATATAAAAATAAACCACAATGTGAATGAACAAAGTTAAAAACGGAGATACAATTGAAAATGAAAGAGTTGGATGACGTGGATCGATTCTCAATCGAATTGTGAAACTAATAATCAAACCACGTTTACGGCAGATAAGAAAACAGGTAAGTGAAATATAAATGGATATTTGAATGAAGGAAATAAAGGTAACAAAACATAAGTATAACGTTAGAACAAACTTATTTGAAAAGTAAAAAAAAAAATGTGAAATGATTGAAATAAAGTTTTCAAATTAACAATGTATAAACGTCAAGGAAAATATAGGGCTAACAGGATGGCCGAAAGTGCAATACCTCTCCCCCCCCCTTCCAGGCGAGAGAGGTTCATGACCTTTGAACCAATAAGAATTGGTTATCTACTTTCCAGGGATAATTCTGAGTTTTAAAAAAAGTTTCTGAAATTCACAGCAAATTTTCTGAAAAATTACAGAAGAGGGGGGGGGGTGTGCTGAAATCCCCTCCTGGCACTAACTATTCATTTTTTCATCAGCCCTTTGACGAAATTCGCATTTTTTCTGCAATCTAAAATCCTTCTTCTTTAAAATCCAAACAGTTTATTTTTAAAATTTTTCCTGTATATTTTTTTGGAAAGAAGTTTATCATCCACTAAAAACACTTTGTTATACAGTCGAACCCGGTTAAGACGCTCACGGTTAATACGCGATCCCGCTTAATACGCGGATTTTTTCCGATCCCTTGAATATCGCTCATAAGACTAATGTAAAAATATCACGTTTAATACGCGAATGGTTATTACGCGATCCCGCTTAATACGCGATAAATTTCTGGTCCTTTGAGGGAAAATAATCACGCTTAAGACGCGGATTCATTGATCAAGATGCGAATTCCGTCTCTCTTCTCAAGTGTTGGCAATTTTGCGGGTTATTTTTTATTCAGATAAAAAACACTGTTTTCGAATAGTATTATTTACTTTATTTAATAACAGATTAATTAACGCAAAAATTACTAATCAGAAATAGTGGTAGATATTTGAATAAAACAAAGCTCCGCTAAATTAGCAAAACTGCAATTCTTCTTTGATTCCGCCTTCTAACATTCTTTGCCTCTCGCTTCGTGTATGTTTTTACAGTAGTAAGAGAGATATAGACGAATTCAGGTTACTCAGATACATCATAAAAATTATTATGATTAGAGATAATCATGCCTGTTGTTAGTGAGCTTTTAAATGTATGTTATATCACTATGTTTTATAATGCATATTATAGGCAACAAAAAATGAAACTCGTAAAGATTAAATAAATACGACTGCGATTGGATAATTCTTTTATGTTTTCTTTACTTTTTGTTATGCTAACAATATTATGTACACGAAGATTAATAAAAATAGTTTCTTCTTATATTAAAAAGAGGGGTCAATTATAATGGTACTTATTAATACAAGTACTAAATTTGATTTTTAAAAATGGGTTGTGCTTCAAAGTTTTAATGTTTTATTCTTTTTGTTAAAAAATTTTTAGTCTAGTAGGAAAATTATTTTTGTTTCTTTATTTTTGCTTGCAAAGTACAAATCGACAACAAAACCAGGTTGGAATCCACATTTATTTTCCTTTTTTATTCCATTCAGTCATATAAAAAGAAACAAGGAGTTAAAGTGAATACAATTTAATTTTAAACTAAACATATGTAAAAGACACAATTTTCGACCGTAAACATATAAACGAAAGCTCAAAAGTTCATTTAGACGATTAAATGTGTAAATAAGCCCAGTTCCTGCAACATGATACAAATCACGTTTAATACGCGATCCCGCTTAATACGCGACTTTTGTCCACTCCCTTGAAACGCGTCTTAACCGGGTTCCACTGTATCTTCTGAGAAACAAAATGGCTGCCAAACCCAGTATATATATATATATTGCTAGTTTGTTTTGACCATATTTAAATATTGCCAATATGTGAGCATTTCATTCATACTTTAAATTTTTCAAAATAAATTGTCTGGTAAAATAATAAAAAAAAAATATATATAAAATATACCCATTTTACCCCAGGTCACCCTATGGAATAAATAGATAAAATATGAAAATCAATAAAACAAATACCGGATGAAAAGTTTTTGAAATATGTGTGAATTGAGGTAAAAAAATTTATTTTAATGTTTTATAAATCCGTATATCTTAACAGGAATACATATCAAAATCAAAATGGTAACTTTGTTTTCTCTGTAGGGAAAAAGTAGATAAAATATTGAAAAAAATATAGTAAAAATGTGAAAAATGGTAAACTTTGGTCACCAAAAATGATTTATTTAACAATTACAGTGAACTTAAATAGTATGGAATAGATATAATAAACAATTTTTTAAAGTAATTAAATTTTTTTTGAAGAAACTTTTATCTTCACCATTGAAACTTAACTTTCATAGTCTTATTGTCTCTAGTCCGTTATTTTTATTTATATCTGTTGCAAACTTTATAAATTTTGTTTCTAACCAAATTAAAAAACAAAAAGCAAACTTAGGTTATGTTTTAAATTTCCCGCTTTTTAGAATAAAAATCTATTTACATTTTTAATGCAATCTTAAGTAGGTACATAACATATACCTTCTAAACCAGCATGTAAAACTGAATTGCAATGAACAATCTGTTTACTTGTACAAATGTTTGCCTATATAGAAATTCTTGAGAGCAAATATATAAATAAAACACTATGTCTTGCTACATTTCTCAAATTTGTGAATTTAAATTTTTGTTCATTATTTTACAGGTTGTATTAAATTATAGTTTTTTAGAAATGCATTCTAATATCACCATTTTTTTTAAATTATTCATACTAATAATAGTAATTTTCAATGTTATTATAAAGTTGTTTGGATTGCATGTACAGCAGAGTCTTTACAAATGCATTTTTTATACAGAGAATAAAATAAGAGCAAGAATCTTTTGCATTTCGCTGATTTCTACTTTTTGGAAAGTTTTTTCAAAATTCTACTCTCTTTAATCCAATCCCACACATAAAATTTAAAACTTTAATTTTTAAAAAGTTCTTACCCTTTTCGTTAATTTTGTTACAACAATGAATGAATATTCAGTCATCAAAATCCCTAACTCCAACCCGTTATTTCTTCTACCCCCTATTTGCCTCTCCCAGCGTACAAAGTTAAATTTTTTAAAACATTTCATATAAAGTTTCAGCCATATTTGTTTGTGGTAACAATAAATAAATATTTAGTCGTCTAACCTCCCCCCCCCCCCCCCCCTCTGATTTGAAATTCTTTCTTTGCCCCAGCATCCTAAAACACAAAGTTTAAAATCTTTAAAACTATAATTTAAAAAAAAGTTTTATATTTGCGATTTTGTAATAACAATAAATAAATAAATGCTAAATTTCCCTTTAAAATTTCTGCTTACCTTTTAATACACCCCCCCCACCTAACAAAGGAGGGAATTTTGCGATATAAGGGAGTGAAGCAAAAAAATTTCTTCTCTTTTGCTGTAATTCAAGAGAGTTATTCAACAGCCTTTTAGAAGGTTAAATTAAAAATATTTCTGACAGTTTGTGTTTAGAATACTTTATGTGTGTATATGAAAGATAATTTTTTCCCCTCCGAATAATGATTAAAAACACAACTATGGTATTGCAAGCAATTAAATGAACAGTTAGGTGATCATAGCAGAGAGTAGTTATTTCCATGAACGTAAAAAATATGTTTTATTATTGTTCCCTAATCAGCTGAACTGTTACTTTTTTTTTGTCTTTGATTTGTTGATACTTCCTGATAAGTTTGTTCCTTTTATCTCAGTATTTTTTATATTTTAACTTTTTTTTTTAGTCTTTTTATTTTTCTGCTAAGTCTTTCATTATGCTTTTAGCTAAAATCAATAGTTTTTAAAGACTGAATGTAATTCTTAAATTTGTTCAGTAGAAATGTTCAGTAAGTAATATTTTCAGAATTTCCAGTGCTGTTCGTTATTCTCAGCAACACTTTTTTTCCCTCTTTGCCAAGTTAACTATTCTCTGCTATTAAATTGCCTGATGATGAGAGCTGATAATTAATTACTCTATAAACTATAGTTGTGTTCTTTAATCATTATATGGAGAAAAAAAAAAGACTACTTACCATCTGTTGTATTTTAACCTTATTATATCCATCATTATATTTTTCATCTAGGGTGAATGCGTTATCTCTTACTTATCATTGAGTTTGAATGGTGGTTAGTTAATAAATTAATGCAGAAATGATCATTATTAATTAGTATAAAAAATTGTGCATCCCTGCATTATGTATTTTCTTTTTTACAGGGGATGGTAGATGGCGAACAGTTGTACGACGGTGTGCACAAATTTCTGAAAGAGGCATTAATTGGGGATGTGACTGGGGTTATAAAGAAAATGGTGTTTATTGGGAAGAATGCTACTGTGCAGAAGATGGCTGTAATGGTGGCATGACTACACAGATATCTGGCTTTTATATATTTTTATCTTTCCTTGTGATTTCTTTAATTACAAGATACCATATTTCATAATGTTGGTACATAAACTGAATGTTGATTTTAAGGACTATGTTTTTATTACAGAGTGTTATGCTGTTCATATCTGATTGTTTTTATTGACTTTTTCTAAACTGCTTTTAAATTCATTTTTTTATGTTTTTGATTTTTAAAATCACATATTTTTGTTTATCATTGAAAATTCCGTCCATAACTTTTTGTACACAGAGTGGTGTAGTTTTTTATGTATACACCCAATACAATATTTTATACTTGATTATAAAGCTATTCATATATGTTTTGTATTGTTACATTTTTTACTTTTCTTATAGATATATGATTTAAATAATGGTTGTGGTAATAAATGAGACTCTGTTTATTGAGGGTTTTTTTTGTATATATGTAAATAGTAAAAATATTTTAGTCCAGTATTCTCAAAAAAGATTTTTAAAAAATGTGGGGAAAAAAATTCCTATATTTGTGTATATAATATATTGTTGTATGAAATTTTTATTCAATCCGTCCAAAACATTTGCATCTTAAACATTCCAAACTGGCTTGATTAGTCATATTATTTACAATGTTTTTTATTTTATTTTTACAATTTTATAATTGAGGAGAGCAGATCTGATTATCATTATCTTCAGTTTGTTTTATTCAACTTTAGCTTTAAATAATAATAAAAAAAGAAATCAATATAATAATTAGAAATATAAAAAAAGTTAAAGAATAATTTCTCATGCATATGTACATTATTATATACAATTTTTATTCAATCAAAAAAAAAAAAAAAATCTAAATACTTCAAACTGTTTTAATTTGATTATGTACAGCATTTGTTTTTTACATTTCTATGACATTTTTTTAAATGCTGCTAAAACTTTTTAATGTCATAAAACTAAAAAAAAAAGTATTTTTACAAAATGTTGTCTAAAATTACAATAAGATCTAATATAAAAAAAAATTGACTCACTGAAATATACAACACAACAACAACAAAAATAGCATTGTACTAGTATTATTCACATTAATGAAGTTTCATTATAACAGATAGATATTTGCATATGATTTGCTATCATGAAGTTTGTTCTAAAGGAGCTCAATTTTAATTGATTAAATTTTCTGATTTTTTTTCAGTCTTATGGAATTTTTGCTATATTAACTACTTGTTATAGGGTCATTCCATGTCAAATCACCCAGAATTTCCTAAAAATGACACCCACCATCTTCAATTTTCATAAACTTTGGTGTATTTGTAGAATTTTTAATGCTGATTTCAAAAATGTCGATCATATTGAAATTGATCAAACGGTTTGTCAGATATGAGCCATTAAATGTCTTCCAAGATGGCCGATTTGCCGCCATTTTGAATGGCACATGTGACAACATGAAGGTCTATAACTTCTTTCAGGTTTAAGCTAGAACTTTCAAATTTTTTTTGTTCTATTCAGAATAAAGTAAACTTTCGTCTAAACAGATTTTTGTGCAATTTATTCCATTAAAATGCTGTCAGAAAATGTCTTTTTTTCATTTTTTAAATAAAAAAAAGGCATAACTTTAATGGCTGATTTCCCCCATTGTTCCCCCTTCAATTTTCATCTAATTGCATAAATAGGCAGCTCAAAGTGTGTTTTGATGCCTGATAAGAAAATTTTAATGGGCAGTTCGCAGATGTTTTGTTTAAAGAAGGATTTCAATTTTACTGACCTTCCATAAGTAATGGGAAGTACAAAATAATGTTTATATTTCTTTTATTACCAAAAATACCATACATATTTACATCTAAAAGTTTGATAAGGCTTTATCTTACATAAACATATACATATTTTTTAATATGGCTATAAAGAAGGAGAATCCCACAGGAATAAATAGGAATGCTAATAATGAATTCCTGCAAGACATAGAAGTATTTTCCTAACAAATTGAAATCTATTGCAAAGTTTCAGTAAATTATAAGTAAAAAAGAAATAATGGGAAAAATTCTACAAATAGTCACATTTTATAGCAAAATCATACTTGTATATAATACAAAATATAATTTAAAAATATATACATATTAAGTAAATATTATTGTACTTTAAAATTATGCAAAATAACATTTAGCACATACACAGTAAAAATTAGGGATGTAACGAATATTCGGCCACTATTCGGTATTCGGCCGGCCGAATATTGAACAGATATTCGGCCGAATACCTCTTGCCGAATAGTGGGACATTTGACCGAATACCTGTAGCCGAATAGTGGCATATTTGGCCGAATATTTTAAGATATTTGGTTAGATATGTTCCAGAAAATCAAAACAAAATGTGATTTTAAATATTTTCGACAAACAATATTAAAAAATTATGCCTAAATACATTAATTATTATAAGAAAAAGATCTCATTCTGAAGTATGGGGTGGAGGAAGTATTATGAGGGGCTTGTTAATTTTGAGAGAAAGAAAAGAGAAAAGTATATCTTGGAAGCAGAAAAGAATATATAATAATTTAATGGAATGAATAATTATATTTTAAGAAAATAACCTTTTTTTTTTTTTTGACATACAGAGTGTAAATTTACTAAGTTTAAGTTGCATGAAAAAGGATATAAAAAGACAGAGGACACATGCAAGTTCTTATTTTTAGGGGGTGAAAGGATTTTACTAAAATAAAAAAAGTTTCATTTTTACAGAGGTAATGAGTTCTATTTTAGATAGTATATATATATAAATTATTAGAACTATCTATGGATTAAATAAAAAATTATGAATTAAATTATTATTTACATTTTTAAAAGTCATATGTTATCTTTAAAGTATTTTTTAAGACATTTAAAGTATAACAAAAAATACATTCAGCTGTTATGATTTTTGAAAACTCAAACAAAAAATTAATTTCAATTAGTCCTTAATTTAATTTTTTATTTTAAAATTAAAAAAAAAAATTAAACAATTAAAATAAAAGTCATTTATATTAAAGTCAGTATTCGGCCTAAAACTTGGCCGAATATTCGGTATTCGGCTATTCGGCCAAATCACTATTCGTTACATCACTAGTAAAAATGCTATTGAAAACATATCTACATCAATAACAATTAAAAATAAAGATAATTATTAAAATTTGTTCTCTTTATATTTCGATTTCACTTCCTTCTAATTTTATGTTTTGCCCACTTGGTGCTTATTAAAGCACTAAATGCATCACAAATTTTATATATTCTACCATTTGTAGTATGTACCAATTGTCACATGCACAAAAGATATGACTGAAAGGCACAATACAACTGTCATTTTCTGTCCAATAATACGAAGCTGATGGGCCATTGTGGATGCATGAATTTAACAGTTGCATCGCCTTCTTTTTTGTGGACTTTTGACACTAAGCCTATATACCAATTCCATTCATGCATACATGCTACATAATTTTTAAGAGATGGAACATGCAAAGTCTCTTTAATATTCCTATCAAAAGATGAACAAACAGAAAAATTTTCATCAGTATTTATTCTTTTTCCACTTATTAATAAGTTTTCTGTAGATCCATAATATGGCATCATTATGTAGCTTATGCCTGTAATTCTTAGCTTGATCCACACTTATCACATGTAAGGATACTTTTCTTGGTCTTGTTAGGAGGAAGATTAAATAAATGAAAACATTTTTTTTTGCTGAACTTACGTATGCAGAAAGTGTTCTCTGTGAGCAAAGCATATTGTTGAGTTTTTGCTATCCTCTAAATTGCATCTTAATGCAAGAAGTTCTTTATTTTTTATGGATAACTCATTGCGATGGTGGATAGCTTGAGGATTATTTAAATCACAGTTTGGATTATTAATATTTAAACTAATATTGTACATTTTTTGTTTACCCATAAGAAAACATCTAACTTAATACAACAAAGCAGCATCATTTATAGTTATAAGATCAAAAGAGAAACTTTAATCTTTTATAACAGACAACTTTTTTAACATAACAAGTTGTAAAATTCTGCTTAATCTGGTTGGTTGAAAAAATCTTCTGAAAAGTAATTTTAGTCAGATTCGTTGAAAATCTCTTTCTGGCAGGGTTGCCGGCTTTTAGCCAGGCCAAAAAAAGCTGGCCGGCTTTTTTTGGTTTTAGCCACTTAAAAAAAGCCGGCTTTAATTATTAAAGGTTGGTTTACAGTTAATTTGTGTTAAATATGGATTCATTATTTTTTTATACACTTATAAATATTTTCTACTAAAAGAATTACAAATTTCTATTAAATTTTGTCAAATAAATTTTTATAACTGCTACAAGGCAACAGTAAAGGCATTATATCTAATAAAAAAATATATATATATATACTATTGAAAAGAATATAAATTAGACTTTAAACTGGTGTTTTAAAATTCCTATTACATAGCCTCACATATGCTACACATTTTAAAGATTACATTTCATTAAACAATAACAAAATGAGGCCCATCGAGACGGAAACATTCTTAAGAGTCCGTATGGAGAGAACGAAGGATTATCTTATAAATATTAAAAAAGAAATTAATTAGTAAGGGTATAATGTTTAAGGAGAGTTTGGTACATCAGTGTATAAAAATAAATCGAGCAATTAAACAATAGAAACAAAAATATGTTCTCTAAATAAAATTTTGAAAAATTTGTTGCTATTTAAAAGTGTGCATATTCATGCATATGCTGTTCCTTATATTGTTTTTAATAGTAAGAAATGTTGTTTTTATTGTGATTATGTATGATTTTAAATGTTAATGAGAAATAAAGACTTGTATGTATATTAATAGCTCTTAATATTCCTTAAGTAATAAATCATGTAACTTAGTAATCATTGTCCTCTTTAATTTTATAAAGCAGTAAAAATGGCATAAAAAAGGGGGAGTCGGGGTAAAAGGACAGTGTAAACCAGATAAAGCAGTTGGTATGACTCTTTTAAAATTTAGCTGACATATTTCCAATTCTCACTTAAAAATTCTAGCAGCTCCATCTAATTCCCCCCCTCCCCTCCCCAGTATTATCGCTTCATTATTGAGAAATTGGGTTACTTATTATATTCTAAATCAGTTAAAAATGTCATTAAAACTAATTAAAAACACTTTAAAATGTGTAGTCTATAGTTAAAATGTTTCACTGTATACAAGCCAATTTTGGCCAAAAAAGGCCAATTTTGGCCAAAAAAAGCGGGTTAAAACCAATAAAAGCCACCAGCGTGGCTTTTTTTAATTTTAGCCGGCTTTTTTGCAACCCTGCTTTCTGGTAAGTACATCTATCTGGTTGGTTGAAAAAACCCCTTCTGGCAAACCAAAGTGATATTATTGGTTAAAATTCTGTCTTCTGGAAAGTTCTGGTAATAAATTAACCCAATCAGATAATTTTAGCAATTAATTAATTAGAAATTTCATATTTTGGACAGCAATTTTTGATTTATAATTCAACAATAATTACAGCTTTAATGTTATTTACATTTAAAAAATAAACCAAAGTGAAATAAAGTATATAATTTTTTTTATTTTGAACTAAATTTTAAAATTTTAAATCGCCCATTAAAAATTTTTTAACAGGTATCAAAACACACTTTGAGCTGCAATATTAATACAACAAAGTTAATTTTTTAACTAATTATATTTATTTTGAATGTAGATATATTTTTAATAGTATTTTTACTGTGTATGTGCTAAATGTTATTTTGTATAATTTTGAAGTACGATAATTTTTACATATTGTATTTAGTTAACAATTGTAATTTTATCATTTTGCATAATATGCAAGTATGATTTTGCTATAAAATGTGACAATTTGTAGAAATTTTTCCATCATTTTTTTTTATTTAAAATTTACTGAAACCTTGCAATAGATTTCAATTTGTCATGAAAATACTTCTATGTCTTGCAGGAATTCATTATTAGCATTCCTATTTATAATTCCTGAGGCATTCCCCTTCTTTTTAGCCACATTAAAAAAATGTATGTGTTTATGAACGATAAAACCTTACCAAACTTTTAGATGTAAATATGTATGATACTTCTGGCACTTTCCGTTACTTATGGAAGTTGGTAAAATTGAAATTCTTCTTTAAACAAAAAACCTACAAACTGCCCATTAAAATTTTTTTATCAGGCATCAAAACACACTTTGAGCTGCCTATTTATGCAATTAGATGAAAATTGAAGGGGGAACAATGGGGGAAATCGGCCATTGAAGTTATACCTTTTTTTAATTAAAAAAATGGCAAAAAGTCATTTTCTGACAGCATTTTAATGGAATAAATTGCACAAAAATCTGTTTAGATGAAAGTTTACTTTATTCTGAACAGAACAAAAAAAATTTGAAAGTTCTAGCTTAAACCTGAAAGAAGTTATAGACCTTTATGTTGTCACATGTGCCATTCAAAATGGCGGCAAATCGGCCATCTTGGAAGACATTTAAAAGTCATATCTGACAAACCGTTTGATCAATTTCAATATGATTGACATTTTTGGAATCAGCATTAAAAACTCTGCAAATTCACTGACTTTTATCAAAATTGGTGATGGTGGGTGCCATGCCCTGGGTGATTTGACATGGAATGACCCTATATTCAAAGCTCTATTTGCAGTGAATTATTATTATTATTTTACATTAAGATAGATATTTGCAGTCTTATGGGATTTGATTGTAATTTGTATTTCTGATTTTAGATTTTTATATTAAGATAAGTCTTTTGCTACATTATTTTTATGTTAATTTATGTAAGCATGTGGCAATATTTTTTTTCATATCTATTTATTGATTCATGTGTTAATAACTGTTAAAAATTGCTGTATGTATGTTGGTATTTATTTGTATATCTTACATAGTTATTTATTTATCTTAGGCACAAAAAACAAAAAAAATCATTCGTAAATTTTAAAATTTGTCATAACCAGCCTTTCAGAATAGTAGGAGAGCTGTTGAACATTTTTGAGTAGGTATTTGAGGCACCCTGAAAATTTGTGCAACACTTCTTTTGTAATGCCTGAATACAAAATCGAATGTCTGGCTGAAGGATCGTGGCCCAAAAACTGTGCCAGACACGTGTCAAGTACCATTTGGCACTTGACACGCGTCTGGCACAGTTTTTGTGCCGACTAAAGTGTCTGTCATTTTCAAAATATTTTTTTCTAAGCATAAATATTATTCTGCCTCAATCTCAGCGTGCCTCAAATACCTTTTTTGGGTAGTCAAAAAATGGCACTTGACACGTGTCTGGCACAGTTTTTGGGCCGACTAAAGTGTCTGTCGTTTTCAAAATATTTTTTTTCTAAGTATAAATATTATTCTGTCTCAATCTCAGCGTGCCTCAAATACCTTTTTTTTTTGGGTAGTCAAAAAATGGCACTTGACACGTGTCTGGCACAGTTTTGGGGCCACGATCCTTCAGCCAGACATTCGATTTTCTATTCAGCCATTACAAAAGAAGTGTTGCACAAATTTTCAGGGTGCCTCAAATACCTTCTCTAAAATGTTTAACAGCTCTTGGACTAGAAGAAGTAGCAATGAAAAATATCTCTCGAGATAATTGTTTCAGTTCTACTTTTTTTTCTTTTTCTACAGGAATACCACTTCTGTTTTCTTTTAACATTTATATGATTATTTTCATTGTCTGTTTTAACTCTAGGTTTAATTTCTGTGACTGTGTTTTCTGAATTAAAAATTTCATTCAAACGTGTATTTATTTTTTTTCTGTTGAATCTTTTTTTTTAAATCTCATTTTGGTAAAATACTAACATTAATGATTATCATTTGAGATATTTAGTCACTCAATGATTCTCAACTTTTTTATATCATCAGTTTCTGTTAAACATTAGTTTCATTATGCTTTCTTTTCTCTTAAACACCTTTACCTTAACTATACAGGAACGGTGTTACAAAGTTTTGGCATTTGTACAATTGCCAAGAGCATATGTGATATTACGTATTGTTGCACTATCCTGATTATATATTTTTCTTACAAAGTTGTGAACATGTTTAAATAATATGCAATAACCGGATGTTGGTCAAATTCTGTTAATGCCATTGGAGGAGAAGTGTTAAATAAAGAAAATCTTACTTTCATGTAGCGTTGTGTAGGTAAGACACATAAAGAACAAATTCACAGTTGAATAAGTCTGTTTATTGATAATTTGAAAAGCTTGAAGGAAAAGGAATTCTATCAGTGTATACTTAAATTAAATAACAAATTAAACTTACTTTTAAATCACCACTATTAACAAAAACATGGCCTTTTTTTAAAAAAACTAAAAATTCAAAGAATTCTACTTTTCTTAAACAGAAAAAATAAATAAGTAAATAAATTCACAGCAACTCAAATCTATTTTGAATTGATATCCCATTAGATCTAACTGCTGAAATATTGAACAGTCAAAGTATATATATGAGAAACATGGGGGAGCAAAAATACATGCACAAAACAATTTAAATTCATTCGTTCACTTTCGAAAAATGACAAATATAAAATGATTGAATCTTCAGAGTTTCCCTTGCCTGCCCTTAGGTTTACAAAAAGCACCTCTCTTGTCCCCCATTAAAAAAATTAGCTCCCTTGTTGCCCCCACCTGAAATAGTACCTTTACTCCTTTGTTTATTGAAAAATTTACTTGCATAGTAAAAATTGACTCCTTGCTGTCTTTAAAATAGTGTTCTGTCTATTAAATATTAAAAAGTAGTTTTAAAAATTAAAAGAATGTGTTTAAAAATTTCAAGAAATGCCTTTAAGAATCCAAAACATGCCCTTTGGAATGCAAAAGTGCCCTTTTCCCACAAGCAGCACCCTGCCCTTTTTTAAACCTGGGGGAAACTCTGGAATCTTTATGCCTTCAAAAATCAAAAACTATGGCATACCATGACATCATGAAACACACCTTCAACCCAAAGTGAAAGCACATATCAGCCAAAGTCGTAAGTGCTGATAAAGATACACCCAATCATGACGTTGATCAAGTTTGCGAAGGAGAAGCAGCGATGAATGTGTGTGCCATGGGATAGGATGCGCACGTACCATAGTAACATGAAACAGCCAAGAATATTGATGCTGGGAAAATGCAAACTAGCAATTATTAAAAATAAATTGTCAAGTGCGAGTATTACTCGTGCACAGAGAGTTGCGTAGAATAAATATATGAATTTGTAATTGTATTATAAAAAAAAAAAAAAAATGTTGCTAAAAGAATACTAAGACTTTGTAAAAAACTATACAACATACGGTTGGATATAACAGTATATATTAAAATAGTGCAAATGGATATATCATGAAAGTTCAAAGAGATATGGAACCTAAATAATATTAAATATAGCTATTCTGTATAACTCATTTTTTAATATTATCCTAATCTGTTTATGATGAACTTAATTTGGTACTGACAATAAAAGCAGTGCATAGTTAAACTTCATTTAGCATTTCATAAAACTAAATTCAGCCTAGAAATAACCTTTATTTCTAAAGTGTAGCTAAAACAAAACCTTTGTTCGAAGTTTAAATTTGGCATTGTGCTAAGCGCACTTCGAAAGGAGGTCGCAAAATTGCAACGCTGCCTTGGTCAGTGCCATGTTTTTCCAAATAGGCTTTTAATTAACTTTTAAAGTCACTTGAGGCGTATTGAGAGATGCACTCAATGGAAACTAGTCGCGAATCCCACAGTATTTATGTGATTCATTCTAATTAAACCTTTTGAGGAAGGTGGCCTTTAAAAAAGGACACCTAATTTTAATTCCAAAACAGACAAACGGCAACAAGAATATTTAATTAAAATTTTCCTTTTATCATGTAAGTGAAAATAAGCAAGTTTGTATTTCCTAATAAATTCGTTTATAAATTCTGGTGTCAGTCCATTATTTCATAAGTTTATAAACAGAATTACCCGTGCCGGAAAGGGTTAAGTGATCGCAGGACTCTTAAAGCTTCAAAATTTTAGAAATTTTAATTCTTTTAGATGTTAAACTCCTATCTTTTCTGAACATTTTGATATAATTGTTTCCTTGAAATTCCCATTAGAACATTATTATTTACATTATATTTTATTATTACATTATATTTTATTATTATATTATTATTTTCCCATTATTAGTTATGGCTTTAGAATTATACTCGCACAATAGCTGAAGCGGCGTTTCCGAAACTTTGAAGCCATTTTTCTCCAAATGTCATTTTTTGGGCATAACACGCAGGATGCCTCAAAAACTTCTCAATATTTTTTCATGAAATTTTCAAAACATCTTTCATGTTAGTCTGTATAAACTGAACCGAAAATTTTCCTTTTTATTGTTCAAAAAATATTTTTTTAGGTGATTATACTGTTGAAATTTTCAAAATTTCGTATTAGCTAAATGCAACATTGCATTAAAAATATAAAAATACTTTAAATACAAAAAGTTCAGGGTAATTATAACAATATGAAGTATAAGTAAGCACTAAAATTTTCATTCTTATTGCAATATTTATTTTGTAACCCTGCAAACTGTTATGCCAATTTTCTGCTCGACAAATGTCTAACAGTTTCGACCCCCTATAAATACTAATTCTGCATCTTGCAATTTTTTAAATACATGAAATGAAAGAACATACTTATATCTTTCATCCCAAATAAAATTGTATTTTAAAATGATATGCATTTTAAGACATTCAATGTTGAAAATGGTCTTCTTTTTTTTTTTCCAATTTTTAGAGTCCTGAGACCCCTGAAATTAGTATGTTTTTAACAATTTGACATTTATTGCTTTTATACTGTATCTGGACATTATATTACACATATATATCATTAAAAGTTGTTAACTAGGCATAGAGTACGCCGCCCTTGTCATTGTGTATGTCCAAACTGGCCGTATCTTTAAGGGTTAATATCTCAGCTAATTGCTGATGATTTTTTTTCGAAATTTATTATCAACAATGCTTTTATACTTCTGCTATGATAGGTACATCCAACGATGCTCAACAATTTTTCTGAATGCCCATAAATCGAAATTTGTGTGTAACAGAAAAATGCAATTTTCTCAAAAACTATGTGACCCATGGTGATCGCTATAATTTTCCAGCAAGGTTTAAACTAACGTCTACTACCTCCAATTTTTTCATAATTTTAGTTTCAGTAGATTAGGAATTAGATGGGGGGGAACATATTTTTGTGCTACATTTTCTACAATATCATTGAAAATATAATACCTAAAATTAAAAGGAATGTATTTTTGAGTTCAGCGTTACGAAAGCTTTCACACGATACCCCACACGATATACAAAAAAAAAAAAAAATTTCAAGTACCATAATTAGCCGCTCTACATTTTTACTTAATATATTTATGAATGTTTATTAATCTGAAAATATGCGGGTTAATGGTTTTTATTACTTCCCCGAATTTGAACTTTCCACGTTCCATAGTTTATGAGTAAAATGGTTGTGACAGACAGACAGACACAGGAGTGATCTTATAATGGTTTCGTTTTTATATGTTAAGTACGGAACCCTAAAAAAGATTGAAGCATTCCAGGAAGAGATGATTATGTGCATCGCAAAACTCAGATAAAAAATAATGGCGATCTTTAAAAAAAAAAATAATAATAATTAATTAAACAAGAAATGACAAATAAACAATGTCAGAATTTATCACACAATATATATAATTTACTAAAACTAGCTTGCCACATACAATAAACTCTCTAAGGCAAAATCAATTGGGACCAAAAAAAATTTCCATTGTGCTGCCTTAGACAAAATAAACTGTGTTTCTATAGATTCACTGGGACTTGAAAATATTTCTGTGTTAGGCAGATTTCACTCTTATACTCCAGAGTTTTCTAAAGTGATACATACTCATTGGGGGTACTTGAACAAGTTAATAAGTATGCATTGCAAGCCTGTGTTCACAGGGCACCTAAATGAGTCAGTAAAAAAAGTATCATTTCATTGACTGTTTTAAAAAACATATTAAATGTTGAAGATGACATTTGATTCTACTTCAGCAAAATGATACCAAATATGCAATAAAAGTGTTAGGATGAAGAAAAAAAAAATTGAACACATCACATTAAAAAAATTGCTACTTGTAAAGCTTACTTTAAATGTACATTCAAAGCTATGTTTATTTGCATCGATCCGCTGTTTTCTTTGTTTTCATTTTTCTTTCATTATTCTTACACGTTAAAAATATAGGGGGGTATGCCAAGAAAGTACTTTTCTACAAGGGGTACATGAAGTATAAAAATTTGGTAATCACTGTTATAAAGAATCAGTTTTAGACAACATTTAATATATTGATATATGTATATGTTCATATAGCGAGGTTACGTACATAAATATTTATCAAGGGCATCAGATTTCTATTTAGGCTGCTGTATGCAGTCATTAAATACATTGGAGTAAGCATATTAAAGTTATCAATGTATTGGATTTGATAATTCTATTGTCACTATAATTGTAAATTTGTTGATTTATAAATTTTTTACTAATTTAACAATTTTTTTTTTTTCTTTTTGCTTTCTTTCTTTTTGCTTTTTTTTTTTTTTTTTAACTTTGTATATCTTAAGAAAATAGTCTAAATTGTACAAGTCGGAAATTGCATGGAAAATGTGGTGCATTTGTACTATAACTAGTTTTATAAATATTCAGATCTTGGTGCAATAACTGTTGCACTCTTATGCAAAAATGCATGACTATAAAATTTATTATGATTATATATATTGAATTCAGTAATACGGAAATAACAGGACTCCATCTTAAATAGGACGTAATCACCATTTCAACCTAGAATCATTACCTGTCATGGGAGATTAAAGTTTCGATTCGATTTTCTTAAAATTTGAAATGATTCGATAAAATTCTGCAACTATTATACATATTAAATTTCAAACCGTTTGGTTGGGTCTAGTTTTTGTGCTGTTATATGCAGACAGACAGACGGACCATACAACACTATAGGTGCTACGTATTTATATAATTATGAACGTTATTACCACTCGTTATGTGTGTATAACTTATTTTTTAGTACACAATATTTTTTATACAATTTAGACAGGAATTTTAATTTTACCAATTTAAGAATAAATTTTAAAAAATAATTCCTGAGTGAAAGAGTTAAATGTTTTTTATTATTTTTTTATGGCTATTTCATTTATTTAAAAATGTCTTAATTTTTTATTATCAAAAGTGATAGTTTTAATAATGAAATGTCTGTAATAGTTTTTGCTAAAGACAGTTCTTAAATTATAAATTATGATGACTAATGGAACTTGAGTATGTATCAAATATGTTGTCATGTATTTTTCTCTTGAAAAAAAATCTAACAAATTATGTCCCAGTGTTCAAAATTAAATCTTCGTGTGTTTTTCATTGATAATTAATGTATGAAAAATTTCCATTTTCAGAATGCAAATAATGTTTTGTGATACATGTAAGATACTTCTATTTAAAGCAATATTTGTAATTTTTATAAAATATTTTTTTATGATAAATAAAAATTAAAAATAAATTCTTTTTAAGTATCATTTATTTATTAACAAATACTTTTGTTTTAGGTTTTTTTTTTTTTATATTCATCTAATAATGTATTATTATTTTCCCAGTACAATTAAGCATCACATCAAGATGCTCTGTGTCATCTTTATTATTATCATATTTTCTTTATGAATTTTTAGCTTTTTCTAATTCTTTTTATTTATTTTATTGGTTTTTATTAGGATCTCATCAGGAATTGTTGTCAGTCATTGGAAAAATAGCATTAAAATTCGGATAAAAGCGTCCTTTTTATTATTTTATTTTTCTTATGAAGGAGTAATTATTATTTTAATTTGATGTGAAAACAGTTACCATAAATTGTATGATACTCTAATTATGCAAAATTTCTTAATTTACATGTACATTCATTAAGTTTTAATCCAATTAAAAATTTTCTTAACCCTCTAACTACCTAAACGTTATATGAGACTTCTAATTTTAGTTATGAAAATCGGTGTATATAAATATCTTTGACTAAATTATACTTTGTTACCTAAAAAAAAGGGTGATTGTGTTCCAGTTAAATACCGGAATTCTGGTTTTTACCGAGTTACATTGCTCGGTCACAGAAAGAAAAAATAATTGAGAAATTCGTAAATCGATTAAGGAAAGTTATGCAAAATTTATCAGTTTTTTAGTTTTCTCCTATATTATAATTCAAGAGTGATTCTGTTCTGAATTTTTTGGAAAATTTAAGGCATTCAGTTCTGAAAATTCGGACATAAAAAATATCGCTTATTTTGACAAATAGTCGCTGAAAAAAATCAATTTCATTAGTCGTTCGCAGAAAAAATCTCTAATTTCGTCAAATGATCGCGGAAAAAACAATTTCATCAGTCGTTCGCAGAAAAAAATCGCCAATTTCATCAAATGATCAGTTAAAAAATACTATATGTAAAAGCATCGTGGGAAAAGACTTAAATTTCGTCAAAAGATCACAGAATAAATGAGAATTGTGTCAAAGGATAGCAGAAAAAAATGTGAATTTTGTCAAAAGAATGAGGAAAAAAATGCAAATTTTGTCAAGGAATCACAAAAAAAGTAAATTTCTTCAACGGATCATGGGAAAAAATTACTTTCATCAAAGAATCGTAAAAAAGGGGAAATTTCGTTGAAAGATCATGGAAAAACGTGATTTTTGTCAAAGAATCGCGAAAAATTGCATATTTCTTCAAAGGATCGTGGAAAAAATGCGAATTACCTCAAAGGATTACAGAAAAAAACTCTTAATTTTGCCAAAGTGCCATGGAAAAAACACATAATTACTGCCTGGAGTGTATTTCTCCCCCCACCCCCTCCTCTCCTGTAATCTGTCAGAAATTTTTGTGTGAATGTCAGAAATTCCTATTTTCACAAAATCACCCCTACTGTTATATAAAATGATTTATTGTCTTTAAATATAATTTTGAAAATATTCATAAAATATGTCATTTTTCTCCTGTAAAACTCCCAAACTCCCACATTTTTATTTCCAAAATTGAGTATAATGCCTGATTTATTCATATAGTGTTTAGGATAAAATTGTCTATTAACTAATTATCTTAGTTCCCATGCTTTCTCATGTGCTCATAAAACAAAAGAAGACAAATTCGGATTTCATTGTGTGTAAACACCACCAATATCATAAACCTTAAAAATGGAAGGTTTGAGGTTTAACATTTATCATTTAAAGATAGGTTAAAAAAAAGTACTCTAAACACATCAGTACAAAATATGTTTTTTGAACAGTATTGCTTTTTTTTTTTTTTAACAGTGTGTCCTTTTGTTCTAGAGTCAGCACTATTCTTTCTAAAATTTCAGGTATTTTTTCATGAACCCACAATCACCCCTGCATTAACCCATGTATGCCTAGTGTCCCATTTTTGGGACGTTTCAAATTTTAATGCATTTGTATAATTTTCTTCTTCTTAACATGAAAATTGCATGAAATCATTATTTATAAATGTCTTTATCTATAACCGAGAGATGACAGCACAAGGTGGATATTTATTTGCTTAAATTAAGGCTTTTTCGGTGTTTATAGATTTTTAATTTTTCAAGAGGGCGAAATGTAAAAAGTAAGTTTATTTGTATTTTTTCTATCATGGACCCAAAATCGCAAGTTATAATCTTAGCTTGTGGACTTTTTTGAAATACGTATTTTTTTTAAATTGCGAAATTAAATGTTCAAGCCTATTTTTTATGCATTTTTGTAATGTACAAAATATAGGGTTCTAGGCACAAATGGGCACATATTTTTGTTAGAAATTTAGGAGACAGTTATTTATACAATCTCTTTTCGAAGATATTTATGAAATAATTTGTTATTAAGTCTGCAATACGATTATTCTTATTTTATTATTAATAATAGTTATAACGTTATTAGTCTCTGCAAAGAAATAAATGTATTTTTTTTTTTTTTAGTTCATTAAAATACTAATTATAGTACATAATATACAATTTAAAAACATTTTAAATATAAATATAGGCAAAGTATATAATTATGCATGTTATTCTACTAGAAATACTCATATTTAGTTCTTTTACATTTTATCAAATAAATACAAAAAAAAATTAAGCTTAATTTTTTTTAGTATTTTTCCAGTTCATTTTGCAACATTTTAAAGTGATTTTACCAAAAAATTTGAGAAAACAAAAATTCAGGCACAAATGGGTTAAGCATCAAAGCCTCATATACATTATAACTTATTTTTTCTATACAATTTAGAATAGCACTTTAATTACAGTGAAATTCTTCTTATGCGACCATTGTCGGTTACACATGAAAATGATCATTAAGTGGGTAGTCACTTAATATGAGATTTCTAATAAAAAATTATATATATACATTTTTACAAAATCACCGATCCTTGTTTGTTTACATTTTTGTAATTGGGTTTTTACAACACTCGTTACTAAGGCCTCTTTTAAATTATAAAATATATTTTGAATTCTTTCACTGTCAGCACAATTATGATTGGAAATGAAAATTAGTTTTTTCTCTCCTTTAAATATCTTTTTTGAGATTTTAGGTAATTCAGTTTCATTATTGTATTTTTCTACATTCTCTGTAACAGATTCACCTAATAAAGCACTGAATTAGAATTAAGGTACGTAAAACTTATCTAGGATTATTGATATAATGATATATATCAACAAATAACTTAAATCCTAAAAAAAAAAAAAATCCCGTTTTCACTCAAATCTCATAACTTATGTTGTTTTCCGTTACAATTACATTGGGGTCATAATAATGGACTCCTTTCTATGTTCTGTTTCTTCATCGGATATGCGGAAAGAACACATAGCATTTTCTAATGGTTTCGATTTTTATATTTTCCTCATGAAGACTTTATCCAGGATACTGCACCTGATATGGTTACTTCCTTGACAAGCTGAAAGATACTGTTGCCATCATCTATCCTTGTAATTAAAAATCGAAGAACTTGTCTACTGTACTCTAAATTGTTTTATTACCCCTTGATCTAAAGGATATAATTTCAAAATGCTATTAAGTGGAAGATAAAAAAACTTTTACATTTATTAACCGCTCATCTTGTTCAACATGACATGAGGCATTGTGAATAAATAGTCATTTTTCAATTCTATAGGCACATTTTTCTATTGATATCAACTAGTCAATCTTCATAAACAAAAATAATCATTGTGTCATCCAAGCTATTTGACTACCACTTCATGTGATACTTGAGGCATATTTCTTTTGAAACACCGCAGCATCTTAGCTTTTTCAATTGTTTCTCTTAAAGCATTTGCACAAAATGATATTAGATATTCTTTGGCACCGAAATCTTCAATTCTTAATGATTGTGGAATTTATAATGCTTTTTCTTTTAGTGTGGAATGATAATAAGAATTTGTTTTGATCTTGCACATTTAAACCATTCAAGCACCATATTATTTACATCTGGAAAATTTTCTTTCTATTTTCTTTTAAGGTCATGGCTATAGTAAGTTTTCTTTTAAATCTTTCTTAATTACATCCCGAATTTTTAAAAATACAGTTTGAGTTTTTCCACAGTGAAATAGTTCTGTTAATTTTCATTCAGACAAAGATCTATAATTTTGATTGTTTCTTCCAAACTGAGAACAATTCTGTTATATTATAATCCATGGCTTTATAAATGGTAAACAAGGTAACTCAGTTCATTCTGTCTTTTGAGTAATTCTTCTATGCTTGCTCCCTCCCTCCAACTACCATTTCTAAATATAGCAATTGAGGAAGTAAAGAGATGGACATATAATTTCACTTGCAAATGTTTGCCACACGATCGAAAATTGTCCAATGCATATAAATGGCGGATGATGAATAGCCCTGTAAATCTAATGCATACACAAATTCAGACCTTATCTCTGATTTGCCAAAATTTTTGCTAAAAAGTAGGAATACACACAAAAAACGATGCACAGATTCTGGTGGTTAAGAGGGGTTGATATGGTTGCTTAATAGTAGGCAGGTTTTGCATTAAGTCTAAGTGCTATAAAATCTGTTGAATGAAAGTGATTTTTAAGAGAGGGATTTCACAGAAAGATTTTTTAAAGAAAATTTATGAGCAAAAGCAAATAATATAATAAATTAAAGCTAGCAAAAAATTAAATTTTAAAATAAAATGTGTGTTTTTATTTATATTGTACTTTTCTTTCCATGATACTTGTCACTTGTCGACTTTTTACTTTTACATTTAAAAATCATATGAATGCGACAAAAAATTTCATATTGTTGATCAGGAGATTTTTATTGTGTATAACAGGGTGATTCAAAATTAATGAGATTGCCCATTCATTTTGAATCACCCTGTATTATTATATGTATATTTATTTATTTATTTAGACTGCTTAAAGACTATCTTAAATAAAACATTTTTATAAGGTGTACACAAAAATTTAATCTTGTTTATGATATTAAAAATGTATTACTATGATTATATTTAAAAGTTATGTAAGAAATATGCGTGTGAAAATTATTTCACTTTACTGCATAATATCAAGACAGGAGACCCGTATCAGATCTGTGCCCAAAAGGGGATCCCTAAAAGTCGTAGTTGGGCCCTGCTTATAAGTTTGTTTAAAGTGCCTTTATTAAAAAATAACAAAATTAGAGACAATTTGTCTATTTCGGTGTCCTTTGAAGACTTATAGAATCCCATGTTATCCTATAAGAAAAATACTTATCCTTCTTTTTCTTTCAAATTTGGAAATTTCAACAATATTTGTTTTCAGCACGTATATAGGAAGGTTCTTTATCCCTCTGTAAGCTACAAATTTTTATATCTTTTTCTAGTCCGAAGTTACAAACAAGTAAAGATTACTTTTTATACTTTTCGGAATCTTTTGAAAATTTAACACAAATTTAAAAATATTCATAATTATCTTTAAAATATTTTAAGCTTACAGGAGGATAAAGAACCTTCCTATCTACGTGCTGAAAAAAAATATTGTTGAAATTTCCAAATTTGAATGAACGAGAAGGGTTAAATATTTTTTCCCATAGGATAACATGAGATTCCACTTTTTTTCTTCCCCACCTGATAAGTTCCCTTAAGGGTGACAGCTGTTTCAAAATCAGTTGTAAAACAACTGGTGTAAATATATTTTTTTTTTCCTGTGAACTACTAAAGTTGCTGAACTATAAGTTTATCGTTTAACAAGAAATAAAAATAAAAAATGCAATTTCGCAAGCAAAAGAAAGCTTAATTTTTTTTTTTTTTTTTTTAATTTGCATAACTATTGCATTTTTTATTTTCATTTTTTGTCGAACAATCAATTTATAGTTTAGCTACTTCCAAAATTATTATAAAAATAATATTGAAATTGCTTTGGCAGTTCTCAAGAAAAATGTACAATAATGTCACTTGCTTTACATGCTGTTTTACCCATTGTTGTTTTTTGTTTCCAAAATTGCATAACTATTGTATTTTTAGCTTTATTTCTTGCTGAATGATCAATTTACAGCTATTGCCAAAACAATTTTTTGTAAATTATTGAAATTGCTTCATTAGTAAAATTTAATTATATGAATTTTTATTCACATTGCTTACAAGGCATAAAACAACCAACAGAGTGAAAATGTATCGTCATCATTTGACAGTGAAAATTATCTTTTAAAATTATTGCTTCATTAGTATCTGAGAAAAAGGATACATGGACCACAACCTATCTGTATTATTCTGCGTGTCCTTGTAAAAGTATTATAAATGCTAACACACCATTTGCTACAGCAAACATGCAGCGGTTGCCCATAGTAACATAACATACATATGAATTTCTTTCAGTTTGGAAAAAGTATAACATCATCAAAATGCACTGCAAAGAATTACCGTTAATGTATCATGATGTTTCGAAATGTCTTTTTTCCCTTTAAACTAGGGATCTCAAACATGTAACTCTCGGACCATCAAGTTACGAAAAATTTAGAAAAAAAATTATCTTATTTACACGTTCACGCCGGCACAGTGGGTCACACTCGACTCTCTCTGAGTTGTTAAGTCTCCGGCTTTTGCCACACCACTATTATTTTAGAGAAAATGCTGTTCCTTTAAATCACCCAATTGTTCTAATTAAATAAAACAACATTTTCTGTATTAAAATACTGGTATCCAAAAGGCCAGAGACTTGCCAGCTCTGAGACAGTCGAGTGTGACCCACTGCGCCGGCGTGAACGTGTTAATGACAGAAACTTTCCAATTATTCAAAGCAAAGATTATTTGAATTTGTGGTGATAAATGACTTCCATGTTAAATAGTTGAAGACCCCCACTATAAATGAGCGAAAAATCTTGTTTTCTATGTGGAATGCTCTAATGAATCTTAATATCAATCATCATTTTCGTTATATTTCAAGTATTAAAATTTCATTAAAGTACAGGGTATCCCTTAACTCATGGACCAAACTGTAAGAGAAGGTAAACTACGCATAAAGAAATTTTGGCATAGTAATGTATGGTTGAAAATTAAAAGGGTTGGCAAGAAACAAGAAGTGCGTCGGAAATGAAAACGAGCATTTTATTAACATAACAATGGGCCTTATGCACATGACCTGAGGTCGAGGCTAAAATTCGTCTGCTGGCAGTGTTTAGCATAGCAGTCTATGGAGTGTGAGTTATTAATGCTTGTTTCTTGAAAATACTGCAAAAAAATTCTTTGATGCAGCAGTATATACTTAATATATTGTAATCTAAATTCAAAATGTTGTTCTGTATGCGAGAAAATTCCCTAAGTTTGCAAATATTCAGTTAAAATGTATGCACTCAACCTGGGTCAAGGCTATAGTCGTCTGCTAGCGGTGTTTGCACCTGCTGGTAATCTGCCAGTGCAGTAACTAGAATAACAGACCATCATACCGCCAGCTCTGGCGTCTGACGTCACCTGAATAGGATCCATTACAGTAAGTGCTCCACTGTGCCACCACCAACATTGATACAGTCATGGCAGCGTCTTAGAAGTGACATGTGTACTCTTTCAGAGATTCCAGGTATTTCATCTACAAGACACCAATTCACTCTGATGAGGGCTTGATTTAATTTGATTGCGCCAGCTCTGGCGTCTGACGTCACCTGAATAGGGTCCATTACAGTAAGTACTCCTCTGTGCCACCACCAACATTGATACAGTCAAGGCAGCGTCTAAGAAGTGACATGTGCACTCTTTCAGAGATTCCAGGTATTTCATCAAGACACCAATTGACTCTGATGAGGACTTGATTTAATTTGATTGCTTGATTTAAGGGGCACCTTGTATATTTCCTACAATTTCAATTCATAATCCATAATATGAAAAAAACCCCTTTGTTCCCCCATAAATGTAAGTTTGATGCTATATACATAATTTTCAATAGTATTAACACTGCAGTAAATATAAAAAACATACATCAATTTAGAATTTATGGAAGCTAAAGTCCGAAGAGCTGGATAGACAGATAGACAATCCGAAATCATAAACAATCTTCAACTTTGTTGGAGTATATTAAAAATCAATACCTTTCTTCTTAAAATTGATAATTTACTAGTGTGCTGACCTTAAAAAAATAGTAGGTATGGAAGGTCTCATACTCCCAGTCCTTAGCGTGGGATAAAAGGAAAAAGTGAGGAGGATGCCGTCCCCCTTCGTCCTCCCTCGACTACACCACCGCCCCCATGACAATGTTGCATTTCTTTTATGTATTTTATTTGGTACATCCTGTGGAGTTTTGTAGTTCATTTGATTTTTCTAGTTTGTTATTTTTTTGCTTTTTTACTAGATATTTTTATTTGTGAGTTAGAACGCTAACAAATATAAAATGCACGGCAAATGAATGAATCAATGTATTATTTTGTGAAGAAAAAAAATTAAAAATGCAAGTGGTTCATTAAAAAAATACAATTTTTGTTGTTATTTTTTTTTTCTCACTGAGATTCACTTTTAACTATTTTAAGATAGGAATTGTACAAAAATATCAGCATTTCTATATCTTGATAAAAAAAATGAAAAATGAAAGAACGAAAAAAAAAAAAGAAAATACGTTACACTTTGAAAGTGTATTGGAATCATAGAAGATTGGAAATACACCTATTTTCACCACATGTAGGTATAATATTTAAAAAAAACAACAATGATGCCGGCAATTTCCTGAAAGGTTTTCCAGAATGTAAAATATTTCATCAAGATTTTTGGCAGTTTGATTGCAACCAGTTGGATTCTTGGAGATTTAATTGAAATCCAGAAATTAGCTGAACTTTATATGTTCATTTCGGATCTCTTCATTTTACCGTTATTATTTTAGGATATATTTAAAAATCAAATTCTTATTTAATTCTTGAAGCTTTTCAAAAATTAAATTTAAGTGTAAAAGAAAGGTGCGTTATTAGTTTGCATGTAATAGTTCTGCTTAAAACAAAGCGAAATAATATCTCTTGTGAAAAATACGGTTTTTAGTTAAAAATATATTATTTAAAATATTGCTTCAGAATGGAACATTTCCAAAATCTATTGATTAACATATTGTCAAAAACTGAAAAAATTTCAGGAGCAATTCTGAATTTCAAATTAAGTGACATTAAGATGCAACTCATATTTTTGTATAATATGATGCTTCATTTTTTTTTTTTTTTAATCGCAGGATATATTTTAATTTGGCATTATTACGTTTGTTATTCCTGTTAATTTTTATCTTGTTAAACCTAATCAACAGTGTAATCAGTTGCGATCACAGACTCTCTGAGGTTGCGATGAATCTGTTTTTAAAAACGGTGCCATGAATGAAGGGTGTAAAACGTACTAAGGAAAGTGTAGGGGTGAATAATCCGTCTTTGTAGGTTCTTTTTATTTCGATCATTGAAACCTTTTTTCATAGATTTTACTATGTTATCAAATTCAAAATTCTAAGAATTTGAAAATAAATAAAATAAACAAAACTTGTCAGGTTAGTGATAAGTTTTGCATAATGCTGCCATCTAGTGTTTAAAAGAAAAAATATCTTTGAATAAGATTCATATAAATTAAAATTGGAAAAAAGAGATCTATGAAGTCATAATATTCAATATGTTAAAAGTGACGTTCTTTTAATTAAATTTTTAGAGAAATGCCTTTAAGAGGCGAAATGTTAACTTTCAAAACTTTGATATTATTAAGAACTAAAAGGAAACCGGAACGTATTCAAGTTATAATAATTTGTAGTGCTGCCATCTACTAGACATAAATAACACTTAAGCTTAATTAAGGAAATGCAAGTAATTTCTACAGAGGTAATTTCCCAATTCAATTATTATTATTGGTATTCGAAAATGACACTAGAGGAAAATTGAATATTTAAAAAAATAACTGAAATCCAATGAACGAGCAAAAAAGTTTTTTTTTTTTTAAATTTATTAAATTCTGAATTGATTTTTATAAAAATGAAATAAACATTATGTATCAAATATATGTCAATATAAAAAATCTATATTGGCGATCACATAAGACAATTCGTGATATATCAAAAACATAGAAATTACTTCACAAAATTTCGCTGTTTCTAACTTGGTTGTTGAAGTATAGAGAAGGTAATCAATATATATATATATATTAACAAGGTACACTTTTTTTTTAACAAGATAAAAAGAATTGACGGTTGGTGTTTTATGTTACAGCCGATTATCTGCGTGAGCAGTATAGACCGAAAAGGGAGGTGAGTGATGTTGCCCTCCGTGGGAGTCTTTCTAAGGGAACCTAACCCGTATTTATCATAAACTTGATAGAAAACCAGGTAAAATCTGCAAACGGGTGTGCTGATGAGCGCGATATGTGTTCAAAGTACGAACACAGCACTACCAGTTTTGACTGCAAAATAGCTGCTAAAAAGTTGTATACACTATTGTGTTCCATTAAAAAAAAGAAAGAAAGAAAAATTAAAAATAAAGTATCGTACGCGTACAAATTGTAACACAACCTACATATAGTGAAAAAATATATAGATAAAAACATTAAACTACCTAAAGTAAATGGATTATTTGTTTTGGTATTTGAATGTAGATTCATAAATGTAAGCAGTGTTTTTCCGGTTTAAAGTCGTATTAAAAAAGAAAAAAGAAAAAAAAAATGTAAATATTCCATAAACATAGTAAAGGGCGAGGGAAAAAAAGTAAATTAAACTAATAATAAGAACTATAATATTTTTTATTTTAAAAATTGCGTGTAAATATAAAATGTAAAACATAAATTAAAATGAAACAAAAGCACAAAAAATGCGCCTTGTGACAAAAAAACTCATTTCTACCATTTACGTAAGCCCTCGTGGCCTAATGGATAAGGCATCGGTCTCCTAAACCGGGGATTGCGGGTTCGAGTCCCGCCGAGGGTACATTTTTTGGTTGTACCACCCACACCCGATCGAAGATAAGATTTTTCTACCATTCTATTCTTTATTTTTATTGTGAATTATCATAATGTTTAATAGAAATACCTAAGCTAAAAGAAGTATATATATATTTAAATGTTAAATCGCCTAAATATATATTTTTAAAACGTTAAATCGTACGAAAGTTGTAATTTATGTTAAGAGATCTTTTCCGATTACTAATTTAATGAAGGTAACAACCTGCATTGACACAATTATAGGCTTTCTACTTTTATTATGGGAACATGTGCTCCGTATAGTTTCTTTAAAAAAAATACAAAAAAAAAATATATATAATATAAAATAAACTAAAAAAAAAAAAAAAATGCAATTTAACAAATTACAACGACCATTTGGAAAATGATTTTTTCAAAGTCTAAAATTTAAGACATAAAAATCTCACGGAGCTGGTCATACATTGCGTACGCCATGGATTAAACATTCATATTCCTAGACCCATCATGAACAAATTTTAAAAGAAATTTCAGTTTTACAATTTTTGGTACTGCAAATTTTTAAACTTCTACGGAGCTGGTCATACATTACGTACGCCAAGGATTAAACATTAATATTTCTGGAACAATCATGAAGAAATTTTAAATGAAATTTCCTTTTTAAACTTCTAAACATCCCGCAATATTACTTTTTATAGCGTCGTATAGAGAAAAAAATGCACTTTTAATTGCAATTTGTTTCAAAGCTGTATCTCAATTTGTTTCTGAGTTATTATTATTTTTTTTTTTTGTAGTTTTTATTACTTTTTTGTCATAGTGGTAACAGAAGTATCTATCTCTGTTGAAAGTAAAGGGAAAATACAGATTACTGTATAGACCAATCAGAAAACGGATAAAATGCGGGATTCAACTAATAAAACGCTTCAGATATGTTTTTGATTTCCTACCCTTACCCAGGACAATAACCATTTTTCCAAATGTTTAAAAAAAGACAAACAAATCTTTGTGTGTTAGTATTGTCCAATATTACAATTCGTTGACAAAGCTGTAAGATTGGGCATATTGGAGAAAGAGTTTTATTTTATGGATAATTTATTCATATGATAGTTTTTGTATTCTAACCATTTTGAGATTAATGCATACTAAATGAGATGATAAATAAATAAATAAACAAAATAATATATATTTTTTCTTTTCTACGACCAAGTATATTTTTTTAATGGCATATTTTTTATATTATCATATTTTTTATAAAACAGCTAAAAAAGAAACTTGTTTATTGTAGGTATTAAGTTCCTTTTTCGCAAGCAGCTTCTGAGAGGCTGATACAAGATACGTACACGCGGTTTCTTTTTCTCATTTTTTAACACCACTTTTTAAAGAGAAAAATCGTCTTTTTTAGATTTCTCTTGCAGATTTTGGACAAATTTTTGTTGCAAATGTTGCAAAAACTTATCACGATTTTTTTTCTTCAGAAAAAAAATAATGATATTAAAAAACTGGTATACTTGTATAAAAAAAAAGCCGAACCGGCGGGGGCTCTGTGTTATCTGACATTTTGGTGAAAATTATTTTTTTACTTCTCTTTTCTTCTTCATTAAATTGAAAATAATCGATTCCTTTGCTAAACAAATATAATGCATTGTTCATAACGTCCTGAAATTTTCTGGTTTTTCTTCTCTTTTTTTAAACGTTCCTCTATATACAACTGAAAGTATTAGATTTATGAAAATTTTCGACTTCCGTTTTTTGATGAATTTACACGTTTTGGGATGATCTGAATAAGAGTTAACTTTTTTAAAAAATTCCCCTTTGTTACATTAATTTGATAATCGTATCTTGCAAAAATTCAATATCTTAAATTTTCTATCTAAAATATCAGGGGATATGGGATTCAGGGGAAAATCAGAGGATAAATTTTGGTTGTAAAAATCAGGGGAATCTCGTTGGATAATGCAAAAAATTCCCGAAACCTGGGGAAATCTGGCAAAACGATTGGCTACTCTGGGAAATTGAGGGCAATTGCTGCTTTTCGCGTGCTTTTTGATATCATAATGAAATCAAACTAAGACACGCCTTCTAACATCGAAAGATATAGAATTGGAAACTGGCCACTCATTTTTACAGATTAATTAAAATCGATTAAATCTTCTAACATCGTGAGGTTTGATAACAGTTCCAGAGGAACTTAACCCTCCGTCTACCAGACGGGTCCATTGGACCCGACAGGTACATACAAAATATTCATTCAAACCAGAAATTTCTTTAAAATAAACTAAGTATATAAACCAGACAAAAATAAGGTAAATAAATAAGTTAAATAGTTTTAAATAAAAATTCTGGTGTAGAACGTTTTATTAAAACTTGAATAAAATTCCCGGTATATCTAGGGTTAAGAAAAATAAAAGACATTTTAAAATTGATATTGGCATTATTGTAGCCTTCATATTATTCATAATGCTTTTCAGAGAGATAATAAAATCAAAAAGTGGAAATTAAATTCTTGCAACAAGCTACCAAGTTTTTAAGGACAGCCCCACAAGGCATGCAGACTTCTGTTTTACACAAGTTAATGTTTTTTTCCTTTATAGTTCTGTTTATATTATTTATATAGGTGGTGTATAAACATTATTTTTGAGATTACTTTGTTTTTATTTTATTTTATTTTGAGGAGGTGGGAGTGTCATCTGTCATGATACTGGTTTAAAAATGTCATTTATTGTTGACATGGAAAAATTGCACATCCTGGAAAATACATCAGGGGATTCTTAGGGGATTTTTTCTTGGAAAATGAGTATGAACCCTGTTAAAATATTGATTTTGTGATAATGGCACCAATAATTTGCTTAAGAGGCTACTTCAGTCAAGCGAAAAGACCCGCTCGCTAATGCTAATCCTGTGGAAGAAATTTTTAAAGATATCTCGGTTGCATTTTAATATTTTTAAATGATTTTTTTTTTCACTAGATAGCTGAGATTGATCTGTACAAAGGCTGTTTTATACTTTTTCGATTTTGTTTACAGATATTTTTCATGGGGACACTTTCATTTTCGGAACCGGTTTCGAAAGTGAAAGAATCCCCATAAAAAAAATCTGCAATGAAAATCGAAAAAGTAAAAAATGGCCATCATACAGATCGATTTCAGCTCAATGCAAAAGAAATCATTTAAAAATATTGAAATGCAACCTAGATATTTTTATAAATTTTGTCCATAGGATTAACATAAGAGAACGGGTCTTTTCGCCTGAGTAGATTAGTTATTGTACTTAGCACGTTTGACAATTTTTTTATTGCCACGCCACCATGGGTGAACATAGTACTATTAACAATAACAACAGCTGCCCTCTCTATTCTAAAATAAGAATGAATAATCATTTGTACAGCATAAATTGCGCGTAATTTTTTTCCCGTCTCTACCGCCATTTTGAATTTATGAAAACAAAAACTAGCCTATAACCATCAGATGGTTAAGACGAATCAATTGAGACCTCATTCATTAAAATCCATCCAGCCTTTGGGATGTTTCGAGGTCATAAAGAAATCCACATGCACATCCAGATACGCGTCAAACTCATAACCCTTCTTGGCAGTCGGGTAAAAAGAGTAATGGTAAGAGTATAATTAAAAAACAAGAAAGAAAAATCATGCGTGAAGCATAGATTATGAAACACTTTCCAATACTTACAGAATACTTTAACAAAACTTCGCCTTTTAATAGAGTAAAGAAGATACTTAAGTAAACACTTAAAAATGTATCAACAATTACCGCCCATAGCAGTAAAAGCATTCCAATTCTTTTGTGCAGCTCTGTATATGATCTGTAGATTTGTACAAATTCTACATAATATGCTAAAATTTAGTTTAGTAAGAAAACGCATAACACAGCTGAAAATTCCCCTTCAGCAATTGCTACCAACGGACAGAAACGTACTTAATTTTTTTTTGTGCAGCCTTGTATATTATAGATCTTTATACGCCTCATATTATGCTGAAATTTAATTCAGGCAAAAGCATGCTTAAAACAACTACTGAAATCACATTTCTAGGAATTACTATCCACAGACGGCCATGTATCCAGTTCTTCGCATAGCCCTGTATGGTTTTATTTACAATGCTACAAACATCTCTTAGTATCAAACTAAATATAGGTGAGCTTGAAAATCAACTTGAAGTTGCATAACTCAAATTAAAAAACATCTTTAAGCAATTAACGCTCATTCTCAGTAATGCTTACGAAATCTTTTGTGTAGTCCTGTATGTGTTCGATAGAATTTATCCACACCATGTAGTACTCAAAAATTTAGTTAAACTTTAAAAAGCATACCATAACTGAAGAACACTTTCAACAATCGTTCATAATAAACAACACTTCGGATACAGCATTGTCTCCGGAATTTTTTTACATTTTCCCCTGTAAATGAATGATAAATGCAATGCACATCATATTCTATTGCAAGCATCTTCTAGTAAACCTCAGTAATGTATATCAATTTCATCATGTTTAAATTAATGTAACAATATTGAAAGACGCCATGAACAGTTTTTCCCCGTAGACCATTATATAATCGAACTCTTTTTGCGTGAGCGTGTAAATGAATGATGAATGCTTTGCACCTCATATTCTACAGAAAGCATGTATTAGTGTACATCAGAAATTCGTGTCAATTTCATTACATTTGTAACAGAGTAACATCATTAAAATACGTCGTAAATGATTTTTCTTCATGGACCATAATATATCGAAATACATTTGAGCTCTCCTATACGCGTGCTGCAAGTGCTACGCATAACATATTCTATGGTAACCATCTTGCACCGTAATAATGCATTTAAATTTTACTATGTTTCAAATACTGTGACACTATTAAAATACACCTATGATTTTCTCCCATAGGACATAATGTAACAGAATAATTTTGGAGAGTCCCTGTAAAAGAACTATGAACATTTTCAATACCGAACATATCATGGTGAACCTCAATAACGTATATCAATTACATGACAATCCGAGTATATTTACCCACAGGCAGAGGGACAGACAAACCCAATTCATAAAGACTCTTCAACTATGTTGGAAGATGTTAAAAAGGTGCAATTCTTTGGAATTTGCGTGAAGAATAAATGTAAATATTATGCATATAAGTTTATAGCATAGTTGACAAACCTTTTGAATTTATTTTCAAGTGAAATATCTCTATTGAACCTATTGAGCATTAGGCAATATTTTTGCATATCTGTAAAATAAAAGCTATGCAAAGTATCTGTATGTATGTTCCTTTTTGCATTCCTTATATATCTATTTATGTTTTGTTATCTATTTAGGTAATCACCATAAATTAAAAGTTTGCTACGCAAGCCTTTTAATTATGACGGGAAAAGACGGTCTTAGCGTTCATAGGGAATGAACCAGAAATTTTATGTAATAAATGAAATCGAATAAGTGCAGTGAAAGTCTAATTATGTGGGCTAATGTGTTCTGGACGCAATTCGGATGAACAGAAATCCGGATAATTGGGAAAATCTCTCTCTACAAAAAAAATTCTCAGCAGTCGTGTATGATTAATGAAAATGTAGGCATAATATATGTCGAAAATAAATTCGTCCTTTCTAAAAATAATTAAAAGATACCCGTACGTTGCTTACACGCACAAAGAGATGTTAGTAGAACATGTCGAACAACCTATAGAATGTTTCGGTTGTTAATTGAAATTAGTGGTTGTTAACTGAAATATCGACTTAAAACTATTGAAATATAGACTTTGAAACTTCCGATTAAATACAACTTTTAATCTTGTTTTATAAGTAGGAACTTCGAAGAATATTTTTTACGTGCGAATATACAGTTTTCACAACAATAATGAAAGCTGCCATTAACACGCTTACTGCCATGAACATCACCGGTGGGAGTCAAAATCTTTTCATTCTGATCTCGTGGGTCACGGGTAGCTTTCCATATAATATTAAATTAAAATCGCTCAGAATTCGTGATTATTCTCACCAGTAAATTTTTATTGTAAATTTTGCCTTATTTAATCCGAGCATTTTCCCAATGTAGCTATACCTATATTTAAATATAACTTTAACTTCCTTTTCAAGTTTTCAAACTTAACTTTAACTTTTTTATCTCTGTAATTAAAGCACTTATGCTAGTACCTATCTTTAATATCGTTGCCATTTTTTCATTTATAATGTAGTTTTAAACAACTACACCTTCTCTTTTTCCCAATGGCTCATTAATTTGTAAGACATCCTATCTACAGCCTGGGTGTTAAGCTGCCTGACAACTAGGAAACCCCTCAATGCTGCTCCAATGTTCAGCAATGTTCCCGATTCAATTAGGCAAAAATTTCTGTTTTGAAAAAATCGGTAATAAAAGATTAAAAATTCTGTAAAAGACGCTCGTCCCGAAGGGGTAAAAAACACTTTAATTAGTCTTTTTAAGTTTGGCACCCTGGTGATCACTTTAACCCCTTAACGGTTGCATTAAATTACGGTTTAAAAATTCAAATTGCTTATTGCCATCACTTTTTTGAAAAAGAAATATTTACTTTATTTAATGACTAGCAAACTCCGCGGCTTTGCTCGCGTAATATTTGAAATATGCCAAGTGATATTTATATGTCTAATTTTTATTAAAAGGTACTAACTAAATTTTTATTTTATTAAAAGGTAATATTTTACTTTATTAAGTTTTTTCTATTAAAAGGTACTTATTACTTTTAGGAATAATTCAAAAATTACTATTTAAAACACAGTTTGATTAAACATCATTATTACACTGCATTAGGCAGAAATGAGACTTAAATTAATAAAATGAAATAAAACTAAATAAATGATAATTTAGAAAATATTTTGAAACTTTTATGCTCAATTAATACGCTCATTTCAGTATTCATTTGAAGTTTTGAATTTTTTAGAAGCCATCTTCTTACATCTTAAAATTAACCATCATGTCAAATTCCAAGTCTTACCACCTCTCTCGACTTAAAGGGCTATGTTGAAACAGGAACTGTCACCATTAATTTGCCAAAATTAATTTTGAAATCGGTTTGTTATTTCCTAATATTCCACAGAAACGTAACTTAAAAAGCTTTTAAAGCCCTTTTTTAGAAAGTTTGTTGTTCCTGTGAACCCCAGGTGGTAGAATCACCGGCATAAAATATAGCCTGTGTAGGATCAGAGACTGTTACCACTGATTCGCAACTATTACTTTTATAATCGGTTTATATTCCCTGAAATTGCATAGAATCGTAATTTAGAATATTTTTAGAATGCTTTTCGCACCTCCCCTCCGATTCGAATTTATATTCGACATTCCTTCGAGGGCATTTATATTTTATAAGTAACTACCATGTCATATTTAAAGTTTCTAGCCTTTTCAGTATCACAGAAATCGCAATTTAGAAATTTTTTAGCTCCTGCAACCCTCTGGTGGTAGTGGAACAGACATAAAATATAGCTTATGTTTGGGCAGGGTCTATCACCAAAATTTGTCATCATTATTTTTTTAATCGGTTTGGTAATTTATAAGTTTGCTTAAAAATTGTAATTTATAACGCTTTTCACTCACTTCATTTTTTTAAATTTGGAATTTTCTTTCGGCTGTTCTTAGAAAGCAGTTGCATCTTGTAAGTAAATACCATGCCATACTTCAAAGTGTTAGACCCCTCAGTTGTCCAAAAAACGCAAATTAGAACATGTTTTGCTTTTGCAACCCTCAGATGGTAGTGACAGCAACATAAAATATAATCTATGTTATAGCAGGGACTGTCACCATTGATTTGCAACCATTACTTTTGAAATAGCTTTGGTATTTCCTTAGATTGAGTAGAAATCGCAATTTAGAACGTTTTTAGATCGCTTTTCGCGCATTTTCATCCCTTTTTAAATTTCCAATTTTGTCGAAACTGTTCTTAAAAATCATTTATACCTAATAAATATGCACCTTGCCTAATTTTAAGTTGCTAGCCCCTACCGATCACAAAAATCGAAATTTAGAACGCTTTTTAGCTCCTGCAACGTCTTGGTGACAGTGATACCGACACAAAATAGCGTCTATGTTAGAGCAGAGGCTGTCAGTATCAATTTCCTACCATTCCGTTTGAAATAAGATTCATTCTTCCTGAGATATTGCCGACAAATCGGCATTTAGAACGTTTTTAGAACGCTCTTCGCTCATTTTGCTCCCGCATCTCCTCTGGGTTAGTGGAAACATATATAAAATATAGACTATCTTGGAGCAAGATCTGTCACCATCATTTTAACACCATTATATTTGAAATCGGTTCAGTATTTCCTGAGATTGCATAGAAATTGCAATTTAGAACGTTTTTTACAACGCTTTTTGCGCATTTTGACCCCCCTTTTAAATTTCGATTTTTTTAGGAAATGTTCTTAGAGATCATTGATATCATATAACTAACCACCATTCTAAATTTTACGATTCAAAGCCCTTCCGTCACGCAAAAACCGCAATTTAGAACGTTTTTCTCTTGCATCCCCTTTGGGGTAGTGGCACCGACATAAAACATAGCTTATGTTGGAGCAAAGATTTTCACCATCATTTTGACGCCATTATTTTTTAAATCGGTTTGGTATTTCCTGAGATTGTGTAGAAACTACCATTTAGAACGTTTTTTAGAACGCTTTTTGCGCATTTTCACCCCTTTTAAATTTCGAATTGTTTAAGAACTGTTCTTAGAAATCCTTTATATCTAATAAGTAGCTGATACTTCAAATTTCATATTTCTAGGCCCATCAGTAACACATAAATCGCATTTTTAGAACGTTTTTTGCTCCTACACCCCCTTTGGGGTAGTGGCACCGACATAAAACATAGCCTATCTTGGAGCAAACGTTGTCACTATCATTTTGACACCAATATTTTTTAAATCGGTTTGGTATTTCCTGAGATTGTGTAGAAACTACCATTTAGAACGTTTTTTAGAACGCTTTTTGCGCATTTTCACCCCTTTCAAATTTCGAATTGTTTAAGAACTGTTCTTAGACATCATTTATATCCTATAAGTAACTAATATTCAAAATTTCATATTTCTAGCCCCTTCAGTAACGCTAAAATCGCATTTTTAGAAAGTTTTTTGCTCCTACACCCCCTTTGGGGTAGTGACACCGACATAAAACATAGCCTATCTTGGAGCAAGCGTTGTCACCATCATTATGACACCAATATTTTTTAAATCGGTTTGTTATTTCCTGAGTTTGTGTAGAAACTACCATTTAGAACGTTTTTTAGAACGCTTTTTGCGCATTTTCACCCCTTTTAAATTTCGAATTGTTTAAGAACTGTTCTTAGACATCATTTATATCTAATATAACTGATATAAGTAACTGATATTCAAAATTTCATATTTCTAGGCCCTTCAGTAACGCTAAAATCGCATTTTTAGAACGTTTTTTGCTCCTACACCCCATTTGGGGTAGTGACACCGACATAAAACATAGCCTATCTTGGAGCAAGCGTTGTCACCATCATTTTGACACCAATATTTTTTAAATCGGTTTGGTATTTCCTGAGATTGTGTAGAAACTACCATTTAGAACGTTTTTTAGAACGCTTTTTGTGCATTTTCACCCCTTTTAAATTTCGAATTGTTTAAGAACTGTTCTTAGACATCATTTATATCCTATAAGTAACTAATATTCAAAATTTCATATTTCTAGGCCCTTCAGTAACGCTAAAATCGCATTTTTTGAAAGTTTTTTGCTCCTACACCCCCTTTGGGGTAGTGACACCGACATAAAACATAGCCTATCTTGGAGCAAGCGTTGTCACCATCATTATGACACCAATTTTTTTTAAATCGGTTTGTTATTTCCTGAGATTGTGTAGAAACTACCATTTAGAACGTTTTTTAGAACGCTTTTTGCGCATTTTCACCCCTTTTAAATTTCGAATTGTTTAAGAACTGTTCTTAGACATCATTTATATCTTATAAGTAACTGATATTCAAAATTTCATATTTCTAGGCCCTTCAGTAACGCTAAAATCGCATTTTTAGAACGTTTTTTGCTCCTACACCCCATTTGGGGTAGTGACACCGACATAAAACATAGCCTATCTTGGAGCAAGCGTTGTCACCATCATTTTGACACCAATATTTTTTAAATCGGTTTGGTATTTCCTGAGATTGTGTAGAAACTACCATTTAGAACGTTTTTTAGAACGCTTTTTGTGCATTTTCACCCCTTTTAAATTTCGAATTGTTTAAGAACTGTTCTTAGACATCATTTATATCCTATAAGTAACTAATATTCAAAATTTCATATTTCTAGGCCCTTCAGTAACGCTAAAATCGCATTTTTTGAAAGTTTTTTGCTCCTACACCCCCTTTGGGGTAGTGACACCGACATAAAACATAGCCTATCTTGGAGCAAGCGTTGTCACCATCATTATGACACCAATATTTTTTAAATCGGTTTGTTATTTCCTGAGATTGTGTAGAAACTACCATTTAGAACGTTTTTTAGAACGCTTTTTGCGCATTTTCACCCCTTTTAAATTTCGAATTGTTTAAGAACTGTTCTTAGACATCATTTATATCTTATAAGTAACTGATATTCAAAATTTCATATTTCTAGGCCCTTCAGTAACGCTAAAAGCGCATTTTTAGAACGTTTTTTGCTCCTACACTCCCTTTGGGGTAGTGACACCGACATAAAAGGTAGCCTATCTCGGAGCAAGCGTTGTCACCATCATTATGACACCAATATTTTAAAAATCGATTTAGTATTTCCTGAGATTGCGTAGAAACTACCATTTAGAACGTTTTTTAGAACGCTTTTTGTGCATTTTCACCCCTTTTAAATTTCGAATTGTTTAAGAACTGTTCTTAGACATCATTTATATCTTATAAGTAACTAATATTCCAAATTTCATATTTCTAGGCCCTTCAGTAAAGCAAAAATCGCGTTTTTAGAACGTTTTTTGCTCCTGCACCCTCTTTGGGGTAGTGGCACCGACATAAAATATAGCCTATGTTCTAAGTTGGTCTAACACCATCATTTTGATACCATTACTTTTGGAATCGGTTCGGTAGTTCCAGAGCTTACCTCCGACAAATAAACAATTTTTTCCTCTTTATAATAGGAGTATAGAAGTATCAATGCAAAAACCCTTGACGGGTTAAAAGTTTCTGACGCAGCACTTTATCTTATGCTCTAAGAATTTTAAATATGGAACTTAAAAATACTGATATCAAATTTTGAGTGACGTTATGCTATTTCGTAAAAAAATATATTTGTATTTATTTCATCATTTTATTTTTGTTTTATTTATAATCGCCTGTGCAAAAGTTATGTTCTACATGAAAAGCTGCATAAAATTTTATTCGCTGTTGCTTTATCATTTACATCTCTCATAAATTCAAAATATGAGTTTTAAAAGATATGATATAAAATTTAAGTGACGCCTTGATGTGACTTTAAAAGGTTTGTTTTAAAATTCAATTTAAATTATTTTTGACTTGGTTAAAATATTTTTTTACATCTACACAATACTTTTAATTTTCCAATTCACTGTTAAATATATCACTTTCATTGAATCTATACTATGCATTGAAATGTATTTATTTCAATAAATTGATTTATCTTTTGTGTCACGCTATTCAAAATTGTGAGTAAGATTTATGTAAATGGTTTATTTGCGTCAAACTATCCTTTTTCATACATTTCATGTAGTTTGGACACAATGACGCAAAGAAACCATTTACATAAATCTTACTCACAATTTTGAATAGCGTGACACAAAAGATAAATCAATTTATTGAAATAAATACATTTCAATGCATAGTATAGATTCAATGAAAGTGATATATTTAACAGTGAATTGGAAAATTAAAAGTATTGTGTAGATGTAAAAAAATATTTTAACCAAGTCAAAAATAATTTAAATTGAATTTTAAAACAAACCTTTTAAAGTCACATCAAGGCGTCACTTAAATTTTATATCATATCTTTTAAAACTCATATTTTGAATTTATGAGAGATGTAAATGATAAAGCAACAGCGAATAAAATTTTATGCAGCTTTTCATGTAGAACATAACTTTTGCACAGGCGATTATAAATAAAACAAAAATAAAATGATGAAATAAATACAAATATATTTTTTTACGAAATAGCATAACGTCACTCAAAATTTGATATCAGTATTTTTAAGTTCCATATTTAAAATTCTTAGAGCATAAGATAAAGTGCTGCGTCAGAAACTTTTAACCCGTCAAGGGTTTTTGCATTGATATCATTACTTTTTTGAGGTTAGTGATAAAATGATTAAAAAAAAAGATACTTATGGAATTTAATGCAGATTTAATTTTTACTATTTTATTACAATTTTTCTTATAGCAGTTTGTATATAAAAACAAGTGGGTAAGTATAATCGCAGATCGCACAGAGGGTTTCATTTGATATTCCTTTAAAAACACTTTATCCTTAAATTAGTAAATCCAAAATGTTAATTTATAATTATTAAATTCTTACATAGATGGTGCACCAATAGTTCCAATTTTCATGGGGCAGGGAACGCACTCTTTTTAACAAACCACCTTCCAATTGAAGTCATCAAAAGCCAAGTTGAATAAGCCAGACCCCGTTGTGTTGTTTGACAAACAGCAGTCTCATGTCCCCTCCTTCCCCCCTTTTTTAAAATTTTTTAGACCAGTACCTAAGAATGGAACCGAAATAATTTTTTCTCTTCAGAAATTACGATAAAAAAATAGTATGCAGTACTCATAAATTTACTTTAATGCTATATAGGGTGATTATAAAGTTAATTATAACGTTTGGAATCTGTTGCATTGATGTCCAAAAGGTAGTTTCTGAGTTATGGAAGCTGGACCCATAAGGCGCCATAGAGGGGCGAAGCCCGCTAGTGTCTATCATAATTATATCTGCCATGTGGACTAATTGCGATATTTAATCAAAATAGTCCCCCCCCCCTCCTCATCCCCGGAAATATAACAAATACAAAATGTGTCTTTATAAATCTATCGTCAAATAGGTTTTTATTTCTTTTCCCTAAAAAAAAAAAAAAAAAAACATGATTTTTATATCCGTAACGTAAATAGCGGACGAAGCCCGCTAGTTCCTATCATAATATATATTTTTAATAATTTTATATAGTCTATAATAAAAATCAGACTTAAAATAGTCTAGTTCCATGAGTACTTGTAGTGTCAGTTACATGCTACGATTTTGGATAACAGTATTTTAGAACGGGAAAATGTGACTTATTTTATCGGAGATATCTCATTAATTGAATAAGGCGAAGCAAACTTTTTGAAAAAAAAGGTGGCCAACAAGCATGGCAGTTATCAGCTATGTGACTTTGTGCTAAAGTCCATTAATTTGATCTGTTTTAAAAAGATTACGGAAGATTGAATTATAGTAGAACCTGGATTAACCGAACTTCGATTAATCGAGGTTTCTGTTAACCGAGCCGATAACAAAGTCTGATTTTTTTTTTCCTTTTGAATGAGCCTTAAAAATAACCACACTCTTTAGCCCATTGTCCGTGCTATACAAGGCCCTTCTGCCCCCAAAAGCACTCAACTCCAAAGAAACATTTTACCCTGAGAAGTCAATAGCGAACAATGCTTTGTTTCCAGTGGCTGTGTGAACTTTCGTAAATTTTTCAATTTGCATTTTAAAATTTACTACTGGTAGTTGATTTTCTTTTTAAATTTGTTAAGCTGTGAAACAGAACTTTACATATATTTATTTTTATTATTTAAAAAACGTTCTATATATTTTTTTAAAAGAGATGTTAAATTCGCAAGCACGGCGAGTTTTTACACACAGTTTCTATTAACCGAGATTTCCGATTCCGATTTACTAACAGTCCCAATTAGCTCGGATAATCGAGGCTGCTCTGTATAATTAAAAAATCAATGGCGATCTTACTGTAAACGGGTTTCCCTTTTACTGAGGGATTTCAAGACCGAATCAGCTGATGTTTGTTGCTGTTTCCGTGCTTGATTAAATAAGATTAGTTAAACATTTGAAAATTACCAAATATAAAAGGAACTAAGTCAACAGAGTCTTTGCTTTATGGTATTTTTTAACAACGCTATAAGAAAATGATTTTAAATAAGAGATTTTAAATGTAACGTTTTAAATCTGACATAATTTTCACCAAACTTTCCTTTCTCTTTGTAACATTCAACTGAACATATTTTTATTATTAGAAAGATAATATTATTATTTGCGCTACCTTAAAATTGGCAACTATAGTTAAAAATATCATCTCGAAATTTGAAATAAATCTCTCATATAAATATATTTTTTAATTTAAACTGTTTTGCAATATTATTATTTGGCCACTTTGGCCAATATGACGTAATTTCCTCCATTTACGACTTTTAACGCATATCAATGAATTTATTATTTAAAAATTTTCTTTTTCTTTTAATATTCACGTGTAAATATAATTTTTATGACGTAATTTTCAATGTTTTCCTGCTTTTAATGCGTAATCATTTAATTCTAATTTGAAAATTATTGATTATTTTATAATTTTCTTTCATTTTAAGTAAGCATGTGTAAAAACAATTTTTATGACGTAATGTTTAATATTTTCCTGCTTTTAACACGTTATCATTTAATTCTAATTTAAAAGGATTTTTTTCTGTTTATAATAGTCACGTGTGAATAAATTTTTAATTTAAAGGATATATTATTCTTTGCGCTGTTTTAACAATTGGCAACAATTTAAAATAACCTTTTCTAAAATATGTAAAAAATATCTCTGGAAATTCTGAAAATTTTAATTTAAAATTGAAATAAACCGTCAAAAAATTAGGCAAGTTAAAAATAATAAATGCACTCTGCAAACTTCGAGTTTCTATTGAATGATTAAATTGAATGAAAATGATTAAATTCCCATGTATATATTTTTTTTCCTATGAGACTTTTTTAATGAGAAAATTTTATCCAGATTTAACATTAAATATCTCTTAAAATAATTCTTCGATTTAAAAACTGTCTACTTCAACGTTTTTATCAAACATTTCTCTATAATACTACCCATTTTAATATTTTTGTATGCAGTAATTTTCTTAATATTTGCGAAATAGACCTCTAGTCACAAGAGATTCTTTCAAAGCGGCGAAAAACATTAGTTTTTTTTTCTCCCCCCGAATAAAGGCTCGTTTACACGGAGCTAGTTTACTAGCTACAAGCCGGCGAGAAAAGAAGCGAGCGAGTCAGCTAGCGAGATAGTGGTCGTTTACACACGAACTTGTTTACTCGCTCAGTAGCCAACTCGCTATTGCATCATTTGCTGCGTTCTAAAGCTTTCTTTTATGTTTTTTTTCTGTAAACAGTGTTTGTTTTTATATTAAGTGCAGAGTTTTCCTGCTTTTTTTTTCTTTTGTGTGTGTGTTCGTGGAAAAATGAAGTGGAACGCAAATGATATTGCTGATTTTTTAAATGTATACCAAGAGTACACTGTGTTATGGAACATAAAACACACAGATTATTGCAATACGAAATTAAAAGATGAAATTTGAATTTTATATTCTAATGCTCATTTATAAAATTTCATTAATTTTTAAGGTTTTAAGACCCGTGTCCATTATTGTAACGCTTCATTTGTCTATTTTCAGTAATGGACATCCCATGAAATCACTGTTAACTAGTTTGTTGTGGCCATCACAAAACTTTCTTCTATATAAATCATGTCAATTAAATCATTTAAATAGTACAAGAAATTACATCAATTTAGTACCATTTCATATCTGAATTTGAAGTTTGATGAAAATTCGTTCATTACTTCTTGAGATAGAGCTGTAGGGGAAATTCTGAAAAATACAGCATAGCAGCGCCACCTGTTGGGCGATTTACACCAAAAACTAATCAGCACCAATTTATATTAGGGACTACTTGAATATAAATTTCTATTAAATTCCGTGCATTAGTTCTTGAGATAGAGCGCCCACAAAATTTGTGTCACATACAGACACACAGACAGACATTTTGTAAAAACATGTTTTTCGGAATCCCTGACCTCTAAAACGTGTAAATCCGTCGAAAACCGAAAATTTTTACGAATCCAATACTTTCTTCTTGTAAAGATAGAAGAAAGTAAAAATGCAATTTCAATGATGTTTAATAGGGCATAAAATCTTTTAACTGAAAATCTAATTAATCACATTTAATTTTTAAATTGCACTTATTGGAATATTAACTGTGAAAAATAGTGGAAAATATACGAATCTATGCACTGATACAAAACTTTTTTTTTCAGATTTTTTTTCTTCCAATTATTGCCCTTTAAATACCCTGTACAGTCTCAATAATTTGATAACTGCAATTCCCCGACATTAGTATTTTAAAATATCTACCTAAAATAATTATAACATTCACCTTGTGATAATTATGGTAGTTATTTCAAACAGTGAATAATTCTCAAAAATATTTTATTTATTGGTATCCTATTTGTTAATTTTGTTCGAAAAAATCTATTTTGTTTCATTCACGCCGGCACGAACTACTCCAGTCGACATTGTTTACATATGCAGAACCACGAAACCACCGAATACTCGCAGCGATTTCACTAGCAACACCGTTTACACACAGCTAGTTTACTAGCCAGGTAGCTAACACGCCAGCGAGTAGCGAGAAAAGTAGCCGAGTTTTCAACTTTTTTCCCACTCGCTGAGCTGCCAGATAGTTCGCTAGCGAACGTGTTTACACGGGGCGAGTTTACTAGCAGCTAGTGAATTCGCCAGCTTGTAGCTAGTAAACTCGCTCCGTGTAAACGACGCTTAAGAGACAAACTGTAGTGCGCAATTGCGTCAAAAGATGGCGACACCAGAATTCTGTTATGCTTATTATTTAAACTGTAAATATTCCAAAGTTAAAAACAATTGTCTCGGGGTTATCAAACTTCATTGTTATTTATAAATAAAACATTTCAACTAAATTATTTATTATAAAAGAATTATTACATCACAATAGTTTTTATGCAAGGAAAATAATAATAATAATAATAATAATAATATGGATGTCAGTGATTATATATTGATTGACCGTCATAATAATAAAAAATGATATTATAAAAAGAAGAGCTGATATGAATTATTTTTTTACGTTTCTGATCGTGTGATTTATATTCAAATAATAATTATTAATGTATATTTTTTGTAATGTGATTGAAATTAAATATAAAATTTATGGTAATATTTTTATTGTTGAAAAATTGCCAAGAAATAATCATCAAACTGGCATCATTATAATTGTAATTTTATTTAACTTAATAACAATTAAAAAATTACAAAAAAACTGAGAATAATGGTCAACTAACAGACTTAAAAAAAAAAAAAGACAAATTCACATGGGAAAACAAGCATCAGTGAGTATCGAACTGCCTATCATATGGTTAGTAGACGATGGCCCTCAACCACTCAGCCAGTGGGAGGACAAAATTCTTCTCCCCAAAAGTGGTTAAAAAGAAAGCATGTGTATGAATACAGTGTCATGCATTTTCGGTGAAATTTCCATAGAATGGCGTAGAAATATAGTCCGATTTTTCATGCGCATTATAAAACGAACAAGAGTCTTGCTGGAAACAAGTAAATTGTTATTTGGTTCATCTGAAACATATTTATTTGATTTTTAAAAAATCGCCCGTGTCATTTTCGAGAGAAAAAAAAATCGAATTATTTAACGAACGAGAGTTTTCCCAGAAAAAAGAAAAGTGTTATTCACCTCGCCTTAATCACATTTATATTATGTATCAATTTTAAGATAATCGTTAGAACCGTTTTCGAGATTTTCAAATTAGGAACTTCCTCGATATCATACCAACGTTTTCACTTTAAAAATGGCTATTTAGATCTCAAAATATACTGCACGTAGAAATGTAAAAATTTCAGTATACGATTAGACTGCAGATATAAGACTGTTCTAGAAAATTCAGAACAATAAGACTTATATCTGCTGAGTTATTAAAAGGCGGCTTTTCGCGTTTTCTTTGATGTCGAGTTAGCTGTATATATGAGTTCCGCCATCTACGAATTATATGATACGATACGATTTTAACGATACGATACGGTACGGTTTTAGGCTTAAGGCTGCGTCACTCGGAATACTACCGTCTTCCATGATAGATAAGTAAAATGATACCATAATAAAGCCAATTACACTATTTTATAAAACTGGTGGGAATCAAACAATCTGAATAAAAGACACAGCCCGTGAGAATTACAGGAGGGAAAATTAAGGGGATAAATTCCTATTGGGCCAGTGAACGTGTTTTAAAGAATAGATTTTTCTGAATGTAATTTTTTATTCTGAGTTCGATCTAGATATTTAGCAATTCGGATGACTGGAGTTTAGATAGGTGGACTTTTACTGTACTACGTAGAAACACAGATATTTTATTAAATAAATTTTCTTATACAAAACGTGTGGTTATTTGACTTGGAAAAAATCGGAAAGTTTGGCAGTCATGATGCAGAGATAAAAGTAATTTGATTGTTATTTATATTTTATTCAAAATCATAGAAAAAGAATAAAATGTTTGAGAATTGCCTCAAGTCTAGAAATGGTCATCAAAAATATTAAATGAAATAAATTTTACACCGAGTAAATCTATCGATATTTTCATTCTTTTGAACTAATTAAAGAAATTTATGGAAATACTCATCTTTCATCCAATGCTATTTATTCTTTAAGACTAACTAAAAATAATTTTCCAAGGCTACTATTGATGTTTTTTTTAACAGACTCGTAAAAGGCAAAAAAGAGCTAATTAAAAGTGATTTACGAAACGATTTTATGTCAGAGGCTTTCCGAAGTGACGCTAAAACTGCCACTTAAGCTACAATACTGCGAAGGAAAAGGAGTGAGCTTTATTTCTTTAGAAAATAGTAGTGAGAATAACTAACTGTAGTTTATTAGCTCACAGGCTATGAAAGTCTGAGAGTTAATGTGCCTGCAAGTTCTGTATGTACGTACGCATGTATGTCCGTATGTATGTGCGTAACGCGATAACTCTTGATAGAAATATCCGATTTGCTTCAAATTTTGTACTAGGCTCATTCTGATAAGGCGCTTCCCTGATTAGTTTTAGGGGTTCGTTGGTTAAGCATAAAAGGGGAATGGCGGCTAATCCCCCATTAATTTAGATAAATGGGTTTTTCATGTAGAATTATCCGATTTGCTTCAAATTTGGTATACTAGTTTATTTTAATAAGGCACTTCCCTGACTAGAATTGGAAGTTCATTGGTTAAGTATAAAGGGGGGGGGGGGTTCATCCCCTCTTAATTTAGCTAAATGATTTTTTTGTCGATTTCTTTATTTTTTGAGGGGTATTATTGTTTAAAATAAGAGTATAATATACAATTAGGGTGAATAGCCTGTGAGCTCAATGCCATTAGTTTAACTGGGAATTTTTCTTTTTATTTTGCTAGTAATAACACAATTTCTGATGGGGAAATCTTTGAACTTCAATTGTTATTAAGTTGTCACCAAATATATTTGATGCCTTTTTTGCAAAGAAACCTTTACGAGATATATAACAAAAAATACAATAAAAGTTATTGCAAAGGATACTATCACTTTTCATAGTGAAATTATTTTTTGTCCATAAATAGCATGCTCATTAGATTAAAAAACTTGTTTTTGTGACCATCTTCTTTATCGTTCATTTTTATACGACGTACAACAGGGACCTGTAAATTTCGATCAGTTTTCTTGTAACAAAAGTGTGCGTCATACGTCGGAATATGCGGTCAGAGCCTCCTGACTAATGCAGGGGCATGCGCGGCAGATGCCCCCCTACCCCATTTGAGGGACGCCCTGTGGACTTAATCGGGATTTTTGTTAAGAGAGTGTCAAATTGTTAAAATTGAACAAAAGTTACCACAAGACGTACACTTTCAAAGATTTAGGAAGGGGTTGTGGCTCTCAACTTACATTCTTTGCTTCCCATGACCCCCCCCCCCCTTCTACACACACCTCCTCCCACAAAAGGAACGAACTGCATCATCAGAAAACTAATGTTATAAAATTTTATACAAAAGTACTTCAGTGCATGAGAAATGCAGTAACAACATAACAATTTTGAAATTTGTTTCTATTAGCATAAGTACATGCCTGCATTTGCCTTTTCCATATCATGGAATCACTCAAGAGTATGTTGATGCAATACTTTGACTACATTTTAAAATACGGTAGAAATTTTTGTATTATGAAAAACAGCCAAGAGTGACTGAAAGATCTGACTTTATACTTCAAAGGTTCACATGAGCCTTTATATTCCTATGGAAAAAAGTAGTGTCCCAGCAAACACAGAGCTATCGGTAAGCAATCGGCCGACAGCCGCTTGCCACTACCGGCGGTATTAGCACGTTACCGGTTCCGTATCTTTTTTGATACGCCGATCGAATGCGGCCCGATTTATGAGACTCACAACAGGTCCGATATCGGCAGAACACTATGCTGAAAGCACGCCGATAGCTTGCCATACGATTGTCGGCCGCAGACCGACACCAGCATAAATTGAAAAAGAAAAATCCATTTTGATGGCGCCATCTATGAGCCATCTTGGCATGTATATTTGTTAATATTTCAAATATCTGCGCTGTGAGAGGCTCGATTCCATCTGACGTCCCTAAGCACAGAAGGTAAACGCTTTAACCACTTGACCACTGAACCTTATTGAGGAGAGGATTCTATGGGGGGGGGGGGGGTAATAAGGCATTTCGATAAGTGATGGTTTGTCATTGTAGGTAAATGATAGATGGAAATATTGGAATTTTGAAGTGTTTTTAAAGTTTTTTTTATAATTGTCTTATGTGCGTGTATTTAAAAGTTAATTTAATATTTAAATGGATGAAATAAACATCTCAGCGAATTAGTTGAAGCAAACGAATTGGTTTTCTTATAAATTTAAGAATTATTAAGTATTTAACAAAATAAATTATTTTTGGAGGTTTTGTTCAGTTAATAAAATTTTCCTATTAGGAATTATGATGTAATTACATGCGTTGCGTTAATTTTACAACGTATATTTTTTTAACATGGAAAACTTATTTTAATATATAATAAGTTGGTAATTAATAACTTTTAATTAGAATAAGAATTCATTTCATGTCGTTTGATGATTTAAAGTAGACCATATTTTTAATGTTTATGTTGAATATTAATTTGTTACTTATCAACATTTTGTAATTTTAAAATAAATTAAAAATATTAATTTATACATATTTTTCTTTGGGTAGATAATTTTTTAGGTGTGTGTGTGTGTGTGTGGGAGGGGTATTTATGAATCTTTCTTGTAAGTTTAAGAATGCTTAAGTATTTAGTAAAATAAGTGAATTTTAGAGGTTTTTGTGTTAATACAATTTTTTTTTAGGAATTATAATGCAATTAAATGTGTTAATTTAAGAAATATATATTTGTAACATGGAAAAATTAATTTTAATAAAAAACTAGTTGTTAATTAATAACTTTTAATTAGAATAAGAATTCATTTTATGTCGTTTGATGATTTAAAGTAGACCATATTTTTAATGATTATGTCGCAATATTAATTTGTTACTTATCAACATTTTGTAATTTTAAAATAAATTAAAAATATTAATTTATGTATTTTTTTTCTTTTGGTAGATAATTTTTTAGATGGAAGAATGTCTGAATCTTACTTATAAATTTAAGAATGCTTAAGTATTTAATAAAATAAATGAATTTTATAGGTTTTTCTGTTACTACAATGTTTTTAGGAATTATAATGTAATTAAACGTGTTAATTTAAGAAATATATATTTGTAACATGGAAAACTAATTTTAATTAAAAAAATAAGTTGGTAATTAATCACTTTTAATTAGAATACGAATTCATTTTATGTCATTTTATGATTTAATGTAGAATATATTTTTAATGATTATGCAGCGATATTAATTCTTTTACTTATCAACATTTTTTAATCTTAAAATAAAATTGAAATATTATTTTATCTTTTTTTTCGTTTGGTAAATTATTTTTTTAAAAGAGGGAGATTTCTGAATCTTTCTTTTAAATTTTAATGCTAAAAAGACGGGTAGATTTTTTTATATTTTTATAGCTTATAAAATAAATTAAAGAACTTTTTAATAATTTGATTTTTAAATAAGATAGGAAACTTGTCTGTTGCTTTTAAAATGAATATATAATTAGGAAATAAGTTCAATTAACTTGTGAAGTATTTTTTGTCTTTCTACGATTAAGTTTATAATGAATAATAATTTTAAGGAGCGATTAAAAAAATTCTTTTGATGAGTCAAGTAATTGTAGATCCTTTTTAAAATGAATTCAAAAACAATTTTTTAAAATAAATAGATATAGGCTATTTTTGATAATTTTTTCTGTTTATTACTGTTAGAATTTAATATGAAATCTATTCCGTACTAATATTATGAAGAAGTAAAGTTTGTTTGTTTGTTTGTTTATTTGTAGGAGGTAATCTCTGGAACTACTGAACCGATTTCAAAAATAATGGTATTAAAATGTTGGTGTTAGTCCCTGTTCCAACATATATATCTTGTGTCCATGCCACTAGCACAAAGGGAGTGCAGGAGCAAAAAACGTTCTAAAAATGCGATTTTTGCAATACGGAAAGGGCCTAGAAACATGAAATTTGGCATGGTAGTTATTAGATAAATAATCGCTAAACAAAAAAAAAAAAAAAAAAAAAAAAAAAAAAATCGAAATTTAAAAGGGGTGAAAATGTGCGAAAAGCGTTCTAAAAGGCGATTTTTTACGCAATTTCAGGAAGTATCAAACCAATTTCAAAAGCAATAGTTGGAAATTGATGGTGACAGCCCTTGCTCTAATATAGGCTCTATTTTATGTTGGGGTGTCACTACCACCTAGGAGTTGCAGGAGCAAAAAACGTTCTAAATTGCGATTTTTGTACTGAAGGGCCTAGAAATATTGCATTTGGCATGGTAGTTACTCATAAGATATAAATGATCTCTAAGAACATTCCCTAAAAAAATCGAAATTTAAAAGGGATGAAAATGCGCGAAAAGCGTTCTAAGAAACGTTCTAAATTGCGAGTCTTACGAAATCTCAGAAAGTACGAAATGATTTCAAAAATAGTGGTGTGAAAATGATGGTGACAGCCCTTGCACCAAGATAGGCTATGTTTTATGTCGGTGCCACTACCCCAAAGGGTGTGCAGGGGCTAAAAACGTTCTAAAAATGCGATTTTTGTGTTACTAAAGGGCTTAGAAACATGAAATTTGGCATAGTAGTTACTTATTAGATATAAATGATTTCTAAGAACATTTCTTAAAACAATCAAAATTTTAAAGTGGTGAAAATGCGCAAAAAGCGTTCTAAAAAACGTTTTAAATGGCGATTTCTACGCAATCTCAGGAAATACCAAACCAATTTCAAAATTAATCGTTAAAAATTCATGGTGACGGCCCTTGCTCCAAAATAGGTTCTATTTCATGTCACTACCACCTGGTCAGCAGTGTCACTACCAGTGTCACTACCACCTGGGGGTTGTAGGAGCAAAAAACGTCTTAAATTGTGAATTTTGTGATAATGCAGAGGCTAGCAACTTGAAATTTGGCATGGTAATTATTTATAAGATGTAAATGCTCTCTAAGAACAGTTTCTAAAAAATTCGAAATTTAAAAAGGGGTGAAAATGCGTGAAAGCGTTCTAAATGGCGATTTCTACTTAATCGCAGGAAGTACCAAACCAATTTCAAAAGTAATGATTGGAAATTGATAGTGACGGCCTTTGCTCCAACATCGTTTCTATTTCATGTCGGTGTCACTACCACCCGTAGGTTTCGGGAGCAAAAAACGTTCTAAATTGTGATTTTTGTGATACTGCAGGGGTCTAACGTTTTGAACTTTTGCATGGTAATTACATAAAAGATGTAAATGTTTTCTAAGAACTGTCGAAAGAAAAATTCCAAATTTAAAATGACGAAGTGAGCGAAAAGCGCTCTAAAAACGTTCTCATTACATTTTTTATGCAATCTTATGAAATACCAAACCTATTTAAAAAATAATGGTTGCAAATTGGTGGTGATAAAACCTGCGAAAACATAAGCTAAATTTCATGTCGGTGCCACTACCACCAGAGGATTGCAGGAGCAAAAAACAACGAGTGAGGTGCTGTCATACGTGTGCGTCGGATTTTGATTTCTCTCAAGATGACTGAACGAGTTGAACACAGTTACTGCATAAAATTTTGTCAAAGCTTGGTGATTCTCAAAGCGAAATAATTCGTAAGTTTCGTCAATTCTCCAGCTCATTCATTACACCTGATTCAGACTCTTTTGCCAAAATATGGAATTCCATTCGTTCGCTAAATTCCATACTCTTCACACGTGGCTCCTTTCGACTTCTGGTTGCTTCCGAAATTGAAGGCGCCATTGAAAGAATCCCGTTTTGAGAGTAGAAATGAGATATGCAGAATGCGACTGCGGAGTTGAACACGATTCCAAAAAAAGACTTCCAAATGTATTTTCTGCAGTGGAAAAACGGTGGGCAAAGTGTGTGGAGGCACAAGGGGTGTATATCCCCTCTACTAATCCCCTCCTGGAAGGGGATTAGTCTACCAATCCCGTCAGGTAATTTATATATTTTTTTTTCGAACAAAGACCGAATACTTTTCAGACAGACCACGTATTGTCAATTAAAGATAGCACCTCATTTTCTATTCTTGTCACGAGTTATTATTAAACCTATGCTCTCAGTAACATCGCTCAAATTAATCCCTCAGAGAAAAGTACTAGTTTAAATTTACAAATTTTAAGAGTTATTATGAGAACTAGGGTTCCATGCGATTGAGTCATCGTAGACGTCAGAGTAGACATTGAGTTAGAGGTGAAGACAGTTGAAACTGCTTTTTTTCACAGTAAAATATTTTTGAAGTGATATATAAAGATTGAATATAGATAAATAAGTTTATCGTAGGAGAAAATGATGTAATATTTAGCAGCAATTTTTCGTATCTCAAAAACTAAGATGACATCAAAGCACGGCATTTTTTTTGTTTCTAACTCATATTTTCTTTTGCTTTAAAACATGAGTTCCATCTTCAGCAAAATAAGTTGGATTTGTAAAGGCATAAAAGTCCAATGCTCTCTGTCTCTGGGGCTATTACAAAAACTGTTTGAAAAGATGTATTGTAAGTAAATATTTCTTTTAAATAAATGAGCATTGGTTTCAACGTATGTTGGTGTATTATCAAAAATAAAACACAATTACAATAAAAAAGTGAGCAAAACGCAGGATTGCCCTAAGACCGCGAAGTGCTTTTTACGTACGAAGGGGTTGGCGCAAAATACCGCACATTTATTTCGCAAATTTGGAAAAATTTAACAACAACGCTGATAAGGGAAAAATTAACTTCTTAAAAATACTATAAAAAATAGAAAACGTGCAAGAACTTTTGAAAAAACTTTGTTTTTCTTCTTCAAGTGCTGAGGAACTACTACTACTACTACTGCTACTACTTTGAAAGCAGGAGCAAGACTGCCTTTCAAAGTGGTAGCACGTATTTTTTGCGTCTGCAGAAGGAAGAAAGACAAAGCTATTTCGAAAGTCCTTGTCCATTTCCTACCTTTTATGCTGTTATTAAGAAGTTATTATTTCCTTATTGGTTCACACGTTTTTCAACATTTTAATACCTCTGAATTTTACTTTATGATATCTGAGTCTGAGATGTAACAATATTACTTCAATTTAAACCTCATAATCTAAAAATTAATATAGAGGGTGTTTCAAAATTTGACCGATGAATTAAGAGGGGTGCTAGAAGGTATCAAGAGGATGAAAAATTACCTTATCGCTTTAAGACCCGATGTATTTGTAAGCAAAGCTAGTCATGCCTGTAGAAAGTAAAACATGGACTGAAACCGCTAACTGTTGATAAAAAATGATACTTTATTCTATCTGCAAACCAGAACGATCGTTAGATTCAAGTTTTTATTACATACGACTCAGAAGCAAAAATTTAAATGAATGTCTAACCCGCGCGATCGTGCGGGTTGGGTCTTAAAGGGATAGAACATTGGGTCTCAAACCACGTTTTTAATAAAAAATATAGAATGTTATACCCGAACTCAGTTTGGGTTGACGGTAATAACTTTCAGAAAACTGAAGTACAGTAGAACCTCGATTATCCGAAAAAATTGGGACCGACCCTCTTTCGGAAAATCGAAATTTTCGGATAACCGAGAATGCTTCCATTTTCAGATTAAGGAGAAATATATACAATATTTCTTATTATGGTAACAAGTGCTTAATAAAAATAAAGCAATAGCGAAATAGAAACAAGAATAAATTACCTGAAATTTAATTTTGAAATTAAGTACCTTTTACATATTACACAAGGATTTGAAAAATGTTTTGTTTGTCGCAGTTTCGATTGTCTTTGCTTTAAAGCTCATCACGGAGTTTTTTAATATTATTAGTTCACCAGTATCACAGTCTTTCAGCTGCTCCAGCCATGTCAAACCTTTTGCAAAACATTCATTAGCTTCAGAATTGCTAATTTGTTCGTTTTCTTTGCTCCACTCTGCAGCTTACGGGAGCTCAAGTTAAGCTCAAAGCAACTCAAAGAAAGGGGATCGAAAATATTTATATGTACTCGTAGTTCAGAAAGAACCACTTGCACACAAGGAATGTGATAGTTTACAAAAAAAAAAAAAAAAAAAAAAAAAAGCTTTCTAAAGGGATTTTGCACACAAGGAATGTGATAGTAACAAAAAAAGAGCTTTAAAAATGGATTTCGTTTAATCGAGAGTTTCGGATAAAAGAGGTTCTACTGTATATTATAATGAAACTTTTAATAGACATGCTCACTTTTGTTATAAATAAGACAACACCAAAAAAAAAAAGTGGTAGAAGTTTCCATTATACGCGCCAGCAATATGCACTTGACGCTCCATGTTTTGGGCTGTGATTATCAGTTCATACGTTGTCACCGATTGCGTGAGCCTCCTGTTTTCCCAGAATTTTCGCGATGTTATAACATTTCACACAAAACAAGGTACATGTCGTTGTATTTTCATTACAATGTCTTTATTTTTCCCCAAATTATTGCTGTCAACCCGAGTTCAGTTAGGAAGAAACGCCCTGTATTTGTGACTAAATGGGTGGTTTGCGATCCCACGTTCTATGGCAATTTTGCATCCTCTTGATGCCTTCCTTCTATCACTCCTCTTAATTGTTCGGTCGAATTTTGGAACACCCTGCATATACCGGGTGTCCTAAAAAGGACTGACTGATTTTAAAAATCAATAACTTCCAAACGGTGACAGATATTTAAAAAATTCTTGCAGGAGGGTTATGCATAAGGTCAAAAGTTTTTTTTTACAGTGATTTTCGATTTTAGTTCGAATTACAAACAATAGATGGCGCTGCGATCAATAGATGCTAAATTCAGGCTCGATTTTTGGTACTTTCGCGCCCACTCAGTACATTTTCATCTCCTTTTTCCGCATGGAAGAAGAGATAGGACCAAAAATCGAGCCTGAATTTAGCGTCTACTGATCGCAGCGCCATCTATTGTTTGTAATTCGAACTAAAATCGATAATCACTGTAAAAAAACTTTTGACCTTATGCATAACCCTCCTGCAAGAATTTTTTAAATATCTGTCACCGTTTGCAAGTTACTGATTTTTAAAATCAGTCAGTCCTTTTTAGGACACCCGGTATATATTTATATATTAATCACGAATTAGAATTTTTAATGAAAAACAAAAACAAATTCCGATTTGCAACGCAAAAATTTTTGCAGTTTGAAATTTATACAATTTTACAATCCTAGAAACTTCTAAAGCAATTTTAATTCGATTAAGATGATGCTGAGTGATCAAATGCACCCAATTTCGGTGGAAAGAAGTAATAACAAGAAATTTTAACTGAGCGTTTCAGGCGTTTTTAATAATAAAAGAAGTAAAAACGTCTGCTTTAGATATAGTATGTAATAAAATATTTCTTATAACATCTTATTTGATTAAGAAGAAGAGAAAAAAGTGTAAGAATCTGCTTATTTTTCTTTATATATATCGCTTCAAGATAATATTTATCTATCTAATATAGCTTTAACGAAAATTGATTTAACAATTATCTGCTTCATGTATTTATTTTTCTACTCACTGTTCCCTTCCAAGAAAAATAACTGTTTTTTTTTTCTTTTTTTAGGTAAAGATAAGATTAAATTAAAGAAATTTTTTTTCTAGATAATTATTTGGCTTGCTTTAACTATATTTAAAACATATTTAAATGCAAATCTCCCGCAAGGCATCACTCACTTGCATGGGTAGTTTGCTGTGAAACTGATGGCAAGGCTGTCTTTAATTCACGAAAGTGACGAAAGCAAAAAATCCAATTGTTGAGAGAATAGACAATCAGCAGATATGCAGAAATTGCAGAAATTTTATTCGGTTTGCACCGCTTTTTTTAAACGCTTTACTTCTCAAATACCAAAAAATGCTCGAATTGAAAAGCACAAATATTACCCTAACTTGTTTATGGTGGTAAAAACGGTGCATGCACCTTAATGGGCGTATGCATCAATAGACATGATCGGGTCTATGGACCCCTTCGAAGGTGTTAAACTTATTGTGTAACAGTTGTAAACAGTTAATGCGGTTTGGAAAAATTACTACTTTGCAGTATTTTTGATTAATTGTTTGCCGTTAATCTGCAATAAATGTGACACAGCATGAATTTAACTTGCACAAGTTAGCTGCAAGTTCTAAGTGCGGTGACTTCGGCGTTTGCGTTATCTTGCTGCAGTCTTGTTATGAACTTTCAGTATTGTCATGCTGAGCTTGTTGCAACTTTGCAGGTTTTCAAAGCAAGACTTCAATAAATTTTCTGCAAACTAAAAATGCTATGTGGTCAGCTTCGTACGACGTAGTTAGCACGGAAGTTACTGTAAAAATGGGTAAGACGGAAGATTTAAGCGCAACGGATGATCGTCCTGGTTCCAGCATCTCTGAAACGACGACTCTTTTAGGATTTTCTCGCCTAACAGTATTTAAGCTGTTTAGAAAGCGGCAGTTGAGAAAAAACTTCAAGCGATGCCCAGATAGCATGAACATTAGCAACAAGTTTGATTTTTTTTTACATTATCTTGCCCTGATAAATTTGAATTTAGAAATTCGCAGCAAATTTTCCGCAAGGTATACCATACCCCATTTGCATGAGTAGTTTGTTGTGAAACTGATGGTAAGGCTGCCTTTAATTCACGAAAGTGACGAAAGGAAAAAATCCCTCTGTTGAGAGAATAGACAATGAGCAGATACGCAGAAATTTTATTCGGCTGGCACCGCTTTTTTTTTAAACGCTATACTTATGGAATACCAAAAAAGGCTCGAATTGAAAAGTACAAATATTACCCTATCTTGTTTATGGTGGTAAAAACGATGCATGAACCTTAACGGTGCGTATGCATTAATAGACTTGATCAGGTTTATGGACCCATTGGAAGGGGTTAAACTTATAGTGAAACAGTTAATGTGGCATGGAAGATTACTACTTTGCGGTAAGTTTGCAGTATTTTTGATTACTTGTTTACCGTTAATTTGCAATAAATTTGATATAGCATGAATTTAACTTGCACGACAAGTTAGCTGCAAGTTCAAAGTGTGGTGACTTCGGCGTTTGCGTTATCATGCTGCCGTCTTGTTATTAACTTTCAGTCTTGTCATGCTGAACTTTCTGCAACTTTGCAGGTTTTCAAAGAAATTCTATTGCAAATTTTCTGCAAACTAAAAATGCTATGTGAGATAGTGGGGTATGGAAAGATTACTACTTTGCGGTAAGTTTGCAGTATTTTTGATTACTTGTTTGTCGTTAATTTGTAATAAATTTGATACAGCATGAATTTAACTTGCACGACAAGTTAGCTGCAAGTTAAAGTGTGGTGACTTCGGCGTTTGCGTTATCTTGTTGCAGTCTTGTTATGAACTTTCGGTCTTGTCATGACAGTTTTGATGAAACTTTGCAGGTTTTCAAAGCAAGACTGCTGCAAATTTTCTGCAAATTAAAAATGCTATCTGGGTAAGGACCACTCTGGTCGAAAAACGTTGGTGAATGAGAGAGGTGAAAGGCAAGTAGCGCGCGTAGTCCGCAGCAACAGAAGGCCAACAACACGGCAGATTACAGCTGAAATCAATGCAGGTGCATCACAAAGCATATCCCAACGCACAACAAGACGGACTTTGCAAAGGATGGACTTTAGCAGCAGGAGACTATCAAGAGTGCCTTTGGTTTCACAGAAAAATAGGAAAAGGCGCCTATTGTGGGCGAAGGAACGACGAAATGGGTCACTTGAGGGCTGGAAAAAAGTAACCTTGTCCAACGAATCTCGTTTCCTGCTTCATCATGCAGATGGCAAGATCAGAATATGGCGCAAACAGCAAGAATTAATGGACCTGCCCTGCCAAATGTCAATTCTTCAGGATGGTGGCGATGAAATTACGGCGTGGGGAATATTTTCCTGTAGTACACTGGGCCCCTTGATATCTGTGGACACAACTCTGCACAGAACAGCTTACTTTAACATCATTGTAGATTATGTGCACTCGTTTATGGCTATAATGTTCCCTTATGGAAATGATCCCTTTCAGCAGGTCAATGCACATTACCACCGTGCTCGATCTGTTTTAAATTGGTTTGAGGAACATCATTCAGATTTTAACCTGCTTCCATGGTCAGCTCAGTACTCTGACATCAATCCTATTGAACATTAGTGGGGCGAAGCCGAAAGAGCACATAAAGCTTGAAAACGCCACCATCCAATCTCACTCAACTCAAGAACGTGGTTATTATATTTTGAACATTTCTGTTTGGAATCGAAACGAACATTACTGAGTGAAACAATGGACAAATTAAACGTTCCGGCATTAAATAGGACTAATTATTTTATATGGAGCTTGAAAATAATAGCAGCTTTAAGCCTAAAAAGACTGGACTCTGTCACATCCGTAGTAAAGAAAGATAAACTAGTTGAAAATGATTCTAAAGAATGAGATAAAAAAAAAACTGCGACGCTGGGTAGCATACATTAAATTATTTTTATTAGCCGAACTGGAGCTACAATTCGCCGCTGAAGAAAATGCGAAAATACAATGGGAGAAAAGAAAATCGACTTTTACCGGCCAAGCAGAGGACAGAAGGATTGATGCCGGCAACGAATCAAAGAATCTATCCTAATAAAAGAAACTTTCATTCTGTGTGTGAGTGCTTGTGTGCGAGGCCTAGCGAAATCTATCGCACGTAGAAGTCTGAAAATTTGGGTGAGGATAGTCCCAAGGCAGGTTCTGATTTTTTATTTTTTAAGACTGGGTCCCCCTGGGACATTTTAAGTTTTTATGCCCATAATTGTTAATTGCTTGTCCCCTTTTTATCCTATCTTCTTCGTTTTTGGGGCCCCTTCTACATTAACTTATTCCCCTATTTCGACATTATAGTAAGACCCTGACTCCCTGGTGTCCGGTACAGAGCCCCTTGAAGTTTTTGTACATTAAATTGTTAATAAATTTCTCCCTTTTTATCCGATCTTCGTTTTTGGGGCCCCCTTTCCATTTAGTTATTTCTCCGTTTCTAAATTCCAGTTAAGACCGTAGCCCCCTAGTGCCCGGTCCGGGGCCCTTTGAACTTTTTGTGCGCCATACATTTTTCATCCATTAATTGTGTGACCCTCTCAAAGCATAGCTTTAAAGTTGAGTCTTAGTCTCCTCTCCCGGGCCAACATCCTATTATTTTTAATGGGGCCCTAGGGCCCTTTTAAGCATTTCCCCCTATTTTTCAGCGCATATTTCTTTAAAATTTTATTCTAATGATTTATTCATACCCTATGTTTAATTTCGACTAATTGAAGATCTAATGCGCTAAGTACTACGACGTTTTAGCATGTTTTCATCTTAAAGCCCTGCTCTCAACTATCAGTTGGCTTTTTTTGAACTACCTATTATAGCTCCCTTAAAAATTGTCCGATTCACTAACTTTTTTTTCTAATAACTTATGTGCTCCAGCTATCTCAGGACTTCATCTACCACCAATTTTGAGTATCAATCGCCTTCTTGGGGACCTTGGTGTTGCTTCTTTAAAAATGATCCGATTCTCTTGCAATTTTCTTTAACATAGTTCTAGAGTCCTCTGACTACTTTATAAACTACTAAAAAAATTCCTTATTCTTCAGCTACAACTTTTTTCGAATATTAACCTTCTTTTTCGGCATCAACTTACGTTTACTCACTACAACCGTAAATTAAAAATCGGGTAACCGTTAAAGGTAAGTGGTTAACTTTAAAAGGGGGTGGGGGTGGATTTCCTCCGTAGATTAAATATCGCGTTAATGTTAAAGATAAATTTACCGGAAGGGCGGGGGGAGGGGGGGGGGGGCTTCCACCGCTTGGGAGCGCATTTTTTTCTCGTGTTCTACGGGAACGATTTCAAAGGTAATTGGTTCATTCAACTTAGATTATGATTCGGCTACTTTCTGTATTATGAAAATTTATCTTTGACTTCAGTTACCAACATTTTCGAACGTTAACGGTGCATTTTTTCTCGGATTCTATGGGTCCGATTCCAAGAGGAATTGGTTCATTCAACTTAGCTTACGATTCAGCTGCGATTCATCGGCACATGCTTTTCTCGGTTTCTGTTTCTCAACAGTTAACATAAATTGTTCATAGAATTCACAGATGGTGATACCGAGTTAATTTTTCATGTAAAAGTTTTATTTATCATTTGTGCAGTTTCGCATCATTGTTAATGAACTTCGTAAATTTTGTAAAATTAAAAAGGCTGCAGACGTTCAAAAATAGATTTTTTTACAAGGGAAAGTTCATATACTTTAAAATTTTGTTTTAGAAAATTGACAATATTTATGAGAAGTATGCAAGTTTCCATTTATTGCAGATGTGAAAAAAGTATTCTTTGGTCAATATTTTTTTATTTTAATGTTCTATTTCTTTTAAATTATTTTTTGCATCTTAAAAATGATGTATTCTAACATCTGAGTAAATATTTTACAAATCGGAGTTGTTGAGTTACAAAAGGGTTAAAACTCAACTCCAAAGTAGATAGTTTCTGACTCTCGGAATTCATTTTTGTTCGGAAACGCAAGAAATTGGCAGGTGTTGTTATTCAGAAACTATTTAATCGAATAGCGTTTTCCATTTTTTAGTAAAGGCAGAAGATATTTTAGATAATACTGTCAAAGTAGGAGTTTTGAACCGAGTTCCCGACGTGGCAGCGCGAGAAAGGGGAAAACTTCACGGCACGAGAATCGCTTATAACTCGATAAGTAATCTATTTATCAAAAAATAGAAAGCGCTATTCGAGTTCATATCGCTCTATAGTCAGGCCTGCCAGGTTTTCGTTTAAAAATGAGTCACATAATGTGTCAGAAAGTTGCGCGTTTCTGAGCAGGGAATTTGAGAACCGCCTTAAGTTACGAGTCTACTAACAGAGCTGTCATATAGATTTTTTTTGTAAGTGTAAGTGAAATTTGTGTATTGAGATTATCAAGGATTGAGTGTCATCACAAATAATATTATTAAATTACATACTCGTCAAGTATTTAATAAACTGGTGTATAAAGAGCAAATTTTTTTACCACCCAATCATTTATCAATGCCAAGGAAACTGATGCTTCGAACTACATTAAGGGAAACGATCCAATTTCTCGCCTCTAAAACTCGGAAAACTTTAATCTGCGATTTTTTGCTTAGAACTGGGAGCGTGTATAGTTATCACGCCAATCACTCTAGTGTAGATGCCAATTTTCGGTGCTTATAACATTACGTATTGCGGCAACATGTTTGTCTTCTCTGATATTAAAATTCAATTCATTTATAAATGTTTCATTTTCGATAGATTTCCCATTTCTTAAGAATCCTTATGGTATCCAAAGTAGTTCGTTCAATTTCAAAAATGGATTCTGTCTAAATTTCACTTTCGTGAAATACTTATTTTTATTTATTTATTTATTTTGTCGTACGGCCGGTTTTCTTAAAAATTTCGTAAAACGTAATGTAAACTTAACAAATCGGGAATTGTATGTCAATCGATGCAAGTAAAGTGCGTTTGTACTATAACTAGTTTTATAAATATTCAGATCTTGGTGCAATAGCTGTTGCAGTCTTATGCAAAAATGCATGAATACAAAATTTATTACGATTCTATATGTTAAATTAACTAATTCAGAAATAATAGGACGTCATCACCATGGCAACCTAGAACCATTACCTATCATTGGATATCATTGAATTCATTACGTATGATAGGATTTAATAGAATGAAGAAAAAATGTATTAATATCTTTTTAATTTTTGATTCGTTTTTCATAAAACTTGAAATGACTCGACAAAATTCTGCAACGGTTATATGTATTAAATTTCAACCATTTGGTTGGGTAGTTTTTACGCTTTTACACGCGGACAGACAGACAGGCGGGCGAACCAGTCGATGACTATAGTTGCTACGTATTTATATAATTACGAACGCACCTAAAAATGCAACTAACAACTTCTATATCTATGAGTGTGTTCTGTACTTAAATGTGTTTAAAGATTTTGTTCAGTAATATAAGTAGTTTATGTTGTTAGTAAAAATAAGTCTTAGTCACGATCTAGTAAAAGTATTATTGTAAAATATTATAATAATACTTTTATTTTATTATAATAAAGTGCTTTAAAGTGGTGTAGTGCAAAAATTTCAAAAACAAATTTTCGTTAAAATTCGAAATTTTAGTATTCCTGAATGTTCTAAGATAGACATTTAAATAAAATTACGGATAAACCTTTGTCTTTAAAGACAATTGGTGACCAAATTTGTCTGACCATTTAATTCGAAATAATAGCAATATTACAAATATATTTGATAGTTTTCCAATCATATTTCAGTTTGTTAGTAACATATGCCATTTAGTAAATTCAAGAATAGGTTTTCAATTGTACCGAGTACCATGGTAGTTTTTTTCAAAGGGAAAACAAATGCAACATTTATTTTACAATTCAAATTTATATACAGGGTGTCCGGTCTCAACGGTGTCCAATGGCTAATTCCTAAACCATTAGTCATAGACATATAGTTCCAATTACAAAAATGTTTTAAATGAGGTAAAGAATTATTTTTAAAGCGATTTAAGTCAAGAAAAACATTTATTTAAAAATTACGAAATTTAAATTTTTATACGGTCCCCCGGTCCTATAAGTGATATTTAGTAAACTTTTCCTATTTCTCTAACAAGTACGGCAAAAAAAGTCCCTTCATCTAGCACTAAAATTGGCCGAGTTATGACATTTTCAATTTTATGACTTAAACCACTTTTCTGTAACTGAAAACAGATGAGTTGGACCAAGTTTTCAGGGGTCGTACACGAAGTGCTTAAAGTATTATAAAGGGCGTCCACTCCAAACGATGTTCAATGGCTAATTCCTAAACCGTTAGTCAAAGACATATAGTTCCAATTACAAAAAGGTTTTAAATAATGTAAAGAAGTATATTTAAAGCAATTTAACTGAAGGTGCTGCCCCCGTATAAATGTTACGGTAGTGTTGATTTTTAGTAATTAACTTTCAGATTGGTTAAAATAATTGAAGAAGTGAGTTTCAAAACTCACCTTATCGAGAAAATCAAATTTTGGGAAATTGCGTAAAACCTTTAAATGCGTCCATTGGTATTCATTGAAAATTTGGAGATTGTAGTGCTTGATTGGTACATTTATACCAATAGAATAGATTGATAGAGAAACACGATTTTTTAAATTTCGGATAAGGCGAGTTTCGAAACTGACGTCTTCAATTGTATTTTGACTTTTTTTTTTGTAAGGAAATGAGTGTGCTTCTTTTGATGATTTTATTTTAAAAAGTTGTATTATTTTTATAAGCTGTTAACTTCGACGTTCGTATGTATGTCTTCCTATTTCAAAATTTGTATTCCAATTTTAACTCACTTCCAAATATCCGATCAAGATTAAATTTTGCATAATTATGTAAACCCAATGACAATGTAATATTAATATGATTTTAGGTATGTACCATTTATATTTATTTTACAGGACCACTCCAAAAATTTCGTATACATTATTACCAACAAACAGAAATTTTAAAATTAAAATCAGTAACATTTATGTAAGGCACTAAGATTCACAATGTAATTTTTCCAAATGAAAGTGCGTTGCGTTTATATTTTTTATACAGTGCTGCACAAAAGATGTCAGATACATTGCGATGTATGAGCAGGGATTGCTTATTATACATTTTGATGATATTATGCTTTTTTCAAATTCAACTTTTTAGTTCTTTATAAAAACTTGTTTGAAAAAAATATTTTAGAGACCAAAATCAAAGTGCAATTTATACTTGATAACAAAAAAAAATAAATATTAAATGGAGTGAAAATTTTTCCTATTGGACAAGGAAAATGAGGTAAACAACTTTATTTGCACAATAGATGTGCCAAAACACTTGCGGCCTCAAATCATGCGCATACAAATACTTTCTAAGGTTTAAAATGCATATATTTTCCCAACCATGTTTTACCAATTTGGAATCTGATTGGCCAGAAGTTTCGGCGTCAAAGTGAATCATCTTGTCGGTATTCGTGCTTGGCAAGTGCAGAGGCAAGTGTTTGATGGCAAAAGTGATTTATATGCTTTTGAAACTTGCTTAGCAAGAAGTACGGCAAAAAAAAAAAAAAAAAAAAAAAAAAAAAAAAAAAAATATATATATATATATATATATATAAATTGCTAAATGTTAAAATTCAATAATTTAACATATGTTTTGATTTAACAGTATTTTTCCCCTAATTTTTAATAAAAAAAATAACTGCTCTAATGAATATTTGCTGAGGGGAGAGACAGTGGAATTTTCAGAAGGGGTAATGTAATAATAATAATAATTATTATTTTTTTATCATTACAATAAAATGACAAATGGAACAAGATCTTAAAAAAATAAAAGTTAATTAAAAAGAGAGAATGTGGGCGGTTATATGATGTCCGACCTTTGATGGATAAATCTGTGCTCTATTAGAACAAAATATTAAAATATTGTAGCAATTTTGTTATGTTTATTTAAATCATCGAAGTAGTCTCTCAGGTAGAATCATATAGTTCAAATAATTGATGTTTAATGTAAAAGAAAATAAAAGTGATATGAGGATTTTTTCAAAAAGGGACATTTTAATTTCCTTAACATATTCAGAGCAGCCATTCAAAAGTTATGTATAAAAATATACGCATTAAAAAAAAAAAATAGATTAGGTAATCTAACTATGTATCATTTTTTAAAGAGTTGTGACTGTTGCTTTTATAATCATTTAACAAAATTTCTGTTTTTTTTTTTTTTTTTTTTTTTTTTTTTTTTTTTTTTTTACTTATATTTTTAGTACAAGTTGTATATTTTGTTTTCATATGTCAGAATGAACGAAAATCTCAAAATACAATTGTAATGTTAATTTACTCTCAATGTTTAAGGTTAAATTTTATATCTGACGATTATTTTTATTTCTAGTAAATTTGTGACTGACCCCTATTTTGCAGCAAAAAAGATACTCCAACTTTAAACATCTATTACTCGGTCAGTTTTAATCGCAGAGGAATGGGACTTTTTTTGTATAACTTGCCAGTACAATAGGATATTTTTCCTAAATATCACTTATAGGACCTGGGGACCGTATAAAAATTTAAATTTCGTAATTCTTTAATAAATGTTTTTCTTGACCTAAATCACTTTTAAAATACTTCTTTACCTCATTTAAAACATTTTTGCAATTGGAACTATATGTCTATGACTAACGGTTTAGGAATTAGCCATTGGCCACCGTTGAGACCGGACACCTTGTATATCAACCGTTTTTCACAAGGTCACATTGTTTTACACTTTTATTAATTTATGTTTAATCAGTTATTACGTTATCGCAAAATATGTTTCTATACTCATGCAATAAAGTATGAAAACGAATATAAATAGGAATATTCCATTAGGTTACACAAAAAAAGTGTATGTACTTGAATTTAATGCTGAAAAAGTTAAAAAACAGATACTGTAAATCTATAAATGTTTAAAAACATAAGTTATTTTACTTATTATTTCAAGTGATTTCATTATTTTTGAAACGTATGCAATTTCAATACTTAATTCAATTGGCAAATAAACATTGAATAACTTATTAGATTAGTAACTTGAATTTGAAAGTTTTAGAATAAGTGTATTTACTTACATTTACATTTATATTCTAAAACCGATGCACTGTTTAAATAAAAGAACGTTACAGTTTGGTCTAAAAAAGGAAATCTTCTATTTATATACTTAATTAATTAATTTAATTAATGAAACTCTGTGCGAATCAATAGACTTGGAGAAATGGATTCTAATACTGCTTAAAAGGAAATAAGTCTTAAAAATGTAAGCGGTCTAATTAGATTAATTTGAGAATTTATTAACTTCCGTATAATCACGTTCAATATCCTGTGCATCTATTTAAAATTTAATGGAATATATATTTGATGAAATAAAAAATGATGCATTTCTTTTTCTATTTTAGCGTTTTTCATTGAAAAATGTCATTAATACTTTGTGTTAATAATGAATAGACGCTTGCCATTAAAATTCCAGTATTTAGCAAACATTTTAACGCTGTAATCTTTTAACAAAGAATATTTTTTTTCGATTTCAAAAAACTTGCAGTTCTGAAATAAGAAACAAACCTTATTTGTTAGTTGATATTTGTTAAAATTTTCTATTAATTTATAGTTCACCTATATGCTGAAACCAAGGTTGCCAGATTATTATCTTTTTTCGAATCCGAAAATTTAACATGATAAAACAAACAAACAAACACGTGAATTAGGAAGAAATAGTTGGACATACATATATATAAATAGTCGGATGTGCCAATTTCAAAACTTTCTTCAATCTCATATGTTTTAATCCTTCAAAATTCGTTATTACAGTACCAAAAATAAATGGCAATCTATGCCCATCATAAAGATTCTAAAGATATGAAATTCCGAACGTTAGTTCTTGAGATATGATTATCGCTAAAATCGTATAAATCCTGCAAAATGCAGCATAAAAGCGCCACCTGTTGGATGATTTACACTAAAACCTAATCAGCAACAACTTATGTCACCGTCTAACTGAATCTGAAGTTTGATGAATATCCGTTCACTAGTTTTTGAGATAGAGCTATTGCGAAAATCGTGAATAATCCAGCATAGCAGCGGCGCCAAAACCTTATCAGCAACAACTTGTGTCAACGTCTAACTGAATATGAAGTTAGATGAAAATTCGTGTATCAGTTCTTGAGATAGAGCTATTGCGGGAATCGTGAAAAATGCAGCATAGCAGCGCCACCTGTTGGGCGATTTACACCAAAACATAATCAGCACCAATATATGAAGATCCCAGAAGCCAAGGGATGCAAGTGACAAAATTAAGATTTGGAGTAAATTGAGTTTAAAGTTGAACGTCAATAGTGATTGACTGAAATAAAATATGAAAGTGTTGCTTATTTCACAGAGCGGTTTTTGAAATCTTTTTTTCAATAACAGCGAAAGAAAAGTGGGGTACAATATATTTTTTAATTTAAGTAGAGATTAAAGAAGAAAAGTAGTTAAGTAGTTTAAAGAACTTAAGTAGGTGACCTCTAGAACGCAGCACATAATTAGAAAATCATTTATATTTCTTTCCCCCCAAACAAATAGCCTTATTTCTAGATATCCTGTGTACTTAGCTTAGTTTTTTCAATTTTGTCCCTTATACCCCTTGGCTTCCGGGGTCCTCATATATCAAAGCATACCTGAATCTGAAGTTTGAGGAAAATTTGTGCATTAGTTCTTCAGATAGAGCTATTTCAAAAATCGTGAAAAATGCAGCTTAGCAGCGCCATCTGTTGGGTAATTTACACCAAAACCTAATCAGCACCAATTCATATCAAGGACTAACCGAAAATTATTTTTTTATTAAATTCCGTGCACTAGTTCTTGAGATAGAGTGCCCACAAAATTTGTGTCACATACAGACAGACAGACTCAAAAACAGACTCACAGACAGACATTTTGTAAAAGCATGTTTTTAGGGATCTGTGACCCCTAAAACGTGCAAGTCCGTCGGAAATTGGAATTCGAAAATTTTTAGGAATCCAATGCTTTCTTCTTGTAAAGATAGAAGAAAGTAAAAATAAATGCTTTAAAATGTTTATTCCTCTAAAACAAATCAAAATGAATCAATTTGTAATGGTACAACGTCAGTAAAGTATTTAAGGGTCTTCTCAACCGAACCTCCGGTCGCATAATGGAGAAGCCTAGAAAACAGTAGTAAATTTGAAATTAATGTCGCCTGAAAAGGGCGTTCTTCTAATGGTTGCAAAGTTCTCTTCTAAAAGATCGAATGTCTCAAAAATCTTGTAAAATACCAAACGGCATTTCTCGATGTACCGTCACCAAAGGCGGCCGGGGACATTATTGAAGTTTTACGATTGTAAATCTGTATTTGCTCTATAAATTGAGGTTTGATCTGAAATTTGAATAATTTCTTCCTTATTTTTCCTCAATATTCTTCCATTATCTCATCACAATTCAATTATTTTTTTTAAATTGAGCTTTTTATCACCATAGATAGCGCTGTAACGCTATATGAATATATTTATTTATATAATATTTCGAAATCATCAAAAAAATTTCCATTTCCGTTTAAATATACCAAAATATTGTTATATTTTTGTATGTACAAAATGTTGAAATAAAACATTCAGAACACCGATGGTTGCGTAGACGTGTTATCTGTCATAATGATATGAAATTTGAACAATGAGTACTTCATATCATGTGCTCGATATCTCTAAAATATATATACATTTAAAAGTGTTATGATTAAATATGCTCCAATCGCATCTTGTGATTCTGGTAAAGAAGCTTCAATAAAAATCGCTTTGTTTTCATCGTTCAAGTTCTTTGCTTCATTTTATATCAACGAACTTGAAATTTTTGCTAGCTCAGTGCTTCTCTTTCACTTCTATCCGATTCATCATTTAAACTTGTTCAGAGACCCCATTTCTGCATTTTTCCTATCGTAAATTTTACTATTTACAGCACTGTATATCGGAGATTTTTTTTGTATTATTTTTAAATTTAAACTTGTTCAGAGACCCCATTTCTGCATTTTCCCTATTATAAATTTTACTATTTACATCATTGTCTGTTAGGCTGGAGTGAAGAAAACGAAATTCGGAAAATCAAAATGTAATATAGAGCAAAAGTTGTGTATTGTCCTCATTAATAAAACTGCACAGTTTTTTCGAAATAAAGTTTTATCTTCCGGTGGCCCCGAGCACCCCAATTTTCGCTAAACTCGTCAAAAACGCCTTGTAGAAGTTATAAATCGAAATAAAGATAAAGTTGGAAAATAAAAATGTTATACCGCGGAAAAGTTGTGTATAGTACGTAGTAATATGCATGTACAGCTTTTTCGAAATCAAGTTTTATCTTCCGGTGCCCCCGGTCCTCCTAAGTTTTGCGAAGTTCGTCGAAAATGCCTTGTACAACTTATAAGACGAAATAAACATAAAGTTGGAAAATAAAAATGTCATACTGCGGAAAAGTTGTGTATGGTACGGAGTAATATGCCCGCACAGTTTTTTTTTTTTTTTTCTTAATCCCGTAATATCTTCCAGGGTCCCGGTCATCCGAAATTTCGAAAAAATTGCCGTAAATTCCCTTTTATCTGTTGCACATGTATAATAGAATGCATCACACAAGAAGCAAGAGTGCAATACAAACATTTTATCTGCGAAAAATACACAAACAATTAAAGTTCAAGAATAAAAAGGAATATTTAAATCTATTAAAAGTGTTAAAAAAATTTAAAGTTCTATTAAATCAGTTCGGGCTAGACGAATGCAGCAGGAGACCATACAGTTATAGTGGGCCAATTGGAAAAATGTTGGACAAGTGTGAATCTCTTCCCATCGTTTCTTTCCAGACTGTCGACATTAATTATAATCTCGAAAGAGTTACTGACAATATCAGTATCGATCAAAAATACCTGAAGGAAACGATCTTAACAAAGGAAGTTGTTTGGAAAACTTTACAAATAGATTTCATGTTAGACTTTTACACAGCAGATGCGTTACCACCGCCAACAGAATTTTGAGACTCTATGTGGTAACTCAGGATCCAACATCAAATCTGAAGATATTGACAGAGCTTGTAGTCAAGATGTACGCACGTGTATGGTTTGTAATTAATTACAAGCCATCATTGGGAAACGCGAAGTGCGAACACCGCAGTGGAGAAGCCAGGCAGTTCCAAGTTCCCGCAATCAATTTTAGCACAACAGATAATATTGACCTGGTTCAGTGGGATAAGGTAGAAGTTACGTAACAACTTTCATACGATGATTTAAAGATGTACATTGACAAACGTGATCGTGTAGATATCATTTCGTTTCCTTAGTTTCCATGTAACACTCAAAGTGTAGAAAGGTGTGTCTTAGTAGTCACTGAAGCTGCCGCGACAGTTTGTGATGCAAACAACACGTATGGATTCATAAGATCTCGATTACAATCAAGAGCCATTATGCCATATTTTGAAAAATAAGTCGGATTTTAAGATTACAAAACTCCATTAGGACCAACAATAAACACCAATCCGAAACATTTCGAATATTTAGATTTTTGTTTTGAAGAGCACGAACCAATTTAATTGAACTTTAAATTTTTTGAACATTTTTAACAGATTTAAATGCTTTCTTTTCATCCTTAAACTTTAATTGTTTGAGCAGAAAAAATGTTTTTATCGCACTCATGCTTCTTGTGTGATGCATTCTATTGTACATGTACAGCAGATAAAGGAAAATTTACGGCAAATTTTTCAAAATTTTGAATGACCAAGTTCATGGAAGATATTATGTGATTTCGAAAAAAACTGTGCAGACATATTACCACGTACCATACGCAACTTTTCCGCGGTATGAAATTTTTATTTTCCAACTTTATGCTTATTTCGATTTTTAAGTTGTACAAGGCATTTTTGACGAATTTCGCAAAAATTGGTGGGGCCGGGGGCCCCGGAAGATAAAATTTAATTTCGAAAATACTGAGCAATTTTATTACTGAGGACTATACCCAACTTTTGCGCGGTATTACATTTTGATTTTCCGATTTTCGTTTTTTTCACTCCACCCTACTGTCTATCGGAGATTTTTTTGCATAATTTTTAAATTTGACATTGTTCAGAGACCTATTTTTGCATTTTTCATATAATAAATTTTCACAATTTACTGCAGTGTCTATCGGCGATTTTTTAAAATTTGTTTTTAAATTTTAACTTATTCAAAGACCTATTTCTGTATTTTTTCCTATCATAAGTTTTACAGTTTACTGCATTGTCTATCAGCAATTTTTACTTTCTTTTATCTTTACAAGAAGAAAGTGTTGGATTCGTGAAAAAATTCGACTTCCGGTTTTTGACGGATTTATACGTTTCAGAAGGTCCTGAATACGATTTTATGGTTTTTGGAAAATGTCTGTCTGTGAGTCTGTCTGTCACTCTGTCACTCTGTGAGACTGTAGGTGACAAAAATTTTGTGGGCGCTCTATCTCAAGAACTAATGCACGGAATTTCACAAAACTTTAGATTCAGTTAGACCTAGACATAAACTGGTTCTGATTAGTTTTTGGTGTAAATCGTCCAACAGGTGGCGCTGCTGTGCTGCATTTTCACGATTTATGCAATAGCCATATCTCAAGAACTAATACACAGAATTTCATAAAGCTGTAGATTCAGTTAATCCTTGATATAATTTGGTGCTGATTTGTTTTTGGTGAAAATCGCCCAACAGGTGGCGTTGCTATGCTGCATTATTCATGATTATTGCAATAGCTCTATCTCAAGAACTAATGCACGAATTTTCATCAAACTTCAGATTCAGTTAGTCCCTGATATAAATTAGTGCTGTTTAGTTTTTGGTGTGAATCGCCCAACAGGTGGCGCTGCTATCTGGAATTTTTCACGATTTCCGTAATAGCTCTATGTCAAAAACTAATGTACGAATTTTCATCAAACTTCAGATTCAGTTAGCCCCTGATATAAATTAGTGCTGTTTAGTTTTTGGTGTGAATCGCCCAAAAGGTGGCGCTGCTATCTGGAATTTTTCACGATTTCCGCAATAGCTCTATCTCAAAAACTAATGCACGGATTTTCATCAAACTTCAGATTCAGTTAGAAGTTAACATAAGTTGTTGGAGATTAGATTTTGGTGTAAATCACCTAATCGGTGACGCTGATATGCTACATTTTGCACAATTTACGCTATTTTAGTGAGAGTCCTATCTCAAGAACTAATGCACGGAATTTAATATGTTTAGAATCCCCATGATGGGCATAGATTGCCATTTAATTTTCGCTCTTTACTAGAGAATTTTAAAGTATTAACACGCATGAGATAGAAGAAAGTTTTGGGATTGACATATTCAACTAGTTTTGTATTATTTTTAAATAAATTTTGAGCTCATGCTCTCAAGCATATATTGTTTAAATTTCACGTCATCATAACTTGTATAATGCTCTCTGAACCGAAGAAGTTTAATTTTCATAATCTTATACTTACCTTGTAATTTTTGCTGACTCAAACCTGGATAAGTGACAAACGTCTATTACTGGGACTGTTTCTTTAGTTCCTGGATTTTTACACAGAAAAGAACTGTTAGTCAGACCACCAAATCTTTTTAATTGCGATTGTTTTTTCTCTACATTAGGCGATAAATTACTCCATAATTGATACTATGGTATAAATGATACCTGTAACTGAAGCCAAATCGATTTTTAGCATTATAGTCCAAGAGCCGACAGCATAAAAATCTATGTTATCAAGCACAAAAAAAAAAAAAAAAAAAAAAAAAAACCTTTATTTTATGGAAGAGTAGAAGTAGTGGAATCTAATGATCCATGTCTGCCGGAAGTGAAGAGGTGAATAAGCCAAAAATTAATACTATCAGTGGTTTACTCGATGGTTTATCGTTGTGTTTGTCCTACAACTATCCTCCATGTTTTGATACCTTTGCTTGTAGGACAAACACAATGATAAACCTACGAGTCAACCACTGGTGGTATTAATTTTTGGCTTATGCATCACTTCACTTCCGGCAGACATGGATCATTTATTCCCCTACGTCTACTCTTTCATAAAATAAAAGTTTTTTTCTTGTGTTTGATAACATAGGTTTTTGTGCTGTCGGCTCTTGGACTATTATCTCTTTCAAGTGAAAAGAGCACATCTTGAACCTGTATTATTTTAGAACCTCTAATTGGTTATATCATTCTGAAAAGTAAATAAACCAATATATCTTTAATTTTTAGGTGCGTTCGTAATTATATAAATACGTAGCACCTATAGTCGTCGTTCAGTCCGTCCGTCTGTCCGTCTGTCCGTCCGTCTGTCCGCATGTAACAGAGCAAAAACTACCCAACCGAATGGTCTGAAATTTCAAATATATGATTGTTGCAAAATTTTGTCGAGCCATTTCAAATTTTATGAAAATCGGATGTATAGTTTAATTACAGGGACAGTCAAAAGTTTTTCTTTACATTACGGCCAATGGGAAAAATTATTGCAAGTGCATTTTAATGATATTAGAGCCTTCCGAATGATCTGAAATTTTAAAGATATAACTGTTGCAAAATTTTGTCGAGCCATTTCAAATTTTAGGAAAATCGGATGTATAGTTTAATTACAGGGACAGTCAAAAGTGTTTCGTTACATTACGGGGAATGGGAAAAAATTATTGGAAGTGCATTTTAATGATGTATCAGACTATGCGCTTTATGAAGTGCAAAAAATTATACATTCAGTACAATATGAGGTGCAAAAAATAATTATAAAACTAGTTCTAGTACGAACGCACCTCATTTGCCACGTTTGACGAGCAATTTCCAACTTGTTCTAATAAGTCACCAAAATTTAGACAATATTAATTCTGTATATTTTGCTATTAGGGGCACTTCTCTAATAATGGAGCAGTTCAGAAACATACTATGCTTAAATAACGTTCTTAGGGAGATAGGGCAAACTTTTTTTCCGTAGGATAATCTTTTCTCCATAAACAGGATAAGAGTTATAAAAAAGAGAAGGAAAATATTTAATTGCATGTAAAAATTCTTTTAGCCTCAATTTAAAAAAAAAAAAGTAAATTAATTTTGTAGCTCTCTTTTGAAAAATAAATCCGTTTAGAATTAAAACTTACCAATTACTTTCTCGAACCCATGCATATAAGTGTATCTTTAAAAGTATTTAATATGAGAATAATCGATAAATTAGAAATAAAAGTTTCAATAATTGAGGTTTAATATCAATTTAATATATTTAATAGCACTGCAAGAATAATTTAGTTTCTTTATAAAATATCATCACTTCATTAAATTATCATACAAATTTCTGAACAAAGAGTTACTGAAATAGTTTATAATGAATAATTTATTAATTTTATCCTTAGGCTAATTGCGTAAGCAAATAATGCAATTTAATTAATCGAGAACAGCACATCGATGTTAATCAATATACTCTGATAAAAATTCTTGATTTAGACAATTCTAATTTGTACACTGTAAAAAAAAAAAAAAAAAAAAAAAAAATCTGTTAAGTTACTAAAGTTTTTCTAGGAAACGGGGATTCCTAGAACATTTTATGCAATGGCAACAACAAAAATTCATGTAACAGATACACTTTTGCACCGAAAATCAAAAAAATCTGTAAGGTTACTATGAATTTTTTAGGAAACCGGGATGACTAGAACTTTTCATGTAACTGTAACCAGGGTTACAGATAAAATTTTAGTCAGATTACTGTAAATTTAGCAGATTCATTTGTAAAGCTACAGATTTCTGTAGCTTTACAAAAACTAATTTTGCAGATTTACATCTTTTTTTGTACAGTTACAGATGAAAGTTTAGTAAGCATGTAACTTTACGTCTGTAGAACTACAATTTTTTTTTTACAGTGTAGTAAAAGACAAACTGATCTATTAAGCACTATTACAACGCATTTAATTAAAAATGTGTTTTTGAAATTGCAATCTTAAAAATACATTGGTGATAATTTATTCGAAAATGTCCTGTTTTAATTTCAATTAAGTGTCTTAAATGAATATAAACTTATTTCAAAATAAGAAATAACTAGTCGGATATGGTAATCCCAAAACTTTCTTCTATCTCGTACACATTAATGCTGTAAAATTCGCTATCAAAATTCCAAAATTAAATGACAGTCTAGGCCCATCATGAGGATTCAAAAGATATGAAATTCCGTGCATTAGTTCTTGAGAGGGCATTAGTTCTATCGCTAAAATCGTGTATCCTGAAAAATGCAGCATAGCAGCGCTACCTGTTAGGTGATTTACACCAAAACCTAATCAGCAACAACTGATGTCAACGTCTAACTGAATCTGAAGTGTGATGAAAATCCGTGCATTTAGTTTTTGAGATAGAGCTGTTGCCGGAATTCGTAAAAAAATCAGCATAGGAGCGCCACTTGGTGGGCGATTTACGCCAAAAACTAAGCAGCACGAATTTATATCAGGGACTAACTGAATCTGAAGATTTATGAAAATTGGTGCATTAGATCTTGAGATAGAGCTATTGCAATAATCGTGTACAATGCAGAATAGTAGCGCCCGCCTGACTGGCGATTTACATCAAAACGTAATAAGCACAAAATTATATCAAGGACTAATTGAATCTGAAGTTTTATGCATATTAGTTCTTGAGATATAGCTATTGCAGAAACGCAAAAAATGCAGCATAGCAGCGCTACCTATTGGGTGATTTACACCAAAAAGTAATCAACACAATTTTATATCCGGGACTTAACTGAATCTAAAATTTTATTAAATTCCGTTCATTAGTTCTTGAGATAGAGAGCCCACAAAATTTATGTTACATACAGACAGGTAGACACACTCGCAGACAGACTCACAGACGGACATTTTGTAAAAACATGCATTTTGGGATAGTTGACCCCTTAAACGTGCAAATCCGTCAAAAACCGGAATTCGAAAATTTTCATGAATCCAATACTTTCTTCTTGTGAATATAGAAGAAAGTAAAAATATAGAACAGTAGTCAATATAGCGGGATTTTTTTCTACAGTATAAAGAAAATTATACAGGTCTTTCTGGATTAGCGCGATTAATTGATTCGGCGATATTAACTCACTTATCGAAACAGCATTAACGAAACAAACATTTCATAATAATAATAATAATAATAATAATAATAAACCCAGAAAACAGTTACAGATAATTAAAAAAAAATCTGTAGCATAATACACTGGTGTGCAAAAATTAAGGAAAAGTCACAAAATGCTAATTTTCAAATACGCGAACTCTCAAAAGCAAATAATATAATTCGAGTAATTACTATCTCTACAACACAGCTAGTCCATATAACATCTCATTCATGTCACACATGGTCACAAGTGTCACAGTCACTACGGTGAAGCAAAAAAAAAAAAAGGAAATTCCATACATCTCATTATGAGTCTCAAATGATCACTGTATGTGACTCCACTGAGACGTCACTGTGACTGCTGCTTCGTGACGAGTCACCATGTGACTTTACAATGTAGTTACATTGTGACTCTCATGTGACTGTCATTTGTAGACTCAATTTCAAAGTCACCGTGAACGCTGCATTGTGATAAGTTACCAAATAATGTCATATTAAAGTCACATGATGACTTTCAGGAGATAGAGAGACTACTGTGAAGTCACCATTGTGCTCTTTTGGGAAAAGTCTTCATGTGACTATAATATGATATTGTTTGGTGACTTATCATAATGCAACGTTCATAATGACTACGAAATTGAGTCTAAAAATGACAGTCAGATGAGAGTCACAATTTGACTATATTGTAAAGTCACCTGGTGACTCGTCACAAAGAAGCAGTCACATTGACTTCTCAGTGGAGTCACATATAGTGATCATTTGAGACTCATAATGAGATGTATGGAATTTCCAAATTTTTTGCTTCACCGTAGTGACTGTGACACTTGTGACCATGTGTGACATGAATGAGATGTTATATGGGCTAGCTGTGTTGTAGAGATAGTGATTACTAGAATTATATTATTTCCTTTTGAATGTTCACGTATTTGAAAATTAGCATTTTGTGGCTTTTTCTTAATTTTTGATCACCAGTGTATGTGATAGTGTATACCCATATATAATAGTGTGTACTATAATATATGGGTACATGACATGTATGCCCCCCCCCCTTCACCAACCCTATAACTCGGACTCTAATTGTCGAATGCCCGTGTCTGTGTTTTGCGCACTAATCGAAAATTTCTCCGCATTAATCGTGGGATGTGGGAAGGTCTGTAAAAATTTATTGCAGTTACAGAAAATCGCATTAATTGAAACCTCATAAAGCGAGGGTAATTAAGCATATAGTTTTGAATTGTACGTAAATGTCGTTAAAAGCTCTATTTTTTTTTATACCAGCAAGAAAAATTATATTTTTAAATCATAAATTAATAGTTTATTTTTTACATGCTTTAGATTTTAGTCTCAACGCTTCACACGCTTCGAACTAGACATCAAAATATCAACCATCGCTTTCATTTATCATTTATTTTTAATACAAGACCAACATGATGAGTCATTTTACTTTAATCAAGGAAATTCAAAACTCTAATTTTAAACAGGGTAGAGATTTAACCTAGATAACAAAATTTACATGCAACAAATAGTCGTAACTTAAGCGGTGAACCGCTAGGGGGCTGTTATATTACGAAGAGGAACGCATTTGCTTCATGATATCGAATAAAGGATTTTTTTATTAACCATTTGGAAAAATGGTTATTGTCCTCTGTCAGGGTAGGAAATCAAAAATATATCTGAAGCGTTTTATTGGTTGAATCCACATTTTATTCGTTTTCTGATTGGTCTATACAGTAATCTGTATTTTCCCTTTACTTTCAACAGAGATGGATACTTCTGTTACCACTATGACAAAAAAGTAATAAAAACTACGAAACAAATTAATAACTCAGAAACAAATTAAGATACAGCTTTCAAACAAATTGCATTTAAAAGTACATTTTTTTCTCTATACGACGGTGTAAAAAGTAATATTGTGGGATGTTTAGAAGTTATGAAATTTCATTTAAAATTGGTCGTCAGATTTCTTGGAAATCTTTGACCTCTGTATTATATCATTTCGATATAATATCATTTTGTATTATATCATTTCGATAATTAGTTTCGATAACTAATTAAAAAGTGTTCTAATAATAGGACACCGGGGCTTAAATTACGCAAAATGAGCAATTTTATTTTCTGTGCACATTTACAATTATGTAAGATATAAAGGACATGGGAATGAATAAAATGAGTTTATTTCATATGAAATCCTTTAAAACAATTTCTCTGTGCGTTAAAACATTAAAATACTTAATATTTTTCACAAAAACAGGTACTTTTATATGTACAAACTTCCATTTTACATCTCTGTGTCTTTTCACTCCTTTCAATCATATGGTTCATTCTATATCTAAAATCGTTAGAAGGCAGTATTCATTTTGTTCTTTGGAAAAACAGAGCTTCTTCATGACGGCCTTCCACGTTTGATACGGATTAGCGAACGGTCTTTGACTGATAGAGCTTCTGCTATTTCAAATGTGAAATCCAATATATCCATTTGATCTTGCAAAGAAACTTCCAAGCATTTTGCATCATTTTTATACGCTAACCAAGAATTAATAATGGGCATACTAAAATAATGAGATATTACTCGAAGTGTCCATTTTTTTACACTTTATAGCAGTTCAATACAATGACGGTAAGAAGCTATGTTTGTCGACACCGCCCATTCATTTATTGTAGAACTTCACAACTTCTGGCCTATATACATCAATATAAGTGGAATCTTTTTTGCTCCATCTTTTAACAATATCCTTCGCATTGTCTGACAGAAATGTAGATGCTAGTGTCACAACTTTATTGTCATACCACTTTACAACAACGATTTTACCATATTCGCTGGCACAAGTGTCACAAGTACCGCGTCCATATTTTTTTTAAAATTCGGCATCACGTTACAATGGACAGTTTTCCAGCCTATTTCTGCGCATAAAGCCGGCAGCAATAAAATCAAGACGCTGTACTGCAAACGCATCGCCACACGAGTGATTTCGAAAGAGCTCAATTTTCTCTAATTGTTCTGCAAAAGTTTTTGGCCAAAAACGCAACTAATGTCATCAACCAAGGACCGAACACTCCATTTTTCTGTTCACGAAGCTAAAATGATCCTTTCCAGGAAAATGTTTTGAGTCAATTGAGGTCATAAGAGAAAATTCGCAGAAGGAGCTAAAGGCCATACCCCAATTTACCTATCTAAAATGTATGGAAGATTGGGACCTGTGCTGGCATCTATTGTATGTATTGGATCCAGTAGGGTCTACTTTGAAGATGACAAAATAAATTTTGATGGAAAAAATATTTTGTGTGTGTTTTATATAGCAATTCTGGGTATTATTTACACACACTTTGTTAGTCCTAAGGCCCCATGTCCTAATACTAGAATAAATGTTTTATTCTTAGTTATAATGTGATTTATCATTATTTTCTAAGTTAGATGACTAATTTAGGTAGAAAAGGCTTTAATTCATAAAATACAATTAATAAAATGTCACTAAAATTAGTATTTTTATTGAGAAGGTTAAAAATGTGTGCTTACGTTTTGCTCGTAAACTGGTAGAAGCCTCCATTTTATTGTTTCCTGAAGCATGTGCTGCCATGTGTGATCACAAATGAGATTAAATTGTTAATCTCCAATATATTATTAGTAGTACACTGGGTTTTAAACTTAAAATTCTTAAAAACGAATAATTTAGAGCAATGTAAAGATGTATTCTAATAGTAGGACGCCAGGGCCGAAGGGGTTAAATTAGTGTAACACTATTAAAATACACCGCAAATGATTTTCCCCCGTAGAACATAATGTAACGGAATACTTTTGAGTGCCCCTGTAAATCAGAAATGAATGCTATACACTTCATTTTTAATACCGAACATGCCATGGCAAACCTCAATAACGTATATCAATTACATGTCAATCCGATTGTATTTACACCATACAAACAGTAGACAGACAAACCGAAGTCATAAACACCTTTCAACTACATGTTGGGAAGTGTTAAAAACGAAACCATTATAAGATCACTGATGTGTTTGTCTGTCTGCCTGTTCGTCTGTCACACCGTTTTTCTCGAAAACTATGGAACGTGGGACGTTCAAGTTTGCCAGCGTTATAAAGGCTATTGACCCACATATTTATAGATTTACTAAGGGCTTTGCCCCCTGCAACCTACGCTCGCCAACTCCCGTTCAGACACTGCAGAATCTAAAAGCACGCTAATCTGATCACTTTTAAAAAGATTAGAGAAGATTGAATTATACTGAAAAAACGTGTAGCGATCTCCCTGTAAACGGGTTTCATTTCAATTCCCTTTGATTTGAAAAAATTAAGGCACAATCAGTTGCTGTTAAGACATCCAATGGTTGTTTTCGTGTTTGATTCACAATCTGTTGCCTGTTATATCTAAAATCTGTCGCCAAACTGTAAAATTAAATGCCAATAAGGGTTGATCGTAAATGTCACATTCACTTGACTTTAAGGAAGTTACACGTGTTTACGCCATCAAGTGATTTTTATTTCGACGTTTTATTTGTATTTTTATTAATGTTATACTAATTTATTTGTTCTTTCGTTATTTAAAATAAAAAATTATGTCAATTTGTATAATTTAGCGAGTAGTTTGGTGATTTATATAATTTGGCGAAATTGGTCGACGGGAGAAGTAGTACCATTAAAACATTGCTTTGAAGCTGAAATTAAATGTCATGATTTGTTGTATTGTCATATACGCACCGGGTTTGGCGTGCATTTTTTTTACGACAATTTGACGAAAGCCTCGTTTTCGAATACCAGTTACATATATATTTTTAAATTATTTTCTGTTATTTTTAAAATGAAATAACAATAAATAAATAAAAAAAAAGTTTAATTAATAACTATAGAACAAAACAATTTATAAATTTTTATGTAAATAAAAAGAAAATAAATTCAAATAAACAATCTATACTTCTATACTAATATTATAAAGAGGTAAAAATTGTTTATTTGTAGAAGGTAAGATCTGGAACTACCGAACAGATTCTAAAAGTAATGGTATCAAAATGATGGTGTTAGTCCAACTTAGAACATAGGCTATATCTTATGTCCGTGCCACTGGCCAAAAGGGGGTGCAGAAGCAAAAAACGTTCTAAAAATGCGATTTTTGTGTTAGTGAAGGACCTAGAAACATGCAATTTGGAATGGTGGTTACTTATAAGATACTAATGATCTCTAAGGACATTTCTTTAAAAAAATCGAAATTAAAAAGGGGTGAAAATGCGCGAAAAGCGTTCTAAAAAACGTTCTAAATGGCGATTTTTTCGCAATTTCAGGAATTACCAAACCGATTTAAAAAATAATGGTGTCAAAATAATGATGACAACCCTTGCTTCAATATAGGCTACATTTTATGTCGGTGCCACTACTCCTAAAGGGGGTGCGAGCAAAAAAAACATTCGAAATTGCGATTTTTGTGTCACTGAAGGGCCCAGATACATGGAATTTTAAATGGTAGTTACTGATAACATATAAATGATCTCTAAAAACATTTCTTAAAAAATTTGAAATTTAAAAGGGTGAAAATGCGCGAAAAGAGTTCTAAAAAAGTTCTAAATGGTGATTTCTACGCAATCTCAGAAAGTACCCAACCTATTTCAAAAGTAATGGTTGGAGATTGATTATGACAGCCCTTGCTCCAATATACGCTCTATTTCATGTCGGTGTCACTACCACCTAGGGGTTGCAGAAGCAAAAAACGTTCTAAATTGCCATTTTTGTGTTACCGAAGGACCTAGAATCCTGAAATTCGGCAAGGCAGTTATTTATAAGATATAAAGGATCTCTAAGAACATTTCCTAAAAAAATCGAAATTTAAAATGGGTGAAAATGAGAAAAAAGCATTCTAAAAGACTTTTTAAATTGCAATTTCTACGCAATCTCAAGAAGTACCAAACCGATTAAAAAAAATCCCTGCCGGCTCTGGCCTACAGGCGGAGGTAGATTTCGAAGTTAAGTACTAAATTCACCAACAAAACTTAAATCAAGATTAAAGATAAACACAGTTCCTTCGCTAAGAATGAGCTCCAGGGAGCTAAACATTTTGTGAAAATTCTAATATACACACACGCATGTATATGGAACAGGTTTGAAAATGACTAAATCAAATTCAGAGAACCTCAAAGTGTTAAAATATGTTAATATTTCCATACTCGGGTTTTTATCATGTTTTAATACGTTTCTTCAAACTCAATGACGTTACATATTCACCTGATGTGGTCCGTTACATTTTCAATATGACGCAATATTTTGTTGTTTTTTTAATTCGTCAAACTATTTATTTCATTTTGAATTTTCATGCAGAAATCTTGCTCTAGAAAACATATGACGTAATATTCAATTTGTTTTCAATTCGTCAAACTATTTATTTCATTTTGAATTTTCATGCAGAAATCTTGCTCTAGAAAACTTATGACGTAATATTCAATTTGTTTTCAAATCGTCAAACTGTTTATGTAATTTAATTTTTCACGTGAAAACATTGCATTAGAAAAACAATTGTTGTGGTGAGAATTTTATTGCTTTTTTTTAATTGTTGGCAACAGCTATAACGAAAAAAATTTATTTTTTCCTGCCATTGTTGTGTAAAAGCTGGTTTTATCAGAATCATGTTAAGACGGTATTCAAAATTTTAAACCTTCCCCATTCCCATTCCCTTGGACCGATTTTGCTCATTTTCAATACCCGCCGAGAAATTAGCCATCTTAAATTTGTTGGCGAGTTTGAAGACGTTCCGTGCACAATTGCGACTTTTATCGTGCGGACAAAATTTAGTACATACATACATATATATATATAACTTTTTAGGTGGGGGTGGTTTTGGGTTCCTGGGGTCATGTAATGAAAAGTTATGAAGGAATTTTTCAAAAGTCGCACCATGGTAACGACTGCAATAGGTAGTATTTCTTACGAAATCTACCTAAAATAATGGTGTGACAGCCCTCGCTCCAACATAGGCTGTATTTCATGTCGGTGCCACTACCCCAAATGGGGTAAAAGAGCCAAAAACAATCTAAATTGCGTTTTTTGTAATACTGCAGGGGCTAGCAACTTGAAACTAGGCATGGTAATTACTTATAAGATATAAATAATCTCTAAAAACATTTCCTAAATAATTCGAAGTTTAAAAGGGGCGAAAATGGACGAAAAACGTTCTAAATTGCGATTTCTACGCAATCTCAGAAAATACCCAACCGGTTTCAAAACTAATGGTTGTAAATTGATGATGACAGCCCTTGTTCCAATATAGGATCTATTTCATGTCGGCGTCACTACCACCTTGCGGTTGCATTTTAAAAAACGTTCTGAATTGTGATTTTTGTGATACTGAAGGGGCTAGCAACTTGATATTTGGCATGGTAATTATTTATGAGATGTAAATACTCTCTGAGAAGAGTTCCTTAAAAATGTAAAATTTAAAAGGGATGAAAATGATCGAAAAGTGTTCTAAAACGTTCTAAATAGCGATTTCTACGCAATCTCAGGAAATATAAATCGATTTTAGAAGTAAAGGTTTCAAATTGATGGTGACAGTTTCCGCTCCAATATAGCCTATATTTTACGTTGTTGTCACTAACACCTGGGGTTACAGGAGCAAAAAATGTTCTTAATTGCGTTTTTGTGTTACTGAGTGAGGAGGTCTAGCATTTTAAATTTGGAATGGTAATTCAAAGATGCAAATGCTTTCTAAGAATTGTCAAAAGAAAATTCCAAATTTAAAAGGATGAAGTGAGCGAAAAGCGTTCTATAAGCGTTCTAAATTACGATTTTTATGCAATCGTATGAAATAGGAAACCGATTTCAAACATAATGGTTGCAAATTGATGGTGATAGAACCTGCTGAAACCTAAGCTATAATTTATGTCTTGGGTTGCAGGAGCAAGAAAATTTCTAAATTGCAATTTCTGAGGTACTGAAGAGGCTAAAAACTTTAAATATAGCACGGTAGTTACTTATAAAATATAAATGTCCTCTAAGAACAGTCGAAAATAAATTGGAAATTAAAAAAAGGTGAAGCGAAGGGAAGGAACGAAAAGCATTCTAAAAGAGTCCTAAATTACGATTTCTATAAAATCTCAGGAAATAATAAACCGATTACAGAAGTTATTAGTTGCGAATCAAGAGTGATAGTCCCTGATCCTATACGGACTATATTTTATGCCGGTGTCACTACCACCTGGTAGCAACAGCAGGAGCAACAAGAAAGCCTTTAAAAACATCTAATTTTCGTTTTCTATATAATATTAGGAAATATCAACCGATTTAAAGATTAATGTTGGCAAATTAATGGTGACAGTCTCTGTTTCAACATTTTTCGAGCAGGGATGTAGTGGAGGGTATACGGGGGTATACGCCCTATACCCCCTGGATGTATTTAAGGAACACCGTATACCCTCTGTTTCTCAAGAAACCTATAGTATACATACACTAAGGGTATACCCTCTGCCTTGAGTGTATACCCTCTGCTTAGAACGTATACCTTCTGTTTTTTTTATGACAACACCACTGTTTTCGAGACATTCTATTTCAACTCTGTTTCGGCATTTTATGTTAGTGTCACTAACACCAGAGAGGTGGAAGACTGTTAGACAAGAAGCTTGGAATTTGACATGATGGTTAATTTCAAGATGTAAGTCTGTTAAGATGGTTTCTAAAAAATGCAAAACTTCAAATGAATACTGAAATGAGCGTATGAAATGAGCATAAAAGTCTCAAAATACTTTCTAAATTATCATTTAATTGGAATTAGTTTTAGTTCTTCTTATTAATTAAAATCTCATTTCTGCCTATTGCACTTCTAAAATGAAGTTTAGACAAACTATGGCTTAATTTGCAATTTCTGAATTATTTCAAAAAATGTTTTTCTAATAAAAAATAGTCATGCAATTATCACTTGGCATATTTCAACAATTACGCGAGCAAAGCCGCGGGGTTTGCTAGTTATTAATAAATAAGCAACAATAGCCGGGTTACCATGCCAGGCAAAATAACGCCATTTTGGCACCAATTAGATACAGCGTTGCGTATATGACATCTGTGCCTAATATTTTTCTTTTGGTTCAGTTTAAAAAAAAAAGAAAGAAGTGAAAGCCATTTAAATTAAATGCTTCAGTTTTAAATGAAAGTTTTGTATTAAATAAAATGATAATGAAATACAAATTGAATTATGAATAAAAGTAACATGATACATTTCTTAGCATACATTTAAAAAACTGGCCAAACTGGTCGCCAAATTAGTTTAAAATAATAACCTTTTCTAAAATAGGAAAAAAAAATGTCTGTCATGATTAAAATTTGAGTTGCCATCATTAGAGGAAAGTATATAAAATTAGAAAAAAATTAATATTTCGAAAACTAATTCGAATTTAAAAATTCTAATACCAGTTTTGAGATCTGCGAAACAATACGGATTTTTGGTGTTAATTTCATCGCAAAGTATTCCGTATTTTGGAAGAAATCGCCGTGAAACATAATCAGTTGTTTAATCATTCGTTTCATAGAATTGTTTCATAAATTCGTTACATTTCAGCCGTTTCATGATATCCGTTTCATAAATTTGTTTCATTAGGATTTTATATATATAGGGTAGAATAGCCATTCTCAAATATTTTTGGGAGCAATTTAGTGGGTTTTGTGGAAACCGAAAAATACCCATAACTTCTTAATTTTTGTACATATAAAATCAGTTTAAAGTTTTTATTATTTCTAAAAATAGGGCCAAAAATTTATGTATCCCTTTTTTTTGATAAAATTTAAAATGGGCTCAAGAGGCATAAAAAACAGGGTTTCAGGAAGAAAAAATTTCATAACTTCGTCAATTCTCAAGACATGAAATCCAATTAAATTTATTTTAAATCTTCTTTATATTATCTACAACTTTTATACTGACAAGTTTTTGATAGGACCAATTCGTGCCGAAAAAAAAAAATTAAAAACGAAAAGAATTAGGGGGGTGGGGGGTGTTGAAGAAGCAAAAAAATCCATAACTTCGTCAATTCACAAGATATAAAATCCGCATGAGTTTATTATATAGCTTCTTAATATTATCTAGAAAATTTATATTGACAAGTTTTTGATAGGCCAATTCTTACAGAAAAAACAAATTAAAAATACATAGCGGTGGAAGAAAAAATCATCGTATTAAGGGGTAATTCAAATCAAAACTGCTTATTTTCTGACTCATTTTTAAATTCATTTTTCCTCTCAAATGCATCCAATTGGTAGATTCTCTTATTCAGAAACTATATAATGTACCGTAATGGTCGATTTTTTGATAGAGGCAGAATATATCTTTAAAAAATGATGTCAAAGTGGGCATTTTGAATTGAATTTTCAGAAGTGATGGTGTTGGAAACGAAAAATATTGTCCTACTGAGAAAATAATTGTTTATAAATCAAGTTTTATTTAATTGAATAAAAAATAAAAACGCGGGCCACTTATAAACCTCTTCAAAAGTCACGTCAGCAAGCTTCATATTTTTTCTTTTAAAAATGAATCTGAAAACATGCCAGAGAATTTCGAGTTGTTGAGCATGGAAAAGTATTTTTTTTTTAATACCGGCTTAACATGATTCTGATAAAACCAGCTGTTATATAAAGATGAAAAAAAAAAATCTTCAGAAGTGGTCAGATAAAATTGTTAAACTGGGTTTATCTCTAATCATGATTTAGTTTTTGTTGTTGAAATTAGCACTTAACTTCGAAATCTACCCTCGCCTGTAGGCCGACCGGGAAGGATTTTTAAAGTTTGAATGACCGTTTTCATAAAGACTTATTTACAAGTTTCGAGTACCACACGCATTCGGTCGTATTTTTCCCAAATTTCTGGATTTTTTGCCTTTAAAATATTGTATGATCCGCATTATACAGTAGATATACTTGTGTTTTCGTTTTCTTCCTCTAAAAATGGGCTGCGCATTATGCACCACGATGGTATATTACAGGGTGTCCACTCTCAACGGCGTCCAATGGCTAATTCCTGAATTGTTAGTCATAGACATTATAGTTCCAATTACAAAAATGTTTTAAATGAGGTAAAGAAGTATTTTTAAAGTGTTTTGGGTCAATGAAAAGATTTCTTAAAAAATTAACGAAATTTGACTTTTTATACGGTCCCTCTGTCCTATAAATTATATTTAGTAAAATTGTCCTATTATTCTAAGAAGTAAGACAAAAAAAAGTTTAATTCTTCTACGATTAAAACTCACCGAATAATAACTGTTTAAAGTTGACGCATCTTTTTTTGCTGCGAAATCGGCGTTATTCACAAATGTACTAGAAATATAAATAATTGTGAAATATATTAAAAAAATAATAGTTGAGAGTAACATTAACATAACAATATAAATTTGAAATCTATTTTCATTCTGATGCATTAAAGCAAAATATACAACTTGTAATGGAAATATAAGTGAAAATATTAACAGAATTTTTGTTAAGTGAAATGATGAAAGGCAACAGTTGCAATTCTTTACAAAATGATTCATATTTTAAAATGCTATTAGACTATCTAATGTAAAACTTAATTAATAAAAATAAAAATTATCTTAAAACTTGCTCAAAGTGACTCCCTTCGGTTGCAATGTAGAAATGTACAAGCAAAATAAATCCTTCTAATACTTTAAACACTTTGTGTACGATCCCTGGAAGCATGGTCTAACTCATGTGTGTTCAGATGCAGAAAATTGGCATAAGTCATGCAATTCAAAATTTCATAACTCGGTCAATTTTAGTGTTAGATGAATGGGACTTTTTTTGTCTTACTTTTTAGTGTAATAGGAATTTTTTACTAAATATCAGTTGTAGGACCGGGGAAACAGTATACGAATTTAAATTTCGTAGCTTATAAAAAATGTTTTTATTGATCAAAACGACTTTTAAAATAAATTTTTATCTCATTTAAAACATTTTTGTAAATTGAACTATATCTCTATGACTTACGGATTAGAAATTAGCCATTGGACACCATTAACCCTTTCAGGAACAGAAGAATTCTGTTCATAAAAGGATGAAATAATTAACTGGCACCAGAATTTTCAAACGAATTCCTTAGAAAATAAAAACCCGCTATTTTGCACTTTCATAACAAAAGCAAAATGTTCTTAAAATATACTTGGTGCCATTTGTCAGTTTTAGAATTAAAATTAGGTGGCTAGACCGTGTGACCGCCCTTGAAAGGGTTAAGAGTGGTATGGTTAGATATATTTATTTTTTCGCTTATTTCCCCTAAAAATAGGGTGCGCATCATGCGCCAGAATGCACTATATATGAGTAAATACAGTAGATGACACGGCTTAGATTATTGAACTGATAAATATAAAATGGAAATTGAAAATTTATTTTCTTTTTCAACATTTCTCTTTGTTTCTTTAGGTAATGTATACGGAAGGAAATAATTCACGAAAATCAAATAACAACGTTGTCGTCTGGGATTTCTTTACCTTGATTACTCTAACTGCCCAACAAGAAATAAGATTATTGGCATTAAATGTCAAAAGAGGCGGAATACCAAACAATATTTTATTTTAGTAAGACAGAAATGTTTACAGCAGATAACGTGAGACGGGAGACGTACGTTGCAAATAATTTTATTCAGTACGCAGACCATTTTGAGAATAAAACTTACTTGCTCTTGTTTTCAGCAGATATGGCTAAAATATTTCTTTTGCAGTGTAATATCTTATCTGAATATAAATTTACATGAGATCACAGATAATTTAGAAAATATATAATTTTAAGAGAAAAATATAATTAAAATTAATAAGGTCCTATTCCTTCATGCTCCATAGTAGATTACAGAATTATTTTTTACTGTCTAAATGGTTATCACAAGTCACCAGAAAAAATTTCTACTTTTGGAATTAAAGGTGACCAATATAAAATTTATTCTTGTTTTAGTATACTATTTGAAGTAGAGTAGAACCTCTTTTATCCGAAACTCTCGGTTAACTAAAATCATTTTTTTTTTACTATCATATTCCTTGTGTGCAAGCCGACCTTTCCGAACCACGAGTACAGATAAATATGTTGGGTCCCGTTTCTTAGAATTCCTTTAAATTTAACTTGAGCTCCCGTAAACTGCGGAATGAACTAGAACACGGTAATAGGAGAGACAACCGGAATGTGTGAATGTGTTCTAGCAGGCGAAAAAAACGAACAAATTAGCAATTCTAAAGCTTTTAAATGTTTTACAAAAGGTTTAGCATAGCTGGAGCAGCAGAAAGACTGTGATACTGGTGAAGTAATAGTATTAAAAATAAAAAATCGTGATAGAGCTGCAAATTGACAAACAAAACTTTGTTTCAAACCCTTGTGAAATATGTAAAAAGTACTTAATTTCAAATTTAAAATTCAGGTAATTTATTCTTGTTTCTATTTTGCTATTGTTTATTTTTATTAAGCACTTGTTATCATATTAAGAAAGACTGCATATATTTGTCCTTAATCTTAAAATTGAAGCCTTCTCGATTATCCGAAAATTTCGATTTTTCGAAAGATCGTCGGTTCCAATTACTTCGGATAATCGAGCTTCTACTGTAAATTCGATGTGCAGTTACCTTTATAATAACGTGTTAATACGTTCTCCGGAAATCATTTTATGATGGCAAAATTAATTAGTTCACTGCTACACCGTTAATAAAAATTGTAAATTTGGCAGGAAAATGTAATGTGGAATACAAAAAATATTTATATAACGAAAAAAAGTTGTTTTTAATCATTGAAATGCTATAGACAATTAAAAGAAAATCAGAGAGTTTTTAAAAAGAACACTTTTGATAAATTAAAATAAATAGTTTTTTCCTGGCGCTCGAACTGACATTTTACTGGCAGGAAAATTTTCTAATTTTTTAAGGGCACCAATAAATGTTGGTTGACGCTATCATAGTACAGTCGTGGAAAAAAAAGCAAACACACCCTACTAACTCCTCAACAGATTATCGTAGAAGAAAGTTACTGGTACCGAACGATTGGAAATAAAGTCTACTTTTAAATGATGTATATATAATTTGCTTAGGGGGGCATCTACATATTAAAACGAACCCAAACTTCGTTTTTTTCAATGGCAATACCCAATTTTAACAAGAGATTTCAAATCTTCGGTTCAAACTATGCCGAGGCACCAAATTTCAAGTCATTTGAGCAATAAGTTTTTGAATTATAAACATTCAAAATTTAGTGTTTCTAATCTTAAATTACATTTTCATATTAATATCTCCTGAAATTATATTCCTAATGTGCTAATTTTTTGTGTAGCAATAATACTAAAATACCCAAGCATAAATACGTTGAATTTTCAATTTTTATAATTTTATGATATGAATTATGATTTATGAAATTAATATTCAAAAAAATTATGAATTGCAACCTACAAATTTTTTTGATGGATTTAGATTTATTAAGTCCTGCTTTATAAAAATCCAAAATTTCACAATTTTCTTCCAAGTAGTTTTCAAATTATGCACAAAAACGGTAAAATGACTGTTTAAGGGGCCGACTATGATGGAAGTGACTAGATATTTTGAAATTTCTTCTGCTATCCTGTAATCTAGCAGTCTTTAACGCCTTCGGGACAGGAGCCTTTTTCGAAATTTTTAATCTTTTGTCACCGTTTTTTAAAAAAACAGAAATTTGTGTCTTCTTGAATCGAGAAAATGCGCTGATTAAATAAGGCAAATTTTACAGTAAAATTTTACTGGTGAGGAAAAACAAGGATTCTGAGTGCTTCATGAGGCACGTATACGTGTCGCTTGTCCCCAAGGGGTTAATGACTGCTTGAACTGCGCTTAAGGTGTCGTGATCAAGAAGAAGGCTCTCACGGTCAATAATCGAGTACGGAACTTCAATTTGGATACAGCCCCTAAAATTCACTCGTTTTAAAATGATTAATTTCTCGGAAACTTATCGCACGGATTGCATAAAAATTTGTTTTTGGGCTAATTGAAGGGTGTAGAGTTTATTTATGCTGTCAGAATTGTATACTGCTATTGAAAAAACAAAGCTATGGTTCGTTTCAGTATGTAGATGCACCCCTAAGCAAATTTCATATACATCATTTAAAAGTAGACTTTATTACCCATCGTGTGGTACCATTCACTTTCTTCTACTATAATTTTTTGCAGAGTTAGTAAGGGGTGTTTACTTTTTTTTTCCCACGACTGTACATTTTGAACGTATTTATAATTAACACTAGTTACCATACCTTTAGGAAATAACGTATCGCACTGAGAATAACCGGTCAAGTGCGAGTATTACTCGCCTATACAGAGGGTTCAGTACAATAAATATATGAATTAGTAACTGGACATTGCATTACACAAATATATCAATAAAAGTTGTTAGGCTTTAAAAGCCGATTTCGCATAGAGTACGCCGCGTGTGCTTTTATGTATGTCCAAACCGTCCGTGTCTTTAAGAGTTAATGTCTCGGATAATTACTGACAATTTTTTTCGAAAATCATTATAAATAATCCTTTTATACTTCTGCGACGATAAGTACCGCCAGCACTCCTCAACTCCCTTGCTGAATGACCGCAAATCAAAATTTGTGCGTAACAAAAAATGCTAAAAAACTATGTGACCTAGGATAATCTCTAGAGTTTTCCTGCAAGGTTTAAATTGACTTCAACTACTCCGTAATTTTTTCATTATTTTAGTTTCAGTAGATTCGGAAATAGAGTGCGGGGGGGGGGGGGGCATATTTTTGCGGTACATTTTTGACGATATCTCTGAAAACATAATTCCTAAAAGTAAAAGGAATGTATTTTTGAGTTCGACGTTACGAATGCTTTCACACGATATACAAAGAAAAGATTTTTTTTCAGTAACTTAATTAGCACCTCTACATTTTTCCTACATATATTTGTGAATGGTTAATAATGTATAAATATGTGGGTTAATAGCCTTTATACTTCAGCCAATTTGAACTTTCCGCGTTCCATAGTTTACGAGTACAATGGCTGCGTGACAGACAGACACAGGAGTGATCTTATAATGGTTCCATTTTTTCTTTTTAAGTACGGAACCCTATAGAAATAGAGAGAGATTTCATTATATTTATTTATTGTAACAAATTCTTACAAAAGAGAAATACTTAAAATATTTTTTTTTCTTTTCATTGCAAGAGTTTCGAACTAACTTAGAAAGCACAAAATTGACAAGTTAGAAAGGAAACATCAAATAACTATTCCATATTCTGAAATAAATATTTTTAATGCATGACAGATGATCATTATATAAAAGAGAATGCTGATCTTTAGATATCATTGTTACACGGCAGGAAAACAGAATATGAAAACCAAATATTTAACACAATGTGATTTCGCCGGTGCTTCTTTATTCAAATGCCTATAATTGCATAACAAGCAAAAAGATTACTGCCAATAAATGACTAAGGAAGAGAAGTTGAAATTAATACTTTAGTCTGAAGAAAGGTATTCTATAGATCGTCTTTGTCCTAGTGTATTAACCGAATTACGAGATTGAATTAATTATATTGGGCAATTAGCTGTACATTAAACTGTTAATTCGCTTTCTGAAGGCATTATGTTAAAGGAAGTCACCAATAAGTAATTAACTGCCATCAATAAACGCCGATTAACTCTATTGTATTCATAGTATATTATGAATCTATTCCTGATTTACTTCAGTTAATTATTGAAAGGTCATAAAATTGAAAAAATTATGCAATATTATGGAAAGTTCAATTTTTAATTACTTTACCCTTCATTGCATTTTTTTTTAATCATGTAAGATATATAGGGGAGATAGGGGCACATGTGAACAGTTCGCATAAATATAGCTTTTTCTCATAACTGGATTAATTTCTATAAACAAAAACTACTTAATATAGTAAACAGAACTTTCTTTTACACATGGTAATTTTTTAAAAATCACCTGTATAGTTTTTCTTACATTTTTTAATAGTTTTATAAATTCAAAAAATTGTTCGCATGTTCCCCATCAGCGGGGTAGTTGTGAACACACGTGGGGCACACGTGGGGCACATGTGAACACAAGGAAAAAATATCCTTTAACATACTTTTTATTTTGTTATTCATTTGTCATCGTAATCATTAGTTATATTACCTTTTAAATTCACCATAAAGAAAATATATATATATATATTTCTCTAGTTTCTGTGTGATATGTTTAAGCAAAAGATTATAAAATGAAAATAAGTAGATTTTGAGGGGAGATGCTTAGATGATTCATTAAATATTGATGCAATAAAATAAAAAAATAAAGAAGCAATTTTAAAAAAGAAATTAAAACTTTTAAATTTTGCTTAGGGGTTTTTGTTTGGGGGAAATTTTAGGGAGGGGGCCTTTACATACTATTTATCGGAAATATGCCAAAATACGAAAGATTCTCACTCCTGTATTTGCCTTATTTACTTGTAAATTATAGATAAAGAAGGGTTTTTTAATGATTAAAAAAATCTGGATTACAACCCTCCCCCCCCCCCCCCCCAGCTTTTTCTGCTTTTGAAAGAGGAGGGGGGGGGGTACAATCGGGATTTTACAGTAGTTATCAGTTTAAAAATTTTACTTTCTTAAAATATTACTGGTATTTATGGATATGGTATTTTGAATGGATCCATTCAAAGCATCATATACATAACTGTTTTAGAGAAGGAAGTAAGCCATCATGGTTAGAACAAATGTAACAGAAAAATTTGCAAAGTTGTTCAAGGTAATACTTTTGTATTAACAATGCATAAAAATATTGTTGTAAATCGTTCGGTAAAATAATATATAGCACTTATTGCATTTTAGCAAACATTAAATTTATTTAAAGTACAATTGAACATAAACGAGCTTGTTGCTCGTATGTATTTGCTGAAAGATGTGTTTGTGGAAGTTTCAATACGAAATAAACTGTGTGTGAGGAAAATATCTTCTGTTTCAGGAAAATTTTAGATATTGGAACTTACATTGTTTCTCATTAAGTTAACTGAAAGAAACAGAATCACAGAATGAGTATTGGGGCACTTATGAACTGTTCATATCTGCACCAACTAGTCTGTTCACAAGTGCCCCACATTGCTGCTTTTGTTAAATTGATAAATCATTAACATTTCTCAATTTTAGAAGAAAAATAACTGTATAAAAAATGTTTATTAGTATTCGTAGTAGTCTTCTCTCTTCATTATTTAGGAAGTCATTTGGTATAATGTGGAGTAACCGGTGGTGACCCTACACACATGCCGATATACTATGTCCAGCACGATGTCCACTTTTATTTTATATAAAAGGACGTCATTCGCATCCGCCGAAGAATTCCATATTTGCGATCCAGCCTTAATCAACATCTACAGAAAAGTATGCATATGACATTACTATCGCGATATAATACACAATTCCAGCAAAAATGTGATGTCGTCATTCAAGAAACTCGACAAAAAAGGATCTAATGATTGATAAGTTTGTAACATTAATATGTATACATAAAATTAAATATCAAATTGCATTTAAAAGTACTTTTTTCCCCTATACGATGGTATAAAAATTGAAAATGTGGGATGATTAGAAGTAAAAAAAAAAAAAAAAAACTGCAGTAGAGATTATCCCGTATAATGATACATCTGCTTTGTTTTACGGCTGGCTTATATAACGAAACGTTATTTTTTAGAGACGACATTTTAATTGCTGGCCGAAAGAAATAGCATATCGGGGGCTAAAAAGCGGAAAAAATTGATTTATCTTCTTCTAATTCAGTAGAAGTCAGTAGATTTCAGTCCTCTATTTCAGTCTATTTCAGTACACTAAGTAAGAGACAAGGGATATTTGGACGCGGAATCAAAGAGTTCCAGTGTTCTTAATTTTGCGGGATTTTTTATTCAAATATCTACCACTATTTTCATATTGTAGAATTTGTCTTAATTAATCAATAGTTTAATAAGACAAATATTATCACTGAGAAATAGTAGTAGATATATAAATAAGAAAAACACCGCTAAATTGCGGAGAAAAGAGCAGAAATTCATATCTTGTGCCTCAAGGAACCGAAAAATATCACGTATAAAGCAGGATCGCGTAATAGCCGTTCGCGTATGAAACATGATATTTTTGTATTGGTCTTATGGTTGATGATAAACTAACTGGAAAAAATCCGCGTATTAAACGGATCGCGTATTAACTGTGAGCGTCTTAACCGGGTTGAACTGTATTTTCCTATCTTAGAACTCATACAGTTTTATTACGAAAAGTTTTCTTTCATCTGAATCTTCCTAACTTGTCTTTTTAAAAATTATTCTTTTAGCGTTACCTTAGGCTTATAAAAATAAAATGAAAGTAATTTCCATTCAGATAGAAATTTTCAGACTGTTTCCGAAAAAAATTGCAAGCTGTGCACTGGTAGTAAATCACGTACCTGTCACAAAAGTTTGTCCTATACAATGATATATTGCAGGGTGAGACTTTTAGCAGACTGAGATGAAGTGATATTTTTCTTCTTGCCTTTGCACATTTCAAACCTAAAATTGCTTTGGTGCAGTGGGGGCTTAACTTTCTTTCTGGTTCAAATATTCTAAAGAATAAAATTTTACTGACGTAAACTCATGCCTTAGATTACATTTAAGACCTAATAGCAATTTAATTTGTATCCCCTCAAACTACTTATATTTATTCAAAACAAAGTGAAAAACATTTGTAGAAAATACAATATATTTAATTAAATATATACAATACAGTGATCCCTTAACATTCGCAAGTATTGATTATTTGCGAAATAAAAAATGAAAACCATTTCAACATTCGCGAATACTTAACTTGGTTATTCGCGAATTTTGTTTTATAAAAGAATATTTTTTTACGAAGTAAACTCGCTTTGTTTTACCAATTTCATAAACTATTTGACACTGGACAGTTGCACTACGCTGTATAGCCAGGGATTTCAACCCTTGTATTGAAGCAAAATATAGATAAGTAATTCCAAGAAACCCAAAACGTGATTTGATGCTTAAAAAAAAAATCCTAAATTTTCTAAAATTCAAAAATTTATTGCAAGTGAAATTTTTTCTGCAAAAATTAAATGGGAAATTTTAAAGCACCACCAACAACTTGTTAATAAAGCAATAGAATGAATTCTTAACTGGTGATGAGCATTAAATTTAAAAGAGAAATCGAAACCCGCAACTTTTCCTTGTATGGGAATTCATAAACAAAAGATCTGTTTTTCAAAAATAATCGTATACATTTTTTCAGCCATCAACTAGCAACTTAACTTTGTACAATATGTTTATAATTATTCAAATTTATTTCATGTACTTACTTTTTAATGCTCAATAAATATATTTTTACGTTTCAATTGCATTTTTCCATTTAAAAAAGTCATAAAACCTAACCTCCGTTTATGCACGCGAAGATAGTCTCAACATTCGCGTTCCGCGAATGTTAAGGGATTACTGTATTACATTTTTTTCTGCTTTGAAAAACATCTATAAAAATTCATTTAAAATAAAACATAAACTAGTCGGATGTGCCAATCCCAAAGCTTTCTTCTATCTCATACATGTTAATACTTCAAAATTTGTTAACGCAGTGGCAAAATTAATTTGCAATCTATGCCCATCTTGATGATTTTAAAGGTATGGGTTCGTTTAATTGTGTGCATTTCAAAAGGCGATAGCATCGCATTTTTTAAACAAATCAATGGATTTCGGCACCTACCCTTTTAGATGTCTGCAACCAAAATTCCGAACCAAAAGAGCATAAAAGCAACACCTGTCGAACAGTATACACTCAAGCCCCAATAAAGATCTATTTATATGAAAATGTAACACAATATGCAGTTTGATTGAATTCCGTGCTTTAGTTTTTGAGATAGAGCTATCTCGGAAATCGTGAAAAATGCAGCATAGCAGTGCCACCTGTTACATGATTTACACGAAAACCTAACCAGCATATATCAAGGTTTAACATAAGACGAAGATTGAGGAAATTCCGTGCATTGGTTCTTGAGATATGCACGACTATTGCTAAAATCTTGTAAATTAGAAAAATGCAGCGTAGCAGCGCCTCCTGTTGGGCGATTTATACCAAAACATAATCAACATCAACTTATGTAAACGTCTAACCGAATCTGAAGTTTAAAAAATTCGTACATTAGTTCTTGAGATAGATCTATTTAAGAAATCGTGAAAAATGCAGCATATCAGTGCCACCTGTTGTGCGAATTATACCAAAAACTTACCATCACCAATTTTTATCAAGGGCTAACTGATTCTAAAGTTTTATTAAATTCCGTACTTTAGTTCTTGAGATGGAGGACCCACAACATTTTTGTCACATACAGACTCACATACAGACATTTTCTAAAAACAGTCAAATCGCATTCAAGATCTTCTAAATATACTTTCGTCTTGTAAATATAGAAGAAAGTAAAAATGGCGATTCATAGGTAAAACGGTAGCTCCAGATTATATTTAAACTAGTCGGAAGTGTAAATGCCAAAACCTTCTTCTATCTCATACATGTTGTTATTTCAAAATTCGCCATCACAGTGAGAACATAAGACAATATATGCTCGCCATGAGGATTCTTCTAACGGATCCATTTATGTGAAAGTGTAACAGAATATGCAGCTTGATTAAATTTAGCACATTAGTTTTTGAGATAGAGCTATCGCAAAAATCGTGAAAAATGCAGCATAGCAACGCCACCTGTTGGGCAATATGCAGCAAAGCCTAACCAAAAACAACTTATGTCAACGTCTAACTGAATCTGAAGTTTTATGAAAATCCGTGCATTAGCTCTTGAGATAGAGCTATTGCGGAAATCGGAAAAAATGCAGCATAGCAGCGTCATTTATTGGGCGATTTAACCAAAACTAATCAGCCCCAATTTATATCAAGGGGTAACTGAATCTAAAGTTTTATTAAATTCCGTGTATTAGTTCTTGAGATAGAGCGTCCACTAAATTTTTGTCACATACAGGCAGCCATTTTAAACTAGTATGTTGTAGCCATCACAAAACTTTCTTCGATATAAATCACATAAACAGCAATAATTGATATCAAGGTATACCTGAATCTGAAGTTTGATCTAAATTCGTGCATTAGTTCTTGAGATAGAGCTATAGTGGAAATTCTGAAAAATGCAGCATAGCAGCGCCACCTGTTGAGCGATTTACACCAAAACATAAACAGCACTAATTAATATCAAGCAGTGGCGTGGCGTTCGGTCATCGCTGGATGCGGCGATGACCAAGCAATATTTTAAAACTCTTAATAAGCTTTTAAAACTCTACGATCCAGTTTTAGCAGAACATTTGGAGTTCATGTATAAGTGAAGGTAAGATTTAAAGTTTCTTTTTTGAACATTCAACCATTGAATTTAAGAGTTAATAATTTTTCACCACAAACTTATATAATTGCGATGACCACCGAAAAATTTCACGCCACGCCACTGATATCAAGGTATACCTGAATCTGAAATTTGTTGAAAATTTAAGGATTACTTCCTGATATTACGAAAATCGCAAAAAATGCAGCATAGAAGCGATTTGAGCGGTTTACACCAAAATGTATAAAACGGCAATTCATATCAAGGACTAACTGAATCTGAAGTTTGATGAAAATACGTGCATTAGTTCTTGACACTGAGCTATTGCGGAAAACGCAAAAAATGCAGCGCCGCCTGTTGAGCGATTTACACCAAAATGTTTAAAACGTCAATTCATGTTAAGGACTGACTGAATCTGAAGTTTGATGAAAATCCGTGCGTTAGTTCTGGAAATTGAGCTGTTGCGAGATCGCGAAAAATGCTGCATAGTAGAGCCACCTGTTGAGCGACTTACACCAAAATGTTAAAACGTCAATTCATGTCAAGGACTAACTGAATCTGAAGTTTGATGAAAATCCGTGCGTTACTTCTGGAGATTGAGCTATTGCGGAAACCGCGAAAAATGCTGCATAGCAGCGCCACCTGTTGAGCGATTTACACCAAAATGTACAAAATTTTAATTCATGTCAAGGACTAACTGAATCTGAAGTTTGATGAAAATCGTGCATTAGTTCTGGAGATTGAACTATTGTGATAATCGTGAAAAAGGTTGCATAGCAGTGCCACCTGTTGAGCGATTTGCACCAAAAACTAATCAGCACCGATCTATATCAGGAACTAACTGAATATAAATTTTTATTAAATTCCGTGCATTAGTTCTTGAGATAGAGCGCCCACAAAATTTGTGTCACATACAGACAGACAGACAAACAAACAGACAGACTCACAGACTCACAGACAGACTCACAGACTCACAGACAGACATTTTGTAAAAACATGTTTTTCGGAATCTCTGACCCTTAAACGTGTAAATCCGTCGAAAACCGAAAGTCGAAAATTTTCACGAATCCTATGCTTTTTTCTTGTAAAGTAAAAAACAGTTGAATCATGTTCAGGAGTTTCTAAAACATATAAATCTGTCGAAAACCGGAAGTCGAAAATTTTCACGAATCGAATACTTTCTTTTTGTAAAGATAGAAGAAAGTAGACGATTCATAGATAAAACATTAGCTCCAGATCATATTTAAAAAAATATATTATCAAATGAACGTAGACACCATGGGCGTAAAATGGCGGGGGCAAGGGGGGGGGCATATGCCCTCCCAGTTTTTTAAGAGCAGGGTCAAGACATGTATTTTGCCCCTCTAGTTACTTTCTTCTATCTTTACAAGAAGAAAGTATTGGTTTCATGAAAATTTTCGAATTCCAGTTTTCGACGGATTTACACGTTTTATGAGTCAGAGATTCCAAAAAACATGTTTTTACAAAATGTCTGTCTGTGAGTCTGTCTGTCTGTCTGTCCGTCTGTCTGTCTGTCTGTCCGTCCGTCTGTCTGTCTGTATGTGACACAAATTTTGTGGGCGCTCTATCTCAAGAACTAATGGACGAAATTTCACAAAACTTCATATTTAGTTAGACCTTGATATAAACTGGAACGGATTAGTTTTTGGTGAAAATCGCCCAACAGGTGGCGCTGCTATGCGGCATTTTTAACGATTTCTGCAATAGCTGTATCTCAAGAACTACTGCACGGATTTTCATAAAACTTCAGATTCAGTTAGTCCAGGATATAGTTTGGTGCTGCTTAATTTTTGGTGCAAATCGCCCAACAGGTGGCGCTGCTGTGCTGCATTTTTCACGATTTCTACAAGAGGTGTATCTCAAGAACTATTGCACGGATTTTCATCAAACTTCAGATTTAGTTAGTCCTTGACATGAATTGATGTATAAATTAGTGCCGTTTAATTTTTAGTGTAAATCGCTCAACAGGTGGCGCTTCTGTGCTGCATTTTTCACGATTTCCACAAGAGCTGTATCTCAAGAACTATTGCACGGATTTTCATTAAACTTCAGATTTAGTTAGTCCTTGACATGAATTGATGTATTAATTAGTGCTGTTTAATTTTTGGTGTAAATCGCTCAACAGGTGGCGCTTCTATGCTGTATTTTTTGCGATTTCCACAATAGCTTTATCTCAAGAACTAATGCTTGGATTTTCAACAAACTTCAGATTCAGGTATACCTTGATATAGTTTAGTGCTGTTTACTTTTGGTGTAAATCGCTCAACAGGTGGCGCTGCTATGCTACATTTTTTCAGAATTTCCGCTGTAGCTCTATCTCAAGAACTAATGCGCGAATTTTCATCCAACTTCAAATTCAGATATACTTTGATATGAATTGGTGCTAAATCGTTATTTCTTGTACTATTTAAATGATTTAATTGACGTGATTTATATAGAAGAAAGTTTTGTGATGGCCACAACATACTAGTTTTTTTTAATTTAACCATTTGTATGCTATTTTGCGCACGAACTGGCATAAGCATTGGATAATTCAAAATAACCAGTATTAACATCTTAACGTTCATAGAAGTAATTTCTGATGCAGTAGTCAAAGATCAAGTAAGAATATTTCCTCTGCTCTATTTTTCAGAAAAGCGGAACTATTTTTCCTTTTTTATTTTTATAGAACTATTTACATGCACATGTGGGATAGATCTCTTGATTACTATCTTTTGATTCTGACTATTGTCATTAGGGTTTCCTTCATCTGACGAAACCCTATTCGTCTCACTCGTCTCTCCGTCTGTCACAGTGCCCGTAACTATATATGTTGGAGACTTGAAATTTTGCATACTTATAGCTGAACACCTCACATCAAACGACAAATCGTAAAAATTTGAAAAAGTAGTAATTGATGGACGTTTTTAATTAAAAAAAAACCCAATTACAAGATCTGAAAGGCATTCCTGATTCAACAAAAGCATAAATTTTTTATCGAATTATAAAAACTCTCTTCCATCGATTAAAACCAGGTTTTAAGTGCTTTTATTTCTTTTCTACTCATCCCAGAAATTCAAAATTAGTACCACAAGACGGGGAAAAAAATCAGCTTTCAGAAATTCTAAAAATTATCTCGATCGTACCATAAAAACTTTGAAATTCCTTAAAAATCGAGAAAAAAATCTTTTATTTTCCTTCATTTGTGAAGGCGACAGATGTCTGATGAATTGAATTTTCGGCGATAACCAGAGACTATAAAACAGGTGCGGTCTTGTGGTCAGAAACAGACTCAGAATTCAGAATTTTTATATAAAACCAAATTTAAATATCGATTTTCGAGCAATGATTTTTATGCCATCCGACGTAAAATTTTATTCTCTTTCATAATATGTCTTTATTTTTTAATTTCGACAATCAGAATTGAAGAAGATAATTAATTTTTTGGTAATTAAAACCAGAATTGCATTTTTTGCACTGCAGGCCAAGTGACACGGAAAGAAAAAGAGTTACATTTTTACCCGGTAGCAGAAAGTGCGTGACGTGCGTCGCAGATTTATTTTGGACCTTGCAGATAAATTTGCCAACTTGAAATAAAAAATATTTCCTTAAAAAAAAAAAAAAAAAAAAAAACCAAAAAAAAAAACGAAAATTCTGACAAAAAATATCGTGAATTCGACAAATGGTCGCAAAAAAATCGGTAATATATAGCCAAAGGGTCGCTGCAAAAAGGCAAATTTCGTCAAAAGATCCTGGACATAAACATGAATTCCGCCCTAAGGTTGCGGAAAAAATACAAATTTCTGTCACAGGATCGCGGGAAAACGCGAATTTTGTCAAAGGATCGCGGAAAGAACCTGAATTTAGTCAAACGATTGTGGGAAAAATGCATATTTAGTCAAGCGATCGCAAAAAAATGCAAATTTATGTCAAATGATCGTAAAAAAACGCAAATTTATGTGAAAGGATTGCGGAAAAAACGCGGAATTTCGTTAAAAGATCCCAAAAACCGTAAATTTCTGCCAAAAAATCGCTGTTTAAACTTGAATTTTATCCAAAAATTCCAGAAAAAACATTAATTTCGTTCCATGGGTGCGGGGAAAAAAGCAAATTTCTGTCACAAAATTGCAGAAAAAGCTTGAATTTCGTCAAAGGATCGAGGAAAAAACACGAATTTAGTCAAACGATCGCGAAAACGAAAAGCAAATTTAGTCAAACAATCGCGAAAAAACGCAAATTTCTCTAAAAAGATTGCGGAAAAAAGCGGAATTTCGTCATACGATCGCGAAAACGCAAATTTCTGCCAAAGGATCGCTGTAAAAGCACGAATTTCGTCAAAAGATCTCGGGAAAAACGTGAATTTCGTCCCAGAGGTGCCACAAAAAACTCAAATTTCTGTCACAGGATCGCGGAAAAAACATGAATTCCGTCAAAAGATCGAGGAAAGGACACAAATTTAGTCAAACGATCGCGAAAAAACGCAAATTTCTGTCAAAAGATCGCGGAAAACGCGAAATTTCATCATAAGATTACGAAAAATGCAATTTTCTGCCAAAGGATCGCGGTAAAAACTCAAATTTCGTCAAAAGAACGCCTGATGGATGTACAGAATTCCTAAATTTTAACTTAGTTTATTCCTGACTCCTACTCTTGTAATGATAAATTCTTATCATTAAATGAAATATCTTTTTTTTTTCTTTCAGTTAAAGAAAAAAAATAAAGCTCTGTTCTCTTAATACAGTAAACTCCCGACTATCCGGCCCTCCGTAGTATCCGGTCTAGTAAAAATAAAATGAGGAATGTTGCAAGCGGCTAAAGCAGTCTGGTTTCCATCCAGGTGGGTGCCAAAAGCATGGGAAGAAATTCCAATCATTGCAATTGAAAGGTCTTGTAACATTCTTTTGGACAAAAAAGGTGGACATAAACCCGTTTTGGGAACTGCAATGGGAGTTGAGACCGATAAGCTTCTATCTTTGCTGAAAATTATACCAGTCTCTCACGATGTCAATGCAGAATATTTTACAGAATGGGTAGCAAACGACGAAGTTAATGAATTAATTGAAAAGAATATTGTAAAACTGTTGACCGAAGGAGAAATATCAGAAGAAAAATATTAAAAGGATTGCTGGAAAAATCTCATCCCACATTCTTAAAGGTTCAAGACGATTGGGGCAGCACTGCAGTACATTAGTTAGTAAGAATCGGCGACACCTACCTGATATCATCTACTTGCATAAATGGAGGAACATTACGTCGCGAAGAGGGCTAACAGGGAGAAGCAATCCTTTATTAAGGACTTTTTCAAAAACTAAAAACTGTAGTTTTGACTCTTATCTTATGCATAAATTTTCATATGTGTGCGATCATTTATTAATAATCAGTAAAATACGATTTACTCATTTTTTTTAGGAATTGGAATTACATTTTATGTTAATGTTTTGTTTATTTTGAAACTGTATGCATAAAATTTATCTTAATACGTGCAACATGTGTTTTTAATATCATGGTGAGGGGAGGGCACGAAATTAGTAAATATTTATAGAACTCCGGCCTATTCGGCTTTTTTGTTATCCGGCCTACCCTTCCGCCACATCAGGTCGGATGGTCGAGAGTTTACTGTATATCTCTTATTATATGTGAAAGATCTGATAAGATTTCTGTGAAATAGATAATCAATGTGGTCACTATTTTCCTTATGTGTTATTCTATGTCATTTTTATGCACGTATCTAACATTGTGCTGGAATAGTATTTGTTCTCGAGTATATGAATCATGCTACATATTCATTATTATTTAATTCTTCATAAAATATTAATTTTTGCTATTTACTTATTTACGTTAATATTATAGTTGGAATATAGTTCTATTTATTTATAGTATTAATCAGTAAGAATCCTATTTATTTTAACACTTATAATGTTTGTACAAAATCGTAGTACAGATTTTTTCAACTATTGATTTTACAAATTTGGTTCTTTCGCATCCGGATGTTATTTCGTACGCTGATTCGTAAAATCTAAATTTAAAAAAAAATCGGACCACAACTTTCCGGTTTATGAAAAAATCGATTTTTAAACATAAAAGGGATGCTTTTTCGTACAGACAATTGACGGGAATTTGTTAAAATTAGGAAAACTAAAGAACCGATCGATTTTAAACTTTGACATAGTTCATAACACATAATAAGAATTTTATGAATTTAAGATGAGCTGAATTTGTGTGTGTGTGTGTGGGGGGGGGGGGGGGGGCAAACAAGGGCTCCGTGAAAAAAATGGCTAATCTGATTTAAAAAAAAAAAAAAAACTTTACACATTTGGTTACGTCTATTTATTAATTACATGCATTATCATTTGGCTTTTATTACCGTTTATTTGTTAGCTCCCAGACTATCAAAGCTTGATAGCTAATGTGCCCGCATGTTCTGTATGTAAGTATGTATATACGTAACACGATAATTCTTGATAGAAATATCCGTTTTGTTTTAAACTTTGTATAATATATAAAAAATTGAAATATGGGAGTAGATAATTTTCAGGGGGACGCATTCCTAAATATAATAGTGCTGCCATTTATGCAAAGAATTATTAATTTTCTATTAACAATTTTGATTTATTAATTTAAGGATAAAGTGTTTTGAAAGAGATATTAAACGAAATCCTCTGCACGATCTGCGATCACACTTACCCACTTGTTTTCTTTAGGATAAAATAATACATAATTGATGATTTTTTTATGGTTTTCTCCTTACGTTCGGAAATTCGGTTCAAAACTCCAATTGATGGTATTTTCTGAAAGATCATTTACGTTTACCAAAGAATGGAAAACGTATTTCGATTACATAGTTTCTGAATAACAACACCTGTCTATTCCATGCTTTTTCGAACAAAAATAAATGAAAACTTGTGTCATAAAGTTGACCCTTTGGATTTGAGACCAGCCTTAAGTACAATTAAAGAATATGGTAAAAAATGAAATATGCTTTAGATAAATCGAAGCAGAAAACTTGACATTTTTTTTCTTCATTCTTCTATCAAAATACTATAAATTACATAAAATTTTATATTTAATATTTTGAAAGTAAAAACATTACATAAAAATACTGAATATTTTTATTTAGGTTATTAAGGGGAGCCCATTTTGAAAATGTGAAAAATTAAAAACATTCGAATTAAAATAAACATTAAAATCAGTGTTTAATTTAAATTTTTGTATTGCTAAATTATGTGGATTCATCTTAAACCAGAATGAGTGGGATCGTATCAAAAGTGTTTTTCGCTAAGAATGGCGGTTGACTTTCAGAATGCTTCTCTGATAACGGGTTCTGAACGCCCCAATTAATTACTTTTTTCACACTACATTTGAGGTTGTTTCAGAGCTTTGATAGTCAAGAACGAAAAGACTGGGAAAAACGAGTTATCTGGAATTTCCCTGTAAACTAGTGATGGTGACTATAACAGTTTACCGCCAGTTGAAAAAAAAAAAATTAACTATTAATGTTACTAGATTTAAACAGCTCTAAAATCTAACCGATGATTAAGATGTCGCATACGAATTATTTTTTCAATCAAACCCTTTCAAGTTTCTCCTGTATGCTAATTTTGTTTTTTTTTTTCCCTTAATAAATGTGTATCAGTATGAAAAAGAAGAAATAATTATCAAATGAATTACAAAGGGCAAATGTCAAAAAAGCTCGCTCAATTTGAGGACAATCTATACTAATAAAAAAAAAAAGTTTCGCTTTGTGTGTGTGTGTGTCTGTCTATGTGTATGCGATGGCTAGCAAAATCTAGCGTAAGTACGAAGCTGACAATTTTTGTGAAAGTAGCCCTAAGTCTCTTCTGATGCACCTCAGTTTCAGAATTTTAAAATTCTAATAATTGGTTGAGTTATTATTTAAAATTCGCAAATCTCTCTCATTAATAACTCATCTCGGCCCTTGCAAAAGGGAAAAAGTGATGGCGCACGCGCAGAAGCCTTATTTATGCATCGAGAGAAAATGAAGTTCAAAAAGAAGGAATTTTGGAAGTATTTTGTCATTATTTATTAACTTACATCAGTCAAACTGTTTAGTAGAGTTAAAAATGGATGACATGTTCTATAAGATCGCATTCTTATCTCTCAAATGCCGTAATCAATTGAAAAAATATCACAGTTAATCCTTTGATTTTTTTTCCCAAAAAGGCTCGTTTTTTCCGTGAAGCGTTTTTCTGTCCTGTTGCAGCGCCCCTCGAGGACGCAATTTTAGAGGTACCGACAAATTAAAAATTTGCTCTCAAAGCTAAAACCTTCTAATCGATGGTTTTAAAAAAATATGAATTTTAACCTTTTCAAATACACTGGCGAACTCTGTTCACTTCGCGTTTAATGGAGACGATATTTTTTTAACCCTAAAAGTAACAAAACGTCCATACTCTAACACACTTTACTTTGTACTTTACACTCCATACTTTTTTTTTTCTGTTTAGACCAGATCTCTATAGACCAGATATACATAACCTACAAAATTTTTTAAACGTTCGGACGGGTATAAAATATTTTTTACAAGATAAAATATGTGAAAAATTCGATGGAAATAAAAAATCTGAGTGTTTCGTCACGGTTTCGCCCCCAGGGCACAATTTTAGAGGTACCGACAAACCAAAAATATTTTCTTAAAGGTGAAACATTCTTCTAATCGATGTTATAATCGGCTTTTAAAAATAAGAATTTTAACCCTTTCAAATATACCGGCATGGAGATCACTTCGCGCCTCACGGTGACGATATTTTTCCTATGTTAAAAGTAACTAAACGTGCGTATTTTAACAGAAACTTTTTAGAGCATTTGGATAGATCAGATTTACGTCATCTGCAAAAATTTCGAAACGTTCGGACGAGTATAAATATTTTTATAAACTAAAATATATGAAAATATCTACGAAATCAGTAAAAACCTGGGTGTTTTTGCGCGGTAAAAAAAGACGTCTTAATTTAAGTATATGTGTGTGGTGATAGGGAGGGAGGGTATAAATATATTTTTTTAAATGGCCTTAAAATTTTTGCCCCCCCCCCCAGTCTTAGAGCCCAAGTTACGCCTATGGTAGACACACACACACATTCTAATTTATAGTCCAAGTGGCGACTGCAATAAAGCCTAGCTCATTTATCAAAGTGATGCGCAAGTAAAGCTTTTACAAAGAAGGTACACAAGCTCAGTTCCAGTGTGAATTTCCAACACTTACTCAATTCATTTATTAAAAGATAATATCGAAACTAAAATTAAGAACTTAGAATTCTCTATTGGAAAGCGTAGGGTTTTCTGCTTAAATCGGAGTACGATTTGTGCGAACCCACCAAAAATTACGGCTATTTTTAGACACTTCTTTAGTTCATTAATTAAAAGATGACAACAACGCTAAAATGTAACGCTTACTGATCTCTATGTATAGCTGAACATGTAGAGCTGAATAGTGAAGTCACGATGCAATTAGGAGAAACCATGCAAAACTAGAGCATATTTTGGGCAATACCTTAGTTCTCGAGAGTTTTCTTCGTATATGGGTATAAAATATAACATTGGATAGCTAAAGTACAAAATAGAAATTCGATCATAAAAAAATGAAGTTCTCATTTCCGGCTGAAGGGGGACTTAAAAAATCGAGAAAATATCCAAATACGCTATAATAATTCCGAGTAAATACCATTCAAAAGAGAGCAAAATTTACTGTATTGTCCTGCTAAATGATTGCCAGGTTAAACGATTGAATTTGGATTGCTTTTATGAGTGGATCAAAATCGTCATCGAACTTGGAAAATCGAGAAAATACACAAATTTTCCGTTTAAAATTAAATAACAAAAAAGCTTTAAGTAAAAAGTCATGTCGTATTTCTTCGATAGATGGCGTTATTGCTGAATGGCTCTGGTAATACTAACAAAGGTATAAAAAAAATCATATTATTATAGCTGTGAATACTAATCGAATCAAGCCATACTACAGCAGGTTTGAAACGTAACTTTTCAAGATCATTTTACAAAAAAAAAAAGTGTCAAGTTTGGTTGTGTATTCATTGGAAAAGGGAGATTCCAGGTGGAATATTATTTTAAAAACCATTAACAAATCTGTTAATTGCGAAACAGTTTTCAAACAAATTGCATCTAAAAGTATTTTTTTTTCTATTCGACAACGTCGTTCGAGTTGAAATTGTGCGGCGTTTAGAAGTTCAAAAAATTGCAGTAAAAGCGAAAGTTATTGGTCAAGTCGTTGGTATCGTCATGTCAATATGACATGTTACTCACGCATAGATGCCAACATCTCTTAATTATTCCGGAGTCTGATTCAAGACAAGCATGTTTTAAACCGGAAAATATATATAAGGAAATGTGTATTCTTTCTATAAGTACATTTTAGATTTCATTTTGAAATTTTTTGATTAAAATTTCCGGTATGTTCGCCATGGATCAGACTCCGAAATAATTAAGAGATGTTGGCATCTATGCTCACGGACATGCTTTTGCTACATAATATAGGTACAGTTATTATGAAAAATTTTGTGGAAAATTGGCTTAAATATTTTTAGTTTAAACTAACATTATTGCGATATTTAGTTACGTTTTCTATAATTTCATTGCACTTCACAAACCTGCCATTGGTGCATTTCGTCAAGAGAAAAAGCGTGTCAAGAAGCATTTAAATTTATGGTCATGTTTTTTTTTTTATTATGTGACTTTAAATAAAGCGAAACTGACATGAGCCGAAAAATACGTGAGATTTTGTTAGTGCTAGTAGATAACAAGGAGACTTAGAAGTAATTTCAGAATAACCGCATTCCACATAACAATGTGCTTAATTTTCGAATTTAGCAGCAAGTGGGCATGAGTGTCGGTAATATAACTACAGTTCGCCGATTAGGGCTTGATTTCATAAACTGATTAGCGATGACACCTAGTAGCTTCGATTACTTTTCAAGTATACAGTACATACCGATTAAACCTAATTTCAGATTGAATTGACTTTACTGTTTGGACAGATCTGCACCGTTTATATGTGTTTCGTTAGGGTTTTAGCATTTAAACATTTTAGCGTATAGGTTGCAATACGTTCTATATGATATAATGATTAAAATATTTCACTTATTTTGCTACACAAGTAACTCCTTAATTTCATTTATTCGTTCCACCCCAAAAGTTCGAATAGAAAATCCATGTAAGTTAGTTTTCATTTAATTATTGTATCCTGTAATATATATATATATATGTGTGTGTGTGTGTGTGTGTTTGTGTGTCACATTATTAGACCTAACTCCGTGATTTCCCTGTACTATTCTAAATTACTACTCTATATTCACTAATTCCTTATTCTTAAATAATCTCTATCGTTAACTCTCTTAAATTCTCTTAAATTTAATATCTCGTTTGCACAATTTACTTAATTATTACGCTTTTAATGTTCTTAAATTTAATGTTCTATTTCCGATCTGTCTCTATTTCGAATGTTCTTTTTAGCAGCCATTTTATTTTTATTCTGAGAGTTTTTCCTTTCCCGACCTTATTTCCGAGGCTTCCTTTTTACTATCAAATTCATCCACTCCCCTGTCAGTCCTCTTTTCATGGCGTGATATCCTTAATTATTAATTGGTTCAGGCGCGTACTACGTCATATTTTGTATTCCTACGCTTGTCGAACAAAAAGCGGATGCTCACGATTCTCCATCAGATTTTGATCGTATTTTCCAGCTGTAAAAACCTCCACCTTTTTACTGTTAATCTGTTCTTATCTCAAATCTTGTTTACCTCTATTTTTAATTACATCTACTTTTACTTAAACTTGATGAAGTACTATAGAGCGATGGTTCGACTACAACGAATCGGTGGAAACTGTTCTGCCGCAAGCTATTTCAATAAAATTTTGAGCTGATATCTGCTTCGTTTCAATTACTACGGGTAATCTACATTGGGACGATTTATTAGCCTGATTTACCACTCGATGACTGCCACAACTTTCGAATATACGAGCCGACTTACGACTGCTATGGTCTGTTTCCGCATACTACATTCCACGAATAATCTGGGATTGTGTTTCTTCAATCTACTTACTCCAATGCTTAAATGAGCAATCGTAATTTAAGATTGCCTACATCTACTATTTCAGCTTTTTCATCTACAATCGCATTGAAGCTAAAACTACATTTTCCTAAAATCACCATATAACGATCAGCTATTTTAGGTAGCTTTCTTTACAAAAAAGCTACCTATTGCAGCCGTTCGGAGGAAAGCGATTTCAAAAAATTTTGGTATATTTTCATCGATCATGACCCCCAGACCCCGAAACCACCCTCCGTTCAAAATTGATATATATATATATATATATATATATATATATATATATATATATCTATATATATATATATATATATATCTGACCTATGTCACACTGTAACTCCCGTAATTATGAACCGATTTCGATGTAATTCGGTGTGTACATAGTACATACCAATGTCTCGACCGAGTTCGTTGGCCAGCTTCATCCGCCGTTTTGTTTCAAAATGGCGGCCATTTAAAATTTTTAAAAAAATTTTAAACTTGAAATGTGGTACCAAAAAATTAAAAATGGAAAAATATTTTTTTCTTATGTATTTGACCTTTGTACAAAGATTCCGGAGCAGTTTTTGTTTCGTCTATATCTTAAAAAATGGCTGAGTTATAGCATTTTGAATTTCTAGCGTGGCTGACATTTTGAAACGTCCTGAACTTTGTCACGCGATAAAAGGCGTATTTATGAACCGATTTCGATGTAATTCGGTGTGTACATAGTACATACCAATCTCTCGACCGAGTTCGTTGGCCAGCTTCATCCGCCATTTTGTTTCAAAATGGCGGCCATTTAAATTTTTTTAAAAAATTTTAAAATTTGAAATGTCGTACCAAAAAATTGAAAAGGGAAAAATATTTTTTTCTTATGTATTTGACCTTTATACAAAGATTTCGGAGCAGTTTTGGTTTCGTCTATATCTTAAAAAATGGCTGAGTTATAGCATTTTGAATTTCTAGCGTGGCTGACATTTTGAAACGTCCTGAATTTTGTCACGCGATAAAAGGCGTATTTATGAACCGATTTGGATGTAACTTCGTTTATACATAGTACATACCAATGTCTCGACCGGGTTCGTTGGCCAGCTTCACCCGCCATCTTGTTTAAAAATGGCGGCCATTTAAATTTTTAAGAAAAATTTAAATTTGAAATGTGGTACCAAAAATTGAAAATTGAAAAAATATTTCTTCTTATGTGTTTGACCTTGATAAAAAGATTCGGGAGCAGTTTTTGTTTCGTCTATATCTTAAGAAATGGCTGAGTTATAGCATTTTGACTTTCTAGCGTGGCTGACATTTTGAAACGTCCTGATTCTTCTCACGTAATAACAGGCGTATTTATGAACCGACTTGGATGTACCTTGGTGTGTACATAGTACATACAAATATCTGGACCGAGTTCGTTGGCCAGCTTCATTCGCCATCTTGTTTCAAAATGGCGGCCATTTAAAAGAATAAAAAAATAAAAAAATTTAAATGAGATACCAAAAAATTGGAAAATGAAAAAGATTTTTTTTATGTGTTTGACCTTAATACAAAGATTCCGGAACAGTTTTTCTTTCGTCTATATCTAAAAAAAAAATGGCTGAGTAATAGCATTTTGAATTTCTCTTGTGGCTGACATTTTAAAACGACCTGATTTTTGTCACGCGATAACAGGCGTATTTATGAACCTATTTGGATGTAACTTGGTCTGTACATAGTACATACCAATGTCTCGACCGAGTTCGTTGGCCAGCTTCATTCGCCATCTTGTTTCAAAAGGGTTGCCATTTAAAAAAAATTAAATTTAAAATTCAAAATGAGGTATTAAAAATTTGGAAAATGAAAAAGATTTTTTTTATGTGTTTGGCCTTGATACAAAGATTCCGGAGCAGTTTTTGTTTCTGAAAATTTGTTCTTTTGTTGATATCTTAAAAAATGGTTGATTTATAGCACTTTGAATTTCTAGCATGGCTAACATTTTGAAACGATCTTGTATTTGTCACGCGATAACACACGTATTCGCCTATTTCGATGTAAGAAGGCATGTGGATAGTATACATCAACACCTCGACCAAGTTCGCTGGCCAGCTTCATCAGCCATGTTGTTTCAAAATGGCGGCCATTAAATTAAAAAATATATATATATTTAAAGTGAGGTGCAAAAAAATTAGAAATTGAAAAAGGTTTCTTTCTTAAGAATTTGATCTTGATATAAGGATTCAGGAGCATTTTTTGTTTGTCTTTACCTTAAAAAATGGCTCAGATATAGCAGTTTCAATTTCTATTGTGGGTGACATTTTGAAAAATCTGATTTTTTGCATGCGACAGCACTCCTATATATTAACCGATTCCGATGTGAGTGAGCATGTGCACAGCAATTACTAAGGTCTCGACCAAGTTCACTGCTTAGCCTCATCCACCATGTTGTCTTAAAATGACAGGCACTTTAAGAAATTGCCGAATTTGGCAGCCAAATATAAGTTACTTTAAAGAAAAGCAGCTTGGATAAAGCTGACTAATTTCGCGAAATTCTCATTCATTATATTGATAAAAATTAGTATTGAATCTCCTATATTCGGTTTCCACTAAATTGAGCTTCGTGTGTTTGCATGATATAAGTTGGCTTTTTTTAAATAAGGATTATGAAAGCTACCTCTTCCTCCCGGCACTGGCCGGAAGGACTTTTTAAATATTCACTACTGCATTACTTGTAACATTACAGCCAGTTACTTCGTTTCACTAGTTAACCTTCCAATGTTAGAATAATCTAACACACACACACATATATATATATATATATGAAAAAAACGGAAAACGTACTAGCAGAAAAGTTGCCGTATATTCTACGTTTTACACAAAACTTTCGTTTTGGTATTTTCCCGTTTTTAAGAAGAAAATTTTCCGTTATTCAAGACGGGAAATTTCTGTTTTTAGAAATAAACTAGTCGCATGTGCCAATCCCAAAACTTTCTTCTTTCTTATATATATTAATGTTTCAAAAGGTTGTTACACATGTTAAAATTTCAGTGTTATTACTTCAATACAACACCAACTTTGATTAAGATCATTGCAAGTGCTTGAAAATCGCCGGGTTAGCTGGGTACAAATTGCTCATCGCTGCATGATCTACGGAGCCAGTTTTTAAGCGGTGGGTTACGGTAAAAAGGCGGAGTCTCATCCCTCCTGCATCGTTGTGTTTGCCTAGCATTTCGGCCCAAAATTAACTTATGGTGCAACTTGTTTATCTGCGGCGCTACATTCTTTGCTTCACCCCCTCCAAAGCACCATTTTCATATGATGTCTGTACCAACAATTACGCTTGAAAACTCCAGGTAAATCCAACTAGATCGGGCAGTGGAGGCTCAGTTGGATGAACATCGAACTCGCAGCTGAAAGATAGCGAGATCAGTGCTTACCACTGGCTAAAATCCGCCATGTACGCTAATGGCGCCTAGTGCATGTAAAATCCGTCGTGGGTGCAAAGTCCTGCAAGTTACCTATGAATTATAGGTACCTCTGGAGGTGCTTGCCAGGTGAAGGCCTCGTTGCCTGAGCAAGGTTCCAAATCACAACATAAATTTGAGTAGCAATGTGCATGTGCCAAACAACAAGATATAAATGTTAAATAACCGGCATAACAACGCTCACAACTAAGCAATAGGCACTGCCGATACGATCAAGGCGCTCGTTAGGTTCCGATACCAGGTATTAAACTCGTTCAACTGGGGCTACCCGGCAGATAGGGGCCTGGTCATCGGTTAGAAAGAAAGAAAAAACAGCCGATTTGCAACAGAACTATGATTTTTTTTTTTACTTTTGTCTTAAATCTTGTGACAGGGCGTCTTCTGGAGTTTTTTAAAATTGATAAACTGTCGTAGATTAAGCTCAAGTGTAAATAGGACCCTAGACACAACTTATGCCCTCTACTTATACAAAGTCTAAACAAGAAAGAAAACAAAACATTGAACATGCACATATTTTGTAGCATATTCCAAATGAATAAAGTTTTAAAAGCAATACCAGTAAAATGATACTCATGGAAAAATAAAAGGATTTTCCAAAATTTAACCCGTTGCGGTCCTATTGAAAAGGACCTCTAGATTGTCTTTTGTGTAACTAATGGTAGAACCGGCACTGGATTATCAACACATCTTTGATAACTAAGTTCTTTAAATATCCTTCGCAGCCAAAGTCACATGGAGTGTGATCCGGTAAATGAGATAAACACCCAGTAGAGAATTAGCTGTCAATTTTTCGATCTTTGGCATTATTCTGACGTAGATTTTCTGTACTGTCTTTTTAGTTTAATTCCTATAGCTTGTAAATAATTTCATATAAAATTTTACTCTGTCTGTTTTTCGAATAGTAATCTTTTTCTTATTTTAAAAGCAGATTTTCTGCAATAAATGAAGCGAAAATTTCCGTTTGAAAATAGCGATGCTCGAAAATAAAGAAGGTAAACAACACTGCTCTATGTAAAAGCACAAGTGGCGCGTTTAGTGGTGAGTTTTACATTTTTTACTTACTGGAATTACTTTAATTTAAAAATTTTGCCACATTTAGTTATTGTTGAGTCCAATCATTTGAGAATAATGAACCTCCGAATACTGTAGTTTTAACTACACTGCTCAAAACAATTAAAGGATATTGCAGTTTTAGGTGGATTTTGTATCTGGTAAACTGTTTAGCTGATTGATACATGGTCGACAGACATAGTAGGTTATATGAGAATAAATTACACATGTTTGGCAGAAAAAATGCATTTTATTGCGCATTTGTGTACTAAAAGAAAAAAACACAATTTGTGCATATGAGAAAAAAAGAATAAGAAAAGGTGTTTTCTTCAAAGAAAATCATTTTCAGTAGGGGGTATGGTTTCCACGGGCGGCCAGCAACGTTGAACACCTTTGAGGCATGGACTCAATGAGGCTATTAATGACGAGTTGGGGTATTCTGCCCCACTCTTACAGAAGAGCTCTTTCCAGTTCTTGGAGAGTTTGTGGGGTTGTTGGCGGCCAGAAACCAGGGCCGTAGCAAGGTCTTCAGAGGCCCCCCCCCAAAAACATATTTTTCGGGTCCCCCCTCTAAGATTTTAGAGAAATATCTATATTTAATTTTCCACCCGAGTTCCATTGTATAACAACACCAGCGAAGTTTCGCTGGTCGAATTTTCCAAAACGAACTTCAAATTGAACGAATTTGTAGTTAGGCTGCACTGCTTTCGGCAGCGTACACCCATAGGGGCTATGTCCGCTCCGATCTCGAATCATACGAACCTTGAACTATTGTAATTTTTTTATTTAGATCCAGATTAAATTCAAATTTTTAACATTTCGTTCACGTTGCTGCAGGAACAGATTTGATATTTTTACAATGTGAATTTAATCAAAGGACTTGCAAAATTTAACTGAGAATTCTTCCATTTAGGAAAAAAATGTCAAAAAAATCGCCGAAGAACGCGAAAGAACGCCAAAAATTGCATAAAAATTTTTAAAGTTTATACAGATCAAACTTTACTCATATTGGGTTAAAAGATTAAAACCTTTTTTTTTTTTTTTTTTTTTTTTCTACGAATCTTAAAAAAGCTACCAGAAAAGTGAAAAAAAGCTGAAAATCACATAAAAATTCTCGAAAATTTTAAAAACAGCAGAGGAGAAAATTTGGCAAAAAAGTTTGAAACTGAATTCCTTTTACAAATGTAGAATTGCTAAGTATTGTTCATAAACAAAATAAATAAATAAAAAATATGGAAGTCGTTTTCGTATTTTCAATTTTCTCTTCAGTTTGACAATGCTATCCGCGTGGCCCAGACAGATTTTCTTTAAGCAGAAAATATTCACTTATAACAATTTTTTCCCCTCTCGGATTGGTGCCTTTTATTAAATACATATATATGTACAGATTTACTAATTAAAAAAAAATACTTTTGGGATGTTGTTTTCATATATTCCGGTTTTCTCCAGTTTAAAATTGTCACCCAAGTTGAAATTTAAGAAGAAAAAAAAATACCTTCGGATAGAAGGTACCTTTCTTTGATCAACGAAGACGGGTTTCCTAGTAGCTAATAATAAAGACAGACGTTTGTCTGTCCAGAGTTTTTCTTTGTCTGACAAGATGTTTTTCTGTTTCAAAAAGATGTTCTGTTTGACAAGATGTTTTTCTGTTTCAAAATTTGACAGGAAGGTTACCTGTAAGCCTGAAGTTGCTCGAAACAGGTTTTTAAATTTTTTGATTCGAATTTTTTTCATTTAATTTTTTACGATATTTTTTGTATTTTTTCGAGTTTCGTGCTTTTTTCCCCACATTCATAAAAGGAATCTATTTTCAATCCATCTTTTCATTTTAGCGGAATATAGTAAAGTAGTCTTCTTCGATTTTTAAATATTTCGCGAATTTTTTATGTGATTTTTAACTTTTTTTCGCGTATTTTTTGACATTAGTAAAAGGAATCAGGTTTCAGTCTTTTAGCCCGATGTACTAAATTTTGTCCTTTGCGATTTTTGAATTTTTCACGAACGTTTTTTTCCCCTTTTTAAGACCCCCGTGATTAGAAGAGATTTTATCTCACATTTGAAGAAACTTTCGTCTTTAGAAAGGAAAATTTCTAGAAATTTTGATGTTTTATTCGCGACTTCTTCGTGTTATGAAGGAAAAAGTCATGCGTAAAAGTTCAGTTTCAATAGGGAAAAGTACAATGCAGCAAAGTTGGCGGAACACTCCTGTAATTTGGTTTGACAAAAATGCATCTTCAAATTTAGTAAGGATGTTAGGTAATTTTTATGTTAGATTGGTGAGTTTTCTATATTTTCGCGGAAAATGAGAAAATCAAATCAAAGCTTTTTTTTGTGTGTGTGTATGAATGAAAGAAAAAGTTACGGAAAAAATCCTTCAATTTACTGATTTCTTTCTTTCTTTCTTTCTTTTTTTTTTCTTGGAGAGACAGTGTAAAAGGAACCCAGTTTCTATCTTTTATCCCAATATAGTAAAAATTTTGCCATCTGTGGCACGGATTTTTGACATCCCTAAAAGGAATCAGGTTTCAGTCTTTTAGCTCAATATAGAAAATATGTCCATAGAAATTTCTGAATTTTTTACGAACGTTTTATGTGATTTTTAACATATTTTTGTCTTTCACGGCAATTTTTTCACATTCCAGTTACAATCTTTTGGCTCGATATAATCAATTTTCTCTCAGCGATTTTTGAATTTTTGCCCAATTTTTTATAAGATTTTTACACTTTTTTTTTGCGTTTTGCGGAGTTTTTTGACATTTTTTTTCTGAAACCGAAGAATTATCCAGTAGATTTTGCTGCTGTCATAATTAAGCTGAAGTGGAAATATAACAAATTTGTTCCTGTAGCACTTGAGCTACGATGCTGGAAAAGTATACTTTTATCTGGACACTATCACTTTTATCGAAAAAATCATCGAAATTCGAAAAATATCGAAAAATTCAATGATTGTTTGATTCAAGATCGGAGCGGGAATATCCGGAAAAGGTTTACGCTGCGAAAGGCAGTGAAAGCCCCCAATGGAGAACTCCAAAAAATGGGTTCTTTTTTTAAAAAAGCAATTAGCGAAGCGCTGCTAGTAGATTAAATAAATACACGATGTAATTTATGTATAATTAACATAAGTAATTTATCGAGACAAGAGAAATGAAATGTTCAAAACGAAACAGGTCGAACATAAGTGGATAGGCGGCATATGCAATGCACATAGATGTCCGCTTATTGGGGTCCCCAACGAGATTAAGAAGCATATATTTTTTGAACATTTGAAAAAAAAAAATGAGGCTTAAAAGTTTTGAATCTTGAGTTCCGAATTTTGTTCACTTTTAAGAGCGGCCCCAAAAAAGAAAATTTATAAAGTATTTAGAGCCTGCAAAACTTCTTTCATCTGGGCACCTTTAAAAAGAATGGCAGCTATAGAAAAAAGGGGCATGTCTGTTTTGGTTAAAAGAAGTAATAGTATTAAGAAAGTTATTGGGGTCCCAACGAGATTATAAAGCATATTTTTAAAACATTTGAATAATAAAAATTGGGCCTAAAAGTTTTGAATCTTGAGTTCCAACTTTTCCTCACTTTTATGGGCGGCCCTAAAAAGTCAATTAAAAAAGTATTTAGAGCCTGCAAAATTTCTTTCATCTGGGCACCTTTAAAAAGAATCGTGACTGTAGAAAGAAAGCACATTTGGTTGAAGGAAGTAATAGGATTAAGAAAGTTTTGAAACTTATTGGGGCCCCCAACGAGATTAAAAAGCATATTTTTAAAACATTTGAATAATAAAAATGGGGTCTAAAAGTTTTAAATCTTGGGCTCCAACTTTTCCACCCGTTTATAGGGGGCCTTAAAAAAGACAATTCAAAAGAATATAGAGCCTGCAAAATTTCTTTCATCTGGGAACCTTTAAAAAGAATGGTAGCTATAGAAAAAAAGGACATGTCTGTTTTGGTCAAAAGAAGTAATGGTATTAAGAAAGTTTTTAACCTTGTTGGAGCCCCCAACGATAATAAAAAGCACATTTTTAAAAAATTTGAATAATAAAAATTAGGCCTAAAAGTTTTGAATCTTGAGTTCCAACTTTTCCTCACTTTTATAGGGGGCCCCCAAAAAGTCAATTAAAAAAGTATTTAGAGCCTGCAAATTTTCTTTCATCTGGGAACCTTTAAAGAGAATGCTGGCTATAGAAAGAAAGTCCATATCTGTTTTGGTCAAAAGAAGTAATAGTATTAAGAAAGTTTTGAACCTTGTTGGGGCCCCCAACGAGATTAAAAAGCATATTTTTAAAACATTTGAATAAAAAGATGGGGCATAAAAGTTTTGAATCTTAGGCTCCAACTTTTACTCACCTTTATAGGGGGGCCCTAAAAAAGACAATTAAAAACGAATTTGGAGCTTGCATTTTTTTTTTCATCTGGGAACCTTTAAAGAGAATGATGGCTATAGAAAGAAAGTGCATATCTGTTTTGGTCAAAAGAAGTAATAGTATTAAGAAAGTTTTCAACCTTATTGGGGCCCCCAACGATATTAAGAAGCATATTTTTAAAACATTTGAATAATAAAAATGGGGTCTAAAAGTTTTGAATCTTGTACTCCAACTTTTCCTCCCGTTTGTAGGGGCCCCTAAAAAAGACAATTCAAAAAGAATTTAGAGCCTGCAAAATTCCTTTCATCTGGGCACCTTTAAAAAGTATGGTAGCTATAGAAAAAAAGGGCATGTCTGTTTTGGTCAAAAGAAGTAATAGTATTAAGAAAGCTTTGAACCTTGTTGGAGCCCCCAACGATATTAAAAAGCACATTTTTAAACCATTTGAATAATAAAAATTAGACCTAAAAGTTTTGAATCTTGAGTTCCAACTTTTCCTCACTTTTATAGGGGCCCCCAAAAAAGTTAATTAAAAAAGTATTTAGAGCCTGCAAAATTTCTTTCATCTGGTCACCTTTAAAGAGATTACTGGCTATAGAAAGAAAGCACATATCTGTTTTGGTCAAAAGAAGTAATAGTATTAAGGGAGCTTTGAACCTTATTGGGGCCCCCCAACGAGATTAAAAAGCATATTTTTAAAACATTTGAATAAAAAGATGGGACCTAAAAGGTAAAAGTTTTGAATCTTAGGCTCCAACTTTTCCCACCTTTATAGGGAGCCCTAAAAAAGACAATCCAAAAGAATTTAGAGCCTGCAAAATTTCTTTCATCTGGGAACCTTTAAAGAAAATGCTGGTTATAGAAAGAAAGAACATTTGTTTGAAGGAACTGATAGTATTAAGGAAGTTTTTAAACTTATTGGGACTCCCAACGAGTTTGAAAAGCATGTTCTTTAAACATTTGAATAAAAAAGTGAGTTAAGTGAGTAATAAAAATTAGACCTAAAGTTTTGAATCTTGAGTTCCAACTTTTCCTCACTTTTATTGGGGGCCCCCAAAAAGACAATTTAAAAAGTATTAAGAGCGTGCAAAATTTCTTTAATCTGGGAACCTTTAAAAAGAATAATGACTATAGAAAGGAAGCACATTTGGTTGAAGGAAGTAATAGTATACCGAAGTTTTGAAACTTATTGGGTTCTAAGTGAGTTTTAAAAGCATATTTTTAAAAAATTTGGATCAAAAAATGGGCTTAAAAGTTTTGAATCTTGGGCTCCAACTTTTTCGCATTTATATAGGGGGCCCTAAAAAAGACAATTCAAAAAGAATCTAGAGCCTGCAAAATTTCTTTCATCTGGGCCCCTTTAAAAAAATGGTTCCTGTAGAAAAAAAGCGCATATCTGTTTCGTTTGATGGAAGTAATAGTATTAAAGAAGTTTTGAATCTTTGGTTTCACCTTTTTTGCCCATTGATAGGTGCACCCCAAAAATACTAAAATGCCATTTTATTTTTTAAGTAGAACTTACAGCCTTCAAAAACTTTTATAAAAAATGGTGGATATAGAAGAAAAGCACATATCTGTTTTCTATTTATAAATCTAATCAAGATCTTTGACAAAAAAAAAAAAAAAAAAAAAAATGAATTTCGATAAAACAAAATAAAATATTATTAAAAATTCATAAAAAAATAATTAAAAAAAAAAAAAAAAAAAAAAGCATTTGGCTGAAAGGTAGAATAGCTCACTACTGGGCCCCTGACTTTGCTCAGCCCCCCCCCCCCCTACGGCCCTGCCAGAAACTCGTCTTCCTAGAGCGTCCCAAACGTGCTCGATTGGATTCATGTCTGGAGAACACGCTGGCCATTCCATTCGAACGATTCCTTCCTCGAAAAGGAAATCCTCCACCAGGTTTGCACGATGTGGCCTGCAGTTATCGTCCATTAAAATGAAGTTATCTCCAATTGCTGCAGCGTAAGGGACTACAATAGGTCTGAGGATCTCATCCCTATATCGGCGACCAGTCAGAGCTCCATCTCGAATGATGTAGAGGTCAGTGCGCCCGTCAATGGTGATGCCACCATACACCAACACTCCTCCACCGCCAAATCTGACACTTTCGTGCACGAACGCAGGATTATTCCTACTGCCACGGTCCCTCCAGATGAAAATACGCCTATTATCCGGATGCACAGAAAAACGGGACTCGTCAGAAAACAGAATATTGCTCCATTCATTTCTCCTGCAGTTGACATGCTCGGTTGCCCACTCCCTGCGGTCGCGACGATGCCTTGATGTTAATCTAACACATACCATCGGTCGGCGAGCATACAGACCTACAGCATGGAGCCGGTTTTGGACAGTCTGAGTTGAAATCGTGGTGCCTGTAGCCGAGCGAAGGTGTTGTTGGAGAAGAGTAGCGTTCATGGTTCGGTGTCTCCGAGCTGTTAACGCTAAATACCGATCTTCATTGGGCGTTGTTGCCCATCTACGACCTTGCCCTGGTCTTCGGCCTGCACATCCACTCTCCAAAAAACGGTTCCAGATTCTGGAAATGACACTTTGTGACACTCCAATGGCTTGCGCTACTTCGGCTTGAGTTTGGCCCCCTTCTAACCTACCAAGAATTCTCAAAGCTTCTGAATCTGTCAAATGACTTCGCTGAGACATCGTACTCATCGAAACAAAGCAATCACTGAATGCCGATCATCCTTGTCTTCATTCTCTTTTATCCAGTTGAAAGTCAAATTTCATTCGCTGCCGCTGAAGCGACGTTTTTGACGTCGAACTCAAAATTTGCATACTCCACAGTTTGAAAACCAGAAAAATTTGCATTTGTGATTCTCTTCTTCTATTTTCGGCAAAAAAAATTTCGTTTATATCTTTATTTTATATAAAACTTCAAATATCCTTTAATTGTTTTGAGCAGTGTATATGGACCCTTTAATTTATATAACGAATATTTATATATTTATAAAAGAATACTTATGCTCTTTTATTTTATCCAGTTTTTTTAAGTGGCTAACAAGAAAACAAAACTAAAATGCACTTAATTTTAAATGATACATTGTTCTCAGTGTTATTTTCATAGTGAAATTTCATTTTTAAGGATAACTACTAATAAAGAATTTATTATCTTTAAAATAAATCTTATTTATCGAAATTAAAAATAATCAATTATAATTTACTCACATATTGCATGTTTGAAATATTGGATTTGTACTTTTAAAATTTAAGCAGAATGAAAGACATTATTGGTATTGATTTTAAAGTAATTTCTGAAACTATTGGAAAAACGAAATAAATAATGTGTTAAATATTTTGATCATCTTTTAGTAGATAGATCACTTTCCGTGTTTAACATAGTTATAAATATTTAATTTTATTTAAAAAGCACAATGGTCTTTTTACTTATTTAAAATGAAATATCTATTTATCTATTTATCTTTAAAAGAGACATATGTTTAAGTTGGATAAAATATATATTTTTATAGGCATAATAAACGTTTCAATTATTTTTTTACATGCGATCTGGTACTCGTTGTATGTCAATCTGAATTAGAGTGTTGGTAAATAGCGTAGTTCTTAATGCCAGGTATCAGAAGTCTACGATGCTAACGAAAAAGGCAGGGTACCGCGGTGCATTCCACGTATCTTTTTTTACAGACCACTAGAGTGACGTGTTGCTCTTTTCTTACATTTGCATTGGTGCATTAGATCATCACGTGACATTCGAGAACAGCGGTCTGTAAAAAAAGATATCCGTAAAGCACCGAGGTAGCCTTTCTTTCTCATTAGCCTTGAGAAGTCTATGAGTGATGTACGTAAGTGTGAGGGTGGAACTTTTGGCTCTACGTGAAGCCTTTTATTGGCATTAAAGCAATGTGACACAAGGGCCTTCTAATTGGTTTTGGAGCTATCTAAGAAGGGTTTCGTTAGGTGGGATATTAACCCCTTAATTCTCGCTCCCGTGATATTCTCGGACTGTGTCTTTTATTCAGATTGTTTGATTCCCACCAGTTTTATAAATTAGTGTAATTGACTTTATTATGGTTTCATTTTACCTGTCATTAAATAAAGTGAATATTTTTTTTTTCTAAAAGAGTGGTACCAATAAGCAATCTGAATATTTAAACCGTAACTTAATGCGATCGTTAACGAGTTAAGAAAAATTCCCGAAATCTTTTACTGTCAAATAGACCAGTAATATGACAATAGAGCAGTTCCGAATCGCATGACTCGGAAGGTGCGAATAGGTTCTAACTGTTATCTCTTCCGTGGTTGTACCCGCACGATTGAGACATTTTAAGTTTTCGGTATTGGAATTTCTTCTTATATTTTATTGAAATTTTTGTGTATAGTGCCAGAATCAAAGCAGCTGATTATCTCGTGCTCGTGAGTGCGAAAATGTATATTTAAGATATCCAATGTCTAGTTTTGGAATATTTTCCTGTCACTTTCTGACTCAGGGGTGGCAACCTTTTCTTTGACTGCGGGTCACAATCAAAGAAATTGTGTGTATTAGGAAGACGTTTCGGGTCACTGGCATTTTCATTTTAAAACTTTTTAAAACTTTTTTTTTGGTGAATAATAAGAAAAATTGTATTGAGAAAATACTTACAATTCTTTTTTTTTAAATTTCAAACATAAAAATTAAAATTAAAATTATTAGTGCCAAAATCAAAGCAGCTGATTGTCTCGTGCTCCTGAGTGCGAAAATGTATACTTAAGATATCCAATGTCTGGTTTTGGAATATTTTCCTGGCACTTTCTGACTCAAGGGTGGCAACCTTTTTTTGACTGTGGGTCATAATCAAACAAATTGTGTGTATTAGGAAGGCGTTTCGGGTCACTGGTATTTTCATTTAAAAACTTAAAAGTTTTTTTTGGGGTGAATAATAAGAAAAATTGTATTGGAAAAATAATTACAATTCTTATTTTTTTTTTATTTAAAACATAAAAAGAAAAGAAAAATTATTATAAAAAGAAAAATAACTGAATGAACTTTACTCTTTAATATTAATGGCTCCCCTGATACTGAACTTGTGACGTTAATTCAGTCAAATCTGGCTTATAGTAGTCGCCTTAAGACGAATACAGGCATGTGAATTTTCTGTTGTTAAGCTGCTCCTCTTATAACTTAAAATAAATTTGATGTGTGAAAATATTTGATTTGTACTTATACGTTGAACCAAATGCGGACAAATGGCAAAGCCAGTTATTTTCAGAGATGAAAACGTCGTAGGAAGTAATTCCAAACATGTTGGCATCGTGGAAAGATAATAACTAGACGACTTTGCATTGAAAAAAGGCAAAGGCAAGGCGAAGATTTCAAAAGCAGCGATTGGACGCTGCCTTCCACCGCGCCTTCGTTCGTCCAATCGCTGTATTCGTTATGCATGTTCATTGTAGTTTCACTGGTCTGAACCTGCAACTTTGTAATCAAACAAAATTGCTATAGTTACTATTTATTTTCAGTTTATTTTTTTATGTATTTTTCAAGTATTCGTTTCATATTTATGTTTTATAATTTATTTTTATATATTGTACTTTTTTTCGGAACGCCAGTGGGTCACTTAAAGTTATGAAAAGGGTCACTCGGTCACCTGAGGGTCATAGGTTGCCGACTCCTGTTCTATCTTTTATTCCAGGGATGGCACTTCAGGATTTTCTTTTTTTTTGGGGGGGGGGGGAGGGGGGACTGCGAGGAAGCAGGAATATATTTGATCTTGTTCTGCACATCTGAGAAGCATGTAATACAGTTTTTTTAGGACTGGCCTTAGAAGCTGTGGGGGTAGGGGGTGGGCGACTTGAAACAATTTTGGTCGGCCCCAGGTCAAGACAGTGGTGCCCACAATTAAGCACTTCTATACATTACGAGATCTCCATCTAACATACAACCAATGTTCACATAATCATCAAATTATTTGTTCCCTTTAGGAAATAACATTAAAACTAATGTTGCAATAAGTTGCCACAAGTGTGCAATAAGTTGTGTCCTATAATCACAAAAGCTTGCATCGTGTAATAAAATTACACAAACTACTACTGCTCGCTCTAAAACATAAAATATTATATTATACGTATGATACTATTGCAATGGGTTGGTGTGCTAAAAAAAAAAAAAAAAAAAAAAAAAAAAAGAAAGAAAGTAGATTACACTCTAGTGCTGGGTTCATTTGAAACAATCGATGCGACCTGTTTGTATTCTCACATATGTATTTTAAAGTAAATAAAGTATTCAGTAAGGATAAATGTTTCTGACGTTAAAAATGTTGCAATATCAACGCTTCAGCAAATATTATAGATACTAATTATTGGCTTCCGTGCTTAAACTGTTTATTTAATGATGATGTTTGTATTTTAGTCAAATCTGGCAGGCTACTTTAGCTTTTGTGGTATTTTTTTTTTGGTAAGTTTCGTAAGAAATACTACCTATTACATTCTGTCCTATGTTGGAATTTCTGAAATATTTTTGCAGATCTAGGCCGATCATGACCCCTAGAACCCAAAACCACACCCAGCTCAAAACCTTTTCTATTTATGTATCTCTCTCTCTCTCTCTCTCTCTCTCTATATATATATATATATATATATATATACTACCTTTTTATGGGCACGATAAATTCCATAATTCTCCGCAAATCTCACAACTTCTTAATTATAATACACATCAAATCAGTTTAAAATTATTATTACTTCTAGGAAAAGGACCAAAAATTTATGTATTACAAATTTTTGATAAAATTAAAAATGGGCTGTAGGAGCGAAAAAATAGGATTTTAGGGGGAAAAAAATTCATAACTTCGATAATTCTCAAGATATGAAAATCACTTAAACTTATTATAAACCTTCTTAATACTATCTACAACTTTTATACTGAAAAGTTTTTGATAGGACCAATTCTTACCGAAAAAAAAAAAAAATAAATAAAAACGAAAAAAAAGGGGGGGGGGTTGAAGAAGAAAAAAAATCATAACTTCGTCAATTTTCAAGATACCAAATTCACTTAAGCTTATTATAAATGTTTTTAATATTATCTAAAACTTTTACATTGGCAAGGTTTTGATAGGACCGCTTTTACAGCAAAAACAAATTAAATAAAAATAGGGATTGAAAAAAAATTATCGTATTAACATGATTCTGATAAAACCAGGTTTTACAGAAAATGAAATTAAAAACTCGTCAAAAGTGGCCAGATAAAATTATTAAACTGGGTTTAACCCTAATCTTCATTTAGTGTTTGTTGGTGAAATTAGTACTTAACTTCGAAATCTACCCCCACTTGTAAACCGAGCCGACAGGGATTTTTTTTTTTTTTTTTTTTTTTTTTTTTTTTTTTTTTTTTTTAGTCTGATATATGATAAATGGTATATTCTAAATTATCAAATTACTTGGTGTGTGTGCGTGAGGAACTACCCCCCTAGTCTCTTCCAAATAGCGCCCTAGTTTATTCTGTCTGATTGTATGTATCTAGCTGTACGTTTAATGCATTCAATTGTTTTTTTTTTGTGAATTTCTGTATGACATATAAAGGACTGTTCTGTTATCAGTTATGAACAACACGAGCCCAAAACCGAAATATATAGAACGTTTATTATATTAATAAAATTAAAAAAGAAACGTATTTTACTTAATTTATTGTTAAATTAAAGAGTCAAAATATTTAAAAATGTTAAATTAGAAAAGATGAATGTGTTTAATTTGTTAAATTAGAAAAGAAGAATATGTTTAATTTGTTAAATTAGAAAAGAAGAAAATGTTTAATTTTATTATAATTGGTTAAATTCTAAACAACATACATTTAATTTTCCATTATAGTTTTAAAAAAAAGAATAAAGAATTTATATAAAATAATATATTGAACTTTATATATGTTTATTAAATTGAAATATATACATTAGAAAAATAGAATGACGCGAAATTTACAAAGTAGAGCATCATACACTCTTTCTACTTCTTCAGATCGCAAATTATGCTCCGAGAGCATTAATTAAACATAGTTTGAATAAATAGTTCATTTTTTACAAAACTGACATTTATACTAAATAAAGAAACATAATTTACATTAATCGTTTGTGTTACACTTGAAAAATTGTATTTGCACTCCTGATATCATTAAAATAAATTAAGTAGTTATTTATTCCTATTGATTTTTCCAAACAGTTTTTTTTTTCAAACTATGGAATGAAGGAAAATGGCATTTCCATTAAGTAAATTAGATTTCCTCCAGGCGTCGTAATAGTTCATTCGAGATGTTGTTTTTTCTGTTTAACTGCTTTAGTATCGGGCATAATTGGGTACAAATATTTTTATGCTGACCTTCGATAATGAAGAAAAGATATAAAATGTTGAATATTTATTAAATGAAGAAATTTGTTTAATTCGAGTCTTTACTTTTCAGTAAAACTAGTGAATAAAGAATATATAAAAAAGAATATATTGAACTTTATATTTGTTTCTTAAATTGAATTATATAAATCTAGAAAACAGAATGACCTGAAATTTACAACGTAGAGCATCATACATTCTTTCTACTTTTTCAGATCGCAAATTATGTTCCGACATCGTTAATTAAAAATCGTTTGAATAAATAGTTCATTTTTTACAAAACTGACATTTATACTAAATAAAGAATCAGAATTTACATTAATCGTTTATGATACATTTGAAAAAGTTTATTTGCACTCCCGATTTCATTCAAATAAATTAAGAGTTATTTATTCATGTTGTATTTTCCAAACAGTTTTTTCAAACTGTGGAATGAAGGAAAATGGCATTTCCATTCAGTAAATCAAATTTCCTCCAGGCGTCGGTCGTAACAGTTCATTCGTGATGTTGTTTTTCCCTGTTAAATTGCTATAGTATCTGTCATAATTGGTACAAATATTTTTATGCTGACCATAGATAATGGATAAACAATATACAATATTAAAACTTTATTAAATGAAGAAATTTGTTTAATTCAACTCGGTGTACAGGTGGCGGTCAAAGTAACAGAATAAAGGATGATACACCGAAAAAAAAAAAAAATTGGGTACTCAAAATTGAGTAAAAAGTGCTCAATTTTAAATACGTAACATACCCAAAATAGCTCCGATCCAAATGTACTCAAAATTGAGAAACACATGTCCTCATTTTTGAACCCATAGTTGTGTTCAAATATGAATTGTTATGTACTTCCCCCTTGAACCTACAAATTAAAGTAAAAAATGTACTGTGAAATTTCGCAAACCCCTTCTGTTCTCAGCCAGACTGATTAGGCGCCAGTGATCCCAGGTCACGTGGTCTGACTAGAGAATTAATATTAAAAAACATTTTTCTTTCTTGTTCCTTTTTTTAGTTGGTTTTGTGAATGTGAATCTTGAACGCAGCAGGTAATAAGCTGCGTATAGGTTTTTTATCGTGGTCTTCTATTAGAAGAAATGATGTTTAATTTAACAAGTTGGAAATTGCTCGTCAAACGTGGCAAATGAGGTGCGTTCGTACTATAACTAGTTTTATAATTATTTTTTGCACCCCATATTGTACTGAATGTATAATTTTTTGCACTTCATAAAGCGCATAGTCTGATACATCATTAAAATGCACTTCCAATATTTTTTTCCCATTCCCCGTAATGTAACGGAACACTTTTGACTGTCCCTGTAATTAAACTATACATCCGATTTTCCTAAAATTTGAAATAGCTCAACGAAATTTTGCAACAATTATATATTTAAAATTTCAGACCATTCGGAAGGCTGTAATATCATTAAAATGCACTTGCAATAATTTTTCCCATTGGCCGTAATGTAAAGAAAAACTTTTGACTGTCCCTGTAATTAAACTATACATCCGATTTTTCTAAAATTTGAAAGGGCTCGACAAAATTTTGCAACAGTTATATCTTTAAAGTTTCAGATCATTCGGAAGGCTCTCATATCATTAAAATGCACTTGCAATAATTTTTCCCATTGGCCGCAATGTAAAGAAAAACTTTTGACTGTCCCTGTAATTAAACTATACATCCGATTTTCTTAAAATTTGAAAGGGCTCGACAAAATTTTGCAACAGTTATATCTTTAAAATTTCAGATCATTCGGAAGGCTCTAATATCATTAAAATGCACTTGCAATAATTTTTCCCATTGGCCGTAATGTAAGAAAAAACTTTTGACTGTCCCTGTAATTAAACTATACATCCGATTTTCCTAAAATTTGAAAGGGCTCGACAAAATTTTGCAACAATCATATATTTGAAATTTCAGACCATTCGGTTGGGTAGTTTTTGCTCTGTTACATGCGGACAGACGGACGGACTGAACGACGACTATAGGTGCTACGTATTTATATAATTACGAACGCACCTAAAAAAAGGGGAAATTTGTTTCCGAATATTAAATTATGCTATTTTCGTGGCTTCTTTTATAGAAGAACATAATTGGTGAAATTTTAATATGATTAACTTGAATTCCCAGTGTGGAATATTTACATGTTTTTAAAGAAATAGTATCCAAATGTTTTCATTGTAAATACTGTAAATATTTATAAGTGTAAATAGAATTAACAAAGTTTTTAATCATCCTGTGCTTGACTTGGACTTATACTGAACAACACCAGCGCCATTTTCAGTTGTGAAATATGTTTTATTATTTTAATGTGATTTTATATGAATCGTGAAGTCTATAATTAAGCTCTCCCAACCTTGGATTTAAATTGTGATAACGTGAAATTTCGTGGATTATATGAAGATTATTCTTCATGTTTTGGTGCCTCAAGACCCGGAAAAAAGGTAAGAAATACCTTTATTATTCTGCATGACTGTTGATTTCTTGAAAATATACATTTTTCATGATCATTTATTTTGAAAATTGAATTTAAATTTAAACATGGATAAGCCTGATAAGCTTAAAAGTAAAAGAGCTACTGTTCGTGCAGCCATTACGAAATTAATCACAAAATGTGATACATTATTATCTGTTGATATTGATAAAACTGATTGCGATTCTTTAATGGAATCGTTAGAGCTCGTAAATGAAAAGGAAGCTCTACTAAAGGAATTAGATTCCGAAATAGATGAGCTAATTCAGGAAAAAACTGAATATGAAAAAGAACTAAAATCGGTAGAAGAATATTCTGAAAAAATATCCAGTTTGAAATTTAAAATTAAGATGAGGCTTAAAAAATGTAAAATCGAAACTGAACCAAAAGTTTTACTAGAGTCAAGTAACGGTTCAAAAATCGGAAGTAAACCAGTTTCGGCAGTGAAGCTTCCTAAACTTAACATAGAAAAATTTTCTGGTGATGAAGCCAGTTCTTAGAATTTTTTAATTTATTTACTAGTGCGATAGATTCAAACGAATCGTTATCAAAAATTGAAAAATTCCAATATCTCAAATCTTTGTTGTCTGGTCCTGCATACAATACTGTATCTGGTTTTGAACTGACAGATCAAAATTATTCAACTTGTTTGAAGTTGTTAGAAGAAAGGTATGGTAAGCGAGAAAATATAATAAACTGTTATATGAACAAAATCCTGAATCTTGAGCCAGTAAAAACCTCTAACAATGTTACTTCTTTAAGGAAGTTGTACGATAATATTGAAACTTCTATGAGAAATCTTGATGCATTAGGAGTAACATCAGGCTCCTATGGCCATTTATTACTACCCTTATTATTACGATTATTACCCGAAAATTTGATACTAGATTTCCATCGAAAACGTGACCCCGATAAGGACTGTGAAGTCACCGATTTAATAAATTTTATTAAAACGGAATTAAGATGTCGTGAAGCTACTAATTTAGTAAATAATTCCCAAAGCAAAGCTTATGAAAAATCTAAAACTAAATATGAAAATTCTTCAAGTAAATATCAAAATTTTCCTCAAAAGAAAAATATACCTTCAGCTGCTGCTTTAAATACATCTACAAAACAGTTTTGCATATTTTGCAAGTCTTCTGATCATGTAGGACTAAATTGTTCGAAATTCACTGACGAACAAAAACGATATAAATGAAAGAAAGAAGGTCGCTGTTACAAATGCTTTTTTAAGTCACATTTATCTGTAAACTGTAGAACAAAAATTAACCCTTGTTCCAAATGTGGTAACACTACCCATGGTCCTTTGTTTTGTTTTAAAGAAACAGCAAAAGAAAATTCTGAAAAAGAAATGAAAGGTGCAATTGTATCTATGATGTCGGAACAAAAATATAAACAAAATAAATCTACATTATTGCAGACTTGTACAGTTTCTGTGTCTGCTGGTAAGGAATGCTTGTTGGCTCGCGTTTTATGTGATAGTGGTTCAGAAAAATGTTTTGTGAAGAGATCTCTAGTACAAAAATTAAAATTGAAGCCATTGCGAAGAGAAAATTTATTAGTTTATCCTTTTGGGCGGAGACGCCCTTATGAATCTTGTTATGAAGTAGTTTCTCTTGAATTATCCAGTGTTGTGCAACCTATTAACTCGATAAATATCGAAGCACTAGTGGTTGATAATATAACTGGAGCTTCTGTGAAAACTCTAGAACCAGAACTTCTAGAGGTAATGAGAACAAGAGGCTTTAAGCCTGCTGATACAGGTCTTGAACAGGAAATAAATATTTTGCTAGGGTCTGACTTTTTGTGGAAAATATTAAAGGGAATCGAGGGAAAATTGACAAAAGAATTATACGTTGCAGAAACTATTTTCGGCCATACGGTGCAAGGGCAGATAGAGTCAAATAAAAAAGAAGTAGCTTGTTTACGTGTTTCAGTTGAAAATATAAATACTCAGCTGAAAGCATTTTGGGATCTTGAATCAATTGGCATTGCTGAAAGCAATGAAAAGAACATTACCGATCATGAGGTAATAAAAGAATTTAAAGAAAATTTAAAATTCGTAAATGGACGTTATGAAGCAAAATTATTGTGGAAAAATTCTCGTGAATTGCTTAAAAATAATCTTGAAGTAGCAAAGAATCGGTTTTCTAGTTTAGAAAATAAATTCTTGAAAAACGATTCTTTAATTAAGGAATATAACTCCATTTTGCTAGAGCAGTTTAATGAGAGTGTGATAGAATTGTGCATCGAGAAACATTTTAATAATTCCTATTACATGACCCACAGACCTGTTATCCGTGACGACAAAACTACAACAAAAATGCACATGGTCTATGATGCTTCTTCCAAATATGGTGATTCTCTATCATTAAACGAATGTTTGTATCATGTCCCTAACTTGAATTCTAATGTTTTAGATGATGAAAACATTCCTGTTTCGAGTTTCGAACCCCCAAATACTTCCTTGAAAATTTTAGTATTGATCTGGAACAATACAGAAGATAAATTAGGACTAGAATTACGACCCTTGTTAGAAAAATTAAATAATGATTCTTCTACTAAACGCAATGTTTTGAAAATTGCAACTATGTTCCTTGATTCAGCTGGATTTATTGCCCCTTTTGTTTCTGGTGAACTAGAAAATGATTGGAAAAATTGGCTTTCAGAAATCCCTGATCTCGCTCACTTGAAAATTCCCTGGCAGTATTTTAGCAACCTGATCATGGAAAAGGAGCATCTCCAGTTGCATATTTTTCCTGGTGCTAACCCTAATGTGTATGTTCCTGAATTTCTTTCCTTGCCCGAAGATCAGTGCCCTAGCGTTAAAATTGTTGCTACACAATTACCTGATGTTTCTAAAGAGAAGTCTCAAAAATCAGCAACCGTTTCTTGTGTTGTTCAAACAAATAAAGCTGATGAAATTCCTATTTTTAATCTTGAAAAATATAGCTCCCTAAAGAAATTGTATCGAGTAACTGCTTGGCTATTTAGATTTATTTCTAATATAAAATTAAAGATAGAGAAAAGAGATTTTTCAGAATTATCAGCTGAGAAAATTTTACATGTTGAAAGTTTTTGGTTAAAGCTGGCGCAGGAAGAAAGTTTTCCTGAAGTTATAAAATCCATGAAATGTAACAAGAGTATCCCTAAAGAATTGAATCTTCTACAGTTAATTCCTATGTTGTCAGATGAAGGTTTGCTATTCGTACGAGGACTGTTACAAAAGTCTGATTCCTCATTTTATGAAAAACATCCCTTTGTGATTCCTGCAAAACATAATTTGACTGAATTAATCGTGAAAGATGCACATGAAAAAGTTTTTCATTCAGGAGTGCCCAGTACATTAGTATCAACTCGTGAAAAAAATTTGGATTTTAAGATCCAGACAATGCATAAAATCAGTCCTAAACAAATGTGCAATCTCCAAGAACTTTAGTGTTCGCCCTGGTCAACTAGTTATAGCAACTCTAAAGCATATCTTGTGTTTACCTGCAACCAAGGAATCCTTAGTGAAACGCTTCCGTTTGCGCGAGACTCTTCTGAATCATTTTTGGAAGCGCTTGAAAAATGAGTATCTTCTCAACTTACAATCTGCTCACTACACGGACCAGAATAAAACTTCTGACTTTGAAATATATGATGTGATTTTTATGCATATGAACATGTATCAAGAACTTTCTGGAAGTTAGGTATTTGTGGACCGAGATTTAAAAAAAAAATGAGGTCTTATGAACTGAAGGCAAATAATTCCATCATTAAAAGACCTATTGATTCTTGTGTATAATTTAGAAGTGAAAAAACTCTGAACTTTTTTATTAATAGAACTGAAAAAAAAAAAAACTTCGATATTATTAGAGACTCGAAAACTCTCATTGACAGTTGTCTTTTAAAACCACTTGAACTGTCTTTGCTATTGACTTTAAAAAGATTTTTATTTTTTTTCACTTAAAAAAAAAAAAAATGTTTCTTGTTTGATAATATTTCTAATTTTTAGTTTAATTTTTTTTGTGATGAATATTCTAGAAAAGTTGTATAGATTTAAATTGTTCTTTCTATTTTTAGTAGCAGAAACATCTTGGCAAATTTTTTAAATTGTTTATTATTTTATTGAAGTCCAGTATGTAAGTATATATTTTGATTTGTATTGTATTTATGTAAAGTGTAACTGATAATTTTTTAGAATAATTTTATTTCTACTTTAATTATTTTGAATCCCCATTTTGATGAACCCTTGTTCATCGGGGGGGAGTTTGTGAAATTTCGCAAACCCCTTCTGTTCTCAGCCAGACTGATTAGGCGCCAGTGATCCCAGGTCACGTGGTCTGACTAGAGAATTAATATTAAAAAACATTTTTTCTTTCTTGTTCCTTTTTTTATTTGGTTTTGTGAATGTGAATCTTGAACGCAGCAGGTAATAAGCTGCGTATAGGTTTTTTATCGTGGTCTTCTATTAGAAGAAATGCTGTTTAATTTTAAAAAAAGGGAAATTTGTTTCCGAATATTAAATTATGCTATTTTCGTGACTTCTTTTATAGAAGAACATAATTGGTGAAATTTTAATATGATTAACTTGAATTCCCAGTGTGGAATATTTACATGTTTTTAAAGAAATAGTATCCAAATGTTTTCATTGTAAATACTGTAAATATTTATAAGTGTAAATAGAATTAACAAAGTTTTTAATCATCCTGTGCTTGACTTGGACTTATACTGAACAACACCAGCGCCATTTTCAGTTGTGAAATATGTTTTATTATTTTAATGTGATTTTATATGAATCGTGAAGTCTATAATTAAGCTCTCCCAACCTTGGATTTAAATTGTGATAACGTGAAATTTCGTGGATTATATGAAGATTATACTTCATGTACTAACATTTATTTTTGCTTCTAAATTATTAACAAGAAACGTATAATTGATTATTTATTAAGAAAAATAGGAAAATTATTGGCAAGGTATCCAAATCGAATATTTTTTATAAGAGCTTTATTTGTAAACACTTTTTAATTATTTTAAAATACTGTACATAATTTAATATTTGAATCATCATGAACATCTTTTATGCTATCATAAATGAAATAAACCATTACAGGGTACAAATTTATCGTTTTGTTTGTGTTTGATAACATGCCACGTTTCAAAATTGAGAAAACATATCGCTCACCCGCCAGGAAAGTGATACATCTAGCAAAAATTCATTTTGTGGTTTATTTCATAAATAGGTGTGCCGTAGATATAGGTGTGCCGTCTTGCTATAGGCAAATTATTATTCTTGTCGTTATACGGAAAACCTCTATATTACATTATGTGTCACTTTTCCATTATGGGAAATGCGCAGTGATGAAACAAGAAAAACGACACATCTCACAAAAAGTTTTCTATAAGCTCATACACTCTAAAAAAAAAAAAAAAAAAAAAAAAAAATCTGTAATTCTACAGGTGTAAAGTTACAGAAATCTGTATACTTACTAAAATTTTATCTATGCACTGTGCAAAAAAGATGTGAATGGACAAAACTAGTTTTTGTTAAAACTACATAAATCTGTAGCTTTGCAAAAGAATGAATTAAAATTACAGTAATCTTATTAAAATTTTATCTGTAACCCGGGTTGCAGTTACATAAAAAGTTCAAGCCATCCCAGTTTTCTGAAAAATTCTGAGTAACCTTACAGATTCTTTGATTTACCTTGCAAAAGTGTATCTGTTACATGAATTTTTGTTGTTGCCGCTACATAAAAAGTTCTAGGAATCCCAGTTTCCTAGAAAAATTTTAGTAACTTTATAGATTATTTTTTACCGTGTACTCGAGCAATTTATAAAACTCTTTATAGCCATAGTAATAAAAATACGAAAATTTCCTTATTTGGCGAAATATCGCTCTGTTGGTGATTAATATATTGTCAATTGATTAATAGATAGGCCATAGATTAATAGTTAACTTTACGATTTGTCAGGTAAGTAGTGATGTTGTAGAATGTCATTTTTCGAATGAATATGAGGGTCAACGTGGTGCAAATAAAATATGTACTTAGTTGTGGATGTATTTATGAGACGTTGCTTCACGTATTGACGGTAAAAATGTGGAATTAACGTTTTACTATGATAACTGCGACAGACTAAAATCAAAATAAATGTATTATTTCGTTATTCATGCATGCTGTTAACCCTCTCGCTGCGCAACCCGAGATTTTCTCTGGGATGTATTTTTTCGTCTAATTAACCCTCCTTGATTATTCCCACCAGTTATTTTTTATTGTAAATTTTGCCCCATTTAATCGGAGTATTTTCCCAGTTAAATTATACAAAAATTTTTGTTTTGAAAAACCAGTGACAAAAGAATAAAAGATGCTCGTCGCGAAGCTATTTTGATAAAACAATTACGCAGCGAGAGGATTAAGACACTAAAAATCTATAAAATAACAATAAAATCCTTGATCTGTGGAGACACGTAAAATGAAGGCGATGCTGTCCATTCAGTAATAGAGAAACAAACAAACAAAAAATACGTTCAAATTTACATCCGTCAACAGTACGTGACATTGATGAAAAAGTCGAAAAGACAGAAAAAAGACATTTTCCAACGAATGAGTTAGTGCATTCTGATTTTTTAGGTTTAAAACGATTGAGCGGCGAAATGAAGTGTGCTTAGAAATTATTTGAAAGATAATGAAGGTAATGTTCTTCAGTTTTCCAGAAACAAAATTTTAAGATTCGATAAATCAACACCTTTTTCATTTAACGTAAAATATTCTGATGACCAAGGTGATTTTCTGAGTTTGAAATTAAAGCTAGAGGTAAAAGAGAGATTTTACCTTTACATAAAGCGTATTCGAAACCCTTTCATTTGAGTATACGGAGGAAACAAGATTGCTTGTCCTATAGGTGCTTCTAAGCATACCCCCCTCAAAGTTATGTCCCTTTTTGGAAACATTAGAACTTTCACAATGAAGATAAAGGACTGTGTAACATCCATACAGAACTTTTTAAAATAAAGTTCCAGTTTGAGAAAGTCCTATAAAATGCTGCAATATTTACTTTTATAAGAATAACAAATTTAAAAGAAAAGATAAAACCACTTGTCCAGTTTTTCATTTCAAATTATGTATTTTTAAAAAATATGTGATAATTATCTGTTATATTACTGATTTGAATATTTTTTTTTCTTTTTCAAAAGCTTGACGAAGCTACAAAACAAAACGTGTTCATACTTTCGGAGAAAGTAATTCTGAAAACTGAAAAAAACATATTTGTTGAATTATTGCTAAACAACAACCATAATTACTGTATTTTTTGCTCTCCTAAGCAAGGTTCCTTTTTATAATAATGTAGTTTATAAATATATAGAAATTTTTTGAACTAATAAATAATTATTACTATTGAACCATGAAAAATAACTTACCTACTTCTTTTATTTTTCAACAGTTATAGAAAACTAGTGAACCTCAAAGTTTAATCAGGGAAGCTCCTTAACATAATAAACCGGTATACCAAATTTGGAGCAAATCGAATAATTCTGCATGAAAACCCATTTATCTAAATTAAGGGGGGGGGGACCAGCCCCCTTCTCCTCCTTTATCCTTAACCAATGAATCTACAAGTTAATCAGAAAAGCTCCTTAACATAATAAACCAGTATACCACATTTGGAGCAAATCGAGTAATTCTCCATGAAAAACCCATTTATCTAAATTAAGGGGGGGGGGAGAGACCAGCCCCCTCCTTCTCCCCCTTTATACTTAACCCGTAAACCTCCAAATCTAATAAAGGCAACATCTTAACATAATAAACCAGTATACCAAATTTGAAGCAAATCGAATAATTCTGCATGAAAAACCTATTTATCTAAATTAAGGGAGGTCTACCCCCCTTTCCCCCCTTTATACTTAACTAATGAACCTCCAAGTTTAATCAGGGAAGCTCCTTAACATAATAAACCGGTATACCAAATTTGAAGCAAATCGAATAATTCTGCATGAAAACCCATTTATCTAAATTAAGGGGGGGGGGAACCAGCCCCCCTTCTTCTCCTTTATCCTTAACCAACGATCCTCCAAGTTTAATCAGAAAAGCTCCTTAACCTATTAAACCGGTATACCAAATTTGGAGCAAATCGAATAATTCTGCATGCAAAACATATTTATCTATATTAAGGTGGGGGGAGTACCAGCCCCCTTCTCCCGCTTTATTCTTAACCAATGAATCCTGAAAACTAATCAGTGGAACGCCTTATCAGAATGAACATGAAAAAAAATTGAAGCAAATCGGACATTTCAATCAAGAGTTATCGCGTTACGTACATACATACGTACGTACGTACATGCATGCATACACACAGAACCGGCGGGTACATTAGCTCTCAGGCTTAGATAGCGTGTGAGCTAAAAAGAGATTGGATAAGCAGATGGACTCCTTTAAGAAATTATGACTTAAACCAGAAATGCTGTAAGTTTAACTCTGAAGGCTTCATTTCTATCTCGCATTTCGACAAATCTCATCTTGATGATTTTTCCAGCATATCGACGCTTCCAGATGGGAAGCTGCTCGATGGTTTGTTTCTCTCGTGCTTTTCAACCTTTCGCGATGGGAAGCCTCTCGATGGTTTCTCTCATCCTTTTCGAAATTTCCCGATGAAAAGCTTCTCGAGGATATCTCTTGCGCTTTTCAACATTTCCCTATGAGAAGCTTCTCGAGGATTTCTCTCGTCCTCGGCAGAGAAAATGTGAGAAAATTTATCGAGGTGTACCAAGGGACGAGATAGAGAAAGAGGCATGACAATGGGCTGTGAAATGAAGCCCTAATTTTCAAAGTTTCTCTTATTTTAGCCCTACCACGATGTCACATACCTGGAGACCTCCGATAAAAATTATTTATTAAATATAAATATTTCAAAGAGGGAGGTGGGTCGGGTGAATTCGGAGGGAGGGGGGGGGATGTGAGAGTGGACCCGTGCGGGGTGCAATTTTGAAAATTTTACCGAACCCTTCCTGTGGCATATAATCGAAAAGCCCTTTGACCACTCTTTCATATTATGAAACTTTCTTCCCCGAAATTGAATTTTGGGGGTGAGGAGGGGGGCGAAATTTTTTTTAATCCGTAGCGATTTCTATAATAGATGTGGATTTTTTTTTTTATGGAGTCTTCTGGTAAATATTAGTTATTAAACTTAAAAAAATTGAAAGTGGGGGTTGCGTGAATTCCGGGGCGAAAGAGTAGACCCACGTAGGGGAGGGGGGGTCAAGGAGCAATTTTCAGACATTTTTTGAACCCGTCGCGTGATATATCATCGGAAAGCTCTCGGATAACTCTTTCATATTATGAGACTTTCGTCCCCCCCTCAATTTTACCCCCACTGGGGGGGGGGGGGTAGTTTTCAAACTTTTTTGCATTTTCATCATTTTATCGGATTTTTTTACGGAACCATCCGATAAATATTATTTATAATATACTATCAAACCCCACGGCTTTGCTCGCGTAATACTTGAAATATGCCAAGTGATATTTGCATAACTATTTTTTATTAGAAGAACACTTTTGAAATAACTCAAAAATTACAAATTAAGCCACAGTTTGACTAAACTTAAACTTACTAAATAAAAGTGCAATAGACAGAAATGAGATTTTAATTAATAAGAAGAGCTAAAACTAGTTGCAATTAAACGATAATTTAGAAAGTATTTTGAGACTTTTATGCTAATTTCATACGCTCATTTCAGTATTCATCCCTCAACAGTACGTGAATTAGTTGAATTTTTTAGAATCCATCTTAACGCATTTACGTCTTAAAATTAACCATCATGTCAAATGCCAAGCTTGTTGCCTAACAAACTACCACCTCTCTGGTGTTAGTGGCACCAACATAAAATGCCGAAACAGAGTTGAAATAGAGTGCCTTGAAAAATGTTGAAACAGAGACATTCACCATTAATTTGCCAACATTAACCTTAAAATCGGTTGGTATTTCCTAATATTCTATAGAAAACGAAATTTAGATGTTGTTAGTTCCTACCAACCAGGTGGTAGTGACACCGGCATAAAATATAGCCCGTATAGGATCAGAGAATATCACTTTTGATTCGTAACCAATAAGTACTGTAATCGGTTTATTATATCCTGAGATTCCATAGAAATCGTAATTTAGGACACCTTTAGAATGCTTTTCGCTCCTTCTCTTCGCTTCACTCCTTTTTAATTTCGATTTATTTTCGACTGTTCTTAGAGGACATTTATATTTTATAAGTAACTACCCTTCTATATTTATTGTTTCTAGCCTCTTCAGTACCGCAGAATTCGCAATTTGGAAAGTTTTTTACTCCTGCAACCCGCGACGTAAAATACTGCTTATGTTTGAGCAGGCTCTATTACCATCAATTTGCAACATTATGCTTAAAACCAGTTTCGTATTTCATACGATTGCATAAAAATCGTAATTTAGAACACTTGTAGAACGCTTTTCGCGCACTTCATCTTTTTAAACTTGGAATTTTCTTTCAACAATTCTTAGAAAGCATTTGCATCTTTGAAATAATAACCATTCCAAATTTAAAATGTTAGACCCCCTCAGTAACACAAAAATGCAATTTAGAGCATTTTTTGCTCCTGTAACCCCCAGGTGGTTGGGACAACAACGTAAAATATAGGCTGTGTTGGAGCGGGGACTGTCACCATCAATTTGAAATCATTACTTCTGAAATCGATTTATATTTCCTGAGATTGAGTAGAAATCGCTATTTAGAACGTTCTTAGAACGCTTTTCTTTCATTTTCACCCTTTTTAAATTAAAAATTTTTAAGGAACTCTTCTCAGAGAGTATTTACATCTCATAAGTAATTACCATGCCAAATTTCAAGTTGCTAGCCCCTTCAGTATCACAAAAATCACAATTTAGAAAGTTTTTAAAAATGCAACCGCAAGGTAGTAGTGACGCCGACATGAAATAGATCCTATATTGCAGCAAAGGCTGTCATCATCAATTTCCAACGATTACTTTTGAAATCGGTTGAGTACTTTCTGAGATAGCGTAGAAATCGCAATTTAGAACGTTTCTTTAGAACGTTTTTCGTCCATTTTCACTCCTTTTAAATTTCGTTTTTTTTAGGAAATGTTCTTAGAGATCATTTGTATCGTACAATTAACTGCCTGCATAATTTCAGGATTCTAGGCCCTTCAGTAAAACAAAAATCGCAATTTAGAAAGTTTTTTGCTTCTGCAACCCCTAGTTGGTAGTGACACCGACATGAAATAGAGCCTATGTTGGAGCAAGGGCTGTCATCATCAATTTCCAGCCATTACTTTTGAAATAGGTTGGGTACTTTCTGAGATTGCGTAGAAATCGCCATTTAGAACGTTTTTTAGAACTCTTTTCGCGCATTTTCACCCCTTTTAAATTTCGAATTTTTTAAGAAATTTTATTAGAGATCATTTATATCTTATAAGTAACTACCATTTCAAATTCCATGTATCTGGGCCCTTCAGTAACACAAAAGTCGCGATTTCGAACGTTTTTTTTGCTCCTGCACCCCCTTTAGGGGTAGTGGCACCGACAGAAAATGTAGCCTATATTGAAGCAAGGGTTGTCACCATCATTTTGACACCATTATTTTTGAAATCGGTTTAGTACTTCTTGAGATTGCGTAAAAATCGCCATTTAGAACGTTTTTTAGAACGCTTTTTGCGCATTTTACCCCTTTTAAATTTCGATTTTTTTAAGAATTGTTGTTAGAAGTTTTTAAAGAATTGTTCTTCATTTATATCTAATAAGTAACTACCATTCCAAATTCGATGTATCTGGACCCTTCAGTAACACAAAAATCGTAATTTCGAATGTTTTTTGCTATTGCATTCCCTTTAGGGGTAGTGACACCGACATAAAATTTAGCCTATGTTGGAGCAAGGGTTTTCACCATCATTTTGACACCATTATTTTTTAAATCGGTTTGGTACTTCCTGAAATTGCGTAAAAATAATCGTTTAGAACGTTTTTTAGAACGCCTTTCGCGTGTTTTCACCCCTTTTTAATTTCGATTTTTTAAAGAAATGTCCTTGGAGATCATTAGTATCTTATATGTAACTACTATTCCAAATTTCATTTTTCTAGGCACATTAGTAACAGAAAAATCGCATTTTTAGAACGTTTTTTGCTCCTACACCCCCTTTTGGCCAGTGGCACGGACATAAGATATAGCCTATGTTCTAAGTTGGACTAACACCATCATTTTGATACCATTATTTTTGAAATCGGTTCGGTAGTTCCAGAGCTTACTTCCTACAAATGAACAATTTTTACCTCTTTATAATATTAGTATAGAGTATAGATATTGTAATGACGTAATTACGTCTATGTAATTTATGAATTTTACAATCAATTCTTGTAGACTTATATTGTATATTTATTTTGTGGTAAGTATAATTTTATTCCTCTGAAATGCAACTGTAAGATTATAGTTGAATAATAATTATAAAATGTGTTGAAATATGCTTTTTCTTTTAATTGCCTAGAAACCTTGTTATGAATCTGTGGTTCATTGTTATATTGATGCAAACTAATATTTTTAATAATTAATAATAAAATATAATAATTAATAATATTTTAATAATTAGAATTAAAACATTGTGATTTAAAACAAGAACGAAAAATAATGCGTTCAGCATAGATTATATAACACTTTCAAACACAATCATTATACTGTAACAAAACTTCACAGTTTATTATGGTGAAATGTCATGTCTAACTAAGCAATTCGAAAAACTCATATCGCATTTGAAAACGCAATTTCTGTTAATAAAATGAAGACGGACAAATATATTTTCTTTGTGCAGCCCTGTATATGATCTATGGATTTGTATGCATACTACATAGTATGCTAAAAGTTAGTTCAGTGAAACGTATAGCACAGTTGAAAATTTCTATTCAGTGATTTCTGTGAATAAACGGAAATGTACTTAAGATCTTTTGGACAGCCCTGTATATAATCTATAGAATTTATCCAAACCAAGTAATATTTAAATAAATAGTTGAATGTTAAAAACGCGTATCACAACTGCAAACGCACTTCCAGCAAATATTGTTCAAAGATCACAATAGTTAAATTTCTTCTTTAGCCAAATTCTTTTGTGTGTCCCTGTAAATGAACGATATAGTCTATGCATATTCTTACATAGACTACCATATTCTATAGTACCATATTCTACAGTCAATGCCGTAGTACGCCTCATTATATATTCAAATTTTAGTGTGTTTAAAATAGTATGATGTCATTAAAATACACCACAAACGATTTTTCCCCCTACACCGTAATATAACTGAATTCTTTTGAGTATCTCTTTAAATGAACCGTCAATGCTATAGACTTCATTTACGATATAAATTATGTCATAGTGATACCCAATAAAATCTAAGAATTTCATGGCAATCGGACTATATTTGCGCGAGTTAGAGCACAAACGTACATGCAAACAGTCAGTCAGACAGGCAGGCAGGCAGGCAGGCAGGCAGGCAGGCAGGCAGACAGACAGACAGGCGGACATACAGATAGACAAACCGAATTCGTAAACACTTTCAACTTTGGTGAAAAGTGTTAAAAATCTGCAATTTTGCACGCACAATTTTGAAATAAGACTGGAATTGTGCAACAAGAAAAGTGTCACAACTCAACAAGGGGTTACATTTACTAGGGTGGGGGGGACATAAATTTAGTAAATTCATCTTATCTTTTTTTGTGTTTTGATTCTTAAAGATTTTACGCATCTTTTGTACCCTTTTATAACTGTATGCAGAGTTAAAGTACGATCGTTTTATGTTACAATAAAAAAATGCGAAACTTCATTTGCCTCTCCTGTAAAATTTACTTTTGTCGAGATGTGTCACTTTTCTTGCGGTTGAGCGATATGTTCATTTTGGATCCAAACATACTCAATTCGATATGAGCACATCGATTTACTCAGTTTTGAGTACTTCATTTTTTTCAGTGTATTAAAAATAAAACGAGCATTACGACTAGAATTTATTTTAACGAAAATAAGTAGTAAGAAATATGCCGCTCTATCTACAGATAGCCAATTTGAAAGTGTAGGCGTCTTGTTTCTGTACGTATGGTTCAAAATGTCGGATCTGTCGTCCTTTGTTAAATCTAAAATTTTCTTTATACAGTAGAACCTCTTTTATCCGAAACTCTCGGCTAACCGAAATCTATTTTTAAACCTTTTTTTCTATCACATTCCTCGTGTATGAAATCCATTTTGAAAGCTTTTTTTTTTTTTTTTTTTTTTTTTTTTTTCACTATAATATTCCTTGTGTGCAAGCGGTCCTTACCGAACTACGAGTACATATACATATATATTCGATCCCCTTTCTTAGAGTTCCTTTGAATTTAACTTGAGCTCCCGTAAGCTGCGATGTGGAACAAAGAAAACGAACAAATTAGTAATTCTGAAACTTTTGAATGTTTTGAAAAAGGTTTGGCATGGCTGGAGCAGCAAAAAGACTGTGAGATACTGGTGAACTAATAATATTAAAAAACTCCGTGATAGAGCTTCAAGGCAAAGGCAATCGAAAGTGCTATAAACAAAGCATTTTTTTCAAACCCTTGTGATATATTTAAAAAGTACTTAATTTCAAAATTAAAGTTCAGGTAATTTATTCTGCTTTCTATTTTGCTATTGCTTTATTTTGATTAAGCACTTGTTACCATAATAAGAAATATTGCATGTATTTCTCCTTAATCTTAAAATTGAAGCATTCTCGATTATCCGAAAATTTCGATTTTCCGAAAGAATTACGTCTGATAATGGAGGTTCTACTGTATTTGTTAAATTTATGTGAAAAGCTAAAAAATCATACTATAGTGAATTACAAGTGTCTTTGCCCCGGTAGCCTAACTTTTGCACCAGTATCCGATCAGAGATTTTAGAATCAGTGTATCTGCGGCTGTCATCTGTACTTTAAAATTAGGACGTTTTTATATGAAATTTTACGCATTATTAATTTTTTTTTCATTTTCTACAAATAAAACAAAGCAAAAATATGTTTTTGGCAACTTAACGGGTAATCTGCTGAACGTGGACCCTTCCGTGCACGGCCCCCCGTTCTGCTTCCATGGGACCGTGGCCTCTGTAGCGGGAGGTCTGCGCACTCCACTTGCATTTAATATTGTCACCATTCGTGTGCAATGCTTTGTAAGTTTTGTAAATTAGTATTTTAAAATTATTCAGAATCATCATTAACCCTTTTCTTTCTTTCTTTCTAACCGATGACCAGGTCCCTACCGGCTGGGAAGCCCCGGCTGAATGGGTTTGATATCTGGTATCGGGGCGGGTGACCATCTAATCGCCGCGTAGCGGCAATAAACCTAACTTGCAGTGGTGTAGTCGTAAAAGAAACAGAGGATATAGGTTCTAAGCAAAGGGTATACGCTCAAGGCTGAGGGTATACCCTAGTGTAGGGATGCACAACCTGCGGCCCGCGATGGGTTAGCGTGTGGCCCGCGAGTTTCCTTAATTTATAGCTCGAAAAACTGCAATTTTTGTCCATAGATCGCAGGTAAAAATCGTGAATTTCGTCAATTTGCCGAGGGGAAAATTGAAAATTTCGTCAGCCGAATGGCGAATTTTGTCGATCAGGCGCGAAAAACCGCGAATTTCGTTCGTCGGGCACAGAAAAATCGTTAATTTGGTTGATGGTGCGCGGAAAAATTGAAAATTTTATTGATCGGCTGCGAAAAAATCGTGAATTTTGTCCGAGAAAAAACAGTCAATTTTATCAATTTACCGCGGGAAAAAATTGCAAATTTCGTCAGTCAATTATGAATCGGGAATTTCGTCGACCGGGTGCGAAAAAATGGCAAATTTTGTTGATTAGGAGAGGAATAATCTAAAATTTCATGATCGCAGCGAAAAAAATCGCGTGTTTGTCTGCTAATCGAGAGTAAAAATCGCGAATTTCGTCAATTTGGCGCGGAAAAAATTGCAAATTTCATCAGAGCCAGTTAAGAATCGCAAATTTCGCTGGTCGGGCGCGGAAAAATCGCGAATTTCGCTGATCGGGCGCGGAAAAATCGCAAATTTCGTCGATCGGGCACGAAAACAATCGCGAGTCTTGTCGATCGGGCTCGGAAAAACCGTGAATTTTGTCGGCTGGGTTCGGAAAAATAGCGAATTTTATCTATTGGGTTCGGAAAAATCGCAAATTTTGTCGATAGGGATAAGAAGAATTGCGGGTTTCGTTGGTGTGGCATGAAAAAAACGCGAATTCTATCGATCAGGTGCGGAAAAATCGCAAATCTCGTTCATCGGTCACGGAAAAATCGCGAGTCTTGTCAATCGGGCTCAGAAAAATCGCGAATTCCGTATGTCAAACTCGAAAAACGTCACAAATTTTGTCAATCAGGCGGGTAAAAATCGAAAATTTCGTCCATCGGGCTCAGAAAAATCGCGAATTTCGTAGGTCTGGCTCGAAAAAAGTCGCGAATTTTGTCAATCAGGAGTGTAAAAATCGAAAATTTCTTTCTTCAGGCTCGAAAAATAGCGAATTTCGTCGATTAGGTGCGAAAAAAAGAGAATTTTGTTGCCCCTCTGAAACCATATTTTCTATCTGATTATAGGCCACAGATTACCTCCCCAAAACAGAATGATCTCCGTGTTACTGATGTGGCCCTCGACAAACCAAGTATTTTTGTAAGTGGCCCTTCTCTAAAAAAGGTTGTGCACCCCTACGCCTAGTGTATATATACTATTGCTTTCTTGAGAAACAGAGGGTATACGGTGTTCCTTAAAACCTGCGCCTCGATCGTATCGGCAGTGCCTATTGCATAGTTGTGAACGGTTTTATGCCTGTTGCTTAACATTTATATCTTGCTGTTTGGAACCTGCACATTGCTACTCATGTTGATCTTGTAATCTGGAACCTTGGTCAGGTAAAGGGACCTTCACCTGGCAAGGCATCTCCTGAGGTATAATAAATCATTAACACTTTATCTACTGACGGTTCTTATAAGTACCATTAAAATAACTTGTTATTAAAATTCATTTATTACATCGATTAGTAGTAATACAGTTTAGAATGAGTTATAGATGCATTACTTTATCTTGTTCCAAAAGCATTATTGGTTACACAAAACAAAAATATTTTTCAATTCCTACTATTAGCTCACACTCTCCCTATATTTATTTATTTATATATTTATACTAGCTGACCCGTCCGGCGTTGCCCGGGCCCGTAATAATATTCTTAAATGAATATTCTTTAATTGCAGGTCCGTTCAGAGGGGGGGGGGGGGCGAGTGGAGACGGTGCAAATAACCAGGGACTGACTCTTGTTCAGTTCCAAAGTTGTGTAAAGTCAAAGGTTAAGTTTTTTAATTTTCATGTCTCATACTTTAAACTTTTTTATTCCAAATTAACTGATGAATTTAATTAAAATGTAATTATATTTTATATAATTTAATTTTTTATTTAAAATCTTTATATGAAAAAGCAATTACAAATATAACAAAGTGTAATACTGAAAAAGAAATAATAAAATTGTAAGCAAATATTACTATATAGAATTTTTTTAAAGCACCATCCAGCAAATTTATTTTCTAATAGAGTAAAGCCTGTTTATAACTGAATCCTGCAATAAACGAAAAAAAAAATGTTCCAGCTCACCCCCCCCCCCTCCACTCCCCAAAAAAATGCTATTATGCTTTGTTCAATTTAAATAACCTGCATAAAACGGAATTTATCACTGGTCGTTTTCGTTTCCGTCTAAGCAGGTTTTATTGTATATTACTTCTGGGGAGCCCGTAATAAAATTCTTAAATGAACCTGAAATTCGTATCGCAGGTCCGTACAGTCAAAACTACCTGTCCGTACAAAATTACTTTTTACGTCATGACAACATTTTGTAAACTTCTTGCTGCTGTTTAATTCGCATTTCCAATACAGTGCTGTGCAGAAATTGCACGTTTCACCCACAGTTATGCACGCCCCGAGATGTTTAAATCAGTAATTTGGATTTCAGAAGCAACGCGCGCATGCTACAGTTATTAAGCCTATTTTGCCGATCGCTTTACGACGGTCTCGACCAATTCTATTTGGATTTCGAATCTATTTCGATTCGACTCGAATTCGGCTTCTTCTTCACTTTCAAGCATTCACCGATATTTTTTACGGGCATTTCAAATGATATTATGAAGCTACATAATTGCAGCGAAAGATACTGCACCGAAACAGCGAAACGTAAACAAACCCGATCGCCCTAAATCCTGCCAAGGACTCTTACACAATAACCAATCAGATGCGTTTCTCGGGCGTTGCCATTGAACAATAACAAATAATCGCGATTTCTGTGCCACGTACGTTAGCGTAATATATATATAGATATTTATCTTGTTCAAATTTTCAATCGTTAATAAAATACAGTGAAACTTGGATAATTCGAACTTGTTTAATTCGAAATTCTGGCTAATTCGAATTTTTTGCTTGGTCCCTAGAATTCTGTATTAAAATAATGTTAAAAAAATGTGGATATTTCGAATTTTAGTTTGGATAATTCGAATTTTTCGTAGGATTGCCTTTCGAATTTTGCGGTAAATATTAACCCTGAGACTTTTTTCAGCTAAGGTTCAAAATAGTAAAACAGTTTATTTTAATTGTCTTTCTATTTGGCAAAATTCCAAGACTTAGCCGCATCCCTTTCGTCACCCTTTCTATTTCACTGCGCATTGAAAGGATCGCAGCTTAGGTGTTGCAATCGCAGATTTTCGCCAACCCTTCCCCTCCCCCTTTTTTTTTCTCCAGAAGCGCAGCTACATTTCTTTCTATCTTAGAGTCACGTGAGTGAATGATTTAACGCGGTTGTAAGTTTTTGTGTGTGTGCTTTAAGTATTGTTTTTATGTTCTCTTACTATGGCGTTGTCAAAAGCTAAAACTCCTTATAAGTCATTAACATTAACTCAAAAGGTAGCGGTGATTAATGAAGTAGAAAAAGGACTTAAAAAGAAATCGGAAATTGCCAAGGAATTTGGAATTCCACCCAACACATTATCGACATATTTGAAGAACAAAGATAAAATTTTGAATAGCGAAAGAGGCACAGGAAAAAATAGGAAAAGGACGAGAGGACCTGATAACCCAGTTGTGGACGGTTGTGTTCTTAAATGGTTTAAACAAGCGCGAGATAAGAACATTCCAATTAGCGGCCCTATTATGAGAGCCAAAGCTGAACAGTTTGCCGCTGCATTAGGCATTCAAGATTTCAAAGCCAGCACAGGTTGGCTGAATGGTTTCAAAGATAGAAACGATATTTCTTTCAAAGCAGTGTGTGGTGAAAGTGGTGCAGTGGATATTCAAGCAGCTGATGAGTGGAAAAAACATTTAAGAGAAATTATTCAGAATAAGGAACCAAAAAATATTTTTAACGTCGACGAGACTGGACTTTTTTATAAGTGTACTCCAAATAAAACTCTTGCTTTCAAAGGAGAAACATGCAGTGGTGGAAAACTAAGTAAAGAGCGAGTAACGTTGGTTGTTGGAGCAAATATGGACGGGTCCGAAAAGTTGCCACTATTAATGATTGGCAAATTGGCTAATCCACGTTGCTTTAAAAATGTTAAGTCTAAGCCTGTCTCCTACGATTCAAATACAAAGGCATGGATGACGTCCGAAATTTTTCAAAAATGGCTTTTAAATATAAACAAGAAATTTGAAAAACAAAAACGACAGATTGTCCTTTTTATTGACAATTGTTCGGCTCACAACAGAATTCCCAAAATGAAAAATGTGGAAGTCATTTTTTTCCCGGCCAACATGACACCTGTGGTTCAGCCAATGGACTAAGGAATCATCAAAAACCTTAAACATTTCTACAGGCGTCTGTTGGTTGAAAGAATACTCATCGGAGATTTTGACATTAAGAATCTCAACGTTCTTCATGCTTCAAGAATGTGTAGGCAGGCATGGGACAAGGTCAGTGAGATAACGATTATGAAATGCTTTCATAAGGCGGGATTTGTAAAGAAAGAAACAGAAGGAGTAAATGTAGTGGAAAACTTTGACGAAATTGATCCTGAACTTACTGTCGATAATTGGGAAGATGTAAAATCGGATCCATCAATCCTGTATGAAGACTACGTCAACGTGGACCAAAATGTGTCTGTGTGTGGCGAGGTAACTGATGCTGACATTGTTGCTCAACTGGCGGAAAACAACCAAGCTGAGGACGGACTATCTGAAGATGAACAGAACAATGAAATACAAGAGAAGCCCTTACCTAGTTGCTTAGAAGCTATTATGCATATACAAGAACTTCGACGCTTTTTTGAAGGTTAGTCCAATGTAAAAGATTCTATTTTTGTGTCAATTGATAAGTTGGAATCATATGCTATGACTCAAAGATTGCATTCGAAAAAGCAATCAAAAATATCTGATTTTTTTCTTAAAAGTAATGAATAATTAAGCTAAATGTTTGATTTAATGAAAAAAAATGTAGCAGTATCCTTAGATAAAGTTTATGTGTTAAATATTTCATTGTGGAGTTAATCTTTTTTTATTTATCTCTTCTTTTTGAGCGAATATATTTAATTCGAATTTTTGGATATTTCGAACTTTTCTTTTGGTCCCTTGAACTTCGAATTATCCAAGTTTGACTGTACTCATTATTCATCCTATCAAGTTGAAATAAATTTTTTAAACTTGTACTGGATGACAATTGATGTTAATACAGTTTTTTCAAATATTAATTAATTAATTAAATTTTAATTAATTTTAGTTTTGCATGGGAAACAAAATGGCGGCCATTGGTTGTTGAAGATCAATTAAAGTATTTTCAATAAAGGGTTACCATAGGGCGGACCCTGTTCTGTCGCCAACTTGGCGATAGATCGCCAAATTTGGCGGCCAAAATGAGTCGCCAAAAGTGACGCCAACTTGGCGATATCTGTAATATTTCGCCAAATTCCCATAGAGTTCCATTGTAAACCTACTTGCTTATAGAAAATCAACAAATTGAGATATTTTAATGCAACAAAAACTAATATTAGCTTAAGGGATATTAGATTTTCTTTAATGGCCTAAGTAGGAATTGACTTTAAAAACAAAATTTTTATATTACTTGTGAAAAGGATGATTTATTTTGCCTTTGCATCTTTTCAGCTTTCTTGGCGTTGGGGGGGGGGGGGATTTTTCAATTCGGAAATATTACTATATTTCTATTTTAAAAACATTATACTCGTATTTGTACCTTTCCTAATTCTGCAAAAAACTAAGAAAATATTTAAAAATATTTAATAAATATTTAAAAAATATAATAATATTTGAGTGGGGTTATTAATATTGCACAAAACCCCTATAAATTCAAATTTAATTAATCCTTCTAAAATTTATTAAATGATTATGTAAACCTTCTAATGCAGTTTCAAGAATTCACGAAAAATGCTTTAGAAGATAAAATTTTTATGAATTCATAATTCAGTACATAAAGGGTTAAATTGTGAAAATATTTGCAAAGTTACGCTTTTTGCATTCGTCTGAAAGCTCACAGAATTATTTAATAAATAAAAACAAATATCAAATATATTTAGTTATAAAGAATATGGCGCTTAAAAAATTAATTAAAGTCAATATTGTTTTAAATTATTTTTTATAAGTTAATTGAATAAATTGAAAAATTATTATTATTTTTTTTATTTTCACGTTTTTCGTTGCTTGGATATGAACTCGAGTTTGATGTACCGGAAGCAAACGTCATTACACCCAATCCATATTACATTCAACCGAGAAATCTTAGAACTATATTTAAAATTTTTAGCGTTCACTGTAGATGCTACTGGTGATGCCAAGATTGACAGTCGGGGTGTAGACGCTAGTTAACGGATTTTACAAACGTGATACATCATATAGTCCTTTTATTTCGTAAGACAGAATATTAATGCCCTGAGAAAATTAATAAAATGTCATTTCGATTTAAACAATTCCATGTTACCAAAACTGATAAAAATCTAAATTCACATTGACCATGTTACACCTAAAAAACTGCATTGGCGTTTCTGATTTAGTTCAAAAAAATTTAAATTGTTATTTGAAGAGCTCAGATGATAAAGATGATAAGTGACACAATCGTCATTTTGGGAAAATTCACTGTAAAAGTTCCAAATATCTATATGCGTTTATTATTAGCGGCTTTCTTTATCAATTAAAATCTCTGTGAGTATTAGATTTTTTCAAATAGTAAGTTAACAGATGCTATAGGACCATTGTTTATCTTCAATCATGTGATTAACTTAATATATTTTTTAAATTTTGTCACATACCACCTTTATGCTTTATAATTGGAGCTCTTAATATATCGTACCGTCTGTGAGATGGGTGCTTCTACATATCTACTCTTTACACAAAAATGAACGCATCCTCAATCTTATCACGTAGTCAAATCCTTACGCTATTGGTCCTCTCCCTCCCTCACCCATTTGTAACACCTGCGCATATTTAGTTATTGAAAGAAAATTGTTTTACTTTCAACGCAGTCTGTTAGACGGCGTGTTTCCGTTTATGCAATTTTTTGCTCTGGGATATTAAAATGGAGGTGCCGTCAAAGTGCGTACGCTATGGTGATAAAGACTTTGAATAAATTGTTTTGCGATGGTTTGATGAAATAGGAAGTGACATAAGCGATGTTAAAAGTATTTTAGATGATCAATATTTAAATTTTGAACACGAAAGTGACTCAACATTGTCAGCAAATGCATAAAAAAATGGAGATATTTAGAACATGCCGCAATATTTATTATTAAATGTTTTGTTAATTTTACTGCTTAAATTTTTTCGAATTCATATTGTGCCGAAATATATAAAAATATTAGCATTTATTTAATTATCATGTCGAAAATGTGATATTTTGAACAATAATATGTAATTTTAAAATATTTTCTGTCTCCCATATGCAAAACTTTTTTTTTTTTTTTTGGTTTATTAAAACTTGGTTCTGTTAAAGCATTGCTATTAAATATTAAGTGTTTAAGTTCACTATTTGATAAATTATTAAGAGTTATTTTCTTTTTAAATTTTATAGCAATTTTTTTTATTTAGCAGTCTCACAGATTGCTGTTTCTGTTTGTATACGGGATTTTCACGTTTCCGGTTAAGGGTTAAGCCGTAGAATTGGAAAAAAGGCATATATCCATTAAGTAAGTAAGATCATATATACATGCAGTCTATATTTTCCACACAGTTTAGTATTTTTTTTTTCGGTGAAGAAGCATAAAAACATTATCTAAGCAAATAATTTTAAATAAAAAAATATATTTTACTTTATATGTATAATTTTATAAAAAAAAATAAATAAATAAAATGTTACTTATATTAGGGGTTTTTCCCGGAAACTATTTTTTATTCTATTTAAATGCTTCGTACCTCTTTTTCCAAATTACAATCCTTACCATATACTTTTGCAACAACTTTGAGATAAATGTGTCATAGATAAATCTATGACAAGATAAGTATATATCTTGAATTAATCTATACAAGATCTTGAAGTATAATACTTCAAGATAAATATGTCTCTCATTCTTCTGTCTGTATAAAATATTCTTTTAGAGTGGTACGACTAGAATAGGAAAATAGTCGACTGTGGCCACGCTGCATTTATTAAATTGAAATAAAATAATATATGGAACTTTATTTGCAATTGTTTGAATTTTCGTAACAGAAATGCATAAATTGAAGCGCACAAAGCTTTTTTGTGTGCTTTAATATATATTGTGGATTGATGAAACATTAAATTATTCATCGTATTTCCCGTCATCGTATGCAGTGTAGTTGCCGGTGGATGTCGTTCCCCAACATGGTTTATTGTCAAGATATGGGATATCAACCAGTGGTCGCTTAGTGGCAAAGCAACAACACGATACGCTGGGGACCCAGGTTCGAGTTCTGGCCCGGCTGGTCTTTCACATCTGTTGGGTTATTTTATTAATTGTGTTCTAGTCTGTCTTTATATATATATATATATGTTACATTATTAGATCTAATTCCGCGATTTCCTTATCTTATTCTAAATTACTACATTATATTCACTAAATCCTTTTTCTTAAATAATCTCTGTCGTTAATTCTGTTAAATTCCCTTCAATCTCATGTCTCACTTGTCTAATTTACTTAAATATTACGCTTTTAGTATTCTTAAATTAAATGTTTCATTTCCGCTCTTTTTTTCTTTTAGAATGTTCTTTTAGCAACCATTTTATTTTCACTTCCATTTTACTTTCCCGCGCGTATTCCGGGGTTATCCTTTTTACCTTCAGATTCATCCACTCGCTCTGTCAGCACTATTTCCATGGCGTGGTATTCTTAATTATTAATTGGTTGAGAGCGCGACCCACGTCATACACTTGACGCACAAAAAGCCGATGCCCGCTGTGTTTCAGCAGATTCTAGTCGTATTTCCATTTTCCATACCATCCCCTGGTCACTGTCCACGTATTCGATTATCTACAACTTGCTTACTCCCTAAATTATTACTATGAAGCGATGGCTAATATTCTTAGTGGAAACTGCGCCACCGAATGATGTTTTAATAAAATGATGAGCTGTCTTTACGTTTTGTCTCAATTATTTCTGGGGAAACTTTCACGGAAAAATGTATTCCATGGCCTTCACTCGTCGACTGATAATCATCATAGTCTTTAACACGACAGGATTCCAATCTTCGTTATACTAGTACGGCAGGATTGAATTTACCTGTTCTGACAACTTATACTACTCTATTACTGCTGGACGTGATCCACTACTGATATCGTGACAGCCATCTCAACTAGAAATATATGTTGCAGTATGTGTGTTTTATTATAGAAATGTATAAAGTTGATTAGATTTCTTAAATTGAAATAAAAGAACACATTTAACTTTCATAATAATTTTAAATTCAAACAAATATTATATTTAACTGTATTTATACTTGTTAAACTCGAAAAAAAAAAGATATATATTCAACCTTATTTATAATTCTTAAATTGAAATATATAAGGCTAGAAAAATAGAGAATGTCACGAATTTCATAAACGTAGAGCATTAGTATTCAGCTTATTTCTCGAAATTGTTTAATATTTCAAAATCGTTAATTAAACATCGTTTGAATAAACAATTCCTTTTTGAGAAAACTGACAGTTTCACGAGATAAAAGTCTAAATTCCCATTAATCGTGAATTACATATGCAAAATTGCATTTGCATTTCTGATATCGTTCAAATAAATTAAGTTGTTATATTTATTCATGTTGATATTTCCAAAGAGTTTTTTTTCCATTAATTAAATAAATATCCTTCAAGTAAATGAAAAATTTTCAGGTCTTCGTAATAATTCACAGGAGATTTTATTTTCCGTAAAACTGGCTTAATATTGGACATATTTAGATACTGACATTTTTATGCTAACTTTTGATTAAACAAAGTTAAGGGATTTGAATGATTTGTTTCATGTTTTTTGAAGGAATGGGCTTCCACTAATTAGGCCACAGGCTTTAATGAGCAGTGGACTTTGAAAAGCGCAACAACCTACCAAAAGTGCAAGATTTTGTTTTTGTGTGAAAAGTAAAAAAAAAAAAAATAATATACAATATTAGAAAGAAAAAAGTTACCCACTTCAGAAAACCCATTTCTTACTGTTCTGAATTTTACGACGTTTAAACTACAGATAAACAAATGATGTCTAGTCATATATTAACATTATACGGTCCAGCCTCGAGTCTGATTCGGGATCATCTTTGTTTGCAAAATTCGCATTTGGCATCAGTAATAAACGAAAATAAAATTTGCTTTATATAATTAGAGCATTTTCGAAATTGTGTAATTGAAGCAAAGGTGGTGCCAACCGAATAAATTTTGTGTAATAGTCACCGGACCAGAAAGGGTTAAATAAAAGTTTTGTAGTACAGAAATTCACCAATAAGTGTGTATGTGCAGTTAGGGAAGACAGTGTTAGGCACAATGTTTTTTTTTCGATATTTCACCTGATTCACTGCACTTTGCTATAGGAAATATGGTTTTGATATTGCAGCATGTTATTTACAATGAAGGTAGATTTTCACAACATGTGTTGCATACTGGGCATTAAATTGTACCGGGAAAGCTCATGGGGACCTACACAAAATTGAACTGATCGAGTTAACTTGAAAAATTTATTTGCTGTCGGCAAGAAAACATTAATAATTTCTTATTTTGAAGTAAATATTAAGATTACTTCACTTGTCGAAGGAAAGTTTGTTTTGAAACTTTTAAAAAACTCGACTTTTAATATTTGCATTCCGATCATAAGATTTTGAAACGTTTCAAGTTCTCTTTTTAAAGTGCACTTGAATGTTCATAATTCAATTCTTATGCGATAGAAAATCCTCCCGTTGGATAGAACCAACCAATTTTTGTTTCGATGCATTCACAATGAAACAAGTTATCCAGAAAAATATGATCAAAGTAATCGATCGACGGTGAACTTCTTTAAAAATTAAAGTTCAACTGTTTTGCGAGTTACCGTTAGCATCAAACTATTTGTTGTACAGCGTTTATGTATAGAAACAACATATCTGCAATAACTCTGTGATAAAGTTCTTGACTGTTCAAGACTGCGATTAACAGTATGCAAAACGAAATATTTTCTGGACACCACTGTTTTGTGCTAACTTCTTGAGAGCTGTTTAAAAATGCTTAAGTCGAAAATCATAAAAAAGCTTAAATTGAAAAGCATAAAAAAAGCTTGAACTGAAATTTACGCACATTGTAACAATAAGTATATGATACTTAAGATTTTTTAAACAAGAAAAAAATATCTTAAATTGAGTCCCGCGATCATTTTAGCATTATGTCTACGGTACTTATAATGTATAATTATTCCATAAGGTCACGATTTATGTCAGATTGCTTTTTATGTGAACCATGCCGGTTAAGGAAGCTCTCATTGTAATTGCTTCGATTGTCATCGGCCGAACAGTTTAGGAGAAGTAAAGTCACATAGTTACTATTGGAGTGGACACAAAGAACTTTGCTCGCCGCTGGATAAGCACATTGAACACTTATTTGAATATTAAAGCGCTACATTTCGACAAATTTTCTTACTGAATTTTTTTAAACAAAGGACAAGAGTATAGCGCGTAGAATATATAGTGTGGAAATCGTCTATCCCTGTAATGCTTAAAAAAGCGCTAAAATATTTTATCCCTTAAATGTGCAACGATGCTACTGAAATATAAAGATCGCAACGACATCTGCAGGATATTTTCTACAACTGCAAGATATTGCTAGTCTATACAATGTAATATGAAAATCCCGCAGATGTCGCTGCGATCTACACTTGGGATTTTAGCAGCATCGTCGCGCATTTAAGGGATACAAATTTTTAGCATTGTTTAGATAGCATATTTCTACACTAGGTATTCTAGACGCTATAACAAGAGCATCATTTGATATATCGGGTGGGTAGCTTATTTTTAGCTAATCCTGTATTACCGTATATTTGGCAGAGAATACGTTTTTAAATAATTTTTTTAAGGTAAGAAAGAAAATAACACATCATAAAGTATTTCTAATGAATTTTTCTTCAAGCAAATTTTCCATCATCAGAGTGCGTTAAGTTTTACCACAATTTTTAATTGAATTTTTCGCCTGATTTAATCCAGGAAAAATATTACAAATTTTGCATTACAAAAAAAAAAAAAAAAAGACAAATGAAAAAAAAAAAAAATAGCTGTTATAAAACAAAGTTTCTTCTCTTGACACTGGGTATAGAAAACGTTTCCTATTATCTTTTATACCACATGAAATCTTCCTGATTTCGAATGTTAATTATACGGAAACTATGAATTCTAGATATTTGCGGTTTGCGGTATCATCACAACAAGTTTATTTTGCGGCAAACGCTTATTTATCTAAAAAAGTTATATTTTTGTCTATGTATGCACTTCGATATGGGTTCCGTTCGTAGCTCTCAGAATGTCCAGTCTATATTCAATCTCATTCCACGTATTGCGCAGCTTGTCAGGTTTGAGTGAATCGATGGCTTCTGCAATTTTGTAGCGGAGATGACAAGCATCACGTACAGGAGGAATTTTTTTTTTGCAGCAAAATAAACGTGTTGTTAAAATAGCGACTTCTCAACACAGGTTCGATTTTTCCTCAGCCACCATTATCCAAAAATGTTCTTCTAACCTTGATCTTGATTTTTGGGAAGCTTACCACATCATTAAAAATTTTCACTCTTTAGTCAATGACTTATCTAGTACTCTAGATTTTCCAAGTATTTGGAAAGCATTAATTTAATTTCCTCTTTTTTGGTTTCTTTTTCTCTCCTTCTCCGGTAGATGTCGCTACTTGTCCACCCAGTCGTTTCCACTGCTTCTCTCTCATTGGTTGTTTCTGGCGCTTTCGATACCCGCATAGGGTATATAAGGCAGCGCGTCTCTGTCTATCATTTTGCTCAGCCTTGCTTTTTCTAGCACGCTGTTCCTTTTCCCCTATCTTGCACTGAAGAAGAATCTCGCTGTAGATTCGAAACAGCTGTTTTCTGCTTTTCATCCATTATTTGTGCATTTTAAACGTTGGTTTACTGCTTTTTAATAAACGTGTTGTGTTGCTATTTATGATACCACAAACTGCAAATCTCTAGGATTCATAGTTTCCGTACAACTAACATTTGAAATCGGGGAAGTTTCATGTGGACACCCTGCATAATATAAACACGAACGGAAATATACAATAACCTCTTCCGAGTTACCTACGATTTCGAAAATCGCTCTTAACCTTTCGCATTCCTCAGAAAGCAAAGAACTCTAATGATTTAAAAAACAGTTATAAAACATATTTTCTTTTGTTGACACTGAGTATAGGAAATGTTTCCGAGTATCTTTTATTATGTATTAATATTAGACCGAGAGGCTGTAGCACAGACAATAACCTCATCGAGTTCACGGCTGAAATTTCAGAACTAGTTAAAACTCGATTCGCATATTAAAACGCAATCGGTCTGCAAGTCATATCTTGGTAGAAAACACCTGAAAACCCGATTTTAGTGGTTGACTCGTAGATTTAGCGTTGTGTTTTCCTGCACCCAAAGGAATGAAAACATGGAGGACTGGGAGCAGGAAAACACAATAGTAAACCTACGAGTCAACCGCTAAAATCGGGTTTTCAGGTGTTTTCCACCAAGATATGAATTGGCAGACCGATTGAAATTTAATATGCGAATCGAGTTTTAACTAATTCTGGAATTTCAGCCGTGAACTCGATGAGGTGATTGTCTGTGCTGTCGCCTCCCGGTTTATATGTTTACTCAACCCGTTTTCAGAAGTTGTCAAATTTCAAATAAACACTTCCATTTCAACAAACATGTTTTACAGACAAACATGATAAAGCATTAACATTAATATCAAAATTGCTATTATTTATTTTGTTATTCTCCATGTTTATATTAAATTACGCTGCTGAAAATGTTTGATTGAGAATAAATAGCATCCTAAAGACCTACATTAAATGTTGAGAAATCTGACTAATACAAAGGTTTCAGTTGCAACAAACCAAACTTTGTTTTTATAAATTCTTCTTTGAATCTCGAAAACATATTGGTTTCTGAGTTTTCTAAAGATAAACTGCGCTTTTTAGAATTGTGGGTATCTCGGAAGAGGTTGTTGTATATTTTAGTTCTTGGTTATATTAAATTTTCGTAAAAATAAGAAACGTATGTCTTTTTTTAACAGTGAGGTATAAATTAAAGCGATTATAGTTTCTACCATTTCAATGTTAAATGGAAACTTTCTATTCAGAAAAATTAACACGTGTGTGCATCTTGATCACCTACATATATTTAAATTGTTCCATGAATTTTAGTTTTGGTTCAAAATTATTAACATCAGTAGGAACAGTCGTGATACACACTGAAACAAATCTGTGCATCATCCATTTGGGAATGTTATTTTGTTAATGTCCTCAAATTAGTAATAAAGTGAATTAACATGTGAATTTTTTATGCAAATTGAGTTTCATACCAGTTTTTGTGTTTGTTTATGATTGTTGGAGTGAAAAAGGGAAGTATATTTTAAATATAATGTTCTTTTAAGTAATAAAATACAAAAATACGGAGAAAATATTTAGAAACTTTCAAAGCATAGAACATTTAAAAAAAAAATAATACCTTTAAAAAATGTATATTTTTAATAAATTTAATTTTTTAAAATCAATACTGATTTAACTTATGCTACAGAACACTTCTTGGAATAACATCAATAAAGAAAAATAATTTTTAAACTCAGCATTTCCTTGAATATGGCATGCTGTTTTGAAACATTCAAAATCAAAATTATTACAGAAAAGGAACAAAATATTTAGGAATAATTGTTTTATAGCAATAGTTTAGACTTCACTAAAATCTTTTAAAAAGACAAAGACGCCTTAGTATATACACTAATTTTCTATTCTTTAAGAATTTTATCGTTATTTTTTTTTTCGAAATCCGAAACAAAAGTTAGTACCATATATCTTCCCTATATATATAAAATCCTAACTAAACGAATTTATGAAACGATTTCATGAAACGACTGAAATGAAACGAATTTATGAAATGGTTTTATGAAACGACTGAATAAACAACTAATTATGTTTCACGGCGATTTCTCCTAAAATATGGAATAATTAACACCAAAAATCCGCATTGATCCACAGATCTCAAAACTGATATTAGAATTTTTAAATTCGAATTAGTTTTCGAAATATTAATTTTTTTTCTAATTTTAAATACATTTCTCTAATGATGGCAACTCAAATTTTAATCATAACGGATATATGTTTTTCATATTTTAGAAAAGGTTATTATTTTAAACTAATTTGGCGACCAGTTTGGCCTCCCATAAATGTATGCTAAGAAATGTATTATGTTACTTTATTCATAATTCAATTTGCCGCATTTTTATTTTATTTTTACTTATTTTATTTTCTTTTGTATTTCAGTATCATTTTATTAAATACAAAACTTTCATTTAAAGCTGAAACATTTAAAATTAATGGCTTTCACTTCTTTCTTTTTTTTTAAAACAAAACAAAATGAAAAATATTAGGCACGGATGTCATATAAGCACTGGGGTACCTAATTGGCGCCAAAATGGCGTTATTTTGCCTGACATGGTAACGCGGCTGTTGCTGCTTATTTATTAATAAATGTTTATTTACATTTATTTTCTTTTTATAAAAAAAAAATGTTATAAATTGTTTTGTTCTATAGTTATTAATTAAACATTTTTTTATTTATTGTTATTTCATTTTAAAAATAATAGAAAATAATTTAAAAATACATATGTAACTGGTATTCGAAAACGACGTTTTTGCCAAATTGTCGTAAAAGAAATCACACCAAACGCATGACATCTGTGCTAAATATTAAATAATGCAACAAATCATGACATTTAATTTCAACTTCAAAGAAATGTTTTAATGGTACTATTTAGTTTCCTCGTCGATCGATTTCGCCAAATTATATAAATCACGAGACCACTCGCCAAATTATACACATGGACATAATTTTTATTTTAAATAACGAAAGAACAAATAAATTAGTACAACATTAATAAAATACAAATAAAACGTCGCGAAACAAAAATCACTTGATGGAGTAAACACGTGTAACTTCCTTAAAGTTAAGTGAATGTGACATTTACGATCAATCATTATCGCCATTTAACCTTATAGTTAAACAAAACCAATATAATTCCACATCATAAGCTTCATTCATAACTGATTATTGAAAGAATGTTGTATAGTATATGGGCGACAGATTTTTGGTCGATGGGATAACCAAGTAGTACCGTTTTAATTTACCACTCGAAAAATAAAAAAAATGCTAACTGGCGAGTTAAAAAAAAACTAGTGGCGAAATTTGCCCCCCGACTAACATAAATGTACCAAGAATTCTTTGCGATCATGGCAATTTTTATGTAGTTTTACTCGAAAAAATAATTTTGATTCTTTAATCAAAATGTAAAACCTTTCTTACGAAAAGCGAAGGGATCAGCACGTAATTGTTTATGGCAGTTAAATGACTTGGACTATTATAATATAAGTGAAATGATGGCGATAGAATAATATTTGGCGACCTATCACCTGTGGCTGGCTAACATTAAAGTACCAAAATGGCCGCCTGGAATATAAAAAGTGAAGGGATCAGCCCGTAATTGTTTATGGCAGTTACATGACTTGGACTATTATAATATAGGTGAAATGATGGCGATAGAATAATATTTGGCGACTTATCACCTGTGGCTGGCTAACATTAAAGTACCAAAATGGCTGCCTGGAATATAAAAAGCGAAGGGATTGTTGATGATAGTCACATGACTTAGGCTATTATTATAGAGATTGTTTTCAATTCTAAAAACAGCGCAAAGAATAATATTTCCTTACGATTAAAAATTCATTTACACTATAAAAAACAGAAAAAAAACTTTAAAATTACTATTACGTGTAAAGTACGTGTTAAAAGCAGGGAAATATTGAAAATTATATATGGAAAATATTGTATTTACACGTGAATATTAAAAGAGAAAGGCAGCTTTAAAATAATAAATACATTAATATGCGTTTAACCCTTTCAGGGGCAAGGTACTTCTATTCGTAAAATGTTGAAATCATTGAATGGCACCAGAATTCACAAACAAATTTCGAAATACGAAAATGATTTTGTTCCCTTACTTAATAAAAGGAAAATTTTCATTCCAATATTCTGGTGCCAATGTGGCATTTAAGAATTAAAATAAAGTGGTCCAAAAATGAACCACTGCCCTTGAAGGTAAATTGTATTATGTCAATCGTTTTATAACGCTGTTAAAAAATACCGGGAGGCAAAGACTCTGTTTTCTTAATTAATTTTATTTTAGCTCCTTTTCAAATGTTTAACTGATCTTCTTTAATCAAACACGAAAACAACCATTGGATGTCTTAACAGCAACTGATTCGGCCTTAAATTTTCGCAATCAAAGGGAATTGTATGGAAACCCGTTTACAGGGAGATCGCTACAGATTTTTCCATTATAATTCAATCTTCTCTAACCTTTTTAAAACCGCTCAGATTAGAGTGTTTTTAGATTCTGCGGTGTCCGAACGGGGGTTGGCGAGCGTAACTTGCAGGGCGCGGAAACCCTAGTTCAGATATACTAATTTAACCCTTTTTTAATATTTAAAATATTATTCGTACTGAATGTGGCACTACTTTTTTTTCAAATACCCTAATTTGCCATTTCTTTAACAAATTAAAAATTACTACTTACTGCAACTGGAAAAAAAAGCATCATGTGGCTACATACTCCAAAAACTTTTAAAAATTGGAAATTAAAATTTTAACCTAAAATATACTTAAAGTAAAATAGAAAACGTTTATTTTTATTTGAATAATTATGTTTTATTTCTGATATCATAGAAATGAGTTAAGAAGTTATTTAATCATATTGATTTCTTCCCCCAGCAGCTTATTTAAGCTGTAGAATAAAGAAAAAAAACCCATGGATATCCATTAAGTAAATTAAGTTCCCTCCAAGCGTTGCTATAATTCATTTGCGACTTTATTTTCTTAGTATTTTAATGCCTGAAATAATTAGTTACATTTGTAATGCTGACATTTGGAAATAGAAAAATGCTATAAAATATCAAATTTTGATAAATTGAATAATTCTGTCTAATTCAAAGAGTTTATTATTTAATACCAAGTTAATGTATAATTATTAGGACATATTATATTAATAATTGAAATAACGATTAATATAATAGGATCATTAATTTAATTAATATACAATGTGTTCTAATAATATATAATAATAGTAATAACACACAAAACGAAATCTGTCAGATTGAGGTTTTGATTAATTATGCCATATTCTCTAATTTTAAAGAAGTAGAAAAATAATAAACATTTTCACTTTTTTTTTTTTTTAAAGTTTCGCGTAAAATGTAAATTGCATGTTACATTTGAAAAAAAAAAAAAAAAAAAAAACAAAAAAAAAAAAACAAACTGTGTTTGCATTTCTGATATCGTATGAAAACAAAATGTTAAATAATAAAATCATATTGTTTTTTCCAAGCAGTTTCCTTAAGCTAGAAGAAGCACAGAAATCCATTAAACAAATTAAATTCTTCCAAGCGTCGTTTGCTTACTGTAATTCACTTGCAATTGTTAATCACTTGTAATTCACTTTACCGTAGAAGTGTCTTAAGGCCCATAATTAATTAGCTACAGATATTTGTGATGTTTACATTTAACAACAGAAAAATGCTATAAAATATCAAATTTTGATTATATGAGAAAAAATGACGAAATATAAATGGTTGATGTAAATAGTATAATGTAAAACGTACAGATATAACAAATTAGTGTAAAAATAAGGTTCTCCTCTTTTGACTTAAATCATTTCAAACAATATTTTTAAGTGACAGAGTTGTTCATTAACTTGAACCTCTTTATTTTTTTAAAAAGTAAAAGCACCTCGATTAGTATAGTATACATGATTTTGTTTCGGATGGGGAAGGGAGGAAAAATGGGTTGAATCTCGGCTAACTTCAGTACTGGCTGAGAAAGCATTTGTTTCCCTGTCCCGTCTTAGGACGGAGTTCATGACGTCAGACCATGTGATCTAATGGTGACCCAATCGGCCAATAGCTCTTGTTCGTTTCTTCCTTCCCTAAGACGGCTTTCTCAGTGTATGAGTTTCATGATCATTTGGGTCAAGTAATCAAACAACATGAAGTCCGTCCTAAGCCACGCCCTAGCTAAAATGAGCTTTCTGGGTCAGTACTGAAATCGGCCGTAATTGAACAAGGATGAACAAGTAGGCTTAAGCAATTCTGAATATTGTGCCTGTGACTAGATAAAAAGATCTATTTTGGGAAAGGGGAACTCCTTAAGTCTCTCTTCAGGCTACGTCACTGATTTCGATCATAAAAAGAAATCACTGATCTGGTGATTGTTGTGTTGAGGTGGAAAATTTATTACTGATTTATTTTTGTATGCTATTCAAATTCAATAAAAATTAAACACTACCGATTTTTGTATCGACCCGATAGATTTATTTAGTTTTATTTAACACAGAATTATGGAAGATTCTGCATATGTCGCCATTACTATGATGTGTTAAGAAAGAAATGGTAACTTTATTTTAGTCATTGAAAGTTTTTTTTTTACATACAATAGATAATAGTATTAAAAAATTACATCATTCGTAACATACATCCAACGTATGTTCTTCATGTAAATAATTTGTCTCTTTGCAAAGAGCCAGGGTAATTGGAGAATCATCCACCTTTTTCCAAGCAGGCTGATATTTTCCATATTATTGCAAATAGCATATGCAGTGTTAGTCTAATTGGAAAAATGACCTCTTATATCTCCATCAGCCTGATTATTCAATTCCTACTATTAGCTCACATTCTCCCAATATTTATTTATTCAATTCCTACTATTAGTTCATACTCTCCCTATATTTATTTATTTATTTATTTATATATCTTGTTCAAATTTTCAATCGTTAATAAAATACTCATTATTCATCGTACCAAGTTGAAATAAATTTTTTTTAACTTGTACTGGATGACAATTGATGTTAATACAGTTTTTTCAAATATTAATTCATTAATTAAATTTTAATTAACTAGGGGGGCGGAGCCCCCTGCTCGCTACGCTCACTACCACCTCACGTAATCACTTCGTGATTCCATTCGGTATCGCGAAACAATCCCTGTTTTATAGCCAATCACAGACGTAATTGTTTGGCGTTTCTATTCTGGATCGCTTCGCGATCACTTATTTTCTATGCATTCAATTTTTAGATTCGACGTGGTAAAAACGCACTACTCCCCAAATCCTGACATTTTTTATTTCCTTACCTCCGAGCACGTAATCATTACAGTTTACAGAGTTTCATAATTATAAGAATTATTAAATATAAATTTATACATATAATATTACGAATATTGTAAATAGTTAGTGTTTGTGCTTAAAAATAATGTAAATAGTTCAATTAAGCTCTATTCATGAGCTAATATTAGTTTTGTTGCATTAGAATATCCCAATTTGTTGATTTTCTGCAAGCAAGTAAACTCTATTGAATTTCAATGAGAGTCTATGAAAATTTGGCGAAATACTGGAAATAGCGCCAAGTTGGCGTCACTTTTGGCGACTTATTTTGGTCGACAAATTTGGCGACATATCGCCACGTTGGCGACAAACTTGGTGACGTTTGGCGACAGAGCCGGGTCCCTCTCCTTTGGTAACCCCCTTATAGCGTCAGAAAGCTTTGACCAATCAGATGCGTTTCGCTGTATCTACGCAGATTTTCATTGGTCCATTTCCAAAGTGTTACTTTTTTTTATATAGAGAAGGATTAATTTTAGTTTTACATGGGAGGCAAAATGGTAGCCATTGGTTATTGAAGCATCTTCGTATCTATAAAGGGGGTTACCATAGGGGAGGACCCTGTTCTGTCGCCAAATACCACCAAGTTTGTCGCCAACTTGGCGATATATCGCCAAATTTGAGGCCAAATTTGCGGCCAAAATGAGTCGCCAAAAGTGACGCCAACTTGTCGATATCTCTAATATTTCGCCAAATTCCCATAGAGTTCCATTGTAAACCTACTTGCTTATAGAAAATCAACAAATTGAGATATTTTAATGCAACAAAAACTAATATTAGCTTAAGGGATTATATTAAATTTTTCTTTGATGACCTAAGTAGGAATTGATTTTAAAAACAAAATTTTTATATTACTTGTTTTTAGATTCATTTCAATGAGACAATGCAGTTTTATGCTAGTTAGAAAATGACCACCAACTTGTCCAAGGAGCCTAGTTTCACCTGGGCTTATTGAATAATAGAAACACTGATTTTCACTTTTTAAACTCAGTGAAAATGTGTCCAGGTCGGGTCTCCAACCCAGATTCTTTACTTTTAACTGTCATTAATTTTTCAATTCAGCTATTTGGACGACATCTTAACGAACATTGTTTACTCAGACAACCATTTGGTAATAAAATCTGGATTTGAAACACCTCGATAGAATAAACCGCAGATAATGGAACTCCATTAAACTATGGGCAATTACACTTTAATCATTCTTAACACAGTCAAATGATTAGTAAATAATTCATACAAACAGTAACTTTTTCAACTGAGTGAAAAAGTATCCAGGGTGGAAAGCGAGCACAGAATCTTTGCCTTTAATTGCCAATGCTTTTCCAATTGAGCTATTTGGACGACATCTAAACCAACATTATTTACTCTGTCAGAAAACCATTTGGTAATGACATCAGGATTTGAAATAACTCGTCAGAATAAACCGCACATAATGGAACTCCATTAAACTACGGATACGCAATTATACTTTAATTATTTTGAACACAGTCAACTGATTGGTTAATAATTCATACAAGCAGTAATTTTTTTAACTGAGTGAAAATGTATCCAGGCCGGAAAGCGAGCACAGAAGCTTTGCCTTTAATTGCCAATGCTTTTCGAATTGAGCTATTTGGACGGCATCTTACACAACATTATTTACTCTGTCAGACAGCCATTTGGTAATGACATCTGAATTTGAAATAGCTCGTCAGAATAAACCGCAGATAATGGAATTCCGTTAAAATATGGATACGCAATTACACTTTAATTATCTTTAACACGGTCAACTGATTAGTAAATAATTCATACAAGCAGTAATTTTTTCAAATGTGTGAAAATCTGTCCAGCCGGGATTCGAACCCAGAACCTTTGTGTTTATTAGCCAATGCTTTTCCAATTGAGCAACCTGAACAACATACCAGCCGACACAATTCATTCATATAACCATTTGGTAATCTCATCTGGATTTGAAACAGCTCGATATAATAAACTGCAGATAATGGAACTCATTTAAACTATGGATACGCAATTACACTTTAATTATTATTAACACAGTCAACTGATTGGTAAATAATTCCTACAAGCAGTAAATTTTCCGAGTGAAACTGTTTCCAAGGCGGGAATCGAACCCAGAACCTTTGCCTTTAATTGCCAATGCTTTTCCAATTGATCTATTTGGATGACATCTTAATCAATATTATTTACTCAGACAACCATTTGATAATAACATCTGGATTTGAAACAGCTCGCCAGAATAAACCACAGATAATGGAACTCCATTAAACTATGGATACGCAATTGCACTTTAATTATCCTTAACACAGTTAACTGATTAGTAAATAATTCATATAAGCAGTAATTTTTTCAACTGACTCAAAATCTGCCCTGCTGGGATTCGAACCCAAAACCTTTGTGCTTATTAACCAATGCTTTTCCAATTGAGCAACCTGAACGACATCCCATCTAGAAAATTCACTCATATAACCATTTGGTAATGACATCTGGATTTGAAACGGCTCGATATAATAAACTGCAGATAATCGAACTTCATTAAACTATGGATACGCAATTACACTTTAATTATCCTTAACACGGTCAACTGATTAGTAAATAATTCATACAAGCAGTAAATTTTTCTACTGAGGGAAAATCTGCCCAGCCGGGATTCGAACCCATGACCTATGTGCTTATTAACAAATGCTTTTCCAATTGAGCAACCTTAACGACATCCCATCCAGCAAAATTCACTCATATAATCATTTGGTAATGACATCTGGATTTGAAACGGCTCGATATGATAAACTGCAGATAATTTAACTTCATTAAACTATGGATATGCAATTACACTTTAATTATTTTTAACACAGTCAACTGATTAGTAAGTAATCCATACGAGCAGTAATTTTTTTAACTGAGTGAAAATGTATACAGGCCGGGAACCGAACACAGAACCTTTGGCTTTAATTGCCAAAGCTTTTCCAATTGAGCTATTTGGACGACATCTTACACAACATTATTTACTCTGTCAGACAACCATTTGGTAATGACATCTGGATTCGAAATAGCTGGTCAGAATAAACAGCAGATAATGGAGAGCCATAAAACTATGGATACGCAATATGCTTTAATTATCCTTAACACAGTCAACTTATTGGTTAATAATTCATACAAGCAGTAATTTTTTTAAGTGGGTATCCAGGCCGGGAAGCGAGCACAGAATCTTTGCCTTTAATTGCCAATGCTTTTCCAATTCAGCTATTTGGACGACATCTTATGCAACATTATTTACTCTGTCAGACAACCATTTGGTAATGACATCTGGATTTGGAATAGCTCATCAGAATAAACCGCAGATAATGGAACTCCATTAAACTATGGATACGCAATTACACTTTAATTATACTTAACACAATACACTGATTAGTAAATAATTCATACAAGCAGTAATTTTTTCTAGTGAGGGAAAATCTGCCCAGCCGAGATTCGAACCCATAACTTATGTGCTTATTAACAAATGCTTTTCCAATTGAGCTAGCTGAATGACATCCCATCTAGAAAATTCACTCATATAACCATTTGGTAATGACATCTGGATTTGAAACGGCTCGATGTAATAAACTGCAGATAATTTAACTTCATTAAACTATGGATACGCAATTACACTTTAATTATCCTTAACACAATCAACTGATTAGTAAATAATTCATACGAGCAGTAATTTTTTTAACTGAGTGAAAATGTATCCAGGCCAGGAAACGAACACAGAACCTTTGCCTTAAATTGTCAATGCTTTTCCAATTGAGCTATTTGGACGACATCTTACACAACATTATTTACTCTGTCAGACAACCATTTGTTAATGACATCTGGATTCGAAATAGCTCGTCAGTTTAAACCGTAGATAATGGAACTCAATTAAACTACGGATACGGAATTATACTTTAATTATTTTTAACACAGTAAACTGATTGGTTAATAATTCATACAAGCAGTAATTTTTAACTGAGTGAAAATGTATCCAGGCCGGGAAGCCAGCACAGAAGCTTTGCCTTTAATTGCCAATGCTTTTCCAATTGAGCTATTTGGATGACATCTTACACAACATTATTTACTCTGTCAGACAACCATTTGGTAATGACATCTGAATTTCAAATAGCTCGGCAGAATAAACCACAGATAATGGAGCTCCATTAAACTATGGATACGCAATTATACTTTAATTATCCTTAACACAGTCAACTGATTGTTTAATAATTCATACAAGCAGTAATTTTTTTAACTGAGTGAAAATGTATACAGTCCGGGAAGAGAGCACAGAACCTTTGACTTTATTGCCAATGTTTTTCCAATTGAGCTGTTTGGACGACATCTTAAACCAACATTACTTACTCTGTCAGAAAATCATTTGGTAATGACATCTGGATTTGAAATAGCTCGTCAGAATAAACCGCAGATAATGGAGCTCCATTAAACTATAGATACGCAATTACACTTTAATTATCCTTAACGCAGTCAACTGATTGGTAAATAATTCATACAATAGTATTTTTTTTTTACCTGAGTGAAAATGTATCCAGGCCGGGAAGCGAACACAGAACCTTTTCCTTTAATTGCCAATGCTTTTACTATTGATCTATTTGGACGACATCTTAGCCTACTCTGTCAGACAACCATTTGGTAATGAAATCTGGATTTGAAATGGGCCCTCAGAATAAACCGCAGATAATGAAACGCCATTAAACTACGGATACGCAATTGCACTTTAATTATTTTTGACACATTCAACTGATTGGAAAAAATAACCCACATAGCATTTTTAGTTTGCAGAAAATTTGCAGAAGTCTTGCTTTGAAAACCTGCAAAGTTGCAACAAGTTGAGCATGAGAAGACTGAAAGTTCATAACACGACTGCAGCAAAATAACGCAAACGCCGATGCTTTGAACTTGCAGTTAACTTGTCGTGGAAGTTAAATTCATGCTGTATCACATTTGTTGTAAATTAACGGCAAACAATTAATAAAAAATACTGCAAACTTACTGCAAAGTAAGAATCTTTTCATACCACATTAACTTTTTACAACTGTTACACTAAAAGTTTAACCCCTTCGAAGGGGTCAGACCTATTCAGGTCTATTGATGCATACGCACCGTTAAGGTGCATGCATCGTTTTTACCACCATAAACAAGTTAGGGTAATATGTGCTTTTCAATTCGAAATTTTTTTGGTATTTGAGAAGTATAGCGTTAAAAAAAAGCGGTGCCAACCGAATAAAATTTCTGCAATTTCTGCGTATCTGCTGATTGTCTATTCTCTTAACACAGGGATTTTTTGCTTTCATCACTTTTGTGAATTAAAGACAGTCTTGCCATCATTTCACAGCAAATTACTTATGCAAGTGGGTGATGGTATACCTTTCGGAAGATTTGCTGCGAATTTCTCAATTTAAATTTGTCACAGCAAGATAATATCAGAAAAAATCAAACTTGATGTTATTGTTCATGCTCTCTGGGAATTCATACAAGCAGTAATTTTCCCGAGTGAAGCTGTGTCCAGGCCGGGAATAGAACTCAGAACCTTTTCCTCAAACTGCCAATGCTTTTCCAATTGAGGTATTTGAACGGCATCTTAGCTAACATTATTTACTCAGACAACTTTTTGGTAATGATATTTGGATTTGAAACAGTTCGATAGAATAAACCGCAATTAGACTATTGATACTTAAGTACACTTTAATTATTTTTAACCCCTTAACCTACGATTTACGTCTAACAGCTCCACGGTTTTGCAAATCCATAGCTACTACTAAAATTTAATAGAGATTTTCGCCTTGTTTAATCATGGAATTTCGACGTTTAAATTAAACTATATTTACTGTGAAATTTTAGTGGTAAGAAGCATTTACATTTGGCTCGATCATCGTACGCGGGCTATGCCCGTCATTGTAGGTTAAGGGGTTAACACAGTCAATTGGTTGGCAAATAATTCATAAAAGTAGTAATTTTTGCAACTGAGTGAAAAAAATGTATTCAGGACGGGAATCGAACCCAGAACCTTTCTACTTATTAGCCAATGCTTTTCCAATTGAGCAATCTGAACAACATCCCAGCAAGCACAATTCCCTCCGATAACCATTTGAAAATGACATCTGGTCTGCTATTTTACACAGTTTAACAGAATAAACCGATAAGACAATCTACTAATTGGGGAACTTTTAAGACATCCAATTGATTGATAAATAAATCATACAAGTAGTTATTTTTCCAACTGAGTGAAAGTAATTAAAGGGAAATTACGTATCCATACATTAATGGAGTTACATATTACCAGCGGTTCTGCCGAGCTGATTCGAACAGTAGATCAGTTGTCATTACCAAATGGTTTTCTCAGTGAATTGCGTTGTTTGGGATGTCATCCAAATAGCTGTGAAGCAAAAGATGTTGGATTCGAGTCCCGGCACGAACATATTTTCATGCAGTTGGAAAAATTACTGCTTGTATGATTTATTTACCAATGACATATTACCAGCGGTTCTGCCGAGCTGATTCGAACAGTAGATCAGTTGTCATTACCAAATGGTTTTCTCAGTGAATTGCGTTGTTTGGGATGTCATCCAAATAGCTGTGAAGCAAAAGATGTTGGATTCGAGTCCCGGCACGAACATATTTTCATGCAGTTGGAAAAATTACTGCTTGTATGATTTATTTACCAATGACATATTACCAGCGGTTCTGCCGAGCTGATTCGAACAGTAGATCAGTTGTCATTACCAAATGGTTTTCTCAGTGAATTGCGTTGTTTGGGATGTCATCCAGATAGCTGTGAAGCAAAAGATGTTGGATTCGAGTCCCGGCAGGAACATATTTTTATCCAGTTGGAAAAATTACTGCTTGTATGATTTATTTACCAATGACATATTACCAGCGGTTCTGCCGAGCTGATTCGAACAGTAGATCAGTTGTCATTACCAAATGGTTTTCTCAGTGAATTGCGTTGTTTGGGATGTCATCCAGATAGCTGTGAAGCAAAAGATGTTGGATTCGAGTCCCGGCACGAACATATTTTCATGCAGTTGGAAAAATTACTGCTTGTATGATTTATTTACCAATGACATATTACCAGCGGTTCTGCCGAGCTGATTCGAACAGTAGATCAGTTGTCATTACCAAATGGTTTTCTCAGTGAATTGCGTTGTTTGGGATGTCATCCAGATAGCTGTGAAGCAAAAGATGTTGGATTCGAGTCCCGGCAGGAACATATTTTTATCCAGTTGGAAAAATTACTGCTTGTATGATTTATTTACCAATGACATATTACCAGCGGTTCTGCCGAGCTGATTCGAACAGTAGATCAGTTGTCATTACCAAATGGTTTTCTCAGTGAATTGCGTTGTTTGGGATGTCATCCAGATAGCTGTGAAGCAAAAGATGTTGGATTCGAGTCCCGGCACGAACATATTTTCATGCAGTTGGAAAAATTACTGCTTGTATGATTTATTTACCAATGACATATTACCAGCGGTTCTGCCGAGCTGATTCGAACAGTAGATCAGTTGTCATTACCAAATGGTTTTCTCAGTGAATTGCGTTGTTTGGGATGTCATCCAGATAGCTGTGAAGCAAAAGATGTTGGATTCGAGTCCCGGCAGGAACATATTTTTATCCAGTTGGAAAAATTACTGCTTGTATGATTTATTTACCAATTAGTTGATTGTGTTAAAAAAATTAAAGTGTTATTTCAATAACTCTAATTCAGTGGCTGTTTATGGGTATTTTTAGTACAAAAAAGTAGGAGCCGGAGCATAAAATTATTTTAAGAAATATATAAGACTTATTGACAGATTTCATTAAGGCTGTTCTTAACTGCTCTGCTCAACAAGCGCAAAACGTTTTGACACATTTACAAATTCATTTTTTAACGGAAGGATATAAAATTGGAAAGTCTGAATATGGAAACGATTTGGAATCGAACTGTGTTTTCCATTTTTTGATCAATCAATTACCTATTGAGTTATAAGCGATTTTGATCCCGTGACAAACCCGTTTTTCGCCTTTCCTTGAGTGCTTATCTTCTCTCGTGCGGAAATTCGGTTCAAAACGCTCACTTTGACACTATTTTCTGAAAGATCTATTGCGTTTGCAAAAACGGAAAAAACAGCTCTATGACATAGTTTCTGAATTACAACACCTGCTAGTTCCATGCATTTCCGAACAAAAATAAATTAAAACTTATGTCATTGTTTTGTCATGCGTTATGTCTCACTTAAGTTGCCCTTTTGGATTTGAGAACAGCCTTAACGGGTGCATTAGGTTAGTAAATATTTTATTTTTATTTTTAGGAAACAGCCTGTGCTTAAGTAGAATCTATAAAATCTGCAGATACGCGGGCAGAGTTTTTAATATTTTCAAACGTTGCATAGAAGGAATGGGTTGTTCAGTGAAAATGATTGTAAAAGAAAAAAAAATCTGTATAATTGAAATTTGCAGATAAGGCATATTTTTAGTATTTTCCCCGCAACATGTAGAAGAGAAGGAATTGTAAATGAAAATAAAAATATATATGTAAAGTATTTTAATTATTAGCCTAAATAAAGTATAGTCTAAATTATTTTCCCCTTTTGATTTCTTTATTTCCTCTTCAAACATTATTAAATTCTTCCTCTTTTCAATAAGCTACGCATATTTATTTTCATTTTAGCGTAGCGCCACTACAGGCTTCCCTCTTAAAATTCCCTTTCAAAATTCTTCCCTTTTAATTGTTCCTTCTAATTTTTCCCTCGGAATGTACCAGAACTTTCATTTCGTGTCAAAGTAAAATCGAATCGCAACGATTTTCTCAATCTGCGCTTTCCGTTTTTGTCATTGGTTAGTTGCCTCATTATATTGCAGATATTTGTATTCATACGCGCTCACTTGAAATCTTTTCTGCCCTGGTTCAGAAGAACTTTTTCAGAAGAACTCTTTTCAGTGATTTTGACTGTGAAATGTATGCGGCAATGGAAGATGAACGTACATTCGAATTATAATATTTTCAAGTTAACGTCTTTTTTCGAGAATGCTCCACCAGTATGAACGATGATCATGTAAATAAAGAAGTTGGATTAGAGATGTGTGGTATTTATTTAACGGGGAAAACACCAGGGATTCTGTTGTTTCTGTGATTATTTTTATCACTCGGTACACGAATGTAATGGTTGTGTTGCTTTTGAGTGACAGATTATTCTTTTAAAACTTATTCTTTTTTATGTAGAGAAGATGTATTGCTAATGAAAAAAAATATTTAAAAAATATATAAAAAAAGTTGCTGTATCAATGAAATTTGAAGATGAGTCATATGTTTTATGATTATATTTATTTAGCAACACATCTTCTCTACGTAATGCTGAGAAAACATTAAAAATCTTCTCATCTGTAGATTTCATTAATTAAAAATTATCTTAGCTTTTTTTTTTATAATTTTTTTCATTAGCAACCCATCTTTTCTATGTAATGCTGTAAAAATATTAAAAATCAATTACTCAAAATTACAACTACTCACATAAAAATAAATAAATAAATAAAAAATGAATACCAATAATGCCATTACAAGCAGACACAAATTTAAAAAGAAGTTTCATTGCCAAAAATATGAAGCTTTATTTACCAAAATAAAGTTGGAAACTATTTAGAACTATTGACTATTTTTTGAATGCCAAATGATTTTTACATTTCACGTAATTTTCACATACGTGCTATTGGATGTCCGAAAAGGTAATAATTATGTTATCACCATGACTGTTTATTCTCTATCTTAGCCGATGTTTTATAGACACACGACAGCAAATTAGCTGATCATTCTCAGTGTTATAATAACTTAAAAAAATTTCATGTTGATTATGTAGAAAACGATAATACAAATAACATCGGTTTTGATTTCTGCTTCGATTTCTTCTATCAAATGGAGGTTTTTATGACTTTTTAATAGTCAGTCTGGCTCTATTCAATTCTATTGTCGAACATTGTTAATGTAGAACTTACCTACGAAAGTAAAAGAAGAAAAAACTTCAGTTAATTTAGTTAACTTCAGTAATTTGCGAGTATTAAAAAATGTAAAGGCGAAGAAACAATATTGCACAAAATTAGTGATAAGAACTAGAAAAGTTTACCAGGAGAGAAAAGGAGGTGACTATTCAAAATGGTCATGGCTTTAGTAACAAACGTAAGAAATTACATACATAATAAAAAAAAAAGAGCATAAATTAAAAATCGATAAATATTTTCGATAACACAGGATAAAAGGTTACTTATTGCTATATCCCGTATAGTTTCTTTTAATCTAACTTAAGTATTTGAGATTTGCAGTACCAATTTATACAGGAACAGATTGAATCACATAAATCAATTACTTTGTGCGAGGTTTAAATGTATAAGCTAAAACGTTTTACAACGTTCAAACGCACAAATACGTACAACGCCATGAAACAAAAAAACACATACGGCTGTTTCAAAGATTCTTGGATTCCCTTCCTCAGCGCGAAAAAAATAAATAAATAAAAATGTGATCAAAGAACCCATCGGTTATAGCCCCAAGTACTGGCTAATGAATTGACTTCATTCAATTAACCGTATGTGGTTTTTTGTGATATGGTGTTGTACGTATTCGTGCGTTTGAAAATTGTAAAAAGTTTTAGCTTATTCTTTTTTATGTAGAGAAGATGTATTGCTAATGAAAAAAAATATTAAACAAAAATATATAAAAAAAGTTGCTGTATCAATGAAATTTGAAGATGAGTCATATGTTTTATGATTATATTTATTTAGCAACACATCTTCTCTACAACACATCTCCTCAATCATTTAGGAACAGATTGATCCTTGTGTAAATATCTTCTCAGTACACTTTTTCAAATATATTAGGTATATATCTTTTCAGTTTGTTTTTGCCAATGCATGCAAGATAAATTTTCAAATCTTTATTTATTAAGAAAGCCTTTTACAGCAATTCAGCACTTTTTAATGTAGCCTGCTTCAAAACCAGTTACATGTTTTCTGCGAAATCAATCACTTCAATCATAAATGACCAATAATACTCCTCAAGATAAAATCCTTGGAGGATAATTCCCATATTACTAAATAAATAAATAAAAATAATTCATATGTAATTGCGATCCTAGTATTTGGAATGCGTTTCTTTGATCTCTGAATTTGTCTCTTGATTTAAAGTGTACGCCATCTTTTTAACTTTTAACAACATTCCTTATAGGAAGTGAATACTTTCTATACTTTAATTATTCACATGTATTGCACGGTTATCCCACATCATATTTCTATTAAAACATAATTTCGACAGAAATTACTTTTGAGTACTCTTTGACATCGTTTTATATGTTTCTAGGGAATGGTCCAAATTAAATATAAAAAAGATGCAAAAATATTTAAAATTATATTTGAATTTAAGATGTTTAACTTTTAAGCACTTATTTTCATTACGAAACGCACTTCCAAAATAAAGAAAACTTTTCTCTGTCAATGTTGAGGAATCTGTTTAAGAAGAATTTAGGCCTTTCAAGAACCGTTCAGCAATTTTTCCATAATAAAACTCTAAACCATTTTTTTTTTAAATCCTAGTATACATATATAGATAGATATCCAGTTGGAAAAAGTATCCGTTCCCTTCATTATGACCTAATTACACGGCATACGGGCGTTTCCGTGTTAAAAACACACTTTCATCATGTAAAATGCTATATAAATAGCTCGGATGAATGAAACTAGCGCTGCAGTTTGCAGCCAAGTCCAACAAATAAGAGTGAATTATGTAAGCCAGGTATCGTCCGGATAGCCTACAGGTAAGGCATTGGCACGACATGCCAAGTATCCAGGTTCCATTCCTGGCCTGGACATTTTTCGCTCGGTTGGAATAAACTTCAACTGTGCTACTCCAGCCTTGAATATAGGGATAGATAATTTTTATAAATAATAATAAATACCTTATTTAAAACAGGGTCATGAATTATAATCCTAATTTCAGATTTCACAAAATTATAATTTTTTTTTTTTTTTTTTTTTTTTTTTTTTTTTTTATGTTTAGGGAAGACTAGGGAGGGTTGGCCCACTTTTTACAAAATGATTTTTTATTTTTTAAATATTGAAATTAGAATAAAGTTTTATATATCATTTTATTCTTTATACAATCAGTTATCAAAATAAAATTTCCAAATAGGTGTAATACATAAGAAATTTGAAAAATGATTGATTTTAATTATGAGAAAATAACAGGTCAAGGCTCCACACATATGGAAGGGTTGACCCACTTTGTTTTATATTGAAATATTTGTGAAGAGAAATAAAATCAGTTTTTCAAAAAGCAAAATAACTTTATGCTACATGCTTTAATTATTATTAAAATTTTTTTTGAAAATATGATGCTTAAACAAACCTGTTTAGACGCAATCTCAAGTCAGAGGAGAAATATTTTGTTTTAAACAAGATTTTGCCTGAGCAGGTATAATTGTACAGCAGGGAAAATGAAATTTTAACATTTAACACAGTATTCCGTTAGAGACAGGTTCCGTTTCCATAGGGTTTCATGTATTATTATGTCCGAATTTAGGAGCCACTGTCCCGATTTTTTTGTCTTCTTGTCCTACTTTTTGTGACACTGGACCTGACAACTCTAGTTGTCACATAGTTTGGTTTCATCTCACTGTATTCATCCTGGTGAAATTTGTATACATACCTTTCTAAAGTTTTTCGATCAATGCTATGTTCTTTTGCAGCCGCATAAGTTCGCTAAGGTAGCAAAAAAAAAAAAAAAAAAAAAGCAGAAAAGTAGCAAAAAGTAGCACAATTTGCGCAACCCGAGATTTCCTCGGGGATTCATTTGTTCCACAGGCGACTATTTTCTAATTTAACTGGGACCACTTTTTAAATACAGAAAATTCCATATAAACTTTAACAACATCCACAAGAGGAATATACTGCAAAATTGATTTTCTTAAAATAGTGGTGCGAGAATATAAAAATAGTCTCCAGTGATAGCCCCGATTTAAATGTTATGTGCGCAATTTTTAAACGTATTTTGATAAAAAAAAATTACGCAGCGAGAGGGTTAACATCTTTTAACCCTTTCAGGGCCAAAGTACTTTCAGTACTAAAATGTTGAAATAAATGACTGGCACCGGAATTTACGAACAAATTTATTTGAAAATAAGAAAAAAGCTATATTTCACTTACATATTAAGTGGAAAAAATTTTAGAAAACTTCTGGTGCCATTGTAGCATTTGGGTATTAAAATTAAGTGGTTTCATAAATGAATGCCCTGAAAGGGTTCAGACTGCTGCTTTCGTACTTTCTAGTCTTTTCTACTGTTTCTATTTACCTATTGTAAATAATATTTAACCCTTTCAGGGGCAAAGTACTTTCATTCGTAAAATGCCGAAATTAGTTAACGACACCGGAATTAAAAACAAGTTTATTTAAAAATAAGCATAACCTTTTGTTCACAAACTTAATAAAAAGGAAATTTTTCATTTTAACTTTCTTGTGCCAATGTGGAGTTTAGGAATTAAAATTAGGTGGTCCAAAAATGAACCACCGCCCTCGAAAAGGTTAAACGAAAAAAGTTCCAATCAACTTTCCCATTAATATTTCATTAATTTTTTTCTTGCAGTGGATACTGTACCAATTTTTCACAGATTTCTTTAATCAGTTTTAAACATTATCTTTTCCATCACTCCATTTTATTGTAGCGTTACAGAATAAATTTACATTCTTTTTCATATGATAACCATTAACCTTTCATTATGCACAGTGTATAATAAAAATATTTCCAAAACCACTTAATTAAGGGAGCCTTGAGCATCTGGTCAAACATCCCTCACATTGACTGGGTCCCACCTTCCCACATATCCCTTTTCTAAAGACTAGCACATTGTTACGTTAAGCCTAACTTGCTGTACAATCTTTATGAATGGAATGTGAGCTCGATATTTCTGCATTACTTAAAATCTACTTACTTAAATTTCTATGATATATTTTATCTGAAAAAGGCTTACAAAATATTTCTAAAAAACACAACTTTTAGGTTCACGATTGAATTTTTCCACACCTATTTCGATTATCTGTATGAAACAAAAACTGTTGTTTGAGCATTCCATTAGTTTGGTTGACACCTATTGATAAAACTCTGAAAATCTTTTAAATATGAAAACAAAACCCTGTGAGAAATGTCTCGGCAGATCCCTATATTTCAATCAAATAAATTGTATAATGTGGAATAGTGAATTATTTCAGATTAATCAGAAATTATTAACTGAAACATAAAGTAAAATAATGTACAGTAAGCTATTTCAGCAAGAAATTGCAGCAGGAGGTTTCTCATAAGAACTAATTTCTTCTACTTTTAACGATTTAACAACGCAGCAATTTTATCGAAAGAACATTAAATCACTGAACACAAAATTGATTTTTTCCCCTTTTAATGCTCTGATAAAGAAAGTCTTGCGCGGCTTTTACATATACAAAGATGTATTTTTTTTTTCACCCGAAATTTAAAAGAAATGTGGTAATTTAATTTTTTATATATTATAAACATTAAAATTAGCATTTATAAGTGCAAGAAGTCTTATGAATGGAATGATAATTTTTCATGCATGGATTTATCTGACATTTACCAATTTAGTACTTTCTGAACAAGAACTGAAGCAATATAGCATTTCAAAACTCTTTTTAAGTCACTCCATAATCTAAATCCTTCTATATATATAAAAAAGTTTTGATTTGGAAATGAACCAATGAAAATCTGCGTAGATATTCCGGGTAGATCGCATCCAATTTGAATGCTTAAACATGACCTTTCATCGTTAATATTAAAAAAACTGTTGCATACAAAAATATGAAAATCGGTGGTATTATAGAGAAATGTTTGATAAACACGCTGATGCAGACAGTTTTCAAATCGAAGAATTATTTTAAGAGATATTTAATGCTAAAGTTGGACAAAATCGTTCCATTAAAAAAGTTTTATTGGAGCAAAAACTATACATGATAATTTAATCATTTTTAGATCATTTTAAACGTTATAAGTTCCCGGTGTGCAGATTCTATTTAATTTTCTTAATTGACTCATTTTTTGAGGTTTTATTTCAATTTTAAATTCAAATTTTCAGCATTTCGAGAGATATTTTTTACAAATTTTAGAAAATGTTATTAATTTAAACTGTTGCCAGTTGTATAAACAGCGCAAACAATAATGTTTACTTCAAATTAAAAATTTATTTACACGTGACTATTACAAACAGAAAAAAAAAACTTTAAAATTAGAATTAAATGATTACATGTTAAAAGCAGGAAAATTACGTCATAAGAACCATAGGCACAGATGTCATATATTGGCGCAATTTTTTCCGACGCCAATTTGGCGAAAACATTAATAGCATAAACAACAACATCGGGGTTACCATATCAAGCAAAATAACGACACTTTAGCACCAGTTAAGTACCCGTTGCGTATATGAAATTGGCGTCAGAAAAAAATTGCGATCATTTGGTGTACTTCATTTGGACAAAATAATTTGTATATGACATCTGTGCCGAACCATATTTGCACTTGAATTTTAAAAGAGAAACAAAATCTTAAAATAAAAACATCATTATTATGCGTTAAAACTTGTAATTTGAGGAAATTACGTCATATTTAAAATGGCAAAAAATATAGCAAAACAATTTAAATTGAAATATATATTTGCGCGAGATATTTTGAGATAATCTTTTCAACTATTATCATGGATTCGAAGACAGCGCAAATAATATTTCCTTCTAACAACAAAAGTATTTTTACTTGAATATTAATAAGAGAAATAAAACTTTGGTGTAAATTACGTCAGATTTGAAACGATACATTTAAAATGAATTATTTAAAAGAACTATCTTATAGCTATGTTAAAAAATACCGGGAGACAATGACACTGTTTACTTGATTCATTTTACATTAGCTTATTTTCAAATGTTTAACTAATTTTTTTAATTAAATACGAAAACAGCCATTGTATCTCTTAACAGCAGCAGATTTGGCCTTAAAAATCCCCAATCCAAGGAAAAGGAATGGAAACCCGTTTACAGAGAGATCGCTACTGTTTTTTCAAATTTTAATTCAATATTTTTAAAGTCGATCAAATTAGCGTGCTTTTTGGATTTTGGTGTGCCTGAACGGAGGTTGGCGAGCGTAGCTCGTAGGGAGCAGAGCCCCCTAGTCCTTTAAAAAATAAAAAAAAATTCCGAGTTTACTTTAATGTAGAACGTAGAAACAGCTAAAATAATGTTTAAAATGCTAGTTCGAACACTATATGTAATATCTCAAGTAAAATAATATCTCAAGTATACAGTAAAAATGCAGAAAGTGCAAATCACGTTCTGATTGATTTCTTTCTTTTTTCGCCAAATGTTTTATTACTGCGAGAATAGAAACGACGCGATGCTTTGTTACGTTCTCGAAGTGGTAGAATGTTATTTCACTTTAACCCTTTTAGACCCCAAATTAGAGAACTTTAAATAATGATTGTTTTTATAACACATAAATTGACACCATACATCACAGAAAAAAGCCTTTTTCTTAAACTGTAACTTTAGTAATTTTATTTTCACGTTTGTGGACAAAAAATTATTAGCATTTAATTTTTAATAGAAATATTTATTCAATCGTAAATTGAAGATACATTAAAGTTTTTAAGAATAATGTATCTTATAGTTGTCTTTGAATATTTGTCAATAACACATTCCAGAATATTAATTTTAGCATTTAACGAAACTGCAATAATTTGGGAATCTCAAACATTCCGAAAATAATTTCATTTTCTAATTTCAACTTTGAAAGCAAAAACTCATAGGGAGGATATTGTCTTCAATTTTTTCGAAAAATCTAAAAAATGTATACAAAAAAAAAAAAAAAAAAAAAAAAAAAAAAAAGTATAGATACTTAGAAAGTTGTTTGGGCGGTTTGGAAATCAAGTATGAAAGAAAAGGTGTTTTGTTTCATAGAAAATCCACAGAAAATCCATCTGTGAAAGTAGTCCCTTTATTTAATATTATTTAAAGATTTAGAAAATTTCAGTACGTGAGTTCAAGCTTAAGGAACGAATCATAATCTCCCAGTTCCACGTCATGCAAAGGCGATCCGAAAGAAGAAAAATTAAAATAATTTTATTGCAATATCAAAAAGAAACGTGTGAATATTTTGCGCTGAAATAATCCTATAATCTATTCCACCGATTTGTGCTTACATGATGTCAATGTTTTTTATGTATGTATATTATTGCATTTGTGTATTATATATATATAACTGGTTATGCTTGAGTAACAGATCACTATTTTCCATATCCATATTATGCAAAATGCGATGCAAAATTACTTTATTGAAATTTGGAAAAGAAACAAGTAAATATTGTGCGCAGATAGCCCATAATCCATCCCATCACTTTATGTTTATGTGATGTCAATATTTCTCCTCTTCGCATGTTATTGCATTTGGAAATTGATATCCAGCACCAGAATAAGAGCAATAACTTCGGCCGCCGCATCAGGTCGCTTTCCCACCGGCTCGACAAGTGCCAGAACTCCAGGTGGCAACGCCAGGATCCTTGCCGGATCGATCCGGCTTTGTGACGTCATCTTTTCAGCCTCCAGTCGATCCCTTGTTCCCGAAGCAGACGGTTGCCAGATCACACTCGCTGTCAGCGCGGAATTGCTTTTCGGGAAAGAAAAAAAAAAAAAAGAATCCAGGAAAAATTCCGAAAGACTGGACAAGATTGGTATTCCCATTCCTGCTTGCCAAAAGTAGGATTTCTGTGATCTGGAAAATCGTTTCTGTTTGATTATCTTTTTTTAACGAGCTGAGAGTGAGAATCTTCAGAAACACTTGTTAGGGGAGGAGCAGACCAGAATATTATTGGTCGTGGATCATTTGCATGCTACGGGAAACCTCTGAGGTAAGTTGGACGTGGTTTTGCAATCACTGTTCTTCAAATGATGTTTTATATCTTAAAGGTTGGTTGTCTTAAATTATGAAAAACAGGAGGAAATATGAGCTTTAATAAAAAATAAAATTCAGAAGCTTTTTCAATTGGATTGGTTGCTTTTTGAAAAACGCAAGTAAGACCATTTGGATTTTTCATCAGGCAGTTGCTGTGGTTATCGCGGAAGGTCTATTTTTAGATACATTTATAATCGATGCACACACATAGCAGCACTCGGCGTTACTTACATATCACTATAACCATGCGCGTGCGGGCAGTTTTTCAAATATGTTAGACAAGCTTAGCATGCATAGTGGCCATACATTATATGCATGGAATATCTTTGTTACTTTTAAATGTCAAACAAAAATAAACTTTTTTTTAATATATTGAAATTTTTATATATGGGAAATTTATTTTAAGGATAAAGCAAAAAGAAAAAAAAAAACTATATAAACTAGAAATTTAGAATGAAAGAATAAATATTTATCGACCAAGCTTCTAAATCAAAAACTAAACAATACATCGCAAGAAATTAGGTATGAATATTTTTTTAAACATTCATCTTTAAATGCATAAATAACTAAAATCAGCACTCAGTGTTATTTACATACTACTTAATAATTGTACGTGAGGACAATTTTTGAAATATGTTAGACATACACAATGGTCACAAATTACATATACATAAAAAATGTTTATTGCTTTTTAAATTCTAGAAATAGTAAATTTAAATTGATATAATGAAAACAAATTGCAATTATTAAATATGTGAATTTTACTGTAATAATAATAAAAAAAACTACATAAAGCAGAATATTAAAATAAAAGCATAAATGTCTTGAAAAAATATATAATGTGTAAATGTCTTAAAAAATGTATAAACATATAAATAATGTGAAAAAATTACAAATAAGACAATTAATTATAGCAAACTAATGTGTAAATGTTTCAAATGAACTACCATAACATAAAAAAAAAAAGAACCGCGAAATTATCTATGCGTGCGGGCAGATTTTGAAATTTCATATTTCTCATATATAGTGGGCATGGATTATGTGCATTAAACATCATTTTTGTTTTTTTAAATATTAGAAATGTGAAAATTAAATTTATGTGAATAAAAGGTATTGCATTATTTAAATATGGGAATCCTATTCTGAAAATGACAAAAAAAAAAAAAAAAAAAAAAAAAGAAAAAGTAAATACTATAAAAAATTAAATTTAGAATGCAGTATGATTGTTTCTCGATCATGTTTCTATATCACAAAGCAATCAGTAAACTAATATTTTGTTTACAGTTTTCTTAATGTATTCATCCCTTTTTTTATTGTGTATTTTCATTTACAAATATTTTTAATTTTTGTATTTCAGAAATTTTTCCCAATGCCCAGATAAATGTCAAATAGTTATGTTGAATTGGCCGTTAATTCTAAGACTAATATTATTATTATTTCCAAAATCACAATAATAATCATTCAGCGTGGGGATAAAAGCCTTTTTAATTTTAAAGAAAAAAATTAAACATATTTATATATTAAACTAGTTTAATATTTTCTAAAAATGATAAAAATACATTTACAAGGCAAACTTTTATTTATTTAGATCGACGTTTCATCTCTCTGACGGTGATATTCTCAAGATCTATAATTATACAAATATTTTAGCAAAGAATTTAAACTGAAAACTGGTAAACGAAAATCAGGCGATCTCATGCATAATGAAATTAACAGCAATATTAAAAATGGATATTTGTGAACGTGAATTATTTAATACTATTTTTTCATTATTCTGCATAGCATCCCTTTCCAAAGTTTAGTTAGCTCCATAGAGGCAGAATCATTGCAGATTTCCTCGCTGCGTAAAAAGATCTCTATTGATTCTCGGATAATGGATGGCAAATAAAATATTGATGGATAAATTATTCTACTTTATTTAAAAATTAATCTGTAAAGGCTATATAGTCTGAACAAATCTGTAATTTTCTTGTTGTATTTGATGTCTGCTGTATGAAAACAGACTAATTACAACATAAATTGCTACAACAAGAAAAGTACACCTTTGGCCAGACTATATAACAAAGAATCTTTACAGATTAATAATAAAAAAATGAAGTAGAATAATTTATCCATCAAGATCTTCTTTGCTTTCCATTTCCCGGGAATCATCAGAGATATTTTTATGCAGTGATAATATATGCAATGATTAAGTCTCCACAGAGCTACATAAAATCTGGAAAGAGGTGTTCTGCAGAATAATGAAACAATAGTATAAAATAATTCAAGTTCACAAATATCCATTTTTAATATTGTAGTTAATTTCATCATGCATAAGATCGCGTGATTTTTGTTTACCAGTTTTCAATTTAATTTTTTTTTGCAAAAATATTTGTATCTTTACAGATCTTGAGAATGTCGCCGTCAGAGAGATGAAACTTGTCGATCTGAATGAATAAGGGTATTTATTTGCCTTATGTATTTTTATCACATTTAGCAAATATTAAGTTAGTTTGACGTTTCAAGTGATTTTCATACATAGTTTTATATTTATATATATATTGTATTAAATCAAAATCTTGGAATATAAAACGTTCTGTTCGTGATCTGGCGGTACAAAGCATTATTTTTAACAAATAATGCGATCTCGAGTTGACTCGGGGAATTCAAAATGAGCTATACTTAAAACAAAAATTTAGGATATAAATAATTTTATAAACGTTCATGTTCTAAAATATAAATATCCGCAATTCATTTGAACTAAATAGTGCTTTTCTTTGAAGCATTACACATTTTGCGACTGGAGGCTGAAATTTACACAGATGTCTTCTTAGATTATCCCTAAAATGCATAGTGTTGCCATTTGGAAACGCTTTAAATTTCACTTTATACGTTCTTCAGATTAAAATGCATCATTTAACAAACTTTATTTTTCTCCTAAATTTTGGCTAAAAGTTGGCATGTGACGTTTTTAATACTTTTCTTGTTCAATATACAGTTATTAAATAATAATTTTAGGGTTAGAGGATGGGTGATAAAAAAAAATCGTGCACTAGAGGATTAAAATGTTTTTTTAAGACTGGATCTTTTAAACTATTGTTGCCAATTCTACGGCTGCACAAATAAAAATATTTCCTTTCTAGTAACAAAAGTATTTTCACGTGAATATTAAAAAGAGAGAGAAAACTTTAAAATAATGAATACGTTAAAATCAGTAAATAGGAAAAATTACGTCCTATTTAAAATGACCAAATAATAATATTGCAAAACAGTTTAAATTAAAAAAAATATTTACCGAGAAATTTATTTCATATTTTGAGATGATCTTTTAAACTATTGTTGTGAATTCTAAGACAGCGCAAATAATATTTCCTTTCTAACAACAAAAGTATTTTCACATGATTATTAAAAAGAAAACGAAAACTTTGGTGGAAATTGCATCAGATTTAAAAGGAAACACTTAAAATGTCTTATTTTAAAAAATTTCTGATAGCGTTGGTAAAAAAGTACCAGGAGGCAAAGACTCTGCTTACTTCACATGTTTTACTGATCTTATTTAACCCCTTGAGAGGCGGTGGTATTTCGATGAAACCAATTAATTTTAATTCCCAAATGCTACAATGGCACCAGAATTTTGGTAAACATTTTTCCGGTTTATTATATATATATATGCGAAATATAGGTTTTTCTTATTTACAAATAAATTTGTTTTCGATTTCCGGTGTCAATCATTAATTTCAACACTTTAGCAATGAAATTGCTTTGCCCCTGAAAGGGTTAATCAAACATGATAACAGCCAGTAGATGTTTAACAGCAGCTGATCCGGCTTAAAATTCCCCGATCAAAGAGAAATGAATGGAAACCCGTTTACAGGGTGATCGCCACTGTTTTTTTTTTAATTATAGTTCAATCTTCCGCAATCTTTTTAAAGCCGATCAAATTGACGAGTTTTTTAGAATTAGTTTTCTCAGTGGGGGTTGGCAAGAGTAGCTCGTAGGGGGCAGAGTTCCCTAGTCTATTTCAATTAATTACCTTAATTAACAGGAAATGACAACTTCGAGAAAATGCAAGTATTCTATGAAATTTATTGACTATCAGTGAGCAAAAATACTAAGGCTAATATAAAAAAGATTATAAATTAGCTATTAGAAAACTGTGCAGTACTTGGAAACGATGATCACCCTTTACCAATTCTGCTGAACTCTCTATTCTTAAAAAAAAAAAAGTAACTAACGTTGTCACCGCTGCCGTAAATGAATTTTTTATGTCCTGAGGTCTTCGCGAATATAAAGAAAACAACAGCATACAAAAATATGAAAATGGGTAGTATTATAGAGAAATGTTTAATAAACACCGCTGAACCAGGCAGTTTTTTTAAATGTTAAACGTGGTCAAAATTGTTCCATTAAAAAAGTTTTATAGCAGCAAAAACTATACACAGGAATTTAATATTTTTTTTTCTAAGGATATGCATTACGAACTTGCGGTGTGCAGACTACATTTATTTTTTCAATTTTACTAATTTTTTTTTTAATTTTTTAATCAAATTTTCATTATTTCAAGATACATTTCTTCATATTTTAAAAAAGGTTATTATTTTAAATTGTTGCCAACTTTAAAAACAACGCAAAGAATAATATTTCCTTTCAATTAAAAGTTTATTTACACGTGAATATTAAAAACAGAAAAAAAAAACCCTTTCAAATGAGAATTATATAATTACGTGTTAAAAGGATTAAAATATTGAAAATTACGTCATAAAAACTACATTTACAGGTGAATATTAAAAGGGAACGAAAACATTAAAATAAAAAAAATAATTAATATGTGTTAAAAGCAGTAAATGGGAAAAATAAGTCCCACTTAACTCTTTGAGGGGCATGCAATTGTGTTTCTGCAATGTCGAATTCACACCGGAATCCGCAAACAGATTTATTCCAAAAGAGGAAAAATAATTTCACGACTTTTTTCCACCGAAGCTAGAAAAGTAAAATTTAATACAATTTTTCTGGTGCAAATCTTCATTAATCGTAGGTGGGATAAAATATATCCCACCGCCCCTCAAGGGGTTAGAATGGCCGAATAATAATACTGCCAAAGAGTTTAAATTTAAAAATGCATTACACGAGACATTTATTTCATATTTCGAGATGAGTTTTTAAACTTTTATTGTCAATTCTAATACAGCGCAAATAACAATATTTCCTTTCACAAATAAAAGTATATTCACGTGCATATTAAAAAGAGAAAGAAAACTTTAAAATGATAAATTCATTAAAATGCGTTAAAAGCAGTAAATGGGAGAAATTACTGCCTTTCTAACAACAAAAGTATTTTCCCGTGAATATCAAAAAGAGAAAGAAAACTTTGGTGAAAATTACGTCAGATTTAAAACGATACATTTAAAATACACTTTCTTATAGCGTTATTAAAGACTACCGGGAGGCAAAGACTCTGTTTACTTAATTAATTTTATATTAGCTTATTTTCAAATGTTTAATTAATCTTATGGAATTAAGCATGAAAACAGCCATTGGATATCTTAACAGCAGCTGATTCGGCCTTAAATTTTCCCAATCTAAGGGAAATGAATGGAAATCCGTTTACAGAGAGATCGCTACAGCTTTTTAAATTATAATTATAACTATAATATTTCGTAATCTCTTTAAAGCCGATCAAATTAGCATGTTTTTAGAATTAATGTCTTCTATTAAATGCTATGCATAAATTAGGCTTTCAGAATCATCTACGTATTAAAAAATAGAATAAATTTCATTTTTCAAATGGCAACACTTACAATTGATACGTTATTTGAGTTTCTTCGATTAGATGAACCCTGGAAAGTACATAGTTAATGCATTTTACTCAAAACTTTACACAGTTGGCCAGGATCAAAATTTGAGGTCGTTAATGTTAAATCCACATGATAATTTATTCTTTAATTTATAGTACTAAAAAAAATGAAACCGAAATGCATCTTTTTTTTAATGAGATATGTTGAATAGGTCAAACCATGATCTAGGCATTGTATTAAGCCAAAAAGCACATTTTTAATTATAAACAATAATTATAAATTCATATTTTAAAATAATTTAAATTATTTCTACATAATGTTTTACATATTAAGAATCAGCATCGTCAAAAACATGGCTGTTCCATTTCTATCACTAGTTTTCTTGATTTAAAGAGATTGTACTTGGTCGAAGGAGACCACCCCCTTTTATCGTTTTCCCGAAACCAAATTATTAATAAATATATATTTTTATTTTTTAACCACTGACAAGCGGTGGGATATATTTTGTACCACTTAATTTTAATAAAGATTCCAAAGAGAATTTTTGTATGAAATTTTCCTTTGATTACTATGATGAAATAAGCTATAAAATTGCATTTCCTTATTTTTAAATAAACTTTTTCGAAAATTCTGTTGTGAATTTAACATTACAGAAACACAATTACAGTGATACCTCCCTGTACGACCACCTCCCTGAACGGTCAATTTTTCATGGAACGAAATTTATTCCCATAGGCTGAATACTAATTTTACCGCCATTCAGATACCATCCCAGTTGAACTGCCTCCACGAACGACCCATTTCTTTGAAGAAAATGAAAAAAAAAATCCGTTTTTTCCTGGTCGCTTGAATTTGTAATGTATTTTTGCGATTAAATAAAGCGACAAATTTCGGTAAAACTGTAATAAGCAACTATATCACTTAACAATATGTTCCGTTTAAAATTTGTTTCGATGTTGTTTATTTTTTCTATGAACGTACCGTTTTTTTTTTAAATACTAAATCATTTAATTTTTAATGAGATTTAAATTTGAAAAAACTCTCCGTAATTTTTACTGCTCTGTATTTAGATGAAAGTAATAATTTTCATTTGATCACTGCAGATGTAGAATTAAAAGTATGCTGTATGCACTCTAAAGAAAGACAGATGATCCTTAATCATGCGCTACTCAACCGTGGCGTTCAAAGGGTGTGATTTCATTTATGATCTGTGTTTAGATTGTTTTAATGAAACGAATCAATATTGCTAAAGAAGTTTCCAATTAAGTAAGTGTCAATTAACACAAACAGAATGTCCAAATCCCATTTTCATTATAACTAACCGTTCTCTGTATCCCATAAGTCATCTCCAGTGAGTTATAATACTATTATTTACTACACTATCTTATAGGATCACGTGTGGACAGCTTTTCTGTATATTACTGCTGCTTTAACAATGCTATTATATCTTCAAATCAACTGTGCTAACATGAAATTCTAGAGTATTTTGTTATTTTTAAGTTTATATTTTAACAACTTATAAGTTAATCGATATAGCTATTTATGCAAGTTTCACGCGCAGGACATTTTGTCCGTTTTTCACGGAATGGCCATATTACTTAGGTGTAGGATTTAAAACGTGGAGTTTTTTTTAACTTTTTAAAAACGCGCAGAATACTTAGGTTTGGGGTTAAAATGTGGAAATTTCTACACCTATTAATTAGCCATTCCATATCACGTGTGGGACAGCTTTTCTGCATATTACTGCTGTTTTGAAAGTTCTAGTGTAGCTTCAAATTAAATATTAATTTCAAATTAAATATCTAAATTAAGTTAATAAAGATAGGTATTTATGTAAGTGTCGCGTGCAGAACATTTTGTCCATTTTTCATTGGAATGGCCCTATAGCAGAATGAAAAAACATCGTAACAATGATGAATTCAGGAAGTGGGAATTCCCCGCAACCCCAAAAATCGAATATTTCTATTGTGTCCCTTGGAAGCCTTTAAAGTCTCTAATTTAACACTGGCCTATGCAGGGGCATAAGGTATAAACACTTATACATATATGATATGGATATTATGGCATATAAATGAAGGACATTCAATATGATCGCACATTTTCACAAAAAATAGCTATTTGCAGACAACACACTATAAATATCAGCAGAGTTGCTACTGGATACTATTTTTTTTAGTCTATTCTTACTTCTTTTCCTAGAAAATACTCTTTGTCGTACACTTCTACATCTGTAAGAGCAATTTATCACATTGAACCATTTTTGAAACTAGTGGTACGAATGTCATACAAAAATAGTCAAGATCTTTGGGATGGTGTCAGATGATATGAGGGACAAATATTTATGTCTTGAAATATGCTAAGGTTCTCAAAAGAAAAAAAGGAAATTTTCCACTTTTTCTAATCAATCAGTTCTAATGAGATGAAACTAACTATAAAAGATACTTATAGATAATCATCTAACTAGATGAAATTAACTAGAACTGAAAAATATTACTGTTTGATAATATTTTCATGTATATACGTTAAGCCAGTTGAAAATTAAAAGAAAAAAATAATTTTGCTAGTAATCTGACTGAACATGAATAAAATAACTATTATTATCCTCTGCCTGTAGTTAAAATCCCTGAAAGCCAAGAAGCTATTTAAGAATGATGCTATTAAAACCGACTACAGCATCATTATATTGAAACTGGTCTGTGTAGCAGTTCTTTTACCGAGCTGCATATTTTATTACCACTCCAAAAAGAGTGAAATTTTTCGCTTATTCTGATACGTTTGCAATATTTGGCGTATTTACTGCAGTTCTTTTACCGAGCTGCATATTTTATTACCACTACAAAAGAGTGAAAACTTTCGCTTATTCTGATGCGTTTGCAATAAATTCGCGTATTTACTTATATCATTCGTGAACAGTAGTTTCGGGATTTTATGCATAAAAAAAATTCTTTGACGCAGGGCCGAAACTAGCCTTTTTTGCGCCCGGGAAAACATGAATTTTGGCGCCCATCGTCCTTTCTTCCTCAAAGTATAGTTACAAAGAGAATTTTACTAATTTTCTAATGGCCGACTTATTTTAAAATTTAAAATATGCAATCATAAAATGTATAATACTGAACTACGTAAATTGAATGTGACTTTTGTTGCAATTATAGTTCGTTGACATAAAAGAATTCGCATGTATTACCGGCTATTACAGTGTTTGCTTATACAGTAGAGTTCCGATTATCCGAGTCCAGCTTAACCGAGTTTCCGCTTTAACCGAGCTCTGCGACATATATTTTTTTAATGGCCATAATTTTTTTTTGAAAAAAAAAAAAAATACAAAACAAATATGGCTATTTTTTCCCATCTGACCAGAAAATCAGAGTTCAAACTTTTTACGACTGCTCTTTCATCTTCACCTAACACTTCATTTATAATGGCTGTTTCATAATAATGAAAGCCATCAGTCCATCAGAAGAAAATAATCGATTCCAAAGGTATAATCTTTTGTTTGGCGCCCCTTGGCTCTGGCGCCCGGGGCACATACCCCCTCTGCACCCCCCCCCCCCCCCCTAGTTTCGGCCCTGCTTTCACAGTTATGTAATAAAAATTTCATTAAAAATATTAAAAAATGTAAAAACGAGAGTCAGTTTTGAATAATTTTCTGTAAATAACTAAAAAGCACGCTTTTAGAAATTAACACAAAGCACTAATTAGTCTTTACATAACTGATGCGATACAGCTCAATTTGGATACTATTGATCGGAATATGGCATTTAAATGTATTCAGCAAAGTGAGCTTCACTGATGTGACCTTTAATAACATTTACCAATTGCTGTTGACTGGGTTATGACATTAAAATGTAAGAAGGATTGCGAGTATGACTGTTGTGAACTTTAATAACATTCATTATAATTGTATGTGCTTTTATACAAAAGCTTGACCAATGAACTTTTTACCCGGCTGCCAAGAAGGGTTATGTATTCCACGCGTATCTGGGTATGTGGATTTCTTTATACCCTCGAAACATACCAACGGCTGGACGGATTTTAATGAATGAGGTCTCTATCGATTCGCCTTAGCAGTCCGATGGTTATAGGCTAGGTTTTGTTTTTATAAATTCGAAATGGCGGCCGTAAAATACAAAATGGCGATAGAGACGAAAAACATTTTTTACGCACCATGCTCCGTTTAAATATTACACAACCTGGAAGTTGTGTAGGTAGGATTTTTAGCTTTACTGCAACTCTAACCTTCATAGACATCTATAGGCCTTATCGAAATAGTGTTTATAGATAGGAACTAACAATTAAACACAATTTAAAAATCATCAATACAAGTAAATAAAAATAAATATGTAAGTAATATAAAAAATAGTTTAACATTGATGAGAAATAATGATTTAGTTTGCTTTTTACGCAGTCGGGTTTTTTGATTTTTTAAATTTAATTTTTACTTGTTAAAATTTCATCTCGTAAACAAACAAAATCTCATTTTTCGTACTGTTAAAATGTTAAATTCTGTGTTCGCATCTAACTTTAACGCGCCTTGTTAGATATATTTTTATATTACCCGGGGGTCGGAGCGGTCACCTTTCTGTTTACCTCTATTTCAAAACAGTAACCAAAAAAGATTACTCCCTAAATGTTAATATAGTATTTATTTTTGCGTAGTTTCACATATTAAGGAAGCCTGATCAAAATTTGTGATTTTATTATAAAACATCTGTGTAATTTGTTTTAACATATTTTTTCTCCATTTCATAACAACTCCATTTCCTAAGGGAATTTTCCTTTCTACTTTTCATAAATACCGGGTGAGCCTAAAGTTCGTTAAAACTTTAAAAACTCATAAAAAAGGCAGAAATTAGGATAAAGGAGTGCGGTTTATAAGAAAGTTCTCACAAGGTAGTCGGATTTTCTTTAGTAGCAAAAAAAAAATAAAAAAATAAAAAAAAAAATAAATAAATAAAAAAATAAATAAATAAAAGTTACAAAATCACACGTAGAGGGCGCTGATGACCTGAAACACAATGAACAGGACAACAATACGCTCCATTCATTTGTTCTTCTAATAACAAATGTTCAACATGACCTCCAAAACATTGTACGACACCATTGTTGTCCTGTTCATTGTGTTTCGGGCCATCAGCGGCCTCTACATGTGATTTTTTTTAATAATTTTTTTTTCGGCTAAAAGAAATTCGACTACCTTGTGAGCCCTTTCTTGCAAACCGCACTCCTTTATCATAATTTCTTCCTTTTTTATAAGTTTTTAAAGTTTAAACGAACTTTTGGCTCACCCGGTATTTAACCTATTAACTGGTAAATTCGATTACAATGAAGATTTAGTTACTGTGATATAAATAGGTGATTGACTGACATGCGTGGAATGTTTCATCGAGTGATACAGCAAATTGGTATTCACAAATAGCTAACTTAAGAATAAGTTGCTTTACTATTCTTAATACTTTAATACTTTAAGTTAAGAACTATCATCTTATATGCCAAATTTCTCATCATATGGAGTTTTCATAAAAAGAACTACCATAAAATATTAGCATGCAGATATTACACAAGAATTTTACTTTTAGTAATGCTTATGTGGAGCAATATGATTAATAGACGTTGTATAATATTACGTCATTGAAAAGTAAATGTAGCACTAAATCTAACAAAAATATACGCTATTATTTTTCGCTCAGTTGGAAAAATCTATATATATATATTACGCTATCGTATGTGGCACAGAAATCGCGATTATTTGTTAATTGTTTAATGGCAACGCTCTAATGAAACGCATCTCATTGGTTATTGAACAACATTTAATGCATCTCCATATCTATAAGGGGTGTTACCGTAGTTGTCGCGCCAAGTTTGTCGCTAACTTGGCGATATCTCTAATATTTCGCCATATTCCAATAGACTTCCATTTTAAACCAATAGGGTTTACATGCTTACAGAAAATCAACAAATTGAGATATTTTAATGCAACAAAAACTCATATTAGCTTAAGGGATTATATTAATTTTATTTAAGGAAGTCCAAGTAGATTAAATTGTGAATAAAAGTAATGCTTTCCCAAACATAAATTTTAAGGGAGACCAAACTGGTCCCCAAGGGCGGCTGGTTCAGAAAATTTAATTTGTAACAATAATATAATAACTGGAGAATAAAACTTTTTTTTTTTTTTTTTTTTTTTTGCATTGTCCGAGTTAATATTTCTATTTACAAATGCTTTAGATAATGTATAACTGTGATCCCCGATTTATGTGTCAGATTGTTTTTTTTTTTTTCAAAAGTACGGCGTAAATCATATGTATTATTTCTGTTTTTAACATCCCTTTTTCTCAACTAATATGTAACGTACAATGATGAATGATGTATCATTGGATAGGATTTTTTGTATACATCTGACATTGCATACAGAATTTTCGTTATACTTTTTGGTTAAGAATCATTATGTATATTATTTTTATTTCAACATCTTGCAGGAGATGTGCGGCGGTAAGGATCGAACCGGGAACCTACGGCCAGAAAGCGAGATCTTTGGTACCAATTAAAAGGCTAGCTCAATTGCTTCCTACGAGAAACTTGTTTTACTGACCGCGCAAGATGGGGTCGCCACAGTCCCTTTTTCTATGCGCATACAAAATGCATAACGATGAATACGATATTACACGAAAGGTTTTTGAACAGGTTTTTGACATTAGTACATTCATATTTCGTTAGATCAAGCGGTCTATTTAAAACAATTGCAGTTTTCCATACATTAATGAAAAACGTATCAGAAAAAAATCTCAAAGATTATAGTGCAAAAGTCTCTCACGGGGCTACTGGTCGAAAATATATTATTTAATTTAAACTGTCGTAAAATGTAATATTTGGCTATTATTTTCATCCCTTCCCTTCAAACTGATTACTTTTTTGGTAACTCTTGCTGTCTAGAGAATTCTTTTCGAATCAATTTCCCATTAATCGTAGCTCCCTTCCCCAAGCTGTGTACATTTGATTAAATAAAGAATTTTTCTAAAAAAAAAAAAAAAAAAAATAGACGAATCAGTAAAAGATTCAGTGTATCTCTCAGAGTCAATCGATTCAGATTCGTTTAAAAAAAAAAAAATTCCCATCTCTAATTTTAAATCTATGCAGCCCATTTTTATTTACATGACAATATTTATCACATTGCTGACAGCTTTTCGTCTTTTAGCCCCTTGAAGGGCGGAGGGATGTTATACATACTTCTAAATTTTAACCGCCAAATGCCGCAATGGCGCAGAATTTTAGAATAAAATTTTGATTCTATGAAAAGCTTTTATTGTTTTTTTTTTTTGTTTTTTTTTTCAAATAAATAAATTTGTTCGTATATCCTTGTGTCACTCAATTATTTCAGAAATGAAAATACCATAAACTCCAGTGTATAAGATGCAGCTAAAATAAATCTGATTCCGATCATAACTTTTATTTGATAAAATGTTAACTTATTTCTACTTCGACTTTTTTTTTTTCAGATAAAATAATATTTGTGGTTTAAAACAGAGTTACTTTAGTCGTGGCTTATACTACTTTTCTACTGAGAGGATTAAATAGAAAGCCTTGCAAATGGGCGTTGCTCTTGCATGTTGCGTTATTTAATAAGCATATTTTCTGTATTTGTAATAGATATTAATAATGGATACACATATATATATTAATGATACTGTTTCTAATCGCAGAATTTATATAGTTAGTTCACTAACTGTATAAATCCGAATATTGTGTATATTTTTGGGAAACAATGTGACATGTAAAATGCTACAATACCTCCCCGTGGGTGGAGTTACACATATCCAAAAAACATGAATGCGCGTCTGCCGTCAGCAATGTATTAAATTCCTATTTTTCGTACTAGGATTTCTGGGAATCTTTATGTGTTTTAACTATTGTTTTCTCAGTCATTAAATGTTTTAAGAAGATTTAGATTTATTAGTTTAGATTCACCCGTACTTTTTTCGAAGAACTGAGAGAAATGGAACCAAAGGCAGTTTCCTTCAGTAAAATAAATTCCTTCAAAGATATGTTAATGCATTACAATAAAATATCGATAGTTTATTGTTCACTTTATTTCAGGAGTCCGACAACGTGATTGTTACAGTAAGGCAATATTTATGCTACATCCACACATGGTATAAACTTATTATAAACATTCCTACTTTACTTTTTTACTAAAGCCGAACAAAGGTCAAACATTTCCTATAAATAATTAATATATTTGCCAATCGGCACTAAGTGTAATGTTTGACTTTAATTCATATTAAAAGCTAGTTTAGCAACATTGTAGAACTTAATATTTTTTTTATGCATGAGATTTTCTGTCTACAATAAAAAATAATAGGCATTTGCTGTTAGTATTAGAATTGATATTTCGAAAATTCCTTATCTCTTTTAAAAACTGAAAATGGTAGTCGCATATAGTACGATAATTTCATATTTATAAAGATTTAAAAACTTCAAATTTAGCAACGATTTTTTTTTTTTTTTTTTTTTTTTTTGTCAAAATGAAATTTGCATGGCAAAAATCTTAGAAAAATCTAGAAAATTGGAGTCTACGACAGATTCCGAATATTGTCTGCAAAAAAATTATCACATTCGACTGTCGGATTCATGTAGTGATTGGCAGTGCATTTGTTTGAAGGTTTTGTTAACTATAGACAAGCCGATAATCTAGCAATTTTGAAGAACTGAATCAGTCTTCACATGAGAGAGATATGTTGCTTTAGATAAAAATCTGCTGTTCAGGACCCGATTACCGCAGGGGCAATCATCCACCAGTATTTTAGTATAAAATTTTGCGCCCTATTTAATTTTTGTTCTAAATAAACCAAAATTTTCTTTTGTAAAATACAGGTGAAAGTTTGCCTCAGCGTTGATCAGGTCCTATTTAAAAGGATCCTGTGCTTTGCATTGCTTTTCAACACTTCCCAATACTGTCGAAAAGCGTTTATAAATTCGGTTTGTCTGTCCGTCTATCTGACTGTCCGTGCTCTAACTCGCATAAATATAGTCCTATTGCCGTGAAATTGTTATATGTTATTGCGGTTTACTATGGCATGTTCAGTATTAAAAATGAAGTGTTTAGCATTTTAGGTTCATTTACAGGGCCACTCAAAGGAATTCCGTTACATTATTGTCTATGGGAAAAAATCGTTTGCCGTGCATTAGTATCATATTACAGTATTTTAAAACATATTGAAATTGATATACATCACTGAGGTGTATTACAAGGTTCTTACTATAGAATATGGTGTGCGTAAAACTTATCGTTCATTTACAAGGACGCACAAAAGGATTTGGCTATAGAAGAAAATGAGCAGTAATTGAACTATTGAAGCCTACGAGCAATAATTGATGGAAGTGCGTTTTCAGTTGCGGTATACGTTTTCAAATTTAACTATTTTTAAGTATTACTTGGTGTATATAAATTCTATAGATCATATACAGGTTTGCACAACTGTCTTAACAACATCCGTTTGCTGGCGGAAATTGCTGTGTGGAAATTTTCATTTGTGCTATGTGTTTAACTGAACTAACTTTTAGCATACTATGTAGTATGCATACATATCGGTAGACCATATAGATGGCTGCACAGAAAATCGTATATTTTAAAGACTATTCCTGGTAATAGCAGAAATCGGGTTTTGAAATGTGTTATGCGTTTTCCAAATTGTTCATTTAGACATCATCTCTCACCTTAGTAACCTGTAAAGTTATTTTTATAGTATTCTGAATGTGTTCGAAAGCGTTTCATAATCTATGCTGTACGCATGATTTTTCGTTTCTTTTTGAACATGTGCAAAGTCAATCTATTGATCGATATTTCTAATTTTGTCAACTTATATGTGGAAAAATGCACCATTTAAATTTAACCAGCTACGTGCCATCATGTAGAGAACAATTTTTCCAATGTGTTAGTTATTTTATTATTCCAATATTATTATTATTATTATTTTTAAATATATGGCTACAAGTAACAATTTAATTGGGCGAAATAGTTACATATTTGTGAGGATCAAAGCAACTCTGTTTTAATTATATTACGCATATTAAAATTCACATGCCACCCCTTCCCTTACCCACAGACACCAGAAAGAAAAAAAAAACTAGAAAATAAGAGCTTAGAAAATATTTATTTTAAAAAATAAATTCCGTAATTTTGAAAAGCCAACAATCATTTCTGCATTTAATTACTAAATTAAAATGAAACTTAAATAATGTTAAGTCGTTCTTCCACATTTCTTAGACTTTTTAAAATTAAAATTGTCGAAATCAGAGGGAACGCACTTTAATTAATTTAAAAGTTTCTATTTCTGACATTTATTATAACTAGGTTTGAAACAATAATCGTAATATCGATAATAAATGCTAATCAGAACAGATTTTCCGAATTTTCGATTTGACGAATGCAATGCGAAAGTACAGAAATGCAACGTAAACAAAATTTTCTTTTTAAAAATAGATTAAGTGGCTTTGAATGCTAAAATATCCTAATTGGCGAAATAGAATATAAATGTTTCGATGTTAAATTTGTAATTAGCGTTTCCAGCATTTGAAAAAGTGATATCACGCAGTCTAGTATTCTATAACACAAAGTTTAAGAGCGCGCTTTTGATTTCCAGCAAATTAATAAAAGAAAAATTTGAAATCCGAGGTATTTTCATAATTCAGGCACGTTTCGTTTTATTTTCCCAACATTGAACGAGAAATCTGAAAAATGAGACGGTTCTTTATATCGCATATGAGCACAACACACTTTGAATTACTGCATTAATATTCACACTTATATATTCATACTCATACTTACATGTACATACATAGTGTACACATAAGCTCATGCAAAAATAATTTTAATGCAAAATCTGCATATACATGAAATCGATGACAATATGATAGGTTATTCGTAAGATATAAAAGATTTAAAATAACCGCATTATTCAAAACACAGTGCTGAACAGTGTGGTTAGCTTTCAGGGTTTTTGATCTGAAGTCGACCGCTGTCAAATAAAACGGGAACAATTCCAGGATAGAACAATAAGGGATTTAGATGGGAACAACTCACCATTGGGAAGATTAATCTCTCTAGAAAGGAGTGTCGAAATATATAATAATGACAAACATTTTTTCCATCAGGTTAGAAAATTGTTTTGTCTAGGAAGCTAAATTTTTGAGACATTATGAAATTTGGTGATCTGCAGAATCTCCTTTATATCTTTAAAAGTCTGGAAATTTTCTTGTATTTCATTAGTTAACTAGATCGGATTGGAGTTTGGAGTTATTGTTAGTATTAATAACAGTAGCAGAAGAAGGAGTGTCCTCAACTGTGTTAGTACCGTAATTCCCGGCCTATAATCTGCGGATCAAACATGTTCGGATCCAGAAAACGTATTTCATAAAATGTAACTTATTAAAGCGCAGCAAATATTTAACTTCAATTATTAAATAAAATTTCTGGGTCGAAACATGACTGTTTGATCCGGAAATTACGGTAGGTCTCTCAGAGATAGATCCTTGAGTAACAACAGCATATTTATTATTTTGCTTCTTTTTAGTATAATTAAAGTCTTTAAATACAGCAACACACATTTGGGTTTCTTTAAATGCTTGATTGTTATTTTTAGGCGAACTAGGGTCGGTTTTATTTTTAACATGGAAAGAGATTTAAGTAAACCCGATAGGTAGCAGGGTTACCTACTTGACAGCTTTTGGCTCATTTGAGAGTTATACTGCCCATCTTTGGGTAGTCTTCACTCTAACGGTTTCGAGCATATTTCACTCATTTAGGCGTGAAATTTCAGACCTCAGATACGTCGCCGAAGTCCTGCCATCGAGAGCATTGTTTGATTTTTTTCATTGCCTTAGCTTGGATTTCCTTGATTTTATAGATTTCGTCGAAGTTGGTGTGCGTATGGAAATCCACCATATAAAGTGGCATAGGATTAACAGTTTTACTATTTTTGTGCATGACAGCCCTAGTTACAGTGAAACCATACTCTTTTAAGCTATCAATGATAAATTAACTTTCAGATACAGGGAAGACCCCAATACAGACTTTTTTGGGTCTCAAAAATCTTGATCCAAATATATTTATTCGAAAAAAGAGACTCCCTCTAAAATCCGGAGCGTTGGAAAGTACGCAAGTAAAGTGAGTGTTGACAGGCTGCTAGTTTTAAAAAAATTCAGATTATTTGATTACTACCACTTTTTTGAATTTTTTTAATTCGCCTTGTTCTCCCTTTTTTAATGTGTTATTAAATATTACAATTTCAAAAAAGTGGTAGCAATCAAGCAATCTGAATAAAAAAAAAAGTAGAGGAATTTCAACTAGTGATGGGTATAGTGAATTATTTTGACATTCAGATGAATAATTCGGGAATGCGCAAAAGCATAACTTCCAACCTCCATATTCTTTTTTATCACTTTAAATCAGAAATTTTTTAAATGGAAAAAGTAGTTAATTAAAAGGAACAATGGAACAATGTGAGCAGATGAATGGATTGCCTAGTTGCGTTGCAACTTTACATCCAGTGGATAGGTGATTGTGTTGCAAGGGCATTAGGGAGCCTTAAAAAAAATAATGATTAGACGTGGCTGGTAGCCACAAAATTAAATTTACTTTTAAGAAAAAGAAAAGATTAACAAAAAATGACAAAGTACATAAGTACTAGTATAACATATGTTGAAAAGTAAAAAAACAAAGAAAAAATAAAAAAATAACAAAAAAAGAAAGAAAAATTCCATTAGTTCCAAAAAAAAGAAAAAAAAAAGCAGGAAAAGACGAAAAAGCTACCGGGGAGTGCCCCATAAGAAAAAAAAAGACTCCTTTCAGAGACCATACATTAGTTTAAATATAAAATGCTAAAAAACTAGCAGAAAAACAATTTTTTTTTTTTTTTTTTTTTTATACAATATACAGGACAGAACAAACAGAAAGGTTAAGTATAGCAGAAGGTGAGAGAAACTCAGTCTTCATCGTTAAGCAAAAGCGAGTATTTAGGGCGTTTTCTGTTTGTGGGGTCGGATACCTCGTAGTCGGGAAGTTCCGCTACAATTTGGTTAGGGAGGTTGTATACAGATTTATAAAATTTTTTAGCAAGTTTATTAATGCGCTGTTTTAAGGAAGTGGTTTTCAAATCCCTGCGGATAATGGTATTACGAAGAAAACGGTGACCATTACGGATATAACGCATAATTAAAAGGTCACATTTTTCATACATTAAATTTAATTTTCTATTATAAAATTTCTGATTGTAATTGATTAAAAAGAATACGAGAGATGGAAGCTACCCGAATAATTAATTCAAATTAAAAAAAAAAAAACTCATGATGTACATTAATACTGGCAACTATTTTGTAAAATTGTTTTACTGCTACAAAACACATAGAAAAGATTACGCTGAATAGCTTTCAGGGACGCCCGAGTTAAAGTTAGCTTTATGCAAAGGTTTATAACGTGAAGTTAATTTTTTGTTCCAAGAAGTATTTTTCAATGTGTTTTTTGGATTGAATTGTGTTTATTTAACTTGGAGAAAAATTTGTTCTAGTAGCACAATGTTAATGAATATCTATTCTTTCATATTAATTGATGAATTTTGTTCAAAAAATCAATTTAATTTTTCATCAATTCGTTTGTAATTTTTATAAATCATTCTTCCTTTCGTAACTTTTAAAATTACTCTGTTATTTTAAGACGCGAAAAAGTTTGAAATTATATATAAAATTACCTTTGAGATAATGAATAATGTATAAATTTGAAATTGAAATTAATAATTTTCGAAATAGGGCACAATCTCAAAATACGTGTCTCAAGAGTATTGCAGAACTTTTGAACCAAGTACTACGTATGCATAGAAACATCTAGATGGATTTTAAATGAAAAATCATATTTACATTTACACACCCCTCTTTTACATTGTAATGAAATAATAAGTAAAAATAGCAGAATGAATATCGAATATTTTATATCAGTCGATGAATTTTGTTAAAAAAAATAAATTTTAATTTTCCATTTGTTCCAGATTTTTAATATGTAATATATTATTATTTACTATATTAAATTTTTTTTATTATCCAAAACAGATTATTACTTGCAATGGTTTTAATTATTATTAGTATTTTTTTACATAACACGTTCTTAAGTAATTGATATTTGAGTAAGATAAAACGATAAAAATGTATATCATAAGTTGATACACTGTTTTTTTGTTTTATCTTACCAAAATATGAATTACTTAAGGGGGCTGGTCACTCAGCTTCCGATTTCCCCTCACTAATGTAAAGTCTATGGGCATTTAATGCATTCGTATATTTGAAATATCTCCTAGGGAAATTCATATTTTTAACTTCTATTTCTTATGTTCATTTCCTAAAAGATGTCACTTTTTTTCTTAGTTCTCAAAATATTTCTAAAGCATAGACTTAATTTTATAGGAAGTGTTAAAATCTTACTCACATTTCGACCGCAATTAACACATAAAACATTAAATTCAGCATACATTTTAGAAATATTTTATAAACTAAGAAAAAAAGAGACATCCTTTAAGAAGTGTACACAGAAAAAAGAAGTTAAAAATTTGGATTTCCCGAGGAGATATTTTAAATATACGGATGCATCAAAAGTCCACAGACTTAACATTACGGAGGAGAATTCCGAAGCTGAGTGATCAGCCCCCTTATGTAAAAAGGACTAATAATAAACAATCATTTTGAAAGATTTATTTCAGTAACATTTAGGTTTGATGAATAGTATATTTCGATTTATCTCATGTATAACAACACTTCTCTATTAGGATATTTTACTTATCTTATACTATAATGCGAGCAAAAATTGTGTGTGTGTGTGTATGTGTGTGTGTGTGTGTATATATGTAAATTTTATCTTAAAAACGGCTCTAACGATTTTGATGATATTTTGCATTTTACCATTTTCGGGCATGATAAGACCATTGGGCTAGGTCACCTGTTCGAGAAAATTCGATTAGTGGGTCATTTTGGGTCATAATGGGTCAAGGTCAAGCTAATTATGTCTAAAAAACGGCTCAATCGATTTTGACTAAATTCTGTAATATACCGTTTTCGGGCATGAAATGACCATTGAGCTAAGTCACAAGTTCGAGAAAAATCTATTAGTGGGTCATTTTTGGGTCACTGTAGGCCAAGCTATTTGTATCTAAAAAACGATTCAAATGATTTTGTCAAAATTTTGTATGATACAGTTTCTGGGCATGAGAAGACCACTGGGCTAAGTCACATGTTCTAGAAAAATTCAATAAGTGGGTCATTTTATGGTCACTGTGGGTCAAGCTAAGTGTCTAAAATAACGACTAAAATCATTATGGCAAAATTTTGTATTATATCGTTTCTGAGCATGAGAATACCATTGAGCTAAGTCACATGTTCAGGAAAATTCAATTAGTGGGTCATTTTTGGGTCACTGTGGGTCAAGTAAAGTTTATCTAGAAAATAGCTCTAACGATTTTGACGAAATTTTGCATTTTACCATTTTCGGACACGAGAATACCATTGGGCTAGGTCACATGTTAGAGAAAATTCAATTAGTGGGTTATTTAGGATCATAATGGGTCAAGGTCAAGCTAATTATGTCTAAAAAACGGCTCAATCGATTTTGACTAAATTCTGTAATATACCGTTTTCGGACATGAGATGACCATTGAGCTAAGTCACAAGTTCGAGAAAAATCTATTAATGGGTCATTTTTGGGTCACTGTAGGCCAAGCTATTTGTATCTAAAAAACGATTCAAATGATTTTGTCAAAATTTTGTATTATACAGTTTCTGGGCATGAGAAGACCACTGGGCTAAGTCACATGTTCTAGAAAAATTCAATAAGTGGGTCATTTTATGGTCACTGTGGGTCAAACTAAGTGTCTAAAATAACGACTAAAAACATTATGGGAAAATTTTGTATTATATCGTTTCTGAGCATGAGAATACCATTGAGCTAAGTCACATGTTCAGGAAAATTCAATTAGTGGGTCATTTTTGGGTCACTGTGTGTCAAGCTAACTGTATCTTAAAGAAAGGCTCAAACGACTTTGACAAAATTTTGTATTATACTGTTTACGGGCACGAGTAGAGCATTGTGTTAGGTCACATGTTCGAGAAAATTCGATTAATGGTCATTTTTGGGTCACTGTGGGCCAAGTTAATTTTATCTAGAAAACATTGTTAATGATTTTGATTAAATTTTGTTTTCTATCGTTTTCGGGTTCGAGAAGACCGTTGGTCTAGGTCGCATACTCAAGAAAATTTGATTAACCAGTCATTTTGGGTCAGTATGGGTCAAGGTTTAGTAATTTTATCTAAAAAAGGGCTCAAAGGAATTTTACAAATTTTCTTATTACACCGTTTCCTAGCACTAGAAGACCATTGGGATCTGTCAGATGTTCGATAAATTTAGATTAGTAGGTCCTTTTGGGGTTACCGTGGGTCAAGCTAATTTTATCTATAAAATGACTTTAGCGATTTTGACTAAATTTTGTATTCTATCGTTTTCGGGTTCCAGAAGAGCATTGGTTAGGTCGTGTGTTCGAAAAATTTCGGTTAGTGGGTCCCTATGGCTTAGGATCATACCAATTTTATCTAAGTACAAGAATTATACAGTGAGAATGAAATATCGAATTGAACACAAAGCTAATTTTGACCGAGCTTAGCTCGGTCATGCCGGCTAGTAAATCATAATCTGAGTGAGGGTTGCAGGTTCGCCTCCTTTTTTATTCAGAAATTCCGAATTCATACTGGAAATTCTGAAACGAGAAATTTTATGTAATCACTTAATTCCGGTCCTAATACCATGGAGCTATGTATAAAGAGGAACTCACTTATCCTTAGAATGATGAAACTTCAACTGTAACCGGTTTCTCAGTAGCTCATTAACGCCGGGACTCTTTCCAGCCGTAAATTTGAATAGAAATTTTCTCATTATTTAAATGCCTTATTAATGCAGAATTTCAGTCATAATTATGGCTAAAAACAGATATTTTTTTTACTGGTGGAAGTTTACTCCGGCGGTAGTTAGGCCCTGCGTTTTAGCTATATTCTGACAACCTAAACAACCTTTTGTTTATGTCAGTAAAAGAGATTATTACATCTGGGCCAACGTCCACCTGTAAAAATGAATAGAAATTTTTGCATGAATAAGCCACTAAAATAAGATGATATTTTCTATTTAAAATTGACTGGTGGAAGTTTGCTTTGGTGGTAATCAGAAAATATTGATTCGATGGGAAAAATCAACCGCCATCTTGGGAAACTTCCTCAGTTACTTCAATCGCAAATGGTAGATTCTACACTATATGTCTCCACCTGTTTATTCATAATTCCATTGATTATACAAGGATAAATAGGGTTAATTGACGCAGGTTCTTTTAGAGACATGCTGCGCCAATAAATAAGGATGAATTGAAAAGAACAAAAAAAAAGGAGAAAACTACCCAATATAGTTTAATCTCGAAATTATCACGGTAAAAAAGGAAATAGCCATTGGACCGAAATTTGTCTTTTTTCCAACCTATTAAAAAATAGTTTAGGGCTTAACTGCATACAAAAATTGTACCAAACTCTGAAATTTTCAATACGAACATCTAATTTTGACATCATGTTTGCATTTTTCAGTAAAGTTTAGCTTTGGATATGAAACGGAAAGTCATTCAATCAAGTATTTTGGTAATTATGAAGATGTAAGTTTGGAACTTGTAATGTTACTTTCAATTGTAATCGTTGAAAAACAGAATGTAATGCGCGTAGTTTTTTTTAAATCATAACTCAAAAATTACTTTGCGGGAACGATCTGTAATTTTAAATTAGCATATTTATTACGTAAAAATTAGGAATTGTAACCAATGAAATTTATACAGCAATGAATTTCTGGAAGCATTATATAGATGTACATAAATGGATATCTCAACTTTAGAGGGCTGTTAAAAGACAAAAAAAAAAATAGTATGTTGAGGCCATCACAAAACTTTCTTCTATATAAATCACGTCAATTAAATAATTTAAATAGTACAAGAAATTATATCAATTTAGCACTAATTCATATCAAAATATATCTGAATTTGAAGTTTGATGAAAATTCGTGCATTAGTTCTTGAGATAGAGCTATAGCCGAAATTCTGAAAAATGTAGCATAGCAGCGCCACCTATAGAGCGATTTACACCAAACCATAAACAGCACTAATTGATATCAAGGTATACCTGAATCTGAAGTTTGATGAAAATTCGTGCATTAGTTATTGAGATAGAGCTGTGAGGGAAATTCTGAAAAATGTAGCATAGCAGCGCCACCTGTTGAGTGATTTGTACCAGAACATAAACAGCACTAATTCATAACCAGGTATACCTGAATCTGAAGTTTGTTGAAAATCGAAGCATTAATTCTGGAGATAGGGCTATTGCGGAAATCACAAAAAATGCAGCATAGCAGTGCCACCTGTTGGGCGATTAACACCAACACGCAATCAGCACCAATTCATATCAAACACTAACAGTATCTGAGGTTTGATGAAAATCCGCGCTTTATTTCTTGAGATTGAGCTATTGCGGATATCCTGTAAATCCTGCAAAATGCAACATAGCAGCGCCACCTGTTGAGCGATTTACACCAAAATGTATAAAATGTCAATTCATGTCACGGATTAACTGAATTTGAAGTTTGATGAAAATCCGTGCATTAGTTCTGGAGATTGAACTATTGTGGTAATCGTGAAAAATGCTGTATAGCAGCGCCACCTGTTGAGCGATTTACACCAAAAACTAATCAGCACCAACGTATATCAGAGATTAACTGAATATAAATTTTTATTAAATTCCGTGCATTAGTTCTTGAGATAGAGCTCCCACAAAATTTGTGTCACATACAGACAGACAGACAGATTCACAGGCAGACATTTTGTAAAAACCTGTTTCTTGGAATCTCTGAACCCTAAAACGTGTCAATCCATCGAAAACCGAAATTCGAAAATTTTTATGAATCCAATACTTTCTTCTTATAAAGATAAAAGAAAGTAAAAAAAAAAAAGGTACAACATTGTTGTTTATCGGAACTCAAAAGTAATTGTTTAAAGTTTAAATTCAACACAGTTATAACTCTGCCAAGTCAAGTCATATCTTGGTGGAAAACACCAAACCCGATTTTAGCGGTTGACTCGTAGTTTTTGTTTTTTCCTGCACCCAAAGGTATAAAAACATGGAGGACTGGGAGCAGGAAAACGCAATGGTAAACCTATACTAGTCAACTGCTAAAATCGGGTTTTCAAGTGTTTGGCACAAAGATATGACTTGGCAGACCGATTGCGTTTTAATATGCGAATCGAGATTTAACTAATCCGTGAACTCGATGAAGTAATTGTCTGTGCTGACACCTCCCGATCTATGATCTCTGATGAACCCCACACAAAAAATCACATGGAGTGATGTCACGGTTGCAAGGAGGCTATTGAGGAAGAGCAAGGTCTTGGTGTGCTCTGCGACCAATCCACCGGTGTGGCAAACTTCGTAAACTTTCAACTGTTATTTTTGATTTCCGATGAAAAACAAGGTTGCACTTTTTTCTGTTTTCTTTTAATAGACCTGAAAAGTTGGGATATTCATTTATCTACACCCTGTATATTCGTATTCAAAATTACAGCTTATGAACTATTTATTGATTTATGCTTTAAAAACTACTCACAAAATTTCAGAGTTTGATACAATTTCAGTATGAAGACGATCCCTAAGCATTTTTTTAAAACTTAAAATCAAAACAGAAATAATTTTCAGTGCTGATTAAAATGTATGAGAAGTTCTTTTTTTTTTTTTTTTTTTTTTTTTTTTTTCTCGACTGTACATTCTCACAATCTTTTGACTTTCGGGAAAATAAAATTTGGTTAAATTAAACTTGCTAAAATAACATTTTAATCTGATAGACAAATGCTTTAATGATTCAAAATAAAGAAAAAATGGTCAGCAGCGAAATTTTTTTTATTTAACTGAGGTTTAAGTTAAACTTGCGATTTTAATTTTCCTTACAATTTTACCACTATAACTTTCCATTTTCTTCGAAAGTTTTACTTATAATGAATTTGCATAGTACCCACAGGACATTCAAATAAGAAATAATAACAATGTAGTATTTTTAGTACAAAATTTTGGTATAACATTGTCTTAAAGGGGTGTTAAAGAAGGGACGGAAGGATAAAAAGTGGATGTATAGGAAAAAAGGGACGGTAATGGAAAAAAAAAGGGGGGGGGGGGTGGTAAGTATGGGGCGGTAAGGAAAATTACCACTATTTTTAGGTAAATCATGTTAAGACTAAGTGATAGTCATAATGTTCATTGATTTTTAGACATAGTTATTTACAATGGATTAAATTAAAAAAAGATTAATTTACCTTTAAAAGTGCAGGAATAAACCTTGGGGACGGTAAGACTACCAATAAAGCCACAATGCTTGAAATTGATATTTAAATGCTGATTTAAATTCTGCAATAAATTTCCTGTCAAAGAATTTTAGACATTCTTTCTCTAACATGCTTCTGCATGAGAAAAAACTTGAAAAAAATTCTACTGAAGAGCTACATCTGAAGTGATTTTCTGTATAAGTTTAGCAAGAGGGATGGTAAGGAATCTAAAACTCAGGGACAGAGTTCAAAAAATAATATCAACCGTAAAAATGTGTGCAGGTTAATTTTTTGCTACATATTTATATAAAACAATTGTTCCAGTTTCGGAAAAAAATTACATCGAATTACTTTTATTGAAAGAAGTTTATACAGACAGCTCCAAACTTAAAAATCAGCAACAGGGACGCGGGACGGTATAGAGGTTTTCCTGGTATTTGGACGCCCAACATCGTCCAAAACTTATTTATCTTGTTAATATTGTTATGCAATCATGCGATGGGATGTTCCCCAGTATATGAAATTAAAAAAACCCCACAAGAATATGTACTAAAATAAAAATTATTATTCAGGGACTTAAAAGTCAAAACATTGTGAGAATGCCCCATATATAATACATACACATTACAACATCTATGTAGACATAGCGTATGCGAGTAATTTATTCACAAAGTTACTCCTAAATAATTCAGCGCATGAATCTTTTTATCTCATCTAAAAATGAAAAGAAAGTTATTTACATAAAAGACAAATAACTATAATCGATACGGCATTAGTATGAAAAAAGAAAATGCTAAAAGGAATTTTTCGCTACGCTTTTTCTCTCCTCAAAATACAGCCATTCAAATATCAATCCATCACAAAAGATGAAGGGCCTTTTTTTTAAGAAACCGTAAAAGGTAATAATATATTCTTTTGAGTTTCCAAATGTATCGGCCTGCTAAAAAGAAATATTTCACTTGAAAAATTGCTATAGCATTTTCTTTCATTTATATTCACAACACGTATTTATACATTTTACATAGTGGCATTAGATTTAAAGGGGGAAAAAAGAGGGCTACTAGCTCTTATGATAAAAGCATAACAAAAGAAATTCTTTTTAAATACTTTCTATTGTCCAGTGTTCTTTCAGGTTTATTTTCAAAGGAGGGAAATCTGACTTTATTTTTATATAACGTGAATGAAATACGAAGTTTCTATGTGCTACAAACGTTCTATTTTTTTTTTTTTTTTTCGCTTTAGTAAAAATATATATTTTTTTTTTTTACAAAATATACAATATGAACTTTAACCCCTTGGGGACGAGCGACACGTATACGTGCCGGAAATAGGCCTAAGGATCCTCGTTTATCCTCACCAGTAAAATTTTACTCTAAAATTTGCCTTATTTAATCCGAGCATTTTCCCGATTTGAATAGGCACAAACTTCTGTTTTTTAAAACCGGTAGCAAAGTAATAAACATTTCGTAAAATGCTCCCGTCGCGAAGGGGTTAAAAAGCTCACCGTTTTACTTAAATTTAAATACAATACACATAGCTGTCAACTTTTACGCTTTCTTCCTACCACTAAAATTTTCTAGTAAATATTGTCTTGTTTAATCGTCGAAATCTCACGATTAAACAAAGCGAAATTCTCTACAAAATTTTAGCGGAAGCAGGAAAGCGTAAAAGTTGGCAGCTATGCAATAGATAAATACCCTAATAATTATCGACTCTTCCATTTCATAAGAAGTGACGTATTTGAATGAATGGAACATCAAATAATAAAAATATTCCCTGACGATGGCCGCGGAATTGCAGACGGAAAGTACTAGGAATTTTAAATAAAATGTATATTTTTAACTTGTAACGCCTATATTATTATTACCTTTGCCGCCTTTTAACCCAACAAGACTTAAAGTTTTCTTACAAGACTTATCAACAAGACTTAAAGTTTTCTGCATTTAATTCGCGCGTTTAGATAAGAAAAGAAAACTATATCGATCCTTTAATATTCTATATAGTTTTTACAAAGTTCCGAAAATCACAGTGTCTCGCTTCAAACATAAGTCTTGCAGTACGCTACGGTAATTGTAATCTGCCAATGTACTCTTCGAATATACAAAATATATAAATAAACAAGTAAAAATGTTGAAATAAGGAGCCTTTCTAAAATATGGCCTTCTTTCCTTCAATAAAATAGTTGATCCTTTGTTCAAAGTGTATTGAAGAAAAAAATTTAAAATTTCTTACGCAATGCTAGGCAAAATCCTTTATATTATTTCCGCGTCTGTTCTTCGACTTTTTAAGATCATGGGAACAATTTGGTACGTCATATTTTATGAAATAAAGTCCCTCGCAGGAAAATTCAATAACCGAAAAAAAAAAAAAAAACTATACTTAATACATATTCAGGCAACATTTTTCATCGAACATTCTTGATTTTTCTTCAGATTTAGGGTATGAAAACTTCAAACTCAACTACCCGTTGGAATGCCAAATATTGATTGCTAAGCAAAATATCCGAAAGAGATCGTCAAGATGTTGTTTCTGTTGTTTTATTTCTCAAAGACATTTTTTACTGACTAAGATATATGGAATTTAAAACTTTGTGAAGCGTTTCTTCAACTAAAATATTCCAACTTCGGGTTTTATGTCGATTAAAAGTTGAATAACAGTTCATAGAAAAATATCATATTTATTTCGTGGGAAATTCAAGAAAGAGATTTGTAGGTGCCAGATTTGTAGGAGTCGAGAATCATTGTTATGTAAACAATCACGTCATATTCAAATTCCAAAAGAGCAATTTAAAATGCCTCAGTTAACCCTTTATCTACTACATTATGATCTACTAGAATTTTTTTCGTGTAACTTTTTTTTTTCAGTTACTACAATGAAAATTAAAGGATAAACATAAAAAATACTCAACCGTGGAAATTTAATTCCTTACAGGTAATTAATTAATGTGGTACTTTAAAGTACCGCTAGTACACTATGACTAAAATATTATCGTAACCGAAAACCCACAAGGTATTTCAAATTGCACCAGAATTGTGATAAAATATCTTCTATTTAATAAAGTATGTGAAATATAGCCTTTTTCTTTGCTACATGACATTCCAGACGAACAGAACATTCTCATTCCTGAGCAATTTGGCTTCAGAGCTAAACATTCTACATTACACCAACTTCTTCGTGTTGTGGAATTCTTGAGTGAAAAACTCACACGAAAACACCAGCTGTGGCTGTCTTTCTTGATGTCGCTAAGACATTCGATAAAACTGGCATATAGGCCTTATATACAAATTATTTAAGCTTGGTATTAATGCTAGACTTATCTTTCTCATACATTCTTACCTTAGCGACCGCACTTTTTGTGTCCGCCTTAATAAAATACTTTCCGCTTTCTACCGTATTCTCTCTGGTATTTTGCAAGGGTCGGTCCTCGGCCCTACATTATTTAACATATTTTTTAACGATATCCCAAGAACACTGAGGACTTATCTTGCCCTGTACGCGGACAACACGGCAATGTACGCCTCTGCACAACTTCCATTCACTTTATACAAAATACTACAAAAACACATTGATAAATTCCTTAGCTGGTGTAATCTATGGCGTGTTAAGCTCAACGAGCAAAAAACGGCTGCTGTCTATTTTTCTAGAAAATTAACTTTTCCTAATCGCATTACCATTAACAATACTAGTATTCCATGGACTAACGACACTAAGTATCTGGGGGTTACCCTTGATAGAAAACTAACCTGGAAAAAGCACTTTATTAACATTCGAGACAAAGTTGCTGGTACCTCCCAAGTCCTCTCTCCTCTTCTCAAAAGTAACACTCTCTCCATTCCCAATAAACTTATCTTGTATAATGTTTGTATAAGAGCTATTCTTACCTATGCTTGTCCGATCTGGGGATTCGCATGCAAAACTAGTATGGACTATCTGTACCGTGCTCATAACAAAAATCTTCGGTATATCCCTAATGGTCATCATTATCTTCGTAATACCACTATTCACAGGGATCTAAAAGCCACCTCCTTCAAACAGCGAATTCATAAATTATCTAAAAATTTTTACAAGTCTGTCTACAATCTTCCTAACCAAATTATAGCGGAACTACCCGACTTCGACCCTACCCTACTAATAGAAAACGCCCTAAATACTCGCTTTTGCTTAACGATGAAGAGTGAGTTTCCCTCACCTTCTGCTTTACTTAACTTTTCTGTTTGTTCTGTCCTGTTTATAGTATTAAAAAAAAATTGTTTTCTGCTATATTTATGGCATTCAATTATATTTTTCTAATGTATGGTCTCTGATAAGAATCTTTTTTCTTATGGGGCACGTCCCGGTAGCTTTTTCGCCTTTCCTTTCTTTTTTTGGAACTAATGGGTTTTTTCTTTTTATTAAATTTTTTTTCTTTTTCTTTTTTCTTTATCATATCATATTATACTAGTACTTATGTACTTGTTATTTTTTGTCAATCTTTTTCTTTTTTCTTTTTCTTTATCATATCATGTTATACTAGTACTTATGTACTTGTTATTTGTTGTCAATCTTTTCTTAACTTTTTAAGTAATTTTTATTTTGTGGCTACCAGCCACGTCTAAACATTTTTTTAAGGCTCCCTAATGCCCTTGCAACACGATCGCCTTTCCACTGGATGTAAAGTTGCTCCACATCTAGGTAGTCCATAAAGCTGATTACATTGTTCCATTGTTCCACTAGCCCTTCAATGACAAACTCCCTCCCTATGAGACAGGGTCATTCCATTTTTTTAGCAGGTGGGGAAAGGTAGGGAGTGATCGCGGCGCGTAAGACGAAGGGAATGAATGTAGTAGGAACCGATAGGATCCGTATTTGCCTCGTTTTGATATTTTGATTAAGCCTCTTGATTAATGCTGAAGGTTGTGGAGAGCATAGGTTTTTTTTTCTTTTGAATTTTTTCATAAAGGAGTACTTCAACATGATTATTACTTAGGATATATCTCCTTACAAAATAAAACCAAAGCAATTCGAAAGCTCGTAAATAAAGTTGTCCGATTATTAATTTATCTACTTTTTTTTAGGGGGGAGGGAAGGCACAAATGATACAATTTTAAGATAGTTTAAAGTTAAAGAATTGTGAAATCGAATACGAAAAATTTTTAGTAATCTGCTTTAGATACTTTACTTATTTTTATTTTTCGCCAAAAAAGCAAAATGTAGCTAAATCTTGCTCCAATTGCATATCTGTAGTTACATAATTTTAGCAAGGAGACGCTATCACTGCAGCTAAACTAGATAACAATAGTGAGATTTGAATTTTAAAAATCCGATTTCAATAATAAAAAAAAATGATTTTCTCTTATTTTATTTAATAATCAAATAATAAATGAAACAAAACAAAAATGATATCTTCAATGTTCCTCTATTGTATTTTAATTTGAAATTGATAGATGGAGCCACCATTTCAATTGACTGCTCTACCTTTCCCCACCTGCCAAAGAAATGGAATGATCCTGTCTCATAGGGAGGGAGTTTGTCATTGAAGGGCTAGTCATTGTTCCAGCCTTTTTCTTATTAACAAATGAATGTTTTGGCAAATTCCGATGTCAATCATTTATTTCAATACCTTAGCATTGAAAATGCTTTGCAACTATTCTTTTTTAAGGTTTCAATCTTGTTAGCACTCCTTTAGTTATGCGACGTCTATATTCCAGGTAAAACATGTTCTCTCACATTTCCACATATGCAATATATGAATTTACATATGCCATTTCTAGCATAGCAAAAAAGAGCCGGTGCCACAATTTTTTCGATTTCCTATAAAAAGTAATAATGAAACAGAAAAGATACTAGGAAAATTATTACTACACTACATTTTAGTAATTACATATTAAAGCAGATGAAAACGATGGATAACTACACAGACGAAAAGTAAACAAGAAGTTTTTCTCCAACACCCAGGGTACTGACGGTACTTATAAGTTCCACCGAGTATTTCAACTGTTAAATCCAATACATACACCGTTCACCTAAAATAGCTTCAAATTGCATTCTAAGATCATAATGCACACATAAAAAAAATCCAACACTTATCTTATACCCTTTATTGTGTTTACAGCAGTAAAAAGACGAAAGTGACAATCTGTTCAAAATGTCGGTAAAAAACACATGGACTGTTTCAATCCCAGGGTTCTTCCTCGCTAAAACAACAAACCTAGAACTACTGCTGCCATGTATCCGGATAAAGTGGCGTTAAAAGAGTGTTTTTGCAAAGTACCATTAGAATATTAGTAATACAGTAGAGCGCCGATTATTGGAACTCCAATTAACCTAACTTCCAATTATCCGAACACCCTATTTCTCTCCCCCCCCCCCCAAAAAAAAATAAAAAAAAAATAAATTAATCGAACTTCTAGTTATCCGAACAGCCTATTTCTCCCCAAAATTTTTTTAACCGAACTCTCAATTATCTATTGGCTTGGAATAAAATTTTAAATAAAGAAAAAACTGTTACTGGATCAGAAAATTAGCAGTGTAAAACAATAAAGGAGATGGGAAGAATCCTAAGCTATGAAGAACATGAAATTAACAAGTGGTTAAATAGTGAAGTGCATGATCCTGGATATCAGATTTTAAATGAGGATGAGATTGTGGATGAGATTCATGATGAAAAAGGAACTAAAGAAATTGAAAACAAATGTTCTGAAAATAACCAAGGTCCATCACATAAAAAAGCCTCTGAATGTTTGGAAACAGCTATGAAATGTTTCGAACGGCAGAAGAACGTCCTAAGCTTAGATGACGTGTGAAAGATTTTATTATAGTCAGAAACATCCCTTGAATTGTCTGTCCATTTATCTGAACTTTTGCTTATCCGAACTAGGGTCGGTCTCGATTTGTTCGTATAATCGGCGCTCTACTGTATTCACTATAGGATGGAAATTTAAAGGGCATGGTATTTATAAGTACGGTCAGTAGATAAAGGGTTAAACAGCTTCAAAACACAGTCTGATCTGACTCGGATATTTTTAACTAAACTCAAGCTTTTTAACGACTGTCAAGCTGTGTATGAATCTTTTATAACTTTAGTATGTAAATAAAGACATATCTAGAAAATTCGGAAAAATTCGGCCTCTGGAAACTTCCCCGGAAACTCCGCCCATATAGCATAAGCCACACCCGCTAGTAAACATGAACATTTTAGATACACCTACATAGCTATACTTACACAACTTCGCTGTCGCCTTGCGAACATTGTTCCAAAGCTGTAAAAACACTCAAGCAAATTTTTAGATCGAATATCTTCGAGTTTCTTCGAATTTAGTCCGCGAAAACTTCAAATCGAAATACTTTTTGGAATGTCGAACGCCGATTATTGCGCAAGAATATCAGAAACAAATCCCAATATGCTGCTCTTGTTAGGATATTTTACTTTATTTCATAAACATTTCTTCTTCAAATATAGCATTCAAAATTTTATGGAATATTTCTACAAATGAATGAAAAGATATTCTTTCCACTTTCAATACGCTACGGAAATGAAAAGAAAAGATCAATAATTAAAAATCTTTTTGAAATTCCATTAGGCAAAGAATTTCTCGACTAACACTTTCAATTTGTACCAAACAACAAAGTGCAAAAATAAAAGTCTATAGAAAAATTGTGATTTATACAATAATTGCATCTTTGAAATTCTCACGCGAGTTCAAATTGTGAAGGAATTCTGACGAAATTCTTCTCATGCATAATTCCTTAAGGAATAAGGATTATTCACAATGGAAGTTATGAGTCAATAAATCGATTTTTGGAATCTAAAAGAGAAGGAAATGGAAATCTTTGATGCATTTACGAAAATTAAACCAGGATGTAATGGTCGTTTAATGGATGTTAGACAATTTTTATTCTAAGATATTAATGATTTCTGGAATAATTATATGAAATGATCATTATTATATATTTTTTTCTGTTATAATTATTGTATTCCTTCTACATGTACACACACATACACATCTGGAAAATGAGACATTCTAGAAAGGATTGGAATGTATAATTTTATTCAATTTGACAATGTTTCCACTGCTTTTTAAAACCTCTAATGCAGTTTTACCCTGTATGTTACCATCAGTGTTGTCAGTTGCGCGTTTAATCAGGGTTCGTACGCATCAGAGGATTCAGGGGATTTTAGGTGTTTTAGTACCAGAAAAAATTTTTAATACTGCTCGCTATATCTGAAGATAGGAATTTTTTTTTTTTCCTTAAATAAGGCAAGTATTATTTTAATAAAATTCTGGTAAAACGTTCTTGAAGCGTATGAACCCTGGTTTATATATATATATATATATATATATAAATCAGATTGCTACATTGTTATCATTCATTAAAAAATTATAATATTAACCTTATTTAATGACAAATTAAATAAGGTAAATACTACTGTTTCAAAAACTTAATCAAGCAATCTGAATAATAAAAGAAAATACCGCCAATGCATGTATGTTACTATCATTGTTGCCAGTTTAAAAAATATATATATCAGATTGTTGGAATGCTACCATCGATTGCTTGAATTTGACCTTTGTTTTAACCCTTTAATTCTCGAGCCCGTGACACTCTATGTAACAAAACTTCACCGTTCAATAAGTTGAAATAGGATGTCTAATTGAACCATTTGGAAACGCATAACCATTTGAAAACCCAATTTCAGCTATTTTCATCTACAGTTGGAGAAATTTTCGAATTCTTTGAGCAGCCCTGTATATGATATATAGATTTGTATCTATTAACTGCATGCATGAAAAAATTTAGTTCAGTTAGGAAAACATACCACAGTTGAAAATTCCCCTTTCACAATTTCCGCTCATAAAGACAAAGTTACGTGGATTATTTTGCGCAGCCCTGTATACAAGGTGTAGAATTTATACAACGCGAGGGAAATGCAGAAAATTCGTTAAATTTAAAAGCGCATACCGGAATTGTAAACGCACTCCCAGCAATTATTACTCAAAGAAAGTACTGTAATCGATAAGTTGAAATAAGTTTCAATAAGTTGAAATAGGATGTCTAATTGAACCATTTGGAAACGCATAACCATTTGAAAAACCAATTTCAGCTATTCTCACCTACAGTTGGAAAATTTTTCGAATTCTTTGAGCAGCCCTGTATGTGATATATAGATTTGTATCTATAAACTGCATGCATGAAAAATTTAGTACAGTTAGGAAAACATACCACAGTTGAAAATTCCCCTTCAACAATTTCCGTTAATAAAGATAAAGGTACGTGGATTATTTTTGCGCAGCCCTGTATACAAGGTGTAGAATTTATACAAAGCGAGGGAAATGCAGAAAATTCGTTAAATTTAAAAGCGCATACCGGAATTGTAAACGCACTCGCAGCAATTATTACTCAAAGAAAGTACTGTAATCGATTTATTTTGTGTGTCCCTGTAAATGAACATTAGTTGCTATGAATGCCCTATTCTCGTGTAATCTCTTGTAGTGAAATTGAGTCAATTATATCAATTTCAATACATTTGAAATAGCGTAATGTTATTAAAATACACTTCAAACGATTCTCCATTGACCATGATGTAACAGAATTCGTTTGAGTGCCCCTGTAAATGAACTATTGATGCTACACATTTCATATTCAATACCGAACATGCCGTGGTAAACATCACTAACATACATCTATTGCATGAAAATCCGAGTATATTTACGCGAGTTAGAGCGTGGACAGACAGACGGCTAGACGGAATGACAAACCGAATTCTTAAATACTACTTTTCAATTATGTTGGATTGGCGCAGCATGTCCCTACTGGGACTTTGCGCCATTAAACCCCATACAACCAACCAACCATCAATTATGTTGGAAAGTGTTAAAATTTAATACTTTACGTGAATATAAATATTTTTTTTGGATGTCTTGGAAAACTCATAACTCCATAATTTGGAATTTATATTTTCATAATTGATTACATCTTAAGGAAATCTATATTTCGGACAATTTAAAGTGTCACTCAAATTTATTGAACTTTAAGATAATTTTCTCATTATTCTTTTGAATTCAATAAATTATTCGACAGATATACGAAACATAAAAGCATTACGTCATAATATAATATCAGGTCCTTAAACATTTATTTCTAGAAAAGATCTGCAGGCGAATTTTCTGGAAAAAAAAAAAAAAAAACAATTTTATTCACAAGATTGTGAATTATTGATAGTTTTACGGTATGTTTCGAAAATAAAAAATTCATTTCTTTTCCCGAAGCGTAAAAATAATATATTTGTAAGCGAAGAAACGTCTGAACTATACCTCATAATTTGAGAACAATATCGTATTGTATAACAAGAAACTATTGCAGTTATTTTGAGATATTTTCTTTAGAAGTGATCGGAATTTTTAGGAATTATGGGATGTGGGTGAAAGGATTCGAAGCAAAAAAATATGTTTTTCTTTATTTTACTTGTTATGTTTTCCAAAACTATAATATTTAATTCGTTTTTATTATTTCGAAATATTTGAATCAGAAACAAACAGAAAGAGGGAATTTTTTTTTTCTTTTGAATAAATATTTTACATCATAATGGCTTTTGTGGGAATTTACAGAGGCGGTTATAAAACAAAGTTTGTCCATTCTGAAGATCGCGTCAGTGCAGCATAATGGAAACAAAGCGGAAAACAAATTCAGAAAACAATTCTAGACGGCAAATAATCTATATATATATTACGCTATCGTATGTGGCACAGGAATCGCGATTTTTTGTTAATTGTTTAACCCCTTGAGGGGCGAACGAACAACAAACGAACGGCCGCAATCAGTAGTGAATGTATGAACGCATAGCGCTCATGAAAACCGAAAAAAAAAACATCACTGGATGCAGCAACCTCGTCGTGCAGCAGTCTCAAAAACGCACTAAATTCGCGAAATCGACGATCACAAACAAACGAAATTCGTTAACGCCGCAATCAGTAACGAACGTATGAGTGCATAGCACCCATGAAAACCGAAAAAAACCACGACTGGATGCAGCAACCTCGTCGTGTAGCAGTCTCGAAAACGCACTAAATTCGCGCAAGCCGCTATCGTAAACGAACGAAATTCATTAACGCCGCAATCACTAACGTACGTATGAGCGCATGGCGCTCATGAAAACCGAAAAAAACATCACTGGATGTAGCAACCTCGTCGTGCAGCAATCTGAAAAACGCACTAAATTCGCAAAATCTGCGATCACAAATGAACAAAATTCGTTAATGCCGCAATCGCTAACGAACGTATGAGCGCAAATCAATTACATTTAACTTGTGCATGAATGAGATTTGTAAGCCTTTTTCTCATTTTTTATTTATAAAAATTATGAAGACTGGATATGCAATACTCCGTTTTAATGCTGAAAGTAAACAATAATGACATTGTATGAGCCAGCGCGCTGTGCTAGGGAATTTCTCCGGTGCATTTGTGATAAGAGCCGTTGTGAGGGGCGCGGTGTAGACGCTATTTAAATATCGCCATATTACAACATATATGTAATATCATATTCATACATTTAAAAATACTTCGAATAATCTTTATTTGAAACGCTCCCAACCAATTGGATTAATATTATTTTTAGATATTATTAGATGAACAGATCTACTTGATGCATATTCAAAGTTTTTGTAAACGAATAAGTTCATTTCTAAAGTGTTGTAAGCCTGTTTTTTTTTTTTTTTTTTTTTTTTTTTTTTTTTTTTTTTTTTTTTTTGTAAATTTTCCTAGAATAAATTATATTATGCAGTTTTGTTGATTTGTATGTTGGATTAATAAAAATTACAATTCTGAATGATGTGAGAAGCCTGGTAAGGATTGAGAAATTTTTGTGCCACGAGAAAACAGAACGTATTCTTTTAGAGAGCAACAGCTGAAAGAGAGGGGATTTAAATTCGTAGGTTTGGTGATACGTATTTCAAAGAAATCTACAAGCTAATATCATGACTTATTTATTTGGATCCTTGATAGAAAAAAACACAAATAAACTTACTTTTTACATTTCGTCATCTTGAAAAGTGAGAAATCTATAAACTCTGAAAAAAGCCTTCATTTAAGCAAATAAATATTAATCTTATGCTGTCATCTCTCGGTAACAGATAAAGACATTTATAGATAATTATTTCATACAATTTTCGTGTTATAAAGAAGAAAATTATACAAATTTAGTAAAAATCTAAGCGTCCAAAAATAGGACGCTAGGCACAAATGGGTTAATATTTTGGGTTAATATTGGGCTAATATAATGAGTTAAACAATCTTATGGATTCTCCAATAAAATTCGTAAAATGGAAGCGTCTAAATATCGCCATATTACGACATATATGTAATATCATGCATTTAAAAATACTTCGAATAATCTTTATATGAAACGCTCCCAACCGATTGGATTAATATTATTTTTAGACGATGAACATTATACATATTCATGTGTCATCATATGTATATCTACATTATACATATTCAAAGTTTTTGTAAACGAATAAGTTCATTTCTAAAGTGTTGCAAGTCTATTTTTGTAAATTTTCATAGAATAAATTATATTATGCAGTTTTGTTGATTTGTATGTTGCATTAATAAAAATTACAATTCTGAATGATGTGAGAAGTCTGGTAATGATTGAGAAATTTTTGTGCCACGAGAAAACAGAACGTATTCTTTTACAGAGCAATAGCTGAAAGAGAGGGGATTTAAATTCGTAGGTTTGGTTATGGAGCTCAGTGGAAATCCATGGTTCAGTTTAAATTAAACGGACAGCTTGTTGAAAGTGAGGAAAATTTTTAGAAGCATTGACATCCGTAATTGAGATAGAAGGAATAGAATTTCCAAACAGATTAGAGTCACTTTTTATGGCTCAATATACACGTGTAGCCATATTAGTTGGAGTAGTTATGTTTTTCATAAGCGATGTCGAAAGCACCCAAATGTCCTCTACCAAAGACAAGCGTAGCTAGCATGCCGGACGAGTGACGGAGGCTGTACCGCAGGAGGTATATAAAATGGCCTCTACCGATTTAGTTAGCTTTCGATTCCAAGAGACCTTCAACTGTACAGATACATGGCAAAGATGCTGAGAGAGGTACGGATGGGTGATGGCATGAAGAAAACTTATGAGAAAGGTCTTCAATTATTGAAATTGCTATAAATTAGTTGCCTAGTCATCCGTTCGAGATGTTTAGGTTCTGTAGTACTGAAACAGAATGTTAATACAAAACTATAATGAATAGCTTCTGCTTTAAGAACGACGGCCTTATTTTTAAGATATTCAGTTTTCAATCGTGTTGTATTTTTTCTTAGATTACTTTTTGCATAATATGAATATGAGTATCTTTTCTATGATTGGAAGCTATTTTCGTTCTATTTAGGGAATTACATTTTAGGTAGCTTTCATTACAAAAAGTAAAAATCTACCTATTGCAGCCGTCTGGAGGGAAGAACTTCCGAAAAATTTTGGTATATTTTTACCGATCAAGACCCCCCCCCCCCTCGCCCTCAGACTTAGATATATATATATATATATATATATATATATATATCAGTTTTAGTAAACTGAAAACTGAAAAATATTTTTTTCTTAAGAGTTTTACCTTAATGCAAAAATTTCAAAGCATGTTTTATTTCGGCTTTATCTTAAGAAATGATTGAGATATAGCAGTTTGAATTTCTAGGGTTGCTGACATTTTCAAACAATCTGATTTTTGTTATGCTGTAACTTTGATATTTATAAACCAATTTGGATAGGATTAAGTATGCGCATAGTACAAATGAATGCCTCGACCGAGTTCGTCGGCCAGCTTCATCCGCCATCTTGTTTCAAAATGGTGGTCATTTGCACCGTGCACTGCCGCGCAATTAAATATTATTAATATCCGTTAGCTTCAAATTCTCACCTAGCTTGGCGACACTTAGCTAAATATCACCAAATTTGTGAAAATAATAACCATAAATGATGCCAACTTGGCTATAGCTTACTAATTTTTTGCAATTCTTATTCAAATTCAGTATTGACGAATATTCTTTTATCGGGTTCATTGCATTTTTGCTTTTAAAATTTGAGTAAAATTAGCTTCGAGTAAAGCTTGCAAAATTTTAAAACCAAGAAATATGAAATTTACTTCTTCCTCCCAGCACTGGCCGAAATAACTTTTTTTTTTTCTTTTTAGTAACTTCCTTCTTAAATTTCCTTCTTTTTTAAATTTTTTTGGGATAAACACAAGCAATGCATATATTTTCTTTTTAGCAAGATCATCACCAAGTTTTACTTTACATGGAGTACTTGTCAGAACCGTTCTTGAGCAACTTGGACGCCCTGTTTTGTTTACTTGAACGTTTTTCTCAGTCAGATGTGGCAAAATACTAATATCCGTCGGGAAAACTTTTGTGATGGCGAGGAGGATACACAACTGGACTGTTTTCGATTAAACTTGTCATTCTTGTTTATAGGTGGTTCGAGATCACTGGATACAGGCTGAGGCACAAAATTTTTCTGTGTAATTTGACTTGTTTCAGATGGACGCATACGCATATCAGTGATGGACAGACAGAGTTTGCTGGATGTTAATGCTGGTTAGAAGTCTGAGCAGAGTCAACCACTACAAATTCATGGACTTTGAATATGTTTCTATTCAAACGAAAAATAAATTCATGAAAAAAGTCTTAGAAATTTCTTCATAAATGATATTTAGATCCTTAAATAAAATAGTTTTCCCCTACCGCCCTACATCGCATAGTGCGGTATTAGGACTACAGTAGTTGTGAGATATTAGGATGAACGAAACAATGGAATACGACCTACTTTATCGGTAAAACTAAGAATAGGAAGAGCCTTAGAGCTATGTTTAGTTAAGCTACATGATCATGTCGTAGTAGTTACGTTACAAGAATTAAGAATAGCTCTTACTTTGAAAATGATTTTTCACTGTACGATAAAGTTGACAAAAACTTTTGGTTTGCACAAAACTTAAAAAAAATAACAGAGACTAAACACAACTGCGTATTTAACCAAGTCGCTCATACGACTGACGCCTTGTCGCTAGACACTAGTTAAGCCTACTTTGGGCAGGCGGCAGCATCTACTTGAAGAGATCATGAGGGGTGCGATATAAGGCAATGGTGCGATATTAGGGACATTTCCCCTATACCGCAGTGATGTATGTAAATGTCAATATGTTTAAAATAGTGTACATTCTAAATAAAAAAAAGTGACTCTTCACACCGGAGATTGAATATTCACTTTATCGTACAGTCAAAATATGCCCAACCTCTTTAGAGTGACTATTCACTCTGAGTAAAAGTGGAATTCTTCACTCTCAGAAAGAGGGAATACTCACCCCTGGGAAGTGAATATTCACTTTAAACAGGGGTGAATAATCACTCTTTCGAAGGAGTGCGTTTTTTCATCCCTGGTAGGAGTGAATGTTAATTTTTTATGAAGTAAATTCTTCTTTTATGTTGCTTTTATGGGTATTTTAAAAGAATCATATCTTTTAAAATAGATACCAGTGTGGTAAAGATTGGAATAAAAGACTGTAGTGGCAATATTTATTTAATTCATAGTGTAACACTAATCGAACTTTTAAGGAAAAATTCAATTAAAGTTACATCTGAATTAAATTAGATTACTGACAGAAAGAAACTGAAATATTTTATTCCAATCTTAGCCCTTGTTTTTGCTTTTATTGCATGCCCAATAAATATGATAGTTTTAAAATGCCCGTAAGGGCAAGTAATTAATCGAAATATTAGTCAGTTAATATTATTTCTTTCTTTTCAGATACCCATTAAGTTGTATTTAGTACTTTAATAATTGCCGTGATGTATGTTAACTATCTCCTTTTTTTTTTCATGTGTAATTTAAGTTTTAAATATTTAGATCTCAGTATTCATTGCTAATGAATTTAAATCTAATTAAACGTTATAATCAAACGTTTATTGTATTTTAGTTACTTTTAAAGTTTTATTAATAACTGTATAATAGGTGTATATTATATGATTAACAACGTGCGATCTCATTTTAATTTTTGTTTTAAATATACAATCTTATCTTTTTAGCGTTATTTTGCAGAATCCTATTGTTTTAAAATATTTGTATTTTTTTTTTCACTAAAAACACAATATTTATCAACTCGCACCTTTTTTAAATAAGTTTTAAGCGTGATCTAAGTATTAAGAAATCTAAGTGTAATATTTTTTTATGTGTTGTGATTTGTCATTGTTTTATTAAATATGAACACGGAGTCTAGATTTTTATATTCTCTGGAATACGTTTATATATTTTTTAAACGTATTATTTAACTTAATCATGATTTCGAATTTTCTTCCGCTATTGCTGAAAAACGGATATTAATACAATGCTTATTTACGGAACAACATGATAAGCCGTATTTAATTTAATTTTTTTTTTTACTTCCCATATATATTGTATTTTGTGAATATGAGCCAAATAGATTTCATATGTTTTATAGGAAAAGAATGATCTAGGAAATTCAGAAAAGAAGGAAATATAAAAAGGAAAGAAATTACTGCATATATACTGTTCTTATTGTTGGAAAAACCTTTTTAATGTAAAAAGTAGTTATTTATCTCTTTAAAATATATTCAATCTCGTATTATATAAGTGATAATATGAATATTTAAAAGAAATACTAAACCAGATTTATCTATAAATTTCTTGCCAGGCATAAGAAGAGAAGAATTATTTCAATGTTTAAGTATCATGTTTTATTTGTTAGTGCCAATAATTACTTGTATCATAAATATTTAACTCATAATCATAACATACAAAATCTAGAGGAATAAAAGATTAAAATTAAACAAGACTTACCTTTGCTTTCCATAAATAATCACTTTAATAATATCCGTATATTTTAATCCTAAAATGGCGGATGCCTTCCTCTTATCTTAAAAAAAAAAAGCATCGTAGACTTGCTGTTCTGATTAGCTGATGAGTAATACCAGGGGATAGAAGGAAAATTCGTTTTTGTTTTCGTCCCAAAATCTGAGTTTCGACGAAAATTCGTTTTCTGCGAAAAGGCTGCCAAAATTTCGGCCGAAACTATCTATATTTCAGAAATCTCGTTTCTTCCTTCGGAAATTTTCAATATTACCTGTTGATTTGAGTTGTATCGGCTCAAATGAGACACTATTTATTACTATGACCTTCATTGTGTATAATTATCAGTCATGACAGACTCAAAACGGGAGTGAAAATTATAAAGCAAGCAATGCATATATGACTCAAGTTTGAAGATACTTTTCACGCGCTCGTTAAAATCCGCAGACTTCGCGAGATGTATAGGGAAACAGTGCTTTTACCCCCGACTTATGTCGGGCACCGTTGAAGTGGTTAACAGTAACAGAAAAAAAATTAGTTTGAAACCGCAGAAGTATTTCGGATGCTCTTTGAGAAAGTTCTATCATTCTTTATTCTTTATTCTTTATGAATTAATTACATTTTATTTTATATGAAAATAAAAAGTTACACAAATAATCACTTTAATTATCCATATCATCAAAGTTATCATCATAAGAGGAGTGACTATTCACTCTGGAAAAGGAGTGCGTTTTAGTACCAAATCAGCGTAATTTCCTTGGTTACATTATGAAATGGAGTTTTTGAAAATTAAGAAGTGACATATTTTAGTGCTTTTCATTATTTTACTCCATATATTGGCTCAAAGTTGAACGGAATTTTTTAAAAGTATATAATGCCAGGCTTTCACTCTCGTCAGCGGAGTGAGATATTTCACTCTCGAGAATGGAGTGAAATATTTCCCTCCTTTCTAGGGAATGGAATATTCCACTCTTTGAGGAGTCTCTTTTTTATAAAATTCACTCCAAATAAGAGTGAAAATGACTGTTACTCTTTCAAAGAGTGAACTTTTCACTCCTCCCAATTTTAGAGTGTAATATCATTAAAATATACAGCAAATGATTTTTCCGCACAGGCTGTAATATAAACGGGATTCTTTTGATTGTCTATATAAATGAACCGTAAATACTACACACTTCATTTTCAATATCGGACATGCCATAGTAAACCCCCATAATATATATCAATTTCATGACAATCTGACTATATTTAGAGCACGGACAGACGGACGGAGAAACAAACTGAATTTCTAAACCCTTTTTAAGTATGTTATAAAGAGTTTAAAATTTATCTTTCAATGTTGTAACACATCTCTTATTTTGTAGAATTTTTCAAACACAATTACAATTTCCCCTCGTTTTCACTGACTTAATCACATGGTCCAAATCATTCAGAAACCGATAGTTCCATTATAGAAATATGTCTGTATAGTGTATGAAAATAAATTGTTGGTTCGATGTATTTTCATATAATTATTAAAAATTTTATAGAAGCATTAATTAGCCAAGAATTGTGGAGGGTATTTTCAATCTTTATTCCTAAAAATTATGAATGTTACAAATTTAGCATTTTACATGCATATTAAAACCTCTTTACGGGTATCCTGGAAAGGATATAACTCCACAAATTCATTCTCGATTGAAGTACAAATGCTAGAAGCAGAGTCCGACTAACTTCATGTGGAGCCTTCGTTAAATGATTCCCTTATAGACCGGTAGGCGGCAGCACAGACAGCCACATCATTCGATTCATGGCTGAAATTCCAAAATTAGTTAAAACTCGATTCGATATTAAAAGCAATCATTCTGCCAAGTCATATCTTGGTGGAAAACACCTAAAAACCCGATTTTAACGGTCGACACGTAAATTTACCATTGTTTGTTCCTGCACCCAGTCCTCCATGTTTTCATACCTTTGGGTACAGGAACGCACAATGGTAAACTTACGAGTCAACCGCTAAAATCCGGTTTTTAGGTGTTTTCTACAAAGATATGACTTGGTAGACCGATTGCGTTTTAATATGCGAATCGAGTTTTGACTAATTATGGAATTTCAGCCGTAAATTCGATGAGGGGATTGTCTGTTCTGCCGATCTATTAGGAACACTAAGGACATTTGTAATCACCCAAGGCATTTCTCGAAAAAAATAATTTTCCTCTTTCATAAACGCGAAACTTTCTGCTACATTCACGAACTCATTTTAAAACTTAAACGTATATATTTGACAGGCATAAGTATTGAAGGGATTAGAAGTTGAATAATATAGACTTACGATGTCTCAGACTCTTAAAAGCTTCACAAATTTTCGAAATTTTAATTATTTTGTATTCTAAACTCCTATCTTTTCTGAACATTTTGATATAATTGTTCCGCGAAATTCCCATCAGAACAGAAGGCATTTAGAATTGTACCCGCTCAATAGCCGAAGCGGCTTTTCCGAAACTTTGAAGTCATTTTACTGAAAATGACATTTTTGGGCATAACGAACTGGATGTCTCAAAAACTTCTTAATATTTTTTTTATGAAATTTTCGAAACAGATGTTTTATGTTAGTCTGTATAAACTGAACCTAAAATTTCCTTTTTATTGTTAAAAAAATATTTTTTTTGTGTGTGATTATACTGTTGAAATTTTCAAAATTTTGTATTAGCTAAATACAACCTTGTATTAAAATTATAAAAATGCTTTAAATACAACTTTATTTAGGTTCAGGTTAATTACTAGAATCTGAAGTATAATTAGGCACCAAAGTTTTCATTCTATTTGTAAAATTTATTTTGTAATCGTGCATGTAAGGTGTCATACCAATTTTCTGCTTTACAATTGTCTGACTGTTTGAAGCCCCCTATAAATATTAATTCTGCATTTTGTAATTTTTTAAATATATGAAACGAAAAGAAAATATATTTCATTTCTCTAAAAAATGTGTCTTAAACCGTTAAATGCCTGGTGTTGCTTTTGGGCAACATACCCAATTTAGGCTCTAAAATACTATTAGAATAATATCGAAGCTATAATGCCTAATGTTGCCAATAAAATACATTCAGAAAATATTATTAAATCAATTTTCAACATGTAGATGGGAACACTTGTTCTGTTTAAGAATAAAGATAGATTTATTTTTTTCAATTTGTGCTACTTGTTCTTTTTGTTTTGTTTGGGAGCTTGCGAAATATCCTATTTTGACCTGCAGTGAGCAAGTGAAATTTATTTCTAATTATAGTTCCTAAAATTCTTGTGTGTTTAATATTATAGAATTTTATCAAGGCAAATTATTTTTTTAAATTAAACACCAGTATTGCCGATTAGTAACAAACTGTTTTTTAGCCGTAAACTATACATAAAACAAAATATGATTTTTTTAAGTATTTTTCCCATGATTTATTTAAAAAATGAAAGCCGAAAAATATTATTACAATGATTTTTGAAAAATCAGGCATTTAAGGGTTAAAATCCTATACATTTAAGATATTAAATGTTAAAAATGGCCTGTTTTTTTTTTCAAATTTAAAGGGTCCTGAGACCCCTTAAAAAATGAATACCAGAAATTGTCTTAAGCACTGATATTTTTAGGGCTTTGAAACATCTTTAAATGCAGAGACCTGGAGCAATTGTTAAAATGTGTGCTCTTCTGATAACTGTGTTCTGGCTAGAAGGGGACCACACACATATTATATAGAAATGAAACCCTGTAGAATTGGGTAAAATTTTGATGCGTTTTTATATATAATATTCTATAATGTCATATATCAATCACTAGAACACCTATTTATTTGGACATTATACTGCTTAAAAATGCACTAAAAAATAGCGTAAATGCCTAAAAGTTATATATATATATATATATATATATATATATATATATATATATTCAAACACATATAGTACAGATAAATAAAGACGTAAAAATATTTTCACCTCCTTTCTGAGGCAGCTTCAGTTAATGTTGTTTTTCGTCTCTTCTTCGCTAGTTACTGTCTTTGAAGTTTTAATTCTATGGTTTTAACAGGGAAAGAAGGTGGGGGAAACTTCAAAAACAGTAACTAGCGAGGAAAAGGCGATAAACATCATTAACTGAAGTTACCTCAGAAAGGATGTGAAAATATTATTAAATTCTTATACATCTGTACGATCTTTATATGCGTTTGAAAGTGCATATCTTGTAAACTTTTAGACATTTACACTATCTTTTAGTGTTTTTAAAAGCAGTATAATGTCTAAATGAATAGGCAAAACTAGAAAAGAGCAATTCTGCTCTTTCAGAAGTTAGTGTCGCCCCCGATGGAAAAAATATATATATATATATGTACATAAATATAGATAATAGAAAACATACTTCAGTTCTAAGACTTAAACACACGCTTTTATCGTATATTAAATGACGTCAATCGCATCCTCTGAAGAATTACTCATTTATTTACTATTTTTACTTACTCATTTTTATTTACTATTTATAAGACTAGTTATAATGCGAAGGAGCCTCATTTACCACGTTTGACGGACAATTTCCGACTTGTTCAAGATAGTACCCGATGAGACATTTGAACAGCATGGCATGAACTACAACATATAAAAATTCATACAATTCCACCAGGGTCACATTTCTATATAATTTGTGCGAGGTTCTTTATTGGAGACTAGCTAAAGTACCCGGCGTTGCGCGGAATTTTAAGAATGTTTGTTTTGAAAAAAACGATTTCAAAATTTAACATAACAACGTGAAAAAAAAAAAAAAAAAAAAAAAAAAAAAATAGAGAACTAGAGGACAGGAATTCTGCTTTTTCAGAATTACGTGTCGCCCCAATGAAAAAAAAATACTAAATAGTTATTTTCAATCGAACTTATATCTTTGGAATGGATCATTTATTTCCGATGGACTGATGGCTTCCATTATTATGAAACAGCCATTATAAATGAAGTGTTAGGTGAAGATGAAAGAGCGGTCCTAAAAAGTTAGAACTCTGATTTTCTGGTCAGAATGGAAAAAAAAAATTCCCATATTTTTTTTTTTTTTTTTTTTTTTTTTGAAAAAAAAAAAAAAAAAAAAAGAAGTCCATAAGGAGAAAATAACTTGGTTAAAGCGGAAACTCGGTTAAGCGGAATTCTACTGTAGTTCCGTTTTAAGGCTTAAAACACACGATTTCATTTTATATAAAACGAAGTCATCTAAATCGCTGAAGAACTCCTCATTTACGATCCAGTCATAAACAACATCTACAATAAAGTATGCATAGGACGTCACTATCTCAGAATAATAGACAAATCCAGCTAAAAGAAATCAGCAAGAAACTCGACCGAAAAAATCGGCTACGTAAGGATTCATAGGCCTTCATTTGTTTGTAATATTAATATAGATACTTAAAATTAAATTTAGTTTATAATAGCTCCATGTTTTATCAGAAATCATTCATTTCTACTTTTCTCACGTATTTTAATTACATTTTTAGGTAGCTTTCATTACAAAAAGCTACCTATTGCAGTCGTTCGGAGGAAAGCGATTTCAAAAAATTTTGGTATATTTTCATCGATCATGACCCCCAGACCCCGAAACCACCCTCCGTTCAAAAGTTGATATATATATATCCACATATATATATATCTGATCTTTGTCACACTGTAACTCTCGTATTTATGAACCGATTTGGATGAAACTCGGTGTGTACATAGTACAAACAAATGTCTCGACCGAGTTCGTTGGCCAGCTTCATCCATCATATTGTTTCAAAATGGCGGCCATTTAAAATTTAAAAAAAATTTAAAATTTGAAATGTGGTACCAAAAAATTTAAAATTGAAAAATATTTTTTTTTATATGTTTGACCTTGATACAAAGATTCCGGAGAATTTTTTGTTTCGTCTATATCTTAAAAAATGGCTGAGTTATAGCACTTTGAATTTCTAGCTTGGCTGACATTTTGAAACGACCTGATTTTTGTCACACGATAATAGGCGTATTTATGAATCGATTTAGATGTACCTTGGTGTATACATAATACGTACTAATGTCTCGACCGAGTTCGTTGGCCAGCTTCATCCGCCATCTTGTTTCAAAATGACGGCCATTTAAATTTTTAAAAAAATTTTTTAATTTGAAATGTGGTACCAAAAAATGGAAAATTGAAAAATATTTTTTTCTTATGTGTTTGACCTTGATACAAAGATTCCGGAGCAGTTTTTGTTTCGTCTATATCTTACAAAAATGGCTGAGTTATAGCACTTTGAATTTCTAGCGGGGCTGACATTTTGAAACGACCTGATTTTTGTCACGCAATAACAGGCGTATTTATGAACCGATTTGGATGTACCTTGGTGTATACATAATACGTACAAATTTCTCGACCGAGTTCGTACGGCAGCTTCATCCGCCATCTTGTTTCAAAATGGCGGTCATTTAAAATTTTTTTAAAAATTTAAAATTTAAAATGAGGTACCAAAAAATTGGAAAATGAAAAAGATTTTTTTGTATGTGTTTGACCTTAATACCAAGATTCCGGAACAGTTTTTTTTTTCTTCTATATCTAAAAAAATCGCTGAGTTATAGTATTTTGAATTTCTATTGTGGCTGATATTTTGAAACAGCCTGATTTTTGTCACGCGATAACAGGTGTATTTATGAACCGATTTGGATGTAACTTGGTGTACATAGTACATACCAATGTCTCGACCGAGTTCGTTGGTCAGCTCCATTCGCCATCTTGTTTCAAAAGGACTGCCATTTAAAAAAAATTAAATTTTAAATTTAAAATGAGTTATCAAAAATTGAAAAAAGAAAAAGATTTTTATGTGTTTGACCTTGATACAAAGATTCCGGAGCAGTTTTTGTTTCGTATATATCTTAAAAAATGGTTGAATTATAGCACTTTGAATTTCTAGCATGGCTGAAATTTTGGAACGATCTGATATTTGTCACGTGATAACACGCGTATTTATTAACCTATTTCGATGTAAGAAGGCATGTGGATAGTATATCATAATGTCTCGACCAAGTTCGCTGGCCAGCTTCATGAGCCATCTTGTTTCAAAATGGAGGCCATTAAATTAAATAAAAAAAATTATATTTAAAGTGAGGTGCAAAAAAATTAGAAATTAGAAAAAGTTTCTTTCTTAAGTATTTGACCGTGATATAAGGATTCCGGAGCATTTTTTGTTTTGTCTTTATCTTAGAAAATGGCTCAGATATAGCAGTTTGAATTTCTAATGTGGGTGACATTTTGAAAAATCTGATTTTTTGCCTGCGACAGAACTTGTATATATCAACCGATTCCGATGTGAGTGAGCATGTGCACAGGAATTACTAAGGTCTCGACCAAGTTCACTCGTTAGCCTCATCCACCATATTGTCTTAAAATGGCAGGAACTTCAAGATATCGCCGAATTTGGTAACCAAATATAAGTTACTTTAAATAAAAGCAGCTTTGATAAAACTGACTAATTTCGCGAAATTCTCATTCATAATGATTTAGTACTGATAAAGATTAGGATTGAATCTCCTATAATCGGTTTCCACTAAATTGAGCTTCGTGTGTTTGAATAATATAAGCTTGCTTTTTAAAAATAAGGAATATGAAAGCTACCTCTTCCTCCCGGCACTGGCCGGAAGGACTTTTTTCGGTTGTTATGTGAAAATGGCAACGAAAATATGTGATTACTATTTTTCAACTATTTTCCCTTTACTTTCTACAGAAATGGAGTACTTGAGTTGCCAAAATTAAACAAATGTCGCTAAAAACTACAAAAAATTAATATTTCAAAAATAAACTGAGATACAGTTTTCAAACAAATTGCTTTTAAAATTACTTTTTTTCCCATTACGACGGTATAAAAATTGAAAATGTGCGATGCTTAGAAGTTTAAAAAATTGTATAGAGTATTTAAGAGTACAATGATAAATCTGCTTTGTTTTACGGCTGGCTTATACAACGTAACGTTATTTTTTGGAGACGACACAAAATAAGCTGGGGAAAAAAATAGCATACCGGGGGCTAATAACAACAATCGAAGTGTTGTACACATGAATCAAATGAAAACCCAAAATATAAAAATGTATAAATTTATATAACAGACGTAAATTAATACAGCTATAAATGAGTTTATTTCCATTCATCATTGGAGCAATAATGTTAAAATACGACAATATTTCCATAATCGAGTTTTATCATGCTTCAATACATTTTTTCACACTTGTATGACGTTATATATTCACCATGTCCTTTATATTTCCAATATGACGTAATATTCAATTTTTTTTATTCGTCAAATTAATTAAATAATTATAATTTTTCACTTGGAAATCAGAAATCAGAAATTATGACGTAACATTCACTTTTGTTTAAAATTCGTCAAACTATTCATTTTATTTACATTTTTCGCGTGGAAATCTTGCAGTAGAAAAGCTATGATTTCCTTTTTTTAAATTCGTTAAACCCTTTATTTCATTTTTTCACGTGGAAATTTTGCAATAGAAAAGTAATTGTTGTGGTAAGATTTTTATTGTGGATTTTTAATTGTTGGCAACAGTTATAACGAAAAATGTTTCAATTTGATTGGAAATTTCTGTTAAGTTTGTGGTGTTTTATTAATTAAAAATTAATAATTATTTCGATTCCGGATTACTTTAGTTGCCTCGGCCGTGTTTTAATACACATGTACGTAACATTTCAGAATTCTGGCTTCCAAACTGTGGATTTGTATAGAATTACAGACAGACACATTTTCAATTTTATATATTTGATAATTTGGGTATCATGCTTTACAATTCAATAAAATATTCGGTAGATATACAAAACGAAAAGACATCACGTCGTAATGTAATATAAAATCTTTAAACATTTATTTTCAAGAACAGATCTGCGGAAGAAATTGCCAGAAAGATCCAATTTCACTCAAAAAATCGTGAATTATTGATAGTTTGACGTTATGTTTTGAAAATAAAAAATTCATTTTATTCTTGGAAGCATAAAAGTAATGTATACAAGCGATAAATCGTCTGAACTATGGTCTCGTAATTTGAGAACAATATCGTGTTGAATAACATCATCAGGATTTTTAAAAACCACGGCATGTGGGTGAAAACACTCAAAGCGAAACTGTGTGTTTTGCTTTGAATTGAATTTGTACAAAAGCGTATTGCATATTTAATTTCAAAATTTCTTTAATGGGTCTTAATGTACAGAGCACAAAGGATTATTTATAAACATTTTGGAGATTACAAATAAATGGCGTTTAGATCACGGTCTAGAAGGTTGTTTTAAAAAATGTTTATCTCTGGAAATTTCCAAATTTTAAGAAATCAATATTTTATTTGTGAATTAAAAAGGTCTTTTCCGATGTCCTTAAAAGTTTACAGTAAACTTTCGATTATCCGTCACACATGGGTCAGACGGTTTGGCGGTTGATATCCTTCACACATAGGACGGACGGTTTGGCGGGAAATCAAAATAGACGGATAATTGAAAGACACTACAACGCCGTTACTAAAATTATATTTATTTTTCCATTTATAAATAATAATATTTAAACTTTTTTTTATGTGTTGTGTACATTCGTTAACAAAAAAAAAAAAAAAAAAACATAATTGATAATACGAAATATACCATTAATTTAACACAATCAAACTGATTGGTCAGGTTATCATACGAAATTAATATTTCCAACTGAGCAAAAAAATGCCCAGGCTGGGAATCGAACCCAGATCCTTGGTTTGCAATGCCAATGCTCTACCGTTTAAGCTAACTGGGCCGACAACCGGCGAGCATATATTTTAACTTGTCAATATCGATTTTTAATGTGTTTTTGGTAACGTCTTTTAAGCAAATAAATATTTTAATATATATTTTGTCTTTTCCGTTTGGAATATATATTGTGATAGTGTTATTAATGGATTTAATTAAGACTTATTAATCTTACTTATACTTACATTTGTTCCAAAAATCGGCTTTTCGAAATATGAAATAAATCTATATTGAAATGATAAAATTTTGAAGAAAAAACTGAAATAAAACATTAAAACAATTAGGCAAATTTTAAATATGACTGCACACTGCACACCGCAAGTTTGCCAAGTCTGTCCTTGCTTAAGATGTTTTAAGTGCTATTAATAGTGTTTGTTCCTATAAAACTTTTTTAACGGAACTATTTTGATCGGCTTTAACTAGCTCTTAAAATAATTCAATCATTTAAAAACTGCCTGCTTCAGCGTGTTCACCGAACATTTCTCTATAAAACTACCAATTTTCATATTTTTATATGCAATAGTTTTCAAACATTAGCCGAGAAAGACCTCCGGTCATTAAAAATTCATTTACCGGGGCGACAACGTTAGTTACACTTTTGAGAATAGGGAAATAAATAGAGCAACGTGTTTTTCCGTCAATTTAATGGTAATAGTGACTAATGAGGTTGTTTGTTTGGTTGTGTTTATGACGGCCAATTATCAACACGAAGGATATAGGCCCTAAGGGGAGGGGTGCCCTCCGTGGGGCTCTTTCTAAGGGAACCTAACCCGTATTTACGCAAGGTTACAAGGTTCGAAGAAAACCGCGGAAAACTCCGAACGATTAGGCCGATGGGCGCGATTGGGTTCGAACCCAGCACCTTCCGTCTACCATGTTCGAGAACAGAACCTCTGGATCACTGTGGGGCGTGAATAATGATGAATCATTCATAATGCTGATTTAGCTAAAACTTCAACCGTTTGTGGCTAAAGAAGATAGCCATTGAGACAATGTTTATAATTTAACAAACAAGTTTATTAAAACAATAAGTAAATGAGGCTTGCAGTGGAATGAGCATAGATTAACTACAACGACTGACTTCAGATTCAGTTAACTCTTAAGTTAACTAAACGAAAATTTAATAATTCTATAACTCAACTTACGTAAAAATAATGGCTGCTTAAAGTCATATTCCAGAATACTCCTACGTCGAAGGTCACTATCACTGAAAACAATTAATAGCCAATACGCTAATACTTTCTAACTAATTGGAATCCCGTGGTCACCTAAATACACTTTATTCAAGTACTTAGATTCACTTCTTACCAAATGGCAACCTCCTCAGATGACACGAAACGTCAATATCTCAGAGAACGTGGCAGCAATGAAGTCTCAAAGTATGAAACTCCAGTACAGATATTCTTAAAAGGCAGGACTCCACCCAATCCGCTCATTTCAACTTCAACTAATGAATATATACTCGCAAGATGACCACAGCAAGCTAATTATCATATAACCGCACAAAATAACCCTGAAGTTCAGATTCAGATAGGCACAATTATACTTGCGAAAGTCACAGAAAGACAGATAAGTAGTATTTTCACGAGCAAGTGTTACATGTCGGACAACACGTTCACAAACTAGGCTATCCTCATAAGTGAGTAACGAGATACTGCCAATTTTTGTATGACGTGAATTAGTAATAGATACTCCTTTACAATGTATCAATACTGAACAAGTCGGAAATTGTACGTCAAGCATGACAAACGACATCTTCGTACTACAACTAGTTTTATAACTATTCAGATCTTGGTGCAAAAGCTGTAGCAATCTTATGCACAAATGCATGAATTCAAAATTCACTACGATTATATATATTAAATTAAGTAATACGGAAATAATAGGACTCCATCTTAAATAGAACGTAACCGCCATGGCAACCTAGAATCAATACCTAGCATGGGATGTCATTGAATTAATTACGTATGGTAGGATTTAATAGAATAATCACCATGGGAACCCAGAATTACCTATCGTGGGATATCATTGAATTTATTACGTATGATAGGATTTGATAGAATGAAGAAAACTTTTAAAAATATATTTTTTGCGTTTTGATTCGATTTTTAGAAAAGTTGAAGTGACTGTGCACAATTCTGCAACGATTATATATATTAAATTTCAAACCATTCGGTTTTTCGCGCTGTTGTATACCGACAGACGGATGGATCAGAGGAGGACTATAGGCGCTACGTATTTATATAATTATGAACGCACCTAAAAAGTAATATTTTCAAGGTTTGAATGTTTTATTATAAATGACACAACGTTTTGGTGGCAATTGAAAGCAATCAGAAATATATTAGATACGTTTTAGAGGTTCTTAAGCAACTTAATGATTACTTTACGGGTTCATAAAATTTCAGTATTTAAAAAATTTCATAATTCCTTTATAATGTTTGACTCTTGTAATTATATTCTGATTACAAGCATTCTAAAAATCATGAAATTAAATCTTCTCGACATAATATATGAAAATAAATTGTAATCAATGCACAATGCGGTCCTTTTGATATGTTATGTCATTTCTTTCTAAATAACTCTTATATGGTCTCATAATATATGAATATATTATATCCAATAATTTATTATCATTTAACCCTTAAGGGGCGAGTGATTGTATTCCTGTAATGTTGCATTCACACCGAAATCTTCGAAAAGTTTTATTTTAATTAAGGAAAAACAATTTTACAACTTTTTCCCATCAAAGTTATAACAATAAAATTTATTTAAAAGTTTCCGGTGCGATTCTTGATTAAACTTAGGTGGGATGTACTATACCCCACCACCCCTCAAGGGTCAATTAGGTTAAAAAATGCAAAGTAATTCACAAAAAATAATAGGATATTTCTTTGATTTAATCTCTTTTCCTCTTTAATATTTTCATGTAAATCTTTTAATTTTTTATTTTGGTAGCGAGTAAATTTTAGAAATGTAAATATAACAATTTACTGTAAAAACATCCATTGGATGTACTCTATGCCAGTAACTTTTCTAGAAGCACTCCCGTACTTTGCTCATTAATTAGTTAGTCTCATATGCTCATATGCAAATGTACGAACTTAAGACGGTCCGGGACACATTTTAAAATAATTTTTATTTATTGAGTTAAAATTTTGATTTTTTTTGAGGTGGTTAACCATATCATATGTAAACAAAATTACATCATAAAACTTCTCATATTTAATTTTTTTTATTTAAAATTTACTAAAAAAGTGAGGTAATTTAAAATCGTTATAACTCGAAATATTATTTGTAGAATTTCAATTTCTTTTCATTTAAATAAACAGAAATATATAAGTTTTAATTTTGATTCAGCGTGTTAAAAAATAAAAAATATTTAAGGAAAAAAAATGATATAACTTTATTTAAGAAAGTCATATTGTCATACGTAAATATTTTTTTCAAATTTGCTGAATCAGAATTAAAGCAAAACAATTGAAAAAGACATGTTCGAAGTTTGAACCATTTACCTTTAACGGTTCTTGACTTATAACAATTCAAATACGAGAAATGCTGAAAAAACCGATCATGAAGAAAAACGCATTTTCACAAAAAGGCGTTCCCATGACAACCATTGCTTGAAAGCTAGATTTTGAACACGAACCTAAACGAAAAAAAATAATATTAAAAGTTCTAATTAAGATAGAAACATGATTTAAATAAATGCCATTTCAAGTAGGGAAAAACAAAGAAATTTTTAATGAAATAAAAGTTTCTTAGAAAATTTGAAGATTTTTGTGTCCTGGACTCCCCTTAAAAAAGATACAATAAAAGGACAATTCGGGATTAAAATCCTATTCATAGATTATTCATAAAAGTTATTTAAGGTCCCTTTTAAACAACTTTTTAAAATACTACGTTTCCCAGTTATTTTCAGTAAACATACTTGTCATTGCAAAAAAGCATTAAACAGAAAAAAAAAATACAGTAAAATTTAAATGAAAAATAATGTGTTCCAGGCTTTTCTTGAGTACTAATATTTTTTCTTCCTTTTAAATAATACAGCTGAAAAAAAAAAGTTAGTTTCAGTTTTTAAAATTTATTATGAATATTTTACAAATTTTAAAATGATTTATGTTTCATGGTTTTTTAAATAAATAATAATAATAATAAAAACAATTGATATTACAAAAAGGTTTTTAACTTCAAATGCAGACAATAGATGACACTTTGCCCAGTACACGATTCGATTTCTCTCCTGGAGTCAACTCTGAAACACAGAGTTCCTTTGCCTGAGGGATTCTATTACCAAGATTTTATCTTTACTTTCTACAGAAATGGAGTACTTCAGTTGCCACCATTACAGAAATGGCATTTAAAACTGCAAAAAATTTAATATCTCAAAAATAAACTGAAATGCAGTTTTCAAACAAATTGCAGATAAAAGTACTATTTTTTCCTATACGACGTTGTAAAAATTGAAAATGTGCAATGTTTAGAAATTAAAAAAATTGCAGTAGATTATCAGTATTTAACCGTACAATGATACACCTGCTTCGTTTTACGGGTGCCTTATGGTTAGGTGAAAGTAATTTTTTAAGGACGACACTTTACTTGTTGTCTGAAAGAAATGGTATATCAAGGGCTTAAAAGGTCAATTCGGGATAAAATCCTATACATAGATTAACCCTGCTGCATTTTTTTTTTTTTTTTTTTATTAAAACAGGTTCAAAAAATGCGCACATTACATTTAAATCAGGCTAAATCAGGGCTGGCACTGGAGGCTATTTTTATATTCTCCTACCACTATTTTAAGAAAATCATTTTTGCAGTATATTTCTCTTGCAGATGTTGTTAAAGTCTATATGTAATTTTTTGTATTTAAAAAGTGGTCCGAGTTGAATTAAAAAAATAGACGCCAGTGGAAAAAATGAATTCCCGAGGAAATCTCGGGTTGCGCAACGAAAGGGTTAGTTATAAAAGAGATTTAAGGTCACGTTTAAACAACTTTTTAAAATTCTAGTTTTCTCACTTATTTTCAGTAAACATACTTTTCAATGCAAAAAAAAAAAAAAAGAAAAAAAAAAGTAAACGAAAAACAAACAAACAAACAAACAAGAAAAAGCAGAAAACTATGTCAAACTCTGTACAACCTTTAAACTTTCGACATTTACAATTTCATAGTTTCATCTTTCTAACGCATACATAATAATTTTTCTATAAATCTGTCTGAAAAACCAACATTCTCGAGGGCATGTTTTGGAAAGGTTCGAACGATCTTCGAAAATTCCAAAGAAAATATCAAACATTTTGAGAAATATAAACCTAAAACTGATATTTTTAAGCATTCATATCAGCGACTCAAGGTATACATTTTTTCGAAGTTGTATAAGAGCTGAACTTGCAAAATTTAACATTTTTTTCCGAGATAAGAGAAGAAAAAAGTGTTTTACTTGGTAAAATTTTCCTGACATTTTGAAATCTCTGCCTTTTTAAATACTTTTCGTGATTTATGTTTCGTAACAGTAAATGCACTAAAGTTTGTTTGATTTCTTACTGTCACCTTATCTTATCATGCTGTATGATTTTTTAATCATCGATTTTATTGAAATTTAAGATCAATGGAACATGATGTAGTATATTAATAAGAAAAAGACTTTTTTGAGCGTTCGTACGTGTGAATGTGGGGACGCGCGTGCGATGTCTAGGGAATTCTGTCGCAGGCGCTTGTTTGTGTTGATTCCGGACAGTCGGAGAAAGATTCGAAAGAGCACGATTAACAGATTTTCTACTTTTTAATTGGATTTTTTATTATTTTATGTTGAGGGTGAAAAATAAACTATTTTAAGTTTTAGAGCATAATATTTTTTAAATTGCCTGTGTAGTGCGCTCTAAAATTTACACCCTGATAATGAACAATTAACGCTGTATGCAAAATTATACCACCAATAACGTGGTATAATCATGTTAAAACGCCTATAGTATACAGTAGAACCTCTTTTATCCGAAACTCTCAGTTAACCGAAATCTATTTTTAAAGCTTTTTTTTTTTTTTTTTTCACTATCACATTCCTTGTGTGCAAGCGGTCCTTTCCGTCCGAACCACGAGTACAGATAGATTCGGGATCACCTTTTAATTTAACACTTGAGCACCCGTAAGCTGCGGAGTGGACTTGAACAAAGTGTGAGGAGTGAGAACCGGAGTGTGAATGTGGTCTAGCAGGTGTTTTTTCTGTTCACCGTAAGATTCATTAAAAGTGTACTGTGTGAAGTAAGCAGTGAGAAAAGTATTCGAGAATGTGCCAAAGAAGAATTGTTCTGCTTCTCACTGGTAGGGTAATTCCGGGATTTATGCCGCACATTTTTTTGAATGTGTGTATAAAGTCCCATGGCGGACATAAAAAAAAAAACAAAAAAAAAAAAACATGCTGTGCTATTTAATGTTAAATATACAACGCATGTATTGCGAAAAAAAAATTGAAAACAAATTATTAATATTTTGTAACAATTTTTTTCTAAAACATTACACTGCGGCGCGTCACCCGTACATTCAGGCTGAGACGCTGCACTTGTGCGGTAGTTATGCCGCGCTTGTAATAAGAACAGAATGAAGTTATAAATAAAAATATTTAAAAAAAAACATTCATATCTGGACTATAATCATGGATGTAATAACAAAATGAAACTAAATGAGCACAATGGACCGTATTAGTAGATTCAAATTGCTAATTGTTGCCTACTTTCACAATTAAAATTATCGACTTATTTTTTTACATTAAATTTTCATTGTTATTTCAGCAACAACGTAACATCAGTGTATTAGAAAGGGAAAAGAAAAAAAAGTAAAATTGTGTTTACATAATTTATTTGTTAACCCTTTCGGGACCGGTGGCTTTTACACAAATTTTATTCGGTTGGTACCACTTTTTTAAAAGAAGTTACCTTTACTTAAATAATCGTGAAAATGCTCGAATTAAACAAAGCAAATATTACTTTTCTTTTTTACTGGTGCCAGAAACAAATTTTGTAAGCTCTTTATGAAGGTGCTTATATGCACCTACGGTTCCGAATGGTTAAGAGATCGACTTCAATCTACCGAAAAAGTGTCGAAAAAGTACAGTCTTTATGTAACTACATTTAAACACATGATGCAACGGAGGCAATTACACTTCCTCTTTTTTGGAGTAGTTTGCAGAGAACGTCTGCGTTACGCGCAATCCATTTTTCATTATTATTTTCTTGACTTGCATCTTTCTTGCCCTTCTTCCTTTTTATTTTCTCCTTTGGTTTTATTAAACTTGATAACATGCCTAACATGGTTAGTCTGTGCAAAAGAAAAGAAAAGTTAATAACACTTAATCATCCCGTACAAAAGAAACTGCGGCATGTATACCGGAATAGCAGTGCGGCATGTATCCCATTTTGCATGGTGCGACGTCGGCCATAACAGCTACTTGCCATCGCTAAGGGGAATGGCGTAAACATACACACAGTTCTCTATACAAACGCTACACTTAGTTTTGACTTCGAAATCATACATGCATTTAGTAATTAGTGTATAAAAAGTATTTAAATTTAAACATGACGTGTTTAGAAGTTTGGACAGTGAAATCATGCACTTACGTCAAATTAAGGATTGTACTTCTACAAGTAAACATCGAAATGGGATTCACGCTATACACTGGTTAAAATAATCTCATTGCACACCTATACTGTGCGGTTGACGACCATCTATCGATAATTACAAGAAATACAAGGGGTGCGGCATCTATCCCGTATGCGGCGACTCTCCCGGAGTTACCATATTAGTCAACGACATATGTGAAAGATAATTGTTGAAGCTATTCACTCAAGAATTCAGCACTTCGTGGTAGAGCTGCAAAGCAGAGGCCATCAAAACTTCGACAAACAAAACTCTGATTCAAATTCTTGTGAAATATGTAAAAGGTATTTAATTTCAAAATTAAAATTCGGGTAATTTATTCTGGTTTCTATTTTTCTATTGCTTTATTTTTTATTAAGCACTTGTTACGATAATAAGAAATAGCGTCCTTAAACTCAAAATTGAAGGATTCTCGATTATCCGAAAATTTCGATTTTCCGAAAGATAGTCGGTCCCAATTACTTCGGATAATCGAAATTCTACTGTAATTATATTAACACACTGATAGTGTAATTACGTTAACACGCTGATAGTATAATTGAGGTCGTGAGTTTCAAAACTCGTTTTATCTAAAATTTAAAAAATCGAGTTTTCTTATTCGACCTATACTGTTTGCATATGTGCATCCAAAAAACACTACAATTTGTAAAAAAAAAAAAAAAAAAAAAAAAAAAAAAAACTAGTTTTATCGTGTATTTCTGGCACTGCAAAGTCCTAGTTCACAATGAAAACTAATGGACGCAGTCAGAAGCTTTTCGCGATTTCCCAAAATTTGATTTTCTGGATGAGGCGATTTTGAAACTCACGTCTTTAGTGTAAACTGTCATCATGCAAAGTGCGATGATAAATTCTATTTGTGCAACAGTTGTGCCCTCTCGTTGTAAGAAAATTTGTCTAAACCAATTGAAAACTATTTGCCCTTGAAAAAATAATCAGTTTTTTAGTCAATTTTCAGATTTCTTTAACATTCTATTTTCAAAAAATAAAAATCATAAAAATTTAAACAAATGTAGTTTTAGATAAATTTTTCAATTTTTCGTCGGTTGATTGTACAAAATGATCTGTGAAAAAAAAAAAAAAAAAAAGTTCTATTTGTTTCTGTTACCTCTTTTCCCCTCCCCTCCCATTGTTTGATCAAAACTCACTAAAATGTTATACGGCACTCATCCAACCTAAAGTCCTATTCTTCCCACACTTCGGTTAACAAGTCCGGACCCAGAGTAATGCTAGTAATAGACTCTTCCATTCTGTGTCTCAACTCTGGCAAATCATTAGGTAGCGGCGGAACGGAGATACGATCTTTTATAAAACCGCAAAGAAAAAAAATCGCATGGCTTTAACGGCTTTTAAATATTCAGACCAGCAATAACGCTTTACGCCCAAGAGTCTCCATTTTGCGTATGTGGCACTGCAAGTGAGTAAACAACAAAGCAGTACTCGCTCATGCGCTTATCTAAAACTGTTTGAGTTACTCTTTATTTGTGACATTGAACCAACGCTCTACAACGCTTACAGCTGATATAATTAAAATTTATAACTGAGCCATTTTTTTTATAGATACCCTATATATAAAACAATAGATTAGAAAAATTAAACACTGAAATTAGTAGCTTTATTCGTCGAATGTGTGCTTTTTAAATTTTCTTTTATGTCTATATTTTTTTCTAAGAAAGTAAATCATAAATGAACATAGATAGATCTTTATTTTAGCTTTACTTTCCTAATAAATGTTTGTAAAAAATTATTATAAAAAATATAAATATAGGAATTACATTTGCATTGATCATGTACATATTGATACTGCACTTAGAAAACTCTGCATTTAAAGTACTTTGTCCCGATATTTGCTCGAAGTACTCCAGTCATCTTACAGGGTTCATACGGGTACCGTTATTTTCAAGGCTAAATATCAGTACTTTGTTATAAAAAATAAATCAAGTTCAAACGCGCGAAATGTCGCCTTATTTCAGGAGAGATTATCTATAACAAAATACTGGTATCGAAGAATTTTCTGGTTTGGAAATTCCAGGACCCGTACGAACCCTGTCTTATCATTAATCATTTACCTTATGAGTAGGTATGCCAACCTAAAAGAATAATACGCGAAAATCAAAATTAGGAACCAATATTTTGCTTACTAGACTTAGAAAACCCCGCATTTAAAGTACTTTGTCCCAGGGCTTAATTTCTAACAAAAAAAGTACCGGAGCCCTAATATTCTGCAGTACTAATAACCGTAGCGTGCCCCCCCCCCCCCCGTCCCTCCAATCCGCATATTTATATTTCATACATTATTTGCAAAATTTAAAGCATTTTTCTTCTTTAGCAAAATAATTTTGAATATATCTATCAGCATACACTTATAATGCATAATTATTTAATATACTTAGCTGTCAACTAATCCACTTTTTAGTTATAACTCCTTCCGAAAAGAAATCTTTGCGTAATTTTAATGTTAATTAATTGTAGAATTCTGGGATTAAATATGGTAAGGATTATGATTCGGAAATAGCGCTAACGCAAAAAAAGAATAGTTCGCCAGTTATGCCTTTTCATGGAAAAGTGAATGAAATTTATAGAAATTAATATTTATATGTTGAAGAATGGAACAGCGTTTTTCAATTTCCTATAAAAAGTGCATATTTGAAACTATAATCGATTCCTTCCGCTTAACAATCTTTTGTGAAGAGTCCCTGAAAATCAGATTAAATTAAAAATTTGACACCGTTATCGGAAATATTCAATACGTTTATACAAAAAGGGGGAAACACTGCTCGATTGCTTTCTATCAGAATAACAATGCATGTTAATTATAACTACTTATAAATGAAAGTGACTTCGTAAATGTGCAGAGCAGAGCCTTAAAATGAGCAACGTTCATAAAAAAAAAAAAAAAAAAAAAAAAAAAAAAAAAAAAAAAAGCGCTGTTGCTTTGGGCTCCGGTGAATTCCGACCAATATTTAAATATTTACTGAAAACAGAGAAGTACCGGAGCTCAGCTCCGGTGGGCTCCGGCGCAAATTAAGCCCTGCTTTGTCCCGATATTTTGATTGAAATACTTCAGTCATCTTATCATCAATGAGTTACCTTATGAGTAGATATACCACCCTAAAAGAAAAATACTCTAAAATGAAAATTCGCATCCAATATTTTCCATATTGTACTTAGAAAACGCTGCATTTAGTACTTTGTCACGATGTTTTGCTCGAAGTATTGCAGTCATCTTATCATCGATATTTATGTGCTACCTTATGAGTAGGTATACCAACTTAAAAGAAAAATACGCGAAATTGAAAATTCGAATTTAAATCCAGATACATAGATTACTCTTCAAACTGTTTTAATGTCAATTTTAATCAACTTTTTTAATTATTATTTATTTTTATTACTTATTTTCAGTAAATAATACAAGAAAGCTTTAAACAAAAAGATAAAAAAAGAAAACTATAACTCTAAACAACATTTAAACAATTGAAATTCACAGTGCCATATTTCTAATAATATAACTTTCTAATTTATGTATAATTCTATAAGTTTCTAACGCATATATAATAATTTTTCAATAAATCAGTCTGAAAAACTGACATTCTCAGGGACACGTTTTGGAAATTTTCGAACGATCGTCGGAAATTCCAAAGTAAATGTTAAACGTTTGTGAAATACAAACCTAAAATTGATATTTTTAAGCATTCATATCTGCGATTCAAGCAATATACTTTTCGAAGTTGCAAAAAAGCTGAACTTGCTAAATTTAACCTTTTCCAGTTTTCATATTTTTTTTTCAAAGATAAGAGAAGAAAAATGTATATCTCTTTGTAAAAATTTTCATGACATTTTGAAACTTCTGTCTTTTTTAAAAAGTTTTTGGTGATTTACGTCTAACCACAGTAAAAGTATATTGAAGTTTATGTGATGTGTTATCGGATAATGTATTCTCTTATATGATTTTTTGGTAATTTATTTTACTTATCAATGCAAAATGGGTTACTTAAAACACGAGAAATATGCTCTTTAGGGTATTTACTTACTACTAAATAAAGGCAAATTTTTAAACATTGTTTAAATTTAATAGACACCATTAAATTAATAAACTTTTTATCAAATTTTATTAACCACTTCCCTGATTATCCCGAATTTTCTCGGGTTCCAATATATTAAAATTATTATCCCGAGAAAACTCGGGCATGGCAAAACTTGTCACTACGATTTTTTTTAGCACGTTTTTACTCGGCCTGAAGCTTAAAAAGAGAGAAAATATTCTTATATAATATAATAAATTATGTATAATATTTGACTGGCAGTTTCCCAAATTCGTTATATGAAATGCAATGATGTGATTGCAAAAAATGCTATGATTTTTTACAGTTTTTTTTCTTCAATAAAAATTGGTAAGGGAAGCGGTTAACAGACTAAATTAGACGTTAATTATAAAGGGGATTATCCTGGGATACCCCGGTTACAGAATACAGGTGAAAATAATCATTATATAGTATTTAATTTTTTATGTTAAAATCCCTTTTTCTCTGCACATACTAAAGACACAGCGATAAATCAGGTATGTTTAGAAAGGTTCTGCAATCGGCTTTTGATGCAGCATACTTATCTATAGTTAAAATGCGTTGTTTGATAAAACAAAATTGTAGTTAACCCCTTAACTGTTTCTTTTATTTTTTGAAACAGTAAATTAAAAATAAGGACCCGGCACCACGTTTTTTTAACTAAAGTATTTGGCTTTGTACAATCCAAAAAGGTATGCCATTTAACAAGCCAAAGATTACAGTTAAGCGGTATCTAAAAGCTTTTAGTGTCGAAGATAGCAAATTCTTTTTGCCCGAGTGCTGCTCGGGTAAAACAGTTAAGGGGTTAAGGAAATAAAGTATCTACAAATATTCTCAAAGTGAGAAATCCGCGCACGGATCTACAATTTTGTTTTTAATTGATAATTATAATAGATGTTTACATTGAATACATTTTTTTAGAGTGCCCATTAACAAAAGTAAAGTTATAATTATATGAAAAACTGCAGTAAAGTGTTCACATAAAGTTTTGAAATCTATTAAAAGCGATATTTTCATATTGGTTTCATGTCAGGATCTAACAGCCCGAAAGATCGCTATTTACTATCAGTCTTCTTACTCCGGTTCATTTCAGTGGTTTAACCAAGAAATTCGATTACATGTCTTAAATTTGTGTTTTATTTATATTTTATTGGTTTACCTGTTGATTAATACATGTTTTAATTTCGTTATAGAATATAAGCTGGAAACAAATGCTGAACTATTTATATTAATTTAAATGCAAACTTTCGCAATCGTCTGCACACAATAGAGATACATAAAAAAAATCCATGCTTGAAAATTATTTTCAAAAGAATAAAAATTGAGTAAATTGCAATATGGTTTTCAAAGGAATAAAAATTGAGTAAATTGCAGTATAGTTTTCAAACGAATTGCATTTGAAAGTACATTTTTTAGATACTTCAATGCTATTTTTATTTTTATTATTTTTTTTAATCTGTAGAAAAGAAAGAAATGGCATGAATGAAAATAAAATGTAAAAGTAGAAACATTCTTTAAATTCAAGAAAGAAAAATTTTAAAAATAGCCTTTAGTTTTCAGTAGCGCACGTATATATAAAATATGAGAAAGATGCACTTTAGGGTGTTTACCACTGAAAAGTAAAGATAGAAAATTAAAAATTTTAACTTATTTTTGAAGGCTGTTTCTTTTTTTTTGTTCTCGCAAATATTTCTAAATACACAATTAGTTTTATTTTAGGTGTTAAATCTTATTTCCAACTCAAAGACGTCAAAAATTTCAAATTTTACACTATATAGTATACAGGCTGTAAAAAGTGTAGTCAAATCCTGTGTGTTTTTTATTCAGAAATTTTGAGCTCGCACCAGAAAATTTTTAATACTAATTACCGTTGATTTTATTCAGGAAGATTTTATTTATCTATAGAAACCAATGGTGTTAGTGCGTAGCGCGGGCGTCATTTTGCAAATGGCAACACTTGACTATGAAATTTCGGTTTTGCAATTCTTTAAATTTATAAACATCGCACATTTTCAAATTTTACAGTGTCATATATAAAATAAATCTACTTTACAATACAATTTGTTTGAAAACCGTATTTTAATTCACGGATTTATTATGGCTTTTAAAGTAATTTGCAAGCAGGATTTTTTAAAATCTAACTCCATCGCGTGCAGGCTCCATTACGAAACAACACATTTGCTCTTAAAACAATATAGATTTTTCAGTATTTGTCTCTGGCTAATTTTTCGTAACGAAATGTATTATATTAAAAAGTAACTGCCCGTTTGTTTTTCACAGCTACTCCTCCTAGAATATGGAAAGTTGGGCGATCAAATTAACACCAGTTACCTGCATGGATCTAAGAATGTCAAAAGTGGTCTTAGAATTTTAAAATTTGAATTAGTTTTCGAGATATTAATTTTTTCGCTATTTTTAATGGCATTTCTATAATGATGGCAACTAAGTTGCTCAATTTTTATGGATAAAATAGAGAAAAGGGAAACGATAGGGATTGTTAGATTTTTTTGTTTGACATCATTTCCAAATTGAAATTAATTTTTTTTTGAATAAATAGTGAAAATAATATTGTGATTGAATTGTATTTTTCAAGAAACATTCAAGAAATACAAACTTATTTTCCCACATTTAACCTCTTGGTACGGATTTATTTCAGGGCTGCCACTGGCGTTCTTTTTTAAATGCTATCTCGCACCACTTTCTCAAAACAAAAATCTTTCATATACACTTTGACAGTGGAACAATGGAACAATAAAGCTGGTGTATGGATTCCCTAGTTGCTTGGCAACTTTACATCCAGGATAAGAATATATCGTGTTACAATGCAATGGGAGCCTTAGAAAAAAAAGCGTTTAAACGCGGCTAGTAGCCACGAAAAAGGGAAAGTAAAAGCTAAGAAGATATACAATTTTTAAAAGAAAAAATTGTTAGTATAACTAGTAGAAAAAAAAATGTTCCATATGATCCAAATAAATGTCCAGGACAGCGAAAAAGCTACCAAAGGCAGCCCCATAACAAAAGACTCAATTCAGAGACCATACATTAAATATAACATGAGAAATAAAAAGTTAAACAAATGCTAGCAAAATAGTAGAAATGAGAAAAAACTTAAATATTTACATATTTACAAGAGAGTTTAATATACTACAAGGAAAAAATAATAAAAATGTAAAGAAGCTACAATGAGGAGAGTTCTAACTAAATATACAGAGAAATTCAAAAACCGAGGAGAACAAACGACAGCAAGAGGACGGCGAGGAAGGACATGATAAGAGCATACTATGCAGTTTAAGAAGTTTTTTTTTTTTAATTTTAAACAAACATCACAAACAGAAAAGAAAGCAAAAGGTTTAACAAGAGAAGAGCTTAATCTTCATTAAAGTCGATTTGACTTGCAAGTTTATCAAATTCAGTTAATATAACCATTAATCTTTGCATCGGATTATCGAGTTTCTTAGATTGAGTTGAGATGTTCTTTATACATTTTAAGAATTTAGTGATTTGTAAAATTTGCTTAGCTTCATTGAAAGTATTAAGAATATATTTTATATCGTTGGTGTAATTTGTAGGGATTTTAGAATTTTCTATAGTAGGGGAGGAATGGGTGTTTGCGGTAGTACTATCATTGATATCAGAGTTTAATATTTCATTACTGGTTGCGGGTTCAGAGTCTTTAGTATTTTTGGTGTAATTATAATTCTTAAATATATCCGCTAAGATTTGGGTTTCTTGGGACACTTTGACAGTATGTGCAAGAGAAAAATACTACAAAAATATTTTCCTTTAAATAGTGGTGCTAATAGAATATAAAAATAAGCGCCAGTGGCCAAATGCATGACGAGTCTCAGTCGTCAAATGTACCAAGGGGTTAAGCTACAAGAATCAGTTCATTTTAGAAAACAAAAAATCGTCTGCCGACTGGAACATTGAGATAAATTCCCTTGGTGTATAAAGAAAAAAAAATTATCGTAGCTTTTTTTATTTAATTTAAAGTAGAAAAACATATTTTCAACTATTTCTCTTAAGATGATGATTTCTTCTCACAAGAATGTTAAAAACAAAACGTTTTAGCGAGAAAAATTATATTTCTCTAAGCATTTATTTTAATTCATAAATACAAATTACCTTTGAATAAATTCGCCAAAACAAAGTCATTTTTGTATAAGTTCATCTAAATGACGTCATTTCTACCAGCTTTGGAATTAGAAGCCAAATCTTGGAAGAACGAAAAGATTTTGGCAAATAAAGTTATAGAATATGTGCATTTTTATTTGGAAAGCTTTTCATTTAATTTGTAAATATAATTTATTATTTGAAATATTGTAGTTAATAAAATTAACACTATAATTGCTTTCTATATTTACAATAAAGTTAGATTTCATTTTCCACAAAAGAATCGAATAATCTCATAGAATTCAAAAGCAAAACATCGGGTTGCCACGCAACTAGTCATTATAATAACCAAAAATAACTATCCAAACTAGAGATATACCGATAACTCGACCGAAGCTATGAGTATTCCAAAAATATCGTTTCTTTTTCTTCCTTCGGAAATTTTCAACATGACTAGCTTTATCGGCTCAAATGAGGCTATTTATTGCAACTAACTTTGTTGTTTATAATTATCAGTCATGACTGACTCAAGACGTGAGTGCAAATTATAAAGCACGCAATGCATATATAACTAAACTTTTTCACTTGCTCATTAAAAGCTGCAGACATAACAGAAATCGAAAATTTTCAGTTTGAAACCGCAGAAGTGTTTCCAATACTGTAGGAGAAAGTTCTAGTATAACAGATGATCCTTTACAGAAATCTTTATAATTGATAAATCAAGGTGTGTATACATACGAAAATCTTTCTGTGTCATTGATTAATTAATTACGTTTTATTGTATATGAAAATAAAAAAATTTGGGTCTAAAACACAGAGATCCAATTTGGGCCACACGTATAATTAATTAATAATTATGTAGTATATTTAATAAATACGCATAATTAATTAATAATTAGGCATATTTAATAAATACGTATAATTACTTAATAATTATGTATATTTAATATTTATGCATGTATTAATTACTTTAATACATACAATTTAATTACTTAAAATTTTTTTTGGACATTTTCGTTTTCGTTTTCGGCCGAAAATAGGCAGATAACGAAATTCGGTTTCGGTTTCGGCCTTAAACACCTGTTTCGGTCTATCCTTAATTCAAACTTTCTGGGGAGAATTTAGAATTTCTTAACGACAGTTTTATAAATGACGCATAAATGCGTCAGTGGTGTGTATAGTGTTAAGTATATATTTAAGAAATATTTTGTCAAAGAAAAAAGATAGAAACATCCTCCAAGAAAAGCATACAGAAAAATGACGCTATTTTTTTTAATTTTCTGAGAAGAAATTAGAAAATAACGACGGATATGTTCTAAGTCTACAGGTTTAAGTGGTCTCAGGACTCTTAAAACTACAAAATTATCGAAATTTAAATTTTTTTAGATGTTCAAATCCTATCTTTTCTGAACATTTTGATATAATTGTTTCCTTTAAATTCCTATTAGAACAGGAGTTGTGACTTTTAGAATTATACCCGCTCAATAGCTGAAACGGCGTTTCCGAAACTTTGAAGCCATTTTTCTCCAAATGACGGTTTTGGGCATAACGCGCACGATATCTCAAAAACTTCTGAAATTTTTTTCAAGAAATTTTCAAACATATGCTTCATGTTAGTAAAAAAACTAAACCTGTGGCTGAACGATCCATGAAGGACCAGGGTCTACAGTGCCCAACTCTGTTTACTTGACCCTGGCCCCCGAGGTGCTATGCAGCATGTGCCTTGGCCAGGTGGTCAACCCAAAGGTGTTTAATTTCCAAGCAAATTTGGTACTCAGTCTGTATAAACTGAACCTAAAATTTCCTTTTTACAGTTCAAAAAAAATATTTTTTTAGGTGATTATGCTGCTGAAAATTTCAAAATTTTACATTAGCTAAATGCAACTTTGTATTAAATCTATAAAAATGCTTTAAATACAAATTTATTTAGGTTCAGGGTAATTATTACAGTCTGAAGTATAAGTAGGCACCAAAATTTTCAGTCTAGTTGCAAAAACTCTTTTGGAATCCTGTGCGTAAGCTGTTATACTAATTTTCTGCTCGTCAAAAGTCTGACAGTTTGGAGCCCACTGTAAATGCTAATTCTGTATCTTGCAATTTTTTAATTACATAAAATAAAATAACATTTTATATATCTTTCACCACAATAAAAATCTTGTTTTAAAATCATATACATTTCAAGATATCAAATTGTTGAAAATGGTCTTTATATTTTCATTTGTTTCCAAGAGTCCTGAGACCCCTTTAACTTTAGAGAGGGGAGTTCGAGATCTGAATGATGAGGAGCATTAAATGTAATTAAAAAAATGTAATTCAATTTATTGATTTACTTTAATATTTTTCAACATGGCTGAAAAGTGTTTATGACTCCGGTTTGTCTGTCCCTGCTCTAACTTTCGTTTTATTACAAATGTAGGAAACTTTTTAAAATAGAATCAAGAGCTAAAAACAGTTATTTCTCCTTTTCTTTTTAACACTTTCCAACATAATTAAAAAATGTTTATTATTTCGGTTTGTCTGGCCGCCGTACGTGCTCTAACTAGCGTAAATATATTCGGATTGCTGTGTAATTTTAATATGCTATTGACATTTATTATCGCACGACTCTTAATGAAAATGAAGATTGTCGCATAGTTAATATACAGGGACAGCCAAAAATATTCCATTATATTATGACCAATGAGAAAAAATGGTTTAAAGTGCATTTTAATGATGTTGCACCATTTCAAGCTTACTGAAATTGGTATGCATTTATGAAGTATACTAACACATGCATTCTGTGGCATATAGGATGTAAAGTAGGGGTGCACAACCTTTTTAAGAGAAGGGCCACTTTCAAAAATGTCTGGGTTGTCGAGGGCCACACCAGGCACGCGAAGAGAATTCTATTTCGGGAGTTGGGTGGGGTGGGTTACCCGTCTAGGTTCCCCTACCCAGTCAACATATCCGATGCAGTTGGCAAGGATATATCAACAGTTTACGATTGTATATATAATAAGGATTAATTTGAAAGAGTGATAATATTCCTGTACTTTATTCGGGAGAGTAAATTTTGTTTTATTAGAAGTGCTAAAAAACAAATATAGGCATGAAAATGGGTGGTGCCGAATAAAAATGCGAACTTTATGAACGAAGGGGGCAGGAAGAGCCGATCAGCAAGATTTGAGCTTTTTACGCGCTTCATCAACAAAATTTGTGATTTTTCCGTCCCCGATCAACGAAATTTGAGATTTTTCAGCGTCTGATCGACAAAATAAGCGATTTTTCCGTGCCTGATCGATAAAATTAGCAATTTTGCCGCATTGAATCGACGAAATTCGCTATGTTACCGCACCTGGTTGACGAAATTCCTATTATTCTGCACCCGATCGACGATATTTGCAATTTTTCCGCGACTGATCGACAAAATGCGCGATTTTTCCGTGCCCAACAAACAAAATTCGCGATTTTTCGGATCCCGATTGACAAAAACTCGCGATTTTTCAGTGCAAGAACGACGAAATGTCCAATTTTTCCAGCCCTGATCGACGAGATTCGCGATTTTTCCGCGAACGATCAAAGAAATTCGGGATTCTTAACTGACTCTGACGAAATTTGCGATTTTTTCAAACGGTAAATTGACGAAATTTGCGATTTGTTCTCATGATAATCTGACGAATCTCGCGATTATCCCGCAGCCAATCAACGAAATTTGCAATTTTTCCGCGCATCATCGAGAAAAGTCGCGATTTTTCTGTGCTTGACAACGAAATTTGCGATTTTTCCGAGCCTGATCGACAAATTCGGGATTTTTTCGTGCCAAACACAACGAAATTTGCGATTTTTCCGAGCTCGATTGACAAAACTCGCGATTTTTACATGTCCGTTCAACGAAGCTTGCGATTTTTACGAGCCTGATCGACGAAATTCGCGATTTTTCAGAGCCCGATTAACAAAATTGGCGATTTTTACGTGTCCGTTCGACGAAGCTTGCAATTTTACCAAGCCCGATCAACGAAATTCGCGATTCTTGATGGACGAAATTTGCAATTTTTCCTGCGGCAAATTGACGAAATTTCCGATAAACAGACGAAACACGCAATTTTTCCGCACCTAATTGACCAAATTCTCGATTTTTCCACACCCAATAGACGAAATTCACGATTCCTAACTGACTGACGAAATTTGCAATTCTTTTCCGCGGCAAACTGACGAAATTCGCAATTTTTTAGCACGGCTTACGAAACTCACGATTTTTTCGCAGTCGATCAAGAAATTCGAAATTTTTTCGCGCATCATCAACAAATTTTCGTGTCCGATCAACGAAATTTGCGATTTTCCCGCGCTTGATCGATAAAATTCGCGATTTTTTCTTGACCAAATTATGAAATTCGGGTTTTTTCCGAGCCCGTTCGCCAAAACTCGCGTTTTTCCTAGCCCGATTGAATTCCTAGCCCGACTTTTCCGTGCCCAATTAGCGAAATTTGCGATTTTTTTTCACGCTTCAACTACAAAATTCGCGATTTTTCGGTAACCGATCAAGAAATTCGCGATTTTTCCGAGCCTTATCGACATAATTTGCTATTCTTCCGCTCCCGATCAACGAAATTCCCAAATCTTAACTCACTGACGAAATTGGCAATTTTTTCCCGCGGCAAATTGACGAAATTCGCGATATTTTGTCGCGACTGACGAAACTCACGATTTTTCCGCAGTCAATCAAGAAAATTTGCATTTTTTTTCTCGCATCATCACCAAAATTTATGTTTTTTTCGTCCGCGAACAACGAAATTTGTGATTTTTCCCGTGCCTGATCGACAAAATTCGTGATTTTTCCGTGCCCGACAAATGAAATTCGTGATTTTTCCGCGTCCGACCAATGAAATTCGCGATTTTTGCGCTCCCGGTCAGCGAATTTTACGGATTTTACCGTGCTTCATCGACCTAATTTGCGATTTTTCAGTGCCCGAAGGAAATTTGCGATTTTCCCGAGCCCGATCATGGTATTTTGCGATTCTCTCGAGCTTCATCGACAAAATTCACTATTTTTTCGCACCCGATCAACGGAATTCGCGATTATTCCACGCCCGATCAGCGAAATTCGGTATTCTTATTTGACCAACAAAATTTTCAAATTTTCCCGCGCAAAATTGACGAAATTCACGATTTTTTCCTCCGACTTTTGGACAAAAATTGCAATTTTTTCCAGTTATAAATTGACGAAGTTCGCGGGCCACACGTTATCCCATCGCGGGCCACATTTGGCCCGCGGGCCACAGGTTGTGCATCCCTAATGTAAAGCATTTATTATTTATTTACAGGGCTACACAAAAGAATTTCATTACATAGTAGTCTACGGAATTAAACTGTTTGCAGCGTATTTTAATTATGTTACACTATTTCAAATATACTGAAATTGATATACATAATGGAGGTTTACTACATCTAGATACTCGCTGTAGAGTATAATGTGCATTTCATTTTGATGTGCATATCATTTATCGTTTATTTAGAGGGACACACAAAATGTTTCAGATAGAGTACTGTATGTTAGCGATAATTGCTGGTAATGCGGTTTCAGTTATGATATATGTTTATTAGTTTAACCAAATTTTGCATGTTATGGGGTATGTTTAAATGTCATAAATCATGTACATAAAAGAATTGGTAATCATTACTGAATATGAGCGTGACTTCTTTAAATGTGGTTTTTAACTGAGTTATGTATTTAAATCTAAACTATCTTTAGCATACTAAAATATGTTTGTAGAATTTAAATAAAATCATATACAAGGACACACAAAGGAATGGATAAATGGTTGCTTATGGATGACAGTTTCTTAAAAGTGTGATTTCAGTAGTTTTAAGAGTTTTTTTCTTTATTTTCTGAATTAATTTTTACTAAATACAGGGTATATGAAAATCTGTAGGCAATATACAGGGATGTACAAAAGAATTCAAGTATTTTTCCACAAACGAATAGAAGTACTTTTCTGGCTATGGACGGTAATTGTTGAATCCTGTTTTCAAGTATATTATGTGTTGTCTAAAACGGTTACTTAGATATATTATTTACCTTCTTAAACAGGAAAGTATTGTTAAAGTATTCTGAAAGTTTCTGACTGGAAAGCTTGTGACTTCCCCAACATGGTTTATTAGTGAGAAATTGCAGACTCAGGCATCGGCCGGAGTAGCTCAGTGGTTAGAGCAGCAGTCTTGTATACTGTGGTCCCGGGTTCGATTCCTGGCTCTGGCTAATTTTTCACTCCAATTGGGTTTATTGTATTTATTGTTTGTATGTCTGTATAATATTTATATATACCTTTATTCTGAAAGTGTTGAAAGTGTTTCATAATCTATGCTTGACGCATGATTTAGCGTTTTTTTTTTCTTTTGAGGAAAGCGTTTGCATTTCGGAAGATAATCGTGAAGTATTGCATTTCCGCGTATATAGTGTTCAGTCACTGCCATTTTCCTCAATCTTTATGTCTGACTTTATGTGGTAAAATAGAGAAATATTTAATACTATCCGCACTTGGCGACCAGTTTGGTCTCCCTTAAAATTTATGATTGGGAAAGCATGCTAAGCAGTGTATCATGTTACTTTTATTCATAATTTAATTTATTTGGACTCCTTAAATATAATTAATATAATCCCTTAAGGTATTATTAGTTTTTGTTGCATTAAAATATCTCAATTTGTTGATATTCTGTCGGCAAGTAAATCCTATTAGTTTACAATGGAACGCTATGGGAATTTGTTGAATTATTAGAGATATCGGTAATTTGACGTCCCTTTTGGCGATTAATTTTGGTCGCGAAATTTTGCGAAATATCGCCGAGTTGGCGACAGAACAGGGCCCACCCCTATGGTAACCCCCTAATAGGAATGTGGGGATGTATTAAATGCTATTCAATAACCAATGAGATGCGTTTCATTCGAGCGTTGCCATTAAACGATTAACAAATAATTGCGATTTCTGTGCCACATACGATAGTGTAATATATATATATAGATTTTCCCGACAGCTCAAAGTAGTGCGAAGTTTTCTTTTTAACACTTTCCAACAAAGTTTTTGAATTCGGTTTGTCTGTCTGTCTGTCCGTCCGTGTTCTAACTCGCGGAAATATAGTCTGATTGCCATGAAATTGATGGACGTTATTGGATATCATTATCGCATATTCGGTATTGAAGATGAAGTATATAGTACTTACGGTTCATTTACAGAGACGCTCAAAAGAATTCTTTTACATTACGGCCTATGAGGAGAAATCGTTTGCGGGGTATTTTAATGATATTACAGTATTTTAAATGTACTGAAATTTATATATATTACTGAGAGGAATTGCACGGCGCTTACTGTAGAATAGGGTGTGCATAGAATATATCGTTCATTTACAGGGACACACAAAAGAATTTCGCTACAGAAGAAATTGAACTTATAAAGCCTGTGAACAATAATTGCTGGACGTGCGTTTTCAGTTGTGGTATGGGTTTTTAAATTGAACTATTTCTTAAAATATTACTTGGTGTGGATGAATTCTATAGATGATAGGGTAAAGTGCCCATATTTCGTCCCCCCAGTCACTTTTAGGACCTAAATGTTGTAATTTTCAGTGGAAACCTACCAAATTTGGATTTTACATAGACTAACTACCCACACAAATAGAAATATAGACAAATATCGTACAAAAAATTTTAACAATGCGGATTTTTTTTAGAAGTATCTTAAAAATGCAAAAGAAAAAAATGGTCCCAATTTCGTCCCCCCGAAAAATCCAATATGCCGAGGCTTAACTGATAACCAAATCAAAATTTCTTTCTAAATGAGTAAGTAATTTAATTTACATTAAAGTAAGAAACAAAGAAATGTATTAATTATCAGTGGAAGAATAACATAATGAAACATTAGCCATCCAAACATCAGGAAAAAAATTGAAAAAATTGTCATGAAAAAGCAATCCTAATTTCATCCCCGAGACGGAAATAAGAACTGCAAGGGGGTCGAGATTGGGACCACGCTACTTCCCAATATGGCGGAGCTCCAGTTCCAGTAAGCTGAACTAAGCGTCCTAAAACTCACTGTACGCTACTGTCAGCATGTTACCTACGTAAAATACATGCAATGAATAAGAAATAAATACTTACAGTACAGTAAATAACGTTCTACAAACGACACAATAAGAACTCAGGCCTTCTAAAAATAGGAAATTCGGCGTCTTTAATTTATGTATGCGTCTTGGCAAACGAAACTTTCAATACTGACCCCTTTTACCTTCCGTCCCCTTGTGCCTTGCGTCATAAGTGGCGCGACTTTCGCAGAAGCGGAGAAGTTAAGGGGGGGACGAAATATGGGCACTTTACCCTATATAGGGCTGCAGAAAATTTCTCAAGTACATTTCCGCTCATTCACGGAAATTGCTGAATGGAAATTTTCCATTCTGTTATTCGTTTCAATGAACTAACTTTTAGCATTCTATGTAGTATACATATAAATCTATAGATCATATACAGGTCTCCCCCCCCCCCCAAAAAAAAAAACAAAAAAAAACAAAAAAAAAAACGCGGATATTTTTCCGACTACTGATTGTAATAGCAGAAGTTGGGCTTTCAAATGCGTTAAGAGTTTTTCAAATTGTTTATTTTTACACCATATTTCACCTTAATAAACTGCGAAGTTTTCATACAGTATTCTGAATGTCTTGGAAAGTGTCACATAATCTATGCTGGACGCATGGTTTTTCGTTCTTGTTTCATTGATAAAATATATTCAAATATCGAAAATAATGGGGAAGTTGCTGTATTCCCGCATATAGGGTTTTCAATCTCGTCTGATATGAGTTCAAATTTTCTAGTGTTGCCATTGATATTTATTAGAAATATGACGCAAAGTATTTTAAGGCAACATATAATATGTATTCTAATTTCGAATAAAAGCATCTGGAAAATGATAGTGTATTTTAATTTAGAATGTAGTATCTTGTAATACCTTATCATTCTTTCTTGATGATCTTTGACGGAGATATTAAAGTACAAAAATTAAATCTCCAAATAAAAGTACTACGAAATTAATTAAGATGTACGACGTTCTAGTTCTGTTCATATGTTATATAAAATAGTTATAACAAAAGGGTAAATAAACAAAAACGTTTAGATATTAATGAAATGAAAATATTTTAAACTGGATTTGCATAAACAGATATAAAATAACCGCTTTGTTTTCTTTTGACAGTAATAGCCTACAATAGTTAGACATTGGGGTGCATTAAGTGTAAATTAATTGAAATCGTTCTCAACATAAATGGCATGCCCCTAACTAATCCTTTTGCGAACATATCAGATTCATCACTCTCCAGCTATTAACTGATTACGGGTATTAAATAGGCTCCACCGAACTTGACGCTGAAATGCCTTTAATTGAATTTAATTATTATACAATATTGTAAGCTTATATTATAGGATAATGCATTGTTCCTGATATTTTAAAATGTAAACATATGTGCAAAAATGCAATGTTTAAAAATGCTATCATTTGGAACATATTTTTTATCATAGATATGTTACTATTTCTTTTAGTTATTGAAAAGCCGTTATCAAAAAGAATTATTTATTTCTTACAAGGAGAGGGCCAACCTTGTTAATCACAGATTTTGATTATTTTAATATATGTTGTAGAGTAGAGACCCCTTAGTGTCAGGTTCAACGGATTTTATCCAACGCTTTTTAGTTCTTGAGAAACCGGGGGGTCTAATAATAGTATACACCTTAAATACGTACTTTGCAACCGCAATGATAGGTTGGTCGTAGCTCAGTTGGTATGGCGTTTGCCGGCTGATCCGCGGGCCCGGGTTCGATACTCGAATACGCTACATTTGCTTTTCTCATTTTTTGTTTTATAAATATATTTGTAAGTAGAATTAATAATCTCATTGTCAATTAAAATTTATAATATTGTGTATCAATTATAATTTTAACCTATTTAATTTTTTACTTTTAACTAAATAGTTGTATAAAACATCATAAAACTGTAAATTTTTTTAAAATCACTTTTAAAATGCATTTCATATATTCTTTATTGATGCAATGATATTGAGCAATTGTGTCAATTCGTGCTTTTAAAGAAACATTATTCACGCATTGCTTTAACAAAGGAAGTCAATGCGATAATACTATTATTCTGTTTTTAAAGTAACAACCATAATTATATTAAAAATTAGCATCAGAATTAAATTACAATCAATTTTTTGCATATTAAAGATTTTTAAATTTGTAATACGAAATCAATCTTCCATCGGTGAATTGATCAAAAGAAATAATTTTGTAGTTATGAATTGCCCCGAAATATTGAATATTTTAGAAGACTTGAATTTTTGCTTTGCTCACTTAGCGTAGAACCAACAGAGTGAAAAATTGTCCAATCCGGGATTTGAATCCGGGTCATTGGCATAGCGCGCTTTTGCTCTACCAACTAAGCTATTCTGACAATACCCACCCTAGACCCTCTAAGGCTTATATGTTGGCAAGGCTGCATCTGCTTCAGAAGATGGGATATGTGGCTAATGAAGATATTCCATCTTGTGCTGCAGATGAAGCCTTGCCACAAATAAGAAAGAGGGGTTCCAGGCTGTGTATTGTCCGAGTAGCTTAGTTGGTAGATCATTGGTGCGCTATGACAAAGACACGGGTTCGAGTCCCGACTTGGAATTTTCTCTCTCTGCTGGTTCTACTCTGAGTTAGCAATGTAAAAAATCATGCAATTGAAAATATTGAATTATATATCACTCACTCATCATTATTTTTAGTTTCCAATTATCGAAAATTCCATAACTTAAGTGACTTTGTATTAGCGACTTATTACTATAGACTTTTTCAGACAACGTTGTAAGCGTTGTTGTTAAGTTTCTTTCATTTTCGCCTTAAATAAATAAAAAGGTTTTCTCCGCCAGTACGCTGTTAAAAATGCCTGTTGTTTTAACAGATATTCTATAGTATCTTAAACAGAATATTTCCATTTTCTCAACACTGTTGAAAATCTGTAACTGTTGCTGCACAGTCACTCCATCGCGTTTATAGAAAACGATTACTTGACTGTATTATGGAGCATCAGTGTTGCCAGATTTGGGACTTTCTTGTCCCCAGATTGTTGATTGTCACCGCTTTTCTGAAATAGAAATATTCGACCTATTTAAAAATAGATTAAAAATTCTAAAAATAAGCGAATTATACTATTTAAAAAAAGTGGTGACAGTCAAATAATCTGAATTAAAAAAGTCCCCAATCTGGCAACACTGTGGAGCATTCTCATTGGTCAGAATAGAGATATTCTATAAAAGCGAAGGAGTGCCTATTCAGCAAAAGCTGCAGATTTTTAACAGTGTAAAGTACAGATTTTGTCTATTATCCAGCGTAGAAATCGTTCTCACTCTCTAGCGGAAATTTTCAATTAGAATGTTTAAATATTATTATTGGAATTTTTAAAGTAAAAAATTCTTTACTTCTGGCTGACAAATAAATTCGCAAATACCACAAATAAAGCAAAGAAGAATCGAAGTGACTGCGTAGAAAGAACTCTGTTATAATTAAGCAATATTCTTGTCAAGTAACCCAAAAAATTATGTTTACTATACTGGAACTCTATTTCTGTTGAACAGGGGTACCTTTTCTGTAAAAAGAAGAAATTTTGTTTCAGTAGAAGAAGGTTACATTTTCTGTAACATGGAAAAATTGTATTTCATGCAGATAAAATCGAAATAATTTAACGGGATTTCTCTGTGTCTATTACATGGGCAAACTGGTAGCATTGCTGACGGGATTTTCCTGTAAAATCTGCAGTGTTTTCTAGAGTGTATTCTGGAATTATAATACTCTTAATGATATTATTAAAAGTTATTATAGAAAAATGGCAGCATGCTTAAATAAATGTGAAACACATGCGTGGTCTTAATAACATTCAACAGCATATAACATTCATGTTCGGTGCCTTCGAAAAACTGAAAAATTTACAAAGATAGAAAAAGGCCCTCTTTAAATTTACACGATGTACAGATTTCCACCGAAAAATCTAAAAGAGTCTATTCCAGTTCTTCCAGTCAAGGGTTCATTCCTCCTTTAGACCTTTATCTCGCATCGCCTTTTTAATATCATCCATCTAGTTCTTTCGTGGTCTTCCCCGTTTCCTTTATTTAGTTTGTTTTATAAAAAAAAAATGGCCATAATTGTTATTGAAAATAAATTATGGACATTTCCCCCCTCCCCCCATTCTGATCAGAAAATCAGAGTTCTAACTTTTTACGGCTGCTCTTTCATCTTCACCTAACACTTCACTTCATTTATAATGGCTGTTTCATAATAATGGAAGCCATCAGTCCATCAGAAGAAAATAACTCGGTTAAAAATAAAAAATCCAAAATGAGATAATGATCAAATCATGATCAAATTCCCCTACAAAATATTTTCCTGGCTACGGCATTGTAATATATCTCAGAGGGGCGGTAGAAAACAGAGTCTAACCATATAGTACTATAGAAGTTTTCATCTTACAGATATAGCAGACGAAGACGTTAGGAGGATATAAAAGGTCTATAAATTCGGATTGGCTAATCCGAAAGGCGTAGCTTCGTTGTAATAAACCGGGAAATCCGGAAATTATAAGAATTTAGAAAATATAACTATAAAATTTAAATTTTAAGATAGACTAGTGATTAAAAAGATTAACTGAAAGAAGTATCGATAGAAATATAAAGGTTTAAACTGTTTAGAACTGTCGAAAAATTTGACATAGCCGGAATTAGCAAGGAAAGCATGGATGTTAAATAAATCTACCCATCTTTTTTCCCCCCTTTTTTAAATAAAAAGGCCAATTTTCATTGTCATACATTTAAATAATAAAAGATAAATATAAGATACGCATAATTTACAAGAAATTATTGAAAAGTATAGTTTTTTTTGTTATTGTTGTTAAATAATGAAAGACAAAGAAACATAAACGTGTTATCCGAAGAGGACAAATGATAGTATAAATAATATTTCTAGAAATTTGTATATTTTGTTACTTACATAAATTTTTACTTTGATGTCGCACTCTCCTACGGTGGTTTTCAAATATCAAATCCTCATGTATTACACCTCCCCTACTGACATATATATATATATATATATATTTTGTATAAAACCATGAGACATACAACACGTATGAGTAAGTATAAAATTTTAACATGTTCGCTGCTGTACTCATACTGCTAATGTAAAATCAGTGCACACGTCATGCAGCATATAATGCGTAAATTTACAACTTTTTTTTTTTTAAATATTTCTGGTATATACGAATTTGTTTGCCTGTCAAATGTGTTGAATCATATGACTTTAAGATTTTCCGCTTGAGGGCGAAAACGAACAACTGAAAAACAGAAAAAAATTGTACTTTACACGAAATAGAGATATTTTGTAAAAAAATGTAGTAGAACATCCGTTAAAAGAACAGATATTTTAACAGTGTAGTTATTCTTTACAGGAGATAAACCCATTTTCAATATCTCTAAATATGGTCAGAAACCTAGTTTGATGTTAGTTTTGGAATCGCGGAATGCATAAAATAAACATGTAAAAACGAATGTGTTTCGATAAAAAATTTAAATAAGAATAATTTTCATTGTGTATGGAGGTTTTGAATCACGGTTGTGTTTCTATTGAAAACATTAAAAAATTGCCTCATCTGTATATTTCATTGAGTGCAAAATATATCTTTTAAAATAAAATTTTAAAGTATTTATTAATCTTAATTCACTTTGCAGCGTAAATAAAATCTATCAATAAAGAATTTTACAAGTCCATGCCAATTATTTACAATCTAATTTTGAGATGATATTCAACATTATTCAATTTAATATTTTCCAATATTCATGAGTGCTATGCTGTGATTACATTTGAGAAAAAAATGAGATGGAAGAAAATTCACATTTCGCTCTGAGAAAATGGAATTATCATTCAAAATATAATAAATTTAGAAGCAAATAATCTAAGGAAGTTCACTGGATTGGAAAATTGTTTCATAAGTTGCATTTTCCGAAAGATTCTATCCAAGAAAGTTCTATCCTTAAATCATTAAAGAATGTAGGAATCAGGAAGTGGATGGTGTAAATAAAATAAACGGAGTGTTTAAAACGGATTTGAGATTCTACAAAAAGAAAAAGGAAATCAATAACGAAATTTAAAATAGTAAATGTTGTTGGAAAGATGTAATTTTATTATTTCGCTTGGGAATATCGAAAATATAAAAGAATTTTAATAAATAAGGAAAAAAAATGTCAATTTAATTTAACTTGTTATTTGATTTTGCGATGAGTTTACATACATTTTTTTAAGTGACTTTGCTTATTGCTGTACAAAAGCGCCGTGAAATTTATAATGAAGTCACTCCAATCATTAGAAGAAACTATTGTTGAATTGCGGGTGAGGGACTATATGTATGAAACGTTATCACTTTAGGGGGGAGGGGGTTATGGAACTTGATATTGTAAGATATCTCTTGGGAAAGGGGCGTACCATTTATATCGTTATCATTTTTGACCAAACAAAAAAAATTTTTTTTGATATCTTTCACTTTACATCAATACAGTCTGTTATGTATTTTTTTCTGTTATCTATTTTTATGAAAATACAAAGTTTAAATGTAAAAAGTTTTAAGAAAACCATTAAATGATTATAAAATAACTTCGTTCCAAAATATTTAATATTCCTAGGAGCGTCATTCATATCCTTTCTGCCATATGCGCATATAATTCATTATTAGAGAAATCACTTTCGAAATGATATTATCCATGTTTGGTATCGAAAAATGAGGAAGAATATTGTCCACCTGTTTTGTTTATAAGAAGTTCTGCTTACTCCCAGTTCAGGGGGCAAGTGAAAGAAGACAATATTACTATTAAAGGCATTATGTAACAAAAAGCTATTATTAAATACGTTTAAATAGTAAGTATTTCTTTAAAGTGTTACTTGATATAAAGTTATTTCATATAGTATAGTGATATTTTATTAACTTTTTCTCTTTAATAGAGTCAAAACACTGTATTAAAAAACTAGTGTCGTGAAGGAATTTTCACCTTGTCATTAACAAACTTTACTACATAACTTATAACTATACTTAAAAAAATGACACAAACATATAAAAATATTATTTAATATAACCCTGAGATCTTTCGAACAAGCACGCGTTCATTTTCAAAGGAAAAAGATGACTGACTGAATAGAAAACAAATTTAAAAAACAAAAACAAAATACTACGCATGCGCAAGCGGAGTTCAACCATTTCTCTGCAGATTGGTGAAAAGATGAGTTCATATTTTCAGTTCTTGAAATATTTAGGATATGCTTGCGCATGCGTAGTATTTTGTTTTTGTTTTTAAAATTTGTTTTCTATTCAGTCAGTCATATATTCGTCGCCCGGTGGCGTGCTCAGTAAGCGGAGGCCGCTGTCACGCTGAGGGTCCAAGTTCGAGTCCCTGGGTAAGACATGGATGTAATTGTGTTTGTGTTTTCAAAGTAATGTATATATGTAATGTAGAGAAATGAAATTGTTATGTCTGGTTTGTGTTATAATTTCTGTGTATAAATAAGGATCATTCGAGGCGACTACCACTGTTGCTATAGGCTTCAAAGCAATCTTTACTACGATGGATTTCAAATCAAATCAAATCAAAGTCATATTTTCCCTTTGAAAATGAACGCGTGTGTGTTCGAAAGATTTCACCATGAGAGAAATTCTCACTTGCGAGTTCTCCCGGGTTAAATAATATTTTTATATGTTTGTGTCATCTTTTAACCCCTTAACGGTCGCATTAAATTACGGTTTAAAAACTCAGATTGCTTATTGGCACCACTTTTTTGAAAAAGAAATATTCACCTTATTAAATGACAGGTAAGATGATACCATAATAAAGCCGATTACACTATTCTATAAAACTGGTGCGAATCAAACAAATCTGAATAATCAGAATAAAAGTCACAGCCCGTGAATATGACGGGAGCGAGAATTAAGGGGTTAAGTAGTTATAAGTATGTTGTAAAGTTTATTTTCTTCTCTTCATTTAAATCAGTAAAGTATGTGAATAATAAATGTACAACCATATCTGTATATCATTGCAAACGTATAAAACAAAAAATAAAGAAAAAAATTGTAAAAATAAAAATAATTTTTATGCATTGATAACGATATCGTTAGGGGAGCGGGGAGGTGTTCGAGGGGTGATAACGTATGATACTGTAAACGGGGGAGGGGGTCCAAAGTTGCCGAAAAGTTGATAACGTTATATAAGTACACAGCCCCTGAGAACCTCGGCCAAATAGACTTATTAAGAGTTCGATGCATCCGTATTTTGGAAGATTCCACATTAGTTTTCATTAATGTCATTTGAATAAAAACGGGTTGTTATATCTATTGTATTAATTAAAAATTACTTTATGTATGTGTGTTATAAAGTGGATGTAAGTATGCAAGAATGAAAGCATACAAATAAGGAAAGAATGTGGTTATAAAGATAATGTATCAAGTAAGGCGTATTCAGCATGTAGGTCGTTTAAAAAGTATTCATTAATTTCGACAAATGCATAAATAGAATCTGCCAATAACACAGCATTTTTACATGTGTTCGTAATTATATAAATACGTTACACCTATAGTCGTCGTCTGGTCCGCCCATCTGTCTGTCCGTCTGTACGAATATAACAGCGCAAAAAATACCCGACCGAATAGTTTGAAATTTAATATATATAATCGTTGCAGAATTTTGTCAACTCATATCAAATTTCATAAAAATCGAACCAAAACTTAAAAAGATATTAATAAAAGTTTTCTTCATTCCATTAAATCCTATCATACGTAATTAATTCAATGATATCCCATGATAGGTAATGATTCTAGGTTGCCGTGTGGATTACGTCCTATTTAAGATAGAGTCCTATTATTTCCGTCTTACTGAATTCAATATAGATAATCGCAAAAAATTTTGCCTTCATGTATTTTTGCATAACAGTGCAACAGCCATTGCATCGAGATCTGAATATTTATAAAACTAGTTAGAGTACGAACGCACCTTATTTGCCACGTTTGACGTACAATTTCTGACTTCCGTACAGTTACGTACTTGACGTACAATTTCCGTTTTTCTTATTATTATGTTTAGAAACAATCTTTGATCAATGTATACCATGTAATTTTTATAACACTATTCTGAAAATTTGCATTGTTGATTTCTAATTCAATATTGAGAAAAAAATAGTCTTTTTTACTTTCTTTTATCTTCAGTAGAAGAAAGTGTTGCAATCGAAATTTTTTTCGACTTCCGGTTTTCGACTGGTTTACATGTTTTAGAGGTCAGAGATAAAAAAAACATGTTTGTACAAAACGTCTGTCTGTCTGTGTGTGTGTCCATTGTACCATCGAAAAGTGTCTGAAGTTATGCATAGATCATGATGAAGAGAACGAAATTGTTTCAACTGGATAAATCACATTCAATGGATATATCATATTCAACTCCATGTTTTTTCCATGGAGTTTCCATGTTGTAACATATTTTCATCATGTCAACACTGCAGTTATAGCTCGGATGAATGAATCTAGCTCTGCAGTTCGCAGCCATGTCCAACAAATAAGAGTGAATTATGGCTTAACAGGTAAAGTACTGGCATGGCAAGCCAAGTATCCAGGTTTGATTCCTGGTCTGGACATTTTTCGCTCTGTTGGAAAAATCTCAACTGTGTCACTCCAGCTATTGAATATGTTATTCATAGAATTGAACCAAATTTTTTGTGCAAATTTTTGGTTGTGACAATCAGCTCCTCCTTCAATGTAGAAATATTCCGTCGGATGGGAACGCTGTAATATTGATTTTTTTGCAGTTTTCATTATTGTACTGAACTTCATACGAAAAGTGTATGAAGTTGCGCATAGAATTGAACCAATTTTTTTGTGTAAATTTTTGGTTGTGACAATCAGGTCCTCCTTCAATGTAGAAATATTCCGCCGGATGTAATATTGATTTTTTTGCAGTTTTCATTATTGTACCGAACTTCATACGAAAAGTGTATGAAGTTGCGCATAGAATTGAACCAAATTTTTTGTGTAAATTTTTGGTTGTGACAATCAGGTCCTCCTTCAATGTAGAAATTTTCCGCCGGATGGGAACGCTGTAATATTGATTTTTTTGCAGTTTTCATTATTGTACCGAACTTCATACGAAAAGTGTATGAAGTTGCGCATAGAATTAAACCAAATTTTTTGTGTAAATTTTTGGTTGTGACAATCAGGTCCTCCTTCAATGTAGAAATATTCCGCCGGATGAGAACGCTGTAATATTGATTTTTTTGCAGTTTTCATTATTGTACTGAACTTCATACGAAAAGTGTATGAAGTTGCGCATAGAATTGAACCAAATTTTTTGTGTAAATTTTTGGTTGTGACAATCAGGTCCTCTTTCAATGTAGAAATATTCCGCCGGATGGGAACGCTGTAATATTGATTTTTTTGCAGTTTTCATTATTGTACTGAACTTCATACGAAAAGTGTATGAAGTTGCGCATAGAATTGAACCAAATTTTTTGTGTAAATTTTTGGTTGTGACAATCAGGTCCTTCTTCAATGTAGAAATATTCCGCCGGATGGGAATGCTGTAATATTGATTTTTTTGCAGATTTCATTATTGTACCGAACTTCATACGATAAGTGTATGAAGTTGCGCATAGAATTGAACCAAATTTTTTGTGTAAATTTTTGGTTGTGACAATCAGGTCCTCCTTCAATGTAGAAATATTCCGCCGGATGGGAATGCTGTAATATTGATTTTTTTGCAGTTTTCATTATTGTACCGAACTTCATACGAAAAGTGTATGAAGTTGCGCATAGAATTGAACCAAATTTTTTGTGTAAATTTTTGGTTGTGACAATCAGGTCCTCCTTCAATGTAGAAATATTCCACCGGATGGGAATGGTGTAATATTGATTTTTTTGCAATTTTCATTATTGTACCGAACTTCATACGAAAAGTGTATGAAGTTGCGCATAGAATTGAACCAAATTTTTTGTGTATGTTTTTGGCTATGGCAAGCAAGTCCTCCTTGAATTTGAAAAATTCTGCCGGAAAGGGGGCGCTATAATAATGATTTGTGGGCCAATTTCATTATTGTACCATCGAAAATTGCATAAAGTTATGCATAGAATAGAACCAATTTTTTTTTGTATGTTTTTGGCTATGGCCAGCAGATCCCCCTTCAATAGCGATATCTGAGCCATTTTCATTATTGTACCATCGAAAAATGTATGAAGTTATGCGTAGATTTGAATTAAATTTTTTGTGTATGTTTTTGGGTATGGCAAGCAGGTCCGTCCTAAATTAAAAAAAAATTCTGTCGTAAGGGGGCGCTGTAATAACGATGCCTGTGCCATTAGCATTCTTGTACCATCGAAAAGCGTATAAAGTTATGCATAGAATTGAACCGATTTCTTTTTGTGTATGTCTTTGGCTATGACCAGCAGTTTCTCCTTGAATTTGAAAATATTCCGCCGGAAGGGGTCGCTGTAATAGCAATTCTTTGTGCCTTTTCTTATTGTACGGTGGAAAAGTGCATGAAGTTATGCATAGATATGAACCATTTTTTTTATATGTTTTTGGCTATGGCCAGCGGGTCTTCTTTGAATGTGGCTATGGGGAAATATCCCGGCGGAAAGGGGCGCTGTGATAGCGATTTTTGTTTAATTTTCGCGATTTTTCGTAGTTTTGTTGACCATTGGCAGCACGTGCAACGACGGGAACTCGCGTCCTGCAAAGCCGGCTATTCGCACACAGCTGATGGCGACAGAATAACGCAAAAAGGATTGATTTTAATAAATACTGTGATCGAGATTACCTCGTTTTTACTCCGATTAATTGACTGAGGCAGAAATTTAAGATGAAAGTCAAAGTTGGTATAGTATTCAACTAATAATATTGAAGTAATAACATCTGTAACTACTTTTTGAAATATTGTGATGTATGAGGTATAAGAAAGTTTTGGGATTGGCACATCCAACTAGTTTGTCTTGTGCCTATAGTATATCATTAATACATTTACTTAATTGTAGATAATTATCTTTTCAATCGCCATAAATTTGTTTGAGCTAGGCGTATAGTTTCAGTGAAAAAAAAAAAAAAGATTACACTGAAAAAAAAAGTACATGGAAGAAAAAAATTTAAATGAAAGAAATTGAAATGAAAAAAATTCAATCCGAAATACAAAGTTGTTTATATTTTCCTAAATCAGTGAGATGTATAGTCCACTGTATGAATAATGACAAAAAATTTGGAAAATAGACTCTTCGGGTCATGCTCTAAAGATTTATTTTAAAAATGGGACAAAATATTGCCGATAGATGACATAATAAATCTCACCTAATAACACACCCAGTTGATGTGACGTTACTGTGACATCAACTGTGACATCAAAACTTCTCTCAACTGTCACAGTCACAACGGTGACAAAAATGTGTTTTCTTTAATTTGTCACATTATGACTCTCAGGTGACTGTTACTTCATGATTTCAGTATGAAATTACCGTGACCAGTTTTCAGTCAAGTGTCACAAGGTGACTGCTAAACAACGCCATTTACACCTCGTCACAAAATGGGACATATCGGCGTCACATGACGTAAATGTGACGACAGTGAGTGACAGTTACATTTGGGTAAGGGTGCTATTAGGGTTAAAAAACAGATTATCCAGAAACGGAGCATGAGTTAAGGCTGCTCGTCACTCAGCTTCCGAATTGCCCTCGGTAATGTTAACTTTATGGGCATTTGATGTATTCTTATGTTTAAAATATCCCCTCAGGAAATTAATATTTTAAACTTCTGCTTTCTGCGTGCTCTTCTTAAAGGATGTCTCTTTTTTTCTTAGTTGACAAAATATTTCTAAAGTCTAGGCTTAATTAGCCCCGGTATGCTATTTCTTTCTCCCAGCTTATTTTGTTTCCAATAAATAACGTAACCTTTTATAAGCCAGCCGTAAAACAAAAGCCAATGTATCATTGTGCGATTAAATACTGTACAGCATTTTTTAAAACATCTAAGCATCGCACATTTTCAATGTTTATACCGTCGTATTGGAAAAAAAAAGTACTTTTTAATGCAATTTGTTTGAAAACTGCATCTCCATTTGTTTAATTTTGGCAACTCAAGTACTCCATTTCTGTAGAAAGTAAAGAAAAAATTGTTGAAAAATGGCAATTATATCTTTTTGTTGCCATTTTCTCATAAAAATTGAAAAAAAAAAATTAAAATACGTGCTATTTTGAGAAAAATATAAATGAATGATTTGTGATAAAACATGGAGCTATTAAAACTTATATTTAATTTTAAGTATTTATATTAATGCAAATGACGTCATTTTACATAAAATAAAAGCGTGTGCTTTAAGTCTTAAAATTGAAATATGTTTTGCAGTAGAGTCCCGATTATCCGAGTCCCGCTTAACCGAGATATTTTCATCTGATGGACTGGTGGCTTCTATTATTATGAAACAGCCATTATAAATGAAGCGTTAGGTGAAGATGAAAGAGCAGTCGTAAAAAGTTAGAACTCTGATTTTCTGGTCAGAATGAAAAAAAAAAAAAATGGCCATAATTTTTTTTTTTTCAAAAAAAAAAAAAAAAAATTATGGCCATTTTTTTTCCCATTCAGACCAGAAAATCAGAGTTCTAACTTTTTACGACTGCTCTTTCATCTTCACCTAACGCTTCATTTATAATGGCTGTTTCATAAGAATAGAAGCCACCAGTCCATCAGAAGAAAATGAAGTAATGGAAATGCCGGGGGCGACACTAAATTCTGAAAAAGAAGAATTCCTGTTCTCTAGTTTAATACTTTGCGTGTTAAAAGCGGACGAACTGGGAGTAAATTTTTAACACTTTATATAAAATGAAGCATAGAGTTTAGAAATATCTTGACAACTTAGAAAAGAAGAGCACACAGAGAAAAGAAGTTAAAAATATTAATATCCTGAGGGGGTATTTTAAATATCAGAATATAGGCTTAACATTATCGAGGGGAATTCGGAAACTGAGTGACGAGCAGCCTTAATGACGTATCCAACTAAAGAGGAAAACAGGCGATACATAAGCAAGATGCTCTCAATTTCGATCTCAAAAAATAAAGTTTCCGTTAGTAAAGCATTTCGTTCAAAATAACGAAGGCGCTGCTATTGCAATCAGAATATTTCATGTGTAGATAATTTACGCAAAACATATTCGCTACTAATTTTCTTTTTTGTAAAACTTAGATACATGATCTGAAATGTCTTCTGTGGAAATAAATAACATGGCATTATGAAACAAACTTCACAGCTGTTGGAGTCTATGAAATTTCATTTCGACAACCTTAAGTTTTCCATTTTAAAATTTTCCCTCTTTTATATATTGGACCTCTTTGTTATTTACTTTGTACAATATACAGAGAGAAAATAAATTATGCACTAATTTGCAAAAATAACTTATACAAAGTAAATAAATAAATAAAAATAAAACCTGCGTTTCTTATAGGGTAACGGTATTTTTATGAAAATATTTACACTTTTAAGGTTATGGTTCATATTTTAAGTAATCTCTCTATTCCAAAAAAAAGTAACTACCGCCGCCGCCGCCGGTTTTGAATTTTTTGTGACCGGAGGTCTTTCTTCGTTAATATTAAAAAAACTGTTGCATATAAAAATATGAAAATAGGTAGTATTATAGAAAAATGTTTGATAAACACGCTGATGCAGACAGTTTTCAAATCGAAGAATTATTTTAAGAGATATTTAGTGCTAAAGTTGGACAAAATCGTTCCATTAAAAAAGTTTTATAGGAGCAAAAACTGTACATAGGAATTTAATCATTTTTAGATCATTTTATGCGTCAGAATTTCCCGCTGTGCAGATTGCAGTTAGTTTTTTAATTTGAATAATTTTTCAAGGTTTTATTTCTATTTTAAATTCAAATTTTCAGCATTTCGAAAGATATTTTTTACAAATTTTAGAAAATTGTATTAATTTAAACTGTTGCCAACTGTATAAACAGCGCAAGCAGTAATGTTTGCTTCAAATTAAAAATTTATTTTACACGTGACTATTATAAACAAAAAATATAAAAAGCAGGAACTCATTGAAAATTACGTCATAAAAACTATAGTTACACGTGAAATTTAAATGAGAAAGAATATTGTAAAATAATAAATTCAGTAACATGCGTTAGAAGTCCTAAATAGGAGAATTTACGTCATATTACACTTATTACGTAAAATGAACAAAAAATAATATTGCAAAACAGTTTTAATTTAAAAATTGCGCGAGACATTTACTTGAAATTTTAAGATGATCATAATATTTCATTTCTAACAAAAGTATTTTGACGTGAATATTAAAAAGAGAAAGAAAAGTTTGGTGAAAATTACGTCAGATTATAATTGTCAGATTCAAATTATAATTCAATCTTCCGAAATCTTTTCAAAGGCGATCAAATTAGCGTGCTGTTAGAGTCTGCGGTGTCTGAACGGGGGTTGACGAGCGTAGCTCGTAGGGGGCAGAGCCCCCTAGTAAAAAAAAAATAAACATACGGCTAAAAATTTTGCAATTTTTTCATCATATACATATATGCGTATATGCCAACATGTCTTTTTCTATGCATCTACAAAACGCAGAACGATGAATGAGGTATCATTCGAAAAGAATTTTAACCGACTTCTGCATAGTACACTCACACATGTTTTTAATTACACTCCCGTTTCGTTAAAACATGTTTCTCTCTATTCTAAAAAAAAAGTAACTACCGCTGTCACCGCCGCCGCCGCCGGTTTTGAATTTTTTGTGACCAGAGGTCTTTCTTCGTTAACATTAAGAAAAATAATGCATACAAAAATATGAAAATCGGTAGTGTTATACAGAAATGTTTGATAAACACGCTGATGCAGACAGTTTTCAAATCGAAGAATTATTTTTAGAGATATTTAATGCTAAAGTTGGACAAAATCGTTCCACTAAAAAAGTTTTATAGTAGCAAAAACTATACATCGGAATTTAATAATTTTTAATTCATTTTATACGTTATAATTTCCCGGTGTGCAGAATTGATTTATTTTTTTAATTTGACTCATTTTTCGAGGTTTTATATCTATTTTAAATTCAAATTTTCAGCATTTCGAGAGATATTTTTACAGATTTTAGAAAGTGATATTAATTTAAACTGTTGCCAACTGTATAAATAGCGGAAACAATAATGTTTGCTTTAAAAAAAATATTTATACGTGTAATAAATTAAAAATTTATTTACACGTGACTAATATAAACAGAAAAAAACATTTGGAATTAGAATTAAATAATTATGTACAAAAAGCAGGAACTTATTAAAAATTACGTCATAAAAACTATAATTACACGTGAATTTTAAGAGAGAAAGGAATTTGTAAAATAATAAATTTATTAACATGCGTTAGAAATGTGGTGAGTCGCTCGTATAATATAATCACTCACTTAAAAACACTTTACTACCTTTATTCGTAGAACATTGATAAACGTCGATTCTGACACTCTTCGTATTCGAACACACAAAAACGCAATGTAAACATTTTCGTCTGCGCTGCTATGACAACGGCTCTGGCCAGCTGCCATTCCGAACGAAGAATTTTCTCCCTTGCCTTTCTGCGGCTGCCACAGAGTATCCCCCCAGTGACGTAGGGTACCGAAGAAACGATATACAAGTGTATACTATTTTTTTTTTTTTTTTTTTTTGACTATCTGTGTCAGAATCCACGCTTGTGGAGAAAAATTACAAGGATATTTACATGAAATAAAATTGCAATATATAACAAAATATAGGCATAATGTGTAGTATGCAAAATGAACAATTTATCAACAATTTCAGTAAGTAATATAAGATGCCAGTTTTTTAGGAAAATGGACATGTCTGCCCGAACGTGTGACAGTTTTTGTTTGGTCAGGGTTACTGTCCGCTTTAAGAGAGAGTTTTAATTTAGAGTTCTCTGGAACAGTTTTCGTGGACAAGTCTGAAGTAGAAATCAAATGAGCTGGCTTCACTCGATCTATTGATACCGTAGACTTACGACCATTAAGCTCGATTGTTATAGTTTTCCCAGTTCTACTTAGGACTTTGTGAGGACCAGTATATGGTTGACACAATGGAGGTTGTACATGATCCACTCTTAGAAAGATGTGTGAACAAGATGTCAAGGAAGGGTGTATATAGAACTTCTCTTGGCAGTGAGATGATGTAGCAACTGGACTTAACTGCCGCATGGTGTTTCGTAGTTGCGTGACGAAGTTATCGTTGAAAGGTCGGATCTTGTATTCATCCAGCATATCACAGGGCAATCTCAACGTAGTGCCGTAGACAAGCTCAGCGCAAGAAGCTTGTATATCTTCCTTCACTGCTGTGCGAATGCCTAGTAAAACTATCGGTAATATTTCAGTCCACCTACTGGTTTCGTGAGCTTTGATGGATGACTTTAAATGTCGATGAAATCTTTCGATAATGCCATTCGATATCGGATGATATGCCGTTGTGCGGATCTTCTGTGTTCCCATCATTTTCGTAAATTCATCAAATATTGCTGATCGCATTTATGGGCCTTGATCCGTGGTTATGAGCGAAGGGCAACCAAATCTTGATATCCAATGCTTTAATATGGCACTACAAATTGTTTTAGCTTGTGTATCAGATATAGGTACGGCTTCTGGCCATCTGCTAAATCGGTCAATCATCGTTAAAAGATAGCTGAAACCGTCAGATGGAGGCAAGGGACCTACGATATCTATATGTATTTGGGAAAAACGTGCATCAGGAAGAGAGAACGTGCCAAGAGGTGCTTTGGTGTGCCTCTGTATTTTTGATCTTTGACACTTCTCACAGCCACGAACCCAGTTTTTGATGTCTCGTTTCATATTTGGCCATACGTATCTGGAACAAATTAGTTTTGTGGTAGCTGCTATGCCTGGATGGGCTAGGTTGTGCAAATGTTCATATATCAGCCGACGAAAGAAACTAGGAACTAAGGGTCGAGGCGTACCTGTTGAAGTATCACATAGTAGGCTACAATCAGAAATGAGGCAAGGTTTCAATTCCAATTTGAGCAATGTACTATTATGCAGGTTCTGTAGCTCTGAATCATTTTCCTGAGCTTTTGCGAATTCCTCAAAATTTAAGATTGGAGATTTTGAAATAGAATCAATTTCAATTCTTGAGAGGCAATCTGCAACAATGTTTTCGGAACCTGGTACATGTCTAATGTCAGTGGAATATTGGGAAATGTAATCTAAATGGCGTGATTGCCGCGGCGAACATTTATGGGGATTTTGCTTAAATGCATAAATTAGCGGTTTTTGATCAGTATAAATTTGAAAAATTCTCCCCTCTAGCATGTGCCGAAATTTTTTTATTGCCGAATAAATAGAAAATAATTCCCGGTCATATGTTGACCAATTCCGCTGACTGTTGTTTAATTTCATGGAAAAAAATGCTAAAGGTTCATAACGTTCCTGATAAAACTGCATAAGGGTGCCGCCGATCGCGACATCTGAGGCGTCAACCCATATACTCAACTGAGCGCCTGGAATAGGGTGCCGTAAAAGAGCAGCCTGAGATATTGCATTTTTGGCAGCTACGAAAGCTTTTTCAGCATCTTCGTTCCAATTAAGGGGTTCTGTTTTAGGAACACGGGAACGAGATTTCTTTTTGTTTGTATGGCCTTCTAACAATTTCACTAAAGGCGCAAGTATGTGTGCAGCTTGATATATGAAAGACCTATAAAAATTAAACATACCCAAAAATCTTCGAAGTTGAGATAAGGTTGTGGGCTGCGGAAAATCGATTATGCATTTAACTTTATCTGGAAGTGGTTGAATACCATGTTCAGATATTCGAAATCCTAAGAAATCAATGGTAGGTTTACCAAATGTGCACTTGGATACATTTATGCACAAACCATATTCTGCTAATTTGGAAAATAGTGCTTTTAAATGATGATAATGCTCCTCGGCATTTTTAGAGGCTATGAGTATATCATCGACGAAATGATAGACGCCTGGTAAATCACGTATTACCTCATCTATGAATCTCTGAAATGTTGCAGACGCATTGCATAAGCCAAATTGCATGCGTGTGCTTTCGAACAATCCAAAAGGTGTGCATATCGCTGTTTTGGGAATATCATCAGGATTGATTGGTATTTGATGATATGCTTTGATGAGGTCAAGTCGACTAAAAATTTTAGTGTCACGTAAATTAGCAGTAAAATCAGCTATACGTGGTATCGGGTATCTGTCTTTTTTGGTTTGCGCATTCAAGGCACGATAATCTCCTACAGGTCTCCATTCCAAAGTTCCCTTTTTTGGAACCATGTGCAAAGGTGATGCATAGTTGCTACGTGAAGGTCTTAAATGTCCGAGTTGTATCATATTTTGAAATTCTGTTTTAGCAATTTTCAGGCAATCCGGAGCCAACCTGCGGGGTTTTGCCACAACTGGAGGTCCTTTTGTTGAAATAAAATGCATTGTGTTGTGTTTGACAGGCTGATTGGGATCTGGTAATTTTGTAATAGATGGGAATTGTTTAAGAAGTTCATTATATATATTATCAATATTGATTGTTTTTACTGAATGAATTAATGCACATTTCATGTGACCTGTTGTTTCAAATTTTGTTTTTAAATCTCTTAGACATTTGTGGCGGAGATCTGGAACCAATTCGAAATTATGGAGAAAATCTGCTCCCAAAATTGGTGTACTAACATTTGCCACTAGAAAAGTCCAATTAAATTTTCGTCTTAACTTAAAATCTAGAGAAAGGGTTTGTTGACCAACATTTATAGGGGAAGAATTAGCAGCCAAAAGCGTTTGTACGGGTGGATTCCGTTTTTGTACATTGTTGGCAGGAAGGATTGACACGTCCGAACCGGTGTCGACCAGAAAAGAAACATTTGTAGTCCGGTCTCTAATGAACAGGCAACGTGACTGTTGAGGCAAAGAATAAGTCGCCTCTACTCTTTGCTGGTTTCGTTTCCCGCCCAAGAACACGGCTTTATGCATTTTTCTTCCCTACATTTTTTTCCAAATCGTCTATGATACCAACAGATACTTGAATCCCGATTATCACTATTACTTCGCCCTCGAGGTTTACTCCAGTTTCTGCGGTATGGGGACCGACCACGTGAAACAGCAAGCTGATCGATGCGCTTATTTAATTTTTCGATTTCTTTCAATAATTTACCCTCTATCGCCTGTTCATTCGAGCAGGACACGGCAATTGCAGAAGCTGGGGAAGGGGTAACTTCTGAAATACGATCTGAAATTTCCGCTGCTTTATCAAGGGTTAATTCAGAAACAGCCGCTAAAATTGTCTGAACAGAATTTGGTAATCGTTGCAAAAACAATTCTAACATTAAATTGTCTGGAACATTTAGGGATTCCGCGCGACGTTTCATACTACGTAATAAATATGAAGGTTTCCGATTTCCTAGTTCTTCTCCAGACTGGGATGATTCACCTGAGCGCGCAATTAATTCCCTTTTTAAGACACCATAAGGGTCAGTAGCATCTGGTTGCATTAAAATATCACGAATGATTGATGCAACATCGGGTGGAAGATGCGAAACTATATAATTATATTTTGTAACAAATTCTGATATTGCTTTGGGGGTAGCTAAAGCAAATGTGCTTTCGCACATCACAAACCATAGCGCAGGATCTGATCTGTTATATAATGGAATTTGAACAGCATCGACACTAGACATGATTTATGGTAATAAATATATAAAATAGTACAATCAAACCAAAATAAATTCGCGAGTTAAATTTTTCTAATAAAATAACAGAAAAAATATCAGGAAAATGACTCAGAAGAACTTATCTGCTTTCCATCGAGCCGCTGTAGAACGATGTATTCTTTGAAAGATGAAGATGATCGGATAACATTCCAACTCATCTAGGAAGGCTGATGCTCTATATAAGAACAGTCCATGGTCACCATTGTGGTGAGTCGCTCGTATAATATAATCACTCACTTAAAAACACTTTACTACCTTTATTCGTAGAACATTGATAAACGTCGATTCTGACACTCTTCGTATTCGAACACACAAAAACGCAATGTAAACATTTTCGTCTGCGCTGCTATGACAACGGCTCTGGCCAGCTGCCATTCCGAACGAAGAATTTTCTCCCTTGCGGCTGCCACAGAAGTCTTAAATAGGAGAAATTACGTCATATTTACGTCACATTACAGTTATCACATAAAATGAACACAAAATAATATTGCAAAACGGTTTAAATTTAGAAATTGAGCTAGACATTTATTTGATATTTTGAGAGGATACTTTTCAACTATTTTTCTTAGGAAAGCGCAAATAATATTTTATTTCTATATTTTCACGTGAATATTAAAAAGAGAAAGAATAGCTTTGTCAAAATTACGTCAGATTAAAAACGATTAATTTAAAATGTCTCATTTAAAAGAACTTTCTTTTCGCTTTGTTAAAAAATACCGGGAGACAAAGATGCTGTTTACTTAATTCCTTTTATATTAGCTTATTTTGAAATGTTGTTACACGTGTCTACGTCATCAAGTTATTTTTATTTCGACGTTTTATTTGTATTTTTATTAATGTTGTACTAATTTATTTGTTCTTTTGTTATTTAAAATAAAAATTATGTCAATTTGTATAATTTGGCGAAATTAGTCGACGGGATAATCAAGTAGTACCGCAGCGGATTTGGCGTTAAAATTTCCCCAATCAAAGAGAAATGAATAGAAATCCGTTTATAGGGAGATCGCCACTGTTTTTTAAATTATAATTCAATCTTTCGAAATATTTTTAAAGCCGATCACATTAGCGTGCATTTAGAGTCTGTGGTGTCTGGACGGGGGTTGGCGAGCGTAGCTCGTAGGGGGCCGAGCCCCCTAGTTCGATTAAAAATTGCAGTTAATTAATAATTAAATCAGCATTGTTTTCATAAATGATATGAAAGGTTTTTCAAATCAATGTTGCCACAAAAATAGAATACCGCATTATATTATGCTCAGCAATTATTATAAAAAATATTAGATTTAATTCTATTTGATACGTATTCTATTTATTTTTCTTTGCCCATGTTTTTTCCGAAGCAATATCGTAATCATTTAATGCAGATTAAATATGATTATTAATTTTTTCACGCGCGTTTCTTTCGCTATCGTTGATCATTTTTTTTCGTGTAACTTTGATGGAATACTCAGATGATATTCTGGCTTGACTAATGTTGTTTGGAGTTATTCTACTTCTTAATTTTTCCTTAAACATTTAAATCTGCATCTAAAAAATATTAAATATTATTAAAAAAATGTTCGACTGATGTGCGAAGCTCTCGCATGGGTCCATTGATATATATTAGCCCCCGATATGCTTTTTCTTTCTCCCAGCAAATAAAATGTCGTCTCTTAAAAATAACGTAAGCTAGCGGCAAAACAAAGCAAATATATCATTATACTGGTAAATACTCTACTGTAATTTTTTAAATTTCTAAGCATCGCACATTTTCAATTTTTATACCATCGTATAGAAAAAAAAAAGTATTTTTAAATGCAATTTGTTTGAAAACTGCATCTCAATTTATTTTTGAGATATTAATTTTATTGTAGTTTTTAGCGACATTTGTTTAGTTTTGTCAACTCAAGTACTCCATTTCTGTAGAAAGTAAAGGTAAAATAGTTGCAAAATTGTAATTATATCTTTTTGTTGCCATTTTTCCATAATTACTGAAAAAAGTAATTAAAATACGTGCTATTTTGAAAAAATATAAATGAAGGATTTCTGATAAAACCTGGAGCTATTGTAAACTATATTTAATTTAATTTTTTATATTACAAAAAAATGAAGGCATATTTGTTAGACAGCCGATTTGTTTTGTCGAGTTTCTTGAGTGACATCTGTTATTTTTGGATTTGTGTTATTCAGCGATAGTGACGGCCTATGAATCGTTTACTGTAGATGTTGTTTAAGACTGGATAGTAAATGAGGAATTCTTCAGAGGATGCAAATGACGTCCTTTTATATAAAATAAAAGCGTGTGTTTTAAGTCTTAAAACTGAAATATGTTTTGTATTATAATGTATATTTATATACATATATATTTTTTTTCATCGGGGGCGACACTAATTTCGAAAAAGCAGAATTCCTGTTTTCTAGTTTTATTTATATTGTCAACCTCCCTTTTTTTATGCACATACAAAATGAACAACGATGTATGATGCTTTATTACGACAAGTTTTTGAAAAGAAAATTGTAAAAATTGCACCGTGGAAGCCTAGCACGGATCCACTGGTAATGTAAATATTTTCATTAATTTAATGAAAATATTTTACACTTTTAAGATTCTTATAAGTTCATATTTCCAATAACCTATAAAAATAAAAATGAGATTAAAAAGTTTAAAATTTGTGCTAATCTTTTGTTTAGTCATATTGTTCAAGAATCTCACCAATATTGAATGCGAACCAATTTATTCTGCACTTGACTATATATTATTTGCAGAGGCTTTGAAAGTCGTACACAGTTTTAATAAGTAAGAGATGCCAGTGATTATATCTCAGAAACGATATATTAGTTTATTACTTATTGATAAATGAAATATCAGTTGGCAGTTCTGAGAAAATTGCCTTTAGTTGAAAAAAAAAAAAAATATACGATTGCAGCTTTAGAGTAACTATCCAAATTCCAAAAGTTGAGATCGAATTAGCAAATTACCTTCACTTTAGAAACCTTTAATGTAAGAAACAATCAATTTCAGATTTGAATAAAAACTCGTAACTTGAAATTCTAAACAAACAAAACAGTCTTTAAAAGCCGATTCTATTTACACTTCGAAAGTTATCAATTGTAGGAAAGACAAACCGCAACTTTAACGCTTACTAACTCTTTCAGGGGAAAAGTACTTCTGCTACAAAAATGTTGAAGGACACCAGGACTTACGAACAAATTTATTTGGAAATTTGTAAAAGCTTTTCGTTATGTATTTCATAAATACAAAATTTAATTCCAAAATTCTGGTATCATTTTGTTATTTTGGAATTAAAATTAAGTGGTATATATAATATACCGAAGCCCTTCAAGAAGTTAACACGTTGAATGCCAAGTTTATTTTGTCTGTCTTTCCGTTTAGGCCACGAAATAAAACTCCCGTTACAGAATCTATAAGTGTCAGTCACCGATGACTGACGCGGCCTAAACAGAAAGATCAGTGTCGATCACCGGTGACTGACGTGGCATTCAACGTGTTGAGAAACTTAAAATTATAAGTCACTCACACACACAATTTGCAACAAAGTTTAACGCATCTATTACAACTGTAAATAACTATTCCACTGTAAATGCTATAGATTTATAAGTCTGTCATTGAAAATCGTTTATTATATTTTGCCGTTGAAATTCTATGAATTTTTGTATTTCAACTGAATTCATTGTCATTCACAAAATCTTTTCTCCTTTATAGACTTCCATCGAGCGGAGCATGGAATCTGAAGGCAGCGATGATTTTCCTTCTGTTGTGGAGCTGAACGTTGGTGGTGTCCTTTACACAACATCCCTAAGCACTCTCACCAAGAACACCGAATCGCTACTTGGCCAAATCTTCACAGGAAAAGAAAGCATCGGCAAGGATTCCAAAGGCCGTTTTTTCGTCGACCGGGATGGTGTATTATTCCGATACATATTGGACTTTTTGAGAAATCAGAAACTTGTTTTGCCAGAGAACTTCCACGAACGTGAGCGACTTAAAAATGAAGCTGAATATTTCAACATGACTGACATGATAACATGTGTAGATTCATTGACAGCAAGTCAGCAACAAACTTCATATCCTGCTAAAATGTCTTCCGTATCATCACCCATTACACCCGGTGATCTCCTTCCCGCTACAGGACAACCCGGATATCTTACCCTAGGATACAGAGGCTCTTTTGCTTTCGGTCGTGACGGACTTGCTGATGTTAAATTTCGCAAACTCACCCGGATATTAGTTTGTGGACGAGTCACTCTCTGTAGAGAAGTTTTTGGAGACACGCTAAACGAATCACGTGATCCTGATAGGGTCAACGAGAATCGCTATACTGCTCGTTTTTTCTTAAAGCACAACTTCTTAGAGCAGGCTTTCGACAACTTACAGGAAGCTGGATTTCGTTGTGTGGCTGCAGCTGGATCTGGTACATCAGGAAGTGGTAACGAACCTTTGAAACCAGGGATTGATTTTGAGGAAAACAGGTGGAATCATTACAATGAATTTGTGTTTGTCAGACCATGATTTTGACTGTGAATCAGGAATAAAAAGGGTGAAATAAAAAGCATATCCAAATTATTAAAACTGACTTCCTATATTTTTGGTCTAAAATCGAGGCCTAGATTTTTAGAAGCCACTTAATTTTTTGTTACCGGTAGGCAGGTATGTATTAAGATTATGTCATATATATATTTTTATTTGAACTTTTCATTTTCCACATTATAATTATTAAAAATTCACTGAATATATTGTATAACATTGCAAAACTATGTGCATATTTATACTTACTACTCTATGCATTAGTAATAGATTAGATAGCCTTTTAAAGCATCTTCACTGATTGGTTGATATTTTTTCACTTCTTTGAAATTCAGATGCCTCTTTGAAATAGTTGCTTAGGTAACACATCATATTAAGAAATAGTAATTAGACATGATTGTAAATAATGATATGTACCATTTTTTATTGTTATTAGAAATCTAAAATAAATGCACAAACTATTGAAAAGAAAAATTTATTTTTGAAAAAAAAAATGTATATGTGTATATATATATATACAAATAATTTTCAAAAATTTTAAAAATGGTATGGATATTGTCATTGTGATATCGAAAATTTTACAAAATTGACCAAAATTAAGTATTTTAAAATTATAAATTGTTGAAAAACATGTCTTATTCAGATTTTAATATTGAAGGCTAAGTTTTAAGCAAAATTAGAATTTTTCACAATTTATTATCGCGCAAGCATAAGTTATTGTAAGATACGTTGAGGATAGCATGCTGTAAATTCCGTTGTTACATGTGTGGTTTTAGTTACGAAAATCATTATCATATACTTTAGAATAATAATATAGGTGCAAAAAAGTGCTTACATTTTAGACATTTTAAAATGCTTTTAAAAAATAGCTATTGGATGCACAGATTGATGCTGCATTTTTAAAGGCTTTTTATTAGATATAATTTCATTATAAATGTATTTCTGTTAGTTAATTACTGTTTATTCGCAGCATATAAATTATCAGTAATAGTATAAATGTTAATAAAAATGTATATTGGTATTACATTTCTTGCAGAGGAAGAAATCAGTATGTTCATGTTTAAGGATGAATGTACTAATTTGCAAAATGATTATTTATAACTTTATATGTGATTTCGTTATGGAAACATTTAAGTGATACTGGAAAATTTTTACTCTATATTTCTTTTGTAATATATGGCATGGTTTATGTTCACTAAAATCAGTTTAAACCATTCTTGTATTAAACGGCATGGTTTATGTTCACTAAAATCTATTTCAATCTCTTTTGTAGTTTTTTATGTGGCAGATACGCTATTTCAATGTTACTTGAAATTATTATAACTTGTCTGTGCATAGGGAGTATGTACATATATTAAATGTAAATATGCTTTTTATGTAAAAAAAAGGTGGGTTACACGTGAATAAAACAGAGATTTCTAAATTTGTAAATAATACACATCTTTACAAGCAACTGCAAAATTGTTAAAGTTTATGTTTTAGTAAATATGCTATTGAAAAAAAAACTATGCATATTTGTATATCTGAATATATGTGATATTTCATCTGTAATTGTATATAAAATGTTAAGTTGACATGCTTATAAAAAATATTAAAAAATTACATCTTAAAAATGATAAGAATTCTCAAGCGCGTGTGTTGCAATAAAAACACAAGCATTTGCGAATTTTTAGGTTGTGTTTATTGAAAATTGAATATTTTATACATGCATTATATTTATATAATTGTTATTTGCATGAAATATTGCAATTTGATGTATGAAGTTATTTGTGATGTATTAAATGTCCTGAAAAATTGTTTACTTCCATTTAAAAAAAATAATAAACGATAAAAATACACCTCTAAATACACATGCATTATAGGAATATATTGTGAAAGATACTTTGTATATTTATCTATTCAAAGATTTAAAAAAATACTTGTTTTTTGTTATTTAAATGCTATTTTAAAGGAAATTATGATTTTGTTATTAATTTTTAAATGTATATATATATGTAATAAATGCCATTTATTTAATTTATTTTTTAACTTATTTATTTATAAGTTTTTTAAAAAATGTCCTTGTTTATCGAATTAGTACCAAGAAATGACTTAAAAAATAATAAAATAAAATAATGAAGAAAAGATAAATAGATAAAAAGAAAGGTGGATTAACAAGTTAAAATTTATGACTAAATGAAATCCAACGAGTAGGTATAAATAAATATTTATTCTTTTCTCTTTTTCTGTCTTTTTTTTTTTTACTGAACTCACAATATTTAGTCTAAAATGTTTTTTTTAATTATTCACTGGAAAAATTAAAAATTTCTTTTTAAATATATTCAGCTTATCATTTTGCTTTTTGAACGTTTTACTGCACAGGTTGAATTATACGTTTAACCACTGATGGTAGATTTTTCTTTTGTCGAAAGGATATTAATAAAATTAATAGTGAAAATAAAAAAAATAAATTCAATGTAATAAAAATAAAACTCAAATAATGTAAAAAAAAATTATATAGTTTTCATAACTGGCATCTAAATAAAACATGTTTGATAATTAGTAAGAATTTTTTTAAGAATGAATTTGAATGATCCGTATATCATATTTATAGCTTGTTATATGAAATTTTAAGCAAATTTTAATAGTGATGTTATAGGATTCAGGTAACATTTTTCTTTCGGTTTGTGATTAAAGTTTAAAATTTCAATGGTTTTCTGTGTTTCGAGGTAAAAAAATTGTATAAGATTTAGATTATTTTTCAAAGTTACATAAAGGAATTTTCAAAGATATCCATAGTTCACATATTCATATTCAAAATAATACTGCATACTTCTGCATCAGAATTTTTTTTTAGCTTTTTGACAATCCTTTAGCGACAACCCTCATTAACAACAAAATTTTTCTGCAACGAGATATTTTTTAGAAGTGAGAAAGGATGAGAAAATTTTACATGACACAATTAGAAAAAATACACTGAAGAACTAATATATCATAAATCAGATGTCATATGTTTTTTTATGTCTTATCTGTTTTAAACTACAGTTAAATACGTTTAACACGAAAACGCTTAACATGAAAAATCGGTTAACACGAAATGATACAGCGGTCCGGACAGTATACTATACAATTTAATACATTTTTTTTCTTTTAACACGAAACAAACATCGTTTAACACGAAAAAAAATGGCTTTCGATCTTCAGTGGCATGTTTGCTACAAGCCACTGTAGAATTTATTTATGGAATTGTTTAATTTCCGGGGATCGGGTTCTCTTCCTTCAAGGCCCCTTTTTTTTCTCTAGTGGTCATCATCCATCACGTTTTCGCCATGCGGGATTTTCCAAAGTAGCAATTTTTTTGGAATTTGAATAATCAGCTGATATTGAGAGTAAACTGGCATTTAATGAAACGTTTAAGAAAGTCTCAGCATTACTAGACTGCCCTACAATATCATTAAATGAATATGTTGCAGTCGATGATGATGTGTCTACAGTACTGATTCTGACAGACAAAGAGATTTTGTGGATCGTTCATAATCCAAATGATTCCACATTCTACCTATATAGATTCCAATGACGAATCTAACAGCGGAATCAACGATGAAGTTCCTGTCCTCTCTACTTCAGAAGTGCAAATATTTTTTAAAAAGTATGCGCATTCGAATGGAGAGATGAATTAAAAAAACAATGGATGATCTCGAACAATTTGTGGACAATATAGTGATGAAAATACATTTAAAAATACTCCCCCCCCCCCTCCCAAAAAAACAAACAAACAAAACAAACAATATATATTTTTTAACTTCCTTTTTATCCTAATGGAGGCAACCTACTAATAGTTTAAGAGGAAATCGAAATAAAATTTGACGACATCGAAAATATTGGTAGCTTTTGTTCTTTTTTCACGAATCTTTGAACACGAAAAAAAATTTCGATACCCCTCAGTTTCGTGTTAAACTTATTTCACTGTACATGTAAAAAAAGGCCAAAAACCTATATTTAATGAATCAGCATAAGAGGAACTATTTAGCATATTTATATATTCATAATAAATGAATTTACTCATTACTTTTCTTAAGATTTGTTTATTGAGTATGACGTTAAATTGCTGCAATTTGTAGTAATGCACCAAAAAGTTGAAAAGAACAGAGGGATTCAAAATAAATGGGACAAAATACATTAATAATCTCATTCATTTTGCATCAACCTGTATAATTTGATCAATTTATCAAGGGAGAGGAGGGAGGAATTGTACACATATACTTAACCCCTTGCCTATGACGCCCGAACTCAGTTCGGGCAACGCAAATGAACCAATTTTGGAATGCCCGACCTGAGTTCGGGCAAGAGAAAATCGGTGTTTCAATTACGTGAAGGTCAAGCACAGTTCGTCCAATGCATAATATGTAATTTACCATTTTCCCAATAGATTAGTTTATTATATTTATCTTGAAAATTATGTCATTTGATTTATTTTGCTATAATTTGGGCAAAAATTACTGTAATCCATTAACCTTTCTCATATATGTGAAAATATTGAATATAGTAGTCATTTCGTTTAATTTTTTTTTTAAATGATCTATTTCTAACATTTTGATGATAATAACGAACAAAAATTAAAGAGAGAAAAAAATTCCATTTTTGTCCCGTTTTTCAAATATATTCCACAGGCAAGGGGTTAATTATTTCACATAATTAAAATATAAATGAATATGTATACGTAAATATCTATTTTTTCTTCTTGCTAGATGTTGAGTATAAGATCATTATTATTCTTGGTATAAATAAAAATACTAAACTTATCCATTTTCACCAAGTTAATTTAAAGTCAATTTTTCAAAAACATACGTTGTTATGTTTTCAAAAAGTAATTACATAACCGAATAAGGAGTTATTTAGTTGTATATACAACTTAGTATTCCAAAAACTTCTAATGTAACTTTACGAAATTTAATACTTTTCCCTTTAAATGAAAATAACAACTCTGAAAAATGATTATTTCTATCAGCTACGTTTAGCGACTCGACGATGACAGTTTTCTGCAACGAAAGTTACATTTCTGGGGCAATGTCGCCGTGTCGCCGCGTTTCTGCTACGGGACTACATACTAAATTAAAAGTGTTAAATTCTATATAATAATAATAATAATAATAATAATAATAATAATAATAATAATAATGTCGTAGACCTAGCTTTACAACTCATTAAACTGGCAATGAGCAAAAAATTAAAAATAGCGAAAATCGTACGAAATTACTTATGCAAAAGCTCAAATAACAAGATTTCGCATCGTAAGTACATCGATGTTATGATATTGACTAGTTCTCTTTTTAAAAAAAGTTTGGATTACATAATTAACAGAAATGAAATGTTTCAGTGATTATTTTTAATGCTTCTTTAAAAAACTTCAACCATAAAAAGCTTAAAAACCAAATTACTTTTCGAAATTCTTTAAATGATTGCTTTAAAAAACTTTTTCCGATAACAGATAAAAATTCACATGAAAAAAATCTTTAAATAATATTTATAATTTAAATTAACATTGTTAAGACGATATTTAATAGCATTTAACAGCAGAAAAACAACAACAACAACAAAAAAAAAAAACGGATAAACGAAAATTTACGAAATCCTCATAAAAAGTTTTGCATTTTTTATGTTTGTTTAAATAAAAATTTCCGATATAAAAGCTTACAAACTAAAACTACTTTACCAAATTCTTTAAATGATTCATTTAAAAACTTTGCTGTATAAGGTATTTCTAAAGAAAAATTATCCTCAAATAACATTCAAAATTTTATTTAAAATTAATGAGACTTACATGGAATTAAGTTTAAAAGTAAAAAAAACATAAAAATAAAAGTTAAATGTATCTTTAAACAAAAACTTTTATGTTTTAAACAACAGCTGTTATGAAATTAACGTTACATTTCTCGTCACGAACCAAACATTTTTTGGAAATGACAAAAGTTTAAATCTTTTGCGAAGAAATGAGATTAATACTTATAAAAAAATGTCTGTTTTCTGAATTGAATATGGAAAACCTTTAGATAACATTGTTGATTTTCTTTAAAATTTATCATGAATTATGAAATGTATTTTTAGTAACCGAAAAGCGAAAATGACTATTAAAAATAATTGTTGAATATATATTTATAGATTTTTTTCTTTTCTTTCTTCCTTTCTTTTTTTTTCTTGTATTTGGGACAATATTTAGTGTGGAAGATAAAACAAGCATTATGTTATGGGTGTAAAACATTTTTTGCAAATGACAAAACTTCGCACCACAGAAATGAGATTAACCGTTTTTAAAAAGTTTGTTTTTACTTTAACGTTGGAAAACTGCTAAACGTTCTACGCTGAGTTGTTATCAGGTTTTAATTTAAATGTTTTACTGATTATTTTTGAAGAGTGTTTGAATAAACAAAAACCGTAAAATTAGCATAAGTTACTTTTCGAAATTTTTGAATTGCTTGTTTAAAAAAAAAACTTTTTTTGATACTCACTTACATAAAAAAATATTTAAAATTAATATTGTTAATTTTATTTTAAATTAATAAGAAGTTACGAAATTAATTTTAATAACAGAAAAGCGAAAGGTCCTATATTAAAAGTAGTTATGTATATCTAAGTATATCTTTAGCTTTTATGTTTAAAGCAACACCTTTTATGAAAGCTGAAACAAAAATATACTTTTTGCCATGAGGGAAACATTTGGAAATAACAAAACTTTAAATTTCTTTCGAAAAAAAAAAAAAAAAAAAAAAAAAAAAAAAAGAAAAGAAAGAAAGATTAACCGTTCTAAAAAATGGCTCTTTTTGTATTAAAGCATTAAAAGCATTTGAATATGTTGCATTATCATTAAAGTTTTTTCTTAATGGAAAAATTTATTTTCCTCATAAGTAAAACTTCCACTTTTCTTTATGTAAGCTTTTCTATGCTTTTCTTTTTAATGCTTGTTTAAATAAAAATATTCCCAAGAGGAAAGATTAAAAGCAAAATCATTTTTTGAAATTCTTTAAATGCTTACTTTAAAAAAACTTCTTTCGATATTAGGTATACACTCACCCAACAGTAACATTTACAAAAACAATTATCTTTAAATCTTATTAATCGTTTTTTAAAAATTAACAAAAAGTTATATTACTCTAAATAATAATAATAATAATAATAACAACACAAAGACTAGTAAAAATTTAATAATATATATTTATAAAGTCTTTTAACTTTTAAAAAACATTTGTCATGAGAGCTAAAACAACTTTATATATATATTTTCAGCGAGAAAAACATTGCAGATATCTATATAATTTGAAATTTATTTAATCATTAAAATGTTATTTAAATAAAAACTTAAAACTAAATTATTTTTAAACCTTTCCTAGCTGGTTTCTTTTTAAATTAGTACCAAATATAATTTTTTTTAAATAGTAGATAATAACCCACATTTAAGAAAATATTTATTTTTAAATAATATAAATCGTCTCATTAAAATTTAAAACTAAGTTATGAAAATATTTGTAACAAAGGAAAAAATACAAAGACGAATAAAGCTTAAAGTTTAATTTATCTTTATAAAAGCTTTTATGTTCGAAACATGTTATACAATCTAAAACAACATTATATGTTTTATCACGTACAAAATCTTTTTTGAAAATCACAGAACTTTAAACATTATGAAAAGAAATGGGATTATCCGTTTAAAAAAATGTTTGTCTCTGTGTTGAAGTTGGGAATTCGTTTAATGTGAAGAATTATAACCAAGTTTTTATTTATGCGAAAAAATTGCTTTTGAATGAAATAAATAATCAACCAAACTTAATAATCTTTTTAAAAAAATGTAGTATTCTACAACAATTTTATTAAATCTTATAAAAAAGGCAGAAAAGATAAAGTTTTCAGAGATTTATGAGTAGTAGGTGTATTATTAATCATTATTTTATACATGGGAAAAGAGAAAGAAAGGTACAGGCATATATTTTCAACGTATATGTAGGTTGTTATTAATTTAATCTCGTATTTGATTTCTGTCCTTCCCTATTTTTTAATATTATATTAAAATAACCATACATGAACAATAAATTATGCGTTTTAAATTTTGCTAAAAAAAACAAAAAAAACTTTTAATTCAAACTTATTAATCTTTATTTTAAATAAAATGTATGGTTATATTAAATATTGTATTTGTAAAATAAATGATGTATTTTAGACGCATTTTATTATTATTTTTAACAGGGTACAGTAATAAATTTACTTTTTTAGCATGAATTTGTACATTAAAAACGTTTCTGTTTACATTACGCTGTTAATGTTCTTTTTTATTATAGTTTGACTGCGTGTTTTATATAAAAAATGTATGATCCTATCAAATGCATTTTATTTTAATTTGACATTTAAAAAATAAATTGTGTTATACAAAAATGTATTTTAATTAATTAATTTAATTTATTTCTCTTTTATTAATAAAAATTAAAAGAAGAACTTACTTTTAGGTCAAAATTATTAATTTAAAAGTATCTCTCTCTCGCTTTTTTTCCCTCATTATTTTGATGTTTTAATCACCTTTGTTACTGTTTGGTTGCAGTGAAGAGGCTATCCCCCATAACTTCTCAGCATATAATGAAAAAATTGGTTTTAATTCATAATATAATACTTTATTAAAAAAAAATAACATGTAGTATTAAAAATATATTAGTTGATTTCACTATTCATATATTAAGCGATTTGATTTAAATTAAAAGATAGATAAATACAGGATGATTGTAAAAAAATAAATGGATGCCATTTTTGATGTGGTTATTTTATCGTATAGGCAAAGAACAATAATCGAGGTGTCTCAGACATAGTTACAGTGACAAAATTTCGAAAATTTCAAATGGGATCACTCAGTTCCTGTCAATGCAAAATAATCATTTTTGTGAAAGACAGCGTTTAAAAATTAATTGTAGCTGTAGAAATTCCGGCATAAAAGAAACATAAAGAAGATCATTCCGCTCTCCAGATGTGCTGCAAAAGCAAATTGGTGATATTGTTATCCACCCCTATTTAGCATTTCCGTGGTCGGTAGAGTCACCTGAAACCTCTTAACGGGATTTATCTCTATGTGTATTTAAATTTCTAGGTATACACGTCACATCCAGTAAGTGAGTTTGACATGAAAAAACACCACCAAACGTGAGTTTTCCAATAATCTTCATGCACTGAATAATCTTCATGTCGTTATTTATTACTGCTCATAGTTTCTCGCATGCGATAAGCTATAGTTTGTGAACATAAACCCTTAAACATTTTATAATCCGAGAGATATTCTTATTATTATTTCATTTCATTTCATTTTACATTATTTTTATTTTTATTTTTTTTTCCTTTTTTATTTATTTATTTATTTATTTTTTTTTTTTTTGTCGCCTGCGTGGCTGGTTCTCGTTGATCTCAGTGAGTTACATTCAGTTTGTTTTATGTCTAGCTTTTTAACGATATCAATGGTTTTTCATCGTGAAGATGATATTACGATGAACAACAACAACAACAAAAAAATAAAAATAAAAATAAAAAAAAATAAGAAAAAGGGTGTAGCCATTTAAAATTATCAAAGTTTATCACTGTTAACATAACTGTGTGAATTCGATTTTTGTTCTTTATCTCATTTCCAAGCCCTTGTCATAAAGTAGTCACATACCAAATGGCATCCCTTTTCCTTGAATGTTTACAGTCCCTAGTAGCTCATGTATTGGCAAAGATTTTTAATAATCACCCCATATATCTTTAAGAATTCACATAGTACATGGTATTTTATTTTCCATATATTTTTCATGATCTTTTCAATACAATTTTGATTTCGATTCTTTATCAGATTATGGTATTATTTTTTAATGTATTGTTACAATTACTTAAAAGACTGACAGTAATAGGATATTAATGTTATGCGATTTATCGCAATGAAGTTACAGGAAGTGAAACGTTTTATCTATGTTGTTGAATGAGTTTTCAACGTATCTTAAAATTTGATTAGAAGTTATAAAATACACATATTTTGTCATTTTAAATGTTCGAATATTGTGTAGTTTGATTTTAAGAGATAAAAATTTATGCTATTTGATTTTAATTTCACTTATTATGAAGTTCTTTATTCCCTTGATTTATTTTTTAAAATCTTTTGTAACATAATTTTAATGTTAATTTTAATTTCTTATCAGATTTTAGTTCTTAATTTCAAAATTATTAGTTTGTATTAGGAATTTTATTTAACTTATGGCTTAAAGATTATTTTCTTTTTTACCATTATATGTTAAAGTATTTTTTTTTTTTTAATGTTTGATTACTAGAAAAATGCTATCTGTATTTTTTCTACACGTTCTAAATATATTTATATAAAACCTAAAGTATATATATTTAGTTGGTTTAAATGTTCATATAATACACGGTTTCACATAAAAAAAGAAAAAAAATGTATGTCTAATTAATTTAAATGTTCACATGATATGTGGTTCTAAAATTTCAATAAAAAATATATAACGCGTCTTTAGTTGATTTTTAAAAGGTTCTATACTCTTTGGTTTTGGTCAAGAAAAATTTATATGTTTCACTGACTTAAATCTTCACATAATATATGTTCTGAAAAATTAAAAAAAATATATATATATGAAATATATGTATTTAGTTGTTTTAATGATTTTTATATCGTGTAGTTTGATAAATAAAAAGGTGAAAAAGTATGTCTGATTTAAAATTTCACATAGTATATGGTTCTTTATATTTTAATTCCTTTAAAAGTCTTTTTTATAACAATTTTGAATTTTCGTCAGATTTTAGTATTTTTTTACTAACGTATTGTTAAATTAATTTAAGATTAAAAAAATGTAAACGGAGTTTAGTGTTATGTGATTTATTGCTGTGAAATGACAATGTTGAGTCTATGATGTTGCACTCGTTGTTTGGTTCTCACTCTCTCTGAGTCGGCGTTCTTGTCTTGTTTTTTGTAATATTTTCATGACCTCAAGTAGTGTAATTAGCAATAAGTCCAGTAAAATTTCAGTAATGGACAGGAAATTCGAATTTCCGTGCATTCATTGTTCAGTGTGTTGCGTGTATATAGAATTTGTTCGTTAAAATTCTGAATCATGTAAAAAAGAAAACAAATCTGTGCTTCAGTATTATTTGCTTGCTGGTTATTGTTTTTTGTTGTCACTTCCACAACTTTTAGCTTGTGTCGCACCAGTGGTCCCACGACAGCAATACTTTTATCTATATTTGTTGATATGTTGATGAACGAATATGATAATTAATGTGCATGGTAGATGGCATCCAACCAGAGCTTGAAAATTTTACGCATACTTATACAATTTAAAATGATCCACAATGGATATTTTTGCAAAAGTGAGTTCTATGATGTTCAGTGAACGGATTGTGTAAAATATTGAAAAATTTACGCTTCATATTTGGCGCCAAATCTTACGGACAGTTTAAATATGAATGAGCTTATTATTTGTTTAAAGTGATCAAAAACGGGCATTTTTACAAAAGTGAGTTCTATGGTGTTCATTGAGCGGATTAATGAGATTATTATTTGTTTAAAGTTATAAAAAATCGGCATTTTTGCAAAAGTGAGTTTTATGATGTTCAGTGAACGGATTGTGTGAAAAACTGTTCTAATAAAGCTACAATTAGGCAGAGTTATATCATTTGATAAATTCATTTCTCACATTCGGCATGAAATCTTAAGGTCAGTTTAAGTGTGAATGAGATTGTTATTTGATTAAAGTTATCGGAAATGGACATTTTTGTAAAATTGGGCACCAAGATGTTCAATGTACATATTGTGTAAAAGATTATCATATTAAAGCTAAATTTAGGCCGAATTACCATTTGATAAATTCACTTTTCAGATTTGGCGACAAATCTCATAAGAAGTTTAAGTGTGATTGATATTATTATATGATAAAAGTTATCCAAAATGGACATTTTTGCAAAAGTGAATTCGATGGTGTTCAGTGAATGGATTGTGTGAAAGACTGGCGAAAGACTGTCACAATAAAGCTACACTTTGTAAGAGTTATCATTTGATAAATTCATTTCTTACATTTGGCTTCACATCTTACGGACAGTTTAAGTGTGAGTGAGATTGTTATTTGATTAAAGTTATCCAAAATGGACATTTTTGTAAAATTGAGTACTATGAAGTTCAGTGTGCATATTGTGTAAAAGACTGTCATAATGAAGCTAAATTTAGGCAGTATTACCATTTGATAAATTCATTTCTCAGATTTGGCGCCAAATCTCACGGACAGTTTAAATGTAAATGTGTATATTATTTGATTAAAGATATCTAAAATTGGCGTTTTTAAAAAAGTGAGTTCTATATGTTGTTCAATGAACATATTATGCAAAAAGTTGTTCTAATAAAGCTACATTTAGGCAGAGTTATCATTTGAAAAATTCATTCCTCTTATTTGGTACCAAATCTTACGGACAGTTTAAGTGTGAATGGTATTATTATTTGTATATTTAACATCAATATTACTTTTTCTTTACTAGGAAATAAAAATATAACATGCATTATGTAAAACTGCTGAATTTCACGCATCTCATATTTTTAATATGCAAAAATTATTATTTTAGAAAACATTGTGTTTCATGCTAGGCAAAATCTTACGCAAAATAATGGCAGAAAATGATGTCTTAACACATACTTTCAACATATTTGAATAAAATGAAGTTCAAGTTAATTTTGTATAATTTCATAACTTAAAAGTTTCATACGTTACTATTTTTAAATTAATAAATGTTAAATTTCTGATCTATAAATATTTTTATCAGTGATTTTAAAGATTTTTTTTCCTATTTATAATTGTATTGTTAAATTTGCGACAAAATATGATGCATTGTTCCGCAGATTTTAAATATGGCAAATTGGAAAGAAATTTAAAAAACAAAAACAAAAAAAACCCAAGCAAACAAACAAATAAAAATGAAAGGTTTTTTGTTTAATTTAATATATGTATTGATATAAATTCGCAAACAATTTCTAACAACCTCGAGGTATAATGTGAAACAAAATTGTGAACTTAAAAGTCTTCTCTAACTTTCACTAGCTTTACATCGTTCTTTTTGGTATCGTAAACTGATAAAATAGATTATTTTGCCAAAAAAATTGTATATTCTGTTGAAAGTTTAAAAATATGAAATCTTTAAACAAATAAGAAATAAAATTCTTAAATCAATTAAAAATATTGTTAAGTTCAAAGGTATTACACACTTTCAAATGCATCGTTTATTATGAATAAAGTTGTGCTAATATACATAAAACGTTTTCATGAACGATCTGATTCAAGTAACAGATAAATAGCGTTATTTCTTGTTTTTCTAACCTGATAAATAATTTTATAACATTATTTTGTAGTTTTAAAATTTCATATATTATTATATATCAAATATCAAATATTATTTTTTTGATCGTCTAAAATTGCTATTTAAAAATTATTATTATCATTTTTTGCCTGATAATAGATATAATGTTAACTGTTTGAATTTAAATACATAGAGCGTTAGATTAATTTTTCTTTATTTGGCATTCATAATTAAGCAAATGATAAAAACACTGTAGTTTAAGATAACGAATATTTTATTCATAATAGAAATGCATTCAGGCTTATAGCTTGAGCCATTATACTGCCATTATGTTGGTAATTTTCAAGTTCTGGATTGGATATTTATTTTGTAACAGTGCTTGTGTACTTTCATGTGAAAAGATATTAACTGTTAAATTCATGTTAATTGGTGACTTCTTTGTACTTAATGAATTTTTTCACAACAGACAAGCTTGGAAAGCTGTTTCAATATATCCTTGTTATTGTTACACAGCCCTTGCCCTTTATTTTTCACACTTTACAGATTTGAAAGAACTTTGGAAAGAACGTTTAAAGATACACGCACTTTAACACATAAAAATATTCCTACAAAATTTCACTTCAAGTATGGAAATGAAATTACAGCATTTATGCTGTACTAATAAAGAAAGTTGTTGTATTACGAATCTGAAAAATATATTGGTCTGTCCACATTTTGAACAAATCCATAATGGAACCATTCTAAAAATTCATGAATATTGGAATTCTTAAAAAATTGCAAACGCAATGAAAATATATATTTCAAAATAGATTTAATGCAATATCACATTTTAATAATTCTAAATTCACAAAAACAGTAACATTTCACATGAAAACATAAACCAAAATGGTTTGGAAATTAAAGCAAGTTTCATTTTTAATACATGTAGATATTTGGCTCAAATAAATACCCACAGTTTTTTTTAAATATTAGAAGTAAATTAATTTATTAATTTATAAAATAATAAAATTTTAATAAGATTAATGTTATCTTTTTATATTACGCATGAACTATTTAAAAACATTTAAAACATTTATGTATCTAATTGAATTTCTCTTTTAAAAGGAAGAATATATTATTACTGAAATACGAAAATTTTTACACCCAATGCAAACTTAGACGAGAGTGTTAAAATATTTTAGTATCAGTATTATTTACCGATACATTTTGGATGTTCAACTCTTTCTGCCGAACACGTATTCAAGCTTTTGTAAATATTATTTAATAATAATTCCTCTGTACACTATTAAATGGTTTACGCAAAGTTTTACACGCAATGTCAGTTATATGAAACACTTTACGCTAGTTTCCAAAAGCTTCTCATTAAATATATAATGCTTACATTTCAATTTCTATGTCTGTAATATTTGGAGTTTACGTGGCTGCACACTTGTTAATTCTAAAGACTGATATTTGTTGCTTGATATATATGATTTATATGTGTAATATCAGAGTTTTGAAATGTGTTATAAATTGTTAATGCATTATTAAATGCAGCATGTAAATAGAATTGTTTTCCTGCATATGTAAACGAAACTAAGGCTTTTAAGAATCGTTTTTATTTGTGTACCAAATATGCAGGATTGACATGAATTAGTTGGGTAATTTCGTAACTTCATAATTTTTGAAGAAAGATATCAAGTTCAGTGAGAGATTACTGTATTGTATCTTAAATTTATGGATATATTAGTTTGTCTCAAAAGTTTTTACAAAAAATGAACCATACGAAATTTTCAAAAACGGCCAGATTTTATTGAAGTATATATGAGGGGCTCACAACCATAATAGACCAAGTCCATTTTGAAAAAAAAAAAAAAAAAAAAAAAAAAGAGATAGTTCATTTAGAAGGCGCATAAAATCTGTTTTATCTACTTCCACAGTAAACCAAGTCTATAAACAGGCGACATATATGAGAAACTATGTGAAAACAGACTTGGTCACTGTGGGAGTGGATAAAGCAGATTTTATGCACCTTCTAAATAGAATATCTAATTTTTTTCAAAATGGACTTTGTCTACTGTGGTTGTGAAACCCTCATATGTGTGATACTGTTCAACAACCTTATTCCATCTCTCCGGAAGTCTCCGAATGCCTTCTTTCCAAAACGTTTGTGATTTGCTGGCAAAATACTTATCGATGGGATTTTTTATGTCATTGAAAGGTTTAATTTTTTTTTTTTTTTTTTTTTGGTGAAGGGAATTTTTTAGAGAAAGAAACAAATAGCATTCGGACAGTTCAATGTCCGGAGAGTAGGAACTGTGGGGCAGAATTTCTCAATCGAATTCAAGGAGTTTGTTTATGACAGCCAAATACACATGTGGTCTGCCTGTGTCATGGGAGAAGACAATACCTGTCTATTTGGTAATTCGGACCGTTTCGTGGCTATTGCTGTCTTGAGTTCGTCGAGTAGCGAGCAGTGTTTTTCAGAGTTGATGATCTGGTTTGGTGGAAGTAGTTCGTAGTAGAGAAACCCCTTCCAATCCCACCACATAGACAGTAAAACTTTCTTCGGGTGGAGGCCGGCTTTAGCGACAGGAATTGAAACTTTGTATCGGCTGGACCAGGATTGTTTGCTTTCCGCGTTGTCATAAAGTATCCAAATTTCGTCCCCGGTGACCAATCTTTTCAAAAAAGGAGCTTTTTCTCAGATTGAAATGCGGTCTAGAATGTTGCGCTCCGTCAGGTCATGGGCAAAGCAATCACTGGCGACTATTTTTACGTACTATTAGTACCACCATTTTAAAGTTTTCTAGTTTCTTTAGCAAATGTCTTCAAAGTACATGTAAAAGATTTTTGTTTTCAGAAAGAAATGCGAGATGAATTAAAATATAGCACGTGAATTGCGAAAGAAACTTTTGGGACAAATTAATGCTTCTTAACTCAGTGCTGAAATCCCAGTTTAGATTAGCTGAGGAGTTGTTATTCCATAGCCATCACGATCATCAGCTCTTTCGCTTCTAGATTTCAGTGTATGAGATGATTAAAAATTAGGTTTACAGTCCGTCGTTTTTAAAATCCATACCTGAATTTAAAATACAATTCAGCACTGCATTTGGATCGATCAACGCGAACAAGGTTATTAACAAAAGGAAAGTACAGTGTGTCCATAAAGTCATGGTGCACTTTTGACAGGTCACATGAAATCAACGAAATAAGATGGAAGTGTAAAATCTTCACCAAATAAGAGTAAGACTCTCCAAGTTTCATACCTGTTCAGCGCAGTTCGATGTGGCCTCCATTTATTGCCCTAAACACAACTAAACGATATTCATGTTCTTCCCACACACACTTAAGGGCGTCTGTTGTAACCGAGTGAATAATGTCTGTGATTCTCTGTTTTAAATGGAGGCCACATCAAACTGCGCTGACAGGTATGAAACTTGGAGAGTTTTACTTTTATTTGGTGAAGAATTCAAATTTCCATCTTGTTTCTTTGATTTCTTGTGACCGGTCAAAAACGCACCATGATTTTACGGACACACTGTCCTTACTTACAAAGGGTACGATTGCAGAGTAAATAACAGCCCTTAGTAATTACAGTTTCTAAGGGCATCCATATGAAACATTTTGTGAATGAGGTTAAATTTTGTAAGTTTCTCTATTTTATAATCATTTTTACTTTATTCGGCTGCATAACTATGCATAATAAACCATTATTTTTGGAGAACTAATCTGTGTCAAACCTGTATTTTTAGTGCAAGATTTTGGTTTGTAAATCCAAACTTTGATATAAATAGAATTTGAGTAAAAATATAAGCCGTTAAATACAGACGCTGTCTTTATGTAAAAAGTAAGTGGATGAAAATAATGCATTCAAGAAGATTTTTAAATGTGTACTAAATATATTTGTAATGAAAAGTTTTTATTTGTAAATTCAAATGTAAAAGTATTTCAATTTATTAATTTAAATATTATCATACTTTTCTTATGAAAATCATGTGAAATAATCCTTTTTTTCTGTATTAAGTACGTTTTTAATCGAAGCTCTAGATTAACGAATTCATACATAATTTTATTGAAAACTTTCTTGTAATTTAATTTTTATTAAATTATTTCTATATTCATTGCAATTTATTATTCTGTTATACAGTTATGAATTTTGTATTTTTCTTATAGTAATTATAAAACTGTAAATATTTAGCTATGTTGGTAAATGGAAATTTTTGTTTAAAGAAAATAGAAACCATAACGTCATGTTAAAAAAAAATAGTTTGATTACAAAAACATAATCCTTAAGAACCGGGGTGAACACATACAAAAGAAATAATCTTTCTTTTAACAATGAAAGTTCCTTCCAAATTTACTTTATATATTGAACATTATTTAGTTTTAAAAACACATTGAAATATGATTATTTATTGTTTAAAAAATTTTAGGATCATGAACTGGTAAGAGCAGTTTATATTTGGAAATGCATAATTTTCAAAAGTTAAACATGTATATATGAAAGTAATAAAACTGTGCTTATTCCTAAGGAGGTTTTATTTGTTTGATATTAACATATTAAAGGGAAAAAGTTTTAATTGTACAACTGTTTAGTTGTATTTTTTTTGTGATAATAATGAATAATGTTAAGTAAAATATCATACAAGACTTCTTATATTATTCTGTTTCTAAATTTCTCTTTAGCTAAATATTGTCTCCAGGGGTTACACGAGGGGCTGTAAACCATAGTAGACCATGTTCATTAAAAAAAAAAAAAAATAGAAGGTGCATAAAATCTATTTTATCCACTCCCGCAGTAAACCAAGTCTGTAAACAGATAACACCATATGAGAAAGAATGTGAAAACAGACTTGGTTCACTCTGGGAGTGGATAAAATAGATTTTATGTACCTTCAAAATGGACTATCTCTCTCTTTTTTTTAAAATGGACTTGACCTACTATGGTTGTGAGCCCCTCATATACAGGGTGAAAAGGAAAGTCCCTTTAACCTGAAAATACTTGCGAACGGAGAGAGCTACAGCTATGCAAGTGAGGTAACGGTACAGTAAAGTGACTACGCCCGACCTAATGCAAACGACAGCAACGCCTGTAGTGGCGAAATTTGGAAGATAGCCATTGCAAATCGAAAACGAAAAGAGATAGAGCAAAATTTACAAGTAGAAAGTTTTAGAGCATCGATTAATTAGTACGAAACGACATTTGGTTTACATGGATAAGATAAATCTTCGCCTGTATACCCAAAAATGTCCGAAATCGATGCACTCCATTTTGTGTAAGCGTTTGAATGGAATAGGCAGAAGTATGAGAGAAATACGCAGAATTTATTGTACAAATATGTACTTATCTCAATACATTTTGACAACATCACACACACACACATACAAAAAAAAAGATATACTGTCTCACAGTGATAAAAAGTTAATATTCAGTATGTTCGAAAAGTTAGCCATTGCTACGTTTTGTACACGTTTGTATTCGTGAGAGTAATTCTGCATGCACATTTCTCAGCATGGAGCATCTAGTGCAAGCCTATTCAATACGACGACATAGATTTAATCCTTTCAAGGGCGATGGCTAGACGGTCTAGCCATCTAATTTTAATTCCAAAACTGACAAATGGCACCATAAAAAGTTTAATAAAATTTTGCTTTTGTAATGAAAGTGCAAATTAGTGGGCTTTTATTTGTAAGAAATTTGTTTGAATATTCTGGTGTCAATCAATTATTTCATCAGTTTACGAACAAAATTCTTCTCCCCTGAAAGGGTTAATCTAAAATTTTAAATGCATTGGAAATTAAATTTTTACAGACATTACAGCACAGTACAACGTCACAATCTACAATTGTGCACCGCTACATTTCCGGAATGTGAATATGCAAAGTAGAATCGCCGCTCAAAGATTTCGGACATTTTTGATTACACAGGTGACGATTTATCTTACCCGTGTGAGCCAAATGTTATTTCGTACTAATTAATTGATGCTCTAAAACTTTCTAACTGGAAATTCTACTGTATTTCTTTTCGTTTACGATTTGCAATGACTATCTTGCAAATTTCGCCACTAGGGGGCGCTGCTGTCGTTTGCATGAGGTCGAGCGTAGTCGCTTTACTAAACCGTTACCTCACTTGCATAGCTGTAGCTCTCTCCGTTCGCAAGTATTATCAGGTTAAAGGGACTTTTCTTTGCACCCTGTATAAAGATATATTTTCACACTGAATTGTTTACGACGACTTATCTTGTATGTTTCCAAAATTATCTTCGAATAATCAATAAAGCAATACGAAGCACTGACTGCGACTAATTTTCAATAACGTTTTAAAATAGTTTTTATAGTGATCATTTTTCTCATACCGCAATATAAGTTTTTTGGATGCTATCAATTCTTAAGTAAATATTTTCATGATTAAAAAAAAAAAAAAAAAATGTTTTACAGATAAACATGATAAATTAATAGCATTTATACTAAAGCGAACATTTATATTATTTTGTTAGGCTTGCATGGATAAATTAAATGGCACGCCTGAAAACTTTTAATGGAAAATGAATACCATAATAAAACCGTTATTACGGTTTAAGCAAACTGATAAATATTTTATAAAAACTACTCGGAAACGTGTCCGAAAATCAGTGGCATTAAAATAATTTTTTTTTAAATAAGTGCTTCTTGAAATCTCAAAGATGTACAGATTTCTGTGGTTTCGGAAGATAAAGAACGCTTTTCGAATAGTGGGAAACTCGAACGGGTAATTGCGCATTTTCGTTCGTGGTAATATTATAGTGGATTAAGAAAATTTTGCCTATTTTTTTCAGTGTATCCTACAAGAAATCTTTGGACCCGTTTTAGTATGTTGATTTATTAAGAGGCTACTTCAATCAAACGAAAAAACGCGTAAGCTAATGCTAATCCTATGGAAGAAATTTATAAAGATATCTAAGTCGCATTTCAATATTTTTAAATGACTTTTTTGTCATTGGATAACTAAGATCAATCTGCATGCAGGCCGTTTTTTACTTTTTTAATTTTGATTTTTTTTTATGAGTATGCTTTCACTTTCGAAACCGGTTCCGAAAATGAAAGTGTCCTCATTAAAAATACCTGTAAACAAAATCGAAAAAGTAAACAACGACTTTTGTACAGATCGATCTCAACTACTCAATGCAAAATAAATCCTTTAAAAACATTTAAATTCAAACGAGATACCTTTATAAATGTCTTCCATGGGATTAGCATTAGCGAAAGGGTCTTTTCGTTTGACTGAAGTAGCCTCTTAAAGGGCTGAAAGCATCAATAAAGTCTATTTAACATGTAATTTTTAAAAGAGACTTCGGTTTAATGACATTTTTTAGTGATTTTTAAAAACAAAAACTGTCTGTCAAATTAAAAAACTGATGCGCATATTTCTTGTAGTATGTATAGAAAATTCTGAACAAAAACTAAAACGCATGAAAAATTTTAAACATGTATGGATTGCGATAAATATTTTCTGACTATAATGCATTTGAAATACAATATGATATCTTATTTTCATTACTTACCTTTCTAAGGAGTATAAAAACACAATTTATGGCAAGTAATGGCAATATACTTGGCAATATATTTTAAAAACATTTTAAAAATGAATTTTAACACAAAACAAGAAATAACATTTTTACTCCAATTTACCCTTAAACATAAAAGGAGGTAAAATTTTTGATTCAACTTGATTAAACTAAAGTTATGCATGGTAAAAGTGAAAACGGTACATTTAAAGACATAAATACCTTTTAATAAACAGATTAACATGTTTAATGCGCACAATCAGTGATATTATCAGGATCAATACTGATATATAAAGTTTTTGAAAAAATGTGAAAAATAAACTTAATAAACAAAGCCATAAGATCACAGGTATAAAAAAAGAAAAAAGGAGGTGCTTTAATGCAAATGATCATCTGTGAACGGGAATAATTTTATCCCATTATTTTTTAATTTGTAAAGCGTCTTGTTCCAAATTCTAGGTAACTCAAAGGGGTCTGAATTATTTTATTCTATTGTTTTTTAATTTGTAAATCATCTTGTTCCAAATTCTAGGTAACTCAAAGAAGAACTTAATAAACAAAACCATGAGATCACAGGTATAAAAAAAGATAAAAGGAGGTGCTTTAATAAAAATGGTCATCTGTGAAGGGGAATAATTTTATCCCATTATTTTTTAATTTGTAAAGCGTCTTGTTCCAAATTCTAGGTAACTCAAAGGGGTCTGAAATTCTATTGTTTTTTAATTTGTAAATCATCTTGTTCCAAATTCTAGGTAACTCAAAGAAGAACTTAATAAACAAAACCATGAGATCACAGGTATAAAAAAAGAAAAAAGGAGGTACTTTAATAAAAATGGTCGTCTGTGAACGGGAATAATTTTATCCCATTATTTTTTAATTTGTAAAGCGTCTTGTTCCAAATTCTAGGTAACTCAAAGGGGGTCTGAATTATTTTATTCTATTGTTTTTTAATTTGTAAATCATCTTGTTCCAAATTCTAGGTAACTCAAAGAAGGCTGAATCATTGCATATATTCCTGTTCTGCATATATATTTCTGTTGACTCTTGGATAATGGATGGGAAATAAAATATTGATGTTTAAATTATTCTATTATTTTAAAAATTAATCTGTAAAGGCACCTTGTCATGTGATATGGCTAAAACTGTAGTTCTCTTGTTGTATTTGTTATTTGGTATTTGCTATATGTTCTTTTATCCTCGCTTTAAATTTTCTATTTCTAATTCCTATATAATATTGCATACTCCTCCTGATTTGGTGAAAGGTATTTCCATATATCTGATAGCTGATCAAGTTTCTATTAGATCCAGCTTCTTGCAGAGTATGTTTTTAACACTTTCCAACAAAGTCGAAAAGTGTTTTATGACTTCAGATTGTCTGTCCGTCTGTCTGTCTGTCCGCGCTCTAACTGTCATAAATATAGTCGGATCGTTCTGAAATTTTTGGATGTTAGTGACCTCTACCATAGCACGATCCCTATTTCAAATAAAGTTTCTAGAATGTTTAGTTCATTTACAGGGACAGTCAGAAGTTTTCCGTTACATTACGGCCTATGGGAAAAAATCGTTTAAAATGGTTTTTAATGATGTTACATGCTTTCAAACATAATAAAATATGCATTTATCATGTGCACTAAAATACACATTCTGTAGAATATACGATGCAAAGAATAGTTATTATTCATTTACAGGGCCACGCAAAATAATTCCGTTACAGAACGATATATGGGTGGAGGGAATTGTTTGCGGCGTATTTTAATTATGTTAAATTATTTCGTGTGTAATGACATTTATATACGTCGCTGAGATTTACTATAACTTATTTCATGTATAATACGAAGTGCATAGCATTTACAGGGGCACACAAAAGATTTCAGATACTATATTGTGTCCAAAGTACTGTACAGTAGCGATGATTGCTGGAAATGCATTTTTATATATATTATGTTCTTTTATGTTACACTATATTTATGCATAGTATATGGTGTGTATAAATGTTATAATTCATATACAGGGCTACACAAAATAATTTGTAATGGTTACTGGGTATGATTGCAAATTGCTTAAAAGTGATTTTTAAATGAGTTATGTATTTTTACGCGGAACTGCATTTGGTTTATTAAGAAATGTTTGTAGAACATAGATAAGAGGATATACAGGGTCATGCAAAGAATTGGATACATGGCCGTCTATAAATGATAATTTCTGGAAATGTGATTTCAGTAGTTTTAAGAGTGTTTTACTTTGAATTAAACTTTAGCTAAATAGTGGCGTGTAATAAAGGTACTAGGTTAACTACAAGGCTGTACAAATGTATACAAGTATGTTTTGATCTATTAGTATAAATTGCTGAAAGAGAAATTTCAACCTGTTATGAGTTTTCTTGCTAAACTAAATTTTCCCATTATATAGTATATATATCAACCTACAGATCAAATACAGGGCTGTTCAAAAGAATTGGAATACATATTTGACTATATATGGTAACTGCAGAAATCAGTTTTTCAAATGTTTCATACGTTTTCTAAAATCTTTACTTAGTTCTCTTATATACCTTATTTCTCTAAATAACGAAGTTTTGTTAAAGTATTCAGAAAGTGTTGGAAAGTGTTTCATAATATATGCTAAACGCATGATTTTTCTTACTTTTTTAGATTTACGGAAGGTTTTGCAAAAAGAGAGACATTAAATTTATTAAGTTTGTATTGCAGTCTTTCAAAGAGCACAGGAAAATATTGTAAAGTAGATAACTTAGACTTTTGCTCCTTAAAGTTACTTTTCTTTTTATTCTTCAAGCTCATAACTAATTTTTCTATGATGCTTTCTTTATATCCATTCATTCTTGCAATATCATATACTTTATTAATACATGAAAATTATTCCAGAGAGAAACATTCGCCTTGCATACAATATTTCAAATGAAAATCAAATTTCAAAGTAATTGCTTAAGAGGCGCAAAGGCCAATATAGTGAAAAATATTCCATGGCGGTACTCTATTCACTATATCGGCCTTTGCGCCTCTTAAGCAATTACTTTGAAATTTGATTTTCATTTGAAATTTTGCATGCAAGGCGAATGTTTCTCTCTGGAATAATTTCCATGTATTAATATAGTTTCTATCGATGCTGGATTTAATTAAGTTCCGTGTTCGCCCCAGGTCGGCGGCTCACGATAAATTTTCCATCTTGTGCTGCGTTTGTAGCCTTGCCAACATATAATGGTGAGAAATTTTCCAGGTTGGGTATCGTTCCATATTGTTTAGTCGGTAGAACGTCAGTGCGCTATACTGATCGAGTTCGAGTCCCGCCATGGAATCTTTTTCCCTATGTTGGCCTTTGCGCCTCTCAAGCAATAACTTTGAAATTTGATTTTCATTTGAAATATCATATACTTTATTTATTTCGTTGTTTAAAAATTCAGGGGTACAGATTGCGAAAGCTTTCTTAATAAAATGTCTAAATGCAGAACCTTCGTAGTAAAAATTTACTAGAGCTTTATGTGGAATAGTGGAGGGATTGGCTATTGGTTTTCTATAAATAATAAGTTTTATTCCATGTTGCGTTTTAATTAACAGTACATCCAAATAAGGGAGTGTACCATACTATTAAACTTCCAAAGTAAAGTTAATTTTAGTATCAATTTTATTAATCTGGGTTAAGAAGTTACTGAGTAAGGTATATGTATGTTGCCATATGATGAAGTCTACGTAGTTATCTGATCCATTTATGGGTGATATATCCGTTTCTACAAGTCGTAATATAAATTCAGCTAATAGTCTCGATATAGGGGAGCCGTTTGGGGTCCCATTGTTTTGTTTGTCGATTTTATTGTCAAAGGTAAAACAGTTATTATTAACTGCAAGTTAATTAGTAATGTGGTTTTCATATTTTCATTAATATTCTCCACGCGGTCAATGCAACTATTAATGACTTTTTGGATGGCAATGGACGGGCATAAAGACTGGCTATTAAATATTTCTCTACAAAATGGATGTTATTCAGACGTTGAATGAATTCATCTGTTGAACTAATTACATGATCCGAACTTGGTAACGTATTTTTCAATAAAATTACAAAGGCTTTTTCTACTTTATATGAGGGTTTGAGCATTTTGTTACTAGTAGTCTTATTAGCATAGTTGTTATGTGATATTTGAGACTGTCCACAACTGTTGGGATTAATCCTAATTTATTTATTCTGACTAGAACTTTCATATAATCCTTTATATAGGTAGGGAGCCGATGGCATCGAAAACCCCGTGATCGCGAATTGAAATTTTTTTATGTAAATCCATAGGTTTGATAAGCCGAAAAAATGTTTAATTAAATTAATTATTATTAATAAAGGTCATGACTAGAGAAAGGAATTCTGCTTTTTCAGAATTTGGTGCCGCTCATTTTCATTACTTCATTTTCTTCTGATGAACTAGTGGTTTCTATTATTATGAAACAGCCATTATAAACAAAGCGTTTAGGTGAAGATGAAAGAGCAGTCGTTAAAAGTTAGAACTCTGATTTTCTAGTCAGAATGGGAAAAAAGAAATGGTCATATTAAAAAAAAAAAAAATTATGGCCATTTCCCCTCCCCCCCATTCTGACCAGAAAATCAGAGTTCTAACTTTTTACGACTGCTCTTTCATCTTCACCTAACGCTTCTTTTATAATGGCTGTTTCATTATAATAGAAGCCACTACTCTATCAGAAGAAAATAACTCGGTTAAGCGGGACTCCGATAATCGGAACTCAACTGTAGTGCAAAACATATTTCATTTTAAGACTTAAAGCACACGCTTTTATTTTATGTAAAATGACGTCATTTGCATTAATATAGATACTTGAAATTAAATATAGTTTATAATAGCTACATGCTTTATCGCAAATCATTCATTTATATTTTTCTCAAAATAGCTCGTATTTTCATTACATTTTTTCAATTTTTATGGGGAAATGGCAACAAAAAGATATAATTATTATTTTTCAACTATTTTTTCTTTACTTTCTACAGAAATGGAGCACTTGAGTTACCAAAATGAAGCAAATGTCGCTAACAACTACAAAAATTTAACATTTAAAAAACAAATGGAGATGCAGTTTTCAAACAAATTGCATTAAAAAGTACTTTTTTTTCCCAATACGACGGTATAAACATTGAAAATGTGCCATGCTTAGAAGTTTTTAAAAAGGCTGTAGAGTATTTAATCGCATAATGAAACATCAGCTTTCGTTTTACGGCTGGCTTATACAAGGTAAAGTTATTTTTTGGAGAAAACACAAAATAAGATGGGAGAAAGAAATAGCATATCGGGTCTAAAAAGTCGTTATCGCGGATATTGATCAACCTTAGAGCCTTTTATAGAAAATTTTGCGCTCTTTCAGAAAAAACTTGGTATGACAAATTTTAATCTGCTGGAAAAGACTGTCATGCTCATTTTACGGAACAGGTGAACACGTGATATTTTAAGGGGTCTCAGGACTCTTAAAATTGGAAAAAATGAAAAAAAAAGACCATTTTCAACATTTAATATCTTAAAATGTATTTGATTTTAAGACACAATTTTAACTGGAATAAAATATATAAGTATGTTCTTTCCTTTCATGTATTTAAAAAATTATAAGATGCAGAATTAACATTTACAGGGGTCTCAAACTGTTAGACATTTTTCAAGCAAAAAATCGGCATAACAGATTACGCGCACGATTACAAAATAAGTGTTGCAACTAGAATGAAAAGTTTGGTACCTACTTATACTTCAGATTGCAATAATTACCCTGAACCTAAAAAAATTGGTATTTAAAGCTTTTTTATATTTTAAATACAAAGTTGTATTTAGCTAAAGCAAAATTAAGAAAATTTCAACAGTATAATCACTTAAAAAAATATTGTTTTGAACAATAAAAAGGAAATTTTAGGTTCAGTTTATACAGGATAACATGAAATATATGTTTTGAAAATTTCATGAAAAAATATTCATAAGTTTTTGAGATATCGTGCGCGTTATGCCCAAAAACGTCATTTGGAGGAAAATGGCTTCAAAGTTTCCGAAACGACGCTTCAGCTATTGAACGTGAATGAAAGTAAAAGCCATAACTTCAGTTCTAATAGGAATTTCAAGGAAACAATTATATCAAAATGTTCAGAAAATATAGGCGTTTAATATCTAAAAAAATTAAAATTTCGAAAATTTTAAAGCTTTAAGAGTTCTGAGACCCCTTAATGGGATACCCAGTAGCAGTGCTACTTCACTCCCTGCATATGAGTAGATGTTTATCACATCATAGTGGAGGCGGCCAGTGATAAAATTTCACGTTATTTTTCTTTGAATTTTTACCGATGGCGTCTTTATTTCGAGTCTGGGCGCTGCTCAAATGTCGGCAAAGGTGTATGTGGACGTTTGATGTACGCGCGGCCGACTGCTCTGTGAATTCAGAGGGTGTTCTAATAAATTTTTTCATACCAAGTTTTTCTAAAAGAGCACGAAATTTTTATAAAATGCTGTAAGAGTGATCAATATCCGCGATAACGGTAAAACATTATAGCTTTTTAATAATAAATGGTTCAATTAAACATATTTTAGTCATACCTAGCTCCTTTTGTTCGTACGACTTTTTACTATCGATTTACATAAACATTTTTCAATTCCGCGATCACAAGGTTTCGATGTCCCCGGCTCCCGGACTAACATGCACTATCTTCCCTTTTAGCATGTATAATTTTAGCTTAATGATAATAAGTGATTTTCTTACATAATTTCACAACTTGAGTGTTTGTAACTTTCAAACAAATCACAAATTATTTACTACAAATATTCAAATTATATATTTCAAATATATATGTATCATTTCAAAAAATAACAAATGACCATATTAACTGTCAACATCTGTTATTAGTGTTATGCGAAAAAAAAAAACCCATTAGAAATTTTCATACATTTGGTTGCTTTATTTATTTTTTTTTTTTATTTGTTTGAGTATAATAAAATATTTTACCAAATTTATATATTCTGTCACAACATATGACGTTTCTTGTTTGAATTACAAGTAATACTTTCACCGACAACATGTTTTGATATTAAAAATGTTTTAATCAAATATGTGAAAATTTTTGTAATCTAAAAAATGCATTTTACTTCATTTCATGCTGAATAAATAAACAAATATGATTTGATAACACCGGGAAAAAATGAATCAAATACGAAAATAAAATTTCTTCTAGATTAGAAAACGTACACAGTATTTCTTTGATGCTCTAAAAGAAATTTGATTAAACTTGAAGGAGAATTCTATTTTTTCATGAAGCCTTTACAAATATTTTAGTTTCTTCAAGATTGTTGCTTGGTTGTTTGACTTTTAATACATGCTTACTAGACAAACAAAGTACAAGCATGAGAAATGAAAATACATTGCCTAATTTTTAGATTATTAGAGGAACGTAGTCTTATTTTCATTTTTTAAAATTATGTGTAAAAATATGCATATTTGTATTTTTGTTGAATGTGGTTTGCATGAACTGTTTGCAGTTCAGATAATGTATATGATTTCAGATTGACAAGCTGGAACAGCGGTTTTAAAACTTTGTGATATCACGGGACGCCTTTGATGCAGTATGCATTTCGGAAATACTGAACAAATTATTCTTATACATATATCATGATTTATTTACCAGTTAGATTAATTGTGTTAAAATTAATCTAGTGTAATTTCGCATCCAGCGATTTCTGGAGCTCCATTACCTGTGATTTATTCTGTTGAGCTGAACCAGGTTTCAGACCAGATGCCAAAATCATTTAGGTTAGCTGGGTGAGAAAGTTCTACCAGATTCGTCTGGGATAGCTCACATGGTAGAGCACTGGCGGCTTCAGCCAGGAGATCCCTGGTTCGAATCTGGTGCGGACATTTTTCGCCCAGTTGGAGATTTATATCTATTATGATTTATTTACCAATTAGATTAATTGTGTTAAAATTAATCTAGTGAAATTATTCTTAATACAAGAAAAGAAAATTTTTTAACGTATACACTCCATCTTTCATTACACATATTCTATGTTTAATTTACAGCGTTGGAAAAAATTATCTGCATTAATAAGAAAAATAATTGTCACATACATTTTAAGACAATTGCAATATGCATACTACATGGTGTCCATAGAATAATGTCCCGGTTTCAATAGTATATTATAACAGTTTAATTTAAACTATTTACAACCAATCATATATCAAATTGAAGGTAAACTAACATAATTTTTCTTGCAAATGTTCAATATGTACACCTTCAGTTATACGGCACACATCCAACCTAAAGACCAATTCTTACTCAACCACACTTCGGTTAACAAGTCTAGAGTAATAGAAGCAACAGCCTCTTCAATTCTGCATCTGAACTCTTGCAAATTATTAGGTATCGGCGGAACGTAGACACGATGTTTTATAAAACCTCAAAAGGAAAAAATCTCATGCCTCTAACGGCTTTTAAATCTCCAGCACAACAATAAAGCTTTACGCTTAGGATTCGCCATTTTGCCTACGTGTTACTGTAAGCAAGTCAATAACAAGGCAGTACTCGCGCATGCACTTATCTAAAACTGTTTGAGTTACTCTTTATTTGTGACCTTGAACCAACACTCTATAAAGATTGCAGTTGATACTATTAAAATTTATAACTGGGACATTCTTTATGGATACCCTGTTACCAGTTGGTATCAGAGGCTGGTGCTACTCTTTTGCTACTAGATGTGTAATATTTGGTTCAATGTTTGAAACATTTATCCGTAAATCTGCTTCCACATCCAGTCGATTTCTGCATTTGTTTTTCATCTGCACAAGGCTGGAGAAAGCCTTTTGCTGGATAACTTTTTCTGTTAGTTCTGCATGCGTATTTCTTGCTCATAAATTAGAAAGATGTTTGGAAAGCAATTTTCATGAAACCATCACATGATAATTTCGCAAGTTGCTCCATCTCTAAGAGTATCGAGGTTTTGGTTATACTAATTTCTTGGAAATGGATCCCTCATCCACTCATTTTCTGACTTCGAGGGAGGAAAATAAAGTATGACAATTTGTTTCAAATGCTTCTGGTGCACAATAAAATTTTCAACAATAACAGGAAAAATCATATTGCCAGAGGTTTGTAAGAAATCGAATAACGTTAAGGGTGATTAAAAAATAGTATTTTCATGTCGATTTGCCTTGAAATTATTTTATTTATTGTTGAGGTGTACCTGTGTTCGTTATAAGTTTAAATTTAGATCATTCAAAAATTAAAAAATATCTATGAAATAAGCCACCTTGATAATGGAAATAGAGTCTTACTTCATCACTCAGTGCAGAAAGGCGATTTCAAACTTTGCTTCATGACGCCCACGTAATCTCTATATGCAAAAATAGGTGTTTGTGTCGATTCCTAGTTTATTTTCACTAGATTAAAACAAGAACGAAATATCATGCGTCAAGAATAGATTATGAAATACTTCCCAACACTTTCAGAATACTTTAACAATACTGCACCGTTTAATAAGGTGAAAGACGATGTGCCAATAAAAAATTTAGAAAACGCAAAACATATTTGAAAACCCCTTTTCAGGAATAACCATAAATAGTCCAAAAATATACGAATTATTTTGTGCACCTCTGTATATGATCTATAGATTTGTATATACTACATAATATGCAAAAATTTAGTTAATTTAGGAAACGGATAACACAGTTGTAAATTCCCCCTCAGCAATTTCCGCCAATAAACGGAATTATACTCGAAATCATTTGTGCTGTCCTGTATATCATCTGTAGAATTTATATACACCATGTAATGGGCAAAAAACTAGTTTAATATAAAAACACGTACCATAACTTAAAACGTAGTTCTACAATTATTGTTCTTAGACAATACTGTAACCAAATTATTTTGTATGTCCCTGTAAATGAAGGATGCAGACACTATTCTATAGCAAACACCATGCAATGCACCCAAATCATATATATATATATATATATATATATATATATATATATGAGAACGTGAGTTTCAAAACTCGCCTTATCCAAAAAATAAAATTTTGGGAAATCGCGAAAAACCTGTAATTGCGAGCCCGTGCATCGAATACCTCCAATTTTTGGTATACTTATAGCTAGTTGCTCTGTGATATCATTGTGTTAACTTGGAAAATCTACTTTAATTCCTTTAAATAATTAATTGGAAAAAGTTTCGGATAAGACGAGTTTTGTTGCCAACCTATGGATAAGAAGAGTTTTGTTGCCAATCGTCTATCGTACTTGCTGAAAGAAATTAATAGTTTCTATTTTTGGTCATCGGATGATAATATTTTGGATTAAAAAATCAACCTTACGAGAGCAATAAATATGATTAAAATTTAGTATTACGTTTTATTATAAAAAAGCAAATAAAACGTATCATAAATAGCTTATAATTAAAATAACTTATTTTTTTAAAGAATGTAATATAATATAATCTAACATATAATATTATATATATACACACCATCTCCTTTTGTTCTGGTTCCTTAGAAATAATATTTTTATAGAAAGTAAGCACCTCCATTTCTGACCAGTTTTCATCAAAATGTTTTTTTAACAATCCGTGGACATCCTTAAGTTTCTCTTGCTTCACGAGGATTCCCTCCCTCTTCTTTTTAAAAAAGTTCACTTTTTAGGTGCCTCTAGCACAACTTTTACACTCTGAATTTTGATATTCCAAGAATCTTCCGAAATACACTTCCACAAATTTGAAGATGGCCAGGTTCTTAATCTTTATATAGTACCTTATCGTAATGCCTTTGAAAGTGTACTGAGATGCACTTAAAAAACTTTCAAGGTGAAAATTTTACTTTTCTGGATGCTTGATGGAAGTTAAAGAAACCTGTACAGTTTCTTGAAAGAGGTGTTTGGGATGTGAATTTCAAAAGAAAAGTTATCTTATGCAATTTTGTCTTTGCTTGAAAAAAAAAAAAAAGCTTGGTGGAAGCGTAATACATCTTGCATTGAGATAGTTGAATACTCGAGGTTCTCTTTCTGGTGAGTGCACTTTGAGAGGACAGGAAATGCCTTAGGTTTAAGCCTGAGAATAAAAATTAAATCTTTTAACATCTTCTGACAGTAAGAAATATAGAAAGCTATTCCCCATTTTAAACTTACATTTTAATCTTCTTTTGCATGTATTCTTTACTAGCCCATGTGTTCGTATTTCTTTTTCTAGTCTTCATTCTTCCACTACAAAATGCAAGAGTTTATTCACTGCCCATTACACATAAGACATGCTGTAAAACTTACTGAATTAGTTTGTATGAATAGAACAGGTAAAATCTTTAAACGAAAATAGCAACAGGTCGCAGAGAAATGAAGGAAAATTACTGTAATAGTAGCTGATAAGCTAGCCGTCCGTTGGTCTTACGCATGCGCAGGGATAAAGCTAGTTTTGTTGCCAACTCTCTAGTGGATAAGGCGAGTTTTGAAAACAAACCAATATTTTAAGAACCCAAAAATAAAGGATAAAAATATTATTTTTACAGATTATAGAGTTTTTTCTGCGCAGGGTTACCAATAGAATAGAATAGTAGAGAAAACTCGATTTTTTAAATTTTGGATAAGGCGAGTTTTGAAATTCACGTCCTCATATATATATATATATATTATATATATATATATATATATATATATATATGTACATGTGACATTCCGGCGACACTCTTATATATCGAGGTAAATGTAGTATAGTGATCAATGCCAAAAGTTTTGCCAACCCTAAGTTATCATGAGACAACTGGACGCAGTAATGGTGGCGAATAGAAGGCAGACTCAAGAAAACATTGGAAGAATTTCCCATTCAATAAATAGAGGCATCGTAACTTAAATGTCATTTATTTGGCAGACAAACATTATACCAATTTCAGTAGTCTAGCCATCTGCTCTCGAAATATAGCTGTATCACTTCATAATAAACGATATTATATTAAATACTATTAGAATCTCACAGGTCGAAAATGCCACCAAGTGACGGCTTTTTATAAAAACGTAAAAATTCTGGGCTCCTAGCCCGATGCAACAGTATAAATACTCAAAGAAACAGAGCGCGAACGGATACATTATAAGTGAAAAAACCAAACCTATTAAAAAAGCCGAAAGGACGGGACGGGATCCAGGCTACGATACGACGAGCTCTGAGAGAAGGAGGAGAATGCGTGATGTAGATGAATGAACTTAATTTTCACGGCGTCAGATTTATGACGTAAATAAAATGATGGTGGGAGCTGCAAGGAATTATGGGATATAGAACATCATAGAACAAAAATATAAAAAATATTGAAAGAAAAACAATTTAGTCTCAGAATAAAATAAAAGAAAGTAATTTAGTGGTTTTAGAAGAAGTAAGTTACGAACGGATTGGGGTTTTTAGAATAAAAATTAAAGAATACGCAGGTTTAAAGGCATGAAAAAGCAAACAAAAGATATTTAAGATATTATTAAAGATAGGTAAAAAAGGGGTAAATATTAAAAATTTGGAATAGTTTTGCTAAGATAAAAGGGCGAACATTTTTATTATTACATAGATATATATCATTTTCAACATGTTTGAAATAGTGTAACATGATTAAAATACACTGCAAACGTCCCCCCCCCCCCCCATAGACCGTAATGTAGCGGAATTCTTTTGAGTGTCCCTGTAAACAAATCATTATACACTTCATTTGCAATACCAAACAGACCATTATCAACCCCAATAACATATATCAATTGCATGGCAATTGAAGCATATTTACGTGAGTTAGAGCACGGACAGACAAATAGACAGACAAACGGAATTCATAAACCTCTTAAACTTTGTTGGAAAGTTTAAAAAGTCTAGAATTTAAAATACAAACCTTGATATTATTTTCTTCTGTAACAACTTCGATTTATGTAGTCCAAACTACATGTGATGCTGTATCTTTAACCGAACTAATGAAATCCTTAACCTTTTAACCACCAGATTCATTTTAGTGATAGTATGTTGAATACATTATGCATTTTTAATGCATTATTTTTTATTACATGCGATGTGAGGAGATGAAATAAAGGTTTATTTGTATTATACACACAGAAATAAAGTGCGAAATAAACAACTATTACATGTGTAAAGTTCGTAAGTTTTTCGAATTATTGTTACTTTACAATAAATTACAGACATGTAGAAAATAAAAAAAATAAGCTATGTATGTTTATGCTATAAACACAGTAGAAAACCATCACAAGAGCAATTAGCCATGAAAGGAAAAACAAAACAAAACAAAAAAAAAACAGATGCTTAGAACATTGCTGTCTGGGCTTAAAACGAGGACGTACGCCCGTATGTCCTCACTGTAAAAAAAAATTTATCTTTATAAACTAAATTTTTCGTCATTTTTAAACAAATAATTTCTGTACTCCTAGAAAACATGCTTTTTTCGTTAATTGTTGCCGGAAGTCTGAAAAAAGAGGGGGGGAGTCCGTTTATTCCTTTCACGCATGCGTATTGGCTGTATTAATACCGAAGTTTGAATTTATTTTTAAAATGAAAAACCGAAAATTCAACAAATTAAAATTTCTAATATATTTAAAAAGAAACAAACAAAAATAATGCTTTCGAATTTAATAAAGTAGCAATTTTCTCATTCCTTTAAACTTATTTGTAATTTAATTTTTAGAGTATTAAAAAAAAAAATTCGCATGTAAAATATATTCAAAACGAACATATTTAAAAAATATACAGTAGTTCAATCAAGTTAAAAAAAACCCGATTTTATTCAAAAAAGCAAACATTTCTTCTCGAATTTAATAAAAAATATAACATTAATATTTTACATCTAACAATCAAATAAGGTCTTATTAAAAACATGTCTAATATGTAATAATTGTTATCCTCCATTATTCTATAAATATTAAAGCACCAACCATTATTTCATAACGACGAAATGTCCCTGCAATTTAATTTAAATATTCGAGCTCTCTGAACAAGAAATTTAACCAACCCCCCATTTGAAGAAACCCGTATCTTCATTTTAAACTCGCCCAAGTGCTCGCTGGCCTAGTGGTTTTGATGATGCTGGTATCAAAATGTGCGGTCCCAGGTTCAAAGCCAAGGAGATCCACTGGAGAACGAGAGACGTATTTTTTAAAACAACTCCTTTTTTTCAGATTACGGAAATTTTCTGTCCTAGAACGGTAAAAAAGGACGGAAATTTCTTCAATTCTCGAACATATATCGGTAGCAGTGGTGCCAGGAATATTTCCGTGAATTGAAGAAAGCATTTCTGAGAGTGCTGGTATTTTAATAGAAGATTTCACAATGTACTCAGGTACGTCGTGGTGCTTAAGGCTGTTCTTAACTGCTCTGCTCAACAAGCGCAAAACGTTTTGACACATTTACAAATTCATTTTTTAACGGAAAGATATAAAATTGGAAAGCCTGGCCATGGAAGCGATTTGGAATTGAACTGTGTTTTCCATTTTTTATCAATAAATTACCTATTGAGTTATAAGCGATTTTGATCACGTGACAAACACGTTTTTCGCCTTTTCTTGAGTGATTATTCTACTTTCGCGCTGAAATTCGGTTCAAAACGCCTATTTTGACACTATTTTCTGAAAGATCTATTGCAAAAAAAATGAAAAAAAAACCCGGCTCGATTACATAGTTTCTGAACAACAACACCTGCTAGTTTCATGCATTTCCCAACAAAAAATAAACTAAAACTTATGTCATAAAGCTGCCCTTTTGGATTTAGGAACACCCTTAAGGGATTAATAGTTCCATTCATAGCTCGAACTGCATCTGCACTTGTTTCAATACATCGTGACCATTGTGACGAAAATTAATGGTGCTAAGCTTCGTGCACCAGCGAAAGGATGGAACGTGAGAATTCGAAAATCAAGAAAGGATTCTTCACAATCGATGTACTTCTTTAACTTGTATGAAACTGTCTATACCCGTAAATAGTGTTGCACTTGTTCTGTGAGTAGAAAGGATTTCCAAAACAAAAATCTTTACCCATCTAACCACTAAATTCATAACGAACGAAAACAACAAAATTTACATTATTCGGAACTTCTAAACTCTCATCTAGTTCCAATGCGAAAAAAAAGGACTGATTTTAACAGATTCATTCATTTGTTTCTCACTATTTTCACAGAACTCTGTCATTCTGTTCTGAACAGTATCATTATATAATGAAATTAAATTGAAACGAGGTGGAACACGTCGGATTTTGACGAAAGAAAATGTTTAAAAAAGAACTGTTGCATTGATTTATATAATAAACCTACAAAGTTAATTGCAATAAAAAATACACCGAACATTGTTTAAAAACAAATATTACTCTTAAAACAAATATTATTTTAGTCTAAAGTTTTCCAAATAATGTTTCCTTAAACGTCTCCTATTCCTAAATATTGAAAAATTAAACTTTATACATATACGTAATTAGTGAATGATAATCAAGATAACTAATTATAATTGAGGCCCTAATACTACATATTACAGAACGAAAAATTAGCAAAAATTATTTCACCCTGATAGAATCATAGAATTTTTTTTCTGCAGGAAATCTAAACCTTGCGTCATTTTCACCATCTCAAAATTTATATCCGCACCTCTCATATCCGTATTCGCTATTTTAAAAATATTTTTACGTGCCATGGAACTGGAAAAGTTCCATGATTCCATTCAAGTTTGGAAAAATATTTACTAATATTTTTCCAAACTTGAAGTCACGTTTGTCTGCTACAACTTTGCATATGAACGTTCGCACTCTTGACTTGAGGCTGTAATCTCAGGACCGGCGAGTTAAAATTCCAGACATTTATACCTTTTTAGACGCATTTGTGGTAAAATATTTGGTTTTATCAATGAATGTGACAGTTTTCTTTTAAATATGAATTTCTTTTAAATATGATGTGATTTTATGAATATTTCTTTTAAATAATTATGACATCATTTTCTCTCATATTTCTCTCATTCCAATAAGGCATTTCGCCTAGCGTCTCTTTAGTATCAAGAGAACGGAAAAATATTGAAAAGAATAGTTTTATGAGGCAAATACAGGTTTTTTAAAACGTGACGTCATTTTCTGTTCTAATTTTTAAAGTTATATTTAATTGTAATGAGAAAATGGCACCAATAAGGATATAATTAAAAGAAAATAAACAAACTCCGTTATCTCTGTTGTCTGCAACAATGGCAGCAATCCAATTGTCCCGATTTTAAAGAAATTTCACAAAAACTTTTAAAATTAAAAATAAAGGATAGAAATGAAAATAAATTAAAAAATAGAGTTACAGGCACATCTACAAATAAACAGCTTTCATTAAAAAAAAAATTATTATAAAAATTGGTTCAGTAGAAAGCTCAGGAATGTTGACTAAAAAAACAGACTTGTCTTTTAACGATATACACTGCTCAAAACAATTAAAGGATATTGCAGTTTTAGGTGGATTTTGTATCTGGTAAACTGTTTAGTTGATTGATACATGGTCGACAGACATAGTAGGTTATATGGGAATAAATTACACATGTATGGCAGAAAAAAATGCATTTTATTGCGCATTTGTGTACTAAAGGAAAAAAACACAATTTGTGCATATGAGAAAAAAGAATAAGAAAAGGTGTTTTCTTCAAAGAAAATCATTTTAAGTAGGGGGTATGGTTTCCACTGGCGGCCAGTAACGTTGAACACCTTTGAGGCATGGACTCAATGAGGTTATTAATGACGAGTTGGGGTATTCTGCCCCACTCTTCCAGAAGAGCTCTTTCCAGTTCTTGGAGAGTTTGTGGGGGTTGTTGGCGGTCAGAAACTCGTCTTCCTAGAGCGTCCCAAACGTGCTCGATTGGATTCATGTCTGGAGAACACGCTGGCCATTCCATTCGAACGATTCCTTCCTCGAAAAGGAAATCCTCCACCAGGTTTGCACGATGTGGCCTGCAGTTATCGTCCATTAAAATGAAGTTATCTCCGATTGCTGCAGCGTAAGGGACTACAATAGGTCTGAGGATCTCATCCCTATATCGGCGAACAGTCAGAGCTCCATCTCGAATGATGCAGAGGTCAGTGCGCCCGTCAATGGAGATGCCACCATACACCAACACTCCTCCACCGCCAAATCTGACACTTTCGTGCATGAACGCAGGATTATTCCTACTGCCACGGTCCCTCCAGATGAAAATACGCCTATTATCCGGATGCACAGGAAAACGGGACTCGTCAGAAAACAGAATATTGCTCCATTCATTTCTCCTCCAGTTGACATGCTCGGTTGCCCACTCCCTGCGGTCGCGACGATGCCTTGATGATAATCTAACACATACCATCGGTTGGCGAGCATACAGACCTACAGCATGGAGCCGGTTTCGGACAGTCTGAGTTGAAATCGTGGTGCCTGTAGCCGAGTGAAGGTGTTGTTGGAGAAGAGTAGCGTTCATGGTTCGGTGTCTCCGAGCTGTTAACGTTAAATACCGATCTTCATTGGGCGTTGTTGCCCGTCTACGACCTTGCCCTGGTCTTCGGCCTGCACATCCACTCTCCAAAAAACGGTTCCAGATCCTGGAAATGACACTTTGTGACACTCCAATGGCTTGCGCTACTTCGGCTTGAGTTTGGCCCCCTTCTAACCTACCAACAATTCTCAAAGCTTCTGAATCTGTCAAATGAGTTCGCTGAGACATCGTACTCATCGAAACAAAGCAATCACTGAATGCCGATCATCCTTGTCTTCATTCTCTTTTATCCAGTTGAAAGTCAAATATCATTCGCTGCCGCTGAAGCGACGTTTTTGACGTCGAACTCAAAATTTGCATACTCCACAGTTTGAAAACCAGAAAAATTTGCATTTGTGATTCTCTTCTTCTATTTTCGGCAAAAAAATTTTCGTTTATATCTTTATTTTATATAAAACTTCAAATATCCTTTAATTGTTTTGAACAGTGTAGATCCTTTGCTGTTTCCTCTTAGCATTGTTGTGGCTATTGCCTTCGCAGCAGGTAGAACAAAAAAAAAAATCAAGGATTATGAAAACCTTATACACAGGGCTCCCACTGATTCGTTTTTTGAATAAAAGTATTTCTGAAGATATTTTTTCGTGCTATGTTTTTGCAACATTTACAACAAAAATTACGTTCCGGGTGTGTCTACGGAATTTTTCTAACAAAAATCCAAAAAGAAGGTTTTCTTTTCTTTTCTTTTCTTTTCTTCTTCTTTTTTTTAAACCGAAATAGTCCATTTTTTTCTTCTTATATATTATTGTAGTAGGTATGATATCACGAAAGTTCAAAGAGTGTTTGACAGAGCACATTGCAGATATTAAACTAAACCGATGTCGAACGGCAATTTCTAGGCTGCATCAAGAACAGAAGATTGTGATCGATTTTAAGAGAGGTTAGATCATAAAGAAGTTATCAAATTATCAAAAGTTGTTAATTTATGGAATCAATTTAAATTCTAGCTCGTACTACTTATATGTGTAATGATACAATAGCATGCCCTATTTCCAAGACATCGTACAATTTACTAGGAATAATATGAACTCTCTCTCCACTTCAATTTGAATTTTGAAACAGCCCATCAAGTATAAATATATGAACTCGACCTCTGGTTTTTAACAATTTCAACCGAGATGATGAACACGCCAGATGCTCGAAAGTACTTGGTTTAGATATTTTAGTTGTACAATGTATATATTTTAATAAAACACTTTTAAGTAATTTCGAATGGAATTTTTAGTTTTTACGAAATAATTTCTATGACTTGTCGTAATAAGGTGAATTAAGGATTCGAGAAACTTGATATAAACTTGCATTACTTTCACTTAGTACTATTCTCATTTTATATTTCTCAAGATTATAAAAATCACTGACAACACAGAGGTTAATATCCTAATATTTCATGAACAATGGGTGATAAAATAATGGACAACATGGCATTTGTAATATAAATAGATCACAATCAGAGACAAAATAGAGGGCATCATAGACAAAATAGAACACTACAGAATGACACAAGTAGCTCATATAATCAGATACAGAGGATAATGCAACAATAATCAAGATAGAGCTCATAATAATGAGAGATAAAATAGTGGATAATGCAGTATTTATGATTAAGCTATTAGATCAGCGACATTAAATAGCGCATAGCATAACATCATTAACAATGCAAAATCCATAAAAATCAGAGACAAAATAAAATACATACGATAATTATAATAAAAAAATAGTTCATAATAATCAGAGATAACATACAGGATAACAACAAAACATAAAATAACTAATAATTTGCTACAAAAACAATTGCTTGTTCTGTAAATATAAGCAACTGGAATAATTTGCTATTAATAGAGATAGAATAATGATTTTGAAATTTAACATTATTCCTTCTTTGAAAGCAATGAGCTCGTTGCAGTATTAGTTTATGCAACTCAATACAATATAAATCTCATTTTAAGAAAATTATTCTAATCCACGTTTAAAAAAATAAGTAAAATAATTACAAAATTGACGCTAACTTTAAAAAAATACCTGTATTTTTTTAAATAGAACTTTTGCTATTACCGAACAATTCTGAGAGCAGCAGTTTTAAAAATAGCTCGTAAAACATTTTTTACAGGAAAACAATATTCTAATAGCAGACAAACTGATATTGATTTTTTTTTTTTTTTATGTTAATCTATTAAATCTTAAAAATTTTGCACTCTAATCATCTGCATATAGATTATGCATTTTCAGCCTTTAATAATATAAAGTTTTAGATTTTAAATCATGTTACTATTCTTTTATTAATACAGTAGTTATGAAACACCGGTTCAACGGCAGCGGCGTACGCGGCGTGAACTCTGCTTGCTGATTGAAGGTCATGCGGTGTACTCTTCCAGGAGCGGTCAAGGTTATGTGGCACGGCGGTGGATGGTGAAGGTTATGCGTCATCTTATAAGACGATGTTAACTTTTGAAAAATAAATTAATTAATGTGTAATTAAGAACTTTTAATTGGGCGACTTTAACTTTTTTCGGGTAATTTTTGAAGATTGAATTTTTAGTGAACATTGATATTTTTTTCACTGAACTTTAGTTCGAGGGTTATTTTGAGTTTGATTTTTTTTGCTAATGATAATTAATTAAGAACTTTTAATTGGGGTACTTTAACTTTTTTGGGGTAATTTTTGAAGATTGAATATTTGGGAGATAGATTTTTTTTCTCATCGTTCTTCAGTACAAGGGGTTATTTTGAGTTGGATTTTTTTCATTAATGAAAATTAAGAAATTTTAATTTGTCATACAAATACCTTATAACATACAAACTCAGAGTAGAGGATAGCTTAAAAAAAGAAAATAGCTAACAATTTATTCTAAAAGTTTTTGCTTTGTTCTGTAACTATAAGCTATTGGAATAATTCGCTTTTAATAAAAGTAAAATTATCATTTTGAAATATAGCATCATTTATTTTGAAGCACAGATCTCGATTCAACTTTTTTTTTTAAATTTTAGGCAGCTTATTTTAATGCACTCTACAGCAATTAAATAAAACTATAAAAACACTGGAACTGTCTTATTACATTATTATTATTTTTAAATATTCGGATTTCTTCGAATAGAAGTTTTTCCATTCCCAAAATTTCCGAGAAAAGCAGCTGTTTAAAATTAGTTGAAAAAAAGTTCTTTCAAGATACCAATAATTATTCTAATACTTCACATGCAGATGCGCTGATATTGATATTTTTCTGCTAATCTCATTAAATCTTAAAAGTTTTGCACGCTAGTAATCTCCATGGATTATGCATTTTCAGCCATTATTAAAGTCAAGATTTAGATTTTAGATCATGTTACTATTCTTAGATTTGATTAGAAATTAACATAATAAGCATGTTTTATCTCTCAAAGGAAAAAAAAAACCTCTCTGAATATTTACTTATTCAGAGAAAATGAAATCAATACAGATTAGGGTTTCACTTAATCGTGCCAACACTATGATTAGGTCGTCTGATTTTCCAAGAAAAGTTCATGTATGACGTAAACACGTAAGCTCGTTGCAGGAAAAACCTTTAGCGTTTCTAATCTAGTAAAACCGTTTTGTGTTTTTATGTTCTTAGCACGAATATAGACTTTTACTCTAGTGTGAAAGAAGAATGATGTGAAAGAGGAAATGCAAGGTGATTCAGAAAACTAATAGCAAGGGAATGTGAACATTTCCTGTGAATGCAGTAATATATCTATATCGGGTGATTCAAATAAATTTTGTATTGGCGAATATCGCTTAACCCTTGCAGGCGCAGAAAAATTCTGTTCGTAAAACGATGAAATGATTGACTGACATCAGAATTTACATATGAATTTCTTACAAAATAAAAACTCGCTTTTGCAAACTTTCATTATAAGAGAAAACTTTTATTAAAATTTTCTTGGTGCCGCTTGTCAGGTTACAATTAAAAATAGGTGGTCATACCGTTTAACCACCGCCCTTGAAAGGGTTAAACCACTGATGATAGAAACTTAGAAACGTACTTTAAATTACAATAAATATACAAATCAAGTATCAATTTTATATATGCGTTTTTCTCAGTAAAAGAAGACTGTGAAAATAACTAAAATTAAAAGTATCATAACGTGGTAAATTTAGGTCGTAACATGGTGGGATTTTTAATGTCCTTCTTATATGCCGAGCAACATAAAAATATATACAGGGTGGTTCAGAACTATATGTCAAAAATGTAAAGGTAGGTAGATGGGACTTAAATAAGCAGATTTCGTATAAAAATGTGATGGGTGCAGAAATTCAGCGTTGAGGCAGTAGAGGACGCTGTTAAGTTCGGTGGATGAAAGCGCTTCGCTAGCTTGAATCGTCATTCCCTCACGGATTTCGAGTAACATGCATCGTTACACCAATGCGGAGCTTGCCGACATGCATTTTATGTATGGGGCTAATGGGAAATGATTCACACCCAACGCACATCCAACAGCTTTTGAACTTGTCGAAGGGCTATCTTCTACTGTGCATAATACTGCTTCTTCCACTGCAAGAATTCTGCGATATCTTACAGTGCCTTTATCATGCCTGGAAGCATAAAACAATCCACTTGCGCACAACTCCTAATCAAGACGCTCAAATGTTCGGGGATCCGGCAAAATCCTACCCGGGAATCGTTCAATCTAAATCTTTTGAGCAGCCAATCCATTTCTTGCGCAATCCCAAACATGAAATGCATATCGGGAAGCGCCGCATTGGTGTAATAAAACATGTTGCTTGAAAGCCGTGCGGGAAATCACGATTCAAGCAAACGAAGAGCATTCAACAGCGCCTTCCACTGCCTCAACACTGCATTTCCGCACCCACGTTCCTATAAGAAATCTGCTTATTTAGGTCCCCTCTACCTACCTTTACATTTTTTGACATATAGCTCTGAACCGCCCTGTATATATACAGTATGTCCACTAAAGTGCCTTGCCACCCTTTAACTTCGGAACAGCTGCTGCTATATTAATAAAATTGGTGTCTAGGTATAGTAAAAAAGCCATGCGCTACTGAATGAAACCACCTACGGCGCCACATAGTGGGAGACTGCGGAGTTAGCATTTATATCTCGAAAACAGAAAGAGATAGGGAAAAAAGTGATTTACAAAGTTGTAGAGCATCATCGATTTAGTACAAAAAGATACCTTGTGGACATTAATGCGAAGAATAGGACGGTTAAAACGCGTATTTCTTTTTTCGGGATCTCCTACACTGTGAAGTCACGAAAACTAGAACGGAAAGAGATTATCATTCAGACAAATGTACATCCAAATGTAAATTTCAGCTGACGGTGAGAAGTTTGAACATCTCAAATAAAGGTATCATGTTATAACTAGTGGCTTTTTTTCTTTCTAAGATCGGTCTGTCACGTCACGGTGTAAGAAATCACGAAAAAACAAATGCGCGTTTTAACCCTTCTATTCTTCGCAGCAATGTCCACAACGTGTCTTTTCCTACTAAATCGATCATGCTCTACAACTTTGTAAATCACATTTTTACCCTATCTGTTTCCGTTTTCGAGATAGGAATGCTAACTCCTCGGGGGTTTCATACAGTAGTGCATGGCTACTTTACTATACATAGACACCACTTTTATGAATATAGCAGTAGCCGTTCCGAAGTAAAGAGTGTCGCAAGGGACTTTAGTAGGCATACTGTATATGGATAAGCTATAGGGGAAAAGACCATATAAATGTAATATTTCGTATTTTACTGTACACTAGCTGGCATAGCAAACCGATGTGTTGCATTTGCATTGCATTAGAGCTCTTGAATATTTTTTGAGAGGGGGGGGGTGATATCTAATTTGTCATTTTACAAAAGAGAAACTAAGAAAATATTTATATTATTCATTTTATTTAAGTTTTGCCCGGCACACAATATTTTTTATTTCTAGTGTGACTACTCAATGTTAATATAACACAGTAAAACCTATGGCCTTTATAACGTTTTTTACTTCTTTCCACCTAATTCTCATAATCTTATAAAATTAAAGTGCGAAAATGTTTGCCTGACGTCAAGATCGAAACGTATGATAAAATGCCTTTGCATATGGATGGATTATAATCCAGAGAGTAATATAAGCTATGCTTTATTGTTGCAAAAAATTAAAAAGCCTTAATAATAACACAAGCGTGCGATGGTTGTGTTGTTTAACTTTTGATAATTGATTTTTATGTATTTTTTAGCGCTGAATCCGAAAATGACCTTCATTTTTAACCATCGCGTCAGGATTTTTTGCAAATCGTAAATTTTAATGGTAAAAAGTAAAAAAAAAATAGAGAACATTTGATACTGAAAGATACAGGAAATGGTTGTGTTACTTGTGTGATAACTGATTTTATATATTTTTTTAGCGCTGAATCAGGGGGGTAGCCATAGATATTTTTTCGGGGGGGGGGGGGGGGGAGAATTCGAAAATTTCCCAACTTGAAACAAATTGCTCCAATTTTCGACTAAAATGATATGCACAACGTGTGTAATAATTATAATGATACTTTTGCATAAAAAATTCCTTTCCAAAGAAAAATTCTGAAACTGAAAACATAAAAATTCTAATTATGGGTTTGTTTACTAAAAAAATAAATACGCTTTTTACTTTCTTCTATCTTTACAAGAAGAAGTAATTACAAGCAAAAGTATTGGATTCGTGAAAAAATTCGACTTCCGGTTTTAGACTGATTTATACGTTTTAGTAAGTCCTGAACACGATTCGACTGTTTTTAGAAAATATCTGTCTGTCTATATATGATACGAATTTTGTGGGCGCTCTAACACAAGAACTAAAGCACGAAATTTAATAAAACTTTAGAGATTCGCTTATATAGTCGAACCTCGTTAACGCGAAAACTCAAGGAGAAACTTTTTTTGTTCGTATTAAAAGTAGTTCGTGTTATCGGAACTTAACTACATCACATACAACTGGACGAGGCAATCGGAAAGAGTTCGTGTTAATGAGGTTTGACTGCACCTTGATAAAAATTGGTGCTGATTTGTCTTTGGTGTAAATCGTCCAACAGGTGGCACTGCTATGCGGCATTTTTCACGATTTACATGATTTTAGCGATAATTATATCTCAAAAACTATTGCACGGAATTTTATCAAACGTCATATTCTGTTAAACCTTGACATAATTTGATGCAAACTAGCTTTTTATGTATATCATATAGCAGGTGGCGCTGCTATGCGGCATTTTTCACGATTTTGCGATAGCTGTATCTCAAAAATTAATGCACGGAATTTAGTCAAACTTCATATTCCACATAAGTAGCACTTCCACATAAATAGATCCTTATTAGGCTTGGGTCTGTATTGTCCAAAGCTTTCGCTTTTGTGCACTTTGAGTAAGGAATTTTGGTTGCATACATCTAAGAGGCTGTGTGCCAAAATTCAATGATTTGTTTGAAAAATGCTATGCTTATATCTCCTTTTTAATTGCACACAATTCAACAAATCTAGACCTTTAGAGTTTGTTATCATAGACAAAGAATTGTCATTTAATTTTGGCACCGCGATTGCAAATTTTGAGGCTTTAACATGTATGGAGTAGAAGAAAATTTAGGGATTGGCACATCCAACTAGTTTTCACTCAATATTAATTCTTGTGGTCTTCAAAGAAGCCCACCTGTTAATAACATCGCTTAGTTTAATAAAATTCACTATTTCACTGTCATATTTTAAAAGCATTAGGCTGTCAAGTCTGTCATCCCTCATTGTAGCTTGCAATATACAGGGTGATTCATAAATATCGAAACAATAGGCTACCTCCTTAATTAATGCCCCTAGGCACATACTTCCAATTGCAAAGCTTCATAAAAAAAGTGAAAAATTTGATGAGATAAGTTACAACTCCATAGAAGGTCTATTTGAGAAAATACGAAAATTAAATTTTTATACGGCACCAGTATGGTAAAATTTCCAATAAGGAATTTTTTCCTTATCCATCCCTGAATTAAGCGCAAAAAGTTCCATCTTCATATTTGAAAAACTCACGGAGTTATGCCTCTTTAAATAATTCGTCAGGTTTTAAGGGATTAGACACAAATTGAAATGCGTGTTATTCAAGAAACAGTGTTACTTTAAAAGTTCCAGGATACATGTAAAAAATATATTTATTGAGTTAGAATTAGATTTTTCTGGTTTTTTTTTTTTTTTGTAATTAACTATATAATTTGCAAATAAAATCACATCCTAAATTTTCTCAGAAAGTTTAAATTTTTTAAAATTATTATTTTTTTTTTATTTGGTGTAATTTAAAATCGTTATAACTTGAAATATTATCGTCGAATTTTAAACCTTTTTTTATTTAATTAAAGAGGAAAATATAATTTAAATTTTGTTTCAGGATTTTTTTAAATATTAATATTAAAAATGTTAAAAACACACACACACACAAAAAAAATATTGTAACTTATTTTTTAAAAAAATCATATTTTCAAAAATAAATATATTTTCAAATTTTTCGAAACAAAATTAATGTAAAATAATCAAAAATGTCATGTTCCGAATTTTCACACTTTTTTAAAACAATTCTTGGCTTAAAAATGCAAATTAATAATTTAAATTAAATTTATTTTAGTTTCAATTACGCATTTAAATTAATAAATTAAAATTAATTATTTTTAACAATTTAAATTAATAATTTAAAACTCATTTAAAGTTTTAAACAAAGATTGGTTCCTAATAAAATGTTTAAATGCTTTATAAAAAAATGCAGGTGAGTATGTAACTCTTTCCTGTAGTTTAAACTTCAGATTCAGTTTAACTTTTGCCCTTTCCACCTTCTTTCTGTACTATTTAAAACAAGGTTTTTTTCTAACATACCGATTAAGAGTGTTTTCATAATTTTAACCCTCATAACTTCAGGATTTATAACATCCGGCGAGCGGTTAAAAAAAGTCTGTATTCTGGGGCCGGACCAGTCTCCAACGGGCCTAATGTATTTTTCATACCGAACCGGGACTGGCTTCATTTCTTCCTAGGTCTGCACGGGGCGAAATTTTCAGTCCCAGTCTCGACTCAACCCGTATTAAAATCATTCTATCTGACTCACCTAATCCGTGCAAAAATCAGTAAAGTAACCTAACAAATTTAGAAAAAATGCATGTATTTTTAAATCGCCATTACAGTTAAATCATATTACCTTTTACAATTAAACTTTAAAAATCGTTTTTAAAGTATAGTAAATTTAAACGCAAAAAAAGCAGTAAAACAAGTGAAAAAGAACCTGCCTATTACAGAATCCTGTCTAAAACGGAATAATTTTTTGATCCATGCAAAATTAATATAATAATAGTACTTGAGAAAAGAATAGAATACATTTGCACCTCCTAAGCTGGAAATTGCCTATAAAGCATTTTTTCTTTGTCTGTGTGATTCCATCTTAGAAGATTTTTCTGTATATCATTTTTGAGTCTCCAATACATGGATTATGGATTAACGATATTAAATGGTAAGTGAAACATTTACATACAAATAGAGATTTATTAAAAAAAAAAAAAATACCACAGCCTTTGACGCTTCTTTAAAAATGAAGATTATAAAAAGAAAATCTATAAGCTATTATAAAGCTATAAAGCTATTTTTGGGCAGAACTCTTTCATACGAAGCAATTTTTAACCATGTCGACGTAAAAAACTATGTTTTCTAGAAATTCAATCAGGCCAAACCAGACTCGGGCTAAGATTTAAACATTTTTCCAGGCTGGGACGAACTTTCTTTTCTATGGGTCGGCTCGAGACCGGGTCTGGATATTTCGACCCTTGCAGACCTCTAATAAAGGCCTCCAGCATAATTTGAAAGAAGGTTTAACTTAAAATCTATACGCTGCTATTTTATGTCCAAAGGAGAGGCACGGTCTTAAATCGACATTTAATAACGTACAATTTGTGGATGATCCTTATCTTGCATTCAAAATAAGTCAATAACTCGTCGGTCAGAGGCATGAGAAAATGGTGTAACTCGCGAATTTTGAATTTTAATAACTCTGCGAGTTTTGCAGGTACCGAGATAATTTTTTTGTTGTTTAATTCAGGAAGAGATAAGAGAAAATTTCCTAATTGGAAATTTTACCCAACGCGGGCCGTATAAAAAAATAGTTTTTGTATTTTCTCAAATAGATACCCCATGGAGTTACAACTTATGTCATTAAATGTGGCACTTTTTTTTATGAAACTTTGCAATTGGAAGTATGTGCCTGGGGCAATATTTAAGAAGATAGCCTATTGTTTCGATATTTATGAATCACCCTGTATATATTTTTTAATTTTATTTGACTAAAGGTTATTTCATTAGATGCAACGCCATAAAGATAAGCTGCTGTGAATGTTAAGGTACGAGTATATAGTTTTACGGCGTGACCCAAATAGTCTTTCAATTTCATGGCATGAGTAAAAGGTTTGTTAAGTGAGTTGGGATTTGGTTTATTTCTATTTGACTCTGCAAGTCATGTACATCCGGTTTCTCATATCCAGGTGGAAACATTATTAACTTTTCCTTTCCACAATTGTAATTTAAATATGGAATGCATTGCTGGAATATTCTCTTTATATAGGGAACATTGTCATTTAAGCCCATTACTAAATTCCCGAAATTTTCTTGTATTTCTTATAATTATTTACTGTAAAACTTATGTGTATCAATGTCCATTGCTGTGCTATTATTTTTATCTGTTGCCTTTGGTGAAACCGATTTCCTACGGTGCTTTCGGAACTCAGCTTCTCCAGCACATCCTAATATTCATAATTTTTTGTGAGCTTGTCTGTAAGGAAATCTTTATTTCTTCAAAATTTTATTCAAGTGCAACGTGTCAGTGTTACAGTGCATGTCGATTTTTTCTTCAGTTGATGGACTGCTTTCTTGGTCATATTTCTGTTCCAAATTAAAATCGTCCATTGTTTACCTGTTTCATCCTCGAATGGATTTTTAGATGCTCCAAAATCTTGCACGAAAACTCTTTTACTATTGTGAAGGGTTTCTTCGTCCTGAGATTTATAGTAACTTTTTAGAACAGCTTTAAACACAGAACACTGGACTTTTGGTTTAAAATTTTATAAACACATATAAATATAAACGAACAGGACTGATATATATTTCCGCACACAAATAAAAGTAAAATGTGACAAATTTACCTAAACTAACGACTTCTTATATCCGCATTTGCTCATATAATGCTTTTTACTTGACAGCGAAGGGTTAACTAATTTTTGCGGCAAAAAAATCACGAGAATGAGTAAAATATTGTCCAAAAATCGCAAAATTAGTCAAAGAAGTTGTGAAAACTCATCAAATCTTCTTGCCCATAGCTGTGTTTCAAGTAGGTTACTACATTCCTTTCTGTTGTGCTACAAGTGATCCCCAATTTTCAAAAGAAGCTGCAATCCCTTTGGATTAAAATAGCTGGATTCTCTTTTGGGAGAAGAAGGGGAGGTAGGGTGAAATTTTTGAGAAAAGAACAAAGTTTTGGAGGAAATAAAGGAACTGGTTAGTCAGTTATTGACAGGAGTAGAGAAATTTAGGTCTGGTAGATGTACAATATTTTTGTAGAACTGAAAAATACAATGATAGATTGAGTGTGGTTGATTTCTTTTTGCATTTCTTTTGATAATTTAACTTCTTTACTGTTGCAGTACTCAAAATAATCACCAAAACAATAAAAATTTCGTAATTTTTTTACTATTACTTTTAAAAAAGAAAAGGTTTTAAAAATCTAGAATTTCCCAACTCTAAGCTCAAATTTCCCAACTTCACATATATTGGGGGGGTGGGGGAGGCTCCCCCCCCATACCCCCTCCCCATGGCGACGCCCCTGCGCTGAATTCGAAAATGACTTTCATTTTTAACCATCAAGTCAAGGATTTTTTTCAAATCGTAAATGTCAAAGTCGAAAAATAGCACAATTCTGATACTATAAAATAGATGTGATGGTTGTGTTTTTTAAGTTTTGATATGAATTTTATGTACTTTTTAGCACTAAATCTGAAAATAACCTTAATTTTTAACCATCACGTCAGAATTTTTCACAATCGTAAATTTCAAAGATAAAAAGTAAAAAAAATGCGAAAAATCCTGACGTGATGGTAAAAAATGAATTCCATTTTTGGATTCAGCGCTACAAAATCCGTTAGAACCAATTATCAAAAGCTAAGCAATATGAGGCAACCCAAATTTTGCAGGCTTGTGTAAATTGTCCACAACAATTAATTTTCAGTTAAAAGATACCCACGTGAAAAATTAAATTGAAATATTTTTTTTAACAATTAAAAATATGAATATGACGTCATACTGGAAATATAAATGACATTTTCAAACACTTGTTAGTAACAGAAGGAATATTAATTAAATTTCTAATCATAAGCAAGATATCCTGTGTACAACGTAATTGGACTGAAAATTATATTTTGCAAGTGACTTGAGTTTCGTGTACTTATAGTAGAATGCATTTATATGAAAACTGCGACATATGACCCAATATTGCGACTTGCCGTTATTGCCAAGCTAATGTTTGTTTACTTGTCTAACTCGTCTAACTCGAGTATAATCAAGTTCAGTAGTGTGGGTTTCTATATGGTTTGGGCAAAAACTTTTAATCAGAGTCCTTAATTCCTTAATTAATACCTGTCCTTATGTTCAAAATGCATGCCCTAAACTCACGTTTCTATAACACATAATTTATTTACATTTTAAACAAATTCGGAAAATATTATTTCATACGGATCTATAATATTAAAATATTTGTGCGTTTTGATAATAATTTTAGTACATGCGAAAGAAACTCATATGTATATTTTTTACAAAACATAATAAAAAAAAGAGAATGTAAACTAAAATCGGTTTATTCAAACAAAACAACAATAAAGGTATTTGTTCGCAATTTCAGGTAGCAGACGATATCCCATTACTTAACGTTTTCTATCTTTTTTTTTCTCTTCAAAAAACAGGATTATTTTAGTTGCCTTATTTGGATACAAAAAAAAAAATAATATCTCGGAAACAAATTAAAATATTAAAATTCTTAAACCCTATATAACATCCTCGGATCTATGCGTATAACTGGTGTTAATTTCATCGCACAGTGCTCCATACTTTAGGGGTAGTAGTTGTGAAATATAGACGGATAGTTAGATTTTAATATAATAGATACAGTCTTATGCAAAAAAAAAAAAGTCCATATCATAAATTATACTTGAAATCTGAAAGATGATTTGTATACTTTTTTGTAATTTGAGTAAATTTCTATCATCAGCGGCTACAGAGAGTATCACTGTTGTATCTATTTTGAATTAACCGGTATGGTTTCGATTTAACAATTACATAACATTAACGAAGATGGAAGGGGAAAACCACATCATCGCATTTATTCCTGCAGCTTAAAAATGATATGGAGTAACTTTCAAATTTTTCAAGTGCACAAGATAATTATGGAAATTGAAAAGAATAACTTTCTTCACATATCGAACACATTATGTCGATAATATGTGACCAAAAAGGTATATTTTTAGTAAGACATATCACAATAAAGGAGGAAAAATCAATCATTTATTTCGAAAAAAAAATGAAGTTCTAAATAAAGATAGAGAAAAAAAGTGTGTTTCTCTCTTATTTTTACATTTTTGTTATCAAAAAGAAGAAAAAATAAATCACGTTTTTTAAATCTAAGTTCCCAGTGAAAGGAATTGAAAAAGTTTCTGATAAGATATGCATTTCATGACATGTACTTCAGATGAAGAAGATACGATCTTTAATGTATTTTTAGAAGAATTTCTATTTTGCCTTTAGTATTTGTAAAACAAAAAATGGAATCGGAATGAATTCCCAGAAGTACGTATTTTTTCGTAAGATTAAAACTTTCATCTAGTGAAAAAGTGATAAAAAGGATACAGGTAATTTATTTTATGGAATTATATAAAACAAAATCACTTATTATCATTAAAGTAAATTACATGTGGTATGTTAAAAGTAACTACGGTAAATATACCTTCAAAAACCTTTTATTAAACAAACCTACTAGTTTTTCACAGTCAATTACAGGACCATTCTCAGGGTCTGTAATGGTAACTAATTTTTTTTTTTTCACAAAAAAATTGAACTATGTAGTTGATAAACAGGTATCAAGAAATAGCAGGGTGCCATCTAAAGTCCTTATGCCTTTTACAAAAATCAAGTTTATGGACGATCATTTTTGTTAAAGCAAAATTACTTTAGATTGCGTCCTGCTATCTCGTGATATTTGTATATAAAACGTACGTTTTTTTTTCTTTTTTCATGTAACTTTATAACAGACCAGGCGATTGCGATTTCAAAAAGTAGAAAAAACGGAACGACTACTGCTGTGCTTGAAAACTTTGGATTCCCCGGACATGATCTAAAGTGTTTTTAACACCGGCAAACTGCCGAAAATTCAAGAACTATTATTAGCGTTGGGTGATATTTTAATTAAGACGTCGGCTAATTAAGAGAAATAATACAAAATCTGAGTCTCAGGTGCATTTTGATCTGTCGTTTTCTATCTTTATCCCAATTAGCAGACCGTGCGATAGATTTCCCTAGCCCTCACCAACAAACAGATAAACACACACACAGAGAGAGACAAAAAATTTTCTTTTATTAATATAGATTTTTTTTTTAAATTTTTTTGTTCAAAAATGGTTATCTGAATATCGTTTTTTGAAACATTTTATTACTGATTGAATCTACAAGGTGTATTTATACTGATGGTCAAAACTGTACACGCCAAGAGAAAAAAAAATATTTTGTCGCAATATACTTATTCAATAAAAAAAATACAAGGTACATCGCTATCAAACTTCACATTTCTAAATCAAATAAAAATATGTTGAAACAGAAATTTTACTTAATAACCTTAATGAAACACGTGTATCACATAGAGGCAATTTATTAAATGAATATGCCGGCTGAAACCATGTCTATTTAACTTCTAGAAATTACGAAGACTGGCAGAAATGAAAGGGCCGGTTATCCACGTCCAAACTACAGTAAGCTATACACTTTAGAATTCAGAAGGTAGCGGACAGCACACAAGACATCACTTCTAGCATTTCTCTGAATCTCGTGATATTTCACTGGAAGCAACGTTATTCTGCTGAAAGTTTCGCTGTAAAATATCTTCATTATTATACAGTCGTGGGAAAAAAAGTAAACCTCCCCTACTAACTTTGCAACTAATTATAATAGAAGAAAGTTACTGGTACCAAAAGATTGGAAATAAAGTCTACTTTTAAACTATGTACATGAAATTTGCTTAGGCGGGCATCTACAAATCAAAACAAGCCCAAACTTTTTTTTTTCAATGGCAACACCCAATTTTAACAATATATTTTTAATTTTCGGTTCAAATTATGCCTAAAATCGAAATTTTAAATCATTTGGATGATAAGTTTTTGAATTACAACTATTCAAAACTTAGAGCTGCTAAAGTTAATTTTAATTAATTTTTCAATTAATTTTCAGCAGCGAAACTACGCTCTAAATTATTGAATATATAAGTTGTGATTTATCACATTGCTAACGAAGCGTAGAACCAACAATGTGAAAAATGTCCAAGCCGGGAATCGAACCCGGAACTCTTGGAATAGCGCTCCAAGTGCTCTAACATTTAAGATACGAGGACGATGCCCAGTTTAGCATTTCCCACATATTTTGGTAAGGCTGCAACTGCTTTCACAAGATGGAATAGTCCTCATGAGCACACAATCCCGAGGCAAAACATGAAACACAAACAAATCCAGCATCGGTGAACACATATGTGTTCTAAAAAATTCTATTTTTTCTAAAAGTCATATGTTTGAATCGGATATATATATATATATTTATAAAATGTCTTTGTAATTGTTCCTCACCGATACCGTGATAACTATCATTGAAATTTTGGCCCACCTCACTTAAAGAGGCAAACAAATACTCCTTCGTTGTCCTGCTGCCACCACCAGTATAGGCATGTGATACCCTTCACGATATGAGAAGTTTGGAAATTAATATTTAGGCTTCTTCAAATAATATTAATGGAAGATTTATTTACAAAGCATATTTACATTATAACACACTGCTTACATGTATAGGCACGGATATATCAGATCCCAACATTAAGTTACAAGTTAAGATATTATCTATGTACTGGGTTATATCACTAAATTACACTATTCCCTTCTCGATTGACTTATTCAATGGGATCAGATAGGCTTATTCAATGGGATAACCACCCAGGGATCTCCCGAACTCTCGCACATACGTACTCTTCAGCAGAACAAAGCCATTAAATCAGAGGGACGGAAGGCAGTTACAGCTAACTGGAACGCCACTTAGTGTCTTCCAGAAATTCGTCAAGAGGTTAATGTTAGAGGACTCATGCTTTACAATGACAATGCATCTTCTCATTCAATGGAATTTCTTGAACCAAAAAACTTCAAAGTGATAGAACATCCACCCTATTCTGATATTGCTATGTGTCAATGTTGGCTATTTTTTAGTCTAAAAAAATTTACGCGGGCATCATTTTCATTCCGAAGATGAGATTGATAAGGCTATAAAAGAATATTTCCCATTTATTCCAAGAAATGGATGGTTTGAGGCATTTAATCTTTGAAAAATTCGCCTACAAAAGTGCATTGATCTTGGTGGGAACAACCTTGAACACTCCTAAGAGTTGGTAAGTTTAACTTGTGCCATTTAGCCGTATCTCAAAAATTCTAGTGTGAACCTCGTAAGAAACCTGTTCGAGATCCTATTTTTCAGTGGTGAATATGTCACGAAGTGTAATTAAGGGACGAAAAATAAATTGAATAAAAAATTATATTTGCCATCACGCTGCAGCATAAAATTCTCGAAATGGTCTGTCAGAGTTGGAAATAACGAAGTGGGGCTGGGAGCAAAGTTTGTATGCATTTGTATAAATATAGCGCTTACATCTGTGAAGATATAAAAGTTTCTTTAAAAAAGTCAATTTTTTTTTTTTTTTTTTTTTTTTTTTTTTTTTATACCACATTGCGTAAATGGGACAAAATATATTAGAAACATTATACTGCAATTAAAAAATTAATATATTGAATATTTGATGCGATCATTCCTTATATGCCATTTCCTTACAATCCCGAGGTAAGATAAAGGAGAATTAAAAACACTGCTTTTTATTAAAAAGCAGAAAACCAACGTTTAAAAATGCACAAATAATACGTGAAAAGCAGCAAACAGCTGTTTAGAATCTACTAGCGAGATTGTTCTTAAGTGCAAGATAGAGCAAGACACATCCTGCTAGAAAAAGCAAGGCTGAGCAAAATGGCAGAGATGCGCCGGCTTATATACCCGATACGGATAGCGAATGCTCCAAAAACAACCAATGAGACAGAAGCAGATAAAAGGACTGAGTGGACAAGTATTGACATCTACCGGAGAACGAGAGAAAAAGACACCTAAAGAGGGGAAATTAAATTAATGCTTTCCGAATACTTGGAAAATCAGGAGTACTAGATAAGTCATTGACTAAAGCGTGAGAATTTTTAATGATGTGGTAAGCTTCCCAAAAATCAAGATCAAGATTCGAAGAACATTTCTGGATAATGACGGCTTTTTAGGTGCGTTCTTAATTATATAAATACGTAGCACCTATAGTCGTCGTTCAGTCCGTCTGTCTGTCCGCATATAACAGCGCAAAAACCACCCAACCGAATCCTTTGAAATTTAAAATATATAATTGTTGCATAATTTTGTCGAGTCATTTCAAATTTTATGAAAATCGGATGTATAGTTTAATTACAGGGACAGTCAAAAGTTTTCTGTTACATTACGGCTAATGGGAAAAATTATTTCAAGTGTATTTTAATGATGTTACAGCCTTTCGAACAGAATGAAATTGATATGCACTTATGGAGTGCACTAAAATATACATTCAGTACAATATGCAGTGCAAAAAATGTTTAGAAAACTAGTTATAGTACGAACGCACCTCATTTGCCACGTTTGAAGTACAACTCGTTTACATTGCTGCACATTTAGATTTTATTTACGCAGCAGAATAGCTATTTTTTTAAACCACGTTTTAATTTTTTTGAAACATTTTTATTTACAGATTTAATAACAAAACAGCAATAAATGAAAAGGCATCGTAATTAAATCTTCCGTCTGTGCATTAAAATACATTTTATTGAATTTCTCTCTTCCCCTCTATCAATATTATGAGTTAGAAGAATTTTATTTAATTACTTCCTTTAAACTGCAGCTGGTTTTACTTATTACCATAAGATAAAATATATAATAATCCAGATTAAGATTTTCACAATAAATGAAAATTTTAATACCTGTCAGATGTTTATGATACAGTTCAGTGAAAGTTAGATATAGTGTTTAAGCATTTATACGGTAAGATATCTTAAATTTATTCGACGAAACTATTCAATAAAATGTTAATAATCTTTCGAAAACTCATTTAGTAGGATAAATTTAGCGGCCATTATTATATACGATTACCATTATCTACAATAGCTAAATTGCAATTGTTCTCGCAAATTATTGTCTGCGGTTACAAAAGAGTTCAAATTTAAATATACCAGCAACATATATACATATATATTGGCGTATACCGTTTGTTCCTGTCTCAAAAATTCAGTGTTATCCAGAGTTGCAGATAAGTAATTTTGTCCCCATTTTGGGGATTTTGAACATTCAGAAGAATTGTATGGGTTACAGATCTGTGGTACAGAAATTTTTGGGGAATATCAACATACGAAAAACTTGGGGAATGTTTTTATTATTTCACATTTTTGACTTAAAGTGTACTTTTAGACATCTAGCAACACTTCGTCAATCCGGAAATAGAAATTTATCAATTACCAATCATTATCTTCTTGCTCATCGTCTACAGTTTACACGTTTTTTAAGTTCTAATTTACTATTATCTAATTCAGCGTTTTTTTAACCTTTTTGTGGTTGATGGCGCACTAAATATATCTGGAATTATTTGCGGCAGACCTGAATATGAAAAATGTAAAATTTGTATGATGCAATATGTATATATACAAAATTTATTCAAAGAGAGGGCTGAGCCTGTTTTCTTGAACACATCAAATCAAAATGAGGTTCCAAAGTCGCTAGAAAATTTCTGATTATTTGATGAATCAAGCAATGAATCTTCAAATAATCTTTAATTTTTAAAAGTATTTCTCGCATTTTGGACTTGATGAAAATGCTGAAAATCCAAATTCCGAGAACCATGAAGATGTAGAAGGCAGAAGAATTTTAATAGCTTTGAAGCTGGTTGCATGGTATAGATTTTTGATAGAAAGCCAAAACTCATCGAATTTTTTCTCGAAGACTGTTGAACGGTAAAACCTACCGTTTACCAAATCAATGAGCTCTTCTTTTCTGTTCTTTTCAAATTTGGTGTGTTGCAACTTACAAATGGGTTCTATTCATACTCATCAACTGAAAGCGAAGGAAAGTAGCTTTTAACACTAAACATACTGATATTTGTTTATACCTATTCCTACCGAAAGTGGTCAAATGGCCCCTATATAAAAAGCTATCTATTTTACGATATTTTGCAAAAAATATACCAGTTGATACGCTTTAGTGTATGAATAAAACCTTTTTATAATCCCTACAAATTGTTTATTTATTAAAGTAAAATAAATTATAATTATGCAAAAAAATTTAGAAAACAATTATTTCATGAAATTAAAAAATTTAATAAACAAATATTGTGCAAATTGGGTTTATCTTCACCACATATTTTTAAGATTATTTCGTTCTCGATATAACCTGAATTGTTCAAACTAGAATCTCATCCGGAATAAAGTCAATTTCTAATTGCACCATCCCACATTAACCCTTTCAGGGGCGGTAATATATTTATGAAACCATTTAATTTTAATTCCCAAACGCCACGATGGCACCAGAATTTTGGTAAAATATTTTCCATTTAATATGTATGTGAAATATAGCCTTTTTCATATTTATAAATAAATTTGTTGGTCAATTCCGGTGCCAATTATTTACTTCAACACTTTAGCATTGAAAATGCTTTGCCCTTGAAAGGGTTAACAAATATGATGTAATGCAGCAGGATAAATAAAGTAATAGCAAAAATACGAAAGTTACTGATGTTCTTACAAAATAAAACATTTATACCTTTATGATTTAACGTAAATTTATTCAGGGGTCAAATGACCCCTAGCGGTAGTTAAGCCTAAAATATTTTTTTCTAGGCAATAAAAGTATTTCAGGGATGAAGCATTTTAAGGAATAATATGATCATATATTTTAATAAAAGTCGTGAAATATAAAGAAATTTCTTAATGTTTTAGTTTGAGAAATTCCAAAAGGGTCTTTTGACCTCCTCGCGGTAGCTTTAGTGTTAAGTGAGGTTTGACATTCGTCAATGGTACTTATAGCTTCGTCTGCAATTTATTTTTTCGACTGAGATTCATTGACACCCGGAAAGCAGTCAGAATGTCCTTTTGATATTTCAGATTTCCATAGTGTTAATTTTTCTTCAAATGACTTGTGTTTTGATGTTGACGTGACGAACCCTCTTCTCGACCGCAAGCTCAGAGTAGATAAAAATGCGCGGAGTTAAGAGATAGATGGAGATGAAGTGTTTTGATTTGGCGCAAAGTTGAAAATGAAACCAGTTAAAACCGGTCAAAATTCAGTTTAAATACTTGCGGCTCCACAGAGTCTATGTGTGGTTCGCTTTAAAAAACTATCCCCGTACAATGAAATTCAACCGTTGTTCCACGTGCCTGTCTTGTTGGGGCCGAATGACGGCAATTTAAATTAGCGCGATAACGGACTTTATATTGTAAACCCTTTTGATCGCTTAATGCATATATATTGTATTAGAACTCTGTGTGTCCGGCCAAAACAAATTCTAATCGAAAGTTGAGAAAGCGAACATCTGCTCCCCGACTTGAAGAAAAACTCATGGTGTAAAAAGAAAGCCCTAATTCGATGGGCACGGATAAAGGGCGCGCCACACACCAGGGAGACAGGCAACAAAAAAGCGTTAGGCATGAGACAATTTCAACCTGTAAACAAAGAAAAAACCGGTTTGAACAGCAGAATTCGCCTCCTGTCTCACGATTTTTGACGCATGTCTCCTTCGCGTGTGGCGCGAACAAGGAAGATAGAACATGATAAGGGGAAAATGTCGTATAGTTGATACAACACTATGCAATTTTAATTATTTATTAAAAACCTTCGCGGCTCGTTTAACAATCTCTCGTGGCACACAGGTTGAGAAACACTGACCTAATTCTAATATCTATTTAACTTTTCGAAATTTGTATTATTTTCTTCAAGAAATTAATCGATTACAATAAAATGTCGGTTTCCAAGTTCGTTGATCGTTTATTATTTCGTTTTCTTGAAAGTGTTTTTTTTTTTTTTTAAAGGCTTGATTTGGGGAGAAATTTAGAGCTTAAATTAGTCAAATACTCTTTATAGTACTAATAAATTTAAATTCAAAAATTTACTTTTTGAGTAGAAGTTGAGTTGGGGGCATTTTAGGAAAAAACTACTGATTTGGATATAATTTCAGAACTTTTGGAGAAATTTACATTCGACTATCTGGTAATACCATCGTAATAGTTACTAAATTTTATTAATTATGCGTCATCCATATTTTCAGTTATGCAGATTTCTTGAATTTTTTCCACCCCCTGTTACTAATATCACATTCCTGTTTCGCGAGTAGTGGCGATCGTATGGTAATTTATTGCCATAAGATCAATGCGACCAGCTTAAGATTTTTGCAATTAATGAAGATTTTAATACCTGAAAGGTTTATGATACTGCTCAATGAAAGTTAAATACTGCGTTTAAGCAATAACACGTTAAAATAATGACATGACATAATTTTTTTTACAAATAGGCCAAAAGTACTTGTACTAACACGCCAAGTTCCAGATCTGGGACTTTCTCTTCGGTAAAAAAAATCCCAAATTTTTCAAAAATGTGAAAAATCGCACTTTTGAGGCTTTGATATCTCTGGTGGGGCACGAGATAAAAATTTGAAGTTCTGGTTTCTGACAGTATTGTATGGTAGTGTTATGCACAAGAAATTTCAGGATGGAAATTTGACTACAAGCTGAGATATGGCTAGGTCAGCATGTCAAAACAATACTGCCAAACAGTTGTTTTGTTGTATTTATCTCCGAGTGTCACTTAAATTTATATTTTTGATTATCTTTAAATAATAGTAACAGAAAATAAAGCCCTTTGAAAAGCTTAGCAATTAATAAAAAAAATAATTATGCCTAAGGCCATACATTTTGTATGGTTTCAGTAATTTTTGTTGCAAGTAATTTTAGTAACTAAAAGAAACCACAGCACTTTTACATAAAGAAAAAAAATATTTTTATACAAGACCTGAGACAAAAACAGAATAGGGAAAGAGAAAGGGTGTTAAGGTTGTCATACTTGTTGAGACATGATCGAACGTTTCAAAACACATTTTTGCTTGTTAGTTTAAAAACCACAATTTTGATCTTTATCAAAATTTTATTTGTAGGAACCAAGTCTTGTCATCGCTTGATAACTTGATTGAAGATCTTGGCCCTGCTGGCCCATAGAAATAAACTTTGAAATCACTATGTGCAAGTCTCACTTCATTAATAATTTCTAGCTTACTTCTTATGCAAAATGTAATTTTTCTGCAGTATAAATTTTTAAAGGGTTTTGGATATCTTTACCTTCTGAAAATTACTTGAGGCTGATGCATGGTAACATTGTGTAATGTTTCATTTACAGGAACATATTTTTGGTAGGAACAAGTTTCAGGGACTAGCAAGCAGCATTAAAATTGTTGTTTTTAAACCAACAATCAGGAATGTGTTTTGGCAAGTTTGATCATGTCTTAACAAATATGCCAACATTAACAGCTTTTCTCTTTCCCTATTCTGTTTTTGTCTCAGGTCTTGTATAAAAATTTTTTTTCTTTATGTAAAAGTGCCGAGGTTTCTTTTAGTTACTAAAATTACTTGCAACAAAAATTAGTGAAACCATACAAAATGTATGGCCTTAGGCATAATTATTTTTTTAATTAATTGCTAAGCTTTTCAAAGGGCTTTATTTTCTGTTACTATTATTTAAAGATAATCAAAAATATAAATTTAAGTGTCACTCGGAGATAAATACAACAAAACAACAGTTTAGCAGTATTGTTTTGACATGTTGACTTTGCCATATCTCAGTTTGTAGTCAAATTTCCATACTGAAATTTCTTGTGCATAAACACTACCATACAATACTCTCAGAAACCAGAACTTCAGATTTTTATCTCGTGCATCACCAGAGATATCAAAGCCTCAAAAGTGCGATTTTTGACATTTTTGAAAAATTTGGGATTTTTTTTAGCGAAGAGAAAGCAAGTCCCAGATCTGGATCTTGGCGTTGAAAATTGCTGCAGACGATGAAACAAAGATGGCCGCCATGCAGAAACAAAAATTAATAAAATTAAAATAATAGTAATTTTGAACTTCCATCATGTTAGGGTTGTTGTACAAAAAATTTCAGATTTTTTTAAAATGGTCGAGCAACCAGTGCTGGACCACTTGAAATCGATTGACCCAGAATCTAATTATCCAAGATTTATTCTCGAACACCTGTCTAACATAAAATCTCTGTAAGGACATAAAACACTCTCATGAAGTGTGCCGTTTCCTAGCAAACTCTGAAACTTTCAGTTAGTCTTCTACTAGCTGTCCTTGTGAACAGATCCAGGTGTCGGATGAGAAATAATCCCGGAGTACCCAAATTGGATTACTGTGGTCTCCTCTCTAAGATGATTCTATAAGCCCAATAAAATACTATAAGCACGAATTGTGTGTTTTTTAACCCTCCGAGCGTCTTGTAAAAGGGTTAAATTGTAATGTTGTTTTCTTGCATTTTGTTTTAAGTGCTAAGAAAATATGATTCTTTCAACATTATAAAAAAAACTCAATTACAAATATGAATGTAATCCTTGAGAGTGTTAATCATTCTTCAATGTATTTAAAATTCATTAAATGTATAAAATTATATTATCTTAAATATTGATTGTATTGCTGTAAAACCTGGAGCTTAGTGAATGGAATATTACACCCCAAACCCTTAAAGGGTTAAGTAAAAGTTTCAGAAACTGCTTCTCCAAGACGTAATTTTAACACACACATATATATTAGGGTGGAGCGTAGAATAAAAATTTTTGAATTCAAAATCAGCCCAGTGTGCAAAAGTTTCGTATTGTATTGCTTATTATGTAAAAAAAAAAAATCCACCTCCTGATTGATATCTTCATGCGCCCCAATGGGCTCGAAATCTCCAAATTTTAACTAAATTACGCTAATTTTCCTGAATGTTAATAGCTATTTAAAAAAAATTAATTTGCTATTGACCCATTGTGGATACAATGCTATTATGTCCCCTTACCATATGGAAAAAGTTTCAAATCCCTTGAACATCATGTTCATGCACCCCAACAGGGTTAGAACATCTTATGAAATCTGAAAAAATCTGACTTATTTCAGGTTTACCTGAAGATATTATTAAATAATAAAAATCAATATATACATAAATGTTTGACATTTTCATTAATTTCGACTACAATATGATATAACAGGTGTTCCTTTTCCATGTTTGCATTTAACTCCTCAGTTTTAATAAGCAAATGATAATTATAATAGGTAAGAGTAATACGCGTTTTTAAATACTTTCAGTTTGTTACTTTGTAATCGCGTTTTGTATCAAAAGTCTTTATTCTGAAACATGACTCAATTTGAGTGCTAATTTATCCTTCCCTTCTATCATATCTAGATACTGATTCAAACGGCTATGTTACTAATTTAACAGTTCTCTCAGTTACTTGTGTGTGACATGGCAATTTCAACAGGTTTAAAACAATTTCAGTGCCAGCACGTAGTGCACCACTCTTGAACCTTTCAATTTCTTCTGACACCAATCTCTTGGCAATTGGAGTCTCCATTCGTTTTTTCACATCTCTCTCTAATCTTTGATTCCCATCAATTAAATTGACATAGTCTGCTGCTTCAAGATCTATATTTCGAACCCTAAACTTCCTTTTATTCCTGTTCTGTAGCGGTCTTCTCTGCTGGTTCTCATTGTTTTCTGTTTTTATGCGTCTAAATACGAGTTCCCTACTGTGCTTCCTACCATCTGCTAACGTAGCAAGGAGTTTTACCCACGAGCGAAATAGTTGTTTTTCTGAATCAGAACGTCAATAATATCCCTCAAATCCGACTCCAGATACATGGAATTAATATAAACAGAATATAAACAGAACTTCAATATAAACAGAAACGGGCGATTGTAACAGCGATATGTGTTCTTCTTTTCTTAGGATGATTCGAAATAATTTCCTATTTTTTCTTGAAACAACATATTGTCTTTACGGCCATAAAAAAACATTGCAGTTAATCAAAAATTCCACTGTGATGATGACATATCCTACCTTAACTTCTCACGTTCCCATCTTACTTTATTTCAGAAATATCAGCATCAGCATCATGGATGATGACAAAGCCAGCAGCAAAGTCATCTACAAAACAAGAATTTCAGGAAGATTACGGTTCCAAAAATAAATTCTGAAGCAAAAGACTGTGTCAATTCAATTGATGGGAATCAAAAATTAGAGAGGGATGTAAAACAACAATTGGAGACTCCAATTACCCAGAGATTGGGGACAGAAGAAATTGAAAGGTTCAAGTATGGTGCACTAGGCGCAGGGATTAAACCTCTTTCAAGTCTGTTGAAATCACCAAGTCACACACAAGCAACTGAAAGAACTGTTAAATTTGTAACAGAGGCCTCCGAAGCAGTATGTGGATATGAAAGAAGTGATGGATACATTCGGACTCAAACTGAGTTCCAGGAGAGAGACTTTTCATACAAAAAGTGCGATTACAATGTACACTGTAAAAAAAAATCTGTGAAGTTACTAAAGTTTTTCTAGGAAACTGGGATTCCTAGAACTTTTCATGTAACGGCAACAACAAAATTTCATGTAACAGACACACTTTTGCGCCGAAAATCAAAAAATCTGTAAGGTTACTAAGAATTTTTTTGGAAACTGGGATTCCGAGAACTTTTCATGTAACTGCAGCCAGGGTTACAAATAAAAGTTAAGTAAGATTACTGAAATTTTAGCAGATTCATTTGTAAAGTTACAGATTTTTGTAGCTTTACAAAAACTAGTTTTGTAGATTTGCAGCTTTTTTCGTACAGTTACAGGTGAAAGTTTAGTAAGCATGTAACTTTACATCTGTAGAACTACAGATTTTTTCTTACAGTGTACAAACTAAAAGTGTTTAAAATCTCATATTATACCTATTCTAATTATTTGAGCTTATTAAAACTGAGGAGTTAAATGTAAATATTGGAAAGGAACATATATAGCCGAAATTAATAAAAATTTGTGTAAATCTTGATTTTTATTATGTAACAGTATCTTCAAGCAAACCTAAAATAAATCAAATTTTGTCAAATTTCATAATGTTTTAACCAGGGATGAGATTTCCGACTTTTTGCATACCAGTATAATCTTAGAGAAAATGTTGTTCTGCTAAATCGCAAAAATGTTCCGATTAAATAAAATAACAATTTCTCTAAGATTATACTGGTATGCAAAAAGTCGAAAATCTCATCCCTGTTTAACCCTGTTGGGGCGTATGAAGATGATGATGTAGGGATTTGAAACTTTTTAAATATGGTAAGGGGACATAATAGCATTGTATCCACAATGGGCCAATAACAAATAATTTTTTTTAATAGCTATTAAAATTCAGGAAAATTAGCGTAATTTAGTTAAAATTATTGGATTTCGCGCCCGTTGGGGCGCATGAAGATGATGTTCAAGGGATTTGAAACTTTTTACAAATGGTAAGGGGACATAACAGCATTGTATTGTATACCCAATGGGCCAATAACAAATAAATTTTTTTAATAGCTATTAAAATTCTGGAAAATTAGCGTAATTTAGCTAAAATTCGAGGATTTCGCGGCCCTTGGGGTGCATGAAGATATCTATTCGGAGGGCGGGATTTTTTTTTTACATAATAAGCAATACAATGCGCAACTTTCGCACACCGGGCCGATTTTGAGTTAAAATTTTTTTATTCTACACTCCACCCTAATATATATATATAAATGTAAAATATCTATTAGATCCAACATCTGAATTTCAAAAAAAAAAAATAATAATAATAATAATATCTAACCATATTCTGTAACCCAGGAAAACCCGATTTGTATCCCTAGTAATAATAATAATAATAATAATTATCATTATTTTTATTATTGTAACCGTGTTAATGGCAAATTTTATTTATGTGCCTTAGTTCTTATGACTTCCACTTTTTAAAATCAAAAAGTAGGCATTTAAAAAAAATTATTTTTATGAATACCAAAAAATCAAACGAAAGAGGTTTCCCCCCCACCCTCTGCCTAAAGAAGTACATTTTTGTGTAAAAAATATATTAACTAACAGCGGTATCCTTACTTTTGAACGCGTGCGCATCATGCCACTGCTCTGCGAGCTGTACCTCGTAGAATCATCTGACACACAAAAGCAATACATATTACAAAAGTCAATGAAATGTTTGTGTCAATGAACCTATTTTAATTGTAATTGATCCAAAGAAAACAAAATGAAATGTCATTTTAAAATCGATGTACGAATTTTGTGCTTTTTCTCAATTTTAAAGTCTTTGAAAAATACTAAACAATTAACTTTTTAACATTATGTTCTTGTCCTCTAAAATAACGATACCGTTTAAAACTTTACTGATGTTTTCATAACTGGTTGATCTGTTCGAACTCTATGCTGTACCATATGTTTAAAAAGTGGTTTTGAAAACAAAGAAAGAAAGGAACAAAAAATCATGCATAAAGAAAATAAAAACTTTTTCCTTTTCAGAAGACTTACAATTACGTTAAAAGGGGTGTAACTTCGTAAATATTTTAAATAATCCAAAAACATTTTAGCGACATAATCTACGTTACTTCAGAGATGCAAAAAATGCCCACACACACACAAATCGAGTTTTCGGATACAACGAAGTAGAATTTCCCCTTAAATACTGTTTTAATTTTATGTTAATTTCTTGCTGAATACTTGGAATGTACTAAAAATTCTATTTCCAGACATGCATATATACACTGCTCAAAACAATTAAAGGATATTTGAAGTTTTATATAAAATAAAGATATAAACGAAATTTTTTTTGCCGAAAATAGAAGAAGAGAATCACAAATGCAAATTTTTCTGGTTTTCAAACTGTGGAGTATGCAAATTTTGAGTTCGACGTCAAAAACGTCGCTTCAGCGGCAGCGAATGAAATTTTACTTTCAACTGGATAAAAGAGAATGAAGACAAGGATGATCGGCATTCAGTGATTGCTTTGTTTCGATGAGTACGATGTCTCAGCGAAGTCATTTGACAGATTCAGAAGCTTTGAGAATTGCTGGTAGGTTAGAAGGGGGCCAAACTCAAACCGAAGTAGCGCAAGCCATTGGAGTGTCACAAAGTGTCATTTCCAGGATCTGGAACCGTTTTTTGGAGAGTGGATGTGCAGGCCGAAGACCAGGGCAAGGTCGTAGACGGGCAACAGCGCCCAATGAAGATCGGTATTTAACGTTAACTGCTCGGAGACACCGAACCATGAACGCTACTCTTCTCCAACAACACCTTCGCTCGGCTACAGGCACCACGATTTCAACTCAGACTGTCCGAAACCGGCTCCATGCTGTAGGTCTGTATGCTCGCCGACCGATGGTATGTGTTAGATTAACATCAAGGCATCGTCGCGACCACAGGGAGTGGGCAACCGAGCATGTCAACTGGAGGAGAAATGAATGGAGCAATATTCTGTTTTCTGACGAGTCCCGTTTTTCTGTGCATCCGGATAATAGGCGTATTTTCATCTGGAGGGACCGTGGCAGTAGGAATAATCCTGCGTTCGTGCACGAAAGTGTCAGATTTGGCGGTGGAGGAGTGTTGGTGTATGGTGGCATCTCCATTGACGGGCGCACTGACCTCTACATCATTCGAGATGGAGCTCTGAATGGTCGCCGATATAGGGATGAGATCCTCAGACCTATTGTAGTCCCTTACGCTGCAGCAATCGGAGATAACTTCATTTTAACTGACGATAACTGCAGGCCACATCGTGCAAACCTGGTGGAGGATTTCCTTTTCGAGGAAGGAATCGTTCGAATGGAATGGCCAGCGTGTTCTCCAGACATGAATCCAATCGAGCACGTTTGGGACGCTCTAGGAAGACGAGTTTCTGGCCGCCAACAACCCCCACAAACTCTCCAAGAACTGGAAAGAGCTCTTCTGGAAGAGTGGGGCAGAATACCCCAACTCGTCATTAATAGCCTCATTGAGTCCATGCCTCAAAGGTGTTCAACGTTGCTGGCCGCCCGTGGAAACCATACCCCCTACTGAAAATGATTTTCTTTGAAGAAAACACCTTTTCTTATTCTTTTTTTCTCATATGCACAAATTGTGTTTTTTTCCTTTAGTACACAAATGCGCAATAAAATGCATTTTTTTCTGCCAAACATGTGTAATTTATTCTCATATAACCTACTATGTTTGTCGACCATGTATCAATCAGCTAAACAGTTTACCAGATACAAAATCCACCTAAAACTGCAATATCCTTTAATTGTTTTGAGCAGTGTATTTTCTTATTTATAGGCTTACATGCGCACGTCTTACTTGTATCTACCTAACACTAACATACAGTTACATCAATGTTTTATGCTTACGAACTTGCATGTAGAGTTACACACAACAATTTTCACTGCATGCAAAATATATAGCAATCATTTTTTTCAACAAATAAGAGTAATAAAGACTTAGGAATTATCCGTAATCTTAATCCTCAACATAACAAACTTACAACATAGTTCAGTTTCATGATCGAGATAACTATATTATTAATTGACACAAAATCTTTCGGCGATTCAGAGCAATAAGCAAATATGTCGCAAAAATATTGCTTACAAGGATGTAATTGCCACTTGTTATTCAAATAAATTAAGATTTATTTTGTTAAAATTTCTCTCTGCTTTATTAACAACACGATATATAGTGCATATATTATTCATTAACTTAGAAGTGTTTCATTAAATTAGTTGTTTTAATCAGAAACTTGATTTACTTACACTTAGCATAAGAATAATAATACCACAGCTTAAGATTTTCATGATCAAGGAATTTTTTAATGTATGTCAAAAGTTTATGATAATACATAAATAAAAGTGAAATACTGCGTTTTGAGCGTTAATACCGAGATATCTTAAATTTATGCGACGAAGCTGAATTAATTGAAATGTAATCCTGAATTCTTCTATACTTTTAAATTTTGCAGCAATTAAGGGTGTATTCGAAAAAATATTTTTCCACCCTCGACAGCTCGAAATTTTCTGATACATTTTCAGACTCATTTTTAAAAGTAAAAACATGAAACTTGCTGGGGTGATTTCTGAAGACATGTTTAATATGCCATGTGATTTCATTTTTAGCTCAATTAATTAGAATTTGATTTTTAAACAATTATTTTCTCAGTAGGACCATTTTTTTTCATTCCCGCTTCGGAAAATTCGGTTCAAAACGCCAACTTTGATAGCATTTTTTACAGTATTTTCTGCATTTATCAAAAAATCAAGAAGCACGGCACATTATGTAGTTTCGAAATAAGAGAATTTCCCAGTTTGATGCGTTTGAGAGCAAAAATGAATTTTAAAATGAATCAGAAAATAAGCAGTTCGGATCGGAATACACCCTTAATCTGATTATTTTGGGAGAGTCTACGTCTTTATATACGCTGACTGGCCAAAATATTAGGAATACACAACACTAACATTGTGATGAACTTTGTCGTTTTATTGTATTTAAAGATTTTGTAAAGCATACAGATATGTTTCTGTATGATCTCGAGTTGTAATGTGCGGCAAATGGTTGCGTTGCATTCCTTCTGTTACTGAATACTTTGCTAGTCCTTCACCTGGCACCTTTTTCATTCTCAAGTGATTTCTGTCCACTATCTTGCTTGAATTTGTTTTGGCTTAGTTGCGATTCCGGGGACTCTGAGACGTTTGCGTCCATTTTTAAAATTTTAGACTTATGTGCATCATAACATACTGAAGACGTTCGCAGATGCGAAATGTAACGTTGATATTGATTGTGTTTTAATGTATGTACCTTTTAGCATAATGTATTTGTTTTTAATACATAATTTGTAATATATATCATGGTTCAATTGTCCAATTTTTAATTAGTTACTTTACCGAAGTTGGGTGAAATTATAGACTGTAATTATGTGTTTAAGTGTTTTAAGATGGAGCGTTTGCGTCTCGGAAGGGAGTTTTTAAACATTACCTTTCTCCGTAATTGTAAAAAAGCGCAAGTTATTCCGAAATTTCTGTGATTTAAAAACAGTTTTATCTTTAAAATATTTCCACAGAAGAAACTTTGTTTTGAAAGACTATCTCTTTTTTTAACCGTAAACATCTTATTATAATTGACATAACAACACGTATAAACATTTTCTATTGATATTAAAAAAAACACTTCTTCATATTTCATACATCCTCGCAAGTACCTCGTAATACCTCGTAGTACATCCACAATTGCTGAGATTGTCCTTATTATTTCCAGTGTGACTGCTCAATGTTAATTTAACATAGTAAAACCTATGGACCTCATAACATTTCTGAGTTCTTCGCACCGTTTTGTCCCTGGTGCCATAAATTTTTTACTCTTTACTAATTCTATTAATATTACAAATTTAAAGTGTGAAAATGTTTGCCTGACGTCAGGAGCAAAACGGATGATAAAATACCTTTGCATATGGGTGGATTATAACACAGAAACAGAGAGTAACATTGGCTGTGTTTTATTTACTTTACTCGAAAATATTTTTTAATAATTCCAAATTTCGCTATTTTCATTGTGAAACAATGGACATATTTGCTATCAAATTTAACATTTTTTTCTTTGTTGTTGCAAAAAATTCAAAAGCCGTAATAATAATTTGTCTACAGCAATTAATTTTCAGTTAAAAGATTTCCACGTCAAAATGAAATTGAAATATATTTTTTTAAAGAATTAAAAAGAAAATGAATATGAGGTCATACTAAAAAATAAAAATGATATTTTCAGACACTTGCTGGTAATGGGAGGAACGTTAATATGAGTAAACACAGAAGGCAGGTGAAGATGACGTCATATTCAAAGCAAAAATTTTAAATATACTTTACCTATACTGTTTTTTAAGCATGAATATCAGTTACATACAGAAGAGAATTCTCTGTCATACAGGATGGCCTGATTGAAAGAAAATGAAAAAAGAGATTTCGCTTGGGATAAAAGTTTCGTTTGAATATATAATAATGGCATAGATAAATGATATGGAATAGAGTGTACTTATTCAACACAATTTACTTTTGTATTTATAGCGCCTTGTTGGAAGGAAATAGGGTAACCCAATTTAAGAAAAACTGATTTTTTTATGTTTCACAGTATGATAGCAAATGTATATAAAATAGTTGAAACAGATTGAACAACAATTTTAATTTGTATTTATGTAACGTCCCCTAGTACAAAATAGCATAACAATTTTTTAATTGATTTTTTATGGGGTTTTTTTCTTATAAATTATCAGAATAAATTTATGCCATGGAAAACATGATGTTTAATAAAAATTTTCCTATGACAGGTTTTTTGAGCTGATAGCGCCCCTGGTGGGAGCATAACTAAAATTTTAAAATGCGTTTTTTTATGTATTCCAATGTACCCCAATCATACCTCAAGTTAAAATTAGGTAATAATTTGTCTTGCGTTAATATAAGACCCCTGTGAGGAAACTGGATAACCTTATTTAAGTAAAACTTTTTTTTTTTAATCTTTTTTTGCTGTATGACAGTTATACTGCAGTTAAATATAACACTGGAAGTAATTTGACCCAACTATAACTTGCATTACTGCGCTAGTGTACCATTTTGGATTAATCATTGGTAAGTTTACATCACAAATTGTGATGCGATACCCCATAAATCAAATCCTAATTATAGTACCCTCTGCTAATTTTGAAATGAATTCGTCTGAATGCAGTCGTTATTAAAAAAACTTGATATATTAAACAAAAACACAATTTGCAGAAAAAAGCAATTTATTTCTTACATTGTTTAGGGCCGAGAAGGGATACATATTAAGATATTTCGTTTACTTGCTTCTGTAATTAATGTTAAATTTTTATAACAAACATGGTTAGACCAAATGAACTTTAAAAACAAAATCAAACAATATGATACTTAAACTATCCTAAAAACTTGGATTCCGTTCAAATAAAAAGGAAATAAATCTTATGACTTTTTCCTCTTTTAAGCTCCACAAGCTGTAAATGTTTATATTGCTGATTTTGTTTTATGTTTATGATGAGTGTATACAACATGATAAGGTGCATGAAAAATACAAACCTTTACGAAAGATCTAAGATTTGTTTCCTTTTTATTTGAACGGAATTTAAGTTTTAAAGGTAGTTTAAGTATCATATTGTTTAAATTTTATTATTATTTTTAAGTTCATTTGGTTCAACCGTATTTGTTACAAAAATTTAACATTAATTGTGGAACCAAGTGAATGAAATTTCTAAATGTCTTTCTTCTCCGGCCTAAACAATGTAGGAAATATTAAAAAAAAAAAAAAAATCAAATCATAAATCGAAATGAAATATTTAACCTTGATTCAATCATAAAATACACAATATGAGCTTTAAAAAGCTAACTGTATTACTTAACCCTTTATCTACTGACGGTACTTATAAGTAAAAATAAAATAACTTGTTATAAAATTCATTTAATACATCGATTAGTAGTAATACAGTTTAGAATGAGAATAGAATTACTTTATCTTGTTTCAAAAGCATTATTAGTTACACAAAACAAAAATATTTTTAAAAGGATAATTTCTTTTGCCTTTGCATCTTTTTACCTTCCTTGGTGTTGGGGGGGGGGGGGATTTTTCAATTCGGAAATATTTCTATATTTCTACTGTAAGGACTTTGCACATTTCCTTATTTGTACATTTCCTAATTCTACAGAATACTAAGAAAAAGATTTCAAATAAAAGATTTGAGTGGGGTTATAAATATTCCACAAAATTCCTAAAAACTCAAATTTAATTAATCCTTCTAAATCCCTCAATCCTTCTAAAATCCTTCTAAAATTTATTAAATGATTATGCAAATCTTCTAATGCAGTTTTAAAAATTCACAAAAATGCTTTAGAGATAAAATTGTCATGAATTCATAATTCAGTACATAAAGGGTTAAAAAGCGACTAAAATAATAAAACAGGTGTTACAAGTTAAACATATAAATGTTATTTGAAACTTCTTAGTACTTACGGCCAACATTTACTGAGACCATCATCAGAGAATATTTTAATAACCAATTACTGTTCATTTATACAATACAAATAGGTCACTTCATTTTGAAATGAGAGAGCCATTAATTATTAGAGTTGAAAGTAGAAGTAGCAGTCCCTTGGATTGAACTTAAGTAGAGAAAGATATATATCAATGGAATAAATGGAACTGCAGTTAATATATATTTAGTAATATATATATATTAGTAATAATACAGTTTAGAATGAGTTATAGATACTTTACTTTATCTTGTTCCAAAAGCATTATTGGTTGTATAAAACAAATATATTTTTAAAAGGATTATCTCTTTTGCCTTTGGATCTTTTCCGCTTTCTTGACATTGAAAGATTGGAGAGATAAAGTTTCAGTTCGGAAATATTTCTTTATTTGTATTGTAAGAAAATTATATTATTACATTTCCAAATCCTATACAATAGTAAAAAATATTATAAATAAAAGATATCAGTATCCCTATAAATTGAAAATTAATTAATTAATTATTATAGGCAAAATCCTTCTAAAATTTATTAAATGATTGTGTAAATATTCATTTAGTTTCAAAAATTCACGAAAAATGCTTCAGAAGATGAAATTTTCATGAATTCATTTTATTGCAGAGTTTTATAGATCTTCAACTTTTCATCCAATGTGTTCTAATCAAATGAAATTTATTAAAAAGCTTTATTTTTTTTTTACGAATGTAGGAAATGCATAAGCTCTAAAATTTTTAAAATACTCAGAGCAACGGTTGCGAAATTTAACATTCAAGAAGGATTTTCAAAAGATTAACTACGCTTTAATAAATTCAGTTTCGTTGCATAATTTTAAGATATCCCAGCATTAATGCTTAAAACGCAGTATTTCATTTTCGTTGGGAGATTTGACACATATTAAAATTTTCATTGATCGTGAAATTCATCGGCTGAGTTTTATTCATCTTATGGTTGTAAATATAAGTAATAAAATTTTTCTGACTTATAAGGTTTGAGAATATTAAGAATAGAGTAATCTCAACAAAATATTTGACGACACGTCCGTTCACATATTATTATTTAAGACTAGCTGACCGTCCCGGCGTTGCCCGGGTCCGTGATAATAACTTTAAATGAACCTACAATTTGTACAATTAATTCCATTTCGTCTGAATTTATATTTTTAAATAAAAAAAATCGCGAAGAAATATTCAATTGAAAGTATACTATTTAGTTTTTTTTTTCGTCGAAATTTTGACACATTTTATTTTGTAAAAAAATATTTCTACCCAACCGAATGTTTCGAATTTTTTTAGATGATGCAAATTTAGTGTATTGAGATGGTCTAAAAAGGTTGTGTTAAAATACGGACGTTTAGATACTTTTAGCGTAGAAAAAATATCGTCTCCGTGTGGCGCGAAGTGATCTGCATTCGCAAGTGTATTTGAAAGGGTTAAAATTCATGTTTTTTCAAACTGATTGCACCATCAATTAGAAGAAGGTTTCAGCTTTAAGGGCATGTTTTTAGTTTGTAGGTGTCTCTAAAATTGCGCCCCGTAGGGGTGTTAACGTAAGGGGGAAAACACTTTTTCGGAAAAAACGACCTTTTTACATTCTTCTATCTTCAAAAGAAGAAAGTATTGTAATCGAAATTTTTTTTGACTTCCAGTTTTCGACGGATTTACACGTTTTAGGGGTCAGAGATCCCCAAAAACATGTTTATAGAAAATGTCTGTCTGTCCGTGTGTCTGTCGCCATTGTACCATCAAAAAGTGTATGAAGTTATGCATAGAATTGAACCAAATTTTTATTGTAATGTTTTTGGATATGGCAGGCAGGACCTCCCTGAATTTGGAAAAAAATCGCCGCTAGGGGGCGCTGTAATAGCTATTTTGCATATTGTACCATCGAAAAGTGTATGAAGTTATGCATAGAATTGAACCAAATTTTTATTTTAAGTTCTTGGCTATGACAAGCAGGTCCTTCCTTAATTTGGAAAAAAATCGCCGGTAGGGGGCGCTTTAATAGCGATTTTTGTGCTATTTTGAATATTGTACCATCGAAAAGTGTATGAAGTTATGCATAGAATTGAGCCAAATTTTTTGTGTTTCTTTTTGGTCATGGCATGAAGGTCCTCCCTGAATTTGGAAAAATTCCGCTGAAAGGGGGCGCTATAATTACGATATCTGTACCATTTTCTTTATTGTACAATCGAAAAGTGTATAAAATTATGCATACAATTGAACCAAATTTTTTGTGCATGTTTTTGGCTTTGGCGTACAGGTCCGCCTTGAATGTGGAAATATCGCGCGGTAAAGGGGCTCTGTGATTGCGATTTTTGTATACTTTTTTCTTGATTTTTCGTAGTTCTATTGTCCATCGGCGGCTCGTGCAAGGGCGGGAACTCACTTCCTGCTAAGCCAGCTATTCGCAAACATCTGATAACAACAGAATAAGGAAAAACTATTAATTTTAACAAATATCATGATATAGATTAACTCGTTTTTGTTCATTTAATTGACTGAAGCAGGAATTTAAGATAAATTCAAAGTTGGTATAGTAATGAACTAATAATATTAAAGTATTAACATGTGTAACTAGTTTTTGAAATATTAAGATGTATAAGATAGAAGAAAGTTTTGGGATTGGCACATCCAACTAGTTTGTGTTTGTTTTTGGTCATGGCACGAAAGTCCTCCCTGAATTTAGAAAACTTCCTCCGGAAGGGGGCGCTATAATTGTGATGTCTGTACCATTTTCATTATTGTATCATTGAAAAGTGTATGAATTTATGTATATAATTGAACCAATTTTTTTGTGTATGTTTCTGGCTCTGGCAAGCAAGCCTTCCCAGAACGTGAAAAAATTCTGCCAGAAGGGGGCGCTATAACTCGATCTCTGTGCCATTTTCATTATTGTACCATCGAGAAGTGTATGAATTTATGCATAGAATTGAACCAAATTTTTTGTGTATGTTTTTGGCTATGGCCAACAGGTCCTCCTTGAATTTGGAAATATCGCGCTGTAAAGGGGCTCTGTGATAGCGATTTTTATATACTTTTCTTGATTTTTCGTAGTTCTATTGTCCATTGGTGGCTCGTGCAAAGGCGGGAACTCGCTTCCTGCTAAGCCGGTTATTCGCGAACATCTGATAACACATCTGATAACAACAGAATAAGGAAAAACTATTAATTTTAACAAATATCATAATATAGATTAACTCGTTTTTAGTTCGTTTAATTAACTGAAGCAGAAATTTAAGATGAAAATCAAAGTTGGTATAGTATTGAACTAATAATATTGAAATATTAACATGTGTAACTAGTTTTTGAAATATTAAGATGTATAAGATAGAAGAATGTTTTGGGATTGGCACATCCAACTAGTTTATTTTTATTTTTTCCAGTGGTTAGATACTTTTTCGAATTCATTGCGGCATTTTAGAGATAAGTGTACGATCTTTCAAAATATGTATTCCAATTTGAACTATGCCCAATGGTTTGGTCGATTTCGATTAAAACAAAATTATTAAAAATCACAAATAAAATCGAAAAGCGGTTCTTCGCCTTTTCCCGATGCGTCAATGGGTTTGTGGGCATGTACGAGAGCTTTTCGGAGCTCGTGATGAAAAAAGAAAATGTTTAATGACGGTTCCTTGTCGTTTTTAATTAATATCTCGATTAATTAACAAAATATCAAAATTCTGAGTCTCAGGTGCATTGGGTGCCTTGAGCTATCTTCACAAAAATTGTCAAGCTCGTGCATGACGTAGATTTTTCTAGCCACACACAGAGAACTTTCCTTCATTAGTATAGATGAAGCAATTGCAGTCGAACTCGGTTAATACGAGAAGCAAGGAAATTATAAAAGTTCTTGTATTAATAATTACTCGTAATATTCATGAAAATAATAAAATCTTAAAGATACGCAAATCTTTAAACTAGTCACTACTATTCATTACTCTATTTTCCATGCATAAAATTAACTTACTGTCATAAAAATAACATAAAATACTCAGTCTTACCATTGTGAATGTGATTTTCTTTAGGCGGGTCTTTTCTTTTGACAAAAACCCAGTACTGAAGTCAAACCCTTTAAAGAATTAGTAATTACAGTGGGAATGAACGATATAAAGTAGTGCAATTTATCACTTTCCTTTTTCTGGGAAAAACTCGGCAAACACTGCAATAGTTACTTGAATTTTCGAGCTATTGGTTTCCCATATCCTGTCCTTTTTAACAGAGCAATAACTGACATGAAAAGTCTAATTATTGTGACCAGAGTCTGGATTTAAAGAAACAAATGCACTATCTGGCCATAGGTGACCAGTCACTTGCGATTTTAGACGTTTAGTTAAATATCTATAAAAATACATGAGGAATTAACCTGAAACTGCAGTTATGTAAACAGTATAGTATGAGTCATATATTTCCGCAAAATTGTTTTCTCGAAACTCCATAGGGGACCGTCAACAAATTGAAAAAGAACTAATATTTTTTGGATAACCCTGTAAAAACTAATGTAGCAAAAGCGTTCAAACTCGAGATTATTAATAATTGGCTTCGTATAATACACTGTGTTCATTTTTATGAGGATAGCATGTATACTCGTAGAGAAATTAAGATTTTTATAAAAACAGTCCCAAATTTCGCTAAGTTTTTTACTTATAATTTGCAGAGTTCTTAACATAAAAAAATTCTTTTCAGAAAATATGAAAAACAACATTATACACAAAATTCTGCAATCAGAATTAAAAAATAATAAAAATTGGATGAAAAATGAGCAGGTTTACTAAAAAAAAAAAGTTTCACTGCGCATGCGCGAATGCAATCAAAATATAATGTGCATAATGCATTAGCTCAATATATAGAGCAACTTTTGTGAAAGTCTCAAAATCATAGCTTGAAAATTTTGAAAATCATCGTCGACAGAATAAGCTCGAAATCCGTTGTTCCCAAAAGGAAGCAAAAAGATGAGGGGTTGTATCCAAATATACGCCAAATATTGTGTACGCTATCTTGGCACTAATCAACAGATATTTGATACAACCCCTCATCTTTTTGGGAACAACGGATTTCGAGGTTATTCTATCGACGATAATTTTCAGAATTTTCAAGCTATGATTTTGAAACTTTTACAAAAGTTGCTCTATATACTTAGCCAATACATTATGTATATTATATTTTGATTTCATTCGCGCATGCGCAGTAAAACAATTTTTAGTAAACCTGCTCATTTTTCATCCAATTTTTATTATTTTTTAATTCTGATTACAGGATATTGTGTACAATGTTGTTTGCCATATTTTCTAAAAAGAACTTTCTTTTATGCTAAGAACTCTGCCAATTATTAGAAAAACACTTGGCGAAATTTCGGACTGCTTTTATACGAGGGTTGAAGTATATTTAATAGTATATTTATACATCTGAGTAAATATTTTCAAATCGGAGTTGTTGATTTACAAAGAATTAAAGTTGAAATTCTGTGTGTTACATCTGGTGAATTACTACATTTTCAAAGATATTTGTAATATTTAAATATTATCGCTGAGAAAGAACAGTGTCAAAAATCACATTGAAATGAATAGAAGTTTTGCTCTTATTAGCCTTGATCTTGCTGTTGTAGCTCGCAAAAAGCGTGAAAATCTTAATATATAAATGATGAGTGGACCACTTATTCCTTATGCAACGATGCCAAGCTATACTGCTTCCGGCTGAACTTTCACTCATCAATTTCAAGATGCCATATGTCTTTTTCTAGAAACAAGTAAGCTAAAGAACATAATCAATAAATACTTTGTAGATCAAAATGGCCAGTGGCAAGAATATTAGCAGACGACAATAATCAAATAGCAAGATTAAGTGAAGAGGATCATACGTCATTCTTAATGTACAGATTGCAGATTTCTCGTTTTAACCGTGCTCAGCCATGTCGTATTAAACGAGTTCGGCTGTATATATCTATACTAATAAAAGAACAAATCTCTCTGTCTGTCTGTGTGCGATGGCTAGCGAAATCTACCGCACATAGAAGTCTGAAAATTTAGGTGAGGATAGTCCAAGACAGGTCCTGATGCATCTGAGGCTCGGATCTTTAATTTTTAAGGCCCGAGGCCCCTGAGCCTCTTTAAGTTTTTATGCACTAAATTCTTAATATCTTGCTCTCTTTTAATCCAATCTCCTTCGTTTTGCAAGACATTTCTCCATATAGTAATTCTCGTCTTTCTATGACCCTGGACTCTTGGGAACCGAAACAGAGCCCCTTGAAGTTTTTGTGCAAATAAATTGTTAATAAATTGCTTCCTTTTAATCCGATCTTCCTTTTTGGGATTTTCTTTTCCATTTAGTTATTCTGACGTTTCTACATTCCAGTTAAGACCGTGAGGCCCCAGAGCCCCTTGAATTTTTGTGCACCAAGCAACTTTCACACACTAATTTTCTGACCTTCACTGTGCATAATTTTAAAGTTGAGTCTTGAACTTTTCTTCCTGGACCGACTCTAGGGCCTTGTTTAAAGCATTTACCCAATTTTTTACGCATTTCATTAAAATATTATTCTAAAGATAATTAATACACTATGCTTAATTTTGACTACTTGTAGATCTAAATCGTTAAGTACTAAGGCAGTTCAACATGTTTTCATGTTAGAGAATTGCTTTTAACTATCAGTTGGCCCCTTTTTGGGCCGTCTATTATAGCTCCCTTAAAAATGGTTCAATTCAGCAGCTTTTTTTTTCCAACAACTTCTTAGGTCCTCCAGATAGTACATGAAGGACAAAAAATTTCTCAGACTTCAGCTACCACCAATTTTGAACATTAATCGCTTTCTTGGGGCCCTTGGTACTACTTTTTTCAAAAATGATCCGAACTGCATGTAATTTTCTTTAACATAGTTCTAGCTTCCGCCGATTATTTTAAAAACTACTAAAAATATATTTATGCCCAACTACATGCCAATTAAGACCCTGACCCACTTGAAGCGCGGTACCGAACCTTTTGCAGTTTTTGTATCATAAATTGCTAATAAATTGCCCCCTTTTAATCCGTTCTTCATTTTTGGAACCATTTTTCCATTTAATTATTCTCAAGTTTCTACATTTCAGTTAAGACTCTGGGGACTGCAATGGTCCCGTAGGCCCGGTCCAGGGTCCTTGAACTTTTTGTGTGCCATGCATCCCCCCCCCCCCCCACACACACACCTAATATTCTCATCTTCTCAGTGCAAAATTTTAAAGTTGAGTCTTGGATTTTTCTTCCAGGACCAACACCTTCATATTTTTATTGGGGCCCTGGGGACTTTTTTAAAGCACATTCTCATTTTTTATGCATTTCTTTAAAATATGCCATACCCTATGTTTAATTTTGACTAGTTGTAGATCTAAAGCGTTAAGTACTAAGACATTTTAATAAGTTTTCATGATAGGGCCCTGCTTTTAACTATCAGTTGGTTCCTTTTGGTCCCCCTATTATAGCTCCATTAAAATGGTCCAATTCACTAGCTTATTTTAAAAACTTCTTCGGTCCTTCAGTTACTATATGAAAGACAAAAAAATTCTAAGACTTCAGCTACCACCAATTTTGAATATTAATCTCCTTCTTGGGACCTTTGTTGCAGCTTCTTAAAAAACGAACCGATTTTATTACAATTTTCTGTAACATAGTTTTAGTGTCCTCCAGCTACTTTAAAACTACATTCCAGTTAAGATCCTGGCCCCTATCTCATTTTTCGGCAAAAACTTACTTTTACTCACTACAGCCGTAAATTAAAAATCGCGTTATTTAAATTTAACTTTAGATAAGGGATTTCATACCTTTATTAAATATCGTGTTAAAGTTAAAAGTATTTTGTGAAATTTACAGGAGGGGTGAAATTTACCTCACCGCTTGGGAGCGCATTCTTTCCTCGTGTTCTAAGGTCCTAATTTCACGGGGTTTGGTTCCTTCCACTTAGATTACCATTCGGTTACTTTCTGTAATGCGAAATTTTATCTTAGACTTCAGTTACCAACACTTTCGAACATTAATAGATTATTATTATTATTTTTTTTTTTTTTGGGGGGGGGTGTCTATAGGCTGGATTACTACGAAGTTTGGCTCACTCAACTTAGTTTTTGGTTGTCCCCAGTATGTGCTGAGCACTTCCGGTGCATGCTACTTTAGGTAGCATGGCACCAGGTCCCAGAATCTTTGAAAAAAAGAGGTTTATTTGGAACATAGTAGACGTTGCGGAAGGAAATGGGGTTCCCGAAACTAGGTTCATTTAAAATATTTTCAAAAGATATAAAATCATACAAACTTGAGTTCTGTTTATGGTTATTATAACGGGCCCCGGGGAACGCCGGGAGGGTCAGCTAGTTTGAATATAAATGAGAATATGCATGTTTATTATTCAACATGAAACATTAATTCATATTCGAGAAATAATCAGAGAGTATTTAATTTTTCATAACAGCATTAATATATAAAAATATTAAAAAGCAGTAAACCAACGTTTAAAATGCACAAATAATGCGTGAAAAGCAGCAAACAGCTGTTTCGAATCTACTAGCTAGATTCTTCTTCAGTGCAAGAAAGGGAAAAGGGAACAGCGTGCTAGAAAAAGCAAGGCTGAGCAAAATGATAGACAGAGACGCGCTGCCTTATATACCCTATGCGGGTAGCGAAAGCGCCAGAGACAACCAATGAGAGAGAAGCAGTGGAAACGACTGGGTGGACAAGTAGCGATATCTACCGGAGAAGGAGAGAAAAAGAAACCAAAAAAAGGGGAAATTAAATTAATGATTTCCAAATACTTGGAAAATCAGGAGTACTAGATAAGTCATTGACTAAAGAGTGAGAATTTTTAATGATGTGGTAAGCTTCCCAAAAATCAAGATCAAGGTTAGAAGAACATTTTTGATAATGGTGGCTGAGGAAAAATCGAACCTATGTTGAGAAGACCAAGAATGTTGAGCAATAGAAGAACGTTTGAGATCCTGATTTTTAACATAACCTTTTAAACGAAATCTAAGAGCACGTTTAGTCTGGCCGATATATAAGAAAGGCTACACTGGCAAGAGATGAACTGAAGAAGAATCTCGCTAGTAGATTCGAAACAGCTGTTTGCTGCTTTTCACGCATTATTTGTGCATTTTAAACGTTGGTTTATTGTTTTTTAATATTCCTGCACAAAGGCTTTAATTACTATTTTAATATAAAAATATGTTGATGCGCACAACATATTTTAGTAGAACGTTAGCGCACAACAGACATTAGTCATAATGTGTACTGTGTGCCGTGCGCTGCAGCATAGTGCACAACATACATTACCCGAATTCAGAAATATACTTTCAGATTTTGGATTATTATAACACGAGCCTTGGAGCACTTTAATGTAGGTAACAATACATGACTGCCACAAAAACTCATACATGAAAAACAATTCCTTCAAGTGGGTTTTATTTTTGGGTAAAAATACTTGTTACTTTCAAACTTTTAATTATTACTTTTATATGTTGAAAAAAAAGAGTTTTTATAATCATTATATGTATTCAAAGAAGTTCTATGTATGCATGTAAGGAGTTGTAAGATTATGCACACTATACGAATATGCATGTTAAGCATACATATCCATCTTATATAGGAAGGTATATAAGTAAGAAGATAATGCATTATGTATGGAGTGTTTAGGATTAAGATAATTTAAAAACTAAAAAGTTTTTGCCAATCAGAATACTTTGGGTCGCAAATAAATTTTCAAATAAGGCAGTTGCTCCGCTATCTTGTTTTTATATATATAATTTTCAGTCTAGTATAATTATTAAAAATATTTGCATTTTACCAACTTAATAAATATGCTCTCAAAACATCGCAAAATTTAACAGAATTTGTAAATGACTATAAGATTTTAATGAATTCAATTTTGTCGCTTAATTTTAAAATACCTTAGTATTAACGTTTAAAAGGCAGTATTTCACTTTTGTTGAGCCTCATCATACATATAATATCATAAGACGAAACGCAATTTTTCACCTTGATTCAACATAAAATAAACAATGTAAACATTAAAAAGGCCCACAATCTTACTTAAAAGGCGACTAATGTAATGAAAAAGATGTTACAAGTTTAAAATATACATTTTATTTAAAATTTCTTAGTACTTTCAAGCCTTCCAGGCTCATCATCAGAGAATATCTTAATAACTAAATGTTGTTTTATTTATACAAATATTTCACTTTGTTTTGAAAATGAGAGAGCCAATAATTACTAGAGTTGAAAGTAAAAGTAGGAGTAGCAAATTGCTACTGCTATTTCATATTTGTACATTTTTTCATATTTGTACATTTCTTTTCATTCTTAGTACTTTCAAGCCTGGAAGGCTTGAAAGTACTAAGAAGTTTTAAATAAAATGCATATTTTAAACTTGTAACATCTTTTTCATTACATTAGTCGCCTTTTTTAGTAAGATTGTGGACCTTTTTAATGTTCACATTTTCGACAGATATTAAAATTTGCGTTGACCGTGGGAAATCTTAAGGAGAGTATTGTTGATCTTGTGATACTAAATGAAACTAGATGCAATTTATAAGAAATAATTTAATGAAACTTTTCTAATTTATAGGGAGCATCACAAGTAAAGTGGTAAACACGTTCTTGTTTAAAACTGTTATACGACACAGTTGCTTAGTGCTTTAAATTGACAAAAAAACATCGTGTCATTTATGATAAAAGAATCCTGATCATGAAAATAAATCATTGTTTTATAGATTGCTGTGCCGCGTTAAGCATAATTCTCATTAGTTACTATTATTTTCATTATTTTCTTTTACTGAAAATATTGTTGTTATGAATATTTAAGTATCAAGCCCGTATTTAGGCATATGCAACATGTACAGTTGCGTAGGGAATAAAAATTTGGAAGGAGGGGGGGGGGGGACAGAAATTTGAAGAATGTAAAACATAGTCAGAAGTAAAAAATAGTTCATTTTGTTGCTTATTTTCTTATTTAGAAATTTTTCGGTAGTTAATAAAACTAGCATTTCAGGGTCTTGCATTTTGAGGGGTTGAAGCAGTATTTGAATCGGAGCATAAAGAAAAATTTGAAAAGAAATTTTTTGAAAGAATTTTTTTAAAGAAATATATTTGAAATTATTTGCAGAGTATGATTATTTTTTGTCTGACCATTTTTCCTTTTTTATATACCTGGAAAAGGATCTACATGTCATCGGTAACCTAATGAAGGTTTAGTATGTCTAATGGATAAGCGAGATAAATGAGGCAGATTCCAGTCTCTTCTAAAAACTGCCATACTTTATTATTATGCTAAAAGGTACACACATTAAAACACAATCAACATCAACGTTTTATTTCGCATCTGCGAACGTCTTCAGGATGCTATGATACACACTAAGTCTTAAATTTTAAATTGAACGCAAACGTCTCGGAGTCTTGGAGGAAACTTAACAGGAGCGCGCACCAAACGTCAAGAGTAAACCATCCCAGCTATGGAAAAGAGTGGTGAGGGTGGGGGGGGGGGGGGAGTTAAATTTAACTGTCTCCAAAAATGGTTTATAACAAATTATGCCATATTTTATTAATGCTTTAGGAGAAATCATCGTTACAAATTTGTTGTCTAAGTTTAATAATCCTAATGGACTGTAAAATTTTGTTGAGATATGGATTCTTGAACGGAATTATGATTCTTGCTTCATCAAAGGCAACCTTGCTACCATCATTAGCAAAACAAAATCTTGTGAGAGCTTTATTTAGTTTCGATTGTAAAATATCCCTCTTGTGCTCTCTTAGTCTCTCTGAAAATTTTCTTTTAGTTTCCCCGATATAAACCATTCTTTCTTTATTTGGGGTGTAATTGGAATTTTATACACACCAGCTTTTTGATGATTCAAGATTTCATCTATATTATTACTAAGAATTTGAATCAGGTATGAGGGGCGGGGGGGGGAGAGCTACTAATTTTATATTGTATGCTTGAATAATCTGCTTTAGTTTTTCATATAAAATGGGAATATAAAGCATACTCCTGTATTTGATAGGTAAACTATTAATTAATCACTGGCCTGACTGAGGGGGGGGGGGTACTAAAGTGCCAAATAATCTTGTCAATCTGAGAGCTTTTAAAACCATGATCTAATGCGTATTTCTTAATGAAATCAATTTCAGTGCTAAGCTGACAATCTGAACAAATATTATAAGTTAGTCTGATAAAGGACTGAAAAGCAGCAATTCTATATTTGAAAGGAAAATTCGTACAAAAAGATATTACTGTAATCTCTTTTAACGGTTTTCTGTGAACTGAAAAGGTAAAATGCATGTTGCAACGGCTAATTTGAATGTCAAGAAAATACAAACTTTCATCCAGTTCAGTTTCAAGGGTAAACTTGATGCTATCACTTAAATTATTGACCTCATGAAGAAAAACCTGTAAATCTGGAAGAGGGTAAGTCCATAAGTTGAACACGTCATCCACCTATTTTATACAACACACGGGTTTCTTCTTAAATGAACTAAAAATTTTCTTTTCCAAAGGTTTAAGTGCAAATTCAGTGAAAAAACTTGAAACGGGTGAACCCATTGGTGCCTCATGAAGCTGCCTGTAGGTAACACCATTACATACGAAAATATTTCTCAAAACTATGAGATTCAGACCAGCCTCTAGTGAAGTTTTAATTTCATCAGTTAAACCAGGATTGCAATCAATCAATGAAAAAATATAACTTATAACCCTATCGATATTAATTGAAGGAAATAATGAAATGACGTCTAAACTCGCCATAACTGTATTAGCGTCAAGAGGGTATTGTTTAATTTTATCCATGAAATCAACCGTAGACCCAATAACATAGTCGGAAACCGGAAGGATTGATTAAAAAAATATAACAAATGCTTTCTCTAAAAAATTAAAAAGGGTATACAATAGGCCTAAGTGGTAAATTTAATTCATGATCTTTTAGTCTTCCAGTGAGCATCGATGTAATTCCAGTGTAATTAACGATTTAATAATATCAGGCATATATCATTCCGAACCAACTCCTGCACTTTCCTAAAAATGGAAGAGTTTAAATCTTTATTAAGAACTTCACAACCCATCAGCAATACAATCTTCCAACTTCGTAATGTAATCTGTCTAAGACGGTAATTTTATTAGTTTTATCCGTTTTGATAAAAATGATACTAGGATCTTTCTTTAATTTCTTAACCCGGGAGAACTCGCTAGTGAGAATTTCTCTCACGGTGCCCAATTGCTTTTCTTTTACTTTACATTCGCTTAATCAACTTTTTTTTTTTTTTTTGCTTGGCTTAGTACTTTTACTCACAAATAGTTAAAATAATTGAAGTAACATTTTAAAATTTTAATTAAAATGAAAAATGGTTTAAATAAGAGTCTTAAAAAAAGTACGATGGTGAGAGAAAATCTCATGCAGCGAGTTCTCCCGGGTTGACTGTAATCAATAATGAACGTTCAGTTCTGTCCTGTTTATAGGAAACTCTCTAACTTGTACAGTCGTGGAAAAAAAAAAAAAATAAACACCCCTACTAACTCCTCAACAAATTATCGTAGAAGAAATTTACTGGTACCGAACGATTGGAAATAAAGTCACTTTTAAATGATGTATATAAAATTTGCTTTGGGGGCCATCTACATACTAAAACGAAACTTTGTTTTTTTCAATAGAAGTACACCATTCTGACAGCATAAATGAACTCTACACCCTTCAATTAGCCCCAAAACAAATTTTTATGCAATTCGTACCATAAGTTTCCGAGAAATTATTTATTTAAAAACGAGCGTATTTTAAGGGCTGTATCCAAATTGAAGTTCCATACTTGATTGTGTTAACCGAGAGGCACCTGAAGCGCCACTCAAGGAATCAATGAAGCCTGTTAGATTACAGAATAGCGGAATGAATTTCAAAATATCTACTCACTTCTATCATAGACGGCCCCTTAAACCATCATTTTGCCGTTTTTTAGGCATAACTTGAAAATGTGAAAAAGAAAAATGTGAAATTTTTGATTTCCATAAAGCAGGTCTTAATAAATCTAAATCCATAAAAAAAATTGTAGGTTGCAATTCATAATTTTTTCGAATATTAATTTCATAATTCATAATTCATATCATAAAATTATAAAAATATGCAAATTCAGCGTATTTATGTTTGGGTATATTAGTATTATTGCTACAAAAAAAAAAAAAAAAAAAAAAAAATTAGCACATTAGGAGCATAATTCCAGGAGATATAAATAAAAATATGAAAATTCAATTTAACGTTACAAGCACTAAATTTTGAATGTTTATAATTCAAAAACTTATCATTCAAATGACCTGAAATTCGGTGTCTAGGCATAATTTGAAACGAAGATTTGAAATATCGCGTTAAAATTGGGTATTGCCATTAAAAAAAATGAAGTTTGGATTCGTTTTAATATGTAGATGGCCCCTAAGAAAATTTTATATACATCATTTAAATGTAGACTTTATTTCCAATCGTTCGGTACCGGTAACTTTCGTCTACGATAATTTGTTGAGGAGTTAGTTGGGGGTGTTTACTTTTTTTTTCCACGACTGTACATAACAAAACGAATTTCTTCACGATTAGCATCAGGAGCACTTTGAAGTAGGGAAAACCGGGGGAATCGCGCCACTCGGGGTTATGCCTCCACCCCGCCTAGTTTAAAAACTAACGACAATTTGAGATACTGAATGCGCCTGCACTATAGCGGCCAACAATAAAAACAGTGCCTAGAGTGAGAATGATTTTGTTGTACTTCATTCTCTTGTTCTGGTGAAAAATTTAGTTTTCATCTAGTTGCTTCTTATTTTGGATCTTCAAATGAGTAGAGGTAAACACCTTTTATTGTAACATTAGGTACTTAAGATAATATTACGCGTAATCTACATGCATTCGCCTACATATTGACGCATTTTGCTGAACAAGTTCGGTTCTTTTTTAGGATTTTCTGTTGGATTTCCGCTATATTGTCCTGTCGGGGTAATGCCGCCACCATGGCAAAGGGTGACTTTTCCAATTTGAGTTAAATTGTAAGCTTAGAACATTAATAAATCTAGCTTAAGGAACATTGTAATTATTCATTATTTTGATAAATTATTGCTTTCTAAATATTTTCAGTATGTTATGTGTTCCCTAGTGTCCATTTTATGTATTTACTAGGTCATTAAAGAGTGGCGGAATTACCCCAGTATCCTGGGTAATCCCGCTACTGTACAGCGGTTGAAAGAAATTTTTTTTTATGTGTGCTTACTTTACAGTTATGCTTACGATAAAATTTATACAGATACTAAAGATCATGATTCAGCTTTAGAATTTGTACTATTATAAAAATAAACATTTTTTTGAGGTGAAAAAAATTTAATTCCCTTAAGGTGTCGCTATTCCCCCGGTCTTCCCTACAGCTTCACAATCTGAAGTGACTGACTCTGTATCAATTTTAGTATTCAAAACATATTTAGGACCCAAGGAAAGGGCTTCATCTTCTAAAACAGTAAAAACTCAGAACTCTGCTAGAGTGATTGGCGTAAGGGACAGGTTTAAAATTAGGGGGGGGGGGATCCAAAGTGGAACAAGGCTGTTTCAAATTAATTAAGTACTGAGGTTTCTTAGATTGAATAACAGATCTTTCTTTCATCTGTATTTGTAGCAATCTAGCGATAATATGCATCCTTTTGTTGAAAACATCCACAGGCGTACAACTAACCAAATCATTATAAAGTTTAAACACTCTGCTTGATAAATTGTTAACATATGCAAATTTATCTCTTATATAGAGAGTTGTCTTCCATATCACAATATTAAAATATTTATTTGCTTAAAAGACGTTATAAAAACACTTTAAAAGTAAATTAAAAATCTATATTTACATGTTTCAACTCTTTTACTGAGTCGTCATCAGAATGTATAACAGAAAATTACAAACGCATATGAAAAATGGAAAAAATCAGCGAAATCATTTGTCTTCCATCGTTTTACTTTTCATGAATTGATAATTATTTAGTCGCTAGCATTATGTACAAATATTCTGATTCTACAAAGTATAACGATAAAACTTTCATCAAATTAAAATGTCACTCTTGTTGAAATTTTGCATAGATCGAATGGACAATTTACAAGCAGGTTTCATAGATATTGGTATTCAAAATCTATGGCCCATACAAATACTGATAAAAATCCGTCTACGAAACAGGCATATTTGTGTTAGCGCGTAGATCTAGTTTTCAGAGAACTCACAGTAGAGTATTTGAAGCAAAATCGTGGAAAAAATTATTTTTCATGTATTTTACAGTTAAAATCATTGCACTTGACATACTACTAGTAAATACACTTAATTGCTGTTATATACGCATAAATGTATGGATTTACTTTAAAAAACAAATATAAAGTACGAAGTTTATAAACATTTTACTGCTTATAAGAGGAAAATAATTGTTGATAGAGTTGTTTTACTTACAAGTAATAATGTTTAAATAAGTGTGGTTATTGTTAATATTTGTAAACATAAAATTATTTAGGGGAAAGTAGGGGAATGGCGCTCACTTAAGGGAAAACATGAATAGCTAGTCAAATTTAGACAAAAAAATCAATATTTTATTAACGAAGTATAACTCCAAAGCATAAGGAACAGTTTGCAATCAACTAATCTGCATAAAAGTTTAAGGAATTTTTCTCATCGTTTTATTTAAATAACTATCGATGGAGCGGTAATGCCCGACATGGTAGGGTAATTGCGCTCAGAATTTGAATACAACATTTAAGTAAGACAAAAGTCACATGTGTAGTTGTGTGGGCTGTTCACACCACTGAAGACTTTTTGCGACCACTTTACACATTTTGTGAACACATATTGTGTTATACATATAGTGGGCTACTTTTTTAAAATTTAGGCTTTTTGATTTTCACCACTTTTTTGAAATCGTAAAATTCTTCTTGTTTAATGACATATTCATTAATGTGCAAACAGGGGAATTTTACCATTTAAAAAAGTGTTGTTAATCAATAAATTCGAATTTAAAAAAAGTTGCCCACTGGCAACAATTCTTCTGGAATTCCACGCGAGCACCATCACCCGTTATCGCCATGTTGGGTTTTAATGCATTATAATTGGCGTAACAACGCACTACAAAAATAAATAAAAGCATGAAAGTACAGCTAAATGTTATTTTGTAGACATAATGAGTAAATTAATATTAGAAAATAAGAGTATATACTTACCTTCAAGTTAGATGTTGTAGAATTTTATAATAAAACAACTGCAAATTAATAACTTTAGGACATTAAAATACTTTCCTTCCGACGGTCACTATATCCTTACTGGGAACTTACGATGAAGTTCGCTAGGTGCCGGTACCGATCGCACATTTTAAATTCTATTCAGTTTAGAGATATTGGGTGAGCGCGATTACCCTTCTGAGCGTCATTACCCTATTTTCCCCTATATAAAGTAATGTATTAAGATACAGAGTAGGTGGGGGTAAAGATACGCACTTTCCATACATTTTGATTTTTAACTCTCATATTGGTCTAAACTTATGTAATGAGTGATTAAAATGTTAGATTAGAACCTTAGGCATGTGCCACCATCAACCGATATTCTGTCAAATTATAATCCTGTGAGAAATTGCGTTTTTAAAAAAAACATTGCTCTGCGTATCTTAGCCCCATCGGTTGGGGTAAAAGTACGCAGTGGTGGGGCAAAGATACGCAGTGCATATTTTTGCCGCATTACTGTGGGTTTTTGCCCCATTTCCAAGAAAACGAATGAGTTATGCAAAAGCATTAGTAAATTTCACCAGTATTTATAGTTAAACTGAAAATTGTAAGTTAAACCAAGAAAAAAAAACAGCGGTCTGTGAGATCGAAAATAGCAGGTTAACCTCTAACTAGTGTGAAAAAAATTGTTGCATAAATACTGTGAGCGGTCCCAAAGACCCCTTGATCGTAGAAAGAATAAAAGGGTTGACAGACTTTTAGTACAGGAAAAATGTACCAAAAAAAGGGGGTTACCTTGCAAAAGGTCGGGTAGAAGATTTTTTTTTTCTAAATTGTTTATAATGATGCCAACATGGATAAACCAAGTTTTCTAACAAAATTTCTCAAGGCTAAATTTTCTGTGGCCAAAAAACAAGAAAATTTTGGGACCCTTTTTTTTTTTTTTTTTTTTTTTTTTTTTTTTTTTTTTAAATATCTCGAGACCCGTTGCCGTAGCATATTGTTTGTCAGTTACAATATTAAAGAAGACAAAATTCTCTACAACTTTTATATTTACAACTTTTTTATGCACTCAATAGCAAGCGCAGTACGTCATTTCAAATATAGGACATTTTTTCAATTTTCTTCAAAACTGTGAAAAACGCAGTTCTGCCCCGATTATTCAAATGTTTCCCACGGATTTAATCTTGTATGTTAACTTCTGTATATTAGTAGCAGTGAAATATGTGTTTTAGCGCTAAAATTTGCCTTTTTTGCACCTGTGGCAAACATGGATTTTGGCTCCACCTCCCTCCCCCCATCTTTTGAAAAGAAAATTTCTCCAGGGGAATTTTAATAAATCTCTAATAGCCGGATTTTGAAAATTTTAAGTGTGTAAGCATTAAATACGTAATGATGAACTACGTAATCAGCTTTGCCAAATATTGATTCATTAAAACCTTGAAAACCGTACAGAAAGGAACCGAAATATATTCCGCTTTAAACAGGTTTCAATCTTATCGGGTTTAATTGTACATATTCTTTCTCTTAAAAAATATATACTGTTTCTTTAAAGACCGAATTCCGTATATACAGATTTCTTTTTTAAAGATTTTGCATTACTTGTCGTATTGAGGCGTTTAAAGTCACAGTTATGTGAATAATGGGACTAAATTAGTCACACGAAGGCATTCTCAAGGTAATATTAAACCTATGGGAGAGTTCTTGACAAGTATCTCACTCGCATTTTGTTACTTTTAAATAATTATTTTTTCATGGGATACCTGAGATGTACAGTCGTGGAAAAAAAAGTAAACACCCCCAACTAACTCCTGAACAAATAATGGTAGACGAAAATTACTGGTACCGAACGATTGGAAATAAAGTCTACTTTTAAATGACGTATATAAAATTTGCTTAGGGGGCCATCTACATATTAAAACGAATCCAAACTTCATTTTTTTCAATGACAATAGCCAATTTTAACGAGATATTTTAAATCTTTGGTTCAAACTATGCCTATACACCAAATTTCACGTCATTTGAATGATAAGTTTTTGAATTATAAACATTCAAAATTTAGTGATTCTGATGTTAAATTACATTTTCATATTTTTATTTATAGCTCCTAAATTTATACTCCTAATGTGCTAATGTTTTGTGTAGCAATAATACTAATATACCCAAACATAAATACGTTGAATTTGCAATTTTTATAATTTTCTGATATGAATTATGAATTATGAAAGTAATATTCGAAAAAATTATGAATTGCAATCTACAATTTTTTGATGGATTCAGATTTATTAAGTCCTGCTTTATGAAAATCCTAAATTTCACATTTTTCTTCCAAGTAGTTTTCAAATTATGCTTAAAAAACGACAAAATGAGGGTTTAAGGGGTCGTCTATGATAGAAGTGAGTAGATGTTTTGAAATTTTTTCTGTTGTCGTGTAATCTATCAGGCTTCATTGACTGCTTGAGTGGTGCCTTGATCAAGAAGGGAGCTCTCTCGGTTGACAATCGAGTACGGAACTTCAATTTGGATACAGTCATTAAAATACGCTCGTTTTAAACTAATTAATTTCTCCGAAACTTATGGTACGAATTGCATAAAAATTTGTTTTTAGACTAATTAAAGGGTGTAGAGTTCATTTATGCTGTCAGAATTGTGTACTGCTATTGAAAAAAACAATGTTATGGTTTGTTTTAATATGTAGATGGCCCCCTAAGAAAATTTTATATACATCATTTAAAAGTAGACTTTATTTCCAATCGTTCGGTACCAGTAACTTTCTTCTACGATAATTTGTTGAGGAGTTAGTAGGAAGTGTTTACTTTTTTTTCCCACGACTGTACCTCTAATGTTGCGCTTTTGTGCTTTTTCGGGTTTGGTTGCTTTTTTAACACTTTCCAACAAAGTTGAAAAGTGTTTATGCATTCGGTTTGTCTGTCCGTCTGTACGCGCTCTAACTCCCGTAAATATACTCGGATCGTTCTGAAATTTTTGGATGTTAGTGACCTCTACCATAGCACGAACCCTATTGCAAATGAAGTTTGTAGCACGTTTAGTTCATTTACAGGGACAGTCAAAAGTTTTCCGTTACATTACGGCCTATGGGAAAAAATCGTTTAAAATGATTTTTAATGACGTTACATGCTTTCAAACATAATAAAATTGATATGCATATATCAAGTGCACTAAAATATGCATTCCGTAGAATATGCGGTGCAAAGAATAAATATTATTCATTTACAGGGCCACACAAAAGAATTCCGTTACATAATGATATACGGGTGGAGGGAATTTTTTCCGGCGTATTTCAATTATGTTAAATTATTTCATGTATAATGAAATTGATATACGTCGCTGAGGTTTACTATAACTTATTTCATGTGTAATACGAAGTGCATAACATTTACAGGGACACACAAAAGATTTCAGATACTATAACGTACCCGAAGTACTGTACGGCAGCGATGATTGCTGGAAATGCATTTTTAATTATGTTATGCACTTTTATGTTTCACTATATTTATGCATTGTATACGGTGTGTATAAATGCTGTAATTCATATACAGGGCTACACAAAAGAATTCGTAATTGTTACTGGGTATGATTCTAAATTGCTTAGGGCGGTTCTTAAATGAGTTATGCATTTTTACGCTGAACTGCATTTTGTTTATTAAGAAATGTTTGTATAACATAGATAAAATTATATATAGGGTGACGCAAAGAATTGGGTATATGGCCGTCTATAAATGGTAATTTCTGGAAATGTGATTCCAGTAGTTTTAAGAGTGTTTTACTTTGAATTAAACTTTATCTAAATCGTGGCGTGTAATAAAGGTACTAGGTTAACTGCAGGGTTGTACAAAAGTATACAAGTATGTTTCCATCTATTAGTATAAATTGCTGAAAGAGAAATTTCAACCTGTTATTCGTTTTCTTGCTAAACTAAATTTCCCCATTATATAGCATACATATATCAACCTACAGATCAAATACAGAGCTGTTCAAAAGAATTGGAATACATATTTGCTATGTATGGTAACTGCTGAAATCAGTTTTTCAAATATTTTACGCGTTTTCTAAAAGAGTTACTTAGTTCTGTTATATACCTTATTTCCCTAAATAACGAAGTTTTGATAAAGCATTCAGGAAGTGTTGGAAAGTGTTTCATAATCTATGCTTCACGCATGATTTTTCTTACTTGTTTAAAAATATATTCGGACACTTTCATTTTTGGAAAACTGTTTGGAACCCGTTCTGAAATTTAAAGTATCCTGTTTGAGCTTTAAAGCCATTAATAGATAATCTTAAAGTTTTATATATTTTTGCATGCTAAAATGGTATAATCTTTTGTTATATTTAATGATATAAGTGGAAAAAAATTTCAATATGGTTTAAAACTAATATTTTAAATATTTTTTTATAAAACTAGTGTTCTCAAATATTTTATTAACAGAATTTATAAATTTTACAAGATATAAATACATAACATTAGTTAGTGAAATAATCTGCTGTCATTTTTTTTATAGCTATTTTGTAAAGTAAAAGTATTTCTTACATAAAAGATATTTATCTTTTGAGTCCCCTCTTTTATATGGAACTACAATTCATTGTCATTAACTTTAAAACAGTAAAACATTAAAAAATATGTTATCAATAATTGGTAAATAAAATATACCATTGTAGTGGGGAATAAAATATGTTTTTCGCAAATTTTCATACCTGGGTGATTTTCAAAAAAAGTGTCATGTTTTACTGTCCTTTCACATTTGCACAGAAAAATAGTTACATATCATAATTTTAATTATTGCATTTTAACTATCAGGTTTTTTAATGATAATTTACAGATATATTATTATTTATAAAAAATTTAAAAATAAGAAATATATTCTTTTGTAGTCAAAATGTCATTACCTTAGGTTGTCCCAACAAGCAATTTATTAGGTAAAGATTTGACAAAGTTCTATTTAAAACAGATGGTTATAATTTTTTTATACTTTTTATTTATTAATATGATGCTAATTAAAAAATATTTATTTTCATTAATTGAACTTATCTATAATTCTTAATAATTTTTTTTAAACCGTGTCCCAAGAAAGAGTGTCATTGCCATGCTTCTGACAAAAAGTTCCTCTGGATTTTTTTAGAGCACATGCCTTTTTATCAAGGCAAAAGTACTCCTTAAAAGTCAACTTGTTATTAAGTTTAGGTGAACAGAGTAAATAGTTTTTAGTTTCAATAGAACAAGCAAAGACTTTGAATGTTTTGCGAGCATTCTTTAGTAAGTCATTACCGTACGCAATTCTAATTGATAATTAAATGAACTTTCATTCCTTATCTGCTTTTATTATATGAGAAATAGAAAATCATTGTATGGGCCAGAAGATATAATGGCTGCCATTTATGCCTGGGGAAAAATAAAAGTATTTTGCTTAATTTGTCATTACCGTGCTCACTTATGTCAATTATACCATATTATTATACAAAGTGTATTAAAATTTAAAAATTAATTTTAAAATGTTAAATTAGTAATTTTGTCTCTGCTGATGCTTGTATAGTAATGTTTATGAGGCAAGGTAATTATTTACAAACAATTAAAACTTTCTGATTATTTCTAAATTTCTAATTTCTAAATATTTTCTTTATTCCAAAACAAGGACAGATTTTGAAAATGACTCACCTATTACGTTGATACCTGGAAAAATGTGTACGCACTATAAAAATTATAACATTTATTAAAATTAAGCAAGAAATGTTTTTTAATTGAAACTATCATGCCAATAAGTTACTGTATATTGAAAAATTCTTTTAAACAATGCTTTGAAGTTAACATTGTATACACTTAAATTTACTGTCTAAATATGAAAATGGTCTCATTCATCTACACTCTGCCCTACTTTTAAAATTATATAAATTTATTCAATATAAAATGTCTGTTCAGATGAAAATAAAGACGTGAGTGTGTAAATAATAGATAATTTACTGCTACCAATTTTTAGAAGCCGACATACACAATTAAATCCGCGGTGAACATTTGAATAATCGAGGCAAAACTACGTTTTTCACGGTTTTTAAGAAAATTGAAAATATTGTCCCATTTTTGAAACAGTGTACTGCGCTTGCTATTGAGGGTATAAAAAAGTTGTAAATATGAAAGTTGTAGAGAATGTTATCTTCTTTAATATTGTATTTGACAAATAATATGCTACGGCAACGAGTCTCGAGATATTTCCAAAAAATCAAAAAATGTCACAAAATTTTGTTGTGTTTCGGCCACAGAAAATTTAGCCTTAAGAAATTTTGTTAGAAAACTTGTTTTTTCCATGGTGGCATAATTATAAACAATTTAGAAAAATAAAATGTTCTACCCGACCTTTTGCAAGGTAAAATGTACATTTACCCTAGACTATTTTAAGATATTGTTTTTGCGCTAAACTTTATATAAAGGCCTATTATAATAAAAATTCTCCTCATTTAGAAGTCTTTAGCGATACTACTAAGTTTCCAAACGAATCAAAATTAAACTAACATCAATAGTTAAATTGAAAATTACAAGTTAAGCTATGAAAACTGATTATAGCCGCGTAAGGGCTAAGACTTACAATCATTTTATGAAACAAGAATATTGATTTTTAAAAGTAGGTAAATAGATTCCTAGGTTCTATATTGAAAAAAATTAACTAAAAAAGGGAAAGGTAATTAACTAGCTTATATTAGTTAAGTAGCTATTATATTTTATACTTTATAAAAAATAAAACTTTCCACAACGTAATTGTGGAAAGCTTTGCATCTAGCTAAAACGATAGGAGAAATCCCGAATCTTAAACTTGTGCGTATCTTTGTCCCAAGAAGGATGCATCCTTTTACCCCATTCTGCAGTATTTTACTTAATCGGCTCTTGTCAAGTTTAAACAAATGCGATCGAGATCTATACGGCATTTAGAAGCTATAGAGCTTCCGTTCTCCACTGAATTTTTAGATTTGTAAAAATTTGAAGTATTGTCAGCTAAACAATAAAGTTAAAATTTAAAAATATTATATCAAAATGCGAAAATTTAAACCTACCTCATTTTCTTGGCACGGAGTGCTACTTTTTTCACAAGATTTGAGCACACACTACTGCACTTGAGACCAAACTATCACCTAGCGGTCATGATTGTAGAGATGTTTCTTCATATTAAATTAGACAAAGTGTATCTTTGTCCCGTGCGTATCTTTACCCCCACCTACTCTATTTTATTTGCATTTAGTATTTAGCAATGATGACTCTCTAAAGTTGAGTTTTAGTATAGAAATGCTGGTTTTTGTGTGCTTTTAATAGATTACCAAAACAATTCATATATGAAATTGCCAACTGTATGCAGGACATTAAAAAAATGGCTTTCAAACTATAACCAATACGATTGTGTTTCAAAAATGCTTCGACAAATCCCGGCACGCCTTTAAAAAGCTACATATTTAAATCAATATATCTAAATTAGAGCTAACAAGGCTTAAAAAGAACACATTTTAAATTTTAGTTTTTTTATCGTATTAAAAATAAAACTATTCAACAATTCACGAAGTTCAGCAATTCACGAAACCACAAAAAATATACATTGACATAGAATGCTTTGAGGCCTACAGCAACTACGGTTTTCGCCTCGAATGATCCTTATTATACACAGAAACAACAACAAGCCGCAACATTTTTTTTATTCCATTTCCGTTACATATTTATATAACTACAAATGAGCATTCACAATTGAATCCATGCCTTACGCGCGGATTCGAACCCGGGCTCCGCCGTGGCGGCAGCTGTCGCTACCGATCACGCCACTGGGCGACCAATGTATAGTTAAACATAATTAAACATAATAACAAAGTTGAAACGGAGTTGAAATGAAGCACGTTTACCCGCAAAGAAACCAGATTTTAAACTGAGGCTAGGAGCCGCCGGATATGACTCATGCTCCTGAAACAGACATAGATTGACGCGCCAGTTAGTCAGCTATTAAAAAATGTGCTTTTTTCAATTTTTGCGCAAATTTCAATTTTGCATTTTTGGCCAAATTTTGCGTCAAATACCCCACTATGCGGATGTAGTCTCGAGAGTACTGATGTCGTTTGCCAATAATCTAGCAAATGACAAACAGTAATACGGTAGAACTAGGAATGATTCGATACATTTTATGTTTGGGTTCAAGTAATCCTGACTGGATTCAAATAGCTTCAAATTACAGTTAGGAAGGTTTTAAATTATAATTAGAACTCTAATTTATATCTTTTAAAACCCTTTCACCGGCTGAGGGTTTTCCTGTAATTTTATAAGAATGCTTGTAAATCCAAAGATATATATATATATTAATAGCAGTTTGATGCTATAATATCTTTAATATAACTTCTGTCTATATATGTTTCAAAATAGAATTATATTTATAATATTTTTGTCTATAGCCATTTAAACATGTTTTCTAGAAATGGGACAATCCGGGCCAGCCGGTTAAAGGGTTAAAGCTATTTCGGTGTACCATCTAAATTTCTACTGTTGTAAATATGGCATCTTGAAAAATCATATTTTTTAATCAAATTTTTAAATCTGGTGTCAATTTCTTATATTGTCACATGAAGTTTATCCTAGTATAACAGATAAAATGTATCTTTAACTATTTAAGGAGAGGGTATATTATTTTTACCATTTAATTTTAATTCCGAACTAACCAATGTCACCCGCAATTTTTGTATAACATTTTTCTTTTATAATGTATCGAAAGAAAATATTTTTCATTTTATTTTATTTCTTTAATCAACTTGTTCGTAAATTCCGCTTACTTTCAATCACTTTGACATTTTATCAAAAGAACTACTTTGTTTCTTAAAGGATTAACAATTTATAAATGTTTCATAATGAAATTTAAAGTACAGTCGTGCAAAAAAAAAAAAAATAAATAAATAAACATCCCCTACTAACTGCACAACAAATTATTGTAGAAGAAAGTTACTGGTACCAAACGATTGAAAATAAAGTCTTCTTTTAACTGATGTTTATAAAATTTACTTAGGGGTCATCTACATATAAAAAACACTCCAATTTTGTTTGTTTTTTTTCAATACCAATACCCAAGTTTGACAACATAAGTAAATTCTACAGTCCCCCTCCCACCCCAATTAGCTTAAATATAAATCTTCATGAAATTCGTACGATTAGATTATGAGAAATTATTTTAAAATGAGCCTATTTTAAAGCCTGTATCCAGATTGAAATTCGGTACTCGAGTATTAAAATGCTACGCAATGACTATGTCACTTAAATTAATGCATTATTTCTTGCCAATAGGACCATTTCACATACTTAATATGTTTCGACTAGTACCAGCCCAAATATTTCAATAAAATGTGTAAAATACTTTTTTTTTTTTTCAAATTATGCTTTTCCCCACATAATAGACGACTTTTTAAACAATCATTTTGACGTTTTTAAATCATAATTCGAAATATACTTGGAAGAAAATTTTGAAATTGAGAATTCGCATAAACCAGGACATAATAAATATAAATCTATCAAAAAAAAAATTGAAGGTTGCAATTCATAATATTTTCGAATATTAATTTCATGATTCATATTATAAAATTTTTTAAATTACCGTAATTTCCGGCGTATAATCCGCGGGTTAAATAATCATGTTTGGACACAGAAATTTTATTTGATAAGATGTAACTTTTTATATAGCGGTAAATATTTGAAATTAATTATTAAATAAAAATCCTGGAGCGAAACATGAATGTTTGATCCGCGGATTATACGCCGGAAATTGCGGTACAAATTCAATGCATTTACACCTTTTTTTTTTTTTTTTTTTTTTTTTTTTTTTTGTATTACAACAACACACAAAATTATCACAGTAGGATTATAATTTAAGGAGATATTAATAAAAATACGAAAACGTAATTTAACGTTAGAAGCTCTAAATTTTGAATGTTTTTAATTTAAAAACTTATCAACCAAATGACTTGAAATTTCGTTTCTAGGCGTAGTTCGAAACGAAGATTTTAAATATACTGTCGAAATTCGGTGTTGCCATTAAAAAGAGAAAGTTTGGACTGGTTTTGATTTGTAGATGTCCCCCTAAGCTAATTTTATATATACATCATTTAAAAGTAGACTGTATTTCCAATCGTTTAGCACCAGTAAATTGATTCTGTTAAAATTTGCTGTAGAGTTTTGTAGGGGTGTTTACTTTTTTTATTCCACGACTGTACATAACCTAAAGACACAAACATTTACTTCAGTTTTTAAAGGAGAAATTCTTCAATCGAAAGGTCTAAATAAAAAAGTTTATATTCAAAGCAGGCACGTGTATGATATTACATTACGCTGTCTGTTTTTTTCTTTTTTTAACCTGATTTGTTATTTGAGCGACGTCTAAAATTTAGCTAATTCAGCAGGTCATTCCTTCATTTAAATGTAAAAACAGGAAGCCGTATGAAAACTGCTTGTGTAGCCCTCGCTAAAAGGGGACGAATTTAAAAAAGATAATCCAAGGTGCTTAAAAATCAATATCTAAATTCAATCTCTCAGAAGAAATCATTTTTCGTAAAGAATTTGTCAAATAAACAAATGCTAACATACAGTACGCGTATATTAAAAGAGTGAGTGTTTATTGTCGTTGAAACTTTGTAGCTTAAAATTTCTTATACGCCGGTTTAACCCATTAACGGTCGCATTAAATTACGGTTTAAAAATTCAAACTGCTTATTGGCACCACTTTTTTGAAAAAGAAATATATTTACCTTAGATAATGACAGGTAAAATGATACCATAATTAAAGCCAATTACACTATTTTATAAAACTGGTGGAAATCAAATAATCTGAATAAAAGACACAGACAGTGAATATCATGGGAGCGAGAATTAAGGGGTTAAAGAATTATATCAAACAAGTTCCACGCAGTGTTGCCAGATAGTCAAAAGTCAATTTCCCCAAAATTTCTGAAATTTTCCCCAAATCAGTGTTTTTTTCCGTAAAAGTCCCCAACTCAGTTTTCACTAAAAAGGGGAATTTTTAAATTTTCAATTTACCACTATAAAAAATATCTAAGTAATTTAAGCTAAAAAAATTTCCCCAAATCAAGCCTTTTTTTGAAAAAATTTCCCATTTACAAAAAACAAGCTTTTAAACTGTTCTGAATGCATATTCTGTAACTACATTAAGAGAATGAGAGATATTTTGCAGTGACAAGTGCGTAGCTTCAGACAATGTCTTATCAATTGGGATTTGAATGAATCCGAGATGGTACGCTGTTTTAATTTTTTTGTCATCCCTATATTGAAGTACATAATCATAATGCAAAGTATTTTTGCTGTATCAATCGGTGTGCTTTTGCATATCATAGGAGAAAAATATCTGCTTTCCACATATTTAAAATCATTTTTTTTACAGTACGGCGAAGGAATTTTTCGTTAAAGTCCTGCAGATTTAGTAATGTGCAAGTTTAAGCTGCTTAAGACTTTAGAGTCCCATGCATCTGTAATATGTGCAAACTGTAATCTAATAAACAATGAACACGACCACATCCAAGAGAATAATGATTGATATTTCGGGTTTTTGGATTGTATTTTCCTTTTTCAAATCAAAATTGAGTTCGAGACAGATCCAGTTATTCTACAGGACTAAAAGAAATCTTTACGGAAAATGGTAAAAAAAAAAAAAAAAAAATCCCCAAGTTTTTCCCCAAAATTTTTGTAGTCCTCAAAAGTTTCCCCACGAAGTACTTGTCCCCAAAAAATTCCCCTAGAGGTTCAAAATTCCCCAAAATGGGGACAAAATCCCCAATCTGGCAACATTGGTTCCACGTGGAAACAGGAAATTAAATAGCCAATGATACATTTAAAATATTTTCTGGTTAGAAATTTGTTTAACTCCGTTTAAATTAACTCATATTTTACTGAAGTTAAGTCGGAAGTTGTCAGGTATGTAAAAGTGTAAATGTTGGGTGACCTCCAGCAAAACGTGACAATTAGAAAAACAACTGAAACATGGAATTCGTTCACAAGTTACATGTTAATATAGATAAAAAGTTTAAACATGTATATCACATATATACATGGTGATAAAAATATGTAACGAAAAAAGCAGTAGTTCAGTAATTCTAAAATCAAAGTGCTTACAGTTTTACCATAATATCTAAAGATAATTTTCACCTTATTTAATCTCAGAACTTTTATTTTCAATCTGAAAAAAAAAAATATTAGGCGCAGAAACCTTGTAAGTGTTTAAATGGTACCACGATGTGGTTTTCACAGAAAGTCATTGTATATTTTTAACACTTTCCATCATAGTTGAAAAGTGTTTATGAATTCTGTTTGTCTGCCGTCCATCTGGCCTTGCTCTAACTCGTGTAAATATTGTCTGATTGCCACGAAATTGAGATACGTTAATGGAGTTTACAACGGCATTTCGGTATTGAAAATGAAGTGTGTAGCATTTACTGTTCATTTACAGGGAATATTTTAATGATATTACGCTATTTTAAACATATTGAAATTGATATATATATCACTGAAGTGTACTACAAGGTTTTTACTACAGACTTCGTGAGCATAGAATTTATTTACAGGGACACCCAAACAAATTTGGCTACAGAAGAAAATGAACAATAATTGAACTATTGAAGCCTATATACAATAATGGCTGGAACTGCGTTTTCAGTTGTGGTATGCATTTTTAAATTTAATTATTTTTTAAATATTACTTGGTACGTATGAATTTTATAGATAATATACAGGGCTGCACAAAAGTTTTCAACAACGTCCGTTTATTGGCGGAAATTACTGAATGAAAAATTTCAACTGTGCTGTGAGTTTAGCTGAAATAACGGATAGCAAACTACGTAGTATACACTGTTAAAAATTTTGTAGTGGGTTGAACCAACTTTTTGTGCTGCAGTAGCTGAAACCATAAGATGGTGAAATCTCAATCCAAGTTTTGGAGCTCCGGTTGAACCTTAGCTCCAAATGTTAGTTCAAGATTTCCCCATTTTATGGTTGCAGCTAATGGAACATCAAAAATTATTTCAACTTATCACACATTTTTAACAGTGTACATACATATCTATAGATTATATACACCTTAGTAAAGTATGAAGTTTTGTTATAGCATTCTAAATGTGTTGGAAAGTGTTTGATAATGCATGTCGTACGCATCATTTTTCGTTCTTGCTTAATAAGAGAAAGATTTATTGTCAGAATAGTTGCATTTGTCGCAAAGATAAATCCTCCTATTTAAACTGAACAGTAATTTCTAGTAATACTTGAACAGTAATTTCTGGTAATTTGTCTAGGAAGCTTTTTACGTTTAAATAAGGCGAAGAAAATATATAGAAAACTGATGGGAAAGAGCATTCATTCTTAGACTGAGTAGAAGGATTTTATTTGCTACCAAAATTCAGTGCTCTATCGGTCCCGGAGCTGCTACCTGTCACCATTTAAAAGAAGATATAACAGGTATTATTTGAATACTGTGCAGTGTGCCGTGCTACAACTGACGACCATTCTCATTAATGGCAGTCGTTAAACTAACCGTTTGTAATCCGGAATTTATTGAAGTGTATACTGTGGTTTATGCCGTATACTTTCTGGATAACTCCACGCATCCTCCGTCGTTATAGCGTATACTGTCTGGTGATACTATCTGCCTATAGCGTATAACCCTTTGGTTTTTTACGACTACACCACTGTTTGTAATTCGTAGCTGCGTTGCAAAATGTGGTACTTCCCTGTACAAACTAGTGATTGAACTGACGAAAGTACATTGTACTAATACCATTTTACTATTTAGAATTATTGATTTTTTACTTTTGCTGTTACTTATGAATCAGCTTGTATATCGTCGAATGATATAACTTCTTTCTTTTTATTTTGTAAATTGGTTAAAATATCGCTAAAAAGAGTTATATAAATCAGCATTAATTTTGTGAAAAACCTTATCTGAAGGTAAAAGTTGGGGTCAATTTCTTTTCCCTTTCGCCCTCCCTCTCGCATTCTCTCTTTTTAAAGGCTTATTTTCTTTACAGTAATTAATTCCTTACAGTTTAATTTCTTTTACAGTATTACAGTAAAAAATCCCTTTTTCGAGCATCTTTGGCAAGTAGTATTAAATAAAGCTTCTTTCGTAACTCTATCCCTAATAGCATTTCATTACTAAATTGCTAAACAAATATCGAAAACTTATTGCAGGACTTTATAAAGTAAACAGTTGGTCATTTTTTCGCAATATGAACGCTCTCTTTGTATACATTGCTTGATTTCCAACTTATATTTTTTGATAAAAAGGTTCTTTTCATTAAATATATAGAAAAACCTATATCTAAAGGAACGTCAAATTCACCTTAAAATATTAATTAAAACATGAAAACATTCAAATGATTCATAATTTATTATTACTAAAATAGGTGTAAAAATCGATTAAAAGGCTTTAAGAGAATAAAACGAATTTATAGATGTTAAATATAAAAAAAATTCGCCGATGTCCCGAGCTCTTTCGACTAGACCTTGGTCATCCTCAAGGGGATAAATGAAAAGAAATCAGCAACTTCCAGAATGTACACTGGTTTGTTCGAAAGCGCTCGGGACTCAGGCGAATGTTTTGATATTTAGCATCTATAAATTAGTTTTAATGTTTTAAATCCTTTTAATCGTTTTTTACATCTATCTTAGTAATAATAAACTATAAATCATTTCAATTTTTTCATGTTTTTAATTAATGATTCTTTCGTTTAAAAATTCATCTTTTAAAATCCTTATTGTCTCTCTCGATCTCTTAATATACTCGTATATATGTGTGTGTGTGTATATCATTGACTATAAATGTTCATGTATTTAGATTAGATGTGAATAAATACTTTGCTTAAGTCTTATCATTTTTTAAATTATTTTTTCAGCCATTAATTGACTATCACAATCTTTCTCTTAAATATCAACAAGTAAAAAAATACCCGACTAAAGAATAATATTTTCTTGGATGCAAAAATAATTTTCTTGAGGTATTAATTTGATTCATATAATTAATCTTATCAACTGCTAAAATTACCTCATGATAAAAATCAAGGAAGTACAAGATGATTATAAGAAAAAAGAAAGTGTCATTATTATAAAATAATTAGAAAAGTTAAAGAGTAAAATGAAAAGCAATTTGATGGTTGAAAAGATGAAAAATTTGCTTTTGTAGATAAATCGGCACAACATATTTTTCACCGATTCACTATTAGAATATTACTCGTTTGTCAAACTGAACCATAAATCTGCAAGCGAAAATAGTCCAGTTGACAGCATGAAATATGGTTTTAACGCACGCGAGTAGACAACACAGTCAAAAAGAGTAGAGAAATCCATAAACGTAACAAAAGCTTTGAAAACATTCCTCTAACTCTTTGAACTGTCAATATACAAAACAATACACATATTTATATTTCCGATAATTTGTTTATTATATTCATAATTGGTCAATAAGGTTTATTAGTTAGAGAATATGTATTATTTTCGTTTCTAGAAAAAAAATGGACACTCGATTATGAAAGATTTTTGAATTAATATATTTCTTTATTAAGTTTTAATTGGATTGGGATTATAGAAGATTCCTCGATTGGAAAATCCCTCATTATCGACAGAGTGTTCTCTATTGTTTTCATTTGTTAAAAAATGATGCTGTATATATTGCATGCATTGTAAGTTGTTGCATGTAAATATGTGCAGTTTTTATATTTGCTTTACGTATATATATATATATATATTATATGTGTATGTATGTTGTAAAGTGTAGTATATGTAAGTTTGGAACAGGTTCATATATAAGTTCTATATAAAAGTTAGAATTTAAGTACGGAGGCAAACATGAACCCTTTATCTACTGACGATACTTATAAGTACCATTAAAATAACTTGTTATAAAATTCATTTAATACATCGATTAGTAATAATACAGCTTAGAATAGATGCATTACTATAGTTACATTGCTATAGATGCATTACTATTACTATAGTTATAGATGCATTACTTTATCTTGTTTCAAAAGGTTACACAAAACAAAAATATATGACAATATTTTTAAAAGGATGCTTACTTTTGCCTTTGCATCTATTCAGATTTCTTGGCGTTGGAAAGGGGGGGGGGGATTTTTCAATTCGGAAATATTTCTATATTTCTATCGTAAGAACATTATATTTGTACAGTTCCTAATTCTGCAAAATACTAAGAAAATATTTAAAATAAGAGATTTGAGTGGGGTTATAAATATTACACTCAATTCCTATAAATTCAAATTTAATTAATCCTTTTATCCCATAATCATATAAATAAAAATAAAATCATATCAATCAAATAAATTTTATCCCCATAATCCTTTATCCCATTTGTAAAAGAAAATTTGGAGAATTCGACTGTAAGTTTTGATTAGAAAAGTTATAAGAGGTTTTAATTCCATATTTAGACAAACATTGGAATGCAAACATTTTTAGATTAGAAAACTCTTGAGAAAACAAAGTGCGGCCAAAATATGTTTAAAATGATATTTAAAAAATATATTGTTCGAGTTTGATAAAATATAGTATAAATTTCAAGTAAATAGAATAACATACAGTTAAGTTACATATTGTTTGGTATTTACCAAAAAATAGTCGAATCCCTAGGAGATCAGAATCTAAAAATGTATTTAATTTTCTTTTAATTTGAAAGATATTCCACACCCCAGCTGCTGTGTCAGAGCTGCATATCAGACATATTTTTTTCTATTGACAATCTCGTTATAGTTTTTCTTTATACACTTTCCATAATCTAGTTATCTGTCCTTTAATCTATGACCGGAGCTCTCTTTTAGGTAGCTTTCATTACAAAAAAAGCTACCTATTGCAGCCGTTCGGAGGAAAGCGATTTCAAAAAATTTTGGTATATTTTCATCGATCATGACCCCCAGACCCCGAAACCACCCTCCGTTCAAAAGTCTATATACAGGGTGATTCAGCTCGTCGGTGACAAACTTTAAGGATCGATAGAGCACACCTAGACGAACATTTTTGAATAGGGAATGTAGGGTCCCTGACGCGATGGTAAGGCGCTAGGCGCTTTCGAAAATTTGGGTGCCGAAATTCGAAACGTCATAAAAACTAGGGAAATGGTTAGATTTTCTTGCTTGTTGCGTCGAAATGATTCTGTTTGTTTAGACTTTCTTCAGTACCAATTTGATAAGCGTATCTCTTAAAACATGGATAGGGGGCGCTGCAGACTTTGGAGAGCTAGACAACAACTTTAAGCCCGTTATTTTGATAATTTAACACATGCTCGCCAAAGTTTATACTCTAACTTAAAGTTTGAACCCAAAAGTAGAGCCCTGCAAAAAGCGTAAGAGCCGGAATAAAATGTCAAAGTACAGGGTGGTCGAAACTCGAAGGCTCCTAAGAGATAAACAAACAGATTTCTTGACTTATGGCATGCATTTTCATGATTCTGTTTGCTGGGGCTCTCTGAAACTCAGTTGAACGGTACAAAAAGAAACATCGATAGGGGGCGCTTTGGGCAAAAAACATAATTCGTTGACATTTCGGACGCTAACTGGAAACGGGGCGCTACGATCAGTTAGTAATAATGAAAACACATTTTCTACCTCTGCTCAACACTTCTGAATAAATTTAGACCAAAAACATCAATGATACTGGAAATTTATTTACAAAAAATAACACTACAGAAGATGCTCGAAATTTCGACCTTGGGCCATGATGCAGGCTTCGCACCTCCGTCGCATTGAGGAGTGTGTGTTTCCAACAATGCCAGGAGTATCTCTGATCTGCCCTGCAGCTGCCACAATGCGCGCCACAAGTTCTTCAGCACTGCTGACAGGTGTATGGTATACCTCGGCCTTCAGGTAACCCCAAAGGAAGAAATCCAAGCAGGTGAGGTCTGGTGATCGGGCAGGCCAGTGAACTGGACCCCCACGCCCGATCCACCGCTGGCCATACCTTGCGTTTAGATGGAGACGCACGTCGTTCGTGTAATGGGCCGGAGCTCCATCGTGCTGGAACCACATCTGGCGACGCGAACCTTCGGGTACGTGCGCCTCATCCAGAAGCTGCGGCAGCACTTGATCCAGGAAAATCAGGTAATTTCCACCTGTCAGCCGTTCAGGTAACAAATAAGGGCCAATGAGGCAATCCCCCAGAATGCCGGCCCACACATTTACTAAGAAACGCTCCTGGGCTGCTCGGCTTCTGGTTTCATGTGGATTTTCATCACACCACACATGACTGTTGTGGGCGTTCCACATTCCCTCCCGGCTGAAGGTGGACTCGTCCGTAAACAAAATGCTGTTTACAAAACGGGGATCCCTGGATCTCATCGCCAAGTACCATCTTGAGAATTCCACTCGAGGGCCAAAATCCTGCTCTCTGAGCAACTGCACCCGCTGGATGTGGTAGGGGTGCAGATTCCGGGAACGTAAGATGCGCCACGCAGTTGCTTGCGAAATGCCAACATGTCTGGCGATATCTCTCGTGCTAAGACCTGGGTTGTCCTCAACCAGGTTAAGCACAGCCTCTTCGTTGTCGGGGGTGCTCACTGATCGCTCCCGTTCAGGCCTGCCTCCGTCGAAAGATCCCGTTGTGGACAACCTCTGGTGTACTCGAGCGAAGAAGGCATGGCAGGGGATTTGCCTGTTGGGGTAACGCTCGGCGTACAACCGCTGAGCGGCTCGTCCATTACAACCAGCAGCGCCATACGCCAAATGCATGTCAGCCAATTCAGAGTTTGTGTACCGTTCCATCCTACTACCGATCTGCAGACAAGTAACCCGAAGCTTAAGTAGGTACCGCACGTTCAAAAGACGTGTCTGCGCATACAACTACGTCATCTCGCGTTGTCGTCTACGCATTACGCATCTTTTGCATATCGATATGGTACGATATCTTTTGCATAAATCAGCAAAAAGCACCTTATGTAAATTTTATTGCGCGCATTGTGCATGATTGAAACCAGCTATGTTTGTTAAAAAAAACAAACAAACTGCAGTTTTAATAGCTTCTTATGATAAGTAAATTACTCTCTTGTTTTGTTTCTAACTGATCGTAGCGCCCCGTTTCCAGTTAGCGTCCGAAATGTCAACGAATTATGTTTTTTGCCCAAAGCGCCCCCTATCGATGTTTTTTTTTGTACCGTTCAACTGAGTTTCAGAGAGCCCCAGCAAACAGAATCATGAAAATGCATGCCATAAGTCAAGAAATCTGTTTGTTTATCTCCTAGGAGCCTTCGAGTTTCGACCACCCTGTACTTTGACATTTTATTCCGGCTCTTACGCTTTTTGCAGGGCTCTACTTTTGGGTTCAAACTTTAAGTTAGAGTATAAACTTTGGCGAGCATGTGTTAAATTATCAAAATAACGGGCTTAAAGTTGTTGTCTAGCTCTCCAAAGTCTGCAGCGCCCCCTATCCATGTTTTAAGAGATACGCTTATCAAATTGGTACTGAAGAAAGTCTAAACAAACAGAATCATTTCGACGCAACAAGCAAGAAAATCTAACCATTTCCCTAGTTTTTATGACGTTTCGAATTTCGGCACCCAAATTTTCGAAAGCGCCTAGCGCCTTACCATCGCGTCAGGGACCCTACATTCCCTATTCAAAAATGTTCGTCTAGGTGTGCTCTATCGATCCTTAAAGTTTGTCACCGACGAGCTGAATCACCCTGTATATATATATATATATATATATATATATCCATATATATATATATATATATAAATCTGATCTTTGTCACACTGTAACTCTCGTATTTATGAACCGATTTGGATGAAACTCGGTTTGTACATAGTACATACCAATGTCTCGACCAAGTTCGTTGGCCAGCTTCATCCGCCATCTTGTTTCAAAATGGCGGCCATTTAAAATTAAAAAAAAAATTAAAAATTTGAAATGTGGTACCAAAATTTGAAAATGGAAAAATATTTTTCTCTTATGTGTTTGACCTTGATACAAAGATTCTGGAGCAGTTTTTGTTTCGTCTATATCTTAAAAAATGGCTCGGTTATAGCACTTTGAATTTCTAGCGTAGCTGACATTTTGAAACGTCCTGGTTTTTGTCACGCGATAACAGGCGTATTTATGAACCGATATGAATGTACCTTCATGTGTACATAGTACATACCAGTGTCTCGACCAAGTTCGTTCGCCATCTTCATCCGTCATCTTGTTTCAAAATGGAGGCCATTTAAATTTTTCTTAAAAATTTAAAATTTGAAATGTGGTACCAAAAAATTGGAAAATGAAAAAGATTTTTTTTCTTATGTGTTTGACCTTAATACAAAGATTCCGGAACAGTTTTTGTTTCGTCCATATCTAAAAAAATGGCTGAGTTATAGCATTTTGAATTTCTATTGTGGCTGACATTTTGAAACGACCTGATTTTTGTCAGGCGATAACAGGCTTATTTATGAGCCGATTCGGATGTAAGAAGGCATGTGGATAGCATATAGCAATGTCTCGACCGAGTTCGCTGGCCTGCCTCATCCGCCATCTTGTTTCAAAATGGCGGCCATTAAATTAAAAAAAAAATTATATTTAAAGTGAGGTGCAAAAAAATTAGAAATTGAAAAAGGTTTCTTTCTTAAGTATTTGACCTTGAAATAAGGATTCCGGAGCATTTTTTATTTTGTCTTTATCTTAAAAAATGGCTGAGATATAACAGTTTGAATTTCTTTATGTGGGTGACATTTTGATAAATCTGATTTTTTGCCTGCGACAGCACTCGTATATATCAACCGATTCCGATGTGAGTGAGCATTTGACCAAGTTCACTGGTTAGCCTCATCCACCATGTTGTCTTAAAATGGCAGGCACTTCAAGATATCGCCGAATTTGGCAACCAAATATAAGTTACTTTAAATAAAAGCAGCTTGGATAAAGCTGACTAATTTCGCGAAATTCTCATTTATAATGATTTAGTATCGATAAAATTAGTATTGAATCTTCTATGATCGGTTTCCACTAAATTGAGCTTCGTGTGTTTGAATAACATAAGCTAGCTTTTTAAAAATAAGGAGTATGAAAGCTACCTTTTCCTCCCGGCACTGGTCGGAAGGACTTTTTTGTTCTCTAAAGTAGCATATAAAAATATGTCTTATGTATATAAATAAATAAATAACGACAATATGATGTAGTACATTAAATGAAATCGCACGTCCTAGTCTAAATTTTAATACATTGCCGGTTTATTAATTTGTATTTTAATAGACCTGAGTAACTTAATTCAACTAAAATTTAATAAAAAAAGAAAAGCAATTTAACAAATTACAATGACTATTTGGAAAATGATTTTTTCAAAGACTAAAATTTAAAACATAAAAAAACGCACGGAGTTGATCATACATTACATACGCCATGAATTAAACATTAATAGTGTTATTACACGTAAAAATTCCAAGATTTCCTGAAACTTACGTATTATCCACCTGAAACTTACGTATTATCCAAGCATTTCATTGGCTGTTCGGGAAAAGTCTTTTTCATCGTCAGATTTCCAAGAAATCTGACGACCAATATTAAATGAAATTTCATTCTTAAACTTCTAAACATCCCACAATATTACTTTTTACACCGTCGTATAGAGAGAAAAAAATGTACTTTTAAATGCAATTTGTTTGAAAGCTGTATCTCAATTTGTTTCTGAGTTATTAATTTTTTTTGTAGTTTTTATTACTTTTTTGTCATAGTGGCAACAGAAGTATCCATTTCTGTTGAAAGTAAAGGGAAATACAGATTACTGTATAGACCAATCAGAAAACGAATAAAATGCGGATTCAACCAATAAAAAGCTTCAGATATGCTTTTGATTTCCTACCCTGACGAGGACAAAAACCATTTCTCCAAATGGTTAAAATAACCAAATTAAAGAATCTTGCCTAATGTTGTATATAATTTCCGTAAGAATTTTCAAAAAGCTAATGGAAAAATATCTGTTTTGTTGCAAAAAAGTAAATAATAATTTTATATGACTTTTTGAAATCTTGTTACCAAATTTCATATATCTATCTAAAATCAATCTCAAATAATCATGCTTACAGACCCATTATAAAATCTATTCTATTTTATATAGGGAAAATATTTTAAGTGGACAGGTTTTCTATGATGCGAGCATTTTATTAAAATTATTGATAAGCGACGAAAAATAATAATTTTCAATTGAATTCCAATAAAAGTTTGTGAAATGATAAAATGTTATTGATATGCAATTCAATTTTTAAGAAATTGATTATTTTAAACAGAAATTAAGTAAAACTTGATATTTACACCCGAACACTGTAAGCATAATACTATAAAATACATTTTAATTTACATTCAACTATATTTTTATCTGTAATTCTTCTGCTAATTATGTTTTATGAAAATACGAAATAATTCAGTTAATATTGAAAATGCATCAAAACGTTTTGTTCCTTATACAAAAAAAAAAAAAAAAAAAAAAGGCTCTTGCAGCATAGAGTTAAAAAGACATTACACAGGGCAGTATTTAGCGTAAATGTCAAATTATTAATAATCTTTGTACAAAATTATTAATTTATTCAAAAGTGGGTAAAATACGAATAAAAATGTACTTATTTTCATGTTTTTTAATCTGATATTAATTATGAATTAAAATAATTTGTTAATATAGTTCTTTATAAAGAAAATGTTTGAATTACCATTAATAATGAATATACATAAATGCTTATATATTTTATTAGAATTTTTAGAATGTTTACCTTAACCGAACATGTATTTTTATTATTAAACAGAAGTATTTCTAAAACCTGAATATTTTTATCTAATAAAGACCCATTTTTAAACACAGTTAATTAACTTTTGTTTCCATAAACGCAAAGTGTTGTCGAAGTATTCGAATAATTTTTGAAGTAGGAATTAGAACACATGCACAAAAATAAACATTATTATTGCACAAATTTAGTGCAGTAATGTAATTTTTAAAAATACAAAAACAAACGCAATTAGCGTATGCTGAATTTTTCATTTGCATCATTTATTTTGAAAAATGTTTTTTAATTGAATGTTTAATTCTTCAACGATATTATCGAAAGAAGCGACACTCGAAATAAATTTCGTGATGTTTTTCATAGGTCAGACTGCTTTTTTAAACATGTCCTTAACAACTCGTCACCCAATTACTTAAATTAATGCTGTTTAACTTTATGATAAACTACTCATATTTAAAATAACAAGATGTTCTCAAATAGTAATCTTGATGATATTTGAAAAACTTTCAAAATAATAACTTAGCATTTAATTTAGTGTTCCTTAATACGCTTTTGTCGAATTTAACTTTTATTTCTATTTTTAAAACGCTTTCCAACAAAGTTAAAAAGTGTTTATGAGTTCCTTTTTAGGTGCGTTCGTAATTATATAAATACGTAGCACCTATAGTCGTCGTTCAGTCCGTCTGTCTGTCCGTCCGTCTGTCCGTCCGTCTGTCTGTCCGTCCGCATATAACAGAGCAAAAACTACCCGACCGAATGATCTGAAATTTTTAATATATAATTACTGCAAAATTTTGTCGAGCCATTTCCAATTTTATGAAAATCGGATGTATAGTTTAATTACAGGGACAGTCAAAAGTTTTTCTTTACATTACGGCCAATGGGGAAAATTATTGCAAGTGAATTTTAATGATGTTACAGACTTCCGAATGGTCTGAAATTTTTAATATATAATTGCTGCAAAATTTTGTCGATCCATTTCCAATTTTATGAAAATCGGATGTATAGTTTAATTACAGGGACACCCAAAAGTTTTCCGTTACATTACGGCCAATGGGAAAAAATTATAGCAAATGCATTTTAATGATTTTACAGCCTTCCGAATGGTCTGAAATTTTTAATATATAATTGGTGCAAAATTTTGTTGAGCCATTTCCAATTTTATGAAAATCGGATGTATAGTTTAATTACAGGGACACCCAAAAGTTTTCCGTTACATTATGGCCAATGGGAAAAAATGCATTTTAATGATTTCACAGCCTTCCGAATGGTATGAAATTTTAAATATATAATTGCTGCAAAATTTTGTCGAGCCATTTCAAATTTTATGAAAATCGAATGTATAGTTTAATTACAGGAACAGTCAAAAGTTTTCCGTTACATTACGGGGAATGGGGAAAAAATTATTGTAAGTGCATTTTAATGATGTTACAGACTATGCACTTATGAAGCGCAAAAAAATATACATTCAGTACGATATGGGGTGAAAAACATAATTATAAAACTAGTTATAGTACGAACGCACCTCATTTGCCACGTTTGACGAGCAATTTCCAACTTGTTTTTTCTGTATGTGTGGCCGTCTGTATGTCCGCGCTCTAACTCGCGTAAATATACTCCAATTGCTGTGTAATTTATATACACTGTAAAAAAAAAAAAAAAAAAAAAAAAAAAAAACCGTTAAAATGCGGAAATTGCCTTGGCCTAAAAAACCAATAGTATTTCCGTATCTTAACGGAATTTTTTCCCGTAAATTTTGTGAAAAATGGAAATTTTTCTGGAATTTACGTAAAATAATTCCGTTAAAATACGGAAATAGTACTGGCGTCTCGATTTCCAATACAATTTCCGAATTTTAACGGAATTGTTTTTACAGTGTACGTTATTGAGGTTTACCATAGAACGTCCGTCATTGAAAATTAAGTGTGTAACAGTAATATTCCGTTTACAGGGAAACTCAAAAAATTCCGTTACATTATTGTCAATTAGGGTTTTCCATATTGTACGTTTTCCCTGTAAGTTGTACGTTTTTTAGCGTTTTTTTAGGTCCATTGTACAGTGTACGTTTAAAAGTATCCCGTACGATGATTTTTTCCGTTTTTTTTTTTTTTTTGTACTACATTTATTTTTATTTATTTATTTATTTTTGTTAGCCCCCGGTATGCTATGTCTTTCTCGAAGCTTATTTTGTGTCGTCTCCAAAAAATAACGTTACGTTGTATAAGCCAGCCGTAAAAAAAAGCAGATGTATCATTGTGCAATTAAATACTCTATAACAATTTTTTAAACTTTTAAGCATCGGATTGTTTCAATTTTTATACCGTCGTATTGGGGAAAAAAAAGTAATTTTAAATGCAATTTGTTTGAAAACTGTATCTCCATTTATTTTTTAAATATTTTTTTTTGGTAGTTTCTAGAGCCATTTGCTTAATATTGGCAACGGAAGTACTCCATTTTTGTATAAAGTAAAGGAAAAATAGTTCTAAAATAGTAATTACAGTCGAATCTCTATATAACGAAATCCATTGTTCCAGTAAAAAAATCGTTATATAGAGAAATTCGTTATATACAGAATGATTAAAAATTCCTATTTAATGTGTAAATTTTTAACAAAAATTACTTTTGAGGTGTTTAATTAAGAATTTGAAATGTCTAACTATAAATATTAACCTAATATTGTATTTCTGAATTATTTAGACAGTTTCAAAAAAGAGAACAGACATTTATTTGAAAGACTGTTGCCCCACCAGTGGCTGAGAGGTTCTGGGTTCGACCCCAATCGCGCCCATCGGCCTAATCGTTCGGAGTTTTTGTGGTTTTCTTCGAATCATGGATTTCCATGCGTAAATACGGGTTAGGTTCCCTTAGAAAGACCCCCACGAAGGGCACCCCCCCCCCTCGGGCCTATATCCCTAGTGTAGATAATCGGCCGTCAAAAATCACCCAACCAACCAACCAACCAATTGATGTATTAAGAAGTATGTTGGAAGGTGTGTGGGAGGGGAAGGGAGGGGGAGGGGAGTGTTGAATTCGTTGGGCATAAAAAACAAGGAGATTCAAAGTAGAAAAGTAAGATGAAAAACTCAGCACTGAACGATAATTCACTAATCAGTGATGGAAAATTGATTCCATGTGATTTGGAAGCTTTTTTAAAACAATAAATAAAGAACATTTTATGAAAAAAATTCGTTATATGGAGATTGATATTTCGCTATATGGAGACTGTTTTTAATGAGATCATGGGAGAAAGGGTTGGTTCCTACTAAAAATTCGTTATATAGAGAAATTCGATGAATGGAGTTTTGTTATAGAGAGACTCGACTGTATATATTTTTGTTGCCGTTTTCTCATAACAACCGAAAGAAAATGTAATTAAAATACGTGCTATTTTGAAAAAAATATAAACGAATGATTTCTGCTAAAATATGGAGCTATTATAAACTGTATTGCATTTTAAGTATCTATATTTATGTTACAAACAAATGAAGGCCTATGAATCATTAGATAGCCGTTTTTTTCTCGAGTTTCTTTAATGACAGCATCTTTTGCTGTATTTGTGTATTATTTTGCGATAGTGACATCCTATGCATTCTTTGCTGTAGATGTTTAAGAGTGGATCGTAAATCTGAAATCCTTAAGCGGATGTGAATGACGTCATTTTACATAAAATAAAAGCGTGTTCTTTAAGTCTTGAAATTGAAATATGTTTTGCACTATTTATATATAATTTTTTTTTTTTTCATAGGGGGCGATACTAAATTCTGAAAAAGCAGAAATCCTGTTTTCTAGTTTTTTTTTAAGTTGCTTCAAAATTTTACTTTTTGTTGAAAAAAAGCTATACACATGCACATCAAATGTAAAAATAGGTTGTTTACGATCAGGATGACAAAAATCTTGGGAGAGTTGTATAATATTAACTGCGCATTCGTAAACTCTTGGGTAGCATTAGATCATCCGAACTTGACATTATTATAGACTTTAAGTGTCAATATTATAAAGATTTTAATTTACTATATCTGTATCTTAAATTTCAATATGTTGTTTTATTTATTATCTCACTTTTTGCTTAAATACAATAATTTATTTTTGTAGGGGTCTATTACTAAAATTTTCATGATCATTATTGAATTGTAGGATTTTTGATCTATTTTTATTCTACAATTCAATTAATTTTTCATTAATAATGGTATATATGACGGCAAAATTAGTTAACCAAAGTACAGTAGGTGATTTACCGGTTCTAGTTGGCCAAAATTATTTTTTGGCGTCAATATAATCGCACTTCCATGAAATTGAAAATGTTGTTGATATTCATTATGGAATGTTAGGTATTGCAAAATGTAATTTACTATATCTGTATCTTAAATTTCAATATGTTGTTTTATTTAGTATCTCACTTTTTGCTTAAATACAATCATTTATTTTTGTAGGGGGTCGATTACTAAAATTTTCATGATCATCATTAAATTGTAGGATTTTTTTGATCTATTTTTGTTCTACAATTCAATTAATTTTTCATCAATAATGGGATATATGACGGCAAAATTAGTTAACCAAAGTACAGTAGATGATTTACCGGTTCTAGTTGGCCAAAATTATTTTTTGCGTCAATATAGTCGCACTTCCACGAAATTGAAAATGTTGTTGAAATTCACTATTGAATGTTAGGTATTGCAAAATGTAGCGTGTAGCAGTCATAATTTCGTTACAGGGATATTCAAAAGTATCTCATTACATTACGGCCTATGGGGGAAAATCGTGGTTTGTAATGATGTTTCATAATTTCAAACACTTTGAAATTTATATATATATCTATGAAGTGCACAACAAGGTGATTGCTATAAAATATGGTATGGATAGCATTTATCGATCATTTACTGGGATACTAAAAAGAATTAGGTTACATTATGACTTATGGAAAAAAATTGTTTGTTGTGCATTTTGTTCATGTTACACTATTTCAAAAGTATTTAAATTGCTATATATATCCAAGATGCTCTATAAGATGCTTACTATTGAACATGATGGGCCATTTATCTTTCATATACAGAGACACACAAAATAAATCAGTTATATTTTTCTCTGCATGAACAATAATTGATGGAAGTACGTTTTCAGTTGTGGAACACATTTTTAAATTATAAAAATTGCGTACTATTTAGTGTGCATGAATTGTGTACATCATATACAGGGCTGAACAAAACATCTGAAGTACATTTCAGTTTATTGACGGAAATTGCTGTCGAGGAATTTTTAACTGTGCTATGTGTTCACTAACTGTTCTACATTTTAGCATATTGTGAAGTATATGATAAAGCTATAGTTCATATACAGAGATGTACAAAATTTTCAGCTTTTTTTTTTTTTTTTTTTTTTTTTTACTTTGGTTGAAATTGTGTTTTCAAACGTGTTAAATGTTTTACAAATTATTACTTAGACATCGTTCTTCACATTATTAAGCTATGAAGTTTTGTTACAGTAGTCCGAATGCGTTGAAAAATGTCTCATAATCTTATTGACTCATGATTTTACGTTCTTCTTGATAATTTTAATGATACTTTCTTAACGCTATGGAAGCTAAAGTGATAAAACTATTTTTGTATTATTATAACAAATCCTAAAATTTCTTTTTCTAAAATTTAAGATTCAGGGCAAACATTTGATAGCTTTAATGAAAATTGCTGTGTTGTATATTTATATTTATCTCTGCACAAAGGAACCTTATGTAAAGAATGGGAATCATAAGATATCATGAGAAAATGCCTACATTATGTTTTGCATTGTAAATCAAATCTGAATTTGGAGAAGTTGTCTGGATCAATTTTGCAACCACTCGAAATTTGCAGCCAAGTAATATATTTTAAATCATTTTGTCCTGAAATATCTACATACAACTGGTAATTTTTGTACAAATTTGGTCACAACTTTAAACATTTCGCTCTTGCAAAACTGCATGTACTCTTCATTGTAATTTTCCTCTATAAACAAAATATTTTCAACCAAATTCACATTTTTGTTAAATTTTAAATCTTGTTCCCGTTGCATAATGGTGTAAAAGTTTATTTATGTAACTAACTTAAATTCTGCTGTCTTTGATAATTAGAAAATGGTATTTGAACTTAACTAAAAAAAAATATTATTTAGACTTAATAAGCTAAAAACAATTCTAAAAACTGTGAGGGCACCTATGGGCAGACAAATTAAATTGGAACGGAAAGGTAATAATCTCAACCAGCGTTTCTTAAACTTTGGGATCTTGCGGACCCCCTTTGAAATGATATGCATTTCGGGGACCCCCCCCCCCAAAAAAAAAAAATATTTTTTAATGTAAGATAAACAAAAAAAAAGGGGGGGATTTTAATAATATCGACCTTATTTATTTTTCATTACAGATATTCCGTGTTTAGTTGTTCAAAAGATCAGTTGCATTAACAAGAAAAATGGCACGCATCTTATGACAGTTAAAATATACGTACTGCTATTTCCCATGAGAAAGATGTTTTTTTCTAAGAGATGTGCAATGTCTGGTTCAATGCTCGATGCATGTATTCACAAGTCTTGTTCGACATTCAATAGATTTCTATATTTGTTTTAAATGTGCTCAAGGCTCGACAAAGTCTTTTCACAGAAATATATTGTACAGAAGGGAAGTAAATGTTTGATAGTTTTATCTGCTAGCTCTGCTTAGTACGTATCTCTCATGCACAACCAAAATTAGGAAGGCTATTCACTTGGAAAGCAATTTTCATGGAACCATCGCATGATAATTTCACAAGTTATTCCTGCTCTAAGAATGTTAAGGATTCCATTTCACTAAAGTCTTGAAAATGAATCAACCACTCATTTTCTGACTTTGAGGGCGGAATATAATGTCAGAAAACTTCTTTCAAGTTCTTCAGGTGTACAATGAAAGTTTAAACAATATCAGGGGAAATTGTATCGCCAGAGGTTTGTAATAAATCGAATAACGTTAGAAAAGATTCAAACATATTATTTCCAAGTCGATTTGGCCACAAATCAATTTTTTTTTATCGTGCTTCTACTTTGTCCTGAACTTTGAATATATGTACGAATGTTCCTTGTAATCTTATATTCAGCTCATTCAGAAAACTAAAAATATCTGTCAAATTTAGCACCTTCACAAGCCTGAAGAAATTATTGAAACGTTCTTTCAAATGGCATTTGGAATTCAATAAAAATAGCTCTACTTCATCACACAGTGCAAAAAATGCGATTTAAAACTTTTCCTCATTACAGACACCTCATTTCTATATGCAAAAGTAATTGTTTGTGTTTACTCCCAATTTCTTAGCACAGAATTTTAAAATGTCTAGAATTCAATGGACGAGTCTTGATATAATTTACTACTGAAACAACTTTGCTGAATTTAGACTTCAAATCTTCTGGCATTTTTTTCGTGACTAGTGACTCACGCTGAATACAACAATGTGTCCAAACTGCGTATGGTATTTTAACTTTAACCAAGCTGATCAAACCATTAATAGGTAACTCATAGCTGGAGCTCCATCTGTACCTATTCCGACACATTTTGACCAGTTTATTTCTCTTTCTTCTATGAACCCGTCTTAATAGGTAAATAGCACTGCACGTGTTGTGTGCGTTTGAATGGATTTGCAATACAGAAAATCTTCACGTACCTTACCACCAAATTTGTAACGAACGAAGCTAACAAATTCACTTTATTGGAAATGTCTAAACTTTCATCCACCTGTAATGTGAAATAAAGACTTATTTTTGCACGTTCAATTAATTGGTTCTCAATATTTTCGCATAAGTCGGTGATTCTGTTCTTAATCGTATCTAAAACGTATTCATATTCAAAACTATCGAGAAACATCATACGTAGTAAACTAATTATTTCGAGAAAAAACATATTTCTTTGAATTCAATTTTTGTAAAATAATAAATCTTGAAAGTCTTTTTATGCTTTATTTTGGACAGCACCACTTCACTACATTTAGCACATTTAATATTTATCATTTAAATAAGATCATAAATTCCGAGAATGCGATAATATGCATCTCAGCCAAGCATAAATATATTCTGAATCTTCTAGTTGCATAAATTCAAGCATCATTTCACTACATTAAATCACACTTGTTAATATAAATATTTATAATTCCGAGGAAGCATTTTTTCCCCGACCGAACAATTCAAGTTTTTTACTTATAAAAAAAATTCTAGCATCAATCTGTTAGTTTATTCGCGCTCTTTCGCAAACACACGTACTGAGCCACGTGATCTCGGCTATTTTTAGATTTCTCCCCAAACAGGCAGGTGCGATTTCGTAACAGTATCATTAGATAATGAAATTAAATTTAGATCTTTTGCTGCTTTGTCTCCTAGCATTGTTGTGACCATTGCTTTAGCAATTAATTTCTGACTCGTTTTGAGGCACTTTAACTTGCTTTTAAAAAACCTAGTTGGTTTGTTTCATTATCTTTCTGTTTAGTTTGTAATTGTATACGGAGTTTTGCTGGTTTCATACATTCATTTACAGTACTATATCATGACAAATAACACAAACAGGCTGTTCTTCATTATTAATACAAATGCTCGTAAATCCCAGTGTTAAATATTCTTCAGTGTACTTAAGCTTTTCCTTTGCGGAAATTTCTTCTCTCTTGAATCGTGAGGTATTAAATAATCATCATCATCATCTATACATGACTCCATCTTTTCTTTACATTTTATTTTACCGGTCTTTAACCACTCATTTATATCTTGAATAAACAAAATGTAAATGTGTAACAAGAGAAACTAAAATACGAGAAGTGCATTTAAAAATGACAATGGCTGGAATTCACTCACTGCCGTTTTCACCTTGCTTTCGCGTTTTTTAATAAGATGACGTGGGGTCACGTGATTGCTACTATGACAACACGAAACAGAATGCATATTTAAAGCGTGCTGACGAGGAAAATATATTCGGTAAAAATGTGCAGAGATTAATTCAGTGGGTGGAGTGAAGGAGCAGGTGGAGTTTCCTTCTCCAGCATTGAAATGTCCCCCTCGAAAGATTTAGATTTAGGTGTTTATTATATGCTTATTAATAACCCTATATTTCTTGCATTTATCCACAACTACAGCTACAGAAATTCTTGCTGAAGAAAAAAGGTTTAAATTCAAAATTGGGCTTGAGGACCCCCGTCTGTAAGATCGCGGACCCCCAGGGCTCCGCGGACCGCAGTTTAAGAAACGCTGATCTATTTAATCATATCAAAAATTGAGCTTAATCGTGCTTTATCATATAACTTTTTCTATATTAAACCTGAAAAATTGTGAAAAAAAATTTAGAGTTTTTTGCGACATTAAATATGAAATAACAGCTGATATGTGCAAACATTATGCACATAAATCCGATAAAATAAAGTCCATATTTTGTTTGAAAGTGTCCATAATCGAGCAGTATATTTTATTTCGCTTCAAATAACAGATTAAAGAACTATACTCAAATTGATTGATTCATTCCCAACTAAGAAGCGTCAAATTTGCGCTAGTCCATGGACCATACAATTATACTTATATCAAAACCAATAGCAGGTTACAACGTCCTGACTATTGAGCTACAACAGGCAAAAAATAAATTACGCTAGGATAAACTTTTAAAAATCGACTTTTGGCCAGCTAGAATCGGTAAATCACCTACCGTGCAATCTTAATATAATAATGTAATCCAAATACAGTTGAGGAATAACGATTAAATCGATTACTTAATAACCTCTTTTGAAGCAAGTTTATTACCGAAAACATTACTAACACATTTTACATAGTTTAGTATGTTGTAAAAAAGGACGATAAGACCAAAACTAACTCGTGCCAATCAAAATCTTCCGTTTTTTTCTAAGATAAATTTGTCAACCCTATAAGGTCAATGTGGAATTTTTTTTTCTGTGTATTTTAATAATGTTACACTATTTCAAATATATTGAAATTGGATATACATTATATACGTTCACGATAAGATGCTTATTATAAAATATGGTAATTTTTAACGTTGATCATTCATTTACATGGACACACAAAAGAAGTTTTACAGGTATACACAAAAGAATTCGTTTGCAGTATTGTAATAATTAATCCAGTACTGCAATAATTCTTGGAAGTGAGTTTACAATTTTAGCATCTGTTTAACTAAAAAAATGAACAAAAGTTCCTCGTAAAATTATTCAAATTAAAAAAGGAAATGCAGTCTGCACAATGCAAATTTGTAATGTATATTCTTAAAAAAAATTATTAAATTCCTATACATAGTTTTAGCTCCTATTAAACTTTTTTAATGGAACGATTTTGACCAAATCTAACATTAAGCATCGCTTAAAATAATTCTTCGATTTAAAAACTGTTTTGCATCAGCGTGTTTATCAAACATTTCTCTATAATATGACTTATTTTCATATTTTTGTATGCAGTAGTTTTCTCAATATTAGCGAATATAGACATCTGCTCGCAAAATATTAATTTATGGTAGTAGCGACAGCGTTAGTTACATTTTTTAGGATAGAGAGGATTCAATCATAGACTAAATAAGGAGAATACTACTATTTCAAAATAGTGGTAGCAATCGACCTATCTAAATAAAAGCAAGTGATGGGCAGCAGAACAAATAGGTTAATAAAAATTTAGTTTCGTGCTAGATTTTTTTTTCTTAACACTTTATCTACTGACGGTACTTATAAGTACCATTAAAATAACTTGCTACAAAATTCCTTTAATACATCGATTAGTTCTAATACAGTTTAGAATGAGTTACAGATACATTACTTTATCTTGTTCCAAAAGCATTGTTGGCTACACAAAGCAAAAATATTTTTAAAAAGATGACTTCTTTTGCTTTTGAATCTTTTCATCTTTCTTGGCGTTTTTCTTCTTTTTTCGGGGGGGGGGGGGGATTTTTCAATTCGGAGATATTTCTATATTTTTATTGTACGAACATTATATTTCTACATTTCCTAATTCTACAAAAAAAAAACTAAGAAAAATATTTAAAATAAAAGATTTGAGTGTGGTTATAAATATTGCACAAAATCACTATAAATTCAAATTTAATTAATCCTTCTAAATCCTTCAATCCTTCTAAATTTTATTAAATGATTATGTAACTCTTCTAATGTAATTTAAACAATTCACGAAAAATGCTTTATAAAATAATATTTTCATGAATTCATAATTCAGTACACAAAATGTTAAATAACTGTCTTTTGGAACGAAAAGTGGATGCGCAATTTTTCAACCAATATCCTTTTAACTCTTTCAAGGGAAAAGTACACCTAAGCTGAAAGGATTGAATGACATCAGAATTTACAAAATTAATAAAATCTCCCTTTTTTGCGTACTTAATAATAGGAAAAAATTTATTCCAAAATTCTGGTGCGAATGTGACATTTAAGGATTGAAATTAAGGGGTCCAGAAATGAACCGCAGTCCTTCAAGTGCTTAAATCATAAAATAAAAATGTAGTCAGAAAAGATTGAAAAATGGAACACATAGCGCATTAAATTTTTTTGTTTAAATATAATTAATAGTTTTAATTTTTTTAAATTTGCGGTAATTTGAGTTATTTTGAAATAAATATTATATATTCAATATAATATTTATTGAATGCATCATATAGAATGCTTCTCCAAAGAATTAGTTGTTGGAATAACATAAATAATGAAGAATAATTTTGCGTCTCCTTAAAATGGATATGGTTCTAACAAAATTCTCATACTACCTCAATATAAGATTTTCACTGACCACATTCCTAAACTAAATGACAATGTAAATAATTCTCGCTTAAAGGCAGTAAATGCAGCATTAGTGCAATATAGGATAAGTTCTAAATTAGTATTGGTGTACAAGTTATTTTATAGAGCGAAATCAAGTACCTTTTTATATTTTTACACTTCACTGGAACCTAACTTTGAAGAGGAAATTGGTTCTGAACAAACTTCTCTTTTACTTTAGTTTTATTAACACAAGAGCAACTGGGGAACAAAGGAACGCTTGAGAAAACCCCTCGAGCAAAAGAGAACAACTACAACAAATACTCATCTCTTGCCTTTTGATCAAAAGTTCTATCTGGAATGCAGAATTTTTTTTTATCCTTTTCTGTGTATCTTCTGTGCCTGTCTTAACAATTCAAAGAATTTCAAAAGAAAATAGTTGAAAGCAATGTTTCATTTTCAAAAGGAAAATTAAATTAGTATAGTATCAAGATGGGTACACACTTTAGATTTTTCAAGGTGTCACATACCGCTATTTATAATTTGAAGAATTCTATTTCAAATTTAAATGGCAGATTTTGTAACTGCCTGCTTTAATCGCAGGATTCCTAATATTTTTATGTGATTGGCAATTTTATGCTTCTGGCGGTTTTACGCGAATAAAGAGGGATTTGCTTTTTTCGGTTGAAAAAATCTATTTTACTTATATTTTGTTTGATAGATTTCGTAAGAAATACTACCTATTATATTCTCCCTTATGTTGGAATTTCTGAAAACTTTTTGCACATATACGCCGATCATGACCACTAGAACCTAAAACCACCCCCAGTTCAAAACTTTATCTATCTATCTATATCTATATATCCCTTTTTTATGGACACGATAACTTCCATCACTTTACACAAATATCTTCCAAACTGATAATAAAATCAAGGAGTAGAAAATCGTTAGAAGTACGTTAATGGGCAAAATCGAAACAAGGGGGTGGAAATAGGAAGGGTTTTGTGAAAACCGAAAAGATCCCGTAACTTCTTAATTATAATACATGTCAAATCAGTTTAAAGTTATTATTACTTCTAGGAAAAGGCTGAAAATTTATGTATCACAGAGTTTTGATAAAATTAAAAATGGGCTCAAGGGGCGAAAAAAAATAGGGTTTCAGGGAGAAAAAAATTCATAACTTCGTCAATTCTCAAGATATCAAGTTAACTTAAACTTATAAATCTTCTTAATACTATGGGGCGAAAAAAATAGGGTTTTAGGGAGAAAAAAAATCATAATTTCGCCAATTCTCAAGATATTAAGTTAACTTAAACTTATTATAAATCTTGTTAATACTATCTACAACTTTTATTTTGACAAGTTTTTGATAGGGCAAACTCTTACCGCAAAAATAAAATTAGAAACACAAAAAAGGGGTTGAAGAAAAAAAAATCATAACTTCGACAATTCACAAGATATCAAATCCGTTTGAATTTATTATACATCTTCTTAATATTATCTACAACTTTCATATTAACAAGTTTTCGATAGAACCAACTCTTACAGCAAAAATAAATTAAACAAAAATAGGGTTTGAAGAAACAATTATCGTATTAACATGATTCTGATAGCTCATACAGAAAAACGAAATTAAAAACTCGTCAACAGCGGCCAGATAAAATTGTTAAACTGGATTTGTCTCTAATCTTGATTTAGTTTTTGTTGGTGAAATTAGTACTTAACTTCGAAATCTACATCTACCTGTAGGCCGAGTCGGCAGGGATTTTTTGCATTTTTCTATTCTCAAAAGTTTTAGATTATCCCAGTAAAACGATTTGGCTGAATTCGAAGTTCTTTCGTAATTATTTAGTGCTTTGGCGGAACGCGTGCATAGGTTTATACTGTTTTGGAGCTCTATAAGCGCATTTTTACGCAAAATGACTTTTTTCAAACTGTGCGGCACCCGAACGCAAAAGCTATTAAACCGTAATTCCTAATTTTTTTTAATTAAATGTAATATAATTTATTGGAGCTTGGACGACTTTCAGCCATTTTTATAAGAAATAAATATTTTTAGAAGAACGCCAAAGTGAAAAAAAAAAAAAAAAAAAAAAAAAAGAGGAAAAGGGTCAGAAATAGACATTTTTTTCTTCAAATGGCTGCCAATTTGTTCATTTTCAACTTTTTGGCCTCAAAGTGCTTGCAACTCCAGACATTATTATCTATTTTTATAATCTTTAATGAAAATTGATGGGAAATGACTCTTGTTATATATTGGATCCCGCCCGACTGGACGTAAAAAAAGGCTAAAAAACACACTTTTGAGGCCTTCTAGAGGCAAATCTCCCTTAAATAAGGCGAAAAATGCTATTAAAAATTTGCGGTAGATATTTTCGCCACCTGTTGAACTCATGGATATTTAATAGAAATATTGAAGATTATTGAATTAAGGAAGATTTGTAAACGATTTTACTATAAATATTTTTAAATTATTAAATGAAATGAATGTGGCTAATTTAGACTACTCTATTATCCTTTGTTTCCCTCTCCTGTCTCCCTCACAAACACTAAACAAGTACGGGTAAGTATGATCACAGATCGCACAGAGGGTTTCGTGTAATATTCCTTTCAAAACCCTTTATCCTTTTGCAAAATCTGTTAGTTCCACATTTCGCAACCAGAGGACGCACTTTTTTCTAAACAAACTTCTATCCGAACGAAACTCCGTTTTACTACCTATCCATCGATATATAAGTCAAGGGGATCGGGTCCATAGCACCCGAGGCGCACCCTGGCTGTAAAAAGTGGAACTAAAATATGTAAGGCTATGGTGAAAGTGTGGTAGTATATGAAAGAGTGGTAAAAGGGCTGTGCAATGGTATATCACGTGAGGGGTGTTGGCAAAAGTTAGAAAAGTGCCCCCAGGGCGAAAAGGAGGGAGCTTAGAAAGATTGCTTAAAATACACAAGTTAGAACCCGGAAGGATAAATAATATAAGACTTTTGAAATTTTTATGTTTTGTCGTGTGATCGCAAGTGTTCAGCTATAAGTATGCAAAATTTCAAGCCTCCAACTTAATTAGGGGCTCAGTTAGAAAAAAAAAATGCTTAAAATACACAAATTAGAGCCCAGAGGGTAAATATAAGACTTTTTCAAAATTTTATGATTTGCCGTTTGATGTAATGTGTTCAGCTATAAGAACGCAAAATTTCACGTCTCCAACGTACCTGAGAACGGGCTCTGTGACTGACGGACAGACAGCCAAACAGAGGAGTGAGACGAATAGGGTTTCGCCACATGAACGAAACCGTAAAAAGGCAATAGAAATGAATTTTCTGTTACTTGTAACTATAAATACAACGTGATTTAAAAAAAGATTGGACAAACTTTAAGAACAATTTTTGTGTAGGAACCTAGGATCACAAATCATTTATTATTTCAAAAATAGAGCGGGCGTAAGTCGGATTTTGTTCATTACTTTAACAATAATGAAGATATTTTAAAGAAATTTTAAATAGATTGGGTTAATTTTTGTGTGGATTGTAAGGATATTATGAGAAATGGCAGAAATAATGCTATTGCTATATTGAGGAACAATATTTTTCAAAATAGCTACGTTTCTTCACAACTGGTAAATTTTATAACAATTATGTATGAAAATCGCTTGAAAACTTCAAACTAATTTAATATTTGATAAAATTGATAAAAATGCATTTTAAAGGCAAATAAATACATTTATTTATGCAGATCGACATGTTTCATCACTCAGAGAGCGACATTCCCAAGATGTATAATGATACAAATATTTTCGCAAAACTTTTTTTAATTGAAAACTGGTAAACACAAGTAAACACCTGACTGCGTAAAAAGCGAACTAATTAATTATTTCTCATCAATGTGAAACTACTTTTTATATTACTTACCTTTTTTTTTTTATTTACTCGTATTGATGTCTTTTAGGTTGGGTTTAATTGTTAGTTCTTATCTATAACCACCGTTTTGATGAATCCTATAGATGTCTATGATGGTTAGAGTTGCAGTAAAGCTAGAGATCCTACCTGCACAACTTCCAGGTTGTGCAATATTTAAACGGAGCTTCTGACTGTAAAATAGTGAATGAAACATCGTCTTCATTTTGAAAGACCTATCCAATGATATGTCACTCAATAGGGTGCGTAAAAATTTCTTTCATCTCTACTGCGATTTTGTATTTAACGGCCGCCACTTTGAATGTATAAAAACAAAACAAAGCCTATAACCATCGGACGGTTAAGACGAATCGATAGAGACTTCATTCATTAAAATGCATTCAGCCGTTGGGATGTTTCGAGGGTATAAATAAATCCACATACCCAGATACGCGTGAAACACATAACCCTTCTTGGCAGTCGGGTAAAAAATCACACGTTCTCAGGCATAATGAAATCGGCAAATTAGTTTCAACAAATTACAACTAATATTCTGCAGAGCATCTCTTTCAACATTTAAGGTAGCTCCAAGGAGGCCGATGAAACATGTCGATCTGAATAAATAAAAGCATTTATTTGCACTTGTAAATGCATTTTTATCACTTTTAGCAAATATTAAGTTAGTAAATTTTACTTAAGCGCAGAATATCGTCATTAAATAAAGTAAAAATTACTATTTTTGAGGACTGTTACATATTTTGAATAAAAAATTTTCCATCTTGGCAATACTGAGAAGTAGCTACCATCCTTATCCAAATAGCGCTGAAAAATCCCCCAGCCCAGTATTTATTGAGCATGCTGGCCACAAAATGAGGAGCTTGGACAGTAGTTAGGGGATTTGATGTCAACGTGATCTGAAATTCACTAATAATTCAATAATTTCGCTAATTTTATTTTTCTGCTGTTTTTAAGGTTTTTGGAGATAAAATATCAGTAATTCAATTGGAGTAAACACTTTCTACAACACATACTGGACAATTTCACCATAAAATATAATAAATACAGACACAATTTTGCTTAATGGTACACAAAACACGAACTTTAATAAGCTAAAAGTTAACTTCTACGTTTCGAGCTGTTTCTACAAACGTTATGTTGCGGTTTTGTCCCTCATGTGTAAGATGGCGGCACTCGTGGTTTCTTAAATCGACCTTTTTGATTCATTTGGTCTCAGTTCATTAATAATTATTTATTTTCACTAGATGGCAACACTGCATTTTTTTATTCAAATCATTGGTCAAGTTTCGACTAATTATCACTTGCACAGGACACTTTCGTCTCTGAACTTTGAGCCTTTTTACCATCATATTTTCCTGAAGACGGCTGTAGAAACAGCTCGAAACATAGAATTTAATTTTTAGCTTATTAAAGTTCGTGTTTTGTGTACCATTAAGCAAGATTGTGTCTTTATTTAAACACTTTTCTGTTGAGAAATTTTCAAAATACGCTACTTTTTTTAAAAAATTGAAAAAGTTATTGACAAATTCGACTTTTTGAAAATGTATAATTATTCCACTTGAGATTAATAATATGTTTTTATAATGGATTAAAGTTGCAAGTTCTGTAAATAAAATAATAATAAAACAAATGTCATAAAAATTTAAAAAAATATTATTAATTTTAAATTTAAAGTTGCATTAGCGCACCATTGACCGAATGCATGAAAATGCCGAATGCATTTTATTTCCCAAATAAAATATTATTTTTAATGCACGAAACTTTTTTTTTGTCTTAATGAATGTAATGTAAGCATATTTCAATAAAAATAATACCACATTTTATAAAATTTCTATGCTTGGCCTAAAATGAGTAAAAGGCATTCTTCTGATTGAAATTTGCCAAAACTGGCCAAGCAGCTCAAAACTGCTTAACAAAATTCTCCTCCTCCAAATAGGTCTGATCTAGACGATCCATATTTCAGAATGTAATTGACAGCTCACATGGATTCATTTATCAAAATGCTGTACAGTTCCATCACTTTCTGTACATCATTGCATTCCACACAATGCATAGTAAGTCTGTTTAAAGCTATTTTTGACAGACTTAAAAAAGGAGAAGGCTACCAATTCGACGGGTCTGTATTTTTTTATGTACCGATTACTCCAAAACTACATGACCAATTCATGTAATTTTTGTTGTAATTGAAATATGATAGGGTAATTGCGGAAGTGGTGGACCACAGGGTGAGGAGGACCAGCCAAATATTACGTTAATGCGGCATCCCACAGATGCTGCAATTATCTTAGTCAGATACTTAAAGATATTTTGTATGGCTTGCAACTTTTTGCTTCTTAAAAAACATAACATTTTTGTAGTTAAAAATCATTATTGTTTTTTGTAAGTGAAATATTTTTTTCATATGTTTATAGTTATGCATCTAAAGGTTTTGGTGTATAGTGTATGTTATCTATCTGGTTTTAATGATGCAATGTCGGGGAACATTTAGGCTTCTAAATAACCTAAACTGGCGACGTAATATCAAGCAGTGTAGTTTGTATCAAAGTGTTTGCTTCAAATTAACTAAAGTTTTAAGACGTCACAATTTTAACGTTATCTTTAAATCTGTCAATAAATTCAAATATCCCTCCACTAAATCTCCTGTTCCTGATCTTTGTAAATGGAGAATTTATAATGTTCCTTGTAATGGCTGTGATTTATCTTATATTGGTCAAACCAAAAGAAATTTCGAAATCCGCTTAAAAGAACACTCTCGTTATGTATTTAATCAAGAAATTTCTAAATCTTCTATTGCCAAGCACTCTTGGGATTCCGGCCAATTTTCAAAATGCTAAAATTATCTTTAATGCCATGCCAATAGTATCTCTCTGAATTGGACTTTCTTGAAAATTTAGCTATTTATCTTAATCGTGAAGTTATTGTTAACGATAAATCTGATTCCACAATGCTCTTTGCAGCTTGAAAAAACCTTTTTAGTACTACCACATAATGTATTTTTCGTATTAATTAATATTAGTCTGTTTTTTATATTTATTTATTTTTTAATTTCATGTGTTCCCATATTTTCATATATGTGTGTGTTTTCATTTTATTATAATTTTTAATTTAATTTAATTTTATTTTCATGCTTTTTTTAAAAAATTGCTTTCTTATTCCCCTTCTACTCTGTGTTCTTTTGTTTTCATTATATTCTTCTGTGATTGGCTGTTGTCTTCTGCTTTCCTATTGGCTGTTTCTTCAGCTTGTTTCATTAGTAGGAGCACATCTTCTTTGCGTCGGACGAAGAAAGACTCAGATCCTTCGAAAGGCCTAGCGCATTTAAAAGTTTCTGATGGTGTTTTAAGAAGATCTTTTAGTTCTTATTGATTCACACCAGTTTCAACTTATTTCCAAGAAAGAAGTTACTGCAAAACTATCTTAACTGATAGTATATAATATATTTTCATAACCAATGTGTCATTCTGTTAAGATATTAAGATTTCAAGGAACAAATTTAATTTTCATTGGTATATATTAAACGATCAAATGATAATTCAGGTAAACTTAATGTTCAGTAATTTAATTGTAAGTAAGTTCATTTAATTTTCATGCAATGAAAATAAACTTTTATAAATTTAATATATGTGCAATTATTTCAATATTTTATTGTGGTCCATCTCACCCGTATTGCTCCGGGTGAGATGAACCACATAGTAAAAATTAAAAAATGTATAAAAGAAATTCATTTAAAGATATGAACTTCTGCATTAGGACTTTTTAAAGAAACATCATACATTACACATATATACTGTGGAAAGTAAAAAATATATAATTATATGTCTTTTAGAGCGCAAACATAAAACGTCCTTCTCTCCCATAATTACCCTACTACTAAAATGGGTCAAATTTAAATTTCATCAAATTTATTTACGACTTTTTTTAGAAATGCAACAAAAATCAATAAAATCACCATTTCCCTTCCTTCTGTTGTATGCGAGCTGCTTGCGAATCGCTCGGTTAGCAGGATTCGAAGTGCTGTCGCTGCACGAGCAACCAACGAACAACAGAACTGCGAAACGCTGAAGAACTATATTTTTAAGGTGGAGGGATTTGTATGCTAATACAGGGTGGGCCGAAAGTCCCTCGCAAATTTTTGAATTTAATATAAAATCTAGTAATTGAATCCGGTTATTTTTTTTATCAAAAAGTTTATAAATATCAAATATCTTTATTTTACAAAATACACAATATGAACTTTAAAAAGCCCACCGTTTTACTAAAAAGGCGACAAAGATAATAATAATATAGATTTTACAAGTCAAAATTTCGGCCTGCAATCCCGCGGCCATCATCAGGGGATATTTTTATTAATTGCTTTATTTTAGTTGCGGTAATGAACTTTGTCCGTATTAGAGAGAAACACCCTGTATTTTTGAATGAAAAGCTGAATTGTGACTCGGATTACCCCAAAAATATTGTTTGTTTTTGGTGTGCACTGTCACTTCTTAAAGTTTAGTCAATCTTTTTACCCGACTGCCAAGAAGGTTTATGTTTTTGACGCGAACCTGGGTATGTGGATTTCTTTATACCCTCGACACATCTCAACGGCTGGATGGATTTTAATGAATGAAGTCTCTATCAATTTGTCTTAACCGTCCGATTGTTATAGGCTAGATTTGTTTTTATAAATTCAAAATGGCGGTAGAGACGAAAATTTTTTTACGCACCATATTAAGTGGCATATCATTGGATAGGTCTTTCAAAATGAAGATGATGTTTTATTGATTATTTTACTGTCAGAAGCTCCGTTGAAATATTACACAACCTGGAAGTCGTGTAGGTAGGATCTCTAACTTTACTGCAACTCTAACCTACATAGACATCTATAGCCCTCATACAAACAGTGTTTATAGATAGGAACCACCAATTAAACACAACTTAAAAGCCATCAGTACAAATAAATAAAAAAATAGTTAAGTAATATGAAAAGTTTCACACTGATGAGAAATAATTAATTTATTCGTTTTTTACGCAGTTGGGTTCTTTATTTTTTAAATTTAATTTTTACTTGTTTAATTACTCCGTATACGCTTAAAAATTCATGCATGGTTGCATAAATTATATTATTCATACAGTTTTGAGGTAGAATTCAATTATGCACTTTAAAAATTACAACAACATTGATTACCAGAAGAAAACGAATACAGTACGAGTTATTAGAAACAACAATATGTAACAGCAATGTTAACTATTCGCAATAACAATAAAATTATTTGTTCACGAAACTGCTATAGAAAAGAGTCAGACAGAATTGAGTTCAATATATCTATACTAATCTATACTAATATTATAAAGAGGTAAAAATTGTTTATTTGTAGGAGGTAAGCTCTGGAACTACTGAACCGATTCCAAAAGTAATAGTATCAAAATGATGGTATTGGTCCAACTTAGATCATAGGCTATATCTTATGTCCGTGCCACTGGCCAAAATAGGGTGCAGGAGCAAAAACGTTCTAAAAATGCGATTTTTGTGTTACTGAAGGATCTAGAAACATGAAATTTGGAATGGTAGTTACTTATCAGATACTAATGATTTCTAAGGACATTTCTTAAAAAAATCAAAATTAAAAGGAGTGAAAATGCGCGAAAAGCGTTCTAAAAAACGTTCTAAATGGCGATTTTTACGCAATTTCAGGAAGTACCAAACCGATTTCAAAAATAATGGTCTCAAAATGATGGTGACAACCCTTGCTCTAACATAGGCTACATTTTATGTCGGAGCCACTACCCCTAAATGGGGTGCAGGAGCAAAAAAACGTTCGAAATTGCGATTTTTGTGTTACTGAAGGGTCCAGATACATGGAATTTAGCATGGTAGTTACATAATAGATATAAATGATCTCTAAGAACATTTCTTGAAAAATTCGAAATTTTAAAGGGGTGAAAATTCGCAAAAAGCGTTCTAAAAAACGTTCTAAATGGCGATTTTTCGCAATCTCAAGAAGTACCAAACCGATTTAAAAAATAATGGTGCCGAAATGATGGTGGTAATCCTTACTCCAATATAGGCTACATTTTATGTCGGTGCCACTATCCCTAAATGGGGTGCAGGAGCGAAAAACGTTCGAAATTGCGATCGTTGCGTTACTGAAGGGTCCAGATACATAGAATTCGGAATGGTAGTTACTTATAAGATATAAATGATCTCTAAGAACATTTCTTAAAAATTCGAAATTTAAAAGGGGTGAAAATGCGCGAAAAGAGTTCTAAAACACATTCTAAATGGCGATTTCTACGCAATCTCACAAAGTACCCAACCTATTTCAAAAGAAATGGTTGGAAATTGATGATGAGAGCCTTTGCTCCAACATAGGCTCTATTTCATGTCGGTGTCACTATTACCAAGCGGCTGCAGAAGCAAAAATATTCTAAATTGCTATTTTTGTGTTACTGAAGAGCCTAGAATCATGAAATTAGGCAGGGCAGTTATTTATAAGATACAAATGATCTCTAAGAGCATTTCCTAAAAAATCGAAATTTAAAAGGGACGAAAATGAGCAAAAAGCGTTCTAAAAAACTTTCTTAATTGCGATTTCTACGCAATCTCAGGATGTACTCAACCGATTCAAAAAATAATGGCGTGAAAACGATGGTGACAGCCCTCGCTGCAACATAGGCTGTATTTCATGTCTGTGTCACTACACCAAAGGGGGTGAAGCAGCAAAAAACGATCTGAATTGCATTTTTTGTAAAACTGCAGGGGCTAGAGACTTGAAACTAGGCATGGTAGTTGTTTATAATATATAAAATATCTCTAAGAACATTTCCTAAATAATTCAAAATTTAAAAGGGGTGAAAATGAACGAAAAACCTTCTAAAAAAAGCTCTGAATTGCGATTTCTAAGCAATCTCAGAAAGTACCTAATCGATTTCAAAAGTAATGGTTGGAAATTGATGATGACAGCCCTTGCTCCAGTAAAGGATCTATTTTATGTCGGCGTCACTACCACCATGCGGTTGTATTTTAAAAAATGCTCTAAATTGCGATTTTTGGGATAATGCAACTTGAAATTTGGCATGGTAATTACTTATAGATGTAAATGCTCCCTGAGAAGAGTTCCTTAAAAATTTCGAAATTAAAAGGGGTGAAAATGAACGAAAAACATTCTAAAAGAGTTCTAAATAACGATTTCTACGCAATCTCAGGAAATATAAAGCGATTTCAGATGTAATGGTTTCAAATTGATGGTGACAGTCCCCGCTCCAACATATCCTATGTTTTACGTTGTTGGCAATAGCACCTGGGGGTTACAGGAGCAAAAAAATTTCTAAATAGCGTTTTTTGTGTTACTGAGGGTGGTCTAACATTTTAAATTTGGTATGATAAATACTTCAAAGATGCAAATGCTTTCTAAGAAATTCCGAAAGAAAATTCCAAATTTAAAACTATGAAGTGAGAGAAAAACGTTCTATAAGCGTTCTAAATTACGATTTTTATGCAATCGTATGAAATACGAAACCGATTTCAAACATAATGGTTGCAAATTGATGGCGATAGAGCCTGCTCAAACATAAGCTATATTTAATGTCGAGGGTCGCAGGAGCAAAATACTTTCTAAATTGCGATTTCTGCGATAATGAGGAGGCTAGAAACTTTAAATATAGCACGGTAGTTACTTATAAAATATAAATGTCCTCTAAGAACAGTCGAAAATAAATTCGAAATTAAAAAGGGTGAAAAGCATTCTAAAGGGTCCTAAATTCAGATTTCTATGGAATCTCAGGAAATAATAAACCGATTACAGAAGTTATTGGTGGCGAATCAAGAGTGATAGTCCCTTATCCTATACAGGATATATTTTATGTCGGTGTCACTATCTCCTGGTTGGCAGGAACAACAAGAAAGCCTTTAAAAACATCTAAATTCCATTTCCTATAGAATATTAGGAAAATGCCAACCGATTTCAAAGTTAATGTTGGCAAATTAATGGGGACAGTCTCTGTTTCAACATTTTTCGAGACATTCTATTTCAACTCTGTTTCTGCCTTTTATGTTGGTCTCACCTGAGAGGTTGTAGACTGTTAGACAAGAATGAATACTGAAATAAGCGAATGAAATAAGCTTAAAAGTTTCAAAATACTTTCTAAATTATCATTTAATTCGAATTAGTTTTAGTTCCTCTTATTAATTAAAATCTCATTTCTGTCTATTGCACTTTTATAATGAAGTTTAATCAAACTGTGGCTTAATTTGTAATTTTTGAATTATTTCAAAATGTGTTCTTCTAATGAAAAATAGTCATGCAAATATCAACTATTACGCGAGCAAAGCCGCGGGGTTTGCTAGTAAAACTATAAAATAATAATAATAATAAATAAATAAATAAAATTCTTTAGCAGTTTTCGTGTATATAGCAATGTTATGTATAAATAATTGTGTATATGTTAAAATTTTATGAATATTTCCATAATATTTAAAAAATAATAATTAAAGTTAGTATTTTATTTTTAAAGATATAAATACGTAAAGCATGTTCTGACTATTACCTTAAGGTATTATATTTGTAAATGCATTTAGGAATATTTTTTGTTAATTATTAAATGGGATGTATTTGGCTAATTTAGAAACTCTGTTATCCTTTGTTTTTCTCACATGACTGAAAGAGGTACCGTCAACTGGGTTGACTTTGGGCCACTTTTTCCTGGTTCCACTAACATTTCCATTATTAAAAAATTTTATATATGATTTTTCAACGCCAAAATTGAATTGAAATAATTTAACAGGAAACAATGAAGCAAACTGTATGATTTTAAAGAGGCAATTTTTTATTTTTTTATTTTTTAACCATTTTTAAAGCTTTGGAACAAAGTAGCCCCTGCTGGGGGCTTCTCTGGTCCATTCACATACTTTCATATAAAATGAATACAATTCATATGTTGGAATATTGAAACCAATTAACAATTAATTGCAGTAGGATCTGCTAATGAATAAGCACTGCAAAACTTAATAAACAAATGTTTTTTTTTTTTTTTTTTTTTTTTTTTTTTTTACATTTCAACACAATAAACCAAATGTTAATATTAAAGACACGAGAAACAGTTTTCATCATGTTATCCTCAGCAACTGGAACAAAAATAATTACTGTAACATTTTGCTAAAGTAACATAAAAAAATGCTACTTAATACATTTATTAAGAGATTTGGTTGTATAAAAGGCATATCTGAGTAGTTGGGGCTACATCCGTACCAAAAAAGGCCTGGCCCAAAGTAGCCTAGAAAAACTAGTTTTTATGTTAGCTCTATGGAAACGTAAACATATTCTGGCAAAATAAAAAGTTAACGGAAAAAATATGATCACACATGGGTTACAGGTTACTAAAGGTAATATTTTGACACTTACCTTATTTGTATCTCTTATCCAGATTGTCCCACTATCGAAAGTTTGGGGAGTTAAAATCTAAACACCAAAGCAGTTGTTTACAAACACATCCAGTGTTGCCACTAAACAAAATTTAATTACCCCCAAACTATTCAAATTCCCTATAGTATGGTCTAAAATATTTTTCAAGGGCAAAAAATTCGAATTATCTTGTATTGTTTGTTCAATACAAAGAATAAAACCTTTTTTTATGGGATGAACCAAAGTAACACTGCAAGCACCAAAGTAACAAAAAAGGACCAAAGTTCACGGTAGCAGTAATAAAACACTTTGAACTATAATATATAAATTTATACACTTATATAATAAATTTTCATCATTTTATGTCTTAAGGGGGCTGGTCATTCAGCTTCGGAATTCTCCTCCGTAATGTTAAGTCTATGGGCTTTTGATGCATTCGTATATTTAAAATATTTTCTGGAGAAATTCATATTTTTAACATCTTTTTTTTGTGTACTCTTCTTAAAGGATGTCTCTTTTTTTCTTAGTTTTCAAAATATTTCTAAAATCTATGCTGAATTTAATATTTTTTGTGTTAAAAGCAGGCGAACTGTGAGTAAAATTTTAACACTTCATTTAAAATTAAGTCTATATTTTAGAAAAATTTTGAGAACTAAGAAATAAAGAGACATCTTTTAGGAAGTATACACAAAAAATAGAAGTTAAAAATATTAATATCCCGAGGAGGTATTTTAAATATACGAATGCATCAAATGCCCACAGACTTTACATTAGTGAAGGGAAATCGGAAGCTGAGTGACCAGCACCCTTAACAAGTTTTAATGCAATTTAATTGTATTAAAACGTGTTAAGACAGAATAGTAACGGATGTTAAAAAAGTTTTAGAGAGGTTTCCGTGTTAGCAGGTTCATTACCTGTAGAAATTTTATTGTGTTTTCTGCATTACAATAAAGTTCCGTTTTTCGTTTTTCGTTTAAAATTCCGTACCATTACGATTCCGTTTCAGATTGGTTACATTTCTGCAGGTTTTAGTATAAGCTTTAGAATTTTAATAATACAAGAAAGAAAAATCGTGAAACATATACGTAAATCACGAAATCGTTTTCAGCGTAACAGGAATATTGTTAGGAAATTTTGCTGTTCATTTTCTTTAATTTTCTAATATCAATCCTGACACTAAAACGAACTGAGCGATTTTTCGAATCCCTGAAAGGGAAGCTATAATAATAAACTTCCAAAATTAAATATAAATAACAAAATACAAAAAATGTGCATAACGTAACTAATTATTTAAATTGAACTACGTAAAACAAAATGATTTGCATTATTTTATGGTTGCACAGTTCTTGACCCTAACTAAAACTAAAATAATGATAAGTACGGCAACAGAAAAAATGAAAATGATAAGATTAATTAAAAATACTAATAGACAACAGTAATTTAAATAGAAAAGACTTGGAATAATAAATAATCAAAACTTTATCTATCTATCTATATCTATATATCCCTTTTTTATGGACACGATAACTTCCATCCCTTTACACAAATATCTTCCAAACTGATAATAAAATCAAGGAGTAGAAAATCGTTAGAAGTACGTTAATGGGCAAAATCGGAACAAGGGGGTGGAAATAGGAAGGGTTTTGTGAAAACCGAACAGATCCCGTAACTTCTTAATTATAATACATGTCAAATCAGTTTAAAGTTATTATTACTTCTAGGAAAAAGGCTGAAAATTTATGTATCACAGAGTTTTGATAAAATTAAAAATGGGCTCAAGGGGCGAAAAAAATAGGGTTTCAGGGAGAAAAAAATTCATAACTTCGTCAATTCTCAAGATATCAAGTTAACTTAAACTTATAAATCTTCTTAATACTATGGGGCGAAAAAAATAGGGTTTTAGGGAGAAAAAAAATCATAACTTCGCCAAGTCTCAAGATATCAAGTTCACTTAAACTTATTATAAATCTTGTTAATACTATCTACAACTTTTATATTGACAAGTTTTTGATAGGACAAACTGTTACCGCAAAAATAAAATTAAAAACACAAAAAAGGGGGTTGAAGAAAAAAAAATCATAACTTCGACAATTCACAAGATATCAAATCCGTTTGAATTTATTATACATATTCTTAATATTATCTACAACTTTCATATTAACAAGTTTTCGATAGAACCAACTACAGCAAAAATAAATTAAACAAAAATAGGGTTTGAAGAAACAATTATCGTATTAACATGATTCTGATAGCTCATACAGAAAAACGAAATTAAAAACTCGTCAACAGCGGCCAGATAAAATTGTTAAACTGGATTTATCTCTAATCTTGATTTAGTTTTTGTTGGTGAAATTAGTACTTAACTTCGAAATCTACATCCACCTGTAGGCCGAGTCGGCAGGGATTTTTTGCATTTTTCTATTCTCAAAAGTCTTTAGATTATCCCAGTAAAACGATTTGGCTGAATTCGAAGTTCTTTCGTAATTATTTAGTGCTTTGGTGGAACGCGTGCATAGGTTTATACTGTTTTGGAGCTCTATAAGCGCATTTTTACGCAAAATGACTTTTTTCAAACTGGGCGGCACCCGAACGCAAAAGCTATTAAACTGTTCTTCCTAATTTTTTTTAATTAAATGTAATATAATTTATTGGAGCTTGGACGACTTTCAGCCATTTTTATAAGAAATAAATATTTTTAGAAGAACGCCAAAGTGAAAAAAAAAAAAAAAAAAAAAAAGAGGAAAAGGGTCAGAAATAGACATTTTTTTTCTTCAAATGGCTGCCAATTTGTTCATTTTCAATTTTTTGACCTCAAAGGGCTTGCAACTCCAGACATTATTATCTATTTTTATAATCTTTAATGAAAATTGATGGGAAATGACTCTTGTTATATATTGGATCCCGCCCGACTGGATGTAAAAAAATGCTAAAAAACACACTTTTGAGGCCTTCTAGAGGCAAATCTCCCTTAACCCCTTGGGGACGAGCGACATGTATACGTGCCGGAAATAGGCCTAAGGATCCTCGTTTATCCTCACCAGTTAAATTTTACTGTAAAATTTGTCTTATTTAATCCGAGCATTTTCCTGATTTGAATAGGCACAAACTTCTGTTTTTTAAAACCGGTAGCAAAGTAATAAACATTTCGTAAAAGGCTCCCGTCGCGAAGGGGTTAAATAAGGCGAAAAATGCTATTAAAAATTTGCGGTAGATATTTTCACCACCTGTCGTACTCATGGATATTTAATAGAAATATTAAAGATTATTGAATTAAGGAAGATTTGTAAACGATTTTACTATAAATATTTTTAAATTATTAAATGAAATGAATGTGGCTAATTTAGACTACTCTATTATCCTTTGTTCCCCTCTCCTGTCTCCCTCACAAACACTAAACAAGTACGGCAAAGTATGATCACAGATTGCACAGAGGGTTTCGTTTAATATTTCTTTCAAAACCCTTTATCCTTTTGCAAAATCTGTTAGTCCCACATTTCGCAACCAGAGGACGCACTTTTTTCTAAACAAACTTCTATCGGAACGAAACTCCGTTTTACTACCTATCCATCGATATATAAGTCGAGGGGATCGGGCCCATAGCACCCGAGGCGCACCCTGACTGTAAAAAGTGGAACTAAAATATGTAAGGCTATGGTGAAAGTGTGGTAGTATATGAAAGAGTGGTAAAAGGGCTGTGCAATGGTATATCACGTGAGGGGTGTTGGCAAAAGTTAGAAAAGTGCCCCCAGGGCGAAAAGGAGGGAGCTTAGAAAGATTGCTTAAAATACACAAGTTAGAACCCGGAAGGATAAATAATATAAGACTTTTGAAAATTTTATGATTTTTCGTGTGATCGCAAGTGTTCTGCTATAAGTATGCAAAATTTCAAGTTTCCAACTTAATTAGGGGTTGAGTTAGAAAAATTGCTTAAAATACACAAGTTAGAAGCCGGAGGGACAAATATAACACTTTTTGAAATTTTTATGTTTTGTCGTGTGATCGCAAGTGTTCAGCTATAAGTATGCAAAATTGCAAATACTAACTAAAACTAAAATAATGATAAGTACGGCAACAGAAAAAATGAAAATGATAAGATTAATTAAAAATACTAATAGACAACAGTAATTTAAATAGAAAAGACTTGGAATAATAAATAAAATACTTCCATTTTAAACGGTATAAAAAGCATGCAGAGTAATTTCCGTTTAAATTATCCTGTGAATTAATTAAATTTAAATTATTCTGTGAAATAATTAATTAAACATATTTTTATAGAAGGATTGTAGATAGTTTTAGTAACCTGGTCGTTGCACTTTCCAACAAAGCTGAAAAGTGTTTACGACTTCGGTTTGTCTGGCCGTCTGTCCGCGCTCTAACTCTCGTAAATATACTCGGATTGCCCAGAAATTTTTGGATGTAATTGACGTTTATCCTAGCACAATCCCTACTTCAAATGAAGTTTGTTGCATGTTTATTTTATTTACAGGGACAGTCAAAAGTATTCCGTTACATTACGACCAATGGAAAAAAATTGTTTCAAATGAATTTTAAAGATGTTACACCATTTCAAACATAATAAAATTGATATGCTTTAAACTTATTACTATGCTTTTACGAAGTGTACTAAAATATGCATTCTGTAGAATATGCCATGCAAAGAATAGTTATTATTCATTTACAGGCCACACAAAAGAATTCTGTTAAATAATGGTAAAGGGGGGGGGGGATTGTTTACGGCGTACTTTAAATATGTTAAACTATTTCATATATAATGAAATTGATATACGTCGCTGAGGATTACTATAAGTTATTTCATGTATAATACAAAGTGCACAGCATTTACAGGGACACACGAAATATTTCAAATAGTATATTCTCTCCGAAATGCTTGTGCTTTCTTGAAAATTCTTCTTGCTGTATATTAGCGATGATGGCAGGAAATGCATCTTTAATTATGATATGCGCTTTTAAGTTTCACTGTAGTTGATGTACAGGGCTACACAAAAGAATTCGTAAAGATTACTTAGCATGATCGTAAATTGCTTAAAGGTGGTTTTTAAATGAGTTATGCATTTTTACGCTGAACTGCATTTAGTTTACTAAGAAATGTTTGTAGAATATAATAAAATGATATACAGGTCAACGAAAAGAATTCGATACATGGCCATCTATGGATGATAATTTCTGGAAATGTAATTTTTGCTGTTTTAAGAGTGTTTTAGTTTGAATTAAATTTTAGCTAAATGGTAAGTACCGTGTAATAAAAGTACTAGGTAAATTACAGGGCTGAACAAAAGTATTTAAGCATGTTTCTATCAAATTAGTATAAATTGGTAAAAGAGAAATTTCAACCTGAAATGCGTTTTCTTGCTAAACTAATTTTTCGCATTATATATATACAGGGTTGTTCAAAAGAATTGAAATACACATTTGGCTATGGACGGTAACTGCTGAAATCAGTTTTTCAAAAGTTTTATCTGTTTTCTAAAATATTGACTTACTTATCTTATTTACCTTATTTCGCTAAATAACGAAGTTTTGATAAATATTTCACGAAGTCTTTGAAAGTTTTCATAATCTATGCTGGACGCATGATTTTTCTTTCTAGTTTTAAATGTGAAGTAACAAATTCATAAAAATGTTTATACTGAGCAAATAATTATTAATCGTGCAATATGATAGATTGCAGTGTAACAGGCAATCATACTCAAATATCTGATTCAGATTCGTAATACGGTCAATGTATATTGCTTATCTGCAAGAAGAGAGACCCCATTCTAAATAATTGAGTTTGCATTTTATTCCACTAACAGGTCTGTCATAGATGCATTTTGCTACAGGAAAGTTTCATAAGTGTAATTATCGGGTAAGGCGTTTTATTACGCTATACACCTGTATCTATTCGTGATCACAGAAGGGGGGCCAAATTGTGTGGGGAGGTGATTTTATCACTCCAAAATTCACCTACACCTTCATTCATAATATTTTATCCTTTTATGCACATTTTTACTTCTGAATGCAAAGCTAAGTGCTATAATTTCATGTTACAGTAAAAACATGCGAAACTTCTTTTGCCTCTCCTGTTAAATTTACTTTTGTCGAGATGTGCCACGTTTCTTGCGGGTGAGCGATCAAGGAAACATCCCAGTATATAGACGAGTATGTTCGTCCGTGGTAGTGAACAGCTTAATATTCCTTTATTAATTATTAAATATTAGATATATATTTCATGACTCAAACGGATCTGTCACTTTTTTTTTTTTACATCGTTAAAACGTATCCTAATAATAAAAAAAAAATAGTATAACCAGTAAAAACAAGTTGAAAATTGCAAGTCAAACGTATCAAATGAGGTGCGTTCGTATTATAACTAGTTTTTAAAATATTCAAATCTTGGTGCAATACTGTTGCACTTCTATGCAAAATGCACGAATACAAAATTTATTACGATTATATATAGGGTAAGGTGCCCTATTATCGCCTCCCAGTCACTGTTAGGCCTTTGAAGCTGTAATTTTCAGTGAAAATCTACCAAATTTGCATTTTAGATAGACTAACTACCCACACACATTGAAACATAGGCAAATATCGTGCAAAAAAATTTTAACAATGCAAAAAAAAAAATGTTTTTTTCAAAAGTATCTAAAAAATGCAAAGGCAAACAAATGGTCCCAATTTGGTCCCCCCCCCCCCCCCCCAAAAAAAAAAAAATCCAATACGCCGAGGCTTAACTTTTAATTAAATCAAAATTTATTTCTAAATGAGTAATTTAATTACATTAAAGTAAGGCACAAAGAAATGTACTAATTATCAGTGAAAGAATAACATAACGAAACATTAGCCATCCAAACATGCGGAAAAAATGTCATGAAAAAGCATTCCTAATTTCGTCCCCGGGACAAAATAAGAGCTGAAAGAGGGACGAAATTGGGACCACGCTACTTCCCAATATGATGGAGCTTCAGATCCCGCAAGATGAACTGAGCGTCCTAAAACGCACTGTATGCTACTGTCAGCATCTTACCAACGTAAAATACATGCAATGAATAAGAAATAAATACTTACAGTACAGTAAATAACGTTCTACAAACGACGTAATAAGAACTGTGGTCTTCTAAAAATAGGAAATTCGGAGTCTTTAATTTATGTATGCTTCTTGGCGAACGAAACTTTCAATACTGACCCCTTTTACCTTCTGTCCCCTGTGCCTTGCATCATAAGTGGCGCCACTTTCACAGAAGCGGAGACGTTAAGGGGGACGAAATTAGGAGAAGGGACGAAATATGGGCACTTTACCTTATTAAATTCAGTAATACGGAAATAATAGGACTCCATCTTAAATAGAACGTAATCACCATGACAAGCTAGAATCATTATCTATCGTGGGATATCATTGAATTAATTACGTATGGTAGGATTTATTAGAGCAATCACCATGGCAACCTGTAATCATTACCTATCATGGGATATCATTGAATTAATTGCGTATGATAGGATTTAATATTTTATTAATATCTTTTTAAGTTTGATGCGTTTTTCATAAAATTTGAAATAACTCGACAAAATTCTGAAAAGATTATATATATCAAATTTCGGCTAGGTAGTTTTTTTTCTCTGTTTTCGGACATGTCACAGACAGACAGACAGACGGTGGACCAGACGACTACTATAGGTGCTACGTATCTATATAATTACGAATGCACCTAATAATAAAAAACTTCCAAAAACATAAAACATAAAAATAAAACTAACATTACTATAAATAATGATTGGTACTTCTAAAAAAAAATATTATGTAAAGGAAAGGTTAATAAATAAAGCTTAAGAAGGAATAAGATATTTTTATAATAAACACGAGTATTATTCCATATTGTTTTTTATAGTACTTCAATATCCTATTTGAAAAAGAAATTTATTTCGAACAAACGCCATTTTTTTGTTTTATTCTTATTAGCAAAAGATCAACATGGGAATAAAGGAACTCTTGAGAATAAATACTCTCCGGGCAAACGAGAACAACTACAGCAAACACTGCACTCTGCCTTTTGACGAAAAGTTCTATCTTAAATTCCGAAAAAATCTTTATCCTTCTCGCTCAATTTCTTAACATTTCATAATATTTGAAACGAAAACAATTGAAGCTAATATCTTATTTTTTTTTTAAAAGAAAACCAATAAAGCAAGCCTTGCTATAACTTGCAGCTATTTTTTTTTAATTCCTTTAGATGCCTTTATTATTAAATCTTTTGTTAATTATTAAATGGAATGTATTTGTCTAATTCAGAAAGGTCTATTACTTTTTACAATTGCCCTCGTCTCTGAACGAAGCATCAGATCTTGGTTCAATACTGTTGCACTCTTATGCAAAAATGCATGAATATAAAATTTATTACGATTATATGGATTAAATTCAGTAATATGGAAATAATATGACTTCATCTTAAATAGGACGTAATCACCATTTCAACCTAGAATCATTACCTATCATGGAATATTATTGAATTAATTACGCATGATAGGATTTAATAGAAGGAAGAAAACTTTTATGAATATGTCTTGATTCGATTTTCATAAAATTTGAAATGACACGACAAAATACTACAATGATTATATATATTAAATTTCAAAACATTCGGTTGGTAGTTTTTGCGCTATTATACGCGGTGTAACGTAAAATAAAGCCAAACGAAGAACTATACTTAAAATTAAATAAAGAGAACTTGTGTTCCTTTCTTTTACATTTCATTTTACATTAGAACAGCACAGCACACGACACAAAACAGTCACAGGAACAATAAAAACATCAAAAGTCAAGCGGAGGCTTGCTCGCCACCTTCTCTTTTCAACGGCCAAGAAAAGCGACCGTACTCGATGGATCTAAAAAGGCATCTCATGAGTTCTTTAGTCCGTCTCAAGTAGTCCGTCTGACCTCGTCATAGACTTATTCATCGCATCACAAGTTTTATTTTTTTCTAATTGTGTTAGTCAGCCACATTTCACCGAGAATTTGTATTTCATTAAAACAGTTTACAACTTCACATCTGAGTTTGTGAATGCATTGACATGCGACGTAGACTGAGGCATCTGAAGACTTAATTAAAAGTGTTGACTAAAGATAAGTGGTCATCTAGTTTTTTGCATGAACTCAGATGGAATGTCACAGCGGACAGACCAGACGATGACTATAAGTGTACGCATTTATATAATTGGGAACGCATCTAATAATGATAAACTTTCAAAACATAAAACATAAAATGAAAAATAATATTATTATAAATAATGACTGGCACCACTAACAAAAAAATTATATAAAGGAAAGATTAATAAATAAAGCTTAAGAAGGAATGAGATATTTTTATAACAAACACGAGTAGTATTTCATATTGTTTTTTATAGTAGTACCTCACTATCCTACTTTGAAAAGGAAATTTATTTCGAACAAACGTCATTTTTTTTGTTTTATTCTTATTAGCAAAAGATCAACATGGGAATAAAGGAACTCTTGAGAATAAATACCCCCGAGCAAACGAGAACAACAACAGCAAACACGGGACTCTGCCTTTTGCCCAAAAGAATCCTAGACGATCTTAAATTCCGAAAAAATCTTTATCCTTCTCTGCTCAATTTATTAACATTTCATAATATTTGAAACGAAAATAGTTGAAGCGAATATCTTATTTTTTTAAAATGAAAATGAGTAAAGCAAGCCTTGCTATAACTTGAAGTTATTTTTATAACGATTTTTAGATGTCTTTATTAATAAATCTTTTGTTAATTATTAAATGAAATGTATTTGTCTAATGCAGACAGGTTTTATACTATTTCCCTCGTCTCTGAAAGAAATCTCAGTAATGGATATTTAAAAATATATATAATGGGTAAATGTAATAATAAGCTACCAAAAATAAAGTTAAAAAAGTCGGAAATTGCACTTCAAACGTGGAAAATGAGGTGTGTTCCTACTATAACTAGTTCTATAAATATTCAGATCTTCGGTGCTACTAGCAAATAAGATTAAAAAATGCATAGCTGCATTTTTGTATTAAAATATGCATTTTGAACCCCCCCCCCCTTTCGGTCCGAAGATCACATTTTTTTTAACGTTTTTAATACTTTCCAATACAGCTCTTAAAAGCTTAGGATTTTTGTTTGTCTGTCCATCTACCCGTGCTCTACTCGCGTAAATATACTCGGATTGCCATGTAATTGATATACATTATTGAGATTTACGGTAGCATATTTCGTATTGAAAATGAAGTGTGTACCATTAATGGTTAGTTTACAGGGGCACTCACAAGTTAGATTACGGTCAATGTAGAAAAATTGTTTTCAGTGCATTTTAATTATGTTATACACTTTCACACAAAATAAAATTGATATGCATCACTGAGGTGAATGACAACATATTTTCTGTAGAGTTTAGAACTAGTAGCAATTATAGTTCGTTTACAGCGACATTCAACAGTACTCAATTACATTACAGCCAATGGGGAAAAAAACGTTTTCAATGATGTTAATTGAATTCGCATTTTAATGATGCTACACTTTTTATAATGTAATCAAATTGATATATATTACTCAGGTGCACAACAACAAGTTTTCTATAGATTATTAAATGCGTATAATTCATCGTTTATTTACAGAGACACTCAAAAGAATTCGGTTACAGGAATGACTGTGAGTCATAATTGTTGGATGTCCTTTTTTAGAATGAACAGGGATGAAAATTCTTAGCAATATTCTGATAGTGTTGCAAAGTCATGATGCATGTGTTTTCGTTCTTGTTAATTTATGAAACTGGTTTGCAAATGATATTTTTCAGCAGCACAAACTGCAAAAAAGTGAAAAATAGCAGAATTTTAAAAATGGGACAATAAGAGATACTTGTCTCTTATTATTCTAGCAAAACTGAAAAAAAAAAAAAAAAACTGGGTAATAAAAGAACGGCTGAAAATATTACGTTGAGTAATAAGTTTTCCGCCAATTTTTTTAAAATTGTAAATTGATAAAGACATACAAAAAGATCAAAGCTAATAAGGATGGTAATCTCCGTTCAAATCTACAATTTTCTGCCAACGTTTTGGCACCTTTTCAATCCCTTCTGTAAAACATTGTGTCGTGCGCAAGTCCAGAAAGAGATCGGCCTCATTTATGATCTCCTCTTTTGAATTGAAGATTGCGCTATGAAAATGAAGCTGCAGATGTAAAAAGAGAGAGGAATCCGAAGGAGCCATGTCGGAGCTGTATGGTGGATGTTGCATCAAATCCCACTGCAGCTTGTAGAGCGTCCAGCCGGTCATCGTACTAACATGTGGCCGGTCGTTATCTTGATGAAAAAGAACCACCTTTTTTCTGAACTCGTTTCTTCGTTTTTTGCGAATGGCATCACGAACTTTGATTAGCATGTTGGTGTATATTGCACTGTTGATAGTCTGTCCGCTTTTCAGGTACTCTTTGAACAGAATTCAGCGACAATTCCACCAAATGCAGAGAAGCACCTTCTTGTTAGTTAAGGCACGTCTTTCAACCGAGCCTGCTGATTCCCTAGGTGCTGACCACCCTCCTTTACGGTTTGCATCGTTGCATTACAGCCATTTTTCCTCACAAGTGACAATTTTACCCAGAATGTTCTCTTTCCTTTGATTTCTGAACAGAGCCAAACAACTGTTTTTTTCTTGCGCTTGTCTTCCGCAGTCAATTCTTGAGGCACCCAGCGGTTGAACTTAAACATTAGATTTATGCGTTTCAGAGCGTTAACTATTGTTTTTGGCAAACATTAAGTTCTAACGCACTAGTTCGTGTTGAAAGACTTCTGTCTTGATCAATGATTTGTTTCAACTGCTCACAATCTACTTCAATAGGGCGGCCAGAACGTGGTTCATCTACAATGTCGAAATTTCCAGCTTTAAACTTCCGAAACCAAATTTTAACTTTATCATAAGAAACAGCATTTATGCCTAAACTTTACCACATTTTTCTGTGACATTCAGTCGCACTGAGTTTGTTACGGAACTTATAGCACATAATTGCTCTAATCTGCTGACGTGATAGCTGCATTTTAAACACTTTTTGGAAGCGCAAGATAATAAATTTTTAACAAATAAATTACACAGCCATGTAGTTCATTTGTTCTGCTTTCGAATGCAAAAATTGGTTTGTGGAAAGGATAACATCCACACAAATGACTGCTGTTGGCGCAAAGGTGTCTCTCCTTGGCGGAAAACTTTTTACTCAACGTAATATATAGATATATTAGAAAACAGGAATTCTGCTTTTCAGAATTTGGTGTTGCTCCCTATATATATATATATATATAGAGAGAGAGAGAGAGAGAGAACCATTATAAAATATTACAAATTATCATCTATATTAAACATATAAATTATAAATTAAGTTTTAAGACAAGATTAAAATATTATGAATTTTAAATTAAGACCAACAAATTAATAAATAACATGAACGAAAAAGATAATACGAGCAGTAGAAACCAGAAATGTATAACAAGTAACTATGTATAACCTACAGAAACATCAGAGGAGCTTTCAGGTTTAATTCATAATGAAGATGTGTTATTAGCCCCCGGTACGGTATGCTATTTCTTTCTCCCAGGTTATTTTGTGTCATATCCAAAAAATAACGTTACCTTACAGAAGCCAGCCGTAAAACAAAGCAGTACAATTAAATACTCAATAGCGATTTTTTAATCTTCTATGCATCGCACATTTTCAATTTTTATACCGTCGTATTCGGAAAAAAACGTACTTTTTAATACAATTTGTTTGGAAACTGCATCTCAATTTATTTTTGAAATATTAATTTTTTTGTAGTTTTTGGAGCCATTTGCTTAATATTGGCAACGGAAGAACTCCACTTCTGTAGAAAGTGAAAAAAAATTAGCAATTATATCTTTTTGTTGCCATTTTCCCATAAAAACTGAAGAAAAAAAAATAATTAAAATATTTAAGGATAATAATATAGTAAAAATATAAAGGATTTCTGATAAAACATGGAGCTATTAGAAACTATATTTAATTTCAAATATCTATATTAATAATACAAACAAATAAAGGCCTGTGAATCTTTAGATAGCCATTTTTTTGTCGAGTTTTTTGAATGAAGAGATCTCCTTTTTTTTTTTTTTTGAATTTGTGTTTTATTTAGCGATAGTGATGTCCTAAGCGTACTTTATTGTAGATGTTGTTTAACACTGGATCGCAAATGATGAATTCTTCAGCGGATGTGGATGACGTCACTTATGGCAAATAAAATCGCTTGTTATAAGTCTTAAAATTGAACTACAGTAGAGTCCCGATTATCCGAGGCCGCTTAAACGAATTATTTTCTTCTGATAAACTGGTGGTTTCTATTATTATGAAACAGCCATTATAAATGAAGCGTTAGGTGAAGATGAAAGAGCTGCCGTAAAAAGTTAAAAAGCTAGGGGAAAAAATGGCCATAATTTTTTTTTGAATTATGGCCCTTTTTTTTTTCATTCTGACCAGAAAATCTGAGTTCTAAAAAAGTTATGGTCATTATTTTTCCCATTATGACCAGAAAACCTGAATTCTAACTTTTAACGACTGCTCTTCCATCTTCACCTAACGCTTCATTTATAATGATTGTTTCATAATAATAGAAACCACCAGTCCACCAGAAGAAAATGAACTAATGGAAATGTCGGGGGCGACACTAAATTCTGAAAAAGCAGAATTCCTGTTCTCTAGTTTCATCCAATTTTGTCGGAATTAGGCCTAAAATGACAAAATCCAGCTCCTTATAACATATCATAACATTTGCAAAATAAAACAAAAATTACACATAAGATATTAAAAGATAAATGAAGAGAAGATAACTCTGCAATGATAGATAAAAATCTAAAATACAAGAAATTTGACTTACTAATGGGAAATGTGCGAATATGGAAATGGATTGATATAGTATTGAAAAAAATGAGGCTGTGATTTAACTACTAAAAAAGCAGATATTTCATAAATATAAATATACTGCTGCTCTCTGGTGTGAAAAATTAAAAGCAAGGTCTGTAAAGGAATTTTTTAACAAATTTTAGTACTGCTATCTATAGAGAAGAGTGAAATCTAAAGAAGAATTTTTAAGAATACAGTAATGAACTCTATTTGATAATTATTAAAAATGGAATGCAAATCATGAAATAATCTAAAATGCATTAAAAAATAGAATTAAAAAAATTCGAAAAAGCTTAAAATAAATAACCGAGTAAAAGTTGAAAAAAAGTATTGATTAAATTGACTTTCTTTTTTTTAATAAATTTTCTATGAAAAAAATGAGTAAATTAATCATATTTAAAAAATAATAAAAATTATATATATATTTATGTATATAAAACCTTTATAATATATTACAAATTATCATTTATATTAAATACATAAATTATAAATTAAGTTTTAAGACAAGATTCACACATTATGAATTTTAGTGCTAGCGTCTATTGATGATATTTTAAATTAAGTACTAAAGATGGTCATTATCTATTAAGAATAGAAATTATAAGTGCAGTGTTATTCAAATTAAAAATCAAGATTAATTCATTAAAAATTTTAAAGAACATAGCAGCATAAAATAAAAGCATGAAATTGGAAATGCAGTGAAGCTTGAATAACGCAAATTTTAGTGGAACCATGGCAGACTTACCAAGCCTAAATTACCACAAGTTCCATAAATTACATCAACAATTACAACCTTAATTATATATATACTAGCAGCGTTCGCCCACTACCCTGGTCGATTTTTCTGAAGAAACCTTGAATCAAACGAAATATATTTGTGAATTTGATCATGCGTTTTAACCCTTTATCTACTGATGGTACTTATAATTACCATTAATATAACTTGTTATAAAATTCAGTTAATACATCGATTAGTTGTAATACAGTTTAGAGTGAGTTATAGATACATTACTTTATCTTGTTCCAAAAGCATTATTTGTTACACAAAACAAAAATATTTTTAAAAGGATGATTTCATTTGCCATTGTATCTTTTCAGCTTTCTTGGCGTTGGGGGATGGGGGGTAAGAATATTTCAATTTGGAATTATTTCTAAATTTTTATTGTAAGAACATTATATTTGTACATTTCCTAATTCTACAAAATACTAAAAAAGAAAATATTTAAAATAAAATATTTGAGTGGATTTATAAATATTGCACTAAATACCTATAAATTCAAATTTAATTAATTCTTCTAAATCCTTCAATCCTTCTAAAATTCTTCTAAAATTTATTAAATGATTATGTAAATCTTGTAATGCAGTTTAAAGTATTCCCGAAAAATGCTTTAGAAGATAAAATTTTTATGAGTTCATAATGCAGTACATAAAGGGCTAAAGCAATATATGGACATTTACCTGGAATATGCAGCAGAATTGCTGAAAACAATATGAACGTCATTACGCAATTATATCTTTTATTGAGTCATACAAAAGTTAGGCTGACTTCTTGTAAGTAACTTCTTGAGTTCATCATTTAGTGTAGGATTCAGTAAAGAACGCCAGAACAATCTGTAACATAGTAAAAGGGTTCATGAAAAATTATCAATGCAAGTCTCATCAGAATCCGTTAATTGGACTTATTGAAAAGGCAAATCATTCATACTAATTGGGTTTGCCTGATTTTAGAACTTTCAGCTATAATTCTACAATCAAGCAACCCGACCACCGATCAACGCTATGCAAATGATATGTATTTTGCTGGCTACCTGATACAGGACATATCGCTCACCCGCAAGAAAAGTGACACATTTCGACAAAAGAAAATTTCACAGGAAAGCCAAAAGAAAATTTACATGATTTTACTGCAACGTGAAATTATAGCAGTTAGCTCTGTATGCAGGGATAAAAATGTGCATAAAATCGTAAAAGCCTTAAGAATGAAGATGTACACTGTTAAAAATTTTGCAGCATTCTGGCAGGTCATTCGACCGTTTTTTGAAAAAACGGTTTCATAACCATAATTTAACTATATTCTGACCATAAAATGGCCAATAATATGGTCAGAAAGGTGTTAAATTACGGTTGTTTTAACCGTTTTCGGAAAAAACGGTCAAATGACCTGCCAGAATGCTGCAAATTTTTAACAGTGTAGGATGAGATTTGGAGGGTTGTGTAATTTTATCTCCCCACCTCTCTTCTTCGGTCACAAATGGACATATAGCGTAATAAAGGGATTTTCCGGATAACTACACTTATGAAACATTTTGTGTAGCAAGACGCACCTATGACAGACCTTTTAATGGAATAGAACGCAAAATGTATTTTTGCGAGATGTATTACTTTTCTTGCGGGTGTATGTTGTATAGTGCCTCGGGGTCCTGGGTCAAGTAAGCAGGGTTGAGTACTGCAGGCCCTGGATCGTATAGCAACAGGTATAGGTTATTTGTTTACAGTTAGAGAAACTTCTCAAGCTTTTCTCGTTAATTGTCAGAATACTTTATTCGCACATAATTTGTTTAATATTACAAGTATTTAAAAAGAAATTATTTTGTAATAAAACTTTAAATCACAAAATTTAAACAACATAAAAATAAATAAATGGATATCATAAAATGCTTTTCGTTATTCATTAAAATATTTCGTAATCTGTAAGTTGCTTTGTGTAAGTAAGTTAAAATATGACACTTTTCGGAATAAAGATTTAAATCATAAAAATAAGAACAGAAAACGCCTAGACAAGGACAGACTGCGCAAAAAGTATCTGTAAATAACGCACAATTAAAAAAAAAACTTTCATATGTATGAGCAATCGATTATGTCTCCGAAGAAGCCGCGAAAATTTATAGCTCAAAAGAACGTGAAATTATACGCCTCAAGCGAATTTCAAGCCATAAATAACGCCGAGGATACTAGTTATTTAAGCAAGGGACATAATTTAATTTTTCTTATATCGTGACTAAATTCCTACTTTAAGTACTTAACGAGGCATTTGTTATACTAATTCAAGATTTTTTGCTATATCTTTAATCGAAAATTAAAAAATCTTTTAAAGAGTACTTTTAAATTACAGCAACGAAAAAGGCGCTGCAGTTGTTAAAAATGAAGTATATTAAAAAAAAATCATAATAAATGTATTATAATAAAATTGAAAATTTCTATTACATGTTTTATAATAATCCTCAAAAGTGCAGCGAACAATAAGGGGAATTGTTACTTTGTCGGGTTTTGTTAATTAAATTTTTGCAGTTGAAAATAAAAAAAATCATTCGTTATTTCTGTTTTCTGTTACATAGCCACTTTTTTTTTAAATCTCGGTGTTCATAAGAATATTGAAAAAATATTTTTTGTGAATAAATATGAATTATCAGAAAAAATTATTTTGTTAGAAAATAATAATTAATCAGATTATATTTTGCATTTAATGGCATGAAAAAAAATTATTTTTATTAGTTATTTATTTCTATTATTTATTAATTTTTTTTTATTATTTATTATTTAATTATTCTATTACATATTTCTATTTATTTATTTATTTACTGCCTAAATATTTGACAGAAAATGCAAACCTTAGCGTGAATTATAAGAAGAAAAAAGCTGTTTGAAAAATGATTGAAAATTACTCTCTATTCTACTATTAAATCTTTCATAAATTCTAAGTTAAATTACATACTAAGCAAAAGATAAGCTATTACTTTCGTTTAATGAAAAAGCATTATTTGCCGGATTGCAAAATTTCCGGATATTAAATTGTATAAGATTCTCACCTTTAAATTCACTGTTATTTTTTTCTGATTTTTTTTTAAATGCTGTTAATAATAAGTACTATCATATCATTATACGGTTCTTGTCTTTCCAGTGGAATATGGTGGTCCCAATTGTTTATATCGGTTATATATTGGCATTGCCTATTATTCTGTTTTTGTTTTTAAGTTTTGACTTTCACATGCTTATCATCTCCTATATATTTCCAGTATCTCTTCGGTCGCTCTTGTAGAAATAAAAAAAAATTAAAAAGTAGTATATGCTAAGGTGCGACATACAGACGGCAACAAGAAAGATGATATTCTGAAAATAAATACTTTATATTAGTCTCTTTCAAACGTGAATTTATACGCATATTACAATTTTCTCAATAAATTTTAAACCTTTAGAATCCCTTTATTTATAATTATTTAAAAATGTAGTTATTATAAAATTTAGCTAATGTGAAGATTTTTACCACTTTTCTTCTGGATAGAAAGCACCGAAAATAAGCACCAGGGAAGATTTCGGCTTGTTGGTCATTTTTTCTTCAATGTTTTTTATTCTATTAAAATTTTTAATTATTTTTATTTCTCATAATCAGCGCATCTTAACGCATAACCACGTATGAGAAAATTTGAAGGATGTTAATAGTTTCTAATAGAAACTCAACAGGATATCAAGTCAGTGGGCCAGCCTACCCCATCGAACGGGATGGGTTGACCCTCTAAATTGATTTGGTTTTCTGATTACTAACGGAGATGAAACAACACATAACATATCAGACGTAATTATAATTTGGTATCCAAAAGATGCAAAGAATAAGAAAATATATTTGGTTCAATTTTAACCCAAGGTTTCACATCATTTGACGTAGGAACCGTGACTGCTGCTACAGATAACAGGACATTAGATGTAAGGATGTCTGTAGTTTTCTGTTGTACTTGGGTTGTAGAAACGGTAGGAGTTTTGGAATGAACCGAAGTTTTGATGAACTGGAGTTTGCTTTTCATTTCGTGTATTAGAAACTAGTGAGTCAGGAATTAAAAGAAGTTTCTGGTAGTTTTTGCAATACCTATTCAACATTTTTAATGGAATTCCATATGTTTTAGCAGCTTCCCTGATGCTCCTTTTGTTCAATTTCACTTCGAGACCAGCATTCGAGAATTTCATAGTCTCTTTTGGAACCTTTACTCTCTCAGTTTTTCAAACATAATTACGTCTCATCTCAGAAATATGCTTGAAACTTCATTTTTTATAAAGATAATTTAGCTACAATTTTTTTTCACAAAAGGAGACATTTTTTTTGTGTTGAAGTTTTTCAAAGAACGGCCTTTAGCGCCCATTCTTCTAGGTATTCTGGTGATAATAAATGCAGAGACTAGCTGTAACCACTTGCAACATTGCCTGCTGTTTGAATTTGAATTTTGGTATAAAAGTCTCAAACAAAACGGATAACTATCAGATCTATTGAAGTTATTGTCTCGTTTTCTCAACTTTCAGGGGTCTGTCCAGGCTTTTCTCTCAATGGTCCTGTTTTTGTGAAATTCTGAAGAACTTTTTTACATTTGTGAAAAATCCAGTCGTAATTTTGTGAATTTGAAATGAACGTTATACTCAGGTTCTTTTTTATATACTTTTGGCCATCCCCAAAATATTCAGTCACAATAAGATAAAATGCTTCATAAATATATAGTTTTTGGTTCAAAATGAAATATTAAGATATCGAAATGTGCAGTCAATTTGTGTAAGTCATTAACCATCAACAAGGAATCTTTAATTTTTTTTACAGAGCTGTTATCAGTACCGCCGAGCAAAGGAGCAAAATTGTAATGTTGTTTTCTCTGTCATTTTTAAAAAATGCTAAAATAAATATGTTTTTCCAACATGATATAAAAATTTTTATTACGTCTAGGTGTATAAAGCTTGAGATTATTAATCATAATTTATTTATTTATTATTTTTTTAAACTGGGCGATATCTGTAAAATATATTAATTTAAATGATGCTTCTGTTGCTGTGAAACCTGCAGCATAGTGAACGGATACATCAGTTCGCCGCGATGAGAAGATTAATTGGCTGATTACTCGAGCCCTATATCTATTTAAAAAATAACACAAAAAACTAAATTACGCCTTTTTTTGCCATCCGTTATATGACTGAAAAAAAATTGAAGAAGGAACATAAAATTTTAATGGGAGTGGGAATGTAACAAGAAAATTAAATAAAATAAAGCAATTAAAATGAGGAAAATTCCGTAAGATACATATTTAGGTAATCCAAAACCGTTAGTAAATAAATAACAAAATTAATTACTTTTGATCTGTTTTAATTAAAATAGATAAAAATCTATTTATAAATAAAAATGGAAAGTGTCAAAGAAAATTAAACTCAGGAAAATAGTACTAAAAAACGACGGAAATCATTAGAAAGGATCTTTTCGTTAAAACTCCAGCAATGCTTTAATAAAACCAAATAACTTGAGAGCTTTCCTATGTAACTGAAGCGTAAAACGAGACGATGTGAATGAAAACTATCGTCTCAACTAAGTCTCTAGACGAACTTTTATTTACGAGATGACGAAAAAAAAAATTGGAACGGTTCCAAGCAACAAAATCAGTATTAATACATTTTTCAGTGCAAGTTTTGTTCAATGATGAAGATATGGAACAAAATTAATACGTATACATTTTTTACAGTTTATTTCACCTTTATTCTACCATTGAAAGAAAGGCTGTTTTAGCGTGTTGAAAAGAAAAAAAAACAATTAAAATACAGAACACTCTCTGAACTTTACACATTTTGCATATTTTAGAATTTTACAGAATTTCGTAATTTTGTTAAATAAATTTAATCCATTAAAATTATCTTCTATCAAATGTACAAGAATTTTCTTTTTGTTCATTTATTTTTTGAAAGATGGCTGGTTTCATTAACATAATAAAATATGATATAAATTATGAATTGAAAAATTATTTTTATCATGAATTATTTTTAAATGGGTGAAAAAATACATTGCATTTAAAATAGATTATCAGGAACAAATAGCGTTTATTACAAAATTACAGAACTAAACTCATATGAGATTCACATGAATTAAAAATTATTTTTAATAACTATTAGATAGTTTTTTGTAATAATGTTAACTTTTCATACATTAAGACTCTGATTTTGATACGTTGAGATACATTTTTCATATGTTAGTCACGCAAATATACTCGCAAGCTAATGTTAAACCTACGAGAGCGTTCTTTTCAATTCTCGCTTAATATAAGTATTTTTCTGTATTATTTAACTAGCTGCAGTCCGCGGTAGGGGACTTACAGATTCTAGCTGGCCAAAAGTTGATTTTTAAAAATTTATCCTAGCGTAGTCTATTTTTTGTCTATTATACCCTAGTATTGGTTTCGATATAAATATAATTGTATGGTCCATAGGCTAGCTCAAAGTTGGTGTTTCTTAGTTGGGAATGAATCAGTAAATTTTAGTATAGTTCTTTAATCTGTTACTTGAAGCGGAATAAAGTATGCTGCTCTATTATGGACACTTCCAAACAAAATATGGACTTTATTCTATCGGATTCATGTGCATAAATTTTGCACATATCAACCATTATTTCCTATTTAATGTCGCAAAAATCTCTGTGCTTTTTTTTTTTTTTTTTTTTTTACAAATTTTCACAATTTTTTTTAAATATAAAAAAGCTATATGATAAAGCACGATTAAACTCAATTTTTAATACCATTAAATAGTTTAGATTATTACCTTTCGTTTCAATAATTTTTCTGCATTTATCTGCCTGCCTAGTTTTTAGAATTGTTTTTAGTTGTTAAGTCTAAATAAAATTTTATGAAATTTTAGTTAAAGTACCATTTTTCTTTTATCAAAGTCATCAGAATTTAAGTTAGTCATATAAATAAACTTTTTCACCATTATGCAACGGCGACAGGATTTAAAATTTAACGAAAATGTGAATTTGGTTGAAAATGTTTTTTTTTTATAGAGGAAAATTACAATGAAGGGCACATGAAGTTTTGCAAGCGCGAAATGTTTAAATTTATGACGAAATTTGGACAAAAGTAACCAATTGTATTTAGATATCTCAGGACAAATTTATATAAAATATATTACTTCTCTGCAAATTTCGAGTGGTTAAAAAATTGATCCAGACAAATTCTCCAAATTCAGATTGAATACAATGCAAAACATAAAGTAGACCTTTTCCCATGATGTCTTAAGATTCCTATTCTTTACATAAGGATACACTGTGCAGAGATGAGTATACAATTGAATATACAACACGGCTATTTTCATTAAAGCTGTCGAATGTTTGTCTCGTATCTTAACTTTTAATAGAATTTTAGATATATATATATATATTTTATGATTTGTTATTATAATAATACAAAAGTAATTTTATCACTTAGCTTCTATACCGTTAAGAAAGTATCATTAAAATTGTCAATAAGATCGTAAAATCATGCATTAAGCAGATTAAGAAACATTTTTCAACGCATTCAGATTACTATAATAAAACTTCATAGTTTAATAACGTGAAAAACGATGTCTAAGTAATAATTTGCAAAACGCATAACTCGTTTGAAAACACAATTTCAACCAAAGTCGAAAAAAAATACTGACAATTTTGTACATCCCTGTATATGAATTACAAATTTATCATATAATGCATAATATGCTAAAATTTAGAACATTTAGGGAGCACATAGCACAGTTGAAAATTCCCCTTCAGCAATTCCATCAATAAACGGAAATGTACTTCACATGTTTTGTGTAGCTCTGTATATGATTTATAGAATTTATACACACTAAATAATATGCAATTTTTTTTCAATTTAAAAAAAGCGTTCCACAACTGAAAACGCACTTGCAGCAATTATTGTTCATACAGAGAAATATAACTGATTTATTTTGTATGCCCCTGTATATGAAAGTTGAATGCTATGCACATCATATTCAATAGAAAGCGTCTTATAGAGGATCTCGAAGATATATATCAATTTAAATATGTTTGAAATAGTGTAATAAGAACAAAATGCACCACAAACAATTTTTCTTCATAGACATAATGTAACGTAATTCTTTTTAGTATCCCTGTAAATGATCGATAAAAGCTATCCATACCCTATTCTATAGCAAGCATCTTGTAGTGCACTTCATAGATATGTATATAAATTTCAATGCATTTGAAATTATGAAACATCTTTAAAAACTACCCAAACGATTTTTCCCCATAGGCCGTAATGTAATGAAATTCTTTTGAATGTACCTGTAAAGAAATCATAACTGCTACACGCTTCATCTTGCAGTTCCGAACATGCCATAGTGAATATCAATAACATTTTTCAATTTCATGGCGATGCGACTATATCGACGCTAAAAATAATTTCGTCCAGCTCGAATCGATAAATCTACTGCCGTGCAGTTGATCTCTCAAATTGAAACGTGTTTATGAATTCGGTTTGTCTGCTCCTCTAGTTGACCGGGCTCTAATTCGCTTAAATATAGTTCGATTTTCATGTAATTGAGATTTACTACATCATATTCGGTATTGGAAATTAAGTGTGTACCATTTATAGTTTGTTTACAGGGACACCCAAAAGAATTTCTTTGTATTATGGTATATGGGGAAAAATCGCTTTCAATGTATTTTAATAATGTTAGATTGATTCAAACATATTAAAATTAATATATATCACTCCGGTACATAACAAAATGCTTACTGTTGAATATGGTGTTGATAGCAATTTTCATTCACATACAGAGACACACAAATGTTTTGGGTTATATTAAAGTCTATGAGCGATAATTGCTGGAAATTCGTTTACAGTTGTGGAATGCGTTTTTAAATATAACTATTTTTTCCCTATTATTTGGTGTGTATATAAATATATAGATCATATACAGGCCTGTACAATAGAATTTGAGTACATTTTCGTTTATTGACGGAAATTGTTGAAAGATAATTTTAATCTGGGTTAAACGTTTCCTAACTGAATTAAATTTTAGTATAATATGTATTATATATACAAATCGATAGATCATATACAAGAATTCACAAAACAATTTTAATTCTTTTCTGACTTAGATGGTAATTGAGTATTTTAAGATTTCGATTTCAATTGTTTTAGGATTTTTTCCAAATTGTTTACTTAAACTTAACTAATTTGTACTTAACTAACTCTTTCACATGTTTAAACTGTGAAATTTTATTACAGTTGTGAAGGAGTTGGAAAGTGTTTCATAATCTATGCTTAATGCATGATTTTTCTTACTTCTTTGATTTTGGTTGCAGTTTTTTTATGAGGATATTTTTATTTTCGAAACTGGTTCTTGAAGTAAAATGAGACTACATAGAAACAAATCTGTAATCAAAATCGAAAAAGTAAAAAAGAGCTCATTTAGAGACAGACCTCAGCTATCCCATGCAAAAAATAAAATAAAATAAAATAAAATGCGGCGGCGAATTAGAAAAGAACACTTCCATAGATTTAACATTAGCTTGCGAGTGTTTTCGCATGGCTAGCGTAAGCTCTTAATATAAAGTAGAAAACACTAAAAAAATAAAATAAAATAAAATAAAATAAAATAAAATCCGCCATGTTCATTAATAGATCTAAGAACAAAAATTCTTTGAAAAAATTTCTCTCACACGGAACCGAAACAAATTTCTTAAACGCACATTTTACAAAGGAAAAAATTATTTTAAAAAGAATTTATGTTTTTAAAAATATGTAAAATATATATAGTATTTTTAAAATATAATATTTGTAATACAAAACAAAAGGACTATTGCAAATTACTTTTGCAATATAGATTAATACACCTAATGTTTATGCGTTAACTTTATTTAATAAAATTATAGGAAAACTACGTTTCAGGGACAGCTAAGAGCATTACATAAAATAATGTTTTTGTCGTTTTATTGGAAAATAAAATGGATCTATCAACTATCGCTTATTTCGCCACCATTATCAAATTTCATATGAGATAAAGGAATGAAATTAAAATATTCATAATTCTCTGAGGGTTTTTTCCGACACAACCTCCTATGAGGGTTCACAAGCTCCTCCTACTTTTATATTTCCAAGTTTTGACTCCAAATAATTTAACTCAAAAGGCGAAATAATTAATATTTTTTCGAATTAAAAACTTCTATTAATTTTAGAGCATAAAAATAAATGTTTTACCATATGAAACAAGTATATGAATGTTTTTTTGTTGTTTTTGTTTTATAATATATTGGCATCATACACAGATTAGTGCAGATTTCAGAGTGTATATTGCATATTACTTCGAATTATCAGTCAATAATTTCATCTTTCAAATACTAATTATGCTTGTTATTTGAATATCAGTAAGTCAAAATAAAAACAAGTATTCTTTGCTAAAAAGGTGCATTTAAATATGACACAATATGTAAAAGTTGTTAAAACAGTTTAAAAAAAATTAAAACTTAATACCATACGCCGAGAGAAACGCCGTTTCGAAACTGAAAGTACCTTTTTAAAAAAAAAATCTGCAACCGAAATCGAAAAAGCAGAAAAGAGTCGTATTAAAGATTGAGCTCAGCTATCCCATGCAAAAAAAATCGTTTAAAAATATTCAAATTGAAACGAGAAACTCGAATATAACCTGCCCATAGGATTAACATTACGGAGCGTGTGTTTTCAAGTGAGTGAAGAATCCCCTTAAACTTTCGCCCGGTCATTCCAATATATGCTTTATTTTCTTGTGCGTCTATTATCAATGATATTATGATGTATATGTCTGCGATTTCTTCTTTTGGAATAGGGTTAATCTTGTCATGGATTAAGTCCTTGAGTTTCCCTGTTGTTTTAGCCACAAGATTAATATTAAATTTCTTTAAGGCATATCTTAACCTCTCATTCAAACCCTTTATATAGCTAAAGTTACAGAATTTAAGCTTATTGCGAACCTAATTTCCTTTATACACTTTATATTTTATGTCATAGATGAGTTTATTTACAGCATGAAGGAGAAAACCATTTTCTCTGGAAATGCATTAAATTTTATTCAATTCATTAAGTAGATAGGTGCCTGTACATATTTCAAAAGCACGTTTTAATTAAGTTTCATTTAATTTCTGTACTTCACAACAACAACAATAACAAACTAAACCTGTGTCGCTACTATCCATATAGGATCATGGCCATCAATGCCCAGTCTTGCTTTATTGACCCTGCGTCTTAAAGTGCTATACTGCATATTTCCAGACTAGCTGATCAGACCAACGCGGGACCCTCAGTGTTTAGTTTCCAAGCACACTTGGCTCTCATTTCGTCGACTGCGAAGGGATGAAAGGTTGAGTGAATCTTGCTCACAAAAGAATTATCCCTACTAGCAACTCAATCTATAAGTGCTTTCAGTTACCTTTCAGTTTATATAAATCAATTAAATATATCACACTAATATTTAAATATTAATAATATCAAATTAAACAATAATAATAACAATAAAAATACAAAACAATCATTTAAACAAACCTATTTACAGCATACTTTATTGTATCACCTTTAATGCTATGACATCTCTGTCTGAAATGCCAGAAAAATCTTGGATATGATATATCTAATGTGACTATATGATATATTTAATGTCATACAGTACTGTTGTTATGGTATTATTTACCATATGGCCATCATAATATTTCTAAAACTCCAAAACTCTGAAAAATTCTGAAATTCAGATTTTTTGAAATTTCAGAAGTGTCACTCAAACTAGTAAATGATGAGTTACTAGTTATCATTTAATAAAATTCTTAGAACTAATCTCTATAATCTACATTCCCTTTGCTTCTCTCTCTCTCTCTCTTTTTTCCATCATGTTACGTTTGTAAGATTCAGCTGCAGATTAGCTAACCATAGTCATACTCATATCACCTATTCTTACGGGGTTGGTTCTTGCACTTGTAATGTATTCATACGCGTGCTATTTTCGGAAGTATTTAACATGTTGCATTGGCTAGGAGAGATAGATTTTTACGAATATTGAGTTTCTTAAATAACCAATGTCACCTGTAGAGCTTTGTTTCCTTCATCTTCGTCCTGTTGTCCTAATACTTAAAATCTAGTGGTTTACATTTTACGACGTAGCAACTGCTTGACCATGGGTAGCATATTTCTAGTGGAGTTTGGTGCACTTTATGATCATCTAATAAATGTTTGATGAATCTAACGGCTTCTGTTATTATTTACGGGCAAATTCCAATGGACGGCCGCTTGATCTTCCACTCTTAACCAGGAGTTTACGACTGCAAAACATTGAATTCTCGGTTGAGTTTAAATAACGAATATATGGCTGGAGCTTAAGACCGAGATGTTTATATGATACTAGTGAAAACACATCATATATATATATATATATATATATTAGTTAATTAGCTAAATGTGTAGTTTCTGGTTACAAAGAAAACTGTTTACATAACAATTCAAAATATACCTTTTACACCGTAATTTGAAAAGCAATTTCCCTTATTGGCAGGTTTTAGCTACATACCAGACTAGTTAATTTTTTTTAACTAGTTAATATAGTTTACTTGTTAAACACATTTAAAATTTTTTTAAAACACACTCATGTTGAATATTTCATACTTAATACATTTTCTATACATTTTAATTCATCCCCATCTTATATACATACATGGTTACGTACGTATACATACATGGTTTACGTACTTATCTTACACATCTAAATCCATGTCATAGCATCCTTATACACAATTTTCAATACATGTTACAGACATAATAAAGCTACTGAACTATTGAAAAATTACAAAAGAAAATCACAGTGACTAATGAGAAATCTTTCATAATCTTAATCCAAAACACAACAATTACTTTAACAATAATTTTATCCATGATCGGAATACTTTTATCGTGAATAGCATAAGGTTTTTTGGCGATTCAAAGCAATAAGTGAACCCATCTCTTAAAAATCATTTTAACCAAATAAATAAATACAATAAACAAACAGGAAACAGGAATTCTGCTTTTTCAGAATTTAGTGTCAACCTTGATAAGGAAAAAAAAATTATTATTATTACAAGGCGGAACCTTGTGAACAAGGTCGTGTAATTTCGACGAAAGAAAATGTTTACGAAGGAGCTGTTTCATTAATTTATAATAAACTTACAAAATTGGTTACAATAAAAAATGCATTGGTTAGTGTAACTCTGAAACAAATATTATTTTAACGTATACGTCACTGCTCTTCTATAAAGACACTATAATTTGTTGTAAAACTTTGCGTTTTATCAGTATGTGATTTCAGTTGCGTTATTTTCAAAAATGAAGCATTTCAACCTGGGAAGAATTTCAAAGCAGCTGGAGTGAAAATGATACACTTCTACAAAGCATATTTAAGTTTTAAGACATAAAATACCAGCTTTTATTTGATATAAAGTGACGTCATTTACATCCGCTGAAGAATTCCACATTTACGATCAATTCTTAAACAACATCTATGGAAAAAAATGAATATGACGTCACTATCGCGGAATAATACACAAACCCAGCAAAAAGCGATGCCGTAAACTCGACAAAAAATATCGGCTATCTAATGATTGATATGCTTTCATTTGATTGTAACATTAATATGTATACTTAAAATTAAATGTAGATTATAATAGCTCCATGTTTTATCAGAAAGCATTCATTTATATATTTCTTAAATAACAGGCATTTTAATTTTTTTTTCAGTTGTTATGAGAAAATGACAACGAAAAGATATAATAATCTACTATTTTCCAACTATTTTCCCTCCTACTTCCTACAGAAATGGACAATTCAGTTGCCACCATTACAGAAATGGCATTAAAAACTACAAAAAATTTAATATCTAAAAATTAAATTGAGATGGAGTATTCAAACAAATTGTAGTTAAAAGTGCTTTTTTTCCTATACGAAGGTGTAAAAATTGAAAATGTGCGATGCTTAGAAGTTTAAAAAATTGCAGTAGAGATTATCAGTATTTAACAATACAATGATACATCTGCTTCGTTTTACGGCTGGCTATGCAACGTACTATTATTTTTTAGGGAAGACATTTTGATTGTTGTTTATAGGGAATAGCATATCGGGGTCTATGGTAGTTCCACAGAAAATTATCTTTTTTTTTCGGAGGGGGAATAAAATTTATAATATGTTTAATTTCAGGGTATGATTGGAAAACTTGATATTTTTATCTTCTATAATAAAATACTAATAAAAAGGCATTGTAAATTACTGTTTACAAACTAAGTTAAGTACCATTATTGTCTTTGTAAAGTCATAATGTTACGCCAGTTACACAGTAAAAGTTACGTCAGTTACACATGTAAATGCCATTTTTTTTCTTTTTTATTATTCAGAAATTAATTAAACAAGTTACTGTTATAATTTGGCATTACTTAGTGTTGTTGAGAACATTAAATCACTTTTTTTAACGGGATAGTTTTGACAATTTTTACACTTCAATGAAGGCAGAAAAAATGTTTGTATATTTTATGTTACGTCAGTTACAGAATTTTGTATTGCAATTTTTGGGACTAAAAGCGAGATTGAAATAATCTGCAGGCATTTGGGTATTAAGTCCTTAGTAATAAATACTTTAAATTGTAAAAATTACTTCTAGCTTTATTAGAAAATTCTCTACATTGTTTTGAAAACAAAATTCGATGATCAAATGTTGCGTCAGTTATGATGGAATTGCCCACTAATAAATAAAATAAAAATGAAGTTTAAAAAATAAAATAAAAAAGATTTTAAAAAAGGTAAAAAAAATGTTTACTATAAACAAAAGATCTTTTACAAAGTAGTTTTTCAATATAGATTGATACATCTAATGTTCAAGCATAACGTTATTTAACAAAATTAACGGAAAAACTGTATTTGACATTAACATTTTTATATAGTTCACTCATTTTTTTGAAAGCTAAGAGCATTACATAAAGCATCCCTTTTGTCTTTTCCTTTAGATGTAATCCTAGCAAATGGCACCGTGTTACCTGAAAGATAAAAAATGCGCTAGATGAAAATATGACGGAGAAAAACGATATGATCAAATGAAACAGAGATTGGAAAAAATACAAAAGAAACTGCGAAAAACTCATAAAAATATTAATGTGCTACGAAATGAAACCCAAAGGAAGAGTAAGCATTTTTTGAAAGTTTCATAATATAAATTATCGGTTAAAGAATACATAGTTTAAAGAATACTTTATTGGTTAAAGGATAATTGTGTTCGTTTGTGCGATTATTTCAATATCCGTGGAAGAATGAAAAATAAAAATAAAAGTAAAAATAACATATTAAAATATAGGCAAATTTGATTTTCGCGAAACAGTGATTTTGATTAATAAATGCGTTTTAATTTTTAATTTGTTTTTATGCCCACTATTGTATGCTTAACTTATTATCTCCGTACTTACATTCTGTGTAAAAGGTAGCCGGAATGTATCGGTTAACTCTTAGTCTTTTACTTTAACTCAGGACTCTTAAAATTGGAAAAAAGGAAAAAAAGAAAAGAAAAAAAAAAAAAAAAAGACCATTCTCTCTCAAAATTTAGTAGGGGAGGTGGGGGATGAATGGGACATTTTCACAAAAATATTTTTTCATATATTTTTTTATTTAAGTTACTATCAATATTATATATCACATTTCATACATTAGGTATTTGCCAACATACATGAACAATATTTATTCTAGATTATGATTTATTCATAAAAATATTATGAAATAAAAAAAAACGTTCCTCCCTGTCCCAATCATCCCCACAGCAGGGATGAATGGGACACTAATAGGGATGGATGGGACACAAAGATTTTCCTGCCTGTATTCAATTTTACCAAATTAAAATTTATAATTATAACCTTATATGAAAATTATATTTGTAATATATGATTTTACAGCACGAATCGATATCTTTTTTTTTTTCAATAACTTCTTTTATTGCAGTTTTAACTTTTAATGCGGACTTCGGCTATCAACCTGTTCTCTTTCTCCACTTATGAGGCATTTTAGATTTGAAATGAAAGTGCAAAATGTCTTTTAAATATAGCATAGCTAATAATTTTCAATCATAACTTATTAATTAATATTATTTAAATGTATCGTAGAAACATGCAGAACGGAAATTATTGTGTCGATCGGAAAGTCATGTCGCGTTGGGAAAATCAATTCGTACTGGAAAATTCTGCCCGATAATTATTAGACATTAGATATCGGAATCAATGTCTAATAATTAAATGATTGAATTTTCCGGTACGAATTGATTTTCCCAACACGACCCGACTAACCGATTGACTCAATATGTTAGGGGTGGGGATTTATTTGTGCAACATTTCAAAATTCAATATAATTTCCCCCATTTGATCAATACACATATACTATTTTTATCAATTTTATCTATTTTGATTAAGGCCCCATCAGTGGCTGAGAGGTTCTGCTCTCGAAGCTGGTAGACGGGAGGTGCTGGGTTCGAACCCAATCGCACCCGTCGGCCTAATCGTTCGGAGTTTTCGTGGTTTTCTTCGAACCGTGGTTTCCCACGCGTTAATACGGATTAGGTTCCCTTAGAAAGACCTCCACGGAAGGCACTCCCCTTAGGGCCCATATCCCTCGTGTAGATAATTGGCCGTCAACAATCAACTAATCAACTAATCAACTATTTTGATTAAGTTTTAGTACTAATTTTTTGATAATCCATTAATTATTATTACAATACAATAAGTAACACTCAGAAATTTTAAACAATAACAACTCATATAATACTATTTAATACTATTAACTGACGTAAATTATTGATTTATCATCCTATATAATACTATTTAATTAATAAATAAAATTTTCAACATCTCTAGGGAGGAGTGAGAATGTCCCATTCATCCCCATTTTAAATGTCCCAATCATCCCCATGATGAATAATATCCTTTCTCAGCCATTACCTCAAAAATTATTTTGTCACAATGGTTACTATTCATTCATTTTAATTATTGATATTGAACCTTAAAATAAATAACTACAACATAGCTTTATTTTTTATATTGTATAAGATATTTCACATCTTCAAATGTAAAAAAAAACTTCCTTTTAAGCAGAGATTGCAGAAAATGCAATTTTGAAGGAAAATGAAAACAGCAATATTGTCCTACTTTTAGTTCTGAAGCACACTGTGGTAGAGGTATATGGGGTTAAAAAGCAATTTAAAATAAATGTTTATTGCCTGAAATATTGAGAATGTCCCATCCATCCCTTGTCCCATACACCCCCCAGCTCCTCTACCTTAAAATGTACATGATTTTAAAACACATTCTTATTGATATGAAAGATATAAGTATGTTCTTTAATTTCATATATTTAAAAAATTGAAAGATGCAAAATTAACATTTACAGGGGGTTCAAAACTGTCAGACATTTGAAGAGCAGAAAATTGTCATAAGAGCTTACGTGCAGGATTACAAAATAAATTTTGCAACTAGAAGGAAAATTTTGGTGCCTCCTTATACTTCAGATTATAATAATTACTTTGAACATAAATAAATTTATTTAAAGCATTTTTATATATTTAATACAAAATTGTATTTAGCTAATATAAAATTTTGAAAATTGGAACAGTGTAATCATCTAAACAAATATTTCTTTGAAGAATAAAAAGGAAATTTTAGGTTCGGTTTATACAGACTAACATGAAAGATATGTTTGGAAAATTTCATGACAAAATATTCAGAAGTTTTTTGAGATATCCTACGCGTTATGCCCAAAAACGTCATTTGGAGAAAAATGACTTCAAAGTTTCGGAAACGCCGCTTCAGCTATTGAGCGGGTATAATTCTAAAAGCCATTACTTCTATTCTAGTGGAAATTTCAAGAAAACAATTATATCAAAAGTTAAGAAAAGGTAGGAGCTTAACATCTAAAAAAATAAAATTTCAAAAATTTTGAAGCTTTAAGAGTCCCGCGACCCCTTAAAAGTTGGCAGCAAAATATATCACAAGAATTTTTTTCTGTAAGCGGATACCACTACACCCAGTTACAAAACGAATTTTGAGCGCCATTTATGATTTAGTGTGTTTACAAGCAGCTGTCTGTTTTGTCATTACTTTTATGTGCTCTGCGATTTTTGATAATGAAAAAATTAGTTGAACAAAGAATTTGCTTAAATTTTGTGTTTCAAATGAAATTTCGTGTACCGAACATCTAAAGAAAATCATCAAAATTTTGTGTGGATTTTACGATGCGATATTGTACCATCGCACAAAGTTATCGTTGTGCAAGAGTATTTGCCAAAAGCGCAACGAATCTCATCGACCAAGCATCGTGCTCGCCTGATATCGCTCAGTGTGACTTTTTCCTGTTCTCGAGGCTAAAAATACTACTTCGATGAAGGCGTTTTGAGTCAACTGAGGCCTTTTAATCCGACAGCACTCGCGCCCGTTTCTATTACGTTACTACACGCGTGGGATAAATCCTACCCCATTTTGTCTCCAATTATATTTTTGGCTAAATTTAAAAACAAATCTACTGCTCTATATTATAAAATGCATCAGATCTACTTCTTTTAGGGAAAAAAATCATGCTTTTCATATTATTTTCAGATTTTGTAGCAGTTTCTGCAAGAATGACGTTTTTTTTTTTAGAAAATATGCAAACGATTTGTTTTACACCTTAAATGATGAATTATTTCAGAAAATTTATATTAATTACATTTAATACCTTTTCATAAATATATACAAGTAGCTTTTAGGTTAGTCTTTCATTAAAATTATTTTAGTGTGTGTTATCCCTTAAGAAATGAATGCATAGAAATGAAGCGTTTCTACACGTGCGGGATTTTGTAGTCCCAAGAGGTATATTTCCCCTCTCCTAGCAAATAAAGAAGATACATTGTTTCGTCCACCCCTTTTCGACCTTGACCTTGAAAGGTACAAGGTGGGTTTAGAAGCGTCCTCAAAAAATGTACCCTTTTTTTAAAAGAAAAAAATGTGATTGGGGTAGATTTTATCCCAGCGCGTGTGCTGACGGGTTAATAAACTTCTCTGGAGGATCTGGGGGCCATACCTCGATCAGCCTACTAAAAATGTATGGAGGATTGGGTCAAATACGGTCCAGTTGTTTTGGACTCTATAGTGCCTATTTTGGAGGTTACAAAAATTTTGTGAATAAATAAATTTTTGTGCGCTTTATTTAACGATTCCAGGTCCTTTTTACGCAGAATGTATATCAATCCTTTTCTTATGTATACGCACGTTATACTCTTACATAGGTTGTCGTTAATACCTCCTCGCTTAAAATATGTCCCCGGTTAATGAGGACAATTTCGTTTTCCCCATCATTTTCTATTTGCAATTAATGTGAAGAACATCACTTAAAGCGTATGCTACTCACCGGATAATGGACCATTATTTCACGAAATGACAACGATAATACATGATGGTGTAGTATCGATAATGATGTGGTAAAAAAGATTGTAGTACAAATTATCGGTTAAAAAGGGTGATGTATATATTACGTTTACGTGTTTATTTCAATAACCACAGAGGAAGAAATATAAAACATATTGAAGAACCGGCAGATTTTGCATACACGCCAAAGTGGTTGAGAGTAATAAATACTTTTCAATTTACCTTTATGCTCACTACTTCATGTGTAATTTATCATCCCCATACTTATATCAATCCCTTTCTTAGATGTTTGCATATTTCATACATGTCATACACATGCATTTCTTTAAACATATACACCTGTATTATAAAAAATGACAAACGTTTCTTCATCTACAAGAAAAATAATATAACCACAAACAAAAATATACAATAACCTCTTAAGATTGTACCTATGATTCCGAAAAGAATTCTTTATCTTTGAAAACCCCAGAATCCAATATATTTTAGAGGTTTGAAGAAGCTTTTATAACGCGAAGTTTCTTTGGTTGGTTAGTTTTTAGATTGGATTTTAATGGCACGAGGTCCCTTTAGTGTCAGGCTGCGCCAAGACAAAGTTAAAAAGCAAAACACAGAAAAATAAAATAAAATCATAAGACGAAATGCAATTTTTCACCTTGATTCAACATAAAATATCTAATGTGAACATTAAAAAGGTCCACAATCTTACTTAAAAGGCGACTAAAGTATTGAAAAGATGTTACAAGTTTAAAATATACATTTTATTTAAAACTTCTTAGTACTTTCAAGCCTTCCAAGCTCATCATCAGAGAATATCTTAATAACTAAATGTTGTTTATTCATACAAATACGTCACTTTGTTTTGAAAATGAGAGAGCCAATAATTACTAGAGTTGAAAGTACTACTACTACATCTACTTCTACTATGCCAGCCTCCACCCTTAACGAGATGGCTAGTACATGCTCGCTCACTTGATCCCCAGCCAGTGGCAAGTCAGATGACCAGCCGATTGATGCATACGGGATCAATATGCACCTCCCGTCTACCCGAAGCAGAGGCCAAAGCAGCGTGTTGGTTTCCTTCAACTTCCAGGATCCCCCTTTCCAGGGACACGGGTAGCCACGCATTGCAAATATGTGGGTGGTTTAAAATTCTCCATGAGACGATATAAGTAGGATGATATAGGCTCATGCAGAATTGCCCTCACCTCCGAATAGGAAACCACTACGAGAGTGAAGCAAAAAAGAAAGAAAGATAAGAGAAATAAGATGAAAAGGAAAAGAGAAAGATTGCTCAGGTGCCCGGGGTTGCGAAACCCGTGAATACCTAAAGAAGGCATCCCCTGGGGTGGGGGCGACGTTTTTTGGCTGCCTTTGATTTTGGGAAACGTTTCCGAGTAGTTTTTAGAGTAATCAGTTTCCTCAAACCAGAGCATTGATTTTTAGGATACTTTTTATTTTCCTTTAGACATTTTTCAGCTACATAATTAAGCCTATACATGCACGAGTAACAAAATAATATTAATTTTAAAGTTAATCTTAATGCTGCTAATGTTCGTCTCTGTAAAATTTTTGTTAAACATGAAAATATTTACTTGAGAATAAATACTATCCGTAAAACGTATATTCTGAGTTTAGAAAACTTATTTGCGTACTCTAAAAACTGATCGGAAGCGTTTCCGAAAATCAGTAGCAGCAAAAGAAGTTTTGTGTTTATAAGCGTTTTTTAAATCTCGAAAATATATTTGCTTTTTCTAAAGATAGAGAACGCATTTCGCATCGTTAGTAGCCTAGGAAAGCTTATTGTATTGTCGAGACATTTTATTTATTTATTTTTCTTCATTTGATAACACTTTTGGAAATGTGATTCGTACAGTCCAAAAGTAAAACGGTGCAGGAAAAGATACGTTTTAAACTTTCCAAATTTACCACAAGTATTACATATTTTCTTGATTAAATCATTTTCCTTAATAAAACCATTTAAAGCGTATCAAAAAGGTATTATAAAACGCTGAAATTAAATAAGGGTACAGAAAATATCGAGTCATTTTACTTTGAGGTGAATAGCATAGAGGGCCTCCTTCGCCGAGTGGTACAGCATTTTCAGATGTTTAGCATTAGCATAATAGAACATATGGCAAATGTATATTTGATGCAGATTCATGATTTACGATCTTTTCTAATTTTTTAATAGTACATAACTTTATAAATGGAGGTATATTTATATATGCCCATTACATGTTACAATTAATTTCCTCCATACCACCTTTACATATTTTGTGAATGAGATAGATATATTATTCATTCAATAATGTATCTTTTTCGCGGAAAAATCTTTTATATGCATATTAATTTTATTATGAAAATAATAATTTAAAAAAATGTTTGAATTACCGTTACAAGCCTTTCTTGTATCCTCATTTAAAATAAATTTCTGTCCAATAATTCCCAAAATTTAGAAGCATTCGTCACGTAATAAAAATATTAAGAGGCCGGAGTCATACAATTTTCACTTCCGTTGTTAGACGTGTATCTGCACATTATCGTTTATCGTTAATTTTGAAGCATTCTCACTAACCAAGAAATAGTTATAAACATTTTTATTACCTTTTCTTGAATTAAAACATAAATATTATTTATTTAATAAAAATAAGTTTTTAAGTTATACAATTAAAGCTTTTTCTTTTAAGATATTTACTACAAGTTCCATATCCTACTATAAATAAGCATGGCATTATAAAATAAAACATTGTGCATTTTTATCTTCCGTTACATTAAAATTAAGGAATATCGCTCTAAATCTTTATAGAATAAATTAAGTACTGAATAATGAGAGAACTATACGACTACCTTCATAAATCATAAAAGAAGTGAAAGATACGCTATGAATATTAATACAGAACTTTTCGATTTGAAATTTTTTTAAATGTAGTTCAGAATGTAACGTTTTTCGTAGAATAACCTAGCTAATATTTATGCAAGCTAAATCAGTAAAATAAACAGAGAGAATATTTTTCACGTATTTCTTCGAAAACTGAGAAAATTTCTTAAAAGAATGCTTTAGTGTTTTTAGCAGATTTAATCCCAGCAAATTAATCTTATTATCTGAAAGAGAAGAAAAAGGAAGTTTTAGAGGAAAATACGATAGAAACGATAAGATCAAATAAACTGACCAACTCTCAGAAATATAAGGTGGCATAAAAGAATTCTCTCTGTTCAGAGGCATCTTTATCTTAAACTGTTGAATTCAGTACAAATTTTATTTTTGGAGATTTGAAGACAGGAGGCGAAAAAAAATTGAAGTATTTTGCAAAAAAGAATCATATAGGAAATCGTATAATGCTTCAGATAATAATACACTATATGGCCATTAATGACCGGCAACTTTCAATTTTAGACATTTTGTCATATTTAGAAATATACTTGACAGTTTCTTCTGGAATTTCAGGATTAAAAAGAACAGTTATGACATCATATTTAACAATGTCGATTGGTTAAGGGGGACAATTAGGGGGCCAACAAAAAATCAAAGAAAAAAATATAATACCCGGGATCACGCTGTAAAATAAAATGCACGAAATGATCTATCGCTACCGAATATAAATAAACAGACATTGTGCAATATGTGTATTTTTTGTGTAAGAATAGCACGTATATTAATAGAGATATAGCGATTTATATTAAAAAATTATTGCATGTTTTTTGCTTATAACATTCACATTCAGGGTTTTCAACCAAATTTAACATCGGTTTCAAAAATAGTGACAACATATAGTAGAAACAATATAGTGCAATTGGAATATAAATATATTAAATATTTTAGGAAATATGAGCAGTTGTATGAAATAATTTTTATCTGCGCATGCGCGAACGATAACAACGATCATTTTACATAATTTAATAGTGTAAATATGGAGCTCTATGGAGCAACTTATTAAAAAAAAAATCTAGTCAAATATCGTAAAAATACAGGATGATATCGGCGTTAGAGTGATCAAATTTTTAGTTGTTCTCTAAAAGCAGCTGAATGATAAGGAATTTTACACAAATTGTCATTTTTTATTAACTGACTTTCAGAAAAAAGTTAGTATTTAGCGACTATCAACGAGTAGATTTGAAAAAAATGCTTCGATTTTTATACTTTTTTTGATCATGGTAAGGCTCGTTCTGGTGGTTATCCAAGAAGAACTAAAGCATCAATAAAAAATGAAAATTAAAAAAAAAATAATTAAAAATGACAATTTGGGGAAAATCCCTTATCATTCAGCTGCTTTTAGAGAACAACTAAAAATTTGCTCACTCTAACGCCGATATCTTTCTGAATTTTTACGATATTTGATTAGATTTTTTTAATAAGTTGCTCCATAGAGTTGACTATTAAATTATGCAAAATGATCCTTGTTATATCGTTCGCGCATGCGCAGATAAAAATTATTTCATACGACTGCTCATATTTCCTAAAATATTTAATATATTTATATTACAATTACGCTATATTGTTTCTACTATATCTTGTCAATTTTTCTGAAACCGCCGTTAAATTTGGTTGAAAACCCTGCATGTTATAAGCAAAAAACCTGCAATAATTTTTAATTTTTTTTTTAAATAAATCGCTATATCTTTATTAATATACGTGCTATTCTTACACAATAGAATACACATATTGCACAATGTCTGTTTATTTATATTTGGTAGCGATAGATCATTTCGTGCATTTTATTTTACAGGGTACCAAGTATTATTTTTCTCTTTGATTTTTTGTTGCCCCTCTAATTGCTCACCTTATCAAAATGACAGTGCTAAATGTGAGGTCATACATGTTCTTTTTAATCCTGAAATTCCAGAAGAATCTGTCAAGTATATTTCTAAATATTTGACAAAATGTCTAAAATTGAAAGTTGCCGGTCACTAATGGCCATATAGTGTATACCATTTATATACGATTACATTGTAACCAATGATATCTTATTATCTGAAACAGAAAAAAAAAGAAGTATTAGAGGAAAATACGATAAAAAAATAAGATCAAATAAACTGGCCAACTGTCAGAAATATAAAAAGGCATAAAAGAATTCTCCCTGTTCAGAGACATCTTTATCTTAAACTGTTGAATTCAGTGCAAATTTTATACTTAGAGATTTAAAGACAAGAGGAGAAAAAAAGAAAGAACCATCTTGTAAAAAAGAAACCTATACGCAATCTTATAATGCTTCAGGTAATAAGATGATATTTATAAACGATTACATTGTAACAAATGATATCTTATTATCTGAAACAGAAAGAAAAGTATTAGAGGGAAATACGATAAAAAAAATAAGATCAAATAAACTGACCAACTCTCAGAGATATAAGGTGGCATAGAAGAAATCTCCCTGTTCAGAAGCATCTTCATCTTAAACTGCTGAATTCAGTACAAATTTTATCTTTGGAGATAGGAGGAGATTAGACAGGAGGAGAAAAAAAAATTGAGCTATTTTGTAAAAATGAATCCTATAGAAAATCGTATAATACTTCAGATAATAATATATCATTTATATACGATTACACTGTACCAAATGATATCTTATTTTCTGAAACAGAAAAAAAAGATGTTTTAGAGGAAAATACGAAAAAAAAAAAAAAAAAAAAAAAGATCAAATAAACTGACCAGCTGTCAGAAATATAAAAAGGTATAAAAGAATTCTCCCTGTTCAGAGACATCTTTATCTTAAACTGTTGAATTCAGTACAAATTTTATTGTTAGAGATTTGAAGACAGGAGGAGAAAAAAATAGAACCATTTTGTAAAAAAGAAACCTATACGCAATCGTATAATGCTTCAGATAATAAGATGACATTTATAAACGATTACATTGTATAAAACGATGCCTTATTATCTGGAACAGAAAAAAAAAAAAAAAAAGAATCAGAGGCAAGAATGATAGAGAAGCGATAAGATCAAACAAACTGATCAACTCTCAGAAATATAAGGTGGCATAGAGGAATTCTAGCTGTTCAGAGGCATCTTCATCTTAAACTGTTGAATTCAGTGAAATTTTTATTTTTGGAGATTTGAAGACAGAAGGAGAAAAAAAAATTGAACTATTTTGTAAAAAAGAATCCTATAGGAAATCGTATAATGCTTCAGATAATAATATATTATTTATATTCGATTACATTGTAACAAATGATATATTATTATCTGAAACAGAAAAAAACAAAGAAGTATTAGAGAAAAATACGATAAAAAAGGTAAGGTCAAATAAACTGACAACTGTTAGAAATATAAAAAGGCATAAAATAAAAAGGCATAAAATAATTCTTCCGGCTCAGAGGTATCTTTATCTTAAACGTTGAATTCAGTGCACATTTTATATTTAGAGATTTGAAGACAGGAGGTGAAAAAGAAAATAGAATCATTTTGCAAAAAAAGAAGCCTATACGCAATCGTATAATGCTTCAAATAATAAGGTGTCATTTATATACGATTACATTGTATAAAACAATACATTATTATCTGTAAAAAAAAAAAAAAAAAAAAAAATATATATATATATATATATATATATATAGAAGGAAGTATGATAGAGAAGTGATAAGATCAAATAAACTGACCAACTCCTAGAAATATAAGTTGGTATAGAAGAATTCTCCCTGTTCATATGCATCTTTATCTTAAACTGTTGAATTCAGTGTAAATTTTATATTTAGAGATTTGAAAACAGGAGGAAAAAAAATTGATCCATTTTGCAAAAAGAAGCCTATACGCAATCGTATAATGCTTCAAATAATAAGGTGTCATTTATATACGATTACATTGTATAAAACGATACATTATTATCTGAAAAAAAAAAAGAAGAATCAGAGGGAAGTATGATAGAGAAGCGATAAGATCAAATAAACTGATCAACTCTAAGAAATATAAGGTGGCATAGAAGAATTCTCCCTGTTCAGAGGCATCTTTATCTTAAACTGCTGAATTCAGTACAAATTTTATCTTTGGAGATTTGAAGACAGGAGGAGAAAAAAAATTGAACTATTTTGCAAAAAAGAATCCTATAGGAAATCGTATAATGCTTCAGTTAATAATATATCATATATATAGTATTACATTGTAACAAATGATATCTTATTATCTGAAACAGAAAAAAGAAGATATAGAGGAAAATACGATAGAAACGATAAGATAAAAAGAACTGACCAACTGTCAGAAATATAAAAAGGCATAAAAGAATTCTCCCTGTTCAGAGGCATCTTTATCTTAAACTGTTGAATTCAGTACAAATTTTATATTTAGAGATTTGAAGACAGGAGGGGAAAAATTAGAACCATTTTGCAAAAGAGAAACCTATACGCAATCGTATAATGCTTCAGATAATAAGATGACATTTATAAACGATTACATTGTAACAAATGGTACCTTATTATCTAAAACAGAAAAAAAAGTATTAGAGGGAAATACGATAAAAAAAAAATAAAAAAAAAATAAATAAAATAAAATAAAATAAACTGACCAACTCTCAGAGATATAAGATGGCATAGAAGAAATATCCCTGTTCAGAGGCAGCTTTATGTTAAACTATTGAATTCAGTGCAAATTTTATTTTTGGAAATTTGAAGACAGGAGGAGAAAAAAAACTGAGCTATTTTGTAAAATTGAATCCTATAGAAAATCGCATAATGCTTGAGATAATATTATATCATTTATATACGATTACATTGTAACAAATGATATCATATTATCTGAAACAGAAAAAAAAGAAGTATTAGAGGAAAATACGATAAAAAAATAAGATCAAATAAACTGACCAGCTGTCAGAAATATAAAAAGGCATAAAAGAATTCTCCCTGTTCAGAGACATCTTTATCTTAAACTGTTGAATTCAATACATATTTTATATTTAGAGATTTGAAGACAGGAGGGGAAAAAATAGAACCATTTTGCAAAAAAAGAAGCCTATACGCAATCGTATAATGCTTCAAATAATAAGGTGTCATTTATAAATGATTACATTGTATAAAACGATACATTATTATCTGGAACAACAACAACAAAAAAATAAAATAAAATAAAATAAAAATAAAAATAAAAATAAAAATTTGAGGGAAGTATGATAGAGAAGCGATAAGATCAAATAAACTGATCAACTCTCAGAAACATAAGGTGTCATAGAAGAATTTTCCCTGTTTAGAGGCATCTTTATCTTAAACTGTTGAATTTAGTACAAATTTTAGTTTTGGAGATTTCAAGACAGGAAGAGAAAAAAAATTGAGCTATTTTCTAAAAAAGAATCCTATAAGAAATCGTATAATGTTTCAGATAATAATATTTCATTTTTATACGATTACATTGTAACAAATGATATCTTATTATCTGAAACAGAAAAAAAAAGAAGTTCTGGAGGAAAGTACATCGACTCGATAATATAAAATAAACTGACCAACTATCAGAAATATAAAAAATCATAAAAGAATTCTCCCCGTTCAGAGACATCTTTATCTTAAACTGTGGAATTCAGTGCAAATTTTATATTTAGAAATTTAAAGACAAGAGATGAAAAAAAAAAAAATAGAACCATTTTGTAAAAAAGAAACCTATACGCAATCGTATAATGCTTCAGATAATAAGATGACATTTATAAACGATTGCATTATATAAAACGATACATTATTATCTGGAACAACAACAACAAAAAGTATTACAGGGAAATAGGAGAAAAAAAATAAAATCAAATAAACTGACCAACTTTCAGAGATATAAGGTGGCATAAAAGAATTCTCCCTGTTCAGATACACCTTTATCTTAAACTGTTGAATTCGGTAGAAATTTTATTTTTGGAGATTCTAAGACAGGAGGAGAAAAAGAATTGAGCTATTTTGTAAAAAAGAATCCTATAGGAAATAGTATAATGCTTCAGATAATAATATATCCTTTATATACGATTACACTGTAACAAATGATATCTTATTATCTGAAATAGAAAAAAAGAAATATTAGAGGGAAATACGATAAATAATAAGGTGAAATAAACTGACCAACTTTCAGAGATATATGGTGGCGTAAAAGAATTCTGCCTGATCAGATACATCTTTATCTTAAACTGTTGAATTCAGTACAAATTTTATATTTAGAGATATGAAGACAGGAGGGGAAAAATTAGAACCATTTTGCAAAAGAGAAACCTATACGCAATCATATAATGCTTCAGATAACAAGATGACATTTATAAACGATTACATTGTAACAAATGGTACCTTATTATCTGAAACAGAAAAAAAAAAGTATTAGAGGGAAATACGATAAAAAAAAAAAATAAAAAATAAAAAATAAAATAAACTGACCAACTCTCAGAGATATAAGATGGCATAGAAGAAATATCCCTGTTCAGAGGCAGCTTTATGTTAAACTGTTGAATTCAGTATAAATTTTATATTTAGAGATTTGAAGACAGGAGGGGAAAAATTAGAACCATTTTTCAAAAGAGAAACCTATACGCAATCGTATAATGCTTCAGATAATAAGATGACATTTATAAACGATTACATTGCAACAAATGGTACCTTATTATCTGAAACAGAAAAAAGAAGTATTAGAGGGAAATACGATAAAAAAAGAAAATAAAATAAATAAAAAATAAAATAAACTGACCAACTCTCAGAGATATAAGATGGCATAGAAGAAATATCCCTGTTCAGAGGCAGCTTTATGTTAAACTGTTGAATTCAGTACAAATTTTATTTTTGGAGATTTGAAGACAGGAGGAGAAAAAAATTGAGCTATTTTGTAGAAATGAATCCTATAGAAAATCGTATAATGCTTGAGATAATAATATATCATTTATATACGATTACATTGTAACAAATGATATCATATTATCTGAAACAGAAAAAAAAAGAAGTATTAGAGGAAAATACGATAAAAAAATAAGATCAAATAAACTGACCAGGTGTCAGAAATATAAAAAGGCATAAAAGAATTCTCCCTGTTCAGAGACATCTTTATCTTAAACTGTTGAATTCAATACAAAATTTATATTTAGAGATTTGAAGACAGGAGGGGAAAAAATAGAACCATTCTGCAAAAAAAGCAGCCTATACGCAGTCGTATAATGCTTCAAATAATAAGGTGTCATTTATAAATGATTACATTGTATAAAACGATACATTATTATCTGGAACAACAACAAAAAAAAATAAATAAAAATTAAATAAAAATAAAAATAAAAATAAAAATCTGAGGGAAGTATGATAGAGAAGCGATAAGATCAAATAAACTGATCAACTCTCAGAAATATAAGGTGTCATAGAAGAATTCTCCCTGTTTAGAGGGATCTTTATCTTAAACTGTTGAATTTAGTACAAATTTTAGTTTTGGAGATTTGAAGACAGGAAGAGAAAAAAAAATTGATCTATTTTCTAAAAAAGAATCCTATAAAAAATCGTATAATGCTTCAGATAATAATATTTCATTTTTATACGATTGCATTGTAACAAATGATATCTTATTATTTGAAACAGAAAAAAAAGAAGTTCTGGAGGAAAATACATCGACTCGAAAATATAAAATAAACTAACCAACTATCAGAAATATAAAAAATCATAAAAGAATTCTCCCCGTTCAGAGACATCTTTATCTTAAACTGTGGAATTCACTGCAAATTTTATATTTAGAAACTTTAAAGACAAGAGAAGAAAAAAAAATAGAACCATTTTGTAAAAAAGAAACCTATACGCAATCGTATAATGCTTCAGATAATAAGATGACATTTATAAACGATTGCATTATATAAAACGATACATTATTATCTGGAACAACAACAAAAAAAAGTATTACAGGAAAATACTCGAAAAAAAAAATAAAATCAAATAAACTGACCAACTTTCAGAGATATAAGGTGGCATAAAAGAATTCTCCCTGTTCAGATACACCTTTATCTTAAACTGTTGAATTCGGTAGAAATTTTATTTTTGGAGATTCTAAGACAGGAGGAGAAAAAGAATTGAGCTATTTTGTAAAAAATAATCCTATAGGAAATAGTATAATGCTTCAGATAATAACATATCCTTTATATATGATTACACTGTAACAAATGATATCTTATTATCTGAAATAGAAAAAAAGAAATATTAGAGGGAAATACGGTAAAAAAATAAGATGAAATAAACTGACCAACTTTCAGAGATATATGGTGGGGTAAAAGAATTCTGCCTGATCAGATACATCTTTATCTTAAACTGTTGAATTCAGTACAAATTTTATATTTAGAGATTTGAAGACAGGAGGAGCAAAAAAATAGAATCATTTTGCAAAAAAGAAGCCTATACGCAACCGTATAATGCTTCAAATAATAAGGTGTCATTTATATATGATTACATTGTAAAAAACAATACATTATTATCTGCAAAAAAAAAAAGAAAAAAAAAGTAGAAGAAGAAGAATCAGAGGGAAGTATGATAGAGAAGCGATAAGATCAAATAAACTGATCAACTCTCAGAAATATAAGGTGACATAGAAGAATTCTCTCTGTTCAAAGGCATATTTATCTTAAACTGCTGAATTCAGTACAAATTTTATTTTTGGAGATTTAAAGAGAGGAGGAGAAAAAAAAATTGAACTATTTTGTAAAAAAGACTCCTATAGGAATTCGTATAATGCTTCAGATAATAATATATCATTTATATACGATTACATTGTGACAAATGATATCTTATTATCTGAAACAGAAAAAAAAGAAGTATTAGAGGAAAATACGACAAAAAAAAAAAAGATCAAATAAACTGACCAACTGTCAAATATATAAAAAGAAATAAAAGAATTCTTCTTGTTCAGAGGTATCTTTATCTTAAACAGTTGAATTCAGTACAAATTTTATATTTAGAGTTTTGAAGTACTTGAGATTGATTTTTCGTACATAGAATGTAAATTGTAAATAAATTTTATAATTATTTTTTAAATCTATTTTCTTACTTTGTCTTGCATGATATTGACTTTTATTTGGGCGCGGATTTCTGCAACTTATTTTTAGTTAAGGTTAATGCAGAGAGAGCTATGATTCTTTAACTTAATTGGACTATAAACCGGGGTTACATAAAAAAGACACAACGTTTTTCTTAGTAAAGTAATTCTTTCCGATTATTTACTTGTAAGACAATCTATTAATTTCTGTTAGAATCTAAAAAACGCTCATTTTATTTCATGCCTCTTATTTTAACTGCTAAGGATAAATTTAATATAATTGAATGTTTTGCGAGGATTTTTTAAAAAATCGTAGCAAGTGACATAGTGCTTCAATCTTCCCAATAAAATACAGAAAGAAATTAGTGTTCATTGTCGTAAGCTAATTTTTAGTTGCCATATTTTTCTTTTTATTATTGTTTTCTTAAACCGGAGGCTTCGCCAGTTTTGTCATTTTTTACCATTGCCGGTGGTTTATTATTAGATGGAAATTTTAATTTATGTATATTTTTTCTTAGCGTTGTGTATTAATATTAATATGTACAACTTATATGACTCAAGTTTCGACATTAATCCGAATTGTTAACTTAAAGTTTTACATAAATAGATACTCTATTGTACTTTTTTGATACTTTATTTAAAGACAGCCCCCATGTCAGGCTCTTTTAATTACGACGAGACTAGGTATTTTTTACCGGCTCTACCACGCTCTCTTCGGACCTGGTCATACGCAACCTTTTGTTTTCCTCGGGTGTCCCAAACATACAGTTTGCAACACACTATACATACCTTATGGTGTAAAAAAAATGATTATATAATTAATTAAAATAGTAAGATAAAAAAGCAATGTAGCAAAGTATAATAATAAAATTACTGTAATCCTGCATAAATGTTCTTAATAAGTATAAAAAATATTTTAAAAATGCATGATTTTCAACTGCTAAAGATAGATTCTAACGAAGGCGGGCGATAGAAATTGCACCCCACCCCACTTTCTTAACTAAACAAATTTAATCATATTTTAAAATTTTATAATTATGGATAAATGATTGTGTATGGAACCTCACATGGTCGGTTAGCCACATGTGGCTCCCGCGCCGAAAGTTGAACATGTCTGAGCTAGAAGAAGAGATTAAAGTATAACTCGGACAAACGATAAGATGGAAAAAAGAGAAATTGTTAAAAATTAGCTACGATAAAATTCAATAAAATATTAATACCTTTTGAAATGAAAATAAAACCATTTCTGAAAGATTTAACAAAACTAATTATCTCAGTGAAAGTATATGCCTGGGGTTTGATGTTTCTCGAAATCGATATACGATTTTATCAAGGTATTATGCATTCCACTCTACAACAACGTCTTTTCTGCTCTGATACGGTTCACTGGTGTGTTATGAATATTCCCAAGAACATTAATTAAATTATTATCTTTGTTCCTTTCACCAGGGCGATTTTTGAAAATATTACAAAAGAAGAATTTTAAATACTTTTTCCATCCGCAAAATTATACTAAGCGTGAAATAACCCTTTTGAGAATGAGGACAATAAAAAAAAATCCATACCTGTTAGTAACCTTCAAAAAACACTTTAAAATAATTATTATCTATAACTAAACCCAACAAAGAAGATATATTATTGAAAAATATCGAACTCAGAAACTTCATTCATTATTAAAGTATCTCGCCCTTGTCGCAAAATGATCGTAACTCTCAAAATGATTTTTTTTTTTTTAAATATTGCAAATGTTATTATTTTAAACTTATTAAAATACGGTAATTTTTCAAGAAGATTTTTATGTGGATAGGGAATTACAAAGGAAATAACAACATGAATACTCTGATTGAGAACATCAGCAAATAACATATTAAAATTTTTCTTATGGGTAATTAATATTTTGACGCTTAGGATAATTTGGACTGCATACCTACCAACCCATCGCTAAACTTTCGTTAAATGTGGGTTAAAAACATCCCAGTTAAATAATTTTCAAACCAAGAATGCTGTTAAAGAATGAAATCAAGTAAAGATGGACCGAAACAGGTTTTTAAGACCGAATTTCAAACCAAATTTCGGTAATGTTCCTTTTTTCGGACGAAAACGAAAACGAAAATGTAAAAAAAAAATTAAGTAAATAATACATTCTTAAATATAAATATTTATTAATTAAATATGAGTGTAATTATACGTGTAACCAAAGTTGGCTCTCTGTTTCTGTGACCAAAACTTTTTATTTTCATATGAAATAAAATGTAATTAATTCATCAACGATGCAGAATGATTTTCTAATTATAAGAATTTCATCTATTTAAAAAATGTTTTACGTATGCATACCTCGATTTATCTTTTAATAGCAGACCCACCGGGCGTTGCTCGGGCCCGTGATGAATGAACCTCAAATTTGTATGATTTTGTACCTTTAATTCCCTTTAGTCTGAATATATATTTTTAAATATAAAAAATCGCAAGTAAAATATTAAATTGAAGATACGTACTATTTTGCGTAAGTTGATTTTGGGAGTCTATGCGTGCCGAAAGCGGGCGGAACAGCGACAAAACACTCAGGTTTTTACTGGTTTCGTGGACATTTTCAGACATTTTGTTTTGTAAAAAATATTTCTACCCCTCCGAACGTTTCAAAATTTTTATAGGAAATGTAAATCTGGTCTATTTAGATGCTTCGATAAACATTGTGTTAAAATAAGGATGTTGACTAAAATAATAAATTAAGAAATTTGCCTAATTTACTATTCAAAAATAGTGGGTAGTGCAACCTTCCACCGACAGGGAGCGCAATACGTTCTATACAAATATTACTCTACGAAACAGTGGTCAAAGGGCTGGTATAACTTTCGTGAAAATTTCGAGTCGATCAGTTAGTTCGTTTTCCAAATTTTAACGAATTCGCGTTCATTCTCTATTAAAAAAAGCGTTTCTTTTTCTTTTTAAAAGTCGATTTTTTTCCATTTCAAAGAAAAAGTTCTGAATCATTTTTTTTAAATTTACATACTCTTAATTAGTCTACAAATATAGGCCGAGAAGCTAAAGTTTAAAATCTGTAAATGCTGCATTTTTTAAATTTTGGTTCAAATTTGAACTCCTATTAAAATTTTACCCTATGGTTTTTATCTACTCTCCAAAATAAAAGTAGGTGTTTTTCAAAGCAGAGATAATGTCTGTAACTTTTAATAAGTTGCATATATCTCATGACTCCCTCAAAAAACGGCATATAAAATGTCAGAAACGTTAATTTTTTAAAAAGAAATCTAGAGCCTCTCCCTCACACCCTGGAATTTTACGCCCCATTCTTTTTTACACTTTATCTTTTGTGTTATAAACGTTCTTAAAGTTTCAAACAGATCGCCTTGCTAGATTTCGTAATTTTAACAAAATCGCGTTATGTTAGTTCCACATTCCACCACCAGGGAGCGCACTCTATTCTTAACAAAAGCTCCTTTACACAACCTATCAGTAGATATGTTACTCGAGGAGGTGGCGGTCTTCAGCAAGAATTTGAGATATTTGTTGAAATTACTATTCGGAAATAGTGGTAGCTTAACTTTTGTCACATTTATATGTACTAAGTAGCATGTATCTGAGGACTCCGTCAAAAAACCGCACCTGAAACGGTATGAAACGCAAAGGTAAAAAAAAAAAGAAATATTTCGCCCCTCCCCTCCCCCCACCCACCTGCCTGAAATTTCAAGCGCCATTTTTTATAAACTTTTTCTAATGTGTTATAAACTATCTTAAAGTTTCAAGCAGATCTCTTTGTCAGATTTCCTACTTTAAATGAAATCGTGGTCTCTTAATTCCACTTTCAACCACCAGGGAGCGCACTGTATTTTTAACAAAACTGTATCTGAACGTAACTCCGTTACACAACCTATCAGTAGATATGTTACTCGATGGGGTGGAGGTCTTAAGCAAGAAATTAAGATATTTTGGAAAATTACTATTCGGAAATAGTAGTAACAAACTTTTGACATTTTTATATTTAATAAGACTCATTTATCTCGGGACTCCGTCAAAAAACCGCACCGGAAATGGTAAGAAACGCAAAAGTTAAAAAAAAAAGAAATCTACCGCCCCTCCTCCTCTCCCCACCTTCCCGAAATTTCACGCGCCATTCTTATATAAACTTTTTCTAATGTGTTATAAACTATCTTGAAGTTTCAAACAGATCGCCTTGTTAGATTCCCTACTTTAAATGAAATCGCGGTCTGTTAGTTCTACATTCCACCACCAGGGAGCGCACTCTATTCTTAGCAAAAGCGTATGTGAGCGAAACCTCTTTACGTAACCTACCCGTAGATACATGGATGGGGAGGGGGGCGGTCTTAACCAAGAATTTTCGAAAATAGTGGTATCAAGACTTCTGTAATTTTTATCTTGAATAAGTAACATTTGTGCTGTATTTTTATAAATCGCACGCCGTTCTGAAGAATACTACAATAAAACGTAACGTGACTACCGTTTAAAATAAGTATATAAAAGAAATAAACCAATTAGTGAAATTAGCGCCCCTCACTCATAAATTAAGGGTGCAAAAGGTTCTGTACGAACATCTGACATGAGTTCCCACTGCCTGCGGCACTGTATAGTAGGCGGGCGATAAATTCGGAACATTTTTCTGTATTTAAAACATAAAAGAGGGCAATTAAAAAATGTGTTTAAAAATATCTTTAAAAAAACACTTCTGGAAAAAAAAAATCATTATCAGTATCAAAAAGGAGAATTTAAATTCTATTAAAACTGTTGCTACCCTCTACAGCAGCAGAAAGCATTAGAATGCAAGGTCTTATTGTTGCCAATTTCTAATTTCTAAAAAAATTCTAATTTCTAATTTCTATTAGTAAAACAGCCAGTAAGGAGTATTCTAATCTTTTATTTAACGTTTCAAAAACACATTTCTTGCTATCTAAATAAATCAGCATCAAACAGGCACCTCCAATTTTCAGTAAACCAACCAAAATCGCCGATTTTTTAGCAGATATTATCGCTTAACCAATCAAAGTAGAAAAAAAAAAAACAGAAAACAGTGTGGCAAACAAAAAGCCTGCCAGGTTGTCAAGTTGGTTGCTAGCGAGGCTAACAAGAAAGACAGGCTACCGTGGTGGGTCCGATTCTTCTTTTTTTACAGACCGCTGGAGTCACGTGATGCTCTTTTCGCACACCTTCATTGGTGCATTCGAGCATCACGTGACTCCAGCGGTCTATAAAAAAAGAAGAATGGGACCCACCGCGGTAGCCTGTCTTTTTCGTTAGCCTCGGTTGCTAGGTTGTGACGTCATCTGAAACTAATTCCTTCTCTTAAACGCTCATTATTATTAAATATGTTTTCAAAGCATGTGTTTCACCTTCATGCTAAAATTTAATGTTTAGTTGAAAAAGCAGTCACTCTTGAAACATTAAGCACTCAAATTGGTTTATTTAATTGTATCCCGGTTTACTTAATTATTTCTGCGAAAGCTTTATACAACCAACCAACCGAAAGCAAGCGGAAACAAAGAAACGTATTTTTGATGAGCGATGCTTTATGAACCAACCAACCGAAAGTAATCTGAGGGAAAAAAGGCGTACTTTCGATGAGAGTGATGTCCGAATATTAATTAATTACTCAGCTAATAATTAGATCATTAAAATTATGAGGATATGGTGCATTAGAAGAGGCCTTGGACTGTTTAAAAAAAAAAAAAAAAATTGAACCTCATACGTGCCGTAGATTTTGCTAGCCCTCTCAAACAGACAGACAGAGCGATTTGTTCTTTTATTAGTACGAGTTGGAACCCGTCGAAAATCGACGAACTAAAATGTTAAAAAGGAACTGTCAGATCGAATTTATAATAAACCTACAAAAATAATTACAATACAAAAATCATCTAACATTGGTTGTCGCACTCTTAAAGCAAATAATATTTATAACCTAAAATTACTAAAATATTATTTCCACAAACTTCAACTGCTTAAATTATTGAAAAATTAAACTCTATTAGAATACGTAATCAAGATGAGTAATTATGATGAATTTATCGATTGAGACTTTTATGTTTGTTTTTATGGGATGAAAAATCAGTAAAAAGGATTTCGCTTTGTCACATCATAAAATTTTAACCCATGAAATCTAAATTGTACGTTATTTTCAATTCCCATAATTTATATACGCACCACTCAAATTCACAATTTGAAAGTATTTTAACGCGCAATAAATTATTAATGAATGTATTTCTAAACTTAAAATTACGTTTGTCCGATACGACTTTTCATGTGAACATTCGCACAAACTTTAAGTTCTAATGTCAGTACCCGCGAAAAAAAAATTCAGAAATTTGCCTTTATTTGTCATAGTATTGGTCAAATATTTGGTTTTATCAAAAAAAAAAAAAAAAAAAAAAAATGATCGTTTTGTTTGAAATATGACATAATTTTTACTCACTGAATCATTTTGCCTAGCGTCTCAAACTCAGTATCAGCGTAATGTAAAAATATTGAATATTATGAAGAAGAATGCGTGTTTTTTTTTTAATGTCTGACATAATTTTCTGTTCAAAAATTATAAAAAAGTTACTTTAATTTGTATTGTGAAAATGGCATCAATAAGGATATAATCAATAAAAATAATAAACCATGACTATTTTCCCTTTACTTTCAATATAAATGGAGTACTTCAGTTGCCACAATTACAAAATTTGTATTAAAAACTACAAAAAAATTAATATCTCAAAAATAAATTGAGATACAGTTTTCAAACAAATTGCATTTAAAAGAGCATTTTTTTCCTTATACGATGGTGTTAAAAATTAAAATGTGCGATGTTTAGAAGTTTAAAAATTTGCCATAGATATGATTGCAAAACCGAAATTTTAATTCAAATTTCAAAATGTTGCCATTCGCAAAATGACGTATGCGTTACGCACAGATATGTTTGTCCTTTATAATATAGATAGATAAAGATTTTTGTAAACAATCATCTGTTTTACTATGACTTTCTGAAAGAGTATTCGAAGCATTTCTGATGTTTTAAACTAAAAGTTTTCTATTACTGTTAAGTCTGCAGCTTTCAATGACACCGTGAAAAGTGTTTTCAAAGTTTAGTCATATGTACTTTGCTTGCTTTATAATTTGCAATCAGGTATTGAGCCAGTCGTGACTGATGATTATAAACAGGGAAGTTCATTGCAATATAGAACATCTCATTTGAGCCAATACGGCTCAAATCAATGTGTAAAGATTAAAAATTCAGACGAAAAAAAATGACATTTTTGGATACAGATTACAGATAGTTTTGGTCGAGTTTGGGTCCGGCCGCATTTTCAACAGCATTTTCACCGAAAACAAATTTTCAGAGAAACACAGATTTTTGGCCGAAGACGAACACGAAACAGAATTTTCGATCGATCTCTAAAATCAATTTCCACGTAGATACGTCAAATTAAATAAATAAAAACTCACCAAATAAATTTTCTAGTTCTACGGGGTTAACCTGGGTCAAATTAATACCTATTTTACGGAAGAATAGTTGAATGTTGTCAAGTATAGAAATGAGTGAGAGACTCACCCCTTTACATGCCAAAATCGATTTCTCAGCCTTATTAGTGCCCGGTATGCTATTTCTTTCTCCCAGCACATAAAATGTCGTCTCCAAAAAATAACGTTCCGTTGTATAAGCCAGTCATAAGACAAAGCAGATGTATCATTGTACGGAATAATCTATATTGCATTTTTTTTAACTTCTAAGCCTCGCACATTTTCTATTTTTATACCGTCGCATTGGGGAAAAAAGTACTTTTAAATGCAATTTATTTGAAAACTGCATCTCCATTTGTTTTTGATACATTAATTTTTTTTGTAGTTTTTAGCGTCATTTGTTAAATGTTGCCATCTCAAGTACTCCAATGCTGTAGAAAGTAAAGGAAAATAGGAAATAACAATTATATCTTTTTGTTGCCATTTTCTAATAAAAACTGAAAAAAATGTACTTAAAATAGATGCTATTTTGAAAAAGTATAAATGAATGATTTCTGATAGAACATGGAGCTGTTATAAACTAAATTTAATTTTAAATAAATATATTAATATGACAAAAAAATAAAGGCATATAAATCATGAGATAGCCGATATCTTTTTTCTTTTCGTCGAGTTCCTTAAATGACGATAGCTCTTTTTTTTGTGTGTGTGTATTATTCAGTGATAGTGACGTCATATGCGTACTTTACTGCGTACTTTACTGTAGATGTTGTCTAATACTGGATCGCAAATGAGGAATTCTTCAGCGGATGAGGATGCGGTCATTTTACATAAAATAAAAGCGCGTGCTTTAAGTCTTAAAACTGAAACATGTTTTGTGCTTTTTATGTATATACACATATATATATCTTTTTCATAGGGGGCGACACTAAATTCTGAAAAAGCAGAATTCCTGTTTTCTAGTATAGTTATCTTCATTTATAAAGACGAAATAAACGAAAAACGTGTTCGAAAATTTATATATACTTTTATACTTTTGAAATTTTCAGTATAAGTTAATAGTACATTTGCCATCGCATGTTTTTGTGATTTTATTTATATTCAGTTAAAAATAAACAGAACTAAAATTTTTCTTTTGAATTTGTATAAGGGAATATATTATCTAAGAGACAATTCAATATTTGTTTAAGTAAGATAAACACATAAAAAACTGATTTTTTAAATTCTCATGAAACTACAGCATACAGTAATGTCAAGCTCTTTATGCAGATGATTTCCATATTCTCTTAACTCTTTGAAAAAAAAAATTCTAATAAAATATAACATAATAATAGATTCCTAAATATTAGCAAAAACAATAAGGAAAGAGATAAGCTTTTGCGGAATATAGGGGAAGGTAGTACACAGTGAGACGAAAATTATTATTACTTAACAAATGGCAACGATTTTTATTCTTTTGAAAAATTTTTTGCTACGACTTTAAGCTACACAAATATTACACATTAATGTATAAATGGTTTTAAAAAAGTTATTTATAAAAGCACAGAAGCAGCATAAAGGAGTATCGAAAATTGTCTCACTGTTTACCACAAGTGGTACACAGTGAGACAATGTATATATTTTCATAAATCATACATTTTTATACTCTATCAATAATTTTCTGCAGTTTATGACTTCTAATTAATATTTCTAGATTAAAAAAAATTTCAAAAATATGAGCCTCGGTTGAACAATGGCAGACATTGGGCTACCTTCATGCCAACTTTCAGCCTCTTACGTTTAGTAGATTTCATTAACCATCGCACGCCCCCACACACACAGAGATAGAGAGAGAGAAAAACCCCTTCTTTTATTAATAAATAACTTTTTTACGTCAGAACCGCATAGTAGATACACAATGAGGCACGTCTCACTGTGTACCACAACTGTGTGTCTCACTGTGTACTTTCGTTACGTTGTAAGAAAATGGATGCCATATCTGTTTCATCATTAGTTTTATAGCTTTGAATGCTTGTGTCGTTTTGTCGACATAGTCTATCATTAGATATAGCTAGGTTTGGTTAAGTAAATATATGCCATAATGAAATAAATAAAGTCTAAAATGGACGTTTATGTAACTTTAACCCCTGTAAAATAAATAATTACTATTTTGTTGGACGAGTAACCTAAGTGCCGAAACTACATCCACGTGTTGCATAAGATGAGGTGTTTCAGTGTGTGTTCCAGCTAGGAGAAAAAGTTATAACTATTTATCGAAATGACTGCTGTCTCACTGTGTACCATGTCTCACTGTGTACTCCCCTACCCTATAAACAAAGAAAGAAAATAATGTGTAAGAAATCTAAATAAAATAAAATAATATTAAATGTAAAACTGCAATTTAAAAGATTTGTTACAAAAATATTTTAAAAGAGTAATTTGTAGAGCTAATGTTCATACACAAGATTATTCAACAAAATGAACGACTTAAAATACGACCTTTTTCCACTGACGACGCAGAACATTACAAAAGACAATCCTTTCTCTTTTTCTTTAGATGTAATCCTAACAAATGGCCTCGTAATATCTGAAAAAATACGATAGCTGAAAATATATGTTGACGAGAATCGATAAGGCGGCAAGAATAGGGAAGCTGTCTGGAATACAAAAGAAACTTTGATAGAACTCGTAAAAACATTGATGTGCTTTGAAATTATTAAAAAATAAATAAATAAAAGTTTTACAGTAGAAATTATCCTAGAAAGAAATGGAATATCAATTCAAGTTTGAATCTCTATCTTTTATTTGAATTAATGTCAAACGTTAGATTAAGAAAATAATAAAGTATAATTACTGAACTTTGGTGATCTTCCGTAATTGAATGGGTGTTTTGAAGAAGGGCCTATATTATAAATTTTAGAAAGTTAGTATTTTTTTAGAAAAAGGCTTTTGTGGAATGATTGATGATTATCCAGTGTTAAAATTTGCAATTTTAAAATATAAAAGTTTGTTCACTTTAAATAAAAAATTAAAACAATAAACTAAAAGTAATATTATTACTTTCTTTACCCACTTAACTCTTTCAGGGAGAAAGTGCTTTTTCTTTTAAAATACTGAAATCACTGTCTGACACCAGAATTTACCAACAATGTATTTGAATGTAAGAAAAAGCTCTTCTTCAAATACATTATAAGTGCAAAATTTAATTCCAAAATTCTGGTGTCGTTGTCGCATTTTGGGATTAAAATTAAGTGAACTATTATTTTAACACAATCAAATTAATTGGTAAAGTTATCATATGAGTTGAATATTTCCAACTGAGTGAAATAAATGCCCAGGCTGGGAATCGAACCCAGATCCTTGACTTATAAGGCCAATGATCTACCGTTTAAGCTAACTGGGCGACAACCAGCGAGCATATTTCGCTCACATGACCTTATTGGTAGTAACATCTGATCTATCATGTAGACAGCTCAACAGAATAAACTACAGGTAAAGGAAATCCATATAAACGACGGATACGTAGTTGAACTATTACTTTAACACAATCAAACTAATTGGTAAAGTTATCATACGAATTGAATATTTCCAACTGAGCGAAAAAAATGCCCAAGCTGGGAATAGAACCTAGATCTTTGACTTACAAGGCCAATGCTCTACCGTTTAAGCTAACTGGGCCGACAACCAGCGAGCATATTTCGCTCAGATAACCTTATTAGTAGTAACATCTGGTCTGTCATATAGAATAAACCGCAGGTAAAGGAAATCATATAAACGATGGATACGTAGATCAAATATTATTTTAACACAATCAAACTGATTGGTAAAATTATCATATGAATTGAATATTTCCAACTGAGCGAAAAAAAAAAAACTGGGCATCTTTTTCTTTTTTCTTTTGTGTGAAATGTGATTCAGAATTTAGGATTTAAATTTTCGTGGTTTTGTATTACCATGTATTAATATAAAATTGATTTAGAATATACATAATTATAAGTGTGTTATAAAAAATCCTTTTTAGGTAAGACATAAACAGAGAAAAAAATTCTCCACATTTATCATTGTTTTACATTAAATATGCAAAAAAATGCTAGACGAATAGTTACCATGTTATTTTTCCCAACGAAACTATTAAATTTAATTCTTTTAAAAGTCCAAACTCAAATGTAGTTGTTATATTCAAAAACACTACATTTACAAAGCTACGCATTTAAAATTTAATGAAACAAAGAGAAATAATTTTAAATGCAATCTTTCAAGTGAAATTTTAAATTTCAAGTTCAGGAAATAGGATCGAAAGAGAAAACTAACACAATAAAAATATTTCTTTTCCTTCACTTTTGTTATTCCTTTATTTGCTAGGGTTACCATCTTGAATATTTCTTTGGATAGACGACTCAGTCGCATGTACCTCTATAGATAGTCACAAATTGTCTTGAAATGTACCAAACATGATATGCATTTTAGTTTAATATAAGCACAAGGAATATTTGTACAGCATTTTCAAAACACGTTACATAAAATACATTAAGTTTGTTCTGCTAAGTTTTATTTCATCCTTTAACTTAAAAAAGAAAAGGAAAATTTAAACGTTTTGGAAATACACTAAATGCATATGGTAATAAGATATGTTTATGATACGCGTTCGTTATTGAATGGGAACAAGGCTACGCATTTAAAATTTACTGAAACAAAGATAAATAATTTTAAATGCAATCTTTCAAGTGAAATTTTAAATTCCAAGTTCAGTAAATAGGATCGAAAAAGAAAACTAACACAATAGAAATATTTCTTTTATTCACTTTTGTTATTCCTTTATTTGCTAGAGTTACCATCTTGAATATCTCTTTGGACAGACGATTCAGTCGCACATATCTTTATAGATAGATACAATTTGTTTTGAAATGTACCAAACATGATATGCATTTTAGTTTAATATAAGCACAAGGAATATTTGTACAGCATTTTCAAAACACGTCACATAAAATACATTAAGTTTGTTCTGCTAAGTTATATTTCGTCTTTTAACTTAAAAAAGAAAAGGAAAATTTAAACGTTTTGGAAATACACTAAATGCATAAGATAATAAGATATGTTTATGATACGCGTTCGTTATTGAATGGGAACAAGGCTACGCATTTAAAATTTACTGAAACAAAGATAAATAATTTTAAATGCAATCTTTCAAGTGAAATTTTAAATTCCAAGTTCAGTAAATAGGATCGAAAAAGAAAACTAACACAATAGAAATATTTCTTTTATTCACTTTTGTTATTCCTTTATTTGCTAGAGTTACCATCTTGAATATCTCTTTGGACAGACGATTCAGTCGCACATATCTTTATAGATAGATACAATTTGTTTTGAAATGTACCAAACATGATATGCATTTTAGTTTAATATAAGCACAAGGAATATTTGTACAGCATTTTCAAAACACGTCACATAAAATACATTAAGTTTGTTCTGCTAAGTTATATTTCGTCTTTTAACTTAAAAAAGAAAAGGAAAATTTAAACGTTTTGGAAATACACTAAATGCATAAGATAATAAGATATGTTTATGATACGCGTTCGTTATTGAATGGGAACAAGGCTACGCATTTAAAATTTACTGAAACAAAGATAAATAATTTTAAATGCAATCTTTCAAGTGAAATTTTAAATTCCAAGTTCAGTAAATAGGATCGAAAAAGAAAACTAACACAATAGAAATATTTCTTTTATTCACTTTTGTTATTCCTTTATTTGCTAGAGTTACCATCTTGAATATCTCTTTGGACAGACGATTCAGTCGCACATATCTTTATAGATAGATACAATTTGTTTTGAAATGTACCAAACATGATATGCATTTTAGTTTAATATAAGCACAAGGAATATTTGTACAGCATTTTCAAAACACGTCACATAAAATACATTAAGTTTGTTCTGCTAAGTTATATTTCGTCTTTTAACTTAAAAAAGAAAAGGAAAATTTAAACGTTTTGGAAATACACTAAATGCATAAGATAATAAGACATGTTTATGATACGCCATCATTATTGAATGGGAACACAATTTTTTATTCAGTAAAATGAACTAAAATTTAATAAATTTCAATTACATTTGATTAATTAATGAAACCATGTTGCATGGATGCTCTTTGAAAAAAAAATGTAGTCCGATTATTTTTTGTAGAATACATCCAGGTCTGATGGAAGAGTACAGAGAAAACGAGAAAACAGATAAAGATTTAAGTGTGACCAACGCCAAGAAAGTTAAAAACTAGTTGGATGTGCTAATCCCAAAACTTTTTTCTATCTCATACATCTTAATATTTCAAAAAGTAGTTAGACATGTTAATACTTTAATATTATTAGTTCAATACTAAACTGACTTTGATTTTCATCTTTAATTTCTATTTCAGTCAATTAGTCGGATTTAAACGAGTTAATCTCGATCATAATATACAAATCAACATTTTTCATTATTCTATTGTACGTCAACTGATTGCAAATCGCTGGCTTAGCAGGACGTGAAGTTTTCGTCGCTGCACGAGCCACCGATGTGCAACAAGACAATGAAAAATCGCTATTAGAGCGCCCCCTTCTGGCAGAATATTTCCAAATTCAAATGGGACCTGCTTTTCATAGCCGAAAAAAAAAATGAAATTTGGTTCTACGCGTCTTCATACACTTTTCGATAGAACAATAATGAAAATAGCACCAAAATCGCTATTACAGCTTTTTCTTCGGGTGGAATATTTCCAAATTCATGAGGGACCTGCTTTCCATAGCCAAAAGCATATGTATGAAATTTGGTTGAATTGTATGCATAACTTCATACACTTTTCGATGGTACAATGGAGACACAAGTACACACGGACAGACAGACATTTTGTTTAACCATATATTTTGGGAGCTCTGACCCCTAAAACGTGTAAATCCGTCAAAAACCGGAAGTCAAAAAATTTTCGATTACAATACTTTCTTCTATTGAAGATAGAAGAATAAGTAAAACTTTCATCCACTGAAGTTTATTGGATTGACAAGGGATCTTTAATGATTTAAGGGATCTTTTATGCAAGGGGTGTCACTTTCATTCGTTATTTAAATAGAAAATAAAATAATCTTTTATAATCCAAACTATTTAGGCCAAACTGTCAAAAGATTTTCTGAATGTTTCGCAAAACATTGTCATTTGCATGCAGGCGGGTTAAACAGAGCCGAACCAGCAGCTAGAAGTTCTCTTTAAAAAAAAAACAACAACACGAAAAGCTCTTAGAAAATAAAATACCAAATCGGGAATTGATTCCAGTAACACTAGATTATTTGTTAACCCCACAAACACGAGATAAAAAAGGGGACGCATACTGCTAACGACTCATGTCGGTAAAAGTCTTTATTTGTCTCGATTGAGACACATTATAAAAGCGCCTTCGTAGAGTAGTCGTTTTCACACGATTTTTGAAAAAGTTTTCTATAGAAATACTGGCCTCAATTTCATCAGAATATTAAAACGATCACTTATTTGTAGCTGCAGTTTCGTAAGATTCATAAATGTAGCATAATTAAAAAAAATAGAATTTAATTTAAAATAATGAAAAAATCCTTAAGATTCTTTTTCCAGCATTGCTCTCTCATAAAAAAGAAAAAAAAAATCTGTAAAATTACTAAGAATATTCTAGGAAACTGGGATGCCTAGAACTTTTTATATAACGGCAGCAAAATAATTCATGTGACAAATACACGCTTGCACTGTAAATAAAAAAATGTGTAAGGTTACTAAGATTTTTTTTAGGAAACTGGTATGCCGAGAACTTTTTATGTAACTGCAACAATAAAAATTTATGTAATTATCCCCGGATTACAGATAAAATTTTAGTAAGCATACACATTGCTGTAGCTTTTCATCTGTAGAATTACATCCTTTATTTACAATGTACATTTATCTATATTACTTGAATTCGCAAATTTCTGTTTGTATGCTTAAAAATTCAGAAAATGTAGATATGTTTTAAAGAAACACCTATTAGATTCCAATGGTATAAATAATACAAATATATAATGTAAAAGGAAACATGTTTTTCTACATAAATAGGTATTATAAGTATAAATGATGTCCACAAATGTAGTACAGAATTTATTTAATATTTATTTTTTTTACTTTTAACAAATGTTACAGTAAGAATTTCATTCATAAAAAAATGCTGTATCTTCATGAAAGCTGAGACAAACAAATTAAGGTTTGTATAAAAGCAAATAACATAAATTTAGAATGTGTTTAATTTTTTTTTCTGTAAAAAAAGTTTCGTTCAATTTGTCTCCCATGTAATAATATCTTTACGTTTTACTGTTATATAGCCTGTCATAAAGTGACACCGACGTAAAAAAAACACTGAAACAAAAAGCGGAAATACAAGAATATGTCAGAGGAAAAAATGAATAACAATATGCAAAATGTTTTTGATCTAGAAATAGTTCTTGGAATCCCAGTTTCCTAGAAAAAATTTAGAAACTTAACAGATTTTTTTTTACAGTGTAGTAGGAATACAATTTTTATTATCGTCCATTTTAGCTTATATTATTTTTACATAGATTTAAAAGTAAAATTTTTAAAAGATTTATTTGTATCCCTACATAAATATAATAAGTAGTGAAAAAAAATACATATGATGAATAATATGATCCATGTAAAGGATATGACATACAAAAATATGAAACAAGTAAAAGATTTTATTTGCATTCTAATAACAATATGATGAATTAATTATATAAAGCTTCAAAAAATATTTAAACAAATTCACAAGAATATCGACAAGAAATTAAATTTTATAACGAAAAACAGACAGTGATAACGTGAAAAGATAAAAGAATTTCATCTACTTTGTTGCTTTTATTAAAATGTGTCACTCACAAAAAAGCTAATAAAACATATTCAAAACCTTTCAACATTGATGACTTCTTCACTAAATTTTAAATTTTACTTTCAATTACGCTTTAAGGTGACTCGGTGTAATTCGTTTTTTTTTAAATTATTATTTGAGTAATTTATAATATTTTATTGGTATATTATTAAATTAGTTTCATTAAATGAAGGAAAATGATTTAATAAAAAACAAGTTGGAAATTGCACGTCAAACGTGGCAAATGAGCGTTAGTACTATAACTATTTTTATAAATATTTTTTGCACCGCATATTGTACTGAATGTATACTTTAGTGCACTTCATAAGTTCATATCAATTTCATTCTTTTCTAAAAGCTGTAACATCATTAAAATGCATTTGAAATAATTTTTCCCATTGGCCGTAATGTAATGGAAAACTTTTGACTGTTCCTGTAATTAAACTATACATCCAATTTTCATACAATTTGAAATGACGACAAAATTATGCAACAATTATATATTTTAAATTTCAAACGATTCGGCTGGGTAGTTTTTGCGCTGTTATATGCGGACGGACGGACAGACTGACGGACTGAACGACGACTATAGGTGCTACTTATTTATATAATTACGAACGCACCTAAAAATGCAATACATGTGGTAAAATTAAAAAAAAATAATTAATTAAAAAAATTCAGAAATTTTATAAGCACAGTTTTCCTACAATTTTGAACATTTGAAATATCTTTTTTCCCCATAATATCTTATAAATATACTGAGCGTTAGAATTGATTAAAAAAAAAAAGTCACTGGTCCAAAGAACCAGTAAAAATGAGAATTTACTGGTCCACAGGCATCATCACTGGTCTGCTACATATAATTCTATGAAGTTCCTTTAACCCTTTTAGTGAGTTCCCTGGAATATAAACTAAACTTTCTTTGCAGTCATCCAAAATTTTCAGCATAGTAAAATGTTAAATTAAAATTTGCTAAAAATTAAATAAAAAACAGTACATAAACAAATAACATAAAATAATTAATTAGATACTATTTTATGTTCCAATTATTTATTTCAACAGACTGTAAAGTTTAATGCATTTTTTTCTCAGATTGAAGCCAGAGTGCTATTCGTGGAATTGTACCAAAATTTTTAATCTCTGGCGTGAACAGACATTCTCACATTAAACCTGACACAGTTTCTTTGTTTAACTTGTTTCTCAGGTCATTTTTAATTTCCTCTAAGTCTGTACCTACAAATCTGCCTCAACAAATGTAGAAGGAATTGAATGCAATATATCCATTACAGCCAATATATTTTCGTGTCCAATATGGAATTCAGAATTTATAGTTTCCCATGCTTTTTTCTTGTGTTCTTTTTACTGTCATAAACAGAGATGCCTATTCTAATGACAAGTTCTATGTTTCAATGTTAAATTTCCTTAATACTATCTCATACTCTGTAACAACAACTTCAAGTTCCTCCTTCCCGAAATTATTAGAGCATGTAATGGGCCAATCGGCCAAGGATAAAATTTTTGTGATGCTTCTTAAACCTTTGTCAATGTCAGGAAATCCTCTTTTCACTTGTTCAATAATATCATCTATAAACTTTCTTAATTTACTTCGTCGGACATCTACACGTCATTTGTTTATTACAGCCAAGAAATGGCGCCCAGCTTGGAAGAGAAAGCGTAAACTACAGCAGTGGATCTATCGTTTGAGAGAGAAAAAGAACATATACTATACGATTTATTTACGATTTTTTTTCTTTAAATAAAATAAAATTGTGTGTTTTGGGATCGGTTGCGGATTTCTCATGGTCGGTACAATTTATGTTGACAACTAATTTTTTCAAATTAGTGGTCCGATTGAATTTCCGGTGTTATTTTTCATTGTATCAAAACGACAATTCGGAGGTCATCCATTCTATAGCAATTTAGTCAAAACTAGTTGACGTTTATTTAAAGTTCTCCGTTTCCCCTGAAAAAATTTATTTATAAAAAATAATAATAATAATAATAATAATAAAATGTTATGAAATTCCAAAAAAATACCGTAAAAAGGGCTATTTAGTTAACATTTTTATAAAAAAATATAAATAAATATTATTGAGAATATTATTTAGCTTTATTAAATGCACCTTAAGGATCACCGAAAACAAATAGCTTCTGAATTTAAAGAAATTTGTTGAAATTTTGTCATTTAGAACATACTGATATATAGAAACATCACAAACTGAAAAAAGTTAATTTAACAAGTTGGAAATTGCTCGCCAAACGTGGCAAATGAGGTGCGTTCGTACTATAACTAGTTTTACAAATATTTTTTGCACCGCATATTGTATCGAATGTATATTTTAGTGCACTTCATAAGTGCATATCAATTTCATTTTTTCGAAAGGCTGTAACATCATTAAAATGCACTTTCAATAATTTTTTCCCATTTGCCGTAATGTAATGGAAAATTTTTGATTGTCCCTGTAATTAAACTATATATCCGATATTCATAAAATTTGAAATGACTCGACAAAATTTTGCAACAATTATACATTTAAAATTTCATACCATTCGGAAAGCTGTAACATCATTAAAATGCATTTGCAATAATTTTTTCCCATTGGCCGTAATGTAACGGAAAAATTTTGACTGTCCCTGTAATTAAACTATGCAGCCGATTTTCATAAAATTTGAAATGACTCGACAAAATTTTACAACAATTATATATTTAAAATTTCAAACCATTCGGTTCGGTAGTTTTTGCTCTGTTATATGCGGACAGACGGACTGAACGACGACTATGGGTGCTACGTATTTATAAAATTACGAACGCACCTAAAAATGGGAATTCGAAATCATTTAAAAGGAAATGTATCAAGAAAAAAGGCTTTTTAAAAAGTGTTTGATTATCGGATCCTTACGGTACTTTGCCACAATGTACTAGATATATCTAAATTCATTTTACGCAAAAAGTTGGAAAATCGATGTTCCCGTCTTTTTTCGCAAAATGAAGCGTACAGAGTCTCTTTCAAGATTTTAATCCATGATTGTGGTAAACACACGCAACAGTTAGAGACTGAGTATTTCAAGACCCGACAGAAATAAGGCCAAAAAAAAAAAACCAATAAGTTTTTTAATTTCAAAAATGTATTTTAAGAATTTAACTTTTTAAAAATTAAGTTAAAGAAGCTGTGAATTCGACAAATTCTTGATTCTGGAAAACTAAATATTCCTGAAAATTAAATACGTGAATTATCCCATTGATAACGAAGCGTAAAACCAAGAGTGAAAAATGTCAAACCCGAATCCTTGGAGTAACGGTCCAATGATCTATCATTTGAGCTACGAGAACGATTCCCAGCCCAGCATCTTTCACTTACCTATGTCGGTAAGTCCTCGTAGCGCAAATGGCAGAGCATTGGAGGGTTATTCCAAAGCTCCGGGATAGGATTCCCTGTTTGGACATTATTCACTCTGTTAGTTTTACACTTAGCTATGTGATTATTCACGTTTTTACTATTCAATAATTTCGGGCGTAATTTCACTGCTGAAAATTAATAGAAAAACAAATTAAATTTATAGATAAATATTTCTTCCAGAAAAATGGGAATATCTTGTTTTGATACTATATTAATGCTCATGTATTATATCGCAGAACATTTTCTCCAAATTAAGCAAAGTTATTAAAGGAATACGCTCTGTACTGGACCTATCAGAAAGAATGATTTCAGTAAAAATATACACGTAACCAATGCACATAAATTTATTGTTAAAATAACGCATTTTAAAATTTATTTGATTTGTTCATAAAATATTTTTTTATAAATATTTTTGTACATGTATGCATTTAGTATTTTTCATGAAAACCGGAACAAACAAAAGGCATAAATTTAGAATATTTTTCATTTTATAAAAGAAACAGTTCTCTTTCCATTTGTTTCGCCCATGTAATAACCATTCATTTTACTGCCATATGTGCTGTCACCAAGTGACACTGTCGTAAAGAGACAATGAAACAAAAAAAGAGAAATGCAAGGAAGTTTTAGGACGAAATAAATATAGAGTAAATGGGTTTTCATCTGGAAGAACTGGAGCTAGTCAAAAATAACTGACAAAGAAATTTATGACATGATAAAACAAATGCAGTGATACAGAACATTTGCAACATAGTAGCCATTTCAGTTTTATTATGTGCATATTTTATATAATGCTATTAACCCCTTAACAGGTTTGCCCGCACACAGTACGTGCAAGAAAAGTTTGCTTGTTTCATTACTAAAAGCTTTTCGACACTACTATTTTTAAACAGCAATTTTCGCTATTTCGATTATATTAGGCAATTAGTACGGTAAAAGTGGTGTATGGTCCCTATAATTTAGTTTATTGTGTCAAAAAAAAAAAAAAAGAAAAGAAAATTAACCTTTTAAGGGTTTAATGTAATATAAATTGAAAAGTAAAACCTTTAAAACATTGTATTTGTATAACCACAAAGAAAATACAAATATAACGTATTCATATAAAAACTTAAAATGATTTGATAGTACAGATAAAATAGACCAAAAATCGAGTAATATATGTCAACTGGCGGCCATTCACGAAAATTTGAAAACTTCATTTTGGCACTCGAAATGAAGTTCCGATGAGAACCCTCTCGCATTGAATATCACATTAAAAATCGCATTGAATATCTCATTAAAAATCTCTAAAATTCAGAAATCTTAGAGGACAAAATTTACTAGGTTAAAAGTGTGACACCCTCTCGCATTGAATATCACATTAAAAATCGCATTGAATATCTCATTAAAAATCTCTAAAATTCAGAAATCTTAGAGGACAAAATTTACTAGGTTAAAAGTGTGACACCGAATTCCTTAATCTAAAAAAAATCGCTGCAAAATGCGAAAACACACTAAAAATAACATGAACGAAATTCGTGAAAAATTTAAAAATCGCTGTAAAAATTCCAAATAAACTTTATTGAAAAGAGGACAAAATTTTCTACATGACAGAAACTGGATTTTTTTTAAAAATTAAAGTAGAAAAATGCCCTTAAAACGTAAGAAAACACTAAAAATCGCATGAAAAATTGAACAAAAAATCTAATTAAAAAACTTCAACAAAAACTCTAATTAAGAAAATTCAAAATCGGGTTTCGACGTTCATAACTACATACATAGAAGTACACACACATTCCTCTTAATTTTTTTATTTCTGCGTGCAGTGGTCACTTTAGAACAGCGTCGACACACACTCACACACAGAAAAACCTATTAAAAAATTTCAAACAGTCACTTCTGCTTTGAATGTAAAGTACTATTAAACTGCACACAAGCACAGTCTGTGTTGCAATGCAATTATTTGCAAGGTAAACACATATTTTTTGCGCTCGCGCTGCATAGTATAAGACCCGAATGAAAAAAAAAAAGGGAGCGGAGGGGATGAAAACTGTACGTTTTTAATTGTCGAAAATTTATATTAATATTTCAGTTTGATGGGTTTTTTTTTTCCAGATAAAACATATATCTGGTTATTGTAGAGGCATATAAATGCAAGTTTGTATACATCCCAATACATTTTTTGTAAAGTTTCTCGAAGTTATTATATGAATAACAGAATTTTTTAATGTATCCATCTAAAATTGAGTCACTTGAGTTCGATAAATACTCCATATTAATTATTTTTGTACATGAATCTCTCCCTTCACCTATTTTTCAAGAAACCGAAACAACAAACTATGGATTCTGCAAAAGTAAAAAAATAAATTTAGAGTAATCGTGGGAGAAAACTAACAAAAATAGATTGGGCATTGATTGCCATTTAATTTTGGCACTGTGCTAACGAATTTTGAAGTATTAACATGTATAGGATAGAAGTAAGTTTTAGGATTGGCACATGAGACTAGTTTTTATACGTATTGAAAAGTAAAATTTTTATGAACGTTAAAAGTTAAATTTTTATCATAATATTTAAAAATATTATGAACGTTTCATAGTTTAAAAAATTTCACGCGAAAGAAAAAAAAAAAAAAAGAAAAAAAAACTAATTTTCGGAAGGAAAATGGAAAATGTTAAATAAAGGGAAAATAAATTCGACTTCCTTGTTGCTTCTATTAAAACCTGCTACAAACAATGCTTAGATAGTTTTATTTTAAAACTATGAGGGACGATAAATTTAAAACAACAAATTCACTCAGACGAAACAATTTCAGAACAAAGTGTTAACATAATATATATATATAACTTAAATAATTTTATTTACCTTTTTATTTTTATTAAAATCTGCTGTGAAAAAAATTCTGAGATTGTATTTTTATTCTCACAAATATATGATAAACGTTTTATGTAAAACTCCAAAATAAATTGAACAAATTTATGCTAACATAAATGACTGTCGTAAAAAAAAATTACAAAAAAGTATTTGGGAAAATAATTATAAAAAATTAAAAAATAAATGAAAAAATATTATAGGACGGTTGGGTGGGTAGATGTTAGAGTACGGAGGAGGGTGGCGTTGTCTGGATAATACGCAATGCTTAATTAAAAAAATGGGGCATTTGATTTATAACTACGTTGCTAATACACATTTTATAATGGATGTTGATTCGATACTTTTATATGTATAATGGTGTAGTTATTTTTATATATTTATCAATTCATATTAAATTTATTCATATTCATTAATATTTAATAAAGTTAACGATTAACTTGTATTTAAACTGTAGCCTACTCAGGACAATATCATATTAATTTCTAATAGTATACTATCATAAATGAGAATAAAAAGCATAATTAGTGTATTTGTTATACCTAATGCTATGACAGTATGGATTTTAATTTCGCAATTTTTTCCTTCTATCCTGTTTAATCTTGTTTCATTTTGAACTTAATTGGTGTTCATTGGTTTATTTCTCGGTTTTCTGTGTGTGGTAGTCCCAAATTCATATTCTTTATCTAATTTATGGCTACTATGAAGATGAAACCATACATTTTATTTGTGGAACTTAAGGCATTTGGGACCCGATGATTCTGTCTAAATTCTACAAATTTCCATCATTCCATTTCATTATTCAATTTTTGCTGTTTTTTACTATGTTTTTGGAATCTATGTTAAGTGTGTTGGGGAGAACTGTATTAATGTCATTTTATTCATAATTTCACAGTTTTTGTTGGTGGTCAGTAATGTTTATTTAATGGTTATATGTATATATATATATATTATTTTTATCCTTTTTGCTTCCTTTAAAATTTGCTATAAATGAAAAAAATTAGTATAAATATTTTGCAATAAATAAAAAAACCTAGTATAAGCTATTGCTAGTAAAAAACTATTTCTTCACTTTTATTGCATAAAATATTACTTTAAGGTAAAAAACACACATCCTTAGAATAGTATGCTTTTGTAAATTCATGATTTTCAAATTAAGCGCTATTTGCTCGGAATAATTTTAAATATTTTGAGCATATGTAGTCTAATTCCATAAGAAACTAAATGTGAGATAAGAATTCCATTACAATGAAACTTTCAGAATTACTTCATATTTCATTAAAGAAGTTCAATTCCATTGCAGCGAATTTTCGTTGAAATAAAAATATTGGGCGATTGCAAAAGTTCGTGCCTAAATTTCCGATGCATCGAGTTTCGAAGTGTACCCAAGTTGTTTTAAAAGGTGAAATGCAGTCGAATTGTCAACATTTAGTCCCTCAGAAATCTGTTCAGTAGTAATCCGTCGTTTATTATTCCCTAAATCACGAATTAAGTCATTATCAGTGTCAGAAGATCGCCCAGAGCGAATTTTATCGTTTATATTGAAAGCACCATTTTGAAATCGACAAAACCACTTTTTAACTGTAATAAGAGCGGGAGCACGATCCAAATGAACGTATTGAATATTTTTTGCAGCACGTCCAACTCTCACTCCTTTAAAATAATATGACGAAAATGTAACTTTTCATTTTCCATTTTGAATATTAACCTTTCTCACAAGTTAATCTGAAAAACTTTTTTTTAACCCTTCACTGCACCATGTGCCATATTTGACACATACCTAAAAACATTATAATTTTCATTATGTATCATGAATTTGTCTAATACGATCACTGTAACTGATTAAGAACAATCCAAAGAATTGAATAACACTTATTTTGTCCATGTCAGATGGCTGCATTAGACAAAAAATTAGAATTTGTTCTTCGTAAACAAACAAAAAAATTCGATCAAGCTATTAAGGTAAGATTTACTTTCATTATTTTTACTGGACACTTAAAAATATTAATATAATAGAAGTTGCAGAGTATTAAGCAGATAAATTAATTAATTTAAGCTCATTTAGTTTCAAAATATAGAAATATAATATTTTAAAACCCTAAATGTGTACATATGGCATACACCATGGAATATAAAATTTTAACTGAAAATTTGAAAATTAATTTCTTCTTTTACCATTTTTTCTACTATTAGATCGATATATAGATTTAAAAAAAATCATAAAAATAGAAAAATTCTTGCAGTGAAGGGTTAACGTTATGTTCATTCACGACTCATGTAGATAGCTATCAGTTAATAATATAGTTATAAAAGAAACATCAGAGCCGTCAAAATTGCAAGTTTATGCCATGTATGAAATAGTGCACGAAACTTTTCAATCATCCCATACTTTGATGGCACTGTGTAGTTCCTTATAACGAGATTCTATTGTAATACATACTGTGAATGCATTTAATTCAAGTATTTGAAACAACTTTTTAAACTTAGATTTACAGAGACCTTCCACTTGACGAGTTCTTGATGTTATGATTAAAAATTATGAAAAGATATTTTACCCAGATATAAATGTCTTTTTTTTTTTTTTTTTTTTTTTTTTTTAATAGCGAATATATACAGTAAACTCTCTGTAAGGCGAACTCTGTGTAAGAAGGAAATCTGTCTAACTCAGAAAGATTTTCAAGTCCCTGCGAATCCACAGACATAGAGTAATATTTGTCTACTGCGGAAAATTTTTTCCGTCCCAATCGATTCCGCCTTAGACAGAGTTTACTGTACCACAATTTCTTCACATTTAACTCCTTGTCTGTGGAATATATTTAAGAAAAACGTGTCAAAAATGGAATTTTTTCTTCTCTTTAATTTTGTTTGTTATTATGATCAAAATGTCAGAAATAGATTATTTAAAAAAGAACAAAATTTTAAATGAAATAACTACTATATTCAATATTTTCACATATATGGGGAATGTTAATGCATTACAGTAATTTATAGCAAAATAAATTAAATGACATAATTTTCAAGATAAATATAATAAACTAATACAACAATATTATTATTTATATCAACTGTCATGAATTCCATGTCACTCAGATTCCTTCGAGTTTCACAGATCTTTTACAAACTGCAAAATTACAAAAATCCAGTAAATGGCGCGAAACTGCCGAACTTTTCACGGGAAAGTATCATCATCCATTGTGAAAATGGTAAATTACATATTATGCATTGAAGGAACTGATTGTGGGCTTCACGGAATTGAATCATCGATTTTTCTCTCGCCCGAACTCTGGTCGGACATCCCAGAATTGGCGCATTTGCGTTGCACGAAATTAGTTCGGGCGACACAGGTAAGGGTTTAAATTAGAAATGTGTATTATAATGTCCACAACAAAAAGACACACCAATTTGTATAAAATTTATATGCATAAATTTAGTGTTAAAAAGACGTATTTTAAAATTACTATTATTTTTTTGAATGAATAGTATACGTTAAAAGGTTTCAGCATGTAATTTTCACGATAAAGGAAAGAACACCGTGGTTTGAATAAAAGCAAAGCTATAAATTTAAACTGTTTTACATTTTAGAAAAAAAAAGTTCTTGTTCAATTTGTCACTCTCGTGTAATATCTATTCATTTTAGTACCTTGCGGCCTGTCACAAGGTGACATCAAAATAAAGAAAATATGAAACAAAAAGCAGGGCAAAAGTTTTAGAAAGAAAAAATCTAAAAAATTGAGGAAAATGCATTTTATCTGTAAGAATAGTAGGTAGCGGAAAATAAAAGGCAGTGAAATTTATGAAATGATTAAATGTATTCAGTGATACAGAAAAAAATAGTAACATAGTAGCAATACACGCTTTATTATGTGCTCATAAAACATTAAGCTTCAAAATTTAGATTGTGTCATGTATTTTAGATTTTAATAATTGATTCTTATGTATTTTGTGGCGCTGAATCCGAAAATGACCTTCGTTTTTAACCATCACGTCAGGAGTTTCCGCAAATCGGAAATTTCAAAGTTAAAAAGAACATCCTCCCCCCCCCCCCCCCATCGGACCCCTGAGCTGTTTAGAAGTAAAAATCCTCAGTATAAGCCAAAAAAAAAAAAATGGAATAAAATAAAATAAAATAAAATAAAAGCTTCACATTTATTTTATAGTATCAGATTTTTGCTATTTTTTAACTTTAAAATTTACGAAAAATTCTGACGTGATGGTTAAAAATGAAATTCATTTTTAGATTCAGTGAAAAAAAGTACATAAAAATCGATTATCAAAAGTTAAAAAACACAACTATGTCCTCTATTTTATAGTATCAGATTTTTGCTAGTTTTTAACTTTGAAATTTATGATTTGCAAAACATCCTGACATGATGGTTAAAAGTGAAAATTTCGAATTAAGCGCTGAAAAATACATACATATTATTTATCAAAAGTTAAAAATACACCCATCTCCTATATTTTTTAGTATCAGATTTTCACTATTTTTTTACTTTTAACTTTTGAAATTTACGATATGTAAAAAATCCTAACGTGATGGTTGACATTAAAGGTCATTTCCCGATTCAGCGCTAAAAAATACATAAAAATTAGTTATTAAAAGTTAAAAAACACAACCAGCGCAGGCTTCTGTAATCTAACATTATTTTGGTATGGATTGAAAAAGTAGGAAAAAAAAAATATTAAAGACTTTGTTTATATTCTTACAAATAAATATTTAATATTATTATTAAAGATTTTAAGAAGCCACTCATTCCACAGGTTCCTAATTTTTATAATTAAAAAAAATCAGAAAATATAAATATTTTTTCCAAGAGATATGTATTGGTTGATTTTCTCTAAACTGAGCAAATTTATTACATGATTATGCTTTTTAATGTATCTACCAGAAAGACAGATTTAAGGTAAAATATGTATCTTATAAATTTTTATAAATTCTGTGCATAATATCTGTATGAAATATAAATTTTTATAAAATCTATGTTTATGAAATCTATTTAAAAATGACTTATTTTGAGATTAATATCTATATTATAAAGGACAAACATATCTGTGCGTAACGCTGGCGTCATTTTGCGAATGGCAACACTTTGAAATCTATTTATATAAAATCCAAGTCTCTGTGTGTCCCTCACTATTCCGGTAGGACCGTCTCATTGAAATGAGTAATTGTTGAAAAATATTAATGCAGGGTTACCACAGTAGCGCCAAATGTTAGCCAACTTGGCGATAGCTGGGTAATTTGGCGAAGTTCCCATTTAAAAATCTTTCATAATGGAGGTCACCGAAATTTAATTTTAACTCCACTCTTTTAAGATATTTTTTTCGAAATCGATGGGTGAGAATTTAAAGTACATCTTTACATCTTCCTTCCGATGCTACTAATAAAATAACCGCCAATAGACAACGGTGTACTGTGTGAGCTCCTAACTGCGCGATTTTAATGTGCTTTAGGTACTTTTCCAGTATAGGTAGGTGCCTTGGGGAAAAGGGAAATTTGGTAACATATTTTCCGGGAACCTATTCACTGTTTCATTTTATATACATACGCATTTTTTTCGATATTTATGCGATTTATTTAACATAAAAAAGCCGTTTCTCTAATTTTATACAGAAACAGATGTAATTTGTACAAAAAAACATCAATAATATACATATAAAACAAACAAAAACGCTCATCAAATTTGTTTTCATAGCTGTTTATATGATTTGACAACAAATCTCGATATTTTTCAGTTATACGGACACCATGCCAAAATGTATGCTAATGCGCCAATTACTTCAAAATGCTAAAAGATATTTGTAATTTTATGCCAGCAGTTTAATATGAGTTTTATTTTATTGCTTCATTTTATAGCAGTTATTTGTTCACTTATTTTAAGTATATATTTGTGATTTGATGAAATAGTTCATAAAAGTCTGGAATTTTCAAATGTTATATTTTTTAAATGCTCACTTTAGTATCGACAATGGTTTTTCTTTTATTTTTCAAATTCTTCAATTCACGATTTTGCGCCAACTATTACGCTTGGCGACAATGGTGTCCGCATAACGGAAAAGTACCCAAATCTCACTTTCTGATGCCCAAATTACACCAAGCTTTTTTAAAAAAATGCCAAAGCCCCTACAGTGGAAAAGTACCAAACTGTCTATTATTTTGCGCTATCCGTGTTATAGTTTGTACTATATGCAAGGGGAGTAGAGCGAAGAGTTTAAACATTAAATATTAAAGTTTCGGCACAGATGTCATGTACGTTATCATATATTGGCGCGATTTTTTTCTGACGCCAATGTCATATACACAACGGATACTTAACCGGCGCCAAAGTGTCGTAATTTTGCTTGATATGGTAATCCGGATGTTGTTGTTTATGCTGTTGACCAAAATTCGTGTCGGAAAAAAATCGCGCCAATATATGATAACGTATATGACAACTGTGCCAAAGTTTCTATAAATCAGTATAAGACTAAAAATTTAAGAATAAAATAAATGCAAAATAAGACTAAAGAAGAAAGAAAAATCATGCGTTAAGCATAGAATATGAAACACTTTCCAACACATCCTGAATGCTTTAACAAAACTTCGTTATTTAGGGAAATAAGGTAAATAAGATAACGTTACTTCTTAGATATCCCGTCGACCAATTTCGCCAAATTATATAAATCGCCAAATCAATAGTAAAACATTAACAAAAATACAAATAAAACGTCGAATTTTTGGTTTTATTGGCCGTTATTGGCATTTAATCTTACAATTAATTAATTAATGGCAGCCATTATTGGCAATTAATCTTACAATTTGGCGACAGTAATTTGGTCGACGGGATAACTAAGAAGTACCAAGTAAGTACTAAGTAAACATTTTAGAAAACGCATAAAAAATTTTAAAAATTGATTTCAGCAGTTACCGTCCATAGTCAATAGTACCGTTATTACATGCCACTATTTTGCTAAAATTTAGGAACAGATGTCATATTCGCCCCATATTGGCACGATTTTTTTCTGTCGCCAATATCATATAGGCAACAGGTACTTAACTTGCGCCAAAGTGTCGTTATTTTGCTTGATGTGGTAACCCGGATTATGTTGTTTATGCTGTTGATGTTTTCGCCAAATTGGCAACCGAAAAACATCGCGCCAATATGGGGCGAATATGACATCTGTACCAAAATGTAATTTAAACTACTCTTAAAACTACTAAAATCACATTTTCAGATATTATCATCCATAGACGGTTATGTATCCAATTCTTTGCGTGACCATGTATATCATTTTATCTATATTCTACAAACATTTCTTAGGAAACTAAATGCAGTTCAACGTAAAAAATCCCTGCCGGCTCGGGCCTACAGGCGGAGGTAGATTTCGAAGTTAAGTACTAAATTCTCCAACAAAACTTAAATCAAGATTAGAGATAAACCCAGTTTCTTCACAAAGAGTGAGCTGTAGGGATCTAAACTTTTTGTGAAAATTATAATATACTCGAATACACACACACATGTATATGGAATAGGTTTAAAAAATGGTTACAAAAAATTCAGAGAACCTTAAAGTGTTAAAATGTGTTAATATTTCCATAGTCGGGTTTTTATCATGTTTTAATACGTTGCTTCAAACTCACATGACGTTACATATTCACCTGCTGAGGTCCATTATATTTCCAATATGACGCAATATACATATATTTTTAATTCGTCAAACTATTTATTTTATTTTGAGTTTTCATGCTGAAACCTTGTTCTAGAAAACTTATGACGTAATATTCAATTTGTTTTCAATTTGTCAAACTATTTAATTTTACACGTGAAAATTTTGCATTAGAAAAGTAATTGTTGTGGTGAGATTTTTTTTTTAATTGTTGGCAACTGCTATAACGAAAAACTTTTATTTTTTTCTTGCCATTGTTCTGTAAGAGCTGGTTTTATCAGAATCATGTTAAGACAGTATTCAAAATTTTGAACCCTCCCCATTTCCACGCTCTTGGGCCGATTTCGCCCATTTTCAATCCCCGCCGAGATATTAGCCATATCAAAGTTGTTGGCGAGTTTGAGGACAATCCGTGCATAATTGCGACTTTTATCGTGCGGACAAAATTTAGTACATACATACATACATATATATATATATATATATATATATATAAACTTTTTAGGTGGGGGTGGTTTTGGGTTCCTGGAGTCCTATAATGAAAAATTATGAAGGAATTTTTCAAAAGTCGCACCATGGTAACGACTGCAATAGGTAGTATTTCTTACGAAATCTACCTAAAATGCATAACTCCTTTAAAAACCACCTTTAAACAATTTACTCTCATACTCAGTAACCCTTACGAACTCTTTTGTGTAGCCCTGCATATGAACTGTAGCATTTATACACACAGTATAGTATGCATAAATGGGTACAGATGTTATATTCGCCCCATATTGGCGCGATTTTTTTCGGTTGCCAATTTGGCGAAAAATTCAACAGCATAAACAACATAATCCGGGTTACCACATCAAGCAAAATAACGACACTTTGGCGCAAGTTAAGTACCCTTTGCCTATATGATTTGGCGTCAGAAAAAAATCGCGCCAATATGGGGCGAATATGACATCTGTTCCCATAAATGTAGTGAAACATAAAAGCGCATATCATAATGAAAAATGCATTTCCAGCAATCATTGCTTATGTACAATACTTCGGAGAAAAGTTTCTTGGCGAGAAAGAATTTTGCCAACGTATTTTCTGGCAACCTATTTACTGCTTCATACTCACAAGCAATTTTTTCCATATGTATACAATTTGGCACAGATGTCATATACTGGCGCGATTTTTTTCCGACACCAATTTGGCGAAAACATCAACAGCATAAACCACATTCGGGTTACCATTACAAGCAAAATAACGACACTTTGGCGCCAGTTAAGTACCCGGTGCGTATATGACATCGGCGTCAAAAAACAAATCGCGCCAATATGAGCGTATATGACATCTGTGCCGACAATTTAATATAAAAAAATGGTACAGATGTCATATTCGCCCCATATTGGCGCGATTTTTTTCGGTTGCCAATTTGGCGAAAACATCAACAGCATAAACAACATAATTCGGGTTACCACATCAAGCACAATAACGACACTTTGGCGCAAGTTAAGTACCTGTTGCCTATATGATATTGGCGACAGAAAAAAATCGCGCCAATATGGGGCGAATATGACATCTGTACCAAAAAAAGCTATTTACCTATTTTTATAAAGAAACAGGAGTAATTTTTGCACAGATGTCACATACGCATGGGGGTTGGCGTGATTTTTCTATGACGCCAATTTGGCGGAAATCTCGCTTTCGAATACCAGTTACTTATGTATTTTTCAATTATTTGCTATCATTTTGAAAAGGAAATAACTATAAAGAAATAAAAGTTTGAATAATAACTATAGAACAAAGCAGGGTACAGATGTCATATTCGCCCCATATTGGCTCGATTTTTTTCTGTCGCCAATATCATATAGGCAACGGGTACTTAACTTGCGCTAAAGGGCTTGATGTTGTAACCCGGATTATGTTGTTTATGCTGTTGATGTTTTCGCCAAATTGGCAACCGAAAAAAATCGCGCCAATATGGGGCGAATATGACATCTGTTCCCAAAGCAGTTTATATAATTAAAAAACAGAAAATAAAAGTAAATAAACAATTTATTAATAAATAAAAAACAATAGCCGGGTTACCATAGCAGGCAAAATAACACCATTTTGGCGCCAGTTAGGTATCCCGGTTCATATCTGAAATCTGTGCCGTAATTTGTATATAAAAAAATTATAAATATTTAGAAACGATTTTTTATGTATATAAGTGCATATATAAATAAAGATAAAAGTTCATTAGATTTGTTTTCATAGCTGTTTATATATTTTCGCAACATATCTCACTTTCTGATGCACGAATCGCGCCAAGCTTTTTTTAAAAATGCGCTATAATGGAAAAATACTTAAATAAATAATTAACAGAAATAACAAATTATACAAACTAAAACTTTTTATTTCGAGATCAAAGCATTGTTTTTAATTTCGATTAAAAATACATATATCCTTGGATAACTTCAATTAAAATTAGGTTCACAGCTTAATATCTCATTTCATAAACCTAAACAAGCACAACTGATTCATTCATCGTGAAACGTCAAAAATATTAAATCATTGAGGTAATCATTCACAAAGTAAGTTCTCCAACAATCAATGGGTAATATTCTAATGACGTCATGGTAAGTAAAATGGTGGCGGTATCGTTTGTTTATGGTTTGTAATCACAAAGATTTAATTTTGCAATGTCTCTTAGTTACATTATTTTATTGTCATATTTATGAGCTCAGAACAAAAGCCTAATTTTTCATTATTTAGTTATTAAAGACGGAAAAAAATCATAAATGCATGATTTGAAAATTTTAAATAATTTTTTTTTTCTTAATACTAAAAAATAACATCGGGAAGTAACAGCAGGTTTAAGTTAAATAAGTTTAACTGTTTAATTCTGTTGTAATATTCAAAATAACTGTATTTATTAGATTTCAGTACTCAACATCAGGGCCCGATTAAACTTTGAAGTTAGAGGAATTACAATGTCATTTCAGGACCTTTCTTTTGGAGAAGCTTTTCTAAATTCCATATATACATGGAAAATCTTCAGTGTTAGAAATATTATTCCTAGGACTGACATAACACGAGAACGGCCTGCAATTTTACACAAGTTTTTGAAAGCTACTTTATAGCAGAAATTTTACTAAAAACTGGTTACTTTTTTGTTATAGCGGCCCACACTATTAGGATTATGACAAGTTGCAGCCAATTTCGCCAACGTCGTAACCAAGATCGTGAAGCACACACATATAATACCATATAATACCATTTCATGAAATCGTATACGATAATTTAATAGTTTTTAACCTTACTTCAAGTGTGTTATTTATTTATTTTTAAGGCTCAACAATCTAAATTGTCCAATATATAAATTTTAAAAAATGTAAACAAAGATTGAATAGACATGACCGCAAAAAGCCTCAAATCTGCATAACACTTGGAACCAAACCGTGCAGATTAGACGTCTTCTACTGTACACAGTTTTTCATAAATGTGTTTCGTTCTTAAAATGTGTTATTTTCATCTATCACTGCGGAACAAGCGAGAAAACTCATATTCTTGCACATGAGTTGTATATATCTTTATATCTAAATTTCCGTCATTTTTGACGGGCTACCTTTCTAGTTTATTATAAAGGACAAACATATCTGTGCGTAACGCTGACGTCATTTTGCGAATAGCAACATTTTGAAATTTGGAATGAAATTTCGATTTTGCAATATTCGCTACTGCAAATTTTTAAACCTCTAAACATCACACAGTTTCAATTTTTTACACCGTTGAATATGGAAAAAAATGTACTTTTAAATGCAATTTGTTTGAAAGTTGTATCTCAATTTATTTTTGAGATATTAATTTTTTTGTGTAATACAATTTTTTGTAACCGTTGCAACTGAAGTACCCCATTTCTATTGAAAGTAAAGGGAAAATAGTAGATTACTGTATCTTTTTGTTGCCATTTTCTCATAAAAAGTGAACAAAAATGGAAATTAAAACAATTGCTATAAAAAAAAATCGTCGTCTGTTATAAAACCCGGTGAATTTTGGTTTTATTTCGTTTTTATTTATCAATTAAAGGATTTTCAGTTTATTGCAAACTTACTTCACAAACGATACAACACTTTCTCTTTACAAAAATGTATTTTAAAGAATATTTGTGTGACTCATTTTCCCCGCATTAATTCGTATCAAAATTTTATTAATCCGTGTGTAATAACATTTTTCGAATTTTGAAAAAAAATATAAATGAATGATTTCTGATAAAACATGGAGCTATTATAAACGAAGCATATGAATCATTAGATACCCAATTTGTTTTCCCGAGATTCCTGAATGACGGCATTCCCCTTTTTGCTGGGTTTGTGTATTATTCCGCGATAATGACGTCTTATGCATACTTTTCTATAGGGTTTGTTTAAGACTAGACCGTAAAAGTGGAATGCTTTAGCGGGTGAAAATGACGCCATTTTATAAATAAAAGCGTGCACTTTAATTCTTAAAACTGAATTTTGTATTATAGAGGTGAGTCATTCCACCCTAGCTGATTTGAAATCCTTCACAGGCGGAAATACTCCACTTTTGAATGTTTTACAAAAATATAGAGAAAAGTTAGTGTATAGAAGAGCAGTGACAGTGTGCATGCTCATATCGGAAGTCTTTTTCCAAAAAATAGCAATTTATATTACGGAACTTGGTGATTCTCTCCTGGATGAATTTGCTTCGTCGAGTTAGACAGGCAGACAGGCACACAAAGAAGATATTGGCAATAATTCGAGGTTAAAAATAATATCAGGTTCTTAAAGTTTTTGTCCAAAATTCTCTCAACTAATAAAATTTTATTGATATTCTTTAGGACATTTTACAATAATTTTATCAAAATAACATAATTTGCTTAATTTAATTTTTCATAATTTTATATAATCTATATGTTTAAAACACAAGGTTGTTTTTTAGACATCTTGCTGCTGAACCAATTTTGATAATAATTTTTTTAATTGAAAGATGTTCATTTGTAAATGTGCTCGCGCTAGCTGTTTTTTTTTAATATCCTCGTTTTTATATTTTAATTTGAATGGTATTTTATGAAATTTCTTCAAAATGGTGGTTATTAGATAGCTTTCATCATTGCAGAGAAGAGAGAAATAATGAGGTTTTTTTATCTTTATTTATACCATTTTCAGATAAAAATTCAAAGTTGTTGATAAAAATTTTTATATAGGGTTTAATGGCGCAAAATCCCAAAAGGGACATAATATTTTGAACGGAAAATGACGTACTGCTTTTGAAAACACGTATTTTTCCTCATAAAGTTTCCATATTTTTTTTCTTCTGCGTGTGTACTGATACTAAGTTTCAGACATTAGGCAAAATGCTTAAGTAAGTGAAAATGACGTCATATTTAAAAGAAAACGACCATTTTCTTAAATAAAGCTAAACATTTTAACGCAAATGCGTCTAAAATCATAAATTACGGTAATTTTTACTCTCCGGTACTGAGATTAGAATCTCAAGTTAAGAGTGCAACTGTTCACAAGCTAAAATGTTGCGAACAATCGTGACTTCAAGTTTTGAGCTAAAATGATTTTAAATGATCAAATTAAATTACCAATTTTTTTTTTAAATGGTGAATACGGATATGAGAAGTGCGTATGTAAATTTTGAGAAGGGGAAAACGATGACGGGATAAGAAAATATTTTTGGTCCGATTTTGTTTAGTTCCAAAAGCAGAAATTCTTTTAGGAAACAGCGTTTTCTGCAGTAACGAAAAAAGTTGCCAAAATTACATTTCCCAACTTAATATTCGAAAAGGAAATAGGTTCTGCTACCTATTACTCTGTTTCACTAGCATTGTTGAACTTCAGGAGGTTTATATGTGATACAGGGATAAAAATTAAATATGCCCAGTTTGCTGGAGAATATTATTTCTATTCCTCCACAAACATATTGTTGTAGAATATTCTGTAAAAAATATAGCATATTTTTATTTCTGAATAAAGAAAGGATAAAGTATTTATTTTAATTATTAGCATATTAATATTTAATATTTTATATTTATCAATATTGATAACTAAGGAAGCTAATTAAATTATTATTTCTTATTAATTGAGGTAGCAATATAAGTTTTTAAGCTTTTAAAATTTTGCCTTTTTGTAAACACAACAAAATAAGTATAAAAAAGGAAGCAGGTAATGCTTTAAATTAAAATGAATATATATAATACTTTAAATAATTAATAATATGTTTTCTTATCGTATTGTACTTTGTGTGTTTATAATTTGTACAATGAGTCCCATTCATCCACTTTTGATAATGATTCAGAAAGCGGGTGGAGATGTAATTTTTGTGAAATTCTGTCCTATTTTATTCTTTCATCAGATTGATACAAAAACTATATTAAAACACTTATTCAGAAACACATAAACTCTTCGGGAAATACAAGAAAAACTAGTCGGATGTACCAATCCCAAAACTTTCTTCTATCTCATACATGTTAATACTTCAAAATTCGCTATCACACTGCCAAAATTAAATGGCAATCTATGTATCTCATGAGGATTCTAACGATATGAAATTCCGTGCATTAGTTCTTGAGATATGACTATCACTGAAATCGTCTAAATTCAGCAAAATGCTGCCTAGCAGCGCCACCTATTGGGTGATTTATACCAAATCCTAATCAGCAACAATTTATGTCAACGTCTGACTGAATCTGAAGTTTGGAGAAAATCCGTACATTAGTTTTTGAGATAGAGCTATAGCGAAAATCGTGAAAATTTCTGCATAGCAGCGCCACCTATTGGGTGATTAACACCAAAACCTAATTAACAACAACTTGTGTCAACATACAACTAAATCTGAAGTTAGATGAAAATTGGTCTATTAGTTCTATTGATAGAGCTATTGAGGCAATCGTGGAAAAGGCAGCAGAGAAGCGCCACCTGTTGGGCGATTTACACCAACACCTAATCAGTAGCAAATCATATCAAGGACTAACTTAATCTGAAGTTTGATGAAAATCCGTGCGTTAGTTCTTAAGATAGAGCTATTGGGGAAATCGTGTAAATCCTGCAAAATTCATCATAACAGCGCCACCTGTTGGGCGATTTACACCAAAACGTAATCATCATCAATTCATATCAAGGACTAACTAAATCTGAAGTTTGATCAAAATCCGTGCATCAGTTCTTGAGATAGAGCTATTGCAAAAATCGTGAAAAATGCAGCATTGCAGCGCTACCTGTTGAGCGATTTATACCAAAAACTAATCAGCATCAATTTGTATTAGGCACTAACTGAATATCAATTTTTATTAAATTCCGTGCATTAGTTCTTGAGATAGAGCGCCCACAAAATTTGTGTCACATACACACAGACAGACAGACAGACAGACTCACAGAGTCACAGACAGACATTTTGTAAAAACACGTTTTTTGGAATCTCTGACCCCTAAAACGTGTAAATCCGTCGAAAACCGGAATTCGAAAATTTTCATGAATCCAATACTTTCTTCTTGTAAAGATAGAAGAAAGTAAAAAAAAAAAAAAGAGTCGCTGGGGCAGGGGGGGGGGGAGGATTTTCTGTGGGAGATTTTAATTTCTGGTGTTTATAAGTGTACTTTAGTACATATTTCTCATTTTGAGTGATAAATTTTCCCTGCACATAATAATGATCATCTGGTATTAAAATATTATTTACCTAAATAATTTTTTTACAAAATAGTAACAGCTTTTACAGGCAAAAAAAAAAAAAAAATTATTAAGAACACATTACTTACACATTACTGTGTAAGGTTAAATTTGAAAAAAAAAATATATATATTTATTTATTGAAGCAAAATAAATAAAAAGTGCACTTTTAAAGGCTTGTTTCTTAATAAATACTAATTTTTAGTAAAATGTATTTTTAATTTTTTTTTTTTTTTTTTTGCATTCAAAAGCTGTTACTATTTTGTAAAAAATTATTTTAGGTAAATAATATTTTAATACCAGATGATTATTAGTAGGTGCAGGAAAGATTTAGCCATTCCATCAAAGCTTACGCCTACTACCTTACACGCAATTACTGTGTAAGATTACAGACAAATGTGGTGAAAATTTACACCTAATAATGGGTAACCTTCCAGGAAAATTAGGTGAAACCTTACTTTTACTGATGTGTAACTTTACACACAATTATTGTGAACGCTTCCAGGCAATTGTGGTGTAATAACCTTGCACAGAAATTTGTGAAATGTTTCACAAAATTATGGTGTAACCTTACACAAGAGCTGTGTAATGTTACACCAGTTATACCAGTTAAATACCACCATAAGATTGGAGGCAGCAATGCTGCCTCCAGTTTTATGGAGTAACGTTACACCAAATGTTTTACAGTGAGCCTACAGATATAGACTTGCGACGTCACTTACAGAATTATTATACATTTCCAGCACTTCTAGTAATGTCATCAATATTCATATAAAGCAGAGTAATTCTGCTGAAATAAAATCATTAAAGTATCTTTGAACGAAATTTTTGGTATTTTTTGGAGTTACATAGCCAGCTACTATAATGAAGCTGACACTGAAAATCTATACAAAAAAATCGATTTTATTTTCTAACTCATTAATGGTAAGAGATAAAGAAAAAGATTCAGAAAAAAGATTCAGAAAAAGTTAAAAAAAATTAGTACTTTTGTTGAATACTAACAAGCTATAAATTTTTAATAACATTATTTTTTTTTTATCAAGAATTAAAAAAGTTCGGATATACATCTTTGCAAACAAGTATTTTATTTAGTATTAAATTATGAAAAACTTTTGCAATGTCTTCAAACCTTTGAATTATCACATATGTAACTTCTATGCATGTGCAAAAAAAGTTGTTTTGCGATTGTGGTTTACAAAATGTGAATTGGGGTTTAAGACTAGCTTTAATGCTAAAATAGCCAAAACAACCATGCTATTCAAAAGAAATATAGGCTCCGTTGCCTCGAAAGTTAAATAGAATTTTTTTTTATCTCTCATGCATATAGTAATCTTAAAGAAATGGTAGAGAAAGGCGATAGAAACGAGTAAAATACGACAGAAAGAAACTGCCACGAAAAGAAAACCGAGTTTATCCAGGGGGAAAAACAAATTCGAAAGAATCGCAAAGCGGGAATCATAGTATCTTTACTATATAACTTGGAAAAAAGTAGAAAAAAGCACTTGTCGTTTTTTAAATTTAATTCTGGGTTGGAAAGATAAATTGGGATAAAGCCAACAAGGAAATCATAGCATCTTTTTGTTATAATTTAAGCCAACGAAAGGCTGCGATGATTCCACCGATTCATGCTGCCACGTGATTAAGATTATTTTCCACTGATTAACGAATTTTCATGCGACCAACGTACGTAGAAAAGCAGTAGAGATCAGTAGAGTGCTGCAGCCTGTCTCTTTAGTTGGCTAACGCGCCTATTCCGATCAAACGCTTTTCTCCCGTAACTCCCCTTTCCTCGTGGATTTGCGAGGCGCGTCTAAAATCACGAAACAGATCAAACGTGCGGACGGTTTCACTCTCGCAGAGCAATCGCAACTGCGGTTGTCACGTGATAACTATTTGCGGGAGGTACAAAAGACTCGTAAGTAGTAAAAAAAGATGGCGGACTTTTGGTAGCATAGCGTGCAAAGAACCATGTGACGCTTGCAAAATGCTGTTATAGTAAATTATCTGCTGCAAATAAATAACACAGATTTTAAAAATCACTTGTTATAGATAGGAGCTAACATCAAAACAAAACATAAGGGGAATACTCATTTAAAATACAGGTATGTGAAATGTTTTTTTCAGTGTTACGGTACCTTTTGATATGTTGTATTATCGTGAAAGATAGCTTTTCTTTTTTTTTCTTTTTTTTTTACTACTATAAAACCTTTACTTTTTTTCTTAGTTATTACCAATGTGAGAATTCGACGATATCTCACATTGAAACTCTCAATTTACAAGGCAAAAGCCAGCATAGGGAAGCTAATGTATTTTCACCTAGCCTCCAAATTTCTTCAGAGTCCTAAAAAAATGTCGCTAGAGATGAAACAAATACCTCAATTTCTATCAATCTTCGCAGATGACACTAGGGTGAAAGGAACTCTTTTATCTAGCGAGAGAAATACTCTTTTGATGTTCACGAGGGCCTCGTTCCCGTGGGAAAGTAGAAAGTGAAACCAGAGATGAAGCCGGACGCGAAAGTTCCGGACGGCAGCCTATAGAGAAAGGGCTGGCCTATGAGATCATGGCCCACGGATGGTGAGTGGCTAATGGGAGTGGCTTTGGTCCTAGACGGAAAAACGAAACTGATAAAAGAGGATGCGAGAGCATTCTCGGGAGCTTAATTTTCCCTTCTGTTGAAGTTGAGACTTCAAGGTGTTTCTGGTCGTGCAGAGTGGAAATCTCTCACGGGTCGACGGCATCGGGGCATACTCCGAAGCACAGAAAAGCGAAAGCCAGGTGTGGCTGTTAAGATATCTCCATCACGGAGTGGAAGATCGGAGGTTCCTAAACCTCGGTTAAACACCTACAAAAGTGCGACATTCCTGTCGAGCATCGCGAGCTCTATCTTCGAAAATAGTGGACATCGGATAAGTAAGAGACTGACTACACTGAAAGCGATCTATTATTCGAGGACTGGACTTGATTCTATAAATATATTATTGTCAGCTGAACTCGAACCCTTATATGAAAAATGTTGTAATTATGAATTATTTAATCAAGAAATTCTTATTTAATTGTTTGTGAAACAATAAAATATTTTTTCGATATTGATAAGACTAGGCCGTTGAAGTTGCCCGCTACCACACCACCTTTACGACATCGGCTCCGTTACACCAAGATAAGTCATATATCATTAGAATCTTGGTATTGACAGTTTTGACTTTTATCTCGTGAAAGCGAAATACTATCGCATCCATTAAAAAAATATTTGTTTACTTTTTGTAAAATTATGATATTTATTTAGTTCCTAATAATTTAGTAATGAAGTTTTTATATCTTTTTGTTACTAATCCCTAAGAATTAGATTTGATGATTTATAATTATAATAATAATAATAATAATAAAGCTGACACATGAACTGCTGTATTTAAACAATAAGTTTAATTTCTTATTTTTCTGCAGTAAGCAACAATTTCCATGACTTGTGGATAAGTTATTTTCGATAACTGTAACGTATTAATTTGTTCAGCATTTTATGTTAATTTGAAATAAATTTTAAATGCACACGTAAGAAATAAAATTGATAAAATATAAATTTGTAAAGATACTTTTATTAATTAAATACTGTTTATCATCCAGATTTTCATTTTTAAAGCTTATCTGTAATCGTGCAATGAAGAAGTAAAAATATATTATGATTACATAGTATGAATTATTAAAAAATGATTAAATGATAATTCTTGAAACTATATTGTGGCATTTATAAATATGTCTTATCTTGAAAATTGTTTTTACTCTTCAGTATAATACAACATGTTAATAATAATAAAACACTGAAAACATTTCACATTGTGACTGGTTGAGAGTATGTAAGGATGTATGATTGAGTATTTATTATGTGAAAGTATTTAATTCACAGAGATCAAATATTATTACTTATTCAGTTTAAGGGGGGGGGGATAAACTACTCTATCTGCATTACATCTAAGACAAAATAATATTAATAGTAAAGATGATAATAAATACTAGTCAGTTTGCAGATAACAAATGTCTGTATTATTTTCAAACTGAAAAAATCTAATTAGCTGAAAGTTATAATTTAATGATGTTTATTAACAAATTTAAGTTTTTAAGTTTAATGACTTCAACATTTTGGATTAAGATTAACATCTTAATTGGTATTTATTTCTCTAGTACTTGTTGGCTTAAAAAAAAATAAAAGAAAATCCTGCTGTATAGTACATTTCTCAAATAGGGTAGATGTGCCAGTAATAGACACCCTTAAGAAATTTCTTTTAAAATTATTTTTTATTAATAAATTATAATCATTATATTCCAGATTTTTCAATATTATATTAATCTATCAACAATATTTAACCATTCTGATAGTTTCATTTCCGAATATGAATAAAAACTCAATTTTAAATAACAGAAATATATCAAAACACCCCAAAAGTCCAGTAATGGACACTCTCTGTTTCAGTAATAGACATCCCACAAAAAGTAACAGATATAATTGTTTTTATGACTATTTAGAACCAGAATTTAATGAAAGCATACTAATGAAACAAAACACTGATTTTGAAATAAATTTAACAATTAGGATGCCAGTATTTAATAAAATATTTGTGATAATCATTCACTGTTTTCATCAATTATTGTAATTATCAGAAGATAGATATTTTAATTATTTCAGATGGATTGTTTAAAATACTAAATATCAAGCAATTACAGCTGTCAGATTATTGAGACAGTGGGAGATTTAAAAGTTAATAATAATTAAAAAAAAACAGTTTTGAGTATTAGTGTATAGCAATAGCTTTGTCTCACTATTTTTAACAACTTCCAGAGACTACTTGATATATTACTTGTAATAATTAATATTACAAATATGAAAAAAATGATACTGTGAGTTGGATATTTTAAACACTAAATAAAATAATTCTCAAAATAAAACTGTAGAATTGATGTTTGAGGCCACTGATCTGCAGATTTACTAGTTTCATGATTACTATAACTTTAATTAACATTACAGTAATATATATATATTTTTTCAGAGATGAATAAAGGAACATTTAAGACAGATTTTTAACAATTTCTGTAACTTAATTGTTTTTATTTAAATGGGGAGGGTTAAGCTCTATGAGCCCCTGTTTGACTATGCCCTTAAATTATATTTTTTGCTTCTTGACTGGTTTGATTGCCATATTATAAAAAGTGCAAGTCAGAGTTATTATATACATTAAAAAAAAAAAAAAGAATAAATTATTGAAATTTTATTAACCATATAAAATAACTTAAAAGCAGCTATTTATAAAAGTTTTGGTGTTATTACATTTTGGTAAGTGTAATTTAAAAATTAAATTTATTATTTAGGTCTTCAGTTAAGTCAATATTTTATGTAATATAAACATTACTGAAATTGCATTTTTAGCAATGTCTACACGGGGTGTCCATTACTGGAAAATGACTAATAATAATGCAAGATTATAAAATATGCAAGAGGAAGTTATGAAACAAATAATAAAAGCTAAATTTTTATTGGTTATTTTTTTTTTTTTTATAAACCAAAACATTGAAGGGTGTCTGTTACTAGCACATCTACCCTATATTAATTTACACAATAAATTATCAACTTTTAATTTAGTATAAATTTCGTCAGTGCAAATGAAGTATTGATAGGTCTATAGCCAAAGCTTGCTATATTAAGTATGGGTATAATGCTTTTAAGAGTTTTCTAACTTTTTTACTCTAAACAGTGTCTAAACAGTTTGTTTAAAGCTCTGAGCTTTTCAAGATTGCTAAATATATTGGAAAAGACACTAATTAAGAGACATTGATAAACATGTTATCATGAAATTTGATGTTTAAAAACTCTACACGTAGCATAAACGTACATTTTCCCCCCCAATCGTTTGTATTTAATCATTATAAATAATATGAAATGAAATTGTGCAACATAAATACAAATAACAATTTCAATAATATTTTGTATTTTAATTTTCAGTTATATAAAAATATATGTACAGTTAGCCCAAGTAATAAGTGATTTTTAAAAGTGACAAAAATGTTAAATTGATTTAAATTGGGGTGGGGGGGCGCTTGTGAAAGAATACAATTGCATAGAAGTAGATGTTGTTTCGGTTTGAGCCTATATACATTATTCTTGTTATAAAATTCAATTTAAGAAGTATAAATTAATAATAATAATTAATTAGTATAAAAGAACTTTTGTGATACAGCTAATTGTAAAAATAGAGTCTAGTATAAATAAGCTGAATGAAAAGAACAAGCAACCAAAATAAATTTAACATTGAGCTGCTTCAAAACTTTGCAAAAGGAGGCCGCCCCTTCTATAGTGATAAAATAAAAATAAAAAAAGAGAGAAAACAGGAATAACAATAACACACTCTGCTACTATTATTTCCCATTTTCTGTATCATTCTTTTGGCACTAAAGAAGGAAGCTTTAAAATAAATGCAAGAAAAAATTTCTCGAAATATTTCAGCTTTTCTTTGCGTTGATTTTTAAATATCACGTACTTATCGTAACAAAAAAAATTTCATATGTATGTCATCAGTTTTTAAGTGCTCTCTCTGGTTTTTAAACTCTTAATGCCCCCTTCCCCCCTCCATCAGTTAGCCAGTATACATATATATATATATTTAAAATGAAATCGAATGTCTAAAAATCAAAGGGAAAAAATAATACAAAAGTTAATCTTAGGAACTTGTAAATGCAAATATATATAAAACTGGCTATAATATAGTATATATATATATATACACCAACATATACTTTAAAACTGCAGCTATTATGGCGCCTATATGTGGTACCTCGATTTTTAATTCGTATAATATTTTTTAAATATTTTATTTAGCAAAGTATATGCTTATCTAGCGTGAATGACATTCATGCATCCTGCATCCAGAACCAATTTAAGTCATTTTACAGCCCTGCTCCTTATTGCTTTTTTGGAAGTTCCAATCTATAAATCTATTCTTACTGAAATGTATCAATCTGTTCTTTGTTTTTCTTAAATGAATTTAATTGTGAGAAAAAATACCATCATAGAAAAGCTGAGGCTTTAAAGCTAAAGTAAAAGGTTAACATAGTCCGTAATTTTAAATTAATAAATTTTAATTTGATAGGAAAATAAATGATACATTCATGGGAATAAGCTAGAGCAATAAAAATATTAATACGTAATATGAGTTTGTTATTAAAATAATACTCGGATATTAAGTATTTTTAAATTTAACATTTAAAAGAAATATTCATCAACTGGTCAGCTATTATTCAAAACATTATATTCTGTCCCTTTAAAAGTTGTTGATGCACTCTCATTGGTTAATACATGCTAATATTCGATTAAAAATCGATTCTCTTATTCTTAAATCGTACGTGACATCAGCAGTTGCGGAAGGTGAAAGATGTTTGTTTGGAATAGCGACTTTCAGTTCTTTTCCCCCTTCTCTCGTAAACCCTCCCTTTTGCGGAATAGCTTTCACAACTTTGCGGGCGTTTGATCGGAATAAACGCGTAAGAGATGTAACACAAAAGAAGTGGAAAAAAACACTTGTCCTAATCCCGAAACATCAGTTGAGGCTTCAATGTGCACAAATGTAAGATATTTGGTATGACTTCTTCCTGTGTGTGTGCTGTCTATATGTATGTGTTACGATAACTATCGGATGAAACATCTAGTGCGAAAAAAGAACAAAAAATTCCGTTTATTTCTTGCACGCATGTGAATTGTCTGTATTAATACCAAAGTTTGAATTTAATTTTAAAATGAAAAACCGAAAATTCAATAAATTAAAGATTTTAATTTATTTAAAAACAAATAAACAAAAATAATGCTTTCGAATTTAATAAAGTAGCAATTTTCTCATTCATTTAAACTTATTCGCAATTTATTTTTTAGAGTACTAAAATAAATATTCACATGCATAATATATTCTAAACGAACATATTAAAAAAATATATAGTAGTTCAATCAAGTTAAAAAAATCTATTTTATTCAAAAAAAGCAAACATTTCTTCTAGAATTTAATTCAAACTATGATATTCGTATTTTACATCTAACAATCAAATTATGCCTTATTAAAAATATGCCTAATACGTAATAATTTTAATCCTCTGTTATTCTATAAAAAATAGAACACCAACCATTATTTCATAACGACGAAATGTCCCGGCAATCAAGTTTAAATTTTCGAGTCTTCTGAACAAAAAAATTAATAAGCCTTATCAATCCCCCATTTGAAGAAAGCCCGTATCTTCCTTTTAAACTCGCCCTCTACCGATAACTCGCTGGCAGTTGTTAAGATGGTCGATTCGAAATGCGCGGTCCAGGTTCAAAACCAAGTGGATAATACAGGGAAGAAGAAGAGACATATTTTATTTTTAACTCCTTTTTTTACAGATTAGGGAAATTTTCTGTCCTAAAACGAAAAAAAAAAAAAAAAAAAAAAAAAGAATGGGATTTTCTTCTACTTTCGGATATATATCGGTAGTAGTGCTGCCAGGAATATTTCCGCAAATAAGAAAGTATTTCTGTCAGTGAATTGCAAACGATTTTGATCGTGCGTCATAGAGCGCGTGATCCTCATATAGCTCATATGAAAGATCTTGAAGCCTACTATTTGAAAAACTTGTGTTGCTTTTGCTCAAATTGATCACGACTAAGATTACGGAGAGTTAATATCCTACTCCGCTGACAAAGAGTTGAAAAAAAAAAAATACAAGCTTATACGACTTTACATCATTGAGTATATGACTGTATCATAGCTCAAATAAAACTATTCAAAGCTCTCAATACCATTTATTGGGTTGTGTTTACTTAAATATTACAGATATAATGTGTTTTCTTTATAAGTAAATATTGCTATTAAGGTAAAATAAAAATACCTGTACGAAAAGATGCATATGCAAGAAAAAAAAAAAAAAAAAAAAAAAAATCACTCTCTAAAATACTCTGGAATTCTGAAATAGAAGAAATATCAGAATTTTTTTTATCTTAGAGCGACTTTCAAGAACAAGAAATACAAGAACATTATTGCGTGAAATGATGTTTAATGTGACTGTTCATAAAAGTTACATCTCTTGAGCTTTGTTAATAAGATTTAAGTTTGCTTATAAATCTTACATGTAGTGCAAAAAAGAAAATAAATTGTTTATGCTTTTAGATATTTTGTAAAGTGTGATTAAAATAAAGATGCGATTTGAATCTCCTGAAGTTCAGGCCCCTGATTTGCAGATTTACTAATTGATAGATTTAACTTCCACAAAACAGACGCTAAGACACATTTTTTAATTTCTAGATTATTTCCTTACATTATTATTTCTCGCCTCCATGCTTAATACTCTATATTTTATAGATTAGCTCGAGGCTTGCATACATATTTAATTTCATACTTTAATCCATTCATCTTATGTGCATCCATCCATCATACAATGCATGGAACCTAGATATATATTTACATGCAATAACTCACAATATATACTAAACAGAAATAATACATATGACTTACAATACATACAATACATAACATATAATATGTACAATAACGCTTCTGAAACAAATGAAGATAATAACGATCACTCTGTGACTAATTAAAACAGTATTAATCAATGAAAAATGGATGTTATGCAATATTCTTTTATAATTAGTTTCCATTTAGAAAAAACTCATTCAATTAAAGCTTGGTAAATATCCATTCATATTCTTCCATAACCGGAATGCTTTATACTTTTTGGTGCAAATGTTGTATTCAAAAACCAAAATAATAGCTGTCCTTTCACAAAAGAAGATTGAGTTATATGAAAACTAAATTAGTTTATGTAAAATTTTTAAACATGTGCAAAATAAATAAATATTTCATAGTTGCTGTTTTGAAAAAACCGAGTTTCGGCATAAGAATAGCTTTAATACTAAAATATCCAGTAAAACGAGAATTTCAAAAGATTTATCGACTCCAATGTCCAGTATTTATTTCCTCGAAAGTTAAGTACAATATATAAGTATATATATTATCTCTCATGCATACGGTAATCCTAAAAAGTGACAGGGAAAAAAGATAGAGACGAATGAAATACGATAGAAGGAAACTGCCTCGATCAAGGAAAAAAGTTTATCTTGTGGTGGAGGACAAATTCGAAAAAAATCTCAAAGCTGAAATCATAGCATCTCTTTAATATAATGTGGAAACAGCAGAAAAACAAGATACGGTAAAGCCTCCGAATAGAAGACACTTCGAGACGGAGGAATTTGCCTGATATTCAGAGGTAAATGAGTATAAAGATATAGGTGGGTACTGAAAAATATTTTTGCCATATACAGGTTACCGGTATTCGGGAATGTCTGTTATAGAAGTGTTACTATGTTAGAATGTCACAAAGAATTTTATAGCCTTTAATTTTTTTTTTTTATAAGGTGATAATAATACTATGTGCTATTGCTTTAGAAATATGTGTACGGGATAGACAAACAATTCTCAAACAATATTTTCCAAACTTCCAGTATAAGAAAGAAGAGATGAAATACTTACAGAGTAATCTAAAATCCACAAGATAAATAAAAAACTCAGTGACTCAAAAAGTCGCATTATGCGGCTTTCGCTGTAATATGCATAAATACATGGGATTTTTTTAAATAACGAAATTACAGTTGCCAGCAGCAACTGACGATTCAACTGTGTCAGCAGTGGGTGCAGAAACTTGTACACAGTTCATAACGCAACTAGGATTTCAAAAGTTCAATTTGGTGGATTATACAGGGTGATTTAAAAAAAAAAAAAGTTTACAAAATGATAGGGCAAATCAGGCATACAGCAAGGATAAAAAACACAAAGGAGTCAAGTACAATCAAAGTTACTCTTCGACATAGTCACCTTGAAGATTGCGACATTTGTCATACCGCTGAACGAGTTTTCTTATACCCTTTTCATAGAAGGTTACCGCCAGCGTGTTGAGATAGGTCTCCTCGGCGTCTTGAAGATTTTTCTTGGGATGGAAGCGCTATCCTCCCAGGTCTGTCTTCAGTTCTCGAAGAACATGAAAGCCAATCGGTGCCAGATATAGATTCTACGCCGGGTGATTGAACTCTTGCTATCAAAATTGTGAAAGAAGCTGTTGGGCCATCAGATTGGCCTGTCACTGAGTGACTGTCTCCTTTTTCGAGAACTGAAGACAGAACTAGGAGGGCAGCGTTTCCAACCCAACGAAGATATTGAAGACGCCGCCGTGTAGGTCTATCTTTCTCAACATTCTGGCGGCAACCTGCTATGAAGAAGGTATAGGAAAACTCTTCCACTGGTATGACAAATGTCGCAATCTTCTCCTAGTTATAAAACCATTTTGTTATTCACAGTTGTCTTTATTTTACGCATCATCGGAGGTTTAAAAAAAGGAAATGTTATTTCAATAGTTCTAAGAGTGTTTTAGTTTGAATTAAATTTTAGCTAAATAGTGATGTGTAATAAAGGTACTAGGTAAAGTTCAGGGCTGTGCAAATGTATTCAGGTATGTTTATATCTATTAGTATAAATTGGTGAAAGAGAAATTTCAACCTGTTATGCGTTTTCTTGCTAAACTAAAATTTCCCCTTATATAGTATATACAGTGTGCAATTTGTTATCTATCGCCGACCTTTAATTTCTCAACCGTTGGTCGTAGACATATAGTTCCAATTACAAAAACGTTTCAAATGAGGTAAATATTCATGTTGTGGCATTATTTAAAGCAAAAAATCAATTTGATAAAAATTATGAAATCTAACTTTTTATACGGTCCCCCAGTCCCTATAGTTATTTTTAGTAAAAGTTTACACATGTCATAACATATATAACACAAAAAGTTTGACATCTGTACTACGAAAATTGACACAGTTATTTAATTTCAAAGTTTGAGATTTTTGCACATGATTTTGTCTTTCCTTGAGGGATCAGTTAAAAGATGAATTAAAGTAATTCGAGATCAAAATCAGGCTGCAATGTCCTTTTTACAGCGAAAACCCCTTTAGCCGGTATCGCCAAATCGGGGTATCACCAGAGAGGGTTGTTTCATCTAAAAATTTGAGCTCACTTTTAGGGGTCGTATACAAAGCGATGAATGAAATATTGAAATTAAACAGAAAAATAAATATCAATTTATTATAATATCAGAAAACGGTCTACTATAAAGAATGAATACATCAAACGGCGGAATCTACTAGAGATACTGCTCAAAGTGTTCTCCATCGGTGGCAATGCACGCTGAGATCGTGATGGCAAGCTACGTATACATGCAATATGCCGAAATGATACTTATTTATGGTGAATGTCAAAGGAATTCCAGACAGGTTGCGAGTGTTTATTCAGAACATTTCCCTAAAGATCTACATCCAACGGATGAAACTATAACTGATGCAATGCACCATCTTAGAGAGACCGGCTCTGTTTCACCACGACCCAGAACAAATAGACGAGCAAGGTGTAATGATCGACTGACACCGGAGTAGGTGCTGGCATTCGCCCTTTTTATTCCACAACTGAGTACGGCGGAAATAAGCGAGGCATGTGGTCAGCAAGTCTGCCATTTGTTACATGCACATGATGCGCATCAATACCTTCCGACACTGTGTAAGCATTTATGCTGGGTGACCACGAACGACGATTTGATTATTGTAATTTCATGCTCAACATCTTAGAGGAAAATCCGTCGTTCCTTTGTGACATTCTGTAAACAGATGAGTCAATGTTTGAACGGGGTGGCATTGTGAACGTGCACAATGTGCATTACTGGTCTCTGGAAAACCTCCACATCGCCCGCACAGTACAACACGTGTGGTGCGGTATATGGGAAACCTAGATTGTTGGACTCTTCGTTTACCTACATCTGCTACAAAATACGGTACGTGACTGGTATGAAGAGCTGCTCTCCGACATGCATGCTGGTTGTGGTTTCAACATGATTAGCCCCTCTCCGCATAAAAAATCAAACGTCCGGGCGTATCTAGTTACCGAATTCGGTCAACAGATCCTTGGATATGGTGGTCCGGTAAGTGGCCACCTCGTTCGCCGGACTTGACTCCCATAACTCTGGGGTTACATCAAGGGAAATGTCTATGTGACTGAGACCACTTCTCTGGTTTATCGGAAGCAGCGAATCATCCTTGGTTGCCACAGAGTTTGCACACCAACTACACTCTAACGTGCCTAGGACTCAGTATTGTCACGCATTCATTTGTGCATTGACATCAATGGAGAACACTTTGAGCAGCATCTCTAGAAGATTATGGCGTTTGATGTACTCATTTTTTATAGTAGACCGTTTTCTGATGTTATAATAAATTGATATTTATTTTCCTGTTTAATTTCAATATTTCATTCTTCGCTTTGTATACGACCCCTAAAAGTCAGCTCAATTTTTTAGACGAAATAAGCCTCTTTGGTGACACCCCGATTTGGAGATAACGTCTAAAGGTGGTTTCGCCGTAAGAAGTACATTGCACCCTGATTTTGATCTCGAATTAGTTTAATTCATCTTTTAACTGATCCCTCAATGAAAGACAAAATCATGTGCAAAAATCTCAAACTTTGAAATTTAATAACTGTGTCAATTTTTGTAGTACAGATGTCAAACTTTTTGTGTTATATCTGTTATGATATGTGTAAACTTTTACTAAATATAACTATAAGGACTGGGGGACCGTATGAATAGTTAGATTTCGTAATTTTTATAAAATTGATTTTTTACTTTCAATAATGCCACAACATGAATATTTGCCTCATTTGAAATGTTTTTATAATTGGAACTATATGTCTACGACCAACGGTTGAGAAATTAAAGATCGGCGATAGATAACATGTTGAACCCTACATATCAACCTACAGATCAAATACAGGGCTGTTCAAGACAATCGGAATACATATTTGGCTATGGTTGGTAACTGCTAAAATCAGTTTTTCAAATGCTTTATGCGTTTTCTAAAATGCTTACTTAATTATCTTATTTACCTTATTTTCCTAAATAACGAAGTTTTGTTAAAGGTTTCAGAAGTGTTAGAAAGTGTTTCATAATATATACTTTACGTATGATTTTTCTTTCTTGTTCAATATAAGCACGATAACTTCTAAAATGATAAACTCGAAAAACGATTTTTTACAGAAAAGGCGAGAAATGTTTTCAAGCATTGTAAAAAATACTTTTTATTCAAAATGTACCTGGAATTTTTATATAGAGTCAAAAAACAGCTTGTTTACTTTAGTATGAGCTACATTACACCCGCCATTATCTGAAGATTGGTAAACAGTGGGGTTGTATAACGTCAAATGCAAAAAATAATGAAACTGTACTAATTCCGTCAATTTTAGAGATATTTACACGTGCTTTTAATGACAATCGGGGAAATATTTCTTTGATTCACTCATACTAATATCTTTAAAACTGCATATTTTGAGTTGTTTCATTTTAGAAATTAAGTGTGCGGTAGGAAAGTCACAGGTATTGTCACGTCTCTCTGTGCATTGTTTATCTAATTAATTATGTGTTATCTCAAATGAAGAAGAGATTTTAAATAATATTTTAATTAATTACTCGTGTATTGGTTAGAATTTAAAATAAATCTACGTTTAAAGGAAACAAAGTAATCTCATGTTTAAATTGGAGTATCTTCCATAATTCTCATTTTCCTAGAATATTTAGCAACAACATTTATTCAACAAATTAATGTAAGAGCTTCTCTGTCGCTCAAAAAATCTTATGTTATGTGTATACTATATTTACACATCTGAATTTTTTTTTTTTTTTTTTTTTTTTTTTTTTTTTTTTTTTTTTGAAGGTGCGATTTAAAATTATTTCGCGTTTGTGGTTCAAAGAAAAGTAGTTTTTTTTTTTTTCAAAAATAATCTTAATACGATAAAATATCGTAGCAAAACGCGCAATTCAAAAGAAATATCGACTCCATTGCCTCCAAACTTAAGAGGACTACAATCTTTTTTTATCCCTCATGCATATGGTAATCCTAAGAAATGGCAGTGAAGGAAGATGGAGACGAATAAAATACGATAGAAGGAAACCGCTGCGATAAAGGAATTGAGTATATCCTGGGGGAAAACAAATTCGAAAAAGCCCAAAACGGAAATCATAGAATCTTTTAGACATAATCTAAAAAGAACAGAAAACCAAGCTTTTAAAATGATAGAACCGCTAAAAGAATTTTATCTGCTTTATGCATGTTTTTTATAATAGGTGAAAAAACTATACAATTGTATTTTCGAGTAAGTATTCAAGAAATATTAACAATTCTAAGAAAAAGCTCAAAATCCTACATGGATTGTAGCACCATTGTGTAAGTAAGTAAGTAAGTAAGAAAAAGCTTTATTTTCCAAAATTCCATTAAAAATAAGTGGCCGGTAGCTCATAAAAGGCACGATATATTTTTTTATATCCTTTATCAACATTCCAGTGTTATTGTTCAAATTCTAATACTCCTATTAGTCAGCACCTGCATGACTAATCATGTTGTGTGCATTGACAGAAAATACAAGACTCTGAGTGCAACAAAAAGACAACCTATTTTTAACACTTTCCAACAAAGTTAAAAAGTGTTTATGCATTCGGTTTGTCTGTCCGGTTTAGAACCGGTTCCAACCGATTCCAAAAGTGAAGGAGCTCGCATACACCAAAATCGAAAAAGAACAATCGCATAACATTAGATACCAACCTCAGGTATCTCAAGTAAAAGAATTTTTTTAAAAAATATTAAAATACAAGCGAAAAACCTGTAAAGAGTTCTAATGTAGGTTTAACATTAGCGTTCGAGAGATTCTTCGCGTAACTAATGTAGACCCTTTACAACTCCATTAGAGAACAATGACGCGAATCGAATCAAATTGTGAAAGCACCGCGTCCGAAATTCCATTACTATTATTCCCATTGTCGATAAATGGTCTGGGAAGTGCGTCGTATACATATACTATTTTGTGACTAGGCGTAAACAAGCTGAAAATCTGCCATGGTAACTTCATTGTAGAGTCACAACGTCGCAATCATCTGAGAGTCATAATGCGGTGAAATAAAGAAGTCACATTTTGGTCATCGTTGTGAGTCTGATTCAAGGCAGACAGAAAAGACAGTCTGCGGCCACATGTGTTCGACTCCTTTCGGACGCCTTGAGTCATGTGTTGCTCTTTTCGAGATGCAATGAGTGAAAGTAGGTGCACGAAAAGAGTATCATGTGACACAAAGACCCCGAAAGGTGACAATACGGCAACTTATATTTTTCGTCATCCTTCTGTGAACGTTGTGATGTCAGATTCGCATCGAATGGCTGAGCTTTAGGGGTGTTATGTTAACGTGAAAGCTATTTTAAGTGTTTTTCAATATTGAGAAATATAATATAAGCGAAATATTTCAATATAGCATTCAGGGGAATCGAGTATATAAAAATATCAAGTAAAAACTAAATAATAGGTAAACTTTTTAATTTCCTGATTTGTTAATCTTTCCGATTTGCAATTTTAGGTAGATTTCGTAAGAAATACTACCTATTACATTTACCCCGGAATTTCTGAAATTCTTTCCAGATCTACGCCGATCATGACCTTAAAACCCAAAACCACCACCAGTTCAAAGCTTTATCTATCTATCTATCTATATATATATATCACACTTTTTATGGACATCATAACTTCCATAATTCTGCACAAATCTCTTCCAAACTGATACATAAAATCAAGGGGCAGAAAATCTCGATCAAGTTCGCTAATGGGAAAAATCGGACCAAGGGGTGGAAATAGGGAGGGGTTTTTGGAAAACAGAAAAGGTCCCATAAATTCTTAATTATAATACATATCAAACCAGTTTAAAGTTATTATTACTTCAAGGAAAAGGGCCAAAAATTATGTATAGCAGATTTTTGATAAAATTAAAAATAGTCTTAAGGGGAAAAAAATAGATTTTTAGGCAGAAAAAAATTCATAACTTCGTCAATTGTCAAGATATCGAATTCACTTAAACTTATTATAAATATTTCTAATACTATCTACAACTTTTATACAAAAAAGTTTTTGATAAGACCAATTCTTACGGCAAAAAAAAAAAAAAAAAAAAAAAAAAAAAAAAAAAAAAAAAAAAAAAAAAATTAAAACGAAAAAAAAAAAAAAAATGTGGGTGGGGAGGTTGAAGAAGAAAAAAATTCATAACTTCGTCAATTCACAAGTTATCAAACTCGCTTGAATTTATTAAATCTTCTTAATATTAGCTACACATTTTATATTGACAAGTTTTTGATAGGACAAACTCTTACAGCAAAAGCAAATTAAACAAAAATAGTGGTTGAAGAAAGAATTATCGTATTAACATCATTCTGATAAAATCAGCTCTTACAGAAAAATGAAATTAAAAACTCGTCAAAAGCAACCAGACAAAATTGTTATAAACTGGGTTTATATCTAATTTTGATTTAGTTTTTGCAGGTAAAATTTGTACTTAACTTCGAATTGTACCTCCGCCTGTAAGACTAGACGGTAGGGACTTTTAAATTGAAAGAATCTAACAAACATTTATTTCTGAATACATAAAAAATGCAAAAGCGTAAAAATGTAAAATGTAAATATAAAATAATGTTCACAGTAAAAGAAAAATCATAACTATTTTATGAAATGTTTTATTTGAGAAAAAGATAACCTTTATTTAAAATGTTTATTATCATTTTATGCATTTCGCATAATATTCGTGTTTCAGATAAATTTCATTAGTTTCATGTCATAAAAGTATTAAATGTTCCAAAAAATGGATAACATTAAATAAAAAAATTTATATGTGCAGGAATCAAGTGAACTTATCAACATATGTATCTTTTTAAGATTAAATATACATCTAGCTATATATCACTGTGATGAAACAAATATCAAGGGAATGAAATACATTTTCAAGAATTTCTTTTGGAAATGAACGTATTTTATGCAAATGCTATTTTCTTTTCAAACCCATATTCAAAATTCTTTATTGAAAAAGAAAAAAGAATCAACGTAAGGTGTCTCATTTATTCGTGTTATTCCTTTCAATCTTATTAAAATTTTCAAAGAATAAGGCTGAATTTCTCAGCGAATTATAGTTATTTTTATTTGAAAACCAAAACATAATTTTTCTGTTTTAGTGCAATATATTTTAAATATAATTTAAAAAGTTTTTTCTCTCATTTTTAAAGAAGAGAGAGGCTTGTTTATGTAATGCAAGAATGTAAGAAAATAAACAAAAAAGTAATGAACTACAGAGGGTGTTTACATATATTGGGAACGATTTTGATGTTAAATTAAAAAACAGCGAGAAACAACGGGAGAAAAAACCTGGCAACATGTAATATCGTGATTACTGTAATATTGACTGCTATGAAAAAATATCGTCTGATACAGAAATGGCACACGAAATAAGCGAGTGGCTTGAAGATTCTATATTTGCTTTTCTGTAGAGAATTATTATAAAAATCTGTATGAAAATCCTTTAGTAGGTGCATAATGGAAAAAACATTGTTACAATTGATGAAGCATGGCTTTATCTAAATGACTGTAATAAAAGAAGGATCGATTTATTACCGGAAAAGAGGTAAAAAAAGACTTAAAAACTTTGGTTTAAAAAGTGTAAAGAAAATTTCTCTAAAGTGTTTATGGTGATTAGTGAAATCTCTTGCAACGGAAAATTAAAGATCAGAAATGTTGAGAAAAATGTCAAAATTACCTCTACTTATTATCAAAACAATGTTCTAATACCTATTTTTAAAGAAGAAATTCCAAAATTTTATCCTGTGGACGTTAAAATTGTTGAATTCCACCAGGATAAAGCGAGCAGCCACACATCCAAAATTACAGTCGCATTTCTCATAAAATTTATAAGAGAAACTGGAATCAAGTGCATACCGTTAAATCATATTCAAACCAAGTCGTCCCCAGATATATAGATAAAAAACAACGTTTAAAGCACCAAAACACTTTATTTCATGTTGCAAACTACTTTCAATAGCCATAGCGTACCGTCACGAGTGCAAAATATGATATCATATTTTAAAATGCAGTTTAAAATGCATTTAGATGGAAATGTCCCCAAATCCCTTTGTGTGCTCGCATAAAAATTATAAATGCTTTACGTATCATTGGCAAATATGATATAATTTATTGAATAATATAAATACATTTCTTTCAATTTGCATTTTTAAAGTACTATTAGCTGCATGTAGCTATTAATTAGAGATTTATTATTTCCAAATTTTGATTTAGAATTTTATGGCACGCATGCGTTTAAATTCAGTTCATCACAACTCCTTTTTTCGGGATTAGAAATGCTGGAATGTACACTCTTCAAGAGAGAAGCAATCTCGCATATTTCGAAAATAATACTGTAATGTTTGCTAATAAAGCCAGATTACAATGTAACATGTTTATTAATGGGAGATTTTAATGTAAAAGATGAAAACGCCAGTCGCTGAATAATTTATGGACGGACAAAAAGATCAAACTGTAATATCGGGTTTAATTAATAATATAGTAAATGCTTAAATACGTAGATTTAATGGAATATATTGCTTTACAATTGAACTCTATAAATAAAGGACAGATATTCCATAGTTTAGGCCTTTTTTCTTGCTGTTTATGTTCTGTACGAAATTTTTTAAATAAGAAAAAAAATTATCCTTGGCGTAGCAACTCTAATAAATGCCAGCGATGTGCGTAATTTATCAAGGGCTAATATTGTAATAGGAAAATTTTAATTCACATTTTTTACCTAGCTATCTAATTTAGTAGTTTTCATTCTTTTTGGGGTTTCGTTCATCTGACGAAACACCATTCGCCTTACTCGTATGTCTGTCTGTTGCAGAGTTTATTATAGGAAACTATAAGTTGGAGATTTGAAATTTTGCATACTTATAACTGAGTACCTGGAGTCACACGCAAATCATAAAATGTTGAAAAAGTCTTGTTTAAATTTAATAAATTAATTTAATGACATCCGACCATTCCTGCGATTTAGATTTTAAAACAGAACCTTAATGTCAGTCTCTTTTGCGTAGACTAGTTGACTCTGTAGTAGCTCCTTTACCTGCTGTTCAAAAGATTTCTGGTTCAAAGCTCGGCGTCGGAATTTAAAAATTTTTCATGGGAATAGATTATATTATCTAATAGAGTCAATTTTACAGAATTTTTATAATTTTCTTTTGCTGATTGAAGTTGAAATTTTCGATTTGATGCCCCTCGGACTACATTTCATTGTCCGATGGATTTGATTAAAAGAGCTTTAGTACATTTTTGCTATTTTAAGTGTTTCTTTCTTTCTTTTTTAGCTGAAATTATAACATATAATTAAAAATGCTTTTTAGAGATACAAACATATGCTGTTACAATTGCCTGAAAAACAGTTCTTGAAAAAATTTAATGTGATTAAAAAAATAGCTTGTATTCATTTTAAAATTAAATTTAATGGTGCTGCCATCCATGCTCTTATTGATTAGGAATAAAGTTTTTGAAAGGAATATTAAAAGAAACTCTTTATCCGAACATACTTACCCAAGTGGTTGCTTCGGTTTGTGGACTCGACTCCTTCATAGGTGTTCGATTCCTGCGGGCCGTCGGGAGGACCGGGTCGGGTACCAAGCGAAGGGAGCGCTTGGGTCTGATCCTGCTGTGTGGTAAGGGCTCCCGTATCGACCAGTTCGTCTTTGCTTGGGCAATAAGCAATGTGACGCACGCTGGGCGGGGCGCTGTTCAGGCTGGAATCTTTGTGAGAGCGAATTTGGTGGGTCGTCTCTGGCGGCGACCTTCTAGACACGTCGCGGGGGTCGGCCTCCAGCTCGTCTCCGAGCAGGGACATAAGGGTCTGTAACGGACCTAGGGCCGGTGGTGGGACTCCATCAATACCCACGTGTTTGGCTACGCCTCGATTGAGCATTTCTGATATCGTGATCGCCACATCCTTCCCTCCTACTGTAACATATAATTCTTATTATTTAAAAGTGAATCATTATACACCTGGAGAAAGCCTAAAAAAACATTAAGAATTACAAATCAGTTCACAATTAGCTTACTAAACATATAAAATTTAGTCATAAATAAGTTTTAAATATAACACTATAAACGCAACAAACGCATGCATCTTCGCATTCAATTAGACATTTAAAAATATTTTTTAGGTATAATGTGTGTCAAGTAGTCCGTTTTAGATTTTTGCTTTAGGTAGTTTCATGTATAAAAATTTATTCATGTGACATATTGCTCAAGGAATAGAAATACGGGTTTCATTCAATACATATTATTTCAAAAAGTTGTACAAAATTTCTTAAAAACAACCTGAAACTGAAAATCTACAAGTTTGTAGAAAATATCTTATCAAAAATATATTTTCATACGATTATTTTGCGTATTATTGTATTTTGTAATTTTGTGTGAAATCTTTTTGAACATTGAATAAAAATCTACATGGATTACTTTTATTTTTAATCTACAAGGAGTTGTTTAATAACAAATATGGAATTCTAACCCTATAGGCCGTGTACCCTACGTAGGGAAACACTGATGTACTTTATAATGTTAACAGGAAAAAAAAAATCTGGATATAGGGTTACAATTACTTTTTAAAAGACACTTTTATAATGCACTACATACCGCTGAATGAAATATCTTTTAGAAAGAAAACGTGTAATTATTTTTTATTAAAAGGTCACAAAAGAGTCAAATAGTAATTATTTTTGTTTAAAAAACGAATCAAATGAGATTTCGCTTGCTTGCTTCCCCCCTCCCCAAGAAAAAAACAACAACTGAGATATAGTATGGAAGAATGGAAACATAAATCTAGTCGAGGATCCTTCTTGAGTGCAAATTATAATAGATGTCGTACAACTGCACTCATTTGTTTTTCTTAGCTTAATTCGATATATAGAGAACAATGCTTTATCTTGAAGAAAAAGAAATCTGTAATTAATAAAATTTTCTTTGGAAAATATAAAAGAACTCTTTAAGAGAGAAATTCTGTAAATTCATTAATCACTGGATACCAGAGTCTAATCTACAAAGATAAATCAGATGTTTATCTTTCTTGCCTTTAAAAAAAAGTGAAAAGAAATTCATTATTTTGCTTTCCTAAAAAAAAGCAAACACATTTTCTTGTTGCAAGTTAAAACTGAGATAGTTTAAAAAAAAATTTGTAGCGTGGAAATGTTAGACGTACACCACTCAATACATTTCACGGAAAATGATTAATTTTGCTTTATTAGAAACATGAATTTTTCCTGATACTGTCTTGAAAATAAGAACAAAAGAAAATAATTTTAAGATAAAATTCAGATTAAGCAATATTTATGATTACTAACAATGAGTTTTCCTTAAATGCTAATTGTAATATGCTTAAACAATATGCATAGCTTGAAAGTTACGCTCTAGTCGAAATACAAATGGTGATGCATTGTACATAATTCCTTGTACTTAGTGTTTCAAATAATTTTAATGTATCTGTCTTAATAAATCTAAAAAATCTTATAAAATCTTGGGATTAATCAAAATATTTTGTAGGAAAGTATGAATGTGCAGAGATGAAATTTATTGAAATTTTAGCATTAAGATAAACACACCAGTAGTGAATCATTTAACATTTATCTAATTATTATAAAAGTATTAATGAATTCCAAAAGATGTGTATATATTATATAATCTAGTCCTAACCTTAAATGAATCAGAACAAGCATTCCAAATTTTCAAATATATTCTTCAAAAAAATGAAAAATAAAAATTATTACCTGCTCCAGTAGTACGCCTAGTAAATTTCTGATATATGAACTTTTAAGTTTTCGGCTTATCAAACAAATTATTTGCAATGTAATAGAATATATCAGAAGCAGTTAAATTCAAAATAAAATATAGTATTAAAGAAAAAAAAAACTTATCTCTTAATGAAATCTCTAAGAATTTGATTTTGAAGATACTCTAGAAAATAAACAAATATACCAACAGAAAAAAAAAACAATTATTCCAAACTGTTTATGGAAATTTAACATTTAAGGATGATAGTGAATGAGATTTATTTCAATCGTTATTCAGAAATTCATTTTGGGCTTGTTTTAAAACTTTCCCACTACTGGTACTCTTGTTAATTTATTTCAATTAATTTTCTAAATATACTTTGAATATTTCTTTTACTTTGTATGGACTTATTTTTGTACTACCCACTGAAGCAAATTCGTTTATCTTTCATATTTGTAACATTTCACATAAATCACGATAAAACAAATTCAAAATAATTGAAATCCATAAATTAAGAATACTTAATGATGTACTGAAAAGAGAATTTAAATTGAAAATGCAAATTTAAATTTTTAAATAACCATTAGTTTCTATTTCGCCTTTAAACTAAAATAAAAATCCCATTTATTAATCTGAAAAATCTCATTTATTCATATTTTATCTCATAATCAACTTTTCATGTAAAAAAATAAATGATTTCTGTAAAATTGTGAATTTTAACTAACTTGTACACTTTTTATTCGATAAAATTTAAAATAATGGCTTTTAAGCTGTTTAAAATATTTCTCGCCTTATATCTCTTTATATAAGTAAGCGTCATGTGGATTATTAGGTGCGTTCGTAATTATAAAAAATACGTAGCACCTATAATCGTCGTTTGGTCTATCCGTCCGTCTGTCCGTCTTTTCGCATATAACAGCGCAAAAATTACCCAAATGAATGGTTTGAAATTTAATATATATAATCGTTGCAGAATTTTGTCGAGTTTTTTCAAATTTTATGAAAATCGAATTAAAACTTAAAAAGATAGCAATAAAAGTTTTCTTCCTTCTATCAAATCCTATGATACGTAATTAATTCAATGGTATCCCATGATAGGTAATGATTCTAAGATGCCATGGTGATGACGTCCATTTAAGATGGAGTCCTATTATTTCCGTATTACTGAATTTGATATCTATAATCGTAATAAATTTTGTATTCATGCATTTTTGCATAAGAGTTTAATAGCTCTTGCAGCAATATTTTAATATTTATAACACTAGTTATAGTACGAACGCACCTCATTTGCCACGTTTGACATACAATTTCTGACTTGTTTTGTTCTAGTATCACTGCATAAAATTCATAACTGCATAAAAATAAATGTTGTAGTATCACTGCAAAGAATTTCAAATAATTGTGCAAAAATGCTGGGTGAGATTGATGCTGTGTATAGGGTAGTACTAATACGATGATAGTTAAGTTTTTATCTATATAAACGTATCTGTGCATAACGCTGACGTCATTTTGACGGTGGCAACACCAGTGGATTCAATTTAACTTTTCTTGAAATTTTTTAAACTTCTATATGCCGCACATTTTTAATTTTTACACCGTCGAATAGAGAAAAAAATGTACTTTCAAATGCAATTTGTTTGAAAACTGTATCGCAATTTATTCAATTTTTATTGTTTTAAAATTAATTTTCAAGCATGAATTTTTTTTTCAAATCTATCTCTATCGTGTGCAGACGATTATGAATGGTAAATCCATTTTCAATTAAATTAATATAAAATAGCTCATCATTTTATTCCAGTTTGACTTCCAAAACGAAATTAAAACATTCATTAATCAATAAATAAAAGAATAAAATGTAAATAAAACACAAATTTAAGACATGCAATCGAATTTCGCTTCTAATTCACTTAAAAGAATAGAATGGAAAAGGCTGATTGTAACTAGCGATCTTCGGAGATTTTTTTGGCTGTTAAGCCATTGACGTGAGACCAATATGAAAATATCGATTTTAATAAGTTTCAAAACTTTATTTGAACGCATTATTGCTATATTTGTATATAAATATGATTAAAATCATATTAGATTTCATATGAAATACTACCTATTGGGATCGTTCCTATGTTGGAATTTCTGAAAAATTTTTGCAGATCTACACCGATCATGACCCCTAGAACCCAAAACCACCCTCAGTGAAAAACTTTATATATCTATCTATCTATATATATTACTTTCTTCTGGACACGATAACTTTCGTAATTCTGCACCAATCTCTTCCAAACTGATACATAAAATCAATGGGCATAAAATCTCGGTCAAGTTTCTTAATGGGCAAAATCGAACCAAGGGGATGGAAATAGGGAGGGGTTTTGTGAAAACCGAAAACCCCCCAATACTTCTTAATTTTTGTACATATCAAATCAGTTTAAAGTTTTTATTACTTCTAAAAATAGGGCCAAAATTTTATGTATTACAGATTTTTGATAAAGTTAAAAATGGGCTCAAGGGGTGCAAAAAATTGGGTTTTTGGGAGAAAAAAAATCATAACTTCGTCAATTCTCAAGATATCAAGTTCACTTAAACTTATTATAAATCTTGTTAATACTATAATACTTGTAGGACCAATTCGCACCGAAAAAAAAAAAAAAAAAAAAAAAAAAAAAAAAAAAAAAAATTAAAAACGAAAACAAAAAAGAGGGGTTGAAGAAGAAAAATTTTCATAACTTCATCAATTCACAAGATATAAAATCTCCATGAATTTATCATATATCTTCTTAATATTGTCTTCAACATTTATATAGACAAGTTTTTGATAGGGCTAATTCTTACAGCAAAAACAAATTAAAAATACATAGCGGTTGAAGAAAAAAATCATCTTATTAAGGGTGCATTCAAATCCAAACTGCTTATTTTCTTACTCATTTTTAAATTCATTTTTGCTCTCAAACGCATCCACTTGCTATATTCTCTTATTCAAAAACTATATAATGTACAGTAATGATCGAGTTTTTGATAGAGGCAGAATATATTTCAAAAAATGATGTAAAAGTGGGCATTTTGAACAGAATTTCCCGAAGCGATTGTGTTAGAAACGAAAAAATATTGCCCTACTGAGAAAATAATTGTTTATTAATCAAGTTTTAATTAACTGAAAGAAAAATAAAAACACAGGTCGCTTATAAATCTTTTCAAAAATCACGTCAGCATGTTTCATATATTTTTTTTTTTATTAAAAATGAATCTGAAAATGTGCCAGAAAATTTCGAGTTGTAGAGCATGGAAAAATATTTTTTTTAACATCGCTTTAACATGATTCTGATAAAATCAGCTATTTTATAAAAAGGAAATAAAAACTCGTCAAAAGCAGACAGATAAAACTGTTAAAGTGGATTTATATCTAATAATGATTTAGTTTTTGTTGGTGAAATTAGTATACTTAACTTCGAAATCTACCTCTGCCTGTAAGCCGGGCCGGCAGGGATTTTTTAGTGTTGTTGTTGGGCATTCTAAAAATATATTAAATGTAAAATATCTATTAGAGTTATAAAAGACAAACAAACAACAACAACAATAATAAAAAAAAATAGATCCGTGAGAGGCTTTCTCGCCGCAATCTTTTAGATTATTTGTTGATATGTTTTTTCATTAATTTTTGACTAACTGTAATTATTTTTATCAAACAACATGTTTTAACGATATATAAGTACACCATACCAAAAACTGTTTGCAGAATCTTTCAAAAAATATATTCATTGCTGTAATTTTCGTATATGAAGAGAAAATAAAATGTTAACATCAGAAATAATATATGATACTACTTTTCAGCTATATTCTGGAACGCGGGAAACCCGGATCTATCCCCCTGTATTTATAACATCCAAATTTCTATTTTTTAAAATCATATTATTTCCCCCTCCCTCTAAAAATATGCATATTAAAAAAAAAGCCTGCTAAATAAACTCAAATATCTATGTAAAAATATCTTTAGGACTGAGGTAAGTCATAAATTAATATTTATTGAACATCTACCGGACCATCAAAAATAATTTGAGGGGTCTGGGGCGATGGGCTTCCATTCCATATCTTTTGTTTACTTCGTTTCCTGAAAGTATTTGTGGTAGAAGTCATATCATCCTGTAGTTATATTATGGAATCCGTTGATGTAAATGGTATTAAGACGCATAACAAAATTAATTACATAATTATAAATACACAATTCTTAGTTAAGTTGCGACAGGAAAAGTACATCGCTTTAAACATTGTGTTAAAAATTGCTTCACACAGTTGTTAAATATTCCTTATTACAATTCATTATAAATTCCCTGCGTTTTAAATGTTTTTTCTTGAAAATATTCGATAACCAAGACTCTGTTTATGCGGGTTCTTTGGCTCAGTAGGAAGCCTGGGCTAAACCCCGTTGGCCCAGCGTTCAGACATCAGAAAACACCTAAAAAAAAAAAAAAAAAAAAAAAACGTAAAGTCAGATGTACACTGTTCTAGGTATTATCTATTATCTATCACAGAAGTTTTAAATAACACACCGATAAGGTTGTTCTGAAGTTCACTGCTCAACAAGCGCGAAACTTTCTCACACATTCAGTAGCTCCTTTTTAAACGTAAAGGCCCAGCATAAAATTGGCAGGGCTGACTAGTGAAGCTATTTGGAATCTAAATACGTTTTCCATTTTTTATTATAAATAAATTACTTATCGCGTTATAAGCGATTTGGGATCATATGAGAAACGATTTTTCACCTTCTTTGGCTGTTTTTTCTCTTTCGTCCGGAAATACCGTTCAAACCGACAACTTTGACAGTACTTTCTAAAATATCTTTTGCTTTTACCAAAAAATGGAAAACGGCTTTCGGTTGCATACTTTCTGAATAAAAACACCTGTCAATTGCATTCGTTTCCGAACAAAAAATGAAATAAAACTTGTGTCATAGAGTTGGCCCTTTGGATTAGAGAACTGCATTAAGCCAGTGGAACGCTTTATTTTCATACTGTTAATCAAGAAGTGGTTTAAGTTCTTGATGTAGTTTCCTTGGAGTAAAAGATTGCCAGCAACAATGTTTATAAAGGCATATGTCCTTCAATTAATATTTTGTTTGGAAATAAATTATAACAGCTACAACAAAGTATCCTATTCCTCGAATTTCATTTTTTAACGTACATTTTATGTAATATGTACATTTCGCATTGCTTTTGGTCGTTTGATGAAATAGAAAAAATCTCAAGAGAAAGGGAATTTTAATAAAACCATTTATATGCATTAAATGTAAAAATATATTCTCACTCTAGATCTAGAGTGAAAAAATAAACTCTAAATGTTAGTAGACTTATGAAAATGTATCGAGCAAATGAAATGCAATTTGAAGAATTTTTTTTGAAAATAAAAGTTACCTTATCAAATATATATTTTTTTCTGTTTATTTTGCGTATATATTTGAAAATGAATATATGAAACTATTAACTCAAGATATTGTTCAGCCCATTTCATATTATTTCATTCTTGTTAACATTAAAAATGATCATTTAATTCTATGTGGGATAGCTATTTTTCTATAACAACCAAAATATATTTCTTTAATTTTCAAAAATATAAATATTTCGAAAGATACGCTTAAGGTTTTTTTTCCTCCCCAGTTTTAAGAAAAATGTAGTTCATTTCTATGTAATATTTCAAACACGCTGGTAATGGGTCGAAAAAGTAATGGATGAAAATAACATTCTGCATGAATGCAAAATTAATTCATGAATAGAGTTATAAAATACAGAGCATGTATAAAAGAAATATATATATATATATTACATACACATATAGACATATATGGCTGAACTATGCGATATATTGAAATTGCGCTCCATTTTATTTCTTAGTGTTCTTTTCATTTAAAAATATAAAATACGTTATGTTAAGTTGGTAAGAAAGTCTTGCAACACCTTTTTTTTTATTAAAATATTTTTTTTCTAACGACGAAGTTCGAGGACATTCGAGGGAAGCAAATGCAAGACTAGTCTAGAGCATTCAATGCCCCAGGATGTAAAAGGAATTCAGTTGTTTCGCGCAGCCATTGTGAGCAACGATGGATCAAAAGGCACTTCGAACGATTGCTTACGAGTTCTCGGAAGGGCATTCTGCAAGAGCCGCAGCAGCTAATATGTGCAGTGCGTTCAAGGATAACGTAGTGCATTATTCAACGGTATCCCCTTGGAATCAGCGTTTTCTTTATGGTGATATATCTTTTGGAGTTTAACCTAGGTTCGGCAGGATATCAAGTGTAAACGATGAAGAATCGCGATATAGATGTTATAGAGTTACATATGAAGAGGGAGCCTACATTACCGTATAATCTTTCGTTGTTTTTTATTAAAATATTTTTTCTAACGACGAAGTTCGAGAACATTCGAGAGAAGCAAATGCAAGACTAGTCTAGAGCATTCAATGCCCCAGGATGTAAAAGGAATTCAGTTGTTTCGCGCAGCCATTGTGGGCAACGATGGATCAAAGGGCACTTCGAACGATTGCTTACGGGTTCTCGGAAGGGCATTCTGCAAGAGCCGCAGCAGCTAATATGTGCAGTGCGTTCAAGGATAACGTAGTTCATTATTCAACGGTATCTCCTTGGAATCAGCGTTTTCGTTATGGTGATATATCTTTTGGAGTGGAACCTAGGTTCAGCAGGATATCAAGTGTAAACGATGAAGAACCGCGATATAGATCTTATAGAGTTACATATGCAGAGGAAGCCTACATTACTGTATAATCTTTCGTTGATTTTATTAAAATATTTTTTCTAACGACGAAGTTAGAGAACATTCGAGAGAAGCAAATGCAAGACTAGTCTAGAGCATTCAATGCCCCAGGATGTAAAAGCAATTCCGTTGTTTCGCGCAGCCATTGTGGGCAACGATGGATCAAAGGGCACTTCGAACGATTGCTTACGAGTTCTTGGAAGGGCATTCTGCAAGTGCCGCAGCAGCTAATATGTGCAGTGCGTTCAAGGATAACGTAGTTCATTATTCAACGGTATCCCCTTGGAATCAGCGTTTTCGTTATGGTGATATATCTTTTGGAGTCGAACCCAGGCTCGGCAGGATATCAAGTGTAGACGATGAAGAACCGCAATATAGATGTTATAGAGTTACATATGCAGAGGGAGCCTACATTACTGTATAATCTTTCGTTGTTTTTTTTTAAATATTTTTTCTAACTACGAAGTTCGAGAACATTCGAGAGAAGCAAATACAAGACTAGTCTAGAGCATTCAATGCCCCAGGATGTAAAAGCAATTCAGTTGTTTCGCGCAGCCATTGTGGGCAACGGTGGATCAAAGGGCACTTCGAACGATTGCTTACGAGTTCTTGGAAGAACATTCTGCAAGAGCCGCAGCAGCTAATATGTGCAGTGCGTTCAAGGATAACGTAGTTCATTATTAAACGGTATCCCCTTAGAATCAGCGTTTTCGTTATGGTGATATATCTTTTGGAGTCGATTCTAGGTCCGACAGGATATCAAGTGTAGACGATGAAGAACCGCGATATAGATGTTATAGAGTTACATATGCAGAGGAAGCCTACATTACTGTATAATCTTTCGTTGTTTTGTATTAAAATATTTTTTCTAACGACGAAGTTCGAGAACATTCGAGAGAAGCAAATGCAAGACTAGTCTAGAGCATTCAATGCCCCAGGAAGTAAAAGCAATTCAGTTGTTTCGCGCAGCCATTGTGGGCAACGATGGATCAAAGGGCACTTCGAACGATTGCTTACGAGTTCTTGGAAGAACATTCTGCAAGAGCCGCAGCAGCTAATATGTGCAGTGCATTCAAGGATAAAATGTTCATTATTCAACGGTATCCCCTTGGAATAAGCGTTTTCGTTATGGTGATATATCTTTTGGAGTCGAACCTAGGTTCGGCAGGATATCAAGTATAAACGATGAAGAACCGCGATATAGATGTTATAGAGTTACATATACAGAGGAAGCCTTCATTACTGTATAATCTTTCGTTGTTTTTTATTAAAATATTTTTTCTAACGACGAAGTTCGAGAACATTCGAGAGAAGCAAATGCAAGACTAGTCTAGAGCATTCAATGCCCCAGGATGTAAAAGCAATTCAGTTGTTTCGCGCAGCCATTGTGGGCAACGATGGATCAAAGGGCACTTCGAACTATTGCTTACGAGTTCTTGGAAGGGCATTCTGCAAGAGCCACAGGAGCTAATATGTGCAGTGCGTTCAAGGATATCGTAGTTCGTTATTAAACGGTATCCCCTTAGAATCAGCGTTTTCGTTATGGTGATATATCTTTTGGAGTCGATTCTAGGTCTGACAGGATATCAAGTGTAGACGATGAACAACTGCGATATAGACATTATAGAATTATAGATGCAGAGGAAGCCTACAATAATGTATAATCTTTTACTATTGAAATAAAATGTTTTACTTTTTACGCGTGGTGTTTGTTGCTAGTCCTTCTTACCAACCTAATATAATGTTCAAATCGTATGTACAAGATTATTTAACATCTATTTTTATGATTATACAATAAAATACAGTGTCCAGCATTTTATGTTTTTCGTCGATGTCATCCATTCCATGTCACTTAGAGTGCAAAAAGGAATCTGGACACATGAAGATAGAAATATAAACGAAATGAATTTTTAATGCAAAACTAAGTATTAATGCAACAACATGCTTTTAAATGTGTATTAAATAAAAAACTGAAAAACAGAACTCATAGGGTAGTTAACATTGATACACTTTTTTCATTAAATGTCTTTTCTAAATTTTATTTTTTGTTAATTTTTTACAGGATTACGGGCAGGATTGTTACACGCAGCATGAGTATTTATCTAAATAATAAAATTGAGTTATCAGTAGATGACTTTTCTGTGACAAAGAAATATACACCTCTTCATTTATCTCAACTTGAAACACCTAATAGGGAAGGCTGGGATAACTGAGTACTGTTAAATTTTAAGCTGTGAACTATTACAAAATGCACATATAATTAAGAAAATTACTTTAATGAAACACTGAACACTATATTACTTATAATACCCTCTTTATCATTTATATTTCACAGGATTGAATTGTTAATCCTCAAATTTAATAAAATAGATGCTTAACATATTAAAGAACATATTCAACTATTAGTTCTTGATTTTATCAAATATCGTATCATTGGAAAGAACTTATTTTCAAGAAAACCACGAAAACTACAGGAACTATCCTCCAAAATCCAATCTTTGCACGGGATTCAGATAAATTTCTTCAATGAAATCAAGCACAAAGAAAGTAAAAAAAAAAAAAATCGGGAAAAGTCGTATCGTTGGAAAGCAATTGTCATGAGAATAATTATTCATGAATGTATATTAATAGCGTTTTGTGAATTAAATCGTCAATTATTTTTTTTTTATATTGATTACCTTAGAGTGTGTTATATCTTCTCCTATTCACTGGGGAACAATGATTTTGGTATTTAGGAAATAAATATCATTCTTATACGAAATTGGCCCCCTGAATGCAAATATGATCTTGATTTTGACTTATCAGGTTTAGGTTTTAAGATATGCAACATTCCTCTGTAATATATTAGGCGTTAGGCAAAGTGCATGATGTTTTTAAGCTGTTGTTGAAAAACTGAAAGCAGGGATTTTTGATGGACCAATGATCCTTAAGCTTATAAAGGACACAAATTTCGTAAAAATGGTGCACGATATTGAAGCATTAGCTTGGCGAGCCTTTGTATAAGTAGTGCTAAATTTTCTTGTGAAACATAAAAATGAAAACTACAAAGACCTTGTTAGTAACAAGTTACCAACATTTGTTAAAAAAACAGACCTGTTTAATTTCCCTAAAACACACTAACATCAGACCATGTGCATTGTTGGAAATATGTTTTTATAATTTAATGGAGCCAAATGGAAATGAGTACAGTAAAAAAATTAGACCTGATTGAAAAAAATCAAAAATTATTTTCGAATTTATCAGACAAAATTACCTAACAATTCATTATAATATTCCATTCACCAGGCTAAAAAAAAAAAATGTTGCCCTGTGTTATTTATGAGTCCCAACCTCGACTCCTGGGTCATTTCGTTTATTGTGTCACGAAATGGTCATTTTTGAGTTAAATAAAAATGTGTAAGTAACCAGGAAATATGTATTAGATCAGTTAATATGCGACTCAGAGTGATAATCCAATTTTTACTCGAACGTACTGTATATTCCAACAGATTTTTGCTACAGTAGGTTGTTGCTAATTAATCTAACTTCAATGAATGAGTTCACAAACATTTAAAATATTTTATAACTTTTCTTTCACTTGCAAGTAATTAAATTCAATATACTCTAATTTATTACTACTCCACAGTCTATCTCCATTTTAAAGTGTACTTCTATAATTTTTGCTACAGTTGGTCTTTGATAATTAATTTAACTTCAATTAATAAATCTATAAGCATTCAAAATATTTTATAACTTTTACTTTACTTACAAGTAATTAAATTCAATATACCCCAATTCATTAATATTCCGCAATCCATCTCCATTTAAAGGTGTCCTTCAATAATTTTCTACAACAGCAGGTGAGTTTAAAATCGTGATGGCAATTAATTTTAAATTCCTGGTGCTTCCCCAATATTCGATCGTTCGAAAATAATGAGATTCTTGACATCGAAGACTTTAATTTTCCTCTGCTGCGGAAAACGTTTAAAACCACGGGGTCAGAAAATTCCAGTTATAGACTCCCATTTTAGTTCTGCTCTAATTTAATAAAATATTTTGCTTTAAGTGGCTTCAAATTCACCTGAAAATTAGGCAGATGATAAATGAAGGAGTTTCAGTGGAGGCTGTTTCTACTGGAAAAAGATAAATGCTTTTTTATTCTTTTGTTTTATGAAGTATTAAAAAAGGAATATGAAAAATTGCGATTCATAATTTAAAAATGATTCAACTACTTACAAGTTGAATATTTAGCTTATTAATATTTTAAAAAGCCACTAATAAAGTAAAATAATAGAGAGAAATGGTTCATTTGTAAAAGCGGAGAAATGTTTTCTATACAAATCGTTGTAGAATTTTACTGAAAAGAGGACTGTATGTTGCTGGTTCTTAATAATACAAATTAATTACCAATTTGGTGCTGGTTTTAATTTTTATCGGACACACATATCCGAACGCAAGTTTCACAACACGCATTAAGAGAATTTTTCCTCTGCTTCCAGGATAATTTTTACGACGACGCAGAGCCCTCTCTATTTTACAAAAGTAACTGAATAAATATTTTAAGAATTTAAGGATTAAGCATACCACCACCATGAAGCCTCAAAGATGGTTAAAAAACACTAAATAATAATGTGCACAATAATATTTACACTGGGAGTAAATACACCTTATTTTCATACTTCTCTTTACGCGTCCATATTTAGTCTTTATTGTGACAACACGAACTTTTTGGTCAAGTCCAGGAAAAAGTTTGGTAATACGTCCAAGTGTCCCCTGCAATGGTGCCGAATTGTTCATGTGTACAAGTATCAAATCTCCAATCTTGAGATTAGGTATCGATTTCCACCATTTGGAACGCGGTTGCAATTGATGGAAATACTCTTTTGACCAACGGTCCTAGAATTGTTGATGACGTTTTTGAATGAGACGCCACCTTTCACTAAGACTCAAGTTTTTGCTTGGTTTCACTGGTTCAGGAAATTAGTGAATAGGACCACCAATCAAGAAATTCGCTGACATCAAGGCATTCAAATCACTTAGATCAGATGATAATGCAGTAAGAGCTCTGGAATTTAAACAAGACTCTTTATGAAGAAAAAGGAGTAAACCTCTTCGAAACTATGGAGTGAAGAGTTAGATAGTTTATTTAACATTTGTTTAGCCCTTTAAACTGCTGCTTCCCACAGACCTCCAAAATGTGGCGTATATGGAGGAATGAAAAACCAACCAATGCCTTAAATAAAACAGAAATCTTGCACTTTTTTTTCTCGACACACTAGAGCTATTTCCTTAAGGTGCCTGGCAGCTCCCTTAAAATTAGATCCATTATCAGAGATGATCTTACTCGGACAGCCTCTTCGAGAGATGAATTGGCGTAATGCAGCATGGAAACATGCAGTAGAAAGTTCAGAAACCAACTCAAGGTGTATGATTTTTATCGCTGCGCAGATGAAGAGGCAAATGTATGACTTGAATATGGCGACCGATCTTTTATGAGCATATTTGGCATAGATAAGACAGGCATATTCCTATCCTATGATTTCAAAAACAGGGATCTGCGTAATTCGAGTGGATGGTAGATCCCCCATTAATTGAGTAGAAGCCCTTAAATTCCCTTGAAGGTATTTTATGCATTTTCTAATTTGCTTGCGAACTGTAGAACGACCATCTACGAACCAAAACTTTTGTTGTATCAATGACAGTATAAGCTGTGAACCAGCATGAAGGTTAGTTACATGGTAATATAATAAGAACTTATTTGTAAATTCGTGGTTTTATGGTACCAGCATTGGATGCTTTTGGTCGTAGATTAAACATGTATGATTGGCTAGTCTGCCTCATACACCAATTATACCATTGCTGCTATCCAAAAACACATTTAAAGATAGCAATTTGCTCTCCCTTGGTAAATGATTTTCCCTCAAGTAAGTAATTCAATTCTGATGTAAACTCACATTTTTGGATTAAACTCCCACTATACGGATAATTGCCCAACAAGCTCTTTGATGTTAATCAACCTGAAATTATTGATGCAACTGGACCACTATTGCTTAGAAATCGTAAAATTTAAGCACACACAAGGATTTATTTTGAAAAGGAAGATATTTTAGTTATAAATTCAGGAAATGATACCACTTTTGTAGCACATGTATTAGTAGTAGTAATTTTCCTTTCGGAAACTATCTGGAAGATATGAGGCATCACTGATATAAAACTCTGAAATTTCATTTAAGGGCTGACTTAATCAGTCAGGACCATGAAGCACAAGTCATTACTCACAAGTTCAGATGGTAATACACCCCTTGTACCAAAAACAGCTGGATTGCAAGTTCCAGGAACGTGATACCATTTCACTGAGAAAATAGTTGTTTGCATTTTAGACACTCTATTTGCGACATGTTTGCCATCGATACGGTTCTGTTAACAGCCATGCTAGCGTTATATTGGAATCTCTCCAAGCGAGGGTGCTTTGGATTGGTGAGCGGATATCTCTCAAAACCACTTGCGAAACATCAGCAAGTAATAATGCTGCACATAACTTCAGACGAGGTAAAGATTGTGTCTTCAAGGGAGCAACTCTTGTTTTGGAGGTAAGTAACGAGACACAAACGTCTGAATTAGACAGAATACAACGCTCATAAACTACAGAACAGTATGCATTTTAATAGGCATCGCAGAATGTGTTGAACTCGATATTAACGCATATTGGATTTAGGACGCATCTTGGTATCTTGATTTGTTTGATAAGGTGAAGCTCTTTTTCAAATGAGATGCACATTTTATTCAGATCTTCAGGGATTGGCTTATCCCATGTAAGCTTATGCTTCCATAATTCTTGAAATAATATTTTCATAAATACTGCACATGGAGATATTGTTCCCAATGGATCTAACATAGAAAAACTTCAGATAATATTTCTCTTTTGCTATTCTCTTTTTTCTCTTCCATCAGTAATACTGATAATCTAAAGCTATCTGTTGTTGGATTCCAACTGATACCTAGAACCTTCACGTCATCTTCAGAATTAACAGGGATCATTTGCTGTTCATCTAACAATTGTTCAACAATTATGGGAAAATTCGACCTCCATTACCTCAGATTAAATCCTCCCTTTTTCATCATTTTCTTAAGTTGATCAACAAGTTCAACTGCTTCTTCCTCCGATGCAGCTCCAAATCATCAAAGCAGCATGGGAGGCTAAAGGATAATTACTCTTTTCGTCCAACGCCAGCTGTTGCATCGGTCTTGCAGAGAGAAATAGAGCGCAAGCTGTCCCATCTGTGAGCAAATTGAATTCAAGAACTAGATCTTCAGGAGCATTTCTCCAAAGAATCCGCTGCCAGTGTATATCACTCACGAAGTACCTTAACTTGGCGAAACATTTTTTCTACGTTAGCACACAATGCAACTAGGAAAGTTCTAAATCGAATTAAAATTGGATATGAATCTTGCTGTACGCGTCGGTCTATCATCAGTAAATCGTTGAGAGAAATTCCAGAGGATGAAGTACATGATGCGTCCAAAACAGCACGTAGTTTTGTAGTGCTACTGGATTCTCTCTAAACAGCGTGATGAGGTAAGTAGTATGCTTACCTTTTTGCGTAATCTGATTGAGGAACAAGTTCCACATGTCTCAGTTCTAGATATTCCTTCATAAATTGTCTATATTGTTCATATTTCACAGGCTTAGAAGTTAATGATTTTACTAAATAATTTAATCTACTAAGGTCTGACTGTCTAGAATCACCTAATTGGGATAGTGATGAATAGAAAGGCAATTTCACAATGTACCTTCCTGTTTCATCTCTAGAATTAGTTTTTACGAAATGTTCCTCACATGCCTTTTCGGCAGTTGTCAGTACATTTGCGACACTATTGACATTGATTACAGGCGCTTCTTCAGGTGCATTAACATTTCCTGCGATGATCCAACCAAGATCTGAACGAACGCAAAGGGTTTTGCTTCACCAGAAGAAAGCATCTGACCCTTTAACATCAGCAAAGCAATGTTTACACCAAGCAGAATGCCAATAGTAGAACTTTTATAAAAAAGTAGAATCAGCTAATTTTAAATCTCTAAACGGTTCAGACCAAGACGAATCTAAACTAACAAGTGGAAGTTTACCTGCAATTTTCTGTACAACATAAACAAATGTAGAAAAATAGGAAATGGATGTAAAATGAAGAGAAAAGCTAATTTGTGAAACACCCCGAATGGCAGTACATTCTTACATACGTGCTTATTAACTTATGTATGGATATATGTTTACACACACTCTATTTTGGAGTAATGCATTTTATATTGAGAGTTGAGGTAAAAAAAATTACGTATTGTTGACCGGCTACGCAAATCTAAATGTAAGGACGAGATAGAACTGACATTTATAAATGTATGAAATACAGAAACCTGTGAAGTGGTGAATCGTTATACTTGATGACACGTGGCATTTCATAATTTTAATTTATATTTACCTATCGCTCACCTGCAAGAAAAGTGACACATCTCGCAAAAATTAATTTTGCGTTTTATCCCACTAATAGGTCTGTCAAAGCTGCGTCTTGCTACAGAAAAAATTTCATAAGTGTAGTTATACGGAAAATCACTTTATTACGTTATATGTCCATTTGTGACCACAGAAGAGGGGTGGATTGTGTGGGGAGGTAAAATTGCTCAACCCTACAAACTTCATTCTTAAGGGTTTTATGCTTTTATGTTTGTTTTTATTCCTGCATGCAGAGCTAAGTGCTATAATTTCATGTTACTGTAAAATCATGCAAATTTTTCCCTTTTGCCTCTCCTGTGAAATTTACTTTTGCCGAGATGTGTCACTTTTCTTGCGGGTGAGCGATATGATATGGCACGTAATACTTAACGATAGACATGGATTAGAAAACAATCTATGGTGACAGATGCGACCGTGTCTCACACTTATATACTGCAGAAGAGAGAATTAATATAAAATAAAGCTTTTCGAACAGTTGGAAAAGTAGCAATAAAGTTTTTATAAGTGCAAGAGGGAATAAACCTACCATGTTGATCTTCGTTTCAAATATTTCATGTAATACTCCATTTCGTGAAAATTTTGATCGGTCAATTTTACAAAGTATCTATATCTCTTTTTCCAAAAAATAAAATTTAACGCAATTTTTGTTTTGTTAATAGTTTGATGAAAACTGTTAAGAAAAAGGAACATATTTCACAAGTCTACGATAGTTGTGTTGTTTAATTTTTTATAATTGATTTTTGTGTATTTTATAGCGCTGAATCCGAAAATGACCTTCATTCTTAGCCATCATCTCAGAATTTTTTGCCAATCTTAAATTTCAATGGTACAAAGTCATAAAATAGCGAAAATCTAATGCTGAAAGGTAGAGAAGATGGTTGGGTTTCTGAACTTTTGATAACTGACTTTTATATATTTTTAGCCGTAAATTCGAAATTGATCTTCATTTTTAATCATCATATCAGGATTTTTTATAAATGGTGAATTTCAAAGTCAAAAAATTGTGACATTCTGATACTATAAAAGAGATGTGATGGTTGCGTTTTTTAATTTTTCATAATTGATTTTTATGTACTTTCTAGCACTTAATCTGAAAATAAGCTTCATTTTTAACCATCACGTCAGAATTTTTTGCAAACCGTAAATTTCAAAGTTAAAAAAAAAAAAAAAAAAAAAAAAAAAAAAAGGGCGAAAATCTGATAGTAAATAAAATACATGTAAAACTATTTTTATTCAATTTAATTTTATTTAATTCAATAATTTCAATTTTAGGCTTATACTAGAGTTTCTTACAGCTAAACAATTCAGGGGTCCGATGAAGGACGGGGGAGAGATTCACTTTTAACTTTAATTTTTTTACTTTGAAATTTACGATTTGCGAAAAATCCTTACTTGATGGTTAAAGATTAATGTCATTTTCGGATTCAGCGCTAAAAAATACATAAAATACAAATATTAAATGCTAAAAAACACAACCATCACATCTATTTTACAGTAGTATCGGATTTTCGCTATTATTTGACTTTTTGATTTGGAAATTTATGATTTGCAACAAATCCTGACGTAGTGGTAAAAAGGGAATGCCATTTTTGGATTCAGTGCTACAAAATACATGGGAATCAATTATCAAAAGCTAAACAATATGACACAAACCAAATTTTGCAGGCTAGTGCATTTTGAAAGGAAATGTATCTTATACACTTAAAGCGGAAGTTAACCCTCTTGCTTTCAAATGTCCAAAAACGTCCTGTCATTTATTATACAAGTTCCCTGATCATGGAAAAAAACTATCATTGCATGAGTTGGTTGTGTGGTAGATACGTATAGTAGAATGTACCTCTTTAATAGCGATTACCTTCATTTTTATAAGTAACGGATTGGCTGCTTAAGGGAGATCATGATCATAAAGCTCAAACTTTTAAATAAAATATTTTCCTTATTTAGTCAACATTTTTTATGTAATATAATAAAACACACATACACAACATATATATTAAAACAAACATACATACATAAATAACGCCTGCATTCAACGATTAAGGCTAATGTCAGACGGACGTCTTTTTGCACGCTTTTTTCCTTACGTATTATCACTACACAATGCTAGCGGCATTGTGTAGGGATAATACGTAAGGAAAAAAGCGTGCAGAAAGACGTCCGTCTGACATTAGCCTAAGTGTATATATAAATATTATACCAAAATATATACAATAAATACAATAAACCCAACTGGGGGGGAAAATAGCCAGAGCCAGCAATCGAACCTGGGATCACAGCACGGGACCACAGCACAGGACCACAGAGAAGTGGCTGAGTGGTAGAGCAACAGCCTAGAACGCTGTGGTCCCGGGTTCGATTCCTGGCTAAGGCCAATTTTTCACTCCAGTTGGGTTTATTGTATGTATGTCTGTATAATATTTATATATACCTTTAACAGTTGAATGCAGGAGTTATTTATGTGTGTATGTGTGTTTTAATGCGTATTGTGTATGTGTGTTTTATCATATTATACATTGTAGATCGATGTAATAGTAAAATCTATTCATCGTTGTCCGGTCATCCAAGGCTGTGTGATAAATGGTTGATGACTTTCCCCAACATGGTTTATTAGTGAAAAATTGCAGAACCAGGCATTGGCCGGAATTGCTCAGTGGTAGAGCAACAGCCTAGAACGCTGTGGCCACAGGTTCGATTCCTGGCTCTGGCCAATTTTTCACTCCAGTTGGGTTTATTGTATTTATTGTATGTATGTCTGTAAAATATTTATATATATTTTTATTTTATATCGTTACAGCTAGTATCAATTTTCATCATTTCATATTTAAAACAAGAAAGGAAAATCCTTCGTCCAGCATATAATATAAAACACTTTCCATCACTTCCAGAATATTTTAACAAAACATCGCCGTTTAATAAGACAAAAGAATATACGTAAGTAAACATTGTTGAAAACGTATAGCACATTTGATAACCAAGTTTCAAAAGTTACTGCCCATACCTGGAATGATACTCCAATTCTTTTGAGCAACTTTGTCTATGATCTACAGATTTGTAAATATTCTACATAGTATGCTAAAACTTAGTTTAGTAAGAAGATGTATAACACAGTTGAAAATTCGCCTTCAGTAATTTCTACCAATAGACGGAAACGTACATGAATTCTTTTGTACAGCCCTGTATATTATATACAGTTTTTTTTATACTGGCCACATATTAAGAGGCTACTTCAGTCAAAGGAAAAGACGCATTCGCTAATGCTAATCCTATGGAAGAAATTTATAAAGATATCTCGGTCGCATTTCAATATTTTTAAATGATTTCTTTTGCATTGAATAGTTGAGATCGAGTTTTTTACTTTTTCGATTTTGATTGCAGGCATTTTTTATGAGGATGCTTTTACTTTCGAAATCGGTTCCGAAAATGAAAGTGTCCTCATAAGAAATACCTGTAAACAAAATCGAAAAAGTAAACAACGGCCTTTGTACAGATTAGTCTCAACTATTCAATGCAAAAGAAATCATTTTAAAATATTGAAATGCGACCGAGATATCTTTATAAATTTCTTCCATAGAATTAGCATTAGCGAACGGGTCTTTTCCTTTGACTGAAGTAGCCTCTTAAGCTGAAATTTAATTCAGGTAAAAACATGCTAAAAACTACAGAAATCGCACTTCCAGGAATAACTATTCATAGGCGCTCATGTATACAATTCTTTGCATAGCCCTGTATAAGATTTTATTTCTGTGCTACAAACATCTCTTAGTATACTAAATTTAGTTGAGCTTGAAAAAGCATAACTCAAATTAAAAAACACCTTCAAGCAATTCAAGCGTCTTCTTAATAATGATTACGAATTCCTTTGTGTAGCCCTTATGTACTCTATATAGACTTTATACACAACACATAGCATGCACAAATTTAGTTAAACTTAAAAACGTATATCATAACTGTAAACGCGCTTTCAGCAATCATCCCTAATAGACATTACTTCGAATGCAGCATTGTATCCGAAATTTCTATGTCCCTGTAAATTGTAAATGAACAATAACTACAAAAAACGTAATATTCTACTGCAAACAACCTGTAGTAAACCTCAGTAATGTATTTCAATATCATTATGTTTAAAATGATGCAAATTAATTGAAATTCGCCGCGAACATTTTTCTCCCGTAGATCATTATATGACCGAACACTTTGTGTGACCCTGTATATGAATGATAAATGCTTTGCACAAGATATTCTGCAAAACGCATGTATTAGAGCATCTCAGAAATTCAGATGACTTTTATTCTGTTTCTAGCAGAGTAACATGATTAAAATACGCTGCAAACGATTTTCCTTCATAGGCCATATTATAAATTTTGAGTTCCCCTGTGCGCTTACTGAAAGCGCTACGCATAACATATTCTACAGTAACTATATTTTTGTGCACCTCAGTAATGTATATAAATTTCATCTTATTTAACATATTGTAACACTATTAAAATACAACGCAAATGGTTTTTTCTCCATTGACCGTAATACAATTAAATATTTATGAGTGCCCCTATAAATGAACTATGAATGGTACACTCTTCATTTTTAATACCGAACAGGACATAGTGAAACCCCATAACGATATCAATTACAGGAAAATTCGAGTCTATTTACGCGAGTTCGAGGGCGGCCAGATGGCCAGACAGACCGACAGACAAAACCAATTCATAAACATTTTTCATCTATGTTGGAAAGTGTTAGAAACAGGTCTTATGGGTTGCAGTGTGACACATATTGTTTACTTTGAAATACATTGGTTTCACTTAGTCTGTCCGGAGCATTTATATATCTGGGAATCTAAAGGTTTTGGGCAATCGTTATCAGACTTAGATAAAATGTAAAACTGTCTGCGAACTCAAATAATTTCTTAAAAATTTTCTGCAAAAAATCGCCGTGCCCTTCCCGAGTCCTATATCGCCGCTACCAGCAAAAAAAAAATCTTCAATTTAGCTTTTTTAAATTTCTGCACAGCAATTTTTTTTCCCCTTGAACCCAGCAGCAGAATTTTTTTCTGCAGTCTGCAACACAAGTAGAAATTTTATAAGCAGCCTGCAGAACTTAAGGACAAACACCCTCTTTCCAATCCTTCACAATTGAGTTTTCGGAATTAGACTTTATTGAAAACAGGATAATATTTTCTAAGATATTAGAACCGAATTCCCTATTCGATTGCAAAAGAAATCGCCACAAATCGCGGAAAAATGCTAAACAAGCACATAAACATTCGCTAAAATGTCCAACCAAATAAACTTAATTCAAAAGAGATCGACATTTAACATTTTTTTTTAACACAAAATTTATTTTTAACCTGTTAAATTAATCTGTAAAGCCTAAAATAATCTGCAGCACCCGCTTCGGTGCTGCACTGTTTCTGCTACCGGCCCTAGCAGGAGAGAGAGAGAGAGAGAAAAGCATCGTACCTGCCGTTCCGGCATAAGTGCCGCACTTACAATATTTTCAAGTTTTAAACTCGTATGTGATGTGACGCTTCTTCCAAAAAATACTGTACCATAGTAGATGTCAAATAATTTCTAGCAAACTTTTTTTTTTCTTCAATTGAAAAATAGTCTGCAGATTTTCTCAAGAAACTGCGACATGTGTCACACTAATTCTCCACCCGGGGTCTTTATTTTTTTTTTTATTTTATTTTTTTATTTTAACAAAGAATCTGTAAAAAAAACATCAAAATTGTCTGCAAACTTTGAAAATTTTCTGCGAACGGCGTTCGCGTGTTCGTCTATATTATCTGACTCTGATCGTTATTCACAGTGGAGTTTTGGATCTAATGCCAACCTTAAAGCTATAAAACCGAAGTTAAATATTCAAAAGAAATAACGATTACATTGACTTGAAAGTAAAAAGCAATACATTCTTTTATTTTATCCCTATTGCATATAGTAATCTTAACAAATGTGAGTGGAAGAAAGGTGAAAAATAAAATACGATACATAATGCGAAATAAACCGAAAAAAGTAAAAAGAAAGAATGAATCGGTTTATCTGAGAGAAATGCAAATTCAACTAAACTCAGAACAAGTATCATAGCATCTTTTAGGTATGAGATAAAAATATCAAGCAAACAAGCTTTTAAAGTAGCACCACAATCTTTTAAAGAATTTTTATATGCGACTTGAAAGAATGAGCTTTATTTGAAACAAGATAGTTTGCTCGCGGTTTCATCTTTTACGCTTTTAAATGTTTTATATTTGAAAGTTTATGTTGAACCAGGGTGAATTTATTTCGAAATTTAAGTTCAAACAAATGTTTATTTTAATGTTTATCTTTAGAGCAGTGTTTCTCAATCCTTTTTGACACGCTCCACCTACGAAACTATACAACATTGATGCTTCCATATCCCTGTTGCATATATTTCATATTATTTAAAAAGTAAATTCTTATTCGCATGGAAGAAATCTGAAAAAACATTGACAATAACATGTTATTTCACAATTTTTTAGCTTGCCAAATAGGTAAATTACACTCCCAAATATTTTTATCATATAACTTTATAAATCCAACGAAGTCAAAAACCTTCACCTTTATATATAGAAGAGTATTGTTGTTTTTTGCCAACGTACCTCAACGTGAAAAAAAAAGTGTTATATGGTCTCCATTTTTATCTTTAAAAAATTTCTTATAAAAGCTTTTACATTTGACATTAAACTTTAAAGCACTGATACATTTTACAATTGATTTATGTAATTCTTTAAGAAAAGATTAAAAGTTTTTGAACACTAAACTTTCTCTATGAATGGCGCAATACACAAGAAGCATTTCTAGATTATCACCTTTATAAAGTTTAAGTAGCCATTTTTTTTCTCACCCTAATACACTTCTCTAATAACGAGCTTTCTCTTCCTCATTATTGCCAGTTGACCTTCATGTATAAATTTATATTAAATTTCAAGTATATGTCACAATGTATATTTATACAGGGTGCAAAGGAAAGTCCCTTTAACCTGAAAATACTTGAGAACGGAGAGAGCTACAGCTATGCAAGTGAGGTAACGGTATAGTAAAGCGACTACGCCTGATTTAATGCAAACGACAGCAGCGCCCCCTAGTGGCGAAATTTGGAAGAGAGCCATTGCAAATCGAAAACGAAAAGAGATGGAGCAAAATTTCCAGTTAGAAAGTTTTAGAGCATCAATTAATTAGTACGAAACGGCCTTTGGTTTACATGGATAAGATAAATCTTCGCCTGTATACCCAAAAATGTCCGAAATCGATGCATTCCATTTTGTGTAAACGTTTGAATGGAATAGCCAGAAGTATGAAGAAATACGCACAATTTATGGTATAAATGGGTACTTCTCTCAATACATTTTGTTAACATCACACACAAAAGAAAGCAAAAAAGACAAACTGTCTCACAGTGATAAAAAGTCAATATTCAGTATGTTCGAAAAGTTCGCCATTGTTCACGATAAACGTTTGTATTCGTGAGAGTAATTCTGCATGCGTCTATTGCAAGCCTCTTCAATACGACGACATAGATTTAATCCTTTCAAAGGCGGTAGCTAGACGGTCCAACCACCTAATTTTAATTCCAAAACTGACAAATGGCACCAAGAATATTTTAATAGAATTTTGCTTTTGTAATAAAAGTGCAAATTAGCGGGTTTTTATTTTCTAAGAAATTCGTTTGAATATTCTGATGTCAGTCAATTATTTCACCTGTTTAAGAACTGAATTCTTCTGCCCCTGAAAGGGTTAATCTAAACTTTTAAATGCATTGGAAATTACATTTTTACAGACATTACAGCACAGCAGAACGCCACAATCTGCAATTGTGCATTATTACATTTTCGGAATGTGAATATGCAAAATAGAATCGTCGTTCATTGATTTTGGACATTTTTGGGTATACAGGCGACGATTTATCTTATCTGTGTGGACCAAATGTCGTTTCGTACTAACTAATTGATGCTCTAAAACTTTCTAATTGGAAATTTTGCTCTATCTCTTTTCGTTTTCGACTTGCAATGTCTATCGTCCAAATTTCACCACTAGGGGCGCTGCTGTCGTTTGCATTAAGTCGGGCGTAGTCGCTTTACTATAGCTTTACCTCTACTGCATAGCTGTAGCTCTCTCCGTTCACAAGTATTTTCAGGTTAAAGGGACTTTCCTTTGTACCCTGTATACTGTGTATGATATTTGATTTAGAGACATGAGGAATTTACTATTCACCCACCTATTTCCTGTTGTGATGCTTTCATAAGGCTTTTTATAGGGTTGTTAGCACGCTTTTTAGATATTTTAAATAATTTTTGCGTTAAATCTATTTCAAGGTTAGACATTAGAAATATCCATAAATATTTCCATGGGTAAAAGTTATTTCCTTTTATAGGGTTGGTAGTATATTACCTAGTTTGAATAATTTAAATACTTTTTACGTTAATTGTATCCCAGGTAGTCAGTTTTATAATAGACTTAAGCAGTTTTCTGTGAATAAGCTCTTTTATTTAACGCAGGACTGTTCAACTTTCCAATAAGGGCGGGCGAATCTTATTGAATGTCAAACATTCAAAGGCGCCATTTATGCATATATGGAAATATAAAACAGTATTATCTCACTCTAGTAAGAGACAGGTTTGCCAATTTTGACTCCTTTTTATTCCAGAAATTCCGAAAGAAATATTTTTACTTTAAGTAAGCTTAAAATGTCTGTCATTAAATAAAGCAAAAATTACTGTTTAGAATTTCCAGTATGAATTCGGTTCTTCTGAATAAAAAAGGAAACCACTCTAGCAACCATGGTATGAAGCAATCACATGGAGGTGTCGTATAAGCAACAGTGGATCTAGCCCTCCATTTCGACGGTGGGTCATGACTCTTTTCTTTTTCTTTCTTTCTTTCTTTTTTTTTGGGGGGGGGGGAGGGGGGGTGTCACATCTCTCAATAAACATTTTGTATTGTAGGCTGTTCCCATATCCGAAATTTAAACTTTTCGGATACTTTTGCAAATACATTTTCATTCGTAAATACAAAAAAAAAAAAAAAAAAAAAAAAAATTGCATTGATATTCGAAAAAATTTACAGAATTTACAGATTTTATTCAGATACAAAGAAATTGAAGAATTTTCCATTTTGTTCAAAGACAAAGAATCGTCCAGAAAATGAGCATTTTAAACCAATATTTAGGACTTAACAGCTAGCTACAGAAATGCCGGCATGAGGGAGCAGTTGGCCGTCGCGTCCTGAAATTCAGTGTAAAACACCGCATTTTACGTAGTTTTCCGAAAGATTCTTTGCCTTTATCAAGAAAGGGAAAACGCTAATTAATCACATAGTTTTGGAATATGGACACTTGCATCTGATATTAGAAATGATTTCATGAATGTGCTAGAAATTACCTACTTTGGATTTGAGTAAGCTTTAAGCCCTTAATTCACACGCCCGTGATATTTACGGACTGTGTCTTTTATTCAGTGGTGTAGAATATTCCCACCAGTTTTATAAAATTGTGTAATTGGCTTTATTATGGTATCATTTTACCTGTCATTAAATAAGGTGAATATTTATTTTTCAAAAAAGTGGTGCCAATAAGCATTTTGAATTTTTAAAACGTAATTTAATGCGACCATTAAGGAGTTAAAAAGTCAGAAATATTCGCAATGTTTGCAAGGGGAAATTTTGAAAGAATTTAATAACTATTTCATTTAAGAAATATTCTTTAGAAATTTTCTTCGGTCAGAGGGGGGTCGTGACTCCCGTGACCTTCCCTTGGATCCGCCATTGCGTATAAGATCCACATACACCTTACAACGTGGCACTTAAAGCCCACTACTATCCAGAGCACAACATGAAAAAATCTGCAGAAAAAGCATAAATCGTAGCAAATTTAGCATTACATTTTCGTGGGAGTGGCCTATCAAAATATTTTGTAGAGAAAAGAGCCGAAAATTTAACGCCTATAATAACAAATAATGTGGAACACTGATGATTTGAAAGAAGCATCTTTTAAAATGGATTTGTATTTTGAAAATTCCAGGTAATAGATATCACTCGAAAGGGCACCATGGTACTCTTTAGACGGACCTCTGATGTAAGGTATTGTAGAGAGAATATACATACAAGTCTCATTCAATAAATAATAGTCCAAAAAGTTATACAAAATTCTAAAAGTCAACGTTAACAAAAAATATATAAGTTCTAAATAAAAAAATGGTGTTTAACACGTTCACGCCTGCGCGGTGGGTCACACTCGACTGTCTCAGAGCTGCAAAGTCTCCGGGTTTTTGGATACCAATATTTTAATACAGAAAATGTTGTTTTATTCAATTAGAACAATTGCGCGATTTAAAAGAACAACGCTTTCTCTAAAATAACAATGGTGTGCAAAATGCCGGAGACTTGACTACTCTCAGACAATCGAGTGTGACCCACCGCGCCGGCGTGAACGTGTTAAATATCATTAAAGAATTTCATGCGATTATTCCAGTTAAAGCTGTGTTTTGAACATTTTTATAAGGACAGTTTGCAAACTGAAAAACAAACTTTTTTTTCATTTTATTTATTAAATCAGAATATATTACTCTTATTTCTAGTCTATAACATTTCTTTAAAAAAAAAGACACAAATAAACAGACAGTGAATGGTTTAATAACAAACCTGGATTGGATTTTGCAATTTACATTCTCTACATATTTTGAACAAGTAAAAAATTAAAGCCGCGTTTCCATTTTTTTGGGGATACCTCATATAACTACACATACATATTTCTCCGCAAATTTATAAATTTACGCATTTCTACTTTATTGTACCTCCAGCTATTTATACATTAATAGTTTTCTCCCGAAAGAATCGCCAGTCAGTTTGTCTTTTTCTAAAAATCCGAATTACTTATACGAAAATTTTTCATGGTGGTGTAGTATATTCTCGCTTGTTTAACTGTTGGAAAATAATTTATTTTATTCTTTTCCATAATATTTACGATTTAAATTATTAAGACCATTACATTTCAGTTTCCTCTTTGTCATCTGCAAAGAATTAGTCAATAATATGGATAGAAGCTATCAATTCAGACAAAATTATTATTTTTTAATTTTTCTCTAGTGAGGAAATGTTTCTTCATTTTTCATGGCGATTTTTTATTTTTGAGAGCAATTCTCCTAAAAGACTATCATTATTTAGAAAATCATTGAAATTTATTGAAAATTTAAGTGAAGCAATTTTAGTCAATATACGTTGAAATGTCACAAAAGAAGTTTATAATTTAAAAGTGCGAAGCAAATTTTAATACAAATTATGTAAAATAAAATATTTCTGTTGAATAGAAATTTGTGATTTAAATTTGTTTTAAAAAAGAATGATCAACGTTAGATAACACAAATGAATGTATACAAAAGGTGCATACAGCTGTTCCGGGGTTTCTAAAGTTCCACCATCAGTGCTAAATTAAAAATTAAGGGCTAAAACAAACCGAGCCAGAGAGACGTACCTCACAGTTCGACCGTCCAAGGCGAAATAGCAATGAGCGTCTGAAAACAATAGCGGAGTCAAACTTTCACGCGCATACGAGAAGCCAATTAAATGTACTGTACCATTCTGGGTGATCTTAAGCAGAAAGGAGAAAAAGGGGTAAGGGGAAGGAAAGAGAGCCAGTCAGAGAAATAGGAGCCATACTTTTGAAAAATTGAGCGTACTGGACAAATTGTTAACAAAACTGTTAGAATTATTCCATATATGATAAGTTTCCCAAAAATCTAAATATTAAATTAATGAGCATTTCTGTATTATAGAACCTTCGGAAAATTTAAAATTGTGATTGATAGAACAGCAGTGGTTAGTATTACCGGATCGTTTAATGTCACAGTTTTTAACACGAGCTTTGTGCTCCCCCAAGCGAATACTGAAAGGTCTCTCCGTTTTACAAATGCTTATTTTATCGCATTCGCAAGATATCTTGTAAATTCCCTAATGTGGAAATCTGTCTATAGGATGTTTGAGGTTTGTGAATTGGATTTTGTTAAAAGGAGTATGAACTACCTTAAAATCAAATTTTAACAAGACTTTAGAAATTCGATGTCTAATTGTCTGAAAATATGGAATTATAATTCGATTTTCACTGCGGACAGTGTTATCGTTGGAATGGGTACGTTTACTTAGTTTATTATGAATAGAATCGACGATTACAACCGAAAAACTCCGGTCGATGGCAATGGATTTAATGTAGTCTAATTCTGCTTGAGTAAGCTATCAGGAAGAGCAGACATCTAAGGCCCGGTGAACATAAGTGTTGTAGGCAGCCAACCGCGATTAGGGGGATGAGAAGAAATGCGATGTGAGAGTAATATTTTTTTATCAGTTTCATCTATGGAAAATATTTTTACCCCCCAATACTATCAATTCTCTTTTACTTAATATTTGAAATGTGAAATAGAGTATAAGGAAATCCCTGTAAGGAATTTTTACATCTATTGTGGGTAACGTGGAAAGAGGTTATTGTACATTTTCGTTTATGGCTGGTTATATTATATGTTCCTAGATTAAAAAACATCTGTCTTTATTTACAGCGTAGTGAAACCTATTAAAATGTAGTGAAAGAAATAGTTGTTCTCTATAATTACTGTTAAACAATTGGTGCACAAATTATGGCATCATTTAAATAATTAAACAAGAGTATTCTGTCAGAAATAAACATAATTATAAAATAGACATGTGCAAAATCACATGCATGTCTGTTATGCCTGGAAAATAAATGATATAAAAATCAGAGGGATATAATAAGATATCTTTAATAGTTAAGCTGTGTTTAAAAGTTATTTTAAATATTTTAAATATTTTTTAAGTAAAAGTTTAACTGCTGTGAAACTACAGAAATCGTTCTAGTTTATAGAGAGTTTTAGTTCAATTTAATCTTTAATGATTCGCGCTTAAATATAAACTCATATCCAAAATATAATCTCATTTAGAAAACAAAAAGTAACGAAAAATGCCATTCTATGCTCATTTAACGGAAATCTCATTAATAAATTGTGAAAATTCCAGCATAGCAGCGCCACCTATTGGCCGATTAACACCAAAACCTAATCAGCAAGAACTTGTGTCAATGTCTAACTAAATCTGAAGTTAGAGGAAAATTCGTGCATTAGTTCTTGAGATAGAGCTATTGCGGGAATCGTGAAAAATGCAGCACAGCAGCGCATGGGCGATTTACACCAACACGTAATCAGAAACCAAGTCATGTTAACTACTAACTGAATCTGAAGTTTGATGAAAATCCGTGCACCAGTTCTTGAGATAGAGCTATTGCGGAAATCGTGTAAATCCTGCAAAATGCAGCATAGCAGCGCCACCTGTTGAGCGATTTACACCAAAAATATATAAAACGTCGATTCATGTCATGGACTAACTGAATCTGAAGTTTTATGAAAATCCGTGCATTAGTTCTAGAGATTGAGCTATTGTGAAAATCGGGAAAAATGCTGCATAGCAGCACCACCTGTTGAGCGATTTACACCAAAAACTAATCAGCACCAATTTATATCAGGTACTAACTGAATATAAACTTTTATTAAATTCCGCTCATTAGTTCTTGGATAGAGCCCCACAAAATTTGTGTCACACACACACACACACAGACAGACTCACATACAGACATTTTTTAAAAACATGTTTTTATGGTTCTATGACACCTAAAACATGTAAATCCGTCGAAAACCGGAATTCGAAAATTTTTATGAATCCAATACTTTCTTCTTGTAAAGATAGAAGAAAGTAAAAAGTTACTGGTACAAACGATTGGAAATAAAGTCTACTTTTAAATGATGTATATAAAATTTGCTTAGCGGTTTATCTATAAATGAAAACCAGACCAAACTTTGTTTTTTCAATGGCAACACCCAATTTTGACAATATATTTTAAATATTCGGTTCAAACTATGCATAGAAACGAAAATCCATTTTGATGATACGTTTTTGAATTATAAACATTCAAAATATAGAGCTTCTAATGTTAAATTACATTTTTATTATTGTCTGCTGACATTATAATCCTAATGTGATAATTTGTTGTGTGGTTATAATGCTAGAAAACCCAAACATAAATACATTGAATTTTTAATGTTAAAAAATTTATAACATGAATTATGAAATTAATACTCGAAAAAAAATGAGAATTGCAACCTACCATTTTTTTGAAAGATTTATATTTATTATGTCGTACTCCGTAATGTCCGTGATAGAGTAGCCTAAAAACAAATTTTCAGGAAATTCGTATGATTAGTTTCAGAGAAATTAATTATTTTAAAATGAGCTTATTTTAGGGGCTGTATCCAAATGAAAGTTCGGTACTCGATTGTTGAAATGCTACAGAATGACTATGTCACTTCTATTAATGTATTATTTCTTGCCAATAGGACCGTTTCACTTGCTCAACCCTTAAATGCCTGGTGTTGCTTTTCGACAATATACCCATTTTATGCTCTAAAATACTATTAGAATAATATTGAATCTATAATGCCTAATGTTGTCAATAGAATACATTCTGAAAATATTATTAAATCTATTTTCAACATGTAGATGGCAACACATGTGCTGTTTAAGAATAAAGATAGATTTACTTTTTCAATTGTTGCTACTTGTTCTTTTTGTTTTGTTTGGGAGCTTGCGAAATACCCTATTTTGGCCTGCAGTGAGCAAGTGAAATTTATTTCTTATTCTAGTTTCTAAAATTCTTGTGTGTTTAATATTATAGAATTTTATCAAGGCAAATTATTTTTTCCAATTAAACACCAGTATTGCCGATTAGTAACAAACTCTTTTATAGACGTAAACTATACTTAAAACAAAATATGATTTTTTTAAGTATTTTTCCTATGTTTTATTTAAAAAATGAAAGCCGAAAAACATTATTACAATGATTTTTGAAAACTCAGGCATTTACGGGTTAATATGTTTCGACTATAGTCAGTCCAAATGTTTCAATACAATGAGGCAAAAATATATTTTTTCAAATTACGTTTTTCTGCGCATAGACCATCATTTTGATGTTTTTTAATCATAATTCGAAAGTTACTTGGAAGAAAGCTTTAAATCGAGAATTCGTATAATGCATGACAAAATAAATATAAATCTATCGAAAAAATTGTAAGTTGTCATTCATACTTTTTTTCGAATATAAATTTCATAATTCATATTATAATTTTTTTTAATTAGAAGTTCAACGAATTTATTTTTGGGTTTTTTAGTATTATAACCTCACAAAAATTTATTAGAAGATTTAACATTCTAAATTTGAAGTGTTTGCAATTCAAAAACTTATCATCCAAATGACTTGAAATTTCGTTTCTAAGCATAATCTGAACCGAAGATTTAAAATATATTGTCGAAATTCGGTGTTATCACTGAATAAAAAAAACAAATTTTGGTCTGGTTATGATTTATAGATGGTCTCCTAAGCAAATTTTATATGCATCATTTAAAAGTAGACTTAATTTACAATCGTTTGGTACCAGCAACTTTCTTCTGTTATAATTAATTGCGGAGTTATTAGGGGGTGTTTACTTTTTTTTCCACGGCTGTAAATTTATGAAATTTAGAGTGCGAAAAGACAAGCTAACAAAAGTTATAGGCCATTCAAGCTAATTTGGAACGTGTTATAAATTAAAAATTAGTTAACGAACAATAAGCGCTACACTTACCATTTCAATAGGATACAGGCTGTAGTAAAAATCAATAAATAACATGTATCGAAACTTCATGGCAGGCAATCTAAGTGCATTTACAAAATTTAGAATGCGAATAGATAAAAGGAACAGAAGTTATAGGCATTTTCAAACTATTTTGCGAAATGTTATAGATTAAAAATTGATTACTGTAAAACATTTATTTTCGCGAGTCGTAATTTTCGCGAAAATGAAGATATCGGTGATTTCGCGAGCTGAAAATTTCGCGAATTTTACATGAACAGAACCGAAAGTTGAAAAATCCCGAAACTACCTAAATAGAACCCCTTTTGCATAAGGCATTTAAAGAAAATTCCCTTTGTCCGAAAAGTTTTTTCTATTAATTGTATTATTGTTTTTATTCAAGAAATAGTTGTAAGTATTTAAGAAATTTGTGTACTTATTTCTTATTTAAGTAACTGTAATCATTAAATATTGGATAAGTGAAAATTTTCTGATTTTTTATTATTATTTGAGGGGGGTGGGGATATTTCGCGAGGCTTAAATTTTCGCGATTACGACGGGCTCGCCAAGATCGCGAAAATTAAAGCCTCGCAAAAATAAGAGCTTTTCCAGTATCTATTGCACAATAAGCGTTATGCATATCATTTCAATACGGTACATGTTATAGTAAACGCCACTAACGTGTATCAACTTCATGGTAATCATACTAAATTTACGGAATTTAGAGTGCTAATAGAGAAAGCAAACAGAAGTTATAGACACTTTCAAACTATTTTGCGAAGTTTTATAGATTAACCCCTTTGGAACGAGCGTCGTTTACAGAATTTTTAATCTTTTATCACCGGATTTTCAAAACAGAAAGTTTCGGCTAATTAAATCGGGAAAATGCTCTGATTAAATAAGGTGAAATTTACAATAAAAATTTACTGGTGAGAATTATCACGGATTCTGAGCACCTTACGCAGTGTGTATACCGGTCGCTCGTCCCCAAGGGGTTAAAAAATGATTATCTATCTCATAATAAGCATTATGCATATCATTTCAATACGGTACATGTTATACGGTAAACGCCACTAACATGTATCAACTTCATGGTAATCTAACTAAATGTACGGAATTTACAGTGCTAATAGCGAACAAACAAATTTAGAGTGCTAATAGAGCAAACAGAAGTTATAGACACTTTCAAACTATTTTTCGAACTGTTGCAGATTAAAAATTGGCTACCTAAAAAGAAACCCAGATTGAACAATTGTAAGACATATTACAATAAAAAATGAATACCGAAATAAAGATCATATACGAAAGGCTACTGAAGAAAAGACGCTAAATTAGAATTTTTCATCGTTTTTAAATAATGCGTCAAATATGAATTTCCCTTTTCACCTATGGCATATTGGCTCTATTTACAATTATTGAAGCCAAAATAAAAAGAAATTGAAATTACAAATAATTGTATATGATCTGTGTAATAGATTTCCTTTTTAATTTTATTTTGATGTAAATTCAAATTATCAAAATGCCCATTCAAAAGTTACCAAGAAGCTCTTTGTAAAGTAAATTACAGCCCTCCACATATAAAGTAAAAAAGAAAAGATTTTTTTTTTCTGAGATGGGCCTTTATTGTCTTGCTTATAGTAGTCATACGAAGTTTTATTCGCCGCTATTAGTAACACATTTTCACTACTTCATTTTAATTTGATTTCTACTGCTATGGTATTTTATGAATATGAAATGATCTACGAAAATATAATACGAAGAAAAAAAAATAGTGGTCTAAATGTTAAATAATGCATTAAATAAAAGTTTTTCTTTCTACCACATGGCATATATGGCTCATTTCACAGTGAATGGCGATAGAATAAATAGAAGCGAAAATCGAAAATGTCAGAAATTTATTTCTGAAAGAAAAGACATGACAAGAAAAAGTACACAAGACAAGAAAAAGTTTTCTCGAATAGTTTCGTATTTTTTAAAAGAAAGAAAAAACAATGAAAAGTGGAGAGATTTATGACGTGACATTAAAAAGTAAATATCAGTATTAGGAACAACTAATGCATTGGTATGTTTTAAAAACCTTTGGACGCACAAGAAATCATTTTGGACTGCTTCCAGTGCTTTTTTCTTTGAGATTTTTAATATAAAATATCATGTGAAACTATATTAAATTGTGTTTAATGAGTATTTACTTTTATTAATAAGTAAGGAAATGGAATTTTCATTGTTGAAATAAATATATTCTTTATTTTTTATTTGAGTTCATACTGTACAACAGATTTTTTACGTTTTCGTAAATTTCAGCAATAATTTTGTTTGAAGGAGAAGTTGCACTATAAAATTGCATTAAATGTGTACTTCTCTAATTGTAAAATTAATTTTCAAAGCAGGTGGTTTTAAAGATTCAGATACAATAATGCGCCATGGTATAAGTTAAAAATAGTAAACACAAATTTAAATTTTCCTAACTATATATGCGTATTAGGGTGTCCAAAAAACCCAGACACATTTAAAAATTCAATATAAAATCAAGTAAGGTTAGTTGGGGTAACTGGAACCACGAGGTAACTGGGCCATAGACTCTTTTATAAAAAACTGTTGGTGTTTTTAAGTTTTAGCTTTTGTGAACAACCCCCTTCATCTCTACTTCCTAAAACAAAGTGTATCAATTCAATCTTAACTCTCATTTTGCTGTGATAGGTTGTCAAAAATTTACGTTTCTTTTTTTAAAAACAACGTCAATATGGTTGAACTTCCTCGGCTTTTTATTAAAATACTGTAAGTACTTTTATTAAACAATCTTTTTTTAAAAAGATTAGACATATAAATATTACTACATTAATATTATTAGGTATCTATACATATTTACTTCATGTTTCAAATGTAAGCCCGGTGTCCCAGTTACCCCATAAATGTTTCAAGAATGGGGTAATTGGGACATGTATCTGGGGTAACTGGACCATGCTGGATCCAGTTACCCCAGTAGTTATAAATAATTTTTTTGTGTTTCTCTTACTACGGAAAGTAAATTTCTCGATTGTTTTTTGCTCACAATAAAGAAAATGATAGAATACCTTATTAAAATTACTTAATGAAATTTTAAAAAAAAGCATATTGAGTGGTATAAAAAAAAAATTTCTTGACCCCTTGAGAGGCGGTGATGCCGTTATGGCATCACTCAATTTTAATTCCTAATTACCACATTGGCGCCTGAATTTTATGATGAAAATTTCACCTTTATTAAGTACGCGAAAATATACTTTTACTTGTTTTCAGATAGATTCTCTTGTAAATATTGGTGTCAGTAAATTATTTCAACATTTTACGAATGCAAGTACCTTGCCCCTGAAAGTGAGATAGCCAGACCTTGAAATTGTACTATAACCAGGAGTCGCATTCTATAGGGAAACTTTTATCGTTCCTACCACTATTTTGAACAAAATATCTTCATCGCACCTTTCTTTAAGGGTTCTGGTATAGGAACAATAAAATTTTCCCTATATAATGCGATTCCTGGATAAAGATAAAGTACTTACGTAGCCGTTTGTTCATAGATTTACCTTGCTATTTTTTTCCTTAAAATACCTATGTGATTTTTATACTAAAGTACATAAGTACTTACTTAAGTTTATGTTTTTGGTATAAATAAATCTAATATTTTCACTTTTAGTGCTTTTTTTAGACATATTGACAGCAAAGGTTTCTCTTACAACGCTGTTTATTGATATATAATTTACATGATCTGCCTGGTTTAAATTTTTTTAAGTTGTTTACAATTTTTCAAATAGGACCCTATATCCGATATGAAAAAATATAAACGCGTGTGGAACATAGAACCCCCCTGGTCCAGTTACCCCATTTTTGGGGGCAACTGGACCCACGAGGAAAGAAAGATGAAGTATGCATATTTTTATATTTTTAAATATTAAAATGTAACTTTGAGCATTTCTGTCTGATAGAGGGAACCTAATTGAACACATTTACAGAAGTCCAGACTTTAATTAAAATGAACATTAGCTTTTTGAAGCTGAATTGTCAGAAGCTCTAGAGACACATTGTAAAATCATGGCCCAGTTACCCCAACTAACCTTAATTGTCGTACAGGAGTGCGGTTTCTAGTAAAATGCTTCGCACGATAAAATGTTTTCTTCACGCGAATGAAAGTAATTAGAACTTAGATCATATATTACGCCCTTTGTCCTTATGTTTGGTTTCAAACATGCATTTTTTTTTAAATTTTCGTATTAGTTTTGACGCTGTGACACGAAAATGACGACTCCCAACAAAAAAGCTAATTGTGTAGGTTGGTACTTCGAAACCAAATTGAAACTAATCTGAAAATCAGAATAAACGTATGTTTGAAACCAAACTTTGAAACATGTGGTGCCATCTGTGGTCAAAGTTAGGAACTTGTTTTTTTATTAGCTTGAAGAAAACTTTTCATCATCGTAAGAAGCATTTTAGTCCAAAACGCACCCCTGTACGATAATTACGTGATTTTATATTGCATTTTAAAATATGTCAGAGACTTTTGGGACTCCCTGTAGGTTTAAGTTTCCTCGAGTGGGAAAAGTAAATTTACAAATTTTGTATTTTCATGTATTAATACCAAAAATGTATTTTGGTTTCCTTTATGTTGTTATATCAATTAAGGTGATCAATCAACTTGTCTTTACAATGTACACCGGCCTCCAAAAGTTAAGGAACAGTGACCGGAAGCTTTCGATTCTACACTGTTTGCCGAATATCTACAATAATTCTTGGACAATTGTCCTTGAACTTCAAGGATGTAAAGAGTATTTTTTCAGTGAAGATTTATTCGCGGGGATAATTAGGGGGACAACAATAAATTTAATAAGAAAATAATGTTTGCGTTCACACATGTAACAGAAAAAGCTCAAAATAGTCTACTGTATTCAAGATACTCAATTGTAGCAAATGATTTTGTGAGTCCTGTGCAACGGTCGTGTACATTTGCGTAAGTATAACACGTATATTCTTGAAGGTGTTAACGTTTGAGTGAAAAATTTAACTGCTTTTTGTTTATAGAATACAGAGCTTTCAACCAAATTTAACACCACTTTCCGAAAACTTGAAAAAGAACCGTATATTGCATTTAAAGCATGAATATATTGAATATTTGATAAGATATGAGCGTTTGTAATGATTTTTAACTGCGCATGGGTGAAAGATTCCAAAATTTTTATTTCATAATTTGGTAGTCCGCTATTTAGGACAACGTATGCAAAAAGCCCAGTCAAGTATCACCAAAAATTCTGAAAGATAGGCGTGATATAGTGAGCTTCTTTCTAACAGCAGCTTTATTATAAGAGATATTCCACATTTTGTCAACCAGAAAGCAATTTGCCAACCACTGTACTTTTTTCAGTTTTCACAATATTTGACTGGACGTTTTATATGTGTTGTCCTAAATATCTGGCTACCAAATTATGAAATAAAAATTTTGGAATCTTTCACGCATGCACAGTTAAAAATGCAGCCTAAACTTGGAAAAAACTGATTTTTTTTTCTGTTTTATGAGCATTTGAATAGCGTTAAGGTTTTACGAGTAACCCTATCTAAGCCGGAAATTTTTATTTGAAGCCAATCAAAAGCTCGACTCAAACTTGAAAAAATTATTTTTGTCAACTCGAAAGCGGTCTCAATCCGACGTAAAAACGTTTGTCGACTCGAATCCAATGCGAAATCCCAAATTAAAGAAAACTAATTCCAAATTTTATTGCAACTATGCAAAAATCGGATACACTCCTGTCTCTAATATTATTCTTTTTTTATGGAGCGATCGAATCTGCATGCTTATTTTTATTAAAACATAATAAAACTTGCGAAAACGGAAATTGTCTATAAGGAAATACTGCCTTAAGCGGAAAAATGTCGCGTTCTCAACGGAGGAACACCATGAAATTATAACTATTTGAATGATAGAAAACTGTCTAAAACGATTTTTTTCTTGCTTCCGATTTCGCGGTACCTCCCGATCCGTAATATCAGCTTTTACTGTATATTACACAACCCCGACCTTATTCGTGGTTCAGATCTGATTTCTTGTAAGATTGAGTTACGCGAGACTATTGTAGTATTCTGGTGCGGAGTAATAAATTAAAAATATATGAGAAACTTTATATTATATTCGTAAATAAAATGTCTTCTATAAAATAAATCCAACTTAGATTTCTTCACATGATCTTTCGCCGTTGGGAATTTTGAATACGATCAAATATAGTTTTCCGATGATTACAGATATAATATAATGAGATCCGGAGAAGCAAAGCAAACGGAGACACGTATAACATTAATTTTTCTGTCACTTTCATCAGTCCAGGATTCCTTGAAATATTTATTTCGCTGAGAATTACGGTTTTATATTATACGAACTTATAGAGGAAAAAAATATATGTGTTTACGAATAAGCGATCATTGAAATGAAAAATGTTCGGGAAGGAATGTTTAAGAATGTTTAGGAAATTAAAACTAGAGATTGACCAAAAATTCAAAATCTGGTTTTCAAAATCTGAGTTTCGCTGAAAGCAACTTTTCTGTGAAATGCTGCCGAAAATTCGGCCGAACCTAAACTCGACCGAAACTATCTGTATTACAAAAATCTCGTTTCTTCCTTCAGAAAATTTTAATATTATTCATTGATTTGAGCTGTATTGACTCAAATTAGATACTCTTTATTTCTTGCTATGAACTTCACAGTTTATAATTATCAATCATGACTGACTTAAAACGTGAGTGCAAATTATAAAGCAAGCAATGCATATATGACTTTAAGGAAGTTCTTGTATAACATATGATCATTTACAAAAATCATTATAAAAAATAAATCGATGTATATATACCTAAAACATTTTTTAATTAGATGAAATTCGTATAATTAGAAAATCATTTTGTGTTGTAGATGAATTAATTAGATTTTATTTTATATAGAAATAAAATTTTTGGTCAGAGTCACAGAGAGCCATCTTGGGCCACACGTATAATTACACGTGTTATTAGTTAATAATTCTGTATATTTATTTACGTATACATTAATCACTAAAAAAATATTTTTGGACATTTTTGTTTTCGCGTTTTCGACCGAAAATAAGATTACTGAAATTCGGTTTCGGTTTCGGGCATAAAAACTACTTTCGGTCGATCCTTAATTAAAACGAATAAAAAACTTAAGGTAGAAAAATAAATTATTTCAAAATAACAGTTTTTATTATTTCATTAGAAGATGTGTGTTTAAAAATTAAACAAACAAAAAAACTTTTAAATTATCGGGATTTTTTTTCAGTGTAAAATTTTAATTTACATAATAGCTTTAAGAGTATTGAACATTTATTACAATAAATGCTAAAAATAAATGCTAAAATTTAACACAAAACATGTATATTATTTCTAAATTTCTCAAGTTTTCCACCAGTTTCATTTATCTATTTGTTTTCCCTTGTAAGACATCATTTCTTTTTGTTTATCTTATTTATTTATTTTTAGTATAACAATTCATAAATTAACAAATATTGCTGGTTATTTTATAGGTCACATTTTCTTGTTTCTGAAGAACTATTCCTGATTAATTCTTTACAATTTTATAGCTACATGTAAATTGTCAATTAATTTGATTTGTAAATAACAAATATCATCAAGATTCAAAGAACAATCTCAAAATTCATCGGCAGCTGTTTGACAAGTGTCACTAAATTTTTTAACAATTTCCAACAAAGTTGAAAAGTGTTTATGAATTCGGTTTGTCTGTCTGGCTGTCTGTCCGTCCGTGCTCTAACTGGCGTAACTATATTCCGATTGCCATGAAATTGATAGATGTTATTCGGTATCACTGTGGTATGTTTGATATTGCACATGATGTGTATAGCATTTACGGTTAATTTACAGAAACACTCAAAAGAATTTCGTTACATTACGGTCTATGGTGAAAAATCGTTTGCGATGTATTTTAATAATATTACAGTATTTTAAACATACTGAAATTTATATATATACTGAGGTAAACTACACAGAGCTTACTGTAGAATATGGTGTGCATAGAATATATCGTTCATTTACAGGGACACACAAAAGAATTTGGCTACAGAAGAAACTGAACTATTGAAACCTATGAACAATAATTGCCTGAAGTGCGTTTTCAGTTGTGGTATGCGTTTTTTAATTGAACTATTTTTAAAAATATTACTTGGTGTAGATAAATTCTATAAATCATATACAGGCTGTTCAAAATTTCTCAAGTACATTTCCATCTATTTACGGAAATTGCTGAATGGAAATTTTCAACTGACGTTTTTCAACAACGTTTCAATGAACTAACTTTTAGCATACTATGTAGCATACAAATCCATAGATCATATACAAGTTCGCACAGGAAAAAAAAAAAAAAACTCGGATATTTTCTCGACTATTGATTGTAATAGCAGAAATTGTGCTTGAAATGCGTTATGAGTTTTTCAGATTGTTTATTTATACTTCATATTAATCATACTTCATACTACTTCATATTAATAAACTGTGAAGTTTTGTAACTATGTTCAGAATGTGTTGGAAAGTGTTACATAATCCATGATGGGCGCATGATTTTTCGTCCTTGTTAAATTATGGCGCGGTCTTTTTATAATACCCTTCAAGCAACAACACCTGATGTCGTCATCTGTGATTTTTCTGACATTTTGCGGTTCTGGAACATCGTAGGACTTCGGCTTCTCAGGTTTTTTAGACAGACATTTGGCAATACATAAGACACGACAACTCCGCTAGACCAACCCACCCATATAACAGCATAGAGCCCTTCTGCCTATTATAACTCCCCTTTTCTATTCATTGTTCTCACATAGATAAGCTTATAAATTCTAAGGGTGAGTCATTTATGTAATCATATGCAGTAAACTCTGTCTAAGGAGGAATTGATCGGGACCGAAGAAATTTTCCGCCGTAAACAATATTCCGTCTTATGCAAAATAGCCAATCCCCCCCCCCCACCCCCCCCAAAAAAAATTAAATTAAATAAATAAGTAAAATTAAAAAAAAAATTATGATGCAGTAGTTTTTTTTTTTTTTTTTTTTGTACGGTCGTAACTTTTAGTGTCATCCTTTACAATAAAATTTTTAATGAAATTAAACTTATTAAATTTATAGTCTTTAATAATATTTTAAAACATTATTCGAACACTGAAATAAATAGTATTGATTAGAAATTGCTTCAGTTCTGGAATTTAATGAAACTATTCACTTTAACAAATACAATCATATACCTCATCTTTAACATAATTTCTGACGAGACGGAAAATAACATTTTATCGATGCTTGTTTTTACTTCCGATTTAGCAAGCATTGTTCAGTAACACATTATGCGTCACATTGTGTTACTCATTTTTATGGTTAAAAATTACCATATTTAACCATAAAGTTAAATATGGTTATTTTGAATTAACTTTATTTATTTCGAAATTTAATTAAAATGTCTGAGGCTATTTGATGTATATACATATCAGTTTTAAAGTTTCATGAATCAAATACATTTCATTTTTTAAATATCATTTTTCCGCCTTATGCAAAATTTTCAGTTCGGTGGGACCTTAAAAACCTTTCCGTTTCCGCGTTAGGCAGATTCCGGCTTAAACAGCATGAATTAATATTATTTGCTTTGAGTTCGCCGGGACTTTAAAAAATTTCCGCGTTAGACAGATTTCCGGCTTACACAGAGTCCGCCTTAGACAGAATTTACTGTACACACTTGATTGTAAAAGGTTGCAATATAAAGGAAAAATTTCCTACAGAAAATTAACTTTGCTAAAATATTTGTAAGAAATGGAAAATTTTTCTTTTTAATGACATCATTTTCTCGATATTTGATCTGCCTGCTTATCTAATGGTTAGGATTCCAGTTATTAACCAAATTGTGTCGAGTTCAAGTTAAAGCTCTGCATCGGGTCGGCTTACCCAATTTTACCCGAACCCGAACCAATCCACGGCTCGGTTCGGGTTGACGCTAATTTTATTCTGTGCGGCTCTGGTTTGGATCGGTTTAGGGCTGACATTTGATTTTTTTTTTTTCGAATTCTGATTCAACCGATTTAAAAAAGAAAAAAAAAAAACCTGAATATTTTTATAATGAAAAAATTATGTACTTGAATGTAATGAATGTATATGCGTTCATTTTTATACAAAAATAAAAAAATTATTTTAGAGACATAATTGTAGATTACTTTTCCACAAGTGCAATTAAGTATGGATTAATTTTCTTTCACTTCGGGTTAAGGTTGACTTTATTCAATGCCAACATTTCTCGAATATTTACATAATACTCTGTGTAAATCTTTGCTGTAAAGCTAATAAAAATAATATTAGAACATTATTTGATCAAAATTAGGTATTAAATATATTAGGATTCAATATTAGAATCCTTCTCCTTTCACGTTATGATAAATCTGACTATTCTAACTATTTGCAATTTGAATATAGTTAAATCCTTTTAATGAGATTCATCATCATGCGTCGATACTATCTGTCATAAATATAGATAGAGTAAGCGTTCAATAGATGTCACTATTATATCATATCCATATATTTTGTTTCCGTTACTTAACCCTAATAATGTTAAAATACTTTTGATTAGTAATTAAAACCGTTTTAATTAATAAGTTTAATTTTAATTAGTAATTTAATTTTATTTTAATATAATTAAAATATAATATAATTTATTAATTAAATAAAATAATTTAATTTTAATTAGTAATTAACCGTTTTAATATTTTTCAGTAAATGTAAATTTTTTTTCTGACATTCTTTCAAAGATCATAGAAACTCGGCAAATTTTCTCGCAAAATACAAGAAACAATAACTCAATGGACAACATACGAAATATATTACCGCCAGTTGTTACGAAGCCATTTTTCAAGACTTAGTGGTTCTCTGCCTAGCTGATATTTGGAAAAAAAAACTGCAAATTAATGAAAGCATAAGAACGCCGACATTTGAGATCTAGGTCGGTGTGAATTCGCACTAGTCTGAAGTTTCCGGTTTAAAACAAATTTCATTCGAAGATACATTTTCCCCCTCTTTAAATGAAGTAAAAATTGAAATTGTGTACTATTTAGAAGTTATGTGTGAGCGATAACAATAGCAACTGATGTTTGGCAGCCGTGAAAAAGTGCACATTTCTGACGACAGGAAAATCATTAATAAATTAATAGGTCTTTGTAGCTAATCAGCGTAATCAAAGCCACCAAGTTATTAATATTGTTTTAATTTATTGACCTGATAATTGAAAACCTGAGTGGAAGAAAATGTTATGTAACACAAATTAGAATTCGTAAAAATTGAAGTTAATTTTTTTTTTTTTTTTTTTTTTTGTAATTGAGTTATTTATTTTATTCCTTCTTAGTTGCATATGTTTGAATGTTAATAGGTGATACTAAACTTTCTTAGAAAAGAATATTAACATTCAATTATTAAATATTCGAAATTATTTTCACCATTCAAATTATTAAATATAAAAATATTAAATATTAAAAGATACTGTCTGATATCTTCAGTAGGGTAGACCGGAAACGCATGGGGCACGTTTACGCAGTGCTCTTTTTCAGAAACGAATTATAACTGGCGCGCCACCAGTCATGACAGATTGATGCTGCTCTCTAGTGGGTATTCTCACACGTTTTCGAGCGTCCGTCGAGCTTCGGTCTAGCATGAGGAAAGGATAATCTGTTTTCTGTCAGGGTGAGTAAATTTTGTGTTGAACACATTGAATGTAAGAACAGAAATGTTATTAATTTTCGTTGCACATCAAAAATAAATCCAAACATGGTGACGGGGCACGTTTACGCATTGACATCGGGACACCTTTACGCACGTTCAAAAAGAAGAAATTACGTTAAAATTTAATAGTTTCTATGGAAGCAGAACAAGAAAACAGCAAAGGAAAAAGTATAAAACCAAAAACTGCAAAAAGGAAAAAGTTTGTACACTCTGGAATAAAGAAAATAGTGAATGAATCTGATGACGAAGATGAAAACTGTGTATGTATTTATTGTTTGAAATCATACAACCAATCCAAAAAAGGTCAAGACTGGGTTCAATGTCTTAGATGCAAAAGGTGGTGGTGACAAGTGTGCAACAGGAAATATTTTATTTTTTGTTCGTAAAAACTGTATCAGTGATGATGAAGATGACTAAATAGTTTCTGTTTTTAATTAGCAATAAGCTCTATGTTTTCAGTTTTGCCTATAAATTGTTCTTTAATTAATTCTCTTTAATTTTTTTAAACAGTGTTTTAAGTTATAAATGAAACATTTCAATTTGATTAAATGTTTATTTCACTTACATCTTGGTATCACTTATAATATGCGTAAACTTGCCCCGGGAAAGGGGCAAGTTTTACGCAAAAGACTTGGACCTAAAATAAATATTTTTAAGTTTAAAAACACAAATAGGGCAACAACTGAATACAGAAATTTTGACTTTATTAACTGTTTCATAAAATCACAATATCTAAAATTTCCTAAGTTAAAACATAAAAATTAGAAAACTCATTGAAAAAAAATCCGCGTAAATGTGCCCCGGTCTACCCTACTAAGTAAAATTTTAGTATTTTAGTTTTACCATATGGTATAATACCTCATAACACTTTAATCCGTAAAATAAAACAATTTTTTAAAAAATTTATCATAAGATGTACTTTCACTAAGCCCTGCAATTCCAAATGTCGAAAAAGGCTCATATTGCGCAAAATGGTTGGCACATGTGGATAAATTTAGCATCTGTTGGTACTTAATCTAGTATCTTATACAATGCAACAAAGGGTTAAAAAAATAATACAATGTCACTCCCTTTAAGAGATGAAAAGCAAACAAAATCTTTCCATTCTGTTAGAAGCTGTTATTGTCTACTATTCTGCTAATTTGACTAAATATTGCCTAAATTTTAAAATTTAATTAAAATTCCATTAAAATTTTTTTAATTCATAGTTTTGTTCCCGTTTTAACTAAAAACACATGTGTTTCATAAAAATTTCCTATTTTTCAAAAAAGTGCCCCGAAGGTTGGCACATACCTTAAAAGATGAAAATCAAACAAGAGTTTTGTATTTTGTTCGAAGTTTAAGGAAAAGTATCAAAGGAGCGAAATATGTTTTTGAAATGCATATTTTCAAAATAAACTTATTTTATTTAAATACAATTTCGTTGTTTTGTATCTTTATGAAAATATATCGCTGTAAGACCTTTTCAGTTTCTGTGCTATTTGTTTCAATTTTATTTACACAAAAGGATAAACCCTTCCCGGGTTACAAAAAAAAAAAAAAAAAAAAGGTGAAAACGTTTCTTTTTTTTTTTATTATTGAAAACTCTAATAGATTTTTTACATTTAAATATTTTTATAAAATGCCCACATACAATACCAACAATCATATTTATAAGAAAAAACAATCATGCATTTAAATGAAACTTTGATAATGTATAAAAGCGATACTTTCGTATTGGTCTAACGCCAAGAATTAACAGCCGAAGAAATCACCAAAGACCACTATTTATACTATTTACATTTCAGCCTTTTTGATTTTGATCACTTCAGTGGTTTAATAGCATAGTTCAATTACATGTCTTAAATTGGTGTTTTGTTTATATTTTATTGTTTTATTTATTGATTGATGAATGTTTGAATTTCGTTATGGAATATAAACTGGAAAGAAATGATGAGCTACTTATATTTATTTAAGGGCACACCGATTTATCTTTCGTAACCGTCTGCACGCGATAGAAAAAGATTTAAAAAATTTCATGCTTGAAAATTATTTTAAAAAAAATAAAAACTGAGTAAATGGCGATACAGTTTTCAAACGAATTGCATTTTCAAGTAAATGTTTTTCTCTATTGGACGGTGTAAAAATTTAAAATGGGCGATGTTTAGAAATTTTAAAAAAGTTAAAAAATTGCAGTAAAAACAAAATTTGATCGTGTGCTGTTGCCATTCGCAAACTGACGTCATCGTTACACACAGACACGTTTGTCCTTTATAATAGATAGCACAGATAATCACCTCATCGAGTTCATGGTTGAAATTCCAGAATTAGTTAAACCTCGATACGCATATTAAAACGCAGTCGGTCTGCCAAGTGATATCTTGGTGGGAAACACCTGAAAACCTGATCTTAGCGGCCACGATCTTCCAACATCAGAAAAGCTGTGCAGATGCAAATGAAATAGAAATCATTCTTTTAAAACATTTTTATTTTGTGCAACAAATGTTTTTGAAACAAGAAAAAGTAAGGTATCTACAACTTATTGTAAATTGTATTTCTGCTAATCGATGTGCAAAACTAATTTTACAACACATGTTTTAATGGTACTTTAAGGTACTGTTGGGGCATAGAGGGTTAAAGAAGCACTTATAAAATCAAAATTTTATTTTGCTGCAACTGATTTATGGAAACGTTTCCGAAAATGTATAATAGAATAATTTTTATAGCGTATTAATCAGTTTTCTCAAACCGAAATATCGGTTTTTAGGATGTTATTCATTCAGAATAAAACATTTTCAGCTGCGTAATTGAATTTTCGCATGCAATAGAAACAAAATAATATTAATTTTAATATTTATGATAATGCTGTTAATTTATTCTGATTGTCTGTAAAACATGTTTGTTGAAAATGCAAGTGTTCACTACAGAATGAACAGCATATACCGAAAACCGATATTCCGGTTCAGAAAACTATATAACATCACTGTAAAAAAAAAAAAAAAAAAAAAAAAAAAAAAAAAAAAAAACGGAAATACTACTGGCAATCTAAACGCCAGTACTATTTCCGTTTTTTTACGGGAATTTTTACCCATAAATTACAGAAAAATTTCCGTTTTTAATCTGAAAAACGGAAAATTTTCTGTAATTTATGGGTAAAAATTCCCGTAAAAAAAAACGGAAATAGTACTGGCGTCTAGATTGCCAGTAGTATTTCCGGTTTTTAGTCCGTTTTTTTTACCGTGATACACAGGTGTTGATCTAGGTAAGATTTGGGGCCTATTTAGGGCCCCTTCACAAAAATCAATTTAATAAAACAGGCCCCTTCACAAAATTCTTTTTAATACAACAGAACCTTTCACAAAATTCCTTTTAATAAAACAGCCCCTTCACAAAATTCTATTCAATAAAAACACACTCTTCATTAATTGTTTTTATATTGTTAGGTTTTAAAATGTGTAAATTGCAAAGAAAACAAGTTCTCCAGAAAGTTAAACTTTAGCAGAAGGACTTAAAGAAGTTATTATTAATAAATGCTTGGTTTGAATTTCAGTAACTGGATTTCATATTTCGTTACAAAAAGTTATTTTTCACAAAAATAAAAAAAAATTCACAAAAATATAATAAATTTCACAAATTTAACTTTTACTTTTCACAAAATGGGCCCCAAGAAAAAATCCCTGCATCGATCCCTGATACACTATAAAATCTACTTGCAAACGTTTCCGAAAATCAGTGGCAGCAAAAGAAACTTTTTCTTATAAATGTTTTAAAAAAATATATTGATTTCTTTTTAATTTTATTTTGAAATTGATTTTTCTCATGAATGTTTTTCTAATTATCTAAAATATATTGATTTCCGAGGTTTCCAAAGATAAAGAATGCTTTTCGGAATCGTGGTTAATTTAAAAAAGAGGTTATTTTACATTTTCGTTCGTGCTTACGTTATTTTTTTCTAGACTAAGAAACACTTGTATTTTTTACAGTTCATAGTTAGTTAACACAAGAGTATCTCTTTAAATTGTCTCGTTGCATCACTTATTCGGATATATCGCATTCGGAAATGTACTTTCATTTCTTCGCAATATATTCATTTTTGATAGTTACGCGTGTTTACTGCCAGATGGCGCTCCATAATCAGAGTTGGGTTGTATCGAAGATGCATGTATTTGAAATAAATTTTCAAAATGCATTTGTATTTTAATTAGTAAAACTAAAGTAATTTAATAATGTATTTCGTGCTGCGTTTTCCAATCAAGTTTCTTCTGAACTTTTCCGAAAATCAGTGGCAAGAAAAGAAATTTTATCTTATAAATATTTTCCTAATTATAGAAAACACTATTGAAAAAAATTATTGATTTATGAGGTTTCTAAAATGATGAAGAGCACCTTTCGGAATCGTGGGCAATTTGGAAGAGGTTATTTTATATTTTTGTTAGTGGTTGCATTATTTTTTTAGACTGAGAAGCATTTCTATTTTTCACAGTCTATAGTTAATACAGTATTATGTCGTTAAATCGCCTCGTTCCATCACTCATTCCGATATATCGCTCTTTTTTCATGCACCCGCATTCCCAAAAAAAGAACATTCTTGTTTACATAAGCTTTCAAAGTAATTACAACCGCATATTGATTACAAAAGTTTCTTTATCGTTAATTTTTTAATAACTTTTTAGCACACGTGTAAATTAACGTTTAGGATGCAAGTATATAGCCTGTGACAAGTTACGAATAGAATTTGTTGCCATATTTAACTGTAGAAAAATATTTCACATTCTGTAAATTGTCGTCGAAAGATTTCTATACTGGAGAATAAACATTAGGAGAAAAAGGAAAATCTGAAAAAATGGTGCCAAATTCTTTGAAAATTCTAAGAAGTGCACGCACTTTGAAAATTTGTAACACTATATTTCTTATTCAGAAGGCTATAGAATTTTATATTACCGTATATTTCCGTGTATAAGCCGAGTATACGACATTTGAATGGGAATTTGCCAAAATCGAAGACCCGTATGTAAGCCGATGTTTAAAAAATGATAAAAAACTCAGTGACCGAAAACTAATAGAAAAGCTAAATAGAAAAAAAATGTGCTCTTCGAAATTATTTATCTTTCCTTTTCTGTTTAGCGTGCTGCCAAATCTGTTTAATTGGGTTCCGCTGGAAGTGTATAAATAAATCATTTAAAGACAAGTCCGTTCGAAATTGGCTGAATGTATGTCATATGTGGATACTGCTGTGACAAATTGCGGTGATTAAACAAAAAAAAAGTTGTCATCGTCCCTGTCCCTGACTGGGTGAAAGAATATTGGCTTGAATTGCCATAAGGAATGATCGTCCGATCTTTCAAAAAAATGTTGCATCAGTAATGAATTGGCTGGAAGTGAAGATGATGCCATTTTTGGATGGCGATGAAGATGATTTAGACGGTGACGATATTCTTCCTGATGTACCAATGAAAGAAAGTGATTTTAAGGAGTTGCTTAAAAATTCTGATGATGACTTAGTTATAGTGAATGGTAATTAGTGGCTTGTCTATTGTAAAAGAATGGAGTATTAAAATATTTTTAGAAATTTGCAAGAATTTTGTATGTTTTTTATATTTACTATCTTTTTTATTTTAGAATATAAATTTTGGAAATTTTCTTAGACTCGTGCATAAGCCGACCCCCCCCCCCCACACACACACACACTTTGGAGCCTAAAAATTGCTCAAAAATTCTCGGCTTATACACGGAAATAAACGGTACATTTCATTGGTAGTTGCAGTGCAGGGGATGGTTATGTTGGATACCATAATCTATTATAGACATTTATAGAAATAAAAATATTTAAAGGAATTTTTCTAATATGGTTTGCTCATATTATGACGTTTATAAGAATTCGTAGAGTAAATAGTCATTTACCAAAACTTGTCATCACGCTATAAATTAATATAAGGTATAAATGTCATATACTTTGTTCTCTTCGCAATCAATTCATTTTTAACTCTTATGCTTGTTTAATGTTTACTGATAGATAGCATTCAGCGATCAGAGTTGGACTGTATCAAAAATGCTTGCATACCAGATACATTTAAAAAATACACGTATTTCGTATTTTTAACTGAAAAAATTAAAGTAATTTAGTAATATATTTGGTACTGCTTTTTACGAGTATTTTGTATTTTCGAAATACTCAATATGCATATCTCCAGATTTCTAACTCTTGTGTTTAAATTGCAGATGAGATATTCGTAACGGGATTTTTTTTTTGTTGTTGCTGTTGTTTATTATTATCAACAATTTTTATTCCTCGGATTAAGCTAACAGATATGAACGATTTACAGGATATCATTGAAAAAGTAAAAAAAGGTGGATTAGATATCTAAACATACATGAGGCGGTTGAAGAAGCTGCCATCAAAGCCATCAGTGTTTAAAATGTGCTGTTTGCTGCATATATTTCTAAAAAAACGTAATATTTTAATGACTACCCTATACTTAATCAAAATAATTTATGAGTTTCCCTATGCTCAATTTATGTTTTACTTTAATTTCACTTCCAGATAACTAAATTCATTCTACCTTGGTTCATTAACATTTCACAATCGATCCATTTCTATAACATAACTGATCAAAACATTAGAGGTCATCGAAGCCGGATAAAAATCTAAAAGAAATATTGAAATTTCAAAGGCAAGGATCCTTTAGGAAGATACTTTATCAAAGTAATTTTTGAGTTTCCTTATGATCAATCTATATTTTATTTTCATTTCACTTCCAGATAAATAAATTCATTCTACCTTGGTTCATTAACATTTCACAATCGATCCACTTCGATAACATAACTGATCAAGACATTAGAGCTCATCGAAGTCGGATAAAAATCTAAAAGAAATATTGAAATTTCAAATGCAAGGATCCTATAGGAAGATACTTAATCAAAATAATTTATGAGTTTCCCCATGCTCAATCTATATTTTACTTTAATTTCACTTCCAGATAACTAAATTCATTCTACCTTGGTTCATTAACATTTCATAATCGATCCACTTCTATAACATAACTGATCAAAACATTAGAGGTCATCGAAGCCGGATAAAAATCTAAAAGAAATATTGAAATTTCAAAGGCAAGGATCCTATAGGAAGATACTTTATCAAAGTAATTTTTGAGTTTCCTTATGATCAATCTATATTTTACTTTCATTTCACTTCCAGATAACTAAATTCATTCTACCTTGGTTCATTAACATTTCACAATCGATCCACTTCGATAACATAACTGATCAAGACATTAGAGCTCATCGAAGTCGGATAAAAATCTAAAAGAAATATTGAAATTTCAAATGCAAGGATCCTATAGGAAGATACTTAATCAAAATAATTTATGAGTTTCCCTATGCTCAATCTATATTTTACTTTAATTTCACTTCCAGATAACTAAATTCATTCTACCTTGGTTCATTAACATTTCACAATCGATCCACTTCAATAACATAACTGATCAAAACATTAGAGCTCATCGAAGTCGGATAATAATCTAAAATAAATATTGAAATTTCAAATGCAAGGATCCTAGGAAGATACTTAATCAAAATAATTTATAAATTTCCCTATGATCAATCGATATTTTACTTTAATTTCACTTCCAGATAATTAAATTCAGCCTACGTTGGCTCATTAACATTTCACAATCGATCTACTTCTAAATTTGTTTTCTTCAATAACTTTCTGTAAGAGCAGGATAGTTTAAACTCGTAATGGCAATTAATTTTAAATCCGTGGTGTTTTCTTGAGTATTCGATCTTTTTAAAATGATGAAATTCCGGACATTCAAAACTATTTTTTTGCTTCCGCTGCGGAGAACGTGAATAACCTCAAGGCCAGAAACTTCCAGTTATAGACTGCCATTTAATCTGTGCTCTAATTTTATAAAATATGCTGCTCTAAGTGATTTCAAATTCCCATGAAAATGATGTGGTATGATATCTATCAAACGTAGAAGCAGATTTTATTAAGGCAGTTTCTGGTAGAAAATAATAAATGCTCGTTTATCTAACGGTCAAGAATATATATGTATAATTAACATTTTCAAGTAATTTTCAGCCGTGAAATTACGCTCGATATTATTGAATATTAAATATGTGATTTATCACATTGCTAATTAAGCGTAAAATCAACATAGTGAAACATGTTCAAGCCAGATTTTTGGAATAACGATCAAATGTTCTAATTTGAGCTACAAGGACGATACCCAAACTGTCATCTCTCACTCACCTACTTCAGTATGGCTTCAATCGCAGCATACGCTGGTAAAGTTTTCATGAGCACGCAACCCTGCATCAAAACATGAGATGCAAATATAGGTGAACATCTATATGTATAAAGCATAATTAATTTTTTAATTAATTTTTAGCCGCGAAATTACGCCAGAAAGTATGAACACATTATACATATACGCGTTCACCTATAATGGGCTTTATTTTCATCTCATGTTTTGCCGCAGATTTGTGTGCTCATGAACTTTTTCCCATCTTGTGTTGCGGTTGCAAATTACCAAAATATGTGAATGGGAGGTACTAGGCTGGGCAATGTCCTCGTAGCTTAAATTAGAGCATTGGAGCGTTATTCCAAGGATCCGAATTTGATTCCCGGTTTTGGACATTTTTCACTCTGTTGGTCTTACACTTAGTTAGCAATGCGATAATTCACGTATTTAAAATTCTCAAAAGGCTGCAGAATAAAAAACTTTCTGAAATTGCGATTTCTGTGATATTGTAGTGGCTAGTAACGCTAAATTTGGCATAGTAGTTAATTTAAATGTAATTGCTCTCTAAGAATGGTTTCTAAAAAATTCGTAAGTTAAAAGGGTGAATTGAGTACAAAACATTATAAAAAAGTCCTTCCGGCCAGTGCCGGGAGGAAGAGGTAGCTTTCATAACCCTTATTTAAAAAAAGCCAACTTATATCATGCAAACAATCAGATTTTTCAAAATGTCACCCACAATAGAAATTGAAACTGCTATATCTGAGTCATTTTTTAAGGTAAAGACAAACAAAAAATGCTCCTGAATCCTTATATCAAGATCAAATACTTAAGAAAGAAACCTTTTTCAATTTCTAATTTTTTTGCACCTCACTTTAAATATATATTTACTTTTTAATTTAATGGCCACCACTTTGAAACAAGATGGCTGATGAATCTGGCCAGCGAACTTGGTCGAGGTGTTGATGTATACTATCCACATGTCTTCTTGCATCGAAATAGGCGAATACGTGTGTTATCGCGTGACAAATACAAGATCGTTTCAAAATGTTAGCCATGCTAGAAATTCAAAGTGCTATAAATCAACCATTTTTTAAGATATCAACAAAAGAACAAATTTTCAGAAACAAAAACTGCTCCGGAATCTTTCTATCAAGGCCAAACACATAAAAAAAATCTTTTTCATTTTCCAATTTTTTAATACCTCATTTTGAATTTTAAATTTAATTTTTTTTTAAATGGCAACCCTTTTGAAACAAGATGGCGAATGAAGCTGGCCAACGAACTCGGTCGAGACATTGGTATGTACTATGTACAGACCAAGTTACATCCAAATAGGTTCATAAATACGCATGTTATCGCGTGACAAAAATCAGGTCGTTTTAAAATGTCAGCCACAAGAGAAATTCAAAATGCTATAACTCAGTCATTTGTTTAGATATAGACGAAACAAAAACTGTTCCGGAATCTTTGTATTAATGTCAAACACATAAGAAGAAAATATTTTTTCAATTTTCAATTTTTGGTACCACATTTCAAATTTAAATTTTTCTTAAAAATTTAAATAGCCGCCATTTTAAAACAAGATGGCGGGTGAAGCTGGCCAACGAACCCGGTCGAGATATTGGTATGTACTATGTATAAACGAAGTTACATCCAAATCGGTTCATAAATACGCCTTTTATCGCGTGACAAAATTCAGGACGTTTCAAAATGTCAGCCACGCTAGAAATTCAAAATGCTATAACTCAGCCATTTTTTAAGATATAGACGAAACAAAAACTCCTCCGAAATCTTTGTATAAAGGTCAAATACATAAGAAAAAAATATTTTTCCATTTTCAATTTTTTGGTACCACATTTCAAATTTTAAATTTTTAAAAAATTTTTAAATGGCCGCCATTTTGAAACAAAATGGCGGATGAAGCTGGCCAACGAACTCGGTCGAGAGATTGGTATGTACTATGTACACACCGAATTACATCCAAATCGGTTCATAAATACGCCTTTTATCGCGTGACAAAATTCAGGACGTTTCAAAATGTCAGCCACGCTAGAAATTCAAAATGCTATAACTCAGCCATTTTTTAAGATATAGACGAAACAAAAACTGCTCCGGAATCTTTGTATAAAGGTCAAATACATAAGAAAGAAAAAAATATTTTTCCATTTTGAATTTTTTGGTACCGCATTTTAAGTTTTAAATTTTTTTAAAAATTTTAAATGGCCGCCATTTTGAAACAAAACGGCGGATGAAGCTGGCCAACGAACTCGGTCGAGACATTGGTATGTACTATGTACACACCGAATTACATCGAAATCGGTTCATAATTACGGGAGTTACAGTGTGACATAGGTCAGATATATATATATATATATATATATTACCATTAATTAAATATATCAATTTTGAACGGAGGGTGGTTTCGGGGTCTGGGGGTCATGATCGATGAAAATATACCAACATTTTTTGAAATCGCTTTCCTCCGAACGGCTGCAATAGGTAGCTTTTTTGTAAAGAAAGCTACCTAAAAAGCTTTAAATTGCGATGTAAGTGAAATTGTTAAGGATCAAAACTCAAAATTTGACATGGCTGTTACTTTTGAGACGTAAATGCTTTTACAGAACAGTATTTAAAAAATTTCGGAATTTGAAAGGGTGCAGTAGCAAAGAATATTCTAGAATTGTAATTTCTCTGATACTAATTGGAATAGAAACGCTAAATTTTCCATATAGACGTGGTAACTTTTAAGATGTGAATGCTTGCTATAAATGGTTTCTTAAAAAATCGAAATTTAAAAGGGTGAAATAACCTGAAAACTTTCCAAAAGTGTTCTAAATTACAATTTATTTAGAATTATTAAAGATAGAAATTTAAAATTTGGCATGGCTGTTACTCTTAAGACCTAAATGCTCGCGAAGAAAATTATGTAAAATATTCAAAATGTAAAATGGCGTAGAAGCAAAAACATTAATAAATAAATAAAATAAAATAAAAAAAAATAATAATAATTACGGGTTTTGTGATATTTTTGGGACCAGTAAAGATATTTAAAAAATTCTTTCAGGATAAAACTGACATCTATCCATGCTTAAAGCTGGGTTACTTTTATATCTCTGCAACCATCCTCTCCAAAAGGTTGCAAGAGCGACAAATGTTCGAAAAAAAAAATTTCTTTGAACGTACTGAGGCTAGAAACATGAAATTTTACATGGTGGTTACCCTTCAGATGTAAATACTCGCTAGGAGATTATCTAAAAACATCGAAATATAAGAGTGTGAAATGAGCCAAAATGTTCTATAAAGGTTTCAAATTACAGATGTAAGTAAGTACGAGTAATAAGCTTAATTACGTCCCTTAATAACCATATCACAATATATATACCAAACGGAAAAGTCAAAAAATATATTAAAATATTTATTTGCTTAATAGACGTTACTAAAAACACATTAAAAGTAAATTAAAAACCTCTATTGGCATGTTTCAACTGCTTCACTGAGTCGTCATTAGAATGTATAACAGAAATTACAAATACAATGCATATGAAAAATGGAAAAAAAATCATCGAATATAAACAAGTAAACATAAAACGCGCCCTACATTTTCACCATCGCACGTGTTCCCTTATGTTACGATTGCGTAAGTTGTCCAACTATTCAACCTATATATTTGGGATGTATGGAACATATACATTGTAACATGAAGGCATACACATTGATAAAGGAAGTATGTACTTTCAATGTACTTGAAGGACGAACATTGAAGGCATTGCAAATAAAATTAATATTTCTTATAAATTCTTATTGTAATTAAAATATAAGGAATGTATAATACCATGTTACAACATATTTTAATTATATCAATGCATATAAAATTTTGAATTTTAACATAGTAAGTTTGCAGTGAAAAGTATCAGTGATATTAATGCAATTAATAGTTGCAATTTACTTTGCGATGCAATTTTGTTTGCATGCATTAAACTTTGCATTACTTTTTACAATTTACTTCGCTCATTATTCAATTTACTTTGAGAAACGATGCAGATTAAAATCATTAAAATTTGCTGTTTAGTGTGTTAGAGAATAATTCAAACTTATTTTCCGAATAGTAAAACAATTTGTAAGTCGCAAAATTGATATCGGGTAAAGAATAATATATAAAAATAGTCTTCTACTCGGTAATATGAATATGTAAAAATATTTTATAACAAGTTTTATAGAATTAAACGTAATTTTTCCTATAATATTTATGGACAGGGGTGGGGAAATACATAATTTTACTCGCCACTGGCGAGTGGATTTTCTGACAGGGCGAGTGAATTTGTAGGCAGTATTTAAAAAACTCCATGCCAAAAGATATGCCAAGAACTTTATTTTTTTTTTACTTGTTAGCTATATTTTACAACTTTCCAAAGTACTGCGATGTAAACTCGCTACTAAGTTCTATTCCTTATTAAACTTTTCTCTCTTGTGTATATTTTTCTTAATTTTACAGGGGAAAAAATATATATGTGAAAATGTATTGTAACAATAGTAATCAACTATTTTTGCAATCGCCTAAGTTTTATTATAACAATTTCCAACTGTACATTGCATTTTGCTGGCGGGTAAAATAAACCCTTGGCTGGTAAGATTTTCTGAAAATTCCCCACCCCTGTTTATGGATATATATATATATATATACATAATTCCGCGGACCAAAACTCGATTGAAACTGTGTATTCCAAAAATTTCGTTTTTTCTTTCGGAAATTTTTACATTACTCATTGATTAGAGCTGTATCGGCTGAAATGAGATTTTTTATTGCTATTAATTTCGGTGTTTATAATTATCAGTCATGACCAACTCAAGATGTGAGTGCAAATTATAAAGCAAGTAATTCATATATGGCTAAACATCGAAGACGATTCTCACGTTCTTATTAAAAGCTGCAGACTTAACAGTAATATAAAATTTTTAGTTTTAAATTTCAGAAACGTTTCGAATGCTCTCTAAGAAAAGTGTATAGTAAAACAGATGAAGATAATTTACAAAAGCCTTATAAGATATCAATCGATGTATGTATACCTAAAATATTTTTTAATTAGATGAAATTCGTATAGTTAGAAAATCATTCTGCGTTGTTGATGAAATAATTACATTTCATTTTATAGGAAAACAAAAGGTTTTGGTCACTGGCACAGAAACTAACTTGGACTACACGTAAAATTGATTAACAATTATTTATGTTTAATAAACGCAAATAATTAGTTGATAAATTATGCATATTTATGTATGCATTAATTACTTTAAAAAAATTCGTCGTTTTCGTTTTCGTTTTAGTTCGAAAATTGGAAGATTACCGAACTTCGGCTTCTGTTTCGTTTGGGTCTTAAAAAACTGTTTCGGTCGATCCTTAATTAAAATCATGATAAAAATGTAAGAAAACACTTCAAACAATGAATAACATTCAAACGATGAATAGAAGAAAAATAATGACATTTTTCTTCTATTTGTCGTTTGAATGTGATTCAAACCTTAAACATCAGCATTGTTGTTCTGCGAAATATTTTTCTGTATTACTCAGAGAAAATAAATATATCCACAAAGGGAATTATTCTCTTTTGAGACTTAGCAAATATCGTTATAGATTTGTTTATTTGTTTATGGATGTTTATTACCACGAAGTGAAATCTTCAACAAGTGAAAAATATATGTCTGCAAAGGAGCTATTTGTTTAATATTATTTAGAAACCCTATGATGATAGTTCTTTCTCCCAGGAAAATGAATATTTTTTTTTCCGGTTTCCAACAAAAGAATTTATGCAATTCGTTTGTATATTTATTTTTTTATGAATGTCGATGCATAAGGTGCCGGTTTTCGTAATTTTATCATTTTTCAACATAGTTTAACACGTTCGCTGCCAAAGCTAAGACAGTGCACCTGTTCACACCCGCCAAAACCATACCTGCATTTTTATGCTTCTAATTATTTTCTGCTTTTAGGGTTCCGTACGGATAAATGGAAAAATAACGGAACCATTATAAGATCACTCCTGAGTCTGTCTGTTTATCTGTCACAGCCATTTTACTCATAAAATATGGAACGTGGAAAGTTCAAACTGTGGGAAGTAATAAAGATTATTGACCAACATATTTTCAGATTATTAGACATTCATAAATATGAGTAAAAATGTAGAGGGGCTAATTAAGCTACTTGAGAAAAAAACTCTTTTCTTTGATATCGAGTGGGGTATCGTGAAAAAGCTTTCGTAACGCTGAACTCAAAAATACACACCTTTTAATTTTAGGTATTATGTTTTCAAAGATATCGGCGAAAATGTAGCGGAAAAATATGTCCCCCATCCCCCCCCCCCACCCACATCTAATGCCGAATCTACTGAAACTAAAATTATGAAAAAATTAGAGGTAGTAGACGTTAATTTAAACGTTAAAGGACAATTATAACGATTACCCTAGGTCACATAGTTTTTGAGAAAATTGCATTTTTCCGTTACACACAAATTTCGATTTACGGGTATCCAGCAAAACTATTGAGCACCGCTGGAGGTACCTACCGTAGCAGAAGTATAAAAGCATTGTTGCTAATGATTTTAGAAAAGAAAATCGTCAGTATTTAGCCGTGATATTAACCCTTAAAGATATGGACGGTTTTGACATATATAATGACAGTGGCGGCGTACTCTATGTACCATATACTTTTAAAGCCTAGTTAACAACTTTTAATGATATATGTGTAATGCAATATCCAGTAGCAGTACAAAAGCAATAAACATCAAAATGTAGACTAATTTAAGTGGCCTCAGGACTCTTAAAATTAGAAAAAAGGAAAAAAAAAGACCATTTTCAACATTTAATGTCTTAAAATGGATGTGATTTAATAACACAATTTTTATTGGGATGATAGACATACAGTGGGTGGCCAAATTATTAGTTACACTGCAATTTTTCTTAATTTTTTAAGTTCTACACTTAAAAACTGGCTTGAATTTTTAAAAGTTTTCTCCACGTGTCTTTGGATTTAAATGCTGGTAATGTTGTCTTCAGGTTTTAGTACTGACATAACTGACAATTGACATTTAACAGGTGTCATTAACTGGGTAAGTATCTCTTAGTGTAAAACGTGTATTAGAGATGTTATGTAAATGCATGGTTTTCGATATTTTTATGGTGAATTCTGTTCAAATGTGTTTTAATTAGTGCATTGTGGATTCTAATTATCGTAATTATCTATTGTTTGTAGAATCAGGCTTTAACAACAGTTGTTAAAAATGAGGAAAAATAAAGATTTGTTTTCGGTGATAATTTCAGAGATCACTGCATTGTTGAAGCGTTCCCATTATTCACAAAGACAGAATTCTTTTTCGTATACATACATCCGCTATGACTGTAAGCAGAATAAAATCTAAACGATAAAATCGTTCTCATAGGAAGCCAAAGGTACGGAAATTGTGGGAGTCGAACCTTCACCATGCCTAGAAATGAACGAAAAATCCGTTTCATTTGTCTTGAAAACAGACAAAAGTCCACAAAAGAATTTACAAGAATTGTAAATTAAGCTGGGATTGCTATTTCTAAAAGAAAAGCAAGTCGCCGTGTTTCAGAATTGGAGTTTAAATGCAGTAGATTAGCCAAGAAACCCAAACTGACTTCAGCTATGAAATTGAAGTGTTTGGCTTGAACCAAACAACTTCGACATATGACAGCTGAGTACTGAGAAATGTGAATAGAGTAGTTTTTATTTTTGTGTTCTGCGTACTATACATATTTTAATTACTCACAATACCCCTTCGAATCTAATTGTGAAAATTTTTGGATTTGTTTCTCCTACTAGTTTCACATCGAAATAATGACAGACAACTGTTCATTCGTTCGACGCAGAAAAGTCGAAAAATGTCAACCGGACTGTATTTCAGAGACGGTCAAGCACTGACTTAAGATCATGGTATGGTCTGTCACCAGTGAAAGTGGTACAAACAGTCTTTACAACGTGGATTACTTGATGAATCAGGTTCAGTGTAAAAAAGTATTGGAAGGAAAGCTGATCCCCCAACTAAAGGAATGGTTTCTCGATACCCCCAAATGTATTTTCATGCATGACTCGACGCCATTTTATAAAGCGAAGACAATATCAGAATTATTAATTAAGTAGAAAGTAAGTATTTGTCATGGCCGGGCAATACTCCGGATTAAAACCCGATCGAAAACGCCTGGGAGCTTCTAACGCGAAAAGCATCGAAAGAAACACGAGAAGGAATAGAAACTTGAAAGAAGTCTTCCTTAAGGTCTGGCACCAGGATAAGGAACGACAGAAAATCTAAAAAATAATTATACCGAGCATGCCAAAAAGAGTACAGGCCGTTATCGATATTAAGGCACGTTTGACGAAATATCGAGGATATTGTCTTGAAACACTTGCGCTAAGTTTTTTCATAATAAATTTCTATTTTATGAACGAAAGTTAGTTTTTATTTTTAAACAATGTGTATTCTATCCGAATATACCTAAAATAGCTTAAAAATCTACCAGTAAACAAAAATATATAGCTTTAAGTTCATCAAAATATAAATTTTAAGTGTGTAACAAATAATTTGGCCCCCCACTGTAAGTATGTTCTTTCATTTCATGTATTTAAAAAATTCAAGATGCAGAATTAGTATTTATAGGGGGCTCCAAACTCAGACATTTATCGGGAAGAAAATTGGTATAACAGATTACGCGCAGGATTACGAAATAGATATTGCAACTAGAATGAAAATTTTGTTGCCTACTTATACTTCAGATCGTAATAATTACCCTGAACTTAAATAAATTTGTATTTAAAGTATTTTTATATTTTTAATGCAAAGTTGTATTTAGCTAATACAAAATTTAGAAAATTTCAACAGTATAATCACCTAGAAAAATATTTTTTGGAACAATAAAAAGGAAATTTTAGGTTCGGTTTATACAGACTAACATGAAACATATGTTTAGAAAATTTCTTGAAAAAATATTCAGAAGTTTTTGAGGTATCCTGCGCGTTACGCTTAAAAACGTCATTTGGAGAAATATAAATTCAAAGTTTCGGAGACGCCGCTTCAGCTATTGAGCGAGTATAATTCTAAAAGCCATAACTTCTGTTCTAATGAAAATTTCAAGGAAAGAATGCTATCAAAATGTTCAGAAAAGATAGGTGTTTAACATCTAAAAAATAATAATAAAATTTCTAAAATTTTGAAGCTTTAAGAGTTTTGAGACCCCTCAATTAGAATGAATCACATAAATACTAAGGGATTCGCGAATAGTTTGCATTGAGCGGAGCTCTCAATACGCCACGAGTGACTTTAAAAGTTAATTAAAATCCTATCTGGAAACACGCGGCACGGATCAAGGCGGCGTTGTAACTTTGCGACTTCCTTTCGAAGCGGGCTTAGCGCAATGCCAAATTTCAACTTTGAACAAGGATTTTATTTTAGCTACGCTGTAAAAAGAAAAGATTATTACTACGCTGAATTTAGTTTTATGAAATCCCAATTGAAGTTTAAATCTGCACTACTTTTATTGTCAGTTACGAATTAAAAGTTCATCATAAACAGATTAGGAAAAGATTAAAAAATAGTTATGCAGAATAGCGATATTTGATATTATTTAGATTTCATATCTCTTTGAACTTTTATGGTATACCCATTCATGCATTTCTAGTAAATATAGCTATACCCAACCCTATATGTTGTACAGTTTTTTACAAAGTCTTATTATTCTTTTAGCAACGATTTTTTAATAATGTTAATAATTCATATATTTATCATACGGAACCCTCTGAGCGCGAGTAATACTCACACTTGACCGTTTATTATTATTTAAATACATGAGGACGCGAGTTTCAAAACTCGCCTTACCCAGATAATCAAATTTTGGGAAATCGCAAAAAACTTCTGACTACGTCCATTGGTTTTCATTGTAAACTAATATTTTACAATACCAGAAATACACGATAAAATTAATCTTTTTGCAGATTGACTTGATTTTTTAAATTTTTAGTAAGGTGAGTTTTGAAACTCACGTCCTTACATATATAACATATTACTTTTAGCAACAAATAATTTCTCTTACTGAGCACCAAACGCCTAAATATTGCATGTATTTTCTATGGTAATATTCGTAATCGGTGATTTAGGAAAGGAGATCGATAACGAGTTATCTCGTAGATCACAAGGAAACTGAGTTTGCCAACTAAAAGTATTCTCGTAGTTGGCAGCAAACGTTTAAAAAGGGTTTACGATTTCGATTTGTCCGTCTTCCGCCTGCTGTCTGTCCCTTCTCTTACCCTCCTAAATGTACTCGGGTTGCTATGTGATTGATATATGTGATTCATGTTTATGATTACATGTTCACTAACGAAAATAAAGAGTGTAGCATTTATAGTTCGTTTACAGAGACACTAAAATATTCTGTTACACGATGGTCCAAGGGATAAATCGTTTGAGAGCTATTTTAATGATGCCACAATATTACAAACATAATGAAACTGAAAGGAAAATTCCATGTTACTATACCATGCTTTCTGTAGAATATGTAGAGTAAGGAATTTATCATTCATTTACAGGGTCACACAAAAGAGTGCAGTTACATAATTGTCTACAAGAAAAAAATGTTTGTTGCGCATTTTACAGATGGTAGACTTTTTCACACATAATGAAACTGATATACATTATTTAAGTTCACTACAAGATGTCTGCTGTAGAATATAATGTGCACAACAATTGTCGTTCTTTAAAAAAAAAAAAAACGCAAAAGTTTTATTTTACAGTACTACCTTTTAGCGATACATTTAAAAAGTGAGTTTTCAGTTATGGTACGCTTTTTTAAGTTACAAAAAGTTTTTACATTCTACGTGGTGTGTACAAGTTCTATAAATAATATACATATATGAATTGGTCAGCATTACTGGGCATAGACTTGAATTGTTTAAATGTGATTTTAAATTGAGCTTTAGATTTTCCAACTGAACTTTATTTAGTATACTAAGAAACTATTGTAGAATCTGAATATATTCATATAAACACTATATAGAGAATTGAATACAGTGAAGTCTATGGATGGTAAATTATGGAAGTGTGTTTTTAGTATTATTATGCGTTTTTTTGCATGAATAAATATTTAGTCTGATATGAAGTGTGTATAAAAATCTGTAGAAAATACAGCAGTAGTCAAAATTGTGGAAATTCTTTAGAATTTTGATGGCTCATAACACCACTTTCTCTTTAAGTAATACCATAAAACGTTCTTAGGTTAAAAAACTTTCTTAGGTTAACATGAAGTAGCTTTTCTGTATTTGAATGCAGCCAATGCGCATGAAAGTTTAGAGAGCCAATCATGTTTCCTCCTTGTTTTGGCATTAGCAGTGAGTTAATCAGGTAGCAGTAGGATTAAACTGGTCATGTTTTAGAGAACAGTTGATGCCCGTGAAGAGGACATTTGCCAGTGCTTTATGTGATTGCTATTAGGGTTGGATATAAAACATAACAATTTTAAAGAAATGGCACAAAGAATTCACTGGTCACTTAGAAAGTGATGTAAAATAATACTACCAAATGAAAAAGGTTACAATTATGAAGAAATTTGAAGGCAAATTTGTGGAAATATAACCAAAGGTGGCATTTCTAAATTTTGCAGCGATATAAGGAGACTATGACTACATAAACCAAACTGGTAATGGTCGAAATAAATAAAATAATTCAATAAAAACTGAAGCTCTCCACACGTGACTTTTTACAAGATAATGAAGCATTTATATTTCGACAGGATTCAGCTCCATGTCATGTTGCTACAGTGTGCAAAAAGTATATTCCAGCGTTGGAATGGCTCCGGAATAGCCCAGACCTTAATCCAATTGAAAATCTATGGAGTCGACTGTTGGCCAAGCTATGGAGAAACGTTGCACAGAAGCAACCCATCAATAACATCTTTTTAATAGAAGCAATAATTCAAACTTGGTATCCTATTATAACAGCTGCAAAATAAAAAGACTTGGTTCTCTCCATGTGAAGGCGTTGTATTTAATGTAAAGCTGCCATGTGAAGACGTTGTTAACGTTTAATTAAGAGTAAAAATTACTCAACTAAGTATTAACTGACATTGTAATAATTTTTTCATATCAATTTTTTTCAACATGTTTAACTTTTCCTCGTTATAACTGCTATTTTAGTAATCATTCCTTCATGAAATTTGTTGCATTAGATTCTTGACTAAATTATTTCTCCTCTGTTATATAATTTTATGAAAAAAGTAAATATCAGATTCTAAAGGTTAAGTTTTGACTGTTTTATGATTTTTCTAACTAAACTAAATTTTGGCATACTATTTAAAATATATACAAATCTATAGATCATATACAGGATTGTACAAAAGTATTTGAGTACCTTTACGCCTATGGAGGTAATTGCATAATTCTGATTTTGAAAAGTGTTGGCGTTTTTAAAATTGTTTCTGTAGGTATCCTCTTTACCTTATTAAACGGTGAAGTTTTGTTAAAGTGTTCCGAAAAGTGTTTCATAATTTATGCTTGACGAATGATTTTCTTTCTGTTTTTTGTTATTTTTGGACAGATTTCGTTCTGGTGATGCGTACAATGCAATTTCGTTATGATCCCAATATGATACGTATGTTTGTCTGTTTTTATTTTTATTTTTTCACTTTTCACTCTTCAACCTTCGTAAAATTAGCACAATCGTTACGAAATTTTAGTATGTTTTTAAGGTAGTAATAGTACTTTTTAAAAGAAATAGCTGTCGTATCGGATACAGTTTTGTTTTACAAAATACTTCAAAATTGCAATATATGATCGTCTATTGAGCTTCAAAATGATCAATAAATGTAACAATGGGATTTAAAATAATTGAGACGCCGGTTATTTTAACGGGAAAATTTTTCCGTTTCTTTTGCATGATTTCGTATTTAAAATTTCCATTTATATGAAAAAACATAAATTTCCAAGGACAAACTTTCATTTTTTTAAAATTTCATTCACTTTTCAAGGACACGTTTACATCAATGTCAGAATATCTCTATTTAATTCAAACTACGGTAAACAAACAACACTTATCCTTCACGAGATTTGAACTAGGGAGCTGTCCTCTTCCAGCTTAGTGCCCTTAATCATTAAGCCACGGTTACTCATGCTTTGTTTTCAAATATCGTTACTTTTCCAGGTGCCTTTTATGAAGCAAGGGAAAGATGTTAAACAAGGAACGTATTTTCGTAGAGAATATATTTTTTTTTCAATTGAGTATGAAATTTTAAATAATTTTTTTTTCAATAGTTTTGAATGTTTGGCTTTAATTTCATTCTTGAAAAAAGATAAATTTTCATCCTTAAAATATTACATGCATGAAAGGATGTATTAAGGGTAATATTTAAAAAAAATATTGTAATATTACTTTTATTTATTTATTTATAAGAATTCCAACAATTTTTTTCCAACCGTCTGCTTTTTCAAAATTTTCAAATTATTTGTGTGATGATCTACTGTAAACTCAAATGAAGATAATTACTACATGGTATAAAAATGAATTTCCCTTATTGCTTATTATAGCTCATTTAAACGTCAGTTTTATAAAAATATTCGTCATTATATTTCAGATATGTTGAACGTTTTGAGTGCGAATCTGTTAAAGTGAATAGTTTAAAAAATATTAAAATTAAAAATAGAGTTTTTTATTTTAAAACATCCTACAAAGACGTTAAAAAATAATAATGGCTTGGTATAAATAAATCAATCATTATTCTAAAATCTTGATAAAAAATAACCTAAGATTTCTTTTTCAACTGTCTCAAACTTAAAAAGAAGTAATTAATTTTTTTTAAGTATCAAAAAACATGCTAGCATTTTATTAAAAGAAAAATATTATAGCGAGCTGATTAAATCTATAGCACATACTATAGATGGCGCCATAAATATTATCGGTTTTCTTTGAAAACCTATGTAAAACCAACATTTAACTAATATTGGGCAATCATTAGATATATTTTCAATATAGAGCCACATTTAGCCAATATTGGGGTTTCATTAAAAATAATATCACTGTGAGACAAGTAAATAGAGCAATTAATTTCTTCGCTTTCCAAACACAGCAACTATTTCTAAACATCATTTATGGAACTTGTAGTGTTTTGAAAGCAATACAGAAATATTCTGTAAAAATTATGAGAAACTTACTGGATTTATACGGATTTGTAATCTCAAAATGTCAATTAAGGAAATTGTACTGTTTTCTTAGGAAAATGAAACTATTCCGTAAAAGTTTACGAAAACATTTGCGTATATTGACTGTTTTTTCTTTTCTTTTTTTTTTTTGCGTACATGAATATGGGGGTGAGACTCCATACATAACTCACAACTCACTTCTAGGACGAACACTGACATTTATTGAGACGAACACACAAACAAAAAATACAGATATAAACACTCTTCTCGTTCTTTAATTAGCTTAAAGTCTATAATTCAGGACGTCGTCGAATATTTCTGAGATTTTCTTACGTCGTGTAAATATTCAATCTTATTTCACCGAAATATGTTCTGTTCTTTTTTAACAAAACCCTGCGTCGTAAAAACTCATTTCGTTCTCTTTACTTCTTCTGCATTTCCACTTCACACAGCTTCGTTAAGGCTCGTTTCCTTTTTAATCTCGAAGCGGAAAATACGGGGACACTCAGTCTGATCCAGGTGTTGCTTGCGAAATTCTCCACAAGCGGCCGTCCTGACATCTGGAGCTGCCGCAGCGACATGTGGTAAAATAGAATCTGAAAAACAAAAAACAAAAACCAGTAACTGTTCTTAGGGGAAAAGAAAAAAAAATTAATCTGCACATCATAGTTGAAGTAGCGTAACATCGTATAGAGATTTCTTTGAAAGCAGTGACTTGTAAAATGTTTATAGGACACAGAAAGAAAAGATTTAAAAAAAAAAATTTTTTTTCTTTTTTTTTAAGTTTCAGTTTTCGTCAGGCCAAGGTTTCATGTATTCAGCACAGGAGCTAGTATTTATCGGTCCTTCAGTTGATGAGATTTTCGTTACGTCGTAGGTGTCATTAGACTTCACTTTGATTACTTTATACGGACCTAAGAATTTAGATTTCAACTTTAAACCTGGTCCTTGCTGGGTTCTCTTAATTGCTACAAGGTCACCAAGCTTGTACTTACGGGGTTTCTTACGTCGTAAATTATAGTGCTTGCGGTTTTCTTGTTGAATTTCCAGAATATTCTTCTTGGCTTCTTTACGGAGCTCTTCTCTGTCTTTCATAAATTGTTCTTCGACTGCACTGTTTAAGAGGTCAATAATTTGTACATCTTCTTTCTGTTTCATTTTTGTACCAAATAATATTTCAAACGGTGTTCTCTTAATGCTTCTTTGGTAAGTTGAATTAATGACTTGTTGAACTTTAGGAACATGTTTAAACCATTTGGTCGGTTCGTCTTTGGACATTTTAGAGATTACAGAAATTATGGTGGAATTAAGTCGCTCTACTTGACCATTGGCACGGGGAAGGCCAGTTGTAACTGTCTCGTGCTTTATATTTTCATCTTGACAATAATCAGCAAATTCTTTGCTTGTAAATGCAGGACCTTTATCGCTAATGATAATGGAAGGATTGCCAAAAGTATGACTTTGTTGTCGTAGTTTTGATATAACTTCGGTAGCAGAAGTACTTTTACATGGATACAACCAGACGAATTTAGTAAATGCGTCTATTAAAGACAAAATATGTTTATAATTTTTGTTGGTTGTTTCAAGAGGGCCTAAATGATCAATGTGGTAGGTTTGGAGAGGAGTCTCTTCTTTAGGTAAGGGATGTAATTCACCTTCTTGTTTGCCACGTTTGCGATTATACAAAAGGCATGTTACACAATTTGCTATAATTTTATCAATTTTATTTGACATATTAGGGATGAGAAATTCTTCGTTAAGGAGTTCTTCACAGCGTTTACGGCCAAAATGTCCTTTGTCATGAACGTGTTTAATGACATTTAGCTGCATTTCATCCGGCACAACTATCAGATCGATACCTTTATGATTTTTATAGAGAACGTTATTTTTAAGGAAATAGTTGTCATATGGCTTTGTTTTCAAAATTTCTTTGATGGCCTGTATATGTTCGTCAGTGTTCTGTGATTGTATGATTTTGGTAGTAAAACTATCTTGAATGACCATACGTATTGGATTTCTACTTAAAGCGTCGACATGGCGCATGCGTGTACCTCGTCTGTGTTCGATTGTATAGTTATAGTCAGCTAACATTAAAGCCCATCGAGCAATCTTGGTGCAAAGATCTTTTTTATTCATAGTAAGGGCGAATGCGTTGTAATATGTGACTATCTTGAAAGGAATACCTAGAATGTAAACGCGAAATTTTTTAAGGGCTTCTATGACAGCTAAAGCTTCTAATTCATAACTCGAATATTTACGTTCGGCATCTGTGGTTTTTTTGCTCATAAAACAGACAGGGTGAAATTGATTGTCAATAGAAGACTTTTGAAGGAGGACTGCTCCGTAACCGTCAATAGATGCATCACAGTGAACTTCTGTTTCGTTACTAGGGTTATAAATGCTTAAAACAGGACCTCAAGAAAGGATGTGTTTCAGCTGATTAAATGCATTTCGTTGCTGGTCGCCAAAGTGAAATTTAGTGTCCTTTCTAAGAAGATCTGTTAAAGGCTTAGCTATTAAAGAGTAATCTTGAATGAATTTACGAAAATATGAAGTTAATCCGACAAATGAATGTACATCTTTTATACTTTTAGGTTCTGGGAAATTAAGGACAGCTTTAGTTTTTAAGGGGGATGGGTGCAGTTGACCATTTTTAATGTGGTAACCCAAAAAATCAATTTCTCGTTGTAGAAAGTGACATTTTTTGAGATTCAGTTCTAAACCATATTCGGATGCAGTTGTAAGGACGCGTTGTAATTTCTGGAGTCCTTCGACTTCGTTTTCAGCTGGTATTATGAAGTCATCCATATAGACAATAAGTACTTTTTCATTAATGAGGTCTCGAAAAACGTTATAAATATATCTTTGAAACACTAACGGTGCATCGCTAAGGCCATAATTCATATATAAGAATTCAAATTGACCAGAATGTGTTACGAAAGAAGTATATTTTCTACTATTTTCTTCTACTTCGACATGAAAAAAGCATTTTTAAGGTCAAGAGTAGTAAATACTTTTGCAGAATGCAACTGATCAATAATGTCATCAATTACTGGGAGGGGAAAACGTTGTTTATGTGTTTTAGAATTTAACTTCCTATAGTCAACACACAATCTATATGAACCATCTTTCTTTTTTACTAGGACAATAGGTGATGAAAAATTACTAGTGCTTTTACGAATAATTCCTTTTTCGAGCCACTCAGAAATTTGTTTTTCGACGAAGTTTTTCTCTATTTGCGCCAAGCGCCTGGGAGGACAAGTAACAGGTTCTTCGTTTTCCAGATGAATTGATAATTTAACATCAGTTGTCTTTATTTTTTTAGGGGAATAATTTTGAATAAGTTCTGAAATTTTTGAACGTATTGTTTCATCGGTAATATGAGATAAATCAAGATTAAGATCGTCTAACACATGAGCAATATTAATCAAAAAATTATTGGACGTATCGTCATTTTTCTCGATTTTTTGCATCGAAATATTATTTTCAGAAATTGTTAAAATACTTTGTTGAATGATATCTGTACCAATAATAAGATCAAAAGATATGGAAAAATCTGGGACTACATAAACATTAGTTGTATAATTAAAATCATCTATCATAATGTTCGTAGAGAAAAAACCTAGGGGTTTGATTATAGTATTTCCTAATCCAGTTAATGTGATAGTTGAATGTTCAAGGTTCGAAATTGTAGGGAGTTTGCGATAAATACTTTCCTTTAGTAAACTTCTTTCACTACCTGTGTCTACCAATGATGTAACATTTACAGACGAAATAATGACTTGTTTGGTCATGAAAGTGTTCGACGTGACAGTGGAAACATTGGAGGGTTCTGACTTAACTCTAGGCCTCCTTGGTTGATCACATTGAGCCGATTTATGGCTAAAATTCGAACAATTGAAACAACGAGGGCCTTTGTCTTTATGTCTGCATTGGCTACTTTTATGATTCGACAAACCACAATTAAAGCAAAAAAGATCAGATTTTGGTCGAAAGGATTTCTCTTTCACTGGCATTTCAGGTTTGACTTTACGAAATTTAGTGTTCTCAAAGTCATGTCGAATTTTGTCATAAATTTTGAGCTTTTGCTTGAATTCTACAATGGATTGGCATCCATATAACACTGATTTTCTGAAAACGGGGTCGGGTATGCCGTTTATGATGTATTGCATTAATGCGGAATCCTCGATTTTACCACGCGAGCATATTTGTTTCATGATAAGAAAATATTCTTCTATTGATTCATTTTCTTGCAATTTTCGTTTATTTAATATATCATGTAACTCGGCAGAATTATAAGTGGTGCTAAATTCTGATATTAAGAGTTGTTTAAGTTTGTCATATGAATTGATATGAAATTCTGTTTGTGCTAATAACTGGGCTTTTCCTCGTAATGATCTTTTACAAAATATGAATTTATGAAAGTCAGATAAATTAAACATATTAGTAACATCCTCAAAATTATTAAACCATACGTTTATATCACTAAAAGAACTACCATCTAAAGGAGGTATTACACTTTCAATATCAGTAAAATTCATAGACGATGGCATAAAACTTTGAACTGGAAATTGCTGTTGTTTGTCAAAATTTGATAATTCAGTGTTATTACTTGAAGTCATATTATTTGAAGGCAGTTCGCTTTCCGAGTCAGTGTCACTTTCATTTTGTATAATATTATTTTGTAGTAAGGTCAAGTCTGAAAGGTATGTAACTAATCGGGTTGCGAGATCGTTTAAAGATCCCTCATTATCAATACAAAGTAGATTGCACACTGTAATCAGATCATTTAATGAAAAATCAGTTTGAACTTTAGTTATTTTATTTTTGAATTCGGTGCTGTCGGTTTGAAAACCGAAACCAGTAAAATCACGTATTCTCTTTCTATTAGAGCGATCACCGTCAGCATCAAATATGAATTTATGCAGCAATTTAATTTTATGCGTTCGTTCGTTTTTAAATGCAACTTCCAGTTCAGGTATCTCAACTAACTTCATAATCAAAATAATAATAATGAACTCACCGTTAGAATAATATCCGGCTTGAATCTGTAGGATGAATAACTCTAATTAATCATATTGGTGGGTTAACTGTCACTTATGACACCAATTTATGGGGGTGAGACTCCATACATAACTCACAACTCACTTTTAGGACGAACACTGACATTTATTGAGACGAACACACAAACAAAAAATACAGATATAAACACTCTTCTCGTTCTTTAATTAGCTTAAAGTCTATAATTCAGGACGTCGTCGAATATTTCTGAGATTTTCTTACGTCGTGTAAATATTCAATCTTATTTCACCGAAATATGTTCTGTTCTTTTTTAACAAAACCCTGCGTCGTAAAAACTCATTTCGTTCTCTTTACTTCTTCTGCATTTCCACTTCACACAGCTTCGTTAAGGCTCGTTTCCTTTTTAATCTCGAAGCGGAAAATACGGGGACACTCAGTCTGATCAAAGCCGCCTCAAGACTACAAGCCAGACACGCCCTTCATGTCCCCACGTGTGACGTCACAGCCCGGGGCTGGCTAACTGCCAACGCGCCAGCCCCGAACATTTGAATTTTGTATGTTGCTATTTTACGTGCACGTGTGTTTTACTCAGCCTGATAACACATTATTTTCAAGGTAAGTTTTATTTTCAAATTATATTTATATGCTATCAGCACAATTTTTATTTCTTGTGTTCAAAATCTTTTATTTTTAATTTCTTTGAAATAAATTAACTAGCTAATCCTAGTACGATTCTATCAATAATACCGTGTCTGAAAAAGAAACTATATTATTGTAGTTCTGTTTCGTTCCACATAGAGCAATAATTAAAAATGGCAAACATCCCTAAATCGTGTCAAGACTTATATCATTTAATTTGTATTTTGTCACACCATCCTCTCTTTCTAATTTGTTCAGAAATTTTCATAAAAGTCGCTGTGAATACATAGCATTTTTATCTTGTTTACTTCTTTTAAAGCAAACCCCGATCGATATACATGTATCAATTTATTGTTGTTTTTAATCTTAAACGTTTGCTATTTTAATAAAAATTCTTTTTATAATTTTTTGTTAAATTATAAATGCTTATGTACTGCGTAAATAGAGCTATGGGGATGATGTTTTTGAATCTCTCTATTTTTGCCACAACTGTAAACAATTTATTTACAAGACTAGAGGAAGGGTTGTTAGTACCCTTATGCAAAACAGTAGTTGCCCCCCCCCCCACACACACACACACAACCACCTTCTTCGCAAAAATCCTATGTGTTTTCATATACATTTTAATGTTTAATTAAATGTAACAATAAATAAAATTATTATTCTATAATTATAAATTTACTTTTAGATCTAGTCAGGAAATACTTTTCATCTCATAAAAATTGATTACTTTAAGCTTAAAAGAGGTGAACAAACATTTAAGAACCCACACAACATTATTTTGGAAATGAAATATTTTCGTGGAAGGTTTTTGTGTTTTTCGATGTTTTTTTTTTTTTTTTTTTTTTTTATCAGTTATTACCTAAACATTCGAATTACCTAAACATTCGAGGAAAATGAACATAAATTAGGAATATTTTAATTCCAATTGATGAAAGTCTTTTTTTTTCTTTTTTTTTTCTCTTCATATGTCAATACACTTTTTAAAAAATCTATTGCTTGTACCTTACATAATATATCAAACTAATACAAAACTAAATAATAATTTTCTGTTTCATGAACTTGTGTTGTTTTAGTATTATGACAGTTTTGTGTTTTTTAATTTAATGGATTTTATGTGAAAATTACCCATTTCTGATAAGTAAAGTTTACAGTACGAAAATTTATTTATAAGAATACTTAATTTCATGTATACTTTAATTTTACTATTTATTATATGCAGGTTTCAAATCACTTAATATTTAATAGGATATTTACTGTATAATTTCAAGCCCGATTAAAAATAAAAATAGAACACAACTTGAATTTGTTTTCATTTAACATTCACTTTTCTTCCACTTTAATTTAATTTTTAAATGTGGGTTTTGATTGGCACACTTATTGTTATTTATTTATTTTGAAATAACTGAAAGCAAAATAATTCAATTTATGTGTTTAAAGTACAAATTTATATATATATATACGTATGTAATAATGTATAATGTCTTGTTTTTGAATATATACCAAATAGATAATTGATATTGTTTCTAAATTTCAAAGTAGAATAAATAATAAAAACTGTCTACTAAAATAAATTTAATACTTGGGATTTTTTTTTTCATTAACGAACGAATTTTCTTTAATTTAACTTTAATTCTGATGCACATTTTCATTGACACAGTGATATTATTTCATAAATATTGTTTTTGTGTTATCGTTACTATTATTGTTTCAAGTGATCGAAATTGATTAAAAAGCACTTAATTAGCCGTCTTTAAACTATAAGTTTTTATTTTTTTTCCCATATGCTGTGATAATAAGTTGAAATATAGAGGAAAGAATTAATATGTTTTAATAACGCATGTGCTCTCCACGGCTGATCTAAGCCCCGCGTCGTGACGTCACGAAACCTTGTGTTTGGCTTGTAGTCTTGAGGCGGCTTTGGTCTGATGCAGGTGTTGCTTGCGAAATTCTCCACATGAATACATACTCAAATGTACATTGAAATTTTACTTATATTGTGTCCCGGACATTCACTTATCATTTTTTCAAATTTCCTGGGATTTGAAAGGGCTGATTTAATTTGATTTTTAGGTCAATTAATTATCTTGAATGTTTAAAATATCCTATCAATCAATAACTTTGCCTAGGTTTCCATACAAGGATATTTGTCAACAGGCGTGTCCACGTATGTCCATTGTGATGTACTCCGCTTTCAGATGTACGGAATATGTTGGCAGACCTCATATTAGCCGGTTTGTTTTGAGGCTATAAGGAGTCATATTTTAATGACGACATTCAGAGGAATTCACAAGAATTTTTAATTTTATGTGCACATTACAAACGTTTCACTTTCTTTTGGACTTTTTATGTTTGTAAATAACGTTTCATGTCTGAGATACTTATGTTGCAAATTGCATGCAATTACATTAATTTGTTTATAAGTTAGGACAAAAAAAAATTTGTTTGCACCTTAAGAGCACAAGAAATGTTTGAAATGAAAAAAATGCATTATTATTAGTTTTTTTAACTTTTAAAAATGTCACACAGTTTACCAAATATAAAAATTTCAATGGTTGAATGTAAAATAGACCAAAAATTGAGTAACAGACAACAACTGGTGGCCATTCACGAAAATTTGGGAAATATTTCGTTTTGACACTAGAAAGGAAGATTCGATGAGTTCTGCCCCGCCAAAAAAAAGTTGTTTTACTATGGTTTGGGAGGAAAGCGTGTATTTTAACTCGTGTGTGTGTGTGTGGGGGGGGGGGGGGGTAACTAAACTTTTTTAAGTAGGTCGAGTGGGGTATCGTTTATTATGTAGTTGTTATTTCTGAATTGAATGATGCGATTCGAAAGCCGACACAACCATTTGTTACAAAGCTCGGACAGATTTTATGAAAAAAAATTTCCAAAATGATAGATCACAACATTTTAAAAGTTATTTTACATTCAAAACATCTTCTTTATATCATATTGAATAATCTTAAACTTATTAAATATTTTCAAAAGAGCAATAATCAAAGTCAAAGCCATCTGAGTCTTTCAAAATCATCGAACTTGAGGACATAAAATAAGTGCAATAAAGTTGCACTCTCTTATAAAGTATAATGTAGGACTTTTTATTCATTAAACCGGTCTTAACTTTGTAAAAAGTGATTACATCGACTTGGAAATGGTGTCATTCAATTCAGAATTTAAAAATATGTGGCAAAAAATACTCTAATCGACGAATTTTAAAAAGTTGTTTTCCACCGCTGCCCCTCCAAAAAATGTGTTAAAATGCCTCATTCCCTCCAAAAAATAAACATGGTAAAAAAACTTTATTTTTGGGGGTCTCATTGGATCTTGATGTCTATTGCCAAGATAAAATGATGTATTTCCCAAATTTTTGTGAATGGCCACCAGTTGTTTCTTTAAAACCCTACTTTAAATGCACTGAAGTATAATTTTCGACTTTTTATTCATAAAACCTGCCATAACTTTGATACAATTGATCGTATCGACTTCTGAATGGTGTCATACGATTCAGAGTTTAAAAAATACGGTACTTTTCGGTTAGCCGGTCGCCAGTATTATATATACACATATATGTACATATACATGTATGTAAATATACATATATATACATATATATATATATATATATATATATATGTGTGTATATATACAATATATGTATATATACAATATATGTATATATATATGTATATTTACATATATGTATGTATATAAATATATATATATAACACTGGAGCCCGGCTAACAGAAAAGTACCAAAAATACATAAAAAACGATCACTTTCTCCAAAACATATTAAAATTATTTTTGTTGTTTTTTACAATTCAACAAATATGCACAAATATAACTCTTTAGTAATTTTATTTCTATAAATTATTAATAAATAAAAATAAAATAATATAAAAGTCTAAATTCATTACAGGTTTCTTTATCCACGATCAAGTTTCACTAACTTTTCGTCATTTCAAACATTTCTGTTACCTCCAACTTCTGGTAGTCATTGTACCTGTGGGAACAAATCTATTAGACGATTTGAGTTTGAAGTTTCGGTGAAAAACACTCGTCTCCTCTATAACGTGCATGGAAGTTTAAAACAAATGTTAACTACATTGTTTAAAAAATAAAGCCATGCAGTTTTTTTTATCCCTCATACATATTGTAATCCTGGACGAAAAAGAAGATGGAGCAGAATAAAATAGAAGGAAATTGCTGCAAACAAGATATTGAATTTATCCAGAGGAAAAACAAATACTCAAAAGCCAAAACGGGAATTGTTACCTCGTTTAGATATAACTTAGAAAGATTATAAAAACAGGATTTTTAAAACGCTACAATATTTTAGGATTTTTTTTAAATGAAGAGAAATCATGCTTGAAACAATTTACTACTGTGTTATCCTTTTCAAAATATTTAGTCAAGTGCATTGAGATATTTAGTTCGAAGAGAAATTACCGATAATAATAATATGAATGATTCTTGGTAAAATTTAAAAAAATTATTACTAAAAATTGTTGTGCTTGATTGAAAATGGAATTGCTTCTAACAAAAATATAGTTATATTTTAGGAAACTCTTAAAATCCATCCCCGCCCCCACCCCGCATACTTATGTGCGCCGACATATGTGGAAATAAAAATGGTGTCTTCTTGAAATGGTGTCTATGGAACTCTTCTGAAAGAACTATGGGCCGAAAGTTACGTATAAAAGTATTGGATACGAAAAAAATTTCAATTTGTATATATTTTACTGAAAAAGATATAAAAATGGTATTAATCCTTTATCTACTGACGGTACTTATAAGTACCATTAAAATAACTTGTTATAAAATTCATTTTGTACATTGATTAGTTGTAATACAGTTTAGATTGAGTTATAGATACATTACTTTATCTTGTTCCCAAACCACTATTGGTTACACAAATTAAAAAATATTTTTAAAAGGATAATTTCTTTTGCTTTTGCATCTTTTCAGCTTTCTTGGTGTTTGGTGGGGGGAGGGGGGAATTTTTAAATTCGGAAATATTTCTATATTTCTACTCTACGAACATTATATTTGTACATTTCCTAATTCTACAAAATACTAAGAAAAATATTTAAAATAAAAGATTTGAGTGGGGTTATAAATATTGCACTAAATCCCTATAAATTAAAATTTAAATAATACTTTTAAATCCTCCGATCCTTCTAAAATCCTTCTAAAATTTATTAAAAGATCATGTAAATCTTCTAATGTAGTTTTAGAATATAAAATCTTCATGAATTTATAATTCAGTATATAAAGAGTTCGGTGTTTATAACAAGGAAATAGAAGAGAGCGTAGTGGTCTAATGTAAATTTCACAAAAAATGGAAGTGTGCAACGTTTCTGTCGTGTTTATATGAAAGTTGTTAGTATGGCTTTTGTCACAAATTCCTTTTTTAAAGGGGGACAAAAGAAACTTGGGTAAACGTTTCATCATGTAATTTTTTTTTTTAAAGAAAATCAGTTTGCTAATACACAGAGCATAGATCTGTGACTTACAGAAAACTATAAGTTTCCGAAGTGTCTGTCTTTTTCTTTTACGCATAAGCAAAGTTTTTTGAATTTTCAGCAAAACGGAGCAACTCATTCCCCAATATTGTTATCCGTTCCTCTTGAAGAGATTTTTTTCAAGGTCTAAAAGACGTGTGAGAGTTTTACAACAAAGTCTACTGTATAAGATTATCTTTCAGAATATCCCATCATTTTGAGATCTGAAAAATATTTGCATCATGCCTATGAGTGTTTGTTCTCTAAGCTCAAACATAATCTTGATGGAGAGTTCATTTTTAATGTCTCAGTTGCTCTTGGAACCAGGAAGGAAAAATACTCTCCAAGATGTTTTAACAATGCATTTGATGGTCGATTTTGACTACTTCATCAACAAGAAGGGGAGATGTTCTGTCAGTTGAACAAATACATTGCATCTCAAAAGTATATGGACAGGCAATTTTTTTAAATAACAGTTAAAAAATGAAGCAATAATCACGAAAAAAATAGTAAGCATGTGGAATCATAGCATAAGTTTGTTAGAACAAAGAAGTACAGTATACGCTTGACGGAATTTTCGCAAAAAAAAAAAAAAAAAAAAAAGAAAATAGGCTGTTTGTTCCAAAAATATATGGATTTCGAGTATTTTGTATTTGAATGCAAGTTTTGGATCCATCCCTTTGAATTATCTTGAAAATCTTATTAGGCATGCTTCGAACTAGTTTTGGGAGAATGTGGGGCTGTAAAGAGAACCAACTTTGCTCTACTTGTTGCTTTAATTCCTGAATAGTCTAAAATTCACGACCATGGGCTTACACTTCTCGTGCAAGTATTCCCCAACGGTATTCAATTGGATTCAGGTCAAGACTGATGGTTGGCCAGTCTATAACAATCATTTGAGTTTGCATAAACCACGCTGTTTTTTAGCGGGAGATGTGAATTGACGCATTGTCCTGTTGGAATTTCCAGTTTTCTCTTCCTAAGATATTTCCAATTAGAAGTAGAATGCTTTTGAGGACATTTTGATAGTCCTCTGAGCACCTTCGACCATTAAGAAAAGCAACATTAATCGTTCCGTTGAAATAGAGCGCGCCGTACATCATGATAAACCTCCTCTTTGTTGTCGACTAATAAACTCACTAGATTCTTGTCGTAGATCATACCAATAGTATGCCCAGCTATCAGAAACATCCAAATTGAATTTTTTTTATAGAAGAAAACATTTAACTATTCATCCGTCCAATTTATGTGTTTTTTAGCCCAAAGAACGCGTGCCGTTCTAAGGTGCAATTTCAGCATAGGTATCCGATATATTCTGAAATATTTATAAAATTAGCTTGCCAGTATGCGATGGTGATCACTAGATCTCGATATAGGAAACCCTAAAGACCTCGGAATTTCGAGAAAAGGCTTCTTTTGGTTTGAAACGGCTCGAAAAATCTCTCTACCTTGTCCCTGAGATGGTTTTCTTGGTCGATCTGAACGATTTTTTGCAATCGCATTGTCACCTTTCGATAAAATTTCACAAATTACAGATCTTCTACACTTCATCTGTTTAGCAATATCGGAAAATTTTAACATTTTGAGCCTTTAAACATTTTGAGCCTTTAACATTTTGAGCCAAATTTTGGCTATATAACCTGCAGAGAATGGAATATTGTGAGACATTTTTCAACTATTCGAGAATTGAAGAACAAGCAGGGATTTTATATTTCAAAGTGATTACATTACATGTAAAGAAAGCAAAATATGCAAATGTTTTTGATACTGGGGTAATAATAGCTATTCTTTTCATGGTCCATATATTTTGAGACATGTTATTTTGAATTTTATATTTTTACAAACAACCTGTGCAATACGTCTGATATTTCCTTATTGTAAAAAAACTTATAGTGTGATTCTATAAGCTAATTATATTTTTCGTGGTTATTGCTTCATTTTTTGCCTGTTCATATACTTTTGAGGCGCACTGTACCATCTAAATCATAGCAGACTTGGAATTTTGACTTATTTCGATGGTAGTTGTGTATTAAGAGTATCCATCAAAAGAATTTAATTGTTGTATCGATTATGACCCAGTTCGATTATGAACATTCTGAAAAATCTTTTTCCTACCACTAATCATCAGTGACCCGCTGCATTCGTGCTATCCATTTTTCAAGTGGGTTTTTTTTTTTTGGGGGGGGGGGGGTACCGTAAGTTTCTGGCACTGATTCCTTTTGCAGTAATTACGCCAAAGAAACTCTTTCATACTTTATTCAACCGTCTTCTGATTCATGTTCAGCTCGTTTAACGCCTTTTTCTTCGAAATATTGCAAATCCGTCCTGTACTCCTTATGATCCTTTTTTGCTTTCTAGAAACGTTTTCAGTTCGTTTTCTACTTATATTTGTGCTGTTTCTATTATGAGTAAGTTTACAGAACTCTTGCACAGCATCCAACAAAACCTAACATGGGGCTTTTAGCACACGAACAAACGCTCATTGCCTTATTCCTCAAGCATGTTATTAAAAAATCGCATTCTTCCGGGAGACAGTTGTTATAAAGATTAAACTAGCTATCTGTGTCAGTAAGGACCGAGGTTTATATCTCATTTAAAGATATTAAAATTTGTAGTGGAGTTCAGTAGATTTTAGGTAGCTTTCTTTACAAAAAAGCTACCTATTGCAGCCGTTCGGAGGAAAGCGATTTCAAAAAATTTTGGTATATTTTCATCGATCATGACCCCCCACACCCCGAAACCACCCTCCGTTCAAAATTGATATATATATATATATATATCTGACATATGTCACATTGTAACTCTCGTATTTATGAACCGATTTGGATGTAATTCGGCGTGTACATAGTACATACCAATGTCTCGACCGAGTTCGTTGGCCAGCTTCATCCGATATTTTGTTTCAAAATGGCGGCCATTTAAAAATTAAAAAAAAAATTAAATTTAAAATGTGGTACCAAAAAATTGAAAATGAAAAAATATTTTTTCTTATGTATTTAACCTTTATACAAAGACTCCGTAGCAGTTTTTGTTTCGTTTATATCTTAAAAAATGGCTGAGTTATAACATTTTGAATTTCTAGCGAAGCTGACATTTTGAAACGTCCTGAAATTTGTCACGCGATAAAAGACGTATTTATGAACCGATTTGGATGTAACTTCGTTTATACATAGTACAGACCAATGTCTCGATCTAGTTCGTTGGCCAGCTTCATCCGCCATTTTGTTTAAAAATGGCGGCCATTTAAAATTTTAAGGAAAATTTAAATTTGAAATATGGTACCAAAAAATTGAAAATTGAAAAAATATTTTTTTCTTATGTGTTTGACCTCGATAAAAAGATTCGGGAGCAGTTTTTGTTTCGTCTATATCTTAAAAAATGGCTGAGTATAGCATTTTGAATTTCTAGCGTGGCTGACATTTTGAAACGCCCTGATTTTTGTCACGCGATAACAGGCGTATTTATGAACCGATTTGAATGTAACTTGGTCTGTACATAGTACATACCAATGTTTCGACCGAGTTTGTTGGCCAGCTTCATTCGCCATCTTGTTTCAAAAGGGTTGCCATTTTTTAAAAAAAAAATGTAATTTAAAATTTAAAATGAGGTATTAAAAAATTGGAAAATGAAAAAGATTTTTTTTATGTGTTTGGCCTTGATACAAAGATTCTGGAGCAGTTTTTGTTTCTGAAAATTTGTTGTTTTGTCTATACCTTAAAAAGTGGTTGAATTATAGCACTTTGAATTTCTATCATGGCTAACACTTTGAAACGATCTTGTATTTGTCTCGCGATACCACACGTATTCGCCTATTTCGATGGAAGAAGGCATGCGGATAGTATACATCAATATCTCGACCAAGTTCGCTGGCCAGCTTCATCAAAAATATATATTTAAAGTGAGGTGCAAAAAAATTAGAAATTGAAAAAGGTTTCTTTCTTAAGTATTTGACCTTGATATAAGGATTCAGGAGCATTTTTTGTTTGTCTTTATCTTAAAAAATTGCTCAGATATAGCAGTTTCAATTTCTAACGTGGGTGACATTTTGAAAAATCTGATTTTTTGCCTGCGACAGCACTCGTATGTATCAACCGATTCCGATGTGAGTGAGCATGTGCACAGCAATTACTAAGGTCTCGACCAAGTTCACTGGTTAGCCTCATCCACCATGTTGTCTTAAAATGGCAGGCACTTTAAGAAATCGCCGAATTTGGCAGCGAAATATAAGTTACTTTAAATAAAAGCAGCTTGGATAAAGCTGACTAATTTTGCGAAATTCTCATTCATAATGATTTAGTATTGATAAAAATTAGTATTGAATCTCCTACATTCGGTTTCCACTTAATTGAGCTTCGTGTGTTTGAATAATATAAGTTGGCTTTTTTAAAATAAGGAATATGAAAGCTACCTCTTCCTCCCGGCACTGGCCGGAAGGACTTTTTATCATTTCAATTTGAAGTTTGTCTGATTATGTAGTTTTCTTTTTTCTTTTTGTCGCCCGATGTATTCGTTACTAATGTATGTTTAAATTATTTAAATATACAAATAAATAATCTACATAATATGACACAAACATAAATATGTGCATAAACTTTAAATTGCCGGTAAATATATTTCATACATTTAATATTTTAATTAAATTAAATATCATATAAATTTATACATTCAAACATTATTTTACATTTAATTGTTTATGCATGACGATTTTTTTTAAAAATAGTTAAACTGGCATTTGAATAAGTCAACCAAATATTCAGATGTGTCGACGGTCTTTTGCACGTCAACTTACAGAAAACAGCATGAATTTTATTTTTGCGTGGAAATTTCCTATTTAAATTATCGAGTTCATAACAATAATTTTTCTCTTTATCATCTACAAACAGGTAGTCAATAACATGAATAGCAACTATCAACTCAGAGAGATTTTAAATTGGTCTTTTGCTCGAGTGAGAAAACGTTTCTCGATTTAGCATGAAATATGACGCATTTTAATTTTCTGGAGCAATTGTTTACTATTGCTATTCTCTTCAGAGACGTATTGGAATTTATTTAAAATCTAAACAGAGTTTAGTCAATATACGGCTATTTGTGTTGAAATGAAAGCTGAAGAGTTAGAATATAATTTAATATTTTGAAATATCGAGGACAAAAATTAATATTTTTGTGAAATGAGATGTTTACGTACAGATTTTGTTTTGATTTATTATTTGTTGTTTGGGCGGGTGGGGGGGGGGGGGTAATTTTTTACAGAATTTGTATAATTTTCTACCTTGCTTAAAATAGAGTAGAATATAATAATTTAAAGTAACAGAATGGACATTAAAATTTAGTACCTTTATTGGAAATTGCCTGGATCATTATATTAGAAATTAGAACTAGATGATAGCCCGTCAGAATGACGAGTTTGTATTTGTAAAAAAATTGTATAGCATTGCATTATAAAAAGAATTATGAAGTAATAAGTTTTATCTTGTTTGACAAATGGGCTCTGGTGGGGGTAAACTAGTTCTAAAAAGCGTCCATTTTTCATTGGGACTTTCGTCTTCGTTCATTGCATTTAAAAAAAGAATCTATAACCTTCAATTTCTTATAAATCAAAAAAAAAAAAAAAAAAAAACTGTGAGACTTCAATTCCTAATAAACTGGTTAGCAACTAGAGAAAAAGAACACACGTTATAAGATTGAAAGATCAAATCTAAACAGTAAACATTAATTCTTGATGCCACTTTAAAGAATATATTTTTTAAGAATAACAATGTAGTCATTCTCAAGAGTCATACATGGCTGTGAACAAAAAAATGAAAACAGTCCGAATATAAAATATTCTAACAATATTGCATTTAATACACGCCTTCGCTTGCCTTAAATTGCCAATTTTTAAGAAAGTTTTAATGCACAGAGTTCGTTCAGATCGCTATACTGCCAATGCACTCCATAATCTATATTTTAATCGGAAACATTCATAATTAAAAATTATTTTTGAAATCGTGAAATGATTGCAAAAAACATTAATTTTTTTTCAGTTTTGTAGGTTTTATATTGCCATTGAGCAAAATTATTGCATGCATGGTCAATATTTTAATAAATCTCAAAAGAATGAATCGTATATTGTTTACCATCGCTGATTGCTGGGTGATATGATTTTCAACGGAAGGTATATCAAAAAACATGCATATTTCGATGTAACTCATCACTCAAGTTGTTTTTGTTTTTCACATTCTTTCTAAAAAGGTTGATCTTATGCAGCTTTATTAAAAAAATCAAATCTCTGAAAATTAAAATAAAATGGCTGATTTTAACAAAGGATTATCAGGATCCGGATGAGCTCACTCCGGAAATGTTATACACTTAGCGCTAATATGTATAATTGGATTATTCCTTACAATCAATGGACATATTTAAAGAATTAGAGGCAAAATCGTTCTGAAAAATACCATGTACAAGTAAAATGATAAATGATTTAATATCTTCTAGCCGTTGGGTTTTGCATGAATATTTGTTATAAAGGTATTTCTAAAATTTGTGTCCACAGAAAATATAGATTTTTTTAAAAAATATTTCTATCATTTTCATTTCTTTTCAAATATCAAAGCAAGCTTTATTCTCTTTTGTTGAAAACCATGGTTACTGAAAGTTAAGGGAAATTCTAATCACAGAAGATTCCTCTATTTTAAACGTGCATGTTTATTATGTTTTACAGTAGAGTCCCAATTATCAGAGTCCCACTTAACTGAGTTTCCGCTTTAACCGAGTTATTTTCTTCTGATCGACTGATGGCTTCTATTATTTTGAAACAGCCATTGTAAATGAAGTGTTAGGTGAAGATGAAAGAGTAGTCGTAAAAATGGAATGAAAATAAGAATGAAAAAAAAATTATGGCCTTTTTTTCCCCATTCTGACCAGAAAATCAGAGTTCTAACTTTTTACGGCTGCTCTTTTATGTTCACTTAACACTTCATTTATAATGGCTGTTTCATAATAATCAAAGCCATCAATCCATCAAGAGAAAATGATCCATTTCAAAGGTATAAGTTCGATTGAAAAAAACTTTTAGTACTTTGAGCAGAAAGAAGAGGCTACATCTGTAATTTTCATGATACTAGTAGAATCACGTAGCTGCCAATGCGTACGGTTTTGCTACCTCTACAATTTAATACAAATTTTTGCCATATTTAGTCGTTGACAATTGTTAGATTTCGACAAAATTTACTGGTAAGTTTTAGTGGTAAGAAAAAATCTTAGAAATTGGTAGCTATGCAGAAGAGTAATGCTGAAGGAAAAAAAAACCGCAGCAAAATGGACATTTAACAAACCAAAAACTATCGAGGGCTTTTTCAAATAAACAAATTTCATTCTCCGTTTTTCTTATACTTATTAAACGGAAATGTACATGAAAGAAATGTTACTAGTACCATAAAAATTAATGAATTAAGTGAAAATTTATGTTTTATCTCCTTAGTTGGTGACGATTTGTGTAAATCCGGTTTATCCGAGGTGAGCTTGGTCCATATTAAATCGGATAATCGGGACTCTACATTATTTTAATCGAAGCAAATATGGAAGCTTTCAAAATTTGAAAATCTTTCCTGAACGACAGAATATTCGTTATTCTTTTTAATTCTTGATTATTATTTTACGATACTTAAAATTGAATGTATGTGCGATGAAAGCGAAATTAATAACAAAATATTCGTCCTGACATTAGCGTTATTGATTGACATGTTCTTGGTTTTTAAAAGAACAACACAAGCGGATTCCGGCTTACAGAATGTACGGGAAAACCATCATATAAATTATTTCTGATGTCAACATCCTTTTTTCTCTCCACATACCATAGGTACAGCGATGAATGAGGTATTTTTTGAAAGGTTCTCAATGCGACTTTTACGTAGTGTACTTACATGTCGTGAAAACATGTTGTTTGATTTTAAAAAATGCAGTCTATCAAAAAGTAATGGAAAAACGTGTCAGCAAATAATCTGAAATATTGGTGCAAAAAGCCTTTCCTTGTTCTATGTTTTTTTTTTCCTTTTTTTAATTGATAATTCTAATAGATTTTTAACATTTAATATTTTTTAGAACTCCACTAAAAATACTGAAAATCATATTTACATGAAAAATAGCAAAAATATGTTAAAATAAGCTTTGAAGCTTATTCAAAGCGTTTCTTTCGTGTCGGCCTGGTGCCGGGAGTTAATAACTGAAGAAATCACCAAAGATCACTGTTTAGAAACAGTCTTTTACTTCTGTTAATTTCAGTTGTTAAAGCGCGTAATTCGGTAAAATGTCTTAAATTTCGTTTTTATTTATATTTTGTTGTTTTTACTGGTTGACGAATGTTTCCATTTCGTTCTGGAATATAAGCCGCAAACAAATGCTCTTTATATTAATTTAAATACAAACAGACTTATCTTTCGCAATCGTGTAAATGCGATAGAGTTAAATTAGAAAAAAATTCTTACTTGAAAGTTATTTTTAAAATAATAAAAATTTATTAAATTGCAATTCAGTTTTCCAACAAATTGCGATACAGTTTTCAAATAAACTCCATTTGAAAGTGCATTATTCTCACCCCCCCCCCCCCACCACCACCACCACCACCGTTCGACAGCGTAAACATTGAAAATGTACGATATTTAGAAGTTAAAAAAATTACAGAAAAATGCAAATTGAATCGTCTGAGGTTGTCAGCGTTACGGACGGACGTTTGTCTTTTATATTATAGATAAGTGCGAAAAAAACAATATAATTGATAATTATCAATTATATTGTTTTTTTCGCGTTAAAGCATGTTTGCAACATAGATTTAATTTCTGAAAATATTCTATTTGTTCTAAATTTTCCACCATACGCTTCAGCCAATTTAGACTATCGGAAAAGCTTCAGCTGTGGATGACTCGCTATACATTCTAGCTCATTTCCAATAAGTATATAGTTGAATTTTAGCCTAAATTCATAGTTTCACCATTTTAGGGGATTTTTGCATTCCGAACACATAGCATAAGGAAATTATTGTAATCATGATTTGTGTGTGTGAAAGAGAAAAATTGAACATAACTCCAAATCGGTACTCCCTTTTGGAGAATATTAATATGTCCGGAATCCAGAGAGATTTTGCGCAGTTTGCGAAACGCTATTGACCAATCAGAAGGCTGCATTTTTGCAAACTTTTCGCTGTTTTAAGCTCTCAGAAATGGATTCTCAGATTCCACGAACTTTTCTTCGTTTTTGACGAAACCATTTCCTGGGATATGCTCCGAGCGAATATTTCGTCAAATTGAGAAAATTACTTTCTTCACTTGTTTGAGGATAACAATTTCGTCAAAAGTGCTTGTTTGAAAAGCGCAATCAGTGGGCTGGTGGTGCCACCTATTGAAGAGTTTAGAAGCTCTTGTATCGACAGGAGAAAAAAATAATAGCTTTGGGGTGATTCGAACTCACGACCTCCGGTGTGGGAGACGGACGCTCTAGCTATTACGCTATTGAGTCCTCGAAGGGATATGATTTTAGATGCATGTAATGGATTATACTGTATATTTATATTTTTATAAGGTTGATTGTAACTTTATCGATGTTGTTATACTTATAATTCTTGCAAGTTTTAATTAGTAAGGCTAATTTATTATTATTATTTCCTATGGTTAATATGAATAATTATAATATGGCTTGAATAATATAATTTATTAGGAAAATTTTCTTTGCTCGATGAATGATTAAAATATGGTCTGGTTAATTTGTTGCTCAGAAATAACGAATTTTAAAGTGCATGTGGGGGAGATTTTATCAATTTGAGTATGTGGTTGAGATTTTAATACTTTACTGTTTACAGAAGAGAAGGGAGAGGGATCAATTATGCATATTTAATTTGATAGTTATATGAATATATTTCTTAAATGAAAAAGGGATCTTTGAACTTTAAAACTTTATTGACCAAATTTTCTTTTTAAACGATTTTGTAAAACACAGGAAATTTATTCTTTTCTAATTAAACCATAGCGAGCAAAGTAAAATAATCATAATAATAATAAACATTCTTAAAAACTTTAAGAGCTAAAAAAATAACTAATGCAGAAACAATAACTACCTGTGTTTCAGCATTTTCTGAAAAGCGCTAAAAAGTGCAATTTTTTAAATAAAGTATGACAGGAATAACATAAACAAGGAAATATCTCAGATATTTGCTTGTTTATGTTTGCTTGTATCCTGCGACTTTAGCAAGCAGATATTATATCTGCTTGCTAAAGTCGCAGGATTTGAAGAGGTATGGTTTCCTTAAAATGCATTGGGTCTGGCCGTGAGTGAAGAAACACCTTCGTCAAATATTTGAGAGTTTACGTGTCGTTAAAAGTCACGTGATTTTGATACGAAATGATCGTCAAAAACAACGAAATATAGCTCGAGGATTGCTGAATCGTCAAAATTGAGAGTTTTATTTCTGAGAGTGAGTAAGCAACTTTTCGGAATGATCAATATCGTTTCGCTAACAGCGCAAAATCTATCTGGATCCCGGTCTAGAAGATAGACCAAATTCGCAAGAATCGTCAAGATGTTTCGTGCCGATTCTATGCTGAAAATACCAAGGGAATGCGACAGACACAGAGTATAAATAATAAATATTATGGCAATGCAAAGAAGCGTTATGTTCCGCAGAAATAGCGAAAGCATCTTCCTAATTCCAGCATCATTCTTCCTGAGTCCAGCATTCGAATCTAACAAATTCCTTATAGAATATTCCTATACTATTATATGTTATTCTGTTTTCTACAGAATTTATGTATTGTATACCAGTTCTACTTTTCTGTAAAATAATGTCAGAGTAATGTTAATTTGTCAAAAATATTTTCATAGAGGATTAAGGGAATCTGCAATGTTTCTGTCCATGGAGCTGCATGAAGAAGTTTTGGTCGGGGGAAATTCCATATCAGGGGTTTTATTTACTAGTGACGGCTAGAAGTTAGTAATTAACCCTTTAAGACCGGGTGTTTTTTGGCAGAAATTGAAAGTTTTGGTGGTTTCGCCTTATCGATTTTGATTGAAAAATTAAAAATAAAAAAAAAATACCCGATGTCAGCTTATGCCAAGGGAGGACCCGCACAATTGTGGGTGTTCGGCCTTAATACAGCCGTTTTTGAGCTAAATCTACACAACTGTGTAGTCTGGGATTATGTGTGCAAATATCTAAAAATAAAAGTTTAAGCAAAAAAAGTTGTTGTTTATTGAGATAATTTTCATCAGCCACAATGCAAATGTTTGAAGCAATTTTTGTTTTTGGACAGACCACTACGATTTCATTTTCTGAGACGTCCTCAATGCTCTCACCCCTCTTAGGAGCCGTTGACAAATGGTATGCCCTTCACTCCATTTGGACTGTGCCTGATCCCTCAAATTTCTTTTTTTTAGTTTTTCCAGCAGCGGTATTTTGTTGAAATACCGATCGAAGTACATAAAACTAGGTCTGAACCAGAGAAAGGACTACAGCAGGTCCTAAGCCCAGATCCTTGTGGACCAGGTCTGTACTTTCCCACTGGTATACTACAAAATTTAAAACTATCCCCGGTGATACTGTTACAACAGAGAGTGGTTTATTTTTTATATACTGCTTTACTGAGGCCCGTCCTACAAAAAAAAAAAAAAAAAAAAAAAAAAAGAATCGTCTGTCATCTATGGAAAATTTCCCCTGATCTCCTGATAGATTCAAGCAGACACTACGGATTCTGTCGAGCATTTGCTGAACTTTTCATAATTTATTATTTATTCCTGGTGTTTTACTTGCTGTGTCGACAAAATGGAATGAATTTATCAAACTTAAAAATCTATCTCGTGATATGCATATAAGTCATATAAAACTTATAAATCATATATGACATCTATAACTCAGAGCAGAAACATACAGTTCGTTACATGTGCATATTATATATCTAATACTATCAATTTTAAATAGAAATCATGAATAGAACAAACATATTACTTTAAAATTAATCCGCTTTAAAAATGTAATTAATAAAAAAAAATCTCTAAAAACATAAGTTTAAAAAAATCACTTAAAAATAAAAATTTTATGTATTAGGAATTGTACCCCTTTTGGAAATGGTAAATGCCGGACCCACACAATTGTGCGGGTCATTTGTTTTTCAACATTTGTAAAGCTTAATTAAATTTATCAAAGACAAAATCAATTAAAATCATGAATAAAGTATATGAAAATAAAAATTAAATCTAAGCAAACACTAAAAATCATATTTAAAAGAAATTACGACAGTACATACTTTTTCTCTACTGCTGTCAGATGATATAGTCTTTTTAAAAGCAGAAAATCTAATCCTGCATTGTCGTTGGTGCCCCCTAGTTGTGTCTTATCAAAACATCTGAAGCCAATTAACTCATATAAATGTGCATATTTGGTTTTAAATATCACAAAAACAGAAAATAGTCATTCTCTTTTACTTTAATATCACCCGCACAATTGTGCGGGTCAGGGCTTAAAGGGTTAAACTACTGGCTGGAGGGTAATCTAGCACCTTTTTGGTAGGCCATCCTGTTCGGCTGAACGTGAAAGAAAGTTATAAAAAATTCGCCTTTTTGTTCTTTCCGGACAGATGCACTAGTGTTTGAAAATTGAGGTCAGTCCAGATTTTTTTAAAATATTTACTCTCTGTTAATAAGATGTTGTCATAGTGTTATGTTTCCAATTAAATGCCAAACTTGTTTCAAGATTCTCAATGTATTTTAAATTTCAGAAATATGTTGCAAATGTTTCTCGAATATGCAGCGTTGTTCTAGAATCATGGGATAAACTTTGACGACTGGTACAGCTTAGTAAGGTAAAATTCTTTTGTATAGTACAGCTGCTTCGCAATGCCTTTTTACCTGACTGAAAAGAAGGGTTATGTGTTTCACGCGTATCTGTGTATGTGGATTTCTTTATACCCTCGAAACATTCCAACGACTGGATGGATTTTAATGAATGAGGTCTCTATCGATTCGTCTTAACGGCCCGATGGTTATAGGCTAGGTTTTGTTTTTATAAATTCAAAATGGCGGCCGTAAAATACAAAATGGCGGTAGATACGAAAAAAAAATTACGCACCCTATTGAGTGGCCTATCATTGGATAGGTCTTTCAAAATGAAGACGATGTTTCATTGACTATTTTACAGTCAGAAGCTCCGTTAAAATATTATACAACCTCGAAGTTTTGTATATAGGATCTCTAGTTTTACTACAACTCTAACCATCATAGACATCTATAGACCTCATCAAAACAGTGTTTATAGGTAGGAGCTAACAATTAAACACAACTTAAAAGTCATCAATACAAGTAAATAAAAAAATATGTAAGTAATATAAACAAGTAATATAGAAAAAATATTTTAAGTCAATTCCTACTTATGTCAATAAGAGAATTATTTTTCTCCCATTCTTCTTTCCTCATGAGTGGCGCTTAAAATGCCTTGATCAAGAAGAAGGCTCTCTCGGTCTTAAAATACCTTGATCAAGAAGAGGGCTCTCTCGATTATTGAAAATTAATTAATTTAATTTAATTCATGAATTAATATTTGAAAAAAAACTGGATTAACATAGTGTGTCATCCACTACAAGTTTTAAAAAATTTATTTGAGCTTGATTGGATGAATAATAAGTATTTTATTAACGATTGAAAATTTGAACAAGATATCTATAGTGAAAGTGGTAGCTAATAGTAGGAATTGAAAAAAAAAATGGCTTCACATTGATGAGAAATAATTAATTAGTTCGCTTTTTACGCAGTCGGGTTTTTTGGTTTTTTAAATTTAATTGTTTATTTCAGTCACAATTACAGAGTGTCTCACATGCAATCGAACCTGAATTTACTTTCATAACTTTGACGACAATGAAGATATTTTACCGATATTTCCAGAAAACTTACTTTACTTTGTTTGAAATGTGGTTGTTATCACGGCGAGTGCAATGTAGGTCAGTGATCTACAGCAGTGATGTCCAGCGTGGAACCCGCGGGTGCTGTGCACCCTTTTGAATGATTCCTGTTACTAGGAGTTTTTTAAATACAAATCCAGTTTACAAGGTGTATGTTTAAAATCATTAGTGTTCCACGTATTTTATTATAAGCGGCGTTAAATTTCCGGCTGCTTTCCCTATAAAATATTTTAATAGGTCTCACTCTCAGAAAAATGTAATTTCAAAATTACTATTATTTATTATGTTTTCTTTTGCATTTATTTTTCCCATCGAGCTCTTCATAGTAAGGGGCCTTATGGCTCGCAATGTGAAGTGTCTTTGCATATCATGAGATGTCTCCATATTGTTATTCCCAATCAGTATTGCCATATCGTCTCCTTTCTTATTCTGAAAATCCCAATTCATATCAGAAACTTCGAACGGTAATTTTATCTTTATTTAATGGCAGATATTTTAAGATTACTTAAAGTAAAAATTCTTCTTTCGGAATTTCCGGTTTGAATTCGGTATGTCTGTATAAAAAAAGAAGACCAAACTGTCAGCCCTGACCCCTAGTATAGTAAAGCAATAATGCTCTATGTCTCCAGACACGGCGCCCTTGCATGTTTGCCGCCACATGAGGCGCGCTCGTGCTTATTGGAAGGTTGAAAAACCCTTATCTACAGCACCGTAAGCTGCAGTCCAAATTACGACGTACTAGGTCAGTGTTGTTAGGACGCTGATCATGGCTATTTCCAACAATTCTTGGACGTTGTCATATTTCCTAGAAAACAAAGAATACCTATAGAAAATATCTTTTAAATAAATTCAGCATTGTAAATTATGAGCAAAAATCCGGTTCGACGTGAAGTGAGACACCCTGTACAGAGTGACACATAAATACTGTGGCGCAAATAAAAGTTCATAACTTTTTACTGAATGAACAAAACAACTAGTTTTATTCACCATTCGAAAGAGATTCATTCTCGATGGATTCTACCAGCAGTGATGCAGCCGTCTAGACGCTTCTGTAAATTCTCCAAGATTGCCGCGACTGTTTCCGGCGTAATTTCAGACCAGGCTTTTTCAATAGTACGTTTCGAGGAATCCAGGGGCTTGGTCTTGAATGAACTGGCTTTTTGCTCCAGAATCCCCTAAACAGCGAAGTTCATAGTGTTCAAGTCAGAGAAATTTGAGGGCCAAACGCCCTTCGTCCAAAATCAGGAGAAATAGGCCCCGCACACCTCCAGCGTTTTCTTCGCTCAGTGGGTAGTCGGCAAGTCCATTTGAAGCCTCCAGTCGATGTTCTTTGCTTTCTTTTCGGCCCAGGAAATCACGCCTTATCTGCCGATACGTCTCTACGTTTGATCTTGACACGTGTTTGGACGAAGACGAGTTTTGTGTTTTCCAATCTGGAAATTCCCGCCCACACCGTCACAGACTTCGGGAAAAGAACCTTTTCCACCTTCACAACGTGCGGCATCGCTTTGAGTAGCAACTAGCATTGCATCTGCGAATTCTGGAAAGGTTGCACCCTAAAATTCATTTCATCTGTGTCGGAAATCCGATTCACGGCATCGCCGCGGCACAAGGACTTCATCTTCCTGCATTTTCCAAACCTTGACGCCTTCATTTGGTACGTGAGATGGTGTCTTTTCTCCAGTTTGTACGGCATGAGTTTCAGATCTTCTTTGACATATCTTTGCATGGTTTCGCGGTCGACGTTGTGCTCCTTGGCCAATTTTCAGATGTTTCTTTGTGGATTTAGCTGGATCCTCTTCTTAACCTTATTAAGAGCACTGAGGTCCCTGTTTTTTGCGATCTTCTAGTTCGTTGACAGTCTTCGATCCCTCCGGTCTCTTTAAAATGTTTGACAGAGCAATGGACTTGTTCCCGGTGCAATTTGGCGATCGCAATAATTGGCATTCCCCTCTTGTGCTGCAGGACGGTGGCTTCCCGGTCTTCTTTGCACAATAACTTTTCCTTCAAAGCTGTCAATTAATATCAGCTGAAATAGCAATTCCACAACAAAAAAGCACGAGGAACACAAATAAAACAGTAGTATATCTCAAACATGGGAAAAACATTAAAATAAATTGGCCTTTTCATCCCGTCACAGTATTTATGTGTCACCCTGTATTTATAACTGGATACATGGATTAAAACTCTGGTTTCCTACACAAAAAGTGTTTGTTATAGTGAGCTCTATCACCCCTCAAAGTTTTTCCCAAGATTTTATAATGACCCTGTATGCATACTTCCCTAATATATATTTTATATATATATATTGTTATATCTAAACTACTATTTTGTTATAGTGAGCTCTATCACCCCTCAAAGTTTGTCCCAGGATTCTATACTGTATGCATACTTCCCCAGTATATATTTTCGATAAAATGTCAATAAATATAATTTTATCGCAGTATCTAACTAATATTGGTATAAAGATATACTACTATTGGTATAAAAATATACTACTCTTAAGTTTATATATCGAGCTCTTCTTTCACGAAATATGATAAATCTGACTATTCTATCAAAATATTATCCATATAAGATTAACTTAACCCTGTTTAATGATATGCTTCATCATTCCTAACTATTATATGCCAAGAATATAGATAAAATGTTCTCCACCCGGGTGCAAAATGATACGAACGATCAGTTAATTGAATAAATAATAAATAGAATTATAGTAATCCACATATAAACCATACAAATTTATTTTATCAAACTAAATAGGTTATATAAACATAAACAAAGTATTGTAAAGCAATTGTTATAATTATAATACAATAAATTGCGTTTTCATTGAATATGCAATAGAGGCAAAATGAAAAGAACGAAACAATTCTTACTAAATTACAAAAATATTACATGTATATTGTGCTTCCTTTTTGTTTAATAACTTGAATGCAGCGTTTTGCCATAATATTTACAAAGTTTCAAACTTGTCGAGGTGTCAAAACACGCCATGATTAAATAAATGGCAGATTTTAATTTTGCTTGCGAGTTATACTAGACCATTTGACCATTTTGTGGTAGATATTGGGAACTATGAAGTCATGGGATTTAGCCCGGATTATTGGCCGGCCAGTCAGTTGTTGGAATGTTATTATTATCAAACCACTTCTCTGTGACTTTTGTATTATGAATTGGGGCATTGTCTTTTTGAAAAATATAGTTACGGCCGGCAATATTTTCACACTGCTTTTACAAATGGTGCTCTAACGTGTAAACATACGTATCTCTTTTTTAGTCGTCCTTCTATAAAAACAATTCAAAGCTTACTTCCTGAGAAAAAAACAGCCCAAATCATTAGGGTGCCTCCGCTTAATTGATGCGTGAAAAATATGTCCTTTTTCTTTCGGAGGTCATGCCAATACAGGGCTGCATAAAAAGTAATACCAACAAATTCTGAAAAAAATTTGGATTGAAGATATCGCTACAAATAATTAAAATTCTTCATGATTAGACTCTTGGGCGACGACATACTTCTGCCAACGTGTTGCCCACGATTGGAAGGCGGCTTGTAGCCCTTTCCGGAACGTCCTTCAAGAAGAGCGTCGAAGCCGCTTTGACTTCTGTTACGGTCCCATAGAGGTGTTCTTTGAGAATTGTCTTCATTCGGGGAACAGGAAAAAGGCCAGGCCCAGGTCGGGACTGTAGGGGGTCTTGGAAAGCGTTGCAATGTCGTTTCGGTAGTCGTTGACAACGGTAGTCGTGACAGGGAAGCAGGTGTGGCTTGGTGCATTGTCATGATGCAGCTCCCAATTGAGATGCGCAAGGTGACGCACGAGCAGGCTTTTGCTGATGCTATAAGACAGCTATCGGTACCTTTATCAATCCCTTTTCTATTTGCATGTCCTACGGGTTTTTCAAAGTTTTACGGTAAAGGTCACATGATGTGAACTGCGCTATTGGAAGCTTTTACTCCTGAATACTTTCTGGATCATAGCCAAGTATCTATGGACAGTTTTTCGAGTCCCACACATAATTTAATGGCGTAACACTGTTCGACATAACGTTGCATTTTTAAGCTTCAACCGAGACAAGGGGCAGGGGTCCACTAAAACTTCGATACGAATCGGCGGAAGCTCGTTGGGAACTGGCGTTTGGCGAGTGTTGAAGAGCTGATTTCCGCCTCCATCGAGCACGCCTGGAGCATGCGCGCTGTGACGAAAAGTTGCAGAAAAATAGGTCTCACTACTTTTTATACAAACTCTGTATAATAAATACCATCCCGACCTTCAGAATTAAACTATCTTTCATGGCTGAAAATAAGTTTAAACCAACTCATTTGCTGCACCAGATGTTTCTCTGCAAACTGAACATGGACTTTTTTATAGCCAGATGTTAAACGAGGATAACAACGTAATTTTATATTTTTAAGAATTCCCATACTTTTATAGCTCTTTTTATAGCTCATACAGATTCTGCCGTCTTTAACTGGTTTCCAGTTTCCTTTGCTGTCATTCTTTTGCTTGTAACCTTGCAAGCGATCAAACTTTTGAATAGTTTCGAAAGAATACTCGGCCTTCTTGTAGATTTTTCAATCCTATAAGAAGTAGCATCCCACAAGAAATTAAAAATGACGGTCGTTGAAAGTTTAATTTTTCAGCAATTGTTTGAAGTGGCATTCCGATGCTTTTAGTATCTATAATGTCTTCTTTCGAAGTCAGAAAGTATTTTTACCGCCCCATCGTCAAAACGTTTTGAAAACTAAACGAATGCGCTCAGAATTTCTTTTAAAGTCTTTGTTAAATGTCATTTTGCGTCCCGTTACATAAAGTTCACTACTACCATATCAGCTTCAGTTATCCGTTTCTTTATTATTTATTTGACATTAATAAAATACAGGAAAATAAGTCCCTTTTTTTTAATAAATAATCTTCTGTGTTTTACAAATTTTGTTCTTTAAAAAAAAAAAAAAAAAAAAAAAAAAAAAAAAAAAAGATTAAAAGAAGCAAAGTTTTATAGTTTAATTTTTTCAACATTCTCAATTCCATAAATATTTCTACACTAACCATTGAAAACCTTTAATGTTGTCTTATTATTTACTAAATTGATCACCCATCTTACGTCTCATTAAAATCAAATTTTGAACGAAGTGTTGTCAGGAAAAATTGTTTCTTCCAATTATATGGGGGGAAATTGTTAAATTGTATCATACAACATTAGAAAAGAACATAATAAGACTATTTTTTAATGACTAGAAATAAGATTTATTTGTTACAGAAGGGCATTTTATTGTCATAAACATTTACTTTCCAAAATTATCTACAGAAAAACTACAAAATATAGAAAGCTCTTCAAAATATAAATACGTGTGGCCATAAACTTTATACTGAAACTGATGTTTGGAATGTAACAAATATAATATATTGAAATATAATTTTTGACATATAAATAGAAACAAAAATAATTAAATATGGGTCACCCAAATGAAAGTGGCATTGCTGTAATATCTCCGCCATTTGAAGAGAAAGATGACAGCGCATGCTCCTATAGGGGGCGCGGAGTGCTGGGAAGGCATGCGATTTCGTCAGATCCCGCCAGATGCGTGTGTGATAGCGTGGGAGCACGTTAAATGGCATAGTTCGCATCATGGATGCCTCCAAACGATGTCAACGCGCGGTCGTGCAATTTTTAATAGCGGGAAATATGAGTGCTGGTGAAATCTATCGTCGAATTCAAAATGTGTATGGCACGCAGATCGGTATTCCGATGGTGTAGGGATTTTCGTAGTGGAAGCAGCAGTACTGACGACAGGACACGACCTGGTCAAGCGCATGTGGTATTCTTCCACTACGAAAATCCCTACACCATTGGAATACCGATTTTTTTCTAAACTATCACATGAAATTTAAATAAACGTATTTAAAGTTTTGTATATACGTGTAATTCAAAGAGAATCCAACAGATGGAGCAGTCATAAAAGACGCCACCTGAAGCCGTTTCTGTCTCCTCCTACACCCGCCATATTTGGCACTGGAGACTGCTGATAGGATCGCTTTGGTCAAAGTCAAATACGGCGGACGCAGGAGATAGAACTAGAGGATAGGATTGGAGGATAGACAGATAGGAGAACGTAAATGTACTACACTGTTAAAAATATCGCGAAAAATTACCTCTGTTTATAAAAGTTATCTATTTTCTGACCAATGAGAACGCTACATAAACGCCTATGGATAGTTCTCATTGGTCAGAAAATAGATAGCCTTTAAAAACAGAGGTAATTTTTCACGATATTTTTAACAGTGTAGAATGCATTTTTCGGCTTCACAACTTTACACAGGTGAATGATGTAATGATATGTCACTGATATATCAACTCCTCTACATTCATCGCTCCATGGTGTATTAAACTTATGCTGCATATACACATGTATGTATGCGAATTTGAAGCAAGAGTAAGAAATCAGTACTGTTAAATTTAAAGAAAAGCAATAAATGGTTATTTTTAAAAACCATAAAATAATCTATGAAGTCCACAGAAACCGTAATAAACATAACTTAAAATTTTAAAGGCTTCGAAAAACGCCATTAATATTTTTATGACTGCAAGAACCATGGTAATAGTCCAGCCAAATTAGGCAGATTTTGGGCCATTTTGGGACGTAATTACGAAAGTTTTGAAACTTGATAATATTGTTTGGGAGAGTCCACTAATGAACGTGCTAAAAGTCCTGATGGATGGGGAGTGAGCGCGAGGGGGTAGTGGGAGGAAAAAGAAGGTACTTTTTTTGTTTTTTTGTTAATATCTCGTAATATATAAGTCCTATTGAAAAATTGCGAAAACATAAAATAAAGAGAATTAAATTCTCTACAAAGAAGGTTATAAAAATTTTTCTCTAGATGCCATAATTAACAAGATAACCACATTAAAAAATGAAGAAATTTGCCAAAAGTCACACCGGTGCCAGAGAGCGGGTGAACGGCATTTACATTGCATCTACTTAATCTAAGCTTCCTTAAACGAACGTTAATAAATGTTGTGGTGAGGAGAATGGAACTCTGAACAATAACTTCAAAAAATTACATTTTTTGTTAACATAAAATATACAAAAATGAAAAATGCGTAAAATACAATGATATAAGAATAAACAATATACTCAAGTCCGTGATCATTTTGGTTAAACCAGATTCAATGGGAAATTTCAAAAGATGTTGATTTGTGTTTCATTTCCATTAGGACATCCTCCTCAACAGGTGGTGGACTGTTTGAGCTGTCTCCATGGCAGTAGTGGTATGCGGCAGTGCATGTGATTCCTGTTGAAGTTATTGTTCAGACTACCATTCACCTGACCACAACATTTATTAACGCTTGTTTAAATTTAAGTTAAGTAGATGCAATGTAAGTACCATTGACCTGCTCTCTGGCACTGGTGTGACATTTGGTAAACGTCTTCATTTTCGAATGCGATTATCTCGTTAACTATGGCCTCTAGAGAAAAATGTTTAGAACCTTTTTTGTAGAGAATTTAATTGTTTTTATTTTTTGCATTAGCAATTTTTCAAAAGGACTTATACATTACGAGATATTAACAAAAGAACGAAAAAAGGTACCTTCTTTTGCCTCACCCTCCATTCATATGGACTTTTAGTGTGTTTATTAGTAGAGAATTCCAAACAATATTACCAAGTTTCAAAACTTTCGGAATTATATCAGAAAAAATCTAATTTGAATTGGACTATAACCCATTAATTTATGTTTATTTTTATTTTCTATAATATTCAAATTTCGTAATTTTATTTGATATTAAAATATTACTTTATTTATTCGTGTATTTTTCGCATATGTAATTCATTCGGTGCCAAAAGTAAGATTACGCGAAAAATACACAATTTTTTTTTTACGATGATATTAATTGTTTTCGGCAGAAAATTTTGAATAACGAGGCAAATGACATGGTAAAATTATAATGAATTTATAAAAAATAGGAATAAAACGTATAATAACGTCAAAAGTTTCTTTATGACTTCTGAACTGGCGGAAGATAATCCTTTTTAATTCGCTGCACTATAGAGAAAAAACAAATATTTGGAAATGTTTAATAGCTACGAACGTATAAAGTAACTATGAAAATATAAAATAATCACTTCCAAGTTTCCCACGATTCTGAAAAGCTTTCTTTATCATCAGAAACTTCAGAAACCAAAGTATTTTCGAGATTTAGAAAAGAATAATTTATAAAAACAAACATTATTTTGCCGTAGCTAATTTTCGAAAAACGTTTCTGAGAAGTTTTTATAGTGAATTAATCAGATTTCTCACTCCGTAATATCGATTTTTAGGACAGTGTCCGTTCACAATTAAACGTTTTCAGTGAGTAAATTCAATTTATACACGCAAGAATAACGAAATAATATTAATTCTAATGTTAAATTGAATGCTGTTAATTTAGCGTCTTTTGTATGTAAAACATGTTTGTTGAACATGCGAATGTTTTCTTGATAATTGATAGAAAGGCTAGATCAAGACGGATTTTTAAGACCGAAAACGAATTTCAGTAATCTACTTATTTTTGGCCAAAAGCGAAAACGAAAATGTCCAGTTTTTTAAAGTAATTAATACATACATAAGTATACATAATTATTAATTAATTATACGTGTGGCCCAAGTTGGCTGTTTGTGCCCGTGACCAAACTTTTTATTATGATATAAAATAAAATTTAATTAATTCATCAACGACACAGAATGATTTTCTAATTATACGAATTTCAGTTAATTAAAAAATGTTTTAGGTATACATACCTCGATTTATCTTTTATAATGACGTTTTTAAATTATCATCTGTTATACTAGACCGTTTTCAAAGAGTATTTGAAAAATTTTTGCGTATACAAACTAAAAATTTTCTATTACTATTCACTCTGCAGCTTTTAATGAGTATGTGAAAAACGTCTTCACCGTTCAGTTCAATATGCATTACTTGCTTTGTAACTTGCACTCACGTCTTGATCAGTCATGACTGATATTTATAAACAGTGAAGTTCATAGCAATAATTAAAGATTGTTTCATTTGATCCGATAAAGTTCAAATCAACGAGTAGTAGTGTTGAAAATTTCAGAAGGAAGAAACGAGATTTTTGGAATGCAGATTGTTTCGGTCGAGTTTCGATCTGGCCGAATTTTTGCCAGCATTTTCGCCAAAAGCAAATTTTTGGTGAAACTCAAATTTTGAGCTGAAAACGAAACAGAATTTTCGTTCAACTTCTAATTGATATCATCCGAAAAACCTATATTCCGGTTTGAGAAAATGGATTAATATAATCTAAAAACTCCTCCGAAACTTTTCTGAAAACCAATGACAGCAAAAATAAATTTTTTAACATATGCATTTTTAAATATTAAAAATACAATGGTTTCTGAGGTTTCTAAAGATAAAGAACGCTTTTCGGAATCTTGGGTAACTCGAAAGTGGTTATTGTCTATTTTCGTTCGCCGTTATATTGTATTTTCTATATTATGAACCATCTGTCCTTTTTTATAGTATGGGATATTCTAAAATAAGGTCCTCCATTCTCAGAATAAGTATATTTCAGTTCATGGCGAATAGAGTTTGCCTTCAATTCGCTTCAAATACTTATCCAGCTCTCCTGCTGATTTGTTCTTTCTTTAGAAAAAAAGTTTATGATGGAATTCCTCTTCAAATGTGCGTGTTTTGTGACTACCCCTCTCGCTTGTGAAACATCCATTTTCTTGTGGGGTGTGTTTCCTATGTAATTATTTGTTTGTGAAATAATATGCTTTAATCAGTGCTTCATTTAAAACGTGTTAACATTAAAGTGCTAATAGTAAATGAAACGTTCAGTGCGCACTAGATGTTATCCGAAACAGTCACGAGATGGCAGCACCACGGATATTTGTCGCACCATTCTATTTAATTATACAAGCTCAAATACGCCAAAGAAAAGAAATAAATATGTGAACTCAGCTGTTTTTGCTTTCTTTCTGATTTTCAGAGAACATTCACAGTCCCCAAATTTTTTTAGTGTATGTGCTGGTACCGACCAGGCCGGACTGCACAAGTTTGTTGTGCGATGCCTATTGCTCAAAGGAATACTCATTCTCCTGTGTGAATTTCTCATCTTATACTATGCTAACTAATTCAATTTTATTCTTGTGTTTTTTGTAGTGCGCCAATATTTACCCAAGAGCGTATTCGTTAATTAAAAAGAAGTTTTTGAACGTCCGACTCTTTGCTGATGAAAGCTCGCTCACATGACAACCATTTATACTCAAATAAAGTCATATTAAATATTTCAGGTGACTACATCATCACAAAGGAAAATTCTTCATCTGCTTACCAGAAAAGGTAAGAGAACATTTTATATTCTGTTATTGCATTTAACAATTTAAGTATAATAATTTAACTGCGTATTTAGCGTAAGCTTTTCCGAACTCATCCCCTTCAACATATTTCAATAGTTTATCATGGATTTAAAATCTATAGAGGAGTTACTATATCTTTTTCAGTATTACTATGTCAATATATTGATACAGTAATATATACAATATATAGGTACAGCAGTAAGCAATTTTTTTTATTCAAGGCTGGTAAAATTTTAATTTCAGACATTTTATTGGAATTTATCGAAAATTATTAGACGATTTGTTTTTCATATTTGATCATGTAAAAAGAATATTTAATCTAACACGTTAAAGTGCAAATTTTGTATCGGGAATGTTTAGGAGACAAATAATAAATTTGTTAAGAATAAACAATACTTGTGGAGGCCCTCTATAAAAGATGAATGGAATACTTCAAACAAACAGTTTTTCTTGTTTTCTACAATATTTGTATACATTTTTATTTAGAGTTGCAGTGGACTAGCAATACTCTCATAAAAAAGACTCTAGTGATACGAATGTGAACGTCATGTCAAGATTTAACTTGTGTGCGCAACAGCGACATCTGCACTTTATTTTACTCTATTTTTCCAAAGTTTGTTTGGAGTTCTCGGGATCTACGGTTTCTGGTTTTCGCTGTACGTTTATGCAAATTAGGCTTCATCGGTCGACCTGAAGAGTATAAAAAGAGAAGCAAAAGTCTGGCTCGTCGGATTTTGGTTCACGTCCTGCCTCTCTGGTAAACAAGGTCTGCGTCGAAGAATAGAAGCAGAGTTTTTGATACGTGTTAAGTGAATTGAAATCTTGCAGAGTAAGAAGTTGCCGATTGGTTAGATATTTTAGATTATAGTTTGAGAAATAAAGTTCGTCGACAATCGCGTATTGATAAGTTTAGTAAAGTTAGATTGCAGTATTCAAGATTTTCAGTAATTCTTGATTTAAAACTGAAGGAGTACGTGATCTTGGAAAATTGACATTGATTTGGACTACTGGTGATCTATGTGTAAGTGAAATTTAACATTTAATAATCTGCTAGTTATTTTTAGTGAAGATTGAGTTAGTAATGGATCTTTGTTAATCGCCGTATAATGTAGACTAAAGTGACTCTACGACGCCCCCTGCTTAGTTTTAAGTTTAGAAGTTTTAACTTGAAATCTGAGTCATGCCTGAACTCCTAGGTAGCGGCCTTGCCGGGCCCGTTACAGAGTAACAGTTATATTTACTAGAACATAAACGTTCCTTTAAAAAATTCCAATTTGTTTTGCTTTTTTTTTGTTTATATGATACAGAATTTGAAACAAAATTTGAAACAAAATTTGACGAAACTGTAGGAAAACTTGACAATTTGTAAGAGAAATGTTATGCTGAATTTTGCAATGAATACGCTGAAAATGTTTTAAGATATGAATATTTATAAAAAAAAAGCATATTTACTTGGCGTGCGCAAAACATAACGCTTCTCTTTTTTCGCAATTTTGTACCCAGCATTATAAGACAATTTATATACAAAATCCATTTAACTATTCCGAAAATTCTAAAATATATTGACGATATAGCGATTTCAGTAACTTCTTTAAAGGTCTTAAATATAATATATATACAATACATATTTTATATTTCTTTAATATATATTAATTAATTTATATATTACACGTGTTTAATATGTATTTCATATATATTTCTTTAAATATATATAAAGAAATTTGAATTCTTTATTTCAATAAGATGCGGATAATTTTACATTTATTTTAGGCATAATCTTTAAAATGCCACTGACGAAAAGAAAACATTAACAAGTGGGTAAGTGTGATCACAGATCGCACAAAGGGTTTCGTTTAATATTCCTTTCAAAACACTTTATCCTTTTGAAAAATTTGTTAGTTCCACATTTCGCAACCAGGGGCGCATTCTATTCTAAACAAGCCTCTATCCGAACGAAACTCCGTTTTACATACTATCCGTAGATATATTAGTCGAAGGGATTGGGCCCATAGCACTCGACATAAGTAGGCACCCTGGCGGTAAAAAGTGGAACTAAAATATGTAAGGCATAATATGAAATGATAATAAGGCATAATAAGGTGCATAATATGAAAGAAAGGTCAAAGGTGTGTCGGCAAAAGTTGGAAAAGTGCTCCCCAGGTAAAAAGGCCGGAGGTTAGAAAAATTGCTTAAAATACACAAGTTAGAGCCCGGAGTAGTAAATAATATAAGACTTTTTGAAAATTTTATGATTTGTCGTGTGGTCTGAGGTATTCAGGTATACGTATGCAAAAATTCATGTCTCCAACTTAATTAGGGGGTCTCTTAGAAAGAATTGCTTAAAATACATATGAGGTAGCTCAAAGGCTTAAACGTAAGACTATTTCAAGATTTTATTATTTGTCGCCTGACCTCAGGTGTTCTGCTATAAATATGCAAAATTTCAAATCTCCAATTTAATAAGGGGATCAGTTAGAAAGAATTGCTTAAAATACACATGTGGGAGCCCAGAGGGTTAAATGTACGACTTTTTCAAAATTTTATGATTTGTCGCATGATGGTGTTCAGCTATAAGTATGCAAAATTTCACGCCTCCAACCTAAATAGGGTCTCACTTAGAAAGAATTGTTTAAAATACACATGTGGGAGCCCAAAGGTTAAATGTACGACTTTTTCAAAATTTTATGGTTTGTCATTTGATGTGAGGTGTTCAGCTATAAGTATGCGAAATTTCATGCCTCCAACCTGGCTCACTTAGAAAGAATTGTTTAAAATACACATGTGGGAGTCCAAAGGGTTAAATGTAGGACTTTTTCAAAATTTTATGATTTGTCGTTTGATGTGAGGTGTTCAGCTATAAGTATGCAAAATTTCACGCCTCCAACCTAATTAGGGCTCACTTAGAAGGAATTTTTTAAAATACACATGTGGGAGCCCAAAGGGTTAAATGTACGGATTTTTCAAAATTTTAGGATTTCTCATTGGATGTGAGGTGTTCAGCTATAAGTATGCAAAATTTCCCTCCTCCAACCTAATTAGGGGTTCACTTATAAAGAATTGTTTAAAATACACATGTGGGAGCCCAAAGGGTTAAATGTACGACTTTTTCAAAATTTTATGGTTTGTCGTTTGATGTGAGGTGTTCAGCTACATGTATGTAAAATTTCACGCCTCCAACCTAATTAGGGGCTCACTTAGAAAGGATTGTTTAAAATACACATGTGAGACCCCAAAGGGTTAAATTTACAACTTTTTCAAAATTTTATGATTTGTCGTTTGATGTGAGGTGTTCAGCTATATGTATGCAAAATTCCACGCCTCCAAACTAATTAGAGGCTCACATAGAAAGAATTGTTTAAAATACACATGTGGGAGTCCAAAGGGTTAAATGTGCGACTTTTTCAAAATTTTATGATTTGTCGTTTGATCTGATGTGCCCAGCTATAAATACGCAACATTTCACGCCTTCAACCTAATTAGGGGCTCACTAAGAAGGAATTGTTTAAAATACACATGTGGGAGCCAAAAGGGTTAAATGTGCGACTTTTTCAAATTTTTATGATTTGTCGTATGATGTGTGGTGTTCAGCTATCAGTATGCGAAATTTCAAGTTTCTAACATGTATAGTTTCTGAGAATGGGCTCTGTGACGGACAGACAGACAGACAGAGGAGCGAGACGAATAGGGTTTCGTCAGATGAACGAAACCCTAAAAACAAGGGATGCGTGTGAGAGTTCGTTACCCGTTTTGTTCTCTCGAAGTAAATCGTGGCTTAAAAAATAGATTTAAAATGCTTCAAAATTTATTATCTTTAACATCTTGAGGGGCGGTGGAATATATTATATCCCACCTAAATTTAATTAAGATTTGCACCAGAAAATTTTAGTTGAGTTAAACGTTTAGCTAAACTTTTATAGCTTTGGAAGTAAAATGTTGAAAAATTGCTTTTCCTTATTTTGAAATAAAATTTTTCTAAATTTCCGGTGAGAATTCAGCATTACACTAATTCTGTTGCTTGCCCTTCAAAATTGTTGTTCGCTCCCTAAAATGATCCGAGAATGAATTTTGACTGGAATTTGTAAGCAATTTCATTACATTACTGAAGATTAAGAACACTCTGGTATTTTAAGAAATTCGAAAAAAAAAAAAAATGTCTTACATAAAAAGTTCCTCTATTTTGTCTCAATGGCTTAACCCTTTATGTACTGAATTATGAATTAATGAAAATTTTATTTTCTAAAGGATTTTTCGTGAATTTTTGAAACCACATTAGAAGATTTACATAATCATTTAATAAATTTTAGAAGGATTTTATAAGGATTGAAGGATTTAGAAGGATTAATTAAATTTGAATTTAGAGGGATTTTGTGAATATTTATAACCCCACTCAAATCTTTCATTTTAAATGTTTTTCTTAGTATTTTGCAGTATTAGGAAATGTACAAGTATAACGTTCTGACAATAGAAATATAGAAATATTTCTGAATTGAAAAATCCCCCACCCTCCCCCACCCCTCCCAACGCCCAGAATACTGAAAAGATGCAAAGTCAAAAGAGATAATCCTTTTAAAAATATTTTTGTTTTCTTTAACCAATAATGCTTTTGGAACAAGATAAAGTAATGCATCTATAACTCATACTAAACTGTATTACTACTACTCGATATATTAAATGAATTTTATAACAAATTATTTTAATGGTACTTATAAATACCGTCAGAAAATAAAGGATTATATAGAAAACTTTTCTGCGGGAATATTTCTGTTTTTCATAGAGTTCCTTTTTGTGATGTATATTGTGTATGTATTCGAGTATGTTGCGACTTTTTACTTAATTTTAATTTTTATGCAACAATCGTTACATTAAAATAATATTTAAATATACATACAACAATTTTTGTATTCCGAACAATTTGGTACATATATGTAGATATTTCTCATATAAGGTGATTCGGGGGGTAGACACAAGTTGGGAGAAGACGCAAATTTGTTCCTAATACTTTAATGTGTCAGCAGATTGCAGCTTGAAGACCAGCTTGTGTCAACAACTGCTTTCAACAATTATCATCTATAGCCGGAAAAAGATGCTATTTCATTTGTGAAGCCGTCTACAGGATCTATAGATATGTACATATAAAATGTAGCATTTAAAAAACAATTTCCGTGAGGAAACGTTTAAGAGTTTAAAATTTCCCTTCAGCAATTTCCGTCAGTAAGCGGAAATGGGCTCAAAATTCTTTTTGCAATCCTGTAAATGATGTATGGAATGTATACATAGCAAGTAATATTCAAAAATTGATTAAATACCACAATTGAAAACGCACGTCCAGCAATTATCGTTCATAGACAGTACTGTAACCGAATTATTTTGTGTGTCTCTGTAAATGAGCAATAAACGCTATGCACAGCATATTTCATAGTAAACATAGTGTAGTGTAGTACATTTGAGCAATCTATATCAATTTCAGTATGTTTAAAATAGTGTAGCATCATTAAAATACACTGTAAACGGTTTTTTACCGTAGACAATAAAGTAACTGCATTCTTTTGAGTGTCCTTGTAAACGAACTATAAATGCTGCACCCTTCATTTTCAATATCGAACACGTCATTACATGGCAATCCGACTATATCGTCGCCTCAGAGCAGCAGTAGGACATCTAGTAATAATCTAAAATTATATGCCTGACTTACTGCTATGAAAAACTGTGTCTGCATCTAGTGGAACAGTAGGGAATTTTTATTAAAACACATCTGAGATATAGTATTAAACATAACTTTGTGTTTCAGAAGTTGTTCCACTAGATGCAAACACAGTTACTCACAGTAGTAAGTCACAAATCTCATTTTTTATTAATACTAGATGTCCTACTGTTGCTCTGAGGCGACAATATATGAACCAAGCTAAGTTAAATAAAAGCATGTAAAAACAATTGTTTGAAAACTTCTTTTGATTAACTTTTTCTTTGATTGACATCTTTAAAAATTGTGTGTAATTTCATGTGCGACTTCAATTGTGTTTTAATTTTTTATAACATATGATAGTACAAGATTTTTATTAAAACACATCTGAGATATAGTATTAAACATAACTTTGTGTTTCAGAAGTTGTTCTACTAGATGCAAATACAGTTACTCACAGTAGTAAGTCACAAATCTCATTTTTTATTAATACTAGATGTCCTACTGTTGCTCTGAGGCGACAATATATGAACCAAGCTAAGTTAAATAAAAGCATGTAAAAACAATTGTTTGAAAACTTCTTTTGATTAACTTTTTCTTTGATTGACATCTTTAAAGATTGTGTGTAATTTCATGTGCGACTTCAATTGTGTTTTAATTTTTTATAACATATGATAGTACAAGATTTTTATTAAATCACATCTGAGATATAGTATTAAACATAACTTTGTGTTTCAGAAGTTGTTCTACTAGATGCAAATACAGTTACTCACAGTAGTAAGTCACAAACCTCATTTTTTATTAATACTAGATGTCCTACTGTTGCTCTGAGGCGACGATATGTACGCGAGTTAGAGCACAGACAGACAGACTGCCAAACAGATCGACGCACAGACAAACCGAATTTGTAAACACTTTTCAAGTATGTTGAAAATACTTGAAAATGCAAAAAGCGAATTTGTTCTTACGAGATAGACTCAAGTGCCTTAAGATGAAACTCCTCACACCACATGCTGTTAGATAAATAATGAAACCTCATTTCATAATTTTGATGCAAAACTACCAGCGGTTTTCCTTTCTAAAAATTTCTTTGACATTCAGAAAAGTAAAAAATACGCAAGGACGAATATTACGCGAATGAATATGTTAAATCCTTCTCCCTTTCCAAAAAAAAAATGTAATTTAAATATGATTATTGTATTTATTTAGTAATTTGGCGAAAAATATCAATGGAATTACAAAAGGGATTTTAAAACAAACGAATCGTACATAAATGTGACTTTTTTATTGGCTCGAAGCTTTTCCTCTGGTTCTGCTACGTTACCGATGTCTTTATTTTAAATACTTTTCCTTTTAAATTTATCCGGTTTTATTTTTTTATTTTTTTTCTCTTCAACCTGGCTTCTGCTAGAGCTAGTCCCTTTCCAAAATACAAATGTAATGTAAATATGATCACTGTAAATAAAATCATAATACAAAACACAATTTTCCACCTTTATTCAAACATAAAATATGTAATGTGAACTTAAAAAAATAATCACTGTCTTACTTAAAAGGCGACTAAAATAATGAAAAAGATGTTACACGTTAAAAAGATACATTTTATTTAAAACTTATTTAAAGTACTAAGAAGTTTTAAATAAAATGTATATTTTTAACTTGTAACATATATTTCATTTATTTTATTCGCCTTTTAAGTAAGACAGTGATTTTTTTAAAGTTCACATTTTATATTTTATGATCATTGTATTTACTTTGTAGTTTGATGAAAAATATCAATGGAATTACAAAATGGATTTTAAAACAAACGAATCGTATATAAATGCGACTTTTTATTTCTTTTGCATATTTAAATTTTTACAATTAAAACTAACATATGACCTTTTGTATTTTTGGTGTTATTTGTTTCAATATTATTAACATTTCAAGTATCAATGTCAAATTTCACTGAAGATTACCGTTTTTTATTACGCAAATAAAAATATGTTTGACGTTTTGGCGTAATATAAACATTTTTGGAACGCATATTTAAGAGGTTTCTTTTGTTTTCATTTTTATGAAAAATGAGGTTATTTATATGCGAGATTTCAAAGCACGCTCGGAGTGAAAGAAAGAAGTAATGGACTGAGATAAAGCATTCATTCATGAATAAGGAAAATTTGCATTGGGAAAAGGATGTTGAAATAATGATCAGGTATAGTTAAAAATGTATTATATGCTATGAAATGTATATCAAATTTATATTTTTTGTAAATTTCAATTATTTTACATATTTTCTCAATTGTGGTTATAAAATAACTGATAAAATCTTTCGTTGCGAAAAATAATTCTGACTGGGATTCGAACTCAGAATGAAAAAAAATGAAAAGAAAGAACTGACAACGAATCATCATGCTGCCAACCCTGCACTGTAAAAAAAAAAAAAAATCTGTCAAGTTACTAAAGTTTTTCGTGAAAACTGGGATTCCTAGAACTTTTTATGTAACGGCAACAACAAAAATTCATGTAACAGGTACACTTTCGCCCCGAAAATCAAAAAATCTGTAAGGTTACTAAGAATTTTTCAGAAAACTCTGATGCCTTGAACTTTTCATGTAACTGCAACCAGGGTTACAGATAAAAATATCGTAAGATTACTGTAATTTTAGCAGATTCATTTGTAAAGCTACAGATTTCTGTAGCTTTACAAAAACTAGTTTTGTAGGTTTACAACTTTTCTTGTGCAGTTACAGATGAAAGTTTAGTGAGTATGTAACTTTACATCTGTAGAACTACAGATATTTTTTCACAGTGTGCTGCTGAGCAGCTTGCCAAAGAAAGAAATTTACTGAATAATAAATTGTAACGTAAACTTTAAAATTTATTTTCTCGAGACTCCTGGCTATTGCACTTTATGGCTTTCATATATTTATATATTAACTATATTCTATCGATAAAGAACCTTTCACAGCATTCTGCGTCCCTACCTCGGAACCTCCCCTTGTAAGACACTTAAATTAGTAATAAAGTCTAATAACATGTAAATATTTAATGAAACCTCAATTCAGTGACAGGTTTGCATTTTTTTTTAAACAGTCAGTCACATTCAGAAAAAAAATAATAAAGAATAATGAATGAAATAGTTTTTAATGAAGTCCCTTTAATTAAAAAAGAAAAAAAAATGAAGAAAATATTTTAAAATTTGGAACTTTGAATTTCTTTTAAAAAACTGAATAGCAGTTTTGCTTTTTCTTTATTTTTTTATGCGAATGAATTCTTTAAAATGTTTTTTGAATTCATAGAACAGAGCAATTCTTTGAAGTATTTATTGTTGAAACAACATAAACAATAAAAAATAACTTTTAAAGTCACATTGAAGATATTCCCCTTCTTTTGAAGTATCATTGTTTGGTAACATATATATGAAATGATAAAAATAAGTAAATAAAATTAAACCCCTTTTTAAAAGATAAAACCTTTTTAAAATTCAAAATTTGAATTAATTTTTAAATCAGGAAACCCAACTTTTTTTTCATAGACTCTTAAAGCAATTTTCTTCATCATAAAAATCTTTGACACTAATTGATATTTATGAAACAGAGTTGGAAAAGAAATTACCCTTTGTTGACATAAGACAGTCATCATAAAACATATTAAACTATCTTAAAATCCTTATAAAAGTAATAGGTCTCTCATGAACAAGGAAGTAAAGCATCATTATATTTATAGCATAAACAAACTGAGTTTTTCAGGATATGCTAGATAGTTTAAGAATCAAATTGTAAACAACAAAGGATTAATTTCATATCAATAAATCAAAGTAAATATGTTAGTTTAATTAGTGTCAAAGTAGAAAATTGATAAGCAATAAATCATAATTAACTTTTGTCTGATTTGACACTTCAGACTATGAGTACCTCATAAATAATATTTAACATTTAAATTAGAATTAGCTCTTGTTGTGCAATCATAAGTTTAGACTCTTGTCTCCACATAAAAAACAGTTATAAAAAAGATAATGCACCAATCATGAAGGAATAAGCCTCCCACTTTGATACTCCTGCCCTCTGCTGGAAAAAGTAAAAACTAATTGAGAAAAAACGGGGTGCAGAGGGAAAGAGAAGTCAGATTATGATGCAGTCCTCTGTTGAATATCAGGAATGATTTAGAGAGCTTTGGCTCCTACCATCTTCCAAGTCACTGGACCTGACTTCAGATGATATAGTGTATTATTACAGAAAATAAAAGTCAGGTTCAGCACCAACTGCCTCAGCTTATTGCCATGACTACCCACACATAATATGAAGTATAAGCGGAATCCTTTCATTAGTCGTGTAGGATAGTTAGTGGTTCCTGCCACAGAAGATCCCAGTGGATTAATTTCTCATTCGGACTAGAAGAATTAAAATTTCTCCTGTACATGTTCGTCTTCATTTGGACACATAGGATTGTACTGATTTGTCTTCACTCGGATACAATGGAAACGTCAACTACCTGATTTCATTCAATACAAAGTTTTACTTATTTCCGTAGTTTGAGTCCTGTCTTCAAGAAGAAAATGCTTTTTTGAGATTGCCTGCCAGCTTGGATCTAAAATTTATCTTTTTCATCTGCAAAGAAGAAAGTGTTTGCTCCTCTGTTAAGGAAATGACTACTACTGCAACAATTTCTCGGACTTCAAAAATTGGTAATGCAAATGGGAAAGTTGTATCTGAAGGACTGATAGCGTGAACTCTCTGATTAAGAAGATTTTGCTGACTCTTCTGATCCAGATGTTGATGACATTTTTATTCCAAAGTCGGAAATGAACAGTGAAAAGATGAAAAGAGTGCCACCAATCACCACGTTAATGGATTACGTGCAAAAAAAGATTAACCGTGAAGTTTTCTCATACAAATGGCATGTCGTGGAAAAAAAGTGTGAATTTGTTTTTATTAATTTTTAGTAAGTGCGCAAAAAGAAAACATTTATTTAAAAGGACATTCAGGTATGTACTTTTATGTTACTTTCAAATAAAGAAGAAAAACATCTTTAGTGAAGAAAAGATATAAAACAGTGAAAATTACTATTGACACTTTTATTTAAATTTATAGTATTTAATACTCATTATTATTATTTTTGGAAAAATTCGTAAAGTGGAATTTATTTAAATAATTTATTTTGAGATATTGTTAATATTTTCATGTGAGAATCATTGATATTTTTACTAGTATTGAGTCTTGCAAAGAATGTTATTTTTATTTATTCATATTTGATAGGATGTTAGTACAATGGGTAATATTTTTTTAGGATTTTTTTAAAGTATATTTCATTTCTTTATATTGTTTATAGTTGTGTGAGTAATCAGGTATAAATGAAAAGTACTCACTTAAATAAAACAGCCCAAAAAGTGACGGAATTAATCTTAATGACTTGATTTTTTTCTTATTATTATTTCTAGTTAAAGTAAAATTTATTGTTCATATTTGCATACAATAAAAGTGAGTAACAATGAGTTCCACAGACAAAACAGGATATTCGACCCCCGAGCTTCTGTTGGTTAACAAAATAAATGCCGAAAGGGGTCAAAATGAAAGTAGTAGTAGTAGTCAGATTCAGCTGGAAAGGAGAGGTAATCCCAGTGTAAATATGCAATATTTTATGTGTTTAATTATAAATAATCAAGAGTAATGATGACAATAAATAATCAAAGTAAATATGAACCACCTGGAAAATCGGGAGTCATGCCAAAAGTCATCTATTGTAGTGTTTTCCTTTCTTTTTAAGTTTTTAGTGTTCTCTTGAGATAGTTGTTTTTGTCCGTTAGACTCAACAATTAATTTTTCAAGAAGTGAAGTGTCATTCTAGTGTTTCTTGTGCTTTATTATTATTATTATTATTATTATTATTATTATTATTATTATTATTATTACTATTGCTATTTTTATTATATTTACATTATTATTATGAAGAATTATATTTTTAATAGTTTCAATGGTCAAACATAAGTTCAGATTACTTACATTTAGAGCATATTCTCAACAATTATAGTATATTTTCAGATAATTTGATTACTTTCATGAATCACGGAATCTTACTTTATGAGTTTTATTTTAATAAAGTGCCAGATATAGGAAACAAAATGTTAATGAAAAAAAAAAAACAAGAAAAAAACCCCTAGAACAATCCATGCCAAAGTAGTGACAGATAAGCAGGTAGCAATTCTTTTTCTCGTGATGCTAACATGGTGACCTACGACATCTTTAGTGTTCGGACACACAGTTAATAACGGTACCAATAGAAAATATGTGTGGGATGTCAGAGGGTTACTTAAATGGCATCAAGTACAGAATTCTTGCCTTGTCTCAGGTCTTATGTAGTTAAATCCCTTTGGCTTTGAAAGTTTGTCACAATGAAGGGGTTCAAGAAAAATAAAAATACAGATATAACTTGGGAGAGTCTCACTGGAGGTTATTGACGCCACTGAAGAATTTCATATCCTCAGTCTGCAAACAATGACTTACCTGATTCCTTCTATTGGCGTGTCTGTATTTTCCCACAGTTCACATATTACAAGACTGAGCATGGTGGAAATGATAGTGTATTATTTTTTACTATAGTTTCCCATTTTATAAATTTTTGAAGGTAATTTTTGTTAACGCGCGATTACTCCTGCGAATGCAACAAACAAGAAACTAATTGTACCAAAACGTTGAAATGTTATCACGACTACTTCATAAGTATATTTTATTATGTTGTATATTTGTATGTCACAATTGCTAGTTATTGAAAAACAAAATGACATTTGTAATTTTATATTTTAAATAGTATATTTGAATATTTTCTTGTTATTTGTCTCATATTATGTTTTGAATCGGTGTGTTCTGTAAATTTTTTATTTATCATTTTGTGTAATGTGGAATATGTTGCATAATGTTGAATAGTACATAATTTGATATGAATCCCATATAACATGTAGCACTATTAATAGAGACTGCACTGCTACAATGACTTTTAAAAGATATCACATGTGTCATGAAAGACAGCTTATTCAAACTGAAAAACTTTATACATGAGGATATTTTGTTTTCTTCTGGAAGAAGTTATTCAAGTATGTTTCCTATAATAATTATGTCTTAAATGTTGCTGCAGTTGTAATTACATATTTGATTTGTTATATTATTATATTGCGTTATATCGTCAATGTATCATATAAAATGTATTTTTAAATGTGAAAGTAGTTCCAGCTGACTTGAGAGGAGAAATCCAAAATTAGTTTTAATAGATTTATTTTTTTTAAACTAGAATGAGCTTCATCGACGTTGCAGGCAAGGCGTCTGGTTCTCACTTTTAAAGGGATAGTTGGGAAGGATACGAAAGGATAAAAATAAGTAAATAAAAATAAACACCTTTTTAAAAGATAAAACATTTTTAAAATTCAAAATTTAAATTAATTTTTAAATCAGGAAACCCAGCTTATTTTTCATAGGCTCTTAAAGCAAATAAATAAAAATATTTTCTTCATCATAAAAATCTTTGACACTAATTGATATTTATGAAACAGAGTTGTAAAAGAAATTACCCTTTGTTGACATAAGACAGTCATCAAAAAACATATTAAACTATCTTAAAATCCTTATAAAAGTAATAAGCCTCCCATGAACAAGGAAGTAAAGCATCATTATATTTATAGCATAAACAAACTGAGCTCTTCAGGATATGCTAGATAGTTTAAGAATCAAATTGTAAACAACAAAGGATTAATTTCATATCAATAAATCAAAGTAAATATGTTAGTTTAATTAGTGTCAAAGTAGAAAATTGATAAGCAATAAATCATAACTAACTTTTGTCTGATTTGACACTTCAGACTATGAGTACCTCATAAATTATATTTAACATTTAAATTAGAATTAGCTCTTGTTGTGCAATCATAAGTTCAGACCCTTGTCTCCACATAAAAAACAGTTATAAAAAAGATAATGCACCAATCATGAAAGCCTCCCACTTTGATACTTTTGCCCTCTGCTGGAAAAAGTAAAAACTAGCTGAGAAAAAGCGGGATGCAGAAGGAAAGAGAAGTCAGATTATGTTGCAGTCCTCTGTTGAATATCAGGAATGATTTAGAGAGCTTTGGCTACTACCTTCTTCCAAGTCACTGGGCCTGACTTCAGATGATATAATGTATTATTACACAAATAAAAGTCAGGTTCAGCACCAACTGCCTCAGCTTATTGCCATGACTACCCACACATAATATGAAGTATAAGCGGAATCCTTTCATATATATATATATATGTGTGTGTGTGTGTGTGTGTGTGTGTGTGTATTTTTAAATAAATGTTAATAATTTAATAAATAGTCACATAACATTCACCCATAATCGCATAAATAAATATTTTTAAATAAATAAATATATATATATATATTAAATTTATATATACATACGTTTAAATATATATATATATATATAATAAAATAGAAATCGCAAATATATGAATAAATTGGTAAAGTTCAAAAGATGAATTAGAAATGAACATAGGAAACCAGTATGTAAAATAATAAACTATGAATAACTCACAGAATCTTCAGAGGAGCTTGTGAGTTCATTCATAGAAGATGCGTTATTTCATCCAATTTTGTCAGCATTAAGCCTAAAATGACAAAATTTAGCTCCTTATAACACAAAAATAACAGAAAATAGATAATAAAAATCCAAGAGATCTAAAAAAGATACACATCGCACAGGATATTAAAACTTAATAGAGCAAAATACCTAAATTACATACAAGGAAGCATAACTGCAGCATGACTGGATGGTAAAACAGAGTTAGGACTATTTTAACATGTGGGCCTACAGTTGATTATCTGATTGAAACCCATAACTTTGCTGCCATCTCGTGTGAGAAAGGAAAAAAATGTAAATTGGAACTGGATGGTTATCAATAATGTTTGGTGCTGCCATCTTTACTAAAAAAAAAAAAAAAAAAATTGATTGAAAAAATAAAGAAATGACTTAGATTAACATTTAGTTGAAGTAGAATGAAAAAATAGCAATAAACTTGATATTACTGAGTAAATACAAAAATAACATAAAGAATAGGAATAAATTAATAAAAAATAAAATAAAGAATTATATAAAAATAAATAAATAGAAGGGCAATTGATTAAATTAACCAATTTAAAGACAAAATTTTATAATATAAAAAATGAGAATATAAATAACATTTAAAAAAACAGTGAGGAATATTTTGAGATAGTAAAATATAGCCTTGTATTATGTAACTAAATGTGAAAATTTAAAAAACAATGAGGAATATTGAGATAGTGAAATATATCCTTGCATTATGAAGCAATATGTGAAAATTGTTGAGAAATTTATGATGTTAAATGCATGATACCCCGTGGTTTTTTATTTAATTTTTTTTTAATATATCCATACAATATATAAGCAAATATACATACACATATACAGGCTCACACATATATAAACATATAATGTTTTAAACTTTTTTTAGCATTCCCGACCTCAACCCTCCGTAATGGTATTTTTATGGTTAATAGTGTATAATGTATGGGAAAAAACACATACACTCACACACATACCTTTATATATATATATATATATATATATATAAATCTACATATACATATATTATATATATATATACATATATATAATTTTTTGTTGTGTATGTTTATATAATTTTTTCAGCAATACACAGCCCACATATATATATATATATATCAGGGCATGAAATTTCAGTTCAAATGGTGCCCGCCAGACTAAAACTTTCGCTCGCCATTACTTTACATTCATTCAGACAGTAACGTCAATCACCACACTTGCCCAGAAGAAGAACTATTTATGACAAACTGAATTTAAATTGATCGTTAGAAGGAGCTGTTTATTAAATCAGGAATATTTTACATTCATGAGAAATACGAACAATGTTTAAAGTGTTAACAGATGTAGTATGAAGAACTTTCTGGTGACCGAAATCATAAAAGAATGCAGAAATTGAAAATTCGAAATATATTTACTAGAAAAGAAAAAATAATAATATTAACTTAAAATAAGGTTGCCATAAGGTTTTAATGGTTACAAAAATTGTCGCGTACCATTAAAAAGTCATGAAAGAAAACATTCCTGTACTTTTAGAGCTTCATGTTTGTGTAGCACAACCTTTCTGCACTGAAATACTACTTGTCAATCGCAGTCCTAGGGTCAAAATCTGTTATGGTGGATCCATTAATAAAAATTCTGAGTAAATCATTCAGTGTCTCACTCTTCAGAGAGTTGCTTGTATGTAGTCTTGAGTCTGTTGTGACAGATGAAGTCTCTCACACGAAGCTATACTCACTCGTAAAACAACACAATTGTTAGAATCTGTAGCAAATCTGAGAATATTGCTGAGTACTTTTCACTATAAAACTTCTTCAGCATATCTTTCAGTGTTAGTGAAGGGAACATAAACTTGAATTCTGCCCACTCTGCCATTACAATATCCACTTTTTCATTAAAGAGACTTGGTTCAAATACATGAAGAGCTTTTCTATTTCTTCTAACCCAAATTTAAGAATTTCTGTTTGGGAGTTCAACCCAAAGTGTTTAAAACGTGCAGAGATGTTAACACATCTGTTGACATAGATTGCAATCTTTCTGTGATGTATATATTTCCCGGTTAATTAATCTCCCTCTTAAAGTCTGGAACTCTCCCTCCCCATTTTTCATATTTGCCAGCTGTACAACCTTGATTATCCCTGAGATAGATAGTTGGTCTAAAAACGCCTGTTCGTTTAGTGCAACACTAGATTTGATATTTGTCAGAATTGAGATGCAATATTCAATTTTTATTTCCAGATGAAATGACGAGGTCCTTGTTTTTTAATGCCACGCTTAAAGGGTTCAATTTCCTGTAGAAATCCAAGAAGAAGTACAGAACTTAAACAAATTTATAATTCTTCAATCTTTTCAGCAAACCCTTAGCTTTAGTACTATCATTGTCTTTTCCGTGGGCGCCCTGTTCAAGATGGTTTGCAAAAGAGCTTTCAGAGCACTTTCTTTGATGGATAATCATCTAATAGTGTGAATATCATAGTGTGAAGAATTATTTGTCCTAGAATTTTTCCTGTTTCTTTTAACATATGAGGTCTTTTAACCGAAACACGGTAAAATTTAAAAATACTCCTAACCACTGTATCAAAGGCTTTCAGATATTCAACTTCACCACATGCATCCAAAACAGCTAACTGCAAATGGTATGCAAGGTAGTGAATGTTTATCAATTTATCTCAAACATATTTCTTGTTCATTGCCAGTCCTGATTTGTATCCAGCTATATTTAGAGCACCATCAGTACCCAAGCCTGCAATATAACACCTGTTATTATATTCATTTGGACCTATATTCTTATATATAAAATCAGTTATGGCTATGAAAATAACTGGATGAAGTAGAATTTGGCAGCTCTATTCCTCTTAAAATGTCCTCTTTGATATGATTATATTTAGCGTCCACGTATCGAACATACAGAATTTGCATTTTCAACATCTGATCTATCTGTGGTACCATCAACCAGACTGCTGATATATGTACACTTTTTAAGTTTTTCCACTAAATCTAACTTCATAGTTTCAGCAATAAAATGGATAAAATACCTGCATTGTTTTTCATTGCCACACTTTGTTAAAATATCCACATTTCTCAGCTAAGCACAAAAGATCTACAAGATCCGCATGTCGCTCGATTGAGGCACGATATTCTGAGTGTGCATAGTTTGATTTAAAACACGACGTTTTAAAAGACAAAAGGTACTCGCCAGCCTTAAATATTTGCTCACCACTGGCGAGCTGGCGAGTGGAAATTTCGCGCCCTGATATATATATATATATATATATATATATATATATATATATATATATATATATATTTATTTATATTAACCCAGCTATGGTACTTCAAAAGAAGAGGAATGTCTTCAATGTAACTTTAAAAGTTATTTTTTGTCATTTTTGTTATTTCACTAATAAATTCTTCAAAGAATTGCTCTGTACTATGCATTCAAAAAACGTTTTAAAGAATTCATTCACAGAAAAAAATAAAGAAAAATCAAAGCTACTATTTAGTTTTTTAAAAGGAATTGAAAATTTACGTTCCAAATTTAAAAAAAAATCATTTTTTTCTTTTTTAATTGAAAGAACTCCACATATATATATATATATATTTAAAAGGTTGTATTACTTTTTCCATTTCATAGCATTTAATATTATTCTGTTTTCAACTTGAACCTATTCTCTTGGTTATTTTAGTCGTTTGAGTACAGGAGAAAAAAAATTCAGCTTTTAGCTTTTTTTCTTACAGAAAACGACTAATTTGCTTAAATAGTTGAATTCTGTACTCTTGATAACGTAATTCAATATATAAGCTTTTCAATTATTTTTATCGGTATCCATATTTTTCTTTTTTTCTTCCATATTAATTCTTGTTATATAGTACAAGATACTTTATTTTATTCATGGCAGCTTGTATATTATGTTTTTGGTATCCATGCAGTGTGTTTGGGGAAACTGTATTATTATCAATTCATTCATACTATCACAATTTTTGTGGGTGGTCGGTAATGTTTAATTACTGGTTATATATATATATACACACATTTTAAATACAAAAATTATTAACACTTGTTATTGGACATACGGAATTCAAAGTGCTCTTATATTTTATTAGCCTGTCAGTAAACATTCAAAATCTTTTTACGATTTTAATTTAATCTTCAGGAAGCTTAATATAACCAATTCTATTTAATTAATATTTCGTAATCTATCTCCATTGAAAGTTCTTCAATAATTTTCTATAACAGCAGGGTGGTTTGAACTTGTGATGGCAATTAATTTTAAATTCTTGATGCTTTTCCAATATTTAATCTTTTGAAAATAATAAGATTCTTGACGTTGAAGACTTTAATTTTCTTCTTCCGTAGAGAGTGCAAGGTCAAAAGCTTGTAGTTAAGGCTCTCATTTTAACTCTGTTCTAGGTTAGTGTTATGGCCCAGTTTTAAGCGGCGTTAAATTCCTCTGAAAATAATGAGGTTCATTTCCCAATAAATTCAGAAACAACTTCAGTTAAGGTAACTTTAAAAAGTGATAGATGACCAATGCGTCATTTAATTATTGATATACTATAAAGTGACAATGAAAAATAATGAAAAATAGTTTTAGATCTATGTGTAAGTTATGCATATAATTAATGAAAGGTTTCATTAAATAAGAATGAGTATCCATATAAATAAAAAATTATATTCACTGCTCTAAAAATTACCACACCATTATCAATTTGAATAAAAAAGAGTGGGAGTGCTTTCTCTGCCACGCACAGCAAAGAAGGTGTCGACACCTGTTTTTTGTCAACATGATGAAGGACCAAGGGCCCTACCACGAAGAGATCGGACTGTATCCGAATCGTACAAATTTCGATTTCGGAATAGCACGTTTCCGACAAAATAACTCCGACATTCACTTTATGTGCTACCATGATATCATCAGCAAAACGTATCGGATTTGAAGCTGAGAGATTAAACCTTCATCGGAATCGGATTCTGATTGACCATTCAGAGACAAGCAAAAATTTTCGTTCTCGCTGAAATTCTGCTATTTCATCATTAGTTATTGTATGTTCTGATTTCCGCACTTTTTGTTGTACATGCGTATGATGATTTGATGATTTTAATGTATGTTGTTAGAATAAAACCCCATTATTCCGGAGGAAATGTTTTCTTCAAATAGACCTTTTGACATAAATTAGTTTTTGAGAAATTGTGGGTCAAATTTCACCAGCTTTGAACTTTTTGATATTTTCCTAATAAATTACATTTAAAATTAAAAAAAATATATAGATGAATATTTATATTTTTTCCGCAATTTCTAAACTAATATTTCTATTGATGGAAATCTAAACTAATTTATGTCTAGATTTTTTTTTTTAATTTATTATTCAGCTTTTTATATTTTAAGCACAGATCTAAAATATTTTTTTTTCTTTATGTAATTTTAAATGGAAATTTATCTTTTCCTTTTTTAAGTACAACTTATACAAAAAAAAATTCAAGTCGAATCTGCCAAATTTATGTATTGGAATTATCTAACCATAAATACGTTTGGCAGATTCAACATTAAAAACATTTTGTATAAGACATACAAAAAAATTAGGAATTTCCATTTAAAATTCCATAAAATAAAAAAAAAAAGGACAGTGATATTTTAGATCTGCATTTAAAATATAAAAAGGTAAATAATAATAAATTATTAAGAAAATTCTCGACATAAATTGGTTCAGATTTTGGTCAATAGAAATATTAGTTTAAAAATTAGAAAAAAATATAAATATTCATAAAAAAATTCGAAAACTAAAATGTAATGTATTAGGAAAATATAAAAACATTCAAAGCTGCCGAATTAAAATTCCAGCATAAAACTTGTAACGTGTCAAAAATACAAAATTAATTTAAAAGGAACCATGTGGATTTGAACCCGCCGCCTGCGGTAGAGCGAACGTGCACGTTACCTGGACGCCAAGAAGACTACGTGTAAAACTTCAAGCTAATGGGAATTTGATACTTATACTGAACTTTGCAGCATTTTCAAGGGCCGTTTATTATTAGTGTTTAAAATTAGTTTCAAAGCTTATAATATTTATCCAGTTATATATAAGCAGAATTCCCTGAATGTTTCGGGTATTTATACTAATATTTATTTAACAAGGATTTATAAGAATTGAATTTTAATAACATTTAAAAGTCTAGAATGATACATTTCTTATGATAGTTATTAAATATTTCTTGGGTAAGGTGTTAATATTTTATTTATTTATTTTTTTAAATAAGTGGTTTAAAATGGAAAACTTATTTTTATTTTTCATTTTCTAAAAAACTACCGATCATATCATTTTGAGCTTTTGGCAGCTGCAAATCTGAACATTTTACAATCGTTTTAAAAAAAGATTATCCAAACATGTTATTTAGGCATGTGTCGATGGCATTTTAAATAAAAAGCGAAAGCAATATATTTCGCTTTAAAATCTCTTTCTAAAGACTCACTTCCGATATCTGTTTCATTCTCACTGCCTTCTATGCGGTCGGAAAATTTTCACGGTATTCCGATAACAGTTATCCGAGGGAAGGCGTTCTTGATGGCATCGTAGTAGCATTTATCCCAGAGTCATCGGAATGCAACGTCACATCGGAAAATTTGGAAGTTTTTCCGAGAAAGAGGACATTCCGATGGTTTCGTAGTAGAGCCCCAAGTTATGTTTTGGTTAGAAACGACCACAAAAATGTATTTATGTTTTGTGATTTATAAAATTTATTTTACAATAATATAAAAAAACGCAAAATGTAACTAATGTAACTGACTCGAGTTATATACTGATTATCCACTTTCAACGGTGTCCAATGGCTAATTCCTAAACTGTTAGGCATAGACATACAATTCCAATTACAAAAATGTTTTAAATAAGGCAAAAAGTATTTAAAAATCGATTTGGGTCAATAAAAACATTTAAAAAAAAATACGGAATTAAAATTTTTATACGGTCTCCCACTCCTATAAGTGATATTTAGAAAAAATATCCTGTTACGCTAAGACAAAAAAAAAGTCCCATTCTTCTACGATTAAAACAGATCGCGTAACAGCTGTTTAAATTCGAGGCATATTTTTTGCTACAAAATAGGGGTTATTCACAAATTTACATCTTTGCAATCACATGCGTATATCACATCTTTGCAATATGTAGATTTTCTTGTATCATGAGTAGAAAAATGACAAACTTGCTGACTTTCTCGTTTTTCCTGTGACAGTGAAATATTGAATTTTACAGAAGTATCGCTAGTGCCTCAACTGTGTCACTTCTGACTCTGAAAGTTTGAAGATGTCCATTTCAGACTTATATTTATGCCCGGTAGCACTTACACCAAAATTGAAAGGGATCTAGGACGAGCTCCTTTGCCAGGTTACATGGAATGAATAACCTTGTTACTATCTCTTAACAATTTTTAATTTTTTTAATCACCCTGTATATCAAGTTACGATATTTGTTTTCAATTGTTTTATTGCCCAATTAGTAATGTTTAGTGATTTTTATGTATCTCCATGCTAAGAGTTCACTGTTTTCATAGCTCCACCAATAACTGAGAAGTTCTGCTCTCAAAATTGGTGGACGTAAAGTCTGTATTCGATCCCAATCACGCCCGCCTGTTTAATCGTTCTGAGTTTTCTGTTAGCTAATCAGCCGGTTTTACTTGTCACTTATGGCTAATATCGGTTTTAAATCTTACATAAACTTATATTGATTTAATAGCTTATCTTTCTATATTTTAATGTTTATAGGAATTCTTGATTTTAAAAATAATACTTTCATTACCTAGGATATCATGTTAATTGTTTTCTAAAACATAAATTTATTTAAAAGAATCGACATTAAACATTTGCATTTCACAGATGGCGTTAGTTGTTCCGTAATCGACCATTCTGAAACGTACATGTTTATATAGTGGAATCGCCCAGTTCAGTTTCTTCTAATGTATAAATACCTTTCGATAGTCAAACCGATAGCTCTTCTTTTCGTTTCTTTGAAAGTTATCGTTATGATTGCAATATGCTTATGTACGATTTGGTTGAGTTTCTTAAGTCACAATAAAATATTTATTTTGAGTTTTTACAATGTTTAAATTTTAAATGAACGGTTTTTAGTTATGATTTAAATTTCAGTTGTTTTAAAGAACTCCAGGTTTAATGATACTTAATCCTGTTTTAATCAAAGATAATTTTAATAATTTACTTTTAACTTAATTTTTTTTTTAACAAGGTTGCTCTGAATCTTATTCAACTGAAAACAGTTTTGTAAGTATTTATAAGGAAGTTAACATTGAATGAAATGAAGTTTAATAAAGAACTGTCGTCACCAATATTTGATTTTTTGATATTTTATGAATTTAACACACAATTTTTACTGCAGATATCTTCCAAGGTATATCTATCTTTTCTCTGATAATAGCAGTATAAGAGTGTATTAGACCTGTATTGATACAGACTAGCATTTTCAGTAGTTTTTTTTCGAATTTTGCTTAAATACGGCTTAGGTTCCTTTAGAAAAACCCTTACGGCACCACTCGGGCCTATATCCAGCAGATAACAGGCGTCATAAATAATCATTACTATTAATACTAATTCTCATACCACTGTTGTCCATGAAAATAATAACACATCTTCTAAACAAATCGAGCCCTAATACAAATTTTTTGGACTAAAATTGATATAGGGGAAAGTAGGGTAATGACGCTCAGAAGGGTAATCCCGCTCACTCAATATCTCTAAACAGAATAGAATTGAAAACGTGCGATCTGTACCGGAACCTAGCGAACTTCATCGTAAGTTCCCAGTAAGGATATAGTGACCGTCGGAAGGAAAGTACTTTTGGGTCCTCACGTTATTAGTTTGCAGTTGTTTTATTATAAAATTTTACAACATCTAACTTGAAGGTAAGTGTACACTCTTATTTTCAAATATTAATTTACTCATTATGTCTACAAAATATATATATTTATTTAGCCAGTGTTTTCGACAGTAATTCCTGTCTCATTTAATGCCCATATTACACTTATATTTTCTTATACCCATATTTCAGGCATTATAGTAGCCATCAGTATAGACACTTTTACCACTAGTGGTAAAAGTGTCTATACTGATGGCTACTATAATGCCTGAAATATGGGTATAAGAAAATTTAAATATATATATTTAGTTGTACTTTCATGCTTTTATTTATTTTTGTAGTGCATTGTTACGTCAATTATTATGCATTAAAACCCAACATGGCGATAACGGGTAATGGCGCTCACGTGGAATTCCGGAAGAAGTGTTACCAGAGGGCAACTTTTTTAAAATTCAAATTTATTGATTAACACCACTTTTTTGAAATGGTAAAATTCCCCTGTTCTCGCCTTAATTAATATGTCATTAAACAAGGAGAATTTTACGATTTCAAAAAAGTGGTGAAAATCAAAAAACCTAAATAAAAAAAAATAGCCCACTATATGTGTAATACACTATATGTGCACAATGTGTGTAAAGTGGTCGCAAAAAGTCTGCAGTGATGTGAACAGCCCACAACAACTACATATGTGACTTTTGCCTTACTTAAATGTTGTATTCAAACTCTGAGCGCAGTTACCCTACCATGTTGGTCATTATCGCTCAATCGATTGTTATTTAAATAAAACGGTAAAAAAAAATCCTTCAACTTTTATGCAAACTAGTTGATTGCAAACTGTTCCTTATGCTTTGAAGTTATACTTCATTAATAAAATATTGATTTTTTGTCTATGTTTGCCTAGCTATTCATGTTTTCCCTTAATTAAGTGAGCGCCATTCCCCTACTTTACCCTAACACACTCTGTTTTTTTTTAAGGAAACTCTGTAAAACTTTCAAAATTCCTTCTTTTTGTTATTTTACCAGCGTATTTATTTGGTAATTATAGTAATTAACTTAAGTATTTTATTTCTGTAAAATATATTAAAACTGAAATCTAACCAAGTTTAAAACAAGTCTAGATTTTCACAACCAGTTATGCGAAACATTAAACTCCTTCAATCACAGTTTAATAGCTTTCTGCAGTCAATTTAAACACTTCTGTGATGTATTATCTTCTCTGACAGGAGTAATCTGTGTTAGAATATAATAAATTGCTTTTCATTCACCTTGAAATTAAGCTTAAATTGAAATTCTACCGAAACTATGCTAATGCCAGTATTCTTCTATTCACGGAATGTTTAGCAAAAGACGTGTATCTACTAACTTTAAATTTATACACGATATTGCATAAAGGACTCCATTACTTTAAAATTCAGTAATTCATTAAATGTGCTAAAAATAATTATGAATTAATGGACATATTTATCATAAATTTGGTATCAAATAAATTTACCCGTAGCAATGCTTAAACTAACACAAACGATTGTAACAAAGATTTGTCAGTTTATATTTTTTATTCCATTTAGATACTAAAATGCAGAAAAAAGTTTGTATTTCGAAATTTCGAGCATTCTTATAGAACAGCGCCATACATTGACGAAAATATGAACTAAATTATTGTGTACTCAACAATACGCAATAATTTTGTACACAATTATTGCGTAAATAAATGTGTACGCAAATTATTAGCCACCTATAAAAATGTGGTCACGTATTTCATTTTTGTATTTACTAAAGTTAATGATTTGTTGAAATTTAAAGCTGCTAGATTTTTATATCCTGAGGACATGGATTAGTATGTGTCAATACAATTCTTTTTCAAAAGTTGCTTTCTTTCAATTCTTTATTATATTTCTTCCAGACATTACGAATATTAGTTACACCATAGTTGCCAACCTCCCGATTTTTTTCACACCAATATTTTTATGCAAAAATACTTGCTTTAAGGAATCGCACAATTTACGAAATCAAAGAAAGCGAACATTTCTGTAAGATTTTACTGGTATCGAAAAAATCGGGAGGTTGGCAAGTATGGTTACACGCATTAAAATAATTTACCTGCATGCGTATGTTTAACTATGTCTTTAAGATTACATGAAAATATTTATCGTCGCAAGTGCATTTACAGAGCGAAATAAATAGACGAATCCTTCTAAAATGGGGGGGAAAAAATAATTGACATTTATTTGTATGGTATACACTATCTATCAATAAGTATTTGGACACGTATGCAAATGCCAATATCTGCGGTCCTGCTATACGTTACTCTCTCCACCATTAAATATGTTGTCGGAAACAACATTGGTTCTCAGCTGCATGAAAGATGCCTCGAAGTACAAAATTATCTGATTTCGAGAAAGGGTAATCAGCGGGTACCACAGAAATGGTCAATTCTTAAGGGGCATATCTAGCGAGCTGAATTACCCAAAATCGACTGTGGCCTATGTGATTCAGAAGTGGTAGGTAAGCGGTGATTATCGGAATATGGCCAGAGTCGGCAGACCCACGAAACTGGGAGATAAAAACCGACGGGTGTTGTCCACATAAATTCGGAAGGAAACTCATCTACTTGGTTTTCATGGTCATGGCTGCCGCCCATAAGCCTTTGATCAACAATTCCAACTGCGATGCTCGATTAAGGTGGTGCAAAGCACGTCGACAATGGACCGTACAGCAGTGGAAACGGGTTCTCTGGAGTGACGAATCAAGGTTCACCATCTACCGTTCAGATGGTAGGGTCTGGTTCTGGCGCCCACCCAGTTGGCGCCCACCGCATTGTGCTCACAATTACATTTGGCGGAAGGGGAATTATGGTCTGGGGATGTTTTTTATGGTTTGGTCTGGGGCCTTTGGTCCCAATTCATGGTAAGCGCAACACCGACGCCTATTTTGGATGACGGTGTACTTCCTACGTTGTCGCGGTTCTACGGGTTGGACCCATGTTAATTCCAGGATGACAACGCCAGATGTCATCTTGCGAGGTCCACTGTGGATTGGTATGGTTGCAATGGGGTTAATCGACTGGATTAGCCTGCCCAGAGCCCAGACCTGAACCCAATCGAAAACCTCTAGGACGAGCTGAATTGCCGAATTAAGGGGTGCGACAACCGTCCAAAATCAGTGAAGGAACTTACCTGTCTTTTCCGACGAATGGGAAAAAATACCACTAGCTGTCATACAAGGGCTTGTAGAAAGCATGCCCTGGAGGGTTGCGGCTGTAATTGCTTCTCGTGGAGGCTCTAGTATTGACTGTGAATAAATGTTGTTTTTTTCGATCACAGGTGTCCAAATACTTATTGGTAGCTAGTGTATTAAAAAAAAAACAGGGTGTTCCCTTTGTTCAGTTTTTACCGCATGAATTGGTGAAACTTGTTAGCTACAGACATGAGCATGAAGTTGCACCCACCCCCCTCCCCTTCGAGTTTGTTATTACTTGTAACTATCTCCAGTTTGTCTCTCAAACAAAATGGTCTATACCAGCACCTGGTTTATCCATACCTGGTCTATCCCAGCCCGAACAAGACCCAACCCAAGAGTGAAAACAGATGTTCTTGACTTGAACTCGCTAGGCAGAAAAAATTAGTAAATTAATCCAAAATCCAACTTTCAGAATGAAACAATTGAAGCCAACCTAATTCGATGCGGTGTTTCAGGTGTCGATTTCGAAAACAGCGGTGTATTCAGTCTTTTAAAACATAAGGCTCAAACATAGGTTTAAAAAAAAAAATTGTGATTTTTATTACGAATTCACAAGCGCAATAAACTCCAATCATCCAAATTCCAGTTGTCCGAATCACCAAATATCCGGTTTTATGTCGGACAATAAAAATTAATTCATTAAAAAATATTTTGAAATGCGAACTGTATATAATCTTTCGTAAATAAATAAATAAATTTCTACTTGGTCGAACGTTAAAATTAATGTTCAGTTGAAATTCTAGAAGCGTGCATTTGGTAAATTATACGTCGGTATTTGGAAATATTCTTTTTATCAAATCTCATATTCTAAAGACATCCGAAGAATTCTCTTGCATATTAGAAATTGTACTGGAATTAAACATAGGCAGTGTTAAATATTGTTAAAAGGTGTGGTAACACTGTAACAAAAGCGAAATGCATCTTAATCTACGAAAATGTAATGTAACCATGAACGAAAATGTACCTTTTCTAAGACACCCACGACTCCAAAAAGTATTCTTAAACATAAGAAACCAATAGAGTTTCAAGATTTAAGAAAATATTCATAAAATTAAAATTTGCATTGGTGCCACTGATTTTTGGAAACGTTTCATTAATCAGTTTTTTTTCGAAACGGAATGTCGTTTGTTAGAATAGTATCAATTATGAATTAAAAAATTTCAGTTACGTAACTAAATTTAGACATATAAGAGTAACAAATTAACAGTATTCTTAATTTTAATGCCAATGTTGTTCATTTATCCTGTTTGTCTGTAAAACGTGATTGTTGAAAATGAAAATGTTTACTTGAGAAAGGATAACATACGAAAAAGCTATATTCCGTGCTGAGAAAACTGATTAATACATTATAAAAAGTATCCAGAAAGATTTCTGAAAATCTGTGGCAGAAAAAGAATCTTTGTACAAGGTGTCCATAAGTAAACGACCCTACATTAAAGCTGTCTACAGGCGAAACTGTTGTTCATAAAGTTGTAAAATTTTGTAAAAGATATGGATGGATAAAGGAATTCGTTTAAGCGAAAACAAAATTCAAAATTTCGCCTCCAGAGGGCGTTTTTAAGGATTTACATATTTAGCGTACATTTATGGTAATTTCGAAATTTTATTTATTAACTTTACAAGGGCTTAAAGACAGCATTTCAGGACATATTCTTAGCATTTCCCAGAACACACTGCAGTCCACTGTAGAACATGCTATTTTATGATTCCAGATTGTATGTGAAAATGATGACCATCATGTGGAACATGTTTGGTTGTAATAAAATTTGTAAAATATCGTAAATGTATACTAAATGTGTAAGTCGTTAAAAAACTCCCTCTGGCGGAGAAAGTTTGAATGTTTTTTTAGCTCAAACAAGTTCGCATAACTTTTTTATGTCCTCCACAAAACTTCAGAACATTAGTTTAGTCTGGAGACAACTTTAAAATCGGTTCGTTTAGTTATCGACACTCTATATTTCTAAATGCTCTTTTAATTTTTGAATTAGTTTCTGATATTTCTAAAGCTAAAAAATGCTTTTCGAGATCGTGGGTAAAATGGAATTGTTTAATCTATATTTTCGTTCGTGTTTATATTACATTTTCCAAAATTAAGAAACTTTCGTTTCATTAGGTATTATTTTGTATAAACATTTTTTTTTATAAATGATTTCTTAATTCCCTTTACGTCGTTGGTGATTCTTTTATTTCATACATATGTTTATCTCTCTAAATTTAAAATTGCTGCTACCTTTTCCAACGAATAATTTGTAATACGAGGATGGATTTAAAAAACGGTTATAAGAGCAATGAAAAAATAATTATTAACAATAGACAGAAAATACAAAATGGAATTAAAAGGCATACTTACCGATCACTTTTCCACATAATCACCAAATCTATTTAGGCATTTATCTGAACGCAGGACCAACTTCTTTAACCCAGCTTGGTAGAGATCACTTCCCTGTCCTTTCTGCCAGTTCTAGGTAGCTGTTTTTAAATCACTGTTTAAAGAAAATCTTGTTACAGATAGATGTTTCCTTCAATTTTGAAATCAGGAAATTGTCAATGTGTGCCAAATCTTGGTTATTTTTTCCCTTTTGGTTTGGAAGGGGTCAGCTCTAGTCTTCCCACTTCAACTTTTGCAGCAATTCTTGAGTTTGCCGAGCAGTATGAAGCTGGTAATGTCAAGCAGGAGGATGACACCATCACTTAGCAGGCCAGGGTGTTTGTATTGGATGGCTTCATGTCCATCGTGCCTCTTCCCCTCTCTGCGAATGTGGAGAGGTAGGCTAATCAAATCACATGTACTATCACTATACCCTGACCGAAGCCTGGTATTTAAGATAATATACTTTCTCGTCCAGAACTGCCGGCAAAATCAAACAAAATTTATAAATATGTCATGGAAATTTCCACACTCACATCCTAGCGGTTGGGGGTGACGAGCATACTGCTGCAAGAACGCCAAGTAGGCGTCTAAACGCCACTACCAGCAACCATAAACAATTCTGGACTCTTGTGTGTTCCGCAGCACGCATTCTTCGCAGCAGCAATCTTTTGCACCATACTTCATCCTCTTCTCCCGCTTCTTGTCGCGGGGGGTGGGGGGCAGTTTGTGCCCCAGCGGGCAGATCCTGTTGTGTTACACTGATATTTTCTTCCTCAGTCCTGCCCTCTGTCGCGTGAGGCCCAGGCTTGGCGAACTTGGCTTAGGTCATGTATTGGCTGCAAACTGTATTTTTTTAGACCTTAATAAAGGCGACCACGAGGGGCAATATGCTCTACAGACTTGGTTTCCTTGTCTGAACAGTCCCTCTAAGGCAATCAAACCTTTTCAAAGTGGCACAAGCAAGATCACTTTTATAAACGTATTGCCATTTCAATAGCTCTGACGCATCTTCGAACTTACACCATCTACCCACACAACCTCTGTAAGACAATTAGCATCATCTATCCCCAACCTGGGAAAAATATTCACTCCACAAAAACTCGTTTTCATATGCTGGTGCTTGTAACCTTCTTTGGGGATCCATCCTCATAAAAAATACGTGAAAATTGTTATGTTTGTTATATCCTGCTGTAGTACGGCATTTTCCAAAAGTCTTCAAAAATTAATCCCTACTCTATTGTCATATGAATATTACACAAAATAACTATATCAGTTAGATTTCAGTCAATGGCACATTCTTTAAACTTCCGTCGACCTCAACTTTTGTGCTTTGAATACCTACTTTTAATATTTTATCTAAAAGTAATTTTTATAAAATAAAAATAAAGGACCTTGAAAGAGTTAAGTAAAAGTAATTTTAGAGAAATGTTTATTTTAAAGAATAATTTATTTTGATGATTGCCTCAATTATTCGTATTTCTGCATATCTGGAATGTGTCTGGCGCATATTAGCCCAGAAAATTGAAGATTTACAATTTGTTTAGAAAATCAAAATTTCTTAAATATTCAGTTTTACTAAAATAATTAGAAATTTTCGTAAAATTTAATAACCATTAAGCATTATCGACGAATTATATTCTGTTGTTATTTTATTTAATTATGAATACACTCCAGTAGCCTTAGGACAAAGGAGTGTTGGAGTACATTAACAAAATATTAAAAACCTGATTTATTCCAGCTTCGAGGAAATCTGTTCCATGCGACAGTTTCATAAACTAATCAATGAAATTATTTCGTGATAATGAATAATTTATATTCATAATATTCAGTAAATGCAAGTAATGAGATCTATTCTTAGTATTTCATGTCATTTTACTTAGTTAAGAATATAAATATTTTAGCTATCATCGAAGTATATTTGCATTTGAGATAAAGTTTATGCGTCAGTGATTACATGCGTATTGAGTTGGCAATGATACAGAAGTTTTTTTTAAAGCACAGACGTCTATTTTTATGATAATTTTATTATTTTTATAATACTTAGTGAATTAAAGACCAAACATTTTTCTGAAACTTGCATATCAAGATGAAATAAAAAATGGAATATTTTTTAAAGATATCCATCAACTTCTAATCCACGGACTCCACACTTCGGTTTAATACCCGAAATCAGATTTAAAAATTTTTGCTTTAACGCATAACATCCTAATGTAAAATTCTATGCATGTAATCATGTAAAACTCTGTGAAAAGGCAATAAAAGGATTTATTTAGAGAATCTCTCCTATAATTATAGCATAGCTGCCAACTTGTACGGATTTTTCTTACCACTAACATTTAATAGAAATTTTTGACTTATTTAAACGTTAAAAAATGATGATTTTCGGTGATTCAATTAGTTAAAATTTACTGTTAAATTTTAGTGGTATGAAAAATCCGTACCTGTTGGCAGCTATGTTATAATTACATTAGTTTTCATTAATTACTACATAATCATATCATCATTTCTATTAAGCATACTAGATCAGGGGTCGGCAACTTTTTTTTTTTTTTTTTTTTTTTTTTTTTTTTTTTTTTTTTTTTTTGCTGCGGGGCATTATCAACCACAATGTGTGTATTAAGAAGATTTTCGGATCAGTAGTACTTTCATTTTAAAACAGTCTTGTTTTGGAGAATAATATAATTTTTTTTAAGAAAATAATTACAATACACATGTTTAAACTTTAAACATACAAATTAAAAGTATAATTAAAGTTATTATAAAAAGAAACATAACTGTAATGAACTTTATTTTTCTCTATGATAATAATTTGTTTTAATAATGATAATTATTTCACTGTTTAACTCAAATTGCGTCTTTTTGCGCTACTGAACAAGCGCTACAACTTTGAGTGAATTGAGAGAACTGAGGTTCCCAACCACCAATTGTCTGTGGTAAAGACTAACCGCCAAAATGTAGCAGTAGTTCAAGCCAACTTTTGATTGGACAAAAAGCGAAGGTTCGGCGAATTTGTCGAATGCAGCGTCCAATCGCTGAATAATGAAAAGCTTTTAAATAAAAAATAATGAAATAATGAAAAACTTTTAAATCGATATTAAATCCACGTCATTATCTCAGGTGTGAAAAACTGATGAAAAAGTACACCCATGAATTAGAATCCATCCAGTAATCGGAGGTCATGGAAATCACAATAACCTTCATACATTTTGATAGGAAGGAGTTTCGCTGGGAAATATCGAAAACTAGTGTTTCATCATCAGAATAGTGACACGATATACGTACAGTTCAAAAGCTGAGATTAGAAGTTTTTTCAAATTTAGTCAACCCATATTACAAAGATTGGCAAAATCCCTTGAATAATTATACGGAAGTAAACGAACTCTATTTTGACCATAATCATCTGTATGTGCATAAAGGAATCTCGAATACTGAGATTTCATTGACTATATGTCGTCATATGTATGCTTTTACTGTGATATATAAAAAAAAAACTTAAGAGAAAAGAAGACTCAACTAGAGTGCCTTTATACATAAGAGTGCAAAGGGCCATACAGACACTAAAATGTGCTTGGACAAGACGATTTTGGGAGAAAACTTGGTTAACATGCCATTATCGCGATGTTTATTTCCTTGTTTTAATTGTCTAATCAGACTCGTCGAGGCGGTGAATTGCAAAGCTCGGGAATGTGGGTTGCCCTAGTTACGACAAAAACTTTACCTTGAGCATGCGGCATGTGGCTATGCTCTATTACTTATAAAGACACTCTAGACCTGACAGCACATAAAAAGTCTGCAGTCCATAAGTGAAACGATGGTGGATAATTTGAAGACTTTTTACTTGCCGGGTTGCCCCAGCTTAATGGGTTTAGTACCTGGCATCGGGGTCTAATCGCCGCGAAGCGGCAATAAACCTGACATCATTGACTCGATCGTCATCCTATCTGCAGTGCCTACTGCTCGTTTGTGTATACTTTGTTTTGCCGGTTACTTAACGTTACAACCTGTTGTTTGGCACCTGCTCATTGCATGCATGCATATCATGTTGGTCTCGTAATTTAGAAACTTGGTCAGATGACGAGACCTTCACCTGGCAAGGCACCTCCAGAGGTATAATTCACAGGTAACTTGGAGAACTTTGCATCCACGACGGATTTTATATGCACCAGGCGCCATTAGCGTACATGGCGGATTATAACCAGCAGTAGGCCTCGATCCCACGGCCTTAGCTGCGGATTCGATGCTCTGCCAACTGGGCCACCGCTGCCCGAACTACTTCTGAATGACCTGGGGTTTAGAAGCCGAATTGTTGGTGCAGACTTGTCGTAAGAAAATGGATTTTGGAGGGGGGTGGGGAAGGAAAAAAGAAAAAAAATGAGCGCCGCAGATAGAGAAGTTGCACCGAAAGTTAATTTTGAGCGGAAATGCTAGGCAAACATAACGATGCAGAGAGATGAGACTCCGCCTATATACCGTACCCCACCGCGTTGAAACTGGCTCCGTAGACTTCCCACTGGAAAGGGTCCGGTAGCTTGTGCAGGCTATAGCCTATGTGCAACTACGAATAATAAAGAGGCGGCAGTCAAAAAAAAAGTTCTGAAAGGGAAAAGGGTTAGCTTGTACATGTTATTACACTTAAAACTTACTTATAGCTATTTACTTAACTATCATTTATTACATATATTGTTTTAATATTATCCTATAGCACTAGGTGACATTAAACTAACTAGAGTAATTTACTTTAGATTACTTAAATATTGCCTGGCTATTTAAAATGAATTTATATTTTAACCATTTCTAATATTAGAATAAGGCTTTTATTTATTAATTATTATTATTATTTTATATTATCTTAGGGCAAGTTAACTATGAATTGGCATACTATTACTTAGCTAGGAGGGAATTGATAGGAGACTAACGAGCTGACCTAGTGATATTAATATACTAATTTCTAATTGGGCTAGCTGCTTGAGGTTGTAACTTAGACATAAGCTATGGTGGTTGGGTTTGACCTAAATTAACATTTAATTTAACAATTCATTATATTTGTCTAGCATAATATACTTATCTCACCCAGTGGACTTGTTCTTCTGAAGAGATTTCCTTGTCTTGGTATTTGGCTACTGTCGTGGTGGTTGCCTTTTTAATATTTTGACATATTCTTGTGGGTCTTTTCTTTTTCCTTGATTAGATATATGCTTCTCACATACCGTGAGATGCTTATCTCTATCGTAGGTTGTTTTTCTTTATGACTCTATTAAAGGTAGATGTCTAAATTTGAGGTTTTGTCACTTTGCGAACTTGCCACTGATGGGCTGACTTGTTGTGGTCTTAAATTTGTGAGCCTTTGAATTGGCTTTGATCACTTAACAGGTTCATTTTCCTTTGTTTGTATGTTACCTTGATACGTGAATGCGCACATGGCGATCAGTCCATTGGAACCTAATGGCTGTTATCACGATTTATGCAACATTGCTGCGAGCTATTTGAAAAGGCTTGTGCACTACTGGAGTGGGGCTTGTTCCATGGCCGTTAGTCCGTCAATTTTTTATGATGACTGTTTTCACAAAATGTATCGTTATAATGTCTCCTTTGTTGTAATCGGCTTGCTTTAGTATGTAGTTGGCTTCGCTGTTTCATTTAAAACACATTTTTTCCTTATCCATTTAACTATCTTCCGATGATTCGTTGTGTTTGTGTGAGTGAGCCGTAGCTATCAGTTCATCATAAATGACTTCCACCTCTCAGAAGTGCGATAAATCGATTTTTTTTTGCAAGTAAAAGGTTCTTTCACCTGCGGCCGCGGTCAACTTAATAGTTAAACTCGGGTCTCTCTCTTTTTTTTTAAATAAATAAATAAATAAATAAATATATATATATATATATATATATTAAACCTGAAAATAAGGCAGTTAGTTAGTTTGGGGTGGCTATGTCCGCTGGGATGGTATGTGTTTAGCTTTGTTCTTTTATGTTTTATTGAGAGATTGAGTCTATGTTTTCTATTAACCATCTGATAACTGCTTTGCCCTTGTTTTATACATGTTTATTGTTTGCTAGCTGATTATGCCAAAGTTGCTCGTTGTTTGCTGTGATTTGAATCAGATGGTGTGATTGTGTTAGTGGGCAGGCTGTTAGAAAGTGTTTTGGGGTTCCCAATTGCCCACATGCACAGTTTGGATCATCTTTGCGCTTGAATCTGTGTAAGTATTCTGGGAATGCTCCATGTCCCGTGTATATCTGGCTGAGTAATTTACAACTCCTTAGTCTGTTTGTACTTACTTTTGGAAAGTATTGATCCCTTGTCCCCGTGATCCCACTCGAACTGCCACTGTTTAATAATTAGTTCTTTAATTGTTTTTTTAAGGTTTGTTATTGGTCTTTCTAAGTTATATGGAATTTCTTTTATTTTATTTCCTGCTGCTTGTTTGGCTAATTCGTCGGCATCCTCGTTTCCTTGGATGCCCACATGTGCATAGCTGCCAACTTTTACGCTTTCTTCTTACCACTAAAATTTTGTAGTAAATGTTGTTTTATTTAATCGTCGAAATCATTTGATTAGACAAGATAAAATTTTCTATTAAATTTTAGTGGTAGGAAAAAAGCGTAAAAGTTGGCAGCTATGCATGTGCTTTAACCCATCTAATTTTGAACCTATTATTTGAGAGTTTAATTGCTTCTTGTATATCATTTACTAGTTGTATGGTGTTAAATGGTTTGCTTAATGTTTGGGTGGCTGACATGCAGACCGAGTGGATGCTGTATTCCATCCCTGTGCTGTTGCCCCAATATGCTGCTTTTAGTATGGCCAGCAGTTCGACTTGAAAGACACTATTAAATTTCCTTAAAGGTGCTGACCACGTTTTAATTTTTTGTTCATTTTTTAAGGCTACGAATGCCGAACCCGTAGCTCCTGATTCCAATTTTGAGCCATTTGTGTAAATATTTATGTCTTTGACGTTGTGTCCTATTCTTGGTTCGATTGTTTCTGCGGGGTGTGAAGCGTGGCAAGTCATACACTATTAAAACATTACTAACAAAACATTATTAAAACATTATTGACAAAACATTATTAAAACCACCTGTGCTTTGTGAACATAGAGTTGTCTGCAGCTCAAATAAGATGGAAGGAATGGGATTTTGTGAAAAGCGTGGCTCTGCTTTGTAGTGCAGAAATTCATATCGCTGCAACATGGATGAAGGTAAGCATTTACTAGACTTCAGCAAAGGTCAGATTCTGGTGGCAAGACGGCTGGTAAAAGCATTTTGGAAACTGAGCGTCTAATCACATGGTCACGGTATGCAGTATTTAGTATGCTTATAGCGAATAGACTTGTTACCGTGGAAAAAATTAAAAGTTATGATACGCAGGATGTGCTTCAATACGCTGTCCTTAGTTCATTGTTGTATATATGATTTAGAAGTCATTGCCACATTTCTCCTCCTGTGCCATCAATGTTTTTTTACTGCCCAGTTCTATGTCTTCAAAGATATGCTTCACCAGTTCGCAACCATCTATAATATGTGCTAAATACTGCATATCGTGATCAGCTGGCTAGACAAGCAGTTTCCGATTTTTGTTTTTACCCAGATGTCTTTCTATCGCAACCTCTCTTTTGTTAGAATTTGATAAATCCTTATCTATACTCATGTTGTAGGGATGCAAACTACTGCACGATGGAGAACAGTCCTACTCTTTTATGTACCAATTCAAAACACGCCCATTTCCTTTTATTGTAACAGCAGACGATATTAACTGTAGAACACACCAGTGGTTTTAATCGATAGTATGTCTCAATAAGGTAAAATGCATGGATTCTGTCGGTTGAATCTCTTAAACATGCGTCCCTTTCGTGATCGTACGCTTTGCACACTCAGCGCATCTAATCGTGTTAGCACCAGCGGTTGAATGCTATGATAAAGTACAGTGTTCAAAGCGTTCAAGTGAGATTGGTGTCAAAAAGAACGATACATCCCACATATTTTAATAGCCAAATTGTCATATAGAAAAAGAAGATAACAGTTTAATTAATCTTGTGTTTTTTGTTAAATATACGTTTAAAAAATAAATTAAAACATTTTAAGGTTAAAACGTATAACATTTGTCATTGCATAAACCTATGCATGCGTATTATGGTTTACGTTAACACTAATGTAATAAAAATTGCTTATCATAATGCATTGTTTATTTATTAAGTAAATACTCTAATGCGCATAATAAACTTAAACGATAAAGTAACAATCCAATACCTGGTAATAAATTCAATTTATCTTTCACTAGTAGTTCTTTATTGTCCATAATAACATACTTTAGTAGAACAAGAGTGCATTTACGAATACTTGCAATGGGCAATAAAATCTACAATCTTTATGCTGAAGAATGTGAAAAATAATATACTTTCTATCTTATAATCTGATATGAACACAACAAATATATGTATGGATACTTGTATTTTTTTTTATTGTGCACATGAAAAATAGAACAAAAATAGAAAAAAAAATGAATAGTTGCGTGATCTTACAAAACTGAGATAAATGCTAATTCTGAAAATTTGTAAATATAATAGGGAAAACCGAAACACCTGAACTAAATAATATTCAACTGGAAAATATTTTCATAATCTTTTTATAAAGTGTATAAATATACGCATTTAAATCATCTCCTATATATTATTCATGAGTTAGATAAAAGATTATGTATATATATCAAGAAAAAAATATTTGTTTTTGAATAATGATTCAGATTTTTAATGCCAATAATTTTGCAGTTAAGAGAAAAAAATATATGTATAGACGCCTTACACGTTGAAAGGAAATACAAATATTTAGCAAGTGTTTTATCACCGCATTATGTTAAGTTTTCAATAATAATAATAATAATAAAACGCGAAAACTTATAATAATTGCTTATTGTACGTGTGTTTAGCATGCTGTAGTTTGCTGGATTACTTAAATCTGAATATTGTTAGTTGCATTTCATTAAAGTGTAATTTGCTTCATTTTCTCGAGATAGCGCTTTATTACGCAAAATCAATGGAGGACACTGGTTTTATTGTCACTTGTTTAAGTTACACCACTTGCATAATCAGAGATGAATGTAGACATTTTTCTCATAAAGAGATATTTGATGTTTCTGGGGGTGGGGGGACTGTGGAATTTTGGTGAAAGGGGGAGATTTGTTTTTCAAGAATATTAAAAAGTAGAAAATCTCAAATCTTCCGGATGGGATAGCTTGAAGCTACAGAGGAGTAGGTCCGGTAGGGAAAACTCTTAAATTCAGCACTTTGTTTAAACAATTTCAAAGCATGTTTACCAATCGTACAATCAAACGCACGAAAATATTTTTTTTGTACTTTTCTGAAAGCTGAAAAGAGATTTTTCTGAATTCTAAAAGCTGAAAATAGCTTAAGGAATATATATAACAGAGAACTATCATAAAGTTGCGAAAACAGCTTCTTCAAAAATTTTCTTAATTTTATTTGATTGATGATGAGTGGTTATTCTTTTTAATCTGTGAGGGCTAAACCGAACAGGACGCCTAGCTTAAGTGGATTGTGAAACACTACAGACAACAGACATCAAATCCTGCATCAAAATCTAAAAGCTCCAAAAACTTACAAAAGCTACTTTTACGAGGAAGTAAACCTAGTGAATTTATTTAGAAGGATATAAAATTTATTTTAAAATAATCTTCTGTTCAGAAACAGTCAGATATAATGGAAAATTAAATCTTAGATATGTTTATTTAAACGATAAAATATTAAATAAAGTTGAAATGCAACGAAATAACGAATTTGTGCATTTTTCGAAAGCAAAATGCATTTTAAAAGTACATATCTCATACATTTTATAGATAAAGCGATGATATATTGCATGAAATCGTGAAACATTACTATCAAAACATTTGAAATTCATATATCGCATCCGATACGCATCATTTTCATATGGATGAGCCGCTTATTCTCTCATCATAAAATATTTCTTAGTTATTAAATAACTCCTGTGAGATACGTACTAAATTTAGATGATAAATGAACATTTCAATAGTTGCTTATAAATGAAGCTTAAACCTCGTTAATCGTTCTTTATTGCCCATTAATAAAACGTATTACTAAAACAAGAGTACAGTTATGTTATCTTGTGTTACTGTCCATAAATCTAAAATACAAAAGGGTATAGGGAATATTTCCTTTGCCATCTTATAATTTGCTATGATTAGGAATGAAATGGCTGGGTATAAGAAAATGCATTTTTAAATGTCTGACAAATAATTTGTTATAAAACTATACATGAGAATCACTTGAAACATCAAAACTAACTTAACATTTGCTAAAAGGGATAAAAATACATTTATTTATTCAGATCGAGATGTTTCATCGCTCTGACGTCGTCATTCTCAACATCTATAATGACACAAATGTTTTCGCAAAGCAATTTTAAATTCAAAACTGGTAAACAAAAATTACGCGATCTCATGCATAGTGAAGTTAACTGCAAAATTAAAACGGATATTTATGAGCGTGAATTATATTTTATGCTATTGTTACAATATTCTAACTGCGTAAAAATATCTCTATTGATTCTCTGAAACTCGGATTTTTTTTATCACTTTTAGCAAATATTAAGTTAGTTTAAATAATTTGTTCACAAAACTAGAAAACAGAGGTGTGTGGTTTGTGACGTTACCTGAAAAAATAGAGAAAAAAGTATTAACAATATTTTAAGATATTAAAAATAAATGTACAAAGTGCATATCGCTTACCCGCAATAAAAGTGACACATCTCGCCAAAAGTAAATTTCGCAGGAGAGGCAAAAGGGGGAAATTTGCATGATTTTACTGTAACATGAAATCATACTACGCAGTTCTGCATGCAAGAATAAAAACATGCACAAAAGCATAAAACCCTTAAAATTGAAGACGTAGGATGGGGTTTGGAGGGTTGTGTAATTTTACCTTCCCACACCATCCACCCCTCTTCTGTGGTCACAAATGGACATATAGCGTAATAAAGTGATTTTCCTCATAACTACGCTTATGAAACTGTTTGTGTAGCAAGACGTACGTATGCCAGACTTATTAGTGGGATAAAACGCAAAATGATTTTTTGGGAGATGTGCCATTTTTCTTGCGGGTGAGCGATATGTCCTAAATGTATATATTACCCTTAAAGCAAGTAATCCATTATTTCATAAAATACCTTGTTGTTCCATGAAATAACTAACCAAGGCCATTAAAATGTGTGAATTTATTGAATTCTACATTTAACTAGTTATATTTTATAGAATAACGATTGCCTAACCGTTTAAGTATTAATAAAAAAGAAAAGTGCCCAGCTAAACTGATGGCATTGAGCTCACAGGCTATTCACACTAATTGTATATTATACTCTTATTTTAAAGAATAATGCCCCTCAAAAAAATAAGTGAAGGGGAATTAGCCCCCGTTTCCCCCTTTATACTTAACCAGTGAACCTCCAAATCTAATCAGGGAAGCTCCTTATTATAATAAACCGGCATACCAAATTTGGAGCAAATCGAATGATCCTGCAAAAAAACCATTTATCTAAATTAAGAGGGTGGACTAGCCCCCCTTTATCCTTAACCAATGAATCCCCAAAACGAATCAGGGAAGCTCCTTAACATAATAAATCGGTATACCAAATTCGGAGCAAGTCGAATGATTCTGCATGAAAAACCCATTTATCTGAATTAAGGGGTTGGACTAACCCCGTTTTTCCCCCTTTATCCTTAACAAATGAACTCCCAAAACTAATCAGGGAAGCGCCTTATCACAATGAACCTAGAAAAAATTTTTGAAGCAAATCGGTTGTTTCTATCAAGAGTTATCGCGTTACGTACGTACATACATACATACATGCATACATACATACATACGTACGTACATACATACAGAACGGGCGGGCACATTAGCTCTCAGGCTTTTATAGCCTGTGAGCTAAAAAACGGCACGAAAAAGCTATTTGAACCGGATACAGCTGGATTTATTCAGTTTTCAATCGGTTATGACTGCAATCAGTTGTTTACAATCAGTGTGTATTCTACATTTCTTAGTCCTCTTCTTCATTGCTAACTGTCATTCAGAGTCCATGTTTTGTCGATACGTGTACTGAACTTGCACAAATTTGTAAGTAGTGTACTTAAGTTAGAAAATTTTATTTGGGATTATTAACAAATATTTTTTTTTTTTTTTAAATGAGTTCTACAGGAATGAGAGGTCAATCGGTAAATGAGAAAGACTTAATACAAGAGCGGTTAGAATATTTGTTAAATAAGTGTGAGAAAAAAGAAAACAGGGCTATACTTAACCGTGAAAAATTATTAAATTTGATAGCAGAAGTAAAAAACGCTAAAACAGCACAGAAAAAAAATACCATGTGACTATTGCTTAATCCAGCTTTATAATGTCTTTGAAGTTCAGGGAGTAGAAAATTTAATTGTGCCAATAACAGATGTAAAACCTGATGTCATATTTTATTGCTCAAGTGATATGCTGTTGCATATTTTATATGAAACGTTGTTCTCATTTCAATTCAAGGTGTCAAGAAGATCTTATAGATTTCCAATCTCAACCTGATGGAAGGTATATATTTATTTTAGTTTAAAACTAAGATCATTTGTCGAAGTTTGTGATTTTAAGACATCTTGAAACAAGGAGGGCAAAAGAAGTCGCCCCGCAGTTGCTCGATATATTTCTATTATTTGGTGCTCCATATATTATGCAATCTGATAACGGCAGGGAATTCTGCAACAAAATTATTTACGACTTGAAAATAACTTGACCAGAACTTAAGAACGCACATGGTAAACCCAGACATAATCAGAGTCAAGGTAGCGTTGAGAATGGCAACCAAGACATCAAAAATATGTTGACAACTTAAATACAAGAAAACCAATTAGACGGACAATTAGACCAATTAGAAACACGGCCTTAAATTTAATCAATTCATGAAAAACGGAGCACTTATTTCTGGTATAAAAAGAACGCCTTACGAGGCTATGTTAGGCTGCGCTCCTAGAGTTGGATTGTCCACAACTCCTATTCCGAGAGAAGTGTTTGATTCAGCAGAGGATGGACGGCAATTTGAAAACACATTAAATGGTGTGACTGCATCCTTTGAACGCGTTCATGACACTGTTTTGCAAAGAAACATCTTTGAATCAAACTGGGACAGTGTCCTTCGAGCGTTATGATAATCCTTTTTCCATCGAAGATACACCTTCGAATGAAACTGTAAAATTCTGTGTTGTGAGTTCGGAAAATTACGAAGATGGCTTTTTTTGCAGAAATGTGCATAACCTATTCATGTTTCATGCTCAGAAGTCTGCTACACGGAAGACGAAATGGTACAGAAAGTCTGCAGTTTATGTCTAAATAAAATAAATATCGGGAAAGAAAGACAAGGAGCTAAACAATCTTTAGAAATTCAAGCTACGAAAAGGAAATTTATTTTTGACAAATCTTATTCTGAAGAATCTATAGATATTACAGTCCGTATTCCAATTCCTGAAGTTGAACAGATGAGGAGGAGATGCTAGATCTGTTTTAGCTACCATCATGGAAAAAACTAGCGATGGTTTTTTTCGATTAGGAACACGGAATGGCCGAATTAAGCAGCTGTACTCTCGGTCTCAGTTCAACATATGTGAGAAAGAATAAATTTCCACTGAAGAAGTTTCTAATGTTGACACAACGCTTCGATCTATTGCAATAGCTCAAAGTTGCGGCACTGGACAAAGATTTAAAAAAGTGTTCGTGGTAAACACTGTGTGATAATAAAAAAGTGTGCCTGTTTCAAAAACAATATGCAATTTAATTCTAAGTGTCATCATAGCAATCCTTGTTCTAATAAATAGTGGAAAATAAAATGAAGGTATTTCATATTTTTGGTACTTTTCGGTTAGCCGGGCGCCAGTGTTATATATACATATGTATGTATATCTATATATACATATATATGTATACATATAGCTTCTATATATGTATAAATATACACATATATGTATATATAGATATACATACATACGTATATATAACACTGACGCCCGGCTAACCGAAAAGTACCATATTTTTTTATTAATATATGCTCTTAGATTATCGTTTTAGAAAAAAATTATGAAATGTTTTTATTAAATAACATAATTGTTCCTCCAAGCATGTGATTTTTTAATAATGTTTAAACTTATTATTATTTTTATTATTATTGTTATTATTATTTCTTTTGTAAGCATTATTTATATTTTGAGTTTTAATTAAAAGTTTTGTAATATTTTGTAAACAGCATAATATTTTTTGACAACAGGACTAAACAACCTAATAGTTTATGTAATTAAAAGTTGTAAAAATCTATATATAACTATTGCCCCACTACATTATGTTATTTTATATTACAGTTTAAAAACCATAAAAATATTATATTATATTTTCTGTTTCTATTTATTATTTATAAATTAATCTATCAGTAATATGAAATGTAATTTTCGAGTATTTATTATTATTTCGAGTATTAATTTTCGAGACTATTTATCATCAGTTAATTTATAAAACAACGGATTTGTTTTAATGTCAAATTGTTTATTTTAAACGTTAACGATTAGGCAATCGTTAGTCTATAAAATAACTAGTTATATCATAGAATCCAATAATTTTACGCACTTTAACTGACTTGGTTAGTTATTTCAAAAAATAACTAGCTATTTGATTAAATAACTGATTTATGTGCTTTAACGGTAACATATACATAGATTTTGTAGACATTTTGAAAATTTATTTAAAGTGTCCAGATTTTGGATAAAAGTAATTTTATTTCAGAATAACTTTCTATATGAAATTTATAAATGATATTAATAAACTACATAATTCGCCGGTGTTTTGTAACATTTAAATTATATAAAAAGTTTGTTAAATACTGCATAACGATTGCTTATAATCATAAAGGAAATTAATTATAACAGATATGTACAGTATCACAATTTTAGGGGGAAAAATCAGCTTTTATGAAAGACAGCAATTCCTAAATTTTATTGATAGGAGATCCACTTTAAAGCTACAAATTCTTTCGGAACCGACCTAATATGAAAGTATAAACAGCTTTTTGTGTAATCTATCTTAGAGAAAAAAATCAATTCTCCGGCAAAACATACACAAGAGAATAGTATCTGGTAATCATAAGAAATCTGTCTTTCAACAATACCTGCAGTTGTTCCCACCTTGTCTCAAGCAAAAAAATCTCAATTTTCTAAGCTTTATATTTTAAATTGAAAATGATGAACCAATAATTTGGTGGGATTATATAATTGGAACAGTGCATGAAAGATAATTCAATCAGTTGTTTACAGCTTCAACTTCCACAGCTGCATTAGAAAGAATCTTTTCTATTTTCGATTTAGTTCAGTCTAAACTGGGCAACTGATTAAGAAATGAACAAGCAGACAAATTTAGATTTATGTTCAAATTTGTCAATAGAAAAAAAATAAACTTTATTTTGTATTTCAAAATTTGTTGTTAATTTAAAGCATTTTTGTAATTAGGAGGATGTGTTATATATTTCAACGTACATGTTATATAGGAGAATATGTTATATCATGTGTTATATATGTTATATTATCTATAGGAGGATATGTTTAGAAATTAGCCATTGGACACCGTTGAGAGTGTACACCCTATATATATATATATATATATATTTATTTATAAGCTATAATTCATAAATTTTACGAAAATTAATTTTTAAATTACATATATTTTTTAATTATCTTTCTAAAAAATGTAAATTGTAACCTGTGTTTTTTGTTTAAAAGTTCCAAATATTCGAACCTAATATTACAGCTCTTTCCGCCTGGTAGTTTTTGTGTTGTGATTAAAAACTTTACGCATTTCTATCTGTTTAGTGAAATTGAAATAGATTACTGAAAGACACTACAAATTTCTTTTATATAGATAAATAAGAGATAATCTATATAGATTACAAAAATTATGAGAAGTTGTCATTTATTAACAGAAAAACTCTAAAGAATGTGATTAAAGGACTTCCTATGAGCGATAACTCATTTTTAGTGTGTGGTTTAGGTGTTGGTGTGGTGTTGGTCATTTTTAGTGTCATTTTCAGGTGTGTGGATCATATACAGCAATAGGGCTGCATGAAGAAATTCACTCACATTACCTATGCAGCCCAATTACTAAAATAAAATTTTTTACTGCGCTGTGTCATTTTTAACTTGTTTATTTATTTATATCATTTCATTGTATGAAAAATGAACATTTTTAGCGTTATTCCGGTAGTGTTGGAAACTTTTTCATAATCTATATCCTGATGCGTGATTTTCCGTTCTTGTTTAATGGAAAAAGAAAATTACTACCAGTCTTTTAACATGTGTTAAAGCAAAATATAAGCAGCGTAACCTTAAAATGTGCACGCTTTGAAAGTGAATTCAATTCTTAAAACAAAAGGAAAAGAAAAGAAGTAAATTAGAAAGAAAAAAGAAAGAAAATTTTTTTTCTCAGATCTTAGTTCGGGGTCAAAATATATTTCCAATAATCTTAAACTGCAAAACTTTAAAAAAAAAAATCTTGGTCTTGTCTTCGAGATTTTTCTAGAACATTCCCAACATGATTTCTTCAATTCTACGTTCATGTGCGTTGAATTCCAAGAACGTCGGAAAATGAAATGTAAAATTCTGCCAAGGATTTTCGTTATGAAGGAATTTTATTTTTTGTATATTAAACTCTTTTTTCTCCTACACAGATATACATTTTCAATAAATCAATATAAGAAAAAAGTGAAAAATAAGTAAATTTTAATCTTCCTAGATTTCGAAGAAATAAAAGTTCTGTTAAATTTAAACTTCTTGAAACATTTCATAATTTAAGTATGGTTTCAATACATATCTTAATGTTATCATAAATCTTTTAATATATATCTTACTTGAAATCTTCAGATTTTATCCTCATTTATTTCTGCAACTAAAACTATTATTAATAGGTTAATATTTTATTTAAGACTTTTGTGAAATAATTTCCGAAAAACTTTAATAATAAAGAAAATAAACTACACGCCTGAAGTATGATAATATAACAATTATCCTTTTAAACTTTCATCAGTCGAATTTCTATAAATCAAAATGTCTGTAGCCAAAGTAATTTTATATCCCAGGGCGATTGATTAATAACTTAGTTGATTTTGAGTCTCTTCTACGGTATCTTTCGCACGCTCAACAAGACATATTTCCTATGAAACGAAAAATTTTTAATTTCTTTTAAACACAAATTTTTCATAATTTAAAATTTACTTTTTCCTTAACCTCAAGACTGCGAAAGCTTCTTCTTTTGTACTACTTAGTTTTCCCATTTCTGAGTAAACAGTACTTTTACCTAGGAGAAAATACTAAAAAAAGATTGAATTGCATTTCCACTGACGACGATAGGGAATCACGGTATCGAAACCGGTAACGACTCATGAACCCTAGTCTGGTGCTGCTCTGCAGAAATATGGGGTATGCAATATGAGAATTAAAATGTATTATTAATGTAATTTATTTCAAAATTAAAATGTAATTTTAACCATTCTGGCATAAAAAGAAAACTAAAACTACCAATAAGGCAGAATTTTTACTTTCTAGATTAAAATTAAAACATATTTGAAATCGATTTATTGAATACTATATCGCTCACTCGCAAGAAAAGTGACACAACTCGCAAAATTTAATTTTGCGTTTCATTCCACTAATACACTCATGTCCAAATTTATCTTTACATAAACAATGATATTTCATGAAATATTCAATCGATGTAAGCCATTTTTTGTAGGGAATGTGTGAAATTAAGCCTAATTAGCATTATCCAATCAAAAGCGATCAAACCGTTTCTGATATACAAATAAGGACGTTACTTCACGCGACGGTGACGGAAGCGCGCTGCGCAAAGTGAATATCGGAGTGAATTTCTACAATATAGCGTTTAAATTTATAGTGTGTAAGTACTGAAAAGGATTTGTTATGACTTCGCAGTATCATTGGAAGAATCTATGAAGTGGCGAATTATCGGCCGTTTAGAAGCAGTCCAGACAATCACAGAAGTAGTGAGATGTGTGAATATTTTAAGGCAGACAGTGTCTACGTTATGGAAACGATTTCAGAATTCTAGCACTGTTGTCAGGCGGCTTGAACAAGGTCTTAAACGAAAAAAACTGCTTCGGAAGACCGATATTTGGCAATAACTGCCCGTCGTAACAGACAGTCTACTGCTCGGCAGTTAAGTTCAGAGCTTACAGCCAGCACTGGAACAGTCCTATCTCGGCAAACTGTGTACAGAAGACTTAATGGAAAATTCCTTTATGTCAGAAATTCAAGGATATGTGTATCACGGTCTGCACATCTCAAGAGGGATCGCTTGAATTGGTGCAAAGAACATCAGAACTAGAGTGAACGCCAGTGTAGCCACGTTCTTTTTACTGATGAAGCCAGATTTAATTTAACATCGGATTATAAATGTGTTTAGATATGGAGAGAGACAGGAACACTAATAACATAAGCGGTATACACAGCTAAGTTCTATAATTTCATATTAAATTATAAACATGCGAAGTTATAAACATGCGAATCTTCTTTTGCTTTTCCTGTGAAATTTATTTGTGTCGAGATGTGTCACTTTTCTTGCGGGTGAGCCAAAAATTTTTAATTTAGAGAAATTTATTTCCTTTGCTATCATAACTATGGTAATTTAGCTATTCCTCTTTTTAAACTTGTTTGTTTTTTTACTATTACTTATCTCTAAGCACAAGAAAATGTTTCTCTTTATAAACTTGCTTGTTTTTTGACTATTATTTATCTCTAAGCATATGTTCCTCTTTTTAAACTTATTTGTTTTTTGACTAATACTTATCGCTAAACATAAGAATATGTTCCTCTTTTTAAACTTTTTTGTTCTTTAAGGTTCCGTACTTAAAAGATAAAAACGGATCCATTATAAGATCACTCCTGTTTTTGTTTGTCTGTCTGCCACAGCCATTTTGCTCGTAAACGATGAAACGTGAAAGTTCAAATTGGGTGAAGTAACAAAGACTATTGACTTACATATTTACAGATTATTAACCATTCAAAAATATATTTACGAAAAATGTAGAGGGGCTAATTAAGCTACTTGAAAAACAAAAATCTTTTCTTTGTGTATTGTGTGGGGTATCGTGTGAAAGCTTCCGTAACGCTGAACTCTGAAGTACATTTCATTTAGTTTTAGGTATTACAGTTGCAGCTTTATCGTGGAAAATGTAGTACAGTAGTGTTAGAAATGCAATTTTATTTATGGTATGCGTGCTTAAGTTTAATTAAATTTTTGTTTACTATGTGATGTGTATAAATGCTATAGATCATATTGAACTATGCACTTTAAAGTTGAACTACACTATATGGCCAATGATGATTGGTCACTTCGGATTCTAGACGTTTTGTTAAATATCTAGAAAAATGCATGAAACTCCAGGTGTGTAAACAAAATAGCATAGGTCATATATTTCCGCGAAGATTTTTTTCCCGAAACCCCATAAGGGACCGCCAACAAATTGAAAAAAGAACGAACATCTTTTGGATAATCTTGTAAAAACTAATGTAGCAAAAGCGTTCAAACTGTAGAACATACTTAAGAGGCTTATTGTTATAAACTGTGTTCATTTTTATGAGGATAGCATGTATACGAGTAGAGAAATCAAGGTTTTTATAAAAACGGTCCGAAATTTTGTCAAGTTTTTTGCTTATAATTTGCAGAGTTCTTAATATAAAAAAATGTTCTTTACAGAAATATGAGAAACATTATACGCAATACCTTGTAATCAGAATAAAAAAAAAAATTGGATGAAAAATAAGCATGTTTTTTTAAAAATGTTTCACTGCGCATGCGCGAATGCAATCAAAATTAATGTGCATAATATATTAGCTAAGTGTATAGAGTAACTTTTGTGAAAGTCTCACAAACATGGCTTGAAAATTCTGAAAATTATCGTCGATAGAATAAACTCGAAATCCGTTGTTCCCAAAAGGAAGCAAAAAGATGAGGATCTGTATCCAAATATCACTTGATTAGTGCCAAGGTCAGGAGTTGGAGTCGTAGTCGAACCCATTTTGGAGCAAAGGAGTCGGAGTCGGAGTTTCTAAAAAACAAGCCGACTCCGACTTCAGATATTTTTTTTCTTGTTAGACATTTTAAAGTGAAATTAAACTAATAATATGTAATTTTAAATCTATAAAATGAATTATTATTGTTATTTATGGACTATATCAGGCTACTCAAGTTAAAGATGACCGATTTACTGCGGTGTAAAAAGTAGATACAGGGGTAGGTACAGGTACAGAGTAGACGAAAACTGCTTATTTCATAACTGTAGTGATATTTTACATTTAGCATATAAGTACTTCCTCTTCCCGCTCGTGTTTTTGTAGTTTGCGGATAGAATCCGAGGTACAAAGGTCCGGAAGGACCCAAGGCCCGGAAAATGGAGGCAAAACAAACAGGCCGTATAAGTAGAATTAAGACAGTTATTTTAATGGGCCGGATCAGACTGATAAAAAAATTGAGCAGGCTGACAAACCCAATATAACAAATTTGAAAGAATCAAACTACGTCGATAAAATAGGAGCAATAGGCAATAGGCATGATTGGAATGAGAATAAATATAAAAGCACGGCGGAACGTTTTAGAACACGGGCCTTAAAATTTCAGTTCATGCAGATCTCTAACCGGAGGTACTGCGAAAATTAAAATTCCGTGCTATTTTTGGAGGCAAAATAACTAAGATTCAGGTGTAGCTTTGTAATAGAAGCCTTTTTCCCTCCCCCCCCCCCCTCAAATTTTTCCAGTCTGTATGACCAAAAGTCAAAATTATAAAATACCCTACCTTTATTTCTTTATTTTTGTGCACAGGAGTCAAAATAAGATGAAACTGCAATTCTTTTTTTCTGAATCGGCAGTACACAAAATAACAATAAAATAGTGAAATTCCGTTATCTTTCGCCTTTTGAATTTCGGATTTTTCAGGTCTGCAGAACCCGAAGTAAAGCCAAAATTGTAAGCTTAATTCAAAAAATGCATTTTTTTATTGTTTCATTAGAATCTACAGGATCCAAATTATTTCCAAAATAATAAAATTTTAATCTTTATTTTTCCTACTTTACATATAAGTTTTTCAAGTCTGGAGGAGCAAAATAACAACTAAATTGTAACGATTTCACTTTTTCTTCTCAGTCCGCAGATCCAAAATAGTAAAATTTCCATTTTGTGTTCTTTAGTCTTCGATAATTGGATTTTTCGGGTTTTCGGGCGAAATTGTAAAATTAATAAAGCGGAAAATGTGATTTTTTTCTGTTTTAATATTGAAGCTCTAAAAAGATAATCAATGTCGAAATAGTGAGATTTTAGCTTTACTTTTCTTATATTCCATGATTATTTTAACCAACAGGCAACACTAGTACCTCAGCCCAAGTACTAGTGTTGCCAGCCCGGAATCGGAATAGGAGTCGGAGCCGTTAAAATATTCCGGAGTCGGAATCGGCCATTTTCCCAAACGACTCCGCAGCCCTGGCTAAGGTTGGTTGGTTGGTTGTATTTATGTCGGCCAATTATCAGCACGTGGGATATAGGCCCCAAGGGGGGAGTGCCTTCCGTGGGTCTTTCTAAAGGAACCTAACCCGTATTAATGCTTGGGGAACCAAGGTTCGAAGAAAACCACGAAAACTCCGAACGATTAGGCCGACGGGCGCGATTGGGATCGAACCCAGCACCTCCCGTCTTCCAGTTTCGAGAGCAGAACCTCTCGGCCACTGGCGGGGCCCAGACCTGGCTAAGATAGCGTACACAATATTGCACGTACTACTATATTTGGATACAACCCCTCATCTTTTTGCTTCCTTTGGTGAATAACGGATTCCGAGTTTATTCTATTGACGATAATTTTCAGAATTTTCAAGCTATGTTTTTGATACTTTCACAAAAGTTACTCTATACACTTAGCTAATATATTATGCACATTATTTTTGATTGCATTCGCGCATGCGGAGTGAAACATTTAAAAAACAACATGATTATTTTTCATCCAATTTTTATTATTTTTTAATTCTGATTACAAGGTATTGCGTATAATGTTGTTTCTCATATTTCAGAAAAAAAACATTTTTTTTTTATATTAAGAACTCTGCAAATTATAAGCAAAAAACTTGACAAAATTTCGGACTGTTTTTATAAAAACCTTGATTTTTCTACTCGTATACATGCTATCCTCATAAAAATGAACACAGTTTATTACAATAAGCCTCTTAAGTATGTTCTACAGTTTGAACGCTTTTGCTACATTAGTTTTTGCAAGATTATCTAAAAGATGTTCGTTCTTTTTTCAATTTGTTGGCGGTCCCTTATGGGGTTCCGGGAAAAAAATCTTCGCGGAAAAATATGACCTATGCTATTTTGTTTACACACCTGGAGTTTCATGTATTTTTCTAGATATTTAACAAAACGTCTAAAATCCGAAGTGGCCAATCATCATTGGCCATATAGTGTATATTTAGTATACTAAGATATGTTTGTATAATATAAATAAAATCATATACAGGGCCACGCAAAGAGCTGGACTCATACCTTCCTAAGGATGATAATATCTGGGAGTCTGATTTGAGTAATTTTAACCAATTTTTAGACTAAATAAAATTTTAGCGTAATACGTTGCGCATATAAAAATCTGTTGATAATATATACTTGGTTGTACAAAAGAATTTAAGTATGTATTCGTATACTGATCGAATTTGGAGAAAGTGAATTTTATCCCTGTTATTCATTTTGTTACTAAATTAAGTTTTAGCATATTATGTAAAATATGTACAAATTGTAGATTAAATATAGGGCTGTACAAAACATTTGGACTAATTTTCCAGCTATGGGCGGTAATTGCTAAAATCTGATTTTCAAATGTGTTATGAGTTTTCTAAAATGTTTATTTAGATTTTTTTTTTACCTTATTAAAAACCAAAGTTTCGGTAAACAATTCTGGAAGTGTTGGTGTGTTTCATAATCTATGCTTGATCCATGAATTTTCTTTCTTGTTTTATACACATTCAGAAAATGATAAATAAAACCTCTTAAAAAGGAGAAATATCTTTGAAAGTATGTACAGTTGGTTTCAAAATACTTTTAAGTTATATAATGTAAGCTGGGGGAAACTGGACCCACGAGGTATAACTGGGCCATAAGCTATTTTATAAAAAAACGTTGATGTCTTTAGATATTTAGCTTTTGTCAATATTCCACCCCCATCTCTACTTCTTAAAACAACGTGTGTCAAATTAATCATAACTCTGTCTTTGCTGTGACTGGTTGCTGAAAATTTAGGTTTCTTTTTTTACAAATAATGTCGATTTGGCTGAACTTCCTCGGCTTGTTATTAAAACACGGTAAGTACTTTTATCAAACAAACTTTATTTTTAAAGATTAGGCATATAAATGCATTAATATTATTACGTATCTACACATATTTACTTCATGTTTCAAATGTAAGGCCGATGTTCCAGTTACCCCATAAATTTTTCATGAATGGGGTTTCTGGGACATGTATGAGGGGTAACTGGGTCATGTTGGATCCAGTTACACCAACAGTTACAAAAAAAAAAAAAAAAAAAAAAAAAAAAAAGCAATTTAACAAATTACAGCGACCATTTGTAAAATGATTTTTTCAAAGACTAAAATTTAAGACATAAAAAATGTTGATCATACATTACGTACGCCATGCATTAAACATTAGTGTTATTATACGTAAAAATTGCAAGGGACAAAAATCGCCTGCCACTCGTCCTGAAACTTACATATTATCCACCTGAAACTTACGTATTATCCAAGCATTTCATTGGCTGTTCGGGAAAAGGCTTTTCCTTCGTCAGACGACCAATTTTATATGAAATTTCATTCTTAAACTTCTAAACATCCCACAATATTACTTTTTTACACCGCCGTAGAGAAAAAAATGTACTTTTAAATGCAATTTGTTTGAAAGCTGTATCTCAATTTGTTTCTGAGTTATTAATTTTTTTTTTGTAGTTTTTATTACTTTTTTGTCATAGTGGCAACAGAAGTATCCATCTCTGTTGGAAATAAAGGTTAGTGTATAGACCAATCAGAAAACGAATAAAATGCGGATTCAACCAATAAAAAGCCTCAGATTTGCTTTTGATTTCCTACCCTGACGAGGACAATAACCATTTTTCCAAATGGTTGATAATTCTTTTGGTGTTTCTCTTACTACGGAAAATTAATTTGTCCATTTATTTTTTATTTTTTTTTTCTTGCAGAAAAGAAAATTATATAATACCTTATTAAAATTACATAATAAAAAATTAAAAAAGCCTGTTGGCGGTTATCAAAACAAATTTCTCAAGCGAGATAGTCAAACTTAGAAATTTTACGATACAGATGAAGAGGCGTACATAAGACAAAGTGACATTTTTAGAAAATTATCAAAACCAATAAGAAATAGTTCTGTTCGATATAAAAACATGGCTATATTGTCCACAGGTTTATTGGACTTACCGAACTTTCATTGAGGTAGATAAAACCAAAGACTTTTAAGATACATAGACCGGCAATTACCATTCAAAAGCATGCGAAATCACGGCAACCATCTGAAGTAAATTGAAACACATGAACCGCGAGGTTTGTACGTCAACTGTGGTTATTTACCATTAAGTGCTATGACTAGAATGAGCTTAAAAAATAATTTTTATCAATATATATGAAGTTTATGGCATATGTTTTTACATGAAGCTATTTTTTATACCTAAATATGCGTTATAAATATTAAATTTTCAGAAATAAAGTTAAATAAGGCGATTTATTAATAATTTTATGGATGGGGTGTTTAAAAAAGAGTATCTAATTTTAACATGCCTTATAAACCTAAATAAAGGCGAAATTTATATGGAAACACATTTCTAAAGAATATAATTCCACCTTTTTTTAAATTTTGACTTACAAAAGTAACTGGTAGGGAAGTTTAGATTAAAGGTAGCAACTGTAACATAATACAGTAATTTACAAAATTTTAAATTACTTGTAAAGAAATCTACGTTTTTTAAACTAATTTTTATGCAAAAAGGTAACTAAAAAATGCATATTAACGAAAGTAACACTATATTTTTATACTTGGAGGATGTTTATTGAAATACGTACTTGCTATACGAAAAAAAACAAAAAAATTGATGAATAATAAGGTATTTTTTTTTTAAAGGGCTAAATGAAATAGGGTAGGCATACACTTAATGATCCGACATGAAAAAATACGCTGATCTTACGCTGAAAATACGCTGAAAATACGCATTTTCTTAGGTAAATTAAAATATAAAACATATATACTGCCGTACAACAGCTGCGATCAAAAATCCGCAGTTAAACTGACAGTTTGCCGGTCTATGTATCTTAAAAGTCTTTAGATAAAACTGAGAATGAGGCACTTATGTACTTACGTACACGTTTGTTCAAAGATTTACCTTGTTTATTTTTCAATTCCTACTATTAGTTCACACACTCCCTATATTTATAATATATCTTGTTCAAATTTTCAATCGTTAATAAAATACTTATTATTCATCCTATCAAGTTGAAATAAATTTTTTTAAACTTGTACTGGATGACAATTGATGTTAATACAGTTTTTTCAACTATTAATTCATTAATTAAATTTTAATTAATTAATTTTAGTTTTATATGGGAGACAAAATGGCGGCCATTGGTTATTGAACAGCATTTAATGCATCTTCATATCAATAAGGGGGGTTACCATAGGGAGGACCCTGTTCTGTCGCCAAATACCGCCAAGTTTGTCGCCAACTTTGCGATATATCGCCAAATTTGGCGACCAAAATGAATCGCCAAAAGTGACACCAAATTGGGGATATCTCTAATATTTCGCCAAATTCCCATAGACTTCCATTGTAAACCTACTCGCTTATAGAAAATCAACAAATTGAGATATTTTAATGCAACAAAAACTAATATTAGCTTAAGGGATTATATTAAATTTTTCTTTGATGACCTAAGTAGGAATTGACTTTAAAAGCAAAATTTTTATATTACTTGTTTTTTCTAAAATACCCATGCAATATTTTTATGCATATTACCGATAATAAAGTACATAAATTCTTACTTTTTTTTTTGTATAAATAAATCTAATGATTTCAAATTTGGTGCTTTTTTAAACAACTTGACCGTAGACGTTTCCCTTACAACGCTGTTTAGTTGATATATAATTTATATGATCTGCCTGGTTTAAATGTTTTTAATTTATTTAAACTTTTCAAACGTGACCTGATACAACATGATAAAAAAAAAGCGTGTTAGACACAAACCTACCTGCTCCAATTACCCCCATTTTTATGGGGCAAATGGACCCATGAAGAAAGAAAGATGAAATATATATTTTTTTATTTTTAGATATTAAAATGTAATTTTGAAAATTTCTGTCTGATAGAGTGGACCTAACTGAACTCATTTACAAAAGTTCAGACTTTAATTCAAATGAACTTTAATTTTTAGAAGCTGAATTGCCAGAATCTCCAGAGTCACAATGCAAAATCAAGGCCCAGTTGCCCCACGTAACATTAACTCGAAATTAAAATATTAAAATATCGCATTAAGGCAAATGCAAAAAAGCAAGATTTTTTAAATCATACATTTGACTAACGCATATCACTGTTTTTAAATTTATACATTATTTACTGTTAAAAATAGGAACAGTAAAATTGAAAGAAGTAACTTTCTTTTTACTTTCACGAACCAGTTTTTTTTCATTTGAATGTTTACTTGAGAAATATCTGGAATTTGATATGAAAGAAACGTGATTTTGATCCTATTAAATTCAAGGCATTTCTTTCTGAAGTTTTATAGTCTAGGCTTTCTTTTTAAGCATTTCATCCCTTTTGGCATTATACGTTTCTAAAATATATGGAAATAGATTTTTAGCGTTATCTTAGAATTTCATATCGGTAAAAAAATACAAGATAGTTTACTTCTTTTTTATATTTTTAACATGAAAGTATTACCGAAACAAAATATTATAGCTATATAAATGACCTTTTAATGCATCTGAGTTATAGTTTCGGCCGATGGTTATACCTTTTAGAAATATATTATGGATAAAGTATTTATTCTATTGCGTTGTTGTAAAATGTTTTATCTGTTAAACTAACGACTCACCACAGCTATATCATAATCCTCATAGCATGCATGGTCACAGTGACGTCGTTGTGACGTCACTGTATGTCACTGTGGTCACGTCACATACGTGACCAAAATGCCACCAATCAGTGATGTCACATTGTGACTGAGATATGAACTTCTTAGAAAACTTTAAAAAATTACAAAAAGTATTCAAAACATGTTATTATGTAAAATTATATTTTTCTGGCAATTTAAAAAAAATTGTGACGTCACTGTTATGTCACTGCATGTAACGTACGTCACGTCACATATGTGACGAAAAAACCACCATATTGTATGTCACAGTGTGAGAAAAATATGAACTTCAAAAATCTTTGAAAATGAAGAGAAATATTTTAAACAGGTCCGAGTTACAGCGGCATAAGGAATGAAAATATATTAGTGGATAGCAAATAGTAAATTCGGACACGAAAAGAGGGGGGGGGGGCGCATAAAAAGGAAAATGCACGGTACAAGTATCAACAAACTAGATTTTCATGCTATATTTTATCAATTTGATATCTAAGGCAGTGAAAGTATATTTTTTTCATGATTTCAATTTTATCTACCTTTGCAATTTAATATAATAATCCTTCACTGATTGTTATCATTATAAAAGTGTTTCGCGGAAAGATGGTACTTGCTGGAGCAATTTGGATAACATATTTAGAATTAGGAATATTAAATCTGTACACTTTACATATTTAGTTTACAGGGAGGAAATTCTTTTATTTTTTTGTCGACCAGTGGTATTCGAAACACTTCTGTGGTTTCAAACTAAAAATTTTCTATTACATTTAAGTCTGTAGCTTTTAATGAGCACGTACAAAGAGTTTTCAGAGTTTAGTCATATATGCATTTCTTGCTTTAGAATTTGCATTTAAGTCATTTTTTTCCTGTTAGTGTTTAACTATTTTAAGTAACTATTTTTTAAAAAAAATTCTACTTCCTTCAGTCTTTTTAAATAAAATTAGCATTTTCCGAAGAAAAATATATACAAAATTTATACAAAACCCATGATATAATTATTCGCATTTCAAATTTGTGTATTAGCGATATGACTTTAAGAAACGTTATTTTACAAATTGTTTTATTCTACAGAAATTTAATATGAAAAGAATGACAGATTGACAAAGAAATTTTTTTTTATCCTCTATACTCTCTTTTCATAGAAGATATTTTGTATTTATTACGTGTAAAACAAACTTTACTTAAAAAAGGAAAAAGAAAAAAAGGGAGGTGTTTCATTCAAATAGAAAAATTTAATTACAGACACTCTCATAAAGATAAAATTATTGCGCATTTAAATTCCAAATCTGTTGTATCCAAAAAAAGAAAATAATAATAATAATACGGTAGAAACATCTGCTTGCTTAAAATCTTCTGCGCTCGATTTGATCGCAGAATAAATAAGGATCAGGGAACTTTTGACGCGGGAAGTTAGTTCAACGCTTTTTTTAAGATAAGAGAATGATGTCCGTCAGTTTATGATAAAACACGGATATTATTACAGTGTTTATGGAGCATAAGAGGTATGTTTTATTTAATTGAAATCTTTTATTTCTGTTTTGTAGATTATTATCATGAGTTAAATAGTTTTATGTTATATACAATGAGACTGATCTGGAATTGTTTTCAGAAGCTATATTTTCCGAATGCATACTATAAAATATCTTAATCTGCCATCGCTAGAAAAAAATAAAGCTGACGCAGAGACTGATTCTAGCACAGTATTTATCGTCATAATTATTTTGGAGTTAAATATGATATTCGATTATAATGATATTACGAAACATTTTCAATTTAAAAATTAACATTATACTGGGAAAAGGTCTTTTTAGATATTATAGTAGTGAAACTTTTGAAAGGTTTTTTTTCATTGCTAATAATATTTTAAATTAGTATTTAAAATCCTAAATCTTCATACCAATGTTTTCAGATTTAACATTTGCCAAAATTATAAAATAATAGGAATTCCTTATAACATATAGAAAGATTTTTGAGAAATTGTTAAATCTAATAATGCATTTAATTCATCTATTGTAGTTTGTTGTTGTTTAATAGTACAATTATAAATACTAATTACTTAGTGTTTTTCAAATTGCTATATTTATTTTTTTAATTGTATGTAAGCATTTTTTTTGCTGTTTGTGATTTTAATCAAACATTTAATTGTAGACATTCAGAATCAGTTATTAAATTCTCTTCGATTGTAAACTCATTTTCTACGTTTTCGATACACGTAATTATTGGCATTAAAAAATAAAATATGATATTTAAGCATTGAAATAAAGTGCTTTTCATGCCTGATGACAAGTTTATAGATTAAACTGCTTTAGTATATTTTTTATAATGTTGATAACATAGTACATAATATAGGACTGAATATTTTTTTAAAGAGATTAATAACTATTTTTCACATTAAAATGTTTTTCAAACAATAAAAACCGTTCATATGCAGTTATTTATTTTACTTTTATATTTACTTTCTAACACTTTTCAACAAAGTTGAAAAGTGTGTATGACTTCGGTTTGTCTGGCCTGTCCCCGCTCTAACTCGCGTAAATATACTCGGATTGCCCTGAAATTTTTGGATGTATTGACGTTTACTATAACACGGTCCCTATTTGTGATGAAGTTTGTAACATGTTTAGTTTATTTACAGGGACAGTCAAAAGTATTCCGTTACATTACGACCTATGGAAAAAAAATCGTTTCAAATGATTTTTAATAATTTTACATGCTTTCAAACAGAATAAAATTGATATGCATTTATGAAGCGAACTAAAATATGCATTCTGTAGGATATGCGATGCAAGGAATAATTATTGTTCATCTACAGGGCTAAAAAAGGAATTCCAATACATAATGATACAGGGGTGGAGGGAGTTGTTTGCGGCGTACTTTAATTTTCATATACTGGACTACACAAAAGTACGCGTAAGGGTTACTGGGTATGGGCGCAAATTGCTTAAAGTTGGTTTTTAAATGAGTTATGCATTTTTACGCTGAACTGCATTTAATTTACTGTTTGTAGAATATAGATAAAGCGATATACAGGGTCACGCAAAGAATTGGATACATGGCCGTCTATAAATTATAATTTCTGGAAATATGGTCTCAGCAGTTTTAAGAGTGTTTTATTTTGAATTAAACTTTAACTAAATAGTGGCGTGTAATAAAGATTCTAGGTAAACTACAGGGTTTTACAAAAATATTTAAGTATGTTTCCATATATTAGTATAAATCGTTGAAAAAGAATTTCAGCTTGTTATGCGTTTTCTTGATAAACTAAATTTTTCCATTATATAGTATGTATATAAATCTATAGATCAATTACACGACTGTTCAAAAGAATTGGAAAACATATTTCGCTATGGATGGTAACTGCTGAAATCAATTTTCAAATGTTTTATGCGTTTTCTAAAATGTTTACTTAGTTATCTTATTTACGTTATTTCCCTAAATTACGATGTCTTGTTAAAGCATTCAGGAAGTGTTGTAAAGTGTTTTACAATCTATGCTTAAAGCATGATTTTTCTTACTTGTTTCTTCTATTTCCCAGATCAGTCTTTTTCTATAAAACATATGAAATCTATTTAGCTCATTTTCACAAAATACAATAGACACTTGAATAAAAAATTTAAATAAATAGGACTTATCATGTCGTTCTATAAATAAGAGTTGTATTAATATCCGTTAGACTCCAAGTTCGTATTTAATAAAGCAATGACGAATCACAACAGATTAAAAAAATTACACATTCTTAATATCAAGCTTGAATTCAAGATCAAGCTTAGAACTTAATAAAAAAAGATAAGCATTGTTTTTTAAATGCAAAAATTAAAAATATTTTAGAAGAATAGGACTTCAAAATAGCGATATTTTGCTAAAAAGTACAGTAAGAAGATGAGATTTTATATTTCAAACAAAACTTTACTTTAAAATTCATCAGTGATTATGACAAGAATCATCACAGTATTAATACTTGGAAATTTTTCCAGAGAGAAACATTCGTCTTGCATACAATATTTCAAATGAAAATCAAATTTCAAATTAGTTGCTTAAAAGGCGCAAAGGCTAACATAGTGAAAAATATTCCATGCCGGACTTGAACCCGGGCCATCAGTATAGCACACTGACATTCTATCGACTAAACCCCTTGGAACGAGACCCTTGGAAAATTTCTCCCTATTATATGTTGACAAGACTACAAACGCAGCACAAGATGTAATATTTATCGTGAGCCACCGACATGGGGCAAACACGAAACTTAATTAAATGCAGCATCGATTGAAACTATATTAATACATGGAAATTTTTTCCAGAGAGAAACATTCGCTTTGCATACAGTATTTCCAATGAAAATCAAATTTTAAATTAAAATTGCCTTTTAAGCAATTAATTTGAAATTTGATTTGCATTTGAAATATTGCATGTAAGGCGAATGGTTCTCTCCGGAAAAATTTCCAAGTATTAATATAGTTTCAATCGATGCTGGATTTAATTAAGTTTCGTGTTTGCCCTATGTCGGTGGCTCACGATAAATATTCCATCTGTGCTGCGTTTGTCGACTTGCCAACATGTAATAGTCAGAAATTTTCCAGGCTGGGTATCGTTCCATGTGGTTTAGTCGGTAGAATGTCAGTGCGCTATACTGATGGCCCGGGATCGAGTCACTGTATGGAATTTTTTTCACTATGTTGCCCTTTGCGCCTTTTAAGCAATCAATTTGAAATTTGAATTTCATTTGAAACCATCACAGTGTTTATGACAAGTTCGTCACAAATGCCACATATTTCACAAATTGGTCACAATGAGACTTCAAAGCATTGTCGCTTTCGTCACACGTTCGTCACAAAATTAATGCCGAAATAGTCACAAATGACACACTTTACACAAATTTGTCACACTGTGACTTCACAGAGTGGTTACAATGTAACGTCACAAACGACCTCTAAAACGGCCATAACGACTTCGCATTCTAGTCACTATGACGTCTCATCGATGTCACGTGACGTCACATCGACGGTCACAAAGTTACAATGTGACTTCACAACTACGTCGCCGTGACGTCACCGCGACGTCACCATGCCTTTCGGGAAAGATTATGTTTTTTAGGGAGATTTCGTAAGAAATACTACCTTCTACATTCTTCCCTATTTTGGAATTTCTGAAACATTTTTGAAGATCTACAACGATTATGATCCCTAGAACTGAAAACCACTCCCAGTTCAAAACTTTATCTATCTGTCTATATGCATATAACTTTCAATAATTCTGCACAAATCTCTTCCAAACTGGTACATGAAATTAAAGGGCAGGAAATCTCGGTCAGGTTCGTTAATGAGCAAAATCGGACAAGGTGTTGGAATTTAGGGACGCTTTTGTGAAAACAGAAAACCCACCATAACTTCTTAATTATAATACATGTCAAATCAGTGTAAAGTTATTATTTTTATACTTCTAGGAAAAGGGGTAAAAATTTATGTGTGACAGATTTTTTATATCATGAAAAATGGGCTCAAGAAATGAAAAAAATAGGGTTTTAAGAAGGCAAATATTCATAACATCGTCATTTCACAAGATATCAAATTTCCTTAAATTTATTATAAATTTTCTTAATATTAACTACTACGTTTATATTGATAAGTTTTTGATAGGACCAACTCTTACAGAAGGGGGGAAAAAAGGGCGGGTGAAGTAAAAAAAATTCATACACAGTTCTTCCTTCCTTACCTTATTCTGAGAAATGAATTGCGAATTGTGGTAACTTTACCATAGCTACTTTACATTATTGAAGCAAACAGATGCTCAGTGTTGAATTAGATTTTATCCATGCTTGAAAATTATTTAAAATACACTAAACTGAGCCGCAGTTTTCAAGTAAATTTCATTCAAAAAAATATTTTTTATCATTATTCGATGATATGACAATCGAAATTGAGCATTATTTAGAGGTGATGTAAGAGCGGTAAAACTGGAAGCGATAGAATCTTTCGTTACCACCATCGTTATGCATAGTATATAAAAAGAGTAAATGGTTATTGGCAGGCGCCCAATCTTTACTACCATTTTTTGGCGACGAAATAAAATTTGGTAGTGGAAGAATGCCAATAAAAACTATAAGGACAGCAAAAAATTATAAAAATTTTGATAAATTGAAAATGCGACAAGTGAAATGGTAATTTAATGTTGATCATAAAGTAAAAATACTAATATAAAAGTCAACAGAATGTATCTGTGTCTTTTTTATTGTGAAAAAATCATAATTATGCAAAAAAACGCTATTTTTGACTGTGTAAAAGCTTTAAGGACACCTGTATTTTTTTTATAGAAATGGTATATATAATTATTATTAAGGATCGACTGAAACAGGTTTTTAATGTCGAAACCGAAACCGAATTTTGGAGATCTTCCTATTTTTGGCCGAAAACGAAAACGAATATGTCCAAAAACATTTTAAAAGTAATTAAATTGTATGTATTATAGTAATTAATAAATACATAAATATATTATTAATTAATTACACGTATTTAGTAAATATGCATAATAATTAATGAATTATGCGTATTTATAGAAATATACATAATTATTAATTAATTATACGTGTGGCCCAATTTGTCTCTCTGCGCCTTAGAGCCAAAATCTGAGTTTCGCCGAAAACGAAACTCAGATTTTGGACCGAAACTCAACCGAAAATAGCAGTATTCCGAAAATCTCGTTTCTTCCGTCGGAAATTTTTAACATTTCTCATCGATTTGAGCTTTGTCAACCGGCTCAAATGAGACTATTTATTGCTACGAACTTCGTTGTTTGTAATTATCAGTCATGACTGACTCAAGACTTGAATGCAAATTATAAAGCAAGCAATGTATATATAACTAAACTTTTTAACGTGCTCATTAGAAGCTGCAGACATAACAGTAATAGAAAATTTTCAGTTTGAAACCGTCGAAGAGTTTCGAATACTCTTCGAGAAAGTTCAAGTATAACAGATGATCATTTACAGAAATCATTATAAAAGATAAATCGAGGTGTGTATACATAAAACTAAACTATTTTTTTATTAAATGAAATTCGTATAATTAGAAAATCTTTCTGTGTAGTTGATGAATTAATTACGTTTTATTTTATATGAAAAAAAACGTTTTGAATCTAAGGCACAGAGACTTGAGCCACACGTATGATTAATTAATAATTATGTATATTTCTTAAATACGCATAATTAATTAATTATTATGCATATTTAATAAGTACGTGTAATTAATTAATAATATATTTATGTATTTATTAATTACTATAATACATACAATTGAATTACTTCAAAAAAGTTTTTGGACATTTTCGTTTTCGGCCGAAAATAGGAAGATTTCCAAAATTCGGTTTCGGTTTCGGCATTAAAAACCTGTTTCGGTCGATCCTTAATAATAATTATATATACCATTTCTATAAAAAAAATACAGGTGTCCTTAAAGTTTTTACACAGTCAAAAATAGCGCTTTTTTGCATAATTATGATTTTTTTCGCAATAAAAAGGACACAGATACATTCTGTTGACTTTTATATTAGTATTTCCACTTTATGATCAACATTAAATTCCCATTTCAGTTGTCGCATTTTCAATTTATCAAAATGTTTGCTGTCCTTACAGTTTTTACACACACTGTATTCATACATTCATATATTCTTATAGGACCAACTTTTACGGCAAACAGAAAGGGGGGGGGGGGGGTTGTAGAAGAAAAAAAATCCCGTCTCTGTTAATTCGCCTCTGAGGCGATAAAAAAGTATCACTGACGTGTTGAAAATTTTTGAAAACCCTCAGAGATGCTTTATACAAAGTTGCATTATTAAATGCGCGCGTTTCTCAATAAAAAGAACGTCATAATTAAAAATATAGTGCGTGGTTCATTTAATGAAACAATCACCACACGGTTTAAGTTTATTATATAAATCTTCTTAATGTTACCTATAACTTTTCTAGTAACAAGATTTTGATAAGATGAACTCTACTAATGACTGATATTACTAAAAACATTCTCAAGGGATGGAAAAAATAGAAGTTGAACAAAAAATTATCGTATTAACATGATTTTGATAAAACCATCTCTTATACTCGTCAAAAGCGGCCAGATAAAATTGTTAAACTGGTTTTATCTCTAATCTTGATTTAGTTTTCGTCGCTGAAATTCGTGCTTAACTTCAAAATCTAACCTGTGTCTGTAGGCCAAACTGGCAGAGATTTTTTTAATATTGATACGCTTTATTTCTTTTAAAAAGTGAATTAAAACATGTTTAGAGGCTGATATTTTGTACATTTTGTACTAACGTTCATACTGACTACATAATTTATAATTTCATACATATCTGTTGTCGCCTTTAAATAAGTTCTTGTGTATACCGGATGATTCCAAATATCGGTAATAGTGATTTATTTTAAATAGAATCATACGGGAAAGAACTTATTTAAAGGTGATAATAGATATGTATGAAAGTTTAATTATTTAGTCAGTATGAATGTTAGTACAAAATGGCAGCTTCTAAACATGTTTTAATTGTTGCAGCATTAAAAATTTGTTGCAACTTTAAAAATTAATAGGAAAAGATGAAATAATGATTTAAATAATTTTCTGTTTTTCACGAATGTCGTCAGGGAGAAATCGAAATTGTAAATTTAAAAATAACATAGATACAAACGTCACTGATAGACGACGCCAGCCTGCATTGTATAAAGTATCTTTATGCAAACTATGCCGACAATGGAATAGTTTGATATACGTGAATTGTTCATTCGTTACCTACACCAAGTTATCATTGCCAGATCTAAAATTGTTGATTAAACTTGTAAACATGAACTACGAATCAGCAACAGGAATCAACAGGAATAATGAAAAAGTTTTGCGCGGCAGAAGGCTTCGGGTCCGGAAAAGGGTCCGTTTAAACTTAGGGGATACTGTATCTTGAGAAACGCTGTTATTTTTTTTCCTTTTTAGGTAGATTTCGTATGAAATACTACCTATTACATTCTCCCCTATGTTGGAATTTCTGAAAAAATTTTTGCAGATCTACACCGATCATGACCATATATATATATATATATATATATATATGTATGTATATATCACTTTCTTCTGGACACGATAACTTCCACAATTTTGCACAAATCTCTTCCAAACTGATACATAAAATCAAGGGAAAATCTCGGTCAAGTTCGTTAATGGGCAAAATCGGACGAAGGGGAATGAAATAGGGAGGGGTTATGTGAAAACCGAAAAACCCCCATAACTTCTTAATTTTTGTACATATCAAATCAGTTTAAAGTTTTTATTTCTTCTAAAAATAGGGCCAAAAATTTATGTATCACAGATTTTTGATCAAATTAAAAATGGGCTCAAGGGGCGCAGAAAATAGGGTTTTTGGGAGAAAAAAATTCATAACTTCGTCAATTCTCAAGATATCAGATCCAATTAATTTTATTATAAATCTCTTTAATGTTATCTACAACTTTTATATTCACAAGTTTTTAATGGGACCAATTTGTGCCGCAAAAAAAATTTTAAACGAAAACAAAAGTGGGGGGGGGGGGGGTTGAAGAAGAAAAAATCCACAACTCCGTCAATTTACAAGATATAAAATTTCCTTGAATTTATCATATATCTTCTTAATATTGTCTACAACATTTATACAGAAAAGTTTTTTATAGGACCAAATCTTACAGCAAAAACAAATTGAAAATACATAGTGGTTGAAGAAAAAAAATCATCTTATTAAGGGTGTATTCAAATGCAAACGGCTTATTTTCTGACTCATTTTTAGGTGCGTTCGTAATTATATAAATACGTAGTACCTATAGTCGTCGTTCAGTCCGTCTGTCTGTCTGTCCGCATATAACAGAGCAAGAACTACCCAATCGAATGGTCTGAAATTTTAAATACATAATTGTTGCAAAATTTTGTCGAGCCATTTCAAATTTTATGAAAATCGGATGTATAGTTTAATTACAGGGACAGTCAAAAGTTTTCCTTTACGTTACGGCCAATGGGAAAAAAATATTGAAGTGCATTTCAATGATGTTAAAGCTTTCCGAATGGTCTGAAATTTTAAATATATAATTGTTTCAAAATTTTGTCCAGCCATTTCAAATTGTATGAAAATTGGATCTATAGTTTAATTACAGGGACAGTCAAAAGCGTTCCGCTACATTACGGGGAGTAGGAAAAAAAATTATTGCAAGGGCATTTTAATGATGTTACAGACTATACACTTATGAAGTGCAAAAAAATATACATTCAGTACAATATGGGGTGCAAAAAGTAATTATAAAATTTGTTATAGTACAAACGCATCTCATTTGCCACGTTTGGCGAGCAATTTCCAACATGTTAAATTCACATGTTAAATTCATATTTTCTCTCAAACGCATCCAATTGGTAGATTCTCTTATTCAGAAACGATATAGTGTACCGTAATGATAGATTTTTTGATAGAGGCAGAATATATTTCAAAAAATGATGTCAAAGTGGGCATTTTGAACAGAAATTTCCCAAAGCGATTGTGTTAGAAACGAACAATATTGTCCTACTGAGAAAATAATTGTTCATAAATGAAGTTTTAATTAATTGAACGAAAAATAAAAACACAGGTCTTTTATAAATCTCTTCAAAAATCACGCCAGCAAGTTTAATAATTTTTCTATTAAAAATGAATCTAAAAATGGGCCAGAACATTTCGAGTTGTTGAGCATGGAAAAATATTTTGTTTAATACCTCTTTAACATGATTCTGATAAAACCAGCTATTATATAAAAATGAAATAAAAACTCTTCGAAAGCGGCCAGACAAAGTTATTAAAGAAGGTCTATTTCTAATCATGATTTAGTTTTTGTTGGTGAAATTAGTATACTTAACTTCAAAATCTACCTCCGCCTGCAGGCCGGGCCGCAGGGATTTTTTTTAAATTTATTAATTACAAGCATTATTTGCATATATTGGCTTTATATTTCGGCAAACCACGTCTATCGGCGTTTTATCGGTGAAGTCTGCATTTTTTTTTTTTTTTTTTTTTTTTTTTTTTTTTTTTTTTGTAACCATTTGGGAAAATGGTTATTGTTCTCGTCAGGGTAGGAAATCAAAAGCATATCTGAAGGTTTTCATTGGTTTAATCCGCATTTCATTCGTTTTCTGATTGGTCTATACAGTAATCTGTATTTCCCTTTACTTTCAACAGAGATGGACAACAGAGTGTTGTCACTATGACAAAAAAGTAATAAAAACTACAAAAAAAAATTAATAACTCAGAAACAAATTGAGATACAGCTTTCAAACAAGATGCATTTAAAAGTACATTTTTTTCTGTATCCGACGGTGTAAAAAATAATATTGTGGGATGTTTAGAAGTTTAAGAATGACCTTTCCTTTAAAATGGGTCGTCAGATTTCTTGGAAATCTGACGATGGAAAAGCCTTTTCCCGAACATGCAATGAAATGCTTGGATAATACATAAGTTTCAGGTGGATAATATGTACGAGTCGCAGGCGATTTTTGTTGCTTGGAATTTTTACGTGTAATAACACTATTAATGTTTAATTCATGGCGTACAATGTATGATCAACTCCGTGCGATTTTTTATGTCTTAAATTTTAGTCTGAAAAAATCATTTTCCAAATGGTCGTTGTAATTTGTTAAATTGCTTTTTTTTTTTTTTTTAAATATATATATCTACCTGATCTTATTCACGCAAACTAACATTTTTTGTTAGCATTTTTTTTTTTTTCTGATCTTACTCGCGCAAACCGACATTCTTTTGTTATCATTTGTTTTGTTTTTCTTTAATTACTTTTAACAGTAGTAACAAACTTTTTACTCACCCGTAAGTTCCAGTTACAAAATGTATGCAAATGAAGTATAGACATGACATTTGATTTACAAGGGACATTATATACAGGGTGTTTCAAACTTATATGTCTGAAATGTGAAGGCAGGTAGAGCTGACCTTAGTAACCACATTTCACATAGGAATCTGGATGCGGAAATGCAGCGTTGAGGCTGTTAAGTTCAGTGGATAAAAGCATTTCGCTGGCTTGGAGTCAAATTGACCCCATCTGAATATTTTGCAGTTTCTTTTCCTTTAAAATATGTATGCTAAAATTATTTTCTGTGAATTATCCTATGCAGGCATCTTTCATAAATTTGTATACATAGTATGCTTCGCACAGTTAAATTTTTTTTTGTTTATTTGTAGAAATTGCGAAAGGGGTCACACAGATCGCATCTTAGGTATTCAGGGAATAAACGAAAGCTTTCTATTATTTATCACGTTAGAAGAGAAAAAAAAGAGAAGTTTTGGCATCCTGCCAAATGTAGTTCACTTCATGGGGCTATGGGTACAGCGTTACTATGTAGGCGAGTGTAGCCGTCTCCCTCATTTCGTTCTTTCTTGTTCTTGTATTCAGTTGTGTATAAATTTCTCAATTCAACGAAATGAATCGTAGCGTCGTATAAATAATTACCTATATATTACCTATGGGACCTAAATTACCTAAGGGGTCATCCCTTTTTAAATCTTAGATATTTAATTATTATTTTGATCTTAGTATTGCGATGGTTAATCTTTGCGTTCGCAATTAAAATTATTAATATAAATTATATATATATATATATATTTAATCTATTGTTATTTTTTACTTCTTTTTACTGGATTTATTTTGTATTGTAGCGCAAATTTTGCATTTTTTGCTTAATATGGCTTATGCAACGATGAAACCGTACATGTTACTTGTGGCACTTAAGACAATTTGGGCCTGAAGAATCTGCCTTGATTCCACAAATATTTACATTTTTTTTATTGTTTACTGAATTTTTATTTCCTTGTTTCGCTTGAATTGATGATATGTTTTTAATTTTTTTAAAAATAAAAGACAAAACTTCATTTTTAATTTGAAAATACTTCATTTATAATTTATATATTCACTTTTGTAGATTATCATTTGTATTGGTTTATAATGGTTTTGTGTATATAGTCAAACTTTTTGTAATTATAAACAATTTTAACAAATGAAAAATTGAGCATAAAGATTAAATCATTTATGATGCCAAAAAAATGATTATCCAAAATGCTGTATCTATCTATCTATCTATCTATCTATATAAATTATTTATCTTTTTTTTCTTTCTAGGTTACGAAAGGTATCTTCAAAAATATATCCCATATGGCAGTTAGGTGTGGTTATCTCGGCAGACTATATTTAGGCAAATTGATTTTCACTGACACAGAAATGTGTTTCAACTCACAAACAGTAACGGCAGTAACACAGTAACGGCCTTGTCTAGTGTAGAAGTGCCACTGTTCTACATATTTTTCTCTTTAAGCCAAGAGCACAAAAATATACTATTTGTAATAAACGCTGCAACCATTGTGATAATTATGACTTCTATTGCAATCCACCTCACGTTAAAGATATAAATATCCTTTAATTGATATGCTGCCACCAATGGTATACATGCTTTGATATAGAACCCTATGTAAGATTAAGGATAAGTTCAATAGGATACTTCAAATAAATATTTAATTGAAGATTTATTTGCAATACACTTACAACAAAGCACAATATTTAATTTTATAGGCAAGGATATCCTGCCCTAGACTTAATTATACTTTGAGACATTATTGATTCTATAACTGTAAACACACAATTCCCGTCTCTCTTGACCGTACACCGCTAGGCTTATCCAACACCACGACCGCACAGGATTGTCCAAAATCTCGGCACACAAGCACACTTCTAATCTTCACGATCGACTAACCACTCGACTAACTCTCTCGTCTCATTCTGCAATTTCAACTCATTCTCTTACTCGTTCCCTAGCTTCTTCCTTTCACACTGCGGGGTTTTCTCTGTATCGTCACGGGATACCCCACGTGTTGTTCTGAACAGCTTCCAATGAGTGGGCGCCAAAGAAGAGTATATTTTTTTCCTCAAATCTTGCTTCTCGGCTAAACAGTTTCAAATTGTATTATCTACTGAAATGAAGATAATAGACTCCCTTTTAAAATTTATTTTCAAACCTTTTCCTCATTGTAATCTCATAGATAAAGAAAATGTGTCCATAACTCAAGTACGTAGATAACAATACATAGAAAAATATAATAAATAAGTAAAATAAAACTAATGAAAAGATAATTTTCGTTAAGCATAAGTCTTATTAACATCAAAGACCTAACATGATTAACTATGTCTAATTGTTACTGATAATCCTTGCTCTCTCCAAATTCCATTTCGCCAAACTTATATGCCTGGCATATTTTCATGTGTCTGGGTCTTACTCAGAGCTAAAACTTTCGCCTTTTCACTTGGGCCTACTTCGGCGTTATGCAAAATTTTAATAGAAGGTTCATCTACTCAACATATTATAAAATAACTACGTATGCTTTCTAGAAGTTTGTATGACTATTTTCTGTTAAATAATTCACGAACTTCGATATTACAATAAACAGACATTGGTAACGAAAACCCAGTGATAACTAAGGATTGACCGAAACAGGTTTTTAAGACCAAAACCGAATTTTGGTAATCATCCTATTTTCGGACAAAAACAAATATGCCGCCCAAAATTTTTACATGCATACATAAATATACACAGTTATTAATAAATTACACGTGTTTATTAAATTTACATAATTATTAATTAGTTAAACTTGCACTCATGTCTTGAGTTAGTGATGACTGATATTGTAAGCAGCGAAGTTCATAGCAATAAATAAAGAGTGTCTCATTTGAGCCGATACAGCTCAAATAAAAGAGTAATATTGAGAAAAAAGCGATATTTTTGGAATACAGATAGTTTCGTTCCGGCCGAATTTTCAGCAGCATTTTCTCAGAAAAGGAATTTTCGTCAAAACTCAGATTTTGGGCAGAAAATGAAACAGAATTTTCGGTCAATCTCTCGTAATAACCATTGAGTAATCATATAAATAAGCTGAGCAAGCAGTAGAATTATTGATTACTATGTATAATTTAAATTTAAATTTCTTTGTGCCTTTTATAAAATTTCAAAATAAAACTTAAAAAAGTCTCATGGAAATACTTTTATAACATATTCTTTTGGTACAGTGTTTCAAACAATGAAATCTCAAAGTATTCCGTTCTTTGTCAATTCCCAGATGGTAGGAAAAGACGGAACGGAATTCTCAAAAGAAAAACACTGACGGATATAGTTAAAGAGAAAAAAAAGATAATTTTGTGACTAATGGGATTTCCCTTCAAAGCCCGAAATAGTCTTTCAAGAGAGAAAAATTCTATTAATCTAAGTAGAAATCTGATTTTGGTCTCTTTAAATTGATCACTGGGAAATATTCGTATCTCATTACATTAAAGAAGGATGGAAAAATATTAACAATTTTATCTATAGGAAGGCAAAAAAATTATAAGAAAAGAAACAGATGAAATACAAACTAGAAAACAGGAATTCTCCCTTTTCAAAATTTAGTGCGCCCGCGATGAAAAAAAATATATATATATTTATAAATATAGATGCAGTAGAGTCCCGATTATCCGAGTTAATATGGACCAGGCTCGCTTCGGATAAGCAAAAAACTTGGATAAACCGGATTTACACAAATCGTCACCAAGTAAGGAGATGAAATATAAATTTTCACTTAATTCATTAATCAGTTCATAGTTTTTTTTCAATCGAACTTATATTTTTAGAATGGATCATTTCTTCTGATGGACTGATGGCTTCCATTATTATGAAACAACTATTATAAATGAAGTGTTACGTGAAGATGAAAAAGCAGCCGTAAAAAGTTAGAACTATGATTTTCTGATCAGAATAAGGAAGGGGGGGGGTTATGGCCATAATTTTTTTTGGCAATTTTTTTTTCTAATTTTGTTCCATTCTAACTTTTTACGACTGCTCTTTCATCTTCACCTAACACTTCATTTATAATAGATGTTTCATAATAATGAAAACCGTCAGAAGAAAATAACTCGGTTAAGTGGGACTCCGATATTCGGGACTCTACTGTAGTACAGAACATATTTCAGCTTTAAGACTTAAAACACACGCTTTTATTTTATATAAAATGACGCCATTCGCATCCGAAAGAATCATTCCTCATTTACGATCCAGTCTTAAGCAATATCTACAGTAAAATATTCATAGGACATGACTATCACTGAATAATACACAAATCTAAAAAAAGAGATTTCTTCATTTAAGAAACTCGAAAAAAAAAAAAAATAAAAAAAAATAAAAAAAAAATAAAAAAAAAAACGGCTATCTAATGAGTCACATGCCTTCATTTGTTTGTAATATTAATATAGATACTTAAAATTAAATTTTGTTTATAATAGCTCCATGTTTTACTCATTTTTATTTTTTCAAAATAACACGTATTTTAAGTACTTTTTTTTTTCAGTTTTTATGGGGAAAGGGTAACAAAAAGATAATGCTATTTTCCAACTATTTTTTTCTTTACTCTCTACAGAAATGGAATACTTGAATTACCAAAATTAAACAAATGCTGTTAGAAACTACAAAAAAATTAATATCACAAAAATAAATGGAAATACACTTTTCAAACAAATTGCATTTAAAAGTACTTTTTTTTCCAATACGACGGTATGAAAAATTGAAAATGTGCGATGCTTAGAAGTTAGAAAAAATTGCAGTATTGTATTTAAAGGTACAACGATACATCTGCGTTGTTTTACGGCTGGCTTATACAACGGAACGTTATTTTTTGGAGACGACAATTTATTTGCTGGGAGAACGAAATAGCATACCGGGCTAACAAGAAAGAGAAATCATGTGTTAACCCTCTATGCCCAGACGGTACTTTGAAGTACCACAGTTTCCTATCCCAATTAAAACACATTCACTGCATGCATTCCCAATGATACTTTTAGGAAATAATAGTGAATACTTCCCTTGACCGTCACTGAATAGCAATAGCAGTTCTTGGAACCTGAAACTATTTTGGCGCGTGTGTGTGTCAAATTCGCTGTGTCCATTGTGTGTGTGTGTCCATTTTGTCTTCTGACGAAGCATCCTTAATTTTTGCTTCGTAACATTTGAAATTTTAAAGCTAAGACTATCATTTTTTTTCTTATTCTAAATAGATCACTTGACAATATGTTTTGCGAAATAAAAATAAATTTTTTGTCTGTTTAATTTATGGAGTACTTTTCAAAGCGGTACTTTTAACAACCGTGGGGACTTAGATTGAACAGGACTTTTTACTTAGATTTTTATCATTTGATTATATATCGTGCATAAAAACGTATATATTTACTAGGGATGCATGGGTACTATACAAGTGGATTTGAAACAAAATTGGGGAAGATATGGCATGATTTACGTATGACATTGATGAATAATAAAGCGTAAAAAAAACCTATTTTTTCTTATAAAAAAATATTGTATTTTTATAAAACGAAACTTAGAAATATTACAGATTGGAAACAAAAATATAAAAATATCTTTTAGCATTTTTATGAATTATTTTGAGTTTTCTACAACTACAAGTTTGCACATTTCTCTCGGATATGCTTTCCATCGGACGATAAAAATACAACTAAAAAATATTCTTCTGATGACGAAATGATCACTTGATGATCAACCAACAGCAGCATCATCTAGTCATATATGCATCATAATCATATATGCATCTAGATATATACATAATAAGTCACATTAAAATAATAAGAAAAAAATTGGATATAGTTTTTTTTTTTTCTAAGTCTCGATTTTTTCCCAGGCGTTTTGACCCAACGGTACTTTGAAGTATCATTTTAAGTAATTAGCCGTAATTAGAAAAAAAAAATATTTTATTTTTAGTTCATATATCTTCTAATGTATCATAGTAATGCAAGGGGGAAAAGTTTCAAGGAGGTAGATTTTTAAATTCATAATTTGGGATATAAAGGGTTAAGCATAGATTATGAAACTTTTTTCAACATATTCAAAATACTGAAAAAAAAAATTCCTCGATTCATAAATTTAAAGATGATATCAAAGTAAATGTAATTTAGAAAAGGTATAACATATTTGAAAGCTTGATTTCAGTAGTTACAATTTATAACCGGAAAATTATTTAGATTATTTCGTGAAGAACATCATATAATCTAAATAATTCTATGTCTAATAGATAAAATGTTAAAATTTAGTTCAGTTAGGAAACGCATAACACAGTTGAAAATTCCCTTTCAGCAATTTCTGTCAATAAGCGGAAATGTACTCAAATTCATTTGTGAAACCCTTTATGTGATCTATAGAATTTGTATACAACAAGTAATGTGCCAAAAATTATATTTATATTCTAATTGTACTAATTTTGTTTCTCTTTTTTTATTGTCAAATTTGATACAACTATCGTTAAATGGTCAAAAAGCTTGCAAGCTATAAACAAAAAACAATGCAAAAATTTCTTGATTTTTTAAAAAAGAAATCGTTATGGTTACATGAATTCTAATAGGTCATATCATTCTATTCTTACACAAATGTACACAAATATTGTATAGCATCCACGTATACATGTAAGGCAGTTACAGATTATTTTGTGCATTTTATATTACAGGGTGATCCCCAATATGTATATTTTTCCAATTTTCTGTTTATCCCTTAACTACTCCTGTGATTAAAATAATAAAACTTTGTAAAAAATCACCATAAAATAAAAGCAAAACACAGGACGCGTTTCGAGCTAAAAATATAACAGCTCGTCATCAGCTACAGCATACACGTGTCCGCAAGCGAACAAGTTCAAAAATGAACTGAAGGTAAAGAATGTTGCAAAGAATGCGACAGATGGCGCTACCTGAAAGAGGAACATGCAAAAGAGAAAGGTGTTGCCAAAAAGATAGAAGAGAAATTGATAGGGAAAAAATGGAAATAAAAGAAATAAACAAAATAAAAATAAAAGAAGTAAATTAAAAATAATAATAATAAAAGAAATATAAAAGAATAATAAAAAAAAAAGAAGAAAAAAAAAGATCCTTTTTTTTTTTTTTTTAACAAAAAAAAAAAGAAAAGAAACAAGAGAAAAGGGAAAAGAATTACAAAAGTAATTTCTACGCTGGAGATAGGAAAGGAGATCATTGACAAGATTAGCAGAATTTTTAGAAATAAAATATGCTTCATGAAAATCCAAGTGAGAGGGAGAGGCAGGGGAAGAAATAATTTTGGCCATGGAGAATTTGAAGTAATGACTGGAAGACCAACAGTGAGAAGCATTTGAAGATTTAGAGATTTCTTGATTTGCAATATACCTCTGATGCTCGCCTAATCTGAATTTTAAAGCTTTCTTTGTTTGACCAATATAACCTAAATTGCAAGAGCAAGGAATGAAATAAACATCCCACCTGTTCTCAGTAGGAGCAGGGTCTTTTAGAGAAGAGAATTTAATTTTATTCATAGGTTTGAAGATAACTTTAAAGTTAAAACCAGAAAGGATTTTAGAAATTTTGAAACAGAGAAGAGAATAAAAGGGCAGAACTATTATAGAATTAAAATTAGGAGGATTATTTGAATCAGAAAAAGGACGTTTAGGCTTATTAAATTTATACAAAGCTTTATCAATCAAAGAGGGATTATAACCACGAGCAAGGGCAAGAGATTTGAGATAATTAATTTCATTATTCAGAGCAGAAGAGTCAGAACAAATGCGTAACGCCCTAAAAACAAAAGTATAAAAGGACGCCACTTTTTGTTGAGGAGGATGATTTGAAAGAGCATGAGGAGAAAGAGAGACAACGAAAGGTTTTCTATAAACGGAGGTAGAGAACCGATCTGGGTGTTTTGAAACCAAGACGTCAAGGAAAGGAAGAGAATTGTTCTCTTCGACTTCGAGAGTAAATTGAATACAAGGATCAACAGAATTAACAAGAGAAATGAGATTAGAAAGATCAAGGTCAGAGGGGATTAAAATGAAAGTGTCATCAACATACCTAAACCAGAAAGGAAATTTATATAAAGTGAAGTGTTTTTCTTCAACAAAATGCATATAAATATCACATAAAAGAGGAGACAGTGGATTACCCATGGCCAGACCCTCAGTTTGAGAATAGAAAGAATTGTTAAACTGAAAAGCAGTTTGCCTGACACAAATACTAACTAAATGCAGGATTTCATCAATCTCAATGGAAGAGTAATGAAATTCGCGCAGCCTTCTTTCCAAACAATCAATTGCCCCTTGAACAGGCACGTTAGTGAAAAGGGATTTAACATCTAAGGAAACCATTATATAATTCCATGGAGAAAGGCGTTTAATTTTATCAACAAAGTCAAAAGAGTTTTTCACGGTGTGAAAGTTAGTGGAAGATAAAGGACCGAGTAACTTAGAAAGGAACGTGGCAAGTTTATAAGAAGCAATACCAATATTGGAAACGATAGGGCGAAAGGAAAGAGTAGGTTTATGGACCTTAGGAAGAGCATAGAAACGAGCACAATTAGCGATAGAAGGGGTGACCAAACCTTTAGTGTTATCATTAAGAAAGACAGAATTTTTAATGACATGCTTGATGTCAGATAAATGCTTAGTAGAAGGATCCTTTTTTAATATGGAATATGGACCAGAGTTTAACATAGATTCAACGTGGGAAATATAATCAGATTTATTGAGAAGAACTGTTTGACCGCCTTTATCAGCCTTTGTAATAAGAAGGCTAGAAACGGAATTAAGTTCACTGAGAGCAGATTTCTGAGAAGAAGAAAGATTAGACTTAATAAAAGATTTATTAGAAGAAATGACATTAGCCAAAAGGTAGCGAAGAGAATCAAGTTGACCAGAAGAAATTTTACTGTTTTTGAAAGAATGTTCAATGGGAGCAATTAAGTTCGGAATAGAAGGCTTAGAAATGCACGAAAAATTCAAGCTAAGTGAGAGAACATCACGCTGAGAATCAGTAAGAGAATGAGAAGATAGTTCGCTGTACTCCTGTGATCATGTGTTCTTTGAAAAATAGGACGTAAAACATGATTTTTATATCCCCGAAGTTCTAATATAATTCGCAATGTCAAATATTTGATAAAACGTCTAAAATGGAAATTTAAAGCCTGCATATAACACTGTGGTTATTTAAGTACTCAAACTACAAACAAGAGGAATTAAGTAAAGTTATATTATTTGTCATTGCTAAAAATGTATAAGATTAAAACTTTAAAAACAATAAGTTTTACTTGACTGTTGACTGTCAACTAATCCACAGTCGTTTTCAAAACAAATAAATAATGATATTTTGAAATTGCACGGTCTAGGGGCCTTCCACAAATGATGTCACGCTTGGAGGGGGGAGGGAGGTTCATGAAATTGTGACAGTTTGTGACAAAGGGGTGCGAGGGGGTAAGAAGAAATGTGACATCACACATTTTGGTTAAAATAAAAGCATTAAAATCAGCAGATTAAATTTTGAAATTAAAGTATTTTGCGTTTATAAAGTAGATTTAAAGCCAAATATATTAAATTCCATTTCAAATTCCAAAACACGACTGTTTTCAACTGCTCTTTCGTATTAATATTTTATTACTATTGTTATTAATTATGTTTTTGTTATGAACCTTAATCTTATTTCATACAAAATAAGTACATGAATCATTTTATTGTTATGCTCACAAATGTCGTTAAAACACATAATTAAGTTTAAAAATAAAGTTTGAAATATGATCTATAACGTAGTGCTTTGTTTCTGAACTGCAAATGTTTATGTAATATAGCGTGACATGTCACAATGGGGGGAGGGGGGTATGGTGAAGTGTGACACTTTGTGACAAAGGGGGGGATGGGTGTCAAAAATATTGAAAAAAAGTGTGACATCATGTATGGACCGCCCCTATGATGCGCAATAAACTGAAACGCCATCATTCAGTTTTTCATGTAGCACACGTTACTTTTTTATTATTCATTTTTATTTCATTTGGATGTTTTTTTTTCTCTATATTCTAAACTTTTGAGTACCTCGAGCCACAGTTTTGATAAGTTGAATGATGCTGTATCGTTACATATGTTATTTTTACGAGTTAGAATCTCTATTGTTTCTCTTATAATGGATGGATAATATTGATTGGAGGAAAAAATGATCTTAATTTCGTTGAAATTTATAGGAATAATTTTTTCTTGGTGCAATCTTGCCAAGTCTGTGGTTCTGGATACGTTTTGAAACATGTCAACAGTCAAATAAAACTATTTTACTGTTTTTAAAGTTTTAATCTTACATCTTTTTAGCAATTTGGAATAATATATTATTACAAGGTGTTAAATTGTTATATATTTAAATAAAGTTAATTAAAAGAAAATTAGGAAAAAAAAAATTATTTTTCTTTTATGTATAGAGTGAGTTTCAAAACTTGCCTTACCCCAAAAGGGGAAAAAATCGTGTTTTCCCTATCAATCTACACTGGTTATCAAAAATTAAGGAAAAGTCACAAAATGCTAATTTTCAAATACGCGAACACTCAAAAGGAAATAATATAATTCGAGTAATTACTATCTCTACAACACAGCTAGCCCATATAACATCTCATTCATGTCACACATGGTCACAAGTGTTACAGTCACTACGGTGAAGCAAAAAAATTAGGAAATTCCATACATCTCATTATGAGTCTCAAATGATCACTATATGTGACTCCACTGAGAAGTCAATGTGACTGCTGCTTTGTGACGAGTCACCAGATGACTTTACAATGTAGTTAAATTGTGACTCTCATGTGACTGTCATTTTGAGACTCAATTTCATAGTCATCATGAACGTTGCATTATGATAAGTCACCAAATAATATCATATTATAGTCACATGGAGACTTTTCCCAAAAGAGCACAATGGTGACTTCACAGCAGTCTCTCTGTCACCTGAAAGTCATCATATGACTTTAATGTGATATTATTTGGTAACTTATCACAATGCAGTGTTCACGATGACTTTGAAATTGAGTCTACAAATGGCAGTCACATGAGAGTCACAATGTAACTACATTGCAAAGTCACATGGTGACTCGTCCCAAAGCAGCAGTCACAGTGACTTCTCAGTAGAGTCACATATAGTGATCATTTGAGACTCATAATGAGATGTATGGAATTTCCTATTTTTTTTTGCTTCACCGTAGTGACTGTGACATTTGTGACCATGTGTGACATGAATGAGATGTTATATGGACTAGCTGTGTTGTAGAGATAGTAATTACTTGAATTATATTATTTCCTTTTGAGTGTTCGCGTATTTGAAAATTAGCATTTTGTGACTTTTCCTTAATTTTTGATAACCAGTGTAGTATATATTGGTGATACTGCACCGAAAAAAATATAACAATATGCAGAAAAAAAAGAAAAAAAAAACGAGTTTTATCCTGTATTTCTGCCATTATAAAATCTTGGTTTAAAATCAAACCAATGGTCGCAGCCACAAGTTTTTCGCGATTTCCCCAAATTTGATTTTCTGGATAAGGCGAGTTTTGAAACTCACGTCCTCATTTACAGGATGTCCGTCCACTCTCAACGATGCCCAGTAGCTAATTCCTAAACCGTTAGTCATAGACATGTAGTTCCAATCACAAAAATGCTTTAAAAGAGGTAAAAAATTATTTTGAAAGTCGTTTGGAACAATAAAAACATGTCTTAAAAAGTTACGACATTTAATTTTTTGTACGGTTCCCCGGTCCTATAAGTGATATTTAGTACAATTTCCAAGTTACACTAAAAAGAAAGACAAAAAAAGTCCCGTTCATTTAACACTAAAATTGACCGAGTTGTGAAACTTTGAAATTCATAACTTCTACCACTCTTTTGCATCTGAAACAGATGAGTTCGGTCATGCTTCGAGGGGTCGTATTCAAAGTGCTTAAGTATTAGTACAAATTATTTCACGGGTATCTGCTCTTTGAAAGAAATCATAGAAGTATTACGATAGAGCTAACTTTTATTAAGTTTCAGATTGGTTAAAATAATTGCATTTTAACACATGTTTTATTTTGTAAGGATTTGAGGCTTCTTCTTTTCATGATTTCTTTTAACAAAAATTATGTTATTTTTATAAGCTTTTATTTAATTTGAAGCGATCGTATGTATGACTTTCCAATATTCAAAATTTGTACTCACTTTAAAATATCCGATCGAGGTTAAATGTTACATACTGACGTAAGTCCTATGACAGTGTAATTTATTATGATTTTCAGTGCTTATCATTTATAGTTATTACAGGATAACACAAAAAATAACTAATAGAGTGCCACCAACAAGTTTAAGAAAAAGTTCTAGATTAGATAACACAAGCCTGGGATGGCTGTGCTTTTAACTTTCAAAATTGATTTTTATGTATTTTTTATCACTAAATCCGAAAATTACATTTATTTTTATCCATCATGTCAGGATTTTTCTGAAATCATAAATTTCAAAGTTAAAAAGTAGTAAAAATTTGATACTATAAAAATAGAGGAGATGGGTGTGTTTTTTAACTTTTGATAATTGATTTTTATGTACTTTTTAGCATTGAATCAGAAAATGACTTTCATTTTAAATCAACATGTTAGACTTTTTCGTAAATCATAAATTTAAAAGTTTAAAAGTAGCGAAAATCTGAAACTATTAAATGGGTTTAAAACTTCTTTTATTCAATTTTATTTTATTTTATTCAATAATTTATTCAATTTTTTGCCTTTTACTGGGATTCTTAAAGCTAACAGCTCAGGAATCCGATGAGGTTGGGGTGGTGTGTGTGTGTGTGTGGGGGGGGGGGGGGGCGTCAATTTTTATTTTTAACTCTTGAACTTTGAAATTTATGATTTGCGAGAAATCCTGACGTTATGGTTAAAAATGAGTCATTTTCCGATTCAAAATACTTCAGTCAAGCGAAAAGACCAGCTCGCTAATACTAATAGTATGAAAGAAATTTATAAAAATATCTCGTTTGCATTTCAATATTTTCAAATGATTTTTTTTTCATTCGATAGCTGAAATCGATCTGTACAGAGACCGTTTTTGACTTTTTTGATTTTGTTTACAGGTATTTTTAATGAAAATACTTTCATTTTCGGAACCGGTTTCGAAAGTGAAAGCATCCTCATGAAAAAAATCTGTTGTCAAAATCAAAAAAGTAAAAAATGGCCTTTATACAGATCGACGTCAGCTATCCAATCCAAAAGAAATCATTTAAAAATATTGAAATACAAACGAGATATCTTTATAATTTTTTTTCATAGGATTACTAGTAGCGAGCGGATCTTTTCGCTTGACTGAAGCAGCCCGATTAGTCTGTTGTTTTTCACCATTTTATTTAAGAAAAATTCTGTTATTTTCCCTCTTATGTGTTTAGTACAAGCTGTATATATTTTGCATGAATATTTCAGAATGATTATAGATTTCCAATTTATATTGCAATGTTAATTTTACTCCCAACATTTTTTTAAATATATCTGACGATTATTTATATTTCTACTAAATTTGAGAATGACACCTATTTCGCAGCAAAATAGATGCTCTAACTTTATACAGCTATTTCTCGGTCAGTTTTAATCGTAGAATAATGGGACTTTTTTGTCTTTTTTACTGGAATGGGAAATTTTACTAAATATAACTTCTAGGACCGGGGGACCGTATAAAAATTTTAACTTCATAATTTTTTAAGAAATGTTTTTAGTGACCCAAATCGCTTTTAAAATAATTCTTTATCTCATTTAAAAGATTTTTGTAATTAGATTTATATGTCAATGATTAACGATTTAGGAATTAGCCTATGGACATCGTTGAGGGGGGACATCCTGTATAGTATTTAATATATTTGGGTAACCAAATGGGCTGTACGGATGTAATTCAATGCATCTTAGTTGCTTTATTTTTGGAACAAGATTTGCAACCTGAAAATGCATGGCGTATGACAAAATAGAGAGTATTTGAATATTTAATACGCGATTTATGACATTGCTAACCAAGCGTAGAACCAACAGAATGAAAAATGTCCAAGCCGAGAATCGAACCCGGAACCCTTGGAATAGCGCTCCAAGTGCTCTGCCATTTAAATGAGGACGATACCCAGCTTAACATCTCTCACTCACATATGTTGGTAAGGCTGCAACTGCAGCACAAGATGGAATAGTCTTCATGAGTACACAATCCCGCGGCGAAAAAAAACCGCGGCTGAGACAGAAATAAACCCAGCATCGGTGAACACATATAAAATTTTAATTAATTTTTCAATTAATTAAAATGATATAGTTAGCTATTAATTAATTGAAAAATTAATTAAAATTATATAGATAGTATTTGTTTGTATATGTATCATATGTGATACAAAATGTAATGAACTGTTAACTAAATAAAATTTCTTTATTAATATCACATAGTTTCTCAATTTTTAACCTTTCAACAAATAACAGACATGAATAAAGAATAAATTCATAATTTACTATAAGGACAATAGAGTTAATCGAAATTTATTGACGGCAGTCACTTAATAATCAGCGACTTCCTATAACATAAGATCTTAAAGGGAATTAACCTGGTTAACGTAACGTTAATTGCCCTTCAAAGTTAATTCAACTGGCTCCGGTGGATAATTCACTAGGACAAAGAGAATCTATAAACTCCTTTTCTTCACACTAAAGTATTAATTGTAAGTTCTCTTCTTAAGTCATTTATTGGCTGTAATCTTATAGCTTGTTAGGAAATTACAGGCATTTAATAAAGAAGCCTCAACCGAAATCCAATTATGTTGCCAGTTGATTTATTTATTTTGTTTTCCTGCCGTATTACCTTGATGTTTGAAGCTCAGCATTCCCTTTCATACAATAAAAACCTGTCATTCATTAAAATCAGAATATGGGATGGATATTTTATGTTTCCTTTTTCACTTGTCATTGTTGTGCTTTCGAAGAGTATTCGAAAAACTTGCACCTAAAAGAGAAAATAATATCTAAAAACATGATTAGTAGGAATTTTAGTAAGAATTTCTGAAGTAAATGAATAATAATAATAAATAAATCTCTCTCTTTTTTTCCTCAATACAGTAATTTGCTTTAATAGCAGTGTCTGAAATATTTTCCAGCTCGATTTTTGTGCCAAGTTTGATATTTTTATTTTATTTTGTAGCTTTTGATATGATTTTTATTAAACAGTGGAATCAATTTTGTTACTGGTCGAGGCAACAAACACAGGAAAAATAATATTAATGAACGGTGTCGAGCAATAGGTGCTCATAAAAACAAAGGTTTACTAGGTTTACATTTATATACTGGTGGAGACTGGGGAGGAAAATTTGTAGGCATTTCAAAACACAAGTGGATAAAAGTGTATATCAATCTTCAGTATGATGATGATATTATAACAGCTTTTCAAGAACTTGGAGAACCTTATGTTGATTCATTATCCAATCTGTCGTTGTTTGAAAAATTAACCAATTAGGCGTATCTGAAAAATAGCAATTTTTCAAGGATTTCAGAGTTAAGATGGCACATTTCAGAACTAAAAGTTTCAAGGGGGAGAAATTAGCACCAACCGTTGGAGTACTGAAGCCACATATTCTAAGATCCAACTTAATTTGCACCATTGGAAAGGGCTACAGAAATCATCGACCTACAATACACCCACTTATTGGCAATGGTTGGGAAGAAATGGCGAAGGAGTAATTTCTCCAGTCAAATGCCTGGAGTTACCTGCGCCCAAAGGAGTTATTGAACTTGTGAAATGTGAGTGTAAGAGAACATGTACAGTTGGGAAATGTTCTTGCTTAAAGAATTCTCTAGTTTGTACTGCTCTTTGTAAATGCAGTGACTGCAACTACAAAGGACTATCAATATCATCACAGCGATAACAGCGTTTCAGAAGAGGATACGTAACATCTCAGTACTGTATATAAATGTTGTTTTCAATAATTTTGTTCAATATCTTCAATAATTTATGTTATTTCATTTAAATACTTTGGTTATACATAACGGGTTAATAAAACGCTACTATATCTAATGTCTTTCATATTTTTGTGCTTTATTTGCATCTTATCGCTTAAAACGCTTGAAAAACTCAATTTACTCCTGATTTTATATTTGTATTTCTTGACCCCGAAAACATATAATTTGACATACTGGTCAATAATATGCCTCAAATATTAAAGAAGTCAGTAAATGGCAGCCATCTTGGACACCATCTTGAAAATCACCCCCAAAAATGTGTATAAAAAATGGCACCTAAGGTATTTGGAATCTACATGTCAAAACCTTTAGAATATAACAAAAATATCCAACTTGGCACGTCAGTCGAGCTGGAGCCACATGTTACGACATTTCAAACCCTACTATAACATTTGGTAACTGATATAAATTATAAATAAGTTTAAAATATGCTATGATACCATTATCCAAAACAAATGTAAGTATAAATAAGAGTAATAAGTCTTGATTATATCCACTAATAACTATATCACAATATATATTCCAAACGGAAAAGTCAAAACATATATTAAAATATTTATTTGCTTATAAGACGTATGAACACCCTGTATATTAAAAATATTATACTTCATAAGAAATGTTTTAGCCATCTGCTCTAAACAAGAGCAAACAAGTTTTGTTCTCAAAGTAGTCTGTATATTAAAAAAAATTACCTGAAACTTAAGTCTCCCGTCACGCGCTATCTGGTGTGATACATTTCAGTAGCACTAAAACAAAGTACTATTTTGAATTCTTCCTCCTGAGTCGTTTAATGCCAACAGTCTCAATTCTTGATAAGCAGTTAGAGAAATCTAAGAAAAGAAATCACAGACGACAACCCATTATCTTGTTATTTGATTTTCGTGAATTGTATTCTTCCGTGTTCCATTACCTCAAGAAACAAGGGAAATGTAATTGGAAACAAATTGTAAATTTTCATTTGATATGGCACAGCTGAATAATCCAAGCCAGGTCATCTAATTTTCATTTTAATGTACAGTCGTGGGGAAAAAATGTAAACACATCCTCCTCTCTCTGCAACAATTTATTGTAGAAGAAAGTTACCTTTACCAAACAATTGGAAATAAAGTGTACTTATAAATGTTGTATATAAAAATTGCTTAGGGGGCCATCTACATATCAAAACGAACCCAAACTTTGTTTTTTTTCAATAGCAGTACCCAAGTTTAACACCATACATAAATTAACTCTGCACCCTTCAAATAGTCTAAATACAAATTTGCATGAAATTCGTACGATTAGTTTAAAAGAAATTAATTATTTTAAAATGAGCACATTTTAGGGGCTTTATCCAAATTGAAGTTCGGTACTCGATTGTTGAAGTGCTACAGAATGACTATGTCACTTCTGTTAATGTATTATTTCTTGCCAATATCACCATTTCATTCGCTAATTATGTTTCGACTATTGCCATCCCAAATGCTTCAATAAAATGAATAAAATATATATGTATTTTTTAAATTATGCTTTTCTGAACATCACAGACGGCCTTTTAAACCATCATTTTGACGTTTTTAAAGCATAGTTCGAAAACTATTTGGAAGAAAAATTTGAAATTGAGAATTCGCATAAAACAAGACACAATAAATATAAATCTATCAAAAAAATTACAGGATGCAATTCATATTTCTTTCGAATATTAATTTCATAATTCATATTATAATTTTTTTTTAATTACAGGTTTTTAACATTTTTGAACAAAGTTGAAATGTCTTTATGGACAGGAATTCTCTGTCCGTCTGTTTGTGCTCTAATTTGCGTAAATATAGCGCGATTAACATGAAATTGATATATGATATTGGTGTTTGCTATATGTTCGGTATTGAAAATGAAGTGTGTAGAACTTACGGTTCATTTAGAGGGACGCACAAAAGTATTTTTCTACAGTACTGCCTATGAAGAATAATTGCTGACAGTGCATTTCAATTGTGGTAACACTTTTTAAAATGTAACCATTTTTTTGCACATTACTTAGTGTGTATATATTAGGTTGTAACGAAAGTTTTCCGCCAAACCAGCATTACATAATACTAATTATAATATATATAATTAACTGTAATTTTATATAAAACCACCATTCCGCCAAACCTTCACAGTGTAATATGATACAACACTAATACCTAAAGCTGTACACTTTATTCGGTGACATTCTGTAGCTGACTTTTTGCAACAGAATTGGAAGTAAATGATGGGTCTAATCTGGTAGCGTGATAGTTCCATTTCAGGCACCTTGTACTTAATGATGACGATATTTTTTTTTACAAATTTCACAACACAGTGTTATGAAGCAAGTCTTTTTCTTTCAAATGCCAAAAATCGTTTGACAAAATATGAGCAAACACGTCAACACGAACTGTCTGCATAGAACGTATTAGCTGTGGCTGAAAACTTTCGTTACAGCCTGATATTTTCTAGATCTTATACTGGGATACATAAAGGATATAGAGTACATTTCCATTTATTGACGAAAATTACTCAATGGGGCTTTTAAACTGTGCTACGAGTCACTTTTACGTTGTTTAACTGTTAGTATACGATGAAGTATAAATACCGATCTATGATACATAAACAGAGATGAACAAAAATATGCTGATGTTTTTTCAATTATAGATTTACAATATTCTGAATGTGTTGGCAAGTATTTCATAACCTATGCTGGTTACATATCATGGTTACGCATGATTTTTCGTTCTTGTTAACTGTGATGGAAAGAGTTAAAAATGATACGGGTTATAAAAGAAAATTAAATTATTGTGCCATAAAAAAATTTTGATTGAAATTTATACACAGAAAGCAAAATGACGCATGTATATGTTTAAATATGAAAATACGCATTTCGTCTTTTTCACGTACAACGTGTTGAATTAATTATTTCACAGTTAATTTTAAGGGTAAACTAGAGGGCTCTGACACGTGCGCCTTTCTTGTGCCGATAGCCGGGTTGTCAGCAGACTGTGAGAAATCAATTTAGAAAGCTTGAATAGATATTGTAAATATTGCTTTTGTTTTTTCCTGTTACCTAATTAAACTAGTCTGATGTACCAATCCCAAAACTTTCTTCTATCTCATACATGTTAATACTTGAAAATTCGCTATCACACTGCCAAAATTAAAAGGGCAATCTATGCCCATCATGAGGATTCTAAAGATATGAAATTCCGTGCATTAGTTCTTGAGATACGGCTATCTCTGAAATTGTGTAAATCCAGCAAAATTCAGCCTAGCAGCGCCACCTATTGGGTGCTTTACACCAAAACCTATGTTACATCAAAACCACCAAGCAACCACTTATGTCAAAGTCTAACTGAATCTGAAGTTTGGGGGAAATCCATGCATTAGTTTTTGAGATAGAGTTATTGCGAAATCATGAAAATTCCAGCATAGCAGCGCCACCTATTGGACGATTAACACCAAAACCTAATGAGCGACAACTTGTGTTAACATCTAACTAAATCTGAAGTTAGATGAAAATTCGTGCACAGCAACGCCACCTGTTGAGTGATTTACACCAACACGTAATCAGCATCAAGTCATATACAGGACTAACTGAATCTGAAGTTTCATGAAAATCCGTGCATTAGGTCTTGAGATAGAGCCATTGCGGAAATCGTAAAAAATGCTGTGTAGCAGCGCCACCTGTTGAGCGATTTGCACTAACACGTAATCAGCATCAAGTCATATCAAGGACTAACTGGATATAAATTTTTATAAAATCCCGTGCATTAGTTCTTGAGATAGAGCGCCCACAAAATTTGTGTCACACACAGACACACAGACAGACAAACAGACTCAGACAGACATTTTGTAAAAACATGTTTTTCGGGTTCTCTGACCCCTAAAACTCGTAAATCCGTCGAAAACCGGAATTTGAAAATTTTCATAAATTCAATATTTTCTTCTTGTAAAGATAGAAGAAAGTAATAAAAAATGCATCACAGCAGCGCCACCTGTTGAGCGATTTGCACCAAAAACTAATCAGCATCAATTTGTATCAGGGACTAACTGGATAAAAATTTTTATTAAATTCCATGCATTAGTTCTTGAGATAGAGCGCCCACAAAATTTGTGTCACACACAGACACACAGACGGACAGACTCACAGACAGACATTTTGTAAAAACATGTTTTTCGGGTTCTCTGACCCCTAAAACGTCTAAATCCGTCGAAAACCGGAATTCGAAAATTTTCATGAATCCAATACTTTCTTCTTGTAAAGATAGAAGAAAGTGAAAATAAAATCAGAATAAACAGTATATATTTTTTAATAAATTCACTAGATAGCTCTTACAATCAAGCTTAATTGAAGGCGGTGAATTTTCAATCATCGGGGTCCTTGCCGAATTAACATTTTGCAACAATTTTTGGTGCAATTAAGTGTAATTTTTAAGATAAACATTTAATGCTTATAAAAGGATGTTTTTCAAAAAGTATTTTTATTTTTTTATTGTTATTTGTATCAGACATGCCAAACACACATACCACTGAGTGCAAGATTAAGCATTGTGCACAAAGTCGCGGTCTACATTACAAATGAATAAATAATCGGAAATAAATAATTTTTTTATTAGCATCTCACGGTATGAAACCTGCACAAAAAAATTAAATAAAGATTAAAATAAAGTTATCTACCGATAAAGATAAAAACTATTCGCCTCAAAAGTTTATAAGGAATATTGTATAATCAAACGAGATGAACTGCCCGGCGTTGCCTGGATCACTGCAATTGAAATAAACCTCAACTTTCTATGATTTTGTATATTTAAACCAATTTTGTAAGAATTTATAGTTTTAAACTACAATCTTCCTAATAGAACTTCGTATCGTAAATGAAAAATTCCGAAATAATATACTTATTATTGAAGCTTGTTAACAAGAATGACAAAAAGGCTTATTCTACTAGTAGAACGTATTTACGAAAACACTTTTTGTAATTTTTAAAACCAAATATCGAGTGCATGATATAACGTATCCTATTGTCCAGATTCCATTTCATTATGCGGTGATGCAGCACTCAGAGTTTATATAATTTAATTTCGACACTTTGCATATCCTATAATATACCAATATTGTAATAGATTAAAACGGAAATCGAAAAATTCCCAATAAATTCAAAAAAGCGTATAAATAATGATTATATATTTATTAAAAGTTACAGCACTATTTATGGGGATAAAAAGCGCAGCAAAAATAACTGAATTGTGATCAAAGTGGGGGGAAGAATATAATTTAAAAGTTAGAGGAACAAAGGATTCTAAATAGGAAATATAATAAAAATATAAATGCAATTTTTTTTAAAACATGCTTTCATTAAAATTCACAAAACTGTAAAAAAAAAAAAAAAAAAAAAAAAAAAAAAAAAACCTGTAAAGGAAAAAAAAAAAAATATATATATATATATATATTTTTTTTAAAATACACTTAAAAACAGAAAAGTCCTGAAATAAACCTTAAATGCACGGAGTTTAAATTAAATTACGGTGAGCTCGATAATGAAAATTTAATGGATTTAAATGGTAATTTTGACCAAATTAGCCAGCTATCGCTCATTTGAATTCATATATGGCAACTAATTTCTGTCATTAAATTTGGGGATATTTCTCCAAATTGGCCACAACTTCGTGTTATAGTGGTATCCTGCTTTAGAAGTTTTCAACAAATACTCATTGCTGAAACTGATATTGATTTCTCTACAGTAAATCACCTATAATTGAGTAACCATTAGCTGAATTTGCTACCCGTTGCCCCTCCCTCCCTTATATAGGTAAAAATAAGTAACAAGATTTGACTGTCACATACAAACAGAATTCTAAGTTAAAAGAAAGCATTTAAAAATAAATTGTGAAAAAATGATTTAAATCTCAGATCGAATTTCAATTTATTACCAAAAAGATATTTCTAATCGTAAAATTTCGATAACGTGCCCTACTGCCTCTAATTTCGATGCATGAATTCATGCTTGGAATTTTATAAGATTATTGAGACCTTCAGTTTCTCAGGACAAGAACTTTGTAAGGCATTAGAAAAGTCGCCCTTTTTAGACGAGGTTACTGTTAAAAATGCTATTTTCTTCAGAGCTGCTCTATTTTGCGGCCAGTACATTCAATTGAGAACTCCCTTACCTATCTGGTATTGTTTTACTATTACAAATTTTAGGAAGAAATATTTTAAACCATAATTTACTTCATATCTGCCCAACTGTTTCTGTCTGAATCACGTGTTTCTTGTAGCATGTTAAATTGTTGTATTTGATAAAATAATAAACTGGCCACTTTGGCTACAGCATATGAGTAAAATATAGCTGATAAAAATCTGTAACAAATATAAACTAACGAAAAGTCTCAACTAAAGCTTGTTTCTTATTTCAGAAATGCGAGTTCCTTTTAACAACAACAAAAAAAAGTTAATGCATTAAAGCTAGTAAAATTCTAATAACAAGCGCGTACACATTATTAGCAAATATACATATATTATGAATGTTCTTTTTCATTGAAATTTGCTAAAATAAAGAAATTCACAATTTTTGTTTCATCATATACATATTTCATTAGATTTTAAAGAAAAATATAGAAGAGTGAGCGTGAGTAATCAGAAGTTGTTAATTTAATAAATTAACCTAATTAGACAAACTTACATTTTTAAAGCGCCTTAATAAATGACTTATTTCATTTTAAGCAGTATTAGAATTCATTTCCCCCATGTCAATTGATTCACAAAGAGTTTCATCAAGTTAATTAATTTAATTAAGTATACAAGTGGAAGATTTCCTTTTTAGGCAAAACTGTGCAGTTCTTTTATTTGAACATCGCATCGCTTTTCGGATAAAATTAAATATAGTAAATACACTTATTCTAAAACTTTCAAATTTAAGTTAATATTTTAATAAATTATTCAATACGTACTTTTCATTTGAATTAAGTATTTAAACTGCACGTGTTTCAAAAATAAACAAAACATTTGAAAAAAAAATAAGAAAAAAAACTTAATTTTTTAATCATTCACAGACCTTTGCTATCTGTTTTCTGATATTTTCAGTAGCACACTCATATATACAGGGTGACCCAAAAAACATTGACGTCGGCTTTTATTCCTTAAATATTGATCATAGACATAGATTATAACTTACAAAGTTATTTAAAAAAAAAAGTTACAGAATCTTATGAAATTGATTAAAATTTTCAGGGGAATAAATTTGAAGAAATACAAAACTTAAGTTTTTATACTGCCACCGTTTATAAAATCAACCAGTCAGTAAAATGTGTCCCCAGACACTAAAAAGGTCATGTACAAAATTTCAGCATTGTACCATAAAAAGTCGCAGATATATGTTTAAACAAAGTTGGTGAGGGGTTAATCATAAACTAAAATGCAAATGTTTACATACAGCTACAGTGTAGATGATGCAACGCAGAATTGCAACGAGATAGTTGTCGAGACACTTTCACCGAACAGGAACTACGAACAAGAGATCGAGTGCACAGAAGTATTATTAGACGACTGTAGCTCTGTATTGGCATGGATGTAAAACATTTTGAACAAACTTTGTAATATTTGCGTAAAGTTATTATTTCTACACAGTTTAAATACTTTTCTACCAATAAATAGCACAATTATTATTTATTTATGCAATCATTGTTTTCTTTCGTAATTTGCGTACGGCCCCTGAAACGCGATCATCAAACATGGTGTTTCCCGTTTGCGAACTCATATTCAGGCATAGAAAAGTGGTTTAAGTCAGCATTTATGTATTTTCATATCTCTGCGACTTTTTACGATAAAATGCTGAAATTTTGCACATGACCTTATTAGAGTATGGGGCCAGTGGCGCCATTTATATAGGGCTGTGACTTTATGTGGCGTTATGATACTTTATCTACAATAATAAATAGTATGGTTAATTTCAACACCACATTTCAGCAACACTTTTAAATATTTGCCACTTGTTGTAAGTAATTTTGTTTATGTTTTTACCAGAGCGACACCGGCGCATAAGACAGCTATTAACCGAGAAAAAGCTATCGCAAAATCCTCTTTGTGTCCTTGGCTGTTGCTAAACTGAATTGATATTGAGTCTGTATCTTTATAAATAGAACAATGTAAATGGCACGGTGCGATTGGACATTCAAAACTACATCAATCGTTCAGAAACGCGAATAAGTCTCGAAAGTATTGGCACACACAGAAACAGAGCAGATATTGAGCACTCGCAATTTGGCGAGTCTGATTGTTAGTTTACTCGCCAAATGAAACATTTTGTCGCGATTTGGCGCAATGGCGAACGGCAGCGAGAACTCTAACTGTGGAGCACAAACCCACCCAATAGTTTTATTTCTCCTCCCACCCAATCTCCATTGATTTATTTCGTTATTTATTTATTGAAACGAAATTTGGTTTACTAACGTTCTCAAAATAGTTTTGTTTGAAAAATAGCAAAGACATCAATTAGATTTACAGGAGCACGGTAAGCCCCTTGAGCATGCGTATAATCAAATTTCTCTCAAGTACAAATTTCCTTCATATTTTGCCATCCTTTTTAATGTCTTGAATTGATAAAGTACTTAGATGACTAAAATGTATGTTTTTCTTCACGTTTAGTTTTTTGCACTTTTAATAGTTAACAATTTTTATGTTATTTATAATAAAAATTAAATCAATTATAAGGAAGAACTTATAGATATATAATTTAATTAAATTATTTATTAAATTATAACAATTTTATATTGAGAGCCACCTTCTTGATCAAGGCACCTTATGAAGTCTGTTAGGTAACAGGGCACACTGTTAAAAATATTGTGAAAAATTACCTCTGTTTTTAAAGGCTATCTATTTTCTGGCCATAATTTGAAAACTATTTGGAATAAAAATGTGAAATTTCGGATTTTCATGAAGCAGGACTTAATAAATATAAATCTATCAAAAAAATTGTAGGTTGCAATTGATAATTTTTTCGAATATTAATTTCATAATTCATAATTCATATTATAAAATTATAAAAATTACAAATTCAGCGTATTTATGTTTGGACACATTAGCATTATTGCTACACAAAAAATTACCACATTAGGAGCATAATTTCAGGAGATATAAATAGAAATATGAAAATGTAATTTAACATTAGAAGAACTAAAATTTGAATGTTTATAATTCAAAAACTTATCATTCAAATGACTTGAAATTTCGTGTCTAGGCACAGTTTGAACCGAAGATTTGAAATATCTCGTTAAAATTGGGTATTGCTATTGAAAAAAATGAAAATTTGGGTAATTTTAATATGTAGATGACCTCCTAAGCAAACATTATATACATCATTTAAAAGTAGACTTTATTTCCAATCGTTCGGTACCAGTAACTTCCGTCTACGATAATTTGTTGAAGAGTTGGTAGGGGGTGTTTACTTTTTTTTTTTTCCACGACTTTACCTTTTTTATATAACCAAATGGGGTATGACCTTTTACGTATATTTTCGTACTTTTCTGTGTGAAATGTAAAAGCGTGTTTTAGGATAACATACCGACGAATTAAACATGTACTACAAAAAGTATAAAACAATGATTTTGTGAAAAAATGTTGATATATATGTATTTGATTTGGAAAATAAATTTAAAAAAGCACTCCAGTCACACTCGATCAAATTAAAACACGTACTTTTGAAATATTAAATAGCATATGTTACTGACAAACTGAAATATGAATGGAAAACTTTCGAATGTTTTTGAAATGTTATTATTTCGGAAAAAATAGTCGTTCAATTTCGATCTCAAAAACTCATTTTAAAAAAAAGAAGTTTATTTGTAATTTTATACAAACTTTTATCTTTAATAAATTCAGGACTACTAGAATTTCGAATTTTATCGAAATATCATCTCAGATATTTTTGTACTAAAACACTTTAAAGCAAGCCATAGCACATTTTTACAATAATGCATTTACTAGACTAAATATCCGATTTGCAAATTTTGTATACAGGTTCGTTCTGATAAGACGCTTCCATGATTAGATTTGGAGGTTCATTGGTTAAGTATAAAGGGGGGAGGGGGCTACCCTTCCTTAATTTCGATAAATGAGTTTTTTGTCGATTTTTTTATTTTTCGAGGGGCATTATTCTTAGAAATAAGAATATAATATTCAATTAATGTGAGCTCATATTTAGTGTGAGCATAAAATTAGTATGAGATTAGCATGAATCCTGTCAGCTCAAAGTCATCAGTTTAACTTTTATCTTTATTTTTATTAACAATTATGAAATGTTTACATTATTGGACGAAATATTTAGAATCCTTTAAATATATAACACACTCATAGATAAAGAAAACGACAGTTTTATTTTATGTTTAAATGAGCTTGTACGATATTTTAGAGAAAAGACCGGCTGTACACCAAAATAACTAAATAAAAATAAAAAAATCGTGAAAATGAAATTTTGGCGTAATAATATTTTGTACATTGAACTATAAGATACCATTATGATCTTAAAGAAATGATAAATTTATAAATTAATCGAATTTTAATTTAAAAAAACACAAAACACAAACATTTTGATATATTACATAGAGTGTCAATTAGTAGAACTAAACAAACTAAACCCCCTCGATCCGATTTTTTAATTAACATTGAAAACTAATAAAATTTACAGGGCAGAAAATCATAAGTTAGATTTTCTTTAAGTAGGTTAAATGAATAGACTATTCTCTCACTAACGCTGAAATAACCCACATATATCCACATATACGCTCCTTGAAGACAGTATTCTCATTGCAAAAGCAATGTAAAAATTAACTGATAACTAATATCATTTTCCTTTCCTCTCCTGTTAGAAATTTTATTTCGGCCAATTTAATTTAAATTATTTAATTGCAATATCGGCACTATTGTTGTTGTAAAAAGTAATTTTCCAGATAAATAATAAAACTTTGTAACAGATTTTGGATAAGAAGTTTTCTTCACGTCTGACTTCTAATACTACTGCTCCTGCTATCTCGCCTCTTGTGCAAAATTATGTTGTCAATTTATCATCTCGTTCTCTTACTGATTCTCATCGTGATGTTCTCAAATTGGCTTGAATTTTCTCGTGTTTCTAAGCCTTCTGTTCCGAACTTCATTGCTCCCATTCAACATTCTTTGAAAGCAGTAAAATTTCTGAAGGTCAACTTAATGCTTTTCACTATCTTTTCGCTAATGTCATTTCTTCCAATAAATGTTTCCAAAAGTCTAATCTTTCTTCTTCTCAGAAATTTTCTCTCAGTGAACTTAACTCGGTTCATGACCTTCTTATTACTAAGGCTGATAAAGGTGGCCAAACAGTTCTTCTCAATAAATCTAATTATATTTACACGTTAAGTCTATGTTAAACTAAGTTCTATATTCTAAATTAAAGAAGGATTCTTCTACTAAGCATCTATCCGATATCAAGCATATCGTTAAAAAGCCTGTCTTTCTTAATGATGACACTAAATGTTTGCTGATCTCTTCTATCGCTAATTATATTCGTTTCTATGCTCTTTCTAAGGTCCATAAACCTACCATTTTCTTTCGTCCTATCGCTTCCAATATCGGTTCTGCTTCTTATAAACTTGCCAAGTTTCTTTCTAAGTTACTCGCTCCTTTATATTCCACAGTCTTTCACACCGTAAAGAACTCTTTTGACATTGTTGTTAAAATTAAATGTCTTTCTCGTTGCAATTATAAAATGGTTTACTTAGATATTAAATCTCTTTTCACTAACGTGCCTGTTCAACGGGCGATTGATCATTTTGAAAGAAGGTTACGCGAATTTTATTACTCTTCAGCCGAGATTCATGGAATTCTGCAATCAGTATTTGTGTCAGGCAAACCGCCTTTCAGTTTAATAATTCTTTTTTTACTGTTCTCAAACTGATAGTTTGATCATGGGTAATCCACTTTCTCCTCTTTTATGTGATATTTATATGCATTTTGTTGAAGCAAAATTCAGTTTACATAAATTTCCTTTCTGATTTAGGTATGCTGATGGTACTTTTATTTTAATTCCCCCTGATCTGGGTCTTTCTAATCTTCTTTTTCTGTTAATTATGTTGATCCTTGCATTCAATTTACTCTCGAAGTCGAAAAGGACAATTCTCATCCTTTCCTTGATGTCTTGGTTTTAAAATCCCAGATCGGATCTCTACATCTCTTTATAGAAACCCTTTTGCTGTATCTCTTCCTCTTCATGCTCTTTCAAACCATTCTCGTCAACAAAGAATAGCGTCCTTCCTTTTATACTTTTGTCTTTAGGGCGTTGCGCATTTATTTTGCATGTTTCGTACGGGTCCTTGAATTTCCAGACCAAGAAATTCTTCGGTACCAATATTTTCTTATAGAAAATCTCTTCATAAATAAGGCTATATTTCGCGCATTTAAACTAGATTTATTTTTCTGTAAAAAAGTATTGATATTTTGTCTTGAAAATAACGGTACCCGTACGAACCCTGTTCTGTCTCTTCTGCTCTGAGTAATAAAATTAATTATCTAAAATCTCTTGCACTTGCTCGTGATTATAATCCATCTTTGATTGACAAAGCTCTGTATTAATTTAATAATACTAAACTGATTCAAATAATCCTCTTTATTTTAACTCTGTCGTTCTGCCATTTTTTTTTCTCCTCTCTGTTTGAAAATTTCTAAAATCCTTTCGCCTTTCTATTTTAAAGTTACCTTCAAACATATGAATAAAATAAAATTCTCTTCTCTGAAAGATCCTATTCCTACTGAGAAGCGGTGGGGCGTTTAATTTATTCCTTGCTCTTGGAAGTTTAGGTTATATTGGTCTAACTAAGAGAGCTTTAAAGTTCAGTTTAAGTCAGCATCAGAGGTATATTTCAAATCAAGAAATCTCAAAACCTTTGATTGCCTCTCACTGTTGGATTTCCAGTCACTGTTTCAACTTGTCTATGGCCAAACTTATTTCTTCACTGTCTCTCCCACTCACTTGAATTTTGATGAAGCATATTTTATTTTTGAAAATTCTCATAAACTTCTCAATGATCTCTCATCACCTCCCTTTCTCTCTTCAGCATGGGAATTACTTGTGTAACTCTTTTCCTTGTCTTCTTTTTCTTTTTCTCTTGTCTCTTTTCATTTTATAAAGTAAAAAAAAAAAAATTCTTTCTTATGTTTTATTTTTTATGTTTTATTCTTTTGTTTTATTTTTTAATTTCTTTCACTTCTTTTATTTAATTTTAATTTTGTTTATTTCTTTTATTTCCATTTTTCTTATCATTTTTGCAACACTTTTCTCTTCTGCATGTGCTCCTCTGTGATTGTTGTTTACCTTTCAACTAGAGCCACCTATCGCATTTTTGTAAGCTCTACCCTCTACCTTTCAGTTCATTTGTGACATTGTCCCCTTACGGACACGTGTTTGCTTTGGCAGATGACGGACTGTTAAAATTTTCAGCTCGAAACGCGTCCTGTATGTTTATATATATATATATATATATATATATATATAGTGATTTGTACAAAGTTTTATTATTTTTTGTGTCAACAAATTGACTTTATAAGTTGTCCATTTTGGAAATTCACCCTTGTTTACAATAGGAAACATTCAAAGAATGCTTCACTAAAGCACATTTCTAAAATAGGTGTGATAAAATATACAAAAGGTTTTCAAAATTAAAAATACTAGATGTTAAAAGTATATATAAAAACAATCCCTGCCGGCTCGGCCTTCAGGCGCAGGTAGATATCGAAGTTAAGTACTAATTTGACCAACAAAAACTAAATCAAGATTTGGAATAAACCCAGTTTAACAATTTTATCTGGCCGATTTTGATGAGTTTTTAATTTCCTTTTTCTGTAAGAGCTGGTTCTATCAGAATCATGTTAAGGCGGAATTCAAAAAGATATTTTTCAACGCTCAACAACACAAAATTTCCTGACACATTTTCAGACTCATTTTTGAATGTAAAAACACGAAACTGACGTGATTTTTGAAAAGATTTATGAGCGACCTGTGTAATTTATTTTTCATTCAATTGATGAGAACTTGATTTATGAACAATTATTTTCTATGAATGACCATTTTTATCCTTTCCAGCACTATCGCTTCGGGAAATTTGGTTCAAAATGTTCTTTTTGACAGCATTTTTTGAAACATATTCTGCCTTTGTGAAAAAATGAACCAATACGGCACATTATATAGTTTCTGAATAATAGAATCTGCGAACTGGATGCGTTTGAGAGCAAAAATGAATTTTAAAAAAGAGTCAGAAAATAAGCAGTTTGGAATTGAGTTTATGCTTAATACGATGTTTTTTTTTTCAATCGATATGCATTTTTAATTTATTTTTCTGTAAGAATTGGTCTTATCAAAACTTGTTACTATAGAAGTTGTAGATAATATTAAGAAGATTTATAATAAATTTAAGCGGAGTGGATGACGAAATTATGAATTTTTTCTTCTTCAAACCCCCCTTTTCTTTTCGTTTTTATTTATTATTTATTTATTTGCAATAAGAGTTGGTCCTGTCAAAACTTGTCAGTAAAAAAGTTGTAGATAATATTAAGAAGATTTATAATAAAGTTAAATGGATTTTATATCTTAAGAACTGACGAAGTTATGAAATTTTTTTCCCTAAAACCCTATTTTTTACGCCCCTTGAGCCCATTTTTAATTTTATCAAAAAACTGTCATACATAAATTTTATCCCTTTTTCTAGAAGTTATAATAACTTTAAACTGATTTGATATGTATTATAATTAAAAAGTTATGGCCTTTTTTCTTTTTTTCACAAAACCCCTCCCTATTTCTATCCCCCTGGTCCGATTTTGCCCATTAACGAACTTCTAACGATTTTCAACACCTTGATTTTATGTATCAGTTTGGAAGAGATTTGTGCAGAATTATGGAAGTTATCATGCCCATAAAAAAAGTGATATATATAGATAGATAGATAGATAAAGTTTTGAATTGAGGGTGGTTTTGGGTTCTAGGGGTCATGATGGGCGTAGATCTGAAAAAAGTTTTCAGAAATTCTAACATAGGGGAGAATGGAATAGGTAGTAGTTTTACGAAATCTACCTAAAAGGCATTCCAGGTTTCAGCTAATCCTAAGCTATTGTCAAGGAGAAAAACTCGACAACAATCATGTAAACGCTCTTCATTATACATAGAATGACACAAAATGTATAACGCTTCCGGGGTTGAACTCATCCGTTTCCTGATAATCCAAACGCGGCCACGTTAGGCTTAAGTAATCCGATGCCGTATTTGCCGACTGCCTTATTTAATCTGTCTATCTATTTGTTCTGTAACATATTCTTCTTCAATTTTTCTCAAACCTTCAAAAAGTATACAATTATAACGCTTTAAGATCTAATTTAAAAATAACCAGATACCAACAACACGGTTCCGATGTATACAAGCGATTACCGTTGCCATTCATAAGCACAAATTACAAATCCAAAAACAAATGAATGACTCTTTCAGCTATTCATTAAATGCTCTTAAAATATTTTGCAAAAGCATATTAATATTTTGAAAAACGTTTTTCACTTTTGTTTACATTTATTTACAGTTTGAATTCAGTATACACGGTTAAAAATATCGCGAAAAATTACCTCTGTTTTTCAAGGCTATCTATTTTCTGACCAATGAGAACACTTTATGGTGTTCAGTGAATATAGCTATATTCGGTGATTCATTTCCGTGAATTATTTTGTACCGGATTAACGTTTCCTTTCTAAAAACAAACGTATTTCAAATTATTTAAAAGCTTTATTATGGTTTTACAAATATTTTAAGAGCAAAATCGGATGTCGACCGTATTTTTTAATGATTCGCTCAAAGAGTCATTCAACTGCTTCTGGATTTGGAATTTGTGTTGTACATGTGGCATCACGACACACGAGTGAATGTTGATTTGATTTTCAATCTTAACACGTTGAGTAAAACGTGTTTTCTTTTCCACTATTCGCTAAAGTTACATTTTTAGACAGATTACTCAGAATAAATTAATATTTATAAGAGATTACATTCAATTATCTAATATTCAGCTGCGATAACTTGAGTTAAAATTAGATTGGTAGCTTTATCTATCCCTATATGAAAGTAAACAAACAATTGATTCATCCGTCTTGAACTTTTAAAATATTAAAACAAACGTTTATATGCTCTTTGCGCCATCTGTCGGTAGTTAAAAAAAAGAAATTCTCTTTTTAAAATGTTTTTTGAATTCTGAAGACATTGGGGGGAAAAATGAATATTTCTTATAAAATGAAATTAGAATATGAGAAATATGTAATGCCGTGTATTACATATATATATATGTATATATATCAATGCATTATTATAATAAATAAAATTTTGTATTTTGTAGGGAAAATAAATTTGTAATTTAATAACAGAATTTGGGAAAATAAATTGTTAATGTAATTAACAGTTGCGATTTACTTATGTGATAAAAGATGATTTTTAATTATCAAAATTTATTACAGGTTTCTTTTATGCATGTTTAAAAAAATCGCGATTTTCTCTGTTCAACTTTTTAAAATTTAAGTTATATAATTATTATTTTGGCAATTAATAAAAACAAATAAACCTTCTGTTGGAATTGTCTTTTATTTTACCACATACCATCAGATAAAATAGTTAATTGACAATATGTTTTAAAATAACATTATTAGTACTAATTTGAATGTTTTTGTGAAATATTTCTTCAAATTTTGTGAGTGAAGTTCATTTGCATACTTTTTATCAGTATTTTACCAATTCAATTAATAATTTTCTTGCCAATTAAATTTCAATGAAAAATGGCCTGTTTTTACTTTACCCCACCTGACCCTATTAATCAGACAAAACAAAATTTATTACTTCACAATTCTTTTTATAATGCAATGCTATATAATTTTTTTGAAAATGCAAACACGTCATTCTGACGGGCTATATTCTAGTAGACAATAAACACCATTATACTTCGGTAAATAGTAGGAGGGAAAGATGCCCGCACCCGCATCCAGTAACTTCATACATAAGCCTAAAAAGTTTGCTTTTAAGAGTTCGTGATTTGATATAGTTTATTATTTTAATGGCAGCATTTAACCTTTTCATAAGTTCAGAAGACGTTTTACCGGGGATAGCGTGTATCATAATGAACGCAATACATGGTGCTACGGTGCTTTATCATCTCTTTAATTTTTGCAATGGTATTGTGACCTATCATTTTGCTTTCGCATTCATGTTCATATGTGTTTTCCTATGTATCAATCAAAAATTATTTCGTCCCTTAGTGCGTTGGTTTGTAGAGATCTACAAAAAATATGATCCTGATAGCTTTGCGAAACCTCTTTCAGACAGGTGTTAGTAAGGCGCTTAATTTTAATCAAGTTAGTGTTTTCAAACACCGTAATAATCGAAAAGTGAAGTTAAGTTCCGGGTGCTCGTTTCAAAAAAGTCAGTTAAGACTCTTAACTTCACTGGTGTGAACAGGATATTAGTATGTGTACCGTAATTTCCGGCGTAAAATCTGCGAATCAAACAATTCTGTTTAGACCGAGAAATTTTATTTAGTAAATGAAGCCAAATAGTTACCGCGATCTAAAAAGTGACATTTTATTTTAAGAAATTTCTGGGTCGAAAAATGATTCTTTGATCCGCGGATTTTATGCCGGAAATTACGGTAACTGAAAAATACCAACAAAACTGCTAATCCAGTGACATCAGTAAATTCATTCATTTGTAGTGCAAATTTTATACATCTGAAGATACTGGTAAGTGTTCTTTTACGTCATCTGTTATAGAGTTAATTTTGAAAAAATGATCTATTTGACAAGGAAATATTGACACTAAATTAAAAATTTTTTCATAAAGCAAATTCATGACAATATGAATTTTACGAGGTTTATTAATAGTTTTTGCAATTATATGATCTTCACAAACTCAAGCGACTCGTTAAAATATTGGAGAACGTCGACTTAAAGGGTGGAGGCGACGGGGTCTAAGAAGGCAAGCCTTTATCACTAATTATAGAACATTATTTTTGTCCTAATTAATCACAGTGATTAAACAGGACAAAAGGAAAAATTTAAATTAGTTGTAGAAGTATATCTTATTGCCTGTTTCACACCCTTGAAGTCTGCACCTATGTCTAGGACATTTCATATTTGTTTTAACAAGTGTTGTGATATTTTCTTTTGAAGCATTCATACATTACTTTGCCCTTCATATTGAAAACAATCCGGTGGATTATTTTTCAAATCAAACTGATTTCTTTCGGAATGATGACGTAGTTGGGCATGAAACGTGGAGTCATTGGATAACAATTCACCTCAAGTTACACTGAGAGGAGGAGTTGGAAAACTCAAATATCTAAATTTTCCTTCAGAATACAATTTTTAGCTTTTGTTACAGTAAATAAACGTTTGTTTCTCCATTTACCGCATTTTTTGATCGGAAAACGTAAAAATGCAGCATAAATTAATATTTGGACTAGAAATTAAAAAAAATTAAATTTAGTTAATTAAAGGAGTTCAAATTGTCGAAGAAAGTTACGTGAAAAGAAATGAAAGAAATGTATAAATACTTTTGTAGCAAGAGAATCTTTTCGCATAAAAAAAAAAAAAACCTTACTTAAAATGTGTTCGTTTCGTGCAAATTTTCATTATTTTCCTAAAGTGCGGCGGAGCCCCTAGGGATCCGCGGCACACAGTTTGGGAACCTCTGTTCTAGACCTTGAGAACGTCGTTGTCTGTGGGATGAAATTTGTCGATCTTAATAAAGGTATTTATGTGCCTTTTAAATATATTTTTATTATTTTTAGCAAACATTAACTTAGTTTGATGATTTTAATAGATTTTCATATGTAATATTATATGACTGTTCTTATTTAGTATGTAGTGGTTGTCTTGTGTGACTGCATATAAATTTTCTACAATAGAGAAAGAAAATATAAAATAATGAGTTTAAAAAACACATTAAAAGTTTAAATGCTTCGACGATTATTAAAGAGTATTTTGCCTAAATGTGGACACATTATTAACCAAATAATGATCAATATACTTCAAAATTAGGATTTAATTTTCGTGATTTAACAAGTTTTCTTTTTAAAAATTCAGAAAGTACATTTTCTTTCTTCTGAAAGTAAATAGTTAACGAATAAAAACACTTTACATTCCCAAGATTGACTAAATTCCGTATGAAGTTAGTTCCGGAAAAAAAATTGCAATACAATTAGGCGAGTAAAAGTTTCCAAAATTCAGTTATAGGAAGGAATTGCAGTTGTGCAGAAATTTAGTGACCTTTAAGAATAGCATTTAGAATCAAATAGTTATTTTTTTCTGCACAGGATAGATATAGCATGGGAATGGAGATTTTATTTTGTTATTTTTTTCTTCAGTAATGATGTTTAACAATCATTAACAGAATTCAATATGGTTATTCACATAAATTATTCTTTTCTGGATGCAATATTTACTTTTTTATAAAAAAAAATACTTAAGAACTTTTAAGTTAATTTTTACCCGACTGCCAAGAAGGGTTATGTGTTTGACGCGTATCTGGGTATGTGGATTTCTTTATACCCACGAAACATCCCAACGGCTGGATGGATTTTAATGAATGAGGTCTCTATCAATTCGTCTTAACCGTCAGATGCTTGTATGTTAGGTTTAGTTTTTATAAATTCAAAATGGCGGCTGTAAAATACAAAATGACGGTAGAGACGAAAAAAAAATTTACACACTAAATTGAGTGGCATGTCATAGAATAGGTCTTTCACAATGAAGACGATGTTCCATTGACTATTTTACAGTTAGAAGCTCCGTTTAAATATTACATAACCTGGAAGTTGTGTAGGTAGGATCTCTAGATTTACTGCAACTCTAACCTTCATAGACATCTATAGGCATCATCAAAATAGTGTTTATAGATAGGAACTAACAATTAAACACAACTTAAAAATCATCAAGTAAATAAAAAAATAGGTAAGTAATACAAAAAATAGTTTCACATTAATGAGAAATAATTAGTTCGCTTTTTACGCAGTCGTGTTTTTTGATTTTTTAAACTTAATTTTTACTTGTTTCATTTTTATTTGTTTTTTATTATTTTATTTATTTTTTACTTGAAAAGCTGAATAACTGAGACGTTGATTTTGAAAATGGTCCTGTTTGTGAAAGAATTTAGTTAATGTAAATTTTGAATATTTTAGTTGCATGAATTTTTGCATTGCTAACTAAGAAAAAGTTTCTTCGCAATGCAAAAATTAATGCACCTAAAATGTTGAATATTCCGAGCGTAATTCATAACTAAAAGCGTTATAAATGTAAATTGAAATCTTATTACAAATTAACATAAAATTTATGTTTTTAATCAGTTCGCAATAAACATCTCTTAATATCAGTATACATTTTTTCAGCCATTTATTGGGTCAATGATTATATTTCAAATGCTTTGGTTTGAATGTGAGACAAGCCCACTTTGAGCAGAATTATTTTTTATGTTCTACATTATTAGAAGAACAATGATAATTTAACAGTTTTAGCACAATTTAGTGAATTGCTAACGTAGATAAAACACTGTTTTATCAAAATTTAAAATTATATTCATGCAACTTATTACTGATTATTTTTTTGGTATTTCTTCAACTTTAGCCTAAAAAATAAAAAGTATTATTTTGGTTTTGAACTTTTCTAAAGAATGAAATCTTAAAATAAAATAAATAAGAAATTAATATAAAATATTTATTTATTTTTATATTAAATAAGTTTTTAACAAATCATTGCTTTTGAAAATGAGGTAAGTCCATTGGCGCATAACTAATTCATGTTTTGATTGTTTATTTTTCATCTAACACGGATAATCATTATTGAATATTGAATTTACACGAAATAAGACCACAAAATATATATAATAAATCTGATGGGTTGAAACATATTCGTAAAAATATTTTTTACGGATATTTTAAAACCCATTCAAATACAAACAATTTAATATCTAGCAATAACAAAAATTAATATATCCCACTTTCAATATCATCTGCTCGATTGAAATTAAATCAAGTACAATTTGTTTGTTGAAGACAATTTTAGTTCAGACGTTTACCAGAATATGCTCCAGAATTACATTATCTTTAGTCTCGTTAAAAATTATATGCTTTGTAATTAGCAACAAAATTTCTTCTTTTATGTTTGTTGAATGAGAATTAGGGTACAAGTTGTGGAATATTCCGATAATGGAATATTCTGCATTTACAACAAAGTGGTCTCTATTTCTTTCTTTCTTTATTTAAAAATGTTACTGAATGCTTTTTTTAATATAATGTACGTAGTGAATATGTTAGGAGTGTTGAAAATAGTATGTGATATTCTTTTATCCAGAGTGGTTCAAAAGGTTATGTCCAAACGGCACGTGCGGGTATGTCAGGTCATGAGGAGCAAGAATTACATGGGAACCGGGTGTTGGAAACGTGATCGTGAAGGTGCACTTGCATCCTAACTGTGACGCAAAGAAAAGATAACAAACGGCGTAAAAATATCTTTATTTTACAAAGCTCTTAAATGACGTACAAAATACAAAGGAAAAATGTTACAACTCATAACATGTGCTCAAAATGTGCCCCATTAGCCGTGATAGGAGCATTATAAGTGTAATTGAAATCTGAGCCGTGATAGGAGTCTCCCGACACGAGCCGCCGCTTCAGCCATCCGTGCCATGAGGTTCATGGCCGATGGAACAGGTGTGTCGTACAGCACCAGACACTTAAGGGTCCTGTCCCTGCCGGCGAAGACACTCACGAGCTAATGCTAATCCTATGGGGAGGGATTTTTCTAATATCTCGTTTGCATTTCGGCATTTTTAAATAATTTTTTTTTTGCATTGGATAGCCGAGGCCCGTCTCTACAGCGCACCTTGGTTACTTTTTCGATTTTGGTTGCAGATATTTTTTAGAATGACACTTTCATTTTCAGAACCGGTTTTGAAAATGAAAGTAACTTTATTAAAAATATCTGCGACCAAAATAAAAAAAAGTAACCAAAGTGCGCTGTAGAGACGGACCTCGGCTATCCAATGCAAAAAAAATTATTTAAAAATGTCGAAATGCAAACGAGATATTAGAAAAATCCCTCCCATAGGATTAGCATTAGCTCGTGAGTGTCTTCGCCGGCAGGGACAGGACCCTTAAGATAGACCCAGAGGTAGAAATCCAGGGGTTTACGCCTAGGAAAGCGGTGGCCACGGTACAGGGCCAATTGGAACGTGTTCGCGATTCCATGCGGCGCCGATGTGAAATATTCATCACTGAAAACGAGGCACATTTTGGGCACTTGTTATGAGTTGTAACATTTTTCATTTGTACTTCTATTAAGTTTTTTCTAAAATAAAGGGCTTTTTATATCGTTTGTTATCTTATCTTTACGTCACAGTCACGTTAAAATTGAACAGTCACGATCGCGTTTCCAGCCGCCAGTTCCTATGTAATTTTTGCTCTTCATGACCTGACATACCCATACGTGTCGTTTAGACATGACCTTTTGAACTACCCTGTATATATACTAGGGAGATCTGCTCCTGTTTCCTTCGTGCGCATACCCTGGAGTAATAAGAGCTGCGCGGTTTTAAAGCAATCCTGCACTTTTTTCCTTTTTTAGTTGTAATTGTATTTTGTTTTAGATATTACACCAACATGAATTGAAACAAATACTCTTTAATTAAAAGATATATATTCTTGTAATACATCTTTCAAAAAAATATTATTACGAGATTACGAGACTCACCTGAATGATCCCTCTAGGAATAGGGGGGGGGGAGGGGACTCCCTGTGAGCATCCGCAGAGACCCAGTTGTCTCACCTAAACAGTGACCCCTGGCCAAAATGACATCCCCCTTGCTGTCGATTCCCCTTCCTAAATTCTAAGAAGACCAAGGTGCTAGTGAAAAATTACACACTGAACTGGTGTAAATTTTATTAGGATTTGATGTCAGCTCCACACTGACTTCGCATCTGGTTGAGACTCCAAGTCCTAAACATGCTGGGAAAGGCTGTCATAAAATCATCAGAGTCTGTTGGTTGAGCAATTATCTAAACAAGCACTTAGAAAGATTTTCTCATTTACGTTAACATGTAAACAGGATACACAATAGTCTAAAAATGGTTTTAAGTATGTATAAACAATAGTTTCGGAATGAATGAGGATGTTGTATAGAAGTGACCAGCAGTTACGATTCATATTTATTTCGGAAAGTAATTTCAAAATTCATTTTAAAATATATAAATTGTAATCTATAATTTTTTTAAAGAGATATTGAGATTTTCCAATCATTAAAAATAAATTTTATATTAGTAATTCCAAACTGTAAACCTAATGATATTCAGTTTGACATTCAAAAGTAAACTATCTGTAATTGGTTATCCCTCATAGCATGCATGGTCACGGTGACGTCGTTGTGACGTCACTGTAAGTCACTGTAGTCACGTCACATCTGTGGCCAAAATGCCACCACTCAGTGATGTCACATTGTGACTGAGATGTGAACTTCTTAGAAAACTTTAAAAAATTGCGAAAATTCTTCAAAACATGTTATTTACTGTAAAATTATATTTTTCTGGAAATTAAAAAAAAATTGTGAGGTCACTGTTATGTCATTGCTATGTAACGTACGTCACGTCACATATGTGACAAAAAAAACCACCATATTGTAAGTCACAGTGTGACAAAAATATGGACTTCAAAAATCTTTGAAAATGAAGAGAAATATTTTAAACAGTCACGAGTTACATGACATAAGGAATAAAATATATTAGTGGATAGCAAATGGTAAATTCTGTCACTAAAGGGGAGGGGGGGTCATAATAAATAAAGTGCACGATACAAGCATTAATAAACTAAATTTTCAGGCTATATTTTATCAATTTGATATCTAAGATAGTGAATGTATACTTTTTCATGATTTCAATTTTATCTAGCATTTGGATAATATATTTAGAATTAGGAATATTAAAGTTATACACTTTACATATTTAGTTTGCTGGGAGGAAATTTATTTATTTATTTCTTTTTTTATCGACCAGGATTATTCGAAACACTTCTGTGGTTTCAAAATAAAAAAATTCTATTACAGTTAAATCTGCACCTTTTAATGAGCACATAGAAAGAGTCTTCAGAGTTTAGTCATCTATGCATTTCTTGCTTTAGAATATTTTTATAATTTGTATTCAAGTCATAAATTCTACTTCTTTCAGACTTTTTAAATAAAATTAGCATTTTCCGAAAATAAAAGAAATATACAAAATTTGTGCAAAACAAACTTTACTTAAATAAAAAAGAAAAAAAGGGGGGGCTCGTTATTACCATTAAATTTATTTTTACACCTTTTGAAAATTTAAACAATGGTATATCTAATAAACTCTAATTATGAATATTATTAATATAATTATTTAGAAAAAAGGAACTTTACAATACATTTTAACTTTCATTATTTGGTACGGATAAAAAGAAAAGGTTAAATACATTGGGCATTTCTTCAAATACAAAATTTTAATTAACCATACTTTCAGAAAATTACTGCGCATTCAAGTTTCATATCTCTTGCATGCAAAAACAAATAATCTGTACCAGACCATCTGCTTGAAAATCGTCTGCCCACAAAAAAATAAACATGAGAAGACGCGGGAAATAAACAGTTCACTGTTTTTAGAACATCACCTTCACCACGTCTACAACACTTTAAGATAAGGAAATGACCATTTTAGGATACACGGATATTAATAGAACGTATATGTAAGTTTTATTTAATTTAAATATTTTATTCCTGATTTGTACATATGAGTTAAATAGTTTTATGTTATATTTGTAAGAGACTGGTCTTTAACTGTCAGAAGCGATATTTTCAAATTCGATAACTGTAAAGAAAAATACCTTAATCTGCCATCGCTTGAAAAAAAAAAAAAAAAAAAAAAAAAAAAAAAAAAAAACGTCGCAGAGACTGTGCATGCCTACATTCATACTGGAATTAATATAAACATTAATTTACTTTTACTTGAGATTGAAAATGTATGGAACGACAATGATTTGGAATTATTTTATCGGCTTCTTACTATTTTTTGATTACTAACACTTATAATTATTATTTTGGGGTTAAATATGATGTTCGATTATCATGAGATTACGAAACTGTTTCAGATTAGAAATTAATATTATACTGGGAAAACGTATTTTTACATATTACAGTAGTGAAACATTTGAAAGAATTTACTTTTAGTGCTAATAATATTTTAAATTATCTTTCAAAATCCTAAATCTTCAAACCAATGTTTTCAGATTTAACATTTGTCGAAATTATAAAATAATAGGAATTCCTTATACCATATGGAAATATTTTTGAGATATTGTTAAATCTAATGCATTTAATTTATCTATTGAGTTTGCTGTTGTTTAATAGTACAATTATAAATACTAATTATTATTTTTAGTGTTTTTCAAATTGGTATATTTATTTTTTTAAATTGTATGTAAGCATTTTTTCTGTTTGTGATTTTAATCAAACATTTAATTATAGACATTCTGAATCGGTTATTAAATTTTCTTCTATTGTAAATTCATTTTCTACGTTTATGATACGCGTAATTATTGGCACTAAAAAGTAAAATATGATATTTAAGCATTGAAACAAAGTGTTTTTCATGCCTGATGGGAAATTATAGATTAAACTGCTTTAGTATATATTTTTTAAAAGTTCATATAATACAGGATACATAATATAGGACACAAGTTGAAAAGTGTTTATGACTTCGGTTTGTCTCTCCGTCTGTCCGTCTAGCAGTCTGTCCGCACTCTAACTCTCGAAAATATACTCGGATTGCCCTGAAATTTTTGGATGTTATTGACGTTTACCATAGCACGGTACCTATTTGTAATGAAGTTTGTAGCGTGCTTTGTTCATTTACAGGGACAGCCAAAATTTTTCCGTTACATTACAGCCTATGGGAAAAAAACGTTTCAAATGATTTTTTATGATTTTACGCACGCTTTCAAACAGAATAAAATTTATATGCATTTATGAAGTGAACTAAAATATGTATTCTGTTGACTATGCGATGCAAACAATAGTTATTGTTCATTTACAGGGCTAAAAAAGGAATTCAAATACATAATGATATAGGGGTGGAGGGAATTGTTTGCGGCATACTTTAATTATGATAATCTATTTCATATATAATGAAATTGATATATGTCGCTGAGGTTTACATACTATAGATTATTTCATGTATAATACGAATAATACGTATATAGCATTTACAGGGACACACAAAATATTTCAGATACTATATTGTATCCGAAGTACTGTTCATTAGCGATGATTGTTGGAAATGTATTTTTAATTATGATATACGCTTTTATGATTCATTATATTTATGCATAGTATATGGTGTATATAAATGTTATAATTCCTATACAAGGCTACACAAAAGTATTCGTAAGGATTACTGGGTATGGGCGCAAATTGCTTAAAGGTGGTTTTTAAATGAGTTATGCTTTTTTTTGCTGAACTGCATTTAATTTACCAAGAAATGTTTGTAGACTATAGATAAAATGATATACAGGGTCACGTAAAGAATTGGATACATGGCCGTCTATAAATTATAATTTCTGGAAATGTGATTTCAGCAGTTTTAAGAGTGTCTTAGTTTGAATTAAAGTTTAACTAAATAGTGGCGTGTAATAAAGATTCTAGGTAAACTACAGGGTTGTACAAAAGTATTCAAGTATGTTTCCATACATTAGCATAAATTGCTGAAAAAGAATTTCAACCTGTTAGGCGTTTTCTTGCTAAACTAGATTTTCCCATTATATAGTATATATACACTTAAAAAAATGGGAAGTCAAAATTGAGTAAAAAGTACTCAATTTTAAATGCGTCACATACTCAAGATAGCTCCGATCTAAATGTACTCAAAGTTGAGAAACACATGTACTCATTTTTTATTCATTGGTTGTGATCAAATATGAATCGTAATGTACTGCCCCCCCCCCCCCCGAAAAAAAAGAAAAACCTAAAATTTAAAGTAAAAATGTACTGACATTTATTTCCCGTTCAAAGTTCTTAACAAGAAATGTTTAATTGATTATTTATTAAGAAAAATAGCAAAATTCTTAACAAGATACTCAAATCGAATATTTTTATGACAGGGATGACAGGGATGACCGCCGCGGGAACCCAGCTTTCGCTTTAGAGTATAAGTGCAATCCCGGCGGGAGACATATTTTTATGACAAGAGCATTATTTCCAAGCACTTTTAAATTATTTTTAAAATGCTGTGCATAATTTAATATTTACATTAAAAAACATCATTTATGCCGCCATAAATGAAATGAACCATTTACAGGGTACAAAACTATTCGTTTGTTTGGGTTTGATAACATGTGATGTTTCAAAATAGAGAAAGCATGGGTTCATTTTTGATCCAAAAATATTCAATTCGATATGAGTACGTCGGTTTACTTAATTTTGAGTACTTCATTTTTCTCAGTGTATCAACCTACAGATCAAATACAGGGCTGTTCAAAAGAATTGGAAAACATATTTGGCTATGGACGGTAACTGCTGAAATCAATTTTTCAAATGTTTTATGAATTTTCTAAAATGTTTGCTTAGTTATCTTATTTATGTCATTTCCCTAAATTACGATGTCTTGTTAAAGCATTCAGAAAGTGTTGGAAAGTATTTTATAATCTATGATTAACGCATGATTTTTCTTACTCGTTTTTTTTTCTATTTCCCAGATCAGTCTTTTCCTATAAAACATACCAAATCTATTTAGCTCATATTCACAAAATACAATATACACGGGAATAAAAAATTTAAATAAATATCGCTTATCATGCCGCTCTATAAATAATAGTTGTATTAATATCCGTTAGTCTCCATGTTCGTATTTAATAAAGCAATGACAAATCACAACAAATTAAAAAAAATTACACATTCTAAATATCAAGCTTGAACTCAATATCAAGCATAGAACTGAATAAAAAAAATATATCAGTTGATAAGCATTGTTTTTTAAGTGGAAAAATTTAAAATGTTTTAGAAGAATAGGACTCCAAAATAGCGATATTTTGCTAAAAAGTACGGTAAAAAGATAAGATTTTATATTTACAGCAAAAGGTTATTTCAAAATTCATCGCCGTATTAATACTTAGAAATTTTTCCAGAGAGAATCCTTCGCCTTATATACAATATTTCAAATGAAAATCAAAAATCAAATTAATTGTTTAAAAGGCGCAAAGCCAACATAGTGAAAAATATTCCATGTCGGGACTCGAACCCGGGCCATCAGTATAGCACACTGACATTCTACCGACTAAACCACATGGAACGACGCCCAGTCTGTAAAATTTCTCACTATTACAGGTTGGCAAGGCTACAAACGCAGCACAAGATGGAATATTTATCGTGAGCCACCGACATGGGGTAAACACGAAACTTAATGAAATCCAGCATCGATTGAAACTATATTAATAATTGGAAATTTTTCCAGGGGAAACATTACATACTTGCATACAACATTTCAAATTAAAATTGCCTTTTAAGCAATTAATTTGAAATTTGATTTTCATTTGAAACATTGTATGCAAGGCGAATGGTTCTCTCTGGAAAAATTTCCAAGTATTAATATAATTTCAATCGATGCTGGATTTAATTAAGTTTCGTGTTTGCATCATGTTGGTGGCTCACGCTAAATATTCCATCTTGTGCTGAGTTTGTAGCCTCGCCATCATGTAATAGTGAGAAATTTTCCAGCCTGGGTATCGTTCCATGTGATTTAGTCGGTAGAATGTCAGTGCGCTGTACTAATGGCCCGGGTTCGAGTCCCAGCATGGAATCTTTTTCATTATTTGCGTCTTTTAAGCAATTAATTTGAAATTTGATTTTCATTTGAAATCACAGTGTTTATGACAAGTTCGTCACAAATGACACATATTTCACAAATTTGTCACACCGTGACTTCACAGAGTGGTCATAATGTGACGTCACAAATGACCTCTAAAACGGCCATAACGACCTCGCATTCTAGTCACTATGACGTCACATCGACGTCACGTGACGTCACATCGACGGTCACAAAATCACAGTGTGACTTCAAAACGACGTCGCCGTGACGTCACCATGCTTTACGGGAATTATTAGTCACAATACTGCATAATGATTTTCGACAGAGTTAGTCAGGTGTGATTACAATTTTTAAGGCTGTTCCTTTAAACATGTGGCTAAGTGTGATCGAAGATCATACAAAGTGTTTCGTTTAATATTCATTTCAGAACACTGTATCTTTTACTTAATAGATCCAAATGATTAATTTATAATTATTAAAACCTTAATCTTTATCAATAAGAACATAGATGGCAGAACCATTATTTAACATTAAAATTATTACAAGAGGAACGAAATTTAAATTTCGGAAATTTCAAAAATTTAGCCGAAGTTTAAACAAAATTTAGAATTTCACAGTCTCTCGAAAAAAGAATTTTGTATTAAAAAATCAATTGATAAAATATTTGTCAACAACTTTTGGCCTTAAAATGGAAAAAAAAGTGAAAAAATCTGTAAAATTGAATCTATTAGATAATGAAATCTACTCTATGGAAAATAATTCAAACTCTGACGCCCAGCTACGAACTGGGAACCTGTAGAAAATTTAAAATAGTAACTAGCAGAATGTGGACATCACAATTTTTTTAAATTTCATTCTAATATATTCATTTAAATATTTCAATTACACACCAACATCTATGAATATAAAGTATAATGCATAGCTTTGATTTTATCTTGAAATTGCAGTGATTAATGAATTAGGAAAAGCATAAAAAACTCCCCTGTTAGATATTCAAAACCACAAATGAACCAATAACTGCATTTTAATTAATTACCTCGGAATACTTCATTAATTGCTACAAGCTGTTAAATAAAAACCATAAAAATAGTAAAAAGGTTTTAACACACTGTTCACAAGTTTCAGCTTCACCGAAACTTTTATCAAGACATATAAGAATATTCTACAGTTGTAAGGTCTATAAACCAATCATTTGAAACGCCATCATTGAAGTATTTAAAGTTTTCTCTTGGACTATTCTCGTTATTTTATTTTTACTTTGATATTTATTTTAATACTCGAAATCATGGCGTAAACTGAAACCATAATATTGTTAAGTTACACGTAGATACTTTGCTAAAACTTTTTACCTGTTACTTATTAAATTTTACAGTAAACTCCCGACTATCCGGCCTAATGTGGCGGAAGGGTAGACCGGATAACAAAAAAGCCGGATAGGCCGGAGTTCTATAAATATTTACTCACTTCCTGAACCTCCCCCCCCCCCCCATTATATTAAAAACACATGTTACACATGTTAAGATAAAATTTATATATACAGTTTTAAAATAAACAAAACATTCGCGTAAAACGTAACCTAATTCGTAAAAAAATGAGTAAATCTTATTTTACTGTTTATTAATAAATGATTGCACAAATATGAAAAGTTATGCATAAGATAAACGAGTCAAAACTTAGTTTTTAGTTTTTGAAAAAGTAATTGATAGGTGACTGCTTCTCCCTGTTAGCGTTCTTCCACGACTTAATATCACTCCATTTACGCAAGTAGATAATATCAGCTGGTGTCGCATCCTCCTGCTGACTCGTAGTTTCTCCTCCATAGTCATTATAACCTTATTTCGTTTATCACCCATTTCGTTCCATAATTTTTAATAAATAAACACGAAGCACACGAAAAGACTATACGAAAGTAACCAGGAGAAGCGGAAAATGGCGTCCGCACTTGTTCCATTTCAAAACTGACAAAACAGGTTATCACTCCTTAACCATATCCCCCTCCATTTGTGTCTGTCTCTGCTATTGCATTCTGCAATTCCTTTTTGCTCCTTCTTTTCGTGAGTTAGCATTTTCCTGCGGACGGAAACCTGCCTGTCTCGACCGCTTGCAACATTCCTCATTTTGTTTTACTAGGCCGGATAGTACGGAAGGCCGGATAGTCGAGAGCAGGATAGTCGGGAGTTTACTGAATTTACAAATTTTACGCTTTTTATTTTACATCTTTTAGCATTAATGACATACATTATTTCTGAGTGTTCGGATTTGTTATACAGGGTGCCCATAAAAGAATGTCCGAGTTATAAATTTTTATAATATCAACTTTAAGCGTTGTAGAGTTTTGGTTCAAGGACACCAGAAAGTCAAACAGTTCTTGTTAAGCGCATGCGCGAGTACTGTTCTGTTATTGACTCGCTTGCAATGCCACATACGCAAAATATGGCACCTCCTGAGCGTAAAGCATTATTGCTGGGTTGAAGATTTAAAAGCCGTTGCAGCAGTGGTTCCCAACGTGGGGCATATGCTACACCGGGGTCAATTTGACTTTTTAGGGGGGCAATTCCACAATTCTTACTCACCGATTCGCTATGTTTCCTTTGTCCTTATTTTTAAGTAAAAATATGTTGTAGGCTAAAAATAAATGGAATACAAACAAAATTTAAATTATCACTTATTTTATTGAATTAAAAAAAGATTTCCATTCAAATTTTTAAAATAGAATCAACACCAGAATAATTATACGAATTATACAGATAATTAATTTTTTGATATATGATCTTTTTTTTTTTTTTCTCGTAATAAAACTCTCTATAATTTTTCCGGTTAAAGTTGCATTTTATATTTTTATATAATGCTTTGGATTATTTATTAAATGAGCTTTCTTCTTCTATTCGTTCTACTATACATCACATGACGAATCTTTTAGTGGTAAAACTACTTAAAGTATATATAAATCTGATTGTCTTGAACATATTTAACCTACAAAATATATGGAACATCAAAAAGAAGTATTACAAACATTATAAAATTTTTAATTCATAAATAGCATTAGAAAAAAAATGGGTAAATAGTAAATACTCGTAATATCTATGGCCCTACTGCAGGCATCCTGCACAGTATATAAATTTACATTATGATATATACATTTTAAATTTTAAAATCAGATAATTCATGGAAATCGATTGAGGCGTTGAGAACCAGAGTGGGCCCAACCTCGCCACCTGCGATTTCGATAAATGCTTTCGAAAATTTTGAACAAATTTTTGTCAAACTTTTAAGCCTAAGGGGGGCTGGAGGGGGAAGGATGGTGATTTTTTAGATGCTTTGGTGGGACGTGGCCAATAAAAGGTTGGGAACCACTGCGTTAGAGCCGTGTCATTTTTTCCTCTGCTGCTTTATAAAAGATCGTTTCTACGTTCTGCCGCTCCCTAATGATTTGTCAGAGTTGAAAAACAAATTTAAAGATGCTGTTGCTTCCATTACTCCGGACTTGTATGATTTGTTGTAAATACTCTAAATTAAGCTGTTATAATAGCCCAGTCGAATTAGGCAGATTTTGGGCCATTTTGGTACATAATTACGAAAGTTTTGAAACTTGGTAATATTGTTTGGGAGTATCTACTAATGAACATAATAAAATCCTGATGGATGGGGGGGGGGGGGGGGGTGAGCGCGAGGGGTGGAGAGGCAAAAGAAGGTACCTTTTTTCGTTTTTTTGTTAATATCTCATAATCTATAATTCCTATTAAAAAATTGCTAGTACAAAAAATAATGACAGTTAAATTCTCTACAAAAAAGGCTGTAAACATTTTTTTTCCAGAGGCCATAATTAACGAGATAATCGCATTCAAAAAGGAAGAAATTTGCCAAAAAAATCCGTGATCATTTTGATTAACCCAGATTCAATGAGAAATTTCAAAAGATGTTGATTTGTGTTCCATTTCCACTAAGACATCCTCCTCAACAGGTGGTGGACTGTTCAGCAATTACCGTCCATAGCTGGAAAATTAGTCCAATTGTTTTGTGTAGCCCCGTATTTAATCTGCAATTTGTACATATTTCACATAATATGCTAAAGCTTAGTTTAGTAAGAAAATGCATAATAGGGGTAAAATTCACTATCAATAAATTCTATAAATATACGAATACATACTTAAATTCTTTTGTACATCCTTGTATATATTATCAACAGATTTTTATATGCGCGACACATTAACCCCTTCGGGACCGGCACCATTTTTGTTAAAAAAATTACCTTTACTTAAACAGTCACGAAAATACAACAGTTAAAGAAAGAAAATATTACTTTTCTTTTTTATTGGTGGCTAAAATTAATTCTGCATGCTCTTTTTGAGGGTGCATATATGCACCCTTGGTTCCGAATGGGTTAAGCTAAAATTTAATTCAGTCTAAAAACTGGTTAAAACTACTCAAATCAGACTTCCAGATATTATCATCCTTAGGAGGTCATGCGTCCAGTTCTTTGCGTGCCGGTATATGATTTTATTTATATTGTACAAATATATCTTAGTATAAATATAGTTCAACGTTAAAGTGCATATTTCAATTAAAAGCCGCCTTTTTAAGCCAATCACGTTGGTAATCCGCAATACTTACCAATGCTTTTGTGAATCCCTGTATATGAGCCATAGCATTTATACACATCACATAGTTTATGAAACACTTTCCAACACATTCAGAATACTGCAACAAAACTTCACCGTACAATAAGGTGAAAGATGATGTCTAAATAACAATTCGGAAAACGAACAACACATTTGAAAACCTAAGCATTTACCTTCTATAATTTAAAAATATCCGAATTATTTCGTGCAGCCTGTATAGAGTCTATAGATTTCTATATCTACGCTATATGCCAAAATAATGCCATACTCTGTCTGCCAAAATTTAGTTCAGTTAAGTAAAGCATAACACTCTGGAAATTTCCCTTTCAGCACTTTTTGTCAGTAAAAAGAAATGTACTGAACTTTGTGTGTGTGTGTGTGTGGAGCTCAACATATGATCTGTAGAACCTATACACACTCAGAACTATGCAAAACAGTTATCAAATTTAAAAAGAAATCACACAATTGAAAACGCACTTCGAGAATTATTGAACATAGACTGTACTATAACCAAATTCTTTCGTATGTCCTTGTAAAAGAACGATAAATGCTATGCATGAAATATTGTATTGTAAACTTTTTGTAGTGCACTCCAGCGATGTATAGCAATTTCATTACGTTTGAAATTGTGTAGCATCGCTGTAAACGATTTTCCCCCATAAAGCATAATGTAACAGAATTCGCCTGACTGTCCCTGTAAAAGAACTGTTAGTGCAGACATTTCATTTTTAGAACAAACACTTCAGCAGTGCACTTTAGTGATGTATAAAAATTTCACTACTTTTGAAATAGTGTAACATCATTAAAATGCACTATAAATAATTTTCTTCTATAAACTATAATGTGACAGTATTTGTCTGACTGTCCCTGTAAACGAACTGCTACTGCTAGACAGATCTTTTTTAAATCAGACTATGCCATGACAAACCTCCCTAACCTAACATATATCAATTACATGCCAAGCAGACTATATTTACGTGAGTTACAGTACATGCAGACGGACATAGAGTGGACCATACAAACCAAATTCATAATCACATTTCAACTATCCTTGAAAGTGTTAACAAAGAGTCAAATCATATCCATATACCCCATCATGTATAATTGTACATAACCGGAATTCAATGCTTTCCTCTGCAGATTACATAGTATGAATTTAAGGTCATTAAAATAATGCATAGTCATATAATAATAATGAACAATATTTTACTTAAAGATAATAATGTAAGCACTTCAAATTTCAAATTCATCTCTATTCTTTACCAATCTTCTTTCTTTCTTAAAAAAATCATACGATGTAAACTTTTCTAAAAATAGTGGGAGGGAAACGTAATTTAGAAGTCTTCCGTATCAAAAGACGACTCAGATACACTCGCAAAAAAATAGAAAGTAGAAATTGAATTAAAAGAGGTAAAAATTCCAACGAGAGAAATAAGATAACACTACCGTTGAGAGGGAAAATAATGAACTTTAATGATAACATTTAAAGACAAGCAGCTTCTTTTTCTAATTGGATTTTAAAAAAGAAGTTTTAAATGAGGAATTCTAAGAAATCTTTTTTAATAGTGAATTTATGATATTTTGTAACTAGAAGTGAAATTGAAGAAATACCAACAATCACAAGTAGTAGCAATTCACGCATTTCTATATGCAATATTTTTTTGTACATAAAGTTTTCTTTGAAGTTGATTATTATACTTGTCTTATTGTTCATTTTTAACTATTAACTATTATATTTTCTTCCAGTTTAAAGTTTCATAATTTTTTTTTTGTTTTTATTCCATACAAGTTTTAATCATGTAATCATAAAATCAATTACTTGACCTAATTTTAAAAAATTGGCATAGCCAATTTTCAATATTTTTAAAAGAAATTTACTCAATTCAAATTTTATATGCATATTGTGCTATATAATTATATTGCATCAAAATGTTTCCTGTTTTATGCATATTAAGACAAAAGAAAAAGAAAAAAAAAACATCTTTTTTTTTATATTATACGCGAATAATTAAAAAAAAAATGGTTTACCTCAAAAGATGGGATTGCCGTTAATTCGTTACTCATGTACTTAAAATTTTAAATTTACGCTGTAAATTTTTGCAAAAAATCCCTGCAAAAAAGAATTTCGCATACTTTACTCATATAATGGAAAAAAATACACGTCCAATATTTTTATAGAAATTTTAAATTGACTCTGAAATCAAACAATTTGAATTTGAAGAATAAAAGTTGTATGATAGAAAAATAAGAAAAAATCCTTCTACGGAAAAATTTAGGATAATTTAATAGTAATAATTTATAAATAAGATTTTTTTTTACTACTTAGAATTTACAAGCAAAAAATTCTGTAAAAGATTTTATAATCAACAAGGTCATTTAAAGATCAAATGACAATTTTTGTATATTTATCTACCAGTCCGCCAAAAATTAATACATACACTTTATTCTTTATTGTCGTACTTTTTTTATAGTCATAAAAAACGTAAGTATCTATCTGACTAGAAAAAAGGTCTTCGTTACATTTTTATAAATAAAGATAAGCTGTATGAGGGGGGGGGGGGAGGGTCTTCATAGTGAAATTGTACAAAATTCTGAAATTTTTCATAAATAAGCCTAAATTTAGTATCATATTTGACCTTTTCCGTAAATTTTAGCTTGGGATACCAAAAGAGAAGATATGCGGTCGTTTAGGAATTATGAAGATTTAATGTTAATTCACTAGGGGAACCAACCCGGCCTACCTCGGCTAAAGAACATAAGAGGGAACCATTTTTCCCCTTTAATATGCTATTTCTAGATTGCCCATTAACAACACCAAAAAATATTTTTATATAAAGAAAATATCAATAATGCATTCAAATAAATAATTATCAGGATTTTCCTCGTTATTCTTCCGACATAACACTGTCGGTAAAGTAAAGAAGGATACCAATAGGCATTATAATGTCATCGTCTAACGTTTTGTTGATGTGATAATCCGTGATATTCTGTTTAACCTAATAATACCACTACGTTTTGCTAGTGTCACAGGCAGTGATCGCCTATATCGATTTCATACTGTTGAAACCTTTTTTCTCGCCCACACTACGATCGGCTTTATCTAGATTAACAGAAACGGATGATGAATCGACTTTATGACTATTCTCATCTCATTTAGCTATCAAAGTTTTTGAAACGAAATGAAGACTCATACCTCTATCCTTCTTAAAACAGTACTTTATTCATGCAGACTAAATCCTGGTCGGCTTTAACCATAAGATTTGAATATTTTTATACCTAAAATATTTATTATAAATTTAGCAAGAAATGCCATAGCACTCAGCATCTTTATCAAAAATATTTTTCACCAGAGCTCAGGAAAATCATAAGGGTTTGCAGTGACAACAATTATAAAACGACTACAGAAGGCTTTATCCTGTGACTGTATTTTGACCTCTTGAACTATACAACCTTTCCCTAGTTTAACTGTGCAGAAATTTTACCAGATAGCTTCCGGACTTGAAATCTACCCTCATTACATTCAACTCCACACCTTTGTTTTATGCGAGAAAGAAGTTGATTTCCTCTTTTTGACATTTCACTTGTATTTTTACTTTATGAATTACATAAATACTGTCTGTTCCCATCACCGCCTCTACGGTCATTGCCAAAAATTTCCAAATTTCTACTAAAATTACCGCCATCAAATTTGGAACTATAACCATTATTATGATCATTTTGAAAATTGCTACCTCTATTTCGATTGTTATTTCCAAACTGTTTACACTTTAATCAAAAACCCTTTCCACTATTCTCATTTTTAAGCTCACGGGAGGGAGAAGAATTAAACTGATTACTGTGAGTCCCTCTCTGTCATTGGATACCCGATACTCCACTGAGATCAGTGCCATTTCGACCTTTATATTTTAATTTAACTTACACAGATCACCTAAATTTCTATGCTGACGCTTTTTATTATTAGTCTGTATTACTACATCTAAAAAAGGGACTAAAATTTCAAGAAGGTTCTCATCAGTTAAATCGAACCACAGTTTGCGTTTCTGATCTAACTTGAACAACATAAATTTTAAATGCTTACCGAAACATTTTCTGCCGATTGCAGTATAATTCTTCCTTTAAACTACTTTTATAATATACACATGCAAATGCCCTTTTTAACACAGCAATTACTCGTTCATATCATTTCGAATGCACAGTGTTATAATATTCTGGAACCTAAAAGTGTAGACCTTTTTAATGAACATCTCAGTATAAAATATTTTTTTTATGATCAGACACAGTATTATATATTAAGTGCTCTGATAAAGTCATTCACATCTTCCATACCACTGAAATAAACTCAAGGAATTATACAAGGCGCGTCTAAAAGGTTCGGTGAATAGAAGCCTAATACCAATAAAACAAAGCATAGAAACAAAATACCTTTAATCACCCTCAAAATAACATCTTAAAATAATACATTAAATTTAAAAAATCAAAAAACCCGACTGCGTAAAAAGCGAACTAATTAATTATTTCTCATCAACATGAAACTATTTTTTATATTACTTACCTTTTTTACTTTCTTCTATCTTCAATAGAAGAAAGTACTGTAATCGAAATTTTTTTCGACTTCCGGTTTTCGACGGATTTGCATGTTTTAGAGGTCAGAGATTCCAAAAAACATGTTTATAGAAAATGTCTGTCTGTCTGTGTGTCCGTCTGCTCGTCTGTCCGTCTGTCTGTCGCCATTGTACCATCAAAAAGTGTATGAAGTTATGTATAGAATTAAACCAAATGTTTATTATAAGTTTTTGGCTATGGCAAGCAGGTCCTCCCGGAATTTGGAAAAAATTCGCCGGTAGGGGGCGCTGATATAACAATTTTTGTGCGATTTTGAATATTGTACCATCCAAAAGTGTATGGAGTTATGCATAGAATTGAACCAAATTTTTAGTTTAAATTTTTGGATATGACAAGCAGGTCCTCCCTGAATTTGGAAAAAATTCGCCGATAGGGGGCGCTGTAAGTGCGTTTTTTGTGCGATTTTGAATATTGTACCATTGAAAAGTGTATGAAGTTATGCATAGAATTGAACCAAATTTTTATTTTAAGTTTTTGGCTATGGCAAGCAGGTCCTTCCTGAATTTGGAAAAAATTCGCCGGTAGGGGGCGCTGTAATAGCGATTTTTGTGCGATTTTGAATATTGTACCGTCCAAAAGTGTATGAAGTTATGCATAGAATTAAACCAAATTTTTATTTTAAGTTTTTGGCTATGGCAAGCAGGTCCTCCCTGAATTTGGAAAAACTTCGCCGGTAGGGGGCGCTGTAATAGCGATTTTTGTGCGATTTTGAATATTGTACCGTCCAAAAGTGTATGAAGTTATGCATAGAATTAAACCAAATTTTTATTTTAAGTTTTTGGATATGGCAAGCAGGTCCTCCATGAATTCGCAAAAAATTCGCCGTTAGGGGGCGCTGTAATAGCGATTTTTGTGCGATTTTGAATATTGCACCATCGAAAAGTGTATGAAGTTATGCATGGAATTGAACCAAAAAAAAAAATTAAGTTCTTGGCTATGGCAAGGAGGTCCTCCCTTAATTTGTAAAAAAGTCGCTCGTAGAGTGCGCAGTAATAGCGATTTTTGTACAATTTTTGTGCCATTTTGAATATTGTACCGCCGAAAAGTGTATGAAGTTATGCATAGAATTGAACCAAATTTTATGTGTTTATTTTTGGTCATGTCACGAAGGTCCTCCCTGAATTTGGAAAAATTCTGCCGGAAGGGGGCACTATAATTGCGATGTCTGTACCATTTTCATTATTGTACCATCGAAAAGTGTATGAAGTTATCCATATAATTGAACCAAATTTTTTGTGCATGTTTCTGGCTATGGCAAACAAGTCCTCCCTGAACTTGAAAAAATTCCGAAAGAAGGGGGCGCTATAATTCCGATCTCTGTGCCATTTTCATTATTGTACCATCGAACAGCGTATAAAATTATGCATACAATTGAACCAAAATGTCTGTGCTTGTTTTTGGCTTTGGCCAACAGGTTCTCCTTGAATTTGGAAATATTGCGCGGTAAAGGGGCTCCGTGCTAGCGATTTTTGTATACTTTTCTTGATTTTTCGTAGTTCTATTGTGAATCTGAGGCTCATGCAGCGGCGGGAACTCGCTTCCTGCTATGCCGGCTATTCGCAAACAGCTGATAACGACAGAATAAGGAAAAATTAATAATTTTAACAAATATCATGATATAGATTAACTCGTTTTTAGTCCGTTTAATTGACTTGAGCAGAAATTTAAGGTGAAAATCAAAGTTGGTATAGTATTGAACTAATAATATTGAAGTATTAACATGTGTAACTAGGTTTTGAAATATTAAGATGTATCAGATAGAAGAAAGTTTTGGGATTGGCACATCCAGCTAGTTTTTATTTACATGTATTGATGACTTTTAAGTTGTGTTTAATTATTAGTTCCTATCTACAAACACTCTATTTATGAGGCCTATAGATGTCTATTGTCAAGGTTAGAGTTACAGTAAAGGTAGCGATCCAAAATACACAACTTCCAGGTTGTGTAATATTTAAACGGAGCTTCTGACTACAAAACGGTCAATGAAACATCGTCTTCATTTTGAAAGACCTATCCAATGATATGCACTCAATAGGGTGCATAATTTTTTTTTTTCGTCTCTACCGCCATTTTGTATTTTACGGCCGCCATTTTGAATTTATAAAAACAAAAACTATCCTATAACTATCGGAAGATTAAGACGAATCAATAGAGACCTCATCATAAAAATCCATCCAGCCGTTGGGATGTTTCGAGGGTATAAAGAAATCCACATACGCAGATACGCGTGAAACACATAACCCTTCTTTTCAGTCGGGTAATAACATACATTTATGCCATCATTGATAAAGCTGCTGGAACGAGTCAGTGATGGACTCTTTTGGGATCGACCGAAGCACAGATGTCATACGATGGTGCTGACACTGTCCTTTCTAATTTCCTATTCCTCCGATATCCACCGTAAAGAAGTCAGCGGCTGTTTAAAAGCATCTGATCCCGCTCGATCTTGTCTGTCGTCACACTTGTTGAGGGCCGACCTGGAAGTGGTTCGTCATCCACGGTTTCCTTTCTCTCCCGAAAACGTTTAAACCAGTCGTATAAGCATTTTTTGCTCAATGCGTCTGTTCCGTACACATGACCAACATGCTTTTCTGTGGCGGTTTTTCCCAATTTGTAGCAAAACTTAATGTTTATCCGTTGCTTCATTTCAATATGACGCGAGTTTTCAAACATATATCGTTCGACTGCCCATAGCAGACAATTCTGCCTTAGTTTTTTGCGCTTCTTGCTACGTACCGTCTCTTCATTGGTTTCTACCTGCGCATGCGTAAAGACACATTTTTAACTCGCGTTGTTTATGAGATATCCATCCATTCACCGAACTTTTCAGACGCACCTTGTATCAAACATATCGCATTAAAGATTTGTTTGGGTGCCATTTGTAACAACCCTTTCAGTGCTGTTAGCTTTAGGTGAAGAAGGCATGATTCCAATTAAACAATAAATACAACACTTTATTAAATCTGTTTTAAAAAAAGGAAAGATCAGTGGAGTAACAAGTTTAATTAGATAGCTCCATAAGGGCAAAAATGTAAGAGGAAAGAAAATTTTTCCAATTATATACCATTCAAGTCATCCATTAAATTCACATTTTTTCTAAAATAATTATCTTTAATGGAAGCACAATAATTAAAATACATATAAAAGCACAAATAATTGTACAAAAATTTTTTTCAGGTGCATACATATAATATAAAGATATTTAAAATACAATTTAAAAATACATTAAAATACATTTAAAATACACATAAAACTATACGCATAAAATAAAATTTAAAAAAGACACATACACTTAAAATACATTAGAAAAACTCGGAACGTTTTTAACCATTACAAGGCCGTCATCATTAGAATTTAAAAGTTGTTATTATTTTCTTTGAGCTTATTCAAGAACTGTCCAGAAGAAAACATTTTAATTTAAAGACTGTACGTCAGATGAGATGCCAGATAAAGTTATTCAAATTTTCAACAAAACGAGTTTTCGTCTATTATGCAGCAAATATCTCCATACTCCATGGATATCGTATGACAGTGCATCGTTACAAGCTGTATCTTTATTAGCTGTACGTCAGGTGAGATCCCAGATCAAGTTATTTAAATTTTCAACAAAACCAGCTTTCATCTATTATGCACTTTATTAACTTTCATTTATGGAAGAACAGTACTCATTTAATATTACGCAATAAATTAAATAAACCCCTTGAGAAAAAATATCACTTTATTATAAGAAGATGAGAACACGATTTATTGCCACCATCCATAGTCTTTCAGTAGATAAATAGATTGCAGTAACTCGGGAAAACCTCCACGCAGGGGCGTAGCCACAGATATTTTTTCGGGGGGGAGAATTCGAAAATTTCCCAACTTGAAGCAAATTACTCCAATTTTAGACTAAAATGATATGCACAACGTGTGTAATAATTATAATGATACTTTTGCATAAAAAATTCCTTTCCAAAGAAAAATTCTGAAACTGAAAACATAAAAATTCTAATTATGGGTTTGTTTACTAAAAAAATAAATTCGCTTTTTACTTTCTTCTATCTTTACAAGAAGAGAGTATTGGATTCGTGAAAAAATTTGACTTCCGGTTTTAGACTGATTTATACGTTTTAGTAAGTCCTGAACACGATTCGACTGTTTTTAGAAAATATCTGTCTGTCTATATGTGATACAAGTTTTGTGGGCGCTCTAACACAAGAACGAAATTTAATAAAACTTTAGAGATTCACTTATACAGTCGAACCTCGTTTACGCAAACACTCAAGGGGAAACTTTTTTTGTTCGCATTAAAAGTAGTTCGTGTTATCGGAACTTAACTACATTACATACAACTGGACGAGGAAATCAGAAACAGTTCGTGTTAACGAGGTTTGACTGTACCTTGATAAAAATTGGTGCTAATTTGTTTTTGGTGTAAATCATCCAACAGGTGGCACTACTATGCGGCATTTTTCATGATTTACATGATTTTAGCGATAATTATATTTCAAAAACTATTGCACGGAATTTGATCAAACGTCATATTCTGTTAACCTTGACATAATTTGATGCAGATTAGCTTTTGATGTATATCATAGCAGGTGGCGCTGCTATGCAGCATTTTTCACGATTTTGCGATAGCTGTATCTCAAAAACTAATGCACGGAATTTAGTCAAACTTCATATTCCACATAAGTACCCCTAACACATAAATAGATCCTTATTAGGCTTGGGTCTATACTGTCCAAAGCTATAGCTTTTGTGCATTTTGAGTAAGGAATTTTGGTTGCAGACATCTAAGAGACTGGGTGCCAAAATTCAATGATTTGTTTGAAAAATGCTAAGCTTATATCTCCTTTTTAAATGCACACAATTCAAAAAATCTATACCTTTAGAGTTTGTTATTATAGGCAAAGAATTATCATTTAATTTTGGCACTGTGATTGCAAATTTTGAGGCATTAACATGTATGGAGTAGAAGAAAATTTTGGGATTGGCACATCCGACTAGTTTTCACTTAATATTAATTCTTGTGGTCTTAAAAGAAGCCCACCTGTTAATAAATTCGCTTAGTTTAATAAAATTCACTATTTCACTTTCATATTTTAAAAGCATTAGGCTGTCAAGTCTGTCATCCCTCATTGTAGCTTGCAATATATATTTTTTAAATTTTTATTTGACTAAAGATTCTTTCATTAGATGCAACACCATAAAGATAAGCTGCTGTGAATGTTAAGGTACGAGTATATAGTTTGACGGCGTGATCCAAATAGTCTTTGAATTTCATGGCATGAGTAAAAGGTTTGTTAAGTGAGTTGGGATTTGGTTTATTTCTATTTGACTCTGCAAGTCATGTACATCCGGTTTCTCATATCCAGGTGGAAACATTATTAACTTTTCCCTTACACAATTGTAATTTAAATATGGAATGCATTGCTGCAACATTCTCTTGATATAGGGAACATTGTCATTTAAGCCCATTACTAAATTCCCGAAATTTTCTTGTATTTCTTATAATTCTTTACTGTAAAACTTATGTGTATCAATGTCCATTGCTGTGCTATTATTTTTATCTATTGCCATTGGTGAAAACGTTTTTCTACGGTGCTATCGGAACTCAGCTTCTTCAGTCACATCCTAATATTCATAATTGTTTGTGAGCTTGTCTGTAAGGAAATCTTTATTTCTTCAAAATTTTATTCAAGTGCAACGTGTCAGTGTTACAGTGAATGTCGATTTTTTCTTCAGTTGATGGACTGCTTTCATGGTCATATTTATGTTCCAAATTAAAATCGACAATTTTTTACCTTTTTTATCCTGGAATGGATTTTTAGATGCTCCAAAATCTTGCACGAAAACTCTTTTCCTATTATGAAGGGTTTCTTCGTGCTGAGATTTATAGTAACTTTTTAGAACAGCTTTAAGCACAGAACACTGGACTTTTGATTTAAAATTTTATAAAGACATATGAATATAAACGAACAAGACTGATATATATTTCCGCACACAAATAAAAGTAAAATGTGACAAATTTATCTAAACTAGGGATGCACAACCTGTGGCACGCGGGCTAAAAGTGGCCCGCGAGGGGTTAACGTGTGGCCCGCGACTTTCGTCAATTTATAATAGGCAAAAATCGCGATTTTGGACCATAGGTTGTAGGAAAAAATCGTGTATTTCGTCAATTTGCCGCGGAAAACAATTGCAAATTTCGTCAATCAATTAAAAATCGCGAATTTCATTAACCGCCCGGCCGATACCATTTGTATCAATATAGGAAATTCCCGAGTTGCGAATTTCGTCAGTTGCTAGTCGAAAAATATCTCGAATTTCATGGATCGGGAGCGGAAAAATCGCGTATTCGTCGATCGCGCGCGGAAAAGTCGCGAATTTTCTCAGTTTATCGCGAGAAAAAGTCGCGAATTTAGCCAATTTGCCGATGGAAAATTGCAAATTTCGTCAACTATTTAAGGTATGCGAATTTCGTGTACAGGGAGCGGAAAAACTCGAGATTCGTCGATTGGCTTCGAAAAAATCGCAGGTTTCATCAATCGGGTGCAAAACATCGAGAGTTTTGCCGATCTGGAACTGGAAAATCGCGAGTTTTGTCGATCGGGCGTGGAAAAAATGCGAATTTCGTTGACTGGCTGCAGAAAAATCGAAAGTTTCGTCAGTTTATTCCAAGAAATAGTCGCGAATTTCACCAATTTGCCCAAGGAAAAAAATAAAGTTTCGTTAGTAAGTTAAGAATCGCGAATTTCGTCGATCGAGCACGAAAAAATTGCGAGTTCTGTCGATCGGGCACTGAAAAATCGCGAATTTTGTTGATCGCACACGGAAAAATCGCGAATTTTGTTGATCGCACACGGAAAAATCGCGAATTCCGTTGATCGGGAACGGAAAAATCGCGAATTTTGTCGATGAAACTCGAAAAAATTGCAAATTTCGTTGATCGGCTGCGGAAAGATCGCGAATTTTGCTAATTTTACGAAGGAAAAAAATCTGAATTTTCGTCGGTCAGTTAAGAATCGCGAATTTCGTTGATTGGGCGCGGAAAATTCGCCAATTTTGTTGATCGTGCGCGAAAAAATCGCGAAATTTATCGATCGGGCGTGAAAAAGTCGCTAATTTCGTTGATCGGGCAATGGAAAAATCGCGAATTTTGTCGATTAAGTGCGAAAAAATCGCAAATTTCGTCGATCAGCTACGGTAAAATAGCGAGTTTCGGTAGTTTATCGTGAGAAAAAGTCGTAACAATTCTCCGCGGAAAAAAATTGAAAATTTTTTCAGTCAATTAAGAATCGCGAATTCCGTAAACCGGGCATAGAAAAATTGCGAATTTCGTTGATAAGGTGAGGATAAATCGCGAATTATGTCGATCAGGCACGGGAAAATCTAAATTTTTGTTGATCGGCTGCAGAAAAATTGCGAGTTTTGCCAATTTAACTTCGTTCATAAAGTTCACATTTTTTCGGCACTAGCCTTTTTAATGCTATGTGTTTTTTAGCACTTCTAATAAAGCAAAATTTACTCCCTCGAATAAAGTCAAGGAATATTTTCACTCCTTGAAAATAATCCTTGCTATATATACAAACATAAACTGATAATATATTCTTACCAACTGAATTGGGTATGTTGACTGGGTAGGGGAACCTAGAGGGGTAAAACTGCTACTCCTCTGAAATAATGTTTTTTTTATAAGCCACAGATTTCCCCACCTCCAAGAAATAGCATTATCTCTGTGTTATTGATGTGGCCCTCGACAACCCAGGCATTTTTGTAAGTGGCCCTTCTCTCAAAAAGGTTGTGCACCCCTAATCTAAACTAACGACTTCTTATATCCGCATTTGCTCATATAACGCTTTTTACTTGACAGCGAATGGTTAACTAATTTTTGCGGCAAAAAAATCATGAGAATGAGTAAAATATTGTCCAAAAATCGCAAAATTAGTCAAAAAAGTTGTGACAACTCATCAAATCTTTTTGCCCATAGCTGTGTTTCAAGTAGGTTACTACATTCCTTTCTGTTGTGCTACAAGTGATCTCCAATTTTCAAAAGAAGAATCCCTTTGGATTAAAATAGCTGGATTCTCTTTTGGGAGGAGAAGGGGAGGAAGGGTGAAATTTTTGAGAAAGGAACAAAGTTTTGGAGGAAATAAAGGAATTGGTTTTAGTCAGTTATTGATGGACAGGAGTAGGGAAATTTAGGTCTGGTAGATGTACAATATTTTTGTAGAACTGAAAAATACAATGATAGATTGAGTGTGGCTGATTTCTTTTTGCATTTCTTTTGATAATTTAACTCGTTTACTCTTGCAGTACTCAAAATAATCACCAAAACAATAAAAATTTCGTAATTTTTTTAATATTACTTTAAAAAAGAAAATGCCTCAAAAATCTAGAATTTCCCAACTCTAAGCTCAAATTTCCCAACTTCACATATATTGGGGGGGGGAGGCTCCCCCCCCATACCCCCCATGGCGACGCCCCTGCCTCCACGACACATTTTGATCGCAGCTACAGTACCTCATTGGCAAGATATACTGCGGAAATTAAAAGTTTCTTCTTAATACCTTACTATATGTAGTTACTACACAACCACACAATCTTAATTCACATATGATTGAAAAATAATTGTGACCAACAACTCAAGAGATCCATTTGCACTTTACGAAACTTAAAGAAAGACAATTAATTTCTCATTTACACACTAATTTTAGCTATTCAGAACAACACTATCGCACGCGAAATCACAAAATATTACTTATCCACAAAACTACTCTTATAAAATAGTATCCTGGCATACTGCCACGCAACATGTAGTTTTAAAATTATGGTTATACCACATTTCCTAAATGTAGTAGAAAAAATAACCTTCGAAAGTTTCAAATTGACTTTTAAGTCAACTCCGTAGAAAAATGAAAATTCGATTAAGGAAATAAAAGTTTGCAAAATAGAAGAACAAGAAAAGATTGAAGTTTCGGATAAATTCAGTGAACTTTAGTAATAGCATTTAGGAGAAATAAGACTTTTTTCTTCGAAGATTTTCTGAAAAAAAAAAAAAAAAATCTTTTAAAGTATTCTATATTCTGTTAACAATCCCGAATGAAATTCAGTTGAATTTCAGTAACATTATGCTTATGCAGTAAATTAGGTAATTCGAACTAAAATATTTGTTTTATGTGCACATTCTAAACTTAATTCTGTGCATATATTTTTATAATCAAATACGAGATAGAATAAACTTTGTATCTCTGGATGGATAGTTGATTTAATTGAAAAATGTATTATCATAGCAACTTGTTAAGATGCAGTATTTCTAAACCTTTTTTTTTTGTATACTTATATTTTATTCAATTTTAAAACTTATTTTATTCAAGTACCTAATTTAATTGTCTGATTTGGTGACACAATTTTTCGGTAATGTACCATTCCAAATTTATGTTTTCCATTCATGAATTTGATCAAGACTAGACAGGAAGCTTTCGTCTCTGGACTTATAAGCATTTCAAAAAAATATTTATCCTGAAGATGACTGCAGAAACAGTTCGAAACGTCGATATTATGCTTTATAGTTAATTTTATTTGTACAAGTTCGTATAAAAATTCTTGTTTGTGTGTGCCATTGAGCAAGTTCATGTTTTTAACGCATACATCTTATTAGCCCCAGGTATGATATTTCTTTCTCCCAGAAATTAAAGCGTCGTCTCCAAAAAATAACGTTCCGTTGTATAAGCCAGCCATAAAACAAAGCATGTGTATCACTGTACGGAATAATCTCTACTGCAATTTTTTAAACTTCTGAGCATCGCACATTTTCAATTTTTACACCGTCGTATTGGGATAAAAAGAAAAGTACTTATAAAGGCAATCTGTTTGAAAACTGCATCTACATTTATTTTCGAGATATTAATTTTTTTTTTTGTAGTTTTCAGCGCAATTTGTTTCATTTTGGCAACGCAAGTACTCCAGTTCTATAGAAAGTAACGGAAAAATGGTTGGAAAATAGCAATAATATCTTTTAGTTGCCATTTTCCCCATAAAAACTGAAAAAAATATAATGAAAATACGTGCTATTTTGGAAAAATATAAATGAATGATTTCTGATAAAACATGGAGCTATTATAAATTTAATTTTAAGTATACCTATATTAATATTACAAACAACTGAACACATATGAATCATTAGATAGCCGATTTGCTTTGTCGGGTTTCTTGCTGATTTCTTTTTGCTGGATTTGTGTATTATTCTGAGATAGTGACGTCCTATGCATATTTTATTGTAGATGTTGTTTATGACTGGATTGTAAATGAGGAATTCTTCGGTGGGCTCGGATGACGTCGTTTTATATAGAATAAAATCGCGTGTTTTAAATCTTAAAACTAAACTACAGTAGAGTCCCGATTATCTGAGTCCCGCTTAACCAAGTTTCCGCTTTAACTGAGTTATTTTCTTCTGATGGAGTGATGGCTTCTGTTATTATGAAACATCCATTATAAATGAAGTGTTAGGAGAAGATGAAAGAGTGGTCGTGAAAAGTTAGGACTCTGATTTTCTGGTCAGAATGAGAAAAAAAAATTGACATCATTAAATATATATATATGTGTATATATGGCCATTCTCCCCCTCCATCCCATTCTGACCAGAAAATCAGAGTTCTAACTTTTTACGACTGCTCTTTCATCTTCACCAAACATTTCATTTATAATGGCTGTTTCATAATAATGGAAGCCGTCAGTCTATCAGAAGAAAATGATCCATTCCAAAGGTATAAGTTTGATTGAAAAAACTATTTAATAATTTGAGCAGAAAAAAGGCTACATCTGTAATTTTTATGACACTAATAGAATCGCATAACTGCCAATTTGTACGTATAGTTACCTCTAAAACTTAATACAATTTTATATATTTGTTTTCATATATATTTTGTTTTCATCGGGGGCGACAGTAAATTCTGAAAAAGCAGAATTCCTGTTCTCTAGTTTATTGGTTATTTTTAGTTTTCTAAGCGACAATTTAAAAATTAAGATATATAAGGCTTTCTCTCTCTCTCTCTATTCAATTATACATGATATAGGGTGAAACCCCAGTAACTGACACCTTAAACTTTCTTTCTTGTTCAAATCACTATCGCAAAGTTTTAAATTTGTTATATACTTGTCTTTGTTGTTCAAAGTACAGTAGAGATATATTAAAATTTAAAGATTAAGGTCTATAACCAGATTACTTGAACCTATTTTCCAATACAAAATTGTAAAATTTACAGAAATCGTAATTTTTGCGTTGTCTTCAGTATTTTCTGCTATCTCAATTCATATAGGAATAATATCTTTTTACAACACAGAACAATCCAACATAGAATTCACCAAGCAATTTATCTTTTTTCAGTTTGTTTTTAGTTATTTAGCCACTAAATAAGACAAACATATGGGATTTTAACAGGATTTTTGTTGTTGTTTTTAATTGGCTGATAGTACCTGTTGGTGATTTTAGATCGAAATAATGATAAAAAGGTATATATAGCATTAATATTTTAAAGTTAATATCTTTATTTATTAAATATTAAACATAGAAATACTCACAAAACAAAACCCTACGTACCAAAACAATTTTAATTATCTAAATTCTTCTTGATATTAAAAAAAAAAAAAAAAAAAAAAAAATCCCGCGCACAAGTACGAAAATATTTCTTCACATATAAATATGATGCAAACTACTTAGCGAGAAATATTGAAATGAGAGTTGAAGCGTCTCAGTTTATTTCGGGTAGAAATACAATTTATTTTCATATCTCAATTTTAAGAGAAACTACTTTCGGCTTCAGCTGTTTTATAAATGTTTGCCTGACGACACCTGCAGTTAATTTATCCCCTGAGGAAATAATTATTCGCAGCACATGAAAAACACTCTTTTCAAACGTTAGTTAAGTACGAAAGTTTGAAATTTATTCAACAGTGAAATTCTCCTAATGATATCACGCGGGAAGAAGTACATGCCAAGTATATTTAAGCACTTGTGACACACTTATTTTTTTTATTTTTTTTCACGTAATAGAAATGGAATGTATGACAAATATACTTGCTGCTAAATAAAGTCCAACTTTGCAAAGGAAATAAATTAATATCTTTACTCTAGAAATTGAATAAATATTGGCAAAGTAAGGAATAACAATAGTTTGCAGTGGATATATTGCATGGCAGATTTCATGATTGCATTTTTTTAGTACTTATTTCTAGGTTGGTGATGGATAAAATATAATTCAACTTATACGAATTTTTACATTAGTTTAATTCTTAGGTGGGCAGTTTCAACAGTTTAAGTCAGTTTTTGGTCAAATCCGTAAATTTACATATTTTGCAGTGAAAATATGCTATCTATGGGCTGTTAAATAAAAGATAATAAGTCAAGGTGAAAGTTAACGACCTGTTTTAGCTAGTGACCAAAACAGTAAAAGAAAGAAATCTTCACTATGTTTGTATATTACAGTACTCACTGCACAAAACCACGCAGTAACATACTTTACACTATCAAAAGCAGCTTCACAGTTAAATACATTGACATTAACGAAATAGCCTATACCCAGTTAAACCAAAAACAGGCGTACATAGTTTTTTCACTTTACTCTAAAATTGCAATTTGGGGCTTGTACTGTTAATACCGCCATCTAATGGTAAGAATGAATTGAAATTAACATACCAATATGCCACAAACTACACAATATGAACTTTAAAAAGATTATGATTTTTGTAAAGGATCATCAGTTATACTAGAACTTTCTCAAATAGTATTCGAAAATCTTCTGGGATTTCAAACTAAAAGTTTTCTGTTACTGTTAAGTCTGCTGCTTTTAATGAGCTCATGGAAAGTATCTTGAGTCCTATATGCATTGCTTGCTTTATAAATCGCACTCACGTCTTGAGTCAGTCATGACTGATAATTATAAACAGTGAAGTTCATCGCAATAAACAAAAAGTGTCTCATTTGAGCCGATACAGCTCAAATCAATTAGTCATGTTGAAATTTTCTGAAGGAAGAAACGAGAATTTTCGAGTACAAATAGTTTCTCTCGAGTTTCAGTCCGGCCGAATGTTCGCCGAAAACGATTTTTCGGCGAAACTCAGATTTTGGACCTAAAACGAAAATGAAACCGAATTTTTGGCCGATCTCTATTAAAAATAAACATTTTATTTAAATTCCTAGTACTTTTAGCCTGCAATACTGAAGCCATAGTCAGGAAATATTTTTGTCAATTCCACGTTCCATTCATTTAAATAATACTCGTACGTCATTACGTTTTGAAATGGAAGAGTCTATAATTATTAGGATTGCTAGAAAACGAAGTGACGTAATTGAATGAATGGAACGGCAATTTATAAAAATATTCGCTGACGATGGCCTCGGGATTGCAGGCCGAAAGTACTAGCAATTTAAACAAAATGTATATTTTTAACTTGTAACATCTGCATTATTATTATCTTCGTCACCATTTAAGTAAAACGATGAGCTTTTTAAAGTTCATCCATATTGTGTAGTTAGTGACATATTAGTTTGTTACTTGCAATTTATTCTTATCATTAAGTGGCGGTCTTAGCAGCACAAGTTTCAAATTTAAATTTCATTATATGATTTTATTTAAACCAATATGTTTCAGTAACATGTTCGCTTTTTACTTTCCGAATATGTAGTTTAAAAAAAAGGCATTGTAACCATGCATGTATGTGTGTGTGTGGGTGAACACAATATCTTTCAAACGGTACTACTTCCGATCAGCTCCCATCTGACGAGTATGGTAATAGACCGCTGTCGCAAGAATTGTATAGATTTTCGTACAAATCAGTGACGGATTAGATATTCAAACCATTTTGAGATCGATTCTACAGTGATAATCACCAAGAAATGCGACAGAAGTATACATGATAAATATTGCTGCGATAGTGTTAAGCACTATTGACTCACAAGGAAAGTCTACATACGGGCATACTCCGAAAAATCTGAAAAAATTATAAAGTGTTCTATTTATGAAGGTAGCTATGTATATAAAAAAAATCGACGGAAAATCGATAGAAAGTTCGTAAAAAAATAATGAAAATTTCGATATTTGGCTATTTATCACCGGTTGGCAATGGAATAAAATTTCACAAAATACTTTTTTATGTCAAATACTCTTTAAGGTAAAAATGTTTCATATTGAACTTGTATAAATTTAATTAATTTAATTTAAATAACTTTAGTTTTGTCAGTTTTAGTTTGTTTAACTATAGTTTTGTCATACATATATATTTATAATGAAAGTTAACTATGAAATTTTATGAATTAAAACAAAATTGAAATTAATTAAAATTGTTTCAATCTCAAAAGTCCAATTGAGCACTGTCGATTCAATTTTGTTGCTATGGAAGCAAAATCTTCTCCGATATTGAAGTATATAACTGCAGAATTCTTCATCTGGCCTTTATTTTGAAATACGCTTAAATACATGAAAATATATTTTTCAATATGAAAATATTTTTTATATATGAAATTATTTTTACAGTGATAAAATTTAATAACTGCAGCAACAAAATCAACATAAATATTTATGTATTAACTCTCATTGTTTAAATTTAAATTCATTAAATACCATTTACACGCAATTTAAAAATCAATTAACAAGCAATTTTCAGATGCATTAAAATCGTTTGCTTTTGGCGAGGAAAATGGCTGCTCGCCAAATCACGTCCTGCTTTCGTCTTTTCGAGCCAAATATTCGAAAGTATTTTATTTTTTACAGACTTTCTACTGTAATTCCGCCGCAAAATTTCACTGATCCTTTTTACATACATAAGTAGTTTAGTTACTATTTTTTTTTCAAAATATTCTGATTATACCTGGTAAGGAGGCCTTCCTTGTCTGAGGTAGCGTCTCTTGCTTCGAAATGGGAGGTTGAGTGTTCAAGTCCAGTTCATTCCACTCAGTAAAAATTTTATTCTGAAAAATTTATTCTGAATTCAAGGTATTTTATAAAATGTTCGAAAAGTCAAGCGTAGTCACTTCAGATTTTGTATTACTTGAAATAAACAGTTTAAATTAGTTAGTATAACTTAGTGTTTTCGCATTATGCGAGATCATATCAGGAGCTTGGAAGAGCAAAGGCGAATCCCGAAATTGGGGTGTTGGGAAATCAAGCTCAAAGTTTTGCAAGTAGTGTTAAAGAATAGGGTACTACTTAATTTAGCTCGACACCGTGAGAATACTAAGGGCGGACCAGGGCAAAACGACTTACCTACGGGTTGCCTACATGTATCTGAGGTGAAGGGGGGGAATCGATTTTTCGGATTCACCCTTGCTCTTCCATCTCCTGATATCGTTCACCCGCAAGAAAAGGGAAACATCTTGATAAAAGTAAATTTCACAGGAGAGCCAAAAGAAAATTTGCATGATTTTAATGTAACATGAAATTATAGCAGTTAGCTCTGCATGCAGGAATAAAAAAGTGCATAAAATCGTAAAACCCTTAAGAATGAAGACGTAGAATGAGATTTGGAGGGTTGGGTAATTTTACCTCCCCACACAATCCACCTCTCTTATTTGATCATAAATGGACATGTAGAGCAATAAAGTGATTTTCCGTACAACTACGCATATGAAACTTATTGTGTAAGCAAGACTCACCTATGACAGACCTTTTAGTGGAACAAAACGCAAAATGAATTTTTGCTAGATGTGTCACTTTTCTTGCGGATGAGCGATATATACGTGTGTTAGTTTGTTTAGTAATTTCATTCAAACAGACATTACATAACTACAAAAGTTTTAAGTTTATTCAACGGTGAATTCTCCTGGTAATATCACGCGGAAAGAGGTATTTACACGAGGTAACACGCGAGGTATACGAGAGGTAATACACGCCATCCATATTTAAGCACATCCTCTTTTCTTTACATTAGAAATGGAATAGATGACAAATATACTCAAATATATACATTTACTTCAGCATGAAACCTGAAATTAAAACATGCTAAATTATCTTTATACACCTGTAAATTAATAAATATTATTACAGTAATAATTGACTAAAAATTATACCTTTTTCTGCAAAATAAAACCTAACTTTGCAAATACATAAACCCGAATTAATATTTTTATACTAAAAAGTGATATAGAAAATATTAGAAAAATTATAAAATTATTGAAGAATAACAGTGAACAAGCATATGCATTGCATGTGGGATTTAAACCACGCACTCAACTGTAGTGCGATTTCAGATTCCGTAACTTCAACAGCGTAAAACTTTGTTGGCAATGTATAGACAATGCAATATAAAACATGATTCCTACACGAAATTTAATAAGGAATTAAACTGTGATTATTATTATTTTTTTTAATTTCATTTTGTTTATGAAAAAATCAAATTAATGAAGGCATGTTTATAAGAAAAGTCCAAAATATGAAATTTCTGTCGACGCGAAATCGCATTGTAGAGTTTACGGTTTAATCATGTTTAGCTTATAGTCAGTATGCTTGTTTCAGAAATAAACAAATGAAATATACAACTTCAATATTCCGAAAAAGAAAATGTAGTTAAAAAAGTTCGTATTTTACTTATTACGAGATTAACAAAATGTTAAAGTTTTTGATCGTAACTGTGGATAATGCCGATTGTCTCATAGGAAGTGACATATATTTAAGTACGGAAAGTAGAAGAAACGGCTACGCGACAGGAAAAAGCGGCGTGTACTTTTTGGTTTGCAGAATGTAAATCAATAATAATTGTTCAGCGTAAATTCCGTTGAATTCTACACTGCTAAAAATTTCTGTAAAAACACGGAAAATAAACAGAGAATCTCTGTAATTTTACACTAGTTCTCGGTTGAATGAATAGGATTGAGTTTCTCGGTCATCATTTTACAGACATTTCCCTATTCTTATAACGAATTCTCAGTAGGGATTTCCATGTCTTTATTTAAACATATTTTTATTTTTGTTATAAGTTTTAATTTACAATACACACTTTTAAAATTCTTTTGCAATTTTATTAGAAATATTAAGAAAGAAAGTGTGGTTTAAATACTGTTTCATTAAAAACTAGAATATTTTAGAAAGAGAAAATTCGTCTCTGCGGAGTTAGCACGGATTTTTATCTACAATTACCTTGCATTTGTTTTATTCATAACGTATACATGAAGCTTGGTATTAATAAAAGTAAGTTACAAGTATTTCCCCGCTGAATCTTAAAACACACCCTTTGCACATAGTAGGAATAGCTCCTATGACGCAGTCAGTAAGGTGATCGTTCCCAACCCAGGGGGTTAGAGATCAAATCATGGGCGGGCTAAAAATAAATATCGTAAAAATTGAAAGGTAGAGCAGTTTAAATTCACTCGAAAAGTTCTAGTTCTTCGAAGTTCAAAAATTCACTAATTTCTAAACATAAATTAAATTATTATCATAAAAAATAAATTTACTGAGTGTACTGTAAATTTAACGAATAATTTCTCTGTGATTTACCATAATCTCTGTTACTTTTATCTCTGCAATTTTCCATTAGACTTAAGATAATAGATTACCAGTAGATTTTCTGTAGTTGCACAAATTTTTTTTAACAGTATGTAGATCACAATTTCCCGAGCGTTGGATTGGACGTGGCGAATCAACGTCATGACCACACCTCGTTCTCCTAATACCACACCTTGCGACTTTTTGAGGATCATTAAGAATATCGCTTGTAAGACAAGCGATACATTAACTCAAATAACACATTAGCGAAGACTTCCGTTTTTGTTACACCAGATATTGTGAACCGCACGTGGATTGAATTGGACTATCGTATTGATATCCTACAAGTAACTAAAGGAGCACATGTCGAGATCTACTAATATGTTTAAAATATATATATATATATATATATATTTGTTTCAACATCATAGTTGTCAACCTCCTGATTATTTTCATACCAATATTTTTATGCAAAAATACTTGTTTTATACAATCTCATAATTTCTGCAATTAGATAAAGCGAACATTTTTTTGCAAAAGTTTACTGGTTTTCAAAAAATCGGGAGGTTGGCAACTATTGCAGCATTAAAAGTAAGTTCTTATTTCTAGTATTTCTGCTTTAATATAATGTTGAAGTTGTATATTGCATTTGTGGACACCCTGTACAGTGTATATCACACAGTAATTCAAGTTTATTAAAATGCATTACATAATAATCAAAAGAGATGAAAAACAATTGTGGACCACATTAAGAAATATAGTACAGTATCGCCCGCTTTCTCGCTTTAACCTATTCAAGACTGACGTCTTTAAACGATAGTTTGCAGTTTAGTACCAATGATTCTGTAAGGTATTTTTCGCCTTATTTAATCCAAAAATTCTATGATTAGACAAAGCAAAGTTTACCGGTACTAAAAAATAACAGAAAAGAAAATTCATGTATCAAGCAAAGGTTATGAAACCCTGCCCGGCATATTTAGAATGATGTAACAAAACATTCCCGTTTAAAAGGTGAAAGACGATATCTAATTAAAAAATTAAAAAATACTTAAAACGGTTGAAAACACAATTTTGGCAAGTACTATCTATAGTCGTAAATGACTTCAAATTAATTGTAATTAGTTTTGCAATTAAATTTCAGCAGTGAAATTACGCTCGAAATTATTGAATATTAAATACATAAATTTTCACATTGTTAACTAAGCGTAAAACGAACTGAGTGAAAAAATGTACAAGAAGGGAATCGAACCCGGATCCTTGGAAAAACGCTCCATACAACATACATTGGTGTGCAAAAATTAAGGACGAAAGGATTTTTCGAATGTAATGTCGTGCAGAAGTTTTCCACATTCACCGAAATCATGTCATGAGATCTCCAAGATGTGAAAATATGGGACAAGTGATAAAAACCATCTAAACAAAGAATCAAAACGATACAAAAGTACTTTATTGAAAAGGTCATTTGGAGCACAAGTGCAGAAAAGTCAGAAACCTCCATCTTACAGGCACCTGGCAGGAACAATTCAGTCTCTAATAAGGGGTATGGTCACCCCTGACTACAATGCAGGATTTACAACGTCTGTCCATGCTGAGTACGAGGTTGTTATGGAGCTGTTGAGGCATCGAGTCCCATTCCTCTTGTAACGCCAATTGCAGCTGCGGAATCGTTGTTGGCGCCTGGTACGTGCTTCCAAGCGTCTCCCGAGAAGGTCCCAGATGTGTTCTATGGGACTTAGGTCCGGGAATTTTGAAAGCCAATCCATGCGTTGAATATCTTCACTCTCCAAGAGCTCTTTGACAACCGCTGTATGATAAATGGGAGCGTTGTCGTCCATGAAGAGGAAGTCTGGACCTACATCACCTCTACACAGACGCACGTGAGGCAAGAGAATCTCTGCGAAATAGCGGGCACCAGAGACTGAACCTCCTTGGAAGACGTGGAAGTTCGTGCGGCTACCAAACATGAAATCGCTCCAAACAAGAACTCCGGCACCTCCAAAATGGTCCCTTTCGATGATGTTGGAGGGATAATTACGTGTTCCCTGCTCTTTCCAGATGTGTATTAGTACAGAATCGCTCGTCAGACTAAATCGGCTCTCGTCCATAAAGAGTACTCGACCCTACAACTGTTGTGCATTCCTGGAACCACAGAAACCGGCGTCTCCCATGAGCAGACGTTAATGGTACACACCGTACTGGTCGTCGTGCATATAGATCACTTTTGTGCAACCTCCTAACCACGAAAAAACGTGATATCCGATGTGATGTAGTCTGCTTCATCTGCCTTGCGATTTCTCCAGCTGTCTGCCGCCTGTTTCTTTTCGCCTGTAGGACAATATAACGATCTTCCGCTGTTGTTGCTTGTGAGCGACCACTGCTGAATGCTCGGTCCAACCCAAGGACGGGGCACCGGGAGAGGCCGACAAGAGCCTGGCCCCATCTACCTTACCAGACGGCCGCCGGGGTACCTGAGGATAAGTGCTCCTGACCGTGCAACAGCGACCGTTACCTGTTAGTCGCCGAAACACACAACCAGTCCACAAGCCGGGAACACGAACAACCGAAGATGCGTACCGAACAGTCTCGAGATCGCCGCCAGAATGGCGGACCGGAAACACGAGCAGGGGACGAACCCACGCGGCCCGCTTAACCAGTCCATCTGTGGCCGACTCACCGAAGGCTATCCGGGGTACCCGGTGCTTGCGTTCGAAAGTTAGTTTGAGTACCTGCATGCTAAGACCTCACCATCGGGCGCAGAGAACTCCGATAGCGCACAGACACGCAGGTCCTGAGTCGGACCGAGAGTTTACCCGAGATTCGACGGCCGACGCATTAGCCGGCGAGCCTCCGGCTCGGTTCCCTGTGTAGGCGGATCGCGGGGAAGGTACCGCAGCGTTACACGCCACTACGGGACGAACATCTCCCAAGACAAAACGACATGGCTTCGGGACGCGCCTACCTCCTTCCACGGTCGCCCTTTGGTACGAATGGGCTTCTCCACTCTCTGCCAATCTAGGGGTCGGCTCACAACTGCTCCAGCTACTGAAATTTCGGTGGAATGAGCCACCCGACGCAAAAAGTACATCGGGTGGTGTTCGTACCTCACCCTTCGAATTCTCCGGGAGATCCTGCATGGCGTTCCCGCTAGCTTCCAGCAGCCTCGTCAGCAGTGAGCACCGAAACCCAGCTCTTCCAGGCCCGCAATCTCCTCTCAGGCCGCCGCTCAGTCAAGTGGTGGACAGGGTCCTATCACATTTGCTATCCTTTGCCCAGGGTCACCATCCAGTCAAAGACTCGTCCTGGGATCAGACTATGGAGCGTTGCTATCCGGCTTGTCTCGAAAACCACGGCGCCGGGGGTCGAGCAATCTACGGACCCGTAGGTCCCACGACCCATGCACGATGTCCGTTAACCGCGGCCATGGGACTCGAGGTTTGTCGACCTCGAGCCACTCGAGGAGGCTGTGGATCGTCCCTGTCCTGCCCCTCTGGTTCGATACAACGAACACTGCCGGGCTAAAGGTTTTCCCTCGCACTCAAGTGATCGATTATGGACCAACCGGAGGGTGACCGCGTAAATGTAGGATAAATTGTATGCACACCATATTCAACAGTGTGCTTGAAATTGTGTAATATGATTAAAATTCCTTGCAAACGATTTATCCACATAAATCATAATGTAATTTTTTACTTGTCCTTGTAAACGAATTATGCATGCTGTACACATAACATAACACAGTGGATCTCAATAACATATATAAAATATTTAGAAAGCCGATCATATTTACAGAAGTTAGACAAACCGTTTCAACTACCGGGTGTCCTAAAAAGGACTGACTGATTTTAAAATTCAATAACTTGCAAACGGTAACAGATAGTTAAGAAATTCTTGCAGGAGGGTTATGCATAAGGTCAAAGCATTTTTTACAGTGATTTTCGATTTTAGTTTGAATTACAAATAATAGATGGCGCTGCGATCAAAAGACGCTAAATTTAGGATCGAATTTTGGTACTTCGGGTCCCTCTCAATACATTTTAACCTACTTTTTCCGCATGGAGGAAGAGAAAGACCAAAAAATCGAGCCTGTATTTATCGCTTATTGCTTACAGTGCCATCTATTGTTTGTAATTAGATCGAAAATCGAAAATCACTGTAAAAAAACTTTTGACCTTATGCATAACCCTCCTGCAATTTTTTTTTAATATCTGTCACCGTTTGCAAGTTATTGAATTTTAAAATCAGTCAGTCCTTTTTAGGACACCCGGTATCTTGGAAAGTACTAAAACCAGGCGCGCTCTTTATGGAACGTATTCGTGACACTCGCCCTAAAAGCTTAAAGGCTACTATATACTGTGAAAGTTTATTAACAACTTTCTCAAGGAACCTTTCTCTAAAAATATACTACAACCGAAAAACAGTAGAACTAAAAATTAATTTTAATACAACCCACAATCCAGCCATGATGCGATCATTTCCAATAATATACTCTAATTATCTATATAATTCTGAAATTCATTAAGATTTTAAAAAACACTTTAATTTTTTTCTTGTTCGCATTTACTCTTTTACTGAAAAAAATTCAGTTTGATATAGTATAATTTAGTTTTATAGAAATTAAATTTTAGAAAACCCGATAAATGGTTTAGAAATTATCTTTAAAACTACAAGTTCAATATTTCAAATGTTATAATGTGTGAAAAATATCATTAACTAATTTTAGTTTCTTTAAGTTAGATTTATTTTAAAGATAATCGGTGCTTTATCCATTACTCTTAAATAGAAAAATATTCATTAATTAACACCTTCTAAATTAAACAAATTATAACAATTCTTTATGAGCACTCAAATATATGTGATATAAAATGCAGTGCGAACATAATTTAAAAAAAATCCCTGCCGGCTCGGCCTACAGGCACAGGTAGATTTTGCCGCTTTGGACGAGTTTTTAATTTCATTTTTATATAAGAGATGACTTTATCATAATCATGTTAAGGCGGTAGTAAAAAGAAAATACATTTCCATGCTCAACAACTAGAAATTTTCTGGCACATTTTCAGATTCATTTTTAAAAGAAAAAATATAAAACTTGCTGACGTGATTTTTGAAGAGATTTATAAGTAACCTGTGTTTTTATTTTTCGTGAAATTAATTAAAACTTGATTTATAAACAATTATTTTCTCAGTAGGACAATATTTTTCGTTTCCAACACAATCGCTTCGGGAAATTCGGATCAAAATGCCCACCTTGACATTATTTTTTTAAATATATTTTGCCTCTATCAAAAAATCGACCATTACGGTACATTATATAGTTTCTGAATAAGAGAATCTACCAATTGGATGCGTTTGAAAGCAAAAATGAATTAAAAAATGAGCCAGAAAATAAGCAGTTTGGATTTGAATACACCGTTAATACGATTTCTTTCTTCAACCGCTGTGTATTTTTAATTTGTTTTTGCTGTAAGAAATGGCCCTATCAAAAACTTGGCAATATAAATGTTTTAGACAATTTTAAGAAGATATATAATAAATTCATGCGGATTTTATATCTTGTGAATTGACGAAATTATGGATTTTTTTTCTTCTTCAACACCCCCCCCCCTTTTATTTTCGTTTTTTATTTTTTTGCGGTACGAATTGGCCCTATCAAAAACTTGTCAGTGTAAAAGTTTTAGATAATATTAAGAAGATTTATAATAAATTTAATTGAATTTGATATCTTGATAATTGAAAAAGTTTTGAAGAAGATTTTTTTTCTCCCTAAAACACTATTTATTGCGCTCTTTGAGCCCATTTTTAATTTTATCAAAAATCTGTGATACATAAATTCTTGGCCCTATTTTTAGAAGTAATAAAAACTTAAAACTGATTTGTACAAAAATTAAGAAGTTATGGGGGTTTTTTCGGACTTCACAAAACCCCTCCCTATTTCCATGCCCTTGGTCCGATTTTGTCCATTAATGAACTTGACCGAGATTTTATGCCCCTTGATTTTATGTATCAGTTTGGAAGAGATTTATGCAGAATTTCGGAAGTTATCGTGTCCATAAAAAAGTGTTTTACTGAGGGTGGTATTGGGTGCTAAGGGTCATAATCGTTGTAGATCTGAAAAAAGTTTTCAGGAATTCCAACATAGGAGCGATCGCAATAGGTAGTATGTCATACGAAATTTACCTAAAGACATTTGGAGACCATAATTTAGAAATAATGTGGCCTAACATAACCAGATTTTGCGCACATACGCCCAAGATCAGGTTTGTTTGTTTGTTTGTATTTATGTCGGCCAATTATCAGCACGTGGGATATAGGCCCTAAGGGGGGGGGGTGCCTTCCGTGGAGGTCTTTCTAAGGGAACCTAACCCGTATTAGCGCTTGGAGAACCAAGGTTCGAAGAAAACCACGAAAACTCCGAACGATTAGGCCGACGGGTGCGATTGAGATCGAACCCAGCACCTCCCGTCCACCAGCTTTGAGAGCAGAACCTCTCGGCCACTGGTGGGGCTTCCATGATCAGGAAAAATGGATTGTGAAACAAAAGTTTCAAAAATCATCATCAGGTGTATCCGTCATTCCCTGTTCCATTGCGAACCTTGATGTTCCATATTTAGAACTGTGTGTTAGAAGCTTGGACGGAGGGCAAAGTGAAGGAAAATTTACGCGGCCCGGAACAGCCCGGCGGATTAAAGGCAATTCTTTAAACGGGCTGGGCCGAGCAGTTAAAAAATTCCGTCCGATATCAAAATTAAAAAAAATCAAACTAAACCAATAAAATGTTAACAGTTTTCAATGGACTTGATTGAGAAGAGGTTAAGTATAAATATCTTGCACGAGCCGATGCTAGATTGACAACATTATTACAGAAATATAACATGCCCAGCGTAGAGATCGGCATTGGGAGTTGCATCATGTCTGAACCAGGGCTTAATTATTTCAGCAGGCTTGGTCCGCTCCAGGATCATGCTTATATTTTCTTTCTACATATTTGGCCTACATGACGGCCGGTACTGTCGCTAGTCTGCATTCTATGGTTTGCGGACATAAAGTGATCTAAAACGTATAGTGTTAGTCTAAAACATATAAGGTTAAATTTTTCCATAAATTTGTATGCAGTATTCCAATAAAATATCTTATTTGTATGTTAAGAAAAATCATTTTTTTCTGTGAAAATTGAGTCGGGTTTGATTTCATTGATCTTTCTACGGACGGGTCAGGCTGTGAGCCCCGAAAATACAAACTTGCCCGGCCGGACCCGAGTTGAACTTTTAGTTTTTGAAACGGGTCGGGCCAGGATATCTGTCGATCAGACCGTGCCGCGCCCGGGCCTGGAAATTCCGGCCCGTGCAGAACTCTACTCTGTGTCCTGTACGAGGAATGAACCTTCATATGAAATGGCCTAGCAGGTGTTCCCAACAGTGAAAAAAATGAAGTACTCAAAAATGAGTAAATCGATGTACTCATATTGAATTGAGTACGTTTGGATAAAAAATGAACCTAATGCTTTCTCAATTTTGATACATCACATGTTATCAAACCCAAACGAAACAATAATTTTGTACCTTGTAGTGGTTTATTTCATTCATGGCGGCTTAAACGATGTCTTTTAATAGAAAAACAATGTAATGTACCGTGGAAATCAAATGTATAATATTACATTTTTATTCCTTTGAAGGAACTATATCACGTATCTCCTTTATAATGCGTAAGGTTACATTGTGTTGTTGTTGTTGTTTATCAGTGGTTCGAAAATTCGGTCTGGTTTGTGTGATAAGTGAGATGGATTTGTTCGTAAAAACAAAAATTAGAAAAATGGGATTTTCAGTATTTCGCCGACAATTTTGAAAATAAGTGCTCTCCGTTAAATATTCAATATTTCCCCTTGTTTAACGTAATCAGTTATATATTCTGTAAATATTATATTAATATAAATATCAAATTATGCACAGTATTTTAAAATAATTTAAAAGTGCTTGGAAACAATGTTCTTGTCATAAAATTAATTGTTTAGCGTATCTTGATAATAATTTTGCTATTTTTCTTAATAAATAATCAATTCAATGTTTCTTGTTAATAATTTTGAGCGGGAAATAAATGTCAGAAAATTTTTACTTTAATCTGTAGTAAAGTGTCTCGGGGGCAAAAAATATTTTCCCCACTAACTTAGTTTAGTTTTGAAAGTGTTTTATAAAATGTGTGTTTTATAGCCCAGTATTTTATTTTGGTCTCACACGTGCCATCTTGGACTCCATCTTGTTTTAGTTCATATTTTTATAACAGAAGTGGTGTTTTCAAACACTTTTAAATTATTTTAAAATACTGTGTATTGTTAATTATTTGCATTAATGTAATATTTGCATAAAATAAGAAAAATATGTGTTGAATATTTAACAGACAGCATTTCCTTTCAAGTTCTTACTTGAATGCATACATGGGTTCAAAAATGAGTACATAAACACTTCATATTTGAATACATGCATAAGATCAAAAATGAGTACATAACGGTTTATGTTTGAACACATCCATGGTATCAAAAATGAGTACTTGTTTCTCAATTTTGAGTACATTTGGATCGGAGCTATTTTGAGTATCTGACGTATATAAAAATGAGTACTTTTTACTCAATTTTGAGAACCCATTTTTTTCAGTGAAACTTTTAGACCGACGTACCACTAAATAAAAGTTCACACTTCTGCGTATCACCAGATGAGAAATTCATAGCTAATACAGAAAAACCTGTGTAAACGGAATATGTCTATTTCGTCTGAGCAGATTTTACTGCATTTAATTGCATGATTACATTATTAAATTGTTACTTAGACTGCTTCATATTAACATTCAAATGAAACTGGTGATATGTAAAAGCAAACAATATATACTACAGTTTCTCAAAGCTGCATAATAGAAGCCTTTTTTTCAATGAAAAAAGAATGTAAGAGAAAGTGAGAAACCAAAATTGGGAAGTTCGCGCTTTACGGAATCTGCTGTTCACTCCTTTTCTCTCCTTTTATGAAGCCCTGAAACATCAACTGCTGGAAAATCAATTTGGCTGTTTTATGATTTTCTTTGTATAAAAATCTAGATTCCAACTATTTACTATAAATTACTTTCCTTCGTGTAAAATAACATTTTTATTTATGAGTAATAATAATTTAACTCCTCTACTTACCCCCCACCCCCATGAGGTAAAGTTCATAGCTACGTTTTTTACATCATGTTGTAAAAAAATCTCGCCTTGTGAAATTTAGCATTTCTCTAAATGTATGCATATAAACATAAATACAAGTATTGGCACAGCATTTTAAAAGAAAAAGGCATATGGTTTATAAACAGACAAAAACAAATCATTTCTTCCCATGCAATTAATCAATTAAATTTCAAACGCATAAAATAAATAATAATATAAGCATATCTTACTTCTATGCGAATATCAAATATAGAAACTATTTTTCCAGATACTGTTTGAAAACAGAACAAACGATAGCAAGATGAAGGATTTCGGAAAAGCATGCGAAGGAATAATTTATTTTTTACTTCCTTCTATCTTCAATAGAAAAAAGTATTGTAATCGAAATTTTTTCCGACTTCCGGTTTTCGACGGATTTACACGTTTTAGGGGTCAGAGATCCCAAAAAACATGTTCATAGAAAATGTCTGTCTGTCCGTCTGTCCGTATGTCTGTCGCCATTGTACCATCAAAAAGTGTATGAAGTTATGCATAGAATTGAACAAATTTTTTTAAGTTTTTGGCTATGGCAAGCAGGTCCTTCCTTAATTTGGAAAAAATTCGCCAGTAGGGGGCTTTGTAATAGCGATTTTTGTGCCATTTTGAATATTGTACCATCGAAAAGTGTATGAAGTTATGCATAGAATTGAACTAAATTTTTAAAAAAAGTTTTTGGCTATAGCAAGAAGGTCTCCCTTAATTTGGAAAAAATCGGCCGGAAGGGGGCGCTGTAATAGCGATTTTTGTGCGATTTTGATTATTGTACCATCGAAAAGTGTATGAAGTTATGCATAGAATTGAATCAAAAAATTTGTTTAAGTTCTTGGCTATGGCAAGCTTGCTCTTCCTTAATTTGGAAAGAATTAGCCGGTAGGGGACGCTGTAATAGCGATTTTTGAGACATTTTGAATATTGTACTATTGAAAAGTGTATGAAGTTATGCATAGAATTGAACCAAATTTTTTTTTTAAGTTCTTGGCTATAGCAAGCAGGTCCTTCCTATATTTGGAAAATATTCGCCGATAGGAAGCGCTGTAATAGCGATTTTTGTGCCATTTTGAATACTGTACCATCGAAAAGTGTATGAAGTTATGCATAGAATTGAATGAAATATTTTGTGTATGTTTTTGGTCATGGCACGAAGGTCTTCCCTGAATTTGGAAAAATTCCGCCGGAAGGGAGCTTTGTAATAGCGATATTTGTGCCATTTTATTATTGTACCATCGAAAACTGTATAAAATTATGCATAGAATCTAACCAAATTTTTTGTGTATGTGTAAGGCTATATGGTCAATAGGTCCTCCCTGAATTTGAAAAAATTCCGCCAGAACGGGCCGCTATAATTGCGATGTCTGTGCCATTTTCATTATTGAACCAAATTTGCTGTGCATATTTTTGACTTTGGACAGCAGGTCCTCCTTTAATTTGGAAATATTGCGCGGTAATGGGGCTCTGTGATGGCGATTTTTGTATACTTTTCTTTATTTTTCGTAGTTCTATTTCGTAGTTCTATCGCTTGTGCAGCGGCGGGAACTCGTTCCCCGCTAAGCGGCTATTCGCAAACAGCTGATAACAACAGAATAAGGAAAAACTATTAATTTTAACAAATATCATGATATAGATTATCTAATTTTTACTCCGTTTAATTGACTGAAGCAGAAATTTAAGTTGAAAATCAAAGTTGATATAGTATTGAACTAACAATATTGACGTATTAACATGTGTAACAACTTTTTGAAGTATTAAAATGTATAAGATAGAAGAAAGTTTTGGGATTGGCACATCCAACTAGTTTTATAATAATTTATAGTGTATTTATAAATATAAATTGTATCATTTTTGGGTGACAAATATAAATGTATTTAAATAGGGAATATAAATGCTACATAGCTTTATTAAACACGAAAAAAAAATACACATTTGTAGTAGCCTTGTTCGTTAATTTTTTGTTATATGAATACTATGTTTATATCAAAGTAAAATACTCTAAAGAAAATTTAATAAGTGAATAACCTGCATAAGAAATTCACATACTTCCAGAAAAAACTGCTTATTAATGCGAGATCGAAGGTCGTCGAAATAAATAATATACACTCATACAATATTACAATAGAAGAAAAATTTTCCTTTTTGCAGGTGGGCGGGGGGGGAGATGAAAGGTCAACTCAACATCTAACGAAGCATTAGTTCCATTTATCTAAAATTACTAATAGAAATTACATTAAAAGAAAAGAAAGCAAGATTTCGTATAGGAATGCGGGTGCGGAAATTCAGCGTTGAAGCTGTAGAGGGCGCTGTTGAGCTCCGCGGATGAAAGCACATTGCTGGCTTGAATCGTGATTCCTTGTACATATTTCAAGCAACATCCGTCATTACACTAAGGCGGAGCTTGCCGAAATGTATGGCGCTGTGCAAGGAATTGGAGCGGCTGCTCAAAGGATATACGTGCAACGATTCCCGGGTAGGATTCTGCCAGATTGCGAACATTAGAACGTCTTCATCGAGAGTTGTGCACGATTGAATCGTCTTATGCTTCCAGGCATGATACGGGCACTGGAAGATATCGCAGAATTTCTGCAGTGGAAGTAGCAGTAAGTCCTTCAACACAGTGTTGCCAGATTGGGGACTTTTTTGTCCCCAGATTCTTGATTGTCACCGCTTTTTTGAAATAGAAATATTCGGCATATTTAAAAATAGATTAAAAATTCTGAAAAATATGGCGAATTGTACTATTTTAAAAAAGTCGTGACAGTCAAATAATCTGAATTAAAAAGTCCCCAATCTGGCAACACTGCTTCAACAAGCTCGAGAGAGCTATTGGTGTGAGCCATTTCCTTGCGCATCTCCATACATGAAATGCATGTCGGCAAACTCCGCTTTGGTGTAACGATGCATGTTGCTTGAAATCCGTGCAGGGAATGACGATCCAAGCAAGCGAAGAGCTTTCATCCGCCGAACTCAACAGCGCTCTCTACTTCCCCAACGCTGCATTTCCGCATCCACATTCCTATACAAAATCCATTTATTTAGGTCTTCTATACCTTCCCTTACATTTCTGACCTATAGTTTTGAAATACCGTGTACACACATATATATATATATATATATATATACGCATATATATATATATATATATATATATATATATATACGCATATACGAGTATATATATATAATTTGATTCAATTCTATACATAATATCACATACTTTTCTATGATACAAAGAGGATACACTAACAGACAGACATTTTGTAAAAACGTAGTTTTCGGGAACTGTTACTCCAAAAAATGTGTAAAGCTGTTGAAAACCGGAAGTCGAAAAAGAAATCGATTGCAATACTCTCTTCTATTATGGATACATGTAGAAGAAAATAAAAAGTAAATATGCCATATTTCCAGCATTTGAAAATTTATTTAAATAATTTAATAAACTTTAGAAACTTTTGCTACACACATATGTATACCTCACTACACACCAGTGTGCTGCGGCAAAAATATTTCTTGTGTAAATTAAGCAAATTTTTTATATGAGTTCATAAATGATTAGTCTTTAATGTATATTGTTCCAAAAAAATGATTTTTTTTTCAAGGACTAGAGAGTCCTAAATCCTTTTAACAAAAATTAGAAGTTAAAAAATAAAATTGATCATCAATTAGTTATTCGCTATTATTTTCATTTATCAGGATATGATCAATAAATATTTTTTCGTTAATGAATAGCCTGCAACTTCTTTTTTACTACCAGTTGCATACAGTTGCCAGCAAAAAAAGTTGTAAAAAATCTATAAAACATTTTTTATCATCTTTTAAACAAAACTAATAGCTGCCAGATGTTTTATTTTCTTCTTGATGTGATCATGTTATATTAGCAGAGGTCGATAATATTGATGTCTTGTACACTATAAAAATACTATTCGCTGAAGTATCGTTTAGATACAGAAGGCGAAATTGGGCTGTAGAAGATTATGTGTTGAACAAAAAGCAGGAAAATGCCTCTAGGTAAAAAATACGAAAGAGAATTATAAATTTTATCAAACGTTTGTGTCATTAATCTATATTTTAAAGTAAAAATATGTCCATGAGAACGCTGACGTCATATTGGCGGCGGCAACTCATGACCAATAGATTTCACATTTATTGCACACTTTTTAACTTCTAAACATCACACAATTTAAATTTTTACGCTATCGAATTTATTGATTTTTTAGTGATTTTTAAAAATAATTTTCGGGCATGGATTTTTGTTTTAAATATTATCTATATCGCGTAATATTTCATAACGGAATTAAAACTTCATCAAAAATAAATAAAATAATAAAATAGTATCAATAAAACACAAATTTAACAGACAGGCAATCGAACTACGCTCTTAAACCACTGAAATTACCATAATAAAGAAGACTGCTATAAGTACGGAAATCTTTGGCGCCTTTTAACTTTGAGCATGGAAAAAATAAGAAATAAATAATGAGTGACTGATACAAGTTTTAACTAATTTCTTGCTTTTCAGCTTGCTTTTATTATGGGATGCAATTTGACCAAATTTTTATGTAAGATATTTATTTACTAATATTATGTTGATTCAATTTTATTGTTGTCACACAACAAGTGCCTGTGGTATGCTATATTTTTACGATGAACATTAATGCGGTTTCTCAGAAGCTAATGGATAAAACTAAATAGTTCCCGATCCGGAGTTGAATGGTTTAATGCGGTCATTACGAGGAGATCGTGGAGCGATCACCATTCCCTTCCCTTAGAGGTCTGCACGGGCCGAAATTTCCAGGCCCGGGCCCGAACGAAAGCTATCTTGGCCCGGCCCGGTGTAAAAATTGGAAGTTCGGCCCGAGCCCGGCCCGGCCCGTTTGTATTTTTACAGTTATCGGCCAGGCCCGGCACAATTTCTAAAAATAAATAAATAAATAAATAAATAAATAAATAAAAATCCGTTTTTTCTCAACATACAATTAGGATTCTTTTAATAAATACTACATACATATTTATGGATACATTTTACAGTATATTTTACATTACTATGATGTTCGCAAAACAGAAAACACACAATAGTAAACATTAACGATTACTTACGGTGTTTTAGTCATCGTGTCTACAGACATTTCAAAATGGAAATAAGGATTCATTAAAAGATTAATGTAGTTCAGAATAAAGGATTAAAAACATGATAACTTTTGAAGCTGTATAATAAAAAGTATATTTGTGAAAATATTTCTCTCATTTTTAAGGCTTTTCTCAAATCCAAAGGATCTACATTTCGACACATTTATGAATTCTTTTCTTTTCGGAAAGGCGTAAGATTGGCAGGTATTCTTATTCAGAAGCTATGTAAATGTCGTTTCTTTTCATAGATAAAAGCAATATATCTTTCTGAAAATACTGTCAAAGTTAGCGTTTTCAATTGAATTTTCGGAAGCGATAGCACAGGAAAGGAGAAAAACGTACAGTGACGTGACAGGAATCTCTGTTATCTCTGTAAGTAATTTATCAAATATGGAAAAATCTATTCGTTTTCAAATACCTTCAATAGGCTGGCCTGTCAATTTTATGCCTTTATAGTTAAAAATTTTGTCAGAAAATGTGTGAAAGCTTCGCATTGTTGAGCAGTGAATATGAGAACCACCTTATTTCCAAAGATACTGTTAAGAGAAGTTCATTATCACTATTAAGGTATCCGCACACCTTCGGAAGTGATTTTTTGAAATTTTAATAATTTCCTCTTGTTATCCATTTTTTATAATGACATTTACTTTAGAACTTCGAAAAAAATATAAAAATTTTAGCAATTGCCCAGAAATAATTTTTTTAAGAGAAAAATAGTCAAAATTATGTCAAAAATTGACATTTCCGCAAAACATGATAACTCAAAAATAAAACAATGTATTGACATTTTGTAAATTGCATAATAAACAGAATAACTTTCTACAGGACTTAGACTACACACATTATAATCGCATCTCTATCTCAGATGATATGGCAGTTAAAGTACTAATGTAATGAAAAGTTCACAAAATTTGTCTCAAGTTTGTCATTTATACCAGTGTAAATATAAAACTATTTAATATATTATCATGAGTGTAGTCTATTCCCTAAAACAGCATTTGTAAAAGAAGTACAGAAAATTTCGTGGCATTTCATGCATAATTTTTTGTTTTAGGATGTTTTGCGTATAGTAAAAATATGGAACACTTCATTTTGAGAAAAAGCTGAAAATAGCTTTTAAACACCATTCAAAAGCTGTAATAGATGTAATTTTAAACGGCTGTAACTCGGGTTCTATTTTAGATACAGACAAAATTTAAGCAGATTTTGATAAACAAAAGATTCAATTTTAATATTATTGCAAAAATGAAAAATCGATATTTTGATCGAAAATTGCGTTTTAAAGGTGGTCGGATACCTTAATACTACAAAACACAATGACTGTTCTACACATCCTGAGATCGATTAAGACCAGTTCCGTCTTGGCACGAATCTGCTGAAAAAAAATTAAACTCGGCCTCAGACATCTTGTCCGTACTGTACGATGACTGTACGATGCCGATCACTACGATGGACATGTTACATATCTGTATTGATGTTGTTAAAATCGCATCGGCTCGTGACGCACATTTATACTTCTCGAGAAAATCATATTCATTGAAAATGGCTCGTATTTCGGCCCGATTAATTTTTTTGCCGGCCCGTTTATTTTGCCTGTCGGCCCGGCCCGCGGGCCGGGTATGGGCCACGGGCCAAGCCCGGGCCGGTGCAGACCTCTACCTTGCCTCCATGCACCATGTGACGCCTAGTCGCTACGACAACAACCCACCAGTCGAAAGGGACACACAAGATCAAACCTCAACAAAGAACTTCGTAAATTCTGTTTTGCGGCCAGATAATGTTCGTCCTGAGGACCGTTATGAAGTGCCCCATACTCTAAATCTATCTATTGGATAATATCTATAATATCTATTGGATAAATTAAAAAAAAATGCATTTGGTTAGTAATTAAAAATATATATCAACGTGGTGCGCTATTGAACGGAATATGTTTCATTCACTGATCTTTGTAACTCCAAGTTGAATTTAAACAAATTCAGACTCTTTTGTAATTGTTGGTATAAAACAGTCCTATTTAAATTAAAATATTAGATTATTATAGAGAAGAGTTTTGTTATGGCCACAACATACCTGTTTGTACAATGGTGGTTCAACAAGTGAAAATAATACTTTCCCTATTGCTTGGAAATTGGAATAGAAAGAAATGAAAAGGGGATCTTTTCCACGATCGTTGTGCTTTTAATCTAATTTTAGCGTCATTTTTCAAGAGATTTTACATAATATATCCTATGTCACTAATAATATTGTAAAAGTATCTATGTGTATAGCGAGGTGTAATGAGGCATTCTTTTTTGTTTTTAAAGGAATAAGTTCTTTTCGAAATATTACAAAAAATTTTGGAGTAAAAAAGAAAAGAAAAAAGTGACTGACATATATCTGCATTTATTTTTTTTTTCATTAACTTTGATGTAATAAATACATCACTTTCTGTTAAAAATCAATTTTGGTCCTCTTTTAATACTAGTTGCTTCAAGGTTAAAAAAAAAAGTTCTTTTTATCACTTATTTAACAAAACCAATAGTTGCTTGATGTTCATTTCCCTCTATAATCTGGATCATGTCACATTACCTGGGGTCAATAATGTTGACGTCACGCACTAAAAAAAGTTATTCTCTGGCGAGTCCTTAACACCCTAATTTCTTAATAACCTACATTTAAAAGTAACTATAAGCTATTATCATAAAAAAATACAATTAGTAATATAATTATTGTTGCAAAAATGAAATATAACAAAATTACATTGTAAAAAAAAAAAATCTTAATCTACAAACAATAATATTACCACGAACAAAAATATACAATAAACTCTTCAGAAATACCCCTACTTCTAGAAAGCAATCGTTATCTTTAGAAACTTCAGAAACCAATCAAGTTGTCATATTTAAAGAAGAATTTATAAAAACAAGATTACTTTTGCTGCCCGACACATTTAGAAACGTTTCTGTGAAGTTTTTAAAGTGTAATAATCAGTTTTCTCTAACCAGAACATTGGTGTTTAGAATACTATAAAATGTCTCCTAAGCATTTTCAATTGTGTAATTCAATTTATACCTACAAGAGTAACAATATAATATTAATGTCATGTTAATTTTATTGCTGTAAATTTACCATGCATGTCTGTGAAAATTATTTTTTGGGCGTAAAGGTGCTTACACTGTTAAAAATTTTGTAGTAGGTTGAACCAACTTTTGATGCTGCAGTAGCTGCCATCATAAGATCGTGAAATACCGCTCCAAGATTTGGAGCTCCGATTGAACCTTAGCTCCAAATGTTGGTTCAAGATTTCACCATCTTATGGTGGCAGCTACTGGAGCACCGAAAATTGGTTCAACATACCTCAAAATTTTTAACAATGTACTTGAGAACTGATAGCATCTACAAAGAGTATGTTACGGGATAAGAAAACTGATTGTTACACTATAAAAACTGTTCGGAAACGTTTCCGAAAATCAGAGGCAAAAACCTTCCCAGCAAAGGAGAAATTGCTGGCCAGCAGCAAGATAGGTGCTGGCAATGATGGAAAAGTGCTGGCGAATGGTCTACCACTGCATGACCACTGCTGGACAGCTTCAGTCTACTTTGCTGGTGGAAATCATCAGATAAAATTCTGTTGGGCCTCCGTTTTATCTCTTCCGCTGGCCCACCACACTATGAAAGTGCACGAACTTTTGCAGTATCATTGCTGGGAACCCTTACGCTAGGTGGTGTAATTCATCTAAGTTTAAAAAAAAAATCACTAATTGTAACTTTTATTCAAATATTTTAATCTGAAGTGTAAAAATATTTAAACAATTACGTTTCAAGCTTAACAAATAATAATTTATTAGACTTTTAATTATTTTGTCAAGTCAATATTAAAATAAAAGTTATTTTTATCACCCCGCGGTAAATTAATGAATTTGAACGCATCTGAAATGAATATCTTAACACAATTTAAGCTGTCAAGCTATTTTTTTTTAACTGTAAATAATATAGCACCACTGCCACCAACAAAATAAATAAGTAAATAAATAAATTCTTTATTTGAACACACTTTTTTTCTTTTTAAATCTGGTTTCACTAAGTTACAAATGATTTCGGTTTTCGTAATTTACACAGTTAAGAATCAACCAACGTATAAAATACATAGGATTTCTATACAATACAATAATTCCTATACAAGTTTAATGATTGGGAACGTAAATCACAAAAGAAACCAACTTGAAATAGTGTAATAAGAGCGCGAAAACAACGAGCCGTAGTAGAATATGCTGAAAGTACTTGTTCAAGGCCGATCACGAAAACCAAACAGCACCGAGCGTGGTTAGTACTCGGGAGGGTGACCACATGGAAATAACTGCAAGTTCAAATATTTCTATAGTCACTTCTATAGCTGCTGGTGAAATTAGCTCATAGAAAAACGGGCCATTATTCTGTAATACTTTTTCTATAAGTTTTTTTTATAGAATTCTATAAGAAATTTTTGTAAGGGAAAGTGCTGGGCCAGCAAAGGAATAGCAGTAGGATAGGTGCCAGCACTGCAGGAAAAGTGACCGATTGAAGTAATGTGATGGCATACTAATGCTGGCCTGCTGTTGGCCATCACTGATGGGCCACCAGCATTCCGCTCGGATACTTTTTTACAGGTTTAAGTAATGGCACCATTGCACTTTACTTCTGATGATAGTGCTGGCTTCCATCTTTTTTTCAGCTGATGGTTCACTATTTCTTTCTTTGCTGGGTTGTGTTTAGGTTTTGTCATTTTTAATTTAATTTTTTTTTTTCATTTTTTATTGATGCTTTAGTTGTTCTCTGATAACCACCAGAACGAGCCTATACCATGATCAAAAGAAGTATCAAAATCGAAGCATTTTTTCCAAACCTACTCGTTGATAGTCACTAAATACTACCTTTTTTCTGAAAGTCAGTTAATAAAAAATGACAATTTGTGTAAAATCCCTTATCATTCAGCTGCTTTTAGAGAACAACTAAAAATTTGCTCACTCTAACGCCGATGTCTTTCTGAATTTTTACGATATTTGACTAGATTTTTTTTATAAGTTGCTGCATAGAATTGACTGTTAAACTATGTAAAATGATCCTTGTTATCGTTCGCGCATGCGTACATAAAAATTATTTCATACAACTGCTCATATTTCCTAAAATATTTAATATATTTATATTCCAATTGCACTATATTATTTCTACTATATTTTGTCAATTTTTCTGAAATCGGCGTTAAATTTGGTTGAAAACCCTGTATGTTATAAGCAAAAAACATGCAAGAATTTTTTAATTTTTTTAAATAAATCGCTATATCTCTATTAATATAAGTGCTATTCTTACACAAAAGAATACACATATTGCACAATGCCTGTTTATTTATATTCGGTAGCGATAGGTCATTTCGTGCATTTTATTTTACAGGGTGATCCCAAGTATTATTATTTTTCTTTGATTTTTTGTTGGTCCCATAATTGTCCCCCTTATCAAATCGACATTGCTAAATATGAGATCATACCTGTTCTTTTTAATCCTGAAATTCCAGAAGAATCTGACAAGTATATTTCTAAATATTAGACAAAATGTCTAAAATTGAAAATTGCCGGTCATTAATGGCAATATAGTGTATATTTATATATCATTAAAACTCGTTGTTTGATTTTAGGTAGCTTTCTTTACAAAAAAGCTACCTATTGCAGCCGTTCGGAGGAAAGCGATTTCAAAAAATTTTGGTATATTTTCATCGATCATGACCCCCAGACCCCGAAATCACCCTCCGTTCAAAATTGATATATATATATATATATATATCTGACCTATGTCACACTGTAACTCCCGTAATTATGAACCGATTTCGATGTAATTCGGTGTGTACATAGTACATACCAATGTCTCCGACCGAGTTTGTTGGCCAGCTTCATCCGCCGTTTTGTTTCAAAATGGCGGCCATTCAAAATTTTTAAAAAAATTTAAAACTTGCAATGTGGTACCAAAAATTTAAAAATGGAAAAATATTTTTTTCTTATGTATTTGACCTTTATACAAAGATTCCGGATCAGTTTTTGTTTCGTCTATATCTTAAAAAATGGCTGAGTTATAGCATTTTGAATTTCTAGCGTGGCTGACATTTTGAAACGTCCTGAATTTTGTCACGCGATAAAAGGCGTATTTATGAACCGATTTGGATGTAATTCGGTGTGTACATAGTACATATCAATCTCTCGACCGAGTTCGTTGGCCAGCTTCATCCGCCATTTTGTTTCAAAATGGCGGCCATTTAAAATTTTTTTAAAAATTTAAAATTTGAAATGTGGTACCAAAAAATTGAAAATGGAAAAATATTTTTTTCTTATGTGTTTGACATTGATAAAAAGATTCGGGAGCAGTTTTTGTTTCGTCTATATCTTAAGAAATGGCTGAGTTATAGCATTTTGAATTTCTAGCGTGGCTGACATTTTGAAACGTCCTGATTTTTCTCACGTAATAACAGGCGTATTTATGAACCGACTTGGATGTACCTTGGTGTGTACATAGTACATACAAATATCTCGACCGAGTTCGTTGGCCAGCTTCATCCGCCATCTTGTTTAAAAACGGCGGCCATTTAAAAAAATTAAAAAATAAAAAAATTTAAATGAGATACCAAAAAATTTGAAAATGAAAAAGATTTTTTTTGTATGTGTTTGACCTTAATACAAAGATTCCGGAACAGTTTTTCTTTCGTCTATATCTAAAAAAAAATGGCTGAGTAATAGCATTTTGAATTTCTCTTGTGGCTGACATTTTAAAACGACCTGATTTTTGTCACGCGATAACAGGCGTATTTATGAACCTATTTGGATGTAACTTGGTCTGTACATAGTACATACCAATGTCTCGACCGAATTCGTTGGCCAGCTTCATTCGCCATCTTGTTTCAAAAGGGTTGCCATTTTAAAAAAAATTAAATTTAAAATTCAAAATGAGGTATTAAAAAATTGGAAAATGAAAAAGATTTTTTTTATGTGTTTGGCCTTGATACAAAGATTCCGGAGCAGATTTTGTTTCTGAAAATTTGTTCTTTTGTTGATATCTTAAAAAATGGTTGATTTATAGCACTTTGAATTTCTAGCATGGCTAACATTTTGAAACGATCTTGTATTTGTCACGCGATAACACACGTATTCGCCTATTTCGATGTAAGAAGGCATGTGGATAGTATACATCAACACCTCGACCAAGTTCGCTGGCCAGATTCGTCATCCATCTTGTTTCAAAATGGCGGCCATTAAATAAAAAAATATATATATATTTAAAGTGAGTTGCAAAAAAATTAGAAATTGAAAAAGGTTTCTTTCTTAATTATTTGATCTTGATATAAGGATTTAGGAGCATTTTTTGTTTGTCTTTACCTTAAAAAATGGCTCAGATATAGCAGTTTCAATTTCTATTGTGGGTGACATTTTGAAAAATCTGATTTTTTGCATGCGACAGCACTCCTATATATTAACCGATTCCGATGTGAGTGAGCATGTGCACAGCAATTACTAAGGTCTCGACCAAGTTCACTGCTTAGCCTCATCCACCATGTTGTCTTAAAATGACAGGCACTTTAAGAAATTGCCGAATTTGGCAGCCAAATATAAGTTACTTTAAAGAAAAGCAGCTTGGATAAAGCTGACTAATTTCGCGAAATTCTCATTCATTATATTGATAAAAATTAGTATTGAATCTCCTATATTCTGTTTCCACTAAATTGAGCTTCGTGTGTTTGCACGATATAAGTTGGCTTTTTTAAAATAAGGATTATGAAAGCTACCTCTTCCTCCCGGCACTGGCCGGAAGGACTTTTAAAAATTGCGGTTAGTGAAAAAGAGTATCAATAATTAATCTCAATGATTGCGATGAGAAAGTCTTCCCGGATTTGCTGTTTTTTTTCTTTTAAATTGATAACTGTAATTGATTTCTTTCATTTAATATATTTTTAGAATGGCGATTAACAATACTAAACATCGTATTTATATGAAAGAAAGCAATGATGCATTCAAATAAAGTTTTGAAACGTATTAAAAGTGATATTTTCGTACTGGTCTCGTGTTAGGATTTAACAGCCGAAGAAATCGTCAAAGATCGCTTTTTACAATCAGCCTTTTTGATTCAATTCTTTTCAGTGGTTTAAGCGCGAAATTCTATTACATGTCTTAATTTTGTGTTTTATTTATATTTTATTGTTTTACTTATTGATTAATGGATGTTTTAATTTCGTTATAAAATATAAGCTGGAAACAAATGATGAGCTATTTATATCAATTTAAGTGCAAACAGATTAAACTTTCGCAATCGTCTGCAGACAACAGAGATAGATTATATAAAAAAGAAAAAAAAATCATCGAAAATTAATGTCCTACTTCCTTTATTAATATTGATTATTCAGTACATGGAACTTACGAAATACTTAGCTTTTAGATTATTGAACATGTTTTTTATACATCAGTACACACAACTAATTTTACATTGCGTTAAAAATGAAAATAAACACTGATCGCAAACTATATCCTTAATATCTTTAACTCTTCAGATCCTACATAGACTTTACCCAGCAATAGTCACAAAAGAAAACCTTTTACACAAAAAACAACTTTAATGATCTATGTTTTTAATATAAACAACATCTTAAAAATATAATTTTTTCAAGAAGCAACTATTTCTTCACATATAAATTTGATGCAAATTACTACGCGAGAAAAATTGAAATGGGAGTTGAAGCGTTTCGGTTTATTTTGAGTAGAAATATTATTTCCATATACGAATTATAAGAGAAACTACTTTCGACTTCAGCTGTTTTATAAATGTTTGCCTGACGACATCTGCAGTTAATTTATCCCCCGAGGAAATAATTATTCGCAACACATGACAAACACTCTTTTCAAACGTTAGTTAAGTACGAAAGTTTGAAGTTTATTCAACGGTGAAATTTTCCTAATGATATCACGTGTGAAGAAGTACACGCGAAGTATATTTAAGCACATATGACACACATTTTTATTTTTGGCATTTTTTTCACTTATTGTAATGGGATGTATGATAAATGTAAATACTTGCTGCTGAATAAAGTCCAACTTCGCAAATAAAGTATATCGGTACACTAGAAAATGAATAAATATTAGCAATGTTAGGAATGACAACAATTTGCGATGAATGTATTGCATGGCTGATTTCCTGATTCTCAGCAAATTTCTGGAATACTTATTTCAAAATCTAAGATAGATTATATATCACTCATAATTTAAGTTCTACTGATTTTTGCATTAGTTGAGTTGAAAGTGACTGGTTAAAATGTGTCAGTTATAAGTTCCTTTTTTACTTGTTGAACACAGTATTCTAATATTCAAGTATGTGTTCTTGTGGATGAACACGATTTCTTTCAAACGGCAGTTCCGATTAACTCCCGTTTGGTGTATATGGTAGGTATATATTAATGTCACGAGAAATATCTAGAATTTCGTCAAAATTGGATATTTGAAACATGTTGAGACAATTTATAAAGAGAAAATCGAAATAAAATGTGACAATGTATAAGTGATAAATTTTACGGCGATATAATCAAGCATCAGTGGCTTAGAGGTAACGTCTATAGTTACGAAACGGGTGGTTCAGGGTTCGGATCCACCTAAATTCCATTATGTCAGGAATGTCATTTATATGAATCCAAGATATTAAGCAAAATGTTCTGCAAGTTGATTAGAGCCTTAAAAAAATTGAATTCTAAATATAATAAAACGTAATGTAACGATTCCGGTGCGAAGTCCGGTGCTATTCAATCATACGCCTCTGCGCAGTTGTAATTTTGATATAATTTTTATCTTGTTTTATTTTTGTTTACGCTGTGTAGTTTGGCCATAATTCAATTAATTTTTTGTAACTTTTGTAACCTCGAATAAAAGAAGAGTTTGTTTGCCTTGAAATGTCGTAATTTTTGTGTGCGTTATAAAATGCGTTTTATGTATTTTCTACAGTATTTTTAGATCAAAATTACTTCAGAATCAAACTTAATAGCAAGCAAAATCATCTTTTAATAATATTTTATAATTTTGACAAGGGACATAAATAACCGTTCAAAAAGCTACTCGAAAACAGAAGTCAATGATAAAAACAAATATGGAAAGGTGTGTCCAATTATAAAATAGAAAAGTAAAACTACATTACTTGTAACAATATAAATCAGTCTGTATGAGTTAGTGTTTTTGAATTGTAAGGAATTATGTAAATGGCTTAAATTGTTTAGTAATTTTATTTAAATTTACTTAGATCACCCCGACAATTTGAAGTTTATTCAACGATGCATTTCTTCTCGTGTTATCACGCGGAAAGACGTACATGATGAAATAAATCACAAACACACATCTACCCTATATATCTAAATTCCTAATGAAACGAATTTATGAAACGGAAGTATGAGACGGAAGTATGAATCGACTGATTAAACAACTGATTATGTTTCACGGCGATTTCTCCTAAAATATCGAATACTTTGCGATGAAATTAACACCAAAAATCAATATTGATCCGCAGATTTCAAAACTGGTATTCGAATTTTTAAATTCGAATTAGTTTTCGAAATATTAATTTTTTCTAATTTTATATACATTTTTCTAATGATGGCAACTCAAATTTTAATCAAACAGATATATATATTTTTTTCAGAAAAGGTTGACATGGTAACCCGGCTATTGTTGTTTATTTGATAATAAATATTTATTTACTTTTATTTCTTTTTACAAATTATATAAATTATTTTGTTCTATGATTATCAATTATTTTTTTGATAGTTCCTTTAGAAAATAATAGAAAATAATTAAGAAATACAGTACTATTTAGTTATTCCATCGACCAATTTCGCCAAATTATATAAATCGCCAAAACACTCGCCAAATTATACAAATTGACGTAATTTTTATTTTAAATAACGAAAGAACAAATAAATTAGTATAACATTAATAAATATACGAATAAAACGTCGAAATAAAAATCACTTGATGACGTAAACACGTGTAACTTGATTAAAGTCAAGTAAATGTGACATTTACGATCAACCATTATTGGCATTTAATCCTATAGTTTGGCGATAGATTTTTGGTCGTCGGGATATCTAAGGAATACCAAAAATGCATATGTGTAACTGGTATTTGAAAACGAGGTTTTCGCCAAATTTTCGTAAAAAAATTAAAATCACGCCAAACATGTAACCTCTATAACCATATCTGGCCAAATATTACCACTCGAAAAAAAAATGCTAACTGGCGAGTTGAAAAACAGCTATTGGCGAGATTTGCATCCTGCTAGCGTAACAGTACCTACAATTATTTGCGACCATGACAACTTTTATGTAGTTTTATTCGAAAAAAAAATTTGATTTTTTAAGCAAAATGGAAAATTTACGGTCCCATATTGGCGCGATTTTTTTTTACGCCAATGTCATATACGGAACAGGCACATAACTGGCACCAAAGTATCCTTATTTTGCTTCATATGGTAAGCCGGATGTTGCTGTTTATGCTGTTGATGCGTTCCCCAAACTGGCGTCGTTAAAAAATCACGCCAATATGGGACGTATATGACATCTTTGCCAAACTTTCAAATGAATGGCGAAGGGATCAGACCGTATTGGTTTATGGCAGTTGATGACTTGGACTGTTATAATATAGATGAAATGATGGCGACAGAATAATATTTGGCGACTTATCACCTGTGCCTGGCTAACATTAAAGAACCAAAATGGCACCTAGAGTATAAAAAGCGAAGTGGTTCGCCTGGAACTGTTGATGATAGTCACATGACTTACGCTATTGTTATAGAGATTGTTTTAAAATACCGGGAGACAAAGACTCTTATACTTAATTTATTTTATTTTAGCTTCTTTTTAAATGTTTAACTGATCCTCTTTAATCAAAAACGAAAACAACCATTGGATGTCTTAACAGCAACTGATTCGCCCTTAAATTTTTGCAATCAAAGGGAATTGAATGGAAACCCGTTTACAGGGAGATCTGCACAGCTTTTTTCAGTATAATTCAATCTCCTCTAATATTTTTAAAACCCATCAGATTAGCGTGTTTTTAGATTCTGCGGTGTCTGAACGGGGGATGGCGAGCGTAGCTTGCAGGGGGCAGAGCCCCCTAGTATGCATATATTTTTACTGTAGCATAAAGCCTAAATTCGAAGCATATTAAATTATCTTCATACACCAGAAAATTAATAAATATTATCAAAGTAACGAATGACTATAATTTGAGATGAATGTATTACATAGACGATTTTCATTTTCAGATCAATTTCTATCTTTTTATTCGTTGATTATAAATGAAATTGGTGACAAATATATGCATTTTTCTGTGAACTAAGGACTAAGTTTTCAAATAAACCAGAGCTAATAAATTTATAGCACAAAGTTAATTAGAAAACATTAAAAAATATTTAGAAAAGTAATGACAAATAGCGGTCAGCAATGAATATATTGCATGGTTGATTCAATCACATTTAGCGCGTTGTCAGTAGGCTTGTTTCGAAGATGGAAATAGTATAATGTACAACACAAGGTAATTCAAGTTTTTAAAAGACATTATTTATTTACGAAATAAATCGCATATTCTGAACTTCATTTTAAACTGTAATACAGTGTAGTGTAAACTGCTTTCTCATCTTAATCCCGTCAGGATTTGTGTCATTAACCCCTTCAGGATTTGTGCCATTTAACGACATTTTAATTTTCAATACCAGTAATTCCGTACATTATTTCCCTTTTATTTAATAAAAAAAATCTACGATTATTGAAAGGATTAAAGTTCTTTTATATTCTGTGAAACTTTGTTTACAACCTTCTCGGGCGCGTGGTCCTGAATCAACCTGGCCTCGGCGCAGTAGAATGACCGGGAACTTCCAATTCTGGAAGAAGACCAAGACCCCTGATGGGTGCAGGCCACCGATGGAACTCCATGTCCAGCCTGGAGACTCCGTTTCAGTGCACATTCACATGGATAGTCTGTCGCTGCTGTATCATCTTGTGGATATCCACTCGTATGGAAAGGGCGATGCTTGGGATAAGGATGTTCCCTTGCGTGGATGAAGGCAGGTGGATACTCTGGCAGTAGATGAACGAACGGGTTAGAGACGGCTGCCACAGTGTTCGGCCGGACCAGATTTTTTTGTTTATTTCTCTATCCCCATGGCCCTGACACCCAGGGTTGTAGTTGGAACCGTTACGCACGACGCGGCGGCACTAATTGTCTACTGTATCCTTATTTGACTAACATTTATGTTTGTATTGTTTATCTGTTTGTTTTGTTATATCTACTGGCTGGAATATCAAAGGTAGCCTGTACTCTATCGAGGACACCGTTTCTGGCTAGTGGTAGAGTAGTTTTGTGGTGATCCCCTGTAGTCCTCAGATAATGGGATTCTTGTGAGGTCTCACGTTTGCGGTCGATCATGTAAAGTTTGCTCATAACCAGACCTGTGACCGTATTCTGCCCTCATCGTCTCGGAAGACTTTTCGGTAATTCGTTTACGACTTGATAATTTCGCATTATCTCCCTAACGTTTTGGAATTCTTGCCGGTTTTCCGGTGTTGTTTTCGTCGTAATCCAGCCGACTGCTATAGGCAGTCGGAAAGCCTTATCTGTGTCGGTTTAAGATGGCGCTATGCAGCTCTTGTATATGAGGATATAGAAACCTATTTTTTGTTAAATGTATATTCGCATTGTATTATCGTTTTTTTTTTTTTCAATTTTATTATGTTTATTACAAAAATAATTTTACCTTAAATTTAATGTAAAATAATTGTGAGTGAAGCATAGTTTTTCAATTATTTGGTTAATATAGCTTGTATTTTAAAACTATATTAAAAAAAATATGATAAAATATATTAAAATATATTTTTGAGATTGAATCTTATTGTACTAATTCAAAAGTGTAATTACAAATAGTTTTTTTTTTTTTTAAATAATCCCCCGACTTTGATCTAAACAATACAAAATATATAATTGTAAATGCAAAATAATTATGAGTGAAACATAAGTTTCCAATTTTTTGGCTGATATAGCTTGTATTTTAAAGCTTGTATTAATCATGACTGAAGCATAATTTTTCCATTATATTTGGCTGATATAGCTTGTATTTTAAAACTAGTGTTTTAAAACTTGTATATAAAAAAAAAATTTCACGCTAAAATACCTTTTTGAGAAGATTAAAACTTGCTGTACCGATAGAAAAAAGTATTTACAAACAGTTTTTGTTTAAATAATCCCTTGATTTTACTCTAAGTAATAAAAAATATATAATTATAAATGTGAAATAATTATGAGTGAAACATAACTTTCCAATTATTTGGCTGGTACAGATTGTGTTCAAAATGATAATAATAATAATCCTAAAATATATTTTTGAGAAGATTAAAACTTATTGTACTAATCCAAAAATGTAATTGCAAATAGCTTTTCTATAAATAATTCCTTGATTTAACCCTAAATAATAATAAATATTATATCATTGAAAGTGTAAAATAATCATGAGTGTAATTTTTCAATTATTTTTGGTTGATATAGCTTCCATTTTGAAAATTATATTTTAAAGCTTGTATTAAAAAAACTTTCACGCTAAAATATATTTTTGAGAAGATTAAAACGTACTGTACTAAAACAAAAGAGTATTTACAAACAGTTTTTTTTATTTAAATAATACTTTGAGTTTACAATAATAAAATTATGTAATTGTAAATGTAAAACAATTATGAGTGAAGCATAATTTTTCAATTATTTCACTGATATAGCTTGCAAAGAAAAAAAAAGAAAAGAAAAGAAAAGAATAAATACATATATTTAAAAAGTTAGTTTAATAAAGTGTACTCACATAAAAAAAGACTTCATGATAAATATATATTTGAGAATATTAAAAATTACTGCATTAATTCAAAAGAGTAATTACAAATAGTTTTTGTTAAAATAATCCCTTAATTTTAATCTAAACATTAATGAAAATTATATAAATGAAAATGTAAAATAATTATGAGTGAAGCATAATTTTTTAATTATTTGGCTAATATAGCTCGTATTTTAAAGCTTATATTTAAAAAAAAAACCCACTTCATGCTAAAATATATTTTTTAGAAGATTAAAAATAGTATTAATCTAAAAGTGTAATTGCAAATAGTTTTTGTATAAACAATCCCTTAATTTTACTCTAAACAATAATAAAAATTATATACTTGTATCTTAAAATTTCGTAAATTATTTATAACTCACCACCAATTAAAACGTTACATACTGTTTATAGCGATCTATATCATTCCCTTATATGAATCTAACAATGGTCCCTTTCAAAAGGATCACAAACATACGTGTTCAAATCTCAGGTAAATAAACAAACCACTTGCGTCCTTGGAAGTGATTGCCGAAACTAGAGAAACTTCTGTAGTTTCTCTAGTCGAAAGTGGTTAACTTTGAAATGGAGATGTTGACGGTTGCTCGCAAATTCCGTTCGTAGGGCAGAATTGCAAACTCTTGAATGTAGCTATGAATTACGTGAACGTTTAATTCCACGTAGTTTTATTCCGTTAAGGGCAGAATACTGCCACTGTTCCGGCTTCTCTCCAATGTGTCTAGTTCGGTTCTATCATAGCACCCGGAGACGGTAGTAACGGACAGCGCCATAGCCAGGTATTGGCTGCGCACGCTATGCATAATTCTCCTTAAATTTTCTCTAAAAAATATATAACCACGAAACAATACAACTGAAAATTATATTCAGTACACAAATTATGATGGGGTCCTTTCTGTTAATATACTTTAACAGTTATCTTTTGAATTTTGTATTTGATTAAGATTTTTAATGACATGTTAAATATATTTAATTCTTTCTGGTTTAAATTTATTGTTTTATTGATCCAGTTTAGTTAAAATATGTGAAAGCAGAAGTTAAGTTTTAGAAAAACACGATTAACAGTTTAGAAATTAGCTTCAAAACTAGAAATCCAATACTTCAAATGTATAATGTGTGTTAAACATCGTTAATTGATTTTAATGCCGGTAAATTAGATTTATTTTAAAGATAATCGATTATTTATCCTTATCAACGAATAGGAAAATGTGGAGTAATTAAAACTTTCTAATTTAAAGAAATGGAGTTCTTTTATGAGCACTGAAATATTTGTGATAAAAAATGCAATACGATGATAATTAGAAAAATGTTTAGAGGCCATAATTTGGAAATAATTTGGCCTAACATAATAAAATTTTGCGGGCATAGGTTTCCAATCACTTTTCAGGTCATGGTTAAATTATTATGAACAGATTTTGATCTTATAAAACTTTATTAACTGAACAATTTTCACCTATTCTTGCATTAAAAAGCTCTTGAAATAATCTTATAATTTACTTCTTTTAATTGTTAAAATGTGTAACATTGAAAATTTAAAAAAGGAAAAAAGCTTTCTTACAACGTTTACATGTTTCGGTTCTACCCGTGCCATTTTCAAAACGAATAAATAATAATAGTCTAAAATACGATTTGAAGCGCCATCATTCATTTTTTCGCGTACTCTTTCAGATTAAGCACGTTATTTTTTAATTTTACTTGGATGTTTATTTCCAAATTTGTAACCATGCAGTATCTCGAACCACAATTTTAGTAAATTAAATTATGCTGCATCGTTACATATTGAATTTTTACGTGTTGCAATCTATATGATTTCTCTTATAATGGATGGATATAAAAATAGCAAATAAAGCCTTTGTGCAACAATATTAAAAAGCAGAAAAACCAACGTTTAAAATGCACAAATAATACATGAAAAACAGCAAACAGCTGTTTCGTATCTACTAGCGAGATTCTTCTTCAGTGCAAGATAGGGAAAAAGAAACAGCGTGCTAGAAAAAGCAAGGCTGAGCTTCCTCAGCTTTTTCTAGCACGCTGTTAATTTTTCCTTATCTTGCACTGAAGAAGAATCTTGCTAGTAGATTCGAAACAGCTGTTTGCTGCTTTTCATGTATTATTTGTGCATTTTAAACGTTGGTTTTTCTGCTTTTTAATGGATGGATAGTACAGATAGGAGGGGAAAATAATCTTACTTCCATCGCAAATTATTCGGATAGTTTTTTCTTGATATAATCTTACCAGGGCTGTGACGGTTCTATTATATTTTATATCAATTACATGCTCCTTTTTTCTAAACTTAAATTTTCTGATAGTCGTGCCAATACAGTAATTCTTTGATTGATCTGCTCTAATAAAATAGTATTTAATATGAATAATTCTCAAAATTAATTTGGTCAATTTTAGTGCAAATGATATTCTTTAATTTCAGAAGAGGTTTGGCTGCTAAGCAGAGATTGAAACGTTTAAGGAGAATGTATTTCAATTTCTCAAAAAAAAAAAAAAAAAAAATATATATATATATATATATATATATATATATATATATATATATATATATATATATATATATATTGAAGAGTATAAAGTTTGTATTTTTGCGAATAAATTTTTTGTGTTCAGGTTTCTTATTCTTGCCAATATCCACGATTAATTTATAAATATGCTGTACATTGAAAACAAGCAAGTCGACGAATATATCTAATTCATTATCCAAATTATTTTCAGCACATGCTCGTCAGTCTCGTCTTTTGAAAAATCTGTAGACTGAAATTTATATGTAAATAGAGAACGTGCATTATTCCGCATGGTAGATTGGTTAGGGACGCTTTTCTTGAAAACAGATCTGGCGATAGATTGATTTATTCTGGTTAACATTACATCAAGGAATAGACGAGTTTTATTATGTTAAATTTCAACAGTGGAAATCATTGAAAACAAGCAAGTCTACGAATATATCTAATTCATTATCCAAATTATTTTCAGCACATGCTAAAAAGTCTCGTCTTTTGAAAAATCTGTAGACTGAAATTTATATGTAAATAGAGAACGTGCATTATTCCGCATGGTAGATTGGTTAGGCACGCTTTTCTTGAAAACAGATCTGGAGATAGATTGATTTATTCTGGTTAACATTACATCAGGGAATAGACAAGTTTTATTATGTTAAATTTCAACAGTGGAAATAAAATTATAAGACGAAACGTAATTTTTCACCTTGATTCAAACATAAAATATATAATATGAACTTTAAAAAGTTCACTGTTTTACTTAAAAGGCGACTAAAATAAGGAAAGAGATGTAACAAGTTAAAAATATACATTTTATTTATTTATATAAAACTTCTGAGTACTTTCAAGCTTTTCCAAGCTCTTCATCAAAGAATATTTTAATAACTAATTGTTGTTTATTTATAGAAATACGTCACTTCGTTTTGAAAACGAAGCATTTTCAAAACGAAGTAAAACAGTGAACCTTTTAAAATTCATGTTATATATTCAACAGTGGAGTTAATGATATTGTCTTATTTTACTGTTTTTAAGTTTTCATATTACACATTTTAGCATTTAAAAATATATATATTATTACAAGGTGTTAATATTTTATAGATTTAGATATTTTTTTTAATTTCATGCTTCAGCGTGTTTATCATACATTTCTATATAAAACAGACAGTTTTAAATATTGTATAAGGATGATATCTGAAAGTAAATTTTCATTTCTGGTTAAGTGTTTATAGCTATAACTAAATTTTTGCATAATACGTGGAAGGCATAAATTCCATAGACCAAATGCAAAGCAATTGCAAAAGAATTGGTGCAAAAGAATTGGTAAGTACTACTGAGAATGAGCGTAAATTGCTTAAAGGTGTTTTTTAATTGGAGTTATGCATTTTCAAGCTACACTACATTTAGTATTCTAAGAGATGTTTGTAATTTTATACTAATAAAATAACAAATCATTCTGTGTCTTTGTGTGCTATGTATAGCGAAAACTACTGCATGTAGAAGTCTGAAAATTTAGATGTGAATAGTCCAAGACAGGTCCTGATGCACCTGAGTCTGAGATTTTTAATTTTTTAAGGGCTGGGGCTCCTGAGCCCCTTTAAGTTATTATGCACTAAATTGTTAATAACTTGCCCCCTTTTCATCCAATTTTCTTCGTTTTGGGAGACTTATCACCATTTAATGATTATCGCCTTTCTACATTTCAGTTAAGACCCTGGCCCTTTGAAGTTTTTGTGCAAATAAATTGTTAATAAATTGCAACCTTTTAATCCAATCTCCATTTTTGGAATCCCTTTTTTAGTTAGTTATTCTTGCGTTTTTACATTCCAGCTAAGACCCTGCCCCCACCCCCCGCCCCCTGTGGTGCGTAGGGCCTGTCCAAGGCCCCTTGGACTTTTTATTCGCCAATCATTTTTAATCCCCCTATTTTTATCATTTTCTCAGTGCATAATATTAAAGTTGAGTCTTAGACTGTTCTTCCAAGACCAATATCCTCATATTTTTATTGGTGCCCAAGGGCCCTTTTTTAAACATTTATCAACTTTTTGTGCATTTCTTTATTATTTTAACGAATAACTCATATTATTCACTACGCTTAATTTTGACTAATTGAAGATGTAAAGCACTGAGTACTAAGACATTTTAACATGTTTTATGTTAGGGCCCTGTTTTTAACTGTCAGTTGGCCCCTTTTGCCCCCCCCCCATTATAACTCCCTTAAAAATGGTCCGATTCAGAAGCTTTTTTTTTTCTAAGAACTTCTTAGGTCCACCGGCTATTACATGAGCGAAAAAAAAAAAAAAAAAAATTCAGGCTTCAGCTATCACCAATTTTGAATATTAATCGCCTTCTTGGGGCCCTTTGTGCAGCTTCTTTAAAAATGATCCGAATTGCTTGCAATTTTCTTTAACATAGTTGTTAGTTTAAAAGCTACTAAAAATATGTTTATGCTACATGCCAGTTACGTCCCTGGTCCCTTGGGCCCCGGTACAGGGCCTCTTGAAGTTTTTGCACCATACATTGTTAATTAATTGCCCCCTTTTAATCCGATCTTCATTTTTGGAACCCTTTTTACATTTAGTTATTCTCACGTTTCTACATTCCAATTAAGATCCTGAGCCCCCGTATGGTCCCGTAGGGCCTAGTCCCTTGAACTTTTAGTGCACCATGCATTTTTCATTTCCTAATTTTCTCCCCTCCTCAGTGCATAATTTTTAAGTTGAGTCTTGGACTTTTCCTCTAGGACCAACACCCTCAGAGACTACTGACCAGACCCTACCACCCGGGCATTGAGGACCCAGGTTAACGGGGTTTTTTGCCTGGTGCAGTGGTGCGATGTACTGAGGTACATACACCAGATCGCCGCAGGCGGTCACCCACCAGAGGTGATCCCAGCAAGTACAGGGGACGACTAATTGAGCTAAGTCGATGTGTCTAATTTATTAAGCGCTCTTTGTTAAACTTTGTAAGGCGCCGCACACCACATACTTGCCGTGCTAGATGAAATAGGTTTGGACAATTTTGCGCCTAATGGGTAGTAACATCTTAGCTGAAAGAGGGGGCAATTTTGAAGGAAGTTAAGACAATGTTAATAACACTAAGTTAGATGATCATGGGTAAATGAACTATATTGAAATGGCCGAAAAGCTAAGATTTACCGCAGAAGGGATAATTTTGGGCCGAGGTGCAAGGCAGACGAATCGCTGTAGAGGGAGACGGGAATTCACCTTTCTACCGTACCCCGCCGGGTAAAAACTGGCTCCGTGGGCTGTCCCATTGGAGCGGGTAGTATTTTTATTGGGGCCCTAGAGCCTTTTTTGAAGCAGTTACCCATTTTTTTTGTATATTTCTTTAAAATCTGATTCTAGCTAAAAATTCATACCTTATACTTAGTTTTGGCTAATTATAAATTTGAATCGTTAAATACTAAGACATTGTAATATATTTCCATGTTAGGGCCCTGTTTGTAACTACAAGTTGGCCCCTGTTGGACCCCATACTATAGCTCCCTTAAAAATGGTCCGATTCAGAAGCTTTTTTTTTCTAATAACTTCTTAAGTCCGCCAGCTACTCCATGAACGACAAAAAAAATTCAGACTTCAGCAACCTCCAATTTTTAATATTAATCACCTTTTTTGGGCCCTTGGTGCACCTTTTTTGGGCCCTTTTAAAAATGATCGGAATTGCTTGCAATTTTCTTTAATACATTTTTCCTCTGACTACTTTAAAAACTACTAAAAAGTCGCTTTATACACAGCTACATGCCACTTAAGTCCCTGGCCCATTAGGGGCCCGGTACAGGGCCCCTTAAAATGTTTTGCACCATAAATTTTTAATAAATTGCCTTTTCTTAATCATTTTCATTTTTGGATCCCTTTTGCCAGTTAGTTATTCTTCCGTTTCTTTATCCCAGTTAAAATCCTTTGGTATCCTAGGGTTCAATAGGGCCCGATCCGGAGCCCCTTGAAATTTTTGTGCGGCATGCATTTTTCATCACCTAATTTTCTCGCATTATCAATGCAAAATTTTAAAATTGAGTCTGAGACTCTTCTCCCCGGACCAACACACGTTTATTTTTGCTGGATCCTAGGACCCTGTTTTACGCAATTCCCCCTACTTTTTGCGCATTTATTTAAAATTTTATTCTAATGATTAATTCGTACCCTATGTTTAATTTTGACTAATTGAAGATCTAAAGTGCAAGAACTTAGACTTTTTAACAAGTTTTAGGTAGCTTTCTTTACAAAAAAGCTACCTATTGCAGCCGTTCGGAGGAAAGCGATTTCAAAAAATTTTGGTATATTTTCATCGATTATGACCCCCAGACCCCGAAATCACCCTCCGTTCAAAATTGATATATATATATATATATATATATATCTGACCTATGTCACACTGTAACTCCCGTAATTATGAACCGATTTCGATGTAATTCGGTGTGTACATAGTACATACCAATGTCTCGACCGAGTTCGTTGGCCAGCTTCATCCGCCGTTTTGTTTCAAAATGGCGGCCATTCAAAATTTTTAAAAAAATTTAAAACTTGAAATGTGGTACCAAAAAATTGAAAATGGAAAAATATTTTTTTCTTATGTATTTGACCTTTATACAAAGATTCCGGAGCAGTTTTTGTTTCGTCTATATCTTAAAAAATGGCTGAGTTATAGCATTTTGAATTTCTAGCGTGGCTGACATTTTGAAACGTCCTGAATTTTGTCACGCGATAAAAGGCGTATTTATGAACCGATTTGGATGTAATTCGGTGTGTACATAGTACATATCAATCTCTCGACCGAGTTCGTTGGCCAGCTTCATCCGCCATTTTGTTTCAAAATGGCGGCCATTTAAAATTTTTTTAAAAATTTAAAATTTGAAATGTGGTACCAAAAAATTGAAAATGGAAAAATATTTTTTTCTTATGTATTTGACCTTTATACAAAGATTTCGGAGCAGTTTTTGTTTCGTCTATATCTTAAAAAATGGCTGAGTTATAGCATTTTGAATTTCTAGCGTGGCTGACATTTTGAAACGTCCTGAATTTTGTCACGCGATAAAAGGCGTATTTATGAACCGATTTGGATGTAACTTCGCTTATACATAGTACATACCAATGTCTCGACCGGGTTCGTTGGCCAGCTTCACCCGCCATCTTGTTTAAAAATGGCGGCCATTTAAATTTTTAAGAAAAATTTAAATTTGAAATGTGGTACCAAAAATTGAAAATTGAAAAAATATTTTCTTCTTATGTGTTTGACCTTGATAAAAAGATTCGGGAGCAGTTTTTGTTTCGTCTATATCTTAAGAAATGGCTGAGTTATAGCATTTTGAATTTCTAGCGTGGCTGACATTTTGAAACGTCCTGATTTTTCTCACGTAATAACAGGCGTATTTATGAACCGACTTGGATGTACCTTGGTGTGTACGTAGTACATACAAATATCTCGACCGAGTTCGTTGGCCAGCTTCATCCGCCATCTTGTTTAAAAATGGCGGCCATTTAAAAAAATTAAAAAATAAAAAAATTTAAATGAGATACCAAAAAATTGGAAAATGAAAAAGATTTTTTTTGTATGTGTTTGACCTTAATACAAAGATTCCGGAACAGTTTTTCTTTCGTCTATATCTAAAAAAAATGGCTGAGTAATAGCATTTTGAATTTCTCTTGTGGCTGACATTTTAAAACGACCTGATTTTTGTCACGCGATAACAGGCGTATTTATGAACCTATTTGGATGTAACTTGGTCTGTACATAGTACATACCAATGTCTCGACCGAGTTCGTTGGCCAGCTTCATTCGCCATCTTGTTTCAAAAGGGTTGCCATTTTAAAAAAAATTAAATTTAAAATTCAAAATGAGGTATTAAAAAATTGGAAAATGAAAAAGATTTTTTTTATGTGTTTGGCCTTGATACAAAGATTCCGGAGCAGATTTTGTTTCTGAAAATTTGTTCTTTTGTTGATATCTTAAAAAATGGTTGATTTATAGCACTTTGAATTTCTAGCATGGCTAACATTTTGAAACGATCTTGTATTTGTCACGCGATAACACACGTATTCGCCTATTTCGATGTAAGAAGGCATGTGGATAGTATACATCAACACCTCGACCAAGTTCGCTGGCCAGATTCATCATCCATCTTGTTTCAAAATGGCGGCCATTAAATAAAAAAAATATATATATATTTAAAGTGAGTTTCAAAAAAATTAGAAATTGAAAAAGGTTTCTTTCTTAATTATTTGATCTTGATATAAGGATTTAGGAGCATTTTTTGTTTGTCTTTACCTTAAAAAATGGCTCAGATATAGCAGTTTCAATTTCTATTGTGGGTGACATTTTGAAAAATCTGATTTTTTGCATGCGACAGCACTCCTATATATTAACCGATTCCGATGTGAGTGAGCATGTGCACAGCAATTACTAAGGTCTCGACCAAGTTCACTGCTTAGCCTCATCCACCATGTTGTCTTAAAATGACAGGCACTTTAAGAAATTGCCGAATTTGGCAGCCAAATATAAGTTACTTTAAAGAAAAGCAGCTTGGATAAAGCTGACTAATTTCGCGAAATTCTCATTCATTATATTGATAAAAATTAGTATTGAATCTCCTATATTCTGTTTCCACTAAATTGAGCTTCGTGTGTTTGCATGATATAAGTTGGCTTTTTTAAAATAAGGATTATGAAAGCTACCTCTTCCTCCCGGCACTGGCCGGAAGGACTTTTTATGTTAGGGCCTTGCTCTTTACTATCAGTCGGCCCTCTTTGGAGCCTTCGTTATAGGTCCCTTAAAAGGGGTCCGATTCACTAGCTGTTTTTAACAACTTCTTAAGTCCTCCTGTTACTACATGAATGACAAAAAAAAATTCTCAGACTTCAGCTGCCTCCAATTTTGAATATTAATCTCCTTCTTAGGCCCTTTGTTACAACTTCTTTAAAAACTGTCCGATTCTATTACATTTTTCTTTAACATAGTTTCAGAGTCTTTTAACTACTTTAAAACTACTAAAAAATGTTCGGGCTAACAAATACTATGAGCTTGATTACTGCGAGGTTTGGCTCACTCAACTTGGTTTTCAATTGTCTCGGGCACGTGCGGAGCACTTCTACTACATGCTGCCTTAGGTAGTGTGGATCCAGATTGGAGGTTCTTTCGGAAAGAAGTTTGTTGAGAACACACTAGACGCTGCGGAAGGCAATGGGTGCCCCCGAAATTAGGTTCTTTTAAAAGAATTTGAAAAGATATAAAATCATACAAACTTGAGTTAAATAAAATCATACATAGTTCTAATATAATAGAATTGCAGTAAGCCGTGAAAATGTGTTCAATACGAAGCCGGTTATCACTCATATTTAAGTGCCCTCATTCGGCCCAAACAAGACAAGCACGCGAAACAAAGGCTGAATACATTGGACGGAGAGAAGTCTTCAAAGCGAACTGCACACAGACGTTCTGGGTTGAATAGTGACCTGTTTTAAACGGCTACAGGCTACTGGGATGCATTTTTAGCTTTAAACAAAACCAATATTTCCTCTCTACCTTTCTCTGAACTCTGTGGTGACGACTCATGCGCGATAGGTGGGGTTTTGTCAATCTCAGATATGCTTTTTATTCTCAGCGCGTTCTGACAAATACACAGCTTTGAATCTCATGCCACATATATATGTGCATTCTGAAATGAATAATGAGATAATTAAAACCCTGAATTTTCATTACGTACAGCCAATTTTGACAATACATTTGCATAAATATAGCAAATAAATCCTTTGTGCAAGAATTTTAAAAGGCAGAAAACCAACGTTTAAAAATGCACAAATAATACATAAAAGCAGCAAACAGCTGTTTCGAATCATTCTTCTTCAGTGCAAGATAGAGCACAACGTGCTAAAAGAAGAAAGGCTGTGCTAAGCCGTGCTTTTTTTAGCATTTATGAGGCCAGTTACCACTAGCCTCATAAATGCATTTAACTGTAAAATAACGATTTTCCTTATAATAAGATCTAGAACAGTAACACAGGATACTTTTAGAGATGATCATAGCAGTTGATAACACAAATCAAGGATTTAATTACTTTTAATTCTTTTTTTTTTTACTTTCTTCTATCTTCAATAAAAGAAGTTACGAATTCACACGATATATAGGTCAGAGGTCCCCCAAAACATGCCTATACAAAATGTCTGTCTGTCCGTGTGTGTGTTCGTGCATCCGTGTGTCTCCATTGTACCATCGAAAAATGTATAAAGTTATGCATAGAATTGAACCAAATTTTTTTGTATGTTTCTGGCTATGGCCAGTAGGTCCTCCTCTAATTTGGAAGTATTCCGCCAGAAGTGGGCGCTGTAATAGCGGTTTTGTGCCATTTTCATTATTGTACCATCGTAAATTGTATGAAGTTATGCATGGAATTTAACCAATTCTTTTGTAAATGTTTTCGGCTATGACCAGCAGGTCCCCCTTGAATTTGAAAATATTCTGCCTGAAGGGGGCGCAGTAATAGCAATTTGTGTGCCATTTTTATTATTGTACCATCGAAAAGTGTCTGAAGTTACACAAAAAAATGAACCAAATTTCATATTCATTTTTTTTTTTTTTTTTTTTTGCATCAAGCAGGTTTTCTTTTAATTTAAAAATATTCCGTTGGAAAGGGCGCTGTAATAGCGATTTTTGTATAATTTTCTCGGTTTTTTTAGTTTTATTAAATATTAACGGTTCGCATCCTGCTAAGCCGGCTATTCACAAACAGTGAATACAGATAGAATAATGAAAAACTATTGAATTTAATAAATATCATGATCGATTTTAACTCGTTTTTACTTCGATAAATTGACTGAAGCAGAAATTTAAGATGAAAATCAAAGTTGGTATAGTATTTAATTAGTAATATTGAAGTATTAACATTTGTAACTACTTTTTGAAATATTAAGAAGCATGAGATAGAAGAAAGTTTTAGGTCTGGCACATCCAACTTGTTGTATTCTACATTACTATGTGAATAACAAAACAAATAAGTGCAAAAACATAGCCTCATAAAGTACCAGATTTCGTATTATAACTACAACTTACATTTTGTTAAAATCGTATTTATTTATAACCCAGTTTCGGGATACTGTGCTCATTTATCATTATGCAAAGAAACATATTTTTCCCTTATCAAAATTGTTGAGAAAATCTTGAAATAAAAAAATAAAGTTCATCAGCACATCGCATTTTTTCCCTAGATAAAATCAGTAAATCATTTTCTACTAAGAAGCAACTTTTATCCTTTGTTAGTACAGTTGCTTCCAGTTTATATCCACAATAGGTGTAAAAAGGGCACTAAACTCTTTTTATCCCTTTAACAAAACCAATAGTTGTCTGATGCTTTACTTCTCTTTAATAAGGTTTATCTTACATTACCTGAAGTCGATAATGGGGATGTCAGGTCACGTACAGAACAAAAATGATTATCTCGAGTATGGTATAGATAAGTCAAGAAAACTGTTGCCAAACAACAAGCAGGAAAATTCTATTAGGTAAAGAAAGCAGACGATAATTAAGCATGCGCATTTATAACAAAGTTTTCATATCAGACTTTCTCACTTGAAAACACGTTTGTATTAACAGTAAAAATTTATCATAAAAATAAATTTATGTCCTATTAATAGATTTTATAAACGTGCTAGAGTGGCTAAAACTAATATATTTTTATAGTTTTTGGTTTAAAAGATATATTTTGCCTATCCTAATGTGTTAACGTTGTTCTTAAATCCAAATGAGCAACTTTATGACACAAGTTTAAATTCAATTAAGTTCGGAAACGCATGAAACATGAAACTGACAGCTGTTTTTATTCAGAAACTACGTAATCGAAAGACGTGTTCTATTGTTTGTTGAACGTAATAGATCTTTCAGAAAATACTGTTAAACTTGACATTTTAAATCGAATTTCTTACGAAAGGAGAAAAACCGGTTGTCACGTGACCCGAAATCGCTTATAACTCAATGACTAACTTATTTATCAAAAAACTGATAAATCATTTCGATTCCAAATTGTTTCGATAGTCAGCCCTGCCAATTTTGTGGATTTGCGCTTAAAAATGAGTTAGTAAATGTGTTAGAAAATTTTGGGCTTGTTGAGCTGTGCACTTGAGAACCGCTTTAATCCTTCATCTACTAACGGTACTTATAAGTACCATTAAAATAACTTGTTATAAAATTCATTTAATACATCGATTAGTTGCAATAACAGTTTAAAATGAGTTATAGATGCATTACTTTCTCTTGTTCCAAAAGAATTATTGGTTAGGCAAAACAAAAAATATTTTTAAAAGGATGATTTATTTTGCTCTGCATCTTTTCAGCTTTCTTAGCGTTGCGGAAAGGGGGGTGGATTTTTCTATTCGGAAATATTTCTATTGTAAGAACATTATATTTGTACATTTCCTAATCCCACAAAATACCAAGAAAAATATTTAAAATAGAAGATTTGACTGGGTTTTTAAATATTGCACAAAATCTCTATAAATTCAAATTTAATTAATCCTTCTAAATCCTCCAATCCTTCTAAAATCCTTCTAAAATTTATTAAATGATTATGTAAATCTACTAATGTAGTTTAAATAATTCACGAAAAATGCTTTAGAAGATAAATTTTCATGAATTCATAATTCAGTACATAAAGGGTAAAGAAACTCCGCGGACGAGGCAGATTTTTAAAACTTGCAATTGATAATCGCTTTATAAACTTCTTCGCCCTCTTCCCATAATCAAAGTATCTATCCAGTTTTCCACGTTTGGGGTTCATTTCTGTTTTATGATGTAGCTTACAAAAGATACATTTTAAATTAAAAAGAAAAGGAAAATAATATGCAATAATGATAAGAAATGAAAAGAACTTATTAATAAAACTATAAAAATAAAAAATGCACAAGGCCTTTGGAAATAACTTTATCTTTATTTATCAAACACTAGCAAACCCCGCGGCTTTGCTCGCGTAATATTGGAAATATGCCAAAAGATATTTATATGTCTAATTTTTATCAAAAGGTACTAACTAAATTTTTATTTTATTAAAAGGTAATATTTTATTTTATTAAAAGGTACTTATTACTTTTAGGAATAATTCAAAAATTACTATTTAAAACACAGTTTGACTAAACATCATTATTACACTGTATTAGGCAGAAATGAGACTTAAATTAATAAAATGAAATAAAACTAAATAAATGATAATTTAGAAAATATTTTGAAATTTTTATGCTCAATTAATACGCTCATTTCAGTATTCATTTGAAGTTTTGAATTTTTTAGAAACTATCTTCTTACATCTTAAAATTAACCATCATGTCGAATTCCAAGTCGTACCACCTCTTTCAACATAAAGGGCTATGTAGAAACAGGAACTGTCACCATTAATTTGCCAACATTAATTTTGAAATTGGTTTGTTATTTCCTAATATTCCACAGAAACGTAAATTAAAAAGCTTTTAAAGCCCTTTTTTAGAACGTTTGTTGTTCCTGTGAATCCCAGATGGTAGAATCACCGGCATAAAATATAGCCTGTGTAGGATCAGAGACTGTTACCACTGATTCGCAACTATTACTTTTATAATCCGTTTATATTCCCTGAAATTGCATAGAATCGTAATTTAGGACTTTTTTAGAATGATTTTCGCACCTCCCCTTCGCTTCAGCCCTTTTTAAATCGAATTTATTTTCGACGTTCCTTCGAGGGCATTTATGTTTTATAAGTAACTACCATGTCATATTTAAAGTTTCTAGCCTTTTCAGTATCACAGAAATCGCAATTTAGAAAGTTTTTAGCTCCTGCAATCCTCTGGTGGTAGTGGAACAGACGTAAAATATAGCTTATGTTTGAGCAGGTTCTATCACCGAAATTTATCATCATTATTTTTTTAATCGGTTTGGTAATTTATAAGTCTGCTTAAAAATTGTAATTTATAACGCTTTTCCCTAACTTCATTTTTTTTTAATTTGGAATTTTCTTTCGACTGTTCTTAGAAAGCAGTTGCATCTTGTAAGTAAATATCATGCCATACTTCAAAGTGTTAGACCCCTCAGTTGTGCAAAAAATGTAAATTAGAACATGTTTTGCTTTTGCAACCCTCAGATGGTAGTGACAGCAACATAAAATATAACCTATGTTATAGGAGGACTGTCACCATTGATTTGCAACCATTACTTTTGAAACAGCTTTGGAATTTCCTGAGATTGAGTAGAAATCGCAATTTAGAATGTTTTTAGAACGCTTTTCGCGCATTTTCACCGCTTTTTAAATTTCCAATTTTTTCGAAACTGTTCTTAAAGATCATTTATAGCTAATAAATATGTACCTTGCCTAATTTTAAGTTGCTATCCCCTACCGATCACAAAAATCGAAATTTAGAACGCTTTTTTGCTCCTGCAACGTCTTGGTGATGGTGATACCGACATAAAATAGCGTCTATGTTAGAGCAGAGGCTGTCAGCATCAATTTCCTACCATTACGTTTGAAATCAGACTCATTCTTCCTGAGATATTGCCGACAAATCGGCATCTAGAACGTTTTTAGAACGCTTTTCGCGCATTTTGCTCCTGCATCTCCTCTGGTGTAGTGGAAAAAGATATAAAATATAGCCTATCTTGGAGCAAGATCTGTCACCATCATTTTTACACCATTATATTTGAAATCGGTTCAGTACTTCCTGAGATTGCATAGAAATCGCAATTTAGAAAGTTTTTTATAGCGCTTTTTGCGCATTTTGACCCCCTTTTAAATTTCGATTTTTTTAGGAAATGTCCTTAGAGATCATTGATATCTTATAACTAACTACAATTCCAAATTTCACGATTCTAGGCCAATCCGTAACGCAAAAACCGCAATTTAGAACGTTTTTTGCTCCTGCACCACCTTTGGGGTAGTGGCACGGACATAAAACATCGCCTATGTTGGAGCAAGGGTTTTCACCATCATTTTAATGCCATTATTTTTTTAGATCGGTTTAATATTTCCTGAGATTGTGTAGAAACCAACATTGGAACATTTTTTAGAACGCTTTTCGCGCATTTTCACTCCTTTTAAATTTCGAATTGTTTAAGAACTGTTCTTAGAAATCCTTTATATCTAATAAGTAGCTAATATTTCAAATTTCATATTTCTAGGCCCTTCGGTAACGCAAAAATTGGATTTTTAGAACGTTTTTTGCTCCTGCACCCCCTTTGGGGTAGTGGCACCGACATAAAACATAGCCTATGTTGGAGCAAGGGTTGTCACCGTCATTTTGACTATTTTGACACCATTATTTTTTAAATCGGTTTGGTATTTCCTGAGATTGTGTAGAAACCACCATTTAGAACGTTTTTTAGAACGATTTTAGCGTATTTTCACCCTTTTCAAATTTCGAATTGCTTAAGAACTGTTCTTAGAAATCCTTTATATCTAATAAGTAGCTAATATTTCAAATTTCATATTTCTAGGCCCTTCAGTAACACATAAATCGCATTTTTAGAACGTTTTTTGCTCCTGCACCCCCTTTGGGGTAGTGACGCCGGCATAAAACATAGCCTATCTTGGAGCAAGCGTTGTCACCATCATTTTGACACCAATATTTTTTAAATCGGTTTATATTTCCTGAGATTGTGTAGAAACTTCCATTTAGAACGTTTTTTAGAACGCTTTTTGTGCATTTTCACCCCTTTTAAATTTCAAATTGTTTAAGAACTGTTCTTAGATATCATTTATATCTTATAAGTAACTAATATTCAAAATTTCATATTTCTAGGCCCATCAGTAACGCTAAAATCGCATTTTTAGAACGTTTTTTGCTGCTACACACCCCCCCCCTTTGGGGTAGTGGCACCGACATAAAACATAGCCTATCTTGGAGCAAGCGTTGACACCGTCATTTTGACACCAATACTTTTTAAATCGGTTTGGTATTTCCTGAGATTGTGTAGAAACTACCATTTAGAACGTTTTTTAGAACACTTTTTGTGCATTTTTAACCCTTTTAAATTTCGAATTGTTTAAGAACTGTTCTTAGACATCATTTATATCTTATAAGTAACTAATATTCAAAATTTCATATTTCTAAGCCCTTCAGTAACGCTAAAATCGCATTTTTAGAACGTTTTTTGCTCCTACACCCCCTTTGGGGTAGTGGCACCGATATATGATATAGCCTATGTTCTAAGTTGGACTGACACCATAATTTTGATACCATTACTTTTGGAATCGGTTCGGTAGTTCCAGAGCTTATCTCCGACAAATAAACAATTTTTTCCTCTTTATAATAGGAGTATAGAAAAAGAAGACGAGGAGAAAATACTTTGAAATCTGGAGCAGGAATCTCAGAAAAAGATTTTCCTTATCCTGCTTTCAAAGAGGTAGCACGTCTTATATCCGCCTGAAGAAGGAAGTCAATGATCATTCGAAAAGACCTCACGCATTTATTGTTTACTAGCAAACCCCGCGGCTTTGCTCGCGTAATATTTGAAATATGCCAAGTGATATTTATGTGTTTAATTTTTATTAAAAGAAATTATACTTTTAGGAATAATTCAAAAATTACTATTTAAAACACAGTTTGACTAATCTTCATTATTACACTGCATTAGGCAAAAATGAGACTTAAATTAATAAAAAGAAATAAAACTACATAAATGATAATTTAGAAAATATTTTGAAACATTTATGCTCAATTAATACGCTCATTTCAGTATTCATTTGAAGTTTTGAATTTTTTAGAAACCAAATTCTTACATCTTAAAATTAACCATGTCAAATTCCAAGTCCTACCACCTCTCTCAACATAAAGGGCTATGTTGAAATAGGAACTGTCACCATTAATTTGCCAACATTAATTTTGAAATCGGTTTGTTATTTCCTAATATTCCACAGAAACGTAATTTAGAAAGCTTTTAAAGGCCTTTTCTAGAACGTTTGTTATTCCTGTGAACCCCAGGTGGTAGAATCATCGGTATAAAATATAGCCTGTGTAGGATCAGAGACTGTTACCATTGATTCGCAACTATTACTTTTATAATCGGTTTATATTCCCTGAAGTTGCATAAAAATCATAATTTTGGACTTTTTTAGAATGCTTTTCGCACCTCCCCTTCGCTTCACCCCTTTTTAATTAGAATTTATTTTCGACAGTCCTTCGAGGACATTTATATTTTATAAGTAACTACCATGCCATATTTAAAGTTTCTTGTCTTTTCAGTATCACAGAAATCTCAATTTAGAATTTTTTAGCTCCTGCAACCCTCTGGTGGTAGTGGCACAGACATAAAATATAGCTTATGTTTGAGCACGTTCTATCACCAACAATTTGTCATCATTATTTTTTTTAATCGGTTTGGTATTTGATAAGATTGCATAAAAATTTTAATTTATAACGCTTTTCGCTCACTTCATCTTTTTAAATTTGGAATTTTCTTTCGCCTGTTCTTAGAAAGCAGTTGCATCTTGTAAGTAAATACCATGCCATACTTCAAAGTGTTAGACCCCTCAGTTGTGCAAAAAACGCAAATTAGAACATGTTTTGCTTTTGCAACCCTCAGATGGTAGATACAACAACATAAAATATAACGTATGTTATAGCAGGGACTGTCACCATTGATTTGCAACCATTACTTTTGAAATAGCTTTGGTATTTCCTGAGATTGAGTAGAAATCGCAATTTAGAACGCTTTTAGAAAGCTTTTCGCGCATTTTCACCCCTTTTTAAATTTCGATTTTTTTTCGAAACTGTTCTTAAAGATAATTTATATCTAATAAATATGTACCTTGCCTAATTTTAAGTTGCTAACCCCTACCGATCACAAAAATCGAAATTTAGAACACTTTTTAGCTCCTGCAACGTCTACGTGATAGTGATACCGACATAAAATAGCGTCTATGTTAGAGCAGAGGCTGTCTGCATCAATTTCTTACCATTACTTTTGAAATCAGTTTGATTCTTCCTGAGATATTGGTGACAAATCGGCATTTAGAGCGTTTTTAGAACGCTTTTCGCTCATTTTGCTCCTGCATCTCCTCTCGGGTAGTGGAAACAGATATAAAATATAGCCTATCTTGGAGCAAGATCTGTCACCATCATTTTAACACCATTATATTTGAAATCGGTTCAGTATTTCCTGAGATTGCTAGAAATCGCAATTTAGAACGTTTTTTACAACGCTTTTTGCGCATTTTGACCCCCCTTTTAAATTTCGACTTTTTTAGGAAATGTCCTTAGAGATCATTATATCTTATAACTAACTACCATTCTAAATTTCACGATTCAAGGCCCTTCCGTCACGCAAAAACCGCAATTTAGAACGTTTTTTCTCCTGCACCCCCTTTGGGGTAGTGGCAACGACATAAAACATAGCCTATGTTGGAGCAAGGGTTATCACCATCATTTTGACGCCATTATTTTTTAATCGGTTTGGTATTTCCTGAGATTGTGTAGAAATCACCATTTAGAACGTTTTTTAGAACGCTTTTCGCGCATTTTCACACCTTTTACAAATTGTTTAAGAACTGTTCTTAGAAATCCTTTATATCTAATAAGTAGCTGATACTTCAAATTTCATATTTCTAGGCCCATCAGTAATACACAAATCGCATTTTTAGAACGTTTTCTGCTCCTACACCCCCTTTGGGGTAGTGGCACTGACATAAAACATAGCCTATCTTGGAGCAAGGGTTATCACCATCATTTTGACACCAATATTTTTTAAATCTGCTTGGTATTTCCTGAGATTATGTAGAAACTATCATTTAGAACGTTTTTTAGAACGCTTTTTGTGCATTTTCACCCCTTTTAAATTTCGAATTGTTTAAGAACTGTTCTTAGACACCATTTATATCTTATAAGTAACTAATATTCGAAATTTCATATTTCTAGGTCCTTAAGTAACACAAAAATCGCATTTTCAGAAAGTTTTTTGCTCCTGCACCCCCTTTGGGGTAGTGGCACCGACATAAAATATAGCCTATGTTCTAAGTTGGACTAACACCATCATTTTGATACCATTTCTTTTGAAATCGGTTTGGTATTTCCTGAGATTATGTAGAAACTACTATTTAGAACGTTTTTTAGAACGCTTTTTGTGCATTTTCACCCCTTTTAAATTTCGAATTGTTTAAGAACTGTTCTTAGACACCATTTATATCTTATAAGTAACTAATATTCCAAATTTCATATTTCTAGGCACTTCAGTAACGAAAAAATCGCATTTTTAGAAAGTTTTTTGTTCCTGCACCCCCTTTGGGGTAGTGGCACCGACATAAAATGTAGCCTATGTTCTAAGTTGGACTAACACCATCATTTTGATACCATTACTTTTGAAATCGGTTTGGTATTTCCTGAGATTATGTAGAAACTACCATTTAGAACGTTTTTTAGGACACTTTTTGTGCATTTTCACCCCTTTTAAATTTCGAATTGTTTAAGAACTGTTCTTAGACACCATTTATATCTTATAAGTAACTAATATTCCAAATTTCATATTTCTAGGCACTTCAGTAACAAAAAAATCGCATTTTTAAAACGTTTTTTGTTCCTGCACCCCCTTTGGGGTAGTGGCACCGACATAAAATGTAGCCTATGTTCTAAGTTGGACTAACACCATCATTTTGATACCATTACTTTTGAAATCGGTTTGGTATTTCCTGAGATTATGTAGAAACTACCATTTAGAACGTTTTTTAGAACACTTTTTGTGCATTTTCACCCCTTTTAAATTTCGAATTGTTTAAGAACTGTTCTTAGACACCATTTATCTATACTCCTATTATAAAGAGGAAAAAATTGTTTATTTGTCGGAGGTAAGCTCTGGAACTACCGAACCGATTCCAAAAGTAAAGGTATCAAAATGATGGTGTTAGACCAACTTAGAACATAGGCAATATTTTATGTCGGTGCCACTACCCCGAAGGGGGGTGCAGGAGCAAAAAACGTTCTAAAAACGCGATTTTCGCGTTACTGAAGGGCCTAGAAATATGAAATTTGGAATATTAGTTACTTATAAGATATAAATGATATCTAAGAACAGTTCTTAAACAATTTGAAATTTAAAAGGGGTGAAAATGCACAAAAAGCGTTCTAAAAAACGTTCTAAATGGAAGTTTCTACACAATCTCAGGAAATATAAACCGATTTAAAAAATATTGGTGTCAAAATGATGGTGACAACGCTTGCTCCAAGATAGGCTATGTTTTAGGTCGGTGTCACTACCCCAAAGGGGGTGTAGGAGCAAAAAACGTTCTAAAAATGCAATTTTAGCGTTACTGAAGGGCCTAGAAATATGAAATTTTGAATATTAGTTACTTAGAGGATATAAATGATGTCTAAGAAAAGCTCTTAAACAATTCGAAATTTGAAAGGGGTGAAAATGCGCAAAAAGCGTTCTAAAAACGTTCTAAATGGTAGTTTCTACACAATCTCAGGAAATACCAAACCGATTAAAAAAATATTGGTGTCAAAATGATAGTGACAACGTTTGCTCTAAGATAGGCTATATTTTATGTCGGTGCCACTACCTCAAAGGGGGTGTAGGAGCAAAAAACGTTCTAAAAATGCGATTTATGTGTTACTGATGGGCCTACAAATATGAAATTTGAAGTATCAGTTACTTATTAGATATAAAAGATTTCTAAGAACAGTTCTTAAACAATTCGAAATTTAAAAGGGGTGAAAATGCGCGAAAAGCGTTCTAAAAACCGTTCTAAATGGTAGTTTCTACACAATCTCAGGAAATACCAAACCGATTTAAAAAATAATGGCGTCAAAATGATGGTGAAAATCCTTGCTCCAACATAGGCTATGTTTTTTGTCGGTGCCACTACCCCAAAGGGGCTGCAGGAGAAAAACGTTCTAAATTTCGGTTTTTGCGTGACGGAAGGGCCTTGAATCGTAAAATTTAGAATTGTAGTTAGTTATAAGATATCAATGATTTCTAAGGACATTTCCTAAAAAAATCGAAAATTAAAAGGGGGTCAAAAAACGCAAAAAGCGTTGTAAAAAAGTTCTAAATTGCAATTTCTATGCAATCTCAGGAAATACTGAACCGATTTCAAATATAATGGTGTTAAAATGATGGTGAAAGATCTTGCTCCAAAATAGGCTATGTTTTATGTCGGTGCCACTACCCCAAAGGGGCTGCAGGAGAAAAATGTTCTAAATTGCGGTTTTTGCGTGACGGAAGGGCCTTGAATCGTAAAATTTAGAATGGTAGTTAGTTATAAGATATCAATGATTTTTAAGGACATTTCCTAAAAAAATCGAAATTTAAAAGGGGGTCAAAATACGCAAAAAGCGTTGTAAAAAAGTTCTAAATTGCAATTTCTATGCAATCTCAGGAAATACTGAACCGATTTCAAATATAATGGTGTTAAAATGATGGTGAAAGATCTTGCTCCAAAATAGGCCATATTTTATATATGTTTCCACTAACCCAGAGGAGATGCAGGAGCAAAATGAGCGAAAAGCGTTCTAAAAACGTTCTAAATGCCGATTTGTCGGCAATATCTCAGGAAGAAGGAATCTTATTTCAAACGTAATGGTAGGAAATTGATGCTGACAGCCTCTGCTCTAACATAGACGGTATTTTATGTCGGTATCACAATCACCAAGACGTTGCAGGAGCTAAAAAGCGTCCTAAATTTCGATTTTTGTGATCGGTAGGGGCTAGCAACTTAAAATTAGGCAAGGTGCATATTTATTAGGTATAAATGATTTTTAAGAACAGTTTCGAAAAAATTGGAAATTTAAAAAGGAGTGAAAATGCACGAAAAGCGACCTAAAAACGTTCTAAATTGCGATTTCTACTCAATCTAAGGAAATACCAAAGCTATTTCAAAAGTAATGGTTGCAAATCAATGGTGACAGTCCCTGCTATAACATAGATTATATTTTATGTTGCTGTCACTACCATCTGAGGGTTGCAAAAGCAAAACATGTTCTAATTTGCGTTTTTTGCTCAACTGAGGGGTCTAACACTTTGAAGTATGGCATGGTATTTACTTACAAGATGCAACTGCTTTCTAAGAACAGCCGAAAGAAAATTCTAGATTTAAAAAAATGAAGTCAGTGAAAAGCGTTTTAAATTACAATTTTTAAGCAAACTTATAAATTATCAAACCGATTAAAAAAATAATGATGACAAATTTTGGTGATAGACCTTGCTCAAATATAAGCTATATTTTATGTCTGTTCCACTACCACCAGAGGGTTGCAGGAGCTAAAAACTTTCTAAATTGCGATTTCTGTGATACTGAAAAGGCTAGAAACTTTAAATATGACATACTCATATTATAAAGACGTAAAAATTGTTTATCTGTAGGAGGTAAGCTCAGGAACTACCGAACCGATTCCAAAAATAATGGTATCAAAATGATGGTGTTAGTCCAACTTTGAACATAGGCTATACCCTATGTCGGTGACACTGGCCAAAAGGGGGTGCAGGAGCAAAAAACGTTCTAAAAATGAGATTTTTGTGTTACTGAAGGGCCTAGAAATAGGAAATTTGGAATATCAGCTACTTATTAGATATAAAAGATTTCTAAGAACAGTTCTTAAACAAATCGAAATTTAAAAGGTGTGAAAATGGGCGAAAAGCGTTCTAAAAAACGTTCTAAATGGTGGTTTCTACACAATCTCAGGAAATACCCAACCGATTTTAAAAATAATGGCGCCAAAATGATGGTGACAACCCTTGCTCCAACATAGGCTATGTTTTATGTCGGTGCCACTACCCCAAAGAGGGTGCAGGAGCAAAAACCGTTCTAAAAATGCTATTTTTACGTTACTGAAGGGCCTAGCAATATGACAGTTGGAATATTAGCTACTTATTAGATATAAACGATTTCTAAGAACAGTTCTTAAACAATTCGAAATTTAAAAGGGGTGAAAATGTGCAAAAACCGTTCTAAAAACGTTCTAAATGGTGGTTTCTACACAATCTCAGGAAAAACCAAACCGATTTAAAAAATAACGGTGTCAAAATGATGGTGACAACACTTGCTCCAACTTAGGCTATGTTTTATGTCCGTGCCACTACCCCAAAGGGAGTGCAGGAGCAAAAAATGTTCTAAAAATGCGATTTTTGCGTTACTGAAGGGCCTAGAAATATGAAATTTGGAATATTAGATACTTATTAGATAAAAAGGATTTCTAAGAACAGTTCTTAAGCAATTCGAAATTTAAAAAGGGTGAAAATGCGCGAAAAGCGTTCTAAAAAATGTTCTAAATGGTGGTTTCTACACAATCTCAGGAAATAGCAAACCGATTTTAAAAATAATGGCGTCGAAATGATGGTGAAAATCCTTGTTCCAACATAGGCTATGTTTTATGTCGGTGCCACTACCCCAATGGGGGTGCAGGAGCAAAAAACGTTCTAAATTGCGGTTTTTGCGTTACAGAAGGCCCTAGAATCATGAAATTTGGAATGGTAGTTAATTATAAGATATCGATATCTAAGGACATTTCCTAAAAAAATTGGAATTTAAAAGGGGTCAAAATGCGCAAAAAGCGTTGTAAAAAACGTTCTAAATTGCGATTTCTATGCAATCTTAGGAAGTACTGAACCTATTTCAAATATAATGGTGTAAAAATTATGCTGACAGATGTGGCTCCAAGTTAGGCTATATTTTACATCTGTTTCCACTACCCCAGAGGAGATGCAGGAGCAAAAATCTCAGGAAGAATCAAACTGATTTCAAAATAAATGGTAGGAAATTGTTGCTGACAGACTCTGCTCTAACATAGACGCTATTTTATAACGGTATCACTATCACCTAGACGTTGCAGGAGCAAAAAAGCGTTCTAAATTTCGATTTTTGTGATCGGAACGGGCTAGCAACTTAAAATTAGGCAAGGTACATATTTATTAGATATAAATGATCTTTAAGTACAGTTTCGAGAAAATTAGAAATTTAAAAAGGTGTGAAAATGCACGAAAAGCGTTCTATAAACGTTCTAAATAGCGATTTATACTCAGTCTCAGGAAATACCAAAGCTATTTCAAAAGTAATGGTTGCAAATCAATGGTGATAGTCCCTGCTGTAACATGGGTTATATTTTATGTTGATGTCACTACCATCTGAGGGTTGCAAAAGCAAACATGTTCTAATTTGCGTTTTTTGCACAACTGAGGGGTCTAACACTTTGAAGTATGGCATGGTATTTACTTACAAGATGCAACTGCTTTCTAAGAACAGTCGAAAGAAAAGTCCAAATTTAAAAAGATGAAATAAGCGAAAAGCGTTTTAAATTACAATTTTTATGCAATCTTATTAAATACCAAACCGATTAAAAAAATAATGATGCCAAACTGTTGGTGTTAGAACCGGCTCAAGCATAAGCTATATTTAATATCTGTGCCACTATCACCAGAGGCTTGCAGGAGCTAAAAACTTTCTAAATTGCGATTTCTATGATACTGAAAAGACTAGAAACTTTAAATATGACATGGTAGTTACTTATAAAATATAAATGCCCTCGAAAGACTGTCGAAAATAAATTCGAATTAAAAAGGGTTAAGCGAACGGGAGGTGTGAAAAGCATTCTAAAAAAGTCCTAAATTACGATATCTATGCAATTTCAGGGAATATAAACCGATTATAAAAGTAATAGTTGCGAATCAATGGTAACAGTCTCTGATCCTACACAGGCCGATGATTCTACCACCTGGGGTTTACAGGAATAACAAACGTTCTATAAAAGACCTTTAAAAGCTTTCTAAATTACGTTTTTGTGGAATATTAAAAATAACAAACCTATTTCAAAATTAATGTTGGTAAATTAATTGTGATAGTTCCTAATTCAACATAGCCTATTCTGTTGAGAGAGATGGTAGGACTTGGAATTTGACATGATAGTTAATTTTAAGATGTAAGAAGATGGTTTCTAAAAAATTCAAAACTTCAAATGAATACTGAAATGAGCATATTAAATGAGCATAAAGGTTTCAAAATATTTTCTAAATTATCATTTATTTAGTTTTATTAATTTAAGTCTCATTTCTGCCTAATGCAGTGTAATAATGATGTTTAATCAAACTGTGTTTTAAATAATAATTTTTGAATTATTCTTAAAAGTAATAAGTAAAAATTTATTTAGTACCTTTTAATAAAAATTAGACATATAAATATCACTTGGCATATTTCAAATATTACGCGAGCAAAGCCGCGGGGTTTGCTAGTATCTTATAAGTAACTAATATTCCAAATTTCATATTTCTAGGCCCTTCAGTAACGCAAAAATCGCATTTTTAGAACGTTTTTTGCTCCTGCACCCCCTTTGGGGTAGTGGCACCGACATAAGATATAGCCTATGTTCTAAGTTGGGCGAACACCATCATTTTGATACCATTACTTTTGGAATCGGTTCGGTAGTTCCTGAGCTTATCTCCGACAAATAAACAATTTTTTCCTCTTTATAATAGGAGTATAGATTATGGTGTTGTTAATATAATTAGGTTTTATTTGTCTGTCACGCCAGTTTCTCAACGTTTTATTGCGATAATGACAAGAATTGAAGTACTATTGTTCTACTGTACTATATATTTTTAATAAAATAACACATTTTAATAAATTTCCATTTATAGCACGTTCATTGGTTTCAATTATAAAAACCGATTCAACTAATAATTGAAAAATGTATGTTAAAGTGGGAAAAACATTCCATAATACGAATGTCCTATGACTATTCGTAATTATTGTCTTCTTTAACAAACGAAAATTATAGCTACTCACTCGCTCTAAAAATGACGGAAACTGCTTTTATATTAAAAGGTTTTTTATCTTAAAAATCTGAAACTATTTTTCTAATAAAAATAATGAAAACTAGTATGTTGTGGTCATCACAAAACTTTCTTCTATATAAATCACGTCAATTAAATCATTTAAATAGTACAAGAAATTACATAAATTTATTCATATAAAAGTATACCTGAATTTGAAGTTTGATGAAAATTCGTACATTAGTTATTGAGATAGAGCTGCAGGGGAAATTCTGAAAAATGCAGCTTAGCAGCGCCACCTGTTGAGCGATTTGCACCAAAACACAAAAAGCACTAATTCATATTAAGGTATACTGGAATCTGAAGTTTGATGAAAATCCGTGTATTAGTTCTGGAGCTAGAGCTACTGTGGAAATCACAAAAATGCAGCACATCAGCGCCACCTGTTGAGCGATTTACACCAAAAGGTACAAAACATCAATTCATGTCAAGGACTAACTGAATCTGAAGTTTGATAAAAATCCGTGCATTAGTTCTGGACATTTAACTATTGTGGAAATAAAGAAAAATGCTGCATAGCAGCGCCACCTGTTGAGCGATTTACAGCAAAACATAAACAGCAATAATTTATATCCAGGTATACCTGAATCTGAAGTTTGTTGAAAACCCAAGCATTAGTTCTTGAGATAGAGCTATTGCGGAAATCACAAGAAATACAGCATAGCAGCGCCACCTGTTGAGCGATTTACATCACAAGGTGCAAAACGTCAACTCATGTCAAGCACTAACAGAATCTGAAGTTTGATGAAAATCCGTGCATTATTTCTTGAGATAGAGCTATTACGAAAATCGTGTAAATGCTGCAAAATGCAGCATATCAGCGCCATCTGTCGGGCGATTTGCACCAAAACGTTACCAGCACCAATTCATATCAAGGATTAACTGAATCTGGAGTTTGATGAAAATCCGTGCATTAGTTCTTGAGATAGAGCTAGTGCAGAAATCGCGAAAAATGCAGCATAGCAGCGCCACCTGTTGGGCGATTTACACCAAAAACTAATCAGCACCAATTTATATTATGGACTACTTGAATATAATTTTTTATTAAATTCCGTGCATTAGTTCTTGAGATAGAGCGCCCACAAAATTTGTGTCACATACACACAGACAGACAGACTCACAGAGTCACAGACAGACATTTTGTAAAAACATGTTTTTTGGAATCTCTGACCTCTAAAACGTGTAAATCCGTCGAAAACCGGAAGTCGAAAATTTTTACGAATCCAATACTTTCTTCTTGTAAAGATAGAAGAAAGTAAAAATAGTATGACTGCTAACCTTTCGGTTTTCTTCAAGCCATAATGAATAAACATATTTGAAACAGAAATTTTATTTGATGAATAAAAAATATAATAGAATGATGGTGGCATTTTATTTTTTTCATTTTTTATTTCAAAATAGGCATAACATAATTTTAATAAAAGTAAAGTTGGCTTATATGAAATAGGTATTCTGCGACTAATAATTCAGTTACGCTTTACTATTTGTTTACTTTGTTAAAAACAAACAAACAACATCAAAAATTTACATCTTTAACAAACTATTTCAAAATACAGGAAGTTTACCAAAGAGACTAATAGACATATCCGTATTTGTACTTTCTTTTATCTTGACAAGAAGAAAGTATTGGATTTATGAAAATTTTCGAATTCCAGTTTTCGACGGATTTACACATTTCAGAGGTCAGAGAACCCGAAAAACATGTTTTTACAAAATGTCTGTCTGTGAGTCTGTCTATCTGTCTGTCCGTCTGACTGTCTGTGTGTGTGTGTGTGTGTGTGTGTGACACAAATTTTTTGGGCGCTCTATCTCAAGAACTAATGAACGGAATTTAACAAAACTGTAGATTCAGTTAGTGCCTGATATAAACTGGTGCTGATTACTTTTTCGTGCAAATCGCACAACAGGTGGCGCTGCTATGCGGCATTATTCATAATTATCGGTATAGCTCTATCTCAAGAACTAATGAACGGAATTTAACAAAATTTTAAATTCAGAGTTAGTCCCTGATATAAACTTGTGCTGTTTACTTTTTGGTGTAAATCGCCCTGCAGATGGCGCTGCTATTCTGCATTATTCATGATTTCCGTTATAGCTATATCTCAAGAACTAATGCACAGATTTCCATCAACCTTCAGATTCAGTTAGTACCTGATATAAATTGGTCCTGATTAGTTTTTGGAGTCAATCGACTAACAGGTGGCATTTCTATGTAGATTTTTTAAAGATTTCCGCAATTGTTGTATCTCAAAAACTAATGCACGGATTTTCATCAATTTTCGGATTCAGCTATAACTTGACATAAATTGCTGCTGATTAATTTTGGTGTAAATCACCTAATCGGTGTCACTGATATGCTTCATTTTTCAGGAAATGTTAACATGTATGAGATAGAAGAAAGTTTTGGGATTGCCACATTCGACTAGTTTTTATTTACTTCGATATGACAAATAATTTTTTTAAGCAACTTTCATCCTCTGTGAATACCAGTTAACTCCACTTTAGAGAAACACAAGCAGTAAAAAACCACAAAAGACTTTTTAGCACATTTATAACAAAACTAATAGTCGCGGATATCCTTTCTTTCTCTTTTATCTGTACCATGTTACGGAGGCTGATTATGTTGATGTGATGCATAATAAAGACACTTACTCTCAGTGATCATGAACCAGTGTGTCGCGGCACAGTGGTGCGACGCGAGGAGACCTAGAGAGTTCCCCGAAAATTTTAAGCTAAGTTGTTTCAAGAATAAGAAAAATAGAAATTTTGATACTATAACATTTCAAATTTTATATTGTGCGATTTAATTTGATTTTTTGAAAAAAATACCAATGCCATTAATTTTTTAAAAAGTTTTCGAATATCTTTTATAGTTTATTAATATTTTTTCTCAACACGGTATAATGGTTTTCAGAACCTTATCCATGAAAACATTTTCAGCTGTGTAATTGAATTTATACGTGCAAAAGTTAAAAAAAAATATATATATATATACCGGGTGTCCTAAAAAGTACTGACTGATCTTAAAATTCAATAACTTGAAAACGGTGACAGATATTTAAAAAATTCTTGCAGGAGGGTTATGCATAAGGTCAAAAGTTTTTTTTTACAGTGATTTTCAATTTTAGTTCGAATTACAAACAATAAATGGCGCTGCGATCAATAGACGCTAAATTCAGGCTCGATTTTTGGTACTTCGGGAGCCACTCAATACATTTTAACCTCTTTTTCCGCATGGAAGAAGAAAAAGACCAAAAATTCGAGCCTGTATTTAGCGCCTATTGCTTACAGCGCCATCTATTGTTTGTAATTCGAACTTAAATCGAAAATCACTGTAAAAAATCTTTTGACCTCATGCATAACCCTCCTGCAAGAATTTTTTAAATATCTGTCACCGTTTGCAAGTTATTGAATTTTAAAATCAGTCAGTCCTTTTTAGGACACCCGGTATATATTTAATGTTAATGCTAATGCTGTTAATTTATCATGCTTGTCTGAAAACCATGTTTGTTGAACATGCAAATGTTTACTTAATGGATAGCATCTGAAAAACCTATATTCCTGGCAGAGAAAACTAATTAATATACTATAAAAACTACTCGGAAACGTTTCCGAAAATCAGTTTCAGCAAAAGAAACTTTGTTTCTAAGCATGCTTCTTTAAATCTTTTGGAATCGTGGACAACTCGGAAGAGGTTAGTGAATATTTTCATTAGTGGTTTTATTATACAGGGCGATAATAAATGAATATCCCAACTTTACAGGGGCTATTAAAAGAAAACAAAAAAAGTACAACCTTGTTGTTCATCGTAAATCAAAAATAACAGTTTGTTTGGATTTGACTAAATACCTCTTAAAGTTTTGCCCATATTTTATGAAACATCCTGTATATATATAACTATATAATCTACTAACCATTTTCTGTTAACAATTAACATACATCCTCACTGAAAAATTGAAAATTTTTAAGGTTTAAACTTCTCAAGTCCCCTTGATAAAATTAGGAGGTAAAAAAAAACTTCACCGAGAATTTTATTCTTTATCCGCTTTTTTCCCGATATGATCAATAAATCATTTTCTGTTAATAATCAACATCCATCTTTATTTAATACCAGTTGCATCTAATTGCGAGCAAGAGCTGCTATAAAAAAGGCACAAAACTCTTTTTATCATCTTTTTAACAAAACCAATACCTGTCTGTTGTTGTTTTTTTTTTCTCCTTGAATCATGTTATATTACCAAAGGTCGATAGTGTTGACGTCATACACACTAAAATATCCTATTCTCCGGAGTGTCGTTTAGATAAAGAAAGCAGCAAAAAGTGCTAAACAAAAAAGCAGGAAAATTCTATTAGGCAAAGAATGCAAAAGAGAATTTAACAGTTAGAGGATGTTTTTTTTATTCAAACGTAAATCGAGTTATTACATACATTTTGACACGCGTTTGTGGCAATAATGAATTGTTATAACAAAAGTAACAGTGCAAGAAAACTGAATAAAAAAATTCTTTATTGGTAGACAGTTTTTTCTTTAACCGCCAGAGCAGCTAAGATTAATAAACATTTTTATATTTTTATTTTAACTCTTTCCGGGGCAAGTAATTGTGTTTCTGTAATGTTGAAGCCACAACAGAATTTTCGAAAAACTTATATGAAAATAAAGAATTGCAAATTTACAGCCTTTTGTTTTTAACAAAGCTTTAAAACTGAAATTTTGTTCAAAATTTCTGGAATCTTGATTAAAATAAAGTAGCATAACAAATATTTCGCTGAAGGAGTTTAAAATATAATTTTCTGGCTATATTTGGTGCTTAAATAAAGCAAAGTTTTATGGAATTTATTTAACAGTCTATTATTTTTTCTGGTATTTGCCCTATTCACCTTTCAATAATAGTGGTACTTCTTCTTTTTCTATGACTGGAGTTCGTTTTTGTCCTATGGGAAACAAGACAATAATCATGTAAAGCAGAAATGTCAAATATCATTATGGAATAATAATAATAATAATAATAATAATAATAATAATAATAATAATAATAATAATAATAAAATATGTAGTGTAAATTAAAACCTGCACTTTGTATAAGGTTTTAATTAATTGCCTGGGGTTTAGTCGGTATTAAAAAAAGACTGAAATAAAATTTAATTAATATATTATATTTAAAATAAAATGACGAATATTTCGTAATAAGTGTGTCCTGTATTTTTTACTTTCTTTTATATATACTAGGGCAGGGTTGACGAACCTATGGCACGCGTGCCAAAGCACGTAAAACAATTTCTCTGGCACGCGAGAAAATAAATTTTATAATCATTATGCTTAACACATTCTTTTTTTTTTCCTATTATCAATAAAATTTTGTTCCACAGGGGCAGACTATCACAAAAAACACAACTATTTTTGCATGATTAGCACATCAAAAGAATTGTCTTTTCCGGTGATGTTATGCAGTATGTTTAACATGTATTTTGCCTTTCTATACGAATTTATAAAGTTGCATTTTTCAGACTAATTCTTTCAGTCACTGCAATAAGATAGAAAATGGGTATTATAGTTATAAAGAAATCTTCACCGAAAGCTCCATGGAACATCAGCAAAAATTTCATAAATAAATTATTGATACATTGCTTAATGCAACTTGGATAACTATAACGAGATGTTGCATTAATAATAAAGTCAAATGTATTTTTTTTTCTTGTTACAGTTTGTACTACATAAATAAATCATATTTACGAATTAAAATTTCATTAGTTTAATAGCTTATTCCAAAATACTGAGAAATCGCATTTTAATTTCTAATATTTTTAAATTATTAATTATTAATGCGTGAAAGCAACTGATTTTTAACTAGTGTTTTGTATAAACATCGCACACTGCAAAATTATGAATTTGGCACGTTACTTTGTTGATAGATATTATTTGTGAAATTTTGGCACGCGCCCCTAAAAAGGTTCGCCGACCCTGTACTAGGGGATCGTACCCGAGCTTCCCGAGTTACAGAATATAGGTAAAAACCATTTTTTTTTAAATGAAAAGTAATATATATATATTAGATGCAATGTATTTTTTAGATTAAGCATTGAAAAACAAAAAACGATATTTTCATATGAAAAATGTGAATTATACAATCAAATAAACTTTTGAAAATTATCATAACAGATTTTTTCGTATTAGCCTCATGCTAAGAGTTGTTAGCCTAAGATTTTGCTACTTACGGCATCCTTTTATTTTCTGATAATTTCAGAGCTTTAGGCGCGTAGTTCAATTACAAGTCTATTAAATTTGTGTTTTATTTATATTATATTATTTATTTAATAATAGAGTTTTAATAATAGAGTTAATTATTTAATAATAAGTTTTATTTTTGTTTACAGAATATTAGTCGTAAGAAAATAACAAATTCTTTATGTTGTTTTTTGGGCAAACGGATTAATCTTTCTTAATCGAGCTCCATGCGATAGAGATAAATTTAAAAATTAACCTGTCATATCTGCAATCACCATTTTTAAAAGAATTGGTATTCTAATTTGATCATTTTAAAATCATTTTAACTCAAAACGTGAAGTCACGATTGTGAGCAAAATCTTTGCAAGTGAACAGTCGCACTCTTAACTCCAGATTGTAATATCAGTACCGGAGAGTAAAAATTGCCGTAATTTATGCTTTTTTTACGCCTTTGTGTTAAAAAGTTTTATTTTATCTAAGAAAACCTCGTTTTCTTTTAAATATAACGTCATTTTCATTTACGCATTTCACCTAGTATCTGAAACTTAGTACTCATACAGAAGGAAAAATAATATGGAAACTTTTTGAGGAAAATGCGCGTTTTCAAAAGCAGTACGTAATTTTACGTTCAAAATATTATGTCCCTAATGGGATTTTGCACCAATAAACCTTATACAAAAATTTTAATCAACAATCTTGAATTTTTATCAGATAATCACATGAATTAGATGTCTGCACGGGCCGACATTTCCAGGCCCGGGCCCGGCCCGACTCAGAGAAAAAAAAATTCGGCCCGGCCCGGTAAAAAAGTTGAAAGTTCGGCCCGAGCCCGGCCCGGCCCCAGTTAATTTCTACAAAACATTGATTTTTATGTTGATTTGGTTAAAAGTTTTTCTCATACGAGGAGATCAAGCCAAAAGTATTTATCTTAACTTTTCTTTCCATGATTATAATCTTCAATTTTATAGAAGCGCCGCAGGGTGCGATATTTATTTTTTTAATGAATCTCTATTTCTTGTATGTAAATGTTTCAGTTATCCTTAATATTGTTAATCCATATTCCATGTATTAAAGTGTTAAATATCTGAAAAATGCTATACAGTAAAATCTAAGACTGAATTGCATAGAAAAGAAAAAAAAATGCGTTACAGAAAAGTTCCCTTATTAGCAAATGTAAATGTATTATATATTTTCTTACGTAGTATATTAATTTTTATAATTTTCTTACATAGTATTAAGTAGTATATTAATTTTGCATGGATCAACACGATTTTCAGTTTAAAATAAGATTCCGTCATAGACAGGTTCTTTTTCACACGTTTTACTATATTTTAATTTAACTATATTTTAATAATTGTAGAAATCTACTACTCTTTAAAAAGAATCAATTTGAATGATTAGTTGTAGAATAATGGCGATTTAAAAATGTATGCATATTTTTACAAAAAATTTGTGCCAAGCCTAATTTTACTACCTTTGAATGGACCAGGCCATTCCGAGACAATGATTTTCATACGGGGTGGGTGAAAACTAGGAATGAAAATTTTGGGCCATAAAGATTAGCAGTGAAACCAGTATCCGGGTGTGTGCAGAAAAAATAAGTTAGGCCCGGCCCGAACCTTCAGGAAAAAAGAAAGGCCCGAGCCCGGCCCGAGACTTCAGAAAAAAGTAAGGCCCGGGCCCGGCCCTAGAGCAGTGAATGAAAATAGGCCCGAGCTCGGCCCGCGGGTCGGGCCAGGCAAAGGGTTCGGGCCACGGGCCGGCCCGTGCAGATCTCTAACATGAATAAAGATAAGTAAACCTTATTATTTCTTTCTTCTCTGCAATAATGAAAGCTATCTCATTACGATCATTTTGAAGAAGTTTCATAGAATACATTAAAATTAAAATATAATAGCGGGATATTAAAAAAAAAAAAGAAAACAGCTATGCGCGGGCACATCTACAAATGAACAGCTTTCAGTTAAAAAATTTATTAGTAAATTTGGTTCAGCAGAAAGCTCAGGGCAGATGACTAAAAATATTCTTGTGTTTTAAATATACTAGGGCAGGGTTTGCGAACCTTTTTATAGTCGCGTGCCAATTTTTTTCAAAAAATATTTTACTTGACCTTGACGTGCCAACTATAAAACAAATTTCGTGGATTGAAAATAATGAATCAAAACTACTAGAAAAATACTTATTAAGATTTTTTTCTAATATGGATAACATACATGTAAGTATTACACTGAAATAATTATAGAAACGCTTATATTTTTGAAATTAATAAAAAAAAAAATAATGTGATTAATTGTGTTGTGTGTTGGATGAAAAATAATTAATATCATTTTAATGGTCAGTTCATTTTAACAGAATGCAAACTAAAATGGATTTATCTGGCAACTGTTCTCTATTTGATTTTTTATATTATTCATTTGAGAAAATAATGACTTATAGGAATAAATAGAAGGAAAAATATTAAAATGAAAAAAAGGCAGTTTGTATTTAAATAGTTCTCAAATTAATTTTAAAGTTGCCATAATTTACCATCGGCATTTTTATTGATGCATATAACAATATTTTCTTTTGGTAGTTTTCAAATATTTTCTTTGTTTGATAAAATTTCGAACTATATTGTGAATACGATTAAAATTCTATAATTTTCAATTAATCGAATTTAGAATTTAATCAGGTCGTCTAAATCCGTATATTTTGTGTAAAATCACTGTATTCTGATGTAGAGACATAAACAATGCCGCGCCGTGTCGTAATTATTCTTTCGCGTGCTAAAAGTGGCACGCGCGCCATAGGTTCGGAGACCCTGTACTAGGGAATCGTACCCGGGCTTCCCAGGTTAAAGAATATAGGTGAAAACATTTTTTTTTTTTAATTGAAAACTCATTTTTTTTTATATGCAATAAATTTTTTAGATTGCCCACTTACATTAAAAAAGAATTTTTCATATGGAAAATACGAATTATACAATCAAATAAATTTTTGAAATTTATCAAAAGCTATATTTTTTTATTAGCCACATGCTAACAGTTATTTGACCAAGATTTTGCTACTTATAGCTTTTATATTCTGATAATTTCAGACTTTATACATGTCTGTTACATTTGTGTTTTATTTATATTATTTTATTTATTTATTCATAGGTAAGTTTTTTTTAATGGATATTAGCCGTAAAAAAATAATGAACTCTTTATTTTGTTTTAAGGGCAAACGGATTAATCTTTCGTAATCGAGCTCCGCGTGATATCGATAAATTAAAAAATATTTCATGCTTTAAAATTGTTTTGAAAACCATAGACAATAAGTAAACTGAGATGAACTTTGCACACAAATTCCATTTGGAAATGTTTTGTGTTTTTTCAATATTATTCTTTTATTTGTTTATAAAAGAAGTATTAATTCCGTTAATTTGTCTTTCACAAATATGTTAGATTGGTGTTTTTTTTTTAATATTATTCTTTTATTTGTTTATAAAGGAAGTATTAATTTCGTTATGATAAAATAGTCAGAAATAAATGGTGAAAAATGTTTGTTGCTTTATGTGCAAAATGTTTATTATTATTATGTATTGAAACCGGCACGTGATAAGATAAACTTAAAATAAAATCATGCCTAAAAATTATTTTAGACAATGTCGTCCATCAGTCAAATAAAATACAGTTTTTAAACAAATTGCATTTGAAAGTAATTTTTTCCCTATGCGATGAAAATTGAAAATGTTCTTTTGGTCAGAAGATTAAAAAATTGCAGTAGCGAAAATTTCAAGACCGAAATTTGATCGTGAAGTGTTGCCATTCAAAAAATGACATCAGCGTTACGCACAGATACGTTTGTTCTTTATAATATAGGTACTTAATCAGTAAAATATAATAAAGACCAGTTTTAGGATATGGTTATCAACTGAGGGTCTTAATTCTTGGTATTCCGGAATGAAAAACAGCAATTTTCACCTTCTCAAATTTTGCATACTCTCTTCTCATATCCAGATTCACCATTTAAAAAAAAAATGTATTTTGTTTGATCATTTAAAAATCATTTTAACTCAAAACTTGAAGTCATGAATGTCAGCAACATCTTTTATGTGAACATACGCACACTTTACTTGAGATTCTAATCTCAATTCCAGAGAGTAAAAATTTTCGTAATTTATTGATGTTTTAGACGCATTTGTGTTAAAATGTTTAGTTTTATCTAAGAAAATGATCGTTTTCTTTTAAATATGACTTCATTTTCACTTAAATAAGCTTTTAGCCTAGTGTCTGAGACGTAGTATCAGTACACATGCAGTAGGAAAAACAATATAGAAAATTTTATGAAGAAAAATGCGTGTTTTCAAAAGCAGTATATCATTTTCCATTATTATATCCCTCATATAAAATTCTGCTCCTAATGGGATTTTGTGGCACTAAACCCTATACAACAATTTTTACCAACAATTTTGAATTTTTATCAGAAAGTAGCATGAATAAAGATAAAAATACCTCATAATTTCTCTCTTGTCTGATATAATGAAAGCTATCTAATTTTCATCATTTTGAAGAAATTTCATAAAATGCTTTTCAAATTAAAATATAAAAGTGGGGCTATTAAAAAAACAAAAAACAAAAAACAAAAAACAAAAAAAAACAGATAGTGCGATTACATCTACAAATGAAGAGCTTTGAGTTTAAAAAAAAATATTAGTAAAATTGGTTCAGCAGAAAGATCAGCGCTGATGACTAAAAAAACACACTTGTGTTTTAAATATATAGATTATGTAAAATTAGGAAAAATTAAATTAAGCAAATTATGTTATTTTGATAAGATTATAGTAGAATGTCCTAAAGAATAGCATTAAAATTTTATTATTCGAGAGAACTTTGGACAAAAACTTCAGGAACATAATATTATTTTAAACCCCGATTTATTTGTTTGCTTGTCTAGCAAATCCATCCAGGCGAGAATCACCAATTTCTCTAATAAAATCGCTATTATTTGCATGTCACCTCTCTTTTATAAAGACACTCTAATTTTTTGTAAAACATTGCGTTTTATTAGTGTGTGATTTCGATTATATTATTTTCAAAAGTGAAGCATTTTCACATGTGAAGAATTTCAACAGCTGGGATGTGAGAATGACGCACTACTACAAAACATAATTCAGGTTTAAGAATTAAAATACACGCTTTTTTATAAAATGACGTCATTTGCATCCGCTAACTTGCATCCAGTCTTAAACTTCGTCTATACAAAAGTATGCATATGACGTCATTGTCACAGAATAACAGACAATATTCTTGACGTAGCCCGTATTTTAATTTCAACTTTTTTTCAGATTTTATGAGAAAATGGCAACAAAAAGATACAGTATCTCCTATTTTCCATTTACTTTCAATGACTTTCAATAGAAATGGGGTACTTTTGTTGCCACGATAAGAAAAATGGTATTAAAAACTACAAAAAAATTAATATATCAAAAATAAATTGAGATACAGTTTTCAAACAAATTGCATTTAAAAGAGCCTTTTTTTCCTTATACGACGGTGTAAAAATTTTAAATGTGCGATGTTTAGAAGTTTAAAAATGTGTAGTAGAGAAAATTGCAAAACCAAAATTTTATTTCAAATTTCACAGTGTTGTCATTCGCAAAATGACGTATGCGTTACGCACAGATATGTTGTCCTTTATAATATAGATAGATAGATTATATAAAATTTTGAAAATTAAATTAAGCAAATTATGTTATTTTGATAAAATTACAGTAACATGTCTTAAAGAAAAACAATAAAATTTTATTAGTAGAGAGAATTTTGGACAAAATCTTGGGGAACCTGATATTATTTAAATCTCGAATTATTGCCAAGATCTTCTTTGATTGCTTATCTAACTCGTCGAAGCGAATTCATCCAAGAAAGAATCATCAAGTTCTGTAATATATTTCGCTATTTTTTGGACAAAGACCATGTACACTGTATGTTACTGCTATTCCATAAGGTCACTCTAAATGTTTGTAAAGCATTGCGTTTTATCAGTGCCTGATTTCGATTACGTTATCTTCAAAGATAAAGCATTTTCACCTATGAATAATTTCAAAGCAGCTGGCTGAAAATGATGCACTTCTACAAAACATATTTTAGTTTTAAGAATTAAACTACACGCTTTTTTTATATATAAAATGACTTCATTTACATCCGCTAAAGTATCCCTCTTTTACGATCCCGTCCTAAAGAACATCTATAGAACGGTATGCAAATGACTTCATTGTCGCGGAATAATACACAAAACCAGCAGAAAGCAATGACGTCATTTAAGAAGCTCGGCAGAACAATCTCGGGTATCTAATGATTTATATGACTTCAATTTTTTTTTTTTTTATAATAGCTCCATGTTTTATCAGAAGTCATTCATTTATATTTTTTGAAAATTTGTAAAATGTAATTACACACGGATTAATAAAATTGCATTCTTTCAGATTTTTGATACGAATTAAGTAAATGAGGAGAAAATAAGTCACACAAATATACTTTAAAATACATTTTTGTAAAGAGAAAGTGTTGTATCGGTTGTAAAGTTAAATTACAATAAGCTAAAGATCATTTAATTGATAAATAAAAACAAAATAAAGCCAAAACTCACCGGGTTTTATAACGGACGACATTCTTGTCATAGCGCGTATTTTAATTTCATTTTTTTTTCAGTATTTATGAAAAATTGACAACAAAAAGATGCAGCAATATACTATTTTCATTTTTTCCCTTTACTTTCAACAGAAATCGAGTACTTCAGTTGCCACGATTACAAAAAAAGTAATAAAAACTAGAAAAAAATTAATATCTTAAAATTAAATTGAAATACGGCTTTCAAACAAATTGTATTTAAAACAGAATTTTTTTCTTTATAAGACGGTGTAAAAATTTAAAATGTGCAATTTTTAGAAGGTTAAAACTTTGCAGTAGGAAAAACTGCAAAACTAAAATTTTATTTCAAATTTCTAAGTGTTGCCATTCGCAAAATTACGTATGCGTTACGCACAGATATGTTTGTCCTTCATTATATAGATAGATAAGATGAATGTGCTAGAATCTTGAAGTTTTTAGACTTTCGCTTCCTGATGGATATACACTTTTGGGGATGTCCCAAGCGATATTTGACCATTTGTGAAAAATATCTGTTTGTTATTCTGTGAGTCATACAATTTTTGTGTCCACTCTATCTGAAAAACTATTGCACAGAATTTCATAAAACGTCATATTCAGTTACATCTTGACAGGTATTGGTGCCGATTAATTTTAAGTGCATATCGTGCTGCAGGTGGCGTTGCTATACTGCATCTTTTGTATTTGCGTGATATCTATCATATGAACTAATCTCTTAGACCTGGACATGAATAGATGCAGATTATGTGTTCGTGTGCATCGTCCGACAGGTCGCGCTGCTATGCTATGATTTGTGCGATTATCGACATAGTTATTTCTCGGTCTGTATGGAAATAGATCAAACTTCATATTCAGTTAGACCTTGACATAAGTTAGTACTGGCTAGGTTTCGTTGCATCTTTCTCAACAGGTAGCCCTGCTATGCTGTGTTTCGTATGATTTCCATGATAGCTATATCCAGTGTTCTCGTTGGCTTTTGACCAACATTAGCGATCTGGCGAATAAGAAATAAAAAACAGTAGCCAAATGAACAGAAATGTTAGCAAAATAGATTCGGCATGGAACACTGAAAAATCTACCTTTAATCCTTTATTGTATCGCTTTTTTTTCAATATGTTCTAAAATAACCTAAGTTTTTGTAATTGCTTATTCAATAGAAATTCGAATATCCGCTACAGAAATTATTAAAAATAAGTCTATTCTAAATGTCTCCTAAATGTGTAAATGCTTCAGACATTATTTTAGCTAATTATTAAGATTCAACTTGGCGCAGTATAATGTAAATTTAAAACAACGTTAAAAACGCCAGAAAATCTAAACTTCTAAGTCTAGATTTTTTGGCGTTTTTAACCTTGTTTTAAATTCGTATTCTTTTAGCTGTCTAAATAAAAATTAAATACAGCAATCTTTGGTCTACCGTTGTAAAAATATACACTAAAAATGTCTATGAAATTTCGACTTATAACTGATTGAAAACATTTGACCGGCCAATGGTACTCTGCATACATTTAATAAATAGTATGGTAAATGGCTAATTTCAACACCGCATTCCAGCAAAAATTTTCTCTATTTGGCGCTTAATGCGAGTAATTTTGTTTGCATTTTTACTGCCGCGAAGCTGGAGCATAGATAGTGATTAATTGACAATAGAGAAATACCTATCGCACAATCCTTTCTTTGTCTTTGCCTGTTGTTAAACTAAATTGGCGTTGCGTCAGTATCTCTCTATTCTAAAAAAAAGTAACTACCGTTGTCACCGCCGCCGCCGCCGCCGCCGGTTTTGAATTTTTTGTGACCGAAGGTCTTTCTTCGTTAATATTAAGAAAAATAATACATACAGAAATATGAAAATCGGTAGTATTATACAGAAATGTTTGATAAACACGCTGATGCAGACAGTTTTCAAATCGAAGAATTATTTTAAGAGATATTTAATGCTAAAGTTGGACAAAATCGTTCCACTAAAAAAGTTGTATAGGAGCAAAAACTGTTTATAGGAATTTAATCATTTTTAGATCATTTTATGCGTTAGAATTTGCCGGAGTGCAGATTGCATTAATTTTTTTATTTTGACTATTTTTTTGAGGTTTTATTTCTATTTTAAATTCAGATTTTCAGCATTTCTAGAGATATTTTTAACAGACTAGGGGGCTCGGCCCCCTACGAGCTACGCTCGCCAACCCCCGTCCAGACACCGCAGACTCTAAATGCACGCTAATTTGATCGGCTTTAAAAAGATTTCGAAAGATTGAGTTATAATTTAAAAAACAGTGGTTATCTCCCTATAAACGAATTTCTATTCATTTCTCTTTGATTGAGGAATTTTAACGCCAAATCCGCTGCGGTACTACTTGATTATCCTGTCGACCAATTTCGCCAAATTATATAAATAGCCAAACCACTCGCCAAATTACACAAATTGATATAATTTTTATTTTAAATAACGAAAGAACAAATAAATTCGTACAACATTAATAAAAACACAAATAAAACGTCGAAATAAAAATAGCTTGATGACGTATACACGTGTAACAGCATTTCAAAATAAGCTAATATAAAAGGAATTAAGTAAAGAGAGTCTTCGTCTCCTGGTATTTTTTAACAAAGCGAAAAGAAAGTTCTTTTAAATGAGACATTTTAAATTAATTCTCAAAATATCAAATAAATGTCTAGCGCAATTTCTAAATTTAAACTTTTTTGCAATATTATTTTGTGTTCATTTTATGTAATAACTATAATGTGACGTAAATAATACGTAATTTCCCCTAAGACTTCTAACGCATGTTAATGAATTTATTATTTTACAATATCCTTTCTCTTTTAAAATTCACGTGTATACTTTTTATGACGTAATTTTTAATAAGTTCTTGCTTTTTATAAGTAATTATTTAATTCTAATTTGAAAGTTTTTTTCCTGTTTATAATAGTCACGTGTAAATAAATTTTTAATTTGAAGCAAACATCATTGCTTGCGCTTTTTATACAGTTGGCAACAGTTTAAATTAGTACAATTTTCTGAAATCTGTAAAAAATATCTCTAGAAATGCTGAAAATTTGAATTTAAAATAGAAATAAAACCTGAAAAAATTAGTCAAAATAAAAAAATTAATGCAATCTGCACTCCGGCAAATTCTAATGCATAAAATGATCTAAAAATGATTACACTGCCATGTATAGATTTTGCTGCTATAAAACTTTTTTAGTGGAACGATTTTGTCCAACTTTAGCATTAAATAACTCTTAAAATAATTCTTCGATTTGAAAACTGTCTGCATCAGCGTGTTTATCAAACATTTCTGTATAAAACCACCGATTTTTATATTTTTGTATGCATTATTTTTCTCAATATTAACGAAGAAAGGCCTCCGGTCACAAAAAAATCAAAACCGGCGGCGGCGGTGACAGCGGTAGTTACTTTTTTTTTAGAATAGAGAGATTTTAGAAAGTGATATTAATTTAAACTGTTGCCAACTGTATAAACAGCGGAAGCAATAAAGTTTGCTTCAAGAAAAAATATTTATACGTGTAAATAAATTAAAATTTTATTTACACGTGACTATTATAAACAGAAAAAACATTTGGAATTAGAATTAAATAATTATGTAAAAAAAGCAGGAACTTATTAAAAATTATGTCATAAAAACTATAATTACACGTGAATTTTAAGAAAGAAAGGAATTTGTAAAGCAATAAATTTATTAACATGCGTTAGAAGTCTTAAATAGGAGAAATTACGTCATATTTACGTCACATTACAGTTATTACATAAAATGAACACAAAATAATATTGCAAAACGGTTTAAATTTAGAAATTGCGCTAGACATTTATTTGATGTTTTAAGAGGATACTTTTCAACTAGTTTTGTTAAGAAAGCGCAAATAATATTTAATTTCTAACACAAGTATTTTCACGTGAATATTAAAAAGAGAAAGAATAGTTTGGTCAAAATTACGTCAGATTAAAAACGATTAATTTAAAATGTCTCATTTAAAAGAACTTTCTTTTCACTTTGTTAAAAAATACCAGGAGACAAAGACTCTGTTTACTTAATTCCTTTTATATTAGCTTATTTTGAAATGTTGTTACACGTGTCTACGTCATCAAGTTATTTTTATTTCGACGTTTTATTTGTATTTTTATTAATGTTGTACTAGTTTATTTGTTTTTTCGTTATTTAAAATAAAAATTATGTCAATTTGTATAATTTGGCGAGTGGTTTGACGATTTATATAATTTGGCGAAATTGGTCGACGGGATAATCAAGTAGTACCGTAACGGATTTGGCGTTAAAATTCCCCAATCAAAGAGAAATCAATAGAAATCCGTTTATAGAGAGATCGCCACTGTTTTTTAAATTATAATTCAATCTTTCGAAATCTTTTTAAAGCCGATCAAATTAGCGTGCATTTAGAGTTTACGGTGTCTGGACGGGGGGTTGGTGAGCGTAGCTCGTAGGGGGCCGAGCCCCCTAGTCTCCATAAATAGAGCAATGTAAATGGTACTGTGGGATTAAACATGTTAAAGCGACATCAATCGTTCAATAACGCGCCTAAGATTCTCGACTATATTGGCACACCACACACAAACTGAGCACTCGCACTTTTGTGAATTTGACTGTTGGTTTACTCGCCAAATGAAGAATTTTGTCGCGATTTGACCCAATGGCGAGAGGCAGCGAGAACCATGGCTATATCTCGGAACCTATAGGATAGAATTTCCCAAATTTCGCCAAATTTTTGATTATGCTATCAAAATGCATAACACATTTGCAAACCCAATTTCAGCAACTACTATCTATAGTCTGAAAAATATCCAAATTCTCTTGCGTGGTCCTGCATATGATCTATAGATTTACATATATACTAAATAGTTTAAATTAGGAAACGCATAAAACAATTGAAAATTATCTTTGATCAATTTCCAATAATAAGCGGAAATGTACTTGAATTATTTTGTGAAATAGAGTTTGTACACACCAAGTAATATCAAAAAACTTAGTTAATATTAAAAACGCTTAGCACAATTGAAAACGACTTTCAGGAATTATTCAGGAATACAGCACTGCAACCGAATTCTTTTGTGCGTTCCTGTAAATGAGCTATAAATGCTATGCACACCATATTCTATAGTAATCATCTTGTAGTGCACTTCATTGATGTATATCAATTTCAATATGTATAAAGAATTGCAACATCATTAAAATACACTAAAAACATTTTCAATCTGCACACAGCCTGAAGCTGAGAAGCACTTGATTGCATTAGGCGATGAACATAATGCTTTTTTGTGTTGAATTGCTCTAAATAAGATTTTATGTGTACCGTTCCTATAGAGATGTTTAAATATTTTGCAATTGTCCTTTGTGGGAGGGGGGATTTTCTTCTAAAATGTAAGATGCGACATTAGATGTAACAGGCATTGAACGTATCTTTGTTGGGTATGCATTTTTTTCCCTTTTCCCTGACGAATGTAATTATTGAACTTTTCTTTCCTAATTAATACTTTCCAAAATATATGAAAAATGTTTACGAATTCGGTTTGTCTGTCCGTCTGGTCATCTGTCTGCCGGAGCTCTAAGTCACATAAATAAACTCGGAAAATGAAGTGTGTAGCATTTTTCGTTCGTTTACAGGAACATTCAAAAGACTTCCGCTACGTTATGGTCTATGAGGGAAAATCATTTGCAATATATTTTAATGATGTCAATGTCACTCGGATCGCACATAATGCAATTGATATACATCAAAGAAGCGCACTGTAGGAAAGCTTACTGTAGAATATGGTTTGCATAGAATTTTACCGTTCATTTACAGGAACACAGAAAATAATTCGTACTCTATATGAGCGATATATCGGTTCTGTACTCTATATGAGTGATAATTGCTGGAAGTGTGTTTTCAATTGTGGTATGCGTTTTTAAATTTATCAGTGATATTGCAAATTACTTGGTGTGTATAGAGCGCGGCACAAAAGAATTCGAGTACACTTCCGTTTACTGGCAAAAATTAATGATAGGAAATTTTCAACTGTTTTATGCGTTTCCCAAGTGAACTAATATTTAGCTGGCTATGAGGTATAGATACAAATCCATAGATCATATACAGGGCTTCATAACCGAACTTGAATAATTCTCCAACTTTGAACGGTAAGGTAAGGTGTCCTATTTTCGTCCCCCCAGTCACTTTTAGGCCGTAAATGTTGTAACTTTCAGGGAAAACCTAAAGATGGATTTTATATTGACTAACTACCCACGCATATGGAAAAATAGGCAAACGTCGTACAAAAAATTGTAACAATGTGACAAATTGTTTTTTTTTCTTCAAAAGTATCTATATATGGCAAAAGAAAAAAATGTTCGTCCCCCTCAAAAATCCAATACACCGAGGCTTAACTTATAACTAAATCAAAATTTATTTGTCAATGAGTAAGTAATTTAACTTACATTAAATTAAGGCACAAAGAAATGTACTATTTATCAGTAGAATAACATAACGAAACATTAGTCATCCAAACATGAGGAAAAAATTGAAAAAAAAATGCCATGAAAAAGCATTCCTAATTTTGTCCCCGAGACGAAAATAAGAACTGCAAGGGGGACGAAATTGGGACCACGCTAATTCCAATATGGCGGAGCTTCAGTTCCCGCACGATGAACTGAGCGTCCTAAAACTCACTGTATGCTACTGTCAGCATCTTTGGGTAAGATACATCCCAGCAAAGAGGAAATTGCTGGCCAGCAGCAAGATAGGTGCTGACAATGATGGAGAAGTGCTGGCTAATGGTCTACCACTGCATGATCATTGCTGGACAGCTTCAGTCAACTTTGCTGTTGGAAATCATCAGATAAAATTCTGGTGGGCTTCCGTTTTATCTCTTGCGCTGGCCCACCACTACATGGAAGTGCACGAACTTTTGCAGTATTATTGCTGGGAACTCTTACGCTAGGTGGCGTTGCGAATATCGAAGACATTGAGTATTTAAACACAAATCTGAAATGAATATCTTAACACAATTTAAGCTGTGAAGCTAATTATTTTTGAAACTATAAATAATATAACACCACTGCCACCAACAAAATAAATAAGTAAATGGATAAGCAAATAAATTCTTTATTTCAACGCACTTTTTCTCTCTCCTTAAATCTGGTTTTACTAAGCTATAAAGGATTTCGGTTTTCATAACTTACACAGTTCAGAATCAATAATAATAATAAAAAAGTATAAAATACAGGGTGTCCCTAAACTCATGGTACCTACGCTAGGGGGGTGATAGAACAAATCAAGACGAGTAATAGTAAATAGGAAACCAAGGGTCCCAAACGTATTCCGAAGGAGATAGGCGCCTTTAAAGTTTAGGGTCCAAAATTTCAAATGATTATAAAAAAACGGAAAAATTGGTCGATTCTTTTGCGGTTTTTACTAAAACTATTCTTTATTATTTTCTTGAAAAAAAATTTTAAAGATACAGTTCAAAAAATGCCGATAGAGGGCGCTTTAGACTTTGGAGTAACCAACAACTATTTTTACCGTTATTTTTTGTATCTCATTACATGCTTTCAAAAGCTTAGACTTAAACTTAAATTTTGAGCTCAAAATCTGAATCGTTGGGAGTGGTCAAGTAGTGCAAACTGAACTGTATTCAGAAGTTAAATTTTCAAATGATTATAAAAAACGGAAAAATTGGTCGATTCGTTTGCGGTTTTCACTAAATCTATTCTTTATGTCAGTATTGTCTTGAAAATAAATTTTAAAGATAAAAATAAAAAAATACCGATAGAGGTCGCTTTAGACTTTGGCGTAACGAACAACTATTTTTTACCCTTATTTTTGTATCTCATTACAGGCTTTCAAAAGTTTAGACTTAAACTTAAATTTTGAGCTCAAAATCTGAATCATTGGGAGTGGTTAAGTAGCGTATACTGAATTGTGTTCAAATTTCAGGGGGGTTCAAATTTCAACACATGGACACAATTCAGTTTGCGCTACTTAACCACTCCCAACGATTCAGATTTTGAGCTCAAAATTTAAGTCTAAACTTTTGAAAGCATGTAATGAGATACAAAAAAATAACGGTAAAGAATAGTTGTTCGTTACTCCAAAGTCTAAAGCGCCTTCTATCGGTATTTTTTTAACTTTACCTTTAAAATTTATTTTGAAGACAATACTGACATAAAGAATTGTTTTAGTGAAAACCGCAAACGAATCGACCCATTTTTCCGTTTTTTATAATCATTTGAAATTTTAACTCCTGAACACAGTTCAGTTTGTGCAACTTAGCCACTCCCAACGATTCAGATTTTGAGCACAAAATTTAAGTTTTTGAAAGCATGTAATGAGATACAAAAAATAACGGTAAAAAATAGTTGTTGCTTACTCCAAAGTCTAGAGCGCCCTCTACCGGCATTTTTATAACTTTCTCTTTAAAACTTTTTTTAAAGAAAATACTAATTTAAAGAATGATTTTAGCGAAAACCGCAAATAAATCGACCCATTTTTCCCTTTTTTATCATCATTTGCAATTTGGGACTCTAAACTTTGATGGCGCCTGTCTCCTTTGGAATACGTTTGGGACCCTTGATTTCCTATTTACTATTACTCGTCTTGTTGTGTTCTATCACCCCCTAGCGTATGTACCATGAGTTTAGTTACACCCTGTATATAGGATTTCTATACAATACAATAATTTTTATTCCAATTTAATGATTTGGAACGTAAATTACAAAAGAAACAAACTTGAAATGGTGTAATGAGAGCATGAAAACAACGAGCGGTCGTAGCGTACTTGTTCATGTCCGATCACGAAAACCAAACAGCATCGAGCGCGGTTATACTTGGGAGGCTGACCACATGGAATCTGCTGCAAGTTCAAATATTTCAATAGACATTTCTATTATAGATAGATATTTCTATAGCTCTTGGTGAAATTAGCTTATAGAAAAAAAGAGCCATAATACTTGGTTTTTTAATAGAATTCTATAAGAAATTTTTGTAAGGGAAAGTGCTGGGCCAGCAAAGGAATAGCAGTGGGATAGGTGCTAGCACTGCAGGAAAAGTGCCAGATTGAAGTAATGTGATGGCATACCAATGCTGGCCTGCTGTTGGCCATCACTGATGGGTCAGCTGCATTCGGCTTGGACACTTTTCGACAGGTTTAAGTAATGGCACCCTTGCACTTTACCGCTGGCTGCCATCTTTTTTCCAGCTGATGGCCCACTGTTTCTTTCTTTGCTGGGATAGATGTCTATGATGGTTAGACGTGCAGTAAAGCTAGATATCCACAATACATGCACAACTTTCAGGTTGTATAATATTTTAACGGAGCTTCTGACAGTGAAATAGTCAATGAAACATCGTCTTCATTTTAAAAGACCTATCCAATGACATGCCACTCAATAAGGTGAGTAATTTTTTTTTCGTCTGTGCCGACATTTTGTATTTTACGGCCGCCATTTTGAATTTATAAAAATAAAACCTAGCCTATAATTATCGGGCCGTTAAGACGAATCGATAGAGACCTCATTCATTAAAATTCATCCAGCCATTGGGATGTTTCGAAGGTATAAAGAAATCCACATACACAGATACGCGTGAAACACATAACCCTTCTTTTCAGTCGGGTAAAAAGAAGAATGATCAATATATCCGCATTATTTTATTATTTCTTTCATGCGGCATAATCAAAAAATCATTTTCTGTTTTTAAAAAAATCGTGCTTGTTTTGACTTTTAATTCCAATTTCATGCAGGTTGTAAAAATGGGCTCAGAACTCTTTTTATCACCCTTTTAACAAAAGCAATATCTGATTTTTCTTTCCTGATGTTCCCCCTTTTTTTTTTTTTTTTTGCCTGGATCATGTTACATTACCTGAGGTCGATAGTGTTGACGTAACGCACAAAGAATAAACTCATTCTCTCTAGTATCGTTTATATAAGGCTGTGATGCTAAACAAAAAACTGGAAAATGTATCAGGTAAAGAATGCAAAATAAAACGAATAAATAACTGTTAAAAAATATTATTTGCTCAACATTACTGAACTTCGAAGAATAATTGAATACCCATTTACAGTAATAATAAAAATTTATTCACATAAAAATAATTCGATAGTAATATAAAAAGTAGAAAAATTAACAAAATTAATAACAAAATAAACTAAAAAAACATACAAAAACTTATTAGATTTTATTTAAAAATATAATGCATATTAATAGAATTATTAATTAGATTATTAATAGGTTTTATTTAGAAAAAAATCATTTTATCTTAATCAATATAAGCTAATATAACTGACATAAATTATAGTTCGTAAGGCTTGAAATGAGAAGTCTTAATCTTTTAAACTGTTGAAGCAAATTATTTTTGAATTGTACATACACATTTATTAAGCAATTTTTGAGTTATGTGAAAATGTTAATACATTTTTTTAACACTTTCCAATAAAGTTGAAAGTGTTTATGACTTCGGTTTATCTGATCGTCTGTACGTGCTCTAACTCCCGTAAATTTACTAGGATCGTTCTGAAATTTTTGGATGTTAGTGACCTCTACCATAGCACGAACCATATTGCAAATGAAGTTTGTAGCATGTTTAGTTCATTTACAGTCACAGTCAAAAGTTTTCCGTTAAATTACGGCCTATGGGAAAAAATCGTTTAAAATAATTTTTAATGATGTTACATGCTTTCAAATATAATAAAATTGATATGCATTCCGTAGAACATGCGGTGCAAAGAATAATTATTATTCATTTACAGGGTCACACAAAAAAATTTCCTTACATAATGATATAGGGGTGGGGCGATTTTTTTCCGGCGTATTTTAATTATGTTAAATTATTTCATGTATAATGAAATTTATATGCGTCGCTGAGGTCTACTTTAACTTATTTCATATATAATACGAAGTACATAGCATTTACAGGGACACACAAAAGATTTCGGATACTATATTGTGTCCGAAGTACTATACGGTAGCGATGATTGCTGAAAATGCATTTTTAATTATGTTATGTGCTTTTATATTTCACTATATTTATGCATAGTATATGGTGAGTATAAATGCTGTAATTCATATACAGGGCTACGCAAAAGAATTCGTAATGGTTACTGGGTATGATTGCAAATTGCTTAAAGGTAGTTTTTAAATGAGTTATGCATTTTTACGTTTAACCGCATTTAGTTTACTAAGAAATGTTTGTAGAAAATCGATAAAATGATACACAGGGTCACGCAAAGAATTGGATACATGGCCGTCTATAAATAACAATTTCTGGAAATGTGATTCTAGTAGTTTTAAGAGTGTTTTACTTTTAATTAAACTTTAGCTAAATATTGGCGCGTAATAAAGGTACTATCTAAACTACAGGGCTGTACAAAAGTATTCAGGCATGTTTCCATCTATTAGTATAAATTGCTGAAAGAGAAATTTCAACCTGTTATGCGTTTTCTTGCTAAACTAAATTTTCCCATTATAGAGTATATATATATATATATATATATATATATATATCAACCTACAGATCAAATACAGGGCTGTTCAAAAGAATTGGAATACATATTTGCTATGGACGGTAACTGCTGAAATCCTTTTTTCTAATGTTTTATGCGTTTTCTAAAATGTTTACTTAGTTTTCTTATATACCTTATTTCCTTTAATAACGAAGATTTGTTAAAGCATTCAGGAAGTGTTGGAAAGTGTTTCATAATCTATGCTTAACACATGATTTTTCTTACTTGTTATTTATATCAATCGAAAATACTATTTTTCACTAAGTATGGTTCATATCAGTTCTCATATCAGTTTGTGACCTACTTACTGACTTTCCCTTGTACCATCGAAAAGTGTATGGAATTATGCAAAGAACTGAACCGAATTTTTTGTGTATGCTTTTGGCTATGACCAACAGATCCTCTATAAATTTGGAAATATTCTGCCGAAAGGTGGCGATGTAATAACGATTTTTTTCCCATTTTCATTATTGTGCAATCGAAAAGTGTATGAAGTTATGCATAGAATTGAACCAAGTTTGATGTGTATGTTTTTGGTTATGGCCAGAAGGTCCCACGTGAATTTGGTAACAATCCGCCAGAAGGGGGCGCTGTAATATATACATCGACTGTTCACGCAGCGATGGGCAATTCGCATCCAGCTAACCCGTCGATTCTCAAACAGCTGATTTAAAACAGAATAACGAAAAAAATTGATTTTATTGAACATTCTGATTCAGTGTAATTACTTGTTTTTACTCCAGTTAGTAAAATGAAGCAGAAATTTAACACGAAAATCAAAAGTTTGCATAGTACTGAAATAATAACTCTGAAGTATTAACATGTGTAACAATTTCTTCAAATATTAATATGTGTGAGAAAGAAGAATGTTTTTCGACTAGCAGATTCGACTAATTCATGAATTATGAGCCCATAAAGTTTAGAACTCCTATTTGTAATTCTATTCTTGTAATCATAGCAAAACGTATTGCAATGCCGGTAGTTTTTAACACTTTCCAACAAAGTTGAAAAGTGTTTATGCATTCGATTTGTCTGGCCGTCTGTCCACGCTCTAACTTCCGTAAATACACTCGGATTTTCATGCAATTGATAAACGTTATTTAAGGTCACCAAGGCATGTTTGGTATTGTATATGAAGTATGTGGGATTAATAGTTGAATTACAAGGGCACTCAAAAGGATTCCGTTACATTATAGTGAATGGGGAAAAATCTTTTCCAGTGTATTTTCATAACATTAAGCTATTTCAAATGTATTGAAATTGATATAAATCACTGAATTTCACTACAAGATTAATAATATACAATAGGGCTATATAATATATACAGGGCCGATCAAAGAATTCGGATAATTTCCCGATTGTAGATGGGAACAGCTGAAATTGAGTTTTCAAATGAAGTATGCGTTTCCATATGGTTGAATTAGACATAATATTTTAACTTATTAAACGGTGCAGTTTTTTATCATTATTCTGAATGTGTTGGAAAGTGTTTCATAATCTCTGCTTGACGCTTAATTTTTTTCTTTCTTGTTTAAGAATAACTCTGGTACTACAAAATTTTGTTGTTTTTTGGCTACTGAAAATTTAGCCTTAAGAAATTTTATTAGAAAACTTGGTTTTTCCATGTTGGCATCATATAAACAATTCAGAAAAAAATCTTCTACCCGACCCTTTGCAAGGTAACCCCTTTTTTTTGGCACATTTCCCCTGTACTATGGCGGAATGATCTGTAGTTTTGTAATCGAATATTTTGAAACTTCTAGAAATCTCATTTCAATAAAAAAAAATTATAGGTTACAGTTTCTATTTTTTTCAAAAAGTAGTTTTTATAATACTTATTTTTTGAAAAGTAAAAGAAAAGAAAAACCGGCAGGTTAAAGTTCTCATTTTTGATAGATCTGTTTTAACCATACACTACAAGATGTTTCCACAACAATTCTATTTAAAACATTAAAACAACATTTTTAAGGGGTTTTTAAAAACTTCCTGAGATCAAAATATTTGTTTGTCCGTGTGTAATACATTTGTTACATGAAACAATCACGCAACTCCGTTGCGTGACTGTGTTAAATGGAGCCTAGCGTGCTGCAGTTCATACTAAGGAGCAGAGATTTCGCCTCGTGCAGTATAATGTTCTGAAATTAGATTTATTGCTTAAATTTTGTTAAAGTAAATAAAGCAAACTAAAATTAAAAATATAAAGTTAAAATAGTTAACATATTTCAATGGAAACATTGTATCACCTGTATTATTTATTAAAAAAAAAAAAAAAAAAAAAAAAAAAAAAACATTTAGAATTTTGATTAAAGATAAATGTTGCATATCCCGGTGTATAACGGTGTATAAATAGGTTTTTCATGCAGAATTGCCCGATTTGCTTCCAATTTGGTATACCGGTTTATTCTGATAAGGCACTTCCCTGATTAGATTTGAAGGTTCAATGTTAAGTATAAGAGGGGTGTATGGGGGAGCTAATCCCACCCCTTAATTTAGCTGAATGAGTTTTTTTTTTTTTTTTCCTGTGGCATTATTCTTTGAAATGAGAGTACAATTAGACTGAATAGCCAGTGAGCTCAGTGTCATCAGTTTAACTAACTTGGCACTTTTCCTTATCTTTTTATGTTATGTACTGGCATGTATTTAAAGATTTTTCCAGCTGTTATCAACAGATGGCGCACTTCGGAGTTAGGTTAACTTCCAATTTCAATATGGAGAAACAGTGCATACAAGAGGCATTTATGTTAAGGGGGTAGTGATTCTTTAATAAACATTTTCAACTGCGTAATTGAATTTATCATGCCACAGTAACAAAATAACATTAGTATTAATGTCAATGTTAATGCTGTTATTTTATCAGGCTTGTCTGTAAAACATGTTTGTTGGGCGTGAAAATGTTTACTTCAGAATAGATAGTATCCCAAAATGCTATATTCAAGGTTGAGAATGATTATTAATACACTGAAAACACCATTTGGAAAAGTTTCCGAAAATCAACGGCTGCAAAAGAAACTTTTTTTTTCATACACTTTTCTTTAACTCTCGAAAGTAATTGTGTTTCTAAGGTTTCTAAAAATAAAGAACGCTTTTCGGCATCATCGATAACTCGGAAGAGGCTATTGTATACCGTAAAGTACCGAAAGTAAGCCCCCTTTTAACAGACAGGAAATTCTAAGGATTTTGAGGGGGCTTTTAATTGGAACTTTTGTGAAAATGATCTGGATGATTGGAAGGAGGGGGGGAGGTGTATATTTAGAATTTATGAAATTTCACAGGATTTTCACAATTTACAAAATAAAACAAATAATAGGATTTTTTTTTTTAAATGTCAATTCCTACTTAGGTCATCAAAGAAAAATTTAATATAATTCCTTATAACATAAATTTTGTTTGCTAATATTAGTTTTGTTGCATTAAAATATCTCAATTTGTTGATTTTCTATAAGCAAGTAAGGTTTACAATGGAAGTCTGTGGGAATTTGGCGAAATATTAGAGATATCGCCAAGCTGGCGTCACTTTTGGCGACTCATTTTGGTCGCCAAATTTGGCGCTATATCGTAACGTTGGCGACAAACTTGGTGGTATTTGGCGACAGAACAGAATTCCTCCTATGGTAACATTCCTTATAGGTGTGGAGATGCATTAAATACTATTCAATAGCTAATGGCAGCTATTTTGCCTCCCATATAAAACTAAAATTAATTAATTTAATTTAATTAATGAATCAATATTTGAAAAAACTGTATTATTATCTCAAGTGTCATGCACTACAAGTTTAAAAAAAATTATTTGAACTTGATTGGATGAGTAATAAGTATTTTATTAACAATTGAAAATTTGAACAAGATATATATAGGGAGAGTGTGAACTAATAGTAGGAATTGAATAAAATAAAATTAACTTTTTTTGAAATAGCAATTAAAGCCTTTGTGGTGGAATATTAAAAAGCAGAAAACCAACGTTTAAAAATGCACAAATAATACGTGAAAAGCAGCAAACAGCTGTTTCGAATCTACTAGCGAGATTCTTCTTCAGTGCAAGATAGAGCAAGACACAGCGTGCTAGAAAAAGCAACGCTGAGCAAAATGATAGAGACGATAGCGCCGGCTTATATACCCGATACGGGGCACTGAAGAAGAGTCTCGCTAGTAGATTTGAAACAGCTGTTTGCTGCTGTTCACGTATTATTTGTGCGTTTTTAAACGTTGGTTTTCTACTTTTTAACATTTATTGGTTTAAAATTCCCTTTCATAGAAGCTAACTAGTTTCCATTTATAAAAAGGATAAATTAATGAAACAAATTTACATAAAATACCTAAATTAGATTTCAGATATGAATAAAAATTATAAAAGTTAAACTTAATACACTACATGGCCAAAGGTAACCGGACACTTGCGATTTTAGGTGTTTTCTTAAATATCTTAAAAAAATACATGAGAAATTATCTTGAAACTCCAGGTGTGTAAACAAAATAGTACAGGTCAAATATTTCCATGAAGATTTTTTCCAGAAACCCCATAGGGGATCGTCAACAAATTGAAAAAGAAGGAATAACTTTTGGATAACCCTGTAAAAACTAATGTAGCAAAAGGGTTCAACACAGAAACAGAAGGGTTCAACAACAAAAAAAAGGTTTTTTTTTTTTCAGAAAATATCACAAACAGCATTGCACACAATACCCTGCAATCAGAATTAAAAAATATTAAAAATTGGATGAGAAATGAGCAAGTGTACTAAAAAATGTTTCACTTCGCATGCGCGAATGCAATCAATATATAATGTGCATAATGTATTTGCTAAGTGTATAGAGCAACTTTTGTGAAAGTCACAAAAACATACCTTGAAAATTCTGAAAATGATCGTTGATAGAATAAGCTCGAAATCCGTTGTTCCCAAAATGAAGCAAAAAGATGAGGGGTTGTATCCATATATCCATTAATTAGTGACAATATAGCATACACAATAATGCACGTACTACTGTATTTGGATACAGCCCTTCATCTTTTTGCTTCATTTTGGGAACAACGGATTTCGAGCTTATTCTATCTACGATCATTTTCAGAATTTTCAAGCTATGTTTTAGAGACTTTCACTAAAGTTGCTCTATTCACATAGCTAATAAATTATGCACATTATATTTTGATTGCATTCGCGCATGCGCAGTGAAACAATGTTTAGTAAACCTGCTCATTTTTCATCCATTTTTCATTATTTTTTAATTCTGATTGCAGGGTATTGTGTACAATTTTGCTTGTCATATTTTCTGAGAAGAACTTTTTTATATATTAAGAACGCTACAAATTAAAAGCAAAAACTTGGCAAAATTGGGACTCTTTTTATAAAAACTTTAATTTCTCTACGAATATACGTGCTAGTCTCATAAAAATGAACACAGTTTATTGCAATAAAACACTTAATCATAATCTACTGTGTTGAACGTTTTTGCTACGTTAGTTTTTACAGGGTTATCCAAAAGATATTCGTTTTTTTTTTCCAATTTGTTGACGGTCCCCTATGGGGTTTCGGGAAAAAATCTTTACGGAAATATATGACCAGTAAAATTCTGTGTACACACCTGGAGTTTCAAGATAATGCCTCATGTATTTTTCTAGATATTTAAGAAAACGTCTAAAATCGCAAGTGACTGGTCACCTTTAGCCATATAGTGTATAAACCTCTATTAAATCTTAGTGCATAAAAATCAAGGAACACATTAACAATGTCCTTCGAAAAGGAACATTCCTTTCAAAGGTCTGGTAACGCGCATTAGCGAAAGTATGCTATTCTGATACAATGATATGTAAAGAGATTAGATAAAAATAAATTACATAAGATATACCTATTAATTTAGGAAATATGGAAACAAAAATCTTAAGGAATTTCTCAAAAAAAACAGAAGGATTGAAAGTGGTAAAAGATAAAACTTGAAGGGGAGTCTTATAACTGGCACTTTTTCAAAAAAGGAAAATAATCACATATATGAGGGGGGCTTATATTCGGAGGCGGACTTACTTTCGGTACTTTACAGTATTTCCGCTTGTGGTTATATTATATTTTCTCTAGATTAAGTTTCTAATCTTATAATGTGACTTTTTTACAGAATGTCTTAAAACAATTTTTATTATGTTTAATTTTATGGCACATCTAGAGCAAATTCTAATTAACTTTCTCAAATATCTTTTAAATGAACCGAAAAAGTACGCTTTTGGTAATATCATTTTTACGAATTGAGATGCGTTATTTTAGTATTATTATTACTTTATTTTTACAGTGAAATATTTAAATGACACGCATATGATTTACCACATATCAGGGAAAAGTTTTAAAGATTAGATTTTCTAACATCTATTTGAAATTCTAATTCTAATTTTAGAAACGATCGATAGATGATATACTCGGTCTGCGTAATGTTGATTATTGACATTTTCAGAAATATCATTTCAGATAACGCAGTGTAATATCTTTGCGGTACAGCTTGAAGCTGGACGACATTTATAGTAATGTTTCCGATATTCCCAAGCACTTTTAAATTTACTCATTATTGACAGAATCCCAGGGGAAAAAAAGGATTTAGAGATTTTTATTGCTACTATTGTTATTAAAGGTGCAGTAATATGATTAAACCACAATGTTTTAAAAATGGTAGTTCTGAATATGCACTAAAATTCACTATGTGCTGTCAGCTGCATTCCAAATTATTTAGCATCTAGCTCATTGTTTTGAGAATGAGTGTTATCACTGTTTTTAGCACTTCTCTTGATATACGAGAGTCATCCAGAAAGTTAGTTTCTACGGCCCGTCAAAAAAAAAAAAAAAGACATAATTACCTGTAAAGATTTATTGCAGAATATGCATCAGTGTTTTAGCTACTTCTCAACATAAGAGTCACCGAAATTGTAACACATGTCATAGCGTGGGATAAATTTTTGTAATCTAATGTCTTACATTTCTGCCGCATAAGGATGAAGTGAGCTTGCAAGAGTTGTCAACCCACGTCTCATCAATTATAACGATACTGTTCATGTACTAGTTGCCTTCATCGTAAGTAAGTAAGCACCCACCCTGGGAACCCGCTTTTGGCTTATGGTTGGGTGTAACCCCCAAGCCCAGGGTAGGGAAAAGTTTTACTACCTGCGGAACCCCTTGAAAACAAATATGTTTTAAGATCAATTATAACTATTCTAAATATTGTTATGTACAAACGAGGGTTTATAGATTACCCACAACTTTTTAAAGTTAAGTGTTCATATAAGTTCATGTATAAGTTCATACACCTTGTAGTTATAACTAGTCCCATCAAAACCAGCCACCACCACCAAGGCCACTAGTGCCTGGACAGGAAATGTCATTCCTGTATTTAATCTGATTCATAAAGGTGGGGCATTGTGTTGAGTTCGCTGTGTGTTTATAATAATTTGGTAAGTTTATACAATTTGCACAGTTTCTGAGATCCTGTTTGTTTATATTCGTGAAACTAGTGGTCTGATGACCCATCGCACAGAATGCGCATATTGAATTTCTCCTGCAGCTACTTTCGGAGTGTCCGTACAATTGACAGTTCGCACACCTGATGATTGGCCTGTAAGGAGGAATCCTGCAGTTTCGTAATCCCACATTTATAAGTTCCATGCTCAAAAGTGTGTCTGAAGTTGTCTTGTCTACCTCGAGGAGCAGTTGATAATATCTTGACGAAGTTTTTTGTATTACTTTTTGAATCTGGATGTATGAACCTTTCTTTATGTTTGGGTGTTGCTTTATTTGATTTATAAGATATTCTCCCTGTGTATCTTTTGGAATACCTATAATGATAATTCTTTTAGTGTTATGTTTTCTGTATTGTATTTCCGTGATATTTTTTCTATATGTTGATATATTTCTAGTAACTGCGATTCTTGTTGGGTTTTTATAATTATAGCTTTTCTGTTTTTAAATGTTCTGCTACAGAATAATGGCAAATGTTCTACTTGCAATAATTTTGCAGTAATTATTTCTTGGATTTCTGATATTTTTTATCCTTCAAGACCCTTTATGAGAATTGCTGCTTCTGTATAATTGTCCTGTTCCCTTATGGAATTATCTGTTGTTATTTCTTCTCTATAGCTGTTGGTTATTTTTAATGTTGTTTCTTCTAACAGTTTTTCCAATCTATAAAGCTTTTCTTCAATCCGTGTAAGTTCTGTTTCTTTTGTTAGGCTTATACTATGCTGCTCCTCCTGGGAGTAATATTCACTTTTTGTATCCTGTATTTCCCCGAGTTCCGAGGTTACATCATTCTTGTCTTCTCGCAGATGTGTCTCATTACTAACTTGCTCATTTATTTTGTCTTCTTTTGAGTTTTTGGTTGTTTGAGTATATTATTCTTTAATTTTTGGATGGTTTGTTATTGTTTCTTTATTATGAAGCTGCTTCTTATTAGTCTTATTTTTTTGTAGTTGTTGTAATTTTTTGTGTAGGTTGTCAATTTTTGTAGATTTATTTGTTATTTCATTCTGTTTTTCTGTTAATTTTTCTTTCGCTATAGAAAAGTGCAGAAAAGATCGGCGAAATCATCACGAAACACCTGTTGTTCCGAAAATTGCGCACCTGATTTGTGCCGAAAAATTGTACACCCACACATAACGAAATGCTGGGGAGCAGCATTGACTTTTCTGCCACGATATCAAAATGAGGGCGACGAGTGCTTCAACAGAATCTTTACCGGTAAAGAGACACGGGTTCACTTTCCATTCCCAGGCGGCAGGTAACACTGGACTACTAAAACTTCTCCCACCCTATTACAACTCTTAGAATTATAGTGTTTTTGTGGCCCGTGGGAAACTTATTTTTTGGATGACCCTTGAAATCACATTTCACAGAAAGCAGTGTTCATCTTTTGAAAATTTCGCTGAAATATATTTGTTAAAGTTATGAACAGAAATTCAGGTTGGAATGGCGTTAGATACCATGAATTTTTGAATAAATGTATTTCGACCTTACAATTAATTTGTGATTTGGCTTTACGGGTTGGCATGCTATGTGGCTTCATATACAAAAATTTATCATTTTACGTGTATTTAAAAACCTTAAAATTGTGATAAACTCCCTGTTACACACTGTATATGATTTATTTAGATTCATTATTCATGCAGAGAAATTAGACATAATCTACACTATAAAAAAGACAAATGTTTCTTAATGTACTAAAATGTAATATAACCACACACGAAAATATACAATAATCCTATCCGTGTTACCCATGATTCCGAAACACATTCTTTTTATTTACGAACCTCAGAAAACCAATATGTGTTTGAGATATGAAACATATTTTATAATGACGAGGTCTGTTTTGCTGTAACGGATTTTCGGAAACGTTTACCAGTAGTTATTTAGCGTATAGTAATATCGGCCCTCGACTTAGTAGCGAAGCTAACGAAAATGTCACTACAGATCGTATGACCATTGAATTTAAACTCAATTCGATTTTAAAAACAAAACAAATTCAATTATAAACAAAAATTAGATTATGTGCAAATAAATCAATTACATCAGTTCTCCACACGAGTTCTCCATAAGCCACAATCCTGCCTTATTCATAAAATAGAACTTACCACATGCTCACAACTAAAAACAAATTAACTATCCGTTCAGATCTCTTAGCCAGCGACCTTCACGAAGCGCTCGTTGAAGCAAGGATTGATTCTTCTTCTGGAACCAACTCCTCGCCGTTCAGGAAATTCCACAGCTTTTCCCATAAGGGGTGGAAATAGACTCTTTTATTCAGTCTCAAAAGAAAGAAATTTCCTTATCTGCGAAAAATGCTATTTCGCTAAGACATTGTTTCAGTTCAGTATTCAGTATTCTCTAATCGGAATAAAGGATCTTGGATATTATCAATTTTTAATTAAATATTTTTAGATGCCTAATGGAATTTATGCATGCAAAAGTGAGAAAATAATATTAATTTAATTGTTAATGTAAATGCTACTAATTTATCATGTTTGTCTGTAAAACATGTGTACTGAACATGAAAATGTTTGTTTGAGAATTTGTAGCGTCCGAAAAATCTATATTCCGTAATGAGTAAACTGATTAACACACTTTAAAAACTGGTCGTAAACGTTTCTGAAATCAGTAGCAGCAAAGAAACTTTAGTTTTATAAAAGCTTCTTAAAATCTAGAAAATAGATTGGTTATTGAGGTTTCTAAAGATGAAGATCGCTTTTTGTTGGTAACTAGTAAGAGTAACTAAGAGCATATTTCCGTTTGTGGTTATATTATATTTTGCAAGATTAAGAAACGTCTGTCTTCTTTCACAGGGTACATATTGTGAGCTACAGCTCTGCGCAGGTCGGATTTTTTATTTTAACTCAACTCGAATCCCGACCCGAACCCTACAAAATTTTTTTGCTAATTTGATATCCAACCTGATCCCGGCACATTTCAGCCCGAACCAAAAATACTTGAACATTATCCCGAACCGAGACTAGAAGGGAATAAACTTGTGGAAAAATAGTCTACAATTATATCTCTAGTATCAATTTTATTTTTTATATTGAAAAATGTACATTTATTTATATATACTCCTTATTCTTCAACTATATTGTTTTTCATTTAAAAAAATATATATATTCTAGACTTTTTTGAAAAAAAAGGGGTCAATCGGACTTGACCCGCAAGAGTGAAATCCCAATCTTAAACGAACTTCAACCCGAAGTAAATAAAGGCACCCAAACCGAACACGCAACGAAAAAAACTATACCGTCAACTCAAACTAGCTGATTTCGTGGATCACATCGGGTCAGGTTTGGTTAAAGTCAGATTACCCATCCCGGTACTGGGCTCTAATGTGAACTAATACAATTCATACTCAGCTTGAATTTATGGAACTTACATAGTAAAATATACTTACAAAACACCTTTTAAGTAAACTAAAAATTACTTATTTCAAATGAAAATCAAACTACAAAGTAATTGCTTGCGCAAAGGCGAACATAGTGAAAAAGATTCCATACCGGGACTCGAACCCGGGCCATCAGTATAGCGCACTGACACTCTACCGACTAAACAACATCGAACGATACCCAGCCTGGAAAATTTCTCACTATTAAATCTTGGCAAGGCTACAAACGCAGCGCAAGATGGGATATTTATCGTGAGCCACCGACAAGGTACAAACACGAAGCATAATTAAATCCAGCATCGATAAAAACTATATTAATACATGGAAATTATTCCAGAGAGAAACATTCGCCTTGCATACAATACTTCAAATGACAATCAAATTTCAAAGTAATTACTTAACCCCTTCCTGCATGATTTTTTTCCTGCATGCAGGAAAATTTAAAAGTTTGCTAAATATTAATGTAACATGATCAAAAATCACTCAAAATTCGAAATTTTCAAATCCACCTTAATTTAAGCCCAATTTAAGTTCGTGCCATATATGTCACACCATGCATTAGCGACTACTTTTCCATAGTAGTGAAATCAGCATTAAAACTTGCATGCAACTCTTAAAACTTCAAAATATATAGAGAAAGAACATATTAAATCTATTTATGTATGTGTGTTTCAGCCTACAATTATTGATACGTATACCGTTTATTGAAAAATGAAGTTACAGAAATTGATACATGTATCGTTTATTGAAAAGCTACATTCTACAGTACCTGATACATGTTTTGCTTTAAAACTACAGGCTACATTAACTGATACATATTTTTGGAAGAGAACTACAGTCTGCAGTAACTGACACAATGCTGTTGAAAACTACAATAATTCAATGATCCAGGGCCGAAACTAGCCTTTTTTTGCACCCGGGGCAAACATGGATTTTGGCGTCCCCGACCCCCCTCCTCCGCAAAAATATATTTACAAAGAGAATTACACTAATTTTCTAATAGTCGACTTATTTTAAAATATTTAATAATAAAACATGTAATACTGAACAATCTGCTTTGCAAAATATTGATTCATTAAAATCTTGAAAATGGAATCGACAAGAATCGAAAACAAATTCCGCTTTATACAGGATCCTTATGCCATATTATCTTTAGATTCTTCTATGCTTTGGCATACTCCAGACAGAATGAATTTAACAAAATCGTGCTAAACATAGATGTGAGAAAAATCGACAAACAAATCTTCATTTGCTATCCCTTCGTCCTGGCGCACGGGGCACGTACCCCCTCTGCCCCTCCTTAGTTCTGGCTCTGGACCCTTCACTCAGTGTGAAACTTGGTAAAGCAATTTCGGTCATTGTTCAGACAAAGTGGCATTTTGCATTTTTGATGGTGAATAAACAAATACATATTGCAAACACTATGGAAAATACAACCCGTCAATGCATGGTGTGACATATGTGGCACGTATCGATTTTTATGTACTATATACGCTAGCCAGGGGCGCGCCGACCCAGTGTGCAAAGTGTGCACCGCACACAGACGCCAGAATAGTAAAGGCGCCAAATATTTTAGTCGAAGCTGAAAATTTTCAAAAACTTTTATCCAATTTAAATTTATTAAAGCGGTATTTAAATCGAAAGTGCGTCATTTTGAGTTCATTTTTACTTTTAAAATATATGAAATTTGCAGATGCTCGTCTGCGGCGTAGCTTTAGGGGTGGGGGGGAGGGTCTCAAACAGAAAGGCACAACGGTGTCGAAAGGTAACGGTCGAAAAATGCCTCGTTGTCGAAAGGTCACAGTTGTAAGGCACCACGGAAGGCTTTAAGGGCGCTGTCAAGAGCCTAAAATAAATGTAAAAAAGCTAGAAACATAAAAAATTCGGAAGGGCGACCGCGAATCTCCCTTTTGATATCCCTGCTCTAGATCAGGCGTGTCCAGCTTTTTAGAAAGCAGGGACGCACTACAGATGGTGGCAAACATGGAAGGCTTGATTATTCAAATAATTGAAAATATATAACACTTTTATCTTATTGTAGTATTGGTAGTGATACATATACTGACGATATAAAAACTGGTAGATATTATATTGCAGAATAGCAAAGCAACATAAGCCTCCAGGTTATGCACGGTACCCATGTAAAAGTAAATTGCCGAAAAAAGCACAAATCAATCATAGCAATCGGCTACATTATAACAAAAACAATAAATAAATAAAACAGGATATAGCTCAAAATGCAATGAATGTAAAAAAAGAAATGAAAAACCCCATTCGATTCCAAACAAATTTAAAAGTCACGCCTATCTTTGTATGCAACGCATAAAAATGAGCCCATGAGCATGTAAGAAAGTTTCATGTCATTTACAGTCGGGAAACATGTTTTTGAGAACAACCTCAAAATGAATTACGTTTTATTGAAATTTTAATTGTATATTTTATAGATTTGCTTCGAACAAAGAATAATCGCTAAAAAGCGAGTTTCACTCGCGTACAGAGAGTTCATACAATAAATTTATTAATCACTATCTGCAATCTTAGAAAATATAGTCGTTAAACGAATAATAAGACTTTGCAAAAACTTGGAATTATTTTATTAAATATTTTTCAATAATTGCCTTCAATAATTGAATTCAATTGAAATGAAAAACGCAGACTATTTATCATTGTGATCCGTCTTACCTAAAACAAAGATCTTGTACAAAGTTTAATCTTGCCATTGTGCCAAGTGCGCTTTAAAAGGAAGTCGCAAAGTTGCATAGGCACTTTGGTCTGTGCCACATTTTTTAGATAGGTTTTTTATTAATATCTCGCCTAATTATCGACAATTCTTTTGGAAAATCATTATCGGTAGTTCTTGGATGATTTTGAGTTGATAGGTACATCGAACTCCTCTTTCAACCTCAATTCCCCCGCTGAGCGCCCGCCAGATAAAGTTTATGTGTAACGGAAAATTGAGATTTTCTGAAAAACTATATGACCTAGGATAATTGCTATAGTTTTAATGCAAGATTTAAATAAATTTCAACTACTACTAATTTTTCCGTAATTTTATTTTCAGTAAATTCGGAAATAGGAGGGGGGACATAATTATGCCATACATTTTCGACAAATTTCTGAAAATATAATAGTATCGAAGAGTAAAACAAATATATTTTTGAGTTCTGTGTTAAGAGCTTTTTCGAACGATACCCATCCCCCCTTTGATGATTTTTAAATGAACCTTAAATTTGTATGATTTTATATCTTTAACTCGATTTTTTCTGAAATACGTACCCACTCACTATCACTGTGTGAAAATGGGGGAGAAGCTGTCAATTGTTCAGGTTTGTTATGTAATTTGTTTTCATGGTTTTTGGAAAATTGTATGTGGTAATAATGAAAAAATGAAAACCTTAAAATGACCTCTACTTACTGATGAAAAAATGAGTTAAGAGGAGAGGAGTGAATGCTTAGTAAAGTACAGGCCAAAAGCTTTAAAACAATATGCCACATGAAAATATTCATTTTATCGCCTCCACTGGGGAATGCTCCCTAATAATCTGGGGTCAAACATAGACCTCACCAATCCAAGGCCCGTGAAGAATTTCACCTTCGGTTAAGCATTCAAATGAGCTGCCCAAATCTTGCTGCAGCTTAATTAGGAGCTCAGTTAGAAAATCAACCCCCAGGGGGGATCTGAGTGAGAGGGGTAGAAAGGTTCATGATACAAAAGAGTGGTGCGAGGGTTTTCCGATGATATATCACATGAGGGTTTAGCAGGCGTGCTGCGTACGCACTGCAAAATCGTGCAAAAATACAAATCTCGAATCTTTTAGTTCCACATTCCTACACCAGGAAGAATTCTATTCTTAACAAAACTGTTTCTGAACGAAATTCTGCCAAACAACCTACCCATAGTCAGTATATATTATTCATTAGCTATATATTAGTATATATTAGTCAAGGGGTGGGGGCGAACTTAAGCAAGAATTTAAGTTATTTGCTGAAATTACTATTCGAAAATAGTGGTAAGTACACTTTTGAAATTTTTATATTAAAAGTAATATTTATCCCAGAGCTCCGTCAAAAATCCTCACCTAAAACGGTAGAAAATGGTACGGTTTTAAATATTTGATCCCCGCTCCCCCCAGCAAACAAAAATTATCGCCTCCCTCTCCCCCCATGAAATTTGATGCCGCCTACTTTTTAAAATCTTTATTTTGTGTTATAAACTATTTGAAAGTTCCAAATCGATCAGTTCGTCAGTTTTTTTTAATTTTAACAAATTCGCGTTTCAACAAAGCATTTCTTTTCCTTTTTAAAAATCGAATTTTTTATAAAAACTTGCGGATGGATTTTTATAAAATTTAGATATTACTAAACAGCGTTTAAAGATAGGGCTAGATGCATAACTTTAAAATATCTAAATGGTGTATTTTAAAAAATTTGATGGCGTTCCAAAGCATCATACTATAAAAATCAATTGTGGTTTCGAAAGACTGGCTTTTAAATTTAGAGTTTGAAAGGAATCATCCAATTAATTAAATAATAATTAATATTTAAGTTTGTAATTGAGCGACAGTGAAGAAATTTACATATCTGAAATCAGCGAAACATTCTGCATCTGGATGAATAAAAATTAAATCTGTAAATTAATATTTTGAAAATTTTACATTCGTTAGAAAATGTCCACTATTGAAAGACGTCGGTTGTCTGCAATGAACACCTGGCGTCCATGGAAGACATTTCGAATCTTTCTTTAGAAGGAAATAAAAAGATTTTTTATAAATCGATTTTTCCTGGATTTTTTGACTTCCTGAAACCGTACCGGAATAATTTTTAGAATTTCTGAAAGAGGGAATTTTTTTGCGTCTGGCAGGGGCGTCATTTGAGGTGGACCGGGGGGGGGGCAGTGCCCCCCCCCCTTACCCCAAGGAATTTGATTTTCCAGAAAATTTACCAACCATCAATTGTCAGATTCAAACAAAAATTAAATAAACGGTCAAGTGCGAGCATTACTCGCGAACAGAGGGTTCCGTAGAATAAATATATATATAAATTTGTAATTGTATTAAAAAAAAAAAAAAAAAAAAAAAAAAAAAAAAAAAGTTGCTAAAAGAATACTAAGACATTTTAAAAAACTATATAACGTAGGGTTGGATATAACTGTATATATTAGAAAAGTGTAATCGGGTATACCATGAAAGTTCAAAGAGATATATGGAAAAATATCAAATATAGCTATTTGTATAACTCTTTTCTTAATATTATCCTAATCTGTTTATGATGAACTTAATTCGGTACTGACAATAAAGGCAATGCATAGTTAAACTTCATTTGGCATTTCATGAAACTAAAATCAGCGTAGTAATAACCTTTATTTCTACAGTGTATCTAAAACAAAACCTTTGTTCAAAGTTTAAATTTGGCATTGTGCTAAGCGCGCTTCGAAAGGAGGTCACAAATATGCAACACCGCCTTGGTCCTGGCCGCGTTTTTCCAGATAGTTTTTTAATTATCTTTTAAAGCCACTCGAGGCGTATTAAAAGAGCCGTTCAATTCCAAATAGTCGCGAATCCCATAGTATTTATGTAATTCATTCTAATTAAGGGGTCTCAGGGATCTCAAAAACTGAAAAAAATGAAAAAAAGAGACCATTTTTAACATTTAATATCTTAAAATGTATGTGATTTTAAAACACAATTTTTATTGAGATGAAATATATAGGTACGTTCTTTCATTTTAAAAAATTAAATTTAAAAAATTGCAAGATGCAGAATTAGCACTTACAGGGTGCTCCAAACAGTCAGACATTTGACAAGCCGAAAATTGGTATAACAGCTTACGCGCACGATTAGAAAATAAATATTGCAACTAGAATAAAAATTTTGGTGCCTACTTATACTCCAGATTAAAATAATTACCCTGAACCTAAATAAATTTGTAATTAAAGCATTTTTATATTTTTAATACAAAGTTGTATTTAGCTAATAGAAAATTTTGAAAATTTTGAAACCCAGATAACAACTGTTAATGATATATGTGTGTAATGCAATGGCCAGTAACAGTATAAAAGCAATAAACGCCAAATTGTTAAAAACAGACTAATTCAAGGGGTCTCAAGACTCTTAAAGCTTCAAAAAAATTTTTATTTCAATTTTTGTAAATGTTAATCTTCCATCTCTTCTGAACATTTTAATTTAATTGCTTCCTTCAAATTCTCATTAGAACAGAAGTTTTGGCTTTTAGAATTATACCAGCTCAATAGCTTAAGCGGCATTTTCGAAACTTTTAAGTCATTTTTCTCCAAATGACTATTTTGGGCATAACGCGCACGATAGCTCAAAAACTTTTGAATATTTTTTCATGAAATTTTCAAAACATACGTTTCATGTTAATCTGTATAAACTGAACCTAAAATTTCCTTTTTATTGTTCAAAAAAATATTTTTTTAAGTGATTATGTTGTTGAAATTTTCAAAATTTTCTATTAGCTAAATACAACTTTGTATTAAAAATATAAAAATGCTTTAAATACAAATTTATTTAAGTTCAGGGAAATTATTACAATCTGAAGTATAAGTAAGCACCAAAATTTTCATTTTGTTGTAATATTTATTTTGTAATCCTGCGCGTAAACTGTTATGCCAATTTTTTGTTCGACAAATATCTAACAGTTTCGAGCCCCCTATAAATACTAATTCTGCATGTTGCAATTTTTTAAATACATGAAACGAAAGAACATACTTGTATCTTTCATTCCATTTAAAATTGTGTTTTAAAATCATATACATTTTAAGACATTAAATGTTGAAAATGGTCTTTTTTTCATTTTTTGCACTTTTTAGAGTCCCGAGCCCTTAAATTAGTATGGTTTTAACAATTTGACGTTTATATCTTTTATACTGTTACTGGACATTACATTACACATATATATCATTAAAAGTCGTTAACTAGCCATAGAGTACGCCGCCCTGTCCTTGTGTATGTCAAAACTGACCGTACCATTAAGGGTTAATATCTCAGCTAATTACCGATGATTTTTTTTCGAAAATCATTATCAACAATGCTTTTATTCTTCTGCAACGATAGGTATATTCAGCGATGCTCAACAATTTTTCTGAATGCCCGTAAATCGAAATTTGTGTATAACAGAAAAATGCTAATTACTCAAAAACTATGTGACCTAGGGTAATCGCTATAATTTTCCGGCAAGGTTTATATAAACGTCTACTACCTCTAATTTTTTCATAATTTTAGTTTTAGTAGATTCGGAATTAGATGGGAGGGAACATATTTTTGCGCTACATTTTCAACAATATCTTTGAAAATATAATACCTAAAATTAAAAGGAATGTATTTTTGAGTTCAGCGTTACAAAAGCTTTCTCAGGATACCCTGCATGATATACAAAGAAAAGATTTTTTTTTCAAGTAGCATAATTAGCCCTCTGCTTTTTTACTAAATATATTTATGAATGTTTATTAATCTGAAAATATGGGGGTCAATGGTCTTTATTACTTCCCCGAATTTGAACTTTCCACGTTCCATAGTTTACGATTAAAATGGCTGTTACAGACAGACAGACGGACAGACACAGGAGTGATCTTATAATGGTTCCGTTTTTACTTTTTAAGTGCGGAACTCTAAAAATTGCTCAAAAGCCCAAATAATTTATCAGATTTAATTGCAATAAAAACATATTCATTAAATAAATACTTATTGATAGAAATTAATAATTATAAAAAAAAATTTCCTATTCGAACTTTCTTAAGGTGAGACATATATCGTACTTTGGCTAATTTTAAAAATACATGAGAGATATTTTCTTTTATCAATTTGCTTCTCAGCTGTGTGCATCTTGATCATAGGAAAACTAGTCCCCTCATGGCTAGAAATTCAGGGGTAAAGTTTTTTCAAATAGTTTTTTTTTTTTTTTTTTTTGGTGGGGGGAGGGGTTGATGGGGCGAGTATAATAAGTTAAGGATAAATAAATAGTAAATAAAGTAAATAAGGATATAAGTTCTTAATTATAGTACTTTTTTTACTTTTTTGGATTATTAGTGTCACATTATATTTACTGCAATCATTGCAATGTTAACAAATTATTTAATTGTGTATTTGCTTTATTAAATCATATTATATATGGTACACTCTCAAAATTCTTCAACTCCTAGGAATGGAGGCTGCGCGCACCCGACAAAACAATTTCTTCAACCCAAAAACCGACAGACTTCCACCAAATCCCAAAGTAAAAGAAAATTACTCCATATTTTAACACGTTTATAAGAAAGAACTAGTCTGTAATTTTATCCCTTACGTACAGAAATGAACACATGGGTTATTACTATGGGCCACCATTAATAGTCAAATCTATAGTTTTTCATTTGAAAAATATTCAGGACTTCCTTATTAAAAATCAGGTCATCCCAATTCCGACCGAAGAGATAAAGCACAATCTGAAAAACTTAAAGTGTAACCTCAATCGCAACGAAAAAAATACGTCAACCTATTTAGACCAGTGTTGATTTCAGGGGGTGGCCCGGGAGAAATGAGATGTCCCCCCCCCCGGAAGATTTAAGATTTTGTGTTGTCAATGGTCAAAAAGTGTAATTCCCTCCCCCCCGGAACTATACCCCCCCCCTGAGACACAAAAATCCCTCCCGGAGAAAAGTGTCTGAATTCAACACTGATCCAGACGCAGGACTGTAATTTCATATAAATACGAAAACCGCCAAAATGATTTCATTGAAAGGCAACCCGACCCGAAATAAAAGAAAATTAATCCATATTTTAAAATACAATTATTGTAAAAGAAATCTACAATTATATCTTCAATATAAACTTTACCTTTTATGTAGAAATATGAAGATATGTATATACTATTCATTAATGTTCAAATATGTATATTTTTCATCTGAAAAATATTCAGATCTCTTTAAAAAATAGTATTAACACGAAGCCACCTCAAAATAGTAAAAACGCAATCCGAAACAATTAACGCTTTACCTTACCTTTAGTTGCAGAGAATCACTAATGAAAATTTTCTTATCGCTATAGATCACAAAAGTTGCAAATTTCGTGACCTATTCATGACGTTCGTGGGCTGATTATCTCATGACTGATTGAATTTCATGATTCTTTTTTCGCGATCATCTGACGAAATTTACGATATTTTCCGCGACCGTTTCACTGAATTCATGAATTTTTTCCTGAAACTGTTATCGAAATTGTTTTTTTTCTTACGACCATTTGCCGAAATTCACAAAATTTTTCCGCGATCACTGACGAGATTCCATAGTTGTTTCTGCGATCTTTTGACAAAATTCGCGATTCTTTTTCACGATCATTAGTTGAATTTTCTACCACCGAATAATAATATTTGCAATTTTTTGCGCGATTGTTAAACGAAATTTTGTATTTTATATCACGATCGTTTGACTAAATTTTCGTGATTTTTGTGCAATCTTTTGACGAAATTCGCGATTTTTTCCTCAATCCTTTTACAAAATTCAAGATATTAATTTGTGCAATCATTTGACGAAATCTGCATTTCTTTTCGCGATCTCTGATGAAATTAGCAATATTTTCCACGGTCGTTTGCAGAAATTAGAGATTTTTCCCACGACGATTTGGGGATTTTCTTTCTCAAAATTTGCAAAATTCGCGATTTTTTTCTGTGAATTTTCGATTTTGAGAATTCGAAAGAAAAAAAAATCGTAGACTTTCACGAAAATTAAAAAAAATTGCAGAATAACCACATATCCGTGAAAGAAGTTAGAGAAGCAAAATCGAGCAGAGCTTCTTTTATTGTGCGGGATTTTTAAATTTTCTGTGAGATTTGTGCAGTTCTGCACGTTCCCTTTTCCTCAAAGAAAATTTTTCCTTGTCCTTCGCCAGGAAACTCTTGAAATGGCGCCCCTGTAGTAAAACCTGAAAAAGAAAAGAAATCTAAAGGGAATAGAAAAAAGTTCCATTTTAGACTGGTCTCTGCCTTAGCAAGTATAATTGTATGATGTTTTTTTCATCGAAATTTGATTTTTTTCCCCTTTCAGAAAGAATTCTTTTATAGACGGGCTTCATTTTCACAAATTTTACTGTAATACATCTCTTTTCAGAGCTATATTATATAGTGGATGGTTTAACAGTCTTTGAGGATACCCCTAAAAACGGAACCTATAATAGAATCAATATATTCAATATATTCAAATTTTACCTGCTAAGACGGAAACCTATTCAAAACGAAATATTTCACTGGTTCTTGAGTTTCCTATTCAAAGTTTTTATTGTTTTTTAAAGCATGATTCAGTTTACGTTTCTCGTTCGGAGGCGGGGGTTAGACGCCTGGATAGCTATATAACTTTCCACAAAAAATCTTGGCCCCCCTATCCAAGAAAGTTCTGAAATGGCGCCCCTGGCGTCTGGCTGTGCAATTTTTGAGTTGTTCGGGCCCAGTAGAATTTAAGGTACAGTATTTTTTAAAGAGGCCCAGTACATTTATCGCCCTAGCAGCTCTGTAATTCTATTAACCCTTCCCCTCTCTTCGAGTTTTTGAAGAGGTTGTCTACGGTTTGAAAAAAAATCTATGTTCTTATTGAAGTATGAATACTTTTTATTCTTTTAATTTGGGCTTTTTAATTAATTTTTCAACTAATTATTAGAGATTTAAAATTCTGAAACATAGGTGCACGGTGCACCAGGAGAGGCTTTCGACTATCCTCACAAAAAGTTTGAGCCTCGTATGTGCCATAGATTCTGTTAGCCATCGCACACAGACAGAGCGAAACTTTGTTTCATTAGTATAGATATTTTTAATTTAGAACTTAGATTCATTGCACGAAAATTGAGAATTTGAAAAATAAAAAAATATCCCTCAGAGAAGGAAGGGTTAACAGTGTGACAAGGTAAAGTTTCGCTTAGCTTCTTAACCATGTAAACGCGAAATGAATGTGCATTTTTCATAACAATTGTTATATAGCCAGCATAGGGGTTCTATATTTGCTAATATAAAATCAAATGTTCCGTGACTGGAACATTTTCGAATGGACCCCTAATTATGATCTACGTGTGGTAATTGTTTAAGGCGCATCTTAATTGATGTTACATTACTTTAAGAGAGATAAAAGTACTATAAACGCCCTCCGGTGTATTACAAACATCATAATTTGAGAAAATATTTTTCTACTTTTATGTGTATTTACCGTATTACGATCACCCTTTTCTTTGTGTCCATACCAATCCTACCATTGATTAATTCAACGCAGCTATATTTCCAAATTATGGTTTATTTGAACTGTTTTAAGTATAAATATAAATAAAGATCACATCTTAAAAATTCCGGGAGTGATGGAGGTAAAAGAAGCTGATTTACTTATAGGAGGTATGCCATTGTGGGGAGAGGGAGCAAACAGCTGAAGCACCCACCTTTTAGGGATGTCTGTTATTTGCATAACTGACAACATTCCTTATTTTTAATTCAAACAACAATATTTTTAACCAGAAATTTAATTTAATAAATGAAATAAAAAGGAACCCTGTAGAAACTAGACACGTTTCATTAAATAAATTTTCTGGTTCCGAATTCGTTTCTTTGATTTGGAGAAAACCCCCGGAAAGCTGGTTGGCAGCTATGCATTTACACTCCTTGAAAAAAATTATGAAGTTGTTGTATATTTTCGGGGGGGGGGGAGGGGTGTTAGGAATATGGGGCGCCAATTGAAGTTCTGCACACAGGCGCCGGATACTGCTGGCGCGCCCCTGACGCTAGCATTTCTACAATGTGTTACCATCATGATATATTATTTAGAGGATACTTACAAACACAGCTGTATTTATTTCAGTCCATTCTTCTTCATTTTTCCACACAAAAACAACAAAAATATTCACTATCGAGCAACACAAAATAATAACTATAAATTCTCACCGTTCGCTTCTTTTTTGGTGCCAAAATCAGCTCGAAAGGGGGCAGCACCTGTTGGCATAACATGCCTCATCCACTGACGTATTAAACAAAGAAGAATGGAACTCCTGCAATTAAAAACAACTGCAGAACTACAGTAAATTCAGTATGTGCCATATATGTCACAGTATGCAGGAAGGGGTTAAGAGGCGCAAGGCCAACATACTGAAAAAAAGTAAAAAAAAGCCGGTTCGAGTCCCGGCATGGAATCTTTTTCACTATGTTGGCCCTTTGCGCCTCTTAAGCAATTACTTTGAAATTGGATTTTCATTTGAAATGTGGCATGCAAGGCGAATGTTTCTCTCTTGAATAATTTCCATGTATTAATAAAAACTACTTGTTTGATCAAACAATTTTGATGAGTTGAGTTACGCCGTATTTACTTACATTGAAATATTTAAATGAGCACATATGCCATTTACCAAATATCAGGAGAAAATTCAAGGACTAGATTCTGTAAAATTTATCACAAATGCTTATTCTAAATTTAGAAACGATCGATATAATATATGGACTCAGAGTCTGCATAACACTGATTATCTACATTTTCAGACATATCATTTGCAGGGCTCCCAAATGGTCCGCCAACTGAATACCAATAAATTTTAACAGAAAATTTTATGGTAGGTTTGCGCTAGAATTAACTTTCAAAGGTGATTCCGGGGCGGTTTATAAGAAAAATCTAAAAAGAAAATTTTTCTAAAATAATATTGGTATTCAGTTGGCGGACCATTTGGGAGCCCTGCTGCATTTGAGATAGCATAATCGTTGTGAAACAGCTTGAAGTTGAATGACATTCAAACATTTAAAGGAATGTTTCCGATATTTACATTTTAATTTAAAGATTATTGATTAAATGGCAGGAAACATAACTATTTAGTCTTTTATGGAAACTTGGCGGACTTAATCTAAGGTATACCCGAGTTAATGGTGCCCAGTATAGAGCCCAATGTACAGTACAAAGCATATAGTTTTTTATTGAAAACTCTAATACTATCGATGAAATTGAATAAAACTATCTATAATTTTGTAAATTTTTTATAGAATATTTCACGCCCCCATTATTTCAGTAATTTTAATCTTTTGTTCAGCTTGCTTAACCGACAGAGTGAAAAAGTTCATCTTTTTCACTTTCGCCTCTTAAGTAAGTTGAATAAAAATTTCAAATTACTAAATTAAAGGAGTGTGAAATTTTCTATAAAAAATTTTACAAACTCATATACAGTTTTATTCAATTTCATCGATGGTAGATTCTCTTTCATTTCATGTTTGCCCAAAGTGTCAGTAGCTTATAAAAAAAAAAAAAAATTCCATCGTGTGCTTCGGTCGCAACCTTGCCAACAGATAAAAGTGAAAAGTGCTAGGTGTCGTATCGTCCAGGTAGCGCAGTAGTAGAGCATTGCCACGTAATGTCAATGATCCTGGTTCCATACCAGGGTTAGACAATCTTTCATTCTATTGTTTCTACGATTCTACGCGTCTTGAGCAAGCTGAATAAAAACTTCATATTACGAAATTTCAGGTTACTAAATTAAAGGAGTGGGAAATTTTCTATTAAAAAATTCCAAAATAATTTATAGGTTTATTCAATTTTATCGATGCTGGATTCTTTTGGATTTCATGTTCACCCCCCCCCCCCCCGCCCCAAGTGTCAGTGGTTTATGAAAAATATTCCATCGTGTGTTGCGGTTGCAACTTTGCCAACAGATAAAAGTGGAAAGTGCTAGGTGTCGCATCGTCCAGGTAGCTCAGTAGTAGAACATTGACGCGTAATGTCAATGATCCTGGTGCGATCCCAGCGTTGGATACTTTTCCCTCTGTTGTTTCTGCGCCTCTTAAGAAAGCTAAATAAAAATTTCAAATTACGACATTTCATCAGCAAATAAATAAATAGAATGCTAAATTCATCTTTAAAAAATTAAACTTAAAATTACACTGTTGTGTTTTCCCCCAAGTATTGGTGTCGCATGAAAAATATTCCATCACGTGCTGTAGTTGCAGCCTTACCAACAGATAAGATTGAAAAGTGCTATGCTTCGTCCCGTCCAGGTAGCTCAGTGCTAGTGAATTGGCGCTTAATGTCAATGATGCTGTTTCGATCCCAGGGTTGGTCACTTTTTCACTCTGTTGGTTTTACGCCTCTTAAGCCAAGTTGAATAAAAATTTCAAATTAACTCTAATAGCATTATTACATTTAGTATAATTTCTGAGATTGGTCACCAACTACATCAACAGGTATATTTGGTACTTTCAAACTTACCGCATGCGAGGGCTCAATTATGAGACATTTCACTATTTATCCCTTTATCTATTGCATTATGATCTACTGCAATTTTTTTCATGTAATTTTTTTTATATTAAAGGATATACATTAAAAAAAATAATCACTCGTGAGAAATTTAATTCGTTAGAGGCAATTAATTAAAGTGCGGTACTTTGAAGTACCGTCAGTACACTATGCCTAAAATATTCTCGTAACAGAAAATCCACATGGTATTTCAAATAAAGTTTAGACTCTTAAAAATGCTAAATAACAAGAAGACACTCGCAAGTTAACAATAAACAAATATTAAATTGACATAGTTTTATTTTACACATGAAAAATGAGTAAAAATTGAAATTTGATGGCATTAAAAAAATTGTGCATGTCCACATATGCAATATATGAATTTACATATGCCATTTCTAGCATAGCAAAAACGAACCGGTGCCACAACTTTCTCGATTTGCTATAAAAAATAATAATGAAACAGAAAAGAAATACCAGGAAAATCATTAATACACTAGAATTTAATAATTATATTATAAAGCAGATAAAAACGATGGATAATTAGACAAGCGAAAAGTAAACAAGAAGTTCTCTCCAACACCCAGTGTACTGGCGGTAGTTATAAATACCACTGAGTAATTTTACTGTTAAATCAAATTCATACACCGTTCTTATATTATATCCTTTACTGTGTTTGCAGCAATAAAAAGACGAGCATGACAATCTATACAAAATGCCGGCACAACACATCGACTGTTTCAAAGATAGCCTCCATCCTCGCTAAAATAACAAACCTAGAATCACTGCTGCCATGTATCCTGATAACGTTGAGTTAAAAGGGAGTTTTTTCAAAGTACTATTAGAATATTACTAATATTAACTATGGGATGAGAGCTTAAAGTGAGTGGTACTTATAAGTACCATCAGTAGATAAAGCATTAAAGAAACTTTGTGATCCTAAATTACGCCATTGGATAATCGCATGTTCGAAAGTAGTTAATCTCATGTTATATATATATATACATATATATATTTGTAGTTTTAACTTCTTAATTATGAAATATTACACGAGAAAAATAAATGCCAAAATAGTTATGCTGCTTTAAGTGAAAACGTGATAACTTACTCTGAATCTACTCATATTTATAAATATTCATGCTTGAAATTTATTTAAAAAACTATTAAAGTTCAGTAAATTGAGATACAACTTTAAAACAAATTCAATTGTAAATTTATTTTCTTTTATTCACAATGTACAAATTCAAATTATGCGATGTTTAGAAGTAAAAAAAAATTATAATAAAAAAATAAATAGTAAAAGCGAAATTTATTTTTCAGGGCAGTGCCATCATCAATATGACGTCAGCGTTACTTGCGGACATATTTCTATGAACACTTTCCGACAAGTTGGAGTTTATGACTTCAGTTAGTCTGGCCGTCTGTCCACGCTCTAACGCTCGTAAATATACTCGGATTACCCTGAAATTTTTGGATGTTATTGACGTTTACCATAGTACGATCGCTATTTCAAATGAAGTCTGTAGCATGTTTAGTTCATTCACAGGGACAGTCAAAAGTATTGCGCGTTACATTACGGCCAGTGTTGGATTCCAATGTAAATAAATCTCTTAACTAACTGAATCCCTAAAAGTTAAGTATTAAAATATGTATAAGCTATTAAAACTGCACTCAATAATATTTCTTATTGTTAAAGAGAATATATTTCTAACTTAAATTCAATGACAGAAGAGCCATATATTTCACATTACTTTATTTGGTAAACTTCTTTTTAGAATAAAACAAAACCAACTGTTGCCAGATATTGAAACAATGCAATTACAACCAGTTAAATAATTATGCAGGTGACTGATACAAGGATGAAAGAAAAAGTTAGTCATTACGTAACATACTCCCACCTTGAGTTGTGGGGAAAGCACAACTCAACAATTTAAAATTACAAGTTAAATCTTTTCGATACCTTAGAATTGCAGCGATAATGCCAACCAGTTTACGCATTTTCACTACTGGAAATTAGGACAGTATCCGACGAGGAAACATCTTTTCTTTTTTTCTTTAAGAACTTCGTCTTCATCAGCAATAAATTTAGTGGAGGGCCATTTCTCATAGGGCGAATACAACCATTCGGGTCTCTCCCACCATTTCAATTTTAATTGTTGATGGCTAGAACAGCCTGTTCTAAGTAGGTCTGTGTGATTTTGATTCCCATGTAGCCCATAAAGTTGCTCTGATATCAGAGGATTCACAACTTTGTTTAGTCTCTTCAAACACAGATCAAAATTGTCAGGAAGAGGAGGGTGATATTCAATCGAAGGCATATTGACTAAAAGATTATCATTTTCAACCTTAACTGTGTCAAAAAATGTTGCTTTGCTGCTTCTTTCATACAAATCATGTGAAATAGGAGACATGCCAGATCTTTGTGAACATGGATCTCTCAAAGATGATGAATATGGATCCGCATATTCATGTCTCATGGGTGCCATAGATGGACTAGGACGATCATAAGGTGAAAAGTATGGTCTCATGCGAGGTGACATTGAATTGTAGCCACGGTCATAAAAATCTCGACCTCCAAAAGGTGGACTGTCATATCTTCGGCCGTAGCCATTAGCATACCCATCACCACTACAGGGTTCACCATAACCACCACGTCCTCTGCTTGAACTTCCTCTAGCTCGTCCTTGTGATCCTGGCTCATGATGAAGCTTGCTTTTTGAAGGTTCAACACTCAAAGAAGATCCCCTGAAGTAATAATTATTCAGAGCTTTTAAGGCATGCTGGGCTTCTTCAGGCTTGATTAATTTTTCAGGAACTTTTGGACATACTAGAGTTTCTTGTTTTTTTATGCATACAACGCATTTTACTTTTGCTCTACAATTTCGGGCTAGATGGTTTAATTTTAAACATATGAAACAAGTTCCCTTCTTTTGCATTATGTCTTTCTTAACATCATACGACATTGACATTGCCTTGAAACATTTTTTCGATGCATGTCGTTTGTCACAAAAATACACAGTTTTTGTTTAAAATTATTCTTATTTCTAGTATATTTTCTCATATCAATGTTTAATAAATCTGATACAGTAGATATTTGATATTCTTCGAATTCATGATTATTGCGTGCAGCTCTGTATCGAAAAGTTTTGTCAAAACTCTTACTTGCCAAAGAAATTCTTTCTTCTGCTTCAACTTCGTCTTGCAGAAATTCTAATAAATTATCTAGATCAGTTTTTGAGCCAATTAAAACACCATTATTTAAATCTGTATCATGATTTTTATCTAGTTCAGATTCCACATCATTACATCTATTTGACGATCTTCTGTGAGATGTTCTATATCTTTCCCATGCTCTAAGAATATCATCTGGAAGAGACGATTCAACAAGCGGATATAACATCGCAGCATATTTGTCTCTAATAACTCCAAGAGTTTCTAATGATCGCAATTTCGATTCTAATAAATCATATAATCGTCGCAAAGAATTGTGTTTTCCTGGAGTTTGCTTCTGCAGTACAAGGCCTAACAAATCTCTAACATAATATTCTATCAAAAGTTCTTTTCGTCCAAAACGAGATTTAAGTTGACTTACAGCTTTGGCATAACTATTACCACCAGGCGGAAAACTTCTAATCAATTCTTCTGCCACACTGCCTTTTTCCATGGCTTGTGATAAATACGCAAATTTGTCATGAAAATCTAGGCTAGTATCTTGATCAATTTTTTGAAATTGACCCCAGAATTGCAACCAATTTTTAATTTCACCATTAAAAGTAGATAATTGTATCTTCGGATAATGAAGCAATACATTCTTATTAATTACCGAAATATCAGATTTCAAATCTTCATTTTTTACAACCAAAAGTTCGTTTAATTTCTGTTGTAATACACGCCAGCGATCGATGTAAACCTCAGATTCATCGATATCTTTGTCTATTATTTCTTCGTCAGCCTGGTCGCTATACAATATTTCTCTAATTTTATATTCTACATCGGTCATAAATTTTGCTTTCTCTTCTATCATTGTCAATTTCAGAATTTTTTCAGCAGTCGATAAATTATTTTCACTTGCATCAAATTCGTTACACGCTTTAGTGAAAATTCTACGATGCTGTCGTCTAGCTGCTTTCAACGCATCCATATTATTCAATATCAACAATATTTTTTTTTTTATTCAACAATAATAATAATTTTCACTTGAGCAGTTCAAATAAAATTCTACTTACAGATTCCAGTCTTGTCAGCGGACGCCATATGTTGGATTCCAATGTAAATAAATCTCTTAACTAACTGAATCCCTAAAAGTTAAGTATTAAAATATCTATAAGCTATTAAAACTGCCCCCAATATCATTTCTTATTGTTAAAGAGAATATATTTCTAACTTAAATTCAATGACAGAAGAGCTATATATTTCACATTACTTTATTTGGTAAACTTCTTTTTAGAATAAAACAAAACCAACTGTTGCCAGATATTGAAACAATGCAATTACAACCAGTTAAATAATTATGCAGGTGACTGATACATGGATGAAAGAAAAAGTTAGTCATTACGTAACAGCCAGTGTGAAAAAATCGTTTCAAATGATTTTTGATGATGTCATACCCTTTTAAACACAATAAAATTGATATGCATTTATGAAGTGCTCTAAAATATGCATTCTGTAGAATATGCAGTGCAAATAATAGTTATTATTCATTTACTGGGCCACATAAAGGAATTCCGTTACACAATTGTATGGGGGGGGGGGGGGGATTGTTTGCGGCGTATTTTCATTATGTTAAATTATATATAATATATATGATATATATGATATATATTATTATATGATATATATGATACATATTATTATATATATTATTATATTCATTATATATATGATATATAATGAAATTGATATACGTCGCTGAAGTTTACTATAAGTTATTTCATGTATAATACGAAGTGCATAGCATTTACAGGGACACACAAAAGATTTCAGATACTATTGTATCTGAAGTACTGCATATTGATTGTAAATGATTGCTGGAAATGCATTTTTATTTATGATATGCGCTTTGAAGTTTCACTATATTTATGTATACTGTATGGTCTGTATAAATGTTATAGTTCATGTACAGGGCTACACAAAAAGAATTCGTAAGGGTTAATGAGTATAAGAGTAAATTGCTTAAAGGTGGTTTTCAAATGGGTTAAGCATTTTTACGCTGTACTGCATTTAGTTTACTAAGAAATGTTTACAGAATATAGATAAAATGATATACAGGGCCACGCAAAGAATTGGATACATGACCGTCTATGGATGATAATTTCTAGAAAAATGATTTAATTAGTTTTAAGAGTGTTTTAATTTGAATTAAATTTTAGCTAAATAGTGGCGTATAATAAAGCTATTAGGTAAACTACAGGACTGTACAAAAGTATTCAAGTATGTTTCCATCTATTAGTATAAAATGCTGAAAGAGAGATTTTAACATGTTATGAGTTTTCTTTGTAAACTGATTTTCCCCATTATATGGTATATATATATTAACCTACAGATCAAATACAGGTCTGTTCAAAAGAATTGAAATTCATATTTGGCTATGGACGGCAACTGCTGAAATCAGTTTTTTAAATGTTTAATGCGTTTTTTAAAATGTTTACTTAGTTATCTTATTTATCTTATTTCCCTAAAGCACTAAGTTTTGTTAAAGTATTCGGGAAGATTTGGAAAGTGTTTCATAATTATGCTTAACGCATGATTTTTCTTTCTTGTTTACTTCATACTATAGATAGATCATTGTGATAAAACCGAAGATTATGATTAAATAATATTATTTAACAAACACGTGAATAAGAAAGTATACTTTGTTTCATGGATTAAAATGTAAAATTAATATCCTTTAACTCATACATTTTCAAATAAAAATTATTTACATTTTTGTTTAGTTTTAAGTTAAATTAAAATATATATACATTATTTACATTATCATTAGCGAAATAAAGAAAAAATGTCCTAATATTTCACAAAAATTGAAATATATTAAATGTTTTATAAATTTTGGAGATATATAAGATAAGTACTGTGCAGTATTCTGACGACAATGCATCTTTTATATTCACATTCCAAGTAAAATTAGCATATTTTGGAAAAAAGTTGTTCCACATCATTTTTCTTTTGAGGAAATATGATTTGGAACTCCGAAACTGTTTTTAAATCCCTGTAAAAATTTTGCACTTGATATATAGTAACTTTAATTACATCGTAGACATGTAAAAATACCAATTTTCCTTTTTTGAAAAGGCAAACGCAATGCCCTTCAAAAGTCAAAGGCAATTTTTTCTAAATTTTTGTATGAATTTACAAAGTAATAAGAAATGGTTTATTTGAAAGGTTAAATGATTGACTTTCATTTGTATAGACTAATTTGGTCTGTAACGTTTATTACAAACACTAATTCTAATTTTAGAAACGATCGATAGAAATACCCAGTCTGCATAATGCTGATTATCAACATTTTTAGAGATATTATTTCAGATAACGCAGGGTAATCTTTGAAACAGGCTTGAACTTAAACGACATTCAATATTTAAAGGAATGTTTTCGACATTTAACCAATACTTTTAAATTTATTCATTATTTGTTAAAATCTAGAAAATAAAATTATTTAGAATCATCTATTGAAATTGAATTGCTTTAAAAATTGAATAATATGGTGGAACAACATTAAGGCTTGCGTAAAATAATATTAAGTATTTAGAATAATGAAGTATAAAAGTTAATTTTCCTTTAACTTTCATATTTTAAAATAAAATTTATCTTAATTATTTTTAACTATAAACTAAATAGGCAAAATTCCTTAGATGTAAATGGAAACAATCTTTGATTTGGCCTAATACAGTTCCCCCATAAAGCACAATCCTGAATAGTGGACACCTCTATTTAGCATAGACTTTTTCAGCATCTAAGACCTGTGTATTTATATTCCTTTACTTTTGAAGAACGTATACCTCCCAATAGCGGGTATATTTCGTTGTCCTTAGGTGTCCGCTTTTTACAAATGATCGTAATGGGTTGTACAGATGTTTGTAATTTTAAACTTTTTTTATTACATTCTTGAACCATCACAAAAAATCCATTTCTTGTATATACGTAGATAAAAGACTATTTAATTTTGTATTATTAACTGCTACTGCATGTATTGTGTACAATATGATTTGATGCGTTAAAAGTATCAAATTCAAGAACTTACTTGACTGATTTTTTAACGGTTGCTCGCAATGTGTAGCGAAACGTATTTCCGGTACGGAACATGCCGTCCGGTGATGAAATATATATGAAATATAAGAATATGTAAATAAATATAAGTTGGAAATAAATGCTGGGATACTTTCAATTCGAATTACGAGAGTTTTCAAGCCTAATAGGGATTTTATTGTCACTTAATGCCTTTTTTAAGTGACAGTTGAAGGACTTCGTGCCCGCTTCCCATACACCGCCAAAATTAGCAAATGCAAACGAATTCGCTAATTCATCGTTAGAAATTTTCAATAATATTTTGAAATTATTTAATTTTGTAGATTGTCACCTTAAGTTGGTGGCATTATGAAATGTTAGAGTTTCTATTTTGCCCTGTGGCGTAGCTAAGGCGGCAATAGCGTACCCATGATGGAACTGGGGCGATGACTCGGGGGAAGTAAATGGATGACCCGGAGCAGATCTAAAGGGCACCCGGTGCGACTTTAAGGGGGTGTCACCCCTCAATGCCTCCACACCCCTTTATTTTTTATACTCTATACTTCAGTCAATTAGTTCAGAAGTATCCTTCGAAAAAATATTTTAATGAAATTAAGAATTCATCTGTATTATATAAGCAAATATTTTAACATTAGAATAGAATGGAATAAAATGCGATTTAAGATTCAAAACATTTAAATACAAAACGCACGAAACTTCAACGTATGAAATGTGCTTTCATTTATACTTCATTTTTAATTAATGTGTCTGTTATAAAATCATTAGGCGTCCCAGATTTTTTATATACGGAGTTTATAATTTTTCTAAAAGCAGCCCCACCAGTGGCCGAGAGGTTCTGCTCTCGAAGCTGGTAGACGGGAGGTGCTGGGTTCGATCCCAATCGCTCCCGTCATCCTAATCGTTCGGTGTTTTCGTGGTTTTCTTCGAACCTTAGTTTTCCAAGCGTAAGTATGGTTTAGGTTCCCTTAGAAAGACCCCCACGAAGGGCACTCCCCCCTTAGGGCTTATATCCCTCCTGCTGATAATTGGCCGTCATAAGCACAACCATCCAACCTTTTTTAAAAGCAATTTCTTTTCCAATACCAGCAAATACAAATAGTTTTAAGGTAAAGTTTACCACTGACATCGATTAAAATTGGTATTTATATTTTCCCTCAATCGAAATTTTGTAAGCATAACGCATGTACACATAATTTTATTTCCATTCTAGATCACCATTCTACATATCAGAAGGCAATAACTAATCAAAAACGGTAATCCTAAATCAAAGTGCCTTGTCGAAAAGTTCTCTTCCCATTCTTCCGTTCGCTAAATTACTAAAATAAACTTTTTTGACCACACGTGACTCATACGTCACAGAAACCTTCTCCTGATGATTGAATACTACAATGATTGTCAGCATGAGGTCTACTAATTTATAACTAAAGTACATGCTTTTCAAGAACTCAACAGTGCGATCACAGACTACTAGAGATTATATTGTCTGTGGGTGCAATCTCTTTCGAAAAAAGGGCGAAAGAACCCAAAGCAACAACAGCACAGGAAATGACTATACCATTCCTTATTTATATTTTGTCCTCCCACATAAGAAACCAAAGAGTCGACACATCACTAATCCCATAGTCCGCTTAAGTCAAAGCGGTGCCTATATGTAGAAGAAAATTCATTCTTTCAAAGTTTGTTTTTTTGCTACTAACTAGCTGGATAGGTAGGTGTTTGTACACTGATGCAGATCTAATTTTGACACCTATTCTGTGTAAAATTTCATATTCTCCAAGAAAGAGAAATTAACTCTGTTGCGTGGCGCACTAGACATTTCATTTTACGTCAGAATTATTTTCCAAAATCTAATAAAATTATATATATATATATATATATATATATATATATAGATTTTACAATGTGACTCTGGAGCTTCTGACAATTCAGCTTCAAAAATCAAATGTTCATTTGAATTAAAGTCTGAACTTCTGTAAATGTGTTCAGTTAGGTTCCCTCTATCAGACATAGAAATGCTCAAAATTACATTTTAATGTTTAAAAATATAAAAATATGCATATTTCATCTTTCTTTCCTCATGGGTCCAGTTGCCCCCAAAAATGGGGTAACTGGACCAGGGGGTTTTATGTTCCACACGTGTTCATATTTTTTCATATCGGATATCAGGTCCTGTTTGAAAAAGTATAAACAACTTAAAAAATTTTAAACCAGGCAGATCATGTAAATTATATGTCAATAAACAGCTTGTAAGGGAAACCTTTGCTGTCAATGTGTTTAAAAAAAGCACTAAAAGTGAGAATATTAGATTTATTTATACCAAATACATAAAACTTAAGGAAGTACTTATGTACTTTATCATAGATAATAAGTATAAATGTCACATGGGTATTTTAAGGAAGAAAATAGCAAGGTAAATCTATGAACAAACGGCTACGTAAGTACTTAAGTACTTTATCCAGGGGTCGCATTATAAAGGGAAAATTGTATTGTTCCTACTAGAACCCTTACAGAAATGTGCGATGAAGATATTATTTTCAAAATAGTGGTAGGAACGATAAAAGTTTCTCTATAGAATGCGACCCCTGTGTATAGTACAATTTCAAGGCCTGGTTATCTCGCTTTCAGGGGCAAGGTACTTGCATTCGTGAAGTGTTGAAATAATTTAATGACACCACTATTTACCAGATAATCTATCTGAAAACAAGTAAAAGTATATTTTTGCGTACTTAGTAAAGGTGAAATTTTCATTATAAAATTCAGGTGCCAATGTGGCAATTAGGAATTAAAATTAAGTGATGTCATAACGGCATCACCGCCTCTCAAGGGGCCAAGAAATTTGATTTGATACCACTCAATATGCTTTTTTTTAAATTTCATTACATAATTTTAATAAGGTATTCTATCCTTTCCTTTATTGTGAGCAAAAAAACAATGGAGAAATTTACTTCCCGTAGTAAGAGAAACACATAAAATTTATTTATAACTATTGGGGTAACTGGAACCAGCATGGTCCGGTTACCCCGGATACATGTCCCAGTTACCCCATTCTTGAAAACTTTATAGGTTAACTGGGACACCGGACTTACGTTTGAAACATGAAGTAAATATGTATAGATACCTAATAATATTAATGTAGTTATATGTCTAATCTTTAAAAAAAATGATTGTTTAATAAAAGTACTTACAGTATTTTAATAATCAGCCGAGGAAGTTCAACCATATAGACGTTCTTTGTAAAAAGTCCTTCCGGCCAGTGCCGGGAGGAAGAGCTAGCTTTCATATTCCTTATTTTAAAAAAGCCAACTTATATTATTCAAACACACGAAGCTCAATTTAGTGGAAACCGAATATAGGAGATTCAATACTAATTTTTATCAATACTAAATCATTATGAATGAGAATTTCGCGAAATTAGTCAGCTTTATCCAAGCTGCTTTTATTTAAAGTAACTTATATTTGGCTGCCAAATTCGGCAATTTCTTAAAGTGCCTGCCATTTTAAGACAACAGGGTGGATGAGGCTAACCAGTGAACTGGTCGAGACCTTAGTAATTGCTGTGCACATGCTCACTCACATCGGAATCGATTGATATATACGAGTGCTGTCGCAGGCAAAAAATCAGATTTTTCAAAATGTCACCCACTTTAGAAATTGAAACTGCTATATCTGAGCCATTTTTTAAGATAAAGACAAACAAAAAATGCTCCTGAATCCTTATATCAAGGTCAAATACTTAAGAAAGAAACGTTTTTCAATTTCTAATTTTTTTGCACCTTACTTTAATTATATATTTTTTTTAATTTAATGGCCGCCATTTTGAAACAAGATGGCTGATGAAGCTGGCCAGCGAACTTGGTCGAGATATTGATGTATACTATCCACATGCCTTTTTACATCGAAATAGGCGAATACGAGTGTTATCGCGTGACAAATACAAGATCGTTTCAAAATGTTAGCCATGCTAGAAATTCAAAGTGCGATAATTCAACCATTTTTTAAGATATAAACAAAAGAATAAATTTTCAGAGACAAAAACTGCTCCGGAATCTTTGTATCAAGGCCAAACACATAAAAAAAAATCTTTTTCATTTTCCAATCTTTTAATAACTCATTTTAAATTAATTTTTTTTTAATGGCAACCCTTTTGAAACAAGATGGCGAATGAAGCTGGCCAACGAACTCGGTCGAGACATTTGTATGTACTATGTACAGACCAAGTTACATCCAAATCGGTTCATAAATACCCCTGCTATCGCGTGACAAAAATCAGGTCGTTTTAAAATATCAGCCACAATAGAAATTCAAAATGCTATAACTCAGCCATTTTTTTGATATAGACGAAACAAAAACTGTTCCGGAATCTTTGTATTAAGGTCAAACACATACGAAAAAAATCATTTTCATTTTCGAAATTTTTGGTATCTCATTTTAAATTAAAAAAATTTTTAAATTTTTTAAATGACCGCCATTTTGAAACAAGATGGCGGATGGAGCTGGACAACGAACTCGGTTGAGACATTTGTATGTACTATGCACACACCAAATCGGTTCATAAATACGCCCGTTATCACGTGACAAAAATCAGGACGTTTCAAAATGTCAGCGACGCTAGAAATTCAAAATGCTATAACTCAGCCATTTTTTAAGATATAGACGAAACAAAAACTGCTCCCGAATCTTTTTATCAAGGTCAAACGCATAAAAAAAAATATTTTTTAAATTTTTAATTTTTTGGTACCACATTTCAAATTAAAATTTTTTTTAAAAATTTAAATGGCCGCCATTTTTAAACAAGATGGCGGATGAAGCTGGCCAACGTACTCGATCGAGACATTGGTATGTACTATGTATAAACGAAATTACATCCAAATCGGTTCATAAATACGCCTTTTATCGCTTGACAAAATTCAGGACGTTTCAAAATGTCAGCCACACTAGAAATTCAAAATGCTATAACTCAGCCATTTTTTAAGATATAGACGAAACAAAAACTGCTCCGGAGTCTTTGTATAAAGGTTAAATACATAAGAAAAAAATATTTTTCCATTTTCAATATTTTGGTACCACATTTCAAATTTTAAATTTTTTTAAAAATTTTAAATGGCCGCCATTTTGAAACAAAATGGCGGATGAAGCTGGCCAACGAACTCGGTCGAGACATTGGTATGTACTATGTACACACCGAATTACATCCAAATCGGTTCATAAATACGAGAGTTACAGTGTGACATAGGTCAGATATATATATATGTCAATATATATATATATATATATGTCAATTTTGAACGGAGGGTGGTTTCGGGGTCTGGGGGTCATGATCGATGAAAATATACCAAAATTTTTTGAAATCGCTTTCCTCCGAACGGCTGCAATAGGTAGCTTTTTTAATGAAAGCTACCTGAAAAGAAACGTAAATTTTTGATAACCTATCACAGCAAAGTGAGAGTTATGATTGAGTTGATACACGTTGTTTTAGGAAGTAGAGATTAAGGGGCATTGTTCACAAAAGCTGAAACTTAAAAAACACCAACTGTTTTTTATAAAATAGCCTATGGGCTAGTTACCTCGTGGTTCCAGTTACCCCAACTAACCTTATATATATATATATATATATAATATATGTATATATATATATATATATATATATATATATATGTATATATATATATATATATATATATATATATATATATATATATATATATATATGCATATATATATGTATGTATATATATATATATATATATATATATATATATATATATATATGTATATACAGGGTGTTTTTAAACTCATGGTACAAACTTTAAGGGTAGGTAGAGCACATAGTAACAATCATTTATTGTATAGGAATGTATGGGACCAAGTGATGCATTAAGGTAAAAACACCAGGGGGCAATTAGGCCCCTTTTTTAATTTACAAAGTTTCTCATTCATACCAGAAAATTTTTATGCAATCCATTATTTGAAATTTCATAATTACTTAGCAATAAAATTCTTCTTTGAAAATTTTTGATGTGAAATCGAAATTTTTTAATAAAAAAAAGCACAAAATTGGCAAACTTATCAAACGAAATACATGAATAAAAAAGATAAAATGTTTATTTACAATGTAGTTTACAAGTAAATAATAATGCATACAATAATATTACAATAAGTGTTACAAATTGCGCCCACCAACTGTGATACATGTTTCACAGCGTCGGTGGAACGATTGGCGTACACGTCTAAAGATGTCAGGCATTTCCCGCACACGTGCACCAGCTTCGGATATGCGAGATACTAGATTTTCATCTGAGTCAACTGGAGTCTCATAAACAAGACTCTGCAGATGTCCCCATAAAAAGAAATCAAGGCTCGATAAATCGGGAGATCGCGGTGGCCGAGGAACTGGTCCACCACGCCCAATCCACCGCGTCCCAAATGTGGCATTCAGGTAAGTGCGCACATCAGTGGTGAAGTTCGCGGGCGCTCCATCATTTTGAAACCACATCCGGTTACTAATGGCGATCGGAACATCTTGCAGCAGTTCTGGTAAAACCTGTTGCAAAAAAATAAGGTAACAGCGACCATCCATCCTCTTTGGTAGTAGGCCAATCAAATAATTACTAACAATACCCGCCCACAAATTCACAGAAAATCGTTGTTTATAAGCAGGTGGCCGCGTTGCATGTGGATTATTTGCTGCCCAAAGATGGAAATTGTGCGCATTAAATACTCGCTCGCGTGTAAATACTGCCTCATCTGTAAATAGAATATGAACAGTAAAGTCTGGCTGCAAAACCCACTGGCAGAAGTTCAACCGCAGAAGATAGTCTTCCGGATTCAAAGTTTGTACACGTTGAAAACGGAAGGGATGAAATCGATTTTCATTTGATACTCTCCAAACGGTTGGATGATTCACACCTAAATTCTGTGGAACAGCTCGTGTACTTGATTCGGGTCTTTCACTCACAAAATTCAAAATAATTTCTTCCAGACTTGCATTGCGTACAGCTCTTTCTCGCCCAGTTTCCTGTCTGGTGATGTGAAGGAACCTGGTTTAGAAAGCTGACGGTGTAAGCGCTGAAACATTCTATGATCAGGCAGTCTTCTGCGAGGAAATTGCTCCTGATACATTCGTAGGGCAACTCTGGCGTTGCCATTTGCACGACCATACATGAAATGCATGTCGGCTTTTTCGGCATATGTAAAGTCTTAGATGACGAACGATAGCACAATTAAAAATGGCGATTACTTCTACTTGAATGCATGGTATTGAACGGCGACCAGTCACTTACTGCCCTTTACCGCCAGTGGAATCAACCAAAAACTCCATTTCTATTTCTAAAAATGTCTATTTCTATTTCTATTTTCAATTCAAATAATTTCGATTTCATACCAAAAATTTTCAAAGAAGAATTTTATTATTAAGTAATTATGAAATGTCAAGAAAAGGATAGCATAAATATTTCCTGGTATGAATGAGAAATTTTGAAAATAAAAAGGGGCCTAATTGCCCCCTGGTGTTTTTACCTTAATGCGTCACTTGGTCCCATACATTCCTATACAATAAATGATTGTTACTGTGTGCTCTACCTACCCTTAAAGTTTGTACCATGAGTTTAGAAACACCCTGTATATATATATATGTATATATATATATATATATTTGCAAATAAAGATCGGGGCGGACTGTCTCCTCGCCCCCTCTCCTTTTAAAAGGTTCTCAGGGATGACAACCTATCTTTATTTGCCAATATATATAATAACATTATATATATACCGGGTGTCCCAAAAAGGACTGACTGATTTTAAAATTCAATAACTTCCAAACGGTGACAGATATTAAAAAAATTCTTGCAGGGGGGTTATGCATAAAGTCAAAAGTTTTTTTACAGTGATTTTCGATTTTAGTTCGAATTACAAACAATAGATGGCGCTGCGATCAATAAAGGCTAAATTCAGGCTCGATTTTTGATACTTCGTGGCCCGGATAATACATTTCCATCTCCTTTTTCTGCATGGAACAACAGAAAGGACCAAAAATCGAGCCTGTATTTAGCGACTATTGCTTACAGCGCCATCTATTGTTTGTAATTCGAACTAAAATCGAAAATCACTGTAATAAAACTTTTGACTTTATGCATAACACTCCTGCAAGAATTTTTTTAATATCTGCCATCGTTTGGAAGTTATTGAATTTTAAAATCAGTCAGTCCTTTTTGGGACACCCGGTATATATATAAGTGGGTGGCTCAATAATTATTGCTCCTAATGTATATAAAATATTTGTACTGCAATGGTTGATGTGGAATATCAAAGCCTAATCTCTTAAATGACTATATGCTCAATTTCAGAGCCGTAGCTGCTATATTAGCATAGTTTTGGAGGGAGGGGTGAAGTTTTAAAGACCTATATTTGGCGGAGTTTAAGAAGGGGGGTGAGGGTGAAATACTGGTTTGGAACTTATGAGGCTACATTTGTGACTGTGGGTGAGATGTGGCTATATCACCATGATTCCGAGTCCAAACGACAGTAGTTACGTCTCATCCACTGTCACAAATCTAACCCCATAAGCTAAAAATCAGTCTTCCACCTCCACTCCTCCCCATTTACTCTTCCAGCCAAAACTATGTGAAAATAGCATATACGGGTCTGAAATTGAGCATATAGACATCTAAGACATTAGGCTTCAATATTCCACATCAACCATCGCAGTACAAATATTTTATATACGCTAGGGACAATAATTATTGAACCACCCTCGTATATATAATCATTATATAATATTACAATTCATCATCTTTTAAAAAAAAATAAAAATTAATAAATTGAGTATCAATACAATACACTGGTATTATGCATAATAAATCTGGATCAACTATTATTAATTTAACTAATCATTAATGAATTTTTTCTACTTTAATAAACCTATATCCTAATCACCAATAATGAAGTATTAAAAAGTTAGATAGCAGCGCCACCTGTTGGACTATTTACATCAAAAAGTAATCAGCACCAGTTTATATTAAGGGCTAACTGAATCTAAAGTTTTGTGAAATTCCGTGCATCAGTTCTTGAGACAGAGCGCCCGCAAAATATTTGTCACATACAGACTCACACAGTGACAGACAGAGTGATAAACAGACTCACAGGAAGACATTTTCTAAAAATCGTCAAATCGTGTTCAGGACCTTTTAAAACGTATAAATCCGTCGAAAACCGGAAGTCGAAATTTTTCACGAATCAAATTCTTTCTTCTTGTAAAGACCATAGGTGGAGATTTACGGTCGCCAGTCGCCATGTGGCGACTAAAGTTTTTGCTTTATCTACTAACTTTCAGTGTCTTAGTCGCCGTAGATCAATTTCCAGTGTTCCCATTCCCCGCCGCGAAATTTTTATACATTTATTTTTCTTTTGTAAATAGAAAAGCACCTGTTCACTTTCTGAGATCAAGTATGACCTTGATGAAAAGTAAAAAGTCAGGGAATTTTTGCGATCTCAGTTACCGTTGAGAACGTTGCCCGTGTGATGTACTGCTTTCTTGCGGAACATTATGTTCGGATATAATTCTGAGCATGTCCGCTCCACTATAAAGCTTAGCAGCTGCGAAGCTCGGCACATAAGTGCGCTAAGGCTAATGTCAGACGAACGTCTATTTGCACGCTTTTTGTTTCAACATGAAGAAAAACACATGCCTGTGAAGGTGTAGGGAGGTTTTAAGAAAGAAAAAAAGCGTGCAAATAGATATTCGTCTGACATTAGTCTAATGGTAAAGCTTCTCCTTTGGACACCAGCGAAAGCAAGCATTTCTTCGAAGATTTCGTCTGAAATCCAGAGTTGAAATAAATACTCCTTTTACTGCAGATCTGCTCACGAGACAGTCCAAAATTCCGTATACGATGGAGATTATTAGGGCTTTGGATCATGGAGTCGCGAGGATAGAAGATTCCGAACTCTGAAGAAAAAAGAACAAAAAGAAAAAGAAACTCGCACGAAAAAAACTACTTAACGCGAGGTATATTCTTGCTCTGTAAATGTTTTCTGCAAGTGCGAGATTTTTATAGTTTAAAATAATCTTACACATTCCTAAAATTTTTTATATGTATACTTTTATATGAAAAAATCGAAATAAGAAATAAAGTTTTCCTAATATTTCCCATTATTATGACTGCAAGCTTATACATGTTTTGTTATTCAATTGTATCTTGTCCAACTTTATCTTCCGACTTTTCCAGATTTATATTATACTTTTTTAATATCAAAGATTCAAGAATTTTAGGATTAAATTAAATATACACATTAGTTGTAATTAGTCTGTGTTTTGTTATACATGTGTATTTATTAATTAAACTATTTTTCATTTTGTATTCCTGAGTTTCTTTGTTAAGTTTTTTCGATATAAACACTATTGTTTTATGAGTTTGTTTCACAATGTGGCCACTAGATTTTGGTTAGGAGCCAAAGTGTCGGCTGGATTTTTGGGGTTTAGGAGCCACTGGCTCCTTAAAAATTTTGGGAATCTGCATCTATGGTAAAGATAGAAGAAAAGAAAAAGATCTTGTTGAATTGTTCTAGGAACGACAAAATATAATTACGAGAATGTCCGCTTGATGCATTCAACTGGCATTGAAAATTAACGGGGTGAGTGGATCTCTTTTATAGTTTATACACTGCATATTGGGGAGTAAGATGACACTCTATTTTTTTTTAATTTTAAATTCCTTTATGCATCACAAATATACCAATTTTTCCATGAAAACTCTGGATAAATTAACTATAGTTTTATTTTTATATTGCCTAGCCCATAAACTATTTATCCTCTTAACTACATTTTCTTTAAAAGAATCCATTACTTATTAAGAATTTTTTTTCATCGGTAACTGCGCTGTTAATTTCTCAGCATAATCGCGTTTATACGTGCTTTTAAAATTTTCCCCGCAAAATAATTCTTCTTCATTTTTAATAAATTCTTTATTGTCCCGAGGTAATGATTCTATTTTTGAAAAATTCTTAAGTGCTTTATCTATATTAGATTCACTCAACATGTAGGAATAAGATTATTTACTATGTTGTGAAAGTGAACCCGTAACTGAATATTTGAATTCAATATTTTGTAAAATACACTTTACATTTGCTAGACGAATTTATTTGTCCATTAAAATACAAAAAATATTACGCTAACAATTAATGGACAATTTTTGCAGGAGAATGAAAATTTCTATATGCAAATTTTATATAACAAGAGATTGATACATTCAAAATATCTAATTTCATAACTGGGATACAATTCGTAACTTTTGGAAAACTGTAAACTGAAAACGAAACTTTCGCGAAAATGTTCCATGTTGATTTAATACTTTTGCCTTTAAAATGTGTTTTACTTGTTGATTTGGTCTCATTTATTCCTGCAATGCTACCTTTATAAATTTTCAATTTCCGGTTTTCGCGCCGAATCAACACATTCACAGAGTACCCGAAGTCTAAAATACTGCGTAATCTAATTTTATTTCCGTTTGAATCATTTATCAGGATTATAAGAGGGTATAATAATAATCAATCTTTTTCGTTTCTAGGTAAAAGACTGGCACTTGGTCGCTGCCATCGAAATGCTACAGGCCAGCGGACACGAGTTGTGACGTCATCACTAATCGACCGACATGTCACTAGTGTTGGAATTCACACTAGAAAATTTTGAATAGCAGTTTCCTTTTATTATATTTGTGGAATATCTATCATCTTATAAAAAATAACAACTATTTAAACTTACTGATGACAATTCGGAATCCCTAAATAAAAATTCAGCCAGATGCGGACTGCCACTGTGTTACTGATTTTTTATTGGGGGATTTCGAATTCTCAGCAGTAAGTTTAAATAGTTATTATTGTATTATAAGATGATAGATATTCCACAAATAAAATAAAAGAAAATTGCTATTCAAAATTTTCTAGTGTGAATTCCAACACTAGTGAGAAGTCGATCGATTAGTGATGATGTCACAACTCGTGTCCTCTGGCCTTGAGTATTTCGATGGCAGCGACTTGGTGTCTGGAAAGTTTGCTTGATTTGCCAAACAAAAGTAACAAGTTGTTTCTCTTTCAATGATGTACTTTCATTGACTTCATCTCTAGAAGATTATTTACTTCACCTTCACACAAAAAAAAGTCTAGTAATTTTGGCATAAACGACACTTTAATTTTAAATTACAGTGACCCGTATCTAATCGAAAATAATTATTACTACATTAATGTGCTATTTTTATTAACGAAATTTTTTGTGTTAGAAACACTGTTGACTAGTTTGAACTAGTTTGAAAAGTAAGACATGTAAATAGCGCATGATTTAGCTTTCAAAGAATGCATGGTTTTACTTTGGTATTCATATTACAACAATCTGTGCTTTCGATTTATTTACAATGTTTTTGGAACTCTTTTGGGTTTTGTTTGTAGTAAATCAGGTGTGCCTGATACGCTTTCTAGCATGGAAATCTCTTTTCCAAAAATGATATTAAGTAATACAAAGGAGAAAAATTTGTTGTTTATTAAGATAATTCAAATTGTTTTAGAATTTCTCTATCCAACTTTTGCAGAAATATACTTCTAAATACAACTTCGAACAAATTATTTTAGTTATATTCGAGTACCTTTAAGGTACTAATATTTTTATTAATATAGTTAATTAAAATACGCGACATTAGTAAATTTATGCTAATTGTTTTCATGAGAATTGAACAGTGGACGTTTTGTATCATATCTTGTATATGAGTACTTGACATAGAGAATCAAAATCAATATTTGCAGACTTTAATTGTTTAACTTCGCCTTTTAAAAAAACTTTTAAATAAAATAGCCTCTGAAAACTAGCTAATTGTTCATTAGTAATAATCAGGCATGTAAATAGAATTTTAAAATTAGCGAAATTACAGTATGCGCTGCGCTTCCAAAGAAAGATATTGGAATTTCAGGGAGACTAACATTTGATTTCGCTTCATTTGAAGCATAAACAACGCTTCTTCACGAAACTCTGAAAATTCATATACAACAGACAACCGATTTCAGAATTACATAAGAGATAGTAACTAAATTAATTAATCCGACTAAATCGACCGATGACAGTCACTTTTCGAAAGCTGTGTGATTTACATGACAGAAAAATCGTATCTTCTCCTCAGCGCTTTGAACTGATATATCCGTTTATTAAGCTGCAGGTTTCAATGTAATAGAAGCATTATTTAAATTAATGTAATTCTACAGATAATGCAGTTTTAAAACACAGAGTTATGATTAATATTCTCAAGATTTATATTCATATACGTAATTAAATTTTTTATATCATGTTCTAAAAATCATCTTTTTTTAGCATTTTAAAAAAATTACAGAGAAAACATTACAAGTTTTCTTGCTATTTCTTTTTGCTCAGCGACCAGGGGGTTAAATGTTTTTTTAAGAATTTTTAAATTAAAGAACAAGAAATGATCACAGACAACTTTTGAAGCTTTCACGCACAATTTGCGAAGATGTATCAATTTCGTTTTGATTTTTGATATACAGTGGCGGTCAAAAGTTTCCGGCCAGTTAGTTTCTTTGATTTGTTTGCCAGACCGTTTCAGCGAAGAAGAAGCACAGTTGCTCCAAAAATTAGAGATAAGTAAAGACCTCTGGCTCATTTTGATTAGATACTGAAGATACTTGATGCAAAGGAGAGGAATTCGAAATCCGCGTGTGCAAATGTTTCTGGCCATTCGTCAATTCGTTAGTTTTTGCTATCGGTAAAGGTTTTTTTTTTACCGTGTTTGTTAATTAATCAACATGACTAATGTAGTTGAAATTCAAAAATGAAAAGTTCAACAATTATTGTTCGTAAGCAAGTGATTTGTTTGTCGCTAAACGGCCAATCCTCTCGTGAGATTGCGGCAAAGTTATCCATCGGAAATTTTACTGTGAACGATATTTAAAAAAATATATAAAGATGGCCATGGCCTTCAGGACTTTCCATGGGTCGGGAGACCTCAGAATACGACTACTCGTGTAGGCAGAATTATCAGGAGAAAAGCAGTTGATGGCCCGCATAAAAATGCCGCTGCAACTCCCCTCGATTTGCGGAGTTAAAATATTGCTGAAATAAGTCGGTCTACTATGTCAAGACCCTGACGTGACGTAGGACTTTATGTAAGAGTCGGTGTTAAAAAAAACCTTTCATAAGTAAAAAAAAAAATCAGCGGGCCCAACAGCCGTTTGCCAAGGAACACAAAGACTGGTCAAGTGTAAACTGAAAAAAAGTACTATTTTCCGATGAATCGAAGTTCAACCTTTTTTGAGAGTAATGGCGGGCACTACGTCCGACGACTTAAAAACAAAAATTAAGATTCGAGATATGTTATTCCTACAATGAAGCCTGGCAAAGAACACTTTATGCTGTCGGGAGCATTTTCGGGAAAATGTGTTGGTCCGTTAGTTGAAATTCGCTATGATGAATGGTGCAATGTATAAAAATATCTTGTAAGATCATTTGCTGCCTTATTGGAGGAATTATTATGGTCGCAACTATGTGTTTCAGCATGATAACGACCCAAATCATGTATGCAAGCTCGTCAAGCATAGCTTTTGTACAAAAAATTCCGAATTCTATTATTTTTGAAATAGACAGTCCACTCAGAATCTAATAGAAAATCTTTAAAACGAACTTGAAAACGTGTGCGGAATTATAAATATTCCAATTCAGAAGAATTTTCCCCAAAATTGCAAAAACCAGGGAAAAAACTTAGCACAGACGTTTTTCAACCGTTCATTGAATCGATGCCACGCCGCTGTGCCGCAGTACTTATTGTTAAGTGTATGAATACAAAATACTGATTGTAAATGTTGTTGATCACTGTTATTTTCTATTATAATATCATTTTTTCCCAAACTTGACAAGATGGCCGAAACTTCTGAGAACATGCATTTTCTTTTGCAATTAATTTTGTCAATTAAATTTATTGATATTTATTTTTTATTCAATAAATATGTTCCTAACTATTATGTCAATAAAGTGTATAATTATCACTTTGAGATTCCTCTTGATATGGGTATACTTACAAATTAACCAAAAATTTTATGCCGGCCGGAAACTTTTGACCGCCACTGTATGTAATGTACCTTGTTGTTTTTTTTTTTTTTTTTTAAATCTTATGAACATAAAAAAATATTGAGTTGAGAAAATCCATTTTAAGAACTTCTAATGAGAAATTCATAGTAATGAATAACACCGATCAATCTTCTAAATCTAACATTTAAGTACACGTATTTATAACTGTCTCTATAAAGATTGTATTTAGTTTCAGAATAATGGCCCGAAGATAATTAATCAAACTATGCCTCACTAAACTCTAGAATGTCAGAGGACATTTAGAAATATAAGTAAAACTATTCATCTCGAAAGCTCTTCATTTACGGCAAGCTGCAATGAATCCATTAAATCTTCTAGTTATATTCATAAGTCTTAGGAAAACTTTGGAATTTCAACATCATGTAAGATAAAGGTAGTCAGAACGTCAAAAGTCTTCTTACATAGGTGTAGAGGTCAAAATTTACGGAGAATATCTTTTAAATGTTTAGAAATAAATGTCAATTTTTTCTTAAAATAAAATTACTAGAATACAATATAAAAGAAAAAAAAAGATTGAAATAAAATAAAGCTCTTTCAGTATTAACATTACCGTGATAAGAATGACGCTCAGCATGTTTATCACGGATAATTTGTAATAAAAATTGAGTCTGCTCTGAAATTCACAACCTGCGGTCCTTATGCGGTCGTATGCTACAGCAAATACGGAACGGCCAAAAATTGAAAGCAGTATTAACATACTGATTTTTCAACGCAGGTTATGAAATTTGCTGACTTCATAAACCATTTATTGAAAATATTGCTTCAAGATAATATAAGTATGAATTTATTTTTTAAAAAAAGTTATCGTAACTGGGGAGTACTTCGGCCCTACAGGAAGGTTGTTTGGACTTAAATTTTAAATGTTTATCCTGGGTAAATTGTATTACTAGTTACTGCTGTTTCGCGTAGACTATAAAGGAATCAGTAGACCGGGGATGATTTAAAGCATTTTTATGTTGTTTTGAATACAATTCTAAATTATGATACATAAAAGATGATGGGGATATTAAGCTATCTTTTGTGAAACCAGAGTAAATGTCATGCGGAAATATTCTATCTTTTTGTTTTCAGTACAAGACAGTATGCTATCCTACTGTAAGTGGCACCAACTTATATATGCCCATAGGGCGAGATCCCAACTAATAATTTTATTTCCCCGCCCACCCAGTTCCAATTGATTTAATTTGTATTTCTTTTTTTCAATTATTTAATCGCTGAAATGAAATTTAGGTTTTTTTTTTTTTCTTTTTACGTTCTCAAAATAGTTTTGTTTTAAAAATAGTAAGGACATAAATTAGACTTACACGAGTACTGAAAACCCCTTCAGCTGATGTATGGTTAAATTTATCACGAAAACAAATTTCCTGCCTATTTTGCCATCTATTCTGAAGTCTTGAATTGATAAAGCACTTAGGTGACTAAAATGTACGCTTTTCTTGAAATTTAGTTTCTTGCACTCTCAATAGTTAATCAATTCCAATTATATTTAAAATATATATTAATGTATTTAAAAGGAAGAACCTGTATGAATATAATTTAATAAAATTACTTATAAACTTATATAATAAAATTATAATAATTTAAAAATTTGCTTAGAAAAAACATAATGTAATTTCGATAATTCTTCTCAACCCTCTCTCCCCACACACATACACACCAAGGAAAAAAATTATATATGTTATTTTACTAAAACATTTTTGAGCGCACCCAATATTTTTGAAAAATTAGTGTTACTGCTACTGCATCTGAATAACGACCAAAAGTAAGATTAGACAACTACTGTTGGGACCTTTATGTGTTGAGGCTGCGATTCAGAGAGACTGCTGTTCTTATAAAGTTAATCTGTGCAATTTCTCGACTCTTACGATGTTTAAGGCTTCGAGCTCCTGCAGACCCGGTGAGCCTGACCGAAGATAGTTCTATTTAATTCTGGTTGGTGCAATTCTTCGGAGCACAGGATGTTTTAATTTTAAATTGTAAAATCCATTCAACCTTTAAACAGGAGTGTAGTCGTTAAATCCTGCGCGGAAAGACGCAACTGATGGAAAACAGAGAACCGCGCCTCCGATACCCTCACACTGAAAGATGAAAGGCAACGCGTCAAATAAAAAGCTTTTCTCTAAAATATAGTTCAAATTAATATATATATATTATGTTTGATTTGAATTTTGTATACCTATATATGGTAGTGACTCATCGAAATAGTTAAGTGAAAATTTAATAATGCAGTTAATTAAAATAAGTATTGTTTAGCATAAGTTTATGAAGAATGATTATTAATACTGCTGTAAGAACAAAATTTATAGAAGTTTTAATAAGTAAAATGTTGAACTATAAAACCAATGGGTTATGTTTTTCTAGGAAGTTATTTTGTTTATAGTTGTAAAAAAAACCCACCTTAAAATTGTTTTTTATTTGCATCATTCCCCTTTCTTTAATTATTTAGAGTTATATTATTTTCAAGTCAAATGCTGTAATTAGGGTTTTGAACGTGGACTTTTGTAGTTAAGTTCCTTAATTATCCAAAACTTTTATTTATGGTTTTGTGTACGTTAGAACTTCGTCAAAAATAATCATAACGCAATGGCATTACTTATCGGTGTTTTAAAATTAATTTTAAAGAAATGATGTACGATCACAAAAAACCAGTAAATTGCATTAAAGTACATGTTAGGGGAGACTGAGAATTTAGTAGCTATTTCTCTTGTATACGTCTATATCCCCCCAAACAATGTGCAAATAATTTTGACAGATACAGTCCCGTATTGTTTATTAATAATTTTTTACAAGTACTCAAGATAAAACTTAAAATTTAAGAGGGTAATAATACCCTTTGGCCATAAAAAAACCCCACATGTTTAACAATTGCCGTTCCTGATAACAGATTTTCAAACTGTTAACTGGATTGCTTTTCCATTGAATGAAATAAAGTGGTGCCTCGTTATATGGCGCATATCGGAAAAAAAGCGCAATGAATCCGAATGTGCCGTATAATCGATAGTAATACAAAGTAGCAAAATATTAATGTCTACCAGTAAATGTTTCAGGCGTCTGTATTTTGAAAATTTAAATTTATACACATATTACATTTTTCTTAAAACATTAACGATTCAGAATTACACTGATTGCAATCGACACATACATAATTTTTCTTAATAAGTGCACTTAAAAAGTGCTTTTTTAAAATTTGATCGGCTTTAAAAAGATTTCGGAAGATTGAATTATAATTTAAAAAATAATGGCGATCTCCTTATAAACGGATTTCTATTCATTTCTCTTTGACTGGGGAATTTTAAGGCCAAATCCGCTGCGGTACTACTTGATTAACCCGTCGACCAATTTCGCCAAATTATATAAATCGCCAAAGCACTCGCCAAATTATACAAATTGACATCATTTTTATTTTAAATAACGAAAGAACAAATAAATTAGTGCAACATTAATAAAAATACAAATAAAACGTCGAAATAAAAATAACTTGATGACGTAGACACGTGTAACTTGCTTAAAGTCAAGTTAATGTGACATTTACGATCAACCATTATTGACATTTAATCTTATAGTTTGGCAAATGATAGATTTTTGGTCGACGGGATAACTAAGTAGTACCAAAAATACATATGTCAATCGCTGTTTTCGTCTTTGATTAAGTAAAATAAGATAAACATTTCAAAATAAGCTAATATAAAAGGAATTAAGTAAACAGAATCTTTGTCTCCCGGTATTTTTTAACAAAGCGAAAAGAAAGTTCTTTTAAATAAGACATTTTAAATTAATCGTTTTTAATCTGACGTAATTTTGACCAAAATATTCTTTCTCTTTTTAATATTCACGTGAAAATATTTGTGTTAGAAATGAAATATTATTTGCGCTTTCCTAAAAAAAAATAGTTGAAAAGTATCCTCTCAAAATATCAAATAAATGTCTAGCGCAATTTCTAAATTTAAACCGTTTTGCAATATTATTCGGTGTTCATTTTATGTAATAACTGTAATGTAACGTAAATATGACGTAATTTCTCCTATTTAAGACTTCTAACGCATGTTAATAAATTTATTATTTTACAAATTCCTTTCTCTCTTAAAATTCACGTGTAATTATTGTTTTTATGACGTATTTTTTAATAAGTTCCTGCTTTTTGTACATAATTATTTAATTCTAATTCCAAATGTTTTTTTCTGTTTATAATAGTCACGTGTAAATAAATTTTTAATTTATTACACGTATAAATATATATATATATATATATATATATATATATATATATATATATTGAAGCAAACATTATTGTTTCCGCTGTTTATACAGTTGGCAACAGTTTAAATTAATATCACTTTCTAAAATCTGTAAAAAATATCTCTAGAAATCCTGAAAATTTGAATTTAAAATAGAAATAAAACCTCAAAAAATTAGCCAAATAAAAAAAAAAAACAGTCTGCACACCGGGAACTTCAAACGTATAAAATGATCTAAAAATGATTAAATTCCTATGTACGGTTTTTGCTCCTATAAAACTTTTTTAATGGAACGATTTTGTCCAACTTTGGCATTAAATATCTCTTAAAATAATTCTTCGATTTGAAAACTGTCTGCATCAGCGTGTTTATCAAACATTTCTGTATAATACTACCGATTTTCATTTTTCTTAATATTAACGAAGAAAGACCTCCGGTCACAAAAAATTCAAAACCGGCGGCGGTGACAGCGGTAGTTCCTTTTTTTTTTTTAGAATAGAGAGATACGAAAACAAAGCGATATATATAAATGAAAGAAACAACGATGAGTTGTATAATAAAGGGATATTTTATACTGACATAATTAAATTATATTGAATTCTCCATAAGACGTGATTAGTTAGTAATACTTACACATACGCCTTTTATTATTTATTAGTTTTATTGATTTTTTTTTAATTTCAGTTAACTCTTTATACTCCTGCTAGAGATATTATGAAATAATTTTATTCATTTGATAGTTTTTATTGTTTAACTTTTTCCTTAATTCTTTTTTCTTCAAAACTTCCACCCGATTAATTATTTTTAGGCTGAAAAACAGCAATGATTTGTTTAAATGCTATAATCGTAAATATGCTTTATTTTAGCTCCAGTGCTTTTCAATCAATTAATAGATACATCATCAAAATTCTGCAGACATATTCTCTGAATATGATAATTCAGTCTAATATTTCAAATGCCAACATTGAAACTTAATATTAAAAACGTTCAAAGTGCTAAGTATTTACTTAATTGCAGAGAGAATTCGGTACGTTTGAATTTTGAATTTCCCTAGTGTAATAATATGCCGCCATTTAAAACTAAGTACCTGAACAGTAAACTATAACGAATGTAATATTCTAAAAGCTCCTGAATAAATTGAGAGGTTTATCAACTGATTCGAAACAAACGTGTAAAATCAATCTGCCATAAATATGTAACTCATTATGTTTTATTAAAACATCGATATAGTGTTTTCAAGCTAAAGTATAAATAGAATAGTTCTCATTAATTTGAAACAATATGCATGAGTTGTTCTGCTAGAAAGGGTGGTTATCAAATCCTGTAATAAAAATAAGTAATGAAGTGATACAGAAAGGCAGGTTGCTTTTGTTTATTATTATTATTTTTTAATAAGTGAATGAGATTAAATATCTGTTACGTACTATACATCGGGAACCCATTTTAATGTGCGTTCGTAATTATATAAATATGTAGCACCTATACACTGTAAAAAAAAGAGGATTAAAATGCAGAAATTGTACTGCCAAACGAGACGCCAGTACTATTTCCGTAATTTAACGAAAATTTCTCCCTGTAAATTACAGAAAATTTTCCGTTTTTCTGGAATTTACAGGAAAAAACTTCCGTTACAATATGGAAATAATACTGGCGTCTCGATTGCCAGTACATTTTCCGTGTTTTAGTCCTTTTTTTTTTCTTTACAGTGTAGTCATCGTCTGGTCCGTCCATCCGCCCGCATATAACAGCGCAAAAACCACCCAACCGAAGGGTTTGAAATTAAATGTACATAATCTATGCAGAATTTTTTCGAGTCATTTCAAATTTTGTCCAAAGTTTTCAAGTCCAAATAAAAACTTAAAAAAAATATTAATAAAAGTCTCTTCCTTCCATTAAATCCTATCATACGTAATTAATTAAATGATATCCCCTGCTATTTGATGATTCTAGGTTGGCATGGTGATTAAATCCTATCATAGGTAATTAATTCCTCGATATCCCATGATAAGTAATGATTCTAGGTTGCCATGGTGATTACGTCCTATTTAAGAGGGATTCGTATTATTTTCGTCTTACTGAAATTAACATATTGAATATCTATAAATCTAGTTATAGTACGAACGCACCTAATTTGTCTCGTCTGACGTATACAATTTACTACTTCTTATTGTTTATCATTGGCTAGAATGTAAGTTTTAGCGGTACAGTTCTAATTAGAAAAGTGTTTTATATTTTATTCGCTATCATGTGAAAAATCATTTACATCAACATACTTATTTTTTTTAAGTTAAGAAATTAAAAAATGTTTTGTGGTCAAAAATAATATTTAGAAAATCTTTTCTATGTTCTAACAAGCAAAACAGTAAATATTCCAAATTAGTATGACCAAGCATATTATTGAACGACCATTGCACATTATTGTTTACAATTTACTTTATAAATCAGCAGAAATTGTGAAAACAGAACCATGCTAAATAGCTTTTGGCTTAAACTTCACCAATTAGTAAGCACATCATATGAATTCCGCTAAATAATTTCAACAGAAGGATTCGATATAATTATTGTAAACGGAATGAACGTACTAAGTAGTTATGTAAATGCAGGAAGAATTGCGCTCCTTTGAAATTTAGATTTGTGCTAAAGTTGTCGCCATTTACACAAGGGCAAACTCACAATGGCAATATCAACATTCTAAATGCTTTCATTTCTAAATAAATTTAAGTGCCATTTCAGTAATTTTGAAACGTAGCTGTAACATCAATCTATATTAAATATAAAATATTTTTCTGTGCTCGAATGAGTAAGTAGAAAATGTACAGTCGTGGAAAAAAAAAGTAAACACCCCCTACTAACTCCCCAACAAATTATTGTAAAAAAAAAAAAAAGTTACTGGTACCAAACTATAGGAAATAAATCCTACTTTTAAATGTTGTATGTAAAATTTGCTTAGGAGGCCATCTTCATATCAAAACAAACCCAAACTTCGTTTTTTTTCCAATAGCAATACCCATGTTTGACACCATAAATAAATTCTTCAATTAGCCTAAATACGAATTTTCATGAAATTCGTACTATTAGTTTCAGAGAAATTAATTATTTTAAAATGTGCCTATTTTAAGGACTGTATCCAAATTGAAATTCGGTACTCGATTGTTGAAATGCTACAGAATGACTATGTCACTTCTTTTAATGTATTATTTCTTACCAATATTAAAGTTTTAATTCCTTAATATATGTCGACGATTGCCAGCCCAAATGTTTTAATAAAATGAGTAAAATATGTTTTTTCAAATTATGCTTTTATCTATATCATAGATAGTTTTGCCGCATCTGACTGACTTTTTATTTAGGCATTCTCAATTCTCACCAGTATGTTTTAATAGTTGTTTTTGTTTTACAAGATGATCGACATACCATAAATAAAACAAAAGGAAATTACCATTCAAAATTTTCTGGTGCAAATTAAATATTTCTAAATAAAAAAGACTCTACATATTTGGCAATACTGATCATAGACGGCCCTTAAACCATCATTTTAACGTTTTTAAATAATAATTCGAAAACTTCTTGGAAGAAAAAGTTGAAATTGAGAATTCGCGTAAAGCAGGACATAATAAATATAAATCTATCAAAAAAATTGTGGGTTGGAATTAATATATTTTTCGAATATTAATTTCATAATTAATAATGCATATTATAAAATTTTTAAAATTACGAATTAAATGTATGTATGTTTGGGGTTTTAGTATTATACCCCCAAATAAAACTATCTCATTAGGATTATAATTTCAGGAGATATTAATAAAAATAGGAAAATATAATTTAACTTTAGCAGCTCTAAATTTTGAATGTTTATAATTGAAAAACTTATCATCCAAATGATTTGAAATTTCGTTTTTAGGCATACTGTGAATCGAAGATTTAAAATATATTGTCAAAATTGAGTGTCGTTATTGAAAAAAGCAGTTTTGTCTGATTTTGATTTATAGATGGCCCCCTAAGTAAATTGTATATACATCATTTAAAAGTACTAACTGTATTTCCAATCGTTTGGTATCAGTAACATTCTTCTATTATAATTAGTTGCAGAGTTAGTATGAGGTGTTTACTTTTTTCCCCCACGATTCTTCTTTAAAAATCAGCAGTAATTTTTTTAAACAGAACCTTACTAAATAGACTTCAGCTTAAATCCCGTAAATTTCCATCAATTAGTAAGAGCACCGAAACACCGTATAAAGTCCACTGACAACAACTAAAACAGGATGATTCGGTATATTTATTGTAAACGGAATGAACGTACTTAAGTAGTTGTTACGTTGTTGTATGTTAATGCAGTCAGAATTGTTCTCCTTTAAAATTTAGATTTATGCTATGTAATAAGTTATCGTCATTTACATAAAGGCAAACGAACAATAAAAATATCAACATTCTAAATGCATTCATTTCTAAATAAATGTATATGACAATTTAGTAATTTTGAAACGTAAATGTAACATCAATCTGTATCAAATACGAAATTATTAAATCAATTACCCAATTATTTGTGTTTTTGAAAGGATAGTAGAGATACTACATTAAAAAATATTGTTGACCGATTATTAAAAAATTACAAATTTTATTATTAAAAATTATTTTTAATAAATATGGTCAAAAGTCCAGTAACTGACACCAACCCTGTTTTGAAGAACCAATAACTGACACAAAGTGAACTAGTGTCTGACACTTTATTTGCAAAGTGCAACATTTTATTTTTTTTAAGTTATTTTATAATTTAAGGAATTTTTGCTTTAAAAATATGTTAATACTATTTCTTATAAAAACAATATATTTTAAGCTTTATAATGAAAAGTCGAATTTAAATTTTGAAAGAGGCCAACATAATTTTTAAGTGCTTTCCTTTCAATTTAAAGAAAAAGGGAAATAAACGTATGTCATTATTTAATATAGTTTTTATTTTAAAAACTGCAGCCTTATAGCATTAATCTTTTTCTTTTAAGCAAGCATAATGCATATATTGAAATGTTTTTGAAGGGAAAATATAAATTATTGTTTTATAATTTGGCGATAGTCTGTCTTTATCTTCCTAATTGTAACTGTATCAACAGAAAAAGAAGCCTTACCTATGGGGAATAAAATGACAATAAAATATGTAACAGCTTTTTACCACTGCATTGTCTGTTTTCTATGGCCATGAATCGGAATTTTCCTTTATTTGTGTTAGAGAGTTTACTGTACAATATTGTTTATTACTTTTAATGATGTGCTAAATGTAAAACTTCCCATTATAATACACAGTATAATAACCTCCTGTCTTCAGCTGAATGTGACATTTTATTTTATAGTGTACGATTTTTTTGTGTCTTCATACAGATCATAATTTTAACCACGGTCCAAAGAATCCCCCTGTACTAGTGTTCTCTCAAAGACTTTTTTTAAGGGCGCAACACCACACACTTTTGAAATCGGCAAAATGCAGCCTGTCCTTTTTAAAAGTAGAGATTTCGTATAAATTTTTTCCCCATACCACAGTATTTATAAAATTGTATACTCAAGATCTTGTAAAATAACAGAATGCCTTCACTTCTTTAGGAAAAAGACATAGAATTATTCAATCATGTTGTAACGTAATTGTATTTTTTATTTATCATTCTAAATTTTTTTCATCTTAGTCTCTTTTCGATTTTTTTAATACGTTTCAGTATCCTTTCTATCTCTTCCAAGAATGTCTTACCATTCCGAGACCTGATTTGCTATCATTGTACTTCGAGGATCTCCAAATTTCTTACTTGCACCTAATGCATTCCTTCTTGTTCTTTCACAGCACGCGTGGTATTACCGACAACTTTAATAGAATACTGAAATTTTGGCTGCTTCCAAAATTCAGTAGAGGTTTCCAAATTAGATGCCATTATTTTACTTTAAAAGAATATAAATTGATTAAAACTTATTCTGAATATAAAAATTAGAATCAAAAGAAAATTTCTTTCTAAAAATGGTTTTTAATGATTGCTTGTATAAAGTCTTATTCAATTTGCTTTTACACTTTAAGGTATTTTTAATTAAATAGATTTTTCTATTTAATAGTATTTTTGTTAAATTTATTACTTATAGTTGGTATCATACTACAAATGCATGATGTGTCCTTTTTGTTTCACGTTTTAAATTATTAGTATCACAGAAATCCAATAACTGACATTTATTAACCACTAATTGTTATATAGTGTCAGACACTGGTAGAACAACTTAAATTTTAATAATTTCTACTACAAAATAAATTTAAAGTATTATTATGAAAACTTAAACAGTTCAAATAATAGATCTCAACTGTGTTTCATGTAACCAATAACTGACACCTCTTCCAGAGACTGGTGAAATAAAATTCATGTAACCAACAAATGACAATCCCTCATTAAGCTAAATTAAATAATTGTAAACTATAAATCATAGTCCTAATGTATCATATGAATCTTTTAACTAATTTCTATAAGTATAACATTAAGAAAAAGTTTAGGATGGTCGCATTATAAATATAATGAAAAAACACTTACCTTAGTTATAGAAAATAGATGGTTGCTTCAAAATGACATGTTTTGTGTTGTCAAAAGTTTTTTCCTCATTGAATATATTCTTGACCCTCTGCTAGCGAATAAATTTACATTAACATGAAAATAAGTGTTTGAATTATCACAAGAGAACATTACTTTGCAGAATTTTACAAGAAAATGCTTATTTCAGTTAGAATGTTGATGAAGTGTCAGTTACTGCCTAGGTGCCAATATCCGGGGGTTTCACCCTAAGTAGAAAATGTAGTCTTGAAATCAGCAGTAATTTGTTTAAACAGAGCCATTGTAAATGGATTTCCGCTTAAACACCGTAAATTTACATCAAACAATAGTACACCATATATAAATTCTGCTGACAAATTCCTAAAACTGGGTGATTCGGTATATTTATTGTAAAAGGAATCAATGTACTAAGTAGTTATGTAAATGCAGTCAGAATTGCGCTCCTTTGAAATTTAGATTTATGGCATGAAATAAGTTTTCGGCATTCACATGAAGGCAAATGAACAGTAAACAATATCGGATGAAACATTCTGAATGCTTTCATTTCTAAATAAATGTAGGAGTTGATGCATGATTCAGTTATTTTAAAATATGGTTGTAACGACAATCTATTCTAAATCCAAAATTTTAGTTGTTTCACTAAAAGCTAGAAGTATTTAACGAAAGTTAATACCGCTTGTTGTTAAACTTGTGTTAATATTCTTGTTGTTAAACGAAACACAAATAGGAGTTTTCCTAACCAACAAACATTTACAATACGTTGGATCACCGTGCATTGGAAGTTCTGTTTAAAAAGTTTAGCTTCTAATGTTTATTTTATTATTTAGTGTAATTAAAATGCAGGGTGGTTCATAATTAAACCAACGGGGTTTTTTATAATAACTTTTGAATCAATGCATATTTATTATATTTACATGCAAAAAAATTCCTGCCTGAGAAAACTATGTGCAAACATTAAAACAATTAAAATAATGATCTATTGTTTTGCTTATATTTTAAAATATAAAAACAATGCTTTCTTTTAAGATTTGACGGATGAAAAGTAAAATGATGATGTTTGGACGAATTTATTCAGAATTACGAGGGAAAATTAGTAAGTAGGTCACAAACTGATATGAGAAGACGGAAATTAGTAATACATTGTATACAAATATGCCAATAGATGGCAGCATAATCCAACTATAAGATGTTAATTTCGAATTTATGAGACAGTAGTTGTACAAGGTGAGCAGGGTCGTTCAAAAGTTGTTGACGATGAGCGAAACGGTTGTCCAGTTGAGATTGCGACCGAAGAATCGGTGTGGAAGGTTGAGGAAATGGTTGCTACGCTGTCCATTGTTGTTCGCATGTCAGCTCTAACCATTTCCTCAACCTTCCGCACTGATTCTTCAGTCGCAATCTCAACTGGACGACCACTTCGTTCTTTGTCAATAACTGTTGAACCACCCTACTCATCTTGTACAACTGCTGTCTCATAAATTCGAAATTAACATCTTATAGTTTGATTATGCTGCCACCTATTGGCATATTTGGAAACAATTTATTGCTAATTTCCGACATCTCATATCAGTTTCTGACCAACTTACTGACTTTCTCTCGTATTTCAGATTTATGAATAAAAATGTCATTTATTTCTCTCAATCATTCCACTTTTAGTGGCCTTATGAATGGTTTCAAACGCCATGTTTAACCCTCCAGACGCGGGAAACGCTATTTTCACATTCCAGTGGGCTACTTTTTTAAAATTCAGAATGCTTCATCCCCACCACTTCTTTTTTAAAGCGTATAATTCGGCTTATTCTCGCATTATTTAATATGTTATTAAATAGACTATTTCTACTTCAAAAAATTGCTGGGAATCAAACAATCGTAATTTTAAACAAGTTGGAAATTGCTCGTCAAACGTGGCAAATGAGGTGCGTTCGTACTATAACTAGTTTTATAATTATTTTTTGCACCCCATATTGTACTGAATGTATAATTTTTTGCACTTCATAAAGTGCATACTCTGATACATCATTAAAATGCACTTCCAATAATTTTTTCCCATTCCCGTAATGTAACGGAACACTTTTGACTGTCCCTGTAATTAAACTATACATCCGATTTTCCTAAAATTTGAAATAGCTCAACAAAATTTTGCAACAACTATATCTTTAAAATTTCAGACCATTCGGAAGGCTGTAATATCATTAAAATGCACTTGCAATAATTTTTCCCATTGGCCGTAATGTAAAGAAAAACTTTTGACTGTCCCTGTAATTAAACTATGCATCCGATTTTCCTAAAATTTGAAATGGCTCGACTAAATTTTGCAACAATTATATCTTTAAAATTTCAGATCATTCGGAAGGCTCTAATATCATTAAAATGCACTTGCAATAATTTTTCCCATTGGCCGTAATGTAAAGAAAAACTTTTGACTGTCCCTGTAATTAAACTATACATCCGATTTTCCTAAAATTTGAAATGGCTCGACAAAATTTTGCAACAATTATATCTTTAAAATTTCAGATCATTCGGACGGCTCTAATATCATTAAAATGCACTTGCAATAATTTTTCCCATTGGCCGTAATGTAAAGAAAAACTTTTGACTGTTCCTGTAATTAAACTATACATCCGATTTTCCTAAAATTTGAAATGGCTCGACAAAATTTTGCAACAATTATATCTTTAAAATTTCAGATCATTCGGAAGGCTCTAATATCATTAAAATGCACTTGCAATAATTTTTCCCATTGGCCGTAATGTAAAGAAAAACTTTTGACTGTCCCTGTAATTAAACTATACATCCGATTTTCCTAAAATTTGAAATGGCTCGACAAAATTTTGCAACAATTATATCTTTAAAATTTCAGATCATTCGGACGGCTCTAATATCATTAAAATGCACTTGCAATAATTTTTCCCATTGGCCGTAATGTAAAGAAAAACTTTTGACTGTCCCTGTAATTAAACTATACATCCGATTTTCCTAAAATTTGAAATGGCTCGACAAAATTTTGCAACAATTATATCTTTAAAATTTCAGATCATTCGGAAGGCTCTAATATCAGTAAAATGCACTTGCAACAATTTTTCCCATTGACCGTAATGTAAAGAAAAACTTTTGACTGTCCCTGTAATTAAACTATACATCCGATTTTTCTAAAATTTGAAATGGCTCGACAAAATTTTGCAACAATTATATCTTTAAAATTTCAGATCATTCGGACGGCTCTAATATCATTAAAATGCACTTGCAATAATTTTTCCCATTGGCCGTAATGTAAAGAAAAACTTTTGACTGTCCCTGTAATTAAACTATACATCCGATTTTCCTAAAATTTGAAATGGCTCGACAAAATTTTGCAACAATTATATGTTTAAAATTTCAGATCATTCGGAAGGCTCTAATATCATTAAAATGCACTTGCACTAATTTTTCCCATTGGCCGTAATGTAAAGAAAAACTTTTGACTGTCCCTGTAATTAAACTATACATCCGATTTTCATAAAATTTGAAATGGCTCGACAAAATTTTGCAACAATCATATATTTGAAATTTCAGACCATTCGTTTGGGTAGTTTTTGCTCTGTTACATGCGGACAGACGGACGGACGGACGGACAGACGGACAGACGGACGGACAGACGGACAGACGGACGGACAGACGGACGGACTGAACGACGACTATAGGTGCTACGTATTTATATAATTACGAACGCACCTAAAAAGAAACCCAAAAAGTCGCCCGTGGCTGGAGGGTTCAGGAGTAATTAGTTGAAAATCAGTGTTTCTTTATTAAATTTATTTTTTTTTTTTAATTTGGGTCAGTAATTCAATAGTTAAATGAAAGAGCTTAAATTTGTTTTTGTTTATTTTACGTGACAGAATTGAAATTAAAAACAAAAACTAAGATGTAATGATTTCTCAATGGCAATTTGGAGTTAGACGATTTTTCTTATTTTAGAATAAGCTGATTCATGAATATTGAATATGTAAAGCCGTGTTTTTATTTCTTAGAATGTTTTTAAAAAATGTAAGTTAATCATGATACATTTGTTCTATTTAAATTGAAAAAAGAATTTTAACGAAAAAATGACGTCAATAAAAATACAAATATCAATATCATTTCATTACCCTTTTATTCACAAAAAAAGAGTAATTTAGTTGCCACAATTACAGAAATGCCATTAAATATTAGAAAAAATATAATATCCCAGAAACCAATTAATTTTTTTTATGTGTTTATACACTGAAGTGCCATTGAATTAAGGATAGGCAATGATATGCAAATTTTGTAGCACTGCGCCTCATTTCTGCGCTTCTGAAGGCGCTGTGGTAACTGCATATATAGCTAATACTATGGTGGTTGTGAATCAATCATTTTAACTGCCATTATGGGTAAAGCTCGTGATTTAGACGCCTTCGATAACGGATATATAATAGGCGCTCGACGCATGGATCATTCACTTTCCGAAATCGTCAGAGGATTATACCATAGGATTTTCCATCTGGACAGTGTCAGGTGTATACCAAGAATACACGGATGGTAGAAAAAAACTAGCAGTCTGGCAAACCGAAAAGGACAATTAGCCTTGAACGAGCATGGTAGGAGATGACTCATCCGTATTGTACGTAGTCAGGCAAGCCAAATGTTAACTCCAATTACTACCCAGCTGAATTCGAGTGCCAGTCGTACAGTCAGTAAACGGATCGTGCAACGTTCGCTTTACCGTATGGGCTTCAGGAGCCGTAGACAGCAGCCATCGGGCTGCATGTCTTGCCTGGGCACACAGCGAATTCTAGACGATTGAAATCGAGTAGCATGGAGTAATGAGTCTCGATTCCAACTACCTCAGGGAGGTGGGAGGCTGAGAATATGGCGCCAGGCTCACCAAGCCGTGAATCTTGCATGCCAGGTTGCAACTGTACAAAGTCATGGTGACTCAGACATGGTCTGGGGTGCTTTCTCTTGACGGTTTTTAGGATCTTTCGTACCTGTACCAACTTCCCTCATTGCAATTCGGTACTTAGAGTTGCGAGCGATTACTTCCATTCATTTATGTCTTTCTGTCATCCACATGGAAGTTAAGTATTCCAGCAAGACAACTGCTCCTCTCACAGATCTCGTTTATCTACTACCGGGTTGGATGAGTATTCCTCTGACTTCTCTGTCATAAATAGGCCACCTAGAAGTCCTGACTTAAATTCTATTTAGCACCTTTGGGATGCTTTGCAGAAACGTGTAAAAGCAGGTAACACAACACCAGCGACCCTTACTGAATTATGGGCAGCTATATACTAGAAGAATTTAGCAAGCCATGCCTATAGAACATTTCCGCAAACCTGTTGAATATATGCCTCATAGTGTAGAATTACACAAAGAAATTGATTTATCTGACATGAGATAATGTTAACAGATAACTAAAATGCGTTATTTATGACAGACAAAATTAATATTATAGATTAAAGTAATCTAATGAATAATATTTCGCAGGGAAATCAAATGATTTTATTCACAAAATATGTAATGGTTGATGAAATAATTTGCCATATATCTATCTGATTTTGACCTAGTTATATTTACTATGAAAAATTGTTAATTAAAAAAATTATTCTGTTGAGAATTGAGTGAAAGCATGTCCTTTGTGTAAATGAAATAGTCCAGCTTTTTATAAACTTGGAAAATATTATTTTAATTGCTTTCTTGGTTATAAATGTATAGAGGAAAATTAGACATATGCGGTCGAAAAAACGACCCGACAAATTAGCTAGAGAACTATATAACTGTATATAGTACAGAAGATAGGGCATACAGCAGCGGACGCATGTACATTAAAATCGCAGACAACGGAGGAAAAGGCGTGAACTGCAAAATACATATACGGTATCATTATGTAAGAAAGTCAAGAGAGTTTCTAATTAAAGTCACTAAGGAAAGTTTTTCTTAAAGCTTCTATCAGGGCTTATACTGTATAACACTAACGTTGTGGTAGTTTGATTCCAGAAGTCTCCATTGTGTCGTTTCCTCTGCTTGTTAATCCTAATATTTCTTCAAGCTGTGTACTCTATCGTATGATATCCGCTCCAAGGATAGGTTGTAAATAGAACTATGTCAATTGCATGAATTTATTAAAACACATAAAGTCATACACTGTTAGAAAACTTCATCAAACTGTAGAATCATTCGACAGGTCAAACGCTCATTTGCCCATAAATTGAAACATTCTCATACGTCAGAATAGAGGTAAAGTACGGTTATGTAACCGTTTTCTATAAAACTGGCCGAATGACTGGACAGTTTGCTGCAAATTTGTTGCAGTGTAACTAGAAGAAAGACACAGAAGGTCGAGCTAACATGAGACATAGCATATAACTCGATACTAAATTGAAACTTTCAACTTTAGCATAAATTTACAAAAATTGTACTCTTTTATTCAAGAGACAATGAGATAAATCTAAAATATTAACAAACATGTCTCAACATGTAATTTGTAATTTTCTGTAAAAGCTGTTATAATAGAAATGTTCATTATCAAATGCGAAAATAATAACGAATCACATATAAAATGGAAAACATGCTGATTACTGCTTCATTTATTAGAATAATAGATAGAGATAAATTATTTAAACTTGTTACAAACATTAATGGATGATTCATGAAATATTCCTATTTTCTTTAAAAAATTTGGAGTTATAAATTTTTGAAAAGAATTTTGGGAATGTGGAAAATAATGATTATCAATTTATTGAAATTTGTATATTGCATGTAACATTTCTGATTATACAAACACGTCTAATAATACTAAATACATTTAATTTTAAAACTAGTGTGGTTAGTAAGGAAAGCATTTAATTTTCGCATGCATATTATCTAAGAGTAATAATTTAGTCAAATTATTCTAAATGCCAGCATCGGAGTTCTGTATATATCTACCCCATTTATATAAAATCCTAATGAAACGAATTTATGAAACGGAAATTATGAAACGCCTGAAATGAAATGAATTTATGAAACGACTTTTTAAACAACTGATTATGTTTCACGACGATTTCTCCTAAAATATGGAATACTTTGCAATGAAATTAACACCAAAAATCCATACTGATCCGCAGATCTCAAAACTGGTATTAGAATTTTTAAATTCGAATTAGTTTTCGAAATATTATTTTTTTTTCTCACTTTAAATACTTTTCTGTAATGATGGCAATTCAAATTTTAATCATAACAGATATTTTTTTATATATATTTTAGAAAAGGTTGTTATTTTAAACTAATCTGGCGACCAGTTTGGCCTCCCTTAAATGTATGCTAAGAACAATGTTTTTTTTTTTTAATTATTTCATTCATTTTATTTAATACAAAACTTTCAATTAAAACTGAAACATTTAAAATTAATGGTTTTTACTTCTTTCTTTTTTTTAAACGAAACGAAAAGAAAATATTAGGCGAAGATGTCATATACGTACCGGGATACCTAATTGGCGCCAAAATGGCGTTATTTTGCCTGCCATGGTAACCCGGCTATTGTTGATTATTTATTAATAAATGTTTATTTACACTTATTTTATTTTTATTTTTAAAAAATGTTATAAATTGTTTTGTTCTATAGTTATTAATTTATTTTTTTATTTATTGTTATTTCATTTTAAAAATAATGAAAATAATTTAAAAATACATATGTAACTGGTATTCAAAAACGAGGTTTTCGCGAAATTGTCGTAAAAAAAAAACCTGTGCGTATATGACATCTGTGTTAAATATTAAATAATGCAACAAATCATGACATTTAATTTCAAATTCGAAGCAAATGACCAATATCGCCAAATTATATAAATCGCCAAACCACTCGCCAAATTATACAAGTTGACGTAATTTTTATTTTAAATAACGAAAGAACAAATAAATTAGTATAAAAATACAAATACAAATACAAATAAAGCGTCGAAATAAAAATCACTTGAGGGCATAAACACGCGTAGCTTCCTCACAGTCAAGTGAATGTGGCATTTACGATCAGCTATTATGGGAATTTAATCCAGCGCCATCCCTAAGACTTTTTATTGGTAGGGGAGAAAACCTTAAATTGCCAAGTCAAATTTCAGCATTTGCCAACTCGTTTTACAATTTTGTCAACTTACCGCACTTAGAAAATGTAATATAGTTCCTATTTGTTAAAAGTTTTATAATATTCCCAATTAGTTTTGTAATTTTTGCCAAGTCTATCAGAAATAGAAAATATATTATAGTTTTTATTAAAGTTTTAAATAAATTTGCCAACTAAATTTGTAAATTTGCCAAGTTTAATAATACTCGCTAATGTTGGGGGGGGGGGGAGGCTCCCCCCCGTCCCCCCCCCTTAGCGAGGCCGGTGATTTAATCTACAGTCTGGCGATAGATTTTTGGTCGATGGGATAACCAAGTAGTACCGTTTTAATTTACCACTCGAAAAATAAAAATATGCTAACTGGCGAGTTAAAAAAAAAAAAAAAAAAAAAAAACTATTGGCGAGATTTGAACCCAGCTAACATAAAAGTACCGAGAATTCTTTACGATCATGGCAACTGTTATGTAGTTTTATTCGAAAAAATAACTTTGATTCTTTAATCAAAATGGAAACCTTTCTTATGAAAAGCGAAGGAAGTGTTGATGATAGTCACATGACTTAGACTATTAGTAAAGAGATTGTTTTCAATTCTAAAAACAGCGCAAAGAATAATGTTTCCTAACGGTTAAAAATTTATTTACACATGACGATTAAAAACAGAAAAAATAACTTTAAAATTACTATTAAATGAGCACGTGTCAAAAGCAGGAAGATATTCAAAATTATGTCTTGAAAATTGTATTTACACGTGAATATTAAAAGAGAAAGGAAACTTTGAATTAATAAATACATTAATATGCGTTTCACCCTTTCAGGGGTAAGGTACTTCTATTCGTAAAATGTTAAAATCAGTGAATGGCACCAGAATTTACAAACAAATTTCGAAATCCGAAAATGCTTTTGTTCGCATACTTAATAAAAGGAAAATTTTTATTCCAATATACTGGTGTCAATGTATCATTCACGAATTAAAATTAAGTGGTCCAAAAATGAACCATCGCCCTTGAAAGGGTTAAAGCAGTAAATTGTAGTAATTTTAGTAAATTGTATTACGTCAATCGTTTTATAACGCTGTTAAAAAATACCGGTCGGCAAAGACTGTTTACTTAATTCTTTATTTTAGCTTCTTTTCAAATATTTATCTGATCTTCTTTAATCAAACACAGAAACAACTATTGGATGCCTTAACAGCAACTGATTCGGCCTTAAATTTTCTCAATCAAAGGGAATTAAATGGAAACCCGTTTACAGGGAAATCGCTATAGGTTTTTTCATTATAATTCAATCTTCTCTAATCTTTTAAAAAACGGTCAAATTAGCAAGATTTTAGATTCTGCGGTGTCTGAACGGGGGTTAGCGAGCGTAGCTTGTAGGGAGAAGAGCCCCCTAGTATATATATATGAAAGGATCAAAGTACTAAGAATTTATTCAAGCTGTCGCTTTTTACATGTATAAGTAGCTGAAAAATAATCATTGATGGATGTAATATTCTAAATCAGTGATTCTCAATCGGTGTGCCGTAGAGCAATGATGCGCTGCGAGACGACCTGAGGTGTGTCATAAAAATTTTAAGTCATGTTGCATCAAGATTTTAATAATTAACAGAAATATCGATACTTTGATATCCAACATTTTATATTATGCGATTTATTTCTAAATGAGATTTAGTGTCATAAAGTTGAATTATTTGGAAGTTTATTTCTCTGTTAGTGTATTCTTTATAAGCATACGGAAAGGAATGGTCTCACATTATGACATAAATTTAATTCTTCGAAAGAATATTATACTTCCTGGAGGAAAAGGGTTACATTCAAAACGAAGAAGAATTGACAGTTGGCGAAAGATTAAAAGCAGTGACTATTCGAAAATTCTATTTTACATAAATAAATAAATAAATAAATAATAATTATTAAAAATAAATCTCAGCCGACTCGGCATTTCGAAGATAAGTACTAATTTCACCAACAAAAACTAAATCGAGATTAGAGATAAACCCAGTTTAACAATTTTATCTGACCTCTTTTGACGAGTTTTTAATTTATTTTTTCTGTAAGAGTTGGTTTTTTCAGAATCATGTTAATGTGATTTTATTTCTTCTATAACACCACCCACCCTCTTTTATTTATTTATTTATTTATTGTTCTAAGGCTTGGCCCTATAAAAAACTTGTTAATATAAAAATTATAGACAATATTAAGGAGATTTATACAAATTTAAGCGGATTTGATATCTTGTGAATTGACGAAGTTAAGGTTTTTTTCTTCTTCAACAACCCTTTTTTTCTGTAAGATTTTGTCCTATCAAAAACTTGTCAATAAAAAAGTTGCAGATAATATTAAGAAGATTTATAATAAATTTATTTGGATTTCATATCTTGTGAATCGACGAAGTTATGGATTTTTTTCTTCTAAAAACTCTATTTTTTTCATAACTGAAGGCCATTTTTAATGATATCAAAATCTGCCATACATAAATCTCGGCCCTTTTTCTAGCAGTAATATTAGGTTGAGCAAAAAGTTCTGGGAAATTTTTAATCTAATAGTTACCAGAATTTGTATCGTTGTAGGAGTACTAGTGGTATATCTATAGGAGTTCAGGAACTTTGGCTCTAAAATACCTATTGAACAGTATAATTTGCGTGTGTTGATCCGTTATTATTTGAGAACAGGTCTAACGATTCTGAAAACCGTCGATGAGATTAATGAGGTTGAAGGTGCTGGTACGGCGGGAGCCACCATGGTACTTTCAGCAAAATCCGGAATCTGGCAGAACGATGGCAGAAAGTCGTGGACTATGATGTTTTCTACTTTGAAGAATGGTCCTTGTTGCTTTTGTTGTTAATTTGCGCATAACAACGCAACTTTCACAAATTTCCCAGAACTTTTTGCTCAACCTAGTAATAACTTTAAACTGCATTCGATATGTATCATAATTAAGAAGTTATGGGAGTTTATCTGTTTTCACAAAAGCTCTCTCCATTTCCACCCCCTGCGTCCGATTTTGCCCGTTAAAGAACTTGACCGAGATTTTCCGCCCCTTGTTTTAATGCATCAGTTTTGAAGAGATTTGTGTAGCATTAAGGAACTTATCGTGTACATAAAAAAGTTATATATATATATATATATATATATAAAGTTTTGAACTGGGGGGTATGGTTTTGGGTCCTATAGGGGATATGATCGGCGTAGATCTGCAAAACATTTTCAGAAATTCCAACATAAGGGAGAATGTAACAGGTAGTGTTTCTTACAAAATCTGCTTAAAAAAAAGCTACTCTTAGACAACTCTTTAAAAATTAATATATATAAGTAAATAAGTATTTGAACGTCCTTCTAGACGTAAAAATTATCGTAAAATATGTTTATATGACCTTTTCTCAGAAAATTCTTTTTACTACAAATTATGATAAATTATTCTGCCTTTTTTTGGCTCAGATAGAGCATTTTGTTTGTGTTAGAAAACAAACAAGAAATGACATATATTCATTTTACAATGTTTTTACATCATAATACTTTTAGTTTGTGGTAGAAGTTTGACTATATTTTTAAGTTTGCCATTTACTAAAAAAAAAATAGAGGAACATTTACCTAAATGCTTACATAAAAGCAGCCACTCTCTTTCATGATTCACGCGGTTTAAAAAAAAAAAAAAAGTGCAGCTTGAATTCGCTGAAGAATAACTTAGCAAAAAAAATTCATTTAAAAAAGGTGTTTTACTTAAAAAAAAAAAAAAAAAAAAAAAAAAAAAAAAAAGGAGAGGGTGGTTTATATGTGAAATGCATGCTAGAACACTCCACCCATTTTGTTTTATTCGGCTTGAACCTGCCACTCTTCACCTCGAAACCCAAAATGAAGGAAAAATAATTCATACTTCAATGCAATCTGTAAAAATTCTGTAATTATATCTCTAATGAGAATGTTATTCTTTATGTAGAAAAATGAACATGTATGAAGGTCTCGATAATAAACAAAGGTAACTACTAAAATGCAAGTTTCGATAATTTAAAGATTATTTTTTTAAATCAGCTGTTCTGTTAAGTCTGGTCTTTTCATTAACTTATGTACAGCATTTTCTGTGCGATAGATTTGATTTATTGGATTTATCCGCAAAGAATGTTCGTTATAATTCATACTGCAATGCAATCTGAAAAAATTCTGTAATTATATCTCTAATGAGAATTTTATTCTTTATGTATTCTTTGATTGTTATGGTTTATATTTTGTAAAAATTAAACCTTTTAAATTGTCTTCAGGATGCATTTAAAAAATTTTGCAGGAAATTCAGATAAAAAATCAAAAATGTCAGTTACCATTTTTTACTTTCGAGATTTTGATATAGGGTAACTCTAGGATAGATGGCCATAGTTTTTAAAGAGTGAAATAAAAATTCTTAGAGTGCAAATACAAGAAATGTTTATGCATATTTCAAATCCTTATGCATATACTTATCATATTTTGGTCAAAAATAATTGAATATCAAGAACAAAATGTGGGAAACAAAACTGAAATTAAAGTGGCAGGTGGCCATTTAAAGCTCCTTCAAGCCGAGGAGAGATGGCCATAGTTTTTAAAGAGTGAAATAAAAATTCTTAGAGTGCAAATACAAGAAATGTTTATGCATAAAGAGTGAAATAAAAATTCTTAGAGTGCAAATACAAGAAATGTTTATGCATATTTCAAATCCTTATACATATACTTATCATATTTTGGTCAAAAATAATTGAATATCAAGAACAAAATGTGGGAAACAAAACTGAAATTAAAGTGGCATGTGGCCATTTAAAGCTCCTTCAAGCCGAGGAGAGATGGCCATCCAATGCAAGAAAGAAACAAATGAAGTTAAACTAGCAAAAAAGAACTCATTTCATGTATAGTTAATGATGAAAAACATATAGAAATTTGCAAAGATGCAATTATATCATGGAAAATCAGGGAATAAAATTAGAATGAACAAAATCTCAAGTATAATTTCAATCTTTCACTTTTAGAAAAAATTTTACCACATTTTCAGCAAAGTTCTTTAGAGTTTGTACATGTTTCATGGAACCACTTCTGGCAACTTATGCATTGTATCTAGTAATCCTTTTCGGTTGTGGTATCATATTCTTCTCCACAACCAACACGGTGATCCTCATTCAATTCTATCCCCTCGGAATCTGTAGAATCTAATAATTTCAATTGTATTTCATCTTCTTCACTGCTGAAAGTATCGTGCTTTTTTTTGTTTGTTTGTTTGTTTGTTTGTTTTCCTCGCGTTTATTTTAGACTTTTCACGGTTTTCAATTTATTTATCAACTTCATCTGTTTCTGGGATTCACGTTCCCGAAACTTTCCAATATTTTCTAAAACAAAAGTATATCGTTATGCCCTATTATATTATTGTTATAGAAATATTTATATTAATTAAAATTTAATTAATTATATGAATTAATATAATTATAAACATAAAAATTATATAATTATCTTAAAAATCATTATATTTAGTTAAAATCTTCACTCTGCATAATTTAAAAATGTTGATTATAGGTGGCCATCTCTCCTAAAATTGATGGACAGATTGCTACCCAATTTAAACTATCACTCGTCATTGTATATCTTTTTTTTAGACTTTCCCATGTGCCCCCTTCGTCGCACGGAGAATATCAAATCGATAGTCAATTTCACGCCAGGTAGCGTCAAACATGTCGGCATCCGCAGAGGCTATTGCGGTTGTAATTCTGGCTTTTAAGTCATCAATGTTCGACACTCTCCTCCTGTAAACATTGTCCTTTACAAATCCCCAAAGGAAAAAGTCCAGCGGCGTTATATCTGGTGATCTGGGTGGCCAAGGAATTGGACCTCCTAGCCCAATCCATCTTCCTGGAAAATGGTCATTCAAAGAAGTACGAACGATGGTACCCCAATGAGGTGGTGCACCATCTTGTTGCAAAATGACATGTGGCTGAAGCTCTTCTAGTTGTGGAAATACGAAGTTTTCCAACATGTGTAAGTATACTATTGATGAGACCATCTCTTCTGTAAAAAAGAAAGGCCCAATGACTCGGTCGTGCATTAGTATTGGAAAATGAAATTATCTGAAATTAATCACACGCGCAGACGATATTTACAAAAGCAAAGATATTCACACCTGAAAAGGAAAATATATGAGTTATTCCATCAATAAATGCCATAAGTTTGTTTATATCTTCATTATTTTATGTGTTATTAAACATCAAAATGGGTCCGGGACTTTATAAACACCCTGTATACATTCGTAATAAATTTTGTATTCATGCATTTTTGCATAAGAGTGCAACAGTTTTTGCACCAAGATTCGAATATTTATAAAACTAGTTACAGTACAAAAGCACCTCATTCGCCACGTTCGACGTACAATTTCCGACTTGTTTTACAATTGTTTTGAAGCAAAGGTGTATCATTAATATGCATTAAGTGCAGAAGATGTTCTGTTTAACTGACAGGTGGAGAGAATATTTAAAACCCAATGTACAACTGGAGAATCCCCAGGCAATTTGGAGATAATTTGGAGTATTACGTATGATAAATGTTCATGGCAAACAGTAGTATATTGAGAACAACTCTTAAAGCCTGTTTGCTAGAATTTACTTTATTATTATTTTGTATAACTAAGCTGAGCGGCATTAGATGTTTCACTCCTGGATGTAAAATTATTAATAACACAAAAGATTTAATAAAATGTTAATCCGTAACAGAATTTTTTTAATTCATTTGTTATAAAAGGGGTGGGAGTATTGTTATTTTTTCCAGGCAACGTTCAAAACTTTGTTACAAAAAATATGGACCATTCAAGGTTGCGTCATTATTTCGGGTTTACTATCGCTTTAAGAGGTTTTGAATCGAGATTATTTTAACATGGAAATACTAAAAATCTGTCTCATCTACAGATTTTATTGACGTAATAGAGTAGGCATCCTTCCCAATAGTTTTTACATATAATAGCTACTCTAGTATGTAAATAAAATCTCACAGTAAGGCTTTTTTCCCTCCTTTTTTTGCCAATATCAATGAAATATATTACGAAAAGACTTTCTAAAGGAAAAGTACACCCATCTATCACTTTTTAGGTGCGCTCATAATTATATAAATACGCAGGATCTACAGTCGTCGTCTGGTCCGGCCGTCTATCCGCATATAACAGTGCTAAAACTACTCAAATGAAGGGTTTAAATTTAATATATATATAGTCGTTGCAGAATTTTGTCGAGCCATTTCAAATTTTATGAAAATCAAAACAAAACTTAAAAAGATATTAATAAAAGATTTCTTCATTGTATTAAATCCTATCATACGTAATTAATTCAATGATATCTTATGATAGGTAATGATTCTAGGCTGCCACGATGATTATGTTCTATTTAATATGGAGCCCTATTATTTCCGTATTACTGAATTTAATATACAACCACCTGAGAACGGGCATCCATTTAAATGGATGTTTTTCTTTCTCCTTCTATTGCGTTAAATTTCATTGTAGTAATCTATTTTGGTAATGTATGGATCAAAAATCAGCATTCAGCTTTTGGATTTTGGCAACGGTAACTACTTTGTTTACAAAATGGCGTAATAAATGAGCCAAGTATGAATTCTACTTTCTGCTGGTAATTTTCGTTTTTATGTTATTTTAATTTGTTTAAACTATTTTTATTTTGCAATTTTAAATCAGATGTTAATACTTGCCTTATGTTCGTTATAATAAATTCTATTCATTCCCATACTTTTCACATTTTTAAAATTAATTTAAAGCGAATTATGACCTGAAAATCCATTTAGATGGATGTTCTGTAAAACAAAATGAAAAAATCGAAATTTATTAATTTCTTTAAAAACGTCATTTTTGATGCCTATTTGTTGAAAAAGACTCATATTTAAAAAAATATATGCATTATATTTTGCTTGGGTCTCAGGAGGATATATAATGGTAATAAGTTTCGTTTTCCTTCATTTTTGCATAAGAGTGTAGCAGTTATGGCACCAAGATCTGAATATTTATAAAATAAGTTATAGTACGAAAGCACCTCATTTTCCCCGTTTGACGTACAACTTCCAACTTGTTTTACATTTGTTACAAATACTACAGATACAACAAATAGTTTTTTTTCTTTCGTATTTCGCGTCAGTTTTATTAAAAAATAAGAATTATCGTATAAAACATTCTCCAATAACTAGTTTGTTTAAATAAAATGATATTATGCTATACTACTTTTAATTTAACACCAGAAATTTCCCGTTAATTAATGGGTAAGATAAGTCTAAATTGAATTCTAAATATTTAGATAAATGCAACCATAATTACACTCATTTCAATTTTAGATTTCTCTGACGTTATATAACCTCCCCCCCCCCCCCATTAACCCATTTATGCCCCGCATCCCATTTTTGGGACGTTTCAAATTTTAATAATTTTTTTTAATTTTCTTCTTCTTTACAACATCAAAATTGAACGAAGTAATTGTCTATAAATGTCTTTATCTGTTACCGAGAGATGACTGCATAAGACTGATATTTATTTGCTTAAATGAAGGCCTTTTTTCGATGTTTATAGATTTTTCAGTTTTCTAGAAAGCGAAATGTAAAAAGTAAGCTTATTTGTATTTTTTGTATGGAGGATCCAAATAAGTAAGTCATAATCTTAGCTTGTATACTTCTTTGAAATACGTATTTTGGTAAATTGAAAAATTATATGTTCAAGCCTAATCTTTATGCATGTTTGTAACGTACAAAATATAGGGCGCAAGGCGCAAATGGGTACATGCACTGTATGGCCAAAGGTGACCGGTCACTTGCGATTTTAGACGTTTTGTTAAATATCTGGAAAAATACACGAGGAATTAACCTGAAACTGCAGGTGTGTAAACAGTATAGTATACGTCATATATTCCGCGAAGATTTTTTCCCGAAACCCCATAGGAGACGGTCAACAAATTGAAAAAGAACGAATATATTTTGGATAATGCTGTAAAAACTAATGTAGCAAAAGCGTTCAAACTCGATATTATTAATAAGTGGCTTATTGTAATATAATGTGTTCATTTTTATGAGGATAGCATGTATACTCGTAGAGATATTAAGGTTTCTATAAAAACAGTCTGAAATTTCGCCAAGTGTTTTGCTTATAATTTGCAGAGTTATTAATATAAAAAAAAAGTTCTTTTCAGAAAATATGACAAAGAACATTATACACAATATTCTGCAATCATAATTAAAAAATATTAAAAATTGGATGAAAAATGAGCACTTTACTAAACAATGTGTCACTGCGCATGCGGGAATGCAATCAAAATATAATATGCATAATGTATTAGCTAAGTAATGTTAGTTGGGGCAACTGGGACATGATTTTACAATGTGACTCTGGAGCTTCTGACAATTCAGTTTCAAAAAACTAATGTTCATTTGAATTAAAGTCTGAACTTCTGTAAATGTGTTCAGTTAGGTTCCCTCTATCAGACAGAAATGCTCAAAATTACATTTTAATATTTAAAAATATAAAAATATGCATCTTTCTTTCCTCATGGGTCCAGTTGCCCCCAAAAATGAGGTAACTGGACCAGGGGGGTCTATGTTCCACACGCGTTCATATTTTTTCATATCGGATATCAGGTCCTGTTTGAAAAAGTGCAAACAACTTAAAAAAATTTAAACCAGGCAGATCATGTAAATTATATGTCAATAAACAGCTTGTAAGGGAAACCTTTGCTGTCAATCTGTTTAAAAAAAGCACTAAAAGTGAGAATATTAGATTTATTTATACCAAAAACATAAAACTTAAGGAAGTACTTATGTACTTTAGTATAGATAATAAGTATAAATGTCACATGGGTATTTTAAGGAAAAAAATAGCAAGGTAAATCTATGAACAAACGGCTACGTAAGTACTTAAGTACTTTATCCAGGGATCGCATTATAAAGGAAAATTTTATTGTTCCTACCAGAACCCTTACAGAAAGGTGCAATGAAGATATTATTTTCAAAATAGTGGTAGGAACGATAAAAGTTTCTCTATAGAATACGACCCCTGTGTATAGTACAATTTCAAGGTCTGACTATCTCGCTTTCAGGGGCAAGGTACTTGCATTCGTGAAATGTTGAAATAATTTAATGACACCAATATTTACAAGAGAATCTATCTGAAAACAAGTAAAATTATATTTTCGCGTACTTAATAAAGGTGAAATTTTCATTATAAAATTCAGGTACCAATGTGGCAATTAGGAATTAAAGTTAAGTGATGCGATAACGGCATCATCGCCTCTCAAGGGGCCAAGAAATTTCGTTTGATACCACTCAATATACTTTTTTAAAATTTCATTACATAATTTTAATAAGGTATTCTATCATTTTCTTTATTGTGAGCAAAAAACAATGGAGAAATTTACTTCCCGTAGCAAGGGAAACACAAAAAAAATATTTATAACTATTGGGGTAACTGGATCCAGCATGGTTTAGTTACCCCGGATACATCTCCCAGTTACCCCATTCTTGAAAAATTTATGGGTAACTGGGGCACCGGACTTACATTTGAAACATGAAGTAAATATGTATAGATACCTAATAATATTAATGTAGTTATATGTCTAATCTTAAAAAAAAAATGATTGTTTAATAAAAGTACTTACAGTATTTTAATAATCAGCCGAGGAAGTTCAACCATATAGACGTTGTTTTTTAAAAAAGAAACGTAGATTTTTGACAACCTATCACAGCAAAGTTAGAGTTATGATTGAGCTGATACACGTTGTTTTAGGAAGTAGAGATTAAGGGGCATTGTTCACAAAAGCTAAAACATTAACAGTTTTTTTTATAAAATAGCCTATGGCCCAGCTACCTCGTGGTTCCAGTTACCCCAACTAACCTTATATAGAGCAACTTTTGTGAAAGCCTCAAAATCATAGCTTGAAAATTCTGAAAATCATCGTTGAAAGAATAAGCTCGAAATCCGTAGTTCCCAAAAAGAAGCTAAAAGCTGAGGGGTTGTATCATATATCTGTTGATTAGTGCCAAGATAGCGTACACAATATTGCACGTACTACTTATTATATTTGGATACAACCCCTCATCTTTTTGCTTCTTTTTGGGAACGACGGATTTCGAGCTCATTCTATTGACGATAATTTTCAGAATTTTCAAGCTATGATTTTGAGACTTTCACAAAAGTTGGTCTGTATACTTAGCTAATACATTATGCATATTATATTTTGATTTCATTCACGCATGCGCAGTGCACTTTTTAGTAAACCTGTTCATTTTCTATCCAATTTTTCTTATTTTTTAATTCTGATTTCAGGGTATTATGTACAATGTTGTTTGTCATATTTTCTGATAATAACTTTTTTTTTTATATTAAGAACGTTGCAAATTATAAGCAAAAAACTTGGCAAAATTTCGGACTGTTTTTATAAAAAACTTACTTTCTCTACGAATATACATACTATCCTCATAAAAATGAACACAATATATTACAATAAGACACTTATTAATAATCTCGAGTTTGAACGTTTTTACTACATTAGTTTTCACAGGGTTATCCAAAAGATATTCGTTCTTTTGCAATTTGTTGACGGTCGCCAATGGAATTTCGGGAAAAAATCTTCGTTGAAATATATGACCCATACCAGGTATGGCGAACCTATGGCACGCGTGCCGAACTTGGCACGTAAGGAAACTTCTCTGGCACTCTAAAAAACTCATAGATTATACTTAATTTATGGAGAACAATCCATTTTATGATTTTTTTAAATTATATTATTATTATTTTTTTACAGAAAGTATAGTTTTGTATTCCAGGTTTATAATTTACTTTAAAATAATCAGTTTTGCATGAATTAAGATATTAAATATTACAATAAAAGAGCATTGTAGCGTCATTTTCTCTCCAAAACATTCAACATATAATGTTTTCCAAAATCATTTTGCTTCTTTATCAAATTTCGCAGGTTTTATTTTTGAAAATTGAATTTTAAGAAATAGTTCGCATAGTAATTATACCTAATTGACGAACTTTCTACTTCAGATTAAGTTTTATTTTATTTAGTTTTAGGATTTTAAGTTATTTTAGGTTTTGCTATCTTTAGGGTTTAATTATGAAAATTGAATTTTATTTGTTAGTGTAAATAATTATGCATCTATTGAACCTGTTTCTACTTGAATAACTAAAATGGTCTGATAGAAAAGTATACAATAAAAGAAAAACTCATTTATAGATTATTAATACAGAATTCAATACAACATAGCTATATTGTTGAGTAAACACAACATAATAAATAAGTTAGGAATCGAATTTAGTATAACTGTAAAAATATTTAAGCAAAAATTCTATAAAAAATAATTATTGTATTTTATCTACGTTAAAATGTTTCTGGCACGTTAGAATTTTGGTACATAACAATTTTGAAATTTTTGGCACGCATACTCAAAAAGTTTCGCCATACCTACTATACTGCACTGTAAAAAAAAAAAAAAAAAAAAAAAAAAACGACATTTTTACAGTACAAAGTACTGTTCATCTCTCGCACAAACTCGGTCACAGTGAATGTGTGCTGTATCTTTCTTTGGTTTCCTGACTATATTAACATAGAAAATACAGTAGTTGCGTAAAATTAACAGCAGAATGTGCTGGCAATTTGGACGTAAAATAATGCGTCCAATAGTAGCTGTAAAATAATGCGTCCAAATTGCCAGCACATTGTGCTGTTAATTTTACGTAACAACTGTATTTTCCATGTAATATAGTCAGGAAAACAAAGAAAGATACAGCATATTCACTGTGATCGAGTTTGTTCTGGCAAATTTACAGTGGTTTTTTTTACATATACTGTATACTGTTTACACACCTGCAGTTTCAGGCTAATCCCTCATGTATTTTTCTAGATATTTAACAAAACGTCTAAAATCGTAAGTGACCGGTCACCTTTGGCCATATAGTGTAATTTCTATTAGACATTTTATGGGCAGTTATTTATGTAAAGTCCTTTCCAGGATAATTTGGAAATAAATTGTTTTTTAGTCTCAAATACAATTATTCTTAATTTATTATTAATAAACTTATAACGTTATTATTCTCTGTAAAGAAATAAATGCATTTTTTTAATAGTTCATAAAAATATTAATTATCGTATATAACATACAATTTAAAAACTTAATTTACATAAATTTAGATAAAACATATAATTATGCATTTTTCCACATATGGATATTCCCATATTTATTGCGTTTGCATTTTATCAAATAAATACAAAAATATTTTAGCGTAATTTTTTTTAGTATTTTTTCAGTTCGTTTTGCAACATTTTAAAGTGATTTTATCAACAAATTTGAGGAAACAAAAATTCATGCATAAATGGGAGGATATATAAATACAAGTAACCAGACAGTAAACAATAATTAACGTAATACTATAAATTCTTCTGGACAAACTCAGAGCTTATGATTTACGATGCAGTTGTTTTGAAGCAAAGGTGTTACACAGATAGGAATTAAATATGAAAATTATACTATTTTATAGAATGCTGGAGATAGTGTTTTAAATCAAAATCACGACTGTAAATTTCTAGCCAATATGTGCGATAATGAACAATATTATTTAAGGCTGTTCCTAAATCCAAAGGGAGAACTTTATCACAAAAATTTGAATTAACTTTTGTTGGGAAACACCTGAAATTGGAAGGTGTTCTTATTCAGAAATTATGTAATAGAAAAACGTTTTCCATTTTTTGTGGTAAACGAAAAATATCTGCCAAAAAATACTGTGAAATTTGGTGTTTTGAACCTAATTTCCGGACGAAAGGAGAAAACTAGTCAAAGAAAGGAGAAAAAACGGTTGTCACGTGACCCAAAATCGCTTGTAAATCTATAAATAATTTACTTATCAAAAAACGGAAAACTCATTTCGATTCCAAATCACTTCGATAGTCAGTCCTGTTAATTTTGTGCATCTATGTTTAAAAAAGAGTTAGTAAATTTGTCAGAAATGTTGTGCGGTTGAGAACCGCCTTAAGGTGTTTTACTAAAGTCCTGTTTACCTCCAATAACTTCAGAAAAGCAACAGCTATAGTCATAAACATAGTGTCTCTATACTATAGCAAAATGGATGTACGCTAAACAATAAGACTGCGTACACTGCCATCTAGGGACATACTGCAGAGTTAACACTTCTATCTTGACAAGGAAACGAGATACCAGAAAAAAGTCAATCATAAAGTTGCACAGCGTCTTCGATTTAGTATGAAAAGTCCTCTTGCGTGTAAAAATAACTTTATCAAAATGTGTATTTTTTATATTATATCACCAGCTTAAATGTGTCACTAACAGCAGGCGGAAGTATGGTATTATAAGGCAAACGACGTTTACTAATAAAACCAGCCCATGTCAGAAATTGACAGAGAAGGGGGCTGCCCAGACCACCACCTTATCAAGTTGACGGCTGAAATTCCAGGATTAGATACAACTCGATTAGCATGTTAAAATACAACTGGTCTTCCAAGTCCTAACTTGGTGGAAACCACCTGCAGACTCGATTTTAGTGGTTGACCCATAGGTTTATCATTATGTTTTCCTGAACCCAAAGGTATAAAAACATGGAGAACTACGAGCAGGAAAACACAATTCAGTCGTTTTTTGAAGCAAAGTTGTAACATTAATACGCAGTAAATATGAAAGATATATTAATTTACTGATAGCTGGAGACAATGTTTTAAACCGAAAGTACAACTTGAGATTTTCTAGACAATTCATGTGATAATTTGGAGTATTGCATATGAGATATTTTTAAACACCGGAATTATAATCAAGCAAGAATAACATTTGGATTTGTTTATTAATAGATGGAATTACTGATACCTCAAAAATATTTAGTGACGATAGTGTAACAGTGCGCAGTGCCAAAGTGTGCAAGAATGCTCACCTGCTTTTAGAAAAACTGCTACCATAAGCAAATATATATATATATATATATATTTGTATTTTCTGACCAAAGCTATGTTTATAGCTGAAAGTACTAAGATGAATTAAAGAGATTTATCATCTTCTTTAAATATTTTTGTCATCTTTTAAGTATTCATGTAATTTTGTGTTTAAAACTGCTACCTTGCTAAAGAAAGATTTTAAAAAAAAGTTCTATAGCCTTTCAAAAATTATCTTTTTATATATATTGACTTTTCAGCAAGCAGCGTCACTGGAAGACCATTAGAATATAAACTTGTTGAACTTCAGAACACTGTATATGGGCAGGAAAGATTATTTCTTTCGATAGAAAATGATATTTCATAACAGGCAGAAAAGTAAAGAAAAGACGCACGCTCAATGTGAATTAAACCCAACTTTGATTTCGTAAAGTATAGCTTGGACTTCTACAACTTCATCTTATACATCAAATAAACAGAGTTGTCACCGTATCCAGAATCATTTGTACTGCGATAATTTTAGGAGCAGTATCTGAAATTTTAAGCAGTTCACTACACAAAACGTTGCGGAAATAGGCGTAAATCCTTTACCAAGGAAGAATAAAAGTAAAGCAATGAAGCAAAAAACTGCACTAAAGAAAAACTGTGGATATGTGCAGCATGATCAGAAATGCATACAGAACGAATTTTAGAGGACGCAATCGAGTGATTTCTTACAGAGACTGGCGGCATGATGAGTGCACAGACTACGCAGGTTGTGGGCGCTACAAGTGTGGCTTTGTAAGCAGGGGTAGAAATTATTAACTCTAAGTAAGGCGTCAAATGACGCCTCAATTTTTTCCTAGGTGCCAAACTGCATTTCTTGGTTGTAATTTTATGTTATATCATATTTTCTCATTTCTTTTCGCAACAATGTTAACAACAATAGTATTTCTATTTTTATGTGTTAAAGGCAGCTGGTGGGCTGTACATATTAAACACTTTATCTCAGCGTTAATCACTAAAACTAAATAAAAATTAACTTTCTATAAAATGTGAAATTTCATTAACCCCTTAACGCTCGAATTAAATTGCGGTTTAAAAATTCAAATTGCTTATTGGCACCACTTTTTTGAAAAAGAAATATTCACCTTATTTAATGACAGGTAAAACGATACTAAAATAAAGCCAATTACACTATTTTATAAAACTGGTGGGAATCAAACAAACCCATGAATATGACGGGAGCGAGAATTAAGGGGTTAAACTATAATATCTGGATTCTAAAAAATGCTTAGCTTATTCGTTTTGTAAAGCTAATATACATACAAAACAGTTGATCAAGCAATTGCCCATTGAAAGAAAATTTGAACTTTTAGATACAACCATGGATAAGAACAGTTAAAAAAAATTCCTTCGATTGAAAAAATAGATCAGGAAATAAAAAAAATAGCAAATAAAAGAACCTTTGGTTAAAAATTATGGTGTGACATTTAAAAATATTCACAAATCCTACGTAGACATATATAAACGGGTATATATATAAATATATCTCAAATTTTAAAACATACTTGATACAGTATCTTATTTTATCGAAAACAAGTGCTCATGAAGCGTATGTGGAGGGAGGAAAAACTTATGCTTAGGTACAAATGGTAGCGTTTGTAAACAAAAATTAAAGTGAAAGAAAGCTAGGCGTCAAATTTGACGACTAGGCATAATTTTCTGGTCGTGAAATCCAATAATTTAGTTGCATTTGACGACTAACAATCGCTAATTTCTAACTACTTTGTAAGTGAAATGCTTCTTTTTTTATATTTCGCACTCTTGCACACATGACTGCGCACTCTTGCCCTCTATGGTAGTACAAGAGTGCGCATTTCAGAGGATAATCTTTTTGCAAATAATACCGAAAGAGTTTTCTATAAGCTGATGAATACAATTTTTTTGTTATCTTAATAATCTAAAATTATAAATGAAGTATAACATCATCCCTTAAATCATTTCATTTGTTGTTATTTATTAAAATAGCTTAAGTGCGCACTCCTGCACCACCTTACCCTGACATATATTTCGCATTCCACTCCATGGAAGGAAAGTTTATCATTTATCGAAAAATAGAACAGCTATCTCAATTATGGAAAGGAAGCAAATTATAAAATACTTGTCAATTGAAAACATTTAAAATGTACCTGCTCTTCTGATTTTAATGATACAAGAGCTGTAGCGGAGCGAAATATACCGTTTCAAACAAATATATTAAAGTTTTTTAACCCTCATCCACTCTGGTGCTTAAATAAACTGCCAATAGGGCAGGTTTTGTTTGGTGGTTTATTTCTTCTTGTTAGCCCCCGATGTGCTATTTCTTTCAGACAACAATTAAACTGTCATCACTAAAATATAACGTTACACCTAACCATAAGCCATCCGTAAAACGAAGCAGGTGTATCATTGTACAGTTAAATACTGATAATCTACGGCAATATTTTTAACGTCTAAACATCACCCATTTTCAATTTTTACACAGTCGTATAGGGGGGAAAGTACTTTTAAATGCAATTTGTTTGAAAACTATTTCTCAATCTATTTTTGAGATATTGATTATTTTGTAGTTTTTAATACCATTTCCATAATGGTGGCAGCTGAAGTACTCCATTTCTGTCGAAAACAAAGGGAAAATAGTAGATTACTATATCTTTCTGTTGTCATTTTCTCATAACAACTGAAAAAATGTAATAAAAATACGAGCTATGCCAGGAATATCGTCGGCTATAAAAATGTATTTTAAAGAATATTTATGTGACTTATTTTCTCCGCATTTACTTAATACCTATAAAAAAATGAAAGAATGCAATTTTATTAATCCGTGTATAATAACATTTTCTAAATTTTAAAAAAATATATATGAATGATTTCTGATAAAAGAGGGAGCTATTATAAACTATATTTAATTTTCAATATCCGTATTAATGTTACAAACAAATGAAGGCATTTGAATCATTAGGTACCCGCTTCTTTTGTCGAGTTTCTTTAACGACGACAACTATTTTTGCTGGGTTTGTGTATTATTCCGCGATAGTGACGTTATATTCATACTTTTCTATAGATGTTGTTTAAGACTTGATCGTAAATGTGGAATTCTTCAGCGGACGCAAATAACGTCATTTTATATAAAATAAAAGAGTGTATTTTAAGTCTTAAAACTGAAATATATTTTGTACTCTATATTTATAATTGTTTTCCCATCGGGGGAGACTCTAAATTCTGAAAAAGCAGAATTCCTGTTTTCTAGTTTATTTTACTTTCCTTCAACAAATTAATTCTCAATATATGTATAATTTTATTTCCCTGTAAGAAAATATTTATTTATTTAAAAGTCAATAATACTTAGAAACACAGGATCATAATTAAATTGCTTTGCGGAAATTCTTGTAAAACTTTGCTGATTAAATTTCAGACTGCTCAGTGCTAATTCTATCTAATATCTGGAATGGCCTGTATACTAGCACAATCATCAAGCCAATAACGTTGTTATCTGATTTTGACCAAAAATTCAATTTTAACCTCACGATCCTTTGAAGTTATCTGCTTCTGTTTTGTAAATCTGGTCTGTACATTATTGAAGATGTGCAAACTTCATAATAGATTTCTATGCGTATTATCCAGGAAGTACCAAGAGACTTGTTCTGTGTTGGCATATTAGGGTGAACCATTATTAGATAGATGAGGTAAATTACATTTTCAGATTGAAATTCCCTAAAGTTAGTCATTAGCTTACATAAATTTGGGTTACTTACCTATTTATGTTCAATTAGATGTTGTCAGAGGCAGATATCAATACATGTACTAGAACATTTATCTAATTATTATTAAAGTGTTAGTGAATTCCAAAATATATAAATATTTTTTAGCCTTGTCCTAACCTTCATGTATAAGCATTCAAAGTGTCAAAATATGTTCTTTTTAAAAAATGAAAAATAAAAAATGTTATCTTCCTCTACGCTACTGTAGTGGGCATAGTAATTTCCTGATGCATGAATCTTTAAGTTTTCGGCTTATCCGACAAATTACTTGTAATGTAATATAGTATATAAAAAGTATTAAAAAGCAGAAAAACCAACGTTTAAAATACACAAATAATACATGAAATGCAGCAAACAGCTGTTTCGAATCTACTAGCGAGATTCTTCTTCAGTGCAAGATAGGAAAAAAGGAACATCGTGCTAGAAAAAGCAAAGGCGTGTATTTTAAACGTTGGTTTTTCTGCTTTTTAATATTGTTGTACAACGGCTTTATTTGCTATTTTTACATATAAACAGTAGTTTAATTTAAAATAAAACAATATTACAGAGACAATGTTTTAAATAAAAACTTATCTCTTAATGAAATCTCTTAGAATTTGCCAAAAAATCTGTTTTTGATGACACTCTAGAAATTAAAATAATGTACCAGCAGTTAAAAGAAAAAAAAAATATTCCCAGAAGTTTATGGAAGGGTAACACTTAAGGATGTTAGTCAATCAGATTTCTTTCAGTCGTTTCTCAGAAATGCATTTTGGTTTTATTTTTAAACTTAAAAAATCAGTGGCCCATTTCTGGTAAGTGGTCCACTATAGGTGCTTCTACCTTAACGTAAAAATTGAGAGTGACCGACTCTTTGCAAACGTTACGTTAACACTTGATGAATTCTTGACGAAAACAAAAGTATTTCAATCGTGTTAAAGTTGGTTTTGGTGTTAGCGTTATTTATGACGGGCAATTATTTACACGAGGGATATGGGTCCAAAGGCGGGAAGGTGTCCTCCGCGGGGGTCTTTCTAAGGGAGCCCAACCCGTATTTACGCAAGGAAATCCAAGGTTCGAAGAAAACCACGGAAAACTCCAAACGATTAGGCCGACTGGCGCAATGGGATTCGAACCCAGCACCTCGCGTCTACCAGCTTTGAGAGCAGAACCTCTCGGCCACTGGTGGGCCCTTGTTAAAGTTGGCTGAGAAAGATATAGTCGTGGAAGAAAAGTAAACACCCCCTCTTAACTCTACAACAAATTATTACAGAAGGAAGTTACTGGTACCAAACGATTGAAAATAAAATCTACTTTTAAATGATGTATATAAAATTTGCTTAGAAGGCAATCTACGTATCAAAACTAACCTAAACTTTGTTTTTTTTTAATAGCAATAACCCAGTTTGACTCCATAAATAAATTATATGCTCTTCAATTACCCTAAATACAAATTTTAATGAAATTTGCACGTTTAGTTTCAGAGTAAGAAATTATTTTTAAATGAGCCTATTTTAGGGATTGTATCCAAATTGATCTTCGATATTCGATTGTTGAAATGCTACAGAATGACTATATCTCACTTGTGGTAATGTATTATTTTTTTCCAATATGACTATTTTACTCACTTAATATGTTTCGACTATTGCCAGCCCAAATGTTTCAATAAAATGAGTAAAACATATATATATATTTCTTTTCAAATTATGATTTTCTGCACCTTTTAAGGGGGTCCAGGACACCTTTTAACATAATTTTTATTCACAGAGTTAAATTTTCGAATTTTTTTTTGTGATGATTAACCATATCATTTGTAAACAAAATCACATGATAAAACTTATCATAATATTTCTTTATTGAAAATTTAAAATTTATTAAAAAAGTGGGATAATTTAAAATCGTTATAACTCGAAACATTACTTGTAGAATTTCATTTTTTTTTTCGTTTAAGCAAACAGAAATATATAAGTTTTAATTTTGATTCAGCATTTTTAAAAATATTAATAAAAAAAATTAAAAATATTTAAAGTAAAAATGTAAAAAAAAAAAAAAAAGATGTATCTTTAAAAAAAAAAAAGCATATTTTCAAAAGTAATTTTTTTTTCAAATTTGCTAAATCAAAATTAAAGTAAAACAATTGAAAAACGCATGTTCTAAGTTTGAACCATTTATCTTTAACGGTTCTTGACTTATAACAATTTAAATACGAGAAATTGTAAAAAACCCGATCATTAAGAAAAATGAATTTTCACAAGAAGTCGTTTCCATGACAACCATTGCTGGAAAGCTAGATTTTAAAAACAAACCAAAAGGAAAAATTAATATTTCCTCTTCTAATAAAGACAGAAACTTGATTTAAACGTCATTTTTAGAAGAAGGCAGATAAATTTTTAATGCAATAAATTTTTTTCCGAAAATTTGAAGATTTTTAATTCCCGGACCCCCTTGAACCATCATTTTAACTTTTAAAGCAGGACATTACAAATATAAATAAATAAAAAAATGTACGTTGCAATTTATACTTTTTCGAATATTAATTTCATAATTTATCGTCCTTATTATAATATTTTTTACAATTACAAATTCAATGTATTTATGTTTGGGTTTTTAGTTTTATAACCACACAAAAAATTATCACATTAGGATTGTAATTTCGGCAGATATTCACAAAAATATGTAAATGTAATTTAACATTAGAAGTTCTAAATTGTGAATGTTTATAATTCAAAAACTTAACATCCAAATGACATGAAATTTCGTGTTAATCTGTAGTTTGAACTGAGGATTTAAAATTTATTGCTAAAATTGGGTGTTGTTATTGAAAAAAAGTTTGAGTTTGGTCTGGTTTGAATTTGTAGAAGGCCCCCTAAGAAAATTTTATAAGCATCATTTAAAAGTAGACTTTATTTCCAGTCGTTTCGTACCAGTAACTTTCTATTGCAGTTATTTGTTGGAAAGTTAGTAGGGGGTGTTTACTTTTTTTTTACGACTGTAGCTGTAGAACATTCTCTCAAGTATGAAGATGTTCGCAACGAGTTCCTACCGTCTTTGGTTGGTTGGTTATATTTATGTCAGCCAATTATCAGCACGAGGGATATACGCCCTAATGGGGGGAGTGCCTTCCGTGGAGGTCTTTCTAAGGGAACCTAACCCGTATTAACGCTTGGAGAGCCAAGGTTCGAAGGAAACCACGAAAACTCCGAACGATTAGGCCGACGGGCGCGATTGGGATCGAACCCAGCACCTCCCGTCTACCAGCTTCGAGAGCAGAACCTCTCGGCCACTGGTGGGGCCCCTACCGTCTTTGGATAGTATCGACTAGTAATCCAAGGTAAAAAGAGACAAATCTCAGTTTTTTTTTTTTTTTTTTTAATATTTTTTCTCTAAATTTATATATCAGATCATAGAACATATAAAATCTCAAAACTGAAAATAATAAAAACCTAATTCAGAAAAAATCTAATGCAATTAGCAGCTTTATTTCATATTTTCAAAGTGCGTACGGTTTTACCGCAGATTTCCAACAAAAAGTTTTGCTTTATTTAATCACAGGAAAAAAAAAAAGTTAAAAGTTCTAAGATTAAACGAGGCAATTGCGAATTGTGTAATTGAATATTAAATAAAAATTTTCTAATCTGAATCACCTGGAGCCAAATTCCTTAAAAATTTCAAGGAGTTTTCGCATCATGTTCAACAACAGCGTTTTTAATAAGCCAATTTTAACTTATAATTATAAACCATACTCCACCCAAATCCAAAATACCACAGTTAAAGAAACTGGCTATTCGAAAGCATTTTTTAATATTGGAATAAGTTTGTTTTTAGTCTCAAATTAGTACCAAAATTATTATGATTATTTTCTTTTTAACAACCATTTTCGTAAAAACAATCTCTTACATTATAAGAGAGCTGCAAACTTCATAATTCATTTCAATGCATCGAATACTCTGTGTAACAAGACAATTTCCTACATTCGTGAGTAGGACATCAGGGAGAAGCATCCCAAGCAGCAAATAATCCCTGGCCGAACATCCACCGCATGTCCTAATCTGACTGTTTTTCGCCCGGGCGACCTCATTTCCTGAGTTCGGCAGTAAAGGCCTTTTGGCCGCATGGCAAACGATCTGAGGATCATATGATCCTGATATGTTGTGCATAGATTTTGGACATATTGCCGACGTCTTTTTGACTACTGAGTTCAGGCTGTTTTCTTGTTATTTTCTACCCCCCCCCCCCAAGTTTTTTACCCTCTTCTTTTCGTGGTATAATAGCTGTGAAAACCATACCTTTTAAAAGTGCACTTTGTATTAAAAGTGATTTATAAAGAAATATAACATTTATTTTCATTTGAATTATTAATCTATGACTTTGAAATTAATTTTAAGTAATACACGTAAAAGTTATTTTTTGGTGAATATAAATTGCTTAGCAAATTTTCTACACAAATTAACAAACTGTCATCTAAAAAAAATAAATGACAGCCCGACAAATGTTGCAAAATAAGTCTTAATATTAGAAGAAGCTTTTTTTACTGTTTTTTATGAATTATGAATGGTCAGACATACTAGAATAATATTTTGATAAGTAAAACGTAATGAAATACACTGTTGTACACTTTAAATACTAGGGTATAAAAACTAGGTTATTTTGGGCAATTTAAATGGATAAATTCAAATAAAATATATAGATAATAGATAAAATTTTGATTATTATACATTAGAACTATTATTTACAATAAATGCGTTTTTAAAGTAAGGATAAATAATTGATGAATTGAATTAATAAATTTAGCATCGCATTTTTAAGAGACATGTTGAAAGAATTTTTTTTTTTTTACTATTATTTTCAGAATAATTTCGAACATTAAAACTTTAATCAGGTCTAAACTAATAATACACTATTAATAAACTAAAATGTTTCACGTTTTGAGAAATGCGTTTAATTTATAAAAGAAAGCATTATTTTATCCCCTGCAATGCATAAAAATTTATTGATAATAATTTTTCATAAATACCGAAAAAAATAAAGAATTTAAATTCTCACATTCTAGGTTTTTCTTAACCCCCCGCCCCCCTTATTACAGTCTTTGCAAGGTAAAAAGTATTCAGGATTTATATTATAACAACTCATTCAAGTAGTCTATTCCTTACGGTAATATTTCCAGTTTTCCATTCTTTCCCTAATCCTAACTTAAAGAAAAAAAACGAAAAAAAACCCCGCAAACAATTGTTTAATGTTTTAATTTTACTATTAAATATTCTTTATTTTTAATTTATTCATATAAATCCTAAAAACAATCTAGTCTTTGCATCAAGTATATAATTCACTTCTTTCTATTTTTAAAGCAAATTTTTAAGTATGAGTAACTATTCGTAATTCAAAAAAAGGGTGCACACTCCTTCTAATTTCTAGATATATTTGCGGTATACATCGAGCGATCGTTTATTTTTGAAAGGTGAAAAATTGCTAACTTTTGAGAAAATGCTTAGAAATTTATACTCACTCTCTCACTTTACATCTCACTTTACTCTTTTTGTCTTCGCATTCCCGTATCCCTTCCAGGGCTAGAGAAAAGAAGGGCCTCAGAGAGTGAAACAGGAAGCTACCAGTGATGACGTAGTTACGTTCAAGCTGGTTGAGAGGAGCCATCAGAAAGAAATGGGATTTAAACGTATTGAGTTTATTTTGCATAAAAATATTAAAATGATATTCGAAATGTTTATGTTTTTCTCTATTTCGGGCATTGAGTTATTACGATGACTATTAACTTTCATGATCAATATTATTGTTGAATTGATTTGAAGGAAAAATGTATTTAAATAAGGAGAACTCTTGTTCATAAATACTCTATAACACTTTTGGTATTTCATACTTTTCAAAATTAGATGAATATTTAAATGCTTGCATTTCAGACTTTTTTCCTCTCTGTTAAATTATTGATTCGTTGAACAAAAGGGGCATTTTTAAATTAATTAAGTTATTAAGATACTATTAACTTTCTTCGTCAATATTACTGTTGAATGATTTAAAATGAAGTTAATTTAAATAAGGAGGAATAGTGTTCTTAAATGTATAATAACACTTTTTGTATTTCATACTTCTCAAAATCAGAGAAATACTTAAATGCTTGCATTTCACACATTTGTCCTCTCTATTAAACTTTTGCTTAGGTAAATAAAAAGAAATATTTTTTAATTTATATAACAATAGCATGAAATTTCAGATAAGAAAAAAATTTATTGTCGAAATTAGGTTTAAATTGGTTCAGTTTTCCAGATGTTATTATGATGATAAAATTTGAATTATTTATATCTATAAATAAAATCATTGCAATAAGACGATTTTTTTTTTAATCAACTTAAAAATATTAAGATTAATATACTTTCTAGCAACTATTTCTTAGTTAAATAAGTGTAAAAGTTTAATTTGTTAAAAAAAAAAACAACAAAAACAAAAAAAAAAACACTCTTTTACAAACCTTCCATGTTCATCTTCAAAATCCCGTCTAATTTTTCGACTACAATTCATGTTTTTTTTTTTTTTTTTTTTTTTTTTTCTCCCAAAAATTTCCGTTACAATACATTCATTTGGCGTGGTCACGGAACTCCATTATGAAAAATTCGTGATTTGTTTTCATCTTGTTGAAATTATAAGCAAGCAAATTTATTAAAAAATATCTAATGTTTGTTCTGTTTGTTTTTTAAGATAGAGCAACGTGGGGAAAAAAAAAAAAAAAAAAAAAAAACGTTATTTAAGCTATAATTTTAGCATTTGTAAATTGGTTTCTCAACGTATAATCGTAAATTATTAAGATATTATTTGATAAAAGAGTATATATTTTTAAATATTGCACTCTACATTTTTTATTTATAATTTATTTTCTACTCTTTAGCCATTAAAATGTTTCATTATTGCAGTTTCACAGCCATTTGGACTATTTTAGTGAGCGTTTGTTGGCGCACCAATAAATGCATTATAATTATGGTTTCAACTCTCATAAAATTGTACGTATTACTGAAAATATTGGGCGATTGATGACCTGTAGCAGGCTAACGGGAAAATGCCTTAAAATTAATGTATTTATTTATAATGAATTTCTGAAAATTCTAAAATGTTGCCTGTCATGGGAAATAAAGCTGTGAGCTTAATTTTTATAATTCTAGCTTATCTACTAGGTTAAAAATCAATTACAAAATTCCATCTTTACGTACGAAAACCAAGTCGAATTAAATAGAAGAGTGTAAAAAAAAGAAATGGGCTGAAAACTTCTGTTTATAAATTTATCTTGGAAAGAAGCAAGAAAGGGGTCAAAATGCATGTTCTTGCATACTCAATTTCAACTGAGACTACACTGATATTCTACAAAATAATTGTTAGTTAAACAGGTGATTTATTATATAATTGAATACGAAAACGCGTTTTCAAAATATATTTCTAATATTTTCATATGATTTAGTACGTGCATAAGAAAGCAAACTTGATTTACTAGGATATTTGTTTAGTTATTTTTAAATGTAATTGTTCAGAAGTTCTTATTGATATGTTTAAATGAGGTACTATATCAATATTTCAAAATAATTGCAAGAAAATCATAAAAATTATAGTTATAATGATGGAAATAAAAAAAAATGATAAAAGTAAATAATTAATTAATGCAAAAGCAACATCACTAAATCTAATCAAGGATATTCAGATAGGTTAGACTGGGGAAGGTTGACCATAGGGAAGGCTTGACCCACCTTTCAGTTTTCATATTTGAAAGATTTTTAGAGTTTTGTCAATAGATTCTAACCAAAGCTACTGAAAAACTCAAACAATAGCCCTTCTTTCATGCAAATAATTGAAACAGGTGTAGAAAAATCAACTGTGAGAAGTTTCCAGCTTAAAAAGTGTATTTTTTAGATACATTTTCTAAGATTTTCTCAGATAAAGCATATCATAGAAATTTAAGTAAGTAGGTTTTAAGTAATGCAAAAATATTGAGTTTTTATTCCAGGCATAAAGATTGTACAGTAAATTAGGCTAAACATAACGATATTCTATACTTTAAAAAGTGGCTATGTGGGGAGGTCTGTGGATGGTAATGTGAGGGAGGGTTGATTAGGTGGCCAAAGTTCTCTTAATAAAGTGTTTTTGGAAATACTATAATACACTCTGTACATAATGAAGAGTTAAAATTTCTAAAGGGTTATATTTCTAAAATAATGTAAATTTATTCTGTAAAGCTATAATAAAAAGGCGTGATAGAAATGAAAAGGTTTAAAATTGATTAAAGGAAGATGTGAAAAATTGCCATAGAAGCAAGAAAAAATTAATGAAATATAAATTGGAAAGTTAATAGTTACTGTTATTTCTTTTAAATAGTACTCATAGTTTGTAAATAGAAAGAATGGAAGAGATTAGAAAGGATAAAAGCAGCAGCCTTAAGAAATGGTAAGTGTTCATGCCTCCGCAAAAGAACACAACACTGGTCGAGACACTTTAGGAAGATATGTAGACAAATTTCACCAAGACAAACACAAGAAGATAAAGCTAAACGCCTTGGCAACTAGTGTTGTCAGGTCGAGTATCAAAAGCAGTGGGCGTTTTAAACGGAAACTTTCTCCTGTGCCTTGAATTCTGTCTAAGCAGGTTTGTTTACACATCATATTTTCCCAAATAATTTTTTATAATTATTAAACCTTGTAGCATAAAGTGATTCTGCCTTTTTAAAACTAACTTTGTTTCCCTTATAAAATATTTCAACTTAAAATAAAAAGGGTCAAGCCTTTCATATAGTGGATAAAGCATCCCATAATTGGGGAGCCTTGACCCATTATTTTCTCATGATTAAAATCAACCATTTTTCAAATTTCTTATATATTACATTTATGTCGCAATTTTATTTTGATAACTGATTGTATAACGAATAAAATTATACATGAAACTTTATTCTAGGTTAAATATTTAAAAAATAACAAATCATTTTGCAAAAATTGGTCAACCCTCCCCAGTCCCTCCTATATAACCTCCTAAGATCTGAACAAAATAATATATATATATATATATATATATATATATATATATCTAATATTACTTTATCTTAACAAATAGGTATAAAAAATGAGGTTTTTAAAGAAATTAAAATTTCAAATTTTTGATTTTGCTGCACAGCACATCCATTTAAATGGATGTTGAGATCATGGGCACTTTAAAATAATTTAAAAATTACTAAAAGCAAGAGAAAGAATATAATTTATTATAAAGAACATAATGCAAATATTAATATACGTTAATAGAAAAAATATTTTCAGCATTTTTCTGATTAAATTAATGAATCAAATTTAACTTTTAGCTTAATGAAAATCTTTAAAACAATTTCTGTCCGCATTGATGCATAAAAACATTTTGCAAGCTGTACAGCGAAATTTAGTTTTTTTGCCGCAACCAGTATTTCTACAGTATGACGAGTTTTTCATAACTGTTTTCATAATTTAAACGTTGCTTTATCTTGTTCAAACTGTTGAATAACTTCAGGTGCATCTGGAATATTGACGAAAATCTGAAAGAAAATGAACAATGATTTAGTTTTAAATATTTTTTGTTTTATAATAATAAATACGCTCCATATTAAACAATAGTTAATATCACATATTATAATGATTAGGTTTATTTTATTGTTTTTATAAATTTTATCTTAAAATCATACACAAGTTATTTAATACATTGAATAAAAATATTTTTAATAACTTACTTCAAAGATCTCTTCCATGCAAATGTTGTTTCATTTATTTTCTTTTTCACCTTTTACTGTTGCTGTATATTTATGTAGCTTTGTTCAACATCTGTTTCATCAGAATCGCTCACTTCACTATTAGTTTCATTCGATATTCCAAAATCCTCATCACTGGAATCCTCACCATCCTCATCACCGAGTTTAAAATCGGACAAATCATCATTTGCCGTTAATTTCAATGCTTTTAATGCTGTCATTCCTTTAGAATATTAAATCATTCTAAATAACTATATAGAATAAATATCAGCAGTATTTATTTATTACTTCTAAGTATTACAATTCTATGATTTGTAAAAATAACTGGTGTTGAAGCAAGCAAAATGTTCACTTTCTAATTGCTCAAGCCTAATGATACAATAGCTAAATTAAAACCCAACATCCATTTGAATGGATGTCAATAAAAACAAGCTAAGTCAACAACTACTTCATATTTCAGTTTATTCATTATTTATATCGTAAAATCATAGATCTAACTGCTATTAAAATCACAAAAAAGGATAGTTGAAGCAAATTAAAATAATAAAAAAAAACAACACTTACCATCAGAGCGTCGAATTCCAACTTGACTCACCCATTTCGCCATTTTGCAGACAAAGCAGTTGATTTCGTTTCGTACATTACAATGCCAGTTTGCTTTTAGCTTTCTACGATGAAGTTTGGCGCAACAGAAGGAGAAACCAAAACATTCATTTTAACGGATGTCAGGTCTCAGGAGGATAACTGTGCATTTCTTATGATAGCTAGTAAAATGATTATTGTATTAATAATGAAAGGTTCCATCAGATATAACCATATAGTTTGAGTTCCTATAATAAAAGATAACACGCTTGTATCTAATTTTAATATGAACTTTAACACTTTAATACTTTAGATCAAAATATTTAATTCATCATGTCGTTAAACGCGCCTTGGGTTGGCTTAGAAATATATAGGGCACAAAATAATGTTCAGGTACATTCAAATAACTATTGTAGAACAAGAGTTTGTCTCTATTAAAAGAGAAGAACTAAAAAATGCCTTAATGCCTTAGCGGCGAAAATTCTAAGTTGTTGACGCTAGATAGAACAGTCCCTAAAATGTTAGTTTTTCAATAACCAATCACGAACTTAATATGTCGCTAATCGCTTAAAAACATGTAATATTAAAACCCTGGTGTACTTTTACTGATACAGATAACGCATATAAGCAAGAAAGAATTTATTCTATTAAAAAAATTTTAAGTAAAGTATGCTCAGTGTTCACCATCGGCAGCAATATACACATGCACTCGTATGCATCCTTCTCGAAGTATGAAACTGCGATTAATTTGAAATGTATAAAAATATTTTTTTTTATATTGATATTGTATGTTTTCTATTGCTGTTAAAAAAGATTATTACGTATAAAAGAAATTTAAATACTTAAGTTTTTTCTTGGAATTAAATCATTACCGAATTTCAAATATTAAATTTCAGATTTATCACGATTAATGCTGTCTAATACAAGAATGGATTAAATAGCATAATTTTAACTAAACATATCGAGAATTCCACAGAAATTTTATAAAATGTTTTACACCAGAATTTTTATTTAAAACTATCTAACTTTTTTATTTAACTTATTTTTGTGTCATTTATTATTGTTATTTTATGAAAAAAATTCTGTTTCGAATTGAAATATTTTCATTTGGTACAGGTCCAATAACCGTTTGTTGTTGATATATTTAGTGTAAATAGAGATAATTTGTCAATAATATCAAAGAAACGATAAATTCAGTTGCATTTTTAGTCCTTTTAAGCTGAAGTCTCTTTTATATTTCTTTAACTGGAAATTTCCCATTTGATATCTATACTTTGAATGAACGGGCGAGAAACTCAATTGTACTAGTTAAGAGAGCATTATAGAGAGAGCTATTGGAATGCGGATGCGGTACCATAATACATTATCATATTGAAATTGTTCACGGTCACGTGGGTTATTAGCATTATATATACATAATTAAGCTGAATTGTACGCTTAGATCGATAGTTTCGAGACAGCCGTCAATACAATACATGATTTGTTGTATGTTTTAGAGAGGAATCTTGATTCGTAGAAATATTACTTTGGCATTTCTAAGATGTAATACCAAGAATGTGATTATATAGGAGTCCTTATACAATCTTTAAAGCAAAAAGATTATATTTAAAGGTAAGTATAAAGGTGATTTGTAATTGAGAGCTGCCTTATAAATGATATTGGCAAACCTTGTGTAAATATTAGGAAACAACAATATTTCAGTCAATTACGTTTCCAGATGTTTCATAACATAATATCAACTATTTGATTATTTAGAAGTTCTTATGCAAAATCAAACTAGTCGGATGTGGCAATCCCAAAACTTTCTTCTATCTCGTGCATGTTAACATTTTCTGAAAAATAAAGCATATCAGTGTCACCAGTTAGGTACCAAATGTAATCAGCAGCAACTTATGTCAAGTTGTAGCTATATCTGAAGTTTGATGAAAATCCGTGCATTAGTTTTTGAGAACTACTGCAGAAATCGTAAAAAAAATCTACATAGCAGCGCTACCTGTTGGTCGATTTACTCCAAAACTAATCAAGACCAATTTATATCAGGGCCTAACTGAATCTGAAGTTTGATGAAAACTCATGCTTGAGATACAGTTATTGTGGAAATCCTGATAAATGCAGTGTAGAAGTGCCACCCGTTGGGCGATTTACACTAAAATCTAAACAGCACTAATTTATATCACAGACTGACTGAATCTGAAGTTTGGTGAAAATTCGTACATTAGTTCTTGAGATATTAGTATTGCGTAATCATGAATAATGTCGCATAGCAGCGCCACATGTTGGGCGATTTTGACTACAAAGTAATCATAACCAAATTATATCCAGGACAAACGGAATCTGGAATTTTATAAAAATCTGTGCATTAGTTCTTGAGATATACCTATTACGGAAATCGGAAAAATGCAGCATAGCAGCGTTACCTGTAGGGAAATTTACACCAAAAAGTAATCATCACCAGTTTATATTAGGGAATAACTGAATATGAAGTTTTATTAAATTCCGTTCCTTAGTTCTTGAGATAGGGTGCCCACAATATTTGTGTCACACACAGACAGACAGACGGACAGACAGACTCATAGACAGACATTTTGTAAAAACATTTTTTATGGTTCTCTGACTCCTAAAACGTGTAAATCCGACGAAGATCGGAATTCGAAAATTTTCATGAATCCAATACTTTCTTCTTTTAAAAATAGAAGAAAGTAAAAAGATTATATTTAAAAGTAAGTATAAAGGTGGATTTAAACTACAAAGATGTCATAAATGATAATGACGAAACTCATGTAAGTATTAAGATAAAATCCTTCTTCGAGTAGTCATGTTTCCAAATGATTCATAATAAATAATTGATGATTAACTTTCAAATAATTAAAAATAATAAAATATATTTGATTTAAAGAAAGATTAAGATACAGTTTCGAGTATAATATTTAAAATAAGTTGTTGACATTTGTTTTATACCCAGTGTCTGTGATCATATTTTGTACAATTTGCAGTTGAATATTTGATTCGCAATGCTGTATATTATTAAACTAGAATATATTTTTTATTATTTTATTAATATTTTCTAATGTTTTTAATAAAAACAGAACATACCTGTAGGATTTATTCTGAAAATTAACCCGGGAGAACTCGCTAGTGAGAATGCCCAATTTTTCTTTTACTTTACATTCATATAATATCAACTTTTTTTGGTTGGCTTAGTACTTTTATTCACAAAAGAGGTAAAATAATGAAATAACATTTTGAAATTTTAATTAAAATGAAAAATGGTTTAAATAAGAGTCTTTAAAAAGTACGACTGTGAGAGAAAATCTCATGCAGCGAGTTCTCCCGGGTTAAAGATTCACTTGGCTTATAATTACAAATAAATGCTTCTATTAGCATAAATTTTATACGGCATTTATTATTCACTCGAACAAATAATATGCTTAGTAGATCACAGCAGTTCATCCACATCAATAATATAATAAATTTGTAAACATAAATACTGGAATTCACCCAGAATTCTAGCCCAAATCCTTTATTTGGCATTTAACGAATCTTCAACCTTCATGTTGAGCTAAAAAATATAGAACTTCTAAAAAATAAACATCTCTTGATTTTTTTAGATTTTTTCCACGCTCTTCGTGTTGTACTTTTTATTTCATATAAGATTGTATATTCATTAAATAAACCCTTGAGTTAGTCAAGTTGCACTGCTGAGAATGATATTAACGAAAAATTCAATTGTAAACAAATAATATACAAAAACAAAAACCACTTTTCTAAATGCGGTCACTGCTTTATCGGGAACTTCAAACTTCATAATGATCCTATGAAGTATGATCTTCCAAACTTCATAATGAATTCCTATGCAGCAAATCAACAGGGAATTAAAAGACTGAACACTTAACCTTCATTGTACTAACGAAGAGACAATTCCAGAATGCTATTGTCAGGTATATGTTGTATTAGGTAGATTTCGTAAGAAATACTACCTATTGCAGTCGTTACCATGGTGCGACTTTTGAAAAATTCCTTCATAACTTTTCATTATAGGACCCCAGGAACCCAAAACCACCCCCACCTAAAAAGTTTATATATATATATATATATATATATATATGTATGTATGTATGTACTAAATTTTGTCCGCACGATAAAAGTCGCAATTATGCACGGATCGTCTTCAAACTCGCCAACAACTTTGAGATGGTTAATATCTCGGCGGGGATTGAAAATGGGCAAAATCGGCCCAAGGGAATGGAAATGGGGAGGGCTCAAAATTTTGAATACCGTCTTAACATGATTCTGATAGAACCAGCTCTTATACAACAATGACAGGAAAAAATAAATATTTTGCGTTATAGTAGTTGCCAACAATTAAAAAAAAAGCAGTAAAATTCTCACCACAGCAATTGCTTTTCTATTGCAAGATTTCACGTGAAAAAATAAATTAAATAGTTTCACGAATTGAAAACAAATTGAATATTACGTCATAAGTTTTCTAGAGCAAGATTTCTGCATGAAAACTCAAAACGAAATAAATAGTTTGACGAATTAAAAAAAAATAATAAATATTGCGTCATATTGGAAATATAATGGACTTCAGCAGGCGAATATGTAACGTCATGTGAGTTTGAAGAAACTTATTAAAACATGATAAAAATCTGAGTATAGAAATATTAACATATTTTAACACTTTGAGGTTCTCTGAATTTGCTTTAGCCATTTTTAAACCTATTCCATATACATGCATGTGGGTATTCGTGTATATTAGAATTTTCACAAAATGTTTAGCTCCCTTAGAGCTCATTCTTAGTGAAGGAACTGGGTTTATCTCTAATCTTGATTTAAGTTTTGTTGGTGAATTTAGTACTTAACTTCGAAATCTACCTGTGCCTGTAGGCCCGAGCCGGCAGGGATTTTTTTAATATCATATCGAAAATGTCCACAATCTCGTGTCTTGTTTACATTATGCATATTTAAATTAAATTATAAATTTGTGAGACAAGTGTGCTAAGTAATTTATCGAAAGTAGCATCGACATCGGTTTTTAAACAAAAGTAAGATTTTTGATTGCTACTCTTATATACAGGGTGTCCGGTCTCAACGGTGTCCAATGGCTAATTCCTAAACCGTTAGTCATAGACACATAGTTCCAATTACAAAAATGTTTTAAATCAGGTAAAGAAATATTTTAAAAGCGATTTGGGTCAATAAAAACATTTCTTAAAAAATTACGAAATTTAAATTTTTATACGGTCCCCCGGTCCTATAAGTTATATATAGTAAAATTTTCCTTTTCCACTGACAAGTAATACAAAAAAAGTCCCGTTGTTCTACGATTAAAATTGACCGAGTAATACCTGTTTAAAGTTGAAGCATATTTTTTGCTGCAAATTGGGGGTCATTCACAAATTTAGTCGAAATATAATTTCGTCAGATATATTAAAAAATGGCTGAGAGTAAAATTAACATAGCAATACAAATTTGAAATCTTTAGTCATTCTGACATATTAATGCAAAATATACAATTTGTAATACACATTTAAGAAGAAAGAAAAAAACAGAATTTTTATTAAATAAAATGATGCTAAATTAACAGCCTCAATTCTTTACAAAATGATACGTATTTTAAAATATTATTAGATTACACTAGCCTGCAAAAGTTGGGTTATTTCATGTTTTTTAGCTTTTCATAATTGATTCTTATGTATTCTGTACCGCTGAATGCGGAATTGACCTTCATTTTTAGCCATCACATCAAGATTTTTCGCAAATTGTAAATTTCAAAGTTAAAAAGTTCAAAGCTAAAATTTAATCTCCTCCCCCATCTCATCACACCACCCAGCTGTAAGAATCCCAAGATAAGCAAAAATATCGAATAAATTATTGAATCAAATAAAATAAAAAAAGTTTTACATATGTTTTATAGTATGATATTTTCGCTATATTTTAACTTACACATTTGCAAAAAAATTCTAACGTGATGGTCAAAAATGAAAGTCATTTTCAGATTTAGTGCTATAAAGTACGTAAAAATCAATTATCAAAAGTTAAAAAATACAACCATATCCTCTACTTTATAGTATCCGATTTTTGTTATTCTTTAAATTCGACAATTTATGATTTGCGAAATATCCTGACATGATGGTTAAAAATTAAGGCAATTTTCGGATTCTGTGCTGAAAAATACATAAACGTTAAAAAACCCAACAATCTCCGTCTTATATTATCTAATCTTAAACTTTTTAATAAACTTCTTGGCGGTAATCTATCCGAAAATTTTTGTGTTATCTTATAAAATAAGTATAAATGGTAACCACCGAAAACCATAATAATATTAGATTGCATAGCTGCCAACTTGTACGGATTTTAACTACCACTAAAATTTAATTGAAATCTTTGACTTATTTAATCGTTAAATTTGCTTTAATTTCGGCGATTCATTTAGCTAAAATTAACTATAAAATTTTAGCGGTATGAAAAATCCGTACAAGTTGGCAGCTATAAGATTGTTATCGGATTTGCGCCAGTATGTAAAATGTAATCTCGTTTGGATACTTGGAAGCGGGTTAAAGTTCGAATACAAAGTTTGAACTGGAAAAACATACATAAGATCGTTGAAGTAACATAAAAACTTATAAAAATAACATAATTTTATTAAAAGAAATCATAAAAGAAAAAGTCTCAAATCCTGACAAATAAAACATATGTTATTTCAGCCAATCTGAAACTTAATAAATGTTAACTTAATCGTAATACTTGTACGATTTTTTTCAAAGCGCAAAGACACATGAAATGAGATCTTCGAATATTTTAAGCACTTGGAATATGACCCCTCAAAGCCAAGCCGAACTCAATTGTTTGCAGAGCAGAAAAGTGGCATAAGTCATGCATTTTTAAAGTTTCATAACTCGCATAATTTTAGTGTCATATGAATGGGTCAGTGTAATTGGAAAATTTTACTAAATATAACTTATAGGACCGGTGGACCGTATACAAATTTAAATTTCGTAATTTTTTAAGAAATGTTTTTATGGACCCAAATCGGTTTTAAAATATTTCTTTATCTGATTTAAAGCATTTTTCTAATTGGAACTATATGTCTATGACTAACGGTTTAGGAATTAGTCATTGGACACCGTTGAGACTGGACACCCTGTATAACGATACATGGTTTACGAGTGTTTTGGCAAGATGTGATTCCATCGATAGTGGAGTAGATATCATATATGAACAATAGTGAGTTTTCTCTTAAAATTCGATGTCAGGGTGAACATTTAATAGATATGTGAAGTAATTAAAAAATAGAATATTTTAGTGAAAATGGTCGTTTTTGAATGGTGTGAATGTACTGCACTACATTTTAGTTTATAGTTTGTCTTCTCTAAGCTTGTTCTAATTTTCACAATATGATTTCTGCCGTTGTTGACTTTTAACTATCTGTCCTTATGCAAATAATTAGTCGTTATCCCAGGTGGACTTCAGTTTAAAGGCACGCGTATATCCGAACGTAGAGCGTACTTTTTGGCTGCTCCTGTCCTCAGATCGCGATTTCGAAGTCACTACAAGTTCATACTCCTAGTGGTAATGGCAAGATAACTTAGCAAATCTTTTTGAATAAAGATTGATTTGAGTCCAAGTTAGTAGATAAAATTCGTTTGTTCAGTTTTAAAAGCGATTTAAAAGAAGAAGTATAACTTTGTCATGTTATTAAAAATTAAGTAAGCTTAGTTAATCTTGCTAATAAAGTAAAAATTCATACAGGGTTCGTACGGGTCCTTGAAAATTTAAAATAAGAAATTCTTCAGTACCAGTATTTTCTTATAGAAAATCTCTTGTTAAATAAGGCGAAATTTCGTGCGTTTAAACTAGATTTATTTTTCTGTAAAAAAATAATGATATTTGGCCTTGAAAATAACGGTACCCATATGAACCCTGTCACAGTGGTAAGCAGATAATCTGATAAAGCTGATGTGCCATTCCATGAAAACCGGAAAACATATCCTGCACGCGAGACTTGATTAAATAGGGGAGCTTGGGGATGAATGGGACATTCTCAATATTTCAGGCAATAAACATTTATTTTAAATTGCTTCCTATCCCCATATAAGGCTCTACCACAGTGTGTTTCAGAACTAAAACTAGGACCACAGTGCTGCTTTCATTTTCCTTCAAAGTTGCATTTTTTGAAATCTCTGCTTAAAAGTAAGTTTTTTTTTTTTTTTTTTTTTTTTTACATTTGAAGATGTGAAATATCTTATACAATATAAAAAATTAAGCTATGTTGTAGTTATTTATTTTAAAGTTAAATATCGATAATTAAAATTAATGAATAGTAACCATTGTGACAAAATAATTTTTGAGGCAAAATGGCTGAGAAGGGAATATATGCATCACGGGGATGATTGGGTGGGACATTTCAAATGGGGATGAATGAGACATTCTCATTCATCCCTAGAGATGTTGAAAATTTTATTTATTAACTAAATAGTATTATATAGGTTGATAAATTAATAATTTACGTTAATTAATAGTATTAAATAGTACTATATGAGTTGTTATTGTTTAAAATTTCTGAGTGTTATTTGTTGTATTGTAATAATTATTAATGCATTATCAGAAAATTGGTGCTAAAACTTAATCAAAATAGATAAAATTGTTAAAAATAGTGTATGTTTATTGATCAAATGGGAGAATTTATTATATTTAATTTTGGAATGTTGCAGAAATAGATCCCCCCCCCCCTAACATATTGGGTCGATCGGAAAGTCGTGTCGTGTTGGAAAAATCAATTCGTACCGGAAAATTCTATCATGTAATTATTAGACATTGATTCCGATATCTAATGTCTAATAATTACCAGGCAGAATTTTCCGGTACGAATTGATTTTCCCAACACGTCACGACTTTCCGATCGACCCAATAATTTCCGCTCTGCATGTTTCTAAGATACATTTAATTAATATTAATTAATGAGTTATGATTGAAAATTATTAGCTATGCCATATTTAAAAGACATTTTGCACTTTCATTTCATATATAAAATGCCTCATAAGTGGGAAAAAAGAACAGATTGATAGCCGAAATCTGCAATAAAAGAAGTTATTGAAAAAAAAAAAAACGTATCGATTCGTGCTGTAAAATCATATATTACAAATATATTTACATATAAGGTTATAATTATAAATTTTAATTTGATAAAATTGAGTACAGGGAGGAAAATCTTTGTGTCCCATCCATTCATATTAGTGTCCCATTCATCCCTGCTGTGAGGGTGATTGGGACAGGGAGGAACGTTTTTTTGATTTCATAATATTTTTATGAATAAACCATAATCTAGAATAAATATTGTTCATATATATTGTCAAATACCTAATGTATGAAATGTGATATATAATATTGATAATAACTTAAATAAAAAATAAAATGAAATATTTTTGTGAAAATGTCCCATTCATCCCCCACCTCCCCTACCTATATCTGTTAATTTATAATTTGTTAGAATATAAACTGTACTTTAAAAATAACAAACCCCCTAGATTTTCATAGATAGCATAGTTTTTTGAATTTGAGGATAAAATAGCATTGTTAAAACAGCAGTATGCTTGGAAAAACTGTCCCACGCGTGATATGGAATGGCCCTTTAATAGGCTCAACAATCTCCACATTTTAAACCTTAGACCTATGTAAGCTGCCCGTTTTTAATATGTTTAAAAATCTCCATATTTTAAATCCTAGACTTAAGTAATCTGCCCGTTTCAGGGCCATTCCAATAAAAATGGACAAAAAGTCCTACTTGTGATACTTAGATAAATACCTATATCCATTAACTTATAAGATGTTGAAATATAAACTATACATTAAAAGTAACAAACCCCACTAGATTTTCATATTACGTTTGTTTTAATTTGAGGATATAATAACATTGTTAAAACAGCAGTAATATGTAGAAAAGAATGCTGATCCTATTCAACTAATGTATAAGGAGAATTTGAGATTTGGCAGCATTGAAAAGAACGTCTTCTTTGAAGCAAGCAACAATCAAAAGCTTTTTTGCTTAAATTATAATCTCTGGAGTTCAGAAAAGGATAAAAGAGAAAAAAAAATATTATAAAAAAGTAGAAAAAAAATAAAAGGACAAAAAGACTGAAGTGTTTCTACTGAAGCACCACTAACTAGTGCTGCCAGTCATAAGCCTGGATAAAATGTGAAGGTTTTTAGTATAGGGGAGACCGGGGGAATGCGACACTTTAAGGGAATTTAATTTTTTTCACCTCAAAAAAATGTTTATTTTTTAGCAGTAAAAATTCTAAAGCTGAATCATTATCTTTAGAATCTGTATAAATTTAACCGTAATCATAAGTGTAAAGTAAGCACACATAAAAAAAATTCTTTCAACCTCTGTACGGTGGCGGGATTACTCAGGATACTGGGGTAATTCCGCCACTGTATCGGGGTAACGACGCCACTCTTTAATGACCTAGTAAATACATAAAATGGATACTAGGAAACACATAACCTACTAAAAATGTTTAGAAAGCAATAATTTATCAAAATTATGAATAATTACAATGTTCCTTAAGCTAGATTTATTAATGTGCTAAGCTTACAATTTAACTCAAATTGGAAAAGTCACCCTTTGCCATGGTGACGTCATTACCCCGAGAGGACAATATAGTGGAAAATCCCCAGTAAAGCTGAAAGAAGAACCGAACTTGTTCAACAAATTGCATCAAAATGTCGGCGAATGCATGTAGATTACGGGTAATATTATCTTAAGTACCTAATGTTTCAATAAAAGGTGTTTGCCTCTACTCATTTGAAGCTCCGAAATAAGAAGCAACTAGAAGAAAACTAAATATTTCACTAGAACACGCAAACGACGCACAACAAAACCATTCTCACTCTAGGCACTGCTTCTATTGTTGGCCGCTACTGTGCAGGCGCAATCACTATCTCAAACTGCCGTTAGTTTTTAAACTAGGCTGGGTGGCGGCATAACCCCGAGTGGCGCCATTCCCCCGGTCTCCCCTACCCAGGAACATCCCTTAAATTGTCTGTCTGTTTATCCGAACTAGGGTCTGTCCCGACCTGTTCGGGTAATCGGCGCTCTACTGTGTTTTAAAATTACGGAAATTATCTGTCCTAGAACGGAATTCTTTTCAATTGGAGGATATTTTATTTCTTGTCACAGAGAAAAAAGGAACGGACATTCTTCAATTCTCGGATATACTTCGGTAGCAGGACAGGAATATTTCCGTAAATTTAAGAAAGTATTTCTAAGAGTGTACATTAAAAGTAATCGATAGAACGAAATATCTGTGACTCTAAATGTGAAAGGAAAAAACTTAAAACGTTGTTAGGAAAAATGGCACTTGTTCAAAATTCAAAGTTTTCAGAAAAAAGAAACCCTGCTATCGCAGCGATATAAATGTGAAGAAATGTGAAAGAATCGTGAACAAAATGCAACTTTTATTCTCTGCATTTTCGCCACATGATGTGGGACGCCGATATGTTGAATTTCTAGCGAGTCGCAAACGACTAAAAAAAATTGCTCAAATACACAATGGAGTTTCGAAGTGAAAATCACCTCATTCAACATGTGACGAAATAAAGAAGTGGCTTGCTTACTACCTTTATGACTGTGAAGTTCGTTTTTGGTTTGTAGTATGGGGTTTGATGGTACAAAGTCTCTTTAGGAATGTACTGAGCTAAAATAAACTAAATCAAAAGACAAAATTATTTTTTAAAAGTTATCTTAAAATCTTTTCATAAAAATAATTTTAATCAAATCTGAACATTGGTGATCTTTATGACGGCATAGTGACGTCTCTCCGATTAGCTGTGCTATAAGTGCTATTAACCTTGTGGATTTTATGTCTATATGGGACAACCAAAATTTATTCACATCATAGTGAGGATATTTGTTTTTAGGTAAATGATTTTACAGTGTTCCAAATACAATTCACAGAAACAATTTAGCGCAGTTAGTTCATATTCGTAATAAGTGTTGCTTTAGTTGGGATCTCCTCATTTTAGGATTTCAAATCTGGGGAATGAAATAGAATCTTAAATAAAAGTAATTTTTCATGCAAAGTATAGGTTTATTTAAATTATAGCTAATTCCAAAGCCACAAAGGTTAACGCGAAACTGAAGCTGCAGATTTCACAGTCGTTTACATTCAGTTTGTTCTTTGAATATTCCCAAATTAAAAGGTGTTTCTAAATTAATGAAAGAGATTTTCAGTTGTTTTAAAACAATATTTATATTGAAAACTAGTTTTTAAATTATCTTTTTTAATGAAATGCACAGGGGTATTTCACGTCAAGCAGAACTGGAATTTTCGTCCATAACCGTAAGAATAATGAAGATATTGTGACGATTTTTTTTTCAACAGACTTATATGGTTTCTGTTAAATATAGTACAGTCCCTAGAAGTGCTATAACTGAACACAAAATCCGTTCAAACAACATTAAACTAGATGCTTCATATTTTGGAATGTATATAATAGTACATAGTGCCACAGGACAAATTACAGTTGATCTCCAGTACATCCTATGATGTCATCACATGTGTTTTTCAAAGCAAAGTTAATGTGAATTAATTCTCACTAAAATATCTTCATTATTGTTGCAGTTATGAACAAAAATTTGAATTCAGTGTGCAGCCAAACATCCTGCATTTTGGATAGAATAAGTGGATTTTAAACCTGGTTTCCTATAGTGAAAGTTGCAGTCAGCTTATGAATCAAGTTCTTGATCTCGACGGTTCGTACCATGAACCTATCAGTCACCAATAAGAACCGCTTTTTATATTGTTCTTGATCTCTACCAGGACGTCATTCTCAACTACTTTATACAAACCATGTTTGCTGTGATGAATGTGCATAGCTGCAGTCCTAAAAAATACCAGGGATGTAAGGTAAAAACGAAGTGTATACGCTAAAGGGCATACGCTATTGTTTTAGTTGAGAAAAATGTGGTATACGGAATTTCTTTAAAAAATCGGGAAGTATACGGCGTATAGCACTGTATGCTTTCCACTATATCCTGGATTATCACCTTTGAAAATTTGTTTAGTTAGTTGAGAAACACCCTGCATTTGCAACATACGCCATTATTCTTAGAAATTTCTATGCTTTTCTAGTCAAAATTTCTGTCCAGTATCTGACCACTTTCACTTTTAACTTTTTATGTTAAAAATTACGACATTTTAAAAGTAATTGAAACGATAAAAATTTTCAGCTCTTTATGCGACGAGGTAGATTTTCATTTCTTTAATTACGGACATCACTTTCAATAGAAAAACTTCAGCAATATAACTAAAAAAGTAAACAGCGTCAATTTTCACACGTTAAAAAGAGGGGTATAAATAAATAAACTGACAAATAAACCAAACTCGCAGAGAACTTGCCACGACAATTGATAAAACTGTATCCTGCCATTAAATTTTAATTTACCTTCAAAAAATGAACTAATCATTTAAGTTAAAGAGTGTAAAAACTCTTTTTCATTATGTGTTCGAAAAAAGAAAAACGATAAAAATGAGAAACAAAAACATTAAACTAATGGAGAAATTAGTTAATATTTATCTTAAACTGTTTTCATTTGTCTTCTTTTTTTTAACAGCAGATAATTTTAGGATGTTACAAAAATAAAATTTAATAGCCTGACTATTAAATTTCAAAAAGAAAATCTTCGAAAGGAAAGAGGGATAGGAATTATAAAAGGGTCATTCCATGTCAGTTCAGGCAGGCATGTAACCCACCATCACGGATTTTGATGAAATTGCGTGTGTTTGTTCCTATTATTAAGATATGATCACCAGTATTTTTTTTTACTTCTTGGTCAAATAGTTTCTGAGAAAAAAATTGTCAAAATTTTGAAAAACTGCCGTCAATTGGCATTCTTGACTGATCGGTTTTCAAATGTAGCATGACATAAAAATGATCATATTTCAATATCTACTCTAAAAATCATCTTCAAATAATTTATGCATAATATATAGGGTACGCAGTTTATGAAAAAAAATACTGTTACGCTTATAACATTTTAAGTGTGTCTAAAAAAAATGTTTAAACTTTGAAATCATGATTTTTTTATGAAAAATAATGCCTTAACTAAAAAGCAATTTCAACAAAAGGCGGTATTTTTATTAAATTTATTTTTTGTGGGGGATATACTTAAAGGTGTCCTTTACCTGATTCTGAAATAAAAATAGTGGGATTTTGGGTGTTTTTAGTAGTATTTCCTATTTAAGAATATTTTGAGGCGTATTTCAAATCAAATCAAGCAGAGTCATTCCATGTCAGTTCGCCTAAGACATTTAATTCACTGTCACAAATTTCAATGAAACTGGGTATGTTTATAGCTCATTTTAAGACGTAATCACCTTTAATTTCCTTGATCCTAAGTAAAATATTTTTTTAAGATTAAAAAAAAATCTAAATGTTGAAATTTTTTTTTCAAAATGTTTTTAATGACAGATCTATATTCAAAGACTGCATAAAAAGTCATTTCAATATAAAATCACTAAATAAGTTTCAAATAATGTATATGTGACAAATAATGTAGGCAGATTATTATTTATTGTTGTTGGTCATGTTTAAACACTAAGAGTGTGTTTAATCTTGTGAATTTTTAAAATCAAGAATTTTGTGAAAAATAATGTGTTAAACAAAAATTTATAATTAACCGAAGGCGGGCTGTTATTACTTTTTTTAATTGTACGTAAAAATATCTTTTCAATAGTTATAAAATAAAAATAGTGAAAATATGAGCAATTTTAACAAAATTTTCATAAAATGTGAATGTTTAATCATAAATATTGAAGCTTTTCATGCTAAGATGAACTATAATGACTACGATATCGTGTATTGCTACTCTTGCTTAAATATAATACATACATTAATAAAATAACAAATATTATTTACAGCAATAAAAATTAAATTAAATAGTACCAGTTCCTTTACCAACACTACACTGCTCAACAGCCGACTTAAAATCAACAGCCCACACTTATTGAAAAATACTTTCAAAAGTTCAAATAATAAATAATCTACATTTAAAAATCTTAGTACCAACTTATTATCTTAAGACGATAATAATAACTAAACAACATAATGAATTTATAAATCAGCTTTTAATTGAAAATTCATGAAATGGTCCGCTTTAAATTCTGTTGTTCATCGAGTCAATCAAAATAAATTATAAAATAAAATAGTGAACGTAATATGCTGACTGCAATGACACTTCTAACAAAACTAATTAATTCATTACCATCTGAAATCAAACCCGAAAGATCAAAAAGAAAAAATCATCTGTAGTGTGAATGTGACATACTCAGTTGTTGTTGAGATAGGAATGTCTTTGTGACATTTTCACCTGTACTTCAATAAAATATAAACATGTACGATTTTTCATTCATCCAAATTAAGTAAAAGAATTATAAAATTTTGTTGTCGTTACACCAGATGGTAAATTTTTCGTTACATACTATTAGATAAGTTCTTTACTTTTAGATATTATTGGCATATCATAAAATTTATCATATGTATTTTCTATAAGTGTATAAACAATATATATGCTTTATTAAACATAAATGAATAATTTTTAAATAATTTGTTTGAGAACAGGGATATATATACACACATATATATACAGGCATATATATGTTGAAAATCCATCTTTCAGCAATATTGTGATGAAATAAATCAAATTACATATAATTAGAAACTGAATAAAGTTAAAAAGTGCAACTCATTAAGCTTTAAATAATTTTTTAGATATAGTTATTTGAAAGATATAAATGTAATGGATTATGCATTTTTTGCATATATTTAAAGCACAATATGTCAAAATTTTCTTCAAAAGAGTGAAATTTGGTATATTTTTCAATATTAGCAGTTCAATGCTAAATTTTCAATATTAGTAGCCAAATATGAGTTTAAAGATTGGGAGTATCATTTTGAAAATTTCTATTGGGCGGTGAGGAGCTAGTGATTTTTCTCTTTTTTGGAAAGGGATAATTGCTCTTCGCCCAAGAAGTTTTACTATAAAACAATATTGTTTATTTTTTTTTCCTTAAGAAATGAACATATAAGATAATTTGAAAAATAAAATAAATGTATAAATAAAAATATTTCCAGGGATGATACATTGGATAGATATTACATTTGAAAATATTGATAATTTTAAATATGATTTAAACACTACTAAAACCAACCAAAATCCCACTATTTTTATTTCAGATCCAGTTATAATGTAGTATTATGTACAACTTAAAATAAAAAAAAAATAGTCATAGAAATTCCGCCTCTGATTGATAATGCTTTTTTAATAATTTCATTATTTTTTGTAAAATATTTTTGATTTCAAAGATTTTACAATTTTTTAGACACATTTAAACATTTTTTTACATTACAGCAATATTTTTTTCATAATTTACATACATTATTTATTTTCCTTGCTTAAATTATTTGAAGAAGATTTCTTTATTAGTTATTGAAATATGATTTTATATATAAAATGAGGCCTTTGAACATCGAACAATCATTAATGGCAACTCGTGGCAATTTTCCAAAACTTTGATAATTTTTTCTCATATTTTCACTATTTTTATTTTATAACCATTTAAAAGATATTTTTACGTACAATTAAAAAAAGCAATAACACCCTGCCTTCGGTTAATAATAAATTTTTGATTAACACATTATTTTTGACAAAATTCTTGATTTTAAAAATTCACAAGATAAAAGACACTCTTAGTGTTTAAACATGACAAAAAACAAGAAATAATAATCTGCCTACATTATTTGTCACATATACATTATTTGAAACCTATTTAGTGATTTTATATTGAAATGACTTTTTTTTTTTTTTTAATGCAATCTTTGAATATAGAACTGTTATTAAAAAAATTTAAAACAATTTTTCAAAATTTTGATATTTTTTTATCTTAAAAAATATTTTACTTAGGATCAAGAAAATTAAAGGTGATTACGTCTTAAATGAGCTATAAACAAACCCAGTTTCATTGAAATTTGTGACAGTGATTAAATGGCTTAGGGGAACTGACATGGAATGACTCTACTTGATTTTATTTGAAATGCACCTCAAAATATTTTAAATTAGAAAATACTACTAAAAACACCCAAAATCCCACTATTTTTATTTCACAATCAAGTAAAGGACACCTTTAAGTATATCTCCCACAAAAAATAAATTTAATAAAAATACCGCCTTTTGTTGATTATGCTTTTTTTGTTAATGCATTATTTTTCATAAAAAATTCACGACTTCAAAGTTTAAACAGTTTTTTAGACACACTTAAAATGTTATAAGCGTAACAATATATTTTTTTCATAAACTGTGTACCCTAAATATTATGCATAAATTATTTGATGATGATTTGTAGAGTAGATATTGAAATATGATTATATATATGACGTGCTACATTTGAAAACCGAGCAGTCAAGAATGCCAACTGACGGCAGTTTTTCAAAATTTTGATAATTTTTTTCTCAGAAACTATTTTACCAAGGAGCAAAAAAATTTAGTGGTGATCATATCTTAATAGTAAGAACAAACACACGCAGTTTCATTAAAATCTGTGATGGTGGGTTACATATTGATATTTTACTGCCTGATTTGATGTGGAATGCCCCAAAAGTGAGGAAAATTTCAACTTACATTTTTACTCCAGTTTAATCATAAGACAGGGAATTTTTTTTTCAGTCGCCATTTTCATAAATTAATAACTATGCTGATATTTAAATTCTTGTCTACAAAACAATTATATCAAAGATAAGAACAACAGAAAAAAGTTGTTACAGGATTTAAAAAAATAATTTGATGGGAAATATGAAAATATTTTTCTAAATTTTTATTCCCATAAAACTTCCTTAACTGATGAACACTACTGCATTTTACGCATAAAGTCATATTATAAAACAAATTGGAAGTCCAGAATATAAGTTTTCTTTTGTCTTTTTATAAAATATAGTTGTTTGATAAAAAAAATAAAAAAAGAAAGAAGTAAATGATACAAAATAAAAGAACGAAAAAAAAAAAATAGAGATTATGTTGAATGCTAATCACGAAACGAAAAATCACTATGAAATAATAAAGGTATTTTTCCTGTTATAATGCTTTTTATAATATCACTTTATTTTCCGAACTATTATTTTTCTGCCATGCATTATGCGCATGCATTGTAGAACGTTTTCAAAAATAGCTAGATTTTAGCAAGAGATATTCAATATTAGCAAAAGCTTTGGTGATCTTTGACATATAACTAGGTCTTTATTGCCGAAAAAGCGAAGGAGGCAGGAACTTTCACATCTAAAATTTAAGAAGAAGAGCAAAGCGACAAGAGACTTAAACCAACCAATCCCCCTTTTTTTTCTTTTTCTACATTGCATTTTATAAGGTCTTTTTTTAAAGCTTCCCTAAAGCAAGCAAAAATCTCATTATATCTTAAAATATCTGTAATCTGATCATGATTTTGTAGAATTTCGATGAAGTCAAGTATACTTTATTTTATACTACCATCAACCGGGACTACTTTCGTCCATCCCATAAAAAATATGTTTATTCTTTGTATTGAACAAGCAATACTAGATAATTTGGAGTTTCTGCCCTTAAAAATATTTTATACCTTACTTTAGATATTTGAATAGTTTGGGGCAATTTTAATTTGTGTTAGTGGCAACACTGAATGTGTTTGGCAACAACTGTTTTCGTGTGTAGATTTTAACTCTCCAAACTTTCTATACTGAAACAATCTGGATAAAAGCTACAAATAAGGCAAGTGTCAAAATATTACCTTTAGTAATCTGAAACTCATATGTGATCAACATTTTTTTTTTTAACTTTTTATTTTGACAGGAAATGTTTAAGTTTTCTTAAAGTTAGCAGGAAAACTAGTTCTTAGGGCTGCTTTGTGTCAGGGCTACTTTGATCCGGAGTAGCCCCAGTTACTTAAAAATACCTTTCATACAACAAAATCTCTTTAAAAATATTTTAAATAAGATTTTTTCTTCAAATGTTACTGTAGTTCAAATGTTCAAATGTTACATTAATTGTTTTTGTTCCAGGTTCTGAGGATAACATGACGAAAACTGTTTCTCGTGTCTTTAATATTTACAATTTGTTTAACGTGTTTAAACGTTAAAGAAAAACATTTGTTTATCGAGTTTACAGTGTTAATTCATTAGCAGATCCTATTCCAAGAGGGTTTCAATAGTCCAACATATGAAATGTATTCAATTTAGATGAAACTAAGTGAATGGACCAAACTAGCCCCTAGCAGGGGCTACTTTGTTCCAAAACTTTAAAGATGGTTAAATAATAAAAAAATAAAATATGCCTCTTTAAAACCATACAGTTTGCTTCATTGTTTCAAATTGTTCACAACTCAATTTCGACGTTGAAAAATCATATAATATTTTTTTAATAATGCAAATGTTAGTGGAACCAGGAAAAGGGGCCCAAAGTAGCCCCGGTTGAAGGTATATCTATGCAACTGAGCTCCACAATTGAACGGAATGTTAACGTCTTACTTTGTTACATGGTTTATGCCAGCGGTCCGCCCATGAATATAAATTACGATTGATTTCGAAAGAAACATTATGGCAAAATACCGATTTACTCCCATAGGATAGTATGAGGAAGATATTTTGTAATTTGATTTACTTTTTTAAATATAACAAGTTGCCACAATTTTCACTGATTTATATTTTTTACTTAAAAAACACAGATTTTATTTAATTTCAGCACAAAGTTTTAATTCCAACCTATGTACAAATAACGGCTTGTGTACCTCGACAGGACACATGAAAAATGTGTTAATGGCTTATAAAAATATGAAAAATGGGTAGAAATAACCAAACATGAAAAAAATTATACGGAAAAGATTGAAAAATCGCCGTTGATATTAAAAAATTGTGTGTTCATTACTTGCGCTCATTAACAAAATTATCCGATAACAGCAGTAATTGGACCGTTGAGTTACTATTTCTTTCTATTATCCTGTTCAGTGTTGTATATAAAAAAAGTGCCCAGTTAAACTGATGGCATTGAGCTAACAGTCTATTCACACTAATTGTGTATTGTACTCGTACTGCAAAGAATAATGCCTAGCGAAAAATAAATTAAGGGGATTAGCGCCCCTCCCTGTTTCACATCTTTATACTTTACCAATGAGCCTCCAAATGTCATCAGGTAAGCACCTTATCAGAATAAACCGTATACCAAATATGAAGCAAATCGGATATAAAAATCCATTTATCTAAATTAAGAGGATATTAGCCCCCCGATACTCCCTTTATATTTCACCAATGAACCTCCAAATCTAATCAGGGAAGCGCCTTATCAGAATTAACCGGTATACCAAAATTGAAGCAAATCTGATAATTCTGTAGGAAAAACCCATTTATATAAGTTAAGCGAAAATTAACCCCGTAACCCCCTTTATACTTAACCAATGAGCCCCCCAAAACTAATCAGGGAAGCACCTTATGAGAATGAACCTAGAAATAAAATTAAAGCATATCGGATATTTCTATAAAGAGTTATTGCGTTAGTACGTACATACAGAGCGTGCGGGCACATTAGCTCTCAGGCATTACTAGCCTGTGAGCTAAAAAAGCAATTTAGTGAAATCTGTACTCTGGTAAGTACGCCTAAGAATAATATTAATCACATTGATTAGCTTCCGTATGCGTATTATTTAGAACACTTACATTTCATGAAAAGGAGTCTTAATTGAAACCTCTAACTTGACAGTTTTATTCGATTTTGCATCTCAGAAGCAATAAGTGTTTCGTACACAATGGCCTGTTCCACCACAAAAAACAAAAAAGAAAATTGATGCTAGTAGATAAATCAAATAAATGTGTGTTTAGAGTTTAACTCCAGAGATTTATTCGACTTTATACGCCAGAAGCAATACATGTTTGGAACACAATGGCCTGCTCAACCACAAAAAAAGAAAATAGATGCTAGTAGATAAATCAAATAAATGTGTGTTTAGAGTTTAACTTCAGAGTTTTACTCGACTTTATATGCCAGAATCAATAAGAGTTTCGTGCACAATGGCCTGTTCCACCTCAAAAAAAGAAAATAGATGCTAGTAGATAAATCGAATAAATGTATATTTAGAGTTTAACTTCAGAGTTTTGCTGCACTTTATACGCCAGAAGCAATGTTTCGTACACAATAGCGTCCTCCACCACGAAAAAGAAAATAGATGCTAGTAGATAAATCAAATAGATGTAGGTTTAGAGTTTAACTTCAGAGTTTTACTCCACTTTATACTCCAGAAGCAATAAGAGTTTCGTGCACAATGGCCTGTTCCACCACAAAAAAAAGAAAAAAAGATGCTAGTAGATAAATCAAATAAATGTATATTTAGAGTTTAACTTCAGAGTTTTGCTCCACTTTATACGCCAGAAGCAATGTTTCGTACACAATGGCGTCCTCCACCACGAAAAAGAAAATAGATGCTAAGTAGATAAATCAAATAGATGTATGTTTAGAGTTTAACTTCAGAGTTTTAATCGACTTTATTTGCCAGAAGCAATATGTGTTTCGTACACAATGGCCTGCTCAACCACAAAAAAAGCAAAATAGAAGCTAGTAGATAAATTGAATAATTGTGTGTTTAGAGTTTAACTTCAGAGTTTTGCTCCACTTTATACGCCAGAAGCAATGTTTCGTACACAATGCCGTCCTCCACCACGAAAAAGAAAATAGATGCTAAGTAGATAAATCAAATAGATGTATGTTTAGAGTTTAACTTCAGAGTTTTACTCGACTTTATACGCCAGAAGCAGTAAGTGTTTCGTACACAATGGCCTGTTCAATGCAAAAAAAAAAAAAAAAAAAAAAAAAAAAAAAAAAAAGAAAAAAGAAAAAAAAAGAAAAAGAAAAAGAAAACAGAAGCTAGTATATAAATCAAATAAATGTGTGTTTAGAGCGGCTTCACCAAATCCAAGAGCTGGCGTTACTGAGCCATTTATCCTTTTCCGATCTTTTTGTTTGAATATTGTTCACGTCGATGTTATCTAAAGTCTCTTCTCAAAGTTTGTACGGAGAAAATTAGAAACATATATAGATTAGTACTTAAAAATAATTATTCATGAACTTTCTCAGGAAAATGGATCATTTTGTCTATTGGAGTTATACGGAGGGTCACGATTTAGCTACACAGTTCTCGGCTCAATATTACATATAATTAAGCAAGAAAAAAGGTCTTTCCTATAAAAATCATTATAACGAAACTAAAAGGATTTTTTTAAATATATCTGCGTGTTTTGGTTTAAAAGAATTTGTCCTTCAGAGCTCTACAACGAATTATACGAAGGCGTAATTATAGAGGCCTGAAATGGAAAATATCACTGGTGCTGTGACCCCCAGCTTCCTTTTTTATGTTTATGTATGCGGTCAAGAATAATGAAAGTAGGCACAGAATGCAATATTGCCATAGGCCTTCAATTAATTAGTTACTTAACTAGCCACACATTTAATTACGAAGTATAAAGCATCAGGCTGGAGAAATTTGTTATAAAGCAACATCATAGAAAGATACTGATTCAGTGACCAAAATAGAACATGTTCCCATTGTCTATTGGGTTCAATTAGCTAAGTGGGATAATATTTGGGCAAATAATGCTCATCGGTCGATAATCGTAAAATGAGGTCTGGGAAGAATGACTGTGCAAGATTATCGAGGTTTTCGGTATGAAACAGAAATTCAGATCAGTTTCCCTTTGAAAATTCTTAATGAAGCCATACCACATAATATTAAAAGGGAAATTGTTTGGCACCTGACAAAATTCTCACCCCCTCTGCTACTATCTTTTAATTAGCTATTCTTGTTTATTTCCGTTTGTCGTTTCTTTATAACCTTGGGACACAGGGGATTCCCAATTATTTGCCCCTATTTTATTTGCTGATTCTCCCCGTACTTAAAACAGAAAAATTAAAGGTATAAAATTCCTGTTTTTGGTATTTATTACATGTAAAATTCATTTGGTATTTAAAAAAATATTTTATTTTTTAAGTAGTCATTCTGCGAATGATTTAACTTACAGACCAACTAATGTATTGCCAGTCTTTAATCATCTCACATCCACTGCGATTTTGATTTATATGTGAGGATGAAACACACTCCACATTTATTTAACAAAATAATCTCAAACAGCGGAAAGATAACCGCAGCAGCTGACTAAAACGGTTGGATTAATCTTCTGTTATCACTGTAGGATTCGCTTGCAGCTTTTTAAATATTTTATGTCGCATTAGAAAACTCCATTTTCACTCGTTTTGGGAAATGGGAAAAGATATTAATTTTCATTTCAGCTATTTCTGACTTTACGAACTAATGCTAAAATAAGGAAGTGATTTCAAACAAATTTCTAAGCGGAACTAGAATTTAGTTTAAAAGCACTTCATACAAGTTGACAGTTTTCCAACTGAATGAATATATAATAACATGCTATATATAACCTTATAAAAGCCTTTAATTCTCTCTGTTTCGATTTTTTTCAAAAGTATCTTTAATATTTTTAAGAGTTAAAACCCTTTGAAGGACGAATATTGATCTGAAAAGTAACTACGGATAGGATTCAATTACGGGCATAGTGGGAAAATAAGACTTATTTAATACACACAATACAAGAATTACACTTGAAAGGATTGTCAGATTGTCAATTGTAGCATGGTCTTTTTTTATTTTCTTCTGTCTTTACAAGAAAAAAGTATTGGATTCGTGAAAATTTTTAAATTACATTTTTCGACGGATTTATACGCTTTAGGGGTCAGAGATCTTGAAAAATATGTTTTTATAAAATGTCTGCATGTGAGTCTGTCTGTCTGTATGTATGTGACACAAATTTTGTGGGTGCTCTATCTCAAGAACTAATAAGCGGAATTTAATAAAGCCTTAGATTCAATTAGCCCCTGATACAATTTAAGGCTGATTACTTTGTCGTGTAAATCGTCCAACAGGTGGCGCTGCTATGCTGCATTATTCATAATTATCGCAATAGCCCTATCTAAAGAACTAATGCACGAATTTTCATCAAACTTTAGATTCAGTTCCTGATATAAATTAGTGCTGTTTAAGTTTTGGTGTAAATCTCCCAACAGGTGGCGCTGCCATGCAGATTTTTTTACAATTTCCACAATAGCTCTATCTCAAAAACTAATACACGGATTTTCATCAAACTGCAGATTCAGTTAGACGTTGACATAGGTTGTTGCTGATTACATTTTGGTGTAAATCACCTAATCGGTACCCCTGCTATGCTGCATTTTTCAGGAAGTATTAACATGTATGAGATAGAAGAAAGTTTTGGGATTGCCACATCCGACTAGTTTCAACTTGGTTCTAAATTGCAATGATTATCTTCAAAGGGATAAGCATAAAAATGACTAGAAAGATAGCTACTAATGATGTAACTCAGGGATTTTGCATAAATGAAATATTATCTAAAGGTCCTACTTCATGAGTGCAGCTAGAGGTTAAGGTGGTAACGAGGCTATACACATTTTCTCAAAAATTAGTGTTCTTTTACCTGTAATGGACAGAATTTATTCAGTTTTCATAACCTCACTCAAGATCGATCTTGTTCACTACTTTTCGCCCGTACCTATGTGATTCCCCAGCGGAACAAAATTTTATGCACTTTGTTGTCATGCTTCTGATTAACATAGTCAGTTTTTTTTTTAAGAACACTTATTTATGTATATATAGATAGATAAATAGATTGCTGATAAAAGATTAGCTTGCGCTAAATACTTAATAGATTGAATATAATCATGCTGTAGGTGGCAGTGAGAGATTTCTGATAGTCTCCGTACGTAAGACAAAGAGAAAAAATTTCATAAATTATCATATTTGGAATTAATTAAATGTATATTATTTCTTAGCATGCTAAGAAAATATTTTGTCTCTATAATATATTGGATGATTCACTTTAACATCTTAACTATTCTATTGTATTATTAACCAGTTGTCGATCCAGACAAAATTTGGGGCCTATTTAAGGCCCTTTCACAAAAATCTATTTAATAAAATAGGCCCCTTCACAAAAATAAATTTAATAAAATGGGCCCCTTCATAAAATAAATTTAATAAAATGGGTCCCTTCATAAAATAAATTTAATAAAATGGGCCCCATCACAAAAATGAACTTATTAAAACTGGCCCCTTCACAAAATTCCTTTTAATAAAATAGACCCTCTACGTAATATTCTTTTTCATAAAAACTGTTTTAAAATGTGTAATTTGTAAATAAAAACAGGCCACGGAAAACAAAAACTTTAGCAAGTGGATTTAAAGAATGTTTTTGTTCATAAATTCTTGGTTCGAATTTGAGTAACTGGATTTTAACTTTCGTTACAAAATATTACTTTTCACAAAAATATAATAAAATTCACAAAAATAACTTCTACTTTTCACAAAATGAGCCCCAAGAATATAAACCTGCATCGACCCCTGCATTAACTATTGTTCAAGAATTACTTTTCATTATAGAGATTTCTCCACTACGACCTAGCTCTAAATTTAGAAATTTCTTTCAAACAAATTTCTTAACGAAACCTGAATTATGTTTTTCAAAGTATTTCATTCTGCCTATTTCTAGTTATTGCAAAATTACTGGTAATATTTTTAAAAGTTAAAAACACTATTAAACGACAATTTCTAATAAGATGAAAAATAGAAACAACTAGAAATGAATTACAGGTGTACTAAATTGGAAAAAATAAAACAAATTTAAAAGACTATTGAAGAGGTATTTTTCAGTGCGTTATATTAGATATTCTTCAGCAAAGATAAAAAGGCGAATCATGGGATAGCTGCGATATCTTGAAGCTAGGAAAAGGAATGATAGTATACAACTAGAAACTTTCGTCTGTGGCAATCCCAAAACTTTCTTCTATCTCATACATGTTAATATTTCAAAATTCGCTATCACAGTGCCAAAATTAAAAGACAATCTACGCCCATCGTGAGGATTATAAATTTCATGCATTAGATCTTGAAATAGCTATTGAAATAACTATTGCGGATATCGAGAAAAAGGCAGCATAAAAGCGCAACCTATTAGGCGATTTACACCAAAACATAATCACCAATTATTATTTATCAAGGTATACCTGGATCAGAAGTTTGACGAAAATTCGTGCATTAGTTCTTGAGATAACGCTATTTCGACAATTGGAAGAAAATTAGCATAGCGGTGCTCCATTTTGAGTGATTGACACAAAACGTAATCAGAACCAATTCACATCAAAGATTAACTGAATCTGAAATTTGATGAAAATCCGTGCATTAACTCTTGATATAGAGCTATTGCGGAAATCGTGAAAAATGCAGCACAGCAGCGCTACCTGTTGAGCAATTTTAACCAAAATGTGAAAATCATCAATTCATGTCAAGGACTAACGGAATCTGAAGTTTGATAAAAATCCGTGCATTAGTTCTTGAGATAGAGCTGTTGCGGAAATCGTAAAAAATGCAGCACACAGCGTCACCTGTTGAGCGATTTATACCAAAACTAATCAGCATCAATTTATATCAGGTACTAAATATAAATTTTTATTAAATTCCCTGCATTAGTTCTTGGGATAGAGCGCCCACAAAATTTATCTCACATACAGACAGAATCACAGACTCACAGACAGACATTTTGCCAAAACATGTTTTTTGGAATCTCTGACCCCTAAAACGTGTAAATCCGTCAAAAACCGGAATTCGAAAATTTTCTCGAATCCAATACTTTCTTCTTGTAAAGACAGAAGAAAGTTAAAATATTTATCTTAGAACGTAGGTATTAATCCACATATTTGGTCACAAAGTACACACTGACGCCCCACACATAGCCGAAAACTACTTTTTATTTCATAGTTTTAATAATAAAGAAGAAATTGTGAGAAATGTTTCAACAAATGCACACGAATTTGTGCAAAATATGACATTTTTTTATAAAATTGTCTTATCAGGCTAAGAAAATATTTTACCTTAAATGTAATTCGAAAAATGACTAACTGGTGTGTTGCCAGTCTTTAATCATATTTCCTACTCTGGACGTTTGATTTATTTGTGAGGATAAAATGCTTTTCACATTTATTTACCAAAATAATCTCAACAGCGGAAAGATAACCACAGCAGATTACTTAAAACGTTTGAATTAATCCTCTGTCGATCAACGGGAAAATCACTTACGGTTTTTAAAATATTGTACGTAGTATTAGAAAACCTCTTTTGGGAAATGAGAAAAGAAATTAATTTTCATTTTAGATATTTCTGCCGTTACAAACTAATGCTATAGTACCTATGTGATTTCAACAGAATTTCTAAAAGGAAATGGAATTTTATTTAAATCGTTTCGTCCTCTCAAGTTGAAGCCATTGCGAAAGTACCCGTAATATTTTTTTAAACCTAGAAGATTATTAAAGTTTATTAAATGACAAATATTAGAAGAAACATACAAAATAGCAATGAATCAATTACAGGTATATAAAATTGGATTATAAATAAGATTAATAATAATGCTTCTAAAAGAAGGTTGTCCAGGCATTTTAAAATGTGCAACAGTAGATTTTAGTCGTCACAGATTAAAAAATAAATAAATATTGAACATACGGGAATTCTTTAAACAAAAATCGACTGTTGACACTTCAAGATGAAAAATACTTGATGTACAACCTGAGCTGAAATTCATTTATTCATTAAAAAAATCAAAGTATCTCTCTGTAAGCCGATCTCGAATTTTTACTCATACGATAAATAATTTTGAAGAAATTATAACAAGATTTTCAACAGCTATACTTTATTTAGTGTTTCAAAGCTGATGAAATCATAACAATTACTGTAATAGGCACCATCCGTATGTAAAGGAAGATAGCCATTCCATGTTGCAAAATGTGGTTGACAGTACATTCGGTGTCACTTACTAAACACCCATAGGTTTCATAATTATGAAAAAAAAAATTAAGAATATTTTCAACAGTAACTTGTTTGTTAGTCCCTTATACCTTGTTTTTACCAACATATACCTTGTTTTGTATGAAATGTGAACATAACAATTGACTGAAAGAAACACCATTCGTATCTAAAATTAACTAAACACTAAATATTGAAAAATGTGGCTGACAGTGTCCCTTACTCAACTACTATGCTTTCCAGCACGTCTCGTCTTGTCATCACATTTCTCAAGCAAGAAAACCTTATAAAAATTTCTTTATAATACCTACAATATAATTTAAGGTATGTACGAAAATCCGGTACGGCTTACACCGATATAACATGTAATTTTGACTGATGAGTTACGATGTATTTTCTATAGCAAATATTGTTGATTTTGATGCGGTATCACAACCCCCCTGTTTTTTCATAAGGTTTGCTGACATCTAGTATGTATTATCATAATTTAAAAATTTATTTTGCTTTATGAAATCATTAATATTGAAAAAATGTGAGATTTTTTATAAATTTCTGTAACATTTATTTGATTTTCCTTGATTCAACAAGTGTACCCAATGGAATACCTACTGAGTGAAAGATGCCTTGGTCAGTGAACTTTCAGTTCAGGAATGGACGCTTAGAGTTTTTGAATCGCAGATCGTTCCTACATATATACCTTGGTTCAAAACTACAGTAATTTCCTACAAGGTGTTTAACAAATGATGAGGATATAAAAACTGCGTGTAGAGTCATTTATCACTAATCCATAAAAGGGAGATTATCAAAATGTGGGATCATTAAACGTTAATGGTAATTTAAGGCCATTTTTGTTTTTTACAGTATAGTATATAAGTCTACAAAATTATACATAAACATTAAAAGACAGCAACTATTCTGGAAAATTAATTATTAAAGAATTTAATTAGTACATCTGTAGGTTACAAATTTTGGACATATTCTGGCACGTAGGTTACAGATTTTGGACATTGCTGATATGTAGGTTACACAGTTTTGATCTTTCCATAAATAATTTGTGCTTAGTATTTAAAAAATTCTTAAGACTAAGAATGTAGTAAATTTATTCTATAATTGTATGTGTATATATATATGTATAATTAACTTTTTGTTATACAGTACTAATAATAATAAAATCAAATGTTAAACTTTGATATTAAAATATTTACTACTTTTTTAGAAGTAATCATAATTTTATAGGAATTACACATTATGCAAAAACCTTTACACAATATTAGAAGTATCCAACATATAATTCATTTTTTTTATTTTTTCAAAAAACAAGCTACACAGCCATTTATTTAATGCACATACCTATAATTTCTTTATCAAAAGAAAAGTCTCCTCTTTCTGTCATAGAATGAGGTGCCGATGGTGATTTCAACAAAATATCTTCATATTTTAAATTTGTGCTATCTTTTTTATATGGATAACGAAACCTGTTAAAATCAATGTCTCCCTGAGGAGTCAAAAAATTTATAGAAACTATTTGTTCACCATTATTAATGCTGATGTTTTCAATAATAAATGGCATAAGTTTTCATCATAAATTACAAAGCACCAGTCACCAATGTCAATCTATTTTCAACTGTGAGGAATAAATTATCGAAACAATCTTTTTTTCACCACCGTCACTGGTAAAGCATTCGTGATTGTTTTTACAGAGATTGCAAAAACAAGATCTATTTCTTATTTGAATAGTACCAAATTTGTTTGTCGTTTGTACAGAGAGAGTCCTTTTTTTCTTTTTTTTTACCAAAATTATAGCACGTAGTGGCTTGAACTTTTTACTTGCCTTGCATTTTGGTGAGGGAGCAAAGATGAAAAATGAAATTTTAAGGAGAGGGGATTTTTAAACCTTGAATTAAAAAAAAATGACCTCAAGTACAATAATTTAACAAATATATATATATATATATATAAGATGTATGTTAGAACAATGGACTCTGTTACAATAAATTTATTTATGTATTTAGAAAATTAAAATTATTAGTGTTTAGATCGTTCCACGATTTGGACATGGTTATTAAATAATCTTTTTGGGTACATTTGCTGCAAAGAAAACTTTGCAAAATACATAAAAATGAGAAATATCACTGAAGAATTATTTTTGAAATAAATAAAAGAAGTTTTACTATTATCTTTAAATAATACTGTTAAATAAGCATGTGCGCAATTTCGTAGCGATCGCAGCGGCCGTCATTTTGTGTCGATCGTATACACCTAAGTTGAGCATGCTAAGAGCTATTATTACACGTACTAAATACGCTTTATGTATACAAAACACGGTAATTATTTACGATAAAACATTATAATAAATATCTTTTTATATGTTTCAGGACATCGAATCATATTTAAAAATAAATTTACCGAAAAACAAATCGGCGTTTCGATCATTACGCGATTCGGAGATAGCAGTTTCTTATTTGAGAAAAGTGCTTTTATTGCAAAAAAATCTTTCAAAAACACATACAAATACTTAATTTAAAAAAAATGATTTTAAAGTTAGATAAAAGAGTTTAAAGTACTTGAGGTATTTTTCATGTTAATAAAAGCTTTGTTACGATCGTTACTTTTGGACATAACAAAATACAGAAAAAAATTCTTTCTAGAAAAGTCCTTCTATATTCGAAAAGCAATAAATCAAACTGCCATCTCTTAACGCAATTATCAAAAAATCATCCGTTTCCTTTATGCATTCGTTGTTTACCATTAGAACCACCTGGAAATATGTTAAAACTGTTTTTCTTGGTGATCAGATTGGAACAGTTAACGTTACAAATGTTCAAAATTGACCTCTTTAGCATAAAATAATAAATTTTTAAGATTTTTATAGAAAGTTTTTACAATAAATTGTCATTTTCTGTCTCTGAACAGAATTAAAAACTCAGTGTAAAAAAAAAAAAAGTTAAAGTCAATGATAATTAAATTTATATATTGAAAAGCTGAAAGTTATAATATGTGTCCAGTGCCCACCTTTTGAGAACCGCCCAAAAGAAGATTGTAAATGAAGGATTTACGGATCTTATTATCAAAACAGAATTTCTTTGGATTAAACTGATCATCAAATGATCTTCAGTTCGTGTTCCATATCTTTTGCCGTGTATTAATTACCATGTTTACCTAAAAATTATGCAGAGAATTGTATTAAATTTTTCTCTAAGAGTCAAATTAGGGTCTAAGGAAATTCCTAAGGATATCTTATATTTTTTATTCACAGTAACTTATTTCATTCATTTAAAATAATTTACATTTATTCATAAATCTACCCTATATATATGAAATCCTAATGAAACTAATTTATGAAACAATTTTATAAAAATATTTAATGAAACAACTATATGAAACGACTTTATGAAACGACTGACTTAACAACTGATTATGTTTCACGGCGATTTCAATTAAAATATGGAATATTATGCGAAGAAATTAACACCAAAAATCCGTATTGATCCGCAGATCTCAAAACTGGTATTGGAATTTTTAAATTCGAATTAGTTTTCGATTTATTAATTTTTTTCTAATTTTAAATACTTTTCTCTAATAATGACAACTCAAATTTTAATCATAAGGGATATTTTTTTTCATATTTTAGAAAAGGTTATTATTTTAAACTAATTTGGCGACCAGTTTAGACACCCTTAAACGTCTGCTAATAAATGTATCATGTTAGTTTTACTCATAATTCAATTTACTTGAACAATCTTTCGCCAAATCAGAAGATTCTGATAGAGAAATCAAGAACTCGGTATTTTTATGTTAGCGCGACGCAGGTGAAAAAACGCCAAACATTTCTCCTGTCGCTTTTTTTTATTTTTTTTTTTATTTTTTGTATTTTATTATCATTTTATTTAATGCAAAACTTTCATTTAAAACTGAAACATTTAAAATTAATGACTTTCACTTCTTTCTTTTTTTTTTAAACGAAACGAAAAGAAAAATATTAGACATAGATGTCATATACGCATCGGGGTACCTAATTGGCGCCAAAATGACATTATTTTGCCTGACATGGTAACCCGGCTGTTGTTGTTTTTTATTAATAAATGTTTATTTACATTTATTTTATTTTTATTTTTAGAAAAATGTTATAAATTGTTTTGTTCTGTAGCTATTAATTAAACTTTTTTTTATTTATTGGTATTTAATTCTAAAAATAATAGAAAGTAATTTAAAAATACATATGTAACTGGTATTCGAAAACGAGATTTTCGCCAAATTGTCCCCCCCAAAAAAATCAAGCCAAACCCGGTGCGTATATGACATATGTGCTAAATATTAAACGATGCAACAAATCATGACATTTAATTTCAATTTCAAAGCAATGTTTTAATGGTACTACTTAGTTATCCCGTCGACCAATTTCACCAAATTATATAAATCACCAAACCACTTGCCGAATTATACAAATTGATATAGTTTTTATTTTAAATAACGAAAAGAACAAATAAATTAGTATAACATTAATAAAAATACAAATAAAACGTCGAAATAAAAATAACTTGATGGCGTAAACACGTGTAACTTCCTTAAAGTCAAGTGAATGTGGAATGTGTGATCAACCAATCTTGGCATTTAATCTTATAGTTTGGCGATAGATTTTTGGTCGATGGGATAACCAAGTAGTACCATTTTAATTTACCACTCAAAAAATAAAAAAAATGCAAACTGGCGAGTTAAAAAAAAAAGCTATTGGCGAGATTTTGCTCCCGGCTGACATAAAAGTACGCAGAATTCTTTGCGATCATGGCAATTTTTATGTAGTTTTATTCGAGAAAATAATTTTGATTCTTTAATCAAATTGGAAACCTTTCTTATGATAAGTGAAGGGATCAGCCCGTAATTGTTTATGGCAGTTACATGACTTAGACTATTATAATATAAGTGAAACGATGGCAATAGAATAATATTTGACGACTTATCACTTGTGGCTGGCTAACATTAAAGTACAAAAATGGCCACCTGGAATATAAAAAGCGAAGGGATCCGCCCGGAACTGTTGATGATAGTCACATGACTTAGGCTATAGACTATAGAGATTGTTTTCAATTCTAAAAACAGCGCAAAGAATAATATTTCCTAACGATTAAAAATTTATTTACACGTGACTATTAAAAATAGAAAAAAACTTTAAAATTACGATTAAATGAGTGCGTGTTAACAGCAGGAAAATATTGAAAATTATATCTTGAAAATTGTATTTACACGTGAATATATATTAAAAGAGAAATGAAATTTTAAAATAATAAATACATTATTATGCGTTTAACCCTTTCAGGGCAAGGTACCTCTATTCGTAAAATGTTGAAATCAGTGAATGGCACCAGAATTTACAAACAAATTTAGAAATACGAAAATGCTTTTGTTCACTTACTTGATAAAAGGGAATTTTCATTCCAATATTCTGGTGCCAGTTTGGCATTTAGTAATTAAAATTAAGTGGTCCAAAAATGAACCAACGACCTTGAAGGGTTTAATGCAGTAAATTGTAGTAATTGTAGTAAATTATATTATGTCAATCGTTTTATAACGCTGTTAAAAAATACCGTTAGGCAAAGATTCTGTTTACTTAATTCATTTTATTTTAGCTTCTTTTCAACAGTTTAACCGATCTTCTTTAACACGAAAACAACCAGTAGATGTCTTAACAGCAACTGATTTCCCCTTAAACTTTCGCAATCAAAGGGAATTGCATGGAAACCCGTTTACAGGGAGATCGCTACAGGTTTTTTAATTATAATTCAATCTTCCCTAATCTTTTTAAAACCGATCCGATTAGCGTGCTTTTAGATTCTGCGGTGTCTGAACAGGGGGTTGGCGAGCGTAGCTTGCAGGGGTCAGAGCCCCCTAGTTTTTATATAAAAAATATAAATTGATTAAAATATGAACATGGGAAAACATTTAGCTTTTTTTCAGTTACGTTCATGTAGTCCTTTTTTCCATTTGTATAGTTTGCTGGAGTTGAAATTGGCCGATGCTTCCTAGCAAAGAGGAAATTGCTGGCCAGCAGCAAGATAGGTGCTGGCAATGATGGAGAAGTGCTGGTTAATGGTCTACCACTGCTGAACAGCTTCAGTGAACTTTGCTGTTGGAAATCATCAGATAAAATTCTGGTGGGCTTCCGTTTTATCTCATGCGATGGCCCACCACTAAATGGAAGTGCACGAACTTTTGCAGTATTACTAATGGGAACCCTTACGCTAGGTGGCGTTGCGAATATCGAAGACATTCAGTATTTGAACACAAATCTGGAATGAATATCTTAACACAATTTGATCTGTGAAGCTAACTTTTTTTGCAATTGTAAATAATAAACACCACTGCCACCAACAAAATAAATAAGTAAATGAATAAATAAATAAATTCTTTATATCAACACGCTTTATTTTCTCCTTAAATCTGGTTTTACTAAGATACAAAGGATTTCATTTTTCATAATTTACACAGTTCAGAATCAATAATAAAAAAAAGCGTCTAAAATATATACGATTTCTATACAATACAATAATTTCTATACCAGTTTAATGATTGGGAACATAAATCACAAAAGAAACAAACTTGAAATAGTGTAATGAGAGCTTGAAAACTACGAGCGGTCGTAGCATACGCTGAAAGTACTTGTTCATGACCGATCACGAAAATCAAACAGTTTCGAGCGCGGTTAGTACTTGGGAGGGTGACCACATGGAAACCACTGCAATTTCAAATATTTCTATAGACACTTTGACAGATATTTCTATGGCACTTGGTCAAACTAGCTTATAGAAAAAAGAGCCTTAGTTCTATAATACTTTGCTTTTTTATAGAATTCTATAAGAAATTTTTGTAAGGGAAAGTGCTGGGCCAGCAAATGAGTACCAGTGGGATAGGTGCTAGCACTGCAGGAAAAGTGCCGGATTGAAATAATGTGATGGCATACCAATGTTGGCCTGCTGTTGGCCATCACTGTTGGGCCAGCTGCATTCCGAACGGACACTTTTGTCCTGGTTTAATTAATGGCACCATTGCACTTTACCGCTGATGGCAGTGCTGGCTGCCATCTTTTTTCCAGCTGATGGCTTACTGTTTCTTTCTTTGCTGGGTTATAATTAGTAGGAACAATCAAAATAGTGATACGCTACCGTACATAGTGTAGGTATTTAAAACTTAGTGGGGATTTGTGTTAGCACTTTGACATTAAATTTACTGACATTTTTATAATGATTTAATGATATGCTTTTTCAATGGCTGCGCGTTAATAATTTACTAGATTATAGCCACTCAGAAATTTGTTTTTCGACGAAGTTTTTCTCTATTGGAGCCAAGCGTCTGGGGGGACAAGTGGCAGTCGTTTCGTTTTCCAGATGAATTGATAATTTAACATCATTTGTCTTTATTTTTCTGGGAGAATAACTTTGAATAAATTCTGAAATCTTTGAACGTATTGTTTCATCGGTAATATGAGATAAATCAAAGTTAAGATCGTCTAACACATGAGCAACATTAATCAAAAAATTATTGGACGTATTGTCATTTTTCTCGATTTTTTGCATCGAAATATTATTTCCAGAAATTGTTAAAATACTTTGTTGTATAACATCTGTACCAATAATAAGATCAAAAGATATGGAAATCTGGGACTACATAAACATTAGTTGTATAATTAAAATCATCTATCATAATGTCCGTAGAGAAAAAAACCCAGGGGTTTGATTATAGTATTTCCTAATCCAGTTAATGTGATGGTTGAATGTTCAAGGTTCGAGATTGTAGGGAGTTTGCGGTAAATACTTTTCTTTAGCAAACTTCTTTCACTACATGTATCTACCAATGATGTAACATTTACAGACGAAATAATGACTTGTTTGGTCATGAAAGTGTTCGACGTGACCGGAGAAACATTGGAGGGTTCAGGCTTAGCTCTAGGCCTCCTTGTTTGATCACGTTGAACCGATTTATGGCCAAAATTCGAGCAATTGAAACAACGAGGGCCTTTGTCTTTATGTCTGCATTGGCTACTTTTATGATTTGACAAACCACAATTAAAGCAAAAAATATCAAATTTTGGTCGAAAGGATTTCTCCTTCACTAGCATTTCAGGTTTGACTTTACGAAATTTAGTGTTCTCATAGTCATGTCGAATTTTGTCATAAGTTTTGAGCTTTTGTTTGAATTCTACAATGGATTGGCATCCATATAACATTGATTTTCTGAAAACAGGGTCGGGTATATCATTTATGATATATTGCATTAATGCGGAATCCTCGATGTTACCACGCGAGCATAATTGTTTCATTATAAGAAAATATTCTTCTATTGATTCGTTTTCTTGCAATTTTCGTTTATTTAATATATCATGTAACTCGGCAGAATTATAAGTGGTACTGAATTCTGAAATTAAGAGTTGTTTAAGTTTGTCATATGAATTGATATGAAATTCTGTCTGTACTAACAACTGGGCTTTTCCTCGTAAGAGTCTTTTACAAAATATGAATTTATGAAAGTCAGATAAATTGAACATACTAGTGGCATCGTCGAAATTATTGAGTCAGACATTTATATCACTAAAAGAACTTCCGTCAATACTTGAAATCATATTATTTGAAGGCAGTTCGGGTTCCGAGTCAGTGTCACTTTCATTTTGTATAATATTAGTTTGTAGTAAGCTCAAGTTAGAAAGGTATGTAACTAATCGGGTTGCAAGATCATTTAAAGTTCCTTCATTAGCAATACAAAGTAGATTACACACTGTAATCAGGTCATTTAAGGAAAAATCAGTTTGAACTTTAGTTATTTTATTTTTGAACTCGATGCTGTCGGCTTGAAAACCGAAACCAGTAAAATTACGTATTCTCTTTCTATTAGATCGATCACCTTCAGCATCAAATAGGAATTTATGTAGTAATTTAATTTTATATGTTCGTTCGTTTTTAAATGCAAGTTCCAGTTCAGTTATGTCAACTAACTTCATGATAAATAATAATAATGAACTCACCGTTAGAATATCATCCGGCTTGAATCTGTAAAATGGATAATTCTGACAAATTAATAATATTGGTGCATTAACTGGCACTTCTGACCACCACTTTATGGGATGAGACTCTATTTATAAATCATAACTCACTTCTAAGACGAACACTGACATTTATTAAGACGAAGACAAAACAAAAATACAGTTAAAAGCACTCTTTTTAATCTATATTTAGTTTTAAAGCAAGAACTTAGGCTTAATTTATTTAGCGTCGTTGAATATTTCTAAGATTTTCATAAGTCATTTAAATCTTCTATTATATTTCGTCGAAAATATTCTGTTCCCTTTAACAAAACTCGCGTCGTCCAAACTGTTTCTCGTTCTATTTACTTTTTCTGCATTTTTAGTTCACGCAGCTTCGTTACCTCTTTAATCTCGAACCGGAATACAGCATCGGGGACATTCAGTCTGATGCAAGTGTTCTTACGAAATTCCCCACATATCTATCTATCTATCTATATATATAGATATATAGATATATATATATTCAGGGTGTATCTGAAAAGGTGGGCAAAACTTTACGAGGTGACAGAACGCAGCTATACGAGAAAATTTCGTCACAGGAATGTATGGTCGGAACGCAAGCTGTAAGAAGTTAAAAGGTAGTTCCGTCTATACATTCTACGACGAATTTTACTCGTATAGCTGCGTTCTATCACCCCGTAAAGTTTTGGCCCCTTTTACAGATACACCCTGTATATTTAAGTGTGACTTTCACCCACGTCTCTGCAGTAAAACTTTAGTTCTTACCAATGTTTTTCGGTATTCAGAAATATGTGTTTTCCCATCATAAAGTTTTCTCTCCAGCTGTCACCTAAGCATAAAAACGCCATTTTCTTCTCAATTATTCTACACTTTTGTCAAAATTTTAAAGTCATAATGATATCTTCAATATTAACTAGTTTAATCAGTGATGTAGTTTTATTTTTTCTTACTACTTATTTTCGGCCAAGGGCTTATATTGCGAGAATTCCGAAAAATCAAGTTAAGGCTGATTTTACATTTATGCCTTATCAGAGAAATTCTCGGGGAAACACGATAATTTTGGAGGTATATTTAAACACTATTCTTATCCTGGCTGTTCCTATATGTTACGTTGAACTTATCAATTTTATCAAATTACTATATTTGGTATTTATTAAATCATAATTTTAATAAACATGCTGAAATATTACTTTACCCTTAAAAATTCTCCGTGAACGATTTACTGTCAATTAAGCCCAGCTATTGCCAGTCTTTATCATATTCATGGTTTTATCTCGGAGAAGAAATGCTTTTCCACATTCATTAAGCAAAACATCCTTAAAAGTGCAAAAATAACCACAGCAGTATACTAAATCTGAAAAATTCATCTTTCGTCTGTCGTTAGGGAAAACCACATATCTCGTTAATATTTTCTATGGCACCAGAAAAAAATCTTTTACCTCATTTTTAAGGGGAAAAAAAGTTTAAATTAATTTTCATTCCAGATTTCCACCACTGAAAAATAACGCTAATGATTACATATATTTTGAAATGAAAGTGGAATCTTATTCATTAATTTATAGCAGTAAAACTTTCAAAGTATTTTCCTGTTACACTGTTTATACCTGTCATTATCCGTACAAATCATAATTATTTTATATGCTAAATTCCAAACATCTGCTACTTTTTAAAACTCGCCTCACTGCTTATAATACGTCTCTCTCTCTAACTTTTTTACATCATTAATTTTTTGTATTTTTAGATTAGAAATTTTTCTGAATGAAATTTTGGAGGAAAATTATTTTTCAAATTTAATTGCATTGTCTATTGTTACCGTAATTTTTTAATTAAAAAACTTTAATCGTTCCTATTAATCAATGAAAAATAATGATTGTGACTAAGAATTTATTGATTATCCGGACCGATTAGTCGATTAATCGGCATAAGCCCAATATATTTTTAAATACTTTTACACATTTTAATTACTGTTAAAAAAAGCAGTTACTATTATTTTATTTCTGCATACATGTTTTCGTATATCAGGCAATCAAATTGAAGGTCACTTATGTATTACCGGCTCGAAATTTAAATATCTGTTAGTAATAAAAGGAATTGAGTACCGACTTCTCTTTTTTTTATTAACTCCTCTTTCCGGGGTCAATTAGAGGTCTTGATGATGTTACTGTATTTCTACGTCGTATTGTAATCTTTGAAAAGACTTCTTATTCTAATCTCCGGATGTTATTAGAAAAGTAGTAACGGTGATAGGTGAAACGACTATGAAAGAAATAAAAATGCGTAGCTATGTCAGACAGAATTTCAAGGTGATAGAGAACGAATTCTTTCATTACTAGCTCTGTTTTAGCATTACAGATTTAACCCTTTATGTGCTGAATTATGAATTCATGAAAATTTTAACTTCTAAAGCATTTTTCGGGAATTGTTTAAACTACATTAGAAGATTTGCATAATCGTTTAATAAATTTTAGAAGAATTTTAGGAGGATTTGAGGATTTAGAAGGATTTATTAAATTTGAATTTATAGGGAATTTTGTGCAGTATTTATAATCCCACTCAAACCTTTTACTTTAAATCTTTTTCTTAGTATTTTGTAGAATACGGATATGTACAAATAATATGTTATTACAATAGAAATATAGAGATATTTCCGAATTGAAAAATCCCCCCTCCTTCTCCCCAACACCAAGAAAGCTGAAAAGATGCAAAGGCAAAAGAAATCATCCTTTTAAAAATATTTTTGTTTTGTGTAACCAATAATGCTTTTGGAACAATATAAAGTAATGTATCAACTCATTCTAAACTGTATTACAACTAATCGATGTATTAAATAAATTTTATAACAAGTTATTTAAAGTTGCATGCGTTCAAAAAATTTCATGTATCCTGGAAAGAAAGATACAAAAAGTGGTGATGTCGGGTGAAGGTTTTTTCTTTTACTTATTATATAATATTCAAATTCGTTCGTAATATTTCCTGTCACGACAACGTCATTCTAAAATTTTTTGATAGTTGTTCAGTGTTTTACTTTAAGCCAACTTCAAAGAAAGGAAATTGCATAAATCGGTAATATATTTTTGCATATACATATGAGGTATGTTTCTGAAATAATGTTCAGAACTCTGTTTTATAACACGGGGTTAGTATATATAAATGAATGGCTCGATTATAAAAATTTAAATTTTCAAAACAATTACACGTATTATAATATTTTCCAAACAATTACACTTATTATAATAAGTGATATATGAAAATGAAGTAAATCATTCCAAGGTCCCCCCCCCCAAGGGCGGCGCCAGAGGGGGGACCGGGGGGGCATATGCCCCCCCGTCGGGCATACCTGGCCCCCGCGTCGGGGAAAATATTTTGACTTGAATTTCGGCCCGGTCGGGTTGGGTCGAGTTGGAGCTCATTTTTTTTCTTTGTAAGTCGGATTGACTAAACAAATTCTTCCGGGTGTGAGTCGCTTTCTAGATTGAATTGTGATTCTCGGAGGTTGGATTCAGGTGAACCCAATTTTTCGAAAAAAAAAAAGTCCAAATTCCTTCAGATAAAAATCTACATATTTGATAAATGGATGACTCTTTACATGTTTATTTTGCAATATAAAAGGTAAAATTTATTCTGAAATTATGATCATATGCTATTTTTTTATAAATAACATTACATTGTGGATCAATTTTCACTCATTGTGGATTTACGGTGGGCTTAGTTTGAAGTTTGAAGTATTTCGGGTTCGGTTAAGAATACGGAGGGCGAAAATTATTTTGTCGGGGTCGAGTTGGATGGCAAATGTATTCGAGTCGGGTTAACTTTAATTGTTTCAGGTTCGGGTTGGGTGATGACACTTACGGTTCTTGATTCGAGATGAATCGATCTGTCAAAAGTATTTACAAAATTCATTTTAAGAAGAAAAACTTATATATTTGAATATTAACGAATATATGTATATTGAATTTTTCACTTAAAAGTTAAAATTGATACTAGAAGTATAATTGTAGACTACTTTTTACATAGTTGCATTACAATATGGATATATATATATATATATATACAGGTATTTTTTTTTTCATCAATTAGAATTGGGGTTTGATTGAGGTTCGAGTATTTCGGGTTCAGGTCGAAATGCGGTGGATGAAACTTTTTGTCTAGCTCAGATCGCGTTTCGGGTAGAGTCCCGCATCGTGTTGGGCAAACTAAACTCAATCCGGCTGGTGGTTTGAGTCGGATCCGGAGAGAATACTTTTTCAGATGGGCTCTTTTTTCAACCTGGCTTTCGCTAGAGTGTCTTTTACTCGGGACGTGGCCGGGGACCTAAGAACCTAGCTTCCGCAAAAGAGTCGGAATAAGTGGAAGAATAAAGGGCTGTGGATGAAGAGAGGCCGCTCGCCGCGGCAGTTGACCCAGCCGAGACTAATAAAGAGCTCGAAGTAGCTGGGAATCGTTTGGTAGCTTCATCGCCCCGAGCCCTACCCTCCCGCTTTTCGGTGTCTTTAATTTGTGTAATTTCTCTTTTAAATTTGTCCGGTTTCAATTTTTGATTTTTCTTTTTTTTTTCTCAAATTGGCTTTCGCTAGAGTGTCTTTCACTAGAGTGTCTTTCACTCGAGACGTGGCTGGGGACCTACGAACCTTGCTTCCGCAAAAGAGTCGGAATAAGTGGAAGAATAAAGGGCTGCGGACGAATAGGGGCCGCTCGCCTCGGCGATTGAGAGGGGCTTCTATTTTTCGAGTTGGATTCACTTTAATTTTTTTCTGGCGGATGGGTTCGATTCTACCCGATTTCTCAATATATTTTAAAATGAAAACTATATTATTTGAGTATCAACGAGTACATATACAGATATATTGTTTTTTCTACATAAACTATATAATTGATGCTAGAGATATAATTGTAGACTACTTTTCCATTATTCCATTACAATATGTATATATTTTTTTCATTTTGTGTTGGTATTGGGTTCGGGTTGAATCCTGTCGTTTTGGGTCGATGTTTGTCAGGATCGGGTCAACTTTTTTTTTTTTTTTTTTAAACTGGTTCAGGTTGAATGGACACAGAATTTCCAGGTTCGGGTCGGGTATAACCCAAACCACGCAGGACTCTGTAGTAATAATCCGTGAATTGATCCTTAAAATAATCTGTGAATTGAACAATTTTTTCCCTTGATTATATTTCATTTAAACATGAAAAATTCCGTTTTGATTTGCCCATTTCCCCTCAAAATACAGAAAACAAGTACCTACCTGAAATACTCACACATAAAGCAGCATGATCGTCAATTTACATGGGTGTTCCGGCAGCTCTGCTGCCTAGTATTTTTACGTTTTAGAAACGGAATTTATAAATCCCTTTTATCTAAAAATAAGTAAAATTCATGAACAAGATGCACAAGATTTTCTAAAATTTTTCGGTGAAAAGAAAAAAATTTCTTAAAATAAGAGAAAAAGCTCTTCAAATCACCGGGATATTCCGCCATTCTCGGGCCTGGAAATCTAGGCCCATGCAAACATCTACTAGAGTCCTGCATCAGGTCGGATTATCCAATTTTATCCGCACCCGATTCGACCATCGGTTCGGTCGGGTTGGCAATATATTTTTGTTGCGGGTCGGGTTCGAGTTGGGATGACTTACTTTTTCCCAACGGGTGGTGTTGACTTTCATTGTTTCGGGTTCGGGTTGGGTCTTAACTTTTGCAGATCGGGTTCTGGTTGACCAGATTATTCAAAAGAATGTCCAAAATATTTTTCAGGTTAAAAATTTATATACAGTAAGACCTCCTAAATGTGCACTCCCGAAAAACGGACATCTCTATTTAGTGAACACTTTTTCAATTCCTAACACTTTAATATTTGTACGCTTATACCTCTTTGAATAGTGGATACCTCCCAATCTACAAACATGTAACGTGTAGGTGTGCATAAACTATCACAAATATGATGCATATGTTATTGTATGTTTGAAAAGCGAAAAGTTGATAATATTTTCCAAATTTCGAAAGAAGAAAAAATGGTTCTTAAAGAAATGATAATCTATTATGACACTTCTTACCATTTTATTTCTCATGCAGTAAACTGAATGCATTCTCATTCATATTCAAATTTGTATTTCTTTTCATCTGATACGTACTTGGGTTCAAACTTGTTTGGGACCCAGCAACCCGAATTGCAAAAAGCTTACGAGCCTTATAAATTATTGTAGTGTGAACTTAATGTTACCAGATGTTCAGATTTAAGCGGAATGTCCCGATTTTCAGGGATCCCGGGATTCGTCCCGCGGAACAACTACGCCGGATGTTAAATGTTCCGCTATTTCACCATGCCCAAATTACATCAAATTTTTATGAGTTTACTCAGGGCCGAAACTAAGGGAGGGGGGCAGAGGGGGCATGCGCCCCGGACGCCAGAACGAAGGGACGCCAAATGAAGGATTATACCTTTGGAATGGATAATTTTCTTCTGATGGACTGATGGATTCTATTATTATGAAACAGCCATTATAAATTAAGTGCTAGGTGAAGATGAAAGAGCAGTCGTAAAAAGTTAGAACCCTGATTTTCTGGTCAGAATGGAAAGAAAAATAATGGCCTTTTTTTTTTTTTTTTTTTTTTTTTTTGTCAAAAAAAATTTATGGCCATTTTTTTTCTTTCCATTCTGACCAGAAAAATCAGAGTTCAAACTTTTTACAGCTGCTCTTTCATCTTCACCTAACACTTCATTTATAATGGCTGTTTCATAATAATAGAAGCCATCAGTCCATCAGAAGAAAATAACTCGGTGAAAGCGGAAACTTGGTTAAGCAGGACTCGAGTAATCGGGACTCTAACTGTATATTTCATTTTAAAAATAGAATATTTTTGTTGGTGTTCAGAGGGGAGTCATGACCCTCGTGACCTCCCTCTTGGATCCGCCATTGTAGATTACGTAGTTCAGTATTACATATTTTATGATTACAAATTTTAAAATAAGTCGGCTATTAGAAAATTAGTAAAATTCTCTTTGTAAATATACTTTGCGGAAGTGTGTGTGTGTGTGGGGGGGGGGGGAAGGCGCCAAAATCCATGCTTGCCCCGGGTGCAAAAAAGGCTAGTTTCGGCCTTTATTCTAAATTAAAATTTTATTCTTTAGTCTGAGACGAGAGAATTCAATCACAAGTCAGCCACAGTCGTCAGAACAGCCGGATGTTACCGAATACCTTATATATTGTCTTAGAACTCATGTGCTCTTCTGTTTAATGTTTATTTGATTGACCGCAATCTTTAGGCGCCTATACGAAGAGAGAAGAGATAAAGATTCAAGAAGAGATAAGACATGGTAAAATACATCTGCTCACTTTAACCTTTATTAAAAAGTGTTTGGCGAGTATTTTTATAAATTGAATGGGTAAACAAAGAGTTTTTTTTATGTTATTGCTTAAATTAACATAGTATCAAGCTGAACTATTGTTTGCCCGGCCCGTTATAAAATCTAAACACTTGCGCATTTCCTGTTACAAACATACCATGCCGGCACGGTCTGTCTGCTTTTTTCGCATGTTTGGCGCAGGGGGATTTGATTAATTTCTTCAGAAATTGCTGGGATTTCATTAATTTCTCTAGAAATTAACCAAATACCCCACCTTTTATTTAAAAAAACGCAAACAAAAAAGAAAGAAGAAGAAACAAACAAAGATATGCTGTTTTATCGTCCATTTTCTCTACTAATAACGGAGGAACGTTACCGGGACATTACTCGTGAGAAAGAAAATTATCATCCTATACGGCCCCGAAAGAATAAAATACAGTCCCAGTCTGGCCCGAATCTACAGAAAAAATTCAAGACCCAGACTTGTCCCTGGAAGAATGAAATTCCTACCCGACCCAACATTTCAAAAAATAAAATTTAGTCTCAGCCCGACCCGAGTCTTGAGATAAAAATTAAGCCCTGACCGAGCTTAATGAACGAAAATTTTACTGAACTCGGGCTTCGAGACAGGTCCGGGCTCGGGGAAACTTTTTTAATATATATTACGAAATCGGCCTAGAGTTCTGCATCGGGTCGGGTAACCCGCTTTTACTCGCATCTGACCCGACCCGACCCCGGGTTGGAGCTATATTTTTTTGTTGTGGGTCGAGGTCGGGTTGACTTCTACTTTTTTGCTGAGGGTCGGGTTCGGGTTGATCCGATTTTTCAAAATAATCTCCGAAATATTTTTTTCTGGTTAAAAATCTATATGTAATAAGATTTCCACAATGGACACTCCCGAAAAAGCGGACACGTCTATTTAGTGAACAGTTTTTCAATTCCTACACTTATATATTCGTACGCTTATACTTTTGAATAGTGGTCACCTCCCCAATCTACATACATTTAACATGTGTATGTGTGCAAAAACTATCACAAATACAATACATACATATTTTTGTTTATCAGAAAAGAAATGATGGTAATATTTTTTATATGCCGGAGCACGAAAAAAAAAAAAATGGTTCTTAAAGAGAGAATAACCTATGATCACATTTCTTATATACATTTTATATCTGATGCAGTAAATTGAATATATATTCATCCATATTCATATAGATATTTATTTTCATTTAAAACACAGTTCTGCTCAAACTTTTTTTTTTTTTTTTTCTGAAAATCCTAAAAACCCAACTTGCAAAAAGCATAAATATGACCAGCAAGAAATATTCTAGGATGAACCCGACCAAGAGTAAGAAAGATGGACTCATCCCGACCCGAAAAAGGAAAATTAAGTACAGCCCGACCCCGACCCGATGCACTACTCCATCTAACAAGGTGTCTGCTATTCATTTTACTATATTCTTATATTAAAGAATACAGATTTGTCCATTTTTCTATGGAAAACATAAAATTGGTATTAGGGATTTAATTATAGATTTCACATTTGCATTAAAACTTTATTTACTTTCCTTTCATTTCGGATTCTGTTCGGGTTGCGGGTTAAAGTATTTTGGGTTCGGGCCGGATGCAGATTAAAATATGTCGGGTTCGGATCGGGTTGCGGGTTGACTTCAAATGTAATTTTCGGATTCGGGTCGGGTGCGCAGGGACTAATTCGGCCCCCCTGTCGGGGATACCATGCCCCCCCGTCGGGCAAGTTCTGGCGCCGCCCCTGCCCCCCCCCCCCGTCTTTCAACGCTGGATTGAACAAGGGCGTAAGGATGATTTACCCTTATTCATACAACCAAAATGATTCCTGGATCTTACGCCTTGTGATTTATTTTTGTGGGGTTGCAGCAACGATCCTGTTTATAAATTACCATTACCGTAAACACTTAAAGAACACTAAAGAGGACATCACTGCTCAATTCAGAACCGTTGGCAATGTAAAACTGTAAAATGTAACGAGCTTTATCAGAGTTTAGATGATTGTCGTGATAACAATAGGTTCTCATATTGATTATTTTTAACTGAAGAAAAAATTGGATGTTTTTCATTATTTTCATTTATTATTTATTATAATACTAGAAAGGTAGCCCGTCAAAAATGACGGAAATTTAGATATAAAGATATATGCAACTCATGTGCAAGAATATGAGTTTTCTCGCTTGTTCCGCAGTTATAGATGAAAATAACACATTTTAAGAACGAAACACATTTATGAAAAACTGTGTACAGTAGAAGACCACTAATCTGCACAGTTTGGTTCCAAGTGTTATGCAGATTTGAGGCTTTTTGCGGTCATGTCTATTCAATCTTTGTTTACATTTTTTTAAATTCATATATTGGATAATTTAGATTGTTGAGCCTTAAAAATAAATAAATAACACACTTGAAGTAAGGTTAAAAACTATTAAATTATCGTATACGATTTCATGAAATGGTATTATATGGTGTTATATGTGTGTGCTTCACGATCTTGGTTACGACGTTGGCGAAATTGGCTGCAATTTGTCATAATCCTAATAGTGTGGGCCGCTATAACAAAAAAGTAACCAGTTTTTAGTAAAATTTCTGATATAAAGTAGCTTTCAAAAACTTGTGTAAAATTGCAGGCCGTTCTCGTGTTATGTCAGTCCTAGGAATAATATTTCTAACACTGAAGATTTTCCATGTATATATGGAATTTAGAAAAGCTTCTCCAGAAGAAAAGTCCTGAAATGACATTGTAATTCCTCTAACTTCAAAGTTTAATCGGGCCCTGATGTTGAGTACTGAAATCTAATAAATACAGTTATTTTGAATATTACAACAGAATTAAACAGTTAAACTTATTTAACTTAAACCCGCTGTTACTTCCCGATGTTATTTTTTAGTATTAAGAAAGAAAATTATTTAAAATTTTCAAATCATGCATTTATGATTTTTTCCGTCTTTAATAACTAAATAATGAAAAAATAGGCTTTTGTTCTGAGCTCATAAATATGACAATAAAATAATGTAACTAAGAGACATTGCAAAATTAAATCTTTGTGATTACAAACCATAAACAAACGATACCGCTACCATTTTACCTACTATGACGTCATTAGAATATTGCCCATTGATTGTTGGAGAACTTACTTTGTGAATGATTACCTCAATGATTTAATATTTTTGACGTTTCACGATGAATGAATCACTTGTGTTTGTTTAGGTTTATGGAATGAGATATTAAGCTGTGAAAATAATTTCAATTGAAGTTATCCAAGGATATATGTATTTTTAATCGAAATAAAAAAACAATGCGTTGATCTCGAAATAAAAAGTTTTAGTTTGTATAATTTGTTATTTCTGTTAATTATTTATTTAAGTACTTTTCCAGGTACAGATGTCATATTCGCCCCATATTGGCGCGATTTTTTTCGGTTGCCAATTTGGCGAAAACATCAACAGCATAAACAACATAATCTGGGTTACCACATCAAACAAAATAACGACACTTTGACGCAAGTTAAGTACCTGTTGCCTATATGATATTGGCGACAGAAAAAAATCGCGCCAATATGGGGCGAATATGACATCTGTTCCCTTTTCCATTATAGCGCATTTTTAAAAAAAGCTTGGCGCGATTCGGGCATCAGAAAGTGAGATATGTTGCAAAAATATATAAACAGCTATGAAAACAAATCTAATGAACTTCTATCTTTGTTTATATATGCACTTATATGCATAAAAAAATCGTTTCTAAATATATATAATTTTTTTATATACAAATTACGTCACAGATTTCAGATATGAACCGGGATACCTAACTGGCGCCAAAATGGTGTTATTTTGCCTGCTATGGTAACCCGGCTATTGTTTTTTATTTATTAATAAATTGTTTATTTATTTTTATTTTCTGTTTTTTAATTATATAAACTGCTTTGTTCCACAGTTATTATTCTAACTTTTATTTATTTATAGTTATTTCCTTATCAAAATAATAGCAAATAATTGAAAAATATATAAGTGGTACTTTTCGGCTAGCCGGGCGCCAGTGTCATATATACATATATATGTATATATAAATGTATGTATGTATAGATATATATTTACATATATCTATATGTGTTTATATACAATATATGTATATGCATATATATGTATATTTATATAGATGTATCTATATAAATATGTATATAAAACACTGGCGCCCGGCTAACCGAAAAGTACCATATAAGTAACTGGTATTCGAAAGCGAGATTTCTGCCAAATTGGCGTCATAGAAAAATCACGCCAACCCCCATGCGTATATGACATCTGTGCAAAAATTACTTCTGTTTCTTTATAAAAATGGGTAAATAGCTTTTTTTATATTAAATTGTCGGCACAGATGTCATATACGCCCATATTGGCGCGATTTTTTTTTTGACGCCGATGTCATATACGCACCGGGTACTTAACTGGCGCCAAAGTGTCGTTATTTTGCTTGTAATGGTAACCCGAATGTTATTAAATTATAAGCAGAAGTTCTTGTGGCATTATCCTGAACAATGAACGATAGTGTTAAGTCCGAACTCTGTATTTAACCTTTAGAACTATTTAACCGGTTATTAACTGTAACTTTAGTTGTCGTGTATGTTTACCGTTTGTATTCGTCTGTGTGCTTATTAAAATGTGTCGTTCGATATTACTTTGTATTCAATAGTGTTTAAATACACAAACACGCCAAAATGCTCGGTATAATAACTAGTAAGTTAATGAAACACGCGTAACAACACATGGCGGCAGCGGTTAAAAGTAAAGAAGTAGATTAGCATATTCTACGTTGTTCGAAGTTCAGAATCAACTTCTAGTTTCGTTCTGCGAACAGTTATGGCAACTGCGTCGGCATATCATATAACACCGCCGGATTTATTTCAATTTTCGACTCCAACGGAGTGGCCCAAATGGAAACAGAGATTTCTTCGATTCCGAACTGCTTCTGGTTTGAATACGAAGACACAAGAGGAACAAGTTGATGCTCTGATATATTTCATGGGCGAAAAGGCCGAAGATATTTTTCTCGCTTTCACTTTAACAGAAGATGAGAAGAAAAACTTCCAGGTTGTATTAAATAAATTCGATGATCATTTTATTGTAAAAAGAAACGTAATTTTCGAACGCGCACAGTTCAACAGACGGCTACAGAGAGAAGGTGAGTGCGTTAATGATTTCATTACTGATTTGTATGCACTTGCAGATAAATGTAGTTATGGTGCATTACATGATGAATTATTGAGGGATCGAATAGTTGTCGGAATTACTGATCTGGCTTTAAGTGAAAAGTTACAACTAGATCCTAACCTTACTTTGCAAACAGCGATAGACAAAGTTCGTTTATCCGAATCAATTAAAAAGCAACAGTCTGTTTTAGTAAATAATTCATCAGTTAATGCAGTAATTCATAAAAAGAAATCTGTTCAATTTTCAAATAGAAAGAATTTTCTTGATAATAAAGTTAATGTAAGCATTTCAAAGTGTAAATGGTGTGGATTTTCACCGCACGATAAAAAGAAATGTCCCGCCAAGGACTCTTTTTGCAGAAAATGTAAGAAGAAAGGGCACTGGGATAAAGTTTGTTTATCATCCACTAAAAGAATTAACGAAGTTAAATTTGAAGCAGGTTTTATAGGCTTAGTAGGAAATGTCGAAAATGAAGATGATTGGATTATACCAATTAAGATATTAGGAAAATCTGTAAAATTTAAAATTGATAGTGGTGCTGACCATACTGTTATTCCTTCTCATGTTGCACAAACAGTGTTGAAAAATGTTCAAATTAAAAGAACAAATAAAGTAATTTTGGGTCCTGATAGATCACCTTTAAAACTTAAAGGGAAGATTGTTGAAAATATAGAGTATAACGGAAAAAATTGTTTGGAAGAAATATATGTTATAGAAGGTCTCCAGACATGTTTGTTGGGAAAACCAGCCATAAAAATGTTTGGGCTAGGTCCAAATATACTAGGCCATTGTGTGCGTAGTATTAGTAGTTTCGATCCTGTTAATGAATTTCCTTCTCTATTTCAAGGACTTGGTTTACTGAAAGGTGACTACCACATAGAACTTATCGATGACGTTAAGCCTTATGCTCTTACTTCTCCACGGCGAATACCTGTGCCATTATTAGAAAAAACAAAGTTAGAAATTAAAAGAATGCAGGAATTTAATGTAATTCAGCCAGTGGAAAAACCAACTGATTGGTGTTCTCCTGCCGTTGTTGTAAGAAAAAAAGATGGTAATGTCAGGATTTGCGTAGATTTGACAATACTGAATAGAAGCATTCGTAGGGAATGGCACCCACTGCCAACCACCGAATACAATTTATCTCTCTTGGCAGGGGCAAAAATATTTTCAAAATTGGATGCCAATTACGGGTTCTGGCAAATACCTCTTGACGAAGAATCATCCTACCTGACAACGTTCATAACACCCTTTGGCAGATTTCGTTTTTTACGTCTACCATTCGGAATTTCGTCGGCTCCAGAGCATTTCCAGCGAAGAATGTCACAGGCCTTAGAAGGACTTAACGGCATTATCTGCAACATGGACGATATCCTTGTTTGGGGGTCTAGTCAGGCAGAACACGACGAACGGTTAAAAATGACCCTAAAACGACTTCAACAAACGGGAATTACCCTAAATAAACAAAAATGCGTTTTTAATGTCAAGACCATAAAGTTTCTGGGTCATGTCATCGACGAGTTAGGAATACATCCCGACGAAGAAAAGATTGCAGCTATACGCAACTTCAAAATTCCAACAAATAAGACGGAGCTTAAACAACTTCTTGGTATGGCTAATTACCTCGCACGATTTATCCCAAGATTTTCCGAAACTTTAGCACCTCTGAATTCTTTATTATCCACGAAGAACGAATTCATTTGGGATTCACCGCAAGATGAAGCACTGAAAAAACTTAAAGAGATTTTGTCGTCCGAACCGGTGCTGGCAATTTTTGATCCTGGCAAGGAATCTATTGTGACAGCAGATGCCTCATCCTATGGTCTGGGGGCGACGTTGTGTCAAAGACAGAGTGACTCTACATTGAAGGTAATTGCATACGCATCTCGCACACTGACGCCAACTGAGCGACGTTACGCACAAATAGAAAAGGAAGCACTTGCACTAACATGGGCATGTGAAAAATTTTGTAATTACTTGATAGGCACCAGGTTTTTTCTAGAGACAGATCACAAACCTCTTGTCCCTATATTGACAAGAAAATCCTTAGATGATTTAACTCCTCGTCTTCAAAGATTAAAAATACGATTGATGAGATATTCTTTCGATGTTTTCCACACCCCAGGAAAAAATTTATGTGCAGCAGATGCATTATCTAGATCACCTCTCCAGGAGGAAGTTCCAGATTTCGAATTAGAAGACGAAGTTGAAGCTTATGTCAATCTTTTAACAGAATCCATTCCTGTAGCTCCGCAAAGACTCACACAGGTAAAATTGGAACAAGAACAAGATTCAACATGTAAAATGTTAACAGCATATGCTTTACGAGGATGGCCGGAAAAAAATAAATTAGAACCAGAATGTCTACCTTATTGGCCTTTGAGATACGAAATATCCTTGCAGAATGGATTACTTATGCGAGGAACTCGAATAATCATTCCACGCAATCTAAGACATGAAATTTTAGAGAAAATACATGAAGGCCATATGGGGATAGGTAAATGTAGAGATTTGGCGAGATCTGCAGTATATTGGCCAGGTATCAGTAAAGACATAGAGAAGTTGGTGCGAGAGTGTACTTCATGTATACAAGAAGCTAAAAATCCTTCGGAACCGTTGAAACCCACAGGATTTCTTCAAAGACCTTGGGAAATAGTAGCTATGGATCTATTCAAACTTCATTCAGACTGGTATTTGTTAGTGACTGATTACTATTCACGTTATCCAGAAATTGCTAAATTAGACAGGCTTACATCTCGAGAAGTGATTCTACATTGCAAGTCAATTTTCGCCAGACATGGAATACCTGATATTGTTAGGTCTGACAATGGGAAACAATTTGAAGTAACGAGAACAGCTGAATTTTATCAATTTGCAAAAACATATGGGTTTAAACATATCACGTCTAGTCCAAGATACCCACAGAGCAATGGATTTGTAGAAGCTGCTGTTAAAATAATCAAGCTCAGATTGAAAAAATCCAAAGATCCTTATTTAGCATTACTCAGTTACAGAGCTTCGCCTTTAAAGAATGGATACAGTCCAGCTGAGTTATTGATGGGTAGGAGATTACAAACAACGTTACTCATACCACTAACAGCACTTCAACCAAAACTCATACAGAAGGAGAAATCGGAAGAAATAGAGGAAAATCGAATAAAAACGCAAGAAAGGTACTATAATCAAAGACACAACTCCCATGAACTGAAGTAAATAAATCCAGGGGAGAAAGTGTGGATAACAGATAGAAAGGCTGTTGGTACAGTACAGAAACATGCGGATACACCAAGATCATATTTCGTGAAAGAAGGACATCATATCCTGAGACGAAACAGAAAACATCTAATTCCGAGTGCGAAACTGCAACCACGTCCGACAGATGATGACATCGAGGAAGCTCTCTCTACAGAAATTTCTAAAAGTGAAGTACCTGAAAATAGAACGCCAAACCCTTCAGACTCAACTAAGAAAAATGATCAGCTTAACCCTAGAATCAACCAACCTGTTGTAACTCGAAGTGGAAGAACTGTTAAACCTCCAAATCGACTAAATCTCTAAAAGGGGGAGATGTGGCATTATCCTGAACAATGAACGATAGTGTTAAGTCCGAACTCTGTATTTAACCTTTAGAACTATTTAACCGGTTATTAACTGTAACTTTAGTTGTCGTGTATGTTTACCGTTTGTATTCGTCTGTGTGCTTATTAAAATGTGTCGTTCGATATTACTTTGTATTCAATAGTGTTTAAATACATAAACACGCCAAAATGCTCGGTATAATAACTAGTAAGTTAATGAAACACGCGTAACAACACAGTTCTCTTATACGTCCATTAAAAATATTTCAAAAATATATATTCTAAAAACACACTCAAAATATATATTAAACATTTAATTGCTAAAAAGGACGTCAAACGTTAATAAAATACATTAAAAGATCTTAATAATTTGACATGTTTCGATTGAATTTACTCAATTATCATCAGAAAAACAAATAAACACAAAGATGGAAAATGACAATAAACTATTACAAATGAAATTTAAAAATAAAATAAATAAAATAATTTATTTTTAAATTTCATTTGTAATAGTTTATTGTCATTTTCCATCTTTGTGTTTATTTGTTTTTCTGATGATAATTGAGTAAATTCAATCGAAACATGTCAAATTATTAAGATCTTTTAATGTATTTTATTAACGTTTGACGTCCTTTTTAGCAATTAAATGTTTAATATATATTTTGAGTGTGTTTTTAGAATATGTATTTTTGAAACCCGAATGTTGTTTATGCTGTTGATGCTTTCGCCAAATTGGCGCCGGAAAAAAATCGCGTGCCAAATTGTATGCATATGGAAAAAATTGCTTGTGAGTATGAAGCAGTAAATAGGTTGCCAGAAAATACGTTGGCAAACTTCTTTCTCGCCAAGAAACTTTTCTCCGAAGTATTGTACATAAGCAATGATTGCTAGAAATGCATTTTTAATTATGATATGCGCTTTTATGTTTCACTACATTTATGCATACTGTGTGTATAAATGCTACAGTTCATATGCAGGGCTACACAAAAGAATTCGTAAGGGTTACTGAGTATGAGAGTAAATTGCTTAAAGGTGGTTTTTAAAGGAGTTATGCATTTTTACGCTGAACTGCATTTAGTTTCTTAAGAAATGTTTGTGGAATATAGATAAAATGATATACATGGCCACGCAAAGAATTGGATACATAACCGTCTATGGATGATAATATCTGGAAATGTGATTTCAGTAGTTTTAAGAGTAGTTTAAATTAAATTTTAGCTAAATAGTGGCATGTAATAACGGTACTATTGGCTATGGACGGTAACTGCTGAAATCAATTTTTAAATTTTTGTATGCGTTTTCTAAAATGTTTACTTAGTTATCTTGGTACTTCTTAGTTATCCCGTCGACCAAATTACTGTCGCCAAATTGTAAGATTAATTGCCAATAATGGTTGCCATTAATTAATTAATTAAATTCCAATAATGGCCACTAAAACCATTAATTCGACGTTTTATTTATATTTTTATTAATGTCTTACTATTGATTTGGCAATTTATATAATTTGGCGAAATTGGTCGACGAGATATCTAAGAAGTAACGTTATCTTATTTACCTTATTTTTCTAAATAACGAAGTTTTGTTAAAGCATTCAGGATGTGTTGGAAAGTGTTTCATATTCTATGCTTAACGCATGATTTTTCTTTCTTCTTAAATCTTATTTTGCATTTATTTTATTCTTAAGTTTTTAGTCTTATACTGCTTTAAAGAAACTTTGGCACAGTTGTCATATACGTTATCATATATTGGCGCGATTTTTTTCCGAAGCCGATTTGGCGAAAACATCAACAGCATAAACAACAACATCCGGATTACCATATCAAGCAAAATTACGACACTTTGGCCCAGTTAAGTACCCGTTGTGTATATGGCATTGGCGTCAGAAAAAAATCGCGCCAATATGGGGCGTATATGACATCTGTGCCGAAACTTTAATATTTAATGTTTAAACTCTTCGCTCCACTCCCCTTGCATAAAGTATAAACTATTACACGGATAGCGCAAAATAATAGACAGTTTGGTACTTTTCCACTGTAGGGGCTTTGGCATTTTTTTAAAAAAAGCTTGGTGTAATTTTGGCATCAGAAAGCGAGATATGGGTACTTTTCCGTTATGCGGACACCATTGTCGCCAAGCGTAATAGTTGGCGCAAAATCGTGAATTGAAGCATTTGAAAAATAAAAGAAAAACCATTGTCGATACTAAAGTGAGCATTTAAAAAATATAGCATTTGAAAATTCCAGACTTTTACGAACTATTTCATTAAATCACAAATATATACTTAAAATAAGTGAGCAAATAACTGCTATAAAATAAAACTCATATTAAACTGCTGGCATAAAATTACAAATATCTTTTAGCATTTTGAAATAAATGGCGCATTAGCATACATTTTGGCATGGTGTTCGTATAACGGAAAAATATCGAGATTTGTTGTCAAATCATATAAACAGCTATGAAAACAAATTTGATGAGCGTTTTTGTTTGTTTTATGTATATTATTGATGTTTTTATGTACAAATTACATCTGTTTCTGTATAAAATTAGAGAAACGGCTTTTTTATGTTAAATAAATCGTATAAATATCGAAAAAAATGCGTGTGTATATAAAATGAAACAGTGAATAAGTTCCCGGAAAATATGTTACCAAATTTCCTTTTTCGCCAAGGCACCTATATTGGAAAAGTACCTAAAGCACATTAAAATCGCGCAGTTAGGAGCTCACACAGTACACCGTTGTCTATTGGCGGTTATTTTATTAGTAGCATCGGGAGGAAAATGTACTTTAAATTCTCACTCATAGATTTCGAAAAAATATCTTGAAAGAGTGGAGTTTAAATTAAATTTCGGTGACCTCCATTATGAAAGATTAATGGTTTTAAATGGGAATTTCGCCAAATTAGCCAGCTATCGCCAAGTTGGCTAACATTTGGCGCTACTGTGGTAACCCTGCATTAATATTTTTCAACAATTGCTCATTTCAATGAGGCGGTCTTACCGGAATAGTGAGGGACACACAGAGACTTGGATTTTATATAAATAGATGTGTAACAGTTTTGAAAACATAAACAGATTTAATCCAATCATTCATTTATGCTAACCCTGAAAGAGATACATTGTATTTTTTTATTGAAAATATGTATTGCAACATTGGTTTCTTGTACAAAAATTGATTGCCCAAACATCATCACTTTCTACGGTTCACTGTAAAAAATATCTGTGAAGTTACTAAAGTTTTTCTAGGAAACTGGGATTCCTAGAGCGTTTTATGTAACGGCAACAGCAAAAATTCATGTAACAGATACACTTTTGCGCCGAAAATCAAAAAATCTATAAGGTTACTAAGAATTTTTTAGGAAACTGGGATGGCTAGAACTTTTCATGTAACTGCAGCCAGGGTTAGAGATAAAATTTTAGTAAGATTACTGTAATTTTAGCAGATTCATTTCTAAAGTAGCAGAATTCTATTGCTTTACAAAAACTAGTTTTGCAGATTTGCAGCTTTTTTTGTACAGTTACAGATGAAAGTTTAGTAAGCATGTAACTTTACATCTGTAGAACTATAGATTTTTTTACAGTGTTCTGAACATCCTTTCAGGTAAATCCTGAATATATCCTACTTTCTATAACTTTCTTATACTATAACTTTCAAACACATATTGCGATTTTGATACATACTACACATATATGTATTTTATTGAAGGAGCTCTTTTTGATTTAGGGGAAAGTAGGGTAATGCCGCTCAGCGGGTAATCCCTATCACTCAAATATCTCTAAATAGAATAGAATTAAAAACGTGCGATCGGTACCGGCACTTAGCGAACTTCATCGTAAGTTCCCAGTAAGAATATAGTAACCGCCGGAAGGAAAGTATTTTTGTGTCCTCGCGTTATTTGTTTGCAGTTGCTTTATTATAAAATTCTACAACATCTAACTTAAAGGTAAGTGTACATTCTCATTTCCAAATGTTAACTCACTCAATATGTCTACAAAATATATACATTTAGCTGCACGTTCATGCTTTTATTTATTTTTGTCGTGCGTTGTTACGCAAAATATAATGCATTAAAATCCAACATGGCTATGAAGGGTAATGTCGCTCACGTGGAATTCCAGAAGTAGTTTTTCCAGTGTGCTACTTCTTTACGATTTCAAAGATGTAGCGACAATAAAAAAACCTGAATTTAAAAAAGTAGCCCACTGGCAACACAGTCCAGAATTGCTACAGGATGAAAACCACGAACAAATGCTTAGTTTAACCCTTTCCGGCATAGTGGGTCGTGGGTTTGCTGCACAATATGTGGAAAGTGATCGCATATAGCCTGCTGTGGCGTGAATAGCCCACACAACTACATATGTGACTTTTCTCGTACGTAAATGTTGTATTCAAATTTTGAGCGCCATTACCCTACCATGTCGGGCATTTCCACTCAATCGATGGTTAATTAAATAAAACGATAAAACAAATTCCTAAACTTTTATGCAAATTGGTTGGTTGCACACAGTTCCTTATGCTTTGGACTTATACTGAGTTAATAAAATATTGATTGTTTGTGTAAATTTGACTAGCTATTCATATTTTCCTTTAAGTGAACGGCATTACCCTACTTTCCCCAAATGCTCTTGTGTTAATTATATTTGGATGGAAAAACGACCTGTTTAATTTTCTTCCTGTTTTCCATCCTTGTATCGACCAATATATATGTTCGATTGACAATAAAGGAAATTGTGATTTATAAACAGACAGGTTGTCAAAATGAACGCATTTTATTCAACGAATATGCTACTGCCCATTGTAGTAGTACTCTAATCTGAACTTGAGATAATAAAAACAAGTAGAATTGATACAATAAGTAACATAATACTCAGACTTTAAACTGATTTAAACAGCTGTGTTTCATTAGAACAGTGCAGTATAGGGCGTTGTGGTATTTCGTTACTAACTGAGATTAAAGAAAAAAAATCTTTCGAATTTTTAAGAGAAAATTTTGTTGCTTTATTCGGTCCCCAAACGCATGCTCCACTGGCTATTAGGCAACAGGGGATATACAGGGTGAACCAAGAGTCTTGCCCTGTTTATAATAATCCATTAAAAATTAACCGTTTGTATGATAACACTACCCAACAAAAAAAATATTTTTGTCAGTTTCCTGGTTCTAGATAGTCAATTCTTACTAATTTTGGGTTGAGAAAAACGAATATGTAAATGAAAATTTTTTATTAGCTCTTGTTTTCAAGATACAATACAACCCATTGGAGAACGACACACAACATCCCGCACATCGATTTAAAAGTAAATTGAAGAAGAAAAAAAAATCCTATGTAATAAATACAATACAATAGGGATGTTTCATTAAACAATGTTCATTTTTCAGAAAGCAGTGGTTGTTTTTAACCTATTCTTGCAAACGTTTCCTTTTGTATTGCCTCTTGTATGTCAACGCCGCGCCGGAGCATCTCTTGTAACAGTCCAGCAGTAGTCGGCCAGCATTGACTCATCCCAACGACCCGGATATCTGCGTTCCATTACAGAAATATCTTTGTAAAACCTTTCACCGTGCTCATCGCTTACAGCTCCACAGTTTTTAGGGAAAAATCAAGACGAAAGTGGAGGAAATGAAGTTTCAGAGACATGTTGCATCCAAGGTCATGGTACTTTTGTAGGAGTTCTTTCACCAAGTGTTGGTAGTTCTCGGCTTTTCTGTTGCCTAGAAATCTTCGCACCTTCTCCTTTGAAGGCTTCCCAGGCAGCTTTCTCTTTCTCTTCCAAAACTTTATCAAAAGCAGGGTCCTTCCTTATTGTGCGTATTTGAGGGCCTACAAAGATTCCCTCTTTAACCTTTGATTCACTCAGTCTTGGAAATTTCGCTGTAAGGTACTGGAAAGCCTCTCCATCCTTGTTCATGGCTTTCATGAAGTTCTTCGTTAATCCCAGCTTAATGTGCAGGGTTGGAAGCAGAATTTTTTTGGATCAACTAGAGGCTCATTTTGGACATTTATTTACCTGGGATTTAGATTTCTTGAAGGCTGTTTGTCTTTTGAGTAGTGAGAGTTTCTATCTGGATTGTCCCACAAGCACAGAAAACAGCAGTACTTGGTATAGCCTAATTGCATTCCCAGGAGTAGAGCAATTACTTTCAACTCACCACAAATCTGCTATTTATGATCCTCGTATTTGATTGACTCGAGAAGTAATTTCACATTCCCGTAAGTTTCCTGCATGTGAATGGAATGTCCAGTGGGAATGGAAGGAATAATGTTGCCGTTGTGTAGTAAGACTGCTTTCAAACTAAGTTTGTAAGAGTCTATAAATAACCTCCACTTCCGTGGATCATGGGTTATGTTCGTGGAATTCATCAAACCATTAACATCAGTACAAGCAATAAAATGTTCTTTCTTCTCAAAGAAATGAAGAAGATTCTTATGACGAGTCCTGTATTCTGTGATCTTGACATCTGGTTGGAGTCATTGCTTCAGTCAAGATGCCAGAAGCTCTGCTTTCTCCTTTGGCAAGGCAAGATCTCTTACGAAATCATTCAATTCTGTCTGATTTAGCCTGTGAGGCTAATTCAAATCTTCTGCCTTGAAATCTGGGTCATGGGAAGTTCCAGGTCTAGTGACGTCTTCTTCTACAGCATCATCCTTTTCAATCTCATAATTTTGAGGTTGTTCAGGAATTGGCAGATTAACCGAGTGAGAAACGGGCCGAATGGCTGATGGAACACTGGGATACTGTACTGATTCCTTCTTTTTTGTCCAACCTCGATTCATGACGGCGTCATGCAGAAATAACAATTGTCAGCGGGGTTTGTTTGTTGGCTCACGCCAAATCATGGGTACAGCAAACTTCATTCTTCGTTTCTTTCCATTCAGCCACTCTCGCAGTCTCACTGAGCAAGATTTACAACAAACATGTGGGGTCCATGGTTTATCCTGGTCACCTACCTTCACACCGAAGTAATGGAAGTAAGCTGTCTTTACAACTGGGCTAATGGTTCGCTTCTGGGCTTCAAAAGTTATTTCACCACAGATGTAACAAAAGTTGTTGACGGCATTAACACACTTCCGTGGCATTCTGATCTGAAAGAAGAAAATTTTAAATTTTAGTTTGAGTGATTAATTCTAAAATAACAAGTATTAAAAAAATAGTTTTTAAATCGTAATTCGATTTTAAATTGTCAAATTTATTATTATTTTTTAATTTTTGTATTTGAAAGCCCACATTTTTCTGAGAAAAAAAGAAAATTTTAAACTTTAGTTTGAGTGATTAATTCTGAAATAACAAGTATTAAAAAAATAGTTTTTGAATCGTAATTCAATTTTAAATTGTCAAATTTATTATTTTTTTAAATTTTTGTATTTAAAAGCCCATATTTTTCTGAAAAAAAGATACCAAGCGTGTTAATAGACATCCACTACACCTGTTGAAATTGCAAGCTCTATGATCAAAATGTCAGAAATCGTAATTGAAATATAGCCTCAAAACAGCAATTTGTACTGGTTTTAAACTCCAAAGTGGCCTTAAAGATTTGAAATTTTATTCAAAAAGTCAAATAGAGTTATGGATACCTTCGATTAGACTGATACAGTTGATATAATTAAATTGCTTACCTTTAGTTGTCAGGGGAATAGCAGAGAATGTCACTTGAATCGTGCACTGTTATCTTTTTTCGTTCCACTGATGCTCTCATCGTTCAAAAGACGGTCGGTCCCAGGGAAAGTGCTTATATCTGCTGCGGAAAAAGAACGTCAAAAAGGTTCTACACAGAGAATGCAGTTGAGGGGAATTACAGCTATTAGGAGTAGTAGCTTCCGAACATTCGATTTCCCTTAAAACAGCCATAAGTGAGATTTCTCAAGTTGGTTCCTATCTTGAAAACAAGAGCTAATCTCAACTTTTTATGTTAATTTTCGTGTTTAGCGAGACAAAATACTTCGGAAATAACTATTTTTAATCCCGAAACATTTTTTATGTTGGGTAGTGTAATGTAACTTGATATATCATTGGATAGGTTAGTTTCAGTAGTTTTTTTTGTGCCATAGATGGCGCGATTGCTCCTTCAAGAGTGAATCGGGGAACGAGGACTTTATAAGGAAGACATTTTCGGCCGAAATGGTGTCGATTCCAGAGAAAGCTCAATGTGTGTTTTGGTTTCACGAAACGCAATCGCCCATTGATGTTCAGCAAACATTTCTATGTTGTTATGGATGCAAACCTCCTGATACAAAATCAATAAACCGATGGTATGACAGGTTTAAAGAAACAGGCAGCGTTGCTTCACTTACACTAGGCCTGCCACTTCTGTGCAGATCAGCAACGCTACCTGTTTCTTTAAACCTGTCATACCATCAGTTTATTGTTTTTTCATCAGGAGGTTTGCATCCTTAACAACAATAGAAATGTTAGCTGAACATTAATGGGCAATTGCGTTTCGTGAAACCAAGACACACATTGAGCTTTCTCTTGAATCGACACCATTTCGTCCGAAAAGGTCTTCCTTATAAAGTCCTCGTTCTCTGTGTCACTCTTAAAGGAGCAATCGCGCCATTTATGGCACACAGAAAACTACTGAAACTAACCTATCCAACGATACATCAAGTTACATTATCATACAAACGGTTAATTTTTAATGGATTATTAGAATTAGGACAAGTCTTTCGGTTCACCCTGTACTTTCAGTTCTCTTAAACTATATAGCTAGTGCAGCGCCGTCTTTATGAGAAGGCCAACAAGTCATGGACTTAACCCCCCCTTCCTCCCGGCCGAACAAAATAGTCTGAAGTTTTAAATTGTGAAAATTTTGGTTATCATGCTTTTCCTTTAAATGGAAAATGTGTACATTTAGAAATCAAAGATTTTCTAATGAACAGTTATAGATTAAACTCCTTTTTTTTAATTATTGTTGTTGTTATGATCATTAAAAATAATTGTAAGATGTTATGCTCAGAATGATGTTTTTATCATACTTTGCTGTAGAATTTTAAGTAAAATATATGTCATCAACAATCATTTTACTATAGGTCGATAAGAATAGATTAGGAATATGAAAAAATTCCCTTTCGTAACAACGAGATAGCTTATCTGAAAACAATAGTGTACTTTAAGTTCTAAAAAAATGGTCATACATTAATTTGTATGAGCCCTTCAAGAATCAAATGTGTATTCTGTTTTACAATAACAAAGTAGTTATAGCTCCCGACGAAAAATCAATATAAGTTATACCTGAATACGGAAAATCAACATAGGTTAATTAGTAAGGAGCACTTGAAAATCCATCGGAAATAGAATATTTCACGAGTCGGTTTATACCGAATCCGAAAATTATGTTTCAAGTCAACCTGATACCCGTTCCAAACACGACAAAAAAAATTTGACCTCAAATCCGACACGAACGTCCCCCAAAATGGTTTTTTCGACCCGAAACCCGACACTATTCAATTCGAAACCGATCATAATCTAAAATACTTAAACTAAAGCCCGAATCGAAACCAAAGTTAAAGAAATTTAATCTAAAATTTTAATCTTACATCGTTTGGTCACCGTACGTCTCAGCGATTATTTTCATTCCATTCGTACCACTTTAAAAAAAAAATACGTCTGCCGTATACTAGGATATTTTAAAGAGCTATCTAATACAAAGAAACATTTTTGAAAATTGTGATAATATTGAACATAGAAGTAATTGTCAGACCTGGCCCGTAATGAAAAGGTTAATGCAGTTATGCAAAAATAGCTTACAATTATATATTTAACTGAATTTTATTATTATGGAGAAAAATGAACATATGAGGACGTCAGTTTTAAAACTCGTCTTATAAAAAAAAAAAAAAAAAAAATCGTGTTTTTTCCATCAATCTATTCTACTGGTAAACCTGCACTGAAAAAACACTACAATCTGCGAAAAACTAGTTTTATTGCATATTTCTGGCATTGTAAAATCTTTGTTTACAATGAAAAACAATGGACGTAGCTAGAGGTATTTTGCGTTTTCGCAAAATTGAATTTTCTCGATAAGGCGAGTTTTGAAACTATCGTCCTCATATATACTCAATAATATTCTAATACATACATTTTTATCTGAAAAAATACTCTTGGTTGTCTTTTTAAAAATCAAGTCAAACCGAACCCTCACTCGCTAAGAAAACATGTTGGAAATTGCAGGTCAAACGTGGCAAATGAGGTGCGTTCGTACTATAACTATTTTTATAAATATTTTTTGCACCGCATATTGTACCGAATGTATATTTTAGTGCATATCAATTTCACTTTGTCGAAAGGCTGTAACATCATTAAAATGCACTTGAAATAATTTTTTCCCATTGGCCGTAATGTAACGGAAAACTTTTGACTACCCCTGTAATTACACAATACATCCGATTGTCATAAAATTTGAAATGACTCGACAAAATTTTCCCAGAATTATATATTTAAAATTTCAGACCATTCGGTAGGGTAGTTTTTGCTGTGTTATATGCGGACGGACAGACTGACAGACGGACCGAACGACGACTATAGGTGGTAACCGTATTTATATAATTAAGAACGCACCTAAAACTGAACGTCAAACTGATCTGATTCGAATCGCGTGTCATTTCAAGTTTGGATAAAATATGGTTACTCGATTCGATGCAGGACTCTAATCTGAACAAATGCTAACGAATACATTCAGACGGTCTAGCCTAATACAGAAAAAAAAGCACAGAGGCGGGAAAGATTTTCTGACATTTCGCACAAAAACTGATAATATATATATATATATACAACATATTTCAAGAAAATGCAAAAATCAGTCAGAAAAAAAAATCCCTGTTGTTTTTCGGTAATTAATTGAAAAGATTACTTATAAAAAATTATTGTAGAATGCAAAACAATTATAAAAGTTTTTGTAAGCTTAAAGTGTGTAGTTTTTGAGAACATTAGAAAAAGGTGTTATGAGCTTTGATGACATATCATTTTTATAGAAAACTACTTCTTAACCTTGCAATTCATTCAAATAAGTTCACATTTCTCCTTAATTAAGTGCGCTTTAATTTTTATTTTTAAAGAAACTAATGTTTATGAAACTTTGACAAAGCCATTTAATCTGTTGATAAAGGAATTACACGCTTCAGATAAATTTAAGAAAAGCAATTATGCAAACTTCAATGCCTACCATGATTACTTTAATAAGATAAGAACAATTGGAAGGAACTTTTTTGTTCTTTCAATTTGTTAGGACGCCATTACAAAAGTGCGTAATTTGTGCAATGAAATGAAGTATTTTTTTTTGTTTTGTTTTGATAGCAAATACAATAAGTAGAAAGTTTTTAATTATAGGAAGCTATATTATTAGATTTTTTTAATTGTTGATAGAATCATTCTTTCCTTATCATAATACTAATAATCGAAAGAAAATATGGAGAACCGTCGATGTGGTGAAAAGGAAAATCTCTCATATTAATTAATATTTTATTTAATAAAAATCTATTATAGAGTATTTAAAACGTTTCATGTAAAAAATTGCCAACTCATTTAACCCTTTATATCCCAAATTTTGATTTCATGAAAATTTCCTGTTCTAAAGCATTTTTCGTGAATTTTCGAAACTACATTAGGGGATTTACACAATCATTTAACAAATTTTAGAAGGATTTTTCCAATTTATATTAATTAAATTTGAATTTATAGGGATCTTGGGCTATATTTATAACTTCAGTCAAATCTTTTATTTAAAATATTTGATTAGTAATTTATTGATTTATGACATGTACACGTACAGTCGTGGGAAAAAAAAGTAAACACCCCCTACTAACTCCTCAACAAATTATCGTAGATGAAAGTTACTGGTACCGGAGGATTGGAAATAAAGTCTACTTTTAAATGATGTATATAAAATTTGCTTAGGGGGGCATCTACATATTAAAACGAATCCAAACTTCATTTTTTTCAATGGCAATACCCAAATTTAACGAGACATTTCAAATCTTCTGTTCAAACTATGCCTAGAAACCAAATTTCAAGTCATTTGAATGATAAGTTTTTGAATTATAGACATTCAAAATTTAGCGCTTCAAATGTTAAATTACATTTTCATATTTTTATTTATATCTCCTGAAATTATGCTCCTAATGTGCTAAATTTTTGTGTAGCAATAATACTAATATACCCAAATATAAATACTTTGAATTTGAAATTTTTATAAATTTATGGTATGAACTATGAATTATGAAATTAATATTCGAAAAAATTATGAATTGCAACCTGCAATTTTTTTGATGAATTTAGATTTATTAAGTCCTTCTTTATGGAAATCCAAAATTTTACAATTTTTTATTCCAAGTAGTTTTCAAATTATGCTTAAAAAACTGCAAAATGATGGTTTAAGGGGCCGTCCATGATAGAAGTGACTAGATGTTTTGAAATTTCTTATGCTGTCCTGCAATCTAGCAGGATTCAATGACTGCTTGTGTGTCGCTTAAGGTGCCTTGATCAAGAAGGTGGCTCTCTCGGTTAACAATCAAGTACATCCCTTAGATACATCCCTTAAAATACATTCGTTTAAAAATAATTCATTTCTCGGAAACTTATCGTACGAATTGCATAAAAATGTGTTTTTAGGCTAATTGAAGGATGTAGAGTTCACTTATGCTGTCAGAATTGTGTACTGCTATTGAAAAAAACAAAGTTATGGTTCGTTTTAATATGTAGATGCCCCTCCCCCACCCCCATAAGCAAAATTTATATACATCATTTAAAAGTAGACTTTATTTCCAATGGTTCGGTACCAGTAACTTTCTTCTACGATAATTTGTTGAGGAGTTAGTATGGGGTGTTTACTTTTTTTCCCACGACTGTACATATATAATGTACTCTTACAATAGAAATATAGAAATACTTCCTAACTGAAACTTTTCCCGCCCAACCTTCCAAGGTCAAGAAAGTTGAAAAGATGTAGATGAAAATGAAACCATCCTTTTAAATATATTTTTGTTTTAAGCAACCAATAATGCTTTTGGATTAAGATAAAGTAAAGTACTATCTATAACTCATTCTATATTGTTTTACTACTAGTCGATGTATTAAATTAATTGTATAACAAGTTAGTTTAATTCTACTTTAAAGTACCATCGGGATATAAAGAGTTAAACTAGATACCTCTGGAGGTGCCTTGCCAGGTGAAGGTCTCGTCATCTGATCAAGGTTCTAAATTACGAGACCAACTTGAGTAGCAATGTGCAGGTGCCAAACAACAGGATATAACGTTAAGTAACCGGCAAAACAAAGTATACACAAACGAGCAGTAGGCACTGCAGACAGGCTGACGATCCAGGCAATGATGTCAGGTTTATTGGCGCTTCACGGCGATTAGGCGGTCTTACGCCCCGATGCCAGGTATTAAACCCGTGAAGCTGGGGCAACCCGGCAGGTAGGGGCCTGGTCATCGGTTAGAAAAAAAGAAAATAAAAGGGTTAAACTTGCTCACTTATTTAACTTATTTACACTTTGAAAAAAAATAATAAAATACGAGTACTTCACGGAAATAAAATACCCACAAATATTGATTTATTTAGTAAATTTCTGTGGCAGTTTGTCTTAAAAAACTTATGAAACCATGAAAGAATGCAAAGCCACTATAAATCTTTTTGCGATTTTAATGAATACGATTAATCTGAAAGCAAGAAAACAACAAGGAAGAAACAACGAAAAAAACTATTACCAGCTTTGATGACATATTTTCTTTTACAGAAATCTACTTATTAATCTCGCAATTTATTCAAATATGTTTAGATTTCTGCTTAATTACTTTCCTTCTCTTTACTTTTAAAAGCAGCGAATAATTGTGAAACTTTGAAAAAGTCACTTAATCTATTGATAACGAAATTATACGCTTAAGATTAAATTTAAGAAAAAGTAATTGTGATAACTTGAATACATAAGTTCTTTAATAAGATAAAAACAACAGGAAAGAACATTTTTATTCTTTCAATTAGTTAGGATGTCATTACAAAAGTGCGTCAACTGTGAAAGGAAATAAAGTAATTTATTTATTTATTTATTTACTTTGATAGCAAATTCATTATTAAGTAAAAAGTTTTTAATTATATGAAGTGGATTATTAAATTTTTATAATTGTAGATAAATGCATTTTTTCCTCATCATAATGATATAACAGATAGAAAATATGCAAAACAGCCGATGTGGTGAAAAAGAAAAACGCTCATATTTATTAATTTTTTGCTTCAAAAAATCTATTATAGTCATGGGGCCAGTGATATCGAAAGTTCCGTGATCGCAGAATTGAAAAAAATAATTATTTTAAATCGATAGTAAAAAGTCATACGAACAAAATAAGCTAGTTATGACTAGGTTTGACAAGCCGAAAATACGTTTAGTTAAATTAATTATTATTGAAAATCTATGATTATTTACAGTTATCGCGGAAAGACACTGCTTGCGTCCAGACGCGAAATAAAGAAGCTACCGGCAAAAATTCAAAACAAAATAAGTGTGAAATGTTATCGCGGTACGTTCACGCCGGCGCGGTGGGTCACACTCGAGTGTCTCAGAGCCGTCAAGTCTCCAGCTTTTTGGATACATTTTAATACAGAAAATGTTGTTTTATGGAATTAAAACAATTAGGCGATTTAAAGGAACAACATTTTCTCTAAAATAATAGTGGTGTGCAAAAAGCCGGAGACTTCACAACTCTGAGACAGTCGAGTGCGACCCACCCCGCCGGCGTGAACGTGTTAAAGTAGGTATGACAGATTTATCCGGCAGAATAAAGTTTGCCATACCAAGTTTTTCTGAAAGAACACAAAATTAGGTGTTGTCAGATTGGGGATTTTGTCCCCATTTTGGGAGATTTTGAGCCTCCAGGGGACATTTTTGGGGACAAGTAGTTCGTGAGGAAATTTTTGGGGACATGAGTATTTTTGGGGAAAAAACTTGGGGAAAATTTTCATATTTCACGTAAAGTTTACTTTTAGTCATCTGACAACACTGGATCTGTCTCAAACTCGATTACTTAGAAGAAGCGAAAATAAAATATAGAAATCGCAAGTATGCATCCTTATTCTCGTGATAGTGTTCATTATTTAAACATTACAGCTTACGCATATTACAGGTGATTCAGGAGCTGTCTTAATCCCAGCCCATCCAAATTTCGAGACCTTATCGTGCGTCAGATTTTCCTAGTCACTGAAGACAGACTTACACATACACCTTTCTTTTATTATTATAGAATGATATAACAGAAACAGAAACAATTTTATAAAAAAAAATTTAAGCGGGCTTCAGGGAACAACGTTTGAGCTTTTTGAAGACACCTGTTGCATACTACAACAATCACATAAGAAACATATTTGAAAGCATTCAAACTCAAACAAACGTAATGACATGCTAAAAAAATCCTATTAATAAAAGTTTCTTAGAAAATAACTCAATATGCATATTTGTCGGAATTCAGACAGAAGTAGGTGATGCCAATATCATCTCGGATTCATTCAAATACCAACTGATTAAAGGTGTAAAGCTTGAAAAAGCTATTGGCACAAGTGTAGATGGAGCTAATGTAATGATCATTCACTGGCAATAATGTTAAAAACAAGCATAAAAGAACTCTCCATTTTAAAATGTATCTTTTATTATTTTTATTTAGCTGCCGAATATGCACGCAAAATTCTGCAGAGTTTAAAGGTTTATTTTTTGTAAATGGAGAATTATTTAAAAAAAAAAAAAAAAAAAAAAAAAAAAAAAAAAAAAAAAACGGCTTGATTTCGGAAAAAATTTCGAACTTAAATTAGTTAAATATTAATTTCTTCTATCTTCAATAGAAGAAAGTATTGTAATCGAAATTGTTTTCGACGGATTTACACGTTTTAGGGGTCAGAGATCCCCAAAAACATGTTTATAGGAAATATCTGTCTGTCCGTGTGTCTTTCGCCATTGTTCCACCGAAAAGTGTATGAAGTTATGGATAGAATTGAACTAAACATTTTTTTTAAGTTTTTGGCTATAGCAAGCAGGTTCTTCCCTAATTTGAAAAAATCCGCCTGAAAGGGGCGCTGTAATAGTGATTTTTGTGCGATTTTGAATATTGTACCATCGAAAAGTGTATGAAGTTATGCATAGAATTGAACCAATTTTTTTTTAAGTTCTTGGCTAAGGCAGGCAGGTTCTACCTTAATTTGGAAAAAAGCCACCGGTAGGGGGCACTGTAATAGCGATTTTTGTGCGATTTTCAATATTGTACCATCGAAAAGTGTATGAAGTTATGGATAGAATTAAATCAAATTTTTTTTGTATGTTTTTGGTCATGGCAAGAAGGTCCTGCCTGAATTTGGAAAAATTCCGCCGGAAGGTGACGCTGTAATAGCGATTTTTGCGTAATCTTCTTAATTTTTCGTAGATCTATTGTACACCAGCGGCTCGTGAATCGACGGGAACTTCCCATCCTGATAAGCCGACTATTTGCGAACAGCTGATATACAACAGTATAACGAAAAACTAATGGTTTTAATAGATATCATGATCGAAATTAACTCGTTTTTACTCCGATTAATTGACTGAAGCAGAAATTTAAGATGAAAGTCAAAGCTGATATAGTACTGAACTAATAAAAATGAAATATTGACATGTGTAACGACATTTTGAAATATTAAAAGATATGAGATAGAAGAAAGTTTTGGGACTGGCACATCCAACTAGTTTTTCATAGTGTAAATTGAAAATTGAAAATTTTGTTTTTTAAGTAGAAAATGAGTGGGGGAATTTTTCGAAAAAAAAACACTGATTAGGGGCAAATTTCAAAAATTTTGAGGAAATTGACTTACGACTATCTGGCAACACTGAGTCAAAACTTTCTATAAAATGCTCTAAGAGTCATCAATATCCGCGATAACGTAAAAAATTATACTTTTTAATAATAATTAATTTAATTAAACATATTTTCGGCTTGATAAACCTAGTCACACCTACACTGTAAAAAAAAAAATCTGTAAAGTTACTAAAGTTTTTTTAGGAAACTGGGATTCCGAGAACTTTTTATGTAACGGCAGCAACAAAAATGCATGTAACAGACACACTTTTGCGCCGAAAATCAAGAAATCTGTAAGGTTACTAAGAATATTTTAGGAAACTGGGATGCCTAGAACTTTTCATGTAAATGCAACCAGAGTTACAGATAAAATTTTTGTAAGATTACTGTAATTTTAGCAGATTCATTTGTAAAGTTACAGCTTTCTGTAGCTTTACAAAAACTAGTTTTGTAGATTTGCAGCTTTTTTTGTAGAGTTACAGATGAAAGTTTAGTAAGCATGTAACTTTACATCTGTAGAACTACAGATTTTTTTTTACAGTGTAGCTCATTTTTTTTTTCGTATGACTTTTTACGATCGTTTATATAAAAATTATTCAATTCCGCGATCACAGGACTTTCGATGTCTCTGGTTCCCAGATTATTATAATGTACTAGAAAGATAGCCCGTCAAAAATGACGGAATATGAGATACAAAGATATTCAACAAATGTGCAAGAATGTGAGTTTTTCTTGCTTGTTCCGCCGTGATAGATAAAAATAACAGATTTTAAAAACAAAACTCATTTATGAAAAACTGTAATACAGTAAAAGACCACTAATCCGCACAGCTTGCTTACAAGTGTTGTGTGGATTTAAGGTTTTTTGCGGATTACAGGTCATGTCTATATTATAAAATTAGATGTATGGCTTCTTTATGCTAAATAAACTGTATAAATATTGAAAAAATGCGTGTGTATATGAAATGAAACAGCGAATAGGTTGCCAGAAAATATGTTGCCAATTTTCCTTTTTCGCCAAGGCCCTTAAAGTGGAAAAGTACCAATAATTTAATTTTTGTATCCGACTATATAAAGTGCGGTACTTTTCCGGTACAGATGCCTTGGCGTACTTTTTTAAAGTTTGTTATAATTTGGGTTTCAGAAGTGAGGTTTTTTGCCAAATGATGTTGCTAAATTTCATTTTCTCTATCTCGCCAAGGCCCCTATACTGGAAAAGTACTTAAAGCACAGTAAAATCAGACAGTACAGCGCCGTCTATTGGCTGTTATGTTATTAGTAGCATTGGGATGAAGATGGAAAGACGTACATTTTCGTATCTTGCACTTTAAATTCTCACCCATACATTTTGAAGAAAAAAAAAAGTTAAAAGCGCGGAGTTTAAATTAAATTGCGGTGACCTCGATTATGGAATATTAATGGTTTTAAATGGGATTTCGTCAAATTAGCCAGCTATCGCCAAGCTGGCTTCATATATGACAACTTATTTTTGTAGCCAAATTTGGCGATATTTCGTCAAATTTGGCTATATTTCGCCAAGTTGGTCAACATTTGGCGCTACCCCTGCATTAGTATTTTCCAACAATTACTCATTACAATGAGGCGGTCCTACCGGAATTGTGAGGGACACACAGAGACTTGAATTTTATATAAATAGATTACAAAATCTTTTATGTAAAAAAACTACCAACTCATTTAAACTTGTTCACTTATTTAGCACATTTACATTTGAAAAAATAATAAAATACTTCATACATTTGGAAAAATAATAAAATGCTTCATACATTTGGAAAAATTATAAAAGGAAAAGATCAATTTAAAATATAATACTCACAAATAATAATAAATTTCTGCCACAGTTTGTCTTATAAAAACTTTTCAAACTATGAAAGAATGCAAAACCACTATAAATCTTTTTGAGATTTTAATGGATACGATTAATCTCAGAGCAAGAAAACAAGAAGGAAGAAACAACGAAAAAAAGTATTACCAGCTTTGATGACATATTTTCTTTTACAGAAACCTGCTTACTAATATCGAAATTTATTCAAACATGTTTAGATTTCGACTTAATTACATTCCTTCTCTTTACTTTTAAAAGCAGCGAATAATTGTGAAACTTTGAAAAAGTCATTTAATCTATTGATAACGAAATTATACGCTTGAGATTAAATTTAAGAAAAAGTAATTGTGATAACTTAAATACATAAGTTCTTTAATAAGATAAGATCAGCAGGAAAGAACATCTTTATTCTTTCAATTAGTTGGGATGCCATTACAATAGTGCGTCAACTGTGAAATGAAATAAAGTTTTTTTTCCTTATTTATAGCAAATACATTATTAAATAAAAAGTTTTTAACTATAGGAAGCTACATAATTAGGTTTTTTAAAATTGTTTATATATGCATTTTTTCCTTTCATAATGATATAATAGATAGAAAATATGCAAATCAACTGATGTAGTGAAAAGGAACATCTCTAATATTTGTTACATTTTTGCTTCATAAAAATCTATTATAATCCTGGGGACAGTGATATCAAAAGCCCAGTGATCGCGGAATTGAAAGGATTATATGTACATCGATAGTAAAAAGTCATACAAAAAAATGAGCTAGGTATGACTAGGTTTGACATGCCGAAAATACGTTTAATTAAATTAATTATTATTAAAAAGCTATAATGATTTACAGTCATCGCGGAAAACCGACACTTGGCCAACGTCCAGATGCGAAATAAAGCAGTTACCTGCAAAAATTCAAAGCAAAATAAGTGTGAAATTTTATCACTGGCCGCTTACTTAAAGTAGGTATAACCGAATTTTCTGGCACAATATAGTTTGCCATACCAAGTTTTTCTGAAACAGCACAAGATTTTCTATAAAGTGCTCTAAGAGTTGTCAATTTCTTATATAAACATTATTCAATTCCGCGATCAAGGAGCTTCTGATGTCACAGGCACCTGGATTATTATAAAATATTACAAAAAATTTATGTTAAAGACTAACAAGTCATTTAAACTTGTTCACTTATTTAACTCATTTACATTTGGAAAACTAATAAAACACTTGGAAAAATAATAAAATACTTCATACATTTGCAAAAATAAACTAGTTGGATGTGCCAATCCCAAAACTTTCTTCTATCTTATACAACTTAATATTTCAAAATCTAGTTTCACATGTTAATACTTCAATATTATTAGTCAATACAATACCAACTTTGATTTTTATCTTAAATTTCTGCTTAAGTCAATTAAACGTACTAAAAATCTAGATTAATCTAGTTAATCTAGATCATGACATTTGTTAAAATTATTAGTTTTTCCTTATTCTGTTGTTATCAGCTGTTTGCGAATAGCCGACTTAGCAGGAAGCGAGTTCCCGCCGCTGCACGAGCCACCCATGGACAATAGAACTACGAAAAAGTCCTTCCGGCCAGTACCGGGAGGAAGAGGTAGCTTTCATTTTCCTTATTTTAAAAAAGCCAACTTATATTATTCAAACACACGAAGCTCAATTTAGTGGAAACCGAATATAGGAGATTCAATATTAATTTTTATCAATACTAAATCATTATGAATGAGAATTTCGCGAAATTAGTCAGCTTTATCCAAGCTGCTTTTATTTAAACTAACTTATATTTGGCTGCCAAATTCGGCGATTTCTTAAATTTCCAGCCATTTTAAGACAACATGGTGGATGAGGCTAATCAGTGAACTTGGTCGAGACCTTAGTATTGGCTGTGCACATGCTCACTCACATCGGAATCGGTTGATATATACGAGTGCTGTCGCAGGCAAAAAATAAGTTTTTCAAAATGTCACCCACATTAGAAATTGAAACTGCTATATCTGAGCCATTTTTTAAGATAAAGACAAACAAAAAATGCTCGTGAATGCTTATATCAAGGTCAAATACTTATGAAAGAAACCTTTTTCAATTTCTATTAGGTAGCTTTCTTTACAAAAAAGCTACATATTGCAGCCGTTCGGAGGAAAGCGATTTCAAAAAATTTTGGTATATTTTCATCGATCATGACCCCCAGACCCCGAAACCACCCTCCGTTCAAAATTGATATATATATATATATATATATATATATCTGACCTATGTCACACTGTAACTCCCGTAATTATGAACCGATTTCGATGTAATTCGGTGTGTACATAGTACATACCAATGTCTCGACCGAGTTCGTTGGCCAGCTTCATCCGCCATTTTGTTTCAAAATGGCGGCCATTTAAAATTTTTAAAAAATTTTAAAACTTGAAATGTGGTACCAAAAAATTAAAAATGGAAAAATATTTTTTTCTTATGTATTTAACCTTTATACAAAGATTCCGGAGCAGTTTTTGTTTCGTCTATATCTTAAAAAATGGCTGAGTTATAGCATTTTGAATTTCTAGTGTGGCTGACATTTTGAAACGTCCTGAAATTTGTCACGCGATAAAAGGCGTATTAATGAACCGATTTGGATGTAATTCAGTGTGTACATAGTACATACCAATCTCTCGACCGAGTTCGTTGGCCAGCTTCATCCACCGTTTTGTTTCAAAATGGCGGCCATTTAAAATTTAAAAAAAAATTTAAAACTTGAAATGTGGTACCAAAAATTTAAAAATGGAAAAACATTTTTTTCTTATGTATTTGACCTTTATACAAAGATTCCGGAGCAGTTTTTGTTTCGTCTATATCTTAAAAAATGGCTGAGTTATAGCATTTTGAATTTCTACGTGGCTGACATTTTGAAACGTCCTGAATTTTGTCACGCGATAAAAGGCGTATTTATGAACCGATTTGGATGTAACTTCGTTTATACATAGTACATACCAATGTCTCGACCGGGTTCGTTGGTCAGCTTCATCCGCCATCTTGTTTAAAAATGGTGGCCATTTAAATTTTAAAGAAAAATTTTAATTTGAAATGTGGTACCAAAAAATTAAAAATTGAAAAAATATTTTCTTCTTATGTGTTTGACCTTGATAAAAAGATTCGGGAGCAGTTTTTGTTTCGTCTATATCTTAAGAAATGGCTGAGTTATAGCATTTTGAATTTCTAGCGTGGCTGACATCTTGAAACGTCCTGATTTTTCTCACGTAATAACAGGCGTATTTATGAACCGACTTGGATGTACCTTGGTGTGTACATAGTACATACAAATATCTCGACCAAGTTCGTTGGCCGGCTTCATCCGCCATCTTGTTTCAAAATGGCGGCCATTTAAAAAAATTAAAAAATAAAAAAATTTAAATGAGATACCAAAAAATTGGAAAGTGAAAAAGATTTTTTTTGTATGTGTTTGACCTTAATACAAAGATTCCGGAACAGTTTTTCTTTCGTCTATATCTAAAAAAAAATGGCTGAGTAATAGCATTTTGAATTTCTCTTGTGGCTGACATTTTAAAACGACCTGATTTTTGTCACGCGATAACAGGCGTAATTATGAACCTATTTGGATGTAACTTGGTCTGTACATAGTACATACCAATGTCTCGACCGAGTTCGTTGGCCAGCTTCATTCGCCATCTTGTTTCAAAAGGGTTGCCATTTAAAAAAAATTAAATTTAAAATTCAAAATAAGGTATTAAACAATTGAAAAATGAAAAAGATTTTTTTATGTGTTTGGCCTTGATACAAAGATTCCGGTGCAGTTTTTGTTTCTGAAAATTTGTTCTTTTGTTTATATCTTAAAAAATGGTTGATTTATAGCACTTTGAATTTCTAGCATGGCTAACATTTTGAAACGATCTTGTAATTTGTCACGCGATAACACACGTATTCGCCTATTTCGATGTAAGAAGGCATGTGGATAGTATACATCAACACCTCGACCAAGTTCGCTGGCCAGATTCATCAGCCATCTTGTTTCAAAATGGCGACAATTAAATTTAAATTTAAAAAAATATATATATTTAAAGTGAGGTGCAAAAAATTTAGAAATTGAAAAAGGTTTCTTTCTTAAGTATTTGACCTTGATATAAGGATTCAGGAGCATTTTTTGTTTGTCTTTACCTTAAAAAATGGCTCAGATATAGCAGTTTCAATTTCTATTGTGGGTGCATTTTGAAAAATCTGATTTTTTGCATGCGACAGCACTCCTATATATTAACCGATTCCGATGTGAGTGAGCATGTGCACAGCAATTACTAAGGTCTCGACCAAGTTCACTGCTTAGCCTCATCCACCATGTTGTCTTAAAATAACAGGCACTTTAAGAAATTGCCGAATTTGGCAGCCAAATATATGTTACTTTAAAGAAAAGCAGCTTGGATAAACTGACTAATTTCGCGAAATTCTCATTCATTATATTGATAAAAATTAGTATTGAATCTCCTATATTCGGTTTACACTAAATTGAGCTTCGTGTGTTTGAATGATATAATTTGGCTTTTTTAAAATAAGGATTATGAAAGCTACCTCTTCCTCCCGGCACTGGCCGGAAGGACTTTTTTTTTTTTCACCTCACTTTAAATATAATTTTTTTTAATTTAATGGCCGCCATTTTGAAACAAGATGGCTGATGAAGCTGGCCAGCGAACTTGGTTGAGATATTGATGTATACTATCCACATGCCTTCTTCCATCGAAATAGGCGAATACGTGTGTTATCGCGTGACAAATACAAGATCGTTTCAAAGTGTTAGCCATGCTAGAAATTTAAAGTGCTATAATTCAATATTTTTTAAGATATAAACAAAAGAACAAATTTTCAGAAACAAAAACTGCTCCAGAATCTTTGTATCAAGGCCAAACACACAAAATTTTTTTTTTTCATTTTCCAATTTTTTAATACTTTATTTTAAATTTTAAATTACTTTTTTTTTTTAAATGGCAACCCTTTTGAAACAAGATGGCGAATGAAGCTGGCCAACGAACTCGGTCGAGACATTGGTATGTACTATGTACAGATCAAGTTACATCCAAATCGGTTCATAAATACGCCTGTTATCGCGTGACAAAAATCAGGTCGTTTTAAAATGTCAGCCACAATAGAAATTCAAAATGCTATAACTCAGCCATTTTTTTAGATATAGACGAAACAAAACCTGTTCCGGAATCTCTGTATTAAGGTGAAACACATACGAGGAAAATCTTTTTCATTTTCCAATTTTTTGGTATCTCATTTTAAATTTTAATTTTTTAAATTTTTTTAAATGGCCGCCATTTTGATACAAGATGGCGGATGAAGCTGGCCAACGAACTCGGTCGAGACATTGGTGTGTACTATGTACACACCGAATTACATCCAAATCGGTTCAAAAAATACATCTGTTATCACGTGACAAAAATCAGGACACTTCAAAATGTCAGCCATGCTAGAAATTCAAAATGCTATAACTCAGCCATTTTTTAAGATATAGACGAAACAAAAACTGCTCCCGAATCTTTTTATCAAGGTCAAACACATAAGAAAAAAATATTTTTTCAATTTTCAATTTTTTGGTACCACATTTCAAATTTAAATTTTTCTAAAAAATTTAAATGGCCGCCATTTTTAAACAAGATGGCGTATGATGCTGGCCAACGAACTCGGTCGAGACATTGGTATGTACTATGTATAAACGAAGTTACATCCAAATCGGTTCATAAATACGCCTTTTATCGCGTGACAAAATTCAGGACGTTTCAAAATATCAGCCACGCTAGAAATTCAAAATGCTATAACTCAGCCATTTTTTAAGATATAGACGAAACAAAAATTGCTCCGGAGTCTTTGTATAAAGGTCAAATACATAAGAAAAAAATATTTTTCCATTTTCAATTTTTTGGTACCACATTTCAAATTTTAAATTAAAAAAAAAATTTTAAATGGCCGCCATTTTGAAACAAAATGGCGGATGAAGCTGGACAACGAACTCGGTCGAGACATTGGTGTGTACTATGTACACACCGAATTGCATCCAAATCGGTTCATAAATACGAGAGTTACAGTGTGACATAGGTCAGATATATATATATATATATATATGGATATATATATATATATATATATATATATATATATATATATATATATCAATTTTGAACGGAGGGTGGTTTCGGGGTCTGGGGGTCATGATCGATGAAAATATACCAAAATTTTTTGAAATCGCTTCCCTCCGAACGGCTGCAATAGGTAGCTTTTTGTAATGAAAGCTACCTAAAACAAAAGAAAAGTATACAAAAATCGCAATCACAGAGCTTCTTTACCGCGCAATATTTCCAAATTCAAGGAGGACCTGTTGGCCAAAGTCAAAAACATGCACATAAAATTTGGTTTAATTGCATGCATAATTTTACACACTTTTCGATTGTACAATAAAGAAAGTGGCACAAACATCGCTATTACAGCGCCCCCCTTACGGCAGATCTTTTTCAAACTCATGGAGGACTTGCTAGTCATACCCAGAAACATGCACAAAAAATTTGGTTCAATTCAATGCATAACTTCATACACTTTTCGATGGTAGAATAATGAAAATGGCACAGGGATCGCAAGTATAGCGCCCCCTTCTGGCGGAATTTTTTCAAGTTCAGGGAGGACTTGCTTGCCATAGCCAGAAACCTACACAAACTAGTTGGATGTGCCAAACCCAAAACTTTCTTCTATCTCATGTATATTAATATTTCAAAATTTTGTTACAAATACCAATAATTTATTTTTATTAGTTTTATTAGTATTTTTATCAGAATTGTGCATAACTTCACACACTTTTCGATGGTACATTATTCCACAAAAATGGCACAGAAATCACTATTACAGCGCCTCTTTCCGGTGTAATTTTTCAACATTCAGGGTTAATCTTCTTGTCATGGTCAAAAGAATACACAAAAAAATTGGTATATTCTGTACATAACTTCATACACTTTTCGATGATGCAATATTGGAAATGGCACAAAAGTAGCACAAAAATCGCTATTACAACGCCCCCTACCGGCGAATTTTTTCCAAATTCAGGGAGAACCTTCTTGCCATGGCCAAAAATAAACACGAAAAATTTGGTTCAACTGTATGCATAACTTCATACATTTTTTGGCGGTACAATGGCAACACACGGCAGACGAACACACGGACAGATAGACAGACATTTTGTATAAACATGTTTTTTGTGATCTCTGACCCCTAAAACGTGTAAATCCGTCGAATACCGGAAGTCGAAAAAAATTTCGATTACAATACTTTCTTCTATTGAAGATAGAAGAAAGTAAAAATTTGGTTCAATTATATGCATAGCTTCATGCACTTTTCGGTGATACAATATTGAAAATGGTACAGACATCGCAATTAAAGCGCCCCCTTACGGCGGAATTTGTCCAAATTCAGGGAGGACCTTCGTGCCATCACCAAAAACAAACACAAACTAGTTGGATGTGCCAATCCCAAAACTTTCTTCTGTCTTATACATCTTAATATTTCAAAAACTAGTTACACATGTTAATACTTCAATATTATTAGTTCAATACTATACCAACTTTGATTTTCATCTTAAATTTCTGCTTCAGTCGATTAAACGAACTAAAAACGAGTTAATCTATATCATGATATTTGTTAAAAATAATAGTTTTTCCTTATTCTGTTGTCATCAGATGTTTGCGAATAGCCGGCTTAGCAGGAAGCGAGTTCCCGCCTCTGCACGAGCCATCGATAGACAATAGAACTACGAAAAATCAAGAAAAGTATACAAAAATCGCTGTCACAGAGCCCCTTTACCGCGTAATATTTCCAAATTCAAGGAGGAGCTATTGGCCAAAACCAAAAACATGCACAAAAAATTTGGTTCAATTGTATGCATAATTTTATACACTTTTCGATGGTACAATAAAGAAAATGTTACAAACATCGCTATTACAGCGCCCCCCCCCCCTTCCGGCAGATTTTTTTCAAATTCAGGGAGGACTTGTTTCCATAGCCAGAAACGTACACAAAAAATTTGATTCAATTCCATGCATAACTTCATACACTTTTCGATGGTACAATAATGAAAATGGCACAGAGATCGCAATTATACACTGTAAATTAAAATGTCTGAAATTCAGACACTTAAGTGTCTGAAATGGAGTGTTCAATTTTCAGACATTTTAAAATGTCTGAATTTTTTCAGACACTTTTTGCGTCTGAATTGCAGACACTTCAAACGTCTGAATCGCATCCATTTTCTTGTAAGCATCATACGTAGCCATGTTTGACCACGTTGAATCCTGGAAAAATATTTGGCTGTGGTCCTGCCCCTCCCCCCCCTAATACAGCCTTATTTTTTGGTGCTCTCAGTTTTGGTATACAATTTTCGTTACGCTGATAATTTAAATCTTTTACGACATTGTACTGATTACAATCAATATCTTGAACTTCAGGAGTAGAACAAGATTAAAAAACAAAAAATATTTATCTAAATATTAGATTTTTTAAATTTATTTTGTTTTTAATCTTATTTTACTTTAAAAGTTCAAAATATTGATTATAATCAGTACAATTTCGAAGCAGATTTAAAATATAAGCTTTACAAATATTGCACATCAAATTTGGGGGCACTACAGTCGTAGGGGGACGGGGCACTTCCCAGTTTGCCCATCCTTTAATCAAGAAGTACTTTTGCAAAAAACGCAACCCTGCATTATAATTGTCTAAATTGAGATGTCCGGTATTCGGGAGTATCCGTTGTGGAGGTTAATGGACATTCTCGAATAGCGAACACCTCTATTTAACGAATACTTTTTTAATCAGCAGACATACATATTTGTATATTTTTACCTCATAAAAGTGACATCTTCAATTATCGGACAAATTCCGCGGTCCCGAAGTGTTCGCTATTAAGGGCTTTTAAGGTACATAGATAAATATATATATTTTATAATCTTGTCCTACTCTAAAAGTTCAAAATATTTATTATATTCGGTTGAATGTGGAAAAAGATTTAAAATATCAGATGTACGAAAATCGCAAAAATCACCCCCCCCCCCCAAAAAAAAAAATGAAAACTCATAATTTAAAAATTAGATTTTTTAAAAAATATATTGCCACATAGGCAATTTTACATATACATCACTTGATAATCACAACAGCCATTTAAATATGAATAATGAAAATAAATAAATAAATATTCTACTTTAATAACATTGGGGAAAAAATGATTTTGGTATTTTGTTAAATATATTTGCGTTTTTAAACTTGTCCTACTCTAAAAGTTCAAAACTTTCATTATAATCAGTGCAAGATTTAAGATATCAGCTTTACGAAAATTTCATGCAAAATCACCCCCCCCCCCCCAAAAAAAAAAAAAAAATGAAAATACTTATTTAAAAATTATGTTTTTAAAAAATTTATATTTCCACATGGGCAAGTTTTTATGTAGATCAGGGGGTAATCACAAAAGCTATTCAACTATCAATAAAAACAAATAAGTACATATTCTATATTAAAAACATGAGGAAAAAATAACTTATGGTTTCCAAACTTCTTTCGTCTTAAATATATACAGTAACATCTGTCATTTTTGTATTTTTCGTATAAGTGCATATAAATAAAGTTACCACAATTTTAAATACGAAATCTAGTTATAGGTTTTTACTTTTTCCATTATAAATTTCAAATTACTTTTTTATTAAAAATAATAAAAAAATCAGTATTAGAGTTGATTACAAATCAAATACATATGTATATTTTTACAGGCAGCTTCATATAATAGACGAGTCTCATTTACTTTATTTATCTTTTTTTAATCTGCGGTTTTATGCCAGGAAGTAAGAAAGCATTAGGTAATCTTTCAAAGATTTTTTTTCTTTACTTCCTTGTGGCCGTCGTTTACTGTGAGATAAGAATTATCCATTGAAACTAAGAACTGACATTGAATATATAATTCGTAATAAAAAACAACGTCATAAGTTTAAAAATATATACTTCTAGAATTAGTGGGGTTTTTTGCGAACAGATTCAAAACTAATTAAATTTCATGCAGGATTTTGTTTAGTACAATAAATAAAATCATAAAATACACTAATTTTAGTACTATAAAGAAACTTACTTCAGTTGCTGCAAGAGGTAAGAAAAATTCCTCGATTTGAAATTTCAAAAACTACCCCAGTGAAGGAGAAGGGCTTGCATCATTTTAGTACGAAATTCCATAATATATCCGACTAGCCATATTTAAAGAATGAAATGTTTCATCCTCAAAATAGGACCCGTCAGACAAAAGTTTCTTTTTTTTGCTAGCTTCGACAGGACGAAGATGAATAACACAATATTATTGATATAAATTAATACGAATTAACACTAAGTCCATTGCACACGCTTTGTAGAATTTCCGGGAGTAATCTTCAAGCGTCGTCTACTTCTGTTCTGTGTCTATCCCGCCCTTATATGGACGACAGCTTCTAAGAGACATTTGATGTCAAGCACACACGTCAGATGTATGTATTCAATAAATAAATAATCCAAGTGAATACGAATTGAAATCACAGAACTTCACATTCCGCGAAAAACGAATTAAAATACACGCGTACATAAAAAAAAAACTACGTTTGAATTACAGCGTATACCAACTTTGAATGAAGACATCTAAAACGCATGCGCAACTGGCAGTGCCCAAGTGTCCCCTGGTGGTTATTGCGTCGGAAGAATCAAAACGTCTTAAATTAAGACACGTTTAAAGCAATGAAGTGTCTTAAAATAAGACGTTTGCGGATATTTTAAACATTATTCTCAGTTCGTTTACACCATGGTCATAGTCAGACGCTTATGTATCTTAAATTAAGACATCTATAGTGTCTTAATTTTCTGATTAAGACACTTAAGTGTCTAAAATTCTTTTTCATTCACATATGTGTCTAAATTTAAGACGCTTCTATTTGAAGTGTAGCGCCCCCTTCTGGCGGAATATTTTCCAAGTTCAGGGAGGACTTGCTTGCCATAGCCAGAAACATACACAAAAAAATTTGGTTCAATTATATACATAACTTCATACACTTTTCGATGGTACAATAATGAAAATGGTACAGACATCGCACTTATAGCGCTCCCTTCCGACGAAATGTTTCCAAATTCAGGGAGGACCTTCGTGCCTTGACCAAAAACAAACACAAAAAATTTGGCTTAATTCTATGCATAACTTCGTGCACTTTTCGATGGTACAATATTCAAAATCGAACAAAAATCGCTGTTACAGCGCCCCTACCGGCGATTTTTTTCCAAATTAAGGAAGGACCTGCTTGCCATAGCCAAGAACTAAAAAAAATTTTTTGGTTCAATTCTATGCATAACTTCATACATTTTTCTATAGTACAATATTCAAAATGGCACAAAATTCGCTATTACAGCGCCCCCTAGCAGCGAATTTTTTCCAAATTCAGGGTGGACCTGCTTGCCACAGCCAAAAACTTAAAATAAAAATTTGGTTCAATTCTATGCATAACTTCATACACTTTTGGATGATACGATATTCAAAATCGCACAAAAATAGCTATTACAGCGCCCCCTACTAGCAAATTTTTTCCAAATTCAGGGAGGATCTGCTTTCTGTAGCCAAAAACTTAAAATAAAAATTTGGTTCAATTCTATGCATAACTTCATACAATTTTTGATGGTACAATGGAGACAGACAGACATTTTCTATAAACATGTTTTTTGGGATCTCTGACCCCTAAAACGTGTAAATCCGTCGAAAACCGGAAGTCGAAAAAAATTTCGATTACAATACTTTCTTCTATTGAAAATAGAAGAAAGTAAAAATTTGGTTTAATTCTATGCATAACTTCATACACTTTTCGATGGTATAATACGCAAAATGGCACAAAATGGCACAAAAATGGCTATTATAGCGCCCCCTACAAGCGATTTTTTTTTCAAATTTAGGTAGGACCTGCTTGCCAGAGCCAAGAACTTAAAATAAAAATTTGGTTAAACACTATGCATAACTTCATACACATTTCGATGGTACAATATTCAAAATCGCACAAAAACCGCTATTACAGCCCCCCCCCCCCCCTACCGGCGAATTTTTTTCAAATTCATGGAGGACCTGCTTGCCATAGCCAAACACTTAAAATAAAAATTCGGTTCAATTCTATGCATAACTTCATACACTTTTTCATGGTACAGTATTCAAAATCGCACAAAAATCGCTATTACAGCGCCCCCTACAGGCGATTTTTTTCCAAATTTAGGTAGGACCTGCTTGCCATAGCCAAGAACTTAAAATAAAAATTTGGTTGAATTCTATGCATAACTTCATACACTTTTTGATGGTACAATATTCAAAATCGCACAAAAATCGCTATTACAGCGCCCCCTACTGGCGAATTTTTTTCCAAATTCGGAGAGGACCTGCTTGCCATAGCCGAAAACTTAAAATAAAAATTTGGTTCCATTCTATGCATAACTTCATGCACTTTTTCACGGTACAATGGCGACAGACAGACGGACACACGGACACGCGGATAGACAGACATTTTCTATAAACATGTTTTTTGGGATCTCTGACTCCTAAAACGTGTAAATCCGTCGAAAACTGAAAGTCGAAAAAAATTTGGATTACAATACTTTCTTCTATTGAAGATAGAAGAAAGTAAAAATACTTCACACATTTGCAAAAATAATAAAATACTTCATACATTTGGCAAAATAATAAAATGAAAAGATCAATTTGAAATAAAATACTTAAAATACTTAATACATTTCTGCGGCAGTTTGTCTTATAAAAACTTCTCAAGTCATGAAAGAATGCAAAACCACTATAAACATTTTTGTGATTTTAATGGATACCATTAATCTTATACAGCAAGAAAACAAGGAAAAAACAACGAAAATAAAATGTATTACTAGCTTTGATGACATTTTTTTCTTTTATAGATATGTACTTAATAATCTCGCAATTTCTTCAAATATGTTTTATATTTCTTCTTAATTACATTGCTTTTCTTTATTAGTTAGATTTCGTATGAAATACTTCCTATTGGATCGTTCCTATGTTGGAATTTCTGAAAATTTTTTGCAGATCTACACCGATCATGACCCCCAGAACCCAAAACCACCCACAGTAGAAAACTTTATATATCTATCTATCTATATATATCTATATATATATATCACTTTCTTTTGGACACGATAACTTTTGTAATTCTGCACCAATCTCTTCCAAACTTATACATAAAATCAACGGGCATAAAATCTCGGTCAAGTTCGGTAATGGGCAAAATCGGACCAAGGGGATGGAAATAGGCAGGAGGTTTCTGAAAACAGAAAACCCCCCATAACTTCTTAATTTTTGTACATATCAAATCAGTTTAAAGTTTTTATTACTTCTAAGCATAGTGCCAAAAATTTATGTATCACAGATTTTTGATAAAGTTAAAAATGGGCTCAAGGGGCGCAAAAAATAGGGTTTTTGGGAGAAAAAAATTCATAACTTCGTCAATTCTCAAGATATCAAATCCAATTAATTTTATTATAATTCTCCTTAACATTATCTACAACTTTTATACTCACAAGTTTTTGATAAGACCAATTCGTACCGCAAAAAAAATTTAAAAACGAAAACAAAAAGGGGGTTTGAAGAAGAAAAAAATCCATAACTCCGTCAATTCAAAAGATATAAAATCCCCATGAATTTATCATATAAATTCTTAATATTGTCTACAACATCTATATAGACAAGTTTTGGATAGGACCAATTCTTACAGCAAAAACAAATTAAAAATACATAGCGATTGAAGAAAAATATCATCTTAGTAAGGGTGTATTCAAATCCAAACTGCTTATTTTCTGACTCATTTTACAATTCATTTTTGCTCTCAAAGGCTTCCATTTGGTACGTTTTCTTACTCAGAAACTATATAATGTACTGTAATGGTCGATTTTTGATAGAGGCAGAATATATTTTTAAAAATGCTGTTAAAAAGGGCATTTTGAACCGAATTTACCGAAGCGGATTGTGTTGGAAAAATCATTGTATTAAGGATGCACTCAAATCCAAACTGCTTATTTTCTGACTCATTTTTACTTTCTTCTATCTTCAATAGAAGAAAGTATTGTAATCGAAATTTTTTTCGACTTCCGGTTTTCGACGGATTTGTATGTTTTAGGGGTCAGAGATTCCAAAAAACATGTTTATAGAAAATGTCTGTCTGTCTGTGTGTCCGTCTGTCCGTCTGTCCGTCTGTCCGTCCGTCCGTCTGTCCGTCTGTCTGTCGCCATTATACCATCAAAAAGTGTATGAAGTTATGTATAGAATTAAACCAAAATTTTATTTTAAGTTTTTGGCTATGGCAAGCAGGTCCTCCCGGAATTTGGAAAAAATTCGCCGGTAGGGGGCGCTGATATAACAATTTTTGTGCGATTTTGAATATTGTACCATCCAAAAGTGTATGGAGTTATGCATAGAATTGAACCAAATTTTTAGTTTAAGTTTTTGGATATGACAAGCATGTCCTCCCTGAATTTGGAAAAAATTCGCCGGTAGGGGACGCTGTAAATGCGTTTTTTGTGCGATTTTGAATATTGTACCATCGAAACGTGTATGAAGTTATGCTTATAATTGAACCAAATTTTTATTTTAAGTTTTTGGTTATGGCAAGCAGGTCCTTCCTGAATTTGGAAAAAATTCGCCGGTAGGGGGCGCTTTAATAGCGATTTTTGTGCGATTTTGAATATTGTACCGTCCAAAAGTGTATGAAGTTATGCATAGAATTAAACCAAATTCTTATTTTAAGTTTTTGGCTATGGCAAGCAGGTTCTCCCTGAATTTGGAAACAATTCGCTGGTAGAGGGCGCTGTAATAGCGATTTTTGTGCGATTTTGAATATTGTACCATCCAAAAGTGTATGAAGTTATGCATAGAATTAAACCAAATTTTTATTTTAAGTTTTTGGATATGGCAAGCAGGTCCTCCATGAATTTGCAAAAAAATTCGCCGTTAGGGGGCGCTGTAATAGCGATTTTTGTGCGATTTTGAATATTGCACCATCGAAAAGTGTATGAAGTTATGCATAGAATTGAACCAAAAAAAAAAAAAAATTAAGTTCTTGGCTATGGCAAGGAGGTCCTCCCTTAATTTGTAAAAAAAATCGCTCGTAGAGGGCGCTGTAATAGCGATTTTTGTACAATTTTTGTGCCATTTTGAATATTGTACCGCCAAAATGTGTATGAAGTTATGCATAGAATTGGACCAAATTTTATGTGTTTATTTTTGGTCATGTCACGAAGGTCCTCCCTGAATTTGGAAAAATTCTGCCTGAAGGGAGCACTATAATTGCGATGTCTGTACCCTTTTCATTATTGTACCATCGAAAAGTGTATGAAGTTATCCATATAATTGAACCAAATTTTTTGTGCATGTTTCTGGCTGTGGCAAACAAGTCCTCCCTGAACTTGAAAAAATTCCGAAAGAAGGGGGCGCTATAATTCCGATCTCTGTGCCATTTTCATTATTGTACCATCGAACAGCGTATAAAATTATGCATACAATTGAATCAAAATGTTTGTGCTTGTTTTTGGCTTTGGCCAACAGGTTCTCCTTGAATTTGGAAATATTGCGCGGTAAAGGGGCTCCGTGCTAGCGATTTTTGTATACTTTTCTTGATTTTTCGTAGTTCTATTGTGCATCGGCGGCTCATGCAGCAGCGGGAACTCGCTTCCTGCTATGCCGGCTATTCGCAAACAGCTGATAACGACAGAATAAGGAAAAATTAATAATTTTAACAAATATCATGATATAGATTAACTCGTTTTTCGTCCATGTAATTGACTTGAGCAGAAATTTAAGATGAAAATCAAAGTTGGTATAGTATTGAACTAATAATATTGAAGTATTAACATGTGTAACTAGGTTTTGAAATATTAAGATGTATAAGATAGAAGAAAGTTTTGGGATTGGCACATCCAACTAGTTAAATTCATTTTTGCTCTCAGACGCGTTTAATTGGTAGATTCGCTTATTCAGAAACTATATAATGTACCGTAATGATCGGTTTTTTGATAGAGGCAGAATATATTTCAAAAAATGATGTCAAAGTGGGCATTTTGAACGGAATTTCCCGAAGTGATTGTGTTAGAAACGAAAAATATTGTCCTTCTGAGAAAATAATTGTTTATATATCAAGTTTTAATTAATTGAACAAAAAATAAAAACACTGGTCGCTTATAAATATCTTCAAAAATCACGTCAGCAAGTTTCATATTTTTTTTTTAATTAAAAAAAAATCTGGATTTATGCCAGAAAATTTCGAGTTATTGAGCATGGAAAAGTATTTTTTTTAATACCGACCTAACATGATTCTGATAAAATCAGCTATTATATAAAAATGAAATAAAAACTCGTCAAAAGCGGACAGATAAAATTTTAAAGTGGATTTATCTCTAATCATGATTTAGTTTTTGTTTATGAAATTAGTATATTTTACTTCGAAATCTACCTCTGCCTGTAGGCCGGGCCGGCAGGGATTTTTTTTTAAAAAGCAGCAAGTATTTATGAAACTTTGACAAAGTCATTTAATCTGTTGATAAAGAAATTATACGCTTGAGATAAATTTAAGAAAAAAGTAATTATGCAAACTTGAATACGTACCATGATTACTTTGATGAGATAGGAACAATTGGAAGGAACTTTTTTATTCTTTCAATTTTTTAGGATGTCATTACAAATGTGCATAATCTGTGCAATAAAATGAAGTGATTTTTTTAATAGCTAATACACTATTAAATAGAACGTTTTTATTTATAGGAAGCTAATTATTAGATTTTTTAATTGTTGATAGATGCATTTTTTCCTTATCATAATGATATAATAGAAAGAAAATATACAGAATCGCCGATGTGGTGAAAAGTAAAATCTCTCATATTAATTAACATTTTGTTTCATAAAAATCTATTCTAAAATATTTTATAGAACTAGGAAATGTACAAATATAACGCTCACTGAAATTTTCCCGTACGATCTTTCCACGTCAAGAAAGCTGAAAAGATGCAGATGGAAAAGAAATCGTCCTCTTAAAAGTATTTTTGATTTGCGCAACTTGCTTTTAGAACAAGACAAAGTAAAGTATCTTTAACTCATTTTGAACTTTACTACTTATAATCGATGTATTAAATTAATTTTTTAACAAGTTATTTTCATGGTGCTTCAAAGTACCATCGAGGCATACTTGTTCACTTATTAGGTGCGTTCGTAATTATATAAATACGTAGCATCGGAACGTCTGTCTGTCTGTCCGTCCGCATATAACAGAGCGAAAACTACCCAAACGAATGGTCTGAAATTTTAAATATATAATTGTTCTAAAATTTTGTCGAGTCATTTCAAATTTTATGAAAATCGGATCTATTGTTTAATTTCAGGTACAGTCAAAAGTTTTCCGTTACATTACGGCCAATGGGGAAAAAAATATTGCAAGTGCATTTTAATGATGTTACAGAATTCCGAATGGTCTGAAATTTTAAATATATAATTGTTGCAAAATTTTGTTGAATCATTTCAAATTTTATGAAAATCGGATGTAATTACGGCCAATGGGAAAAAATTATTGCAAGAGCATTTTAATGATGTTACAGACTTCCGAATGGTCTGGAATTTTAAATATATAATTGTTGCAAAATTTTGTCGAGTCATTTCTAGTTTTATGAAAATCAGATGTATAGTTTAATTACAGAGACAGTCAAAAATTTCCCGTTACATTACGGCCAATGGCAAAAAATTATTGCAAGTGCATTTTAATGATATTACAACCTTTCGAACAGAATGAAATTGCTATGCGCTTATGAAGTGCACTAAAATATACATTCAGAACAATATGCGGTGCAAAAAATATTTATAAAACTAGTTATAGTACGAAAGCACCTCATTTGCCACGTTTAACGAGCAAATTCCAACTTGTTTACGTTTGGTAAAATATTAAAATACTTCACGGAAATAAAATACACACAAATACTGATTTATTAAGTAAATGTCTGCGGCAGTTTGTTATATAAAAACTACTCAAACCATGAAAGAATGCAAAACCACTATAAAACTTTTTGCAATTTTAATGGATAACATTAATCTTAGAGGAAGAAAACAACAAGGAAGAATCGACGAAAAAAAAGTAATACCAGCTTTAATGACATATTTTCTTTTTATAGAAATCTACTCTCGCAATTTATTCAAATATGTTTAGATTTCTGCTTAATTACATTCCTTCTCTTACTTTTAAAAGTAGCGAATATTTGTGAAACTTCGTCAGTCATTTAGTCTGTTGATAAAGAAATTATACGCTTGAGATAAATTTAAGAAAAAGTAATTATGATAACTTGAATACATATCATAAGTTCTTTAATAAGATAAAAACAACACAAAGAAACATTTTTATTCTTTCAATTAGTTAGAATGTCATTACAAAAGCGCGTAAACTGCAAAATATAAATGAAAATAATTTTGTTTTCGACAGTGATCATATTAAAGAGAATGTGTTCAATTATATAAAGCAATGTTATTAAATTTTATTTCTTTTATCTGATAAAAAAAGCATTATTTTGGCCCCGTAAGTAACGTGATAGAAAGAAAAATGTGCAGAACATTCGAATGTGTTAAAAAGTAAAATCTATTATGTTAATCAATCTTAATTTCATAAACAGAATATCGTAAGTTTACGTAATTAATAAAGTTGAGCATAAAAACAATTAAATTGATCGCCTTTATAGATTATATTTTTTTTGCAAATTTGCTTTAACCTTCTAAAATTATTGCATTATGCGATATAGAATTAATGTTCTGTGTAATTTAGAAATAATATAATGAAACGAAGACGTATATAAGTAAATCTAGATGCTTTTTTTTTTCGAAACATCAGTACCATTAAAATAAGTATAAAAGTAAAAATAGTGTTTTTTTAAATAATAAAAATCATCTTTTATGTAAGCATTCCATATTTATCTTTAAAATCACGCCTAATTTCATGAAAACAACTCATGCTGTTCCAAAAAAAATTCTATTACAATAGGCAAATTTAGTGCGAGACCAGATTACGAAAAAATCACTGCTTTGATTTGCGCTTGATAGAATGTGCCAACAAGTGAATTTTTATTTTAAAAAATGTAATTTTTGTTTCGTTCCTTTTAAACACTTTCCAACATAGTTGAAAATGCTTATGAATTCGGTCTGTCTGTTCGTGCGTTCTCTCATTCGAGTAAATATAGTCAAAATGCCATGAAATTGATATATGTTAGTGGTGTTTACTGTAGCATGTTCGGTATTGAAAATACTTTGTGTAGCCTTAACAGTTCATTCACAGGGATACTGAAAAGAATTCCGTTACATTATGGGGAAAAATCGTTTGCGGTGTATTTTAATGCTATTACGCTGTTTTAAGGGGACACAGTACCTTTTAAACTACTTTTTCAATTTTGAATAATACTGTAAAATACTTAAATATAATGTCACTACAGATATTAGGTACTATAAAGCAAATATAATTTATATAATTTCAAAAAAAAAAATCTAAAAAATAATAAAAGAAACATATATTTTACTCATTTTATTGAAACGTTTAGGCTGGAAATAGTCGAAACATATTCAGCGAGTGAAATCGTCCATATTGGCAAGAAATAATACAGGCACTAGATCAGTGGTTCCCAACCTTTTATTCGCCACGCCCCACCAAAGCATCTGTAAAGGTTCTATATCCCCCCCCCCCCCCTCACTCTGTAAATTATATTTCTTATTATTTAAAAAGTGGACTCTGTTCGCATGGTGGATGCGTAATAGACTCTTAAAATAACTCTTTACTTTGCATTTTGTTACTTATCGGGTACCTGTATGTCAATTTTCTATCACAAATGCGTTTTTAACATGATTCTATAAATGCACTGACAAAGGAAGCACTTTTGGTGCTGCTCGCACCTAGCATCGAGACCTGGTGCATTTTGTAGCCGTTTTCCATAAAAGTTAGAGAACCGATCTCTGTTAAAATCATATTTTAAATACTTTTTTATACTTTTAATTTTTTATTATTACATTTTTATTTGTTTATTTCACACCAAAAGTGAGTTAATTCATCAAATATGGCACTACAATTTTTCCGCCTGCTTTATCCGGGGAGTAAATTAGAATAGCAAATTAAAATCATATCAGATTACAATTTGTTTGATAATTAATAGCATAAGAAATAAGAATTAGATTTTTTATTTATTTTTTTCTATAAAGACGATAAACATATAAATAGTAAATATATTTCTATAAAAGCTTTCAAGGTTATTGAAAACTATTTTTTAGTGAAATACAAAATAAGCAAACTATTTTCTTTTGAAATCGAATGGAATAAAGTATCGAATGTTTAAAATGAAATGTTGCTGTATTAAAGGGTCTTTTGGTAAAAGTAATCGTAAAGTAAATTAGTATTTTTATACAATTTAGAAAAACTACTGTGGCTAATTAGGTCGGCTATTACAATTTCTACTGAAGTTCAAACCGCTCCTCACACAAGATAAACAGTTATGACATTTTGGCTAGGGTTGCTGGAAGCTCTACTTTTGAAAAAAAACCCGCCAACTTTTTCGCTGCCAAAAATATGACTATAATGTTGTAATTTTTCAAAATCAAATTCGTGAGTTCTTGAAGAATTTTTTTAACTTTTTTCAATATTTTATCCTTGTTATTAACTAATTTTTATTTTTAAATGCTCTTGAAAATTTTCAATGTTAATAGTCCGGTAAGTGGTCTCGAAAATTGCATTTTCAGAAAGTTATGCTTCCGTAAAATCAAGAAATATTATTTTAACAGAAATTTTTTTATCGATTCTCAAACTTCGTAATATAGGGCTTTAAAATGCACCAGGTCTCAATGCTAGGTGCGAGCAACACAAAAAGTGGTTCCCTTGTGAGTCAGTGCATCGTCACCTTTGTGGCAAAAAACAGTTTTGTTGTACTTTTCCACCTTACCTCGATATATAAAAAAAGTGTTATATGGTCTGCATTTTTATCTTCACTTCACAAGATATCTTGAAGAGAGATTTACATATAGCGTTAAAATTGCTAATATTCATAGATTTTATAATTCCTTTTCTAACTTATTAAGAGTTGGTGGAAAAGCTTTGGAGACTGCATTTTCTTTCTATATATAACACAATACACAAGAAACATTTCAAGATTCGCTCTTATCTTTATCAATTTAAAATAGCTATTCTTCCCCATCACAACACCTTTTCTCTGTTTTTCTTTTCCTAATATCGTTAATTTTCTTCCATGCATCATTTTATTTTTAAATGTATATGTCATTTACTCAGAAATTTATTTACCGCGTAGGATGCCTACACTAGAACCATAAATATCTTCTATCTTCCAATTTCATTTAGTAATGCTATTTAAGATTTATACATTTTATACTGTTGGCTATGAACTTACCTCATGATGATTCTATTTCTGAGCTTATCTCGTGTAGATTTTTCATATATTTTTCAGGTTAAAAAAGTTTAATACAATCAGATTTATATGTGCTTTTAAGTAGTTTCACACGTAAAAGATTCTTCTTGTGACATACAGCAGAGCGAATAAAAGTAGAAATTTGATTCAATAAATAATCGAAAGCGCTAAAAAAAAATTGTAAAATACAGTAATAACTGGAAAAATTATAGAAAGTTTTAATATTACAAAATCTTTTAAAGATTACTCGTATAATTATTTTGGTGTCGATTTTATTTACACTTTTGATCGGGAACATTTTTTAAATTCGATTAAAAAAACTGATTTTAAAAATTTTGTTTGCATTCTATTTATTTTTAACCTAAAACATTACTTAAAAAAAGAAAGAAACTGATAGGAAATGGGTGAGTAACAAAATACAAATTGCCCCCCCCCCAACAAAAAAGTCAAATCCCCTCCCTCCCCCGGTGGGCCCCACGCCCCACGTTGAGAACCACTGAACTAGATGTTTAACCCGTTCTACGCACCTGAGTTCATGTTCAATAACTATTCGATCATGAAAAAAATATCGACTACGGGGCAAAACATAATTCATCATTTTGCTATGGCAGCAGACGATAAAACGATACCTATAGAATAATGGAATAAATAGAATAAAAAATTTTGTTGATGTTTCTGATAAAAGATTTTTCTTTATTTTTTATAAAAGGTAATAATTAAGCGCAATTAAATAATCTCTATTATTTTGGATGCGACGTAAAATATACAGCTTCTTAGTATTGTAGCGTGGCATGCGGAATATGTACATCTCACAATGCAGTAAATATTTAGAACTGATTAGAACTCGCGCGATTACGTGTTGAACATAAAAAAGGCAAAAATTCGTCAAAAACATAAAATAAAAAGAATCTACTTAAAATTTTCGAATTTTTTGCCCCAATTGTTCATGGACTTCCTACCAGCAACCCGTGTGCCAAATTTCGTTGTCCTGCGTCATGTGGTTTCCGAGTGTTTGAGGTTACATAGATACGCGCACAGATTTTAATAGGGTAGATAGAAGTGACATTGTAATTCTGTAGCAATTCAACAATCGAGTATCGAACTTCAACTTGGATACAGCCCTAATATATGCTCATTTTAAAAGAAACAATTTCTAGGAAACTAATCGTACGAATTTCATGAAAATTTGGATTTAAGCTAATTGAAAGGTGTACAATTTATTTATGGTGTCAAGCTTATGTATTGTTATAGAAAAAGAAAACAAAGTTTGGTCTGGTTTTGATTTGCAGATGGCCCCCTAAACAAAATTTTGTATACATCACAGTGGCGGCTCTTCCATTGGACAACATGAGCACGTGCACCCCCAAAGAAAAAATGAAGAAATAATTTAACAAAATTAAAAAAAATTATTAAAAAATTCCAATTCTTTGTCTATGTCCAATACGAGTACTATTCACGCATGCCTCCCCCCCCCCCGTCCACCTTTCCCTTTTTTAAAAAAGCCCATAACAAATCATTACTGAAGAAAATCGGAAAGATTTCAACCGCGAGATGACAGCATAAGACTATATTTATTTGCTTAAATGAAGGCCTTTATTCGGTGTTTAAAAATTTTTCATTTTTCAAGATAGCGAAATGTAAAAAGTAAGTTTATTTGTATTTTTTATATCAAGGATCCAAATAAAAAAGTCATAGTCTTAGCTTGTTGACTTCTTTGAAACACGTATTTTTTTTAATTGCGAAATTATATGTTCAAGCCGATTTTTTATGCATGTTTGTATAAAATTATTCTTAGTTTATTATTAATAATACTCATAATGTTATTTGACAATGAAAAAATTAAATATATTTTTTTAAAGGTTCATAAAAATACTAATTATAGTACATAATATACAATTTAAAAGCTTAATTTAAACATATTTAGACAAAACATATAATTATGCTTTTTTCCACATATGGATATTACAATATTTAGTACGTTTACATTTTATCAAATAAATACAAAAGTATTTTAGCGTAATTTTTTTTAGTATTTTTCCAGTTCATTTTGCAACATTTTAAAGTGATTTTATTAACAAATTTGAGAAAACAAAAATTCAGGCACAAATGGGTTAATAGCACGTGCGACTGGGGATATTCTATTCAAAATGCGGGCGATACACTTTGCGAAGCATCACTCAGGTCGTTTCGTACGCACAATCTGTAGTGTGCGGTAGAATGTATTTTTGACGTAATTTATTGTTAGTTTTGTTTCTCTTTCGACTTAAATATTAAATTGGATATTTTTTTCGCTAATTATTAATCTCTCTGTTTGTTTTGTCCTAACTTTCCTTTTTATAAACTATCAGAATTAACTGATCAGTAAACTTCTAAAAATAAGGCTGATATTTTTAAAAGTGAAAGTTAATGAATAAGCATTTCCTGCCATTGCGTAGAAGACGGAAAGGAAATTAATTAGTCCCAAGAAATAAGCTACACTTGAGGTAGGATATGACAAAAAGAATGAGTAATATTCTTTTAAATACTAATGGTGTCTTGCACAAGAAAAGATTAATTAATTTTATGCATGTGGAGAAAGTTCTCTAAAAAGGAATAATAAAATGATATTATTCAAATGTTTATTTGCTATTACAGTTTCTTCTCTACAATATCACAGGCAATCGTATGTTACGTTTGAATTCCCTAAAGAAAAGAAAAAAAATTAAATAAAATACAGTAGAACCTCGATTCATCGTTTTTCAAGGGGTGCGTGAAAAAAAAACGATGAATGCGGTTTAACGTCAAAACAAGGAAAAAAAACAATGTTTATGCATTACTAATACATGCAATAGATACAGTACCGTCAACTGGGGCTACTTTGGGCCACTTTTTCCTGGTTCCACTCACATTTTCATTATTAAAAAATATTATATGTGATTTTTCAAAGTCGAAATGGAATTGTAAAAAATTATCATGAAATAATGAAGCAAGCTGTATGGTTTTAAAGAGGAAAATTTTTAATGTTTTATTTTTTAACTATTTTTAAAGTTTTGGAATAAAGTAGCCCCTGCTGGGGGTTTCTTTGGTCCATTCACTTAGTTTCATATAAAATTAATACATTTCATATGTAAATGGATACATTTTTATTGAAACCCCCATGCAATTGCATTTGCTAATAAATTAACACTGTAAACTCGATAAACAAATGTTTTTCCTTTTTTTTAGCATTTAAACACAGTAAACTAATAGTTAACATTAAAGAAACGAGAAACAGTTTTTGTCATGTTATCCTCAGAAACTGGAACAAAAACAATTAATGTAACATTTTGCTACAATAACATTTGAAAAAAAAAAGTTACTTAAAACATATTTTAAGAGATTTGGTTGTATAAAAGGCATTTCTAAGTACTTTGGGCTATTTTTGGACGAAAAAAGGCCTGCACAAAGTAGCCCCGAATTATTAGTTTTCATGTTAAATTTGTGAAAACGTAAACATTTCCTGTCAAAATAAAAAAGTTAAAGGAAAAACTATGACCACACATGGGTTACTAAAGGTAATATTTTGACACTTACCTTATTTGTATCTCTTATCCAGATTGTTTCACCATAGAAAGTTTGGAGAGTTAAATTTTACACAAGAAAAAGTTTTTTACAAACACATCCAGTGTTGCCACTAAAAAAAGTCCTTCCGGCCAGTGCCGGGAGGAAGAGGTAGCTTTCATAATCCTTATTTGAAAAAAGCCAAATTATATCATTCAAACACACGAAGCTCAATTTAGTGGAATCCAAATATAGGAGATTCAATACTAATTTTATCAATATAGAATTTCGCGAAATTAGTCAGCTTTATCCAAGCTGCTTTTCTTTAAAGTAACATATATTTGGCTGCCAAATTCGGCAATTTCTTAAAGTGCATGTCATTTTAAGACAACATGGTGGATGAGGCTAAGCAGTGAACTTGGTCGAGACCTTAGTAATTGCTGTGCACATGCTCACTCACATCGGAATCGGTTAATATATAGGAGTGCTATCGCATGCAAAAAATCAGATTTTTCAAAATGTTACCCACAATAGAAATTGAAACTGCTATATCTGAGCCATTTTTTAAGGTAAAGACAAACAAAAAATGCTCCTGAATTCTTATATCAAGGTCAAATACTTAAGAAAGAAACCTTTTTCAATTTCTAATTTTTTTGCACCTCACTTTAAATATATATATATTTTTTTATTTAATGGTCGCCATTTTGAAACAAGATGGCTGATGAATCTGGCCAGCGAACTTGGTCGAGGTGTTGATGTATACTATCCACATGCCTTCTTACATCGAAATAGGCGAATACGTGTGTTATCGCGTGACAAATACAAGATCGTTTCAAAATGTTAGCCATGCTAGAAATTCAAAGTGCTATAAATCAACCATTTTTTAAGATATAAACAAAAGAACAAATTTTCAGAAACAAAAACTGCTCCGGAATCTTTGTATCAAGGCCAAAAAATCTTTTTCATTTTCCAATTGTTTAATACCTCATTTTGAATTTTAAATTTAATTTTTTTAAATGGCAACCCTTTTGAAACAAGATGGCGAATGAAGCTGGCCAACGAGCTCGGTCGAGACATTGGTATGTACTACGTACAGACCAAGTTACATCCAAATAGGTTCATAAATACGCCTGTTATCGCGTGACAAAAATCAGGTCGTTTTAAAATGTCAGCCACAAGAGAAATTCAAAATGCTATTATTCAGCCATTTTTTTTTAGATATGGACGAAAGAAAAACTGTTCCGGAATCTTTGTATTAAGGTCAAACACATACAAAAAAAATCTTTTTCACTTTCCAATTTTTTGGTATCTCATTTAATTTTTTTTATTTTTTTAAATAGCCGCCATTTTGAAACAAGATGGCGGATGAAGCCGGCCAACGAACTCTGTCGAGATATTTGTATGTACTATGTACACACCAAGGTACATCCAAGTCGGTTCATAAATACGCCTGTTATTACGTGAGAAAAATCAGGACGTTTCAAAATGTCAGCCACGCTAGAAATTCAAAATGCTATAACTCAGCCATTTCTTAAGATATAGACGAAACAAAAACTGCTCCCGAATCTTTTTATCAAGGTCAAACACATAAGAAGAAAATATTTTTTCAATTTTTAACTTTTTGGTACCACATTTCAAATTTAAATTTTTCTTAAAAATTTAAATGGCCACCATTTTTAAACAAGATGGCGGATGAAGCTGGCCAACGAACCCGGTCGAGACATTGGTATGTACTATGTATAAACGAAGTTACATCCAAATCGGTTCATAAATACGCCTTTTTTCGCGTGACAAATTTCAGGACGTTTCAAAATGTTAGCCACGCTAGAAATTCAAAATGCTATAACTCAGCCATTTTTTAAGATATAGACGAAACAAAAACTGCTCCGAAGTCTTTGTATAAAGGTCAAATACATAAGAAAAAATATTTTTCCATTTTCAATTTTCTGGTACCACATTTCAAATTTTAAATTAAAAAAAAAATTTAAATGGCCGCCATTTTGAAGCAAAATGGCAGATGAAGCTGGCCAACGAACTCGGTCGAGAGATTGGTATGTACTATGTACACACTGAATTAGATCCAAATCGGTTCATAAATACGCCTTTTATCGCGTGACAAATTTCAGGACGTTTCAAAATGTCAGCGACGCTAGAAATTCAAAATGCTATAACTCAGCCATTTTTTAAGATATAGACGAAACAAAAACTGCTCCGGAATCTTTGTATAAAGGTCAAATACATAAGAAAAAAATATTTTTCCATTTTGAATTTTTTGGTACCACATTTCAAGTTTTAAAATTTTTTAAAACTTTTAAATGGCCGCCATTTTGAAACAAAACGGCGGATGAAGCTGGCCAACGAACTCGGTCGAGACATTGGTGTGTACTATGTACACACCGAATTACATCGAAATCGGTTCATAATTACGGGAGTTACAGTGTGACATAGGTCATATATATATATATATAAATTTTGAACGGAGGGTGGTTTCGGGGTCTGGGGGTCATGATCGATGAAAATATACCAAAATTTTTTGAAATCGCTTTCCTCCGAACGGCTGCAATAGGTAGCTTTTTTGTAAAGAAAGCTACCTAAAATTAAATTACCCCAAAACTATTCAAATACCCTATAGAAGGTTATAAAATATTTTTCAAGGGCAAAAACTCCAAATTATCTTGCATTGTTTGTTCAATACAAAGAATGAAAACTTTTTTTATGGGATGGACCAAAGTAGCCCCCGGTGGACGGTATACTAATAAACACTAATTTGTTACTTACCAAACTGTAAAAGAAATAAGTCGAAGTTGTAGAAAATTGATATTCATTTAAAGAAATCAGAAATTTTACGTTGGGTTCTTCGTTCATTTTTAGAATTAAACAACAAATTTTCAAGATGTACAACATTTTTCTGGTCCTTTTCTGTAATTTCATGTGTATACATAAACGTTCGTACAATTTCAAATGCCGTAATTGAATAAGACAGACTTCGCACTGGTGTAGACTTAGTTTCATCGGCATGAATATTATCCTCTGCTTCTTCGCCGTTATTTTCATTTTTTGCATCATCACACATTTCTTCTATGCTTAGGACACCACATGTCGCAACATCTTGATCTGTAGAAATATAATCGATCGCTAAATTACACACCACCTTTGCTAGGCGTAACCACTCTTCATTTGCATTATCGTCACCATCATCATAATTTTCTTTCCCTTCTGTTGAGCATTCTTCATCAATTTTTCGCACAAAATTGCATTTCAAGAAACAATTCTGGATGTCCGAAGAGGTTACTTCATGCCATGCTGAAAATTCGAAATGAATAGCCTGCAAAAGGTCTATTTTTGGAGTAGGTTCTTTTGCTTGTTCCATGAACCATAAAGATCTTTTCACTAGCTTTCTCCTGTAAAACTGTTTTTTGATTATCCCGGTTGTATGACAGATGTACAATTAGCTGGGAAAAAAATGACTTTTATATATTTCAAAGACAACGTATCTGGTGAATGAGATGAACAATTGTCAATAAATAGAATGAATTTAATTTCCTTGTTTGAGCGTCGATTGATCTATCAAAGACAGGAAGAATTTTTCTAAAAATATCATTTTTCATCCATGCTTTGGTATTAGAATGGTAGACTATTGGCAGTTTCTTTACATTCTTGAAGCATCCATGTCTAGCAGATTTACCAATAACGAGGAGTATTTGTTTATCAGAATCGTCTTTCTTTGTGCATAATAGCACTGAAAGTTTTTCTTTGGAATGGTTAGCACCATAACAAGACTCTCCTTTGAAAGTTCTCTCCGTTCTCTCTGGGAGACATTTACAGGCCTGTTTCGTCTGCATTATAGATGTCACAATCCTTGCATCCTTCTAGTAACTTCGGAAGTTTTTCAAACGCCAATACTATGGCACCAATATTTACTACTGTGGCACTTTTGCCGCATAATTTCCTGGATACCAATCCACGGCGAATTTTAAAATATGAAATACATCCATTTGATGCAGAAAAAACATACATGCTATATGAGGCAGCTATTTCAAGTGCCTTCTCTCGAACATTGTTCCCGTCCACAGGAATATTTGACGCACGGGCCTGCTCATACCAAGGGAAGAGAAGTCTTTCCAACTCACTCTGTAAGTGGACATTTTGCTAGCTTTTTCCTTTTTTGCAGAAGTTCCATACTTATTAGCTAGCTCGGTAATTTCTTTCTTTTTCGAAATTATCAAATTCAGGGTTGACGGCGATATACCTAAACATTTAGCGATGTTATTTTTTTTTCTCAAAAGGATTCTTTTCCACCTCATCTATGATGTGAAGCCTTTCTTCTAAGCTTCGGATTTGTTTCGCCATTCTTAAAATTCACAGAATGCATAACATTTAGCGCAGAACGCATTAAATTGAAAGCTCACACTCTTGAAATTAAACAAGTGCGTTGCATACAAAAAATTACCCAGAAATGTGAAAGAATGTGGCTGCTGGCCTAAGTGGATGCATCCATCCTCCCCTTTACACAGAACAGAATAACCCATTCTCCAAACAAGAGCACCTGTTCCGTTTTTAGTTATTTACACGTACATACATGTCACAGTAATAGTGCTAATCCCTGTTTCCTCCCCCTAAAACAGCACAAATGAGTTATTTTAGGATAAAAGAAGTAATTCCAGTTTGTATGCCATATGGATCCGCTTGCCCTTCAATTTCATTACGTGAGGAGAAAAATTTTACAACGATGAATGCGGGAAAAGGACTTTTTGAAGAACGATAATTTGTGCGGGGACCATAAAAATAAAACGATCAATGCAGGAAAACGATGGATGCGGGAACGATAGATCGAGATTTCACTGTATTACTTTTTGACCAGAAAAGGGATTGTTGTAAGAAATAGAAATTCCTTCGGAACATTTTCCAACTCTTTAAAAGCTAAAATTATTTTAACATGCACATAATTCGGTTTTACACTAAATTTTTTATAACCAATTTTTTTTATAGTTCAAATTTGTAATGATGCAAACATTTAACAAGTGAAATATAGATATAAAGCGTTTTTTATTTTTATTTATTTGTAAGGAACAGATTGATAAAGTATAATAGAGGGCGTTAGTTTCCCAACTCGCCTTACCCAAAATTTAAAAAATCATGTTTTCTCTATCAATCTATTCTGTTGGTAAATCTGCACCGAGAAAACACAACTTTCTGCAAAAAAACTAGATTTATCCCGTATTTCTGGCATTTTAAAATCTTGGATTACAATGAAAACCAATGGACGCAGTTAGAGGTTTTTAACTATTTTCCAAAATTTGATTTTCTGGATTAGGCTATCTTTGAAACTCACAGTCCTGAATTATATCAAATAATATTAAATTGTATGCTTACTTCAAATAAGCACTTTAAGTTTGGAATAGGCCGATTCAGAGATAATGTTATGCATTTCAAAAGAAAAATTGAAAGAATAATATAAACAGAAAATAAACAAAAAACAAATCACTTTTATTAAATATTTATTAACAGTATTTACAATATTTTTCAATGGCACAAAACTCTTCAACGCAGGCATTGAAATTTGAAATGAAAAAGAAAATTATAGCTAAAAATTCTTTAAAATCTTATATCGTAGCTTGATTTTATTTTCTTTTTGAAAAAGGAAATCATCTATACAACTTCTCATGTTAAGATAAATAAATAAAATAAATACTAATAAAATAAAATAAAATAAAATAAAATAAAATAAAATAAAATAAAAACCCGACTTTCTTAAGGTCACCATTTAAAAATAAATTCATGGAAATGCAAAAGATGCATATGTCTAAAAAGAAACTGAATGATTGCTTAATAAATGTACGAGCGCTGAGAAAAAAATAAAATTAACATATAAATATTGATCACATTCATCTATTCATGAAAGAAATGATTAAAATTGTAGAAGCGAGTTTAATTCTCTAAGACTTTTGTTTCGAAATATACTGTTTTTTATGTATAACAAGTCGGAAATTGTACCTCAAACATGGCAAATGAGGTCCGTTCGTACTAGTTTTATAAGTATTTAGATCTTGGTGCAATAGCTGTTGAGCTCTTATGCAAAAATGCATGGATATAAAATTTATTACGATTCTATATATTGTATTCAGCAATACGAAGTAATAGGACTCCATCTTAAATAGGACGTCATCATCATGGTAACCCAGAATCATTACCTATCATGGGGTATCATTGAATTGATTACGTATGATAAGATTTAATACATTGAAGAAATTTTTTATTAATTTCTTTTTAAGTTTTAATTCGATTTTCGTAAAATTTAAAATGGCTCGGCAAAATTCTGCAACGATTATATATATTAAATTTCAAACAATTTGGTTGGGTAGTTGTTGCGCTGTTGTATGCGGACAGACGGACAGACAGACGGACGGACCAGACGGCGACTATAGGTGCTACGTATTTATTTAATTACAAACGGACCTAATAATTGGTCAAGTGAGAGTTTTACTCGCGCGCAAACGGTTCCGTATAAAAAAAAATTATTGATTACTCACTGCAATATTACAAAGTTGAACGGATTTGTAAGCGAAAAGTTTTATCATTATAAATGAATTACAATTGTTGTCTCAAAATTACTGACTTTTAACTTCTTGGAATTCCTCTGTGAAATATTTTACAATAATTGTCTTCAACAATTGAACTGAATTATAATGAAAAACATTGAGTATTTATCAGTATGATTCGAGTTACCCAAAAGAAAGACCCTGTACAAAGTTTAAATTTGGCATTGTGCCAAGCGCGCTTCGAATGGAAATCGCAAAGATGCAATGTACATGTGCTTACATTAGTCCGTGATGTGTTTTTTTTCTTAAAAGGTTTTTCATTAATATATCAGCTTATTATCAACAATTTTTTTTTTTAAATCATTATAAAACATCCTTGGAGATTCCGTGTCGCTACTTACCTTGAGCGGCCCTAAAATTCTCTTCTAAGCGTCCGTAAAGTAAAGTTTGTATGCAACGGGGAAAGGCGATTTTCTCAAAAACTGTGTGACCTAGGATGATCTCTATAGTTTTCCTGTAAGGTTTAAATAAACTACTGCTACCGCTAATTTTTTCATAATTTTAATTTCTGTAGATTCGGAAATAGAGGGTCCGAGACATATATTTTCAGTACATTTTGAGCAATGTCTCTGAAAATATAATACCCCAAAAAAAAAAAAAAAAAAAAAAATGAGTTCCGTTTTATGAGATTATTTGAGCGATACCGCAAACGATATAATTTTTTTTTTCAAATATCATAACTAGGGTCCCTAAATTTTTCATAAAGACATTTGTCAATGGCTATAAATATATTGATCATATATTTATGGGTAAAAGCTATAAATATATGATCAATATCCTTTATAACACTGGCAAGTTTGAACTTATAGTTTTCGAGAAAAATGGTTGTGACAGACGGAAAGACAGACACGCGATTGATTTTATAATGGTTCCATTTTTTTTTTTCTGTACGGAACCCTAAAAATGATATATTACAAGTAAAAAATCATTTTTTAAATGTTTATTTTTATTAGCTCACAGGCTATCAAAGCCTGAGAGCTCGCCCGTTCGTTCTGTATGTATGTACGTAACGTGATAACTCTTGATAGAAACATCCGATTTGCTTCAAATTTTTTTCTAGGTTCATTCTGATAAGGCGCTTCCCTGATTAGTTTTGGGGGTTCATTGGTTAAGTATAAAGGGGAGAAAGGGGGTCTAGTCCTCCCCCTCAATTTAGATAAATGGGTTTTTCATGCAGAGTTATTCGATTTGTTCCAAATTTGGTATACCGCATTATTATGTTAAGAAGCTTTCATGATTAAATTTGGACGTTCATTAGTTAAATATAAAGGGGGGGGGCGAAATGGGGCTATCCCCCCTCTTAATTTAGATAAATGTGTTTTTCATGCAGAATTATTAGATTTGATCTAAATTTGGTATACCTGTTTATTATGTTAAGAAGCTGCCTTGATTAGATTTGGAGGTTCATTAGTTAAGTATAAAGGTTGGAAAGGGGAGGGGGAGCTAGACCCCCCCCTTAATTTAGATAAGTGAGTTTTTCATGCAGAGTTGTTCGATTTACTCAAATTTGGTATACCGGTATATTATGTTAAGGAGCTGCCTTGATTAAATTTGGAAGTTTATTGGTTAAGTATAGAAGTGAGGGCGGGGACTAGCCCCCTCCCTTAATTTAGATAAATGTGTTTTTCATGCAGAATTGTTCGATTTCCTTCATATTTGATGTAAAAGTTTATTCCGATATAGCGCTTCCTTCATTAGATTTGGAGGTTCATTGGTTAAATATAAAAGGGGGAAAGGTGGGCAAGTCCCCTCCCCTTAATTTAAGTAAATGTATTTAATGCAGAATTATCCAATTTACTTTAATTTTTTTTCCAATATTCATTCTGATAAGGAGCTTTCCTGATTAGATTTGGAGGCTCATTAGTTAAGTATAAAGGTGGGAAAGTAGGGTTAACCCCCCCCCCCCCCTCTTAATTTAGCGATATGTTTTTCATGCAGAATTATCAGATTTGCTTCAAATTTGGTATACTGGTTTATTATGTTATGGAGCTTCCTTGATTAGATTTGGAGGTTCATTGTTTAAGTATAAAGGGGGAAACGGGGGCAAATCTCATTTCATTTATTTTTTGAGGTGCATTGTTCTTTGAAATAAGGGTATAATATACAATTTGTGTGAATAGCCTGTGAGCTCAATACCATTAGTTTAACTGGGCACTTTTCTTTTTATTAGATATTTACAAGAGATTAATTGAAAACATTTACGATGTTAGTGGATGCACTAAATTTATGAACAAAACCTAAGAATTTCTAGTAGAGTTAAATGATATAACAGAAATTTATTACTCAGTACAATGACGGCTATTACTTAAGTAGTATATTTCTCTTGGTTTGGAAATAATAGAAAAAAATCACAAAAGATTTTTATTCAATTACAAAACGAAATGGTAAAGATTTTTATGACATTTAAAGGAAGAGGCGTATAAGTCACATTTTCTTAAGAGGAATCCTTTATAACTTTAGTGATTTATTTTTCTAAAAGTCTTTTAACTTATGAGAAAACAAATTAAACGCCCTTACCTACGTTAAAATTAAGTGAATAACGCGAGATTCTTTATTTATACATTTTCTTATTAAATTTTGTATTTATTCTATTATAAAATCAATCTCTATCTCTAATTCTATTTCTTTTCAATGCAAAAAAAAAAAAAAAAAAAAAAAAAAAAAAATGCACATTTCTTTCATATCTGTTGATGTTTAAGCATTTTAAAAGTAGAATTTTTTTTAAAAATCTCGAACGAAGAAAAGGGAATTTTAAGATTGGAATTGTCATACAGTTAAAAGGAAATGAATGTAGTAAGAAGCCTTTTACAAATACTTATAATTAAGGATCGACCGAGACAGAAACATAAACCGAATTTCGTTAATCTTCCTTTTTCAGGCCGAAAACGAAAACAAAAACGTTCACAAAATCTTTAAGTAATTAATACATACATAAATATACATAATTATTAATTAATTATGCGTGTTTATTAAATATACATAATTATTAACTAATTGTACGTGAGGCCCAAGTTGACTCTCTGTGCCCCTGGCCAAAACTATTTATTTTCATATAAAATAAAATGTAATTGATTCATCAACGACACAGAATGGTTTTCTAATTATACGAATTTAATCTGGTTAAAAAATGTTTTATATATACCTATACATGCCTCGATTTATCTTTTATAATGATTTTTGCAAGTGATCATCTGTTATACTAGACTTGTCTCAGAGAGTTTTCGAATCACTTCTGCAATTTCAAACTAACACATTTCTATTACTGTTAAGTTTGAAACTTTTAATGAGCATATGAAAAGCGTCTTCAATGTTTAGTCATATAGGCATTGCTTGCTTTATAATTTGAACCGACGTCTTGTGTCAGTTATGACTGATAATTATAAACAATGAATTTCACAGCAATAATGTCACATTTTAGCGGATAGAGCTCAAATCAATGAGTCATGTTGAGAATTTCCGAAGGAAGAAACGAGATTTTTGGAATACAGGTAATTTCGATGGAGTTTCGGTCGGGCCGAATTTTTGGCAGCATTTTCACCGAAAACGAATTTTCGGTCAATCTCTGATTATAATGATCCGGTCTTTGTTTAACTTCGCCAGAATATGCTAAGGATGTTAAAACACATTTTAAACAACTAGAAAACAGGAATTCTGCTTTTTCAGAAATTAACCCCCGGCTTGGATAAAAAAAATATATATATGTACATAAATATAGATTGTTTAGTTTTAAGACTCCAAACACGCGCTTTTATTTTATATAAAATAACGTCATTCGCATCCGCTAAAGAATTCCTCATTTACGATCCAGTGTTAAACAACATCTACTGTAAAATATGCATAGGAAATGACTATCGCTGAATAATACACAAATCCAACAAAAGAGATTTCGTCATCCAAGAAACTGGACAAAAAAAAAATCGGCTATCTCATTATTCATAGGCCTTCATTTGTTTGTAATATTAATATAGATACTTAAAATTAAATTTAGTTTATAATAGCTGCATGTTTTATCAGAAATCATTCACTTATATTTTTTAGAAATAGCACGTATTTCAATAACATTTTTTTCCAGTTTTTATGAGAAAATAGCAACAAAAATATATATTGCTATTTTTCAACTATTTTCCCTTTCCTTTCTACAGAAATGGAATACTTGAGATGCCAAAATTAAACAAATGCTACTAAAAACTACAAAAAATTAATATCTGAAAAATAAATGGAGATGCAGTTTTCAAACAAATTGTATTTAAATGTACTTTTTTTTTTTCAAATACGACGGTATAAAAATTGAAAATTTGCGATGCTTAGAAGTTTAAAAAATTGCAGTAGAGATTTATCCGTGCAATGATACATCTGCTTTCTTTTACGGCCGGCTTATACAATGTAACGTTATTTTTGGGAGACGACACATTAATAGGTGGCAGAAAGAAGTACCATACCGGTGGCTAAAAAATTAAAAAATCGGTAATTTTAGCCATTTTTTACAACGTGGAAAGTACTTATAAATGCTCAAAAACAATGCGTAATGTCCTCAGTGCAAAGAATAACGGAAACTTGCTCATTTATATAGAGGAGAAGCGGATTCAACTGAGAAGTTCATTAACTAATGGGGAAACAGGAAAATGGGAGTACCAGCCTATAGGAGGACAGTATAGGTCAGGGTTGGCGAACCTATGGCACGCGTGCCAGAATTGGCACGAAAGTCAATTTCTATGGCACGCGTGCCAGAATTGGCACGAAAGTCAATTTCTCTGGCACGCAAAAATTTAAATTTGGAAACCATTGTACATATAAAATCCATTTTTATTTCTGTTACATAAATATTTTTTTTTTCTATACGAACAGACTATCGAAAATAATGCAATTATTTTTCGATGAATTAGCACATCAAAACAACTTTCTTTTCCAGTGATGTTATGCAGCGTTATCGACATGTATTTTGCCTTTGTATATGAATATAAAAAGCTGTAATTTTCAAATGAATTTCGTTTGACAGTCACTGCAATAAAATTGCCAATTGACGCAATTTAGCTATGTACATTTGTAAAAGTAACAAAATATGAATATGGTATAAAGCAATTTCTATCGAACGTACATCAGTAAAAATCTCATCAATAGAATATTCATTGTTTAATGCAATTTGGAAAGTTTTAGATGTTGCATTAATAATAAGTTAAAAATTACTAAAATAAAATCTCGTAATTTTTTTTCACTCCTTATTACGGTGTGCATAAATGAATCTTAATTACGAATTAAAAATTCATTCATTTAATGGTTAATTCCAATATACAGATAAATCGCATTTTGATTTTTAATATTTTTTAATTACTAATGCATAAAAGCAATTGATTTCAAAACCAGTGTTTCGTATAAAAATCGCACTCTTCAAAATAATTTTTGTATAAGTTTGGCACGTCACATTATTAATAGGTATTGTTTGTGGATTTTTGGCACGCGCATGTGAAAAGGTTCGCCGAGCCTGGTATAGGTAATGCCACCAAAAATGTGAAAAAATATATATATTGGTAGTAATTAAGCAAAAGGGGATTTTATGAAATATTTCCAGCAATCTGATAAAGGGGGAATAGAGAATTCACTATTAGCAATATTGTCATAATTTTTGTAGATAAGAAATGCTTCAAGAAAGTTAAGTTAATGTATAGAAGTAGGTTTAGAGATGATTTTGGCTGAATTAAAATCAAAAGAGTAGTTCATCTCCCAGCAATGTTTAGCAATTGAAGATTTATTGGTTTCCTGTTTTGAAATATATATTGTTGGCGTTGTTTAATATGAAATTTAAAACCAATATAGGGAAGACCGCACTGGTAATTAATACTATAGATACCCCATGAGTTGTATAACTTAATAGGATCTTTGAGTTTGGAGAGGGTAAGTTTATTCGTAGGGGTAAAATTATTCTGAAGTCATGCTGTCTAATAATTTTGGCAATAGGAAAGCTGGATTTAGGAAAGAAAGGTAACACAATGTTACTTCTGGAAAGAGAAGACGACTCATTTGAGTTAGAGGGATGAAGTTGCTGTAGTTTACGTAAAGCAGTATTGATAATAGAAGGGCTGTAACCCCTGTCAATTGCAATGGGTCTAAGATAGTGAATTTCACTATTAAGTGAGTGAGAATTAGAACAAACATGTATGGCTCGATTTATGAAACTAAAAAAGGCTGCCATTTTCTGGCAAGGAGGGTGACAAGATCGAGCATGGGGGGGGGGGGGGGGGGGGGGGTAGACAAACTGCAAAACTTTTGCGATTTTGCGATTATTTATAAAATTTTAGTACCTTAAATTTGTGTAATTTATAACAAAGCTACAGTGGCGGTCAAAAGTTTCCGGCCAGTTAGTTTTTTTGATTTGTTTGACAGAAAGTTTTCGCAAAGAAAAAGTTCAATTGCTCCAAAAGTTAGGAGTAAGCAAATTACCTCTGACCACGTGATCATTTTGATTGGTTACTTAAGATACTTGATGCAAAGGGGAGGAATTCAAAATTCGCGCGTGCAAAAGTTTCCGGCCATTCGTCATTCATTAGTTTTTGCTATCGCTAAAGTGGTTTTTTGGCCATGTTTGTTAATTAATCAAGGTAAATAATGTATTTGAGATTCAAAAATGAAAAGTTTAATAATTTACTGTTCCTAAATGTGTGATTCGTTGGTCGCTAAAGGGACAATCCTTTCGTGAGATTGTGACAAAGTTGTCGATCGGAAAATTCGCTGTAAACGATATTTTAAAAATATATAAAGATGGTCATAGCCTTCGGAACTTGCCACGGTCCGGGGGACCCCGGAAAACGACTATTCTTGTGGACCGAATTATTAGAAGAAAAGCAGTTGATGGCCCGCGTAAAAATGCCGCTGCAATTCCACGCCATTTATGGTGTTATGGTTATTGCTGAAACAAGTCTATCTACAGTGTCAAGACGCTTATGTAACGTAGAACTTTATGAAACAGTCGGTGTTAAAAAACCTTTCATAAATAAGAAAATTCAGAGGGCCCGACCGGCGTTTGCCAAGGAATACAAAGACTGGACAAGTGAAAACTGGAAAAATGTACTATTTTCAGATGAATCGACGTTCAATCTTTTTGTGAGTGATAAAAAACATTACACCGACGACCTAAAAACAAAAGATAATGTGCGAGATATATTATTTCTACAATGAAGCACGGCGGAGGACACGTTATGCTGTGGGGAGCATTTTCTGGAAAATGCGCCTGTCTGTTATTTGAAATCCGCAGCAAGATGAATAGTGCAATGCATAAAATATCTTGGAAGATCATTTGCTGCCTTACTGGAGAAAAAAATTGTGGTCGCAACTATTTGTTTCATCATGATAACGACCAAAAGTATACATGCAAGCTCGTCAAGCAGTGGCTTTCGCACAAAAAAACTTCGCTTTTAAATTGGACAGCCCAATCATCCGATCTGAATACAATAGAAAATCGTTGAAACTAACTTGAAAAAGTGTGTGGAATTATAAATATTCCAATTTAGCAGCATTTTCACAAAAATTGCAAGAACCGTGGACAAAATTTAACATTGATGATCTACAACTGTTCATGAATCGATGCCACGTTGCTGCACCGCAGTACTTATTGCTAAATATTTGAATACAAAATACTAATTGTAAATGTTGTTGATCACTGTTATTTTCTTTTACAACACCATCTTTTTCCAAACTTGCCAAGGTGGCCGGAAACTTTTGAGAACATGCATTTTCTTTTGCAATTAATTTTGTAAATTAAATTTATTAATATTTAATTTTTATTCCATAAATAAGTTCTTAACTGTTATGTCAATAAAGTGTATAAGTATCACTTTGAGATTCCTCTTCATATGGGTATACTTACAAATTAACCAAAAATTTTATGCTGGCCGGAAACTTTTGACCGCCACTGTATATTTGACGTTTAATTGGCATCACTAGAGAATGAATGTTGATTAAAAAATAATAAACTATATACATTAATCTATCACAGTAACAATACAAACATACATTATTAACAATTTTTCCAAATTGTCGATGGTTTATTATTCCAATATCTGCCACTATTTCAATAGTGATATTTGCTTTTTTTCGGAGAGATTAATTTAGGTGAATATTACTATTCGGAAATAGTGGTATATATATGAATAAAAATTGCCACCCAACTGGTAACATTGTTTATCGAGTAAAAAAAATGAAACTTGTTATGGTAAGAGAGATTTTGGCTTTTAATTATTAAATGATGATCTTATATCTTTTATCCTTCGAATGATTTTTAAATATTTACAACATATGTTTGTGTGCTTATTATTAAGACTGAAAATAAGTATTTGCCAGTCACCAATAAGCAATTAAACTTTGAACTATGGTCATAAAAATTTTTGCTGTAGCGGCCAAATAATTTGCCTTTTAGATATATTTTTCTAAATTTAATAATTGTTCTTTACTGTTAGGCTTAAATTTAAAAAATAATTAAATTACTTCTAAATATTGCTTTTTAAGTTTCCAAATGTCACATTATGCATGTTTGGCTATTATAAGTGGACGTATTCACACTGACCAGTAGATTGTTACTTATAAAAAAAAAAAAAAAAAAAAAAAAAAAAAAAAAAAACTATTTACCAGGCACTGGTAATTAAAAAAATCAAACACTGGCCAGAGGCTTCTAACAAAATTTCTTATTTTGAGCTTTAATATTATAAGTGTTTGTTTGTTTTTTTTTTTTTTTTTTTTTTTTTTTTTTTTAATGAGAAATAATAGGGAATTTCCTGTTTTGATGAGCAAATTCGACTAGTAATTGACATCAAACAGGGATTTGGGCTCAAAAAAATATTTTTTTACATCATTGCTTAAAAACAATTTGAAATTAGGATAAATGTTTATAATAAATTAAAGTTTTAAAATTTGTTATTTAGAAGAAATTTTTTTCATAATAGCAGTATCTTTTGATTTTCTCCTGTATAACAGTTAAACTAGTCTTGTTATTTTAGATCTTATTTTTCTAAATTATCTTTTAATTATCTTCTTCACATTCACAAATTTTTTATTACCTTTAACTTTAAAATTAATTATTAAAATGGAATTAGATGCACAAAATACATAGTTTTATGAACATTTTTACCACGCTGTACATTAGGGATGCACAACCTGTGTCCCGCGAACTTCGTCAATTTATAACTGCAAAAAATTGTCAATTGTCATTATGGATAAAAAAAGTTTTGTACATAGGTCACCAGAAAAAAATCGGGAATTTCATCAATTTGCCACGGGAAAAATTGAAAAATTTGTCAGTCATTTAAGAATATCGAATTCCGTTGATCGGATGCGGAAAAATCGTGAATTTTGTCGATCAAGCACGGAAAAATCGCGAATTTTTATCGATGAGGCGCGAAAAAATTGCAAATTTGACCTATCGGGCAACAAAAAATTGCGAGTTTTGTTGATCGAGATCGGAAAAATAGCGAATTTCGTTGGTCCGGTACGGAAAAATCACGAATTTTGTCGATCAGGCGCGGAAAATCGCGAATTTCATTGAGCGGTTACGAAAAAATCGTCAATTTTGTTGAAGATGGCCGGAAAAATTGTAAATTATGTTGATTGGCTGCGTAAAAATAGTGAGTTTCGTCAGTTGCGAGAAAAAATCGCGAATTTCGCCAGTCAGTTAAGAATCACGAATTTCGTCGATCGGGTGCGGAAAAATTGCAAATCTTTTCTACTAGGAGCGGGAAAATCTCAAATTTCGTTGATGGGCTGCAGGAAAATCTCAAATTTCTTTGATGGGCTGCAGAAAAATTGCGTGTTTCGTCTGTTTATCCCGAATTTTGTCAATTTGCCGCGGGGAAACTGTAAAATTTTTCAGTCTCTTAAGGTCGCCAATTTCGTTGATAGGGCGTGGAAAAATCGCAAATTTCATCGATCAGGTGTAGAAAAGTCGCAAATTTCGTTGATCGGGTATGGAAAAATCGCGACTGTTGTCGATCGGGCTCCGAAAAATCCCGAATTTCGTTGGTAGGGCACGAAAATAATCGGGAATTTTGTCGATCAGGCGCGGAAAAATCGGAAATTTCGTTGATCATGCACGAAACGATCGCGAATTTTCTCGATGATGCACGGAAAATTGAAAATTTAGTTGATCGGCTGCGTACAAATCACGAGTTTCGTCAGTTTATTGCGAGAAATTAGCGCGAATTTCGCCAATTTGCCGCGGGAAAAAAAATTGCAAATTTCGTTAGAGTCGGTTAAGAATCGCGAGTTTTGTCGATCGAGCTCCGAAAAATCGCGAATTACGTCGATCAGGCACGGAAAAACACGAATTTTATCGACCGGCTTCGGGAAAATTGCGAATTTTGTCAATCAGGTGCAAAAAAAAAATCGAAAATTTTGTTGATCGGGCGCGGAAATATTGCAAATTTCGTTGATCGGCTCCTCATCCTCCCTTCGTTCATAAAGTTCACATTTTTTTCGGCACTAGCCACTTTCATGCCTATGTTTGTTTTTTAGCCCTTCTAAATAAACAAAATTTACTTCCCCGAATAAAGTCAAGGAATATTATCAGTCCTTCTAAATAATACTTGCTATATCTCTGTTATATATACAAACGTAAACTGTTGATATATCCTTGCCAACTGAATTGGATATGTTGACCGGGTAGGGGGACCTAGAAGGGTAAAATTACCCCCCCCCCTCCCGCCTGAAACCATATTTTTTATCTCATTATAGGCCACAGATCATCTTCCACAGAAATAGAATTCTCCGCGTGTTACTGATGTGTCCCTCCACAACCTAGATCTTTTTATAAGTGGCCCTTCTCTGAAAAAGGTTGTGCACCCCTACTGTACATGAAGCGTCATGTAACGATATAAAATCCAAAACTAGTAATTTTTATTTTTTTTCTCAAATGCTTTCATCTGCATTTTTAGAGGGTATCAATGATAATTCACTAATACCATCTCCTATCTCGTTATCTAATTTAGCCTCTTTAATACTCTTCCTTGGCAATGCATACCTCAATTTTTCCCAAAACCAACGTTCTCCCCATTCGAGGTACGTTCTTTTCGACACAATGTATCTCAGTTCAGGGTCTATACTGTCAAAAGATACAGTTTTATCGGTCAAAATGACGATGATTCTGTTGACTGCGTCTTGAGCCATTTTACACATTGCTGCTCTGAGTTCTACATTGAACCATGGACTAGCTAAAAATGTGTTAGATAAAATGATAATAGTCCTTCTGCTATTTTCTACAGAATCAGCAATGTTCTCTGTAATGAAACGTCCTGGCAACCAATTACGTTCGTGTATGAGAAGCTGAAAGAACGGCGGATTGTTCTCAAGTTCCTCAAGCAGTTTCAAAACAATTCCACGGTCATTACTGCTGTAAGCCACAAATGCATCGAAAATGGCATCGTCATCAACTGCATCAGCATAGAATATATCATAGATAGGACGGCAGTGAACATAAAAATAAGATAACAACAGTTGACGTTGTCGATAATAAATAAAAAGTGCTGCAATCAAAACACTGAAAAACACACATAAAATTATAACTAATCTTCTTTGTTTTAAACTGCTGACTTCTTGAGAGCAAAGCACACTGTCAAAAACTGTAGTTAATGGTAGAAGTTCATATGTATTATTATTATTAGTTAAATTGCAAAGGATTTTATCATTATCTTTAATAAAGTTCATGTTCTGACGTAGAAATGCTTTTAAAAGTTTACGATCACAGTCACAATTAAAGTCATTATATCCAAAATACAGTTGGAAATCACTCTGATCTGAAATGAAGTTCATAAGGGGATACGGCAAAGTTTTTAGCTTATTACCTCTAACCGAGAGGTATCGGAGAGATACTGGAAATTTCCAGTTATCCAAGTTAGAGAGCAGATTGTAATCCAAATGTAGTTCAGTCAACTCACACCAAATGTTTTTGTCTAAAGACGACATAGATTTAAGTAGATTTCTGTTGAAGTACAAAACAGTTGTGTTACTTGGATGAGTTTGAGGCACTTGATGAAGATAATTTGATGAACAGTTGACGAAAGTAACATTGTCTTTTCCCCTAATTCCACAATAACAGGACTGGGGGCATTTGTCGCCTTTTAATGGACAGCTTAAAATATCATCTGGTAAGGAAACTAACGCGTTGTTTCTTAAGAAATCAGGTTCTTCACACGTTATGTTTCCTTTATCAACAAATACTTCAATCTCATACCGCCTGGGGGATTTTTTTCGAATATATTCATAGAAGGGATACATTTTGCAGTCGCAACGTAAGGGATTGTTTGTTAGATCTACATAATTCCTTGCTAGGCCATTAAAGAAGCATGTCATCGTCCTGTCAGTTTCTACTTTTTTTTCATCAAACAGGAGAGCATCCATATTTATCGTTGAAATTCTATTATACTGAAATGTAAACGTTAATGTTTGTTTCATATTAGGAATGCATGGTGGTAAGTCTATAGTAGTCAAAAAATTATGATTTAAGTTAAATTTCTCTATCAGTGTAAGCTGCTTCCATTGCACTTGTAATTTTGTAATTAAGTTATAAGAAATGTCGATTACACGCACTCTGACCTCGCGGTATCTCCCAAGATCGACAGCGGTGATCATATTATGATGTAATCCAAGGTATTCTATATCACTATAATTTTTTAGATAATCATATGTTAAATCAGATGTAATTCTGTTAAAACTAAGATCTAAATACCGTATATTACGAGCTCCTCTGAACACGTCAAGATTTAAATCAGAAATCTTGTTATCTGATATGTTTACATACGTAAGATAAGGATGGTTTGAAAATAAACTAACATTTAAGTGTGATATATTATTGCTTGTCAGATCTAAAACCTCTAAAAAATTCAAATCTTTAAACATATCCGGATGAATATTTTGTATATTGTTTTGCGGAAACACAAACCACGCCAGGTGAGAAGAATTTTGAAATATGTCGTTATCTAAATAAGATAAACTACAATTTGAACAAGAAACGTTCTTGAGATGATGCATGTTTTGAAACAAAGTTGAGGGTATGGTTTTAAAATCATTATAACTAATATCTATTATTAACAGAATTGTATTCAATTTAAATACATTTTCATTTATACTTTGAAGCCTATTATTATTCAATAAAATAGATTCTAATACTACTAAATCGCTGAAAGAATCTTCTGATATATGTCCTATAATATTATGAGATAAATCCAGTTGAGATATACGAGTAATTCCGTTGAATAAACTTTTATTTATAGATTTAAGTAGGTTATGAGATAAGTCAAGATTTTCCAAATTAGACAGCTTTGAAAATAATCCTTCCGCTATTACCTGAATAGAATTTCCATTTAAACTTAGACGTTTAATGATATTATTAGAATAGAATGGTAAAAAAGACATTTTTGATATCGAATTCTCAGATATGAAAACTTCGTTCAGTCGGAAATACTTAGGGAGGGTATTCAGAATAAATTCAGGTTTCTTACTATGAGATATCTCTATTTTTATAACTGACGTTTCATTCAGCACATAAATAAGTTTTTTCACATTTTTAATCTGGATGCAGTTAGTGGATAACATGGATCGATCTTTTATAATAAAATATCTCCATTCACTGTCACACAAATAAAGATCAGAATGATTATAAGAAGTTGTATTCAGCATTTCACTAAAGATTAAAGGTTTCTCAGTGTTTAACGTACCATGAAGTTTCGATGTGAAAAATTTAGTTGAAAATCTGATGCTTTTAAAATTGTCACTGTCACATTGCATATTCCAGGAAGTCCCGTTAATTTTTAGTGCACAATCGAAAGAGGTATTGTTTAGACTTTTCTCCATGCCAATGTCTTCTATTCCATTAGCTTCGTAAAATGCCAGAAGAGCCAAGATTAGCCATTGGAAACTTGAAAGTTCCAATGCCATTGCCAGAAATTCAGCCCATTTGTCTTATAAAAGCAGACCTATAAATAGAATAAGGATTTAGAATCTAGACAAAACTAAAATTTTTGATGACTATTCAAAGATAAATAACATATATTAATTATGCAACCTATATATTATATATATATTATATATATTGTTTCCCAATAGCAACAAAGCATTAAACGGGGATACAACCGGGGCCGTCGCGAAACAACTCCCTTCTCTTATGGGCCTGCTCCAAGACGAAAATGTGGAGCAAGATGGCGGCGCTAGAGATCTGAGTAGCAAGCGAAATAGGTCGCATAGTTGTATGTTTGTATCAAAAACAATGGTAGAAATTTCCGTTTTATAATATTTTGTTGAACAATTTGTGGCTTATTTTAGATTCAAAAATTCAATAATTAAACAGAGAAGGGTCATTAAACAGGTGCTTTTCCCCCCTTTGACTTAAAATATATTCAAATACATTTGATTTGCGGTTTTTATCGGAGATTTTAACTTGAAATATACATTTATGGTAGAAAAAATTATACATTAAAATTATCAACGTTATCATGAAAAAATAAAAATACAAAAATAGTTAAAGAATTGGCATTCATGGTATTTTTCGGAGAGTTTAACTTGAAATATACATTTATTGCAGGAGAAATCATGTATAAAAATAATACAATTATAGCAGATAATAATTAAATTTCCTTTTAAAAATAAATATGTCTTAATTTAAAATTATAACTTTCAGGATTGATATTACATAAAATCATAAATAAAGATTATTAATTTTTTTGAACAATTAAAACAAAAATGTTATTTATCAATTAAAATTTTAATCTTAGAATTAGATTGCCCAAATAAAGTGTATAAGTACATGATATAGGCAGATAGTGGTAAAATAAAAATGGCTCCAGGAAATGTTATTATTTCTAATTGTAAATGCTTTTCAAATTTTTAAAAACTAATTAATCAGAATTGTAAAAGTACTTTCCTAAAATTTCCAGAGCCCAAAAAACTTATTGTACAACTCAATTATTGAAAAGACTGAAATTTTAGATCTGGATTTCATAAGTAAATGCAAGTGTGGAAGCCAACGTTGCTATATATTTAAGAAGGCAGTTTACCTTTTCAACATTTTTTTTTTTTTTTTTTTTTTTTTTTTTTTTTTTAAGTGGTATACAAATGGTGCAATAACTCACTGCATTGCAATGTTCAACTAAAAGTACATTTTGAAAAAAAAAATGTTTTTTAACTGCATATTTAGTTAAAAATTTAAAATAGTTTAAAAATTTTTGAATTTTTTAAAATGCTACTTTTTTAAATATTATTATTATTTTAAAAGATTTTGAAATGTGTATTACACAAGACTGCGCATGGAGTTTTAGATATATCAAATATTACATTTAATAGAATTTTTTTACTGATATATATAGTGTAAAACAGTGAAATCTAACACATTTTCATGTACTTTTATTGAAAAAAATAAAATAAAGCCATGAAGGATAATTCCATGCTCAGATTTTTCACATATATAATAAAGAACATGTGCAAAAAAGTTTAAATCTATATCGGAAATACAAAAAAAAAGGCCTTAGCATTTTTAAAACATGAAAATGAAGAAAATATTAACATAGCAAAAAGAAAAAAAAAAATAAAAAAACATTGTTTAAAAAAAAAAAAAAAAAAAAAAAAAAACAAGTTGGCTATTTCTGGGTAATTGCGCTGAATGTATTAATAAAATTTACAATATCTGGCGTTATAATCGCCGTATGGGTAAAAATGAGGTGTCATAATATTCACAATTAAATTGGCTTCCATTTAATATTTAAAAAAGAAAAACGATTTTTGGTCAATTTTCAGATGAATTGTCCCCTTAAGTTATGTGTTTGTCAGGAATTGTAAATATAATAATAAAATAAATAACTATACAAAAGTCAAGAATGACAACAGGAAAATCACTTCTAATAAAAGAAAATCACATGTATTAACAAACATGTAATAGTCATTGATAAGCTTCCAGATATTTCAACTTCCTTAATATTGTCTGTTTAAGTGAGATTATTTTTTATGCAATATTAAATACCATATATTTTTAAAATTATTTGTAAGAACGTAATTACTGTTAGTGAAAAATGCTATTTTAGTTGTAATACCTACCAAACGAATGTGTATTTTAAGTTATGCATACATTATGAAAATTAAAATTTTTATTGATAAATAGAATTTTTGTTTTAATTGATTAAAAAAAAATAACATTTTTATTTATGAGTTAATGTAATATCAATCCTGATATGTATAAGTTTAAATTAATGCATTTTAATGTAAGAAATTTTTAAAGGGAACTTTAATTATTCGTTGTTAAACTTGTGTAATTTTAAGACATGATTTCCCCTGCCATAAATATATATTTCAAGTTAAATTCTCCAAAAAATATGAATCCTAATTCTTTAATTATTTTTGTATTTTTATTTTTTGCTGCTAAAGTTGTAATTTTAATGTATGATTTTTTCTGCCATAAATGTATAATTCAAGTTAAAATCTTCGATAAAAACCGCGAATTAAATATTTTTGAATATATTTTAAATCAAGGGGCAAAAAGAAGAAAAAAAAAAGAAAAGAAAATAGAAAAAAAGAAAGTACCTATTTAGTGACCTTCGATGTTTAATTCTGTATCTTGGAACAAAAAGGGCCAATGTCCATTTTTCTCAAATGGCAGGAAACCCAATTAAAGTTTGACACATTACATTAACAGTAAGTAACATTGGCCTCGACAAAATATTTTGTTTTCAATGATCTAATATTGGGACTTTGGCCTTTGGCCTTTGACATGGACTTTCGCCATTTTAACAATTACTTTATATCGCATCCTGAATTCATTCGTGCATTTAACTCAAATTTCTCAATTTTGGACATTGGCCCTTTTTGTTCCAAGGTACAGAATTATTGAATGTACAATTCAAACAGCCACAGCAAAATATTACAAAAGGGAAATTTCTAGCACAGTTTCGTGATGCACACATACAACTATTCGACTTAGTTCCTTTGACTTAGTTCGTCGACTTAGTTCGACTCAGATCTCTTGCGCAACTCATCTTATTCTTGAAGCAGGCCCGTAGAAAAGAAAATTGTTTTGCGACGGCCCCGATACAACGCACCTAGATAAGTTCAAAGAAGTTTCTAGAATTTCTGGTGAGAAGACACTTATATCGATAATTTATATTAGTATCTCATATTTGTACTAAATTTCTGTAAAATTGTAAATATAAAAAAAATATGTAATATTATTTTCGAATTTATTAATTACACTACATGCTACTTTAGTTTATTAACTGTCTTAGTAGTTTATTTATTTATTTATTTTTTTTTTTTTAAGGGGAGGGAAAGTGAAACTTAATAAATATATCATACAGCACCGAGGCAATTTGAGAACAATAAATAAATTTTCGGAATGAAAATATTCCTCTTCAGTTATGATTTGATTGACTGTTTTTGTGTCTCTCTAGAAATTTGTGCAAACGAGAACTAGTCAAACAAGGAATTGGAGCTTTATACAGATTCCGAGCCATTATGAACCTTTGTATTCAAAGCAGAATTGTAACCTTGTGTCTTCCTACTACTCTCTATTTTTGCAAGTTTGAATGGGACTTTGAAAGTATTCACTTTGGAATTCATTTAACAAATAAGTATATATTACTAGAATATGATTTTATTGTAGGTATAACAACAGTAATTTATAATTAGGTTCGAGATTCGTTCGATTCGCGATTGGTGTTTTGGTAATATTTTATATTATAAGATTATGCAGTGCGTGCACAGCACACCTGTTACACCGTGCCTTAGGCAGCGGGGACCTGGTTCGATGTTCTTCCGATTTGAGAATTTTTTATTTTTCGAAAATTTTCATTTTACAAGTTTTTGCATTGCGTACGCAGCAAACTTGCTATACGGTGCTTAGGCAGCTGACCCCCAGTTTGAGACTTGATCAGTTCGAGATTGGTTTTTGAAAAGTTTCTTCTTATTACAAGATTATGTGTCATTCAAAGACCCCGATGAAAATAAGTGCCCGCTCGCGGCCGAAGCCAGCTAGTATTTATATTAATTTAAGTGCAAACGGATTTATCTTTCCTAATCTTCTGCATGCGATAGAGATAGATTTGAAAAATAATTCATGTTCGAAAATTAATATAATATCATTAAAATTGAGTAATACATATTATACCTAAAATTAAAAGAAATGTATTTTTGTGTTCGGCATTACAAGAGTTTTCACTAGATACCCCGCGCGATATATAAAGAAAATATTTTTGTTTTCAGGTAACTTAATTAGCCCACCTACATTTTCCAAAACATATTTGTGAATGTTTAATAATCTGTAAATATGTGGGTCAATAGCCTTTATTATTTCTGCCAATTTGAACGTTCCGCGTTCTATAGTTTACGAGTAAAATGGCTGTGACAGACAGACAGACATACACAGGAGTGATCTTATAATGGGTTCCGTTTTTACTTTTTAAGTACAGAACACTAAAAAGGAGTTAAAAACAAACTGAAAAGCAAGAGATTTGCTAAAACTTGTTCTATCAATCATTTATTATTTAGCCTTTATTTTTAGCATGATGTAAGTTAAAAGCATATAAAGTATGAATGTTGGAGTATGCATTATTTAATTATAATATATTAAAGATTCTGCATATAGCAATACCATACTTTTTTATTATTTAAGTTATTATTAAATAAAATTGTTAGTACATTAAGTAATTCAATAAAAAGCTATTCAACTTTCAATCTTTTATATTTAAACATATTATTAATACAAATATTTATAGTAATTAAATTAATATTTTGAGATGAACAGACATACATTAAACGCATTGCCACTTCTACGACTTTGGATATCTCATTTAGATTTTAACTACCGTAAATGTGACTAAAATGACCCAAAAGCGATAATCGTTTAATGTTAGCTTATACCACAGATAACGATTCAATTTCTGCAAAACAAGTAGGCATAGCATTCAATAATATTCTGCTCAATAAAATGTATATTTATTTAATAAAATAACAAATATACCTTAAATGCGACAAAACTATGGGGAATCGTGTTTCATTTAGGTACAGTGACCTTAAAGGAAAAAATAATAAATTAACATAATTATACGTTGCAAAATTTAACTGATTATTAATTAAAAATATTAATAATTTATTAATTCGCCCATGTAAATTAATTAAACATCTTTACAATTGTATCTTCAATACTCTCCAAAAGTTGTTCATCAGGACTACGCTTAACAATTCTATTACAATTTAAAACATTTCAATGTAGGAAATTTTTCTTAAAAGATATAATCTACATATATATTTCTTTTACGTAGCGCAAAAATAAGGCTGAATTTATAGCTTTCCATTTGGAAATAACCACAGCGACGATTCTCAGTGGTTAATTTATGATCACATGAACCGACCAAATAAAAATTCAGAGAGAATTTCTTTTTAAAGATAGATCGTTCGATCGATGTATAAATAGGAGTGCCATTGGTTTATTTTACGATGACGCGCGCCTTCAGTGAATCAGCTTTCTGATCAAGATTATCTTTTAGACACAGCAGAAAACGTTTTATTCACATTTCGTTGCGTCGTGCATGGCGCCTCCGTAGTGCTTTTCAAAGAATTTTAAATGAATTTAAGTCATGCTGTGGAATATTATAGGCGAAAAAAATGCATTTTAATTTGCATTTGCAACGAAGATTTCCATTACTTTTTTATACATTTCAAATATTTGTAAATTTCATGTATTAAAAGGATTTAAGATAATACTCATTCTGGCTAGAGCTGATGTTAACCCCTTGGGGACGAGCTACACGTATACGTGCCGCATGAAGCGCTCTGAATTCTTGTTTTTCATCACCAGTAAAATTTTACTGTAAAATTTGCCTTATTTAATCAGCGCATTTTCTCGATTGAAGAAGACACAAATTTCTGTTTAAAAAAAACGGTGACAAAAGATTAAAAATTTCGAAAAAGGCTCCCGTCCTGAAGGGGTTAATAGTGGCCAGCGAGCAAAGATAGCCGTGATCCCGTAGCGTTCCCAATGTGAATTGCGTCGCAATTCATGGTGGCGCCAAATTATATGGGCCCATGGGGAGCGAGCCCACCCAATAATTTATCTTTTCACCCACTCCCCCCAATTTAAATTGATTTAATTCGTTATTTATTTATTTATTTTATCGGGGAAATGATTTTGGTTTTATTGACGTTCTCAAGTTAATTTCGCTCGAAAAATAAATAGTAAGGATACCAACTAGACTTACAGGAGCACTCAAAGTCCCTTCAGCGGATGTATAACAAAATTTCTTTTAAAAACAAATATCCTGCACATTTTTCCATATGTTGTAATGTCTTGAATTGATAAAGCATTTAGGTGGCTAAAATTTATGTTTTTCTTGACATTTAGTTTTTTGCAATTTCAATAGTTATCAATTTTTATGTTATTTATAATAAATATTAATGTTTTATAAGGAAAAACTCATGAGAATATAATTTAATAAAATTATTTATTAATAATTTTATATTTATAATATATTAATATAATAATTTTTATAATATTTATAATATAATAATTTATAATGTATTAATATAATAATTTTTATAATATTTATAATATAATAATTTATAATAAATATATTATAATAATTTTATATTTATAATAATTTTATATTTTGTTTACAAAAAACATAATTTAATTTCGAATTATCACCTTTAGTCATTCGCTCCTCCCCCATTACCTGTCTCTGCAGTGTCCACACACACACGCACTAAAGGGAAAAAATTGCATGTGTTATTTTACTCAACAATTTTTGAGTCACCTAATATTTTTCAAAAGTTGGCGTTTCTGTTTGCAAGCGCTAGCGAGCAGGGGGCTGAGCCCCCTAGTTCCATAGGTTAACATACAAGATCGGACACTCCCATAGAGCGTAATGGTAATGCGATTGCGATCGCAGCGCCCTTAGTGACAATGGGGAAGACACTTCCCATCCTTCTAATATTTTCGTTATTGAGCGTCTACCTTATTCTGATCTTTCTTTTTTAATGTTGCATGTTTACGCTTTCAACAGAATGTTACACCGATACATGAACATAGAATAGATATTCTATTCTGTATATCTAATATATATTCTATGTTCATGCACATATATATATATTTTTTCGTGCATGAACGATTTAAGTGCAACGAAAAACAAGCTAAAAATTTCATTTTTAATATTATACGCCAAGTAAATATGATATAATTGGATTTAAAGCTACATAAAGCGATGGTGTAATATAAAAATATACTAAATATTGCACTCTACAAGTCCCAGAAACTTTCATAAATATTCCCATTTGGTAAAAAAAAATTTACAGACGATATTTTATTAATTTATGAAGTTCAATGTATTAAACAATCATTACAATACTTTTGAAAAATTTACGCATTTTCACTTTCTCACAGATAAAATAAAAGGATTGTTTTTGATCTAAATAACATACAATCAGCAATAATATTTATGATATTAATATATAGGAAATAATAATAAAATTCTAGATACCGAAAAATTCCTTTTTACAAATTTTTAGAATTATATAAATCTAAACGTTAAAATAAAGCAAAACATAGATATACTGATACCGCCTAAAAGTTAGCCCCCCCATGACGGAAAATAAGAAAGTGACATATGCATTTCGTTTGATCATCGTTTGATCAGATTTGATCAACAATTTTCATCGTTTGATCAACTTTATTTCATGAGTTATGATTAAAAAGGACCAGGGGGGGCTAACTTTTAGGATATTTCAAAATGGGCAAAACTAAAAAAAAATTAGCGATCCTTATCAGAAATCGTCTGTAGAGATTTGATCAACCATTTTTAGCGTTTGATCAAACCCGGAAATGCCCCCAAAATCGATATTTTTAGGTTCACGCCCCTAAAAGTTAGCGCCCCCTTGACGGAATTTCGGGACAAAAATGGTGCCATCTAACGTGAAATCGTTTGTAGAGATTTGATCAACCATTTTTAGCGTTTGATCAAACCCGGAAATGCGCCCAAAATCGATATTTTTAGCAGCGGACCCCTAAAAGTTAGCCCCCCCTTGACGGAATTTCCGGACAAAAATGATGCCATCTAACGTGAAATCGTTTGTAGAGATTTGATCAACCATTTTTAGCGTTTGATCAAACCCGGAAATGCGACCAAAATCGATATTTTTAGGTTCACACGCCTAAAAGTTAGCCCCCCCTTGCCGGAATTTCGGGACAAAAATGGTGCCATCTAACGTGAAATCGTTTGTAGAGATTTGTTCAACCATTTTTAGCGTTTGATCAAACCCGGAAATGCGACCAAAATCGATATTTTTAGGTTCACACCCCTAAAAGTTAGCCCCCCCTTGCCGGAATTTCGGGACAAAAATGGTGCCATCTAACGTGAAATCGTTTGTAGAGATTTGTTCAACCATTTTTAGCGTTTGATCAAACCCGGAAATGCCCTCAAAATCGATATTTTTAGGTTCACGCCCCTAAAAGTTAGCCCCCCCTTGACGGAATTTCGGGACAAAAATGGTGCCATCTAACGTGAAATCGTTTGTAGAGATTTGATCAACCATTTTTAGCGTTTGATCAAACCCGGAAATGCGCCCAAAATCGATATTTTTAGCAGCGGTCCCCTAAAAGTTAGGCCCCCCTTGACGGAATTTCCGGACAAAAATGGTGCCATCTAACGTGAAATCATTTGTAGAGATTTGATCAACCATTTTTAGCGTTTGATCAAACCCGGAAATGCGCCCAAAATCAATATTTTTAGCTTCACACCCCTAAAAGTTACCCCCCCCCCTTAGACGGAATTTCCGCACAAAAATGATGCCATCTAACATGAAATCGTTTGTAGAGATTTGATCAACCATTTTTAGCGTTTGATCAAACCCGGAAATGCGTCCAAAATCGATATTTTTAGCAGCGGACCCCTAAAAGTTAGCCCCCCCTTGACGGAATTTCCGGACAAAAATGATGCCATCTAACGTGAAATCGTTTGTAGAGATTTGATCAACCATTTTTAGCGTTTGATTAAACCCGGAAATGCGCCCAAAATCAATATTTTTAGCTTCACACCCCTAAAAGTTAGCCCCCCCCTTTTCGGAATTTCCGCACAAAAATGATGCCATCTAACGTGAAATCGTTTGTAGAGATTTGATCGACCATTTTTAGCGTTTGATCAAACCCGGAAATGACCCCAAAATCGATATTTTTAGGTTCACGCCCCTAAAAGTTAGCCCCCCCTTGAAGAAATTTCGGGACAAAAATGGTGCCATCTAACGTGAAATCGTTTGTAGAGATTTGATCAACCATTTTTAGCGTTTGATCAAACCCGGAAATGCGCCCAAAATCGATATTTTTAGCAGCGGACCCCTAAAAGTTAGCCCCCCCTTGACGGAATTTCCGGACAAAAATGATGCCATCTAACGTGAAATCGTTTTTAGAGATTTGATCAACCATTTTTAGCGTTTGATCAAACCCGGAAATGCTCCCAAAATCGATATTTTTAGGTTCACACCCCTAAAAGTTAGTCCCCCTTGCCGGAATTTCGGGACAAAAATGGTGCCATCTAACGTGAAATCGTTTGTAGAGATTTGTTCAACCATTTTTAGCGTTTGATCAAACCCGGAAATGCCCTCAAAATCGATATTTTTAGGTTCACGCCCCTAAAAGTTAGCCCCCCCCCCTTGACGGAAATTCGGGACAAAAATGGTGCCATCTAACGTGAAATCGTTTGTAGAGATTTGATCAACCATTTTTAGCGTTTGATCAAACCCGGAAATGCGTCCAAAATCGATATTTTTAGCAGCGGACCCCTAAAAGTTAGCCCCCCCTTGACGGAATTTCCGGACAAAAATGATGCCATCTAACGTGAAATCGTTTGTAGAGATTTGATCAACCATTTTTAGCGTTTGATCAAACCCCGGAAATGCGCCCAAAATCAATATTTTTAGCTTCACACCCCTAAAAGTTAGCCCCCCCCTTTTCGGAATTTCCGCACAAAAATGATGCCATCTAACGTGAAATCGTTTGTAGAGATTTGATCGACCATTTTTAGCGTTTGATCAAACCCGGAAATGACCCCAAAATCGATATTTTTAGGTTCACGCCCCTAAAAGTTAGCCCCCCCTTGAAGAAATTTCGGGACAAAAATGGTGCCATCTAACGTGAAATCGTTTGTAGAGATTTGATCAACCATTTTTAGCGTTTGATCAAACCCGGAAATGCGCCCAAAATCGATATTTTTAGCAGCGGACCCCTAAAAGTTAGCCCCCCCTTGACGGAATTTCCGGACAAAAATGATGCCATCTAACGTGAAATCGTTTTTAGAGATTTGATCAACCATTTTTAGCGTTTGATCAAACCCGGAAATGCTCCCAAAATCGATATTTTTAGGTTCACACCCCTAAAAGTTAGTCCCCCTTGCCGGAATTTCGGGACAAAAATGGTGCCATCTAACGTGAAATCGTTTGTAGAGATTTGTTCAACCATTTTTAGCGTTTGATCAAACCCGGAAATGCCCTCAAAATCGATATTTTTAGGTTCACGCCCCTAAAAGTTAGCCCCCCCCCTTGACGGAAATTCGGGACAAAAATGGTGCCATCTAACGTGAAATCGTTTGTAGAGATTTGATCAACCATTTTTAACGAGAGATCAAACCCGGAAATGCGCCCAATATCGATATTTTTAGCAGCGGACCCCTAAAAGTTAGCCCCCCTTGACGGAATTTCCGGATAAAAATGATGCCATCTAACGTGAAACTGTTTGTAGAGATTTGATCAACCACTTTTAGCGTTTGATCAAACCCGGAAATGCGCCCAAAATCGATATTTTTAGCAGCGGTCCCCTAAAAGTTAGCCCCCCCTTGACGGAATTTCCGGACAAAAATGATGCCATCTAACGTGAAATCATTTGTAGAGATTTCATCAACCATTTTTAGCGTTTGATCAAACCCGGAAATGCGCCCAAAATCGATATTTTTAGCAGCGGTCCCCTAAAAGTTAGCCCCCCCTTGACGGAATTTCCGGACAAAAATGATGCCATCTAACGTGAAATCATTTGTAGAGATTTGATCAACCATTTTTAGCGTTTGATCAAACCCGGAAATGCGACCAAAATCAATATTTTTAGCTTCACACCCCTAAAAGTTACCCCCCCCCCTAGACGGAATTTCCGCACAAAAATGATGCCATCTAACGTGAAATCGTTTGTAGAGATTTGATCAACCATTTTTAGCGTTTGATCAAACCCGGAAATGCGCCCAAAATCGATATTTTTAGCAGCGGACCCCTAAAAGTTAGCCCCCCCTTGACGGAATTTCCGGACAAAAATGATGCCATCTAACGTGAAATCGTTTGTAGAGATTTGATCAACCATTTTTAGCGTTTGATCAAACCCGGAAATGCGCCCAAAATCAATAATTTTAGCTTCACACCCCTAAAAGTTAGCCCCCCCCTTTTCGGAATTTCCGCACAAAAATGATGCCATCTAACGTGAAATCGTTTGTAGAGATTTGATCAACCATTTTTAGCGTTTGATCAAACCCGGAAATGACCCCAAAACCGATATTTTTTAGCTTCACACCCCTAAAAGTTAGGCCACGCTCTACGGAATTTCGGGACAAAAATGGTGCCACCTAACGTGAAAGCGTTTGTAAAGATTTGTTCAAAAATTTTTAGCGTTTGATCAAACATGGAAATGCGCCGAAAACCGATATTTTTAGCAGCGGACCCCTAAAAGTTAGCTCCCCCCCCTTGACGGAATTTCGGGAAAAATGGTGCCATCTAACGTGAAATCGTTTGTAGAGATTTGATCAACCATCTTTAACGAGAGATCAAACCCGGAAATGCGCCCAATATCGATATTTTTAGCAGCGGACCCCTAAAAGTTAGCCCCCCTTGACGGAATTTCCGGATAAAAATGATGCCATCTAACGTGAAATTGTTTGTAGAGATTTGATCAACCACTTTTAGCGTTTGATCAAACCCGGAAATGCGCCCAAAATCGATATTTTTAGCAGCGGTCCCCTAAAAGTTAGCCCCCACTTGACGGAATTTCCGGACAAAAATGATGCCATCTAACGTGAAATCATTTGTAAAGATTTGATCAACCAGTTTTAGCGTTTGATCAAACCCGGAAATGCGCCCAAAATCGATATTTTTAGCAGCGGACCCCTAAAAGTTAGCCCCCTTGACGGTGTTTCCGGACAAAAATGATGCCATCTAACGTGAAATCGTTTGTAGAGATTTGATCAACCATTTTTAGCGTTTGATCAAACCCGGAAATGCGCCCAAAATCGATATTTTTAACAGAGGACCTCTAAAAGTTAGCCCCCCCTTGACGGAATTTCGGGACAAAAATGGTGAAATCTAACGTGAAATCATATGTAGAGATTTGATCAACAATTTTTAGCGTTTGATCAAACCGGAAATGCGCCCAAAATCGATATTTTAAGCAGCGGATCCCTAAAAGTTAGTCCTCATTGCCGGAATTTTAGGACAAAAATGGTGCCATATAACGTGAAATTGTTTGTAGAGATTTGATCAACCACTTTTAGCATTTGATCAAACCGGGAAATGCGGCCAAAATCGATATTTTTAGCAGCGAACCCCTAAAAGTTATCCCCCCCCCTTGACGGAATTTCGGGACAAAAATGGCGTCATCTAATGTGACATGGTTTGTAGAAATTACATCAAACTCTTTTAGCGTTTGATCAAACCGGTAAATGCGCCCAAAATCGATATTTCAGCGGACCCCTAAAAAATTTCCTCCCCCCACTTGACGGAATTTCGGGACAAAAATGGTGCCATCTAACGTGAAATCGTAAGTAGAGATTTGATCAACCATTTTTAGCGTTTGATCAAACCCGGAAATGCGCCCAAAATCGATATTTTTAGCAGCGGACCCCTAAAAGTTAGTCTCCCCTTGACTGAATTTCGGGACAAAAATGGTGCCATCTAACGTGAGATCGTTTGTAGAGATTTGATCAACCATTTTTAGCGTTTGATCAAACCCGGAAATGCGCCCAAAATCGATATTTTTAACAGAGGACCTCTAAAAGTTAGCCCCCCCTTGACGGAATTTCGGGACAAAAATGGTGAAATCTAACGTGAAATCATATGTAGAGATTTGATCAACAATTTTTAGCGTTTGATCAAACCGGAAATGCGCCCAAAATCGATATTTTAAGCAGCGGATCCCTAAAAGTTAGTCCCCCCTTGACGGAATTTCCGGACAAAAATGATGCCATCTAACGTGAAATCGTTTGTAGAGATTTGATCAACCATTTTTAGCGTTTGATCAAACCCGGAAATGCGTCCAAAATCGATATTTTTAGCAGCGGACCCCTAAAAGTTAGCCCCCCCTTGACGGAATTTCCGGACAAAAATGATGCCATCTAACGTGAAATCGTTTGTAGAGATTTGATCAACCATTTTTAGCGTTTGATTAAACCCGGAAATGCGCCCAAAATCAATATTTTTAGCTTCACACCCCTAAAAGTTAGCCCCCCCCTTTTCGGAATTTCCGCACAAAAATGATGCCATCTAACGTGAAATCGTTTGTAGAGATTTGATCGACCATTTTTAGCGTTTGATCAAACCCGGAAATGACCCCAAAATCGATATTTTTAGGTTCACGCCCCTAAAAGTTAGCCCCCCCTTGAAGAAATTTCGGGACAAAAATGGTGCCATCTAACGTGAAATCGTTTGTAGAGATTTGATCAACCATTTTTAGCGTTTGATCAAACCCGGAAATGCGCCCAAAATCGATATTTTTAGCAGCGGACCCCTAAAAGTTAGCCCCCCCTTGACGGAATTTCCGGACAAAAATGATGCCATCTAACGTGAAATCGTTTTTAGAGATTTGATCAACATTTTTAGCGTTTGATCAAACCCGGAAATGCTCCCAAAATCGATATTTTTAGGTTCACACCCCTAAAAGTTAGTCCCCCTTGCCGGAATTTCGGGACAAAAATGGTGCCATCTAACGTGAAATCGTTTGTAGAGATTTGTTCAACCATTTTTAGCGTTTGATCAAACCCGGAAATGCCCTCAAAATCGATATTTTTAGGTTCACGCCCCTAAAAGTTAGCCCCCCCCCTTGACGGAAATTCGGGACAAAAATGGTGCCATCTAACGTGAAATCGTTTGTAGAGATTTGATCAACCATTTTTAACGAGAGATCAAACCCGGAAATGCGCCCAATATCGATATTTTTAGCAGCGGACCCCTAAAAGTTAGCCCCCCTTGACGGAATTTCCGGATAAAAATGATGCCATCTAACGTGAAACTGTTTGTAGAGATTTGATCAACCACATTTAGCGTTTGATCAAACCCGGAAATGCGCCCAAAATCGCTATTTTTAGCAGCGGTCCCCTAAAAGTTAGCCCCCCCTTGACGGAATTTCCGGACAAAAATGATGCCATCTAACGTGAAATCATTTGTAGAGATTTGATCAACCATTTTTAGCGTTTGATCAAACCCGGAAATGCGCCCAAAATCGACATTTTTAGAAGCGGAACTCTAAAAGTTAGCCCCCTTGACGGTGTTTCCGGACAAAAATGATGCCATCTAACGTGAAATCGTTTGTAGAGATTTGATCAACCATTTTTAGCGTTTGATCAAACCCGGAAATGCGCCCAAAATCGATATTTTTAGCAGCGGTCCCCTAAAAGTTAGCCCCCCCTTGACGGAATTTCCGGACAAAAATGATGCCATCTAACGTGAAATCATTTGTAGAGATTTGATCAACCATTTTTAGCGTTTGATCAAACCCGGAAATGCGACCAAAATCAATATTTTTAGCTTCACACCCCTAAAAGTTACCCCCCCCCCTAGACGGAATTTCCGCACAAAAATGATGCCATCTAACGTGAAATCGTTTGTAGAGATTTGATCAACCATTTTTAGCGTTTGATCAAACCCGGAAATGCGCCCAAAATCGATATTTTTAGCAGCGGACCCCTAAAAGTTAGCCCCCCCTTGACGGAATTTCCGGACAAAAATGATGCCATCTAACGTGAAATCATTTGTAGAGATTTGATCAACCATTTTTAGCGTTTGATCAAACCCGGAAATGCGCCCAAAATCAATAATTTTAGCTTCACACCCCTAAAAGTTAGCCCCCCCCTTTTCGGAATTTCCGCACAAAAATGATGCCATCTAACGTGAAATCGTTTGTAGAGATTTGATCAACCATTTTTAGCGTTTGATCAAACCCGGAAATGACCCCAAAACCGATATTTTTTAGCTTCACACCCCTAAAAGTTAGGCCACGCTCTACGGAATTTCGGGACAAAAATGGTGCCACCTAACGTGAAAGCGTTTGTAAAGATTTGTTCAACCATTTTTAGCGTTTGATCAAACATGGAAATGCGCCGAAAACCGATATTTTTAGCAGCGGACCCCTAAAAGTTAGCTCCCCCCCCCTTGACGGAATTTCGGGAAAAATGGTGCCATCTAACGTGAAATCGTTTGTAGAGATTTGATCAACCATCTTTAACGAGAGATCAAACCCGGAAATGCGCCCAATATCGATATTTTTAGCAGCGGACCCCTAAAAGTTAGCCCCCCTTGACGGAATTTCCGGATAAAAATGATGCCATCTAACGTGAAATTGTTTGTAGAGATTTGATCAACCACTTTTAGCGTTTGATCAAACCCGGAAATGCGCCCAAAATCGATATTTTTAGCAGCGGTCCCCTAAAAGTCAGCCCCCACTTGACGGAATTTCCGGACAAAAATGATGCCATCTAACGTGAAATCATTTGTAAAGATTTGATCAACCAGTTTTAGCGTTTGATCAAACCCGGAAATGCGCCCAAAATCGATATTTTTAACAGAGGACCTCTAAAAGTTAGCCCCCCCTTGACGGAATTTCGGGACAAAAATGGTGAAATCTAACGTGAAATCATATGTAGAGATTTGATCAACAATTTTTAGCGTTTGATCAAACCGGAAATGCGCCCAAAATCGATATTTTAAGCAGCGGATCCCTAAAAGTTAGTCCCCCATTGCCGGAATTTTAGGACAAAAATGGTGCCATATAACGTGAAATTGTTTGTAGAGATTTGATAAACCACTTTTAGCATTTGATCAAACCGGGAAATGCGGCCAAAATCGATATTTTTAGCAGCGAACCCCTAAAAGTTATCCCCCCCCTTGACGGAATTTCGGGACAAAAATGGCGTCATCTAATGTGACATGGTTTGTAGAAATTACATCAAACTCTTTTAGCGTTTGATCAAACCGGTAAATGCGCCCAAAATCGATATTTCAGCGGACCCCTAAAAAATTTCCTCCCCCCACTTGACGGAATTTCGGGACAAAAATGGTGCCATCTAACGTGAAATCGTAAGTAGAGATTTGATCAACCATTTTTAGCGTTTGATCAAACCCGGAAATGCGCCCAAAATCGATATTTTTAGCAGCGGACCCCTAAAAGTTAGTCTCCCCTTGACTGAATTTCGGGACAAAAATGGTGCCATCTAACGTGAGATCGTTTGTAGAGATTTGATCAACCATTTTTAGCGTTTGATCAAACCCGGAAATGCGCCCAAAATCGATATTTTTAACAGAGGACCTCTAAAAGTTAGCCCCCCCTTGACGGAATTTCGGGACAAAAATGGTGAAATCTAACGTGAAATCATATGTAGAGATTTGATCAACAATTTTTAGCGTTTGATCAAACCGGAAATGCGCCCAAAATCGATATTTTAAGCAGCGGATCCCTAAAAGTTAGTCCCCCATTGCCGGAATTTTAGGACAAAAATGGTGCCATATAACGTGAAATTGTTTGTAGAGATTTGATCAACCACTTTTAGCATTTGATCAAACCGGGAAATGCGGCCAAAATCGATATTTTTAGCAGCGAACCCCTAAAAGTTATCCCCCCCCTTGACGGAATTTCGGGACAAAAATGGCGTCATCTAATGTGACATGGTTTGTAGAAATTACATCAAACTCTTTTAGCGTTTGATCAAACCGGTAAATGCGCCCAAAATCGACATTTCAGCGGACCCCTAAAAAATTTCCTCCCCCCACTTGACGGAATTTCGGGACAAAAATGGTGCAATCTAACGTGAAATCGTAAGTAGAGATTTGATCAACCATTTTTAGCGTTTGATCAAACCCGGAAATGCGCCCAAAATCGATATTTTTAGCAGCGGACCCCTAAAAGTTAGTCTCCCCTTGACTGAATTTCGGGACAAAAATGGTGCCATCTAACGTGAGATCGTTTGTAGAGATTTGATCAACCATTTTTAGCGTTTGATCAAACCCGGAAATGCGTCCAAAATCGATAATTTTAGCAGCGGACCCCTAAAAGTTAGCCCCCCCTTGACGGAATTTCCGGACAAAAATGATGCCATCTAACGTGAAATCGTTTGTAGAGATTTGATCAACCATTTTTAGCGTTTGATCAAACCCGGAAATGCGCCCAAAATCAATATTTTTAGCTTCACACCCCTAAAAGTTAGCTCCCCCCTTTTCGGAATTTCCGCACAAAAATGATGCCATCTAACGTGAAATCGTTTGTAGAGATTTGATCGACCATTTTTAGCGTTTGATCAAACCCGGAAATGACCCCAAAATCGATATTTTTAGGTTCACGCCCCTAAAAGTTAGCCCCCCCTTGAAGAAATTTCGGGACAAAAATGGTGCCATCTAACGTGAAATCGTTTGTAGAGATTTGATCAACCATTTTTAGCGTTTGATCAAACCCGGAAATGCGCCCAAAATCGATATTTTTAGCAGCGGACCCCTAAAAGTTAGCCCCCCCTTGACGGAATTTCCGGACAAAAATGGTGCCATCTAACGTGAAATCGTTTGTAGAGATTTGTTCAACCATTTTTAGCGTTTGATCAAACCCGGAAATGCCCTCAAAATCGATATTTTTAGGTTCACGCCCCTAAAAGTTAGCCCCCCCCCCTTGACGGAAATTCGGGACAAAAATGGTGCCATCTAACGTGAAATCGTTTGTAGAGATTTGATCAACCATTTTTAGCGTTTGATCAAACCCGGAAATGCGCCCAAAATCGATATTTTTAGCAGCGGTCCCCTAAAAGTTAGCCCCCCCTTGACGGAATTTCCGGACAAAAATGATGCCATCTAACGTGAAATCGTTTGTAGAGATTTGATCAACCATTTTTAGCGTTTGATCAAACCCGGAAATGCGCCCAAAATCAATATTTTTAGCTTCACACCCCTAAAAGTTAGCCCCCCCTTGTCGGAATTTCCGCACAAAAATGATGCCATCTAACGTGAAATCGTTTGTAGAGATTTGATCAACCATTTTTAGCGTTTGATCAAACCCGGAAATGCCCCCAAAATCGATATTTTTAGGTTCACGCCCCTAAAAGTTAGCCCCCCCTTGACGGAATTTCGGGACAAAAATGATGCCATCTAACGTGAAATCGTTTGTAGAGATTTGATCAACACTTTTTAGCGTTTGATCAAACCCGGAAATGCCCTCAAAATCGATATTTTTAGCAGCGGACCCCTAAAATTTAGCCCTTCCTTGGCAGAATTTCGGGACAAAAATGTTCTCATCTTACGTGAAATTGTTTGTAGAGATTTGATCAACCATTTTAACCGTTTTATCAAACACAGAAATGTGCCCAAAACCGATATTTTTTAGCTTCACACCCCTAAAAGTTAGGCCACGCTCTACGGAATTTCGGGACAAAAATGGTGCCATCTAACGTGAAAGCGTTTGTAAAGATTTGTTCAACCATTTTTAGCGTTTGATCAAACATGGAAATGCGCCGAAAACCGATATTTTTAGCAGCGGACCCCTAAAAGTTAGCTCCCCCCCCCTTGACGGAATTTCGGGAAAAATGGTGCCATCTAACGTGAAATCGTTTGTAGAGATTTGATCAACCATCTTTAACGAGAGATGAAACCCGGAAATGCGCCCAATATCGATATTTTTAGCAGCGGACCCCTAAAAGTTAGCCCCCCTTGACGGAATTTCCGGATAAAAATGATGCCATCTAACGTGAAACTGTTTGTAGAGATTTGATCAACCACTTTTAGCGTTTGATCAAACCCGGAAATGCGCCCAAAATCGATATTTTTAGCAGCGGTCCCCTAAAAGTTAGCCCCCCCTTGACGGAATTTCCGGACAAAAATGATGCCATCTAACGTGAAATCATTTGTAGAGATTTGATCAACCATTTTTAGCGTTTGATCAAACCCGGAAATGCGCCCAAAATCGATATTTTTAGAAGCGGAACTCTAAAAGTTAGCCCCCTTGACGGTGTTTCCGGACAAAAATGATACCATCTAACGTGAAATCGTTTGTAGAGATTTGATCAACCATTTTTAGCGTTTGATCAAACCCGGAAATGCGCCCAAAATCGATATTTTTAGCAGCGGTCCCCTAAAAGTTAGCCCCCCCTTGACGGAATTTCCGGACAAAAATGATGCCATCTAACGTGAAATCATTTGTAGAGATTTGATCAACCATTTTTAGCGTTTGATCAAACCGGGAAATGCGGCCAAAATCGATATTTTTAGCAGCGAACCCCTAAAAGTTATCCCCCCCCTTGACGGAATTTCGGGACAAAAATGACGTCATCTAATGTGACATGGTTTGTAGAAATTACATCAAACTCTTTTAGCGTTTGATCAAACCGGTAAATGCGCCCAAAATCGATATTTCAGCGGACCCCTAAAAAATTTCCTCCCCCCACTTGACGGAATTTCGGGACAAAAATGGTGCCATCTAACGTGAAATCGTAAGTAGAGATTTGATCAACCATTTTTAGCGTTTGATCAAACCCGGAAATGCGCCCAAAATCGATATTTTTAGCAGCGGACCCCTAAAAGTTAGTCTCCCCTTGACTGAATTTCGGGACAAAAATGGTGCCATCTAACGTGAGATCGTTTGTAGAGATTTGATCAACCATTTTTAGCGTTTGATCAAACCCGGAAATGCGCCAAAAATCGATATTTTTAACAGAGGACCTCTAAAAGTTAGCCCCCCCTTGACGGAATTTCGGGACAAAAATGGTGAAATCTAACGTGAAATCATATGTAGAGATTTGATCAACAATTTTTAGCGTTTGATCAAACCGGAAATGCGCCAAAATCGATATTTTAAGCAGCGGATCCCTAAAAGTTAGTCCCCCATTGCCGGAATTTTAGGACAAAAATGGTGCCATATAACGTGAAATTGTTTGTAGAGATTTGATCAACCACTTTTAGCATTTGATCAAACCGGGAAATGCGGCCAAAATCGATATTTTTAGCAGCGAACCCCTAAAAGTTATCCCCCCCCTTGACGGAATTTCGGGACAAAAATGGCGTCATCTAATGTGACATGGTTTGTAGAAATTACATCAAACTCTTTTAGCGTTTGATCAAACCGGTAAATGCGCCCAAAATCGACATTTCAGCGGACCCCTAAAAAATTTCCTCCCCCCACTTGACGGAATTTCGGGACAAAAATGGTGCAATCTAACGTGAAATCGTAAGTAGAGATTTGATCAACCATTTTTAGCGTTTGATCAAACCCGGAAATGCGCCCAAAATCGATATTTTTAGCAGCGGACCCCTAAAAGTTAGTCTCCCCTTGACTGAATTTCGGGACAAAAATGGTGCCATCTAACGTGAGATCGTTTGTAGAGATTTGTTCAACCATTTTTAGCGTTTGATCAAACCCGGAAATGCCCCCAAAATCGATATTTTTAGGTTCACGCCCCTAAAAGTTAGCCCCCCCTTGACGGAATTTCGGGACAAAAATGATGCCATCTAACGTGAATTCGTTTGTAGAGATTTGATCAACCATTTTTAGCGTTTGATCAAACCCGGAAATGCGCCCAAAATCAATATTTTTAGCTTCACACCCCTAAAAGTTAGCCCCCCCCCCTTAGACGGAATTTCCGCACAAAAATGATGCCATCTAACGTGAAATCGTTTGTAGAGATTTGATCAACCATTTTTAGCGTTTGATCAAACCCGGAAATGCGCCCAAAATCAATATTTTTAGCTTCACACCCCTAAAAGTTAGCCCCCCCTTGTCGGAATTTCCGCACAAAAATGATGCCATCTAACGTGAAATCGTTTGTAGAGATTTGATCAACCATTTTTAGCGTTTGATCAAACCCGGAAATGCCCCCAAAATCGATATTTTTAGGTTCACGCCCCTAAAAGTTAGCCCCCCCTTGACGGAATTTCGGGACAAAAATGATGCCATCTAACGTGAAATCGTTTGTAGAGATTTGATCAACACTTTTTAGCGTTTGATCAAACCCGGAAATGCCCTCAAAATCGATATTTTTAGCAGCGGACCCCTAAAATTTAGCCCTTCCTTGGCAGAATTTCGGGACAAAAATGTTCTCATCTTACGTGAAATTGTTTGTAGAGATTTGATCAACCATTTTAACCGTTTTATCAAACACAGAAATGTGCCCAAAACCGATATTTTTTAGCTTCACACCCCTAAAAGTTAGGCCACGCTCTACGGAATTTCGGGACAAAAATGGTGCCATCTAACGTGAAAGCGTTTGTAAAGATTTGTTCAACCATTTTTAGCGTTTGATCAAACATGGAAATGCGCCGAAAACCGATATTTTTAGCAGCGGACCCCTAAAAGTTAGCTCCCCCCCCCCTTGACGGAATTTCGGGAAAAATGGTGCCATCTAACGTGAAATCGTTTGTAGAGATTTGATCAACCATCTTTAACGAGAGATGAAACCCGGAAATGCGCCCAATATCGATATTTTTAGCAGCGGACCCCTAAAAGTTAGCCCCCCTTGACGGAATTTCCGGATAAAAATGATGCCATCTAACGTGAAACTGTTTGTAGAGATTTGATCAACCACTTTTAGCGTTTGATCAAACCCGGAAATGCGCCCAAAATCGATATTTTTAGCAGCGGTCCCCTAAAAGTTAGCCCCCCCTTGACGGAATTTCCGGACAAAAATGATGCCATCTAACGTGAAATCATTTGTAGAGATTTGATCAACCATTTTTAGCGTTTGATCAAACCCGGAAATGCGCCCAAAATCGATATTTTTAGAAGCGGAACTCTAAAAGTTAGCCCCCTTGACGGTGTTTCCGGACAAAAATGATACCATCTAACGTGAAATCGTTTGTAGAGATTTGATCAACCATTTTTAGCGTTTGATCAAACCCGGAAATGCGCCCAAAATCGATATTTTTAGCAGCGGTCCCCTAAAAGTTAGCCCCCCCTTGACGGAATTTCCGGACAAAAATGATGCCATCTAACGTGAAATCATTTGTAGAGATTTGATCAACCATTTTTAGCGTTTGATCAAACCGGGAAATGCGGCCAAAATCGATATTTTTAGCAGCGAACCCCTAAAAGTTATCCCCCCCCTTGACGGAATTTCGGGACAAAAATGACGTCATCTAATGTGACATGGTTTGTAGAAATTACATCAAACTCTTTTAGCGTTTGATCAAACCGGTAAATGCGCCCAAAATCGATATTTCAGCGGACCCCTAAAAAATTTCCTCCCCCCACTTGACGGAATTTCGGGACAAAAATGGTGCCATCTAACGTGAAATCGTAAGTAGAGATTTGATCAACCATTTTTAGCGTTTGATCAAACCCGGAAATGCGCCCAAAATCGATATTTTTAGCAGCGGACCCCTAAAAGTTAGTCTCCCCTTGACTGAATTTCGGGACAAAAATGGTGCCATCTAACGTGAGATCGTTTGTAGAGATTTGATCAACCATTTTTAGCGTTTGATCAAACCCGGAAATGCGCCAAAAATCGATATTTTTAACAGAGGACCTCTAAAAGTTAGCCCCCCCTTGACGGAATTTCGGGACAAAAATGGTGAAATCTAACGTGAAATCATATGTAGAGATTTGATCAACAATTTTTAGCGTTTGATCAAACCGGAAATGCGCCCAAAATCGATATTTTAAGCAGCGGATCCCTAAAAGTTAGTCCCCCATTGCCGGAATTTTAGGACAAAAATGGTGCCATATAACGTGAAATTGTTTGTAGAGATTTGATCAACCACTTTTAGCATTTGATCAAACCGGGAAATGCGGCCAAAATCGATATTTTTAGCAGCGAACCCCTAAAAGTTATCCCCCCCCTTGACGGAATTTCGGGACAAAAATGGCGTCATCTAATGTGACATGGTTTGTAGAAATTACATCAAACTCTTTTAGCGTTTGATCAAACCGGTAAATGCGCCCAAAATCGACATTTCAGCGGACCCCTAAAAAATTTCCTCCCCCCACTTGACGGAATTTCGGGACAAAAATGGTGCAATCTAACGTGAAATCGTAAGTAGAGATTTGATCAACCATTTTTAGCGTTTGATCAAACCCGGAAATGCGCCCAAAATCGATATTTTTAGCAGCGGACCCCTAAAAGTTAGTCTCCCCTTGACTGAATTTCGGGACAAAAATGGTGCCATCTAACGTGAGATCGTTTGTAGAGATTTGTTCAACCATTTTTAGCGTTTGATCAAACCCGGAAATGCCCCCAAAATCGATATTTTTAGGTTCACGCCCCTAAAAGTTAGCCCCCCCTTGACGGAATTTCGGGACAAAAATGGTGCCATCTAACGTGAAATCGTTTGTAGAGATTTGATCAACCATTTTTAGCGTTTGATCAAACCCGGAAATGCGCCCAAAATCGATATTTTTAGCAGCGGACCCCTAAAAGTTAGCCCCCCCCTTGACGGAATTTCCGGACAAAAATGATGCCATCTAACGTGAAATCGTTTGTAGAGATTTGATCAACCATTTTAGCGTTTGATCAAACCCGGAAATGCGCCCAAAATCGATATTTTTAGGTTCACACCCCTAAAAGTTAGCCGCCCCTTGCCGGAATTTCGGGACAAAAATGGTGCCATCTAACGTGAAATCATTTGTAGAGATTTGTTCAACTATTTTTAGCGTTTGATCAAACCCGGAAATGCCCTCAAAATCGATATTTTTCGGTTCACGCCCCTAAAAGTTAGCCCCCCCTTGATGTAATTTCGGGACAAAAATGGTGCCATCTAACGTGAAATCGTTTGTAGAGATTTGATCAACCATTTTTAGCGTTTGATCAAACCCGGAAATGCGCCCAAAATCAATATTTTTAGCTTCACACCCCTAAAAGTTAGCCCCCCCCCCTTAGACGGAATTTCCGCACAAAAATGATGCCATCTAACGTGAAATCGTTTGTAGAGATTTCATCAACCATTTTTAGCGTTTGATCAAGCCCGGAAATGCGCCCAAAATCGATATTTTTAGCAGCGGACACCTAAAAGTTAGCCCCCCCCTTGACGGAATTTCCGGACAAAAATGATGCCATCTAACGTGAAATCGTTTGTAGAGATTTGCTCAACCATTTTTAGCGTTTGATCAAACCCGGAAATGCGCCCAAAATCAATATTTTTAGCTTCACACCCCTAAAAGTTAGCCCCCCCTTGTCGGAATTTCCGCACAAAAATGATGCCATCTAACGTGAAATCGTTTGTAGAGATTTGATCAACCATTTTTAGCGTTTGATCAAACCCAGAAATGCCCCCAAAATCGATATTTTTAGGTTCACGCCCCTAAAAGTTAGCCCCCCCTTGACGGAATTTCGGGACAAAAATGATGCCATCTAACGTGAATTCGTTTGTAGAGATTTGATCAACCATTTTTAGCGTTTGATCAAACCCGGAAATGCGCCCAAAATCAATATTTTTAGCTTCACACCCCTAAAAGTTAGCCCCCCCCCCTTAGACGGAATTTCCGCACAAAAATGATGCCATCTAACGTGAAATCGTTTGTAGAGATTTCATCAACCATTTTTAGCGTTTGATCAAGCCCGGAAATGCGCCCAAAATCGATATTTTTAGCAGCGGACACCTAAAAGTTAGCCCGCCCCTTGACGGAATTTCCGGACAAAAATGATGCCATCTAACGTGAAATCGTTTGTAGAGATTTGCTCAACCATTTTTAGCGTTTGATCAAACCCGGAAATGCGCCCAAAATCAATATTTTTAGCTTCACACCCCTAAAAGTTAGCCCCCCCTTGTCGGAATTTCCGCACAAAAATGATGCCATCTAACGTGAAATCGTTTGTAGAGATTTGATCAACCATTTTTAGCGTTTGATCAAACCCAGAAATGCCCCCAAAATCGATATTTTTAGGTTCACGCCCCTAAAAGTTAGCCCCCCCTTGACGGAATTTCGGGACAAAAATGATGCCATCTAACGTGAATTCGTTTGTAGAGATTTGATCAACCATTTTTAGCGTTTGATCAAACCCGGAAATGCGCCCAAAATCGATATTTTTAGGTTCACACCCCTAAAAGTTAGCCCCCCCTTGCCGGAATTTCGGGACAAAAATGGTGCCATCTAACGTGAAATTGTTTGTAGAGATTTGATCAACCATTTTAACCGTTTTATCAAACCCAGAAATGCACCCAAAACCGATATTTTTTAGCTTCACACACCTAAATGTATTTTGTATCCCCTAAAACCGATATTTTTAGCAGCGGACCCCTAAAATTTAGCTCCCCCCCCTTGACGGAATTTCGGGAAAAATGGTGCCATCTAACGTGAAATCGTTTGTAGAGATTTGATCAACCATCTTTAACGAGAGATCAAACCCGGAAATGCGCCCAATATCGATATTTTTAGCAGCAGACACCTAAAAGTTAGCCCTTCCTTGGCGGAATTTCGGGACAAAAATGCTGTCATCTAACGTGAAATTGTTTGTAGAGATTTGATCAACCACTTTTAGCGTTTGATCAAACCCGGAAGTGCGCCCAAAATCAATATTTTTAGCAGCGGACCCCTAAAAGTTAGCCCCCCTTGACGGAATTTCCGGACAAAAATGATGCCATCTAACGTGAAATCGTTTGTAGAGATTTGATCAACCATTTTTAGCGTTTGATCAAACCTGGAAATGCGCCTAAAATCGATATTTTTAACAGAGGACCCCTAAAAGTTAGCCCCCCCTTGACGGAATTTCGGGACAAAAATGGTGAAATCTAACGTGAAATCGTATGTACAGATTTGATCAACAATTTTTAGCGTTTGATCAAACCGGAAATGCGCCCAAAATCGATATTTTAAGCAGCGGATCCCTAAAAGTTAGTCCCCCATTGCCGGAATTTTAGGACAAAAATGGTGCCATATAACGTGAAATTGTTTGTAGAGATTTGATCAACCACTTTTAGCGTTTGATCAAACACGGAAATGCGCCCAAAATCGATATTTTCAGCAGCGGATCCCTAAATGTTAGCCCCTCCTTGACGGAATTTCGGGACAAAAATGGTGCCATCTAACGTGAAATCGTATGTAGAGATTTGATCAACCATTTTTAGCGTTTGATCAAACCCGAAAATGCGCCAGATATCGATATTTTAAGCAGCGGAACCCTAAAACTTAGTCTCCCCATGACTGAATTTTGGGACAAAAATTGCGGCATCTAACGTGAAATCGTTTGTAGAGATTTGATCAACCATTTTTAGCATTTGATCAAACCGGGAAATGCGGCCAAAATCGATATTTTTAGCAGCGAACCCTTAAAAGTTATCCCCCCCTTGACGGAATTTCGGGACAAAAATGGCGTCATCTAATGTGACATGGTTTGTAGAAATTACATCAAACTCTTTTAGCGTTTGATCAAACCGGGAAATGCGCCCAAAATCGATTTTTCAGCGGACCCCTAAAAAATTTCCTCCCCCCACTTGACGGAATTTTGGGACAAAAATGGTGCCATCTAACGTGAAATCGTAAGTACAGATTTGATCAACCATTTTTAGCGTTTAATCAAACCCGGAAAAGCGCCCAAAATCGATATTTTTAGCAGCGGACCCCTAAAAGTTAGTCTCCCCTTGACTGAATTTCGGGACAAAAATGGTGCCATCTAACGTGAGATCGTTTGTAGAGATTTGATCAACCATTTTTAGCATTTGATCGAACCCGGAAATGCGCCCAAAATCGATATATTTAGCAGCGGACGCCTAAAAGTTAGCCCCCCTTGACGGAATTTCCGGACAAAAATGATGCCATCTAACGTGAAATCGTTTATAGAGATTTGATCAACCATTTTTAGCGTTTGAATAAACACGGAAATGCGCCTAAAATCGATATTTTTAACAGCGGACCCCTAAAAGTTAGCCCCCCCTTGAAGGAATTTCGGGACAAAAATGGTGCCATCTAACGTGAAATCGTATGTAGAGATTTGATCAACCATTTTTAGCGTTTGATCAAACCCGGAAATGCGCCCAAAATCGATATTTTTAGCAGCGGACCCCTAAAAGTTAGCGCCCTTGACGGAATTTCCAGACAAAAAAGATGCCATCTAACGTGAAATCGTTTGTAGAGATTTGATCAACCTTTTTTACCGTTTGATCATACACGGAAATGCGCCTAAAATCGATATTTTTAACAGCGGACCCCTAAAAGTTAGCCCCCCTTGACGGAATTTCGGGACAAAAATGGTGCCATCTAACGTGAAATCGTATGTAGAGATTTGATCAACCATTTTTAGCGTTTGATCAAACCCGGAAATGCGCCCAAAATCGACATTTTAAGCAGCGTACCCGTAAAAGTTAGTCCACCCTTGCCGGAATTTCAGGACAAAAATGGTGCCATCTAACGTGAAATCGTATGTAGAGATTTGATCAACCTTTTTTACCGTTTGATCATACACGGAAATGCGCCCAAAATCGATATTTTTAGCAGCGGAACCCTAGTTATCTTCCCCCCACTTGACGAAAATTCGGGACAAAAATGGTGCCATCTAACGTGAAATCGTATGTAGAGGTTTGATCAACCATTTTTAGCATTTGATCGAACCCGCAAATGCGCCTAAAATCGATATTTTTAACAGCGGATCCCTAAAAGTTAGCCCCCTTTGGCGGAATTTCGGGACAAAAATGGTGCCATATAACGTGAAATTGTTTGTAAAGATTTGATCAACCATTCTTAGCGTTTGATCAAACACGGAAATGCGCCCAAAATCGATATTTTAAGCAGCGGATCCCTAAAAGTTAGTCCCCCATTGCCGGAATTTTAGGACAAAAATGGTGCCATATAACGTGAAATTGTTTGTAGAGATTTGATCAACCACTTTTAGCGTTTGATCAAATACGAAAATGCGCCCAAAATCGATATTTTAAGCGGCAGATCCCTAAAAGTTAGCCCCGCCTTGAAGGAATTTCGGGACAAAAATGATGCCATCTAACGTGAAATCGTTTGTAGAGATTTGATCAACCATTTTTAGCGTTTGATCAAACCCGGAAGTGACCCAAAATCGATATTTTTAGGTTCACACCCCTAAAAGTTAACCCTATCCTTGACGGAATTTCGGGACAAAAATGGTGCCATCTAACGTGAAATCATTTGTAGAGATTTGATCAACCATTTTTAGCGAGAGATCAAACCCGGAAATGTGCCCAAAATCGATATTTTTAGCAGCGGACCCCTAAAAGTTAGCCACCACCCCCCTTGACGGAATTTCGGGACAGAAATGATGCCATCTAACGTGAAATCGCTTATAGAGATTTGTTCACCCATTTTTAGCGTTTGATCAAACCCGGAAGTGAACCAAAATCGATATTTTTATTTTCACACCCCTAAAATGTTGGCCCTATCCTTGACGGAATTTCGGGACAAAAATGGTGCCATATAATGTGAAATCGTTTGTAGGGATTTGATCAACCATTTTTAGCGTTTGATCAAAGCCGGAAGTGACCCCAAAATCGTAGTTTTAGGTGCAGTCCTCTATAAGTTAGCCTCCCCCCTTGACGGAATTTTTGGAATATAATCTGCTGTATGGGAAAGTATTTCCGAAGTATGTTTGAAATGATACCTGTTGTGTTTAGTGCTAAAGAAAAGTGAAATAACGTTGTCCACCTCTTTTGTTGATAAGAAGTTCTTACTGCGCACTGCCCCCCACACACACCGTCCGGAGTCAAGCGCAAGAAGATACATTATTGTTGAATGCATTATGAAACAAAAGGCTAATTATTAAATACTTTTAATTAGCAGCTAATTCTTTTAAATGTTATTTTATATAAAGTTATTTTATTTATAATAGTGATATTTTCTTCTTTGAATCAATAAATTATGTGAATAATAAATATATGACCATCTGTATATCACTGCAAACAAAAGAATCAATTTAAAAAATCAAAAGAATTTTTAGACATTGATAACGATATCATTAGGGAAGGGGGCGGGGGGGGGGGGTGTTAGTGGAATGATAACGTATGATATCGTAAGTGCAGGGGGTGGGGGTCTAAAATTGCTAAAAATTTGATAACATTATATATGTACAGCCCCTAAGCATTGGGTAATTTACCTAAAGACTATCCGTCCACTGAAATAAGTTATTATTATTTTTTTTAATCTAATCACGGACTTGTCTTGAACATTTCCATACGCTCCCCCCCCCCCCCCCATTCTCAAATTAAATCCTGCTATGCTATTGTTGTTATTTTTTAGTGTAAAAAAAAATAATATGAATCTTTGTTTTTATTAACACATTTATTGACATACATCTGACCTGTGTGCTTGGCGTCAAGCGTTCGCTTATAAGTCATCGTCAATATATACATGGGCGAGATAGCACACACAAGGAAATTTACAACACAGAGAAATATAGCTGGGAGCTCCACAAACGTTTATTAGCATAACTTCAAAACTTCAAATCCATAGTTGCCATTACGAAATCTGAAGGAATTCCAAATGAAAAAATAAAATCACCGCCCTTACATGTTCATCAGATTCTCATTCATTAACAAAATATCTTTCTCAGTCAATTTTTCTTATCGGAAACTAGTAACTCTGAATTTTGTGGACGTCAGCTCTTTTCAAAATAAACATTATACACTTTTGAGACCCTTGACTCCGGCCGGAAATTAAGATGCTTCTACTCTTTTGCGGTTTAGTTTGGTACCCACCTGTCAGTTTGTTTCTATTAATCGAGAATCCGTTCATGGATTATTATTATTATTATTATTATTATTATGCCTTATTTTTCAACTCTCATCTCTAAAAAATAAGCAATATTTACAGTGATCCTTATTTCTGTTTTGGATATCCGAATCAGTATACTATAGGGGTCTGCAAGGGTCGGAATTACCAGCTCCGGGACCGGCCCGTACAGAAGTAAGTGAAAACAGGCCCGGCCCGACCCGACACAATGTCTACAAAAAATTTCGATTTTTCTTAACATATAATTAGGATGCCTTTAAAGAATACTGCATACATATTTATGGGATAGTTTTATACAGTATGTTTTAAAATTACAATGTGTTCGCAAGACAGAAAATACACAACAGCCAACATTAAGGATTGCTTAGTTATTTAGACGTTTCAGCATTCACACAAGGATTGATTAAAAATTAACGTAGATTATAATAAACAAAAAGGAGTGTTAAAAACATAACTTTTGAAGCTGTATAATTAAAAGTAAATTTGGGAAAATATTTATCTGTCATTTATTAAGGCTTCGGAAAACGCATATGATTGGCACGTTTTCTTATTCAGAAACTATGTAATCGAATGGCGTTAAATATTTTTTGATAAACGTGATATATCTTTGAGAAAATACTGTCAAAGTTAGTTTTGAATCGAATTTCCGGAAGCGACAGCACAGGAATGGAGAAAAACCTGCAGTCACGTGACAAGAATCTCTTGTATCTCGACAAGTCATTTATTTATCAAAAATGGAATAGCTATTCGATTGCAAATCCCTTCAATTGTCAGGCTTGTCAATTTTATGTCTTTACAGTTAAAAATTAGTCAGAAAATGTGTCAAAGTTTCGCATTGTTGAACAGTGAATTTGAGAAGCACCTTGAAGTATAGTTCCAAAGATTACGTTAACAGAAGTACATTATCGCTATTAATATTTTTACAAAACATTTTGCCTGCCCTACATATGCTGTGAACAATTAAGCCCAGTTCCGGCGCGGCTCAATTGTGTAGAAAAAAATGCAAGCCTGATCTCGACCCCACCCGGGTGTGCTGAAAAAAAAATAAGCCCCGGTCAGACACCATGTAACTGTCCGATGCCAAGCTCTACGCTGGACATGTTAAACTAGCATTGGCTCATGACACACATGTATACTTATTCTCGCGAAAGTCATATTCATTGAAAATAGCTCATATTTTATCGGCTTCATTTAAATTTTAATACTGAGCCGGAAAGACCGCTAACTTTTTTATAGGACCGGCCCGTGCCAGCCAGTTAATTTTGTTTATCGGCCCGTGCAGTCCTCTAGTACACTATGATAATGTCAGTGGTTTATAGTAGAATGTCATAATCATACGATCCGTTTCGTAAATGCCCAGTGAATCTACTTGGATTAAGAACCTAATTTTACAATTTAGCTATGTCCTTCTGTGCTTAATATGCGTCTACTATTAAATTGTGTTTCAGTTTGGTACGCACGCGTCATTTCTGATTTTAATAATCGGATTACCCCTCCTGCATAATTAATACTATTATTATGTTCTATTTTTCAACTTCTATTTTTATGATCATCCTCTTTTCTGTTAGGGATATCTGAACCAGTAAGTTGTGTTAATGTCGGTAGAATACGATCGTGATAGAACAAACAAGTTGGAAATTGCTCGTCAAACGTGGCAAATGAGGTGCGTTCGTACTATAACTAGTTTTATAATTATTTTTTGCACCCCATATTGTACTGAATGTGTATTTATTTGCAATTCATAAGTGCATAGTCTGTAACATCATTAAAATGCACTTGCAATAATTTTTTCCCATTCCCCTTAATGTAACGGAAAACTTTTGACTGTCCCTGTAATTAAGCTATACATCCGATTTTCATGAAATTTGAAATGGCTCGACAAAATCTTGCAGCAATTCTATATTTAAAATTTCAGCCCATTCGGAAAGCTGTAACATCATTAAAATGCACCTGCAGAAATTTTTCCCACTGGCTTTAATGTAAAGAAAAACTTTTGACTGTCCCTGTAATTAAACTATACATCCGATTTTCATAAAATTTGAAATGGCTCGACAAAATGTCGCAATAATTATATGTTTAAAATTTGAGACCATTCGGAAAGCTTTAACATCATTAAAATGCACGTGCAATAATTTTTCCCATTGGCCGTAATGTAAAGAAAAACTTTTGACTGTCCCTGTAATTTAACTATACATCCGATTTTCATAAAATTTGAAATGGCTCGACAAAATTTTACAACAATCATATATTTAAAATTTCAGACCATTCGGTTGGGTAGTTTTTGCTCTATTATATACGGACGGACAGACAGACGGACTGAATGACGACTATAGGTGCTACGTATTTATATAATTACGAACGCACCTAAAAATCAAATGATTCGTTTAGTATGTGCTCAGTGAATCTGTTTGGATTAACAACGTAATTTTCGATGTCCTTCAAAACATCACATCTATAAATTAAATTAACTCACAAACTAATATAACTGCGACGAAATTTTCTCATGAAATTTAAAATGCCGCAAAGTCATCTTACGACAAATAAAAGATTTCAAAGTCATGTTTTCTGCAGCTGGTAAAGTAACTACAAGTACTTACTCACCCAGTGTGGAAAAAAATAATTTTGCATCCATTATTAACAGAAAATATTGAAGGTTAAAAAAGTTCGGGAAAAACTATTTTCAAACCATTTTTGGTCCCAAAATCCGTCAAGAGGGGGCTAACTCTTAGGGGTTTGCAAACAAAAATATGGATTTTATGGCACTTCCGGCTTTGATCAAATACTAAAAATGGTTGATTAAATCTCTACAAACGATTTCACGATAGATGGAACCATTTTTGTCCAGAAATTGCGTCAAGGGGGGGGGGCTAACTTTTAGGGGGGTGTGAACCTAAAAATATCGATTTTGGGCGAATTTCCGGGTTTGATCAAACGCTAAAAATGGTTGAACAAATCTCTAAAACGATTTCACGTTAGATGGCACCATTTTTGTACCGAAATTCCGGCAAGGGATCTAACTTTTAGGGGTGTGAACCTAAAAATATCGATTTCGGGCGCATTTCCGGTTTTGATCAAACGATAAAAATGGTTGATCAAATCTTTACAAACGATTTCGCGTTAGATGGCACCATTTTTGTCCCGAAATTCCGTCAAGGGGGGCTAACTTTTAGGGGTGTGAACCTAAAAATATCGATTTTGGGCGCATTTCCGGGTTTGATCAAACGCTAAAAATGGTTGATCAAATCTTTACACACGATTTCACGTTAGATGGCGCCATTTTTGTTCCGAAATTCCGTCAAGGGGAGGGCTAACTTTTAGTGGTGTGAAGCTAAAAATATCGATTTTGGGCACATTTCCGGGTTTGATCAAACGCTAAAAGTGGTTGATGAAATCTTTACAAACGATTTCACGTTAGATGGCGCCATTTTTGTTCCGAAATTCCGTCAAGGGGCTAACTTTTAGGGGTGTGAAGCTAAAAATATCGATTTTGGGCGCATTTCCGGGTTTGATAAAACGCTTAAAATGGTTGATCAAATCTTTACAAACGATTTCACGTTAGATGGCACATTGTGACCCGAAATTCTGTCAATTGGGGGGGCTAACTTTTAGAGTTGTGAAGCTAAAAATATCGATTTTGGGCGCATTTCGGGGTTTGATCAAACGCTAAAAATGGCTGATCAAATCTTTACAAACGATTTCACGTTAGATGGCATCATTTTTGTCCGGAAATTCCGTCAAGGGGGGGCTAACTTTTAGGGGTCCGCTGCTAAAAATATCGATTTTGGGCGCATTTCCGGGTTTGATCAAACGCTAAAAATGGTTGATCAAATCTCTACAAACGATTTCACGTTAGATGGCACCTTTTTTGTCCCGAAATTCCGTCAAGGGGGGGCTAACTTTTAGGGGCGTGAACCTAAAAATATCGATTTTGGGGTCATTTCCGGGTTTGATCAAACGCTAAAAATGGTTGATTAAATCTCTACAAACGATTTCACGTTAGATGGCATCATTTTTGTGCGGAAATTCCGTCTAGGGGGGGGGCTAACTTTTAGGGGTGTGAAGCTAAAAATATTGATTTTGGGCGCATTTCCGGGTTTGATCAAACACTAAAAATGGTTGATCAAATCCCTACAAATGATTTCACGTTAGATGACATCATTTTTGTCCGGAAATTCCGTCAAGGGGGGGCTAACTTTTAGGGGACCGCTGCTAAAAATATCGATTTTGGGCGCATTTCCGGGTTTGATCAAACGCTAAAAATGGTTGATCAAATCTCTACAAACGATTTCACGTTAGATGGCATCATTTTTGTCCGGAAATTCCGTCAAGGGGGGGCTAACTTTTAGGTGTCCGCTGCTAAAAATATCGATTTTGGGCGCATTTCCGGGTTTGATCAAACGCTAAAAATGGTTGATCAAATCTCTACAAACGATTTCACGTTAGATGGCACCATTTTTGTCCCGAAATTCCGTGAAGGGGGGGGCAAACTTTTAGGGGCGTGAACCTAAAAATATCGATTTTGGGGGCATTTCCGGGTTTGATCAAACGCTAAAAATGGTTGATCAAATCTCTACAAACGATTTCACGTTAGATGGCATCATTTTTGTGCGAAAATTCCGACAAGGGGGGTTTAACTTTTAGGGGTGTGAAGCTAAAAATATTGATTTTGGGCGCATTTCCGGGTTTGATCAAACGCTAAAAATGGTTGATCAAATCTCTACAAACGATTTCACGTTAGATGGCATCATTTTTGTCCGGAAATTCCGTCAAGGGGGGGCTAACTTTTAGGGGTCGCTGCTAAAAATATCGATTTTGGGCGCATTTCCGGGTTTGATCAAACGCTAAAAATGGTTGATCAAATCTCTACAAACGATTTCACGTTAGATGGCATCATTTTTGTCCGGAAATTCCGTCAAGGGGGGGCTAACTTTTAGGGGACCGCTGCTAAAAATATCGATTTTGGGCGCATTTCCGGGTTTGATCAAACGCTAAAAAAGGTTGATCATATCTCTACAAACGATTTCACGTTAGATGGCACCATTTTTGTCCCGAAATTCCGGCAAGGGGGGGCTAACTTTTAGGGGTGTGAACCTAAAAATATCGATTTTGGGCGCATTTCCGGGTTTGATCAAAAGCTAAAAATGGTTGATCAAATCTCTACAAACGATTTCACGTTAGATGGCACCATTTTTGTCCCGAAATTCCGTCAAGGGGGGGCTAACTTTTAGGGGCGTGAACCTAAAAATATCGATTTTGAGGGCATTTCCGGGTTTGATCAAACGCTAAAAATGGTTGAACAAATCTCTACAAACGATTTCACGTTAGATGGCACCATTTTTGTCCCGAAATTCCGGCAAGGGGGGGCTAACTTTTAGGGGTGTGAACCTAAAAATATCGATTTTGGGCGCATTTCCGGGTTTGATCAAAAGCTAAAAATGGTTGATCAAATCTCTACAAACGATTTCACGTTAGATGGCATCATTTTTGTGCGGAAATTCCGAAAAGGGGGGGGGCTAATTTTTAGGGGTGTGAAGCTAAAAATATTGATTTTGGGCGCATTTCCGGGTTTGATCAAACGCTAAAAATGGTTGATCAAATCTCTACAAACGATTTCACGTTAGATGGCATCATTTTTGTCCGGAAATTCCGTCAAGGGGGGGCTAACTTTTAGGGGTCCGCTGCTAAAAATATCGATTTTGGGCGCATTTCCGGGTTTGATCAAACGCTAAAAATGGTTGATCAAATCTCTACAAACGATTTCACGTTAGATGGCACCATTTTTGTCCCGAAATTCCGTCAAGGGGGGGGGGCAAACTTTTAGGGGCGTGAACCTAAAAATATCGATTTTGGGGGCATTTCCGGGTTTGATCAAACGCTAAAAATGGTTGATCAAATCTCTACAAACGATTTCACGTTAGATGGCATCATTTTTGTGCGAAAATTCCGACAACGGGGGTTTAACTTTTAGGGGTGTGAAGCTAAAAATATTGATTTTGGGCGCATTTCCGGGTTTAATCAAACGCTAAAAATGGTTGATCAAATCTCTACAAACGATTTCACGTTAGATGGCATCATTTTTGTCCGGAAATTCCGTCAAGGGGGGGCTAACTTTTAGGGGTCCGCTGCTAAAAATATCGATTTTGAGGTCATTTCCGGGTTTGATCAAACGCTAAAAATGGTTGATCAAATCTCTACAAACGATTTCACGTTAGATGGCATCATTTTTGTGCGGAAATTCCGTCTAGGGGGGGGGGGCTAACTTTTAGGGGTGTGAAGCTAAATATATTGATTTTGGGCGCATTTCCGGGTTTGATCAAACACTAAAAATGGTTGATCAAATCTCTACAAACGATTTCACGTTAGATGGCATCATTTTTGTCCGGAAATTCCGTCAAGGGGGGGCTAACTTTTAGGGGACCGCTGCTAAAAATATCGATTTTGGGCGCATTTCCGGGTTTGATCAAACGCTAAAAAAGGTTGATCATATCTCTACAAACGATTTCACGTTAGATGGCACCATTTTTGTCCCGAAATTCCGTCAAGGGGGGGCTAACTTTTAGGGGCGTGAACCTAAAAATATCGATTTTGAGGGCATTTCCGGGTTTGATCAAACGCTAAAAATGGTTGAACAAATCTCTACAAACGATTTCACGTTAGATGGCACCATTTTTGTCCCGAAATTCCGGCAAGGGGGGGCTAACTTTTAGGGGTGTGAACCTAAAAATATCGATTTTGGGCGCATTTCCGGGTTTGATCAAACGCTAAAAATGGTTGATCAAATCTCTACAAACGATTTCACGTTAGATGGCATCATTTTTGTCCGGAAATTCCGTCAAGGGGGGCTAACTTTTAGGGGTCCGCTGCTAAAAATATCGATTTTGGGCGCATTTCCGGGTTTGATCAAACGCTAAAAATGGTTGATCAAATCTCTACAAACGATTTCACGTTAGATGGCACCTTTTTTGTCCCGAAATTCCGTCAAGGGGGGACTAACTTTTAGGGGCGTGAACCTAAAAATATCGATTTTGGGGTCATTTCCGGGTTTGATCAAACGCTAAAAATGGTTGATTAAATCTCTACAAACGATTTCACGTTAGATGGCATCATTTTTGTGCGGAAATTCCGTCTAGGGGGGGGGCTAACTTTTAGGGGTGTGAAGCTAAAAATATTGATTTTGGGCGCATTTCCGGGTTTGATCAAACACTAAAAATGGTTGATCAAATCCCTACAAATGATTTCACGTTAGATGGCATCATTTTTGTCCGGAAATTCCGTCAAGGGGGGGCTAACTTTTAGGGGACCGCTGCTAAAAATATCGATTTTGGGCGCATTTCCGGGTTTGATCAAACGCTAAAAATGGTTGATCAAATCTCTACAAACGATTTCACGTTAGATGGCACCATTTTTGTCCCGAAATTCCGTCAAGGGGGGGCTAACTTTTAGAGGCGTGAACCTAAAAATATCGATTTTGAGGGCATTTCCGGGTTTGATCAAACGCTAAAAATGGTTGAACAAATCTCTACAAACGATTTCACGTTAGATGGCACCATTTTTGTCCCGAAATTCCGTCAAGGGGGGGGCTAACTTTTAGGGGCGTGAACCTAAAAATATCGATTTTGGGGGCATTTCCGGGTTTGATCAAACGCTAAAAATGGTTGATCAAATCTCTACAAACGATTTCACGTTAGATGGCATCATTTTTGTCCGGAAATTCCGTCAAGGGGGGGCTAACTTTTAGGGGTCCGCTGCTAAAAATATCGATTTTGGGCGCATTTCCGGGTTTCATCAAACGCTAAAAATGGTTGATCAAATCTCTACAAACGATTTCACGTTAGATGGCACCATTTTTGTCCCGAAATTCCGTCAAGGGGGGGCTAACTTTTAGGGGCGTGAACCTAAAAATATCGATTTTGGGGGCATTTCCGTGTTTGATCAAACGCTAAAAATGGTTGATCAAATCTCTACAAACGATTTCACGTTAGATGGCATCATTTTTGTCCGGAAATTCCGTCAAGGGGGGGCTAACTTTTAGGGGTCCGCTGCTAAAAATATCGATTTTGGGCGTTTTTCCGGGTTTGATCAAACGCTAAAAATGGTTGATCAAATCTCTACAAACGATTTCACGTTAGATGGCACCTTTTTTGTCCCGAAATTCCGTCAAGGGGGGGCTAACTTTTAGGGGCGTGAACCTAAAAATATCGATTTTGGGGTCATTTCCGGGTTTGATCAAACGCTAAAAATGGTTGATTAAATCTCTACAAACGATTTCACGTTAGATGGCATCATTTTTGTGCGGAAATTCCGAAAAGGGGGGGGCTAACTTTTAGGGGTGTGAAGCTAAAAATATTGATTTTGGGCGCATTTCCGGGTTTGATCAAACGCTAAAAATGGTTGATCAAATCTCTACAAACGATTTCACGTTAGATGGCATCATTTTTGTCCGGAAATTCCGTCAAGGGGGGGCTAACTTTTAGGGGTCCGCTGCTAAAAATATCGATTTTGGGCGCATTTCCGGGTTTGATCAAACGCTAAAAATGGTTGATCAAATCTCTACAAACAATTTCACGTTAGATGGCATCATTTTTGTGCGGAAATTCCGTCTAGGGGGGGGGGCTAACTTTTAGGGGTGTGAAGCTAAAAATATTGATTTTGGGCGCATTTCCGGGTTTGATCAAACACTAAAAATGGTTGATCAAATCCCTACAAATGATTTCACGTTAGATGGCATCATTTTTGTCCGGAAATTCCGTCAAGGGGGGGCTAACTTTTAGGGGACCGCTGCTAAAAATATCGATTTTGGGCGCATTTCCGGGTTTGATCAAACGCTAAAAAGGGTTGATCAAATCTCTACAAACGATTTCACGTTAGATGGCACCATTTTTGTCCCGAAATTCCGTCAAGGGGGGGCTAACTTTTAGGGGCGTGAACCTAAAAATATCGATTTTGAGGGCATTTCCGGGTTTGATCAAACGCTAAAAATGGTTGAACAAATCTCTACAAACGATTTCACGTTAGATGGCTTCATTTTTGTCCCGAAATTCCGTCAAGGGGGGGGCTAACTTTTAGGGGCGTGAACCTAAAAATATCGATTTTGGGGGCATTTCCGGGTTTGATCAAACGCTAAAAATGGTTGATCAAATCTCTACAAACGATTTCACGTTAGATGGCATCATTTTTGTCCGGAAATTCCGTCAAGGGGGGGCTAACTTTTAGGGGTCCGCTGCTAAAAATATCGATTTTGGGCGCATTTCCGGGTTTGATCAAACGCTAAAAATGGTTGATGAAATCTCTACAAACGATTTAACGTTAGATGGCATCATTTTTGCCCGGAAATTCCGTCAAGGGGGGGCTAACTTTTAGGGGTCCGCTGCTAAAAATATCGATTTTGGTCGCATTTCCGGGTTTGATCAAACGCTAAAAATGGTTGATCAAATCTCTACAAACGATTTCACGTTAGATGGCACCATTTTTGTCCCGAAATTCCGTCAAGGGGGGGGCAAACTTTTAGGGGCGTGAACCTAAAAATATCGATTTTGGGGGCATTTCCGGGTTTGATCAAACGCTAAAAATGGTTGATGAAATCTCTACAAACGATTTCACGTTAGATGGCATCATTTTTGTCCGGAAATTCCGTCAAGGGGGGGCTAACTTTTAGGGGTCCGCTGCTAAAAATATCGATTTTGGGCGCATTTCCGGGTTTGATCAAACGCTAAAAATGGTTGATCAAATCTCTACAAACGATTTCACGTTAGATGGCATCATTTTTGTGCGGAAATTCCGTCTAGGGGGGGGCTAACTTTTAGGGGTGTGAAGCTAAAAATATTGATTTTGGGCGCATTTCCGGGTTTGATCAAACGCTAAAAATGGTTGATCAAATCTCTACAAACGATTTCACGTTAGATGGCATCATTTTTGTCCGGAAATTCCGTCAAGGGGGGCTAACTTTTAGGGGACCGCTGCTAAAAATATCGATTTTGGGCGCATTTCCGGGTTTGATCAAACGCTAAAAAAGGTTGATCATATCTCTACAAACGATTTCACGTTAGATGGCACCATTTTTGTCCCGAAATTCCGTCAAGGGGGGGCTAACTTTTAGGGGCGTGAACCTAAAAATATCGATTTTGAGGGCATTTCCGGGTTTGATCAAACGCTAAAAATGGTTGAACAAATCTCTACAAACGATTTCACGTTAGATGGCACAATTTTTGTCCCGAAATTCCGGCAAGGGGGGGCTAATTTTTAGGGGTGTGAACCTAAAAATATCGATTTTGGGCGCATTTCCGTGTTTGATCAAACGCTAAAAATGGTTGATCAAATCTCTACAAACGATTTCACGTTAGATGGCATCATTTTTGTCCGGAAATTCCGTCAAGGGGGGGCTAACTTTTAGGGGTCCGCTGCTAAAAATATCGATTTTGGGCGTTTTTCCGGGTTTGATCAAACGCTAAAAATGGTTGATCAAATCTCTACAAACGATTTCACGTTAGATGGCACCTTTTTTGTCCCGAAATTCCGTCAAGGGGGGGCTAACTTTTAGGGGCGTGAACCTAAAAATATCGATTTTGGGGTCATTTCCGGGTTTGATCAAACGCTAAAAATGGTTGATTAAATCTCTACAAACGATTTCACGTTAGATGGCATCATTTTTGTGCGGAAATTCCGAAAAGGGGGGGGCTAACTTTTAGGGGTGTGAAGCTAAAAATATTGATTTTGGGCGCATTTCCGGGTTTGATCAAACGCTAAAAATGGTTGATCAAATCTCTACAAACGATTTCACGTTAGATGGCATCATTTTTGTCCGGAAATTCCGTCAAGGGGGGGCTAACTTTTAGGGGTCCGCTGCTAAAAATATCGATTTTGGGCGCATTTCCGGGTTTGATCAAACGCTAAAAATGGTTGATCAAATCTCTACAAACGATTTCACGTTAGATGGCATCATTTTTGTGCGGAAATTCCGTCTAGGGGTGGGGCTAACTTTTAGGGGTGTGAAGCTAAAAATATTGATTTTGGGCGCATTTCCGGGTTTGATCAAACACTAAAAATGGTTGATCAAATCCCTACAAATGATTTCACGTTAGATGGCATCATTTTTGTCCGGAAATTCCGTCAAGGGGGGGCTAACTTTTAGGGGACCGCTGCTAAAAATATCGATTTTGGGCGCATTTCCGGGTTTGATCAAACGCTAAAAATGGTTGATCAAATCTCTACAAACGATTTCACGTTAGATGGCACCTTTTTTGTCCCGAAATTCCGTCAAGGGGGGGCTAACTTTTAGGGGCGTGAACCTAAAAATATCGATTTTGAGGGCATTTCCGGGTTTGATCAAACGCTAAAAATGGTTGAACAAATCTCTACAAACGATTTCACGTTAGATGGCACCATTTTTGTCCCGAAATTCCGTCAAGGGGGGGGCTAACTTTTAGGGGCGTGAACCTAAAAATATCGATTTTGGGGGCATTTCCGGGTTTGATCAAACGCTAAAAATGGTTGATCAAATCTCTACAAACGATTTCACGTTAGATGGCATCATTTTTGTCCGGAAATTCCGTCAAGGGGGTGCTAACTTTTAGGGGTCCGCTGCTAAAAATATCGATTTTGGGCGCATTTCCGGGTTTGATCAAACGCTAAAAATGGTTGATCAAATCTCTACAAACGATTTCACGTTAGATGGCATCATTTTTGTCCGGAAATTCCGTCAAGGGGGGGCTAACTTTTAGGGGTCCGCTGCTAAAAATATCGATTTTGGGCGCATTTCCGGGTTTGATCAAACGCTAAAAATGGTTGATCAAATCTCTACAAACGATTTCACGTTAGATGGCACCATTTTTGTCCCGAAATTCCGTCAAGGGGGGGGGCAAACTTTTAGGGGCGTGAACCTAAAAATATCGATTTTGGGGGCATTTCCGGGTTTGATCAAACGCTAAAAATGGTTGATCAAATCTCTACAAACGATTTCACGTTAGATGGCATCATTTTCGTGCGAAAATTCCGACAAGGGGGGTTTAACTCTTAGGGGTGTGAAGCTAAAAATATTGATTTTGGGCGCATTTCCGGGTTTGATCAAACGCTAAAAATGGTTGATCAAATCCCTACAAATGATTTCACGTTAGATGGCATCATTTTTGTCCGGAAATTCCGTCAAGGGGGGGCTAACTTTTAGGGGACCGCTGCTAAAAATATCGATTTTGGGCGCATTTCCGGGTTTGATCAAACGCTAAAAATGGTTGATCAAATCTCTACAAACGATTTCACGTTAGATGGCACCATTTTTGTCCCGAAATTCCGTCAAGGGGGGGCTAACTTTTAGAGGCGTGAACCTAAAAATATCGATTTTGAGGGCATTTCCGGGTTTGATCAAACGCTAAAAATGGTTGAACAAATCTCTACAAACGATTTCACGTTAGATGGCACCATTTTTGTCCCGAAATTCCGTCAAGGGGGGGGCTAACTTTTAGGGGCGTGAACCTAAAAATATCGATTTTGGGGGCATTTCCGGGTTTGATCAAACGCTAAAAATGGTTGATGAAATCTCTACAAACGATTTCACGTTAGATGGCATCATTTTTGTCCGGAAATTCCGTCAAGGGGGGGCTAACTTTTAGGGGTCCGCTGCTAAAAATATCGATTTTGGGCGCATTTCCGGGTTTGATCAAACGCTAAAAATGGTTGATCAAATCTCTACAAACGATTTCACGTTAGATGGCATCATTTTTGTCCGGAAATTCCGTCAAGGGGGGGCTAACTTTTAGGGGTCCGCTGCTAAAAATATCGATTTTGGGCGCATTTCCGGGTTTGATCAAACGCTAAAAATGGTTGATCAAATCTCTACAAACGATTTCACGTTAGATGGCACCATTTTTGTCCCGAAATTCCGTCAAGGGGGGGGGCAAACTTTTAGGGGCGTGAACCTAAAAATATCGATTTTGGGGGCATTTCCGGGTTTGATCAAACGCTAAAAATGGTTGATCAAATCTCTACAAACGATTTCACGTTAGATGGCATCATTTTCGTGCGAAAATTCCGACAAGGGGGGTTTAACTCTTAGGGGTGTGAAGCTAAAAATATTGATTTTGGGCGCATTTCCGGGTTTGATCAAACGCTAAAAATGGTTGATCAAATCCCTACAAATGATTTCACGTTAGATGGCATCATTTTTGTCCGGAAATTCCGTCAAGGGGGGGCTAACTTTTAGGGGACCGCTGCTAAAAATATCGATTTTGGGCGCATTTCCGGGTTTGATCAAACGCTAAAAATGGTTGATCAAATCTCTACAAACGATTTCACGTTAGATGGCACCATTTTTGTCCCGAAATTCCGTCAAGGGGGGGCTAACTTTTAGAGGCGTGAACCTAAAAATATCGATTTTGAGGGCATTTCCGGGTTTGATCAAACGCTAAAAATGGTTGAACAAATCTCTACAAACGATTTCACGTTAGATGGCACCATTTTTGTCCCGAAATTCCGTCAAGGGGGGGGCTAACTTTTAGGGGCGTGAACCTAAAAATATCGATTTTGGGGGCATTTCCGGGTTTGATCAAACGCTAAAAATGGTTGATGAAATCTCTACAAACGATTTCACGTTAGATGGCATCATTTTTGTCCGGAAATTCCGTCAAGGGGGGGCTAACTTTTAGGGGTCCGCTGCTAAAAATATCGATTTTGGGCGCATTTCCGGGTTTGATCAAACGCTAAAAATGGTTGATCAAATCTCTACAAACGATTTGACATTAGATGGCACCATTTTTGTCCCGAAATTCCGTCAAGGGGGGGCTAACTTTTAGGGGCGTGAACCTAAAAATATCGATTTTGGGGGCATTTCCGGGTTTGATCAAACGCTAAAAATGGTTGATCAAATCTCTACAAACGATTTCACGTTAGATGGCATCATTTTTGTCCGGAAATTCCGTCAAGGGGGGGCTAACTTTTAGTTGTCCGCTGCTAAAAATATCGATTTTGGGCGCATTTCCGGGTTTGATCAAACGCTAAAAATGGTTGATCAAATCTCTACAAACGATTTCACGTTAGATGGCACCATTTTTGTCCCGAAATTCCGTCAAGGAGGGGTCAAACTTTTAGGGGCGTGAACCTAAAAATATCGATTTTGGGGGCATTTCCGGGTTTGATCAAACGCTAAAAATGGTTGATCAAATCTCTACAAACGATTTCACGTTAGATGGCATCATTTTTGTGCGAAAATTCCGATAAGGGGGGTTTAACTCTTAGGGGTGTGAAGCTAAAAATATTGATTTTGGGCGCATTTCCGGGTTTGATCAAACGATAAAAATGGTTGATCAAATCTCTACAAACGATTTCACGTTAGATGGCATCATTTTTGTCCGGAAATTCCGTCAAGGGGGGGCTAACTTTTAGGGGTCCGCTGCTAAAAATATCGATTTTGGGCGCATTTCCGGGTTTGATCAAACGCTAAAAATGGTTGATCAAATCTCTACAAACGATTTCACGTTAGATGGCATCATTTTTGTGCGGAAATTCCGTCTAGGGGGGGCTAACTTTTAGGGGTGTGAAGCTAAAAATATTGATTTTGGGCGCATTTCCGGGTTTGATCAAACGCTAAAAATGGTTGATCAAATCTCTACAAACGATTTCACATTAGATGGCATCATTTTTGTCCGGAAATTCCGTCAAGGGGGGCTAACTTTTAGGGGACCGCTGCTAAAAATATCGATTTTGGGCGCATTTCCGGGTTTGATCAAACGCTAAAAAAGGTTGATCATATCTCTACAAACGATTTCACGTTAGATGGCACCATTTTTGTCCCGAAATTCCGTCAAGGGGGGGGCTAACTTTTAGGGGCGTGAACCTAAAAATATCGATTTTGAGGGCATTTCCGGGTTTGATCAAACGCTAAAAATGGTTGAACAAATCTCTACAAACGATTTCACGTTAGATGGCACCATTTTTGTCCCGAAATTCCGGCAAGGGGGGGCTAATTTTTAGGGGTGTGAACCTAAAAATATCGATTTTGGGGGCATTTCCGTGTTTGATCAAACGCTAAAAATGGTTGATCAAATCTCTACAAACGATTTCACGTTAGATGGCATCATTTTTGTCCGGAAATTCCGTCAAGGGGGGGCTAACTTTTAGGGGTCCGCTGCTAAAAATATCGGTTTTGGGCGTTTTTCCGGGTTTGATCAAACGCTAAAAATGGTTGATCAAATCTCTACAAACGATTTCACGTTAGATGGCACCTTTTTTGTCCCGAAATTCCGTCAAGGGGGGGCTAACTTTTAGGGGCGTGAACCTAAAAATATCGATTTTGGGGTCATTTCCGGGTTTGATCAAACGCTAAAAATGGTTGATTAAATCTCTACAAACGATTTCACGTTAGATGGCATCATTTTTGTGCGGAAATTCCGAAAAGGGGGGGGCTAACTTTTAGGGGTGTGAAGCTAAAAATATTGATTTTGGGCGCATTTCCGGGTTTGATCAAACGCTAAAAATGGTTGATCAAATCTCTACAAACGATTTCACGTTAGATGGCATCATTTTTGTCCGGAAATTCCGTCAAGGGGGGGCTAACTTTTAGGGGTCCGCTGCTAAAAATATCGATTTTGGGCGCATTTCCGGGTTTGATCAAACGCTAAAAATGGTTGATCAAATCTCTACAAACGATTTCACGTTAGATGGCATCATTTTTGTGCGGAAATTCCGTCTAGGGGGGGGGCTAACTTTTAGGGGTGTGAAGCTAAAAATATTGATTTTGGGCGCATTTCCGGGTTTGATCAAACAGTAAAAATGGTTGATCAAATCCCTACAAATGATTTCACGTTAGATGGCATCATTTTTGTCCGGAAATTCCGTCAAGGGGGGGCTAACTTTTAGGGGACCGCTGCAAAAAATATCGATTTTGGGCGCATTTCCGGGTTTGATCAAACGCTAAAAATGGTTGATCAAATCTCTACAAACGATTTCACGTTAGATGGCATCATTTTTGTGCGGAAATTCCGTCTAGGGGGGGGGCTAACTTTTAGGGGTGTGAAGCTAAAAATATTGATTTTGGGCGCATTTCCGGGTTTGATCAAACGCTAAAAATGGTTGATCAAATCTCTACAAACGATTTCACGTTAGATGGCACCATTTTTGTCCCGAAATTCCGTCAAGGGGGGGCTAACTTTTAGGGGCGTGAACCTAAAAATATCGATTTTGAGGGCATTTCCGGGTTTGATCAAACGCTAAAAATGGTTGATCATATCTCTACAAACGATTTCACGTTAGATGGCACCATTTTTGTCCCGAAATTCCGTCAAGGGGGGGCTAACTTTTAGGGGCGTGAACCTAAAAATATCGATTTTGAGGGCATTTCCGGGTTTGATCAAACGCTAAAAATGGTTGAACAAATCTCTACAAACGATTTCACGTTAGATGGCACCATTTTTGTCCCGAAATTCCGGCAAGGGGGGGCTAACTTTTAGGGGTGTGAACCTAAAAATATCGATTTTGGGCGCATTTCCGTGTTTGATCAAACGCTAAAAATGGTTGATCAAATCTCTACAAACGATTTCACGTTAGATGGCATCATTTTTGTCCGGAAATTCCGTCAAGGGGGGGCTAACTTTTAGGGGTCCGCTGCTAAAAATATCGATTTTGGTCGTTTTTCCGGGTTTGATCAAACGCTAAAAATGGTTGATCAAATCTCTACAAACGATTTCACGTTAGATGGCACCTTTTTTGTCCCGAAATTCCGTCAAGGGGGGGCTAACTTTTAGGGGCGTGAACCTAATAATATCGATTTTGGGGTCATTTCCGGGTTTGATCAAACGCTAAAAATGGTTGATTAAATCTCTACAAACGATTTCACGTTAGATGGCATCATTTTTGTGCGGAAATTCCGAAAAGGGGGGGGCTAACTTTTAGGGGTGTGAAGCTAAAAATATTGATTTTGGGCGCATTTCCGGGTTTGATCAAACGCTAAAAATGGTTGATCAAATCTCTACAAACGATTTCACGTTAGATGGCATCATTTTTGTCCGGAAATTCCGTCAAGGGGGGGCTAACTTTTAGGGGTCCGCTGCTAAAAATATCGATTTTGGGCGCATTTCCGGGTTTGATCAAACGCTAAAAATGGTTGATCAAATCTCTACAAACGATTTCACGTTAGATGGCATCATTTTTGTGCGGAAATTCCGTCTATGGGGGGGGTAACTTTTAGGGGTGTGAAGCTAAAAATATTGATTTTGGGCGCATTTCCGGGTTTGATCAAACGCTAAAAATGGTTGATCAAATCCCTACAAATGATTTCACGTTAGATGGCATCATTTTTGTCCGGAAATTCCGTCAAGGGGGGGCTAACTTTTAGGGGACCGCTGCTAAAAATATCGATTTTGGGCGCATTTCCGGGTTTGATCAAACGCTAAAAATGGTTGATCAAATCTCTACAAACGATTTCACGTTAGATGGCACCATTTTTGTCCCGAAATTCCGTCAAGGGGGGGCTAACTTTTAGGGGCGTGAACATAAAAATATCGATTTTGAGGGCATTTCCGGGTTTGATCAAACGCTAAAAATGGTTGAACAAATCTCTACAAACGATTTCACGTTAGATGGCACCATTTTTGTCCCGAAATTCCGGCAAGGGGGGGCTAACTTTTAGGGGTGTGAACCTAAAAATATCGATTTTGGGCGCATTTCCGGGTTTGATCAAACGCTAAAAATGGTTGATCAAATCTCTACAAACGATTACACGTTAGATGGCATCATTTTTGTCCGGAAATTCCGTCAAGGGGGGCTAACTTTTAGGGGTCCGCTGCTAAAAATATCGATTTTGGGTGCATTTCCGGGTTTGATCAAACGCTAAAAATGGTTGATCAAATCTCTACAAACGATTTCACGTTAGATGGCACCATTTTTGTCCCGAAATTCCGTCAAGGGGGGGCTAACTTTTAGGGGCGTGAACCTAAAAATATCGATTTTGGGGGCATTTCCGTGTTTGATCAAACGCTAAAAATGGTTGATCAAATCTCTACAAACGATTTCACGTTAGATGGCATCATTTTTGTCCGGAAATTCCGTCAAGGGGGGGCTAACTTTTAGGGGTCCGCTGCTAAAAATATCGATTTTGGGCGCATTTCCGGGTTTGATCAAACGCTAAAAATGGTTGATCAAATCTCTACAAACGATTTCACGTTAGATGGCACCATTTTTGTCCCGAAATTCCGTCAAGGGGGGGCTAACTTTTAGGGGCGTGAACCTAAAAATATCGATTTGGGGGGCATTTCCGGGTTTGATCAAACGCTAAAAATGGTTGATCAAATCTCTACAGACGATTTCTGATAAGGATCGCTAATTTTTTTTTAGTTTTGCCCATTTTGAAATATCCTAAAAGTTAGCCCCCCCTGGTCCTTTTTAATCATAACTCATGAAATAAAGTTGATCAAACGATGAAAATTGTTGATCAAATCTGATCAAACGATGATCAAACGAAATGCATATGTCACTTTCTTATTTTCCGTCATGGGGGGGCTAACTTTTAGGCGGTTATACTGATAAAATGGTATTCGATGTGAACAAATTAACACAATACCCGAATTTAATTTCTTACAATTTTATCTGATTAACTTACATATTTACGTTTTCAACAATATTTCCTGTTTTATTTATTTTTTTTTTTTTTATTATTGTAATTATCATTTTGTAAGTTAAAGCTGAACGAACAAGTACAAAAAAAAAAAAAAAAAAAAAAAAAAACAGCGACCCAGCTAAATAAATCAAACATAAATAAAATATCGTCTGCCTCTGGTTCGTTTAGGAAAGAATAGATATTCAAAACATAGAGAGTAAACATACTATTTCATCACATTTCATCAACATAGGTAAATTTCGGAGACTTGTTAATTCTTCTCCATTGTCGGTAGTGATACTAGTACTGTTGCCATTAGAGATTTTGCTGCAAATGTCCCATCTTGTATTTTAATCTATGCCTAGTTGGCCTAGTTCCTTTATAATATTTAAAAGTTAATTAACGGTATAGGTAAAAAAATTGTAATTTATGAAAATTATAAATTCTAATACATACACATTGTCAACTCTTGTTTTTTTATCTGATTTAATAAAGTAAGTTAATAAATAAAGTCTTTAATTTTTGAATTAAAAAAAATTAGTAGTAATTGTTTTCTAATAATTTTAAAATTATACAAGAATTCTAAAATTTCTTACTTATATGCATTCATAAATCAAAAAACATTTAACTTGTTTATTTATTTTTTATTTGAATAGCGGTAAATTAAAAATGCAAATACGGAAAATTAAAGTTAACGGTAAAAATATAAAACTAGGACATTAAAAAAGTGAGAAATCTTCTTCAAGTATAATGTCGAGGGGAAATTTGTTTATGATTGAGTCTATTTTTTAAACAAAATAATTTTCTTTAATTTGGTGTGTTTTAGCCCAAATATTTTCTATGAGTTTAAATATTAAAAAGAATAATTGTTAGTTAAGCTTTTATGATCATAAAAATTATCTTGGAATATGCTGACAAACAGAAAAATTGGTATGTTGAATTTATTCCATAATTATTTTGGAATATGTTTTTACTTTCTTCTATCTTTACAAGAAGAAAGTATTGGATAGTGAAAATTTTTCGAATTCCGGTTTTCAACGGGTTTACACGTTTTAGGGGTCAAAGATCCCCAAAAAACTTGTTTTTACAAAATGTCTGTCTGCGAGTCTACGACTCTGTCTGTAGTATGTATGCGACATAAATTTTGTGTGCGATGTATCTCAAGAAATAATGCTCAGAAAATTTACATTCAGTTAGTCCCTGATATAAATTAGTGCTGATTAGTTTTGGGTTAAATCGCCCAAAAGGTGGCGCTGCTATGCAGCATTTTGCACGATCTCTACAATAGCTCCATCTCAAGAACTAATGCACGAATTTTCATTAAACTTTAAATTCAGTTAATCCTTGACATGAATAGGTGCTGTTTACGTTTTTGGTGCAAATCACCCAAGAGGTGGCTCTGCTATGCTGTATTTTTCACGATTTCCGTAATAGCTTTATCTCGAGAACTAATCCACGGATTTTCATCTAACTTAGTATTCAGTTAGACGTTGACAAAAGTTGTTGCTGGTTAGGTTTTGGTGTTAATCGCCCAATAGGAGGCGCTTCTAAGCTGCATTTTGCAGGATTTACACTATTTTAGCGATATAGTTATATCTCAAGAACTAATGTACGTAATTTCATATCTTTAGAATCCTCGTGATAGGCGTAAATTGCCTTTAAATGTGGGCACTGTGATAGCGAATTTTGAAGTATTAACATGCATGAGATAGAATAAAGTTTTGGGATTTGAACATCCGGCTAGTTTTTATTTAATTTATTTCTTTTTGGTGTCTTCTTTAAAATATACATATTGTTATTATTGACGTGAATAAGTTTTATAGTTGTGACATTTAAAAGTAAATTTGATATTTATGTTTTCATACTAGAGATGATTACTTGGTAGAATTTGTTTTTGAATCCCTAGAATTCTAATTATGCTTACCTAATTATATTTTATTTCAAAATCGGGAATGTTCCTTTTTTACATTGAATGTACAATATAAAATAAATGAAAGAATAAATAAATTACATTTGCTCAGTGAAAATAGTTTCGTTGGCAGATTTTCTTTGAATATCATGACAAATTAATAGAAAGAAAACTTGTTAGCGAATTTATTTTTAAGTTAATTTTAAACTTAGCAATTTTATGTAGTTCGCTTACCATGTTCAATTTACCTATAAATAAGCTAATTTATTTGATCAATTTTGAGAATAGGAATAAAGCTTATAAAATTAGAATTTATACTTTTTATGATTGCTTTCCTAATTAGATTTCAGTGTCAGATGAATGTTTTGTCTTCAACGAAACTATTTGTTAGTGTAATAGAAAATTTTCACTAAATAGCTCTTGTATCACCGGGGAAGAATATAAAAGTTTAAATCCCGTAACTTTTTAAGAAATATTTTTACTGATCAAAACGACTATTCAAATAATTTTTTACTTCATTTGAAACATTTTTGTTATTGGAACTATATGCCTATGATTAACGATTTAGAAATTACCCATTGGACACCGTTGAGAGTAGACACCCTGTATAAAAGACCAGCCATTCTCGAAGTTTTCATTTATAAACAAAATGCAATCTAAAATATAAAAATGAAAATTTGTCTGTCTGTAATTCTATACAAATCCAGAATTTGGAAGCCTGAATTATGAAATGTTACGCACAGTCGTGGAAAAAAAAAAGTAAACACCCCCTACTAACTCCTCAACAAATTATCGTAGAAGAAAGTTACTGGTACCGAACGATTGGAAATAAAGTCTACTTTTAAATGATGTATATAAAATTTGCTTAGGGGGCCACCTACATATTAAAACGAACCATAACTTTGTTTTTTTCAATAGCAGTGCCCAATTCTGACAGCATAAATGAACTCTACACCCTTCAATTAGCCTAAAAACGAATTTTTATGCAATTCGTACCATAAGTTTCCGAGAAATTAATTATTTTAAAACGAGCATATTTTAAGGGCTGTATCCAAATTGAAGTTCCGTATTGGATTGTTAACCGAGAGAGCCGCTTCCTTAATCAAGGCACCTTAAGCGCCACTCAAGGAGTCAATGAAGCGTGTTAGATTACAGTACGGCAGAATAAACTTCAAAATGCCTACTCACTTCCATCATAGACGGCCCCTTAAACCATCATTTTGCCGTTTTTTAAGCATAATTTGAAAACTACTTGGAAGAAAAATGTAAAATTTTTGAATTTCCATAAAGCAGGTCTTAATAAATCTAAATCCATCAAAAAAATTGTAGGTTGCAATTCATGATTTTTTCGAATATTAATTTCATAATTCATAATTCATATCATAAAATTATAAAAATTGCAGATTCAGCTTATTTCTGTTTCGGTATATTAGTATTAATACCACAAAAAAAAATTAGCACATTAGGAGCATAATTTCGGGAGATATAAATAAAAATATGAAAACATAATTTAACATTACAAGCACTAAATTTTGAATGTTTATAATTCAAAAACTTATCATTCAAATGACTTGAAATTTGGTGTCTAGGCATAGTTTGAACCGAAGATTTGAAATATCTCGTTAAAATTGGGTATTGCCATTGAAAAAATGAAGTTAGGATTCGTTTTAATATGTAGATGATCCCCTAAGAAAATTTTATGTGCATCATTTAAAAGTAGACTTTATTTCCAATCGTTCGGTACCAGTAACTTTCTTCTATGATGATTTCTTGAGGAGTTAGTAGGGGGTGTTTACTTTTTTTTTTCCCACGACTGTACATGTGTATTAAAATACGGCCAAGGCAACTAAAGTAATCCGCAATCGAAATAATTTATAGTTAATTTTTAATTAATAAAAAAGCACCAATTTAACAGTAATTAGAAATAAAATTTCTAATTAAATTTAAATATTTTTCGTTATAGCAGTTGCCAACAATTAAAAATCCACAATAAAATTCTTACAATTACAATTACATTACATACAATTACTACACAATTACATTTTTATTGCTAGATTTCCACAGGAAAACTGAAAATGAAATAAATAGTTTGACGAATTTTAAAAAGGGGAATATTACTTCATAACTATCCTATTTCAAGATTTCCATTTGAAAATGAAAATGAAATAAATAGTTTGACGAATAAAAAAAAGGGAATATTACGTCATATTGGAAATATAAAGGACGTGGTGAATATAGTATAACGTCATATGAGTGTGAAAAAAACGTATTGAAGCATGATAAAAACCTGATTATGGAAATATTGGCGTACTTTAACATTATTGCTTCAATGATGAATTGAAATAAGATCATTTATAGCTGTATTCTTTTGCGTCTGTTATATAAATTTATACATTTTTATATTGGGTTTTCATTTGATTCATGTGTACAAAACTTTGACTGCTTTTTTTTATTGTTTGTTTTATGTTGTATGTTGAATTTTGAAATTTATTTTTCAGGACAAACATTCTTCAAATTCCGGGCAACGCCGGGCACTTTAGCTAGTACTATACCATATGATAAGTGGAAGTCTTACTAAGAAAATTTTCCATCGAACGAATTTTGTGACGTAAATATATAGGCTTTTACATAATTTTAAAATTGAATATTACATTATTAATAAGAGGAATATTTAATTCATTCTCTTTAATTTACGGTGATTTAGTTTTTATATAAATTGTAGATAACTGAACTTACCTTTCACCTTGTCACCACTCTTTATTTACATTTCGAATGTCTACCATATTGTCTACCTTGCTCTAGCATTGTTCACGTTATATTTCCCGGATACTGCAGACATATTTTTGATGTAGGTGCTACCACGCAATAAAGTAAAACACGAATACATGCATGAATAAATATTTAGAAACGTGCCGTTACGAACTATGAAGAAATTTTCGTCGAAGCGGTCTCTCACGTGACCTCGCAGACATCATGCTGTTGATTCATTGCATGCTTTTCTGCCAGATAAAGATTTATCTACGTTTTACTTTCCGTTTCTTTTGTTCTTTTTAACAAGGCTCTGCAATTCGAAAAACTATTGTTATGAAAGAAAACTAAATACCTAGCAGAAGAATTTGTGAGAATGCTAAGAACTTGTAGGAGAATGTTTTCTTATCGCCCCAGTAGGTAAAACAGCGATACACACCGTGTCCTTACAAGCGGTACTTGACACAGCTTTCTAATATTCCTATTTATTGCATCTCGGCCTTTTAAGATAAGGGGAAACAACAAGAAAAGAAAGAAAGAAAGAAAGAAAGAAAGAAAAAAAGAAAACTCGGTATTACGGTATACGTAAAACCTATGAAAATGGAACCTACACTAAAATTTCGAAAATATGACCCCCTTTCACAACTTGAAATATTGTTAAAAGTCGGGAGGGGTATATAAACGGAATTATCTTGAAAATTTTCTCAATATTAACTCTTATTATTCATGTTTATTAACAGAAATTAATTGGTACATAATAAGGTATATTCTGTAAATATTCTAAATAAAATGTGATAAGAAAGTTCTAAATTTTTTCAAATAAACAAAAAATAATAATTAAATAATCCTCTAAACAGTAATATTTCCTCTTTAGAGAGAGAAAAAGTACTGAAGTTTTTTTTTTTTTTTTTACGTATAAAAAGGACTTTGTGAATATGTCAACAAGTTTGCATTCCTTGAGTGGCGGAAAATATTGAGCTGCAAGCAAACAGAAAAAAAAAAAGAAAAGAAAAGGAAAGAAAAAGATCTAAAAGCAAAACCCATTTTTTCCTTACTATATACAAGAGGATAAATGTGATCGCAGATCGCACAGAGGGTTTCGTTTAATATCTCTTTTAAAACACTTTATCCTTAAATTAATAAATCAAATTTGTAAATTTATAATTATTAAATCCTTACATAAATGGCAGCACCATTGCATTTAATTTTAAAATAATTAGAAAAATATTTTAAAATCAAATTAAAAATATTCTAGAAAAATTATTTAAATAAAACTAAAAAATCCGAATATTTTTAAATTCAACAATTTCAAAAATTTAGCGCAGTTATAAATAAAATATAAAATTTTTAAAGGCAAAAAATTGTTTAAAACATATTTAAAATTCTCAAATAATTCAGAAAAATCCATATTAATTGTTTGACTTTTCAAACACTCACCAGATGACGCCAAAAGATTATGTTAACATTTATTAAAGTTCGAAATAAAAAAGATAAAAACCTTTCAATTCCTGACTAACTATTCTAAAGAAAAGATGAAAAAAATTGCCCTGTTATTTCAAAAAAGTGCGAGTAGATGGCAGCAGTAAACAAAAAATATTGGATCTAGATTGAAATTCCAGATTTTCCGTGTCTGAAAAAAAAAAAAAAAAAAAAAAAGATATTTTAAAAATTACTGCTGCGCAAAAAAAGTAAAATAAGCCTTTAAAATGGCCAAAAAAAGGAATTTTCTTTTAATTAAATCTTTCTGTAAAAAATTGTAATAATAATAAAAATATTAAAGTTCCCCATGAGAGATTCGAACCCAAAATCTTCTGCATGGAAGACGAATTCTCTACCACTACACTATGGGCACTCAGCGATAGATGATGACATTAAGAACATGTTTTGAAATCGAAAAAGAACTAGCTCATTTAATTAAATTAATATAAGACTTTTTCAAAATTTTATGATTTTGGGTTTGATATGCGGGCCTTAGAAACATCATTATCATTTTTTCGAAAAATGAATTTTGTTGAAAATTGGGGAGGGGGCTTACATTCGGATGAGAGCTTATTATCGGAATTTTACGGTATAGATACAACGAAATATTGTTTTAAAGATAAATATCGTGTCCCGGCAAGAAGCATACCATGCAATCATACCTGATAAGAAAAATATCTTCTAAAATGGAATTTGTACAAGTGTCTCGTTATTACGTCTTAATGGGTTTTACTATTCGATTATTTAATTTAGTCTTTATCATAAAAAGATAGTATCGAAAATACAACCGAACTCCCCCATGACAAGCAAGAAATCGCAATATTTGTTTTATTCTTTATTTATAAATAGCATAAAAATAATACCAGGGTTACAAATGCAAAGAAAATTACTCCTACAACTTATTCCAGTAAAGTAACTTTAATTTCATATTCACATCTTATACTTTTCAAATTAATTTCAAGGAACTCAAAAGATGAAACATACTAGAGTTACAAATGAAAAAAAAAATGACTCCTACCATTTATTTAAGTAAATTAGATTTAATTTCATATTCACATCTTATACTTTTCTTCAAATTAATTTCAAAGAACTCAAAAGACGAAACATACTAGAGTTACGAATGGAAAGAAAATTATTCCTACTAGAGTACTTTAATTTCATATTCACAGATTATACTTTTCTTCAAATTAATTTCAAGGAACTCAAAAGATGAAACATACTAACTTTATACCTTTTGCTCGGGAAATGCAAGGTAAATTTGAAATTTCTTTCTCATTGCGTCCGAGTTTTGGTCCTTGCATATTCTTTTTTTGCGTTATCTATGTATTTTTATTATACCAATCATTTCCATTTTTTTCTACTCATTAAAACTTTCTCGCCACAACCGAGTTTGCTATAAACAGTTTGACTGTAATACCTACAAAGTATTTTTAATTATTTTTATTATTTTAAATTTATTAATAGTTATTATAAAATCTACATAATTACTATCGTATGAATTCATTATTCTACTTCCTTGGGCAATTTTTTCCTTTTCAATATATGTAAAGAATGTGACAATAGATTAACATCAGCCTTATTTTGTGTTTGTTATACAATGGGATTTGAAATATCATCTCGTCATGAAAAATTTTTTTAAAGTTATTTTAACAATTTCAATTTTAATTTTTCTTACGATAAAAGAGACTGAAAAAGTCTGGAGCTTGTTAAAATTACATTTCTTAATCAGAAAACTTAGAGAGAAAATAAGGCAAATATTGTTTTACGATCCTGAGACTTTTTATTCCCATGGAATTTTTTTAAAAATTCAGATTGAAATATCTGTATTATTTTGCTTTTTCAGTTTGATTTAAAAACTTATCGCCATGGGTTCAAAAATAAAAAGTGAGGTTATGGAGGGACACATTAATTCTCTTACAGGGATTTTTTGAAATGTTTTTATCATTATTATCATTATTTTAATAAATAAAATAATTCTATGAATATTTTTAGCAAATTGTATTTAGAAAATGACACTAATAACGGGCCAATGATATTTTTGATTCGTTATATTTCAGCAAATGATTACATATTTATATATTATATATATAATAACATGGTATAATTTCATTTACAAATGTTTTAACACTTACAAAGGAATCTATCAGAACTATCGACGAGAACCTTCACGAAACTTTTAAAGATGATTGGCGTAGCGATGATGGCGTTTTGTAAAACAAAAGATGAAGAGAGTAAACGACGATTGGCATTTTGCAATCCTCGCAAACTCCGGAGTTGTGCATCTAAAGGGGGGAATATTCATAACTATAATCGTAAGCTTATAAGAAAAATCGTCACTCAATCTTTTACACCATAACCTGGTAAACATACGTATTTGTGAGACATGAGCTATTCTGATATCACCACAGAACGTATCTCCTCATACAGCGGCATATGTCATACACATAGATTACCATGTCATTTTTAGATGGCGTCATATCGCATTAACCAACACAATAGTTTTCGAAAGTAAAACTAAGAGAAATTTAAGCATATTATCTCTACATGTACGTACTTATTGGTAATCGGTCTTTTAGATGTAAGTATTCAAGGCACGCATCATCGATAGAATTTTATTCTCATTTTCTCTACATAAATTAGGGCTTTAATTAAAGTCAGACTCAGTTGGCAAATTGTATGCAAATATTACGTGCAAGCACCATGCCCAATTTTGGGCGTTGCGTACAATCGCAAATGTCACACATTGCACCTGTGATATTTGTTGTTCACGTGTTTGTTCACCTCTAAAAGCGTTGTGATGATTCTCGTCGTCAAATCTGATAACTTCCCTTATAAGTGATATAAGTCTAATGATAAATGTCTGTGACATCACTTTATTTTGTGTAGTGTGTTCTTGTATTCTTCTCCGGAATTGAATTATGGTTTACGAATGGCGCACATTTTTATTAAGTTAACAACTGCAACACAAAGCAGTAGACTAATTATTACTTTCAGCAGTTGAAAACGCCAGCATTGAATTAAGGCATTTTCCCCTCGTGGAAGTGCTGCAAGTGCTAGAAACATTATAACGTTCTGGAGGGAAGATTTATATTTTTCGATCATAAACAATTAAATTTAAAAAATCAAAAAACCCGACTGCTTAAAAAGAACTAATTAATTATTTCACATCAATGTGAAACTATTTTTTTTTTCAATTCCTACTATTAGCTCACACTCGCTATATATATCTTGTTCAAATTTTCCATCGTTAATAAAATACTTATTATTCATCCAATCAAGCTCAAATAAATTTTTTAAACTTGTAGTGGATGACACTTGATGTTAATCCATTTTTTTTCAAATATTAATTCATTAATTAAATTAAATTAATTAATTTTCAATAATCGAGAGAGCCCTCTTCTTGATCAAGGAATTTTAAGACCGAGAGCCCTCTTCTTGATCAAGCATTTTAACCCTCCGTCTACCAGACGGGTCCATTGGACCCGACAGGTACATACAAAATATTCATTCAAACCAGAAATTTCTTTAAAATAAACTAAGTATATAAACCAGACAAAAATAAGGTAAATAAATAAGTTAAATAGTTTTAAATAAAAATTCTGGTGTAGAACGTTTTATTAAAACTTGAATAAAATTCCCGGTAGATCTAGGGTTAAGCACCACTCAAAAGGAAAGAAGAATGGGAGAAACAAAATTCTTATTGACCTAAGTAGGAATTGACTTAATATGTATATATTTTTATATTACTTGTTCATATTACTTAGCTATTTTTTAATTTACTTATATTGATGACTTTTAAGTTATAGTTTAAGTCTATAAACACTGTTTTGATGAGGTCTATAGATGTCTATGACGGTTAGAGTTGTAGTAAAGCTAGAGATCCACAATACATACACAACTTCCAGATTGTATAATATTTTAAAGGAGCTTCTGACTGTAAAATAGTCAATGAAACACCGTCTTCATTTTGAAAGACCTATCCAATGATATGCCACTCAATAGGGTGCGTAGCTTTTTTTTTTCGTCTCTACCGCCATTTCGTATTTTACGGCCGCCATTTTTAATTTATAAAAACAAAATCTAGCCTATGACCGTTGGGCCGTTAAGACGAATTGATAGAGACCTCATTCATTAAAATCCATCCAGCCGTTGAGATGTTTCGAGGGTATAAAGAAATCCACTACACAGATACGCTTGAAACACATAACCCTTCTTTTCAGTCGGGTAATAAAAAGCAGAAAATCTCAAATGTTCCAAGGGGCAACATTTGATTGGCGACATCACTCTTCGTATTTATATCTCTCTGCGTGCCTCACCTAAGTTCATCACAGGCTGATGCGTATTCAGATTTGTAGAAATTCACCAGTGTGCTGGTTTTTTAATGTTTCTCATCCGACCTCTGTCACTATTCCGAAATAAAAGACAACTCAGTGGCAGGTCTTTACAGTGTAATTTGCAGGAATTTTTCTAAAATTCCGCCTACTCCTGCTAACATTAGCTACGTCTGATTTTAAACTTTGAACAAGTTTCCTTATTTTTTCAAACTGAGTTTAGCATTTCTTTTGATTGTCGTTATGAAAGTCGCTCTGGTCCCGTTTTCGTTGAAGAACAGGCAGTTCTTAGCAATTCTCTAATCTTGTGAAATAGGACTTATTAAGGTCTAGCTAGTAAAACGTAAGAATTTTGCAACGTTATTTTACTAATAACGAATGAAGATTTAAAACATGGATTTAGATTCTTAGTTTCAATGTTTACTGAACACAAGACTGGCATAACTTTCCAATAAGTATGGGATATTGTTTGTTTTAAAAAGATCTCAAAAATAAAATCTTCTTCATACTGTTTCGGCTTTAATAAATTAATTATGTTACTTAAATTAAAATTATATATATATATACATATATATAATATATTTATATAAATATATATATTACATATATTACATATATTATATATGTATATATATATATATATATATATATATATATATATAAATTTTATATATATGTATATTTATATATATATTATATATGAAAAACTTGCCATTCGATAGTTGGCATGTGAGTTTTAGTGTATAACAGATTTCATATGAGTCACTAAAATGTCCATTTATAAATTATCGAGACAATTTTTTCATGAAATATTCAATTATCTTTACTACCCTAGTAGCAAATGTTGGTAGGACAATAAAGGGACTTTCACAGGAAACCAATGATAAATTGGCTAATGATAGTAACCCCCATAAGACCCATAAGAATTACCATCCGAAACTCGTCGCAAATGGTTCATTGTTATGCCCTCATTCAATGGTAGGCAAGCTGATGAAATTTGGATATAAACTACACGTTTGTTCATTAATATCTTTTGTAAGGGAAAATTACCTTATTTACAGATTCATCGGGATATGTGAATCTTTTGATTTTATTTCTTGAGGAAAATTCTTTCTTAAGACAGCATACGTAAGAAATAGCTCTACAGGATTTCAGTATTTAAATACTTGATGAGATTTGGATGGTATCAAGGGATGTTCCTATTAAATATGGATTGGTTAGTGCTGGTTGCTCATACTATACACCATGTTTTCCCGTAGTGCAATACTCTTTCACAATGTCACTTTACCGTGTATTTTCAACCGCGAGACACAGTTCCTGTGTGTTCTTTCCCGTAGTGTACAATTTTTCCTTGTAGTGTACCTTTCCATAGACAATGATTTACGAATGAATTGGTCATTACTTCATTCTGAGAAATTTGAATAAGATAGAAAAATATTTTATTAATTATATAATAATAAATAATTAGTTACATAATAATTAATTATTAATAATATGATAATGAGAAATGTTTATGATTATATATAATGAAAACTCTTTAATTAATTAACTATTCTGTTATTTAATTTTTAAATAACAGAAGAATTTTTTATTTGATATTTTATTAATATAATATCAAGACAGTTTTCTCTAATTAGCTTACTTCCAGTTTTACCGGTAATGTGATTATTTTTATCTTTTTTATGGGGAAAATTCCTTTATCGGACAGCCTATGTAAAAAGCCGCTCTAAATTATATCAATATAAAGACACGATGCGATTTGGATTTTCTCAAGTGCTGTTCAATTAAATATGGATTGGTTGGTTCTGCTAAGTTATGGCATGCTAGCCGCATACTTTTTCCTTAGAATAGTACTCTTCTATATTGGCATTTTTGTGTGTACTTTTAATTATTAAAGTCACTTTCGATGCAATCTTTACCTTAGTGTAATGGTTTCAGCTCCAGTAGTGTACTCTTCCATAGTCAAAATCAGCATTCGTAAATATCATGATATTTTCGAAAATATCAAAAATATCCAATATTTTGACAAATATAGTGTATTTTTTATATATATCCAATATTTTCAAAACAGTCAACATATCGATTATTATAAATTCTTTCAGACTCCATATAAATTAGAAACTGAAGCATAATTTTAGCATGGAAACTAATAAAATATTCGAAATGTCTTTTTTTTTCTTTCTTTCTTTTTTTGTGTAAAAAAACTGAAGATCAAATAATTGAAAACCGACACAATTTGCATCTTACAATTACCAAAACAAATTCTAAGATTTAGTATAAAGTTTTAAGAAAATGTTATGATTTATACAGCAAAATTTTAAATATGAAAGAATTTCTTTTTATTGAAAAATTTTAACATTAATGTCAGCTTGTCTACTTTTACATTCCATAACCTGTTGTGTAAAGTTTAAAGAGAATAACAACAGAAAAACTTCTTTCTAATAAAACTGTCAAGTAACTTATCTAAATCAGACAGTTTATCTTTCAATAGCTGCACCAAGAAAATATTACTCATAATTATTGGCTCTAGATTTAAAAATTCAGCCTCAAATGAAAAGTTTGGAGAATATGTACTTGTAAAAAAGTCACTACCGGAGCAAATTTTTTTTAATCTGCAGAACGACACAATCAATAACAGTTAAAAAAATTGTTTACACCTGTTTTGACAGAAAATATCAAAACTATCTTGCACAATATTTAAAAAATAAACATCAAGTTTATGAAAATATCAAAAATATAAAAAATCATATTTTGAAAATAAATATCTTATATATATCATGATATAATCCCTTAACATTTGCGAGGGTTAGGTTCGCGGAAACCTCCGAGAATGTCAAAATCGCGAATGCTGAGACCATCTTCCCGTGCATAAAAGGGGGTTAGGTTTTATGATTTTTTTTAATGGAAAAAAAGCAATTAAAACACAAAAATATATTCATTAAGCATTAAAAAGTACATGCTATGATTTTTTTTTTTTTTTTTTGTAATCATCAAGTCATCTTTCGGGTTTCTCGAAATTACTGATCTATATTTTGCCTCAATACAAAGGTTGAAATTCTCGGAAATTAGTGCAATGCAGCTTTCCAGTGTCAAATAGTTTATGTAATTGGTAAAACAAAGCGAGTTTACTTTGTAAAAAAAATCTTTCTAAAACAAAGTTCACGAATAGCCAAGTTAAGTATACGCAAATGTTGAAATATTCTTCCTTTTCTATTTCGCGAATAATCAAAACTCGTGAATGTTAAGGGATTACTGTATATCAAGATGCCTATTCATTGATATATATCATCGATCCCTGGTAAAAATACACAAATAATCTTCCATTGATTGATTATTTCTTCATTAAAATTTGCATAATTTATGGAAAATATTAAATATTTAATTACATTTTTCTTCAATTTTTTTCATTTTATTTTTAAGTAACAGAATGATTTTTATCTGATACTTTATGAGTGTTTTCTCTAAAGAAAATAAAAAATACAAATATTATATTTAGAAAAATTACTAATATTTCAAGTTACAATTTGAAAATAAAGTATGATGACTTTTAACGCTATTTAATTTCGACCTCTTATGGGAAAAATGAAACTCCACAGTCTGCTTCATTGAGCTCCTTCTTCTATTTAAATAAATAAACAAATATTTCCTCTTGAATCTCTCCAGTGTTACAATCGTTGTTCGCATATGCTTAACATGTTCATCTAAGAAAATAGAAAGTACAGAAAATAATATCTATAAAATAAACACTTTCACTTACCCTTGATTTCTTTTTTAGAAAAAAATCGCTCATTCGAGAATTTGCTAATCAGCTTCACTGAACTATTTTTCGTTTAAAATATATAATAAATAAAGACTATTTTTACATCATGAAATGTCAAAAATTCGAAAGATCATCCTGCTATGAAAACTTTGTAAGTGTTTTCGCGAACTTAAATTTATTTAAAAGAAAAATACTTTATTCAAAAGAAAAATTCTTTCTCAAGAAATGCAGTTGAAATACGTTAAGTTTCAATCTCAGTAAGATGTACTAAAATATTTTATACACAGAAAAATTAGCCGGGCGGTAACGCACTACTTTTTAAGATGCATTCGTGTTTATCTGCTATAGTTATGAAAATTAATAAATTAGAGTAGATACAGAAATACTTGTATGATAAGGGGGTTTTTTCTGTTCTATAGTGAGTATTATACCACCGTGTGTGAAAAGTACAATACAAAATATCTTCTATGAATTCTAATTATTGTTTACTACATATGAATTCTTGTATGGTACGTATAGTATTTGATTCTAGCCATCTTTCGGACATAGCAATTTTTAAACTTTTATGATTTATGTTATGCTTTTCCTTGTATTTCCTTCAAAGACCTTTCTAATATTGTTATACTCATGAGCAGTTTATTTGTGTTTTAACTTAATAGTTTTTAATGTTTTACGAGGTTGAGGTAGAGGCAGAGGTCTGCACGGGCCCGGGCGTCGCCGGGCCGGCGAAATGAAGGCAAATTTTCAAACGGGCCGGGTCGGAAAAAAACTGAACGGGCCTGCAGGGCCGGGCCGGCAAAAATAATAATAATAATAATAATCGGTCCCATCGGCCCAATATAAGAATTTAAACGAAACAGATAAAATACGAGCCCTTTTCAATGACTATAACTTTTTTGAGAAGTATAAATGTGCGTCACGAGCCGATTCGAGTTCAACAATATCAATGCAGAAATGTAACATGTCCATCGTAGAGACCGACATCGTACAGTTACATGATGTCTGATCCCGGGTTTAATTTTTTCAGAAGACTTGTGCCGGGACGGAACTGGTCTCAATCGTTCTCAGTATGTGTAGGGAAGGCATTATGTTTTACAAAAGTATTTAATAGTGATAATGAACTTCTGTTATCAGTATCTTTGGAAATATACCTTTGTGGTTCTCATATTCACTGCTCAACAATGCGAAACTTTCAGACACATTTTCTGACACATTTTTAACTATAAAGGAATAAAATTGTCAGGCCTGACTATTGAAGGCATTTGGAATCGAATAGCTTTCTCCATTTTTGATAAATTAGTTACAGAAATAACATAGATTCTTGTCACGTGACTGTACGTTTTTCTCCTTTCCTGTGCTATCGCTTCCGGAAATTCGATTCAAAACGCTAACTTTGGCATATTTTCTGAAAGATATATTGCTTTTATCTTAAAAAAGAACGACATTTACATAGTTTCTGAATAAGAATACCTGCCAATCTTACGCGTTTCCGAAAAGAAATGAATTCATAAATTTGTCGAAATGTAGCTCCTTTGGATTTGAGAAAAGCCTTAAAAATGAGAGAAATATTTTCACAAATCTACTTTTTATTATACAGCTTCAAAAGTTATTATGTTTTTAACCCTTTATTCTAAACTGCATTAATTTTTTAATGAATCCTTATTTAATTTTGAAACGTCTGTAGAGACGATAATTAAAGCACTGTAAGTAATCCTTAATATATACTATTCTGTGTTTTCTGCTTTGTGAACACATAGTAATCTAAAATATAATTTAAAATGTTCCCATAAATATGTATGTAGTATCAAAAGAATCTTAATGGTATGTCGAGAAAAAACGGAATTTTTTGTAGAAATTGAGTCGGGCCGAGCCTGTTTTCACTGATTTTTGTACGGGCTGGGCGGAGCCGAGCAATTCAAAAATATAAACGGGACGGGCCCAGGTCTGAAAATTCCGGCCCGTGCATACCTGTAGGTTGAGGCTCATACTGACTCTGCATTGTTAAAAAATTCTGTAAAATCACAGAAAAAAAAAACGAGGCTCTCTGTAAATTTACACTAGCTCGGTTAAATGCTTTTTATTAAGTTTCTCGGTTAAATGCTTTTTATTGAGTTTCTCGGTCATCATTTTACAGACATTTTCCTTTTCTTTATATCAAATTCTCTGTACGGATTTTCATTGCCTTTAGTTAAAGATATTTTTACCTTTGTTATAATCTGTAATTCAAAATACACACATTTAAAATTCTTTTACAATTTTATTAGAAATATTAAAGAAAAAATGGTTTAAAATTATTTTATTAAAAATTAGAATATTTTAGAAAGGGAAAATTCGTCTCTGCGAAGTTAGCGGGGATTTTTATGGACAATCACTTTGCAGTTGTTTCATTCATCATGTGCATGAAGCTTGGTAATATTTAAAATAAATTAAAAGTATTTTCTCGTTGAATCATAAAATACATTAACAGCTTCTACAGCACAGTCAGTAAGATGCTCGGGTTCAAAACCCGGGCCGGATAGAAATAAATATTGTAAAAATTAAATGTTACAGTAGTTCGAATTCACTCAAAACATTCCAATTCCTCGAAGTTCAAAAATTAACTAGTTTCGGAAAATAAATTAAATTGTTGTGATTAACCAAATAAAATTACAGAGTCTTGTGTATTGATCTGTGTGTACAGAGTCTTGTATCGATGTAAATGTACAAAGTTTACTGTAAATTTACCGAATAATTTCTCTGTTATTTAACAGAATCTCTCTTTTTCTAATCTCTGTAATTTTACATAAGACTTAAGATACTGGATTACCAGTAGATCCTCTATAATTTACCAGAAGATTTTTTAACATCATATGCTATATTCTATGGAATAAATTTGTTTTCCATCTTTTTAAGGTTTTGTGAGGTATCGCGGGGATATATGACCGCTAATCCTCAAACACTTTAAAACCTCTACTAAGTAATAACACAAATAAATTGCTCTTTGTGTACCAGTGATACATAGGATAGCTTAAAATTAAATAAATGTAAAGAAAAAGTGTTATTTATACAGTTTAAAAATAGCCATGCCTTAAAGATTGGATAATATAAATGTTAACGTAAGAAAAAAATAATTAATACTTTAAGTTACAATGAGAAAAGTAAATAAAGGTGATGAATTTTAACGCTATGTAATTTCTGCCTCTTTTGAAAACAATGAAACACCGCAGGCTGCTTCTTTTAATACATCTTTCTATTTAAATAATGAAACAACAAATTTCCTCTTAAATTCAGCTGTTGTTTAACGTGTTCATATCCGTGAATAGGAAGTATCGAAAATACTGTCTTTAAAATAAGTACTTTTAATCGCTCTTGATTTTTTTAGTGAAACCGCTCATTCGTGAATATACTATTAATCTTCATGGAACCAATTTTCGTTTAAAAAATATAATAAATAGCGATTATTTTCTCCCTTAAGAAGTAAAATAAAGAGTTGAAAGATCATCCTTCTATAAATATCTTGTTGTAAGTTGTTTCATCAAGTTAAGAGCCTTTTAAATATAGCCTTTTATTTAAATCTTGTTGAATAGTACATTTTCTACTGACATAAATTTTTGAAACGGTGCCCGATTGATTTTAATACTCCCTCTAATTTATCTTTACTAATGGAAATTTCCAAATTAGATTAACCCCCTACACACACACACACACACACCCGATCATAGACCTTCCTACGTCCCCTCCCCCACCCTCCCGCCCCCCCCCAAAAAAAAAAAATCCCTTATATTTTAAAGTAATTGTACTTTTAGTCAACATTACATTGACAATGGTTGAAAAACACATTTCAATAGTCTTCTGATTACAAATTATGCGTTTTAATTCTTGCGATATACCATGGGGAGTATTTGATTCCTGCCGCACCCCTCGGATTCGAAATTTCGTCCCTTATATAGAGGTTCGATTATTCAAATGTTACTTTCCTAGAGAGGTACATACATTCAATTGCAATTTTATCATTCTTTTTTACTGACTTTCTTCTAAATTCAGAGTAAGAAAAAAGTTTTTTTAAATCCCAATTTTTCATGGATTTATACGCTTTGGATGACCTGAATACAATTTGACTACTTTTGAAAAAACTCTCTCTATCTAATTAAAAATTGGACAGTTGTACTAAGATATATATTAAAAATTATGTATTAAAAACAAATACATTATACTAAAAGGCACACACATTAAAACACAATCAACATCAACGTTTCATTTCGTATCTGCGAACGTCTTCACGATGTTTAAAATTTTAATCGTCTCAGAGTCCTGGAGGAAACTTGACTGGAGTACGCACCAAGCGTCATCAAGTTGCCAAGGCAACAAAAAAGAGTAAACCATTCCAGCGATGGAAAAAAAAGGGGGGGGGTAGCTAAATTGAACTGACTGCAAAATTGGTTATAACATATTATGGGAAATTTTATGAATGCTGTAGGATAAATTATCGTTACAAGTTAGTCGTCCAAGCTTAATAATCCAAATGGACTCAAAAATGTTGTTGACAAAATAGATCCTTGCAGGAAGTTATGTTTCTTGCTTCATCAAAGGCAACTCTGCTACCATCATTAGCGAAACAAAATCTTACTCTCTCTATCTTTCAGAAATCTGTCTTTGTACAGGGTGTCCATAAAAGAATGTCCCAGTTTCAATGGTCTGTATTATAAAACTTTAAGTTAGACTATTTACAACGAATCATGCATCAAATTAAAGGTAAACTAACCTAGTTTTTCTTACAAATGTTCGATAGGTGCACCTTTAATTATACGACACACATTCAACCCAAAGTTTTATTCATCCTACACTTCGGTTAACAAGTCCGGAGTAATGGAAGCCATAGCCTCTTCGATTCTGTGTCTCTACTCTGGCAAATTATTAGGAAGCAGCGGAACTTAGATACGATCTTTTACAAATCCGAAAAAAAGAAAAAATCGAATGGCGTTATGTCAGGTGAATGTGCAGGCCAGCGGAAAATAGCTCTGCCGTCTCGACCATTACGACCAAACCAACGGTCGGGCACTTCGGTGTTCAACCACTCTCGTACAAAGCGATTCCAATGGGGACGAGCTCCATCAAGTTGCGAAATAAAGTTTGCAGGTTCACCCTCTTTTAATTGGTGAAAGAGCCATTCTTTCAGGCACTTACCAGTCGCCATTTTGTGTATGTGTCACTGCAAGGGAGTCAATAACAAAGCAGTACTCACGCATGTGCTTATGTAAAACTGTTTGAGTTACTCCCCGTAAGGCATGGTGACGTCACGGCGACGTCGTTGTGAAGTCACACTGTGATTTTGTGACCGTCGATGTGACGTCACGTGACGTCGATGTGACGTCACAGTGACTAGAATGCGAGGTCGTTATGGCCGTTTTAGAGGACGTTTGTGACGTCACATTGTGACCACTCTGTGAAGTCACAGTGTGACAAATTTGTGAAAAGTGTGTCATTTGTGACTATTTTGGCATTAACTTTGTGACGAGCCTGTGACGAAAGCGACAATGCTTTGAAGTCACATTGTGACCAATTTGTGAAATATGTGTCATTTGTGACGAACTTGTCATAAACACTGTGATTTCAAATGAAAATCAAATTTCAAATTAATTGCTTAAAAGACGCAAATAGTGAAAAAGATTCCATGCTGGGACTCGAACCCGGGCCATCAGTACAGCACACTGACATTCTACCGACTAAATCACATGGAACGATACCCAGGCTGGAAAATTTCTCACTATTACATGTTGGCAAGGCTACAAACGCAGCAAAAGATGGAATATTTAGCGTGAACCACCCACATGATGCAAACACGAAACTTAATTAAATCCAGCATTGATTGAAATTATATTAATACTTGGAAATTTTTCCAGAGAGAACCATTCGCCTTGCATACAATATTTCAAATGAAAGTCAAATTTCAAATTAATTGCTTAAAAGGCAATTTTAATTTGAAATGTTGTATGCAGGGCGAATGTTTCTCCCTGGAAAAATTTCCAATTATTAATATAGTTTCAATCGATGCTGGATTTAATTAAGTTTCGTGTTTACCCCATGTCGGTGGCTCACGATAAATATTCCATCTTATGCTGCGTTTGTAGCCTTGCGAACATGTAATAGTGAAAAATTTTACGGGCTGGGCGTCGTTCCATGTGGTTTAGTCGGTAGAATGTCAGTGTGCTACACTGATGGCCCGGGTTCGAGTCCCGGCATGGAATCTTTTTCACAATGTTGGCCTTTGCGCCTTTTTAAGCAATTAATTTGACATTTGATTTTCATTTAAAATATTGTATATAAGACGAATGATTCTCTCTGGAGAAATTTCTAAGTATTAATACAGCGGTGAATTTTAAAATAAAATTTTGCTGTAAATATAAAATCTTATCTTTTTACCATACTTTTTAGCAAAATATCGCTACTTTGAAGTCCTATTCTTCTAAAACATTTTACATTTTTCCACTTAAAAAACAATGCTTATCAACTGACATATTTTTTTATTAAGTTCTATGCTTGATATTTAGAATGTGAAAGTTTTTTAATTTGTTTTGATTTGTCATTGCTTTATTAAATACGAACATGGAAACTAACGGATATTAATACAACTATTATTTATAGAGCGGCATGATAAGCGATATTTATTTAAATTTTTTATTCCCGTGTGTATTGTACTTTGTGAATATGAGCTAAATAGATTTGGTATGTTTTATAGGAAAAGACTGATCTGGGAAATAGAAAAAAAAAAAAAAAAAAAAAAAAGAGTAAGAAAAATCATGCGTTAAGCATAGATTAAAATATACTTTCCAACACTTTCTGAATGCTTTAACAAGACATCGTAATTTAGGGAAATGACGTAAATAAGATAACTAAGTAAACATTTTAGAAAACGCATAAAACATTTGAAAAACTGATTTCAGCTGTTACCGTCCATAGCCAAATATCTTTTCCAATTCCTTTAAACAGCCCTTATTTGATCTGTAGGTTGATACACTGAAAAAAATGAAGTACTCAAAAATGAGCAAACCGACGTACTCATATTGAATTGAATATTTTTGGATCAAAAATGAACCTATGCTTTCTCTATTTTGAAGCATCACATGTTATCAAACCCAAACAAACAAATAGTTTTGAACCCTGTAATGGTTCATTTCATTTATGGCGGCATAAATGATGTTTATTAATGAAAATATTAAATTATGCACAGCATTTTAAAAATAATTGCTTGGAAATAATGTTCTTGTCATAAAAATATTCGATTTGAGTATCTTGTTAAGAATTTTGCTATTTTTCTTGATAAATAATCAATTAAACATTTCTTGTTAAGAACTTTGGACGGGAAATAAATGTCAGTACATTTTTACTTTACATTTTAGGTTTTTTTTTTTGGGGGGGGGGGGGGGGCAGTACATAACGATTCATATTTGATCACAGCCATGGAATAAAAAATGAGTACATGTGTTTCTCAACTTTGAGTACATTTGGATCGGAGCTATTTTGTGCATGTGACGCATTTAAAATTGAGTACTTTTTACTCAATTTTGAGTACCCATTTTTTTAAGTGTATATATACTATATAATGGGAAAATTTAGTTTAGCAAGAAAACGCCTAACAGGTTGAAATTCATTTTCAGCAATTTATACTAATGTATGGAAACATACTTGAATACCTTTGTACAACCCTGTAGTTTACCTAAAATCTTTATTACACGCCACTATTTAGTTAAAATTTAATTCAAACTAAGACACTCTTAAAACTGCTGAAATCACATTTCCAGAAATTATAATATATAGACGGCCATGTATCCAATTCTTTACGTGACCCTGTATATCATTTTATCTATATTCTACAAATATTTCTTGGTAAATTAAAAGCAGTTCAGCGAAAAAAAGCATAACTAATTTAAAAACCACCTTTAAGCAATTTGCGCTCATACCCAGTAATCCTTACGAATACTTTTGTGTAGCCTTGTATAGGAATGATAGCATTTATATACACCATACACTATGCATAAATATAGTGAATCATAAAAGTGCATATCATAATTAAAAATATATTTCCAGCAATCATCGCTAATGAACAGTACTTCGGATACAATATGGTATCTGAAAGATTTTGTGTGTCCCTGTAAATGCTATATACGTATTATTCTTATTATACATGAAATAATTTATAGTATGTAAACCTCAGCGACATACATCAATTTCATTATATATGAAATAGATTAACATAATTAAAGTATGCCGCAAACAATTCCCTCCCCCTCTATATCATTATGTATTTGAATTCCTTTTTTAGTCCTGTAAATGAACAATAACTATTCTTTGCATCGCATAGTCAACAGAATGCATATTTTAGTGTACTTCATAAATGCATATAAATTTTATTCTGTTTGAAAGCGTGCGTAAAATCATAAAAAATCATTTGAAACGACTTTTTCCCATAGGCCGTATTGTAACGGAAAACTTTTGGCTGTCCCTGTAAATGAACAAAGCATGCTACAAACTTCATTACAAATAGGTACCGTGCGATGGTAAACGTCAATACCACCCAAAAATTTGAGGGCAATCCGAGTATATTTTCGAGAGTTAGAGTGCGCACAGACTGCTAGACGGACAGACGGAAAGACAAACCGAAGTCATAAGCACTTTTCAACTTGTGTCCTACATTATGTATCCTGTATTATATAAACTTAAAAAAAATATATACTAAAGCAGTTTAATCTATAACTTCCTATCAGGCATGAAAAATACTTTATTTCAATGCTTAAATATCATATTTTACTTTTTAGTGCCAATAATTACCCGAATCATACACGTAGAAAATTAATTTACAATAGAAGAAAATTTAATAACCCATTCAGAATGTCTATAATTAAATGTTTGATTAAAATCACAAACAGAAAAAATGCTTACATACAATTAAAAAAAATAAATATACCAATTTGAAAAACACTAAAAATAATAATTAGTATTTATAATTGTACTGTTAAACAACAGCAAACTACAATAGATAAATTAAATGCATTATTAGATTTAACAATATCTCAAAAATATTTCCATATGGTATAAGGAATTCCTATTATTTTATAATTTTGGCAAATGTTAAATCTAAAAACATTGGTTTGAAGATTTAGGATTTTAAAAGATAATTTAAAATATTATTAGCACTAAAAGAAAATTCTTTCAAATGTTTCACTACTGTAATATGTTAAAAATACATTTTCCCAGTATAATGTTAATTTCTAATCTGAAACAGTTTCGTAATCTCATGATAATCGAACATCATATTTAACCCCAAAATAATAATAACTATAAATGTTAGTAATCAAAAAATAGTAAGAAGCCGATAAAATAATTCCAAATCATTGTCTTTCCATACATTTTTAATCTCAAGTAAGAGTAAATTAATGTTTATATTAATTCCAGTATGAATGTAGGCATGAATGTCTCTGCGCAGTTTTTTTTTTTTTTTTTCAAGCGATGGCAGATTAAAATATTTTTCTTCACAGTTATCAAATTGGAAAATAACGCTTCTGACAGTTAAAGATCAGTCTCTTACAAATATAACTATTTAACTCATAATATACAACCAGGAATAAAATATTTAAATTAAATAAAACTTACATGCACGTTCCATTAATATCCGTGTATCCTAAAATGGTCATTTCCTTATCTTAAAGTGTTGTAGACGTGTTGTTCTAAAACAAGTGAACTATTTCCCGCGTATTCTCTCTGTGGGCAGACGATTTTCGAGCAGATGGTTTGTTACAGATTGTTTGTTTTTGTATACAAGAAATATGGAATTTGAACGCGCAGAAATTTTCTGAAAGTATCATTCATTAAAATTTTGTATTTGAAGAAATGTCCAATGTATTTAATCTTTTCTTTTTATCCGTACCAAATAATTCAAGTTAAAATGTATTGTAAAATTCCTTTTTTCTAAATAATTATAATAATAATATTCATAATTAGAGTTTATTAGATAAAACATTGTTTAAATTTTTAAAAGGTGTAAAAATAAATTTAATGTATTAACGACACCCCACCCCCCTTTTTTTTTCTTTTTTTTTAAAGTAAAGTTTGTTTTCCTTTATTTTCGGAAAATGCTAATTTTTTTTAAAAGTCTGAAAGAAGTAGAATTTATGACTTGAATACAAATTATAAAAATATTCTAAAGCAAGAAATGCATAGACGACTAAACTCTGAAGACTCTTTCTACGTGCTCATTAAAAGGTGCAGATTTAACTGTAATAGAAAATTTTTAGTTTGAAACCACAGAAGTGTTTCGAATAATTCTGGTCGGTAAAAAAAGAAAGAAAGAGTGAAATTTCCTCCCAGCAAACTAAATATGTAAAGTGTATAAATTTAATATTCGTAATTGTAAATATATTATCCAAATGCTAGATAAAATTGAAATCATTAAAAAGTATACATTCACTGTCTTAGATATCAAATTGATAAAATATAGCCTAAAAATTTAGTTTATTAATGCTTGTATCGTGCACTTTATTTATTATGTCACCCCCCCCTCCCCTTTAGTGACGGAATTTACCATTTGCTATCCACTAATATATTTTCATTCCTTATGCCGCTGTAACTCGTGGCTGTTTAAAATATTTCTCTTCATTTTCAAAGATTTTTGAAGTTCATATTTTTTGTCACACTGTGACTTACAATATGCTGTTTTTTTTGTCACATACGTGACGTGGCGTACGTTACATAGCAGTGACATAACAGAGACGTCACAATTTTTTTTAATTGCCAGAAAAATATAATTTTACAAAAAGTAACATGTTTTGAAGAATTTTCGTAATTTTTTAAAGTTTTCTAAGAAGTTCACATTTCAGTCACAATGTGACATCACTGAGTGGTGGCATTTCGGTCACAGATGTGACGTGACCACAGTGACTTGCAGTGACGTCACAGTGACGTCACCGTGACCATGCATGCTATGAGGGTCTTTATTTGCGACGTAGAACCAAATCTCTACAACGCATACAGTTGATACTATTAAAATTTATAACTAGGACGTTCTTTTATATGGACACCCCGTATTAAACGAAATTTTCCGCCACGCTAACTTATGAAACAATGTTCGGAATTCTATGAAACGTGCTTTTAATCTCTCTACTTGAAATTTTAGCATTATATCAGTTAAAGGGATTAAGATAATCTCCTTCCTCTCTTATTACAAAATTCTTAAGTAAAAAAAGTAACTGATATTCTTAAACAAGAAAAAGTTTTCAAAGATTTTTTTTTCTTTTCGGCTTTTCAGACAAAATAAAACCATTTTATTAAAAAAATTTCAATTTTTCCAATCGTCCCTAACATGATGTTATTTATTCAGTAATAAATAAAAGTCATATGCTAAGGGATTTGATCTAAAAGGTTCGTTCCTTAAAGAGAGGTGTATCTTATTCATTTTTGGAGGTGTTCTTAGAGGAGGTGAGGATGTGTGTCTCTCCGTGTATTATCTTCTGAGACCGCTGTAACACTATTATACACATTATTCGCGCTTTTGTTTTGGACAGTATTTATCGTTTTTGTTGATTGGGATAATAGAGATCCCTTGGTAAATTCTATGGAATAAAACGGTTTTCAAGATTTTGTGAGGGAAAGAACATCACAGAAGGTACCACAAGAACGAAGGTTCTCATTCCTTTATAGGTACCATGGAATCAATCTGATGCCAACCTAAAAAAGAGTTTAAAATGATACTAAGTAAAAACGCAAATAATTTACTCATGTGTACAATAATGTTAGAGTGGTTTTAGAATACAAATACATGGCAAGAGTTAACATAATTCATGATAGTGTAAAAATAGTCATTTCTTAAAATATGGCTGTGGTAAAATACACTCCATAGTAGCACATGGGCTTTATGGACCTACCTTAGTAACTTGCAAGTTGTTAAACAACTGATGTAATGTTAAACAACTGATATCGTTCTTTTCAAATTTCTCATATGAATTTTAAAATTTTATTTATTTTTTAATAGGATATCTGAGGTTGAGGTTTAACTATAGGTACTTTCGTACTTTTCCGATTTTGATTGCAGTTTTTATTCCGAGGACACTTTCCATTTCTAAACCGATTCCGAAAATGAAACAGTCATCAGAATAAAAGTGCAACGGAATTTGTAAAAGTAAACCCGATTAGACATCTAATTCAGATATCCTACGCAAAATTATAAAAAAAAAAAAAAAAAAAAAAAAAAAAAAAAAAAAGATATAAAATTATTAAACTGCGTCGAGAAATTTGAAAATAACTCTGCCATTAACAGTAGTTTATGATTGTCTTCGCGTTACTCTAACTACTCGAACAACTGCATGAACACATTTAACTCATATTTGAAAACAGAAGTTTCATTTCATACGCATTAACTAACTTTATTGTCGCCCAGTGGCGTGGTCGGTGGCGACAGCTGCTCCCACGGCGTGGGCCCGGGTTCGAATCCTCGGGTAAGACATGGATGTAATTGTGAATGTCCCATTGTAGTAATGTAATATATATGTATAATGGGAAATAAAAATTGTTGTGACTTGTTGTGGTTTCTGTATAATAAGGATCATTCGAGGCGACAGCCATAGTAGCTATAGGCCCCAAAGCATTCCACTTCGGTGGACTTCAAATGTAAATGTAAACTAACTTTATTATTTAATGGAGTTCGTTGATAAAAATTTTCGAAAAAGCTCATTTTATTTTTATTTTTAATAAACTACTACAAAGCTAATTAAATAAAGCAAACCGCGTATGTATATGATGATTACATCAGCAGATAGAACAATTTTTGTGTTATGCTATCAGCTCTGCTCTGCCAGAAACTAAAACTTTAAGTCCATTATCTCAGAATAGATTGTTTTCATAATTTATCTTGTCATGTGTAAAAGGGTATAGGGCAATTACACAGAAAATCATCATTTTTTTTTTGGGGGGGGGGGGGGAATCAAACTTATAACATGTTTAATTTAAGGGTATGATTGGAAAACTTGATACTTTTATATTCTATAGAAAAATCGTAATAAAAAGGCATTACAAATTACTGTTTACAAACTAAGTTAAGTACCATTATTGTCTTTGTAAAGTCATAATGTTACATCAGTTACACAATAAAATTTACGTCAGTTACACGTGTAAATGCCATTTTTTTTCTTTTTTTATTATTCAAAAATTAATTAAACAATTTAATGTTATAATTTCGAATTACTTAGTGTTGTTGAGAACATTAAATCACATTTATTAACGGGATAGTTTTGATAATTTTTACACTTTAATGAAGGCAGCAAAAATGTTTGTATATTTTATGTTACGTCAGCTACAGAATTTTGAATTGCAATTTTGGGGACTCAAAGGGAGATTGAAATAATCTGCAGGTATTTCGATATTAAGACCTTAGTAAGAAATATTTTAAACTGTAAAAATTTGTTCTAGCTTTATTAGTACATTTCCTACATAAATTTGAAAACAAAATTCGGTGATAAAATGTTACGCCAATTAAGATGGAATTGCCCTATAACTAAACTTTCTTGCAATTATCTGAATGAAATTGTCTACAGAGTTTTGGTTATGTTTTGAATAAATTTTCTTCAGGATTTTTTACTTGATATGAAAATTTTGAAAATATATTACTCAAAGCAAAAATCACTTTCAAAAATCCTCTTTTTTACACTTTCCAACAAAGTTGAAAAGTGTTTATGACTTCGGTTTGTGTGTCTGTCTGTCGGTCTGTCCGCGCTCTAACTCTCGTAAATATACTCGGATTGCACTGAAATTTTTGAAAGTTATTGACGTTTACCATAGCACGTTCTCTATTTCAAATAAAGTTTGTAGCATGTTTAGTTCATTTACAGGGACAGTATAAAGTATTCCGTTACATTAGAGCCAATGGGGAAAAATTGTTTCAAATGACTTTTAATGATGCTTAACGCATCCAAACATAACAAAATTGATATGCATTTATGAAGTGCACTAAAATATGCATTCTGTAGAATAAGCGGTGCAAAGAATAGTTATTATTAAATTACAGGTCCACACAAATGGTATTCCGTTACATAATGATATGGGGGTGGGGGATTGTTTGCGCGGTATTTTAATTATGTTAAACTATTTCAAATATAGTGAAATTGATATACGTCGCTGAGGTTTACTCTAAGTTATTTCATGTATAATACGAAGTGCATAGCATTTACAGAGACACACAAAAGATTTCAGATACTATATTGTATCAGAAGTACTGTACATTAGCGATGATTGCTGGAAATGCATTTTTAATTAGGATATGCACTTTTATGTTTCACTATATTTATGCATACTATATGGTGTGTATAAATGCTATAATTCATATACAGGACTACACAAAAGAATTTGTAAGGGTTACTGAGTATGAGCGCAAATTTCTTAAATGTGGTTTTTAAATGAGTTATGCGTTTTTACTCTGAACTGCCTTTAGTTTATTAAGAAATGTTCGTAGAATATAGATAAAATCATATACAAGGTCACTCAAAGTGTTGGATACATGCCATCTATGGATGATAGTTTCTGTAAATGTGATTTCAGTAGTTTTAATAGAGGTTTAGTTTGAATTAAATTTTAGCTAAATAGTGGCGTGTAATAAAGTTACTAGGTAAAGTACAGGGCTGTACATAATTATTCAAGTATTTTCCCACCTATTAGTATAAATTGCTGAAAGAGAAATTTCAACCTTTTATGCGTTTACTTGCTAAACTAAATTTTCCCATTATATAGTGTATATATCAATCTACAGATCAAATACAGGGCTGTTCAAAATAATTGGAATGCATATTTGGCTATGGACGGTAACTGCTGAAATCAGTTTTTTATATGTTTACTTAGTTATTTTATTTACCTTATTTCCCTAAATAACGAAGTTTTGATAAAGCTTTCAGGGAGTGTTTGAAAGTCTATGCGGAACGTATGATTTTTCTTTCTTGTTTATTTTTAAATTTGATATAAATTTTGTAATTAATATTTTTACAAATACTGAAGAAAAATTAACAAGAAACTTTTTTTGTACACAATAGTAAAAAACTTTATGGTATCGAGCTGGTGGTACGTTAGTTATATCTAAAATTAAATAAGAAAAAATATTAAACAAAATTTGAAATTCTTCAAAAAAAATTTTCTCTGAAAAGTATTCTTTATAGAAAAATACAATTCAGGAAAAGAATTTATTAAAAAATGTTTATAAATAAAGAAAAAAAAATGACCACCGTACCCCCTCAACTTTTTCCTTTCAGGTAAATATTCAATTTCTATTATTAAGAAATTTCTGGTTCAAAATATCTTTATTCGGTTTTAGTCAAATTGACCGCTGTGGCCATTCTAGCGTTATACTCTAGGCCTAATTGTGGCTATTCTAGTGTTCATTCTGTGTATTTTCTGATTTTAGCTCATGCTCCTCAACCTCTTGTGTTACCACGGAGTGTATTTGAGTGCATCTTTTAAGATTTGAAATTTTTACGCTATCATAAATTATGTTATCTGGGGTGCCATTTCAAAACTTTTTTATGGGATGGACAAAGTTTTCTTTCAGGAGGGTAAAATTCTCTTGGGATCTTGTTGTGTATAGCTGAGAAGTAATAGATAGAGTTTTATTGACAAAACTATTTTCAAAATTAGTATTCATTATAATAGACGCATCTCACTTAGAGAATGCTGGAATAGCAAGGCTTTAGTAAACAATATTTATAATTATTAATTTCTATGCTTAACCCCTTCGGGACGAGCGTCATTTACAGAATTTTTAATCTTTTATCACTGGATTTTCAAAACATAAATTTTTGTTTAGTTGAATCGGGAAAATGCTCGGATTAAATAAGGCGAAATTTACAATAAATATTTATTGGTGAGAATAATCAAGGTTTCTGAGCACCTTACGCGGCACGTACACCGGTCGCTTGTCCCCAAGGGGTTAAACTGTTTATTTAATAATAATAATTTTATTTTAGTTAAATCTCGCAAGTTACAGATTTTGTGACATTTCTCAATTTTTATTTTAGTCTGACCTGTGATGACTGATATACTCTGAAATACCAGATTAGGAGGTAACTGCCCTCTCTAACCTTCTCCAAATATCGCCACTATGTTAAATAGCAATTTCTGATGCATTTTATATTAGCAAGCAAAGTGATCGAATATCATGATGAATATATTAAACATTCTATAATTATCTTCAATAAGTTATATTTTGTGAATGTGTCTAAGTGAGGAAATAATATTTAGATGTCATTATATCTGAGGAAATGATGCGCCTATATTATATGAATTCGATTAGTAATGTCACCATTTTTCCTCAGAACTCATTAAAACTGTTCTAAAACTTCTCGTAGAAGGCAAATGCAACCAGATAATGACGCGTATGCTTTTTATGACGTCTGTAATTTTATCGGGAAAGTAATTTAGAAGTTAGAAAAAGAAACATTTGTATTTTAAAGTTATTTCAATTTGTCTTAAAGATCATATCGCTTTGGGTCAGAATCCAAAAAGCAAAAGTATAATTGTACTTCGTTTTTTTCCATACAATTTAAAAATTTTTAAATGGAAATGTCTTAAGTATTTCTTTTTTCTTCTTGTAATAAAAATACTTTTAAAGCATAACAAATACAATTTATTTTTGTGATGCCTTATAATATTTAGTAAATTAATAAAGAAAAAGTTTTGGAAGCAAAATTCTTAAACTCTATTGGTAGAATATAAGCAAACTCGAGACGATATGATTAACAGGAGTAGCACATATTTACTAATTTATCCTCTCAATAAGACGTATAAGATCATTGTGCTTTCATACGATGCGATTTTTGATATTTTGGCTGCATACAGTTTTTTTTTTTTTTTTTGTTATTAAATATAAAATGCGAAATATAAGCATCAAAGGATTAATTATTATGTTTTTATGTCAAAATTATTTTGTTTGATAAAATTGACTTATTATCGTAATCTAAGCAAAATAAAAATATTCTTGTCACAATTAGGTCATTTATGTAACATTCACAGTATTTAAACTTAAATGAAATCCCCCAAAGTAAACATGTGATAATGTACTTTATGCATATCAGTTCCTCTTAATTTTATTAACTGATTTTTAAATACTTAATATTGCATTATAATGAAATAATGAGTAATTTAATTTCATACTTTAAACTCTTTTAACTTTAGCAGTTAATAAAAAAGAAGTAAGAAATGAATGACCAATACAACATTAATTTTATCAAAACAATGTTTATTACTGTATGTTATACACAATTATTTTATAAACTATTTTTTTATATTTAGGGATTTTTAGAACACTGTAATTGTCCCTGTCATTTAAGAATTCTGGTGTAATGTCAAAGTTACCAACCTTCGGTTTTTTTTAAAGTCAAATAAACAAAATTTGAACCAGAAAAAATACTTAGCCCATTTATGCCTAGCGCCCCTTTTTTGGGACGCTTCGAATTTTAATAAATTTGTATAATTTTCTTCTTCTTTATAACATGAAAATCGTATGAAATAATTATCTATAAATGTCTTTATTGTTTTACCGAGAGATGACAGCATAAGATGAATATTTATTTTCTCAAATGAAGGTTTTTTTCGGTGTTTATAGATTTTTAATTGTTCAATACGGCTAAATATAAAAAGCAAGTTTATTTGTATTTTTTCGATCAAGGATGCAAATAAATAAGTCATAATCTTAGCTTCTAGACTTCTTTGAAATACATATTTTTTTTAATTGTAAAATTATATGTTCAAGCCTATTTTTTATGCATTTTTGTAACGTAGAAAATAGAGAGCGCTAGGAACGAATGGGTACATATTGTTATTAGCCGTTTAGGAGACAGTTATTTATGTAAAGTCCTTTTCAAGATGATTATGAAATAATTTTTTTTAAGCCTCAAATTTGATTATTCTTATTTTATTAATAATAATAATTATAGTGTTATTAGTCTCTGTAAAGAAATAAGAATATTTTTTTAGTAGTTCATAAAAATACTACTTAAAGTTCATTATATACAATTTAAAAGCTTATTTTACATAAATTTAGACAAACAATATAATTATGCATATAAATATTATGCATTTTCCCATATTTAGGACATTTACAATTTATTAAATAAATACAAAAAAAAAAAAAATAGTATAATTTTTTTTTGGTATTTTTCCAGTTCATTTTGCAACATTTTAAAGTGATTTTAGCAAAAAATTTGAGAAAACAAAAATTCAGGTATAAATGGGTTAATGGAGTATTTTTTGTTTCTGCATTGCTATTTGTTAATTACCTTTATTTTATAAAATTTCCAGTTTTAGTTGATTTGAAATAACCGGAATGTTAGCAGGTATGACTTTAATTTTATTCAGTTCATAAGTGTTACGTGCCAGAATCTTTGAAACAAAAAAACTCTTATAATATCCCAGACTTTTAATGACTTTTCTTTTAATTCATTTTCTGTTACTTTCATTTCAGTGTTCTTCGATGTACGTGTTTGTGCCCAACCCAGAATTTCTGTGGTTGATGTTCCTACATTGGGCATGTATGTGGACTTTGCCCAATGTATCTGTATCGCCTTTTCGCGCGTTCTTCTATCATGTTTCTTTAGGAAGGGAAGAGGTGTTTTTTTCCTCTCCCTCCATTTTCTGTTATTAATTACATTTAACCTAGAAATTTATTAAATCATTTAAAGGAAAATAAATCTGCTTTTGTGGTTCTACCATGCACACTAGCGATTCAAAAGAAAAATGATAAGCAAAACATAGTCCAACTTTCTATTTATAACACTATAGGTATTTTTCTTGTGAAATATGCAGATGTCTTCACTGAAGAAGTTCAACCAAGGATCGGGGCGGACGCTGCGACATTCTGAGGTCTGAGGTATTCCTTATCTCTTTTTTCTAATTTTGAGAAAATTATATATTAGAATATATAATATTCAAAGAGGTCTCTCCTTAATATCAATAAGATGCTTCTGCCGACTTCCAATATTTATTACTACTCATTACTTTTGTCCTTACTCCGACTTCTTTATCGATCTTAATAGTAACATTAGTACGTGGTAACATTCACCCTCATACTCAACAATTACATAGCTGATAAATTTAATATTATCATTAGCAATTCAAATAGAATTTTATAAGATAAATTTGAGTGAGTGTTCCTAAAATGTCCATTCTTTTACTTTAACGTGTATCGAGTGAGTGTTCCTAAAATGTCCATTCTTTTACTTTAACGTGTATCGAGTGAGTGTTCCTAAAACGTCCGTCCTTTTACTTTAAGGTGTATTGTTGAGTGAACATTCACCGTCATACTCAGCAATTACATAGCTGGTGCTCAGTGCACTGAGGACGGTACACTAAACGCTACCGAAACTAGTCTGCTCAAAGTTTGCTAATTCTGGCGTTTTTAACGTTGCTTTTAAATTTATATCATTCTGCGCCATTCTTAATAATTATAGAGTATTTTTTTTTCTTATGGGCCTGCCATGATGTTTCAGTCGACCACCTATAAAATCCTCGACAACTTGTTTAACTTCTAAGAATTTATCGAAGTTCCGTTAAGCATTTTGTTAGCTAGAAATTAAATCGGAAAATTATAAAAATATTATTGGAATTGTATTAAATAATCGACGTTTATTTAAAAATACCTTTTAAATAAGTGAATTAAATATAACTGAAAGTCAATAATTCTGAATTTTTAACTTGAATCTAACGTTTCTAAGAAAATTTGAAATAGTCTGCATTGCCCCCTACCCTTTTGATGCGAAACTTGAACCATTATCATATTTCTTTATGTTTTACTTAAATGTACACCAATATTAGTAGGTTACATTTCAGATTAAATTCTTGTAAGGGCATGAATTTTCCAGTTTTGATAATCAGAAATAGACAAATAGGTTAAACACTAATAATATATCATTTAGAGCAAATTCTTAAATATAAAGTTTTTCGACGAAGTTGAATTATTAGATTTTTTTAAAACATCATTTTACCTTAATGTATAAAAATTACACATAAACTCACATTAGTGCTTCTGTTGATCCGCCTTTTACGGATGCAACTCGTTGTTGATAGATTTATTAACACTTTCACGGGCAGTGGTATGTTTAGGAAACAACTTAATTTTAATTCCCAAATGCCACAATGACACCAAAATTTTGCTAAAATCTTTTCCATTTAATATGTATGTGAAATACAGCCTTTTTCTTATTTCCAAATAAATTTTTCGTAAATTCCAGTGCCAGTCATTTATTTCAACATTTTAGTGCTAAAAGTACTTTGTCTCTGAAAGGGTTAAAAAAAAAAAAAAAAATGAAATGAAAATGTAAGAACAACTCTAGTTCAAAACGTATCGACTTTTTCCGCTTCCATTTCCGGTAAATGAGACAGACCTTCAATGCCATGACGTCGATGACATTATTTGACATTCATACATAAAGTGCAAAATCGTAATCTCAATTTCGGTATTATTCGCCGCATTTAGGAAGCATTTTCAAAGTTTGATAATAAATGGTATGTTTTGCAATGGAAATTTCTCCTTGAAGAAACTCTTTAACCCTTTCCGGCGCGGTGTCCTTAAAAAAGAACACCTAATTTTAATTACAAAACTGACAAATGAAATCAAGTCTATTTAACTGAAATTTTCCTATAATAATGTACATGAAAATAAGCAAGTTCATATTTTCTAATAAATTCGTTTATAAATTGCGGTGTCAGTCCATTATTTCATCAGTTTATAAACAGAATTACTCCGTGCCAGTAAGGGTTAAACGCAGTAATATGCTTCACAATTTCTTTCTGAAGTGTACATGTTGGATTGTGTCACGAGTACATGTGATTCTTGAGTTAATATTGTGAGTACAAGAACTTTATCGCATTTATGGGTCCTCACATTTAGACGTACTGACATTATTCGCAATATAATGATAATATAGTGATTTTCTCTGTTTTGTTTCTCATTTTTTATTTTTTTTTCTTCATTTGGTTGTTGTTATACCGTTCACTGCAGTGTGCACTAAGCAGAGGAAATATAATTTCTTAACAATTTCCATACACATGGCTTCTAATACTAAGGATTATCATGAAAAAAAAATCTCATTACCCACTTTTCCCAAATCATTGGTAAACACAAAACTGGTATTTACTACATGTTGGATGCGTTTACGAAAAATTAATTGTGAGTCAAAATAGCACTTAGATGTTTGGAAAGGTATAAAAAGCATCTGTCTATAGCAGCAAGTGTTGATTAGATATCAACACATTCATTAGTTTTCAAAACATTTAATAGATGAACCTGAACTTGTCTACCGTGATTTCCTTTTCATTAAATGCGGAGCAAAAAATTAGACATACCCTGCAGGTGATAGCGAATTGGAAAGTTAAGAAGTTATACTGTTTTAATTACAAAATATATCGTAACAATGAGTTCAAACCCATGATATCCGGTTTACACATTTTATATTATTACAATTAAATATTAATTTTTAATTGAAAACTCTGATAGATCTTTTACATATAATATATGAGGACGTGAGTTTCAAAACAGGCCTTATCCAAAATTTAAAAAAAATCGCGTTTTCCAAATCCACCTATTCCAGCGTCGGCGAACCTATGGCACGCGTGCCAGAAGTGGCACGCAAAAGAACATTTTGGCACGCCGTTGATTGAGGTTTTAAATCAAGATACAGTGACATTCATTACACAAAATTTACCGATGCAGATGTGTTGAGGTTGTTTACACTGAATATTGAAGAATTTAAATTGCAGCTTATTACATTCCATTCTAGTTCAATGTTGGCTAAAAATTTTATTAAACAAAGACAAGATGTGGAAAATATCGAAAAGATTATCGAAAAGGCAGTAGTGGTAAAAATGCTGATGATAAAATTACAGCAACTTTGAATTTAATTCCAGATTTTTTTTTAAGAAACTGATATTTGCATTTAAAAAACATTTCCCCCTATCTACGACTGTGTATAATTATTTTCACAAGTGATAGTATTAAAACTCAAATATAAATCACTTGTCAGATAAAACCAGTTCAGCTTGCATTCAGTTAAATGAACTTACGTATGAACCTCATATTTTTTTACCCTCCAAGATGCAATAATAAAAACAGCATTTAATCGCATTAAATTTTTTTTATTATAGTTTTTAAAACATATTTATTTCTATAAATATTACAATGTAATGCTATATGTATGTTGCCCATATTTTTAAAATCCCAATAAATAATTTTTGAGTAATTTTAATTCTTGATTTTCTTATCCATTAAATTCGTTTGATGGATGGCACGTCATGGCTATGAATTATATATTTGGGGGGAAAATTGACACGCGGATGAAAAAAGGGTTGCCAACCCTGATCTGTTCTATTGGCACTAAGCAATCTAATCTATTCTATTCTGACCCAAAAAGATACACACAACAATCTGCAAAAAAAAAAAAAAAAAAAAAAAAAAAAAGTCCTTCCGGCCAGTGCCGGGAGGAAGAGGTAGCTTTCATAATCCTTATTTAAAAAAAAAAGCCAACTTATATCATGCAAACACACGAAGCTCAATTTAGTGGAAACCGAATATTGGAGATTCAATACTAATTTTTATCAATATAATGAATGAGAATTTCGCGAAATTAGTCAGCTTTATCCAAGCTGCTTTTCTTTAAAGTAACTTATATTTGGCTGCCAAATTCGGCAATTTCTTAAAGTGCCTGTCATTTTAAGACAACATGGTGGATGAGGCTAAGCAGTGAACTTGGTCGAGACCTTAGTAATTGCTGTGCACATGCTCACTCACATCGGAATCGGTTAATATATAGGAGTGCTGTCGCATGCAAAAGATCAGATTTTTCAAAATGTCACCCACAATAGAAATTGAAACTGCTATATCTGAGCCATTTTTTAAGGTAAAGACAAACAAAAAATGCTCCTGAATCCTTATATCAAGATCAAATACTTAAGAAAGAAACCTTTTTCAATTTCTAATTTTTTTGCACCTCACTTTAAATATATATATATTTTTTAATTTAATGGCCGCCATTTTGAAACAAGATGGCTGATGAATCTGGCCAGCGAACTTGGTCGAGGTGTTGATGTATACTATCCACATGCCTTCTTACATCGAAATAGGCGAATACGTGTGTTATCGCATGAGAAATACAAGATCGTTTCAAAATGTTAGCCATGCTAGAAATTCAAAGTGCTATAAATCAACCATTTTTTAAGATATCAACAAAAGAACAAATTTTCAGAAACAAAAACTGCTCCGGAATCTTTGTATCAAGGCCAAACACATAAAAAAAAATCTTTTTCATTTTCCAATTTTTTAATACCTCATTTTGAATTTTAAATTTAATTTTTTTTAAATGGCAACCCTTTTGAAACAAGATGGCGAATAAGGCTGGCCAACGAACTCGGTCGAGACATTGGTATGTACTATGTACAGACCAAGTAACATCCAAATAGGTTCATAAATACGCCTGTTATCGCGTGACAAAAATCAGGTCGTTTTAAAATGTCAGCCACAAGAGAAATTCAAAATGCTATTACTCAGCCATTTTTTTTAGATATAGACGAAAGAAAAACTGTTCCGGAATCTTTGTATTAAGGTCAAACACATACAAAAAAAATCTTTTTCATTTTCCAAATTTTTGGTATCTCATTTAAATTTTTTTATTTTTTAATTTTTTTAAATGGCCGCCATTTTGAAACAAGATGGCGGATGAAGCTGGCCAACGAACTCGGTCGAGATACTTGTATGTACTATGTACACACCAAGGTACATCCAAGTTGGTTCATAAATATGCCTGTTATTACGTGAGAAAAATCAGGACGTTTCAAAATGTCAGCCACGCTAGAAATTCAAAATGCTATAACTCAGCCATTTCTTGAGATATAGACGAAACAAAAACTGCTCCCGAATCTTTTTATCAAGGTCAAACACATAAGAAGAAAATATTTTTTCAATTTTCAATGTTTGGTACCACATTTCAAATTTAAATTTTTCTTAAAAATTTATATGGCCGCCATTTTTAAACAAGATGGCGGGTGAAGCTGGCCAACGAACCCGGTCGAGACATTGGTATGTACTATGTATAAACGAAGTCACATCCAAATCGGTTCATAAATACGCCTTTTATCGCGTGACAAAATTCAGGACGTTTCAAAATGTCAGCCACGCTAGAAATTCAAAATGCTATAACTCAGCCATTTTTTAAGATATAGACGAAACAAAAACTGCTCCGAAATCTTTATATAAAGGCCAAATACATAAGAAAAAAATATTTTTCCATTTTCAATTTTTTGGTACCACATTTCAAATTTTAAATTTTTAAAAAATTTTTAAATGGCCGCCATTTTGAAACAAAATGGCGGATGAAGCTGGCCAACGAACTCGGTCGAGAGATTGGTATGTACTATGTACACACCGAATTACATCCAAATCGGTTCATAAATACGCCTTTTATCGCGTGACAAAATTCAGGACGTTTCAAAATGTCAGCCACGCTAGAAATTCAAAATGCTATAACTCAGCCATTTTTTAAGATATAGACGAAACAAAAACTGCTCCGGAATCTTTGTATAAAGGTCAAATACATAAGAAAAAAATATTTTTCCATTTTTAATTTTTTGGTACCACATTTCAAGTTTTAAATTTTTTTTTTTTATTTTAAATGGCCGCCATTTTGAAACAAAACGGCGGATGAAGTTGGCCAACGAACTCGGTCGAGACATTGGTATGTACTATGTACACACCGAATTACATCGAAATCGGTTCATAATTACGGGAGTTACAGTGTGACATAGGTCAGATATATATATATATATATATATATATATATATATATATATATATATCAATTTTGAACGGAGGGTGGTTTCGGGGTCTGGGGGTCATGATCGATGAAAATATACCAAAATTTTTTGAAATCTCTTTCCTCCGAACGGCTGCAATAGGTAGCTTTTTTGTAAAGAAAGCTACCTAAAAAAAAAACTCGTTTTATCCTGTATTTCTGCCATTGTAAAATATTGTTTTACGATGAAAATCAATGGACGAAGTTAGAGTTTTATCGCGATTTCTCAAAATTTGATTTTTTTAATAAGGCGAGTTTTGAAACTCACGTCCTCATGTATTTTTTAGATTTTTCACTAAGACTACTAAAAATCACTTTTATATGAAAAATAGCAAGTATGTATTCAAATAAAAATTTTGAAATTTATTAAAAGCTACCCTTTCATGTAGGCCTCGTGCATGAATTAACAGTCGAAAAAATTGCCAAAGTTAGCTAACCTTTTTTTTATTCTGATAATTTCTGCGTTTTAAGCTTAATTCGATTATATGTTATAATTTTCTGTTTTATTTATATTTTATTATTTTATTTATGGATTGATAAAGTTTTGATTTCCTTATAGAGTATAAGCCGGAAACAAACGCTAAACTATTTTATTTATGTTAATATAAACGCAAACAAATTTGAGGAGCAAACATTCAAACCGTGTTTTCCCACAAAAGAAAATATAAAAAATGAGTTATTGGTAGTTTTACTAGTTAACTCTGTAGTTAACTCTGTGTTAAATTGCACATAAATAAACAGGAATATTTTAAATCAAGAAACATTTTTCTCCGATTATAAACCAATTTTAAAACTTGACGTTTCAAAGAGTGTTTCCTCCAAAGCCTGCATTCAGTCAAACAGTGATTTCTCCAGTCTGCCAATCACAGATGTCACTTGATGCGTACTTTCGAAACCTACCATACATATCACAATTGAAACTGACTGTTTTAGAGAAAAATAAGAGAACTGTAAATGTTAAAGGCTTCCAGAGTGATATATTTCAAAATCTAAGTAAAGAATCTGGTGTAAATAATCTTAAAAAGGGAGTTACTGTTGCCCGTGTTCAAAGGGTTGTTTTAGAATATCTCTCGCTTATCTACGCCATATCAGGTGAAAAGAAAAAAGATGTTGACAAACTTTTGAAGGTAATGTATGGTGAACAGTGGCAAAATCAACCTGATGATGTCTTCAAATGGTACAACCACATTATCCATGATTTACCAGCCTGCAATGAAGAAGATGGGGAAGTGTGTGACTGTCTAGATGAAGATATTGGTTTTAAAACTTGAAGTGGAGTTTTGGCAAACGAGTATTTATTTAGTAAATATTTAATGAATACTACTAGGTATCATAATCTGTCATTTTATTTTATCAATAATCAACTGAAGTTCAGTATTTGTTCAAATAAAATAATGCTTTTGTATTATTTGTGAGTTAGAACTTATTTCATTCAAAGAGCGCTTTATCCACTTGTCAAATAATCAAAACATGTTTCCTCCTCTGATTTCGGTCAAAACGTGATTTCTCGAAATATTAAATGCATCTTTTTAATTTGTTTTAGGTTTAATATGTTATGTATGCTGCTTGCAATTCTTTCTAATAACCAGTAATAAAAATACACACAAAAAAAATTAGAATTAAATGCAAGTTAGTTTCTAATTTATCAGTTTTTGTGTTTTTTGAAAATTTGTATTTGAAGGAGAAAGCATCGTTCGAAAGTTTGCTCCACAATCTTTCACAATTGTCTGTCTACAAGTGAAATAGATACATCTAAAAAAATCATGTTTGAAAATTATTTTAAAAACAATAAAAATTGAGTAAATTGCGATACAGTTTTCAAACAAATTACAATATAGTTTTCAAACAAAAAGCATTTGAAAGTACATTTTTTTTCTCTATTTGAAGGTGTAAAAATGTAAAATGTGCGGTACGTAGAAGATAAAAAATTGCAGTAAAAGTTAATAAAAGTTAAATTTAATGGTCTGCTGTTGCCTCCGTCAAAATGATGTCAGCATTACGCACGGACACGTTTATCCTTTATAATATAGACAGTGAATAAATATTACTTGCACAAAACTATTATTCCATACCATTTACTAATATATAATATCTTACAATTAAATGTAACCACTTTGATTTAATTTAAGGAGTTACGTTGTTCGAGTTACAGAAATTAATATAACGGTGAATAATGGTAATCACATAGAACTATTATTTTGTAGTTCTAGGATGAGATTGTTACAATTTTAAAATTCTTTCCTTAATTTTATTTTTATTTTTTAGTTTATGTTCTATTGTAAGAAATTTTTTACTACGCGTCTTATGAATTAAACGCCGGAATCGTTTTCTCTGTTAAAATGGAATGCAATAATATTAAAAGTCATGCACAGAAAAGCAATATATATTTCAAGTTCCAATAAAGAAAAAAAAAGACGATGAATTTCAATGTTTCATATTTCCTGCCTGGCAGGAGAACAAAGAACCGCCGTAGACGGCTCCGTCGAACACATTGTTCGGTAACGGAAAAAAAAAAAAAAAATCCACTTAAACTCAAAAGGAGTTGCAACCCATTGTTTAATATATTAATTCCCGTAAATAAAAAACATAGAAAATAGTGTCTTTAAAATAAGTATTTTTATTACACTTGATTACTTTTGGATAAATTACTCATTCTTGTAGAAACTATCTTTATTCTTTTAACAATTTTATGTTTCAAAAATTTTAAAAATGGAAAAATTATTTTTAATGGAAATTAAATTTTCTCTTTCTCTTATTTTTACTTTCTTCTATATACAAGAAGAAAGTACTGGATTCTTAAAAATTTTTGACTTCCGGTTTTTGAGGGTTATATACGTTTTAGAAGGTCCTGGAGCCGATTTGACTGTTTTCAGAAAATATCTGTCCGTCAGTCTGTCTGTCTATCTGTCTGTATTTGACACAAATTTTGTGTGTGTTCTAACTCACGAACTACTCCACGGAATTTTATAAAACTTCGGACTCACATACACTTTGACATATATTGGAGCTTATTAGGGCTTGGTGTATACTGCCGGACAGGTGACGCTGCTATGATGCATTTTTCACGATTTCCAAACTAAGTATATCTCAAGAACTTATGTACGAAATTTTATCAACCTTTATATTAAGGGAGACATAAATGGAGGCTGATAAGGCTTGGGTGTAAATCACTCAAAAGGTGGCGCTGCTATCCTGTGTTTTTCGCGATATCTCATAAGGCTATATCACGAAAACTAATACAGTATACTTCCGATTATCCTTCACTCACGGGACTGACCGTGTGGCGGATAATTGAAATAGACGGATAATCGAAAGGCAGTACAGGACCGTAACTAAAATTACACTTCTGTAATTTAATTGCTTTTACTGAAGCCAGATTACGAATTATACGTAATAAAAGTACTTGGACTGCCTGTGCTACTTCTTGCATCTTAAACTAATTAATGCATTTGGAGAGCACAGTCTGTATAACTCACTCCTGGATGATTATTCCCTGATTCATCACATTCGTCCGCTTTAGGTTTCTCTGCATTCCAAACATTTTGAATAATTTCGTGATCGGGCGATTCTTTACAACCGATATTATTCTTGTAACAATTAAGGCAGTCTGTGATTTCATTCGCGGAAATATTTTCTAGCTGCTAATTCTGACGTCAGAAAAGCATTTTACTAGAAATAGCGCCAACTCACTCGACTTTTTTTTTTTTCTGTTAAAAAAAAAGAAAGAAAAGGGAAAGAAGGGGGTGGTGGTTAACCGAGGGTGGCGGTTGATAGAGCGGCGGATATATCGAAAGTTTACTGTATATGGAATTTCATCGAACTTCGTATTCTGTTAGATCTTGAGAAAAACTGATGCGGATTCAATTTTGACATTCATCAACTAACAGAGTCGCTGGTATCTTGTACTTGGGGAAAGATTTATAATCTTGCCCATAATAGCAGCGCCACATATTGGGTTATTTACACCAAAACCTAAAGACTAACAACTTATCCCTTTAAGGGGTCTCAGAACTCTTAAAGCTTTAAAATTTTCAAAATTTTAATTTTTTTAGATATTAAACTACTATCTCTTCTGAACATTTTGGTATAAATGTTTCCTTGTAATTCCTATTAGAACAGAAGTTATGGCTTTTAGAATGATACACGCTCAATAGCCGAAGCGGCGTTTCAGAAACTTTGAAGTCAATTTTCTCCAAATGACGTTTTTGGGCATAACGCGCACGATATCTCAAAAACTTCTGAATTTTTTTTCATGAAATTTTCAAAACATATGTTTCATGTTAGTCTGTATAAACGGAACCTAAAATTTTCTTCTTATTGTTCAGAAATAATATTTTTTTAGGTGATTATACTGTTGAAAATTTCTAAATTTTGCATTAACTAAATACAACTTTGTATTAAAAATAGAAAAATGCTTTAAATACAAATTTATTTAGGTTCAGAGTAATTATTACAATGTGAAGCATAAGTAGGACCCAAAATTTTCCTTCTACTTGCAAAATTTATTTTGTCATCGTGCGCATAATCTGTTATGCTGATTTTCCGCTCGTCAAATGTCTGACATTTTGGAGCCCACTGTAAACTCTAATTCTGCATCTTGTAATTTTTCAAATACATGAAATGAAAGAACATACTTATATCTTTCATCCCAATATAAAATTTTGTCTTAAAATCAATTACACTTTAAGATATTATATGTTGAAAATGGTCTTTTTTTTTTCGATTTTTCCAATTTTAAGAGTCCGGAGACCCCTTAAGACCTGACCTGGACAATTGTGTAGGGGATCCTAAGGAAGAAGAAATAACAATTTCCTCTTTCTGTATTTTTTTTCAATCAAATATTATCCTTTTAATTAGGGTTAAAAACAAAGACTTCTACCAAAAATCTTCAGGTTTTAAAGGGATAATTCAACGTTTCTGAATCTGAAGTTTGATGAAAATCCGTGCATTAGTTTTTGGGGAAATAGTGAAACATTCTGCATAGCAGCATCACCTGTCGGGCGATTTACACCGAAAACTAATGGAAACCAATTTATATTAGGGTTTAACTGAATCTGAAGTTTGACGAAAATTCGTGCATAAACCCGGCAGGATGGGCGTGGGGTGTTTTGGCACCCCACGCCCGAAAAAATCCGTCTGCTGCCGGTGAGCGATTTTAATTTATTGTTCATTAATTTTTTTAATTAACGATAATGTAACATTTCATTTATCATTTTTCACGAGAAAGAGTGTAAGTATCATGAATTTCACTAGCAGACAGAATTCTAAAGTTTTCTTTCGTATTTATGCCATTTAATATGTTTGGGGTGTGCTAACACCCCATGCCCGTTGTCGTTTACATTTCACGGCGCGCGTCCTGCCGGGTTAACTCTATTGCAGAAATCGGGAAAAATGCAGCGTAGCAGCATCATCTGTTAGGTGACTTGCACCAAAAAGTAATCAGAAACAATTTATATCAGGGACTAACTGAATCGAATGTTTTATTAAATTCCGTTCATTCGTTCTTCAGATAGAGCGCCTAAAAATTGCGTGTTATATAGAGACAAGCAGACTCACAGAACAACACACTCACAGACAGACATTTTCTAAAAACAATCAAATCGTGTTCAAGACTTTCTGAAACGTATGAATCCACCGAAAACTGGAAGCCGAAATTTTTCACGAATTTAATGTTTTCTTCTTGTAACGATAGAAGAAAAAAAAAATGTGCATAAAAAAAGAGAAATTTCATAAATCTCTATGAATCCTGCCTCATCTCAGAATTAAGAGATTCTACAGTCTGACTCTTTTAACACATTGTTCTGTTTAACCCTTTAAGACCCAACCTGCACGATCGTGCGGTTTAGACATTCATTTAAATTGTTGTTTTTGAGTCGTATGTAATAAAAACTCGAATCGAACGGTGATTCTGGTTTGCAGATAGACATTTATCTATCTATTGTCTATTGCAGATAGACAATGTATCATTTTTTATCTACAGGTAGCGGTTGCAGTCCATGTTTTACTTTCTACAGGCATGACTAGCTTTGTTTACAAATACATCGGGTCTTAAACGGATAAACAAAAGGACAAAAATTCTTCTTCAGCTCAACGAGTGTTACGATCTATTGTTAAATATCTTATTTTCCTTAAATAGAAAGTATTGAAAATAATAATGTACACAAAATAATTCTATTTAATTACATTTGACTATTTAACGGAATTGTTTATTTATTCTTCTGTTTTAACGAAGAAGTTTATGTTTTAAAAACACGAGTTGGAACCCGTCGAATTTCGACGAAAGAAAATGTTTACAAAGGAAGTGTTGCAACAAATTTTTAATACATCGACAAAAAATAATTAGAATAAAAAATCCATCTTACACTTGTTAATTTAACTCTCCAAAGACATATTTTAACCTAAGATTAACAAATACTTTTTTCATAAACTTCAATTGTTAAAATTATTGAAAAATTAAACTTTATTCATATACGTAATCAGTAACACATAATCAAGATAAGTAATTTTGATTAAGTTATTAATTGATGCTTGGTTACGGAATGAAAAATCCGCATAAATGATTTCACCTTGACATAATCATAGAATTTTCTACCTTTACTTCTAAACCGAATCAAGTCATTTTCCACCTTTCACATCCATATTAACCATTTAAAAACATTTTAACGCGCAATAGGTTATTAATAAATATTTTTTCAAGCTTGAAGTCACGTTTGTCAACTATTACAACTTTCCATGTTAAAATTCCCACTCGTGATTTGAGGTCTTAGTATAATATTTGTACCTGCGCGTAAAAATTCCAGAAATTTATAACTTTTAGACGTATTCAAGGGGAAATATATCGTTTTATCAAATAGAATTATCGTTTACTTTTAAATATGACGTCATTTTCAGTCGCTGAAATATTTTGCCTATTGTCTCAAACTCAATATCAGCAAAATGAAAAAACAGTGAAATATAAGAGCATCATAGGGAAATTGTGTCTTTTTTAAAGCATAACGTCATTTGCTGTTCAAATTTTTAAAAATGATATTTTTAATTGCAATGAGAAAATGGCATCAGTAAGAATATAATCAATAAAAATAACTAATCCACTTTTAATAGAAATGAAGTACTTCAGTTGCCACGATTAGAAAATTGGTATTAAAAACTATAAAAAAATTAATATCTCAGAAATAAATTGAGATTTCAAACAAATTGCATTTAAAAGTGTATTTTTCTCTGCATACGACGGTGTAAACATTTAAAATGTGGGATGTTTAGAAGTTTAAAAATTTGCAGTAGCGAAAATTGCAAAAGCGAAATTTCATTTCAAATTTCAAAGTGTTGCCATTCGCAGAATGACGTATGCGTTACGCACAGATATGTTTGTCCTTTATAATATAGATAACAAAAGACTATTCGGAGGTGACAATCCCAAAACTTTCTTCTATCTCAAATATGTTAATAATTCAAAATTCGCTATCACAGTACCAAAATTAAATGACAATCTGTACCCATCGTAAGGATTCTAAAAGTATGAAATTCCATGCATTCGTTCTTGAAATAGGACTATTGCGGAAATCGTGAAGAATTCAGCATAACTGTTGGGCAATTTACACCAAAACATAAGCAGAAATAATATTTTTCAAGGTATATTTGAATCGGAATTTTAATGAAAATTCTTGTATTAGTTCTTGAGATAGAGCTATTGAGGGAATCGAGAAAAAGTCAAGCATAGTAGCGCCACCTGTTGGGCTATTGACACCAAAACGTAAACAGAACCAATTCATATCTAGGATTAATTGAATCTGAAGTTTGATGTAAATCCGTGCGTTAATTCTTGAGATAGAGCTATTGCGTAAGGCGCATCCCACACTAAGGCGACACATAAGACATGTCGCTTGAATTCGTTGGAAAAACTGGTTTAAAACAGGTTTCAAACAACTTCGTTCTTTGTTTCGACTGGTTTTTTGCGCTACATGTTGCGGCTACATGTCGCTTATCGTCTCAGTGTGGGATGCGCCTAAATCGTGAAAAATGCAGCATAGTAGCGCTACCTGTCGGGCGGTTTACACCAAAATATAAACAGCATCAGCTCATGTTAAGAACTAACCGAATCTGAAGTTTGATGAAAATCCGTGCATTCGTTCTTGAGATAGAGCTGTTGCGGAAACCGTAAAAAATGCAGCATAGCAGCGCCGCCTTATGATCGATTTACACCAAAAACTAATCAGGATCAATTTATATCAAGGACAAACTGAATACGTATAAATTTTTATTAAATTCCGTGCATTAGTTGTTGAGATTAGAACGCACACAAAATTTGGGTTACATACATACAGATAGATAGGGTCAAAGACTCACAGACAGACATTTTGTAAAAACATGTTTTTTGGCATTTCTGACACCTAAAACGTGTAAATCCGTCAAAAACCGGAATTCGAAAAATTTCACGAATCCAATACTTTCTTCTTGTAAAGTTAGAAGAAAGTAATAACTACTCGGATGTGCCAATCCCAAAACTTTCTTTTATCTCACTAGGGGGCTCTGCCCCCTACGAGCTACGCTCGCCAACCCCCGTTCAGGCACACCAAAATCCAAAAAGCACGCTAATTTGATAGGCTTTAAAAATATTGAATTAAAATTAAAAAAAAAAAAAAAAACAGTAGCGATCTCTCTGTAAATGGGTTTCCATTCGTTTTTCTTGGATTGGGGATTTTTAAGACCAAATCTGCTGCTGTTAAGAGATACAATGGCTGTTTTCGTATTTAATTAAAAAAATTAGTTAATCATTTGAAAATAAGCTAATATAAAATAAATTAAGTAAACAGTGTCATTGTCTCCCGGTATTTTTTAACAGCGCTATAAGATAGTTCTTTTAAATAATTCATTTTAAATGTATCGTTTCAAATCTGACGTAATTTACACCAAAGTTTTATTTCTCTTATTAATATTCAGGTAAAAATACTTTTGTTGTTAGAAGGAAATATTATTTCCGCTGTCTTCGAATTCACGATAATAGCTGAAAAGATTATCTCAAAATATCTCGTGCAAATATATTTTTCAATTCAAATTGTTTTGCCATATTTTTTGGCTATTTTAAATATGACGTAATTTCCTCCAATTACAAGTTTTAACGCATAATAATGATCTTTTTATTTTAAGATTTTGTTACTCTTTTAAAATTCAAGCGTAAATATGGTTCTTATGACGTAATTTTCCTGCTTTTAACATGTAATCATTTAATTCTAATTTTAAAGTTTTTTTTTCTGTTTGTAATAGTCACGTGTAAATAAATTTTTAATTTGAAGTAAACACTGTTTGCGCTGTTTATACAATTGGCAACAGTTTAAATTAATAACATTTTCTAAAATTTGTAAAATATATCTCTCGAAATGCTGAAAATTTGAATTTAAAATAGATATAAAACCTCAAAAAATGAGTCAAATAAGAAAAATAAATGCAATCTGCACACCAGGGACTTATAACGTATAAAATGATCTGAAAATGATTAAATTCTCATGTATAGTTTTTGCTCCAATAAAACTTTTTTAATGGAACGATTTTGTCCAACTTTAGCATTAAATATCTCTTAAAATAATTCTCCGATTTGAAAACTGTCTGCATCAGCGTGTTTATCAAAAAATTCTCTATAATACTGTTCCTATTTTTGTATCCAACAGTTTTTTTTAATATTAACGATGAAAGGTCATGCTTAAGCATTCAAATTGGATGCCGATCTACCCGGAATATCTACGCAGAATTTCATTGGTCCATTTCCAAATGAAAACATCAAAACTTTTTTCTCATATATAGAAGGATACATGTTAATAATTCAAAATTCGCTATCACAGTGCAAAATTAAATGAAAATCTATGCCCATTATGAGGATTGAAAAGGTATATAGTTTCGTTGACTTGGATGCATTTAACAAGGAGATACAATTATCGCATTGTTTCAAACAAATCATTGAAGTTCGGAACCCACCCTCCTAGATGTCCGCAACCAAAATTTACAACCCAGGGAGTATAAAACCATCACCTGTTGTCCAATATACACCCAAGTGTAATAAGGATCTGTTTACGTGAAAATGTAACAGAATATGAAGTTAGATTAAATTGTGTGCATTAGTTTTTGAGATATAGCTTTTGAGGAAATCGTAAAAAATTCAGCATAGCAACGCTACCTATTGTGCGGTTTACACCAGAACCTAATCAGTAACAGTTTACGTCAACATCTATCTGAATCTGAAGTTTCATGAAAATCTGTGTATTAGTCCCTGAGATAGAAACATTGCGAAAATCGAGAAAAATGCTGCATAGCAGTGCCATCTGTTGGACGATATACAGCAAAAACTTATTAGCACCAGTGAATCTTAAGTTTTATTAAATTCCGTCCATTAGCAACAATAAATGCTATTACTTTCCTTTGTTGAAAAAGCGTTATTGTATGTATTATAATGTAAATATTTTGTTTGTTTTATGCATTGTAAGCTGTGGCCTGCAAGTATGGATGAATATTGTATATTAACATGTGTTATTAAAATGAGGCTATCCTCATGTAAATTTCTTGATTTTAGATCAGAAGCAAAAACTGACAATTCACAATACAATCGTTTCACTATTTTTCTATGACTTCCCTACCATAAAACTATAAAAGAAAATAAGTTGAAACTGGTATGAAATACAAGAACTAAAAGAAATTCTTAAAACACCATCAAAAACTTTTAAATGAGATAGGCCTATAGAAAGATCTGAGTCTTTCTTCGCGAGGCGCAAAAAAGACGTGCTTCTACTATGGCAGCAGCACCAAGACTGAAATGATAGATAAGGGAAGGGAAACAGGCTGAAGAAACAGCCAATAGGAAATTAGAAATCAACAGCCAATAGGAAAGTGGAAGACAGCAGCCAATCACAGAAGAGTATAATCAAAACAAAAGAACACAGAATAGAAAGGGAATAAGGAAACAAACTGAAAAAAATTTTATAATATTATGAAAACACTGACATATTAAAATATGGGAACATGTGAAATTAAAAAAATAGGAATAGTAAATGAATAAAATATAAAAAACAGACTAATATTAATTAATACAGAAAATAAATAATATGGTTGTACTGAAAAGGATTATCCAAGCTGCAGAAAGCATTGTGGAATCAGATTTATCATTAACAATAATTTCACGATTAAGATAAATAAATAAATTTTCAAGAAAGTTCAATTCAGAGATACTATTGGCATTAAAGATAATTTTAGCATTTTGAAAATTAAAACTATGGCCGGAATCCCAAGAGTGCCTGGCAATAGAAGATTCAGAAGTTTCTTGATAAAAATCCTTAGTAAAAATCTTGAACATTTCTGTGATATTGAAAATAAAGGTTGGCCTTCTCTGCTTACTTTCAAAACTGCTCATCAAAATAAGCTTTATAAAATGTTTTCTTCATTGTGTAATAAGCAAAAAAGTCTGAATTTTCAAATTAGGTTTTATCAAATGAGAACTGCATTGTTAATCCTCTTCTCATATCTAAACTCCTGAGCAAAAAAGCATTTTAGATCTTGATTTAAATTTTTCTCACTCTTGCAAACCTTCTCTCACAAAATTGATTTCTCCTATTGAGTCTTCCTTTAACATAGTAAAGTCACTCCTTTTCAAAAAGAAATTCTTCGTCGCATCCTTGCTGATACTATTTCTTCTAATGATTCGAAATATATAAAATTAATCTTTCATGTTCTCAACCTATCACTCTGAATGAACTTAAATCCAATTATAATCTTATTTCTACTAAAACTGATAAAGGTGGTCAAATTGTTCTTATGGATAAAAAGGATTATTCTGATAAAGTTTATGCTCTCTTATCTGAAGGTCCTTATGTTGAAGTTAAAAAAGATCCTACTAACTCACATCTTTCCACTCTCAAAAAAGCTGTTAAGAATTCTGTTGTTTTAAATGACGACACTAAATATGGTGTTATTCCTTCTTCAGCCATCCACGATCGTTTTTATGCTTTGCCTAAAGTTCATAAAACCAATGTCCTTTTAAGACCTATTGTCTCTAATATTGGTACTGTTACTTATCCTCTTGCCAAATTTTTAACATCCATTTTTTCTCCTTTATGCATTTCTAATTCTCATACGATAAAAAATTCTTGTGATTTTGTTAGTAAAATAAAAAATATTAGCCCATTCAATTGTTCTATGCTGTCTCTTGATGTTAAATCTTTATTTACTAATGTTCCGATTGAAGGTGCTCTTTCTTACTTGGAAAAATATTACGTGAATTTCATTTCTCTGACATTGAAATCCAAGATTTTGTTAATTTAACTGAAATTTGCATCACTCAAACTACTTTTGAATTTGATAATACATTTTTCAAACAATCAGACGGCTTAAGTGTGGGTAATCCTTTATCTCCAATTCTTTGTGATATTTATATACATTATTTTGAAGAAAAATTATTAAACCTAATTAATTTTAAATGTTGGATGAGTTATTTCGACGATACGTTTGTTTTAGTTGATAATCCTTTTCATATTTCTACCATTCTTCAAACTGTCAATTCTATCGACCCACATATTCAGTTTATTTTTGAGTTAGAAAATTGTAACAAACTTCCTTTCCTTGATGTTTTAGTTACCAAAAGTGATTCTTCTTTCAAAACTTGTGTTTATCAAAAACCTTTTTCTGTCTCTAACCCACCTCATGCTCTCGCATATCATCCTGTCAACCAAAAAATCGGTGTTTTTTACAAGAATGTAAATCGTGCTCTCAAAATTTGTTCCGACTCTGCATCCCTTAAGGATGAACTTAATTATTTAAAAACTGTTGCTGTTAAAAGAGGTTTCAATCCTTCTGTTATCAATAATGCTGTGAAGAAATTCAATAGAACGTCTAATAAATCTACTCTTTCCAAATCTGTCAAAAGCAAACCTGATAATTTGGTAGTCCTCCCCTTTTATCCACCTTTATGTTTCAAATTAGCTAAAGTTTTACGACGTTTCGATTTTAACATTATCTTTAAACCAGTCAATAAATTCAAATTCCCCTCCACTAAATCTCCTGTTTTTGGTCTTCGTAAATGGGGAATTTATATCGTTCCTTGTAACGGTTGTGATTTATCTTATATTGGTCAAAGTAGAAGAAATCTTGAAATCCGTTTAAAAGAACACTCTCGTTATGTAATAAATCAAGAAACTTCTAAATCTTCTATTGCCAAGCACTCTTGGGATTCCGGTCATAATTTTAATTTTCAAAATGCTTAAATTATCTGCAATGCCAATAGTATCTCTGAATTAGATTTTCTTGAAAATTTAGCAATTTATCTTAATCGTGAAGTTATTCTTAATGATAAATCTGATTCCACAATGCTCTCTGCAGCTTGGAAAAACCTTTTCAGTACAACCATATAATTTATTTTTGTATTAATTAATATTAGTCTGTCTTTTATATATTATTCATTTATTTATTTTTTAATTTCATGTGTTCCCATATTTTAATATCTCTGTGTTTTCATTTTATTATTATTATTATTATTATTATTTTCAATTTGTTTCCTTATTCCCCTTCTACTCTGTGTTCTTTTGTTTTGATTATACTCTTGTGTGATTGGCTGTTGTCTTCCACTTTCCTATTAGCTGTTGATTTCTAATTTCCTATCGGCTGTTTCTTCAGCCTGTTTCCCTTTCCGTTATCTCTCATTTCAGTCTTGCTGCGGCTTTCATAGTAGTAGCACGTCTTCTTTGCGCCTCGCGAAGTAAGACCTAGCGCATTTAAGGGGTCTCAGGACTCTTAAAGCTCTAAAATTTTCGAAATTTTAATTTTTTTAGATGTTAAACTTGTATGTTTTTTGAACATTTTGATATAATTGTTATCTTGAAATTCCCACTAGAACAGAAGTTATGGCATTTAGAATTATACTCGCTCAATAGCTGAAGCGGTGTTTCCAAAACTTTGATGTCATTTTTCTCCAAATGACGTTTTTGGGCATAACGCGCACGATATCTCAAAAACTTCTGAATATTTTTTCATGAAATTTTCAAAACATATGTTTCATGTTAGTCTGTATAAACTGAACCTAAAATTTCCTTTTTATTGTAAAAAGAAAATATTTATTTAGGGGTTTATATTGTCGAAATTTTCTAAATTTTGCATTAGCTAAATTCAACTTTGTATTAAAAATATAAAAATGCTTTAAATACAAATTTATTTAGGTTCAGTGTAATTATTATATTCTGAGGTATAAGTAGGCACCAAAATTTTCATTCTAGTTGCAAAATTTATTTTGTAATCGTGCGCATAAGCTGTTATGCCGATTTTCTGCTCGTCAATTGTCTGACAGTTTGAAGTCCCCTGTAAATGCTAATTCTGCATCTTGCAATTTTTCAAATATTTGAAATGAAAGAACATACTTGTATCTTTCATTCCCATTTAAAATTGTGTCTTAATATCAAATACATTTTAAGATATTAAATGTTGAAAATGGTCCTTTTTTTTCATTTTTTCCAATTTTAAGAGTCCTGAGACCCCTTAAAAGTTTTTGATGGTGTTTTAAGAAGTTCTTTTAGTTCTCATAAGACTATAACCAAACACCCTATGTGAATGTTCACCGTACCTTTTTTTGCGAAATCACATAAATAATAATCAGGGCTGCCACAGGCGACTATTTTTTAATTCGATTTCGCACCACTTTTTCGAAACGAAAATCTTTTATCCTCTCTATGACAACATTTGCAAGATAAATACACTACAAAATGTATTTTTAAAATATAGCGGTGCAATGAGAATATAAAAATAATCGCCTGTGGCAGCCTTGAATAATGCAAGAATTTTTTGTAATTCTTTCAGTATAAATTTGGTTTAAAATATATTTTCCCCCATTAGTGGGGTTCAATACATACATAAAATCCTTTTCTTCGTCAAATGAAAGCAACTGTGACTAATTAGGAATGTTCTATAATCCTGGTTCACAGCAAAACAATCTCTAAAACAATGTTTTCTTTTAACATTCGCTTTTACCATAATTATAAATGACACGTTTACCCGGCGATTTTAAGTAATAAAAAAATCTGCCCCTCAAACAAATTGGGACACTATTTTAATCTCACAATTTTATCTCGTATTAAAACATGATTGAAACACTATCAATCTATGCGAATTTTGTGTTAAAGAATTTAAAAAAATTTAATTTGCTTGATTCCAAAGATAAGAGATACTGAAATACAAACTTGTTAAACTGCCTTAAAACATTTTCTAGAGAAGGACAGCGAGATAATGACGCACATATTTTTTAATGAGGCTTGAGATTTTATCTCACTGTAAATGTGCACATTTAGACAGGGAAATATCTGCATTTTATCGTATTTATCTTCAACTGAAATTTTAAAACTATAGGCGAAAAACAAAATTTAAAATTCGTTTTAACAACTGTTCTGCGCTTCAAATAAAATTTTCTATAAAATTTTCATTTATTTTCATGAGTATTTTTTCTTTATTGTTTCATTTCGAATTCGAACAAATTGCAATACTTTCTTGAATGAATGGTATTTAATAAAGAAGCAAAGAAAGAATATTTTCAGATTCCGAAATTCTACTGATAAAGTCAAATATATTCAAACTAATTATGAAACATTAGACATATTTAATACTTTTAAAAAATCGTTTTAACAACAGTTATGCGTTTCAAATAAAAATTTCTAAGCAATTTTCATCTATTTTTATGAGTATTTTTTCTTTATTGTTTGTTTTAAAATTCAAATAAATTGCAATACTTTCTTGAATTAATGATATTTAATAAAAAAGCAAAGAAAGAATATTTTCAGATTCCGAAATTCTACTGATAAAGTCAAATATATTCAAACTAATTATGAAACATTAGACAGATTTAATACATTTAAAAAGCAATTAAAATTAAAGTATATACATAAACACATTTAATTAAAATCATACAAAGTATATGTTTCGCTATGCAATCGCGTAGCCTCATCAGTGCTAACATCAACCACAACAACAAAGCATCGAACACACACTGGATTCAGTCGAAGTTAAAGGTAAAGTTTTTCTTTTGGAAACAAGAAACTTTCGTTATGAATTAGACCTATTTCGTTGAAGGTATATGGGTACAGGTTAGTGAACCATCCCTTCATGAAAAGACTGTAATGGTAATCTTTGCAGATATTCCAGATTAATCCAATATGCTTTTGATATGGACCATACCTCAACTTTCGCAGATTCTTTAATTTTGAAAAATTACTGCAAAGATTACCATTGCAGCCTTTTCATGGAGGGATGGATAAGCTATACCCATAAGCCTTGAACGAATCAGGTTCGATTCCTAATGAAAATTTCTTGTTTCTAAAAGAAAAATTTTAACTTTGACGGACTCCAGTGTTAGTTCTATGTTTTGTTGTTGTGGTTGATGATAGTGCTGACAAAGCCACCTAGATAAGCGATAAAGCCTTGACACGCATCACAAAAACTGTTAGAAATTGAATAATGATTTACCGAAATTGCAAGACATGGTGAAATAATTACAGCTGTGTTTCAAGATTGCATTTGATAGATGAAATCTTATTTTATCTGAGTGAAGAGCAACTACCCATTTCCCTCTTTTCCCGTGCAGAGAGAGAAAAAAAAGGAATTTCCAACATCTGGTATACATAAAAGTGTTGCACAACGAGATGCAATAAGAAAGACTAATGAACTGAAAACTTTTCTTCCTTTTTTAGTCAGTCTCTAAATATATGCCCTAAGCAAAACACGCAGTGTGTCTGCGCTCTGAAAAACATTAAAGATATATGTTAATTAAATATATAACTTTGAATGTAAATTTAATTTTAACTTTATCTATGTGCTTTTAATTAAATAGTGTAGTCCTGTGATCCTGTGCCCTCTTTTGTTACTGAGTGGAATATTTTCATGCTGATTCACTTTGGATTTTTATAGCAGGTTGGATTACCTTACGAGGATTTGATCAACGCTGAAAATAAAGGTAGGAGCATGCCAATTTTATCTTTCTCCTTTTTTGTGAAGATGTTAAAAGGGAAAACATTATTTTCTAAATATAATTCATGAAGAGAAGCTCAGTTATTTAACTGCCGTGATTTCACAATAAAAATTCAATAGATTATGAGACAGACTGAAGGCTGTGAACACGGCAAGTTACCGCTCTCTTCTATTTAAACTATTGTGACAATAAATGAAAATAAACGAAAACTCTTGAAAGTTAAGAAACTAAAATAAAAGAAACCTTTTAAAGATAAAACAATGGCCTCCTCCTTAAAAGAAACATTTAATATCGAAAAATTAAATCCGCATAACTATGTCCAATGGAGTTTTAAAACCCAGATGCTCCTAATGAGGGAAGATTTATTTAATTATACACAGGATGACCCCCCAACACCACTAACTACTGAGTGGACTAAGCGAGATAATCGTGCTAGGGCTACAATTATATTAACTTTAGAAGACTCACAACTTATTTATGTGAAAAATGAAACGACAGCCAAGACAACTTGGAATGTTTTAAAAACTATACACGAGCGCGCAAACCTTTCGAGCAAATTATATTTACTCAGAAAGTTATACAGTATAAAACTCGGGGAAAACGGAGATATGATAAGTCATATCGTAAAAATACTAGAAACAGCCGACAGATTAAAGGCGATAGGGGAAGAAATTAAGGACACGCATTTATCCGCGTTGCTTTTATGCTCCCTCCCACCGAGTTATGATACTTTGATTATCGCACTTGAAGCGAGAAATGAAGAGGAGTTAAACTCTGAATTTATAAAAGGAAAATTGACCGATGAGTATCAAAGGAGACAAGATAGCTCGAATAATACGTCGCGCGAAAATGCGTACAAAGCAGAAAAAAATAATACTAAACCACAATATCGCAAACAAGAACAAAATATGTTTTGTACATATTGTAAAAGACGAAATCACATAAAATTAAATTGTTGGTTCCTTAAGAATAAAAATTCAAATTCTAAAAACCAAACAATGAATAAAGGGAGACAGAATGCTGCATTATGTTCTGAAACGAACAAAATCACTCCGGAAGTAGAAGTACAAACAAACACACAGACTCTGGGGAATAGTAGCAAAGAAAACAAAACCACTTTAGATACAAAGGTGTCTAAAAACAATTGTTCCTTTTACGCGAACATTGAAAATAAATCTACCTGGATAATTGATTCAGGGAGCTCTTCACACCTTTGTAACGACATAAACCTATTCAGTGACATTGATACAAATAATAAGAACACAGTCACGATTGCAAACGGAAAAATTCTTGCTTCACACGGGACAGGCACAATAAAATTACAAACACAATCAAACGACATTACTTTAAATGAAGTTTTGTACGTGCCAGAAATACAGTCAAATTTAATGTCTGTTAATAAAGCAGTGAAGCATGGGTGTAAACTCATTTTTGAAAACGAAACCTGTAAATTAATCCAAAACGGCATAACTTTTATAGAAGGGAAAATTAAAGGTAATTTATATGAAGTAGACCTTTACAAACATAAACAAGTAAACTATGCGAATTTAGCTCATCAATGCAAGAATAAAAACTGTATTGAACTCATGCATAGGAGATTCGGACACAGAGATATAAATGCTTTAAAGCAACTGCAAACTAAAAGTTTAGCAACAGGTTTTAATATGGAAAATTGTAAACATGAAGTAATATGCGAAAGTTGCATAAAATGTAAATTAACAAATGCTCCGTATCCTAAACAAGCTACAAACAAAGCTAGTAAAATTCTCGATTTGGTTTATTCTGATGTATGTGGCCCGATGCCAACAGAAAGTATGGGAGGAAAGAAATTCTTTCTCACATTTACTGATGATTTCAGTAGATTTACAATGGTATTTCTTTTATCAAAGAAAAGTGAAGTCATCACTAAACTAAAAGAGTACGTAGCCATAACGAAAAATAAATTCGGTCGCAATATAAAGGAATTAAGAACTGACAACGGCGGGGAATATACCAGTGATGAGATAGAAAATTACTTAAAAGAAGCAGGTATACACCATCAGCTAACCGTGCCAAATTCTCCAGCTCAAAACGGTGTTTCGGAGAGGAAGAATCGTACACTAGTTGAAATGACGCGATGCCTGTTATCGGAAGCGAAACTACCTCAGAAGTTTTGGGGTGAAGCTCTAAATACAGCGGTATACTTAACTAATCGACTCCCCACGAAAGCTCACAATTCTACTCCATACCAATTATGGACAAATAAAATACCGGATTTAAGCAACATTAGAATGTTTGGCTGCAAAGCTTACGCTTATCTCGACAAATCCCAAAGAGGAAAACTTGATGATAAAGCGATTGAAGGAATTTTTGTCGGTTACGACAATAGATCTAAAAGTTATAGGATCTATACTGGTAATAATAAAATTATATACGAGCAAGAACCGTCAGATTTCTAGAAAACTTTAATTCAAACACAACACCAAATTTAAATCTGAAAAATGATAGCGAAGTTCAGAAACAACCCGAAAAAGCAGGGGAAAATTCCTCAGAAATTATAATAAGTATGCAGGAAGAAAAACAAACAGACAGTGAGGAAAATACAACAAATGAACCTAGAAGATCACAAAGATCGAATAGAGGTGTTCCACCAGACAGACTCGCATACATTACTAAAGAAAATAAAATTATAGAGCCGAAAAATTTCGAAGATATTAAAAATCTAAACAATCCACATGAGAAAAACCAATGGTACGAAGCAACTAGTGAAGAAATTGCTTCATTAATAAAAAATAACACCTGGGATCTAGTTGATCCTCCACCAGGCGTAAAAGTAATTGGAAATAAGTGGGTTTTTACGGTTAAATATAATTCAAATGGAGAAATTAATAAATACAAAGCGCGTTTGGTAGCGAAAGGCTATTCTCAAAAATTTGGTAGTGACTATTATGAAACCTTTGCACCAGTAGTAGCCTATACAACGCTAAGAGCATTTCTAGCGTGTGCAGCTCACAAAAACTTAAATGTAAACCATTTAGATATTAAAACCGCGTTTCTCCATGGAAATTTAGAAGAAGTTGTTTATATGTCGCAACCAGAAGGACATATTAAACCGGGTGAAGAAAATAAAGTATGTAAAACGTCACGCAAAGGAGGGCAAACAAAGAAAAAAAGTCGAACAACTTGCATGTTTCAATTTCTTTAGCCAACGAAATCGAAACAGGCAATTTGTTTGAATTTATTTCTTTCTTTTACTTGCTTTGTGTGACGTTTTCGCGACGCCTGTCAAGGCTTTCTCCCTTGTCTAGGAGGCGCTTGTACTGATGAGGCTATTCGATGACATAGTGAAACATATACTTTGTATGATTTTGATTTTAATTAAATGTTTTTATGTATATACAGAATGACACAAAATCAGGAATTTAATCTTCAGACGTTAAATAAAATCATTTGGGTTACAGTCCTTTAAGATCAAAAACTAGGTCCATAAAACAGTGCATAAAAATTTAATCAGGCAATTACTCGGACGCAATGACAGATTAATCAGACATTTATTCTTCAGACGTTAAATAAAACTATTTTGGTTACAGTACGATAAAATCCAAAACTAGCTCCATAGAACAGGGCATAAGCATTTAATAAGTCAATTAATAGGACAGAATGACACATTAAAAATAGATTTATTCTTTAGACATTACATAAAACCATTTTGGTTACAGTCCACTAAGATCAAAAACTAGGTTCATAAAATAGCGCATAAGTATTTAATGAGGTAGTTGATCAGATACAATCAGACATTAATCAGACATTTAATCTTACCGCATTAAATAAATCCATTTAGGCCGATAAGATAAAAAACTAGGTCCATAAAACAATGCATGCATATTTAATGAGGCAGTTAACTGGACACAATGATATTTTAATAACACATTTATTCTTCAGACATTAAATAAAACCATTATGGTTACAGTTCGGTAAGATCAAAAGTAGTTCTATAAAATAGCGCAAAAACATTTAATAAAGCACTTAATCGGATACAGTCACACATTAATGAGATACTTAATCTTCAGACAACACATAAAACCATTTGGGTCACAGTCAGGTAAGACCGAAAACTAGATCCATAAAACAACGTATAAGCACTTAATAAGACACTTGAGTATTTGCACTTTTTGCGTAGTGTTTTTCCAGCGTTTATTGATGATAAGTGGATAGAAATGTCTGATTCTGAATTTAAGCTACTTCTGTATCTTCACAAGATTATTAATGTTACAAAAGCAGTCAAAACTATGAAAGACTTTTGTTTCGAAAGGTGATATTGAGTCTAAGATTGACCAAGGTGATTTTTTGGTGTGAAATGTCAGATATATTACGACTTCCTATTCTGCCGAGTTTAAAGGGGATATTTATTATTATTGTTGTTGTTTTTATTTCTATTTTTCAATTTGGAAAATATCCTTCAAAATGAGATTTCTACCTTTCTTATTCTGATTCCACATTTCTTTTTCTTAATATTTAATTTCATTCAATTTTTGTTTATTTTCCTGTTGTAGCCACGAAGTCCCTTTGAATTTGAGCCATGTGGAAACCCTTATGGATACCCGGAGCAGAGATTAGGAACAGCTGCCTTATAGAAATCGCTATCAAAAGTATACGAATTGACAATCGACACCCGGCCTAAGCACTTTAACACTCAGTTGAGAAAATGTTAGGTGGCATGATATATTTGCCAATCAGTAATGTATTGAAGTAGCCATCATTTAACGGAATTCCATTACCAGCGGTATATACTGCTCAGCTGTCTGCATGGAAGACGAAAAGCTCTAGTCAATAAGGTTATCTGAGTGAATTGTGTCCGACGGTTGTTGACTCGGTTAGTTCAATACGTAAAGCGTTGGAAATTTAAGTCAAAGGTCTTGTGTTCCACTTACGGCCTGAGCATTTTTTCATTCAGTTAGAAAAATACAGTTCGTATGATATCTTTACCTATCAGCATGTTTGAGTTAAAAATATTAAAGTGTATCTAAGTATCCTTCGTTTTAGTGGAGTTCCATTACATGCGGTATACTCTGTTAAACTGTCTACATGGATAACCGTATATTATTGGCAATAAAGTTGTCTCATTGAATTGTATCCGCCGATTGTCTCTCAGGTAGCTCAACAGGCAGAAAGTTTGCAATTTAAGCCAAAGGCATTGGATTCGAATCCCTGGGTATTTTAACAAAACTTACCTAGTGAATATCGGTACACTTACACCCGGTATTAAATTAGCAAGACTACTTGAAAAATCTTCAAAGCTATATAGGATTGTATATACGAAACAATTCCTTTGATATTTTTATAAAGTGTCTCAATAAATAACGTAAATAAATTAAACCGCTTAAGTGGGTTAGTTGAAATAAATGTCAATGCGCATGATATCTTTATTAATAAGTATGTTTTATTTAAGAATTATAATGGCTATCAAAACTACCTAGTAACTATCGAAACACTTACACTCGGTATTAAATTAACAAGATTACTTCAAAAATCTTCAATTCCATATAAGATTCTGTATATGTAACAACTGATTTGATATTTTTAAAAAGAGTCTCAATAATCAACGTAAACAAATTAAACCGCTACAATCGGCCGGTTGGAAAAAAAAAATGTCAATCGGCAATGATATCTTTTAGTCCAGGCAATAGGGGATTTCACCTGGCAAAATTAATGGTAGTTCTGGAAATTGGCTTACTTTATGTTTTTTGGGTCGCTGAATCCGAATTTGTAACTTCCCACCAAAATTTCCCCCGGCAACCTCCCCAAATTTTGGTAAAATGCCCCCCAAAAAAGGTTTTTATTAAAAAAAATCAATTTTTTTATTGTTTTAGGGGGAAAATATCTAGAAATTCAGAAAGTAGACAAAATTTGCAACAAATTAGATACATGACATTATGAAGCAGGATGAAGGGGGAGGGGGGATCTGCCTCGGAACATGCGCCGCGGTGCTGCTTGGACTAAGTTGCGCAATTCCCCTTTCCACCACTCACATCGTTTACATTCGTCCTCCTATCTCCCTCCTAACTTTCCCTATAAGGTTTATTTTAAGTTTTTTGGGTCGCTGAATCCGAATTTTTAACTCCCCCCCCCCCCCCCCCGCAACTCCCCCAAAATAGTTGTTTTTCAATTAAATTTTTTATTGTTTTAGAGGAAAAGTATGTAGAAATTCAGAAAATAGAGAAAATTTGCAACGAGTAGGATATATGACATTATGACGTAGGATAAACGGGGAGAGAGGTGGCTGCCTCGGAACATTCCCCGTGCGCTGTTCTCAAAAACCAATTTTTTTCGAAAAATCAATTTTTGGAAGTTTGCCAGGGGAAATTTTGGTGGGAAGTTACAAATTCGGATTCAGCGACCCAAAAAACATAAAGTGAGTCGAAATCCAGAAGTAGCATTAATTTTGCCAGATAAAATCCTCTATTGCCTGGACTTGCATAACTTAGTGCACATAGCGCCTCAGTGTATGTTCCGAGGCAGCCTCTCCCTTCCCGTTCATCCTACGTCGTAATGTCATATATCCTATTTGTTGCAAATTTTGTCTACTTTCTGAATTTCTACATACTTTTACCTTAAAACAACAAAAAATTTAAGATAAAAACAGCTATTTTTTTTTTTGGGGGGGGGGGGGGGAGGGGGGGTGCGGGTGTTGAAATTTTGGATTGAAGTTAAAAATTCGGATTCAGCGACCCAAAAAACTTCAAGTAAACCTTATAGGGAAAGTTCGGAGGGGAGATGGGAGGGCGAATGTAAACGATGTGAGTGGTTAATTGGAATTGGGCAACTTATTCCACGCAGCACCGCGGCGCATGTTCCGAGGTAGATCCCCCCTCCCCCTTCATCTTACAGTCATAATGTCATGTATCTAATATGTTGCAAATTTTGTCTACTTTCTAAATTTCTAGATGCTTTTCCCTTAAAAGAATAAAAACATTTTTTTTTTAATAAAAACCTTTTTTGGGAGGCATTTTACCAAAATTTGGGGGGGGGGTTGCAGGGGGATATTTTGGTGGGTAGTTAAAAATTCAGATTCAGCGACCCAAAAAACATTTAGTAAGCCTTTTTCCAGATCTACCATGAATTCTGCTAGGTAGAGCCCCTATACGGTCTCTATTGTCTGAACTATTTATCAATCAGCATGTTTCAGTTAAAAATTGTAAAGGCTATCAAAACTACCTAGTAACTATCGAAACACTTACAATTTGAATTAAATTAGCAAGACTCCTTCAAAAATCTTCAATGCTATAAAAGATTGTATATACCAAACAATTGCTTTGATATTTTTGTAAGGAGTCTCAGTAAATACAACGTAAACAAATTAAAATGCTTCAGTCGGCCAGTTGGAAAAAAATGTCAATTCTTATATCTTTATCAATAACTATGACTGAGTTAAGATAAAGACTATCAAAACTACCTAATAACTATCGAAACAATTACACTCGGTATTAAGTTAACATGGCTACTTCAAAAATCTTCAATTCTATATAAGATTCTGTATACGAAACAATTGCCTTGATATTTTTATAAAGAGCCTCATTAATCAACGTAAACAAATTAAACCTCTTCAGATGGCCAGTTGAAAAAAAATGACAATTCGTAAGATATCATTATCAATCAGTGAGATTGAGTTAAGAATTACAAATACTATCAAAACTAAATAGTAACTATCGAAACACTTACACTAGGTAATAAATTAACAAGACTACTACAAAAATCATTAACTCTATATAAGAATCCATAAACGAAAGCACTGATTTGATATTTTTATAAAGATTATCAATAAACAACGTAAACAAATTAAACCGCTTCCGTCGGTCGGTCCGTTGGAAAATAATGTCAATTCGTATGATAGTTTTATCAATCATTCTGATTGAGTTAAGAATTATAAAGGCTATCAAATCTACCTAATAACTATCGAAACACTTAAACTAGGTATTAAATTAACAAGACTACTTGAAAAATCTTCAATGCTATATAAGATTCTACATAGAGGAGACCAGGGGAATGGCGACACCTTAAGGGAATTTAAATTTTTTCACCTCAAAAAAAATGTTTATTTTTTAATAGTAAAAATTCCAAAGCTGAATCATTATCTTTAGTATCTCCATAAATTTAACCGTAATCATAACTGTAAAGTAAGAACACATAAAAAAATTTCTTTCAACGTCAGTACAGTGGCGGGATTACCCAGGACACTGGGGTAATTCCGGCACTGTATCGGGGTAATGACGCCACTCTTTAATGACCTAGTAAATACATAAAATGGATACTAGGAGACACATAACCTACTGAAAATATTTAGAATGCAATAAATTAGCAAAATAATGAATAACTACAATGTTCCTTAAACTAGATTTATTAATGTTCTAAGCTTACAATTAAACTGAAATTGAAAAAGTCGCTCTTTGCCATGGTGGCGGCATTACCCCGAGAGGACAATGTAGCAGAAAACCCCCAGCAAAGCTAAAAGAAGAACCGAAATTGTTCAACAAATTGTATCAAAATGTCGGCAAATGCATGCAGATTACGGGTAATATTATCTTAACCCGGGAGAACTCGCTGCATGAGATTTTCTCTCACAGTCGTACTTTTTTAAGACTCTTATTTAAATCATTTTTCATTTTAATTAAAATTTCAAAATGTTTTTCAATTATTTTACCTATTTTGTGAATAAAAGTGCTAATCTAACCAAAAAAAGTTGATATTATATGAATGTAAAGTAAAAGAAAAGCAATTGGGCATTCTCACTAGCGAGTTCTCCCGGGTTAAGAACCTAATGTTACAATAAAAGGTACCTCTACTCATTTGAAGCTCCAAAATAAGAAGCAACTAGATGAAAACTACATTTTTCACTAGAAAAAACGAACGGCGTACAACAAAATCACTCTCACTCTAGGGATTGTTTCTATTGTTGGCCGCTATAGTGCAGGCTCATTCACTATCTCAAACTGCCGTTAGTTTTTAAACTAGGCGGGGTGGCGGCAAAACCCCGAGTGGCGCCATTCCCCGGTCTCCCCTACAAAACAACTGCTGTGAAATTTTTATAAAAAGTCTCAATAAACAACGTAAACAAATTAAACCGCTTCAAGCGGCTCATTCGAATCAGTAGTTTTACATAAATTAAAAAGACAACTTATATGTTTGTAAAAGTAACTTTTATGGCAACACTGTTTGCCATAAAAAATTACAGTTAGTGATAAATAAATTACGTTATTAATCCAGCAAATTTACATAAATAGACATATAGGGGTTGTGGTATTGAAGGAAAATAAAATCGGTTAATACATTGTCACTTATTGCATTAAACAATTCATAGAATACAAAATTGTTTTTAATATATTACTATTTATCGCACTGAACTAAAACAAAACAACAACAAAAAAAAAACTTTAAGAAATACAACAGTTTTCAAATTTGAGTTGCCATAATTAGAAAAAAGTATTTAAAATTAGAAAAAATTGATATTTCGAAAACTAATTCGAATTTAAAATTTCTAATACCAATTTTGAGATCTGCGGATTAATACGGATTTTTGGTGCTAATTTCATCGAAAAGTATTCCATATTTTAGGAGAAATCGCCATGAAACATAATCAGTTCTTTAATCAGTCGTTTCAAAGAATCGTTTCATAAATTCGTTTCATTTCAGTCTTTTCAAATATTCGTTTCATATATTCGTTTCATAAATTCGTTTCATTAGGATCTTTGGTGTTAATTTCATCGCAAACTATTCCATATTTTAGGAGAAATCACCGTGAAACATAATCAGTTGTTTAATCAGTCGTTTCAAAGAATCGTTTCATATATTCGTTTCATTTCAGTCGTGTCATATATCCGTTTCATAAATTCGTTTAATTAGGATTTTATATATACAGGGTAGATATATAAACTGAGCAACAAATCTTTTTAAACCTTTATGCCCTAACGGTACTTTAAAACACCGCAGTTTTCTATCCCAATTTAAACACACCCATTGAATGCATTCACAATGATACTTTTAGGAAACAATGGTAAATACTTCCCTTGACCGTCTTTATATAGTAATAGAAATTTCAGGAAACTGAAAATTGTTAACGAACCTATTTTGGCGCCCGTGTGTGCCAATTTTGCTTTTATTAGGTAGATTTCGTAAGAAATACTACCTATTACATTCTCCTCTATATTGGAATTTCTGAAAAATTTTGCAATTCCACGACGATCATGACCCCTGGAACACAACACTCCCTCCCCTCCCCTCAATTAAAAACTTTATATATCTATCTGTATCACTTTTTTATGGACACGATAACTTCCATAATTCTGCACAAATCTCTTCCAAACTAACAGCTAACACACAACTGACACATCATAAATCAAGGGGCAGAAAATCTCGGCCAAGTTCGTTAAGGGGCAAAAACAGACCAAGGAGAAAAATAAGGAGGGGTTTTGTAAAAACCCTATAACTTCTTAAATATTATACATACCAAATCAGTTTAAAGTTATTACTTACTTCTAGGAAAAGAGCCAAAAATTTATGTATCACAAATTTTTAATAAAATTTAAAATGGGTACAAAGGGCGAAAATAATAAGCTTTTAGGGAGAAAAAAAATTCATAACTTCGTCAATTTTAAAGATATCAAATTCACTTAAATTTATTATAAATCTTCTTAATACTATCTACAACTTTTATATTGACAAGTTTTTGATAGGACCAACTCTTATAGCAAAAACAAATTAAACAAAAATAGGGGTTGATTAAAAAAATATCGTATTAAGATTGTACTCAAATCCAAACTGCTTATTTTCTGACTCATTTTTAAATTCATTTTTGCACCCAAACGCATGCATTTGGAAGGTTCTCTTATTCATAAACTACATAATGTGCCACACTAGTCGATGTTTTGATAAAGACAGAATATATTTCAAAAAATGCTGTCAAAGTGGGCATTTTAAACCGAATTTCCCGAAGCTGGAAACGAAAATAACAGTCGTACTGAGAAAATAATTGTTTGTAAATCAAGTTCTAATTAATTGAACGAAAAATAAAAACAGAGGCTACTTATAAATATTTTCAAAAAATCGCGTCAGCAAGTTTCATGTTTTTACTTTTAAAAATGTGTCAGAAAATTTCGAGTTCTTAAGCGTCGAAAAATATTTTTTTGAATACCGCCTTAACATGATTCTGAGAAAACCAGCTCTTACAGATAAATGAAATTAAAAGCTCGTCAAAAGCGGCAAGGATTTTTTTGTTGTCTGCTGTGGCTTCCCTAGCTTTTACTTGGAAACATCTCAAATTTTAAAGGTAAGGCTATCATACCTTTTTTCTTCTTTTAAATAGATCACTTGATAATATGTCAAGCGAAATAAAATTTAATTTCCTGTTTGTTTACTTTTCGAAGCACTGTTCAAAGCGGTACTTTTGACTACCGTCCGGACTAGGTTGAACAGGATTTTTACTAAGATTTTTATCGTTTGAATATATATGGTGCATAAAAACGTATATATTTACTAGGGATCCGAAGGTACTAGACACGTGGATTTTGATACAAAGTAGGCAAGATATGGCATGATTTATGAATGACATTGATGAATAATAAAGCAAAAAAAAAAAAGTTCTTTTTTTTGGAGCAAACATTGTATTTTTATAAAACGAAATTAAAAAAGAACTTACATATTAAAAAGAAAAAAAAAATCTAAAAACATCTTTTAGCATTTTTTATGAATTATTTTGAGTTTTCTACAACTACAAGTTTTGAAATTTCTTTCAGATATGGGGCTTTCTCACAATCTTTTGACCTTTAAGTCCCCAAATAATAATTTTTATTTTAGTACATATTTTTGTGGTTTTTAGGTAGATTTCGTATGAAATACTAACTATTGGCGTCGTTCCTATGTTGGAATTTCTGAAAAATTTTTGCAGATCTACACCGATCATGACCCCTAGAGCCCAAAACCACCCTCAGTAAAAAACTTTATGTATTTATCTGTCTATATATATCACTTTCTTCTGGACACGATAACTTCCACAATTCTGCACCAATCTCTTCCAAACTGATACATAAAATCAAGGGGCATAAAATCTCGGTCGAGTTCGTTAATGGGCAAAATCGGACCAAGGGGATGGAAATAGGGAGGGGTTTTGTGAAAACCGAAAAACCTCTATAACTTCTTAAATTTTGTACATATCGAATCAGTTTAAAGTTTTTATTACTTCTAAAAATAGGGCCAAAAATTTATGTATCACAGATTTTTGATAAAGTTAAAAATGAGCTCAAGGGGCGCAAAAAATAGGGTTTTTGGGAGAAAAAAATTCATAACTTCGTCAATTCTCAAGATGTCAAATCCAATTAATTTTACCATGAATCTCCTTAACATTATCTACAACTTTTATATTCACAAGTTTTTGATAGGACCAACCAATTCGTACCGCAAAAAAAAAATTGAAAACGAAAACAAAAAGGGCGTTTGAAGAAGAGAAAAATCCATAACTCCGCCAATTCAAAAGATATAAAATCCCCATGAATTTATCATATATCTTCTTAATATTGTCTACAACTTGTCTATATAGACAAGTTTTGGATAGGACCAATTCTTACAGCAAAAACAAATTAAAAATACATAGCGGTTGAAGAAAAAAATCATCTTACTAAGGGTGTATTCAAATCCAAACTGCTTATTTTCTGACTCATTTTACAATTCATTTTTACTCTCAAAGGCTTCCAATTGGTATCTTTTCTTACTCAGAAACTATATAATGTACCGTAATGGTCAATTTTTTGATAGAGGCAGAATATATTTTAAAACATGGTGTCAAAGTGGGCCTTTTGAATCGAATTTCCGAAGCGGATTGTGTTGGAAAAGAAAGTATTCAAATCCAAACTGCTTATTTTCTGACGCATTTCTAAATTCATTTTTGCTCTCAAACGCATCCAATTGGTAGATTCGTTTATTCAGAAACTATATAATGTACCGTAATGATCGATTTTTTGACAGAGGCAGAATATATTTCAAAAAATGATGTCAAAGTGGGCATTTTGAACGGAATTTCCCGGAGCGATTGTGTTAGAAGCGAAAAATATTGTCTTACTGAGAAAACAATTGTTTATGTATCAAGTTTTAATTAATTAAACGAAAATTAAAAACACAGGTCGCTTATAAATCTCTTCAAAAATCACGTCAACAAGTTTCATGTTTTTCCTTTTAAAAATGAATCTGGAGTTATGCCAGAAAATTTCGAGTTGTTGAGCATGAAAAAGTATTTTTTTGAAAGTGAAATTTATACTGATTTTTAAGTTTGGAGCTGTCTGTATAAAATTGTTTGAATAAAAGTAATTCGATGTAATTTTTTTCCGAAATTGGGACTGTTGTTCTATATAAATATGTAGCAAAAAATTAACCTGCACACATTTTTACGGTTGTTATTATTTTTTTTAACTCTGTCCCTGGGTTTTAGATTCCTTACTACACTGTAAAAAGAAAAAAAAAAAAAAAAAAAAAAAAAAAAACGGACTAAAAAACGGAAATACTACTGGCAATCTAGACGCCAGTACTATTTCCGTTTTTACGGGAACTTTTACCCATAAAGTGCAGAAAATTTTCCGTTTAATTTTTCTGTAATTTATGGGTAAAAATTCCCGTAAAAAAACGGAAATAGTACTGGCGTCTAGATTGCCAGTAGTATTTCCGTTTTTTAGTCCCTTTTTGTACAGTGCATCCCTCTTCTAAAATTATACAGAAAATCACTTCAGATGCAGCCACAGAATTTTTTTCAAGTTTTTTCTCTTGCAGAAGTATGCTAGAGAAAGAATGTCTAAAATTCTTTGACAGGAAATTTACTGCAGAATTTAAATCAGCATTTAAATATCAATTTCAAGTATCGCGGCTTTATTGGAAGTCTTACCGCCCCCAAGGTTTATTGCTGCACTTTTCGAGGTGAATTAAAATATATATATATATATATTTAATCTTATGTATATAACTGTTTCTAAAAATCAATGAACATTGTGGCTATCACTTAGTCTTAACATGATTTGCCTAAAAATAGGTGGTAATTTTCCTTACCGTCCCATCCTGACTATCCTCTTTTTTTTTTTCCCTTACCGTCCCTTTTTTCTTATACCATCCCCTTTTTTTCCTTCTTTAACACCCGTTTAAGACAACATTATACCAAAATTTTGTACTAAAAATACTACATTGTTATTATTTCTTATTTGCATGTCCTGTGGGTACTATGCAAATTCAGTATAAGTAAAAATTTAGAAGAGAATAAAAAGTTATAGTGGTAAAATGGTAATTAAAATTAAACTCGCAAGTTTAACTTAAAACTCAGTTAAATAAAAAAATTTTCCTGCTGACCATTTTTTCTTTATTTTGAATCACTAAGGCGTTTTTATTTATACTAAAGGCATTCATTTTTTTTTATTTATTTATACTAAATCACTAAGGCCTTTTTTATGTCTATAAGTTTAAAATGTTATTTTAGCAAGTTAGTTTCACCAGATTTTTATTCCTGAAAGTCAAAAGATTGTGAGTTGCCCCATATGCTTTCAATCGGACGATAGTGATGCAACTATAGAATATTTTTCTGATGACAAAATGCTCACTAATGATTCACCAAAGCATCATCATCTTTTCATATATACATCAAAGTCATATACACATATAGATATATGCGTGATAAAACACATTAAAATAATAAGAAAAATTTGGATATAGAGCCCTTTTTTTTTCTAAGTGTTCTGACCGAATGGTACTTTGAAGTACCATTTTAAGTAATTAGCTATAATTAACAACAAAAAGAAAAATATTTTATTTTTAGTGCATACATCTTCTAATGTATCATAGTAATGCAGGGGAAAATGTTTCGAGGAAATAGTTTTTAAATTCATAATTTGGGATATAAATGGTTAAACTTATTTTAGAGAAAGAAGCTTATAGAATCCGTCGCGTTATACTGACCGATGAGTCTAATTCATTAAATAATAAGTCTTATTTAAAAAAATTATAAAATTAAATAGTTATAAGACGATGTAAACTAGATTAAACATTGGAAGTGTCAATAGAAATAAAACGCTTATTTACATTTCTTAAAATCCAAAAGTGTCATCGTTCATTTGGACTTAATTCTCCAAGCAAATAAGCAATGTAAATATCTTATTCGATTTAAAATAATATTTCAAAGATAGAGATTAATTATAGAATAACAATTCGGCTATTGTTGAGACTGGTAATGCTAATTTATTTGAACTTTATGTTTATGTTGAATTAACGTGGTTTATTTTATTTAGGAGCGAAAGCTGATATAAAAGAAATATGCGTTGTTTTAAATATATGCATCAACTTCTTATAAAACAATAAGTGTGAACTTTAGTTGCACCAAAAATAAATTAAAAACGAGAACGAAAAATCCTGCGTCCAGCATAGATTATGTAACACTTTCTAACACATTCAGAATATTGCAAGAAAACTTCACAGTTTATTAAGATGAAATATGATGTCTGAATCACCAATTTGAGAAACACATAGTGCATTTGAAAACCCAATTTCTGCTATTAGAATCAATACTCGGGAAAATAAGAGTTTTTTGTGCAGCCTTGTATAGGATCTATAGATTTCTATGTATATAACTACACAGTATACTAAAACGTACTTCAGTTAACCCTTTCAAGGGCAAGTAATTGTTTTTCTGTAATGTCCAATTCTCACAGGAATCTTTCAAAAATTTCACCGCAAAATGAGGAAAAGCAATTTTATGACTTTTTTTCCACCAAAGTTAGAAAAGTAAAATTTCATAATTTTTTTCAGGTGCAAATCTTCATTAATCATAGGTGGGATATAACATATCCCACCGCCCCTTAACGGGTTAAACGAATAGCACAGTTGAAATTTTCCATTTAGCAATTTCCGTGAATAAACGAAGGAATGTACTTGAGAGCTTCTGTGCAGCCATGTATGTGATAAATAGAATTTATACACACCAAGTATTATTTTAAAAATAAATCAATTTAAAAACATGTAGTGCAATTGTAAACGCATTTAGTTCAGTAATTATTGTTCATAGGCTTCAACAGTTAATTTCTTCTGTAGATAAATTATTTGTGAGTCCCTGTAAATCAACGGTAAATTCTATGCACACCCTATTATAGAGTAAGCACCGTGTAGTACACCTCAGTAATATATATAAATTTCAGTATGTTTAAAACAGTGTAATATCATTAAAATACACCGTAACCATTTTTTTCTGTAGATCGTAATGTAACGGAATTCTTTTGAGAGTCTCTGCAAATGAACCGTAAATGCTATACATTTCATTTTCAATACAGAACATGCCATAGACATGCCAGACATGCCAGAACATACCCAATAACATCTATCAATTTCATGGCGATCGCACTATATTTATGCATGTGAGTAAGAGCACGCACGGACAGACAGACAAACCGAATTCATAAACACTTTTCAACTTTGTTGAAAAGTATTAAAAATGTTTACATATTTTGCTCTTTTAAAATTAGAAATCTAAGAAAGAGTTTTTCATATACTTGAAGGGATGTGAAAAATAATTGTTCCACGGAAAATTAATTTATTAACTGGGTCTTACAAAAATATATTCATATAATTTAATATTTCATATAATCAGTGTGCCGTAAGCTCTTTATATTATTATTCATTTCATTAACAAGAATAAGAAAAAATAGTCTTACCTGTTATCTCGATAGCGCAACCCCCGTCCCGTCACTACTATTTATGGCGATATCTTCTTTCCGCAAGCGCTCTACATATTCGCAAACATTTACCTAGAGTGTACAAAAGAAAGATGATTCTTTGTTAAATTAAGTGTGTATAGATTGTGGTGCGAATGGATCATTCGTTTTCTTTCCAATTTATATTTAATAACTATTCTTGAATAAATATATTATCGCGCAAGGATAATAATTTCCTGCACATTTTCACAGAGCGACTACATTTTACAACAGCGAAAGGGAGAGTGATACATACATTGGAAAAGGTTAAAAGAATAAAAAAGTCCAAAGTACGTTAGTCCGTGACGTCGACATAACGGCAACCCTTCCATGTACGCGTAGAGAAAAAGGGCACGCCGACCACAAGGATTCACGTCTATTGGAGATGAGAAAGTTTGTCTTGAATAAAATGAAATGTTCTGTGATTTTTTACATTCACTTTTCAGGGGTTACAAATCTAACACCCCCCTTTAACCCCTGAAGCATTATATCAAATGTTAAGAATCCCCCTTTAGAAGATTACCCCTTCCCAAACTTAGGTTTGGGAAGGGGTTTGGTTAGAAGATCAGCAGTCATTAAGTCAGTATTGATGTGGCGGAGTTTTATAATTCCATTGTCCACTAAGTGTCTTATATGATTGTAACGAAGGTCAATATGCTTCGTTTTATGATGGAACTTATCGGATTCTGCAAGTTTTATTGCGGATTGGTTATCATCCATCAAGCTTATCGGGCACTGCTGTGGCATGCCCAGTTCTGTTAATAAGTTTATTAGCCAAGAAATTTCTTGCGCAGCACTGGAAGCTGATATAAATTCAGATTCCGCTGAAGACATTGCGAGACACTTTTGACGTCTTGATGTCCATAAGATCGGGTTGGACCCCAAGAAAAATAGATTGCCTGACACAGATTTTAGATCTTGTGGGTCATTTGTCCAATCAGAGTCGGCGTATGCCTTCAAGACAGGTTTTTCGAAATTGGTATATGTTAACTTTAAATCGATAGTAGTTTTTAAATATCTAATGGTTCTTTTAACGGCTTCCCAGTCTTTAGTTCTGGGACGTTCATTTCTACGACATAGAATGTTAACAGCTGCACTAATATCTGGTCGGGAAACGGTTGAAATGTATAGTAATGCGCCGACCGCCTGTCTATAGTTTACATTATCCGGTAAAAGATTTTCGTCATCGTTTAACTTAACATAGCCCGGTTCCATAGGAATATCGGTTGGATTTAAATTTTCCAAGCCGAATTTAATTACTAGTTCATGAATTTTGTTAATTTGATCTAGGGTCATTGTATTTTGATTAGGCCGATTAATGTTTATACCTAAATAATAATTAGCATCGCCTAAGTCCGTCACAGGGTTTTCTTTCTTTAACTGACGTATTAGTTTATCAATGTTATTATCTTCCCCGCGATGAGGAGATCGTCAACGTAAACAATTATATAAATTGTTTCATTATTTGTGGTTCGTTTGTATAGACACTTGTCAATCGAACTATGGCTAAACCCTAATTTTGTTAACGAATCATGTATTTTCATATTCCAAGCTCTCGCTGCTTGCTTTAACCCGTGAATCGCTTTTTTAAGTTTACAAACCTTATGTTCAGATCCGGGGACAACATATCCTTCAAGTTGACGCATGTAAACTTCCTCCTTTAACTCCCCATGAAGGAAGGCCGTCTTAATGTCAATGTGTCTAAGGCGTAAGTTTTTGTACAAAGCCATTGCTAAAAAGCTTCTTATAGTAGTGTGAGACGCAACGGGTGCGAAAGTCTCATCATAGTCAATCCCGTATTTCTGGGAGAAACCCTTAGCCACTAGCCTTGCCTTGTATTTTTCTATTTTACCTTGACTATTGTACTTCGACTTAAATGCCCATTTGCTACCGATTACCTTTGTCCCTGGTGGGACCTCAACTAATTCCCAAGGACAATTTTCTTTGAGAGAATTTATTTCGTCCAAGGTAGCATTTATCCATTTTTGTCTTTCCAGGGGATTTTCTATTTCCAGTATATCATCCCAGCATTTTGGCTCTTTTATTCTTACATCATTTGTTAAAAAGGCGAATCTGTCAGGGGGAACCCCTCTATTAGATCTATCAGATCTACGTGGTAAAGTCTGTGGGGTGCCTGTTACATTTCTGTTCCAATCCTGATTTTGCATATCATTTTCGGTGTTATTCTCTTCTTCGTCAATTAGTTGTAATTTTGGCTGCGGATTTTTATCGCTAACTATTTCTTTATTTTCATATGACGCATTAATTTTTAACACTAGAACGGCGGCAAGGGGTCATTTTGACCCTTGTCGAATGAAAACATTTCGATTCGAACCAGAATTTTTTTTAAAACATAAGATTTATATATGTTGCACAAAAATAACTTAAATAAATAAGTTAAATAGTTCTAAATAAAAATTCTGATGTGAAATATTTTTATAAAACTTGAGCAAAATTTCCAGCCGTTCTAGTGTTAACTAAGTCATGATTATCATCCTCTAAAAATTTTACTGTCCGACTTATAACTATTTTCCTTCCATCCGTGCAAATTCTACAACCCTTACTTCTGTTGTCATATCCGACAAATATACCTTCTTGCGCGGTGTCGTCCAGCTTTTTCCTGTTTGGTTTTTGAATATATGCATATGCGCGGCAACCAAAAGTTCTAATGTTAGAAAGGTCTGGTTTACGACCAGTCCATTTTTCATACGGAGTCCGATCGCAGGATGAAGTTGGGAGCCTATTTTGAATGTACGTCGCTGTACATATCGCTTCCCCCCAGAATGAATTAGGAAGACCACTTTCCTTAAGAAGACAGCGTCCCATCTCCATTAAGGTGCGATTTTTACGTTCTGCAACCCCATTTTGGGGCGAGGAGTACAGTACGGTAAATTGATGTTCAATTCCCTCACTTTTCAAATAATCTTCGAATTCCTGACTCGAATACTCCCCCCCGTTATCGGACCGAATTGCCTGCCCTTTTCTGCCAAATTTGTTAGCAGTCATTGCTGCGTATTCCTTAAATTTTGAGAAAACTTCACATTTGTTCCTTAGCACATATATAACTGTAAAACGACTAAAATCGTCGACGAAGGTTAGAAAATAATATTTCCCCCCAACCGTTGCTGTTTGTATAGGGCCACACAGGTCACTGTGGACCAGCTCAATTGCTCTCGTAGCTCTAAAACTAGCGTGTTTGGGGTAAGGCATATCGGTTAGTTTTGACGCGAGGCAAACTTCACATTCATTACTGTGCTTGCAGTTATCAATTTGAATCCCTTATGGCATGTTTTTATCAACTAATTCCTTTTTGTGGTTAATATTTCGATGACCCAACCTTACGTGCCACTTATGTAAACAATTTTTCCTTTCACAATGATTTATTATATTTACATTTTGAGTAAAACCGGATTTCAAATTACTTTCATATAAATTATTATTTATATGACCCTCAAGGTATGTTACACCTTCATGAGTTATTTTACACATATTATCTTTGAATATAGCTACGCAACCATTTTCGGTAGCTTGTTTGATGGAAATTAAATTTCTTTCGATCTCTGGAACATATAAAACATTTTTCAATGTTATGGTTTTATTTGTGTTATCTGACATAACAGTGTTTAATATTACCGATCCGTAACCGTCAGAATGTAATTCTTGACCGTTTGCTATAGTGACATTCGATTTATCATAATTGAAGTCATGAAATTTATTTTTGTCGTTGCAAATGTGGGTTGAAGACCCTGAATCTATGACCCAGAGATCTTTAGAACCATTACCAATGAAAAATGTTTTTGTCTGCGTGTTTTTCCTTATCGAAATTTTTGTTTTTAGAACCGTTCGCGCTTACATTATCTTGAAAACACACTGCCGACCTGTTAGGCATATTGTTAAATTGGTTTCTGAAATTTTTTGGCTTTGGTTTCTCATTGTTTTTGTTTTTTAATTTCCAGCAGTCTTCAATATTATGCGAGGTCTTCTTGCAGTATTTACAAAATTTACTATATCTATTTTGTGCACATTTCACCTTTAAAGCAGAGTTGTGGAAATTTTCGTTATTGTTCTGTCGCTTATTAAATTCATCTACCAGCTTTCCGCGGATAAATTCTGGGGTAAGTTCATCATTATTTCTTGTTTCGAGAGCACAGATTAATGTATCGTAACTTGATGGTAAAGAGCACAAAAGCGGGGCCGCTAGGTGTTCATTATTAATATTCTCACCAATAACGGTTAACTTATCGCGAAGCTGATAAATGTTAGTTAGGTGCTCTATCATGTTGCCATTTTCGGCTAACCTGCTAGAATGCAACTTTCTTAGCAGGTACAATTTATTGTTAAGATTACTTCTCTCATGCACACTCTTAAGCGCATTACACACTTCGCGCACTGTCTGCAGATTTTTTGTGTGTATAATCTGCGAATCATCTATTAGTAAATTTATAATCGCTTTGGCTTTGCGATTTTTATTAGTATAATCATCGGTGACGGGATTTGGGGGCTCATTTATAATTACGTCATAGAGATTTTCTTTTTGTAAATAGTTCTCTATGCGGAATTTCCACACATCGTAGTTATCTACGGTGAGTTTTTCAATTATAGCATCTTTCAGTATGCTCATTTTTGTTTATTTTCTTTATTACTCTAATATTTTTCAAATTTATATAGATTGTAAATAATCTTATATATATTCTTATCTAACTGTAAATTGCAGTGAGTAATATAAAGTTGACTTGAATAACAATTCAATATATTAATTATATGATAACACTCAATATATTCAAATAATATGTGCTTACGCTGTCTTATATTCGTGTAGCAAAATATTTAGTCCTATGCTTACACTTTCTTATTATATATACATTTCTAATATGGCACACACTATTTTAGCACTAATTCAGTGCTCATAATCTCTTGCAAAAATATATTCATATAATTTAATATTTCATATAATCAGTGTGCCGTAAGCTCTTTATACACTGCTCAAAACAATTAAAGGATATTTGAAGTTTTATATAAAATAAAGATATAAACGAAATTTTTTTTGCCGAAAATAGAAGAAGAGAATCACAAATGCAAATTTTTCTGGTTTTCAAACTGTGGAGTATGCAAATTTTGAGTTCGACGTCAAAAACGTCGCTTCAGCGGCAGCGAATGAAATTTGACTTTCAACTGGATAAAAGAGAATGAAGACAAGGATGATTGGCATTCAGTGATTGCTTTGTTTCGATGGGTACGATGTCTCAGCGAAGTCATTTGACAGATTCAGAAGCTTTGAGAATTGTTGGTAGGTTAGAAGGGGGCCAAACTCAAGCCGAAGTAGCGCAAGCCATTGGAGTGTCACAAAGTGTCATTTCCAGGATCTGGAACCGTTTTTTGGAGAGTGGATGTGCAGGCCGAAGACCAGGGTAAGGTCGTAGATGGGCAACAACGCCCAATGAAGATAGGTATTTAGCGTTAACATCTCGGAGACACCGAACCATGAACGCTACTCTTCTCCAACAACACCTTCGCTCGGCTACAGGCACCACGATTTCAACTCAGACTGTCCAAAACCGGCTCCATGCTGTAGGTCTGTATGCTCGCCGACCGATGGTATGTGTTAGATTAACATCAAGGCATCGTCGCGACCGCAGGGAGTGGGCAACCGAGCATGTCAACTGGAGGAGAAATGAATGGAGCAATATTCTGTTTTCTGACGAGTCCCGTTTTTCTGTGCATCCGGATAATAGTCGTATTTTCATCTGGAGGGACCGTGGCAGTAGGAATAATCCTGCGTTCGTGCACGAAAGTGTCAGATTTGGCGGTGGAGGAGTGTTGGTGTATGGTGGCATCTCCATTGACGGGCGCACTGACCTCTACATCATTCGAGATGGAGCTCTGACTGGTCGCCGATATAGGGATGAGATCCTCAGACCTATTGTAGTCCCTTACGCTGCAGCAATCGGAGATAACTTCATTTTAATGGACGATAACTGCAGGCCACATCGTGCAAACCTGGTGGAGGATTTCCTTTTCGAGGAAGGAATCGTTCGAATGGAATGGCCAGCGTGTTCTCCAGACATGAATCCAATCGAGCACGTTTGGGACGCTCTAGGAAGACGAGTTTCTGGCCGCCAACAACCCCCACAAACTCTCCAAGAACTGGAAAGAGCTCTTCTGGAAGAGTGGGGCAGAATACCCCAACTCGTCATTAATAGCCTCATTGAGTCCATGCCTCAAAGGTGTTCAACGTTGCTGGCCGCCCGTGGAAACCATACCCCCTACTGAAAATGATTTTCTTTGAAGAAAACACCTTTTCTTATTCTTTTTTTCTCATATGCACAAATTGTGTTTTTTTCCTTTAGTACACAAATGCGCAATAAAATGCATTTTTTTCTGCCAAACATGTGTAATTTATTCTCATATAACCTACTATGTCTGTCGACCATGTATCAATCAGCTAAACAGTTTACCAGATACAAAATCCACCTAAAACTGCAATATCCTTTAATTGTTTTGAGCAGTGTATTATTATTCATTTCATTAACAGGAATAAGAAAAAATAGTCTTACCTGTTATCTCGATAGCGCAACCCCGGTCCCGCCACTACTATTTATGGCGATATCTTCTTTCCGCAAGCGCTCTACATATTCACAAACATTTACCTAGAGTGTATAAAAGAAAGATGATTCTTTGTTAAATTAAGTGTGTATAGATTGTGGTGCGAATGGATCATTCGTTTTCTTTCCACATATATTTAATAACTATTCTTGAATAAATATATTATCGCGCAGGGATAATAATTTCCTGCACATTTTCACAGAGCGACTACATTTTACAACAGCGAAAAGGAGAGTGATACATACATTGGAAAAGGTTAAAAGAATAAAAAAGTCCAAAGTACGTTAGTCCGTGACGTCGACATAACGGCAACCCTTCCATGTACGCGTAGAGAAAAAGGGCACGCCGACCACAGGAATTCACGTCTATTGGAGATGAGAAAGTTTGTCTTGAATAAAATGAAATGTTCTGTGACTTTTTACTTTCACTTTTCAGGGGTTACAAATCTAACACTTTTCAACTTTGTTGAAAAGTATTAAAAATGTTTACATATTTTGCTCTTTTAAAATTAGAAATCTAAGAAAGAGTTTTTCATATACTTGAAGGGGTGTGAAAAATAATTGTTCCACGAAAAATTAATTTATTAACTGGGATTTTCTCTTTCTATATAGTGCACATACACAGGGAGTCAGAAAAAGATTTCGCGAACTTTAAAATTCAATTAATGATTAATTACGATAAATATAAATGTTAAATAATTATAATAAATATGAAGAAAATAGGTGCCATGCTAATAAATTAGCTCACAAATTAAATAATCGGTAACTTATTATTAATATTAATATTATTATTATTTTATTTATTTATTTATTTATTTTTGAACGAATGCAGGGCGCTGCACTGTCTCAATATCCAAGAATGCTTAAGCTAACCTGTAAAGAGTGATCAAAGATCATGCATTTTTCTTTCTCCATTCTAATTAATAGAATAAAAAAAGACTTTTGTATTGTTTTGTACTGCAGTTTGAAGTCAGTTTGAGAATTATTACAGGCTGTAAAAGAGCAACACAATACATTGGAGAAAATTTAAACTATAGTTAAAACGGCTTCGTATATAAAATTTACGTGAATTTCTATAAACATATTACCTTATCATTATATTTATTTTAATTATTCAAATTTTTCAATATTTAATTATTCGCGAGTGCTTCGAAGAAAGAGGGTGAAGCGGTGGACACGATAATTCATCGTATACTTAATCTAGAACAATGTATTAATTATTTTATTTAGTCCAAAAGCTAGTGAAAGGCAACTTGTGCCTTTTAAAAAGAATGCATTTCTAGTGAAATGGCTAAAATTCAAAGCAAAATGTAAATTTTCATTCCAAAATGTCTACGCAGTAAGTTACTCAGAAAAGTGAGAATATTTCGAAAATATAACATATGATTGAGAGAATCATCATGCGAGAAATTTGCGACGATTAATTTTCAAATAAATCAAGTTGATTGATTTGAAGTTGGCAAAGCTAAGAGTGTCGAGCGATTTTGAGAATGCTATTTTGAAACTAAAAAAACAAAAAGAAAAGCATAAGTTTTCGTTAGTTTTTACTCGCTCTACTTCTCTATTTCCAAAATTACTCCTTAACTTTCGATACCGATTTATAACTAATAAAATATGATATTCACGTGCATAAAAATATTTTAAGCGGTAAACAAAATTGTCGAAATTTTCTTCCAATCAAAGTGGTGTTGTCCTTAAAACTGTTCGAAATATATAAATATATATATATATATTAATTCAATTTATTTTGCATGGTGGATTTATAATTATTGGTGTATAGTCGATAGGGTACATAATGGAATTCAATTTTTAGCTTATTGCTGGATTCCATTACAAAAATCGACTATATTTTTTGCTTATATATGTATTTTATGTACCCTTGAAAAAGTGAAATACTATATAAGCTTCCGGCTTCATTCATCCATTTGATCTATGGTTTGTTTATGATACGTCTTTTACAGGTTCAACATTATATAGCTGGTTAATTGCATCTTTTGTCTTTAATAGGATATTTTATCGAAATTGGTGGTTTTTCATATGTTTTATATGGATTTATCGTCCGCAATGTGCTAGTGAATTAGTGGAATTGAGTTTGAATCTGTATTACTAGTTACAGGTTCCATATTTATTTTGTATAATGCCAGTGTTATGGATTGTAGCTAAATTTATTAATTTAATTTTAGTAATTGGAAATCGATTGTGATTTGTAATTATATAATGGTTATATATATATACAGGGTGGTTATAATTAAACTTCCCCTATAAACGGCATCCTACAGCGCAAACGGGTGAACGGAATGCGACGAAATTCGGTATATAGACTATACACGAGATGCGCTCACGGAATTTCGAAAAAAAATTTTAGTTCCAAAATGTGCACCAGAGGGCGTCTTTTCCGGAAAAAAATGAAATTTGACACATTAAACGACCAAAACGGAATACAGAAACAATATTAGCAATCCAGAACAAGAATTATCAGTAATAAAATGTAAAACCGGCTATTTTGGCCTTTTATTGCGTTAAATTTAATGTTTTTCCGGAAAAAGCGCCCTCTGGTGGAAATTTTGGAACTATTTTTTTTTCAAAACTCCGTGAGCGCATCTTGTGTATAGCCTATATACCAAATCTCATTGCATTCCGTTCACCCATTTGCGCTGTAGGATGCTGTTTATAGGGGAAGTTTAATTATAACCACCCTGTATGTATGAGGACGTGAGTTTCAAAACTCGACTTATCCAGAACATCAAATTTTGGGAAATCGCGAAAAACCTGTAGCTGCGTTCATTGGTTTTCATTGCAAACCAAAATTTTACAATGCCAGAAATACGGGATAAAACTGGGTTTTTTTTTTTACATATTGTTGTGTTTCTTCGGTGTAGGTGTACCAAGAGAATAGATTGATAGAGATAGCACGATTTTTTTAAATTTTGATAAGGCGAGATTTGAAACTCACGTCCTCATATATGCAATGGACTACATAATGGACCAATTACATACACCACATGCAATGGACTAATTTACATCATAGTGTAAATTAGCTTAAGTAGACAATCATTAATGCGTCTCTACGTAAGACTACCGCTACAACTTAAGAATCCTACATAAGAGTCGTACTTAAGACTCCGTTTAATGCGGACAATTTCGTTTCCCCCATCGTATTCTAATTAATGTTAAGGACATCGTTTAACACGAACTTTGATTAATGCGGACGATAAATGGTCTTCTTTGGAAGTCCACCCTATAACGGAAGTTCACTGTATATATTTTTTCACCTGTTAACAACGATAAAATTTCTACATTTACACATCTTTGAGCGTAAATGCATAACACTTCTATCATAGGTGCCAAGTTGCCACTAATCCTCCGTAATATGTGGGTTAATTTAACCCTGGTTTAATACATTTCGCACCAGAATTTTTTTTCAGTGATGAAATTAAATAAGTTACACGTAGAAAACTGGAATTAAGTAAATAAAGGTTCATCAAATAATTTTTCTGGTTCGAAACGTTGTTAAACTGGGTTAAACTAATCCACGCATTACGAAAGTTTAGTGCGAACTTGGCACCTCTGCTTCTATGCATGTCAATCGAAGACATTTGTAATCGATCAGCTTTTTTTTTTTTTTTTTTTCATTTTGCGATAAATTACTGTCATATTGTGTTATAGCTGATTGTTGTCTCATTACTGCAGTTTTTCCCATCCTGTACTATCGTTAATTGAAATTTGGTTCAAAATACCGACATTAAAAGTGTTTTATGAAAAAACTTCCGATTTACCGAAAAATGAAAAAAAAAAAAAAAAAAAAAAAAAAAACGTGTTCGATTATATAGTTTCTGAGTAAGAGCACCTGCTAATCTTACGTGTTTGCGAACAAAAATGAATTTAAAAATTTGTCAAAACGGAACCATTTTGAAATTTAGAAAAGCCTTAATTTCTAAAATAAAAATATTACGACTTTAATTATGACTTCCAATTTCACTAAAAATGCAGTTCATCAACATCCAATCATAGCATATGATTCTATAAGCTATCAATACCCTGCTTTAGAGTATGATGTATTAGCTTGCTTGCCTAATGCTTAGAAGCTGCTATAAGTCAAGAAATATAAAGTCCAAATGTATGTTTAGGCTTGGATATTCGTTGTATGTCGAATTCCGCTTTAAACAAATATGATAAATCGTTGTTTTCAAAAGATTACTGTAACATACTGTATAGTTAAAAATTTCATCAGTTTATTGATCAACATTTTATAAGTTTTTGCTTTAATATTTTTCCAGTTCATGGTTAAAACCACACTATTTTATGATTTATCTGACACACCAAATGTTGGACAAGGTTTTACCATCTTATGGTGATAACTTTATTAATACAGTACAGGGTGATTCAAACTGAATATATAGCGATTACAAAAGACTATAATTGTTTAATCGAAAAGTATTTATCTATAAGAATTACACAGAATGTGAAAGGAAGTTCAAAATTTTGTTTACATATATTCTTATGTGACTCCTCTTGGTCACACGGACAACATCTAAACATCATTTTTGTTCAAAAATCCAATACCATCTGCGTATGTTGTAGGGTATATTGCGTATGTTGCGCATTTTGGAGCATTCTCTGAATTAGAATTTCACCATTGTCATTCTGTCATCACAGTGCAGAGAAGATTTCGTCAACAGTACAGTCAATCACCTTCAAATGCTAACAACATATACAGAGAGGATATCGGATGTTTGAACAATAAGAGTGTTTAGATGTTGTCCGTTTGAGCAAGGTGGAGTCACATAGAACATTTATAAAGAATGTAAACAAAATTTTGAACTTCCTTTTACATTCTGTGCAATTCTTATCGATAAATTCTGTTCGATTAAATAGCTATAGCCGTTTGTAATCGCTATATTCAGTTTGAATCACCTTGTACTTTGATATAATAATGAATAAAGCTTTACAATACGTTATCACTTTATTTTTTCACACTTTAAAAAATAATCAAACACTAAAGCTAAAATAAAATACAGACTTTTTGTTTCTTCCTAGAAATGGCGTACCGTGAATAATCCGAAAATATTGACCTTTCATAGAATAACATTTTTTTCCCCATATAAACAAAACAGTGCCCAGTTTGTTTTAATAATAACAAATATTAAAACATAATAAAACGTTTAAAATCTAATAGTTCATGTTATTTCATGCCCCACTCATGGATTGCGAGATTTGGCTAATATTAGCCAAATTTTTATTTAAAATTACCCTCGGCATAATACTCGCTTTATTTAATCACAGATTTCAACATAAGGCGAAGATATCTATTGATAAAAAGGGACAGATTTTCGGGAAAAAAAATCCTAATTGAGATATTCTCGTCTCACTAATTCCTGAAATTGAAATTACAAACGGATTTAAATTTCATGTTTATTCGGAAACAATATATGCTTTCATTTTTCCGATTCCAAGTCAATCCGTGTGGTATAAGAAAATCATGTTTTCAAGGGTTTTTGCCTAAAACAATACGAAAATTATAATACTATAAATCAAATATTTACGTCTACCGAATACACATTGCAAAGCTTTCTTTTCACGCTGTATCTAAAAATTGTCGCTATTCATTAAAAAAATTCTATTTTCTAAAATAAAGCAGGACTGGAAAGTTGTGAAAGCCAACTTGAGAAATTTTAATACTTTCAAAATATTGATTCAGTCTCTTACTAAAATTTAATTTTAAAACGCAGTAAACTGTAGAAAAATTCATGAAAAAATATTATGAGCTTTCATAATATGAGAGGCAAACACTTAAACGAATTAGTATTCAATTGCTGTTAGGAAACTTTTTTCTATACCATTTTACTATACTCATTTATAATAGCATCAACGACTTTCAATAAAAAGCACAATGAATTTCTTAGAATTTAAAATTGAGTTACGTCGATCAGTGATTTTAAAGAAGAATAGAAGAATAGAACAATATATTTTCATTTTTGTGATTCCAAATCAATCCGGATGGAATAAGAAAATCATATTTTCAAATGTGTTTGCCTAAAACTATACAAAAACTATAAATCAAATATTTACGCGAATACGCATTCGTAAAACTTTCTTTTCACTGTGTATCTAAAAATTGTCGCTATTCGTTAAAACAATTCTATTTCTTAAAATAAAGAAGGAAGCGGCCTGTTATATTCAAATATCATTTAAAATCTGGATAATAGTAAATGTTGTTTCAGCTATCCTTGAAACGTCAAATTGATTAGAATTTCGTGTTTACAAGGAATTAATGGTGGCTTGTTCTGCGTCAAAATAAATGGACGTTCGCTTGTGAAATGTCAAAAATAAATAAATCTAGTGGTATCTGTGTATCTGACGAAAAAGGCATTTTAAAGACAAACAAGCTATAGAAAAAAGTCGGAATAAATATTCTATCTCTTGGGGAATGCGCTGTAAAATCTAATTGTTTTCTTCTTGAATAGTGCCCGAAATATGTTCTTCCGGAGATAATAGCTAATTAGAAGAGAAATAAGCTTATGAAATGGTATATTCAGGGATTAAATAACACCTTCTTCTTCTTAGGTGTGTTTGTAATTATATAAATACGTAGCACTTATAGTATAGTTGTCGTTTAATCCGTCCGTCTGTCTGTTCATCTGCCTGCATATAACAGCGTAAAAACTACCCAAGCGAATGGTTTGAAATTTATTATATATAATTGTTGCAGAATATTTCCAATCATTTAAAATTTTATGAAAATCGAATCAAAACTTAAAACGATAGTAATAAAAATTTTCTTCATTCTATTAAATCATATCATACGCATTTAATTCGATGATATCCCATGATAGGTAATGATTCTAGGTTACCATAGTGATTACGTCTTATATAAGAAGGAGTCATATTATTTCCGTATTACTGAATTTAATGTACATAATTGTAATAAATTTTGTATTTATGCATTTTTGTACAAGAGCGCAACAGCTATTGCACCAAGATCTGAATATTTATAAAACTAGTTACAGTACGAACGCAGCTCAATTTCCAAGGTTGATATACAATTTCCGACTTGTTTATGTTTTATTAATGAAAAATCTGTCCAATTCTTGAGACTAAATTTAACATTTGGATTTAGGAAAAAATAGCATTGCAAATCCTTCAAAATGTCTCGATTTTAAAATATCTTCTGACATTGGAATATTTTAAAAAGCAATAAATTGCAGAAAAAAATCGAGAAAGAATATTAAGAACCTTCATAATATGAGAGACAAAAAAAAGTTTAAACGAACTAGCTTGCAGTGGCGATTTTAAAACTTTCTTCTATACCATTTTAATATACTCATTTATAATAGTATCAACTATTTTCAATATAAAGCATAATAATTTTCTTGAAATTTAACACGGAGTTACAGCGATCACTGAATTAAAAGCAGAACAGAACAACCAGAGTTACAGCGAAGCCTGCTGGGTTTTAAAGTTTAGAATTAGATCAATATACACATTTTTATTCATTAAGATCAAATTTAAAATTTGGCGCATTTTTACACAATAAAAAATTAGATACATCTGTAACGTTCATAGCAAAAAAAAAAAAGAAAAGAAAAGAAAAAAAGAAAGAAACCACAAACCTAATGCTCCGTAATAGGGTTCACAACCAATAGTTTGCGTCAAAAATGAGCGATTTTGACAACAGTGCAGTTAAAAGTGTACGAGAATTAGAATACACCAATCCACGCTCGCTAAATTGCATCAATTGACTGTGGACCCGATTAAGAATCTTTCCCTAAGCATAGAATAGAAGCGCCTCCTATTGAGCGATCAAAGTCAAACTTATTAGCATCTATTTATGTCAAGATCTAACAGAATATTAAGTATGACTATGGGTCCACCGTGGCTGAATGGTTACACAGCTAATCGCTTGAAAGCGTAGGTAGGATGCGGTTCGACTCCCGCTGGCTCAGTTGCACACTCCCGGAAATCCCGGTTGTAATCTCTAATGTTGTAAATTTCCTTGTGGCTATATCGTCCTTGTATATTGACGATGACTTATAAGAGCGCACTTGATGTCAAGCACACAAGTCAGATGTATGTGTTCAATAAATAAATAAAGTATGATTAAATTCCTTGCATTAGTTTTCAAGATATAGCTATCGCGGATCTCATGAAGAAACACAACACAGCAGCGCCACCTGTCCGTGCTGACCAAACTTAATCAGCACCAATGTATATCAAGTTCTAACTGAATCTATAATTTGATTAAATTTTCCTCATTAGTTCGTGAGAAAGAGCAGACTCAAAATTTGTGTCACACACAAACTAGCAGACAGACAGACAGACAGACAGACATTTTTAATAAGTAGTGAAATCGTATTTAGGACATTCCAAATTATGTAAATCTATCAGAAAGTAGAAGTCGAAAATATTCATAATTCTAAAACTTTCTTTTAATGTATATAGAAGAAAGTAAATATAAATAAATATATATGTATATGTGTATCTAACCATTAAATATATTTATATATATATATCCTCCTGAGACCCCGCGTCCATTTTATTGGGCATTTTTATTTTGTATGTAAAATACTTAATTTCAGTTGGAACTTGTAAATACTTGCTGTCCATTATACTATATAGTCTGGTGCTGCTATCTGTACGCCAAAATAATAAAAAAATTGCGACTCACTATCTATTTTAATCATTTAAAAGTGGCAGGCAACAAGAGAAAGACTGTTGAAGGTAAGTAGACAGTTTTAACGCTATTTTTTATATTTTTAAAAAGTATTTTGATGTTAATGCTACATACATCTAATGTTAAGTGTTGTAAGAATGAAATGATATCGCAGTTAAAGTAATCTAATGTATATTTTAGAGAATAAACAACTTTTTTTTAAATGTCCATTCTATTGGACGTTGGGTCTTCATCAGTTGTTTTTATTCATATTAGACGCTTTTCGTATACTGAAGAGAGACATCAGTTTTTACTTAAAAATCAACACAGTATTGAAAAAAATAATAGATACCGAAGTAGATAATATATATTTTTTAATAAATAAAAAAATATTAAAATATTATCCTAAAAATGTATAATTTTACTGATAAAATGCTTGTTCTGAATCAGTACATTGTTAAATTTTGGATTTCAATGATTTTTTTTTTTTTTTTTTTTTTTTTTTTTTTTTTTGTGCAGCATTTGGTAAATATAGACAATTAAGCCTTTATTATGTTTTATTCTTAATCATAACTATTTTTGGTATTATTTTTCTGTTAGTATACTATTTATAATTTAATTAATAAATTTTATTTTATTTAATTAGCAAAAACACTTTAAGAAACTGTAATTAAAGATAAAGTTCTAAGATTCTAAATAAACTCATTTTGATTTCTTTTAAATTTCTTCTTGGCATTTACTTGCCAGTTGTGGTAGCTGTGCCACTATTTATTATCATTATTCTAAAAAACAAATTACTGGAGCTGAGAAGAGTTAAAAACAAACAAAATGTTATTAACTTTTTATTGTTATTACTAAATTGATCAACACGTTTCTTAGTTAAAATACACTTTTTGTATTTGATGATGCAAAAATTGAATTTATGTGATATTTGGAAGTGACGTATAAACGATAAAAACACACTTCTGATGTCACCAATGTTTGTAGTGAAAGAAATAGGAACTTGACGCTAAAAATCTGGTTTTTGAAGCCTATATAGCGATCTCATCTTACTTGATAAGTATAAAATAAAATAAGTAAGCATGTAAAAAAAAGTAAGTGTGAAATGCAACTTCTATTTGTATATTCGTTTAGCTACAAAAAATAAATGCAAGCTTTTTATATTATTTTGCTGTTTGTAAGTCGTTTATAATTAAATTAGTTAATATAATCAAATTTAAACAGAAATAAAAATTTCAAGAAAATATAACCGAAGATAATAATTTAATAGTATATTTAAACTGCATTTTATTTCTTTTTAATTCCCTTTGGCATCCAAATGTCAATTGTGATAACAGTGCAACTAACTTTACAATTTTTTTTAGAAAAAACTTTTACTGATGTGCCATATTTTTTTTAATTATCTTTTAAAAAACTATTTAAAAAGTCACTAAATTGATTTATACTTTTGAAATAACTTTCATCCAAAAATACTTTTTCTCTTTGATAATGAAAAAATTAAAATTGTGCAATATTCACAGGTGATGTATGAACGATAAAAGCACATTTATAATGAAAGAAAATATAACTGAAGATAATAATTTAACATTATAAATAAATTGCGTTTTATTTCTTTTTAATTTCTTTTTGTCATTCAAATGTCAATTGTGATAACCGTGCCACTAACTATTCATAATTTTATTTAGAAAAAAACTTTTATTGATGTGATAGATTTTTTTTGTTCCTTTTAAAAAACTATTTAAAAATCGCTAAATTTATTTATACTTTTCAAATAAATTTCATCAAAAAGTACCTTTTTCTCTTTGATAATGAAAAAACTATAATTGTGCAATATTTAAAGGTGATGAATGAACGATAAAAACACATTTATAATGAAAGAAAATTTTGCAATTAAGATTTTTTCATTCAGAATCATGTAATTCAATAATATGGTTTTTATAGGACTAAGACCCAATGTCCATTATATTGGACATGCCAAAAATCTATATATTTTTTAGTTTTAAAAATAAATGAATATATATAAAGTTTTCTAGCCCCATAAAGAGCCTTAATCCTAAAAATGGTAAAATTTGCATGAAAAATGCGAGCTTGGGTCTCAAGAGGTTAAATATAACGTTATCGCAATAATCGACAAGTGAAAGTCTCCATTTTCGATGTTAAAGGTGTATTGAATATTTAATCAAAGCAGTATTGGCACACCTCATCAATAAGACGTCCACTGACTAAACAGCAAATCCGTAAAATCAGATCGCATAAACAATTTAACAGCAGCATATCGTAGTTAAAAAAAAAAAAAAAATCCAATTAAAATCAATACAATAATTCCATCCTTGTAGAGAGTGAAATTTAATCACAATAATTTAGCAATTATAATTTTGCCACACAGCTGTAATTCCAACTTCTTTATTACATGACCATCGTTCAGAATGGCGGAGCATTCTCAAAAAAGGTGATAGATTGAAAATTTTATAATTTGAATGGACGTTCTCCTTCCGATGTCGCAGTTACATTTCAGCAGTCAACACTGAAAAAAAATCATCTGAACTAGGTCAGAAAAGATTTATAGTGAGTGCGTATGAATATCTGCATTATGACTAGGGCAACAAACTAATGACAAAAACGGAAAGCGCGGATTGAGGAAATCGTTGCGATTTGGTTTTACATTTGGAGGACAGAATGTTTCAAAAAGGCAGGTCTAGCAAAATATTCGAAGGAAAAATTAAAAGGGTAGAATTTTGAAAGGGAATTTTTAGAGGGAAGTCTATACTGGCTCAACACCAAAGTCAAAATAAATATACATAGCTTATTGAAAAGAGAAACAATTTAATGATATTTGAAGAGAAAAATTGGGAAATTAAAAAGGGAACAAAATTAGAATCTTCTTTAGTTAGACAAAAATTAAAAATACTTTACTTTGGGGCATTCTCACAATCTTTTGATTTTTCAGGAATAAAAATCTGGTGATATTAAACTTACTAAAATAACATTTTAAACATATAGACGAATGCCTTAATGATTCAAAATAAAGAAAAAATAGTTCGCAGCGAAAATATTTTTATTTAACTGAAGTTTAACTTACATTTGAGAGTTTAATTTTACTTACCATTTTACCGCTATAACTTTTTATTTTCTTCTAAATTTTTAGTTATAATGAATTTGCATAGTACCCACAAGATATTCAAATAAGAGATTATAGCGATGTAGTATTTTTAATAAAAAAAATTGATATAATATTGTCTTAAAGGGGTGTTAAAAGAAGGGACGGTAACGGGAAAAAAGGGGACGGTGTAGGAAAAAAGGGACGGTAAGGGAAAAAAGGGGACGGTGTAGGAAAAAAGGGACGGTAAGGGAAAAAAAGGGATGGTAAGGAAAATTACCACCTATTTTTAGGAAAATCATGTTAAGACTAAGTGATAGCCACAATGTTCATTTATTTTTAGAAACAGTTATTTATATTGGATAAATAAATAAATAAAAATACCTCGAAAAGTGCAGGAATAAACATTGGGGACGGTAAGACTACCAATAAAGCCACGATGCTGGAAATTGATATTTAAATGCTGCTTTAAATTCTGCAGTAAATTTCCTGTAAAAAGTTTTAGCCATTCTTTCTCTAGCATATTTCTGCACAAGAAAAAAGTTGAAAAAATTCTGTGGCTACCTTTGAAGTAATTTTCTGTATAAGTTTAGCAAGAGGGACGGTAAGGAATCTAAAACCCAGGGACACAGTTAAAAAAATAATAACAACCCTAAAAATGTGTGCAGATTAATTTTTTGCTACATATTTATATAAAACAATAGTCCCAGTTTCGGAAAAAAATTACACAGAATTACTTTTATTGAAACAATTTTACACAGACAAATCCAAACTTAAAAATCAGCATCAGGGACACGGGAAGGTATAGGAATTTTGTGGTATATTTGGACCCCCAACATCGTCCAAAACGTATTTATCTCGTTAATAGTATTATGCAATCATGCAATGGGATGTTTTTCAGTATAAGAAATAAAAATTACCCAAGAATATGTACTAAAATAAAAATTATTATTCAGGGACAGAAAAATATAGAAAAGTCAAAAGATTGTAGGACTGCCCCCATATATTCCTAGGATTTTCGAAAAGCAATTGTTCCAAGTGATTCTATTCATTAGTAGAGAAATATGCTTATTATATAGTAGATTCGTAAATCAAACTGTGCATATCGTACTTTGTAAATTAAAACTCTATTTAAATTATTTATATGAGGTCCTAAAAACGGTTAATTTAATTTTTAAATGTAAGTAAAATAAATAAGCATTTCAAATCTTTCACATATCTGTGAATTTAAAATTATCACCTTTCATTAAAATAATTTTCTCTTGGCAAATAAATAGGAGTCAACTCCTTTGAGTAAAAATGTCTTTTAACAGCTGGAAACTAATGATAAATTACATTTCAACTACTTCTGAACTGGAAAATTGATTTAAACTGGAAGAGTGCTAGAAATTATTATCGCTTAATTTCCATCAAACTAAAAGGAATATTATTAAAGCAATAAAATTAATTAATCAATAAGTGTCTAGCTGAAAAAAAAATGAACTAGTCTCTCTGTAAAAATGAAAGTTTCTAAACTTACTGTAAATCAATTCTCCCAGGATCAGTATTTGATTAACATATAAATACACTTATTTAATCTTGTATTCTTCGATTATATTCTGCATTCTCGTTTCAGACTTTTGGTCTAAAAAACAATCAAAACCTAAACAATAAAGTAAAATCATGCGTCAAGCATAGATTACCAAACACTTTCTAACATATTCAGAATATTGTAACAAAACGTCACCTTTTAATAAGAGGGAAAATGATGTTTGGAAAACGCATAACACATTTGAAAATCCAATTTTAGAAATTACCATTTATAGTCGGAAAAACATCCAAATTCTTTTGTGTAGTCCTGTATATGATTTATGGATATGTATATACACTACATCGTGCGAAAAAATTTAGTTCAGTACAGAAATACATCTCACAGTTAAAAAATTACGTTAAACAAGTTTCCTCAATAATCTGAAATGTAGTCGAATTCTTTTTGTGCAGTGCTGTATGTAATCTACAGAATTTATGCACACCACATACTATGCAAATACAACCTGTGGCCAGAAAGTTCGGTGAATGAATTTTTATTTCAAATACAGTATTGTGTAGCATGAAATACAATTTACTGTCCTTGAAAATAATCTCCATGGATGGTAATGCACTGTTGGGAACGAGTATATAAGTCCTGGTAATTCCTGTAAAACAGTTCTTTCGGAATGGCTTTCAGCTCGGCCGTTACGTTGCGTTGAATATCGGTCAAATCCGTACTCTTTCCCTTCAGGGCTGACTTCAATCTGGGGAAGAGGAAGAAGTCTGCAGGTGCCAAATCAGATGAATAAGGGGGGTTATCAAGTGTCACAACTGCATTCGCGGCCAGAAACTGCAGTACAACCAAGGCGGTGTGTGGCCAGGCATTATCGTGGAGAAGTGACCAGGAGCCTTGCGTGGCGTACCCAGGGCGAACGCGACGGATCCATTGCAGTAAACGCTTCTGAACATCGGCGTATGCAACAGCATTCAATGTGGTACTCTCAGGGAGGAATTCTTTGTGAATGAGATCATTAGAGTTAAAGAATGCGAAAAGTATTGTCTTTATGCACGATTTTTCTGACCGTACCTTGGTTTTTTTTAGGCGACGATGGACTCCGACGTGACGGCTGAGCTGAAAGCCATTCCGAAAGAACTGTTTTACAGAAGTCTCCAGGACTTACATACTCGTTCTCAACAGTGCATTACCATCCATGGAGATTATTTTGAAGGACAGTAAATTGTATTTGATGCTGTACAATATTGTATTTGAAATAAAAATTCATTCACCGAACTTTCTGGCCACAGGTTGTATTTAGTTAAACATAAAAACGCAAACTAAAGCTGAAAACGTATTCCCAGGAATATTGCCCATAGACAGTACTGTATCCGAATAATTTTTGCGTTCCCTGTAAATGAACGATAAATGTAATGTCACACCATACTTTGCAGTAAGCAATCTCAGTAATTCATGTACATTTTATATGACTGAAATAATGTAACGCCATTAAAATATACAGCAAATGATTTTTCCCCGTAGACGTATGAAGCATGAATGACTTACTAAAAATTTTCTTAATACTATCTACAACTTTTATATTTACAAGTTTTTGATACGGTCAACTCTTAAAGCAAAAAACAAAAAACAAAAAAAAAAAAAAGAGAAAAAAATTAAATTAAAAACGAAGAAAAAAATTTATAACTTTGTCAATTCACGAGATATCATTATGTAACGGAATTCTTTTGTGTGACACTGTAAATGAATAATAAATGTTTGCACCTCACAGTCTACAGAAAGCATGTTTTAGTACACCTCAAAAATGCATAACAATTTCATTATGTTTGAAATGGTGTAACATCATGAAAGTGCACTTGAAACGATTTTTTTAGATTGACCGTAATGTAACTGAATACTGTTGACTGCCTCCGTAAAGAACTATAAATGCTACACACTCAATTTTCAATAGCGTTAGGGATATAGTAACCGTCAAAAATATTTAAGAAATACAGGGTAATTCGTGTATATTTGCGAAAGTTTGAGTACGGACAGAGAGACAAATCGAAGTCATAAACATTTTTCAACTATGTTGGAAATTGTTAAAAAAAAATAGAATTTAGTATTTGCATATGCAAGTCCAGCAGATATTGCTAATATTTAATATATATTTGGATATTTAAGAATATCATCTTTGATTGAAAAACATTTCTTACTTTAAATAACGAAAACTGTTTCTTTTTGAATAAAATTTATATATAAGAGTGTGTAGTGTGGTTTAATTTTTTCTACCTAAAAATAGTCAATTCCTATGAAAAAAAAACAGCTAAATTTACTTATTAACTATTTATGCATGTAAGGCATTTCGGATCTTTCACTTATCTCCTTCATTATAAAAAATTCCTCAACAGAAATAAATAAGACTACGCCTATTTCAATAAAAATGTCAATTAAATGTTAGATGCTATTTGTAAATGATGTTTAAACTATATCTGATTTGTCAAATTTATTTAGAATAAGTATAGTTTGTATATAGAAGTACATCTTATCTTTTCTCCAGATGGTAAGTAAGAATACATTGTAGTTTTGAGAGAATTCACTAGCATCTCTCATCATCGGGTGCGGAAAAACATAGAGTGGTTTACCTGAAAAGAGTAAAAGACCATCTGCAAGTGCTTTTTAAATTGAGTGATGTAAATTTAGAAACAAAAGGGGTGGCATGGTGATCGCCTCGAACAGTAATAAAAATGTCAATAAAGTTTGAAGGTACTCGGAAAAAGATATAAAATATTAAATTTTGTGTTACGTTTTAAAATGTTTCATACACTGTAAAAGAACGGCGTAAAATATGGAAATCGTACTGGCGATCGAGACGCCAGTATTATTTCCATATTTTAACGGAAAATTTTCACCGTAAATTCCAGAAAAACGGGAATTTTTCTGTAATTTACCGGAAAAAATTTTCGCTAACATACGGAAACAGTACTGGTGTTTCGATTGCCAGTGCAATTTCCGTATTTTAGTCCTTTTTCTTTTACTGTGTCAAGCACTAGAATGTAACAATGAAAGCCTCAAATACTTCTACACAACTACTCAGTTAGGATTCGCGGGCGTTCACCTCCTCTGTATTTTTGCTTCTATATTTACATCACTTAATTACAAATCCCTTGTAGAAAATGGTATATTCTAATTCGGTTAACTATTTTCTGTTATTGATCACTTGATGATGAGAGCCGCTAAATAATTGCTCTCGAAACTATAGTAGAATGGTATAACTCACTTTGGAGGAAAGAAAAAAGACTTGTTGCTATATATTTGTCATCTTTAGCCATTTAATATCTTTAGGTATGGTTGGTCTTACTGCAAAGTAAAGGAAGGTAATAACTTTTACAAGTCTATTAAAACTGACTTTTTAATGCCTAATATTTAAAATTAAATAAATATCATAGTTGTTCATAAAAAAAGAAAATTAAAACAAAAATTTGAAAAACAGTTAAAAATTATCAAAAACATCTATTTTTGATTTCAGAGAAAAATGCTAAGGCACGCCCCTCCACCCCCGGAATATATTTTATACTGTAATGCTTGATTAATAGAGGATAGTGCTTTTATTCATAAATTTCCATAATAAATTTTATGTTATCTTTTTAAAATTTTTCATCAAGTTCTAGAGAATAAATGATAATTCCTGTCACTGCTCAATTAGTGTTGTAAAGCTTCTATATCTCACAGAATCTAAAAACATCATCTTTAAAATTAACTCTCATTTAATCTTGCAAATAAGCAAGATGGTGCCCATATCATTTAAATTTTTAAAACATAAAGATTAAGGATATTTGGCGTCTCACTGAACCTTGAAATTACAAATGGATTTTAATTTTGTGTTTGCTTTGAACAGATGTGTTTCCTTCTACTTCAATGCAAATGAAAATCTGTGATAACTGATTTGTAGAATACATTCAAATTAAATAAATCTATCACTTGACTGACTAAAAAGAATATTAAGGTAATCCAGGACACAATATCAGGTTTAGTTATAATTTTTTATTATTTTTTTCATTAAATGTATTATGTGGATACACACACACAAATCATTCCAACATAAGAAAGTAACCAATAAGAAAATAATAAAAAAAGAAGTATAAATAAATAAATATGTATATTATTATTATTATTCTCTATCTGCCTTGATTCAGAATTACCTAGATTTACTATCTGGTACATGATGGAGAATTTAGTATCTTACTTATTACATATATAAAAGAAAGTCTGGATTGGAGGGCTAATCAACGTACAGCCAAAATGACCGAACCTAAAATCTTGAAAAGTGGGGTAAAAATACTTGTTATCTCATACGCTCAGGCTAAGAAAGGATTTTCTAAAATTCTACTCTAAGGGAGATAAAAGGGGAGTAAACTTGAATAAATTCTTTAAAAATCGGACATTATAATTATGTGTCAAATGGTAGCATATTTTGATAACATTTTATATGCTGAATGAAATGTTACGAAGTAAATTCTTTTATGTCCAATAGTTTATGAGGTATTTCATATTTTTCTAATTTGGAGGTATCTTTGGAGTCAAATATCAAAATATCTAATATTACAAGTGATTGTAGTAGTAGTGATTTATTACAAGTGATTATTCATTTATATAGTAGTACATCAGTTACTGTAGCGACCGACGGAAGAAATTCAAATTAAATCTTTTTGTTAACTCTTTTGATTAAAGAATTAAAACAGCTATATGAGTTTGAAAAAAAAAAAAAAAAACGCCCTTGAAACAAAGAAATAAAATGTTACTGATTTTATTTAAAATACAAGAAAATGATTTACTGAGAAAATAAAATTATAAAACGAAAATATTTAAATATGAAAGCATGTTTGTACGACTTAAAAAATTTTTCAATGGAAGAAATAGAAATTGAAATAATATTTGTCGATTTACCAGTTGCTCCTAGATAAGAAGGAAAAGTGGGTACTTTTATGTCAGTAGCATTTTTTAAATTACCAATAACAATAGTTGCATTTCGCGTATGTAAATTAAAACAATTCTTTATTTTGAGTTACAGCATTATTTCCTATTATTGTTTTTCTTTTCAGAAAGGATTCCAATTTAAAGGAAATTAGTATGAGGCATGCATTTGAAATGTATATATTTTAAATTAAATGAATGAAATGTCTGTATTTTAAATGAAAATAATAAAATAAGAATATAGTATGGAAACAATCTTTGTTGATTTATTACCTGAGCCCGGCTAACATAAAAATATCACAAAAACCATATATTAATCTTTCTTTGGGTAGTTGTTCATGGGATTCCGGGTTAATCTTCCGCAACAGGATACCGCGCCAATTGGTGTATAAGCTATCAATGCAAAAACCCTTGACGGGTTAAAAGTTTCTGACGCAGCACTTTATCTTATGCTCTAAGAATTTTAAATATGGAACTTAAAAATACTGATATCAAATTTTGAGTGACGTTATGCTATTTCTTAAAAAATATATTTGTATTTATTTCATCATTTTATTTTTGTTTTATTTATAATCGCATGTGCAAAAGTTATGTTCAACATGAAAAGCTGCATAAAATTTTATTCGCTGTTGCTTTATCATTTACATCTCTCATAAATTCAAAATATGAGTTTTAAAAGATATGATATAAAATTTAAGTGACGCCTTGATGTGACTTTAAAAGGTTTGTTTTAAAATTCAATTTAAATTATTTTTGACTTGGTTAAAATATTTTTTTACATCTACACAATACTTTTAATTTTCCAATTCACTGTTAAATATATCACTTTCATTGAATCTATACTATGCATTGAAATGTATTTATTTCAATAAATTGATTTATCTTTTGTGTCACGCTATTAAAAATTGTGAGTAAGATTTATGTAAATGGTTTATTTGCGTCAAACTATCCTTTTTCATACATTTCATGTAGTTTGGACACAATGACGCAAAGAAACCATTTACATAAATCTTACTCACAATTTTGAATAGCGTGACACAAAAGATAAATCAATTTATTGAAATAAATACATTTCAATGCATAGTATAGATTCAATGAAAGTGATATATTTAACAGTGAATTGGAAAATTAAAAGTATTGTGTAGATGTAAAAAAATATTTTAACCAAGTCAAAAATAATTTAAATTGAATTTTAAAACAAACCTTTTAAAGTCACATCAAGGCGTCACTTAAATTTTATATCATATCTTTTAAAACTCATATTTTGAATTTATGAGAGATGTAAATGATAAAGCAACAGCGAATAAAATTTTATGCAGCTTTTCATGTTGAACATAACTTTTGCACATGCGATTATAAATAAAACAAAAATAAAATGATGAAATAAATACAAATATATTTTTTAAGAAATAGCATAACGTCACTCAAAATTTGATATCAGTATTTTTAAGTTCCATATTTAAAATTCTTAGAGCATAAGATAAAGTGCTGCGTCAGAAACTTTTAACCCGTCAAGGGTTTTTGCATTGATATCATTACTTTTTTGAGGTTAGTGATAAAATGATTAAAAAAAAGATACTTATGGAATTTAATGCAGATTTAATTTTTACTATTTTATTACAATATTCCTTATAGCAGTTTGTATATGAAAACAAGTGGGTAAGTATAATCGCAGATCGCACAGAGGGTTTCATTTGATATTCCTTTAAAAACACTTTATCCTTAAATTAATAAATCCAAAATGTTAATTTATAATTATTAAATCCTTACATAGATGGTGCACCAATAGTTCCAATTTTCATGGGGCAGGGAACGCATTCTTTTAAACAAACCACCTTCCAATTGAAGTCACCAAAAACCAAGTTGAATAAGCCAGACCCCGTTGTGTTGTTTCACAAACAGCAGTCTCATGTCCCCTCCTTCCCCCCTTTTTCAAAATTTTTCAGACCAGTACCTAAGAATGGAACCGAAATAATTTTTTCTCTTCAGAAATTACGATAAAAAAATAGTATGCAGTACTCATAAATTTACTTTAATGCTATATAGGGTGATTATTAAGTTAATTATAACGTTTGGAATCTGTTGCATTGATGTCCGAAAGGTGGTTTCTGAGTTATGGAAGCTGGACCCATAAGGCGCCATAGAGGGGCGAAGCCCACTAGTGTCTATCATAATTATATCTGCCATGTGGACTAATTGCGATATTTAATCAAAATAGCCCCCCCCCCCTCCTCATCCCCGGAAATATAACAAATACAAAATGTGTCTTTATAAACCTATCGTCAAATAGGTTTTTATTTCTTTTTCCCTAAAAAAAAAAAACATGATTTTTATATCCGTAACGTAAATAGCGGACGAAGCCCGCTAGTTCCTATCATAATATATATTTTTAATAATTTTATATAGTCTATAATAAAAATTAGACTTAAAATAGTCTAGTTCCATGAGTACTTGTAGTGTCGGTTACATGCTACGATTTTTGGATACCAGTATTTTAGAACGGGAAAATTTGACTTATTTTATCGGAGATATCTCATTAATTGAATAAGGTGAAGCAAACTTTTTGAAAAAAAGGTGGCCAACAAGCATGGCAGTTATCAGCTATGTGACTTCGTGCTAAAGTCCATTAATTTGATCTGCTTTAAAAAGATTACGGAAGATTGAATTATAGTAGAACCTGGATTAACCGAGCTTCGATTAATCGAGGTTTCTGTTAACCGAGCCGATAACAAAGTCTGATTTTTTTTCCTTTTGAATGAGCCTTAAAAATAACCACACTCTTTAGCTCACTGTCCGTGCTATACAGGCCCTTCTGCCCCCAAAAGCACTCAACTCCAAAGAAACACTGGACCCTGAGAAGTCAATAGCGAACAATGCTTTGTTTCCAGTGGCTGTGTGAACTTTCGTAAATTTTTCAAATTGCATTTTAAAATTTACTACTGGTAGTTGATTTTCTTTTTAAATTTGTTAAGCTGTGAAACAGAACTTTACATATATTTATTTTTATTATTTAAAAAACGTTCTATATATTTTTTTAAAAGAGATGTTAAATTCGCAAGCACGGCGAGTTTTTACACACAGTTTCTATTAACCGAGATTTCCGATTCCGATTTACTAACAGTCCCAATTAGCTCGGATAATCGAGGCTGCTCTGTATAATTAAAAAATCAATGGCGATCTTACTGTAAACGGGTTTCCCTTTTACTGAGGGATTTCAAGACCGAATCAGCTGATGTTAGTTGCTGTTTCCGTGCTTGATTAAATAAGATTAGTTAAACATTTGAAAATTACCAAATATAAAAGAAACTTTTTTTTTCCTATGAGACTTTTTTAATGAGACAATTTTATCCAGATTTAACATTAAACATCTCTTAAAATAATTCTTCGATTTAAAAACTGTCTACTTCAACATTTTTATCAAACATTTCTCTATAATACTACCCATTTTAATATTTTTGTATGCAGTAATTTTCTTAATATTTGCGAAATAGACCTCTAGTCACAAGAGATTCTTTCAAAGCGGTGAAAAGCGTTAGTTTTTTCCTTTTTTTCCGAATAAGAGACAAAATGTAGTACGCAATTGCGTCAAAAGATGGCGACACCAAAATTCTGATATGCTTATTATGTAAAACTTCATTGTTATTTATAAATAAAACATTTCAACTAAATTATTTATTATAAAATAATTATTACATCACAATAGTTTTTATGCAAGGAAAATAATAATAATAATAATAATAATAATAATAATACTATGGATGTCAGTGATTATATATTGATTGACCGTCATAATAATAAAAAATGATATTATAAAAAGAAGAGCTGAAATGAATTATTTTTTTACGTTTCTGATCGTGTGATTTATATTCAAATAATAATTATTAATGTATATTTTTTGTAAAGTGATTGAAATTAAATATATTTATAAAATTTATGGTAATATTTTTATTGTTGAAAAATTGCCAAGAAATAATCATCATTAAATTGGCGTCATTATAATTGTAATTTTATTTAACTTAATAGCAATTAAAAAATTACAAAGGAACTGAGAATAATGGTCAACTAACAGACTTAAAAAAAAAAAAAAAAAACTTCACACGCATCAGCGAGTATCGAACTGTCTATGTTAAGATCAGTAGACGATGGCCCTCAACCACTCAGCCGTGGGAAGACAAAATTTTTCTCCCCAAAAGTGGTTAAAAAGAAAGCATGTGTATGAATACAGTGTCATGCATTTTCGGTGAAATTTCCATAGAATGGCGAAGAAATATAGTCCGATTTTTCATGTGCATTATAAAACGAACAAGAGTCTTGCTGGAAACAAGTAAATTGTTATTTGGTTCATCTGAAACATATTTATTTGATTTTTAAAAAATCGTCCGTGTCATTTTCGAGAGAAAAAAAAATCGAATTATTTAACGAACGAGAGTTTTCCCAGAAAAAAGAAAAGTGTTATTCACCTCGCCTTAATCACATTTATATAATGTATCAATTTAAAAATAATCGTTAGAACCGTTTTCGAGATTTTCATATTAGGAACTTCCTCGATATTATACCAACGTTTTCACTTTAAAAATGACTATTTAGATCTCAAAATATACTGCACGTAGAAATGTAAAAATTTCAGTATACGATTAGACTGCAGATATAAGACTGTTCTAGAAAATTCAGAACAATAAGACGTATATCTGCTGAGTTATTAAAAGGCGGCTTTTCGCATTTTCTTTGATGTCGAGTTAGCTGTATATATGAGTTCCGCCATCTACGAATTCTGTGATACGATACGATACGATTTTAACGATACGATACGATACGATTTTAGGCTTAAGGCTGCGTCACTCGAAATACTACCGTCTTCCATGATAATGTTGAAAGCATCGTTTATGTTTAAAGCGAAAACTTATATTATAAACGATATACATACATACATACATATATTTTCAAATTGAAATCAATAAAAAAATTACATTTAAAAGTTTAAAATTATTTATCTTAGTTATATTTAAAGATTTATATATCTTGTGGAAAGAAGAACGCTTTTTGCATATTTTAAATGTTTAAATACGGAAAAGAATAAATATTAATTTGTATCCAGAATTAAAAAATATTTATTTAAAAAAAAAAACTGTAATATTTATAAGAAAAACGTATTGCTTTTAATACATTTCAGAACTTTATTTGAATACATAATTGACGTTTCCCATATAAAAATGCCTTTTATTGTTGTTATTTTATCTAAAATACATATATATATAAGGTCATTGTGCCTAAATGAGACGCGATTCTGCATAGCTTTATCGCATTTAGGGTATATTTGACATTTTATTAAATAATTATACATTTTATTACGCCGAAAATTATTGAGTACTGTGCCTTTAGCTCTAAACTAACTTGTTTCGTAGAAATGGAATCAATATCTGTAGTATAATCCTACAATATATGATTATCCCATTTAGGTGATTTTTATCGTATTTACGGCAATTAAAAAATGTCCAAAGCCCTAAATGTGACAATGCTTTTTCTACATGCCAATTGACCTGAAAATATTCATTTAACCCTCAACTGCTGTGACAGAAATTGCCGCATAGATACTGTGAATGTTTTCCGAGTTCGTATAATGAAAGATAAATAAAAAAGCTTCATTAGTTAATAGGATACTTTTTTTCTGTACTGAACTTTCACTAAAAAATTACTATAATTTAAAATAATTTACTCAGAAGTTTCTTCAGAAGTTCTTCAGAAGTTTTAGTATTATTGTTCCAAACGAAACAAAATTTCACAAATATTTATAGTTAAACTGAAAATTTTAAGTTTATCTGTGACAATTTTAAAAGGAAGTGGTCTGTGACTGCTAACAGCAGTTAAGGATTAAACACTTGTTGGGGGAAAACATCGTTTAAAATTCGAAAGTGTATATTAACCCGTAAACTTCCCAATAGTGTGATTTGGGATTCCGTAAATTCAACTATGTATAGTTTTGTTAGCAATATAGTGATGATGAAACATAAGACATGATTCCTATGCGAAATTTAAAAAGGAATCGAAATGGAATAATGATTTTTATCAACATTTTTATTTTGTTAATGAAAAATACATATTAATTAAAGCATGTTTTAAATAACGCCGACATTTTTAATTCTGATCGGTGCGAATTCGCATTAATGTAGGGTTTCACAAGTTAAAAGAGTATTTACAAGATATTTATAATATTGTTAACAAGAATATTTATTACATGTAGCTCAAGTTGTTTTAAAATATTACACAATAAAAAATATTAGACTTTTAATAACTTTAAAGACATGTATCTTTCTGTTTTGATCATTTTAAACAAATATTTCAGTACCCGGTTAAAGAAAAACACTGTTTGGGGATCATGCTAATATTCCTAATTTACTAACTCGACACAGCTTAATTAAACAGAATTTCTGCTTTAAACGTTATTTTAATACAATACATTAAAAATATTATATAAACATACCTCGTTAATCCTCTAAAAGTTTCTCCGCATTTAGGACATTCAGTTCGTTGCTAATAGGTATCTGCAGAACATAAACTCACCAAAATGCATGGAATATTTAAAACTCTAATTTTAAAATTGGTCGCCTTTTCTTATGCTTACACCTCAGGTAAATGTACATAAGTCGTAATCCTTCACGTCCATAGAGTTATTTTATCTTTAAAGTTAAAAAGGGAAAATCGTGAGCCACTTTCGGGATTTTTCCTCAGTTAGGGTAGATGGGGCACTTAACCCATTCGAGACCATGGATACATATATGCACCTTCAAAAAGTGCATACCAAATTTATTTTGGTACCAGTAAAATAGAAAAGTAATATTTGCTTTCTTTAATTAGAGTATTTTCGTGATTATTTAAGTAAAGGTAACTTTTGTTTTAAAAGTAGTGCCAACTGAATAAAATTTGTGTAAGAGCCGCCGGTCCCGAAGAGGTTAACCTTTAATTGATATCACGCGGTCTCCCAGACCCCGCGACTCCCAGCTGTAAACAATTTTACAGCTTTTTACTTTTCTGTACTGAAGTTAAATAATATGAATAAAATACTTTTTTCATGCAATTTAATTCACATGCTCCTAAGAGAAGTACAACAACATTGTTAGGACAAAATTTAAGTAAATTCAGCCATTTGAGTTATTTTTTTTATTCATTTTATTCGAGGGGTCTGAGAGACGGGATCACATCAGTTGTGTGGCAAATTTTAGTCACATCAGTTAAAGGTTAATGATGAACGATGTGTATTTTAATGGGAATTTTTTTTTTTTTTAGAAAATTTTTTAAATGCAGAGAAATGTTTCGCGTTTTGTTCATGAAGTTCGGATGTCTCGTTATACAGCATTTATTTATGATTCTTGCATTAAGATATTAAGTACAAGAACATGTCGCATTTAGAGGACGTTTAGGTACAATGGAATTATATTAAATATAAAAAATTTAATTTAAAAAGGTTTTCACCTATGTTCTGCACCTCGTGCAGTATGTTCTGTAACCCGAAAGCCTGGGATGGATAATCTGGATTTTATAAAAGAGAAAGTAAAGTCTGATATTTTCTCAGTTTTTGTGTCCACGACAACCGTAAAATGAACAAATTCTGTAAAAGAAATCGGAAAAAAGGTGTCATAAAATTTTGTAATTTAAGAGATAAAAAAGTAAGATAACTTATTCTGCTTCTAAATTGCCTGAATGTTTTTTATGTAGATTCGGTAAGAAACACTATCTATTATACATTCCCCCTTACGTTGGAATTTCTGAAATGTTTTTGCAGATCTATGCCGATCGTGACCCCTAGAATCCACCCCCCCCCCCCCAGTTCAAAACTTTATATCTATCTATAGATATATTTATATAACTTGCATAATTCTGCACGAATCTCTTCCAAACTGATACATAAAATCAAGGGGCAGAAAATCTCGGCCAAGTTCATTAATGGGCAAAAGTCGGACGAGAGGGTGGAAATGAAAAGGGTTTTTGTGAAAACAGAAAAAAACCCATATCTTCTTAATCATGATATCGATTCATTTTAAAGTTATTATTACTTCTAAAAAAAGGGCCAAAAATTCTTGTAAGACAGATTTTTAATATCATTAAAAATGGCCTCAAGGGCAAAAAAAATAGGGTTTTAAGAAGAAAAAAAAATCATAACTTCGTCAATTCACAAGATATCAAATCCACTTAAATTTATTAGAAATCGTCTTAATATTATCTACAAGTACAACTTTTGCATTGACAAGTTTTTGATAGGACGAACTCTTCACACAGTAAATAAATGAAATATATATTAAATAAATAAATGAAACGGGAGGAAGTTGTAGAAGCTGAAAAATCTCATCTCCGTTAATCCGTCACTAACGCGATAAAAAAGTATCATTGCCGTGATGAAAATTTTTGACAAACCTGAGAGAAGCTGTATATAGGGTTGTATTATCAAACGCGCGCGTGTCTCAGTTTCAAAAAAAAAAAAAAAGAATTAATAATATAGTGTGTGATTAATTTAATGAAACAATCACCACGCGATTTAATTATATTGTATAAATCTTCTTAATATTATCTATAGGGAAGACTAGCGAGAGTTGACCTACTTTTTACAAAATGATTTTTAATCTTTTAAATACTGAACGTAGAATAAAGTTTTATGTATCATTTTATTCGTTATAAAATCAGTTATCAAAATAAAATTGCTACATAAGTGCAATATATAAGAAATTTGAAAAATGATTGGTTTTAATCATGAGAAAATAATGGGTCAAGGCTCCCCACATATGGGAGGGTCGACCCACTATATGGGAGGCCTGACCCACTTTTTTATATTGAACTATTTGTGAAGAGAAATAAAATCAGTTTAAAAAAAATAATAATAATAACTTTATGCTACATGCTTTAATTATTATAAAAAAATATTTTTGAAAATATAATGCTTTAACAAACCTGTTCAGGTGTAATAGCATGTCAGAGGAGAAAAATTTCGTTTTAAACAGGATTTTGTCGGAACAGGTATAATTGTACATCGCGGAAATGAAATTTTAACATTTAAGACACTATTTCACTAGAGACAGGTTCCGTTTTCAGAGGGTTTCATGCATTATAATGTCCGGATTTTGCAGCCACTGTCCCGCTATTTTTTTTTTTTGACTCCTCGTCTTACTTTTTGTCACATTCGACCTGACAACTCTAGTTGTTACATAGTTTGGCTTCATCTCACTCTATTCATTATGTTGAAATTTGTCTACATACCTTCCTAAAGTTTTTCGATCCATGCTACGTTCTTTTGCAGCCGCATGAGTGCTTAACTTACCATTAACATATTTTAACCCTTTCAGAGGCAAAGTACTTTTAGTACTAAAATGTTGAAATAAATGATTGCACCGGAATATAAGAACAAATTTCTTTGGAAATATGAAAAAGGCTATATTTCACATACATATTAAATTGAAAAGATTTTAGCAAAATTCTGGTGCCATTGTGGAGTTTCGGAATTATAATAAAGTGGTTTCATACACATACCACTGCCCCTGAAACGGTTAAGACTGCTGCTTTCGTACTTTCTAGTCTTTTAAACTGTTCCTATTTACCTATTGTAAGTGATATTTAAATGGAAAAATGTTCCTATCAACTTTTGCATTTATATTTCATTATTTTTTTATATAGCAATTTTTTACATCTTTCATTAATCAGTATTAAACGTTTTCTTTTCCATCATCCCATTTTACTGTACCTTTTCAGAATAAATTTGCATTCTTTTTTATAAATAACCATTCATCTTTCATTACGCAGCGTGTATAATAAAAAGATTTTTAAAACCCCTTAATTAACACATTGCCGACGGGCAATTTTTATCAAATCTGAATTTTAAAACAGTAGAAGCTCCTCCCTGTTCTGAAAGTCTTCAGTAAATTGGTGTTCTAGATAGGTTTCCCAAGTTTATGAATCGATAAGTATCTTTCAATGTACGAATTTAATATAAAATGTCTTACAATCTAAAAAAATATGGACAATATGATATAAATGCATTTTCTGTAAGGTAGAAGCCACGCCCTTAATCAATGATGTATTTTAAATGGAAATGAGAATTCTCGTTTCCCGTCGTGAATGTGATAATGGAGCATTGAACATCTTGGTCAACCGTCTCTCACATTGAATGGGTCAAGCCTCCCCACATATCCCTTTTCTAAAGAATAGCACATTGTTATGTTAAGACTAACTTACTGTACAATCTTTATTACTTGAATGAAAGCTCGATATTTCTGCATTACTTAAAATCTACTTACTTAAATTTCTGTGATATATTTTATCTGAAAAAAGCTTACAAAATATTTCTAAAAAACACAACTTTTAGGTTGAAAACACCTCACAATTGATTTTTTCTACACCTATTTCGATTATCTGTATGAAACAGAGATTGTTGTTTGAGCATTCCGGTAGCTTTGGTTGACATCTTTTGATAAAACTCTGAAATTCTTTTAAATATGAAAACTGACGCGTGGGTCAAGCCTCCCGTATGTCAACCCTCCCTAGTCTCCCCTAAATTTTGTAGTAACACGTTTTTGATAAGACGAACTCTACTAATGGATGATATTACTAAAAATATTATCAAGGGATGATAAGAATCGGAGTTGAAGGAAAAATTATCATATTAACATGATTTTGATAAAACCAGCTGTTACAGGAAAATAAAATTAAGAGCCCGTCAAAAGCGGCCAGATAAAATTGTTAAACTGGGTTTACCTCTAATCTTGATTTAGCTTTTGTTGGTGAAATTAGTACTTAATTTCGAAAAATACCTGGCGTGTAGGCTGTGTAGACTGAGCCGGCAGGGATTTTTTTCATGTATAATATCTCATGAACAGTGAATGTTGAATTATTTATTAAAATTTGAATAATTTATTAAATTTTATATTCCTAGATTAAGTTGTTTTTATCTCATCTTAAACCATTTATATGATATAAAAACAAAAATAGCCCAGAAAAAACAACTCATTTTACTTGTGTACGTATGTAAAATGCGTAGGCATTGCAATTCCTTCATATATTCTGAAATTAAAAATAACATCTTCAATTAGAATGATTTTTCTTTTTGTATAAACAAGACTGTTGAATAAATAATATGTTTAAATGCTAAATGTTAAAGAAACTTGACATTTAGTTTTTATCCGATTTTTCAATTCATATAAACTTCACGTTTATTTGGAATTAATTAGTTTCTTGCTGAATCAGAATAAATAAAGGGTTGTGTAAAATGATTTTTTAAAAGTTATGGATTGAAATAAAATAAATGTATATAACTTGTATTACAAAATCAAAAGATACATGATCAAGTTTTAAAAGTATTGAATAGATTTCCAATAAAATAGCTAAATACTAAAACATCATTCCTTCTATTTTTTAAATAAATTAGCGATATAATACCTCAAACAATAAGTTTAAGTAAGGCAATCCCCCCCCCCCCCCCCCCATTCACCAAGCAGGAAATTTTATGGCGAGAGTCAGAGACTCATTTTTATAGATAAAATAAAGAAATTCACAGCCATAACTTTTGAAGTGATTTAAAATTAGATAGCGTTTTATAACGGTATTATTTTATGATGTCATACATTAATCATAATACTCATTTGTTCTACCAATTTATTTACAAACATTAAAACACACTCAGATATCCTAATTTAACATACACCAAAAAATAGTGAAGATATCAAAAAGTTAAAAAATATATATATACTCTGAAACATAAATTTAAAATGGTTTTAAAATGTTTTTTTACCTCTTCTTACAGATAGACCGGGAAGCGGCAGTACAGAGAATCACCTCATCGAGTTCATGCCTGAAATTCCAGAATTAGTTAAAGCTCGATTCACATATTAAAACGCAATCGGTCTGCCAAGTCCTATCTTGGTAGAAAACACCTGAAAACCCGATTTTAGTGGTTGACTCATAGGTTTACCATTGCGTTTTCCTGCTCCCAGTCCTCCATGTTTTCATACCTTTGGGTGCAGGAAAACACAATGATAAACCTACAGGTTAACCGCTAAAATCGGGTTTTCATGTGCTTTACGCCATGGTATGACTTGGTAGACTGATTGCGTTTTAATATGCGAATCGAGTTTTAACTAGTTCTGGAATTTCAGCCGTGAACTGAATCGCTGAGGTGATTCCCTGTGCTGCCGTCTACCGGTCTACGAGGCATCTTCAGTTACTGATGCTTCCGTATCTCTCTCGCTAAGTCATTGCTTTCTAAATTTTCCCTGTCATTTTTCCCTATTTTTAAAATATGTCGCCATGTATTGTCAATTGTTGCGTGAACTATATCATTAACGATTTCAGATTTCGCTGGGATTATTTCAATGGCTTCTTTTATTAATACGTCATTTAAACTATTGTAGTTTGCTATTTTTGCGACATTTTAAAAATCTATTGTGATGGGAAATTTATTATTTAGTCTTGCCATTGCAGTAGAAGGATTTATTCAGTTGTATATCTCGTTTATTATCCTCCGGTATGCTATATCTTTCTCGCAGCTATTAAAGTGTCGTCTTTAAAAATTAACGTTCCGTTGTATAAGCCAACCGTAAAACAAAGCAGATGTATCATTGTACGATATAATCTCTACTGCAATTTTTTTAACTTCTAAGCATCGCACATTTTAAATTTTTAGACCGTCGTAGTGGAAAAAAAATGTACTTTTAAATGCAATTTGTTTAAAACTTGCAACTCAATTTGTTTTTGAGGTATTAATTTTTTTGTAATTTTTAGCGCCATTTATTTAATTTTGGCAACTCAAGTACTCCATTTCTGTAGAAAGTGAAGGAAAAATAGTTAGAAAGTAGCAATTATATCTTTTTGTTGCCATTTTCCCATAAAAACTGAAAAAAATGTAATTAAAGATTATGCCATTTTTAAATATATATAAATGAATGATTTCTGATGAAACAGGGAGTTATTATAACTAAATTTAATTTTAAGTATCTATATTAATATTACAAACAAATGAAGGCATATGAATCATTAGATAGCCGATTTCTTTTGTCGAGTTACTTGAATGACGACATCTTTTTTTTGGATTTGTGTATTATTCAGCGATAGTGACGTCTTATGCGTACTTTACTGTAAATGTTGTTTAATACTGGATCGTAAATAAGGAATTCTTCAGTGGATGCGGATGACGCCATTTTATATAAAATAAAAGCGTGTGTTTTAAGTCTTAAAACTGAAATATGTTTTGTACTATCTATATATATATTTTTCATATATAATTTGTTTTTTCTTCGGGAGCGACACTAAATTCTGAAAAAGCAGAATTGCTGTTTTCTAGTGTTATTTTATTTTGCCTTCAAGTTTCCTTTTTGTCTTTCCTATATATGAGATAGCTTTTCCTTCGTTATTTTTTAAATTGTTTTTATATATTCCTGATGTCTGTAGGTGGGAAATGTTTTCGATGTCTGTTCTAAGTAATTTAAGGATCGGTAGGTCAGAGGTGCAATAGAATACAACCACACAGAAAGTTATTAAATTTACAGATTCAATACCTTTCATAAAAGGACATTCGTTAAAACTAAAAAGAGAATGTAAAAAACTAGGAATGAATATCCCAGACCTACCTATCTTTAAAATAATCAGAACACACTTCGAGAAAATTCCATAGTTACAGATATCAGGAATATATAAAATCAATTTTAAAAATAATGAAGGAAAAGATATCTCATATATAGAAATGACAAAAAGTAAACTTGAAGACAGAATAAAATAACATAAAAGAGATATACAACTGAATTAAATTACGCATTAATAAAAGAAGTCATCGAATTAATCGCAGCGAAATCTGAAATCTGTAATGATATGGTTCACCCAACAATTGACAATAGATGGCGACACATTTTAAAAATAGGGAAAAATGACAGGGAAAATTTAGAAAGCAATGACTAGCTAGAGAGAGACGGACACATTAATAACTGAAGATGCCTCGGTAAGAAGAGGTGAAAAAACATTTTAAAACCATTTTATATTATGTTTTAGAGTATACATATATTTTTAAATTTTTGACATCTACACAATTTTTTTTTTTTTTCGTGTATGTTAAATTAGGATATCTTAATGTGTTTTAATTTCTGTAAATAAATTGGTAGGACAAAGTAATATTATGATTAGATAGCTTTTTTCATTTCTCGATAAATGTATTGCTTCTTGAGTTATTGTTGAATCATGTCGATCTTTCTCGGGGTGTTACAAAATGTTCGTTCAAAACGCTAACTTTGAGAGGACTTTTAAAAATTTCTTTGCCTTTATCAAAAAATCGAAAACGCCATTTGATTTCATATTTTTTAAATAAGAGTACCAACTAATTCTATGCGCGCACGAATGTCAAGAAATACAGAGATGAGTCATAAAGTAACCAGTTTTCATTTGTGAACGGTCGTAACAAAGGTTAATGCTTTTTGTGCATACATTTTTACCTCAAATCTTATTAGCCCACGTTATGCTATTTTTTTCTCCCAGCTTATTTTGTCTCCAATAAATACCGTTACCTTGTATAAGCCAGCCGTAAAACAAAAGCCGATGCTTCATTGTGCGATTAAATACTCTACAGCATTTTTTAAAACTTCTAAGCATCGCCCACTTTCAATGTTTATACCGTCGTATTGGGGAAAAAAAGAACTTTTTAATGCAATTTGTTTGAAAACTGCAACTCCATTTATTTTTGAAACATTAATTTTTTTGTAGTTTTTAGCGACATTTGTTTAATTTTGGCAACTCAAGTACTCCATTTCTGTAGAAAGTTAAAAAAAAATAGTTGGGAAATAGTAATTATATCTTCTTGTTGCCATTTTCTCATAAAAATTGAAAAAAAAAGTTAATTAAAATACGTGCTATTTGAGAAAAATATAAATGAATGATTTATGATAAAACATGGAGCTGTTATAAACTATATTTAATTTTAAGAATCTATATTAAGGCAAATGAAGTCATTTTACATAAAATAAAAGCGTGTGCTTTAAGTCTTAAAATTGAAATATATTTTGCAGTAGAGTCCCGATTGACCGAGTCCCGCTTAACCGAGTTATTTTCTTCTGGTGGACTGGTCGCTTCTATTATTATGAAACAGCCATTATAAATGAAACGCTAGGTAAAAATGAAAGAGCAGCCGTAAAAAGTTAGAACTCTGATTTTCTGGTCAGAATGGGAAAAAATGGCCATAATTTTTTTTTTTTCAAAAAAAATTCCATTAAAAATTTTTTTTTTTTTTTTTTTTTCATTCTGACCAGAAAATCAGAGTTCTAACTTTTTACGACTTCTCTTTCATCTTCACCTAACGCTTCATTTATAATGACTGTTTCATAATAATAGAAGCCACCAATTCACCAGAAGAAAATGAAGTAATGAAAATGTCGGGGGCGACACTAAATTCTGAAAAAGCAGAATTCCTGTTCTCTAGTATTATTTAATTTAAATAGTCTGTTTAAAAATAATCATTAGAAAAAAAGTAAATACTAAAAATAGATATCTGCATGACGCTACCCAGTTAATGTAGCAAGCTTCCATAAGTCACTCAATCTAAAATGAAAATATGCAACAGCATATACACCTTTTGTAAATACTGAGTGTATGAGGTTCAATCTTTCATATCTGAGTTCTCACAGAATCAGAAAATGTCAATATTTGTTACAGTCCACCGACGAAAACTTCGCTCATGAAACCAGTAACGCAAATTTGCTTGAATTTATTCGTTAAATTTTTTCGTTAAAATTAAAGATATTTATTCGAGGAGGAGATCACTACTAGCAACCAGCACTTTTTGATTAAATACAGTGAACTTCCATTAGTACGGATTTCCAAAGGTCGGCTGCTTTAAACGATGTAAACATTTATATGGTATAAAAACAATCCCTTTAGTTGAGTTAATTGAATTCTGTTTTTTAAAGAAATTAAACAGCTTAGAACTTTATGCTAAAAGAAACAAAGTTCTTTTAATTTAGCATATTTAGAGAAAAATATAAATTAAAAAGTCCTTCCGGCCAGTGCCGGGAGGAAGAGGTAGCTTTCATAAACTTTATTTAAAAAAAGCCAACTTATATCATGCAAACACACGAAGCTCAATTTAGTGGAAACCGAATATAGGAGATTCAATACCAATTTTTATCAATATAATGAATGAGAATTTCGCGAAATTAGTCAGCTTTATCCAAGCTGCTTTTCTTTAAAGTAACTTATATTTGGCTGCCAAATTCGGCAATTTCTTAAAGTGCCTGTCATTTTAAGACAACATGGTGGATGAGGCTAAGCAGTGAACTTGGTCGAGACCTTAGTAATTGCTGTGCACATGCTCACTCACATCGGAATCGGTTAATATATACGAGTGCTGTCGCATGCAAAAATCAGATTTTTAAAAATGTCACCCACAATAGAAATTGAAACTGCTATATCTGAGCCATTTTTTAAGGTAAAGACAAACAAAAAATGCTCCTGAATCCTTATATCAAGATCAAATACTTAGGAAAGAAACCTTTTTCAATTTCTAATTTTTTTGCACCTCACTTTAAATATATATATTTTTTTTAATTTAATGGTCGCCATTTTGAAACAAGATGGCTGATGAATCTGGCCAGCGAACTTGGTCGAGGTGTTGATGTATACTATCCACATGCCTTCTTACATCGAAATAGGCGAATACGTGTGTTATCGCGTGACAAATACAAGATCGTTTCAAAATGTTAGCCATGCTAGAAATTCAAAGTGCTATAAATCAACCATTTTTTAAGATATCAACAAAAGGATCCGGACAGCAAAACTCCGGAATCTTTGTATCAAGGCCAAACACATAAAAAAAAATCTTTTTCATTTTCCAATTTTTTAATACCTCATTTTGAATTTTAAATTTAATTTTTTTTAAATGGCAACCCTTTTGAAACAAGATGGCGAATGAAGCTGGCCAACGAACTCGGTCGAGACATTGGTATGTACTATGTACAGACCAAGTTAAATCCAAATAGGTTCATAAATACGGCTGTTATCGCGTGACAAAAATCAGGTCGTTTTAAAATGTCAGCCACAAGAGAAATTCAAATGCTATTACTCAGTCATTTTTTTTTAGATATAGACGAAAGAAAAACTGTTCCGGAATCTTTGTATTAAGGTCAAACACATACAAAAAAAGTCTTTTTCATTTTCCAATTTTTTGGTATCTCATTTAAATTTTTTTATTTTTTAATTTTTTTAAATGGCCGCCATTTTGAAACAAGATGGCGGATGAAGCTGGCGAACGAACTCGGTCGAGATATTTGTATGTACTATGTACACACCAAGGTACATCCAAGTCGGTTCATAAATACGCCTGTTATTACGTGAGAAAAATCAGGACGTTTCAAAATGTCAGCCACGCTAGAAATTCAAAATGCTATAACTCAGCCATTTCTTAAGATATAGACGAAACAAAAACTGCTCCGAAATCTTTGTATAAAGGTCAAATACATAAGAAAAAAATATTTTTCCATTTTTAATTTTTTGGTACCACATTTGAAATTTTAAATTTTTAAAAAAATTTTAAATGGCCGCCATTTTGAAACAAAATTTTGGATGAAGCTGGCCAACGAACTCGGTCGAGAGATTGGTATGTACTATGAACACACCGAATTACATCCAAGTCGGTTCATAAATACGCCTTTTATCGCATGACAAAATTCACGACGTTTCAAAATGTCAGCCACACTAGAAATTCAAAATGCTATAACTCAGCCATTTTTTAAGATATAGACGAAACAAAAACTGCTCCGGAATCTTTGTATAAAGGTCAAATACATAAGAAAAAAATGTTTTTCCATTTTTAATTTTTTGGTACCACATTTCAAGTTTTAAATTTTTTTAAAAATTTTAAATGGCCGCCATTTTGAAACAAAACGGCGGATGAAGCTGGCCAACGAACTCGGTCGAGACATTGGTATGTACTATGTACACACCGAATTACATCGAAATCGGATCATAATTACGGGAGTTACAGTGTGACATAGGTCAGATATATATATATATATATATATATATATATATATCAATTTTGAACAGAGGGTGGTTTTCGGGGTCTGGGGGTCATGATCGGTGAAAATATACCAAAATTTTTTGAAATCGCTTTCCTCCGAACGGCTGCAATAGGTAGCTTTTTTGTAAAGAAAGCTACCTAAAATATTGTTAATTAAAAAGAACTACACTGTTAAAAATCTGCAATAACTGTGTTGTCTTTCAACCGTTTGCAAAGATAACGTTTATTTAACCATATTATGAAGTATATCTGGTCATATTATTGACCATATTATGGTCAGAATAAAGTTAAATTACGGTTATGTAACTGTTTTATAAAGAAACGGTCGTATGATTGGACAGCTTCCTGCTAATTTATAACAGTGTAATTATTCAGACCACACAAAATACACAAATAAATTGCAAGACTTACATTATTTAAATATATTTAAATTGTTAAGTCACTTTATACGCATTGTTCTGGTATTGTTTTCTGATCTCTGCGAACAACGCCAAAATTTGCTCTGTTACATCATATTTTGATTGGTAATATCGGTGAATGTTGGAAGCAATATTTGAAGCTCTCACATTGTGGTTTGTGGAATTGTAAATATTTCAAATATTTCTAAATTTTAAATTGTTACCTTTGATTAGAATAATTTTCTCTTCGTAAATAAATAGTACTGTGCCGTTAAAATAACAATGCCGTTTGAAAGCGGGAGATTAATTCTAAATGCCATTTCAACAATATCTGAGCTCTCAAAAGGATTTGAAACACAAGTTTATTTAAAATAAATACAGTTGTTCTTTTCGAAAATAAAGGAGGATAATAACCTTTCGTAGGTTCTTGACTTGTAAGGAACTGAAATTAAATATATTTTCTACTGGTGAATAATAAGTAAGATAAAACTCTAAATGATAAAATATTTTCCTTTTATAAATTATTTGAAATATAATACTATATTCACCTGTGTTTGATTATGAGGGAATAACTTTTTATTCGTAAATTTTTAAATCGAAATATATGATATTATTTTAAAATGTTTTAAGTATTACTAGAAAATAGTAAATGGAAGTAAATAAATGTTTTAACAGAGTTAGTTTTAAAAACTTTCTTATCTCGCTGAATCTGGAATTACCAGCTTTTCTTAAAATAACCTTCCTTTTGCAAATAAACACGACAGTCCGTAGTTACGCAGTTTGGTTAAAATATTATATAAAATCTGTTGTTTTAGTGATTATTGAAGTTATGTAAGAGTTTGAATTTCATGTTTATTTGGAACTGATATGTTTGCGTTGTCAGTAAAATAAATGGGCATTTATTTAAATGACCAAAAAGTTTTGAAGCAACGAAAACTGACTGCAGGATTGGGAAGCCAGATATTAATTTAGACTATTTCTTCTTTTTGAATTTATTTATTTGTGTTTTATAGAAATAAAAAAATATATATTTGTTAAATTATAAAAATAAATAATTAAAGTTTTCCTATTGTATGACAAAATTAATCTTGGAAAACAAGTTTTGCCACGATTTTAAAGTCCGCGTTTCATACATATGTATAACTAGCTAAAATACCCGGCGTTACCTGGAACTTTAACAATGTTTGTTTTGAAAAATAAACGATTGCGTGTTAATTCTCAGTCTTTTTTTTTCCCTTTTAATCCGAACGACAGATTGCCTACTTACTTAGTAAATATAATCTGTGATCTGGATTAAGAGCAAGATTAAAACCTTTGATGAAAAGTTGTTTCCGAGTATTTTGTTATTTAAACAATTTTTTCATAATTGAAAAAAAATTGAAAGTACAAAAATTCAATGAATTTTATTTAAAAAAAATCTTAAATCTTTATTTTAGTTATTTACTAAGAATAAGCTCTACGGACCTAAACTTTTGTGGAAATTCTAATATACACGCATACACACACTTATATATAGGGAATAGATTTAAAAATGGCGAAAACAAATTCAGAGAACCTCAAAATGTTAAAATATGCCAATACTTGCTTAACCTGGTTTTTATCCTGTTTCAATACGTTTTTTCAAACTCATATGACGTTATATGTTTACCTGCTGACGTCCATTATATTGCCAATATGACGTAATATTCTCTTTCTTTTAGGTAGCTTTCATTACAAAAAGCTACCTTTTGCAGCCGTTAGGAGGAAAGCGATTTCAAAAACTTTTGGTATATTTTCATCGATCATGACCCTCAGACCCCGAAACCACCCTCCGTTCAAAATTGATATATATCTGACCTGTGTCGCACTGTAACTCTCGTAATTATGAACCGATTTCGATGTAATTCGGTGTGTACATAGTACATACAAATGTCTCGACCGAGTTCGTTGGCCAGCTTCATCCGCCGTTTCGTTTCAAAATGGCGGCCATTTAAAATTTAAAAAAAAAATTAAAATTTGAAATGTGGTACCAAAAAATTAAAATTGGAAAAATATTTTTTTCTTATGTATTTTACCTTTATACAAAGATTCCGAAGCAGTTTTTGTTTCGTCTATACCTTACAAAATGGCTGAGTTATAGCATTTTGAATTTCTAGCGTGGCTGACATTTTGAAACGTCCTGAATTTTGTCACGCGATAACAGGCGTATTTATGAACCGATTTGAATGTAACTTGGTCTGTACATAGTACATACCAATGTCTCGACCGAGTTCGTTGGCCAGCTTCATTGCCATCTTGTTTCAAAAGGGTTGCCATTTAAAAAAAAATTAAATTTAAAATTTAAAACGAGGTATTAAAAAATTGGAAAATGAAAAATATTTTTTTATGTGTTTGGCCTTGATACAAAGATTCCGGAGCAGTTTTTGTTTCTGAAAATTTTTTCTTTTGTTTATATCTTAAAAAATGGTTGAATTATAGCACTTTGAATTTCTAGCAGGGCTAACATTTTGAAACGATCTTGTATTTGTCACGCACTAACACACGTATTCGCCTATTTCGATGTAAGAAGGCATGTGGATAGTATACATCAATACCTCGACCAAGTTCGCTGGCCAGATTCATCAGCCATCTTGTTTCAAAATGGCGGCCATTAAATTAAAAAAATATATATATTTAACGTGAGGTGCAAAAAAATTAGAAATTGAAAAAGGTTTCTTTCTTAAGTATTTGATCTTGATATAAGGATTCAGGAGCATTTTTTTGTTTGTCTATACCTTAAAAAAGGGCTCAGATATAGCAGTTTCAATTTCTATTGTGGGTGACATTTTGAAAAATCTGATTTTTTGCATGCGACAGCACTCGTATATATCAACCGATTCCGATGTGAGTGAGCATGTGCACAGCAATTACTAAGGTCTCGACCAAGTTCACTGGTTAGCCTCATCCACCATGTTGTCTTAAAATGGCAGGCACTTTAAGAAATCGCCGAATTTGGCAGCCAAATATAAGTTACTTTAAAGAAAAGCATCTTGGATAAAGCTGACTAATTTCGCGAAATTCTCATTCATTATATTGATAAAAATTAGTATTGAATCTCCTATATTCAGTTTCCATTAAATTGAGCTTTGTGTTTGAATGATAAAAGTTGGCTTTTTAAAAATAAGGAATATGAAAGCTACCTCTTCCTCCCGGCACTGGCCGGAAGGAAGTTTTTTTTTTTAATTCGTGAAACAATTAATTTCATTTTCATTTTTTCACGTGGAAATCTTGCAATAGAAATGTTATGACGTAATATTCCGTCTTTTTAAAATTTGTCCAGCTATTTATTTCACTTCATTTTCATGTGGAAATCTTGCAATAGAAAAGTAATTGTTGTGGTAAGAATTTTATAGTGATTTTCTAATTGTTGGTAACAACTATAACGAAAAACGTTTAAATTTGATAGGAAATTGATGTTAAATGGGTGTTTTTTTTAATAATTAAAAATTAACTATAAATTATTTCGATTCCGGATTAATTCAGTTGCCTCGGCCGTGTTTTAATACACATGTTGTAACATTCCACAATTCTGGCTTCCAAACTGTGGATTTGCATAGAATTACAGACAGGCAAATTTTCATTTTTATATATTAGATTAAAACTCTTATTATAAATGTTAATACCAACTACACTTCGTAACCTGAAATAACAATAATGAAAAAAAAAATGACCAGAAGACAGGCGGCATGGTTAAAGAATGCACAGTAGGGCTAAAACTCGTTTTTACGCATACAAAGCCCCCTTCAACTTCCAAGACCAAATTTAAAATTTTCAAATGATTCAAATAGAAAACAATGCACAACGAACTACTTCCCTAACTCATTTCATCATTCAACTGATTCAGGCCATTTTTAGCTTTTAAAACTGAATTCAGCTCAGTTCGATATTTACTTCCCGTATAAAATTAAACGTCATTCTCTTTTCAAAGTTCACAGGGTAACCCTGCATCAAAGCCTGATTATACAAGTTTATGATTTCGGCAATCGGATCGTTAACCCCTGAGCTCAAAATTTCAATTTCACTTAAACTGTTCATAAACACATTTCTGAAAACTGGAGTGTGCTATACATTTGAATCAAAAGCAAAAACCTTTATTGAAATATGTATGAAAATCATTTAAATTCATCCAAATTAAGCTAAAAATTGCCAAAAATGAAAAAAAAATACACTGCAGGATGCCTTTGAACACGTCGAAAAAGTAAAAATATCACTATGTTCCAAGCTTCAAAACTTGCGTAATAAGTCAAAATTAAAAATCAAACTTCATTTAAATATAAAGCTCATATTTAAATTTATACTTAAAAAAATATATATATACGTACTTGTAAATTCATAAATAAAAAGTCCTTCCGGCCAGTGCCGGGAGGAAGAGGCAGCTTTCATATTCCTTATTTTTAAAAAGCCAACTTATATTATTCAAACACACGAAGCTCAATTAAGTGGAAACCGAATGTAGGAGATCCAATACTAATTTTTATCAATACTAAATCATTATGAATGACAATTTCGCGAAATTAGTCAGCTTTATCCAAACTGCTTTTATTTAAAGTCACTTATATTTGGCTGCCAAATTCGGCGATTTCTTAAAGTGCCTGCCATTTTAAGACAACATGGTAGATGAGGCTAACCAGTGAACTTGGTCGAGACCTTAGTAATTGCTGTGCACATGCTCACTCATATCGGAATCGGTTGATATATACGAGTGCTGTCGCAGGCAAAAAATCAGATTTTTCAAAATGTCACCCACTTTAGAAATTGAAACTGCTATATCTGAGCCATTTTTTAAGATAAAGACAAACAAAAAATGCTCCTGAATCCTTATATCAAGGTCAAATACTTAAGAAAGAAACCTTTTTCAATTTCTAATTTTTTTGCACCTCACTTTACATATAATTTTTTTTTTAATTTAATGGCCGCCATTTTGAAACAAGATGGCTGATGAAGCTGGCCAGCGAAATTGGTCGAGATATTGATGTATACTATCCACATGCCTTCTTCCATCGAAATAGGCGAATAAGTGTGGTATCGCGTGACAAATACAAGATCGTTTCAAAGTGTTAGCCATGATAGAAATTCAAAGTGCTATAATTCAACCACTTTTTAAGATATAAACAAAAGAACAAATTTTCAGAAACAAAAACTGCTCCAGAATCTTTGTATCAAGGCCAAACACATAAAAAAATCTTTTTCATTTTCCAATTTTTTAATACCTCATTTTAAATTTTAAATTACATTTTTTTTAAATGGCAACCCTTTTGAAACAAGATGGCGAATGAAGCTGGTCAACGAACTCGGTCGAGACATTGGTATGTACTATGTACAGCCCAAGTTACATTCAAATCGGTTCATAAATACGCCTGTTATCGCTTGACAAAAATCAGGTCGTTTTAAAATGTCAGCCACAATAGAAATTCAAAATGTTATAACTCAGCCATTTTTTTTAGATGTAGACGAAACAAAACCTGTTCCGGAATCTTTGTATTAAGGTCAAACACATACAAAAAAATCTTTTTCATTTTCCTATTTTTTGGTATCTCATTTTAATTTTTTTTAAATTTTTTTAAATGGCCACCATTTTGAAACAAGATGGCGAATGAAGCTGGTCAACGAGCTCGGTTGAGTTATTTGTATGTACTATGTACACACCAAGGTACATCCAAATCGGTTCATAAATACGTCTGTTATCACGTGGCAAAAATCAGGACGTTTCAAAATGTCAGCCACGCTAGAAATTCAAAATGCTATAACTCAGCCATTTTTTAAGATATAGACGAAACAAAAACTGCTCCCGAATCTTTTTATCAAGGTCAAACACATAAGAAAAAAATATTTTTTCAATTTTCAATTTTTTGCTACCACATTTCAAATTTAAATTTTTCTTAAAATTTTAAATGGCCGCCGTTTTTAAACAAGATGGCGGATGAAGCTGGCCAACAAACTCGTTCGAGACATTGGTCTGTACTATGTATAAAGGAAGTTACATCCAAATCGGTTCATAAATACGCCTTTTATTGCGTGACAAAATTCAGGACGATTCAAAATGTCAGCTTCGCTAGAAATTCAAAATGCTATAACTCAGCCATTTTTTAAGATATAGACGAAACAAAAACTGCTACGGAGTCTTTGTATAAAGGTCAAATACATAAGAAAAAAATATTTTTCCATTTTCAATTTTTTGGTACCACATTTCAAATTTTTAATTTTTAAAAAAATTTTAAATGGCCGCCATTTTGAAACAAAATGGCGGATGACGCTGGCCAACGAACTCGGTTGAGACATTGGTATGTACTATGTACACACCGAATTACATCCAAATCCGTTCATAAATACGAGAGTTACAGTGTGACATAGGTCAGATATATATATATATATATATATATATATTGATATATATATATATATATATATATCAATTTTGAACGGAGGGTGGTTTCGGGGTCTGGGGGTCATGATCGATGAAAATATACCAAAATTTTTTGAAATCGCTTTCCTCCGAACGGCTGCAATAGGTAGCTTTTTGTAAAGAAAGCTACCTAAAATGATAAGTGATACATGATACATGATAATAAGAAAAATAAATCTTGCGATCATGATAAAATCTGAAAATATGCATATAAAGCGGAAATTTTGGTGAAAATAAATACATAATAGTGTTACCTTTATACTAAAACTCTAATATTTGTAAAAAATGTTGACTAAATTAAAAAATTAACAAAAAGTTAATAATTTTCGCTTTAAATTTTTTTTTTCAAAGTACAAAAACAGAAAAAAATAAAATCTTACCTTTTTCTGGTTTTAAGTTGTAGATAACACAGAAATGAATATGTGGAGAAAATTTCTTTTGATTACCACGCATAGTTTTTTAGTAACACTGCGTGCAGTATCAAAATTCATCGTTTTGAATAAACGCAACGCAAAATTTAATTGTTTTAATAAAACTGCCATAATTAGTAAACTAATGGGAATTTTTTAATGCGGATTTTTGCACATTGTTCAAAAATGATTACGGAATCAATATATAAAAAAAAAATTCGAAAATTTTGAAGCTTTAAAGGTATCCTACCCCCCTAAAAGGCATATAAATACCTTTATTCAGATCGACATATGTTTCATCGCACAAGCGACGACATTCTCAAGATTTTTGTTGAACAAATATTTTCGCGAATTTTTTTAAAAACAAGAAACTAGTTTCCTGTTTTTAAATATTTTTGGGAAAATATTTGTATTAATGAAGATCTTGAGAATCTCGCCGTCTGAGCGGCAAAACATATGTCGCTCTGAATAATATTTATATGACCTTTAAGGCTGTTCTCAACTGCTCTGCTCAACAAGCGCAAAACGTTTTGACATAGTTACAAATCCATTTTTAAACGGAAAGATAAAATTGGAAAGCCTGACTATGGAAGCGATTCGGAATCGAACTGTGTTTTCCATTTTTTGATCCATATTACCTATTGATTTATAAGCGATTTTGATCACGTGGCACGGCATTTTTCTCCCCTTACTGACTGGATTTTCTGCTTTCGTTTGGATGTTCGGTTCAAAATGTCAACTTTGACAGTATTTTCTGAAATATCTATTGCGTTTACAAGAAAACAGAAAAAACAGTTCGATGACACAGTTTCTGAATAACAACACCTTCTAGTTTCATGCGTTTCCGAACAAAAATGAATTAAAACTTATGTCAGAAAGTTGACACTTTGGATTTGAGAACAGCCTTAAGTGTATTTCTTTATCATTTTTAGCAATTTTTAGCTTAATTGAACCAAATCTTCATTATTTAAAAATCGAAATAATTTCTCTCGTCATAAACCTTGTAACAAAATTGTAATTTTTCTAATTTTATGTTTACATCAAGATAATTTATGTTTTTGCTATCCCTTGATGAGAAATCTAACTTTAAAATATTCGGATAAAAGACAAAATCAAGATTTGTATTGGCATTATTTAATTTAACTATTAAAACGTCATTAATGTATCTGTATCATAATATGTCACAATTTAAATTATTATTATTTTTCATATATATGTAAGTAGATATAAGTAAAAATTGAACTGCAACCCTCCCCCCAAATAGGGATTCAAAGAATCTGTTTATACACTCTACTTCCCTTATGCAGGTAATCCTCTTGTACCACAAACTCAAACAAATTCAGAAACGAATCTTTATCGCTATCTTTATTGTTATTTTTATTATAAGATTTTATAACCTTTTTTTTTTAAATCCAGTAAGTCGATGCTGCTATAAAGGTCTGCAAAATCTCATGCAAACAAACTTGTGATATTTTTTAGTTATTTTCAATTTATCCAATAATACATATCTGTTCTTTATAATAAATGTTATATTTTACTCCCTACTTTATCATACACTCCAGGTATATATATATATACATACTAAAGGGCTCTGCCCCCTGCAAGCTACACTCGTCAACCCCCGTTCAGACACCACAGAATCTAAAAACATGCTAATATGATGGGTTTTAAAAATATTAGAGAAGATTGAATTATACTGAAAAAAGCTGTGCAGATCTCCCAGTAAACGGGTTTCCATTCAATTCCATTTGATTGCAAAAATTTAAGGCCAAATCAGTTGCTGTTAAGACATCCAATGTCGTTTTTGATTAAAGAGGATCAGTTAAATATTTGAAAAGAAGCTAAAATAAAATGAATTAAGTATACTGAGTCTTTGTCTACCGCTATTTTAAAACAATCTCTATGACAATAGCCTAAGTCATGTGTTTATCATCAACAGTTCCGGGCGGACCACTTCGCTTTTTATACTCTAGGAGCCATTTTGGTACTTTAATGTTAGCCAAGTACAGGTGATAAGTGTCCAAATATTATTCTATCGCCATCATGTCATGTGTATTATAATAGTTCAAGTCATCAAATGCCATAATCAAATACTGTCTGATCCCTTCGCTTTTCATTTGAAAGTTTGGCACAGATGTCATATATTGGCGCGATTATTTTTCCGAAGCCAATTTGGGGAAAGCATCAACATCCGTCTTACCATATCAAGCAAAATAACGATTCTTTGACGCCAGTTATGTACCCGTAGCGTATATGACATTGACGTCAGGAAAAAATTGCGCCAATATGGGTCCGTATATGACATCTGTGCCAAAAGATTTCCATTTTGATTAAAAAAATCATTTTTTTAGAATAAAACTACACAAAAGTTGCCATGGTCGCAAAGGATTCTTGGTACTGTTACGCTAGCCGGGTGCAAATCTCGCTAATAGCTTTTTTTCAACTGGCCAGAAAGCATTTTTTTTTTATTTTTCGAGTGGTAAATTAAAGCATTGATTTGAAGTTGAAATTAAATGTCATGGTTTGTTGCAATATTTAATATTTAGCCATATGTCATATACGCACCCGCAGGTATGGCGTGATTTTTTTTTTTTTTTTTTTTTTTTTTTTTTTACGAAAATTTGGCGAAAACCTCGTTTTCGAATATCAGTTACATATGCATTTTTGGTACTACTTAGTTATCCCGTCGACCAAAAATCTATCGCCAAACTATAAGATTAAATGCCATAATGATTCATCGTAAATGTCACATTCACTTGACTTTAAGCAAGTTACACGTGTTTACGTCATCAAGTGATTTTTATTTCGACGTTTTATTTCTATATTTATTAATGTTATACTAATTTATTTGTTCTTTCGTTATTTAAAATAAAAATTACGTCAATTTGTATAATCTGGCGAGTGTTTTGGCGATTTATATAATTTGGCAAAACTGGTCGACGGAATAACTAAGAAGTACCGTATTTTGTAATTATTTTCTATTATTTTCAAAAGGAAATAACAAAAAAAAATAATTGATAGAACTAAATAATTCCTATAATTTAAAAAACGAAATAAAAGTAAATAAACATTTATTATTAAATAAACAACAATAACCGGGTTACCATGTCAATCAAAATAATGCCATTTTGGCGCCAATTAGATACCCCGGTGCGTATATGACATCTGTGCGTAATATTTTTCTTTTAGTTTTGATTAAAAAAAAAAAAAGAAGTGAAAGCCATCAATTTTAAATGTTTCAGTGGTACTTTTCCGTTATACGGGCACCATTGTCGTCAAGCGTAATAGCTGGCGTAAAATGAAAATCATGTGACCTTAAACATTTGAAAAATAAATGAAAATACATTGTCGATAGTAAAGTGAGCATTTAAAAAATATAAAATTTGGAAATTACAGACTTTTTGAACTATTTTGTTAAACCACAAAAATATACTTAAAATAAGGGAACAAATAACTGTTATACAATAAATTAATAAAATAAAACTCATATTAAACTGCTGGCATAAAATTAAAAACCCTTTTCATGATCAGGGTTGAAATAATTGGCGCATTAGCATACATTCTGGCATGGTGTCCGTATAACGAAAAGTACCGTTTCAGTTTTAAATGAAAGTTTTGTAGTTTAAATAAAATGAATGAAAGGATTATATTTTAAATGAAATTAATGAAATATAAAAAAAATGCGACGGGAAAAATGTTTGGCGATTTATCGCCTGCATCTCGCTAACATAAAAGTACCGAATTCTTGATTTCTCTATCAGAATCTTTCGATTTAACGAAAGATTGTTCAAGTAAATTGAATTATGAATAAAAGTAACATGATACATTTCTTAACATACATTTAAGGGATGCCAAACTGGTCGCCAAATTAGTTTAAAATAATAACCCTTTCTAGAATATGAAAAAAAAATATCTGTTATGATTTGAGTTGCCATCATTAGAGAAAAGTATATAAAATTAGAAAAAAATTAATATTTCGAAAACTAATTCGAATTTAAAAATTCTATTACCAGCATTGAGATCTGTGGATTAATATGGATTTTTGGTGTTAATTTCATCGCAAAGTATTCCATATTTTAGGAGAAATCGCCGTGTAACATGATCAGTTGTTTAATCAGTCGTTTCATAGAATCGTTACATAAATTCGTTTCAATTCAGTCGTTTCATAATATCCGTTTCATTAGAATTTTATATATATAGGGTAGATATAAAATGATTTTCAAAAAAGTGTAAAACAAACAAGCCAGTGCATCAGGCGCAACGCAGTTTCTTATATGCACTAAGTAAATATAGCTCTATCAAAAATACATGAATTATGAAATCTATGAAAAAGACGGTGCAAAACAACAATAAAACTAATGAACATTAATAACTGAAAAACAATAAACAAACGGCTCCTTGCTCGTCTGAAAGAGGGAGGGGTCAAAAAACAGGTACCAAAAATAGAAATTGAATCCTCACAGGTTTCGCAAGATATGGCCAACCCCCATACTCCAAAAGTGTAAAAAATCATCAAAGAAATTTAAACTTTCAAAAACTTAACGAAACAAAACTTCTATAAAAACATAAACAACCAACCAATTCAAAATCAATAGAACTGAATTTAACTTATAAAACATAATCAAATAAAAATTCTTATATAACTAAATCATTAAGTTATTAAATAATTAAAAACATTGAACATGTGAGAAGGCCATATCCCCACCTTGACCCGTGAAGACTTAAAAAACTTGATACCTTTAAAATATCCACTACGCAAATTATTAAAAAAAAAAAAAAAAAAAACAGAAATTACATAAACCCAAGAAAAAAATCTCTATTTATTCCAAGCTCCTCCTCAATGTAAAACAAATCAAATATATATTTCAATGTATCATAAAGTAAATCTATGGGTATATTAGAAAAAAAGATTTTCAAAATCAAAATTATATATAAATTAGTAGGCGTTACGGACCTTTTTTTTAATTTTATTCAAAAACTCATTACTATTGTCAATAAACCAAAAATAACTAGTATTTCTATACTTAAACTTCAAAAAACAACAAATCCGCTTCAAAAACTCCTGTAACTTAACATTTAAACTTTTATCAATACCTCTTGAATTACGACAAATGAATCTGAATTTAATAGGTAATTCTTGTAATTTAGGAGTCAAAAACAAAAATGGAAAGTATGATAATTATTAATAGCAAAATTATATGAATACATTTTTCTAGCCTTTTTGGTGTAAGCATTAAATTTTTTAGCAATAACAGTGTGACTTAATTTACATTCCTTATAAAATTTACTATCATTTAACTCATTCTTAACTTTGTCAATATAAAAAAAGCTTTCATATAATTGCATACTTTGAAACCGCTTTGTCCACTGGTACTATTACAAAATTCTTATGCAAAAACTGAATATAATTTAAATCCTCTTTGCTAAGACTATCATAAACATAATCCTTACTGTTTCGTTCACTATTAACAAACAAATCAAATTCCTTCATTATATGCCACTCCCATTCAAAAAAATATTCAAAGGGGTGTTAAATTTGTAACATAATTGCAAAATGAATTTTTTCAAATCCCTCTCAAAAATCGGAATAGCTGTTCTCTTGCCAATTGTTTTATTTAATCTAAAATTAGTACCCAAGCCCATCATAAAATGAAAATTTTTGTTCTGTATAATATTTAAGTTACCAGTAATAACGTGTTTATGGAAATCATCAATAAAATCTAAGAAATCTGTATCACATTTACATGTTTTAGGAATTTCATCAGAAAAAGCAAGAGATCTATAACTGAACAATTTTTTACTAAGAGGAATGTTATATTTATAAGCAACAGCAATATCAATATCTCTAAGAGGGAAAAAGGTGTCATAATATTTCAAAAATCTTTAATTTTAAAATTATCGAAAGACTTCTGTTGAAAATTCAAAGTAGAGAAAACCCTGTCAGTCTTAGAATCAGAAAAATTCTTTAATCTAAAATTGATAAATTCACAAAGCAGTTCCCTAAAATGCAAATTAGAAAATTTAAAAATTCCACAAGACTTTTTAATTTTATTTAAAGTTTTAAGCTTAAGAGTGAAAACCGCTTTTTTTACAGTTTTAATACTACAATTAGCAATAAAATTTTTCTCAACATCACAAATCCACTGATCTGGCACTAAACAATTTAATTTACGGGACGATACATGTGAACCTCTCGCATCTCTTTTAATTATTTTCAAATTGTTAAACAAATTCAAAAAACTATACACATTATCAATACTTTTTAAATTATAAGCATTCAATACTGTATTAAGGCCATAAGGATACAAAGTTCTATGCTTCAAAATGAAGTCATTTTCTATTTTCAAACGTTAAATCTGATTTTCAATATGTGCCAAAATTTCAATTAAAATGTTACCAAAAGAATGCAATTTAAAATGTAAAATTTCAAAAGATGGATACTGTAAATCATCATTATTGACATTAGACCTATGATTGTTAATACGAACATTTAGAGAACCGGAAGTTTCACCCACATAAGCTTGAGAACAAGTTAGTCATGTAATTTTATAGACAACTAAACAATAATGGCACTAAGCAATTTAATAGTGCCAAATAAATAACAATTAAACAACAATGTAAATAGCAATTTTTTAATGCCAGATGAGTGGATTTGTGATGTTGAAAAAGATTTTATTGCTTCACTGTTAAAAATTGTGTGCTACTTTGAACCAAAATTTGGCGCTTGGTAGCTGCCACCATGAAGTAGTGAAATCTCGTTCCAAGATTTGGAACTTCGGTTAAACCATAGTTCCATTTTTTCGAATAAGATGGTGAAATCTCGTTCCAAGATTTGGAGCTTCTGATGAACCATCCTATAGTGACAGCTAGTGAAAGCTGCTGAGCACCAAATTTTGGTTCAAAGTAACACGAAATTTTTAACAGTGAATTGTAGTATTAAAGCTGTAAAGAAAGCGGTTTTCACTAAGCTTAAAACTTTAAATAAAATTAAAAAGGCTTGTGGAATTTTTAAATTTTCTAATTTGCATTTTAGGACCTGCTTTTTGACTTTATCAATTTTAGATTAAAGAATTTTTCAGATTCTAAGACTGACAGGGTTTTCTTTACTTTGAATTTTCAACAGAAGTCTTTCGAAAATTTTAAAATTAAAGATTTTTTCAAATATTATGACATTTTTTTCCCTCTTAGAGATATTGATATTGCCGTTTCTTATAAATATAACATTCCTCTTAGTAAAAATATTGTTCAATTATAGATCTCTTGCTTTTTCTGATGAAATTCCTAAAACATGTAAATGTGATACAGATTTCTTACATTTTATTGATGATTTCCATAAACACGTTATTACTGGTAACTTAAATATTATACACAACAAAAATTTGCATTTTATGATGGGCTTGGGTACTAAGTTTAGATTAAATAAAACAATTGGCAAGAGAACAGCTATTCCGATTTTTGAGAAGGATTTGAAAAAATTCATTTTGCAATTATGTTACAAATTTAACACCCCCTTTGAATCTTTTTTTGAATGGGAGTGGCATATAATGAAGGAATTTGATTTGTTTGTTAAATGTGAACTAAACATTAAGGTTTATGTTTATCATAGTCCTAGCAAAGAGGATTTAAATTATATTCAATTTTTGCATAAGAATTCAGTAATAGTACCTGTGGACAAAGCGGCTTAAAATTATGCAATTATATGAAAGCTTTTTTATATTGACAAAGTTAAGAATGAGTTAAATGATAGTAAATTTTATAAGGAATGTAAATTAAGTCACACTGTTATTGTTAAAAAAATTAATGCTTACACCAAACAGGCTAGAAAAATGTATACATATAATTTTGCTATTAATAGTTATCATACTTTTCCATTTTAGTTTTTGACTCCAATATTTCACAAAACATCTATTAAATTCAGATTCATATGTTACACTAGATTAATATTAACACAGTTATTCTAATTGGTAAACAAATCCTATTAGATGTAAATTTCCAACTGGGCGAAAAATGTCCGGGCCAGGATTCGAACCCGGGACCTCCTGGCTGAAGCCGCCAGTGCTCTGCCATCTGAGCTATCCCGGACGATTCTGGTCGAACTTTTTCACCCAGCTAACGTTGATGATTACAGCATCTGGTCTGAAACCTGGTTCAGCTCAACAGAATAAATCACAGGTAATGGAACTCCAGAAATCGCTGGATACGAAATTACACTAGATTAATATTAACACAATTATTCTAATTGGTAAACAAATCATATTAGATGTAAATTTCCAAATGGGCGAAAAATGGGCGTATGTCATAATTCAAGAGGTATTGGTAAAAATTTAAATGTTAAGTTACAGGAGTTTTTGAAGCGGATTTATGGTTTTTTGAAGTTTAAGTATAGAAATACTAGTTCTTTTTGGTGTATTGACAATAGTAATGTGGTTTTGAATAAAATTAAAAAAACTCTCATAACGCAACTAATTTATATACTTTTGATTTTGAAAATCTTTTTTCTAATATACCCATAGATTTACTTTATAATACATTGAAAAATATGTTTGATTTGTTTTACATTGAGGAGGAGCTTGGAATAAACAGAGATTTTTTCTTGAGTTTATGTAATTTCTGGTTTTTTTAACAATTTTATTACATTCAATAGCTCGCTTTTTTACCAGGTATGTGGCATTGGGATGGGTACTAATTTTTCGAGTTCTGCTGCTAGTCTCTTTAACACTTTTCAACAAAGTTAAAAAGTGTTTATGCATTCGGTTTGTCTGGCCGTCTGTCCGTCTGTCCGTCAGTCCGTCTGTCCACGCTCTAACTCCCGTAAATATACTCGGATTTTCATGAAATTGATAAAGGTTATTTAGGGTCACCAAAGCATGTTTCGTATTGTATATTAAGTATGTAGGATTAATCGTTCATTTACAGGGGCACTCAAAAGTATTCCATTACATTATGGTATATGGGGAATAACTCTCGTAAATTTACTCGGATTTTCATGAAATTGATAAAGTTTATTTAGGGTCATCAAAGCATGTTTGGTATTGTATATGAAGTAGGTAGGATTAATCGTTCATTTACAGGGGCACTCAAAAGTATTCCATTACATTATGAAATATGGGGAACAATCGTTTGCAGAGTATTTTAATGACATTATGCTATTTCAAATGTATTGAAAGTGATATACATCACTAAATTTCACTACGATCACGTTATAACAGGACATTCATAGCATTTTTTATTCATTTACAGTGACACGCAAAAGAAATCGGTTACAATACAGTACTGTCTTTGAGTAATAATTGCTGGAGTGCACGGTTTAAAATTCGGTATGCGCTTATAAATTTAATTAATTTTTTGCATCTTATCCGTTATATATAAATTCTATACCTCAAATACAGGGCTGCACAAAAGTATTCACGTACCCTTCTCCTTATTAGAGGAAATTGCTGAAGGTAAATTTTCAACTGAAGTGTATGTAGCTCTTAAGTGAACTAAATTTTGGCTTGCATGTAGCTAATAGATTCAAATCTATAAATCATATACAGGGCTGCAATTCGCATAATTTTTCGATTGTGGATGGGAACAGCTGAAATTGGGTTCTGAAATGTATTATGCGTTTCCATATGGTTGAATTAGACGTAATATTTTAATTTTTTTAACAGTGCAGTTTTGTTACATTATTCTGAATGTGTTGGAAAGTGTTTCATAATCTATGCTTCACGCATGATTTTTTCTTACTTGTTTATTATGAATTTAACTATGTTTTAAACAGTAATAAGAGTTTTGCAGTTTTAAGATATATCGATGATCTAATCGTTTTCGATGACAAACTCTTGGTATCGATTAACGATATCTATCCTCCATGTTTAAAATTAAATAAGACTTCTGCTGATAGTTTACATGTTAATTTTTCGGATTTAGATTTATTAATTAAAGATAATAATATATTAGTTAATCTTTTTCATAAACAGGATTTTTTTAATTTTCATACCCAATCAATGCCGCACTGGTTTTCAAATTCAAGTAAAAGAGTTTTCATCAACATTATTTTGGGGCAAGTTAACTGATTTTATAGGATTTGTAGCAAAGAAGAATTTTTGAGATTTTTAAATTTACTGCTAATCTTTTTTACAATAATTTATTTCCATATCAATTTATTTTTCATTATGTAAATCTGCTTAAAAAGAGTTTTATGAAGTGGCTACAGCTAAGCGGCAAAACACAGTAATGGATACTGATGGAACTGCTTGAATATATGAAAGGTGTGGACTAAAATCTTTTTAAGAACGTCTGCATTTTGATGAATTTCAAATGGGACCTGAGGTGATATGGAATGAATATTAAGAATATTAGGATGACGAAAAGACAAGTCTGGTTGACGCTGGTCTAACTTGTATTATGGCCTTGCTTGCAACTCCTGCTGTTAGAGAGATGTGGAGCGTAGTGGATATTTTAAAGGTATCAAGTTTTCAAGTTTTCACGGGTCAAGGTGGGGATATGGCCTTCTCACATGTTCAATGTTTTTAATTATTTAATTACTTAATGATTTAGTTATATAAGATTTTTTATTTGATTATGTTTTATAAGTTAAATTCAGTTCTATTGATTTTGAATTGGTTGGTTGTTTATGTTTTTATAGAAGTTTTGTTTCGTTAAGTTTTTGAAAGTTTAAGTTTCTTTGATGATTTTTTACACTTTTGGAGTATGGGGGTTGGCCATATCTTGCGAAACCTGTGAGGATTCATTTCTATTTTTGGTACCTGTTTTTTGACTCCTCCAACTTTCAGACGAGCAAGGAGTCGTTTGTTTATTGTTTTTTAGTTATTAATGTTCATTAGTTTTATTGTTGTTTTGCACCCTCTTTTTCATAGATTTCATAATTCATGTACTTTTGATAGAGCTATATATATATATATATATATATATATATATATATATATAAATATATATATATATATAACCATTATAATCCATATATATACAGAGTTGAATTTCTTTTTAACAAAGTCCCTTTTTTACGAAGATTTCTATTTAACGAAATTTTCTGCTGAACCTTGACATTGAACACCATTAACATGTAAATTAATCCCCATATATTACGAAAAATATATTTTATTTAACGAAGGTAAGTCCACTAAAAACAACTGAATTAAATACTGACGATGACATATTTCAAAGTGTAATAAAATGTAGTGAAAGAACTACAGCGAGAAACGAAAGTGATAATGAAGAAGAAATTGAAAGACCTTCAAAAGAAGAAATGCTAAAAGCCTTTGATTCAGTAAGAGGGGTATTCCAGTTTTACACAAAATGTTACAGATGATTTTTCGGATATTTACAAAAGTGCGAAAATTTTAAAGTGGACTTTTTTAAAGTTAAGGGTTTAATATACTGAAAAAAAAAGAGAGAAAAGGTACGCTACGCTTTAGTTTTTATTTACCTGTGTGTGTTTTTAGACATTATTCTAATTAAATTATTCTCATGTGTCTGCATTGCATTAAAAAAAAAAAAAAAAAAAAAAAAAAAAAAAAAAAAAAAAACATTACTACCCGAATTAAAATACATTTTTCAAAATATTTCCATTTTATGTGTATTTTTCATTTTGTAAATGCGTATTTTATTATACAAATTTCATGAATTTAAGTTGATTTCTATTTAACGAATTTTCTTCATAACGAAGTGCTTAAGTGAAACGATGAGACTTCGTTAAATGGAAGTTTCACCGTATATGCAGGGTCATCGAAAAATAATGTCTAGATTTAAAAAAATCATAATATCGAAACCTTTTATGTTAAATGAGTAATTCTTTTACTACACGATAACTGGTGAACGCAAGTTTGGTTTTAGGTCACCTGAATTCGTTTGCGTTTCTGTGTTATGCGCAAGTTAGTTGCTCAGTCGTCAAGGTCAGCCGACGGCCAGACTGTAGCTGCTCAGTACGATGTTGACCGTGCAACAATAAGCTCCGAAAAAGCCGCTGTACACTGACTATTGACTTCTACTCCACATACCAAATCACGCACTGTGCTTTTTGTTGCACGGCCAACATCGTACTGAGCAGCTGCAGTCCGCGCGTCGGCTGGCCTTGACGACTGCGCAACTAATCCGCGCATAACACAGACACGAAAACGAATTCTGGTGAACTAGAACCAAACTTGCGTTCACCAGTTATCGTGTAGTAAAACAATTGCTCATTTCACATAAAAGGTTTCGATGTTATGATTTTTTTAAATCTAGGCATTATTTTTCGATGACCCTGTATATATGTGTGTGTGTCTTTTTCAGCTTAGTACGTTGTCTGTCAATTATGCATGAAAAACTAGTAAAAATTTAAAAGAAATTGAAATTCCATAAAAAATTATATCTTTTGTTATTATTTGAAATAATTTGCGAATAAATTGCGAAAATACTCTGAAAATCACAATAAGATATCGCGAAAAAATTTTAAATCGCTGCACAAATTTCGAAAAGAGAAAAAAATATTATATATTGTGTTCGAAGATTGAAAATTGATTCCTTTAATTCCTTTAAAACTATATAATACTACTTCCTTTAATACCGTAATTGGATAAAAGTTTCAAATCTAATTCCTTTGACCTGCGGGCTCTCTTAAAATTTATGTTTGGGAAAGCATGCTAAGCACTGTATCATGTCGCTTTTATTCATAATTTAATTTACTTGGATTCCCTTAAATATAATTAATATAATCCCTTAAGTTAATATTAGTTTTTGTTGCATTAAAATATCTCAGTTTGTTGATTTTCTGTATACAAATCTATGGGAATTAGGCGAAATATTACAGATATCACCAAGTTGGCGACAAACTTGGCGGCATTCGGGGACAGAACTGAGTCCCCTCTACGGTAACCCCCTTATAGGTATGGAGATGCATTAAATGTTGTTCAATAATCGCATAAAAAATTCCCTAAAAATTCAAAAATCGCTGTACGAATAAACTTTTTGGAAAAAAGAACAAAATTTACTATATTGGATTAAAAGAAAGAAACAGTATTATTTTCACTAATGGGGAAAAATCGCGTCAAAACTTTAAAAAGTGAGTAGTATGATGATGAGTACGAGTTCACATGAATAGTATGTCATCAGGAGACAATTACATTTATTGAATCATGTATTCTGAAATAAAATTGTGCATTCTCGTACCAATTTGTTTCATCTAAAACAATCAACTACCAGTTAAAGAAAACTTAATTATTTGCGTATATTAAACGAATAGGCATTGGGAATCTTTCAAATGATTGTACATTTCTAAATGCCATCTTTCATTACAATAATTGTTTATTCGCAAACAAATAAGGGTCTTACCTATTAAGTAAAAATGAATTTTAAAAGCTGGAGGCTAATGATGAATGGCATTTTAACTATATTTAAACTTTCAAATTGATTTGAATGTTGTGTTTAGTTTTAATTAATTTTGTTTGTTTTACAAATTAAAATGAAAGGAAATGCGGTACTTTTAAATTATATTTTTGTGTACTTTAACATTTTTGTAGTTATAACTGTCTCTGACAAACGTAACCTTTAAAACTGAGCAAAGTATAGATAAAAATCAGCGAAGAATATTATGAAATTTTGTAAAATAAAAGATAAACAATAAGACAACAAAGGATCTAGCCGGATAAGCATAGCAAATTGGCCCCCACGGCCGATGTTTGAAATAACATTTGCGGTAATAGGCTCACCATGAGAATACAATATAGAGTGTCTTTAGCCCTGACCTTGAACTGCCCTTGAGATAATCAGGGAAGTTTGCGCCGGCGCTACTATTTTTCAAATACGTTTTTCTCAAAAAAGTAAAAAAGTTTAAAAAAAAATGAAACCAAAGCCAATTTTTGAAGAATATATTAGTTTGCATCATATATTTTTTTTCACATTTTATACAAATTTTAACATAGAAAAATGAACAAAAATATTTTTTTGAAAAAATTATTAATGTAGCAATTTTATGCTAACACCTACCAAAATATTACAGAATAATGCTAAAAGTATGTACTTTTAAGAAAAAAAATTTCGTTAAAATTGAAGATGCGCTTTTTGAGTTATAAAGAAAATAATGCTAGCAACTTGCTAAAATATTCGTAACGTTCCCTGTTTGCATTTGCAGAAAAACGCTACTGTCAATGCATTGATCAATTCGTGACATATCCACTCGGGCAGGATGCGCATTGTGCCAAAATAAAAAAATGTTTCCATAACATACCACTTCCCTATAGGTTTGTTTCGTGTTTGTAAATAATCTCTTATTTTGGCGTACTGCGCATCCTTCTCGATGAATAATATCAAGGAATGACAAACAAATTGGTAATATTTGCCTACCATGATTTTCACGTAGAAGAAGGCTATGGGGCTGTACAGTGTACATATATAACGTATAACTTTAGGGAGGGGGAGGGCATGTGTGTGTGGGGGGGGGGGGTCTGGCACTTGACATCAGAAGATACCTATTTGAGGAGGGGGTGTTGTGATTTGATATCGTTATCATTTTTTATCAAATCAAAATTTAATTTTTTGGTATCTTTTTCTTTACATCTGTAATCTTATTTTTTTTTAAGTCTGTTTTCTTCTTTTTATGAAAATACAAAGTTATTATTAAAACCATATTCAATGTTTATAAAACATTTCATTCCAAAAAATGGAATAACCCAACATTCACCATGAATATTCTCCTGCCATATTGGTATATAATTCGTTGTTAGAGAAACCAGATTCAAAATGATACTTGATATTTTTGCTAGTAAAAGATGGGGAAGAATGTTCTCCACCTGTTTTGTTTACAAGAACTTCTGTTTAGCCCCGTGCAAGGGCGAAGTGCAGAAGACAATACTTACTGTTCAATGCATTATGTAACAAAGAGCTATTATTAAAAACTTTTAAATAATAAGTATTTCTTTAAAATGTTATTTGATGTAAAATTATTTCTCATATAACAGTGATATTTTATGAATTTTCTCTCTTTATTTAAATCAGTAAAAAAAGCGAATAAAAAATGTACAACCATACATGTATGTCATTGAAACGTATAAAAATTTATTAAAAAGGTAAAAACAAATGTAAAAATAAAAAAAAATTAGACATTGATAACAATATTATTAGGGGGAGGTATATTCGAGAAACGATTACTTCTGATATCGAAAGGTTGGTAGAGAGTCCGAAATTGCCAAAAAGTTGATAATCTGATATATTTACACCCCTTATTCAGCTTCACCTGCACAATCGACTAGACCATCGACTTGATATTATTACGCGAGAAGGATGCACTGTACGCCAAAATAACAGAATATTTACAAACAGGAAACAAACCTCTAGGGAAGTAGTATGTATGGAAAAATTCTCTTATTTTAGAACTCTGCACATCCTGCCCGAGTGGAAATGTCACGAATCGACCAATGCATTAATAGTAGCGTATTTCTGCAAATACAAACAGGGAAAGATACGAATATTTTAGAAAATTGCTAGCATTATTTTTTTATAACTCAAAAAGCGCACCTTCGAATTTAACAATATTTTTTTTCCTTAAAAGTACATACTTTGAGCATTATTCTGTAATTTTTTGGTTGGTGCAAGTATAAAATTACTACATTAATAATTTAAAAATATATATTCATTTTTCTATGTTAAAATTTGTGTAAAAATATGAAGAAAATATATGATGGGAACTAATATATTCTTCAATAATTGGCGTTGATTTCATCGTTTTAACTTTTGTACATTTTGAGAAAAAGTATTTGAAAAATAGTAGCGCCGGCGCATACTTCCCCGATTATCTCAAGGGCAGTTCAAGGTCAGGGGCTAAAAACTCTCTATATTGTATTCACAAGTTGAGCCTTATTACCACACATGTTATTTCAAACATCGCCCGGTTAGAGCCATTTTTGCTATGCTTATCCGGCTATACCCTTTCTTTCTGTTTAGCGGCTTTTTAATAAATACATCTTTCATTTTTAATGTCATGTTTGATTACAGAGAAGAAAGCTTATTTAATCAAAAATATTTAGATTAAATTGTGAGTTCTCTTTTAACATTTTGTAAAATCTAAAAACAATCAAGTAAGAAATAAAATGGTAAAGACAATTTAAATTTTGAATGCGTACAGAGGGTGTTTACATATATTGGGAATCATTTTGGCAACAAAAATAAAATACATAAATTAAATCCATTATTTTTTAATATATTCTATCTTGTAGCCCTTGTTGTGGACTATCGTTTTGTTAGAAACAACTACTACAAATTAATGGCGGAAAAGAGCATACGCAGATCGAATAGCAGCACTCGCCTCTGATTAACCTTGTCTTAACAAATAAATAAAACTATGCTATTTTGGATGATAATGGCGTTAACGTGCTGGAGGATAATGATAATTGATGCTTAATCATATTTTATTCAAAAAATGATGGGCTTTTTTAATTCGTGTTTATTTGGAATTAATATAGCTTTTTACGTTTTAAATAAATAGAAAGCCATTAAAGCAGACTTTTAAATTTCTCAATTCCTACAATAGTGAAAATAAATTTCAAAAACAAAGAAAACTCAAGAAAAAAACAAGAAAAGATGCTTTCAGCTTTTGTAATATGAAAGATTAAAGCTGAGAACTTGTTTCTATACATAATTTATCTAAAGAGTGATTATTCCATTGGTAGTGGATTAACAGAGGTACATTTTTATTTAGTCTAACATGTATCGCTAACCAGTTGTACGGACGGTCTGGATTCTCATTTTTAATTATTTGTCAAAGAAAATCAAATCTTAGCAATAAATATTTTGAAATACATGTTTATTTGGGATTAATATAGCTTTTGTATTTTAATTAAATGGTAAGCCATTAAAGCAGGCTTATGAAATGTCATATATTTGAATAAATTTCTCTATTCCTGAAATACATTCATGTCCAAAATTAAGGTCACAAACATAAAATCTGTGAAAACTCATGAACTATTCACTGTGTTGCCACGAAATTTGGCACAGAAGTATATTACAATGGGAGAAAGAATATAGCAACATAACAATATGGTAAAGATTTTAATTGTGAATAAAGAAACAGGGTATATCAAAAAGTGATAAATCATGAATCAGACATAAAGCATTTATCTCGGGAAAAGTCTGTCTAATATGAAGTGTGATCACCGTGCCTGCTATACAAGCTTCACAGCGAGCTCTCATACTGTTTATGAGGGTGTCAATAAATATTTGGAGCAACGAAGCACATTCTTCCGAAACCGCGGCTTTTAACTCCTGGTGGGTCCTGGGAAGGGAGTTACGCTGTACAATGACTCTTCCTAGACCATCCCAAACATGTTTCTTAGGATTGAGGTCCAGAGACCTCGACGGTCAATTCATACGGCGAATACCCTCTCCTTCAATAAAAACAACAACAATATGAGCTCTGTATGGCTTCGCAGTATCGCCCATATCGTCCATAAATATGAAGTCCGGGCTTACAGCACCCCGGAACAACCTAACAAGACTTCAAGGACCTCATCCCTATAACGATGTGTGTTGACAGTACCCGCATGGAAGACGTGCAGTGGTATACGACTGCCCAACATTATGCCGCCCCAGCGAAGGATTCCTTTGCCACGAAATCTATCGATTTCTTTTACGTAGGAGGGATGATAGCGAGTTCCCCGTTCTCTCCAGATGAAGATTCGACGAGATTCTTTGCGTGTTGAATCTCGACTCATCACTGAAAAAATATGCCCCCATTCTTGTAGTGTCCAAGACTGATGTCTTAGGCTCCACAAAAACCGGACTCTCCTGTTCGATTCAGTGAAAGAGACACACACGACTGGACCCCGGGTGTTAAGAGTGAGGTCCTTGAAGCCTATGTGAGGTTGTTCTGGAGTGCTGTAGCTGTAGGCCCGGACTTCATGTTTATGGACGATAATGCGTAGCCACACAGAGGTCACATTGTTGTTGATTTTCTTGAAAAAGAGGATATGCGCCGTATAAATTGCCCCTCGAGGTCACCGGACCTCAATCCTATTGAACATGTTTAGGATGGTCTAGGAAGATCCATTGCACAGCGTAACCCCTCTCCTTGACCAGCCAGGAGTTAAAAGCAGCGGTTTTGGGAAAATGGGCTTTGTTGCCACAATCATTTATTGACACCCTCATAAACAGTATGAGAGCTCGTTGTGAGTTTTGTATAGCAGTGCAAGGTGGTCACACTCCACATAAGTCAGACTTTTCCTGAGATAAATGCTTTATGTTTGATTCATGATTTAAGACTTTTTGATATATCCTGTTTCTTTATTGACAATCAAAATGTTTTCCATATTGTTATCTTGCTGTATTCTTTCTCTTATTGTAATATAACTATGTGCCAAATTTCGTGGCAACACAGTGAATAGTTCATCACTTTTCACAGATTTTATGTTTGTGACCTTAATTTTGGACATGAGTGTAGTGAAAATAAATTCAAAATAAAGAAAACTCAAGAAAAATTCTAGAAAAGATTTTTTGAGCTTTTGTAATATGAAAGATTAAAGCTGACAACTTGTTTCTTTCATAATTTATCTAAGGAATGATTATGCTATTGATAGTGGATTTGAATTAATGTAGCTTTTATGTTTTAACCTCTTGAGACCCATGGAAAGCTATTAAAGCAGAGATGAAATTTCATATATTTAGATAAATTTGTCAAGTCCTCATATACTGAAAATAAATTAAAAAACAAAGAAAACTCTAGAAAAATTGGAGAACACATGTTATGAGATTTTGTATTATGAAAGATTAAAGCTGCGAACTTGTTTCTATACATAATTTATCTAAAGAGTGATTATTCCATTGGTAGTGGATTAACAGAGGTAAATTTTTATTTAGTCTAACATATGTCCCTAACAAATTGTACGGACGGTCTGAACTCTCATTTGGAATTATTTTCCTAAGAAAATAAAATCTTGGCAATAAACATTTTGAAAAACATGTTTATTTGGAATATAGCTCTTGTGCTTTAAAATAAATGGAAAGCCATTAAAACAGACTTTCAAAATGTCATATATTTGGATAAATTTGTCAAGTCTTGAAGTAGTGAAAATAAATTTTTAAACAAAGAAAACTTTATAAAATTCTAGAAAAGCTGTTTTGAGCTTTTGTAATATGAAAGATTAAAACTGAGAACTTAAACGCTTGTGAAAACGTTCTGAAATCTCATTTTTATTTTTTTTTTTGTTGAAGAAAATAAAACCTTGTTAATGAATACTTTGAAATTCATGTTTATTTGGAATTAATATAGCTTTTGTGTTTTAACCCTTAAATACCTGATTTTTCAAAAATCATTGTAATAATGTTTTTCGGCTTTCAATTTTAAAATAAATCATGGGAAAAATACTTTAAAAAATCATATTTTGTTTTAAGTATGGTTTACGACTAAAAAACAGTTTGTTACTTATCGGCAATACTGGTATTTAATTGAAAAAATAATTTTCCTTCATAAAATTCTATAATATTAAATCTACAAGAATTTTAGGAACTATAATAAGAAATAAACTTTACTTGCTCACTGCAAAACAAAATAGGGTATTTCGCAAGCTTCCAAACAAAGCAAAAAGAAAAAGTAGCAACAATTGAAAAAATAAATCTATCTTTATTCTTAAACAGCACAAGTGTTGCCATTTACATGTTGAAAATCGATTTAATAATATTTTCAGAATGTATTTTATTGGCAACATTAGGCATTATAGCTTCAATATTATTCTAATAGTATTTTAGAAGCTTAAATTGGGTATGTTGCCGAAAAGCAACACCCGGCATTTGAGGGTTAAATAAATCGAAAGCTATTAAGGCAGACTTATGAAATGTTATAAATTTGCACAAATTTATTAATTCCTTAAATACTGAAAATAAATTTCGACACAAAAAAAGCTCTAGAAAAATCCAAGAACAGATGTTACGAGCTTTTGTATTACAGCGTGTACGTAAAAGAACATCGCAGTTTCAATCATATATTATAACAGTTTAATTTAGACTATTTACATTACAACAAATCATGTATCAAATTGAAGGTAAACTAACCTACTTTTTCTTACAAATGTTCAATATGTGCACCTTTATACGGCACATATCCAACCTAAAACCCTTCTTCTCACACTTCGGTCACCAAGTCCGGAGTCATGAATAGCAATAACCTCTTAAATTCTGTGTCACAACTCTGGCAAATCATTAGGAAGAAGCGGAAAGCAGACACGATCTTTTGTAAGTAAAGCCCCAAGGAAAAAATCACATGGCTCTAATGGTTTTCAAATCTTCAACCCAGCAATAATGCTTTACGCTCTGGAGTCGCCATTTTGAGAATGTGGCACTGCAAGCAAGTCGATAGCAAAGCAGTACTCGCGCATGTGCTTATCTAAAACTGTTTGAGTTACTCTTAATTTATGACCTTGAACCAACACTCTACAACGCTTACAGTTGAAACTATTAACATTTATAACTGGGACATTCTTTTATATGGGCAGCACCCTGTGTAAAAGACTGAAAGTAAGAAATTATTTCTATTTACAAACTATTTGAGACGTGATTATTCCATTGGTATCGAATTAACAGAGGACATTTTTATCCAACCAATGGTACGACATTCAGAATTCTCATTTTTAGGTGCGTTCGTAGTCATATACAGTCGAACCTCGTTATCCCGACACTCTAATGACCAGAAAAAAATGTCGTCATAAGTTAGATCATAAGATGTTACAGACTTTCGAACAGAATGAAATTGATATGCCCTTATGAAGTACACTAAAATATACATTCAGTACAATATGCGGTACAAAAAATATTTATAAAACTAGTTATAGCACGAACGCACCTAATTTGCCACATTTGACGTGCAATTTCCAACTTGTTATTTGTATGTCTAAGAAAATCAAATCTTCGCAATAAATAAATAAATATAATAACTTGCGTGACTAAAATGAGATGGCATTTTAAACCTTTGCTATTACTAATTGCATTTTAAAATATCATCTGTCATTAGAGTAATTTTCCCTTCGGAAATGAACAAAACAGAATTCTGAAGCATTTGTATTGAAATGTCATTTAAAGGCAAGAAGTTAATAATGAATTACATATCTCATCCGTTAAACAGATTTCAATTTCAGATTTATTTAGAATTAATGTGGTTTGTAATGGTTCAGTTCAAATTAAAGAAATCTATCATTATCAGACTAAATATGAATTTGATTTTCTATTTTTTTAACTTTTCCATTTATACTATTTTAAAAAATTTTAATGGCATAATTAAACATTTGAAAAATATTTTTATTCTACAATTAGTTTATGCTTGCCAATTTTAAAGTCATTCTGATCATAAGTTTTGCAATTAAAATTATTTAACGTTTGGATGTTCTAATAATAAATTATTTTTCATACAGTGGATCATCTTATAAAGAAACTGAAGAGAACGTTAAATAAATGTTTAATTAAGAATTTATATTTTCTCAAACAAAAAAATACTGTTTTCCACTCTCTGTTCCATACAACTAAGCAGTGATACCGTTTAAAAAACCATGTCAGATTCTATGAAGAATAATAATGTTAAAAAATTACCAGGTTTTATAAAAAATTCAGAATAGTATTGAAAATAATTATAATGTGTTCTTCCAGCACTAAGGTATACATATATATACTATATATACTATATGAAAGGATAAAGATTAACCTTTTTTAAAAACTTAAAGCTTTTAAAATTTAAAGTTTAAAAGTAAAAGTTCAAAATTTAAAATTCCCAATTTTTATCTAACTTTGAAAGGCCGTATTCTAAATCTGATTTACCCCTGTTAACTTTGTTTTCAAGCATACCATTTATCACTTTCATGCTTCAAATTTGTTCGATCTTCAAGAGTAAAAACGCTGACTTGATGCAATTCTCCGTTCTTGTGGTCAGAGCTAAAAGCCCAGATTTGCCAAACCCATCATAAAAGTCATAGTGCTCGGATATTTTTTAGCCTATTAAATGAGATCACCTTCAATTTCTTTAGTGTCGCATTCTAGCAGAATATTCTATATTTAAGATGGGACATAAAAAAATCTGTACGATGGAGTGCTAAAATAAACAGCGCCGCTCGACCTAGCATTGTAGGGAATTGGGGCACGATAAACTTTCAACTCATCTGGGCCTGATTTTGGAAAAGGAACATAATGTAATTAAAAGGGAGAATAAACCAGGTCCCAACAAACTTTCTATTATTTTATTTGACCCCTACGGGGAACGTGCCACCTCTACAAGAAAAGCAATGCAATGCTCGATCAACGGGCCACGAAGGATCGCCCGAGCCCGCGATGATGAGATCCCCGTCGCGGGACAAGCCCCGTCGCCTCCGGATTTCTTTCATACGTAGTAGGATTCAAATGTTCCCGGACTGACTCTATAACTGTAAAAATATTACCAATTACATTGCTGAAACACATCTGCCTTCGAAATAAGACCCTTGCGCAACAATACACATTTGCCATCGCCTGTAAAGGTCATCGAAGCTCTTCTGGAATCCATTTTTAGCCATGTCCTTTAATCCAGCCTGCGATGCACTTTTTTACTTCATCTGAAGTTTGAAATCGACGATCATGCATGTTAGGCGAAGACCAAAAGGCAATTCGAATTGAAGTGGTGGGAGGCTTAATCTCGGCTGTTGACAAAGATCCTTCCCTACTCTGCAGAATTGTTACTGGAGACTGGAAATGGTGTTTTTTATACGATCCGCAATCCAAGAGAGCATCGGCAACTTGAAAATCACCACGGAAGAAGAAATTCCGCCAAGATCGCTCTGAAGGGAAGGTCATGCTAGAGGTATTTTTCGATATCCAGGGCATTGTGCATCTGGAATTTATCCCTGAAGGACGCACTGTCAACAAAGAACTCTATGTAGACATCCTGCGTCGTTTGCGTGAGTCGGTCCGGAAGAAGAGACCAAAATTGTGGGCTGAGCAGTCATGGGTGCTTTTGCATGACAACGTTCCTGCACACCGATCCCTAATTGTCGGTGACTTTCTTACGAAAACGAAAACAACTGTTTTGCCACATCCTCCTTACTCCCCTGATCTCTCAACCTGAGACTTTATCCTGTTTCCTGAACTGAACGTCGCTTGCAGGGTCGTCAATTTCAATCTTCAGATGAAGCTAAAAGTGCATCGCAGGCTGAATTAAAGGACATTGCTAAAAATGGATTCCAGAAGTGCTTCAATGACCTTTACAGCCGATGGCAAAAGTGTGTTGTTACGCAAGGATCTTATTTCGAAGGCGGATGTGTTTCAGCAATGAAATTGGTAATATTTTTACAGTCATAGAGTCAGTCCGGGAACTTTTGAATCCTACCTCGTATATACAAGTTATGAGTGATAAAAGAATTGTTGCGAAACAAGATGTGCATGAACAGAATTTATTAACGTAATATAAAATTATTAAGTCTCATATGGGGCATTCTCACAATCTTTTTACTTTCAGGAATAAAAATCTGGTGAAATTAAACTTGCTAAAATAACATTTTAATCTAATAGACTTAATGATTAAAAAAAAATAATAATTAGCAGCGAAATTTTTTTATTTAACTGAGGTTTAAGTAAAACTTGCGAGTTTAATTTTCCTTACCATTTTACCACTAAAACTTTTTATTTTCTTCTAAATTTTTACTTATAATGAATTTGCATAGTACCCACAGGACATTCAAATAAGAAATAATAACAATGTAGTATTTTTAGTGCAAAAGTTTGGTATAAAATTGTCTTAAAGGGGTGTTAAAGAAGGGACGGTAGGGTAAAAAAGAGGGGAAGGTATAGGAAAAAAGGTGCGTAAGGGGGAAAAAAAAAGGATGGTAAGGATGGAACTGTAATGAAAATTACCACCTATTTTTAGGCAAATCATGTTAAGACTAAGTGATAGCCACAATGTTCATTTATTTTTTGAAACAGTTATTTACATTAGATTAAAATTTAAAAAATAAAAATAATTTACCTCGAAAAGTGCAGGAATAAACCTTGGGAACGGTATTACCAATAAATCCACAATGCTTGAAATTGATATTTAAATGCTGATTTAAATTCTGCAGTAAATTTCCTGTCAAAGAATTTTTGCCATTCTTTCTTTATCATACTTCTGCATGAGAAAAAACTTGAAAAAAAAAATCTGTGGCTGCATCTGAAGTGATTTTCTGTATAATTTTAGAAGAGGAACGGTAAGGAATCTAAAACTCAGTGACAGAGTTAAAAAAATAATAACAACCGTAAAAATGTGTGCAGGTTAATTTGCTACATATTTATATAAAACAATAGTCCCAGTTTCGGAAAAAAATTACATCGAATTACTTTTATTGAAATGCTTTTATACAGACAGCTCGAAACTTAAAAATCAGCATCAGGGACACGAGGCGGTATAGGAGTTTCCTGGATATTTCGACCCCCAAACATCGTTCAAAACTTATTTATCTCGTGAATATTATTATGCAGTCATGCAATGGCATGTTCCCCATCCCCATTATATGAAATAAAAAAAAAACCAAGAATTTGTACTAAAATAAAAATTATTATTCAGGGACATAAAAGTTAAAAGATTGTGAGAATGCCCCATATATTTATTAATTTTTTTATTATTTTTTTAAATAAAATAATCTTTTAAGAAATTTGAAAACTAAATTTAAACTTCTCACCTTTATGTAGTAAAAAAGGGGAAAAAATTATCATCTCTTTGAATTCAGCAAAATTTTATTTAAAAATATAGAATCGGCTTTAAATGCATTTCTTAAATCCATTTATATATAAATATCAAGCCTACAAAATTCAAATTCAGACCGTCGCGCTATAAGGATGCCAAATAAACTTTACTTAAAAGAGGACAGTATTTAATATAAACCCATAGTTTGTTCAATCTCATCGATGCTGGAATGCTTTCGTTTCGTATTTGCTCCAGGGTTGGTGGCTCATGAAAAATGTTTCATTATGTGGTGCGGTTGCAGCCTTGCCAAGAGATAAGAGTGAGAAGTGCTGGGCTTCGTCTCGTCCAGGTATCTCAGTGGTAGAGCACTGGCGCGTAATGTAAATGAACTTGGCTCGATCCAAGGCTTAGGCAGTTTTTCACTCTGTTGGTTTTTCTCCTCTGAAGTAAGTCTTATAAAAATTCCGAAATTAAAAATTTCAAACATTTACTATATTAGGCTAAAAGATTGAAACGGCATCCTTTTATTAATAAGGAAAAATCGCCGAGGAAATTGAAAAAATGCTAAGAAACACATAAAAGTTCTAATCAAAAGATACAAAATCGGACTTCGAGGTGCATAACTACACATATAGAATTACCATCCTGCCAAAATTTGTAGATGCGCGTGCAGCAGTCTCTTTAGAACACAGCACACCAACTTCTTAGCTTATTATTATAAGATAGACAACGAATAATTGGTATTGGGTACATTTATACATAACATGAGAAACTTTCCGTTAGTTTGCTTATATAAATCGTCAAACATGAAAATATTTTTTCTTTTACTTCAAGTGGAAATTTAACAAAAGTAAAATACATGGGAAAATATAATTGGATTTGAACCAAAGAGTGAAGTTTCATTTCTCGTCTAACAAAAAACACTAAAAAAATTCAATTCCTATAAAAATCTTAGCTACATTGTTTTACCTTACATCTTAAAGAAAAATTCCCAAAAGGGACTGCGTTGTAGCATAGTGTTAAATATCCCTTTAGGTATTTCTCTTTGGCAAATATGTATTCCGGTGAGAAATATAAATAACTTCCAATAGCAGAACCCTTCGTTTCGTTTTCACATTTTCACATAGCATTTGCAAATAAAATCATCGACAATGAATTTTCCGATAAACGAGAGAAGACGTCCGGGATATACGTCAGCTTTATTCTGATTATAGTTATGTTAACGAGAAATGGTATGGAAATTCGATTATGTCCGATACATTCGGTGTAAGATGTATGTTCGTGTAACATTTTGCTGCAGGATGAGAAAGGTTATAATTAGAATTCAACATTATTAACAGAACGTACGAGTATGCTAAGCTTTGATTTTTACCTTGTTTTGCAGTTCGTATCTGATTAAATCTTCGATAATTAATTGTGCGTTTGTTGTGTTGATTTATGTATTTATTGTAACACTGGTAAAAAAAAAGATACTAATTATTTATAAAAGGAAAAACATTACTCAGAATTCAATATTAAAACAAACATCGCTGAAATCAATTACACAAACGGTTTCTAATTACACACAAATTCAAATAATCACAAATATTATTTTATTACCTTTCATACTATGAGTAATATTAGGGATTATAAAATATAATTTTATTAAATGTGTAATAAATTAACACCTTATAATAATATGCTATTTCTAATTGCTAAAAGATATAAGATTAAAACTTTAAAAACAGTAAAAATAGTTTTATTTGTCTGTTTACATGTTTTGAGTCTACCGAAATTATGGCTCGAGCTACTCAATGGTTACAAAAATAGAAATAAACATCCAAGTAAAATAACAAGGATATTTGTGAGAGTAAAATGGACGATTACGTAAAAAATGAATGACGGCCTTGTTGATGTGGCAGAAAAAAATCTTCGACGGAATGACCAGCATCCATTGAAGAGGCATACAGTCGAAGTAAGCTGAACGAGCTCATTACAGATGCGAATGATGGTATGGCTGGTACATTCGTTTCTTCATCCGCGCTGTCTTCTGCTTCTACTGAAGGCCTAGGTTCATCGGAACTTTTGACGTCCGCGACTATATCCGCGATAGAACGAAATTCAGTTGTTACAGCCTGATCGTCAATTTTGACAAATGAGTCCTAATGAGCATTCTTCTTGATGCTGCTTCTTTTCTGCGATGCCAACGTTTTGCAAAGTGCCGTCGACGTCAAAGGCTTTACAGAAGCAGTTCTCAATGGTGGTTGATGTTACGTCTTCCCATGACGCACTCAGGAAATACATGGCGTCCAAGCAGTTAATACGCTTACAGATTGGACAGGACAGATCCTTTTCGCGATGATCCGTTTGTTGTAGATGACGTACAAAGACACGACATTTGTATTTCTTTTTTAGAACATGGATTACACCTTGATCCATGGATTGAACCACACTAGTCACATTGGGTGGTTAAAAAGACTAGTTCGATGTTTCGTAAGCTAGGGATGGGCGAGACAGTTGTCGGCGAGACACAATACTTTCCTGGACTCCTTTTTCATTCGTTCATCGAACTTGCGGATCTACTTAACGAATATATCGCTTGTCATTCATGCTTCAGTTTGTCTTTCATAATCGCAGGGGGCAGATTTTTAGCATTTTTAAAGCAGCGATGATTCCGCGACTTGCCGATGACGAGGGGTTTTAATTTATCCGTTCCGCTCTTATTTGATCCACTTAAAACAGTGATACATTCTTTTTTCAGTTTGCCTCCAGAACATTTCTCACCCTTAAACGCCATTGTTTTATCAGGCATTAATATAAACAAGTTAGAAATTGCACGTCAAACGTGGCAAATGGGGTGCGTTCGTACTATAATTAGTTTCATAAATATTTTTTACACTGCATTTTGTACTGAATGTATATTTTAGTGCACTTCAATAAGTGCATATCAATTTCATTCTGTTCATCATTAAAATTCACTTGAAATAATTTTTTACATTGGCCGTAATTTAACGGAAAACTGTTGACTGCCCCTGTAATTAAACTATGCATCCGATTTTCATAAAATTTGAAACGACTCGACAAAATATTGCAACAATTATATATTTAAAATTCCATACCATTTGGTTGGGTAGTTTTTGCTCTGTTATATGCGGACGGACGGGCTGAACGACGACTATAGGTGCTACGTATTTATATAATTACGAACGCACCTAAAAAAGGCCCATCTCTTCGATATTGTAAATATCGCATCTTGAGTACTTTTTCAATAGCAGGGCGAACACGTTATTTTTCCAACAATTGACATTGTCTACATTTACAGCTGTCGACTGTCCTCATACTTTCCTGTTAAACTAAGCCGCATCTTTGAAGCGCTCTAGTCAACCGCAGCTAGACGTGAAATCCACTACAAGACGTGTAGCAATTTTGTAGGCAGTGATACGTTAGTTGGGATGTTCGTCGATCGGGTTTGGGTGAACCACTCCAGTAAAATCGTCTCCAATTCTTCGAATTTTGCCACATTAATATTCTTTCTGCCAGAGCCTCCAGCTGATGCACTGTTTTCCAGGTTCTGTCTATTTTTTAACAGAGCTCGAAGTGTTGATTAGTGTATTCCCACAGATTTGGGAAAGACAGTCTTGCTTAACATTCGCGGCGTCGTATTTCCTTAAGACATCCAACTTTTCAGTCAAAGAATGTGCTTTTCTCTTTACTTTCAGTATTACATAAGCACCATTTCGTATATTAAGCGGGTTTTTTGACGTCAATGGACAAATTTTCTTCGTATATTAAGCGGGATCGTATCTTATACGTACGTATATTAAGCGGGTAATTTTACACAGGTTTAATAGGCATTTTTCAAGGAACCGAAGATAATTCGTATCTTAAGCGGGCGTATCTTAAACGAGTTTCACTGTATTTTTACTACTTTTAAAGTTTTAATCTTACACCTTTTAGCAATTAGAAATAGTATATTTTGATTATTTTGAATGCATTGTATTAATTCTTCAATATCATTTTTATAATATTTCAATTTCTAACCGTTTTTTTTCCTTTTAAGATATACATTTACCTCCAAAAGCCTCAAAATATTTTTGGTGAAAAAAAAATATGGTGAAAGTAATTTTATACTGTATTATATGTTTTATAAATTGTTTAAATGAAAAGATAGATTCCTAAGAACATCCTGATTGTAAATTGTTTTATAATCTATATACGGCCTATGATTTTCCATTCGTGTTATTTTTAACACATTCCAGCATAGTTAAAAAATGTTTAGAAATTGGGTTTGTCTGTCCATCTGTCAGGCCGTCTGTTTGTTTGTTCGTGCTCTAACTCACGTAAATATACTTGGATTGCCATGTAGAGGAAACCGAGGTAAGATGAAGAGCGGGGCAAGATGACGAATGTCTTAATTTTCCCGTTTTCCACTAGGTGGTGGCATCAACTGGACACTATTGGCTCTCCTATCGGTCGTTTGTTAAACAATAGTATAGAGCCGCTGAAATCGCCATTTTTGTGTTAGTTGTGAAGCTTTGATTGTTTACGACTGCACCGTTATAACTTTTATGCATGTGTAAATAAGTCCTGCTACAGGTACATGTAAGATATATCGTTTCTCTTTAATATTTATGAGTAACTTACTTTAAATACTACCTATTGCCATGAATAAATGTCAATTAATCGCCTTCCTTTATAGCAATAAAAACGAATATTTTTAAACAGGCAGTCCGGGGCAAGATGACGAGCCCCGTGTTTCGGAATTTATTAAACTAACTGTGTTGTCCATTCTATTTAAATCCTGTAAACGCTTGTTTGTCTGTGTATTTGTCCGCTCGACCTTGCGCTTCTATCTCCTCTAGGGCTAAGGGGCGCATCGGATCGGGGAGGTGTCATTCGAAAAGGGGTGACCAGAGGGAGACATTTTTGCCATCCGCTAAGCCCCCCTAGCCCCCCAAAAGAAAAACCCTATCGAGGTCCGTATCTCCGCTTCCAAGCGTCCGATCGGTACGAGGGGGGTACCGTTCGACGGGGTTCACTTCGGGGTCAAGACCTCCCCCCTCCTCAGCTGGTCCTCATCCTCCCAAATAATTCAAATATTATGACCCACCAGCAGAAGAATGGATCCAGTGCTGTAAATGCCAAGAGTGGCGGCATAAGGAATGTTCCAATTATGAAAATTGTATTTTATTTGTGACTATTGTTAGCTGCACAACTAAACAGTTCAACATTATGTTAATCCATTATGCTTAGTCTGATACTTTGTAAGATGTAAAAACACAGTTATCATTCGTTGAACCATGTAACATATTCAAAAAGTAAAATATATTCAACCTTTTTCAGTGTTGTCATCTTGCCCCAAGGGCAAAGTCATCTTGCCGCAGTACTGTGGCAAGATGACGTTTGTTAATGTTATGAAAAAATAAAATTATGCTTTGTTTTTTTATTTGAAAAATTAAATGGTAATATATTTAATACCACAAGAAATACTCTAACAGTTCATGTAAAATTAATTTTACTATACTTAAAAATGAATGAAAACAACAACAAAAATTTTTAACATAGTCATCTTGCCCCGATCTACCCTAATTGATATATGTTATTGTTGTTCACTATGGCATGTTCGGTATTGAAAATGAAGTGTGTACATATACATTCATAATTAATTTACCGGGCACTCAAAAGTGTACCGTTACATTATGGTATATGGGAGAAAATCATTTACGGTATATTTTTTATATTGCTACACAATTTTAAACATAATGAAATTTATATAAATTGTTGCGGTGCACTATAACGTGGTCACTATAGAATACGCTATGCGTAGCACTTACAGGACGCGTACAGGGCAGCTCAAAAGTATTCCGTTATGTTATGGTCTACGAAGAAAAATCGTTTGTGACGTATTTTAATGATGTTACCCTGTTAAGATCATAATGAAACATGAATTTCTGAGGTTCAATAATGCATGTTTTCTGTAGAATATGCTGTGCAAAGCATCCGTCATTCATTTACGTGGTCACGCAAAAGAGTTCGATTGTATAATGGTCTACAGGGAAAAAGTGTTCGCAGCGTATTCCAATTATGTTGCACTATTTCAAATATGAAGAAATTTATATACATTACTAAGGTTTACTACAACATACTTGTAGTAGAATATGATGTGCATTACATTTATCGTTCATTTACAGGGACACATAAAAATTCAGGAGACAATACTGCATCTGAAGTGTTGTCTGTTATGAAGGATTACTGAAAGTGCGCTTACAGTAATGGTATGCGTTTTTTAGTTTAACTAAATTTTTGCGTACTACGTGGGGCGCATACATTCTACAGAACATATACAGGACTACGCATAAGAATTCGCAACCATTACTGAGAATGAGCGTGAATTGCTTTAAAATGTTTTTTTTTTTACTTTTTATTTGGGTTATGCAACTTCAAGTTGATTTTCAAGCTCAACTACATTTAGTGTAATACGACGTTTTTGGCATATAAATAAAATCATATGCAGGGCTATGAAAATAATTGGATCCATGGCCGCCTATGAATAGTAATTCTTCGAAAAGTTATTTTCGTAATTTTAAGAGCCATTATTTTGAAATTCAGACAAAAAAGTGATATTTTGATAGTTGTATTTTTTAATTGGCTTGATTTTTTTTATGTTCAAGTAGATAATATTTAATGAATACTGTGCAATTTTGAAGTCCTGAAAAAATTTCCTGTTTCCTGTAGAAAATGTCAAATTTCAAGATCATGAATCCCTTTTTTCGTGAAAATTGAAATGCCAGTATGTTTGGATTGCTTTATCTCTGGAAAGCAACAACACCCCAAAATTCTTTGTCATAAACTGTTAGTATAACACTAATGCTTAGTAAAATTTACTTGGTTCCATGGGGATTGTTCATTTTCATTGTTATGTTGCCACAAAATGCAATCAAAATGACGTTTTTGTCCGTTTTTTGCACTTAACATCTTATTTAAGCAATAGTACCCCAAAACATTTCTTATAGAACATAAAAGTTTGCTGTTAGGACAAGCTAAGTAATATAGAACTTTACCGGGATATCGATGCTGCTAGCAGATATAATCTGTTAAATATTTAAAAGTTTAAAAATCTGCAACTTTTGAATTAGTGCTATCTCAAAACAGCATCACAGTTGAATAAAACAAAATATATCAGGTAATAGTTGAACGCATGTACAAAAACATGGAAACGAAAAATAAGTGGGGTCTCGTGCTCATTTTCAGAAAAAAAATGACAGACATTACAAAAAGGCAGTGTCAATATCAGGCTTTTTCCCTATAAAAATGATTTATCCCGTTTTTCTTTCCCTTTCCTATGTTTTTCCCTATGAGGAAATGGAACATCCCTTTTCTCTTTCTCCTTCTAGGGGAAAAGCTTGATTATTTCACGGCCTTTTTGTAACTTTTGTTATTTTTTTCATTCTGAAAATAGCATGAGACCCCACTTATTTTTCGTTACCATGTTTTTGTATATATGTTCAACTACTGCTTGATATATTTTGTTTTATTCAACTGTGATGCTGTTTTGAGATAGGACTAATTCAAAAGTTGCAGATTTTGAAACTTTTAAATACTATTTAACTGATTATATCTGCTAACAGCATCGATATCCCGGCGAAGTTCTATATTACTTAGCTTGTCCTAATAGTAAACTTTCATATTCTATAAGAATCATTTTGGGGTACTATTGCTTAACTAAGGTAATAAGTGCAGAAAACAGACAGAAACGTCATTTTTATTGCATTTTGTGGCAACATAACAATGAAAATTAACAATGCCCATGGAATCAAGTAAATTTTACTAAGCATGTAGTGTTATATTAACAGTTTATGTCAAAAGAATTGTGGGATGCTGTTGCTTTCCACAGATATAGCAATCTAAATATACGGGCATTTCAATTTTCATGAAAAATGGGATTCATGGTCTTGAACTTTGACATTTTCTATAGGATACAGGAAATTTTTTCAGAACTTCAAAATCGCACATTATTCATTAAATATGATCTATATCAACATTAAAAAAATGTCAAGCAAAACAAACAATACAACTATTGCACTTTGTCTGATTTTCAAAATAATGGCTCTTAAGCATATTTTTGCTTGAATTAAATTTCAGCAAAATTTGTGGCGTGTATAAAAATCTGTATGTAATATACGGGGTTGTACAACAGAATTCATGTACGTTTCCGTCTATTGCTATAAACTGCTGAAGGGGAATTTTCAACTGTGTTTTTTAAATGTATTATATGTTTTAAACGTATATATGTTTTATATGTTTTTGCTTATTAAAAGGCGAAGTTTGTTAAAACATTCTGGAAGAGTTGGAAAGTATTTCAAAATGTATATTGCATGATTTTTCTTTCTTGTTTTCTTTCTTTCTTTTCTTTTCTTTTTTCTTGCTTAAAATATATTTATCAAGGAAATTACTTGTTAAATTAGAGCTGCTGCTAAATGGACGTTTAATATGAAGTTTTTCTTTTATAAATGTGTACATCTGAAACTGCTTTTCGGTGAGCAATCTAAATAATTCCCAAGAACAGAACTTTTCACTTCGCATTTACCCTTCACATAGCATTCGCAAAACTTATCGACAGGGAAAATTCCGATACATGAAAGAAGACATCTCGAAAGTACGTTACATTTATTCTGATTATTACTGTGTTGGCGAGAAATGGTATGGAAATTCGATTATGTCAGATACATTCTGTACAACGTGCATGTCCCCGCAACATTTTGCTGCAGGATGAGAAAAGTTATAATTAGAATTCAGCATGATTAACGCAATATACGCTAAGCTTTGATTTTTACTGCATTTTGAATGAAATCTGGAATAAATTTCTGTGTTTGTTGTGTTGATTTATGCATTTATTGTAGCATTAGAATGAAAAAGATATTATTGGTGAAATTAAAAACATTATACGATATTCAATTTTAAAATTAATATCACGGAAGTCAATTCTACAAACTGTTTATAAATTTAGTACAAATTGAAGTAAAAAAAAAACATTAATCATTGGCATTCATAAAATATGTAATATTTACAATGATAATAGATAATTATATTATTTTCAATGCGGAGTATTAATTCTCCAATTGCACTTTTATATTGATTGAGTATCTATTAGTTTTCAGAGTTTCATGCATAAAAAGTAGAAACGAAGCCATTATAAGATCACTCCTGTGTCTGTCTATCTGTCACAGTGATTTTACTCGTAAACTACGGAGCGTGAAACGTTCAAACTGGCTGAAGTAATAAAGGCTATTGACATACATATCTATAGATTATTAACTATTCACTAATATATTTATGAAAATGTAGAGGGACGAATTAAGTTACTTGAAAAAAAAAATCTTTTATTTTTATATCGTGTGGGATATCTTGTGAAAGCTTTCGTAACGCTGAACTCAAACTACATTTCTTTTAATTTTACATGTTATATTTTCAGAGATATCGTCTAAAATGTAATTCAAAAATATGCCCCTCACCCCTTTATTTCCGAATGTACTACAATTAAAATGAAGAAAAAAATAGGGGTAGTAGAAGTTAATTTAAATCCTGCAGGAAAACTATAGCGATTATCCTAAGGTGAGATAGGTTTTAAGAAAATCGCATTTTACCGTTAAAGACAAATTTCGATGTGCTGACATTCAGCAAGCAAGTTGAGGAGCGCTGGTAGTAACTATCGTGGCAGAAGTATAAAAGGATTGTTGATAATGATTTTCGAATAACGATTTTTGGTAAATAGCCGAGATAGGGAGAGACTTAAGGATATCTTTTACGCAGTGAGAATATCTCCAATGATTCAGTCCCCATGCAGCTTCCTAAAATTTGGAAACAGATGCTCTACAGAATAATGAAACAATAGTATAAAATAATTCACGTTCACTAATATCCATTTTTGATATGCAGTTAATTTCATTATGCATGAGTTCACATGATTTATGTTTACCAGTTTTCAATTTAACGAAAATTGTTTGCGAAACTATTTGTATCAGTTTAGATCTTGAGAACGTTGCCGTCAAAGCAATGAAACATGTCGATCTGAATAAATGAAGGTATTTATTCGCCTTTTAAATGAATTTTTATCACTTTTAGCAAATATCAAGTTAGTTTTCTATACATTTATTAATTTTTTAAAATCAGAATTCTTGAAAATGTAAATTAATGCACGATAAATGAATAATTATTATTTTTAATGAATTGTGTGATTTCATTTAAGTTATGTATATACAGGTGCCCATAAAAGAATGTCCCACATATAAATTTTAATAGTATCAACTGTAAGCGTTGTAGAGTGTTGGTTCAAGGTCTTAAATACAGAGTAACTCAATCAGTTTTAGATAAGCGCATGCGCGAGTACTGCTTTGTTATTGACTCGCTTGCAGTGCCACATACGCAAAATGGCCGACTCCTGAGCATAAAGCATTATTGATGTACTGAAGATTTAAAAGCCGCTAGAGTCATGCGATTTTTTCCTTTGAGGTTTAATAAAAGATCGTTTTTGCGTTCCGCCGCTACCTAATGATTGTCAGTGTTGAAAAACAAAATTAAAGAGGCTATTGCTCACATTACTCCGGATTTGTATGATTTGTTGTAAATAGTCTAAATTTAACTGTTCTAATGTACAATTCTTTTATGAACACCCTGTATAATTACATATAAGTGCATTTTTACTTAATAGAAACTGAAATACAGCTTCACTATCTATCGCAAAGGTCGTAGCACAAAAGCGACGCCTATTGCGTGGCCAGAACCAAATTAAAGCGGCCTAATTTTTCTTATAAAGCATTTATCATATTAAATTTAATAAATTCCATTTTATAGATGCAGAAATATGGCTTTTTTATAAGTAATAAATAATGTCAGAGCAGGGCAACCTTTCGACCCATATACACTAAAGTTAAAAAATCGTGTCTGCGATCCGCCATTACCTATGATTTGCCAGAATTGAGACACAGAATTCAAGAAGCTGTTGTTTCCATTACTCCGGACTTGTTACCCGAAGTACTGGAAGAAGAATTGGATTTTAAGTTGGATGTGTGTCGTATAACTAAATGTGCACACATTGAACATTTGTAAGAAAAACTAGGTTATTTTACCTTCAATTCGATGTATGATTTGTTGTAAATATTCTAAATTAAACCGTTATAATATACCTTTGAAACTGGGACATTCTTTTAAGGATACTCTGTATTTTTCTTATTATTATGTCAGAATGTTTCATTCAAATCCTCCCCCTGACAAACCCGTGTAAATACGTTAACTGAGCTCCAGGATTCACTGCAATATAAACAATATTTAAAGTAATATGATTCTATTTGCCGTCGTCCTTGGCGACCAGTTCGGTCTCCCTCAAAATTTATGTTTGGGAAAGCATGCTAATCTTTGTATCATGTGACTTTTATTCATAATTTAATTTTTTTGGACTCCCTTAAATATAATTAACTAGCTGTTACCCGTGATTTCGATCACGTAACATTTAAAGAAGAATAAATGTATCAATTAAGCAAAAAAAAAAAAAAAATCGATAATTAAAAGCATATACAATCATTTCAATCAATCCATTTATCAAATTTTATCGTAGAAAAACTTCTAATGGTCTCAATTTGCACATTTTTGTTTATCTATATAGGATCATTTAGATTTATTTCGTGAGTTTGAAATTTAATACTCTTTTTCTAAGATTAAAAGAGGAATAAATTTACATCTCTGTTATTCTATTTTATCATTTATATTTATCATATTTTACGAGTTGAAACCCGTCGAATTCGAAGAATAAAGATGTTTAAAAGAACTGTTAGATTGAAGTTATAAAAAAACATAGAAAAATATTTACAATAAATAATCAATAATACAGTTACTGGCCTAATTCATAAAACAAATGTTATTTATAACAAAAGGTTAACTTTAAATATTCAAATTATTGAAAAATTAGCTTTTATAACTATATGTAATCAGTAACCTGATATTCAGGTATTAAATTATGAGGTTACCAATTGAGGCTTTGATCTTTGGTATTACGAAATAAAAAATCGACGAAAGTTGCACCACTATAACACAATATATATATATATATATATATATATATATATATATATATGTGTGTGTGTGTGTGTGTGTGTGTGTGTGTGTGTATATATTTTGTAAAACGAAATTTAAAAATGACGTCATTTTCACCGTCGCAAAATTTACATGCGTACTTTTCATATTCATATTCCCCATTTTAAAAACATTTTCACATGCAATAGATTATTAATAAATATATTTTCAAAAATTACGCCACTTTTGCCTGTTAGAACTTTGAATGTGGACATTTGCACTCTTGACTTGATGTTCTAATCTTAGTCCCTGTGAAATCCAGAAATTTATTTTTTCGACGCCTTCGTAGTAAAATAATTAGTTTTATCGAAGAAAATATTCATTTCCTTTTTACTGTGAGAACATTTTACCTCATTGAAGCCCTTTGAGATTAACGTCTGAACCTTAGTGTCTTCGTAATGTAAAAAATATCGAAATGTAATAGCGTTATGAGTAAAAAGAGTTGTTGTTTTTTAACCGGAAGCCTTTTTCTATTAAAAAAACAGTTATTTTTAATTGCAATAAGAAGATTGCATCCGTAATGATATAGTAATTCCGATTGCTTCCTTGTACTCTGTAACGATGAAAGTAACTCAGTTGCCAACACTCTGAAGAAATTTCCTAAACGACTTTTAAAATTAGAATATAAAAAATGAATTATTTAAAAAAAAATCAAAAATAAACTGATTTTATTAAACACAAATAATTTTCAAAATCGGTTCAGTAGAAAGCTCAGGCCAGATGACTAAAAAAACAGCCTTGCCTTTTATACATATTTATTCCGTTCACTAATAGTGATTTAATTTATGTTTTCGTGGCAAACAATGTTATTTAAAGAGGTATGTTATTAAATATTTTTAAAGGAAAATGGTTGCTAACAGGTCACTTCAGACTTCAGACATGGATTTGATTTGATTAAAATAATAAAAAAATCAACATACAACATTATGTTTCTATTCCAAAAAATCACGTCTTGGAAAAAAAAAAGATAAATGGTATTAAAAAATATCAAACGTGGTGAAACATAAAAATTAAAAAATGGAAAATAAAAGTACGAAAAAAAACTTTAACTTTCAAATATTTATTACATTTTTATTTCACAGTGCCACAATTTCAACAGTTGTAAATCTATCAATAATAGCACAATATCATGCTCCAAAGGCTCTCGAAGTCAAAATGCTAATTATTGAAGGAATAGAGTTGCATATTTCTTTCAATCACAGAAAAATTCTTTTTATGGAAAAAACACCTCAATTATTGATAACCATTTTCATATTGATTGTTGTGTTGTAATTTAGCATTATGGAAGCTTCGAAATTTGCAGGACTATGTTCCAATGGGGGACAACGATTATCTTTCAGAGATATTTTTATCTGTAGATTTAGATATTTTAAAATCGAAAGAAAATAATAACTGATTATTACCTGGATTTTTTATTGTCATTTCTCTTGTGCTATCGATAATCATGGTGCCTTTAAAAATTAAAGATGGATATGAGGTGAAAGGCGAATTTATTGCTTAATTAGTGGTATTAGCACTCCTTTACACGAAACTATGTCACATGTAAAGCCTAATCTCCAATTAAAATTGTTTACTAAAATTTTTTACATCGACTTTCATATACTATTTATTAAATTTTATTGAAATCTGCCATTATAGGAGATTGTACGGTAAAAGAAAGTTAAACTTATGTATTTGCGAATGATAAAGTCTGTGGAAATCACGCCATTTTGTATAATTGCTATAAAAAGCTAATATTTTCTAAAAGAAACCAAGTTAATGATTTAAAATATGACGACGATTTCACCAGGTTAGTTTTTAGTACGGAATAATGCTTGTCAAGATGAAAAATAATATTTCATTTCATGAACCATCTAAAGATACGTATTTTAATTTATTTAAAACATGAAATCGCTTAATGAAATCTGATATTATTGTATATTTAGATAAACACTGAAACATTAATTTTATTAAATACTAAATTTCAAGTAAGAAATTGTATTTAAAATATAAGCTGAAATTGCATTTTGAAATTATGCGCTTTTTGATACAAAACGTTATTTCAGAAAAGTACATGGTTATTTTAAGATTTCGAAGCTGGTGAAAAGAAAAGGACATCACTTTGACGAAATTAAAATAAATACTAGAAAACAGGAATTCTGCTTTTTCAGAATTTAGTGTCGCCCCGATGAAAAAAAAAATTATGTATTCATAAATAGTACAAAACATATTTCCATTTTAAGCCTTACAGCACACACTTTTATTTTATGTAAAATGATGTTTAAGAATTCCACATTTATGATCCACTTTTAAACATCTACATAGTAAAGTAGGCATAGGACATCACTATCGCGAAATAATACGCAAATGCAGCAAAAAGATGCCGTCATTCAAGAAACTCGGGTAAAAAAAAACCTTCTGTCTAATGATTCATAGGCCTTCATTTGTTTGTAACCATTAATATAGATATTTAAAATTAAATGTAGTTTATAATAGCTTCATCTTTTAACAGAAATCATTCGTTTATATTTTTTTCAAAATAGCACGTATTTTAATTACATTTTCTTTCGATTGTTATAGAAAAATGGCAACAAAAATATATAATTAATATTTTACAGCTATTTTTCTTTTACTTCCTACAGTAACGGAGTACTTCCGTTGCCAATATGAAGCAAATGGCTCCAAAAACTACAAAAAAATTAATATTTCAAAAATAAATGGAGATGCAGTTTTCAAACAAATTGTATTTAAAAATACTTTCTTTTTCCAAAACGACGGTATAAAAATGGAAAATTTGCGATGCTTAGAAGTTTAAAAAATTGCTATTTAGTATTTAATCGTACTTCTTTGTTTTACGGCTGGCTTCTGTAAGGTAATGTTATTTTTTGAAGATAACACAAAATAAGCTGGGAGAAAGAAATAGCATACTGTACCCGGGGCTAATATATTAATATTTTCTGATTTAAATGAATGTTTTACATGAAAAAATTATTACATAATTTTTATCCGTTAAAACTTTTTACTAAAAACGCCTTTGTGAAACATTTAATATGCCAACATTTAAAAATAATTAATTAAAACAGTATATGCTTTTTTCAAATTCAATTCGTATGAAAAGGGGACAATAATTATCCACTTCTATGCACGGAAGTTATATTTACATCCTTGGTTGTAAATGTCAATATGCTGACAAACTTCAATGTGTGAAAATATGTTTTTAGTTTTTGGAAAATTTACTTTATTTTTCAATTTTAAAGAGAAAATAGCCTCAAAAAATATATTAATCCGTTTTATTTCCGCTTTTTTCCATAAAAAATGTCTTCTCCTGATAATCATAAAGTGAATTTTGAATGAAAACTCTCATTTGTGTGTAACTTATTACTTTTAATCAGTATGGACCCTATTCTTCTTTTGGGTTCGAGCCTATAAAAATCACCATTTTACCAATTGTGACGTCACACGAACATTTTTCATTGTACTTACTGAATGCAGACGATTGCAGAAAATTTCATTTACACTTAAAAGAATATCAATAGTTTAGCATTTGTTTCCAGCTAATAATCCATAAAGAAATGGACCCTATACTTCCCTTCGGTTCGAGACTATAAAAATCGCCATTTCCCCTTATGTTACGTCACAGGAATAATGTCCATTAATAAAAAGTATTTCTGTTGTTCATCTTAAATATGACGTCATTATTATTCATTTTCATTAGTTACTAATATTCATGCCCCTCGTATTTTTAACGTATACTTGAAAATGCCTATTTTATTTCAAATATGACGTCATACATTTCCAAGTGTAATATTTTCTAAATAATATAAATCTTTTTCATTATTATTCCTTCTAATTATTACGTCATTTTTGACAGAAAACCTCTTACTAACGTAACAGATATTCATGCTTCAAGTATAATAAAAAATATTCCTTTTTTTCGTTTCAAATATGACGTAATATTTATTTTCTTTTGAATATTTTGTATTTAAATTTTTCGCGTGCAAATTATTCAGAAAATTAATTGTCGACGAGAAAGTATTACTCTGGGTTTTTCATTTACTTGGCAACATTAAAGAAATATGGTTAAATGTTACAGGAAAATTTTCAATTCATCGTGTATGAAAAATAATGAAGTTTTGGATTATTAAGCAAAATATTTGAATAAAATGAATTAAACATAGACTCTGTTCATTTCCGGCTTATAATCCATCTATATCCAAAGATGCAAAAGCATTAATTCATCCGTTTAGATGCTGACTTCATTCAAACTTTCGGACACACATTCACATTTGAGGACCCCAGAAGATAAGGGATACAAGTGACAAAATTTAGATTTCGAGTAAACTGAGTTCAAAGTTGAACTTCGATAGTAATTAAATGAATTTAAATATGAAACTGTTGCTGATTTCTTAGTGGTCTATGAACTTTTATTTCAGTAACTGTGAAAAAAAGTAGAGCACAATGTTTTCTTTAATTTATAACTAAGCAATATTTATAACCATTCGGCACTTGTGCCCTTTGGCTTCCAAGCCATACACAAGAAATGAAAAAATACGAAATACAGAAAATTAATTTATAAAAATTTTAAGAACAATGTTAATACAAATGAATGAAAGGACAAATTTTTGTTATAACATAAGCGTTAAAAATGAAAAATTATGAAATAAAAGAAAATTGATAAAAAAATTAAGGAAAATGTTAATACAAATGAATGAAAGGGCAAAATTTTGTTCTAATGTAAGTTTTAAAATTTTATTATAAGTTTTGAAACATTGAAATTTTATAATTTTTTAACCGTTAAAATGCATTTATTTAGCGTATAAGAAAGTAAATTCTAAAAAAAAAAAAAAAAAAAAAAAAAAAAAAAGCAAAATTGTATAAAAATATGAAACAATATTCTTCTAGTGAAAACATGGGAACAACACATCTACATTATCTCATCTTCACCAGTTTCATAATCACGATTAGGCTCATCAGCCTGATCTTTCAGAAGCATGCGGGTTCAGTCAGTCCTGGTGCCACTTGGTGAAGAAGATCTCGGTAGAGTAAAAGGTACACTCGAGGTACAAACTGGAATAGTTCAATGAGATTTTTAAACATAAGGTACTTGAATTTCGATATTTCTTGTACTATGGGAAGCTCATGCAGAAAGGCATCTTCTGGCACGGCTGGACTTCAGCTTTAGCTCATGGAAATATTCTAATTCACCGCCAGCAGTTTCTTTGTAGAAAAATATGAAGGGTTTTTTTTCTTCTCGAAATGAAGCCACTGTATATTTCAAATACCTTTCACTGACTTTATAAAAAATGGTGCAAGTGACTCGATTAGATAAAATCTTCATCTTTTAGTACTTCTACCGTGAAGTTTTTCATGGAATCATTTACAAGTTGAACCCAGTGCTCTGGAACATACAGATCCTTTTTATTTTCCTTCTTTCTGATTTCTATAAGCTCAGAGTCTTGGTCACACTCATTGTAGGAGTTTCCTGAAATCAAAAAGTGATGATCAACTGTTTCTATGTGTGTATTTTTTTTATTTACAGGCTGAACTTCACAATCAAGTGGTTTTTATTCTGTCCTCCACAATTGTGACTAAAAGTTGTAATATGCCTGACTTGAGAGGAAGAGTCTTTATGAACTTCAAAAGACATAATGAGAAAAATTGAAAAGGCAGAATCTCTTGGCAACCACGAAAAACCTTTCCTTCATGCCATATGTACGTGCGGGCAGTTCCGCTTTCCAGATTATGAATGTTCGAGTTAGTCCAAAGTTGACGTAGGTAATAAGCCTTAGAATCGGTTTCATGTGGAGTTGGCATGATTTTTTTGCAAGTCAAAGCATATCGAAACCTTTGAATCATCCTTTAAATTTTGGAATGCGTCTTTGGCTAATCTTTCAGCTTCTGCTTTGCGGAGATGTAGTTCTTTTTGAAATTCTGCCTGTTGTTTCTCATCTACATTTCCATGGCCTATTTTCAATTGTAGATTGTCACACACAACCCATGTATCAGTCCCCGGTCGATAAAAACTGAGATTAAAATGGGTGTTAAAAATGTGTCTAAAGAAACTTTTGACCGGCTCCTCTTGACCGGCTATAAGCGCTTTTCTTCTAAGCAGAAGTTAACATAGAGTTTGTACATCTCCTTTAAATTGAGTTCTGGATTCAGGTATTTACGGTTGGGGGTCTCTAGTATAATGGATTGTGTATCGTGGAAAATTGTTTATGCGTTCTTTGATGACATCAATACGGTCTTGTGGAATTTTATTCGACAGATCTTTTCTTCCTGTTTTATCGCGAGAAGGTGCGGCAGAAACTGTTTCTTCTTTTTTGTTTACTATGTTTTGCAACCGTTCGTTAGAAAGACCTTCGTCTTTTTGTGCCAATTGTCGTTTAAAGACTATTAAATTCGTGTGGCGTTTTAAAAGTCCTGAACTGGCCTTGTATGTCGTTGGTTGCGGTTCAGCTATGTGGATGTCAACGGATACGAGTGCACTTATACCCCTTGGGCTCCACGCGTTTTACGGTTTCGGGAAAGAGGTTAAGTAATTGACTCCTATAACGCAGCGTATAATTAAAATATCACTTATATCTCTTTACTTACAAACAAATAGACTTATTTCCAGATAGCCTGTGCACTTAACTCAATTTTTTCATTTTTGTCACTTATACCCCATAGCTTCTGGGGTCCTCATTTATAATATTATAAGGATAAGGATATAATCCCTTAAGCTAATATTAGTTTTTGTTGCATTAAAATACCTCCATTTGTTGATTTTTTGTAAGCAAGTAAACCCTACTGGCTTACAATGGAAGTCCATGGGAATTTGGCGATATATCGCCAAGTTGGCAGCATTTGGCGACAAAACAGGGTCCCCCCCCCTATGGTAACCTCCCTTATATGTATGGTGATACATTAAATGCTGTTCAATATACAATGAGATGTGCTTCCTTCTGGCGTTGCCATGGAACAATTATTACATTGAACAATTAATACATTGAACAATGATTAATTCTGTCATCTACTATTACATTTACATTTGTAATTAAGTTTTTTTATATAATGTTGAAAGAATCATCTTTTCTTAGTCTTTAAAACAAACTACAGAGAAAACAATATCACAATTTTCCCCTTTTGCAAGACCGTCAGAAAGTTAAATTTAATTTTAAGCAATAGACTTTTTCATGCCAAACCCATTTCAAATATCTTTGATTTTTCCTAATATGAAACCATCTCGATCGTGTGTTTTCGAGAAGATGTTCGAGCAGAGGAAGAAAATAAAAAATTGTAAGGAGTTTATAATAAAAAAACATTAAAAATCTGCCTTATCGGCAGATTTTATTGGCATATCAGGTAGGAAAAGTTTTTAAAACAATTAAATCAAATAAATTTGAAAAATAAAAATTAGAAAGGTTTTATTAATTTTACCATTGTAGCCTGTAAATCAAAAATCCAAAAATGAAAAAAATCCTCTTCCTTTTTTTACTTTCTTCTATCTTGACAAGAAGAAAGTATTGGTTTCATGAAAATTTTCGAATTCCAGTTTTCGACGGATTTATACGTTTTATGGGTCAGAGATTCCAAAAAACATGTTTTTACAAAATGTCTGTCTGTGAGTCTGTCTGTCTGTCTGTCTGTCTGCCTGCCTGTCTGTCTGTCCGTCCGTCTGTCTGTCTGTATGTGACACAAATTTTGTGGGCGCTCTATCTCAAGAACTAATGCACGGAATTTAATAAAAATTTATATTCAGGTAGTCCCTGATATAGATTGGTGCTGATTAGTTTTTGGTGTAAATCGCCCTGCAGGTGGCGCTGCTATGTAGCATTTTTCAGGATTTCCGCAAAAGCTCTATCTCAAGAACTAATGCACGGAATTTTATAAAACTTCAGATTCCGTTAATCCTTGATATGAATTGGTGCTGGTAACGTTTTGGTGCAAATCGCCCAACAGATGGTGCTGCTATGCTGCATTTTGAAGCATTTACACGATTTTCGTAATAGCTCAATCTCAAGAAATAATGCACGGATTTTCATCAAACTTCAGATTCAGTTAGTGCTTGACATGAATTGACGTTTTGCCCCTTGTGGTGTAAATCGCTCAACAGGTGGCGCTGCTATGCTGCATTTTGTGAGATTTCCGCAATAGCTCTATCTCAAGAACTAATACTTGGGTTTTCAACAAACTTTAGATTCAGGTATACCTGGATATGAATTAGTGCTGTTTATGTTTTGGTGTAAATCGCTCAACAGGTGGCGCTGCTATGCAGCATTTTTCACGATTTCCACAATAGCTCAATGTCCAGAACTAATGCACGGATTTTCATCAAACTTCAGATTCAGTTAGTCCTTGACATGAAATGATGTTTTGTACCTTTTCGTGTAAATCGCTCAACAGGTGGCGCTGCTGTTCTGCATTTTTTTGTGATTTCCACAATAGCTCTAGCTCCAGAACTAATGCACCGATTTTCATCAAACTTCAGATTCAGTTAGTTCTTGACATGAAATGATGTTTTGTACCTTTTCGTGTAAATCGCTCAACAGGTGGCGCTGCTGTGCTGCATTTTTTGTGATTTCCACAATAGCACTAGCTCCAAAACTAATGCACCGATTTTCATCAAACTTCAGATTCCGGTATACCTTAATATGAATTAGTGCTGTTTGTGTTTTGGTGCAAATCGCTCAACAGGTGGCGCTGCTATGCTGAATTTTTCAGAATTTCCCCTACAGCTCTATCTCAATAACTAATGCACGAATTTTCATCAAACTTCGAATTCAGGTATACTCTGATACGAATTGGTTCTAAATTGATGTAATTTCTTATACTATTTAAATGATTTAATTGACGTGATTTATATAGAAGAAAGTTTTGTGATGGCCACAACATACTAGTTTCATTTTATTTGCTTTTTTAAATGAAAAAAAAGAGTTTTTAGATCGTGCTTTGACTAACCAGATTACAACTGTAAATAAACTGTTATCAAACTTTTGCATTTCCTTAAATCATATAAAATGTTAATGTAACCTTGAATGCACATAAAAATTCCACGGAAATATATTCTATTTTGAAGTTTGTTCAAAGGTGAACATAGTTAAGTTTTTTAGCAACCGGTATGCTTTTTCTTTCTCCCAGTTTATTTTGTGTCGTCTCCAAAAAATAACGTTACGTTGTATAAGTCAGCCGTAAAACAAAGCAGATGTATCATTGTACTGTTAAATACTCTATAGTAATTTTTTAAACTTCTAACATCGAATATTTTCAATTTTTATACCGTCGTATTGGAGAAAAAAAGTACTTTTAAATGCGATTTGTTTGAAAGCTTATCTCCATTTATTTTTGAAATATTAAGTTTTTTGTCGTTTTTAGAGCCTTTTGCTTAATATTGGTAACGGAAGTACTCCATTTTTGTAGAAAGTAAAGTAAAAACAATTCTAAAATGGTAATTATATATTTTTGTTGCCATTTTCTCATAACAACCGAAAGAAATGTAATTAAAATACGTGCTTTTTTGAAAAAATATAAACGAATGATTTCTGTTAACCCATTGAGCGTTTCACTAGATTATAAAAATGTACCTTAAAAAGGCCTTGAATAGGAAAAAAGAACTTGTTCGAAAAGGTAGAAGGGGTTATGTGATTTTGTAGTTGAAAAGTGCTAAGGGATTTAGTTCTTTCCCCTTCTTTCTGACACTGAATGATTGAAACGGCTGTCCACTGTCTTTTATGAGGCGTGAATGGGCGTTTAAAACTAGTTGACTAATAGCTTTCGAAAATGATTGTCTGGTTAATCCCATACAACATCTGAAAGTATGTAACGAAATAGCAGTTTTCAGGAATACAGGTGTGTGTTCCGTGTTGCTTAGAATAATGTTTGCAAACTGTTAATGTAGTATAATTTGCTTTATATGCTATTAAATTTTATGTAAATTTGAAAAGAATTTATATCTTCGTAATAACAAGCATGTTTCATTTCCTCTAAATGCATTTTTTTTTCTAAACAGTTTCTGTTACATAAACTTGTAAATTTTATTAATTTGTAATGATTTAATTACAAAATTAAACTGGAAGTAATCGATTTTTTAAATAAATTTACATTTTATAAAACGCACGCATAGCGATAGATCTCACTATACAACGAATCTCAATTAAACGTTTAGTACACTTTAGTTACACTTTTAGATAGGGTTATTCATCGTATCTCAATTTCAATTAATGCTAATATTATTTATTTTTTTCTTTTATAAATAATAATAATAATAATAATTTCTCATTATGCAAATTAGTGTAACATCTGCTTTCTTTGATTTTCTGTGATATAAATCTGAGATAGCTGATATATTGTACATTATCCTGATGAATATACCAGTTGAAAATACATTAAAATATTCTAACACCACTCCCCCCCCCCCCCCCCACCAAAAAAAAAAAGTGATTTGTTATAAAGTATTTCAAATGCGCATTCAAAATAAATGGAAAAAATCTTCTTCTAAATGATAATTCTTCTAACTTATTTTTTTTGTGAGCAATAAAAGAATTAAAACAAATTTTAATAAGATTTTCAAAATGTGCAAATTCCTGTTTAAAAAAAGAAGAAAAAAAATACAAACTGACAACCTTTTTTCCAGCCATACATAAAAAAAAAAAAAAAAAAAAAAAAAAAAAAAAAAAAAAACAGGCGGATTTTTGGATCTTATAATTTAGCTTCCAGATAACAAATTTGAATTTTTATTAATTCCTATTATTTTACTGATAAATGTAGAACATTAAAAGAAAAACATTTATTGATGTAATCAAAGTGGCAGTAATTATTTCAACCTTTCCTTTCGTCTCGGCAGGCAATTGTTTTAGTACAGTAAAACCAAACATGTTAAGGCGTTTCTTTTTTATAAAGTACACTATTTCTTATACTTAAATCATGTTTAGAGATAGTAAAGATATATTATTTAAGTTTTACAGATTTAATTAATCAGTAACACTGCACAGTACCACTGTATATTACAATAAAACCGGTTAATACGAGATCACTAGGTACGAAAACAAATTCTGTTTTAGACAGGTTTTACTAGGTGTAATTGTGTAATATTTTGTATTTGGGAACATAAAATTCTCCGTTTAAGGCAGGATTATGTTATACATGGATTTCATTTTTACAGGTTTTACTGTAATTAATTAGTGATCATAGTATTGCATCATTAATGAATTATAGGTGTAATACTTGTGCATATGTATAATAGTCCTCCCCACTTAATCGGGTCACGGATAATCGAATACCCCGCTTATTCGAATAGAATTCTCCGGAACCGAATTTATTCCTATTGGTTCTATGTTATTTTCCCCCGCTTAAACCAAATAACTTTTACGAATCTCCCGCTTAATCGAATAAGAACTGTGTGACCGATGTTTGAAAATAGGCGCAGAAAGCCCGTTTCAGCTAGAATTTCCTTCCACCTTTTGTCATTTCCGGTTCCTTTACGCTGAAAACAAATTTTCAGTTCTTCCTGCAATGATTTTGGTCGGCAGGTATATAATGGACAGGTCAAATGATTTCCCCACCTTGATCTCACCACCATCGCTTCTTGCTGTTAATCAGACTTTAATGGCAATGCGTCGTCACTTCGAGACTCGAGATGGTCGTTGTGATATTTTGCACTCATTCGAAAAATAACTCTATATTTACTCCTTTAAAATTTCACTTAAACAAACCACTTTAAACGATTTTTTAAAGGCAGTATAAGTAACATAAATTAGAAGTAGCAAAGTTTTGACCAAACTCAAACGAGCTGAATTAAGTGTGATGTAAACCATATAAATGCATATACTGACGTTAAATTAATAAGTATTTACTTTATATTAGCATTCGTATTTATTTTAGTTTATGTTATTCTATTAACGATTTATTATTTTGTTAATTAAACATACCGTAGATGGGTATTTTCCCTTTTTATTACGCATATTACAGTTATGATTCCTCGTTTAATCAAAAACCCCGCTTAATCGAATATTATTTCTGGAACCAAAAATAATCGTTTAAACGGGAACGACTGTATTACTGATTAAATGCAAGTTTTAATTTTAACAATGAAACCCTTTAAAACGAAATGATAAGGGGCAATATAATAATTTTGAATTAGAAATTTTCCAAAGAACTTTGGATTTTTTTAAGGCAAGATTCCGCTTAGTACAGGTATTACTATGTATAAATAGGTCAATGGAGAGTCTGCATAGTAATATACAAAATAAATGTGCTTTTTGTAAGTTCCATTGTAATAAAAGTGCCCTTTTTTTTCGGGTGTCATTTTTCTCCTTCTCACCACCTAGAAAAAATAATTACATTTAAAATTTTCCGATAACAGGAATTATTTTAGGTACCTAATATATTCTCCTATTGAAAATGAGAAAAATACAATCCATTTCAAATATCTGTGAAGAGTAATACCTCCCTCCCGCCACCCCCCTCCCCATTACTTTATCTCCCATAAAACTTCCAGCGTCCATCGGCCATAAAGAGATAAAAAGGATTTAAACTTTACAACAATAAGTTCGCAACTCCGTGGGACACAAGTTGAATATTCTTAGACCAGATGGAAACTAAGCACTATTTTTAATAATTTCGAAATGTATTCATGTATTTTTTCTTATATTTAGTACAGTAAGACTCCGTATTTTTTCAAAAATTCTTTGGAGAAATTGAAAAAGAATATTTGTAAAAAGAAACATGAGCTAAAAATCATGTGTCTAGCATAAATTATGAAACACTTTCCAATACATTCAGAATATTGAAACAAAACTTTACAGCTTATTACGGAGAAAGGTGGTGTCTAAATAAATAAATTAGAAAACACATAACGCATTTGAAAACCCAATTTCTGCAATTGCTGTCAGTTAGTTGGAAAAATATCTATTTTTTGTGCAGCCCTGTATATGCTCTATAACTTTGTATGTATGTATGCAAAAATTTAGTTCCGCAGGAAAATTCCCATTCAGCAATTTCTGTCAATAAACGGAATTGTACTTGCGATAGTGATTCCCAGTATATGACCTATTGAATTTATAAACACCACATAATATAAAAAATATAATGATAACAGCAGTCAAATTTAAAAACGTATACCGCAACTGATAACGAACTTATAGCAATTATTGGTCATAGGCCAAATTTTTTTGTGTGTCCCTGAAAATGAAATATAAATTCTATGCACATCATATTCTACAGTAATCGCCTTGTAGTGTACAACTCCTTAGTGAAATATAAAAATTCCAATATGTTTAAAATAGTGTAATATCATTAAACTACACCATACACGATTTTTCTAATTCACCGTAATGTGACGGCATTCTTTTGCATGTCCCTGTAAACGAATCTTACATGCTACACATTTCATTTTCAATAATGAATATGCCAAATTAAACAAAAATAACATATATCAATTTTATGGCAATTGGACTAAATTTATGTGAATTAGAGCACGGACAGAAGGAAAGACAGACAAACCGAATTTATAAACGCTTTTCAACTATACTGGAAAGAGTTTAAAAAAATCAAATGACACTTTTTATCACTTTTTAAGATTTATCCTTTTTTTAAGTTTTAGGATTTGGATGAAACCAGTTTTAATTTTCCTTCTCAAGATATTTTTATTTTTTTCATTTAATTTTTAAACAAATAATATTAATAAACAAATAGTAGTAATTATTATCTCTGCGTATTTGTATGTATGGAAACTTTGAAAACTTTCTCCAGCATAAAAAATAAAAGCTCATAAAAATAAGAACGAAGAATAGATTGTGAGAATAGATTTCAAGAATTGATTGTGAAATACTTTCCAACACATTTATCTATCTATAAAACTGTACTGAAATTTTACCGGTAAATAAGGCGCAAGATATGTGGCAGGAAGATATGTGAGTAAACAGTATGGTAAACATATAACACATTTAGAAATCCAGTTTTATCAATTACCTTCTATAATAATTAAAACAAATAGTCAATTACGCACCCAAACGGCCATGTATCTTGTTGGTTTGCGTATCCCTGTATAAATTTTTTTATGTTCCACAAACTTCTATTGGCATACAAATATAGTTCAGCGAGAAAATGCATCACACAATTAAAACTATTCTCTAAGCAACTTCCATAGTCAGTAATACTTATATTTTTTTTTTCTGCGTTTCAAGTAAAGCAGGTGTATCTGTTCTTTCAACGCGCTACTTTGATAGCTTATGTATAAGAACAGCGAGTTTTATATATTTATGGAATCTTTGACCAAGGATAGTCTTTGGGGTGAGAAGGAAGAGAGTGGGGGAACATAAAAAAACTTTACATACAGATATTTTAAAGGGGTTGAAATAAACATGTTGACTAACAAACGGAAATTTTATCATCTTGATCTTTACAGTGTAGGAGAGGGCAGAGTTAAAGGGGTCGGGGGGTAACAAAGTATGAGTAAAAAATTCAGTATTTAGCGCAAGGAAACACAATTTAGGCAATACATTGCAAAATAAAAATGTTTTACAAAGATCTTTGAAAATAAAGTTTAATATATAAAATTATTGGTTATGGTGGTCCATTAAATACATATATATATATGTATATTACATATATATTGTCAGGGCCCGACTTATGTAGGTGCATGCGGGGAAGCTTCCCCGGGTCCCCCTTTTTAGGGGACTCCCATGAGAGTAGTCAGGATTTTTATTTAAATGGTGTCAAATGTTTAAAATTAAATAAAAGTGACCAAAATTCATACATTTTCGAACTTTTAAGAAGGAAGTGCGGTCCCCTTCCCCCCTCCGCTTTCAGTAACCTCTCCACCTACGCAAATATCATTAGAAAACTAATGATTAATATTTTATTATGACAATTTAGTATTCTATAGTTTTCAAAAGCAATTCTTTATTAACGTTTTTCTCTTAACGTGGCAAATTAAAACCAATACTTATAACCAATTTGGGACGTTTTCTTTTAGACATCTTATAACGTACGTAGATAAGCAAAGTAAATGTTTGCAAAGAAATACTCGTATCAAACAATCTATCATTTTTTTTCTACTATTTTCCTACAAGTATTTTTTTCTTAAAGTTGTGATTATCTTTTTGTGACACTCTGTATACAGATGTAAGCAGTACCGGATATAAAACTTATGCATATAATTCAATAGTATGAAGTTTATTACTAGCTACTTCCACATTATTCACAAAAAAATCTATAGATAGATAGATAGAGGGGGGGGGGGGGGCAGAATGATTCTTACCTTTCCCCCCCCCCCCCCCATAGCCTAAGTCGGACCCTGCCCTGTATATGGTGGTTAATTAATGCTCTTCCGCCTGCCCTACCGCTAACTTTTGTAAATATTATTTAGATGAAAAAAAAATTGCTCGTTTAACAATAAAAACTTTGACACATTAACGAATTAATATATAAGTGTAAAAGCTTGACAAATGCAGGTATGACTATGTAAATGATTTGAGACTAAATGTTTTTTTTTTCTTTCACTTTTTCTTTTTTTTCACTTTTCGACAAATAAATTACATGAGAAATACAAGCGTTTTCCCATTGTAACCTTTATCGGGCTTCCGTGTGCAGAATTTTTTTTTTCAAAACGCCAACTTTAACAGCATTTTCTAAAAGACTTCCTTCCTATGTTTATCGAAAATTGAAAAAAAAAATGTTCGACTTTATAGTTTCTGAATAAGAGTACCTGCCAATTCCATGTGTTTATGAACAAAACTGAATTCAGGAATGTGTCACAAAAAAAAAATCAATTTGGAAGATTATGCAGTTTTTGTACGGAGCATTCGCCCAGAGCCCCCCAAATTTAGTGTCATAGACCTTGAAGCAATTGCAATAAGTTGGATTTATATGATGTAACAATTATCAGTCAGCATGAGCAGGAAAGAAATCAACTTCAACATTAATTGTAAAATATATTTGTGATCTCTAAGTAATCTATAATTAAAAATGGATATTTAAATACGTTAAAATAAATGTGCATTATACAGTATTAGTGTAGTTTAATGCATTAAAATAAATGTTTTCTTAGTTTAATTCTCATGGTAACGAAATGAAAATTTCAATCATCAAAATCTAGTTTAACTTTTTTTTTTCCAGTTTCAATACATTCATTTCATTATGATTGTTTTAATCATACTTATCATATAGTATTAGCATTAATTCTGATCATATAGTATTAGTCTATATGAGATATATTTATAAAAAAATAGATTGCCATGATTTAATTTGTCATTTAACAAACATGATTGTACAAAGTAAAGTAATAATAATAATAATAACAATAAATTTAAAAAGATAATGCTTTCATTTGCATTATTGTAAGAATCTTTTAGATAATGATTCTTCCCTGTTTTTAAAGACATATACTTACACTTAATCATATCTACTGCTTTAATTGCATCCATTCTATTGATATTTTTGAATAATTCTATACTTGTACTGTTCATTGGTATCTTTTTAAACAATATATAGTTACACTTGAATATTTTAGGCTAATTGTGAGCTTGGGGTGCCATCGCGGAAAAAGTCTAGTACTGCTTTTCCATCTGACCTTTGTAAATATTACTTGCATTGCCATGAAATCGATATATGATATGGAGGCCTGTTCACTATTGGAAATAGTGAGTGTGGCCTTTATTGTTTGTTTACATGGATGTATAAAATAATTCGAATAAACTCGAATTACGGTCTAGATCGATATCTGCTTGTAGTACTTTTTTTTATAGTAGTATATTATTCCAACCGTAATAATTGATACACATTGCTAATGTGCACTGCAGTCTGTTTCCCATAAAAATTAATAGTAATAATAATGCGCGTAGTGTTTACTGACCATTAACAGAGGAATTCCAAGACAACCGAAGAACAGTGCACTAAAAAAGGACGGTTGAAAAGGGGCACTTTTGTGAATATTTAAAATATTTTTTAGTAAAGGGTGGATTGCTGAAATTAAAATAATTTTAATATCTATAAAGAAAACTGTCTTATTTTGAAATTTGGTTTTCACACTCGAGTTCAAAATTTAATAAAACATTACTTTCATTATATCTTTCTTAATTTTTCAAATGGTGAAGAAAAAAAAAGTTTTTACTTTCCAGTTCTTTTTTTTTTTGTTTGTTTTTTTTGTTTTTGTTTTTGTTTTTGTTTTTTTGCGTGTGCGTAAAAAATTAGAGGAAAATCAAATGATTAAGAGGAAGAACGATAATAGTCCAATTGTGGGAAATTTTGTATGACAGTTTTATTTAATGGCTTGAACGACGTAATATCGTTTGCTTATCTTAGATAGAGGAATAAGATGAAATAGTCCTTTGACAATGTAGTTAAAGATAGGTCGATACACAGCTGAAGATTGTATATTCACAAATGTAAATTGAAATATAGCTCTGAATAAACGGTCTATGACTATCATAAAATTTCCCTTCGACCTACAGATCCCATTTTTGTAATATGTCTGTTAAATTGTATTAAGACAAGCTTAATAAAACTAGTTTCTAAATTATTTAGATTTTACAATTTTCCTTGTGTATTCAATTTTTCCATTTCTTTAAAAACTGTTATTGTATGCAGATTTTTCAACAGAAAAATTATTTTAGAAATTCTTTGAAAAATCGGGTCAAGCCGAACCGGACCCGCAAGAGACAAAACCTAACCCGAAACAATGGATATCAACCCGATTTGCAGCAAAATTGTAGAAGTTAATCCAACCCCCGACAAAAAAAGAAAGGTTTCCCGACGCAGGACTCTACGCCATACTCAATAAATTTAGATCCTAAGTATTATTTAAATTATTTTCGCGAAAATATTTTCATTTCTGCTGTGCATTCCTTAATTTTTTTTTTCTTTGTTGAAACTTCAAAATTTTGACTCCCACTTATTGTTACCCCCCTCCATACACACACACACACACACGTACACCCCGCTCTTAACTCTGCTCCCCTCTTACATTATAAAAATCAAGATAATGAAAAACCTTCACTTTTGAAAAAAGTACTTTTGTTTATATTTTGACCCCTTTAAATGTATGTAAAAATTTGTTTCTTTTAATTCCATGTCCTCCCCCCTTTCTCTTCACCAAAAGGCTGTCTTTGGTCAAAGTTCCCATAAATATATAAAAGTTAATAGCCTTATACGTAAGCTATCCATGTACTAAATTGAGAGAATCTATAGATTGTATTTTCTGTTTACCACCCCGCCCTTTCTAGGGGCTTACTAATGAACAGCCGGCGTCTCCAGCAGAATATATTTTTTTCAATACACAGCACCTATTTATTAGTGTTCTTTAAGTGTAACGCTATTTATAATATACTTTTTTGATATCAATAATAGATATGCGGACTCAGCACGGGCTTTAGTTGAAGCTTAGAATTAGTTTTCTATAACTGAAAATATATGTAACTTTAATAACTAATAGATCTAAATTTTAGGTTCATCTAAGTATATATAATAATTATTATTCAGTGGTGGAAAATTGGCGCAGAGGAGGAGCCTATTGTCACCACTAAATTTTAGAAGTATTTTTCGGCTTATCTAATGACATAATTTCTGCGTTTTTATTAAGCTGAAAAATACTATAAAATGTTTGTGGTGTCAATAGGCTCCTCCTCTGCGCCAATTTTCCACCACTGATTATTTTTACCACTGATTTTTTTTTTGCTAAGACCTTTTCCCCGTTGACCTTTTTACCTAAATTCATTTGAAATAGAGTATCTACATTAAAATATACTGCAAACGATTTTCCCGCGTAGATCATTATGTAACGGAATTCTTTTGTGCGACTCTGGAAATGAATAATAAATTCTTTGCATTTCATATTCTACAGAAAGCATGTTTTAGTGCTGCACTTGAAACGATTTTTTCCCATTGGTCGTAATTTAACGGCATACTTTTGAATGCCCCTGTAAGGGAACTATACATGCTACATATTTCATTTTCAATGGTGATCGTGCGGTAGTAAATGTCAATAACACACAAAATTTCAGGGAAATCGAATTATATTTGCGCAAGATAGAGCATTGACAGACAAACTGAAGTCATGAACCCTTTTCAACTATGTTGGAAAATGTAAAATAAATAAATTCCTCATAATTTAGAATTACAAATTGTCATTAGTGTGTGACTTAATCGGAGAAAAAATTTCTTGATTTTACGATATCGGAGGTAACATGCGCATATCAAATATCACGAATTTGATTTTTTTAAAAGTAGACCATTGAGAGTGATTATTTAAAAGTATTTAGGTAGAATAACTAAATTACTAAATTCTTCTATAAGCACGCTTGCGGAATGGGGCAGAATTTGATAACATACAGAAAATGTGCAACAAAGTTTTTATTATTAAAAATAACCATAAGTTTAATAATAATTCTTAGGCTACAATAAAGATAACTCTTCGGCTATCAGTTTTTATTTTCCGTTGGGGAGGGGGGGGGGGGAGTTATTCTAAGATTTCTGCTGTGATGTCAGAAAAGATTTTTTTTTTTTTAATGATGCCCTACTTTATTTTTATATCAACAATCTTTTATGTTACATTGTGCAATATTCATGATTAATACATTACATACATAATAAATCATTGATTAATACTAATTTTAAAAGAACTAGTTTAAAACATAAACTTTTCATAATCCTTTTATTAAATAAGCGACAATGAAAAAAATATGTAGCAAGCTACCACTATTTGGAATTTTACTGTTCCTGTGAACTGTTTTCTTTAGAAATCATCTTTACAAGGGAAGGGGTGGGGCTGTCAATCATAGTTTTCTCAAAGCTCAAAGCGTCACTTACAGGTAGTATTTCGATGTCATTCAAGGGTTGCAAGGGTTTGGATTAGATAACAATGGGAGATATTTACTCTCTTTCAAACCTTACTTCAAAGAAAACTCATAGAAACTTTTAAAGTATCATTGGAATTAATTACACTGGAATATTTGGTCAACTCTGTTGTATTTAGTAGAATGATTAGGTAAAAAATAATGATATTTGTAGATATCGTTCAGGGAAGTGTAGTCTCATAAGCATTTTTCTGGCTACACCTCTGGTTCTTCTCTGTGAAACACAACTGTGAGAATAAATAAGATTTAGGGCTTTTTAATATGGCAGTTTTAATGTAAGAGTCGCTATATTGGGGCTCGTTATATAAAGAAAGCACAAATAATACACAATGTCTTTAATTTTACAAGCGGACACAGCCAGTGATATAAACATAAGAATGGTTTTTGGATTCTCTCCCCCCCCCCCCCTCAACTTTCAAAAGAAATATAGAACTTTTTTCATATTAAGCCAAGTATTTGCTGTAATAATGCTAAAAATGGGATACTGCTTATAAATATACTAATGCACGGTACAAGTATCCAGTTATTCAAAAATATGAGTAGGTCGAATATAATGAAAACCACACATATAAATATGTGTAAAAATACACCTTTATTTATTTTTTAATGCAAGTAAAAACAAGGAAGAGTAACTTTTGTTAAGATTATCTGTCTTTAATGCATATGAATGCATTACCTATCTTAAAAGGATTATTATTGTTTACTTTGCTTAATCATATTGGTGAGATGATAGGTTATATCTCCCAACCTGAGAAGTACTGTGTAAACATCATTTTATTGATTGAAATAATTCTTTCATGGCAAATCTCTTTGTATGTAAACTGCCATATAAACAAAAGGAAAATCGAGATAAGACAGGAAAAAAAAAATTATGATACGTTTGTAGAGATTTTGAAATACAGCCTTCACGGTAGAATTATCATTAACTTCGTCTCATATGATTAAGGAAAAGTTTCAAATTGAAAAATAAAATTACTTTACTTTTGCTCTAAAATATTAAGAAAGCATTGCAGATTACTGCGAGCAATTGCACTTAATAAAGCCGTCTATGATGTTTAATTGCGTGGAGTTTTTGATCTACTTCCAACAATTAATAGGCTACTTCACTCACGCGAAAGCACCCTCTCGCTAATGTTTATTTGGTGGAAGAATTTTTTTAAGATACCTCGTTTTTATTTCCATTTTTTTAAACGAATCTTTTGCATTGGCTACCTAAGATCGATCTATAGAAAGACCGTTTTTTTCTTTTTCGATTTTGTTTAAAGTTTTTTTTTAATTTATTTAGGATACATTTACTTTCGGAACCGGTTTCGAAAGTAAAAGTATCCCCATTAAAAAACCTTGCAAATAAAATAGAAGGAGTAAAAAAGTCCTTTGTACAGATCGACCTCAGCTACTCAAATCAAAGAAAATCGTTTAAAAATACTGAAATGCAAGCACGCTATCTTTAAAAAATTCTTCCTTAGGAATAATATTGAATCTAGGAAAAAAGGTGACCGGAAAAAACGTGACAGAAAAAACAAGAGCGGAAAAAACGGGATAAGGAAAAAACGAAACCGGAAAAAACGTGACAAGGAAAAAAAAGGTGACCGGAAAAAACGTGACAAGGAAGTGTTAAATATTGAACTTGTCGATAAATAAATGCTAAAAACTAAAGTAAAGTTTTTCCACTGTCAGTTTCTTACAGCGTAGGGGGGGGGGGGGGGGGGGCAGAGTTAATGGGTGAGTTTGACAACTCTAAGATTTGGTCCAAGAAAATACAATTTTAACATTTCATTAAGAGAAGTTTATTATGACTTCTACAAAAGACAAGTTAGTGCTATCCACGGAGGGGGGGGGGGGGGGGGTATTAAGGAAATACAATTTATTGATTCTTTCAATTCGCTATTGATAGTTTATATATGAGTAAAGATGTTTTATAAGGCGGAGGGGGAGGGAAAAAATTACATACACAGCCTGTAAAGGGAACAAAATAAAGACGAAGAGAGGAGGCATTTTCTTTAGAGGAATTTTTTCATTATCCTGCTTTTTTCTCGCAGGCTATCAAAGCCCAAGGATTAATGTGCACGCAGGTTCTGTATGTATGTATGTATGCACTTACGTCTGTATGTACGTAACGCGATAACTCTTGACAGAAACATCCGATTTGCTTTAATTTTTTTTCCAGGTTCATTGTTTCCAAATTCAATATTTAACACTTCCTTGTCACGTTTTTTCCGGTCCCGTTTTTTCCGGTCACCTTTTTTCCGTTTACCAATCTACCTATAATGAAATTGAAAACCTATCTACATCGATGCTTTTTCTGGCCCATTCAGCGTCATTATAGACAGGTTTCACGGTGCTAGTTTTAAATTATGCTAGAATTTGAATAAAATTTGCGCAACAATAATAAATAAAAATATTATTTTTGAAGTGTAATGTTAAATTGGATATTTGAGATTTTTATTATTATTACACAACAAAAGTGCTGTAAGTAAAGAAAAAAAAACAGTTTAGTTATTTAGTATTATAGTTAAATGAAAAAAATGACATACATTTGGAAGTAAAAAGGAAAGAAAAGAACGTGTATATTCATTAAAAGAGCAAAAATAAATAAATATTACATAATAAATAATGAACATGCAAAATAAATAAATATTATGTGGCAAATGATATAAAATAATAATTATTATAGTAATGAATTAGAATCTTATGGACAGAAATAATAAAGTAAAATAAGTAAACGATGATATTCTATAAAATTGCCTAGTATATGGTTCGAAATACAATGCCATTCTTAAGCATTAACAGAAAACGAAATCCCCTAAGGCATTCGACTTAAAATACGGTAATCCAGTTGACAAATAGTCTGCCTAACGCCTATTGTGTGCGTGGAAAGAGGGGGTGATTGATAAACGCCTTCTTTAACTCCCAGTCTCGAGAAGTGGGGGGAAGCACAAACGCGCAAACGCGTTCATAACCATCTACAAGTAGAATATTTTGACCGCCTATACGCGCTTGTGACCATCTACAAGTACAAAAGTCTGACCGCCTATATGCGTTCACGACCACTTACAAGTACCAAAGTGCGACCGCGTAAACGCGTGCGTGACCACGAAAGGGTTAAAACATGAAGCTATTATAAACTATATTTAATTTTAAGAACTTCTATTAATTTTATAAACAAATGAAGGCCTGTGAATCATTAGATAGCCATTTTTTTCTTTTTCTTTTTTTGTCGAGTTTCTTTAATGACGTCATCTTTTTGCTGCATTTGTGTATTGTTTTGCGATAGGGACGTCCTATGCATGCTTTACTGTAGATGTTTAAGAGTGGATCGTAAGTGTGGAATTCTTAAACGGATGCGAATGACGTCATTTTACATAAAATAAAAGCTTGTGCTTTAAGTCTTAAAATTGAAATATGTTTTGTACTATTTATATATACATATACAAGGGGGCTCCGACCCCCTGCTCGCTACTCCCACCAACTGCCCGCGTAATCGCTTCGCGATTCCATTCGGTATCGCGAAGCAATGCCTATTTTCTAGCAAACCCCAGACGTAATTGTTCCGCGTTTCCATTCTGGATCGCTTCGCGATCCCTTATTTTCTATGCATTCAATTTTTATATTCCATTTGGTAAAAACGCGCTCCTCTCCAATTTTATTTCCTTATCTCCCATCACATAATCATTAGAGCTTACAGAGTTTCATATTTATAAGAATTACTAAATATAAAATCATATATATAGTGTTACGAATATTGTAAATAGTGTTTGTGCTTAAAAATAATGTAAATACTTCAATTAAGCTCTTTTCATAAGCTAATATTAGTTTTTGTTGCATTGAAATATCTCAATTTGTTGATTTCCTGCAAGCAAGTAAACTCTACTGGATTTCAACGTGAGTCTATAAATTTGGCGAAATACTGGAAATAGCGCCAAATTGGCGTCACTTTTGGCGAATAATTTTTGTCGCCAAATTTGGCGATATATCTCCAAGTTGAGAGGTAAACTTGGCGGTATTTGGCGACAGAAGAGGGTCCCCCCCCCCCTTTGTAACCCCCTTATAACATTAGACAGCTCTGAACAATCAGATGCGTTTCGCGGTGTCTGCGCAGATTTTCATTGGTCCATTTCCAAATCGTTACTTTTTTACTTTCTTCTATCTTTACAAGAAGAAAGTACTGGTTTCATGAAAATTTTCGAATTCCAGGTTTCGAAGGCTTTACACGTTTTATGGGTCAGAGATTCCAAAAAACATGTTTTTACAAAATGTCTGTCTGTCCGTCTGTCTGTATGTGACACAAATTTTGTGGGCGCTCTATCTCAAGAACTAATGCACGGAATTTAATAAAAGTTTATATTCAGGTAGTACATGATATAGATTGGTGCTGATTAGTTTTTGGTGTAAATCGCCATGCAGGTGGCGCTGCTATGTAGTATTTTGCAGGATTTCCGCAAAAGCTCTATCTCAAGAACTAATGCACGGATTTTTATAAAACTTCAGATTCCGTTAGTCCTTGACATGAATGGATGCTGTTTATGTTTTGGTGTAAATCGCCCAACAGGTGGCACTGCTATGCTTCATTTTGCAGGATTTACACTATTTTCGCAGAAGCTCTACCTCAAGAACTAATGCACGAATTTTCATCAAACTTCAGATTTAAGTATATCTTGATTAATATTGCTGCTGATTATGTGTTGTTGCAAATCGCTCAACAGGTGGTGCTTCTATGCTGCATTTGTCTTGATTTGCGCAATACCTCTATCTCAAGAACTAATGCACGAATTTTCCCCAAACTTCATATTCAGTTAGACGTTGACATAAGTTGGTGATAATTAGGTTCTGGTGTAAATAACCCAATAGTTGGCGCTGCTATGCTGCATTTTGCTGGATTTACACGATTTCAGTGACAGTCATACCTCGAGAACTAATGCACGAAATTTCATATTTTTAGAATTCTCATGATGAACACAGATTGCCATTTAATTTGGCACTGAGATAGTGAATTTTGAAGTATTGACATGTATGAGATAGAAGAAAATTTTGTGATGGCCGCAACATACTAGTTTTATATATAGAAGGATAATTTTTTTTTTCATCGGGGGCAACACTAAATTCTGAAAAAGCAGAATTCCTGTTTTATAGTTATCCTTTTCTTTTGATATTACTGATTAATATATATATATATATATATATATATTATATATATATATATATTAAGATCGCTGTACTGTTTTATCAAATCTCTATGATTTATAAATTTAATACAAAAATTTACTAGTTTAAAGTAGATACAAAATCAAGTAAACAAATACAACAGCTGTAAATTTAAGGTATCGATATAAAAAGAATATTTTAAAAATTTACCAAGGAGATATATATAGAGATAGAATCTCTGAAAGATGAATCACTTTTAATACATTCTCGGATCGAATCATCTGCCTAACTTTTCTGAAACTTTTCAAAGAATGATGATAAATTACCTCGCTTTCTTTTAATATAACAAGTCGGAAATTGTTAGTAAAACGTTGCAAATGAGGTGCGTTCATACTATAACTAATTTTATAAATATTCAGATCTTGATGCAATAGCTGTTGAACTGTTATGCAAAAATGCATGAATACAAAATTTATTACAATTATTTACAGGATGTTTCAAAATTATTTGCCAGAAATGTATAGGCAGGTACAGGGGACATAAATAAGATGATTACGTATAGGAATGTGTGTGCGGAAATTCAGCGTTAAAGCAGTAGAGAGTGCTGTTGAGTTCGGCGCATGAAAGCGCTTTGCTGCCTTGAATAGTCATTCCCCGCACGGATTTCGAGATGCATCTTTAGACGAATCCGGATCTTGCCTACATGCATTTCATGTATGGGGCTGCGGAAGGAAATTGAACGGCTGCTCAAAGTATGTACATAGAATGATTCCCGTGTAGAAATCAGCGGGTTTGTCGAACATTAGAGCATTTTCATCGAAAGTTGTGCGCGAGTGGATCGTTTTATGCTTCCATGCATGATACTGGCACTGGAAGATATCACAGAATTTCTGCAGAGGAAGAAGCAGTATTATGCACAGTAGAAGACAGTCATTCAACAAGCTCGGAAGCTTTAGGGCGTGCATTGGGTGTGAGCCATTTCCTTGCGTAGCCCCCATACATGAAATGCATGTCGTCAAGCTCGACATTAGTGTACCAATGCATGTTGCTCGAAATCCGTACGGGGAATGAAGATTCAAGTCAGCGAAATGCTTTAATCAGCCGAACTCAAGAGCGCCCTCTGCTGCCTCAGCGATGCGCTTCCGCACCCACATTCCTATACAAAATCCGTTTATTCAGGTCCCCTCTACCTGCTCTTACATTTCTGACATATAATTTTGAAACACCCTGTATATTAAATTTAGTAATACAGAAATAATAGAACTCCGTTTTAAATAAGACGTCATCTCCATGCAACTTAGAATCAACACGTATAATGGGATATTATTGAATTAATTACGTATGATAGGATTTAATAGAATGAAGAAACCTTTCATTGGTATCTTTTTAAGTCTTGATTCGATTTTCATAAAATTTGAAATGACTCGACAAAATTCTGCAACGATTATATACATTAAATTTTAAACCATTCGGTTTCGGAGTTTTTTCTCTGTTATATACGAGAAAACGGACAGACAGAAGGCGGATGAACCAAACGACTACTGTAATTATGTAATTACGAACGCACCTAATAATGATCGGAAACTTTTAATGGGCTGATACTTCGAATGAGTTTGATCTAAAATTATAAAACTGAAATGCATATTCAAAGTATACAAAAGTAAACGCATTGAACGAGCGGGTAATAAACGTTCATTGTATAAGATATTAGGTTTCGTTTAAGATATATCATACTTTCTTTTTATTAGGGCATCAATTTTTTTATATTAAACAATGCACTTTGCCTACCAATCTAAAAGATAAAAATGAACTCCGATCATGGAAAAAGGACAGTCAACTTGATTATGGAAAGAGACAGGACGAAAAATTACAACGAGCTTGTCAAGTGAAACCATTGAAAGTCTGCCTCATCGTCAGATTTTAATGACACACCATTTGGGAAAATACTATCTTTAAAAGTAAAAATTAGAAAGATTTTAAAAATTATCCCAATTTTTCTATTTCGATAATCATGGAAACATGACTCATATGTATTGTCAGGTTCCGAGAAACATCTGCTATTAGAACTGGGGTTCTATATTACTTTGTCTTAATATATTATATATTGTATGGTCTGTGTACTGATATTTCAAAATAACATTCTTTCATTGTCTAAAACTGGATCTAAGCCGGTGAAAATGTATAGGTGGAATGAAGGGGAAAAAAGATAGTTGGAGAGGGGTTTGCACAACCTTTTGAGATGTCTGTGGAAGATGGGGAGACAAAGGCATTCCACGAACGAAGAAAAGAGCTTGGAATGCGAGATAGGTAGAAAACCCCGAGGGGGTTACGTGGAGAAAAGGCAGAAGGTTGCTAGGGGCAGGCTCTTCTGCTGAGATAGTCAGTTGGAGCCGAGAGCGCAGGGTGGACAGTAGTTCCTGCGTATAGCTCTTAGATAAGAGCGTAGAGTTTAGTTGAAGGCTGGATTGCCAAGCGCAAGGGTAGTTCCTTGGATTTCTCTGAGAGAGAGCGTAAGGTTCAGAGAGGCTCGGAGAGCTTAGGCTTAGAGCCCATGTGTTGGGAGATTGAGATTGATCTCCGGTAAAGCTGATTTAACGAGTATAGAGTGAGAGTGAGATAACGTAGTTTTAACAGTACACAGCCAGCATTTACTGTATTTAATTTAATGTTGAACCGGATCACCTACATCCGAGTTTTAAGTGTAAATAGTGTTTTGTGTTGTGTAATTAGTGTGTAAATAAATTGTTAAATTAGTTAATTGAAAGCGTTGGTTTTCATTTAAACAATCCTCTCAGTGCGTGACCGATATCATGCAATCATATCGGTGGTGGCAGCATATAAATAGAACGGAATTTCTTCAAAGTTGTGCGGACTAAGAGGAAACTCCGACATGTATATTTTATTTCTTCTTTTGATCTTTCGATATTTCACGTTTACATATACAGTTTGATCAGATTACAATGGTTAATGAATGAATATCAGAATTCAGTAGTCATAAGTCTGGATTTTTTATTCTGAATTTAAATTATCGATCTGAATATGAATGTACTTTTAAAATTTATCACAGTGATTTTCATATTTAAAAAACCTGAAAAGGAATAACTATTAAGACATTCTCAAATCACAACGTTTGGCAAAAACTTTCCAAGAATGAAAATAAATTATCTGATTTCCTTTTAATAAAATAATGTTAGGGCCAGGTTGATACTTCGAGAAATTCAAGGGAAAACTTTAAAGCTGCTACGCATCTTCAAGATATCTTTGTCTTTATAAAACGTAAATATTATTACACGAACAGATAGTAAATTTCATTGTCAGTTTTTTGAGACAGGCAGAAATAGAAAAAGATTTACTGTGCGTGATTCTTACAGCAGGAATTTTTGAAAATAACTTTAAATTACTAGCAGCAGAGTAGCTACTTTTTTCGTTTTTTTAAAGAGCATTTTTACTTTACCAGAAATAAGGATACTGTTACTATGGAAAATTTCTCAATTCAAATGTTGTATATATTGAATCTGGATTTTTCAAAAATAAATTACTTTCGTTTAAAACATATCATTCTTTTATTACATTAAAGTGTTTATTTTATTTTTGGAGAATGTATTTTGCATGCCGCCCCATTAAACAGACAGGAACTCCAATCATATTATAAAAGACTGACTTCTCTATTTTGGAAAGGAAAGCGAAAAATTACCAGGATTTTGTCAATTCAAATTATTGAAGTTTGTCTTGCCTTCGGATTTTATTGTTGCGTTCCACAACTGGTGCTTTCTGGGTAAATTTATCTAAAAACAAATTACAAACTTTTTATTAATTTTAGCCCCCTATTTACTTATATTTAATTAATATAAGTAAATAAACCATAATAGTTCAGATTTTTAAATATATATTTTGTATTTGCTATCTTCTATCTTTACAAGAAGAAAGTATTAGTTTCGTGAAAATTTTCGAATTCCAGTTTTCAACGGATTTACACGTTTCAGGGGTCAGAGATCCCGTAAAACATGTTTTTATAAAATGTCTGTCTGTGTGAGATACAAAATTTGTTTGCGCTCAATCTCAAAAACTAATGAACGGAATTTAATAAAACTTTAGATTCAGTTATTCCCACATATAAATTGTTGCTGACCAATTTTTGGTGTAAATCGCCCGGTAGGTGGCGCTGCAACGCTGCATTTTTCACGATTTCCGCAATAGCTATATCTCAAGAACTTATGCACGGATTTTCCTAAAACTTCAAATTCAGTTACTCCTTGATATAATTTGATGCTGATTACTTTTTGGTGTAAATCGTCCAATAGGTGGCGTTGCTATACTGCATTGTTCATGATTAATGCAATAGCTCTCTCTCAAGAACTAATGCACGAACTTTCATCAAGCTTCAGATTCAGTTAGATGTTGGCAAAAGTTGTTGCTGATTAGGTTTTGGTGTAAATCAACCAAAAGGTGGCGTTGCTATGCTGCGTTTTGTAGGATTTACACGATTTTAACGATAGTTATATCTCAAGAACTGATGCACGGAATATCATATCTTTAGAATCCTCATGATGGGCATAGATTGTCATTTAATTTTACTGCTGTAATAGCGAATTTTGATTCCGTTAGTCCCTGTGATTTTTAGTTTTGATGTAAATCGTCCAACAGGTGGCGCTGCTATGCTACATTTTCACGATTTCGGCAGTAGTTGTATCTCAAGTACTAATGCATGAATTTTCATCAAACTTCAGATTCAGTTAGTCACTGATATAAATTGGTACTGATTAGTTTTTGGTGAAAGCCTCCCAACTGGTAATTAACAGGTAACAGCACCTTTATTTACGATTATTTTACCCTTATTTACAGGTAATGCACCTTTATTTACGATTTCCGCAATAGCTCTATCTCAAAAACTAATTCACGGATTTTCATCAAACTTCAGATTCAGTTAGAAGTTGACATAAGTTGTTGCTGATTAGATTTTGATATAAATCACCTAACCGGTGGCCCTTTTTTGCTTCATTTTTCAGGAAGTATCAACACGAAAGAGATAGAAGAAAGTTTTGGTTGGTTACATACGACTGGTTAATTTTGTTTTGCATTATTAAAATAATAAAAAAAATCCGTTTAAATCATCATACTTGTTCATCAGATTACAAAGGTTAATAAATAGTTACAAAGGTTTTTTATTTTTCTGATTCGTATATCACATTAACTCTTTATCTACTGACGGTACTTATAAGTACCATTAAAATAAGTTGTTATAAAATTCATTTAATACATCGATTACTTCTAATACAGTTTAGAATTAGAGATAGATGCATTACTTTATCTTGTTCCAAAAGGATTACTGGTTACACAAAACAAAAATATGTTTAAAAGGATGATTTCTTTTGCCTTTGCATCTTTTCATCTTTCTTGGCGTTTGGGGGGGGGGGAGGGATTTTTCAATTCGGAAATATTTCTATATTTCTATTGCAAGAACATTATATTTGTACATTTTCTAATTCTACAAAATACGAAGAAAAATATTTAAAATAAAAGATTTGAGTAGGGTTAAAAATATTGCACAAAATCTCTATAAATTCAAATTTAATTAATCCTTCAATTACTTCTAAAATCCTTTTTGAATTTATTAAATGATTAGGTAAATCTTCTAATGTAGTTTCATAAATTCACGAAAAATGCTTTAGAAGATAAAATTTTCATGAATTCATAATTCAGTACATAAAGGGTTAATGTACTCCCGGATTTCTCTAAAACAACTGTTCCCAAACTAAAGGTTATCTTGTCCCACCAGTGGGTCGCTGCCGATAGGCTGGGGAACGATCGATGAAGTCTTCAAAACTTTTAATTAATTTTATCTGAGCAATAATATAACTAAAACAATGTGTTACAACATGAAAGGAAAACAGATTGAAACAGGAACATGCGAGCGATTTCCCAAATTATAGTGTTCATTTAGGCCGCCTATATTAGCTACGTTCGTTAATTCAATTTTATGCGACTGCAATTTCAACTTTAAAGATTTACAAATGTGTGGAAAGAACAAGATTAACAGACCGGACAGTACTATTACTTTTTACTTTCTTCTATCTTCAATAGAAGAAAGTATTGTAATCGAAATTTTTTTCGACTTCCGGTTTTCGACGGATTTACACGTTTTAGGGGTCAGAGATCCCCCCCAAAAACATGTTTATAGAAAATGTCCGTGTGGCCGTCTGTCCGTGTGTCTGTCACCATTGTATAATCAAAAAGTGTATGAAGTTATGCATAGAATTGAACCAAATTTTTTTTTAAGTTTTTGGCTATGGCAAGCAGGTCCTTACTTCATTTGGAAAAAAATTCGCCAGAAGGGAGCGCTGTAATAGCGATTTTTGTGCGATTTTGGATATTGTACCACCGAAAAAAGTATGAAGTTATGCATAGAATTAAACAAAAAAATTTTTTTTAAGTTTTTGGGTCTTTCCTTAGGCCTTCCAAGCAGGTCTTTCCTTAATTTGGAAAAACTCCGCCGGAAGAGGGCGCTGTAATAGCAATTTTTGTGCGATTTTGAATATTGTACCATCGAAAAGTGTATGAAGTTATGTATAGAATTGAACTATTTTTTGTTTAACTTCTTGGCGATGGCAAGCAGGTCCTTCCTAAATTTGGAAAAAATCCGCCGGTAGGGGGCGCTTTAATAGCAATTTTTGTGCGATTTTTGTGCCATTATGAATATTATACTATCGAAAAGTTTATGAAGTTATGCATAGAATTGAACCAAATTTTTTTGTGTATGTTTTTGGCCGTGGCAAGAAGAACCTAACTGAATGAGGAAAATTCCGCCGGAAGGGGGCGCTGTAATAGCGATTTTTGTGTAATCCTCTTAATTTTTCGTAATTCTATTATACAGCAGTGGCTCGTGAATCGTTGGGAACTTCCCATCCTGATAAGTCGACTATTCGTGATTTGAATAAATATCATAATCAAGCTTAACTCGTTTTTACTCCGATTAATTGGCTGAAGCAGAAATTTAAGATGAAAGTAAAAGTTGATATAGTATTGAACTAATAAAAATGAAATATTGACATCTGTAACAACATTTTGAAATACTAAAATATATGAGATAGAAGAAAGTTTTGGGATTAGCACATCCAATTAGTGTTAAATAAATAAAGCTCAGCAAATTCAGCAGAATTGTAGACTTAGTTGATAAAAAATATTGCCCTGTATATTTTCGAAAAAGAAGCTAAAAGTAAGTGTATAAATTTATAATTTTGAAACTTTCAGATAAATATTTGTTTAACATTAATAAAGCATTAAGTATGTACAAATTTTATACTATGCGACGCTAATAACATAAATCTTTTTTTTTCCCCTTTGTATACGTCGCCCGCGACTTTGTAAAAAATGCTTAGTTTAATCTTCGGAGTTTAACATGTTTGCTTTACAGTTTATATCAGATCACAATGATTACAAATAAATGCATACAGAAATTCTGTAGGTATAACGGTATAAGTCTTAAGATTTGAAGTCTAGGAATGAAAAACGCTAAAAGTACCAAAAAATCGAAAATCTGTTGTTTTTTTTTTCTTTTTTTCTTTTTGTAACGAAAAAAATGTTATAAGTGCCAAACTTAACAAACAGGAAAACGCTTGAAGTGCTAACCCTATTGGTAATACTTTAAACAAGTCGGACATTTTACGTCAAACGTCGCAAATGATGTGCTTTCGGCTTCTTTTATTCGCTCTGTTGAAAAATTTCCTCTTATGGATTTTCAGCATTTTCTATTCTTAGTCCTCATTTTTTATAAATTTAATATAGCGATCTAAATACAAATGAGGTTTCAGAAATTGTTACAATAATTTTTGTATTAAAACAACTTAGGAAAATTAATCACTTTTATACATTCTTGAATCAAAAATTCCGTCAAAACTTTTGCTAAAATTTTTCAAAGAACTATAATAAATTATCTCTCTTCCTTTTAATAAAATAATGATAGGGAAAACTTTAATAGGCTGATATTTCCAGAAGTTCAAGAGAAAATTTTAAAGTTGCAACGCATCTTTAAGAATCTTTATCTTTATAAAATGTAGAAGTATTTCAGAGCGGATGATAAATATTCATTCCCAGCTCGTGAGACAGGCTAAAGTAGAAAAAGAGATACTGTGAATGAGTTATGCAATAAAAAAATTAAAAATATCTTTAAATCATTAGTGATAAAGATTTCGTTTACTGAAACTCATTGTTACAAAAAATTAGATCGCTCCGACTATGGAAGATTGCTCAATTTAAATGAATATTTATTAAATAGTAGTTGGATGTGGGTTTTAGTAAATGGAAAACTACCTATGAATAAAAAATTTAAATTTCCAACAAAATACTTTTATATTCCTTTGGAATGAATCACATATTTTTAGTAAATATCTGAAAAGGATGATCTTCAATAGGGGAGTTAGGGGAAATTTGGATCTGGGGCACTTCAAGGGCAATCTGTAACAGATGAAAAAAAATTGACCATGCTAATTATGAAGTCTGACTAATTTTCTACATGTGCAATTTTTTTGGAGAGAAAATGTATCTTCTTGTAGAGGTAATCACTGTTTTCCCAGAACACAAAGAAAAATGTCCGTCAAAGTGAGAATGTTTTAGTTAAAAAGGTCCTGCGTAAAAAAATTGTAGGAATAATGAAATATAGCTATGGATTTAAATTTAGAAAAAGGGTATTTTTAAGAGGAAATGGTTATATTTTGCAACAGATGAAGCATATTGTTAATAATCTGCATGATCCTTATTACCCCAGAAATAGCATTTTTGGAGTAAATAGGATCATGTTTTATTTGGGTTACGGGTAAATTGGGATCGCAAATTTTATTTTCTAATTAAACCAAATTGTGGTTTAGAATCCATTTTTTAATCTTTCAGTTTTCAGATCCTGTGAAATACTCCCAATTTGGTTAACATTACTGCGCATTTTGTGTTAGCAAAACATTTATTTTACAATATTATTTTGCATTTATTCCAAATTTTAGCTTTGACTGTATGTTTTAGGCCTAATTAGACCTCAGCACTTTCAATGTAAATGAAAATTTCCTCCTTCACAACATATGAGCTTTAATTGATCCGTTTTCCTCCGTTGCTTGCATTTCATGTTATTTTGAAAATATATATATATAATAACTTTAAAAATTAGTACTTTAGTAATACAACAAGGCTAGTAATTTCCAATAGAAAATTTTGCATTTGGTTTGGTTTTGTAGGCATAGTGTAAAATATGAGGCATTCTCACAAAATTTTAACTTTCAGGAATGAATATCTGGTGAAATTAAACTTAATAAGATAACATTTTAAATTTATAGACGAATGCCTAATGATTCTAAATAAAGAAAAAATGGTTAGCAGCGACGATTTTTTTTTTTTTTACTTAACTGAGGTTTATGTTAAACTAACGAGTTTAATTTTCCTTGCCGTTTTACCTCGTAGAAGAAATGTACTGTTTAAAGCATGGAAACAATTCTCTAGAAATGCCTTATAAAGACTATGAAACGTATAAAAATTTAAAAGTAAGCATCTTTGAGAATTAATGGCAGGATTATTCCACCAACAAAGCCTTAATTTCTACCTTATTTTGAAAACTTTTGCAATTTACATTAAATACGTATCTCCAATATGTAATAAGCGCTTTTGAAACTTTTTGGGACAGCCTGTATAGAGTATGAAAATTTGAATTAAATTAAAAACAAATAAAAATAGTTGAAAACATACTCAACTCAAATTAAAAACAAATTACTATATTTTGACATGCATTATATTAAATTCATTTAACAAAATTACATAAAATATACATTCAAATACCTATTAAGAAACAGAGAAGACATCAAAGGATCAACTACAAACGCTGAGTTTCTGTAATGTTAAACAAATTTGAAAATAAGTGTCCTAATTTATCCATTAAACGTATTCCGGAAGAAGATTTGAAGTCAAATCTACAAGGTATAACATCGCAATGTCCACTCTGTAGTGAAGTGATCAGCAAGTTCATACCGAAAGCTTTCCACATTTTTTCATCCACAGCTTTGACAAGTTTTCGCACTATCCTTTGAATCGGAAACGAATCTATACTTCGGCTTTCAATGTGAGATTTTGCAGCTTGACAAAACAATCTTTGTAGACACTTCGGATCATCTACAGCTTTTGATCCAAATTCGCCGATTACCTCCAATATTTGTTCTGCAGCTGGACTTTCTAAACCTCTGGCTACAGTGTTCGCAATCGTAGACGTAATGACAGGAGCAAGATTGGGAACTAAATTTGAAAGCATACTTGAACCTGTCACTAATCTAGTGAAGAAGGAGATGATATTTATTATAAGAAAGCTAATTGGAACAATAATAGCTGCTAATGCAACAACTGGATCCTTGAAAATTTGTTTGAAAACAGTCATTAAGGTGGGTTTTTCGTCAATTAGAACTGAATCCGGATCATTCATTCCAAAAAAGAATTTCACTGCTCTTTGGAATAAATCATTAATTCGTGAAGGTAGGTTTTCAGAAATTGAAGGCTTTGTTGTCATTTCAGTTCTGTCCTTAATTTCTTGTACAGTGTTATCATGTTCGTAATTTGGCAGATAAAAGTTACCAGGTCCATAAGTATATTTAGGTCCATTCTTTTTGTCAGGTGCAAACTCGTGAAATCCAGATGGTACTTCATATGGAAAGTGCTTTTCACTCTTATAATATCCTTGCTTGTCTGAATATGATGCATGGTCTTGAAAATTTAACGTTAATGGAAGCCTATTCTCAGTGTATTCAGGATAGTTGAATCTTGCCGTTCTACTAGAAATATCAGTCTTATTGTTGACATCGTTAACTGCACTTGTTTTGCATATGAAGAAGCACAAAACAAAAATTAAGTGTACTGTTACCATTTTAGTTTTGCAGTCCGGAAAAGTTGAAAGATTTTTTCTTTACTTAATAGCGGAAGAAAATAAAGTCCAAATTATGTTTTTCATCCTTTTATATGACATTAGCTTATCAAACATGCGTATCAAATAACTTTCAAGTATTTTAGGTCAAGAATACTTATATTAGTTGTTTTTGTTTTGTTTTTCTTTTTCAGGGTTTTTGCGAAAAAAACGCTTTTATCAGGTACAGTTATTCAGGATGAGAATGCAACGTAAGATGAAAATTCATCTTTGTGCTTACAAACCGGAAAATCACATTGTGTCTTCGTTCTCCGCTTAGTTGAATGAGTATAAAAGATGTAGAGAAAGTATTTCACGGGTATTTTCACTTTCAAATTCACTTGAAAACTATTTTTGAATAATCGTCTTCAGTTTCAGGAAATGTATGCTGCGCTTGCTTATCTATGCTTCTGTATATTGTAGGCTGAATTAGGTTCCATTAGAAATGTTATAAATAATGAAGAATTCTTTGTAACATTCAGAAGAAATTGTAATTATAACCACTCACTATTAAGCTGGCCGTTATTGAGATGCTTTTATTGAATTTCTTATGATCTTTTATCCCTTTTAAGTTAATGTTCTTTTTTACGGAAGAATTTTTTCTCATAAATTTTTACACAGTTATTTTTTAATTTCACTTGAAAAACAAATTGTACTCGCATTATAAAGGTAACAAATATTGTAATATGTCTTACTAGTATAAGTATTTTTTTAACATGTGGTCTTGAGTTGTGCGAAATTCAATTATAATCAGTTCTTTTAACCGGCTTTAAAGGAACAAAGTGTTACAGTTTGAATATACAGAGTGGTCTCCAATTCGACCGACAAATTCAGAGGGGTTATCGCAGGCATCAATAGAATGAAAAATTACCATAGAACATGGGGTCGCAAACCACCTATTTAATCAAAAATAGAGGGGGTTTCATCCCAACTCAATTTAGGTTGACGACAATAACTTTCAGAAAACTGAAGTACAGTAGAGCGCCGATTATCGGAACTCCAATTAACCGAACTTCGAATTATCCGAACAGCGTATTTCTCTCAAAAAAAATTGTTAACCGGACTTTTATTAATCCTAACAGCCTATTTTTCTCAATTTTTTTTTTAAGGATGATGAGATTTTGGATGAGATTTAAGATGAAAGAGAAATTGAATAAATTAAAACGAAATGACCCAGGTCCATCACATAACGAAGACTTTGAATGTTTGAAAAAAGATATGAAATGATTCGAATGGCAGAAGAATTCTGATCCTTTCAACTAACGTATTTAAGAATTTGATATATGGCAGCATTGGAAAGAACGGCTTCTTTAAAGTAAGCAACAATCAAAAGCTTTTTTGCTTAAATTATAATCTCTGGCGTTCAGAAAATGATAAAAAGAGAAAAATAAATTTCAAATGATTAAAAAGAAAAAAAAACAGTTTTTAAACATGTTAGCACTAACTAGTGCTGCAAGTCCTAAGCCTGGATAAAGTGTGAAGGTTTTAGTATAGTTAGGAACATATCTTAAATTGTCTGTCCATTTATCCGAACTTTTGCTTATCCGAACTATGGTTGGTCCCGACTTGTTCAGATAATCGGCGCTCTACTGTATATTACAAAAACGTTTAACAGACATATATAATTTTTAATTAATTTTTCAATTAATTTTCAGCGGTGAAACTTGAATTTATTGAATATTTAATACGTGATTTATCACACTGCTAGCTAAGCATAGAACCAACAGAGTGAAAAATGCCCAAGTCGGGAATCCACCTGGAACCCTTGGAATAGCGCTCCAAGTGCTCTTATTTGAGCTACGAGGACGATACCCATCTTAACATCTCTAATTCACATATGCTGGTAAGGCTGAAAATTAATTGAAAAATTAATTTAAAATTATATATGTGTTCGCCGATGCTGGGTTTATTTGTGTCTTATTTCGCAGCAGGATTGTGTGCTCATGAAGACTAATCCATCTATTGCTGCAGTTGCAGCCTTACCAACATATGTGAGAGAGAGATGCTAATTCGGGTATCGTCCTCTTAGCTTAAATGGTAGAGCGCTTGGAGCGCTATTCCAAGGGTTCCGGGTTCGATTCCCGGCTTGGGAATTTTTCACTCTGTTGGTTCTACGCTTAGTTAGCAATGTGATAAATCACGTATTAAATATTCATTTAACAGACATTCTCACCTTTGTTTTAAATGTGATAACACCAAACAAATGTGGCAGATGTTTGCCTTATACGCGCCAGAAATATGCACTTGACGCCCCACATTTTGGACTGTGATTATCAGTTCATACGGAATCATCGATTGCTCGAGCAACATGTTTTTCCAGATCTTTTTATGATGTTATCACATTTCACACAAAACAAGCCACATATCGTTGCAATTGCAATACTTTAATTTTTCTCGAAATTATTACCGTCAACCCGAGTTCAGTGAGGATGAAACACCCTGTATTTATGACTAAATAAGTGGTTTGCGACACAATGCTCTGTGGTAATTTTTCATCCTCATGATGCCCTACTATCACCCATTTGAATTTGTCCGTCGAATTTTGGAACACCCTGTATATTTATTAACATTTTAAATGTATTATTACGTATAGTTTTTGAACAAGTATCCCAAATAGCCCAAAAAAAAAAAAAAAAAAAAAAAAAAAAAAAGATAAACATTTCGCTTTTGTAGTGATCTATGTAAACTTTATTAAAATAAAGCATATATGTCAGTCAGTCTGTTTTTCCAACTTCTAATCTTCGTAAAAATTGGAGAAAATTGAAATAAAATAAAGCAGTAATTAATGTAGTATTTTTTTTTCATTTTAAAATGCTATATATTAATAATTAACTAGCTGTTTAAACCGTTCTACGCACGGGAGTTCATGAATTTTATTCTAAAACCAAAATTAAAAATTAAAAACAGTACAACCAAATAGAAGTTTGTGAATATAAAAATGTGTTATGTCTATTAAAAATCAGTAAATACTAAACCAATATGAAATAAGTATGTACACAAAAAATCAGTTACGTATTAAAAAATAAATAAAAGTAAGTATTTACACAACTGAATTAAAGTTTGGGAATATAAAAATCAGTTATAAAGTCAATATTTATACAACCAAACAAAAATTTGTGAGAAAAAATGAAATTTACACCATGGCCGCAAAAAAAAATGGAAAAAATTATTTTAAAATGAAAAATCTTTGCACTATTTTCCACATCACCAATGAGGTAAATTACGGTAGACTCGTTTTTTTAGTGAGTATTTACACAAACAAATTAAAGTTTAGGAAATCAGTTATGAAGTCAATATTTACACAACTAAACAAAAATTTGTAAGAAAGAAAGGAATGTACATCGTCATTGTAAAAAAAATTGAAAAAATTCTTTTAAAATGAAAATCTTTGCATTGTTTTCCACGTCATCAATGAGGTAAAGTGAAGTAGACTCATTTTTGTTTGTTTGTTTTTTACAATAAAGCAAAATAGTTGCAACTTAAAATAAAACTTCTCGGAATACAATGTTTTGTGTAAGTACCTTATCAGACTGTGAAAAAAGTTTTCCTTGTTTTGGTCCGTCCTTGACCCAAACACGTACACATCCTCTAGAAGTTGCTCTTGAAAAGGCTACATACAACATCCCATGTGAGAAAACTGGATGGGGCAAATAGATTCCAACCTTTTCCAAATTTTGACCATGAGGTTTATTGACAGTCATAGCAAAGGCGAGCATAAGTGGAAAGTGATGGAGGCATAACTGGAAAGGTAAACTGGTATCCGACGGAGTAAGCAGGATCCTCGGTATGAAAACACGGGTGCCTCTCTTATGTCCTGTCAAAACTTCTGCATCTAGGACATTTTGCGACAACCTTTTGACTATTAAACTTGTTCCATTACAAAGCCCAGTGGGGGGGATTCATGTTCCTAAGCAACATAACAATAACGCCCACTTTAAGATTTAACTGATGTGGTGGCATTCCAGAAGGTGTTAAACTATTGATCAAATCCATCTGCAAATTGTTTTGTTCTTCTTCATCATCACAAAGTATTGTATCAGCACTAAAACAAAACTTGACTTCGTCAGGTACTTTTCATAAAACCTCCTCATTCAATCTCAAAGAAGTCTCATTCTTGGGACACAAAATGGCTCTTTCCGAAAGATGATCAAGATCAATTTCAGACGAATCAAAAATATCATCCACTATAGAATCCTGTACTACACATTCTGGAGGTATTTCGATAATATCTTCTCCGACTTCATAATCATTAGTCAACAGACCATCCCCCAGGCGATTGAGCCATTCCACGAAATCAAGTTCCTCCGGCTCCGTTCGCATATTTGTAACCAGACTGAACTGTCGAAATGTTGGCCAGAGAGAAGAATTCTTGATACAGCTTTCAAAAATGAGTGTTTTGTTTGCATGAATAACTGCAGGTAAAATCTGCCTCCAGTCACCTCCAAGAATAAACACTTTGCCTCTAAATGGGACATCCTTGCCAACCAAACCTCGCAGAGTTCTATCAACAGCATTCAAAGCATGAATAGGTGTCATGGTACATTCTTCCCATATAATGAGCTTAGCAATTTGCAGTAACCTTCCTTCAGATGTATTTTCCGAATTTTTGAAGCTGAATTATCCAATATTGAGACTGGTAATTTAAATTGAGAATGTGCAGTTCTTCCACCTTGTAAGGGTTATAGATGCGATGCCTACCCATGCAACGGGAATAGCAGTATGTCCCATTCCTCTGACGTAATGCAGCAAAGTATTGAATAGGAATGTTTTTCCTGATCCCGCAAAAGTATTGACACAGAAAACCTTAGCGGAAGTAGCATAATCATTTTGAATACTTTCAATGGCAGCATAAAAAATTATACGTTGTTCCGGATTTAGCATGTATAACAATCGCTGTCCCTCTGCTCTTTCTTCTTGTAAATCATAGACATCGCCTTCCACAGAGTTCTCTAGGCTTGAAGGTTCAAGCAATTGAAGGCTATGAAGTGTCATGTTGCGTATGCGTAGATGATTGGCTATGTCTTGAAGGGCTCCATCTCTACTCTCTTGTAGCGGCAGATGGCGAGCAAAATCTTCATAGAGTTCTGACTTAAATTGTTCCCATAATTAAATCGGGGAATTTGGATTGCCAAAGACGCATATGAAAGAAAACAATTGTCTCAATTTGGGCGACATTTCAAAACCACATGCTTCTGTTAAACAATGTTGCCATTCATCATCATCTTCTAATAAATTTCTAGCAGGGCATGCACCCTTGAATGTTTCATAGACAGTATTCTCATACGTCCTTAACTCTTCGAAAGACTTGGCACCGGGAACATGACAAAGCAGAATACGAAGATGGAATCGCTCAGTATCCATTGGGATAACAGAATACATCCTTGATACTATCTAGTCACCTAATCTAACACGCCTTTGCCACACATTGCTTTTCCATACAAATTGACTTGGAATTTCTGTGTAGAGAATGTTTGCTGAAGGATCTGACCTGTTAAGTAGAAACAAAGCAGTGAGCATGGTGTCTTTATTACTTGCTCTTTCAAAAGCTTTACGTTCTCCCGCTTCCCTAAAATACACATATTGCATATCTTGTAGATGCACGGTCAATCTAATAATAACATGCGACTTGTCCTGCATGGGCTTTTCAAGAAGTCGCCACATTGCATCTGGTACCGAAACATATCGAGCATTTAAATAACTCTTCACCTCATCCCAAACTACAAATCCCTCACCGTTATTTTCAAAAACAACTTTTGTGCAATCATGACCCTTGTATACATGCTTAAAAATGTACTTAATGGATTTAACAGAGCTGCATATTTCGACATTAACATGGGTATTGTATGTCTTTGTGAGTTATGGGTTATAAGGAACAACCCAACGGTTGTCTACGACATTTCCCTTTATCATTATGTGACTACCATCATCACGCCGTCTATACATTGGGTAACCATCGACATTCTCAGCCATTTTATTTCTGAACTCTTTTGGATAACCCTTTGAGCAAACACCGTCTTCCATGCAAGATGAGTTTGGATTTAAGACGCCACATGATCCGTGAATCATCGTATCATTGACAAATTTGTGCAATCCATTTTCAATTGTGGAATCAGGTAATTCAGCACAGACCATGGTGTCAATAGTGGCTGGATCTCTTATCTTATCATCATCAGTTAAAATGAGTAAAAGGGGCATGTGTGGCAATCCTGTCTTTTGGAATTCAATAACATGTACGTCTGCGACTGTGCGTCCCGAAATGCCGCTCTTTTTAAGATCGTTCAACAGTACTTTCTTCTTCATATCGAACACGCGTGCCACTAAATCTGGGTGATCATGAGGCTTTGAGTCGTGGGAAAAGGTTCCCTTTGATTTCTCGCCAATTTGGATTGCACGTTAGGGTGACAAAAAGATCAGGCTTACCAAATTCTCTAACAATTGTCATCGCATCTTGATAATTTTGCTGCATGGCTCTGGCACTTCCTATGAATGTAGATGGCAAAATAGCTATTACACCTGGTTTCAAACCAGATTGTTCTGCTAGAGCATGAAGGTGATACGTTAACCAGAAATAAGATTCTACTCTTAATGTTTTCTGGTTAGAGCGGATGTAATTCAGACAGTTTCCTTCAACCTTGACATAAGCATCGTCGCAATACTGGTGCAAGAGGTTTTCACCATAAAGTATGGGATTGAAAACATTCCTTCTCACTGACAGCCTGTGACTGTAAAATTGAAGTTCAGAACATCCATGATCTACACTCTAACCCTTTTCGCCATGTGGGAAAAATAAAACATAAGTCATGGGGCCACAATTAGGATTCAGGGCATTTATTCTACACAGTTGATTCCCCTTCGGATATCCCATTGGTAGGTGGTGCACCATCCGAACAATGGAAAACCATGGCTATATCATTTGACTTTGGTGCATTGTATCTGCCTCGATGCTGGCCCGCTGATAAATTTTTATCGCATATATACATACATACGCTTTCAGCTGCTCCAGGTCCTTTTTCTGCGATGACTCGTTCTTCCATTTCATGAAGCATTTTAAAAGCATGTGCATAAGGGTTAAATCGCCTGATAACATCGTCAACCTTGCTTATGATTTCTTCTTTACATTTTAAATTTTCTCTACTGTTCATACGTTGCCGCAGTGCTATATCAGAATCCTATACATACAATTGAGCATATTTTCCCTGACCTACTTCAGATGGATGAAGATGGGATGTATTATGATAAATTTGTCCATGCATTCTAAAACAATACGGGCCAGTACAAGGGGGCGGTGTAACATGAGCACCCATAGAGGCAAAAGACAACGCACTGTTATATGACCTTATGTGTTCGTTAAAGTGAGCTCACGATCTATCACTGCTATACGCTGTCTCATCTGATCTGGATATGGTTGAAGAGGTTCCAAAATTGCTTTGTCGTTGTGACAACAGTGAGTATAAATTCCTCTTGTATTCTTCTCTGCATTGAAAAAGAAGTGGGTAAGTGTGATCACAGATCGCACAGAGGGTTTCGTTTAATATTCCTTAAAAAACACTTTATCCTTTTGCGAAATCTGTTAGTCCCACATTTCACAACCAGGAGGCACACTCAATTCTACACAAACCTCTATCCGAACGAAACTCCGTTTTACAACCTATTCGTAGGTATATTAGTCGAGGGGATCGGGTCTATACCACCCGAGATATGTAGGCACCCCCCTGGCGGTAAAACGTGGAACTGAATTATGTAAGACTATGTGCATAATATGAAAGAGGAGTCAAAGTGGTGTCGGTAAAAGTTAGAAAACTACCCATCGGGTGCAATGGGGGGGGGGGGGGGAGGTTAGAAAAATTGCTTAAAATACACAAGTTAGAACCCGGTGGGTAAATAATATAAGACTTTTTAAAAATTTTATGATTTTTCGTGAGATCGCAAGTGTTCTGCTATACGTATGCAAAATTTTAAGTCTTCAACTTAAATAGGGGCTCAGTTAAAAAAAAACTTAAAATACACAAGCTAGAGACCAGAGGTTTAAATATAAGACTTTTTTCAAATTTTTATGATTTGTCGTTTGATGTGAGGTGTTCAACTATAAGTACGCAAAATTTCAAGTCTTAAACTTAATTAGGGACTCAGTTAAAACAAAAAGATTAAAATACACAAGTTGGAGCCCAGAGGGTTAAATATAAGACTTTTCAAAATCTTATCATTTGTCGTTTGATGTGAGGAGTTCATCTATAAGCATGCTATATTTAAAGTCGTAAAATTAATTAGGGGCTCAGTTAGAACAAAAAGATTAAAATACACAAGTTGGAGCCCAGAGGGTTAAATATAAGACTTTTTGAAAATGTTACGATTTGTCGTTTGATGTGAGATGTTCAGCTATAAGTATGCAAAATTTCAAGTATTAAACGTAATTAGGGGCTCAGTTAGAACAAAAAGATTAAAATACACAAGTTGGAGCCCAGAGGGTTAAATATAAGACTTTTTCAAAATTTTACGATTTGTCTTTTGATGTGAGGTGTTCAGCTATAAGTATGCAAAATTTCAAGTCTTAAACTTAATTAGGCGCTCAGTTAAAACAAAAAGATTAAAATACACAAGTTGGAGCCCAGAGGGTTAAATATAAGACTTTTCAAAATCTTATCATTTGTCGTTTGATGTGAGGTGTTCAGCTATAAGTACGCAAAATTTCAAGTCTTAAACTTAATTAGGGGCTCAGTTAAAACAAAAAGATTAAAATACACAAGTTGGAGACCAGAGGGTTAAATATAAGACTGTTTGAAAATGTTACGATTTGTCGTTTGATGTGAGATGTTCAGCTATAAGTATGCAAAATTTCAAGTATTAAACGTAATTAGGGGCTCAGTTAGAACAAAAAGATTAAAATACACAAGTTGGAGCCCAGAGGGTTAAATATAAGATTTTTTCAAAATTTTACGATTTGTCGTTTGATGTGAGGTGTTCAACTATAAGTATGCAAAATTTCAAGTCTTAAACTTAATTAGGCGCTCAGTTAAAACAAAAAGATTAAAATACACAAGTTGGAGCCCAGAGGGTTAAATATAAGACTTTTCAAAATCTTATCATTTGTCGTTTGATGTGAGGAGTTCATCTATAAGTATGCTAAATTTAAAGTCATAAACTTAATTAGGGGCTCAGTTGGAACAAAAAGATTAAAATACACAAGTTAGAGCCCAGAGGGTTAAATATAAGACTTTTTCAAAATCTTATGATTTGTAGTTTGATGTGAGGTGTTCAGCTATAAGCATGCTATATTTAAAGTCGTAAAATTAATTAGGGGCTCAGTTAGAACAAAAAGATTAAAATACACAAGTTGGAGCCCAGAGGGTTAAATATAAGACTTTTTGTAAATGTTACGATTTGTCGTTTGATGTGAGATGTTCAGCTATAAGTATGCAAAATTTCAAGTATTAAACGTAATTAGGGGCTCAGTTAGAACAAAAAGATTAAAATACACAAGTTGGAGCCCAGAGGGTTAAATATAAGATTTTTTCAAAATTTTACGATTTGTCGTTTGATGTGAGGTGTTCAACTATAAGTATGCAAAATTTCAAGTCTTAAACTTAATTAGGCGCTCAGTTAAAACAAAAAGATTAAAATACACAAGTTGGAGCCCAGAGGGTTAAATATAAGACTTTTCAAAATCTTATCATTTGTCGTTTGATGTGAGGAGTTCATCTATAAGTATGCTAAATTTAAAGTCATAAACTTAATTAGGGGCTCAGTTGGAACAAAAAGATTAAAATACACAAGTTAGAGCCCAGAGGGTTAAATATAAGACTTTTTCAAAATCTTATGATTTGTAGTTTGATGTGAGGTGTTCAGCTATAAGCATGCTATATTTAAAGTCGTAAAATTAATTAGGGGCTCAGTTAGAACAAAAAGATTAAAATACACAAGTTGGAGCCCAGAGGGTTAAATATAAGACTTTTTGTAAATGTTACGATTTATCGTTTGATGTGAGATGTTCAGCTATAAGTAGGCAAAATTTCAAGTATTAAGCGTAATTAGGGGCTCAGTTAGAACAAAAAGATTAAAATACACAAGTTGGAGCCCAGAGGGTTAAATATAAGACTTTTTCAAAATTTTACGATTTGTCGTTTGATGTGAGGTGTTCAGCTATAAGTATGCAAAATTTCAAGTCTTAAACTTAATTAGGCGCTCAGTTAGAACAAAAAGATTAAAATACACAAGTTGGAGCCCAGAGAGTTAAATATAAGACATTTCCAAAATTTTATCATTTGTCGTTTGGTGTGAGGTTTTCAGCTATAAGTATGCAAAATTTCTAGTCTTAAACTTAATTAGGGGCTCAGTTAGAACAAAAAGATTAAAATACACAAGTTGGAGCCCAGAGGGTTAAATATAAGACTTTTTCAAAATTTTATGATTTGTAGTTTGATGTGAGGTGTTCAGCTATAAGCATGCTATATTTAAAGTCATAAACTTAATTAGGGGCTCAGTTAGAACAAAAAGATTAAAATACACAAGTTGGAGCCCAGAGGGTTAAATATAAGACTTTTTGAAAATGTTACGATTTGTCGTTTGATGTGAGATGTTCAGCTATAAGTATGTAAAATTTCAAGTATTAAACGTAATTAGGGGCTCAGTTAGAACAAAAAGATTAAAATACACAAGTTGGAGCCCAGAGGGCTAAATATAAGACTTTTTCAAAATTTTATGATTTGTCGTTTGATGTGAGGTGTTCAGCTATAAGTATGCAAAATTTCAAGTCTTAAACTTAATTAGGGCTCAGTTAGAACAAAAAGATTAAAATACACAAGTTGGAGCCCAAAGGGTTAAATATAAGGCTTTTTCGAATTTTTTGCCCCAATCGTTCATGGACCTCCTACCAGCAACCTCTGTGCAAAATTTCGTAGCCCTGCGCCCTTTGGTTTCCGAGTTTTTGTGGTTACAAACATACGCGCACAGATTTTAATAGTGTAGATACTTATTAGAAGATGCAAAATAGGGGAGAACAATATAGACTGAAATTACATTTAAAAAAAAGTAAAATATATAAATAGAAATTGAATAGTTATTCCAATCTCACTCACTTATAAAAATCTACAATTTTCCCAATTTTTAATTTGCAATATCATTATGATTTTCTTTCTATAACGAACCACTAAATTAAACTGAACTTGAATTATTAAATTATCTTGAAATGATTTCTACATTTTTAAACAGAAAAATGTAAATACAGTTACCATATATTTCAGTGTATAACGCGTATCTACGATTTTAGTCTGTATTTTTTTTTTTTTTTTTTTTTTTTTTTTTTTTTTTATTAAAGATATATTTGCCGTATTACGCGTATCTTCTTCTTTGCATAGGAGTTGTATGTTCCTTCTTTGTATGTTCATTAGATATGTAGAATGAAAATATACTAAAGAGCATTAAACAGTACAATAACTAGTACAAACGTAAATAAAATAAGCAAATGCGAAGCGAGGATATGCACTGCTAAACTTATTTTCTTAAATCCCTGCAAAGCGTTTGAAATTCTTCCTTCAAATAATCGTGTCTTCTTTTCGTGTTCATTAATGTATAAATTTCAAATCTTATATTGAAATTTTTAATTTTTGTTTTTTATGCACCTCTAAATTTTCATAAAACCCATTAGGCGCCTTTGCTCCCATTTTGATAACATAACTTTAGGAGTTTTTTCTAAAATGAATATTTTATATATTGTTAAAAAGTTTATGTTATTTGCATTTTGGATATACGAGATGACTTCTGTATTTTTTTTTTAAAGTTTCATTTGAATTTTCTATCTATATTATAAAGGACAAACATATCTGTGCGTAACGCATACGTCATTTTGCGAATGGCAACACTTTGAAATTTTTAATGAAATTTCGGTTTGCAATTTTCGTTATAGCAAATTTTTAAACTTCAAAACATCGCATATTTTCAATTTTTACACCCCTGTACGGGGAAAAAAATATGCTTTTAAATGCAATTTGTTTGGAAGCTGTATCTCAATTTATTTTTGAGATATTAATTTTTTTGTAGTTTTTAATACAGATTTTGTAATTGTGGCAACTGAAGTACTCCATTTATATTGAAACTAAAGAGAAAATAGTCATGGTTTATTATTTTTATCGATTATATCCTTATTGATGCCATTTTCACATTACAAATAAAAGTAACTTTTTTATAATTTTTGAACAGAAAATGATGTCAGACATTAAAAAAAACACGCATTCTTCTTCATAAATCAGTTACATTTCAATATTTTTACATTACGCTGATACCGAGTTTGAGACGCTAGGCAAAATGATTCAGTGAGCCAAAATGATGCTATATTTAAAACAAAACGATCATTTTTTTATGATAAAACTAAATATTTTACCAATACTAAATGGCCAATAGTATGACAACTAAAGGCAAATTTCTGAATTTTTTTTAGCGGGTACTGAGATTAGAACTTAAAAGTTTGTGCGAATGTTCACATGAAAAGTTATATCGGACAAACGTGACTTTAAGTTTGGAAATACATTCATTAATAATCTATTGCGCGTTAAAATACTTTCAAATTGTGAATTTGAGTGGTGCGTATATGTAAATTATGAGAATGTGAAAATAACGCACAGTTTAGATTTTATTGGGGAAAGTTTTTTGATGTGACAAAGCGAAATCCTTTTTACTGATTTTTTATCCCTTAAAAATAAACATAAGAGCCTCAATCGATAACTTCATCATAATTACTTATCTTGAATACGTATTCTAATGCAGTTTAATTTTTCAATAATTTAAGCAGTTGAAGTTTGTGGAAATAACTTTTTAATAATTTTAGGTTAAAAATATTATTTGTTTTAAGAGTTAGACAACCAATGTAAGATGAATTTTTATAACATCGTCATGTTGATGTGAGGTGTTCAGCTATAAGTATGCAAAATTTCAAGTCTTAAACTTAATTAGGGCTCAGTTAGAACAAAAAGATTAAAATACACAAGTTGGAGCCCAAAGGGTTAAATATAAGGCTTTTTCGAATTTTTTGCCCCAATCGTTCATGGACCTCCTACCAGCAACCTCTGTGCAAAATTTCGTAGCCCTGCGCCCTTTGGTTTCCGAGTTTTTGTGGTTACAAACATACGCGCACAGATTTTAATAGTGTAGATACTTATTAGAAGATGCAAAATAGGGGAGAACAATATAGACTGAAATTACATTTAAAAAAAAGTAAAATATATAAATAGAAATTGAATAGTTATTCCAATCTCACTCACTTATAAAAATCTACAATTTTCCCAATTTTTAATTTGCAATATCATTATGATTTTCTTTCTATAACGAACCACTAAATTAAACTGAACTTGAATTATTAAATTATCTTGAAATGATTTCTACATTTTTAAACAGAAAAATGTAAATACAGTTACCATATATTTCAGTGTATAACGCGTATCTACGATTTTAGTCTGTATTTTTTTTTTTTTTTTTTTTTTTTTTTTTTTTTTTTATTAAAGATATATTTGCCGTATTACGCGTATCTTCTTCTTTGCATAGGAGTTGTATGTTCCTTCTTTGTATGTTCATTAGATATGTAGAATGAAAATATACTAAAGAGCATTAAACAGTACAATAACTAGTACAAACGTAAATAAAATAAGCAAATGCGAAGCGAGGATATGCACTGCTAAACTTATTTTCTTAAATCCCTGCAAAGCGTTTGAAATTCTTCCTTCAAATAATCGTGTCTTCTTTTCGTGTTCATTAATGTATAAATTTCAAATCTTATATTGAAATTTTTAATTTTTGTTTTTTATGCACCTCTAAATTTTCATAAAACCCATTAGGCGCCTTTGCTCCCATTTTGATAACATAACTTTAGGAGTTTTTTCTAAAATGAATATTTTATATATTGTTAAAAAGTTTATGTTATTTGCATTTTGGATATACGAGATGACTTCTGTATTTTTTTTTTAAAGTTTCATTTGAATTTTCTATCTATATTATAAAGGACAAACATATCTGTGCGTAACGCATACGTCATTTTGCGAATGGCAACACTTTGAAATTTTTAATGAAATTTCGGTTTGCAATTTTCGTTATAGCAAATTTTTAAACTTCAAAACATCGCATATTTTCAATTTTTACACCCCTGTACGGGGAAAAAAATATGCTTTTAAATGCAATTTGTTTGGAAGCTGTATCTCAATTTATTTTTGAGATATTAATTTTTTTGTAGTTTTTAATACAGATTTTGTAATTGTGGCAACTGAAGTACTCCATTTATATTGAAACTAAAGAGAAAATAGTCATGGTTTATTATTTTTATCGATTATATCCTTATTGATGCCATTTTCACATTACAAATAAAAGTAACTTTTTTATAATTTTTGAACAGAAAATGATGTCAGACATTAAAAAAAACACGCATTCTTCTTCATAAATCAGTTACATTTCAATATTTTTACATTACGCTGATACCGAGTTTGAGACGCTAGGCAAAATGATTCAGTGAGCCAAAATGATGCTATATTTAAAACAAAACGATCATTTTTTTATGATAAAACTAAATATTTTACCAATACTAAATGGCCAATAGTATGACAACTAAAGGCAAATTTCTGAATTTTTTTTAGCGGGTACTGAGATTAGAACTTAAAAGTTTGTGCGAATGTTCACATGAAAAGTTATATCGGACAAACGTGACTTTAAGTTTGGAAATACATTCATTAATAATCTATTGCGCGTTAAAATACTTTCAAATTGTGAATTTGAGTGGTGCGTATATGTAAATTATGAGAATGTGAAAATAACGCACAGTTTAGATTTTATTGGGGAAAGTTTTTTGATGTGACAAAGCGAAATCCTTTTTACTGATTTTTTATCCCTTAAAAATAAACATAAGAGCCTCAATCGATAACTTCATCATAATTACTTATCTTGAATACGTATTCTAATGCAGTTTAATTTTTCAATAATTTAAGCAGTTGAAGTTTGTGGAAATAACTTTTTAATAATTTTAGGTTAAAAATATTATTTGTTTTAAGAGTTAGACAACCAATGTAAGATGAATTTTTTATTGTAATTATTTTTGTAGGTTTATTATAAATTCGATCTGACAGTTCCTTTCTAACATTTTAGTTCGTCGAATTTCGACGGGTTCCAACTCGTTTTTTTTAAATGCGTTTAAAAAGGCGAAATATAGCTTTTTAATATTTAACTTTTTAATATTTAAACTTTATAATATAAATTATATTTTTTAGTTATATCTGCTTGTTTATAAAATTTGTTTATAACTGTCTATTTTATAATACAACCTAAATTTGGAGTTAACATGTATAATAAATGGATCACAATTCATGAAAGAGCAAGTTGTTCCCAAAATGGAACCAATGACGCCTTCGTTAGTTTTCAAGGCCACGTTGAACGCCCCAAATTTGTAAGGTACGATGTTTACGTTATGCGCGCGAAAACGTTCGTTATACTGGGTGTCCCAAAAACGACTGATGAATTTTAAAATTCAATAACTTGCAAACGGTCACAGATATTTAAAAAATTCTTGCAGGAGGGTTATGTATGATGTTAGGAGTTTTTTGACTGTGACTCTTGATTTTAATTCGAAATTCAAACAATAGATGGCGCTGCGAGAAATAGGTGATAATTCCAGACCCCATTTTTGGTACTTAGGGATCCATTCAAAACATTTTAATCTCCCTTTTTCGCATGGGAAAAGAGAAAAGCCGAAAAGTCAAGATTGGATTTAGCATCTATTGCTTGCAGCGCCATCTTTCGCTGCTATTTGTAACTAGAATTGAGAATCGCAGCATAAAAACTCCTGACATCATACATAATCTCCTGCAATTTTTTTTTAAATATCTGTCACCGTTTGCAAGTTATTGAATTTTAAAATCCATCATTCATTTTTGGGACACCGGGTAGAAGCTCTTGGAAATGCTTCGTTTTCATTCCTAACAAACTTTTTTTGGGAGTGTTACTCTTAAAATCTGTTTTTTTACTTTTTCAGATATCTTTTTTTTATTGTTGTTGTTGTTTGTCAAAACGACATATTTCTAGTAGCTTTTTTCAATTTTTCCATTCCATAAATTTTAATTATAACCTCTTAATTCTCTCTCCCGTGATATTCAAGGGCTGTGTTTTTTATTCAGATTGTTTGATTCGCACTAGATTTATAAAATAGTGTAATTGGCTTTATTATGGTATCATTTTACCTGTCATTAAATAAGGTGACTATTTCTTTTTCAAAAAACTGGTGCCAATAAGCAATTTGAATTTTTAAACCGTAATTTAATGCAACCGTTAAAGGGTTAAGGAAAGATGCCTGTGAAATTTTTAACTGTAGCTCTAAGCTTTGGATTATTTTAAGCGATTACATTCAGATGATCATTCGGGTGATCCGGAAATTATTTGTTTGCCATCAACCATCAGTGCTTCAACCATTCAAATAAATCTCCGCTTTTTTAAAACATGTAGGAAAATACAGAACCTAAATTTTTGTTAAATTTATATAACCGTTTTTAACAATGTGCAAAAAAGCAACTTTCTGAAAAAGGTATTTCGCAAGTCTTGGGAAAGTCGAGTTGTTATTGGCTTCGTGGTACACGTGACAAAAATAATTAGATTTTTGCTTCACTTGTTGCTTGAATTCGCTTTCATAGCAAAGGTGCTTAAATTTGATTTCACAGCATCGGTGCTTGAAAAATTACAACATAAACTGCAGGAAAAATTACAAAGTAACTGTAAGAATAAAACTAAGAACACCTATATTATCTTATCTGTTTACGCTACCTAAAATTCTCTGGATAATATACCAACATTTAATTTAAAACGTTGATTTTTTAAAAAATATCTGTCATTTGACCAAAAAGAGGATTTTTTATCGCTTTTTTTCTTATATTTTAGAATTTCGAAAAAATTACTAATAAATGAAAATTTATACTTTTCAGTGGTATAAACGCTTACCTTACTTTTAATAAAAAATGAATAAAATTGGTCCAATAGTTCTCGAGAAAATGGGTGTCCCAGTTTGAAAAATATGGTTTCCAGAAAATAAGTTTAAGTTTTACAAGAGTGGTTACGTTCAACCAGCAAAAAAGAGTGCAATGAGTTGTAATAACAAGAAGCCCCTTTGGGCAACTATCTACATAAAATGCAAAAGATTAAAAAAAAAGGGAAAATTTTGACATAGAGAAATGATCGACATAGAGAACACTTCAATCTAATTAGATGTATAAAATTTATATATATATATTTTTTTTCATTTGTTTCGTCGCAATTTAAGGAAGAGTTTTATTTTTAGAAACTGTTATATTATTTTAAAGCTAAAACCCGCTCTTTTCCACAAAAGTAAAAAACGAATCTCATTAAATTCGAGCTAACTAGATTTTTAATTTTGTTCCAGCGAGGAATAAACAAAGTTTACGTTAACTTCATTACAACTTGTAACTCACGGAATAATGACCCGGTTATTGAAATAAGGTGCCTATTAAAGCTCTTTATTTTGTTTGCCCTTCTGCGTTTCGTTTACTCACTGGGATGAGTTTACTTTGAGTTTCATTTATTCAGTCTCATGCGTGCCTCATTTATACAAGAATTAAGATTAAAATAGTGTAAGATTTTACAAGTGTAAAATGGAGTTACATGTGTAAGCATGAACAATTTGTTTAAAATTCTTGTAAATTAAGATGATGTAACTGTTTTATGTCAAAATGAGAACGTGAATTTCAAAACTCGCTTTATCCATAAAATGAAATTTTGGAAACACCAGAAATCTCAAACTGCGTCCATTGGTTTTCATTGTAAACCAAGATTTTACAATATCAAAAATACGGAATAAAACTTTTTTTTTTTTTTTTTGTAGATTGTAGTATTTCTTCGGTGCAGGTTTACCAGTAGAATAGTCTAATAGAAAAAAACACGATTTTTTAAATTTTGGTTAAGGCGGCTTTTGAAACTAACATCCAAATATGTTTATGAAGAATCTTTTATATAATTACTAGCTGACCCAGCAGGCGTTGCCCGGACACCTGGTAATAATTTTAAATGAAACTTAAATTTGCATAAGCTTATATCTTTAACTCGATTTTGTCTAAAATACGTACCCGCTCAGTGTGTGAAAATGGGGTGAGAAGCTGCTGATTGTTGAGATTTGTTATGTAATTATTTTTCATAATTTTTGGAAAATTGTATGGGGTAGTAATGAACAAATAAAAACTTCAAAACTCTCTCTACTGATGAAGAAATGTGTTGAGAGGAGTGAGTGCTTAACTTTCTTTTATTAGTATAGATCCCAGCAAAGAGGAAATTGCTGGCCAGCAGCAAGATAGGTGTTGGCAATGATGGAGAAGTTCTGGCTGATGGTCTACCACTGCATGACCATTGCTGGACAGCTTCAGTCAACTTTGCTGTTGGAGACTGTTAGAATGTTATCCCATATGGAAGGCATGAATACGAAATTCCTCAATAGGTAAACAATAAAAAAAGTTAAAAGTTTTACCTTTATGTTTTGATGTGTTTCAATGGAAATATACTCTTCTTTGGATGAACAAAGAACATTTATTAGAAGATTGAATACACTAGAATAATATATATGCTGGTCACAGTACAGATCACACTTCACAATAAAAACAAAACAGATGTATAAGACTATTTACAAACACAAAGAAATACTTTGAACTATGGCTTGTTGCAGTTTTTTTTTTTTATCATATTATATTCCTTTGGAATATTATTGAATTTTTTTAATCAAGCAGCATTTTGCTGCCAACTGCTATAAGGGAAGAAGCAACACTCACTGAACTGAGTGTCTGTCACAGTAGATCAAATAAAAAATGATTGTCTGATGCTGCCATCTGGTGGATGTTCTTGAAAACAAAAGAGCATTTTCTAACATCTCTCCCGTTTTGTGATAGAATCTGACACCAGGTGGATAAGGTTTCTACAAAGTTCAAATTTGGCTTTTGGCAGTGGCTTCGTCATTATATCTGCTATCATTTCATTTGTTGATAGATATTTGACATCTATAACATTTTTAGTTTTTAAATCTCGTATGTAATGATACTTTGTATCAATGTGCTTAGTGCGGGATTTAAATTTTTCACTTTCAACCAATTTAATTGTAGATTGGTTATCCTCAAAAATTCTAATAGGAAAATGTTGTTGTAAATTGAGATCTTTACATAATTTTAAGATCCATAGCACCTCTTGAGTTCCTTGTGACAGTGCCACATATTCAGCTTCTGCTGACGATAACGTCACACATGTTTGTTTTCGCGAGAACCAAGAAATGCAGCTATTGCCTAAGAAGATTACATTTCCTGAGGTGGATTTTCTGTCTGTAGCATCTTGTCCCCAGTCTGCATCCGAGTATGCAACTATATTAGGATATTCTTTTGAAGAAATGTGGAGATCAAGGTCTTTCGTTGTTTTTAAGTATCTTATTACCCTCTTAACAGCATTCCAGTCCTTTTGTCTTGGATTATTGCATCTTCGGCTTAGTATGTGTGTAGGAGCGGTAATATCAGGTCTTGTGCATGAGGAAATATATAAAAGACTTCCTATAGCTTGTCTATAATTATCATTTGATGATAAAAGATTTTCTTCTTTATCTAAACTATAATAGTTAGTTTCCATTGGGGTATAAGTTGGTTTGGCTTCTTCAAGCTGAAAATCCTTAACTAATTGAGTTATTTTACTTCTTTGTGAAAGTAAATAACTTCCATCTTCTTTTCTGTAAATTTCTATACCTAAGAAGTATTTTGCTTCTCCTAGTGATGTTATGGGATAAGATTTCTTTAAGTAATTTATTACTTCATTAACTTCATTTTCATCTTCTGAGCTCATCAGCATATCATCTACATACAGTATGAGATGAATTGTCTTCTTTGATTTTTCTTTTATGAACAAACATGGATCAGCTTCACTTTGTTTAAATCCATATGCCTTTAGAGTATTCTCTATTTCTTCATTCCAGCACTTGGCGGCTTGTTTAAGACCGTATATAGCCTTTTTTAATTTATAGACTTTGTCTTTATTTTCTTCATCATGAAAGCCTTCTGGTTGATGCATGTATAATTCTTCATTATCTAGTTTACCATGTAGAAAGGCTGTTTTAACATCTACTTGAAATACTCTGGCTTTATGATAAGCTGCCCAGGTCAGAAAAGCTCTAATAGTTGTATGTTTGACGACAGGAGAGAAGGTTTCATCATAATCAGTGCCTAATTTTTGAGCGAAACCTTTGGCAACTAATCGTGCTTTGCATTTTATTTCTTCTCCATTTTCATTACGTTTTGTTTTGTAAACCCATTTACAGCCAATGGCGTGCTTGCCTTTGGGTAAAGTAACAAGCTCAAACACTTCATTTTCCTTTAAAGAGTTAAATTCTTCCTTCATAGCTTGAAACCATTTCTGTTGATCTTTTACTGGTAATTGTAAAACATCTTTAAAAGTTTCAGGATCTTGATTTTTGGAACAACTGTCTTCAGTTTTGTAAGAATATCTTTCTGGTGGAATTCCTTTAGTCTCTCTGTTAGATATTCTTCTCTGGAAATTATCTTCACTTTCTTCAGTTGTTGGGCTATCTACTGATTTTTCATCCGTATTTATTTCTTCTGCAGTATTTTCTATTTGGATAGCATCACTATCATTTTCAAGATTTTCTTCTGAAAAATTTAAATGCATTAAATCTGAGATTCGCTCTTCAGGATTTTCTTGAAAGACATTTTCACAGTTCATATTTTCAAAAAACTTCACTGTTCTGCTTATCACTATTTTTCTACCACCTATATAAATTCGATATCCTTTGCTTCTTAAATCGTAACCAACAAAGACTCCTTCAGTGGCCTTTTCGTCAAATTTTTGTCTCTTCTGTTTATGAACATACACATATGCTTTGCATCCAAATACTTTAAGGTGACTCAAATTTGGCTTATGCCCATTCCACAGTTCATATGGTGTCTTTTCAGTTGATTTTGTGGGTAATCTATTTTGTAAGTAGGCTGCTGTAGCTATGGCTTCTGCCCAGAATGTTTTTGGCAATTTAGCATTTATAAGCATGGCTTTACTCATTTCAATAAGCGAGCGATTCTTTCTTTCTGCAACTCCATTTTGGGACGGTGAATATGGCGTCGTTGTTTCATGATTTATTCCTAAGTTTTTAAGGTAGTCTTTGACAGATTCGTTGCAATATTCTGTTCCATTGTCACTACGCAAAGATTTAATCTTCAATCTAAATTTGTTTGTTGTTGATGCAACATACTCTTTTAATTTATCAAATACTTCATCTTTAGAAGAAATAAAATATACTTGTGTATAACGAGAGTAATCATCAATAAATGTAACGAAATATCTTTTTGATCCCATACTTTTTGTTTCTGCAGGACCGCATACGTCGCTGTATATCAAATCAAGTGGTTTTTTACTTCTGTATTGCGTTTCTTTTGGAAATGATTTTTCTGTTAACTTAGCTTTTATGCAACTTGAACATTCAGTATTATGAGAACAATTATTCACAGTAATACCTAAAGCTAAATCATCCTTTTGAATTTTCTTGATGGATTCCAAATTTCTATGGCCCAGCCTTTGGTGCCATTTTAGAATGCAGTTAACATTAGAACAAACGGGTAATATTTCTGAAGCACTATATACCTTTTCATTTGTAGGTATTATTTTTAATCTGTATAACCCCTCATCAGCTTTTGCATCTGCAACTAAGATGTTGCCCTTTTTAATTAAACATATATCATCTTTAAATGTTACAACAAAACCTTTCTCAGTACAAGACTGGACAGATAATAAATTACTATCCAACTCGGGAACATAAAGCACATGATCCAATGTAACTCTATTTGTTTGACCATTAAGTGTTTCAATATTAAAAGTACATTTACCCTTTCCCTTTGCAGTTAATTTAGTTCCATTAGCAATTGTAATTGTATCTTTATTCGAACTTTTTAATTCTGAGAACAGTTCCAAGGAATTAGCTAAATGAACAGACGCACCTGAATCAATAACAAAAGACAAATTTTTGTTTTTATTTCCATTTTGTTGAGATTTCATAACAAAATTCAAAGAATTTGATTCTTCCATTAATTCATGATAGTTTTGAGAATCTGATAGATTTTCATTTTGACTAGCAGTAGAGGCAGAGAAATTGTTTGGTTTTTTAAACTGTTGACGTGATCTATCTTGGGTGAAATTTGGTTTTGTTTTGTTAGTATTATTACCCTTTAAGTGAAAACAATCTTCACGGTTGTGATTATTCTTTTTGCAATGAGAACAAAATTTTTGCTTATTCAAATGCTTTGGTTTATCCCTATTACCCTTCAAAGCAATAGATTCAAATTTTGTTGAAATTTGTTTAGTTTCAACTCTTCTAAGATACTCATCAATTAATTTGTTTTGAACATATTTTAATGATAAATCTGTTTCATATTTACTTTCAGTAGCAGTTATAAAGGTACTATAAGAATTTGGTAAGGAACAGAGCAAAATAGCTATTAAATTATCATCTTGTATTACTTCACCTATACTTCTTAATTTTTCTGCTAATTCTAAGACAGAATTAATATGATCCTGCATTTTAATACTTTCATTATATTTAATGGAATACAGCTTCCTAAGAAGATAAAGTTTATTTGTTAAATTTACTCTTTCATGAACAGATTTCAATTGATCATATGTCTCTTTAGCACTTTTAGCATGTCTGACATGAACAATTTGTGAATCTGAGATATTTAAACAAATTAATGCCCTAGCATTTCTATCATTTTTTACCCAATTATCATCATTTTCCTTTTTAGGTTCAAATACAACATCATACAAACCTTCTTTGATTAACAATTGCTCTATTTTAAACTTCCAAACTGAATAGTTGTCATCAGTTAATTTATCAACATAATGAGATTCTCTAATACTAGACATTATGATATAATATTTGCTTATTTCACAGAAAATAAAACTTTTTCTCTTATTAATACATCAAAACAACAATTATAAACTCAAATATAATGCTAATGATGAAATAAGAACAAAATAAAATTCTTGAGAACAATTTTTGAAGTTACTTTTGATTTCAGAAAAACTTTCTTAAATGTTCAATTCTTTGTTTAAAACATAAATTTACATTTGCAATTTATATAATAAAATTTCAATAAGAAACTGGCAAAATAAAAATCAAAATAATTTCTTTTCTTATCAATACATAATACTTTTGGTTTCAAAATAAGAACAATTCTTTGAATTTTCTTTTATATCATTCACTTGTGAAAAATACCAACATTCAGAAAATAATTATTTCTTTGAATTTAATTATATTATATTTTCTTCTTTTATATTACTATATTTAAAATTGAGATAAGTTCAGTCTCATAATCGACTGTTAGAATGTTATCCCATATGGAAGGCATGAATACGAAATTCCTCAATAGGTAAACAATAAAAAAAGTTAAAAGTTTTACCTTTATGTTTTGATGTGTTTCAATGGAAATATACTCTTCTTTGGATGAACAAAGAACATTTATTAGAAGATTGAATACACTAGAATAATATATATGCTGGTCACAGTACAGATCACACTTCACAATAAAAACAAAACAGATGTATAAGACTATTTACAAACACAAAGAAATACTTTGAACTATGGCTTGTTGCAGTTTTTTTTTTTTATCATATTATATTCCTTTGGAATATTATTGAATTTTTTTAATCAAGCAGCATTTTGCTGCCAACTGCTATAAGGGAAGAAGCAACACTCACTGAACTGAGTGTCTGTCACAGTAGATCAAATAAAAAATGATTGTCTGATGCTGCCATCTGGTGGATGTTCTTGAAAACAAAAGAGCATTTTCTAACAGAAATCATCAGATAAAATTCTGGTGGGCATCCATTTTATCTGGCGCTGTCCCACCACTACATGGAAGTGCACGAACTTTTGCAGTATTATTGCTGGGAACCCTTACGCTAGGTGGCGCTGCGAATATCGAAGACATTGAGTATTTGAACACAAATCTGAAATGAATATCTTAACACAATTTAAACTGTGGAGCTAATTATTTTTGAAACTGTAAAAAATATAGCACCACTGCCACCATAAAAATAAATAAGTAAATGGATAAATAAATAAATTCTTTATTTCAACGCACTTTTTTTTTTCTCCTTAAATCTGGTTTTACTAGGTTACAAACGATTTCGGTTTTCATAATTTACGCAGTTCAGAATCAATAATAAAAAAAAAGGCGTATAATTTACGTAGGATTTCTATACAATAGAATAATTTCTATACCAGTTTAATGATTGGGAACGTAAATCACAAAAGAAAGAAACTTGAAATAGTGTAATGAGAGTTTGAAAACGACGAGCAGTCGTAGTGTACGCTGAAAGCACTTGTTCATGTCCGATCACGAAAACCAAGCAGCATCGAGCGTGATGAGTACTTGGGAGGGTGATCACATGCAGTTCAAATATTTCTATAGACATTTCTATTATAGACACTTCTACAGATATTTCTATAGCTCTTGGTGAAACTAGCTTATAGAAACAAGAGTCTTAATACTTTGTTTTTTTTATAGATTTCTATAAGAAATTTTTGTAATGGAAAGTGCTGGCCCAGCAAAGGAATAGCAGTGTGATAGGTGCTAGCACTGCAGAAAAGTGCCGGATTGAAGTAATGTGATGGCATACCAATGCTGGCCTGCTGTTGGCCATCACTGATGGGCCAGCTGCATTCGGCTTGGACACTTTTCTAGGTTTAAGTAATGGCACCCTTGCACTTTACCGCTGATGGCATTGCTGGCTGCCATCTTTTTTCCAGCTGATGGCCCACTGTTTCTTTCTTTGCTGGGATGTATAAAAACCACTTAAAATCATCCAAACTAAGTTAAAAGTTGCTAAAAGTGATTAAAAAAATACACTTAAAAGGCATATAAATAACAGTTTTCCCCAAAACAGGTGCGCACTCTTGCACTATCGTCACTAAATAGGTTTGAAATATCAGTGATGCCATCTATTGATAAACAAATCCAAATCACTTAGGTGACAGGTAGTCCAATAACCTAATTCACAAAAACAAAAAGTAAACTAGCTTTGTAATCTTTATTGTGATCTTGTTTCCAAAAACCATAAATATTATAACGATATAGCCAAAATCACTTTTCTCTTCTAAATTAATAAAAATTTCACCAAAATATGCGTTTTTTTCTCACTATAAATTTATCATGTCATTACAACGTTTACAATTGTAGCTAGTAGCGAATTGTAAAACTCTATATTTGGGATTAGATAATAGCTCTGCGAACTCTTGTACACCGCGCACTCTTGCACCACCTTACTCTACTTTCGTTTGAAAAAAGCAAAAACACGTCCGTGAGTAATGCTGCCATCATATTCAGAGTGGCAACGAACTGATCAAACTATTTCGCATTTTTCGAAAATTTACTTTCTTTTAACCATTGCATAACCTGAATTTTTACACCATCAAATTGGGAAAATATGTGCATCCAAATGCATTTTTTCTGAAACTGTAACTCAAATTGCTGTTTTTTTATGTTTTTTTAAAAAACTTCAAGTATACTTTCTTAAAAGTTCATCTCTGTTTCATAAAGCCAGATTACCAAAGATTAACCTGCTTACACTTAATATAAATAGTTGAGCATTTGTTTCAGGCTATATTCTATAACAAAGTTAAAACGTCATCAACAAATAAACAAATAAAATAAATTTCAACTATGCGCTTAAACAATGAAATAAGCATATCAAAAGGGCTGCTGTAATCTTCGGCGATTAATTCGGCTATTAACCGCTGGCATGCAGCTAGCACAAAAGTATCGCTTTTAATAAATTTCAAAACTTTATTTCAATATATAATTGATACTTTCTATATAAAAATTCTTTTTGATGTTGTTAGCAGGGAATCTATAAATATATTTATTAAATACGAAAATCTACTACTATTTTCAATGTTTTCACATTCGTGAGGAGACCGGGTTGAATCGCCTGGTATAAAAAACTAAAACAGGATTACTTTCAATAACAGTAAAGAATGAATGTTATTGAACTCGAATTAGCTTCATTTTTATTTCTGTTATCGTGAGTTAAACATCCCAGCAAAGAAGAAATTGCTGACCAGCGGCAAGATAGGTGCTGGCAATGATGGAGAAGTGCTGGCTAATGGTCTACCACGGCATGACCACTGCTGGATAGCTTCAGTCAACTTTGCTGTTAGAAATCATCAGTTAAAATTCTGATGAGCCTCCGTTTTATCTCTTGCGCTGGTCCACCACACCATGGAAGTGCACAAACTTTTGCAGTATTATTGCTGGGAACCCTTACGCTAGGTTGGTTGTGTGTTGTGTTTATCACGGCCAATTATCAACACGAGGAATATAGGCCCTAAGGGGGGAGTGCCGTCCATGGAGTTCTTTCTAAGGGAACCTAATCCGTATTTGCGCATGGAAATCCATGATTCGAAGAAAACCACGAAAACTCTTGAACGATTAGGGCGACGAGCGCGATTGGATTCGAACGCAGCACCTCCCGTCTACCAGCTTCGAGGGCAGAACCTCTTGGTCACTGGTGGGTCCCCTTACGCTAGGTGGCGTAATTCATCTAAATTTTAAAAAAAATTCGCTAATTGTAATTTTTATTCAAATATTTTAATCTGAAGTGTAAAAATATTTAAACAATTACGTTTCAAGTTTAACAAATAATAATTTATTAGACTTTTAAATATTTTATCAAGTTTATATTAAAATAAAAGTTATTTTTATCACCCCGCGGCAGATTAATGAATTTGAACACAAATCTGAAATGAATATCTTAACACAATTTAAGCTGTCACTTTATTTTTACTTTCTTCTATCTTTACAAGAAGAAAGTATTGGATTCATGAAAATTTTCGAATTCCGGTTTTTGACGGATTTGCACGTTTTAGGGGTCAGAGAACCCGAAAAAGATGTTTTTACAAAATGTCTGTCTGTGAGTCTGTCTGTCCGTCTGTCTGTCCGTCTGTCCGTTTGTCTGTGTGTCTGTGTGTGACACAAATTTTGTGGCCGACTCTATCTCAAGAACTAGGCAGGCATTCAGATGTCCACTGAATAAGGTTTACTAAATAGCGATTCTTAACTTAAATTTAGCGATCACTATTTAAGGATTCCTAAAACGCTATTCAGACCGGTCTGCCTAAACAAGCTTCGGCTTTCCTTATCTACGATCTGGCTTCGTCAATCTTCGGAACATGATACCGATTACACAGAGGATAAACCAATCAGCACACAGAATCACTGCGCTGTCGATCAATCAATCAAGCACATTATCTGACGTTCTTAGTTTTGCACGCCTTTTGAAATTGAATTTTGCAACTATTCTGTTCATTATTATCATTGAAAAGAAAAAGAAAAAAGTATGTAAAAAAAGAAAGCAGAGGAAATTGTGCAGATTTTAAAAATTCCAGTAATTCCTGAATTACAAATGGTTTAAAAGTAAAACATTTTGTTTATTTTTTAAACATAATTAAATAATGGAAATAATAACTGTTATTAATTAGAGACTCTTTTTAAGTTTTATTTCCTGAAATATATATTTTTAAGATGTTCATTTTTAATTATTTGAGTTCATGCTTAAATTTTTCAAGCAAAAGGTTTTGACCATGGCTAAAAGATATTTAAGAATAAACCTTCACAAAATTTCATTCCATAAAAAATACTTTTTTTTGTGTTTGTTAGGTTGTAAAATATCTAATTTGCAAACAAAACAACTCTACCGGGAAGGAAAACTTTAGCAGGGATTAAATAATTTATTAATAAATGCTTGATTTGAATTTGAATCACTGGATTTCATCTTTCATTACAAAATGTTATATTTCATTAGAATAATGTTTATTTTCAGAAAATGGGCTCCAAGAGAAAAACCTTGCACTTGCATCAACTCCTAAATTTATATTTATTTTCTGAGAAGTAGAGGAAAACATTTTTTTTTTCTTTACCCAGACATTTGCAATCTTACATAATAGAATACATATAGATATTAACCTGTAAAGGCTATCAATAAAATAAAATCAGTTTTACCAATATAATACTTGGGGGTTTTATTTAATTTAGGCAATTTAATTTTCTATAATTCAGCATATGGAAAAATGCAGTGTCTGTTTTTATAGACAATTACATTATTTTTATAAAGATGCAAAATGTTTAATATATAAAATTAAAATTAGCAATAATGAACTCTGAAAGATTTACCATTTCTTTAAAAAAATGGGGGGGGGGGGGGGTGAATTTCAAATTTTTTTAAATTACAAAATATTGCAGTTATTATATAAATAAATACTTTTGAATGAATAGTGTGCTAAAACAATTAATCAAAATAACACCAACACACAGAATTTTACTAAGCATTTTTGTTTATTTTACAACTAGACTCAAATAATGCTTATGTATTAATATAAAAATACCAGGTTAACATAACAATTTTTAATAATTAACCTGACTTAATAAGATCACTGACATAATAGGAGAAAGGGGGGAACCTTTGAACATTTTTTTAAAAAATCCACATATTTTTTACTTGAGTTATATTTATTGAATTTTAAATATTTTGTGAGTGAAAGAATGCAATTCTGCATCATATGAAATAAAAAATTACAGTTTTTCAGATAAATTAAATATGTTGTGAGGCTTTAAAAAGATGAAGGTTTTCTGTTCAAACATGCCCCACATAGGGGTACCTTTTAACAAGCTAGGGGCACCTTTGAACAAATAAACAAAATATGAAAATATTGACAGTTTTTATTAAAAACTGATTTTTCCAAAGTATAAAATAATAAGAATAAAATTACGCAATTACATTTAACTGAAATTACTATATTTTTATTATTTAACCAACTTTGTATCCATCAAAGCACATTGTTGAGGTAGAACAGAGTATCCCTCCAATTTCGTTTAATTGTGACAACTTTTTTATATAGCATCCTTAAAATCAACCAAATTGGTATCTGATGCATCTGGAAAAATACATCATATGTTCTTTTTTACAAAGACATTAAGCAATTTAATCTGACCAACGTAATGAAGAGCTTTTTGCATGAAATTGAACTAAAATGAAATCATTTACATTCAAATTGTTATATAAAATGGATAAAGCCTTGTTTTATGAAATCCAGAAATAATGTTTACCATTGTAAATGAAACAGTATAGGGTTTGTTAGACAGATCTGCTAAATCATGAATTATTGTTGCGTGTCCCGAATTTGCCTGTAGTTGAAGCCCTGCATTAGTACAACTTTCATATTAAGCATAATAACAATTAATCTCTTAATTTTCATATTAAAAAAAAAATTCAACAATAATATTTAGATACGTCTATAACTCTTTACTTCATAGTTTTATTTGTTCAATGGTGCCCCATCACATGGATTTTAAGCATTACAACTATTTACTCAATTAGATTTGAGAATTTAAATAAAACAAACCTTATAAGTTAAAGCTAACATCTTTATTTAGATATTAAATAGTAAATTATAATTTTAGGGATATAAGATTATCAACAAAACACTTACAAGGTATTTTCATGAAACTTCAGATTCAGTTAGTCCTTGACATGAATAGACAATTTATAGATTTTGGTGCAAATCGCTCAACATGTGGCGCTGCTATGCTGCCCTTTTTACGATTTCCGCAGTGGCTCTATCTCAAGAACTAATGCTCGGATTTTCATGAAACTTCAGATTCAGTTAGTCTTTGACATGAATAGACAATTTATAGATTTTGGTGCAAATCGCTCAACAGGTGGCGCTGCTATGCTGCCTTTTTTACGATTTCCGCAATGGCTCTATCTCAAGAACTAATGCTCGGATTTTCATGAAACTTCAGATTCAGTTAGTCTTTGACATGAATAGACAATTTATAGATTTTGGTGCAAATCGCTCAACACGTGGCGCTGCAATGCTGCCTTTTTTACGATTTTCGAAATGGCTCTATCTCAAGAACTAATGAACGGATTTTCATGAAACTTCAGAGTCAGTTAGTCCTTGATATGACTTAATGCTGATTACGTGTTGGTTTAAATCGCTCAACAGGTGGCGCTGCTATGCTGGATTTTTACGATTTCCGCAATGGATCTATCTCAAGAACTAATGCACGGATTTTCATGAAACTTCAGATTCAGTTAGTCCTTGACATGAATAGACATTTTATAGATTTTGGTGTAAATTGCTCAACAGGTGCGCTGCTATTGGGCATTTTTTGCAATTTCCGCAATAGCTCTATTTCAAGAACTAATCCTTGGATTTTCAACAAACTTCAGATTCAGGTATACGCCATGATATGAATTACTGCTGTTTATGTTTTGGTGCAAATCGCTCAACAGGTGGCGCTGCTATGCTGCATTTTTCAGAATTTCCGCCACAGCTGTATCTCAATAACTAATGCATGAATTTTCATCAAACTTCAGATTCAGGTATACCTTGATATCAATTAGTGCTGTTTATGTTTTGGTGTAAATCGCTCAACAGGTGGCGCTGCTATACTACATTTTTCAGAATTTCCGCTATAGCTGTATACAAGAACTAATGCACGAATTTTCACCAAACTTCAAATTCAGATATATTGTGATATGAATTGGTACTATTTAAACGATTTAATTGACGTGATTTATATAGAAGAAAATTTTGTGATGGCCACAACATACTAGTTCTTTTTGAAACTGTAAATAATATAGTGAAACTGTGAATAAATAAATAAATTCTTTATTTGAACGCACTTTTTTCTTCTTGAATCTGGTTTTACTAAGTTACAAAGGATTTCGCAGTAATTTACACAGTTGAGAATCAATCAGCGTATAAATTATATAGGATTTCTATACAATACAATAATTTCTATACAAGTTTAATGATTGGGAACGCAAATCACAAAAGAAACAAACTTGAAATAGTGTAATGAGAGCTTGAAAACAACGAGCGGTCGTAGAATACGCTGAAAGTACTTGATCATGTCCGATCACGAAAACCCAACAGCACCGAGCGCGGTTAGGACTTGGGAGGGTGACCACATGCAAACAGCTGCAAGTTCAAATGTTTCTATTATAGACACTTCTATAGATGTTGGTAAAACGAGCCATTTTTCTATAAGTCTTTTTATAGAATTCTATAAGAAATTTTTGTAAGGGAAAGTGCTGGCCCAGAAAAGGAATAGCAGTAGGATAGGTGCTAACACTGCAAGTAAAGTTCTGGATTGAAGTAATGTGATGGCATACCAATGCTGGCCTGCTGTTGGCTATCACTGATGGACCAGATGCATTCCGCACGGACACTTTTGTACTGGTTTAAGTAATGGCACCATTTCACTTTACCGCTGGCTGTTATCTTTTTTCCAGCTGATGACCCACTATTTCTTTCTTTGCTGGGACAGCTCATGTAACTAATTGTAATTCTGGGTATAATATTTCGCTTATAGTTACAAGGGGATAAACCCGGGCATCCCGGGTTACAGAATGTAACTGATAACCACCATGTATATTTTTTCTGTTGTTTTCATCTTTTTTTCACAGCACATACTAAAGGCACGGTGGTGAGCGAGGTATTTTTCGAATGTTTCTTAAATACATTAAAACATGTTGCTTAATTTTTAAAAAATGCACTTACTCAAAAATTAATAAAACAAGAAAGAAAAAATGATGCTTCAAGCATAGATTATGAAACACTTTCCAACACATTCAGAATAATGATACAAAACTAAACCGTTTAATAAGTTAAAATATTTTTTCTAATTTAACCATTTGTAAACGCGTAACACATTTGAAAACCCAATTTCAGCTGTTCCCGTCTACAATCGGGAAATTATCCTAATTCCTTGATCAGCCCTGCATATATTGTATTGCCCTATTGTATAGTGATCATCTTGTAGTGAAATTCAGTGATTTATATCAATTTCAATACATTTGAAATAGCGTAATGTCATTAAAATACACTGCAAACGATTTTCACCCATTGACTATAATGTAACGGAATTATTTTGAGTGCCCCTGTAAATGAACTATTAATCCCACATACTTCATATACAATACCAAACATGCCTTGGTGACCCTAAATAAGGTTTATCAATTACATGAAAATCCGAGTATATTTAGGGGATTTAGAGCGTGGACAGTTGGCCAGACGGTCAGACAAACCGAATGCATAAACACTTCTCACCTTTGTTGGAAAGTGATAAAAACGTATTATCAAATCTCAAAAAACAGCCTCTCACGAGTTTATAGTTTATTTTTTTTAATGATAACTCTAATAGATTTTTTACATGATATATATATATTTTTTAGAATTCCCCATTAATAATACTAACTAGTCGGACGTAACAATCCCAAAACTTTCTTCTATCTCATACATGTTAATAGTTCGAAATTCGTTATCACTTTGCCAAAATTAAATGGCAATCTATGCTGATCATAAGGATTCTAAAAATATGAAATTCCGTGCATTAGTTCCTGAGATATGACTATCGCTGAAATCGTGTAAATCCAGCAAAATGCAGCCTAGCAGAGCCTTTTATAGGGTGAATTACACCAGAACCTATTCATCATCAACTTATATCAACGTCTAACTGAATATGAAATTTGGGGGAAATTCGTGCATTAGTTCTTGAGATAGGGCTATTGTGCAAATCATGCCAAATGCAGCATAGCAGCGCCACCTGTTGAGCGATTTGCACCAACACATAATCAGCAGCAATATTAATCAAGGTATACTTGAATCTGAAGTTTGAGGAAAATGTGTGTATTAGTTCTTGAGATAGAGCTACTGCGAAAATAGTATAAATCCTGCAAAATGCAGCATAGAAGCGCCACCTGTTGGGCGATTTACACCAAAACGTAAACAGCACCAATGCATATCAAGGAATAACTGAATCTGAAGTTTTAGAAAAATCCGTGCAGTAGTTCTTGAGATAGAGCTATTGCGGAAATCCTGCAAAAGGCAGTATAGCAGTGCCACCTGCTGGGCGATTTACACCAAAAACTAATCAGCACCAATCTATATCAGGGACTACCTGAATATACATTTTTATTAAATTCCGTGCATTAGTTCTTGAGATAGAGCGCCCACAAAATTTGCGTCATTTACACACAGACAGACAGACAGACTCACAGACTCACAGACAGACATTTTGTAAAAACATGTTTTTTGGAATCTCTGATCTCTAAAACGTGTAAATCCATCAAAAACCGGAAGTCTAAAATTTTCATGAATCCAATACTTTCTTCTTGTAAAGATAGAAGAAAGTAAAAATCATATTGGGATAAAGTAGCACTAAGATTTTTGAAATCCTATAAAACATTATTATTTTGTTGATTCCTCAATAAACCGAGTAATCCATAGATCCTGATAAGAACTGACACATAGGCTTCTACAAATAAGATACATTTATTCTTTGCATATAAAATTTAATAACGTCGTAGACAATCCACAAGAGTAGAAGAGATAGAAATTAAATTTAACAATGAGCGGGATGGCCCCGCAAAGTTTCACACGTTTCGAAACCGAGGTTCAAGGCAGAAGTGGCCAGAAAACTGTTGCAATACTATAAGGGTCAATATATGAAAATTGGACAACTTGCGTCCACTGGCAATAATATTTCATTAATTATACTAAAACCAAAAACTGAGAAACGTAAAATATTGTAACATTTATTATATCAATTACCAATGATAAATGGACATATAATGATGTATAAATAATTAGTTTTAAGCTTTAAACAAGCAAAATCATCATTTCACTCCCTGTCCCGAGGTACAAATATCCAATATTAAATGTATACTGTAAACATTTCTATAAATATTATTAAATTTTGCTATTACATATTTATATCTATATATATAAAGTATGGGAAAATATAATTATCCTTTCTTAGTACAGATTGTATAGTAAAATATTGCAGTAAATATATTTGTCCCTGAGGTTGACCATCATCTCAGTCCCTCTAAACACACATTTACGTTAACAGGTACTAGGTGGCGCTGGCAGAATCATTTCCATTGCAACAGCAACTAAAGTTCAACTAGCCACCCTGGATGAAAGTAAACTGTTTTTCACTTTGTTTCATATTTAGAAATATTTAGTTTTTGTTCTGAATAGAAATGAGTATTTTTTATACCATCATTCATGTCCCCCTATTTAACTTTTTATTTATAAACAAAAAGTTTATTGCAACTTTATTTACATAACATACAAATGTCACATGGCATATTTAATAATTTACATGTGGGCAAAATGATTTAACAAAATGGCAATACAGCTTTTAAGACAAAAACATCACCTCAGTCCCAATTATTAGACACTGATTATGGTGTTAACAAACACTTTCTCCCATAAAAGTTTATCCTACGCATAAAATATACATCCTCGATCTCAAAAGACAACAGCATTTAAATGAAAAAACATGTATCATAGTATAGTATAATTGTATTTGGAAGTTGGTACTTAAAAAAAAAAAAAATTCTGAGTGAAATTGTCCAGTGTTCAGATAGTGACCCATAAGCGAAATTGTACCATATCGCGCCATGGCGAGTCCAAAAAAAAAAAAAAAAAATCAATCAAACAAAACAAAAAATCCGTTACATTAAAATTTTATGAGATAGTTTAAATTATTTGCGTTATGCGTTTTCTAACTAAACTTAAATTTAGCATATTATGTATTAAATGATAAATCTATTGATAGTATACGGTGTTGCGCAAAAAAAAAAAAAAAAATTGGTATTATTCCTATGATTGATTATAATTGCTGAAATTGTGTTTTCAAATATGATATGCATTTTACAAATTGTTTATTTAGACATTAGACTGGGAAACGGCAGCACAGACAATCACCTCATCGAGTTCACAGCTGAAATTCCAGTTAAAACTCGATTCACATATTAAAACGCAATCGGTCTGCCAAGTCATATCTTGGTGTAAAACACCTGAAAACCCGATTTCAGTGGTTGACTCGTAGGATTACCACTGTGCTTTCCTGCCCGCAAAGGTATGAAAACATGGATGACTAGGAGAAGGAAAACACAATGGTAAACCTACCAGTCAACCGCTAAAATCGGGTTTACGGGTGTTTTCCACCAAAATATGACTAGGCAGACCGATTGTGTTTCATATGCGAATCGAGTTTTAAATAATTCTGGAATTCCAGCCGTGAATTTGATGAAGTGATTGTCTGTGCAGCCGCCTCTTGGTCTACGTCATTATTATCTTTTTTAATTGCGAAGTTTTATTTTAGTATTCTAAATATGTTGGAAAGTATTTCGTAATCTGTGCTTGACGCTTGATTTTACGTTCTTGTTTCCCTATTCGACGGTGTACAAATTGAAAACGGGCGGTATTACGAAATTTAAAGATTTCATGCAAAGTTAAATTTAATAGGTCATTTAATAATTAGTCAAAATGGCGTCATCGAACACGTTTCTCCTTTATAATATAGATAGATAGATAGAAAGGGTGACCAACTATTGTCTGCCATTTCCACCTTTCGTTTACTCTCCGAGTTTGATTTGAGCTTCATTAATTCAAACTTTTGTTTTCTTTATTTATAACGTAATTAAATTAAATGTATCGTATACTTTTAGAAAGAGACTGATTATGCTAGCATACGAAAGAATTGAATTTTTATTAAAATTCCTTTAAATTAAGATAATACAAAATACTTTAAAGTTAAATGTACGAAAAATCAACTTTATAAAATAATTGGAAATTTTAACTAAATTGTATGAGATCTCCAAATAAGAAACTGTCATGCTATTTTAAATAGACAATCGTAAAATATGTACTTTACTTTAGTATGTTGAATGAGATATTTTCATGTAAGCCGCATTAATTTAGGAATGTAATTAAAGTTGCCAATTTATCTTAGAAAGGTATCTGTAAATTATAAATCTTCTATTTCTCGTGGGATGCTTTTCAGAGTATTATTATATGATTTAAAGACTAATAATAATTTATTAAAGAACCAGCATTACTGACATCTAATGTTGATCCATTTTGTAAGGACATGTACTGTACATACTCAGATCTAAGTTTACCCCCAAATTCCAGAATTTTAAGTTGAATACCATTATTTACGAATAATTATCTTTGCCTTAGGAAATTGCAGAAAAATTTTACTCATTTTGTAAATAAATAAGTTAAAGCCAACTATTCTGAAATACCGGGTATTCAATTTGTTATTCCTCGTGAATTTGGGAATCGATTTATACGCGAATATATGCGATATAAAAATAAAACGTTAGTAAAATTATTGAATTGATATCAGTTTTCTGTTCAAAATATGAATGTTTGTTAAAGAAATGGAAAACTGACAGGATTCACTCCTTTAAATATATATACTTCAAATGTTTGAAAATCTGGTGTTTTCTGTGCGAGACATTTAAATCTTCGGTATTGTTTATCCCACATAATACTTTCTGTCATATTTGTACGAGAGTCCTGCACCTTTATTTCTAAAACGTCATATAGGACCAAAAATAGATTTCATAGGGCTAAGTGTTGCAAATTTTGTTCATTATAAGCAAAATAAAAAAAAAAAAACTTCGAAGCTAAAAAAAAAAAAAAAAATCAAATAAACCAGAAAGTAGCTGTAAGAAATTATACCCCAGAAGCCAAGTGGAAAATTGGTCGAATTATAGCAAGACAAGAAAAATTACGACACAAAATTCAAGTTAGTTCGAATATTTGGAAAAGACGTGTTGATCAAATAACTAATGTAGGTCCAGAGATTTCTTTAGTTAATGATACAAATTCGGAAGAAAGTGATACAGGAAATTTCAGAAGTGAAAATGCAGTGGTACAACAAGATGATTCTCCACCAATACAACCTAGTATAACAGATCTGCCACCAACTGACTCTTTGAACCAAATACTCCAGGCCCTACACTAGCTGACACGCATGCTCCTAATACACCAAGAATTAAACCGGCGGACACTGATTCAATATTTCCAAAACCTTCTGTTCCCAATAGTTCTACTGTTGATACTGCTGAATCGTTGATAACTAATTGTTCTTCTCCACAGGTACTAAGAAGATCCAACAGAAGAGCCCCTGAACCTCTTGAATATTAGCTGAGGAGAACTTCTCCTACTTTGTGCTTCCATTTAAAATGCATAGAGGGTAGTACTAAATAATACTGTACTGAATTCAGGAAAATAAATTACCGATGTAAATAGAACAGTCTAGAATGTGATCAACTGTAAGTGTACTTGTGCTCATTTGTTGATATGTGTAATTAAAGTTCAATTATGTATCTAAGCAGGCTGCCTCACCTCTGTGTAATGTGATTAATTATTAATTTATTAGTTAAAAATACTACACTTTCCTTATAAGCATTATTAAAATATAAAACTAACATATTTTATTTATTTATTGTAATCATATTTTTCGACATATTACCTTTTAAAAGAGCTGCACTGTTTTAAACTAAAGCACGATTTTTTTAAATAAAATAAAATAATAATGTAATTAAACTTGAGATTGTTAAGTTTTTATTTTCATCTATTTGTACAAGAAGAAAGCATTGGATTCGTGAAAATTTTCGACTTCCTGTTTCAACCAATTTATACGTTTTAGAAGATCCTAAACACAATTTGAATTTTTTAGAATATGTCTGTCCGTGGATCTGCCCGTGGGTCTGTCTGTCTGTTTGTATGTGACACAAATTTTGTGGGTGCTAAATCTCAAGAACTAATGCACGGAATTTATTCAAACTTAACATTCAGTTAGATCTTGTCAAATTAGTGCTGATTAGATTTTGGTATAAATCGCTCAACAGGTGGCGAGGCTATGCGGAATTTTTCATGATTTTCGATAGCTACATCTGAATAACTAATGCACGGAATTTCACAAAATTTCAAATTCTATTAGACCTTGACATAAAAAGATCCTTATTAGATTTGAGTGCGTACCGCCTAACAGGTGTCATTGCTACACTGCTATGCTCTTTATTCAGGATTTCCGCCACAGCTACATCTCAAAATGAATAAATAGTCATTTAATTTTGCTTGCAAACGATTTGCTTTATATACAGGGAGCCCCCGAATCCATGGGTCAAACTGTAAGGGAAGGTAAAGTACACATAAAAAAGCAATTTTAGTACAGCAATGTGAAGTCGGAAGTGGGAAGTTTTGGCAAAAAATAAGCAGTGTGGAAGAAATGAAAGCAAGGGTTTTATTGACATAACAATTACAGGAAGTGTTCATATGTGCTATCACAAATATCGATACATATCTGGCAGAGTCCAACAACTGACTGGCGTGCCCTTTCGAAGGTTCCAGATGTCTCATCTATGAGACACCAGTTGACTCTGATGAGGATCTCATTGCAAGACTTTCAGTCGTTGCTGCAAATGTTCGTGACACACTTGGAATCTCCGAAAAGATGCGCCAATCATTTGCTAGACGATGACAGTGGCACATGTGAACACTTACTGTAATTGTTATATCAATAAAACGCTCGTTTACATTTCCTCCGCATTTCTGGTCTTTTGCCAACCCGGCATTGCTATACCAAAATTGCTTCTTTATGTGTACTTTACGTTCTCTCACAGTTTGGCCCATGAATTTGGGGACACCCTGTAAATGAAGATTTTGTGATTGCCACAACATACTAGTTTAATTCCGTTACAGCCGGGAATAAATAAAGCTTGCATAGCTCAATTACAAATTGAACTCTTTGGATAATGATCCTCTAATCTTATAATTAGACGATGATCATTTCAGTCAGGGCCATTGCTAAGACTTTTTCTTCGGGGGGGGGGGAGAGAAAACCTTAAATTGCTAAGTCAAATTTCAGTTTTTGCCAACTGGTTTTATAATTTTGCCAAGTTACCGCAATTAAAAATTGTAATATAGTTCTTATTTGTAAACAGTTTAATAATATTCCCAATTAGATTTGTAACTTTTGCCAAGACTACCAGAATTAGAAAATGTATTATAGTTGTTATTTAAGCTTTAAACAAATTTGTCAACTAAGTTTGTAAATTTGCCAAGTGTAACAGCATTCGCGAACGTTTTGGGGGTGGAGGCTCCCTCTCCGCCTCCCCTTCCTTAGCGAGCCCCTGATTTCAGTTGATTATTTTGTCTGCCTTTTACGCTTTACTTTAACAGTCTTTGATGACTTTGCTTTGAACGCCATTTGAAGGCATCATTGAATCTCTTGTGCTTTATTGTACAGGATTTAATTTTACTATAATGTAAATTTTTACTAATCACAGGTTCTCAACCGCTGTGTGCCGCGAGAGGTCTTCAGGTATGCACAGATAATTTTAAAGCCTAAATTATTAACTCTTGGTTATTTCTCAAAAGTGATATTCCGAATACTCCAAAAAATAACTAAATAAATAAAAGTAATAGAAAGTATTTTAGTTTTATATGTGAACATCATTTATTTAAATAAAAATACAGGGGACACATCATTACACAGTACCACATCATTAAATTAAAATACAGATGTTCCCACAGTTTTCTAAAGATTTTGGAAAAATAAATATATACACCAAGTAAAGAATTGTAATTTCTAATATGTGCAATATGATAACCCTTTTGTAGACTTCCAGGCTTCGCGGCCTCTAAAAACATAGTAATGTGCTCTGTTTGAAAATATTACCAGGTTACGGAAGATTGAATGATATTTGTCTTGTGTAATCGAGTTGCTATGCTTTTCCGTTTTAATGGGGTATTTTTCGGATACCATGGCCTCATCCATCGCTGTCGTAACAACTGATGGCTGTTTTCGGGATTGATAAGTAAGATCAATTACACATTTGAAAATCAGCTTGTATAAAATGGTTAGGCTAAAAATTTCGTTATCTTTCTTACCTTTATAACGACGCTATGAACAATATCCTTCCTCTAGTTAGGAGGTTAAAAAACTCCGTCTACTTCAGAATAGCTTTTGAAAACAACGGTATTGAAAAGCACTGTGTTTTGAAATTTTTAAGCTTATAGTTTATGTTTTGATCGAGTTTTAGATATTTTCAGGAACAGATGTAGCCTATTCATGAATTATTTTCTTTATTTTAATACACCATCATGCATATTTCACAATGTATAATGTTTATATTAATATTAATTAATAAGAATATCCGAATTTTCTAAAATGTATTTATCGAATAGTAATTCGTACAAAATAAAACGAAAATATTTTATACATTTCCTGCATTTACGCTGCATCAAGTGTTGTAATGTATCAACAAATTTGCCATTCGCACTACTTTTATACCATGTGACGTCACATTAAAATTCTACAGAATGAAGAACGTTTTAAATGTATCGTTTTAATATAAGACGTAATTTTCACTATTACATGTATTTCTCACGTAATAATTTTTTTTATTTTAAAAGTGTTTGGAAATAATATTAATTGAGCTTTTTAAATATGACCTAATATTCACCATGAAAAGTTTTTAACGCGTAATAATTTAATTATTTGAGGCACTTTAAATATGACGATATTTAAAGTGCCTAATATATTTGATAAGTGCCTAATATATATTTGAGCATTTTACATATGACATAATTATCACCTTTAAATGTATTTCGGGTGTAATTATTTTATTATTTTAAAGTTTTCGTACTTTTTTAATATTTTCGTGTAAATATTTTGAAGTAATTTTTCCTATTTTCTGCTTTTAATACATGATCATTTATTTCTTATCTTAAAATTTTGTTTTTGTTTTTAATAATTTCACTTTTCAAATTCAATAAAACAACTTTTCAAATTCATAAAAAACAAATCTAATTTTTATTTCTTCAAATTTCCCCGAAAAGCATAATTTAATCCCAATATTGTTTCACTATCGATTGAAATAAAAGATAATTTCAATTTCACTTTGAAAATGACGGAAGAGAAGAAATTTAATAATCCCTATACTTTTCCCTGTTCTTCTTTTTTTCCCACAAAAATGGAGTAATTTAGTTGCCATCATTATTAAATTGTCATTAAAATGATAAAAAAAATTAATATCTTGAAAACTAACTAAATTTTAAAATTCTAATACTAGTTTTGACACCTGTGGATTAATACGAAAAATTAGAGTTAATTTCACCATCAAACCTTCCATATTTTAGGAGAAATAGCCGTGAAACATTATCAGTCGTTTCATAAAATCGTTTAATAAATTCGTTTAATAAATTCGTTTCATTAGGATATTTTATGGTAGATAAAAGGTATGTATTGTGAATAAATTAAAAACATAATTTATTTTTTTCACGAAATGAACTTGCTCCGCTTTCAAAATCAACGGATCAAATGCATATTTCTTAAAAACCTGCACATACAATGAAATTTAGTAAACCAAACTAAATTAGCTTTTTGTTTCACGGATGATTATTTTTGAAGAAAAAAAGTATACCTGGGTTTCATTGCTTAAAATTTAAGCTTCATATGTTCGATTGAAAATTTGTGCAGTTTTTATTTTCTTCTATCTTTACATGAAGAAAGTATTGCATTCGCGAAAAATTTCGACTTCCAGTTTTCAACGGATTTAAATGTTTTAGAAGATCTTGAACACGATTTGGCTGTTTTTAGGGAATAACTGTCTGTGAATCTGTCTATCTGTCTGCATGCGACAAAAACTTTGTGGGCACTCTATCTCAAGAACTAATGCACGGAATTTAATAAAACTTTAGATTCAGTTAGACCTAGATATAAATTGGTTCTAATTAGTTTTTGGTGTAAATCGCCTAACAGGTGGCACTTCTATGCTGCATTTTTTACGATTTCCGCAATAGTTCTATCTCAAGAACTAATACACGGAATTTCATCAAACATCATATTCTGTTAGACCTTGACATACGTAACTTTGTATTAGATAAAATGCCCTTGCATATGGGTGAATTATAACCCAGAAAGTAACATAGGTCATGTTTTATTTACATTATTCAAGTATTTTTCTTATATAATTTAATTCAAGTTTATTTTGACGCAGTTTTCAACGCTGTGTTTTTAAAAATTGCTGCATTATATTAAACTAAAATGCGCTCCTTTTCAATATAAGTAAAAACTGAATATTATTAAACACGATTTAGTTAAGTTTTTAATTCTGTTCAGGCTGGAATAAACAAAGCTTGCGTAACTTAATTACAACTTTGTAACTCACGGAATAAATGATCGGCTTAATGTTAGTTATAAGGTGACCATTAGAGTTGTTTGTTTTGTCTGCCTTTTCCGCCTCTCGTTTACTCACTGAAATGAGTTTACTTTGAGCCTCATTTACTCAGTCTCTTGTGTGCTTTATATATACAGGAATTAAGTTTATAATATTAAAACATTTTAGATAGAGATTGATTATGTTAGTATGCATAACAGTGAAATTTCAATTAAAATTCTTTTAATTTAAGACGGGTTATAAAATATTTCTTGGCTAAATATATTAATGAACAACATTATTAATAAAGTTAACAATACCTAATAAGATTGCACTATAGTTACGATCAATATTATGCATAGGGTAAGCATAAATTATTTTCTTGGTCATTCTTGGTGTACAATAGTTTCCGAGGTCCTTTTAAAAATATTACTGGATGTATACAAGTATGAATCAAGTTGACAATATTTGTAGAGTTTTTTATTATTATTATTCTATATAAAGTTTATTTAATATAAGTTGAGGAATTGAGTCGTGGTGCCAATAAGTCGTTCAGATAAAAGGAGGCTTGCATTCTTTATACAGAGTGTCCCCGAATTCATAGGCCAAACTGTAAAGGAAGGTAAAGTACACAAAAAGAAGCAATTTTGGTATAGCAATGTCGGGTCGGAAAGGAAAAGTTTTGGCGAAAAGCAAGAAATGCGGATAAAGTGAAAACGAGCGTTTTATTGACATAACAATTACAGTAAGTGCTCAAATGTACTACTGGCAACGTCTAGTAAGTGACTGGCATGCCTTTTCGCAGATTCCAAGTATTTCACATAACATTTGTAACAACGACTGAAAGTCTTGAAATGAGGTCCTCATCAGAGTCAACTTGTGTCTCATAGATGAGACATTTGAAATCTTTGAAAGGGTACGCCAGTCACTTTCTATACGCTGCCAGCTTTGTTTCGATGTTATTGGTGGCACATTTGAACACTTACTGTAACTGTTATGACAGTAAAACGCTTGTTTTCATTTTCTCCGCATTCCTTGTTTTCGACAAAACTTTTCATTTTCAACCTCACATTGCTATTCCAAAATTGCTTCTTCATGTGTATTTTACCTTCTCTAACAGTTTCGCCTATGAATTCGGGGACACCTGTACTGTAAAGTAACACAGAGAATGCCGCATATACGCTACAGTTCCTTTCTCCACTTTATTTGCATGCCTAATTTGACGAAAGCATATGAATCAGACGCTACCCGTTGAGCATTGATAAATAGAAATTTTGATAGATTAGTTGATAAATTGAGAATCCCGGAACCTCACCGACTGTACGTGAAATTAAATGCTGTAGGAAACAGTGAAAACAATTTTTGCATTGACGAAAACAAATATGTTGGAAAAGGTTACGGTTGGGAGGAAATTAGTCAAAAAATTAAACGCGTAAACATGAATTTTTTTATGAATGCTATAAGGATATGAGAATGATCTTCAGGCAGCATACTAGGTTTAATTTTAACTTTTCATTTTGTAGTTGATATCCCATAAGAAATTTTGAAAAAAAAATAATGAATTAAAAATAAGCATTTAATTAGAAAAAAGAATAGAAAAAATGAACAATTTATAAAATATGGGATTTTGTATCACAAAGATCTCCAAATGTACGCCGACCATGTCTTTAAACGTTAACCTTTTCTGTCTCAGCGTACTTCTGTTGCTAAAATACTGAAATACTTGAATAACACCGGGACTTGCAAACAAATTTATTTGAAAATAAGTACAGTGAAACCTCCCTGTGCGACCACCTCCATTAACCCTCTCGCTGCGCAACCCGAGATTTTCTCGGGGATGCATTTTTGGGTATAATTAATCCTCCTTGATCATTCCCAGCAATTATTATTATTATTTTTTTTTTTTTTTTTTTTTTTTTTTTTGTAAATTTTACCTTATTTAATCTGAGCATTTTTCTGATTAAATTAGACAAAAATTTTTGTTTTGAAAAACCGGTAACAACAGAAGCTATTTTAATAAAACAATTACGCAGCGAGTGGGTTAAGCGACCACCTCCCTGAACGATCATTTTTTTTATGGAACGAAATTTATTTCCATAGGCTCAATACTAATTTTACCTCCATTCAGAGACCATCCTAGTTGAACTCCTCCATGAGCGACTCATTTTTTTTTTTTTTAAGAAAATGAAACAAATACAGTTTTTTCCTGATCGTTTGAAGAATGTTTGATTAGAAAAATAATTCCGGAGAGCACATTATTCATCAAACTTCTAAACTAAATTTAGTTTTTTTTATTATTATTATTCCGGTAACTTTTAAGTGTTTAAAGTGTTATTTTTAAAGTTAAGAGGTAATTTTTGTTTTGTTGTGTTGTTTTGTTGGGGGTTAATTTACCTCTGATGACAAATTAAGAATGCCAGTCAATAAACTCCCCTGCCCTATTCTGCCAGGAAACTCTCAAAGAAACATATAAATTAATAAAATCGGCATTATTTGTTTCCATCCAAAAAAATTGCATTTATTTACTGAACTTCGAAAGAACTTGGAATTAAAAATTATAAAAGAAAAAACCGCAAAATCAAAGCAAACGTCAATGTATTTATTTTTTAAACTCTGAAGTAATTAACTTATGTAATTAACTTTTCTTTTGATACTTAAATTTTTATATTATTTCCTAATATGAAAAATCAATTTTAATAACATTAATTATTATCTTTTTTCAACAAATTAAGAACTAGATTTAAACATGACATCCATTAAGAGACAACCTCTCGGAGCGACCAATTTTTATTGCAACGGAACGTGGTCGCTTTAGGGAGGTTTTACTGTAAAACCTTTTATTCACGTACAATCTAAAAGGCAAAATTTCATCTTAAAATATTGCTGCCGCTGTGGCATTTGAACATTAAAATTAAGGAAAGGGTTAAGAAACGTATTATAATCTAAAATTTTTTAATTGATGAATTTTATTCAACATGTCTAAGAGTTGTAAAACCAAAAGAGCGAAAAAGTGTGCAAGCAGGGATTCGAACCAGGATCTTTGACATTACGCGACAATGCTCTACCACTGAGGTACCTGCACAATATCCAGCTTAGCACTTCTCACTCTAGCATTGGCGTGTTATGTCAATGACCCTGGTTCGAATCCAGGTTTGGACAGTTTTACACTCTGTTGGTTTTACACCTGTTAGACAAGTTGAATAAATTTCATCAATTAAAAATTTCAAAGTACTAAAATAAGGCGTGTGAAATTTTGTACAATAAATTTCTAAAATTGTATATATATATGTATTATAATCTATTGTTTTTCCCCAACTACAAATTTACCATTATTATTAAAAAAACATACCAAATGTTACATTTACCAGAAATCAACAGGTCTGCTGCGAATAATGCTCAAAAAGAAAAATAAATTTCAGCTAGGTCCTAGGAAGAGAAGATTTACTTGTATTCTTATCAGAAAACCTTATCTCGTAAAAAAAATATTTTAAAAAAAGTATTTTTATTGGAATTTCACATTTATGATCCAATCTTAAACAACATCTATAGGAAATTATGCATATGACGTCGCTATGGCGGAATAATACACAAACCCAGCAAAAAGTGACGTCGTAAACTCGACAAAATAAAATCGGCTATCTAATGATTCATATGCTTTCATTTGTTTGCAACATATATATGGATACTTAAAATTAAATATACTTTATAATAGCTCCATATTTTATCAGAAATCATTCATTTATATTTTTTCAAAATGCAGGTATTTTAATTAATTTTCTTTTTTACAGTTGTTATGAGAAAATGGCAATAAAGAGATATAGTAATCTACTATTTTCTAACTATTTTCCCTTTTCTTTCTACAGAAAAGGAGTTGCCACCATTACAGAAACGGCATTAAAAATTGCAAAAAAAAAAAAAAAATAAAAAAATAATAATATCTCAAAAATAAATTGAGATGCAGTTTTCAAATAATTGTATTTAAAAGCATTTTTTCCCTATACGACGGTGTAAAAAATTGAGAATGTGCGATGCTTAGAATTAAAAAAAAATACATTAGAGATTATCAGTACTTAACCGTACTATGATACATCTGCTTCGTTTTACGGCTGGTTTATGTAACGTAACGTTATTTTTTAGGGACGATACTTTAATCGTTGCATGAATGAAATAGCATATCGGGGGCTAATAAACGCTGCTGTTTTCGTTTAATAACGTTTTTTAACCACAGAAAATTAAATTCTAACTAATATTGTAATAAAGTTTCTCAATACATTCCCAAGGAATCAGTGCTAATTTATTTAAAACGCACAGTGTTAAAAATGCATGCAAGATGATTTTCAACGGAAGTCGCAATGTGTTATTACATGTACATCCGTTTTCTAAAATCATTGACACCCAAAATGAACGCAAGAGGATGTCTCATTGACGTCATTTGGATGTTTTCGAATATTCGCTTTTACAGGTGGGTGAGCAACTACGGAGGAGATGTCGAAAGAAAAAGGTCGCAATCTGAAACGATGCGTAAAACAACACAGGCATAAAATATCAACTCTTTCTGGAAATCCATCTTCAATACAATTGTTTTCATTCTTCAGGAAAAGCAAGAAAAAAAAAAAAAAAAAGACTAGAAAACAGGAATTTTGTTTTTTCAGAATTTAGTGTCGCCCCGATGAAAAAAATATACACATATATATATATATATGTATATAAAAATAGATAGTACAAAACATATTTCAGTTTTAAGACTTAAAACACACGATTTTATTTTATATAAAATGACGTCATTCGCATCCACTGAAGAATTCCACATTTACGATTCAGTCTTAAACAACATCTACAGTAAAGTACGTATAGGACGTGACTATCGCCAAATAATACATAAATACAGAAAAAAGCGATGTCATCATTCAAGAAACTCGAAAAAAAAAAGGCTATCTAATGATTCATATGACTTTATTTGTTTGTAACATTAATATAGATACTTAAAATTAAATATAGTTTATAATAGCTCCATGTTTTATAAGAAATTATCCATTTATTTTTTTTTTTCAAAATAGCACTTATTTTAATTACTTTTTTTTAATGGAAAATAGCAACAAAATGATATAATTACTATTTCAACTATTTTTTCTTTACTTTCTACAGAAACTACTACTGGAGTACTTCAGTTGCCAACATTAAACTAATAGCGCTAAAAACTACAAAAAAAATTAATATCTCAAAATGTATTGATATGCAGTATTCAAACAAAATGCATTTAAAAGTACTTTTTTTCCCTATACGATGGTATAAAAATTGAAAATGTGCGATGCTTAGAAGTTTAAAAAATTGCAGTACAGATTATCTGCACAATGATATATTTGCTTTGTTTAACCGCTGGCTTATATAACGAACCGTTGTTTTTTAGAGACGACATTTAAATTTGCTGGCCGAAAGAAATAGCGTATCGGGAGTTTTAAAAAAACTGGAAAACAGGAGCTCTGCCTTTTCATAATTTAGTGTTGCAACCCGATAAAAATCAGTTTTAAGACTTAAAATGCACACTTTTATTTCATATAAAATCATGTCAATTGCTTCGGTATAAACTTTGAAAATCCTTTTCAGAATTTTTTAGTAAAATATTTTTAATTTTATTTCTAATAAGCGAAAATGAAAATCGCTTCTTATCATTCTCAAATAGAGTTAGTTACACGATTTCGGAAAGTTTCAACTGCTCACATAAAACAGAATTTTAGAAAAGTGTATCGAATCATCAAAAATCCACTCTTTTCGAAAAGGAAAAAAAAAAAAAAAAAAAAAACTATATACACACCCACAATGCTTAAATATATTATTATAAAATCTTCCAGCATCATAATCATATTGATTTAACATTTCATCATCAACTTTTTTTTCTGTTTTATCAATTTATAACTCAATTCAAAACTAGAAAATGTGAACCAATTTATGTTCCATGTGCCCTTAAAATTAGCTTTGTGTTCACCTCAATATAACAATAAATTCTTGCTTCAATATTGATATAAAGCATTTTATTTTATAACAGAATTATTTGCAGAATCGATGAAAATTAAAACAATGGTCATATTTCAAAATTTTACATTACTTAATATTTACAACGAAACAGCATCTTTCCAAACTATATTCTCAGTTCGTTGCACACTTTCTTTTGATACCAGGACTTTTAGGCCTGAATGCCTTTTTACGCGCACAGCATTCCGTGCATAAAGAAGGAGACCCTTAAAACTATTAGTAATTTTTAGAAAACTAGGAGGCGCTGCTCCCTACGAGTTACTCTCGCCAACCCCCGTTCAGACACCGCAGACTCTAAAAGCACGCTAATTTGATCGGCTTTAAAAAGATTTCGGAAGATTGAATTATAAGCAAAAAAACAGTGGCGATCTCCCCATAAACGGGTTTCTATTCATTTCTCTTTGATTGGGGAATTTTAAGGCCAAATCAGCTGCTGTTAAAAGGTAGAATGGCTGTTTCCGTCTTTGATTAAATAAATTCAGTTAAAAATTTCAAAATAAGCTAATATAAAATGAATTAAGTAAACAAAGTCTTTGTCTCCCGGTATTTTTTAGCAAAGCGAAAAGAAAGTTTTCCTAAATAAGACACTTTAAATGTATCGTTTTTAATCTGCCGTAATTTTCACCAAACTTTTCTTTCTCTTTTTAATATTCACGTGAAATTACTTTTATTAGAAAGGAAAAATTATTTGTTCTGTCCTAATAAAAATAGTTGAAAAGATCATCTTAAAATATCAAATAAATGTCTGGCGTAATTTTTAAATTTAAACTGTTTTGCAATATTATTATTTTTTCATTTTGCGTAATAAGTGAAATGTGACGTGTGTAATTTTTCCTATTTAAGATTTCTAACGCATGTTAATGAATTTATTATTTTACATATTCTTTCTCTTTTAAAATTCACGTGTAAATATAGTTTTTATGACGTAATTTTCAATGAGTTCCTGCTTTTTATATTTTCAGTTTATAATAGTCACGTGTAAATAAATTTTTAATTTGAAGCAAACATTATTGTTTGCGCTGATTATACAGTTGGCAACAGTTTAAATTATTACCATTTTCTAAAATATGTAAAAAAATGTCTCTCGAAATGCTGAAAATTTGAATTTAATGTAGAAATAAAACCTCAAAAATGAGTCAAATTAAAAAAATAAATGCAGTCTGCACACCGGGAAATTCTAGTGCATAAAATGATCTAAAAATGATTAAATTCCGATGTACAGCTTTTGCTCCTATAAAACATTTTCAATGGAACTATTTTGTCCAACTTTAGCGTTAAATATCTCTTAAAATAATTCTTCGATTTGAAAACTGTCTGCATCAGCGTGTTTATCAAACATTTCTCTATAATACCACCGATTTTCATATTTTTGTATGCAACAGTTTTCTTACTATTAACGAAGAAAAACCTCCGGTCACCAAAAATTCAAAACCGGCTTTTTTTTTTTTTTTTTTTTTTTTTTTTTTTTTTTTTTTTATCTTGAAAGTCAGTTCTCTCGCCAAATCTCGCTATTGTCGCCAATATTTCCCTAAATATTGATAAATTTGCCAACTGCTGAACAACTTAATTACAGTTTCAACTTTCATTCCCATTTAAATGCAATAAATAACCCGAAGTGACCTCAAAATGAACCACTAATGGGATTTTCTCGAACAGGCGGTCTAGCCCAATGGTCTTATTGTACCTCAAAACAGTAGGGTACAAAATTTAGACCAAATCGTTAGAGTCATTTTTTATATAAAATTTCCATACGCAAGAACACACATAAACGCAAGATTTTCTTGTACTATAATGTATGATAAATCGTGATCCCAAGTAGCACTATACGGTTGGGCCAACGTTGTCCAATTGTTGGTTATTTGTCATTCCATTGCCGTACCATTAGCCAACAAAGGTCCAATAGTGGTCCAACCGTCCGCTGTTTAAAATCCTGCCCAGATCTTCTTCAAATTAGAGGAATTGCTTCTCCTACCATTTCTCAAGCATTTGCTAACTCTGTCATTCTCAATCTTTCCATTTCCCAACGATTTCCAAAAACTGCCAACGATGGGCCAACAAACTGTGCTACTTAGGGCTGTTGCCCTTTGAGAATAGAATTATGTCACCGGTATTTTGTACCGGTTCTATTCCCCCTCCCATTTGTATCATATATTTCATGAAAGATTTTATGACGACCCTGTATTTGATGTTTACATAATGCTTTCAAGTTGTACTCAATGTACGACTTTTGAAGTGAATTTTAAATGTATTTAATTTACATATTCCTTACAACATAATTCTCAAAGAGATAAATTGATAAATTTTCATAAGCAAGTTCCGCGCGCATAACTGGTTTCAATATAAAGCTTATTTGATTTACAATGTTTCAAGCTGAATTAATTATGTTTCAAAATTAATTATCTGAAAGGACGTTAAAATTATTCTAATATCTATTTATCAGTAACATAAAATGAAATGAAAGGCATTTTTAAATAAATTATACATATATTAAATTTAATTTTAGTGAATAAATATTGGAATTTATTGTATTCAATAAATGATTTAAGTCGCTGCCAGTTTCGAAAACTTACCACAGATGAAAAGATTAGCAAATATTCCCATGCATTGTGTTATTAGTTATTTGAACCTTAGTAATTGAAAGAAAGTCGATTTCATGACAGATATTCAATATTATGTTATTAAATGTAAACGAATTATGCAAAACTAAATTATTTGTTTCCAGTGAAACACTTAAAAAATAGTCGATATATAAATTAGGTTTTAGAACACAGGTAATTCCTTTATTTTGATCTTTTCTTCAACCAACTCTTGTTAAAAAAGATGTCCTATAGAAAAATGGTCTTTATAAAGGGAATGTTTTTATACATCAAATTAAATTTTTAAATTTCAAAATATTACATACAGATCAATAAGTTATTTTCCTCTTCTCGATGTGATTTTACCATGTCAACTCATTAAATACAGATTTTCGTTCATAATTTTCTCGTCTAGTGGTTAAAGCTAGGGCTGGTTATATAGGTTGGTTCGGAATAACTGAATTGTGAGGTCGCGTGTTCTGTCCTTGCTCAGGACTTGCTTTTATTTTATTTTATTTTATTTTTTTATTTTTTTTTTTTTTATCTTTATTAAGTTAGTTAATAAAGATCAGTCGGTCTTTATTATCATTTCCTTTGCAATTCTTTTATTGCCAGTTAGATAGTTAAATTAAATTATAATTAAGTTTTACAAAATTTAATTTAAATTGTATTAATTAATTTAATTTGCATTAATAAATTTAATACAATTAATAAACTTAATTTGCAAATATAAATTTATTTGTTTTCATAAATTTAATTTAATTTGATTAATAAATTTAATACCATTAATAAACTTAATTTGAGAGAATTTAATTTGTATTAATAAACTTAATTTGAGAGAATTTAATTTGTATTAATAAATTTAATTTGAGAGAATTTAATTTGTATTAATAAATTTAACTTGTAAATAGAATGTAATTTTAAATTAATTTCAATAATTAAAAAATTCTTTTATCTATTTTAAGTATCTATTAAAGTAAACATTTATTAAAATGCAATAATAAATCTCCAATTTATTAATTTATAATCAGTTGCTTTATAATTTGTAGTCGAAAGCCAATATTGTTATTTGAATTTTACAATATAATACCATTTACGAACTAATATTAAATAATTAAAACAAAATATCTACTTAAATACAATAACGGTGTCTCTTAAAATGACATTAAATTTTTAAAATATATATTTTTTCACGTTAGAACTTCAATAACTTATTTTTAGTTACGCTGTAAGAATCTTAATATTGATTGCATGCATCTAAGCAAACAATAAAAAAGTTACATTCATCTTGTCATCACAATCTCATTATTTTCTCATAATTTAACTAAGTGAATACTATTTTAGTGTTGTTGATAATTTTTTTACTACAAAGTTAAAGTCTATTCGCCAGTGCTACAGATAAATTGCCAGACTAGCAGACTTCATATAGATCTGAATTTCGCCAAACAGTGACGCATGCGCTGTTCAATGGAGGAAACGCTATGCGTAGTCGCTCGTTGTGATGACACTGCGAATATTGTTGAAAGTGCCAGTAAGTTGGCCAGTGCCATATTGCACCCTTGCTTCAAAAGGGGCTAAACTCAAAAAACCTCGTTTTTCAGGAAATGCGAGAAAATGTTTCGGGCTGTGGAAGGGTCAATGACCATCTTGCAAATACAAGGATGAGTTTTCAGTGCACTATCTGGTACTATAGGTGATCGGTAGAGACGTAAAACCAAGTAGAATACCAGCCATAACTAAAAAAATCCCAATTTTTGAGTTGTGACACTTTTGAAGCAAAGGTGCGATATATTCCGAAATATGGAGTAAAAATTTCAGCTTTGCTTGGAGATGGATGGAAGGCACTTTAAGTTTCCTGCTACCAAGATTGTTTCATTGAACAAGAAAGCAATATTTATACCCTTTTGATATTTAGACAAAAATTTCTAGTAATTAAAATAAGTGCCAAATGATTACTATATTTACTATACATTTCTTCTTTTCATTTAGTATAAGTTATAGTGTATTATTAGCATTTTCATTATAAATTAGCAGTTCATTTGTATTTTGCTAATTATATGAATTTGCATATAGATACAATGGATCCAATCAGTAATTCTTTTATAGTTTTTTTTTTTCTTTCTGTGGTTAAAGGATTGAGCATTTGTTAAAACTTTGGTTAGGATACCTTCATTATTGTTCGAACTACGAAAGAAAAACTGCATTCATTTTGGTGTTAGGCATCCTTTATATTTTATGATGGAAGAAGCGAAGTAAAACCAAATTTTTGTATACTTATCCAAGAACAGAAGAACGATTGCAATATTGTCACAATTATATGATTAGGCTATATGCCTTAGAATATGCACGGGTAAATGGATAACGCAGAAGTCTATTTCGGGAATAGATAATAGAGCAATATAGCAGATTAGACGTGTGATCGGTACGTATATTTCTTTTATCGGGATCGGACCGGGCCGACACTTTCTTAACCATGTTTGGTAGGCATTTCTTTTTTAAATTAACAGTTATCTTTTACATTCGATAATGGAATCATCAGATGATTATTTTGGTTTAATAAGTTAAAGAGAAATATTTTTCAAATCCACATTTTTTATTTATAAAATTTAAAACTTATGATTTTTTAAACTGTATTTTTCCTCTCCTAAACTACGTTAAATTGTATAACTGAGTCTTCATTTTAATGTAATTGTCTAACAGTGTTCATTAATATTATTATTTCATACCTACTCTATGGTTTAAAAACATACATAATTCTTTTTTTTTTTTTTGAATAAAAATCGATATTTTTAAAAAGGGATTTTATTTGCAGCATAATGTTAGTTATTATATGTATATTGTTTAATTAAATCGGAGCGCGTCAGGTTGGACTTCATTTTACTCATTTTTTTGCGGTACAAGAGAGGAACTGTGAAAAAATAAGCTGGCCAGTCCAGACTTTCACCTAAAAAATTTGGCTCGTGCAGAAAACAGATAATATAAGAGTGGGATCAATATAATAGCAGAACACGCCAAAAGTAATCTTAAAGAATATTTAGCGATTTATCACCTGTGGTCGGCTAGTGGAAAAAGGCTTTAAAATTAGTTTATTAATTTATAATTAAATTAAAAAAAATATTAAGCTGTTGCATTGTCGTCAGAAACACACCAGTGAACATAATTTTCAGGTGAATTCCAAAAAAATTGGAGCTAGCAGCACAGACAATCACCTCATTGAGTTCACGGATGAAATTCCAGGATTAGTTAATTCGCATATTAAAACGCTTTCGGTCTGCCAAGTCCTATCATGGTAGAAAACACCTAAAAACCCGATTTTAGTGGTTGATTCGTAGGTTTAACGTGTTTTCCTGCACCCAAAGGTATGAAAACTTAGAGGACTGGAAGCAGGAAAACACAAGTCAACCGCTAAAATCGGGTTTTTAGGTGTTTAACAACAAGATAGGACTTGACAGACCGATTGCGTTTTAATATGCGAATCGATATTTTACTAATATAAGAATTTCATCCGTGAACTCGATGAGGTGATTGCCTGTGCAGCCGGCTCCCGGTCTATAATTATATAAATACTTAGCACCTATAGTCGTCGTTCGGTCCATCTGTCCGTCCGTCCTCACTTAACAGAGCAAAAACTACCCAAACCGAATGGTCTGAAATTTTAAATACACAATTGTTGCAAAATATTTAGCTGCGTTCGTAATTATATAATTACGTAGCACCTATACTCGTCATTCGGTCCGTCTGTCTGTTTGTCTGTCTGGCAGCATATAACAGAGCAAAAACTACCCAACCGAATGGTCTGAAGTTTTAAATATATAACTGTTGAAAAATTTTGTCGAGTCATTTCAAATTTTATGGGTTTAAATTTTATGGATTTTAATTAAATCGGATGTATAGTTTAATTACAGGGACAGTCAAAATTTTTCCGTTACATTACGGCCAATGGGAAAATATAATTTCCAGTGCATTTTAATGATGTTACAGCCTTTCGAACAGAATGAAATTGATATGCACTTATGAAGTGCTCTAAAGTGCACATTCAGTAATACAATATGTGGTGCAAGAAAATGTTTATAAAATTAGTTACAGTACGAACTTCATTCATGAATTCATTTGCCATGTTTGACGTGCAATTTCCAACTTATTCTAGTACTTATTCTTAGTTACACTGCAAATTCGTGAAACACTTTTGCAACATTAACTGAACATAATAATCAACACTTCTAACTAAAATCATTTTCGATTGTGTTGTGAATGTGTTGCGAACGTGTTGTACCAAATAAGAAGATTGTGCAAAAAGTGTTGTTAAACATTACAAGAGGAGAAAATGTGCTTTCAAAACATTCATTTTTAAAATTGTGTTATAAATGTTTAATAAATAGTATGTTTTAAGTGTGTGTGTATTATTTTACGTAAAGGTACCATGTAGAAAGTGTTTTGAAAAGTGTTTTACATGTGTTGTTTTATAGTGTTCTGCATTGTGCGGTGTTTACAATGTGTTCTTAATTTGATGACAAAGTGTTGTGCAGCGCAACACCACTGTAAGAAAATATTTTCATCAACACTATTTACAACACGATTTCAACACAATTAACAACATTATTTTTAGAACACATTTTTAGATAGCAACACTTTTACAACATATTAAGAACACATTTCTAGATAGCAACACTTTTATAACATATTAAGAACACAATCACAACACAAAAATATTTTGTATATGAAGTTTTCTAATTCACAACACATTAATGTGTTGGTTAATTTGGTGACAAAAAGTGTTGTAAAATGTGTTTATTTTTGTGTTTGACAATTTGCAGTGTATAATTCTAGCACATCAGAAAGCGAATGAAAAATGGATTGCAAAATTCCATCTTTACATACTCTTTAATTCCAAAATCCAAACCAAATTCAGTTAAGTGAAAAAGTGCATAAAAAAAGAAGCATTTCTTCTTATAGTGGCAGAAATATACTTATGGGAAATCGCTTAAATTTCTTTATAGCACAGATAATAAGCGTGACTTTTTAGAATGTGTATAATAGCGTTATTAAATCAGAATGCCATCTCTCCCACTTGAAAAAAAAAATTATGAACTTACTCAAAGTGACACATAATAAAAAAATTCACAAAATTTAATAATATGTTTTGAAAAGAGATGGGGTAAGAAATGCAATGAACGCTTTGTCAGCAAATCTTCTCAGGATGAAAGAACGCTTCATGAGCTTTCTTGACTGATGCGTGAATATTTATCAATACCCTTTATTTGCCGGCATCTTATTGTGTTATACAATATTTACACTGCATTGTTAGAGCAAACGCTTCTTTTGGACTTTCGTTAAAGGTTAATGAAACATTTCTCAAAACTTTCTATTTTAGAGCCTATTAATTTTTATTCCAAAGGTTAGTTGACGGTCTATATTGTAAAGCAAACCCATGTCCGTGAAAATTGTTGGCAACAGTGACAGCAAAACTAACAAAAAATTTTTTACTGTAATTTTTAACATCTAAGCATCGCACAATTTCAATTTTTACGCCTTCAAATAGGGAAAAAATGTACGCAATTTGTTTGAAAATTACATATGAAATTACTGTTTTTCTATGGATTTTAAAATTCAAGCATGAATTTTTTTATGTCTGTGTGCAACCGAATTAAACAAGATTAACCTGTTTGCACTTACAACTATATTAAAAAAATATTCAACAGTTGATTGTTTCCGTCTAATATTCTATAACTAAATTACCAACGAAATAAAAACATTGCAAAAAAATAAATAAATAAAACACGATTTTAACAGATATGCAATTAAACTATTCGCTTAAACACTAAAATAACCAGAATAAAAAGGATAGCTATAATAAAAAGCGAAATTGAGCGATTGATCGCAAGCATAATGCTGGCGCGACAATGCTTTTTTGGAGCACCAAAATGCTTTGTGGTGTAGCTGGCAGTCAGACTAAGAAACTATACGAAATGTAAAATATCAATTAGTTTTCAATAAAAAACGAGTTTCATGTGTTTGTATATAACACGGAATGTATCATACATCCGTAAAATAATGATAAAATAATATAATATATATATAATGTAATGCAATATAATATAACATAATATAATAATATAATATGTAAAATATCCGTAAAATAATACATCACGAGGATTTTGCTATTTTTCTTGCACTTTCTTTTGCAATTTTTCAAGCACCGAGGGTGTAAAATCGAATTCAAGCAACAAGTGAATTAAAAATCGAATTATTTCTGTCACGTGCACCATGCAGCCAATAGCAATGCAAATTTACTCAGATTTGAGAAAATTTTCAACATTCTTAAAGCTAGCAGCTTGTAAATTTTACAGCAGCTGTATTGGCAACCGGGGTGTCTGCACCTTTTGTTGTAAAATGCAGTTTTTTTTTTTTTTTTTTTTTTTCAGTGCGGCATGGTACAGTGTTTGTTGCATGGTAAAATATTTTAAAAAAATCAACAATCACTTAAACCATTGTACTCTGAACACAATAAGCAACTCTGTTACCTAAAAAATTTAATTGAAAAGCACCAGCAGTCGGCCACTTACGTTTTAGTAGTCGTCACTTATGCCAGAAAAAGAAACAGCTGATTACTAATGCAAAATAATAGTCACAATTATTTACTGTAGACTGATGATTTGTGAAAAGATTCTGAGCATTGGACAGTTATAACATTTCATTTGGAACGAAAAATAAACTATTTATAAAGCATTTTATCTCATTGTTATTAACTTCTGGTGGAAGATTCTTTTGGTGGCTGATTATTGGAGTGCTTACCCTATGTTTCTTATTGTAACAGTGAAAATATTTATGTCAAATCTTTTTAATTTTTATATCACTCATCCTAAATGTGTGTCGTTTTAAAAACCATTTTGTCGCGTTATCAAACCAAACTGTCATCTCTCACGTTTGAAAAATTCTTGAATAAATTACTCAAAGTGGTATACATTTAACAAATAATAAAAATTTAATAATATACGAGTATCTTAAAAAGAGAAGAGCAAGTAAAAGCAATGAACACTTTTAGCAAGCAAATCTCCTTAATTTTTATTTCACTCATCCTAAATGTACGTGGTTTTTAAAACCATTTTGTCGCGTTGTCAAACCAAACTGTCACCTCCCACGTTTGAAAAATTCTTGAATAAATTACTCAAAGTGGCATACATTTAAGAAATAATAAAAATTTAATAATATTCGAGTATCTTGAAAAGAGAAGAGCAAGTAAAAGCAATGAACACTTTTGGCAAGCAAATCCCCTTAATTTTTATATCACTCATCCTAAATGTGCGTCGTTTTTAAAACCATTTTGTTTTCTTTATCAAAACAAACTGTCATCTCCCACGTTTGAAAAATTCTTGAGTAAATGACTCAAAGTGGCATACATTTAAGAAATAATCAAAATTTAATAATATACGAATATCTTGAAAAGAGATGAGCAAGTAAAAGCAATGAACACTTTTGGCAAGCAAATCTCCTTAGGGATGAAAGAGCTTCCTTGAGTGATGCATGAATATTTATCAACTTTCCTTGAGTGATGCATGAATATTTATCAACTAGTAAGAAAATAGTAGAAAAAATGATGGATAGGTCGGCGGGAGTATTTGTTTTCAAACTTTCTCTTTGGTTATCTAAGTATGTCATAATACGTCTAAAAGAAAGAGTTGGAAAATGCCCTTCAAACGTGGCAAATGAGGTGCGTTTGTACTATAGGTAATTTTATAAATATTTTTTGCATCGCATATTGTACTGAATGTATATTTTAGTGCACTTCAATAAGTGCATATCAATTTTATTCTGTTCGAAAGGCTGTAACATCATTAAAATGCACTTCAAATAATTTTTTCCCATTGGCAATAATGTAACGGAAAACTTTTGACTGTCCCAGTTATTAAACTATACATCCAATTTTCACAAAATTTGAAATGACTCAACAAAATTATGCAACAATTATATATTCAAAATTTCAGACCATTCGTTTGGGTAGTTTTCGCTTTGTTATATGCGGGCAGACGGATAGACAGACGGAGAGGCGGACGGACTGAACGACTACTATAGGTACTACCTTTTTTACGGCATGCTGCGTCTCCATCTATCTCTTTCCTCCATGAATTTGCTATATAAAAAGGAATTTTACGGACAAAAAAATCACAAAGAGTTGTTATAATGTAGTATTAGGATTAATACTTATTTCTATGTAAGAAGAGATTTTTAAATCAGAAAGTTAATCTTGAAAAAAATTTAATTGTTATTAATAATTTTCTACTGTGTTCTTTCACAATCGGGCTCGGGCAGGCTCGGTTTCTGTTGACACGCAATTTTTCGGACTCGGAAATCAAATCGTCGAACTCGAGGTCCGAAAAAAGAGACAGAATTCATCTCTATTGCGTACATCTATTCTTTACTTGTGTGATTACATATACATTACATATGTGTTAAAATATCTATATATTTTTTATATATTAACATCTTTAATATATACTTATGTACACTTTAATATATATATATTTAAGTATTGCGCGGCAGCGCAAAACTTATTTATTTCCAGTGTCACTCCTCAATATTAATTTATCACAGAATAGCCTATGGAGCTCATAACTTTTTCAGTTTTTTTCTTCCCACCTTTTTGTCCCTGATACCACGATTTTTTTATTCGTTACTAATTCTAATTATATTATAAATTTAAAGTGTAAAAATGTTTGCCTTGCGTCAGGGTCAAAACGAATGATAAAATGACTTTCCATATGTGTGAATTATAACCCAGAGAGTAACATGGGCTAATTTTTATTTACATTATTCAAATATTTTTCTTAATAATTCCAAATTTCACTTTTTTTCATTCAGAATTAACGGACATTTTCTCTATAAAATTTTTTAAAAAAAATTCTTCATTGTTGCAAGTAATTCAAAAGCCTTAATAATAATTTATATCTTTTTATAATTTATATCTATAATAATTTATATTCTCTTTATACGTGGGTAAGATACACACGTCAAAATTAAACTGAAATAGTTTTTTTTTTTTAAGAATTAAAAAGATGTATATGGCGTCATAGTGGAAAAAAAAAGGATATTTTCAGAATAAGTTTTTGCTTTGGCCAAGTTTATGTTTTAGTAAAAAGTTTCAAAAGTTTAGCTATTTTTACGCAGGTAGCGAAATTAGTGAGGAATTGCGTAACTGAAATTTTAAAATGCATTTCCCCCCCCCCCCCCCCAAGATGGGAACTATTTATATCCCATGTTAAACTTAGGTAATAATTTTCTTTTGAGTTTACATCTTGTGTTACTGAGGGAATAAGGTAACAAAATGTAAGTAAAACATGTTTTTAAATTTATTACTGTATCACAGCTATAATATTGTTAAATATTAGTGGTAAGGATTCAACACAATTTATTTTTGCCTTCATAGCGTTCCTGAGTGGGAAATAGGCTATCTAAATTTAAGTGAAATTATTTTTTTATGTTTTGATTATAAATATTTTACGTTCAGATGGGAAGTTTTTGTCCAAACTACAGTAACCTGCATTACTGCAGTGGTGAAATATTTTGAATTATACATTGGAAAACTGCATCACACATTGTGAATCAATACCGTATACATCAAAGCCTGATGATGATAACCTCCATTAATTTTGAAATGCTTTCGTCTGAATGCAGTAGTTATTAAAAAATTTGACATATTAAACAAAAACATAATTTGAAGAACAAATTAAAAAAACAAAATTTATTTCCTACATTGTTTAAGCCCGAGAAGGGAGGTATATTAAGATATTTCATTCAATTAGTTCTACATTTAAAGTTAAATTTTTGTAACAAATAAGTTAAGCCAACTGAAGATTAAAAAATCAAAATAAAATTCATACAATACGATGCATAAAACAACCTAAAAATTAGATTTCTTTCAAATGAAATCGAAATAAATCTTAGACCTTTTTTTAAAGTTTTGTATTTTGCATGCATCTTATCATTTTATGTACAATCGTCATAAACAAATACAAAATCTGCAATACAAATATTTCCAATTAAAAATGGAAGAAGTCTAAGATTTATTTCGATTTCATTTGAACGGAATCTAATTTTTTAGTTTCTTTTATGCATCATATTGTATGAATTTTATTTTGATTTTTTAATCTTTAGTTGGCTTAACTTATTTGTTACAAAAATTAAACATTAAATGTAGAACCAATTGAATGAAATATCTTAATATATCTCCCTTCTCGGGCTTAAACAATGTAGGAAATAAATTTTGTTCCTTTAATTTGTTCTTCAAATTAAATCTTGTTTAATATATATGTATTCCTACAACTTTTAATAGAAAAGATATAACAACATTTTTTGTTTTCAACAAATGAATTTATAGTGACAAATGAGAAATGCGTGATTACGAATCTGTTAAAACCTCCTAAATGTAATAGATTGAAGAAAACAATGAGCATCTCATTTCTATTCGGGGTAAATAGACTATAGAAATTGAATAGGAAATAGATTCTCGCAACAATCGATTCAGCAATTGTTTCATTTCCATGAAACAACTTTTACAATAAATTACGGAGATTAAAAGCAATTTTGTGGCAATTAAAATCAATAACTAGCCACGCTGCTGAAGCAGAAGTATGTTTTCTTTCTATAAACACTGAAAATTCCTTATATACTCGCGTAATTAACACTCTCGCGTATTTTTCGCTACTCCAACTATACAACACAAAAACAAAATCGTTTAAAAATATTGAAATGCAAACGAGATATTAAAAAAAATTCTTCCGTAGGATTAACATTAGCGAGTGGGTGTTTTCGAGGGAGTGAAATAATCTCTTAAGGTTTCACCTACTGCAGGACCAAATATTGGTTCAACCCACCAAAAAATATTTAACAACGTAGAATATTTCGTCAGTTCTATTTTTATTCGAAGTTTCCGTTTGAGAAAAAAAAAAAAAAAAAAAAAAAAAAAAAAACATCGCGTACTTTATGTACCCTCTATTTTTAGTACCGAAAAAATGGCATAAAAATTACACAAAATACGTGAGTAAATACGGTACTACTTCTAAATCTCCCTAATTTTTATATAACACAGCTGACAAGGACGGCATAAAATCCTTTTATTCTGTTATTAAATTCAATAACTTTTTTTACCGAGACCATTATGATCTACATTTCTCTAGATTGTCATCTCACCGACTCTCAAAATTCTTCAGTAACTTACTCAAAATGACATGCATTTAAGAATTGAACGAAATTTAATAATATATCTTGAAAAGAGGAGGAGGGAGAAAAAGTAATGAACGCTATTCTTTTTTTTTTTTTTTTTTTTTTCCCCCGTCAGAAAATTTTCTTAGGGATGAAAGAAAAATTCAATGAGCTTTTTTGAGGTACGCGTGAATATTTATTTATCAATATCCGTTATTCGCTGGCACTTTATCGCCTTATAAAATATTTATAGTATATTGCTCGAGTAAAAGTTTGTTTTGGTTTTTCGTATAAGGGATGTGACACATTGTTTTCCGATCTTTCCTTTTTGCCCACTGCTATTTTATCTAGAAAGATAAGATCTATAATAGAAACATTGTATTGATTTAGATATAAAATACACTATGGGCTAAAATTATGAAAATCTATTGGAAAAAAAGCTTTTTTAAAGTTTAATTGTTCATAAGACTAATTTTTAGGTTTCCGTACTTAAAAAGTAAAAACGGAACCATTATAATAACGAGTTGGAACCCGTCGAAATTCGACGAACTAAAATGTTAGAAAGGAACTGTCAGATCGAATTTATAATAAACCTAAAAAATAATTACAATAAAAAATTCATCTAACATTGGTTGTTTTACTCTTAAAACAAATATTTTTAACCTAAAATTACCAAAATATTATTTCCACAAACTTCAACTGCTTAAATTATTGAAAAATTAAACTCTATTAGAATAAGTAATCAAGATGAGTAATTATGATGAATTCATCGATTGAGGCTTTTATGTTTGTTTTTATGGGATGAAAAAAACAATAAAAAGGATTTCGCTTTGTCACATCATAAAATTTTCCCCCATGAAATCTAAATTGTACGTTATTTTCACATTCTCATAATTTACATACGCACCACTGAAATTCACAATTTGAAAGTATTTTAACGCGCAATAGATTATTAATGAATGTTTTTCCAAACTTAAAGTCACGTTTGAACGATACAGCTTTTCATGTGAACATTCGCACATACTTTAAGTTCTAATCTCAACACCCTCGAAAAAAAAAATCAGAAATTTGCCTTTAGTTATCATAGTATTGGTCAAATATTTATCAAAATAAATGAAAGTTTTATTTTAAGTATAACATAATTTTTACTCATTGAACCATTTTGCCTAGTGTCACAAACTCAGTATCAGTGTAATGTAAAAATATTGAACTTAACTGATTTATGAAGAAGAATGAGTGTTTTTTTAATGTCTGACATCACTTTCTGTTCAAAAATTATAAAAAAGTTACTTTTATTTGTAATGTGAAAATGGCAGCAATAAGGATATAATCAATAAAAATAATAAACCATGACTATTTTCCCTTTACTTCCAATATAAATGGAGTACTTCAGTTGCCACGATTACAAAATTTGTATTAAAAGCTACAAAAAAATTAATATCTGAAAAATAAATTGAGATACAGCTTTCAAACAAATTGCATTTAAAAGAGCATTTTTTTCCTGATACGACGGTGTTAAAATTTAAAATGTGCGATATTCAGAAGTTTAAAAAGTTGCCGTAGATATAATTGCAAAACCGAAATTTTATTTCAAATTTCAAAGTGTTGCCATTCGCAAAATGACGTATGCGTTACGCACAGATATGTTTGTCCTTTATAATATAGATAAGACCACTCCTGTGTCTGTCTTTCTGTTACAGCCATTTTACTCATGAACGTGGAAAGTTCAAATTGGCTGAAGTAATAAAGGCTATTGACCCGCATATTTATATGTTGTTAACCATTCAAAAATACATTTAGGAAAATGTAGAGGGTCTATTTAAGTTACTTGAAAAAAAAAAAACTTTTCTTTGAATATCGTGGGGGGTATCGTGGGAAAACGTTCCTAAAGCCGAATTTAAAAATGCACTTCTTTTAATTTTAGTTATTTTATTTTCGGAGATATCGTCGAAAAAGTAATGCAAAAACATGCCCCCCCCCCCCCACCCTCTGTTTCGGAAATATTGAAACTAAACTTATGAAAAAATTAAAGGAAGTAAAAGTTAATTTAAACCTTGCAGGAAAACTGTAGAGATTACCCTAGGTCAGAAATTTTTTAAGGAAATCGCATTTTTCCGTTACACACAAATTTCAATTTGTGGGCATTCTGCGAATTAGTATAGGAACGCTGGTGGTACCTATCGTCGCAGAAGTATAAATGGATTGTTGAAAATGATTTTCGAAAAAAAATTTCGGTCATTAGCTGAGATATTAACCCTTAAAAACCCGGACTGTTTGGACATACATAAAGACTTGAGCGGCGTACCCTATGCGTCATCGGCTTTTAAATTTAAAATAATAACTTTCAATCATGTATTTGTGTAACGCAATGCCCATTGGTAGTATAAAAGCAAGAAACGTCAAACTGTTAAAAACAGTCTAATTTAATTAGAATTAATCACATAATGACTATGGGGTTCGCGACCAGTTTCAATTAAGTCGTGTCTTTAAAGGCTAATTAAAACCTATCTTGAGAAATGCAGCAAGGTCCCCGGCATTGCAACTTTTCTACCTCCTTTCGAAGTGCGCTTAGCGCAATGCCAAGTTTAAACTTTGAACAAAAGAATTGTTTTATGTAAATTGTTAAAAGAAAAGATTATTACTTCGCTGAATTCAGGTTTGTGAAATGCCAAAAGAAGGTTAAATATGAACTACTTTTATTGTCAATACCGAATTAAATTCATGATAAGCAGATTAGGATAAGATTAAAATAAAGAGTTATACAAAATAACAATATTTGATACTATTGAGGCTTCATATCTCTCTGAACTTTGATGGTATAGCCATTTATACTTTTCTAGTATATGCAGCTATACCCAACCCTACGTTGTATAATTTTATACAAAGTCTTATTATTCTGTTAGCGACGATTTTCTTTGTAATAATACAGTTACTAATTTATGTATTTATTGTACGGAATCCTCTGTACACGAGTAATACTCGCACTTGATCGTTTATTTTTACTAATAACACAAAATTTAAATACCATTGGAAAGCTAATTCAGTCAAAAATGTTATCCAATACAGTTTGATTAATTATAATTATTTTATCAAAGTTATAGCCAAATAATCAGAAAAAATCGGAAATTGTACATCAAACGTGGCAAATGAGGTGCGTTAATTAGTTTTATAAATATTCAGATATTGGTGCAGTAGCTGTTGCACTCTTGTACAAAAATGTATAAATACAAAAATTATTACGATTATATATATAAAGCTCAGTGATACGGAAATAATAGGACTCCATCTTAGGTAGGACGTAATTGCCATGGCAACCTAGAATCATTACCTAGCATGGGATATCACTGAATTAATTACGTATGATACGATTTAAGAGAATGAAGAAAACTTTTATTAATATCTTTTTAAGTTTTGATTCGATTTTCATAAAATTTGAAATGACTCGACAAAATTCTGCACGAGTATATATATTAAATTTCAAACCATTCGGTTGGGTAGTTTTTGTGCTGTTATATGTGGACAAATGGATGAACCAGACGACGGCTATAGGTGTTACGCATTTACATAATTACTACTAACGCACCTAAAAAGGCAGCAAAACCTGGTTAGGTTGATCTGAAGTATTTTTCTATCTCTTGGATGTAGCAAATGCATATGAATGTTTTGGGTTACCTGCAGACTTAATTTTGTTTGGTAATGTGTCCAAAAAACTAAGGTAGATATACAAAATTAATGCCATGCTTTCATACTGATAGGAGGAACTTTATTAGTGTATTTTATGATTCTAATATAACTTGTTAACGTTCTATGTGTCTTTCCAATTTTTGAGCAAGTAAAGCATAATAAAATTAAGAAAGTATCCTAAGGAGTTCATCACCTAGAAAACAATGTATAATATTTTTAAGTGCAGAATGATATAGTTATGATTAAATTTGAAGTAAAATGGGAGAAAATTAATGCCCACAATGATGTTTAATGCACACAAAACAAGACAGATAAAGGCAGGAAAATGTGCGGGACAGCAATTGGGGGTGGAAGAGTAAGATTCCTATGTTCAGGTGACAGAAAAAAATCATATCAGTGTTTCGAAAATGAAATGGTGCACTACAATGTGGAGATTGGATCGAAGTGCAGTTCTGTGCAGAGTGCAGTGTTTTCTGAATACCCAAATTCCATGAAAAAAAGAAAAAAAAGAACTTAAAATCACGCGTACAGCATAGATTTTGAAACGCTTTCCATTACATTCAGAATACTATAACAAAACTTCACAATTTACTAAGGTGATGGATTATGTCTAAATGAACAATTTGGAAAACGGGTAGCGGCATTTGGAAACCCGATTTCTGCTATTATCATGAATATTCATTAAAATGTAGGGGAGACCGGGGCAAGTTTTCCAACTTTTTAGATTTTTATTTTTGTATTTTTTAACTATTTTGATATATACAAGATATCATTGTATTCCCTAGACCTTCTTGTACAAACTGGCACAATTATTTTTCAAAAAACTAAATATACATTTTCACAAAAAATAGTTAAGTCTAATCATGTTACGTTGGAAAATGTGCCCCGTATGCGGGGCAAGTTTTCCAGCCTACGAAAAAAGGTCAGGGACAAGTTTTCCAACTATACTTTAAATGGTAAAACATCGTAATAAATCTTGCTTGTTAATTAATAAGTATTTTTTATTGTGAACTAAATGCTCAGTAACATAACAGTAACATAAAAAACAGTTTTAATCCATTTGATATTTAAAGACAAAGGTCCAAACAGCTCCCTGGCCAGAATTGGATTTTTTTTTTCTCGCCCCTTTTATCTGATTCCTTTTGCAGTTTCCTTTTTTTTAGATGAATCTTTTTTTTCCATTTTCAGTTGATTTTTGACAGGTGAATCAGTATGTACAATACTTCCTATTTTTTTTCCACGCCGTGTTTGCCTGCTTAGGGCAGCCTTCGCAAAAGTCCTAACTTCTTCTGGTGTAGGCAAAGCTTGTTTATATGTAGAAGTAACGCTTTTTTCATAAGCAATAAAATGCTAGCCTGCGTTGGTGTAGAATGATTAGATGCTTTCGGTATTGTTTTGTTTCTGCGGGGGGTGGGGGGGGGGGGGGTGTGATTATTGAGGAAAGTTTCAAATCTTTTCAGGATAGCTGGTGCTTTTAAGATTTGGTGCGGCAGGAGCTGGCCTGTCAGAAAAGTAGGATGGCGTAAAAGCAGAGTTTGTAAATATTTCAAGATTAAGTATGAAAATTCTCTAACGTTTAAAACCCGCAAAATATTAACTGTGGATTAACGCCAGTGGAGCGGCTCTAAGCGCGGTTAATTTGCTTTTTGAGGGGTTCATACTCACTGCGATCTCAGTGTGCTAGCTTATGACTATAAAGGCATAATTAACATAAAAGGGATTCATTAAATGAACCCATTTTAGAAAAAATTGACATTTTATTATATTTTTGAATTTACCTTGTTTTTTATATTGATAGTTTTACTTAAATGACTAAATGATCAAACGGGTTCGTATTATATATGGTTATTTGGCCGATTTTTTGATACAATAAACTAGCTGATTTAGGAGGGGGGAGGTTTTCAAACGAGAAAGATGTTGGAAAACATGCCCCGTATGTTGTTGGAAAACCTGCCCCGTCGCCATATTTGAACTTTTACACTACTTGGACGAATACCGATGTAAGTTATTTGCAAAACAAACGCATAGTTACCTGAAGAAAGAAACCCTTTTTTAGTGTATGCAATGTCAAAACAGTAAGTTTAAGGCTAGTACGTTTTTTTTTTTTACGTTTTAATAAAGACTTAAAATTTTACTCAGCGTTGAAAAAATGAAAAAAAAACAGCTCTCCAGACAAAGTGACAGCAGCTATTAAGCTATAACTTTTGTAGATGTTGTGTAAGATGTTGCCACTTCAGACAGCTCACTCGCTAGCGTAACCTAGCGGCTCATTTAAAAACTAAAGCGAGTTGGAAAACTTGCCCCTATGGAAAATGTGTCCCGGTCTCCCCTACGATTTTTTTGAAGCCCTGTATAGGATCTATAGATATATATACATACTACATAGTATGCTAAAAATTAGTTCAGTTAAACGCATAGCACAGTTGAAATTTTCCACTCAGCAATTTCCGTCAATGAATGGATGCTGTTCAGAACTTTTGTGCGACCTTGTATATGATCTATAGAATTTATACACACCAAGTAACGTTTTTAAAAAAGCTAACTTTAAAAACGCGTACCACAACTGAAAACGCACTTCCAGATATTATTGTCCGTAGACTTCAATAGTTCAATTATTGCTCATTTTCGTCTATAGCCAAATTCTTTTGTGTGTCTCTGGAAATGAACGATAAGTTCTATGCACACCCTATTCCATAGTAACAGCCTTGTAGTACACCTCAATGATGAATATAAATTTCAATATGCTTAAAATATTGTAATATCATTAAAATGCATGGTAAAAGATCCCCCCCCCCCCCATAGACCGTAATGTAACGGAAATCTTTTGAGTGGACCGATGAATGAACCAAAAATGCTACACGCTTCATTTTCAGTACGGAGCATGCCTTAATAAATCCCAATAACATATATCAATTTTATGGTAATCGGACTATATTTACGTGATTTAGATCACGGACATACAGACTTACGGGCGGCCAAATAAAAAATTGATAAGAATTTTTCAACTACCGCGTATTCTAAAAAGGACTGACTGATTTTAAAATTCCATAACTTGCAAACGGTGACAGATATTTAAAAAATTCTTGCAGGAGCGTTATGTATGATCTCAGGAGTTTCTTTTTCTTTCTTTTTTTTTTTTTTTTACTGTGATTCTCGAATTTAGTTCGAATGACAAACAATAAATGGCGCTGCGAGCAATTTTTGCTAAATCCAGGCCCGATTTTAGGTACTTTGGGACCCATTCAATACATTTTAATCTCCTTTTTTGGCATGGGAGAAGAGAAGGGGGCAAAAAAATCCAGCTTGAATTTAGCGCCTATTGCTTGCAGTGCTATCAATTGTTTGTAATTCGAAATAAATTCGACAATCGTGGTAAAAAAATACTCCTGACATCATACATAACCCACTTGCAAGAATCTTTTAAATATCTGTCACCGCTTGCGAGTTAATTGAATTTTAAAATCAGTCAGTCTTTTTTAGGACACCCGGTATGTTGGAAAATGTTAAAAATAGATAAATAACACTCTAAATAACATGGCTCTACTTTTTCTCTGTCAAGTTGACATGCACTTTAGCCCAGTTCAACCTTTATTTATTTCAATGATACAAATGTTCTTTTTGTGTTCAATGACTTTTTTTTTTTTTTTTTTTTTTTTGCATTCAGACCAAACTACTTCACCCTACATCAGATAATGTAGCAAATAGGTATTTGGTATGTTGTAAATTTACATCTAATATGATTTGTTTACCAATTAGAATAATTGTGTTAATATTAATCTAGTGTAATTTCGTATCCAGCGATTTCTGGAGCTCCATTACCTGAGATTTATTCTGTTGAGCTGAACCAGGTTTCAGACCAGATGCTGTAATCATCAAGGTTAGCTGGGTGAAAAAGTTCGACCAGAATCGTCCGGGATAGCTCAGATGTCAGAGCACTGGCGACTTCAGCCAGGAGATTCCGGGTTCGAATCCTGGTCCGGACATTTTTCGCCCAGTTGGAAATTTACATCTAATATGATTTGTTTACCAATTAGAATAATTGTGTTAATATTAATCTAGTGTAATTTCGTATCCAGCGATTTCTGGAGTTCCATTACCTGAGATTTATTCTGCTGAGCTGAACCAGGTTTCAGACCAGATGCTGTAATCATCAAGGTTAGCTGGGTGAAAAAGTTCGACCAGAATCGTCCGGGATAGCTCAGATGGCAGAGCACTGGCGGCTTCAGCCAGGAGATTCCGGATTCGAATCGTGGTCCGGACATTTTTCGCTAAGTTGGAAATTTACATCTAATAAAATAGGTATTTGTTGATAAAGACAATCATATATTTTCCCATAAAAATAAGAACTCTAATGAGGGAAAAAAATTAAACTATAAAAATTTTTAATAAACTTTATTGACAAAATTTACAATGTTACACAAAAAGATTGAAATTAGATTGCTCTTATGAGTTGTTGAAAATCGCTGGCAAAACCGGGGTGTTTAGGCAATACCTGGTTTCCTCTGTTCTCCGTTCAATATAAAGTAACAAAAAGAATCTAAAATCTGAGGCTGAGTGCACTCGGGTCTGTCTTCTTAAACCCGGAACTAACCTCTACATGTGATAGATTTCGCTATCCGCATTCCCAACAAAAAGACACATAAGTATACACATACGGACACAATACGTACAAAGAAAGTGAGAAAAACATCCTTCTTTTATTAATATAGTATACAGAAGAAACAAGTCGGAATTATATGTCAAGCGTAGCAAATAAGGTGTTTTCGTGCTATAATTAGTATTATAAACATTCAGATCTTGGTGCAATAGCTGTCACACTCTTATGCAAAAATACAAGAAGTATCAGTTACGATTAAATTCAGCAGTACGGAAATAATATGATTCCATCTTAAATATGACATCATCACCATGTCAACACAGAGTCATTACCTATAATGAGATATCATTGAATTAATTGCGTGGGATAGGATTTAATAGAATGAAGAAAACTTTTATTAATACATTTTTAAGTCTTGATTCGATATTCATAAAATTTGAAATGACTAAACAAAATTGTATTAAATTTCAAACCATTCGGTTGGGTATTTTTTGCGCTGTGATATGTAGGCAGACGGAGAGACAGACAGGCAGACAGGCTATGATGGAGAATTATATATTAATTTTGATTATATTTCTTATCAATATATGATTCTGCATCATACAGGCTGGAGGACCAGACGACGACTATAGGTGCTACGTATTTATATAATTACGAACGCACCTAAAAATCAGTAATAGATCAATTTTTCTACAATGAGACAGCAGTATGAAATCGGTCCTTTCCATGATGGAATACATATATAACGAAATACACTAAATTTTGAAATCGATAACTAATAATGAAGGCAATAAATAAATCTGACGTTAAAAAAATACTTAACAATACTTGGTTGTATATTTCCGTGGTAAAAATGTATATGATTACTGCTGCATTCGTAAATGAATATAAATAGAAAATATATATTTACTAACATTGTAAATCTTTTACTATATATATATTAATCATATATATTATATTAAAGATTTTAATTCATAAAAAATATAAGAATTAACAGTGGCCAGACCATTTTTCTCTTAATAAAAACGATAAATCCAGAGTAAAATGAAATGTCCCCTTTACAATTTTTATGACTCGTTTGCTATCTATTTTTGAAAAATCGGAATACGCAGTTTCAAGCTTTTAACATCCTGGGAGTCTCTCAAATATTTGACACAATGTCTTACACAACTTTTCTCCCTCTTCTCGAATGAAACACTCTCTGAGAATTGTCTCTGTCAGTCTAAGAAAATTATTTACTGATAACACATTCAAACACTTTCATGATTATTTTCATTAAAAATAATAAAAAAATAATATATATATATATATATTTAAGAGATTTTATTAAAAAAAAGTTGGAAATTGCTCGTCAAACGTGCAAATGAGGTGCGTTCGTACTATTAGTTTTATAAATATTTTTTTGCACCGGATATTGTAATGAATGTATATTTTAGTGCACTTCATAAGTGCATATCAATTTCATTGTGTTCGAAGGGCTGTAACATCACTAAAATGCACTTGAAATAATTTTTTCCTATTGCTGTAATATAATGGAAAACTTTTGACTGTCCCTGTAATTAAACTATACATCCGATTTTCATAAAATTTGAAATGACTCGACAAAATTTTGCAACAATTATATATTTAAAAGTTCAGATCATTCGGTTGGGTAGTTTTTGCTCTGTTATATGCGAACAGACGGACTGAACGACGACTATAGGTGCTACGTATTTATATAATTACGAACGCACCTAAATAGACGAATGTTTCGTAATTTACAAAAACATAATATAACCGCGAAGGAAAATATACAATAACCACTATTACCCATTATTCCTAAAATCCTTTTTTAACTTAAGAAACATCAGAAACCAAAATACAGGGTGTACAAATGATGAACCCGAATTTAAAAAATCATAATTTCGAAATTACTGCACATATTACAATAAGTGATACATGAATTTAAAAGGAAATATACCTAGCTTTTTTCAGTTACAAATGTTCGATGTGTGACCCTCTTGTTACGCCATATGTCCAGTCTGTCATCCAGTTCGTTCCAAACATCAAACGCTCCATCCACCAGTGTGGAAGCTCCTCTTGCAACTAACTACGTACCTACAAAGACCAATGATGTGGAGCCCCATGCTGCTAAAACACAAAATCTGCGCTGTCTTCAAGCGGGTGATGGTGATTTACCCTTAATCGCACAGCCACCAAGATCCCCAGACTTAACATCATCTGATTTCATTTTCTGGGGTTACGTCAAAGACATTGTTTATGTACCACTAATGCCGAAAACACTGCCAAAACTTAAAGAACGCATTTGTGCAGCATCGAAAACCATTGACAGTGTGATGCTACAAAATATTTGGAACGAACTGGATTACAGACTGGACGTATGCCGTGTAACAAGAGGGTCACACATAGAACATTTGTAACTAAAAAAAAAACTTGGTATATTTCTCTTTAAATCCATGTATCATTAATTGTAACGTGTGCAGTAATTTCGAAAATATCATTTTTTAAATTCGGGTCCATCATTTGTACTCACCCTGTATTTTCAAGTTTTAATGGAGCATTTATAAGAAGAAAGTTTTATTTGGTGCTACTGATTTTCGGAAATGCTTCCGAGTAATTTTTATAGTGTTGTATCACTCAGTTCCCTTCAATCAAATTATAGTTTTTTAGGATGCAATCAATTTACACTTGAACAATTTCATCCGCGTAATTGAATTTATATGTCGTCGTCTCAGAGCAACAGTAGGACATCTAGTAGTAATGAAAAGTTAGATGTCTGACTTATTGCTATGAGAAACTGTGTTTGCATCTAGTGGAACAACTTCTGAAACACAAAGTTGTGTTTAATACTATATGAGGAGGTATCAATAATTTTTTGCCCTCACATAGAAATAATTGAGTAAAATTTATGAAATTGCTACATTGTATCAGTCCTTTTCTTTATAGTCACCGTGCAGAGTAACACATTTCTGCAAACAGCATTTCAAAAGAGAGGGGGAGGATGTGTTCCAGGAGGCGCGATAGTAGACCCAAAGGGGGACATTTTTCTAACTTTAGCCGACTCCCACATGGGACACATTGTTGGAAAGGCCTGCGACTACTTATTCATGTTATGCACCGCTGAGCCCCCCCCCCCCACAAATTTGTCCCCCGGGGACATAAATGGTGTCCAAAAAATTTAGAAAAGTGCCCCCGGAGGGCAAATTGGGGGGAGGGGATCGGAGGGTGCATAACATGAATAAGTGGTCACAGGCCTTTTCAACAATATGTCATATGTGGGGGTCGGTGAAAGTTAGAAAAATGTCCCCCTTTGGGTCTACTATCGCGCCTCCTGGAATACATCCTCCCCCTCTTTTCGAAATATCGTTTGCAGAATTGTGTTACTGTGCACGGTAGAAAAGAACTACTACAATGTAGCAATTTAAAAAAAATTACTCAATTATTTAATGAGAGGGCAAAAACTTATTGACACCTCCACGTAACTCAAGTGTGTTTTATAAAATTTCCTACTGTTTCGCTAGATGCAGTCACAGTTTTTCATAGCAGTAAGTCAGACATCTCATTTTCGATTATTACTAGATGCCCTACTTTTGCTCTGAAGTGACGATATATCAGAGTAACAAAATAATATTAATTTTAACTTGAATGTAAAGGTCGTTAATTGATCCTGTTTGTCAGTAAAATATCTTTGTAACATGGAAATGTTTATATTTGAGAATAGATAGCATCCTAAAAACCTATGTTCCGGTTTGAGGAAACTGATTAATACACTATAAAAACAACTCGGAAACGTTTCTGAAAATCAGTGTCAGCAAAAGAAACTTTGTTTTCATGAATGAGTCTTTAATTCACAAAAATGTATTGATATCTGAGATTTTTAAAGATAAATAACGCTTCTCGGAACCGGGGGTAATTCCGAAGAGGATATATATTTTCGTGCGTCGTTATATAGTATTTTTCTAGATTAAGTAATTTTTGTCTATTTTTACGGTTAGGAAAAGTGGGCTAAGTTTACTCAACACTCTTTCATCACTGCTGGGCCGGTACAGTGAGTATAAAGCTTGTTTGGTAACTAAACACTGAGGGTTCCCAGGGCTCGATTAATCTCTAAATAGAGGAGAAGCACATTATCAGTTTAGGATCCCTTTCACCCGCAGGAATTTTTTCTAATTTCTACATTTATGGAAACTTTTCAATGCAACAAATATTAATGGGCTTAGCTGAATTCAGATTTTTTCATCAAATAGCTTTATTTTATGCGCCCTCTATATAATGTAGATAGAGTGTATTTGTGGTAAATATAGTTGCTGTACGTTGAGGTACAACATTATTTCTAAACAGCACACCAGGATGCCATAGGATTTTTAACAGCCTATTAATCTCATTCAAGTTACCTTGTTAGATAAGTTTACTGAAATAATGTGGATTTTTTTCTTGAATTAGACAAACTTTCTCCTCCAAAAAAATTTAAAAATTAAATGTGGAATGCAAAAATGTAAAGAGAATGTAAAAAAAATATATAAAGGGAATTAGAAGACCCATTTTATATTAAGTTTTGGTGTTTTTCTTAAATTTGCAGGTTTAATTTTCAGTTTGCAGGTTCATACATACCATACATTAAATTTCAATACACAGTGAACAGTGGACGGATTCAAAGAACTTCCTAATTGCCAGGCAACTCCACGCCCTGGAGATGATAATCATGTAAGCACATCAAAGGAACCACGATGTATAATATCAGTAGAGCTAAATGTACTACAACTAAAAATTTAATGATAGAAATTAACTGGTGAGGAAAAGTCGACAGTACTGCTCACAATCGGGAAAGATCAGACTGATCTTGAAAAAGACTGACCCGTTGATACACACATTCGGTCTGATGTAAACACTTCGTAGGTCTGAAGATGTAAAGATTAAGGAGAGAGGACAGGGTCTATTTATGCGAATTGGCTGCACGAATATTAAATCCGAAAATAGGAAGGCGGACCTTCTACAACAGTAGGTGTGAAGTCGGAATATAACGGATCTTTTATCATCAAATGAAAATAATAGGAAGTAATGAAGAAATTTCCATAATCCTGATTTAATTAAAATTAAATCTATTACTATTACATAAAGCAAAAGTTAGTAGAATTAAACCCTTCAATGCATAGCGTAGCTCTTCAGCTGCATACTTTTTTTTTTTTTTCGCGTGTATCAAATTAAGCTCCTTTTTTTTTCAATAATAATAAATGCATTTTGCATCCATCTGTGTACATTCATATTTCAGCACCTAACGCAATACAATGGTCCTAGAGTGCAACGCAAGACTGAAAACTTCGATTTTTAGAGTAACATAATCATTGATAAGCTGCGTATCTTGAATTAAATAAAAATAACTGTCCATTTAATGGTTAACTTTTATTTGAGACGAATATCTTATAGAATTAAATCAATAACGTATTATCCTCCACGGCAAAACAATGATGCTGAAAGTTTTTTTTTCCATGAAAGGGAGCTTATAACATAAAAAAAATATGGCGTTTTCTGACGATTGAAGCAGTAGGTAATTCTGTTGCTTTAAAAAAGATGTAACAAAAATTTGTATAATATTTAAAAAATATATATTTTTTGTTAGGAGGTTACTTCCAATTACTGCTGTATTCGTAAATAAATAGTACAAAAAAATATATATTTCTTCACAAGGTAAATCTTTTGCGATATTTACATAAATTAAAATCACAAAATAAATTAAAGAAATTTTTTTAATTTATAAATAAAACATTAAGCATAAATAAATTACTTTCTGCTAGTTTTAAATATATAATCTAAAACTTTTTACAACGTTCAAGTTCACAACTACCTACGACAACATTACACAAAAAACCATATACGGCTGTTTCAAGGATTCTTGGATCCCCTTCCTCAGTGCGAAAGAACTCCTCATTTATAGCCCCGAGTACTGGCTAATGAACTGACTGAAGTGGCGAAAGCAAGAGTTTATATATCTGAAAAAAAAATGACGTAACTGACAGGAAAACATTGAAAAATAGGAGTCAGTCCCTCCACGTCTATACTAGTGAGAGAAAAGAGATGCTGATCATCTCATTCATCAAGGAATGATATGTTTATGTATGTAAAAAGCATCGTAAAAGTCTAGATCCAAAACTGAATTAGACTTTTACGAAGCTTTTATTATATACATAAACATACTTCTTCCTTGGTGAATGATATGAGCAGCAATCCTTTTCTCTCGCTAGTATGGAGGGATTCTGCGTAGTGATTCCTATTTTTCAATGTTTTCCTGTCAGTTACGTCATTTCTGTCGGATATATAAACTCTTGCTTTCGCCACTTCAGTCAGTTCATTAGCCAGTACTCGGGGCTATAACCGAGGGGTTCTTTGAACCCATTTTAATCTTTTAATTTTCTTTTCTCACACTGAGGAAGGGGGAATCTAAGAATCCTTGAAACGGCCGTATGTGGTTTTTTGTGTCATTGTGTATACATATTTGGGCGTTTCAATGTTGTAAGCATTAAATTAAAGCTAAACATTAAAGCTTATATTAATTTAAGCAGTCGCTCAACATTTATCTCTGATAAAAATTATAAATTACTGCTGTATTTGTAAGTAAATAGTAAGAAAAAATATGTAATTTAATAAGTAAGTAAATATTTTACGATATTTAAATAAATCACAATCACAAAATAAATTTTATAAACATATTAATTCATAAATAAAATACTAGAATAAACTGTTTCCCCGGCCTTTATCACCCATAAAAAAATTATAAATCGGGATTAAAAAGAAATGTGAGTTATATAATTTTTACGCCTCGTTTATTATCTTTTTATGAAAATGCGAACACAGAAATAAAAAGTTTCGAGTTCTTCTTGAAAATTCTTGAGATTCTCTTAAATACTTGAGAATATCTTTTGCATAAACATACACACTTCGCTAACGAATATCTCTCTTAGAATCCTTTCCGTCAAAGAAGATTTGCTGATATGTGTTCAAGCGCTTTTATCATTTTTTCTTTTTATAAAAAAGAAAGAAAGAAAGAAAATTGTCTACTGGGCACATGTATTTACATACCATAATAAACAAAATTAATACTTTTTAGCGCCATATTCGTATATCTTTCATTAAAGACTTTTTTATCATCTGCATATATATTTTGGAAGGCTGATAAACGTGGTTGCTGGTTTTATAATTTTATTAGCTGGTCCGCCTGGCGTTGCCCGGGACCGTGGTGAATGACCTTTAAATGAACCTCATATTTGTATGATTTGGTATCTTTAACTCCATTTTATCTGAATTTATATTAATTATGAAAAAATATTGAATTGAAAGTATATGCTATTTAGTATTTTTATTTTCCGCGTAATTTTATTTTTGGAGTATATGAGCACAGAAATCAAGCAAAATTGCGACGAAACACTCAGGTTTTTAAAGTGAAAAAGATTGTTTTAAAATATAGACGTTCAGTTACTTTTAGCGTAGAAAAAATATCGTCACAGTGAAGCGCGAAGTGACCTGAGTTCGCCAGTGTATTTGAAATAGTTAAAAATCCTATTTTTTAAAACTGATTACACCATGGATTAGAAGACGGTCGCAGCTTTAAGAACATATTTTTGGTTTGTAGGTACCTCCACAACTGCGCCCTGGAGAGGAGTTGCAATAAGGGAGAAAAATGTTTTTCGGAAAGACGACACTTTTGAAAATTATTTTTCAAAGAGTTAACTTTATATCTTTTTTAATTGATTGCGCCATTTGAGACGTAAGAATATGATCTTTCAGAATATGTCTTCTGTTGTTAACTTTACTAAGCGGTTCGGGCGATATAAGTTAATAAATAATGGCAAAATATCCCCGAAATTATTTCTTTTCGATCTTCTTTTTCTACCGATGCGTAAATAAAGCTTCTCTACGTGCGCCAGCTCTTTTTCCATTCTGCAAGAATCGAGGTGAGTTTTTAATGTGAGTTTTGATTTTTAATTAATAACTCATCTAATTATTACATTTTTAAAATTCTGAGCCTCAGGTGAATCAGGAGAGATTTTGTGTTACCCCCTCAAAAATTTTCAGCTTTGTACGTCCTGTAGATTTCGCTAGCCATCGCAGACAGACAAACAGAGCAAAACTTTCTTTTATTAGTATAGATAAAGATTGTGGTAACGACATTGCACTTTCGTTTTTGCTTTTATGCTCTTACATGACTTTTAAATATAGCACAATTTCAGTTTTTACATCGTCGAATGAAAAAAGAATGTACCTTCGGATGAAAGTTGTTTGAAAATTGTAGCTCAATTTTGTGATATTTTTTTATGACTTTTAAAAATAATTTTCAAACGTAATTTTTTAATCTACCTGAATAGAACCTTAACATTTGTGGCGACGTTAGGGTCAATTCGGGTAATTATGAAAAAGATTTGATGTTTCAACTACTGACAGCTTTTCAGGAACACATAATCCATGTAAAACTTTGTAAAATCGCCATAAAGCTATTGTTTCACTCCTATAATTCAATTACAATTAGTTATTGAGCCTGTGATGTATTAATTCAGTACCTAAAATTGTCTGTTCACAAATTCCTCAGATATTCACAATTTTCCCAAAGTTTACAGGGTAATTGTGAACTATTTTTGTTTCGGAAGGGTATAATACAAAAAAAATATCAATTTCATACACATATTCTATTCAACAAGTTCATACAGACATTATTCTACCACTAGCTGACTCGACCGATCTTGCTTGAGTCTGCGATAATAACTTTCAATACACCTAAAATTAATATTAAATGATTTTATATTTTTAAACGAAAATCTTTCCAAATGAACTTGATGTTGCAGCCTCACTGACTTCGGTAGCGTTCAACCTTGGATTTTTAGGATTTTATATTTTTAATTGAAAGTCTATCCAAACGAATCTAGAAATAAGGGTCCGCCTCGGGCATGCTACGCACGCTCCGGTCTGTTTTGAATTAAAATTTTTAAACGAAAACCTTTCCAAACGAACCTAATGTTGGCACTGCATTGAAAGACTTTTCTATTTGTTTTTCAAAAAATAATAATAATAAAGAAAGAATCTGCCTACTTAGTATACATTTTTTACGTTCCAGATATTTTAAATTAATAAATACTTTTTGATGGATTTATAACCCTCTCAGATATTGACAGTAAACTATTTTCAAAACATTAAACAAGCAATAATTTTCAAGGACACAAAAACATTATGATACTTAAATAAACTAATTTAGTAGCAATAAATCATTGCGCAATCAACTCTTTCTTTATATCTTCCAAAATTATGCTATTCAGAATAAACAATAACATTAATAAGTGAAATATGTTTGTGTATCAGTCCACGCATGATGCAAGAGTTCCACGTCATAGAATTGTAAAGGACTAAAATAAACATTCTTATTTTTAAGTTAGTTGTTCTATAAATTTCGATCAGAAAAGATGTAATGAAAAAATTGTTGCTGCAAAAAGCAGCAGTATGTAAAAATATAACTTAAAATGTAAATTTAAAGTGTTAATAACATAATAGTTATTCACCAAAGAAAAAGTCTCAGGAGTGGATTGAATTTAAATAAGATAAAAAACTAAACTTCCACCTTTTTTTTTTTACACAACACTATAGCAAAGCGGGATAACAGGTGCTCCTGACAAATGGATACGGCGAACCAGATTTAAATGCGCACCATCCTTGATACGAGGAATTGCTGAGCAACAACATAAAGGTAAGAAATTACCTATATCATTATATTTAGTTGATTTACTATGCAAGGACAAAATTACTGATTTATTTTATTTATCTAAATATCAGCGCGCGTGTAACTGCGCAAAGTAGAGGTGGCTTTTTTGCCTACACTTTTTAAATTAACTTCCTGCTAAATGGTAGATATTGGAGATATTGGCTATATTTCTCTAATAGTGACACACATTCAAGTAAACTACAATAGTTTTTTGCCCAAAAGTTTTAAGTTTTATTTTAACACGTTAAGCGCCACGTCAGTCACCGGTGACTGACACAGAACTTCCCGTTTAGAACGCGTCATTCACCGATGACTGACGGCCTAAAATATGATATAAAACTAAATAAATATATATATATTGTTTGAAGTAATTACTGAAAATTTATTTAAAATTTACTTACCTTTTATTTATTACAGGATTATACTTTCTTAAAAATTACTTAAAACATTGAAAATTTTTCAGCTTCAGTCACCGTGGCACTCAACGTGTTAATTTGAAAAAATCGTCAAAAGTGGTCCAAATTCAGCGACTGGTTGCCTAAGTCGGACACCTAGTCTCCTAAATTAGACCAAACAATATCCGGCTGTTTTAATTGGTAGGGAATATAGCTAATTTTGTTAAAAAAGCAAAGTTTGCGATTAAGAAAACAACAGCAATGAAATGTAATTAAATCAAATGTCTGAAAGTAAGATTAATTGTTTTAAATCAAAATGTATTCAAAATATAAATCAAAGTTATAAGTAATTAAGGACAGAAATTATGGAAATAATTGCCAGTTACTTGAATATCATGTAAGAAGTGATGCAAGACATGCATAAATTCCTTTTGTTCATTTTTTATTTTCGCATACAACATGGAACCATATTTGGCAATCTGAACACTAAATCATTTCTGCTATTTTATTTTTTTTTTACAAATGAGGTAAAACCAATTTAACAAAAACATAACTGTGAAAAAAGGGAGCCATGTTTTGTAAAGACAATGGCAAGAAAAGAAGTTATATCTAAGTAGGGGCCAAGTTCAAATAAAATTCACTCAAACTTACCTACTGAAGTATTATAGCATTTATGACTAGTTTAATGACAGGTTTAATGTCATTTATAAATGACATTAAACCTGTTAATGACATCTAAACACTAAATCATTTTTGCTATTTTATTTTTCTTACAAATAAGGTAAAACCAATCACTACTGTCTTGATTTTTATTTTTAGATTCTGAATCATTAGATATTATTTTGCAACAGAAGTTTTCTTTACCTTATGTATGTAGATTCTCCCTTCCGTCGTTTTCTTTCCAATTGAATTACGCCTATTTTTAAAAACTTGATGTTCCAATTGCTTTTGTGCACTGTGGGCTTTCGTCGTTCTTTTTGTTTTTTCATTTCAAGATTTACTTTATATGTCGACGATGTTAACACAACTGTTTTTTGGCTCCCTCTGTACTTTGATTTAACTGGTTTTGAGAAGGGAGATATCATTTCTAATGATTCTTTAGTTGTTGTTGTTGTTTTTTTTTTTTTTTTTTTTTTTTTTGGGGGGGGGGGGGGGTGTTGTAGCTGCAACCTTCTTGTGGGTAAATCTCTTCACAACTTACTCTTTCCTCTCCGTTTCCTATATCTTTGACAGCATTTGCTGTCACTGATGTTTTTCTTCCAGACAGTTTGCCTGGTCGTTTTCATCATTTCTTTTCCTCTCTTAGTTGTATTAGGTTTCATAATTACTGACTCTGACTCCGAAATATCACTAGCAAGAGAATCAACGGATCTGTCTGCAATGCCCATCTCCTCGCTTAGGAATCAAAGCAGAAGCAGCTGCAAAATGATTACTTTTAAAAACATATCTATTTGGAGGCTAAATACCGCTTCATTTAAAAGCTTGGTCGGCGGTTTCAACGATTGCTGCTCTGTTGTAAGCAATAGCTTTTCATGTTTTGATCGTATATCTGGTCCAATTTAAGCAGCACAAATTGGTCCAATTAAGGCAACTGCGCCAATTTTTAAAATAGATAATCTCAAGACTAAGAACAAAAACGAAAGCAAACAAATCCGCGTGATAAATATGCGCAATAAACACATGTATTTAGATATGCATATGAAAACATAACAACTTAACCTTACACTGTAAAAAATAACGGGCTAAATTACTGAAATGGAACTGGCAATCGAGACGCCAGTACTATTTTCGTATTTTAACGAAAATTTTACACCGTAAATTCCAGAAAAACGGAAAATTTTCTGGAATTTACGGGGAAATTTTACCGTTAAAATACGGAAATAGTACTGGCGTCTTGATTGCCTGCTCAATTTCCGTATTTTAGTCCCCTTTTTTTTTACAGTGTAGTTTTAAAGTATTCTCTTACGTTTAGTAGGAAAAAATTAGATCAAAACAGCGGCACGTGGAAAGCGATTGCTTCTTCTAATCATAAATGACGGCATTCTGATGAGTAGAATTTCAGTGGTAGATGGCGTCTCTTTCTATAATTAACGGCAGAATTGCAGCAGTCCATTTAAAGCGGCAGCGGCGGTCCAAATACGGGTAATCTCCCCTATATGGTAAAAGAAACGACATTTTCCCAACAAATCGGAGATAAGTAATGCAGTCGATATAAAAACTCAGTGCTCTATTTTGAAAAAAATCTTGCTTATTGGGGGAAAATACCTTTTAATAAATTTGTATTTGTAAGTAAGTAATAATAATAGATATATATTTCCTAACAATGAAAATCTTTTACAATACCTACACTAATCAGAAAGTAAATTTAAAAAAAAAGTCTAAATCATAAACAAGATACCGGAATAAATTGTCTCAAGATTTTATCTCTGAATAAAACTTATAAATATAGAATAAAATGAAATACCATTTTTACAAATTTTATGTCTCGTTTATTGCCTTTTTTAGCAAATTCTGAACACACAGTTTTAAACTTTCAACATCTTGAGATTCTCTCAAATGTTTGAGAAAGTCTTTTGCATAAATATTCACGCTTCACTAACGGAAACCTTTCGCAGCATTCTGTCTGTCTAAAAATATTTGCTGACAATGCGTTCAAAGACTTTTATCTTTATTTTCTTTTTTAAATAATACAGAAATAAAGGAACCTGCCTACTTGGCATATTTTATTTATGTGTTACAGTAGTTAAAATTAATAAATGGTCGAATCTGCAATAAGTGAGTAATTTAACTCTGTAATTTATAAAAAAAAAAAAAAAAAAAAACTTAAATTTCAAGTTTTTTTTTTTTTTTTTTTTTTTAGAAATAGATAAGATATAAGCTAGTGAATAATGTACAATATTCCAGTATAAACTTTAAACAGTATTTTTTTTTTTACCTATTTATTTCTAATCGAGCCGTTTCTGTAATTTATTGTATTCAATTTGAACAAGAAATTTCTTCATAAAATTATTTAAATAAAATCCACATGGAATTAAGTTCAATAAATATTTTGAATAGTTTTAATTAAAAATTCTAGTGTATATGTTAACATATACTATAATTGCTAATGCAATTTCATTGAAAGGCGACGGAAGTGACAGGGACAGATTTAGGAAAATTTGTTCTGTGTTTTTAGTACATTGTGGCTACTAAATACAGCAACACTCCAAAAAATACGAATTAATTTATCGCTTGGTAAGACATTTTATTTTTCTAATTTAGCGTTTGGCAATCTTCTATTAGCGCAGACGAATTTTGTTATAAAGCAAATATTTAAAATTATTTTAAAGAGGGAAGCCAAAAGAATGATGATTAAACAGCTCTTTGATTTCAGATTTTCCGCAGGTAAAATCTTTAAGCAATTAAAATGCCTTGGTTTTAATGGAACATCTATATATAGAACTATAAATCTATTATTGGATACTAATAGCTATGTAAAAATCGATCTAGGTCTGGTCATCCACGCTCAGTTCGCACAATATAGCACATCAAAAGATATCGTGAAAATGTGTGAAGAAATCCACAACCTTCTGCAAATAAAATGGTTGCAAAAGAGAATGTGAGTCGCAGAATTATGAAAGTTATTATAAATGAAGATCTGGGTTATTGCCCTTATCGCAAAAGATTTGACTGCTGCACAAAGAATAAAAAGATTACAAAGAAGGAATAAATTGATAAAGCGGCATGTTAGGAAAAGTGTTGACAGAGCAATATTTTCTGATGGGAACCTATTCTGCACAGAACAGTGATATAATGCTAAAAAGGATGTCGTATATTCAGAAACCATCGAGGATATACCTGAAACCTTTCGAACTGTTAAACGTTTTCAGAACAAGAATTCTGTTATGGTTTGGGCTGCAGTGTCTAACAATGGAAATTTGCATTTGAAGTCCATCGATAAAGGGATAAAAATCAATGCGAATATTACAAACAGGACATATTGGCTACACATTTATTGCCACATGCTGCAGGTAGTATCCCAAAAAGAATTGGATATATCAGCAAGATTCTGCACCTTCGCACCGAGCTAAATCAACTCTCAGGCTTGGCTCCCTGTCAATTGTCCGAACTGTATCATGCAAGAAGATTGTCCACCTTTTTTACCGGATCTAAATCCTTTAGATTATTGCGTCGGGAGGATTTTAGTGAATAGCAACAATCACACAAGTTTGGACTCGCTCAAAGCTTCCATATTGTGGGAATGATACCGATTACCTCTTAAAATGATTTGTACCACAGTCGGACAATGGCATAAGAGATTATCTTTGGTAATCGATAAAGATGGCGGTCAATTCGAGTAAAATTATTTGCCGGTAAACTTTCATCTCTGATGTTCATCATATTAGTGTAGTTCACATTTTCTATTTTATATTTGTAAAATAAAATGACTGAATACTTGTAACAGTATTTAGTAGTCACCCTCTAAGACTGCAATATGATATTTTGAACTAAGTAAAAGTAAATGAAAATTAGTGCTATATTCACCTTGGATTAAATAATAAAAATATACATAAAGCACAAATAATTGCACAAAAATTACTTTTAGGTGCATAAATGTAATATAAAGATATTTAAAATGCAAGTTTAAAATACCTCAAAATACAATAAAAACATTAATAAATCAAAAATTATCTTTTGTACAAACAATTACCAGGAAGCTATCATAAGAGAATCAATTGAAATAATTGCTAATAAAGATACAGCTTGTAACGATGCACTTTCATGCGATATCCATGGTGTATGGTGATATTTGCTGCATAATACATGAAAGCTTGTTTTGTTGAAAATTTAAATAACTTTATCTGGCATCTCATCTGACGTACAACATTTAAATTTAAATGACAATGTTTTCTTCTGGAGAATTCTCGAATAAGCTCAAAGAAAATAATAACAACATTTAAATCCTACTGAAGACGGCCTTGTAATGATTGAAAATGTTTTAGGTTTTTCTGATGTATTTTGAGATATTTTAAATTTGTATTTTAAATATCTTTATATTATATTTATGTACATAAAAGTAACTTTTGTACAATTATTTTTGCTTTAAGTAAAAGTATGTTACATCATGACAAAATCATAAATAAATAAAAATAATAATAAGGAGAATTTAAGTAGGGGAGAGTAGTGAAAGGCAATAAACATATTCTTATCTTTCTATCTATTTTGCAGCTTGTAACTACTTTTGAGTTCCAAATAATTAGATCACGTGACTTGCTCAGCAATCAAAATTCCTGCTTCTACTAAATGTAACTATCCTCCAAATTTTATCTGACCTCTTCATGGTTACATGAGAATTTTATACAAAGGGACAATAGTAACATAAAAACTAGGGGACAACATTTCTCTGTCCAGAATAAATATAAAACCATTTATAATTTACAATAAAAATTCTTTATTTTATACTTTAGCATGTAATTTTTTATTTTGTATTATGAAATTTATAAAAATAGTTTGTCATTACTCTTAATTTGTTCCAGAAGATTAGTGCATGAAGTGGGGGAAAAGGGACAGAAGTGACAATTTGAATATTTAAAATATTATTGGAGTAAGATTTACAGTTTCCTTCTTGTAAATTGTTTTCGAAATTGTAGAAAGTCATTACAGAATACATTTTACGCTAACGAAAATTATATAAATAATAAAATGTAGTATAAATCCTAATTGTTACACACACAAATTACCCATTTATTGGAGAATATCCCAAATATTTTTTACTTTTTTTATATAATCTTGATTCGACTAAAATTGATAAGGCATACAGAATTTATCAGTCATAGATAATCCTCCTCAACAAGACAAGGAAACTACAATAGTTTTTCCACCACAAGATTATTTCCATACTCTATCATAAATGAAATGAAGTTTTATCGGCAAATTGGAGATTATAAGTAATTCTGTCGCTTTAAATATACTTAATGATACACACTGCTATATATATATATAAACTTTGCAACTTTGCTTATTATGAAAGGGGCTGTGCACATATAACGTTATCAACTTTTTGGAAATTTTGGACCCCCTGCCCCATTACGATTTCATACGTTATCATTCCTCGAACCCGCTACCCCCTACCCCATCCCCGCTAATGATAGCGTTATCAATGTATAAATATTCTTTATATTTTTGGATTTTTTTTCTTTTGTTTGGAGTGATATACAAATATAGTTGCATTTATTTTTCACATACTTTATTGATTCAAATGAAGAAAAGTCAATAAAATGTCACTTTATATATGAAATAACTTTATATCAAATAACACTTAAACGAAATAGTTACTATTTAACCCCGCGAGGGGCGAAGATTTATCAAGATTCCCACCGGAAACAATTAATTAAATTTCATTTTTATAACTTTGGTGGAGAAAAGTTGTAAATTGCTTTTCCTCATTTTGAAATAAAATTTTTCAAAGATTTCGCTGTGAATTCAACATTTCAGGAACAGAATTGCTTGCCCCTCATAGGGTTAAAAGTATTCAATAATATCTTTTTGTTACACAATGCATTCAACAATAATAATGTCTTCTTTCAACTTTCCCGCAGGAGATGGGGCAGACAGAAATTTTTATCAACAAAACAGGTGGACAGCATTCTTTCTATTTTATTTAGTAGTAAACACAAGTACCATTTCAAACATACTTCGCATATGGCTTGTCGAGTAGCAGATTATATATGCATACAGAAGAATAGGAATTCCAAAGGTTGGGGTTTTCCATATTTTGGAATTCAATAATTTTATAATCATTTAAGGATTTTAGTAATAATTTTGCATTTTCATAAAAGTAGATAATAGACTAAAAAAAGATAATTGTAACATGTGTTTATGACAATTGTAAAAAAGAATCGCCATGAACATACTATTTTGATGTAAAGACCAAGTTACAAATAAAAGAGAAAATTTTGGTTGGAGCAGCAATGATAACGATACCAAAAATCAAACACCCCTCCTCCTAAAGATATCTTACGATATCATGTGCCAGACCCACCCTCCCTCCCCCCTAAAATGATAGCGTTATATATGCATAGCCCCAAACTACATTTAATTACTTATATATCCGTAAATAAATAAGAAGAAGAACTATATACTTCCTAACTATGTAAATATTTTACAATATTTATACCAGACACAAATTAAATCAAAAAATCTTTTTAAATTATAAACAAGATACCAGGATACATTGTCTATAGATATTTTTCTCTAAATGAAGTTAAATACCAGTTTTAAGATTTTCCTATTGCGTTTATTATCTTTTTTACCAAATTCTGAACACACAGTTTCAAGCTGTTAAAACCTTGAGATTCTCTCAAATATTTGCGAAAACCTTCTGCATAAATAATTCCGCTTCGCTAACGAAAACTTCTCACAGCATTTAGAAGGTTTGATGACAATGAATTCAAGGACTTTTATCTTTATTATTTTTTAATAAATAAACAAAGAAAGAAAACTGCCTCTATCCTTTTTATCCTTTTTTTTTTTTTTTTTTTTTTTTTTTTCCGTGTCAGAATGGCTAAATTTAATAACTTCTTTTTGCTTTGTTAATTAACTTTTTTCCAAATACTACACATTCAAAACATTATCGCCATATTTACACACATCCTTATTATAAAATAAATTCAGAAAATTCCAATGTAGATATAACAACTATATCTTCAACAAATTAAAGTACTGGTGACTAATGAGAATTTTCTAAAATCCTGATTCAAATACAAATTAATATATTTCGATTTCTTGAAGCAAACGTTGGCAGTGTTCAATTTTTTATTTATATAAAGAGCATGCTGAAATGTGTCAGTTTCTATTCCACAACACAACAATGATACTATAATAGTTTCTTTGCATGATCGAATGCTCATATGATAAAATACAAAAAATTTTCGAGCAATTGAAAGAAACAGATTATTCCGTTAAGGGAAAAAAAACTACATAATCAAACTATGCGTTATATTTTCAAAAATACATGCTTATTGTGAAGATACCTTTAATTATTCTGCATTCGTAAATACTAAGAATATACAGGGTGTTCTGTCAGGACTGGAACTGAAACCGAATTACGGCAATCTTCCTAGTTTCGGCCGAAAACGAAAACGAAGCTGTCCAAAAAATTTAAAGTAATTAATACATAGATATATGCATAATAATTATTAAATAATTATACGTATATATAAACACATTTCTAAGAAGCAAACGTACATATATATGAGTAATTCAGTGCACAAATCGATTATAACTTCATCAAATGAAAATGTTCAGTATGAACAGTTAAAGTTATTGTAACTATAAAAATATTGTATCTATATAATATTTTTTCTGAATATTTTGATTGAACTCATTAATTTTCTTTTGATCAAGGTAACTTTTTATCACTGTATAAATATATAGAAAATGTTCAGTGTTCCTTTGTTTAAAAAAACGCTACTAAAAATGGAATTAGTCGGATTGTCTTCTGAACGCCTCATATATATATATATATGCGTCTGTATATGTTTCAAACAAAAACAAAGACTAAAAATGGAAAAGGCTGAAAATACCAAAACATCAAAAAACTTTTTTTTTTTTTTTAACCATTTGAAAAAATGGTTATTGTGCTCTGTCAGGGTAGGAAATCAAAACCATATCTGACGCGTTTTATTGGTTGAATCCGCATTTTATTCGTTTTCTGATTGGTCTATACAGTAATCTGTATTTTCCCTTTACTTTCAACAGAGATGGATACTTGGCAAAAAAGTAATAAAAACTACAAAAAAAAAAAAAAAAAATTAATAACTCAGAAACAAATTGAGATACAGCTTTCAAACAAATTGCATTTAAAAGTACATTTTTTTTTCTCTATACGACGGTGTAAAAAGTAATATTGTGGGATGTTTAGAAGTTTAAGAATGAAATTTTATTTAAAATGGGTTGTCAGATTTCTTGGAAATCTGACGATGGAAAAGCCTTTTCCCGAACAGCCAATAAAATGCTTGGATAATACGTAAGTTTCAGGTGGATAATACGTAAGTTTCAGGAAATATGACGAGTCGCAGGCGATTTTTGTCGCTTGCAATTTTTACGTGTAATAACACTATTAATGTTTAATTCATGACGAACGTAATGTATGATCAAATCCGTGCGATTTTTTATGTCTTAAATTTTAGTCTTTGAAAAAATAATTTTCCAAATAATCGTTGTAATTTGTTAAATTGTTTTTTTTTTTTTTTTTTTTTTTTTACGAAAAAATGTCTCAAATGCCAAGCTTAACAAATAGGAGAAGCCTTGAAGTGCCACCATAGTAGAAATAGTTCAACAAAGAGTAGAAAATTGTCGCTCGTTGAATGTGCCACACGAAGGAAAGTAGAGAACGCTGAATGCGCCACACGAAGTGAAGTGGAAAACGCTGAAAGCGCCAGTGACAAGATGCTTGGCGCCTGGTGGCCATTACACAATTTGATCATGTTGTTATTGTTCACATCAATGGAATATTTTTAAGCAAAGTGAAAAATATTAAATATATAAATAAAACAAATATTTACAAATGATAATATTAGGTATTTAAACACTAAACGGAAGGAAGCTAGGTACCTACATTTTAAAATGTTGAACTAAGAGCCCAAAAAGAGTGGAGTGGAAAACGCCGTAAGTATCAGAACTAATTTTTTTTATTTTTCTCGAAAAATTTCCTCTTTTGGACTTTCAGCGTTTTCCGTTTTTATTCTTCAGATAATAATGCAATTTTTATATTTTATTACTTTATGGCAACCGATAATCATAGGCATTTATAATAATTAACAATGTAGCTAAAAAATGGAAAAGAAATTCAATAATGAATATTTAATTAAGTACTCATAAACATATAGAATGGTTTAAAAAGAATGTAATTTTAATATAGTTTAATCAATATTACTATTTTTAATATATTCTAGATTTACCTCTTTTTATGCGGATACGCGCGAATCTTTGCAAACAGGACTGCCATTTGGGAAAGCTAAGGGAGCGGAGTTGCCCCCTAAAAGAATATTATAAGAATGTGTCAATCATCATATATCATAATAAAAAATATTGCACTAAAGCAAAAATAAATTATTAAGTTTGACTAAAACAGAAACATTAGCATTAGGACAACATTTTAAAACTAGAAATAATTAATTATCAATTTTATTTTACATTTCATCATTCTCAAACTGAGACAAAGTCAACAGCATTGAGTATTTTATCTAATTTTAAAAACATATTGTGAGAATAAAAATGTGTCCTTTTTTTCTCCTATGTGTACAACAAGATTAAAAAAATAAAAATATTTGCTTCCTCTCTCCCAAAAAACTTTGCCACTCACCGTTCCCCTTAGAAAGTTTTGAAATGACGCACATATTTGGAAATTTTTATATAGGGAATTTTACCTAGCAAAATTAATGGTAGTTCTGGAAATCGGCTTACTTTATGTTTTTGGGGTCGCTGAATCCGAATTTTTAACTTTCCACCAAAATTTCCCCCGGCAACCCCCCCCCCCCAAATTTGGTAAAATGCCCCCCCAAAAAGGTTTTTATTAAAAAAATCATTTTTTTTATTATTTTAGGGAAAAAGTATCTAGAAATTCAAAAAGTAGACAAAATTTGAAACAAATTAGATATATGGCATTATGACTTAGGATGAAGGGAGAAGGGGGGGGATCTGCCTCGGAACATGCGCGTGGTGCTGCGTGAACTAAGTTGCGCAATTCCACTTAACCACTCACACGTTATCTATCTAATTTTTGCAAATTTTGTCTACTTTCTGAATTTCTAGATACTTTTCCCCTAAAATAATTTAAAAAAATGATTTTTTTAATAAAAACCTTTTTGGGGGGCATTTTACCAAAATTTGGAGGGGGGGGGGGGTTGCCGGGGGGAAATTTTGGTGGGAAGTTAAAAATTCGGATTCAGCGACACCAAAAACATAAAGTAAGCCGATTCCCAGAACTACCATTAATCTCACTAGGTAAAATTCCCTATTGCCTGGACTAATTAGTTTCATCCAAAAGATAGTGAAATCTCATTCTAGCGACTGAATCTCCGGTAGAACCATGAACCAACTTCTGAACTAACATAGCTCCATAATTTGGAACACGATTTCAACGAATCTTATGTTTGTAGCTACTGCAGCTCCGAAAGATGGTTTAAGAATACTAGTCACAAACAAAATTAAAGAAAAAAATTAAATTCGTAAACAAAATACCAGATTTAACATTTTCTAACAATTTCTCTCCGAATGAAAATCATAAAACCAGAATAAAAAGACATGTCGCTTTTACAATTTTTGTAACTCGTTTATTACTTTTTTTAGAAAAATTTGAACAAAGTCTCTAGCTTTTAATAACATGAGTTGCTCTCGAATATTTTCGAAAATCTTTTTTATAAATATTCACGCTTCGCTGACGAAAACCTCTCTCAGCATTATATCTGTATGCCTAAGATTTGCTGAGAATGCATTGAAGGACTCTTATATTTATTGTCCTATATTATTTGATATTTTTTAGAGCTTTTGTAACTTTTTTAAGACCACCACTTTGAAAATTATTCAATAAAGTAAGGATGTACATTGTAAACAGTGAATTCGGAAATTTTTAATAACAAAATAAATAAATTTGCAGATAAGGAAAAATTCGTTACATTCGTAATTAATAATTAATTACTCGTGTAGCTCGAATTGGTTGTCCGTGACCATGACTAAAACTGTTTATTTTTATATAAATAAAATTAATTAATTCATCAACAACACAAAATGGTTTTCTAATTATACGAATTTCATCTAATTAAAAAATGTTTTTGGTATACATACTTCGATTTATCTTTTATAATAGTTTGTAGGAATGATCATCTGTTACACTGGAACATAGTCAAAGTGTATTCTAAACACTTCTGGGGTTTCAAACTATAAATTTTCTATTGCTGTTAAGTCTGCAGCTTTTAATGTGCATGTGAAAAGCGTCTTCAAAGCTTAGTCATGTATGCATTTCTTGCTTTATAATTTGCATCTTCAGTCAGTCATGACTGATAATTATAAACAGTGAAGTTAGTGACGATAAAAGAGTGAAGATAATTATAAACAGTGAAGTCGCAAAAAATAAAGAACGTCTCATTTGAGCCGATACAGCTCAAATCAATGAGTAAGGTTGAAAATTTCCGAAGAAAGAAATGAGATTTTTTGGAAGACAGATAGTTTCGGCCCGGCCGAATTTTCGGCAGCATTTTCGCCAAAAACGAATTTTTAGCAATTTTGGGCCGAAAATGAAAACGAAACGGAATTTTTGGTCGATCTCTAATTGTGTTACTCTTTTCACTGCATTTCCTTTAAATGCTAAACAATGATTATTCTTTCAACATTATATAGAAAATCTTAATTACGAAGATGAATGTAATCTTTGAGAGCATTAATCATTGTTCAGTGTATTAAAAAATCATTAAATAAATAGCATAATTATTACTTTAAATGATGCTTATATTGTAGTGAAATATGACTAAAAATCTGAACACATAGTTTCAAACTTTTTAACATCTTGAGACTCTCTCAAATGTTTGCAAAAATCTTTTGAATACATATTAACGCTTCGCTAACGAAAACATCTTTGAGCATTATTTCTGTCTAAGAAGATTTGCCAACAATGCGTCCAAAGGCTTTTATCTTTATTTTCTTACGTTATTTAGAAAATTTTAAGCTTTTGTAAGAATATTCTTTTCTGATCTGTACTTTATAATTTATTCGAACAAACAAATATTTTGCATTCTAAGTAACGAAATTGAATTTATTTTTAAAGAAAGTTTACAAGTAATTAAAAGTTGATTAAATTATTTAAAGTCATTTGTTCTTAATATGATTAATATACGCATAAAAACATAAAAATTTACATAAACTATACTTGCGCTTGCTAAAAACGGGGTGTAGTGTGAAAAGTACTAAAATAAATTAGTAAGCTGTTAAATTCCAACAGTTTCGTCCTCTTCTGTGGCATCAGGGATGTTGAACATCTCCAATTCTCCTTAAAATTCTCTACTTTTAATAACATTTTTAGAAATTACTTATTCTGTGAGATATATAAAAAATTTTCGATGGTATTCATTGAGTGATTATCGGCGTTAAAAATCTACTGTAAGCGATGAACGAGTTTTAAACTATGATTTCAACGATTTTAAAAATTTGTTTACCTAATTGCATCGTATGCATTCGATTAGGTTTGATAAACCAAATTTAAATTTTCCCTATAAGTTACCCTTCAAGCCAAAATAACGATCTTAATGTATGTACCTTAAAATCCATATATATATTTCTCTTACGTAGCGCGAAAAAAAGGCTTTCTTTGTAGCTTGCTATTTGGCAACAGCCACAGCGACGATTCTCAGTGGTTAAGTTACGGTCACATGTCCCAACCAACTCAGCAAATCAAAATCCAGACAGAATCTCTCTTTTATCTCAAACCGTTTGAGCGATGCATGAATGACAATTGTTATTGGCCCGTTTTACGGTGACGTGAAGAATTCAGCGAATCACCCTTTTGATCTAAAATTGTATTTAGACACAGGCGAAAACGTTTCGTTTACAGTTCGTTAGCGTGATACATAGCATCTTTTATAGTTTCTTATTATAGTTTTAAATGAATTTAAGCCGGGATATTCAATACTGTAGGCAAAATGAAAGAAGAAAGACCTCATCTGACACTAACATGCCATTTAAATTTAAACGGCGTCAATTTCCAGTTCGCTTAACTTTCTCAATAATGATCAACAAGTCACAGAGCCAAACTTTTTATCAATGCATTTTTATTCACATTTTCAACAAAATTTTCAATTACTTTTTATGAATTATTTTTCATTTCAAAAATTTGTAAGTTTCGTAATGTTAAAATGTTTTATATCCATTGGCAGCACCACTTCAATGCATTTTTATTTACATTTTCGACAAAGTTTTCCATTTCTTTTTTATACATTAAAAATATTTGTAAATTTAATACATTATAATAACTTATGATAGCACACATTCTGGCTAGAGTTGACAGAAATAGTGGCAAGTGAGCGAAACGAGTTGGGATCGCGTAGTGATCCCAATGTTAATTGTGTATCAATTCACGGGGGTTGGCAAGCATTAGCGAGCAGGGGGCTGAGCCCCCTAGTAAAATAAAAAAGAAAAGGAAAATGAAATCAAATATTAAATCGTAAAATAACAAATCGGAAACTGTACGCCCAACGTGGCAAATGAGTAGCGTTCGTACTTTAACTAGTTTTATATATATCCAGATCATGGTCCAATAGCTATTCTATAATAGCAAAAAGTGCATGAATACAAAATTTATTACTATTATATATATTAAATTTAGTAATACGGAAATAATATCATTCCATCTTAAATACACTGCTCAAAACAATTAAAGGATATTTGAAGTTTTATATAAAATAAAGATATAAACATAATTTTTTTTTGCCGAAAATAGAAGAAGAGAATCACAAATGCAAATTTTTCTGGTTTTCAAACTGTGGAGTATGCAAATTTTGAGTTCGACGTCAAAAACGTCGCTTCAGCGGCAGCGAATGAAATTTGACTTTCAACTGGATAAAAGAGAATGAAGACAAGGATGATCGGCATTCAGTGATTGCTTTGTTTTGATGAGTACGATGTCTCAGCGAAGTCATTTGACAGATTCAGAAGCTTTGAGAATTGTTGGTAGGTTAGAAGGGGGCCAAACTCAAGCCGAAGTAGCGCAAGCCATTGGAGTGTCACAAAGTGTCATTTCCAGGATCTGGAACCGTTTTTTGGAGAGTGGCCGAAGACCAGGGCAAGGTAGTAGACGGGCAACAACATGAATGACGGTCGAATATCGGTATTTAGCGTTAACAGCTCGGAGACACCGAACCATGAACGCTACTCTTCTCCAACAACACCTTCGCTCGGCTACAGACACCACGATTTCAACTCAGACTGTCCGAAACCAGCTCCATGCTGTAGGTCTGTATACTCGCCGACCGATGGTATGTGTTAGATTAACATCAAGGCATCGTCGCGACCGCAGGGAGTGGGCAACCGAGCATGTCAACTGGAGGAGAAATGAATGGAGCAATATTCTGTTTTCTGACGAGTCCCGTTTTTCTGTGCATCCAGATAATAGGCGTATTTTCATCTGGAGGGACCGTGGCAGTAGGAATAATCCTGCGTTCGTGCACGAAAGTGTCAGATTTGGCGGTGGAGGAGTGTTGGTGTATGGTAGCATCTCCATTGACGGGCGCACTGACCTCTACATCATTCGAGATGAAGCTCTGACTGGTCACCGATATAGGGATGAGATCCTCAGACCTATTGTAGTCCCTTACGCTGCAGCAATCGGAGATAACTTCATTTTAATGGACGATAACTGCAGGCCACATCGTGCAAACCTGGTGGAGGATTTCCTTTTCGAGGAAGGAATCGTTCGAATGGAATGGCCAGCGTGTTCTCCAGACATGAATCCAATCGAGCACGTTTGGGACGCTCTAGGAAGACGAGTTTCTGGCCGCCAACAACCCCCACAAACTCTCCAAGAACTGGAAAGAGCTCTTCTGGAAGAGTGGGGCAGAATACCCCAACTCGTCATTAATAGCCTCATTGAGTCCATGCCTCAAAGGTGTTCAACGTTGCTGGCCGCCCGTGGAAACCATACCCCCTACTGAAAATGATTTTCTTTGAAGAAAACACCTTTTCTTATTCTTTTTTTCTCATATGCACAAATTGTGTTTTTTTCCTTTAGTACACAAATGCGCAATAAAATGCATTTTTTTCTGCCAAACATGTGTAATTTATTCTCATATAACCTACTATGTCTGTCGACCATGTATCAATCAGCTAAACAGTTTACCAGATACAAAATCCACCTAAAACTGCAATATCCTTTAATTGTTTTGAGCAGTGTAGGACGTAATCACTATGGCAATCTTGAATCATTACCTATCATAGTATATCACTGAATAATTTACGTATGATAGGATTTAATAGAATGAATTCAACTTTTATTAACACATTGTATGTGGTCAATTTTTCGAAAATGAGCACTAAATTTACGTTCACAAATGCCACTGTAAATTAAAACCTGCTCACAACCAATAAGAAGCAAGCATGCTTGGATTACACCTACTTTTTTCGTCCGTACAAAATTTCCGGTACCAGTAATTATTTCTGTCCCCAACCCACAAAAACGTATTTTTACGTGTCCGGCATACAATGTGATAATAACTTCTTAAATTTTGATTTGATTTTCATAAAATTTGAAATGACTCGGCAAAATTCTGATTAAATTTTAAAACATTCGGTTGGGTAGTTTTTGCGCTATTATATGCAGACAGACGGGCGGGCCAGACAACGACTATAGGTGCTATGTATTTATATAATTACGAACGCACCTAAATAGAAATCAACCAACCCTGCGAACTGAGCCGGGAAGCCCTGTTTCTTGAGCTAATAAAATAATGTAAAAAATAAATTAGAAAACGATTTACTAAAACTATTTTTCTTCTCTTTTTGGTCATTCCGCGTTAAATTTATTATGTATGCAAACTTCTTCTAGAAAAAGCCACTTTAAAAAAATGAATTGTAACATATATAATACAATAAATACAAGTCAATAAAATGTAATGACATTTTTAACTAAACCGAAATCTAACCTTTGCCTGAAAAAGTTTTGAAGAAATAAAGAACTGTAGCGTTTGAAATTGATGAATTATAGTACCAAGAGTTAAAAGAATAGAATCCACTACTGCAGAACAGAATCCACTGAAAAAGATTTAATTAAATCTTTCCATTTACGAAGTGACATTTTAGTTAGGGATATAAACTATAGACTTTGCCTATCATTGGATAGAAAGCATTTTTATTGGAGAAAGCTATTGAACGAGTCAATCAAGATTAATTTTGAAATGTGATTATATTTCGGATTTTTTAAATTAATTTTGTCATTAAGTATAACAAGTTGGAAATTGCTCGTCAAACGTGGCAAATGAGGTGCGTTCGTACTATAACTAGTTTTAAATTTATTTTTTGCACCCCATATTGTACTGAATGTATAATTTTTTGCACTTCATAACGTGCATAGTCTGATACATCATTAAAATGCACTTCCAATAATTTTTTCGGAACACTTTTGACTGTCCCTGTAATTAAATTATGCATCCGATTTTCCTAAAATTTGAAATAGCTCAACAAAATTTTGCAACAATTATATCTTTAAAATTTCAGACCATTCGGAAGGCTGTAATATCATTAAAATGCACTTGCAATAATTTTTCCCATTGGCCGTAATATAAAGAAAAACTTTTGGCTGTCCCTGTAATTAAACTATACATCCGATTTTCCTAAAATTTGAAATAGCTTGACAAAATTTTGCAACAATTATATGTTTAAAATTACAGATCATTCGGAAGGCTCTAATACCATTAAAATCCACTTGCAATAATTTTTCCCATTGGCCGTAATGTAAAGAAAAACTTTTGACTGTCCCTGTAATTAAACTATACGTCCGATTTTCCTAAAATTTAAAATGGCTCGACAAAATTTTGCAACAATTACATCTTTAAAATTTCAGATCATTCGGAAGGCTCTAATATCATTAAAATCCACTTGCAATAATTTTTCCCATTGGCCGTAATGTAAAAAAAAACTTTTGACTGTCCCTGAAATTAAACTATACATCCGATTTTCATAAAATTTGAAATGGCTCGACAAAATTTTGCAACAATCACATATTTAAAATTTCAGACTATTCGGTTGGGTAGTTTTTGCTCTGTTACATGCGGACAGACGGACGGACAGACGGACGGACTGAACGATGACTATAGGTGCTACGTATTTATATAATTACGAACGCACCTAAAAATGGGGTTTCATGCAAGGACATTACTTTCCATTTATATAATTATCACTATCTATAGCAGTTGATCTCAAACTTTTATGTTTTGCATACCTTGAAAAATTTGATATATATGTTGCCCCTCCTTTTGTTTTATTTTTATTTTTTACTTTTAGGAGTTGTGAATAAAAAACAAAAAACAAGGAAAGCAAGAAATGAATACAAATAAACATAACTTTTATTTGCACGTAATTTAAACTTTACGAAACTGAAATCGAAGAAACCCACTAATGGATACAAATAAATATAACTTTTGATTTGCTCGTAGTGTAAGCGTTACAAAACTGGAAACGAAGAAAACCACAAATAAATACAAATAAAATTAACTTTAGATTTTCACGTAATCTAAGCGTTACAAGAACTGGAAACAAGGGAAATAAATGGATACAAACAAACTATCATTTAATTTTTACGTAATGTAAGCGCTACAAATACATGAAACTGCGAAAACAACTACTGGAAACAAATAATTGTTGATGTAAGTGTTACAAATAGCAGAGTTTTCACTGTGATGCCCGGGCTTGTTTATTTTTGCATATTACTTGAATTTTTACGTTACATTTTGCGATACATAACTGTAATTTTGTAATCTGTTTCATACCCAACTTTGATAATACTGTTCTATTACAACACTTCAAAGTCTTTTCAATCATAAAACACTTATCTTTTCACCAGTAATGCTGTTTAGTGCGCCACAAGCCAAGTTTACGCTTAGTGTTGCATCTGTCTTGATTTACGCGGACGCACCGATTTTCCGAAGATTTAAAATATGTATCCTAAGAGACCTTGCTAAAAATCTCGATTTTCTAATAATGCACATTTTTCATTTAAGCTTCAGTCTGTAATATTCCATTTTTTAATCCACATGCAGTGGAAAGTGATGCAAAACATAATAACTAAAAGTAATCAATAAATATATATACATAAAAGTTCTCCTTAAACGTTATATAAATTTCAAGAAAGTGCATAGTTAATTTTCATTTTTGAATTTGTATGACTAATAGATTAAGATAACACTTTTTTAAATCATTCTTAATTTTCTATAAATTACTCCTAGAAGGAGTCACGATATTTACGTTGGATATTCGCATAAAAATGTTAAATTTTCACAAAAAATACTTCATTGCAACAAATCGTATTAAACAATTGGCAGCGTACCCAATTACGGAAGATTTTAAAATCTCCGCATAAGCGAACGTATTGCAAGTGATAAACAAACGGAGATAAATCACAAATTACTAAGTGAGTTAAGCAATTTTTGGGAAGAAATACTAACTACATAATATCAGTTGTAATTTTCCAACTAGGCGAAAAGGATAGGATTCGAACAAGGGATCTCTTGGCTGAAGTCGCTTGCTCTACCATCTGAGCTATCCCGGAAGAATCTGGAAGACATAATTCACCCTAATTCAACCTTATTGATCATAGCATCTGATCTGATATATGAATATGCTCAACAGAATAAATCGCAGGTAATAGAGCGCCAGTAAACGCTCAAGATCTTTGGTTCGAATCCTGATCTGGACATTTTTCGCCCAGTTGGAAAATTACAACTGATATGAAATATTTACCAATTAGAATAATTGTGTTAAAATTAATCTAGTGTAATTACGTATCCAGCGTTTACTGGAGTTTCACTACGTCCGATTTATTCAGTAGAGATGATTCATGTATCAGACCAGATTCTACGATCAATAAGGTTAGCTGGGTGAATTAGGTCCTCCAGATTCGTTCGGGATAGCTCAGATGGTAGAGCACTGGCGGCTTGAGCCAAGAGATCCTTGATTCCAATCCTGGCCTGGTCATTTTTCGCTCATTTGGAAGATCACAACTGATATGAATTATTTACCAATTATAATAATTGTGTTAAAATTAATCTAGTGTAATTACATAATAATAAAAAATATACAAAATGCTGCCATGATCACAAAGAGCTCTTGATCTCTTTATCAGAAACTTGCCGTTTGACGAGGAATTAAGCGAGTCAATTAAATTACGAATAAAAGTAGCATATTGAAATGCTTAGCTTACATCTAAACGAGGCGGCTTGTTTATTACAATTTGTTATTATTAGAAACATAAGCTAATTTTTATATAATATAATTTTTTGTGCGTGTGGTTTTTCAATAATGCCGCTGCGATAATTGAGTGTTTATTTTTTCATTCTAAAACATTTTTTAAGATCTGTAAAATATGATGAAAGTATATTAAGTTTTTTTTTTTTTTTTTTTTTTTTTTTTTTTGACAAATATTTGATCTCCATACTTTTCAATTAGAATCTTTCCTGATAATATTTTATTAATGCTTTTTCTAAAGAAATGTAAGTGTAAATTAAGGTTAACCAATGTAACCATGTATCATAAAAAAGTAAAACGAGTTCTGAACAATTCAAAATACTTTTATTGTTCAAATTCATATGAGATTATTGATTTTCATTTTTGATATCATTAATTAAAGAAAGACTTGTAACGGTTTAAGTAGCATGTTTGAGTTTTTTTTTTATAATACCACACTGGGAAAGTTGCTGCTAAAAATAATATTGTTTCAGTTTCATTTATGAATATTAATTGTCCTACAAATAATATGTCTGGAACATATATTTATGTCATAAAAGTTTGTGAGGTAAAATAATATATTTTAACCAAAATTTAAATGTGCTTACAGTATGATTAAGATAAAGCGTAAAAGTAGTAAATTAGGAGAGAAACTAGCTCGCGACAGAAAAGGAACTATTACAATTTAATCAACAGTACATACAAACATAAGAAAACAGAAATTGAGCAAAATTACTACCGGGTGTTCCAAAAATGACCGATGATTTTAAATTTCAATAACTTTCAAACGGTGGCAGATATTAAAAAAATTCTTGCAGGAGGGTTATGTATGGTATCAGGAGTTTTATTAACTGTGATTCTTTATTTTAGTTAGAATTTCAAACAATAGATAGCGCTGAGAGTAATAGGTTCTCAGTCCAGAACCTTTTTATGGTACTTCGGGATCCAATCAATACATTTTAATCTCCTTTTTTCGCATACAAGAAAAGAGGCCGAAAATTCGAGCCTGGATTTAGCTGTTACTGCTTGCAGCACCATCTATCGATGGGATTCTTAACTAAAACCCAAAATCGCAGCATAGAAACTCCTGACATCTTACATAACACTCCTGCGTGAATTGCTATTAATATCTGTCACCTTTTGCAAGTTTTTGAATTTTAAAATCATCGGTCATTTTTGAGACACCCGGTATATTTAGGTATCAGTTAACAAAAACTTATGAATGTTCTCTAAAATATTCAAGTTCGTTTAAAATCCGGCAATCTTTACTACATTTAAAAACATTATTCAATTTTTAAAACTAGGGATGCAGTTAATTTTTTCCTTTTACTAATATCCTGAAATTTCCACATTAAAATATTCAATGGAAAAGAAAATTGAAAAAATACATTTCGTTAGTTCCATCTTAGCTGTAGCGATGTTCAAAGAGAAATTAAAAGAAATATATTGAACTTTCTCTTTTTAGTATAGAAAAGTTTGTTTCAGAATTAACTAAAATACGCTTTTGTGAATACTTCCACGACAGGGAGCAACCAAATTACTCTTTTAATTAATTAAACACGTTAAAAGTAAGGATCAGTGCTTTGTTGGATAAATTTGTAATAACATTCACAGCTCTAAATTAAATTTGTTATTATGTGATAAAATATAATTACTCGGAGTTTGAAATAAGTGTTTACGGCAACATAGAATGATATTTTTAATGTTCTTAGAATATATTTTTAACCGTTTTTTTATTTTAATTAATTAAGCATACATGGATGTTAAACACATAAGTCTTTCAAATAAGGTTGTTGTTATTACAGTACATTAACACTAAAAATTAAATGTACAGTCGTGGAAAAAAAAAGTAAACACCCCTACTAACTTCTCAACAAATTATCGTAGAAGAAAGTTACTGGTACCGAACGATTGGAAATAAAGTCTACTTTTAAATAATGTATGTAAAATTTGCTTAGGGGGCCATCTACATCTTAAAACGAACCATAACTTTGTTTTTTTCAATAGCAGTACTTAATTCTGACAGCATAAATGAATTCTACACCCTTCAATTAGCCTAAAAACGAATTTTTATGCAATTCGTACCATAAGTTTCCAGAAATTAATTATTTTAAAACGAGCGTATTTTAAGGGCTGTATCCAAATTGAAGTTCCGTACTGTATTGTTAACCGAGAGAGCCCCTTCCTTGATCAAGGCACCGTAAGCGCCACTCAAGGAGTCAATGAAGCGTGTTAGATTGCAGTACAGCAGAATAATTTCAAAATGTCTACTCACTTCCACATTAGACGGCCCCTTAAACCACCATTTTATCGTTTTTTAAGCATAATTTGAAGACTACTTGGAAGAAAAATGTGAAATTTTTGAATTTCCATAAAGCAGGACTTAATAAATCTAAATCCATCAAAAAAATTTTAGGTTGCAATTCATAATTTTTTCGAATATTAATTTCATAATTCATAATTCATATCATAAAATTATAAAAATTGCAAATTCAGCTTATTTATGTTTGGGTATATTAGTATTATTACCACAAAAAAAATTAGCACATTAGGAGCCTAATTTCGGGAGATACAAATGAAAATATGAAAATGTAATTTAACATTAGAAGTACTCAAATTTGAATGTTTATAATTCAAAAATTTATCATTCAAATGACTTCAAATTTGGTGTCTAGGCATAGTTTGAACCGAAGATTTGAAATATCTCGTTAAAATTGGGTATTGCTATTGAAAAAAATGAAGTTTGCATTCGTTTTAATATGTAGATGACCCCCTAAGAAAATTTTATATACATCATTTAAAAGTAAACTTTATTTCCAATCGTTCGGTACCAGTAACTTTCTTTTACGATAATTTGTTGAGAAGTTAGTAGGGGGTGTTTACTATTTTTTTCCACGACTGTACTTTAAAAAATTAACGTAAAGTTCATTTAAATTCAAATGTATATTTGCGTTACGTATGTTAGCATATATATTTGCATGATGTGTTTAGATTATGTTCAAGGTTGTTTGAGCGGTAATACAGTACAAAAAAAAAATCCTATAACACTCAACCGCTAATAAACTATAAAAAACCAGCCAACAAATTAAATGCCATTAAATAAACTAAAAACGAATCACGCATCCCTATTTAAGCACCACCAAATTCAAAATACGTTATATATTTTTTAATTCGACAGTTGTCATTATACATAAAATTATTCTTCAAATTTTAAGAGGAGAGTTACAAATATAATTAAAAAAAGAATTATATCGTGCAATTTTAATAGCAAAACTTTCAATAAAAAATAAAAAAGTTTAAAATCTCTTTGATTCATTTCCATTGTATCTTAACTGCAGCATCGATGACAGAAAAAGAAATAAATTGAATTTTCCATTTTTGATTTAGAATGAATAAAACGTGTTTTTCTTGAAACTTCCATGGCAAAGACAAAGTTACTTTTTAAAGTTAAAGTAGTAAACAGTGGTTTGCTGGACAAATTTACAGGGAACCCGATTGACCCACTTTTCTCAAACCAAAATCTTGTTTTTTAGATTTTTCTTGTAAATTTTGCAGAGACCTACCCCGAAGGTTATTTCTATTTAAAATGTTGTAGAAACTGCCAGGAAAATTATTCTTCGAAAAAAACTGGTATTCAAAAAATGGACCATTTGGAAACCGAAAATTTATTGCATTCGCAATTCATAATTAAAGGCATTAATACTTTCAAATAAAGTTTATCAACATGCACTTAAAGATTATTAATTTAAAGTACTTATTTATAGAAATATTGCAGACATTTTTAACATTTTTAGTTTTTTTTCTATGAAAGGATGTTGCTTTAAATCCTAAACATACAGTGATGTTGAGCATGTAGTACTTTCATAAAATATTGTCAAGTGTAATATAATACTAATTCTAACTAATAAATGGGTTTAAACGTTCAGGGTTTCTCACACATAATATAACTTACAATAGGTTTAGTATAAAAAATACATATAATTACTTTTTTTTTTAAGTTAAAAATGTTAAAATTGGAGTAATTGGCTTGTTAGACCACTTTGTAAGGACATTAATAGTTCTAAACGAATTGTATAATTACTTGATATAAATAATTAATTTGAAGTTATTGTTTAGGGAAATATCAAAAGATATTGTTAATGTTTTTAATTTTTTCTTAAATAATAGTTGTTCTTATGAAAAGTAGTTAATTTGAAGTACTTCTTTATGGAATCTTATAAATCATAAACATACCGAGTTGATAAACCTTTGTCGAGCATAATAATGCAGTAATAATAAAAACTAACAAATTTCCTAACTCAAATGTATTATAATTTACAATATGTTTAGATAAAAAGAAAAGCAGGATTACACTTTCAGTTGATTAAAAAAGTTAAATTTGGGATAAATGTTTTACTTGTGGGAATACATGGTGACAGTTATATGTCTGGAAGGATTTGTTTGATAGCCTATGTTTTTAAATAATGCTCAGACCTGTCTAGCAGTAAAATTATCGTTAGATTGCGTTTTATAATTAATACAGTCGTGTCTCTATGTAAGGAAATCCTTTGTTCCAGTCAAAAAAATTATTACATAGAGAATAACATATAAAAATTCCTATTTAACGTGTAAATTTTGAAAGCAAATTGTTTTTGAGATGTTTAAGTGAGATTTTGATATGTTTAACTGTAAATTTTAACCTGATAATATATTTTGTAAATATTTAAACAGTTTAAAAACGGAAAATAAATATTGATTTGAAAGCATAAATAAAAACGTATAAGGAAAACTTAAATTTATTATAGACGAAGAAATCTGTAATTTTTGGATGTTTTGATTTCAAAACTGTTACACTTTTGTAAAAAAATTCACACTTTAAAAAAGAATTGCAGAATTGAATATGGAATATTTTTCTCCATTTGAAGTTTTTTTCATAACATCAAAGGAACCTTCATTTAAACACCTTCAACAAAGTTTTATAAAATGATACATGTGTTTTTAGAACATTTATATAATTTTTAGTTATTTTTGGGTATTATAAAGTGAATCTGCATTCTATAAGTGTGCTTTTTTTTTATTTATCATATCTCAAGTTTCTTGCAACATCAAAGGAATTCATCATTTCACTTCCTGGTGGGATTTTTTTTTTCTAGTTGTAAGTTTTCAATTTCATACTCATTGTCACTCTCACCATCCCTTTAAGATGTCACTATCAGTGGGATACTGCGCAACAGTAAGATTATCAACAACCTCCAAAAAATAAGAGAGAGCAGCAACGACACTTCCTTCGAGACTTCCGCGTTCCTTAATTATTCGCCATTTCACTTTTACGTTTGCTAGAGTCACGTCCTCGTCATCGTTAGAATCTGTAGAATCCTCCAGTTCAGAAAAGCCAGCCTTAAAAAAAAAAATTGCAAAATTTTATTTCATTGACATCGATTCTCCAAGCTTTATTAAGTTCCGCAGTACCCTTCCTTCGATGAGTCGTTTTTTTCAGTAGCTATGATATGTTCTTTAAGGAATATTTTTTCGCAATGCACCTTTAGAATTTCTATTACTCCCAGACCCATGGGCTGCAGTTTTGATGTGCAGTTGGGTGGTACGAAAATTATTTTTACGTTTTGTAGTTTATGTTTTGTGAGTAAGTTGGACAATTGTAGAAAAGCACAGAAATTTTTCAGCTTTCTTATCTCATTTGCTTATCAAGCGCTTTTAATCATTTGTCAAAAATTTCATTGGTCATCTAGGACGTATTATTAAAATCATATTCCACTTCTACGGACTTCACTACTTTAAAACAGCGAGGAAATTTATTTTGCCAATGACCAACATATTTAACTTTTCGTTCATCGTCATGTTAGCACACAACAGAACAGTAATCCTGTGTTTGCTATGTTTGCACCGAAACATTTCTCTTCTTTAAACGCCAAGCGTTTTATTTAAAAGACATTTTAAAAGATCCCTATTTCGTCATGTTGAAAATATTCTCAGAAAAAAATTCTTTTGGTATTCCCGGTATCTTAAGACTCCAATTCTCAGATACTGTCATCGGAGCATCCGCACATTCCCCACATACACTTATCCAGAATAACGAATGTCTCTTCTTGAGCTTTTCTAGCCTACCTGGCCTAGCCTACTTTTGTAGCCTGGCTTGGAATTTGGAATACCCAAGAGATGAAGCACATTCTAGAGCCATTTCTAAAACCAATGGTTCCGAAATTAATGAATTCCGGACCCTTACCCCTCTAATTCACTTAAGCATTTTTTCATATAAGTCCTCATATTGGCACGTTCTCTTTCTTTTTCGCGCCAGGCCAAGTTCCGATTATCTTTTGGTGATTAACCCCAGATTTTTCCTAATTGTCGACAGTGTCTTTTATGGAATCCCGAACTTATTTGCCACATCCTTTTTCAGTCCCATATCGATTTGTTTTAAAATCTTCACTTTTCACAGAGAATTATGCACTTTCTATGAGCCACTTTTTTGCAGGTACAGTAAAAGATTGCACTCGCACACTAAAGAATGCTCCGAGTTGCCCCAACAACAAACATTCACTCTAAACTTTAAGTGTGGCGATGGCGAAGTTTAGTTTGGGAGATGAAAACTTGTTTAAGAAGATGCTCCCTTCAATTGCTCCCTTGATACGATTCTCTGACTCTCTGATAAAAGTAAACAACAAACAACATTTTCAAGGTCGGTATGGTATGCCTTCATCTTTTGTGACGTTTTGTGGCAGTTTCTAATGGCTACAGGTGGACGGAAATATTTATATATTTTCTAAGAGCACATGCTCATCTTTGTTGAAAGGAACAAAAGGCAGACGTGGCTGTGCAACAATCCAATAAACACTGTGTCAAAAAGGATGTTCGATCGGCTGGAGAGGATGGATGAATGCCTTTGTTGGGCATAAAGAATAAGGTAGAGCTACACAGTTTTGAAAGATAAATCAGGAATAAGCGAAGGAAAATTGATTCCACGTGATTTTGAAACTTTTTCTAAACCAATAAAGAAAAATTTCTGAAAAAATCCATTATAAGGAGATTATTTTTAATAGAATCACGGCACAAAGATACCGTTCATACTACAAATTCGTTACATAGAGAAATTTGTTGTATGGAAGTTCATTATATTGAAACTCGTCAGTATGTTATTAATTGTTAATAATCCTAAATGTTCATTTTTTTTAAATGATTACTCGAGCTCCTCCCATAGTTTTTGAATTCCCACGTTACTGTTTTCAGATATTTTTTCTATTAATTTAGAAAAAGAAGGCGTCATTTTTCTCAAAGAGGGAGAGAGAAGGGATTTATATCTGTCATATTAAATTCAAACACTACTCCATTTCTCTTATTAAAGTGGATTAGTCTTCAAATTTTCCTTTACTTTGAAGCAATAAAGAGAATAAACTGTCAAAGTGATACAAAAAAAGTTTCCAATGAACTCATAAGTGATACATTTTTGATATCCTTTATGTCACATCGAAATTTTTTCTTCCATGTAATACTTTTTAGCATTTAGTTTTTTATACCTTTAGAATGAGTGTCATGTGTACATTCCATATAGGGTGGATATGTTTTTTACTTTATAGTACCGGAACATTTTAGTTGTAATGTTTGCCTTGTCTAATCGTAGAATTCTTGGAATAAATAAAGCGAAAAATACTAAACGTAATTACTGGTATTTAACATTTAGTTAAATGAGGCTCGTTATGAAAGGGTCAATAAACATTTCAATATATACAGAATGAAAATCGATTAGTTCTTCAGCCGTTTAATTTGTGAAGAGTTATAAAATTGATGTCTATATGGCTAAGGAAGCATACATGGCACAATCAGATTACTCACAGCGCTTCCATCTGTGAAATGTGAAATTTACCGATGCTATCTCTAACACCACTGGAGATTTAAGGAAAAAGTCAATTGTGTTTCTTTTTCATCAGAAAATACAACAGATCTCCACTCCGTCCTCCAACGAGCTCTGGATTGACACCAATGGCGTCGCAAACGGCAATGGCTTGGAGTCAGTAGAATGCACGCTACAGGGTGCCTGGCTCGGAGCTGTCCTTGAAGTAACCGATTTCTAACAGTTCGTTGTGTCACTGTGGTACCAACTGCAGCTCGAATTTCTGCCGCAGACGCAGTACGATGCGCCACAGTCGTACGCCGAATACGGCGATCTTCCCTCTCAGGAGTGCCACGTGGCCGCCTGAAACCCGCTCTTCTTGAGGCAGTACCATCCCTTGACCTCTGCTTCCAACAATCATGCACAGTGGATACATTCCAGCCAAGTCTTTCTGCAGTATCGCGGAAAGAAAATCCACCTTCTCGTAGCCCGAATATGCGACCTCGTTCCAACTTGGTGAGCTGTTGACAGTGGCTTCTTCGTCTTGTTAAAGGCATTCTTGGCTAACATCAACTCAATACGTCAGATTTCGATGCGAAATAACGCCCACGAACTTTACAGCACGCATTTAAAGTAAACCTGATCTGCAAGTTCTGAGTGGCGCCACTAGCGCCACACTTATGCGCGAAGCGCGAAATTTCAGTCGATGTCATCTTTCATATGTATAAACAGGCCTACCAAATTTCGTTTATCTAACACAAGTCTTTCTTGGTGTTGGGATTTTTTTTCCGTCAGTGTATGTGCTCGTTAAATCTGAAAATCTGTTCAGCTTATCTAAGGTTATATTCAGGGTGAGAATTAAGAAGTCGAGAGATTTCCTTCATCTAGCAACAATGAAATTTATATGGTAACTTGAATGCATAAACGGTCGATTTATATGGTTTATCTGGTTTACATTCCGCAAGCGTAACAGATAAGGTACAGTGGTTTCTATATACGATTTTAGGCAAGATGCCCCAAAAAGATTGAAATTGAAACTTGCTTGAAGTTTTTACCTGTTGGAGATATGTAGGCAATGTAAATTGCAAAATATTTAAAATAAAGTAGGTATTAAGATTATATTGTCGAAATAGTCCTGCCATTAATTTTTAATAGGTTATGCTTCTTAAATTTTTATACGGCCCCAGTTTTTTTTTTTTTTTTTTTTTTTTTTTTTTAGTTATATTTAGAAGGAAAAAAATTAAAGCTATAAGTAAAATGGTGAAAGTTTTATTATTGTATAACCAAAATGTATCTATTTATGATGCGTCGAATTTTATTAAACTTCGAACTTTACTTAACTATTAAATCACCAGGCCGTTTTTAGTGCCAGAAAACCTCCAAATTTTCATAAAATAAAAAAATATTGTAATTGGCTGAGTTTTGGTTGTTGGGGAAAGAAATTTTTACTATTCTGCTTTTGTTATAGCATGGGAATTATTTTGCCTAAGTATAACTTACGAGATACAGGAAGCGTACAAAAATGTAAATGTGTAACTATTATTAATAGTCACGCATATATTAATAGCCACGCTTCTATATTAACAGAAGGTCTATTTCATCCACATACAGGATCTGTCCAGAAAGTAATGAGACTGATTCCATAAAATTCGTTTATTTAAGATAATTTTACACACACTTAATATTCTTCAAAATAGCCACCTCCTGCATTAATAGAACATTGCCAACGACTCTGCCACCCATTTGTGCCCGCCTGGAAGTCTTCAACTGGAATGCTGTTCAGAACGCGCATTACATTTTTCTGCAAATTCTCCCGATTGTCAAAATGATGACCTTTTAAGCTGGATTTTAACAGAAGAAATCGAAAAAAATCCGTTGGTGACAGATCGGGGCTATGCGGTGGTTGGTGCAGCGTTGCAACGCTGTGTTTTGACAGAAACTGAGTCAGTTTGAAGGATGTGTTGGAACTAACTTGGCACAAATTTTCCGCATTTGCAGTTCTTCCATGACGATTTGATGCCCAATTGATTTTGTAATTCCCAGCGTCACCGCAATCAGTCGGACACTCGTCCGACGATCAGATTCCAAAAGTGCTTTGATTTTAGCCACATTGTCTGAAGTTCGAGAAATTCGTGGATGCTCAGCGCATTGTTCGTCATCGACGTCCTCTTTTCCGTCTTTGAAGACTTTGTGGCACCTAAACCTTGAGGCTTAGACAAAGAATCCTTCCTCTAGACTTCTTATAACATGGTAAGCCTCTCAGTAGACGATGTGTTTAGTTTTACATAAAACTTTATGGCGTATCGCTGCTCTATACTCCGTTGCATTCTAAAAGCGAAACGGCACTTTCAAACATAGTAGGAGAGCTGTTGAACATTTTTGAGTAGGTATTTGAGGCACCCTGAAAATTTGTGCAGCACTTCTTTTGTAATGCCTGAATACAAAATCGAATGTCTGGCTGAAGGATCGTGGCCCAAGACCTGTGCCAGACACGTGTCAAGTGCCATTTTTTGACAATACCCAAAAAAGGTATTTGAGGCACGCTGAGATTGAAACATAATAATATTTATACTTAGAAAAAAATATTTTGAAAATGACAGACACTTTAGTCGGCCCAAAAACTGTGCCAGACACGTGTCAAGTGCCATTTTTTGACTACCCAAAAAAGGTATTTGAGGCACGCTGAGATTGAGGCACAATAATATTTATGCTTAGAAAAAAATATTTTGAAAATGACAGACACTTTAGTCGGCACAAAAACTGTGCCAGACACGTGTCAAGTGCCATATTTTGTCTGCCACAAGTTTCGGGGCACGATCTTTCAGCCAGACATTCGATTTTGTATTCAGGCATTACAAAAGAAGTGTTGCACAAATTTTCAGGGTGCCTCAAATACCTTCCCTAAAATGTTTAACAGCTCTTGGACTAACACGTGTCTGCTTCTCAAGCAATCCGTGCGCTGCAAAGGCTCAAGGCCATCTGACTTCCGCCAGATTCTGCAGTCCGCCCCCCCCCCCCACACACACACATACACACCACCACCACCACCGCACTTACCGCCCTCAAGCTCCGCCACTTTGGCCTTCTGCTTGGCGTCAAAAACTCAGTCTCATTACTACCTGGACAGACCCTGTAATCTTAATTCCTATCTTATTGAAAATTGAATGTTTAGAAATATTATGATTTGGGATTTTTTAAATCTAGCAACCGACGGCTATTTCAATATATGAATTAAATCGTGAAGATGGTGAACGTTTTGATAAAGTATTGGAAAAAATCTCGAACAATTTAACAAATTAAAAAAATTATTGAACATTGCGCACGACAATCTGGTCAATTATATGTCGGTTAAATTGCTATGCACAGTTCTTCAGACTATAAAAATTATATAACAGACTATCTTGACCTATTTCAATATTAAATAGAGCTTAAAATAATTCTTCGATTTAAAAAGTCTACTTCAGTGTGTTTGTCATGCATTTCTCTATAAAACGGCCAATTTTCATGTTTTTACATCATATAGGTTTTTAAAGGATTAGCCGAGAAAGTGAAAAGATCACAGTAGATTCAATTACGACTGCGGCAACCTTAGTATTTTTGTTTTAGAATAGAGAGTCACCATTTTTAAAAATCATTTTCAAAATTATTAATGATGAAATCGACATTTAGCTTCTTTTCTTGGATATATAATCTATACAATATTTTAATACTAGTGGACATTTTACTAAAAACGCTTGGAAATACTTTAAAATTTTTTAAAAGAAAATCAGAATTAATTACTCAATATCAAACGGCATTTCGCTTCTGATCTCATTCGTGTTGCTATAGAAACGGATTTCCGAGTCAATTTTCTTTTTAAAAAAGAGAGACAGATAGAGATAGCAGTTGCTGCGCAGACTTAAACAAAAACGTCCAACTCTACCGTATAACTTTAATATTAAGCTTTGGAAGATGGAAAATATATTTGGGCATATCAGTCAATAAAACCTTGATGGAATTTTCTCGTTTTGGAAAAGTATTGTCAGTAAATATATCATTAAAATTATTGTGTGGACTGTGTGTTTTTGGTCTAGGTTGTTAAAGTACTAACAAGAAAGGAAATAGATATATAGATATATAGACATATAGATTATGAAAATTTTTGAAGTACTATAGGAATTTATTTACAAAAATTCATTTTTTTTTTCATAGAATGAAAGGAAATAGGTGAAGTAAAAATCTAAAAAATAGATAAATCAGTTGAGAGGAATTTTCAGCTGTTACAGCCCATAGAACGTAATGTATTTGAATTCTTAATATTTTGAGCAACCATGTGTAAGTTATCTAGAATTTTATACTTACCACAGACAGTTTTAAATATTAATTAATCTTCAAAACGCAAAACACGTCTAAAAATGTTTATTTACAATTATAATCCGTCACCGGCAATGCATTCAAATTCGTTTGTGTAGCCCTATACATAAATTTATACATACATCCACCCCATAGTGCAGTACAATGTAATTTAACTGAAAAAAGCGTAACAGAGTTTGAAATGCACTTTCATCCCTTTCCGCTGATAGATGTTCGTTTGAATTTCTTTGAGCAAATGTATATGATCTATAGAATATATATGCATACTATAATAAAATTTATGCATGCTTGAAAACGCATTTTCTGCAGTTATCGCTCTAAATGATAATGTAACTGAAATCTTTTGTACGACACTGTAAAAAACCTTCAATGTTACGCACCTTATTTTGTATGCTGGATACGTTATCTCACACCTCAATAACTTATGTAAATTTTATGAAACATACTTCAGACAATGCTACTTACTTACAGTTATACAATCGAATTACGTTTCGTGCCCTTGTAAATGAACAATAAATGATACGCACGCAAGTTTCTATAGAAAACATATTGTCGTGCATATTAATAATACCTATAAATTTCGCAGTGTTTGAAGCAATGTAAAATCATTTTGATGATTTTTTTTTATTTTTAGCTCAAAGACCATAATTTATTCAAATGATTTTGATTGTCCCTGTAAACAAACAGCTAATACCACATACTTCTTTTTTTAATGAGGAACAAACTGTAGTAAACTTCAATAAAATATATCACTTTCATGAAAGTCCAAATGTATTTAGGAACGTTATAGCACGGACAGGTGACCATACCGACAAACAGATAACAATAACTATCATAACCAATTTTTAACTCATGTTCATAAAATTATAAACAATTTTTAACTATGTAGGAAACTTTTAGACAATACAAAATTATTCATTGATAATTCTAATAGTACAATGCATGTCCGGAAAAATTTAAATAAGACTGAAAAATTTTTTAATAAAATAACTATTAAATCTACTATATTTTTAATTTTTAAGAATGTTTGCACTGAAAAAGCAATGCAAAAATGTTCCTTAATCTACGATAACATAATATAAGTACGAAGGAAAATTACGGTTAAAGAAAAGCACCATTGGAGGATCATACTGGAATTCCTAATTTTTTGATTCAACACTGCTTAATTAAACACAATATCTGCTTTAAACATCCTTTTAACACAATATGTCGTCTCCACATTTAGGGCCTTCAGGTAGTCTATTTTAAGGTTCTGAAGAAAATAAGTCACTTAAATGCTTAGAATATTTTAGAAATGTAATTCAAAAACTTGTCGGCTTTTCCCGAGCTGACATATCAGGGAAATGAAACACAAGTTATAGCCCTTGACGTCCGTAATTTCATTTGACCTTCAAAGTTAAAAAAGAAAAATAATGAACCATTTTCGAGAATTTTCACCGCATTTAGGCAATATGAGGGTGCTCGATAATGAACGATGTGCATTGTAATGGGAATTTGTTTTAAAGAAAACGTTTTACATGCAGAGAAATGTTTCGCGATTTGCTCCTTAAGTTCGGATATCTCATTATATAGCATTTATATACGATTCTTGCGTTAACTACAAGAACAATAGCGCATTTTGGGGTAGTCACATTTAGGTACAATGACATTACATAAGAACAAAGTTGCTTTTTTTTTTTTTTTTTTTTTTTTGCTACTGATTTCTGGAAGCGTTTCCGAATACTCTTTATAGTGTATAAATCAGTTTTCACAGTCCGAAATATTTGTTTTTAGGAATGCTATCCATTCTCAAGTAAATATTTTAGCACTAATTGAATATACATCCAACAATAACAAAATAATATTAATGTTAATGTTAATATTAAAACTAATGCTGTTAATTTATCATATGTTAGTCTGTAAAACATGTTTATTGAACATGAAAATGTTCACTTGAGAATGGATAGCATCTGAAAAACTTATATTCCAGGAATAGAAAAATGATTAACACGCTGTAAAAATTACTTGAAAACGTTTTACGGCAGCAAAAGAATTTTTGTTTTTATTAGAGATCGACCGAAAATCCGGTTTCGTTTTCGTGATGCAGCCAAAAATTCGGCCGTACCGAAACTCGACCGAAACTATCTACATTCCAAAATTCTTGTTTCTTCCTTCGGAATTTTTCAACATTACTCAATGATTTGAGCTTTATCGGCTCAAAGGAGATACTCTTTATTTATTGCTCTGAGCTTTTATAATCATCAGTCATGACCGACTCAGGATGTGAGTGCAAATTATAAAGCAAGAGATGCATATATGACTAAATTTAAAGACGCTTTTCACGTGCTCATTAAAATCTACAGACTTAAGTGTAATAGAAAATGTTTAGTTTGAAACATCAGACGTGTTTCGAATGCTCTCTAAAAAAAGGTAGAAAACAGATGAAGTTCATTAAAAAAAATCTTTATAAAAGATAAATCGATGTATGTATACCTAAAACATTTTTTTGATTAGATGGCATTCGCATAAAGAAAATCATTCTGTGTCGTTGATGAATTAATTACATTTTATTTTGTGCGAAAATTAAAAGTTTTTGTCAGATGCACAGAGAGCCACCTTGGGCCACACGTATAATTACACGTATAATTAATTAAAATTTACGTTTATTTATGTATGTATTAACTAAAAAAAAAAATGGAAATTTTTTTTTCGTTTCCGACCGAAAATAGGAAGATTATCGAAACTCGGTTTCGGTCTTAAAAACATGTTTTTGTTGATCCTTAGTTTTTACACATGCTTCTTTAAATCTTGAAAGTATATTGATTTCTAAGATGTTTAAATATAAAGAACGCTTTTTTGGAATCGTCAGTAACTCGGGAGAGATACTAATTGTATGTTTTCGTTCGTAGTTGCGGTATACTATTTTCGTATTGAGAAACATTCGTACTTTTTTAGAGTGCGGAAGTTAAATAGAATCTCAAAGAAAGCATATTTTTAAGAAATGTTTCGAAATCGAAACTGTATACATGCACGCATCCAGATTCTGATTATAATTCTACAGCAAATCTCATTTTCATTCTACCAATCACTTACAGTGGTGGCCAAAACTGTGGACACTTTTAGATAGCTTTCATTACAAAAAGTAAAAAGCTACCTTTTGCAGCCGCCCGAAGGAAACACTTCGGGAAATTTTTCTATATTTTCGCCGATCATGACCCCCAGATACCGAAACCACCCTCCTTTGAAATGCTGACATATCTGCCCTATATATATATATAAAATCCTAATGAAACGAATTTATGAAACGGAAGTATGAAACGGAAGTATGAATCGACTGATTAAACAACTGATTATGTTTCACGACGATTTCTCCTAAAATACGGAATACTTTGCGATGAAATTAACACCAAAAATTAATATTGATCCGCAGATTTCAAAACTGCTATTAGAATTTTTAAATTCAAATTAGTTTTCGAAAGATTAATTTTTTTTCTAATTTTATATACCATAAATCTATACATAACTACCATAATCTAATTTTATATATGATATTCTCTAATGATGGCAACTCAAATTTTAATCATAACAGATATTTTTTTTCAGATTTTAGAAAAGGATAGTATTTTAAACTAATTTGGCGAGCAGTTTGGCCTCCCTTAAATGTATGCTAAGAAATGTGTCATGTTACTTTTATTCATAATTCAATTTGTATTTCATTATCATTTTATTTAATACAAACTGAAACATTTAAAATAAATGGCTTTCACTTCTTTATTTTTTTTAAACGAAATGAAAAGAAAAATATTAGGTACACATGTCATATACCCACCGGTGTACCTAATTGGCGCCAAAATGGCATTATTTTGGTTGACATGGTAACCCGACTATTGTTATTTATTTAATAATAAATGTTTATTTACTTTATTTTCTTTTTTAAATTACATAAATTGTTTTGTTCTATAGTTAATTTTTTTTGGTTATTTTTCTTTAAAAATAAAAAATAATAGCAAATAATTAAAAAATACGGCACTACTTAGTTATTCCATCGACCCATTTCGCCAAATTATATAAATCGCCAAACCACTCGCCACATTATACAAATTGACATAATTTTTATTTTAAATAACGAAAGAACAAAGAAAATAGTATAACATTAATAAATATACAAATAAAACGTCGAAATAAAAATCACTTGATGACGTAAAGTTGTGTGACTTGCTTAAAGTTAAGTGAATGTGACATTTACGACCAACCATTATTGGCATTTAATCTTACAGTTTGGTGATAGATTTTTGGTCGACGGGATAACTAAGTAGTACCAAAAATACATATGTAACTGGTATTCGATAAACGTAAACGAGATTTTCGGCAAATTTTCGTAAAAAAAATCACACCAAACCCGGTGCGTATATGGCATCTGGCCAAATATTAAATGATGTAACAAACGATGAATTTAATTTCAACTTCAAAGCAATATTTTAATTTACCACTCGAAAAAAAAAAAAAATGCTAACTGGCGAGTTGAAAAATAGCTATTGGCGAGATTTGCACCTGGCTAGCGTAACAGTACCTAGAATTTCTTGCGACCATGGAAACTTTTATGTAGTTTTATTCGAAAAAGAAATTTGATTTTTTAATCAAAAGGGAAAACTTTCGGCACAGATGTCATATACGGACCCATACTGGCGCGATTTTTTTCTGACGCCAATGTCATATACGGAACGTGTACTTAACTGGCGCCATAGTATCGTTATTTTGCTTGATTTGATAAGCCGGATGTTGTTGTTTATGCTGTTGATGTTTTCCCCAAATTAGCGTCGGAAAAACATCGCGCCAAAATGGGACCGTATATGATATCTGTGCCAAACTTTCATATGAAAAGCGAAGGGATCAGAGCGTATTTATTTATGGCAGTTACATGACTTGGACTATTATAATATAGATGAAATGATGGCAATAGAATAATATTTGGTGACTTATCACCTGTACCTGGCAAACATTAAAGTACCAAAATGGCGCTAGGAATATAAAAAGCGAGGTGGTTCGTCCGGAACTGCTGATGATAGTCACACGACTTAGGCTATTGTTATAGAAATTGTTTTAAAATACCGGGAAACAAAGGCTCTGTACACTTAATTCATTTTATTTTAGCTTCTTTTCAAACGTTTAACTGATCCTCTTTAATCAAACACGAAAACAACCATTGGGTGTCTTAACAGCAACTGATTCGGAAAATTGAATGCAAACCCGTTTACAGGGAGATCTGCACAGCTTTTTTCAGTATAATTCAATCTTCTATAATATTTTTAAAATCGATCAGATTAGCGTGTTTTTATATTCTGCGGTGTCTGAACGGGGGTTGGTGAGCGTAGCTTGCAGGGGCAGAGTCCCCTAGTATATATATATATATATATATATATATATTTATATTTATATCTGAATTTCGTCATGCTGTAACTCTCGAATTTTTGAACCGATTTGGATGAAATTTTTCATATGCGTAGTACATACTAATGTCTCGATCGAGTTCGTTGGCCAGCTTCATCCGCCATCTTGTTTAAAAGTGGCTGACATTTGAATTTTCTGGACACTTTTGGAAATTTTTAGTTTCCTAACTTTCTCTTTAAAATGACATATGTTGTTAACTTACACAGTGTGACTCTTTAAACCATCTTTTAATGTTTCTAATTTTCTGTTTAAAATGATACATAAGAGTTTGCATTTTGCGAAACGTAACATTTCTATAAGTATACAATGTTAGAAAACATTAAAAAAAAAATTCAAAAATTCAAATGGCCGCCGTTTCAAATGGCCGAAACAAGATGACGGATGAAGCTGGCCAACAAACTCAGTCGAGACATTAGTATGTACTATGTATATGAAAATTTTCATTCAAATCGGGAGTTACAGTATGATAAAGTTCAGATATATATATATCCAAAAACCAAACCAAAAATTCAAAACGACAGAACTGATCTAAAGATAAAAAATAAACTAAACCAATGACAACAATTAGAATAACTAAAAACAGCTAACTTTAAAAAACAACATGCTTTAAAAACAGCAAACTTTAAATATTATTCAATAACTAAAACCAGAAGAAATTAAACCAATGGAGACAGGCGGCATGCACTTGCGACATGCACTGCGGGGTTAAACCAGTTTTAAGTGCACAACGCTCCCCTAACAACCTGTCAAGACCAAATGGAAAAAACTAACAAGTCAAATGAGCTGACAAGACCCAACGAAAACAATCATCTAAACGTGAAACTCCAACATACGTGCACGCAATCCCCAAACAGTCAAACTTACAGTTACTTCTCTCTTCGCATCCACATTACCTCTAAATCTCTGCGATAAGTATTACACTTTACAAAATTACGCAGTAAACTCTTCAAAAATTTCTCAGGATAGCTATGGTGCAATGTCAGAATATACCATTTGTAAAGCTCTTCAATTTTTTCCCCAGTTTTTGAAGTCAATCTATCTATACGGTTTAACCCGTTAACGAAAATTTTTCTATATGTTGAGATATGCACATTTGAACCAAAATTTAACATTTTTATAATTTCAAAGTTAAGGCTTTTTCGTTTGTCATATGTGTTTTTATCTCACCATTTTTTATCTCCATATTAATATCTAAATAATTGACCATATTTTTACTCTTTGACTCCACTTTCAAATTTAAACCATTAGGTTAGCAATCAATTTTTTCTTTTTTCACATCATTGCAATGTAATCAATACAACGAAAACATTTCATGTCCTCATTCCTATTAATATGTTCCTCGTACATGTATAAGTAGATATCAGCTAAAATCGAACTACAGCTTCCTCTATTGGAACACCTCTAACTTGTTTGTAAACAATTTTCCCGTCATATAAGTAATTCTCACTCACTACAAAATTAAACAAATTAGTATTCCTGTCCGATATTTGAGGAATTATATTTATTGAAAAACTCCATAATTTTTATTTTAAGATTGTCCAAATCTATACTGTTATAGAAATCTTCGAAATCATACGCAGTTAAACCTGAAATGTGTTTAATTTGATTTACATGCTTAACTAGCTCAGAGTTGTTTTTTATTATACAACCCGGCTTAACTTTCAGAACTTCATCAAAAATCTCTTTTAATAACTTTAACAATTTTTTATTACCATTTTCCAAATATGAACCGAAACCACATGTTATATCTCTAAATGCTACCGGATCTTTGTGAAACTTTGGAACCATTACCAAATATGGAAGACTAGTACTATTTTGTGTTATCTTGATTTTTTTTATAATATGCTTTTACTCTATTACCAACAACTTGTTTACTTGATTTTACAGTTTCATAATTTATTTCATTACCATAAGCCTCCTTGAGTAATTTACCATATAATGTTTTACAAATAATTGCAAATTACAAATAATTTACAAATAATTGATATATATATATATATATATATATATTAATAGTATATATATATATATATATATATATATATATATATATATATATATTAATAGTATATATATATATATATATATATATATATATATTAATAGTATATATATATAAGCCAACATTTCAATGAAGGGTGGTTTTAGGATCTGGGGGTCATGATCGGCAAAAATATAGCAAAATTTCCCGAAGTGTTTTCCTTCGGCGGCTGCATTAGGTAGCTTTTTACTTTTTGTAATGAAAGCTACCTAAAAGTGTCCACAATTTTGGCCACCACTGTGTGAAATGTCGAAATAATCAATAACGTCTTTTAGTGTAAAGGACCGTGGATTGGTTCTTTTGGAAGATGGCCTCCTTGGGACACTTTATATTTCAAGAGTTGTGGAGAAAATAAACAGTAGCACTCACAGAGGGTCACATGACAGAGCAATCTTAAATTCATGCTATTCCTGCGTGCAATCTTAAATTCATGCGATGAACAGATTAGAATTTATACAGCTTTCTTGTTTTGACACCATTGCAGAAACATTACTCTATTGGTTTATAAAAATTCATTTAGAATTAAAAATAAAAGCATTTTTAAAGAAATCTCAAACTTTTTAAATACACATTTTTGTGTTCTATTAAGTGTAAAATCTCATTGTAGTCCAATTTTAACAAATAACTAGTCGGATGTGCCAATCGCAAAATCTTCTTCTATCTGATACATGTTAATATTCAAAATAAAACTAACAAGGGAACCACTTTAGGTGTTGCTCGCACCTAGAATCAAGACCTGGTGCATTTTGTAGCCCTATGCATAAAAGTTAGAGAACCGATAAAAATTCTTTGTGAAAATCATATTTTATATATTTTTTTATATTTATATTTTTTTATTATTGGATTTTTATTTGTTAATTTTACACCAAAAGAGAGTTAAGTCGCCAGATATGGCACTTCAAAATTTTCACTAGCTTTACAATTGTAATAGGTTTACGTCCAAACCATTACAACACGGTGCGTAGCGAAAATACTGAGCTAGGGTTGCCGGAAAACTGTACGGGATGAAAAAGACGCCAATCTTTCCCCGCCAAATATGTAAATATAATACTGTATTTTTTTTTTTAAATCAAATTCGTAGGTTCTTGAAGGAATTTTAAAACTTTTTTTCAAAATTTTATAGTTATTATTGACTAATTTATATTTTTAACTATTTTTTTTTTTTAACTTTTACTTTAACAGCCCGAAAAGTGGTCTCGAAAATTGCATTTTCAGAAAGTTAATCGGCTGTAAAATCAAAAAATATTATTTTAACAAAAAAATTTTATCGATTCCCAAACTTCCTAATATAGAGCTTTAAAATCCACCAGGTTTCAATGCTAGGTGCGAGCAGCACCTAAAGTGGTTCCCTTGTAAGTCGAAGTCGAAATTAAACCTAGATTGGTCGATTGTGTATTTCAGTATGATTTTTTCCACCTTCTCTGGTTAGTCCAACATTATATCAGCTTCTCACACATCCACGGCTTCCCAAAAAGGCCATCTAATTCGGAGCAACTGCTATGCAAAAGCACAACAGATTGGTCAATCGCTATCCCGTCCCAAAAACGCATAAAAACGTTATCTGCTTACGGCGGAATATGACCATTTTTAACTATGACGTGACGTCTATAGTCAAAAGCATATATATGTATTTAGTACAATTCTATTCATAACTTTATACACTTTCCGATGATAATATAATGAAAATGACACAAAAATCGGTATTACAGCGCCCCCTTCCGGCGGAATATTCCCAAATTCCGCTGGACCTGCTGGTCATAACCAAAAACATATAAATGAAATTTGGTTCAATGTATAACTTAATGCATTTTTCCATGATTCAAAGAGGACACACACACACAGAGAGAGAGACAGATATTTTGTAAAAACATGTTTTTACAAATACACATAATACGCGAGAATCTTATAAAATCGCTATCACAGATCCCCATTTTCAACTAGGACCTGACGTCCGCAGTTAAAAGTATATATATATGAATTTGGTACAATTCTATGCATAAATTCGAATACTTTTCGATTATACAAAGAGGACACATACACGTGCCCACACACGCACAGACAGATATTTTGGGAAAACTTGTTTTTCGGAATCTCTGACCCCCGTCGAAAACAGAAAGTCGATAAAGTTAAGATTACAATAATTTGTTCTATTATAAATAGAAGAAAATAAAAATTATAAAAATAGAACAGAAGAAGTTGGGCAGATTGGAAAACATAAATAATGAGGAAAGCGTATGGAGCTGAAAATAAGACATTTTGTAGTTCTAGTACCTAAAATATATTAACCCTTTGCACTCGAAGTTTTTTTTCATTCGTATTATCAGCAAATCGAAGGGATTTTAGATATATCTTATTATTTTTTTAATTATCTATGAATACAAATGTTATGATATATATAAAAAAAATAAAAAAATAAAAAATAAATAAAATTATTACATTTTGTAATCGTCCAAAGTGTAATACCTCTCGAAGCAATTGCCAATATATAATCTTGGCTTTTCTAGACAGGTATCACAAAATTATTTGCATTGTCTCCGTAGCAGAGCCCTCGAGTTTGAAGACAAATTTTAAATGGCTCCGCTCCGGAGCCCTGGAGTGCAAAGGGTTAAGAAGCAATTGTGAATAACTACTATGACATCAAGTTACAATTTATTGATAAAAATACCTCTATGAGGATAATTACCCATGCATTCTTAAATATTAAAAAATATATACATTTCATGATTTTAATTTATTATTTAACGATTTGTGAGTTTTATTAGCATATTATCAACCGATAAAATCTTTTTTTATTGAATCATATACCTAATATTGCTAATAGTATAAATAACATGTGCACCAGTGTGTCACAACTTACCCTTAATTGATGGGATAGGTTGGAACAGTTCAAGCAAGTGCATGTTTTTAAATTAAATTTTCTAAGCCATCTCTTGCAGCTACTTGTTTTTACTTTCTTCTGTCTTTACAAGAAGAAAGTATTGGATCCGTGAAAATTTTCGAATTCCAGTTTTTGACGGATTTACACATTTTAGGGGTCAGAGACCCCGAAAAACATGTTTTTATAAAATGTCTGTCTGTGAGTCTGTATGTGACACAAATTTTGTGGGCGCTCTATTTCAAGAACTAATGCACGGAGTTTAATAAAAATTTATATTCAGTTAGTCCCTGATATAAATCGGTGCAGATTAATTTTTGTTGTAAATCGCCCAACAGGTGGCGCTGCTATACTGCATTGTTCACGATTTTCGAAATCGCTCTATCTCAAGAACTAATGCACGGATTTTTATCAAATTCCAGATTGGGTTATACCTTGATATAATTTGGTGCTGTTTACGTTTTGGTATAAATCGTCCATCAGGTGGCGCCTCTATGCTGCATTTTTCACGATTTACGCAATAGTTATATCACAAGAATTAATGCACGGAATTTCATCAAACTTTAAATTCAGTTAGTCCTTGATATGATTTGGTGTTGTTTACGTTTTGGTGTAAATCGTCCAACAGGTGGTGCTGCTATAGTGCATTTTTCATGATTGCCGCAGTAGCTCTATTTCAAGAACTAATGCACGAATTTTCATCTAACTTAGGAGACGCTGACGCAAGTTGTTGCTGATTAGATTTTGGTGTTAATCGCCCAATAGGTAGCTCTGCTAAACTGAATTTTGTAGAATGTACATGATTTTAGCAATAGTCATATCTGAAGAACTAATGCACGGAATTTCATATCTTTAGAATCCTCATGAGGGGCATAGATTGGTATTTAATTTTGGTACTGTGATACCGAATTTTGAAGTATTAACATGTATGAGATAAAAGAAAGTTTTGGGATTGCCACAGACGACTAGTTTATTTTTTGTTTACTGAGCAAGGAAATCAAACAACGCGTAAAAATTGAGCAAAAAACAAAATGTACAAAAATCACGAATTAAAAAATGCCCTAAGATTCCCATCTCCCGAAAATATTTTCATGAACTATCTTTTCAAAGTGATAAAAAATGAAAGCAATATTTACATAAATTTATTTCTTTGACAACATATGCTATAATATAGTAATTTTTTTATTAAAATTGTATGTAAATAAAGGAATTATCATTTTACTCACGGTTTTCATCGCTCATAATTTAATATTTTTCAGTCAGTCACTCATAAAATACTGTGTATTTCAATTAAATAAACATCTAAGGTTTTTATTTTTTAGATACTCTATTTTTATAAAGTATTTTCAGACTGGTAAATGATAAAAACAATGCTTAAATTTGTTTCGATAGTATATAAAAACAGGCAGACCATAAAATATAAAATATATAATAAAATGATAAAAACTTTATTGCTTTAATTTTGGTATTTTCCAGACTGTATTTAAACATTCCTTAGAGTCGTAAACATTTCATTAAAAGGACATAAAAATATTTTCAAAGGATGGTTTTAAAAGAAAAAGCGCAAAATTATTTATTCAGTAGTAGAAGGACGATCCTTTGCTTCTAAACTCCATTATTTAATAAGAACGTTTTCGGAACGGATTTCTTTCTTTCTTTTTTTCTTTTCTTTTTCTTTCTTTCTTTCTTTCTTTCTTTATTTTTTTTTTTGAGAAGATTTAAACCCTTTAAGCGCCCGGCCTATTTCTTACTTTATGTTTAATGATTCATAAAAATAATACGTATGAAAACTATTTGTATGGGGATTTGTTTATGATTTACATATTTAATTATCTTATACATTGCAAAAAAATAACATTAATATCGGTTTTGTATTAAATCAGCCCTTGATTTCAAAGATTATGTGACGGAAAAACATAGTTAGGACGCTGAAAGGGTTAATTTTCAAGATTTAAACAAAACATTATACTACGATACATTTATTTTATATTAAGCTTTGGTAGATAGTAAATATATTTTATATTATATCTTCGATCACTGTTACCCACTTATTTTCGTAGTGTCGCTTCTTACCATCAGCTGTCAAGCCGCCATTTCTTAATACATCAGCTAAAACAATATAGATTTCTGCTTACATTATTATAGCAGCTTATACTACTATAATAATTTATTGTAAAGGGAATTTTATAAGCACTTCGTTAATGAAATGTGTTTATAAAATTGATTAAGACGGTTGTTTAGTTACGATTGAGACGGTTGTTTAGTTACTTTAGTAGTTTTCCTAAAAATATGATATTGTTTGTACTGTAAATTTATTATATTCTAATTAATAAAGTATATATTTTTTTTAATTTTGAAAATTCCTTTACAATAAATTTCAAATTTTTAATTGCTTAAGGTTGTTCTCAACTGCTGTGCTCAACAAGCGCAAAAAGTTTTGCCACATTGACAAATTCCTTTTTTAACAGGAATATATAAAATTGGAAGTGCTGACTATAGAAGCGATTTGTAACTGAACTTTTTTTCCATTTTTTGATAAATAAATTACCTGTTAAGTTACAAGCGATTTTGATCACGTGATAAACACGTTTTTCACAATTTCTTGGGAGGTTATTCTTCTGGAAATTCAGTTCAAAACGCCCGCAAAACGACACTATTTTCTGAAAAATCTATTGCGTTTGAAAAAAAAAAAAAAAAAAAAAAAGAAAAGAAAAAAAATAGTTTTATTATATAGTTTCTGAACAACAACACCTGTGAGTAGTTTCATGTATTCCGAACAAAAATAAATTAACACTTATGTCATAAAGCTGCCCTTTTGTATTTAAGAACAGCCTTAGAGCATAGAGGCTGAAAAAGTGTCCAAGTCTATATTGGACTAGGGCCATGGACTATACGCGCCAATGCTTCGCCACTGACCACTTTACCACTGTATAATCAATGACCCATGTTCGATTCCAACCTTGGGCGCATTTTCACTCTGTTGGCTGTACACCTTTTAAGCAATTAAAATTGAAATATTATTTGAATTAAATGCGTGTGAGATTTTCTACAAAAATTTCTAAAAATTATATATACAGATTTATTCCTTCACAATATTTCCTAAATTGTAAATATTACAGTTTTTATGCAATATATTACTTTAAAATATAATTATTGAATAGTGTTTATATTAAATAATGTTTTATTATGAAAAAATACATGTGCATTTAACATAAATTTTGTTCTGAATTACTATCACAAGCTTTTAGGTAGATTTCGTATGAAATACTACCTATTGGGATCGTTCCTATGTTGGAATTTCTGAAAAATTTTTGCAGATCTACACCGATCATGACCCCTAGAACCCAAAACCACCCTCAGTAAAAAACTTTATCTATCTATCTATCTATCTATCTATCTATCTATATATATATATCACTTTCTTCTGGACACGATAACTTTCGTAATTCTGCACCAATCTCTTCCAAACTGATACATAAAATCAATGACCATAAAATCTCGGTCAAGTTCGTTAATGGGCAAAATCGGACCAAGGGGATGGAAATAGGGAGGGGTTTTGTGAAAACAGAAAACCCCCCATAACTTCTGAATTTTTGTACATATCAAATCAGTTTAAAGTTTTTATTACTTCTAAAAATAGTGCCAAAAATTTATGTATCACAGATTTTTGATAAAGTTAAAAATGGGTTCAAGGGGCGCAAAAAATAGGGTTTTTGGGAGAAAAAAAATCATAACTTCGTCAATTCTCAAGATATCAAATCCAATTAATTTTATTATAAATCTCCTTAACATTATCTACAACTTTTATATTCACAAGTTTTTGATAGGACCAATTCGTACCGCAAAAAAAATTAAAAACGAAAACAAAAAGGGGGTTTGAAGAAGAAAAAAATCCCTAACTCCGTCAATTCAAAAGATATAAAATTCCCATGAATTTATCATATATCTCTTAATTTTGTCTACAACATCTATATAGACAAGTTTTGGATAGGACCAATTCTTACAGCAAAACAAATTAAAAATACATAGCGGTTGACGAAAAAAAATCATCTTAGTAAGGGTGTATTCAAATCCAAAACGCTTATTTTCTGACTCATTTTACAATTCATTTTTGCTCTCAAAGGCTTCCAATTAGTACGTTTTCTTACTCAGAAACTATATAAAGTACCGAAATGGTCGATTGTTTGATAGAGGCAGAATATATTTTTTTAAAATGCTGTTAAAAAGGGCACTTTGAACCGAATCTACCGAAGTGGATTGTGTTGGAAAAATCATTGTCACTCAAATCCAAACTGCTTATTTTCTGACACCATTTTTAAATTCATTTTTGCTTTCAAACGCATTTAATTGGTAGATTCGCTTATTCAGAAACTATATAATGTACTGTAATGATCGATTTTTGGATAGAGGCAGAATATATTTCAAAAAATGATATCAAAGTGGGCATTTTGAACGGAATTTCCCGAAGCGATTGTGTTAGAAACGAAAAATATTGTTCTTCTGAGAAAATAATTGTTTATATATCAAGTTTTAATTAATTGAACAAAAAATAAAAACACAGGTCGCTTATAAATCTCTTCAAAAATCACGGCAGCATGTTTCATATTTTTTTTTAATTAAAAATGAATCTGGAATTATGCCAGAAAATGTCGAGTTGTTGAGCATGGAAAAGTATTTTTTTTTAATACCGCCCTAACATGATTCTTATAAAACCAGCTATTATATAAAAATGAAATAAAAACTCGTCAAAAGCAGACAGATAAAATTGTTAAAGTGGATTTATCTCTAATCACGATTTAGTTTTTGTTTGTGAAATTAGTATATTTGACTTCGAAATCTACCTCTGCCTGTAGACCGGGCCGGCAGGGATTTTTTTGTTAAGGGATCTTGTACCTTTTAAACGCATCGAAAATTAAGAAAAAACTTCAAAGTTTGAATTAGTCTATCTTCAAAACCTTTTTATGTATAAACATGATATTTTGGATATTGATTAAACAGATTATGCTTTGTAATATGCTACCATTAGTAATTTATTTGCCTTTTACAGAATTTGTGTATTGTTGAAATTAAAATAGCCCTTTTTTTTACTCCATAAACCATTGCGCGCATGATATCTTGAGAAAGTATGTATGGATTGTCATGAAATTTGGTAAAGGTACTAAACAAATATGTGTGTTTAAAATGAACTACTTTTAAGTGTTTACAATGGTAATATTTTTAGTTATGACCATTTTTATTCATTAAAAATGTAAAATTTATTTTTTTTTCTTCACAAAAACACTTAATAAAACTTATTTCATTAACTGTATAAAAAAATACAGTTAATGAAATAATTTTGGCCTAAGAGTAGTTCATTTTAAACGCACATATTTGTTTAGTACCTTTACCAAATTTCATGACAATCCATACATACTTTCTCAAGATATCATGCGCGCAATGACTTATGTAGTAAAAAAATAGAGCTATTTTGATTTCAACAATACGCAAATTCTGTAAAACGCTAATAAATTTCTAATGGTAGCATATTACAAAGCACAATCTGTTTAATCGATAGTCAAAATTTAATGTTTGTGCATAAAAAGGTTTTGAAGATAGACTACTTCAAACTTTGAATTTGTTCGTTAAATTTCGTCGCGTCTAAAATGTACAAGACCCCTTAAAACAGATGCCTGATCAAATTTCCCGAAGTATTCAGAAAGCATGTGATTAAAATTATTCAACAGCGTATACAATTTATTTATAACTTTTTAAAAATTTAAATAAGGTTTATACTTGTTTATTGATAACGTTAGTGAATGTCAGAAAAATGTTTTAAATTCAAAGAAAAATTATTACTTAATTAATAACAAATAAATACACTACTTTTCTAATTTTTGAGAGTGATTTTATTTTATTTATTTTAATTTTTAAATTTATGTCATAAAAATTACTTAAAATAAATGTCAAATAAAATACTTATTTTTTATATAAAAAACACTCATTTGATATTGTTTTAAGTTGCAATGTAATATGAGCTTTCGAAAAACTAGAATATCGTACTTATTTTGAATTGAGAGTCGTGTTTATTGTCATATTTATCAGGCTTTATGTAAAATTATTGTATATAAAAGTGATATGCAAAAGTTAACTCATATAAAGAAAGAATTTCAACCAGGATTTATTTCTAAAAAATTATATTTTTATAGCTATCTTTCTTTAATGAAAATAAACAAATACCAGATCTTTGAAACATTTTGCTTCGATTTATTTATTTATTTTAACATTCCAATTTCATCAGAAAACTATATATTTTATAATTCAGATTTCAGACAAACTTACAGGAGAAAATACCTTTTTCGTAAGCTCTAACTAAAAATGGATAGCTTTGTGTTCAAAAGAGATTTATTTTACTCTTCGTTCATAATTTTACCAGAACTTAAACAATATATTAATGATGTACAGTCCTGAAAAAAAAAAAGTAAACACCCCTTACTAACTCTGCAAAAAATTATCGTGGAAGAACGTTACTGGTACCTCACGATTGGTAATAAAGTCTACTTTTAAATGATGTATATAAAATTTGCTTTGGGGGCTATCTACATATTAAAACGAACCATAACATTTTTTTTTTTTTTTTTTTTTTTTTTTTAAATAGGAGTACACAATTCTGACAGCATAAATGAACTCTACACCCATCAATTAGCCAAAAAACAAATTTTTATGATTTCCGTACGATACGTTTACGAGAAATCAATTATTTTAAAACGATCCTATTTTAGGGGCTGTATCCAAATTGAAGTTCGGCATTCGATTGTTGACCGAGAGAGGCCCCTTCTTTATCATAGCATCTTAAATGCCACTTAAGCAGTCATTGAAGACTGCTAGATTACAGGATAGCATAAGAAATTTCAAAATATCTAGTCACTTCTTATGATAGACGGCCCCTTAAACCTTCATTTTACCATTTTTTAAGCATAATTTGAAAACTACTTGGAAGAAAAATGTGAAAGTTTGGATTTCCATAAAGCATGACATAATAAATATAAATCCGTCAAAAAAAATGTAGGTTGCAATTCATAATTTTTTCTAATATTAATTTCATAATTCATATCATAAAATTATAAAAACTACAAATTCAACGTATTTATGTTTGAGTATTTTAGTATTATTGCTACACAAAAAATTAGCACATTAGAAGTATAATTTCAGGCGATATTAATGAAAATATGAAAATGGGATTTAACATTAGAAGCACTAAATTTTGAATGTTTATAATTCAAAAGCTTATCATGCAAATGACTTGAAATTTGGGGACTAGGCATAGTTCGAACCGAAGATTTGAAATATTTTATTAAGATTGGGTATTGCCGTTGAAAAAAAGGAAGTTTGGGTTCGTTTTAATATGTAGATGGATTATTTTATATACATCATTTAAAAGTAGACTTTATTTCCAATTGTTCGGTACCAGTAATTTTCTTCTTTGATAATTTGTTGAGGAGTTAGTAAGGGGTGTTTACTTTTTTTCCTTGACTGTACATTAAGTTCTCGTTTTCTCAAAAGAGACTCAATTCTGAAAAGAAATTAATTGGCCCTCATGAAACATACAATTTCAGGTATCGAAATAACTTCCCTGATTCTCTTTTCAAAATACTTTCCTATAAATTTTCTTTTCTTTTACTTTCGCTATCTGGGGAAAAAGGGGAAAGAAAACAAGTAGTTTTTCATTGTATGTCGGGTCTGTTTGAACTCTTTCTTATTTTTTGAGTCTTGATATAATTTAAGACATCTTAGAATTGGAAAAAAAAAAGTAGTTTTAGGATCTTTAATTTCAACGAATCTTAAAACGATTGTTTGGTGAATGTTTGCTTGAAAGACGACCTTTTTAAAACATAATTAGCCGAACAAAGGATGTTACATTTTATTGCGCGTTTTACAGATTAATTATGATTATTTATTAAGAAGAAAATACCAACTTCAATAAAATTAATGAATATAATAATGATTATAGTGGTAATAATATATATAATTACAATAAAAATGAAATTTTATTAGTATTCATCATAATTTTAGCAGAACTAAACAGTATATTAAGTGTGTCCATTAAATTTTCACTTTTTTCAAAAGACTCGATTCTGCAAAGCAATTAATTGGCCGTCGTAAAAAATGAAGTTACAGGTATCAAAATAACTTTGACTATCGTGTCTCACTGAACTTTGTCTTATTTTCTGAAGTTTGGTAGAATTTAAGACTTTTTAGGATTAAGGAGACACAGTACCTTTTAAACTACTTTTTCGATTTTGAATAATACTGTAATATACTTAAATATAATGTCACTACAGGTATTAGGTACTATAAAGCAAATATAATTTCATATAATTTCAAAAAAAAATCTTGTAGAACAGCCTATTTAACTAAAATTTAAATTTAAAAAAAAAATTAAAAATTAAAATTAAAATCCCTACTACTTTTTTAAATATGAATATTTTTGCTTCAAATTTTTTTTCCATATTCCTTATATTATACTACATAAAACTGTGCATGGATTTTTAGATGTATGGAATATTACATTTAATATCAATCTTTTTCTGTTTTGTACAGTAAAAAATCAAGAAAAAATAATTGAAATTCTTAAAAAAAAATAACTATAACCTTGAATATTAAATCCCTGCACAATTTTATGTAGTATGTTTTTAGGATTATAGAAAAAAATTTTGAAGCAAAAATATTCATATTTAAAAAAGTAGTACGGATTTTTAAAGTTTTTTTTAATTTTTTTAAATTTAAATTTTAGTTAAATAGGCTGTTCTAGAAGATTTTTTTTTTTTAATTATATGAAATTATATTTGCTTTATAGTACATAATATCTGTAGTGACATTATATTTAAATTTATTACAGTATTATTCAAAATCGAAAAAGTAGTTTAAAAGGTACCGTGTCCCCTTAAAAAAAAAAGGCAGTTTTAAGATTTTTAATTTCGGGTGATTCTTAAGATCATAGTTTTTTTGTATGTTTACTTGAAAAAGAAAACTTTTTAAAATATATATATAGTCACAGAAAAGATGTTACATGTTCTTATGCATTTTACAGGCTAACCCCTTAATGGTCGCATTAAATTACGGTTTAAAAATTCAAATTGCTTATTGGCACCATTTTTTTGAAAGAGAAATATTTACCTTATTTAATGACAGGTAAAATGATACCATAATAAAGCCAATTACACAATTTTATAAAACTGGTGGGAATCAAACAATCTGAATAAAATACGCAGCCCGTGAATATCACGGGAGCGAGAATTAAGGGGTTAATTAAAAGAAACAAATTGCACCTACAATAACATTAATGAATGTAATAGTGATTATAGTAGTAAAAATAGATATATTTTTGATTAAAATGAAATTTTATTAGCCTTTATCATAATGTTTAGCAGAACTAAACAGTTTGTTAATGATGTACATTAAATTCCCTTTTTTTATTCAGAAAACTCGATTCTGCAAGGAACCGTCGTTAAAAATAGAGTTTCAGGTATCGAAATAGCTTCCAAGATTCTCTTGTAAAATACATCCCTGTTTTCCTGTAAAGTTTCTTTGTTTTTTCTTCCGCTATCTGAAAAAAGGGGAAGAATAAAGATTATACAGTCGAACCACTATTTAACGAAGTCGCTAAATCCCGGAAAAAAGTTCGTTATATGGAAAATTCGTTAAATAGGGATTCACCTTTTAAAATACTTTAAACTACATAAAACAGATTTTAAATGCATAAACACTAAATATTTTTACTAAAAGTAATTAATCACATTTTTTTTTATAAATTATATCAATTTGTTTTATTTATTTTACCCACCAATATCCATCATCAATTCATTTTTTCTATGTGTTTAAATCTTTGCAATCTGCAAGGAAAACAAAGCATTGTCCGGAAATACACTGTATTTTCTGTCTAAAGTAAATAGTTTTACATTAAAATTAACGAATTTTAATGACCTTATCGTATTTATTATTATTATAACAATTAATTTTAACCATACATTGACATTTGCGTCATTAAATTTAGTTTCTGAAAAACTCTGTTAATTTTGTCTGAGTTTTTTCTTTTAAAAAGTGCTTTCTCTCGTAATACGTCTCGCATCTTTGCAATGCACCAAAAACCCCTTCATGCGTATTTTCTTCTAACTATAATCCGCGTCGGATTGTTTCAAATGATTTTAGCATTTCACCATACGAAGTTTTGTTAATTCCTGCGTAATGATCATTTCCATCATCATCATATTCGTCTTCATCGCAATTCATTTTGCTGTATTGATTTTATTTTTCACACTGTCGAAAATATCTAATTCGGATAATGCTTCCGAGGTCTCAATTTCAGAATTAAGTGAAATATAATAATCAATCAGCGCATCATGGTTAATTTCTTCTCTTTTTCTCATCTGTATCCACATTTTTTTAAAGTTATCTAAGGGATTATCGTCTTCATCCTCCGTACTTACCGAATTCTCACTGCTGACAAAGAAGGTGCCTGGTAAAACCAGTTCAAGGCCATTGAACATCATAAAATGTGTTTAAAGAAAGAATAAGTTTGAAATGTCCAGAAATATTTTGAGAAATGGGGAAAAAAAATTAGATCACAAGAAAAAGTTCGTTAAATAGAGAAGGCACTTCGCTATTTGGAGGTTATTTTACGAAGAAATTCGCAAAATGTTCTTGGTTCCAAGGAAAAGTTTTCAAAATAGAGAAATTCGCAAAATAGAGGTTCGTTAAATAGAGGTCCGACTGTATCTCGTTTTTTTCATTGACTGTTGCGTCTGTTTAAACTCTTTCTTATTTTTTTAAGTTCGATACAATTTAAGACTTTTTAGAATTGAAAAAAAAAATTGTTTTGGGATCTTTAATTTCAGATGATTCTTAACACATTCATGACGAGAAACGAGAAATCTCGTTTTCATTCAAAAAATATCATTGACTAAGGCTGTGGCTTCTACCTTACATAAAAGACATTTATATCATGTTGTCCATATTTTATATTAAATTCGTACACTGAAAGATATTTACCGATGCATAAACTTGGGAAACCTATCTAGTACGCCAATTTAGAAAAAACTTCCAGAACAGGGAAGAGCTTCTACTGTTTTAAAATTCATATTTGATAAAAATTGCCCGTCGCCAATGTGTTAAGACCATTGATTGTCTGTATGTTTGCTTGAAAGAAAACCTTTTTAAAATATATATAGTCGCAGAAAAGATGTTACATTTTCTTGCGCATTTTACGGATTAACACCTTAACGGTCGCATTAAATTCCGGTTTAAAAATTCAAATTGCTTATTGGCACCGCTTTTTTGAAAAAGAAATATTCACCTTATTTAATGACAGGTAAAATGATACCATAATAAAGCCAATTTCACAATTTTATAAAACTGGTGGGAATCAAACAACCTGAATAAAATACGCAGCCCGTGAATATCACGGGAGCGAAAATTAAGGAGTTAATTAGAAGAAACAAATTGCACCTACAATAACATTAATGAATGTAATAGTGATTATAGTGGTAAAAATAGATATACTTTTGATTAAAATGAAATTTTATTAGTCTTTATCATAATGTTTAGCAGAACTAAACAGTATGTTAATGATGCACATTAAATTCCCGTTTTTTTTTTTTTTTTTTTTTTTTCAGAAAACTTGATTCTGCAAAGAACCGTCATAAAAAATAGAGTTTCATGTATTGAAATAGCTTCCAAGATTGTCTTGTAAAATACATCCCTGTTTTTCTGTAAAGTTTCTTTTCTTTTTCTTCCGCTATCTGAAAAAAATGGGAAGAAAAAAGATTATATCTCGTATATTTCATTGACTGTTGCGTCTGTTTAAACTCTTTCTTATTTTTTTAAGTTTGATACAATTTAAGAGATTTTAGAATTGAAAAAAAAATTGTTTTGGGATCTTTAATTTCAGACGATTCTTAATACATTCACGACGGGAAACGAGAAATCTCGTTTTCATTCAAAAAATATCAATGACCAAGGGCGTGGCTTCTACCTTACAGAAGATGCATTTATATCATGTTTTCCATATTTTTTTAGATTGTAAGACATTTTATATTAAATTCATACATTGAAAGATATTTACCGATGCATAAACTTGGGAAACCTATCTAGAACACCAATTTACAAAAAACTTTCAGAACAGGGAGGAGCTTCTACTTTTTAAAAAATCATATTTAATAAAAATTGCCCGTCGGCAATATGTTAAGACCATTTGTCAGATGCACTAAATTATTTCATGCAAAGCTATATTGGTAAGTCAAAAACACTTACCGATCCAAGGTAGGCCGGCTTCTTTTCGAATCAGAATTCTAAACACTAAGAACAAAAGTAAGCATCACCAGACGATTTTGATAATGAAGAGGACTTTTCTTTGCTTTTTATATTATTTATATCATATTAACTTACACAAAAGAATATATACATTATCCCTTTAAGACCCAACCCGCACGATCGTGCGGCTTAGACATTCATATAAATTTTTGCTTCTGAAACAGTCGTATGTAATAAAATCCCAAATCGAACTATCGTTCTGGTTTGCAAAAAGAGTAAAGTATCATTTTTTATCAACAGATGACGGTTGTAGTAAATGTTTTACCTTTTGCCGGCATGACTAGGTTTGTTTACAAGTACAACGGATACAGCTCATCATTTTATCCATCGTAAAAAGGTAATTATCAGTATATTTCCAATTACTTGGATAAATATATTTGCTTTAATGTCTAAATAAGTGTAATATAATAAAAAACATTTATTATACCCTATTTATGTTGCTCGTAGGAATCAAGATTTCGTTACCCGCACGATCGTGCGACTTGGGCGTTACGTTAGTCAGTGCTACTGTACAGATAAGAGCTTTCTCAATGTTTATATTGTTTTCTGTGTCAATGATTTTGGTGACAGCCAGAATAAAAACGAAGTATGTTGTTATATAATTAATGTCATGTCATTTTCTTGGGTGTTGTCATGGATGAATTATTTTTTTCTTTTTTTTTTTTCAATTAGTTTTTATTTTTTTTTTCTTTTCAATTAATAAAATTTTCTAATACATTTTATTATTTTTTTTGGAATACTTTGTTAACTTTTAACAAAGCAAAATAAAATACTTTTTCAGATGTCTAAACGGAAAATAATTCTCACACAAGAAATATTGCAATTGATGAATCAATCAGACTTTGGATTTAGTGATCTCTCGGATGATGACGAGGTTGCGGACAAAACATTTGAAGCAGATTTATTAGAAGGATAGTCAAGTTTAGATGGGCTCGATGAAGAAAAAATTACAACTATTTCTAAAGAAATGACAATTTTGGATCATTTTTCCTCATCAAAGTCTCCTGAACTCATTCCCCAAAGTTCTACCTCCAAGCCAGTTTCGGCAAAGGCTAAGAGAATGAAAAAAGAAAAAAAAACAATACAAGTAGGATGTTAAGAAGTTCATTTCTGTACCTCATCCTGGAACTTTAGATTTCACACAATTGCAGGTATGTCTTTCATTTCTTAAATTTTAATTTTAAAAAGTTATAGACTTATAGAAAAAATAAAATCGATATCATAAAAAAAGGCTTTAAAAATATGGCAAATATTTTTTAATTAATTAAAATATGAATTTTTTGAGGTAAATAAGTACTTCTCCAATAATATATATTTTTTCTTTTTAAGGCTTTGGAGACAGTAAGGATTCCATTGCAGTATTTCAGCCAATACTTCCCAAATCATCTTATAAGTAATGATTTCACAGGAAAAGCTTAAAACGTACGATCGTGCGAGTGTGGCTTTAACAGAAAAAGCCCAACCCGCACGCTCGTGCGGGTACTTTCCACGCTCCAGGGAGGGACGAAACATTTTTAAATTATTTTTTTAAGTGTCATTAAGGTCAGATATCTTGCAAGAACATCGCGGGAGCAAGAGAATCAAGATCATTTTCATCTGCGACATATGTCAGCGGTCGAGAATTGATTACACATAACACGGTGTATAATTCTTCATAATTTAGGCTGGCCTTTCCAAGCACTCTTCGTAAAATACTTTTCAACATTCCTATCATGCGCTCATAAAAACCTCCCCATCAGGTAGCTGAAGGTGGATTAAATTTCCATTGAATTTTTCGTTCAATAGCAAAATTGTGCAAGCTTTCAAAATTTGACTTTAAATCAGAAGATGCTTTTACTAGATTTCTTCCGTTATCATAAATAATAATAGACGGTCTCCCTCTTCTTGAGATAAATCTTCTCATAGCTAATAGAAGATTTTCCGTTGAAAGTGTAGATACTAATTCAAGACGAATTGCGCGAAATACGGCGCACGTAAAGAGGACTATCCAGACTTTTGAGCTATTCCTTAAAAATAACGGTCCGCATAAATCTAGACCAACAATTTCAAAAATTGAAGCGTCTTTGACTCGTTTTTCAGGGAGAGAGGCAGTAGGTGTCTCAGCGGGTGAGGCAGTGAATCGTCTGCATGTCATGCAACTTTTTATTATTTTTCGAACTATACGCCTGTATCTTAATACCCAAAATTGTTCCCGCAAAACTGACATTACAATTTGTATTCCTACATGAAAAAGTTCAATATGTTTTCTTCTTATGAGCAAATAAGTTGCATTATGGTCGAAAGGCAGAACTATCGGATACCGGAAAGAATGGAAATCTTTTCGCATAGAAATTCGTGTTTTTACTCGAATTAGACCTTGCTCATTAGTAAAAGTCTGTAAAGAGGTGTAACATGGTTTAGATTCACTTAATAAATACCTCTGAGCATATTTCAATACGACTTGTTCTGCGTGATTTATTTCCTCAATTGTTAAAATTTTCTCCAAGTTTCGCTCATTCGGTGTCTTTCTGATATTTCCAAAAAAACTATATATCCAGGCAGTTACTTTTATCATTTTCAAATATGAAGACGTATTTTCATATAACTCAATTGGAGTTTGAGAGATATTTACTGCACTGACAATTGTCTTCCTTTTTTATGAGTTAATTACTTCAAAATCGGGATTTAAACTACAGGTGGTTATAATTAAACTTCCCTATAAACAGCATCATACAGCGCAAACGGGAGAACGGAATGCAATGAAATTTGGTATATAGACTATACACGAGATGCGCTCACGGAATTTCGAAAAAAAAATTAGTTCCAAAATGTCCACCAGAGGGTGCCTTTTCCGTTAAATTTAACACAATAAACGACCAAAACGGAATACAGAGACAATATTAACAATCCAGAACAAGAATTATGAGTAATAAAATGTAAAACCGGCTGTTATGGCGGTTTATTGTGTTAAAGTTAATGTTTTTCTGTAAAAGACGCCCTCTGGTTGAAATTTTGGAACTAATTTTATTTTCGAAATTCTGTGAGCGCATCTCGTGTATAATCTATATACCAAATTTCATTGCATTCCGTTCACCAGTTTGCGCTGCAGGATGCTGTTTATAGGGGACGTTTAATTATAACCACACTTTACTTTTGGACGAAAATTCTTGAAGATTTTTCAACCAGTCAGGAGCCTCCCACCAAAGGGATTGTTTAAGGGATTCTGCGGAACATCCCCGTGAAGGTAGATCGGCTGGATTAAGAGTTCCGAGCACATAGTGCAAATTTTCTGGATTACTAAGAGATCGAATTTCTTTAACACGATTGTATACGAATGGAGCCCAGTTTTCAATTCCTTTTATACAGTACAATGCATTACTAGTCCTATCGCAACTAGTCTATACAATACTAGTCAACGCATTACTGTCTAGAAAAAAGTTGGGAGGTTTTTCTAATTTTAAGTCGGGCTTAACCCCTTTAGATAATCGTGCACCATTCGTACACGCGAGGAGCTCAAGTCTGGGGATGTTTGAAATGAATGAAACACATTTCAGCGGGCCTACTCTGCATCGTGCTTGGATCAGTTGACATGATGTTGATTTTACGTTTTCATTTCGTAAATATAAGCCTGTGCATAAGCTACATTGCTCGCGTCACAGAATACATGCAAACTTAAATCACCTTTGTTACCTGGATCGTCGGTTAAACATCTCGGTATAGCAATATTTTTAAGTGAATTCAGTTGATTTTTCCATTTCTGAAATTTTTGGGCAATCGATGTTGGTAATTCAGAGTCTCAAGTTATTTTATTTTTCCATAATTCTTGTAATAGTATTTTTGGGGAAAGAGTTACTAGACTGGTATAACCGATGGGGTCAAAAATTTTGTAAACTTCCGACAATATTTTCCTTTTAGTGATGGGTTCATCGTCTTTATTAATTTCCCTTACATCTAAGGAAAGAACATCTGAGGGTAACAGTCATCGTAGGCCTAAAACTGGGACAATTTTGTTTTCTAAGGAAAAATCTTGTTTCATTGAGGAGTGAGAGTAACTGACTTCCCAACCTCTGAGGTCAAATTTAGCTTGGCTGGGAATGCATTTTGACTTTGTTATAAAATTACTGGGTTGTTCTTCATTGTCAACACTAGTGACACAATTGTTAATATAAAAGGATTCCGAAAGTCTAGAAGCTGTTTCCTGCATAGAGGGAGGTGACTTTTAGGTAGCTTTCTTTACAAAAAAGCTACCTATTGCAGCCGTTCGGAGGAAAGCGATTTCAAAAAATTTTGGTATATTTTCATCAATCATGACCCCCAGACCCCGAAACCACCCTCCGTTCAAAATTGATATATATATATCTGACCTATGCCATACTGTAACTCCCGTAATTATGAACCGATTTCGATGTAATTCGGTGTGTACATAGTACATACAAATGTCTCGACCGAGTTCGTTGGCCAGCTTCATCCGCCGTTTTGTTTCAAAATGGCGGCCATTTAAAATTTTTAAAAAATTTTAAAACTTGAAATGTGGTACCAAAAAAATTAAAAATGGGAAAATATTTTTTTTTATGTATTTGACCTTTATACAAAGATTCCGGAGCAGTTTTTGTTTCGTCTATATCTTAAAAAATGGCTGAGTTATAGCATTTTGAATTTCTAGCGTGGCTGACATTTTGAAACGTCCTGAAATTTGTCACGCGATAAAAGGCGTATTTATGAACCGATTTGGATGTAATTCAGTGTGTACATAGTACATACCAATCTCTCGACCTAGTTCGTTGGCCAGCTTCATCCGCCGTTTTGTGTCAAAATGGCGGCCATTTAAAATTTTAAAAAAATTTTTAAACTTGAAATGTGGTACAAAAATTTAAAAATGGAAAAATATTTTTTTCTTATGTATTTGACCTTTATACAAAGATTCCGGAGCAGTTTTTGTTTCGTCTATATCTTAAAAAATGGCTGAGTTACAGCATTTTGAATTTCTAGCGTGGCTGACATTTTGAAACGTCCTGAATTTTGCCACGCGATAAAAGGCGTATTTATGAACCGATTTGGATGTAATTCAGTGTGTACATAGTACATACCAATCTCTCGACCGAGTTCGTTGGCCAGCTTCATCCGCCATTTTGTTTCAAAATGGCGGCCATTTAAAAAATTTTTAAAAATTTAAAATTTGAAATGTGGTACCAAAAAATTGAAAAAGGAAAAATATTTTTTTTTATGTATTTGACCTTTATACAAAGATTTCGGAGCAGTATTTGTTTCGTCTATATCTTAAAAAATGGCTGAGTTATAGCATTTTGAATTTCTAGCGTGGCTGACATTTTGAAACGTCCTGAATTTTGTCACGCGATAAAAGGCGTATTTATGAACCGGTTTGGATGTAACTTCGTTTATACATAGTACATACCAATGTCTCGACCGGGTTCGTTGGTCAGCTTCATCCGCCATCTTGTTTAAAAATGGTGGCCATTTAAATTTTAAAGAAAAATTTAAATTTGAAATGTGGTACCAAAAAATTAAAAATTGAAAAAATATTTTCTTCTTATGTGTTTGACCTTGATAAAAAGATTCGGGAGCAGTTTTTGTTTGGTCTATATCTTAAGAAATGGCTGGGTTATAGCATTTTGAATTTCTAGCGTGGCTGACATTTTGAAACGTCCTGATTTTTCTCACGTAATAACAGGCGTATTTATGAACCGTCTTGGATGTACCTTGGTGTGTACATAGTACATACAAATATCTCGACCGAGTTCGTTGGCCGGCTTCATCCGCCATCTTGTTTCAAAATGTGGGCCATTTAAAAAAATTAAAAAATAAAAAAATTTAAATGAGATACCAAAAAATTGGAAAGTGAAAAAAAATTTTTTTGTATGTGTTTGACCTTAATACAAAGATTCCGGAACAGTTTTTCTTTCGTCTATATCTAAAAAAAATGGCTGAGTAATAGCATTTTGAATTTCTCTTGTGGCTGACATTTTAAAACGACCTGATTTTTGTCACGCGATAACAGGCGTAATTATGAACCTATTTGGATGTAACTTGGTCTGTACATAGTACATACCAATGTCTCGACCGAGTTCGTTGGCCAGCTTCATTCGCCATCTTGTTTCAAAAGGGTTGCCATTTAAAAAAAATTAAATTTAAAATTCAAAATGAGGTATTAAACAATTGGAAAATGAAAAAGATTTTTTTATGTGTTTGGCCTTGATACAAAGATTCCGGAGCAGTTTTTGTTTCTGAAAATTTGTTCTTTTGTTTATATCTTAAAAAATGGTTGATTTATTGCACTTTGAATTTCTAGCATGACTAACATTTTGAAACGATCTTGTATTTGTCACGCGATAATACACGCATTCGCCTATTTCGATGTAAGAAGGCATGTGGATAGTATACATCAACACCTCGACCAATTTCGCTGGCCAGATTCATCAGCCATCTTGTTTCAAAATGGCGACCATTAAATTAAAAAGTATATATATATTTAAAGTGAGGTGCAAAAAAATTAGAAATTGAAAAAGGTTTCCTTCTTAAGTATTTGACCTTGATATAAGGATTCAGGAGCATTTTTTGTTTGTCTTTACCTTAAAAATGGCTCAGATATAGCAGTTTCAATTTCTATTGTGGGTGACATTTTGAAAAATCTGATTTTTTGCATGCGACAGCACTCCTATATATTAACCGATTCCGATGTGAGTGAGCATGTGCACAGCAATTACTAAGGTCTCGACCAAGTTCACTGCTTAGCCTCATCCACCATGTTGTCTTAAAATGACAGGCACTTTAAGAAATTGCCGAATATGGCAGCCAAATATATGTTACTTTAAAGAAAAGCAGCTTGGATAAAGCTGACTAATTTCGCGAAATTCTCATTCATTATATTGATAAAAACTAGTATTGAATCTCCTATATTCGGTTTCCACTAAACTGAGCTTCGTGTGTTTGAATGATATAATTTGGCTTTTTTTTAATAAGGATTATGAAAGCTACCTCTTCCTCCCGGCACTGGCCGGAAGGACTTTTTTAAGTGGTGTTGCAAAGTTGCTCCCAATAAATAGGGACTGTATGTAAGCCCGAAAAAACTCTTCGATATTGGAACATTTTCGTTTCTTCAGAATTTCCCTCCTTCCACCATAAAAATCTTAAAAAGGCTCTGTCATTTTCATTTAAGGTAATCTGTAAAAATGCTTTTCTTATGTATGATATTACACTAATTTTCTTCAATTGGAATCGATTTATCAATGAAGGGATATGTTCTACTAAATTGGGGCCTTTCAACAAACAATCGTTAATAGAGGGTGCGCCTTTTTCCCAAGCGGACCCATGAAAAAAGTACGTATTCGGGTTGTGGAATTTTCTTTTATGACTGCTCTAAGTGGCAGAAAATATTCAGCTACCGTTCTTGGAGTTGATTCGACCTCCTCAATAATGCCCTCTTGAAGCCACTCATTAAATACCGCTTCATAGGCAGCTAAATTGCCGGATTTCTTTAATGAATCTACGCAGTTTTTTAATCTACGTTCTGCAATTTTCCGAGCACTGGGGAGAGGGGTATGACCAACAATCCTTAGAAGACTAACCTGATAACGTCCTTCCTTCTTTATATGAATATTTTTGTTGAAATGTTCTTTTGCGGCTTGTTCGAGTTCTAAATAGACCCTTTGTCACCTGGATAATGAATTCTTAAAGTGTCTAATCGCCATATATCTGTGAGTTTTGCTTCATTTCCATGTAAGGATAAAACAAATTTTCTGGAATCGTTTGTATCTTCGTCATTAGCTTTACCCATCAATGTCCACCCCAATTTGGTATGTATAGCAGTTAAATTACTATCTAAGGATTTAATATTTCCCGTTAATAACTTTCCATAAATATCACTTCCGATAAGTAAACTTATTTCCTGTTCATTTGTTATTTTTTGCTTCCCTGTATATGCATCGTAATCTGAGAATTTTATCCCGTTTCTTTTAGCTTCCTTGATCCAAGGCCCATTATTTAATTTAGGAACCTCAGTGCATATTTTGTCTTGATCATAGACATCAAAATTACATTTAAATGTATTTTCTAAATTACTTAAATATATTTTATACCGTTTATGAATATGTGTTTCTTGAATACCACCAAAAAGACCGTGAATCATTTTTCTTCTCCTACAGCTTCATATCCCATTCGATTAATAATATCTTTAGTTAAATACGAGCGTTGACTACCAGAATCTATCAAAAAGCGCACTAACATGTGTTTATTTTCATCTTTTAAGTCTAAACGGACAGTTAAATCCTGCATTAATACTGCGCAATTACAAGTTTTATTTGATAACGACGTGCTTTCATTATTTTCTAGTGGTCTGGCATTTTCTTTTTCGGGACATAAATTCTATAATGCCGTTTTGAACAATTACTGCATTTAACAAATTTTCTACAATATTTGGCTATGTGCCCTGCATTTTTGAGACAAACAAAACAATAACTATACTGCTTTAAAGTTTTCTTCTTACCCTGTAATGATTTATTTTTAAATAACTCACATTCGATCAAAAAATGTTTTTCTTTACATTCCGGGTATTTAATTTGTTTAGAAAATAATACAGATGCATTTATTAAAACAGAAGCGGTAGGAAGCATTTTCGGCGACTGCTTGTCGCGCACTGGCTTTACAGACTTAAAGTAACAGAAATTCTAAAAGAATTCGCTCCTGAGAACATATTCAATAATGACGAAACAGGTCTCTTTTACAAGTGTCTCCCAAACAAGACTCTGGCGTTTAAAGAAGATAAATGTTTTGGCGGCAAACAAAGGATTATACTATCCTGCTGTGCTCTAACATGACAGGGAAAGAAAAATTAAAGATGGAATGGATGGATCATTGGGAAAAGTTAATTTCCTCGGTGTTTTAAAAACGTGAAGACCTTAGAAGTGGACTATGATTTTAATAAAAAGTCCTGAATGACCGCTGAAATTTTTGACAAATGGTTAAAAGCACTTGACAATCAAATGAGAAAACAACGCCGAAAAATTGCTTTGCTTATTGATAATTGTCCAGCTCACTCACAAAACTGTGGAGAAAAACGGCAAAATGTTGAAGTTATTTTCTTACCACCCAACTGTACATCAAAACTGCAGCCCATGGACTTGGGAATAATAAAAAAATCCAAAGGTGCATCATAAGAAAAGAATTCTTAAAGAACTGATCATAGGTATTGAAAAAAATGATTCCACCCAAAACATCATTAGTCTTAGAAAGTGTATTGTGGAACTTTATAAAGCTTGGAGATTTGATGTAACTGAAAAAACAATTTACGATCGCTTCAAAAAGGCCGGCTTTTCTAAACTGGAGAATAATTCGGATTCTGAGGTCGAAGAAGAAGTGGCTTTAGCAGACTTAAAAGAGAAATGGAAATTAATTAAGGAACGCGGAAATGTCGAAGAAAATGTTACTCTCTCTGATTTTTTGGAAGTGGATGACAATCTCATTATTGCGCAGTATCCTACTGATAGTGATATTTTAAGCAGCGTTAGGAACAATGATGGTGAGAGTGACAATGATCATGAAAACGAAAACGAAACAACAAGAGAAAAAACCATCATGCAGTAAAATAATGAGTTCTTTTGATGTTATATGGAAAGGACTTCAAATGGAGGAAAATGTTCCCGATACAATTTTGCATTCCTTGTTAAAGTGTGAACGTTTTTTCGAGAGTGTAACAATTTTGAAATCAAAATAGCGAAAAATTACAGATTTCTTCGTCTAAAATTAATGCAAGATTTCCTTATGTGATTTTTATTATGCTTTCAAATAAATATCTGGTCTCTTTTCCGAAACTGTTTAAATAATTAAGAAATACAATATTAGGTTAATATTTATAGTTAAACATTTCAAATCCTTAATTAAACACCTCAAAAATAATTTTTATTCAAAAGTTGTACATTAAATAGAAATTTTTACTCATTCTTTATATAACGAATTTTTTACTGGAACAATGGATTTCGTTTTATAGAGACTCGACTGTATATACACGGGTAATCAAAATTAAAGGTTAATGAGAAAAAATATGCTCACTAAGTTAATGTTGCAACCAATGCCCAATTCTGCAATTATTTATGTTAATTAAATACTATTGAACTCAAAATTGCACTTCCGCGCATACATTAGCGTCAGAAATATGCAAATTAGATGATTGATAATGTGGTGCGCAATGGACGTTTGTTGGAATTCTGGTCTGTAGTGTTGTTTAAAGTGAATATGGTATCTGAATGTGATCAGTATTTATTAGTTATGGCTCAAAGGCATCATTTAATTTAAGGTCAAAAGTGGAGAGTGATTGGTAGAATCGAGGAAGGTCAAACACAAATGGAGGTCGCCCAAGATTTGAATTTCCCCCCCCCCCCCAAAAAAAGTGTGATATCAAGAGCTTCGAGCCGCTTTTTAAGCACTTGATCCGTTGATAGACAGTCTGGTCAACGGAGACCAAGAGCAACAACTGTACCTGAAGACCGTTTATTGTCATTGTGACTCGAAGGAACCGCGAAGTGACTACAAGAGATTTGGTTTCAGACCTTCAGGCTGCCACAGGAACTCGAATTAGCCGTTCTACTGCTGCACGAAGGCTTAACGAGTATGTACTGTATGCGAGAAAACCAATAGTTTGTATCCCACTCACTCCAGTTTCCAAAGGGGCCTGTTTAAATTGTTGCTGCCGCCATGTTCAATAAAGCCAAGAAGACTGGGCTCGAACGGGATATTTCACGTACAAGGGAAGGGCAAGTTGCGTCATCCTTCAGCTCTCCAGATCAAAACACGTCTAGAATCAATGTTCAGAATATACCTGGACTCGTCAGTAAACACTACTTGAGCCCAGTCTTCTTGCCTCCATTCAACGTGACGAGGGAAACAGTTTAAACGGGCCCCTTTGGAAGCTGGAGTGAATAGGACACAAACTATTGGTTTTTTCGCATACAGTTTACTTTTGTTAAGCCTTCGTGCATCAGTAAAACTGCTAATTCGAGTTCCTGTGGCAGCCTGAATATCTCAAACCAAATCTCTTGTAGTCGCTTCGCGGTTTCTTCGAGCCACAATGACAAAAAAGGTCTTCGGATGAAGTTGTTGCTCTTGGTCTCCTTTGACCAAGCTGTCTATCAACGGATCCAGTGCTTAAAAAGCGGCTCGAGGCTCTTGATATGACACTTTGAGGGATATTCAAATCTTGGGCGACCTCCATTTGTGTTTGACCTTCCTCGATTCTACCAATTATTCGCCACTTTTGAGCTTAACTTAAATGGTGCCTTTGAGCCATAACTAATAAATACTGGTCACATTCAGACACCACATTCACTTTAAAAAATACTACAGACCAGAATTCCAACATACGTCCATTGCGCACCACATTGTCAATCATCTAATTTGCATATTTCCGACGCTAACGTATGCGCAGAAGTGCAATTTTGAGTTCAATAGTATTTAATTAACATTAATAATTGCAGCATTGGACATTGGTTGCAACATTAACTTAGTAAGCATATTTTTTCTCATTATCCTTTAATTCTGATGAGCAGTTTATTTTTATATTTCTACAAAACATAAAAAACAGTAGTACAGTATACTCTCAATTAACCGGGAGGGTTGGAAAACGCCTTCCCGGATAAACAAATATTTTGATGAAAATTTTTGAAAAAATGATAGAAAATGTCAAATTGTTATACAATAGGACATTAATAATTTAATTATTACAAAAGAAAGAGCATGAACAGAAATTTTAATGTTATTTAGATTTATAATTAGTACATTATAAAAAAATAAAAATGTAGTTTACCTCAGTGCTTTGTGAAGTAGAAAAGGATAGTAGTCTGTTTTCACTTTTGATTTACTTTTCGACGAATTCTACTACGCAAATTTCTCAACATCATTTTTTCAGCAGGTGTTTTTTCATCTTCTTGCTCCAAGTAATTATGTAACGTTTCAGTATGTACAAATGCGCCACCGTAACCTAATTTTTTATGAGTTATAAGATTTTCTTCATAACTTTCAGGACATTCTTCGAAATTCCTTGTATCTTCTGAACAACAATAGAGACGACACAATATCGTCATCACTTAAAACTTTGTACAATTCCAATTTCGAATCTTTGTTAATCCATTGTTGGCTTCTTCGTCCACATTTTCAGAACAGTTTAACTTTCTCAAATCTTCTAAGATTTTTCTCTGCAAATCAGCTCTATCGTCGACTTCTGTAGGAATTTCCTTTTCTTCATCCGATAAAATTGCCCTCCATGATTTCTTAACCATGGTGCTTTTTAGGTAGATTTCGTATGAACTACTACCTATTGGGATCGTTCCAACGTTGGAATTTCTGAAAACTTTTTGCAGATCTACACCTATCATGACCCCTAAAACCCAAAATTACCCCCAGTAAAAAACTTTATCTATCTATCTATCTATCTATCTATCTTTATCCTTATGTAGTAATGATTCCAAAATTTCACAAAATTCCTCTTAAATTCCGCACTGTCACTGTAGGATGTAATACATATAATACTCATGCTAATACACTCTTTTTAAATATTGTCACACAAATTTATGAGTTATCAGTTAAAGTAGACAACACTCACTGCGTAAAAAACAGTTTTGAATTGGTGGATAAAATAAAGCCATTAACAAATGTCAATAACATTATTACTTTAGATTTCAAAGACCTATTTAATAATATCATTCTAAAAGATTTGCATTCTATTATCAATTCATTATTCATAGAATATCTTCCTTTATTAAATTTACCTGATAACATTGATACTGACTACTTCACATCTTTGACTAACTTTCTACTATTTCATAATTTTATTTTCCAAGACAATGCTTTTTTTATTCAAATACAGGGCATCCCTCAAGGAGCTGCTTCATCAAGCATGTTATCTGATTTATATCTTTACTTTTATGAACGTAAATTTATTAATAATAATTTATTGCTCTACAGATACATAGATGATATAATTATTCTTTCTGTTACAAATAATAATTCTATATCTCTTCCTGTAAAGTACCCTTCTAATCTAGAACTTAGTACTACCTTTTCAAATAATTCAAGTATCAATTTTATGGATGTTAAAATTAATATTTTCCCTAATAACACCCTAACATTCAACATTTATGATAAACGCAACGAATTTTCATTTAATGTAATTAATTTTACGAACTTTAATTCCTGCTTGCATATTTCAGTATATAGAAATATTCTGCTTAATCATAGTCTTCGTATCAAACGTTTATGTTCCTCCCAATTCTTACAGCCTAACATTTTTAAATTAAAGCAATTAGCATTGTCTTATAATTATACCATCTCTTTTATATCTGTTTGGCTCAAATCTTAATATTCATTCATTTTTTTCTACTTCTTACCAGTATGGGCATTTAATATGTTTAAAAAAACTAAAAAATCGAAAACACTATTATGGAGGGTGGGATGTGGATTTCTGAAAGAATTATAAAAATCATACACACAAAATATTGTATATATGTGTATATATTGTATATACATATTCTTATTTCTTAAAAAAAATGTTTTGGTGTATGTGTATGTTTTTCCATACATTATACACTAAAAACATAAAAAACATAAAAAATAAAAATACCATTATGGAGGGTTGAGGTCGGGAACGCTAAAAAAAGTTTAAAACCTTATATGTTTTTATGTGTGTGAGCGTGTATAAGTGTATGTCATCATCATCATCATCATCAACCGTTTTCAATCCACTGCTGGATGTAGGTCTCCCCCAGATTTTTCCAATGTTTCCTGTCTAGTGCTTTAGTCATCCAATTTACACCGGATACTTTTCTGATTTCATCACTCCATCTTACTTGAGGTCGTCTTCTTGGCCGTTTTACATCTCTGGGATACCACTGTAGGGTGTTTGTGCTCCATCTATTGTCTTGTCTTCTTGCGATGTGCCCAGCCCATTTCCATTTTAGCCGTTTAATTCTTTCAATGATGTCAAAAACTTTCGTCTGACTTCTTATCCAGGTTATTCTTTTTCTGTCTCTTCTAGTTATACCTAGCATACATCTTTCCATACTTCGCTGTGTTGTTTGTAATCTTTGTACCATCCGTTTTGTTAGCGTCCATGTTTCTGCTCCATAAGTTAGGACAGGCAAAACACATTGGTTAAATACCTTTCTTTTCAAACACAGGGGCATGCTACTCTTCATATGTACTATCATATGTCATACTCATCACTGTATGTATATATACTTATATATTGTATGGGCATATAAAAAAAAAATTATGGGGTATCATGCATTTAACTTAATAACATTTCACATATTGCATCATAATTTAAGGATATATTTTACTATCGTAATATTCCTCATTGCTTTTTAAATTTTCACATTTATTTACATAATACAAGGCTAAATTTTACTATCTCAAATATTCCTCATCTTTTTAAATGTTATTTATATTCTCATTTTTTTATATTATAATTTTTGTCTTTAAAACATTAATCTAACCAATTGACCTTTTATTTTTTTTATATAATTCTTTATTTATTTATTTATTTATTTGTATTAATTTATTCCTTTTCTTCATTTTATTTTGTATTCACTCAGTACTTATTAAATTTATTCCTATTTTTTCATTCTAGTTTAACTAAAAGTTAATCTAAGTATTTTCTTGATTTCTTCAATCATTTTCATTCCTTTTATTTTTTTATTATTTTATTTTATTTTATTTTTGGACTTAAGATGGCAACTCTAAACATTATTGTTATTAAATCCAGTTCCAATTTATTAATCCAGATCCAATCTATTTTCTGTAATGTTTGCGTTATAAGGAGCTAAATTTTGTCATTTTAGGCTTAATGCCGACAAAACTGGATGAAATAACGCATCTTCTATGAATGAACTCACAACCTCCTCTGATGATTCTGTGAGTCATTCATAGTTTCTTATTTTACATACTGGCTTCATATCTTCATTTCTAAATCACTTTAGAACTTTATCAATTTCTTCATATATTATTGATTTCAAATTTATTATCTATATATATCACTTTCTTCTGGACACGATAACTTCCACAATTCTGCACAAATCGCTTCCAAACTGATACATAAAATCTCGGTCAAGTTCGTTAATGGGCAAAATCGGACCAAGGGGATGGAAATAGGGAGGGATTTTGTGAAAACACGAAAAAAAACCCATAACTTCTTAATTTTTGTACATATCAAATCAGTTTAAAGTTTTTATTGCTTCTAAAAATAGGGCCAAAAATTTATGTATCACAGATTTTTGATAAAATTAAAAATGGGCTCAAGGGGCGCAAAAATAGAGTTTTGGGAGAAAAAAATTCCTAACTTCGTCAATTCTCAAGATATTAAAAACAATTAATTTTATTATACATCTCCTTAATATTATCTACAACTTTTATATTCACAAGTTTTTGATAGGACCAATTCGTACCGCAAAAAAAAATTAAAAACGAAACAAAAAAAGGGGGGGGGGTGAAGAAGAAAAATTTTCACAACTCCGTCAATTCACAAGATATAAAATCTCCATGAATTTATCATATATCTTTTTAATATTGTCTTCAACATTTATATAGACAAGTTTTTGATAGGGCCAATTCTTCCAGCAAAAACAAATTAAAAATACATAGCGGTTGAAGAAACAAATCATCTTATTAAGGTTGTATTCAAATCCAAACTGCTTATTTTCTTACTCATTTTTAAATTCATTTTTGCTCTCAAACGCATCCAATTGGTAGATTCTCTTATTCAGAAACTATATATTGTACAGTAATGATTGATTTTTTGATAGAGGCAGAATATATTTCAAAAAATGATGTCAAAGTGGGCATTTTGAACAGAATTTCCCGAAGCGATTGTGTTAGAAACGAAAAATATTGCCCTGCTGAGAAAATAATTGTTTATTAATCAAGTTTTAATTAATTGAAAGAAAAATAAAAACACAGGTCGCTTATAAATCTTTTCAAAAATCACGTCAGAAAGTTTCATTTTATTATTATTATTATTATTATTATTATTATTATTATTATTATTATTATTAAAAATGAATCTGAAAATGTGCCAGAAAATTTCGAGTTGTTGAGCATGGAAAAGTATTTTTTTTTAATACCGCCTTAACATGATTCTGATAAAACCAGCTATTATATAAAAATGAAATAAAAACTCGTCAAAAGCAGACAGATAAACCTGTTAAAGTGGATTTATATCTAATCATGATTTAGTTTTTGTTGGTGAAATTAGTATACTTAACTTCGAAATCTACCTCTGCCTGTAGGCCGGGCCGGCAGGGATTTTTACTAATCTCCATGCAGCAGCAACATAATAAATTGCATCCAAAACTGTGAGATTTTTACTTTCCCGGTTAATCCGATCCCACTTAATCAAGAATCTACTGTATAACCATTACAGGCTTCCTAATTCACTATCAAACTTCAGTCGGTTTTCTCCTTTCAAAACATTTTTGATCTCTTTAATTTCCTTTTTTCGAGGAAAATAAAGAAAAAAACACAGTTGAAAATAAGTCGATACAGTTCAAGATAAGATATCTACGTTTAAAAAATGCAGAGTACAGTGTAAAAGAAATCCGTAAAAAAAACGTAAAATATTCTGGCAGTAAACTTGCCTTCTATTCTCTGAGTTTCATAAAACTTTCTGTTTGGTATGCTCCCTATTTTTTTTATCTTCAATGTGGAAATTTTCTGTTTTTACTAATAAACATGAGACTATTAAAAAATTCTACGTATTAATTATATATCCTAATCGACATTTATACTGAGCAGGTGTTTGTATTGCATATTATTGCCCTATTTTTTAATCGCTTTGCCTTCCCCAAGGGTTTGAAACCTGGGAATTCGCCATTACAGTATGATTGCTCTGTTCCCATCACCATTTGATCATATCCAACGACATGGTTATACTGAGGGTATTAGGATTGATCGTTCAAATTTTTGTGGGGATGTAGGAAATAGCAAAAGAAGACAATCTCATATAAGATACTATAGGCACAAATGAACGCACGACGTTGTAGAGGACGCAGTGCTTCCGAAAATTCTGATAAGGCGCCAAGCTCTCTGGTAAGTCCAGCTGTTCGTCATTCGACAAGGTGAGTTTGCAGAAGTGACATGAATCATTATATGTTAATTGTCGAAGAGCTGCACAAATGTATGGAAACGCAACCTCAACTGGCGCAAACCTCTGCACCAAATGTTTGCATGTGTTCATCAACAACTGTGCGAAACTAGATCAGTTATCAGTTCCTGTCATGATAAAGGAGGCAACCGATAGACACCAACCGACCGAAGAAGAAGCTATCTTACAGAACTATCGAAGAACGACTAAGTTTCAGCACATGAGGTAAGCTCGAAGGTTTGTTGTTTTGCACTCAACAGTGTGGCGGATACTGATCTAGGAACGCTTGCATCCCCTTGCAAATGTTGATGAACACGTGCAAACACTTGATGCTAAGGTTTGCGCCGAATGGGGTATCCTTTTGCGTACATTTTCACAGGTGTCCGACCGATTTCCACTGCTCTACTGTAAGTTTGATGCATATCTGGATATTGATTTAACGTATAATGATTCATGTTACTTTTGCAAACTCATCTTGTCTTATGGCGACCGGCTGTACTTGTCAGAGAACTTTGCGCATGATGAGAAGTTGTAGATACAGAGCGCCATCTATAACGTCATGCCTTTGTTTGTGCCCATACTTTCCTATGAGAGATTGTCTTATTTTCATATTTTCTACCGCCCCACCAAATTTGAACAATCAATCCTGACACACCCGGTAGATCAAAACATCAATTACGAAAATTTAACCGCATATTTTCTGATAACTCTGATTTCAAAAAGAACTTTTCCGTTTGTCTGTCGTAGAAGGAACATTTTTTTTTTTGTTTTTTGTTTTTAAAATTCAACGAGTAAGAATAAAAAGAAAAATTCCCGTTTATTACAAGAAAATATCCACTCCAAACAAAAATTTTCCGTTAAAAGTAAAATAAGTTCACATAAAATCGCCAGTTTATATACAAGAATTGCTTTACAGTGATTGTCACCATTTTCGCTATTGATACTTCATATTTGAGGGGCTCATAAACATATTAGACCAGTCCATTTTGAAACAAAAATGAGATAGTCCATTTAGAAGATGCATAAAATCTGTTTTATCTACTCCTACAATGAACCAAGTCTGTTTTCACATACTTTCTCATATATGGCATCTGTTTACAGACTTCGTTCGCAGTGGCAGTGAATAAAATAGATTTTATCTACCTTCTAAACGGAGTATCTCATTTTTTTTTCAAAATAGACTTGGTCTATTATGTTTGTGAGCCCCTTATTTAATACCTCTAATCTTCGTTTGTCTCTCTCTGTTCCAAAAATTTCTAAATACAATGATTCTGAATAATTAAACCTCTTCAAGAATATATTTTTCTTTTATTATATTTCTACAAATTTCTTCCCTTTTCTTTAATCTTCTTGCGCGTCACATAGCAATAATTACTTGATCAAAAGAGGTAAATCTTATGCAACAAGAGAACCATTACTGAAATTTTAATTGAATATAAAATTAACTACCTTTACGAAGGAATTTATGTCTCAGTAACGACTGCAAATAATATTCTTCTCCTTCATGGTTTTAATTAGTAACCTTTTTAAATATTTAATGTAAAAAGAAAGAAAATCAAAGCAGATGAAACTGAGTACTAGAAGAATATTTGTTACGAAAATAGTTACATTAATAATGAATTCTCTGGTAAAGGGTCTTAAAGCTCGAGAATTTGTATGAATAAGTAATATTATAAAGAAAGTATAATGCTGCTAATATGACGACTTTCACATTACAAATAATTTTTAAAGTTATCTGTTTCCGTATATTAACGTATCAAATATCAAATCTTAAAATGAAATTAAAATTATCCTTCAATGTTAGAAATCTTATCTCAGAATATCAAAATTGAGCACAAAGATATTTAATATTCAAACACATATTTTTACTAGCTAAATTTTTAATAGAGAAAATTAAAACAGACATTTAAAAATTAACATTATATTACTTAATGTTCCATTTGTCTTGTCAAAATTAGTGGCATTGAAATTGATAACTTTAATAAATATAATGATTTGTAAGCATCAAGCAAATCTGTAAAGTAATCTGTAATAAATCTGAGTTTAACTCTTTATCTACTGATGATACTTATAAGTACCACTCACTTTAAACTTCCATCCCATAGTGAATATTACAAATATTCTTATGATACTTTGCGAAAACACTCTTTTAACTCCACTTTATCCGGATACTTGATAGCAGTAGTTCTAGGTTTGTTATTTTAGAGAGGAAAGAGGCTATCTTTGAAACAGTCGATGTGTTTTGTGCCGACATTTTCTACAGATTGTCACGCTCGACTTTTTATTGCTGCAAACACAGTAAAGAATATAAAATAAGTGTTGGATTTTTTTTATGTGTTCATTATGATCTTAGAATACAATTTGACTAGCTATTTTAGGTGAACTGTGTATGTATTTGATTTAACAGTTGAATTACTCGGTGGTACCGTCAGTACACTGGGTGTTGGAGAAAAACTTCTTGTTTACTTTTCGTCTGTGTAGTTATCCATCGTTTTCATCTGCTTTAAAATGTAATTACTAAAATGTAATATAGTAAATATTTTCCTAGTATTTCTTTTCTGTTTCATTATTATTGTTTACATGAAATCGAAAAAGTTGTGGCACCGGTTCTTTTTTGTTATGCTAGAAATGGCTATGTAAATTCATATATTGCATATGTGGAGATGCGAGAGAACATGTTGTCCCTGGAATATAGACGTCGCATAACTAAAAGACTGCTAATAAGATCGAAACCTTAAAAAAAAAAAAAAAAAAAAAAAAAAAAAAAAAAAAAAAAGCATTTTTTTAACCCTTTCAGGGACAAAGGATTTTCAATGCTAAAGTGTTGAAATAAATGATTTGCACCGGAATTTACCAACAAAATTATTTCTAAATAAGAAAAAGGCTATATTTCACGTACTTATTAAATTGAAAATATTTTGACACAATTCTGGTGCCATTTGAAATATCTTGTGGGTTTTCTGTTACGATAATATTTTAGTCATAGTGCACTGATGGTACTTTAAAGTACCACTTTAATCAATTACCTCTAATGAATTAAATTTCTCACGGGTGAGTAATTTTTATGTTTATCCTTTAATTTTCATTGCAGTAACTGAAAAAGAAATACATGAAATAAATTGCCGTAGATCATAATGCAGTAGATAAAGGGTTAAACTTTTGTATTTGATACTTGTGAAATTGTGCCAAGTAAAACATATGCAATAGTTAAAATATGACGTACTTAAACATGTGATGCATTCTCTCAACGTTATTTTTAATTGTATTGAGAAAATTGTATCAATAAGAATATAATGAATAAAAATTAATAAACCCCATTATTTCTCTTTTTTCACTAAGAATGAAAGAAATCCGATCACCACCATTTTGAAGAAATATCATAAAAAGTTTAAAAAATAAAAAATAGGAGTAGTAAAAAAAAAATAGGTAGTGCTAGCACTTTTACAAATGAACAGCTTTCAGTTTAAAAAAAATAATTATCAAATTCGGTCCAATAAAAAGCTCAGGCTACACTGTAAAAAAAATTCCGCAACGTTCCTGGGAAAAAATGGGCAGCTGAGTTGCCCATTATTTCCAAGAAACATTTCTTGAAAACGACTGGTACTTTACTGTATATGTTAAAAACTTTCTACAGAAATGCCAGTAAGTTTCCTGCGAAATACCAGGAATATTTCTGTTGACAGCAAAACATTACTGACATATTCAAGGCTGGAGTAGCACAAGAGCGAAAAATGTCCAGACCAGGGATCGAACCTAGATACTTGGCGTACCGTGCCAATGCCTTACCTGTTAGGCTATCCGGACCGATACCTGGCTGACATAATTCACTCTGGATGTTCGTTCCCTTCATTATGACATTACTGACATTTCACAGTATGCGGGATCCGCAGACGATTTTTACATTTCCAGTTGACAATTTTCGCTTTATTATCATTATTTGTTAGAATGAAAAAATATTTTGAAATTGACATCAAAATTATTATTTATAATTTACACGAAAAAATAAATTTTCAGTTAAAATTTAATAAAGTAAATATATATGTGATATATTGTTTCTGAACTTTGCTTAAAATATAAAAATATATAAATGTAAATAATAATTAGAAAAAAAATCTAGACATAAAATATTTTGGATTTTCGTCAGTGATTATGTTAGTTTACAAGTTAGATAAAATACATATAAATTTTCATGAAAAAAAAACCTAAACGTAATTGTATATTTTTTCCGAAAATAAAAAAAAAATTCAAATTTGCAGCAATTCAAAGTGTCAAATATATGTCAAATTTAAATCAAATTGTAATAAAGTGTTAAAATATAAAATTAATTAAAAAAGAAAAAAAAAAGTCAAGAGGTAGCATCGAACCCGGGCCGTACGGGTGGCGTGCAAGCTTTCTGCCTCCACACCACGAAAGACACGTTTAGAGCTGCAAACTAATGGGTATTTGAAACGTATGCTAAAACTCGGCATCTAATTTCTGAAAATCTAAGGCCCATTTGAAGAAATCCTCTCACAAGAATAATTAGAGATAAGAACTCTAAAACATACTTTAAATTAATCAAAATAGGTGAGAATCATATTTGATTGTCCCCTGGTTAATGCAGATCCAAATAATAGGTGTATTTTTTTTTTTTACACAGTCTGCTCGTTAAAGATTTCACAGACAAGTACGAGAGATAATCTCTTAGTGATGTCACAGAGGTATTGTATTTTCATCTGAATTATCTTGACAATAGAGACGTAAAGGATTATGTCGTCTATTGATTTATTTGCATTCCATATTGATTTTTTTACATTCATTTAAGGAATTCGTTTTCGACACTCGCGCGCGAGCAACGGATTATAGGGAAAAAAAATAATAAATGGCGGCCGCAGCGTTTTGCTGTTTCCAACTTTTGTTCAGGAACGTTTCAGATAAGAAAACCAGAATTTCACAGGAAAGAGCTAAATTATTCTGAAAACCTGATAAAAGGCGAAACGTTCCTGGATTTTACATGGAAAGTTACCATTTTTTTTTACAGTGTAGATGACTAAAAATACACTCTCGTTTTTTTTAAATACACAGATTAATTTAATTTAATTACCATTTGGTAATTAACTTGCTCCCCTATACAACATAAATCCTGGTTACAATAATTTTCTTCCTCTCTGAGTTCAAAAAGTAAAAAACAAAGTTTATATGGGCTCGTGTTCTAGTGAAAATGATGCCCAGACACTTTTATAATACCACTACGCTAACTGTAAGAAAATGACAAATGTTCTTAATCTAAGAAAATATAATATAACCATGAATGGATACATACAATATCCTTTACAGAGAAACCCACGATTCTGAAAAGCGTTCTTTATCTGTAAAAACCTCAGAAAACAATATATTTTCGAGATTTAAAGAAGCTTTTATCAACTAAAAAAACAATATATTTTCGAGATTTAAAGAAGCTTTTATCAACTAAAAAACAGCCTCGTTCTTTTAAATACACAGATTAATTTAATTTAATTACCATTTGGTAATTAACTTGCTCACCTATACAACATAAATCCTGGTTACAATAATTTTCTTCCTCTCTGAGTTCAAAAAGTAAAAAACAAAGTTTATCTGTAAAAACCTCAGAAAACAATATATTTTCGAGATTTAAAGATGCTTTTATCAAAACGAAGTTTCTTTTGTTGCCACCGATTTTCTGAAACATTTCCAAGTTGTTTTTACATTCCATTAATCAGTATCCTGAACTCGGAACATAAATTTTTCAGATGCTATCCGTTCTCGAGTAAACATTTCACGTTCAACAAACATGCTATACACACAAACCTGATAAGTCAACAGCATTAATATTAAAATTATTATTATTTTGTTATCCTTCCATGCATAAATTCAATTAGGAGATACTGTACCAAAATGACATACTTAGGTAAAATGACATACCTTACATTTCTTAATATTGTCGCTGGAGAACAGTACTCAACGATACGCAGTTATGGTGTGGAATTGATCGGCAACGATAAGAATTTAATGGGGACGGTTTCAAGTTAGTATTTTTCATTGCATACAAAAACAATTGTTTACACTTTCGTCAGAAATTTCTTGAGACTATTTTTTGGTGCTAATTCACGTCTGTTTCATTTCAGTGATCACATATCTGAAGTATAAGGTAAGTATTTTATTTTTTTTTAGATTATTTTCTGTATATACAAAAATTTATAAATGCACGTGTTCTCGAATACTGCCTCTGTATATACAATATGACGATTGTAGGTAAAATGACATGTCGGTTTTTGAAAAATGGAATCTCATGAACCTAGACATCTTTCCCGATCATATTTTCTGTGCGGCAGTTGTGATAGGAAGTCCACTGGAAAATAAGGAAAGCAACAACAAGAACACAAGCTCTACAGATAACAGTCTACTTAGACCTAATCAGACAACTTTAATAGTTTCCATGTCACCGCCTCCGGTTCCAGCAGCGACATCTGTTTCCGATATTTCAAAGACGTGTGTATCTTTTCAGCAGGCATCTTCAAGTTCATCATCTTCATTTATGAGACCAGTTTATCTACTTTCACTTCCTTGTGCACCTCGTGTTAGATCATCCTCTAAAAAGAGGAAACATGAAGGTGCAAAAGTTCAGACTAGCAGCCTTAATATAGACGAAGCGAAAGCAAAAACTGCTAAGAAAAATAATTCACAGTCAAGACGCGCAACTCTACAGGCTAAGAAGAAAATCAGCTTTGTTACACACAACGATGATGGCAAAGACATGGATCTTTCTGTCGATGATAATGAAGTCTGTCTTTATTACAATGATTTGTTCAGTCTGACATTGTGCCTTTTTTGTTACTTTTTAAAAGGCACCACTGCATTTTGTACACAAAAAGTTTGTTTGTAAAAAATAAATACCATGAGAAAAAATTGCATGCGAATAGAAGCACTTTTTTCTAAGGTTGTTTCATTTTAGGACAGTTTCCACAAAGGCAGTTGGAGATGTTTAATTGAGAATACATCCTAAAAACACCTTAGAAAACATTCTAAAAACAGATATAGTTTGACTTCAAAAATCCAGCATTCAGAAATACGGCAGCTTCAAAAATCCGGCATCAAAACCATCTTTTCCCTTCCTTTTTCTTTCTCACTTTCAAGTTATGGTAGAAGAAAATGAGCAATTCTTTATGTATTAAAACTTTAAAGATTGAAAGTAAAAATGAAAAAAAGAATATTTGACTTTTTCTTCATTTGTCACAGGCGATTATTTTCTGAACAAATTTTATGGCAGCTGTATAGTTGCTTAGCAAAGAAACAACTTTGGGGACAACTTTGGCGAATGCATGGTACAATATATGGCCGGAACGAATTTTCGGCAACGATGACATTGATGATGAGGAAGAATTTTCAGGCTTTCACATTTCCCGTGAAAAGACCGCAATTTATGAGTTGATTGAACGCGCAAAATCTGAAAATGCATTAAGTGTCGAATAAAGAGATATTAGATGATTGGCTAGGAAATGACGAAAATGTATCAAAAACGAAAAATTTAACGGGTTGCAAGATCACTGACGCTGTGCTAAATAGAACCGCCGATAATGCCAGTAGTAGCTCTGAAGACGAGGATAAATAACCGGCAAAAGGAAAGGTGTCACTGGAAATATGAATAAATTTGACTGAAAAATTAATATCTGCTGTCGAGAAAAAAGACAATATTTCCGAAACAGACATTCTTCATTTGTATAAAATAAAAAATAAAATAAAAATAAACTTGTTAAAGAACGGACAAAAAAATTAAAGCAAACAAAGTACACATCGATGTTTCCGAAATTATAAAGGAAGAAATAATTTCACTCTTTATTAGATTTTTTTCTTCCATAACATAGAAAATATCAATTAAGGTAAGTTTTTTTTATTTAATTTTCTCGTTTTTTTTACATAATTATCACTTAATAATGAATTAAATTATGGCTAAAGGCATCATTAAGAATATAGTACTACTTTTGAAAAACCCTTCTTACTCTTTTGATATTCCTTCAAAAATCCGAAAATTTCAAAGTCTCGGACCTGATGATGCCGGATTTTTTGAAGTTACACTGCAAATAGAGGTGTCTTAAATTTAGACACATATGTGACTGAAAAAGAATTTCAGTCACTTAAGTGTCTTAATCTGAAAATTCAGACACAATAGATGTCTTAATTTAAGATACATAAGTGTCTTAGTATGATCATGGTATATACGAACCGAGAAATATGTTGGAATTATCTACGAAGTGTCTTATTTAAAACAGTAGTTGAACATTTCTTTTTTGTACTTTTCTGAACAGCCAATCAGAACATTGATTTCAGCGCATGTCATCTATGGCTCCTTCATGATATAGAAAGAATCACATTTTAAGCGTCGCCATTGCTTGGATTAAAAGAAATGCGTAATTATGGAGTATTTATCGAATGAAAGCGTAAGTCATATTTAATTTTAACTTTTTATTTCAGTAGGTTTGTATCTTATGAATATAAATTAAATAGTTTTTAAAGATTGATCTCTTTTTTTGTAGTTTAATGTTAGTTTTTTGATTTCACAAGCTGTCGTCTGTTATACCTTCTTAATATAACGGTATCGAATATAATTGTTTTGATAATTAAATTGCAATGCTTTAATTCAGCGCGCTTGTCTCCTGTGAATAAACGAATGAGTGATAACTTGTTTAATCTTCCTTTTCGATCCTGTGATCAAAAATATCCTAATTTGTCGTTGCCCAAAAGCAAAACGTGCAACATAAACAGATTTGAAAAGCTGAATGATTCATAGTTCCATTAAAGGGAGATAAAAACATTAAATTGAAGCCGTTTGAAACTATTTATTCTATGTTCTGTTTCTTCTGATTTTTACTGTTTATTGATTATAAACTCTTGCAGTTTATGTATCAGTACTTATTGTATTTTTTTGTGATTATTATTTTGGAGCTAAATATGATATTCATTTATGATTATGATATTCGGAAAAGTTTTCAGATTGAAAAAAAGCATTAATACTGTGAAAATTTTCTTTACATGTCACCGTTTTTAATCACAGTACTGAAACTTTTTAAAGATTTATTCTTATTATTGATGCTTTAATTTATTATTGAAAATCGGAAATTTTGATAGTCAAAGTTTCATATTTAACATTTACCAAATTTCTAAAAACATAATAGGTATTTCTTATACTATCATTCCGTAAGATGTTTTAAACATAGAACAAATGCAGAAACATTTTATTCATTAACTGCAATTTCTGTTCTTGTTTAACGGTATATTTATAAAGTATTCATTAATATTTTTTGAGTTTTTTTAAATTGCTACCTATATTATTTTTTTATTTATATGTAAGCCTTTTTCTGCTATGTTTTGTTCATGATTTTAAATTTTCAAACCTGAGAAATATCAGAAACAATTATGAAATTTCCCTTTATTGCAATCGCATATGCAACGTTTCTGATACAAACAATTATTAGTACGAAAAAAATTAAACATGATAATTTAGGCATAAATAAAAAGTTGTTTATGCTTGATATAAAGTTTATAGATAAAACTGAAATAGTATATATTTTTAAAAGTTCATATTTACTTATATATTATATATTTTTAAGCGATTAATAACTACTTTTTTTATATTCAAAGTATTTTCAAACAACTAAAAACAGTACATATTCTGTCATTTCTTTTCCTTTTCTTCTGTTTTCTAGGTTAATTTTTTCTTATCAAATCTGTAAAATTTATGTAACTCATATTCATAAGATACAAAGTTTACAGGAATAAAAAAATAAATATGACTTATATCCTGTTGTTCCATAACAGCTAAGGAATATGTTTAAAAGAAAAGCTTTTACATATTCCACAGAATGTATAAAATTAGACACCAAAGTTCATTTTTAATTAAACAATGCCAAATCACCGCATATTCAAAAAATATATATTACACATGTTCACTACTTATAGTGACTAAACTTGTTTATTTATATGTACTACTTGAAATGTATATTTGAGGCAAGTTTTGAAACTAGCAGTAATTATTTTCTGAATGTTATTAAATTAGAGTATTTATTTATTATTTTGTATTTATAGTTAAATAGATCTTGTGATTATCTGATCTGTGTAAAACAATGCCTATTTGCCAATATAAATTTTTAAAAGATCTAGTTTTTAAATTGCATGAATTTTCTTTTTTTTTGAGGGGGGGGGGGGGGGGGTTCTTTGCAATTTTCGAACATCTGATATTATAAATATCTTTATTTTTATCCACTGAGTATAATGAATATTTGAACTTTTAGAGTAAGTCAAGATTACAAATATAGGAACAGATGTGTTATTATCCCACCCTCCGCCATCTTGGATTTTTTTTGGCGAGAAAACCCCTTTTCCGCCAAGTAGTAAATGTCGCCAAGCACCTGTTTATACGCATGTTTGGCTCAACGAAAATAAAATGTAAATAATAAACAAAATTCGCTAAACTGGCAATCAGTAATCCTTGTATGAGCGCTTCGCGCACATTTAACGGAAAAAAAACATCGCCGAATTCAGCATTTCTCGGATTATAGCATTCTCAAAATTCAGCAGTTCTCGTCTTGTAACAATCTCAAAATGTAAAAAACCTCTTAAAACAGCAAAATATACATAAAATTATCAACATACCTTAACAGACATCTGCTTTCTTGAAACCTACAGCACAAAATATAACACCGCCGTCATTTTCCAAAATAGGCTTAATACGCATTGACACGCTATAAACAAACCTCCTTTTCATGTCAAAATTTCCTCATATTTCTTAATTACTTCAGCAAGAGCGTTTAAACGGACTACAGAAACTATAGTCAATGAAATACATCCAATAAATTTAACATAAAAATAAAAAGACAGCCATAGAACACAATATCAAAGAGTATCTGGTACAAGAGTCAAGCAACCGTCAATGACACCCGGCAGTGAAATGAAAAAGCACGCTCTCGCGTCGTAAAAAAGGGGTTGCCATAATAAGTTACTAGACGCCAAATGCCGGGGTTGCCAGAGCGATAAAAATCGCCAAATACTCAACATCGCGGAGGGTGGGATAATAACACATCTTAGCCCAAATATATATATATATATATATACATATTTATCCATGTACCGTAAAAACCGTCAATAGGGAACACTTTGGGGCTGGGGAATTTGTCAGATAATCGGAGATGTTTCCTTTTGTGAGGTAAAAATATACAAATATTTAGACGTCCACTTTTCGGAAATGTTCATTAACCTTCACAACGGACACTTCCAAATACCGGACACTCCTATTTAGTAAAAGATAATGCAGAGTTGCATTTTTTTGCAAAAGGACCTGATTAAAACATGGGCATGCTGGACAGTGTACCGTCCCCCTACGATTTTCGGACTCAAAAATTTGATGTGCAATTTATGTATAGCTTATATTTTAAATCCATTTCGAAATTGTACTGATCAACATTTTGAATTTTTAAAGTAAAATAACGTTAAAAAATAAACAAATAAAAGAAATTTAATATTTAGATGAATATCTGTTTGTTTTTAATCTTGTTCTACTCCTGAAATTCAAAATTTTTAATATAATCAGTACAATGTCGTAAAAGATTTAAATTATGAGCTTTACAAAAATTGCATACCAAATTTGGAAGCTCCAAAATCAGGCTGTGTGGGGTGGGGGGGACAAGACCACAGCTAAATATTTTTTTAGGATTCACCGTGGTCAAATATGGCTACGTATAATGCTGACAAAAATTGGTTGCGATTAAGACGTTTGAAGTGTCTGAAATTCAGACGCAAAAAGTGTCTGAAAAAATTAAGACATTTTAAAATGTCTGAAAATTGAACACACCGTTTCAGACACTTAAGTGTCTGAATTTCAGACATTTCAATTTAGAGTGTATACTATATTCTGTTTTGAGAAAACTAATTAATACACAATAAATACCACTCGGAAACGTTTCCGACAATTAGCTTGTAAAACATAAATGTCATGAGAAAACAATTGTATGAATAGAAGAACTTTTTTCTAAGGTGTTTCATTTTAGGACAGTTTCCCCTACGCAGTTGGACATGTCTAATTGAGAATAGATACCAACCTAAAAACAGATATTCTGTTTTGAGAAAACTAATTAATACTCACTAAATACTACTCGGAAACGTTTCCGACAATTTGTCACAGGATAAAAAACGCGTTTAAAAATTCCTCTTTAAGAAGTCTTTAAATATATTGTTTCTGAGGTTTCTAACGATGAAGAACACTTTTCGGTATCGTGGGTGACTCAGAAGAGATTATTTTATATTTTCGTACGTGTTGATTTAATAGTTTCATAGATCAAGAAACATTTGTCTTTTTTTTTACATTACATGATTACAATATATCCGTTATCTTACACTAATATAAGCACGTTTTTCTCACTGTCTATGTGTGTGTGCAATGGCTAGCAAAATGGCTAGCTACGCGGCTGAAAATTTTGTGAGGCTAGCTCAAGGTGTCTCCTTATGCATCTGTGACTCAGAATTTTAAATTTCTAATAATTAGTTGAATTATTAATTAAACAACGCAATTCACTCTCAGCAAAAAGTCATCTATTTAATACCCGGTTAAGGAAAGCGCTTGCACGCGCACGAATTCTTTACGCATCAGAAGCTAGCCAAGAAACGGTTTTCTACATTATTTCTGTTTTTTTTTTGTTTTTTTTTTTTATCCAAATAGACCAAACCACTGGGTACAGTTAAAATTGAAAGGCATATTCCGAAAGATCGTTCTCTTACGTCTCAAATGCCGCAATCAATTTGAAAAAATGTCGCAATTAACCCTTTGAATTTCCCTTGCAAAAAGGGTCGTTTTTCCGAAAAAGTTTTTTTTTCTTATGTCAATGCCCCTACAGGGCGCAATTTTAAAGGTACCGACAAACTGAAAATACGGTGTTAAAGCTGAAACTTTCTTCTAATGGATGGTGTAATTAGTTTTAAAAAATATGAATTTAAACCCTTTAAAATACTCCAGTGAACACAGGTCACTTCGTACCTCACGGTGACGATATTTTTTCTAAGCTAAAAGTAACTGAACGTCCGTATTTGAACGAAATATTTTTATAGCATCTCAATAGATCATATTTATATCTCCTAGAAAATTTTTGAAACGTTCGGACGGGTAGAAATATTTTTTACAAAATAAAATGTGTGAAAATTTCGACGAAATCCCTAAAAACTTAAGTGTTTCGTCCCGATTTCGCCCCTCCAGGGCGCAATTTTAGAGGTACCGACATGCCAAAAGTATGTTCTTAAATCCTTCCTCTAATTTATGATCAATCGGTTTTTAAAAATATGAATTTTAACCCTTCCAAATACACTGGCGAACACAGGTCACTTTGCACCTCATTCAGACGATATTTTTTTCTATTCTAAAAGTAACTAAACTTCCTTATTTTAGCACTATTTTTTAAAACATTCAGATAGACCAGATTTGCATTACTTACAAAAATTTTGAAACGTTCGAAGGGGTAGAAATTTTTTTTACAAAATAAAATGTGTGAAAATTTTGACGAAATCATAAAAACCCTAGTGTTTCTTCGCAGTTTCTCTCGCTTTCAGTCCACATACACACCAAAAATACAATTACGAAGAAAATAAAATACCAAATAGGATATAATTTCTATTCAATATATTTTCGCGCTTATTCCATTTAAAAATATAAAATCCACAAAATGGAGTTAAAGATATAAAATCATACAAATTTGAGATTAATTTAAGGGTCCTTCATCACGGGCTTGGGCAATGCCGGGCAGGTCTGCTAGTATATTATATGTTCGGAAAGTAAAAAACAACGTTCAAAAGTGCGGGCATTCTTGCTGAAATAACGCCCACGTGCACAGACACTTTTGATATGCATTTAAATATAAAATAACATTATCTCGTTGAGACTTTTCCTATTTAAATCAATTAATTATTTACTCACTATTAATTACTTAAAAAGAAAGCTTTTATCCTTCATTTATTTTTCCATAAAGAAACTGTAAACTTCTAAATTGCAACATTTTTCTAATTAGAAATATTTTTTGTTCTTTTAATCTTCATTGTGAGATTAAGACTCGGCGTAATTAATTTTGGATCGGTAAATTAAAAAAATTCTCTGTAGTAAAATATATTCTTTTTTTTTATTTAAGCGTTTCTTTTCTTTCTACTTCATTAAATTTTTGAAAGAGGCATGACTTGGATTTTAAAATAAACCAAGTCTTTAAAAGATTTTAATTATGAGCAATCAAATAACCGATTATTATTTTTTTTCTTTTACATGTGCAGAAATTTTTCTTGCAATAACTAAATTAAATTAAATTAATTGTATGAAATGCCATAGTTTAATAAAAAAGCAAGATAGAAGACAGATGTCATGTTTGAAAGATAATGGTTGAAAGATGTGGTTGAAACGCGAATTATGTTCACTTTTTCGCATGATAGCACAAAAAAATAAATAACTGAAATTATCCTCATTTCAAAATTTTCAAATAGACACTGGGGTTGAGTTCGACCTTTTATCGGTACCTGAGTCCGACGATTTGAAATCTGAGCCCAAAGCCAATACTGAAAGTACGCAGTATAAAATTTTCAATATTTTGTTACAAGTTTACTGTTCTCATTTAAAAAACTCTTTTTACATAGAAATAGGTACTATTAATCCTAAATACCTCTCGTGTCATCGTTTCGTGATTTCCATATTTCTGAAATCAAGTTTGGAAAAAAAAAACAATTTTTTTATTTATACCTACTACTGGCAAAAATCTACAAAAGCCATAATTCTTATACTTTAAAAATATCACTATACAACTATGGCAGAAAGAGACGAGTTCTGGTTCCCAGCTATTCTGGAAAAACTTCAAACAGAAATCGACGATAGACAAGGGACATCCCATAGCTTCTTTACGTTATTATCATTGATCATGCGAAATCTTCAGAATCATATAGACTGTTTCTGCTTTTACTCCCTGAATAACAATTCAATTCCATTTCAAACGGATTTTTAAAGGATTGTAAAATTATTTGAAAAACTTCAATAGGTTCTTGTTTATAAAATAGCATTTTTTTCCTTTTTCCAATTTTTGAATAAATAAATTTTTATTTTGATCCCGAGACCGAAGACTGGTATAAAAATCGAGTGTATTTCAAGCCCTGGCTCAGGCTCAGGATTAGCCTGTCCTCATCTCTGACATGCACATATTTCCCAAAAAATTTTAAATGCGCTTACATTTTTTATCTGTTAGAGATATGTGCTCAATTGTTTATCAAACAGCATCTCTTTTTCTTGATGCATCTTTTCAATCTATTTATATAAAATCCAAGTCTCTGTGTGTCCCTCACAATTCCGGATGAACCGCCTCATTGTAATGAGTAATTGTTGAAAATTACTACTGACGGGTTACCACAATAGCGCCAAAGTTTGATCAAATTGGCGAATTATCGCCAAATTTGGCGACAAAAATAAGTTACCATATATGAAGCCAACTTGGCAATAGCTGCCTAATTTGTCGAGATTCCTATTTAAAACCATTATTCTTTCATAATCAAACTCACCGCAATTTTAATTTAAAACTCTGCACATTTAAGGGTTTATTTTCAAAATCTATGTGTCAGAATTTAAAGTGTAATATAAGGAAATGTATATCTTTACATATTCATGCCGACGCTACTAATAACATAAGTGCCACTAGGTGGCGCTGTACTATCTGATTTCCTAACTGCCCGATTTTAATGTGCTTTAGGTAATTTTCCAGTATAGGGGTTTTGGCGAGATAGAGAAAATGGCCTTGGCGAGAATATGAAATTTGGCAGCATATTTTCTAGTAACTTATTCACTGTGTTGTATATATCTTTATATCTCTTTTTCAGTCATTTTTGACGGGCTATCTTTCTAGTTATTTAATATTTTGCTTTTAAATTAATTGAAATAAACTACTCAAAAGTTGTTTTTAGGAAATTAACACTGAATATGTTTCAATTAAAAAGTAACCATTTTATAATTTATAGTTATTGTTAGTTTAGTAGAGATGTAAATATAGATAAGATATATACTTAAATAAATATTTGCTTACTCCCTCCTAAAAAACTTTGTCATCCTACCACCTCCCTAAGAAAGTTTTGAAATAGCGCTCCTGTTTGAAAATTTTATCTCCGGCACCGAAGTTGGCTCTGTGTGCCTCGTACATAACTCGATTTATCTTCTACTAGCAAACCCCGCGGCTTTGCTCGCGTAATATTTGAAATATGCTAAGTGATATTTATATGTCTAATTTTTATTAAAAGTTACTAACTAAATTTTTATTTTATTAAAAGGTAATATTTTATTTTATTAAAATGTACTTATTACTTTTAGGAATAATTAAAAAAATTACTATTTAAAACACAGTTTGATTAAACATTGTTACACTGCATAAGGCAGAAATGAGACTTAATAAAACGAAATAAATAATAATTTAGAAAATATTTTGAAACTTTTATGCTCAATTAATACGCTCATTTCAGTATTCATTTGAAGTTTTGAATTTTTTAGAAACCATAACACCTCTCTCAACATAAAGGTCTATGTTGAAATACGAACTGTCACCATTAATTTGCCAACATTAATTTTGAAATTGGTTTGTTATTTCCTAATATTCCACAGAAACGTAATTTAGAAAGCTTTTAAAGGCCTTTTTTAGAGCGTTTGTTGTTCCTGTGAAACCCAGGTGGTAGAATCATCGGCATAAAATATAGCCTGTGTAGGATCAGAGACTGTTACCATTGATTCGAAACTATTACTATATTTGGTTTATATTCCCTGAAATTGCGTAGAAGTCGTAATTTAGGACTTTTTTAGAATGCTTTTCGCACCTCCCCTTCACTTCACCCCTTTTTAATTCGAATTTATTTTCGACAGTCCTTCGAGGGCATTTATATTTTATAAGAAACTACCAGCGCCATATTTAAAGTTTCTAGCCTTTTCAGTATCACAGAAATCGCAATTTAGAAAGTTTTTAGCTACTGCAACCCTCTGGTGGTAGTGGCACAGACATAAAATATAGCTTATGTTTGAGCAGGTTCTATCACCAACAATTTGTCATCATTATTTGTTTTAATCGGTTTGGTATTTGATAAGATTACATAAAAATTGTAATCTATAACGCTTTTCACTCACTTCATCTTTATAAATTTGAAATTTTCTTTCGACAGTTCTTAGAAAGCAGTTGTATCTTGTAAATAAATACCATGCCATACTTTAAAGTGTTAGACCTTTCAGTTATGCAAAAAACGCAAATTAGAACATGTTTTGCTTTTGCAACCCTCAGATGGTAGTGACAGCAACATAAAATATAACCTATGTTATAGCAGGGACTGTCACCATTGATTTGCAACCATTACTTTTGAAATAGCTTTGGAATTTCCTGAGATTGAGTAGAAATCGCAATTTAGAACGTTTTTAGAACGCTTTTCGCGCATTTTCACCCCTTTTTAAATTTCCAATTTTTTCGAAACTGTTCTTAAAGATCATTTATATCTACTAAATATGTACCTTGCCTAATTTTAAGTTGCCAGCCCCTACCGATCACAAAAAGCGAAATTTGGAACGCTTTTTTGCTCCTGCAACGTGTAGGTGATAGTAATACCGACTTAAAATAGTGTCTATGTTAGAGCAGAGGCATCAATTTCTTACCATTACTTTTGAAATCAGTTTGATTCTTCCTGAGATATTGGTGACAAGTCGGAATTTAGAACGTTTTTAGAACGCTTTTCGCTCATTTTGCTCCTGCATCTCTTCTGGGGTAGTGGAAACAGATATAAAATATAGCCTATCTTGGAGCTAGATCTGTCCCCATCATTTTTACACCATTATATTTGAAATCGGTTCAGTATTTCCTGAGATTGCTAGAAATCGCAATTTAGAACGTTTTTTACAACGCTTTTTGCGCTTTTGACCACCCTTTTAAATTTCGACTTCTTTAGGAAATGTCCTTAGAGATCATTGATATCTTATAACTAACTACCATTCTAAATTTCACGATTCAAGGCCCTTCCGTCACGCAAAAACCGCAATTTAGAACGTTTTTCTCCTGCACCCCCTTTGGGGTAGTGGCACCGACATAAAACATAGCCTATGTTGGAGCAAGGGTTTTCACTATCATTTTGACGCCATTATTTTTTTAATCGGATTGGTATTTCCTGAGATTGTGTAGAAATCACCATTTAGAACGTTTTTTAGAATGCTTTTCGCGCATTTTCACCCTTTTTAAATTTAGAATTGTTTAAGAACTGTTCTTACAAATTCTTTATATCTAATAAGTAGCTGATACTTCAAATTTCATATTTCTAGGCCTTTCAGTAACACATAAATCGCATTTTTAGAACGTTTTTTGCTCCTACACCCCCTTCTGGGTAGTGGCACCGACATAAAACATAGCCTATCTTGGAGCAAACGTTGTCACTATCATTTTGACACCAATATTTTTTAAATCGGTTTGGTATTTCCTGAGATTATGTAGAAACTACTATTTAGAACGTTTTTAGAACGCTTTTTGTGCATTTTCACCCTTTTCAAATTTCGAATTGTTTAAGAACTGTTCTTAGACATCATTTTATCTTATAAGTAACTAATATTCCAAATTTCATATTTCTAGGCCCTTCAGTAACGCAAAAATCGCATTTTTAGAACGTTTTTTGCTCCTGCACCCCCTTTGGGGTAGTGCCACCGACATAAGATATAGCCTATGTTCTAAGTTGGACTAACACCATCATTTTGATACCATTACTTTTGGAATCGGTTCGGTAGTTCCTGAGCTTACCTCCTACAAATAAACAATTTTTTCCTCTTTATAATAGGAGTATAGATAAGGATTTTTGTTAATGATCACCTGTTTTACTAGAACTTTCTCAAAGAGCATTCAAAACACTTCTACACTTTCGAACTAAAAAAAATTCTATTACTGTTGAGTCTGCCCTTTTTGTGCTTTTTCATCAGTTTTTTTAATATAATTTCCGAACCGTTTGAAGCTTATTCTTTATAATAGGCAGGTTAAATACGTTACCCGCATAGGTACCTTCAGCAAAAATTAGACGAAATATGACTAATATTTTTTGAGTTATGATTGACGAAATTTATTAATATATAGCGTAGCTATACAGGGTGATTCAAAAAAGATGGGAAAAATTTTAAGAGGTGATAGTACACACCCAAACAAACATTTTGTATCAAAGAATGCATGGTCGAAAACTAAACGTAAAAAAGTTAGAGGGCGGCAAAAGTTTTGTTCTTATACGAGGCAAAAACACACAATGAACGATTAAGTTAAGTTACGAAAACAAATTTAATGGCATTTGATTACAATAAGTGCTCAAAACATTGACCGGCAGCTGTTATGCATGCAGTACAACGGCAAAGAACAGATTGGCGAATTTTCTGAAACACACCAGGCACCACCGCGCTCGCCAAATCTTTCATGTCTCGATTTTTTTTTTTTTTTTTTTTTTTTTTTGTGGGGACAGCTAAAGGCTCTTGTGTAGAGACTCCCATTGAATCCGCAGAAGAACTTGTCGCCAAGCTTTCGGCTGCTGTAGGGGAAGTTCGCGATATGCCTGGTATGTTTCAGAAAATTCGCCAATCTGTTCTTCGCCGTTGTACTGCGTGCATAACAGCTGCCGGTCAATGTTTTGAGCACTTATTGTAATCAAATGCCATTAAATTTGTTTTCGTAACTTAATCGTTCATTGTGTGTTTTTGCCTCGTATAAGAACATAACTTTTGGCGCCCTCTAACTTTTTTACATTTAGTTTTCGACCATGCATTCTTTGATACAAAATGTTTGTTTGGGTGTATACTATCACCTCTTAAAATTTTTCCCATCTTTTTTTAATCACCCTGTATATGCTCCAAAGCAATATTTCGCTGTGTATTAACCTTCACTTCGCTCAGACAATTAAAAGTCTTAATTCTTATGATCGTCCTTTTTAACGCTTTCCACGGTACTTGAAAAGTACTTATGAATTCGGTTTGCCTGTCTGTAGGTGCTCGAACTCATGTAAATGTACTCTTAGTGCCATGTAATTGATATGAGTTATTGAGGATTATTGTGGCACTTCCGGTATTGAAATGAAGTGTATAACATTTATAGTTCCTTTACAGGAACACTCAAAAGAATTTCGTTACATTACTGTCAATGGGAGAAAATCGTTTGCGGTGTGTTTTAATGATGTTATCCGATTTCAAACATATTGGAATTGATACATGAGGATCCCAGAGGCCAAGAAATATAAGTGACAAAATTATAAAATCTGAGCTAAGTGCACAGGTTATCTGGAAATAAAGCTATTTGTTTCGGGAGAAAGAAATATCAGTGATTTTCTAATCAAATTATGTGCTGCGTTCTAGAGGTCAATTAATTCCTTAATCTTTACTTAAATTAAAAAAAAATATATTGTACTCCACTTTTCTTTAACAGTTATTGAAATAAGAGTTCAAAGACCGCTGTGAAATAAGCAACAGTTTCATATTTTAATTCAGTCAATTACTATTGATATTCCGACTTTGAACTCAATTTACTCTAAATCTAAATTTTGACACTTGTATCCCTAGACTTCTGAAGTCCTCATGTATCATTGAAGAGCACTGAAAGATGCTTACTAAAGAATATGGTGTGCATAGCATTCATCGTTCATTTACAGGGATACACAAAAGATTTCGGTTGCAGAACTGTTTATAAACAATAAATTCTGGAAGTTCTATGAATTCGTTTTCAATTCTGATGTGCATTTTTAATACTAACTAATTACTTGGCGTGTATCTATAGATAATATACAGGGCTGCACGAACATATCGAGTACATTTCCATTTATTGACGAAGATTGCTGAAAAGGAATTTTCAATTGTGCTATTCCTTTTCAAACTGAACAGTATTTTAGCATACTATGCAGTATATACACAAATCTACAGAACATATACAGAGTTCCACAAAACAATTCGAATATTTTTCTGATTATTGATGGTAATTGCTGAAATTGGGTTTTCTGATGTTCTATGTGTTTTCCAAAGTGCTTACTTAGACATCATCTTTCACCTTATTAGAGGCTATGCAAATATAACGTTATCATTTTAGGTTGCAGGAGGGGGGGGGGGGGGTCTGGCACATGATATCGTAAGATATCTCAAGGGAGAGGGGGAGTTTGGCTTTTGATATCGTTATCATTTTTGATCCATTTTTATATGTGACTTAGCCTAGTATGCTATCCTTTTTTAGTATGCTATTTATTTTTATAAAAGTACAAAGTTATTATTAAAATCATTAAATGATTATAAAATTATTCAATTCCAAAATATGGAACACACCAACGTTTGGCATTCCTATTCTTCTGTCATACGTGCATGTATGTATACATATCCCGCTGTTCGAAAAACCATATGCGAAGTGTGTTTGAAATTATACTTGTGTTTACTTGTAAATAAAAGTGAAAGAATATTGTGCATCTGTTTTGTTGATAAGAAGTTCTGTCTGTCCGACCCCGTGCAAGGAGCAAGTGCAAACAGACATTATTACTGTTGAATGCATTATGTAACACAAATCTATTATTAAATAACTTTAAATAGTGACTGTTTCGTTTAAGTGTTATTTGACATATAAACAGAAATTTTATTGACTTCTCTTCAATTGAATCAAAGTATGCGAAAAATAAATGTAACCATATTTGTATGTCATTCCAAACGAAAGAAAAAACATAAATAATCTAAAGAATTTTTATACATTGATAACGATATTAATCCCGGAGGGGGGGGGGTTCGAGGGATGATGACGTATGATATCGTGAAAAGGGGAGGGAGTAAAAAAATTACCAAAAAGTTGATAACGTTATATATGCACAGCCTCTTAAACGGTAAAGTTTTTTTACAGTATTCTGAATGTGTTGGAAAGTGTTTCTTAATCTATGCTTGGAGCACAGTTTTTCGTTCTTGTTTTCTTAATATTTAATCGTTCGTTTTTATAACAGGAGTATAAGGTGCACTAGTAAATTAACTGTCACCACGAATTGGTCAACATTACTTTTGAAGTCGGTTTGGTATTTCCTGAAATTCCATGCAAACCGTAATTTAGTAAATTTTTAGAATGCTTTTCGCTCATTTTGCAATGTTTAATTTCGAATCTGTTAGAAACTGTTCTTATAGAACATTTGCGTCGCATAAGTATCTGCCATGCCGATTTAAAGCATTTTTAGAATGCTTTTCACTTATTTTACCCTTTAAAATTTCCAATTTTTGTCAACTTTTACAAAAGAGCATTCACATATAATAAGTAACTACCATGCCAAATTTCAATTTTCTACCTTTATCAATTCTATGATATCGAAGTTTAAAAGATTTTTACAACGCTTTTTGCTCATTTCATTCTATTAAATTTCGATTTTTTTAGAAACTGTTCTTAGAGAGTATTTACATCTTATAAGTAACTACCATGCCAAATTTCATGTTTTTAGCCCCTCCATATCACAAAAATCGTAATTTTAGAACATTTTTGCTCCTGTAACCCACAGTTGGTAGTGACACAGACATAAATTATAGCTTATCTCGGAGAATTTGGGATTTTTTACACTGTAAAAGAAATTCCGTTAAAAAACGGAAATAGTACTGGCAATCCAGACGCCAGTACTATTTCCGTTTTTTAACGGAAAAATTTTTTCCCGTAAATTCCAGAAAATTTTCCGTTTTTTCACAAAATTTTTCCGTTTTTTTTTTTTTTTTTTTTTTTCATATATTCGTATTTAAAATTTTTTGTTTCAAAGGCAAAAAAAAAAAAAAAAAAATCATATAACTCTTCGAGAAACTTACACCTTTATCAATTTCAACGGGCACGTTTATCAAGGTAGCGTATCTCTAATTTATTCAAATAACAGTTATGAAACAACACTTACCTAGGGTGGAATCGAACTGGGGAACCGGCCTCTACCAGATTAGCGCTCTTATCCACCATGCCATTGGGGACTCGAGTTACGTTTCCAAATATAGTTACTTATTTCAGAAGCTTTTTATGAAGTAAAGGCACGATGACAAGGAACGTATTTTCGTTGGAGATATTTTTCAATTGAGTGTACAATTCTAAATATTTCCATAATTTTGAAAATTTAGCTTTTTAATTTCATGCTTTATAAAAAGAAAAAAATTAGTCTTTAAAATATTACGTGCATGAAAGAATGTATTATAAGTAATAATTGCTTCTTTTTTGCAAGATTTAAAAATTTTTATTGTACTATTATTTTTATTTATTTATTTGTATATACATCTATAATTTCGTTATTATGTTTCAGATATGTTTTAAGTTTATGTGCGAATCCGTTAAAGTGAATAGATTAAAAAATATTAAAATTAAAATTAGAGTTTTTCGATTTTTTTTTTTAAATAATAATAAGTATTATTTTAAAATCATTATGAAAAATAAACTGTAACATTTCCTTCTCACCTATCCGAAACTTAAAAAGAATTAATAAAATTTATTTAAATATCAGATTATTTTTTTTAAAATATTGTAAAAAAAAAAAAAAAAAAAAAAAAAAAAAAAAAAAAAAAAAAAATTTAAACAATTTAAAAACTTTTTATTTAAAAAGAACGAAAGAAAGAAAAATATTACAGTGTTAAAATACTATATAGTTTAAATGTACATGCATAAATGGCGCCAAAACTTTTAGCGGTTTTACTTGAAAACCCATGTAAAATCGACACATTGGGAAATCATTGGATATATTTTCAATATAGAGCCACATTCAACCAATATTGGAGTTTCATTGAAAATAATATCACTGTAAGACAAGTACATACAACCAGCGGTGAATCCAAGGGTCATGACAGTCCCCCCCCACCCCCCCGCCCCTCCAATCCCCGTTCAACAATCTGAATCTCTCTGGCTCTTTAAAGCTCTACTCAAATCAAAATTAGGTAATTTCTGATACATCCGTGATAATATTTTCAATCTCAAGAAATTTGCAAGTGCACTTATTCTGGAACTATGTGATTAAAAAGTGTTTTCTATTTTTCAATAAAAGCAAAGGATCTTTCCAAAAATTCCATAAAGTTTGGCATTTTAAACAAAATTTACGGACGCGAATGCTAACTGCTCCCTCATGACGACATTTCTGTGGCTCTCAAGTCCTAAAAATTGGCTTAAAATGCTAACTTGAGAACGTTTCTGAATCATTCTTCGCATTTATAAGAAAATGGGAAATGCTTCGATTTCGTGGTATCTGAATGAAATATATATATATATATATTTACGAATACTAATGCAAATTTTTTGTATCTATGAATGAAAATGAATTCACGAAAGTATCAGAAAAATCGTCAATTTTAATTTGGGAATAGCCTTCAATAAAAAAATTGATCATGAAATGGTGGCCATCACCCTCCCCCCCCCCCAAAAAAAGAGGCATAACCCCCCCCCCCTTCCCTCTAATTTAAGGGCTGGATCCGTCCTTGGATACATACGGAAGACTTACTGTATTTACACGGATTTATAATCTCATAATGTCAATTACGGAAATTGTACTGTTTTCTTAGAAAGATGTAACTATTCTGTAAAATTTTACGGAAAAGTTTCTGTATATTGACGGATTCTTTTACAGTGTAGAAACTGTTCTTACGGAGAATTTATATGTTATAAATATTTACCATGCCAAATTTAAAGTTTCTATCTTTAATAATTCCACCAAAATCGTAATTTAGAACGTTTTTAGAACGCTTGTCGTGCATTTTCGCCACCTTTTAATTTCGATTTTTTTCAACTATTCTTAGAGAGCATTTACATCGTATAAGTGACTACCATGCCAAATTTAAAGATTATACCCCCTACGATATCCCAAAAATCGCAATTTTAGAACTTTTTTTTGCTTGTGCAACACGTGTGGTAGATGCAGAGACATAAAATATAGCCTATGTTGGAGCAGGGATTGTCACCATCAAATTGCAACCATTATTTTTGAAATCCAGGTTTGGTATTTCCCGGGATTTCATAGAAATCGTAATTTAGAACACTTTTCACCTTTTAAATTGGATTTTTTTAGAAACTGTTCTTAGGGAGCATTTACATCGTATAAGTTTCTACCATGCCAAATTTCAAGTTTCTTTCTTTAGAAGTTATAAAAATAGCAATTTATAACGCTTTTATGACGCTTTTTGCGCATTTTCACTCCTTGTAAATTTCAATTTTTTTTTTATAAACTGCTCTTGCAGAGCATTTGCATATTATAAGTAACTACCATGTCAGATTTCAAATTTCTAGGCTCTTCAATGTCACAAAAATCTCATTCTTAGAACGCTTTTGGCTCCTGCACCCCCCGCCCCCTTTCGGATGGTGGTACCGGTACCGACATAAAATATAGCTTATGCTGGAACAGGAACTGCCACCATCCACTTGCTGCCATTATTTTTTTAATCGGTTCGGTAGTTCCAGAAATTACCCCCTACGAAAAATAAGCAAAAAACAAACTAATAAACGTTACTTCTTTATAAATTAGTGTATATTTCGAGTGAACGATGGAAAAATATCGTAACAGAGAAATATATTTTAATGAATTGATTTACATTAATTAATATTTAATAAATTAATTCATTTTTATCCTCAATAACTTTATGCAAAGAAATTTGATTTTTGTGTAAACATTTTTAGTCTATGAACCCTTAAATGAATAATGATAGAATACACGAAAGAGAAAACTCTAAGCAAACAATATTTTAAAAATAATAATTTTACAATTTATGGATTAAAAAATTATAACCACATGAAATAAAGAAACTGATTAATTGCGCCGTTAAAAGAACGTCTATGTAGAATTGAATAAATGTTTATTCATTTTTTATTCCTCGTTCGATAATTTCCCTCGTGATTGTTTTCGTCTTAAAATATTGAAAGAATATTGCGCTTTATTATCATTTATTATGCATGTTCAATAATAATAATAATAGTAATAAATTTCCATTTTCCCTCAGGGATTTGTTATTGAAAGTTTGCTGTAAACAAAGGTATATAATAATTGCACAGAAGCATAGAAAAATATTTATGAAATAAAATGTTTGAAAATTAATTACAATAGACTTCCGATAATCCGTCACTCGTGGGAGAAGGGCTATATTGCATAGTAGATTAACCAACAGTATTTATTACCCATGGCATTTTATAAATGCACAGATATAAGTAAACTATTTTTAATAAATATAAAATAAAAATAATAGACCAGGAGGGTGGCTGCACAAACCATCACCTCATCGAGTTCACGGCTGAAATTCCAGGATTAATTAAAACTCGATTTCCATATTAAAATACAACTGGTCTACCAAGCCATATCTTGGTAGAAAACACCTGCAAACCCGATTTTAATGGTTGACTGGTAGGTTTACCATTGTGTTTTCCTGTTCCCATTCTCCCATATTTTCAGACCTTTGGTTGTACGAAACTACAATGATAAACCTACCGATCAACCCCTAAAATCGGGTTTGGAGGTGGTTTCCACCAAGATATGACTTGGCAGGCCAGTTTCATTTTAATATGCTAATATATTTCTGTCTAATCCTGGAATTTCAGCAGTCAACTCGATGATATGATGGTGTGTGCAGCCGGTTCCCGGTCTATAACGTGAAATTAAGAAATATATATAAATATCTTTTTATGTCTAAAACAGATAGATGCATTTCTAATGCTGGGAAACGCTGGAAATTCATAAAATTCAAAGCATCATAACTCAATATTTTTCGGATCTAAAAAAAGTGTTTGTTTGATTGTTTGTTTCGCTTTCCCGGAGAATGTTTTTTCTTCTGAAAATAAAATAGGATCCAGCAACTATAAAACATAACTATAACTACTACACACTTCATTTTCAATACATAACATGCCATAGTTAATCTCAATGACGCATACCAATTTCATGGCAATACGAGTTACGTGAGTTAGAGCACAGACAGACAGGCAAACCGAATTCATAAGCACTTTTAAACTATGTTAGTGTTAAAAAGCCGCTCTCCTAATCCCATTTATCATCTATCTATATGCAAAGTTTCAAAGAAATTATTTCATTCACCTTTTTTTTTAGCGTTTCGTTCATCTGACGAAACCCTATTCGTCTCACTCCTATGTCTGTGTTTGTCTGTCCGTCCGTCAGACAGCTCGTTTTGAGAAACTGTGTAAGTTTGTGACTTAAAGTTTTGCATACTTATAGATGGATACCTGCCATCACACGACAAAACATAAAATTTTGAAAATTTTCTAATTAACGTATGTTATTAATTAAAAATTCCAAATAAAAGAATGGAAATTTTCATAATTAAACCAAAGCATTAATTTTAACCAAAGAGCAAAGATTTTTTTCAGAAATGCAAAAATAGGGGGGAGGTTTGCCCCAAATTTCGGCGGGGTACCATGGCGATATAGGATCAGAAGTTTTCAAACACATCCTTATCTTAAGATGTACTGAACCTAAAAACGCGAAATCTCGTACCACACACACACACAAAAAAAATTCTTTTTCTGAATTTAAAATGTTTTTCAGAAATTCGAAGTAGAAATCGAAATATCCATTAAAAATCGATTTATATAAATTCATTTAATTTTCTTTTAAAGACAATGACATCGCGCAGATGTTTTTCACATTCCTACCCCGACAGTTGGTCGCCGGGGGATAGTAAGATTGTTTGACGGCCTATTTTTTTTTTTTTTTTTTTCAAATATTGCATTGATAGATTTAATATTTATGCATTTATGCATCTATGCCTATTGTTTTATGCTGATTCAGAATATGTAATGTTCGTTAAAATCGGATAATTAGAAGCTTAGGAATTAATTATTATTTAATTAATTGGATTGCAGAAACAAAATTCCTATGAAAGCATGAATTTAAAAGACAAACTCCTTGTCGAGAAGGAAAATCGCAGATCCTTTTTAGAATGGGATTGTTTCGCATATCATAAAAGTTTTTCTGATACTGCATTAATAGATTTTAAATTTGGTCTTTTGTGCCTATTTTTTAACGCTGATTCAGAATATACTCGTATAATATTCGTAAAAATCGATTAATTTTTTTAAATCAGAAAATCGATCTTTAAAAAGATGAACAAATGCTTTTCAACAGTTTATTTAAATCTGAGCTTTTTTCCACTAATTTTCATTATTTTACGTCCAATTTTTTATTAACACGTTCACGCCGGCGTGCACCACCGGTGGATCACGCTTGAGTGTCCCATCGGGTGGCATGCATCACCGGTGGGTCATACTTGACTGTCGCATCAGGCGGCGTGCATCACCGGTGGGTCACACTCCACTGTTAAATAGAAGGCGTGCACAACAGGTGGGTCACACTCGACAATGCCATAGACGGCGTGCACTACAGGCGGGTTACACTTGGATATTCGAAAATTAAGTAATAAAAACTATTCAATATTATAAACTTAATACATTTACGACGGGAAACGAGAATTCTCGTTTTCATTCAAAAGATATCATTAACTAAGGGCGTGGCTTCTACCTTACAGAAAATGCCTTTATATCATGTTGCCCATATTTCTCTAGATTGTACGACATTTTATATTAAATTCGTACATATGTAGTCAATAAAATCATGTCTAAGTAATTTGCTTACTCCTTAGGAACTTTCAGACATTCACAATAAACTCTGCTTGTTATATTGGAATTCAATTCGATAATATGAGAGGGGCGTGTCATTACATACAGTGTCGGAATAAGCGAAAATACCGCGCCGCCAGATGAAGCAAAACATGCATTCGAGCGCCGCCTCACAGCGAAAAACATGAATATTGGCGCCGACGTTAACGTGTTAATGGTATATAAAATTATAAAAAATAGGACATGTGTTATGATAAAAACTAGCGGATTTCGCCAGCTATCGGACTGTTTTTGTTATATTTGTTAAAATTGAGAATAGCAATCAAGTCATTGATTTTAAAATTTCAGGAATTTTATAAAAACACATGGGAATTTTAGGGAGTAGAATCCTTCGGGCTCTAACTTGTGTATTTTAAGCATTTTTTCTTAACTCAAACCCTAATTAAGCTACAGCGAGATTCGACCTCATTTGAACGCTTGATCGAAGGAGAATATCTCGGCGTGCCCGGCATCTTGGTGAGGTCTGCTTTGACCCCAGACAATCAGGAAGCGTCCTCCCCCCTGATTGACTGGAATTAAACAAGCAATTAAAGATGAAAAAAGCAATTAATAATAATCTGTCATATAACATACCAGAAATATGGTTAAAGCTTTTAAACATTGCAAAAGGAGCGTAAACTTGAATGTAACGTTTTAGGGGACAACACCAACCCCTCAATTGAATAGACTCACCTTGCTGCCCAATGGAGAACGGAGAAAGCAAATGATTCAGTATGAAATCAAAGTAGCCCAGAAGATGATCACGTTGTGATCGAAAGTACTCGGCGAATTATATTGAAGTTTTAAGTTTTTTATCTGATTTTATGTAGTAACAACTTTTACACATCGTAATACGCTTAAAAAATTAAATGCACCTTTTTAGTAGGATTACTTGATTTTATTTTGATTTAGTCCAAGGTGAATGTGACATTCCAGTGATATATATATACACTATATGGCCATTAATGATCCGTAACTTTCAATTTTAGATAATTTGTCGAATAGTTAGAAATATACTTGTCGGATTCTTCTGGAATTTCAGGATTAAAAAGAACAGGTATGACCTCATATTTATCAATGTCGATTTGACAAGAGGGACAATTTAGGGGGCAACAAAAAAATCAAAGAAAACAAATAACTACATGGGATCACCCAGTAAAATAAATTACACGAAATGATCTATTTCTACAGAATATAAATAAACAGACATTGTGCAATATGTGTATTCATTTGTGTAAGAATAGCACGTATATTAATAGAGATATAGCGATTAAAAAAAAAATCTTGCATGTTTTTTGCTTATAACATGCAGGGTTTTCAACCAAATGTAACGCCAGTTTCAGAAAAATTGACAAAATGTAGTAGACACAATATAGTGCAACTGGAATATAAATATATTAAGTATTTTGGGGAATATAAGCAGTTGTATGAAATAACTTTTATCTGCGCTTGCGCGAACGATAATAAGAATCCTTTTACATAATTTAACAGTCAACTCTATGGAGCAACTTATTAAAAAATCCAGTCAAATATCGTAAAAATTCAGAAAGATATCGGCGTTAAAGTGAGCTATTTTTTAGTTGCTTGCTAAAACTAGCTGAATGATAAGGGATTGTCCACAAGTCTTCAATTTTAATTTAAAATTTTTCTTAATTTTCATTTTTTATTGATGCTTTAGTTCTTCTTGGATAACCACCAGAACGAACCTGTACCATGATAAAAAGAAGTATCAAAATGGAAGCTTTTTTTTCAAATCCACTCGTTGATACTCACTAAATACTAAATTTTTTCTGAAAGTCAATTAATAAAAAATGACAATTTGAGGAAAATCCCTTATCATTCAGTTACTTTTAGAGAACAACTAAAAATTTGCCCACTCTAATGCCGATATCTTTCTGAATTTTTACGATATTTGACTGGATTGTTTTAATAAATTGCTCCATGGAGTCGACTATTAAATTAGGTAAAATTATCCTTGTTATCATTCGCGCATGTGCAGATAAAAATTATTTCATGTCACTGCTCATATTTCCTAAAATATTTAATATATTTATATTCCAATTGTACTATATTGTTTTTACTATATTTTGTGAAATTTTCTGAAACCGGCGTTAAATTTGGTTGAAAACCCAGCATGTTATACGCAAAAAACATGCAAGAATTTTTTAATTTTTTTTTAAATATATCGCTATATCTCTATTAATATACGTGCTATTCTTACATAAATGAATACACATATTGCACAATGCCTGTTTATTTATATTCTGTAGCGATAGATTATTTCGTGCATTTTATTTTACATGGTGATCCCAAGTATTATTTTTTTCCTTTGATTTTTTGTTTGCCCCCTAATTGTCGCCCTTATCAATTCGACATCGCTAAATATGAGGTCATACTTGTTCTTTTTAATCCTGAAATTCCAGAAGAATCTGTCTAGTATATTTCTAAATATTCGACAAAATGTCTAAAATTGAAAGTTGCCGGTCATTAATGGCCATATAGGGTATTTCGTATATAAATTTTGTGCTATGCGTGATTTTGAAATATCAGAAATATTACTATGAATAAATAATACCACGTAATAAAATAATATTGAAATATTATGAAATATATTCTTTTTATCTTTTTAAAAAGCATATAAAAAATTTACAAAAGTTTTAAGTATTTTACAAATTCTTTTTTAGTAGAAATAATGTAACAATTATTATTATTTTTTTTTACGTAAAAACTTATGCTAATTAAATTAATGGCAAGTCCAATATTATATGCAGTTCCAAATAACAAAATATATTATTTCTAAATCAGAATTTAAAATTAAAAAGACATTTAAAATGAGATATTTAATAAAATAAAAAACGTCAATCGAAAATCAATGTGAATTATGCGCAGTTTTGATTTGCAAGTAAATGCTTACTAGATCTGGGGAGGGAGGGGGGCGGAAATAGATTTTTTCATGTGGCATATCGTTTAAAAGCTCTTGTCCTATATATTACTAAGCACCCACTATCCTCCCTCTTAACTTATTTTTTACCACTAGAGAACGTTTTAAAGTTTGAATTTATTAATTAGAGGAAATGTGTTCTTGATTAAAGAATTTTATTAAAGGATTAGGTGTTTCGATGTTTTAAAAGGAATATTAAACGAAACCCGCCCACGGTAGGTGATTTACCGATTCTAGCTGGCCAAAATTACTTTGGCGTCAATATAGTCGCATTGCCATGAAATTGAAAAATGTTGTTGATATTCACTATTGAGTGTCAGGTATTGCAAAATGTAGCGTATGATGTGGCATTCATCTTCCATATACAGGGGCACGCAAAATAAATCAGTTATATTTTTCTCTGTATGAAGAATAATTGATGGAAGTACGTTTTCAGTTGTGGAACACTTTTTTAAATTATAAAAATTGCATACTATATAGTGTGTATAAATTCTATAAATCATATACAAGACTGCACAAAACATCTGAAGTGCATTTCAGTTTATTGACGGATATTGCTAACGAGGAGTTTTTAACTCTGCTATGCGTTCACTAACTATTCTATATTTTAGCACATTGTGAATTATATAATAAATCTATAGTTCATATACAGGGATATACAAAATTTTCAGCTATTTTTTTACTTTGGTTGAAATTGTGCTTTCAAACGTGTTATATGTTTTACAAATTATTACTTAGATATTGTTTTTCACGTTATTAAGCTATGAAGTTTTATTATAGTAGTCCGAATGCGCTGAAAAATGTTTCATAATCTGATTGACGCATGATTTTACGTTCTTCTTGATAATTTTAATGATACATTCTTAACCTTATGTAAGCTAAAGTGATAAAACTATTTTTGTATTATTATAACAAATCCTAAAATTTCTTTTTCTAAAATTTACACTGTAAAAAATATACTGCCAGTTTTCCGGTAGGAATCGGAAAAATAGTTGCCCTTATCGTACCGGAATAATTTCCGACCCAGCTCGGAATAAAATCCGTAAAAATAAGGAAATAGTCAGTAAAACGGTATTTTACGGATTTTATTCCGATTTTACGGATTTTATTCCGAGCTGGGTTGGAAATTATTCCGGTACGATAATGGCAACTATTTTTCCGATTTCTACCGGAAAACTGGCATTATTTTTTTAACAGTGTAAGATATGGGGCAGACATTCAACAGCTTTAACGACATTTGCTGTTTTATATATTCTGTTCTATATTTACATTTATCTCTACACAGAGGGACTTTATGTAATGAGAATCATAAGATATCATAAGAAAATGCCTACATTATGTTTTGCATTGTATCAAATTTGAGTTTGGATAATTTGTCTGGATCTATTTGTAACCACTCGAAATTTGCAGCCAAGTAATATATTTTAAATCATTTTGTCCTGAGATATTTACATACAACTGGCAATTTTTGTCCAGATTTCGTCATAAATTTAAACATTTCGCTCTTGCAAAACTTCATGTGTCCTTCATTGTAATTTCCCTCTGTAAGCAAACACTGTAAAAAAAAATCCGATCAGTCTTCCCGTAGGAATCGGAAAAATAGTTGCCCTTAGCATACCGGAAAATTTTCTGACCCAGCTCGGAATAAAATCCGTAAAAAAAAGGAAATAGTCAATAAAACGGTATTTTACGGATTTTATTCTGAGCTGGGTCGGAAATTTTTCCGGTACGATATTTTTCCAATTCCTACAGGAAAACTGGTCGTATTTTTTTACAGTGAAACACATTCAACCAAATTCAGATTTTCGTTAAATTTTAAATCTTGTTGCCGTTGCATAATGGTGCAAAAATTTATTTATGTGACTAACTTAAATTCTGCTGTCTTTGATAAAAAGAAAACTTGAACTAAAATTTCCAAAAAAAATTATTGAGACTTAATACGCTAAAAACAATTCTAAAAACTGGGAGGGCACCTACGGGCAGACAAATTAAATTGGAACGAAATGGTAATAATCTAAACTATTTAATCATATCAAAAATTGAGCTTAATCGTGCTTTATCATATAGCTTTCTCTATATTAAAATGGAAAAATTCTAAAAAAAAAAAAAAAAAAAAAATTACAGAGTTTTTTGCGACATTAAATATGAAATAACAGCTGATTTGTGCAAACTTTATGCACATAAATCCGATAAAATAAAGTCCATAATTTATTTGGAAGCGTCCATAATCGAGCAAGCTTCAAGTAATATATTAAAGAACTATACTCAAATTGATTGATTCATTCCCAACTAAGAAGCACCTACTTTGCGCTAGCCTATGGACCATAATATTATATTTATATCAAAACCAATAGCAGGGTACAACGCCCTAACTATTAAGCTATAACAGGCAAAAAATAAATTATGCTAGGATAAACTTTTAAAAATTGATTTTTGGCCAGTTGGAATCGATAAATCACCCACCGTCTGCCGTGCGTCCTGTGATCGCACTTACCCACTTGTTTTTATTATTTTACGAGAGAAAATACTTTTGCTTGAAAATGCTTGAAAATTATTTAAAAATCATACAAACAACAGTAAATTGAGTTTTCTAACAAATTTAATTTGAAAGTCATTTTTTTCCCTGTTCGATGATGTAACAAATGAAATTAATGGGATATTTAGAAGAGAATAAATCTGCGAATAAAGAGAAAGCGACAACGTACAATTTCACTACCATTGTTAAGATGTCAGCGTCAGTGTCACACGTGCTTTTTTTTTTTTTTTTTTTTTTTTTTTTTTTTTTTTTTTTTTTTGCTTTGGAACTTAGACACTCTGTATAATAATCTGCGTGAACTAGTGTACAATTTCTATAACAACCAAAGTAGAAACACTCGGTCTTAAAAAATTTCTACTTCTTTCATATTTTTCAAAGATTATTTACAGACTAACCTTGAAAAAAATATACGTAATCTTAAAGGTGGCTAAAACGTGACTTTCATAAATATATTTAAACTACTATTCTTCCATTGAAAAAAGAAAAAAAAAAAAAAAAACATTTTTTTTCAAAACATAACAAATGTACTCAAACCAGTAACTTTTTTTTTTTTTCAAAATTTGTTTCTATTAGTTTATAAAAATAACTTTTTTTTTTTTTATTTCTTTAAGAGCTTGTTTACGGCAAATACTGTTGCGATGCGTTTCCATGGCAACGCTGACGTCAGTGAAAGAACGCAAAATGCTTCTCTTAGCTACTTGCGTTTGGAGAAATAATTAATTTGGTTTCGTAGATTCATCCGCTGAATTGCAAGAAAACTGCCTAAGAAAATTAAAAAATATACTCATCGGGTTTAAATTTTAAACCACTTTTTGAATTTATCTTTATTTTATTATAATTATTTTTATTTACACTAGTTAGGTGCGTTCGTAATTATATAAATACGTAGCACCTATAGTCGTCGTTCAGTCCGTCTGTCTGTCCGTCCGCATATAACAGAGCAAAAACTACCCGACCGAATGATCTGAAATTTTTAATATATAATTGCTGCAAAATTTTGTCGAGCCATTTCCAATTTTATGAAAATCGGATGTATAGTTTAATTACAGGGACAGTCAAAAGTTTTTCTTTACATTACGGCCAATGGGAAAAATTATTGCAAGTGAATTTTAATGATGTTACAGACTTCCGAATGGTCTGAAATTTTTAATATATAATTGCTGCAAAATTTTGTCGAGCCATTTCCAATTTTATGAAAATCGGATGTATAGTTTAATTACAGGGACACCCAAAAGATTTCCGTTACATTACGGCCAATGGGAAAAAATTATAGCAAATGCATTTTAATGATTTTGCAGCCTTCCGAATGGTCTGAAATTTTTAATGTATAATTGCTGCAAAATTTTGTTGAGCCATTTCAAATTTTATGAAAATCGGATGTATAGTTTAATTACAGGGACACCCAAAAGTTTTCCGTTACATTATGGCCAATGGGAAAAAATTATTGCAAATGCATTTTAATGATTTTACAGCCTTCCGAATGGTCTGAAATTTTAAATATATAATTGCTGCAAAATTTTGTCGAGCCATTTCAAATTTTATGAAAATCGAATGTATAGTTTAATTACAGGGACAGTCAAAAGTTTTCCGTTACATTACGGGGAATGGGGAAAAATTATTGTAAGTGCATTTTAATGATGTTACAGGCTATGCACTTATGAAGCGCAAAAAATATATATTCAGTACAATATGGGGTGCAAAAAATAATTATAAAACTAGTTATAGTACGAACGCACCTCATTTGCCACGTTTGACGAGCAATTTCCAACTTGTTTTTAAATTGTAAGAGTATAATATATGTGTGTTTACTTGCAAATGAAAACTGTACATGATTGACATTTGCAGAGATGAAAAACTTACACAAAGCTTGAAATCCTGCTAGAACTAATTTTATTATGTGATATTAATTTGTTTTTCATTTTATTAAATATCTGATTTTAAATGTCTTTTTAATTTTAAATTCGGCTTTAGAAGTAATATGTTTTGTTATTTGAAACTGGACATAACATTTGGCTTGCCATTTATTTAATTAGCATAAGTTTTTATTTAAAAAAAAATTACATTAATTTTACCAAAAAAGAATTTGTAAAATACATAAAACTTTTCTAAATTTATTTGTGCTATTTAAAAAGAGAAAAAGTAATGCATCATATTTCATCATATTTCATAATTATTTTGTTAACGTGATATTATTTTTACATAGTAACATTTCTGGTATTTCAAAATCATACATGCATACAATGTATATATGAAATATATATACCACTGGAATGTCACATTCATCTTGGACTAAATCAAATTCAAATCCAGTAATATTACTAAAAAAGTGCATTTAATTCTTTAAGGTACATATGTAAAAATAATATAATAATATAAACAACTAGCAAACCCCGCGGCTTTGCTCGCGTAATATTTGAAATATGCCAAGTGATATTTATATGTCTAATTTTTATTAAAAGGTACCAACTAAATTTTTATTTTATTAAAAGGTAATATTTTATTTTATTAAAAGTTTTTTGTATTAAAAGGTACTTATTACTTTTAGGAATAATTCAAAAATTACTATTTAAAACACAGTTTGATTAAACATCATTATTACAGTGCAATGGCAGAAATGAGACTTAAATTAATAAAATGAAATAAAACTAAATAAATGATAATTTAGAAAATATTTTGAAACTTTTATCCTCAATTAATACGCTCATTTCAGTATTCATTTGAAGTTTTGAATTTTTTAGAAACCATCTTCTTACATCTTAAAATTAACCATCATGTCAAATTCCAAGTCCTACCACCTCTCTCAACAAAAAGGGCTATGTTGAAACAGGAACTGTCACCATTAATTTGCTAACATTAATTTTGAAATCGGTTTGTTATTTCCTAATATTCCACAGAAACGTAATTTAAAAAGCTTTTAAAGCCCTTTTTTAGAACGTTTGTTGTTCCTGTGAACCCCAGGTGGTAGAATCACGGCCATAAAATATAGCCTGTGTAGGATCAGAGACTGTTACCATTGATTCGCAACCATTACTTTTATAATCGGTTTATATTCCCTGAAATTGCATAGAATCGTAATTTAGAACTTTTTTAGAATTCTTTTCGCACCTCCCCTTCGCTTCACCCCTTTTTAATTCGAATTTATTTTCGACGTTCCTTCGAGGGCATTTATGTTTTATAAGTAACTACCATGTCATATTTAAAGTTTCTAGCCTTTTCAGTATCACAGAAATCGCAATTTAGAAAGTTTTTAGCTCCTGTAACCCTCTGGTAGTAGTGGAACAGACATAAAATATAGCTTATGTTTGAGCAAGTTCTATCACCAAAATTTGTCATCATTATTTTTTTATCGGTTTGGTAATTCTTAAGTTTGCTTAAAAATTGTAATTTATAACGCTTTTCACTCACTTCATTTTTTTAAATTTGGAATTAACTTTCGACTGTTCTTAGAAAGCAGTTGCATCTTGTAAGTAAATACCATGCCATACTTCAAAGTGTTAGACCTCTCAGTTGTGCAAAAAACGCAAATTGGAACATGTTTTGCTTTTCAACCCTCAGATGGTAGTGATAGCAACATAAAATATAACCTATGTTAACCTATTAACAGGGACTGTCACCATTGATTTGCGACCATTACTTCTGAAATAGCTTTGGTATTTCCTTAGATTGAGCAGAAATCGCAATTTAGAACGTTTTTAGGACGCTTTTCGCGCATTTTCACCCCTTTTTAAATTTCCAATTTTTTCGAAACTGTTCTTAAAGATAATTTATATCTAATATGTACCTTGCCTAATTTTAAGTTGCTAGCCCCTACCGATCACAAAAATCGATATTTAGAACGCTTTTTTGCTCCTGCAACGTCTTGGTGATAGTGATACCAACATAAAATAGCGTCTATGTTAGAGCAGAGGCTATCAGCATCAATTTCCTACCATTACGTTTGAAATCAGATTAATTCTTCCTGAGGTATCACTGACAAATCGGCATTTAGAACGTTTTTAGAACGCTTTTTCAGCATTTTGCTCCTGCATCTCCTCTGTGGTAGTGGAAACAGATATAAAATATAGCCTATCTTGGAGCGAGATCTGTCAGCATAATTTTTACACCATTATATTTTAAATCGGTTCAGTAATTCCTGAGATTGCATAGGAATCGCAATTTAGAAAGTTTTTACAACACTTTTTGCGCATTTTGACCCCCTTTTAAATTTCGATTTTTTTTAGGAAATGTCCTTGGAGATCATTGATATCTTATAACTAACTACCATTCCAAATTTCACGATTATAGGCCCTTCCGTAACGCAAAAGCCGCAATTTAGAACGTTTTTCCCCTGCACCCCCTTTGGGGTAGTTTCATTGACATAAAACATGTTGCCTATGTTGCAGCAAGGGTTGTCACCGTCATTTTGACGCCATTATTTTTTAAATCGGTTTGGTATTTCCTGAAATTGTGTAGAAACCACCATTTAGAACGTTTTTTAGAACGCTTTTCGCGCATTTTCACCCCTTTTAAATTTCGAATCGTTTAAGAACTGTTCTTAGAAATCCTTTATACCTAATAAGTAGCTAATATTTCAAATTTCATATTTCTAGGCCCTTCGGTAACGCAAAAATCGTTTTTTTAGAACTTTTTTTTGCTCCTGCACCCCCTTTCGGGTAGTGGCACCGACATAAAACGTAGCCTATGTTGGAGCAAGGGTTGTCACACTGTAAAAAAAATTCCGCAACGTTCCTGGGAAAAAATGGGCAGCTGAGTTGCTCATTATTTCCAAGAAACATTTCTTGAAAATGACTGGAACTTTACTGTATATGTTAAAAACTTTCTACAGAAATGCCAGTAAGTTTCCTGCGAAATACCAGGAATATTTCTGTTGACAGCAAAACATTACTGACATTTCACAGCATGCGGGATCCGCAGACGATTTTTACATTTCCAGTTGACAATTTTCGCTTTATTTTCATTATTTGTTAGAATGAAAAAATATTTTGAAATTGACATCAAAATTATTATTTATAATTTACACGAAAAAATAAATTTTCAGTTAAAATTCAATAAAGTAAATATATATGTGATATATTGTTTCTGAACTTTGCTTAAAATATAAAAATATATAAATGTAAATAATAATTAGAAAAAAAATCAAGACATAAAATATTTTGGATTTTCGTCAGTAATTATGTTAGTTTACAAGTTAGATAAAATACATATAAATTTTCATGAAAAAAAAAACCTAAACGTAATTGTATATTTTTTCCGAAAATAAAAAGAAATTCAAATTTGCAGCAATTCAAAGTGTCAAATATATGTCAAATTTAAATCAAATTGTAATAAAGTGTTAAAATATAAAATTAATTAAAAAAGAAAAAAAAGTCAAGAGGTAGCATCGAACTCGGGCCGTACGGGTGGCGTGCGAGCTTTCTGCGTCCACACCACGAAAGACACGTTGAGAGCTGCAAACTAATCGGTATTTGAAACGTATGCTAAAACTCGGCATCTAATTTCTGAAAATCTAAGGCCCATTTGAAGAAGTCCTTTCACAAGAATAATTAGAGATAAGAAATCTAAAACATACTTTAAATTAATCAAAATCGGTGAGAATCATATTTGATGGTCCCCTGGTTAATGGAGATCCAAATAATAGGTGTATTTTTTTATACAGTCTCCTCCTTGAAGATTCCACAGAGTACGAGAGATACAACGAGAGATACGACGAGAGATACGAGAGAACAAGTACGAGAGATAAACTCTTAGCGATGTCACAGAGGTATTGTATTTTCATCTGAATTGTCTTGACAATAGAGACGTAAAGGATTATGTCGTCTATTGATTTATTTGCATTCCATATTGATTTTTTTACATTCATTTAAGGAATTCGTTTTCGACACTCGCGCGCGAGCAACGGATTATAGCAAAAAAATAATAAATGGCGGCCGCAGCGTTTTGCTGTTTCCAACTTTTGTTCAGGAACGTTTCAGATAAGAAAACCAGAATTTCACAGGAAAGAGCTAAATTATTCTGAAAACCTGAGAAAAGGCGAAACGTTCCTGGATTTTACATGGAACGTTACCATTTTTTTTTACAGTGCACCGTCATTTTGACACCCTTATTTTGACACCATTATTTTAGGTAGCTTTCTTTACAAAAAGCTACCTATTGCAGCCGTTCGGAGGAAAGCGATTTCAAAAAAATTTGGTATATTTTCATCGATCATGACTCCCAGACCCCGAAACCACCCTCCGTTCAAAATTGATATATATATATATATATCTGACCTATGTCACACTGTAACTCTCGTATTTATGAACCGATTTGGATGTAATTCGGTGTGTACATAGTACATATCAATGTCCCGACCGAGTTCGTTGGCCAGCTTCATCCGCCATTTTGTTTCAAAATGGCGGCCATTTAAAAATTTTAAAAAAATTTAAAATTTAAAATGTGGTACCAAAAAATAGAAAATGGGAAAATATTTTTTCATTATTTATTTGACCTTTATACAAAGACTCCGTAGCAGTTTTTGTTTCGTCTATATCTTAAAAAATGGCTGAGTTATAGCATTTTGAATTTCTAGCGAAACTGACATTTTGAAACGTCCTGAATTTTGTCACGCGATAAAAGGCGTATTTATGAACCGATTTGGATGTAACTTCGTTTATACATAGTACAGACCAATGTCTCGACCGAGCTCGTTGGCCAGCTTCATCCGCCATTTTGTTTAAAAATGGCGGCCATTTAAAATTTTAAGAAAAATTTAAATTTGAAATGTGGTACCAAAAAATTGAAAATTGAAGAAAAAAAATTTTCTTATGTGTTTGACCTCGATAAAAAGATTCGGGAGCAGTTTTTGTTTTGTCTATATCTTAAAAAATGGCTGAGTTATAGCATTTTGAATTTCTATTGAGGCTGACATTTTGAAACGCCCTGATTTTTGTCACGCGATAACAGGCGTATTTATGAACCGATTTGAATGTAACTTCGTCTGTACGTAGTACATACCAATGTTTCGACCGAGTTTGTTGGCCAGCTTCATTCGCCATCTTGTTTCAAAAGAGTTGCCATTTAAAAAAAAAAAAATGTAATTTAAAATTTAAAATGAGGTATTAAAAAATTGGAAAATGAAAAAGATTTTTTTATGTGTTTGGCCTTGATACAAAGATTCTGGAGCAGTTTTTGCTTCTGAAAATTTGTTCTTTTGTTTATATCTTAAAAAGTGGTTGAATTATAGCACTTTGAATTTCTATCATGGCTAACACTTTGAAACGATCTTGTATTTGTCTCGCGATACCACACGTATTCGCCTATTTCGATGGAAGAAGGCATGTGGATAGTATACATCAATATCTCGACCAAGTTCGCTGGCCAGCTTCATCAGCCATCTTGTTTCAAAATGGCGGCCATTAAATTAAAAATATATATATATTTAAAGTGAGGTGCAAAAAAATTAGAAATTGAAAAAGGTTTCTTTCTTAAGTATTTGACCTTGATATAAGGATTCAGGAGCACTTTTTGTTTGTCGTTATCTTAAAAAATCGCTCAGATATAGCAGTTTCAATTTCTAACGTGGGTGACATTTTAAAAAATCTGATTTTTTGCCTGCAACAGCACTCGTATGTATCAACCGATTCCGATGTGAGTGAGCATGTGCACAGCAGTTACTAAGGTCTCGACCAAGTTCACTGGTTAGCCTCATCCACCATGTTGTCTTAAAATGGCAGGCACTTTAAGAAATCGCCGAATTTGGCAGCGAAATATAAGTTACTTTAAATAAAAGCAGCTTGGGTTAAGCTGACTAATTTTGCGAAATTCTCATTCATAATGATTTAGTATTGATAAAAATTAGTATTGAATCTCCTACATTCGGTTTTCACTTAATTGAGCTTCGTGTGTTTGAATAATATAAATTGGCTTTTTTAAAATAAGGAATATGAAAGCTACCTCTTCCTCCCGGCACTGGCCGGAAGGACATTTTTAAATCGAATTGGTATTTCCTGAGATTGTGTAAAAACCACCATTTAGAACGTTTTTTAGAACGATTTTCGCGCATTTTCACCCCTTTTAAATTTCGAATTGTTTAAGAACTGTTCTTAGACATCATTTATATCTTATAAGTAACTAATATTCAAAATTTCATATTTCTAGGCCCTTCAGTAACGCTAAAATCGCATTTTTAGAACGTGTTTTTGCTCCTGCACCCCCTTTGGGGTAGTGGCACCGACATAAAACATAGCCTATGTTGGAGCAAGGGTTGTCACCGTCATTTTGACACCCTTATTTTGACACCATTATTTTTTAAATCGATTTGGTATTTCCTGAGATTGTGTAAAAACCACCATTTAGAACGTTTTTTAGAACGATTTTTGCGCATTTTCACCCCTTTTAAATTTCGAATTGTTTAAGAACTGTTCTTAGACATCATTTATATCTTATAAGTAACTAATATTCAAAATTTCATATGTCTAGGCCCTTCAGTAACGCTAAAATCGCATTTTTAGAACGTGTTTTTGCTCCTGCACCACCTTTGGGGTAGTGACACCGACATAAAACATAGCCTATCTTGGAGCAAGCGTTGTCACCATCATTTTGACACCAATATTTTTTAAATCGGTTTGGTATTTCCTGAGATTGTGTAGAAACTACCATTTAGAACGTTTTTTAGAACGCTTTTTGTGCATTTTCACCCCTTTAAAATTTCGAATTGTTTAAGAACTGTTCTTAGACATCATTTATATCTTATAAGTAACTAATATTCAAAATTTCATATTTCTAGGCCCTTCAGTAACGCTAAAATCGCATTTTTAGAACGTTTTTTGCTCCTGTACCCCCTTTGGAGTAGTGACACCGACATAAAACATAGCCTATCTTGGAGCAAGTGTTGTCACCATCATTATGACACCAATATTTTTAAAATCAGTTTGGTATTTCCTGAGATTGTGTAGAAACTACCATTTAGAACGTTTTTTAGAACGCTTTTTGTGCATTTTCACCCCTTTAAAATTTCGAATTGTTTAAGAACTGTTCTTAGACATCATTTATATCTTATAAGTAACTAATATTCAAAATTTCATATTTCTAGGCCCTTCAGTAACGCTAAAATCGCATTTTTAGAACGTTTTTTGCTCCTACACCCCTTTTGGATAGTGGCACCGACATAAGATATAGCCTATGTTCTAAGTTGGACTAACACCATCATTTTGATACCATTACTTTTGGAATTGGTCCGGTAGTTCTAGAGCTTACCTCCTACAAATAAACAATTTTTTCCTCTTTATAATAGGAGTATAGATATGTAAAAATTGTTATTACATAAAAACAGTTTTAAAAATTTAAAACTTTAAGTGGACGGTGGACGTTAAAACTTTTTTCTTTAATTTTCATTATAGAAATATAAAATTTTGTGCATATATACATTTCATCACAAGTATATAAAACACATTAAAAGAAATTTCCAATCTTATTATAATTTCAAAATTTTTTAAATAAAATTTTAAAATGCTCCGGCCGTCATAATTTTTTAGATATGTCCTTATGTTGCCTTTTAATCATTATATGTTGCGTTTTAATCATTTAAGACTCTATCACAAACAAATCTAAGAACATATACATCAATTTTTTAATCTCTTGTATAGGTAATTTTTTAGAATTTTTTTTCTGAATTTCATATCAATTTTCATAAAAATTTTGCCTTTTAATACGTTAAAAATCAAATTTAATTATCTTAATGAAGTCGAATTTCAAAATGCATGCTTAGTTTCTTTGTAAGCAATATCAGGACTCCTCCTTATCAATTTCATGAATTTTCATCAAAAATTATGACACCTGGAGCATTTCAAAAATCTAAAACGTTGAAAAGTCAGTTTTGAGAAAAACAAATTTAAAGAACATTATAGGGCCGAGAAATTATTTGAATACAAAATTCAAATGCTTGTAACTTTGTGAAAAATAATCACATCTGCATGCGGTTTTTCGCAAATGGCCCAGAATAAACTGAAGAATAATAATATGCGCAAAAATAATTTTCGATTTTTGAGTCCATTTCTGCTCAAAGAGTATAATACTTTTAATCATAAAGTGATCATCTTTCTGGCTAGTTCGATTACGTACTGAACTCCTTTGCCCTCTCCGTCCTAGAGTCCTGTATCGGGTCGGGTTGGCGCTATATTTTCCCGTTACGGGTCGGTCCGGCTCGGGTCGACTTTAATTTTTTTTTTTTGCTGCTGGTCGGGTTGGATTTTATTGTCTCGGGTTCGGATCGGTTTCGGGTCGGCTTATTTACTCTTGCGGGTCGGGTTCGGGTTGACCCGGTTTTTTAAAAGAATATGGAAAATATTTTTTCCCGTTAAAAGCCGATATAAACCGCAGATCAAAGTTTCACAATTGCAACATGAGTGCCTGTCTGTTTTGTCTTTAGTCATCCTTTCACGAGTCTTCGAAATAACAAGCTAATTTTTACCGTATTTTAAAAGTGCAATACGCAGCAAAACGCTAAATGGTCTTCCCTGTCTAATGTATCAAGCGAATAATTTAATTGTGGTGATACGCGATGCACGGGTTAGACGGGAAATTTTTCAAAATAATAACTGCTGATAAACTAAACCCGTATCTGAAGACATGGATTTCCTTACGCGATCAGAGACATGGAGTCAAAAAGACTTCAATGTTATTTTTCTTTTTTTGTCTTCTGTAAACACCATTGGAATTTTTTTTGGAAACACAATATATTCTGGAAATCATGAATGATAAAAAAACTACTTGACGGTACAGAGGAGATGATTTTATTCAAGGAGAAAAACCACGTGATAATCAGAGCCAAAGAACAACGCGGAGTCATTTTGACTCCCGTCTCCAGTTACGACTAAAGGCAGATGACCACTTGTGTAACACAAGGTGTATCGTTATCAGTGGAACTTTTAAAACCGCAACTAATTTTAAAGCATATTTAAAGATTAGATTTTTAGTTTTATACCATTTACAGTCCTGCATCGGGTCGGGTCAGTGGTTTACTATAGGTGAATATTTAAGAATATAGATTTGTTCATTTTTCTATGTAAAACATAAAAATGGTATTAGAGAATCAGAGGTCTGCAGAGGCCGGAATTTCCAGGTCCGGGAACGTCTCATCCCGTGTAAAACATTAAAGTTCGACCATAGCCCGACACGGCCCGTTTATAATTTGATAGACTTCGTCTAAATATTTATATGGGGCCGGTAGATCCGCTTAATTGTAGTTATCGTCCCGGCCTGGCAGAGCCGTTCAATTTTTTTGCCGGCCCGGCCTGTTTATTTTGTTTATAAGCCCGGCCCGTTGAAAAAACTGTCCTAATAAAGCGGCCTGACCAGTTTGAAATTTTGCCGCCCGCCGCGGCCCGCGGGCCGGTCCGGTGCAGACCTGTATTAGAGATACGATTGTAAATTATTTTTCATACTGGTATTAAAACATGATTTGCTTTCCTTACATTGTGGGTTCGGGTCGGGTTGCGGGTTGAAATACTGCGGGTTCGGCTCGAGTTGCGTGTTGCCTGAAATTATTTTTGCGGGTTCGGGTCGGGTTCCGGGTTGCCGAAAATTATTTTTGGTGGTTCGGGTCGGGTTGCGGGTTGAATTAAAATGGAATTTGCGGGTTCGAGTCGCGTAGAACCCAACCCGCGCAGGACTCTACTCCGTCTTTGGTTGGACGGTAAGGAGTGTATTCTATTGAGAGGCGCGGGGTTGTTCCCTAAAACGTTACTTGCAAGCTTACTCTCATTCCTCAACGTTTAAAACCTTTAATCATATTTCTGATATGTTATATGACAGATTTTCATTAATTGCTTTTTTTCCATTGATTAAAATTTCTATTGATTCTTTTATTAATGAGATACGATAACAGGGCTTAGAAATAATCGTTCTTGCTTTATTAAAACATATATTTAAATTTTGCTTTTGGTTAAACATTGAAAACGTTGTGGCTTGTCTATTAAATTTGATATCCCTTATGCGTTCTTTCAACCTGTCTTTAAACTTTTGTCCAGTCATTCCAATAGATATATTCCAATAGACTCCTTACTTTCCAACCGAGGACGAAGAGAGGAAAGGAGTTCAGTACGTAATCGAACCAGCCCTGAAGATGATCATGTTGTGATCGAAAGTACTCGGCGAATGGTATTAAAATTTTAAATTTTCAAAACTGTTTTTATGTAGCAACAACTTTTACATATTGTGACATCCTTAAAGAATTAAATGCACCTTTTTAGAAAGATTACTTGATTTTATTATGATCATGCATAGCATTTTGTAAAAGTATTATTTAATTACTTATTACAAATACTTGCTACAATATAAATCATTTATACTTGACGTGATGGATACTAAATGACTCAGTTATTTTTTTTACTGATTCATACTTTATTTTTACCTTGATTCAATAAAATTTCTACTATGCCTTTGAAAATCGTTTTTAATTGAAAAATCTTAATTTATTTTTTACATTGTATTTTTTCTTAAATTGACCACCAACATTTTTGGCACTTTCTTAATAGCCACATGCCATCTGTCCATTATGAAAGATACCAACTTTCGTGTTCTAATTCTTTTAATATTGAATTTGATTCGTGATTATTTCAATGTGAAGTTTGGTTCGTGATTATTTAAATATCTAATTCGATTCGTGATTATTTCATTGAGAAGTTCGCGTAGTTTGTTACATATAGGTTAAATTTACCTTTTAATTATTCATTTATGTATGAATTTTCAGTTTCGCTTAGCAATTTCCTTATAGAATAATGCACGAAAACAAACAAATGCAGGAATATTTATATCATTTTAAGTGGTTATTCTTCCGTACTTAGATTGCAAGCAGATTTCAAAATATTAGTTCTTCAGCATTATTTTAAAGCAAACAAACAAACAAAAAAATCGGTAAACTGAGACACAATTTTCAAACGAACTGTATTCAGAAATACTTTCTTTTTAGTTAATGATGTAAAAATTGAAATTGTACGATGTTTAGAGGTTAAATAATTGAAGTTAAGGGGCCGTTCACAAATGATATCATGCTTGGAGGGGTGGGGGAGGGGGTTCGTTAAATTGTGACTTTTTGCCACAAGAGTGTGGGAGGGAGGTAAGAAGAAATGGGACATCAGACATTTTGATTAAAAGAAACAAAAATTAAAAATCTGCTGATTAAATTTTGAAGTTATCGTGTTGACTCTAGAAAAAAAGGGCCGCAGGGCGGGAATTTTTCAAAAAGGGGACACTATTCTAAAAAAAAGGGTACAGTTTTTCAAAAAGGGAACACTATTCTAAAATAGGGGCACACTTGTAACTTGTTCACAAAAAATATTTTTAATTGGTTTGTTTAGAGTCCCTAGAATTTGCGATATTTTCCCGGGATCTACTGAATTGCCACAGGGCGCATAGGAAGCGTTAAAAAAGACAGCTGCGCATCGCCGAGCGCATCGGAAAAGTTTAAAGGAGCCGCCGGGCGCACAAAAGAAATAAAAGGGCTGCCGGGCGCATGGGAAGGGTTTAAAAGGGACGCCGGGTGCTGTGTTGTTAAGCCCTGCAACACCCTGCAATAAAATGTTGTTAAGCCCTGCTGAAGCGGCTTAGAGTCAACACTAAAGTTATTTTGAAATTAATGTATTTTGTGTTCATAAAGTAAAGATAAGATTTAAAGCCAAATACATTAAATTCCATTTCAAAATCCAAAACAATACAGTTTTCAATTGCTCTTTCATATTAATATTTTATTACTATTGCATATCAGTTGTTTTTTGTAAACCTTAATCTTATTTCATACAAAATAAGTACACAAATCATTTTTATTGTTATGCTCACAAATGTTATTAAAGCACATATTTGAAGTTTTAAAATAAAATTTGAAATATGGTATGTAATGTAGTGCTTTGTTTCTGAACTGCAAGTTTGTGTTTATGTAATATAGCGTGACATGTGACAAGGAAGGGGGGGGGGGGGAGCGGGTATGGTGAAGTGTGACACTTTGTGACAAAGGGGGGGGGGGTCAAAAATATTGAAAAAAATTGACATCATTTATGGACAGCCCCTAAAACGAAATTTAACGGTTAGGTCATTCCCGCCGTCAATATAAGGGCAGCGTTACTCATAGACATTTACTTTGCTTTCTGAAGTAGATAGTGTATGTTTACTAACTTTTAAATAAATTCAGTTTTTTTTTTTTTTTACACAAACTAATCCATCCATGCGCGGTGAATACAAATGTATGAGTAAGCGAGTGATTTCATTTAAAATAATTAATCTTTATCGACACTTAAATAATCATTATTATTAACCACCGGTTTGCTATTTCTTTCAGGCAACAATTAAAGTATCGTCCCTAAAACATAACGTTTCATTACATAAGCCAACCGTAAAACAAAGCAGATCTATCGTTGTACGATTAAATACTGATAATCTCTACCGCAATTTTTTTAACTTCTAAACATCGCACACTTTCAATTTTTACACTTTCGTACATGGGGAAAAAGGTACTTTTAACTGCAGTTTGTTTGAAAACTGAACCTCAATTTATTTTTTAGATATTAATTTTTTTTGTAATTTTTAATACCACATCTGTAATGGTGTGAATTGAAGTACTCCATTTCAGTAAAAATAAAGGGAAATTAGTTGGAAAATAGCATTTCATTATATATATATATATATTGCCAGTTTCTCATAACAACTGAAAAAAAAAATTGTAATACGAGCTATTTTGAAAAAATATAAATGAATTTCTGATAAAACATGGTTTGCGCCCGTCGGCCTAATCGTTCGGAGTTTTCCGTGGGTTTTTTTTAACCTTGGATTTCCATGCGTAAATACGGGCTAGGTTCCCTTAGAAAGATCCCCACGGAGGGCATTTCCCGTCGGGCTTATATCCCTTATGCAGATAATCGGCCATCATAAAACAGCACACGGTTAAAACATCTATCATTAACTATGCTATTATGTTACATATTTACTATTATTATTTTGTATTATATTGTATTATATTGTATTATTATAGTGTATTATTATTTTGTATTATATACTATTATTATTTTGTTATATATTTACTATGCTATCATTAACGATGTTTAATATGACAAACAAATAAAGGCATATGAGTCATTAGATAGCTAAATTTGTTTGTCAAGTTTACGATATAGTGCTTTTTGCTGGGTTTGTGTATTATTCCTCGGTAATGACTTCCTATGCATACTTTTCTATAGATGTTGTTTAAAGGTAGATCGTAAATGTGGAATTTTTCAGCGGATGCGAATGACGTCATTTTATAAAAAAATAAAAGCGTACATTTTAAGTCTTAAAACTGAAATATGTTTTGTGCTTTCCATATTTATATATATATATTTTTTTTTTCATCGGGGGCGACACTAAATTCTGCTTCCTACTTGCTTTATTTATTTTAACCAGTCTGACGCATAATTAAAATCAGCAAAAGCACTTGATTTTTTACTCTCGTTTTTACTACTTGTATTGTTAAATTTTTATATACTATCAGTTACACGCTTCTCAAAAACGTTTCCTTTTCTTCTTTTTATTATTTCGTCACTCACCATTTCTCTTCTAGCAATCACCATGGCAATAAGAACGTCATCCGAGAAACTCAAAGTAATGCAACAAAGGAATCATCCCCGGAACTTTAATTGAATGTGGAATTCTCCATCTTTACGGAAGAAATGCCTTCGTTACGGCTGCGGATAATCTTCCTCTTTTCCTGATTCTAATTACTTAAACATTTGACGCTTTGAGAGTAAAGCAAAAGATATAGAGTCGCGTGCCATTAGACCATTTGTTACGAAAATTAAATGCATCAGGTAGGTTAATAACAAATTCCCCCTCCAATCAGAAAAGGTCAAACACATATATGAATATTGATAATGTGAGGAAATAATTTAACATTTAGTACGTCTGGTCATATTTAATAACCGTATTCTAAATTATGCGTATACCATTTTGCACATGCTAAAATGGCAACAATGGTTTAAAATTGATGTTCTAAAATTAATTATAATTTATTCAATATTTTTAGAGAGAATTTAAATAAACTAGTGCTAATTTAAGCCTCAGTTTCAGTTTCAGTTTTGCTCATTTATTCACTTAACAACTAAAAAAAAGAAAAAAAATTACAAATAGTTAATGTTTAAAATTTTTCTTATCCAATTAAGAATAAAAAATTACTCATACAATAATTACACAAATTAAATATTTCTAAATTTTGATGAAATTTTATCAAAACATAATCACCATCCGCTATCTCAAATTGAGGATTCAGTTGTAATACCACTTTATAAGTATACATTATAGCCATTAATAACCGGACACTTTCAATTTTAGACATTTTGTCGAATGTTGTAAAATATACTTGTCGGATTTTCTGGAACTTCAGGATTGAAAAGAATGTGTTTTACCTCATATTTATCATCGTCGATTTGATAAGTGGGGCAACTGGGGAGCCAACAAAAAACCAGAGAAAAATAATAATATTTGGGATCATCTTGTAAATTAAAATCCACAAAATGATCTATCGCTATAGCATACAAATATGTGGTTATTAAAGAATATGTGTATTCATTTTTGTAAGAATAGTATATATATTCATGGAACTATAGCGATTTTTTTAACGAGTTCAAAAATTCTTGCATGTTTTCTGCTTATATCATGTAGGGTTTTCAAGCAAATTTAAAGCCAATTTCAGAAAATTTGGCAAAATGTGGTAGAAACAATATGGTGCAATTAGGATATAAATATATTAAACATTTGATGAAATAGAAGCAGTTGTATGAAATATTTTTAATCTGTGCATGCGCGAACGATAACAAAGATTTTTTTTTTCATGTTTTAATAATCAACTCTATCGAACAACTCATATGAAAATCCCAGCCGAATATCGTGAAAATGCAGAAAGATATCGGCGATAGAGCGAGCTGAATTTTAGTTTCTCTATAAAAGCAGCTGAATGATACAGTCATTATGATCAAACATATTCTTTATAATCCTGACGTTTCAAAAGAATCCGAAATGTAGCATATCTTTAAATATTCGACAAAATGTCTAAAATTGAAAGTATCCGGTGATTAATGACCATATAGTGTATTTAAGATAATTTTTTTCTCAGCTCTGCTAAAATTTTATCTTTTTATTTTTTAAACGACTTTTAAAATTTTTTTTATGTTTTATTTATCTATTTTAAACGATTTAAACAAATATTAATCAACAGAAAACAAAACAAACTATGTTTAATTTTATAGCAAAGCGACGGCCGATGCTTGACAGGCATTGATTGTATCCAAAGAATGCAAATTCTGACAATAAGCACGTGTTTTTTTTTGTTTTGTTTTTTTTTGTCTTAATTTTAAATAGACTATGGAATTTAATCGAAAAATATTAACAGAATTAAATAGCAGAGACAGTACAAAATTGCACAAAACTTACCTTTTATAGCGGAAACGTTTACAAAAATTCGAAGTAAATTGTAGTTACCTACGATTTATAAAAACTTTTTTCGTGAACCCAGATTCCATTTATTTAAAAGACAACCACAAATCCAATAAAAAGTGTGTAGTCGAGGTTTACTAGAACGTTTTTCTTTTCTGGGCGTAAATTTTAGAAAATATGTTTCTGTTTTTTGAAAACCTATTCGTTTATGAAATTTTTAACTGGTTCTTCTCTCAAAGATTTTTAAAAGTATAAGAGAAATGTTTTCAAAATGGTGCATGATTATGAAGCTACATTGAATTTTCGTAAATGTTCTTTTCCTATCAAGAAATGTTTCAATAATTTATAAGATTGTATCAACAACTAATAATGACACACATTTTAATGCTTAACCTCATAGACCGGGAGCCGGCAGCACAGACACCTGGTTCGTACGGATACCGTTATTTCTCCAGGAAAACTACCAGTATCTTTTTATAGAAAAATAAACCTAGGTTAAACGAACAAAATTTCGCCTTCTTTTAAGAAGAGATTTTCTATAAGATAATACTGGTGCCGAAACATTTTCTGGTCTGCAAAATTCAAGGAGGCGTTCGAACCATGAGACAACCACCTTATCGAGTTGGAGGCTGAAATTCCAAAACTTGATTCCCATATTAAAACGCAATCGGTCTGCCATCTTGGTGGAAAACACCTAAAAAACCGATTTTACCGGTTGACTCGTAGGTTTACCATTGTGTTACCCTGCTCTCAGTCCGCCATGTTTTCATATCTTTGGGTGCAGGAAAACGCAATGGTAAACTTACGAGTCGACCACTAAAATCGGGTTTTTAGGTACTTTCCAGCAAGATATGACTTGGCAGACCGATTTGCGTTTTAATATGAGAATCGAATTTTAGCTAATTCTGAAATTTCAGCCTCCGACTCGATGAGGTGGTTGTCTGTGCCGCCGGCTCCATGTCTATCAATCATTGGTCTTCATATCATAAAATTTTGACTCTAGCGAGGTTCGTAAATATCATGATATTTTAGTTATATATATCCGATATTTTCAAATTAGTCAACTCAATGCTGACAATAAATATTTTCACGCAAAATATAAATTAGACACTAAAACATACGGCATTTAACATGAAAACTTAACACGTTCACGTCGGCGTTATATTCATGTTTTTCGCTGTGAGGCGGCGCTCAAATTCATGTTTTGCTTCATCTGGCGGCGCGGTACTTTCGCTTATTCAGACACTGTATGTAATGACACGCCCATCTCATATCTATTAAATTGAACTCGAATATAACAGAGTTGATTGTGAATATCTGAAAGTTCGTAAGAAGTAAGCAAATTACTTAGAGACATGATTTTATTGACTGCATATGTACGAATTTAATATAAAATGTCTTAAAATCTAAAGAAATATGGGCAACATGATATAAAGGCATTTTCTGTACGGTAGAAGCGACGCCCTTAGTCAATGATATCTTATGAATGAAAACGAGAATTCTCGTTTCCCGTCGTGAATGTATTACGTTTATAATAAATTGTTTTTACTACTGAATTTTCGAATATTCAAGAGTGACCCACCTGTAGTTCACGCCGTCTATGGCATAGTCGAGTGTGACCCACCTGTCGTGCACGCCTTCTATTTAACAGTGGAGTGTGACCCACCGGTGATGCACGCCGCCCGATTCGACAGTCAAGCGTGACCCACCGGTGATGCACGCCGCCCAATGGGGCAGTCAAGCGTGACCCACCGGTGATGCACGCCGGCGTGAATGTGTTAAACAATATTCTAAAAATGCATCTCTCTTTTTCCTTTTTTAGTTTTCTCTAAGAACAAAATCGAAGAGCTGAAAACAGATACAATTTGCTTTATACACTTATATATTTACAAAAAAAAAAAAATGAACTCCTGGATTCAGTATCTAGTAATTTCAGAATATAGCATCAGAAATTTATAAAACAAAGTTTTAAATACTAAATAGTTTTTTTTTTTTAATTGAAGAATTTTAACATAAATGTAAGCCTGTCTTATTTTTTGTTCCCTAACATGTTGCTCAACTTAGACTCAACTAAACCAAAATTAGAAAAGATTATTTTCTAATGATGCTGTATATAATTGATTATCACAATTAGGCAGTTTATATTTTAATGGCTTTTCATAATTAATTGCCTCACATATAATTATCATTTCTGCATTTTAAAATAAAGGCTTCAAGCATAAATCTTGGAAAATATGTTTGTTTTCTTAGGCTAAAAAAGTCACTGTCAGAGACAAAAGTTCTTTATCTACAGAATGACAGACTCAATAACAGTTGAAAATTTCATTTACACTTGTTTTGGCTGAAAATATCAAAATCTTGCACAGTTTTAAAGATAAATATCAAATATCTCGATATTTTAAAAATAAATATGAAGTATATGAAAATATTGAAAATATAAAAAATCTTGTTATTTTAAAAATAAATATCAGATATATATCAAGATATATATCATCTTATATATCCATTGATATACATTAAAGATTCCTTAAAGTTCCTTTTGTTACGTAGTAATGCACACACAAAGGGCAGATTTGGAAAAAATATTTAAAATAAGAATAATCAAAGAATTGAAAGTGTTTGTATATTTTAACTGTCTAAGACTTAAACAAAATTCACAAATAAAGCACAGTTTCTTCTTTTAAATTCTGATTCCTTTTTCTTTTCCCTCCTTTTTTATATTTGTATTATTACATTTTCAAATAATACCTATTACACACTCTCAGTAACTAATTTTTTTCAAATACTTTTCCTCTTCCTCTTTTTTCTTGCTTCTTCCCACAACATTTCTCTGCTTCCAATCACCATGGCAATAACGACGTCATCAGAGAAACTCAAACTAGTGTAACAAAAGAATCATTCCTGAAACTTTAATTGAATGCGGAATTCTCGATATTTAAGGGAGAAATGTTTCAGTTAGGACTGGGAATAATCTCCCATTTTTTTCTTGTATTTAATTACTTGAACCTTTGACACTTTAAAGTAAAAGCGAGGGATATGCAACTTGTGAAATTGCGTGCTGTTGGAACATTTGTTATGAAAATTAAAAACCTAAAAATAAGCTAATAATGAATTATTTATCCAATGATAATACTTGAATGTCAAGTATGTGCATGATATTGATGTTATAAAGAATAAAATAAGCGTGCATTTAAGACCGCACAGTCGAAATGAAAACTTTCAATATGTATACATACATACATATGTAATAATAACATTTTCGCCCTTTTATCTTAAATAAACTATTCCAAAATATTATAATATCTACCTTTTTTACTTAGCTTTAATGCTATATTAAATATCTTTTACCTTTTTTCCATGCTTTAAATGCGTAATATTTTATTATTCTAAAAAACCTTAAATCCTTTCGTCTAATCTTATAAAACCCATTAAATTACTGTTTTTCATTTTATTCTGAAACTAAATTCTTTTTGTTTCGAATATTTTTAATAGCATTTGTTCTCTGATGTTCTATTTCCCGTAATTCATTGCAAAGCCCGCCAACATTTGTTTACGTTATTAATCTGACGCCAAGACTAAAGAGTTCACATCGACGTCACGCGTACTTCACCCCTTCCCCCGAGCTAGTCCTATCGTAAGCCTGCCTCTCGTCGCGTCCTCCCGCTATTTTTACGGGTTGGTTTTTTCACTTGTAATGTATTCATACGCGTGCATTTTTCGCAAGTATTTAACCTGTTGCATTGGCTAGGAGAGAGAAACATTTTACGATTATTGAGTTGCTTAAATAACCCATGTCACATGGAGAGCTTTGTTTCCTGCATCTTCATCATGTTGTTCTAATATTTAACACCTAGGGGTTTACATTTCACGACGTAGCATATTGCTAGTGGAATTTGGTGCAATTTATGATCATTTAATAAATATTTTATGAGTCTAAATGCTTCGGTTATTATTTACGGGAAACTACCAATAGACTTCGGCGTGATCTTTCACCCTTAACCATGATTTTAAGACTGCAAAACTCCGATTTCTTGGTTGAGTTGGATAACGAGTGTATTGGCTGCTGCTTAAGACCGATATGTTTATATGATACTAGTGAATACATATCATATATATATATATAAGGTGTGTCCCACCGAAATAAAGCCACCATGATTATGTGTTGTAACTGGGCACGAAACAAACCAATAAAAATGAAACAAATATTTTAAGAAAGCCTATTTACAACTACATATTTACAAGGAGTAGCTCACTCCCTGCCCCCCCCCCCCCTTGGGCAGGGAAAAAAAAGAATATGTAAAAAAAAGAGGGGGGGGGGAAGTGTCCCGCCGAAATAAAGCCACTACAGTTAATAGCCAATATATCCGCGATATTCATATATGACTTGGTATATGCGATGTGGCATACCATTTACCTATACCTGGATCACAGTAGTATCAATATTATCCCAGGCTTCAATGATGGCGGCCTTTAATTCTGCCACAGACAAACTGTCTGCCACTGACATATACCGCCCTACTGAGGATATCCCACACATTTTCTTGGGGATTGAGATAAAGGGGAAAGCGGAAGCCGTTCCATGACATGCACCCCATTATTCAAAAACAATTTCCAGGCAGATTTTGCAACGTGAATGGCGACATTGTCCTGCTGGAAACCCAACTTAGGGCACCAATTCTCCCTGCAAATGGCAGTAGATGAGTTCCTAGCATTTCTTGGTATTTGGTGGCCTTCATGCGGTTTGAAGGAAGAGCCAGGTTAAGTTTACCGCCATAGCCACATCCTGCCCACACCACTAATGAGCCTCCATCTTGTTGTCTTTCGGAGAAAATTGCCTCTTCTTTCCTCATGTTATGCCAATATAAAGCAAGGCCGTCTAAGCCATTCAAATTAATTTTTTTCTCATCTGAGACTATAACACGATGCCACCGGTCCTTCCAGGTTTGATTATATTGGGCTCAATCGATTCTCTTTAACGTATGGATAGCTTTCAACATGGGCTGCTATTTCCTTTTCTTATATCGTAAATTGCTTTTACGTTTTTCAATTTGTGGCAGGGTTGATCTTCTCACTGGGATGTTATCCTCATTGGCCAACAATTTTCGGGAAATATCACTTCGTGAAAGACGACGCAAAACATCTCTTTCCTGCCTGGAAGTCATTTTTCTGCATGTGCACCTCATTTTTTTTATACCCGTACGCATTGCCCTGATTAAAAAATTATCTATTACGGTTTTAGATCGTTTGATTTGCTTACATATTAGTCTATGTGAAAGACCTTGTTCCTTAAAAGGTGTTATCTGAACCTTCTCGAACTTTGATAGCTGGGTTTTCTTTACCGATGCAATGCTGCAGGAGAAATAGAAAATACAACCTTCTAAAGTCTACACAAAGTTCGAGAGGCACAGAGCAAGTATTTGACAACATCCTGCTGTCATAAACATGTGGAACTACAGCAGCTGGAATGTCGATAGTTGCCAATAAATACTAATATTGGCAGTGGCTTTATTTCGGCGGGACACTGTTACCCCTCTTTTTTTACGCATTCATCTTTTTCTCCTGCCCAGGTGGGGCAAGGAGTGAGTTACTACTTGTAAACATGTATTTGTATATGGACTTTCTTAATATATTTGTTTCGTCCTTATTTGTTTGTTTCGTGTCCAGTTACAGCACAAAATTATGGTGGCTTTATTTCGTTGGGTCACACCTTATAGAGAGAGAGGGGGGAATATGCTTGACTATACTGTACATTATTACTCATTTGTCCATGGTCCATCATCATTTAAAAAACCTTTTTTTGGCAATATATTTGACGCGCAAATCATCGCGTGAATATTCTCTATTGAATGATACAGTCTGTAAATTTGAAAACACCCGAGCCGAACTTTTTTTTTCGGCCGAGGCAAAACATTTTTAGCAATATATTTGACGCACAAGTCATCGCGTGAATATTCTCTATCGAATAATACAATCTGTAAATTTGAAAACACCCGAGCCGAATTTTTAATGCCTATGTATGTTACTGTGAAAGACCGAAATTCGAGAATGTCGACTTTCACCAGTGAATGTCTACATATACCAAATACGTCGGTGAAAGACGGAATGATTGATTATATTCTTGTACATTTGGACAATCATCGGTGTGTGTCGAGAAGCACAGATATGTTTTGGTGGATGTCGGAAAGAGAAGCCGTGGTCAACAGAGAGGCGACAGTCTCTCGCTAAAACTTTTGTTCTGCTCGATTCAGTCAGCGTTGTTAATTTTGCGCAAGGTTTGATTATGCGCCCAACGTTTTCTTAAATTCTATTTTTTATTTTATTCGATACTACAATTTGCATTCAACAGATACTGCAGTGAATCGTGATTTTTTTTTTTTTTCTTAAACGCTAAATGCATTAATTACTAGTAAAACGAGAAGACAGTTGTTTTTATTTTTCTGAAGAAAAGTACTCTGAAATGCTTTCTGAAGAGGTTTCTACTAAAAGTAAGTGCATCACACCTTTGAATTACCGACGATTAAAACGTTTTGACGTTTTAAAAATTAATGATGAAGATAAGTTAATTGTACCATTAAAACCAGGAGAAACGAAAACAGTATTATGTTACCAATGATGAATTATTTAGTATACTATTTAAAAGTCACACAAAAATAGACCACGGAGAAAGAAAACGTATGCTTAAAGATTTGGAAGTTAAATACAAAAATATTACATGTATTTAAATGAATGCAAACAATGTCAAATGAAACATACTGCTTCTAAGAAAAGCATTGTTTTGAAACTAGCGGTCAGTTCTGAGTTATATTCAAGATGTGAAGTTGATCTTATAGACCTACAGTTACACAATAATGGCGAATATACGTTCAAATGATGTATCAAGAACGTTTAACTAAGTTTGTCCAGCTACGACCTTTGAAAACTAAGACAGCTGAAGAAGTAGCGTATCACATTCTTCCAATATTTTTAATTTTAGGTGCTGCAGCTATACTGTAATCAGATAATGCTAGAGAATTCAGTAATCAAGTCATATCCGAACCATTCTCAATGTGGAAAGATGTTAAGGTAGTTAGTGGAAAAAACATCATAGTCAAACACAATGCTCAATTGAAAGAGCCAATCAGGGTATACAGAATATATTAACTGCAAGGATGAAAGATAATGATACAAATAAATGGTCAGACGGTTGGCCCTTTGTGAATTTGGAAAGAACACTACATACCTCGAAAGTATACGCCAAAGTCTTTCTAAAGCTATGTTTTGCGTTAAACCAAAAAGAGGCATATCATCATCATTTTTGTCTACAGAACAAATTGCACTATTTAAACTGAAGAATAAATCGATGAAATTGCTAATACTTTTGAAATCAAAGAACAGCTTGAAGAAACTCTTGATGTTTTTGAAGAAAATTTGAGCAGTGGCTATACCGAAAACCATATTCCAAAGAAAAATATTAAAGAGGACCTGCAACCTACCGCGTTTTCATATCAAGCCCTGACTAAATAACACGAGTTGATTTCTATAAAAAGAGTGGCCGTGAATGCATCTTGTAATGCAAGCCACAAAAATCTTACAAACCTAAAAAAAAAAAAAATCCTCCTGCTGAATTTGGTGATTCCGTACGAATAGAATTCCCTGATGTCGACCTTGGTCGCACAGCTGGCCGAAATGTATTGGCAGTTGTTGTTGGAATAGAATACTCCGACTTTTATAAACTAGCAAATAAAATTTTACCCTGAAGCTTCAAGCGCAGCTTTACATCCGTAATCGGTTCATAATTTGTAACGTAAAGTTACTTTCCACGGATGAGATTTCTTCTCAAGAAATGTTGCTGAGAGAAACAACTGCAGCTAATTCGAGCTGTGGAGGTCATGGCTATACTCGCTGTCATTGCAAAAGGAAGTGTACCACAAATCAATGCAGTTGTAAAAACAAGGGACTCTTATGCAGCTCAAAGTGTCATAAAAGTTTAAGTTGTTGTAACAAATAAGATTTCAATCACATAATTAAGTTTTTTATTTGTATGACTTTATTATTTAGAATGTACTGTTTGTTTTCAATTCAACAGTTTATTTTCATGTGCTGTTACTCAAGCTTTCTCCTATTTTGACATATATCGTAACGTGTTTTAATAATAAAGTATGATTTATAGGAGACAAGTCCAGTGCGGTGTAAATGCCAAGTTTTTTATGGGCTGAACGTAAAATTAAAATCTAACTGCTTAACATTTATCCAAGTACAGCTACTATCATTATTATGAAGGCAAGTATTATCGAGCATCCCATCTTCTTCTCACGCTCGAATCTAAAGATGCATGTCAAAAAAAAAAAAAAAAAAAAAAAAAAAAAAATCCCGGACTATTAAATCTATCAAGACATTTAAATTCTCCTGGGTTAGTCCCGCAGTGAAAACTCCTCTACAGAGTGACAATCCCCTCTTCTCATCGTACCTAGTCACTCCTAGCAAGAGAATCGAAAAAGTTATGTCATCCTTGTGACGTTTTATCTCGCCTGAAATACGAAGAAGAAATGCAAATCTCCGACATATTCAACATTCACCATTAGTGCATGGTGAATGCCCACATTTGCTGGTGTAAGAGAGAAATAAGGATATTTAGCAAATATTTGGGACATACGCCAAGCGACTATGTGAATGTTGACATTCACCGCTGAAAGTCGACATAATCCAGATTTCGGTCTTTCACAGTAACATATAGGGGAGACCGGGGCTAATAGGCGCAGTTTTTAGTTTTTGATTTTTATAAATTTTTTATTTAAGTTTTTTAACAAACTTAAACTGCACTTTTAAAAAACAGACATTTGGCTATAAATACCCGGAGTTTTGAGTTTGTAGCTTTTGTAGTTTATGTTTAGCGGAAGCCTAAAGTAAAAGGAAAATTGTGCGCCAACCTACCCCGTCACGGAGCAAGTTGCCTATAACTATGGGGTAAGTTGACACACGCTTTATAAAAATTTAAATGAATCTCAAATAAGACACGCAGTTAAGCGAAATCAATTTCATTATTACCAGTAAATTTAGACAAAGGTAAATTTTAAATTTAGCCAGTAAATTTAGCCGTACAATGTAAATTCTAAATTATACAGGCATAAAAGTATCGAATAAAACATTAACATTGAGTAACTTCTATCCTACTCTATATCATCATCAGAGTTACAGTTGCCACAAATAAAAAATCGAGTGTGTAAGCCTCGTGTGCCCAAAATCTTGCATTGCAACCACTTTTCCCATTGTTTGCTGTTTTTCAAGCTACCAGCACACACCAAACACCGAGCCAACTTGCCCCGTGTTCAATGCGCCTACTTGCCCCATAATAAATTTCTTCACAAATGGGACACGTATTCCTCTAAGCATAAATAATACAAGTAAATCACATATGAGGTAAGTACAGTTAATCATACACTAAGAAAAACTGTACAAGTTAAATCGCAATTATTAAGATAAGTATTAGAAATTAGAAAAAGAATGAAACAACAAAAAATTACTTATGAGTGCAAAAAAACAGAAAAATCGTAATAAATGTCCACTGCACGCAGGTAACGATGCATAACTACACTGAGGATTGTAAAAAGCAATAAGAAAGGTACTATGTGACTGGTTGCGCAATCTATCCTATCCACAAACAGGCGATTTATGAGGACTGCGCCTACTTACCCCTGTAGCCAACTAGCCCCGGTCTCCCCTATATATAGTTATAATTAATCATTGCACAATAATTTTCCATACACCGCCCTCCCCGTATTCTAATATCTACACTCCCACCCATCATTTTATTTTTTTATTTTATTTTAGTACATTTTATGTTTTTTTTTTTTTTTTTACTTTTTTACATTTTTCACTTTCTTCTATCTTCAATAGAAGAAAGTATTGTAATCGAAATTTTTTTCGACTTCCTGTTTTCGACAGATTTACACGTTTTAGGGGTCAGAGATCCCAAAAAACACGTTTATAGAAAATGTTTGTCTGTCCGTGTGTCTGTCTGTATGTTTTTGGCCGTGGCAAGAAAGTCCTCCCTGAATTTGAAAAAATTCCACCGGAAGAGGCGCTGGAATAGCGATTTTTGTGCCTTCAATTATTGTACTATCGAAAAGTGTATGAAGTTTTGCATAGAATTGAGCCAAATTTTTTGTGTATATTTTTGGCCATTGCAAAACTGTCATCCTTGAATTTGGAAAAATTCTGCCGGAAGTGGGCACTGTAATAACGATTTTTGTGCCATTTTCAATATTGTACCATCGAAAAGTGTATGAAGTTATGAATAGAACTGAACCAAATTTTTTTTGTATGTTTTTGGCCATAGCAAGAAGGGACTCTCTGAATTTCGAAAAATTCCACCGAAAGAGAGCGCTATAATAGCGATTTTTATGTAATTTTATTGATTTTTCATAGTTCTACTGTACACCGGTATATTGTGAAGCGACGGAACTTTCCATCCTGATAAGCCGATTATTCGCGAACAGCTGATATACAAAAGAATTACGGAAAAATATGGCTTTTAATAAATATCATGATCGAGACTAACTCGTTTTTACTCCGATTAATTGACTGAAGCAGAAATTTAAGATGAGAGATTCCAAAATTGATATAGTATTAAACTAGTAAAAATGAAATATTGACATTTGTAACAACATTTTGAAATATTAAAATATATGAGATAGAAGAAAGTTTTGGGATTGGCACATCCAACTAATTTTCTTATATATATAATAATAAATTGCGCAATGAGTTAATAATGCACAAATAACGCCGCAAACTATATATATATTTATATATGTATATATAAATATTATAAAATATTACGAATTATCATTTGTATTAAATATATAATTTATAAACTAAGTTGTAAGACAAGATTCAAACATTGTGAATTTTAATTAGGAACAACAAATTATTAAATGACATGAACGAAAAATGAACAAAAAATATGAACAGTGGAAACCAGAAATGAATAAGTAACTATGAATAACGTCCATAATCATCAGAGGAGCTTGCAAATTTGATTCATATTGAAGATATTTTATTTCATCGAATTTTGTCGGCATTATACCTAAAATAAAAAAATCCAGCTCCTTATAACACATCAAAACATTTCCAAAATAAACCAAAAATTACACATAAGATATTAAAAGATAAATAAATGAAGAGAAGATAACACTTCAATGAGATATAAAAATCCAAAATACAAGAAAATTGGCTTACAGATGGAAAATGTGCGAAGATGGAAGCAGACTGAGATATTGAAAAACATAAGGCTGTGATTTAACTACCTAAAAAGCAGATATTTAATAAGATTGAATTTTCCCCACAAACATTCGCTCCTGGTAATAATAATGCAGTTAACTTTGCGCCTAAACACATAATCCAAAATGCATAACTAAGATTGCACGGAATACAAACTGATTATGAAAGATTTTTAGTTATGTTCAAAATTGAGTTTTAATGTGAATTTTGCGAAATTAGCCAGTTATCGCAAACTTGAAGATGTTTATGGCAATTCTTTTTGTTACGAAAATTGAAAATATTTCGCCAAATAGCACCATGCTCAGCGACAACTTGGCGCAGAGAGGCACTCGTGCATGTGTGATTGTGAATATATGTCACATGTTTATTACAATACAAGAATAAAACAATGCATCACTTTGACATAATCCTCAAACACAGCAGTTTCTAATTATGGTCAAAATCGGATTTGAATGCGAATATCGCCAAACGAGATAATTATTGGCATTCCAGACATGTTTATGGCAAATTATTTCTTTCAGCAAACTTGTCTATATTACTCCAGATATCACCAAACTTAGTGATAATTTAAAAATAGCAAATAAAGCTTTTGTGCAACAATATTAAAAAACAGAAAACCAACATTTAAAAATGCACAAATAATACACGAAAAGAGCAAACAGCTGTTTCAATTCTACTAGGGAGATCTACTAAGCAGCAGGGCCACATGATGGTTTCTTTTGATGTTAAATCATTATTCACTAACGTTCCGGTTGAGAGGGCTTCAGATTGCCTCAAGAAAAGGCTTTGTGAATTCCATTTCTCTCATTTTGAAATCGAGGAGCTTATCCTTCTCACTCGTCCTTTCTTGACGCAAAATACCTTTGTTTTTAATGGAAATTTCTTCCGTATGATTGACGATTTGGCTATATGTAATTCTCTTAGTCCAATTTTATGCGATATTTATATGCACTATTTTGAGGTCAAACTTTTTTTAATTTTTAAATTTCCATTCTACATTCATTATGGTGTTGATGTTTATGTCCTGGCTGAAATGATTTCGGATATTAATCATATTCGCTCTATTATGAATTCCATTGATCCCTGCATTCAATTTACGTCTGAAATTGAGACCAATAACTGTCTTTCGTTCCTGGATGTCCTTGTTATTCGTTGTGAAAGTGGCTTTCAGACTACCGTCTTTCGTAAACCTTTTGCTGTCAGTCTCCCACCTCACAGGTATTCTTCTCATCCCCCTAACCAGAAATTCGCTGCTTTCAATACTTTTGTTTTTCGTGTTACCCACTCCTCAATTACTTAGTGCTGAACTTAATTACCTCAAAGCTATTGCTGTTAATTGTGGTTATCCCTATAATATTATAGATTCTATTTATAAGAAATTGACGAAAACCGTCCATTCTGAAAAGCATTTTAATTCCAATTTTAATATTTCAGTTGTGTTGCCATTTTTTTCCTAAAATCAGTCAGCAAGTTGCTAAAATCTTAAGAAGGTTTGATTTTAATGCTATTTTTTTTTTTTTTTTTTTTTTTTTTTGCTGTTAATAAAATCACTTTTCAAATCTCAAACACCCCGTTGATTGCCTAGATAACTGTGGTATTTACCAAATCTCTTGCCAGTGTCGTTTTTTTATATCGGCTAGACTAAACGTCCTCTTAAATTTCGTTTAAAAGAGCATGAAGATTATGTTGAAAATCAGGAGCTTAAACGTTTTTATATTGCTCAACATTGTTGGTCTTTTTAACATAGGTTCAATTTTTCCTCAGCCATTATTATCCAAAAATGTTCTAACCTTGATCTTGATTTTTGGAAAACTTACGACATCATTAAAAATTCTCACTCTTTAGTCAATGACTTATCTAGTACTCCTGATTTTCCAAATATTTGGAAAGCATTAATTCTCGCTAGTAAATTCGAAACAGCTGTTTGCTGCTTTTCATGTATTATTTGTGCATTTTTAAACGTTGGTTTTCTGCTTTTTAATTAGTGATAATTTGACGCCGGAGGGCACTTATGAGTGTGTGTGTGTGAATCGATGTCAATAAACAAATGCGTATTGTTGAACGAAAATTGTAACACAGTTCCTAGCTGTTACTTTTAGTGAGTTTTGATATTTTGCATGGGGTCGTGGTGTCCTGAATGGGGAAATTGCACGTTTTTCAATTTAACTTGCATTTTATAGAGTACAAAAGTACAAGCATTTTTATACCATTTTTACGTTTTTTTGAAACTCGGAAAATCCATTAAATTAACTTTAAAAATGCAGTTTTCGTCTTGGCGGGAAAAAGTTGCGTCCCGTGACGAAAGCGGTTTTGACGTCACTGCACATGTAAACAAATCTTTGCTGTATTTTCCCTTGTACTTTTACATGAGAATAGCTTGGGTTACGCGGAATGATTTCTTTCTTTTCTTAACATTGATTAGTAGAACTAGCTAAAAACATTGTAAATTGTTGTAATGAATAAATAATATTGTGAATTTGAGTGAGATTTTTCCCCCTCGTTGTTCTAAGGATTTCATTTCGAGATCTTGATGTAGAAATAAAATATCGGTATTAGTTTATACTACAACTGTACTTTATAGAATAATGTACTTTTCTTTTTCATATTAATATTCCACAATAATGGATTTCACAAACTGGTTCAAATAGTATTTCTTTCCTTACCGACGGGAGGGAGGGGGGGGGGAACTTATAAAAAAAGTTTTCGTATTTGTATTTTACATTTGAAATAAGAATTTGTCCTGATTTCGTTAAATGTTTTATCTCTTCAGTGTTTAAATAAGCTATTTTTGAATTTAAAAGAAAAACTGATAAACTCAGAAAGAGAGCAATTTGCTGAGGTAGCTTTAAGATAGCCTTACAGAATTTTTATATAAATATATACAAAAAAAAAATTAACAATTCTTCAAAAATATTTCACATTGACAAAAAAATAACAAGTAGTTATTTTAAATACTATCAGTTTTGTGAACTTCATCAGATACGCTTTGTAAAACTGCAGATTACAACTCACTGTTTAGTTTATGAATTCTATTTTTTATTTTTGTTATAAATTAACAATATTTCAAGGAAAGTTAAAAAGGCCAAAAGAGAAATTCAGGCATCCCCTGATTTACGTAAGTAATGCATTCTGTAAAATTTTACGTAACTTGAATTTTACATAAGTGGAATTCGTAAATTACTTAAGCATAATTTTGTAAGAAAGTATAATATTTATTATATATATAATATTTACACAGTAATATTTTGTAAATGAAAAATTATACAGCAGTGCTTACTCGGATATAAAGTAGTACGAAAAAAATAATAAAAACAAACTGAATGGACACTTTTCAAATAACAAATATTTTGTGGATTACGAAATTAATATACGTATAAGTAATAAAATAATAAACATTACAAAATAATTATAAACGTTTATAATACATGCTAGCATGTTCACAAATCTAAGGTTTGAGATTTATTACATACTTTCGAATCTACATATGCCGCATAATACGTAAGTCGGGGGATGTCTGAGATTGAAAGAATGATAATATGTTTGAATTTTTATTCATGATCAATAAACGCTTTCTTTATTCTTTGGCTTTATGTTAATTTTTTATTGCTAAATTAATACTCAATCCATACCTTCCAAATAACTAAAAAAAATAAAATATCATGCAAATTCATGTCTTATTTGTGATTTGAATTTAGAAATCATTGTGATATTATAGCAAAGTATTGCCATCTCTTAATGTTTCCCTTATGATACTAACACATTATCCAAACAAAGAATTAATCTTGAATGATAATATATGCTAAATTATTTATATGCCACTATAAAAAGTTTATATATAATGAGATGTCTGCTTTCAAAAGTGAAAAGAGTGTCCTCCACCTGAGCAACATATTCAAATTTTGCAGTTTTCTATAGTATAATGCTTATTTTCAAAATGAAAATACTGCTTTCTTTAACAAGATATTCAAACCATTTTCATTATTATTATTTTTTTTTCGAAAGTTAGAGCATTGAGAAAAAGATTGATATAACATATTAAGAACCTGGTAAATATTAAGTAGGACATTCTGTGAAACTGCATTCATTTAAAGTTATTCGTAAGCAAATAATACTAAAACGGTAATAAAATTATTTTTACGCTTATTTATTTAAAATAACTTGGTTTTTGCATGTAAGGATAATATTTTGTATTTGATCTTTCACTCACTTTCAGATAAATTAATAAATATAAAAATTATGCACAAAGGTACACTGTAAAAAAAATAATGCCAGTTTTCCGGTAGGAATCGGAAAAATAGTTGTCCTTATCGTACCGGAATAATTTCCAACCCAGCTCGGAATAAAATCCGTAAAATACCGTTTTACTGACTATTTCCTTATTTTTACGGATTTTATTCCGAGCTGGGTCGAAAATTATTCCGGTACGATAAGGGTAACTATTTTTCCAATTCCTACCGGAAAACTGGCAGCATTTTTTTTTTACAGTGTATGCTTCCAGTGACAATACAATATTTTAATATTTTTAGAAGATAATTATAAATTAATACATTAATTTTAACGGATTTTCCCGTTAGCCCATCACAGTTGATAAATCGTCGAATATTCTTTGTCGTTACAAGTTGCAACAACAGTGGATTTATTATACTCTAAACCAATTTTGCCCAAAAAAGTTGTGAAGCTGCAATTAGTTTACACAGCCAAAAGTATAAAATATGACTAAAAAATAAAGAGTGTAATATATTTAAGAAATATGCTTGAATAAATTAACACTTTCATATTAATTGAACGATGATTAACGTTGAAAAATCAATTTAGAAATTCTATATGATAGTTTAAAAAAAGTTTTTTTTTTTTTTTGTTTCCTGTTTTCATATATCGAAATAGAAACAGAGCAAAGATTATAATATTTTTTCAAAATAAATTTACGAGCTTACATTTTCTACCAAATGTAAAAAAAGTGAATTTTACATAATTTGGTTCGATAGCCATGACAAATTATCGTATTATATTGGACATTTTATGGAAAAATCAGGAATTGTAATCATAAAATGAGGTGTGATTATTAAGATAAACATTGGATACTTATAAAAGTGTGTATGTTTTTTTAAGTTTTTGTTTTAATACTTATTTTTAAGTAAGCACATAAAAAAATAAATAAAAGGCAATACTTATAAATTTACTCCCGCATGTTGCAGTAATTTGTTTCTGACCTATACTGTAAAAAAAAAAAAAAAATCCGACCAGTCTTCCTGTAGGAATCGGAAAAATAGTTGCCCTTATCGTACCGGAAAATTTTCCGACCCAGCTCGGAATAAAATCTGCAAAAAAAAAAAAAAAAAAAAAAAAAAGAGGGAAATAATCTATAAAACGGTATTTTACGGATTTTATTCCGAGCTGGATCGGAAATTTTTTCGGTACGATAAGGGCAACTATTTTTCCGATTCCTACAGGAAAACTGATCGTATTTTTTTTTTACAGTGTATGAATACGCAATTGTTACTGACAGTAGTTAATTTAAAATTTTTATTCCATAAATCAATATTAAATAAAGAATTTTTTCTTGTTTTCTGAGTTATTGCTCAAAATTTCATTTTCTCATAATAAATTCGAGTTAATTTTTTTTCTGTAATATAACCTGCATAACACGAAATTTTATTCATAACAAAAAGAAAGCGATACAATGAATTAAGGAAATATTACATTTCAAGAACTAGATAAAGGCGATTTTACTTAAGATTTATTATTTAATAAAACTATCATTCTTTATTCTTTTAAGTAAATCAGAGTAAGTTAAAAATAAATGTGCCTTTTTAGCTTTAGCTTCTTATATCTTTACCCACATGAAATGCATTTTTTACGCCCTTAAAATAAATTTGAAGGTGGGGGGGGGGACTATTTCCAGAAAGTATAATTTCATAATTTTCGAATCCAACCAACTGCAGCACTTTTCTAAATGAAAATTAATACAAATGTAAAAATTAATAGTACATTATACTTGGATATATTAAAATAATATTTTGACTCTAATTTGATTTTGTGTAAATGAGTCGTTAAAAGATGTTTATAAATTTATAGTAGAAAACAATCAGAAAACAATGGAAAACAGCCTGCATGCACAATGCAGACCGCTACGGAGAATCCGCGTTTCATGTGTAGTGACGTCAAACCAATCCCGTCCCGTTTTCGGATCACGTGGTTTTGTTTTGTTTTTAACGCAGTTTAAAACTGCAATAACTTGTTATTTTAAATTATTTTTACAATTCCGAGTTGAGTTTCGAGGAATGTAAGATCGTCTTCATCAATTAAACATAAAAGAAGGTATAATTTAGAGTGAGTGCAACTTCCCCATTCTAACATTTGTGCTGGAATCAGCAACATTTTCTCCCGTTTCTTAAAGTTTCTCAAAATAGGCCTGAATTTCCGGCAATATGATTGTCACTGTTATTCCTTGCAACAATATGATAATTAATTAGTTGTGGGTATGTAGTTTCTATATATATATATATATATAAACTGCGACATGAGTTGAATTCGACGAATTTGAACGCATTTCGACTTTAATGATAAATTAGTTTGGTGTCTGCACGCCGCACAGTGGGGCAAAATCCCAAAAAGCTGGCCAAAAGTCGAAAAATAAAGTTACTATTTAGGAAATTTTGACTATGCAGATGACTAGAATAATGTTTGGAGGGTCAGAATCTATATTTATAAAAAGGTTTCGTTTTGCGTTGGCAATCTGTATCATTTCAAAAGTGACGCTTGGAGGATTATCATATGAGGCGAACAAAAAGAGCAAAACAATGGTTCTTCTAAACACGTGCTACATTTTTCCATATCATCCGATTTTAATTCTTTAAAATGGATTCACACGATGATAATGTGATTTTTTTTTAGCATGTTACAAAAATTATATTGAGTACATAAAAAGTAATAATTTCATAATTATTTTTGATAAAAAAATTTTAAAAAAAATTATATTTTTGCTTTCAAACATCAAAAAGTTTATAAGTTCCACGGTGTTCCGCAACGACATAAAATGGAAACAATAGCCTAAAGTATTATCTAATGAATCATCAAAAAACCAGCTGCCATAAACTGCCATTCTGCATTTCGTGCAGGTTTTTGCAACCACAAGTAAAAATATCACTTTTTTAGTCGCTTCAAACGGTATGACATTTATTATTTTTCACAGTAATTTAGCTGACAAACATTTTTGAAATTTTTAGATTATTAAGTTTTGTAGTAGATTATTATGTATTATATTACAAATAAGTGTTATAATCATAAGCATAAAAGGAATTTGATAAGCAAGATTAGTAACAAAAAACGGGAAAGAATTCTCTATCATCGATATAATAGAAATACATTTTCTTATCTTTATAGACAATAATTTTGTGTATTCTATCGTAATTAAAAGAATTATCTCGTCAATTGTAATCTTTGCTAGATCATAATGTTGAACGTATTTTATTAATTCAAGCGGAAATTATTAAGAATCTGACTTCCGAGAACATTAGCAATCTAAATTTGATTTTCAACTGGGGATGTGATAGTACATCTGGTCAAAGTACTTTTAAGCAAAACTGTAGGGTTGAGGATAGTAGAAGTTAGGTTCAAATAGCTTTTTCACTTCTCTAGTGCCACTAGAACGTAAGTGTCGCGAAAAATTCAGAAATCGTTATCTAGAAAAATTTGAGATCTTCATCTCCTCGATTTTTAGGCCCACCAGAATCGATTTTTTGCACGAAAATACGGAAGCTATACTGTCAGTGAAATGGATTATATTACAGATCAGGAGAGTAAACTTATTCCTTTTAAAACAATCATTGATAGAAAATAAGTAGGCGTTAGTTCAAAATAGCTTTAACGATGATTGATTGTAAAATTTTTAATGCCATTTCTAGTAATTTGTCAACTCAACGTTGGTGCCGATATCAGGCAACTAATACATATATCAGTCAAACTATTTTCAAACTAAAAGTGAATGAAAATCATTTACAATTCGGGATGTCCACGTCCCATACCTGTTTAAGATCTTTTGAGTGTACCTTGCATTTGGCGTACAAACGGGATATAAAGGAATGGCAAGTGTGCACTCCTGACGAGAAGAAAAAAATTAAATTTGCAAAACAAAATTTACAAAAAAGATTTCTTTTACAATTAGGACTTCTCGCTGATAAATCAAAACTCGGATTTGGAAGCACAAATGCTTACAATACAGCTCGTCGATTCTTTGAAAACACAACTATTTCTGCTTCCATAAGAAGCGTAGACGAAGATTTGATCAAACGATTCCAAGCCATATTATAAGTATTTTCTTAACATTCATTTGATCAATTTTGTGGATTATTGCTCACAAACAGCTTGTAAATTCGTCGAATTGTATTCCTAGTTCTATATGCCAAATTCAGTGCACAAACTACTTATTCATGGCACAGAAATAATAGCTTCGTCATTATTGCCTGTTGGACATCTCTCGGGAGACGCTCAAGAATCGTGAACAAATTGATCACAAGGTATCGAGACGATTTCTCCCTAAAATGCAGTAGGAATTAAACAATGGAAGATTTATTTGCGGCTTTTAATGTTATTAGATCACTTCAAGATTACGTAAATTACCATTGAAGAAAGTAATATCCTTACCCCTAGAGGCACAGAAACTTCTGTAAAATATTTCGACACCTCCCCTTCTGAAGAGTCTACTTAGTATACTACAGATTATTCAGAAGATTAATTTTAGAATATCCTTTCGTTTTATTTTAATAATATACAGAAATTAAACCTTGTAGTATTTTATTTTTCATTAATGTACTTAATTGTATTTCATAAATAAAGATTCATCATTTAATTTCGATTAAAAACATCTTAGTTCCTTGAAAACACCTTGTAACGTTTAGCCTTGAAACTTTTTAATTTCGAAACTCGAAATATATTATTTAAATCTAATTGTTTTTATGTTTAATTCGCAATTTTTTTAAATTTAATTTTTGAATCGTATTTAGTATCCTCAAAAGTACCTGCATACGAAATTTCATAGAAGTTGAATAACTTTCAAAGCCTTTTAATTTTAAGTCCGCCATATTGGATTCGCCATTTTGTATTTTGGAATTTTAATTTTAGAATCGAGATCAGAATCCTGAAAAACACCTGTGTACGAAATTTCGTGGCATTTAAATAACATTTTCATATTTTGGCCAACTTTTCAGGATTTTGCCCCACTGTGCGCCGTTGAGTTCTCCACGTGTTAACTGCAAGCTATGTTTGACTATTGGTTGTTTCGGACAAGGGTCTACAACTGTGACTTTTGTTGGCGTTGTAAGAAGTTCAGTTTCGTGTTTACGAATAAAGAAATATTGCAATCCACGGGCTTCCTTCCTATAGTGATATTTAAGTGTTTATAAAGACATCCCCATAGCGATGTTACCGTGATTCAAGTGATATTTTATAATGAGTTAAAGAAAAGTTTTTTTCTACACTAGGAGACATTAGCATTCAACTTTATCCACTGGTTCTAAAATCATAAAATTTAAAGTGTAGGTACCTTTTGCAACCTAGATACTCGCAAAGGATGCAATTTGGAAAAATCAAAAAATATATCATTTAAAAATTCTTTTTTATTTTTTTAACTAGTCTGACATGTAATTTAAATATGCAAAAAAGGCCTTATTTTTTACTCTGTATTTTTTTTTACACTTTTTATTAAATATTTGTATTGTTAAACTTTTAAAAATTATCAATTACACACTCTCAAAAGCGTTTCCTTTTCCTCTTTTTTATTACACCTTCACTCATCATTTCTCTGTTTGCAATCACAATGGCAGTAACAATGTCATTAGATAAACTGAAACTAATGCAATAAAGGAATCATTCGTGAAACTTTAATTGAATGTGGAATTCTCCATCTTTATGAGAAAAATGGCTCCGTTACGGCTGCAAATAATCTTCCTTTTTCTTTTGATTTTAATTACTTGAACCTTTGACACTTTGAAAGTAAAAGGGAAAAATATTGAAACTTATGTCGTTGCGTGCATATGGGACATTTGTTACGAAATTTAAACGCTTAAGATAGGTTAATAATGAATTATATCGCCAATAAGTAAAGGTCAAGTACGTGTTAGAATATTGATTTTATAAGAAAATAATTCAGCAATGCTTTATGTCTAGTCAATTTGTTCGTAATAACATTTTAAAAGGAACATTTGTTAATTTTTAAGTAGGGGGTGCTATACAAAAGGTTATGCTCGCGTAATTTTCACAATTTTTTTTTTCAGTTACAAAAATGGAGGGTACGGAAAATTCGCGAATTATTTTAAATAATCTTTTATAATTTATTTTTTCCATAGGAAATATTTCAGAAAAAAAAAGAACTGGCCATCTTTAAAATATAATGTTTCAATAAATAAATAAATAATTTTGTATAAAGTGTATTAGTATTCTCAACAAGGTGGATTTTTTAAACAAGGTGGAGATTTTTTTTTTTTTTTTTTTTTTACTTTCAAGATTATTCTAAAATGAAAATAAAAATACTAAGTTAATAAATACTGTTAATATGTTTAAAGACAACAATTAGAACATTTAATGTAATTAAATTTGGTTGTTTTCAAACACTAAAGTATTTTAATTCCTCATATTATTAAAAATATTTCTCGAACTTGGAATCACCAATATTTCTTATTGATAATATTTACTTTCCTCAACTCTTGTTTTCATTCATGTTTCCTCGGTATATTTTTTCAACATGTACAGTTGTACATTTAAAAACTGCACCAAAACTTATTTTTTCTTGAATTTTACAAAATGAGTTTTTAGAACGTGTACAATATAAACAAAAGCCACTAATTCTAATAGTACGGGAAGCAGCGTCACGTATTTGCAACCCATTTTATCATCGATGACTTTGGTATATATGATAGATTAGTTTCAGTTATCGAAACTGCAAATCAACATTATTAGAGGGTGTTGCTATAAAAAGATCGCATAGCCCGTTGCAATGTGAAATGAATGTCAATCCGATTACTGATGATGCCGCGAATCGAGGTAACATCAGTAACCGGGATGCCACTCATTTCACATTGCGTAGGTCTGTGCAATGTTGCTAAGGCAGCACCCCCCCCCCCCCTTTTCGATAGTGCACCGAATAGATGGCAGTTTAGTTGTAGCACCTAATCTATCATATATATCAAGATCATCGACGCTAAAAATGGTTTCCTAATCTATACAGCTGCCTCCCGGAGTGAAATTGATTTATTCCTAAATGGTAGATCATCACTCACCCGCAGGAAAAGTGACACATCTCGACAAAAGTAGATTTTACGGGAGAGGCAAAAGAAGATTCGTATACAGTAAACTCTGTCTAAGGCGGAATCGCTCGGGACTGAGAGAATTTTAGGTGGTAGACAATATTCTGGCTTATGCAAAAGAGCGTGATTTATTCGAATGAAGCATACGTCAATCGAAAAGCGTTTTATGTTTTCGATAAAAAGATTGGATCTTGAGTTATAATGAATTGCTCGCAGATGATTATCTTATTGATTGTCTTGACTCGAAAATCTGTTGAAAACTGAAATTCTGGAAGATCCTTTGTCTTTATAAATAAATGAGAAACGCTATTCAATTTCTTAGTACTGCTATAATACCTACAAATTTGATGTTTACACACAAAAAAAAAAATAATAATTTGAATGAGGCAGAAAGCTATCACTTTGAATTTGAGTACAGCCTTAAAGCATAATATATTACTTTAGACAATACAAATTTTCATAAATGTGCATTCTACTAATAACTTTTAAACGCATATTTATATAGGAAAAAAATGGCATATGCAAGAATTCCTTAAAATTTAAACAGTTTCTATTCTTTTGAATTAACTTTTTAAAAGTATTACTGAATTTAATTTTTATGCTCTACATTGAGTATTTGACATACATATTATCAGTTTTAAAGTTTCATAAACGCCTTTCATTTTCAAAATATCCCTTTTTCCGCCTTATGCAAAATTTTGGTTTCGGTGGGACCTTAAAACCCTTTCCGTTTCCGCGTCGGGCAGATTCCGGCTTATGCAGCAAGAATTAATGATATTTTCTATGGGTTCGCCGGGACTTGAAAAATTTTCCGCGGTAGATAGATTTCCAGCTTACACAGAGTCCGCCTTAGACAGAATTTATTGTACTTTTATTGTAACATGAAATTATAGCACTTTGCACGGCATGCAGGAGTAAAAACTTGCATAAAAACGTAAAACCCTTAAGCCTCGGTTTAGATGCTTGTTTTGCCATTCTTTTAACACTTTTCCAGGGAACCTTTTCTTCTGAACCCTTCTGCGGTTTATTCACAAAAGGATGCGGAGAATCAACAGTGGGTCAGGAGATAGAAAGAATAGCTCAACTTGAAGGAAAGGTATCCCTCTTATATTACGTCCGCAGTTTCCTTTTAAAGCCATTAAAGATGAAAAACGCCACGTGACCTCAAGAAAAGACGCCGACACGGAAAGTAGTTGAATGATATGTCTATCTGGACATTAAGAATGAAGATGTCGATGAGGTTTGGAGGATTGAGTCATTTTACCTCTCCACGCAATTTGCCCCTCTTCTGTAATCAGAAATGGACATATAGTGTAATAAAGCAATTTTCCGCATAGCTACACGTATGAAACGTTTCCTGTAGTACACTTATGAAACTTTTCCGTCCCTATGACAGACCTATTAGCGGAATAAAACGCAAAATAAATTTTTGCGAGTTGTTTCAATTTTCTTGCGGGTAAGCGATATATCTTATGATGTAACATTATCTGTTAAGTAACCACGTGGATTGGCTTTTGTTGTAAGTGAAGAGAAAAAAAAATTGTGTAAAGCACAGGGTGTCTATAAAAGAATGTTTCAGTTTCAATGGTATGTTATAACAGTTTAATTTAGACTACTTACAAGAAATCGCACATTAAATTGAAGGTAAACTAACCTAGTTTTCCTTACAAATGTTCAATATACAGAGTAACACATAAATACTGTGATGCAAATAAAAGACCATAACTTTTCACTAAACGAACAAAACAAATAGTTTTATTCACCATTCGAAAGAGGAAAAAATTCTGTACAGGGAACAATCAAGGTAATTCGAAATGGTTTCCTACAGCGGTGATGCAGGCGTCTAGAGGCTTCTGTAAATTCTTAAAGATGGCCACGACTGTTTCCGACGGGATTTCGGCCTCGATTTTCTGCAGACTGCGTTTCAAGGAATCCAGGAACTTGTACTTGATTGTTCAGGCTTTTTGATCCAGAATCCCCTCAAACAGCAAATTCCATAGTGTTCAAGTCATTGGAATTTGAGGGTCAAACGCCCGTCATCAAAAATCGCGAGAGACTGGCCTTACACCCCTCCAGCATCTTCTTCACTCCGTGGGTAGTCGGCCAGTCCTATTGAAACCTCCAGTCAGTGTTATTCGCTTTCTTATCGGCCCAGGGGATCACGGCGCTTTCCGAAGTTAGCTCCTGATATTTCCTTGCGTTGATCTTGACGCATTTTGGGACGAAGACAAGTTTTGTCTTTTCCAATCCGGAAATCCCCGCCCACTCTATCACAGACTACGGGAAAAGAACCGTTTCCACCTTCACGATGCGCGGAGTCTCTTTGAGTAGCATCTCGCGTTGCATATGCCAGTTCCGGAAAGGTTGGACCATAAAACTCTTTTCATCGGTGAAGAAAATCCGATTCAGGGCAACTCCGCGGCATAGGGGCTTCATCTTCTTGCACTTTTCGAGCCTTGACGCCTTAATTTGGTCCCTGAGATGGTGTTCTTTCTCCAGTTTGTACAAGATGAGTTGCAGATCTTCTTGGACATGTCTTCGCATGGATTCACGGTCGACGTTATGCTCCTTGACCAATTTCCGGATGTTTCTTTGTGGATTTCGCTGGATCTTCTTCTTGACCATGTTAAGAACTTCGAGGTCCTTGTTGTTCGCGACCTTCCATTTCGTTGATGGTCTTTGATCCTTCCGGACTCTTTAAAACGTGTGACGGCGAGATGAACTTGTTCCCGGTGCAATTTGGCGATCGGAGGGTTTGGCATTCTCCTCTTGTGCTGGGGGATGATGGCTGGCCGGTCTTCTTTGCACAATAAGTTTTCATTCAAAACAGTGATTGAATATCAGCTGAAATAGCAATTACACAACAAAAAAAGGAGGAACACGAATAAAACATAAGTATATCTCAAAAATGGGAAAAATATTAAAATAAATTGACATTTTCATCACGTCACAGTATTTATGTGTCACCCTGTATCCACCTTTAGTTATACGGAACACAACTATCAACCTAAAGTCCAATTTTTCCCACTCTTCGTTTAAGCGGTCTCAGGACTCTTAAAGCTTCAAAATTTTCTAAATGTAAAACTCCTATCTTGTCTAAAATTTTGATATAATTGTTTTCTTGAAATTCCCATTATACAGAAGTTATGGCTTTTAGAATTATACCCGTTCAATAGCTGAAGCGGAATTTCCGAAACTTAGAAATCATTTTTCTCCAAATGACGTTTTTGGGCATAACGCGCAGGATTTCTCAAAAACTTCTGAATATTTTTTCATGAAATTTTCAAAACATATGTTTCAGGTTAGTCTGTATAAATTGAACCAAACATTGCATTTTTATTGTTAAAAAAAAACTTTTTTTAGATGACTATAATGTTGCTATATTCATAATTTTGTGTTAGCTAAATACATCTTTGTATTAAAAATATAATAAAATTGTTTTAAATACAAATTTATTTAACTTCAGGGAATTATTACAATGTATAGTATAATTAGGCATAGAAAAAATCATTTTAGTCGAAAAATTTATTTTGTAATCCTGCGCGTAAGCTGTTATGCCAGTTTTTTGCTCGAAAAATGTCTGGCAGTTTGGAGCTCCCTATAAATACTAATTCTGTATCTTGCAATTTTTTAAATGTACATGAAATGAAAGAAGATACTTATATCTTTCATCCCAATAAAACTGGTATTTTTAAATCATATACATTTCAAAATATTAAATGTTGAAAATGGTATTTTTTTTTCTTTTTTTCCATTTTGAAGAGTCCTGAGACCCCTTAACAAGTCCAGAGTAATGGAAGCAATAGCCTCTTCAATTCTTGGTCTCAACTATGTCAAATCATTAGGTAGTGGCTGAACGTAGGCGCGATCTTTTATAAAGCCTCAAAGGAAAAAATCGCATGGCTCTCACGGCTGTTAAATCTTCAGCCCAACAATACCGCTTTACGCTCAGGAGTCGCAATTTTGCGTTTGTGGCACTGCAAGTGTATAAATAACAAAGCAGTACACGGGCATGCTCTTATCTAAAACTGTTTGAGTTACTATTTATTTGCGACCTTGTTGCGACACTCTACACACTCAGATTTCACGAAATTTTCTTCATTTTCGACGAAACCGTTTGCTGGTAAATGTTCCGAGCGATCATTTCATCAAATTGAAGAAATTATATTCTTCACTTGTTTGAGCAAACGAATTTCGTCAAAAGTCCTTGTTCAAAAAGTGCAAAAAAGTATCAGTGGTGCCATCTATTGAGCATTTTAGAAGTATCTCTATTTATTGAGAGGGAAAAATTATGTGGCTTATCCTTTCCTTCAAGGAGGATCAATCTCAACACCTCGGGTGCGGAACTCGTTGCTTTACCTATTTTGCTATTGGGTCCTTACATTGACAAGGCAGGTAATGGATTTTGCTGTGTGTTTATATTTTTTAAAGGTAGATTGTAAATTTATTGGTGCTGTTATAATTCATGCAAGTTTTAATTATAAAGATTAAATTATTATTATGGTTTTTCTATGGTTAATGAATAATTATAGTATGGCTTGATTAATATTAGAGATAGAAATATAATATTAGAGACATTTTATTTGCTCAAAGGAGGGTTAGAATATGCTGTGGTTAATTTGTTGCTCAGAAATAACAAAATTTGAGTGCCTATTGAGCGAGATTTTTCCAATTAAAGATGGTGGTTAAAATTTTTACACTTTACTGTTCATAGGGGATGGGGATCAATTGTGCATATTTTCAATTTCATTGTTATATGAAAATATTTCTTTAATAGAAAAGAGGGATGTAGTGGAGGGTATACGCCTTGTACCTTCTGGATTTTTTAAAGAAGCACTGTATACCCTTTGTTTCTCAAATAAAGCATTAGCGTATACCCCATCTATGAACGTTTATGACGTCAGCGTATACCCGCTTCAATATACCGTATGCTTTCTGCTTTTTTTACGACTACAATACTGAGAAAAGCGCTCCTGGAATTTTGAAAAAAAATTGGCTAAATTTTCTTTTTGAACGATTTAGAAAAACATATTTTTTTTTTTCAAATTAAACCGTAAAGAACATCAAAAATAAAATATAATAAACGTTTCCCAAAACTTTAACAGCTACAAACATAATTAATTCAGAAACAATGACTACCAATTTTCATTATTCCCAGAAAAGCGCTAAAATAAGCTGCTTTTAAATAAATTTCGTCAGGAATAACATAAACAAACGCATATCTGCTTACTAAAATCGCGGGATTTGAGGAGGTACAAGCTATCGCAACAGTTTCCTTAAAATGCATTGAGTCAGGGAACAATTTCATTAAATACTAGCTGTTTAACTCGTTCTATGCACGGGAGTTCATTACTTCTAAAACCAAAAATAAAAATTACTATTCGATTTAGTAAAATTTTTTCTACTACCGCGCATTTTTTAATGAAATTTAATTTATCGTGTTACTAAGGCAGCAGACGATAAAACGATATCTTTGGAATAAGGGAATAAATAGAATAAAAAGTTTTGTTGATATTTGTGATAAAATGTTTGCCTTTATTTAAAAAAAAATTATAATAATTAGGCTCAATTAAATAATCTCTAATTATTTGCATGTGAGGTAAAGAATTATCATAATACACGTCGGAACTTTTTAGTATTGCAGCTTAGCGTACGTAATATGCATATCTCACATTGGTTAAAGAACTCGTGAGATGACGAGTTGAACAAAAGAAAAGGGATTTTATCTTGAATTTTTAATTGTTGGAAGCTGCTATAACGAAAAATGTTTAAATTTGATAGAAAATTGCTGTTAAATTGGTGGTTTTATATTAATTAAAAGTTAACTATAAATTATTTCGATTACGAATTACTTTATTTGCCTCAGCCGTGTTTTAATACACATGTACATAACACTTCACAATTCTGGCCTCCGAATTGTGTATTTGCATAGCATTATAAACCAGCACAGACAATCACCGCACCGAGTTCACGGCTGAAATTCCAGAATTAATTAAAACTCGATTTCCATATTAAAACGCAATCGGTCTGCCAAATCATATCTCGGTGGCAAACACCTAAAAACCCGATTTTAGCGTTTGACTCGTAGGTTTACCATTGTGTTTTCCTGCTCCCAGTCCTCCATGTTTTTATACTTTTGAGTGTAGGAAAGCACAATAGTAAACCTACGAGTCAACTGCTAAAATCGGGTTTTCAGGTGTTTTCCACGAGATATGATTTGGCAGACCGATTGCGTTTTAATATGCGAATCGTGTTTTAACTAATTCAACGACAAATCATAAAATTTTGAAAAATCGTACATTTAACTCTTTGGGCTCCCACATGCGTATTTTAAGCAATTCTTTCTAACTGAGCCCCTTATTAAATAGGAGATTTGAAATTTTGCATACTTATAGCAGAACACCTGAGGCCAGGCGACAAATCATAAAATCTTGAAAAAGGTCTTACGTTTAACGCTTTGAGCTACCACATATGTATTTTAAGCAATTCTTTCTAAGAGAACCCTTAATTAAGTTGGAGACATGAATTTTTTGCATACGTATAGCTGAATACCTCAGACCACACGGTAAATCATAAAATTTTCAAAAAGTCTTATATTATTTACTCCTCCGGGCTCTAACTTGTGTATTTTAAGGAATTTTTCTAACCTCCGCCCTTTTCACCCGGGGAGCACTTTTCCAACTTTTGCCGACACCCCTTTGACCATTCTTTCATATTATGCTCCACAGCCTTACATATCTTAGTTCCACTTTTTACCGCCAGGGGCGCCTACTTATCTCGGGTGCTATCGGCCCAATCCCCTCGACTAATATATCTATGGATATTATATAAAACGGAGTTTCGTCCGGATAGAGGTTTGTTTAGAATAGAATGCGCCCCTGGTTGCGAAATGTGGAACTAACAGAATTTTCAAAAGGATAAAGTGTTTTGAAAGGAATATTAAACGAAACCCTCTGTGCGATCTGTGATCACACTTACCTACTTGTTATATATTAGATTTGAGAGTTTCGATTTTGTTAAAAATCACGTGATTTTTGAGTCGAAATGATTGTCAAAAACCACGAAATAAAGCTCAAGGATTACTGAATCTTCAATGAGAGTTTTATTTCTGAGAGTGTACAACGCTTATAGTTGATACCATTAAAATTTACAACTGGGACATTCTTTTATAGACACCCTGTATAATGATTTTAAATTCTTTCAAATCACAGTAGCAAATTCAAACATACAGTCGTGGGGAAAAAAAAGTAAACACCCCTACTAACTCCTCAACAAATTATCGTAGAAGAAAGTTACTGGTACCGAACGATTGGAAATAAAGTCTGCTTTTAAATGATGGATATAAAATTTGCTTAGGGGGCCATCTACATATAAAACGAATCCAAACTTCATTTTTTTTCAATGGCAATACCCAATTTTAACAATATATTTCAAATCTTCGGTTCAAATTATGCATAGACACCGAATTTCAATTCATTAGAATGATAAGTTTTTGAATTATAAACATTCAAAATTTAGTGCTTCTAGTGTTAAATTACATTTTCATATTTTTATTAATATCTCTAGAAATTATGCTCCTAATGTGCTAATTTTTTTTGTAGCAATAATACTAATATACCCAAACATAAATACGCTGAATTTGCAATTTTTATAATTTTATGATATGAATTATGAAATTAATAATTCGAAAAAATTATGAATTGCAATCTACAATTTTTTTGATGGATTTAGATTTATTAAGTCCTGCTTTATGTAAATCCAAAATTTCACATTTTTCTTCCATGTAGTTTTCAAATTATGCTTAAAAAACGGCAAAATGATGGTTTAAGGAGCTGTCTATGATAGAAGTGACTAGACATTTTGAAATTTCTTCTGCTGTATTGTAATCTAGCTGGCTTCATTGACTTCTTAAGGTGCCTTGATCAAGACGGGGGCTCCCTCGGTTAATAATCGATTTCCGAACTTCAATTTGGATACGGTCCTTAAAATACGCTCGTTTTAAAATAATTAATTTCTCGGAAACTTATGGTACGAATTGCATAAAAATTTGTTTTTAGGCTAATTGGAGGATGTAGAGTTCATTTATGATGTCAGAATTGTGTACAGCTATTGAAAAAAACAAAGTTATGGTTCGTTTTAATATGTAGATAGCCCACTAAGAAAATTTTATCTATATCATTTAAAAGTAAACTTTATTTCCAATCGTTCGGTACCAGTAACTTTCTTGTACGATACTTTGTTGAGGAGTTAGTGGGGGGTGTTTACTTTTTTTTTCCACGACTGTGCATTTTAGTACATATGAGAATATGGAAAATTACAAACAACACATATAGTTAGATAATTCAATGATTCAAACCAAAACATATTTTTCGTGAAGAAACTACGCGGTTTTATTTTCTAAAAACTTCTTTGAAAATTAGGCAATGGGAGTAATACACAGGTATGTAAATAACGCTAGTAAAAACTTATTAATTAAAAACATTTAATAAACCGAATTTTCTTTTTCTTAACTGAACATTTTGTGTAAGAGATATTCTTTCTGTATTAAGCGCAAAGAAAAAATAATATATGGTGTTCTAACAGGCATAATTAAATTATACCTGAAATTTTAATGCTTCAAAATTAATTAGATGAGTTGACGTTAAAAATTTTCTAATTAATATTAATGACCTACATTCATTAACTGAAAGTAACATTAAAATAAAAGAAGTTTTCAAATAAATCCTTATATCAGCCTCTTGAAACTGCACTGAAGAAGTAAATGAATTTAATCTACTGAGGAAAAGATTAAAATTATACACAAGTAAGATATAAAAAATGTTCTTATTCGTAGATTTTATTTACACGTCGCGTCGTTATTTATTTAAGATATAGTAAATAAATAAAACTTGATTCTGATAAACCTTGATTTTAATACTTGTACATACAATTTTACCTGCTTTGGATATTTTAACACAAGCAGGCAATTGTTGTAATGACGTATTATCCTACCAAGTTCTGCGTATTTGGTTTAATTTACTTCATATTACAGGAGAGTTTAGTTCCCCAAGTGACTGAGCTTTCTCTAGCTCCGCCTCCAACTTTTAATGGTTTCGACCGCCTTCGGGCATCCTGGAAGATGTTACCTGTCATTGTATATCAATCAACGTCGGGTTTTTTCCGTCAGTTTTTCTTCTCCTTGACAATGACTTAGGATTAGCTGAAAGTGCTTGATGTGCCTTTTTATATATACTTTTAACATCTAGTGTTTTTAATTTTGAAAACTATTTGTATATTTTATCACGCCTATTGTAGTAAAGTGTTTTAGTGAAGCATTTTTTGAATGTTTTTGCCTTTTTATATTTAAAACTTGGTTCAATAACTTGCATAAAATACATCTATATTAAAATTTAATGGGAAGAAATAAATTATTTACTTCATCCGATGTAAATTTTTTAAGCTAATCAATGTTATTACAGAAAAGTAAAGTAATTCGTTAAGCATAGATCATGAAACACTTCCCAGCACATTCAGAATACTGTAACAAAACTTCACTGTGAAAGATGATATTTGGAAACACATAACACATTTGAAAACCAAATTTCAGAAATTACTATCAATAGTCGGAAAAACGGTCATACACTCTCAGGAATGCTTTCTTCAATTCAAGGAAATTTTCCTGACAGCAGTGCTAGCAGAATTTTTCCATTAATAGACGACTATCCGATTCTTTTTTCCTCCGTTACAGGAGGTAAAATCTATCTTTAAATCTATCTTAGAGGTAAAATCTATCTAAATTTAGGAGGTCTATCAAAAAAACTGGGGATAAAATAAAAGTTGCTGACCTTCGGTCAATCCAACTACCTTAGTATTACGAGGTAGTATTCTAACCACTCGGCTACATTTGTACATTAGTGAAATAATTTGAAGTAAAGATGCTTGCCTCAGATGGATATCGCTTGATTAATTTCTTTAAAAAGCATTGAATTTTGAAGGGAAGATTTCGTCTTTATTGAGATTACAGCTGATGTTTTAATACTTTCGTATTAAAATAGGATAAAAATGCTAGTTGTAAATATTTTTATGTATGATTGCTAAATGTAAAATATGAATATTATATTTTTATACGACAGTTTTTTTCAGTAAAATGGATTTTTATCCATTTAATATTTTAATGAAAATATTTTTTAAATGCAGATATATTTTTATAACTTTTAAAAATAGATTGTGAATACTTTTAAATGAATGAGAAAATTAATTGTTTTGTATTTTTAAATTCGAAAACGTTTCTTTTCTTTGCTGTTGGTTTAGTTTATTATTATTATCTATATAATAAAAGCCTAAGTAATGTGACTGTCGTCAACACTTCCGGGCTGACCGCTTCACTTTTTATATGTCATACGGCCATTTCGCAACTTTATGTTAGCTGGCCGCAAATGATTAAATCGAAAATAGGGTTCCATCGCCATCATTTCATTTAAAATATAAACCTATCACTAATATAATTTAAAATACATATGTAAAATACATTATCTAATCTATCTATATATATTACGCTATCGTATGTGCAACAGAAATCACGGTTAATTGTTAATTATTTAATGTCAATGCATCTTATTGTTTATTGAACAGCATTTAATGCACCTCCATACCTATACGGGGGACCCTGTTATGTCGCCAAATACCGACAAGTTTGTCGCGAACTTAGCGATATATCGCCAAATGTGGCGACCAAAATGAGTCGCCAAAAATGATGCCTACTTGGCGATAGCTCTTGTATTCCGCCAAATTCCCATAGACTTCCATTGTAAAGAAATAGGGTTTACTCGCTTACAGAAAATCAACAAATTGAGATATTTTAATGCAACAAAAACTAATATTAGCTTAAGGGATTCCATTAATTATATTTAAGGGAGTCCAAGTAAATTAAATTATGAATAAAAGTAACATGATACAGGGCTTAGCATGCTTTCCCAAACATAAATTTTAAGGGAGACCATACTGGTCGCCAAGGGTGGCTAGTTATTAATATTTTGATTAAATTAGAAATCTTAAGTTGTAGAATTTTTTATTTTCCGTTTTTAAAATCAATTCGTATTTTAGTATTAACAGAGCCAATACGCATGCGTGGTAGGAATGAACGGAATTTCTCACTTTTTTTAAGAATTTCGAGAAGCATTCACGGATAAAACATGTTTTTTAGGAGTACAGAAATTATTTGTTAAAAAACGAAGAATAGTTTAGTGTATATCGACGAGTTTTTCTGACAGTGTAGTAAAAAAGCAAAACTTCATTTAATAACTTGCCTAAAATGCATCCATATTTAAATTTAATGTACAGAACTTAATTACTCACTTCATCAAATGTAATTTTTTCAAGCTAATCAATGCAAAAAAAGTAAAATAATGCGTCAAGAAACGCATAACGCATTTGAAAACCAAATTCCAGCAATTACCATCGAGAGTCGGAAATATATCCGAATTCTTTTGTGCGACCCTGTATATATTTGTGAATATATTACACAATATGGAAAAATTTAGATCGGTTAAGGAATTCATCATACAGTTAAATATTCAACTTCAGCAGTTTCCGACAATAAACCTAAATGTATAGGAATTATTTTGTGCAGTTCTGTATGTGATCTGTAGAATATATGCTGCACGTCGTGTTGTATGCAAACATTTAGTTAAACCTAAAAACGTAAACCGAATTTGAAAACGCACTTCAAGCAATTTTTGCTCATAACAGACAGTACTGTAACCGTTGCTCTTTTGTGTCGGTGTAAATAAACGATAAATGCAATACACATCATGCTTTTTTGTAAGCAGCTGATAAATGTAGTAGTACCTCCTCTGTAACGCATGTAAATTTACTATATGTTTGAAATAGTGTAACATCATTATAATATAATGCAAAGAATTTTTCTCTGTACACCGTTATGCAACGTAATTCTGTTGTGTGATCTTGTAAACGAACAATAAACTTTCTTCACCCTTACTCTACAGAAAGCATGTTTTAGTGCACCTTGGAATTTCATAACAATTTAATCCTGTTTAAAATGGCGGCGTAACATTATTAAAATGCATTTGAAACTAAATTTCCCCATTGACCGTAATAAAGATAACATGGCGGAGGGGAAATGGGACACGTTTTACATTTCATACTCTAAAAAGTATCTCTCTATTCTAAAGAAACTGCAGTAAATTAATTTTTTGTCACCGAAGGTCTTTCTTCGCTTATATTAAGAAAACTACTGCATACAAAAATATGAAAATTGGTAGTATTGCTTGATAAATAAACTGAATCCAACAGTTTTAAAATCGAAGAATTATTTTAAGAGATATTTAATATTAAAATTGGCCAAAATGGTTCATTAAAAAAGTTTTATAGGAAAAAAAATAAACATTACGAATTTAATCACTTTTTCTAAGGATATACATTACAAACTTACGGTATGCAGACTGCATTTACTTTTTTAATTTGATTCTTTTTTTTTTTTTTTTTTTTTTTTTTTTTTTTTTTTTTTCGTATTTTCATCATTTCAAGAGATATTGTTTTCATATTTTAGAAAAGTTTATTATTTTAAATTGTTGAAAACTGTAAAAAGAGTAAAAAGCACAAAGATCCTTTAAAATAAAAATTTATTTACACGTGTCCATTAAAAATTGAGAAAAAAGCTTTAAAATTAGAATTAAATGATTACGTGTTAAAAGCAGGAAAATGTTGAAAAATTACGTCATAAAAAGTATATTTAAACGAGAAAAAACACTTTAAAAATAATAACTTCATTAATATTCGGTAAAAGCAGTAAATAGGAGGAATAATGAAATATTTAAAATGGCCAAATAATTAGGATAAGCGAAGCGAATCCTCTACTAGTCTATACAAATTACACTTTGTCGTACACTTTACAAAAAAAAAAAAAAAAACTGTTCAGTATTTTGACTTGAAATTAAACATAAAAAGAAATTATGATCTGTATATTTTCACAATATTATTTTATTTACTGAATAACCTTAAAAAATTTATTATTTTAATAAATTATTTGTACATGTTTTTCCAGTACGGGCGCATTTTTGCAAAAAAAAAAAAAAAAAAAAAAAAAACATACATTTTCAGAATAAAAATTAATAAATCATGGAGTTAGTACTTATAGACCAGTGGTTCCCAACGTGGGGCGTACGCCCCATAGGGGGCAATTTGACTTTTGAGAGGGGCAATTGCAGATTTTCTATTAACCCAATCTCTTTCAGTTTTTCTTCGTCATTTTTTAATAAAAGTGAGCACTTAAAATAGAACTTAAATGGAAGTAATTTTGTGCACTTAAAATAGAAATAATTTAATTTTAAAATACCTAAATAATTTTTTTCCAAAAGTTCAAAACATAACTATTACCGGAATAATTATATGAAAATATTTATCTGGTATTTAGACACCATTTTTATATTTAAAAATGTTTATAATTTTTCTAGTATCAATATTATTGATGAATTTATTCAATATTGATCTGGAATCAATATTGTTGATGAACTTAGCGTTATACACTTCATTTTTTATTTTTTTTTAACTTGCATCTCTATTCACAGTGCAATGTGTCACATGAAGGAACTTTTACATAATAAAATCCTTAATGGTATATCTAAAATTGATTATGTTGAATGCATTTAAACTAAAAAAAATGTGAAATATCTTAACGATGTACTACTTTTATAAAATTAATCAGTCCTAAATGAGCATCACAGAAGGATATGGGTAATAAGAAAACTTCTCTTAGGGTTCTTGTGCAGACCACATACACATTATATAAACATACAACATGACGTATGCATTTTAAAATTTAAAATAGGACAACACGTAAACTAACAATAATGGGGAAAAGGGCCATCAGTTTAAAATTGATAAAGTTGCAAATCTGGAAATGTTACTTTTGAATTATATTATTCATGCAGACTCGGTGTTTAAAAATCTTCGCCTGAAAGGATGTACAAAAATCAGTTATAAAATATATCAGTTTTATCAAAAGTAATGCAAAATATGAGAGCTTGTGCAAGAATTTTCATAAAGATAAAATTGCAGACTATACAGGTAGTATCTGAAATGCTTCAACAAACTTAGAGGGATGATAGTACTCATGAAGACGAACAAAAATGCAATGGAACATGGGGTCGCAAATGACGTTTAAAGGATGAAAATCGAGAAAATGCGTCTGGAAATGGACAAAGTGAGCCAAGAAAGCAACACTCCAGAAAAATATTTACTGCACAGAATAGGTATAACACAGCTCGTGATGTCCAGAGAAAACAAATATTTTACAACAATTGTTCAAAATTGTTCATTATTACACAGAGTACATCTACGGAGGAACGACTGGCGACACGCTCAAATTTGCATACGTTGATTCCTGCTCGCAGATTTTTTTTGGCTTTCTTCCAAGTTTTTGTTATCTTTTTCTGACCGGATATGCACAAAGTGAAATGAAAACCAGCTTCGTGCTACTAGCCAGTTCTGCAGGAAAGCAGCATGCGAGATTTTAATATTTTTATTGGTTTTGCGATTTTCACCCTTTAAACATCATTTGCGACTCCATGTTCCATTGCATTTTTTGTTCGTCTTGATGAGAACTATCATCCCCCTAAGTTTGTTGAAGTATTTCAGATACACCCTGTATAACACTTTTGTGTCCGAGCCCGAGTATGGCCAAACTCGATTCTTCCCCTTTCTTTTGGCCGTGGTCCGAGGTAAGTTGCAAAAGAACAATTTTTCTAGATATAAATGCGAAGATATATGGCCTCATTGAACAGAGATATGTTAAAATCATATTTATAACAAAAATTCGATCTTTTAATCCTTTTGAGCGTGAAAGAATTTATCAGACTTAAGTGTCTCTTTTAGGCTTCTTCAGTCTGAATAACATTTCATTTTTATATAACAAAAAATATATGTTACAGAGGAAAGAAGTGGGGGACATCAGGATTTTAAAGATGCTCAGGTGGTACGCGGTCAAAAAAAGGTTGGGAACTACTGTTATAGATAGAATCATGACATGATTAATTAAATAAATAAAATACATTTTCATTATTCGGCCAAAGTATCTCAAAAACTGTTTCTTAAATTTAACTAGCTGTTTAACCCGTTCTATGCACGGGAGTTCGTGAATTTAATTCTAAAACCAAAATAAAAATAACTATTCGATTTAGTAAATTATTTTTTTACTGCTGCGCATTTTTTTAATAAAATTTAATTTATCATGTTACTATAGCAGCAGACGATAAAACTGTATCTTTGGAATAAGGAATAAATAGAATAAAAAGTTTTGCATGTTTGTGATAAAATGTATTTTTAAAAAAATTATAATAACTAAGCGGAATTAAATAATCTCTAATTATTTGCTTGTGAGGTAAAAGAAATACGTAATACCCGCTGGAGCTTTTTAGTATTGCAGCGTGGCATACGTAATATGTATATTTCTAATTATTTGCATGTGAGGTAAAAGAATTATCGTAATACCCGCTACCTCTTAAAACTTTACTTACATTAAACTTTCTTACATTAAAAATGTATGTTATTTGAGAGGAAAGTATACATTTTAATAGAATACTTTATTAAGACTGCTTGGAGATGGCGCATATTTTGGTGCTCATACCTTTTAATCATATAATATTTTCACGATTTCTTTTATGAAATTTTTAAAGTACTTTTTTTAGGAAAATTATAGCATATTTTAAATGAATTAAAATATGTGAAAATTTAATTATTTAAGTTAAATTAAATATCTTTTAGTGTTAAGAATTCAAATACACAATTTATTCTTATTATGTGAAATAATCTGCGCAGACGAAACTTACGCATTTTAAAAGAATTATATTATGATTTTTTTTTTTTTTTTTTTTTTTTTTTTTTTTGCAAAATGGCAACAAAAGAATTGTAAACAAATAAAATTAACTGTTAAATTCTTTATATAAAGTGTTACTTGAATTCGAAGATTGAAAATTTAACCAAATGAAACATATTTACTATTAAGAAGTAATTACTATTAGTATTATTTTTAATATGTTTGCCGTTTGAAAACAATTTATGGAATGTATTAGTTCTATTATAAAGAATGCCGAGAAAACGTACACTTACTGGTCGAAAAGAACGCGAACATGATTTAGCTTTAAAGAAGGAGGCTAGATATCACCGTAAAAAACGACGACATGACGAATCTCTTCTGACAGAGAATGCATGTGCTCGGAAATATGCTTTAAATTTCGAAGATGTACAAAGAAAATTTAAATTATATTTTTGTAAAATTTGTCATCGTCGTTGGTTGGACATGCATATTCAATCTGACGGATCTTGTAAGACTTGCCATAAATGTATAGTAAATGATGAACTAAATATTTTTTCTAATAATATGGATCCAGGTCCACAACCGGAAATATTGAAAAACTTAATTTTCGTTGAGGAGCAATTAATTGCACAAGTTCATCGAGTTATTACTGTTTATCGCATCAAAGGTGGTCAGCTTGGATACAGTAGGCAAGTTATTAATTTTCATCAAGATATTACAGAATTTTGTACTTTATTACCTCATTCCATAGATACTATATCACAATACATCTTTGTTAGAAGACAAGATGGTGAAGAATTCAAAGATTTTATAGTAAATCGTGAAAATGTTAAGTCTGCTTGAGAATATCTAAAGGAAAATAATCCTTGGTATCGTTATATTACTATTGAAGAAAATAATTTGCAGAGTTTACCCGAAAATGAAGATATTTTTTCAGCGAATAATACTCAGTCAAGAGCAACAGCAGATTTATTTATATCACTTGAAAAAACTTTGAATCCTGTAGATAATCAATGTCCATGGACAAATAATATATATGAATCCGGAGCCCCAAATGTGACTTTCAGATGTAATCGGGAGGCAATAAATATTATGTTAGGTATTAAAGAAGGAAATGATGAATGCAGTGTCATTCCTTGACCTCAGATAAATACTAAGCCTATAAATGAATTTTCATGTGATGGGTATATTTGTAGAGCTTTTCCAACGTTATTTCCAACAGAAAGAGGTGATCTTAGAGATGCTAGAGTTCGTAAAAGTACACCAAAAGAATACTTTAAATTTCTCATGATATATGACGATGAAAAATTTGCAAGGCATCCAAGATTTAGATTTTTTGCTTTCAACAGCATAATGCGTTGGGCAGCATTACAAAATGGAATTATTTGTATTAAAAAAAATTCTCGCTTACATGATGTTGAAACAGTTGAAAAACTCCAGAAACTGTTGCAGAAAGATCCTACATTGTACACGTCGATTATATCTTTCAATGCTAATTTAAGATCATCGAGCTCTTATTGGTTTATCAGATCACGAGAGTTGTTAGACATGGTTGAGAAGTTGGGAACTCCTACTTTTTTCATTACACTTAGTGCAGCTGATTTATACTGGCTTGAAATTTATCGCATCATTGATGCAAACTATGATTACACTAATCGTAACCAAAATTCTGAATTCATCAGAAAATCAAAATTGTTGAATTGTAATCCTTTAATCGTTGCTTACTTTTTTCATAAGCGGTTGGATTTTTTTATAGAACACTTTTTCAAGAAATATTTCAAAGTCAGGGACTTTTGGTTTATTGAGTTTCAACATAGAGGTAATCCTCACATGCATGGTCTTTTTTGGTTTGAAGATGCTCCTGATGTAAACAATCTTAGTTCAAATGATGATGAAAAGATACGTAAAATTGTAAAATACTTTGTCGAATTCATATCGATTTGGCAACGAGATCCTAATCAAGTTTATGATATGCATCCATATAAATTTCATTTTACGGATGTGCCTGATGAAGCTGCTGACTATAATCGCTTAATACGTGCAGTACAAATGCATAAATGCTCTAAAGCTTATTCTAAGAGAAAGGAAAAAGATTCTTCTGAAGTCACATGCCGTTTCAAATTTCCCAAAGAATGTTCTCACGAAAGTAAAATTCAGTTCCTTAATAAGGAACCCGAATACATTTCAAAAAGAAATAGTCCTTATTTAAACAGTCATAGCTCACAAATTTAAAAAAATTGGTGAGCAAACATGGATTAGCAAGCAGTAATTTCCATTCATGCAGTTCTAAAATATATTGCTAAATATGTTGCCAAAGGTGAACCCAGATCAAAGGGATGAAAGATTTCATCAGACAATCAGTTCAAGAATCACGCGATAATATCAATATTCAGCAGATAATTCAGAAGATTTTAATAAAAATGTGTGCTGAACGTGATTATTCTGCCCAGGAAATATTTTGGGTGTTAATGGGATATCCTTTGTATAGGCCATCTCGTAAGTTTGTCACCATTAATTTAGCAAGGAACGCATGGGAACAATTAGATATGAATAAAGAGGTTGGAATCATATCCGTTTCAAATATTTTGGAAAAGTACCAGCAACGCCCAGTGAGATTTGAAAATATGTCCTTGCAGAATTATTTCACAAACGTTTATAAACGTAGTGAAAATTTCAGTATCAGAAAAAAAAACATTTATCCCCAGAATTATACCGAAATTTAAATATGATCTCAATAATGTAAATAACAAAGATTTCTATAAGCAACAAGTTATGTTGCATATCCTTTGGCGTGATTTTCAAATTATGAATCCAAATAATACTTAACGGAAAGTTATATATGAACAGCATTTTGAGAATAATGAAATTCAGAGATTGGATTTGGAATATATGTTTCAAAATTTAAAAGATGAGGAAGAATAGGAAGAAATAGAATCTACTGAAATAGATCAACCATTTGACTGGATGAATGTCGCTTCAAGACAAAATAATGAACAGGATGAATTAGATTTGGGCAGAAGGGACAATGATAAAAAGTATAACTGGCATACCGTTCAAAGTCAAGACTTGCTTAATAAATTACAGAATTTTATTGAAAATGAAAGGGTGAAAGAGAGTGAAAAAAGTGGTTGTGTCACTGTTCCTTCTAATTTGCCAAATTTCGTTTTTTCCCATGAACAGAAAAAAATAATAAATATTTTTGAAGAACAGCTCAATTCTTGCAAGGTCATAGGCGAGAAATGACAATAAGAAGAATCCGTCCATGGAAAAGAAGGTTCATTTGGTCCCTCTTCTTGTCAATTGCTTCATTCAAAACTTTTATTGGGACTAAATCAAAAACTAAGAGATCTTAGTCCATATTCGATTGGTCAACTTCATGAGGAATTTCGAAATTGTAAATTCATAATTATAGATGAAATGAGTATGATTGGATGCAGTCTTTTGTGAAAAATAGATTTACGATTACGTAGTGCTGTACCCTCGAAACAAGATGAACCTTTTGGTGGAATGTTCTTATACCTATTATTATACCTTCTTATACCTATCAAACAACTACCTCCAGTAAACGATAGGCCTCTTTACCGTGACAAAAATCAAGGAAGTGAGTTTCTTTTGGAAGGACAATTGTTATTTTCTTCGACTATTCAGAAATATTTATCTTTATCATCATCCTTCCGGCAAGATGAAACTCAACAAATATTTTGTAGTATACTTGACCGAATTAGCAATGGAGAATGCACTATTGAATACTATGAAATATTAATGAATCGAAGCTTATACAGTCTCTTTCAAAAAGCGAGCAGCATTTATTTAAAGATGCAATTAGGCTGTTTTCAACGAATAAAGACGTAAAAGAATATAATAATGAAAAATTAAAAGAACTGCGTCAACCTGTTGCCTTGATTCAAGCTCTTCATAATTGTAGTAAAGCAAAGTTGGCCGATTGAAATGACAAACGGATTTGAACCGTTTTTTACTTTATCAATTGGGTCTAAAGTGATCTTACGTTCTAATTTATGGACCGAAAAGGTTTAGTAAACGGGGCTTTAGGCTATGTTGCAGATATTATTTATGAAGAAAATCAACGACCACCAGACCAGATGCCGCGAATAATCATGGTTAAATTTGAAATCTACTGTCATTCAACTTATGAGAAGGGATGCGTTCCGACTCCACCAATAACTAAATTCTGGAAATATGGAAATATAAATTGCTCAAAAAAACAATTTCCTCTGCAGTTAGCTTTTGCAGTTACAATTCATAAATCCCAAGGTTTAACATTAGATAAAGCAGTGGTAGATATTGGGGATAAAGAGACATCAATTGGCTTAACGTACGTAACGTTGTCGAGAGTGAAAACCCTTCAAGGTTTAGCATTCAATAGAAAATTTCCTTACGAGATATTCTACAATATCAAAAATTCTCATATGCTAACATGCAGAACAAAGAAGAAATTACAATGAAAATTTTTACAGTTAATAATTCTTAGTATCAACGAGAGCAGATTTCAAATGTTTTTCCAGAAAATAGAATTTTGAAAAAGTAACTTTCTTCAAGTTCTCTTCGAATATTTTATTCTAAAATTGCTATCAAGGATTATTTGATGTAAATTACAAAGATTGGAAACATATCTATTTCAAACCATTTGAGAAAGCACTAGAGGCTATTGTAAAATGTAAAAATTTCTTTAAAAGAGCTTTTAGTTGAAAATTTAAAAATATTTTGTAAAATTTTGCTTAGAAAATATTTTTATTTATGCCAATCTTATATCAGAAATAAAAAAATTCTAACGAAATTCTTAGTTATTTGGCTGAATTTACATTTCTAAAATTAAAATGCGCCAAAACATAAAATAAAGTTTTTGCTTAATAAAAATGCAAAAATAATATTAAAAAATATTGTTACTTTCAAATATTTATCTTATTAAATAAGGCTTCGCGAATCCAAACAAAGCATGGCTTTTGCTAGTAATATTGTCAAACAGTTTAAATTTTAAAATATATTTACACGAGATGATTTTTTCAAACTTCGAGATGATATTTTTAACTATTGTTACCAATTCTAAGAGAGTGCAAATAATATCATTTCCTTGAGCTGCGGTGGGCTCCGGCGCAAATTAAACCCTGTAAACGTACATAGCCGCGAAAACTATGAGAAAGCGTGCATGACAAGACTGAATAGATGCCGATTGATGCTGCTACCTATCGAAATGTTAAAATATTTATACCTATTACATTATCTGAAAAACATTTTGAAAACAACTGGGGCTTAGTGTTTTTTGAGGCTTCTTATTGATCTGGCTTCAAATGATTTCTGAAGATAACGGAAAGTTTCCAGAACAGTGAGTAACTACAGTGGGTTCCAAAAAAAAGTTATAAAAAAGTGCAGTAATCAACATCAGGAAAAAACTTTGTAAAAATATACTAAAAATGAGAAATGCACAAGGCGTTTCGAAAGAATGTACCTTTCTTCACTAGTCTCAAAGAAAACGTACTACCACTTAGAAATATTTAAACAGGAATAACATTGCCCTTTCTTTCAAAGTGGTAACACATTTTTGTGCTTGATGAAGAAGTATTACGTTATTTCGAAAGAATTTGTGCTTTTCTAAATTTTATGATGTTTTTAAGATTTTTTTTTGTTATGTTATCGAATCTTGGTTACATTGAATTTTCGTAAAACATTTTACTACAAGATGAATTTTTTCTACTATTTTTTATAGTGTACTGAAAATTTTATAAACGATAAGCGTAAACACATTACTTCTTAAATTTAGTAAACGTGATACAGCGATTTTTTTTAAGTTATTTCATACGTAATGAAATTTACACATACTGAATTTTTTAATAACTTTTATACAGTCTATTTTTTTTTTTTTTTTTTTACTTTTTACAGTAATCGATAAGTTTAGGACTTAAAATATTGGAAAAATGTTCTGCCATATTTTAAAAGAAACTTAACTTCAACAAGATAGATTGGATATTTTCTAAAATGATGAAGTATTTGTGAATAACAGTATTGATAAATAATATCATTTTTTTAAAATACGAGTTTTTCAAACCATTTTGTCCTAAGAAGATTTGCTCACAAAGAGCTTATACTTTATCTTCTGATATACTTTCAGCATATTTTTTATGCTTTACTTATTTATAAAGTGTATATAACTTTGAATAACTTCAAGAAATTTTCACACAACGTAATACGACAACAAGATATCCCTACACATTTTTATTTATTGATGGAACATAATAAATAATTCTAAAAATGGAAGATTTCTCCATTTTGTGATGTAAATTTATGAAGCAGAGATGTTGTACCTATACGTATTTTTACTTTCTTCTATCTTTACAAGAATAAAGTTTTGGATTCGTGAAAATTTCTGAATTCTACTTTTCGACGGATTTACATGTTTTAGGGGTCAGAGATCCCCCCCCCCCAAAAAAAAATGCTTTTACAAAATGTCTGTCTGTGAGCCTGTCTGTCTATCCGTACGTGACACAAAATTTGTGGGCGCTATATCTCAAGAACTGATGTACGGATTTTCATAAAACTTCAGATTCAGTTAGTAATTGATATAATTTGGTGATTACTTTTTGGTATAAATCTCCCAAAAGCTGGCGCTGCTATGCTGCATTATTCACAATTTCCGCAATAGCTGTACCTGAAGAATTAATTCAAGAATTTTCATCATATTTCAGAATCAGTTAGTCCCTGATATAAATTGGTCCTGGTTAGTTTTTGGTGTAAATCGTCCAATATGTGTGCTGCTATGCAGAATGTTTTACGATTTTCGCAATAGCTCTATCTAAAAAACTAATGCACGGATTTTCATCAAGCTTCAGATTCAGTTAGAAGTTGCATAAGTTGTTGCTAATTAGATTTTAGCGTAAATCACCTAACTGGTGGTGGTGATATTCTGCATTTTTCAGGAAGTACTAACATATATGAGATAGAAGAAAATTTTGGGATTGCCATTTCCGACTAGTTATTTAGATATTGCACTTTTAAAACGTTCTGTAAAAATACATGAAAGAAAATATATTCATGGTGAGTAGAAATTCACGGTGAAACAGTGCCATTGGATTAAAATTATTGATCGTTTTTTTTCACACCTTTCTTTCTTTGGTCAGTGGAAAAAATTTACGTTGCCGCCAGGAATTTTACTCTGAGGAAGGCAGATGGTGTAATCCAATACATTTTAATTTTATAGCTATATGAGTACTAGTTAATCAGACCGGCGTTGGCTGAACCCTTGTTAATAACCTTAAATGAACCGCATATTTGTATGATTTTAAATTTTAAAATATTGATTTTTAGTGGTAAAAGTGCTCGTTAGACGACAATTACTTGGTTTTTTCACGTTGGTTCGTTTCATAATAATAATAAAAAAATTGAAATAGCTCTTGTTGTCCGAACTCTTTGAAATTTTTGCCGGTTGCCAAATGTATATATACAGTGGCTACCAAAAGTGTTCGCACACTTACGAATTTCAATGAAATAGTGCTCTATCCATTAATTAAAATTAATATTTCAAAATGGGTATTTAATAATAATATCTATAATTTATTCTACACAAAGCTACATAAAATAATTTGAAAACATGGTAACGTTATTTTGTAGGGAAAAAAAAAAAAAAAATACCTTACAAAAGTTTTTGTGCACTTTAGAAAAAAACTCTACATATTAGTAAATATTGTAATATTTTGTTAAATTAGCACTTAGTAGGATATTCCTTAGCTTCCACAGTATGTTTTAACACTATGGGAATAGATTTCACCTTCTTTTTTTTCTTTTTTTTTTTGTAAATTCTGCATCAATGTTCATCCATTCGTTGATCATTACTGTTTACTGCTTGCTTTTAGGCTCGATGTCGTGTCTTCGTACTCCAACCTCCAGTTCTATACAAATATATTCATCGGATTTAAATCCGGCGATTGAGATGGTGTTTTCAGAATTGTGGACAATTACAGAGACACCAGAGGCGAACGTTGAGAACCCGTGTGCTCGTTCGGGCTATGTGTGCGATCGTTATCTTGATAAAAAACAAAGTTGTTTCCAATACCCAAATTTTGGCCTTATTATATTAAATTGTCTTTTAAAATATTTAAATAAATGGCATGATTCATTTTGCCATCAACAAATACCAAATTACCAAGTCCTGATGCTGCGATACATCCCACACACAAGGATAGCTCCACCGCCATGCTTAACTGTTCCAACAAAGTTTTTCTAAAATTCCTGTGTGAATTCAACATTGCAGAAACACAATTACGTTCCCTTGAAAGGGTTAATCTTTCGTAATCGGGTTACGTATAGATAATAAAAAAAGATGGAGATAGATCTTTTTAAATCAAGCTTAAAAATTATTTTAACATTTTGATATCAGAGCTATTTCAACCGCATATCTTTCTCTGTACTGAGGGTATTTGGTACTTTTCATAATTTTTAAAAAGATACGTGGAAGATATGTATTTTTAAATTTTTTTAATTATAAATTTCAAACCGTTCATATTCGTAATCAAGGAACTATTTAAATATACTAATAATTAATATTATGAGAAGTTATTGAAAAAAGTATGCTTTATATATTTTTAAAAAGTTCCGCATAGGAAAACATCATTTTTAAACATAAAATATTTCATAGACTTGACTAAAAACTTACCGAAATGTCACACAAAGGTCTGAAAATAACTATTAGGTCAGTAGATTTTATTTGTCTATAAACATTATTTAGTAAAATTTGTTTTTGTGTGGTACATTTCAAATATAGTAAAGTGGGGACAGATGCCGCAGTTTTTCTTTTCTTCTAGTAAAATTTACAATAAAGCAAAAAACAACAAACTAAGTACCAGAAATCATTGATCAAACCCTTTGGAATCTAATTTCTATGTTAAACAAGTTAAAACCCTCTTAATAAAGTAGGCATAATTATTTTCCCACAGGTCCTTTTTTAACATCATTTTTTATGTGCTGGATAAGATGCCGCATGGAGAAAAATACTAGGCTGTTTATTTTTTTCAAGCAAATCAAATTTTTATTTTCTCAAACTACTTAAAACGAAAATAAATAACAGTAAGCTTACAAAAATTACATATATCCCTAAATTGTGAAAAGTTTAACGAAAATGCAAAAGTGTAATCTCTATAAACAAAACTTAAGACAAAAAGTGAAAATGAAAAGAAAATCACTTGAATTTACATGAATGGATAGCGTAATTACTGGAAACAATAGACAGCATAATTCCAAAAAAGATATAAATCACTGGTTTACACCCAGGCAAACATTGCAGTTTGCTCTTAATGTAAGTATTAGTTCTATTCTATTTAGGCCCTAGTCTATTTATTTTTGGCCTTTCTTCTCATTCTTTGATTTTGTATTTCCATTCGCCCGCAATCACACCACACTACCCGTTGCAAAAGTAAAATAAGCGTTTTACACGCAGCTATCGATTGAATTTGATGCAGTGAATCCTGACCGCTTTAGACTTTGCTCCTTGATAACACTCCAGCCAATCAACATATGCAGAGACATCAAATTCCAATCTAGTTCTGCCATCAGAATCCATAAGAGAAACAATTTACCCATTGTCAGAAGATGACACCTCAAGTAAGGCGTTTCCTCAAGTAAGGCGTTTTCAAGTTGATCTTTCCCTTCCTTTTCTTACACATTTTACTTCCGCCAAGTTGTCGTTCTTTGATACTTTCTAGTTTCTTTTGTTTTTTATTTTCTTCTTCTTTTTTATTGTTTATAAACTCTGTGCTTGTAATATTTGCATCCTTTTACTTTCTCTTACTTGGCTGTATAGGTCTTTTGACCATTGGGGTAGAAGAGATTTTGTTTGACAGTTTAGATGGTGAGAATTGTAAACGGCCTACGTTTTCCTTATTCACACATGGTGAACCAACATTGTTGTAGGGAATATTTTGATAAGTAGCAGAATGCGCTAATATACATTCATTTAAATGTAAGCTCTACTTAAATCGCAGTGATGAATTTATTGAACCGAAAAACAAAAATATATTTTGCGGCATCTGTCCCTCAACCTCGGTGCGGCATCTGTCCCATAGTGACGGGTAAGATGCCGCGCCGTCATTTTGTGTCATGTGAGCGACGCGAGAGAAAGGCAAGCACATGTCTGTATTCTACGACGATCTAGTCTATAGTTTCATTCGATTTTGGGACGAAATCTCTGTTTTTTTTTTGTTTTTTTTTAATATGTAATAAAAGTACATTAGAATAATTTTAGCAACTTACCACGCAGGTTCAAGCCATGAAAACTGGCATAAATATGTAAATACTGACGATTAAGTGGTGGAAACACATACAACACATCACAGAGCACAGAGGAACACCACGAACTTCTAAAATTGGTCTAGGGAACGCTAGTGTCGCCTACAGAATCTCTGCAGGATCTGTCCCTCCGCGGAGTCTGTCCCCACTTTACTATACAAAGAACAAAACCACAAAGTTCACAATAAGTTCGAATTAAGCTCTAGTTCTAGATATTTTCATGCACGTACATCTGTTTAGTACTGTTACCAATTTTTTTTTTTTTTTTTTTTTTTTTTTTCAAAATAAAAGGTTCGTAAATAACATCTGAAAAGACAGCGAACGTATATAGTAGGTACTTTTATAGCTCAGAGAGTTAAGATTTAACCCCGAAGAGTTCTCGGGCTTAGTTCGTTTCAGCGAAAACTGCAGACGGAGTGACACTCGCGCTCAGACCTCAAAGTGTTAAAAACTATTAAAATAAAGTAAATGAAAACTGTTTTCAAACACACTGCATTAAAAAAAAATCCTTTCTGTCGTTGTAAAAATTTTATAAAGATTTACAAATGTGCGTTATATGTAGAGTATATAATGTGAAAATTTAAAATTTAAAATAAAATAAAAATAGAAAATATACGCATAATACTTGCGTTGTCTATATTAATTAATAAGAAAAGAAAGTATGCTAAGTTGAATAAACCAGAATCAAATTCCAAACGCTTTGCAGGGATTTAAAAAAAATATGGTCTTTGCGGCATCGTACGAATTTTCTACGCAATTCTTCTTTTTATTATTCTTTACTGTTCTCTCTAGTTATTATACATTTTTTATGTTTTTTATTGTAATTTATGCTACATAATTTATGTGGGTATTTTTTAACGTAGTACGCGAATATGCCTAAAAACAGAAAAAAATGTACCCTTAAATCGTAAGTGCGTGTTATCCGCCGAATCGCATTATTTGCCGAGATTCACGGTAATTTATCTGAAATGTTAATTGTTTACATTTAAATTTTTTGTTGATTCCTAAAAGGCCATGTTTTAAATGCCCATGCAAATTTGTTAAGAAAACAATTTTTTTCGATCAGTCATTGTAAAATGGTACATTGTAACCTTTTTGGTTATTATTATTATTATTATTATTATTATTATTATTATTATTGCTTTTAACCTAATATTAAAGCAATGAAAACAAAAGAAAGATGTTTCAAATGAAAATAAATCAGAAAACGGTAGATATTTTTTGAAAATAGAGAAACTTTCAAATTATTGCATTATTAATTGAGCGTATTACAAAAAGTTTTCATCAAATAAAAGAAGCAGATTCTAACGACTTTCTTTAAAAGTTTCTTTTTCATAATTTACTTTGTATCAAATTTTTATCGAGAGCTTATTAAATTATTTTTCTATCACATAATATAAACAAGTAAAATAAACTTATTTAAATAACAAAGTTAATTAAGTAATAGAAAAATAAGGTGTATTATACATATTAATGAATCGAATTATTTAATTGAGGTCATATTTAATAACGTAATAAACTTCAACATATTATCTTTTATGGTTCCTGCAGGAATGAAAATTTTGCTGTTTCGCTATATATTAAATTAAAATTATTACAAAACACATATTTCTTTGGAATAATTGTAGCAATTAAATTTTGAAATTCAAAATTGCTTACTGTGGGAGCAAGTCCGGCGCAACGTCGCACGGGCTCTGGCAAAACAGTTAGTGGGGCGAAACGTATACTGCCAATACTAGGTTAATAAAAAATATATACCATTTATTATGCGCATAATAATTTTTTATTTGTCAAAATCTTCTATACTTTATGATATTTTAACACTAGAACTCCCGGAAATTTTACTCAAGTTTCATAAAAAATATTTTACACCAGAATGTTTATTTTAAATTATTTTACTGATTTATTTAGCAAAAATCTTTGCTTTTAAAATTTAACTTATTTTATGAAAGAATTTCTGGTTCCAATTGACATTTAATCATATGGTCGGAGTCGAATCGACTCCTTCCGGGCGTTCTAGTGTTAAATGTTTATTGTTTGCACACTCGGTTACATTTTGCATCATCAAATCGTTACATTCTTCAACAATTTTATCAACTTTGCCTATAAGAAATAAAGTTAATACTCAATTTTTCTGACGAAGAAACATTTAAAGACAAATCAAGTGCAAAATCATTATTATATTACTCATAGGAAACGTTATTTCGAATGGTATAGACAGACTCGGGGCCCCTAACAAAATCCCTTTTGGTGCGAGACCCTGGGTAGCTGCCCTGTTTACCCGATGGCTACACCGGCCCTGTGTGAAGGGAGCTTAATGTCGCCTACAATAAAAAAGCATTCAAGCATTAACAGTTTAAAAAAACATTGCAAGAAACATTCAGCAATGAATTAAGGGAGTGTCCCTTGCGGGACTTTCCCTTTATAAGCAGCTTAATTCCAAAACAGAAAATTGTCATTTCCACTAAAAATAAAAGAAAATCCTAAAGCAACTTTAAAGCCAGTATAATTTCTTTTATTTTGTTGTATACCATTATTTATTTAAATAAGCAGTTAAGGGGAATTTGCATTTTTTCCCGTTGAAAAAATAGATTTTTTTTTTTTTTTTTTTTTTTTTTTTTTTTACGTTTTTTTTTTTATTTGCTATAGTCTATAGATTATCCCTGTGATACAGTTTGGCCGAATTCAAAGTTCTTTCCTAAATATCTAGTGCTTTAACGCAACGTCAATAGGCTTACATTGTTAAGTGAGCCCTATAAGCACATTTTAAACAAAATAACTTTTGTCAAACTGAACGGGATCAGAGCGCAAAAACTACTAAACCGATCTTGTTAATTAAAAAAATAAAATAAAATAAAATAAAAGTAATATAATTTATTAGAGCTCGGGCCACTTTCAGCCATTTTTATTTAAAAAAATATTTTTAGAAGCACGCCAAAGTGTGAAAAAATGGCTCAGAAATAGTCCTTTTTCTTCAAACAGCTGCCACTTTTGATGAAAAGTGGCAGCTCTTGATTTTCTGTTTTTTTTTTTTTTTATCTCAAAGTGTATGATGCTTCATGCAATATTATCTATTTTCCTAACCCTTAACGAAAATAAATGACAAACGACTCTGGTGATCTATCACATTCCTCCCGATTGGAAGTTAAACGCAACTCGAGCCACATCATAAATTTTTTATAAAAAAAATTTTTAAATGTTCTTCAAATGATAATGAATAACTTGCAAAACCGGAGCTAAAAGCTTTATTCTTTTTCCAGAAAAAAATGCTAAACAAGTGGGTAAGTGTGATCACAGATCGAACAGCGAGTTCCACATTTCGTAACCAGAGGGCGCACTCCATTCTAAACAAACCTCTATCCCAACGAAACTCCGTTTTACAAACTATCCGTAGATATGTTAGTCGAGGCGATCGGACCCATAGCACCCGAGATAGGTATGCGCTTCCTGACGGTAAAAATTAGAACTAAAATATGTACGGTTATGGTGAATAATATGAAAGAGTGGTTAAAGAAGTGTCGGCAAAATTTAGAAAAGTACACCTCGGGTGAAAAGTGTGGAGGTTAGAAAAATTGCTAAAAATACAGAAGTTAGAGCCCGGAGGTGTAAATAATATAAGACTTTTTCAAAATTTTATGATATGTCTTTTGATGTGAGTTAGTCAGCTATAAATATCCAAATTTTCAAGTCTTCAACTTAATTAGAGGCCCAGTTTGAAAAAAAAAGCTTAAAATACACAAGTTAGAGAGCAAGGGGATAAGTATAAGGGTTGTTTTTTTTTTAATTTTATGATTTGTCGTCTGATGTGAGGTGTTCAGATACAAGAATCCAAAATTTCAAGTTTGCATCATATATAGTTTCTGAGAACGGGCTCTGTGACAAAAAGACAGACAGAGGAGTGAGACGAATAGGGCTTCATCAGATGAACGAAACCCTAAAAACAGCCTTTTTTCGGCCTTCTAGAGGCAAATCCACCTTAAAAGAATAACTGTAATTTTTAATCTAGCATTATTTCTTTTATGTTAAGCAACCAACCTTATTATTTTTCAATACTTAAGAATTTTTTATTGTAACTAACGCACTAATGAGGTAGATAAAGCAGCCAAATATTATAATTTCCATAAATTAGACGAACAAAATATGAGAGACAACAAACGTAAACAAGAAAACAAAATCCCGCCTAGCTCGGCCTACAGGCGGAGGTAGATTTCAAATTTAGGTATTAATTTCACCAACAAAAACTAAATCCTTACAGATTTAAATTCTTAAGATTAGAGATAAACGCAGTTTAACAATTTTATCTGACCGTTTTTGACGAGTTTTTAATTTAATTTTTATGTAAGAGCTGGTTTGATCAGAATCATATTAAGGCGGTATTCCAAAATTTTAACTCTCCCCATTTCCACCCCCTTGGGCCGATTTTGACCATTTGCATATAAATATCGCATAAAATTGGACTAAGAGGATTACCCATAGCCAAACCCTCAATCATACGGAAGAAATTTCCATTAAAAGCAAAAGTATTTTGTGACAAGCAAGCACGAGTGAGAAGGATAAGCTTCTCGATTTCAAAATAAGAGAAATGGAATTCACAAAGCCTTTTCTTGAGGCAATCTAAAGCCCCTCAACCGGAACGTTAGTAAATAATGATTTAGCATCAAAAGAAAGCATTAAGTGGCCCTGCGGCTTAAAATTATGAAGTTTTTTAATAAAATCAAAAGAATACTTAACAGTGAAACAGTAATTGCTCAAAAGTGGGGGGAAAACAGAAACTAAATATTTGGCAAGCTTATAAGAAGCTGTACCGATACTAGAGGTAATAAGTCTAAAACGAATGTCAGGTTTACGGACCTTAGGTAAAGCATAAAACCTGGCACAATGCGCAATAGACGGAATAAGACACTTCTTAAAGTTAGCAGGAATAATGGAAGAAGACTTCTTAGAGCAGACTTCTTAGAGTTATTTCACTAGTCTTTGCGGATATCCACATAAGGACCATCATTAATTAATTTATAGGATTTTTCCAAATACGTGGATTTGTCGAGAAGAACAATCTGACCACCTTTATCAGCCTTAGTAATGATTAAGTTTGGATCAGAACGCAAATTTTTCAGTCATTGTTTAACAGAATTTTTAAGATTAGGCTTATAAACATTAGAACTGAAATCAACAGTATTGACAATGAGATGCTTAATGGACTCTTTTTGAAAAGAAGATAGAGCACTGTGCTTAAAGGCTCTTTCAATTAGATTAGTTAAAGAAAAAATAGCAGAGACAGAAAAATTGTTATTCAGTTTGAGAGCATAGAGTTGATTGTCACTTAAAGAAACACTAGAAAGATTAACAACAACATTTTGGTTAACAACAGAAAAATTGCTGGGGTTATTAACGACAGAACTTTTGCAAAGTGTATTAAATTTCTTTTTTGAAACCAAGCAGTGAACAGAAGAAAATTTGAGAATGCTACTCCATGACCCTCGGTCTATAGACTCAAAATCAGGTGTAGAATTAGCGAGGCTGATATGTAAAGAATATAATTCACGCTCTATATCAGCAATTTTATGGCGGGTCTCGTGAATCAAAGCTTTTAAAGGAGCTCATTTAGAACGAAATAAGACCTTGTCAATTCTATTTGAAAAAAAATAAATTATAACGTATGGAAATAAAATTAGGATTAACCTTCTTACGCCTACAATCAAATAGGAAATGTAAGTGATCCAAAAACCTGTACTTTTTAAATGGTAAAATACAAAACCTATTAATTTGAGACATAACAAACATGTGATTTTTGTTTAATCACAGTGGAATAAAGGCCCGTTTACGCCAAATACATAAAAATAACAGATAAAGCCTTTGTGTTTTTGCTTCTTATAGGCTTGCCAAATATTTAGTTTCTGTTTTTTCCCCACTTTTGAGCAATAACTGTTTTACTGTTAAAAATTCTTTTGATTTTGTTAAAAAACTTCATAATTTTAAGTCGCAGGGTCACATGATGGTTTCTTTTTATGTTAAATTATTATTTACTAACATTCTGGTTGAGGGGGCTTTAGATTGCCTCAAGAAAAGGCTTTGTGAATCCCATTTCTCTTATTAATCGAAGAGATTATCCTTCTCACTCGCGCTTACTTGTGCAAAATACTTTTGTTTTTAATGGTAATTTCTTGCACATGATCGATGGTTTGGCTATGGGTAATCCTCTTAGTCCAATTTTATGTGATATTTATGTGCACTATTTTGAGGTCAAACTTTTTGAAATTTTAAAATTTCCGTTCTATGTTCATTATGTTGATGATGTTTATGTCCTGACTGAAATGAATTCAGATATTAATCATATTCTCTCTATTATGAATTCCATTGATCCCTGCATTCAATTTACCTCTGAAATTGATACAAATAACTGCCTTTCTTTTCTGGATGTCCTTGTTATTCGTTGTGAAAATGACTTTCAGACTACCGTCTTTCGTAAACTTTTTTCTGTCAGTCTCCCATTTCACAGGTATTCTTCTCATCCCCCTAACCAGAAATTCGCTGCTTTCAATACCTTTGTTTTTCGAGCTACCAGTATTTGTTCCACTCCTCAGTTACTTAGTGCTGAACTTAATTACCTCAAAGCTATTGCTGTTGATCGTAGTTATCTCTCTAATATTATAGATTCTATTTATAAGAAATTGACGAAACCCGTAAATTCTGAAAAGCATTCTAATTCCAAGTTTAATACTTCAGTTGTGTTGCCATTTTCCCCTAAAAACAGCCAGCAAGTTGCTAAAATCTTAAGATGGTTTGAATTTGATGTTATTTTTTCTACTGTTAATAAAATCCCTTTTTCAAATCTCAAACACCCCATGGATCGCCTAGATAACTGGGGTATTTACCAAATCTCTTGCCAATGTGGTCTTTCTGATATTGGCCAGACTAAACGTGCTCTTAGATTTCGTTTAAAAGAGCATGAAGGTTATGTTAAAAATCAGGAGCTTAAGCGTTCTTCTATTGCTCAACATTGTTGGTCTTTTCAACATAGGTTCAATTTTTCCTCAGCCATCATTATCCAAAAATGTTCTTCTAACCTTGATCTTGATTTTTGGGGAACTTACCACATCATTAAAAATTCTCACTCTTTAGTCAATGACTTATCTAGTACTCCTGATTTTAACCAAGTATTTGGAAAACATTAAACCCCCTTTTTGGTTCCTTTTTCTCTAGTACTACGGTAGATATCGCTACTTGTCCACTCAGTCGTTTCCTCTGCTTCTCTCTTATTGGTTGTTTTTGGCGCATTCGCTTCCTACATCGGGTACACAAGCTGAAAAAAAATTCCTAAAAGGAAAATAATTTCATACAAATATGAGCGACGTGCTTTTGAAATTCCTTTTTTGGTGACATTTATAATGCGTAAATAGTTCTTTTACGGGGAGTTTTAAGGAGAAAAAAACTATCTCTGATGTAGAAGGGCACTTTACACTGTTAAAAATCTGTGGCTTTTGCTGCTTAGTCACTCCATCGCATTTATAGAATATCTCTATTCTAACCAATGAGAATGCTCCATAATATAGTCAAGTAATCGTTTTCTCTAAAAGCGCTGGAGTAAGTCTTCAGTAAAAGCTGAAGATTTTTAACAGTAGGATATAAGCTGGAATTGACGCTTTGAAGTTAGCTTACTTCGAGATAAGCTTTGAAATTCTGTAATTTTCGATATTTCATCATCAATGAAGTAATTAATGCATTCGCAATAATTTTCCTTATCCTCTTTCCAAACCATGCAAATAAGGCTTGAAAATCAAATTTCAACAGTAATAACAAGGGCTAACGATTAAGACAGGCTACCGTGGTGCATCCCACGCATCTTTTTTACACCGCTAGAAAGACGTTATGCTCTTTTCGTACACCTTCACTGGTGCATTCGAGCCTCACGTGACTCCAGCAGTCTGTGAAAAAAGATTCATGGAGTGCACGGCGGTAGACTGACTTTTTCGTTAGCCTCGGCAGTAACTCAATTCAAGTATAATAGCCAGGTTACCATTGAAGGAAATATTCCCAAAATTTGGCGATTTTTTTCCTTTTTTTAACCGATAAAACGGTGCGTGTGAGTAAAGCATCTTAATGCTTGAGTAAAGCACTTAACATGTTCATTCACTCAGCTCTTCAGTTGTTATTGTTCAGTTTAAACACTTTAAAGTAAGTATATAATTTAAAATTTTCGTTTTTTGAGAAATTTTTGTTGTGTAACTCAGGAGTGACATTATGAAATTATGTCCAACACAAACATAAATGATTTTTATTTACTATTTTTCTAGTGGATAGTTATTTTTTTTTTTATCTAATGATGTGGGATAACTAAATAAGTATTAAAAAACCCACTTAACTCAGTAAAAATTCATTTTCAGCAATTGTTGTCTTTATCTAGTAATGTGTTCTAATTCCTTTGGGCAGCCTTGTACACGATCTATATAATTCACAAACACCACGTAATATACAAAAATGAGATAATTCTGAAAATGGCGAAAAAACCACTTTCAGCGGTTATCGATCGCTAGTATCGTGGCAACCCGATGTGTTCCTTTTGAATTCCATGAGATCATTCAATTCTTTTAAAGGAAATGAACTAACTTTATTGTGATTTTAGAAGGATATTACAAAAAAATGCAATATTTCAAATAATAAATTTCATTTACAATTGAAATCAAAGTTTTTTTCAGTAAAAATACTGATATTCCATAATTTTATTTGCCAAAAGCTTTTCGTTCTTCCGAGATATGGCTTCTAATTTCGAAACTGATAGAAATGACCTATTTGGGTTAATTTATACTAAAATGACTTTGTTTTAGAAAATTTATTCAAAAGAATTTTATACTTATGAATTAAAATAAATGCGTAGGGAAATATAATTTTTCTGGCTAAATATTTTATTTTTAACATCCTTATAAAAAATTTTAATCGCCATCTTAAAGAAACTGTTGAAAATCTCTTTTTCTACTTCAAATTAAATTAAAAAAAGCTATGATTTTTTTTCCTTTTACGTCAATTGAATTTTTCTCAATGCTCCAGCCGACAGGCGATTTTTTTATTTCCAAAATAAACTGATTCCTGAAGCTTGAATACGTGAAAATAAGTTTGTATTTCTTGAACAATGCAATTCAACCACAACATTATTTTCCCATCTATTGAAATAAAAGTTAATTTATATTTGAAAATGATATCAAACAAGGAAATCTTACAATTCCCAACGTTTTCCCTTTCTTTCCTTTTATCCACAAAAATGGTGCAATTTTGTAGCCATCATTACAGCAATTCATTAAAAATTACGTAAAAATTAATATATTGAAATATAATTGAAATTTAAAAATTCTAAGACCACTTTTGAAATACTCAGATCCATGCGGATAAGAAGCATAAATTTGATCGCCCAACGTTCCGTGTTCTACACTGTTAAAAATTTGCAGCATTCTGGCAGGTCATTTGACCGTTTTTTCCGAAAACGGTTACACAACCGTGAATTTAACACTACAGGGTGGCTACTAAATACTGTTACACTCCAAAAAATACGAATTAATCTTAATCGTTTGGTAAAACAATTTATTTCTCTATTTTAACGTTTGGCAATCTTCTATTAGTGCAGAAGAATTTTGTTATGAAACAAATATTTAAAATTATTTTAAATATGGAAGCCAAAAGAATGATGATTAAACAGCTCTTTGATCGCAGATTTTCCGCTGGTGAAAACTTTAAACAATTAAAATGCCTTGATTTTAATGGAACATTTATATATAGAACTAAAAATTGATTATTGGATACTAATAGCTATGTAAAGATCGACCTAGGACTGGAAGTCCACGCTCAGTTCGCATAATAGAGCGCATCAAAAGAATTCGTGAAAGGTGTGAAGAAATCCACAACGTCTTGTAAATAAAATGGCTGCAGAAGATAACGCGAGTCGCAGAACTATGCAAGTTATTATAAATGAAGATCTGGGTTATGCCCCTTGTCGCAAAAGAAAAATTCAAGGTTTGACTGCCGCACAAAGAATAAAAACATTACAAAGGAGGAAGAAATTGATGAAGCGGCACGGTAGGAAAAGTGTTGACAGAATAAAATTTTCCGATGGGAAGCTATTTTGCACTGAACAGTGTTATAATGCTAAAAATGATATCGTATATTCAGCAACCCTCGATGATATACCTGATACCGTTCGAACTGTTAAACACTTTCAGAACAAGAATTCTGTTATGGTTTGGGCTACAGTGTCAAACAATGGAAAATTGCCTTTGAAGTTCATCGATAAAGGGATAAAAATCAACGCGAATATTACAAACAGGATATATTAGCTACAAATTTATTCCCACAAGCTGAAAGGTTGTATCCCAAACAGAATTGGGAATTTCAGCAAGATTCTACACCTTCGCACCGAGCTAAATCAGCACGGGCTTGGCTCCCTGTCAATTATTCAAACTTTATCATGCAAGAAGATTGACCACCTTCTTCACCGGATCTAAATCCTTTAGATTATTGCGTCTGGGGGATTTTAGAGGCTAAAGTAAACAACAACAAACACAGAAGTTTGGACTCTCACAAAGCTTCCATATTGCATGAATGGTACCAATTACCTCTCAAAATGATTCGTGCCGCAGTCTGACAATGGCATAAGAGATTATCTATGTTAATCGATAAAGATGGCGGTCAATTCGAGTAAATTTTTTTCCCTGAAAACTTTCATCTCTGATGTTCATCACATTAGTGTAGTTATCATTTATATTTTATATTTGTAAAATAAAATGATTGAATATTTGTAACAGTATTTAGTAGCCACCCTGTATTCTGACCATATTATTGGCCATTTTATGGTCAGAATATAGTTAAATTATGGTTATGAAACTGTTTTTTCAAAAAATGGTCGAATGACCTGCCAGAATGCTGCAAAATTTTTAACAGTGTAGCAGAAGGAGCTGTGAGATGCAAACAGACAGTCACGTTTTAATATAATAGACTGATGAAGTTTTAATTTCGTTATGAAAAATTAGCCATAGAGACAAATACAATACATTCTATTTATATTGTTTTAAATGCAAATGGGTTATTTCATAATGGAGCCTCCGAGCGATGGAGAAAGATAAAAAATATTCATGCTTGAAAATTATTTAAAAAGCCATAATAATTTAGTCAATTAAGATACAGTTTTCAAACAAATTGCATATGAAAGTAGATTTTTTCCCCTATATGACCGTCTAAAAATTAAAAATGCGAGATGCTTAGAAATTTAAAAAATTGCAAAGCCTAAATTTCATCGTCAAGTGTTGCCTTTCGTAAAATGACGCCAGCGTTACGCACGAACACTTTTGTCCTTTATAATATAGATAGTCAATCCTTTATCCGGTATCTTTAAAGCGTCTCCATAAATGAAGGATAAAAGCTAATTTTAAGCACTGTGTTTGGTAATGGTCTAAAACAGTGGTTCGCAACCTTTTTTTTTGGCCGCGCCCCACCTTAGCATCTTTAAAATCTCGGTGCCCCCCCCCCATCCCCCCCACACACATAATTCCTACTGTAGCATAAAATTCTTAATATATAAAAATTAACTTATTCACATGGAGAAAGACTGAAAGAGTATTAACTTTGATAAGTCATTTCACATTTTTAAATTGTGAAAAGGATCAAATTTTTTTGTTTTCATTACAATTCTATGAATCCGATGATGTCATACATCTTCACATTTGAACCTAGAAAAGTGTTAGAGTTTGTTTGTTTGGTTGGTTGGTTTTTGTTCTTTTTTTTTTTTTTTGGCAACTTAACTCTGACACAAAAATGTTATATAGTCTGCATTTTCATCTTCGTGAAATTTTTTCAAGAGACTTCCCCATTATGCATTACATTTGATAGAATTGATACATTTATTATTGAATTTAGTTCTTCATTAAGATATTTTTAACAGTGAGACTACCTAAAAAATAAGTTCACAAGTAGAGTTACCGGATTCACCTTTATCATTTTACAGTATCCATTTTTCTTTCAACTATATAAAATAATTCTCTGATTACTTCTTCTTTTACCCATTATCGTTAGTTGGCCACTATATATTATCCGATTTTAAAATTTAAAAAACTTACGTTATAATGTATTTTTATATATGTGCGGTCTGCACAACATCCATGAGAAGATTTACTTTTTACCATTTCCTTATGCGATACTCATATTTAGGGATTTATTAATTTAATAAAAGCAGTATCTTGTTTAGGAATTTCAAATATATTTTAGGTTAAATGTGTTCAAGATATGTAAAAGTTTTTTCATGTGACATATTGCACTGCAATAGAAATGCAAGTTTCTTTCAATAAATATATATATATATATTTTAAAGTCTGTAATAATAAAATAATATTATAACCAGAAAAATTGTAAAATTATTTTTAATATACAAAAGTGCCTATACTTGCTGTAATTTTTAAACTTTAAATGCATGGCGCTGAAAACAGCCTTTTTTGGTTTTAAGGGGTTAGGTATATTTCTCCTGCTTTGCTTGGAGCGATCTTGCTATGTGTTATGAACAGTGTTAACGTCTTCATTTTATTCTATTATTAATTTATCTTTATTTATCCTTAAATTTAAATTTTAACTTATACTGTAGTCCTCGGTCTACCCTCTCATAAATTTTCAGCCTCTCCATATTTAAATTTTCTTAACTTCTCTATTTTTTATTGTAGTACTGTGTGCTACGCTTAAACTCTTTTCTCATGGCTCCTCTAGAATTTGCTATACACTCACTCATCTACAGGGAGTGGAGTAGCACTGCTACTAGGTATTCCATTGAACTGCTCTGCTGTTCGCTGTTCGCTAAAACTAAATCATACAATTATTCCGTTTGTAGTTTGTTTTGAATTTTTAATTAGGAACTTTTTGAAAATGTGTTTTTGTTGAGTTATGTTTTAAATTTTCATATATTATTTTTATTTTTAGCCTACAACTTGTCTTTTATTTAAAAATAAATAAATAAAATAAAAGTAAATTAAAAAACTGGCTGAAAATGGGTTAATAAAAATCTGAAATTGCCCCCTAAAAAGTCAAAATGTCCCCCATGTGGGGCGTCCGCCCCACGTTGGGAACCACTGGTCTAAAAGGTCAAATTCCATCTCGGAACTTCATTGTGTCCTGGAGTTATCCGGGAAAAAAAGTCTGAATTAAACGCTAGAAAAATCTGGAGTGACGAACAAGAAAATCTCGAAAGGGCGCCATAGTAATAGCGGGCACACTTTTAGATAGCCCTATAATAGATACTCTCATAACACCTTCATCTGTAAAATAAATCAACGTTTGAGAGAAATGTGACATAACACTTTCTTCCAATCAGGTCTTTTATTGTCAGAAGCGTAAAGATTTCCATGCTAAAATGCTGTCTTTAACATCATCAGGGACGGTTTTTTCTGTGGTGAGAAAAAAATGACTTAATTTTTTTAACTATTTAGGAATTCAAAAAGAAAAAACAAATGGGAAAAACAATAAAAATTCCCCCCAAAAAATAACGTCGACATTTGTGGCCTCTGAGCATTAATGGTAATTTATGAGCGAAATGATTTCTTATAAAATAAAAAACTAACAGTAAATTTATTTCTTACATTTCTACAAATTATTAAAACTTAACATATATTTAATATATCTAATATCATTTTTTATGAAATAGTAACGATTTGTTCAAATAATCCAACAACACTGTCTGCCAAAAATTATTTCACGCTTTTTTTATATCTCAAACCATACATCGGTGCAGCCTAACCATAAAATTTTTATTTCTCTTGTTGCGGAATTCTGTAGTGAATGTAATTATAGTTATAAGTACTTACAATGTAAGTAATAACAGCACTGTAAGTACTAATAAGTAATGACAGTAATTATAATTTTAAAAACTAAACGTCCACATATGTGGCTAAGGGCGTGAAGAGATTAAATGTTTTTTCAGTCGGAGAATTGAGTTATTTGCCAAAATAGAAGAAAGAATTGATAGACTCTTGAATCAATGAAAAGCGGAAAAAATCATTGAAAATCGTTAATTCTATAATGCTTCAATTTTTAGAAACACGTGGAAAATTTCAATTTATTCCCATATTTATTGAATTTATTACGATCTAACAAATGTTGAAATGATTGTAATAAAAATGTATTTTCCATCATTTGTTCGCAAATAAATTTAGCAATATAAGCTTATTTTAAAAAGAACTTGAATTGGAAAATTTTCAAGTAGAAAGCAAATTCATTTTCAATTAAAGAAAAATCGATTGAAAGTAGTTTTTAAGTAAGTCTAAAAATATTTTTTAAAGATACATTTAAATATTTATTCGAATATTAATTAAACACCTTATTTAAATATTTGTAGAATTTATTGAAATGGTTATTTGTAAAAATAAATTTAGAATGATTTTCTTTAATATCTCTTTTCAACACTTAGCAGGAAAGTTGAGAAATGTTTGTTAATTCATTTTGTCTGTCTGTCAGTCTGCCCGTACTGTAACTCTCGTAAATATATTCAGATTGACATGTAAATTTATATGTTATTATGGTTTACTGTTGGATTTTCGCTATTGTAAATGAACTGTGTAGCAATTATAATTTTATGATGCAATTTTCCACCATTTATTGCTTAACACGCGATCATTTAACTTTTATTTTAAAGTGTTCTCCCTGTTTTTAACCCTCTGACTCTGGTCATGTGTATATACATTTTTTAATTATAAGGAAATATTATTTGCGCTGTTTTACAATTTGACATCAACATAAAGAATAACTATTTCTAATGACCGTAGCTATATGACCGTTTCTAAAAAATAATTTAAAAAAAACCTTCAAAAATTAGTCAAATTTAAAAATAATTGCACACTGCGCACCGAAAACTTATAAAGTACGTCCTCACAAAAGATAATTAAATTGCTAGGCACAGTTTATTTTCCAATAAAAAATTTTCAACGTAGCTATTTTGACTAATAAAGTTGATTAAATAGTTCTTAAAATAATTCTTTGATTTAAAAACTGCCTCCTTCAGCGTGTTTATTGGACATTTCTCGATAAAACTACCGATTTTTATATTTTATATGCAAAAGCTTTCTTAATATTAGCTGAAAAAGACCGCCAGTCACAAAAAAATCCTTTACGACGGCAGCGTTAATTAGTTTTTTATTTAGAACTAGCAAACCTCACGGCTTTTCTCACGTAATTGTTTAAATTTGCCAAGTGATATTTGTATGCCTATTTTTTTTATTAGAAGAAAATATACTTTTAGGAATAATTCAAAAATTACTAATTAAGCCACAGGTTGACTAAACTTCAGTATTACCCTGCACATTAGGCAGAAATGAGACTTAAATTAATAAGATCTAAAACTAATTCTAAATAAATGATATTTTAGAAAGTATTTTGAAGCTATTATGCTTATTTCGTACACTCATTTCAGAATTCATTTTAAGTTTCGATTTTTTTAGAAACCACCTTCTTAGTACGCATTTATATCTTAAAATAAAGCATCAGACAAATTCCAAGTTTCTTGCCTAACGGTCTCTCACCTCTCTGGTGGTAGTGGCACCAACATAAAATGCCTATGTTGAAACAGTGACTGTTACCATTAATTTGTCGATATTAATTTTGAAATCGGTTTGGTATTTCCTAATATTTAATAGAAAATGTAATTTAGAAAGTTTTTAAAGGCTTTTGTAGAACTTTTGTTGTTCCTGCCAACCCGAGGTGGAAGTGGCATCGGCAAAAATAGAGCTTGTGTAGGATCAGAAACTGTCACCATTGATTCACAACCATTACTTTTGGAATAGGTTCATTACTTTTTTGAGATTGCATAGAAACTGTAATTTAGGACATTTTTAGAACGCTTTTCACTGTTTCCCATCGCTCCACCCTTTTTAAATTTCGGATTTATTTTCGAATGTTCTTAGAGGGCATTTATATTTTATAAGTAACTTCCATGCCATATTTCAAGAGTCTGGACTCTTCAGTATCACAGAAATCACAGTTTAGAACGTTTTTTGCTCCTGCAACCCTCTAGTGGTACTGGCATATTACACATAAAATATAGCTTATGTTTGAGCAGGTTTTATCACCATCAGTTTGCAACCATTACACTCTAAATAAAAAGGAGTGACTATTCGCTCCGGAGGAGTGAATAGTCACTCTACTGCAGAATCAAAATATGTCCATCTTTAGAGTGACTATTTATTCTGAGCAAAAGTGGAATTGTTCACTCTCTGAAAAAGTGAATATTCACTCTAAACAGGGGTGAATAATCACTCTTTCGGAGGAGTGACTATTCATTCGTGCTAAAGGAGTGCGTCCCCCCCCCTGATGAGAGTGAATAGTCACTCTTTCAAAGGAGTGAAAGTTCATTTTTTATGGAGCGAATTCTTTTTTTATGTAACTTTTACGGGCGTTTTAAAAGAATCACACATTTTAGAGCATGCAATGAAAATAGATACAAATGTGGTAACGATTGGAATAAAATATTTTATTGCCAATATTTATTTAATTCATAGCTTGTAACATTAATTGAACTTTTAAGGAAAAATGAATTAAAGTTACGTATCAATTAAATTAGATTACTGACAGAGATAAACTAAAATATTTATTCCAATCTTATCCCGTGTGTTTGCTTTCATTGCATGACCTATAAATATATTATAGTTTTAAAATGCCCATAAGGGCAAGTAATTAAACGAAATCTTAACCAGTAAACATTATTTCTTTTTTTTTTTGTTACCCATAAAAATGTATGTATTTAGACTTGTTGAATTTAGAAAGTTGCATTTAGAATTTCAATTATTCCTGTGATATAAGTTAATTATGTTCTTTTTTTTTCATGTGTAATTCAAATTTTAAATATTTAGATCTGACCAGGAAACTACACTTTAGTGTAAAAAAAAAAAAAAAAAAAAAAAAAAAAAAAACTATTGAAACACATTTGCGCACGCATAAATTATTTGCCCTCGTCTCCGCGTTATCGAGATATACAGGGTTAGCACAAATGAATAGCCGAATTTTGAAAATTTATATTTTCAAAACTGTTACACATATTATAATGAGTGATATATGAAAATAAAGAGGATCATTCCAAGTTATTTTTCAGTTACAAATGTTTAGTGTGCGAACCATTTCGTAACACGACTAACACCAAATTTTTAATCAACTTCGTTCTCCACATCTGGCAGTTTTGCACATTCAATGATTCTTGATGCAGCACTGATGAATTTAAGCACTAAATAATACATCACAAAATAATGCTAAATGGTGCATAAGTGCTGCATTATTTAGTGCTTTAATGCATCAGTGTTGCATTAAGAATATATTTTCAATATAACGCGCCGCGCGCTTCACACAGAGCCTAAAACAAGAATAGATGTCTTACTGGGTTCTCCATTCAAAATCTCGTTTCGAAACTGAATAAGGCCACGAGGCACGGATAATTTACCTAGAGAACTTCTAATTGATAAGAAGGGAAGTTACTCTTGCTTTACACTATGAACTGCTTCTCTCGCTGGCTGGTGGGAAGCCTTCTTTTCTTAACGCTAGATGTTTTATTTTGCAAATTTTAAAACTTTATATCTCCATAATGGGGATACGAGGGCAAATAATTTATCGTCTAAACACATGTTTCACTATGCCCTTTCAATTGCTACTTATTTAAATTGTTTTCATTATTACACTATTGGGGTAGTTTCCTGGTCAGTATTCATTGCTGATGAATTTAATCTAATCAAACGCTATTGTTTACTGTAGTTACCTTTAAAGTTTTATTAATAACTGTATAATAGATGAATGTTACATAATTAACAACGTGCGATTTCATTTTAATTTTTGTTTTAATACAAAAACTTTCTACCATACTTTTCAGTAAAGTATCGCTATTTTGCAGCCCTGTTGTTCTAAAATATTTTTAAATTTTCCACTTAAAAAACAGTTCTTATCAACTGACATCTTTTTTAATAAATTCTCAACTTGATCTAAATATTAAGAATGTGTATGATTTTTTTTAATGTGCTGTGATTTGTCATTGTTTTATTATATATGAATACGAAGTCTAAATTTTTAAATTCTCAGGAATATGTATATATTTTCCTTTTAAACATATTCCTTAACTTAATCATGATTTCGAATTTCCTTCCGCTATTTCCAAAAAACGAATGTTAATACAACGCTTACTTATGGAACGACAAATAAGCCATATTTAATTTAAATTTTTTATTCCCGCTTACATTGTATTTTGTGAATATAAGCTAAATATATTTCGTATGTTTTATCGATTGAATGGATTAATACGGGAAATTAGAAGAGAGAAGGAAACATAAAAAGAAAAGAAATTACTACATATGTACTGTTCTTATTGTTTGAAAAACATTTTTAATGTATAAAGTATTTAAAAAATATTTTAAATATATTTTAACTATAACTCTTTCAAATATATTAAATCTTATATTATATAAGTGATACTATGATCTTTTTAAAAAATATACTAAAATACTTTTATATACAGGGTGTCCGGTCTCAACGGTGTCCAATGGCTAATTCCTAAACCGTTAGTCGTAGACATATAGTTCCAATTGCAAAAATGTTTCAAATGAGGTAAAGAAGTATTTTTAAAGCGATTTGGGTCAAGGAAAACATTTTTTTAAAAATTACGAAATTTAAATTTTTATACGGTTCCCAGGTCCTATAAGTGATATTTAGTAAAAATATCCTATTTCACTGACAAGTAAGACAAAAAAAATCCCATTCCTCTGCGATTAAAACTGACCGAGTAATAGATGTTTAAAGTTGGAGTATCTTTTTTGCTGCAAAATAGGGGTCAGTCACAAATTTACTAGAAATAAAAATAATCCTCAGATATAAAATTTAACATTAAACATTGATAGTAAATTAACATTACAAATATATTTTGATATTTTTGTTTATTCTCACATATTAAAACAAAACATTTTTTTTTCAACCACATTTTGCCATTTATGCTGTATCTCGTAATTTGATTGGTCAGAGTTTCAGCATCAAAGTGACAATTATTGGCGGGAATCGTGCTTGACGAAGGCCATCAAAGGATAGAGTTTCGATAAAAAAAGGTGATTCGTATGAGGACCAGGAGAATTAGAAAAAGTAAACTATCTTAGAATTAATAGATCTATATTAAATTAGTTTTCTATTTGGATTTTTTTTTTTTTAATCCAATCAACCAATTCTAAATATTAACTAGTGTTATTTGAACTTTTAATGTGTAAATATCGCCTCCGCGCTCGAACAAAAAAAAGGGGGTAATCTGTATAATCTACAACAGAAGGGGGGGGGAGGGGAATATTCTGCGACGAGCTATCTTAAAGAAATACTTCCATGGGATTAACAATAGCGAACGAGTGTTTTCGCGTGAGTTGGGGGAAGAGAGAGTAGAATTTTTAGGGGGTTTAATGTGGTAGATTGGTTAGTTATTTCTTACATAATAAAATAAAGTATAGGGAAAAATACATACATAATTTTAGACAGTATGTATTGGCCGAGCAAAAGTTGTGGGGGGTGGAGTATAAATTTTAGGAAGGATTGAGATGATTAGTAAATTACTATAACTATAAAGTAACGGCTAACTACAAAGACAAAGTAGAAAATTTTCCTAACATTTTAATAAAGTTATTAATTTTAATAATTTTAAATTTAATATACTTTTTTATATTTTTTAATTTAAGAGTATATCTATATATTTTTAATTTTATCAGTAATTTATACTTAAATAAAATTACAATTGAAATCTATAATTGCTTATATAATTTATAAATTTGAATCTTTTTTTAATGATTTTAAATTTAATAATTTTTTTAATTATTACCTCTTTATGCTCTAATAATTAAGTGTTGTAATTAAGACAATAGGAAATAAAATTTTTAACGGGCGTCGAGTTTTAGAAGATGCATTATTTAATTAGACAAATGGAGTAGAATAGTAAAAAAATATATATAAACCTCTATAGATTTTTAACTTTGCGTGCAGGTGAAGCAAAAAGTGGGGAAGTAGAAATTTAAGGGGCCGATTAATTTAGATGAAGTCTTCAAAAAAAAAAAGCGAAAATCTACTGATGTGCAAAGAATTATCACGCTGTAAAACTTGGGGAAATAGGTTGTCTTTATTGCTGCAACAATTAATAAGTAATCTATAATCTAAATTCCACCTGAAATTGCAATTTAAACTTTTCCCTCACTTGCTCTCATACACACAAAGTTTATAATCTTGAAATCTACATTTTTTTTATGCAGCAATATATGTTGTACTAGTGAACATTAAACAGCCGTATCAATTCCCCCTGAAATCTCCGCTCCAAATTTTGTTACATCTCCCCCCCCCCCCCCCGCCATCCTTCCCGTCCCAATCACAGACACAAGAAAGCTCAATTTGTAAGTAATTTATTTGTACCATCTTAATGTTTTTTTATTTTTTTTTTATGCTTATATATATAATAAATACAATAAAGTTATAATACATAACTTTTGAATGGCTGATCTGAATATGTTAAGGAAATTAATATGTCCATTTTTGAAAATGATCCTCGTATCACTTTTATTTTCTTTTACAATAAACATCAATTATTTGAATTATATGATTCAACCTGTGCGATTACTTCAATGTTTTAAATAAACATAACAAAATCGTTACAATATTTTAATATTTTTTTCTAATAGAGCACAGATTTATCCATTAAAGGTAGAACATCATATAACCGCCCACATTTTCTCTTTTAATTAACTTTTATTTTTTTAAGATTTTGTTCCATTTGTCATTTTATTGTAACGATAACAATAATAATTATTATTTTTTTTATTACACCCCTGCCCCTTCTGAAAATTCCATTGTCTCTCCCCTCAGCAAATATTTATTAGATCAGTTATTTTTTTAATTATTTTTTAATTAAAAATTAGGGAAAATATATTGTTAAATCAAAACATATATTAAATTATTGAGGACGTCAGTTTCGAAACTGACCTTATCCGAAATTAAAAAATCGTGTTTCTCTATCAATCTATTCTATTGGTATAACTGTACCAATCAAACACTACAATCTCCAAATTTTCAATGAATACCAATGGGCGCGTTTAAAGGTTTTACGCGATTTCCCAAAATTTGATTTTCTCGATAAGGCAAGTTTTGAAACTGACTTCTTCAATAATTTTAACCAATCTGAAAGTTAATTACTAAAAATTAACACTACCATGATATTTATACAGGGGAAGCACCTTCTATTAAATCGCTTTAAAAATGCTTCTTTATATTATTTAAAACCTTTTTGTAATTGGAACTATATGTCTTTGACTAACGGTTTAGGAATTAGCCATTGAACATCGTTTGAAGTGGACACCCTTTATAATACTTTAAGCACTTCGCGTACGACCCCTGAAAGCTTGGTCCAATTCATCTGTTTTCAGTTACAGAAAAGTGGTTTAAGTCATAAAATTGAAAATGTCATAACTCGGTCAATTTTAGTGTCAGATGAATGGGACTTTTTTGCCGTACTTGTTAGAGGAATAGGAAAAGTTTACTAAATATCACTTATAGGACCGGGGGACCGTATAAAAATTTAAATTTCGTAATTTTTAAATAAATGTTTTTCTTGACCCAAATCGCTTTAAAAATACTTCTTTACCTCATTTAAAACATTTTTGTAATTGGAACTATATGTCTATGACTAACGGTTTACGAATTAGCCATTGGACACCGTTGAGACCGGACACCCTGTATAAACATCACATTAGGCATAAAAATCACTTTATTTCAATGCTTAAATATCATGTTTTATTCTTTAGTGCCAAAAATTACGTGTATCATAAACGTAGGAAATGCCTTTACAATTGAAGGAATTTTAATAACTGATGCAGAATGTCTATTTAAATGTTTGATTAAAATCATAAACAGCAAAAAAACGCTTACATACAATTTTTAAAAATAAATATGCCAATTTGAATAATTAATATTTTATAATTGTGCTATTAAACGACAACAAACTACAATAGATGAATTAAACGCATTATTAGACTTAACAACTTCTCAAAAATCTTGCCATAGAAATTCCTATCTATACTAACATTATAAAGAGATAAAGTTCGTTTGTTTATTTGTAGGAGGTAATCTCTGGAACTACCGAACCAATTTCAAAAGTAATGGTATCAAAATGGTGGTGTTAGTCCACGTTCGAACATAGGCTATATCTTATGTCGATGCCACTACCCTAAAGGAGGTGTAGGAGCGATTTTTGTGTTACTGAAAAGCCTAGAAACATGAAATTCGGAGGTAGTTACTTATTAGATATAAATGATCTCTAAGAACATTTCCCGAGAGAAATCGAATTTAAAAGAGGTGCATGAGCGAAAAGCGTTCTAAAAAATGTTCTAAATTGCGATTTCTACGCAATCTCAGGAAGTACCGAACCAATTTCAAAAATAATGTTGTGAAAATGATGGTGGCAGCCCTTGCGCCAACGTATGCTGTATTTTATGTCGGTTCCACTACCCCAAAGGGTGTACAAGAGAAAAAAAACATTCTAAAAATGTGACTTTTGTGTTACTGAAGGACCTAGAAACATGAAATTCGGCACGGTAGTTACTTAATAGATATAAGTCATCTCTAAGAATATTTCCTGAAAAAATCGAAATTTAAAAGGGATGAAAAGTGCGCGAAAAGCGTTCTAAAAAACGTTCTAAATATCGATTTCTACTCAATCTCAAGAAGTACTGAACCAATTTCAAATGTGATGGTTGGAAATTGAGGGTGACAGCCCTCGCTCCAACATAGGCTCAATTTCATGTCAGTGTCACTACCACCTGGGGGTTCCAGGAGTAAAAAACGTTCTAAATTGTGATTTTTGTGAAACTGCAGGGACTAGAAACTTTATTTGGCATGGTAATTACTTATAAGATGTAAATGCTCTGTAAGAACCGTCGAAAGAAAATTCAAAAAATTAAAAGGGTGCAGCGAACGAAACGCGTTCTAAAAACGTCCTAAATTATTATTTTTATGCATTGTTATGAAATACCAAACTGATTTAAAAAATAATGGTTGCAAATTTGTGGTGATAGAACATGGTCAAATGTAAGCTATGTCCGTGCCCCTACCACCAGAGGATTGCAGCAGCAGAAAACTTTCAAAATTGCGATTTCTGTGATACGGAAGAGGCTAGAAATTTTAAATATGGCATGGTAGTTACTTATGAAATATAAGTGATCTCTATGAACTGTCGAAAATAAATTCGAAATTTAAAAGGGATGAAGCAAAGGGGAGGAGCGAAAAGCATTTTAAAATGTCTTAAATTACGATTTGTATGCAATCTCAGGAAATAATAAACCGATTATGAAAGTAATCGTTGCGAATCTATAATGACATTCTCTCATCCTACAAAGGCTATATTTTATGCAGGTGCCACTACCACCTGGGGTTGGCAGGAACAACAAGCGTTCTAAACAAGCCTTTAAAAACTTTCTAAATTACGTTTTCAATGGAATATTAGGAAATACCAAACCGATTTCAAAATTAATGTCGGCAAATTAATGATGAGAGTATCTGTTTCATTATAGGTATTTTATGTTAATGCCACTGCCATCAGAGAAGTGGTAAACAAGAAGCTTTGGATTTGACATGATGGTTAATTTAAAGAAGTAAATGCGTACTAAGAACGGTTTCGAAAAAATTCAAAACTTCAAATGAATACTGAAATGATGTATTAAATGAGCATAAAAGCTTCAGAATACTTTCTAAATTATCCTTTATTTAGAATTAGTTTTAGTTCTTTTTATTAAGTCTCATTTCTGCCTAATGCAGTATAATAATGAAGTTTAGTCAAACTGTGGCTTAATTAGTAATTTTTAAATTATTCCTAAAAGTACAATTTCTTCTAATAAAAATTAGACGTACGAATATCACTTGGCATATTTCAACTATTACGTGAGCAAAGCCGCGGGTTTTGCTAGTTATTTTATAAGTTTGGTAGATATTAAATCTGAAAACATTGGTATGAAGATTTAAGATTTTAAGTAATAATTTAAAATATTATTATAGTAATAAAAAGAATCTTTCAAAAGTTTCACTTCTTAAATTAAAAGCTATAATAGGCAAAAAGACACAAGTCCGATTGCCATGAAATTTATGCATGTTATTGCGTATCACTATGGCATATTCGGTATTGAAAATAAAATGTGTAACATTTACGATTCATTTACAGGGACACTCAAAAGAATTCTTTTAAATTACGGTCTGCGGGGGAATATTGTTTGCGGTGCATTTTAATGATATTACACTATTTTAAGCATATTTAAATGGATATATATCACTCACTGTTAAAAATTTTGCAGCATTCTGGCAGGTCATTCGACCGTTTTTTGAAAAAACGGTCTCATAACCATAATTTAACTATATTCTGACCATGAAATGGCCAATAATATGGTCAGAATAGTGTTAAATTACGGTTGTGTAACCGTTTTAGGAAAAAACGGTCAAATGACCTTCCAGAATGCTGCAATTTTTTAACAGTGCTGTATATATACGGATATATAGTGTATATCACGGTATATCACTGTATATCACGGTATATCACTGTATATCACGGATATCTAGTGTATTACAAATTCTTACAAGAAAACGTGTTGAGTATAGAATTTATCGTTAGCTTACAGGGACACACAAAAGAAGTTGGCTACAGAAGAAAATAAACAATAATTGAACTATTGAAACCTGCTAACAGTAATTGCTGGAAGTGCATTTTCAGTTGCGGTATGCGATTTTAAATTTAATTATTTTTTAAATATTACTTAGTGTAAGAACAATAATTGAACTATAACTTATTTTCTTTTATTACTTGATGTGTATAATATGGTCTATTATACACATCATATATATTCTATAGATCATATACAGAGCTGCATAAAAGTTCTCAACAACATCCGCTTGTTGGAGAAAATTTCTGAATGGAAATTTTCAACAGTGCTATGCGTTTAACTGAACCAACTTTTAGCGTACTATGTAGTATACATATATATCTATAGCAGAAATGGGATTTTCAAATGCATTATGTGTTTTCCAAATAGTTCATTTAGGAATCATATTTCACCTTCGTAAACTGTTAAGTTTTGTTACAGTATTCTGAATGTTTTCGAAAGAGTTTCATAATCTGTGCTGTACGCATGATTTTTTGTTCTTCTTCATTTTTTATACAAAGTACCTCAAATATTCGAGAATTATTGTCTCAAATATTAGACAATTTTTAATTATTCGTTTGAACTTTCTAAAATTCAAATTTACCTACTTTTCAAATGAATAGCAGCTAACATTCCTTATCATAATTATCTATGTCTGCTATAATTTAAATTGTCAAATCTAAAAATCTAAAATTTCATAAATATAAGAATTATATAGAACAGGAGTCCCAAACTTTTAGAACGACCGACGTACCACTAAATAGAAGTTCATACTTCTGCGAACCACCAAGTTACAAACTATATGCTAATACAGGAAAACCTGTGTAAAAGGAATATGTCTAAAACGAAGTATTTTGCCAGTATTTTGTACTCCGTCTGAGGAGATTTTACTGTACTTAATTGCATGATTACATTATTAAATTGGTACTTAGATTGACTGCTTTATATTAATATTCAAATAAAAGGTAGTAGTGTGATCATTACATATTAATAATATGTACATTATCAAAATATAGCGTTTTGATTGAAAAAAAGCTACAATACTTAATAGCATACTGGAGTAAATTGATACATATACACAATGGTGACTCTATTAATTCCTTTGTGTTGCTAATGATAAGGGTGATGCTTGCTTTACCAAACACAGCTTCCTCATATCCAATTCAATCTCAGTTTTAGACGTAAATCAGATTTTATGGTTATTCCTGTATTTGTTTTTCATATAAAGATGTGAAGAGAAAGTATTTTAAACAAATATGTTGTGCTAAAAACAAGCAGTAATTTCAGAGCTTTTACGGATATCAGAGAGTATTTTTCTTTTCTCGTCAACCAAAATTATGTTACCTTCATCTGTTTGAATGCGGATTCCAGCAATCCATCATTATTTTTGTATTTTCTATTGCATTTCACGTATTAGTATCGGACTTTCACGTACAAGTAAACATAGCTTCAAGTACCAGTACTGGAACGCGTACCATAGTTTGAGAACCCCTGTTATAGAACTTTTTCTTTGTCTTATGAGTAATAAAACATTAAAAAAAAATAATAATGTTAAAATTTTCAACAGACTACAAAAATATTCTCACGGGCCACCTGTTAGGCGACCTCTGCTCTAAACATTATGGTATTGCTAAATTTTAAAAAGAAATGAAAAAGATATTCTTAAAACAACTAAATAGAAAATAAATATAAAAAGATATTCTCTTAAATATTTTCTGCATTCTCTCATATGATATTTAAGAAATGCCGAAAATAAAACAGCAAATAATTGCGCGAGTAAATAATTTCACCACACCCTCTAAACAGCATAGTTTTATTAAATTTTAAGAAGAAATTCAAATCATTATTCTTAAAAGCAACTACAGTGCAAATAAAACATAAAATAATTATTAAACTTATTCAAAATAACTTGGGAATTTATTTAAGGAAAAATATTTTTCTCTAATGAGGGAAAAAACTCGAGATTTGCATATAGATTAGAGAAATGAGTGTTTTCGAAAGGGCGTCAGGCGTTTAAAAACAGAATGAAAAATGCTGAGTATGTGTAATTATTTAAATGAAGTAACTAGAAATGTGCTTAGATTTTTACTGTTTTCTTCTTTATATGAGTTAAAATAAAATGCTGCATCTCATTTTTTACAGCTTTTTTTTTAATGGATAAATATTCTTATCTTTAATGAATTGTGATATTCGACATGATATGATGTTTCATACGTAGTTGATAAAAAACATTAAACAAATAAATAAATCTTTATCTATACTAATATTATAAAGAAGTTATGTTTGTGTATTTGTGTGTTTGTTTGCAGGGGAACTATGTCTGAAACTACGGAAACGATTTAAAAAATAATTTTAGCAAAATACAGGTAACCATCACTGCCTCAATATACGCTATATTTGACGTCGGTACAACAATACCCGGTGGTCTGCAGGAGCAAAAAACATTCTAAAATTGCGATTTCTGTGATATTATTGGGAGTAGAAATGTGGAATTTGTAGTGGTTACTTTTAAGATGTAAATAGTCGGTATGGACAGTTTCTAAAAAGTTACAAATTTAAAAAGATGAAATGAGCTGAAAACATTCTAAAAACGTGCTAAATTGCTATGTATACGGAGCTGTTAGGCTAGAAACTTGAAATTTGATTTTGCTGTTACTTTTAAGACATAAATGCTGGCACAAAACAGTTTTTTTTTTAAATCTAAATGTAAAAGGGTACAAGAATGTTCTAAAATTGCGGTTTTTGTGATACTTTTGGGGGTAAAAACTTGAAACTTACCATGGTAGTTGCTTCTAAGATGTGAATTTTTCAAATGAACGATTTCTATGAAATTCAAAACTTAAAAAGGTGCAATGAAGGGAAAAAAGTTTTAAAAACGTTCTATTTTACGATTAATTTTAAAATGTTAAGAAGGAAAACTCGAACCTTAACATGACAGTTTAAGGCGTTTAATTATAAAATCTAATTTATAGCAAATGCCAGCGACAGACGGCAATGTCTTCAGTTTTTTCTGAGTCCTGTAAATGAACATATTTCTTTCTGTACAAACATACATTAGTATATACTAACAAAATATAGTTAAGCTAGAAAATTCATAACACTAAGAAAATATCTCCCCTAGAACGATTACGAATCTTTTTGCATATTCCCGTATAATGACAAAAGTGCTCTACGAGGCACTTAGTATATATAATGAGCTATAGGATTTAAACATACCACGTAACATATTATCTTTTCTTTTTTTAACCGGATATCGCATATGAAAACGCACTTCTAGAGAATTCTTTTTAATGACCTGTAAAGGAACAAATAAATGTAATACACTCAATATTCTACAGTAACCGTCTTGTATCGCCTCTAATAAATACAGATCACTTTCATTACGTTTCAAATAGTGTAAATTTTAAAAATACGCTGCAAATGATTTTTCTCCATCGGCCAAAATGTAATGGAATTCTTTTGTGTGTTCCTCTAAATGAATGATAAATGTTATGCACTCCGTATTTTACAGAAAGATGGTTGTATTGGAATTAAGTGAAGTATATCAATTTCAGTAATGTTTGAAAGGGTGTTGCTTTATTAAAATACACAGGAAACAATTTTTCACCCACATACCATAATGTAAAGGAATTGTTTTTTGTATCTCAATAAACGAACTAGAAATACTACATTTTTCTATTTTCAATGGGGAATGTCTTATGGAAAATCACAATAAAATATACCAAAACAGTGGTAATCCCAGTTAGCGTGTGGATAGAGGGACAAATGCCCAGACGGAGTTATAAAAACTTTTAAACTAGTTTGAAAGTTTTAAGTTAACTCAAACAGCTACATGCTATCTAACGACCAAACTGTTGCAGAAAAACGTGAAAGATATCATTCGATTCTATCATTTACAGATTTCTGCCTTTATCAAATATTCTTAGGGAGCTGTCAGCATATTAAAATGGGAACAAACTTTATTATTTTTTATTGAAATATCTAAATTGCGCAAAATAATTCTATTATATACGGTATATTCGGGTTCGGGTAAAATTGGGTAACCCGACTGGATGCAGGATTCTAGACTCATACTCTTAGAATAATACTTTGAAGTTTGAGCAAAAATTAAAGAGCCTGGAACAGTTCTTTAAAGACGACTCCCACAACCCGGGCTTCTGAGGTTACAGAACATACCACCCAGTGTTCAGAAAATAGACAGAAAGCATTTTTAATCGAAAGCTGTAACAACTTGTTTACATTTAATGTATATGTACTTTTTTAGATTGTCCACTAACTATACCAAATTTTACAAGAAAACCATTAATTATGTATTCACATAAAGTTTCGAAATTTATTAAAATCTGTACTTTCGCATTAGCCGTAGCCGAAGAAATTGCCAAAGATTTCATTACTTACAGCAGCATTTTTTGTTCTGAATATTTCAGTGTTTAAATGCATAATTTGCCTGTTTTTCTTTATTTATTAAATTTTTGTTTCATTAATTAATGTTTCTATTTTGACGAAGTTTTAATTTCGTCATTGGATGTTATCCGGAAACAAACTCTAACCATTCAAATATTGTTTCAAGTGCAAGCTGATTATGTCGATATATTACCGTCACAGAGTTCGTTCTCAGAAACTGTATAAGTTAGAGGCTTGAGATTCTGCATACTTATAGTTGAATATTTCCGATTACACAACAAAACATAAAATTTTCAAAAAATCTTGTATTATATATTATACTATACCATATTTTCAGGCATTATTACCATAGTAGAGAGCTATCTCAGTGAAAACATTTTTTCATTATATATTATTCAAGTTTTTAAAAATATGACACGTTATTTTTTCATTCAAAAAATCTCTTATATTGTTTGCATACATTTACATTAAAAACAATTTTTATAAAACATATTTCGTTACTTTTCATAAAAACATATACTCTAACAGCTTTAAAGTATGCTATATATCGATATTAGATTGTTCCTGGCATATTATGTAGCATCTATACTGTCTAGTTTAATCCCAAGAAACGTTTTCGCTACTTCGTCGGAGGCTTTCTCAGTTTGAAATGATGATGTTTGGCTTATTTGCAGTTCGGCGTGATATGTTATAGCTTTCCCTTTTTTTCCCTCTCCTCTCTTCAGTTTTCTCTTTTTTTCAGCATCCTTCGCCAGCGGCTGTCGATAGTTGAATATTAGATATCGTTGCATATATTTTCTTTTTCTAAGCTGATTTCTATACCTTCCCTCATTAATGTTCTGTGGAGGTTTTCGTAATTGGCTATTTTTCTAATTTTAATTGACTGTGATTTCAATTTTTTTTATATTTGTTCTTGAAAGGGCCGTTACTTGTCTATTGTATTTTAGATCACGAATATGCTCTTTAAACCTTTCGTTAATTTTTCTCTTCGTCATCTCTATGTATGTTATTTCTTTATTTTCAATATTTGAAGCTTTAATTCTTTAAACCCCCGCCGTTTGTAATTCCTCGTATTTTTACTGCCATTACAAAAGGCAGTTGTTTCTGTCAAATAAAAATTAGTCTTATATTATTTTAATTAAATGCATTGAGTTAATGACATCCGACAATTTCTGCTATTTAGATTTTAAAATTTTAGAATCATAAATTCAGTATTTTTCGGGTGGGCTAGAGGACTCCGCAGTACCTGCCTTTCAACGATACCCAATTCAATGCTAAGCATGGGAGTTTGAAATTTTTTTACCGGAACAGATTTTATTATCTAATAGATTCAGTTTTACAGATACTTTACTATCTTAAAATAATAATTATTATTTTTAAATGTGATCCATTTACTTATTTTTTTATTATTTTTTATAATAAATGTTCTAAAATAATCAATTTAATCAATACTTTTTTCAACTCTTACCTAGTTGTTTATTTTAAGCTTTTCCTATATATTTTAAATTATTTCATATTTTTCATTTAATTTTTTAACATTATCAATTAGAGTTTATTAGTTAATTCTTATCAACAGATGTCAGTGCCAAATTTTGTTAAAAACGACTTTTACAGTATCATTTTTCACACCAGAGGGCAGCAGTATATCTATATTTATAAAATATATGCTTTTATAGTAGTTAAATTACAGCCACATGGTTTACAATACCTCAAATCCATTCACATCTTTGCACATTCTCCATTAGTAAGTCAAACTTCTTGTTTATAGATTTTTATCTACAATTGAAGTGATTTCTTCTCTTCATTTATTTATCTTTTCATAACTCATGTGTAATTTGTGGTTTATTTTGGAAATGTCTTGATATGTTTATAAGGAGCTAAATTTTATCATCTTATCATCTCTTTTATCAACCAACAAAATTTTATGAAATAACATATCTTCACTATGAATTAAACCTGCAAGCTCCTCTGATGATTCTGTAGGTTATTCATAGTTTTTTATTATACGTTTCCAGTTTTCACTGTTCATATTTTGTTCATCATCAGCATTTTATCAACTTTTTCATACATTGTGATTTCATTTTAATTATATATATGTGGTGACAGAGTTTGAACTCTGCACTGCAAAGACCAGCACATTCTTTAAATGAGGCTCTGGACGATCCACCCCAACCTCTGAGTCAACGAAAAAGCTGCTGAACTTACAAAAACTATTGTGAGAAAGATAGAGATGACTGTTGGTTGGTCGTGAGAGCAGACGTGTTGAAACGTCGCTGTTCGACCGAATACCGGGTCACGGACCTGAGTAAGGCGGAATGCCGCCGGCCAGTTATAATTATCATGTTTAATCTAAATGTAAATACCCCATCTGTAAATACCTCATCCATATATTCAAGAACATTAAAGTTTAAGATTCCCTCATGAATCTGCCTGGACTAATTACTTCTAGACACCGACCACAGCTAAGGTACATTTATTCGTCAAAATCAATGTGCATTAAATTTCTACACATATATATATATATACATATATATTGCCATTTTAAAGCCAAAAGTTATTGATAATATTTTTAATTTTGCTGAACATCCACTAAATTCTTGAGCAATTGCAGCATTTTAAGTTTTGTTTAAATATTTTTTTTCAGAAATTTTAAATTTTATTTAAACCTCCGCTAAATTTGTGAATTTTCGGAATTTTGTGTTTTATTTAAAATATTTGACTTGAATATTTTTAATATACTTTTTAAAAAATGTCTTCTTTTTCTACTGTTTTTAAAATTAAAGTTAATGGTGCTGTCATCTATGAAAGGATTTAATAATTACAAATTAAGGATTTTGGTTTGGTTTGTGTTTATGACGGCCGATTATCAACACGTGGGATATAGGCCCTAGGGGGAGTGCCTTTCGTGGGGGTCTTTCTAAGGGAACCTAACCCGTATTTACGCATGGGAATCCACGGTTTCGAAGAAAACCACGAAAACTCCGAATCGGTTAGGCCGACGGGCGCGATTGGGTTCGAACCCAGCACCTCCCGTCTACCAGCTTCGAGAGCAGAACCTCTCAGCCACTGGTGGGGCTCTTAAGGATTTTGATTTATTAATTAAAGGATAAAGTGTTTTGAAATTAATATTAAACGAAAACCTTTGTGACATCTTCTATCAGAGTTACCCACATGTTTTAATATTAGCAGGTTAATAACACGAATAATAATAATAAAAAAAAAAACGTATTATTGGTAGATTTTTGCTCAGTGTTGATTTCAGACACTTTTCTCCGGGAGAGATTTCTGTGGTTCCGAGGGGGACATTATAGAATTCAGGGGGGGAAATTGCACTTTTTGACTATAGAAAACACAAAATCTTGAATCTTCCGGGGGGGCTCCGGACGGGAATGTCCCCCCCCCCTGAATTCAGCACTGTTTTTACTCTTTTCCAAGTCCCAATGTCCATTTAAATTGAATTTAAAACAATTTCTCATAGAAGAAACAAATGTTTCACAACGGAGAAAAAAACTTCATTTTCTTCATGGGCTTCCTAAATTGTTTCAAGCGTGCAAATCCATCGGGAAACGAATGTAAATTTACAAGATTGAATTTATTCTCCTTTCGAAATAAACACACACCATTTGGTTTTCATTTAGTTGCAGTTAGTTTCCGGCTACACGTGTTCGTTTTAATGTTCTCTGACAAGCAGGTGCGAAGTAAAAATTTCTTTCTTTTTTACTTCAGTGTTAATAAAAATGAAGGCCGGAAATTCAGTTTCGTTGAATTTCCTGAGTTACGATTAGAATTCCAGTAACAAATGATGTAGGAAATTGAATATTCATGACTTTATGATTTCGAGAATTTTTTCTTTTTTCCATTATCTTTTTGCCTTAATTTTTTACTGCGCAAACGTGGTAAAACGCATTTTTGTATAGTTTTACGACTATACTGAAAATTTTGAAACTGGATTTCCTTAAGAAGACTACAGTATGTTGACGTATTACAGATGTTAGTTTGCAGATATATTATATAAAATTTAAATGCAACCACTTAAATAAAATGGAAAATCGAGTTAAAATATAATAAAGAAAAAGAAAAGATACATGTGAAAGATTTTTTTATGTAATATAAGAAAGTCATTTATCAAAGTCATTTTCAAGAAATAGTTGCAGCCGTTAAATTAACTTTATTTATTGTAGCATAATCTAGTTGGTACATAGTTTTCTATTTACCACAACATCTCTATAAAAACTAGAATGCTGTGGCTTTCACAAAACGTTCTTTTATATAAATTAAATCAATAAAATTATTTAAGAGTAGAATAAATTACGTCGATTTAACATATAGATTTATATATTCATATTTATAAAGAAATAATATTGTTATGAACCGTGAACAACGAAGACTTTTAATGCAGGGGGGGGGGGGGGGCTACTTCAGGCATAATTTCAGAGAAAGCATGGTATATATATACATATATAACATATAGATTTATATATTCATATTTATAAAGAAATAATATCGTTATGAACCGTGAACAACGAAGACTTTTAATGCAGGGGGGGGGGGGGCTACTTCAGGCATAGTTTCAGAGAAAGCATGGTATATATATACATATATAACATATAGATTTATATATTCATATTTATAAAGAAATAATATCGTTATGAACCGTGAACAACGAAGACTTTTAATGCGGGGGGGGGGGGGGGCGGAAGCTACTTCAGGCATAGTTTCAGAGAAAGCGTGGTATATAATCGACCACAGTGTACGTAATGCTGTAACAATATGTGTTATAATTTGTACGTAACATAAATTTATATAAATTTATTTGAGGCGTTAAAATCAAATTTCGGCAACCCCACTGCAACCAAATTGAATGACTGTCTATTCCCATGATGAGGATTCTACGTTATTGTAAAAAATCGTTGAATTGAGTGCATTTAAACTGGTGAGGTGATATAAGCATAACATATTTCAAATAAATTGTCTATTTGCGAGACTGGCTCTTGGATATTTTCTCCCCACAACTAATATGTTACCACTGTACACAAATATAGAACTTACGAAATTTCGTCCTATTGCACGCAGTAGTTTGTGAATTAATTTGCCCACAAAATGTGTGTCCCATACAGTGAGACAGGCAAACAGAGTCAAGGACAGATATTTCTAAAAACAGTTAAATCGTGTTTAGGATCTTTTAAAACATATAAATCCGTCTAAAACCGGAATTCGAAAATTTTCACAAATCTAATACTTTCTTCTTGTATATATAGAAGTAAGTAATAAAAAAGTAGAACCTTTTTTCACATACAGATTTTGAAACATTTTCCAACATTGAAGAATATAATTTTCGCATTTTTCGCCTGCATTTATATTTTTTTCGAATACAAAGTACACAGGGGCATATCAAATAATTTGTGTTTTGCACTTGAGGGAAAACCAGTAACTTATAATATCCGTTTTTAATTGTTTTCATCGTATTTTTCTGCCATTTCTTATTTTTCATAACTTTTTCTTCCGTAATATAACTTGCTAAAGATTACCGTACACCGTATTTAAAAATTTTAATTCAGAGAAGATGCATTAAACGTTGCTGGATAAATACGTTTTCCAATATTTGAGTACCATAAATCTAAAGTTTGTTCACTTTTTTTTTTTTTTTTTTTTTTACTTTAGCTTACATTTTATTTCGAACATATCTGCTGCATTTTCTGATGTAATTTTTTCCCTTCAGAACGATATTTTTCCAAAGCATGAACTTTACCTAAATTTTATGCATTCTTTTTTTTTTTTTTTTTTGTATATTTATATTAAGATTATTCAAATGCTAAAAAAAAATTGCAAGAATTTATGACAATGAATCACATCTCGAAGTATATTGTAGAAAAAGGAAATGACACTTCTACACTGTAAAAAATGACAAATGTTTCTTAATATACGAAAATATAATATAACCACGATTGAAAATATATCTCTTCGAATTCCCATTGTGTGGCTTAAGTAAGAACTTAGTCGATAGTTTAGCACTAGTCATGTGTAGCTTATTTCTATTCATTTCGTTTTTCATATTCATAATATTAAATGTTGTTTGCATCATAAAATGAGCTTAATTTCAGATTAATCAATGTAAATATCAGCATGCAGTAAAAAGTAATAAATCAATTGCTTTTTAATTTAAGCTTATTTCCCACCTGCGTTTACTGCAAATGCAAAAATAAATTGCTTTGAATCAATACAACCCTTTTTTATCTTGAGTATGGTCCTCATACAGTGAAACACGCACACACACACACAAAACACACCCCAATTTTAATTTGGTTAATATATTTATCACTACGGCTGTTATCGGCGTAAAGAAATTTGAGTTTAAATCAGCCTATCTAATTTTTACTTGAAATAGGGTTGGTATGGAAAGTAAATAAAAATATCCATTTTTAAATTTAAGTTATGGAACTTCCCAACCAACGTAAAACAAACCCACCATGTATTTTTTTTTTTTTTTTCGAAACATAAAAATGACATGACAGAATCTTATTATAGAGTTTTGTACAAAATAAAAACACAAAAATCATTTTTATTTAAGTTTAATTATCTTATTTCCGGCCAGACGATTCTATAAATGCAAAAGAAAATTGTTTTAGATCTGTATTAACTAATTTTAACATGGGGTATTACTCCCGTATGAGAGGAAATTTTTTAAATCCATTTTAAAGCTTTATTTAGGCAATTTTCTACCAGGGCCACTGCCAGCGTAAAGAAAAACCTACCATGTATATTTTCTATCAAAATATAAAGTTGGTCGAGACAGAAGCTTATTCTGTTGATTACCGTAATTTCCGGCCTATAATCAGACAATCATGTTTCGACCCAGAAATTTTATTTAATAATTGAAGATAAATATTTACCGCGAATTAATAAGTTACATTATTTAAAATAAGATTTCTGGGCCGAACGTAATTATTTGATCCGTGTATTATAGGTCGGAAATTACGGTATTTGAAAAAAACATACAAAAATCAGAATTTTTTTAATTTTGTTACACTTTTTCCTTCTATATATAATCTCAGGAGCCGCTATAAGATTTTCTGTAAGCAAGTAAATCCTATTGGTTTACAATGGAAGTCTAAGGGAATTTGGCGAAATATTAGAGATATCGCAAAGTTGGCGTCACTTTTGGCGACTAATTTTGGTCGCCAAATATCATCAAGTTGGCGACAAAGTTCGCGGCATTTAGCGACAGAACAGGGTCCCCCCCCCCCTACGGTAACACACCTTATATGTATGGAGATACGATAGTGTAATATATATATAGATTTTTATTTTTCACGTGGAAATCTTGCAATAGAAAAAACATTTTTGTGGTAAGAATTTTATTGTGATTTTTTTAAATTGCAATAATGAAAAATGTTTAAATTTTTCTGTCATTGTTCTGTAAGAGCTGGTTTTATCAGAATCATGTCAAGGCGGTATTCAAAATTTTTAACCCTCTCCCAATTCTACTGCCTTGGGCCGATTTTTCTCATTTGCTATCCCCGCCGAGAAGTTAGCCATCTCAATGTATTTGGCAAGTTTGAAGACGTGCATAATTGCGACTTTTATCGTGTGGACAAAATTTAGTATATACATACATATATATATATATATATATATATATATATATATATATACAAACGTTTTAGGTGGGTGTGGTTTTGGGTTCCTGGGGTCCTATAAGGAAAAGTTATGAAGGAATTTTTCAAAAGTCACACCATGGTAACGAATGCAATAGGTAGTATTTCTTACGAAATCTACCTAAAAAAGAAAAAACTCATTTTAAAGTTTTAATTTAGCAATTTCCCACCCGGGCTGCTATCACCGTAAGAAAAAAAACTAGGGGCATTTTTTTACCAAGACATAAATTTGACCGCATCAGAAGTTTATTCTAAATATTTATAAATATATATATACAAATATATCAAATATCAAATTTCTTGGAATTTAGTTACCCTATGCCCCGCCTATAAACGCCTAGGCTATAAACGCAAAAGAAAACTGTGTTGAGTTAGTACTATCTATTTTAATCTTATGTGTGGTCATCATACAGTGAAAATTAAAAAAAAAATTATTTAAATTTGATTAATTTAGTCCTGGCTAAAGGACGTTGTTAGCATAAAAAAAAGTTAAAATTAGCCTCTCTTGTTTTAACTTGGAGTATGGCTGCTATATGATAAAACATAAAACAATTCATTTTGAAATTTTAGTAACGCAATTTCCTACCAGAGACACTATCAGCGTAAAAACACCAAGAAAAATTTTATCCCTATTGACAATGGCGGAAGCTTTTTCTGAAGATTTGTGCGAAATTCGTCCGTGTTAAGTGGGCTTAAAATGCCGTCAAAAATTAGTTGAAGACATGGTTATATACATAGAGATACCTGAAGCATCATAAGTTAAAGAATCGTCATAGAAAATAGCTCTCCCAACAGCAAAGTGTAATGCATCTGCATTGTTTTGAGTTGCCCTGTAAAAAAATTACAAATGTTACATCCCATATTTTCAATGGAAAACATATCGCAGTAAGCCTTAGTAACATATTCAAATTACGTATACAAATTTTGTTTCGTACAAAGTTTCTAATAGCATAATGACACTAAAATGCATTTTGAGTAATTACTGTCCATAGACGGTACTGCAATCAAATTTTTTTATGCGGCCCTATACAATAACTATAAATGCACCCTCTATTAGAAAACAATATGATGCAGGTACAGCTAACTCTAACTACGTATTAAATGTACATTACCATCTGCGTTCTCCAAACCTAACGTTTTTCATGTATTCATTTCATAAAATCGTTTCATAAAATCGCTTCACAAATTCATTTCATAAAATCGTTTCATTAAGATTTTACATACAGGGTTTATTTTAGTACTTACGAGTATAACTGTATTTTTACTTTTCAAAGTACGTATTTGCAACATACGTTTTTTAATAGTCACTAAACACAGACCATATTTATTTTTATGTATTTTTTTAAGATATAAAGAAAAAATTATATAGTTTTAATAATGTATGAATAATCGAATAAAAAAAGAATATTACCCGTCGCATTAAAAATTTTTTAAGGGGACAGTTTACCTCAAAATCGATCAAAAAATCGATTTTTGTTTTTAAATATTAAATGAAAGCCTGTTTAATTGTGAATATTTTGACACCTCATGCACTGCAAATAAAGGCGTCTTAAATTAAGATACATATGTGACTGAAAAAGAATTTCAGACACTTAAGTGTCTGAATCTGAAAATTCAGTCACAATAGATGTCTTAATTTAAAACACCTAAGTGTCTTACTATGATCATAGTGTACACGAACTGATAAAAGTGTCTAAAAAATCTGCAAGTGTCTAATTTTAAGACACTTTGTAACTCCGCTCCGCATTCACCAGGGGGCACTCTCAGTTGCGCATGCGTCTTCCTTTCGAACTCGATGTTCGTTTGTAATTCAAACTGAATGCTTGTTTTTATGTACGCGTACATTTTAACTAATAATTTATTTTGACTTGATTGTTTTTTGCGGAATGTGAAGTTCGGGATTTAATTTCTATCGACATAGTGGTACTCCGTATTAATATTTATCTATAAAACTAATACAGTGTTCTTCATCTCGTCAAATTTGTAAAGAGAACTGTTGTCTGGCGGGCTATGTTTTCAGGATGGAAATTTTCCATCCTTTTAACAGAGCTAGCCGGATGTGCAAGGGGATTTTATTTTTTAAATATCCAAGTCTGCCTAATTAACGGATACTAACGTAGCCACCAATCCGGACGTCCTCTGGGCGAATGTGCTTTTGGAATAATCAGACCTTTTCCCAGGTAAGTGGGGTCTTAACTATGTATTTAAAACTCTCTGTGATTGTTTTCTCTTTAAATGAAGACCTCACACGAGTCTATAGCTTTATTAGTTCCTGAGTTATGCCAAAATATGTTCAAAGCATTTTGCCTATGGTATTTCCATGTTAAAATTTTATTTTGCTAATATTTAAATTTCTACTCTTCAAATCATCTGCAATCATATTTCTGTATTATTTTCTATCCAATGTTATCTTTAAAATAAATTTTGGTGTCTCTGCATGGTGTATATTAGCGGTTACTGAATTTATTAATTTTACACCTTCCTAAGCCTTTTCTTATGTAGCCATTAATTTAAAAATAGCAGTGACATCGCCTGTTGATTGGCTCATACTTCTTAATTACCATCAAGACTACCTTAATAGTATTTTTTGGTGTAATTATTACTCTGAAGTACCCTTTTTAATTATTTATTTACGTATACAATATTTTTATAAGCATTTAATGCGGCAGCATTTGTAATGTTTACATCGATTTTTACATTTCTGATAGATTTATTATGTGTTATGTACTGGAATTCAAAAGCATTTATAGTAAACATTCCTGTTAATAGCTGCTTTTATTTATTATTTATGCTTTTCTTGTCTAATGAAGTTTTCTTCTGCCTCATAGTGTGTACATCATAAATTTTAAAAAAGAATATAGTTCGAACATCCTTCCATTCATTGATTCCCCCATATTTTTAATACAGCGAATTACTTGTGTTCATTTATTTATTTTAAAATGTTTTGACTGATAAAACTCATTAAATCCGGTCATTCTAATTAAAAGATTTCCCTTTCCTATAATTTTAGTGTTTCCGAGTATTTTAGAAATATCCCATTTGCCATACTGAAAATAGTCAACATATAATCTTTTTATGATTCAAAAGTCAAAACCACAGCTTCAATTCAGCGGAAATTGACGTCACTAATGTAGACGTTGAATCAGAAAAAAATTTGTTGATTTCAACAAAGATTTAGAAAAAGGATCTCGCGTTATCTGTAGTCACTTTGTTAAATTTTAATGATTATTTTTAGATTCTTAAATTAATGTAATCATGTACCGTTAACGTAATTGTAAGAATGCGGTAAAAATATACAGATATATTTCATTTGAAATAATTATATAATATTGATTTTTTGATTACTTTTAGTTAAAAAGTAATTTGAAATTAAAAATGAATACAAAGTAAAGAGGTAGATTTTTATAAAATATTTATTTGCATATAGCTAGATTTTGCACTTAAAACTGACACGTACATTTATCGAATCATAATACAGGGTTGGACTTTTTCCAGAAGGAGGGCCTGATTAAAGCATGGGCAGACCCTCCCCCCCCCCTACGATTTTACGTGCTCCAAATTCGATATGGATTTTTTTTTAAAGCTTATATTTTAAATGTGTTTCAACATTCTATTGATTATAATCAGCATTTTGAACTTTAAAAGTAGAATTAGATTAAAAACTAAATAAAAAAATAAATACAGTAAAAACTCTCAATCGCGGCCACCTCGCGAATTGAACGCGTTTTGGAACGATGAATTTGCCTGCTATTCGATTGTGTTCGCTTTTATGAGGTAAAAAAAATGTCTTTATCTTGAAAAAGGTCAGTGTTCGCTGAAGAAAATTGTCCTATGAAAGTTTTGTTGTAAAATCTCCATAACGGACACTCCTACATAGAGGACACAACTATTTAAGAAGCACATTTTTTATTAACAACATGCACATATTTTATATTTTTTACCTCAGAAAAACAGACACTTCCGAATGGCGAACAAATTCCACGGTTCTAAGGTGCCTACTATTGAGAGGTTTTACTGTATTGTGACAAATATTTTAATTTTTAATCTTATTCTACTCTATAAATTCAAAATATTGATTATAATCAGTACAAAGTCGAAAAAGATTTCAATTATCAGCTTTATGAAAATTGCATACCATATTTTGGAGCCCCTAAAATTAGGCTGTGTGTGTGGGGGGGGGGGGGAGAGTAGGGCAGAATAATGGCCATATACTTTTCTAGGATCAACGTGGTCAAACATGGCTACGTGTAATGCTTTAAAAAAATGGCTGCGATTCAGACGTTTGAAGTGTCTAAAATTCAGACGCAAAAAGTGTCTGAAAAAATTCAGACATTTTAAAATGTCTGAAAATTGAACACTCCGTTTCAGACACTTAAGTGTCTGAATTTAAGACATTTCGATTTAGAGTGTGGCAATTATATCGCGAAATATTATAAATTTTATTGATAGAACCAGCTCAATTCCCCCACACAAATGAAAACGTTAAACGACTTTTTCTCTATGTTCACATTTTCGTCACTTTCATGTTTTCAAAATGCTAAGGCTTTTTTGGGTATATCTCGTAAGAAATACTACCTATTTCATTCTCCACTATGTTGGAATTTCCGAAAATTTTTTGCAGATCTACGCCGATATGTCCCTTAGAACCTAAAACCATCATTAGTTCAAAACTTTATCTATCTATCTATCTATATATATATATACATATCATTTTTTCATGGACACGAAACCTTTCACAAATCTCTTCCAAACTGACACATAAAATGAAGGTTCAGAAAATCTCGGGGGCGTGGAAATAGGGAGGAGTTTTGTGAAAACCGAAAAAAAAAACATAACTTCTTAATTATAGTACATATGAAATCAGTTTAAAGTTATCATTACTTCTAAGAAAAGGGCGAAAAATTTATGTGACACAGATTTTTAATAAAATTAAAAATTGAAAGGGGTGAAAAAACAAAAACAAAATTTAAAAAAACCAGGTTTTAGGTAGAAAAAAAATCATAACTTCGTCAATTCTTAAGACATAAAATTCACTTAAACTTATTATAAATCTTCTTAATACTATCTACAACTTTTATATTGACATGTTTTTGATAGGACCAACTCTTACAGGAAAAAAAAATAAAAACGAAAAATATGGGGGGGGGGGGGGAGAAAAGCATTCTTAACTTCGTCATTTCACAAGATATCTAATCCGCTTGATACATCTTCTTAATATTATCTATAACTTTCATATTGACAAGTTTTTTATAGGACTAACTCTGGCAGCAAAAACAAATTAAACAATAATAGGAGTTGAAGAAAAAATTATCGTATCAAGGTTGTACTCAAATCCAAACTGCTTATTTTCTAATTTATTTATAAATTCATTTTTGCTCTCAAACGCATCCAATTGGCAGAAACTATATAATGTGCTGTAGTGGTCGATTTTTTATAAAGACAGAATATATTTCAAAAAATGCTGTCAAAGTGAGCATTTTGAACCGAATTTTCCGCAGAGATAGTGCTAGAAATGAAAAAAATTATATCGAAACGAAAAAAAACAACATTACTGAGAAAATAATTGTTTCTAAATCAAATTATAATTAATTGAACGAAAAGTAAAAACACAGGTCGCTCATAAATCTCTTTAAAGAAATCACGTCAGCAAGTTTCACGTTTTTACTTTTAAAAATGAGTCTGAAAATGTGTCAGAAAATTTCGAGTTGTTGAGAGTGGAAAAATATTTTTTTTCAATACCGTCTTAACATGATTCTGATAAAAACAGATCTTACAGAAAAGTGAAATCAAAAACTCATCAAAAGCGGCCAGATAAAATTGTTAAATTGGGTTTATCTCTAATCTTGATTTAATTTTTGTTGGTTCAATTAGTACTTAACTTTGAAATCTACCTCCGCCTGTAGGCCGAGCTGGCAATGGATTTTTTGTATTTGAGATAGAGATTTAAACTTTTTTACACATGCTCTTTTTGTATATGTAGCAAATCTGCGAATGGAATTAACCTTAAGGCTATTGTTATTATTATTATTTTTAAGTATATGATGTGTCAGATTTCATCGCTTTACATTACATATCCTTCTATATATAAAAAAAGTAACGCATTGGAAATGGACCAATGAAAATCTGCGTAGATACCGTGAAACGCATCTGATTGGCCAGAGCTTTCTGACACAATAAGGGGAGTTACCAAGTGAGGGGTCCCGGCTCTGTCGCCAAACATGCCACGTTTGTCGGCAACGTGGCGATATATCGCCAAATTTGGCGACCAAAATTAGTCGCCAACTTGGCGCTATTTCCAGTATTTCGCCATATTTCCATAGGCTCCCATTGAAATCCAATAAGGTTTACTTGCTTGCAGAAAATCAACAAATTGAGATATCTTAATGCAACAAAAACTAATATTAGCTTATGAATAGAGCTTAATTGAACTATTTATATTATTTTTAAGCCCAAATACTAACTATTTACAATATTCGTAACACTATATATATAATTTTTATTTAATTTGTAACTATTCAAATAATTTATAAATTTTACCTTTTTTTAATGATTTTATATTTAATAATTCTTTTAATTATGAAACTCTGTACGTTGTAATGATTACCTACTTGGTGATAAGGAAATAAAATCGTCAAGAATTGGGGAGGAGCGCGTTTATACCAATTAGAATCTAAAAATGCACAGAAAATGAGGAATCGGGAAACGATCCAGAAAGGAAACGCGAAACAATTTCTGCTGGAGTTGGCTAGAAAATAGGGTTTGCTTCGCGATACCGAAAGGAATCGCGAAACGATTACGCGGGGAATTGGTGAGCGTAGAGAGCAGGGGGGGTGGAGCCCTCCCAGTATCAGTAAAAAAATATATTAAATGTAATATTAGATGTATCTAAAAATCCATGCGCAGTCTTGTGTAATACACATTTGAAGATCTAAAAAAAAGAATTGAGCAAAAATATTAATATTAAAAAAAGTAGCAGCGATTTAAAAAAATTAAATTTTCTTAAACTTATTAAAAATTTTAATTAAATATGCTGTTTTTTTTTTGTTTGTTTGTTTGTTTGGTTTTTTTTTTCTTCAAAATTTGCTTTTAGTTGAACATTGAAATGCAATGAGTTCACCATTTAAAGCATATTTTTAAAAATAAAAAAAGAAATGTTTAAAAGGTAAATTGTCCGCTTAAAATTGAACGAAAATAAATTGCTGTCTTCAAGACCGCAGAAGGTTGTAAAAAATATAGAAAATCATTATAAGCATGTAAGTATCTTGAATTCAAACATCTTTATTCTAAGACTTTTATCCTTAGAGCTGTGACATGTATTCGGATTTAATTTATTTTGCACACTGTGCTATTTTCTTCGCGCACATTCATTTACAAGATTGTAGAAGTTTCACTAGCATGACGCAATTCTGGGTGGCTTTTCTTTGCATATTGAGATTAAGAACACATACTTACGGTCGAACTAAAAGAAAATAAATAATTTTAGCTTACAGACTAAGTAAAAGTAAAATGAGATCAACATTTATCAAATACAACTTGAAAATCAACAAATATCTGCTCTATAATTATTTTCTCTCCGCTTTTTCTTCAGTTTTTCTCAAGAATATAAAAATAAAATTTATTGCAGTTTTAAAAGTACTATGAACAAGTAACCTTTTCTTTCTTTTTTTTCAAATTTACGCTGACGTCACAGTTGTCATAGCAATACATTATAGCAAGTGATAAGGATATATATTACATTTCGTTAAAAAGAAATACCTTTTTGGACTAGTTTGAAGCAGCAAATATTCTAAATCAAAATATTCATCGAAGTCACGTACTGGCGTTCTTAGCCATTATACGAAATGTTTCTCGCGTCATATCCAGAAATAACCCTAGCTCAACTATTTAAACAAATATGAAATCTGTAAAGGAAATAAGTACTTATATACAAGTTTAATATTAAACAGTTCTACTTCATACTGAAGAATACATTACACTTTTTGATACATAAAGCTAAAATATCAAATCATATTAAAACATATCTATGTTAACCAGGATTTCCCAAACTACAGAGTATGCATAAATGGATAGCCCAAATTTACAGGGCTCCTACGGGAAGAGCGTCTTTTACAGAATTTTTAATCTTTTATCGCCGGTTTTTCAAAACAGGAACTTTTGCCTAATTGAATCGGGAAAATGCTCGGATTAAAGAAGGCAAAATTTGCAATAAAAATTTACTGGTGAGAATAATCACAGATTCTGAGCACCTTACGCAGCACGTATACTGGTCGCTCGTCCCCAAGGGATTAAAAGAAAACAAAAAAAGTACAACCTTGTTGTTCATCGGAAATCAAAAATAACAGTTGACAGTTTAAATTCAACACTATTATAAGTGACACAATGTGAGTCCCTTCAGAAACACGAATGGTATCGAAGCTGTACGATAACTCATCCCACATTTTTTTTCAGTATGCCCGGTGCATAGATTAAAATACAAGATGGGACATTTACGGCAAAATCTGTAATAGCAACAGTGCAAGCGTAACTACGGACAAAGGAGTTAACAAACCTCCGAAATTTACCTATGTTGAAAAAATATGTTCACGCTCTGTGTTTTGAATACCTATGCTTTCCTAAAACGAAGTAGAGACAGACAATATTGTATTTATTTTTTATTTATTTAGCTGCTTTTTTTTTATCGTACTTGTATTGTTCACCTTTAACTAACAAAATGATAATTAGAGTAATGATATAAAAGAAAAACCCTATAAAATTCTGTTAAGAGCGTAAGTATGTAAGTTTATGTGATTAATTTGTAAAAAATCAAATTCAGGTATTGTGTTAATTTATTCATATCGAATAAAATTTTATTGAGCGTCAGTATCTCTATTTATTTTTAACTTTTAGATTTATATAATTCTAAAAATTTGTCGAATGGAATTTTTCCTCATCTGTAATTTATTATTATTTCTTATATGTTAATATTGTAAATATTATTCAATTGATTGTATGTTATTTACATTAAAAACAATATTTTTATTTTATCTGTAAGAAAGTGAAAATGCGTAAATTTTAACGATTGTTTAATACGTTAAACTTCATAAATTAACAAAACATCGGCTATAAAAATTTTCTTACCAAATGAAAATATTCATGAAATTTTTTGGGACTTGTAGAGGGCAATATTTCGTATATTTTTATATTATACCATTGCTTTTGTTATATAACATTCAAGACGAAATTTTTACCTTGTTTTTCGTTGCACTTACATCATTCACTCATCATGAAAAAAAAAGCATGTATCCGTACGTGAACATAGAATAGATATTAGATATATAAAATAGAATATCTATTCTATGTTCATGTATCGGTGTAAGATTCTATTGAAAACGTAAACATGCAACATTAAAAAAAAGAGAAAGATCATAATAAGGTAGATACTCAATAATAAAAATATTACAAGGATGGGGAGTTTCTTCCCCATTGTCACTAAAGGCGCTTCGATCGCAAATGTATTACCATTACGCTCTATGGAAGTGTCTCATCTTGTATGTTAATCTATGGTCCGGTGTGACTCTTTGAATGGCTGCAGATATGTGAACCCTAAGTTCGTCAACGTCAGTTGGTAGCGTTGGAACAAACACTTGATCTTTGTTGAGGCCCCACAAAAAAAATCCTGCTGAGAAAAGTGTGGAATGAGTTATCCCACCACCTCGATAATCGTTCGTATTTCAGGGGGGGGGGGCTCACATTGAACACTTATAATTGTGTGGAATTTAAACATTCAACTGTTACTTTTGATTTCCGATGAACAGCAAGGTTGTAACTTTTTTTGTTTTCTTTTATTAGCCCAATAAAGTTGGGATATTCATTTATGTACGCCCTGTATTATACGCGTACCAGAACCATTTCGCGACACTTTCGTTGCCGGTACGCGAACGTTATATATAGACTGGTTATCAAAAATTAAGGAAAAGTCACAAAATGCTAATTTTCAAATACGCGAACACTCAAAAGCAAATAAAATACATCGAGTAATTACTATCTCTACAACGCAGCTAATCCATATAGCATCTCATTCATGTCACACATGGTCACAAGTGTCACAGTCACTACGGTGAAGCAAAAAATAGGAAATTCCATGCATCTCATTATGAGTCTCAAATGATCACTATATGCGACTCCACTGAGACGTCACTGTGACTGCTGCTTTGTGACGAGTCACCATGTGACTTTACAAAGTAGTTACATTGTGACTCTCATGTGACTGTCATTTGTAGACTCAATTTCATAGTCATCATGAACGTTGCATTATGACAAGTCACCAAATAATATCATATTATAGTCACATGGAGACTTTTCCCAAAAGAGCACAATGTTGAGTTCACCGTAGTCTCTCTGTCACCTGAAAGTCATCATGTGACTTTAATGTGACATTATTTGGTAACTTATCACAATGCAGCGTTCACGATGACTTTGAAATTGAGTCTACAAATGACAGTCACATGAGAGTCACAAGGTAACTATATTGTAAAGTGACATGGTGACTCTTCACAAAGCAGCAGTCACAGTGGCGTCTCAGTGGGGTCACATATAGTGATCATTTGAGACTCATAATGAGATGTATGGAATTTCCTATTTTTTTGCTTCACCGTAGCGACTGTGACACTTGTGACCATGTGTGACATGAATGAGATGTTATATGGGCTAGCTGTGTTGTAGAGATAGTAATTACTCGAATTATATTATTTCCTTTTGAGTGTTCGCGTATTTGAAAATTAGCATTTTGTGACTTTTCCTTAATTTTTGCACACCAGTGTATTCTGAATAGGGTGTAGATAAATAAGATATGATTTTTCAGGCTCTTCTCGAAAACGAACGCTGCGCCTAAACGAAATCTATCAGACAGAAAAATGTCCGTCTTCACTTAATATTCGAATAGTTTAGGTCTTTTTGGCTTCCTAATTGACGTCAATTTTACGCCCTGCCTATAGGAGTAGCTGCATTTCTAAAACTTTGGGAGCCGTAAGGGAGAAGGAATCTAACTGTAGATTAAACCAGGACTCACCTACCCGTGGTCAGTGGACCACCGCTATCTCGGAAATCATAAAAAGCACAGTATCGCAGTCCCCCTCCCCCTGAAGGATAAACAAAGTCAAAACTAAAACAACATAGATTTGAATAAATGTCTTATATTAAATTTGGTTAAATTTCATCCCATATGATCCTTGATATAACTATCACGGACAGTATAGGACAGCAGCGCCATTTGCTGAGCGCCATTTGCTGAACCCGTACCTAACATGTACCAAATTATGTCAAGCTCTAACTGAATAATATGCTTGATAAAATTTCCACTCATAGATACTGAGATATAACTATCATGGAAATCGTAAAAAATACAGCGCAGCAGCACCATCACCTGTTATGCGATATGCATATAAAACCTATTCTGCATCTATTTATGTCAAAGCCTACGAAAATATGAAGCTTTATGAAATTCTACGCATAAGTTCTCGAGATATAGCTGTCACGAAAATCGTGAAATATGCACGCCCCCTGTTGGGCGTTCAACACCAAAACCTAATCAGCACCAATTTTATTTAAAGTTTATAAAATTTCGTGCTTTAGTTCTTGAGATAGAGCGACCAAGAAAGTTCTGTCACTCACAATTTAACAGACAGACAAACATACATGCAGAAAGACGTTTCCCAAATTAGCTAAATCGTGTTCAGGATATTCTAAAACGTGTAAATCCATCAAAAAAAGGAAGTCGAAAATTTTCGCGATTCCAATACTACCGTCTCCCGTATATAGATGAAAGTAAACTAGTCGTTGGGGCCACCGTAATAATTATCCATGATCGATATGCATAATATAAAATATGAAAAGCAAACATGTGTAAACTATTTATAAAATGCATTGCAATTCCATACTAAAAATTTAAACGTATATTTAAATATTTTTAATACATAGTAATGCTTTATTACTGAATTGCGAGTACTGCGTGACTATCCCATCAACCAATTTCAACAAATTTTATAAGTCGCCAAACTGAAACTACTCGCAAAATTATACAAATTGACATGATTTTTATTTTAAATAACGAAAGAACAAATAAATTAAAAATACAAATAAAACGTCGAATTAAAAATCACTTGATGATGTAACAAACACGTTTAACGTGTTTAATATCAAGTAAATGTGACATTTACGATAAGCCATTGTTGACATTTAATCTTATAGTTTAGTGATAGTTTTTTGGTCGATGGGGTAATCAAGTAGTACCGAATTGCGTAAAAGAAACATCCTTATAACTCCGAAAGTAATAATCATGTTAACTAACAGTTTACTGCATCGAATTAAGAGTCTCATTTCCAATTAAAATATATCTTTGAATTGAAATTTGAATGAGATACAGGGACATGAAGAATCTAAGAGTGTGGAAAATATTACAAATATTTCGGCAACTAATTATACGATTGACTTCATGCTTTATGCAAAATTTATGTTTTTTTATTGTCTTTTATATTCACTCCTTAAAACAAACAATTTCGAAAAATTTTATGTACCTTTTATCAGAACGAATATTTCGAGAGTTCGAAAAATATAGTTCCGGATAATTGAGGTTACTGATATTCAATAAGCTTCTTCCTATTATTACATACTAAGTGCACGCCAAATTTCAAGTCTCTATTTCAATTTATTCGGGAGATAGAGCGTTTAGAGACACACATACAGACGGACGTCAATTTTTTTCTTCTAAAAATACGTTTCTCTAGTGTCTGAATCTTGTAAATCCATCAAATCCTTTTTTCCGATTTTTAAAACGATTACAAGACTTACCCTATACTGCGTATGATGGATAAGTAAAAGGAAGTAATAAATTTCCTCTCTTACTCAGAAGTGAATAAAGTTATGGTGATGCTTCAGTTTTTATATTCCTTTTTTTAGCACTTATTTCCTGTAAGCGAGCAACCAAATCTATGAAACCAAATTAATTATTACTCCGAATGTAAGCTGCCTAGAGAAGCATCTCACGCTCCTTTACTGACGTCACAGTTGCCATAGCGATACACTGCAGCGAGCTTTGTAGAAAAGAGAAACAGGGGAAAGATTAGAATTTTTGTAAAATAACAGAAAAAAGGGGAAAAAATTAATATTTTTCTAAGTACGTTTGTTAAAGTGAGTTAAAATATATAAAAATTCTTTTACTGTTTGGAAAATTTTTCAATTTAACAATCAATCATATTTTGATTATTTTTGAAACATTTGAAAATTGCCGTAAATATTGTAGATAAATAATCTTTAAGCGTTGAAAATTCAGATACTTTGTTTTTGTTGAGAGTGGTATTAATATGAGTTTAGCGTAACACCATTCGTCTTGAATATATATTTTATACTGGACATTTTTATATTATTAAAACAAAACAATCATCAAATTTGTCATTCCCTCTTTCAAATGAATTTTATTTAATTTCCTAGAATTACAAAAGACATACTTACGTACTAAATGAACAATATAAACGTATTTATAAACCTATATAAAACGATATAAACTAAATAATTAAACTATTTTAAAGAATCAACACCGTCTTCTAGACAAGTAGTTTGAACCTGCACTGTTAAATATATCGTGAAAAATTATCTCTGTTTATAAAGGCTATCTAATTTCTGACCAATGAGAACGCTCCATAGACGTTTATGTAGATGTATGATGTATGATGATGTATGTCTCATTCGTCAGAAAATAGCTAGCCTTTAAAATTTTTTCACAATATTTACAACAGTGTGGAGTATGCGTGTCCCGAAGGTACGTGGATTACTTGTTGGGGGGGGGGGGGGGGGGGGGTACGCGGAAGTTATACTGGAAATGGTGAGAAACATAAAATTGTAGATTTTTTTGACAAAGAGCGGGTTGTGTAAAATATTCGCCAGAAATAAAACCAATATATTCACAAAATAAGGGAAAATGCTTAAGCCTTGTAATAAATTCATAAATCGTTGTGACTCGTCCCGCCCTTCATAAATATTATCAAGCAATTACGTATATATACAGCTCCAAGTCAAAAAAAATAGAATAACAGAAAAAAAGGAATTGTGGAAAAGGTTTTTTTATGCATCGCTTGTACAAAAGGTAATACAGGATAAAACTTAATATTGTAAGAATCTACATAGTTTGTAGAATCTTTTAGCCTTAGCAATCAAATTAAAGAAAATATTACAAATATTAAAATAATTATTCACACTTTGGAAAAAAACAATATTAGAATAACTATTTACCTGGTTCAAAATATTAGAATAATGCATTGTAAATAATACGCGGTTTTTTTTTTTTTTTTTTTTTTTTTTTTTTTTTTTAAGGAAAAACAGTTATTCTTCAATATTTTGTAGTATCACCTTTACGTTTTACAACAGCACAAACTCGCTTTGCCAAGCTAGCTACAAGTGGTTAACAATGGTTTCTGCTCAGACATCACCGTGTGGACTTTATACTGGAAAGAAGCTCAACTTTGTTTTTTGAAACAATTTCTTGCAGTCTTTTCTTCATTATTCCCCACAAATTCTCTACTGGATTTAAATCCGGCGAATTAGCCGGCCAGGGAAGTACGTTAATTTGGTGTTGGCTAAGCCAGTTCTTGGTAGACACTGAGCTGTATGATGGTGCTAAATCATGTTGGAAAATAAAATCGTCACCACACAGATCTTCCGATGATGGTATCATGAAATGCTCAAGGATTTCTTGATATATCTCAGAATTAATCCTTTCGTTAACGATACATAGCCTTCCAGGACCATATGCAGTCATGTGCCATTACATTGGCTGCAAATTTCTCTGATCGTTTCATGCACTCCTTGTCATATGCTTCTTTCTTCATTCGCCATACACGAACACGTTGCTCACCAAATGTTACTCAAAATACACTCTCATCACTAAGCAATATCCTTTTCCAATCATCCACACCCATTAACAGCCCTTTTTTTCACCACTTCACTCTCTCCCTTTTCTGTTTAATAGTCATGAGGGGCTTTAACGTTGGTACACAAGATTGAAATCCAAGTTTATGGAGACGTCTTAGTGTTGTAGATTTACTCACATCAACACCGTCTTCTTTTCACTTTCGATGGAAATAGCTTACACTTCTAAAACGGGTTTTTTTTAGCAATACTCTTTAGCTTTCTATCATCTCTCTGAGTAGTTTTTGGCTTTCAGTCGCTATTCAGATGCTCGTTTTCAAAATGGCCGTCGTTAAAATACTGCTTTATTGCTCTACTAACAATTGGTTGAGAACATTTTAAGTAACTGGCGATACATTGCTGATTGCGACCTTCTTTATGCGAATCAATGAAACGATGCTTTGTAAACTCCGTTATTTCGGACGAACCATATTTCACACAAAATGAAAACAATGATGATGCAAAGTGTAACTTAAGAATCCCGCAGAGGTTAATTTTATGCTTCATTTATGCAATCTTCTGAACCAATCAGCCAAATTTATAAGTATTCTAATTTTTTGAACTACCTATTTCAGTATTCTAATATTTTGAATAATGAAAATAATTTTACAAAAATACAATATCCACTCAAAATTTAATCTTTTACAGTTTTAATTTTCTTTAATAACATGCAAATTTATTAAAACATCCACCGTTGTTCTGTTTCAATTGTATAGAACTGAAATAAAGCTAAATGCAATTCCAAATACAAATGAAATGAATTATTCTAATTTTTTGACTTGGAGCTGTATATTCTTACTCTTCTCCAAAAATCTCACTATTCGTCGTGCTTTATTCTTTTCTCCAACTTTTTTTCTTTATATTTTAAGTAATTCTAGAAATATCTAGAAAAACATTTTTCATGCCTGATTAATTCGAAGTGTTGTCAATTAAGCAGAATTCATACAACAAGACGACTGTACAGTTTTTGGTGCTCTTTTCGTCCGCAGCGCTTTATTCTTCCGCTTATTCCGACTCTTTTGCGGAAGCAAGGTTCATAGGTCCCCAGCCACGTCCCGAGTGAAAGACACTCTAGCGAAAGCCAGATTGGAAAAAAAAATTCAAAAATTGAAACCGGACAAATTTAAAAGGAAAATTGCACAAATTAAAGACACCGAAAAGCGGGAAGGTAGGGCTCGGGGCGATGAAGCTACCGAAAGACTCCTGCTACTTCGAGTTCATTATTAGTCCTCTTGTTGTATTATCAACATTGTAGTTACAAGTTAATTGTAACAAGTATATGAAAGCTATTATTTATTGCTTTGTATGCCTTTCTGTTCCTATTGCTTCGGATTTCAAAAGAGATAAATGTTACACTATGGGAACTACTTAAAAGAGCTACAACGAAAATAAGAAGATTACTCACTAAAAAAAACCCAAAAATTTTTGTAGGCAGGTATGGGTGGAGACACCTATGGGGGAAATAGGTACTCATTAAATGAAAAACCTAAGCAAGGGGTACGAGAGAAAATAAAGCTAGCAACCACAGTTCTAAGCTTGCAGTAGCTCCAAGCATATACCTGTTGTCATATACAGATAGGTAGAGGACGCATTTTGTAGTATACATTCTGATAAGAGTTTCCGGGATCGGTAATTATTGTAAAAAACTCCATCCATGATAGCTACGCACTATCTAAACATCCTTACCGATCGGGTATACACTTGCATAAATTCTCCATCTCTACTGGAGATATTTTTCCATCATGACAACGCTTCTTGTCACATAATTCGCATATTGTGCCAGCGTTTTTAGGAACATCATGATGACCTCCAGTTATTGACTAAACTTTACTATTTAAAACAAGGATTATTCTGAAAGAAATCTCCAGACGGTTATAATTTCTACATGCGAAGGCGAAGGTATTCTACACACACAGTATCGAATCCTGGTGAACTTAAAGAGTACGTCATAACAGCCCAATTCGTATGTTATAAAACTGACAGACGAGAACTAGGACGCTAAAGATGTTTAAGAAGATAAAAATTCCATCAGTTGTGAAATATGCTCTGTAATTCGGTTTCAGAATGCAAGGAATATGCAGCCAACACAAACAGGAATAGCAAGTTAAATTTCAATACAATTAAATTTTAATCGAAATATACGTAAAAGACACAATTTTCGACCTTAAATATATAAATGAAATTTCTAAAGTTCATTTAGATAATTAGCTATGTAGATAAGCCCAGTTTTGCAACATTATGCAAATCACGTTTAATACGCGATCCCGTTTAATACGCGAATTTTGCCCACTCCCTTGAAACGCATCTTAAGTGTGTTTGACTGTAAGTTAAATTAGTTGGAGGTTACATTTAAAATTTATGGAATAAATCAAAATTTCACAAAAAAGCGGCTGTTTGAATTTTGAAATCAATTTTTCGCACAAACTTTTCTTTTTCGAATCTTCTTACAAGAAATCAAAATTATAATAGTTTTCCTCTATTTAGAAAAGTTTATTTCAATTACTAAAAGAAACGTTAATAGATGTAGATCGATCTGAAAAATAAGGTTTTTCTTCTCAGTTATGAGACTGCTGTGTTAAATGGGATGTTACGTCTTAAATATTAGATGGAAACGAGAAAGTTTTTGAGGGAATATTTGAGATAGTTTAAAGATTTTTTTAAAACTGCAATAAAAGGGAAATTGAATTTTTGAAAGTTTTCTGGAAGAGCGTTTCCTTAAAGTTGCTAGTCACTCAGCTTCCGAATTCCCCTCGCTAATGTTAAGCTTATGGGCGTTTAATGCGTTCTTATATTTAAAATATCTCCTCGGGAAATTAATATTTTTAACTTCTTTTTTCAGTGTTCTCTTCTTAAAGGTTGTCACTTTTTTTCTTAGTTGACTGACGAACTGGGATTAAAATTTTTAACACTTCATATAAAATTAAGCATAGATTTTAGAATATTTGAGAACTAAGAATAAAAAAAAGACATCCTTTACAAAAAGTACACAGAAAAAAGAAGTTAAAATTATTAATTGCCCGAGGAGATATTCTAAATATACGAACGCATGAAACACCCATAGACTTAACATTACCGAGGAGAATTCGAAAGCTGAATGACTAGCAACCTTAAGGTAAAGTTTCTTTCGTTTTAAATTCAAGAATTTAACTTTCGTATAGAGGCAAAATTTTCCAAAATTATAATCTGTGCTAAATTTTGGAATTCACTGATTAAGTGGCCGGTCGTTATACCGTGCTTCTTGAAAGATAGAAAAAAAAAAAAAAAAAAAAAAAAAAAAGGCGCAGTATCTCCGAATGAGCAGCCCCACCAGTGGCCGAGAGGTTCTGCTCTCGAAGCTGGTAGACGAGAGGTGCTGGGTTCGAACCCATTCGCGCCCGTCGGCCTAATCGTTCGGAGTTTCCGTGGTTTTCTTCGAACCTTGGATTTCCAAGCGTTAATACGGGTTAGGTTCCCTTAGAAAGACCCCCCACGAAGGGCACTCCTCCCCTTAGGGCCTAAATCCCTCGTGTTGATAATTGGCCGTCATAAACACAACCAACCAACCAGCCTCCGAATTAGCAATGTAACGGAAGACATTCAAAATTAAAGAAGGGTGGCAGCCGTCAGTTTTAACTCCAAAACGTTAATTTATATGCATATTAGTAAAATTACTTACACAGCATCGTAATATATACTTAATTTTATGTACAAATCTAGTTTCTTAATAGATCTGGTTATGAAGAGATTTTTAATACTTTTTTTTTATATTTTAATACAAGGTGTCCATAAAGATTGTCCCAGGTTCAATAGTATATTATAACAGTTTAATTTAGACTATTTACAAGAAATCATACATCAAATTGAAAGTAAACTAGCCTAGTTTTTGTTACGAATGTTCAATATGTGCACCGATAGCTAGCTATACGATACACATAAAACCCCAATAAAATCCATTTCTTCCCACACTTCGGTCAACACGTCCCGAGTAGTGTATGCAATAACCTCTTCAATTCTGTGCCTTAAATCTGGCAAATCATTAGGTAGCGGAGGAACGTAGACACGATCTTTTATAAAGTCCCAAAGGAAAAAAATCGCATGGCTTTCACAGCTTTTATATCCCAGCAGTAACGCTTTATGCTCAGAGTCACTATTTTGCGTATGTGGCACTACAAGCGAGTCAGTAACAAAGCAGTACTCGCGTATGCGCTTATTAACCATTTGAAAAAATGGTTATTGTTCTCGTCAGGATAGGAAATCAAAAGCATATCTGAAGGTTTTCATTGGTTTAATCCGCAATTTATTCGTTTTCTGATTGGTCTATACAGTAATCTGTATTTCTCTTTAATTTCAACAACGATGGATACTTTCTGTTGCCACTATGACAAAAAAGTAATAAAAACTACCAAAAAAATTAATAACTCAGAAATAAATTGAGATACAGCTTTCAAACGAATTGCATTTAAAAGTACATTTTTTTCTCTATCCAATGGTGTAAAAAGTAATAGTGTGGGATGTTTAGAATTTTAAGAATGAAATTTCATTTAAAATGGGCCGTCAGATTTCTTGGAAACTGACGATGGAAAAGCCTTTTCCCGAACAGCCAATGAAATGCTTGGATATTTACGTAAGTTTCAGGTGGATAATACTTAAGTTTCATGAAATCTGACGAGTCGCAGGCGATATTTTTGGCTTGCAATTTTTACGTGTCATAACACTATTAATGTTTAATACATGGCGTACGTAATGTATGATCAACTCCGTGCGATTTTTTATGTCTTAAATTTTAGTCTTAAAAAAATCGTTTTCCAAATGGTCGTTGTAATTTGATAAATTGCTTTTTTTTTTCTAAAACTGTTTGAGTTACTCTTTATTTGTGACCATCTTGCGACACTCTACAACGGTTACAGTAGATACTATTAAAATTTATAACGGGAACATTCTTTTATGGACAACCTGTATTAATGACAGGAAAAAAGCAAGAAGACAGAAAGTTCAAATTATTGATAGAGCAAAGAACGATATTGCAAAGGACTGCTGTAATTCGTTATTTTTGAAATTACGTAATCATTACATCTACAGATAATATGAAAAAGCAGCAATGACTAATTTGATAGATAATTTGTAATAAATGTTTTGAATATATGTACAGTCGTGGAAGAAAAAAAAAAAAGTAAACACCCCCTACTAACTCCTCAACAAATTGTCGTAGAAGAAAGTTACTGGTACCGAACAATTGGAAATAAAGTCTACCTTTAAATGATGTATATATAATTTGCTTAGGGGGCCCTCTACATATTAAAACGAACCATAACTTTGTTTTTTTCGATAGCAGTACACAATTTTGACAGCATAAATGAACTCTACACCTTTCAATTAGCCTATAAACAAATTTCTATGCAATTCGTGCCATAAGTTTCCGAGAAATTAATTATTTTAAAACGAGCGTATTTTAAGGGTTGTATCCAAACTGAAGTTCGGTACTCGATTATTGACCGAGAGAGCCTCCTTCGTGATCAAGGCATCTTAAGCGCTACTCAAGGAGTCATTGAAAACTTCTAGATTACAGGATAGCAGAAGAAATTTCAAAATATCTAGTCACTTCTATCATAGATGGCCCCTTAAACCATCATTTTGCCGTTTTTTAAGCATAATTTGAAAACTACTTGGAAGAAAAATGTGAAATTTGGGATTTCCATAAAGCAGGACTTAATAAATCTAAATCCATCAAAAAAATTGTAGGTTGCAATTCATAATTTTTTCGAATATTAATTCCATAATTCATATCATAAAATTATAAAAATTGCAAATTCAACGTATTTATATTTGGGTATATCAGTATTATTGCTACACAAAAAATTAGCACATTAGGTGTATAATTTCAGGAGATATAAATAAAAATATGAAATTGTAATTTAACATTAGAAGCACTCAATTTTGAATGTTTATAATTCAAAAACTTATCATTCAAATGACTTGAAATTTGATGTCTAGGCAGATTTGAAATATCTTGTTAAAATTGTATACTGCTATTGAAAAAAAACAAAGTTATGGTTCGTTTTAATACGTTGATGACCCCCTAAGCAAATTTTATATACATCATTTAAAAGTAGACTTTATTTGCAGTCGTTCGGAACCAGTAACTTTCTTCTAAGATAATTTGTTGAGGAGTTAGTAGGGGGTGTTTACTTTTTTTTTCCACGACTGTGTACATATATTTTAGGCATGTTACAAAAAAGAAAATAGTCCGCATTGTCAATGATAGATATTAGTGTTCTCATTTACTATTATCCTAATTTATGCTTCTCTAATTCAGCTATACTTATCAAATTAATAAATGATTCTCTAATCATGTAAGAGAATGCGATAAACAGCTTTTTTTTTTTTTTTTTTGCCATGAATGCGAACTGAAATTATCGTCAGTGTATCCTTCCGCGCTGATTGCTGGAAATCATGTCCGGAAATAGGAAGACATATCTCCTGTTATATATGGAGATCTGTGGTTATACTATTTCAGGCTTACTTTTATTTTTAAATGTAAAAATTTAATCCTTATGCAATGATGCAATACGTCCTACATTTAAATATATTCCTTCTAAATTTCTAAAAACAATCCTATTATTTATTAACAATTAATTCGATCATGAGCAAAATCATACAGTGGCTTAGTTAAAAAAGAGGATACAAAAGCTTTATTAATGTACAAAAAAAAAAAAAAAAACTTTCTGAATTTGTTTAGTAAATTAATATTATATGTAATTATTTTCGGATCGTTTGTGAAACGCTTTCTTAACAAAATCCCACCCCCCTTTTTTTTTTACTTTGCAAAAATTAAGAAATAAATACTCCTTCAAAGAAAATAAGTTGAAACTAGTGTGAATCAGTAGGAACTAAAAGATCTTCTTAAAACACCATCAAAACCTTTTAAATGCGCTAGGCCTTTCGAAGGATCTGAGTCTTTCTTCGTCAGGCGCAAATAAGATGTGCTTCTACTATGAAAGCAGCAGCAAGACTGAAATAAGAGAAAGGGGAAGATAAAGAAGTTTTTTTTTTTTTTCCAATTTTCTCCCTTATTCCCCTTCTACTTCTTTTGTTTTGATTATACTCATCTGTGATTGGCTGTTGTCTTCTGCTTTCCTATTGGCTGTTGATTTGTAATTTCCCATTGGCTGTTTCTTCAGCTTTCCTATTGGCTGTTGATTTGTAATTTCCTATTGGCTGTTTCTTCAGCTTATTTTCCTTCCCTTATTTCAGCCTTGCTACTGCTTTCATAGTAGAAGCACATCTTTTTTGCACCTGACGAAGAAAGACACAGATCTTTCGAAAGACCTAGCGCATTTAAAAGTTTTTGATGGTGTTTTAAGAATATCTTTTAGTTCTTAGTTCTTAAATACTGCTTCACAAAATGAAGCGTTTATTAAATGAGTGTGTTTAAAAAATATGTAACCACTAAACAGGCGGCATTTATTTGCACTCAATATATAAAAAATAATTCAAGGCATTTCTTAAGCTAAACATTTATGAGAAAAATAATTTTGCATATGCTTATGTTGCATATTTTTAAAAACATATTTAGAAAGAAATAAAATTAAGCTTAGATCGTTCTGAAGCTTAATGGAAATTAATGCCATGTTATTAATTTTCGTTATTTTTTCAGCTGTGTATACGCGAGCGTATCCCAAATAAAGTTGAAATATCTTTTTTTAGCTACGATAGTAGGAAATGGTTTCATAAATATTTTCATGCACATATATATTATAGTTTATCAAATATATGCCGAAATTATACTGTATGAAAAATATTTTTAATATATATTTCAAAATTTAAGTCGACAATTGAGAGCGAAACGACTAAAATATTTAACCATTTTATGAAAAATACTTTTTTATATAATTACAAATTTTTAGATTTAGCGGGGAAATTTAATGAAATCTCTTATATTTACGTCATATTAATGAAACCTATTATTATCACCTAATTTTTATAATTAATATTACTTTAAATGAAATAAATTAATTACAAAAATTAAATGCGTATCTCACCAAATACAACGCATTTGAAAAAGTCAGGTTCATATATGGAAAGTTAAATTTTACATAGGGTAGATTGGGTGAAGATGCCGTAATTTTTGACTTAATTATTTTTATAATCGCCTGTTGTTTTTATTTCTTATTCATTGATTTCTTGTTAAAGATTGGACTCTTATGTATGATTTAAAAACTTATTTCATTTTACATATATATAAAGCATCGAAAATTTTGTTTTTGCAAACACTTGCATTTCGGCATCTTACCACAAAGTATAGGTAAGATAGCCAACTATCAGTGGCGAAGCATCTGGTTATCGGTAGATTCGGCGATGACCATAGGAAAATAAAGCCAACATAAAACATTTAATTTTTTTGCAAGCACATTTTAATTTTTTTTTTTTTTTTTTATGTTTCTGTGTAACATGAAGCGATAATAGTGTATTTTGGTGCTGCCATCTATCAGTTTTAAAATGAGACGGCTAAAACATAAAGGGGAAATAGTATCTCTCGTCTACGGCTAAACAGATTGCACCCAGATTTGCGAATCTCTTACAGCATGCGCAGTAGGGTGGGCCGAAAAAAACTTTTTTTTGATTTTCGATGATGGGTAGTGCGGAAAAGTGGCCACTAGTGGCACCAAGTTCACACAAAAAATTTGAGATTTTTAGGACAATTCCTATATTTGCCGCTTTTGGCTTGAAGTTTTGCTAAAATGCTGATTTTTGAACTTTTTTAGCAAAAATTTTAAAAATGTTAAAGTAAACTTATTTTAATCGTATTTACTTGAAAAGGCATATTTAATGTTCCAAATGTATAAATAAGCTCTGATAATGTATTATTTAATTGCTATGTGTATTCTAAATTAGACGATTTTTATAGCCTTTTCGCTTTTAAGTGAACAAAAATTACATGTATTGTTTGAATCTTTCAACGGTTGCTCTCTTTTGTCCTGTTTATGTCCCTTGGTCTTCATTATTTTTTTCGATGCTTTAAGGGTCATATATTTGGGTGACGGACAGCAGAATCCCTCAGAAGCAGATCTGGAAGAAGAGAAGGAAGTGAGGCGAGAACATAAGCGAACGCAGTGACTCATCGCGATGTTGGGGGAGTGAAGGAGGAAATACAAGAGGGGAGAAAGTGCGACAAGGGATGTTTATTATTTTTCAGTGCTCGGTTTCCCTGTGACATTTGTTCAGTGCAAAAGTAAAACATTTTTCTCGTGCAATACATTGCTTTTTGGATAGAAGAAAATCGAGATATTTATCTTCAACCAGTGGATGATATTATTAAAATGGTAGGTGAAAAAGTTTCCGAAATCTGGATAAAATCTTTCATACCAGTGGTTTCCCAACGAACAATTAACGGAAAGATTAAAAACTATTACAATGAGTGTAGATCATTGGAGAAATCTTGTAATCATACGGGCGTTAAAGGCAAGGCGATCCGCGAAGATTTCATACGAAATGAGGAAACCTCTCTCTTTGACATTGCAGCTTGTAAGTGAGGCTCTGGATAAAATCTTCCATACCAGTGGTTTCCCAATGAACAATTAACGGAAAGATTAAAAACTATTACAATGAGTGTAGATCATTGGAGAAATCTTGTAATCATACGGGCGTTAAGGGCAAAGCTATCCGCGAAGATTTCATACAAAATGCGGAGACCTCTCTGACATTGCAGCTTGTAAGTGAGGCTTGAACAATTGTAGCTGCGACATCAGACGTAAAGTTCCACATCGGGAGGTGAACTTCTTGAAGGATCAAAGAACTGTTCGAAAAATGTTTATCGGAAATATTGATTTAAAAACAAGCAAAACTCTTGCAAAGAAAATATCGCGGAAAATGAAAAGGGATACAATTTCAACGAGGAATAGTGGTTCTGCGACAAAGCCTTCAGCGAGTGGAGTTAGATCTAGATGGAAGATGGTTATATTGTTGGAAGATTCAAGTAGTGGGAGCTTTCAAGCAAGCAGCTCGACTGAATCTGAATTTGGACCAGGCCCTTTAAAGCCAAACACTCCTAAATGCATATTCCTGTCTAACACAGCGTCTGCCATGTCTCAGGGAAACTGAGCACTGAAAATAATAAACATCCCTTATCGCACTTTCCCCTCTCTTGTATTTCCTGCTTCACTCCCCCAACATCGCGATGAGTCACTGCGTTCGCTTAAGTTCTTGCCTCACCCCCTTCTCTCCTTCCAGATTTGTTTCTGAGGGATTCTGCTGTCCGTCACCCAAATATATGACCCTTAAAGCATCGAAAAAAATAATGAAGACCAAGGGACATAAACAGGACAAAAGAGAGAAACCGTTGAAAGATTTAAACAATACATGCAATTTTTGTTCACTTAAAAGCGAAAAGGCTATAAAAATCGTCTAATTTAGAATACACATAGCAAATAAATAATACATTATCAGAGCTTATTTATACATTTGGAACATTAAATATGCCTTTTCAAGTAAATACGATTAAAATAAGTTTAATTTAACATTTTTAAAATTTTTGCTAAAAAGTTCAAAAATCAGCATTTTAGCAAAACTTCAAGCCAAAAGCGGCAAATATAGGAATGGGCCTAAAAATCTCAAATTTTTTGTGTGAACTTGGTGCCACTAGTGGCCACTTTTCCGTCCTACCCATCATCGAAAATAAAAAAAAAAGTTTTTTCGGCCCACCCTAATGCGCAGGCGCACTCACCTTCTCAGCACCCCGCAACCAATCAAACGACACCCTTTTTCAAGACATATCGGTTCTATTCGTCGCTAATTTGAACAAATCCATTTGAAAAAGAACATTTCTTTTTGTAATGCTTTTTCCATTTTGAATATTATTCCAATGGACATAGCATTATTGTAACAGATTCGATATTATTAAATAGTACAAAATACTCTATTGAACTTCAACTAATGCTGTCCTCGTATTAAAATTATTTGACTAATTTAAATTAATTTTATTTCATTAGACCATTCAAGTGTAATAAAATAATAGAAATAATTTAAATTAGTCAAATAATTGGAGTTTTATTATTGGACTTTTTTATTTCTAATTAGATTTTTATTAATTGGAAAAGAAATCATTGCTTTAAAATATTTTTTTTTACATACTTGTACTGTTAGGATATTATAAATCTTAGGATATATATTTCTGATAACAGCATATTTCCGAGTCATAAGTAAAAAAAGAGCAGTTTGAAGCAAAGACGCGTATTTATTTAATTTTGTTTAATTTTTGGTAACGCTCAACGCTTTTCCGAAATTTCAACGTAGGAGAGATCGCAATAAGTAGTATTTCATACGAAATCTACCTAAAATACGTCCAAGAAGCCAAGTGTCTGAATATTTTTCATTATTTCTCTTTTATCTGAAACAATGGAAGTAATCCAATGGACCATCTGCGAATTTCTTCCTCATTTTGAAGAAATTTTATAAAGAACTTTTAAAATTAAAGTATAAAAATAGGAATATTTAAAAAATGTGCCTAGTGCGGGAACATCTACAAAAGAACAGCTTTCATTTAAAAAAAGAATTAGCAAAGTCGATTCAGTAGAAAGCTCAGGGCAGATGACTAAAAAAACCTCCTTCTGTTTTAAATATGTAGATCGCACGGTTCACCCCGGAATAGTTACCTACACTCAGATTTTATATAAATTGATCCTAATCACTCTGGTGGATGGATTAAATCTGCCAAATAGTCAGCTTTTATTTATTTATTTATTTTCGGAACATTTCTTTACCTTTGTTTTATTCAGAAAAGAACCTGAAATAAAACAGTCATCATAATTTAAATAAATTTCACGGACAATTTCTTTGATTTTTAAAAATTAAAATATTTCTTTTCTAAGATTATTTTCTTTTTTAGCTAATTAATAAATCGTTGATTGCTTACAAAGAAAGCATTCAGCCTTTTATTACCTTCTGTAAAAGAAACTACAAACTCCTAACTGTCGACATTATTAAATTAAGAAGATTATTTTCCTTTTTATCTTTATTCAGTAATTAGTGCTTAGAATAATTCATTTCCGAACTTTAAAAAACTATTTCTGTAAGCAGACAATTTACAATTATTCTGTTTAAAAAATTTAATCTGCAATATTCATTATTTTTTAAAAAGAGAAGACACTTGTTTGAAAAAGTGTGAGTATATCATGAAAAAGAATTATAACAAAGAAGATTCTTTTGTCCAGTTTATTTACTTGAATATTCTTTTAAATAGAGTTTTCCTTTTTATAGAAATATGAGAAATTATGGTACACATATATTAAGACAGACTTTAAATACAATAAACCCAACTGGAGTGAAAAATTAGCCGGGGCCAGGAATCGAACCTGGGTCGACAGCATAACGTGCTGTTGCTCTACCGTTAAGTTACCCCTGGCCGATGTCCTAGACTGGCAATTTCTCACTAATAAACCAAGTTGGGGAACGTCACCGTCCATTTATCATATAGCACAGGATGACGTGACAACGATGAATAAATTTCTTTTTCCATCGATCCACAATATATATTAAAGCACATAAATTAACGTCTGAATTCCATTTTTAATTAATAATGGTACACATATATTAAGACAGACTTTAAATACAATAAACCCAACTGGAGTGAAAAATTAGCCGGGGCCAGGAATCGAACCTGGGTCGACAGCATAACGTGCTGTTGCTCTAACGTTAAGCTACCCCTGGCCGATGTCCTAGTATGGCAATTTTTCACTAATAAACCAAGTTGGGGAACGTCACCGTCCATCTATCAGATAGCACAGGATGACGTGACAACGATGAATAAATTTCTTTTTCCATCGATCCACAATATATATTAAAGCACATAAATTAAAATCTGAATTCCATTTTTAATTAATAATGGTACACATATATTAAGACAGACTTTAAATACAATAAACCCAACTGGAGTGAAAAATTAGCCGGGGCCAGGAATCGAACCTGGGTCGACAGCATAACGTGCTGTTGCTCTACCGTTAAGTTACCCCTGGCCGATGTCCTAGACTGGCAATTTCTCACTAATAAACCAAGTTGGGGAACGTCACCGTCCATCTATCAGATAGCACAGGATGACGTGACAACGATGAATAAATTTCTTTTTCCATCGATCCACAATATATATTAAAGCACATAAATTAACGCCTGAGTTCCATTTTTAATTAATAATGGTACACATATATTAAGACAGACTTTAAATACAATAAACCCAACTGGAGTGAAAAATTAGCCGGGGCAAGGAATCGAACCTGGGTCGACAGCATAACGTGCTGTTGCTCTAACGTTAAGCTACCCCTGGCCGATGTCCTAGTATGGCAATTTTTCACTAATAAACCAAGTTGGGGAACGTCACCGTCCATCTATCAGATAGCACAGGATGACGTGACAACGATGAATAAATTTCTTTTTCCATCGATCCACAATATATATTAAAGCACATAAATTAAAATCTGAATTCCATTTTTAATTAATAATGGTACACATATATTAAGACAGACTTTAAATACAATAAACCCAACTGGAGTGAAAAATTAGCCGGGGCCAGGAATCGAACCTGGGTCGACAGCATAACGTGCTGTTGCTCTACCGTTAAGCTACCCCCTGGCCGATGTCCTAGCCTGGCAATTTCTCACTAATAAACCAAGTTGGGGAACGTCACCGTCCATCTATCAGATAGCACAGGATGACGTGACAACGATGAATACATTTCTTTTTCCATCGATCCACAATATATATTAAAGCACATAAATTAAAATCTGAATTCCATTTTTAATTAATAATGGTACACATATATTAAGACAGACTTTAAATACAATAAACCCAACTGGAGTGGAAAATTAGCCGGGGCCAGGAATCGAACCTGGGTCGACAGCATAACGTGCTGTTGCTCTACTGTTAAATTACCCCTGGCCGATGTCCTAGCCTGGCAATTTCTCACTAATAAACCAAGTTGGGGAACGTCACCGTCCATCTATCAGATAGCACAGGATGACGTGACAACGATGAATACATTTCTTTTTCCATCGATCCACAATATATATTAAAGCACATAAATTAAAATCTGAATTCCATTTTTAATTAATAATGGTACACATATATTAAGACAGACTTTAAATACAATAAACCCAACTGGAGTGAAAAATTAGCCGGGGCCAGGAATCGAACCTGGGTCGACAGCATAACGTGCTGTTGCTCTACCGTTAAGCTACCCCTGGCCGATGTCCTAGCCTGGCAATTTCTCACTAATAAACCAAGTTGGGGAACGTCACCGTCCATCTATCAGATAGCACAGGATGACGTGACAACGATGAATAAATTTCTTTTTCCATCGATCCACAATCTATATTAAAGCACATAAATTAAAATCTGAATTCCATTTTTAATTAATAATGGTACACATATATTAAGACAGACTTTAAATACAATAAACCCAACTGGAGTGAAAAATTAGCCGGGGACAGGAATCGAACCTGGGTCGACAGCATAACGTGCTGTTGCTCTACTGTTAAGTTACCCCTGGCCGATGTCCTAGCCTGGCAATTTCTCACTAATAAACCAAGTTGGGGAACGTCACCGTCCATCTATCAGATAGCACAGGATGACGTGACAACGATGAATAAATTTCTTTTTCCATCGATCCACAATATATATTAAAGCACATAAATTAAAATCTGAATTCCATTTTTAATTAATAATGGTACACATATATTAAGACAGACTTTAAATACAATAAACCCAACTGGAATGAAAAATTAGCCGGGGCCAGGAATCGAACCTGGGTCGACAGCATAACGTGCTGTTGCTCTACCGTTAAGTTACCCCTGGCCGATGTCCTAGACTGGCAATTTCTCACTAATAAACCAAGTTGGGGAACGTCACCGTCCATCTATCAGATAGCACAGGATGACGTGACAACGATGAATAAATTTCTTTTTCCATCGATCCACAATATATATTAAAGCACATAAATTAACGTCTGAATTCCATTTTTAATTAATAATGGTACACATATATTAAGACAGACTTTAAATACAATAAACCCAACTGGAGTGAAAAATTAGCCGGGGCCAGGAATCGAACCTGGGTCGACAGCATAACGTGCTGTTGCTCTACTGTTAAGTTACCCCTGGCCGATGTCCTAGCCTGGCAATTTCTCACTAATAAACCAAGTTGGGGAACGTCACCGTCCATCTATCAGATAGCACAGGATGACGTGACAACGATGAATACATTTCTTTTTCCATCGATCCACAATATATATTGAGCCCCACCAGTGGCCGAGAGGTTCTGCTCTCGAAGCTGGTAGACGGGAGGTGCTGGGTTCGATCCCAATCGCGCCCGTCGGCCTAATCGTTCGGAGTTTTCGTGGTTTTCTTCGAGCCGTGGATCTTCCATGCGTTAATACGGATTAGGTTCCCTTAGAAAGACCCCCACGGAGGGCACTCCCCCCGGGCCTATATCCCTCGTGTAGATAATTGGCCGTCAAAAATCAATCCAATCCAATCCAATCCACAATATATATTAAAGCACATAAATTAAAATCTGAATTCCATTTTTAATTAATAATGGTACACATATATTAAGATAGACTTTAAATACAATAAACCCAACTGGAGTGAAAAATTAGCCGGGGCCAGGAATCGAACCTGGGTCGACAGCATAACGTGCTGTTGCTCTACCGTTAAGCTACCCCTGGCCGATGTCCTAGCCTGGCAATTTCTCACTAATAAACCAAGTTGGGGAACGTCACCGTCCATCTATCAGATAGCACAGGATGACGTGACAACGATGAATAAATTTCTTTTTCCATCGATCCACAATCTATATTAAAGCACATAAATTAAAATCTGAATTCCATTTTTAATTAATAATGGTACACATATATTAAGACAGACTTTAAATACAATAAACCCAACTGGAGTGAAAAATTAGCCGGGGCCAGGAATCGAACCTGGGTCGACAGCATAACGTGCTGTTGCTCTACCGTTAAATTACCCCTGGCCGATGTCCTAGACTGGCAATTTCTCACTAATAAACTAAGTTGGGAAACGTCACCGTCCATCTATCAGATAGCACAGGATGACGTGACAACGATGAATAAATTTCTTTTTCCATTGATCCACAATTTATATTAAAGCACATAAATTAACGTCTGAATTCCATTTTTAATTAATAATGGTACACATATATTAAGACAGACTTTAAATACAATAAACCCAACTGGAGTGAAAAATTAACCGGGGCCAGGAATCGAACCTGGGTCGACAGCATAACGTGCTGTTGCTCTACTGTTAAGTTACCCCTGGCCGATGTCCTAGCCTGGCAATTTCTCACTAATAAACCAAGTTGGGGAACGTCACCGTCCATCTATCAGATAGCACAGGATGACGTGACAACGATGAATACATTTCTTTTTCCATCGATCCACAATATATATTAAAGCACTTAAATTAAAATCTGAATTCCATTTTTAATTAATAATGGTACACATATATTAAGACAGACTTTAAATACAATAAACCCAACTGGAGTGAAAAATTAGCCGGGGCCAGGAATCGAACCTGGGTCGACAGCATAACGTGTTGTTGCTCTACCGTTAAGTTACCCCTGGCCGATGTCCTAGACTGGCAATTTCTCACTAATAAACCAAGTTGGGGAACGTCACCGTCCATCTATCAGATAGCACAGGATGACGTGACAACGATGAATAAATTTCTTTTTCCATCGATCCACAATATATATTAAAGCACATAAATTAACGTCTGAATTCCATTTTTAATTAATAATGGTACACATATATTAAGACAGACTTTAAATACAATAAACCCAACTGGAGTGAAAAATTAGCCGGGGCCAGGAATCGAACCTGGGTCGACAGCATAACGTGCTGTTGCTCTAACGTTAAGCTACCCCTGGCCGATGTCCTAGTATGGCAATTTTTCACTAATAAACCAAGTTGGGGAACGTCACCGTCCATCTATCAGATAGCACAGGATGACGTGACAACGATGAATAAATTTCTTTTTCCATCGATCCACAATATATATTAAAGCACATAAATTAAAATCTGAATTCCATTTTTAATTAATAATGGTACACATATATTAAGACAGACTTTAAATACAATAAACCCAACTGGAGTGAAAAATTAGCCGGGACCGGGAATCGAACCTGGGTCGACAGCATAACGTGCTGTTGCTCTACCGTTAAGTTACCCCTGGCCGATGTCCTAGACTGGCAATTTCTCACTAATAAACCAAGTTGGGGAACGTCACCGTCCATCTATCAGATAGCACAGGATGACGTGACAACGATGAATAAATTTCTTTTTCCATCGATCCACAATATATATTAAAGCACATAAATTAACGTCTGAATTCCATTTTTAATTAATAATGGTACACATATATTAAGACAGACTTTAAATACAATAAACCCAACTGGAGTGAAAAATTAGCCGGGGCCAGGAATCGAACCTGGGTCGACAGCATAACGTGCTGTTGCTCTACTGTTAAGTTACCCCTGGCCGATGTCCTAGCCTGGCAATTTCTCACTAATAAACCAAGTTGGGGAACGTCACCGTCCATCTATCAGATAGCACAGGATGACGTGACAACGATGAATACATTTATTTTTCCATCGATCCACAATATATATTAAAGCACATAAATTAAAATCTGAATTCCATTTTTAATTAATAATGGTACACATATATTAAGACAGACTTTAAATACAATAAACCCAACTGGAGTGAAAAATTAGCCGGGGCCAGGAATCGAACCTGGGTCGACAGCATAACGTGCTGTTGCTCTACCGTTAAGCTACCCCTGGCCGATGTCCTAGCCTGGCAATTTCTCACTAATAAACCAAGTTGGGGAACGTCACCGTCCATCTATCAGATAGCACAGGATGACGTGACAACGATGAATACATTTCTTTTTCCATCGATCCACAATATATATTAAAGCACATAAATTAAAATCTGAATTCCATTTTTAATTAATAATGGTACACATATATTAAGACAGACTTTAAATACAATAAACCCAACTGGAGTGAAAAATTAGCCGGGGACAGGAATCGAACCTGGGTCGACAGCATAACGTGCTGTTGCTCTACTGTTAAGTTACCCCTGGCCGATGTCCTAGCCTGGCAATTTCTCACTAATAAACCAAGTTGGGGAACGTCACCGTCCATCTATCAGATAGCACAGGATGACGTGACAACGATGAATAAATTTCTTTTTCCATCGATCCACAATATATATTAAAGCACATAAATTAAAATCTGAATTCCATTTTTAATTAATAATGGTACACATATATTAAGACAGACTTTAAATACAATAAACCCAACTGGAGTGAAAAATTAGCCGGGGCCAGGAATCGAACCTGGGTCGACAGCATAACGTGCTGTTGCTCTACCGTTAAGTTACCCCTGGCCGATGTCCTAGACTGGCAATTTCTCACTAATAAACCAAGTTGGGGAACGTCACCGTCCATCTATCAGATAGCACAGGATGACGTGACAACGATGAATAAATTTCTTTTTCCATCGATCCACAATATATATTAAAGCACATAAATTAACGTCTGAATTCCATTTTTAATTAATAATGGTACACATATATTAAGACAGACTTTAAATACAATAAACCCAACTGGAGTGAAAAATTAGCCGGGGCCAGGAATCGAACCTGGGTCGACAGCATAACGTGCTGTTGCTCTACTGTTAAGTTACCCCTGGCCGATGTCCTAGCCTGGCAATTTCTCACTAATAAACCAAGTTGGGGAACGTCACCGTCCATCTATCAGATAGCACAGGATGACGTGACAACGATGAATACATTTCTTTTTCCATCGATCCACAATATATATTAAAGCACATAAATTAAAATCTGAATTCCATTTTTAATTAATAATGGTACACATATATTAAGACAGACTTTAAATACAATAAACCCAACTGGAGTGAAAAATTAGCCGGGGCCAGGAATCGAACCTGGGTCGACAGCATAACGTGCTGTTGCTCTACCGTTAAGCTACCCCTGGCCGATGTCCTAGCCTGGCAATTTCTCACTAATAAACCAAGTTGGGGAACGTCACCGTCCATCTATCAGATAGCACAGGATGACGTGACAACGATGAATAAATTTCTTTTTCCATCGATCCACAATCTATATTAAAGCACATAAATTAAAATCTGAATTCCATTTTTAATTAATAATGGTACACATATATTAAGACAGACTTTAAATACAATAAACCCAACTGGAGTGAAAAATTAGCCGGGGCCAGGAATCGAACCTGGGTCGACAGCATAACGTGCTGTTGCTCTACCGTTAAATTACCCCTGGCCGATGTCCTAGACTGGCAATTTCTCACTAATAAACTAAGTTGGGAAACGTCACCGTCCATCTATCAGATAGCACAGGATGACGTGACAACGATGAATAAATTTCTTTTTCCATTGATCCACAATTTATATTAAAGCACATAAATTAACGTCTGAATTCCATTTTTAATTAATAATGGTACACATATATTAAGACAGACTTTAAATACAATAAACCCAACTGGAGTGAAAAATTAACCGGGGCCAGGAATCGAACCTGGGTCGACAGCATAACGTGCTGTTGCTCTACTGTTAAGTTACCCCTGGCCGATGTCCTAGCCTGGCAATTTCTCACTAATAAACCAAGTTGGGGAACGTCACCGTCCATCTATCAGATAGCACAGGATGACGTGACAACGATGAATACATTTCTTTTTCCATCGATCCACAATATATATTAAAGCACTTAAATTAAAATCTGAATTCCATTTTTAATTAATAATGGTACACATATATTAAGACAGACTTTAAATACAATAAACCCAACTGGAGTGAAAAATTAGCCGGGGCCAGGAATCGAACCTGGGTCGACAGCATAACGTGCTGTTGCTCTACCGTTAAGTTACCCCTGGCCGATGTCCTAGACTGGCAATTTCTCACTAATAAACCAAGTTGGGGAACGTCACCGTCCATCTATCAGATAGCACAGGATGACGTGACAACGATGAATAAATTTCTTTTTCCATCGATCCACAATATATATTAAAGCACATAAATTAACGTCTGAATTCCATTTTTAATTAATAATGGTACACATATATTAAGACAGACTTTAAATACAATAAACCCAACTGGAGTGAAAAATTAGCCGGGGCCAGGAATCGAACCTGGGTCGACAGCATAACGTGCTGTTGCTCTAACGTTAAGCTACCCCTGGCCGATGTCCTAGTATGGCAATTTTTCACTAATAAACCAAGTTGGGGAACGTCACCGTCCATCTATCAGATAGCACAGGATGACGTGACAACGATGAATAAATTTCTTTTTCCATCGATCCACAATATATATTAAAGCACATAAATTAAAATTTGAATTCCATTTTTAATTAATAATGGTACACATATATTAAGACAGACTTTAAATACAATAAACCCAACTGGAGTGAAAAATTAGCCGGGACCGGGAATCGAACCTGGGTCGACAGCATAACGTGCTGTTGCTCTACCGTTAAGTTACCCCTGGCCGATGTCCTAGACTGGCAATTTCTCACTAATAAACCAAGTTGGGGAACGTCACCGTCCATCTATCAGATAGCACAGGATGACGTGACAACGATGAATAAATTTCTTTTTCCATCGATCCACAATATATATTAAAGCACATAAATTAACGTCTGAATTCCATTTTTAATTAATAATGGTACACATATATTAAGACAGACTTTAAATACAATAAACCCAACTGGAGTGAAAAATTAGCCGGGGCCAGGAATCGAACCTGGGTCGACAGCATAACGTGCTGTTGCTTTAACGTTAAGCTACCCCTGGCCGATGTCCTAGTATGGTAATTTTTCACTAATAAACCAAGTTGGGGAACGTCACCGTCCATCTATCAGATAGCACAGGATGACGTGACAACGATGAATAAATTTCTTTTTCCATCGATCCACAATATATATTAAAGCACATAAATTAAAATCTGAATTCCATTTTTAATTAATAATGGTACACATATATTAAGACAGACTTTAAATACAATAAACCCAACTGGAGTGAAAAATTAGCCGGGGCCAGGAATCGAACCTGGGTCGACAGCATAACGTGCTGTTGCTCTACTGTTAAGTTACCCCTGGCCGATGTCCTAGCCTGGCAATTTCTCACTAATAAACCAAGTTGGGGAACGTCACCGTCCATCTATCAGATAGCACAGGAAAACGTGACAACGATGAATACATTTCTTTTTCCATCGATCCACAATATATATTAAAGCACTTAAATTAAAATCTGAATTCCATTTTTAATTAATAATGGTACACATATATTAAGACAGACTTTAAATAAAATAAACCCAACTGGAGTGAAAAATTAGCCGGGGCCAGGAATCGAACCTGGGTCGACAGCATAACGTACTGTTGCTCTACCGTTAAGTTACCCCTGGCCGATGTCCTAGCCTGGCAATTTCTCACTAATAAACCAAGTTGGGGAACGTCACCGTCCATCTATCAGATAGCACAGGATGACGTGACAACGATGAATAAATTTCTTTTTCCATCGATCCACAATATATATTAAAGCACATAAATTAAAATCTGAATTCCATTTTTAATTAATAATGGTACACATATATTAAGACAGACTTTAAATACAATAAACCCAACTGGAGTGAAAAATTAGCCGGGGCCAGGAATCGAACCTGGGTCGACAGCATAACGTGCTGTTGCTCTACCGTTAAGTTACCCCTGGACGATGTCCTAGACTGGCAATTTCTCACTAATAAACCAAGTTGGGGAACGTCACCGTCCATCTATCAGATAGCACAGGATGACGTGACAATGATGAATAAATTTCTTTTTCCATCGATCCACAATATATATTAAAGCACATAAATTAACGTCTGAATTCCATTTTTAATTAATAATGGTACACATATATTAAGACAGACTTTAAATACAATAAACCCAACTGGAGTGAAAAATTAGCCGGGGCCAGGAATCGAACCTGGGTCGACAGCATAACGTGCTGTTGCTCTACTGTTAAGTTACCCCTGGCCGATGTCCTAGCCTGGCAATTTCTCACTAATAAACCAAGTTGGGGAACGTCACCGTCCATCTATCAGATAGCACAGGATGACGTGACAACGATGAATACATTTCTTTTTCCATCGATCGACAATATATATTAAAGCACATAAATTAAAATCTGAATTCCATTTTTAATTAATAATGGTACACATATATTAAGACAGACTTTAAATACAATAAACCCAACTGGAGTGAAAAATTAGCCGGGGCCAGGAATCGAACCTGGGTCGACAGCATAACGTGCTGTTGCTCTACCGTTAAGCTACCCCTGGCCGATGTCCTAGCCTGGCAATTTCTCACTAATAAACCAACTTGGGGAACGTCACCGTCCATCTGTCAGATAGCACAGGATGACGTGACAACGATGAATACATTTCTTTTTCCATCGATCGAATATATATTAAAGCACTTAAATTAAAATCTGAATTCCATTTTTAATTAATAATGGTACACATATATTAAGATAGACTTTAAATACAATATACCCAACTGGAGTGAAAAATTAGCCGGGGCCAGGAATCGAACCTGGGTCGACAGCATAACGTGCTGTTGCTCTACCGTTAAGTTACCCCTGGCCGATGTCCTAGACTGGCAATTTCTCACTAATAAACCAAGTTGGGGAACGTCACCGTCCATCTATCAGATAGCACAGGATGACGTGACAACGATGAATAAATTTCTTTTTCCATCGATCCACAATATATATTAAATCACATAAATTAACGTCTGAATTCCATTTTTAATTAATAATGGTACACATATATTAAGACAGACTTTAAATACAATAAACCCAACTGGAGTGAAAAATTAGCCGGGGCCAGGAATCGAACCTGGGTCGACAGCATAACGTGCTGTTGCTCTAACGTTAAGCTACCCCTGGCCGATGTCCTAGTATGGCAATTTTTCACTAATAAACCAAGTTGGGGAACGTCACCGTCCATCTATCAGATAGCACAGGATGACGTGACAACGATGAATAAATTTCTTTTTCCATCGATCCACAATATATATTAAAGCACATAAATTAAAATCTGAATTCCATTTTTAATTAATAATGGTACACATATATTAAGACAGACTTTAAATACAATAAACCCAACTGGAGTGAAAAATTAGCCGGGACCGGGAATCGAACCTGGGTCGACAGCATAACGTGCTGTTGCTCTACCGTTAAGTTACCCCTGGCCGATGTCCTAGCCTGGCAATTTCTCACTAATAAACCAAGTTGGGGAACGTCACCGTCCATCTATCAGATAGCACAGGATGACGTGACAACGATGAATAAATTTCTTTTTCCATCGATCCACAATATATATTAAAGCACATAAATTAAAATCTGAATTCCATTTTTAATTAATAATGGTACACATATATTAAGACAGACTTTAAATACAATAAACCCAACTGGAGTGAAAAATTAGCCGGGGCCAGGAATCGAACCTGGGTCGACAGCATAACGTGCTGTTGCTCTACCGTTAAGTTACCCCTGGCCGATGTCCTAGACTGGCAATTTCTCACTAATAAACCAAGTTGGGGAACGTCACCGTCCATCTATCAGATAGCACAGGATGACGTGACAACGATGAATAAATTTCTTTTTCCATCGATCCACAATATATATTAAAGCACATAAATTAACGTCTGAATTCCATTTTTAATTAATAATGGTACACATATATTAAGACAGACTTTAAATACAATAAACCCAACTGGAGTGAAAAATTAGCCGGGGCCAGGAATCGAACCTGGGTCGACAGCATAACGTGCTGTTGCTCTACTGTTAAGTTACCCCTGGCCGATGTCCTAGCCTGGCAATATCTCACTAATAAACCAAGTTGGGGAACGTCACCGTCCATCTATCAGATAGCACAGGATGACGTGACAACGATGAATACATTTCTTTTTCCATCGATCCACAATATATATTAAAGCACATAAATTAAAATCTGAATTCCATTTTTAATTAATAATGGTACACATATATTAAGACAGACTTTAAATACAATAAACCCAACTGGAGTGAAAAATTAGCCGGGGCCAGGAATCGAACCTGGGTCGACAGCATAACGTGCTGTTGCTCTACTGTTAAGTTACCCCTGGCCGATGTCCTAGCCTGGCAATTTCTCACTAATAAACCAAGTTGGGGAACGTCACCGTCCATCTATCAGATAGCACAGGATGACGTGACAACGATGAATACATTTCTTTTTCCATCGATCCACAATATATATTAAAGCACTTAAATTAAAATCTGAATTCCATTTTTAATTAATAATGGTACACATATATTAAGACAGACTTTAAATACAATAAACCCAACTGGAGTGAAAAATTAGCCGGGGCCAGGAATCGAACCTGGGTCGACAGCATAACGTGCTGTTGCTCTACCGTTAAGTTACCCCTGGCCGATGTCCTAGACTGGCAATTTCTCACTAATAAACCAAGTTGGGGAACGTCACCGTCCATCTATCAGATAGCACAGGATGACGTGACAACGATGAATAAATTTCTTTTTCCATCGATCCACAATATATATTAAAGCACATAAATTAACGTCTGAATTCCATTTTTAATTAATAATGGTACACATATATTAAGACAGACTTTAAATACAATAAACCCAACTGGAGTGAAAAATTAGCCGGGGCCAGGAATCGAACCTGGGTCGACAGCATAACGTGCTGTTGCTCTAACGTTAAGCTACCCCTGGCCGATGTCCTAGTATGGCAATTTTTCACTAATAAACCAAGTTGGGGCACGTCACCGTCCATCTATCAGATAGCACAGGATGACGTGACAACGATGAATAAATTTCTTTTTCCATCGATCCACAATATATATTAAAGCACATAAATTAAAATCTGAATTCCATTTTTAATTAATAATGGTACACATATATTAAGACAGACTTTAAATACAATAAACCCAACTGGAGTGAAAAATTAGCCGGGACCGGGAATCGAACCTGGGTCGACAGCATAACGTGCTGTTGCTCTACCGTTAAGTTACCCCTGGCCGATGTCCTAGACTGGCAATTTCTCACTAATAAACCAAGTTGGGGAACGTCACCGTCCATCTATCAGATAGCACAGGATGACGTGACAACGATGAATAAATTTCTTTTTCCATCGATCCACAATATATATTAAAGCACATAAATTAACGTCTGAATTCCATTTTTAATTAATAATGGTACACATATATTAAGACAGACTTTAAATACAATAAACCCAACTGGAGTGAAAAATTAGCCGGGGCCAGGAATCGAACCTGGGTCGACAGCATAACGTGCTGTTGCTCTAACGTTAAGCTACCCCTGGCCGATGTCCTAGTATGGTAATTTTTCACTAATAAACCAAGTTGGGGAACGTCACCGTCCATCTATCAGATAGCACAGGATGACGTGACAACGATGAATAAATTTCTTTTTCCATCGATCCACAATATATATTAAAGCACATAAATTAAAATCTGAATTCCATTTTTAATTAATAATGGTACACATATATTAAGACAGACTTTAAATACAATAAACCCAACTGGAGTGAAAAATTAGCCGGGGCCAGGAATCGAACCTGGGTCGACAGCATAACGTGCTGTTGCTCTACCGTTAAGCTACCCCTGGCCGATGTCCTAGCCTGGCAATTTCTCACTAATAAACCAAGTTGGGGAACGTCACCGTCCATCTATCAGATAGCACAGGATGACGTGACAACGATGAATACATTTCTTTTTCCATCGATCCACAATATATATTAAAGCACATAAATTAAAATCTGAATTCCATTTTTAATTAATAATGGTACACATATATTAAGACAGACTTTAAATACAATAAACCCAACTGGAGTGAAAAATTAGCCGGGGACAGGAATCGAACCTGGGTCGACAGCATAACGTGCTGTTGCTCTACTGTTAAGTTACCCCTGGCCGATGTCCTAGCCTGGCAATTTCTCACTAATAAACCAAGTTGGGGAACGTCACCGTCCATCTATCAGATAGCACAGGATGACGTGACAACGATGAATAAATTTCTTTTTCCATCGATCCACAATATATATTAAAGCACATAAATTAAAATCTGAATTCCATTTTTAATTAATAATGGTACACATATATTAAGACAGACTTTAAATACAATAAACCCAACTGGAGTGAAAAATTAGCCGGGGCCAGGAATCGAACCTGGGTCGACAGCATAACGTGCTGTTGCTCTACCGTTAAGTTACCCCTGGCCGATGTCCTAGACTGGCAATTTCTCACTAATAAACCAAGTTGGGGAACGTCACCGCCCATCTATCAGATAGCACAGAATGACGTGACAACGATGAATAAATTTCTTTTTCCATCGATCCACAATATATATTAAAGCACATAAATTAACGTCTGAATTCCATTTTTAATTAATAATGGTACACATATATTAAGACAGACTTTAAATACAATAAACCCAACTGGAGTGAAAAATTAGCCGGGGCCAGGAATCGAACCTGGGTCGACAGCATAACGTGCTGTTGCTCTACTGTTAAGTTACCCCTGGCCGATGTCCTAGCCTGGCAATTTCTCACTAATAAACCAAGTTGGGGAACGTCACCGTCCATCTATCAGATAGCACAGGATGACGTGACAACGATGAATACATTTCTTTTTCCATCGATCCACAATATATATTAAAGCACTTAAATTAAAATCTGAATTCCATTTTTAATTAATAATGGTACACATATATTAAGATAGACTTTAAATACAATATACCCAACTGGAGTGAAAAATTAGCCGGGGCCAGGAATCGAACCTGGGTCGACAGCATAACGTGCTGTTGCTCTACCGTTAAGTTACCCCTGGCCGATGTCCTAGACTGGCAATTTCTCACGGGTTACGGGTTGATTTTTGACGGCCAATTATCTACACGAGGGATATAGGCCCGGGGGGAGTGCCCTCCGTGGGGGTCTTTCTAAGGGAACCTAATCCGTATTAACGCATGGAAGATCCACGGCTCGAAGAAAACCACGAAAACTCCGAACGATCAGGCCGACGGGCGCGATTGGGATCGAACCCAGCACCTCCCGTCTACCAGCTTCGAGAGCAGAACCTCTCGGCCACTGGTGGGGCGGCAATTTTTCACTAATAAACCAAGTTGGGGAACGTCACCGTCCATCTATCAGATAGCACAGGATGACGTGACAACGATGAATAAATTTCTTTTTCCATCGATCCACAATATATATTAAATCACATAAATTAACGTCTGAATTCCATTTTTAATTAATAATGGTACACATATATTAAGACAGACTTTAAATACAATAAACCCAACTGGAGTGAAAAATTAGCCGGGGCCAGGAATCGAACCTGGGTCGACAGCATAACGTGCTGTTGCTCTAACGTTAAGCTACCCCTGGCGGATGTCCTAGTATGGCAATTTTTTACTAATAAACCAAGTTGGGGAACGTCACCGTCCATCTATCAGATAGCACAGGATGACGTGACAACGATGAATAAATTTCTTTTTCCATCGATCCACAATATATATTAAAGCACATAAATTAAAATCTGAATTCCATTTTTAATTAATAATGGTACACATATATTAAGACAGACTTTAAATACAATAAACCCAACTGGAGTGAAAAATTAGCCGGGACCGGGAATCGAACCTGGGTCGACAGCATAACGTGCTGTTGCTCTACCGTTAAGTTACCCCTGGCCGATGTCCTAGCCTGGCAATTTCTCACTAATAAACCAAGTTGGGGAACGTCACCGTCCATCTATCAGATAGCACAGGATGACGTGACAACGATGAATAAATTTCTTTTTCCATCGATCCACAATATATATTAAAGCACATAAATTAAAATCTGAATTCCATTTTTAATTAATAATGGTACACATATATTAAGACAGACTTTAAATACAATAAACCCAACTGGAGTGAAAAATTAGCCGGGGCCAGGAATCGAACCTGGGTCGACAGCATAACGTGCTGTTGCTCTACCGTTAAGTTACCCCTGGCCGATGTCCTAGACTGGCAATTTCTCACTAATAAACCAAGTTGGGGAACGTCACCGTCCATCTATCAGATAGCACAGGATGACGTGACAACGATGAATAAATTTCTTTTTCCATCGATCCACAATATATATTAAAGCACATAAATTAACGTCTGAATTCCATTTTTAATTAATAATGGTACACATATATTAAGACAGACTTTAAATACAATAAACCCAACTGGAGTGAAAAATTAGCCGGGGCCAGGAATCGAACCTGGGTCGACAGCATAACGTGCTGTTGCTCTACTGTTAAGTTACCCCTGGCCGATGTCCTAGCCTGGCAATTTCTCACTAATAAACCAAGTTGGGGAACGTCACCGTCCATCTATCAGATAGCACAGGATGACGTGACAACGATGAATACATTTCTTTTTCCATCGATCCACAATATATATTAAAGCACATAAATTAAAATCTGAATTCCATTTTTAATTAATAATGGTACACATATATTAAGATAGACTTTAAATACAATAATCCCAACTGGAGTGAAAAATTAGCCGGGGCCAGGAATCGAACCTGGGTCGACAGCATAACGTGCTGTTGCTCTACCGTTAAGTTACCCCTGGCCGATGTCCTAGACTGGCAATTTCTCACTAATAAACCAAGTTGGGGAACGTCACCGTCCATCTATCAGATAGCACAGGATGACGTGACAACGATGAATAAATTTCTTTTTCCATCGATCCACAATATATATTAAAGCACATAAATTAACGTCTGAATTCCATTTTTAATTAATAATGGTACACATATATTAAGACAGACTTTAAATACAATAAACCCAACTGGAGTGAAAAATTAGCCGGGGCCAGGAATCGAACCTGGGTCGACAGCATAACGTGCTGTTGCTCTAACGTTAAGCTACCCCTGGCCGATGTCCTAGTATGGCAATTTTTCACTAATAAACCAAGTTGGGGCACGTCACCGTCCATCTATCAGATAGCACAGGATGACGTGACAACGATGAATAAATTTCTTTTTCCATCGATCCACAATATATATTAAAGCACATAAATTAAAATCTGAATTCCATTTTTAATTAATAATGGTACACATATATTAAGACAGACTTTAAATACAATAAACCCAACTGGAGTGAAAAATTAGCCGGGACCGGGAATCGAACCTGGGTCGACAGCATAACGTGCTGTTGCTCTACCGTTAAGTTACCCCTGGCCGATGTCCTAGACTGGCAATTTCTCACTAATAAACCAAGTTGGGGAACGTCACCGTCCATCTATCAGATAGCACAGGATGACGTGACAACGATGAATAAATTTCTTTTTCCATCGATCCACAATATATATTAAAGCACATAAATTAACGTCTGAATTCCATTTTTAATTAATAATGGTACACATATATTAAGACAGACTTTAAATACAATAAACCCAACTGGAGTGAAAAATTAGCCGGGGCCAGGAATCGAACCTGGGTCGACAGCATAACGTGCTGTTGCTCTAACGTTAAGCTACCCCTGGCCGATGTCCTAGTATGGTAATTTTTCACTAATAAACCAAGTTGGGGAACGTCACCGTCCATCTATCAGATAGCACAGGATGACGTGACAACGATGAATAAATTTCTTTTTCCATCGATCCACAATATATATTAAAGCACATAAATTAAAATCTGAATTCCATTTTTAATTAATAATGGTACACATATATTAAGACAGACTTTAAATACAATAAACCCAACTGGAGTGAAAAATTAGCCGGGGCCAGGAATCGAACCTGGGTCGACAGCATAACGTGCTGTTGCTCTACCGTTAAGCTACCCCTGGCCGATGTCCTAGCCTGGCAATTTCTCACTAATAAACCAAGTTGGGGAACGTCACCGTCCATCTATCAGATAGCACAGGATGACGTGACAACGATGAATACATTTCTTTTTCCATCGATCCACAATATATATTAAAGCACATAAATTAAAATCTGAATTCCATTTTTAATTAATAATGGTACACATATATTAAGACAGACTTTAAATACAATAAACCCAACTGGAGTGAAAAATTAGCCGGGGACAGGAATCGAACCTGGGTCGACAGCATAACGTGCTGTTGCTCTACTGTTAAGTTACCCCTGGCCGATGTCCTAGCCTGGCAATTTCTCACTAATAAACCAAGTTGGGGAACGTCACCGTCCATCTATCAGATAGCACAGGATGACGTGACAACGATGAATAAATTTCTTTTTCCATCGATCCACAATATATATTAAAGCACATAAATTAAAATCTGAATTCCATTTTTAATTAATAATGGTACACATATATTAAGACAGACTTTAAATACAATAAACCCAACTGGAGTGAAAAATTAGCCGGGGCCAGGAATCGAACCTGGGTCGACAGCATAACGTGCTGTTGCTCTACCGTTAAGTTACCCCTGGCCGATGTCCTAGACTGGCAATTTCTCACTAATAAACCAAGTTGGGGAACGTCACCGCCCATCTATCAGATAGCACAGAATGACGTGACAACGATGAATAAATTTCTTTTTCCATCGATCCACAATATATATTAAAGCACATAAATTAACGTCTGAATTCCATTTTTAATTAATAATGGTACACATATATTAAGACAGACTTTAAATACAATAAACCCAACTGGAGTGAAAAATTAGCCGGGGCCAGGAATCGAACCTGGGTCGACAGCATAACGTGCTGTTGCTCTACTGTTAAGTTACCCCTGGCCGATGTCCTAGCCTGGCAATTTCTCACTAATAAACCAAGTTGGGGAACGTCACCGTCCATCTATCAGATAGCACAGGATGACGTGACAACGATGAATACATTTCTTTTTCCATCGATCCACAATATATATTAAAGCACTTAAATTAAAATCTGAATTCCATTTTTAATTAATAATGGTACACATATATTAAGATAGACTTTAAATACAATATACCCAACTGGAGTGAAAAATTAGCCGGGGCCAGGAATCGAACCTGGGTCGACAGCATAACGTGCTGTTGCTCTACCGTTAAGTTACCCCTGGCCGATGTCCTAGACTGGCAATTTCTCACGGGTTACGGGTTGATTTTTGACGGCCAATTATCTACACGAGGGATATAGGCCCGGGGGGAGTGCCCTCCGTGGGGGTCTTTCTAAGGGAACCTAATCCGTATTAACGCATGGAAGATCCACGGCTCGAAGAAAACCACGAAAACTCCGAACGATCAGGCCGACGGGCGCGATTGGGATCGAACCCAGCACCTCCCGTCTACCAGCTTCGAGAGCAGAACCTCTCGGCCACTGGTGGGGCGGCAATTTTTCACTAATAAACCAAGTTGGGGAACGTCACCGTCCATCTATCAGATAGCACAGGATGACGTGACAACGATGAATAAATTTCTTTTTCCATCGATCCACAATATATATTAAATCACATAAATTAACGTCTGAATTCCATTTTTAATTAATAATGGTACACATATATTAAGACAGACTTTAAATACAATAAACCCAACTGGAGTGAAAAATTAACCGGGGCCAGGAATCGAACCTGGGTCGACAGCATAACGTGCTGTTGCTCTAACGTTAAGCTACCCCTGGCGGATGTCCTAGTATGGCAATTTTTTACTAATAAACCAAGTTGGGGAACGTCACCGTCCATCTATCAGATAGCACAGGATGACGTGACAACGATGAATAAATTTCTTTTTCCATCGATCCACAATATATATTAAAGCACATAAATTAAAATCTGAATTCCATTTTTAATTAATAATGGTACACATATATTAAGACAGACTTTAAATACAATAAACCCAACTGGAGTGAAAAATTAGCCGGGACCGGGAATCGAACCTGGGTCGACAGCATAACGTGCTGTTGCTCTACCGTTAAGTTACCCCTGGCCGATGTCCTAGCCTGGCAATTTCTCACTAATAAACCAAGTTGGGGAACGTCACCGTCCATCTATCAGATAGCACAGGATGACGTGACAACGATGAATAAATTTCTTTTTCCATCGATCCACAATATATATTAAAGCACATAAATTAAAATCTGAATTCCATTTTTAATTAATAATGGTACACATATATTAAGACAGACTTTAAATACAATAAACCCAACTGGAGTGAAAAATTAGCCGGGGCCAGGAATCGAACCTGGGTCGACAGCATAACGTGCTGTTGCTCTACCGTTAAGTTACCCCTGGCCGATGTCCTAGACTGGCAATTTCTCACTAATAAACCAAGTTGGGGAACGTCACCGTCCATCTATCAGATAGCACAGGATGACGTGACAACGATGAATAAATTTCTTTTTCCATCGATCCACAATATATATTAAAGCACATAAATTAACGTCTGAATTCCATTTTTAATTAATAATGGTACACATATATTAAGACAGACTTTAAATACAATAAACCCAACTGGAGTGAAAAATTAGCCGGGGCCAGGAATCGAACCTGGGTCGACAGCATAACGTGCTGTTGCTCTACTGTTAAGTTACCCCTGGCCGATGTCCTAGCCTGGCAATTTCTCACTAATAAACCAAGTTGGGGAACGTCACCGTCCATCTATCAGATAGCACAGGATGACGTGACAACGATGAATACATTTCTTTTTCCATCGATCCACAATATATATTAAAGCACATAAATTAAAATCTGAATTCCATTTTTAATTAATAATGGTACACATATATTAAGATAGACTTTAAATACAATAATCCCAACTGGAGTGAAAAATTAGCCGGGGCCAGGAATCGAACCTGGGTCGACAGCATAACGTGCTGTTGCTCTACCGTTAAGTTACCCCTGGCCGATGTCCTAGACTGGCAATTTTTCACTAATAAACCAAGTTGGGGAACGTCACCGTCCATCTATCAGATAGCACAGGATGACGTGACAACGATGAATACATTTCTTTTTCCATCGATCCACAATATATATTAAAGCACATAAATTAATGTCTGAATTCCATTTTTAATTAATAATGGTACACATATATTAAGACAGACTTTAAATGCAATAAATCCAACTGGAGTGAAAAATTAGCCGGAACCAGGAATCGAACCTGGGTCGACAGCATAACGTGCTGTTGCTCTACCGTTAAACTACCCCTGGCCGATGTCCTAGCCTGGCAATTTCTCACTAATAAACCAAGTTGGGGAACGTCACCGTCCATCTATCAGATAGCACAGGATGACGTGACAACGATGAATAAATTTCTTTTTCCATCGATCCACAATATATATTAAAGCACATAAATTAACGTCTGAATTCCATTTTTAATTAATAATGGTACACATATATTAAGACAGACTTTAAATACAATAAACCCAACTGGAGTGAAAAATTAGCCGGGGCCAGGAATCGAACCTGGGTCGACAGCATAACGTGCTGTTGCTCTAACGTTAAGCTACCCCTGGCCGATGTCCTAGTATGGCAATTTTTCACTAATAAACCAAGTTGGGGAACGTCACCGTCCATCTATCAGATAGCACAGGATGACGTGACAACGATGAATAAATTTCTTTTTCCATCGATCCACAATATATATTAAAGCACATAAATTAAAATCTGAATTCCATTTTTAATTAATAATGGTACACATATATTAAGACAGACTTTAAATACAATAAACCCAACTGGAGTGAAAAATTAGCCGGGACCGGGAATCGAACCTGGGTCGACAGCATAACGTGCTGTTGCTCTACCGTTAAACTACCCCTGGCCGATGTCCTAGCCTGGCAATTTCTCACTAATAAACCAAGTTGGGGAACGTCACCGTCCATCTATCAGATAGCACAGGATGACGTGACAACGATGAATAAATTTCTTTTTCCATCGATCCACAATATATATTAAAGCACATAAATTAACGTCTGAATTCCATTTTTAATTAATAATGGTACACATATATTAAGACAGACTTTAAATACAATAAACCCAACTGGAGTGAAAAATTAGCCGGGGCCAGGAATCGAACCTGGGTTGACAGCATAACGTGCTGTTGCTCTAACGTTAAGCTACCCCTGGCCGATGTCCTAGTATGGCAATTTTTCACTAATAAACCAAGTTGGGGAACGTCACCGTCCATCTATCAGATAGCACAGGATGACGTGACAACGATGAATAAATTTCTTTTTCCATCGATCCACAATATATATTAAAGCACATAAATTAAAATCTGAATTCCATTTTTAATTAATAATGGTACACATATATTAAGACAGACTTTAAATACAATAAACCCAACTGGAGTGAAAAATTAGCCGGGACCGGGAATCGAACCTGGGTCGACAGCATAACGTGCTGTTGCTCTACCGTTAAGTTACCCCTGGCCGATGTCCTAGCCTGGCAATTTCTCACTAATAAACCAAGTTGGGGAACGTCACCGTCCATCTATCAGATAGCACAGGATGACGTGACAACGATGAATAAATTTCTTTTTCCATCGATCCACAATATATATTAAAGCACATAAATTAAAATCTGAATTCCATTTTTAATTAATAATGGTACACATATATTAAGACAGACTTTAAATACAATAAACCCAACTGGAGTGAAAAATTAGCCGGGGCCAGGAATCGAACCTGGGTCGACAGCATAACGTGCTGTTGCTCTACCGTTAAGTTACCCCTGGCCGATGTCCTAGACTGGCAATTTCTCACTAATAAACCAAGTTGGGGAACGTCACCGTCCATCTATCAGATAGCACAGGATGACGTGACAACGATGAATAAATTTCTTTTTCCATCGATCCACAATATATATTAAAGCACATAAATTAACGTCTGAATTCCATTTTTAATTAATAATGGTACACATATATTAAGACAGACTTTAAATACAATAAACCCAACTGGAGTGAAAAATTAGCCGGGGCCAGGAATCGAACCTGGGTCGACAGCATAACGTGCTGTTGCTCTACTGTTAAGTTACCCCTGGCCGATGTCCTAGCCTGGCAATTTCTCACTAATAAACCAAGTTGGGGAACGTCACCGTCCATCTATCAGATAGCACAGGATGACGTGACAACGATGAATACATTTCTTTTTCCATCGATCCACAATATATATTAAAGCACATAAATTAAAATCTGAATTCCATTTTTAATTAATAATGGTACACATATATTAAGACAGACTTTAAATACAATAAACCCAACTGGAGTGAAAAATTAGCCGGGGCCAGGAATCGAACCTGGGTCGACAGCATAACGTGCTGTTGCTCTACCGTTAAGCTACCCCTGGCCGATGTCCTAGCCTGGCAATTTCTCACTAATAAACCAACTTGGGGAACGTCACCGTCCATCTATCAGATAGCACAGGATGACGTGACAACGATGAATAAATTTCTTTTTCCATCGATCCACGGGCCCCACCAGTGGCTGAGAGGTTCTGCTCTCGAAGCTGGTAGACGGGAGGTGCTGGGTTCGATCCCAATCGCGCCCGTCGGCCTAATCGCTCGGAGTTTTCGTGGTTTTCTTCGAGCCATGGATTTCCATGCGTTAATACGGGTTAGGTTCCCTTAGAAAGACCCCCACGAAGGGCACTCCCCCCTCGGCCCTATATCCCTAGTGCAGATAATCGGCCGTCAAAAAATCAACCAACCAACCATCCATCGATCCACAATATATATTAAAGCACATAAATTAAAATCTGAATTCCATTTTTAATTAATAATGGTACACATATATTAAGACAGACTTTAAATGCAATAAATCCAACTGGAGTGAAAAATTAGCCGGAACCAGGAATCGAACCTGGGTCGACAGCATAACGTGCCGTTGCTCTACCGTTAAACTACCCCTGGCCGATGTCCTAGCCTGGCAATTTCTCACTAATAAACCAAGTTGGGGAACGTCACCGTCCATCTATCAGATAGCACAGGATGACGTGACAACGATGAATAAATTTCTTTTTCCATCGATCCACAATATATATTAAAGCACATAAATTAACGTCTGAATTCCATTTTTAATTAATAATGGTACACATATATTAAGACAGACTTTAAATACAATAAACCCAACTGGAGTGAAAAATTAGCCGGGGCCAGGAATCGAACCTGGGTCGACAGCATAACGTGCTATTGCTCTAACGTTAAGCTACCCCTGGCCGATGTCCTAGTATGGCAATTTTTCACTAATAAACCAAGTTGGGGAACGTCACCGTCCATCTATCAGATAGCACAGGATGACGTGACAACGATGAATAAATTTCTTTTTCCATCGATCCACAATATATATTAAAGCACATAAATTAAAATCTGAATTCCATTTTTAATTAATAATGGTACACATATATTAAGACAGACTTTAAATACAATAAACCCAACTGGAGTGAAAAATTAGCCGGGACCGGGAATCGAACCTGGGTCGACAGCATAACGTGCTGTTGCTCTACCGTTAAACTACCCCTGGCCGATGTCCTAGCCTGGCAATTTCTCACTAATAAACCAAGTTGGGGAACGTCACCGTCCATCTATCAGATAGCACAGGATGACGTGACAACGATGAATAAATTTCTTTTTCCATCGATCCACAATATATATTAAAGCACATAAATTAACGTCTGAATTCCATTTTTAATTAATAATGGTACACATATATTAAGACAGACTTTAAATACAATAAACCCAACTGGAGTGAAAAATTAGCCGGGGCCAGGAATCGAACCTGGGTCGACAGCATAACGTGCTGTTGCTCTAACGTTAAGCTACCCCTGGCCGATGTCCTAGTATGGCAATTTTTCACTAATAAACCAAGTTGGGGAACGTCACCGTCCATCTATCAGATAGCACAGGATGACGTGACAACGATGAATAAATTTCTTTTTCCATCGATCCACAATATATATTAAAGCACATAAATTAAAATCTGAATTCCATTTTTAATTAATAATGGTACACATATATTAAGACAGACTTTAAATACAATAAACCCAACTGGAGTGAAAAATTAGCCGGGACCGGGAATCGAACCTGGGTCGACAGCATAACGTGCTGTTGCTCTACCGTTAAGTTACCCCTGGCCGATGTCCTAGCCTGGCAATTTCTCACTAATAAACCAAGTTGGGGAACGTCACCGTCCATCTATCAGATAGCACAGGATGACGTGACAACGATGAATAAATTTCTTTTTCCATCGATCCACAATATATATTAAAGCACATAAATTAAAATCTGAATTCCATTTTTAATTAATAATGGTACACATATATTAAGACAGACTTTAAATACAATAAACCCAACTGGAGTGAAAAATAACCGGGGCCAGGAATCGAACCTGGGTCGACAGCATAACGTGCTGTTGCTCTACCGTTAAGTTACCCCTGGCCGATGTCCTAGACTGGCAATTTCTCACTAATAAACCAAGTTGGGCAACGTCACCGTCCATCTATCAGATAGCACAGGATGACGTGACAACGATGAATAAATTTCTTTTTCCATCGATCCACAATATATATTAAAGCACATAAATTAACGTCTGAATTCCATTTTTAATTAATAATGGTACACATATATTAAGACAGACTTTAAATACAATAAACCCAACTGGAGTGAAAAATTAGCCGGGGCCAGGAATCGAACCTGGGTCGACAGCATAACGTGCTGTTGCTCTACTGTTAAGTTACCCCTGGCCGATGTCCTAGCCTGGCAATTTCTCACTAATAAACCAAGTTGGGGAACGTCACCGTCCATCTATCAGATAGCACAGGATGACGTGACAACGATGAATACATTTCTTTTTCCATCGATCCACAATATATATTAAAGCACATAAATTAAAATCTGAATTCCATTTTTAATTAATAATGGTACACATATATTAAGACAGACTTTAAATACAATAAACCCAACTGGAGTGAAAAATTAGCCGGGGCCAGGAATCGAACCTGGGTCGACAGCATAACGTGCTGTTGCTCTACCGTTAAGCTACCCCTGGCCGATGTCCTAGCCTGGCAATTTCTCACTAATAAACCAACTTGGGGAACGTCACCGTCCATCTATCAGATAGCACAGGATGACGTGACAACGATGAATAAATTTCTTTTTCCATCGATCCACGGGCCCCACCAGTGGCTGAGAGGTTCTGCTCTCGAAGCTGGTAGACGGGAGGTGCTGGGTTCGATCCCAATCGCGCCCGTCGGCCTAATCGCTCGGAGTTTTCGTGGTTTTCTTCGAGCCATGGATTTCCATGCGTTAATACGGGTTAGGTTCCCTTAGAAAGACCCCCACGAAGGGCACTCCCCCCTCGGGCCTATATCCCTAGGGCAGATAATCGGCCGTCAAAAAATCAACCAACCAACCATCCATCGATCCACAATATATATTAAAGCACATAAATTAAAATCTGAATTCCATTTTTAATTAATAATGGTACACATATATTAAGATAGACTTTAAATACAATAAACCCAACTGGAGTGAAAAATTAGCCGGGGCCAGGAATCGAACCTGGGTCGACAGCATAACGTGCTGTTGCTCTACCGTTAAGTTACCCCTGGCCGATGTCCTAGCCTGGCAATTTCTCACTAATAAACCAAGTTGGGGAACGTCACCGTCCATCTATCAGATAGCACAGGATGACGTGACAACGATGAATAAATTTCTTTTTCCATCGATCCACAATATATATTAAAGCACATAAATTAACGTCTGAATTCCATTTTTAATTAATAATGGTACACATATATTAAGACAGACTTTAAATACAATAAACCCAACTGGAGTGAAAAATTAGCCGGGGCCAGGAATCGAACCTGGGTCGACAGCATAACGTGCTGTTGCTCTAACGTTAAGCTACCCCTGGCCGATGTCCTAGTATGGCAATTTTTCACTAATAAACCAAGTTGGGGAACGTCACCGTCCATCTATCAGATAGCACAGGATGACGTGACAACGATGAATAAATTTCTTTTTCCATCGATCCACAATATATATTAAAGCACATAAATTAAAATCTGAATTCCATTTTTAATTAATAATGGTACACATATATTAAGACAGACTTTAAATATAATAAACCCAACTGGAGTGAAAAATTAGCCGGGACCGGGAATCGAACCTGGGTCGACAGCATAACGTGCTGTTGCTCTACCGTTAAGTTACCCCTGGCCGATGTCCTAGACTGGCAATTTCTCACTAATAAACCAAGTTGGGGAACGTCACCGTCCATCTATCAGATAGCACAGGATGACGTGACAACGATGAATAAATTTCTTTTTCCATCGATCCACAATATATATTAAAGCACATAAATTAACGTCTGAATTCCATTTTTAATTAATAATGGTACACATATATTAAGACAGACTTTAAATACAATAAACCCAACTGGAGTGAAAAATTAGCCGGGGCCAGGAATCGAACCTGGATCGACAGCATAACGTGCTGTTGCTCTAACGTTAAGCTACCCCTGGCCGATGTCCTAGTATGGTAATTTTTCACTAATAAACCAAGTTGGGGAACGTCACCGTCCATCTATCAGATAGCACAGGATGACGTGACAACGATGAATAAATTTCTTTTTCCATCGATCCACAATATATATTAAAGCACATAAATTAAAATCTGAATTCCATTTTTAATTAATAATGGTACACATATATTAAGACAGACTTTAAATACAATAAACCCAACTGGAGTGAAAAATTAGCCGGGGCCAGCAATCGAACCTGGGTCGACAGCATAACGTGCTGTTGCTCTACCGTTAAGCTACCCCTGGCCGATGTCCTAGCCTGGCAATTTCTCACTAATAAACCAAGTTGGGGAACGTCACCGTCCATCTATCAGATAGCACAGGATGACGTGGCAACGATGAATACATTTCTTTTTCCATCGATCCACAATATATATTAAAGCACATAAATTAACGTCTGAATTCCATTTTTAATTAATAATGGTACACATATATTAAGACAGACTTTAAATACAATAAATCCAACTGGAGTGAAAAATTAGCCGGAACCAGGAATCGAACCAGGTTCGACAGCATAACGTGCTGTTGCTCTACCGTTAAGCTACCCCTGGCCGATGTCCTAGCCTGGCAATTTCTCACTAATAAACCAAGTTGGGGAACGTCACCGTCCATCTATCAGATAGCACAGGATGACGTGACAACGATGAATAAATTTCTTTTTCCATCGATCCACAATATATATTAAAGCACATAAATTAACGTCTGAATTCCATTTTTAATTAATAATGGTACACATATATTAAGCCAGACTTTAAATACAATAAACCCAACTGGAGTGAAAAATTAGCCGGGGCCAGGAATCGAACCTGGGTCGACAGCATAACGTGCTGTTGCTCTAACGTTAAGCTACCCCTGGCCGATGTCCTAGTATGGCAATTTTTCACTAATAAACCAAGTTGGGGAACGTCACCGTCCATCTATCAGATAGCACAGGATGACGTGACAACGATGAATAAATTTCTTTTTCCATCGATCCACAATATATATTAAAGCACATAAATTAAAATCTGAATTCCATTTTTAATTAATAATGGTACACATATATTAAGACAGACTTTAAATACAATAAACCCAACTGGAGTGAAAAATTAGCCGGGACCGGGAATCGAACCTGGGTCGACAGCATAACGTGCTGTTGCTCTACCGTTAAGTTACCCCTGGCCGATGTCCTAGACTGGCAATTTCTCACTAATAAACCAAGTTGGGGAACGTCACCGTCCATCTATCAGATAGCACAGGATGACGTGACAACGATGAATAAATTTCTTTTTCCATCGATCCACAATATATATTAAAGCACATAAATTAACGTCTGAATTCCATTTTTAATTAATAATGGTACACATATATTAAGACAGACTTTAAATACAATAAACCCAACTGGAGTGAAAAATTAGCCGGGGCCAGGAATCGAACCTGGGTCGACAGCATAACGTGCTGTTGCTCTAACGTTAAGCTACCCCTGGCCGATGTCCTAGTATGGTAATTTTTCACTAATAAACCAAGTTGGGGAACGTCACCGTCCATCTATCAGATAGCACAGGATGACGTGACAACGATGAATAAATTTCTTTTTCCATCGATCCACAATATATATTAAAGCACATAAATTAAAATCTGAATTCCATTTTTAATTAATAATGGTACACATATATTAAGACAGACTTTAAATACAATAAACCCAACTGGAGTGAAAAATTAGCCGGGGCCAGGAATCGAACCTGGGTCGACAGCATAACGTGCTGTTGCTCTACCGTTAAGCTACCCCTGGCCGATGTCCTAGCCTGGCAATTTCTCACTAATAAACCAAGTTGGGGAACGTCACCGTCCAACTATCAGATAGCACAGGATGACGTGACAACGATGAATACATTTCTTTTTCCATCGATCCACAATATATATTAAAGCACATAAATTAAAATCTGAATTCCATTTTTAATTAATAATGGTACACATATATTAAGACAGACTTTAAATACAATAAACCCAACTGGAGTGAAAAATTAGCCGGGGACAGGAATCGAACCTGGGTCGACAGCATAACGTGCTGTTGCTCTACTGTTAAGTTACCCCTGGCCGATGTCCTAGCCTGGCAATTTCTCACTAATAAACCAAGTTGGGGAACGTCACCGTCCATCTATCAGATAGCACAGGATGACGTGACAACGATGAATAAATTTCTTTTTCCATCGATCCACAATATATATTAAAGCACATAAATTACAATCTGAATTCCATTTTTAATTAATAATGGTACACATATATTAAGACAGACTTTAAATACAATAAACCCAACTGGAGTGAAAAATTAGCCGGGGCCAGGAATCGAACCTGGGTCGACAGCATAACGTGCTGTTGCTCTACCGTTAAGTTACCCCTGGCCGATGTCCTAGACTGGCAATTTCTCACTAATAAACCAAGTTGGGGAACGTCACCGTCCATCTATCAGATAGCACAGGATGACGTGACAACGATGAATAAATTTCTTTTTCGATCGATCCACAATATATATTAAAGCACATAAATTAACGTCTGAATTCCATTTTTAATTAATAATGGTACACATATATTAAGACAGACTTTAAATACAATAAACCCAACTGGAGGGAAAAATTAGCCGGGGCCAGGAATCGAACCTGGGTCGACAGCATAACGTGCTGTTGCTCTACTGTTAAGTTACCCCTGGCCGATGTCCTAGCCTGGCAATTTCTCACTAATAAACCAAGTTGGGGAACGTCACCGTCCATCTATCAGATAGCACAGGATGACGTGACAACGATGAATACATTTCTTTTTCCATCGATCCACAATATATATTAAAGCACATAAATTAAAATCTGAATTCCATTTTTAATTAATAATGGTACACATATATTAAGACAGACTTTAAATACAATAAACCCAACTGGAGTGAAAAATTAGCCGGGGACAGGAATCGAACCTGGGTCGACAGCATAACGTGCTGTTGCTCTACTGTTAAGTTACCCCTGGCCGATGTCCTAGCCTGGCAATTTCTCACTAATAAACCAAGTTGGGGAACGTCACCGTCCATCTATCAGATAGCACAGGATGACGTGACAACGATGAATAAATTTCTTTTTCCATCGATCCACAATATATATTAAAGCACATAAATTACAATCTGAATTCCATTTTTAATTAATAATGGTACACATATATTAAGACAGACTTTAAATACAATAAACCCAACTGGAGTGAAAAATTAGCCGGGGCCAGGAATCGAACCTGGGTCGACAGCATAACGTGCTGTTGCTCTACCGTTAAGTTACCCCTGGCCGATGTCCTAGACTGGCAATTTCTCACTAATAAACCAAGTTGGGGAACGTCACCGTCCATCTATCAGATAGCACAGGATGACGTGACAACGATGAATAAATTTCTTTTTCGATCGATCCACAATATATATTAAAGCACATAAATTAACGTCTGAATTCCATTTTTAATTAATAATGGTACACATATATTAAGACAGACTTTAAATACAATAAACCCAACTGGAGTGAAAAATTAGCCGGGACCGGGAATCGAACCTGGGTCGACAGCATAACGTGCTGTTGCTCTACCGTTAAGTTACCCCTGACCGATGTCCTAGACTGGCAATTTCTCACTAATAAACCAAGTTGGGGAACGTCACCGTCCATCTATCAGATAGCACAGGATGACGTGACAACGATGAATAAATTTCTTTTTCCATCGATCCACAATATATATTAAAGCACATAAATTAACGTCTGAATTCCATTTTTAATTAATAATGGTACACATATATTAAGACAGACTTTAAATACAATAAACCCAACTGGAGTGAAAAATTAGCCGGGGCCAGGAATCGAACCTGGATCGACAGCATAACGTGCTGTTGCTCTAACGTTAAGCTACCCCTGGCCGATGTCCTAGTATGGTAATTTTTCACTAATAAACCAAGTTGGGGAACGTCACCGTCCATCTATCAGATAGCACAGGATGACGTGACAACGATGAATAAATTTCTTTTTCCATCGATCCACAATATATATTAAAGCACATAAATTACAATCTGAATTCCATTTTTAATTAATAATGGTACACATATATTAAGACAGACTTTAAATACAATAAACCCAACTGGAGTGAAAAATTAGCCGGGGCCAGGAATCGAACCTGGGTCGACAGCATAACGTGCTGTTGCTCTACCGTTAAGTTACCCCTGGCCGATGTCCTAGACTGGCAATTTCTCACTAATAAACCAAGTTGGGGAACGTCACCGTCCATCTATCAGATAGCACAGGATGACGTGACAACGATGAATAAATTTCTTTTTCGATCGATCCACAATATATATTAAAGCACATAAATTAACGTCTGAATTCCATTTTTAATTAATAATGGTACACATATATTAAGACAGACTTTAAATACAATAAACCCAACTGGAGGGAAAAATTAGCCGGGGCCAGGAATCGAACCTGGGTCGACAGCATAACGTGCTGTTGCTCTACTGTTAAGTTACCCCTGGCCGATGTCCTAGCCTGGCAATTTCTCACTAATAAACCAAGTTGGGGAACGTCACCGTCCATCTATCAGATAGCACAGGATGACGTGACAACGATGAATACATTTCTTTTTCCATCGATCCACAATATATATTAAAGCACATAAATTAAAATCTGAATTCCATTTTTAATTAATAATGGTACACATATATTAAGACAGACTTTAAATACAATAAACCCAACTGGAGTGAAAAATTAGCCGGGGACAGGAATCGAACCTGGGTCGACAGCATAACGTGCTGTTGCTCTACTGTTAAGTTACCCCTGGCCGATGTCCTAGCCTGGCAATTTCTCACTAATAAACCAAGTTGGGGAACGTCACCGTCCATCTATCAGATAGCACAGGATGACGTGACAACGATGAATAAATTTCTTTTTCCATCGATCCACAATATATATTAAAGCACATAAATTACAATCTGAATTCCATTTTTAATTAATAATGGTACACATATATTAAGACAGACTTTAAATACAATAAACCCAACTGGAGTGAAAAATTAGCCGGGGCCAGGAATCGAACCTGGGTCGACAGCATAACGTGCTGTTGCTCTACCGTTAAGTTACCCCTGGCCGATGTCCTAGACTGGCAATTTCTCACTAATAAACCAAGTTGGGGAACGTCACCGTCCATCTATCAGATAGCACAGGATGACGTGACAACGATGAATAAATTTCTTTTTCGATCAATCCACAATATATATTAAAGCACATAAATTAACGTCTGAATTCCATTTTTAATTAATAATGGTACACATATATTAAGACAGACTTTAAATACAATAAACCCAACTGGAGTGAAAAATTAGCCGGGACCGGGAATCGAACCTGGGTCGACAGCATAACGTGCTGTTGCTCTACCGTTAAGTTACCCCTGGCCGATGTCCTAGACTGGCAATTTCTCACTAATAAACCAAGTTGGGGAACGTCACCGTCCATCTATCAGATAGCACAGGATGACGTGACAACGATGAATAAATTTCTTTTTCCATCGATCCACAATATATATTAAAGCACATAAATTAACGTCTGAATTCCATTTTTAATTAATAATGGTACACATATATTAAGACAGACTTTAAATACAATAAACCCAACTGGAGTGAAAAATTAGCCGGGGCCAGGAATCGAACCTGGATCGACAGCATAACGTGCTGTTGCTCTAACGTTAAGCTACCCCTGGCCGATGTCCTAGTATGGTAATTTTTCACTAATAAACCAAGTTGGGGAACGTCACCGTCCATCTATCAGATAGCACAGGATGACGTGACAACGATGAATAAATTTCTTTTTCCATCGATCCACAATATATATTAAAGCACATAAATTAAAATCTGAATTCCATTTTTAATTAATAATGGTACACATATATTAAGACAGACTTTAAATACAATAAACCCAACTGGAGTGAAAAATTAGCCGGGGCCAGCAATCGAACCTGGGTCGACAGCATAACGTGCTGTTGCTCTACCGTTAAGCTACCCCTGGCCGATGTCCTAGCCTGGCAATTTCTCACTAATAAACCAAGTTGGGGAACGTCACCGTCCATCTATCAGATAGCACAGGATGACGTGGCAACGATGAATACATTTCTTTTTCCATCGATCCACAATATATATTAAAGCACATAAATTAACGTCTGAATTCCATTTTTAATTAATAATGGTACACATATATTAAGACAGACTTTAAATACAATAAACCCAACTGGAGTGAAAAATTAGCCGGGGCCAGGAATCGAACCTGGGTCGACAGCATAACGTGCTGTTGCTCTACCGTTAAGCTACCCCTGGCCGATGTCCTAGCCTGGCAATTTCTCACTAATAAACCAAGTTGGGGAACGTCACCGTCCAACTATCAGATAGCACAGGATGACGTGACAACGATGAATACATTTCTTTTTCCATCGATCCACAATATATATTAAAGCACATAAATTAAAATCTGAATTCCATTTTTAATTAATAATGGTACACATATATTAAGACAGACTTTAAATACAATAAACCCAACTGGAGTGAAAAATTAGCCGGGGACAGGAATCGAACCTGGGTCGACAGCATAACGTGCTGTTGCTCTACTGTTAAGTTACCCCTGGCCGATGTCCTAGCCTGGCAATTTCTCACTAATAAACCAAGTTGGGGAACGTCACCGTCCATCTATCAGATAGCACAGGATGACGTGACAACGATGAATAAATTTCTTTTTCCATCGATCCACAATATATATTAAAGCACATAAATTACAATCTGAATTCCATTTTTAATTAATAATGGTACACATATATTAAGACAGACTTTAAATACAATAAACCCAACTGGAGTGAAAAATTAGCCGGGGCCAGGAATCGAACCTGGGTCGACAGCATAACGTGCTGTTGCTCTACCGTTAAGTTACCCCTGGCCGATGTCCTAGACTGGCAATTTCTCACTAATAAACCAAGTTGGGGAACGTCACCGTCCATCTATCAGATAGCACAGGATGACGTGACAACGATGAATAAATTTCTTTTTCGATCGATCCACAATATATATTAAAGCACATAAATTAACGTCTGAATTCCATTTTTAATTAATAATGGTACACATATATTAAGACAGACTTTAAATACAATAAACCCAACTGGAGGGAAAAATTAGCCGGGGCCAGGAATCGAACCTGGGTCGACAGCATAACGTGCTGTTGCTCTACTGTTAAGTTACCCCTGGCCGATGTCCTAGCCTGGCAATTTCTCACTAATAAACCAAGTTGGGGAACGTCACCGTCCATCTATCAGATAGCACAGGATGACGTGACAACGATGAATACATTTCTTTTTCCATCGATCCACAATATATATTAAAGCACATAAATTAAAATCTGAATTCCATTTTTAATTAATAATGGTACACATATATTAAGACAGACTTTAAATACAATAAACCCAACTGGAGTGAAAAATTAGCCGGGGCCAGGAATCGAACCTGGGTCGACAGCATAACGTGCTGTTGCTCTACCGTTAAGCTACCCCTGGCCGATGTCCTAGCCTGGCAATTTCTCACTAATAAACCAACTTGGGGAACGTCACCGTCCATCTATCAGATAGCACAGGATGACGTGACGACGATGAATACATTTCTTTTTCCATCGATCCACAATATATATTAAAGCACATAAATTAAAATCTGAATTCCATTTTTAATTAATAATGGTACACATATATTAAGATAGACTTTAAATACAATAAACCCATCTGGAGTGAAAAATTAGCCGGGGCCAGGAATCGAACCTGGGTCGACAGCATAACGTGCTGTTGCTCTACCGTTAAATTACCCCTGGCCGATGTCCTAGACTGGCAATTTCTCACTAATAAACTAAGTTGGGGAACGTCACCGTCCATCTATCAGATAGCACAGGATGACGTGACAACGATGAATAAATTTCTTTTTCCATTGATCCACAATATATATTAAAGCACATAAATTAACGTCTGAATTCCATTTTTAATTAATAATGGTACACGTATATTAAGACAGACTTTAAATACAATAAACCCAACTGGAGTGAAAAATTAACCGGGGCCAGGAATCGAACCTGGGTCGACAGCATAACGTGCTGTTGCTCTACTGTTAAGTTACCCCTGGCCGATGTCCTAGCCTGGCAATTTCTCACTAATAAACCAAGTTGGGGAACGTCACCGTCCATCTATCAGATAGCACAGGATGACGTGACAACGATGAATACATTTCTTTTTCCATCGATCCACAATATATATTAAAGCACTTAAATTAAAATCTGAATTCCATTTTTAATTAATAATGGTACACATATATTAAGACAGACTTTAAATACAATAAACCCAACTGGAGTGAAAAATTAGCCGGGGCCAGGAATCGAACCTGGGTCGACAGCATAACGTGCTGTTGCTCTACCGTTAAGTTACCCCTGGCCGATGTCCTAGACTGGCAATTTCTCACTAATAAACCAAGTTGGGGAACGTCACCGTCCATCTATCAGATAGCACAGGATGACGTGACAACGATGAATAAATTTCTTTTTCCATCGATCCACAATATATATTAAAGCACATAAATTAACGTCTGAATTCCATTTTTAATTAATAATGGTACACATATATTAAGACAGACTTTAAATACAATAAACCCAACTGGAGTGAAAAATTAGCTGGGGCCAGGAATCGAACCTGGGTCGACAGCATAACGTGCTGTTGCTCTAACGTTAAGCTACCCCTGGCCGATGTCCTAGTATGGCAATTTTTCACTAATAAACCAAGTTGGGGAACGTCACCGTCCATCTATCAGATAGCACAGGATGACGTGACAACGATGAATAAATTTCTTTTTCCATCGATCCACAATATATATTAAAGCACATAAATTAAAATCCGAATTCCATTTTTAATTAATAATGGTACACATATATTAAGACAGACTTTAAATACAATAAACCCAACTGGAGTGAAAAATTAGCCGGGACCGGGAATCGAACCTGGGTCGACAGCATAACGTGCTGTTGCTCTACCGTTAAGTTACCCCTGGCCGATGTCCTAGACTGGCAATTTCTCACTAATAAACCAAGTTGGGGAACGTCACCGTCCATCTATCAGATAGCACAGGATGACGTGACAACGATGAATAAATTTCTTTTTCCATCGATCCACAATATATATTAAAGCACATAAATTAACGTCTGAATTCCATTTTTAATTAATAATGGTACACATATATTAAGACAGACTTTAAATACAATAAACCCAACTGGAGTGAAAAATTAGCCGGGGCCAGGAATCGAACCTGGGTCGACAGCATAACGTGCTGTTGCTCTAACGTTAAGCTACCCCTGGCCGATGTCCTAGTATGGCAATTTTTCACTAATAAACCAAGTTGGGGAACGTCACCGTCCATCTATCAGATAGCACAGGATGACGTGACAACGATGAATAAATTTCTTTTTCCATCGATCCACAATATATATTAAAGCACATAAATTAAAATCTGAATTCCATTTTTAATTAATAATGGTACACATATATTAAGACAGACTTTAAATACAATAAACCCAACTGGAGTGAAAAATTAGCCGGGACCGGGAATCGAACCTGGGTCGACAGCATAACGTGCTGTTGCTCTACCGTTAAGCTACCCCTGGCCGATGTCCTAGCCTGGCAATTTCTCACTAATAAACCAAGTTGGGGAACGTCACCGTCCAACTATCAGATAGCACAGGATGACGTGACAACGATGAATACATTTCTTTTTCCATCGATCCACAATATATATTAAAGCACATAAATTAAAATCTGAATTCCATTTTTAATTAATAATGGTACACATATATTAAGACAGACTTTAAATACAATAAACCCAACTGGAGTGAAAAATTAGCCGGGGACAGGAATCGAACCTGGGTCGACAGCATAACGTGCTGTTGCTCTACTGTTAAGTTACCCCTGGCCGATGTCCTAGCCTGGCAATTTCTCACTAATAAACCAAGTTGGGGAACGTCACCGTCCATCTATCAGATAGCACAGGATGACGTGACAACGATGAATAAATTTCTTTTTCCATCGATCCACAATATATATTAAAGCACATAAATTACAATCTGAATTCCATTTTTAATTAATAATGGTACACATATATTAAGACAGACTTTAAATACAATAAACCCAACTGGAGTGAAAAATTAGCCGGGGCCAGGAATCGAACCTGGGTCGACAGCATAACGTGCTGTTGCTCTACCGTTAAGTTACCCCTGGCCGATGTCCTAGACTGGCAATTTCTCACTAATAAACCAAGTTGGGGAACGTCACCGTCCATCTATCAGATAGCACAGGATGACGTGACAACGATGAATAAATTTCTTTTTCGATCGATCCACAATATATATTAAAGCACATAAATTAACGTCTGAATTCCATTTTTAATTAATAATGGTACACATATATTAAGACAGACTTTAAATACAATAAACCCAACTGGAGGGAAAAATTAGCCGGGGCCAGGAATCGAACCTGGGTCGACAGCATAACGTGCTGTTGCTCTACTGTTAAGTTACCCCTGGCCGATGTCCTAGCCTGGCAATTTCTCACTAATAAACCAAGTTGGGGAACGTCACCGTCCATCTATCAGATAGCACAGGATGACGTGACAACGATGAATACATTTCTTTTTCCATCGATCCACAATATATATTAAAGCACATAAATTAAAATCTGAATTCCATTTTTAATTAATAATGGTACACATATATTAAGACAGACTTTAAATACAATAAACCCAACTGGAGTGAAAAATTAGCCGGGGCCAGGAATCGAACCTGGGTCGACAGCATAACGTGCTGTTGCTCTACCGTTAAGCTACCCCTGGCCGATGTCCTAGCCTGGCAATTTCTCACTAATAAACCAACTTGGGGAACGTCACCGTCCATCTATCAGATAGCACAGGATGACGTGACAACGATGAATACATTTCTTTTTCCATCGATCCACAATATATATTAAAGCACATAAATTAAAATCTGAATTCCATTTTTAATTAATAATGGTACACATATATTAAGATAGACTTTAAATACAATAAACCCATCTGGAGTGAAAAATTAGCCGGGGCCAGGAATCGAACCTGGGTCGACAGCATAACGTGCTGTTGCTCTACCGTTAAATTACCCCTGGCCGATGTCCTAGACTGGCAATTTCTCACTAATAAACTAAGTTGGGGAACGTCACCGTCCATCTATCAGATAGCACAGGATGACGTGACAACGATGAATAAATTTCTTTTTCCATTGATCCACAATATATATTAAAGCACATAAATTAACGTCTGAATTCCATTTTTAATTAATAATGGTACACGTATATTAAGACAGACTTTAAATACAATAAACCCAACTGGAGTGAAAAATTAACCGGGGCCAGGAATCGAACCTGGGTCGACAGCATAACGTGCTGTTGCTCTACTGTTAAGTTACCCCTGGCCGATGTCCTAGCCTGGCAATTTCTCACTAATAAACCAAGTTGGGGAACGTCACCGTCCATCTATCAGATAGCACAGGATGACGTGACAACGATGAATACATTTCTTTTTCCATCGATCCACAATATATATTAAAGCACTTAAATTAAAATCTGAATTCCATTTTTAATTAATAATGGTACACATATATTAAGACAGACTTTAAATACAATAAACCCAACTGGAGTGAAAAATTAGCCGGGGCCAGGAATCGAACCTGGGTCGACAGCATAACGTGCTGTTGCTCTACCGTTAAGTTACCCCTGGCCGATGTCCTAGACTGGCAATTTCTCACTAATAAACCAAGTTGGGGAACGTCACCGTCCATCTATCAGATAGCACAGGATGACGTGACAACGATGAATAAATTTCTTTTTCCATCGATCCACAATATATATTAAAGCACATAAATTAACGTCTGAATTCCATTTTTAATTAATAATGGTACACATATATTAAGACAGACTTTAAATACAATAAACCCAACTGGAGTGAAAAATTAGCTGGGGCCAGGAATCGAACCTGGGTCGACAGCATAACGTGCTGTTGCTCTAACGTTAAGCTACCCCTGGCCGATGTCCTAGTATGGCAATTTTTCACTAATAAACCAAGTTGGGGAACGTCACCGTCCATCTATCAGATAGCACAGGATGACGTGACAACGATGAATAAATTTCTTTTTCCATCGATCCACAATATATATTAAAGCACATAAATTAAAATCCGAATTCCATTTTTAATTAATAATGGTACACATATATTAAGACAGACTTTAAATACAATAAACCCAACTGGAGTGAAAAATTAGCCGGGACCGGGAATCGAACCTGGGTCGACAGCATAACGTGCTGTTGCTCTACCGTTAAGTTACCCCTGGCCGATGTCCTAGACTGGCAATTTCTCACTAATAAACCAAGTTGGGGAACGTCACCGTCCATCTATCAGATAGCACAGGATGACGTGACAACGATGAATAAATTTCTTTTTCCATCGATCCACAATATATATTAAAGCACATAAATTAACGTCTGAATTCCATTTTTAATTAATAATGGTACACATATATTAAGACAGACTTTAAATACAATAAACCCAACTGGAGTGAAAAATTAGCCGGGGCCAGGAATCGAACCTGGGTCGACAGCATAACGTGCTGTTGCTCTAACGTTAAGCTACCCCTGGCCGATGTCCTAGTATGGCAATTTTTCACTAATAAACCAAGTTGGGGAACGTCACCGTCCATCTATCAGATAGCACAGGATGACGTGACAACGATGAATAAATTTCTTTTTCCATCGATCCACAATATATATTAAAGCACATAAATTAAAATCTGAATTCCATTTTTAATTAATAATGGTACACATATATTAAGACAGACTTTAAATACAATAAACCCAACTGGAGTGAAAAATTAGCCGGGACCGGGAATCGAACCTGGGTCGACAGCATAACGTGCTGTTGCTCTACCGTTAAGTTACCCCTGGCCGATGTCCTAGACTGGCAATTTCTCACTAATAAACCAAGTTGGGGAACGTCACCGTCCATCTATCAGATAGCACAGGATGACGTGACAACGATGAATAAATTTCTTTTTCCATCGATCCACAATATATATTAAAGCACATAAATTAACGTCTGAATTCCATTTTTAATTAATAATGGTACACATATATTAAGACAGACTTTAAATACAATAAACCCAACTGGAGTGAAAAATTAGCCGGGGCCAGGAATCGAACCTGGGTCGACAGCATAACGTGCTGTTGCTCTAACGTTAAGCTACCCCTGGCCGATGTCCTAGTATGGTAATTTTTCACTAATAAACCAAGTTGGGGAACGTCACCGTCCATCTATCAGATAGCACAGGATGACGTGACAACGATGAATAAATTTCTTTTTCCATCGATCCACAATATATATTAAAGCACATAAATTAAAATCTGAATTCCATTTTTAATTAATAATGGTACACATATATTAAGACAGACTTTAAATACAATAAACCCAACTGGAGTGAAAAATTAGCCGGGGCCAGGAATCGAACCTGGGTCGACAGCATAACGTGCTGTTGCTCTACCGTTAAGTTACCCCTGGCCGATGTCCTAGACTGGCAATTTCTCACTAATAAACCAAGTTGGGGAACGTCACCGTCCATCTATCAGATAGCACAGGATGACGTGACAACGATGAATAAATTTCTTTTTCCATCGATCCACAATATATATTAAAGCACATAAATTAACGTCTGAATTCCATTTTTAATTAATAATGGTACACATATATTAAGACAGACTTTAAATACAATAAACCCAACTGGAGTGAAAAATTAGCCGGGGCCAGGAATCGAACCTGGGTCGACAGCATAACGTGCTGTTGCTCTACTGTTAAGTTACCCCTGGCCGATGTCCTAGCCTGGCAATTTCTCACTAATAAACCAAGTTGGGGAACGTCACCGTCCATCTATCAGATAGCACAGGATGACGTGACAACGATGAATACATTTCTTTTTCCATCGATCCACAATATATATTAAAGCACATAAATTAAAATCTGAATTCCATTTTTAATTAATAATGGTACACATATATTAAGACAGACTTTAAATACAATAAACCCAACTGGAGTGAAAAATTAGCCGGGGCCAGGAATCGAACCTGGGTCGAGAGCATAACGTGCTGTTGCTCTACCGTTAAGCTACCCCTGGCCGATGTCCTAGCCTGGTAATTTCTCACTAATAAACCAACTTGGGGAACGTCACCGTCCATCTATCAGATAGCACAGGATGACGTGACAACGATGAATACATTTCTTTTTCCATCGATCCACAATATATATTAAAGCACATAAATTAAAATCTGAATTCCATTTTTAATTAATAATGGTACACATATATTAAGATAGACTTTAAATACAATAAACCCAACTGGAGTGAAAAATTAGCCGGGGCCAGGAATCGAACCTGGGTCGACAGCATAACGTGCTGTTGCTCTACCGTTAAATTACCCCTGGCCGATGTCCTAGACTGGCAATTTCTCACTAATAAACTAAGTTGGGGAACGTCACCGTCCATCTATCAGATAGCACAGGATGACGTGACAACGATGAATAAATTTCTTTTTCCATTGATCCACAATATATATTAAAGCACATAAATTAACGTCTGAATTCCATTGTTAATTAATAATGGTACACATATATTAAGACAGACTTTAAATACAATAAACCCAACTGGAGTGAAAAATTAACCGGGGCCAGGAATCGAACCTGGGTCGACAGCATAACGTGCTGTTGCTCTACTGTTAAGTTACCCCTGGCCGATGTCCTAGCCTGGCAATTTCTCACTAATAAACCAAGTTGGGGAACGTCACCGTCCATCTATCAGATAGCACAGGATGACGTGACAACGATGAATACATTTCTTTTTCCATCGATCCACAATATATATTAAAGCACTTAAATTAAAATCTGAATTCCATTTTTAATTAATAATGGTACACATATATTAAGACAGACTTTAAATACAATAAACCCAACTGGAGTGAAAAATTAGCCGGGGCCAGGAATCGAACCTGGGTCGACAGCATAACGTGCTGTTGCTCTACCGTTAAGTTACCCCTGGCCGATGTCCTAGACTGGCAATTTCTCACTAATAAACCAAGTTGGGGAACGTCACCGTCCATCTATCAGATAGCACAGGATGACGTGACAACGATGAATAAATTTCTTTTTCCATCGATCCACAATATATATTAAAGCACATAAATTAACGTCTGAATTCCATTTTTAATTAATAATGGTACACATATATTAAGACAGACTTTAAATACAATAAACCCAACTGGAGTGAAAAATTAGCCGGGGCCAGGAATCGAACCTGGGTCGACAGCATAACGTGCTGTTGCTCTAACGTTAAGCTACCCCTGGCCGATGTCCTAGTATGGCAATTTTTCACTAATAAACCAAGTTGGGGAACGTCACCGTCCATCTATCAGATAGCACAGGATGACGTGACAACGATGAATAAATTTCTTTTTCCATCGATCCACAATATATATTAAAGCACATAAATTAAAATCTGAATTCCATTTTTAATTAATAATGGTACACATATATTAAGACAGACTTTAAATACAATAAACCCAACTGGAGTGAAAAATTAGCCGGGACCGGGAATCGAACCTGGGTCGACAGCATAACGTGCTGTTGCTCTACCGTTAAGTTACCCCTGGCCGATGTCCTAGACTGGCAATTTCTCACTAATAAACCAAGTTGGGGAACGTCACCGTCCATCTATCAGATAGCACAGGATGACGTGACAACGATGAATAAATTTCTTTTTCCATCGATCCACAATATATATTAAAGCACATAAATTAACGTCTGAATTCCATTTTTAATTAATAATGGTACACATATATTAAGACAGACTTTAAATACAATAAACCCAACTGGAGTGAAAAATTAGCCGGGGCCAGGAATCGAACCTGGGTCGACAGCATAACGTGCTGTTGCTCTAACGTTAAGCTACCCCTGGCCGATGTCCTAGTATGGTAATTTTTCACTAATAAACCAAGTTGGGGAACGTCACCGTCCATCTATCAGATAGCACAGGATGACGTGACAACGATGAATAAATTTCTTTTTCCATCGATCCACAATATATATTAAAGCACATAAATTAACGTCTGAATTCCATTTTTAATTAATAATGGTACACATATATTAAGACAGACTTTAAATACAATAAACCCAACTGGAGTGAAAAATTAGCCGGGGACAGGAATCGAACCTGGGTCGACAGCATAACGTGCTGTTGCTCTACTGTTAAGTTACCCCTGGCCGATGTCCTAGCCTGGCAATTTCTCACTAATAAACCAAGTTGGGGAACGTCACCGTCCATCTATCAGATAGCACAGGATGACGTGACAACGATGAATACATTTCTTTTTCCATCGATCCACAATATATATTAAAGCACATAAATTAACGTCTGAATTCCATTTTTAATTAATAATGGTACACATATATTAAGACAGACTTTAAATACAATAAACCCAACTGGAGTGAAAAATTAGCCGGGGCCAGGAATCGAACCTGGGTCGACAGCATAACGTGCTGTTGCTCTAACGTTAAGCTACCCCTGGCCGATGTCCTAGTATGGCAATTTTTCACTAATAAACCAAGTTGGGGAACGTCACCGTCCATCTATCAGATAGCACAGGATGACGTGACAACGATGAATAAATTTCTTTTTCCATCGATCCACAATATATATTAAAGCACATAAATTAAAATCTGAATTCCATTTTTAATTAATAATGGTACACATATATTAAGACAGACTTTAAATACAATAAACCCAACTGGAGTGAAAAATTAGCCGGGACCGGGAATCGAACCTGGGTCGACAGCATAACGTGCTGTTGCTCTACCGTTAAGTTACCCCTGGCCGATGTCCTAGACTGGCAATTTCTCACTAATAAACCAAGTTGGGGAACGTCACCGTCCATCTATCAGATAGCACAGGATGACGTGACAACGATGAATAAATTTCTTTTTCCATCGATCCACAATATATATTAAAGCACATAAATTAACGTCTGAATTCCATTTTTAATTAATAATGGTACACATATATTAAGACAGACTTTAAATACAATAAACCCAACTGGAGTGAAAAATTAGCCGGGGCCAGGAATCGAACCTGGGTCGACAGCATAACGTGCTGTTGCTCTAACGTTAAGCTACCCCTGGCCGATGTCCTAGTATGGTAATTTTTCACTAATAAACCAAGTTGGGGAACGTCACCGTCCATCTATCAGATAGCACAGGATGACGTGACAACGATGAATAAATTTCTTTTTCCATCGATCCACAATATATATTAAAGCACATAAATTAAAATCTGAATTCCATTTTTAATTAATAATGGTACACATATATTAAGACAGACTTTAAATACAATAAACCCAACTGGAGTGAAAAATTAGCCGGGGCCAGGAATCGAACCTGGGTCGACAGCATAACGTGCTGTTGCTCTACCGTTAAGTTACCCCTGGCCGATGTCCTAGACTGGCAATTTCTCACTAATAAACCAAGTTGGGGAACGTCACCGTCCATCTATCAGATAGCACAGGATGACGTGACAACGATGAATAAATTTCTTTTTCCATCGATCCACAATATATATTAAAGCACATAAATTAACGTCTGAATTCCATTTTTAATTAATAATGGTACACATATATTAAGACAGACTTTAAATACAATAAACCCAACTGGAGTGAAAAATTAGCCGGGGCGAGGAATCGAACCTGGGTCGACAGCATAACGTGCTGTTGCTCTACTGTTAAGTTACCCCTGGCCGATGTCCTAGCCTGGCAATTTCTCACTAATAAACCAAGTTGGGGAACGTCACCGTCCATCTATCAGATAGCACAGGATGACGTGACAACGATGAATACATTTCTTTTTCCATCGATCCACAATATATATTAAAGCACATAAATTAAAATCTGAATTCCATTTTTAATTAATAATGGTACACATATATTAAGACAGACTTTAAATACAATAAACCCAACTGGAGTGAAAAATTAGCCGGGGCCAGGAATCGAACCTGGGTCGAGAGCATAACGTGCTGTTGCTCTACCGTTAAGCTACCCCTGGCCGATGTCCTAGCCTGGCAATTTCTCACTAATAAACCAACTTGGGGAACGTCACCGTCCATCTATCAGATAGCACAGGATGACGTGACAACGATGAATACATTTCTTTTTCCATCGATCCACAATATATATTAAAGCACATAAATTAAAATCTGAATTCCATTTTTAATTAATAATGGTACACATATATTAAGATAGACTTTAAATACAATAAACCCAACTGGAGTGAAAAATTAGCCGGGGCCAGGAATCGAACCTGGGTCGACAGCATAACGTGCTGTTGCTCTACCGTTAAATTACCCCTGGCCGATGTCCTAGACTGGCAATTTCTCACTAATAAACTAAGTTGGGGAACGTCACCGTCCATCTATCAGATAGCACAGGTTGGTTGGTTGGTTGGTTGTATTTATGACGGCCAATTATCTGCACGGGGGATATAGGCCCAGGGGGGAGTGCCCTTCGTGGGGGTCTTTCTAAGGGAACCTAACCCGTATTAACGCTTGGAAATCCAAGGTTCGAAGAAAACCACGAAAACTCCGAACGATTAGGCCGACGGGCGCGATTGGGATCGAACCCAGCACCTCCCGTCTACCAGATTCGAGAGCAGAACCTCTCAGCCACTGGTGGGGCCAGATAGCACAGGATGACGTGACAACGATGAATAAATTTCTTTTTCCATTGATCCACAATATATATTAAAGCACATAAATTAACGTCTGAATTCCATTTTTAATTAATAATGGTACACATATATTAAGACAGACTTTAAATACAATAAACCCAACTGGAGTGAAAAATTAACCGGGGCCAGGAATCGAACCTGGGTCGACAGCATAACGTGCTGTTGCTCTACTGTTAAGTTACCCCTGGCCGATGTCCTAGCCTGGCAATTTCTCACTAATAAACCAAGTTGGGGAACGTCACCGTCCATCTATCAGATAGCACAGGATGACGTGACAACGATGAATACATTTCTTTTTCCATCGATCCACAATATATATTAAAGCACTTAAATTAAAATCTGAATTCCATTTTTAATTAATAATGGTACACATATATTAAGACAGACTTTAAATACAATAAACCCAACTGGAGTGAAAAATTAGCCGGGGCCAGGAATCGAACCTGGGTCGACAGCATAACGTGCTGTTGCTCTACCGTTAAGTTACCCCTGGCCGATGTCCTAGACTGGCAATTTCTCACTAATAAACCAAGTTGGGGAACGTCACCGTCCATCTATCAGATAGCACAGGATGACGTGACAACGATGAATAAATTTCTTTTTCCATCGATCCACAATATATATTAAAGCACATAAATTAACGTCTGAATTCCATTTTTAATTAATAATGGTACACATATATTAAGACAGACTTTAAATACAATAAACCCAACTGGAGTGAAAAATTAGCCGGGGCCAGGAATCGAACCTGGGTCGACAGCATAACGTGCTGTTGCTCTAACGTTAAGCTACCCCTGGCCGATGTCCTAGTATGGCAATTTTTCACTAATAAACCAAGTTGGGGAACGTCACCGTCCATCTATCAGATAGCACAGGATGACGTGACAACGATGAATAAATTTCTTTTTCCATCGATCCACAATATATATTAAAGCACATAAATTAAAATCTGAATTCCATTTTTAATTAATAATGGTACACATATATTAAGACAGACTTTAAATACAATAAACCCAATTGGAGTGAAAAATTAGCCGGGGCCAGGAATCGAACCTGGGTCGACAGCATAACGTGCTGTTGCTCTACCGTTAAGCTACCCCTGGCCGATGTCCTAGCCTGGCAATTTCTCACTAATAAACCAAGTTGGGGAACGTCACCGTCCATCTATCAGATAGCACAGGATGACGTGACAACGATGAATACATTTCTTTTTCCATCGATCCACAATATATATTAAAGCACATAAATTAAAATCTGAATTACATTTTTAATTAATAATGGTACACATATATTAAGACAGACTTTAAATACAATAAACCCAACTGGAGTGAAAAATTAGCCGGGGACAGGAATCGAACCTGGGTCGACAGCATAACGTGCTGTTGCTCTACTGTTAAGTTACCCCTGGCCGATGTCCTAGCCTGGCAATTTCTCACTAATAAACCAAGTTGGGGAACGTCACCGTCCATCTATCAGATAGCACAGGATGACGTGACAACGATGAATAAATTTCTTTTTCCATCGATCCACAATATATATTAAAGCACATAAATTAAAATCTGAATTCCATTTTTAATTAATATTGGTACACATATATTAAGACAGACTTTAAATACAATAAACCCAACTGGAGTGAAAAATTAGCCGGGGCCAGGAATCGAACCTGGGTCGACAGCATAACGTGCTGTTGCTCTACCGTTAAGTTACCCCTGGCCGATGTCCTAGACTGGCAATTTCTCACTAATAAACCAAGTTGGGGAACGTCACCGTCCATCTATCAGATAGCACAGGATGACGTGACAACGATGAATAAATTTCTTTTTCCATCGATCCACAATATATATTAAAGCACATAAATTAACGTCTGAATTCCATTTTTAATTAATAATGGTACACATATATTAAGACAGACTTTAAATACAATAAACCCAACTGGAGTGAAAAATTAGCCGGGGCCAGGAATCGAACCTGGGTCGACAGCATAACGTGCTGTTGCTCTACTGTTAAGTTACCCCTGGCCGATGTCCTAGCCTGGCAATTTCTCACTAATAAACCAAGTTGGGGAACGTCACCGTCCATCTATCAGATAGCACAGGATGACGTGACAACGATGAATACATTTCTTTTTCCATCGATCCACAATATATATTAAAGCACATAAATTAAAATCTGAATTCCATTTTTAATTAATAATGGTACACATATATTAAGACAGACTTTAAATACAATAAACCCAACTGGAGTGAAAAATTAGCCGGGGCCAGGAATCGAACCTGGGTCGACAGCATAACGTGCTGTTGCTCTACCGTTAAGCTACCCCTGGCCGATGTCCTAGCCTGGCAATTTCTCACTAATAAACCAACTTGGGGAACGTCACCGTCCATCTATCAGATAGCACAGGATGACGTGACAACGATGAATAAATTTCTTTTTCCATCGATCCACAATATATATTAAAGCACATAAATTAAAATCTGAATTCCATTTTTAATTAATAATGGTACACATATATTAAGATAGACTTTAAATACAATAAACCCAACTGGAGTGAAAAATTAGCCGGGGCCAGGAATCGAACCTGGGTCGACAGCATAACGTGCTGTTGCTCTACCGTTAAGTTACCCCTGGCCGATGTCCTAGACTGGCAATTTTTCACTAATAAACCAAGTTGGGGAACGTCACCGTCCATCTATCAGTTAGCACAGGATGACGTGACAACGATGAATAAATTTCTTTTTCCATCGATCCACAATATATATTAAAGCACATAAATTAAAATCTGAATTCCATTTTTAATTAATAATGGTACACATATATTAAGACAGACTTTAAATACAATAAACCCAACTGGAGTGAAAAATTAGCCGGGGCCAGCAATCGAACCTGGGTCGACAGCATAACGTGCTGTTGCTCTACCGTTAAGCTACCCCTGGCCGATGTCCTAGCCTGGCAATTTCTCACTAATAAACCAAGTTGGGGAACGTCACCGTCCATCTATCAGATAGCACAGGATGACGTGACAACGATGAATACATTTCTTTTTCCATCGATCCACAATATATATTAAAGCACATAAATTAACGTCTGAATTCCATTTTTAATTAATAATGGTACACATATATTAAGACAGACTTTAAATACAATAAATCCAACTGGAGTGAAAAATTAGCCGGAACCAGGAATCGAACCTGGGTCGACAGCATAACGTGCTGTTGCTCTACCGTTAAGCTACCCCTGGCCGATGTCCTAGCCTGGCAATTTCTCACTAATAAACCAAGTTTGGGAACGTCACCGTCCATCTATCAGATAGCACAGGATGACGTGACAACGATGAATAAATTTCTTTTTCCACCGATCCACAATATATATTTAAAGCACATAAAATAACGTCTGAATTCCATTTTTAATTAATAATGGTACACATATATTAAGACAGACTTTAAATACAATAAACCCAACTGGAGTGACTGGAGTGAAAAATCCTGGCCCCGGCTAATTTTTCACTCCAGTTGGGTTTATTGTATTTAAAGTCTGTCTTAATATATGTGTACCATTATTAATTAAAAATGGAATTCAAACGTTAATTTATGTGCTTTAATATGCGAAATTAGTATATGTATTTTCATTGCATTCGAACATATTTTTTTCAAAAAGAAAAGAAAAATACGGATGATTTACATGACGTAGGATGATGAGCTTGGAGAAGCTTTAAAGTACAGTAGAACCTCTTTTATCCGAAACTTTTTTAACCGAAACTCTCGGTTAACCGAAATCTATTTTTAAAGCTTTTTTTTATTTTTATTTTTTATTTATTTTATTTATTTTTTTTTTAACGGCAAAATCACATTACCACATCCCTTGTATGCAAAATCCATTTTGAAAGCTTTTTTTTTTGTTTACTATCATATTCCTTGTATACAAGCTGTTCTTACCGAACTACGATTACATATAAATATTTTCGATCCCCTTTTAGAGTTCCTTTGAATTTAACTTAAGCTCCCGTAAGCTGCGAAGTGGAACGAAGAAAACTAACAAATTAGCAATTCTGAAGCTTTTGAATATTTTGCAAAAGGTTTGGCATGGCTGGAGCAGCTGAAAGACTGTGATATTGGTGAACTAATAACATTAAAAAACTCCGTGACAGAGTTTCAAAGCAAAGGCAATCGGAACTGCTACAAACAAAACATTTCTTCAAACCCTTGTGATATATGTAAAAGTTGCTCAATTTCAAAATTAAAATTCAGGCAATTTATTCTTGTTTCTATTTTTCTATTGCTTTATTTTTATTAAGCACTTGTTACCATAATAAGAAATATTGCATATATTTCTCCTTAAATCTTAATTCTGAAGAATTCTCGATTATCCGAAAATTTCGATTTTCCGAAAGATGGTCGGTCCCAATTACTTCGGATAATCGAGGTTCTACTGTAGTGAGAAGTTTTAAATAAAATGTATATTTTTAACTTGTAACATCTTTTTCACTATTTTAGTCGTCTTTTAAGTAAGACAGTGAACTTTTTAAAGTTCACATTACATATTTTATGTTTGAATCAAGGTGATGAAAAATGGCGTTTCGTCTTATGATTTTATTTGAAAAGAAAAATGTTTGAAATTTCATATTGACAGGGATTTTTAAACTTGCGAAAAGCAAAATATATTAACTTACATTAATTGTTTTAACATATCTTTAATTTTTTTAAACATATGAATACACATTTTTTAAGCTTTGTATTAAAAATATTAATTAATTTTTATCAATTTATTTTTAATCACGTAAATGTTATAATTATTAGCTATATTATAAAGGACAAACGTGTCCGTGCGTAACGCTGACGTCATTTTGAAGGTGGCAACAGCAGAGGATTAAATTTAACTTTGATGAACTTTTATTGCAATTCTTTAAGCTTCTAAATATAGCACATTTTCAACTTTTACACCATCGAATGGGGGGAAAAGGGTACTTTGAAATGCAATTTTTTTGGAATACTATATCGCAATTTACTCAATTTTTATTGTATTTAAATTAATTTTCAAGCATGATTTTTTTTTAAATGTATCTCCATCGCGTGCAGACGATTGCGAAAGATAAATCCGCTGGTATTGATATCAATATAAATAGCTCATTCTTTGATTCTAGCTTATATTCCATAACTAAATTAAAACATTCATCAGTCAATAAATACAGCAATAAAATATAAATAAAACACAAATTTAAGAGATGTAATCGAATTTCGCGCTTAAACCACTGAAATGACTAGAATCGAAAAGGCTGATTGCAAATAGCGATCTTTGGATATTTCTCCGGCTGTTAACTCCTGACGTGAAGCCAATATTAGACCATCGCTTTTAATACGCTTCAAAACTTTATTTGAACGCGTTATAGCTATTTTTCATATAAATATGATTTTCAATATTGTTAGTGGGCATTCTAAAAAATATATTAAATGTAAAAAATGTAATAGAATTATAAAAAAAAAAAAAAAAAAAAAAAAAAAAAAAAAAAAAAAAATAGACCCGTGCGCGGTTTTTTCACCGCATACTTTGAGATTATTTGCTGATACTTTTTCATTATTTTTTGATTAACTTTCATTATTTTTATCCAAAAACGTGGTTTAACGACATATGTGTACAAGGGTAGGCTGATAAGTAATGCACACAAGCTTGTAGAGCGCAAACGAAATGACTTTCTGAAGCGCGCCCGGTAGCATGTGGAAGTAACACCCCCATACACATATTCAGATTTAAAGTCGTTGAATTCATCCAGTGTGTTTTGAGAAGCGGAAGTGTGGAGACGTGTTCTAGTGCTATGTCAACGCATCTTAAACAGCGTGCTGTTATCGAATTTTTAACTGCTGAAAAAGTGACTCCTGCTGAGATTCATCGTCGTTTAAAGGCTGTTTATGGTGACGATGCTGTTGATAAGTCTACTGTAAATCGATAGGCAAGAAAATTTTGTGATTACGAGCACAGAAAAGCCATAATTGTTAATAGAAAATGTAGCTGACGTCCCATCACGGCACAAACGATAAACATTGCAAATTCATCGTCTAATTGGTTCATAATGACTAGCGAATCACTCAAAAGCGTATCGCAAACCATATTAGAATCCAAGGAAGTGTTGCCTTCATTACTGAACAATTGGGATACTGTAAAATCCGCAACTGCAAGAGCTCTGCGAAACCTGAAGTTTGAACCGATTCCACACCCTTCTTACTCCCCCGATCTTGCGCCTCACGATTTTTATTTTTTTTCCTCTACTCAAGGGAGATCTCAAGGGTAATCATTACACCTCGGACAATGAAGTGAAGGCAGCTGTCAAATCCTGGATTCGAGAAAAGCCGGAAGAATTTTTCAGTGACGAAATAAAAAAACTTGTTATACGTTGGGAGAAATGTGTTAGCCTTAACGGTGAGTATGTTGAAAAACAAATATATGATTTTGAAGCTTAAGAATTGTAGTTTAATGTACTTTTTGCCTGATCTTGCTATTTATTTTTATTCGTGTTCTACAACCATGTGTGTATATTTTTTTCAGCCTACACTTCAAAAGCCGCTTGCAAACCTTTTCTAAAAACACCTCATTCATCGCTGTGCCTTTAGTATGTGAAGAGATAAAGATGTTAACATCAGAAATAACATACACGATGGTTTTTCACCTACATTGTGTAATCCGAGAAGCCTAGGGTTTATCCCCTTGTTATTTTAAAGGAATGAAATTATTTACAAAAATAAAATGTGTATACATCTAAATACAATGTATTTGAAAAAGACAGGTTCATTTGTGGAAAGTTGTATTTTAGTATATCCGTTATGGTTGAAAAAAAAATCTTTAAAAGAGCATTCTTAACTGTAGCAAAGATTTCTCAGATTTTTATTTTAATTGGTAAAAAAGTAAACATTTCCTTTTGATAATCGTTTACCATTTTAATTAATTAATTTTTCCTTACAGATCACTGCCTGATAAATAAAAACATTTGCCCTGCAGTAAATTATCTTTGACAAAGCTACAAACTTCTAAGTTGCGGCATTATTTCAAATAGAATATTACTTTGCTTTTTAATCTTCATTTAGGGATTAGTGTTGCGAATAATTAATTTCAGGTTATTTAAAAACCTATCTTTGTGTGCTAAAAATAATTCCAAATTTTTCTTTCAACAAAAAAAAAAAAAAAAAAAAAAAAAAAATACTTTTTAAAAAGATCTGATTTTTCATTAAAAATGAAACAGTATATTTTGAAAAGGAATTATATCTAAAGAAAATCTTATATTTAGATCATTTACTTAAGCAGTTTTAAAAATTGGGGTTAAAAAAATAATTATATACAAATAATTACGCACGCCATTTTTATTCAATTGTATCAAACCTGTTGAGTTTCTTTCAAATAGTATATTGATAATCAGTATTTTGCTACCAAAGAAATACAACAAAATATAATAATACATATTTAGTTTTTTATGAGATTTTAACTTTTTTTTTATAAAAATCTAAGTATCAGTAAATCGAAGTTAATGTTTAAAAACACCAATTAATTAAATTTTACATAGATAAATGCAAAAATATTAAATAAAAGTAGTATCTTAAAATAACTAAAAGCTAGTAATTAAATATAAAAATAAGCTTAAAAAAAATTTTTTTTTCGAAAAAATAATGTAACTTATAAATATCGATTCAGAATGTAACTATAAAACGTTTAATTCGGTAGATAACGGTATTCCTAGGTAACGGTAGATTCCTAGAAACTTCAAATATGCTAATCTAAAATTTACAGCTCCTTCTATCAAATAGTTCATGAGTTATTCTTTATAAAATATCGCATTGCACAATATGTTTTGCATTTTTACAGATAAGTTTAACATCAGGAAAAATTTAACATCCAAATCTTAAACCTTTTTTAATTCCTAACTACTTGGCGGCCCCACCAGTGGTCGAGAGGTTCTGCTCTCGAAGCTGGTAGACGGGAAGTGCTGGGTTCGATCCCAATCGCGCCCGTCGGCCTAATCGTTCGGAGTTTTCGTGGTTTTCTTCGAGCCGTGGATCTTCCATGCGTTAATACGGATTAGGTTCCCTTAGAAAGACCCCCACGGAGGGCACTCCCCCCGGACCTATATCCCCCGTGTAGATAATTGGCCGTCAAAAATCAACCCAACCCAACCCTAACTACTTGGCCGAATGACTTCTCCTTTGCATCCTAAGGTAAAGGTTATCGAATATTTCAAATATAATATCAAAATTAAATGTTCGTATTGAAAATTTTAGAGTTTGGTTCTATTTTAGTAAGAAAACAACCCTCTAAGCTTTTCTTTTAAACATAAATTGAAAGACGACACGATTTCCAATTGGAAAGCTATTTCTGTTTTCCATCTTTTCCTTTCTATTTAGATGCCTTCGTAATTATTACAAATACGTAGACCTATAGTCATCGTATGATCCGTCAGTCTGTCTGTCCACCTGTCCGCATATAATAGCGTAAAAACTACCCAACCGAATGGTTTGAAATTTAAAATCTACAATCATTGCATAATTTTGTTGAGTCCACTTCAAATTCTAAATCGAATCAAAACTTAAAAAGTTATTTATAAAAGTTTTCTTCATTCTATTAAATTCTATCATACGTCATTAATTCAATGATATCCATGATAGGTAATGATTCTAAGTTGCCATAGTGGTGGCGTCCAATTTAAAATGGAGTCCTATTATTTCCGTATACTAAATTCAATATTTATAATCGTAATAAATTTTGTACTCATGCATTTTTGCATAAGAGTGCAACAGCTATGGCACCAAGATCCGAATATTTATAAAATTAGTTATAGTACGAATGCACCTCATTTGCCATGTTTGACGTACAATTTCCAACTTGTTCTTTTTGCTTACTGTACATTTTAAAATGATAGTTTTATCCATGGATTGGGAAAATTTCATGAAAAACGATCTTTTCATAAAAGAAATTATCTAAAAAGCCTTCATTGGAATTAGAAATAATTAACGCAACGATTTCGAGGATTTTATTTTCAGCTTTAAACATTAAACGTGCGCTTTGGAGTTTCTTTTTCCTTATAATTAATTAATTATTCAGTTTTAGATTAATTCTCATTAAGAAACTGTATTCCCTTCATTAATTTTTCTTTAATGAGCTTACAAACTTCCCTATTGCGGCATTATTGCAATTAGAAGATTATTTTTCTTTTAATCTGCATGCACGTGATTAGTTCTATGTATAATTAATTTCAGATCTTTTCAGAAATGTTTTGATGCGCAGAGAATTTGTTATTTTTCTGTTCAATATATATGCAGTCAGTGTAAAATCTTTAAGGACAGCAAAAAATATTGATTTTTTGATAAATTTGAAAATAAGTTTACAATAAAATGCATCATAAAGTTGAAAAGCTAATAAAAATACCAACAAAATTCATCTGTAAATATTTTATTACAAAAATAAAGTAACTGTACAAAAAAAACACTGTTTCTGCCTGCATAAAAACTTTAAAGACAGCAAAATGACAATAACACATAAACGAAGAAATAGATATTTAATATATTATGCACCCATCATTGCGTTTAAGGACTGCAAATATTCTATCTTTCATGTGTTTTATTAATTTTTGGCGCAGTTCGGAACTGGTTTTGTACCATTCATTTTCAATCATATATCAGAGTTCTGAAGCTGAATATAAAAGTCTTCTATTTTTATAAACTCGTCTTGCTAGATCTTCCCATAAGTTCTCGATAGGCTTTAGATCAGGACTGCTTGGTGGCCATTGCAAAACTTCAATATTTTTCTTCTGGAACCAGAGTTTTGTCTCACGGGTTGCGTGGATGGGCACATTATTTTGCTGATAAATCCATTTTTCTACTGCCAGAAGTTTTGCAACAGGTGAAAAATTGTCAGAAAGAGTATTTAGATATGCCTTTGATTTAACTTTTCTGGAAAAAAAAAATGCAAGTGAGCCCACGCCGTTGAACAAAAAGCAGCCACGTGTCAAAATGGATCCGCCATACCTAACTGATGTTTTGAGAAAATTTCTTTTTCTTTTCTTAAATCATGCCAATAATATGTCCAGTAATCAAGACCATCTTTCATATGAAAATAATCTCTAACCATTTGTCGTTCTGTGTCATCACGTGTCTTGCAAACTGTAAATGCTGGGTTTTGTGGTTAGTTTGTAAAATGGGGTTTGCACAATTTCTGTGTTTTGGAAATTCCCAGATCGATTAATTGTATTGCAGATTGCTTTTTTGCGCACTTTGAGCCCAGTCGTTTCCAAAATTTCTTTACTTGAGTTATTTTTCAGTTGTTGCTAACTTTAAAACTCTTCTTTCATCTCTGGGTGACAAGGTTTTTGGTCTGTCTCCAGCGGTTTTTTACCCATACTTGTCTTTTAACCTTAAAAAAATGGTTGATCACGGTTTTAGATCTATACTATCTTTTCTACGATAGACCTACAACTCATTCCTGACAGTGCAAAATATTCAAAAGCACCTTTTTCATATTCAGTCAGTTTATTTGCTTTTGGCATTATATTATAAAATTAATAAAACTCTTAATAGAAACGTCAGAAAAATCACTATACAGAAAAGTTGTTAACGTACAAATGAATAATAATTATACGTAATATTTCTATAAAAATAATAATAGTCCTTAATGTTTTTACACAGCCAAAAAAAAAAAAACGTTTGTTTGCATAATTATTATTTTTTCGCAATAAAAAGCTCACAGATACATTTTAATGACTTTTATATTACTATTTCCATTTTATGATCAACACTAAATTACCATTTCAATTATCGCATTTTAAATTCCTCAAAATTTTTACAATTTTTGGCTGTCCTTAAACTTTTTACACGCACTGTTTACATAGGCTTTAGCGCATGAATAAGTTTTTTCAATAGAGAAAAGTTTTCGGTAGAGAAAAATAATAATCTCTTCGGAGATATATTGTCCAAATTTTCTATACAATTGAATAAAAATTTATGTTCCGATTATTTATTTGAATATATATATATATATATATATATATATATATCTGTACCTTGGAACAAAAAGGGCCAATGTCCAAAATTGAGAAATTTGAGTTAAATGCTTGAATGAATTCAGGATGCGATATATAAAGTAATTGTTAAAAGGTCCAAAGTACTCCCAATATTAGATCATTGAAAACAAAATATTTTGTCGTGGCCAATGTTACTTACTGTTGATGTAAAAGTGGCCAATTTAAAATGTAAAAAAAACAAACTAAAACAATGTAACATTAGATTGTAGTGAGAAAAACATTACTGAATTGAAAGGTACAACTTTGAAAAATAATAGTACAGAAATCGTCGAGAGATTCTTAAAATTCCTCAAACTTAAATTGGGTGTCCTGCCATTTGAGAAAAATGGACATAGGCCCTTTTTGTTCCAAGGTACAGATATATATATATATATATATATATCGCGTTCCCATAAACACTTTGTAAATCTAAGGAGAAAAATCAAAAATAAATAAAATTTTCATAAATTTTCATATGAAAAATTTTTTATTGATATTTTTAAGATACTTCGGACAGAAATCCCCGAAAGATAAACCACCAAAATGTCATTAAGAAAAAAAAATCCCTGTATACAATTAAAGAGTCTTCCTATTCTAAATAAAATTAATTAACGCTGCTACCGCTGCCGTAAATGAATTTTTTGTGACCGGAGGCCTTTCTTCGCTAATATTAAGAAAACTATTGCATACAAAGACATGAAAATTGTTAGTATTATAGAGAAATGTTTGATAAAAACGCTGAAGCAGACAGTTTTTAAATCAATGCATTATTTCAAGAGTTATTTAATGTTGAAGTCAGTCAAAATAATTCCATTAAAAAAGGTTTATCGAACAAAAACTATAGGAATTTAATAATTTTTTGTAGGGATTATAATTCACAACACAGCGGCGTGCAGACTGTTCTTATTTATTAATTTGACTAATTTTTTGAGGTTTTTTTTCAATCTTGTATTAAGTTTTTCATAATTTTTATACCTGTTTTTTTTTATTATTATTATTATTAATGTCAATTTTAAAACAGCGCAAAGAATTATATTTCCTCTCAAATAAAAATGTACTTACCCGTGACTATTAAAAACAGAATTGAAACTTTAAAATAATAATTAAATGATCACGTGTTAAACGCGGAAATAGGGAAAATTACGTCATAAAAATTTTATTTGCACGTGAATATTTTAAAAAATAAGAAAAATCTTAAAATAATTGAATTATTACATGCGAAACGCATTTAATGGGCACAATTACTTCACATAAAAAATACGGAAGTATTAAATATCGTCATATGTAAAATCCTTAAAATAATTAAATTAATATGCGCGAAAATCTTTTAATGGTGAAAATTAGGTCATGTTTAAAAAACTTCAATAATAATGTTCCCAAACACTTCTAAATTGAATAATATATTTACATGTAAATCTTAAAAGTAAGCAAAAAAAAATTTTTTTTTAATTATTACATACGAAACACATTTAATGGTGAAAATTACATCATATATTAAAACTATACATTTAAAACGATTTTCTTATAGACAATATTCATGTGATGTCACATTGAGAATCACATGGTGTAAAAGTAGATGAGCTAGCTAACTTATATTTTAGCACTTGATGCAGCATATATATGTTATAAAAAAAAGGAGAGATATGAAGTCGTTCTTGCGATGATCGATGAAAGTAGATGAAAGAGGAGTGGCAGTAGTGTAATAAAATGAATAGAATGATGGGGAGGAAAAAACACTAGGAGCTAGGATGCTAGGTCAGCAATGATAGAAGAAAACAGCATTTTGACATTGTCGTAGAATTATATTGTCACAAGCAGTCGTCCATCCGAAATCTGATAACATGTTTGCAGTCTCGTCGTGGCTGGGTAAGGAAATGGATTAACCCCTTGAGAGGCAAGCAATTGCATTTGCGTAATGCTGAATTCCCACCGGAAATTTAGAAAAAACTTATTTCAAAATAAGGAAAAGCAATTTTACTCTTTTTTACACCAAAGTTAGAAAAGTAAAATTTCATAAAATTTTTCTGGTGCAAATCTTCATTAATCGTAGGTGGGATAAAATATATCCCACCGCCCCTCAAGGGGTTAAAACAGTAGGCGTTTCTCCGTTGATCAAAATAAGCAAGGCGATTCAAAGTCCAATATTTTTATTGAATATAAGTCAGGGTAGCAGTTCACACCTAGCTGAAATAGCAGTACCATGGCTATTACCATACCATTAAATCGTTTGGGGTAAGCATTTGGAAATACACGAAGAATCAGACGCACGACCAGGTAATTGTTGACAGGTAAGAATTCGATCAAAACTCTAAAATCTCTCGAAAAATCGCGTGCAGCCACTTTTTGTTGACTAGAGGAGAAATACAAATCATAACATAATACACGCTCTGAACCAATGCGGGAATAAGGGATACGTGTACATTCTGCTTCATGACCAATGGGAGAGATAAAGCAAATAGTCCGGGCAATTTTAAGCGGGCGGATTTTATAGTAAAAAGTAACCCAACGCGCGAAAAGTAATTCTCGGAATAAAAAGAAAATGGCTCTTAAAAAACATTCGAATTCACAGAAATGATCGGAAATCATGATATAAATTAAGAATAACTAAAACCTTAAAATTTAAGTAAATTGGGCAAGATAAACATTAATTTAAGTGGAAATTAATAGAATTAACGATAGATATTATTTAAGAATAAGGATTAGTGAATATGGTGGTAATTTAATATAAAAAAGGGAAAATCGCGGAGGAAGATCTAATAATGTAACATATACAGATAAATGTATGCGGAAAATACTTTCAATTTGTTTTGTACGAATTATTATTCGATAAATACATTTTCGATAATCCGCATATACTTATTAATTAAAATAAACAATTTACATTTTAGAAATAACGTGAAAATATGCATGATGGTGCATTAAAATAGAGAAAAGAATTCATGCAAAAGCTATACCTGCTCCTGAATATACCTAAAACTCGATCAATACATAAAGTAAAAGCGTAAAATTTTAAAACACAATTCTTTTCAATGTCGTGGTTCTAAATATTATTCTCAAGCAGACGGAGTCTGAACCCAAAAGAATATTTTTCATAGCGTCGTTATAAAAGTCCGAGAGGCAGCGACATTTTTAAAACATTTTTAATATTAAGTCAAGTCAACGCGGTGCTTAATGAATACCGACATAGATCGTGTAACCGCCACTCGAAACCTCCAGTGAAATTGAAATTTGTCATAACAATAAAATTTAGAAACAACAAAACCATTAACATAATATTAAAATTGTTATTACGTCTTACAGAGATAGTTAAAATAATCGAAGAACAAGTGATTTTAATGGCTTGTAAGCATATTGATTTTATTTTACAAGAAAAGGATTTTAAAAAAGAAAATATTAAAATTAGACTATAATACTTTTTACAACAAAATATACCGATCGAAATTTATATTTTTATCATTTGTCATAAACAGATTTTGATGAAGCTGAATATTCATCTTTTGTCGAACACAATGTAATATGGCAAAAACATATATATGATACTGTCAGAAAAATATAAGAAATAAGAAAATAAAATTTGAATAGTTAAATTTAAAAAAGAAAGTGCATACTGTCATTATTGCATTGTAAACAAATCTGTGATTTTTTTTTTTTCATTTAAAAAGAAGAAAGTAAAAGAAGGATGAATTACTTCCAACTTAATCACATTCAGATGATAGCTAAATCTCATTCGAATAAGGGTAGATTTTTGACGGCCGATTATTTACTCGAGGGATATAGGCCCGAAATGGGGGATTGCCCTTCGTGGGGGTCTTTCTAAGGGAGCCCAACCCGTATTTGCGCTTGGGAATCCAAGGTTCGAAGAAAACCACGAAAACTCCGAACGATTAGGCCGACGGGCGCGATTGGGTTCGAACCCAGCACCTCCAGTCTACCAGCTTCGAGAGCAGAACCTCTCGACCACTGGTGGGGCTCATTCGAATAAGAGTTAAATCACATTCAAATAATAGATGAATCTCATTGAAATGATTTATGAATCTCTTGAAAGAATCTTTTATAATAACCGCATGAATAAAATATTTTTAATTAAAAAATCTCCAAACAATATTCATTCTGGTTCAGATTAACTTTAACAACAATTTTTTTTCTTTTATATACGATATTAAGGGGATTTTTTTTAACATTATTATCACATTTTAACTTGTTAATTTTTTGCTTATAGTTAATTACTCATTAAGAAAACATATACACTTCAGTAATTTTTTATCGAACGAAGATACAAATTTTTAAACTGCGACTTGATGCGACCATGAAAATTATTTTCCTTTTTGTCTTCATTCAGCAGCGATTAGTGCTCTGAGAAATTAATTTCAGATTATTAATGAACTTTTTATGTCCAAGCTGTCATTCTACTGCTTGAAATTGTACTTCGATACTACTTCATAATTTTTTTTTTCTTTATGAAAAGTACTTTTCAAATGAAAAACCTTGATATATTTATAATACTTATAACTCAGGAAAATTTTATTTTCAATTCATTTATAGCAATATCTCGGCTAACAAATGTTTCATCTAATGCAGATCCTTTTTCGCTGCTTTTCTGACTTTGCTACCGAATGTTTCAGCTAACGAAGATCCTTTTTAGCTGCGTTTCTGACTCTGCTAACGAATGTCTCAGCTAACAAAGATCCTTTTTTAGGGTTTGGTTCATCTCACGAACCTTATAGTCTCGCTTCTCAGGTCTGTCCATCTGTCCGTCACAGCGTACTTGGAAACTATTTAAATTACAAACTTGATTTTTATTTATTTTTTATTTTTTTTTATTTATTTATTTATTTATTTTTTACATAGAGCTGAATACCACTGTCATACCCAAAATCATAAAATTTTGAAAAATTCTTGTATTATTTTAATTAAGCGAGTTCTTTTGCAATTTCAAAACATAGTCTTAAATTCAGCAAATATCGCAGAGGATCGATAGCACCGTGGTAAAGCGCATGTTTCCCACACAGTAGCTTGTGCGCTCGAATCTGTCAGGCGGAGCTTTAAAATTTTGATTTTTATTAGTACACTTCATTTTCAGATGGATTTAATTAAAAGAAAATTTCCCTTTTTTTTGTAATTTTAAAGGCTTATATATTTATATATTTTGATTTTTATTTATTTATTTATTTATTTTGCGCAGCGGTAATTTTTAAAACCTCTATTTTTATTTATTTATTTATTTATTTATTTATTTTTTTCAGACAGAGAAAATCTGAAATTTTAATTTAAAAAGAAATATGGAGAATTATTCATTTTATTTTTTTTTTAAATACACATTTAGTAACAATTAATATTTAACATGCCACATGATATAATCAAATCCATATTTAATATAAAAAAAATTCCTCATTTTTAATAATTAATTGAATACAGAGGAATAAATACTGGAATCATTTGAAATAAATATTTTTGTTTGCTGCTGCCATCTACTGCCAATTTTTTTAAATAAGATACTTCTATGGACAAAGTTTTTCATGTTGTTATTATAAGATAAATTTGGAATTGAAAGGTTGGTTTTCTTTTTTTTTTTTTCGAATTTCAATAAATATTAACATCCTTTTTGGCGCCCTCTAATGAGTGTTTGGAAAGTGAAAAAATTAATATGGATTTTTTTTTCAGAAATATTTGAACATTTTAAATATGTTTTAAACAATTGAATGCTCTTAAAATTTTTATATTTTATTTATATCTTCGCTAATTTTTTTTAAATTGCTCAATTGAAAAATATTCGGAATTTTTTTTTTATTTAAATTATTTTACTTAAATATTTTTAATTTGATTGAAAAATATTTTTTTAATTATCTTAAAATTAAATGTTATGGTGTTGTCAGTTACGTAAGGATTTAATATTTACAGATTAACAATTCTGATTAATTATTTTAAGGATAAAGTGTTTGAAAAGATTTATTAAGCGAAATCGTCTGTGGGATCTGCGATCACACTTATCCACTTGTTTTCTCCTCTTCTCACCCATCTAACGAATGTTTTAAGGTGTCTCAGGACTCTTAAAATTGAAAAAAAAGGACCATTTTCTACATTTAATATCTTAAAATTTACAGCTCGACGCAGCAGCGGCCGTTCGGTAGCTTTTTTTTTTCAACCATGCTTCCGCTAGAGTGTCTTTTACTCGGTACGTGGCTGGGGACCTATGAACCTTGCTTCCGCAAAAGAGTCAGAATAAGTAGAAGAATAAAGGGCTGCGGACGGAAAGGGGCCGCTTGCCGCGGCGGTAATAATATGATTTAAAAACACGATTTTTATTGCGATTAAAAAATATAAGTATGTTCTTTCGCTTCATGTATTTAAAAATTGCAATATGCAGAATTAGTATTTATAGGAGGCTCCAAACTGTCAGACATTTGTCGAGCAGAAAATTGGTATAACACATTATCGTAGGATTTCAAAATAAATTTCAACTAGAATGAAATTTTTTACACCTAATTATACTTCAGATTGTAAAAATTACCGTGAACTTAATTAAATTTCTATTTAAAGCATTTTTATATTTTTAATTAAAAGTTGTATTTAGCTAATCCAAAATTTTGAAAATTTCAACAGTATATCGCCTAACAAAATATTTTATTGAATAATAAAATGAAATGTTAGGTTCAGTTTATACAGACTAACATGAAACATATATTTTGAAAGTTTCATGAAAAAATATTCAGAAGTTTTTTAGATATCCTGCGCATTATGCCCAAAAACGTCATTTAGAGAAAAACGACTTCAACGTTTCGGAAACGCCGCTTCAGCTATTGAGTGGGTATAATTCTAATAGGAATAACTTCTGTTCTGATTTCAATGATACTATTATATAAAAATGTCCAGAAAACATAGCAGCTTAACACCTAAAAAAATTAACATTTTGAAAATTTTGAAGCTTAGTCCTGAGACCCTTTAAGCGTGTATTCCAATCCAAACTGCTTATTTTCAGATTCATTTTTAAATTCATTTTTGCTCTCAAACGCATCAAAATTGGAAATTTTCTTATTTAGAAACTACATAATCTGCCGTGCTTCTCGATTTTTTTGATAAATGCAGAAAATATTGTAAAAAAAACAATGCTGTCAAAGTTGGCGTTTTGAACCAAATTTTCCGAAACGGGAGATCTGGGAATGAAAAAAACGGTCATATTGAGAAAATAATTGTTTAAAACTCAAATTCGAATTAATTGAGCGACAAATGAAATCACACGGCCTCTAATACAGCTCTTCAAAAATCACCTCAGCAAGTTTCATGTTTTTACTTTTAAAAATGAGTCTGAAAATGTCTCAGAAAATTTCGAGCTGTTGAGGGTGGAAAAATATTTTACCGAATACAACCTTAATGTGTGCATAGCCATAACACAGCCGCACTGCAGTTCAATTAGATGGAAATCACGTTAACCCATTTGCTTCACACATGCATAATACACTGTTAAAAATTTTGCAGCATTCTGGCAGGTCATTCGACCGTTTTTTGAAAAAACGGTTTCATAACCATAATTTAACTATATTCTGACCATAAAATGGCCAATAATATGGTCAGAATAGTGTTAAATTACGGTTGTGTAACCATTTTCGGGAAAAACGGTCAAAAGACCTGCCAGTATGCTGCAAATTTTTAACAGCGTACGTGCTCATTTCAAGGTTTAGTTTTTATTCAGAAATTCCGAATCCATACCGTAAATTTCGATAGAGGAATTCTTAATTTATGTAATGTCGAAACGTCTGTCATTAAATAAAGCAAAAATTAAAATTCAGAATTTCTGGGAGAATAACATCTATAATGCACGATTCGAGTGCAAATGGGTTAATGAAAATCTCGGCTAACAAGTATGATTCCGGAATAAATTATCTTCGGTAGTTGAGGTATCACTGTGCTTGCGTATTTCAGGAAAGAATAATTTAAACAGATGGTAATATATATACATATATATATATATATATATATATATATATATATGTATATATTTAAAAAGTTATAAATAAAATAAAATAAAGCCTTCAGCGAAGTTCATTTTTATAACACTGCAAACAAATATATTAAGTTTGTCCTTCAAAAGAAAAGAAAGAGCAAAAAAAAAAAAAAAAAAATGGGGGAGGGGAATGAAAAGAAAAACTGCCTTGTTGGAAGTTTTGTTGTCAGCTAAAAGTTTAAAATATGCATTTTATTAACCACCGAGTGCTTTCGGCTTGATTCCGCAGCCTTCTTCAGGGAGAAATTTTTTATCAATTTTCCCCCTGCGGATGCAATTCGAAATTGTTGGAGGTTAATAAAATGTATATTTTAAACTTTTAACATCTTTATTGTAAAAAATACTCAATTATTGCTATAAGTGATAAACATAAATTTAAAAAAATGCAAAATATATTTATTTATTTACATTTCGAAATATTTCATTGCATCGGACGGCAACATTCTCAAGAAAATTAAATTGATAACAATATTTTCGTAAAAATTCAAATCCAAAAACTTGTAGACAAAAACATAAACAAAAATCATGAGAACACAAGGATAATGAAATTAATTGCAATATTAAAAATGGAAATTTGCGAACGTGAATTATTTTATAATATTGTTTCATGATTCTGTGCAGCATTTCTTTCCGAATTTTAGGGAGCTCCATGGACACAATTTATTTATCATTTTATTTTCTTGAGAATGTTGCCGTCTGATGCAATGAAACATATCGAAATGTAAATAAATAAAGGTATTTTGCCTTTTTTTTAAATTTATGTTTATCACTTATAGTAATAATTGAGTATTTTGATACTTTGAAGTGATTTTTATATATAGTTTATCTATTTTGTTTGTGGTCACTTTTTAAGTAAACGAGGAACTTTTAATTATATTTTATAATTAACTGAAGGTGTAATTTTGGCATTTCGTCTTATGATTTTCTTACAAGGTATGAAAGTAATCAGTAATCTTTCACAATCCGACAATTCTGATCTACAACGCAGCAATCACTATAACAATGTTTTCTTTCCTTGATCAATAAAATTCATAACAAAGGAGGTGGGTTGATAAGGGCCATTTTTCGCCCATCAGCCCCTTGATGTGACATAAATTTTTTTCATTAGTATACCTCTTAACAAATACGAAAAAATGATATCTTGAATGAAAATTCAATAATTGATGGGAAAAATAAAATAAATGATTAAGTAAGTATTATGTACATGAATGAACATGAACGCTATTGTCATTAGTTTTAATCCATATAATCAATAGTAAATACAACACTAAATGGAAAATTAAAATGAATGACGCTTATTAAGACTATTATTTCAATATATAAAACATCGGAAATAATCATTAACCGAAAATAATCACACAGTTTCGGATACTTTTGGCAATGTGTTTTAGATTAGTCATACTCCTAGAATTCTTCCGTCGAATCACTACTGGACCTTCTAGCGTCGGCGTCTAATAGTATATGAGCATATTCAAGACATGTTTTTTTAACTTCGGTTGAGTTATGGCGCCAGAAACCATAATACGGAAGCAATATGCGCACAGTAACCCTCCGATCGTTGCGGCTACTTTACATTGACTGTTCCATTGTGTGATGTCGCTCTGTTTTTATCCAAATATTATAGTTTTTAGCACTTATTTGTCGAACAATTGAACTTTAGTCACAAAACGCCTCTCCGTAGCATCCTTTGTTGAAAACTGTTGTTGCTTATTTAGGAATCTAGTCATTTCCTGTTCGAGATCCATTTCTTGCAGAAGTTCCAGACAATCCCGGAAGCATCTGTGAATAATCATAACATCATTTGGCTTTAGCCAATCTCTGATATTGTGTACACCTTTTTTTTTAATATATGTGTAAGTATGTTAGCGTCATTGTTCTTTGAATCCGCGATGTAAGTTCCGAAGATACCCAAACTGTAACCTGAAGTAGTGACGAACATCATAGGGTTAACCAAAGGTCTTCCTTTGTGTAACGAGAAAGATCGTCTCTGGAAGGAATAGTTCGCACTCTTCTGGATATAAATGTACGTGCATCAGCAACAAGTAATACAGTATCATTGTCGTCATCCGGAATAAATAATCTTCTTGCTAAAGGCCTCGTATATTTTTCAATAACCTGTGTTCTGGTGACGTGTTTCATTAAAAGGTAGAGTGGAACAAAGTTCTCAATCAAAACCTGGCTTGCATGTTGCACTGAAGATATTATTCTTTTTCTTATATTCAATAATGTGGATGGAATACCATTAGAGAGACCAGTTCTAAGCTTTACAAGTAACACTTCGAATCAAGTACGAGATGACCTCTTTTTCGAGGAACGCATTTTGGACTTTTTTTGTTCAAAAATATAGTTAAAATCAGACATGGATATACCCATGAGAGTATAATAATCGAACTCGGAAAGGTGTACCGGTGTGTCAAAATCGAGGCCTCTCTACTTTGCTACATTTCTGATATTGCTTAAAATACTTTCAATATCTTTTTTTATACATTGATGAATTCTCATTTACAGGGCGTAAAGCTTGCAGAGCCAACTCACTGAATACCGATCTCGCAATATGAGTTTTACAGCATCGTTTTCCCGACGAAATATAGATTCTAGTTTCTATAAAGGCTTGAGTTTGACTTGCTTTTGATACATTCATGAGGCAGTTCTTACCTTTACATATTATTCAACAAGTGTTAGAATTGTGACAGCGAGGTATTGATAAATGTATATTAGGTATCTTATTTGTGGAGTCGCTGGCAGAGCAGAAGGAATAGGGGTATTTCGACCCCAAAGCACATGAAATACATACGATCTGCATTTAGAGTACAACTTAGAATCACCCTATAGATCGCAGTTTTTAGAACATCTAAGTATCGATATACCTTTTCTGTTAGAATAGATACAAAAATCCTTATTTGTTTTTCTCCAGGTTTTATAGCAATCACACTGACTTCCAAGCATTATTTATTATAAAATTCTTCAATAAGTATTTACAAGAACAGTTTTAGAAAACAACATTGATATCTGAGCAACATAAATACTTTTTGAGCGCGGCAAAAAAAAAAAAAAAAAAAAAAAAAAAAAAAAAAAAAAATCTGAACGCTCTCCGATAGCAGTAACTGATACTGTCGCACAAAACATTTTTTCTCTAATTGGTAGAAGCGCACATTGAACCAAAATACGAGACTCGTAATATAACCAAAATACTTGTAAAATACTGCTTATATTAAAGCTTGTAAAGAGTAGTATTATTGCAAATAAAAATTAATTTTGTTCATAGAACGCTTCTTTAACATTTTTTCTCTAATTGGTAGAAGCGCACACTGAACCAAAATACGAGACTCGTAATATAACCAAAATACTTGTAAAATACTGCTTATATTAAAGCTTGTAAAGAGTAGTATTATTGCAAATAAAAATTAATTTTGTTCATAGTTCTTTAAAAAAAAAAATTGATTCAAAGATACAACAAGTTGGAAATTGCTCGTCAAACGTGGCAAATGAGGTGCGTTCGTACTATAACAAATTTTATAATTATTTTTTGCACCTCATATTGTACTGGATGTATAATTTTTTGCACTTCATAAAGTGCATAGTCTTTAACATCATTAAAATGCACTCCCAATATTTTTTCCCCATTCCCCGAACACTTTTGACTGTCCCTGTAATTAAACTGTACATCCGATTTTCCTAAAATTTGAAATGGCTCGACAAAATTTTGCAACAATTATATCTTTAAAATTTCAGACCATTCGGAAGGCTGTAGCATCATTAAAATGCATTTGCAATAATTTTTCCCATTGGTCGTAATGTAAAAAAAACTTTTGACTGTCCCTGTAATTAAACTATACATCCGATTTTCCTAAAATTTGAAATGGCTCGACAAAATTTTGCAACAATTATATCTTTAAAATTTCAGACCATTCGGAAGGCTGTAGCATCATTAAAATGCACTTGCAATAATTTTTCCCATTGGCCGTAATGTAAAGAAAAACTTTTGACTGTCCCTGTAATTAAACTATACATCCGATTTTCATAAAATTTGAAATGGCTCGACAAAATTTTGCAACAATCTTATATTTCAAATTTCAGACCCTTCGGTTGGGTAGTTTTTGCTCTGTTATATGCGGACAGACAGACGGACGGACTGAACGACGACTATAGGTGCTACGTATTTACATAATTACGAACGCACCTAAAAAACGACAAAAATGAAGGAAAAAGCCAAAACACTCTATTTTTGGGCTATAATTTCTGTGACTTACTATTTTATTTATCACGTAAATCTTATATTAAACAAAAATACATATCTTTAAGTGTACAAAAACACCGAATAATTGCCGAAATCAGAAACTTGTTTTTTCGAGTGTATGATGGGCGAAAAATAGCCCTTATCAACCCACCTCCTTTTTTTGCAAAGTACTTGGCAATTCTCCGAGATTTGTTAGATGTGATTTTTCGCAGCCGTGACTTTCAGACTATGCTCTGTGAAAGTATCATCCAACCTCTTACTATGACCCTGTATATTAAAAAATAGCTAATTTAATTTTCATCCTTCTGCATAAAAAATAAAATGAAAAAAAATATAAATAATGTGTATGTGTACACAGTGAGTTTTTAAATGAAAGATACTCCTCTTGAAAATGAAATTTCAGCTAGAAAAATCACAGGAATAATAAACAAAAATTTAAAACAAACAAGAGCAACAAATGTTTTACTTTAAATTAGCTTTAGCAGTAATTACTTTTATTTCTATTTAATCATAAAAATCAGTTTTGTTAATTAATTATTTGCTTATGAGTTATTGCTTATTAAGAAAGTGTGTGCTTTTTAATTATGTTTTCGTAAAGGAAGCCACCGACTTCTAAATTGCGACATTATTCCAATTAAAGTGTTGTTTCTGTTTGTTTTTTTAATTTCCATTTAATGATAAGGGTTGTGAGTAATTAATTTTATATAATTAAAAAAAATATTTTTGTATGGAGAAAATGTTTTCCTTTCCGATTTTTTATTATTTTTTTTATACGTCATCTTTTTTTTTTTTTTTTTTTTTTTAAGAGAGCGGGAGAGAAACTTTGAATTAAACAACAAAACAACAAAGTAGATATATTGTTAAACAGTATATATTGAAATAAATTTGCTAGTAACTTCTTTTTTCTTATGAAAAAAAAAAAAATATTTGTAATTCGATGTTTATAATCGCTATTTCAATTCCTCATTTAGTATACAATACGAGATTTAAAAAAAATATCCGGATACATGTGATTTTTTTTCCGTTTAATTCCATTTTCTTACAGGATTTAATTTTAGACACATGGGATTAGTAATCACTATTTATTTTAAACATATTAAGTTAGGATTTAACCCTGTTTCATCTAATATGATTATAGCTGTATTATAAAGCAAACTTGTATTCGCCAGAACAATAATCATAAAAGAAAGAAGAGATATCGCGACAATTCATCATGTATCTTCGCTTCTAAATATTGCATAGTTTTAATTTTCACGTCATTGAATAGAATAAAGCATGTGTTTTCAAATGCAATTTGTTTGAAAACTATGACATAACCTATCTATTTTAATAATTAAAAATTGATTGAATTGAAGAATTGATTTTAAAAATACACTGGTGGAAATTGATTTATGAAACCACGATTTTTTAGCAAGAACTTCTATAATATTCATTAAAAATGAATGAAATTTCATGGGATATACATAGTATGTATAACAAATGAGTTAAAAAAACAAAGTTTCATACATAATTATGAAATATCACATTTCATTGGCTATTCCGAAGTAATATGACGAGAATTTGCATAAAACAAGGTAGCGTGACATACACAGTAGACATAAAAAAGCGTTTTATTTTGGAAGCAATACATTTCAGTTATACTTTTCACGATGGGTAAACGAAAGATTTTGTCTGAGGGGGAAAAGAGCTAAAATCAATGCATATATAGGATGTGGAAAGTTTGTTCTGGAAATTAGTGAAATTAATTAAAAGATCAGTTGGTGTGATATATAACTATAGAAATGATCCAGCAAATTACAGCGAAAATTTTAACAAAAATGTAATCCACGTTTAAGAAAAAGAGAGAAAGGGGAAATTCTTCAACTTGCATCGAAAGCCGACCACACTTCAAAGAAAATTTGTGCAGATCTATCCATTCCTGTTACTTCTAGAAGAATTAGGCATATTTTACATTCTTCACAAATCTTGAGATAGTCGGAAATGAAGTCTGGTCCAAAATTACTTCTGCATCACAAGCAGATGCATTTGTAGTATTGCAAGAAGTACATGACTATGGGTGACAATTGAAAGAAAGTCATTTTCTCCCACGAGAAAAAATTTAATTTGGAGAATTGGAAAAAATTTAATTTACATTCAGTAGAAATTTTGATGGCGGAAGTTTGATGATTTGGGCAGCGATCGCTTATTAGTGCAGTCATTTTAGCAGTTTTTTTTTTTTACAAATAGCGGAAAAAATTAGAACAAAGCTGGATTTTTGCACAGATGATAGTTAGGGTATGTAGTTTAACATACTGAAAGTTCCCATCGATCCGAAGTCAGCTTTCGCCACCAGGGTGCGCTAATGGGCTTGGAAATCGGTTTTATGCGAATATCCCATGAACGATAGCATCTGGAAAAAAAAGGTCAATTACAAAGATGTAACTAATTTAGTTTCCTACAAAAAGTGTTATTAACACGTTTTTATCACACCAACCCTTCCCTGTCAAAAATTGAAATAATGTAAACATTACTGGAAAAAACGCAGAAACAGAATCACATTGAACGCGCTCAAAAAGAAGAACAAATCTTATTTACTTTCGATCCCTCCCCCACCCCTCCTCCATTGTCTGTATGCTGTTTTCGCACGCTTGTGCAATAGTCATTGTCCAACACCCTCTGACCTCTTGCTTATGTCGAAATATACCATGTGCAGTGGTATAACCTTTACCAGTAAAACCTTTGCAGTGTTTTATTTTCAATTGATGAGCATTTCGCTAGTATTAAACACCTTAATTTACTGAACGAAGTAATTCTTTGTCAGTTTTTAGAAAGGGAATAATTTTAGTTTCAACGCGTGTTGTAGAAAGTTTTAAATAGTTTTGACAATGTAAAATGATTCTTTCTCGATTGCTGATTGAGAGCGGAAAAATGCAGATTGACGAAGTAGTTTGTCTTGTATGTGGTGAGGGCTGCGTTTCGAATGATTATGTGAAAATTAGAAAAAAAGGTACTGAAGTCCCTTGTGACAGAAAGTTTGGAAAGAGATAAGTGGAAAACATTTGAAGAAAAGGCTGAAAACAATAATGAATTTATAGTTCACTCAACGTGTAGGAAAAATTATACAAGAAAGAATTCTGCTAAATCATACAAGAAATATATTGCAGAAAAACCATCAACGTCCACACAAATTACTCCATTAAAAGAAAAATTATGAAAAAACAGTCCCTTCTTTGAATTTAAGAAAAAATGTTTGCTATGTTCTAATACATTGGTCGAAGCTTTTATACAGAAGGAAAAAAAAGAAGTCTTGTAAAGTACCGCAAAAAAGTTGTAATAGTTGAAAGCTTAGAAGTGAAAAATAGCTTAATCGTGGCTGCAAATAAGCGTGAAGACAAATGGGGTAAAGAAGTCAGTAAGCGTTTATCTGATGTCATTGATTTGGTTGCAGCTGAAGCAAGATATCACCACAAATGCTTTATAAGGTTTTTTACCAAGCAAGTGAAAACCAGTAAGAAGAAAGGAAGACCGGAAGAAATACAAATTGCCGAAAGTATGGAAGGCATTTATGCATTTATTGAAGAAAGTGACGAATGTTAGTTCTCTGTTGATGAACTTCTACAGCATGTGCACGGTTATATACCAACAGTTAAGACAATAATTTCTAAACTTAAAGCACACTTTGGTGACAAAGTAATAATCGCCAGTTCCAAAAAAAAAGGACAGCCATATGCTTCAAAGGGTTTGGTCACAGACTTTTAACCTCCGCATGGCGTGAAAACCGGGAGACTAACGAAGAAGACGAACGACGGAGAATCGTCAAGAAAGCAGCCCAAATAATACAAGAGGATATATGTTCGCGATGCTTTAATCTTTCGTCTTACGACCATATGAACAATTTCTTTGGGGAAATAGAAAGCATTGTACCCTCTACTTTAACGACGCTTGTGCAAGGAATAATTCTGAAAAATAAGAAAAGAGAATCAGGTGTGTATAAACTGAAATGTAATGCGATTTCACATGCAATTATGGCAGCAACTAGACCACGCTCTTTCCTTTCACCTCTTCAGAGAGGTTTACGATGTTATGTACATCGAAAATTTGGATCCAAAATTTTACAGGATATCATGCATAAATTTGGATTTGCGACTCTTTACAACGAAATTCAAATTTGTGAAACAAGTGCCGCACTGCAGGGAATCCAGTCGTATTGCCCGATTCATTCATTCAACTCATTTTTTTCGACAATGCGGACTTCAATGTAAACACCATCAACGGCTTGAACACCTTTCACAGCATGAGAGGCTTAAGTTATGTAACGCCGTCATCTAATGTTCTACTTCCAGACTGTGTTGAAAGGTTAACAAAATTACCTCCGACAAAAGTCATAAATAAACAATGTGAATTGAAGGTGAAAGTTTTCGATCCGAAATTTGCTGCAGACAAGGCTTGCAAAACTTACAATTTGAGGAGGTTAAGCCCACTGACTTACAGTCAATTGTTCCAAACGCGACCTGATGCCCTATGGTTGTATGCCAAGTCTGAGAATATTTCTAATGTACGTGGATGTAATGACTTTATGGAAATTTTGACTAAAGATAAGGATTTTGAGTGCTCAGCTCTCCAGTTCTTGCCTTTCCTGAATCTTCCACCAAGTTATTCCGACACAATATATTCAAGTCTTTGCACAGTTATCGAAAAAAGTAAAGAAACCAATCAAAATTGCGTTTTTGTCACATTTGACCAACCATTTTATATGAAAGCGAGAGACATATATGCGGCGCTAAGCAATACGCCAGATTTCAAGAATGTTTATATTAGGCTTGGAGGATTTCATCTGTTAATGTCATATCTAGGTTGTATTGGATACATAATGGCTGGAAGTGGTCTGAAAGAATTGCTGAGCCAGGTATATGCGAAGAATACCGTTGAAAATATGCTAGTCGGTCAGGCATTTGAGCGTGCTCTTAGAGGACACACCTTAGTGCGTTTGGCTTTGGGGAAGATAATAATGAAAAATATCACACTCCATGAAGCTGAAAAAGACACCTTTTACAGTTTGTTACAGATTTTGAAGAAAACACTTCTATATATGACAATATATTGGACGACGCTACAGTGGTTTATCTTACAGCAAAAATTAAATGTGAAATGGAAACATTAGAAAAGAAAGAGCCAACTGCGAAACTTTGGTGTCAATATTTTCGAATGATAACATTAATGCATAAATTTATAATGGCAGATCGCAGTGGAAATTGGCAGTTACATGTTGAAACGATTCGGAACATGCTACCTTTTTTTTCATGCTAGTGGCCATTTCCCGTATGCAAAGGCTTGTCAAATATACTTACAAGATATGACTCTGCTTGAAACCAAATTACATGAAACAGAATGCTCACGGCTCATAAAAGCGAGCTATACTGTTCGAAGAAGTGAAAAATTTTGGTCCGGTGTTTGGACAGATATAACGATCGAACAGACATTGATGAGAATTATGAAATCATCAGGTGGAATAACACGTGGTAGGGGTATGACAGACAGCGTATTGGAAAAATGGATACTTGGCGGTCCTTCTCTAATGCAATTATGTGAATCCCTAGAAAAGTTGTGTGGTGCACGTGCGCAATCATCCGATCAACACTTTGACTATTGAGATTCTAGTGCACTACACGATAATGCAGACATCAAGAAACTGGATGCATGGCTTGAAACAAATACACCTTTTCCCATTATTAGTAAGTGCATCTCTATCTATAGCGGAATTATCGGAGATCACAGAATAAACTGTCATGATGCATATAGCGTCGGATGCAAAGTCATTGAAAAGATTTCGGGGAAAAAATTGGTGACTTAAAACTTTCACGTAAAGATCGAGTACTATTATTAGCGACGATGAATAATTCGTTCAAATTTAAAGGCGATACTGTGACCTGCGATCCACTGTTGTTATTTCAACGTATTTCAGTTTGTATGAAACAACAAGAAGATTTGGAAACTTACTTTCAATATGAACTATCTCCGTATCCTTTAACATTATTTGATGAAAATGGTATGAGAAAAATCACCAAAGCATTATTATATTCAATATTTGAAAAAAAAAACGTACAAGGAGGATTCAAGTGAATGTGTGTCTACGTACATCATCGCTGGAGGATGGCTTTTGCATCGTGTTCTTTGGCCCTTCGTGTTGAACATACAAGAGTGTCGTAGAAAGTTATGTTTCTTATGTCCAAAGAAATTACAGTGGTAAATGTATAATAGTTTTCAGTGGTTACTCTGACGAAGTTTATAATACAAAAACGGCCGGAAGAACTCGTCGGTATTCGAAAATTGTAACTCCCGACATTGATTTTAACGAAGAAACGAATGAGTCAATTAGTCAAGAAATTTTCTTATCTAATCATAAAAATAAGACACATCTCATATCTATGCTCATGGAGAAATTTATGGAGAATGGTTTCGAAGCGAAACAGGAAGAAGATAATGCTGACATACTAATTGTTAACACAGCTATTGAAGTAACAAAGTCTGGTGCACTTGCTGCTGTTGTTGGCGATGACGTTGGCTTGCTCGTATTGCTGACTGCTTTAACACTTCCAGAGACAGAGATATTTTTTATTAAGCCTGGAAGCGGAAGAATTGCAACAACCTTGTATTCATCGCACAGTCTCAACAATGATGCAGTTCTGAAAGATCATATATTTTTCCTTCACGCTTTTTCAGGTTGTTACTCTACATCAGCAATGTTTGGGAAAGGCAAAATGACGTTAGCAAAAATTTGGAAAAGGAAGGAGACCATAACATACAAGCTGCCAGCACTTTTAAAAGTGGTCATGTATCCCTATTTGAAATATCCGAGGCAGGAAAAACTATTTTTCTTGCTTTATACGGTGGTAAAGCAGAAATTTCTCTGAACAAGCACCGTTATGTATGTTTCAAGAAAGGAGTTGCTGTTGGTAAAAAAAGTCTTTCATCGTTGCCGTCTACCGAGGATGCAGCTAGATTGTACAGATTACGTGTTTATCATCAAATACAATACTTATTGGGCAATAAACTACTTCCTGAGAACTGGGCTGGCAAAATGCACCTAATTTGTCTCCAATTCCAGCCACCTTACCGCCCGCACCAAAAAATATTATTGAATCCATTTTTTGTACTTGCTCCAGAAGATGTGGAAAAGCGTGTGGATGCCGAAAAATCGGATTGAAATGTTCTGATATTTGCGTAAATTCTTGCGGAGTTTCATGTTACAATGCAAGTAAAGTTGAAATTGAAGACGAGGAGGATATTGACAGTAACTTGCCCACTGCAAAGGAGGAGGGAATCGCTACTCCTGAATTTAGTGATGATATCGAAAGCCGACCAGAAAATACTGAAGGCAATACAACAATGAAAGAAAGAAACACAGATAATGACGAAACTGAATCAAGTGAAGAAATTGAAGCTGTGCAGACGACTACTAAAGCAGTCAAACGATTGAAATTGCGTTAGGCTAGTTACTATAAGTGGAATATGCCAACGGGGGAAACCACAACAAAAAAACGCGCTAAATGCTTTACCTCAAGGGTGGTGTGGAAATAAGCATATATGTATATTATATATTCACCTTCTCCATTCAAAAGTAAGAATTTTAGACCTGTTTATATAATTTCTTTGAAAGTAGTAGCAGGTTTTTCGTATTTTTATAACTTTTCTTCCAAATATGTTCACTTTTTAAAATTTTTGACAGGGAAGGGTTGGTGTGAAAAAGAAATGTTAATAACACTTTTTGTAGGAAATTAAATTATCTACATTTCTGTAATTGAACTTTTTTTTCTAGATGCCATTGTTCATGAGATATTCACAAAAAAACAATTTTCAAGCTCATTAGCGCCCCCTGGTGGCGAAAGCTCACATCTGATCGATGGGGACTTTCAGTATGTTTAACTACATATCCTAACTAGCACCTGTGCAAAAATCCAGCTTTGTTCTAATTTTTTCCGCTATTTTTCCTAAAATGACTAGACTATATGTTGACAAAAATGAAATTGTATTTTTAAACGGTCGCCAGGCTTCTTTTGATTACAGGTTTGTTTTAGAAAATTCAAGTCTTCCATTTGCATGGCAATATTGCGGTTTAGATTACATTTTCATGCAAGACAATGGAAGTATTCACATTTCAAATTCAATGAGAGATTGGTTTTACGAACAGAATATTGTTCTTTTAGATCATCCACCTATTAGTTCTGATCTGAACACCATCGATAACGTTTGGGGACAGCTTGTTCCAATGATTTATGCAAATGGGATTCAGTATACATCACTTATAGAATTGATAGCTTCAATTTGTTTAAACTGGAAATTAATTGATCAGAAATCCATTCAAAATCTAGTTTTATCAATGTCATCTAGAATAAAAGAAACTCTGATGAATAAAAGTGGCTTTACTAACAATTAATTTAAATTAAATGTGATATTTCATAAATCAATTTCCGTGTTTTTATGTTACTAAAATCTAATTTTTGACCTTATGTTTTAGTTCATTAACATGTATGAAATTTTACTTTTCTAAATAATTTGTTGTACAGAGCATATATAACGTATGAAATTTCATTCGTTTTTAATGAATATTATAGAAGTTCTTGTTAAAAAACCGCGGTTTCATAAATCAATTTCCACCAGTGTAGTTTTCAGGCATTATTTTTTTTTTAATCTATCAACACGTAGTATTACAATAAACATTTATTTGCTATAATCATGTAAGGTAAAATATTCAGTTGAAAAAAAATGCAAAACTAAGGCAACAACGGCAAGGTTATCAGAATATGTGATTTATAGTCCAAGTTTAGCAAAAACATCTTCTTCTGGTTATATTAAATTACAAAAATAAATTATTTCAATATTAAAAACATTTCGATTTAGGGACTGTAAATTAATGTAAAAGTCTAATGAAATTCATTTACTTTAAAGTTTTGTAAAGTTGTAATAGAATTCCAAAATTTTTCATGAGAAATTCATGGGTTTGTTTATGTTCCCAATTATGTAATTACCGAAGTTAATACTCTAGACATAGAACATATAAACCATTCATAATGATAGGTTTCATTGGGATAGAATCCAGTTCTAGAATACGTTGGTGCTCATTATTCTGGTATACCAATTTCCATAATCATTCAAGTATTGAATATGATTTATGAATATTATATTACGTTAAAGTTGTTCACAAATCCAAACTCACAATTACTAATAAAAAAAACTACATATAATTAAACACAAATTCAAAAAATATTTTTTTTCCATAAAATCTATATAAACTAGAAAACAGGAATTCTTCTTTTGCAGAATTAAATGTCGTCTCCGATGAAAAAATAATATGTATATAAATATAGATAATACAAAACATATTTCAGTTTTAAGACTTAAAACACACGCTTTTATTTTATATAAAATGACGACATTCGTATGTACTGAAGAATTCGTCATTTAGGATCCAGTCTTAAACAACATCTGGAGCAGTGGTTCCCCACGTGGGGCGTACGCCCCACAGGGGGGCAATTTGACTTTTGAGAGGGGCAATTTCAGATTTATTATTAACCCATTCTCTCTCAGATTTGTTTTTGGAATTTTTTATTAAAAAGTGATGTTGTAGACTTGAAATACATAATACATGAAAATTTTAAAATACCTGAATAAAAATAAAAGTTCAAATCACAACTACTACCGGAATAATTATATGAAAATGTTTTTTGGATATTCAGACTCCATTTATAGAATTAAAAACTTCTACAATTTTTCTGGTTTTAATATTATTTTAGAGTTACACATCTGTTTTTTTTTTTAGTATTTATTGAAACTCGAAATCACAGTGAAATGTGTCACACGAAGGAACTTTTTCAGATGGAATTACTTAAGAGTATATGTAAAATTGACTATGTTGAACACATTTAAACTATCTTAATGATGTACTACTTTTATAAAATTAATAATTCTCCAAATGAGCATCACAGAAGGAGATGGGTAAAAAGAAAACTTCTTATGGTTCTTGTGAAGACCACATACAAAATATATCAACATACAACATGACATATGCATTTTATAATTTAAAATAGCATCACACATGGTGGCAAACTAACAATAATGGGAATAAGAAAGTCTGCTATCAGATAAGTTAGTTATGAGGGTAAAGAAAAACGATTACTTAACACGTTGAGTATCACAGTGACTGACTGAAGCTGAAAAATTTACAATGTTTTAAGTAATTTTTAAGAAAGTATAATCCTGTAATAAATAAAAGGTAAATAAATTTTGAATAAATGTTCAGTAATTACTTAAAACAATATATATTTTTTTTAGATTTATATCATATTTTAGACCGTCAGTCATAGGTGAATGATGCGTTCTAAACGGAATGTTAAGTGTCAGTCACCGGTGACTGACGTGATGCTTAACGTGTTAAAATTGATAAAGTAGCAAATCTGGCAATAGCTGTGAATTATGTTATTCATACAGTGTTGGTGTTTAAAAAACTTCACCTGTTCTTAAGGAAATACAAAAATCAGTTATAAAATGCATCAATTTTATTACATGTAATGCAAAATGTGAGAGTTTGTTCAAGAATTTTCATGACGATATAAATTCCGAATATATAATAGTTTTGTGTCTGAGGTAAGCTACCAAAGAACAAAAAAAAATTTTCTAGATGTAAATGTGAAGATTTATGCATCATTGAAATTCGAAGAGTTACGTTAAAATCATATTTATAATAAAAATGTGACCCTTTAACTCTTTTGAATTCGAAAAGATTTATCATAGTTAATTATCTGTTTTAGTCTTCTTCCGTGTGAATAAAAGTTTATTTTTTTAATAATAAAAATTATATGTTACAGAGGCGAGGAGTGGTGGTGGTGTGGGGCATCACGATTTTAAAGATGCTCAGGTGGGGCGTGGCCAAAAAAAGGCTGGGAACCACCGATCTAGAGTAAAGTATTAATATGGCGTCACTATCGCTGAATGATACACAAATCACCCTCCCCCCCCCCCCCCCCAAAAAAAAAAAAAAAAAAAAAAAAAACAGATGTTACTCAAGAAACTCTTAAAAAAAAAATCGGTTATCTAATGATTTATTTGCTTTCATTTGTTTGTAACATAGATTATTAAATTAAGTATAGTTTATAATAGCTCCATGTTTTATCAGAAATCATTCATTTATATTTTTTTTTTCAAAATAGCACGTATTTTAATTACATTTTTTTTCAGTAGTTATGGGAAAATGGCTATAAAAAGATATAATTACTATTTTCCAAATCTTTTTTTCTTTATTTTCTGCAGAAATGGAGTGCTTGAGTAAACAAATGGCCCTAAAAACTACAAAAAAATTAATATCTCAAAAATAAATTGAGATACGGTTTTCAAACACATTGCATTTAAAAGTACTCTTTTTTTCGCAATACGACGGTATAAAACTGAAAATGTTTGATGCTTAGAAGTTTAAAAAATTGCAGTAGAGTATTTAGCAGTACAATGATACATCTGCTTTGCATAAGAATTGAATATTTCTAACTGAGCGAAAAAATGTCCAGGCTGGGCATCGAACCTACGTCCTTGGCTTACAAGGTCAATGTTTTACCTTTTTTTCTAACTGGGACAACAACCAGCCAGAATATTTCGCTCAGAGAACCTTATTGGTAGTAACATCTGGTCTGCCATGTAGACAGTTCAACAGAATAAACCGCTGGTAAAGGAACTCCATATAAACGATGGATACTTAGATGAACTATTATTTTAACACAATCAAACTGATTGGTAAAGTTATCTTACGAATTGAATAGACCATCTGCTACGCATACGAATAGAACATTTGCTTTGTTTTACGGCTGGCTTATACAACGGAACGTTATTTTTTGGAGACAACATTTTATTTGCTGGGAGAAAGGAATAGCATACCGGGGGCTAATAACAATGCAAATTTAAAAAATCTATTAGAGTTTTTAATCAAAAAGAAAATGGTTTTTACTTAAACTCTGTAACCCGAGAAGCTCAGGTTTCATGCCTTAGTTAATTTAAACAGTGTTCATACACACCTACAAATATAGAGTATAGTTTCTTTTAGGTACGTTCCTAATTATATAAATACGTAGCAACTATAAGTAGTCGCTTGGTCCGTCCGTCTGTCCGCATACAACAGCGACAGACACAAAAAATATCCAACTGAACCGAACTTAGTAGTGTTAGTTTAACTTTAATTAGTATTTCTGCGATGTCCTTTGAAAACGAAGGGCATTTGGAGGCAGACCCCCACTTTGTGGTCGAATTTAGAAAAAATCCGAAACACGTGTTTACTAATTTTAGTTCTACTAGACATGCCGTTTCAAGATTTTATTTTTTTTTTGGTTTATGAGATATGGTGATATATATATATTTTTTAATTTGCCCCCCGGTTCCTCCCTTAGGGATCAAATTTTAAAAAATCAATGTCCAATTCATGTATTGCCCTGAGGAATACATATATTATATAGGGTAAATTCGGTGAAGATGCCGTAGTTTTTTACTTTATTGTTTTAAAAATCGCCTGTTGTTTTTATTTGTTATTCATTGATTCCTTGTTGACGTTTGCACCCTTATGTATCATTTAAAACCTTTTTCATTTTACAAATACTATATAAAGCATCAAATATTTTGTTTTTGTAAACACTTGCATTTCGGCATCTTACCCATACCTATGGGTAAGATGGCCAACTATCTAGGGGTAAGATACCTTGTAGAGTTCGAATGTAAATAATATTAAAGGTATATATAAATATTATACAGACATACAAACAATAAATACAATAAACCCAACTGGAGTGAAAAATTAGCCAGAGCCAGGAATCGAACCCGGGACCACAGTATACAAGACTGCTGCTCTAACCACTGAGCTACTCCGGCCGATGCCTGAGTCTGCAATTTCTCACTAATAAACCATGTTGGGGAAGTCACCAGCCATCTATACGACAGCCTTGGATGACCGGACAACGATGAATAGATTTTACTATTACATCGATCTACGATAATTATAATAAAACACTCATACTACAATATATATTAAAACACACATACACACATAAATAACGCCTGCATTCATCAGTTAAAGGTATATATAAATATTATACAGACATACAAACAATAAATACAATAAACCCAACTGGAGTGAAAAATTAGCCAGAGCCAGGAATCGGAAAAATTAGCCAGAGCCAGGAATCGAACCCGGGACCACAGTATACTGTGGTCCCGGGTTCGATTCCTGGCTCTGGCTAATTTTTCACTCCAGTTGGGTTTATTGTATTTATTGTTTGTATGTCTGTATAATATTTATATATACCTTTAACTGATGAATGCAGGCGTTATTTATGTGTGTATGTGTGTTTTAATATATATTGTAGTATGAGTGTTTTATTGTAAATAATATTTTTTGTGAAGCAGTATAAAACATAATGGGACGAATAAAAGTAACTTTAATATTTTAGACATACTAAAGTTGTTAACTTACTTACTATTGGGAAATTACAAAAATATGAAGGTAACAAACATTGGCAATTTAATAAAAGGAAAAACTAATATTATTTGAAAAAAAATGTTATGTTTTACTTAACATTTAAAAGAATTATGGCTCATAAGTACGCCTATTTTTAAACATTATAATAAGCTTAAATACGATAAAGCCACTATGATTAAGTGCTTTAGAGTGCAGATTTTTTGTTGGTGTTTTTCACATGCCCTTTGTTCTTTTCAGCTATAACTCAGATCTGCCACAAACTGCACATTTGTTTAGGCACTTTGAGCAAATTTTATGTAACCAACAGTTTCACTGAATGTATTTTATCCAATCATATTTTTCAGAGGTTTTATTGCACTCTGCTACACACTCTTAATACTGATTATCATTCACTTTAAAAAAAATCTTCATCTTCTGAATCTTGGTAGAAAATTTAATCCGTTATCTTTTCAAAGCAGATCAAATTAGCGTGTTTCTAGAATCTGCGGTGTCTTGATGGAGGTTGGGGAGCGTAGCTCGTAGGGGACAGAAGACCCTAGTTATCTAAAAGTATATTATATACTACCGATATTTGGATTTATTAAAATTATTTATAACTGCATTTAGCATCAAGTTTTTAACAATGATTAAAATTAAAAATTATTAAACAATTATTTATAAGGCTTATAAAGAACGATACATATAGAAACTTTTCAAATTATGTTTACCTTAGATTTTAATATTTCTTTATGTCATTTTAAACATTTAGAAAATTTATCATTTTAACTAATGATTTTTTTAATCAGTTGATTAAAATCACGATTTAATCACTGATTTAAATTATCTTATTAAATTGTTGACAAGTTAGTTAATATACAAGAGTAATTTATACAATGAAGAAACAACCAGGCATTTGACCGCAACCGAAAATAATCGGTATCTTACCCCAAGTAAAAAAAACCCGGCATTTTACACCCAAAATTTTTCGTCGACTCACCCCAAAGTATTGAGTAAGACGCCGATGGGCCGAATTATGGCCATTTTTTTTCCCATTCTGACCAGAAAATCAGAGGTCTAACTGTTTACGGCTGCTCTTTCAACTTCACCCAACACTTCATTTATAATAGCTGTTTCATAATAATAGCAGCCATCAGTCCATCAAAAGAAAATAAATCTGTGAAAGCGGACACTCGGTTAAGGGGAACTCGGATAATCGGGACTCTACTGTAGCTCAGTTTTAAGACTTAAAACATGCGATTTTATTTTATATAAAACGACGTCATCCGAATCCGCTGAAGAATTTCTCATTTACGATCCAATCATAAACATCTACAATAAAGTATGGGTAGGACGTCACTATTTCAGAATAATACACAAATGCAGCAAAAAGAAAGCAATTTATTAATATTTTTTCAAAATAGCACGTATTTTAATTACTTTTTTTTTCAGTTTTTATGAGAAAATGGCAACAAAAAGATATAACTGCTATTTTTCAACTATTTTTTCTTTACTTTCTACAGAAATGGAGTACTTGAGTTGCCAAAATGAAACAAATGTCGCTAAAAACTACAAAAAAATTAATATCTCAAAAATCAATGGAGATACAGTTTTCAAACAAAATGCATTTAAAAGAACTTTTTTTTCCAATACGACGATATAAAAGTTGAAAATGTGCGTTGCTTAGAAAATTGCTAAAGAGTATTTAATCGTAATGCTTTGTTTTACGGCTAGCGTCTGTAAGGTAACGTTATTTTTGGGAGACAAAATAAGCTGGGAGAAAGAAATAGCATTCCGGGGGCTAAAAAGTACCACTTAAAAATTTTTTTAAAGAGCGCAAACGGAAATTAAAATATCAGTAGGGAACCCTATTCCTTACAACTGAGCGGCGTTTCCCTACAGTGCCTGCGCCTATGAAAACTACGTGATTCGGCATCTTGTACAACACGGCATCTCATCTCAAGTTACCCCATTCCAAATTTCAAAGTTCTATGTCAAATGGAAGTGGGTAAAAAATGAGTCACAAGATTTAACTGCCACATGCAAACAAACTGAATTGCAAGTTTAAAGAAAAAAAATCACTTAACAGACTTGTAAGTTAAAAGAAGAAAAACATGCAAGTTAAAATGAAGCATATAATGAGAATTATTATGCCGAATATCTGAAGCATTTTCACTCGCATTTTATATTAAAAACTTTGTTGAATAGGTAGTACAAAAGCATAGAAATAATGGCATCAGACAATAGAGAAGAAAACAGGTAAAACTCCCTCTTTATTACTATTTTAGGTGCGTTCGTAATTATATAAATACGTACCACCTATAGTCGTCGTCTGGACTGTCCCTCTCTCCGCATATAACAGCGTCAAACTACCCAACCGAATGGTTTGAAATTTAATATATATAAGCTTTGTGGAATTTTGTCGAGTCATTTCATATTTTATGAAAATCAAATCAATAATTTAAAGAGATATCAATAAAAGTTTTCTTCATTCTATTAAATTCTATCATACTTAATGAATTCAATAATATCCCATGATAGGTAATGATTCTACGTTTCCATTGTGATTACGTTCTATTTAAGATGGAGTCATATTATTTCCATGTTTTTGAATTTAATACATATAACAGTAATAAATTCTGTATTCATGCATTTTTGCATAAAAGTTCAACAGCTATTGCGCCAAGATCTGAATATTTATAAAACTAGTTATAGTACGTACGTTTGGCGTACACTTTTCGACTTGTTCGATGAAGTGAACTCGGAGTTCCAGTGATCAGCGAATAAAAAAGCACATTTCATCCGCGTCACCTGTTACTTATTAAAAACTAAAAATTGGACAATCAGACATATTTTTAATTAATAATATCTAATAAAATGTTTGATAGTAATCTATTAAGGAAAATCGTAAAAAACACAGTAAAGTAGCACCATTTATTGGGCGATATGCACCCAAACCTATCAGCAACAACTTCTCAGAATCTGTAGCATAGTATGAAGTTTTGTGAAAAACCGCGCATTATTTCTAACCATAAGGCGGCCACAAAATTTGTGATAAATATATACATACACAGATACAGACAGACATTTTCCAAAAATAATCAAATTGAGTTAAGAACATCACAAAACATATAAAACACGTAAATGGAAGTCGGATGTTTTCATAAATCCAATACTTTTTTTTATTATTATACGTATATAATAAAGGAAAAAAAGTGTAACAAAAAGTTTAAATGTGCATATCCATTATTAGTCCAATACATTTTGAGTATAGACATTACTTTCAAAGTAAAGAGATTTACCTCAAAGTTAACACACAAATAATGTTATCAACAGACAAAAAAGAACTCCAACAATTTTACTTGAAATAAACTATTGCAATATATTTTTGTCTTTTTTAAACATAAAAAATTTTCTTTCTTAAGATTCTTTTCTCTTTTTAATTAATTAATTACTCGCCCATGGATAATTGCTTATTAAAAAAACATTTGCCCTAAAGTAACGTTTCTCTAACGAAGCTACAAGCTTCTGAATTGCAACATTATCTAAATTAGAAGATTATTTTCCTTTTTATCTTCATTAGAGATTAGTGTCACAGTTAATTAATTTCAACTTATTAAAAAAAATTACTATAGTTTGTGATAGTGAGTCGCAAACTTTCGCATTTTTCTTTTGTATATTCCATTAACTTTCCGAAAGAAAATACACATGGTTGAAAAAACTAGACACATATACAGTCGAGCACGGTTAAGCCGTGTTTCAAGAGAGTGGACAAAAGTCGCATATTAAGCGGGATCGCGTATTAAACATGATTTGTGTAATATTATAGGAGCTGGCTTCATTTACACATCTAATCGTTTAAATAAAATTTAGAGCTTTCATTTATGCGTTTACCGTCGAAAATTGTATCTTTTACGTATATTTCCTTCTATCTATATAAAAAAAGTAACGTTTTAAAAAAGGATCAATGAAAATCTGCGTAGATACCGCGAAACGCATCTGATTGGTCAGAGCTTTCCGACACTATAAGGGGGTTACCAAGGGGGGGCGACTCTGTCGCCAAACGTAGCCAAGTTTGTCGCCAACTTGGCGACCAAAATTAGTAACCAAAAGTGACGCCAACTTGGCGCTATTTCCAGTATTTCGCCAAATTTTCATAGACTCCCATTGCAATCCAATAGGTTTTATTTACTTGCAGAAAATCAACAAGTTGAGATATTTCAGTGCAACAAAAACTAATATTAGCTTACGAATAGAGCTTAATTGAACTATTTACATTACTTTTAAGCACAAACATTAACTATTTACAATATTCGTAACATTATATATATAATTTTCTATTTAATAATTCTTATAATTATGAAACTCTGTAAGCTCTAATGATTATGCGCTTGGAGATAAGGAAATAAAATTGCCAGGAGAGGAATCTAAGTGGAATCTAAAAATTTAATGCATAGGAAATAAGGGATCGTGAAGCAATCTACAATGGAAACGCGAAGCAATCCACAATGGAAACGCGAAACAATTACGTCTGGGGTTGGCTAGAAAATAGAGATTGCTTCGAAATACCGAATGGAATCGCGAAGCGATTATACGGCAGGTTGATGAGCGTAGCGAGTATGGGAGCGGCGCCCCCTAGTAGATTAAAATTTAACTGTATTCAACTTTAACTCATTGTTTCTTTTTTTAGGACTGACTGAAATAATAACAGAATATAAATATGAATTCGAATAAGTATTTTATTGCCGATTAATACGATAGGGCCAAAAATAACATAACAAAAATAATTTTCCTTCAGTAATTATTTTTGAAGAGAAAGAAAAAAAAAATTAGATATTTGAAGCACAATCCAGTTGTTAAAATCATATTTAGTGCTTTTGACAATGAGTACCATCATAATCTGTCCTTCTTTTTTAATATAAGAAAAAACGATCGTTATTAATGTTTGGGTAAAAAATATTGTTAGAGTTGCAAAAAGTAAGGAAAGTATAAAAGAATTATACAATCGCAGACGTATTTAATCTTTACAAATTTTATTTTGTTGCCTATAATATATTATAAATTATAAAACAAAGTAGTGATATAACGTACATTTAAAACCTTACTGACGAAAGGTATAATCATCTCTAATCATACTAGTTTTTATAGCGTATCTGAGTATCTTGAATTCGTCTCTCTCTCTCTCTCTCTACTACAGTATAAAATATACACGAAACGAAGGACTAAGAATGTTAGGATGCGGTATCTAAGAATTGCTGTTTTGCTAATTAAGCGGGATTGTTTTTTAAATTCAAATATCTACCGTCATTTCCGATTAGTAATGTTAGCCATAATTAATCTTTTTATTAAGTAAATATTACTATTCGGAAATAGTGTTTTTTATCTGGATTTTAAAAAAATCCACTAAATTGGTTATACTGGAGAAGAGAGAAGGAATTCATATCTTGATCAATGAATTTGCGTCTTAAGCGTAATTTTTTTACCCAAAGGACTGAAAATATATCGCGTATTAAGCGGGTTCGCGTCTGAAGCGTGATTTTTTGACCCAGAGGACTAAACTTATATCGCGTATTAAGCGGGATCGCGTATTAACCGAGAGCGTCTTAACCGGGTTCGACTGCATGTAATATATATATTTATTTATTTATATATATATAAGAAAAATCGTAACCGTAGCTTAATTATGGAATATTTAAAAAAAAAGCAATTGTAGAAAGTAAAAAAAAAAAAAAATTAAAATTGTACGAAATGTAATTGCAATATTCCTAGACTACTTAAATTTGTATTGAATAGATATTGACAACAGAAAATCAAACATTAAAGATGCACTATAATCCATTAAAATGGATTAAACTTCATAAAAATATTATTTTTTAACCAGAGTATGACTCACGTATTTTAAAATGTTATTCTTGCAAATTAATATATCTAATGTACGAAAAAACTACACATTGTTATTTACCAATTTCGTCCAGGCATATTTCGAATTTTCATCAATAACGATACCCATTTCATCAACAAGATAGCATTAAAGGTGTTTAAAATTAATGTATAATTTGTTTACATTATTAAAAATGCAATGTCGTGAGGTTTCGTCCCAGATGCCTATCTTCCATTTTGAAATTTCGCTTTTACAAACAATTCCTTCTTTTTTTCATCTAACATTCTCCAAACATTATGTATTTTGATAAACTTGACCGGAATTAGTTTTAGTTATATTTTATTCATCACAAAGTATTCAAATATTTTTGCCTTTGAACGGCTTAAATGAAGTTGGGAACGCAGATGTCTCCTGGGAGAATGTTATGAACGAAATTATCATAAATACATTTACGTGTGCAAAATATGCAAACAACAAAATGTTAAAATGGTATCAATTTATAATTCTTCCAGTTTAACGAACAGCATTGTAAACAGAAGAAATATGGCATTTTCAACAAAGAAATCAAATTACTGGTTAAGAAAAAGTTTGCTCAGAGATGATTCAAAATAGCAGACACAATTTCTTATGACTGTATTCCCTAAGCTAAACATTTTATATGGAGAATATAAATGTGAAGTACATAAAGAAACATTTTGTATATGAAGAAAGTAAATACGAAGTATATGGAGAAACATTTTGTATATGAGGACGTGAATTTCAAAACTCGCCTTATCGAAATCGCTTTTTCTCCATCAAACTATTCTATTAGTGAACCTGCATAAAAATAACACTACAATCTGCTAAAAAACTACTTTTATCGTGTATTTTGGGCCCTGTAAAATCTTAGTTTACAATGAAAGCCAATGGACGCAGTGAGAGATTTTTCGCGATTTCCCAAAATTTGATTTTCTGGATAAGGCGACTTTTGAAACTCACCTCCTCATATGAAGAATATATGTATGAAGTATATGGAGAAACCTTTTGTAGATGAAGAAACATTTGATTTTATTCACATTAAAGTTTCTACAGATCCAATGTTCTTCCTTTATGACTTACCTCAGTAGTGTTATTAGTTCAGCATTGGAGTATTGAGTATTGCTACAGAGTTACAAGAAATAACCTGAACAAAAAAGCGCAAGCTGGATGAGAAGAAAAGGCTGAACTCTATCACTAAAATTTTATTAGCTCTATATGAGAACAAACCTCACATCTCACTAGTACAGAGTCTTTAAGCTTTGGCATAATGATATCTCAATTAAGTGCTGTTGTTACTTTACATTCGGACGGCATGGGGCAATGAAAGTTCGTTCAAGTACTCAAAATTTCAAGTTAGACTCTATAGATACTGTGAAATGCTTCTAATAGCTTAACTTGATAATAATAGCGACAAAATTATCCGAGGTAAAACACTAACAGTAAAAAGTTTTACAAAATTCAAAGTAGCCGTAAGGAGGATTGGGTTGATTTCCAGCGTTTTAAAAGAAAAAGGTCGCGAACGAGATGAAAATCAGCCGAAAGACATTTTGAGAAATTGTGGAAGAGTTCCTTACAAATGAAAACAGTTGCAGAAAACTTATATCGGTCATCCAAAAGGCAAGACTTGAAAAATGGATAACACCATTGAAGCGTACCAGATCGTTCATCATCAGCGAGAAAAGGGTCTTACAGAATTTTCGCAACCGAACTAGGCTACAATCAAGACAAAAATTCGAAGAATATCCTTTATCAGCAATAAGATCCGGTTGTTTGTGGTTTGGTGTGGAATTTGATGAACTGGCAATGCACTGCTTGCATTTGTTGATGAAGTCATAAAAATTAACCATCAAACATACCGTTGAAACATTTTAGAGAGTGTTTTGCCTATCCGGTTTGACGATCACATAATAAATGAAAAAATAGACTTTAAATCAAGATTTTGGTTCAGAGCACGGAAAAAGAAAAGCAAGGGTTATTGCAAGTCACATCTCTCAGATTCTTAGATTCTTAAGAGATCAAGAATTTCCTATATCTCGACCAAGTGGGTTATTCTGCATAATCATTCTACAGCGATGAGTTTGTTTTAATCCTCGCAAAAGTCAAATAAAAAAAATTCACATGGAGTGGCACTTAAAAAATTAGGCCATCTTATTTAAAATTATCTGAACTAAGTCACTATCACTAACATTCGGTGTATGATTTGGAACGGAGGACGAGTTAGTCATGTAAAATTCTCCTTCTTTTTAAATTACTGTGAGCTACGCGCTTTTCTATTAGTTTTCAATTCATATTAAATATTCTTTTCTTTTTCTATAATGGAAACACAAACAGGTTTTAGACGTACCATAATTCGCACAAATTTGTGAGACCCATTTACGTTATTAAATTTTGATGAAAGGGTTCAAACGTTTTTAACATTTAAAATGTTATTCTTGAAAACTAGCATCCTTAATATACGAAAGGGACTTCATTTTATCTAAATTCCTTACAGACATATACTTTAATTTTCTATTAGTATATACATCCGTTTCATGCACGCAGTAATATGTAAAATATTTAGAACAAATATATACTTAACTTATTTGCGTTGTTAGAAATACAGCTTTATGAAAGGTTGCGTCCCAGATGCATAACTTTCGTTTTGAAATTTCTGGTTTAATATCGACTCCTTCTTTTTCTTGTATTATTCTTTCAGTGTCGTTTATTTTGATTAAACTAACCGAGATTAGTTTCAGTTGTTTTTTATTTATCCATAAGTTATGCAAATGTTTTTGTCTCTGAGCGATGTAAGTGAAATAGGAAATGTCTCTTAGGAAAACGATGCACAGTCATTTCAATATATTTGCTTTTACAAAATAAATATTTATTGAATATTAAACCAGAAACAAAATACATAATATTAGAAAAAATACGTATGTGATAGGTCTAGAAAAAAAAATCACCTTTAATATTTGATGGATCGTCGATATGCGGGGTATAAATTTCAGTGAGAGTTAAGGGAACGTCTATTCGTTACTCTTGTGACCATTAGAGCAACTTTTTATAAATAATTCCTATTTTTTAATTACAAAATATAATTAAGATAAAAACAGATATAGCCAGCTAAATACCATTGTCTTCCACTCACATAACTTACAGGGTGACTTTTAATTAACCTACAACTTAAATCTGAAATAACTTCTCAGAGCCACACTAGATAGCAGCACGAATGCGTGCAGTGAGAGAGGGGATAACAAGAATTTGTTTAGTGTCAGTTCCATGCAGTTATGAAAATGTCTACCAAAAGGGTCATATTCAACTGATGATCTTATTTTTATTGTTAAAATCTGGTATTTATGTGGTGAAAATGCAACACTATTTCTATGGAACTAGGCTTCAACATTCAGAAACCGACCTAAGCCTTTCTAGAGCAATGGTAAGAGATCTGATAAGAAAATTTGAAAGGTTTGATAATGTTAAAGATAATGTCTGACAGTCGTTTTTCTCTAAATTCGTAATCTGGGTATGAACACCGATTAATATTGTTTCATGCAGGACGGTGCCGCCTCCGCATAGAACAGGCAGAGTGTTTAACACTATTAACAGCGTGTTTGGAACCCGGGTTATTGCTTATCAATACCCGAACAACCATCCTGGTGCATTGCATTGGCCACCTTATTCACCGGATATGAATCCAAGCGATTTCTATCTTTGGGGTCACATGAAAGACTTGGTGTACAAGAAAAAGCCGACAGACCTCAATCGCCTCAAGATACCCACTACTGGCTCATTTGCAAGCATTAAAAGAGAAACACTTGAACAAGTAACTGATAACTTTGTGACTAGGTTACGCTACTGTATCGCCTCTGAAGGTTCTCACTTTGAAAACCTTGTACATTAATTACCTTTTATACGTTCTTTTCAATAAGAATTTTTTTTGCTTTGCTATCTGACACGATTCTTGTGTTATTTCATTTTAAAGTTGTAGGTTAATTAAAAGACACCTTGTATATCTAATTTGTACCAAAAAGCATTTTACTTGACTATGTATTAAATTAAAATTTTGTTACTCATGTGACACTCTTGTCACAAGAGTAACAAAATTTTGATTTATAATATATACAAACAAAATGCTTTTTGTTACAAATTAAATACATTTTATGTGAGTGGAGCACAATGGTATTTAACTGGTTATATCAACAGGGCTCCCAAATGATCCACGAACTGAACACCAATGTTTTTTAACAGAAAATTTCATGGTAAGTTTCTACAGCATTTGCGCTAGAATTAACCTCCGAAGGTGATGTCTATGCAATTTGCAAGAAAAATCTAACAAGACAAAATTTTCTAAGGACACATTGGTGTTCATTTGGTGGACCATCAATTTTTATCTTAATTATACTTTGTAATAAAAAAATTGCATGAATTTATGAAAATTTCTTCTCATTGTCACAAGAGTAACAGTGGACGTTCCCTTAATCTTTTCTTCAAAATGTCAGTATTAACTTCAATTATTCTCTCATCAAATGCTTCAACATTATCCAGATTCCACTGAACCAATATTTTGTTTTGTGTGTGTGTGTGTGTGCGCGTTATTATTATTATTTTATTTGAAGTTTTTGCGTCACCTTTCGTTGTTGATTTTGTTATCACCAGCTTAAAATGAAACCCAATATACCGGGTGTCCCAAAAATGACTGATGGATTTTAAAATTCCATAACTTGCAAACGGTGACAGATATTAAAAAAATTCTTGCAGGATGTTATGTAAGATGTCAGGAATTTTTATTCTGCGATTCTCAGTTTTAGTTACAAATAGCATCGATATATGGCGCTGCAAGTAATAACCGCTAAATCCAGGCTCGATTTTTCTTCCATGCTAAAAAAGCGGATTAAAATGTATTGAACGTATCCCGCAGTGCCAAAAATCGGTTCTGGACTGATCATCTATTGCTCTCAGCGCCATCTATTGTTTGAAATTCGAACTAAAATCAAGAATCACAGTTCAGAAACTCCTGACATCATGCATAACCTCGTGCAAGATTTTTTTAAATATCTGTCACCATTTGGAAGTTATTGAATTTTAAAATCCATCAGAGATTTTTGGGACATCCGGTATATCTACAATTCACAAATATACACAAATGTAAAAACTATTATCTACACAAATACACATTACTTGCTGACTATTCTCAGAAATATTTATGTATTTTTTACAAAATACACATAAATTCCTTTATTTAAATATCATGCTTTGTTATTCCATTTTAGTACATTCTTCGGGGGAAAATGTGTTTTATTTACATCCATAACTATAGAGGCTGATTTTTATCCTTGGAGAAATTTTACATTTAAATAGTTTCATTTTTCATAAAAATATGAAATTGAAGCTTTGCAAATAAATCTTCAAATATATTTCCATTATTGTGAAAAGAAATATATGACTTTCTGTTGTGTATGTAAAGAATATATATATTTGTTACATAAAACGTAATATATAGGGGGAAAATAATGTCTTTTTTTCAGTTCACACGATACATATTTGTGAAATTTATAAAACTTAAGTTGTAATAACACAAATAATATATTTAGAAAATATTTCGAAAGAGATTTTGTCTACAAAATTATAAATCATAGGCTTGAAATATAAGGTGCAGAGTAATTCCGGGACATATGCCGATATTTTTTTTATAACTTGTGTATAAAGTTCCTTGGTGGACATAAAATTAAAAAAAAAAATCATGCTGTGCTATTTAATGCTAAATATACAACACGTGTACTGCGACAAATAAATTAAAAACAAATAATTAATAATTTTTATCATTTTTTTTTCTAAAACATTACATGTCACTCGTACATTCAGGCTGAGACGTCGTACTTCTGCGGTAGTTATGCCGCGCTTGTCATAAAAACAGAATGAAATTATAAATAAAAATATTCAAAAACGTATTCATATCTGGACTATAATTAACAAAAAGAAACTAAATGAGTACAATGAAACGTACTAGTATATTCAAAATAATAATTGTCTGCCTACTTTCACTATTAAAATTATCGGCTTTTTTTTTTTTTTTTTTTTTTTTTTTTACATTGAATTTAACATAACTTAATTTGCATAATTTATTTGTTTATAGACCCGTTTTCTCGACCGCAATCTACACAAAAAGTATAAAAAAAAGTACAGTCTTTATCCAACCACATTTGACACATGAGGCAACGAAGCCAGTTACACTTCCTCTTTTTTGTAGTTTTCTAAACATTCCTTGCAGAGAACGTCGAGTCTCGCGTGATCCAACTTTTCATTATTATCATCTTGACTTGCATCTTTCTTCGACTTCTTTTTTCTCCTTTGGAGTAGTAAACTTGATACTGTTTAAATATTCATCAGTGTCTGATGGACTGTCATGGGATCCTCACTTGAATCAAAATTTAATTTCTCTTGGTAGTTTTGTATCTTTTTGTTAATTTTCTTACATTTTTGGATTTTTTTTTTTTTATTTACATTAAGCGCATTACAAGTGTCAATAGAGGTTAAGTTTTCTCCCGTTTTCTTAATTCTGTGCTTTGCTGTTCTCTGACTAAGTTTCGGAATGGGCGATATTTTATTTAGTGTTATTTGGTAGGTAATGGTGGTTTTACGCTACAAGTTCCAGGTTGTGCAAACTGTAAATTAATTTGAGATGTGTTGATTAGCGCTTTACTTGATGGATTTGTCTACTCTTGTGCCATGTTTTCGGGTGCGGCATTTCACTGTCCGCTAATCCAGAAAAGAAATGATCTGGGAGAGTGTTGTTGTTGAAAGGAAAGATAAGATTCCAGCAGTGGCTTCAACTTATATGATCCCATGGGGCACGATCCCACCCAATAATTTGATCTCTCCGCCTACCCAATTTCAATTAATTTAATTCGTAATTTATTTTTTTAATTATTTAATCGCTGAAATGAAATTTGGTTTTATTAACGTTCTGAAAATAGCTTTGTTTGAAAAATAGTAAGGACATAAATTAGACATAAAAGAGGACTGAAAACTCCTTCAGGGGAAATATCTCACGAAAATAAATTTCCTGCCTATTTTGCCATTTGTTTTGAAGTCTTGTATTGATAAAGCACTTAGATGACGAAAATGTACGCTTTTCTTCAGATTTAGGTTTTTGCACTTTCAATATTTAGCAATTCCAATGTTATTTAAAAATAAATATTAATGTATTTATAAGAAAGAACTTATGAAATTATAATTTTATAAAATTATTTATAAAATTATAATTAAATGATAATTTAAAAATTTGCTTCGAAAAAACAATGTTATTTCGAATTATCTTTAGTCATTCGTTTTTCCCCTCTCTCTCTCCACATGCATACACACTAAGGGGGGAAAATTATATGTGTTATTTTACTCAAAAATTTTGAGCCCACCCAATATTTTTGAAAAGTTGGCGCTACTGGATACCAGTGACCTTAAAGCCATTAGTAGCGTTGCCAACAGTTGCCGATTTGTTCCAAGCATCGCAGTTTAATGACCCTACCTGATACAGAGTCAATCTACGCCCAACCTGTTGCATTAACCTTTACGGATCCCATTGTCCTCGTAGACTTACACCTTCTTTTCTTTTATAAAATGTGGGCACTTCTAATAAAATCTGTAAACAAGTTTAAAATTTATCTGATTTTGAAAAACAACATTTCATTAAAACCCAGGATATTAAAATGCAAAATCATTACAATTACAGTTAACGACTAATAACAAGCCTAACTTGGTTAGTCTGTGCAAAAAGAAAAGGAAAAGTTAATAACACTTAATCATCCCGTACAAAAGAAACTGCGGCATGTATACCGGAATTGCAGTGCGGCATGTATCTTCTTTTGTATCATACAGACGTCGCACATCACAGTTACCCGCCCTCGCTAAGGAAAAGAGCCTAACCATACACACAATACTCTACACAAACGCTACACTTAATTTTGATTTCGAAATCATGCATGCATTTAGTAATTAGTGTATGAAAAGTATTTAAGCATAACGTGTTTAAAAGTTTGGATAGTAAAATCATGAGCTTACGTCAAAATAAGGATTATACAGCTACAAGTAAACATTGAAATGTGATTCATGCTATACACTGGTTAAGATAACCTCATTGCGTACCTGTACTGCGCGTTTGACGATCGTCTATCGATAATTAAAAGAAATACAAGGGCAGCATCTATCCCGGATGCGGCGACTCTCCCGGAGTTACTCTATGTCTGAATATGTATCTAACATGAGGTATTAGAAAGTAGGCAGACAATAACTAGACTGAGATATACTGTAAGGGGTGGGGGATTCTATTTCTTGGCCTATAAAATTCACCTGGTTTTTACGATTCTTTTTATCGGTTGCAAAATAAATAAATATAATCTTCAGACTGTTTCATTGTATTTATTGACATTTAACTTACGAGTATACTGGGTGGTCATAAAGTCTTTCCCTGATTGCAATAAGTTATTGCAGAAAAACTAATATAATTACGCATATGCTTGTTTCAATATATTGTGAAGACATTTATGAAGTTTTTAATACAAGTACTTACGTCAGAAAACTTCGATGTCAGCACCCTTTGTAGCTCGAAGAATGTCAAGGCGGTATTCCATTTCTCGCCACGTATTGCCCAACATTTTGGGTATTACACTAGGCGCAGCATGTGTGATCCTGACCTTGAGTGCTTCAATATATTTTACTGGTGTTACAAGCACTCTGTTCTTTATGTAACCCAAAAGGAAAAAAAATTCAGAGGAGTAATATCGGGTGAGCGAGGAGGTCATGGTGTTGGTCCATCCCGAGCGATCCATCTTCCAGGAAATTTGTCATTGAATTTAAATTTTTCATATCATTGTTTTATTGATTTCAACGTCTGGAGTAGTTCGTCCATAACAATTTCGAAATTTACGTTGAACAGTAACTGAAGATTTGTATTCATGGAACCAAAGAACGCATTGAGCTTTTTCTTGTTACGACGCCATTTTGATAACAATGGAATGAAATTTCTGCATAAGTCGCTCCATCCGATGGACTGAAAAAACTTAAGAACATAACTTTTCTATAATAAAAATTTTACAATATTACATTCAATGGTTATTTCGTAATAATTTTTTGTAACCAGAGAAAGACTTTATAACCACCCTGTATAATTATTTTTCTTATGCGTAAAAATAATAATAATGCACTTTGTGCGAAGGGGAATACCTGCGGGTGAGTGTCGTGAACTTCCAATCGGGTGACCGTTTTTCTCCGAGCAAAAGAATCTGAAAAATATTGGGTCGCCAAATTATAAGAGGAAAATAAATTATCTGGAGCTTACACAAAAATTTAGCTTTAAAAGTTGATTTTTGACAAAAAAAAACAAAAACAAAAAACAAAAAAAAGCGGTCATTTGAATAAAAAATATAACTTTTCTGCCCTATTTTTAACTTTTACGAACTTGAAAAAATAACTAATCAATGAAAATTAAATTTTTACTGATATAAGCTCCAGCAAAATCGTTTAGTTTTCTTTAAAAAAAATTAAAGAAATTGGCCGAAAAGTTTTCGAGAAAAATGGTCGTCCAATTTGCAAAACATATGATATATTTTTAAAATCAAAATTTGTAATTTATTTTACTCAAAAGGTGCTAAAAATACATGAAATAAGGTTTTTTAAAGCATAAAAAATCGTCGAAGATGTTGAAATTCGACACCCAAGCGCTTTCAACTGTTTCAAGCAGTCGTCATCAGGAGAGATTTCTGCGGTGTCTCCTCAAAAATTTAATTTTGTATTTCGATAGTTTGCAACTTTTAAGCATTATTATGAATCGCTGCAACTTTGAATTTTTTTTATATTTTCCTAAAAAATATAGAATTACTTTATTATTTTTTTTCCTTGCAAATTTATATTTTATTTTATTCAAATTATCAAAATTATAAAAGGAAAAAAGGTAACATCGAACTCGGCTCGTCCGGCTGGCAGGCGAGCACTCTGTGCGCACGCTACGAATGACACGTTGATAATTGCAAACTAATAGGTATTTAAGCTAATTTTCATACACTAGACAGACTTAACTACATTAAGCAGAGAAATTAAATTAAAAATATACATAAAAACATTTAATTAAAAACAAAAATGTATGCAAAATTAGACGTTTCGCTGTGGAACGCACAGCCTCATCAGTACACATATCAGCAACAGCAGAATATCGAAACATGTCCTGGACACAGTCAAAGTCAAAGTTAATGTTACTCTTTCAAAAACACAAAATATTCCATCGGGGTCGTACCAGACGTGTATAAGGGTATAGTCTAGTAAACCAGTTTTCCATGAAGAATCTATAATGATAAGTGTTGCAATTATTTTTCAAAATCAATGAATTTTTGAAGGCTGGGGTGTGGTCCGTTTCAAAGGCATACTATACTAATTTAGAGTTTAATCTTCCATTTTTAAAGGCACCGACATGCTCTTTAAGTCTGATATCCATCGATCCGCTAGTTTCACCTATATATAGCCTATATGATAGGTATATAGGTAGCTCCTATATAATTGGTATTTGAATTGTATGCTGAACTTTGACCTCCAATTTTTTTAAATCTAGGGCCCATTTGAAGAAATCCTTTCGCAAGAATAATTAAGGATAAGAAATCTACAACATACCTTAAATTCATAAAAATCGGTGAGCATCATGATTGTTGCTCTTCTTATCAGACATATTTGTTTTATTTTTTGATATATATATAATGACATTATTTACATTCAATACATCATTTTTTATTCGTATAAAAATTTATTCATTGCCTGTTAGAAGAAAATGAATTTTATTTACATCCATAACTACCCGGACTCATTTTTATTATTGAAGGAATTCTGCATCTAGATAACCTTATTTTTCGCATAAAAATGTAAAATGAAGGATTTGAGAATAAATCTTGGAAAATTATTCCATTAAGTTGAATTCAAATGCATGGATTTCTCTTCTGTTTGGGAAAAAATAAGCATTTGCTAAAAGATAGTATAGAGAGAAGAAAATTGAATTCACTTCAGTTCACTATGTAATAAATTGTTGAAATTTCGGGAACCGAAGTTTCGTAATAAAGTAAGCTATACCTTTAAATTGCTTTCAAATGATATTGCAATTAGAAATTTGCAATGTTATTTTGAAGTATATGTGCAATGTTTACATATTTATACTTTCAGTCTGAATTCAGTCTATTATTAATCTATTTTAAATTAACAGTACACTTATATCCTTTTCCATATTAACATGAAATATGTTGTCAAAATTAAAGCTTACTTCCTACGAAGTAATTAATACGCCGTCTTTCATTTCAAATATATTTTGAACAGATATTTACACATAACCCCCATGAATGTTATTAAGTAGGATTTCTGTATCAACTTATAAATATTTTCACGAATAGTACATGCAAAATAGAGCTCTCGAAAGATATGATGAAACTACTTTTAATAAAATATAGATTTAGAATGTGCTTGAAGGCATTTAATTGCACAAAAAAGAGTTTAAAAATTATGTAATTTCAATAATTATATTTTAATATGTATTTTAAAATACAGTCGAGATTCTCTATACGAACTTCCATAACGAACTTCCATATAACGAATTTTAGTAAGGAATAGTCACTTTTTCACATAATTACATTAAAAATAATCTCCATGCAGCGAAATATCCATCCCCATATAACGAGTTTTTCAGAAATTTTTCCTCATTTGTTCAGAAAAAGCTTCAATGGATGATAGATGAATAAAATTCTAATTCTTGCGCAGAATCCCACTGGTAGTGGCGTTTTAAACAGCGTAGTTTACAATAATGATGAGACAGACAATAAAAGTGAAAACTTACGACAAGAAAAAACTAGTCGGATGTGGCAATCCCAAAACTTTCTTCTATCTCATACATGTAAATACTTCCTGATAAATGCAGCACAGCAGCAAACCAGCTAGGAGATTTACACCAAAATCTAATCATTAACAACTTACGTGAACTTCTAATTGCCTTTGAAGTTTGATGAGAATCCATGCATTAGTTTTTGAAATACAACCATTGCAGAAATCGTGAAAAGTTCTGCATAGCCGTAGCACCTGTTGGGCAATTTACACCAAAAACTTATCAGGATCAATTTTTATAAGCGACCAACTGATTTCAAAGCTTGATGAAAATTCATGGATTATTTCTTGAGATACAGCTATTGCTGAAATCGTGAAAAATGCAGCATAGTAGAGCCACCTGATGGGCGATTTACACCAAAAACTAAGAAACACTATTTTATATTAGGGACTAACTGAATAAGAAGTTTGATGAAAATCCGTGCATTAGTTCTTGAGATAAGCTATTGCGATAATCATGAATAATGCAGCATAACAGCGCCACCTATTGGGAGATTTACACTAAAACGTTATCAGAACCAAATTATATCAAGGACTAACTGAATCTGAAGTTTGATAAAAATCCCAGCATTAGTTTCTGAGATAGAGCTATTGCGATAATCATGAATAATGCAGCGTAACAACGCCACCTATTGGACGATTTACACCAAAACGTTCGCAGCACCAAACTATATCAAAGACTAACTGAATCTGAAGTTTTTTGAAAATCCATGCTTTAGTTCTTGAGATATAGCTATTGTGGAAATCAGGAATAATGCAGCATAGCAGCGCCACCTGCAAGACGATTTACTCCAAAAAGTAATCAGCACCAATTTATATCTGCGACTAACTGAATCTAAAGTTTTATTAAATTCAGTTCATTAGGTCTTGAGATAGAGCGCCCACGAAATTTGTGTCACGCGCACAGAGACAGACAGACTCACAGATAGACATTTTGTAAAAACATGTTTTCCGTGATCTCTGACCCCTAAAGCGTATAATTCCGTCAAAAAGCGGAATTCGAAAATGTCCACGAATCCAATACTTTCTTCTTGTAAAGATAGAAGAAAGTAAAAATTCTGAAATGAAATAATGAGTTCCTTTCATGTTAGAAGGGGAGGGCTTCATGTTAAGGAATATATTCCCGATTCAATTCTGCATTCCGTGTTAAAATGCTAAAAATTAAAAAAATTACAGATTTCTTTGTCTAAAACAAATGTAAGTTTTTTTATGGAATTTTCAACTATGCTTTCAAATAATTGTTTATTTTCCGATTTTTAAACTGTTTAAATAATTTAAAATATACAATATCAAGTTAATATTTAGAGTTAAGGGGGTTGGTCACTCGGTACAGATGTCATATTCGCCCCATATTGGCGCGATTTTTTTCGGTTGCCAATTTGGCGAAAACATCAACAGCATAAACAACATAATCCGGGTTACCACATCAAACAAAATAACGACACTTTGACGCAAGTTAAGTACCTGTTGCCTATATGATATTGGCGACAGAAAAAAATCGCGCCAATATGGGGCGAATATGACATCTGTTCCGGTCACTCAACTTCCGATTTCCCCTCACTAATACAAAATCTATAGGCATTTCATGCAATCGTATATTTAAAATATCTCCTCGGGAAATTAAAATTTTTAACTTCTATTTTTTGTGTACACTTCCTAAAAGATGTCTCTTTTTTTCCTTAGTTCTCAAAATATTTCTAAAGTATAGACTTAATATTATAGGAAGTGTTAAAATCTTACTCACAGTTCGCCCGCTTTTAACACATAAAATATTAAATTCAGCATAGATTTTAGAAATATTTTGAAAACTAAGAAAAAAAGAGACATCCTTTAAGAAGAGTACACAGAAAAAATATGTTAAAAATATGGATTTCCCGAGAGGATATTTTAAATATACGAATGCATCAAAAGTCCATAGACTTAACACTACGGAGGAGAATTCCGAAGCTGAGTGACCAACCCCATTAAGCATTTCAGAATCTTAATTACGAATGATGAGGCACCTCAAAAACATTTTTTTTTTTTAAGTTTACCCATTTAAAAGGAATTTTCAACGTCATTCTCTATATAGCGAATTTTTTGACTGGAACAATTGATTTCGTTATATAGAGACTCAACTGTATTTTAAATATGGATTTCCCGAGAGGATATTTTAAATAATACGAATGCATCAAAAGTGACCAGCCCTATTAAGCATTTCAGAATCTTAATTACGAATGATGAGGCACCTCAAAAACATTTTTTTTTTTTTAAGTTTACCCATTTAAAAGGAATTTTCAACGTCATTCTCTATATAGCGAATTTTTTGACTGGAACAATTGATTTCGTTATATAGAGACTCAACTGTATTTTAAATATGGATTTCCCGAGAGGATATTTTAAATAATACGAATGCATCAAAAGTCCATAGACTTAACATTACGGAGGAGAATTCCGAAGCTGAGTGACCAGCCCCATTAAGCATTTCAGAATCTTAATTACGAATGATAAGGCACCTCAAAAACATTTTTTTTTTTCAAAGTTTACCCATTTAAAAGGAATTTTCAACGTCATTCTCTATATAGCGAATTTTTTGACTGGAACAATTGATTTCCTTATATAGAGACTCAACTGTATTTTAAATTCGGAAAACGAAAGGTAAAGAAGTTATATAAGTTTAATGTTAGTGTAATATTAATTATCGTAGAATTATTTTTTCTGCTCAATTTGAAAAAAATTAATTCGTATGATATCTTTATTAGTCAGAGAGATTGATGACAAAATAGTATTATATAGTAGAATTAAAATGTGTACAATAATTATTTTCAAACAAGAAAATTTACTTAAATCTAATTTAAATCATGAAACTTAATATTTTGAAAGTGGAAATCTCCTTTTAAATAAAAATACTTTTATTATTAAAACTGAAATTGCCAAATAATTAAGTTAATATTGATGTAGCTCTTTTCGAATATTCACTTCATTTAGCATACTTACTGAAACTGTTTGGTATTTAGCAATATAAAAATAACAAGATCTTGAATTATAATTAAGAAAGTATTCATAAAAACTCATAAAATTGCTAAATGATATACAAAAATTAAAAAGATAATATTAAAATTAAAAGATGAAAATTAAGATTTTTTTGAAAATATTATACCATATTTTTGGAATATTGCTAAATGGTACAGAAAACAAGATCTTTTATATAAAGTTTTATATATAAATATTATAATAAAAAAGTAATATCTACGTTTCAAACTGCTTCTGCAGTCGTCCTCATGGTAAAATATGATGTTGAAGTGATTTAAAAGTCAAGAGACGAAAGCGACAGACAATTTGTTGAGGTCTGGACCAATATTAATCTTTTTACAATATTTCAATTTTTACCTCCTTCACCATGAAGTAGTTTGAAAGCAATTCGTTTCCCCGTTCATAGATGGTGACACTTGATGTTCCTCAATAGAACGTTTGATGCATCTCCAATTTATTTCGTTTTAATTTTTCTGGTGTACTCACTGAGTGCCGCCGCAGCAGTTTTCCAATCATGTAATTGGTCAAGACTCAACAAATTGTCTCCTATACAGGACGCTTTCGTCTCTTAACTTTTAAATCACTTCAACATCATATTTTATCCTGAGGACGACTACAGAAGTAGTTCGAAACATAGATATTATGTTTTTATTATCATATTTATATATACAAGTTCATATAAAGGTTCTTGTATTGTGTACAATTTAGCAATTTTATGGGCTTTTATGAATATATTCTTAGTTATAATATTTCATGGTGCATTTGTCCAGCATGTGCTAAAGATCCTATGTTTTAAGTAACACATTAAAATAAACGATGTCAGAAAAAATTAATATTTAATTTTATCACAGACAAAGTAATTAAGTTCTTTCTATTTTGAATACATGAATTAATTAGCTATTAATTTAGAAATAAATTTATCTTTTAATCCAAGAAATATCTCATATATTACATTTGCAATCAAAACTACTAATTTATTAAAGTATGTCTTTCATTTTTTTTCATATTTATTTTTACTAAATTACGATGAATGGGAAGTCGAATAAATACGGCAGTGGATAAATTTAATTTGTTCAGATATAGAAAGCAGTTAACTACATATAAAATGCATTTATAAGCATGTCAGTTTAGCTTACAGCATTGCGTATTTTTACTGATTATGTTATCATTTAAGACTAAATTGATCATTGGTAAATTTGTTAATCATTAATGGAAAAAAGCATATGTATGATATTGGTTTACTTTTGGATTTATATTACACAGCGGACTATCTAATTGTCTTACATCATTGACTCTAATTCTCTTATATTAAGCTATTGGTCTTTGTTTCAAGTAACAACTTCTTTTTCTTTACCTTACATTAGAAAATGAAAGGAGAATGTACTATTTCCTTTTCCCCTAAATTACACATAATATTGGATTAAAAGCTTTTTCTTGGGGGCATTAATACCTTTAATCATGACTACAACAACAACAAATGTAATTGTGAAGAAGCATATTTGTCAATAATTTTTTTAATTTATTTCTTAAAATGTATTCTTATCTATTTTTTAGAATCTTTTATGAATAAATTTTTAAAAGCTATATGCACCTTAGATAAGGTATGAATTTCTAAAGAGGATGAAAATGTTTTATTATTCTAAATGCATAGATAAAATTTTCAAACAGGGGAGGCATTTCAAAACTTTCTTGGAGAGGCTGAGGGTGGCAAAGTTTTAGGGAGTAAGCATCATGGTCTTTTCAAGTAACAACTTCATTTTCTTTACCTTACATTAGAAAATGAAAGGAGAATGCACTATTTCCTTTTTTCCTAAATTACATAGAATATTGGATTAAAAGCTTTTTCTTTGTGGCATTAATACCATTAATCATGACTACAACACAACAAATGTAATTGTGAAGAAGCATATTTGTCAATATTTTTTTTTTATTTATTTCTTAAAATGTATTCTTATCTATCTTTTAGAATCTTTTATGAATAAATTTTTAAAAGCTATATGCACTTTAGATAAGGTATAAATTTCTAAAGAGGATGAAAATGTTTTATTATTCTAAATGCATAGATACAATTCTCAAATAGGTGAGGTACTTCAAAACTTTCTTGGGGAGGCTGGGGATGGCAAAGTTTTAGAGATTAAACAAATGTTTCTTAAGTATATATCTTATCTATATTTAAATCTCTACTAAACTAATAATAATTATAAAATATAAAATGGTTATTTTTTTTACATATTCAATGTCACTTTCCTAAAAACAAACTTTTAAGTGGTTTATTTCAATTAATTTAAATGCAAAATATTAAATAACTGAAAAGATGTGTACTTCAAAATTAAATATTCATTATTGAATTTATTCACCATTATTTAACTGCATTGATAATTAATAATTGGTGAATGCCTTTGATTACTGGTTGTCACAAAGTAATAAAATATAAAAGTTGTATTATTATTTATGTTTTGTTTTTGTTTGAAACTGATACTCACACATACACTCATATATATATATATATGTATATCTGTTTGTTTGTTAGAAATGCCTTTCTATATACGTATAATTTTAACAATGATTATGCATATTTATGTATGTATTAAAAACTTTTTTTTTTTAAATGGAGTCATTTTTGTTTTTGGCCAAAAATAGGAAGATTGCCTAAGTTCGGTCTCGGTCTATCCTTACTTTTAAATAATCGATTTTTTTTTTTAACTGTGCCGTGAGTGTATTTGCGCCTAAAAAGTAGCAGACATGTAAAATTTCAAGTTTCTATCCTCAACAATTCCATACTAATCGTATTTTAGGACGTTTTTAGAACGCTTTTCGTGCATTTAACTCTTTTAAATTTCCATTTTTTTAACTGTCCTGTGCCAATATTTGCGTCTTATAAACAACAGATATGTAAAATTTCCAGTTTCTATCCATAACAAGTCCATAGGAAATGTTTATTTTGATCACTTCTAGAACGCTTTCCGCTCATTTCACCTAAATTTCGAATTTTTTTTAGAAACTATTCTTAGCGAATATTTGCATCTTAAAAGTAACAGCCATACTGAATTTCACGTTTCTAGTCCAAGCAGTATCACAAAAATTGTACATTTCGAACGTTTTTTCCCCTGCACTCACTTAAATTTCGATTTTTTTTTTTTTAATGTTCTACCCGTATATATTATGCGTTTTAAATGTAGCAGCCATATCAAATTTCTAGTTTTTACCCTTAACAGTTCCATAGAAAGCGCAATTTAGAAAATTTTTTGAACGCTTTTCGCACGTTTCACGCTTTTAATTTTTGAATTTCCTTTAAAAACTGTTCTATTCGAGTATTTACGTATTAAAAGTAACAAGCATGTCAGATTTTTAGTTTGTGCGTCTAACAATTTCATAGTAATCATAACATAGAAATTTTCAGAATTTTACTGCTCATTTCAGCCTTTTAAATTTCGATTTTTTTAAATCATTCTTAGTGAGCATTTGTATTTTAAAAGTAACCGCCATGTCAAATTTCAGGTTTCTAGTCGTTTCAGTATCACACAAAACGTAAGGTTAGAAGATTTTTTTCCTTTTCAGCATTTTAAATTTTGAATTTAAAAAAAAAAACTGTTTCTGTGCATGTATTTGCGTCTTGAAAGTATCAGTGATGTCAAATTTTAAGTTTCTATCCCAAATAATTCCATAGAAATAGTAACGTAGAAAGTTTTACATAGAGCGCTTTCCGCTCATTTCACCCAAATTTCGAATATTTTTATAACTAATTCTTAGCGAGCATTTGTATCTTAAAAGTAATAGCTATGTCAAACTTCGAATTTCTATCCCTAACATTTCCATCGAAATCACAATTTAGAAGGTTTTAGAAGTTTTTTCCCTCATTCCACCCTTTTTAATTTCGCATTTTTTTAAAAACTCTTCTTCATGGCCATTTAACTCCTAAAAGTAACTTCCATAGGAAAAGTTAAGTTTCTAGGCCCATTAGATTAGAAAAAAGTTTAGAATGCTTTTTTTTACACTGCGCTCTTTTAAATTTTTGAATTAAAAAAAAAAAAGGCTGTGCGTGCATTTGCGTCTTAAAAATAGCAACTATGGTAAATTTTCCGTTTCAATTCTTAACAGTTCCATAGGAATCTCAATTTAGAGCGCTTATAGAACACTTTTCGTGCACTTCACCCTTTAAAATTTCAAATTTTCTTTAAAAACTGCTTCGTCAGGGCATTTTCGTCTTAAAAGAGCAGCCACGTTATTTTTTTTTTTTTTATCCTTAACAATTCCTTGAAAATTGTAATTTGGAACGTTTTTAGAAAGTTTCATTTCACGTTTTTAAATTCGATTTTTTAAAAAACCGTTCATGGAAAATATTTAGGTCTTAACTATAACCACCGCATCAAATTTCAATTTCTAGCACCAACAATATCACAGAAATCACAATTCTAGAGCTTTTTTGTTCCTGTACACGTTTGGCAGTTGTCGTACCAACATAAAATATAGCTTGTGTTGGAGAAGAAATGGTCACCAGCATTTTGCCACCATTATTATTTTAGTCAGTTTGGTATTTCTAGAGTTTACCTGCTATAAACAAGCACACAAATATAAATAGCCCTCATGGCGAGGCGATTTAATATATGCTATTTGATTCTTGGCGACATTTGCGCACTGCTTACTTAAAAGTACCCATTTTTCCTTCTTATCCAAGAGCAAATGATAAATCGCCAAATATCGTTTCAATTTCAATCTTTTAAAATTAATTTTTTTAAGCCTTCATATAAGAAGGCTTCATGTTTAAATATTTTCGTTTTATAATTATTTCTCATTAAGCCTTTTTTCGTTGTATTTTAAATAAAAGCAGTAACATTTTATTTTTAATTTTATTTATCGATGCGTTAGTCATTTTTTTTTTTTTTTACTGATATAGCCGTTTTAATTCTTTAATCGAAAAAAATTGATAAACAAAAATATTTAATTTGAATTAATTCCGTCACTATAGTAAAGAACGTATTTTTCGAAAGTGTCATTTGTCATGTTAAAACATTTGACATTTCGACTCCAAAGACATCGCGGAATTAGAAAAATGTGAAATATCTTACGAACTACTGTACTTTGAAGAATCTACTTGGTACTATTCGATTCAGAATACAAAAATACATCAAAATATGTTATAATTTGATACATAACTATAATATCCAATTTTGAAGGGATTTTTTAAAAGTTTGTTTCCCCTTTTGCCCCTTTTGTCGATGGAACTTTCGAAAATGCTTTCTTAGCACGAGCATACGTCATAAGAAGTATCCCCCGTTCCCCGCAATTTTCATGTTTCCAGGTTCAGTAGTTTGGACTGTGCGTTGATTACCCCCCCCCCCCCCCAATCAGGACTTTCTTTTATGTAGAGAGATTATAACTTTGTTTAGGGAACTCGTAGCATAATTGTATATAGATTTTAATGAAATTCAATTTTCACATAGAAAAGTTGTCTATTTATTTAGCGAGAAACTTATTTTTCAATATAAAATATTTTTAAATTATGTATCATATCATTAGAACCCTCAGTGGGTAAATGAGAACATTTAAAATATTTTATCCTTCTATATATAAACAAAAGTAATGCTTTGGAAATGAACCAATGAAAATCTGTGCAGATACTGCGAAACGCAGCTGATTGGTCAGTGCTTTCTGACGCTATAATAAAGGAGGGGTCCCGGCTTTGTCGCCAAACATCGCCAAGTTTAGCGCCAAAATTAGTCGCCAAAAGTGAAGCCAACTTGGCGCTATTTCCAGTATTTCGCCAAATTTCCATAGACTCCCATTGAAATCCAATAGGGTTTACTTGCTTGCAGAAAATCAACAAATTGAGATATTTCAATGCAAAAAAACTAACAAATTAACATTAGCTTATGAATAAATCTTAATTGGTCAATTTACTTTAATTTTAAGCACAAACCCTTATTTACAATACCGTTTTTTTACCTACTTATTTACAATATTCGTAACACTATATATGTAATTTTTATTTAATTTGTAATTATTCAAATAAATTATAAATTTTATCTTTTTTTAATGATTTTATATTTAATAATTCTTTTAATTATAAAACTCTGTAAGCTCTAATGATTACCTGCTTGGAGATAAGGAAATAAAATCGTCAGGAGTTGGGGAAGAGCGATGTTATACCAAGTGGAATCTAAAAATTGAATGCATAGAAAATGAAGAATCGCGAAGCGATCCAGAATGGAAACGCGAAATAATTTCTTCTGGACTTGGCTAGAAAATAGGGTTTACTTCGCGATACCGAACGAAATCGCGAAACATTTACGCGGGGGGTTGGTAAGCATAGCGAGCAGGGGGGCGGAGCCCTCTTAGTCTGGTTAAATTAAAAAAACATTATCCGTAGTAATATCACACGTAAAAAGAAACATGTCTTATTAGCATGAACGTAGAATAGATCAGGACTTTCAACGAAATAGCTTTTTGAAGAAGAAAACCTTTCCGCGAAAAATTTGCAAAATAGGTGGCGTAATACGCAACCTAGTTCTACTCGGTTCGTCTACTTCAATATGCTCTACCAATAACCTCTTTGATAATTGAGAGCCAGTCAATGAACATTGTCCGCTAGAGACACTGATATGTACGCGGTTTTATGCGGGTTCTTGCCATCATCATATTTACGTACAAAGTCGCGACTTGATACTAACTCTATTTCATTGGAAGACCTTCGCTATTCTATGTCCATGCTTATTAGCAATATTTACGTTCATTGTCACACGTTTAAACACACCGCTGCATCCTAAAGTCTCTTAGTGACGTGAAGGAATGCAGTTACTTAATTCTCTATTTTTAATATTTTATTATGAGCGCAGCTTTACAACACTTCTATTTTAACATATTTTGTACATTTTGATGTGTTTTATAATATATGTCAACAAGAAAGTGTTGCACGATTGCGCTCATATAAATAATTGAGGTAAAATTAACAGAAATAGCGTATTTTTCATCAAAACTACGAATTATACGAAATTTGAGCTCGTGTAAATCATAAATCCGAACAAAATAAAAAAACTATTCTTAAAATCGTACAATATATAAATCCTGTGAAACAATTAAGTCATTATAACAGAATCGAATTTTAGTCTATTTCATGGGCCAAAAGCGATGTACCCTGATCCTTTATAAAATTTTAAAAATCACCGTATCTCATAAACCAATAGAAATAAAATCTTGAAACTTAACATGCCTATAGTAGAGCTTAAATTAGTAAACATGTGTATCGTAATTTTTCAAAATTCAACCCCGAAGGTGGAGGGTGAGGGGTGGGGGGAGGTAGTCCCCAAGCGTACTCCGTTTTCGAAAGACATCGCAAAAGTACTACTTAAGGTTAAACTAACACTACTAAGGTTAACACTACTTAAACTTAATGGTAAGTCAATTATAGTTTGATTTCGTATGGAGAAATCAGTATCAGCTTCAACAATGAGTATATTTGTTGAAAAGTACTATTGACAAAGTTACCACAATAGTGTCAAAATTTGGCCAACTTGGCGAAATTTCGCCAAATTTGAGTTGCCATATATGAAACCAATTTGTCAATAGCTGGCTAATTTGGCGAAATACCTATTTAAATCTATTAATCTTGTCCTTTAAAAAAATATTTTTTTTTTCTAATTTTATTAAAAACCTGGTTTTTTTTTTTTTTTTTTTTTTTTTTTTTTTTTTTTTTTTACATTTATTGTTATCTAACACACATATCCACCGTAGAAATTAACATGTATTTCTCCCCCCCCCCCCCCCTTTTTTTGAAAATTCAATGCTTTATCGATTCATAACTTATAGAAAAAAAATTGAGTTAAAAAAACTTAGCCATTCCTTTTACCTTTAAAGTTATGAATAAATGAATAATAACTTTTTTACAAATATCAATAGATGACAAAATAAATGCATACAAATACCGAATGAATTTAATGGATGTGTTCCCTGGTAATATTTCGAGAAACAATATTGACCAAAGTACAACGCATGAACCAATCCAAATACATTTATTTGCTTCCAAAGATTAATAATAAAGTTTATGTATGTATGAAAGTGCACCAAGAAACTGAAGTCGTGATTACATCTGGATGTTTTATTTCAGTCAGCGCAAATATTATATATTTTCCTTTTTCAAATATGCTTCTGAAATTCGTTTCCATAGTGACCTGGTTATGTTGAGATATTAAGATTTGTCTGCTATACATTGTAACTAATTTTCTTTTTTTTCTGTTTAGTTATTTATATAACTTCAAAGATATTTGCATATTGCTTTCATAAACAGAATGTAATAATCGTATAGTAAATATTACCTTGAATATGTGTAAAACATGCACAGAAAGAGTATTTTGTTAAATATCTTTTGACACTTATTTCAAAAATTTCACGAATCAAAGATTCAAAAAAATTCACAAAGTAAAATTTTTATAAGGTTTTGTTATAAAATATATTTTTATTTTACCTCTCAGAATTTTAAATTATGCATAATAATAGTAATAATGTGTATCATTCATATTTTATGAAAGATAATTTTAGAATATTTTTCAATAAATCTTAAATTCACAATCATTGTGTTAAGAAATTTAAAAGCGCCAACGTCTTAGGATGTGTTGCAGTGCTGGTTCCCATCAGGACACTGAAGATCAAACGGCATCGGGCGCGATCAGTGCTTTGAAGAGTGACTTCAGTGAACTGACTATGATGCTGTTAGCGCTGTATCCATGCCACATACCGTCACATAAAATCAGTGGTATAGAATATAATCTCACCGGAAGATCGGTGTGAGAGTAGGTATTGAGCAGGAAATTTTTTTCCTAATTCCCTTTACAATCAAAATTGTATTTAAAGCCTTGAGGTCAAGTCATACAGCATTATTGATGACTTTCAGACCGCACAAGATACTAGGATTTATGACTTCGGCCCGTTTGATACTTCATCAAATGGAAACCTCATCGCTTGGCGCTATGTCTTTCGATTCTGGCTTCCGGTTTCTGTAGGGGAGGAGGCATATATAACACAACAACATTATTTTTTTATTTATGTAATTTGGTGCCAGAATATAAAATGGTTACCTGATTTAGTGGTAAGAATAAATTTGATAAACTTCAATATCATTTTGCTGTCCAATTCTAATTTAGATATTTGAATTTTAAAAAAAATAGAATCTAAAATACTATTAATGCTTCCTTTTATATTTTTGTGACTTATTTCATGCAATATTATTCTATGAATATCTTGAATCGTGCAGCAAATTTCATAGAATCAACTATTCAAATAGACTAGCGTCTAAATCGTGCCCCTCACAACGGCTCTTATCACAAAGCCACCCCAGAAATTCCCTGTGCTGCCGAGAAAATCCCTATTTAAAGGGAAAGTATGGTTTCTTGTTCAGCTGGTTTTCCTTATTCGATATTTTAAATACATGTGACCGAGCAATCGCTTGTTATTATTGTTAATTGAGTAGTTATTTTATTATTATAGATTTGCGATTTTATAATAACAGTCGTTTTGATATAATTATGCGATTTTATAAAAAAAAATCTTGTTTTTTGTTTTCTTTTTTTGTGATGAACGTATGAGCGCATAGCTTTCATGAAAACTAAAACAAATCCCTGGGTGTAGCAACCTAGTCGTACAGCAGTCTCAAAAACGCAGTAATTCGCGAAAACCGCGATCACGAACGAAAGAAATTCGTTAACGCCGCAACCGATAATGAATGTATGAGCACATAGCGATCATGAAAACCGAAGAAAAACATCACTGGATGCAGCAACCTCATAGTGCAGTAGTCTCAAAAATGCCCTAAATTCGCGAAATCCGCGATCATAAACGAAAGAAATTCATTAACGCCGTAATCAGTTACGAACGTATGAGCACATAGCGCTCATGAAAACCGAAAAAAACATCCCTGGATGCAGCAACCTCGTCATGTAGCAGTCTAGAAAACGCACTAAATTCGCGAAAGCCGCAATCAATAACGAACGTATGAGCACATAACGCTCATGAAAAAAAAAATCTCTGGGTGAAGCAGTTTCGTCGTGCAGCAGTCTCTAAAACGCAGTAATTCGTGAAAGTCACGATCACGAACGAACGAAATTCGCTAACGCCGCAATCAGCAACGAACGTGTGAGCGCATAGCGCTCATTAAAACCGAAAAAAAACATCACTGGGTGCACCAACCTCGTCGTGCAACAGTCTCTAATACACAGTAATTCGCGAAAGCCACGATCACGAACGAACGAAATTCATTAACGCCGCAATCAGTAACGAATGTATGAGCTTGGTACAGCAACCTCGTCGTGCAGCAGTGTCAAAAAACGCAGTAATTCGCGAAAGCCGCGATCACAAACGTACGAAATTCGTTAACGCCGCAAACACTAACGAACGAATGAGCGTATAGCACTCATAAAAACAAAAAAAGTATCACTGGATGCAGCGGTCTCAAAAACGTACTAAATTCGCGAAAGCCGCGATCACAAACGAACGAAATTCGTGAATGCCGCAATCGCTAACGAACGTATGATAGCAAATCAATTTCTTTTAACTTGTGTATGAATGATATTTGTAAATGTTTTTCACATTTTTTATTTGTAAAAACTATGAAGTCTGAATATGCAGCACTAAAGTAAACAATAATGACATCTTGACATGAGCATTGCAATGACATGAGCCAGGGCGAAGTGCTAGGGAATTTCTCGGGTGCATTTGTGATAAGAGCCGTTGTGAGGGGTGCGATTTAGACGGTATTTTCAAATAGTACCTTGATACTCTATGTTTTCTTTTGTGACTCTCTTAACCTAGTATAATTCATGGAGTTTCATCTGAGTCAGCGTAATTCGAGAAGCCTCGTTTAGTGAAGAATAATTCATGGAGCCTGTCCTAAGACAGCATAATTCATTCAGTCAAACTATCCGTGTCAGAATCATCAGTGATGCTACAGCGCGTCCCAAAAGTTTATAGACAACCATTTTTTTGGATTTCGTAGAGCTAACTAAACGAGTAAAAATGACGAAATAAATTATGAAAATATATAATGGTGAAATAAAAATAATAAAATACTCAAGTAACGCTTAGCAGTCATAGATTTAATATAAAAATGAAAAAAAAAAAAAAGCTGTCCCAAAAATATATAGGCAACCAGTGTTAAAAGCTGATTTAAGTACTGGTGTCCAAAATTTGCATATTCCAAGGTCATGAACTTGTGACGCAATAGTTTCCTAGGATAAAATCTAATATGTCTGTCCGTTTCCGACTGATTTCAAAGATGCCTCGCAGTGTGCAGTTTTCCAAAAAGGAAATTTTGGAAATATATCGTTTAAAGGCTCGTGGATGGAAAGTTGTGGACATTTTAAGTAAGCTTGGATGCAGCAGAGTTAGTATTTACCTAATTCTGTCAGAAGGTTGCAATCTGAAGCTAAATCCCGTTCTAGACAACCAAAGAAAATAACTAAATGATAAGACAGAGAAATTTTGACATTAATTTCAACCCATAACTTGTGTGTACGGTTAGTTTGTATAGAAAAAAAAGTTTTAGTACCAATATCCACGATCCATCAGCAGCTACTAGCAAGTGCATTTCTTGATTTTCGCAAAATGCGTCATTCGCCAAAGTTTACAAAACAAAATAAATACACTCGTGTTCAGTGGACCCGAAATCACAGAAATTGGTCAGATGAATGGTTGAATGTTCTTGTCAGTGATGATAAGAAATTCAATTTAAATGGCCCGATGGTTGGTCATATTAATGGAACGATATTCACAAGGATACACGAATTTTTTTTAGTAGACAACAAGGAGGGGGTAAACTCATGGTGTGGGTAGCACTTTCTTATAACTGAACAACCCATAATGCTTTTTTGAAGGATCGTCAATGTTCCGAAGATCACCAGGAAAGGCTTGAAGTACAGTTACTTCCATTTGGAAAGTTGCTAGGGGGTGGGGGGGGGGGTGGAGAGAATGGATGTACCAGCAAGACCATTGCTCTATTCTCGTGTCCAACTCTACAATGCAGTGTTTTAGACAAAACCAGTAACTGTTATGGACTGACCAGCCCTTAGTCTTGATATAAACCCAATAGAGACTCCCTGGGGAAGATTAGCTAGAGACTTATATGCTAAAAGGCCTCAATTTGAAACGGTTCAAGATATAAAGCTGCAATTTGAACGAAGTTGATTTTCTTTAAAGTCAGACCTACAAACTCTTGTTTTGGGTATGCCTGATCGAGTTTTTGAAGTGATTAGAACAAACGGCTTAAACATTTGAATGTTAAAGGGGAAAAAATTAGTTATCTATAAACTTTTGGGACAGTCAAATTTAAGTTTTATTTATTTTTCACAAAGTCTATAGTTGTGTAATATTATTTGTGAATACTATTATTATTGGCTTGCTATTATTTATAATTATAAATTGTTTTGAAATTGCTACTCTTCTTTTTGAATTCGAAAATGTAAAAAAAAAAATCCGTAGTCTATAAAATTTTGGGATGCACTGTATTTCTGATGGTGTAACTGCTTTCGATACAGCATAAATTCGCCGAATCTCTCTTTATACAGCATGGTTCATTTACCCTTCAATGTTGTTGCTCTTTCCATTTTTGTGATTCTGCTCTTATCATGGAAGACGGTAGTATTCCGAGTGACGCAGCCTTAAGCCTAAAATCGTATCGTATCGTATCGTATCATAGAATTCGTAGATGGCGGAACTCATATATACAGCTAACTCGACATCAAAGAAAACGCGAAAAGCCGCCTTTTAATAACTCAGCAGGTATAGGTCTTATTGTTCTGAATTTTCTAGAACAGTCTTATATCTGCAGTCTAATCGTATACTGAAATTTTTACATTTCTACGTGCAGTATATTTTGAGATCTAAATAGCCATTTTTAAAGTGAAAACGTTGGTATGATATCGAGGAAGTTCCTAATTTGAAAATCTCGAAAACGGTTCTAACGATAATCTTTAAATTGATACATAATATAAATGTGATTAAGGCGAGGGGAATAACACTTTTCTTTTTTCTGGGAAAACCCTCGTTCGTTAAATAATTCGATTTTTTTTTCTCTCGAAAATGACACGGGCGATTTTTTAAAAATCAAATAAATATGTTTCAGATGAACCAAATAACAATTTACTTGTTTCCAGCAAAACTCTTGTTCGTTTTATAATGCGCATGAAAAATCGGACTATATTTCTTCGCCATTCTATGGAAATTTCACCGAAAATGCATGACACTGTATTCATACACATGCTTTCTTTTTAACCACTTTTGGGGAGAAAAATTTTGTCTTCCCACTGGCTGAGTGGTTAAGAGCCATCGTCTACTGATCGTAAGATAGGCAGTTCGATACTCCCTGGTACTTTTTTTCACATGTGAATGTGCTTTATTTTTCTTTTAAAGTCTGTTAGTTGACCATTATTCTCAGTTCCTTTGTAATTTTTTAATTGCTATTAAGTTAAATAAAATTACAATTATAATGACGACAATTTGATGATGATTATTTCTTGGCAATTTTTCAACAATAAAAATATTACCATAAATTTTATAAATATATTTAATTTCAATCACTTTACAAAAAATATACATTAATAATTATTATTTGAATATAAATCACACGATCAGAAACGTAAAAAAATAATTCATTTCAGCTCTTCTTTTTATAATATCATTTTTTATTATTATGACGGTCAATCAATATATAATCACTGACATCCATAATATTATTATTATTATAATTATTATTTTCCTTGCATAAAAACTATTGTGATGTAATAATTCTTTTATAATAAATAATTTAGTTGAAATGTTTTATTTATAAATAACAATGAAGTTTGATAACCCCGAGACAATTGTTTTTATTTAACTTTGCAATATTTACAGTTTACATAATAAGCATATCAGAATTCTGGCGTCGCCATCTTTTGACGCAATTGCGTACTACATTTTGTCTCTTATTCGGAAAAAAAAGCTACCGCTCTTCGCCGCTTTGAAAGAATCTCTTGTGACTAGAGGTCTATTTCGCAAATATTAAGAAAATTACTGCATACAAAAACATTAAAATGGGTAGTATTATAGAGAAATGTTTGATAAAAACGTTGAAGTAGACAGTTTTTAAATCGAAGAATTATTTTAAGAGATATTTAATGTTAAATCTGGATAAAATTGTCTCATTAAAAAAGTCTCATAGGAAAAAAAATATACATGGGAATTTAATCATTTTCATTCAATTTAATCATTCAATAGAAACTCGAAGTTTGCAGAGTGCATTTATTATTTTTAACTTGCCTAATTTTTTGACGGTTTATTTCAATTTTAAATTAAAATTTTCAGAATTTCCAGAGATATTTTTTACATATTTTAGAAAAGGTTATTTTAAATTGTTGCCAATTGTTAAAACAGCGCAAAGAATAATATATCCTTTAAATTAAAAATTTATTCACACGTGACTATTATAAACAGAAAAAAATCCTTTTAAATTAGAATTAAATGATAACGTGTTAAAAGCAGGAAAATATTAAACATTACGTCATAAAAATTGTTTTTACACATGCTTACTTAAAATGAAAGAAAATTATAAAATAATCAATTATTTTCAAATTAGAATTAAATGATTACGCATTAAAAGCAGGAAAACATTGAAAATTACGTTATAAAAATTATATTTACACGTGAATATTAAAAGAAAAAGAAAATTTTTAAATAATAAATTCATTGATATGTGTTAAAAGTCGTAAATGGAGGAAATTACGTCATATTGGCCAAAGTGGCCAAATAATAATATTGCAAAACAGTTTAAATTAAAAAATATATTTATATGAGAGATTTATTTCAAATTTCGAGATGATATTTTTAATTATAGTTGCCAATTTTAAGGTAGCGCAAATAATAATATTATCTTTCTAATAATAAAAATATTTTCAGTTGAATGTTACAAAGAGAAAGGAAAGTTTGGTGAAAATTATGTCAGATTTAAAACGTTACATTTAAAATCTCTTATTTAAAATCATTTTCTTATAGCGTTGTTAAAAAATACCATAAAGCAAAGACTCTGTTGACTTAGTTCCTTTTATATTTGGTAATTTTCAAATGTTTAACTAATCTTATTTAATCAAGCACGGAAACAGCAACTAACATCAGCTGATTTGGTCTTGAAATCCCTCAGTAAAAGGGAAACCCGTTTACAGTAAGATCGCCATTGATTTTTTAATTATACAGAGCAGCCTCGATTATCCGAGCTAATTGGGACTGTTAGTAAATCGGAATTGGAAATCTTGGAAAACTCGCCGTGCTTGCGAATTTAACATCTCTTTTAAAAAAATATATAGAACGTTTTTTATATAATAAAAGTAAATATATGTAAAGTTCTGTTTCACAGCTTAACAAATTTAAAAAGAAAATCAACTACCAGTAGTAAATTTTAAAATGCAAATTGAAAAATTTACGAAAGTTCACACAGCCACTGGAAACAAAGCATTGTTCGCTATTGACTTCTCAGGGTCCATGTTTCTTTGGAGTTGAGTGCTTTTGGGGGCAGAAGGGCCTGTATAGCACGGACAGTGAGCTAAAGAGTGTGGTTATTTTTAAGGCTCATTCAAAAGGGAAAAAAAATCAGACTTTGTTATCGGCTCGATTAACAGAAACCTCGATTAATCGAAGCTCGGTTAATTCAGGCTCTACTATAATTCAATCTTCCGTAATCTTTTTAAAGCAGATCAAATTAATGGACTTTAACAAAGTCACATAGCTGATAACTGCCACGCTTGTTGGCCACCTTTTTTTCAAAAAGTTTGCTTCGCCTTATTCAATTAATGAGATATCCCCGATAAAATAAGTCACATTTTCCCGTTCTAAAATACTGGTATCCAAAAATCGTAGCATGTAACTGACACTACAAGTACTCATGGAACTAGACTATTTTAAGTCTGATTTTTATTATAGACTATATAAAATTATTAAAAATATATATTATGATAGTAACTAGCGGGCTTCGTCCGCTATTTACGTTACGGATATAAAAATCCTGTTTTTTTTTTAGGGAAAAAGAAATAAAAACCTATTTGACGATAAGTTTATAAAGACACATTTTGTATTTGTTATATTTCCGGGGATGAGGAGGGGGGGGGACTATTTTGATTAAATATCGCAATTAGTCCACATGGCAGATATAATTATGATAGACACTAGCGGGTTTCGCCCCTCTATGGCGCCTTATGGGTCCAGCTTCCATAACTCAGAAACTACCTTTCGGACATCAATGCAACAGATTCCAAACGTTATAATTAACTTAATAATCACCCTATATAGCATTAAAGTAAATTTATGAGTACTGCATACTATTTTTTTTATCGTAATTTCTGAAGAGAAAAAATTATTTCGGTTCCATTCTTAGGTACTGGTTTGAAAAATTTTGAAAAAGGGGGGAAGGAGGGGACATGAGACTGCTGTTTGTCAAACAACACAACGGGGTCTGGCTTATTCAACTTGGTTTTTGATGACTTCAATTGGTTTAATAATTATAAATTAACATTTTGGATTTATTAATTTAAGGATAAAGTGTTTTTAAAGGAATATCAAATGAAACCCTCTGTGCGATCTGCGATTATACTTACCCACTTGTTTTTATATACAAACTGCTATAAGGAAAATTGTAATAAAATAGTAAAAATTAAATCTGCATTAAATCCCATAAGTATCTTTTTTTTAATCAATTTATCACTAACCTCAAAAAAGTAATGATATCAATGCAAAAACCCTTGACGGGTTAAAAGTTTCTGACGCAGCACTTTATCTTATGCTCTAAGAATTTTAAATATGGAACTTAAAAATACTGATATCAAATTTTGAGTGACGTTATGCTATTTCTTAAAAAATATATTTGTATTTATTTCATCATTTTATTTTTGTTTTATTTATAATTGCATGTGCAAAAGTTATGTTCAACATGAAAAGCTGCATAAAATTTTATTCGCTGTTGCTTTATCATTTACATCTCTCATAAATTCAAAATATGAGTTTTAAAAGATATGATATAAAATTTAAGTGACACCTTGATGTGACTTTAAAAGGTTTGTTTTAAAATTCAATTTAAATTATTTTTGACTTGGTTAAAATATTTTTTTACATCTACACAATACTTTTAATTTTCCAATTCACTGTTAAATATGTCACTTTCATTGAATCTATACTATGCATTGAAATGTATTTATTTCAATAAATGGATTTATCTTTTGTGTCACGGTATTCAAAATTGTGAGTAAGATTTATGTAAATGGTTTCTTTGCGTCATTGTGTCCAAACTACATGAAATGTATGAAAAAGGATAGTTTGACGCAAATAAACCATTTACATAAATCTTACTCACTATTTTGAATAGCGTGACACAAAAGATAAATCCATTTATTGAAATAAATACATTTCAATGCATAGTATAGATTCAATGAAAGTGATATATTTAACAGTGAATTGGAAAATTAAAAATATTGTGTAGATGTAAAAAAATATTTTAACCAAGTCAAAAATAATTTAAATTGAATTTTAAAACAAACCTTTTAAAGTCACATCAATACGTTACTTAAATTTTATATCATATCTTTTAAAACTCATATTTTGAATTTATGAGAGATGTAAATGATAAAGCAACAGCGAATAAAATTTTATGCAGCTTTTCATGTTGAACATAACTTTTGCACATGCAATTATAAATAAAACAAAAATAAAATGATGAAATAAATACAAATATATTTTTTAAGAAATAGCATAACGTCACTCAAAATTTGATATCAGTATTTTTAAGTTCCATATTTAAAATTCTTAGAGCATAAGATAAAGTGCTGCGTCAGAAACTTTTAACCCGTCAAGGGTTTTTGCATTGATAGCATGTCTCACTGGGTGAATTTAGTTTAGTAATACCCTTAAGAACCCACACTAGTTACGTAAAGACATTCGCAAACTGCTCTTAAACCAGTAGCAGCCTTCTTTTTATATTTCTCATTTGCATTTCAATATTTAAATGATTTTATTTTGCAAAGGATAACTCAGATCGATATCTAACCAGGTACTTTTTTTTTTACTTTTTCGGTTTTAATACAGTATTTTTTTTGTAAGGAGGATATTTTTATTTTTGGAACCGGTTCCGAAATAGAAAATAGCCGCATAAAACAAATGGGAAATTTGAAAAGAACGCTGCCATTGGTTTAACATTAGCTTGCACGTATCTTCGCTTTTCATGACTCTACTCATATAGCCTAATTCACTAAGTCAAACTCTCCAAATATCAAATTCTCCTACATAGCTGAAAAGTGTTTATAAATTTGGTTTGTCTGCACATTTTATCAACTAGTTGTATGTGGCAATCCCAAAACGTTCTTCTATCTCATGTCAATATTTCATTTTAATTAGTTTTATTAGTATTTTTATTTGAATTATGCATAACTTCATACACTTTTCGATGGTACAATATTGAAAATTGCACAAAAATCGCTATTACAGCGCCCCCTTCCGGCGGAATGTTTCCAAATTCTAGGAGGACCTTCTTTCCATGGCCTAAAACATACACAAAAAATTTGGTTTTATTCTATGCTTAACTTCATGCACTTTTCGATGACACAATATTAAAAATGCACAAAAATCGATATTACAGCGCCCCCTACCGGCAGATTTTTTCAAAATTCAGTGAGGACCTTCTTGCCATGGCCAAAAATATACCAAAAAAATTTGGTTCAATTCTATGCATAACTTCCTGCACTTTTCGATGGTACAATATTCAAAATGCACAAAAATCGCTATTACAGCGCCCGCTACCGTCGATTTTTTTCCAAATTAATGGAGGACCTGCTTGCCTTAGCGAAAAAATTAAAAAAAAAATTCGTTAAATTCTCTAATTTAACACAATAAACGGCCAAAACAGCCTTTTTACATTTTATTACTCATAATTCTTGTTCTGGATTGTTAATATTGTTTTTGTATTCCGTTTTGGTCGTTTATTGTGTTAAATTTAATGTTTTTTTCGTAAAAAGCGCCATCTGGTGGGCATTTTGGAACTAATTTTTTTTTTCGAAATTCCGTGAGCGCATCTCGTGTATAGTCTATATACCAAATTTCATTGCATTCCACTCACCCGTTTGCGCTGTAGGATACTGTTTATAGGGGAAGTTTAATTATAACCACCCTGTATATATTTAAAATTTTTATTTTACTAAAGCAAAGAAGAGGATTTAAATTTTGCCAATAATATATGAAATATGTATATATCTGCGGATCGGAGTGAAGGCGGGGGGGGGGGGGCTGAAGGGGAGGAGGTACGCTACGGTTTTAGTACTGCAGAATTTTAGAGCTCCGGTACTTTTTTTGATAGAATTTAAGCCCTGGGCGGCGCTGTAAGCTGTCTCATGTAGTAGTGCTTAGCCACTTTACTATACCTAGACACCACTTTTATGACTATATGTGCAGCCGTTCGGTTGTTAAAAGGGTGGAAACGGACTTTAGTGGGCACCATGTATATAAGTTAAACGCACCAGTAGTGGACCACTTAAGGACATTTATCTAATTATTATGCATGTGTTTGTGAATTTCAAAAGGTAAATATATTTTTAGCCTTGTTCTAACCTTCATGTATCAGAATAAACATTCAAAGTTTCAAAATATAATTTTCGTTATGTTCCAGTAGTGGGCCTAAAATGTCCGATGCATAAATCTTTAAGTTTTCGACTTATCCAACAAGTTACTTACAATGTGTTATGTTTTTATGACATAAACATAACACAATGTAATAGAGTATATATCAACAATAGTTTAATTTAAAATAAAACGTAACATTAAAGAAATAATCTATATAATAATAGCCTAAGTCATGTGACTGTCATCAACAGTTCCGGGTTGACAGCTTCGCTTTTTATATGAAAGGCGGCCAATTTGGTAATTGTTAGCCGGGCGCAGGTGATAAATTGACAAATATTGTTCCATGGCCATCATGTCAACAGTCTTATAATAGTCCATTTCATGCGCCTGTCAAAAACAATTTTTCGCGTGGTAAATTAAAACAAAGCTTTGATGTTGAAATTAAATACCGTGGTTTATGGTATTACTTATTTCTTTTCTTTCTTTCTTTTTTTTTTTTTTTTTTTTTTTTTTTTAAGAAATAATTGCGAGTCATACATTTTCAATTTTTCAGTTTTAAATAAAGGTTATGTATTTTAAATAAAATGAGACAGTATTATATTTTAAATGAAATTAATGAAATACAAAAATTACGACGGGAACAATGTTTGGCGATTTATCACTTGCGCCCGTTTAACATAAAAATACCGAGTTCATGCTTTCTGTATCAGAATCTTCCATTTTGGCGAAGGATTGAATAAGTAAATTAAATTATGAATGAATGTAAAATGATGCAATGCTTAGCATACCTTTAAGGGAGACCAAAGTGGTCGCCAGGGGCAACTAGTGCTTTAAATAAAAACTTATCTCTTAATGAAATCTCTAAGAACTGCCAATAAACCTGTTTTTGAAGACACTCTAGAAAATAAACAAATGTGCCAGAAGAAAAAAAAAAATCCAAACATTTTATGGAAAGTTACCATTTACGGATGTTAGTCAATCAGATTTCTTTTTGTCGTTTTCAGAAATGCATGTTGGGCATGTTTTTAAACTTGAAAAATTAGTGGCCCACTGCTGGTACATGTCCCATTATAGTTTCATTTACCTTACTGTCGAGATTGGATGTTCGTAGCGAAAATCTGAGATTTTGGTACAATTTCACTATGAAGACGAATTACGACTGAAAATATCAAAAATATCTTGCGCACATTCATTTTTTGAAAATAAATATCAAGTGCACAAAATATGAAACATCTTGATGTATTGAAAATAAATATCAAGTAACATGAAAATATAAAAAATCTTGATATTTTGCTAATAAGACGATGAAGCTATGAAGCTATGAATAAGCTATGAAGACGAATTACGACTGAAAATATCAAAAATATCTTGCGCACATTCATTTTTTGAAAATAAATACTGAACTTGCTGAATTTTTTTTAAGGATAAATTGAAAGACGTACTTTCCAGTCGAATGGCTATTTCCTTTTTTTGTGAGATAGTTGGTCATTAAAATGTAGTTTTTTTTTTTTTTTTTTTTTTTGTTTTTTTGTCTGTTGTACTTTTCTCGTTTTGCGACTTTTTTATTTAGCAGAATTCTGCCATTCTGCGTAAATTATGGGATAATTTATCTTTATGAATGGGAAAATAAGAGATGCTTTGTTTTAATTCTTTATGACCCGACGGTATTTTAAAGTACCATTAAAATGACTTATTATACACTGGTCATCAAAATTAAAGGATAATAATATGAAAATTATGCTCACTAAGTTAATGTTGCAACCAATGCCCAATGCTGCAATTATTTATGTCAAATAAATGCTATTTAATACAAAACTGCACTTCAGCGCATATGTTAGCGTCGGAAATTTGCAAATAAGGTGATTGACAATGTGGTGCGCAAAGGACGTATGTTGGAATTCTGCTCTGTAGTGTTGTTTAAACTGAATGCGGTGTCTGAGAGTGGTCAGTATTCATTAGTTATGACTCAAAGGCAACATTTAAGTTAACGTCAAAAGTGACGAATAACTTGTAGAATCGAGGAAGGTCAAACACAAATGGAGGTCACTCAAGATTTGAATATCCATCAAAGTGTCGTATCAAGAGCTTCGAGCTGCTTTTAAACTTTGTATCCGTTGATAGACAGTCTGGTCAAGGGAGACGAAGAGCAACAACTACATCTGAAGACCGTTTTCTGTCATTGTCGGCTCGAAGAAACTGCTAAGCGACTACAAGAGGTTTGTTTTCAGACCTTTAGGCTGCCCAGGAACTCGAATCAGCCATTCTACTTCTGCACGAAGGCTTAACGAGGGTGGACTGTATTCGAGAAAGCCAATAGTTTGTGTCCCACTCGTTCCAGCTTCCAATGGGGCCCATTTAAACTGTTGCTGTCATCATGTTCAATGGAGCCAAGAAAACTGGGCTCGAACGGGATTTTTGACAGACAAGGGAAGACAAGTTGCGTGTTCCTTCCTCTCTCCCGATCAAAAAACGTCTAGAATCAGTGTTCAGACTATATTTGGACTCGTCAGCAAACAATACTTGAGCCCAATCTTTTCGACTCCATTGAATATGACGATGGCAACAGTTTAAACGGGCCCCTTTGGAAGCTGGAGGGAACGGGACACGAACTATTGGTTTTATTGCATGCAGTCCACCTTTGTTAAGCCTTCATGCAGCAGTGGAATGGATAATTCGAGTTCCTGTGGCAGCCTGAATGTCTCAAACTAAATCTCTTGTAGTGGTTTCGTGGTTTCTTCGAGCCACAATGACAGAAAATTGTTTTCGGATGCAGTTGTTACTTTTAATCTCTCTTGACCACGCTGTGTATCAACGGATCCAGTGCTTAAAAAGCGGCTCGAAGCTCTTGATATGACGCTTGATGAGGGATATTCAAATCTTGGGCGACTTCCATTTGTGTTTGACCTTCCTCGATTTTACCAATTATTCGTCACTTTTGACCTTAACTTAAATGATGTCTTTGAGCCATTACTAATGAATACTGATCACACTCAAACACTACATTTACTTTATACAACACTACAGAACAGAATTCCGACATACGTCCATTGCACACCACATTATCAATCATCTAATTTGCATACTTCCGACGCTAACGTATGCGCGGAGGTGCAGTTTTGAGTTCAATAGTATTTAATTAACATATATAATTGCAGCATTGGGCATTGATTGCAACATTAACTTAGTGACCATATTTTTCTCATTATCCTTTAATTTTGATGACCAGTGTAAAAATTTAATAAAACGATTAGTAGTAATACGGTTTAGAGTGTCTCTTCTTTCTTCTGGCTAGTTTCTTTCTTTGGCACTTTATTTTATCTTGTTCTAAAAGCATTATTGGTCTCACAAAACAAAAATATTTTTAAAAGGAGGATTTCTTATGCGTTTGCTTCTTTTCAGCTTTCTTTCTTGACATTGAAAGATTGTGAGGGAAAAGTTTCACGAAATATTTCTATATTTCTATTGTAAGAGCATTATATCTGTACATTTCATAAATCTATATAAAATACTAATAAATAAATAAAAGATTTGAGTGGAGTTATTAATATTGCACAAAATCCCTATAACTACAAATTTAATTAATTTTAATTGGCAAATCTTTCTAAAATTAATTAAATAATTGTATAAATCTTCTACTGCAGTTTAAAGTATTCACAAAAAGTGCATTAGAAGATGAAAATTTCACAAATTCATAATTTGAGATATAACGGGTTAAAATGCATATGTTAATGAGTTTGAACACAATCCAAACGACAACGTAATCAAAACGACAAGGTGAAAAATTGAATTTTACATTTTTTCATTCATAAATATTAGTTAACTATTCATTTAGAAATATACTTACATCGATTTAAAAGATCTCAAAAATTTATTTATCTTTAAAACATTCAATGAATACTTTTTCAACTTTTCGAAATACATGTATATGCTTTCATAATTCTAATGGATCTTTTCCCTTTAATATCCGAGAATAATGAGAAAATTCCAGCAGTGTATCATTGATTTAAAAGTGCAATGCATCGTGATTTGAAAGCGCAGTTATATTTGCCATCTTCTAAACATTAATAATAAAGTTTCAAGACACAGATGAATATCTTATTTCAGTGAATACAAACTCTTTTCAATCATTTTGTAAAAATGTCTCTATAATTCGGTTTCATAGTTAATATGGATTTGTTGAGGAATGCAAGTTTATTTTCTGCACCGTAAGTAATATGCTTTCGTTCAGATTAAATGCAGATTTTAAATTATATTCACAGATAAGGTCTATCATATATTTTTGAATAACATATGGTAATGATGCAATGGTTATTTTCCTGATCAGAGACTGTTAAATAATGTCGTTTTAATATATGCTGAAATTATATTTTTTTCTTTTAAGTACAGTTGTTTTATATTATTTAAAAAATCTAAATGGCAAAAGGAAACTATTCTATCTGATGCCAAATCTAATATATGTTTTTTTTATGAATTGTATATCTATAACAATAAAGGTAGATGTCTGTATGTCTGCGTGTGTTTCTCTCTGTGTCAGGGTTCGTTGATATATATCAATGGATATATATCATGATATATATCCGATATTTATTTTTAAAATATCAAGATTTTTGATATTGTCGATATTTTCAAATTCTTGATATTTATTTTCAAAATATCAAGATGTTTGATAATTTGTATATTTGATATTTATTTTCAAACTATCACCATGCAAGATAATTTAGATATTTTCCACATTTAAATCAAGTGTAAATGAATTTTCCACCTGTTATTGACTGTGTCATTCTGTAGATAATGAACTTTTGTCTCTGGCAGTGATATTTTTATCAAAAGAAGAAAACAAATCTTTTCCAAGCTTTATGTTTAAAACTTTTATTTTTAAGTGTAGAACTAATAATTATGTTAGACAGTTAATTCAGAACTGCCATTGAAACATAAAATGTAATTTTGATAATCACAAAGATAGAATGTAATTTTGATAATCTATACTCATCTATACTCATATTATAAAGAGAAAAAAATTGTTTATTTGTCGGAGATAAGCTCAGGAACTACCGAACCGATTCCAAAAGTAATGGTATCAAAATGATGGTGTTCGCCCAACTTAGAACATAGGCTATATCTTATGTCGGTGCCACTACACCAAAGGGGGTGCAGGAGCAAAAAACTTTCTAAAAATGTGATTTTTGCGTTACTGAAGGGCCTAGAAATATGAAATTTGGAATATTAGTTACTTATAAGATATAAATGATGTCTAAGAACAGTTCTTAAACAATTCGAAATTTAAAAGAGGTGAAAATGCACAAAAAGCGTTCTAAAAAACGTTCTAAATGGTAGTTTCTACATAATCTCAGTAAATACCAAACCGATTTAAAAAATATTGGTGTCAAAATGATAGTGACAACGTTTGCTCCAAGATAGGCTATGTTTTATGTCGGTGCCACTACCCCAAAGGGGGTGTAGGAGCAAAAAACGTTCTAAAAATGCGATTTATGTGTTACTGAAGGGCCTAGAAATATGAAATTTGAAGTATCAGCTACTTATTAGATGTAAAGGATTTCTAAGAACAGTTCTTAAACAATTCGAAATTTAAAAGGGGTGAAAATGCGCGAAAAGCGTTCTAGAAAACGTTCTAAATGGTAGTTTCTACACAATCTCAGGAAATACCAAACCGATTTAAAAAATAATGGCGTCAAAATGATGGTGAAAATCCTTGCTCCAAAATAGGCTATGTTTTATGTCGGACCCAAAGGGGGTGCTGGAGAAAAACGTTCTAAATTGCGGTTTTTGCGTGACGGAAGGGCCTTGAATCGTGAAATTTAGAATGGTAGTTAGTTATAAGATATCAATGATATCTAAGGGCATTTCCTAAAAAATAAAAATTTAAAAGGGGGGTCAAAATGCGCAAAAAGCGTTGTAAAAAACGTTCTAAATTGCAATTTCTATGCAATCTCAGGAAATACTGAACCGATTTCAAATATAATGATGTTAAAATAATGGTGACAGATCTTGCTCCAAGATCGGCTATATTTTATATATGTTTCCACTAACCCAGAGGAGATGCAGGAGCAAAATGCGGGGAAAACGTTCTAAAAACGTTCTAAATGCCGATTTGTCACCAATATCTCAGGAAGAATCAAACTGATTTCAAAAGTAATGTTAAGAAATTGATGCTGACAGCCTCTGCTCTAACATAGACGCTATTTTAAGTTGGTATCACTATCATCTAGACGTTGCAGGAGCAAAAAAGCGTTCCAAATTTCGATTTTTGTGATCGGTAGGGGCTAGCAACTTAAAATTAGGCAAGGTACATATGTATTACATATAAATGATCTTTAAGAACAGTTTCGAAAAAATTGGAAATTTAAAAAGGTGTGAAAATGCGCGAAAAGCGTTCTAAAAACGTTCTAAATTGCGATTTCTATTCAATCTCAGGAAATTAAAAAAATATTTAAAAAGTAATGGTTGCAAATCAATGGTGACAGTCCCTGCTAAACATAGGTTATATTTTATGTTGCTGTCACTACCATCTGAGGGTTGCAAAAGCAAAACATGTTCTAACTTGCGTTTTTTGCATAACTGAAGTGTCTAACACTTTGAAGTATGGCATGTTATTTACTTACAAGATGCAACTGCTTTCTATGAACTGTCGAAAGAAAATTTCAAATTTAAAAAGATGAAGTGAGCGAAAAGCGTTATAAATTACAATTTTTATGTAATCTTTTCAAATACGAAACCGATTAAAAAAATAATGATAACAAATTGTTGGTGATAGAACCTGCTCAAACATAAGCTATATTTTATGTCTGTGCCACTACCACCAGAGGGTTGCAGTAGCTAAAAACTTTCTAAATTGCGATTCCTGTGATACTGAAAAGGCTAGAAACTTTAAATATGGCATGGTAGTTACTTATAAAATATGAATGCCCTCGAAGGACTGTCGAAAATAAATTCGAATTAAAAAGGGGTGAAGTGAAGGGGAGGTGCGAAAAGCATTCTAAAAAAGTCCTAAATTACGATTTTTACGCTATTTCAGGAAATATAAACCAAATATTAAAGTAATAGTTGCAAATCAATGGTAACAGTCTCTGATCCTACACAGGCTATATTTTATGCCGATGATTCTACCACCTGGGATTCACAGGAACAACAAACGCTCTAAAAAAGGCCTTTAAAAGATTTCTAAATTACGTTTCTGTGGAATATTAGGAAATAACAAACCAATTTCAAAATTAATGTTGGCAAATTAATGGTGACAGTTCCTATTTCAACATAGCCCTTTATGTTGAGAGAGGTGGTAGGACTTGGAATTTGACATGATGATTAATTTTAAGATGTAAGAAGATGGTTTCTAAAAAATTCAAAACTTCAAATGAATACTGAATTGAGCATAAAAGTTTCAAAATATTTTCTAAATTATTATTTATTTAGTTTTATTTCGTTTTATTAATTTAAGTCTCATTTCTGCCTTATGCAGTGTAACAATGATGTTTAATCAAACTGTGTTTTAAATAGTAATTTAAGAACAGTTTCGAAAAAATTGGAAATTTAAAAAGGGGTGAAAATGCGCGAAAAGCGTTCTAAAAACGTTCTAAATTGCGATTTCTACTCAATCTCAGAAAATTCCAAAGCTATTTCAATAGTAATGGTTGAAAATCAATGGTGACACTCCCTGCTATAACATAGGTTATATTTTATGTTGCTGTCACTACCATCTGTGGGTTGCAAAAGCAAAACATATTCTAATTTGCGTTTTTTGCATAACTGAAGGGTCTAACACTTTGAAGTATGGCATGGTATTTACTTACAAGATGCAACTGCTTTCTAAGAACTGGCGAAAGAAAATTTAAAATTTAAAAAGATGAAGTGAGCGAAAAGCGTTATAAATTACAATTTTTATGTAATCTTATCAAATACCAAACGATTAAAAAAATAATGATGACAAATTGTTGGTGATAGAACCTGCTCAAACATAAGCTATATTTTATGTCTGTCCCACTACCACCAGAGGGTTGCAGTAGCTATAAACTTTCTAAATTGCGATTTCTGTGATACTGAAAAGGCTTGAAACTTTAAATATGGCAAGGTAGTTACTTATAAAATATAAATGCCCTCGAAGGAACGTCGAATATAAATTCGAATTAAAAGGGGTGAAGTGAAGGGGAGGTGCGAAAAGAATTCTAAAAAAGTCTTAAATTACGATTTCTACGCAATTTTAGGGAATATAAACCAAATATAAAGTAATAGTTGCGAATCAATGGTAACAGTCTCTGATCCTACACAGGCTATATTTTATGCTGATGATTCTACCACCTGGGGTTCACAGGAACAACAAACGCTCTAAAAAAGGACTTTAAAAGCTTTCTAAATTACGTTTCTGTGGAATATTAGGAAATAACAAACCAATTTCAAAATTAATGTTGGCAAATTAATGGTGACAGATCCTCTTTCAACATAGCCCTTTATGTTGAGAGAGGTGGTAGGACTTGGAATTTGACATGATGATTAATTTTAAGATGTAAGAAGATGGTTTCTAAAAAATTCAAAACTTCAAATGAATACTGAATTGAGCATAAAAGTTTCAAAATATTTTCTAAATTATTATTCATTTAGTTTTATTTCGTTTTATTAATTTGAGTCTCATTTCTGCCTTATGCAGTGTAACAATGATGTTTAATCAAACTGTGTTTTAAATAGTAATTTTTTTTAATTATTCCTAAAAGTAATAAGTACCTTTTAATAAAATAAAATATTACCTTTTAATAAAATAAAAATTTAGTTAGGACCTTTTAATAAAAATTAGACATATAAATATCACTTGGCATATTTCAAATATTACGCGAGCAAAGCCGCGGGGTTTGCTAGTCATATCATACTCCTATTATAAAGAGGTAAAAATTGTTTATTTGTCGGAGATAACCTCAGGAACTACCGAACCGATTCCAAATGTAATGGTATCAAAATGATGGTGTTCGCCCAACTTAGAACATAGGCTATATCTTATGTCGGTGCCACTACCCCAAAGGGGGTGCAGGAGCAAAAAACGTTCTAAAAATGCGATTTTTGCGTTACTGAAGGGCCTAGAAATATGAAATTTGGAATATTAGTTACTTATCTATACTCCTATTATAAAGAGGATAAAATTGTTTATTTGTCGGAGGTAAGCTCTGAAACTACCGAACCGATTCCAAAAGTAATGGTATCAAAATGATGGTGTTAGTCCAACTTAGAACATAGGCTATATCTTATGTCGGTGCCACTATCCCAAAGGGGGTGTAGGAGCAAAAAACGTTCTAAAAATGCGATTTTAGCGTTACTGAAGGGACTAGAAATATGAAATTTGGAATATTAGTTACTTATAAGATATAAATGATGTCTAAGAACAGTTCTTAAACAATTAGAAATTTAAAAGGGGTGAAAATGCACAAAAAGCGTTCTAAAAAACGTTCTAAATGGTAGTTTCTACACAATCTCAGGAAATACCAAACCGATTTAAAAAATATTGGTGTCAAAATGACGTTGACAACGCTTGCTCTAAGATAGGCTATGTTTTATGTCGGTATCACTACCCCAAAGGGGGCGTAGGAGCAAAAAACGTTCTAAAAATGCGATTTTAGCGTTACTGAAGGGCCTAGAAATATGAAGTTTTGAATATTAGTTACATATAAGATATAATTGATGTCTAAGAACAGTTCTTAATCAATTCGAGTTTGAAAGGGGTGAAAATGCGCAAAAAGAGTTCTAAAAAACGTTCTAAATGGTAGTTTCTACACAATCTCAGGAAATAACAAATCGATTTAAAAAATATTGGTGTCATAATGATGGTGACAACGCTTGCTCCAAGATAGGCTATGTTTTATGTCGGTGTCAATACCCCAAAGGGGGTGTAGGAGCAAAAAAACGTTCTAAAAACGCGATTTTAGCGTTACTGAAGGGCCTAGAAATATGAAATTTTGAATATTAGTTACTTATAAGATATTAATAATGTCTAAGAACAGTTCTTAAACAATTCGAAATTTGAAAGGGGTGAAAATGCGCAAAAAGCGTTCTAAAAAACGTTCTAAATGGTAGTTTCTACACAATCTCAGGAAATACCAAACCGATCTAAAAAATAATGGCGTCAAAGCGATGGTGACAACGCTTGCTCCAACATAGGCGATGTTTTATGTCGGTGCCACTACCCCAAAGGGAGTGCAGGAGAAAAACGTTCTAAATTGCGGCTTTAGCGTTACGGAACGGCGTAGAATCGTGAAATTTAGAATGGTAGTTATTTATAAGATATCAATGATCTCTAAGGACATTTCCTAAAAAAATCGAAATTTAAAAGCGGATCAAAATGCGCAAAATACGTTGTAAAAAATTCTAAATTGCGATTTCTATGCAATCTTGGGAAGTACTGAACCCATTTCAAATATAATGGTGTAAAAGTGATGGTGACAGATCTTGCTTCAAGATAGGCTATATTTTATATCTGTTTCCACTACCCCAGAGGAGATGCAGGAGAAAAATGCGCGAAAAGCGTTCTAAAAACTTTTTAAATGCCGATTTGTCGGCAATATCTCAGGAATGCTGACAGCCTCTGCTTTAATATAGACGCTATTTTGTGTCGGTATCACTATCACCAAGACGTTGCAAGAGCTAAAAAGCATTCTAAATTTCGATTTTTGTGATCGGTAGGGGCTAGCAACTTAAAATTAGGCAAGGTGCATATTTATTAGGTATAAATGATTTTTAAAAACCGTTTCAAAAAAATTGGAAATTTAAAAAGGGGTGAAAATGCGCGAAAAGCGGCCTAAAAACGTTCTAAATTGCGATTTCTACTCAATCTAAGGAAATACCAAAGCTATTTCAAAAGTAATGGTTGCAAATCAATGGTGACAGTCCCTGCTATAACATAGATTATATTTTATGTTGCTGTCACTACCACCTGAGGGTTGCAAAAGCAAAACATGATCTAATTTGCGCTTTTTGCACAACTGAGGGGTCTAACATTTTGAAGTATGGCATGGTATTTACTTACAAGATGCAACTGCTTTCTAAGAGCAGTCAAAAGAAAATTCCAAATTAAAAAAATTGAAGTGAGTGAAAAGCGTTATAAATTACAATTTTTAAGCAAACTTATAAATTACCAAACCGATAAAAAAAAATAATGATGACAAATTTTGGTGATAGAACCTGCTCAAACATAAGCTATATTTTATGTCTGTTCCACTACCACCAGAGGGCTGCAGGAGCTAAAAACTTTCTAAATTGCGATTTCTGTGATACTGAAAAGTCTAGAAACTTTAATTATGACATGGTAGTTACTTATAAAATATAAATGCCCTCGAAGGAACGTCGAATATAAATTCGAATTAAAAGGGGTGAAGTGGAGGGGAGGTGCGAAAAACATTCTAAAAAAGTTGTAAATTACGATTCTATGCAATTTCAGGGAATATAAACCGATTATAAAAGTAATAGTTGCGAATCAGTGGTAACAGTCTCTGATCCTACACAGGCTATATTTTATGCCGGTGATTCTACCACCTGGGGTTCACAGGAACAACAAACTTTCTAAAAAAGGGCCTTAAAAACTTTTTAAATTACGTTTCTGTGGAATAATATGAAATAACAAACAGATTTCAAAATTAATTTTGGCAAATTAATGGTGACAGTTCCTGTTTCAACATAGCCCTTTGAGAGAGGTGGTAGGACTTGGAATTTGACATGATGGTTAATTTTAAGATGTAGGAATATGGTTTCTAAAAAATTCAAAAGTTCAAATGAATACAGAAATGAGCGTATTAATTGTGCATAAAAGTTTCAAAATATTTTCTAAATTATCATTTATTTAGTTTTATTTCATTTTATTAATTTAAGTCTCATTTCTACCTAATGCAGTGTAATAATGATGTTTAATCAAACTGTATTTTAAATAGTAATTTTTCAATTATTCCTAAAAGTAATAAGTAACTTTTAATAGAAAAAACTTAATAAAGTAAAATATTACCTTTTAATAAAATAAAAATTTAGTTAGTACCTTTTAATAAAAATTAGACATATAAATATAACTTGGCATATTTCAAATATTACGCGAGCAAAGCCGCGGGGTTTGCTAGTAAGATATAAATGGTGTATAAGAACAGTTCTTAAACAATTCGAAATTTTAAAGGGGTGAAAATGCACAAAAAGCGTTCTAAAAAACGTTCTAAATGGTAGTTTCTACATAATCTCAGGAAATACCAAACCGATTTCAAAAGTAATGGTATCAAAATGATGGTGTTAGTCCAACTTAGAACATAGGATATATTTTATGTCGGTGCCACTACCCCAAAGGGGGTGCAGGAGCAAAAAACGTTCTAAAAATGCGATTTTTGCGATACTGAAGGACATAGAAATATGAAATTTGGAATATTAGTTACTTATAAGATATAAATGGTGTCTAAGAACAGTTCTTAAACAATTCGAAATTTAAAAGGGATGAAAATGCACAAAAAGCGTTCTAAAAAACGTTCTAAATGGTAGTTTCTACATAATCTCAGGAAATACCAAACCGATTTAAAAAATATTGGTGTCAAAATGATAGTGACAACATTTACTCCAAGATAGGCTATGTCTTATGTCGGTGCCACTACCCCAAAGGGGGTGTAGGAGCAAAAAACGTTCTAAAAATGCGATTTATGTGTTACTGATGGGCCTAGAAATATGAAATTTGAAGTATCAGCTACTTATTAGATATAAAGGATTTCTAAGAACAGTTCTTAAACAATTCTAAATTTAAAAGGGGTGAAAATGCGCGAAAAGCGTTCTAAAAAACGTTCTAAATGGTAGTTTCTACATAATCTCTGGAAATAACAAACCGATTTAAAAAATATTGGTGTCAAAATGATGGTGAAAATCCCTGCTCCAACATAGGCTATGTTTTATGTCGGTGCCACTACCCCAAAGGGGCTGCAGGAGAAAAACATTCTAAATTGCTGTTTTTGCGTGACGGAAGGGCCTTGAATCGTGAAATTTAGAATGGTAGTTAGTTATAAGATATCAATGATCTCTAAGGACATTTCCTAAGAAAATCGAAATTTAAAAGGGGGGTCAAAATGCGCAAAAAGCGTTGTAAAAAACGTTCTAAATTGCAATTTCTATGCAATCTCAGGAAATAATGAACCGATTTCAAATATAATGGCGTTAAAATGATGGTGGCAGATCTTGCTCCAAGATAGGCTATATTTTATATATGTTTCCACTAACCCAGAGGAGATGCAGGAGCAAAATGAGCGAAAAGCGTTCTAAAAACGCTCTAAATGCCGATTTGTCATCAATATCTCAGGAAGAATCAAACTGATTTCAAAAGTAATATTAAGAAATTGATCCTGACAGCCTATATTCTAACATAGACGCTATTTTAAGTCGGTATCACTATCACCTAGACGTTGCAGGAGCAAAAAAGCGTTCCAAATTTCGATTTTTGTGATCGGTAGGGGCTAGCAACTTAAATTTAGGCAAGGTACATATGTATTACATATAAATGATCTTTAAGAACAGTTTCGAAAAAATTGGAAATTTAAAAAGGGGTGAAAATGCGCGAAAATCGTTCTAAAAACATTCTAAATTGCGATTTCTACTAAATCTCAGGAAATTCAAAAGCTGTTTCAAAAGTAATGGTTGCAAATCAATGGTGACAGTCCCTGCTATAACATAGGTTATATTTTATGTTGCTGTCACTACCATCTGAGGGTTGCAAAAGCAAAACATGTTCTAATTTGCGTTTTTTGCATAACTGAAGGGTCTAACACTTTGAAGTATGGCATGGTATTTACTTACAAGATGCAACTGCTTTCTAAGAACTGTCGAAAGAAAATTTCAAATTTAAAAAGATGAAGTGAGCGAAAAGCGTTGTAAATAACAATTTTTATGTAATCTTATCAAATACCAAACCGATTAAAAAAATAATGATGACAAATTGTTGATGATAGAACCTGCTCAATCGTAAGATATATTTTATGTCTGTGCCACTACCACCAGAGGGTTTCAGTAGCTAAAAACTTTCTAAATTGCGATTTCTGTAATACTGAAAAGGCTAGAAACTTTAAATATGGCATGATAGTTACTTATAAAATATAAATGCCCTCGAAGGACTGTCGAAAATAAATTCGAATTAAAAAGGAGTGAAGTGAAGGGGATATGCGAAAAGCATTCTAAAAAAGTCCTAAATTACGATTTCTACACAATTTCAGGGAATATAAATCAAATATAAAAGTAATAGCTGCGAATCAATGGTAGCAGTCTCTGATCCTACACAGGCTATATTTTATGCCGATGATTCTACCACCTGGGTTTCACAGAAACAACAAACGCTCTAAAAAAGGCCTTTAAAAGCTTTCTAAATTACGTTTCTGTGGGTATCATTTTAAGTCGGTATCACTATCACCTAGACGTTGCAGGAGCAAAAAAGCGTTCCAAATTTCGATTTTTGTGATCGGTAGGGGCTAGCAACTTAAATTTAGGCAAGGTACATATGTATTACAATTAATGTTGGCAAATTAATGGTGACAGATCCTCTTTCAACATACCCCTTTATGTTGAGAGAGGTGGTAGGACTTGGAATTGGACATGATGGTTTAATTTAAGATGTAAGAAGATGGTTTCTAGAAAATTCAAAACTTCAAATGAATACTGAAATGAGCGTGTTAACTGAGCATAAAAGTTTCAAAATATTTTCTAAATTATTATTTATTTAGTTTTATTTCGTTTTATTAATTTGAGTCTCATTTCTTCTTTATGCAGTGTAACAATGATGCTTAATCAAATTGTGTTTTAAATAGTAATTCTTTTAATTATTGCTAAAAGTAATAAGTACCTTTTAATAAATTAAAATATTACCTTTTAATAAAATAAAAATTTAGTTAGTACCTTTTGATAAAATTCAAACATATAAATATCACTTGGCATATTTCAAATATTACGCGAGCAAAGCCGCGGGGTTTGCTAGTCTTATTATAAAGAGGAAAAAATTGTTTATTTGTCGGAGGTAAGCTCTGGAACTACCGAACCGATTCCAAAAGTAATGGTATCAAAATTATGGTGTTAGTCCAACTTAGAACATAGGCTATATCTTATGTGCGTGCCACTGGCCAAAAGGGGGTGCAGAAGCAAAAAACGTTCTAAAAATGCGATTTTTGTGTTATTGAAGGGCCTAGAAACATGGAATTTGGAATGGTAGTTACTCATAAGATACTAATGATCTCTAAGGACATTTCGTAGAAAAATCGAAATTAAAAAGGGGTGAAAATGCGCGAAAATCGTTCTATAAAACGTTCTAAATGGCGATTTTTACCTAATTTCAGAAATACTAAACCAATTTCAAGAATAATGGTATCAAAATGATGGTGACAACCCTTGCTCCAACATAGGCTACATTTTATGTCACTGCCACTACCGCTAAAGGGGGTGCAGGAGCAAAAAAAGTTCGAAATTTCACTTTTTGTGTTACTGAAGGGTCCAGATACATGGAATTTGGCATGGTAGTTACTTATTAGATATAAATGATCTCTAAGAACATTTCTTAAAAAATTCGAAATTTAAAAGGGGTAAAAATACGCAAAAAGCGTTCTAACAAATGTTCTAAATGGCGGTTTTTACGCAATCTCAAGAAGCACCAAACCGATTTCAAAAATAATGGTGTCAAAATGATGGTGACAACCCTTGCTCCAATATAGGCTACATTTTATGTCGTTGCCACTACCCCTAAACGGGGTGCAGGAGTAAAAATACCTTCGAAATTGCGATTTTTGTGTTACTGAAGGGCCCAGATACAAATTAATGGATTGGAATGGTAGTTACTTATAAGATATAAATGATCTCTAAGAATATTTCTTAAAAAATTCGAAATTTAAAAGGAGTAAAAATGCGCGAAAAGAGTTCTAAAAAACGTTCTAACTGGCGATTTCTACGCAATCTCAGAAAGTACCCAACCTATTTCAAAAGTAATGGTCGGAAATTGATGATGACAGCCCTTGCTACAACATAGGCTGTATTTCATGTCGGTGTCACTACCCCCTAGGGGTTGCAAAAGCGAAAAACGTTCTAAATTGCGATTTTTGTGTTACTGAAGGGCCTAGAATTCTGAAATTAGGCAGGGCAGTCATTTATAAGATACAAATGATAACTACACTACGATACACGAAGAACATTTCCTAAAAAATCGAAATTTAAAAGGGGTGAAAATGAGCGAAAAGTCAATCTCAGAAAGTACCCAGCCGATTTCAAAAGTAATGGTTGGAAATTGATGATGACAGCTCTTGCTCCAATATAGGATCTATTTCATGTCGGCGTCACTACCACCTTGCGGTTGCATTTTAAAAAGCATTCTAAATTGTGATTTTTGTGATACTGAAGGGGCTAGCAACTTGTAATTTGGCATGGTAATTACTTATGAGATGTAAATACTCTCTGAGAAGAGTTCCTTAAAAATTTGAAATTTTAAAGGAATGAAAATGGACGAAAAGCGTTCTAAAAACGTTCTAAATAGCGATTTCTACGCAATCTCGGGAAATATAAACCGATTTCAGAAATAATGATTTCAAATTGATGGTGACAGTCCCCGCTCCAACATAGCCTATATTTTATGTTGTTGTCACTAACACCTGTGGGTTACAGGACCAAAAAATGTTCTAAATTGCGTTTTTTGTGTTACTGAGGGGGGTCTAACATTTTAAATTTGGAATGGTAATTACTTCAAAGATGCAAATGCTTTCTAAGAATTGTCGAAAGAAAATTTCAAATTTAAAAGGATGAAAAGCGCGATGAAAGGATGAGCGAAAAGCGTTCTATAAGCGTTCTAAATTACGATTTTTATGCAATCGTATGAAATACGAAACTAATTTCAAACATAATGGTTACAAATTGATGGTAATAGAAACTGCTGAAACGTAAGCTATATTTTATGTCGAGGATTGCAGGAGCAAAAAACTTTCTAAATCGCGATTCCTGCGGTACTGAAGAGGCTAGAAACTTTAAATATAGCACGGTAGTTACTTATAAAATATAAATGTCCTCTATGAACAGTCGAAAATAAATTCGAAATTAAAAAGGGGTGAAGAGAAGGCAAGGAGCGAAAAGCATTCTAAAAGAGTCCTAAATTACGATTTCTATGGAATCTCTGGAAATAATAAACCGATTACAGAAGTTATTGGTTGCGAATCAAGAGTGATAGTCCCTGATCCTATACGGGCTATATTTTATGCCGGTTTCAGTACGACTTGGTTGGCAGGAACAACAAGAAAGCCTTTAAAAACATCTAAATTTTCCGTTTTCTATAGTATATTAGGAAATACCAACCGATTTCAAGGTTAATGTTGGCAAATTAATGGTTACAGTCTCTGTTTCAACATTTTTCGAGACATTCTATTTCAACTTTGTTTCGGCATTTTATGTTGGTGCACTAACACCAGAGAAGTGGTAGACTGCTAGACAAGAAGCTCGGAATTTGACATGATGGTTAATTTTAAGATGTAAATGTATTAAAATGCTTTCTAAAAAATTCAAAACTTCAAATGAATACTGAAATGAGCGTATGAAATGAGCATAAAACTCTCAAAATACTTTCTAAATTATCATTTAATTGGAATTAGTTTTAGTTCTTATTAATTAAAATCTCATTTCTGTCTATTGCACTTTTATAATGAAGTTTAGTCAAACTGTGGCTTAATTTGTAATTTTTGAATTATTTCAAAAAGTGTTCTTCTAATAAAAAGTAGTCATGCAAATATCACTAGGCATATTTCATCTATTACGCGAGCAAAGCCGCGGGGTTTGCTAGTCACTTATATACAGCCAGGGCTCGTTGATGCACTTTGTGCCTTAACAGGAATCCCTCCACTGCATCTCAGGGTAGCTCAGATTGCTACATCGGGGAAAGTACTAAGATTGGGGACACCAGTAGAAGAATTTAGACCAGAATTCTATCAAGGTAAATCCCCAAATTCATCAGTATGTCCTTACAAAAATTACCTACACAAGGCAAATGAAAACCTCCAAATGGAAGTACAAATCTACACAGACGGCTCCAAAATGGAAGAAGGGACGGGGTTAGCGTTCTGTGCATACGGAAACTCAATCTTGTGCCATACTTTTCAAACAAAATTAAGGATAGAAAACACCGTATACCAGGCGGAAATGCTAGCGGTACTTCGAGCAGTGGAATGGATGGAAAAAAGCAAGTACGGAAGTGCAATAATATATTCAGATAGCCTCTCGAGCATACAAGACATTGAAGACAGCACAACAAAAATAGCACTGGTCCAGAACATAATTCAATTACTACAGAATACAAATAAAAAGATAATACTAAAATGGATAAAATGACACTCCGGAATAGCAGGAAACGAGGCAGCAGATCAAAAGGCAAAAGAAGCAATCATAAATCCTAACTTACCAGAAGTATTTCTACCTTTCCCACCATCTCATCTCAAACGACAACTAAAATTACAAATACAACAGGAATGGCAGAGAATTTGGGACTCTGATCATAGAAGAAGGTTTACATATTCACTTCTACCTATTTCTCAGAGGAGACATTACTATCACACAGAAACCTCTTCTTGTTTGCAACAAATCACGGGCCCTTTCCAGATTATCTTGTAAAGTTCGGAAAAGCCGACTCGGGCTACTGCACGTGTGGAAAACGAGGAACCTCGCTGCACTACGTAACGGAATGCACACTAACATCCATATACCACCTCAGAATCTCCAGAATGATAAGTCTCTCTTCATGGTTCAAAATAATCAGAAAACAACCAGCACTATTACAAAAAATTATAAACTGCATAACACTGATTGAAAACAATCAAGGACTTTTCCAAATGCCTCCACAGGACCTATTATATGATAATGATGATCAGCTATTGAACTAATCAAACAAACTTTTACTTTAACAATAACACTAATTCTATAACTGTTTTAAAGAAACATTATATGTTATACGTCTGTAAAGCGCTCAACTCGGCTATCTTACTATTGTTACCTATACTTATTTCATTATCTCAATTATTTGTTATTACCTACCATTATTTTATTATTCAATAATTGCTCTGTAATTTTTTTTTTTTTTTTTTTTTTTTTTTTTTTTAATAAACATTGCTGGGTGGGGCTAGTTGAGCTCAAACCAATTGGTAGGCCTCCCCGCCTGGCTGAATCTGAATCTGAATCTGTATATCAATGGATATATATCCAATATTTATTAGCAAAATATCAAGATTTTTTATATTTTCATGTTACTTGATATTTATTTTCAATACATCAAGATGTTTCATATTTTGTGCACTTGATATTTATTTTCAAAAAATGAATGTGCGCAAGATATTTTTGATGTTTTCAGTCGTAATTCGTATTATTTCACTGTAAATGAAATAAATTTTCAACTGTTATTGACTGTCAATCTGTAGATAAAGAACTTTTGTCTCTTCTGGATGTGACGTTTTTAGCCAAAAAAGAAAAATATATTTTTCAAGCTTTAGATTTGAAGCTTTTATTTTTAAATGTTGAACTAATAATTATGTGGGACATAATTCAGAACAACCATTAAAAGATAAACTGACTAATAATTTAAATAAACAATTATATGCAGCTTCATTAGAAAAGAATCTTCTTTCAAGTTTTGGTTCATTTGAGTTTAAACTATACAACATGTTAGAATATATGAAATAAGACATTTTATACTTACATTTATGTTACAATTTTTCAATTAAAAATTTTTTTTTGTATTTAAAATTTTGTTTTAAAAATATCTGATTTTTTTATACTTGATCATGATACTGAATCCTATAGTTAGTTTTTTTATAAGTGTATAAATCAAATTGTTACTGTTTTCAACTACTGTAAAAGCACTCATTTTCGCGAAAATGAAGATATCGGTGATTTCGCGAGCTGAAAATTTCGTTAATTTTATATGAACTGAGATGTAAGTTGAAAAATTCCGAAACTACCTTATTAGAACCCCTTTTGCATAAGGCAATTTAAGAAACTTCCTTTTGTCCAAAAAGTTCCCCCCCCCCCTCCTCTAACCATCGCTCTAAAAATGAATAGCTTCAAAGAAGCTGGATATAAATATTGTAAGTGAATGAGCTGCATTCTATTAGTTGTATTATTGTTTTTATTCAAGAAGTAGTTGTATAGTATTCAAGAAATAGTTGTAAGTATTCAAGAAATTTTTGTACTTATTTCTTATTTAAGTAACAGGCTTAAATTTTCGCGATTACTACGATCTCGCGAAAATCGCGAAAATTAAAGCCTCGCGAAAATAAGTGCTTTTACAGTATTTCATCTTCAATTTTGTTCTAAGTGGAAAAGGGAAAATAAATAAATAAATAAAAATGTTTTTAGAATATTCTTTGATTAAGTTTTCATGTTAAGTACAATATATTTTAGTTTCTAATCTATATTATGCTTGAAAACATTTATCAGCGGTAAGTTGGCTGCTTTGAAAATATCGGATATATATCAAAATATCGCATATTTTTTATATATTCGAAAATATCATGATATTTACGAACCCTGCTCTGTGTGTATGTCTTCATTCTGGAGAAATCGTTGCGCGCAGAGCTACGAGTACAAGATTTGGCAAATAGATACTTGTATGTCTAAAGTTATAAACCTAGAAGCCAGTTTTTGAATTTTACATTGTATATTTTTAATTTAATTTTATATGTGATTTTTAGCGTCTTTTCGCGTTTTGAGATTATTTTTACATTATAAAAGGAATATGATTTCAATCTTTTAGCCGAACATGGTAAATTTTGTCCACTTTTTAATGAAGTTCGTTCGGAATTCATTCAGTGATTTTTTTAATTTTTCACGAATTTAAAATCCTTTTGAACACCCAATCCCAAGTTCGTTTAATTTGAAGTTCATTCGACCAGCAAAGTGGGCAAAGTTCCGCTAATATAAAACAAAGCTTGTGAAATACGTGTCGAAACTACTAGACATTTTAATAAATTGTTAAAAATTCATTTCAAAATCAAATCATTCAGTGATTTAAAGTAATTAGATGACCCACAATATTGTTCTTTATAACGCTGAAGTAATCTCATTTCATAGTTTAACCTCGAAAATGATTAAAATTTTCACTAAAAAGATCATCTGTTCAGAACATATAGTTATACAATGGAGCTATGAAGACTAAAGGAGTCGACATAAATGACGTCATTTGATGCCGTTACTACACCCCTTCCGCGTCCGCCATATTTAGCATGCCTTGCACTGTGAAGACTGCTGATTGGACTTCTATCTGTCAAAGTCAAATATGGCGGACGCAGGTGAGGGGGGGGGATCTATCGGTCAAAGTCAAATATGGCAGACGTAGGAGAGGGGGAAATAACTAGTTTTTCGGCATCAACACTTTCCACAGAAGAATATTGTTATGTCTACGCCTTTTTAATTCATAGTTCCATGAGTTGTACCCTCCATCAACATGTTTCTTTAGAGTAAGTGGATACCAGCCAACTTGTCTAGAGTTTAAAACGCTGTCAACAAGTAAGGAGATCTTAGGTTCGAATCGTGCTTTAGCTTTCAGTTTTCGTAGTGGATTGGATTTCGCTTTAAATGAAGATTATGTTCTGACTGATACTTGTTTTAAAAAAAATTACAGTTGCCACTTTTCGGTTCCCAATTTTACCAGCTTATTCTTCAACATTTTACCATTAGTTATTCAACCTATACGCAAGTTTATGGTTTAACTTAAAACAAAAATATGGTTCAATATTATACCAATTCATGTATCTTGTAAATTACCAAATCATCATAAAATGTTTCACTATCTTATAGTCCGAGAGGCAGGGTACTATATTTCCAACCGATTTCAGCGTCAATGATTATGGTATACGAGATAGATTAGGTAATAAAGATAAAGAAACCGCCAGTTTAATGGCGCACCAGTAGGGAGTGTTGACATAGCAATATAGCACGATTCGTACAATGTGAAATGAATGACAACCCAATTACTGACGACCTCCTCGAGTCGTTGTAACATCGGTAATCGGATTGCCGTCCATTTCACGTTTCGGGTACGCACTGTATTCATTTACGCAGCGGGCTGTGCGATGTTTCTATGGCAACACACCCCGCTGAGTGCCAGCTGACTAGTAGTTTCACTATCTGTACCACATAATCTGTAATATCAAACCTATCGACGCCAAAATTAATTGCAAAAATGGAAAGCTTTCTCCCAGAGTATTATGACTATTTATAGACTATTACGTACTACAACATCGAAATTTGATTCAACCTAGTGGAAACTTTTTAACTTTTCCCACGCTTAAATAAATGCATAAGGAAAATTTTTAAATGCTTTTCTTATATTTCATGAAAGGATAAACTTTAATGAGTAAATTTTAAAAAACCCAGCTTAAACTTTATTGAATAAATTTAATGGTAGCTATTTTTTAGAAAATTCCGAGCAGGAGAAAAAAAAACTCCATCAGTATTTTATTGACTGAAGGGGAGATGCACGTACAAATTCAAACAATTTTAGCAGCTTCGAAAGATTAATAATAAAGTTTTTAGGCAGAGCCGCAGAGCGCATGTCTTACTTCCGTCTACGCAAATACTTATCTGTCTTTTTTAGAAAAATGTTCCTGAAATCCGTTTCCATAGTAACAAGAACATATTGAGAAATGAATGTTTGCCGCTGCAGTGAAATTACTTCTCCCTCTTTCAATTCAAATATGCATCTCCAAAGATATTTAGACACATATTTCATAAAATATTTTAGATAACTTATGGATAATAAATATTTTCATTATTACACTAAGTAAATTGAAGTTTATGAAATACGTGCTAAAACAACATATAATAATGTGTAGTTTTAACATATACTATATAAAAAATTTTAAAATACAAATAAATAATAAATAATAAACTGCTTTACTTTTAGACTGTATTTGCATTCTAGAGTGGGTTTGGATAAATAATTACGCCATTTTTGTAATTTTATAAGGTAAATTTTGTCTTCATTCTGTGACATCGGTAAATTCTCCAGATGAGGTATAATTTTTAATATTTTCGACAACTAAAATAAAATCACAGTTCGAAAACACAATAAGCAAAACCAAACTTAAAATTATGATGTAATAATTAAATCTGAATTTTAAATATTAAAAATCTGACTGCATGTCCAGGAAAAAAGTAAACACCCGCTATTAACTGCAACAAATTATAATAGAAGAAAGTTTCTGGTACTAAACGATTGGAAATAATGCCTACTTTTAAATAATGTATATAAAATTTGCTTAGGTAACCTCGTACATATCAAAACAAACCCAAACTTAGTTTTTTTTTTTTTTTTTTTTTTTTTTTTTTTTTTTTTTTTTTAATAGCTATATCCAAGTCTGACGCCATAAATAAATCAATCCTTCCAAATAGCCTAAATACAATTTTTCATGAAACTAGCTGACCCGCCCGGCGTTGCCCGGGCCCGTAATAATATTCTTATATGAATCTGAATTTTTTATCACAGGTCCGTACAGAGGGGGGCGGGTGGAGACGGTGCAAATTACCAGGGCCCGACTCTTGTTCAGTTCCAAACTTGTGTAAAGTCAAAGGTTAAGTTTTTTAATTTTTTATATGTCTCATACTTTAAACATTTTTATTCCAAATTAACTGATGAATTTAATTAAAATGTAATTATATTTTCAATAATTTAATTTTTTATTTAAAATCTTTATATGAAAATGTAATTACAAATACAACATAAAGTGTAATATTAAAAAAGAAATAATAAAATTGTAAGCAAATATTACTCTATAGATTTTTTAAAAAGTACCATCCAGCAAATTTATTTTCTAATAGAGTAAAGCCTGTTTATAACGGAATCCTGCAATATACGAAAAAAAAAAGTTCCAGCTCCCCCCCACCCCCCCCACCCCAAAAAATGCTGTTATGCTTTGTTCAATTTAAATAACCTGCATAAAATGGAAATTATCACTGGTCGTTTTCGTTTCCGTCTAAGCAGGTTTTATTGTATCTTACTTCTGGAGGGCCCGTAATAATATTCTTAAATGAACCCGAAATTCGTATCGCAGGTCCATACACTCAAAACTACCTGTCCGTACAAAATTACTTTTTAAGTCATGACAACATTTTGCAAACTTCTTGCTGCTGTTTAATTTTTCATTTCCAATACAGTGCTTTGCAGAAATTGCACGTTTCACCCACAGTTATGCATGCACCGGAACGTTTAAATCAGTAATTTGGATTTCAGAAGCAACGCGTGCGTGCTACAGTTATTAAGCCCAATTTGCCGATCGCTTAACGGTGTTCTCGATCAATTCTATTTGGATTTCGAATCTATTTTGATTCGACTCGAATTCGGCTTCTTCTTCACTTACAAACATTCACCGAGATTTTTTACCGAGGATTTTGATTCACCGAGACATTTCAAATGATATTTTGTTGCCTCAAAAAAGAGAAACGTAAACACACCCGATCGCCCTAAATCCTGGCAAGGATTCTTACACAATAACCAATCAGATGCGTTTCTCGGGCGTTGCCATTAAACAATAACAAATAATCGCGATTTCTGTGCCACGTACGTTAGCGTAATATATATATAGATTCATACGATTAGTTTCAGAGAAATTAATTATTGTAAAATGAGTCTATTTTAGGTGCTGTATCCAGATTGAAGTTCGGTACTCGATTGTTGAAATGCTATACAATGACTACGTCACTTCTATTAATGTATTATTTCTTCCCAATATGACCATTTCATCCACTTAATTTGTTTCGAATATCGCCAGCCCAAATATTTCAATAAAATGAGTAAAAAATATTATTTTTTTTCAAATTGTGCTTTTATGCCCATCATGGACAGCCCTTAAACCATCACTTTGACGTTTTATAGTGATACAAAAACTACTTGGAAGAAAAGTGTTACATTTTGAATTCGCATACAGCTGGGCAAAATAAATATAAATCTATCAAAAAAATTGTAGGCTGCAATTCATATTTTTTTCTAATATTAGATTCATAATTCCCATTGTAAAATTTTTTAATTACTAATTCAATTTATTTTTGTTTGGGTTTTTTAGTATTATAGCCACACAAAAAATTATCACATTAAAATTATAATTTCAGGAGATATTAATAAAAATATGAAAATGTAATTTAAGATTAGAAGCTCTACATTTTGAATATTTATAATTCAAAAACATATCATCCAAATGACTTTAAATTTCGTACCTAGCCATAGTTTGAACTGAAGACTTAAAATATATTGTCAAAATGGAGTGTTGCCATTGAAAAAAAACTTTGTTCTGGTTTTGATTTGTAGATGGCTCTTTAAGCAAATTTTATATACATCATTTAAAATTAGACTTTAATTCCAATCGTTTGGTACCAGTAAATTACTTCTACCATAATTTGTTGCGAAGTTAGTAGGGGTGTTTACTTTTTTCGGTCACCGTTTGAATTTTAAAATCCATCAGTCATTTTTAGGACGCCCCGTACTTATCTATTTTGCAAAAATATTTCTGAATTCCGTTTCCATAGCAACTTAGTTGTGTTAAGAAATGACTGTTTGCTAAAGCGCAATTAATTCTCTTTCTTTCAATTCAAATATATTTTTCTAAAAATATTTACATATAACTTTCGTAAAATATTTTAGCTATGTTATCATTATCATCTAGCAAACATTTTTATGGACAGATCATGTAAGTTAAGTCCATCATATATTTTGCCGAGAATATATTTTATAAAAAATAGCTTTAATATGCGTTTCAAAAATTCGAAAGTGTACAAAGCAGAGCCAGACGATTTTGATATAGTTGGAAATTTTATGAAAAATACTTTTAGAACATATTTAAAAATTTTTAGAATACAAAAAGAAAAGTTAATGGAATCTGATATAGTTAAGTCATATTATTCGAATAGTAACCATAAGAGATAATACTAGTAAATCTTCAGATCAGGGGCTTCAACGTCAATTTTGCAAGATATTTTAATTCCCATCTCTCTTCTCACACAATATTTAACATTTTGCAATTCGCAATTCAATATTTTTATATTATATGTATTATTTTAAGCATATAAGATTTTCCCATAAATTCTGCAAAAATTCTGAAAATCTAACTTTTAAGAACTTTATATTAAGCACGATTCTATACAATTATACTCTTCAATGCTTATTGTTTCGGTTTTGTAGAATAAAAATGTACATTTCATCAGGGGACTGAATTTTTATCGGACTTACATTGTCCGTTATGTAATAGTTAGGGGAACGTTTTCATGTATAGTGTATTGTTCTACGCGGCTTACGTATACAGTTGTAGTAGAAGATTCTATCTACTATATATATCAATTGCAAATGGGAATCTCATTCCGAGCGCTTATAACTCAAGTTCTGCTAAATGGATTTTTATCTGATTTACATTGTCAGTTATGTAATAGAGAAAGCAGTGGCGTAGCTACTTTTTTGGCACCCGGGGTAGGAAGAAATTTTACCCCCCCCCCCCCCCGCTCTAAATAAAAAAATAACCACATTATTTTTCCTCGACGAAAAAAGAGTCTTTTGGGCTTGTACCGAGAGGAAAAGGCAGCTTCACTCTTCCTTGTTTTTAAGGATTCAGCTAATTTTACACAAACACACGAAACTAAAATGCGTTTAACCCGATTATAGAAGATTTATAGTTTTCGTCAATACTCAATTTGAATGTGAATTTAAAAAAGTTTGCGGAACTTTCACCAATATGACTTTGTTGTTTGAAGTGTATGTGAGTAGTAACAATGAAAAATTTTCAAAAAACCACATTTGCTAAAACTCCTAAATTACGCCCGATTATGAAAAAAATAATCTCCTGTTTGAAAACGGCAGTCACCTTAGAATTTCAAATTGTCAATTGTCAATTTCAATTTGTCAATTGTCAATTCAAATTTCAAATTGTCAGAATTTCAACTCATCTGTTTTTAAGATAGAGGAAAAGCCAAAAAAATGTTCTAGAATCATTTTATCAAGACCTAACGATTTTGCAAGAAATAAATTTGCATTTATAATTTTTTGTATATTTTTTTAGTTTGAAATCTTTAAGGGACCTCCATTTATTTTGAAACAGGATGGCTGATCAAGATGCCCAACGAATTTAGTTGAGAATTTAATAAACCCTTAACATATGATCAATCTCATCCAAATCGGTTTATAAATACGAGCGCAATCGCATGACAATAAACAAATATCTATAGAGAGATATACATACTATATATATATAGATAGATAGATAGATAGATAGATAGATGAAAGGGATAAAAATTAAAATCCTTTCAAAATTTAAATTAAATTTCAAAAACTAAAATTAAAATCTGTGCTCTAAAATCTGTTTTACCCCTTGTAGCTTTGTTTCCCAGCATAACATTTAATTTATTACATTCACCATTAAAATCAGAGAATAACTTAAGATAGAAAATGCTGATGTTTGGACAATTTTCCTTCGTTTGTAGTTAAAGCCTTGTACGTCACAGATCCCGTGAACTCTGCAGGTCTTGTTCACATGTCAATCAAGAGCTAATTAACCAATTAAACTAAATGTTCTTTCCAAATTAATACCTTCACTCCTGCAGGAAAATATTGCAAGCCCCAGCATATTAACAAGAACGCGCACGTAAAAGATTAGATTTTGTCCATTTGAGATGCCTGCACGCACAACCTACGAACATGTAGGTTCCGGGATTGACGTAAATGGCTCGTGGGACCTCCGATCGAACTCGCGAAGATGATTGCAAAGAGTCAACTTCTTTTCTCCCATTAATCGCCAGTTATTCCTCACACAGATAGTTGTATAGTTTTCTCTAATGCATATGCGCTGAATTTATGTATCAAATATGTTTAACTTTTAAAACGATGAAGACAGACATTTGTACTAGTAGTACTAGGAAAAAGAAAAGTCCTACTTATACGATTTAAGAAGGGAAAATTTGGGGGTTGTCTACATTTTATTATTTGGCTTTTCACAATGCCAATTCGACGGAAAAATGGAATTCCCAATAAAGAAGAAATAATAGCTTTGCTTGTTGTTCTTCCAGCTACATCCATTTTGCATTGGTTCACAGAAGCCCCTTAACACGGAAATATTCATATGGATGCTAAAAATAAAGAATTTTCAGTAATCAACGAAAATTAAGAAAACTAATTAAGATATCGATTTGAAAATATCAGAGCATATGTAGAAAAATATTTTACACATGTGTATAAAATTTGTGAAAATCGGTCGGTAATTTTTCTTAATTTTTTCAAAGAACTGACAATGATAGTACTAAAGTTCGGAGAAAGAGGCATACAGGGACGAACATTCATTAAAAATTTAGCTAAAAAGAGATTTTTTACCGGCCGACACCTCCATCTAATTTCCGAAAATCGATGTAGGGTAATCCGACCAGTAAATGAACACTTAAGCACATTTTAAAAGAAAATGATTTATTATATTCTAATAAACAGTACCTGTTGGTGTTTGACAGTGCCAATACATTTGTTGGTTTACAAATGATTAAAAAATAACAAAAGAAATTTTATATTTTACTTGTTTGTGATGCTAGGGGGTGTCTTAATAGAAATCGATACAAAAACTAACTAAATGACAATTGTTACTTGTGAATGAACGCATAATTTTCCAGTGAATGAGCAGGCAGCAACTTAACAATACTTAAATGTCATAGTTCTTTATTTATTTTACAACTTGTACAAATAACTTATAACATGTTTTTACTGAATTACGTTTTTTTTAATTCCAGAACGATAATTAGCTTGAAAGTTTGTCACTTTTAAGTTTTGAAATTAATCATAAATTGCAGATTTAAAAAAAAAAAAGAAAAACTTATTCTATTTCCTGAAATCAATGGCCCTGTACTTTTTTATTTCAGTAATAACTCCAGGTGAACGGGAGCATGTTGCAGAAATAAGTTTGGGTGTTTTTATAATGCCTTTCATATGATCCTTAAAATACCAAATCTTATACCATATTTCCTGCAGACCACTTCCAATTCCACCACATGTGGACCTGTGATCCACATAATGTCATGCTGCTTACATCGTATTTCCAACCTTGGATGCTATTTTAAAAAAGAGCCATCTATTTCTCCCCTGGATTTTTGTCTATAAATGGATTTTTCCTTCCTGTTTGTTTCATGACATTGTAAACATTACCTTTTACCTCATCCTTATGCATTATAAATCCAATTTTCCCTTTCCAACTATCCAATGTTCAAGGAGTTTTTCTTCTTCAAAGGACAACACAGGCAATGTCCCATACGCTTACTTTCAATTATTTTCCCTCGCAGTTTCACAGACAACGATGCTTTTGGAATATTAAAATAAAGAAATGCCTTCTATAAACTGAGCTGAACTGAGCCTCATAGCTTGTACAGCATTTTCAAGGGCCTCTGTAAAGTACTTGAACCTCCCATATTTCCTTTTTGAGGAATCTTCTTTGTCTTCAGTGAGAATATTTCTATCATCTAAAAACATAGAAAAAGTAAGATTTGAAAGTCATCAATAATTATTACCTTTAAAAATGTGTGTGTATATGTCCTTTTGTTACGTTTTTATATCTGTTGATTTTTCATTTGTTACCATTGTTGAAAAATCACTTAATTCAAAATATATGTACAAAAGAAGCCACAACAACATAAAGCCCAAAACAGTTCACTCCCTAGGTAAAGTAGCCTAATGTATTCCTTCCAGTGAATGAACAGCTGTTCATTCATTCGATTTTTACCATTTGCCTAAACAGTTATTAAACACCCTATTCTCGAATTGTACATATTCTACAATGGTTAAAATATGCCTGTAGTATATATATTTAATGTATGTACAATAGAATTAGTGCATAATGCAAATAAAATCTTCAAACAATCAATTCTTATGAAACATATGAAATGGCATAGCACTTACCTTATTATTTCAGCATAGAAACAGTGTGTTTCTCAGACATGAAAAATAAAACAAGTTCTCAAAGTAAAGTAATGTGATTTCAGTAACGAATCAGGAAGGCGATAGCTTCCTATTGAATAGAATTAAGGCAATGTTGTAATCCCATCTAGTGGAGAGGTTTTCAAACCTTATTCTATTAAAATACATACAAATTGTTCATTCACTGGGGCTGTTCACTTACTGGTCGGACTACCCTATCAGAGATTATATAACATGTAGACAATCGACTTAGTTATTGAATGTTACCAAATGCTAAAAACTTAATTTAAAAGCATTTTATCAAATTAATCGAAGATTATTAGTATGTTATGTGGCAAGAGTCCGTGATAGGAGTTAAGAGCTCGTCTACAAGAGTTTCTCCCCTTTATTTACATTTAAAAGTATGTTTTCCAAAATATAGACTAATTTTACTACCATTATCGAACGTTAACGGCGCATTCTTTTCTCGGATTCTATGAGCCAAATTTCAAAGAGGATTGATTCATTCAACTTAGCTTACGATTTTCTGTCTGTTTTTAGCTCCGTCTTCCAGTACAGGGGGCGCATTCTTGAACCCAATTTCAACTGGGATTTGCTCATTCAACTTGGTTTTAGATTGTCTTACAGTCTTTAGTTCTACCTTCCACCGCCAGAAAATTTCATGGGTCCGATTTCTGCGGAATATTTTTTCTTTCAACTCATTTCACTATTTTCTTCAGATTTTCCGGCATGTGCGCAGCACGCCTGCTATACGGAGACGTAGGCAGAATTCAGGTAAGGCGGGGAGGCCTACCTTACGGCTTCAGCTCCATAAGCTCTGTCCAAGGGCCGTAGGCAGCGAGGACCCGTGCCGGAGAGTCATTTTGAAAAAGTTAAATTTAAATGGAGGTTTTTTAGTTGTTAGAGTTGCGTGCGTAGCACAGCCGGTCTACATTACCGAACACAGTAGGAAACCAACCCAGAGGTTCATTTTGACAGATTCGTTTTTTTCTTTTTTAATATGTGTAGAGGTTTTAATCATTAGCAGTTTGTTTCGAAAAATCGACAGGCGGGTTAGATAGTATACAAATGAAAAATGTTCTTCTGATGCCATAAATGTCACTCCAAGTAGCCAATAGGCCTTTTGATTTATAAACTGGAGGCTAAACAGTTAGAAACCTCCATCAGCCATTGACAAATTATGAATCTCTTCACTCCCCCCACCATCACCGAATTTCTTCAAAAAATTCACACACGCACACACACACAAAAGAAAAGGTCATCAATGCTTATTTATCGTCAAAATATGTGAAATAATTTCAGTTTAAAGCTCCTCTCAATCTGGCGCCCTTTATTTAATTATTTTGTACCTCAATTCAGGGACATAATTATCTGATACTAAGTCTCTTGAACCATCTCTAGAAACATTTACAAAAGCTTTAGCTTTCTTCATTATTTGGATATAACAAAATATCTTATTAACCCCTTAATTCTCGCTCCCGTCAATATCACGGGCTGGGGTGTCGTTCGTTATTTCTCGTGCCCGTCATATTTCCGGGCTGGAGATTTATTTCTGGAAAAAACTTCTGAAACCAGAAAAATTTAACTGGCATTTCCGTGTGAAGTCTTTGAATATTAACGTTTGGGTTTGTTTTTTGGCGGTGATTGTAACGTTGGACTTTGTATTGCATGTTTCGAAATATAGTATTACACTCAAAAAATTATTATTAATAATAAATTTAATGTATATTATATTATTTCAAATATAATTTGTAAAAAATTGTTTGATGATGATAAATAAAGATCTAAGATGTGGAAAATAAAGGTTTTATTCGCATTAATTTGCATGGTGTAAAACAAACATTAAAACACAGAATTTTTGCAGGCTTTTCCACAAATGTGAATTTGTTCTATAACATCTTTTCTTCCCCTTAAAAAAACTAATTGCATATTTTATATAGAAACCTTATAATTATTCAATTTCTATAATAAAAAAATAGGAACTTTTTTAATGGTTTTTCCAAAAATTAAGCGACCGTTAAGGGGTTAAAGAAAACATTCACACGCAGACACACACAAAAAATTTTTAAAAAAATCAACAATTTTTATTTATAGTCAAAATATGGGAAATAATTTCGGTTTAAACCTCTCTCAATTTGGCACCCCTTAGTTTCCGCGCCCCGGGCGGCCGCGAAAGGTTTTCGTGTATAGCCCGTTGTTCCACGCGGTTTACTTATACAGCTGTGTTAGAAAATTCTATATACTATACACACACATATCTGTAAGGTTACGGGTTACTGGAAAACAAACTCGTCTATCTAGTAGCGATATAGATGAAGAAGATGAATGTAGCATGGAGTTGGAGCATACATGTACGAACATGTTGTAAGTGAAACTAGATCAACAGCTTCACTTATTTAATTGGTCAGCTTAATCTTTGTATACGATCATCATTTCTCATTAAAGATGTTTGGCAGTCAAGTGGCTAATGACAAAAAATAATCAAGATAAAGATTGGGATTTCTCTAGGAGACGAGTAACGAAAGCAATTCTGTTCACAGGATTTTATTCATTAAGATTGGGCCGTAGTTCTCACAACTCACGATGCAGTGCCATCAATAACTTCGATATAGAAACATCTATAATCAATAGTAATCATTTGATTACATAAAAAAGGTAAAAACCTTAGAACGAACGTCATTTTGTCAGACACAAAGCCAAGGGGCAGTTTATATTTCAAACAACTCAGCAAAATCTGCTGGAGAATCCTGCGTAACTGCTTTTTACTTCCTAAGCGTAGGAATACAATTTTGACGTAGTACCCGTTCTAAACCAATTAAGATGCAAAGATATCACGCCACGGAAAGAGTACTGACAGAGCGAGTGGAGGGATAATAAAGCAAAAAGGAACCCTGGAATTAATCGCGGGAAGGTAAATCTCGGCTGGAAAAAGAATAAAAATGGCTACCAAAAAACATTCTAAAACGCGAAAGATCGGAAATGGAACATTTAATTTAAGAATACTAAAAGCGTAATAATTAAGTGAAACAGACAAGTGAGACATTAAACTAAAGGGAATTTAACAGAATTAATGATAGAGGTTATTTAAGAATAAGGATTTAGTGAATATAGAGCAGTAATTTAGAATAGTACAGGGAAATCGCGGAGATAGATCTAATATTGTAACATATATATGTAGTGGCGAAAGAATAGCCCAGACCAGATGTCGGGAGAAGCCAAAGTCCATTTCTCACGAAAAGTTGAGGAGCTAGCAAAAAACGGAAGGCCGAGCGCGGGATTTGGGGGAGATGGTTTTCTGCGTTGGAGGAGAGCGGTGCTCTCTCTTAGCATATCTTGATTTGGGCGTTGCCCGCTTTTATTTTATTTGACGGAATCCAACTAGATCCGTGCTTAAATTTCCTTTTTGAATGTTTTAATGTTGTGTTCCTGTATACATTATAATTTTTATAGCCAAGAATCCTTAAGTGTTTGTATTTTAACGATAGCCTAGAAATCTATAATTAAATATGTGTGCATTTGAACAGAGACAGTTCCTTTTTTCGTCTTCTGACTGAATACACTTCTACAAATTTTTTGTGGGCCCGGCCTAGATATGAACTGAACTACCGGACTCAACAATTTTTCCCCTAGACATCCGAACGGAATCTGAATCTACAACTTGGACATCCGAACGCCGAACGGAATCTGAATCTATGAATCTACGACTCGGATCCGAAGGATTTGTTTTAAGCTGCTGAGTTGCTTCGAAAGAATCAGGAAAAGAGCTTCGTTTTTTTCGGAAAAGGAAGGAGGTTCGTCGCTTCAAAAACCCTGTGTGCAATGAATGCTCGTAGTGTTTTCTTAATTTCACGGGCCGAAGGATCCCCGGGTGTGAACGACTCACAGTGTTTTTTTTTGTGTGTGAGTCTGTTTTTTTTCTCTCGCGAGTGATGTGATAGTTACTGGCTCACGATGTGTTTTTTTAGTGAGCTTTTGTGTGACCAAATCATTTTATGCAGCCTAGTGATTATTTTTTGTGGGCTGTTGTTTTTTGTGTGTTTTTAGTGTGACCAAATCATTTTATGCAGCCTAGTGATTTATTTTTGTGGGCTGTTTTGCTAGTTTCTGGCTGACTGTGCTTTTTTTGTCGTGATCTTTGATTCGTCTTTTTTTCCCCTTACGCATGTGAAAAAACATATTCATTTTACACACAGCGAATGTACCGGTGGTGGTACAAGTTCGCACAAACCATTTTTTTTATTTTTATTATTGTGTTTTATATTTTCAAGAAAGGATTTTCCCTTTAAAAGTAAGTGAGTTCCTTTTTATACGTTTGTGTTGCTATAAAGAATTGATATTAAACTGGAAATAAAAATAATGGCGCATTTAGTACGTGCCAAGAAGGTAGACCTTTTAGGGGTAGTGCGGGAATTGGGACTAGAAGCTCCAGAAAGCTCTACTAAGCCCCAACTCTCGGACATGATCATTAAATCGAGCGATTATAATGAAGATGTAAAAAATCTTCTGGCCGGAATTGTTGCTGAAAGGGAAGAGTCCGACAAAAAAATACTATTAGAAGAAGAGAGCAAACGCGAATTCGAACTCAAAAAACTTGAACTTGAAATAGCCGCGAAAAATAAAACCGAAATACCGACATTGAGTAGCGGGATTAAAAGCCCTGATGTTTTGAAATTAATTACAAAGTATAACAACAGCGAGGAAATTAGTATTTACCTTACATTGTTTGAACGCCAAATCAAGCGTTTGGGCGTAGAAAAGGAAAATTGGGTAACCTATTTGCTAGGTCTGTTACCGTTGGAAATAGTTAATATAATAGGTCGCGAAAAGGAGGAACTCTCCAATGATTACGATTACGTGAAACAGTTATTACTGAAGAGATTCAAACTGAGTCCAGAACAATTTCGACAAAAATTCTTTTCCCATAGAAAGGAAAATTCGGCCTCGTGGCGAGATTTTTCATTTGAAATTACTAATTTTTTGGAACAGTGGCTTACGGGTCTTAACATTTCGTCTTTTGATGATTTAAAAAACATTTTGGTTATTGACCAAATAAGGAAGAGATTACCGTTTGAGATAAGGGAACATTTTATTGATGACTTGCCTAAGTTTACGAAGGTCTCAGATTTTATAAGTAAGCTTGATGATTATGAGACAGCTCGCAATATTATCAGGAAAAACTCCGAACCGAGAAGTCCGAATAATGATGTAAAAAAGCGTTTTACTCAAAATGTTGAAAACAAAAGTTTTAACAGAAATAACGTTCCGCAGAGTAGCAAATATGAAAAAAATTATCTTAACACGAGGAATAACGCTAACCCTTTCAAAATTAGATGCTTTTATTGTAATGAATACGCCTCCCATAAATCAAATCAATGTCCCAGAAGAAAAGAAGGGCCAATTTATTTTAGAGGCAAAGAAACCGAACACAGGGCTGAGCAAAGTAACTTCCATAATAATAAATCAGTTAACATTACGAACAAAAATTCCTGCCCATCGGATAAAATCCTCAAAGTTATTGAGATTATGGGGAAAAAATAAATTCTGTGGTGGATTGTGGATCTGATGTGACAATGGTTAGTGATAACATCTATAAGAGTTTAGGATGCCCTAAATTAAATGAAAACGATGTGAAACTGACAGGAATTAGCGGAAAAGGAGTGAATCCGAAGGGTTTTCAATACCGACATTTCAATTGATAATATTGGTACGAATTGTGGTGTTTACGTTTTAAATGATTTACAATATGATATGATCCTCGGAAATAATTGTTTAAGTAAATTAAATTTTGAAATATCTGGTAATGGCCTTAAAGTTATGAGTAAGCAAAATAAGGAAAAAAATTATACTGTTAATATGATAACTGCGGTTTCCTTAAAAATTCCGAAGTTAGACACTCCGTCAGATGTTGTAAACATTCCCATGGCCAAGTCAGTCTTGCAGTCGGATGTTGTAAACATTCCCATGACCATCCCAGGCTTGCGGTCAAATTCCATAGACACTCCCATGATTGAAGAATGCTTAACTGACACTCCTAAGTATGAATCTGTTTACTTAGCAGAAATGGTAAATTCGGTTAATATAAACGAAATTGATTTTACCCACATAACTGACTGCGGTTTAAAAAAGGAATTAAATAACTTAATTGAGAATTACAAGCCTGAAAAAATAAAAAGTGCTAACTTGAAAGTTAAAATAATATTGAGCGATGAATAAACCGATTACGCACCGACCCAGGAGATTAGCATTTGCAGAACAAGCGTTTGTTGATAAACAAATCCAGGAATGGCTTGATAAAGGCATTATACGAGAAAGTTGTTCGAGTTACGCCGCGCCTATTGTTTTAGCCAAAAAGAAGAATGGCAATTATAGATTGTGCATTGATTATAGAAAGCTTAACCGAAAGATAATTAGGGATAATTACCCCCTTCCGGTAATAGATGATATTTTAGACGATATCGGGCAAAATAAAGTTTTTAGCACATTAGACTTAAAGAATGGTTTTTTCCACGTAGAAGTCGATGAGGACAGTAAACAATTTACTTCGTTTGTTACAAATAATTCCCAGTTCGAGTATAATGTAATGCCTTTTGGCTTAAGCTCCGCCCCGCAGTTTTTCCAACGCTACATATATGCATGCCTGAGAGAGTTAATAAGAGACAAAACGATTTCCGTGTACTTAGACGATATAATCGTCCCTGCGAAGACTGAAGAAGAGGCGCTTTCTAAACTGAAACGTGTTTCAGGTAGCATCAGAGTATGGTCTCGAATTCAATTTTTCTAAATGCCAGTTTTTGAAAAGAAGGATCGAATTTTTAGGATACATAGTGGAAAACAGAACAATTCGCCCTTCAGAAACACAAACATTAGCCGTTGAGAAATTCCCTGAGCCACAAAATAAGAAACAACTCCAGAGTTTCATAGGGTTAACTGGATATTTTAGAAAATATATAGCGAATTATGCTAGAATCGCTAAACCCTTAAGTGATCTCCTGAAAACGGAGAACGAATTTAATTTTGGAGCGAGTCAAAAGGAAGCTTTCCAAACATTGAAAAATAAATTATCTGATAAACCGGTGCTGCACATATTTAGACAAGGGGCAGAGACAGAGTTACACACGGATGCTACCAGCTTAGGTTTTGAAGCAGTTTTGTTACAAAAAGACGATTATGGAAACTTACACACCATTCATTTCATGAGTAAGAAAACAACACCCGCCCAAGCCAAATATAGTAGTTACGAGCTTGAAGCGCTGGCTGTGATTGAAGCATTAAAGAAATTCCGGACATACCTGTTAGGGAATAAATTTAAAATAGTAACTGACTGTTCCGCATTTCAAAAAACATTAGAGGAAGAAAGATCTTACGCCAAAAGTAGCAAGGTGGGCATTATTCCTACAAGAATTCGATTATCAAATTGTCCACAGGCCCGGAAGTCAAATGAAACACGTTGATGCGTTGAGTCGTAACACCGTATTAGTGACAACACGTTCGCATGATGAAATTACGACAAAATTAACCAAAGCACAAAACGAAGACGATTACATTAAAACTATCAAAACACTAGTTGAGAAAAATGAAAGTAAAGATTATTTTGTTGGGAAAAATATGGTGTACAAATATGAAGATGGTAGAGAATTAATTATGGTACCCGAAATTATGCAGAAAGAAATTATTCGCGAAATTCATAATAAAGGACATTACGCTGTAGCCAAGACCGAAGCGATAATAAAGCAGGATTATTATATCCCTAATCTTCGAAAACAAGTTGAAAGTGTTATAGGAAATTGTGTAGAGTGCATCCTATACAACAGAAAGCGAGGAAAAGGTGAAGGATTGCTAAATCCCATTCCTAAACATGATTCCCCTCTCCAAACTTATCACGTCGACGACTTAGGCTCAATGCCCTCGACCAACAAAAACTACAATTTTATATTCTCTGTAGTAGACGCTTTTACCAAATTCGTGTGGTTCTATCCAGTCAAGACTACAGGGATGGCGGATGACCGCCCCGGGAACCCAGCTTTCGCTTTAGAGTATAAGTGCAATCCCGGGAGGAGAACCAGTCAAGACTACATCTGCAAAGGAGGCAATTTCTAAATTAAAAATTCAACAAACTACATTCGGGAACCCAGAGCAAATAATCAGCGACCGAGGTGCCGCCTTCACTTCTAGTGCGTTTAAAAAGTATCTCGAAGACGAAAATATTGAGCATGTTCTAATTACAACGGGAATACCCAGAGGAAACGGACAGGTAGGACGACAACAGGAAACACTCATATCAATCCTTACTAAATTAAGTATCGACGATCCGTCGAAGTGGTACAAATACGTACCGGCTGTTCAGCGAATAATGAATAGTACGATTTCCCGAAGCACTCAATACACACCCTTTGAGCTTTTAACGGGAGTAAAAATTAGAAATAGGGAAGATTTAAGAATAAAACAAATTCTTGATGAGGAACATGAAAACGCATTTGTCGAAGAAAGACAGAATAGCAGAAATATCGCGAAACAACATATATTAAAAATTCAGGAGGAAAATCGCAAAATTTTCAACCGTAAACGCAAAAAAAGCGAAATGTTATAAAATTGATGATTTAATTGCAATCCAACGAACCCAATTTGGGGTCGGTATGAAGCTACGACCGAAATTCCTTGGTCCATACAAAGTGATCAAAGTGAAGCGCAATGATCGATACGATGTCGAAAAAGTGGGCTCTCAAGAGGGTTCAAGAGTGACCTCTACTGCAGCCGATCACATGAAGCCGTGGGCTTCTTCAACCTAAAGAGACAAAAATAGTGCTAATTCAAGTTGATATATTTATGTTTTTTTTTTTTTTTTTTTTTTTTTTTTTTGCATCGTCTCATCTTTTCTTTTTTTTTACTGTGTTTATCAAAAGTGACTGTGCTGTCATCTGAACATATTTCTTTTTTGTTTTATACAAGGAAAAAAAAACTCTCTGTTTAAAAACTGTTCATAGGACTGTACCCACGTGATGAACTCACCTGCGCATTGTTTTTTGGACTATATTTAGCAAAAAAGAACTGAAACTGTGTTTTTTTTTTTGTTTGTTTTTTTTTTTGTTTTGTTTTGTTTTTTTTGACGGAAAGACTGTGTTTGTCTGTATACGTAGTTTGATATTGCAATTATTTGTCATGTTGTTTGTTTTTGTGTGTGTGTTTTCCAGTATTTTTCAGGATCCATGAAAGTCGGACGGTACCAGTCCAGTCTATATGGTGGATGATCTGTGAGGACACAGAATGGTCAGGATGGACGAATGTAGTGGCGAAAGAATAGCCCCGAGCAGATGTCGGGAGAAGCCAAAGTCCATTTCTCACGAGAAGTTGATGAGCTAGCAAAAAACGGAAGGCCGAGCGCGGGATTTGGGGGAGATGGTTTTCTGCGTTGGAAGAGAGCGGTGCTCTCTCTTAGCTGATCTTGATTTGGGCGTTGCCCGCTTTTATTTTATTTGACGGAATCTAACTAGATCCGTGCTTCAATTTCCTTTTTGAATGTTTTAATGTTGTGTTCCTGTATACATTATAATTTTTATAGCCAAGAATCCTTAAGTGTTTGTATTTTAACGATAGCCTAGAAATCTATAATTAAATATGTGTGCATTTGAACAGAGACAGTTCCTTTTTTCGTCTTCTGACTGAATACACTTCTACATATATATTATATATATATATATATATATATATATCAATTGCAAATGGGAATTTTATTGAGAGCGCTTATAACTCACGCTCTGCTAAACAGATTTTTATCGAATTTACATTGTCAATTATGTAACAGATAAGGGAAGGTTTTCGTGTATACCCCATTGTTCTACGCGGCTTACGTATAGATCTGTGGTAGAAAGTTCTATTTACAGTATATATCAATTGCAAATAGGAATTTCATTACGAGAGCTTATAACTCATATTCTTCTAAACTAATTTTTATCGGACTTACATTATCGTTATGTAATAGTTAGGGAAAATTTTTCGCGAATAGTACGGTGTTCTACGCACCTTATGTATAGAATTGTAGTAGAAAGTTCTGTTTTCTATATTTATCAATTGCAAATGAGAATTTCATTCTGAACGCTTATAACTCACGTTCTGCTAAACGGATTTTTATCTGATTTGCATTCTCAGTTATGTAATAGAGGAATTTTTTCGTGTATAGCCGGTTGTTCTACGCGGCTTACTTATAGAGCTGTGGTAGAAAATTCTGTTTACTGCATATATATATATATATATATATATATATATATATATCAATTGCAAATGAGAATTTCTTTCCGCACGCTTATAACTCACGTTCTGCTAAATGGATTTTTTATCTGATTTACATTGTCAGTTATGTAATAGTTAGAGGAAGGTTTTCGTGTACAGCCCATTGTTCTACGTGGCTTACTTATACAGCTGTGGTAGAAAGTTCTATTGCCTATATACACCAAATGCAAATAAGAATTTCATTCCGAACTCTTTTAACTTACGTTCTACTAAATGGATTTTTATCGGATTCACATCGTCAGTTATGCAATAGGTAGGGGAAAGTTTTCGTGTGTAGCAAGTTGTTCTACTCGGCTTAGTTATAGAGTAACGAAAAAACTGCTATCTACTATACATGGTGCAAAGGAAAGTCCCTTTAACCTGTAAATACTTGCGAACGGAGAGAGCTAGAGCTATACAAGTGAGGTAATGGTACAGTAAAGCGACTACGCCCGACCTAAAGCAAACGACAGCAGCATTCCTAGTGGCGAAATTTGAAAGACAGCCATTGCAAATCGAAAACGAAAAGAGGTAGAGTAAATTTTCCAATTAGAAAGTTTTAGAGCATCAATTAATTAGTACGAAACGACATTTGGTTCAGACGGATAAGATAAATCGTCGCCTGCATACCTAAAAATTTCCGAAATCGATGAGCGACGATTCAACTTTGCCTATTCACATTCCGGAAATGTAGCAGTGAATAATTGCAGATTGTGACGTTGTACTGTTCTGTAATGTCTGTAAAGATTTAATTTCCAATGCATTTAAAATTTTAGAATAAACCTTTCAGGGCCACAAGAATTCTGTTCGTAAACTGATGAAATAATTGACTGACACCAGAATATTCAAACGAATTTCTCAGAAAACAAAAACCTGCTAATTTGCACTTTCATTACAAAAGCAAAATTTTATTAAAATATTCTTGGTGCCATTTGCCAGTTTTGTAATTAAAATTAGATGGCTAGACCGTTTAGCCACCACCCTTGAAAGGGTTAAATCTATGTCGTCGTATTGAAGAAGCTTGCAATAGACGTTTCATGCTGAGAAATGTGCATGCAGAATTACTCTCACGAATACAAACGTGTATCGTGAACAATGGCGAACTTTTCGAACATACTGAATATTAACTTTTTATCACTGTGAGACAGTTTGTCCTTTTTTTGTGTGTGATGTTATCAAAATGTATTGAGATAAGTACGTATTTACAGTATAAATTGTGCGTATTTCTTCATACTTCTAACTATTCCATTCAAACGTTTACACAAAATGGAGTGCATCGACTTCGGACATTTTTGGGTAAACAGGCGAAGATTTATCTTATCCATGTAAACCAAATGTGGCATTCTACTAATTAATTGGTGCTCTAAAAACTTTCTAACTGGAAATTTTGTTCTATCTCTTTTCGTTTTCGATTTGCAATGATTATCTTCCAAATTTCACCACTAGGGGCGCTGCTGTTGTTTTCATTAAATCGGGCGTAGTCGCTTTACTATACCGTTACCTCACTTGCATAGCTGTAGCTCTCTCCGTTGTCAAGTATTTTCAGGTTAACCCCTTGGGGACGAGCGACACGTATACGTACCGCATGAAGCGCTCAGAATCCTTGTTTTTCCTCACCAGTAAAATTTTACTGTAAAATTTGCCTTGTTTAATCAGCGCATTATCTCGATTCAAGAAGACACAAATTTCTGTTTTTAAAAAACTCTGACAAATAATTAAAAATTTCGTAAAAGGCTCCCGTCCCGAAGGGGTTAAAGGGACTTTTCTTTGCACCGTGTATATCAATTGCAAATGGGAATTTCATTCCGAACGCTTATAACTCACTTTCTGCTAAATAGACTTTTATTGGACTTACATTTTACATTGTCAGTTATTTTCAGACATTTAATTTGTTTCGAGGTTTGTTTGGAAAAAAAGGACCAATTTAGCGGTAAAGCCTGGTAAATAATTATTAATATAAAACCATTTTATTTTATTTTATAAAATTTAACTAACCACTTACATTTATTAATTGATGGCTGTTATAATTAGTGCTTTTCTAAACAGATAAAAGAACTTCGTATTCTGCTTTTAATAAACTGATGATACGAAATTACATCGATAGGAGACTTCCAAAAAAAAAAAAAAAAGAATCTTTGCGGAAATTATTTCAGCCATAGTTTTGAAAGCAAACCGTAAACCAAACTCAATAAATAGATGATTTGAAATTAAATTCCTTTTTAAATTTCTGTGTTTCGAGATCACATTGAAATTATTTTAAAGGTTTCAATCGTTATGTCATTAAACATCAATAAATTTACTTTCCTCTTGAAAATATTAAAACTTATGTTCTTTTTCTAAATAATCAGATGATACAAATTTCAATAGAAGGCAAACGATGAAAAGGAAATTTTTATGAAAACTTCTATCATTTGAACATAATGTAATAAATTCAGTGAGCAATTTTAAAATTTGAAGTGATTGCATATGTTTTAAAAATCCAGTTGAAAGTATTAAAATCATATTGACATATTAAAGTTATACAAACACATTAAAGTTAGCCAAACACTATTAAAGTTACATAAACAATAGCTTTAAATGCTATTTTTATTTGTCATTTAGTCAAATACATTATTTTTTTTTCTCTAAAATCATTTAATGATATTGTCTCATGATGTAAAATTTTACGTGCTTGAATATTAGCAATAAAATCATCTTTTTAGCTCTGAATAATTAATCTACTAACTATATTATAAAGGACAATACGTCACTTTGAAAGTGGCTACATGAGAATATTAAATTTAAATTTTAGTGCAATTATTTAAACCTCTAAATATCGCACATTTTCAATTTTTACACCCCCAAATAAGGAAAAAATGTACTTTTCAATGAATTTTGTTTCGAAACTGTATCCCAATTTGTTTGAAAACTGCTTCGCTATTTAACTCAATTTTTATTGTTTTTAAAGTAATTGCTAAGCATGATTTTTTTCAAAGCTATTTCTATCACGTGCAAACGATTACGAAAGATAACTCCATTTCTACTTACATTAATAAAAATAGCTCAACATTTGTTTCCAACTTATATTGTATAACGGAATTAAAACATTCACTAATAAATAAATAGAACAATAAAATGTAAATAAAACACTAATTTTAAGTTTACACAAATTTAAATCAAACTACAGTGCGTCCCAAAAATTATGCAAATGATTACCATTTCAGCACCACTGACCAATGGGGGTTTGTGCAATGCGCATTTAAATTGTGCAGCAGCTAACATTTAAAATATTCGGTACTCGAATTCACGTATAATAAGAAGTGGACTACCATTGTTGATACGTGGGGTTTGACAGAATGATATCTTTAAGACGTACTCTACGGCACTACGAACAGTGGTTCGACTTAGAAAGTGGTCGAACCATAGGCTTCAGAAAAGCAGGTTGGTCCAATAGACGTATCATCCAGCATTTTGGTTGAAGCTATATTGTAGTTAAGCTGTGTTGGCATCAGTGGATCAGATGGCATGGCCATCCGCTGCAGTGGCTCAGAACGCCCCTGGGCCACAAATGCATGAGAGAATTGAGCAATCAGAACAGCAGCTACATCTACACCAGCAACGTCACTATCGTCTATTCGACGCCATTTGCTAGTTGATATTTTTGCAGTGGTATCAAGGCGTACCCTCCTTAGATGACAGGCTGACTCTGGGCTCAGCCTTGGACGTCCATTTAGGCAGTTGCTTTTAACTCTTCAACATAGGCGTTGTTGTGTGGATTTCTGTCGATCTCGAGCAAGCTGGGCAGTATCTGATTGAAGAAATGTGACATTCAGTGACAAATCTTTCTTTTCTCTCAGTGCTATGACTACCGTATGTGCGTGTAGGCAGAGAGGTCAGCGGTCCAACCCTGCATTTGTTACTGAGCGGCACAATGCCATATCACCTGGAGTGACATTCTGGAGAGTGATCTGCTGGGACAGCTGATCTCTTTTATTAGTGCTGCAAAGTACTCTGATGGCTTGCAGGTACGTAGACGACATTTTGCAGCCGATGGTACAGCTTGTGCTATTAAGTCTCCTAGGGGCATTTATCAGTAAGATAACGCTTGTCCACATACTGCATGACTCTCGCAATAATGTATACAAGGATCTAATGTCCTTCTATGGCCTGCCAGTTCACCAGATCTTGCTCCAATAAAGAAAGCTTGGGCCATGTTGGAAAAGTAACTGCAGCCGTCTCGGAATACCACCGAACTAGTTTATCAGTTGCTACACTTATGACATAATCTACCGCAGAGGGACATCGGTAACTTAATAGACTCATCAGATACTTTCACCAAGTATCGGCTTCGGCTTTTATAGCTTCCAAATGCCACTTCACAACCTACTGAAATTTACATTATTTTTGTAGCTACTAGTCAATAATTTTTTCTTTGTTCTGAATTTATAATCATTTATTTATCTAAACAAACATTATTTGCATACCAAGTTTCATGATCGTGGCTCTTTTTTTTCTGGGTGCATATATTTTTTTTGCAACAGAGTGTATATTAAATTCAGTAATACGGAAATAATATGAGTCCATCTTAAATAGGACGTAATCACCATGGCAATCTAGAACCATTACCTATCATGGAGTACCATTGAATTTATTACGTATAATAGGATTTAATAGAATAATCGCCATGGCAGCCTAAAATCATTACCTATCATGGGATATCACTGACTTTACTACTTGTGATAGGATTTAATAGAATGAAGAAAACTTTTATTGTAACTCTACAAAATTTTACAACGATTATATATATAAATTTCAAACCATTCGGTTGGGTAGTTTTTGCGCTGTTATATGCGGACAGACGGCAGATAGACAGACGGACAAACTAGACGGCGACTATAGGTGTTACGTATTTATATTATTAGGAACGCACCTAGAAAGATAATAAAAATAAAAAAATTAATTTCCTACAATCCATACCTACAAAACAAACAGAAAATTATTTTTCAAATTATAAAAAAAATATGATTATTTTTTTATGGAATTTGAAGCCTTTGCTATATTTTTAAGGGGTTTTTTTTCAATTGTAATCGAGGAACAATATAATAAACAATATAAAGAAGAAATGGTCACTCAAAAAACATGGAACCTGCAACATTAGTTTTCCAAGATTAATTTTGTCGTACAGTAATTACCACTTCAGTTATTGTTTTAAGCAAATGTTCTAGGAAACAGAAATTCTGCATTTTCAGAATTTAGTGTCGCCCCCGATGACAAAAAAATATATGTATATATATATATATATATATATATATATATATATATATATATACAGTAGAGTCCCGATTATCCGAGTTAATCGAACTTATATTTTTGGAATGGATCGTTTTCTTCTGATGGACTGATGGCTTCGATTATTATGAAGCCATGCTATTTTAAAGAAGGATAATACACAATCAATCCAACGTAACATGAACTTAATTATCTCGAAATATGAAAAACTTAAAAAAATCCCAACAGTTGTTGCTCAAAAATTGAAATGCTCTAGCGGTTTAGTTTCGAGATTTTATGGTTTACCCAAACTTCATAAACCGAATATTCCGTTGCGCCCTATCATAGATTTTTCAAAATCCCCCTCTATTGTCTTTCGAGTTACTTGGCTAAGTTATTAAAACCCCTCACAGTCCATTCAGTTTATAGTGTAAATTCAGCCTTCAAGTTTTTGGAGGATTTGAGAAATCTTGAATTCTCAAATGACTGTGTTATGGCGTCATTAGATGTCGTGTCATTATTTACTTCTATACCTATTGAAATGATTTGTGATACCGTTGAAAAAATTTGGCTTGAGACTGTTCCTGATACAGAATTAAATGCTAGTGATATTATAGATTTATTGAGATTTTGTTTAACTTCAACTTGTTTTATTTTCGATTATTCCTTTTATAAGCAGGTGTCGGGAACCGCTATGGGCTCACCTCTTTCTGTGGTAGTTGCTGATATAGTGTTGCAGTTAATTGAAATAAATATTATTAATGCACTCGATCAACGTTTAATTTTCTGGCGTAGATACCTGGACGATGTTTACATAATAGCTAAAGATTGTGATTTGGATGACATCCTCTCTACTGCGAATTTGATTGCTGTACCTTTAAAGTTTACCATCGAACGCGAGTCTAATGGAGTGTTATCGTTTCTGGACATCCTCATCCAAAGAACAGAGAATGATAATTCACAGCAAATTTCTACTTCTATCTATAGAAAACCGACATCTACAGGTCAGTACACCAATTTTAATTCTGTTTGCCCACTCAGTCATAAGATTTCTATTATTAAAAGTTTAACATATAGAGCTATAAAATATTGCAGCAGCATTGGAGCTTTCGAAAATGAAAGAAATAAAATTTATGAAGATTTAAGGAATAACGGCTTCCCAAAAAATCTCGTTAAAAAAGTTTTCAAGAATACTCTAGATTTGGTTAATTCAACTCCCCCCCCCCCTTTTCAACAGGTTAAACCAAATTATTTCGTGTGTTTACCATATTCTACTAATGTTTCTGAAAAAATTTCTTCAGTTTTGAAATCATTTAACATAGGTGTTTCTTATAAACCATTAAATAAATTAAGTTCCTTCCTGAATAGCCACAAGTTCAAATATGAAAAAGAAAAATTAAGCGGCGTTGTGTACAAGATTCCATGCAATGATTGTGATAATGTTTACATAGGTGAAACCGGCAGATCCATGGAAATTCGTCTTAAAGAGCACATCGGTGCATTTAAAAAAGGTAAGTTAAATTCCAGGTTAGTGCAACATGCACTTGACAAGGATCACACCCCCTCCTTCACAGATTCTTCAATTTTGAGAAGTAATTGCATAGACTATTATTATAGAATTTTTATGGAGGGATGGTTTACTAAATTGCATCCATTAACCCTGAATGAATCAAGTCCTGTTCCGAATGAATATTTTGTTTTCTTAAATCATTGACTTTAACTTTGACTGGGTCCGGTGTATGCACGTTGTTTTGTTGTAAGTTGATTCGAATACTGATGAGGCTATGCGGTGCATAGTGAAACGTTTATTTTATAGTGTATAATTTTATATGATTTTATCTCATTTTAATTGTTTTGTATGTTTTTAGTAATTGTATTAAAGTCTGTCTACTGTTTCCTATTTAAATATTATGAAACAGTCATTATAAATGAAATGTTAGGTGAAGATGAAAAAGCAGTCGTAAAAAGTTGGAACTCTGATTTCCAGGTTAGAAGGGGGGGGGGGGGAGGGAATGGCTGGGGAAAAATCCCCCATTCTGACCAGAAAATCAGACTTCTAACTTTTTACGACTGCTCTTTCATCTTCACCTAACACTTCATTTATAATGACTGTTTCATAATAATGGAAGTCATCAGTCCATCAGAAGAAAATAACTCGGTGAAAGCGGAAACTCCGATAATCGGGACTCTACTGTAGTTCAATTTTAAGACTTGTAACACGCGATTTTTTTTTACATAAAGCGACGTCACCCACATCCGCTGAAGAATTCATCATTTGCGATCCAGTGTTAAACAACATCTACAGTAAAGTACGCTTAGGACGTCACTATCGCTGAATAATACACAAATCCAAAGAAAAGAGATTTCGTCATTCAAAAAACTCGACAAAGAAAATCCGCTATCTAAAGATTCACAGACCTTCATTTGTTTGTATTATTAATATAGATATTTAAAATTTAATTTGGTTTCTAATAGCTCCATGTTTTATCAGAAATCCTTCATTTATATTTTTTCAAAATAGCACGTATTTTATTTTTAAAAAAATTTCTGTTTTTATGGAAAAATGGCAACAAAAAGATGTAATTGCTATTTTTCTTTCACTTTCTACAGAAATGGAGTTCTTCCGTTGCCAATATTAAGCAAATGGCCCTAAAAACTACAAAAAAAATTAATATTTCAAAAATAAATGGAGATGCAGTTTTCAAACAAATTGCATTTAAAAGTACATTTTTTTCCCAATACGACGGTATAAAAATTGAAAATGTGCGATGCTTAGAAGTTTAAAAAATTGCTATAGAGTTATTTAATAGTACTGCTTTGTTTTACGGCTGGCTTCTATAAGGTAACGTTATTTTTTGGAGATGACACAAAATAAGCTGGGAGAAAGAAATAGCATACCGTTACCGGGGCTAATAAATACAAAAAGATGACATACTCTAAAAATTACTTACAGGTTGTATAATCCACGATCAAACTTCAATTAGTTCTTGCCATTTCAAACACCTCTGTTGCCTTTTAAATAACTAGTTGGCATAGCAACCCGCTGTGTTGTATTTAAATTGCATGAGATCTTACGATTTTTTTTTTTTGTTCGAAGTGTAAATCTAGTTTTAGTATACATTTAGACAAAACTATAACATTAATTTCATTGAATACTGACTTTATAATATTAAATCATATTATAATGTACGTTAAAAGTTTATTAAATTAAAATGCACCTTTTCGAAATTCATTTGTAAAAAGCATTGCGTTTTTTTAAGATTTGACTTTTTATTTCGAAACCCAAATGAAATCATTTTGACGAAATTGGATAAAAATGAGTTCATTTGGCGAACCTAGAAGAAAAATTTCAGATTTGTGAATTAAAATACAGTATGACTTCAAAAACCAGGCATTCAGAAATCCGGCAATTTAAAAAAATCCGGCATCAAAACCATCTTTTCCCTTCCTTTTTCTTCTATACTTTCAAGTTATGGAAGAAGAAAAATAGCTTTTGTTTATGAATTAAAAACTTCATGATCGAAAGTAAAAATGCAAAAAAAGATTATTTGATTTTTTTCCAACGTCAAAGACTTTGGCGAATGCATGGCGCAATATATGGCCGAAACGAATTTTCGGCAACGGCGACATCGATGATGAGAAAGAATGTTCAGGTTTTCACATTTCCCGCCATTTATGAGTTTATTGAACACGCAAAATCTGAAAATGCATCAAGTGTTGAGAGAAAGTATACAGATTAGTGGCTATGCATTGATAAAAATGCACCAAAAACTAACAATTTAAAGGACAGCGGGATCGCTGACGCTGTATTAAATAGAACCGCCGATAACGTTACTAGCAGTTCAGAAGACGAGGAGGAATAACCGGCAAAAGAAAAGGTATCACTAGGAAAATGCATAAATTTGACTGGAGAATTAAGTATTTTTTTGGAGAAACAAGGCCATATTTCCGAAATAGACATTCTTCATTTCTATAAATAAAATACAAGAAAACTTGTTAATGAACGGCCAAGAAAATTGAAGCAAACATAAGTGACATCGATGTTTCCGAAATTACACAAGAAGAAATAATTTCACTCTTTATTACATTCTTTTTTTCTGTAATACAGTAAATATCAATTTAAGTAAGTTTTATTTTATATTTAATTTTCTCCTTTTCTTACGTAATTATCACTTAATAATGAATTAAATTATGGCTAGAGGCACCATTAATAATATAAATGAAATCATTTTGACGAAATTAGATAAGAATGAGTTCATTTGGCGAACCTAGAAGAAACATTTCAGATTTGTGACTACTTTTAATATTCCTTCAAAAATCCGTCATAGTCTCAGACCCGATGATGCCGGATTTTTGAAGTTATACTGTAAATGCATACCAAATGAAAATTTTTTCGTTTAGTCATTCTGCCTATACAGGCTTTATGAAAAATTTTAAGCGCATCATCTTTAAGAAAATGTTATTTGAAAATCGGTGTTTCTTCTTTAAATTTATTTGCTCTGAATATGGGGCAATAATTCTATAAATATATGCAAAAAACTTAAATGTGTTTTTGTTCAGAGGTAAAAAAGAGCGACAGACAGAAAATCTAAAGTAGAACGAAGAATTATTTTAAAAATACACTTAACCTGTTTTTTTTTTCTCATTTATTTATCTTTTTCCCGTAATCCCTTTCTTAATTTATTTTAAGAAAACATGGTTACTTTTATCTCTTTCTTTTCTATTTTGATTTTGGTTATAGCTTGTTAAAATTTTTAACACTAATTTTAGAAGTGCTTAAGACTCCTAATACGTAAAATGATATACAGTTTTCATACAAATTATATTTGGAAGTACAGTCGTGGAAAAAAAAAAAGTAAACACTCCCTACTAAATCCTCAACAAATTATCGTAGAATGAAAGTTACTGGTACCGAACGATTGGAAATAAAGTCTACTTTTAAATTATGTATATAAAATTTACTTAGGGGGCCATCTAAATAGTAAAACGAACCATAACTTTTTTTTTTTTTTTTTTTTTTTAATAGCAGCACACAATTCTGACAACACAAATGAACTCTACACCCTTCAATTAGTCTGAAAACAAATTTTTATGCAATTCGTACCATAAGTTTCCGAGAAATTAATTATTTTAAAACGAGCTTATTTTAAGGGCTGTATCCAAATTGAAGTTCGGTACTCGATTATTAACCGAGAGAGCTCCCTTCTTGATCAAGGCACCTTAAGCAGTCAATCAAACCTGTCAGATTACAGGATAGCATAAGATATTTCAAAATATCTAGTCACTTCTATCATAGACCGCCCCTTAAACCACCATTTTGCCGTTTTTTAAGCATAATTTGAAAACTACTTGGAAGAAAAATGTGAAATTTTGGATTTCCATAAAACAGGACTTAATAAATCTGAATCCATAAAAAAAATGCAGGTTGCAATTCATAATTTTTTCGAATATTAATTTCATAATTCATATCAGAAAATTACAAAATTTGCAAATTTAAGGTATTTATGAGTAGTTATAAAATGGGCGTTCTGCATCAGCTGCACGGGCGGTCATGCGGCGGCGGAGGTCATGGGGTCAAGGTTATGCGATGTACTCTTGGAGGAGAGGTCAAGGTTATGCGTTATCTTATGAGACGATGTTAAATTTTGAAAAATAAATTAATTAATGTGTAATTAAGAACTTTTAATTCGGGGACTTTAACTTTTTTCGTGTAATTTTTGAAGATTGATTTTTTTTTTTTCGTCGTACTACAGTACGAGGGGATATTTTGAGTTAGATATTTTTTCACTAATGATAATTAAGAAATTTTAATTGGGGGGCTTTAACTTTTTTAGGGGTATTTTTGAAGATTGAAATTTTCGGGGACATTGATTATTCTTTTCGTTGTACTACAGTACGAGGGGTTATTTGTACCTTTAAAAATTAATTTAGAAGTTTTAATTGGGAGACTTTAATTTTTTGGGAGTAATTTTTGAGATAGACTTTTTTTCGGACATTTATTTTTTTAGCGCACTTGAGATTTCGGGATTATTTTTTAGGGACGCAATTTTTGTGTTAGAGTTATTACTAGTGGCGATTTTTAATATTAATTTGAGAACTTAAAAATATTTTTTCTTTTACGCGTTTTTCCATTAGCAATCGAATTTTAAACATTAATTAAAAATTTAATTGGGAGACTTTTAAATATTTTTTAACGCAAATTTTTAGATAAAAATGGAATTTTAAACATAAATTTGATGAGAGGACTTTACGCGATTCAATTTAGTGACGCATACGCTTGAATATTTAGTATTAATTAAAATTATGAATGAGGGAACATGTGAATTTTTGTCATTTAGTATTAGAATTTATTTATGCGAATTTTTAAATAATACTGCCCTACCAGTGGCTGAGAGGTTATGCTCACGAAGCTGGTAGACGGGAAGTGCTGGGTTCGATCCCAATCGCGCCCGTCGGCCTAATCGTTCGGAGCTTTCTTCGAGCCATGGATTTACATGCATAAATTCGGGTTAGGTTCCCTTAGAAAGACCCCCACGAAGGGCACTCCCCCTTTTATCCCTAGTGTAGATAATCGGCCGTCAAAATTAACCAACCTTTTCAATAGTACTTGCAAACTGTAGAATTTTTTTACTGAATCTGTGTTTAATTTGAGGGAATTTTTTCTCGGTTTTAGACATAAATAGAAATTGGTAAGATATTTATAAGGATATCGGTTTTCGATTTGTTATGCAATTTTTAGGTATGTATGTATTGCTTAATCCGTGTGAAAATATATTTTGAAAAAAACATGAAATTCTATTCATAAAGATATTAGGAAATTTCCCCCCTTTTTGAATATATATATATTTGTAAATTACAGGGTTACCTATTAAATGGTACGTTTGAATTACCAATGTCCCTTAAAAAAAATTTTTTCGCATGTTTTCGAAAATTTCATATTTTTAAAAACTAGAAAATCGATTTTCTAAATGAAGCGCTTTTTAAACATATATAATGTTTGATCGTTTCTATCGAAACACTTTGAATTTTTAATAAGATATTGGAAAAAACGCACTTTTTGCAAATTTACGTTAATAATTGCGCTTTTTAGAATAAAACTACTCAATACCTAAGTTTTAAACATTATTTGATGTTACATTTATTTTCGAAAAAGAAAACACACTTACTTTAATATTTTTCGACACAGGTAAAATCTCGAAGCCTTCGAGAAACACATGTTTATGCCTGGCAAGTTCCACTATACTGAACTGCCGTTATCTTGCGAAAACTTAGAAGTGATTCACTTTATCTAGATAAGGAGATAAGGGTTTTTCCTTTACACACTGAGTAATAGGATATTAGATTTTAATTTCGATTGACTAATGGGGGTCACAAATTAAGATAAGCTAATGAGAGTTAGAAATTAATGTGTAGCGTAATTGGATCTCTTTGTTTGTTTGTTTTTTTTCAAAGATATATTTCAACTTAAAAAGACTATTAAAGATTGACTCAAGTGATTTCAACATTCATTTAATATTGCCTTACTACTAACGATTTTAATTTTTGAACGCATAATTAAGATTTAACAGTACGTCACTCAAAACGAATTTAATTCATGAACGCATAATTAAGATTTAACATTGCGTCACTCAAAAAAGAATTTAATGAATAAATGCAAAATTAAGATTTTTTATTACCTCAGTCATAACGAATTTAATTTTTGAACACATAATTAAGATTTAACACTACGTCACTCAAAACAAATTAATGAATGTATAATTAATGAAAGTTTAATTAATGAATGTATAATTAAGATTTAATATTGCCTCACAATTTTTGAATGATTTTATTAATATAGAATTTAAATCAAATTGGGGGTCATTTTTTCTTATGTATTTATTTTAAATAAAATTGGAATATTCATTTTTAAATACTTTATTAGAAATTTAATGAATGTGTCACATTTATTTAGGATAAAATTAAAACTATTATATAATTAGACCTTTTAAAACGGATATTTTTTTAAATTGACTCATTTACTGTGGGAATACTCGTCACGTCATGAATGAGTCATCGCGAATAAGTGAGTTTAAACTCGTAAACATGAAGTTTAGCAGAAGGTTTTAAAAAATAGTAATGTTAGTAACACTCTTTAAAATTTATTTAATATTTAAAATAAACATTAGGCGCAGTGAACTTTTTAGATCTAGTTAAAATTTTACTAAGTTAACAAGTGACGTAATGGAGGTCACGTGATTTTCTCACCTTTCTAACATATAAATATCTTATACGTATGCTATATTAATTTTGATATAGTTTAGCGCATATAAATTTTAACTAATATTTTTTAGTAGATTTAACAATATTCGCTAACATATATATATATATATATTTAACATTAATCAAATTTCGCACAAACCTTTTAATAATTTTGGAAAAAAAACGTTTATTCACCGTTCACTTTATTTTTGTAAACATTAATAGTATAGTTTATTCAAAAAATAAAAATTAAATAACTAGGAATTTTTGACTACCCGAAGGAAAATAAATAAATTGTAAATTGCGCTTTTAGAGCATATAAGTTTAATCATAAAAATTTAAATACTTATCACTTTCAAATGAAAATGATAAATCTTTATTTAATATTTTTCAGTTAATAATTAGAGAAATACAATTAACTAGAAACATAAGTATAAAAACAGAAATGAATATCTAGCAATAAGGTTAACATTTTTAATAAAAAATTAATATTTTAGGTTAATTTTAAACGTACTAGTATTTTTAGACTAGCGAAGTATCCCTTTTTTGGAAAATACTTTTCCGGTTTAATTTTCCATTATTTTTTTAATATAATTTTTAAAAAATATTCTCAACTGTGAAAACTAGGGATTTGCTTTTTGACTATTTATTTGAATTTAACAATTTTTAAAAATTTAAGATGTGTTTTACATTTAGATATATTTTATCAAAATAAATTCAAAATATTTAGATATTTTTATTATTAATAATTTTAAAAATAAAACATTTAGAAGTAAATTGACTTACTTTTATTAATATTTCATAAAAATCCAATGACTTTAAAATCACAGAAGTTCTTTGCAATCAGTTAGTCAGCAACAGTATGCTAAATAAACCCCAATATCTTATCTGTTGGGTTTTTCCGTAAATACGTGATTCATGAGATAAGCAGAATATCATGTTCAAATATGAATCTAAGAACAGTGTTAATGAATCTACTTTATTCATATCGTATATACTTAATTAAAGATATAATTAATATAATGCATAATTAATAAGGGATTTATTTAATATGATGCGTTAATAATTAAAATCTAAATATAATTGAATCTTTTTCAGTCTTATTTAATAGAAGAGGAATGCTTTTCAAATTTATTAAGAAACATGTAAGTTATTATTAGCTTGGAAATTGAAGCTGAATTAAAAATTGGCTTCTCACATAGAATAAGACTTCTGCTAAATTTTCAACGAAAATATTTCTCACTTAAAAGTTTTCTTCTCACATTGAAGAAGTCATATACTTGGAAATTTTACCTGTAAAATTTTTTCACATGGAAAAAGGCTTTAGTGATTGTATTAGAATAAAAACTTATTATATTAAAATTTTTAATAAGTTAATTATTATTATTAAATCTATGTCTCCCACCACTCACTTTATTTACAAAAAAAAAAAAAAAACTTAGCACTTTTAAATGTAATCAAGAATGGTAGGTAAACCTTTCGTTTAATATTTTTAAATTAGTATGAGTCTTTTTCTTTTCAGTGCGACTCCTTCAAATTTTAAATCCTTTGAGAGCTTTTTTAGGGAGAACATGAAAAAATTGAAGTCTCCCATTTCACCAATAAAGGATTTATACTAAATACACTACAGACATTCTTGTTTTAACATGATTTGAAAATTTTTAATTAAAATTCTTTTGAAAACTTTACTTATTTTGTATGGAGCAAAAAAAAAGCCTACATTTATAAATTTTAGTTTCACATATTACACACTAAATAAAATATATATTAAGATAAAACATTTGCAAACTTATTTATCAAAAGGAAAGACATAAACTTATTTCACTTTTTCGTAAAGCATATTTATATGTCACAAGCAGGCTATACACATATTTGATAGTTAGCACACAAGTTACTTCAACGAAAAATCCTTATTCCTTTTTTGAATGATTCATAGGAATGTGACGCATACCTCCCTCATGAATACGTTATACAAACGATATATTAATTTTATGAGTTTAATGAATATTAATTTTAATTAAATCCTATAATAAATTTAACTTTATTAGATAACATTCGATAATTTTTATATTTCAAAAATTGACTATTGAATATCACCTAACAAGCATATACTTTTTCACTCGCATGTTACAAACACACTTCTCAATATTCAAATTTAATGATATTTTGACATCTCGCGCCAAGCTTTTCAAGAACGAAAGACTCTTTCATTAGAATATTTAGTTTTTTAAAATACAATTTTAGCAAAAAATATATAATGCACTACACTTAACTTTGTCATTTAACATTAAATTAATCCACCGCAAAGCAATTCAAACTTAAGACTTTTTATATATACTAGGGGATCGAACCCGAGCTCCTCGGGTTACAGAATATAGATGAAAACCAATTTTTTTTAATCTAATTATTTTTTTACATGCAATATATATTTTGGATTGCCCACTAACATCAAAAAGAATTTTTATATGAAAAATATCAATTATGCAATTAAGTAAAGTTTTGAAATTTATTAAAAGCGATACTTTCACATGGCACTGCATGCCAGGAGTTATTAACCCAAGATTTTGCGACTTATGTCAGTCTTTCCGATCATTTCGTTGCATAAGCGCGAGGTTCAATCACATGTCTGTTAAATTTGTTTCTTATTTACATTAAATTATTTATTTTTCTATAGAGGAAGTTTTAACTTTGTTATGGAACATTAGACGAAAACATATGCCGAACTTTTTACATTGTTTTAAGGGCAAGCGGATTAACCTTCCGTAATCGAGCTACACGTGATAGAGATAAATTAAAAAATAATTTATGCTTGAAAATCTATATGTATATTACGCTATCGTACGTGACACAGAAATTGCGATTAATTGTTGGTTAATTGTTCAATTGGTTAATTGTAAACAATTGGCGGTTAATTGTTTAATGGCAACGCCCGAATTAAACGCATCTCATTGGTTATTGTGTAATATTTTAAAAAAGTGAAAAACAATAAATAAATAAAACGTTTAATTAATAACTATAGAACAAAATAATTTATATAATTTTTAAAAAATAAAATAAAAGTAAATAAACAATTTGTTAATAAATAAACAACTACATCCGGGTTACCATATCAAACAAAATAATGACACTTTGGCGCCAGTTATGTACCCCGGTGCGTATATGACATTGGCGTCAGAAAAAAGTTGTGCCAACGTAGTGCGTATATGACACCTGTGCCGTCTTTTATTCATCTAATTTAAACTACAATAAATAAAAAAATAAATGAAGGTGCTTTTCCAGTATAGGTACGTGGCGAAATAGAGAAAAGGTCCATGGCGAGAAAAGAAATTTTTTTCTGGCAACCGATTTAATCCAAATAATATTTTCAAATAAAACTACATAAAGGTGTCTATGACCGCAAAGAGTTCGTACTTTTATGTTAGCTGGGTGCAATTCTCGCCAATAGCATTTTTTAACTCGCCATCAGCATTTTTTATTTCTCGAGGGGTAAATTAAAACAATCTTTGATGTTGAAATTAAATGGTTTATGGTATTATTTATTCTTTTTCTTTTCTTTTTGTAAAGAATTTTTTTTTTTTTTTTAAGTGAAAGTCATGAATTTTAAAAGTTCTATTTTTAAATTAAAGTCATCCCTTCTAAATAAAATGAGTGAAAGGATTATATTTTAATCAGAATTAATTAAATATGAAAAAAAAATGCGACGGGTACAATGTTTGGCGATTTATCACCTGTGCCCGACTAACATAACTGTAGCGAGTTCTCGATTTCTCTATCAGAATCTTCAAATTTGGCAAAGGATTGAGCAAGTAAATTAAATTATGAATAAAAGTAACATGATACAATGCCTAGCATACATTTAAGGGAGACCAAATTGGTCGCCACGGGCGGCTAGTTATTTAAAAAATATAATAACTTAGTCAATTAAGATACAATTTTCAAACAAATTGCATTTGAAAGTAGATTTATTTCTTTATTTGACGGTTTAAAAATTGAAAATGTGCGATATTTAGAAATTTAAAAAATCGCTGACATAGCACGTATTTTAATTTCAATTTATTTTTTCAGTTTTTATGAGGAAATGGCAACAAAAAGGTACAGTAATATATTATTTTCTTTCTTCGGTGATTAGTGTCCCTTTACTTTCAACCGTCCACGACTTTCAACAGAAATGGAGTTCTTCAGTTGCCACAATTACAAAAAATGTATTAAAAACTACAAAAAAATTAATATCTCAAAATTAAATTGAGATACAGCTTTCAAACAAATTGCATTTAAAAGAGCATTTTTTTCCTCATACGACGGTGTAAAAATTTAAAATGTGCGATGTTTAGAAGTTTAAAAATTTGCAGTAGAGAAAATTGCAAAACCAAACTTTCATTTCAAATTTCAAAGTGTTGCCATTCGCAGAATGACGTATGCGTTACGCACAGATATGTTTGTCCTTTATAATATAGATAGGGTAGATAAGTATATGTGCTTGTATATGTAAATGGGAAAATTTTTTTTTTAAAGGTACACATATTAAAAGTTAATAATAAATTATTTTAAAATATTACAAGACAATATTAAAGATTTGAACTACTGATAAAAATGCTTTGAAAATTATTAACAAGTTGGAAATTGCTCGTCAAACGTGGCAAATGAGGTGCGTTCGTACTATAACTAGTTTTATAATTATTTTTTGCACCCCATATTGTACTGAATGTATAATTTTGTGCACTTCATAAAGCGCATAGTCTGATACATCATTAAAATGCACTTCCAATATTTTTTTTCCCATTCCCCGTAATGTAACGGAACACTTTTGACTGTCCCTGTAAAGAAACTATACATCCGATTTTCCTAAAGTTTGAAATAGCTCAACAAAATTTTGCAACAATTATATCTTTAAAATTTCAGACCATTCGGAAGGCTGTAATATCATTAAAATGCACTTGCAATAATTTTTCCCATTGGCCGTAATGTAAAGAAAAACTTTTGACTGTCCCTGTCATTAAACTATACATCCGATTTTCCTAAAATTTGAAATAGCTCAACAAAATTTTGCAACAATTATATCTTTAAAATTTCAGACCATTCGGAAGGCTGTAATATCATTAAAATGCACTTGCAATAATTTTTCCCATTGGCCGTAATGTAAAGAAAAACTTTTGACTGTCCCTGTAATTAAACTATACATCCGATTTTCCTAAAATTTGAAATAGCTCAACAAAATTTTGCAACAATTATATCTTTAAAATTTCAGACCATTCGGAAGGCTGTAATATCATTAAAATGCACTTGCAATAATTTTTCCCATTGGCCGTAATGTAAAGAAAAACTTTTGACTGTCCCTGTAATTAAACTATACATCCGATTTTCCTAAAATTTGAAAGGGCTCGACAAAATTTTGCAACAGTTATATCTTTAAAATTTCAGATCATTCGGAAGGCTCTAATATCATTAAAATCCACTTTCAATAATTTTTCCCATTGGCCGTAATGTAAAGAAAAACTTTTGACTGTCCCTGTAATTAAACTATACATCCGATTTTCATAAAATTTGAAATGGCTCGACAAAATTTTGCAACAATCATATATTTGAAATTTCAGACCATTCGGTTGGGTAGTTTTTGCTCTATTACATGCGGACAGACGGACGGACGGACAGACGGACGGACAGACGGACGGACAGACGGACGGACGGACTGAACGACGACTATAGGTGCTACGTATTTATATAATTACGAACGCACCTAAAAATGCTTCATTCATATTTTAAAGTCAACAAATTTTAATACATAGCTATGTACATACATGCATTTTGAGCTATGTTTTGAAAAAAAACAAAGATTTCTTATTTAATTACAAATTAAGTAAATATTTATGTTTTTAATACATATGTTAACATAACAAATGTTTTAAATATTTCTAATCTTTTAGTTTGATTTGAGATCTTATGAAAATCTGCAAATTATTATTATCACCCGCATTTTTATTTCGTTCTTCGCTATAATGTTTTGAGGGCATAATTTCACTTTCTATGCAATATATATATATATATTTATTTATTGCATATTTTGTGAAGGGGCCTATTTTATTAAGAGGAATTTTGTGAAGGGCCCTGTTTTATTAAGAGGAATTTTGTGAAGGGGCCTGTTTTATTAAGAGGAATTTTGTGAAGGGGCCTGTTTTATTAAGAGGAATTTTGTGAAGGGGCCTGTTTTATTAGCAGGAATTTTGTGAAGGGGCCTGTTTTATTAAGAGGAATTTTGTGAAGGGGCCTGTTTTATTAACAGGAATTTTGTGAAGGGACCTATTTTATTAAGAGAAATCTTGTGAAGGGCCCTGTTTTATTAAGAGGAATTTTGTGAAGGGTCCTGTTTTATTATGAAAACCGATTTTTTTTTTTTTTTTTTTTTTTTTTTTTTTTTTTTTGCGAAGAGGCTTGTATTGTGAAATAGATTTTTGTGAAGATGCCCAAAGTAGGCCCCAAATGTGCCTGGATCAACGCCTGAAAACTGGAACCTGTCTATAACTGAATCCTGTCTTAAGCAGAAACAAATACATGGTCTCGATAGAAATAATGACATGAAATTCTACCAGTTAAAACAAAAAAACTGTCTAAAATAGTTTTCTGATAGTTTAGCGATTCCGTTTTTACAGGTGTTTCTATGTAAGTGTTTTCAATAAGAAAGCTCTATATCTTCTTACAACATCTCGCACTCATTCACACTTCAGAATGCGCGCAATAATATTTTTACTTAAAGCTTGCTAAACACCTGAAAAAATGATAAAGCATTTTTAATGAGTTTCACATCGTAAAAATAAATAAATCAATCAATAAAATAAAACGCTGAACTTAGAATGAAGATTTTTCTGGGGAGAAGCTTTATTGTGACCTCTTCTCTGTTAATGTTTACGCCCAACGCGGAGATGTACGATGATTCTTCATTACTTTTTATAACATGCTATGAAAGGTGGTATAGTGATAAAACAAAAGTTTTACTACCGTAACCTGCTCGTAAAAGCTAAAAAAAGTAGCAAATAAATTATTATTATGTATATATATATATATATATATATATATATATTTTTTTTTTTTTTACAAGAAAACATCAAACACATATACAATACTATTTTTCTGCATCAAGAAAATCCTTAAAAAATACGATATTTTCATTTTTGGTAGATAGTAAACTTTAAAAAAAAATAAGGAAGGAGTAATGTGGATAAGGGATTAAAAGAGGCCCTGAAACATTCATGTAACTTTTAAAGCTTGTCGTAGAAAAATTGGTTATTAGCAATACACAGTAAAAAAATATTTAAAAATGCTGAGTAAATTATATACAATGGCTATTAAATATGTAGTGGGTATTATTACATTATGGGAATCAATACTACGGTAAAATAATTCAGTTATTAAAACTACAAAAATATAAATTATTTAATGGTATTGCAAAAGTGTAGCTTTATACAATGATTAACCCTTTTACCTTAACTCTAGGCCGAATCATGCATCGCAATCATTTAATGTCAAATTAAAAAAATATATATATATTGCATAGAAAGTGAAATTATGCCCTTAAAACATTATAGCGAAGAACGAAATAAAAGTGCGGGTGATTATAATAATTTGCAGATTTTCATAAGATCTCAAATCAAACTAAAAGATTAGAAATATTTAAAACATTTGTTATGTTAACATATGTATAAAAAACATAAATATTTACTTAATTTGCAATTAAATAAGAAATCTTTGTCTTTTTTTCAAAACATAGCTCAAAATGCATGTATGTACATAGCTATGTATTAAAATTTGTTGACTTTAAAATATGAATGAAGCATTTTTAATAATTTTCAAAGCATTTTTATCAGTAGTTCAAATCTTAAATATTGTCTTGTAATATTTTTAAATAATTTATTATTAACTTTAATATGTGTTCCTTTTAAAAAAAAAATTCCCATTTACAAATACACACACATATACAAGCACATATACTTATCTACCCTATATATATAAAAAGTCCTAAGTTTGAATCGCTTTGCGATGGATTAATTTAATGTTAAATGACAAAGTTAAGTGTAGTGCATTCTATATTTTTTGCTAAAATTGTATACAAAAAGCTAAATATTCTAATGAAAGAGTCTTTCGTTCTTAAAAAGCTTGGCGCGAGATGTCAAAATATCATTAAATTTTAATATTGAGAAGTGTGTTTGTAACATGCGAGTGAAAAAGTATATGCTTGTTAGGTGATATTCAATAGTCAATTTTTGAAATATAAAAATTATCGAATGTTATCTAATAAAGTTAAATTTATTATAGGATTTAATTAAAATTAATATTCATTAAACTCATAAAATTAATATATCGTTTGTATAACGTATTCATGAGAGAGGTATGCGTCACATTCCTATGAATCATTTAAAAAAGGAATAGGGATTTTTCGTTGAAGTAACTTGTGTGCTAACTATCAAATATGTGTATAGCCTGCTTGTGACATATAAATATGCTTTACGAAAAAGTGAAATAAGTTTATGTCTTTCCTTTTGATAAATAAGTTTGCAAATGTTTTATCTTAATATATATTTTATTTAGTGTGTAATATGTGAAACTAAAATTTATAAATGTAGGCTTTTTTTTTCTCCCTACAAAATAAGTAAAGTTTTCAAAAGAATTTTAATTAAAAATTTTCAAATCATGTTAAAACAAGAATGTCTGTAGTGTATTTAGTATAAATCCTTTATTGGTGAAATGGGAGACTTCAATTTTTTCATGTTCTCCCTAAAAAAGCTCTCAAAGGATTTAAAATTTGAAGGAGTCGCACTGAAAAAAAAAAAAGACTCATATTAATTTAAAAATATTAAACGAAAGGTTTACCTACCATTCTTGATTACATTTAAAAATGCTAAGTGTTTTTTTTTTTTTTTTTTTTTTTTTTTTTTTAAATAAAGTGAGTGGTGGGAGACATAGATTTAATAATAATAATTAACTTATTAAAAATTTTAATATAATAAGTTTTTATTCTAATACAATCACTAAAGCCTTTTTCCATGTGAAAAAATTTTACAGGTAAAATTTCCAAGTATATGACTTCTTCAATGTGAGAAGAAAACTTTTAAGTGAGAAATATTTTCGTTGAAAATTTAGCAGAAGTCTTATTCTATGTGAGAAGCCAATTTTTAATTCAGCTTCAATTTCCAAGCTAATAATAACTTACATGTTTCTTAATAAATTTGAAAAGCATTCCTCTTCTATTAAATAAGACTGAAAAAGATTCAATTATATTTAGATTTTAATTATTAACGCATCATATTAATTAAATCCCTTATTAATTATGCATTATATTAATTATATATTTAATTAAGTATATACAATATGAATAAAGTAGATTCATTAACACTGTTCTTAGATTCATATTTGAACATGACATTCTGCTTATCTCATGAATCACGTATTTACGGAAAAACCCAACAGATAAGATATTGGGGTTTATTTAGCATACTCTGTTGCTGACTAACTGCATGCAAAGAATTTCTGTGATTTTAAAGTCATTGGATTTTTATGAAATATTAATAAAAGTAAGTCAATTTACTTCTAAATGTTTTATTTTTAAAATTATTAATAATAAAAATATCTAAATATTTTGAATTTATTTTGATAAAATATACTTCTAAATGTAAAACACATCTTAAATTTTTAAAAATTGTTAAATTCAAATAAATAGTCAAAAAGCAAATCCCTAGTTTTCACAGTTGAGAATATTTTTTAAAAGTTATATTAAAAAATAATTGAAAATTAAACCGGAAAAGTATTTTCCAAAAAAGGGATACTTCGCTAGTCTAAAAATTCTAGTTTGTTTAAAATTAACCTAAAATATTAATTTTTTATTAAAAATGTTAACCTTATTGCTAGATATTCATTTCTGTTTTTATACTTATGTTTCTAGTTAATTGTATTTCTCTAATTATTAACTGAAAAATATTAAATAAAGGTTTATCATTTTCATTTGAAAGTGATAAGTATTTAAATTTTTATGATTAAACTTATATGCTCTAAAAGCGCAATTTACAATTTATTTATTTTCCTTCGGGTAGTCAAAAATTCCTAGTTATTTAATTTTTATTTTTTGAATAAACTATACTATTAATGTTTACAAAAATAAAGTGAACGGTGAATAAACGTTTTTTTCCAAAATTATTAAAAGGTTTGTGCGAAATTTGATTAATGTTAAATATATATATATATATGTTACCGACTATTTTTAAGATACTAAAAAATATTAGTTAAAATTTATATGCGCTAAACTATATCAAAATTAATATAGCATACGTATAAGATATTTATATGTTAGAAAGGTGAGAAAATCACCTCCATTACGTAACGTGTTAACTTAGTAAAATTTGAACTAGATCTAAAAAGTTCACTGCGCCTAATGTTTATTTTAAATATTAAATAAATTTTAAAGAGTGTTACTAGCATTACTATTTTTTAAAACCTTCTGCTAAACTTCATGTTTACGAGTTTAAACTCACTTATTCGCGATGACTCATTCATGACGTGACGAGTATTCCCACAGTAAATGAGTCAATTTAAAAAGTATCCGTTTTAAAAGGTCTAATTATATAATAGTTTTAATTTTATCCTAAATAAATGTGACACATTCATTAAATTTCTAATAAAGTATTTAAAAATGAATATTCCAATTTTATTTAAAATAAATCCATAAGAAAAAATGACCCCCAATTTGATATAAATTCTATATTAATAAAATCATTCAAAAATTGTGAGGCAATATTAAATCTAAATTATACATTCATTAATTAAACATTCATTAATTATACATTCATTAATTTGATTTGAGTGACGTAGAATTAAATCTTAATTATGTGTTCAAAAATTAAATTCGTTATGACTGAGGTAATAAAAAATCTTAATTATGCATTTATTCATTAAATTCGTTTTTGAGTGACGCAATGTTAAATCTTAATTATGCGTTCAAAAATTAAAATCGTTAGTAGTAAGGCAATATTAAATGAATGTTGAAATCACATGAGTCAATCTTTAATAGTGTTTTTAATTTGAAATATATCTTTGAAAAAAAAAGAGAGAGAGATCCAATTACGCTACACATTAATTTCTAACTCTCATTATCTTATCTTAATTTGTGACCCCCATTAGTCAATCGAAATTAAAATCTAATATCCTATTACTCAGTGTGTAAAGGAAAAAACCGTATCTCCTTATCTAGATAAAGTGAATCACTTCTAAGTTTTCGCAAGATAACGGCTGTTCAGTATAGTGGAACTTGCCAGGCATAAACATGCGATTCTCGAAGGATCCGAGATTTTACCTGTGTCGAAAAATATTAAAGTGGGTGTGTTTTCTTTTTCGAAAATAAATGTAACATCAAATAGTGTTTAAAACTTAGGTATTGAGTAGTTTTATTTTAAAAATCGCAATTATTAACGTAAATTTGGAAAAAGTGCGTTTTTTCCAAAATCTTATTAAATATTCAAAGTGTTTCGATAGAAACGTTCAAACATTATATATGTTTAAAAAGCGCTTCGTTTAGAAAATCGTTTTTCTAGTTTTTAAAAATATGAAACTTTTCGAAAACATGCGAAAAAAAATTTTTAAGGGACATTGGTAATTCAAACGTACCATTTAATAGGTAACCCTGTATTTTACAAATATATATATATTCAAAAAGGGGGGGGGGGGGAATTTCCTAATATCTTTATGAGTTTTTTTTTTTTCAAAAAACATTTCATGTTGTTTTTTTTCAAAATATATTTTCACATGGATTAAGCAATACATACATACCTAAAAATTGCATAACAAATCGAAAACCGATATCCTTCGATAATCTTACCAATTTCTATTTATGTCTAAAACCGAGAAAAAATTCCCTCAAATAAAACACAGATTCAGTAAAAAAATTCTAAAGTTTGCGAGTACTATTTAAAAAGTTGGTTAATTTTGACGGCCGATTATCTACACTAGGGATACAGGGGGGAATGCCCTTCGTGGGGGTCTTTCTGAGGGAACCTAACCCGAATTTACGCATGTAAATCCATGGCTCGAAGAAAACTCCGAACGATTAGGCCGACGGCCGCGATTGGGATCGAACCCAGCACTTCCCGTCTACCAGCTTCGTGAGCATAACCTCTCAGCTACTGGTAGGGCAGTACTATTTAAAAATTCGCATAAATTAATTCTAATACTAAATGACAAAAATTCACATGTGGCCTCATTCATAATTTTAATTAATACTAAATATTCGAACGCATGCATCACTAAATTGAATCGCGTAAAGTCCTCTCATCAAATTTATGTTTAAAATTCCATTTTTATCTAATAAGTTGCGTTAAAAAATATTTAAAAGTCTCCCAATTAAAATTTTTAATTAATGTTTAAAATTCGATTGCTAAGGGAAAATCGCGTAAAAGAAAAAATATTTTTAAGTTCTCAAATTAATATTAAAAATCGCCACTAGTAATAACTCTAACACAAAAATTGCGCCCCTAAAAAATAACACCGAAAACTCAAGTGCGCTAAAAAAATAAATGTCCGAAAAAAAATCTATCTCAAAAATTACTCCCAAAAAATTAAAATCTCCCAATTAAAACTTCTAAATTAATTTTTAAAAGCACAAATAACCCCTCGTACTGTAGTACGACGAAAAGAATAATCAATGTCCCCGAAAATTTCAATCTTCAAAAATACCCCTAAAAAAGTTAAAGCCCCCCAATTAAAATTTCTTAATTATCATTAGTGAAAAAATATCTAACTCAAAATATCCCCTTGTACTGTAGTACGACAAAAAAAAAAAAAAAAAAATCAATCTCCTAAAAATTCAATCTTCAAAAATTACCCGAAAAAAGTTAAAGTCCCCCAATTAAAAGTTCTTAATTACACATTAATTAATTTATTTTTCAAAATTTAACATCGTCTCATAAGATAACGCATAACCTTGACCCCTCCTCCAAGAGTACATCGCATAACCTTGACCGCATGACCTCCGCCGCCGCATGACCTTCAGAGGTGCACAGAGGTCGTGCAGCCCGTGTAGCTGATGCAGAACGCCCATTTTATAACTACTTTTATGTTTGGGTATATTAGTATTATTGCTACACAAAAAATTAAAACATTAGGATCATAATTTCAGAAGTTATAAATAAAAATATGAAAATGTAATTTAACATTCGAAGCACTAAATTTTGAATGTTTATAATTCAAAAGACTTGAAATTTGGTGTCTACGCATAGTTTGAACCAAAGATTTGAAATATATCGTTAAAATTGGGTATTGCCTTTGAAAAAAATGAAGTTTGGATTCGTTTTAATATGTAGATGGCCCCCTAAGCAAATTTTATATACGCCATTTAAAAGTAGACTTTATTTCCATTCGTTCGGTACCAATAAAATTCGTCAACGATAATTTGTTGAAGAGTTATTAGGGGGTGTTTACTTTTTTTTTTCCACGACTGTACATTCCCCTCCTATTCGACGGGGTACAGTTTAAAATTTTTGAGATTACATAGATGTTAAATTTTTGTTTTATTAAATTTTATTTTACTAGGGGGCTCGGCCCCCTACGAGCTACGCTCGCCAACCCCCGTCCAGACAACGCAGACTCTAAATGCACGCTAATTTGATCGGCTTTAAAAATATTTCGAAAGATTGAATTATAATTTAAAAAACAGTGACGATCTCCCTATAAACGAATTTCTATTCATTTCTCTTTGATTGGGGGAATTTTAACGCCAAATCCGTTGCGGTACTACTTGATTATCCTGTCGACCAATTTCGCCAAATTATATAAATCGCCAAACTGCTCGCCAAATTATACAAATTGATATAATTTTTATTTTAAATAACGAAAGAACAAATAAATTCGTACAACATTAATAAAAACACAAATAAAACGTCGAAATAAAAATAACTTGATGACGTATACACGTGTAATAACATTTCAAAATAAGCTATTATAAAAGGAATTAAGTAAAGAGAGTCTTTGTCTCCTGGTATTTTTTAACAAAGCGAAAAGAAAGTTCTTTTAAATGAGACATTTTAAATTAATTCTCAAAATATCTAATAAATGTCTAGCGCAATTTCTAAATTTAAACTTTTTTGCAATATTATTTTGTGTTCATTTTATGTAATAACTATAATGTGACGTAATTTCTCCTATGACTTCTAACGCATGTTAATGAATTTATTATTTTACAATATCCTTTCTCTTTTAAAATTCACGTGTATACTTTTTATGACGTAATTTTTAGTAAGTTCCTGCTTTTTATACGTAATTGTTTAGTTCTAATTTGAAAGTTTTTTTCCTGTTTATAATAGTCACGTGTAAATAAATTTTTAATTTGAAGCAAACATTATTGCTTGCGCTTTTTATATAGTTGGCAACAGTTTAAATTAGTACAATTTTCTGAAATCTGTAAAAAATATCTCTAGAAATGCTGAAAATTTGAATTTAAAATAGAAATAAAACCTGAAAAAATTAGTCAAAATAAAAAAATTAATGCAATCTGCACTCCGGCAAATTCTAACGCATAAAGTGATCTAAAAATGATTACACTGCCATGTATAGTTTTTGCTGCTATAAAACTTTTTTAGTGGAACGATTTTGTCCAATTTTAGTATTAAATAACTCTTAAAATAATTCTTCGATTTGAAAACTGTCTGCATCAGCGTGTTTATCAAACATTTCTGTATAAAACCACCGATTTTCATATTTTTGTATGCATTATTTTTGTTAATATTAACGAAGAAAGGCTTCCGGTCACAAAAAAATCAAAACCGGCGGCGGCGGCGGTGACAGCGGTAGTTACTTTTTTTTAGAATAGAGAGATTGTTCATTTTATAATTTCATTACGGAATATTATCTGGAGACATTTTTATTGTTGAAACTACATTTATATTGCTTTAAGTGATGATGGATTTGTATTCTTCCATAACAGAGCCTGCATGCAATAGAGACAGATTTAAAAGAAATCTTGCTTGAAAATTAATTTTAAAGCCATAAAAAATGAGTAAGTTGGGATGCAGTATTAAAAAAAATTGCATTTGAAAGTACACTGTGTAAAAATTGAAAATTTGCTATGTTTAGAAGTTTTACCTCTTCTGTCCCTGGGTCCCCATACGGGGACCTCTGTTTTTTTCCGTTATAAAAACTAAAATGTCCAATCTATTTACATTTTTACATCAATTCTTAATAGCTTAATGTTTTTTTGCGTTCAAATCAAACGAATAAATGGCAGCATCTAAGCAGATTCCCACATAAAATAAATGTTATTTTCATCTGAGTTTGGAAAATGCCTAAAAATGCCCAACAGTATGATCAAGAAAGTGAGAAATTTTCATAAGTATTTAACTAAAATCTTTTTCAATAAAAAATTTTGAGGATTTGTAGATTATTTACTTGTTTAAAGCTCTTAAATTTGTGATTGCATTAATTTAGGTTAATGGTTATTAAATTGATGTTTTTAAGGGGGTTTGCAGTTTTAGATCCATATTTTTTAACCTAAATTATTAAGCACCTAAAGGATCAATTTCAGAGAATATGTTTTTCCTGTCATTTCAGATGTCATTTTGTTTGGAAAGAACTAATGAATAAGCATTTGTATTATTATTTTAGCTTCGGAACTGAAGAGGTTAAAAAAATTGCAGTAGCCGAAAATTACGAAACCGAAATTTCATCGTCTAATGTTGCTATTCGCAAAATGACGTCAGCGTTATGGACAGAGACATTTGTCCTTTATAATATAGAGAATAATAATAATATTTTGTTTAGAAAGCATGTTTAAAATTTTATTCAAGATATTGGACAAATGTTTCGAAATACGTTTTATGCTTTCTTAAAATAAAATACTTAATATCACAAATTAATCAGCAACATCAGAACAAATTCAGAAATCTTAACTTAAATTTATTTTCAGAAAATATAGCATTACATGTTTTCTTAAATCGGATGAACATTTCAGAAAAATCATAATCACATAATACCTCAGATCTTAAATCCCATTATCATCTATTATTTCAAGCGATATGCTAATACGATCCGGAGGGATTATACAACGAATATCCTAATTCGAGCATAAAAATAACAATAAATGGAAAATTGAAATGTATTTTAGTAGTTTGAATAAAATTTTAAGCAGCTAAAAGAGCACTTAGAGTTTTTAATCGCTTTTAAATGTATGCGAAAAGTAAATGAAATTAATAGGATTTGATAAATTATTAAGTGAAATTTAAAATAACTGCTAATGTTAAAACTGCTCCTCCATAAATTATTTTTTACTGATTGGAAAATATATTTTGCACTTGAAATAGGTGTAAAATGGATTGCTGTAGACAAATGAAGTTGAAATTTTTTTTAAAAATCACATCCATTACAAAATTACAAAACGACCCTCATATAACATTTACAGGCATTTAAAAAAAAATTATTAACTGGCAAACACGCTTGGCATTTACCAAAACCCCACAGAAAAGTATCGTATATACGTGAGTATGCATTTTTATCCGCACAATATGAATGACAATTTTTAGCTGTAAAACCGAAAAATATGGAAACGGCAACCAAAAAAAAATTTTTTTTTTTGAAATAGTAAATATTCTTACTTTATTTTGTTATTATTAGCAGTAGTATTATGAAAGGTACCGTTGAAATCAGAAAAAAATATCGTTTATGCGTGTTTTTTTCTCTTGTATTTCGATTTGACCACAGGGATGGTAATTTAAAATTGTAGAGAAACGAAAAATATGAAAACGACTGCTAAAAAATATTTTGTTTCAAATAGTAAATATTCATATTTTTTTGTATAAAAAATATACCGTTGAAAGCAGTAAAAATAGTTTCTTCTATGTGTGTTTTTTCCCTTGTATTTACATTTGACCACAACGATGGTTATTTAAAATTGCAAAAAAAAAAAAAAAAAAAAAAAAAACGGAAAATATGAAAATGATTTCCAAAAATTATTTTGTTTGAAATTGTAAATATTCAGATTTTTTTTAATGAAGGGTATCTTTGGGAACGAAAAAAAAACATTCTTCAAGTGGGCTTTGTTGTTGCTGTTGTTGTTGTTTGTATTTTACATCCGGCCACAGGAATGGCAATTTAAAACTGTAGAAGAATCAAAAATATCAAAACAATGTACAGAATTTTTTTAATAATAATAATTTTTAAACTAAAGATACGTTACGTTTTTACAGTGGGAAAGGGGCCACCTAAACGCAGGTATTTTTGGTTTTCCATTAATTCTTTACGGGATCCGGGGATTGTGATTTGAAATTGCATAAAAGACCGAAAATTAAAAAAATATATTTTTTTCAAGTTTTTTTTGAGGGGGGGAGGGGATAGTAAATATTTATAAAGTGCCATCAATACTAAAAAAGTACAATGAACACGTATTTTTCTTGTTCTCTCTCTTTTTTTTTCTTTCTTTTTTCTTTTTTTTAAACTTTATCGAGGCCGGAAACAAATTTGCATGTGAGTAATTGTGAATACTGTTAATTAATGTTATTTTATTTTATTTACTGTATTTTGTATGTAAATCATGTTGTACGTACTTGGTTTAGGGAAGAATTTTCTTATCTTGAATTTTAGAACAAGCATATATTATTGTATGAAAAGGTCCATTGTGTAAAAGACATACCCGTATCCCGTATTTCTTTTGTATACAAGAATGTGTACAACAAAAAAGACTAGATAAAGGAACGAAAGAAGTCCTTGGAAATCCCTAGCGAATGACCGAGCGAGGAAGCGAAGTGCAGTGGGAGATAAGGTGATTCCTTTCTTGTACAAGAGAAGGACCCCACGTGTTTTCTCTAGAGGGAGAAGCTGAGAGAGTCTTTGATAGTTATAACTAAAGTCTCGGGGGTAGAGGCTGGAGGTCGGAGCCGTGGATTTGCCAGCGAAAGTGTTGATGAGAAAAGATTGACTCCTGCGGAGAGAAATGTGTATGCGAAGGGAGGTACCTGAGTAGTTCTCCGATAAGCCTGGCTGGGTTCGATAAAGTGAGAAGGGAATAGCGCATAATTTAATAATGCTGCTCAGTACGTAAACATTATTTCAACGTATAACTTAATGTTCAGCAGGATCTGCTATATCCGAGCCTATAATTGTAAACAATGTTTCTTTTATGTAAATAACCAGTAAATAAATTATCCTCTAATATTAACTGAATAAGTTAGTATTTAATTATTATCCTTCTCACATTGTGTCCGATGCCACTCACATGTCGGTGATGGCAGCCTATCAGCAAAAACACTGTGCCTGATAATTACTATCGTATTGACAACGGAAAAGCGTATTAATATGGTTACTCATTTCATTTTTTTCTATATGTTCACAAATATTTTTCAAATGCATGCTCTGCAATTTATATCCATTACCATTATTATTTTTTAAGGCGTCATTTTCAAGTGTTCCTGTGTAAATTTAATAGTTGCATTTGTATCTGCTGCCGCGTAATAAATCCCTAGTCTAACTTTTGTAAAATTGCTTCTGTTCCTACAAAACCCTAAAGCTTCAAAATTTTCGAAAGTTTATTATTTTTTTTAGATGTTAAACTCCTATCTTTTCTGAACAGTTTGATATAATTGTTTCTTTGAAATTCCCATTAGAACAGAAGTTACGGCTTTTAGAATTATACCTGCTCAATAGCTGAAGCGGCGTTTCCGAAACTTGGATTCCCCAAATGACATTTTTGAGCACAACGCGTAGGATACCTTAAAAACTTTTGAATATTTTCTCATGAAATTTTCAAAACGTATGTTTCATGTTAGTCTCTATAAACTGAACCTAAAATTTTCTTTTTATTGCTCAAAAAAATATTTTTTTAGTGATTATAATTATACAGTTGAAATTTTCAAAATTGTGCATTAGCTAAATACAATTTTGTATTAAAATTATAAAAATGCTTTAAATACAAATTTATGTAAGTTCAAGGTAATTATTACAATCTGAAGTATAAGTAGGAACCAAAATTTTCATTATAGTTGCTATATTTATTTTGTAATCCTGCGCGTAAGTGGGTATACCAATTTTCTGCTCGTCAAATGCCTTACAGTTTGGAGCCCCCTATACACGCTAATTCTGCATCTTGCAATTAAAAAAAAAAATGAAATGAAAGAATACACATATCTTTCATCCCAATAAAAATTGTGTTTTAAAGTCATATATATTTTAAAATATTAAATGTCGAAAATATTAAATGTCGGTCTTTTTTTTCCAATTTTAAGAGCCCTAAGACCCTTTAAACTTTTGAAGATGTTGATTATTATGTGATATATACAACGTTTTAACTGGGACATATCGAAATGCATTTTCATCCCCAATCTCCACCTATTAAACGCAATTTTTGAGCAGGTTTTCTCTGTTTTCATTACGTTGATTTACTGTAAACTGAGTTGTAGCAACGTCCCCTAGACAAGAGAGAAAGCCCTGATACGCTTTGTTGTGACGTCCCAAAACGTCATAAGAAGCAGGGAAAATAAAGAAAAAAAATTCTAACAACTTGCATCTTTCGATTTCGTTTTTTCGTGGAATTATTAATTATTATTAGTAAATAATAATTAAAAATTCCACGAACCAACAAATTCGAAACATGCAAGTTGTTCGAATTTTTTTTCTTTGTTTTGTCTGTTTCGTGTGTCGTTTCGTGACGTCACAACAAAGCGTGTCACGGCTTGGATGTGGACGGATTAGGTCTCACAACGCTTTGAGTTGGCAACAAATAAGAATTTGAACATGAATTACAAATTAATTCCAAACAACAAATAACTCAACAACAAATCCTTATTTAATCGATACATACACGCTTAAGAATTATTACTTAATAAAAGTAAAAAAATTTCGGTCATGATAATTCTGTAGGCTAATTTAAGACGAGTATTTAAATCTCTATTTTAGAAGATGAGGTACGATAACGCCAAATACTAATTTTTAAGTGGGTTTGTAATTATATAAATAAGTAGCACCTATAGACCTATAGTCGTCGTCTGCTCGGTCCGTCTGTCTGTCCTTCTGGTCGTATATAACAGCGCAAAAACTTTCCAATCGAATGGTTTGAAATGTAATGCATTTAATCGTTGTAGAATTTTGTCGAGTCATTTCAAATTTTATGAAAATTGAATCAAAATTTGAAAAGATATTGATAAAAGTTTTCGTTATTCTATTAAATCCTACCATACGTAATTACATCAATGATATCCCATTACAGGTAGTGGTTCTATGTTACCATGGTGATTACGTCCTATCTAAGATGGAGTTCTATTATTTCCGTATTACTGAATTTAATATATGTGGAATCGTAATAAATTTTGTATTTATGCATTTTTGCATGAGAGTGCAGTGGCTATTGCACCAAGATCTGAATATTTATAAAACTACTTATAGTACGAACGCACCTCATTGTCCAAGTTTGACGTACAATTTTCGACTTCTTAACAAGTTTCAACATAGTTGAACGTGTTTATGAATTATTCGGTTTGTCAATGCGTCTGTCTGTCTGTCTGTGCTCTAACTCACGCAAATATACTAAGATTTCCATTTAATTCATATATGTTATTAAGGTTTAACATGGCGCACAATGAGGGTCGGGGGTAGGAGTAGATTGCGCTCGCAGCGACTCAAGGTGGTTGTACAACAGCAGTAGTGGAGTGTCTACTTAAATGTGCACGTTGATTGTTTCGAGCTTCTAGGATAAAGCATTGCTTTGTTTTCCCAAGGTGCGTGCTTGAATTTTCACAACGATTCGTCAGAATTTCAATAGAATGTCAACAGTACAAAATATTTTAAACTTAAACGATTTTTCATCAGCTACTAACCTGGACTAACGGTGTGAACACTAACGGTGTGAACACTAACGGTTCATTTTACAAGCGGCCATGTTTAAATAAAAGGCCGCGCAATCTCCCCTACCAAAATTGGAGAGTTTGTGCGTTTGCTACTGGGGGGGAGATTGCGCATTGTTCCCATTAGATTCCATGCTAGGAGAGATTACACAGCTTATTTGTAGTTTGCAAAAATTGCAAATTACATGTAAAACATATGAATGAATGAATTTTGAAATAATTTTTGAAAAACACGTAATTATAGAAACTAAATTTGGCAATAAATTAATTTGCTAAAAAATACTTTCACAGATAAAAAAAATTTGTTAAATTAATAATGCAGTTGTTATTAAATTAATTTCATATACATATTTTTGTTAATAAATTAATAATACATTTGTTAACAAATTGATTATATGTATATTTTTTGTTAATTTATGAGCAATGAATTTTCTAATAAATTATCTATTTTCTAATAAATTTCTGTTAACTAAAGATAAATTTTCTAATAAATGATTTTTTTTTCTAATAAATTAGAAAGAAAAGTTTGGTTTTCCTACTTTTGTTCGAAGACATTCTGAGTTAAGTGTCAGGAAATCTCAAGGTATTAGCAGAGCTAGAACAGAAGGATACAAAAAAACTCAAGGAAAGAGAACGAAGAGCAATGAGAATGAAGGCACTCAATGCCTGGAATTGTACTAGAAGACAACTTCGATTAGTGATTGTATTCAATGTATTACTTGAAGCAGGTGGTTGCACGAAAGCTGAGCCATTTACAAGAATAAGTGCATCGTTTATGGATGACGACAACTTCGGTCAGCAAACAAGAAAATATTGAAACTGTGGAAATAAAAATCAACTAGTTTTAAGTTAAACGTGTTATCGTTATCAAGTAACTTAATGTTATTTTGTAAGCTTATGTGGGCTTGCTTTTCCTGATTCTTTAATTTTTATTTATTTTTTATTAAATTTCTTTAATTGTTCTTTAAATTCTTTCCTTTTTCTGATTCTTTAATCATTAGGTTGAAATATTCACTCCTAATACAATAACATTTGATCACAAAAACTGTGATATTAGGACATTAACTATAACCGAAATTAACCTAGAACAAGAACTCTGACTTATGTTTATGTGATGTTGTGTCGTGCTTGTATGTATAACCTAAATAGAATAAGTTATGTGTCAATAAATGTATGCAAGTAATTTCGCTGTATAATATCTATTGGAGCCTTCGTCGGTTTGCTACATCTTATTAACAGAACTTCATAACAATGCATAGTGGCAGTCAGTTAAAAGGATGTTTACTACAGTGGAATACTGAAAACGGATTCATAGCTTAAAGTAAAAAGCTTTCTTTTCTTGCATAATTATACTGCTCATTTATATTCATTTTATTCAGAATTAAAATGTCTAAAGATATAGAATATAGAAATTCTTATCAGGTTACACCGCCACAATCATTTACTTTTTCATCACCGGCACTTTGGTTAAAATGGAAGCAATGTTTCGAAAGGTATCGATTCGCTTCTTGTTTTAAAAATCAAACAGAGGTAGAACAGGTAAATTCTCTTATTTATCTCACGGGAGATAAAGCAGAAGATAATTTTGCGTCTTTTATCTTGTCAGAAGATGACCAGCAGATATAATATTGTTCTGAAATATTTTGATGATCATTTTATAGTAAATAAAAACATAATTACAACAATGTATTTAAGTGTAATTATACCCATGTGAGCAATCACACTAACCCTATAAAGAAAAATTGCGCAGAACAGCTTTCTTGGTTTTATTACAGCTGTTCTATTAAATTACAGCATAGCAACAAAATAGCCACGAAAATGCATAAAAAACAAATAAAGTCAAAATTATTCATAGATATTTCAGCAAAAAATTAATATTTAGATTTTTTATTATTATTTTGGTGAGTTGTGAGCAGACTCTCCCAGCTTTACCTTATGTAATGTGCAGTATTTACAGTTTGTTTACATGGACACTCAAAAGAAATCCGTTATATTATGGTCTATGGGGAATAATCGTTTGCAGAGTATTTTAATTATTTTACACTGTTACGAACATAATGAAATTGATATAAATTTCTCAGGTGAAATGAAACATGATTTTTGTAGAATATAGAGTGCAAAGCGTTTATTATTCATTTACAAGGCCACATAAGAGAATTCTGTCGCATAATGATCTATGGGGAAAACTATTTGCAACGCATTTTAATTTATGTTACACTATTTCAAATATAATGAAACTGGTGTGCATTACTGAAGTTTGCTACAAGATACTTGTTGTAGAGTATGATGTGCATAGTATTTAACATTCTTTTACAGGGACACACAAAAGATTTTAGATACTGTATCCCGAATACTGTTTATTAGCGATAATTGCTGGAGATACATTTTCAGTCATAGAATGCGCTTTTCATAGTATGCGGTTTTTTTTTTTTTTTTTTTTTTTTTTTTTTTTTTTTTTTTGCTGCAGTATTACGCTACTGCATAGCTACCAATTTCTAGGATTTTTTCTTACCACTAAAACTTGCTAATAAATTTTGCCTAATTCAATCGCTGAAATCTAACAATTGTCAACGATTAAATAGGGCAAAAATTTGTATTAAATGTTAAAGGTAACAAATTGACAACTATGTAATTCTATCAGAGTCATGAAAATTGCAGGTGTAGCCTCTTCTTTCTCCTCAAAATATTAAATACTTTTTTTTCAATCGAACTTATACCTTTGAAATGGTTCATTTTCTTCTAATGGACTGATGGAATACGAGGGTGAATCAAATATTAACCGGAATTTCTGCTGGGAGGCTTGAAGGTCATCGCGATGGCGCTCAAACCTCTGCGCATGACAGATGGAGTTGTCACATGTCTATCTATGCGCCGGTATGTGCTACTCTCTCCGTTCCTCAGCCAGCATCATGATGAATGAGGGAGAGGTTCACCCCCACGTTGCGCAAAGCATTATTGTTAAATTTCTCACAAATGAAGGGTAAGACCGGCTGAAATCTTACGAAGACTTCAAGCTCAGTTTAGGGAGACACACCTGAAGAAATTCCATGTGTTTGACTTGCACAGAAAGTTTGTTTAAGGAAGAGCAGAAGTTGAAAACACTCCCCATGCCCTCCCCCCCCCCCCTCGAACAAGTTTGACTGAGGAAAACATTAACGCCGTTCGAACATTATCGAGGGTGCTGCTTACTACTGCCAGCTGTTAGATGAAACAAAACGTGCATATCAGCGGAAAAGACGTGAATTTCGATCAGAGAAATGATTTTGCATCATGGCAGTGCCCGCCCCCATACAGCCAGCCTGACTTGCGAAAAGTTGAAGGAAATGCATTGGCCATCACTGGAACACCCTCTCTATAGTCCCCCTGTGATTATCACATGTTTGGGACTTTGAAAGAAGCATTAGGAGGTGAAAGATTCGGCGGTCACACTGCTGTTGAAGCCTTCTTGTGCAATTGGCTGGAGACATACTCCTCTTCTTTCTATGATGACGGCATCAAAAAACTTCCAACCGGTTGGGGAAAATGTGTTTTGAAATCAGGAGATTATATAGAAAAATAATATGTAACTGTCTGTTTTGTAACTTGTACCAATAAATAAAAAAACAAAAATTCCGGTTTATACTTGATTCACCCTCGTAATTTTCTTTTTTCAAAAAAAATTACAGCCATTTTCTTCCTCATTCTGACCAGAAAATCAGAGTTCTAACTTTTTAAGACTGCTCTTTCATCTTCACCTAACACTTCATTTATAATGGCTGTTTCATAATAATGGAAGCGATCAGTCCATCAGAAGAAAATAACTCGGTTAAAAATAAGAAATCCAAAATGAGATAATGATCAAATCCCCTCCAAAATATTTTTCTGTCTACGGCCTTGATCCCAAATATTGTTTATTAGCGATAATTGCTTTATATACGTTTTCAATCATAGTATGTTCTTTTAAGTTTAACTAAATTTTTGCATAATACGTGGTGTGTAAAATTGGTATACGGAGTTACACAAAAAAAGAAAAAAAGATTGGAAAGCATAACTATGTATGAGTGTGAATTGCTTACAGGTGATTTATAATTGAGTTATTTATTTCAAATCTGAACTATATTTAGTATGCTAAGAGAGGTTTGTAGAATATAAATAAAACCATATACAGGGCTTTGCAAAGAATTAGATAAATGTCAGCCTATAAATATTACTCCCTGGAACTATGATTTCAGTAGTTTTAGGCCTGCTTTTACCTGAATTTAATTTTAGTATGTGGCGTGTATAAAAATCCGTAGGTAATATACACGGATGTACAATATTATTCAGGTACGTTTCCTTCTTTTGGTAGAAATTGCTGAAGAGGAATTTTCAACTGTATTACGCATTTTTTTACTGAACGAAATTTCAGCATATTATGTACAATCAGTACAAATCTATAAATCATATACAGGGCTGCACAAAAATTGGTGTACTTTTCTGGCTACGGTTGATAATTACTGAAATCTAGTTTTCAAAAATTTTATGCATTTTCTAAAATGTCTACTTGGGTATCTTCTTTACGTTATTAAACGGCGAATTGGGGAAACGGCAAATTCGGGAAGTGTTGGAAAGTGTTTCATGATCTATACTTGACACATAATTTTTCTCCCTTGTTTAATATATACTACGCTTTTCTACAACTTCTCTTTGAAAAATATGTTCATATTAACTAGCTGCATGACAAGAAACGTAAATAAACAATATACAGTCGAACCTCGTTATCCCGACACTCTAATGACCAAAAAAAATGTTATTATAAGCGGAGTGTCGCGGTAACCGGAGTTGGAGAAAAATATGTATATAAAAAGCTGTATTTTTAATTAATTGAAGACAATTTTTAAGCAGTAAAACATTATTATTAAACAAAATAAACGCAAAAACAAAATTGAAAAGAATAAAATTCAGATTTATGATGACTTGTTTTTTATTGTTGCATGAAATAATGATGAATTAAGGTTTATTTAACACTAGATGTGCTTCCTACAATTCTTTTTTCAATATTATACAATAAATTTTAATCAGTATATGTTGTTTCAGAAATGGATGTTAGATCATTTCTGATCGTTTCAATTCTTCGGTTTTGGTCGAATGAAAAACGCCGTGTAATCACAAGAAAGCGCCGCCTGACCAAAGCAAAAACACCGCGAGTACACTGCTACGTCTATCTAGAGCTTAAGGGGGTCATTCATAGTGTGTGAGTTTATTTATTCAGATAAAGGATTGAAGTAAAATTTCTCAGTTATCTTATTGGATATTTTAGACACTTTTGTGAAAAGTTTGGCTGAGACATTTCTTATCGCTTTATTTCTGTGCTTATAAGATGGATTATGAAAAATGGACGATTTTCATAATCCGTCGGGATATCCAAAGTTAAAAAAGTTATTCAACGACGTAAAATCCGGAGTTTATTTACATTAAAATCATATACAGAAAATCGAGACTTTGAAAAACTGACGTGATAAGCGGAGTAACGTAAAAACCGACGTAATAAACGGAGTAACGTAAAAACCGGGTGTCGGGATAACGAGGTCCGACTGTATATATATATATATGTGTGTGTGTGGTAGATAATTACATATAGATTCTATACATTCATCATAAAATATATTTCATTAAATTTGAAGGGAATTGAACGAACTTATATTTAGTTGAAACTACTTGCACAAGATATTTACGAATTGTACATGTAGATTTATTAAACGTTTTTCTTGAAATCTATAATATGTTACATGGAAGAAATAGCAGATGTAATTTGTATTTATTGATAAAGTTATTATAAATTATAAGTGATCAAATTACTTCCGTTTGAGCGTTTGCATTCATTTCTCATTCTTTAAAAAGAACCATTATGTTCAGATTCACATCTTTGAGTAACATTTTCTAACATTCTACATATATTAAAGAATTCAAAAAGTGAAAACATTTTCGAACAAAAATATATTAGAATAAAAAATTCCAGAAAATCAACTTGAGAAAATATCTAACACATGACGTAATATTTTCTCTTCAGATTCAATCTTTTCATTTGATCATGTGTTTGCACCAGTAGACGGTTTTGTGTTTCTCGAGTCTTAAATTCAATTGTTTGGCATGATTTAAAAAAGAAAATCTTAGCTGTTGCAAAAGCGAAGCGGTGATTTTATATTTTAGAGGCTCCTCATATACGCTTAGAGAATAAAATATAACTGAAAAAGTTGTGAAATGTTTTATTTTTAAAATGTGCATGCGGGTTTTTTTTATTTCTCCTACAAATCTTTTGGCAGTACAATTTGGTACACTGTTGAAAAATCTACTCAAAAAATGGGAACCTGAACTCACAAACATTTTTTTTTAAGTACAACTGAGTCAGAGTATTTGCGAGTCGGGATAACCAGACACGAACTCGAAAACTGTTTAAAATCAACCCATAACCCAAACCAAACCCGATTAAAAAAATTTCTTCAATCCTAAAATCTACCCTAACCCGAAATATTTAAAATCGGATTGCCGGACGTGATTTCAGGACTCTAAACTGCTATACATAGCAGTATACCAAACGCACTTAAAATTAAACGTGTAGATGAAAATAAATATATTCTCAAATTACTCAGTTTTTAAATATTATAGATTTTAATAGAAATGGTTTAATAAGTTTGCTTGTACAATTTTAAAATATTTTGTAATCAATTAATAAAAGTTGCGCACTTCAAACTTAATAAAGTATATCTTACATTGGGATGTATCGTTTCTGTACGTACAGTGAACAAAAAAAAAAAAAAAAAAAAAGTTGGACAGCAACAAGATTCGATTTTTCTACTTAATACTGTTTTAACCAGTTGTGATATCGTAATCTAACAATACAGTTGGCTCTCTGTTTAACGACTTTCAAGAAACTTCGAAAAGTCGCCCTTAAATAGAGATCGTCCTTAAACAGAATTTGTGGAAAAATAATATTTGAAAAACATTTCCCTTCACACTTTACAGGCTTAGAACTGTCAATAAATTTCTCAATATATTGGTGTGTATAGAAATGTTTTATATATTTATTTAAATTTATTTTATATTTTCTTTCTTTTTTTTATTGATACAGATATAGTACTACCTATTTTTGTTGCACAAATACAAATCGCATTAATTATACTGCATACAAGAACAACAGTACAGCATGCAATGTTAGTACAATAAAAATATTTATAATACATTTAATTAAACAAATTAAGTTTTTAAAAAATCAAAAAGTGTAGATTATTCCAATGGTGGTCTAGTTTTTAGTAACCTTGCTTCAAGTTTCTCAAGAAGGTTGAAAGAGTCATCTTCCATGTTTTATGAAACAATGTACTGGCGAAGAATATCCAGGGCAGAATTCGCATCTGAGTAAGAAGGACGTGGTGCCTCGTGTTCTGTATCATCAGCTTCATCACCATCTTCTGCATCTGAAGTTGCATTTTCATTTGCGATATCATCATAAATTTGTTCTAAATTTATGAAGTCGGTTGTTAAAACATCTTCGTCAAAATAGATAAAATGTTTTAGGGGTGGAGGGAGAAAACTAATCACCACATTCCAACAATTACACCCTTCTCTTTTATCTCTACTCATCTGAATTGCAAGAAACATTGTTTTTCTATCAGAGAAATATCTCTCGTTTAGCACGTTTAAAGAGATCGGGAGAAAAAACTACGTGAAAATCGTCGTTAAATAGAAACAATTTCGTCTTTAAATAAAGAGTTTTTTACTTAAAGCACCCGGGACCGCAAAATATCGTCCTTAAATAGAAATCGTCGTTAAGTAGAGCGACGTTAAACAGAGAGACAACTGTATTAAAAAAAAATAGATAATTTCTTCAAAGATTGAAATACTTTTATTTAATCTCAATAAAATGTTATATTAAATTTTAAAATAACTTTAAAATAAATTGTGCGTTTTTCACTGCCAAAATAAATCTTGGACACTTATTTCGCTTTTACTTTGGATTACCATTATGCAAATTTTTAAGATAGTGTTGATTTCTGACACGAGTCAAAGTCAGAGATATGAGACTAAAATGTATTTAAATTTCCTTTTGCTTGGTTAAAAATTCCAAAAAACGGAAAAAAGGCAAACTTCTGTTGATATGAAAAACTTAATTGTTAAACTATAGAAATAGCAGAAAAATATACGATAGACTGCATAAACTGTGAAAAAACCACGTTGAACAGTGCATTACATAATAAATATATACGAAAAGTAAAAATTTTTGCAAAGACCTAGTGGAAGTAGTAGGCCCCAGAAAGATTTCCTCGTCTCAAGCAGAAAGAAGTATTGAGAGATTTGTGAAAGATAATACTAAAATTTCTGCAGGAAAGATAGCCAGAGAGTTGAAGGAGACATCTATAGTGAATGTGCATGCACAGACTATCAGAATTTTTTTTTACATTTCAAAGACTATAGAACATACACACCACAATAAAAACTATATTTGTCTCTCTGAAATGTAAAAAAAAGTCTTGAATATGCTAAACAATATGTTGGAAAGCCACAAGAATTCTGAAAGTCTGTTATTTTTACAGGTGAGTCGAAATTTAATTTGTTTGGATCTGATTGGTCGGCGTTTTGTATGGCGAAGGGAAGAAACAGCGCTAAAATCAGCAAATATAAAAGCGACTGTAAAACATGGTGTCGGATGCGTTATGGTATGGATTTCAATGGGAGCTAGTGGCGTTGGAAATATGATTATTTCTAACAATCCAGTAACAGCCATTTCGCGGCATGATTCTCTGTTTTGTTTTGTTTTCAGAAATAAATACGCAAAAATCGAGTTGAGTTGTCTAAAACTTCACTTCTAAATCAAAATTGGACGTCAACGATTCATAAGCAAGTTAAGGCCATTTCCGATTTTATTCTCTATACGCGAATGTAGTGCGTATTGCTCACCACGGTTTTCTAAACGATAAAAATCACAGTCAAATCTTTTTCAAGCGATTTGTTTACGTTAGACAAGAAATTTTAAATGCCAATAACCTCAAATACAAACATTTTAGAATGTAGCCCATTTCTCAAAAAAAAAAAAATATTTTTAACGATCTTTCTAAAAATATAACATTTATGCAGTTTTATTTTTAAAAAAATTGAGAAAAAATAGCATATTAAACCTGAAGTGGTCAGCCCGTATCTATTTAGGTCAGTCATGTGATTTTCTCTGTTATATGTACGTTTATTACTATTGTTGTTGTTGTTGTATTTTAAACGAAATGACTACTGAAAGACTTGTATTTTAAATGTGTGCATTTCAAGTAAAATTAGTATGAGCATAGATTAAACTTTGTGCGAATTGTAATGAAACGCTAAAATCTTAAACAACAATTTTTACGCACAAATAACGTACAGAACGATAGAAAATACCCATACGATCGTTTCGAGGATTCCTCGATCCTCTTCCTCAGTGAGAGAGAGAGAGAAAAAAAAGAATTAAAACGGGTTCGAAGAACCCCTCTGCTATAGCCCCGAGAACTGGCTTATGGATTGAATCCATAAGCCTGTTCTCGGGGCTATAGCCGAGGGGTTCTTTGAACCCGTTTTAATTCTTTCTCTCTCTCTCTCTCTCTCTCACACACACACACACACACTGAGGAAGGGGATCGAGGAATCCTCGAAACGATCGTATGGGTATTTTTTATCGTTCTGTACGTTATTTGTACGTAAAAATCGTTGTTTAATGATTTTAGCTTTTTATTAAATTAGTATGTTTTAAATAAAATTAATAAAAGGTTTGTATTTTATATTAAAAATCCACATACTATAGCCAATGATATTTTAATGCAATTTTTTATTTAAACTAACAAGAAAAATATTTACAATTTCATTACATTTGTAATTTTGTGTATACAAAAACTCATCATAGTCTTAAACCGTACACTGCATTACACCGTTTATGATACAAAATTGTAATTCATGTGTGTACAGGAAGGAATTCCAGTGAATTCATGCATAACGTTAAGAATAGATAAGGTGAAAAGATTTTCAAGCGAAAATTTATTAGATTAAAAAAATTGCAGAAAGGCAACTTGAATAATATCTAGCGCATACGTAATATTTTCCTCCAAGTTAATATTTCCACTAGAAATGCGCTTGCTTCGACGAGTAGGCTTTTTCTGTTTCCTCAGCCGTAAATTCAGTTGTTTTCCGAGATTTAAAAATACAAGTCTCAGCTGTTTCTAGAGCGAAGAGAAAGACTGTTTTTTAGCGACTCTTATTTTCGTTATGAAAAAAAGCATTTGAATAAAAATATTTTGAAATACTTTATGTTGAAAACTTGTATCAGGTTTTACTTAAAATTATTTCGAGAATATATTTGGTATGTTGTTTTAAATTTGTCTAGTTTAAGTGTAAAGAATATTACCTGAAAAAGAGGTCTGAAATGTCGGTTTTAGTTTTTCAGTAAATTATAAAAAATATACAAATTGAAACTTCTGATTTAATTTACCAAAACAGATGCTAAAATACCTAAAAAGGTCTTTAGAACGTAAAAACCTTCAAATGATGTTAAAACTCAAGCGCTTTCAACTGTTAAAAAAACAGTCATCATCAGGAGAAAATTCAGAGGCGTGAAAGTTCATGAATGTTCATTGCTTAAATATATGGAGGCGAGTCTGTTTCAAAGGAAGTGAGGAGGAGGGGTGGTGGGAAAATTCGATAATTATTTCCAAAATCATTAGAGATATTTAGTATTCCATGCCAAATCCTGCATATATTCTAGGACTGTACATCATTGCAAGTGTTCTTTCCTTGAGTCAATATTTCCAATTATTCTCTGATTATTGATGAGTAGTAATGTGATGTATGGGCTACGATTCTTGATTTATTGAAATCTATATCGATGTTTTGTTTTTTGTTTAACCTTGATAGAGCTGTTGAAGACTTACTGTACTTTATGTCTGTACTATGTTTGTTTTTTGAGTCTGTCTTTAAATTTCCTAGTAGTCATGCCTATGTAATTGAGTTTTTTCTGATTTAATTTATTGCCGAAACGTCAGTGAAGGCTTATTGTGGAGACCCGAAAATTTTTGCCGAAACGTCAGTGAAGGCTTACTGTGGAGACACGAAAAGTTTTGGTTTCTGTTAGTCTGTCTGTCTGTTAGTCTGTCTGTCTGTTCCGCGATAACTGCCGCAAAAAGCATTCGATCGGCTTGAAATTCACTGGGCATGTTGATGAGGTACCCGGACTTAGCTGTATAGTTTTTGGTTAAATTTGGTTCATTCGTTCGGGAAATATGGAACATTTTATTTTGCTCTATAATGCTTTTCAATGGCAAGTCAGACGATTTTCAGATTTTCATTTGTTGAAAGAAATGGCTCATATGAAAAATGGATTTAAATGGTAAATTTTTGATGCTGAAATTTTTAAATAACATTATTAAATTATTCCAATAAATTATGTCAATATATTTGCGAGATTTTTTTAATTAGGTTTATAATATTGGGGGGAATTTTATGCATGTTTTCCAATAATATAAAGGATTTTGTTTTATCAATTTGACCTAATGCATATTTCATTTTTTTTTCATTTTCTTTCTCTGTTGCCTAGCAACGTATTTGGCCCTAATAATATTAGTATAATTGCGTGTATAATGCTTGAGTAAAGCCAACGTCAAAACAGATGAATTAATGCATTTGTATCTTTGCATATAGAAGGATTTTAGCCCAGAAATAAAAATAGGCAATATTTCATTTATTTTATTTATTTTATTGAAATATTTTGCTTAAAAATACAAAAGTTCATTATTTTCATAGAGAATAACGCAACATTTTCCCATAACATTTACCAATATTTCTTTAATTGTTGCCAAGAAAATCAAAACCCGGAATAATATTTTCTTTTAGACAATTTTCAATTGAAATGTTTTGTCGTAAAACAGGAAAATGAAAAATAAAATTAAGAATAGAAAAATTAATATGGCGGCATATTGGAAATAAAAAGAAAACTCTCGAGTATTTCTTAATATAACAAGATGAAAAGTTTTGAGTAAGTACGCATAGCAGGTGAATTAGACGTCATTTATCGAAAACAAAGATGCTGGAATAAAAAGATCTTGGGTAAAATAAAATTAACTATTATTCACGGAGGAAAGAGATAGATGGAGATGCAGTATGCCGTAAAAACAGTTTGCAATACGATGTGCGTTATCGCTCAGATTGATTTAAATGCCCTCATTCGGCCTAAACAAAACAAGCACGTGGAACAGGGACCAAATTCTTTGACTTCAACCGTTTTTTTTTTTTTTTTTTTTTTTTTTTTTTTTAAAGCACGTTGTTGTGTTGTGCCGAATGTAGCGGATTTTAGGGTTACATTTTTGGCGTCACTTCAAGATTTATTGTCTGTGTACGGTTAACATGAATATTTTATTTTAAATTTAAATTTTATTAATTTATAAAAAAAAATTTATGCTTATCCTTATAAATCACAGCGTAAAAAAAATCTAAGATATACTATAACCATCCGCACAATCAATAAAAAATTACGAATGTAAATTTAAATAGACTATGGGGGGGTTCAGGGGGCAGGGCCCCTCTGAAGAAATGCAATTTTTGATTTAAAAAGTTACCAGAATAAGTAGCTCATCAGAATTTCAGAACATCAATGTACAACCACTTGTTTAACACTTTTAATTTCTGAAACTTTACGAAGTATCTTGTATGCTCATAAATATTTATGTAATTTGAAAACTTTAAAAAGCGATTTGTAGGAAGTTGAATATTATGCAATGAGTGTTAAAAAACAATGACTTGCAAAGATGACGTTGAGGCTCCTGATCTGCAGATTTACTAGTTGCCGAAACGTCAGTGAAGGCTTATTGTGGAGACCCGAAAATTTTTTGGTTTCCATCTGTTTGTTTTTCTGTCTGTCTGTTCCGCTATAACTGCCTTAAAAAGCATCCGATCAGCTTGAAATTAAGTGGGCATAGTTGTGAGGTACCCGGGCTTAGCTGTATAGTTTTTGGTTAAATTTGATTCATTTGTTCGGAAAATATGGAACATTTTATTTTGCTCCATAATTCTTTTCTATGGCAGTTCAGACGATTTTCAAATTTCCATTTGTTGAAAGAAATAGCTCATATGAAAAATAAATTTAATTGGTTAATTTTGGATGCTGAAATTTTTAAATAAGAGTATTAAATTATTCCTATGAGTTTGTAATTTTGTCAAGATATTTGTCAGGTTTTTTAAATCAGGTGTCTAACTTACGATGGAATTTTATACATGTGTTCGAATAATATAAAACATTTTATTTTATAAATTTACTTATTTTAAATATACATATTTCATTTGTTTCTTTTAACCGTTGCGTAGCAACTACATCTCATCTAAAAATATCATAAATGTGAAAGTATGTATGGTTTTTTTGAAGCCAAATCAAAGTCAAAAGGAATGAATTAATGAATGCCTTTGTATAGATGTTTGCATATAGATGTATTTTAACCAATAGATGAAAATAGTATTTCTATACTATATAGAATAATATTTTTATTTATTTATTCAATTATTTTGCTTATAAATGAAAAAGTTCGTTATTTTCTTACATAATAAACTGGCATTATTCTATTAAATTTTATAAACTTTATTGCTGCCAAAAAAAATGGAATAATAATTTTCCCCAAAGAGTTAATTTTAATTTGTAAGATTTTCGCGTGAAAAACAAAATGGAATAAACAAATTAAAAATTAAACAAAATAATAATAAATAGTACAGGAATGAATGCATATAAATATTTCAGTAATTTTTGTAGTAGTGTTCTCCCAGCATTACGAAGAAAGATTCCTCGATTTACACGATATTACTTGGCGTTCCTTTTTTCATTGGTTGCGATTACGTTTTCGCAATTGTGTATATTAATTGGCACAAAGTTTTACATTTTTATGACTGAGGTATATGTAAGGCCATACAAATAAGAAATTCCGTATTGTCTCTTATGAAATGTGATACAGTGTTGGTTAATTATATATGTTTTTATTAAGAGGAGCAGAGCTGCGAAGCCTCTGGCGTTCTGGATACCAGTATTTTAATGCAGAAAATATTACTTTATTTAATTAGAATATTTGCGCGATTTAAAAGAACAGCATTTTCTCTAAGATAATAGTGATGTGCAAAAAGCCTGAGACTTGGCTTGTCTGGTGGGGAGTGAAATGCTTTACTTAACCCATTCGTGACTATGGGTGCATATATGCACCCTCAAAAAGAGCATACATAATTTGTTTTAAGCACCAGTAAAGAAGAAAAGTAATATTTGCTTTCTTTAATTAGAGCACTTTCGTGATTATTTAAGTAAATGTAACATTTAAAAAAAAGTGGTGCAAACCGATTAAAATTTGCGTAAAAGCCGCCGGCCCCGAAGGAGCAAAGTCCGGCTAAGGGAAATAAATGGTTAGTTAACCTTTAGTAATTTGATCTAAAACATAGGTTTGCGTCAAATATGAACGGTATTTGTAACATCACGATTTTAAATTAAATGTGGATACTATTAAAAGGATATCACAAAAAATAATTTGCGGCGCCAAATCACGCTGATCTATTCATTCCATTGGAAGTGGACACGATAATGAATTATTAACCGTTAGGTTTAGGAGTCACCCTATTTTGGGGTGATTTTAGTAAATTAATGCTATCGAGTACATTTTTAAATATTTAGATTAGATCTTAGATATAAATATTGCAGAACGGTGATCAAAACTATTTTTTGGAAACAAAAATTATAAAGGCATTAGATTTCTAAATTAGATGTTGCAGTTTACATTTCCAAAAATTCCTTATCCATTAGATACAGGTGTTTGTGCTTGGCAAGCAAGAAAATACTGCTTTATGGATATTAGGATAACGTAAAATGCTTGTCCAAATTGTTGCTTATTCCTATAAATCGCAGTGTAAAAAGAAATCTAAGGAATACGATAATCATTAACACAATCAATAGAAAATTATAAAATATATTACAAACTAATTATAAATTATAAAAAATATTTTAAAATGTAAAATATATTACAACAGGAGGGGGTTTTGGGGGGGGGGGGGGAGAGCCCACCTGAAGAAATCTACTTTATTATCTAAAAATTACCAGAAGAAGTATAGCTCGTGAAAATTTCAGAATATCATTACTCAGCAACGTGTTTAACTCTTCTAATGTCTGAAACCTGCAAATTTTTTACTTTTATAAATGTTTATGTAATTTAAAAACTTTAAATTGCGTTTTTGTAGAAAGATTAATATTACAAGCAAAGTGTGCTAAAAACAATGAGTTCCAGATAAGACGTTCAGTTCCTGATCTGCAGATTTACTAGTCTGTAAAAGACGCTTGACATATGCGCATGAATTTTCGTCGTTAGGGATTGGATTTATTTTCCTGTGTGCAAGATCTTTTAATTTGGCAGTTGGTTTTGCGATTACATTGATATTAACTTTTTTTACGTTACGCCTTATTAGTAAAACTACCAAACCCCGCGGCTTTGCTCGCGTAGTATTTGAAATATGCCAAGTGATATTTATATGTCTATTTTTTATTAAAAGGTACTAACTAAATATTTATTTTATTAAAAGGTAATATTTTATTTTATTAAAAAGTTTTTTTATTAAAAGGTACTTATTACTTTTAGGAATAATTCAAAAATTACTATTTAAAATACAGTTTGACTAAACATCATTATTATACTGCATTAGGTAGAAATGAGACTTAAATTAATAAAACGAAATAAACTAAATAAATGATAATTTAGAAAATATTTTGAAACTTTTATGCTCAATTAATACGCTCATTTAGGTATTCATTTGAAGATTTGAATTTTTTAGAAACCATCTTCTTGCATCTTAAAATTAACTATCATGTGAAATTCAAGTCCTACCATTTCTCTCAACATAAAGGGCTATGTTGAAATAGGAACTATCACCATTAATTTGACAACATTAATTTTGAAATCGGTTTGTTATTTCCTAATATTCCACAGAAACGTAATTTAGAAAGCTTTTAAAGGCCTTTTTTAGAACGTTCGTTGTTCCTAAGAACCCCAGAAGGTAGAGTCATCGGCATAAAATATAGCCTGTGTAGGATTAGAGACTGTTACCATTGATTCGCAACTATTACTTTTATAATCGGTTTATATTCCCTGAAATTGCATAGAAATCGTAATTTAGGACTTTTTTAGAATGCTTTTCGCACCTCCCCTTCGCTTCACCCCTTTTTAATTCGAATTTATTTTTGACAGTCCTTTGAGGGCATTTATATTTTATAAGTAACTACCATACCATATTTAAAGTTTCTAACCTTTTCAGTATCACAGAAATCGCAATTTAGAAAGTCTTTTGCTCCTGCAACCCTCTGGTGGTAGTGGCACAGACATAAAATATAGCTTATGTTGGAGCAGGTTCTATCACCAACAATTTGCCATCATTATTTTTTAAATCGGTTAGGTATTTGATAAGAGTGTATAAAAATTGTAATTTAGAACGCTTTTCGCTCACTTCATCTCTCTAAATTTGGAATTTTCTTTCGACTGTACTTAGAAAGCAGTTGCATCTTGTAAGTAAATACCATGCTATATTTCAAAGTGTTAGAGCCCTCAGTTGTGCGAAAAACGCAAATTAGAACATGTTTTTGCAACCCTCAGCTAGTAGTGACAGAAACATAAAATATAGCCTATGTTGGAGCAGGGACTGTCACCATCGATTTGCAACCATTACTTTTGAAATAGCTTCGACATTTCTTGAGAGTGAGTAGAAATCGCAATTTAAAATGTTTTTAGTACCGTTTTCCCGCATTTTCACCCCTTTTTAAATTCCAATTTTTTCGAAATTGTTCTTAAAGATCATTTACATTTAATAAATATGTACCTTGCCTAATTTCAAGTTGCTACCCAACCGATCACAAAAATCTAAATTTAGAACTTTTTTTGCTCTTGCAACTTCTAGGTGATAGTGCTACCGACATGACATAGCGTCTATGTTAGAGCAGAGGCTGTCAGCATCAATTTTATACCATTGCTTTTGAAATCAGTTTGATTCTTCCTGAGATATTGCTGACACACATCGGCATTTAGAACGTTTTTAGAACGCTTTTCGCGTATTTTCACCATTTTTAAATTTCAAATTTTTAAAGAAATGTTCTTAGAGGTAATTTATATCTAATAAATATATACCATGCAAAATTTCATGAGTCTAGGTTCTTCCATAATTCAAAAATTGCATTTTTAGAACGTTTTTACGTTTTTTGTTCCTGCATCTTCCCTGGGGTAGTGGAAACAAATATAAAACATAGCCTTTCTTGGAGCAAGAGCTGTCACCATCATTTTTACACCATTATATTTAAAATCGGTTCAGTACTTCCTGAGATTGCATAGAAATCGCAATTTAGAACGATTTTTTACAGCGCTTTTTGCGAATTTTGACCCCTTTTAAATTTCGATTTTTTTAGTAAATGTCCTTAGATCTTGAGATCTTATCTTGATCATTGATATCTTATAACTAACTACCATTCCAAATTTCATGGTTCTAGGATAGTTTTTGCTCTGTTATATGCGGACAGATAGACGGACTGAACGACGACTAGAGGTGCTACGTATTTATATAATTACGAACGCACCTAAAAATGGGTGAGAATGTTAACCACCTGTTTTGTTCATGAGAAGATCTGGTTACTCCTTTCCATACAGACGGCAAGTGCAAGAAGACAATATTACTGTTGAATGCATTATGTAACAAAAAGCTATTATTAAATGCTTTTAAATAGTATTTCCTTAGAGTGTTATTTGGCGTAAAGTTATTCCATGCATAATAGTGATTTTCTATTAATTTCTCTTCGTTTAAATCAGTAAAATATGCTAATAATAAATGTATATCATGGCAAACGTATAAAAAAAAGAAAAATAAAGAATAAGTTTTAAAAACAAGAAAGAAAAAATGGAGTGTCAAGCATATATTATGAAACACTTTCCGACACATCCAGAATAATGTAACAAAACTGCACCATTTAATAAGTAAAATTGCTATAATTCAAACATATGGAAACGCATAGCACATTTGAAAACACAAATTTCAGCTGTCCCCCATCTACAATCGGAAAATTATCCGAATTCTTTGAGCAGCCCTGTATATGTTAAATAGATTTGTATCTATTAACTACATGCATGCAAAAATTTATAATTCAGTTAAGAAATGCATATACCTCTGTTGAAAATTCCCCTTCAGCAATTTCCGCTAATAAGGATATTGGTACGTAAATTGTTTTGTGAAGCCCTGTATATGAGGTATAGAATTTATATACAACGAGTTAAATGCAACAAATTCTTTAAATTTTAAAGCGCATGCCGAATTTTAAAACGCACCTCCAGCAATAATTACTCAAAGACAGTATTGTAACCGATTTCTTTTGTATGTCCCTGTAAATGAACGAAAACTGTTATGAATGCTCTATTCTATCGTAATCATCTTGTAGCGAAATTCAGTGATTTATATCAGTTTCAATACATTTGAAATAGTGTGATCTCATTAAAATACTTTGGAAACGATTTTCCCCATAAAGCACAATGTAATGGAATTCTTTTGAGTGCCCCTGTAAATGAACTATTAATCCCACGTACTTCATATACAATACCAAACATGCTTTAGTGACCCTAAATAACGTTTGTCAATTGCAGGAGAATCCGAGAATATTTACGGGAGTTAGAGCGTGGACACGACGGACAGACAAACCGAATGCATAAGCACTTTTCAACTTCATTCGAAAGTGTTAATAAAAGAATTTTTAGACACTAATAATGAGATCATTGGGAAGGGGTGGGTGTACGAGGAATGATAACGCATGATACCGTAAGGGGGGGGGGGGGAGGGGGTCCAAAATTGTTAAGAAATTGATAACGTTATATATGTACAGCCCCTAACTGCTGTTCAATCTGAAAGAAAGACCGTCGAATTCATTTCCATTACGTGTTAAATTCACCATCCATTAAATCTAGTAGTGAATTTTTATATCTTAATTCAAGAATCGCCTGAGTGGTAGCTATGATATAAACTAGCTTCTCTTGTGCCCAGAAATGTGGGAGATGGCACGGGATGAGTTTCCTCATGTGAAGCCGCCGCCTGCCCGCAATCGCCCAAGGATGCACACCGCCCAGCGCATGTCATGCACCCTGCGCCCAAACGTTGATGTCGTAGACCCCATCCAGCCCGAAGAACCAGATGGTTCCTTCGCTTGGTCCCCTTTACGATTCACCCCAGCGACCCACAAGAACCAAACACCTATGAAGGAGTCGAGCCCGAGAGCCTATGCCGAGGATTCCCGCAGGGGGGTTACTATATGGAATCCTTTCAAGGTGGTAGGTATGATATTAAAAACGACTTTATTATCAGATTTTGTAGAAAAAAAAATATGATTGTGTCATACTAGCGCAATTTTCGTTGACTTTTCATTACGTAATACGATAGGCCAAAGTCTCAATTAATAACTTCATAATTTCTCCTTTAAATTGCATGTTACTAATCACTATAGGAATAAAATTTATTTTTTCAATAATTTGAAAAGTTGATATTAAACTTTATCTAAAAATAATATTTGTTTTAGGAGTTGGGCCAGCCAATATAAGATTGATTAATTATTGCAATTATTTTTGTTAATTTTTTATAAATTCATTTAATCAGTTCTTTTAAGCATTTTCATTCGTCGAATTTGACGAGGTTTCAACTCGTTGTTTCTAATCTATGCGCGTAAATTGCTATTTTGTTGCGTCCGCCTAACATAAAAGTGCCAATAAACAAGATAAAATAAAACACAAATTTAACATATTGTAAACGAATAATTTCAATTTTTACACTGCCGAATAGGAAAAAAATGTACTTTCAAATATAATTTGTTTGAAGACTGTATCTCCGTTTACTGACTATTTGTGTTTTTTAACATAATTTGTGAGCATGAAATAATTTTAAATCTGTGTCGCATGCAACCCGATTACGAAAGATAGACCCATTAGCACTTAAAACAATATAAACAGTTCAGTGTTTGTTTCTGGCCAATATTCCAGAATGAAATAAAAACTTCATCAATAAATAAATAATACAGTATATATAAAACACAAATTTAACAGACGTGTAATCGAACTTTGCACATAAACCGTAGAAAGTAAATACGAAAGTATCGCTTTTTTCAAATTTCAAAGCTTTGTTTGAATAAATTATTGGTATTTTCTATATAAAAATCTTTTCTGTGTTATTAATGGATAATCTAAAAATATACATTATATCTGAAAAATCTATTAGAAATAGAACAAAAATTGTTTCCGCCTATGTTCTGTAACTCGATATGTCCGGGGATCCCCTAGTACCTCTGATATTGGTAACAAATCTTTCACCAGAACGCAATTACACTAGACATAATGATTTTTATTCATACCTCAAAACTGTCAAATGTTCAGGTAACTATAATTGTAGTAAGAAAAGAGCGATTATCTGTAGCCGTAACTGTTGCTATTTTTTTTTCGAAAGGATAGCGAATTCCACATTTAATTAAAGTTTCAGAAAATAATTACCTTGTTGCATTAGTTTGAACAGTTCCGATGACGTCCTTATTGCTATGGTGATTGCAGGCAGAGGGAAAATATGCAAAGGAGTAAAAAATAAAAAGTAGCAATTGAAAAGAAAAAGGTTTTCGAGAAATTTAATTATTTAGAATGGGTAACTGGCTGTATTTAAAAGTTTCTAAATAGGGTTATGTCAGGACAGAATGTTTTGGTCAAGCTGCTCACGCAATGAAATGATTAAATTATTTAAAAATATTTTATTATTATTTAATATTTACTTTTTAGAGGCAGAGAAGATGTTATTATTTGCAACATGCTATTATTTGTATATATCACAGGGTGATTAAAAATAACGTGGCGAAAATGAAAGGACAAAGCAAACATACAAAAAGAACCAAAAATAACATTGGAACATGGGGTCGCAAACACCATGCGGAGCCGCTAGAAAGGTATGCAAATTATATGTAATGCAAGAAGAATAAACAAATATAATTCTACATCATTTTATTTATACTGTATTTCCACACATATTACACATTTATGACCAATACTACTACACTGCAGGATATGCTCAAAGGTTTTGCCAGGCACTTGGAGACACGCATTACAGCGACGTATCAGGTGTATCTTGGACACATCCATCTGAACAATTCCACCTACTAAGTCTTCTTGCCATAAAACAGGTGTTTCGTAAATAAGTCTTTTAAAAAATCACATAAGAAAAAATCAACTGGAAACAAATCTGATGATCGCGATAGACATGCGATTGGACCAATCCAACGCCTGGTAAAGGTGTCCTGCAAATGTGTTCTGACTTTAGCTGCTGCGTTGTGCTGAAATTATACACGTCAAGTCGCTCAATTTGCTCAACTCGTGTTTTAATGGAAACGCTCTCTAGCGGAACCGGATGGCGTTTGCGACCTCAAATTCCCATGTGATTTTTGGATTTTTGATTCTTTTTGTATGCCTGCTTTGCCCTTTCATTTTGGCCACTTTTTTAATCACCCTGTATATATATATATATATATATATATACAGTCGACGCTCGTTTTTACGATCTCGTAGGGAACACTAAAATAGTTCGTAAAATAGAAAGTTCGTAAAATAGAAAACACCAAAAATGATATGAATACGTACATTATTTTTGTCTATTTTTATCAAACTGCCCTCTCTTCACAAATGAAGCAGTATTTCAAGATTATTTATTATTTAATAAATTTATACATGTATTTTTAAATATACAAGAAATAAATGCAAATTTATGCACAAAAAATAATTTTAGTACACAGAAACATACGTTACTATGCCTTAAAAACATTACATATGAAAATATAGACTGGATTAGTACTTAATAGGTGAAAATACATAGATGAAAACATAAATAATAAATTAGGAATGGAAATAATCACTTACCTTTTTTTTAAAAAATCACATTTTGGAAAATATATATTTCCATTTTATCTATGCTTGAAAACCTTTCACAGTTATCCCACAGTTTTTCCCTTCAAAAAAGTGCGTTAGTCCTTACAACCACTACTTGAATTTGTTGCTATGCCCCCTCCCTCCGAAAGAGATTGGGGAAAACAACACATTCTTAGAATGCATCTGATGTCTCATTGTACTTGTAGAGAGTTTAATTGACGTGACACTGCGTTCCGATATTTAAAAAAAAAAAAAAAAAATTGCAGAAGTATCAAAACTGAGTTCGCAAAAAAGAGATTTTCATAATCCGTAGTTCGTAAATGGGAGCGAAAAATTACATTGTTTCTATGGGAGTGTATTCGGGACCACTCTATAGTTCGTAAAATCGCAAGTGTTCGTGAAAAAGAGGTTCGTAAAAACGAACGTCTACTGTATATATAATACGCTAAGGTGACGATTTCGGCTCCGACCACTCCGACTCATACTCCAGAAAAGCAACTCATCGCGGCGATATTAGGCATAAGTATTCAAGCGGCTGTAAGTTTTCCGGTTGTTCAACTAATGAAAATATACACATAATCTGCTTTGTATCATATCTATTCTTCGTATCATATCTATTCTTCGTATCATATCTATTCTATCTATTTTCTCTAAAACCTTCAAAAACTATCCAATTATAATGCTTTAAATTATAAATTAAAAATACCGGAGAACCAGGTACTATAAACAACCGTTAATTAGATGTAAACAAACGAAGACTGTTGCCATTTAGATCTACGAATTCTAAATTTAGAAGGAGAAGCAAATGAATGACTCTTACAGCGTTTCATAAAAAAAATACAGGTTAACATCTGATTCTGCTATTAAAATATTTGTAAAAGCATATTAAAAGCCTTTAAATATTTTGAAATGCGTTTTTCACTTTTTCATACCAACTTATGATTTTGTGAAAAATGGAGTTAATTGTCCGGAAGTACAATCTGTATTCGCTACACTAGCGCTCTCGGCCTGAGCTTTACAGAAAATTCCGTCTATTTCTAAACATTGTTTTGGCGTCATTCGTCGGCAGTCAATATGAATGAAAAATTTTTTGATTGAAATTTGAGTTTCTTTTAAGAAAAAAAAATGCAGGACTTAATGAAGTAATTCGAGATCAATTTTTAAAAGATTCGTTTATATAATTTTAAAATTTCATTCAATATACATAAAATAAATATTATTATTATTATTTCTTTGATAGAATTTTAATTTAGTTTTATTAATTTTAAAGAGCTTAACATTTATCCGCTTAATTTTTTTTAAAAGTTTGTTTGCATTAACAATGAGTCCCCCCCCCCCTAGAAGTAATTGAAAGATTATTAGATCGATGTTATCATGATTGCGTTAGTATGGCCGAAAATTATTTTTTTCACTTGATAAATTATATTTTTATTTTCACTCCAAAGTTTTGTTCAAATGTTATTTTAAAAATCGAGATTTTGTCTGCATTGATATAATTAATATATGTAGTACATAACAGGGTATTGTATTATTCCTTACGTATTAATTACATTTGATATGAAACATAAATTTTACTTACAATTCCACCTAATGTTAAATAGTTATAAGCTAATTTTTAAATAGTTATAAGCTAAGTTCTTAAAAATCGATAAAATTAAATTAAAATTTTACGAAAGAAATAATGATAATTGGTAAATTTTGGTTTTATGTATACCGAATAAAATTTTAAAGTTATATAGCTGAAGCTTTTAAAAATTTATCTTGAATTAAATCAATGCGTCCTGCATATTTTCGATAAAAAACTACAATTTTAACAAAAAGTTCCTTATAACAACATGTATGATAATGTATAATATTAAAAACATGTATAATATTAAACATGTATTAATAACATGTATAATATTAAAAAGTTCCTTTGTTTATGAAACGCAAACGTAAAGCTCCTTAGATGTGTAATCCCACAGAGTTCTAATACAATATCTCTATATCCGTTCCTTGATCCATCCCTAATGGAAATCGATATATTGGGCCATTCATTATTGAGATTGATGCATTTTTATAAAAATAATATATATTTAAAAAAAAAAACATTAGCACATTGAATATTTAATTTTAATGTTTTCTGAAATCTTCAGAAATTGCGTTTCACTTTGCTAATTTTTATCATTGTTGCAATAAATACTGATGTTTGTTTTGTCCAATTGTTGAACTCTTTCCGAAATTTAATATTGAGTAAAAAAATATCCTTATCATTTGTACTTTCAGAAATCCTTTGTCATTTTTAAAATGTACTTTTCTACAATACAAATCCTTCAATAATAAAATCTTCATTCCGTTTGTTTGTGTGAAGTCTTATGAAAATGAAACGCAGATCATTCAATTTTTCATTCAGATTCCGTCATTTTTGATGGTGTTATATACTAGTACACACACACACACACACACACACACACACACATATATATATATAAGTTAAACCATGATAAACCATTATAAACGAATACGAATTATCATCAAGAATTGTGAATATACGAATTATAAATGAATTTTTATGCAACTTAAAAATGATGTATTAACCTTTATAAAATTCTTTGAGACAGATCATCATAACAAGTGATACAACGAATTGAAAATATAGTAAACATTGTAAAAATGTAAATATTTGTGGAACCAAGTAGAATCCTCAAACACAAATTAACTTAAGTTCCAGAAATATCATGTATAGTTTCATCCTTGCATAAGCAAAAACAAGCTAAGAAATGCAAAATTTGTTCCACCGTACACAATAAATCCAGAAAAAACATATAAAAATGAAATTATTAAATTGAATTAAAAATAGAAGCATGGTACCAATTGAAGATCCAACCATGATACAATAAATGATGCAACATGTTGAAAGGTTATAAGAAATGATCTGCGCATGTTATCAAAGATATTTAAGTAAAATACTATCAGTACAAAAAAAGAGCTAAGATAAACAGTGTAATAATATTGAAATAGATTAAATTCAGTATTTTTACTAATGGGTCAAAAATAGTGCTGCCCCCTATCATTATATAATACATTTAAAGATCACTTCCAAAGTTTATTTTTAGGAAAGAGATGGGGAAATAAAAATTAATTAATAAATTATATATATATATATATATATATATATATATATATATACGATTATCTTATTGCATTATTTTGAACTCTTCGAAACTATCGTTATTGAGAATTCATCGAGCTTAAATAACTTAAATTCAAGCCAGAGCAGAGTAAACGCAGTGTAGACAGTCATTGCCAGCTGATTGTATACTGAAGACACGTCGAACTTTTTATAATTTTATTTAAAATCACTAAAACAAACATCATTACTTCGATGTCGAAAAACTTAAGACATTAAATATTTAACGACATGCTCTTAAACGGCTTAAACTTACATAATCCATTTTAAAAGGGAAAAAACAGAGCCACCTCATACAGCACGACCACACAATATATACATTCAGTTAAACCATTACGTCATACCACACATTTGCCGAAAATTTTGCATAAAACAAGATGCTGTAAATAAACAGTAACAGAAGAAAAACTCCCTGCATTCAGACGTACACGAAGACTTCGCAGAATGCGAGGTGACTGACTAAAAGAGCTGGAAAACCGGCAATGTGTGGATGCAAACGATTTTTGCTCGTAGCTCGGGACAAGGTATTGGCAGGAGGATTAAAAATAAGTTAAACACCCTTAACTTTCGAAAAACTCGCATACCTGCCTGTCAGTTATTACTGTAGTGACTGCGGACAAAGGGGAAATATGTCACTAAGGAGTGAAAAAAAGAGGATAGCATATGAGGAAGAAAAGTTTATTACAGCAATTTAATTAACAAAAAAGTCCTTCCGGCCAGTGCCGGGAGGAAGAGGTAGCTTTCATATTCCTTATTTTAAAAAAGCCAACATATTATTATTCAAACACACGAAGCTCAATTAAGTGGAAACCGAATGTAGGAGATTCAATACTAATTTTATCAATACTAAATCATTATGAATGAGAATTTCGCAAAATTAGTCAGCTTTATCCAAGCTGCTTTTATTTAAACTAACTTATATTTGGCTGCCAAATTCGGCGATTTCTTAAAGTTCCTGCCATTTTAAGACAACATGGTGGATGAGGCTAATCTGTGAACTTGGTCGAGACCTTAGTAATGGCTGTGCACATGCTCACTCACATCGGAATCGGTTGATACATACGAGTGCTGTCGCATGCAAAATATCAGATTTTCCAAATATCACCCACGTTAGAAATTGAAACTGCTATATCTGAGCCATTTTTTAAGATAAAGACAAACAAAAAATGCTCCTGAATCCTTATATCAAGATCAAATACTTAAGAAAGAAACCTTTTTCAATTTCTAATTTTTTTGCACCTCACTTTAAATATATATATTTTTTAATTTAATGGCCGCCATTTTGAAACAAGATGGCTGATGAAGCTGGCCAGCGAACTTGGTCGAGATATTGATGTATACTATCCACATGCCTTCTTCCATCGAAATAGGCGAATACGTGTGGTATCGCGAGACAAATACAAGATCGTTTCAAAGTGTTAGTCATGATAGAAATTCAAAGTGCTATAATTCAACCACTTTTTAAGATATAAACAAAAGAACAAATTTTCAGAAACAAAAACTGCTCCAGAATCTTTGTATCAAGGCCAAACACATAAAAAAAATCTTTTTCATTTTCCAATTTTTTAATACCTCATTTTAAATTTTAAATTACATTTTTTTTTTAAATGGCAACCCTATTGAAACAAGATGGTGAATGAAGCTGGCCAACAAACTCGGTCGAAACATTGGTATGTACTATGTACAGACCAAGTTACATTCAAATCGGTTCATAAATACGCCTGTTATCGCGTGAAAAAAATCAGGGCGTTTCAAAATGTCAGCCACGCTAGAAATTCAAAATGCTATAACTCAGCCATTTTTTAAGATATAGACGAAACAAAAACTGCTCCCGAATCTTTTTATCGAAATCAAATACATAATAAAAAAATATTTTTTTCATTTTTCAATTTTTTGGTACCACATTTCAAATTTAAATTTTTCTTAAAATTTTAAATGGCCGCCATTTTTAAACAAAATGGCGGATGAAGCTGGCCAACGAACTCGGTCGAGACATTGGTCTGCACTATGTATAAACGAAGTTACATCCAAATCGGTTCATAAATACGCCTTTTATCGCGTGTTAAAATTCAGGACGTTTCAAAATATCAGCTTCGCTAGAAATTCAAAATGCTATAACTCAGCCATTTTTTAAGATATAGACGAAACAAAAACTGCTACGGAGTCTTTGTATACAGGTCAAATATATAAGAAAAAAATATTTTTCCATTTTCAATTTTTTGGTACCACATTTTAAATTTTAAATTTTTTTAAAATTTTTAAATGGCCGCCATTTTGAAACAAAATGGCGGATGAAGTTGGCCAACGAACTCGGTCGAGACATTGGTATGTACTATGTACACACCGAATTACATCCAAATCGGTTCATAAATACGAGAGTTACAGTGTGACATAGGTCAGATATATATATATATATATATTGATATATATATCAATTTTGAACGGAGGGTGGTTTCGGGATCTGTGGGTCATGATCGATGAAAATATACCAAAATTTTTTGAAATCGCTTTCCTCCGAACGGCTGCAATAGGTAGCTTTTTGTAAAGAAATCTACCTAAATGTCTAACAGACAGTATTTAAAAGTTTTAAAAAACAGTTATGCGTAAACAGAATACACAGTACGTAAAAAAAAAAAAAAAAAAAAAAAAAAAAATAGAATGATGGCCAGGACGCCAAATCTAAAAGTCGCAGGATAAATCACTAAGTTCTAAGATTAATAAAAGAGTTCAATATTAACGGGAAAATGAAAATCATAAGTTTACTAAATGGTGTATACAATTTTTAGGTAGCTTTCATTACAAAACGCTACCTATTGCAGCCGTTCGGAGGAAAGCGATTTCAAAAAAATTTGGTATATTTTCATCGATCATGACCCCTAGACCCCGAAACCACCCTCCGTTCAAAATTGATATATATATATATATATGACATATGTCACCCTGTAACTCTCGTAATTATGAGCCGATTTCGATGTAATTCGGTGTGTACATAGTACATACCAATGTCTCGACCGAGTTCGTTGGCCAGCTTGATCCGCCGTTTTGTTTCAAAATGGCGGCCATTTAAACATTTCTTTAAAAATTAAAATTTTAAATGTGGTACCAAAAAATTAAAAATGGAAAAATATTTTTTTCTTATGTATTTGACCTTTATACAAAGATTCTGGAGCAGTTTTTGTTTCGTCTATATCTTAAAAAATGGCTGAGTTATAGCGTTTTGAATTTCTAGCGTGGCTGACATTTTGAAACGTCCTGAATTTTGTCAGGCGATAAAAGGCATATTTATGAACCGATTTCGATGTAATTCGGTGTGTACATAGTACATACCAATGTCTCGACCGAGTTCGTTCGCCAGCTTCATTCGCCATTTTGTTTCAAAATGGCGGCCATTTAAAATTTTTAAAAAAATTTAAAATTTGAAATGTGGTACCAAAAAATTGAAAATGGAAAAATATTTTTTTCTTATGTATTTGACCTTTATACAAAGATTTCAGAGCAGTTTTTGTTTCGTCTATATCTTAACAAATGGCTGAGTTGCAGCATTTTGAATTTCTAGCATGGCTGACATTTTGAAACGTCCTGAATTTTGTCACGCGATAAAAGGCGTATTTATGAACCGATTTGGATGTAACTTCGTTTATACATAGTATATACCAATGTCTCGACCGAGTTTGTTGGCCAGCTTCATCCGCCATCTTGTTTCAAAATGGCGGCCATTTAAAAAAATTAAAAAATTAAAAAATTAAAATGAGATACCAAAAAATTGGAAAATGAAAAAGATTTTTTTCGTATGTGTTTGACCTTAATACAAAGATTCCGGAACAGTTTTTGTTTCGTCTATATCTAAAAAAATGGCTCAGTAATAGCATTTTGAATTTCTATTGTGGCTGACATTTTAAAACGACCTGATTTTTGTCACGCGATAACAGGCGTATTTATGAACCGATTTGGATGTAACTTTGTCCGTACATAGTACATACCAATGTCTCGACCGAGTTCGTTGGCCAGCTTCATTCGCCATCTTGTTTCAAAAGGGTTGCCATTTAAAAAAATAAATTTAAAATTTAAAATGAGGTATTAAAAAATTGGAAAATGAAAAAGATTTTTTTTATGTGTTTGGCCTTGATACAAAGATTCCGGAGCAGTTTTTGTTTCTGAAAATTTGTTCTTTTGCTTATATCTTAAAAAATGGTTGAATTATAGCACTTTGAATTTCTAGCATGGCTAACATTTTGAAACGATCTTGTATTTGTCACACGATAACACACGTATTCGCCTATTTCGATGTAAGAAGGCATGTGGATAGTATACATCAATGCCTCGACGAAGTTCACTGGCAAGATTCATCAGCCATCTTGTTTCAAAATGGCGGCCATTAAATTAAATATATATATATATATATTTAAAGTGAGGTGCAAAAAAATTAGAAATTGAAAAAGGTTTCTTTCTTAAGTATTTGACCTTGATATAAGGATTCAGGAGAATTTTTTGTTTGTCTTTACCTTAAAAAATGGCTCAGTATAGCAGTTTCAATTTCTATTGTGGGCGACATTTTGAAAAATCTGATATTTTGCATGTGACAGCACTCGTATATATCAACCGGTTCCGATGTGAGTGAGCATGTGCACAGCAATTACTAAGGTCTCAATCAAGTTCACTGGTTAGCCTCATCCACCATGTTGTCTTAAAATGGCAGGCACTTTAAGAAATCGCCGAATTTGGCAGCCAAATATAAGTTACTTTAAAGAAAAGCAGCTTGGATAAAGCTGACTAATTTCGCGAAATTCTCATTCATTATATTGATAAAAATTAGTATTGAATCTCCTATATTCGGTTTCCACTAAATTGAGCTTCGTGTGTTTGAATGATATGAGTTGGCTTTTTTAAAATAAGGAATATGAAAGCTACCCCTTCCTCCCGGCACTGGCCGGAAGGACTTTTTTAAATTAAAAACTAAACAAACATTAAAATAAAATTATAACAGTCGACGTTTCGGCCATCTTCTATGACCCTCTTCAGAAAAGGGTTCTTACATTGCTTTTGAAGAACAAAGTTAAAATTCTGCCCTACCTTAAAAGTATTCTGCAAATTTTCCCCATCTAATATAATTTTAAAACACTAGTTTATTTTTTCTTTCTTGTCTTCAGAATATTCCAATCATTCATTTTAAACTTACTTAAAATTTCATCTACATTAATATTTAATTTCCTTTTTCAAAATCTCACTTAAAAACACTTTTACGTATTATTATTTTAGTTTCAAGGACTTTTTATTTTTATTTCAATCATAAATGCCTATATGAATTCTACTAAAATTATTTGTTCTGCAAATCTCATTTTAATTTACCATTTTTTTTTTTTTTCTGTATTCTAAAAACTTTTAGCGCGCTTTATCGGAAATACCTCATTATGGTTTTTTTTCCTACGCAGCCAGATAATATAGACCTTTTTTTTTTCTTTTTTTTTAACGCTTTCTCATTCTCCAAATGTAGTTTCTGCATTGCAGTAAAAATCGCATGCAGCATCTATTATTCTGCACGAACTTCGGAACTAGATTTTTCTGTGTTTCCATGTGCTAATAAATTCGCAGAGTTTTGGAAGTGAAACGTCATTTTGCTGGATCGTATAAATTAATATTTTTATGTTTAATAACGAGGTTTTAAACTGTGAAGGTTTTTCCTTGAGAGCGCCCCAGCTAAAATGTTGATTAAATAAAGGTATTTCGCCGATGAAGAGTTGTGTTTATATTCCATGCTGGGAAAACCTTTTGTATTGATTATTCTGATTCTTCATAATATTAAGGCTGCCATCATGTGAAAGCTACAAATTGATCCATAAATCGGTGGGTGCTGTGGTTTACTCTTCGATTTGAATATGGTGTAACTGCTGTGAGTGATTCATATCTCAATATTATGCATTTGGGATATAAAAATAAAATCTGTTATATTGGGATCTGGCTGCAGTTGTTGCGAAGAGAGTGAAGGAGTATTCTACGATAAAGATCAGCTCTAAAATGATGACCAGCAGTATAGATTATACTACACATATTTATATATATTCTTATTTTGTACATTTAATTTCATTTAATTCTATAACCATAGAAGTTCAAACTTTTTTTAATTAAGGTGATCGTGGACTTTTATTTTAGGCAATAATCGATCCAAAAATTGACATTTTGTTTTGTGTATATTATTGTTCTCCTTTTTGTACTACGTCATTCGTGGAAAACCGCATGCAAAATACGATTATTTTACGCAAAGTTACAAGAGTTTTAATTTGGTTCACAAACAAATTTTTGGCCTTTTAATATACTTTAAATCTGTTTTTCTCAATACTCATGTTTCAGCTTTTTTTAAATTCTTTAAATGCTCCTTGCTACTTAATTTTTTATCAAAATTCATGAAACTGATAAGGTTCTAACATTCTAACATTGCTTAAAAAGAAACTGTTTATGCATTTTAAAATTAGACTTCATTAAAACAACTAAATTCGATTTTTAACTTATTATAAGGCAGAATTTGATGAAAATCGATATTGAATTCAGAAAAATATCTCTAAAAATTAAATATTTAAGGGATTACAAAATCGATACACAGATTTATTTGTAATAGAGTTTTACGTGATTAAAATTCAAAATCGAGGAAATATCTAAAAATTAAGACGCAAGGAGCATTTTAAAATTTCGTTTTAAAATTTTAATTTTTTTTAAAGACATTAAAATTATAATAAGATTGGAAATTTCTTTTAAGATGTTCTATATACTTATGGTGAAATGTCTATTTGCACAAAATTTCAAATCTCTAATGGAAATTAAAAGAAAATTTTTTGAACTTCCACCGTCTCCTTAAAGACAACTTAGAAAATGTAATTATGTTCGTTTCTAGAAAGCATGTTTAGTTATTCAATTAAAAACACTTTTTGGTTAAATACCATGTCCTTAAACAGTTTTTACTATTTTATCTAAAAATACCCTAAGGTAAATAGGATTTCGATTTATACATATATATATATGTGTGTGTGTATTTAAAAATTAAACGATTAGTTTAATAAACCTTCCATTTTGAAAGACTAGTTGCAGCCAATCTAATTAAATATTATCCATAACTCCTACAAATCATTTTGATTTAATTACAAAGAAACAGATTTCATTTTCAGATTTTAACACAAGAAAGAATAAAGCATTAAAATTATTTTTAAAACTTTTAGCAAGTTATTCGCCCTGAAATTGTATTTGAACTTATTTGTATCTGAGGTTTTTTTTTGTTTTTCCTAAGCAGTTTTCCTGCAAATGAGTAGGCGAATCTATGAAACCAAATTAATTAATGCTCCGAACTCAAGCTGTCAAGGAAATCATTTTGCGTTCTTTTATTTACGTCATAGAGTTGCCATAGTAATGTATTGCAACAAGCTTTTTCCAAAAACCAGTTGCTTGGGGGGGGGGGGGGGGGAAGAATATTTAAAAAAAACAGAGAGAAATGTTAATAAAACATTCTTGCTTTGAGTACGTTCGTTAAAGCAATTTCTTTTCTCCTCTAGCCAGAAAGGAAATCTAGTTTCAAAATATTTTTCTATGTCAGTTTAGGTCACCTTTAATATTTTATTTAAAGTTTGGCGGTTTTTCTTTTATATGAAAAAAAAAACAAGAGCATAAAATCGTGCATGAAGCATAAGATTATGAAACTATTTCCAGTACATTCAGAATACTGTAACAGAACTTCATAGTATATTATGGACGTTCGTTAAAGCAATTTCTTTTCTCTTCTAGCCAGAAAGGAAACCCAATTTCAAAATACTTTTCTATGTCAGTTTAGGTCACCTTTAATATTTTATTTAAGGTTTGGCGGGGTTTCTTTATATGAAAAAAAAACAAACAAACAAAAAAAACAAGAGCGAAAATCGTGCATGAAGCATAAGATTATGAAACTATTTCCAGTACATTCAGAATACTGTAACAGAACTTCATAGTATAATATGGTGAAAGATGATGTCTAAGTTAACAGTTTGGAAAAACACATTTGAAAACCCAATTGCAGCTATTACTGTCAATATCCGGGAAAATATCCGAATTCTTTTGTGGAGCCATGTACCAGATCTATAGATTTGTATAAATCTACCCTATATATATAAAATCCTAATGAAACAAATTTATGAAACGCCTGATTATGTTTCCCAGCTATTCCTCCTAAAATGTGAAACCTTTCGCGGGGAAATTAGCACCAATTATCCGTTTTGATCCGCGTATATCAAAAATGGTACTGGAATTTTTAAATTTTAATTAGTTTTAGAGATGTTAGTTTTTTTCTGATTTTAATAATATTTCTGTAATGATGGCCACTAAATGACTCCATTTTTGTGGGAAAAAAGGGAGGAAAGGGAAAAATATAGTATTATTAGATTTCTTTTTTCTTTTTGTCGTTTTCAAATTGAAACTGAAATTTTCTTTTATTTCAATCAAATTTGAAGACAATATTGTTATTAAATCATGTTTTTCAGGAAAATTTGAGAAAGTAATTCATTAAATAATAATAATATTATTAAATAAATTATAGTTTCTTATTTATTTTAATCAAAATTTTCTCATTTCAAGAGATTTTTTTTTTTCATCTTTTAGAAAAGATTTTAAATTGTTGTCAATTGTAAAAATAGTGCAAAGAATAATATTTCCTTATGATTAAAAATTTATATACACGTGACTATTAAAAACAGAAAAAACTTTAAAATTAGAATTAAATTATTGCGTTTTAAAAGCAGGAAAATATTGAAAATTACGTCATAATAATTGTATTTACACATGTCTATTAAAAGAGAAAGAAAACTTTAAAACAACAAATTCATAGCAAAGCAGTAAATGGCAGTTAAAAGCAGTAAATGGGGGAAATTACTTCATATTTAAAATGTCCAAATAATAATACTGCCAAACAGTTTAAATTAAAAAAATATATTTACGAGACATTTATTTCATATTTCGAGATGATTTTTCTAAACTTTTGTTGCCATTTCTGAGGGAACGCAAATAATAATATTTCCTTTCTAACAAGAAAAGTACTGTCACGTGAATATTAAAAAGAGAAAGAACACTTTAACATGATAAAGTCATTAATATGCGTTAAAAGCAGTAAATGGGAGAAATTACGTCATACAGGGTGGTTCAGAACTATATGTCAAAAATGTAAAGGCAGGTAGTGGGGCCCTAAATAAGCAGATTTCGTATAGGGATGTGGGTGCAGAAATGTAGCGTTGAGGCAGTAGAGGGTGCTGTTGAGTTAGGCGGATGAAAGCATTTCGCTGACTTGAATCATCATTCTCCGCTCGGATTTTGAGCAACATGCGTCGTTACACCAATCTGGAGCTTATCGACATGTATTTCATGTATGGGGCTGCACAAGGAAATGGAGCGGTTGCTCAAAGGATATACAATGTACATGGAACGATTCCAAGGTAGGAATTTGCTGGATCTCCAAACATTTGAGAGTCTTCATCGAGAGTTGTGCGCGAGTAGACCATTTTATGCTTTGAAGCGTGATACGGACATTGAAATATAGCGCAGAATCCATGTAGTGGAAGAAGCAGTATTACGCAGGGTAGAGGATAGTCCTTCGACAAGCCCGAGAACTGATGGACGTGGGTTGGGTGTAAGCCATTTCCTTGCATAGCCCCATACATGAAATGCATGTCAGTAAACTCCGTGTCGGTGTAACAATACATGTTGCTCGAAATGTGTGCGGGAAATGACGATTCAAGTCAGAGAAGCGCTTTCATCGGCCTAACTCATCAGAGCTCTCTGCTGCCTTAACCTAAATTTCCACACCCACATTCCTATACGAAATCTGTTTATTTATGTCCCCTCTACCTGCCTTTACATTTTTGACATATAGCTCTGAAACCCCCAGTATTTAAAATGGCCAAATAATAATATTGACAAACAGTTAAAAATTAAAAATATATTTATGCGAGACATTTATTTTATATTTCGAGATGATCTTTTCAACTAATGTTGCCAATTCTAAGACAGCGCAAATAATCATGTTTCCTTTCTAAAAACAAAAGCATTTTCATGTGAATGTTAAAAGGCGAAAGAAAATTTTATGCAAATTATCTCAGATTTAAAATGATACATTTAAAATGTCTGATTTAAAACAATCTTTTTAGAGAATTGTTAAAACATACAGAGAAGGCAAAGACTATGTTTACTTAATTCATTTTATACTAGCTTATTTTCAACCGTTTAACAGATCTGGTTGAATCAAACACAAAAACAGTCATTGGATGTCTTAACAGCAGCTGATTCAGCCTTAAAATGTCCAATCAAAGAGAAATGAATGGAAATCCGTTTAAAGAGACATTGCCACTGGTTTTTAAATTATAATTCAATCCTCTGTAATCTTTTTGAAACTAATCGAATTAGCGTGTTTTTATAATTTGCGGTGCCTGAGCAGGGAGTTGGAGAGCGTAGCTCGCACGGGACAGAGTATAGTATATATATATATATAAATATATATTACACAGTATTCTAAAATTTACTTCTGTTAGGAAATGTATAACACAATCCAAAATTTATAGAATTTATATGCTCCAAGTAATATGCGAAAAGTTCGCTAAATTTGAAGTACGCAACTTTTATTCTAAAGCTATTCTGAAAAACATATCCGAATTATACTTGCACGTTTATAAATTTTTTTTTTTAAAGGCTAAATCCACACTATGTAAAATGAAGCAATGCCAAATTATATATCATCCACAAGGTTCATTTTAAGTGCATATTTATTTATTGTTTAATAAACACTGTACTCGTTTATCGTATAGTAGAACTTTTAAAAAGAGTTCAAGATCATGTTCTTAAATAGTTTTTTTTTCTTTTTTTAGTTAGGAGGTTCTGTCCTTTACGAGTTACACTCGTAAAAATTACTCGCCACGTGTAAATAAATTTTTTATTTGAAGGAAATGCTACTGTTTGCGCTGTTTTTACAATTGGCAACAATTTAAAATAATAATCTTTTCTAAAATATGTTACAAATATCTCTCGAAAGGCTGAAAATGTGAATTTAAAATGGAAATAAACCCTGAAAAAAATGTCAAATTAAAAAATTAATTGCAGTATGTACAGTAGTGGGAAAAAAAATAAACACCCCCCCTAAAGACTTTATTTCCAATCGTTCGGTACCAGTAACTTTCTTCTGCGATAATTTGTTGAGGAGTTAGTAGGGGGTGTTTACTTTTTTTTTTCACGACTGTACACCAGAGGTTTCTAATGTATATCCTTAGAAAAAAATGATTAAATTCCCATGTATAGTTTTTGCTACTATAAAATGTTTTTAATAGAATGATTTCGGTCAACATTAAATTACATTAAAATAACATTAAATATCCTTTAAAAATAATTCTTTGATTTAAAAACAGTCTGCTTTAGCGTGTTACATTACTCTATAATACTACCAATTTTCATATTTTTGTGTGCAGTAGTTTTTTTTAATATTAGCGAAGAAAGACGCTAAGGTCACAAAAAATTCCTTTATTGCGTCGGTGGCAGCGTTAGTTATTTTTTCTTTTCTATTTTTAGTATAGAAAAATCATTTAAAAACAAAACTGTGTACCTTTTTTTTTTTTAACACAAGAAAGAACAAAATATTAAAATTCACATTTAAACAGTTAGGCTTTTACTCACGCTAAAATTATTTTCTGAACTTATTTTTAACTTTATTGCTATGCAGTTTGACTGCAAGTGAGCGGACGAATTTGCGGAACCAAATTAATTTTTTTCTCCAAATGCAAAGCTATCAATGGAAGCATGTTGCGCTCTTTTACTGACGTCATAGTCGCCATAGAGATGTGTTGCAACTAGTTTTTTCGAAAACGAGTTGCTTTGGGATAAAGAATTTATTTTTGAAAACTAATAGAAAGAAATGCGAAAAAAATATTACTTTGAATCTTGTAAAATTTGTTAAAGTAAAAGATTTTTTTTTTTCTACTGGAAGGAGAATCTTATTTCAAAGTATATTCATCAAAGTCACGTTTCTGTCGCCTTTAAGTTTTTATTTAATATTCCTTGAGGTTTTGCCGTATTCTTTTAAAATTATGAAAAGACAAATTGGAAATTGTACGTCAGACGTGGCAAATGAGGTGCGTTCGTACTATAACTAGTTTTATAAATATTCAGATCTTGGTGCCATAGCTGTTCCACTCTTATGCAAAACATACATGAATACAAAATTTACTACGATTATATATGTCGTAGGCTAATTGAGAAATTAGGCTATTCGCAAACAGCCTAGGCTCTTTGCAAAGAGCCGGGCTAATTGGAGAATCATCTTCCTTTTTCCAATTAGCCTGATATTTTCAGGCTTATTGCAAAGAGCCTAGAAAGTGTTAGGCTAATTTAAAAATGACCACTTAATATCCAAACAGGATGATTTTTTAGGCTTATCAACCCATAACCCGACCCGAAACCAGAAAATAAATTACAACAGACCGTACCCCGATCCGACCAAGACAAAATAATTTCAGTCTACATGCAACCCGACCCGAACCTGAAAGTTCCATTTGAAAAAACCCGAAGTAAATCTGAAAACCGACAAGAAATTCTAAAGCACCATAAACCGATTCGAGTAAGACAAAATAATTTCCGTGAACACGCAACCAGGCCCCAAACTAAAAATTGCATTAGAAAAAACCCGAAATCTGACATGAACCAGATGTGAACCCGACAAAAATATTCTAAAGAACTATAACCTGATCCGAGCAAGACAAAATGATTTCCGTGAACGTGCAACCCGATCCGAACCTAAAGTAATGTTTGAAAAATTCCGAAATATGACCCGAACCAATTATGATAACTGACGAAAATATTCTAAAGAATCATAACCCGATCCAAGCAAGACAAAATATTTTCCTTGTATACTCAACCCGAATTGAACCTAAAAATTTCACTTGAAAAAAACCTGAAATCTGACATGAACCAAATCTGAACCCTACAAAAATATTCCGAAGAACTATAACCGGATCCGAGCAAGACAAAATAATTTCCGTGAACACGCAGCCAGACCCGAATTTAAAAATTCTATTAGAAAAACCCCGAAATCTGACATGAACGAAATCTGAACCTGACAAAAATATTCTAAAGAAACATAACCCGATCCGAGCAAGACAAAATAATTTCCGTGGTCACACAACCCGATCCGAACCTGAAAATTTTGTTTGAAAAAAATCTGAAATATGACCCTAACCAAGTATGATAACCGACAAAAATATTCTAAAAAACCATAACTCGATCCGAGCAAGACTAAATAATTTCCTTGGACACGCAACCCGAACCGAACCTAAACATTTTATTTGAAAAAGAAACCTGAATTCTGACTTGAACCAAATCTGAACCCGACAAAAATATTCCGAAGAACCATAACCTGATCCGAGCAAGACAAAATAATTTCCATGAACAAGCAACTAGACCCGAACCTAAAAATTTAGTTTGAAAAAAACCCGAAATATGACCGTACCAAATATGATAACCGACAAAAATACTCCAAAAAACGATAACCGGATCCGAGCAAGACAAAATAATTTCCGTCGGCGTGCAACCCGATCAGAACTTGAAAGTTCTAATTTAATTTAACCCAAACAGTACCCGAAATAAAAATACATCAGGCCATACCCCGATACGAGCAAGGCAAATTAATTTCCGTTTACACGCAATACGACTAGAATCTGAAAATTCCATTTGAAGTCAACCTGAAACCCGACCAGAACCTGTTCTGAAAACGGCAAAATTATTTTAAAGAACCGTAACCCGATCCGAGCAAGACAAAGTTATTTCTGTAAACACGCAACCGAATCCGAAATTAAAAGTTCCATTTGAAGTCAACCAGTAAATTAACCACAACCAGGTTTCGGATTGAGTTCAATTAGAACTTTCAGGTTCGGATCGGGTTGCCGGTCGACGGAAATTATTTTGTCTTGCTCGCATCGGGTTATAATTCTTTGGAATGTTTTTGTCGGGTTAAGATTTTGTTCGGGTCATATTTCAGGTTTTTTTTCAAATGAAATTTTTAGGTTCGGTTTGGGTTGCGTGTGCAAGGAAATTATTTTGTCTTGCTCGCATCGGGTTATGGTTCTTTAGAATATTTTTGTCGGTTATCATATTTGGTTGGGGTTATATTTCGGATGTTTTTCAAACAAATTTTTTAGGTTCGGATCGGGTTGTTTGTCCACAGAAATTATTTTGTCTTGCTCGGATCGGGTTATGTTTCTTTGGGATATTGTTGTCGGGTTCAGATTTGGTTCATGTCAGATTTCGGGGGGTTTTCTAATAGAATTTTTAGGCTCGGTTTGAGTTGCATGTCCAAGGAAATTATTTTGTCTTGCTCGCATCGGGTTATGGTTCTTTAGAATATTTTTGTCGGTTATCATAATTGGTACGGGTCATATTTCGTGTTTTTTTTTCAAACTAAATTTTTAGGTTCGGGTCTGATTGCTTGTTCATGGAAACTATTTTGTCTTGCTCGGATCGGTTTATGTTTCGTTGGAATACTTTTGTCGGGTTCAGATTTGGTTCATGTTAGATTTCGGCTTTTTTCTAATGCAATTTTTAGGTTCGGGTCTCGTTGCGTGTTCACGGAAATTATTTTGTCTTACTCGGATCGGGTTATGGTGCTTTAGAATATTTTTGTCGGTTGTCAGATTTGGTTCGGGTCAGATTTGGGTTTTTTCAAATGGAAATTTCAGGTTCGGGTTGGATTGCATGTAGACTGAAATTATTTTGTCTTGCTCAGATCGGGGTACGGTCTGTTGTAATTTACTTTTCGGGTTCGGGTCGGGTTATGGGTTAATAAGCCTAAAACATCATCCCGATTGGATAGTAAGTGGTCATTTTTCAATTAGCCTAACGCTTTCTAGGCTCTTTCCAATAAGCCTGAAAAATGTCAGGCTAATTGAAAAAGGGAGATGATTCTCCAATTAGCCTGCAAACAGCCTAGTCTGTTTGCAAAGAGCCTGATTTCTCAATTAGCCTACGACATATATATTAAATTCAGCATTGAGGAAATAATAGGACTCCATCTTAAATAGGACGTAATCACCATGGCAACCTAGAATCATTAACTATCTTGGGATATCATTGAATTAATTATGCATGATATGATTTAATAGAATGAAGAAAACTTTTATTAATATATTTTTAAGTTTTGATTCGATTTTCATAAAATTTGTAATGACTCGACAAAATTCTGCAACGATTATATATATTAAATTTCAAATCATTAGGTTGTGGAGTTTTTGCGCTGTTATATCTGGACAGAAGGGCAGACAGACGGACGGGCCAGACGAAGACTATAGGTGCTACGCATTTATATAATTACGAACGCGCCTATAAATTATTCAAATTGCTATAACGCTTCTAGTGAACTTCACTTTTGAGGGGAAATGAATATAATGCCTTTGGATAAGTCTCATGTCTCCGTACACAGGGGACCCATTTCAAAACTTTCCTGGGGGAGAGGGTACAAGGATTTCTTTCACACTGCAAATAAGGGCGTCTTAAATTCAGACACATATGTGACTGAAAAAGTAATTCAAACACTTAAGTGTCTGAATATGGAATTTCAGACATCATAGGTGTCTGAAATTAAGACACTTAAGTGTCTTACTATATGATCATGGTATAAACACTGTAAACTGAAATGTCTGAAATTCAGACACATAAGTGTCTGAAACTGGAGTGTTCAATTTTCAGACATTTTAAAGTGTCTTATTTTTTAAGACACGTGTATGCGTCTGAATTTAAGACATTTCAAACGTCTGAATCGCATCCATTTTTGACCATTCTGGAAGTTCGGTAATAGGCAGTCAATTTTTCACTTTTTTTTGTAAGCTTTATACAGTATAAAAAAATCCGTTAAAATATGGAAATTATACTGGCAATTTACGTATTTTAATGCAAATTTTCTTTCTTAAATTCCAGAAAATTTACCATTTTTTGCATATTTCTGTATTTAAAATTTTCCATTTAAAAGGTAAAATATACTCTTTCAAGGACAAATCCATATATTTCGCAATCAGCATTTTCTAAACCCATGTATATTAGACATGATTTATTTATTTATATTCAAACCAGTGCATTGGTTGCATTCAAACCAGTGCATTGGGGGGGGGGGGAGCTAAGAAGGCTGAATCCCCTCCCAGACTAGACTAGATATTGTTATTTTTTTAATTATGAAAGAATATTATTATTATTTTTAATAGGTTTAAAAATAGGAATTTTTGAAAAGATATTAATTTTGTCACACAATTTTTTTTTCTTTTATAAATTTTATAATGAAATTCGAAATTATAGCATGTTTGAAATTTACTTAATTATGAATTAAAGACACAGTGTAACCTCTTGTTCACTTTAACCTTCATAATATTTTGCTAATTTAATAATAAAACTTTAAATTGTTTGATTGCAAACACACTTTAAAATTATCCAAATACAGAAACACACCAAAAAAATCGCAAAAATTAAGATATATTTTAGCACAGTATTTCATTATTTAACATCTTAAAAGCATTCAGAATTACACCCACTAAAACTTTTCAGAGCTGCCTCTGGCTGGTTACGACTTATCAGTGTTGAATTCAGGGGGTGGCCCGGGGGAGAGAAATTTCCCCTCGGAGCAAAGAGATGTCCCTCCGGAAAATTTGAGATTTTGTGTTTTCAATGGTCAAAAAGTGCAATCCCCCCCCCCCCACACACACACACACCGGAGTCTCAGAAATCCCTCCCGAAGAAATGTGTCTGAATTCAAGCTCCAGTCAGCAGAAAAATAAAAGTCAGGACCTGATCTGGCATGTCCCATCAAATCAAATGAGAGAAAGACCGGGCCAGATCTGAGCACATATACTCCTCTAAAATATGCCTCTTTAAATCGCAATCCTGGATAGAAAATGTCAAGTTTAATTACGAAAATTTCCCAAGAGAAAAATGACTTGAATACACCAAATTCAGTAGCGCCATCTAGTTTGAGTCGAACGTATTATTATTAGTGGAACATATTCTTATTAGAACGTGTTTTTGAAAAGTCGAACGTTTTTTTTTTTTTTTTTTTTTTTTTTTTTTTTTTGATTTATGGAATATTTCTGAAAATTCTTACTATGTAACTTTTTATCTAATGATTCAGTATCGATCTACTCCAGGTATGATTTCACCGTGATTTCAGGATTTCACCGTGGGAAAATTAGTTTCATCAAAAAATTTTACGCTGTATTTTGATCGAGGGAAAAAAGGAAGACAAAAAATTTGTCCGTAAACCAATGATTTTTATTATTTTTGCAGAAAAATTATACATAATATTTATAACTGAGAAATTTTGTTCAGAATATTTAGCATATAGGAGGAAGTAATGAGTCCAATTTCAAAAATGTTACCATATCATTCACTGATCAAACGAAAAAAAAAAAGAAGAAATAATCAAAGAAAACAGAACACTATATTCCTTCACACACTTTCATATACACATGCCTTCGCATTAAAATTAAACACAGGCTTTTGGCAATAAGAAATGCATTTATTTTTGAATGAAAAATTGATTTTATTTTTAAAGGTTTCCCTCCCCCCCCCCCACACACACACACAACTGAAACGGGACAAGACCGAATTAAATATGTATATATATAATATATATATATACATACGCACTGTTAAAACATTTTAATATTTCAAAAATAACGTGTCTTCTGATAAACAACAATATTTGTGTTCTGAAAATTTCTTCGATAGAAGTAAAAAAATTTTCTACTGGTTCTACATCGCATGAAATTAAAAAGCAAAATATTCAAAATTCTAGAGAGAAGATGTGTGAAATCTTTCAAAATTATAAGCAGATTGACAAAATATTTACAGTTTCCGTAAAATAAATTGGGAGTCACAAATAACTAACAATATTTGAACTTTCTAGCTGTGGAGGCGTAGCCGAGACGGATTATCGCATAGTCTACGGACCATAAGATCGTGAGTTCGTATCCCGCGATGGGTAAGTGTAATATTGCTGATGTTGTAAAATGAATTAGATGAGTGAATCATGTAAAATCTCTGAGACCTACTGAAATGTGGGTGAAATGTCCCTTCCTTGAGAGCATAATTTTTATTTTTTAAATATAGAAATTTCCAAAAAAAATTTAAATATTTCTGGTAATTGAAGAAAATTTCCACTAAAATACGTAAATTGTACTGGCGTTTTGATTGGCGGTACAGTTTTTATATTTTAAAGGATTTTTTTTCTGTGTATTAAGGCTCACCGAAAAAAAGGTGGAAAAATGCTTTTGCAGAGAAATTAAAGGTGGTCAAACATGGATGCAATTCAGACGTTTGAAGTGTCTTAAATTTAGACACATACAAGCGTCTTAAAAATTTAGACACTTTAAAATGTCTGAAAATTGAACACTCCGTTTCAGACACTTATGTGTCTGAATTTCAGACATTTCAGTTTACAGTGCAGGGGTTAGGGGACAAAAATTTTCTTTTGATCTTGTAATGTATGGCTGAGAAGCAAATGATACAGTTCTATTCACAAATATTAGTTTTAACAATAAAGAAAAATCATGCATCAAGCATAGATTATGAAATACTTTCCAACACTTCCAAAACTTCATCAAAACTTTGCCGTTTAACAATGCAAATAAGATATCCAAGAAAACATATAGCACGTTTGAAAATTGATTTCAATAATTACCGTCGGTAGCAGCTCTGTATATGATCCATAGATTTTAATATATTCTACGAAGTATGCTAAAATTTAGAATAATAAGAAACCTCATAACACAGCTAAAAATTCCCCCTCAGCAATTTCTATCAATCGACGGAAACGTACTTGAATTTTGTACAGCCTTGTATATTACCTATACATTTTACACACGTAATATATTAAGCTGAAATTTAATTTAGGCAAAAACACGCTTAAAACTACTGAAATCATACTTCCAAAACTTATCATACATAGGTGGGCATTGGGCATGTTTCCAGTTCTTTGCATTTCGCTGCTTATGATTTTATTTTTATTTTACAAACAACTTTTAGAATACTAAATATTGTTAGGCTTAAAAATGCATAACTCAAATTTTGAAGAAATGCACGCGCATTCTCAGGATTGGCTACGAATTATTTTTTGTTGCCCTGTATATGGCCTATAAAATTTATGCATACCGCGTAGCATGCAAACATCTATCTATATATATATATATATATATACACTATACAGGGTGTCCGGTCTCAACGGTGTCCAATGGCTAATTCCTAAACCGTTATTCATAAACATATAGTTCCTATTACAAAAATGTTTTAAATCAGGTAAAGAAATATTTTAAAAGCGATTTGGTTCAATAAAAACATTTCTTAAAAAATTACGAAATTTAAATTTTTATATGGTCCTCCGGTACTGTAAGTTATATTTAGTAAAATTTTCCTATTACACTAACAAGTAAGACAAAAAAAGTCCCATTCATATAATGCTAAAATTGAGTGAGTTATGAAACTTTAAAAATGCATGACTTATGCCACTTTTCTGCTCTGAAAACAAATGAGTTCGGCTTGGCTTTGAGGGATCACATACCAAGTGCGAAGATCTTATTTCATGTGTATCTGCGCTTTGAAAAAAATCGTACAAGTATTACGATTAAGATAAAATTTATTAAGTTTCAGATTGGCTAAAATAACATATGTTTTATTGTGTCAGGATTTGAGGCTGTTTCTTTTATGATTTCTTTTAACAAATATGTTGTTTTTTAAAGTTTTTATGTTACTTCAACGATCTTATGTATGTTTTTCCAGGTCAAAATTTTGTACTCGGACTTTAACTCACTTTTAAATATCCATCGAGATTACATTTTACATACTGGCGCACATCCAATAACAATCTAATATTATTATGATTTTCCGTGGTTACCATTTATACTTATTTTACAGGCTAACACAAAAAATTTCGAATAGATTACCGCCAAGAAGTTTAAGAAAAAGTTTTAGATTAGATAATACATGACTGCGATTGTTGATTTTTTTTTTAATTTTTATGTATTTTATAGCAGTGAATCCGAAAATTACATTAATTTTTAATTATCATGTCAGGATATTTCATAAATTGTCAAATTTAAAGAATAACAAAAATCGGATTCTATAAAGTAGAGGAGATGGTTGTGTTTTTTTAACTTTTGATAATTGATTTTTACGTACTTTTTAGCACTGAATCTGAAAATGACCTTCATTTTTAACTATCATGTTAGAATTTTTATGCAAAACGTAAATGTGTAAGTTAAAATATAGCGAAAATCTCATACTTTAAAACGTATGTAAAACTTTTTTTTGTTTTATTTTATTTTATTTTATTCAATAATTTATTCGATATTTTTGCGTATCCTGGGATTCTTACAGCTAAATAGCTGAGTGGTCCGATGAGATGAGGGAGGAGATTCAATTTTAAATTTGATCTTTTAACTTTGAAATTTGAGATTTTGTGTTTTCAATGGTCAAAAAGTGCAATCCCCCCCCCCACACACACACACACACACACCGGAGTCTCAGAAATCCCTCCCGAAGAAATGTGTCTGAATTCAAGCTCCAGTCAGCAGAAAAATAAAAGTCAGGACCTGATCTGGCATGTCCCATCAAATCAAATGAGAGAAAGACCGGGCCAGATCTGAGCACATATACTCCTCTAAAATATGCCTCTTTAAATCGCAATCCTGGATAGAAAATGTCAAGTTTAATTACGAAAATTTCCCAAGAGAAAAATGACTTGAATACACCAAATTCAGTAGCGCCATCTAGTTTGAGTCGAACGTATTATTATTAGTGGAACATATTCTTATTAGAACGTGTTTTTGAAAAGTCGAACTTTTTTTTTTTTTTTTTTTTTTTTTTTTTTTTTTTTTGATTTATGGAATATTTCTGAAAATTCTTACTATGTAACTTTTTATCTAATGATTCAGTATCGATCTACTCCAGGTATGATTTCACCGTGATTTCAGGATTTCACCGTGGGAAAATTAGTTTCATCAAAAAATTTTACGCTGTATTTTGATCGAGGGAAAAAAGGAAGACAAAAAATTTGTCCGTAAACCAATGATTTTTATTATTTTTGCAGAAAAATTATACATAATATTTATAACTGAGAAATTTTGTTCAGAATATTTAGCATATAGGAGGAAGTAATGAGTCCAATTTCAAAAATGTTACCATATCATTCACTGATCAAACGAAAAAAAAAAAGAAGAAATAATCAAAGAAAACAGAACACTATATTCCTTCACACACTTTCATATACACATACCTTCGCATTAAAATTAAACACAGGCTTTTGGCAATAAGAAATGCATTTATTTTTGAATGAAAAATTGATTTTATTTTTAAAGGTTTCCCTCCCCCCCCCCCACACACACACACAACTGAAACGGGACAAGACCGAATTAAATATGTATATATATAATATATATATATACATACGCACTGTTAAAACATTTTAATATTTCAAAAATAACGTGTCTTCTGATAAACAACAATATTTGTGTTCTGAAAATTTCTTCGATAGAAGTAAAAAAATTTTCTACTGGTTCTACATCGCATGAAATTAAAAAGCAAAATATTCAAAATTCTAGAGAGAAGATGTGTGAAATCTTTCAAAATTATAAGCAGATTGACAAAATATTTACAGTTTCCGTAAAATAAATTGGGAGTCACAAATAACTAACAATATTTGAACTTTCTAGCTGTGGAGGCGTAGCCGAGACGGATTATCGCATAGTCTACGGACCATAAGATCGTGAGTTCGTATCCCGCGATGGGTAAGTGTAATATTGCTGATGTTGTAAAATGAATTAGATGAGTGAATCATGTAAAATCTCTGAGACCTACTGAAATGTGGGTGAAATGTCCCTTCCTTGAGAGCATAATTTTTATTTTTTAAATATAGAAATTTCCAAAAAAAATTTAAATATTTCTGGTAATTGAAGAAAATTTCCACTAAAATACGTAAATTGTACTGGCGTTTTGATTGGCGGTACAGTTTTTATATTTTAAAGGATTTTTTTTCTGTGTATTAAGGCTCACCGAAAAAAAGGTGGAAAAATGCTTTTGCAGAGAAATTAAAGGTGGTCAAACATGGATGCAATTCAGACGTTTGAAGTGTCTTAAATTTAGACACATACAAGCGTCTTAAAAATTTAGACACTTTAAAATGTCTGAAAATTGAACACTCCGTTTCAGACACTTATGTGTCTGAATTTCAGACATTTCAGTTTACAGTGCAGGGGTTAGGGGACAAAAATTTTCTTTTGATCTTGTAATGTATGGCTGAGAAGCAAATGATACAGTTCTATTCACAAATATTAGTTTTAACAATAAAGAAAAATCATGCATCAAGCATAGATTATGAAATACTTTCCAACACTTCCAAAACTTCATCAAAACTTTGCCGTTTAACAATGCAAATAAGATATCCAAGAAAACATATAGCACGTTTGAAAATTGATTTCAATAATTACCGTCGGTAGCAGCTCTGTATATGATCCATAGATTTTAATATATTCTACGAAGTATGCTAAAATTTAGAATAATAAGAAACCTCATAACACAGCTAAAAATTCCCCCTCAGCAATTTCTATCAATCGACGGAAACGTACTTGAATTTTGTACAGCCTTGTATATTACCTATACATTTTACACACGTAATATATTAAGCTGAAATTTAATTTAGGCAAAAACACGCTTAAAACTACTGAAATCATACTTCCAAAACTTATCATACATAGGTGGGCATTGGGCATGTTTCCAGTTCTTTGCATTTCGCTGCTTATGATTTTATTTTTATTTTACAAACAACTTTTAGAATACTAAATATTGTTAGGCTTAAAAATGCATAACTCAAATTTTGAAGAAATGCACGCGCATTCTCAGGATTGGCTACGAATTATTTTTTGTTGCCCTGTATATGGCCTATAAAATTTATGCATACCGCGTAGCATGCAAACATCTATCTATATATATATATATATATATACACTATACAGGGTGTCCGGTCTCAACGGTGTCCAATGGCTAATTCCTAAACCGTTATTCATAAACATATAGTTCCTATTACAAAAATGTTTTAAATCAGGTAAAGAAATATTTTAAAAGCGATTTGGTTCAATAAAAACATTTCTTAAAAAATTACGAAATTTAAATTTTTATATGGTCCTCCGGTACTGTAAGTTATATTTAGTAAAATTTTCCTATTACACTAACAAGTAAGACAAAAAAAGTCCCATTCATATAATGCTAAAATTGAGTGAGTTATGAAACTTTAAAAATGCATGACTTATGCCACTTTTCTGCTCTGAAAACAAATGAGTTCGGCTTGGCTTTGAGGGATCACATACCAAGTGCGAAGATCTTATTTCATGTGTATCTGCGCTTTGAAAAAAATCGTACAAGTATTACGATTAAGATAAAATTTATTAAGTTTCAGATTGGCTAAAATAACATATGTTTTATTGTGTCAGGATTTGAGGCTGTTTCTTTTATGATTTCTTTTAACAAATATGTTGTTTTTTAAAGTTTTTATGTTACTTCAACGATCTTATGTATGTTTTTCCAGGTCAAAATTTTGTACTCGGACTTTAACTCACTTTTAAATATCCATCGAGATTACATTTTACATACTGGCGCACATCCAATAACAATCTAATATTATTATGATTTTCCGTGGTTACCATTTATACTTATTTTACAGGCTAACACAAAAAATTTCGAATAGATTACCGCCAAGAAGTTTAAGAAAAAGTTTTAGATTAGATAATACATGACTGCGATTGTTGATTTTTTTTTTAATTTTTATGTATTTTATAGCAGTGAATCCGAAAATTACATTAATTTTTAATTATCATGTCAGGATATTTCATAAATTGTCAAATTTAAAGAATAACAAAAATCGGATTCTATAAAGTAGAGGAGATGGTTGTGTTTTTTTAACTTTTGATAATTGATTTTTACGTACTTTTTAGCACTGAATCTGAAATGACCTTCATTTTTAACTATCATGTTAGAATTTTTATGCAAAACGTAAATGTGTAAGTTAAAATATAGCGAAAATCTCATACTTTAAAACGTATGTAAAACTTTTTTTTGTTTTATTTTATTTTATTTTATTCAATAATTTATTCGATATTTTTGCGTATCCTGGGATTCTTACAGCTAAATAGCTGAGTGGTCCGATGAGATGAGGGAGGAGATTCAATTTTAAATTTGATCTTTTAACTTTGAAATTTGAGATTTTGTGTTTTCAATGGTCAAAAAGTGCAATCCCCCCCCCCCACACACACACACACACACACACCGGAGTCTCAGAAATCCCTCCCGAAGAAATGTGTCTGAATTCAAGCTCCAGTCAGCAGAAAAATAAAAGTCAGGACCTGATCTGGCATGTCCCATCAAATCAAATGAGAGAAAGACCGGGCCAGATCTGAGCACATATACTCCTCTAAAATATGCCTCTTTAAATCGCAATCCTGGATAGAAAATGTCAAGTTTAATTACGAAAATTTCCCAAGAGAAAAATGACTTGAATACACCAAATTCAGTAGCGCCATCTAGTTTGAGTCGAACGTATTATTATTAGTGGAACATATTCTTATTAGAACGTGTTTTTGAAAAGTCGAACGTATTTTTTTTTTTTTTTTTTTTTTTTTTTTTTTTTTTTTTGATTTATGGAATATTTCTGAAAATTCTTACTATGTAACTTTTTATCTAATGATTCAGTATCGATCTACTCCAGGTATGATTTCACCGTGATTTCAGGATTTCACCGTGGGAAAATTAGTTTCATCAAAAAATTTTACGCTGTATTTTGATCGAGGGAAAAAAGGAAGACAAAAAATTTGTCCGTAAACCAATGATTTTTATTATTTTTGCAGAAAAATTATACATAATATTTATAACTGAGAAATTTTGTTCAGAATATTTAGCATATAGGAGGAAGTAATGAGTCCAATTTCAAAAATGTTACCATATCATTCACTGATCAAACGAAAAAAAAAAAGAAGAAATAATCAAAGAAAACAGAACACTATATTCCTTCACACACTTTCATATACACATACCTTCGCATTAAAATTAAACACAGGCTTTTGGCAATAAGAAATGCATTTATTTTTGAATGAAAAATTGATTTTATTTTTAAAGGTTTCCCTCCCCCCCCCCCACACACACACACAACTGAAACGGGACAAGACCGAATTAAATATGTATATATATAATATATATATATACATACGCACTGTTAAAACATTTTAATATTTCAAAAATAACGTGTCTTCTGATAAACAACAATATTTGTGTTCTGAAAATTTCTTCGATAGAAGTAAAAAAATTTTCTACTGGTTCTACATCGCATGAAATTAAAAAGCAAAATATTCAAAATTCTAGAGAGAAGATGTGTGAAATCTTTCAAAATTATAAGCAGATTGACAAAATATTTACAGTTTCCGTAAAATAAATTGGGAGTCACAAATAACTAACAATATTTGAACTTTCTAGCTGTGGAGGCGTAGCCGAGACGGATTATCGCATAGTCTACGGACCATAAGATCGTGAGTTCGTATCCCGCGATGGGTAAGTGTAATATTGCTGATGTTGTAAAATGAATTAGATGAGTGAATCATGTAAAATCTCTGAGACCTACTGAAATGTGGGTGAAATGTCCCTTCCTTGAGAGCATAATTTTTATTTTTTAAATATAGAAATTTCCAAAAAAAATTTAAATATTTCTGGTAATTGAAGAAAATTTCCACTAAAATACGTAAATTGTACTGGCGTTTTGATTGGCGGTACAGTTTTTATATTTTAAAGGATTTTTTTTCTGTGTATTAAGGCTCACCGAAAAAAAGGTGGAAAAATGCTTTTGCAGAGAAATTAAAGGTGGTCAAACATGGATGCAATTCAGACGTTTGAAGTGTCTTAAATTTAGACACATACAAGCGTCTTAAAAATTTAGACACTTTAAAATGTCTGAAAATTGAACACTCCGTTTCAGACACTTATGTGTCTGAATTTCAGACATTTCAGTTTACAGTGCAGGGGTTAGGGGACAAAAATTTTCTTTTGATCTTGTAATGTATGGCTGAGAAGCAAATGATACAGTTCTATTCACAAATATTAGTTTTAACAATAAAGAAAAATCATGCATCAAGCATAGATTATGAAATACTTTCCAACACTTCCAAAACTTCATCAAAACTTTGCCGTTTAACAATGCAAATAAGATATCCAAGAAAACATATAGCACGTTTGAAAATTGATTTCAATAATTACCGTCGGTAGCAGCTCTGTATATGATCCATAGATTTTAATATATTCTACGAAGTATGCTAAAATTTAGAATAATAAGAAACCTCATAACACAGCTAAAAATTCCCCCTCAGCAATTTCTATCAATCGACGGAAACGTACTTGAATTTTGTACAGCCTTGTATATTACCTATACATTTTACACACGTAATATATTAAGCTGAAATTTAATTTAGGCAAAAACACGCTTAAAACTACTGAAATCATACTTCCAAAACTTATCATACATAGGTGGGCATTGGGCATGTTTCCAGTTCTTTGCATTTCGCTGCTTATGATTTTATTTTTATTTTACAAACAACTTTTAGAATACTAAATATTGTTAGGCTTAAAAATGCATAACTCAAATTTTGAAGAAATGCACGCGCATTCTCAGGATTGGCTACGAATTATTTTTTGTTGCCCTGTATATGGCCTATAAAATTTATGCATACCGCGTAGCATGCAAACATCTATCTATATATATATATATATATATACACTATACAGGGTGTCCGGTCTCAACGGTGTCCAATGGCTAATTCCTAAACCGTTATTCATAAACATATAGTTCCTATTACAAAAATGTTTTAAATCAGGTAAAGAAATATTTTAAAAGCGATTTGGTTCAATAAAAACATTTCTTAAAAAATTACGAAATTTAAATTTTTATATGGTCCTCCGGTACTGTAAGTTATATTTAGTAAAATTTTCCTATTACACTAACAAGTAAGACAAAAAAAGTCCCATTCATATAATGCTAAAATTGAGTGAGTTATGAAACTTTAAAAATGCATGACTTATGCCACTTTTCTGCTCTGAAAACAAATGAGTTCGGCTTGGCTTTGAGGGATCACATACCAAGTGCGAAGATCTTATTTCATGTGTATCTGCGCTTTGAAAAAAATCGTACAAGTATTACGATTAAGATAAAATTTATTAAGTTTCAGATTGGCTAAAATAACATATGTTTTATTGTGTCAGGATTTGAGGCTGTTTCTTTTATGATTTCTTTTAACAAATATGTTGTTTTTTAAAGTTTTTATGTTACTTCAACGATCTTATGTATGTTTTTCCAGGTCAAAATTTTGTACTCGGACTTTAACTCACTTTTAAATATCCATCGAGATTACATTTTACATACTGGCGCACATCCAATAACAATCTAATATTATTATGATTTTCCGTGGTTACCATTTATACTTATTTTACAGGCTAACACAAAAAATTTCGAATAGATTACCGCCAAGAAGTTTAAGAAAAAGTTTTAGATTAGATAATACATGACTGCGATTGTTGATTTTTTTTTTAATTTTTATGTATTTTATAGCAGTGAATCCGAAAATTACATTAATTTTTAATTATCATGTCAGGATATTTCATAAATTGTCAAATTTAAAGAATAACAAAAATCGGATTCTATAAAGTAGAGGAGATGGTTGTGTTTTTTTAACTTTTGATAATTGATTTTTACGTACTTTTTAGCACTGAATCTGAAATGACCTTCATTTTTAACTATCATGTTAGAATTTTTATGCAAAACGTAAATGTGTAAGTTAAAATATAGCGAAAATCTCATACTTTAAAACGTATGTAAAACTTTTTTTTGTTTTATTTTATTTTATTTTATTCAATAATTTATTCGATATTTTTGCGTATCCTGGGATTCTTACAGCTAAATAGCTGAGTGGTCCGATGAGATGAGGGAGGAGATTCAATTTTAAATTTGATCTTTTAACTTTGAAATTTGAGAAAAATGCTGATGTGATGGTTAAAAATGAAGGTCAATTTCAGATTCAGCGCTACAGAATACATAAGAATCAATTATCAAAAGCTAAAAAACATGACATAACCCAACTTTTGCAGGCTGGTGTAATCTAATAATATTTTAAAATACGTATCATTTTGTAAAGAATTGAGGCTGTTAATTTAGCATCATTTTATTTAACAAAAATTCTGTTTTTTCTTTCTTCTTAAATGTTTATTACAAATTGTATATTTTGCATTAATATGTCAGAATGATTAACGATTTCAAATTTATATTGCAATGTTAATTTTACTCTCAACCATTTTCTAATATATCTGATGAAATTATATTTCGACTAAATTTGTGAATGACCCCCAATTTGCAGCAAAAAATATGCTTCAACTTTAAACAGCTATTACTCGGTCAATTTTAATCGTAGAATAACGGGACTTTTTGTGTATTACTTGTCAGTGTAAAAGGAAAATTTTACTAAATATAATTTATAGGACCGGGGGACCGTATAAAAATTTAAATTTCGTAATTTTTTAAAAAATGTTTTTATTGACCCAAATCGCTTTTAAAATATTTCTTTACCTGATTTTAAACATTTTTGTAATTGGAACTATATGTCTATGACTAACGGTTTAGGAATTAGCCATTGGACACCGTTGAGACCGGACACCATGTATATTACGCTATCGTACGTGGCACAGAAATCGCGAATATTTGTTAATTGTTTAATGGCAACGCTCGAATCAAACGCATCTCATTGGTTATTGAACAGCATTTAATGCATTTGCATACGTTAAACATACTTATTTTACAATTAAGTAAAAAATAATTTAATGCACACAAGTTAACATTCATTTCTTTTTTTGTATTTTTGTCTACCCAGAATTGCTCGAAAAATTTCTGTAGTCATCCTGAAAAATAAAAATTTTAAAATAAAATCATAATAGAAAGAAACTTTAATGTTTTGTGGTACCCTGTAAAACATATAAATGCTACCTAAATTATTTTAGGTTGAAAAAAATGCTGTTGTGTGAATAAATAACCGCAATAAATTTTATTCAATTTGAAATAAAATTTCTGCATACAGACAGTAAAATATCCGAAATTTATGTGTCCCTGTAAAAGAAATACAACTACTACGCACTTTGTTTTCAATTTAAAAAATGCTATTATGTATCTCAATAACCTATAGTAATTTTGTTGAAATTTAATTACAATTTCTGCTTTTTAGCAACAATCTTTCCGCGATCTTTTATGTGGCCCTAGAAAAAATGCATAATTTCTTCGTTCTTCAAATTATAATTTAATACAATTGTCATCGGAAAACACATGTAGGCAAAGTTTCAGCTCAATGAGATAATTGAAAGTGGTTTAAAATTGTCTTGCAAGATTTGAACTAATCTTTTATGTGGCCCTGTAAAAAAAAAGTGTAACTGCTACGTTCCATAAATTATAATAACATTGCATTGTCATCAGAACTACTTATCCTAAACAAAGTTTCAGCTCAATCAGATTATTGCAATTCGTCTAAGATTAACGTGCAAGTTTTAAATTAAATTTTTGTGAAGCTCTGTAGAAACAGTATTCTAAACAAACTTCTGCGTTCTTTAAATTACACTGAGGTGACAAAAGTCATGAGATACCCTGCTAATAGCGTGTCGGGCCTCCGTTTGACCGGCGAAGTGCAGCAACACGACGTGGCATGGACTCCACGAATCGTTGCAAGTCCCCTGGAGAAATATTGAGCCATGCAACCTCTATAGACGTTTATAATTCCGAAAGTGTTGCCGGTGGAGGATTTTGTGCACCAACTGATCTCTCGATTATGTCCCATAAATGTTCGATGGGATACATTTAGGGCGATCGCGGTGGCCAAATCATCCACTGGAATTGTCCAGAATGTTCTTCAAACCAATCGCGAACAGTTATGGCCCGGTGACATGGCGCATTGTCATCCTGGAAAATTTCATCGTTGTTTGGGTACATGAAGTCCATGAATAGTTGCAAGTGGTCTCCCAGTAGCTGAGTGTAATAATTTCCAGTTAAAGATCGGTTCAGTTTCACCAGCGGACCCAGTCCATTCCATGTAAACACAGCCCACACCATTATGGAGCCACCACCAGCTTGCACAGTGCCTTCTTGACAACTTGGGTCCATGGATTCATGGGGTCTGCGCCACACTTGTACCCTTCCACCAGCTCTTACCAATTGAAATCGTGACTTATCTGACCAAGCAACTTTTTTCCAGTCGTCTACGGTCCAACTGATATGGTCGCGAGCCCAGGAGCTATTGGCGATGTCGTGCTGTTAGTAATGGCACCCGAGTCGGTCTTCTGCTGCTATAGCCCATTAAAGCCAAATTTCGCCGGACTGTCCTAACAGAGACGACCGTCGGATGTCCCACATTCATTCCTGCGGTTATTTCACACAGTGTTGCTTGTCTGTTCACACTGACAATTCAACGCAGACGTTGCTGGTCGCGGTCATTAAGTGCCGGCGGTTGACCACAGCATTGTTCATGATGGGAGTTTATGCCTTAATTTAAGTATTCTCGGCACACTGTTGACACTGTGGATCTCGAAATGTTCAATTCCGTAACGATTTCCGAAATGGGATGTCCCATGCGTCTAGCTCCAACTAGCATACCGCGTTCGAAATCCGTTAATTCTCGTCGTGTGGCCATAATCACATAATCAACCTTCTCACACGAAGCATTTGAACACAAATGAAAGTCCTGCCCAGGCACAGACTATTTATACAATTTGTAAGCGACACTACTGTCATCTATATATTTGCATATTGCTATCCCATGACTTTTGTCGCCTCAGTGTATAATAATATTGTATAATAATAATATTGTATTGTATGAGCTGCTGTTTCCTTGTCTAAAGTTTCAAACAATTTGTCTGATACAATTAATTGCTTCAGCTTCTCAAAATTAGACACTTCTTGCAATTTTAAATAGTAATCAAAGCTAGTTGTCAAACGTGACGCAAATTGCACATGAGTTTCATTCGATTGCCTAGTAGTTTTTCTGAATTGCTCGAGACAACATTGGGGAGTTGGTTCAAATTCTCTAAGTAGAATTTTCTTTACTTTATCATAATCATTCAGCTCATTATCACTTATGTAAGAAATTACATTTGAAGCTTTCTCACATAACAAATTCAAAAGAATATCTGCTTTAAATTTATCGGGTACATTTTTCGTTATAAATGATCTTCCCACAGAAGCAAAGAACAATCCCCATCCTTCAGGTCGACTCGGAATTCTAATCGTTAAAGTTTTTATACTTTTTATTAGAGAATCTAGAGAATCAATTTTCTGAATCGCAGTCGGTAGTTTTCGAATTTATTCGCTTGCGACATAACTCTAAATTGGCTTTCGCTCTTTCCAATTTGATTTGTTCTAGCTGCAATTCTAATTGTTTACTTTTATCTATTTTCTCCGATTCTTCTTTTCGGTCCTCAATTATATCGTCTATTAGATTAGTTACATATTCAGGGTCACTTTTGAATTTCTCAGTATTTTTTATCTGATTTTGTAACTTTATCGGTTACTACTTCACCTAACTTTGTAGCAGCAAGCTGCAAATCAACTGTTCGCGCGTCTTTAAATATTTTAAGAACAAATTACAAAACTCAAACAAATTAACTCTCTTAACTCAAAATAAAATAATAAAACATATAACACAATTATAAACTATATTAAGGGAGTAAATGACCAAAAAAGCTCATGCCCCTACTTAATTATGTGATGTCAATCTCTTAAATGTGAGGGTTATTTTTTTTTCTCACAGAACGCTTCTCCTGTTTATCGAAAAGGAAAGTCAATCTTATTTACTTCCATGTTGCGTAATACTAATGATTTGACTCGCTCTTCTGGACCAGGTGTCGCAACACAGAATAAGAATACACCACACTTCATTCTCTAGGACTGTATACATCATAATTATTTATTTCACTCACATAAACAACTCAAAAAATAACTTGCGAAAACAAATCGCCATTTCACAACACCAACTCACTCTTCGAACAGAATACTCTGGAACTCAATGTCACTTTTTATTTTACAGATGGCGCTGTTCCAGAACTTACCATTAGGTACGGAACAGGCACTTAGATTTAAAAAAAAAGTGCATAATGCTGAATAATATGTTAAAAGTCAAGATGAAATTTGTAAACAACATCAAGGATCCTCCAGAATTTCAACCTTTGGAAAAAGCAGTAAAGCGAGTTTAATATCACTTATTTTCAAACAAAAATTGGTTAAATCTGACCTTGACAAACCTGTGACATTAGATCAGCAAACCCGTGCCTTCAAATAAAACACAATAGTCACGACGTGCTTTCAAACTTAGAGGAAGCTAGTGCAACTTTTGAAACTCCCTCAAACGAACTGCACAAATGGCTTCTTTACGGTCATAATTAATCAACACCCCTGATTTTTTTTTTGACAAAACTCGTACGGATCTCAAAATTACAGACATTCAGCTACCAGTACACGCGGTTTTGTCAAACTCCGAGATAATCGGAAAAATTAATTTCGTCCACCTAGATCATGGAAACGTCACAACTGTGCGCCATCACTCCAATCTGCATATTTATATTTCATACATCATATCACATATTCGTACATTATTTGCAAAATTTAAAGCGTTGTTTTTCTTTAGCAAAATAAAAATTTTAAATATATCTGCGTATATTTAGCGGTCTTTTTAGTTATCGCTCCTTCCGAATACAAGTCTTTGCCTAATTTTAATATTAATTAATTGCAGAATTCTGCGATTAAATGTGGTAAGAATTATGATTCGGAAATAGTGTTAACACAAAAAGTAACACAAAAAAATGTCCATAATTATTTTTTCAAAAAAAGAAAATATGGCCATTTTTTCCCCATTCTAACCAGAAAATCAGAGTTCTAACTTTTTACGGCTGCTCTTTCATCTTCACTGAACACTTCCTTTATAATGGCTGTCTCATAATAATAGAATCCACCAGTCCATTAGAAGAAAATGATCCATTCCAAAGGTATAAGCTCGATTTAAAAAAACTGTTTAATACTTTGAGCAGAAAGAAGAGGCTACACCTGCAATTTTCACGACACTAATATCACACAGCTGCCAATTTGTACGGTTTTGTTACCTCTAAAATTTAATAAAAATTTTGCCATATTTAATCGTTGTTAGATTTCGGCTATTGAATCAGGCAAAATTTACTGGAAAGTTGTTTTAGTGGTAAGAAAAAATCTTAGAAATGGGTAGCAATGCGGTAGCGTAATACTGCAGCAAAAAAAAAAAAAAAAAAAAAAAAAAAAAAAAAAAAAAGAACTGCAGCAAAGTTGACATTTAACAAACTAAAGAGCATCAAGGACTTTTCAAATAAATAATTTTATTTCCCGTTTTCCTTAAAAGCAACGGAAATGTACATCAAAGAAATGTTACTAGTACCATAGAAATTAATGAATTAAGTGAAATTTTATGTTTCATCTCCTTAGTTGGTGACGATTTGTGTAAATCCGGTTTATCCGAGTTTGTTGATTATCCGAGGTGAGTGTGATCCATATTAACTCAGATAATCGAGACTCTGCTGTACTTTTGTATTTTTAAAATAGCCTCGTATCGTGTATATATATATATTTTTTTTCGGGGATACTCCAAAAATTTTCATATGTCATCGTCTAGTGCGCGTCGAAATAAGCAATAATAATCCTAACAATAGTAATTAGAAACAATGAGATTTAAAATGAATATGTATTAGAGTCCAGCATAAAGTTGGGTGATCCGATTTTACCCGAATACGACCCGATCCGTGATTTGGATCGGGTTAAATTCGCATTTATTTTTTATTCATTGTGGGTAGGAATCGAATCAAGCTAACTCTCTTTCAGGATCGGGTCAGTTTTGTGTTGGCTGTTATTTTTTTGAGTCACCTTTAGTAGCCTTTTTTAACTCTTTCCAATAAAGTTGAAAAGTGTTTATGCATTCTGTTATCTACAAATATCATTTAGATGTAATAAATTAATCAGAAATGAAGTAAAGTAATTTCTCAATTCAATAAGTGAGATTTATTGTTAGAGTCGTCTCTCAGTTTAACGTCGCTCTACTCAACGACGATCTCTGTTTAAGGGCGATATTTTGCCGTCCCGGCTCCTTTAAGTAAAAAAAACCTTTATTGAAAGACGAAATTGTTTCTATTTAACGACGATTTTCACGTAGTTTTTTTTTCCCCGATCGCTTTATACATGCTAAATGAAGGAACTTTCTCTGATAGAAAAACAAGTTTGATTGCAATTCAGATGAGTACAGATAATGGAGAAGGGTGTAATGAACATTCCCCATGTGACGAAGACGTTTTAACAAACGACTTCAGAAATTTAGATAAAATTTACGAAGACATCATAAACAGGGTCGGACTGGGCCAGGCAAAAGGGCGCAGACCTTGGATTTTCAGAGGGCGCAAAAATGTTACCGAATACAAGTTAATTTTAATGGCTTGTGTTGTATCTGGTTTAACAAGGTTTAACACATTCGCACAGTACCAAGTATGAAAATGGCTTACTATATCTTTTTTTCTAAAACGAATAATGTAATATCTAAAAATTCCAGTAAGTTGAACATAGATTTGCCTGTAATAGGTGACTGATATCATATAACATATACAACAGAACTCCAGTTATCCGAACTCCGACTATCCGAATCGCTTTTAGAAATTCAGAAAAAAAATTAAGACGGAAACGTACTGCGAATACAGATTCTAAATGATGATGAACTTATTGAAAGTGTCAGAGAAGAAAGCGTCGAGGAAGAAGATGATCTTAATGTCGAAGTTGAAGCTGACACGAGACCATCAGAGTGAAGCATTTGCCAACTGAGTTGAAGAGGATGGAGCGCCAGCCCAAGTGTGACCACATGCAACTTCTCACAGTCAAGCGGATGTGCGACTTGGCTGCCCGAAAACGGATGAAGACTATCAAACAGCTTACTTTGACCGAGATGTTCAGCAAGCAATGACTTTCATTTACAGTACGGTACGTACATACTGTACTAATGTACAGCACTTATAAGTACGCTTACCATGTAAAAGTGTTGCCTTTTCATTTAATTAACTAGGGGGCGCTGCCCCCTACGAGCTACGCTCGCCAACCCCCGTTCAGACACTTCAGATTCTAAAAGCATGCTAATTTCATCGGCCTTAAAAAGATTGAATTATAATTAAAAAAAAACTCCCTGCCGGCCCGGTCTACAGGCAGAGGTAGATTTCGAAGTCAAATATACTAATTTCACAAACAAAAACAAAATCATGATTATAGATAAATCCACTTTAACAATTTTATCTGGCCGCTCTTGACGAGTTTTTATTTCATTTTCATATAATAGCTGGTTTTATCAGAATCATGTTAGGGCGGTATTCAAAAAAATACTTTTCCATTCTCAACAACTCGAAATTTTCTGGCATAATTCCAGATTTATTTTTAATTAAAAAAAAATATGAAACTTGCTAACGTGATTTTTGAAGAGATTTATAAGCGACCTGTGTTTTTATTTTTTGTTCAATTAATTAAAACTTGATATATAAACAATTATTTTCTCAGAAGGACAATATTTTTCGTTTCTAACACAATCGCTTCGGGAAATTCCGTTCAAAATGCCCACTTTGACATCATTTTTTAAAATATATTCTGCCTCTATCTAAAAATCGATTATTACGGTACATTATATAGTTTCTGAATAAGCGAATCTACCAATTAAATGCGTTTGAGAGCAAAAATGAATTTAAAAACCAGTCAGAAAATAAGCAGTTTGGATTTAAGCGCATCCTTAATACAATGATTTTTCCAACACAATCCGCTTCGGTAAATTCGGTTCAAAATGCCCTTTTTAACAGCATTTAAAAAAATATATTCTGCCCCTATCACAAAATCGACCATTACGGTACATTATATAGTTTCTGAGTAAGAAAACGTACCAATTGGAAGCCTTTGAGAGCAAAAATGAATTGTAAAATGAGTCAGAAAATAAGCAGTTTGGATTTGAATACACCCTTACTAAGATCATTTTTTACTTCAACCGGTATGTATTTTTAATTTGTTTTTGCTCTAAGAATTGGTCCTATCCAAAACTTGTCTATATAGATGTTGTAGACAATATTAAGAAGATATATGATAAATTCATGGGGATTTATATCTTTTGAATTGACGGAGTTATGGATTTTTTTCTTCTTCAAACCCCCTTTTTGTTTTCGTTTTTAATTTTTTTTTTTGCGATACGAATTGGTCCTATCAAAAACTTGTGAATATAAAAGTTGTAGATAATGTTAATGAGATTCATGATAAAATTAATTGAATTTGATATCTTGAGAATTGACGAAGTTATGGATTTTTTTCTTCTTCAAACGCCCTTTTTGTTTTCCTTTTTAATTTTTTTTTTTTTTTTTTTTTTTGCAGTACGAATTGCTCCTATCAAAAACTTGTGAATATAAAAGTTTTAGATAATGTTAGGAGATTTATAATAAAATTAATTGAATTTGATATCTTGAGAATTGACGAAGTTATGAATTTTTTTCTCCCAAAAACCCTATTTTTTGCGCCCCTTGAGCCCATTTTTAACTTTATCAAAAATCTGTGATACATAAATTTTTGGCCCTATTTTTAGAAGTAATAAAAACTTTAAACTGATTTGATATGTACAAAAATTAAGAAGTTATGGGGGGTTTTCTGTTTTCACAAAACCCCTCCCTATTTCCCTCCCCTTGGTCCGATTTTGCCCATTAACAAACTTGACCGAGATTTTATGCCCATTGATTTTATGTATCAGTTTGGAAGAGATTGGTGCAGAATTACGAAAGTTATCGTGTCCAGAAGAAAGTGATATATATAGATAGATAGATAGATAGATAGATAGATAGATAGATAAAGTTTTTTACTGAGGGTGGTTTTGGGTTCTAGGGGTCATGATCGGTGTAGATCTGCAAAAATTTTTCAGAAATTCCAACATAGGAACGATCCCAATAGGTAGTATTTCATACGAAATCTACCTAAAAACAGTGACGGTCTCCCTGTAAACGGGTTTTCATTCATTTTCCTTTGATTGGAGATTTTTAAGACGAAATCAGCCGCTGCTAAGAGATACAATGGCTGTTTTCGTCTTTGATTAAAAGCAAGAAAGAAAAATCATGCGTACGGCATAGATTATGAAACACTTTCCAACACTCCCTGAAAGCTTTAACAAAACTTCGTTATTTAGGGAAATAAGGTAAATAAGATAACTAACTAAACACTTAAAAAACTGATTTCAGCAGTTACCATCCATAGTCAAATATTTATTCCAATTCTTCCGAACAGCCCTGTATTTGATCTGTAGGCTGATATATATACTATATAATAGAAAATTTAGTTTAGCAAGAAAACGCATAACAGGTTGAAATTTCTCTTTCTGCAATTTATACTAATAGATGGAAACATACTTGAATACTTTTGTTCAGCCCTGTTGTTTACCTAGTACCTTTATTACACGCCACTATTTAGCTAAACTTTAATTCAAACTAAATCACTCCTAAAACTACTGAAATCGCATTTCCAGAATTTATCATCTAAAGGCAGCCATATACCAATTCTTTGCGTGGCCCTGTATATCATTTTATCTATATTCTACAAATATTTCATAGAAAACTACATGCAGTTCAACATAACACATTTTAAACCCACCTTTCAGCAATTTACGGTTATACTCAGTAACCTTTACGAATTCTTTTGCGTAACCCTGTATATCAACTATAATATTTACACACACCATATAGTATGCATAAATATAGTGAAACTTAAAAGCGCATACCATAATTAAAAATGCATTCCCAGCTATCGCCGCTGATATACAGTACTTCGGATAGAAAATACTTGTTTGAAATGTTTTCTTTGTTCCTGTAAATGCTATGCACTTCGTATTATGCATGAAATAACTTAAGTAAGCCTCACCGACGTATATCAATTTTATTATATATGAATTTGTATAATTAAAATACGCCGCAAACAATTTCCCCCTATACCATTTGTAATGGAGTTCTTTTGTGTAGCCTTGTAAATGAATAGTAGCTATTCGTTGCACCGCATATGCTACAGAATATTCTGCATATTTCGGTGCTCTTCGTAAATGCATATTTTTTATTATGTTTGAAAAGGTGTAACATCTTTAAAATTCATTTGAAATGATTTTTTCCCATTGGCCGTAATGTAACGGAATACTTTTGACTGTCCCTGTAAATGAACTAAACACGCTACAAACTTCATTTGAAATAGGGTTCGTCGTTCGTGCTAGGCTAAACGTCAATAACCAAAAATTTCAGTGCGGTCCGAGTATATTTACGAGAGTTAGAGCGCGAACAGATGAACCGAAATCAATAACACTTTTCAACTTTATTGGAAAATGTTAAAAATTAGTTAAAAATTTGAAAGTAAGCTAATGTAAAATGAATTAAGTACACAGAGTCTTTGTCTCTCGGTAATTTTTAACAACGCTATGAGAAAGTTCTTTTAAATGTATCGTTTTAAATATGATGTAATTGTCACCAAAGTTTCCTTTCTCCTTTTAATAACATCATGCTATGGAACACCATTGACTATATGGTAAATTTCATTACCCTATAATTTTACCATACACACTGCTATGGAATACCATAAAATATATGGTAAATATCATTACCCTATAATTTTACCATACACTTTGCTATGGAATACCATATAATATATGGTAAATGTCATTACCCTATAATTTTACCATACACTTTGCTATGGAATACCATAGAAAGAAGAATGTTTACCATATGAATACAGTATGTTTACATATAATGCCATAAAAATGTTATGATTTTCCATATAAAACCATATGTTTCCATAAAAAATCCTATGTCATTTTTTGCTAAGGGTATTCACATGAAAATTCTTTTGTTGTTAGAAAGGAAATATTATTTGCGCTGTCTTAGAATTCACGATAATAGCTGAAAAGATTATCTCAAAATATGAAATATGCAAATATATTTTTTAATTTAAAGATTTTTGCCATCTTTTATTTATTTGGCCTTTTTTAATATGACGTAATTTCCTTCATTTGTGACTTTTAGCGCATAATAATGAATTTAGTATTTAAAAATTTTCTTTCCCTTTTAAAATTCACGTGTAACTGTAGTTTTTATGATGTAATTTTCAATATTTTCCTGATTTTTAACACGTAATCACTTAATTCTAATTTGAAAGTTTCTTTCTGTTTATAATAGCCACGTGTAAATACCTTTTTTATTTGCAGGAAATATTAATCTTTGTGCTGTTTTTAAAATTGGCAACAGTTTAAAATAATTGCCCTTTTCTAAAATGTGTAAAAAATATCTCTCGAAATGCTGAAAATTTAAATTTAAAATGGAAATAAATCCTCAAAAAATGAGTCAAATTAAAAAGATAATTGCAGTCTGCACATCTGGAACTTCCAATGTATAAAATGATCTAAAAATGTTTAAATTCCTATGTATAGTTTTTTTCCTATAAAACTTTTTTAATGGAACGATTTTGACCATCTTTAACATTAAATATCTCTTAAAATAATTATTCGATTTAAAAAGTGTCTGCATCCGCGTGTTTAACAAACATGTCTCTATAATACTATCGATTTTCATATTTTTGTATGAAACAGTTTTCTTAATATTAACGGAGAAGGACACCCGGTCATAAAAAATATGGATGCCGATGTAGTAGGTGTATACCCGGATGATCTACGCAGATTTTCATTGGTCCATTTCCAAATCAAAACTTTTTTTTTATATATAGAAGGATTTAAAAGCTCTTTTTCTTTAAAAATATTTTTTTCTCCCATTTTCAACATGCATACAGTAATTAATTAAAATAAACCCTTTTTTCGGAAAAAAATCCAATTATCCGAATGGGGTCCGGTCCCAATTGATTCGGATAATTGGAGTTTTACCGTAGCTTTTTATTAAAAAAATCTATCATATTTTTAAATATTGTCTTTATTTAATGACAGATTTTGTCGTGATTAGATTAAACAATATTTTTAAATACATACAAGTTTTTCTAATAGTTATTTTATCATGAAAAGTATGTAATTAAAGACAAGATTAGTATTAACCGAACTTTGTGGTGTAAATTCTGTGAATGGAAAAGCGCTAGCTGCAAGATTTCACAGCTTGGAGGATTGTAATCTAGAAGTGTCATCAAATTTTTATTCCTCGAAAAGAAAGATCATATTTTTTTAGCAGCAATAAAACACCCACAAAAAGTTTTTTTGCTTTCTGATACATCTTTCTTTGTTTTCTCAAGCTGTTTTCAAAATTTCAATTATAAGTGTATTCAAGGCCGGCTTTCTATAATGTATCATTCAAAGAACTGATGAAAAAAAATCTAGCCCAGGGCGCCATGGCTATTAAAGCTTTCCCTGGATGCATGTTTCCACTCTGAATCGCAGACCGACTTTGATTTTCGATCCTATCTTTATTTTCTTTGTGATAACAAAAAATAGTGCTGTTTGTCTATGAACTGATTGTTACTCCCTAAACGAATTCTCGAAATTTAGTACATAAGTCAAAATGTTCGATGAGGTAAAAATATTGGTGCAGCTTAGGGCGCGAATTTTTCCCTTGACGAGGGCGCACCGGCCCTCGGGCCGATGGGCCGGCGGGCCAGTCCGAGCCTGATTCACAAATAAAAATGCAACTTCAGATGCAGAAGATGGTGATGAAGCTGGTGATACAGAAGGCGAGATACCACCTCCTTCTTACTCAGATGCGAATTCTGCCATGAAATTCTTCGCCAGTACATTTTTTCATCAAATATGGAAGATGACTCATTCAACCTTCTTGAGAAGTTTGAAGCAAGAGTACTAAAAACTAGACAACCATTGAAACAATCTACACTTTTTGATTTTTTAAAAACTTAATTTGTTTAATTAAATATATTATATATTTTTTATTGTACTGTAAGTAACATTGTTTAATTAAATGTATTATAAAAATTTTTATTTATTTTAAGTAACATTGCATGCTGTAATGTTGTTCTTGTATGCAGTATAATTACATTTCTAAACACGCCAATCTATTGAAAAATATATTGACAGTTCTAAGCTTGTAAATTGTGAAGCGAAATGTTTTTCAAATATTATTTTTCCACAAATTCTGTTTAAGGGCGATTTTTCGAGGTTTCTTGAAAGTCGTTAAACCAAGAGCGAACTGTATTATAATCATTTTGTAAATCATTAAGTAATATTTATTGATGTTGTGATCATTTCCTAAAACATTAAGTGTGATTTATTGCCTTTATCTTATGTTGCGCACGTGGGTACCAATGACGTCAGATACTCTTTCTGAGGAGAATGTAAACGAGTAATAATGTTCCGTATATATTAAAGTTTTGATTATGTAACTTGCTTTTCTTAATCTTTGAATCAGATTTATTTAAAAGTGGATTTAATTGCTATGATACTACAGTTGTAGTTTTTTATTAATTTTAAATTAAGTTATTAGAAATAACATTTGGCGCGTAAAGTGGGACCGATATAGCAATTAAATATGGATTTAAAAGCTTTGAAATTCAAAAGAAAAATCTTAGAATAGCTTTTACATCGTACACGAATAAAGTTACAGAAGAATTATTGAAACTGGGCATTGATCTAAAAAGTCTTTCCGTTTTACAGAAACAGTTAGAAGATAAATTTGCAAGATTAGATGAATGTCAGAAAAATATCAGTAGCATTCTGCTGAAAGAGGAAGGCTCCGAGAAGGAGTGTGAAGAAGATTTTCAAGCAGCCGAAGAATATCGGGATAGGTACCTTGAGTTGAAGACTGGAGTGAAAGAAAAAATTATTTCTTTGCAGTCGTCCGTTTTTGAAAATAGGAATGAATCTCTTGAGAAGAGAAGTTTTAAACTGCCAAAGATTGAATTGAAGAAATTTAACGGTGATGTTAAGGACTATTTGTCATTTTGGTCTCAATTTCAGAAGATACATGAAGATAAAAGTATTTTAGAATCTGGCAAAATTTCAATATTGAATACAAGCGGTTGTTCCGAATTCAAAAGCAGCCAGAGTGGTGGAGATCTTTCCAGTTACAGCTGCTAATTGTCATCAAGCGATACACTAAATCAAAGAACGATTTGGTAGAGAAGATCTCCTCGTACAAGTCTATATACGGGACTTATTAACCATGGCCATGAAAAATGCCATCGCTGGCCAAGTAAAAACAAATTTGCCAAAACTGTACGACGAATTAGAGGGAAAGTTGGGATCGCTCGAAAGTTTAGGACGTACTCAAAAAAAAAAATACGGGGATTTCCTGATCCCGTTTGTAGAATCTATCTTCCCTGAAGAAGTCCTGATGTCATGGGAATGAAAACGAAATGCTGAAGATGCAATGCATGAACAACGTTTCCTCAAAAATTTAATGTGTTTTCTTAAGCACGAAATGCAAAGCGAAGAGATGGTTTCTTTAGCGCGCAGTGGTTTCGATGCAAATATAACTAATAAAAGACATCACACGGATAATAAAATTTCCCCTCCTGCAACGGCTACATCGCTATTAAGCACTTCTTTTGAAATACAGGTAAGCGAGAATTTACTTGCATATTTTATGAAAAAAAAAGCATTCATCGCGAGATTGTTTTACCGCTAGAAATATAACTTTAGAAAATAAGAAAAAACATTTTATTAAAGAAAAATGCTTGCTTTAATTGTTTTAAGCCTAACTATATGTCTAAAAGCTGTAGATTTAAAAGTACCTGTATTAAGTGTAAAAAATGTCATCATTTTCTTATGTGCCCAGATGATAATATTGAAAATGCTAATAAAAAGAAAAAAAAAATGAGATTCATGAAACTAATATTATGACAAATCATTCTAATATGGAAAATGTTTATCTCATGACTTTAATGGTTAAAGTTAAAAATAAGAATCTTGAACTAAAGGTTCGCACTATTAATGATTCTGGTTCTCAAAACAGTTATGTCAATAAAAAGGTGGTTGAGAATCTACATCTGGTTCCTAAGAGGAAAATTAAAATGACCCATTGCCTTTTTGGGGGGAGAGAAACCTCAGTTCAAATACATGATGTTTATGATTTAATTATTTCTGATTTGAATGATTCCTTTAGTTGCAGAGCTGAGGTATTCTCTGAAAATAAAATTACTGGTTTTATACCCAAACTTTCCAGCGTGGAGGCACTTATTGAGCTTAGAGAAAAACGAATTATTTTACCTGATCTTGAATCTGAGGATTCGGAAATTAATTTACTTTTAGGTGTCGATTTAATTGGCACATAATTCACTAATATATGTACAAAAACGTCTCAATTGGCCGCTAGCAAAGATTGTGTACCTAATTCCTGAAAAGGATGGCAAAATTAGAACTGTCAGAATGAAAACAGAACATGGTGTGGTTATCAGACCCATACAACGAGTTTTTCCATTATAATTATCTCCCACTAATTTTTATCCTTATCCTTTTCAGCTAGAAAGCAGTAATCAAGGTGCTCTGATGGGGACAGATTCTTCAGACTTGTTGACTGAATCTGAGCCAACGACTTATAGAACCCGATTTGGCCGTGTGACCAAAATGCCCCAGAGATTTGGCAAATAGAATATATTAAGAGTTTTTTCCAAGTATTTGGGAAGCATTAATTTAATTTCCTCTTTTTTGGTTTCTTTTTCTCTCCTTCTCCGGTAGATATCGCTACTTGTCCACCCAGTCGTTTCCACTGCTTCTCTCTCATTGGTTGTTTCTGGCGCTTTCGCTACCCGCATAGGATATATAAGGCAGCGCGTCTCTGTCTATTATTTTGCTCAGCCTTGCTTTTTCTAGCACGCTGTTCTTTTTTCCCTATCTTGCACTGAAGAAGAATCTCGCTGTAGATTCCAAACAGCTGTTTGCTGCTTTTCACGCATTATTTGTGCATTTTAAACGTTGGTTTACTGCTTTTTAAAATAGAATATAGTTTTGAATAGCTAGTCAGCAACTCCAAAGGGGGGAGTGTTATCTACAAATATCATTTAGATATAATAAATTAATCAGAAATGAAGTAAAGTAATTTCTCAATTCAGTAAGTGAGATTTATTGTTATTATAATCATTTTATAAATCATTAAGTAATATTTATTGATGTTGTAATCCTTTCCTAAAACATTAAGTGTGATTTATTGCCTTTATATATTTATCTTATGTTGCGCAAGTGGGCACCAATGACGTCAGATACTCTTTCTGACGAGAATGTAAACTAGTAATAATGTTCAGTATATATTAAAGTTTTGATTATGTAACTTTCTTTTCTTAATCTTTGAATCAGATTTATTTAAAAGTGGATTTAATTGCTATGATACTACAGTTGTAGTTTTTTATGAATTTTAAATTAAGTTATTAGAAATAACACATTCGGTTTGTCTGGCCGTCTGTCCACGCTCTAATTCCCGTAAATATACTCAGATTTTCATGCAATTGATAGAGGCTATTTTGGGCCACCAAAGAATGTTTTGTATTGTAAATGAAGTATGTACGATTAATAGTTCATTTACAGGGTCATTCAAAAGAATTCCGTTACATTATGGTATATGGTGAAAAATCGTTTGCAGAGTATTTTAATGAGATTACGCTATTCAAATGCATTGAAATTGATGTAAATCACTGAATTTCACTACGATTACATTAGAACAGAGCATTCAAAGCAATTTTTTTTCATTTACAGGGACACACAAAAGAAATTGTTTACAATACTGTCTTTGAGTAATAATTGCTGGAGTGTGCGTTTTAAAATTCGGTATGCGCTTTTAAATTTAACTAATTTTTTGCATATTACTCGTTACATATAAATTCTATAAACTTATATACAGGGCTGCACAAAAGTATTCAGGTACCATTCTACTCATTAGAGGAAGTTGCTGAAGGGGAATTTTCAACTAAAGTATACATGCGTTTAAGTGAACTAAATTTTGGCTTGCATTTAGTTAATAGATACACATCTATGCATCATATACAGGGCCGCTGAAAAAATTCGGATAATTTTCCTATTGTAGAGGGGAACAGCTGAAATTGGGTTTTCAAATGTGTTATGCGTTTCCATATGGTTGAATTAGACATACTATTTTAACTTATTGAACGGTGCAGTTTTGTTATATTATCCTGAATGTGTTGGGAAGTGTTTCATAATCTATGCTTGACCCATGATTTTTTTCTTTCTTGTTTTAATCTTTATTCAAACGAAAGTCTAAAATGTCGTTTAAGATTTAAAAAATATATATTTGACTATAAATTAATATGTGTATGTTCATTTTCTTACTTAAAGTATAAAATTAATATTAGAGATATAATTACAAAATATTTTTCATAAATGCATCAAAATATGGATTAAGTTTCTTTCATTTTGGTTTCGCTTCGGGTTTGGGTTCAAGCACATCGGGTTCCGGTCGAATTTCGGATAGGCTTGAAATAGGATTTTCCGGTTCAGATCCCGTGCAGGGTTCTAAATGTAGATAACAATACAGGGCTCCTGCAAAACACGAAGTTAAAAAGTAGTATTATGAAATCAATTTTATTTCATAAATGTATTTCAATTAATTTTTTATTTATTCATTCATTTTTGTTTAAAATTACTGTTAATTAAAGCTAATTTTCAATAACTGTTCCCTACATAGAAGTGCATTCCCTTAAAGAAAATGTCTTTATTTTTAGAAAACATACGTTATAAATAATAGTTAAGCACGGCATACTTTAATTATATTAAAGCGGAAAGAAAAAGTCACGAGCTAAAGTAGTTAATGTAGCATTGAAAAAAGTAAAGAACATTAATTTAACTTCGCGTGCACAAGATTTTAAAGAACGCTCTAATTAGTTTTTTGCTTCCTATTATAAATATTTTGGAGATTTTAAAGCTACATTTTTTTAAGCATGGTATTTCAGTTTATTTAAAGTTTTGTTTGGCCATTTTTTAAAAATATTGAAACATTGATTGGTTTTGTTTTGTTCTAATAAGGAATTTTAAATATTTTATTCCATAACTATTATGTTTTTGATAATTTTATTTTTTGTATGTTTTATCATTTTCAGGATTATTATTTTAATTGTGTTTATATAAACAGTATGAACCAGCACTGTACCAGAAAGGACAACAAAGATCACGATCAATCGGTCAATGGCGCTATTTTAGGAGGGCTATAGTGATGCAGGGGGTGGCCAGGTGCTTCTACCACAATGGAAATTAGATCTTTCGAAGTTTAGCTGTCATAAACAGTTCGGCCTCGAAGTACACAAAAGCTAAAATAACTTTTTATTAAAGTTAAAAGAAGATTTTAAGATTAAAAGATTTTATTAGAAGAAGTAGACCAATGCTAAGGTTTCGCCTTCTAGTCTTTGAGTCTGTTTTCTGCTACATTTTTTATTAATTTAGAACTAGCTGTTTAACCCGTTCTACGCACGGTAGTTCATGTTCAATAACTATTCGATTTAGAAAAATATTTTTCTACTACAGTGCATTTTTTTAATGAAATTTAATTTATCATGTTGCTATGGCAGCAGACGATAAAACGATATCTTTGGAATAAGGGAATAAATAGAACAAAAAGTTTTGTTGATGTTTGTGATAAAATAGTTTTCTTTATTTTAAAAAAGGGTAATAATTAAGCGCAATTAAATAATCTCTAATTATTTGCAAGCGAGGTAAAAATTATCAAAATACCCACTACAGCGTCTTAGTATTTCAGCGTGGCGTACGTAATATGTTTATCTCACATTGCAGTAAACATTTAGAACTGGTTAGACCTCGCGCTACTACAGGTTGAACATAAAAAAACGAAAAAATTCGTCAAAAGCATAAAATAAAAAAACTATTTAAAATTTTCGATTTTTTTGCCGAAATCGCTCATGGGCCCCCTACCCCGTGTGCCAAATTTCGTAGCCCTGCGGCCTGTGGTTTTTGAGTTTTTGAAGTTACATAGATACGCGCACGGATGATTTTTGAAAAAAAAAATAGCTTATAATTAAATATGATTCTTTAGGAACATTTAAAAACAAATCCCGTTCAAAAATTCACTTTAGAAGAGAAGTTATGGCTAAAACACTTTGAGCTTTTTCTGTATGATCAAGGGGTGAATCAATTTTTAATGTCAATTTTCTCATAACAGCGATTTTGATCATTGCGCGCACGTTTTCTGAAAAAGGGTTACCTAGAATTTCTCGAAATTTTTGCTGAATGTATTAAACGTATAGAGGCACAAAATGACCTATTATTATATTTCTCAAGTAAGTAGTTAAGAATTCACGACTACTTTTGTATAAAAAAAAAATTCGATATTTCAAGGTTTTTTTTTGTTTTTTTTTTTTTTTTTTTCTTGGGATTAGCAAGTTTTACTTTCTCATTGCTAGTCATTTTGAAAACGCATTATATCTATACTCAGTAAAAACAATCTTAGTTTATTTTAGCCATTCAAATGTGAAAAATCACGCGCGCAATGTATGCAAGAATAATTCTTTCGCACAAATTCTAGTGTCTATAAAAATAAACTAAAAAACTTTATATATGTGTATACTTTTTGAACAACTTTAATTGCTAAAATAAACCTTTCTTAATGTGTATTTTCAATTTTATAATTAAAAATCAATTAATTATAGAGTGACTGCAATTCTTATGGAGGTAACTTTTTCATGTATTTTCTTAATTCAAAGGGTACCTGACCCCTTAATCAAACGACTTGTTTAACGAAATATTAGTATACTGTGTCGAAAGCCTGTTCAAAAGCCTTTCGCATAACACCCTATTCATCGTTGCGCGTTTTGCATCTGCATAGAAAAGGGGATGTTAACATCATAAATAATTTGTCTGATGACACTTAACCTAAAAGTATAATGAAAATTCAGTATGCAATGTCTGCTGGCAAAAAATCCTATCCGATGATAACTCATTCATCTTTGTATGCTAAAGCTACTTGTTAGTTAAATTCAGTATGCCATGTCAGATGTCATCAAAAAATTCTATCCTATGCTCCCTCATTCATCTTTGTATGCTAATACTACTTGTTAGTTAAATTCAGTATGCGATGTCAGATGTCATTAAAAAAATCCTATCCAATGATACCTCATTCATCTTTGTATGCTAATGCTACTCGTTAGTTAAATTCAGTATGCGATGTCAGATGTCATCAAAAAATCCTATCCTATGATACCTCATTCATCTTTCTATGCTAATGCTACTTCTTAGTTAAATTCAGTATGCTGTGTAAGATGTCATCAAAAAATCCTATCCAATGTTACCTCATTTATCGTTGTAAGCTGCATTTTAGATGAAAAGAAAGGTATGTTGACAATAGAAATAATGTATATATGTATGATAATGATGATGGATGTTTGTTTTAGTAGGAAGCTGCATGTAATCTTGTATTCCGTGTGAGCCAAAAGTTCGTTACAACTTTAAAAAACTCATAAAAAGGGAAGAAATTATGATAAAGGATTGCGGTTACAAGAAAGGGTTCACAAAAGATAGTCGGATTTTTTTAGCAGCTAAAAAATATTTAGTTAAAAAATCACATGTAGGGGGCGCTGACGACCCGAAACACAATGAACAGGACAACAGTTGTGTCCTAGAATGTTCTGGGGGTCATGTTGAACATTTGTTATTGGAAGAACAAATGAATGGAGTGTATTGTTGTATTGTTGTCCTGTTCATTGTGTTTCGGGTCTTCAGCGCACTCCACATCTGAATTTTTAACTATTTTTTTTTCTTTTGCTGCTAAAAAAATCCGAACATTTCCCAAACATAAATTTTAAGGAAGACCAAACTGGTCGCCAAGGGCGGCTAGTTGTATAATTTTGCGAGTAGTTTGGCGATTTATATAATTTATCGAATTTGGTCGATTGGATGATCAAGCAGTACCCTCAATTCAGTAATTAAGTATTACTATGTATTAAAAATATTTAAATATACGTTTAAATTGTATTTTGGAATTACAATGCATTTTATAAATAGTGTACACATGTTTTATTTTCATATTTTCATATTATGCATATCCATGATTGGGTAAATATTACGGTAGCCCCCAACGACTAGTTTTTTCATTCAGTATATGAATTTAGCAAAGTTACGAAATCTTTCTCTATTTGTCGCATTCCAAACTGAAAATTTAATGCGATTACGAACGCTTAATGGAAAATTTGGCATAAAATTTTTTTTATCGATAAATCTTTTCTTTTACATATATTTTATGTATTTTTTCTCAGATTTTTTCATAAATATTAGTATAGCTATATCGCTTTGTTTATATTTTATTTATACTATATATACATATTGTTCAAATCTCTTATACTATTAATATGCATTTTTTAAATTTTATTTATACTTAATACTTTATCAATGCTTTAAATCACAGATAAAATTTCAACTGGAATATCACATTTAAATTTAATCATGAAAAATGGGCTTTTTTCTTTTCTCTTAAAAAATGTCTGCCAGGTTAAGAACTATTTTTGTTTATTTCACATAGTGGTATTAAAAATTTTTGTATAACTTTCAAAAACATCGCATAGATAGTCTTTATTCTGTTTTGTTAAAAGTTTTAAAATATTGAAATAATTGTCATCAAACTCAAAATAATTTCAGCATTGGAAAATTACCTTTTTTACATGAAAACAAAAAATCTTTTATGCTTAATTCATTTTCAGCAAAAATGCAAAAACCTTTGTTGAAGTTTAAAAGCAAACAAATATTCTTAAAGTAATTAAGAAAAAAAGAATTATTTCTCATTGCGATCGTAATCTGCTGCAAACGATTACAATACCTTCGATTGGAATTTTAACAAAAAAAAAATTATCTCTTTTGAAATCTTTTTTTTTTCTTTTCTAATGAATAAATTATTTGCTCCTTATTAATTGATCATAAAGAAAGATTTTACATTTCAATTACTTTAAAAAAGCTGTAAATTTCTAAATTGAAACATTTTTACCGAGTATTTTTAATTTTGTGTTTTGCTGTTTTTTCTTCTGTACATGAACCAGATAATAGTTTATTATCTGCAATGAAATTAAAATTGTTAGCATCTAAGTGTCGTTGTAAATGCACTTCGAGTATATAATGATTTTTATTTGAAGATTTTCCAAATTCTCTTTTAAGATTATTTTTCCTTTCTAATGAAATAATTAATAATAATTAATAATAATTAATAATAATTAATAATTGTTTACTTATTGTCAATTGAACATTAAGAAAACTTTCACCCTTCAATTATTTGCCACCAATAAAACTATAACTTCCAAATTGCAACATTTTCACGATCAGAAGTAGACTTTTAGTAGATTAATAGAGAGTCTAATAAATTTCGAATCACAAATAAATATTTTTATGTACAGAAAATTAAGTACTTTTTAATTTAACCAGCCAACTAATTTTGAATTTCACGATGTATTTTTCACTTGTTTAGCATTTCCTAAAGCTAAGAATATTAGTGACAAAAAAAGGAGATATCTTCAATCAATGAAAACGATTAACAAGCAAATAATTATTTGCTTGTTCATCGTTGAACTTATTATAGTCAGTGCAATTTTATATATGAATGACAAACAGAAAGCTTAAAACTAGGATCAAAGATCATATAATATCTATCGAATACATCAAAAAAACTACAGCTTTGGCCAGACTATATAACAAAGAACTTTTACAGATTAATTTTAAAAGAGGTAGAATAATTTATCCATCAAGATTTTATTTGCTATCCAGTATCCCTTTAAGAGCGGAAGATTTTTGGTAGAAATGAAAAGTTTTGTTAGTTTCCCGTAATTATTAGGATCATACTTGACTGAAAAAATATTTTAAAAAATACCCGATATCAGGTTATGCGAAGGGAGGATCTACGCAATTCCGTGGGTGGAGGGTCGACTTTAAATCGGACAAAGAGAGGAAAATGTTTTTATATTTTTCTTTGGGATCACCTACACAGTTGTGTAGGTCAGGTTTTAAAGGGTTAACCGAGAATCAATAGAGAATCTTTTTACGCAGTGAGAATAAATGCAATGATTCAGCCTCCATGGAGCTTCCTAAAATTTGGAAAGAAATACTCTGCAGAATAATGAAACAATAATATAAAATAATTCCCGTTCACAAATATCCATTTTACTTACCCATCACGCGTAATATAGGGTATGTCTTGTAATCATTTTAAAAATAAAATAATAATAATAATAATAAAATTGACGAACACATTTCAGACAATGGAGATTCCGAAAAATACATTTCTAGAAAAAAGAATTTGCCGTCCGTCTGTCTGTGTGTATGTGTGTCTGTAAACGCTCCATCTCCCGAACAAATTGAGATAGGGACTTGAAATTTGGTGTGTACTTAGTATGTAATAATTGAAAGAAGTCTATTGAATATCAGTAACCTCGATTATCCGGAACTATCAGGCTCTCGAAATATTCGTTCTGGTAAAAGGTATATAAAAATTTTCGAAATTGTTTACTTTAAGGGTTGAATACATAAATAAAACATTAATTTTGCATAAAGAAGGAAGTCGATCGGATAATTAGTTGCCAAGATATTTGTAATAATATTTTTCACATTCTTCGATTTTTCATGACCCTGTATTTCATCCCAATTTCAATTCAAAGATCTATTTTAATTGGAAATGAGACGCTTAATCCGATGCAATAAACTGTTAGTTAATATGTTTATCATTTTTGGAATTATAAGGATGTTTCTTTTACGCAATTCCGTACTACTCGATTATCCCGTCGACCAAAAAACTATTGCCAAACTATAAGATTAAATGCCAATACTGGATTATCGTAAATGTCACATTCATTTGACATTAACCCTCTAGTGTATGATTTTTTATTTTTCCTTAAAAAAATATAGATTTAATTCCTTAATGGGCATACATTAAATGAAAAATACTAAAAAAATGATCACTCTTATATTTTTCCGTATTTTGGATTTTTCTTTAATTGTTGCCAAATGGCAACACCATGCATTAAGCGTATTCTAAGCTTATTCTACGATATTTCTCTGGTCTTTTTTCTATTATTTGTCGGGTGGCATTTTGCAGCACGAGGTTCTGTTTTTTCTTATTATTCCAAGGCACGAAATTATTTAAATTTTAAAAGTGTCATTATGTTCACTGATGTTTAATAGTTATCAAAATACAGTTCATGATTTAAGGTTCAACAACTGGATGAGTTAGTCTAGCATTGATTCAAGCGCTAACCTCCAAGTCATGTCCACCTGGCAGACTGGTTGTATTTTTTTCACAATAAATATCAAAATTGTACGCAAATCTTGATACTCCTGCGAAAAATAACAATTTAAAACCACATTTATGCGAGGTTTTATTTTTTAGGGAATACACTGTTTCATATGGTGACGAGCCTTTGGCGCACTTATTTGCTCATAAACACAGAGAGATGTTTGGATGGAAATGGATAAGGATTTCCATTCAGGGTACCGACTATTGGTCTCAATTTGAGTAACATACCTTTCCCATTAGACAATGTATTATCGTTCAGATGGGAAAATTGTCGTATACCGTATACTTTCAAATGTATTCAAGATCATAGTGCGACTACCTGTTGATACACCAATGACAGGGTTCCCAAACAATCTTATGATTTTAAAGTTTGCCACGCTACTCAAGATACAAATCCTTAGATACTTTTTTATATCTTTCGAGCATATATTGAGTGGCTTTTGAACATGTTTTAAAACACTATACAGGCTTGTTTGTTGAGAGATACGCTCGAAACGTACTGAGTGAAAAATACAAAAAATATTTATATGGTGTTTTTAATGCTAAATCACTTTCAGGCAGAGAAACATCTCCAATAATAAAAATAATAAATATATTACAAATCATCAGACATACAAATATGTCTGTATGTCTAATGATTTGTAATATATTTATTATTTTTAACTCGTATATCAGACGTTAAACAATGATTATTTATTTTAATCTCCAATAATGTTTATCCGAGAAGGATCTGGCTGAAGAGTTTGAAGCTTTCACTTTTTTTTTCTGTTTTCGTTTATCTGGCTGCTTTTGTTTTGATGTAGATGGAATATTCACTATCCCAACGTTTGCATCAAAATTCTAGTAAACTTCATTAGCTGATTTATCTGCTTGTAAATCACAATCAGTCTCATCATAAGTGTCTGAACCGTTTTTGAACAGAAGGTTTGGATCAAAAGGTGGATCGTCATCCCTGTCAGTGTAAGAAATGCCACTTTCACTAGACAATCCAATCCAAATTTCTTCTTTTAATACTTTTTTTTTTTTTTTTTTTTTTTTTAGTATCTTTACTTTTAAATATATGCTGAACATGATGAGGCTCTATCAAAACAAATTTTTTGATGAAAAAATAGACAAAAAGCAAGATGAAACTATCAACAAATTCATTGAACAGAATACTAAAAATGTAAATAAAAGCGGAACTCAATACATGGTGTTGCCAAATGGTAGCAAACGTATATTCGCATGCATACAATATTTCTTGCAAAAAACCTTACTGAAAATTATTTAAAATCACTATTAAAAGCATATTCTTTTGAAAAATATTTTTTTCAAATGAAATTTTGCATTTTAAATATTTTTATGTGTGTTAGAAATCCATCTATGGCTAGGAAAATGATGGGCTTCAAAAGTTCCTTTTTATTTTTAACTGATAAACAACTATTATCACCTATGGTATTTTTAATGTACTAAACCTAAGTATAGGGTCAAAATGAATACATAAAGTATAAAGTTATCAAGAGGCAACGGCAAATAAACGATAAGGACAGAAAATTTAATTTGTTGCCAATTGGCAACAGTATGCACTAGACTAGAGGGTTAAACACGTTACACATGCTTGATGCGTCATCAAGTGATTTTTAAAACGACGTTTTATTCGTATTTTTATTAATGTTTTACTAATTTACTTGTTCTTTCGTTATTTAAAATAAAAATTACGCCACTTTGTATAATTTTGAGAGTAGTTTGGCGATTTATATAATTCATTTATATGTAACACAATTTGTTATTGTATCATAAATTATTTACTTTAATTTATAGCATAGAAAATATAAAATATAAAAAATATATTTATATTTTTATGTTTATTTTTGTACACTACTTTTCGGAGCATAAGGAAATTATGCAAAATCAAAATTAAATAAAAACGATTAGATAAAGTAATCACTTTAAGAAAATATGCTTTTCTATTTTATCGACATGAAAAATTACAATGGAATCATAACACAATTACAACTCTCTCTTGAATTTTCGGATGACTTAATTACCATTATGCATAACTTATTAAATAGCGATTAATATCGAGGTAAATCTTAATTGCTTGAATGTTTTATTTTTATATCTTTTATTTCAATTAAGTTTTATTATTTAATTATTGTATATATTATTTAATTAGTTAATTATTGAGTATAATTTTATTGAATTAATTTTCACGAACAGCAGTTGCTTATTGCTAACCGTTCACCCTCAAACCGTCATTGTATGAATCCAGAAACCCGGTTCAAAATACCTAATATGATAACTTTTTTTTTTTTTTTTTTGGAAGATTCTTAATCTTTTTAAAATGCTAAATATATAGCAAATTAACCACTTGTAATAATATACTAATTTTAATTTCTAAAAGGTGTAAATTAAAACTTTAAAAACAATAAAAATAGGCTTATTCAGCTGTTTACATGTTTCGACTCTATCCGAGTCCCTTTCAAAACAAATAAATAAAAATATTCTTAAAGTGCACTGTATATGAAACGCCATCATTCAATTTTCCACGTACTCTTTCATATTATTCAAGTTACTTTTTTGTTTAGCCCCCGGTACGGTATGCTATTTCTTTCTCCCAGCTTATTTTGTGTATTGCAAAAGATAACGTTACCTTACAGAAGCTAGCCGTAAAACAAAGCACTACGATTAAATACTCTATAGCAATTTTTTAAACTTCTAAGCATCGCACATTGTAGAATTTTATACCGTCGTATGGGAAAAAAAAAGTTCTTAAATGCATTTTGTTTGAAAACTGTATCTCCATTTATTTTTGAAACATTAATTTTTTTGTAGTTTTTAGAGCGATTTGCTTAATATTGGCAACGGAAGTACTCCATTTCTGTAGAAAGTAAGGGAAAAAATAGTTTTAAAATAGTAATTATATATTTTTGTTCCCATTTTCTCATAACAACCGAATTAAAATGTAATTAAAATACGTGCTATTTTGAAAAAATATACAGAGTGCAATATGTTATCTATCGCCGACCTTTAATTTCTCAACCGTTGGTCGTAGACATATAGTTCCAATTACAAAAACGTTTCAAATGAGGTAAATATTCATGTTGTGGCATTATTTAAATTAAAAAATCAATTTTATAAAAATTACGAAATCTAATTTTTTATACGGCCCTCCAGTCCCTATAGTTATATTTAGTAAAAGTTTACACAAATCATAACAGACATAACACAAAAAGTTTGACATCTGTAATACAAAAATTGACAGAGTTATTAAATTTCAAAGTTTGAGATTTTTTCGCATGATTTTGTCTTTCAATGAGGGATCAGTTAAAAGATTAATTAAAGTAATTCGAGATCAAAATCAGGGTGCAATGTCCTTTTTACGGCGAAACCAACTTTAGCCGGTATCGCCAAATTGGGGTATCAGCAAAGAGGGTTATTTCATTTAAAAATTTTATCTTATCTTTAGGGGTCGTATACAAAGCGAAGAATGAAATATTGAAATTAAACTGAAAAACAAATACCAATTTATTATAGTATCAGAAAACGGTCTACTATAAAAAATGAATATGTCAAATGACGGAATCTACTAGATATACTGCTCATTGTGTTCTCCATTGGTGGCAATGCACAATTGAATGCGTGACGGTACTGAGTCCTGGACACGTTACTGCTCAGCAGGTGGTCGCTTACTGCGCGACAATCAAGGATGATGCGCTGCTTCAGCTAAACCAAGGAGGTGTTCTCAGTCACATAGACCTATGCCTTGATGTAACCCAAGAGGTAGAAGTCCATGGGTGTCAAGTCCGGCGAACGCGGTGGCCAGTCTACCGGACCACCATATCCAAGGATCTGTTGACTTAATTCGGTGGCCAGATACGGCCAGACGTTTGATGTTTTGTGTGGAGAGGGCTCCATCATGTTGAAACCACACTCGGCATGCATGTCAGAGAGGTACTTGATACCAATCTCGTACCGTGTTTGTAGCAGATGCAAATGACGATCGCCCGTTAAGGTCCTATCGTAGAAGATGGGTCAAACAATCTGGGTTCCCCATATACCGCACCACACGTGTCGTACTGCGCGGGCGATGTGGAGGTTTTCCAGAGACCAGTAATCCACATTGTGCACGTTCACAATGCCACCCTGTATAAACATTGACTAATCTATCACACAGAATGTCACAAAGGAATGACGGATTTTCCTCTAAGGCGCTGAGCATGAAATTACAATAATCAAATAGTCGTGCATGGTCATCCAGCATCAATGCTTGCACCAGTGCCGGATATGGCATGGATGCTCATCAAGTGCATGTAACAAATGCCAGACATGCTGACTACATGCCTCGCTTATTTCCACCGTTCTGAGTTGTGGAATTAAAAGGGCGAATCCCAGCACCTCCTCCGGTGTTACTCGAACATTACACCTTGACCGTCTACTTGTTCTGGGTCGTGGTGAAACAGAGCCGGTCTTTCTAATACGGTGCAATGCATTAGTTATAGTTTCATGCGTTGGATGTAGATCCTTAGGGAAACGTTCAGAATAAACACTCGCAGCTTCTGTCGCATTCCTTTGACATTCACCATAAATAAGTATCATTTCGGTATATTGCATGCATGCGTAGCTTGCCATCACGATCTCAGCGCTAACTAGCATGTCCACTGCTAGATGGTTCGTGATTTATCCCGAACGTGTGGCGCTGCGGTTCTATTGTAATTCGTATAATCCCAATTTTCATGCTCGCTATAGCTCGGCTGGTCGTTTGCATTCCACTGCCATTTATGTAGTCCTTAGTGAGTATGTTTTATTTTCCGGTTGTCGATTCTACCTACTTTGATGTTTGAAGGTTGTTCGACCCACAAAAGTGTTAACACTTTGAGCAGTATTTATAGTAGATTCCGTCATTTGACATATTCATTTTTTATAGCAGACCGTTTTTTGATATTATAATAAATTGATATTTATTTTTCAGTTTAATTTCAATATTTCATTCTTCGCTTTGTATACGAACCCTAAAGGTCAGCTAAAATTTTTAATGAAATACCCTCTTTGGTGATACCCCAATTTTGCAATACCGGCTAAAGGTGGTTTCGCCGTAAAAAGGACATTGCACTCTGATTTTGATCTCGAATTACTTTAATTAAACTTTTAACTGATCCCTCATTGAAAGACAAAATCATGCGAAAAAACCTCAAACTTTCAAATTTAATAACTCTGTCAATTTTTGTAGTACAGATGTCAAACTTTTTGTGTTATATATGTTATGACATGTGTAAACTTTTACTAAATATAACTTTAGGGACTGGGGGATCGTATAAAAAGTTAGATTTCGTAATTTTTATAAAATTGATTTTTTTACTTTAAATAATGCCACAACATTAATATTTATCTCATTTAAAACGTTTTTGTAATTAGAACTATATATCTACGACCAACGGCTGAGAAATTAAAGGTCGGCGATAGATAACATATTGCACCCTGTATAAACGAATGGTTTCTGTTTAAAAAAATGGAGCTATTATAAACTATATTTAATTTTAAGTATCTATGAATCATTAGATAGCCTTTTTTTTTTTGTCGCTTTTCTTGGACGACGGCATTTTTTTGCTGAATTTGTGCATTATTTCGCGATAATGATGTGCTATGCATGCTTTACTGTAGATGTTTAAGAGTAGATCGTAACTGTGGAATTCTTAAGCGGATGCGAATGACGTCATTTTACATAAAATAAAATGTGCTTTAAGTCTTAAAATTGAAATATGTTTTGTACTGCAGTAGAGTCTGGCTTAACCGAGTTATTTTCTTCTGATGGACTGGTGGCTCCCATTATTATGAAACAGCCATTGGCCATTTTTTTTTCCCATTCTGACCAGAAAATCAGAGTTCTAACTTTTTACGACTCCTCTTTCATCTTCACCCAACACTTCATTTATAATGGCTGTTTCATAATAATGGAAGCCATCAGTCCATCAGAAGAAAAGGATCCATTCCAAAGGTATAAATTCGATTAACTCGGATAATCGGGACTCTACTGTATCTGTATTTATATACATATATTTTTTTTCATCGGGGGCGACACTAAATTCTGAAAAAGCAGAAATCCTGTTCTCTATTTTTTTTTTTTTTTACTTCGATGTTTATTTTTATTTTCATAACCATTGAGTAACTCGAGCCATAGTTTTGGTAAGTTAAATGATGCTGCATCGTTACATATTGAATTTTTGCGTGTTACAATCTCTATGGTTTCTGTTATAAAAGATGGATAGTACAAACTGGAGGGGAAAAATATCTTACTTTCATTGATACTGCCGCAGAATTCGCGGAATGTGGCGTTCCGCTTGCCCGCCCGAGGTCCTTTTACTCTCCTTTCAATTCTGACCCACCGCCCCCTAAATACTAGGCCTGGGCACTGGAGCAAAAATGGCGGCTGCCGAAGGCGGATTTATTTCAGCGTGTGCAGGGTCCCTTAAATATTCCTACCAATAATTTTTTGAAGTTTTTTCCGCTTCATTTTTCTGAGAATAAACAAGCTAGAGAAATCTTTTATAAAATACTGGTGTCTAGATTTAAGGGACCGTATCTGCGCTAAAGAAAATCCGCCTTCGGCAGCCGCCATCTTTGTGTCATTTTTGTGTGAGCGCTCAGGCCTAGTATTCAGGGGGCGGTGTCTGACCACTTTCTGACACTCGACAGGATCGAGGGGGGGGGGGGGGGTGGAATTGAAATTTAATAAACAATTAAATTTAAAAAATCAAAAAACCCGACTGCGTAAAAGCTCACACTCTCGCTATATATATCTTGTTCAAATTTTCAGTCGTTAATAAAATATTTATTATTCATCCAATCAAGCTCAAATAAATGTTTTAAAACTTGTAGTGGATGACACTTAATGTTAATCCATTTTTTTTAAATATTAATTCATTTATTAAATTAAATTAATTAATTTTCAATAATCGAGAGAGCCTTCTTCTTGATCAAGGTATTTTAAGACCGAGAGAGCCCTCTTCTTGATCAAGGCATTTTAAGCACCATTCAAGACGAAAGAAGAATGGGAGAAAAAAATTCTCTTATTGACCTAAGTAGGAATTGACTTAAAATATTTTTTTTATATTACTTGTTTATATTACTTACCCTTTTTTTTATTTATTTACTTGTATGGATGACTTTTAAGTTGTGTTTAATTGTTAGTTCCCATCTATAAACACTGTTTTGATGAGGTCTATGGATGCCTATGATGGTTAGAGTTGCAGTAAAGCTAGAGATCCACAATACATACACAACTTCCATGTTGTATAATATTTTAATGGAGCTTCTGACTGTAAAATAGTCAATGAAACATCGTCTTCATTTTGAAAGACCTATCCAATGATATGCCATTCAGTAGGGTGCGTAATTTTTTTTTTCGTCTCTACCGCCATTTTGTATTTTATGGCCGCCATTTTGAATTTATAAAAACAAAACCTAGCCTATAACCATCGGGCAATTAAGAGGAATTGATAGAGTCCTCATTCATTAAAATCTATCCAGCCGTTGGGATGTTTCGAGGGTATAAAGAAATCCACATACACAGATACGCGTGAAACACATAACCCTTCTTTTCAGTCGGGTAAAAACGGACAAATTTAAAAGCGAAATTTTTTTAATTAAAGATATCGAAAAGCCGGAAAGGGAGGACTTAGGACTCTGCAGCCATGGGACGACCGTTGCGGTTTCGAGCTTTTTCATTCAACCATCTAAATTAATTTCAATGAAAGTAAGATCATTTTTCTCTCCAGTCTATACTATCTATCCATTGTAAGAGAAACCATAAAGATAGTAATACGCAAAAATTCAATATGTAACGATTCAGCATCATTTAATTTACCGAAATTATGAAAAATGATAAACATATTAACTAACAGTTTACTGCATCGGATTAAGCGTCTCATTTCCGATTAAAATATGTCTTTGAATTGAGATTTAAATGAAATGCAAGGTCATGAAAAATCGAAGAGTGTGGATTACAAATATCTCAGCAATTCGATTCATTCTTTATACAAAATTAGTTTTTTTTTTTTTTTTTTTTTTTTTTTTTTTTTACATTCACTCCTAAAAATAAACAATTTCAAAAAATTTTCGAAAATTATCCAATTTATTATTTATCAAAAAGTAATCAGAGCCAGTTTATATCAAGGTCTAACTGAATCTAAAGTTTTGTGAAATTCCTTGCATTAGTTCTTGAGGGCCCACAAAATTTTTGTCTTATACAGACTCACAGAGTGGCAGACAGACATTTTCTAAAAACCATCAAATCGTGTTCAGGAGCTTCTAAAACGTATAAATCAATCGAAAACCGGAAGTCGAAATTTACTTTCTTCTTGTAAAGATAGAAGAAAGTAAAAAGCCTTTGGCTAAAATTACTAACAAGAAGCAGGCTATCACGGCAGGGCCGAAACTAAGGGCAGGGCAGAGGGGGCATGTGCCCCGGGCGCCAGAACGAAGGGGCGCCAAATGAAGGATTATCATTTTCTTCTGATGGTCTGATGGCTTCTATTATTATGAAACAGCCATTATAAATGAAGTGTTATGAATATGAAAGAGCAGCCGTAAAAAAAAAAAAAAAAAAATTATGGCCATTTTTTTTTCTTCCCATTCTGACCAGAAAATCAGAGTTCTAACTTTTTACTGCTGCTCTTTCATCTTGACCTAACACTTCATTTATAATGGCTGTTTCATAATAATAGAAGCCATCAGTCCATCAGAAGAAAATAACTCTGTGAAAGCGGAAACTCGGTTAAGCAGGACTCGGTTAAGCATGACTCGGATAATCGGCACTCTAACTGTATATTTCATTTTAAAAATGATCTTTAGAATATTTTCTTTGATGTTCAGAGGGAAGTCATGACCCACGTAACCTCCCCCTTGGATCCGCCATTGTATTTAACGTAGTTTAGTATTACATATTTTAAGATTACATATTTTAAATTTTAAAATAAGTCGGCTATGAGAAAATTAGTAAAATTCTCTTTGTAAATATACTTTGCAGAAGAAGGGGGGGGGGGGCAAAATCCATGCTTGCCTCGGGCGCAAAAAAGGCTAGTTTCGGCCCTGTATCACGGTTAAACTAAAGGAGAGCATCATTAGAGTTTAGTACCATGAAATTAGGCACGATTACATTCAGAAGTTGATTTCTTACAAACCGGATCTCTGCAAGACGGCCATCGCCGCTGGTGGAAAATCTAAAAAGTATTAAAGTGATCCTTTTGCCACATCTCTATGCATGTAACCACATCAATATGCATGTAACATGACTGCAGTTATGTAAAATTTATTATTAACTTCTGCATTTACGATTAAATTGTTCTATGTTTTTATAAAATAGTGCATTTTTCCCTCATAGAACATATTCAGCATAATTATGTGCTTCGGGAAACCAATTTTTATGGCAAACTAATACTACGGGTTTATTTTAATGCAACAACATCATCTTTATATGAAACATAAACATAAAACACATTATTTGCACACTTTTCTAGTCCTTCACAGGTGATGCATTTTTTTTGCTCCGCCACTGTAGCTCCACTACCTTGAAAAGGAAGCTAAATATATATATATAAGTCCATATGCCGAGTAAATTCGTTGAATAACTTTCCCGCGGAAAAGATTATTTTTATTTGCTTGAGTTCGAGAGCAGCCCTTGTTATTTTGATCGCTTATCTTCTAGTGTAGTCAGTCAAGTCGATCAAAATCTCTCGAAATCGACGAGAGCACTCTCTAGGGAAATACAGGTCACAATCTGATGCGTGATTCAAGAAGACCATTGTTAGAAGTCCTACGTGATGTTTAGAGTAGAGTTCTTGCATAAAAGAACCAGGGATAACCGTTTGACCAGAGACAAGCGCCTCCTTAACAAGCTGATACATCAAGAGGAACCCAGGAGTGCACTTGTTTTTTTCCAATGAGAAAAACTGTGCCCAGGTCAAGATAGTGAACCGTAAAAAGATCGCTGATGGTGTAAAACCTCCGAAGAGGTTCTGACAGACGTGTACAGAAAATGTCCAGAATATCTGATGATTCTGGGGGGTCGTGAGAAGCGAAGACGATCTGATGCCTCCACATTTCTTTCTTCAAGGTGCCAAAATCAACGCCGTTGCTTATATTGATGTGTTAAAGTATTAAATTACTTCCGTAACATGTGGGAGACCGCACGTTTTTAAACAAAACTCTGCACTATCCCATACAGCCCATACAAACCAAAAATGAATGCCAAAGCATTCATAACGATGTCATTATCAATTTGTTGGCCCTCCCTACTACCCAGATATTAACTAAATGGCCTATTAACTACAATGGATTAGTTGAGAGGGTCTCCAATAGTCATTCACACAACAATGTTGCGGCTCTCAAGGCAGCTGTTGTGTATGCAGTGGCAAATGTTCCCAACACTCATCTGATTATTACCTGCAGTCAGTTTTGATAGTCTGTAGAGGCGGTTATTGCGGCTGGCAGTGGTTTCAATGAATGCTGTCATCCAGTGTATATGAGATCACCTGTAACGAACGTTAAAAATAAATGCTCTATCTCTAGTGTATTTTCCTGTTTGAAAGTAGGCGTTGATTTGTTCTCAAATACCTGGCGTGCCCTGTATATAAATTCATTTAATTTTATTTCAAAGACAACGAGTAGACCGTAGATGTTTGAGAAATCTTTCCCAGCCAGACAGCTGTCGGCAGGGGTCGTGGGATTGTTTTCTCGCCTATCATTTTTTTTTTTTTTTTTTTTTTTTTTTTTTTTTTTTTTTTTTTTACAAATATTGCATTTATGCATCTATGCGCATTTTTTTACGCTGATTCCGAATATGTAATTTTATTAAAATACTCCTGGCAGAACTTTAATATGGATTAAAAATATAATTTAAAAAAATTAATAATTTTCTTTTCTTTTAAAGAAACGTGATTCCTTTGAACAAGTCAATTTAAAAGGCCTTGACCCGGTCGAGAATAAAAACCACAGATCATTTTTATAGTGGGATTGTTTTCCGGGCTATAAACTTTTTAAAAATACTGCATTTATAGATTTATGCATCTATGCCTATTTTTTAACGCTGATTTCGAATATATAATTTTCGTAGAAATAGATTGAGAACATTTTATTTTATCAAAAAATCGATTTTTTAAAATGAAAAACAAATACTTTCGTACGGAACACTATTTAAATCTTAGTTTTTCTCCACTAATTATCATTATTTTAAGTCCGATTTTTTATTACAGGCTATATAAAATTAACATATTGCCTATAATTTATGAGCGGTAGTAGTTCTAGTGATGGGCGATTCTGGAAAATTTAGGAATCGATTAAAATCGACATCGTATAAAACTGAATCGATCACAATAAGAATCGATTCCCAAATTCTAGAATCGATACTTGAATCGATATTTCGATAGTCACAGATTCGCACAGATAAGCTCAAAGATATTAATTTCAAAACTTAGCGAATCAGCAGAGCCGTAGCGACCACCTCCCATACCTCACATTTAGAGGGTAGACAAAGTCAGAGTCAGGGGCCCAGTCGTAAGCTATTACAGACCTTTGAGTCAAATAATAAAGTTTTTAACTTTTAAATTATTAGTTTTAAGATGTAATTTTACTAATATTGTAATTTAGATTTTATTTAAATTTATTTTTTAAGAAGGATCTCGGTTAAATACAAGTTGGAAATTGCGCGTCAAACGTGGCAAATGTGGTGCGCTTGCGCTCGTACTATAACAGTGCACTTCATAAGTGCATATCAATTTCATTCTGTTCGAAAGTCTATAACATCCTTAAAATGCACTTGAAATAATTTTTTTCTATTGGCCTTAATGTTACGGAAAACTTTTGACTGTCCCTGTAATTAAATCATTGTGATTTTCTTCCAGCCTGAATTAAAATTTAAATTTTCAGGGACATAATTCACGTTGCCATAAGAACCGATTTAGTATTCTTACAATTTGAGTTTAATAATGTAACTAGCAAAGTTTATTAAAGTTCTTTTATTAAAAAAAAAAAAAAAAAAAAAAAAAAAAAAAAAAAAAAAAAATCGTTGCTGCAAGACGTGAAAATTCAGTTTTCACAGAAGAAATAAAAATCAATTAATTTTACTGTATTAGAAGGATAGTGGACTCACATGTATATTGCTTGGAAATCTTTAACATTATAGCTAGTAACTAGCGGGTTCCCCCTAATATGAAATCTCGAAGCGAACGAACCGCGAACCGGGTTCCCGCTGCCCTACAGCACCGTATAGGTGTACCCCCCCCCCCCACACACACACACACTTTGCCCACCGGGTCGGAAAAACGCGCTCACCTCCCCCCACCCAATTTTTGACATTCATCATTTAAAAAATTTTTATTATGTGTTATAAACTATCTTAAAATTTCAAACAAATCGCCCTGTTATATTTTCTAATTTTGTTCTGCCCCTCCCCTCTATCCCCCCCGAAATGTGACGCGCCATTCTTTTTTATAATTTTTTATCATGTGTTATAAAAAATCTTAAAGTTTAAAACAGATCGCATTGTTAGATTTCCTAATTTTAACAAAATCTCGTTATGTTAGTTCCAGATTCCACCACCAGGGTGCGCACTCTATTCCTAACAAAACTGTGAACGAAACTCCGTTAAACAACCTATCAGTAGCTATATTACTTAAGAGTGTGGCAATCTTGATCAAAAATTTAAGCTATTTGCCGAAATTACTATTCGGAAATAGTGGTAACTAAACTTTTGACTTTTTTATATTTAATAAGTAGCATTTATCTCAGGACTCCGTCAAAAAACCCCACCTAAAACGGTAAGGAACGCTAAAGTTTAATCCCCCCCCCCTCCTCCCGAAATTTTCGCACCATTCTTTTTTAAACTTTTTGTTATGTGTTATAAACTATCTTAAAGTTTCGAACAGATCGCCTTGTTAGATTTTCTTCTCTAAATGAAATCGCGGTCTGTTAGTTCTATATTCCACCACCAGGGAGCGCAGTCTATTCAAAACAAAAGTGTATCTAAACGAAACTCCTTTATACAACCTATCCGAAGATACTTTAGTCTAGGGGGTGGTAGTCTTAAGCAAGAATTCAAGATATTTGTGAAATTACTATTCGAAAATAGTGGTATGAACACTTATAAAATTTTTGATATTGAAAAGGTAGTAATTATCTCAGCCCGCCGTCAAAGAACCGCACACTAAAACGGTAGAAAACGTTAATGCTGCTATAAAAAAATCACGTGACTGCCTTTAAAATAAAAGCATTTAATAGAAATAAACCAATTAGTGAAATAATAATTAATATCTCAGCCTGTAATTAAGATAATATTTTTTCGAATTTCTGAAAGGAGATTTTTTTTTTTTTTTTTTTTTTTTTTTTTTGCATCGCCCTGTCCAAGTTTCGAATTTTTACGCCCCTTACATTATAAGATGTGGTCCCCTTTTAAAACAGTACAAAATTCTCGGGAATCACTTTGTTTAAATTGTTAAATATATTATTTGAAAAAAAAAAGGTTTTAAAGCATTTTAGCACGTATTTTCATACCTATACCCTTGAAAAAAATTAATAACATACAGGGGATCCTTTAGCTTCGGAAAGCTCCGAAATTTCATAAAATTCAAAGTATCATAAATCAGTAAGTTTGGTTGTAAACGACTGGAATTTTTATAATACAACTTACACAAACACTTTGACAAACGACTTTGACACTTTAACTAACGAGGACCTTGAGTCACGTGGCTTTAAACCAAGAATGATAAGTCTAAAATGGAAAAGAGACGAAATTTGTTATTACCATTCATAAATAGTGCTCACCAAGAGCTGCAGATATAATATCAGTGTTTAGTTGGTAAACAAATGACTCGGGAAGAATGTCAAAAAAGGTCCCATTGAAATTGGACCATAATTAAGAAAATTGGGATGGGGGGGATGTATTGGTGACGAACTGGAAAAGTACAGCTTAATAAACTAGTAACCCAAATAACTTGGCTCCTAAACTAAAAATATAACAATTTAACCTAGAAAGAAAAAGGCTCTTATGCGAAATTTGACAGCAGTTCTGCATTTAAAACAGTAAATCCGAAAGAATAAATATGTATTCCTTTGAAATTACTGTCAAAAATATCAATACAAAAGTTGGAGCTCGATTGACCCTTACCAAAAAGAAGGAAGGCTAGAGACAGAAAATAAAAGATCACATTAAAAGCTTTCCAACGATATGTTATACGATATGGTTTGGAAGAAACAAAAAATATCCCCCCCCCCCCCCGAGGGAGCAGGTAAGCCCCAAACGGTCGGAGGGGCGACCTCAAAAGTATCTTTGGTCAAGGTTTCAAAATGTGGCTTTATAATAAAATAGAACAAGAATTGGACATTTTAAAAATTGCATGCAAATTTTGAACGGCCCTGTAAATTAAGATTAGCGAGGAAAAGGGGAGAGGGGGGTGGAGAGATTCGAAGTGACGAACTTGAAAAATACAATATAATAAACTAGTAACCTGAATAACTAGGCTTCTAAACAAAAGTATAACGATTTAACCTAGTGTTGAATTCAGGGGGTAGCCCGAGAGGACATCCCTCCCGGGACATTGAAATGTCCCTCCCGTAAGTTTTGAGATTTTATGCTTTTTAATGGACAAATGTGCACCCCCTCCCCATTACGGAACTCTGAAATACCCCCACCCCCCAATCCCGACCGGAGTCGCATAAATCCCTCCCTGAGAAAAATACCTGCATTCAACACTGATTTAACCTAGAAAGTAAAAAAAAAGGCTCTTATACAAAATTTTACAGCAATTCTGGCACTAAAACAGCAAAATTGGAAGAATTGATTCAACTCGAATCGTGGATGGACCGCGATGCCATTTGAATTGAAGTAAATCAAAACATAACGATTCGACATTGCATCTAAAGAATTGAAGTAAATCAAAAAAATAACGATTCTGAAGATCGCATCTGAAGATCGACATCGGCATCGAATCTGAACTGAATCGATTCACCGTTTCTGATCCAAGGGCAGAATCGATGCGTTCATCTTTTCTTGCTTTCTTTTGTCTTTAGAAAAATAAAGTGTTGTTTTCGTGAAAATTTTCGACTTCCGGTTTCTAAGGATTTATAGTTTTAGAACTTCTTGTCTGGAATACGATTTGACTATTTTTATAAATTTTTTGTCTGTCAGTCTGTCTATTTGTTTGTCTCTGACAAAAAAATTGTGAGCGGTCTATTTCAAGAACTAATGCATGGAATCTGTTGAAACTTTAGATTCAGTTAGACCTTCATATAAATTGGTACTGATTACTTTTTGATGAAAATCGCTCAACAGGTGGCGCTGCTATGTTGCATTTTTCATGATTTCCGCAAGATTGCTATCTCAAGAACTAATGCACGAATATTCACCAAACTTCAGATTCAGTTTGACGTTGACATAAGTTGTTGAGGATTAGGTTTTGATGTAAATCTACCGGCAGGTGGCGCTGCTATGCTTAATTTTTCCCGATTTTCGCAATAGCTCTATCTCAAGAACTAATACACGGATTTTCATAAAACCACATTCCGTTAGACGTTGGCATAAATTGCTGTTTATTAGATTTCGGTGTAAATCGCCCAACAGGGGGCGTTGCTATGCTGATTTTATCAGCAGAGTTGAATTCAGTCATTTTTCTCCGGGAGGGACAGTTCAGAGGGGGAGGGGATTGGACTTTTGTACATTTTAATGTACAAAAAGCATAAAATCTCAAAGTTTCTGGGGGGCATTTGAATGTTGCGGGGGGGGGGGGAGGAATGTTACCCTCCCGGGCCATCCCCTGAATTCAACACGTTTTTCAGGATTTAAATAATCCTCCCCCCGAAACACTCAAATGCCCCCCAGAAAGTTTGAGATTTTATGCTTTGTTGCGGGGGGAGGAATGTCACCCTCTGAATTCAACACGTTTTTCAGGATTTAAACAATTTTAGGGATAATATCTCAAGAACTAATGAACGAAATTTCATCAAACTTAATATTCTGTTAGACAATGCCATAAGTTATCCATGATTAGGTTTTTGTGTAAATGATATAACAAATTGTGCTGCCATGCTGCTTTTATCAACAGTGTTGAATTCAGACATTTTTCTCCGGGGGGGATTTCCATGGTTCTGGCGAGGAACATTCTAGAGTTACGAGGAGGGGGGGGGGGGATTGGACTTTCGTCCATTAAGCATAAAATCTCAAATCTCCCTAGGGGACATTTCAATGTTCCGGGGAGGGGGGGTCCACCCGTACCAGCCCCTGAATTCAACACTGTTTTTCAGGGTTTACACAATGTTTGCGATAACATCTCAAGAAGTAATGAACGGAATTTCATCAAACTTAATATTCTGTTAGTCATTGACGTAAGTTGTTTCTGAGTCTTTCGTGTTAATCATGTAATAGGCTGCGTTGCTATACTGCTTTTTTCATGATATTCATGATAGCCATATCTCAAAACTAATGCAAGGAATTTAATCAAACTTCATATTCTGTTACACTGTCGTATAAATAGATCCTTATTAGGCTTGGGTGTATACTACCCATCAGGTGTCGCTTTTATGCCCTTTGAACTGGGATTTTCCGTTGCGGACATCTAAGTGGGTGTGGGCCGAAATTCAATGATTTGTTAGGAAAATGGGATTCTTATATATATATTATAAATACACATATTTCAACGAACCTATACTTTTGGATCCTCATGATGGGTATAGGTTATTTAAATTTGACACTGTGATAGCGAATTTTGAAGTTTTAACATTTATGAGACAGAAGAAAGTTTTGAGATTGGACATTCAACTACTTGACCTTAAATTTTTGAAGGAAAATGAAAATGATATGACATTTAGAGACATCGATTAAAAAATTTATAGTATCGATTAAATCGAGTTGGCCATAGTATCGATTAAATCGATTAAAAAAATCGAAATCGCCCATCACTAGTAGTTACCACTATTTCCGAATAGTAATTTCATCAAATTTCTTAAATTCTTATTTGAGTACCACAGCTATCGACTAGTATATCTACGTATAGGCTGTGTAACGGAGTTTCGTTCGGATAGTGGTTTGTTTAGAATAGAGGGCGCTCTGCGGTGGTGGAATATGGAACTAACGGGTTTTCTAGCGCGGGTACAGCACACTTGCTGTACGGTGCAGCAGGGACACGTATCGAATGTTCATATAGAACATATTACCCTTAATTCTTGAGTGGTAGTTACCACAATTTTCGAATATTAATTTCAGAAAATTTCAGTCCCCAACACTCCTTTCTCCCCCCGACTAATATATCTACGGATAGGTGGCATACCGTAGTTTCGTTCGGAAAGCGGATTGTTTTTAACAGAGTGCGCCCCCGGTGGTCGAATTTAGAACTAACATATTTTTCGGCGCGTATCATTTTAAAAATTAAAATTCTTCGTACTATAATTTATGTAAGAATTTAATAATTATAAATTAAGAATTTGAATTTTTTAATTAAAGGTAAAGTGCTTTGAAAGGAATTTTAAACGGAATCCTCTGTGCGATCCGTGATCACACTTACCCACTTGTTATAATATTTCAGACACTCTTGCGAGTAATTAAAATCTACCTATAAGGCTTCTTTTTGCTGTTGTTTTTTATTTCTATTATTTATCAACCAGAAAATCATTTATGGTTAATTCATTAATAGCAAGAATGTTTTAAAAACATTTTCGATGAAATTAAAATGCTTAACTTCACAAATAACAAACTCTTCTCGAATAGCAGTTAAGAAAAGAATAATAAAAAAAAAAAAAAAAAAAAAAAAAAAAAAAAAATGCGTGTGCTGTGAATGCACTTTTTAAAAGGCTGTCTTTGATTTTTATTTCTCTTACACTTTTAAGATGCTTTTGTTCTTTTCTAATAGATTAATTATTTGTTCATAGTTAATTGATCACATAGAAAGCTTTCACCCTTCAATTATTTTCCCCTTTAAAAAAACTGTAAATTTCTAAATTGAAACATTTTCGCAATTAGGAGTATGTATTTTTTTCCTTTTGATCATCATCCGAAAATTAATAGCATGTGTAATTAATTTCTAAATCACTAAAGAAATATTTTTATTGCGTAGAAAATCTGTTTTTTTAATTTTGCTATTTTCTGTTTTCTATTTCACTTCATTAACATTTCATAAAGATAAATGTCTTGGTTGAAGAAAAAACAAAAAAACTAGAAAGCTTAACGAACTGGAAAAGCATCAACTGTTACCAGTTGGACAACATTTTTATTATTATTATTCAGATTTGATGTTTTGCTACCACTTTTTACTTACTTCTATCTTTACAAGAAGAAAGTATTGGAATCGTGAAAAATTTAGACTTCCGGTTTTCGATGGATTTATGCATTTTAGAAGGTCCTGAACACGATTTGATGGTTTTTAGAAAATGTCTGTCGCTCTGTCTACGAGTCTGTCTGTATGTGACAAAAATTTTGTGGGCGCTCTATCTCAAGAACATGCACGGAATTTCACAAAATTTTATATTCAGTTAGACCCTGATTTTCAGTTGTGCTTATTATTATTTTTTGGTGTGTATCACCCAACAAGTGGCGCTGCTGTGCCGAATTTTTCACGATTTTCGCAAAAGCTGTATCTCAAAACCTAATGCACGCTTTTAATCAAACTTAATATTCTGTCACATTTTCACGTAAATAGATTCTTATTAGACTTGTGTGTATATTGAAAAACAGGTGTTGACTTTTATTTGCGGACATCTAAGACGATGGGTACCGAAATTCAATGATTTGTTTTAAACAATGCGAGGCTTATATCTCCTTGTTAAATGTATCCAATTCAATAAACCTGTATATCTTTACAATCCTAATGATGGGCATAGATTGTAATTTAATTTTGGTACTGTGATAGCGAATTTTGAATTATTAACATGTAGAGTAAAGTGCCCATATTTCGTCCCCCCAGTCACTCTTAGGCCCTAAATGTTGTAATTTTCAGTGAAAACCTACCAAATTCAGAATTTACATAGACTAACTACTCACGCGCATAGAAACATAGGCAAATATCGTGCAAAAAAAAATTAACAATACGAAAAATTGCTTTTTCAAAAGTATCTAAAAATGCCAAAGAAAAAAAATGGTCCCAATTTCGTCCCCCAAAAACGTTCAATACGCCAATGCTTAACTTATAACTAAATCAAAATTTATTTCTAAATAGTAATTTAAATTACATTAAAGTAGGGTGCAAAGAAATGTACTTATTATCAGTGGAAGAATAACATAACGAAACATTAGCCACCCAAACATGAGGAAAGAATTGAAAAAATTGCCATGAAAAAGCATTCCTAATTTCGTCCCCGGGACGAAAATAAGAACTGCAAGGGGGACGAAATTTGGAGCACGCTACTTCCCAATATGGCGGAGCTTCAGTTCCCGTAAGATGAACTGAGCATCCTTAAACTCACTATATGCTACTGTCAGTATCTTACTTGCGTAAAATGCATGCAATGAATAAGAAATACATACTTACAGTACTGTAATAAAGGTTCTACAAATGACGTAATAAGAACTCAGGTCTTCTAAAAATAGGAAATTCGGCGTCTTTACTTTATGTATGCGTCTTGGCAAACAAAACTTTCAATACTGACCCCTTTTACCTTCCGTCCCCTGTGCCTTGCGTCATAAGTGGCGCCACTTTCGCAGAAGCGGAGAAGTTAAGGGGGACGAAATACGGGCACTTTACCCTATTAAATAGAAGAAAGTTTTGAGAGTACACATCCGACTGGTTTGAATTTGTAATGTTCGCCTTATTTTATCTGTCATTTAATAAGGCTAATATTTTCATTACAAAAAATAGTAGAAATCAAGTAATCTGATTTTTTTTAAGTTGTCCAACTGGCAAATTTAATGACAGATTAAATAAAGTCAACATTACAATTTTAAACTTAGTCGTACGTGGCAATCCCAAAACTTTCTTGTATCTCATACATGTTAATACTTCAAAATTCGCTATCACAGTACCAATATTTAATTGCAATCTATGCCCATCATGAGGATTCTAAAGATATGAAATTCCGTGCATTAGTTCTTGAGATAGGACTATCGATAAAATCGTATAAATCCTGCAAAATGCAGCACAGCAGCGCCACCTATGGGGAGTTTAACACCGAAACCTAATCAACAACAACTTGTGTCAAAGTCTATCTGAGTCCTACGTCAGATGAAAATTCATGCATTAATTCTTGAGATACAGCTATTAGTCCAGGCAATAGGGAATTTTACCTAGCAAAAATAACGGTAGTACTGGAAATCGGCTTTCTAGATGTTTTTTGGGTCGCTGAATCCGAATTTGTAACTTCCCACCAAAATTTCCCCCGGCAACCTCCCCAAATTTTGGTAAAAAGCCCTCCAAAAAAGGTTTTTATTAAAAAAATCTTTTATTAATTTTTTTTTTTATTATTGTTTTGGTGGAAAAGTATCTAGAAATTCAGAAAGTAGACAAAATTTGCAACAAATTAGATAGATGACATTATGACTTAGGATGAAGGGGAAGGGGAAGGGGGGATCTGCCTCGGAACATGCGCGCGGTGCTGCGTGAACGAAGTTGCGCAATTCCACTTAACCACTCACACGTTTACATTCGCCCTCCCATCTCCCCTCCGAACTTTCTCTATAAGGTTTACTTTAAGTTTTTTGGGTCGCTGAATCCAAATTTTTAACTTCCCTCCAAAATTTCCCCCCTCCGACCCCCCCCCCCATCCAAATAGTTGTTTTTAACTTACATTTATTATTGTTTTAGGGGAAAAGCATTACGAAATTCAGAAACTAGACAAAATTTGCAACAAATAGGATATATCATATTATGAATTAGGATGAACGGGGAGGGTGAGAGCTGCCTCGGAACATGCACTGCGGCGCTACGTGCACTAAATGATGAAGTCCAGGCAATAGGGGATTTTATCTGGCAAAAATAATGGTAGTACTGGAAATCGGTTTTCTAGATGTTTTTTAGGTCGCTGAATCCGAATTTGTAACTTCCCACCAAAATTTCACCCGGCAACCCCCCAAAAAATTGATTTTTTGGAAAAATTTTGTTTTTGAGAAAAGCGCGCGGGGAATGTTCCGAGGCAGCCCCCTCCCTCCCCATTTATCCTACGTCATAATGTCATATATCCTATTTGTTGCAAATTTTGTCTAGTTTCTGAATTTCGTAATGCTTTTCCCCTAAAACAATAAGAAACTTCAGTTAAAAACAACTATTTGGGGGGTGGGGTGGTTCGGGGGGTAAAATTTTGGGGGTAAGATAAAAATTCGGATTCAGCGACCCAAAAAACTTAAAGTAAACCTTATAGAGAAAGTTCGGAGGGAAGATGGAAGGGCTAATGTAAACGTGTGAGTGGTTAAGTGGAATTGCGCAACTTAGTCCACGCAGCACTGCGGCACATGTTCCAAGGCAGATCCCCCCTTCCCCTTTATCCTAAGTCATAATGTCATATATCTAATTTGCAAATTGTTGCAAATTTTGCCTACTTTCTGAATTTCTAGCTACTTTTCCCCTAAAACAATAAAAAAAAATGGAATTTTTTAATAAAATCCATTTTGAGGGCTTTTTACCAAAATTTGGGGGGGGGGGGGGGGTTGCCGGGAGAAATTTTGGTGGGAAGTTACAAATTCTGATTCAGCGACCCAAAAAACATCTAGAAAGCCGATTTCCAGTACTACCATTAATTTTGCTAGGTAGAGTCCCTATACGGTCTCTATTGCCTGGACTATATCGCGGAAATCGTGAAATGTGCAGCATAGCAGCGCCACCTGTTAAGCGATTTGCACCAAAAACTAATTAGCACCAGTTTATATCAAGGTCTAACTGAATGCAAAGTTTTGGGAAATTCCGTGCATTAGTTTTTGATATAGAGCGCCTACAAAATTTTTATCACATACAGACAGAATCACAGACAGACAATTTCAAAAAACATCAAGTCGTGTTCAGGCGCTTCTAAAATGTATAAATCCATCGAAAACCAAAAGCCAACATTTTTAACGAATTCAATAATTTCTTCTTGTAAAGAAAAAAGAAAAATAGGCGGTATCCTTGGAGAAGGGTGCGCAGAAAAACGAAATGAAAAATATTAAAATATCAGTTTCGCTAAAATTTGGACACATAAAATTATATGAATTAAGTACATATTTTAACTAGTTGGATGTGCCAATCCCAAAACTTTCTTCTATCTTATACATCTTAATATTTCAAAAACTAGTTACACATGTTAATACTTCAATATTACATGTTCAATACTATACCAACTTTGATTTTCATCTAAAATTTCTGCTTCGATCAATTAAGCGGACTAAAAACGAGTTAATCTATATCATGATATTTGTTAAAATTAATAGTTTTTCCTTATTCTGCTGTTATCAGCTCTTTGCTAATAGTCGACTTAGCAGAAAGCGAGTTTCCGCCGCTGCACGAGCCGCCGATGGACAATAGAAGTAAGAAAAATCAAGAAAAGTATACAAAAATCGCTCACAGAGCCCCTTTACCGCGCAATATTTCCAAATTCAAATAGGATCTGTTGGCCAAAGCCAAAAACATGCACAAAAAATTTGGTTCAATTATTTGCACAATTTTATACACTTTTCGATGGTACAATAAAAAAAAATGGCACAAACATCGCTATTACAGCACCCCTCTTTCGTCAGATTTTTCTCAAATTCAGGGTACACTTGCTTGCCATAGTCAGAAACATACACACAAAATTTGGTTCAGTTATATGCACAACTTCATACACTTTTCGATGGTACAATAATGAAAATGGTACAGGCATCGCCATTATAGTGCTACCTTCCGACGGAATTTTTCCAAATTCAGGGAGGACCTTCGTGCCATGACCAAAAACAGACACAATAAATTTGGTTCAATTCTATGCTTAACTTCAGTCACTTTTCGATTGTACAATATTCAAAATGGCACAAAAATCGCTATTACCGTGCCCCCTTCCGGCCGATTTTTTCCAAATTAAGGGAGGACCTGCTTGCTATAGCCAAAAACTTAAAAAAAAAAATTAGTTCAATTCTATGCATAACTTCATACACTTTTTGATGGTACAGTATTCAAAATCGCACAAAAATCGCTATTACAGCTCCCCCTACCGGCGAATTTTTTTCCAAATTCAGGGAGGACCTGCTTGCTATAGCCAAAAACTTAAAATAAAAATTTGGTTCTATTCTATGCATAACGTCATACACGTTTTGATGGTACAATGGCGACAGACACACGGACAGACAGACATTTTCTATAAACATGTTTTTGGGGATCTCTGACCTCTAAAACGTGTAAAACCATCGAAAACCGGAAGTAGAAAAAATTTCGGTTACAATACGATAGAAGAAACTAAAAATTGTGTAACAACTAAAAACTAATCGGATGTGCCAATAATACAACTTTTTCTTCTCTATTTCTTTAATACCTCTCTTTACTAAAAAATGTTTCTCATCGATATCTCCTTAACCTTAGAAAAAGGTTACTTATTTATTTCATTAAGAAAAACTTCAGATGCAAAAACACTGCTAAGACACACTCTTAAAAATAAGAACTGCTGGCTTGACGAACACTTGTTTATTAACAGGACAAACAACACACACACAACGAATATTATAACATTGACTTTTGGATATTTCAACTATTTCACAAAGACATTAAGATGCCGATGTTATCAAAGAACAATCAGGGCGACACACCACTGATTTTCAACCCATCTTCTCACTACACGATTTTCGCGGCGACTGCTCGCTGTTCCAGTTCGAATAGTTCTGCCTTGGCGAGAGTTCACTGTTTGGCGACCGCCAATAACCACGCTTCGCAAATATTAAAGTTAATGCGAGTCTTACACGTCCCTCCTTAAGGAGCACATAGTTCTCCTTAGAGACTATGCTGCTAAGAAAAGTACAGTTAGTTTCACAAACACATTGTTAAAGGAAAGAGCCTGTTCGCTAGCCCAAACTTTTTAAACATATAAATTTAAAAAAATATGTATATATATATAATAATAATGTAAACAACAGTCGTAATTGAACATAACATAAAATATCAGAATATATAATAATACAATCATTACACGATAAGTTTATATCTTTCCCTAAGGGAATCTAGAAAGTGCATCAGCATTACCATGCCTATTCCTTTCCTATAGGTAATTTTTAGATTATATCTTTGTATGGCTAATGCCCAGCGAGTTAGCTTGGCCCCATGTGGCAATCCCTGGGAACTCTGTTTTGTCAAGTTGGATAAAGGTAGTACGATGCTTACAAAGTTCAGGATATAGTCTCTATAATAACTTGCTATCCCCAGAATTGTTCTCAATTCTTTCTTGTTCGTAGGAGCAACTAGTTCCTTCATAGCTTCCACCTTTTCTGGGTCTGGGACATGTCTTCTTGATCCAATTATATGCCCTAAAAATTTTACTTCCCTTTTTCCAAAATCACACTTTTCCAGGATTACTGTAAGACCTATTTCACGAAAGGCCTGTAAAACTTCACCTATATTTTTCTTGCTGTCAGTAGCAATTTCTTTTTTCTCAATTGCCTTTCTATTTCTTCATTTGTCTTTACGAGTGTCAAATATTTTTGTTTTTTGTTTCCTATTTTCTATACTAACTTTTGGCTGCTCAGAAGTTTTTCTGTTTCTTCTTGTATCATCCTGAATTTCAACTATTTCTGTTGTTTTCTTCTTATTTTTGGTATTTTTTTCTGACTGCTCAGCGTCTCTTCTATTTCTTCCTCTATCTTCTAGACTTTTAACTTCTTTCAGCACTGTGAAATCTGGTGACTTTTCGTCTGAAACAGTCTCTTCTTTTCTTTTTCTCGAAATTCTTTCAAGCGTTTCGTTTTTTAGGTGATGTTCTGCATCATCAACTCTTTTAGATGTTTCTTCCTTAACTTTCAAATTTTTATACTCATTTTCAAGTTTGTTCTTTTCCGCTTCAATCTGAATAAGATCATACTTTAATGAATTATTTAAATTTTTATACTTTGCCAGCCGTATTTTCATTTTCTCACTTGCTGGCATAAATTTCTGTATTTCTGCTTGTTTCTCCTTTGAAAATGTTTTTAAGTACTTGTATGCTTTATGTAGACTATTAATATCATTATTCAAGACACGAATAATTTTTTCCTTTGCTTTGAGCTTACTTTCTAAATCCATAATCTGCTCACTACACTTACAGTTGGTCTTATGAAATTGTTTTAATTTGATTCTAGACACCGCTTCATATTTTTCTAAGATAGCAATCAACTGCTGCAAGACTGTGTTTTCTTTTTCATGATTAACAGGACTGACTGTAAAGTTCTCCTTCAACTGTTTCAAATTAGACTGCATTTCTTCAAATTTATAAGTCTCTTTAATCTCACATTTTTCAAGTACTTGCACAAACTCATCGACATCCTCATTTTGAGAAATGGTAACATTCAGCTTGTTTTGAAGATCATTGTTAATTTTTTTAAACTTGACTAATTCATCATTACATTTTCTGTTCTTGGATCTATATTTCCCTGTTTCAGTCTTCTGAAAAATGATGGTATTAACATCTTCTTCTAATCTTTCGTAGTCACATTCTAATCGTTCGTTAAACTTCATTTCAGGTTCAATTTCAAAAGAAATTTCGTCAAACTTGTTCTTTAAATTTTTCTTCACATTTTTAAGATCATTTAATTCATTATAACATTCCCCTTTCTCACATCTCAATTTTTCCAATTCATCTTTTTGTGAATTTATAGTGCTAAGAACGTCTTCTAACTTTCGGCTCTCGAATTGTTCCTTAAAATTCATCTCACATTCAGACTTTTTATAAGCAAGCCAAAGTTTTTCTTCTAAATCACGGTTAGTCTTTTCCAACATAACCACTTCATTCTTGCAGGCTAAATAATCTGCTTGTAATAAATCGAACTTTTTAACTTGTTCTTTGACTTTGCCCAATTCATTAGTAAATTCGTATCCTTTCTGTTTCTGAAATTCAAGGTTTTCTGTTAAAGATTGCAGTTTTGTTTGTAAGCCTTTCTTTTCAGACTGCACTTTTGATAATTCTTCTTTCAGAAACATACATTCTTCCTCTATTGACTTGATTTCTTTCTTCTGTTTTTCAATAATTTCTTTCGAATTTGCAAGGACCTCATTAGCATATTTTAATGTTTCTTTAGCCTCATTAGCATCAGATTTATACTTTTCAAGAAAATCACTTAATTTATTTATTTATTTTCGGTGAACTGTTTTCAGATTCTCAATTTCATCTTTCGCTTCCGATTCAGTTTGATGAGAAGCAATTCTATTAGTTTCAGAAACTTCTGAATTCGTTTTAAGTAAAATGTTGGTATTCCTTTTTTCTAGTCCTTCCAGTTCATCACACTTTACCGAATTTGTTTTAATCGGTGACAATACCGGCCCTGTGATTCGAGCTGATAACACCTCTTTATTTTCTACAGTTCCTTCTGTAGTAACCAAATTACTAATAGCACTTTCAATTCTGCTTCGTGTTCTCTGTCTATTATTTTCAGGACAAGACCGTGAAAAATGAGTTGAATCACCGCATGCAAAACATGTAGGTTTAAACGACCTGGAATCCCTATACTTTTGATAAGTCCCTTGATATTTCATTTTATCAAATTGTTTGTCATTTCCTCCATATTTAGTCGTTTCCACAAAATGACTGTTTTTTGGGATTTTTGAAACTTTCCTTTGATTTGTACTTATCTTTCTCTTCCAGTTGCCATCGAGGAACATCCTTTGGCTTAGTATGGACTGAACTTTTCTTGAACCCGTCTCTCAAACTTTCGTATTCATCAACTTTTTCTGCAACTTCTAGAGGGTCGATCAATTTATTCCATTGATGCAAGAAGTGTTCTTTCACTTCGTTTGGAACTCTGCGTTTGAGTTGATCCGCTACCAATAATTTCTTTAATTGGTCGAAATTCTCAACTTTTAATTCGTTTATCCATTCACTGAAATAATTGTTCAATGCACGACTGTAGCTTCTCCAAGACTCTTCTGGTCCCTTTTGATGCCGGAAAAATAATTGCCTCAGCTTTTCGGGATTTAACTTGTAACGCTTTAATAACATATCCTTCACGAAATCATAGTCATTAGCTCTCTCAGGAGGCTCTCGAGCTATATTATTAGCCATATCTGTTGGTAACAGTCCCAACAAATATGCTACCCATTCCGATTTATGTACACGCGCCATTGCCGCCCGACGCTCAAAGTTTACTAAATACAGTTGCATTTCGTCTACTTTTTCGTCGTATTTAGGAGTTATCTGCATCAGTTGTACTCTAGATCTTGTTTCGTTTGTATTTTCAACTCCATCACCCAAATCTACGTTATTTCTTCTTAATTCCAACCGTTTCATTTCTAGATCGTGATCTCTTTCTTCTTTCCGGATTCGATCCTCTCTTTCTTCTTTCCGAATTCGTTCTTCTTCCTCTTTTGTCTCACGCCGAATTCGTTCTTCTATGATTCTACTCAGAGATACTTTGGCCTCATCTTCGACGAAATTTTCATTTTCAGATATTAATTTCCTAATATCAGCCCTCTTATTATCCATGCTAGCTTCTACACCCAGTTCTGTTGCTAGCTCGATTAGATCTTCCTTCCTGCCCCTACCCAGGAATGCCATGGTAAAAAAAAAAAATTCTAACGAATTCAAAATGCTAGTAATGAATTAAAGACAGCGTAATAAACCTCAAGACTTATTAATTCCCACAAAAAAAATGTAACTATAACCAATCATTCAAATAACTTTTCAATAGAACCATTTGGAATTTAAATGCTTATTTCAATCATTTTAATTAAATAATTCTATCAACGGTATTTTAAATCTAGTCAAAATGAACTTTCCGAATCATTTCGAAAAGAAAAAATCATATATGAACACATAATTAAATCAATTATTTACTTTCGTTTTGAATGAGTTAAAAAAAAAAAAACACATTCAGCAATAATTAAAATGTACTAATATTCCCTTTCACCAAATTGCTTTCAATAACCATTAACCCTAAAATAGTAGAACACCAAAGAATTATAAATTAGGATGTACATTCAATGTCTATAAATAACAAATGCACTCATAATATTTGTTTCAACACTCCGTACTCATAAATACAATTTAAATCATAATGTTGGTTTTGATTTAAAAATAATAATAACACTCTTAAAAGAATGCCTTCATAACACTAGTTTCGATTTACGAAACTCGGGATACTTAAATAAAGCATGATGAAAAAAAATACTAATTCCGCTCTATGAAAGAACTTTCTTAAACAAACAAACAAAAAAAATGTAATCACTACTTTCAATCTACGAAACTTGGTTGCACAATCACATAATAAAAATATCAATTTCACCTCTAATAAAATATGAAATAAACAACCTTTTATTTATTTATTTTTTTTTTTTTTGTAGAATGAGGAAATCATAAATAAACACAACTTTAATTATCTTCCTGCATTTTCAAATTGCGAAGGTAATAAATAACCAATTTAAAAAACAAAACATATTCCATAATTCTATTATGTCAACGTTAAGTAATGTAAGTATTTCCAAAGCACTTTCAAATTATAATATTAATCTCACTTATTTATTTTGCTCTTATGAAATAGCAGAAAAACAAAATATTCACACCTGTTTAGTCTTTCGAAAACATTTAAAAAGAAAGGGGAAAATAATTCCATAATAATTTACTCAACCACTATTGAGCTTTAACCCCAAATCAGTGAAATATTCCCTTTATTTTACACTACATTTATCTTATTTTAACCTTACTGCATATTTAAAATATAATGCAATATACACCTTATTTATTTAATGAAATTTCAGATGCAACAAACAATACTTTCGTTTCAAATTTTACATTCAAAGAAATAATCAATCTAATGATAAGTAGTGTTAATAACCTTCATTTAATTACTCATTCTGTTCTTCATGAATCTAGACAATAATATTTTTAGTTATTTTACAGCATAACAGAATAATATAATTTTATTTTTGGGCTAGCATAAAAACGAACAAGACTCTTACCTCTTTGATATTACCAAACCCCGTGAGAACAATCATGCCGTGCTGCGCCAATACAACTTTTTCTTCTCTATTTCTTTATTACCTCTCTTTACTAAAAAATGTTTCTCATCGATATCTCCTTAACCTTAGAAAAAGGTTACTTATTTATTTCATTAAGAAAAACTTCAGATGCAAAAACACTGCTAAGACACACTCTTAAAAATAAGAACTGCTGGCTTGACGAACACTTGTTTATTAACAGGACAAACAACACACACACAACGAATATTATAACATTGACTTTTGGATATTTCAACTATTTCACAAAGACATTAAGATGCCGATGTTATCAAAGAACAATCAGGGCGACACACCACTGATTTTCAACCCATCTTCTCACTACACGATTTTCGCGGCGACTGCTCGCTGTTCCAGTTCGAATAGTTCTGCCTTGGCGAGAGTTCACTGTTTGGCGACCGCCAATAACCGCGCTTCGCAAATATTAAAGTTAATGCGAGTCTTACAGTGCCAATCACAAAACTTTCTTCTATCCCATTCATCTTAATACTTGAAAATTCGCGATCACAGTGCCAAAAGTAAATGGCATTTTATACCCATCATGAGGATTTAAAAGGTATAGGTTTTTTGAATTATGTGCAATTAAAAAGAAGATACAAGCATCGCATCTTTCAACCAAATCATTGAATTTCGGCACCCACCGTCTTAGATGTCTGCAACCAAAATCCCTAACACAAAGAGGATAAAAGCGACACCTGTATATACCCAACCCTAATAAGGATCTATTTATGTGAAAGTGTAACATAATATGAAATTAGATTAGATTCCGTGCATTAATTTTTGAGATCGAGCTATCGCAAAAATCGTGAAAAATGTCGCATAGCAGCGCCACCTGTGCGGCGATTAACAACAAAACCTAATAAGCAAGAACTTATGTCAATACGTCTAAGTGAATCTGAAGTTTGATGAAAATCCGTGCATTAGTTTTTAAGACAGAGTTATTGCGGTAATCATGGAAAATGCAGCATAGCAGCGCCACCTGTAAGGCGATTTACACCAAAATATAATCAGAATCTACTCATATCAAGGTATACTTGAATCTGACGTTTAATAAAAATCCGTGCATTAGTTTTTGAGGTATAGCTATTGAGGAAATCGTGAAAATTTTAGCATAGCAGCGCCACAGGCATGAAAAACCTATTTATCTAAATTAAGGGGGGGGGGGGGATAGCCCACGTCCCACCTTTATACTTAACCTATCAACCTCCAAATCTAATCAAGGCAGCTCCTTAACATAATAAACCGGTATACGAAATCTGAAGCAAATCGAATAATTCTGCATGAAAAACTCATTTTTATCTATATTAAGGGGGGACATAGCCCCCACCTTTCCCCCCTTTATACTTAACTAATGAACCTCCAAATCTAATCAGGGAAGCTCCTTAACATAATAAACCGGTATACCAAATTTGGAGCAAATCGAATAATTTTGCATGAAAAATCCATTTATCTAAATTAAAGGGGTGGACTAGTCCCCATTTCCCTCCCCCTTATCCTTAACTAATGAATCTCCAGAACTAATCAGGGAAGTGCCTTATCAGAATAAACCTAAAAAATTTTTTTGAAGCAAATTGGATGTTTCTATCAAGAGTTATCGCGTTACGCACATACGTACATACGTTCATACGTACATACGTTCATACGTACATACAGAACCGGTGGGCACATTAGCTCTCAGGCTGTTGAGAATGCCAACTTGGCGATGCTTGCCATTTTCTGTTAGTCGGCATTGTGGCAACCCCCTTTTTATTGTTTTCCGATTTTCTTTTCAGTGTAGATGTAAAGTTTGTTTTGAACCGGTCTGACGGTAATAATGGAACTCTCAAATGAGAGTAATAATAATATTAATATACCTATATATTTGTAAATAAAATGTACATAGTTGTTTTTTAAGAAAGAAGTTTAATTTGAACTGTAGAGTGTGTTTACTTATTCAAGTTACGAATTTTATTTACAATATATTAGAACTAAGTTATGAAGACGTTTTTATTCTTCGAAGCACTATGAAATAATTTGAATTTACCGAACCTGCAGTCTGAAGGACAACGCAACATTTTTCTGGCGTCAAAGCTCCAGGATGTCTGGATTTCATCATCGATTGAGGTAAGTACCTCAAATTAAATTATATTGAATAAATAGAATTATGAATACATTTATTAACTGAACTGTATCGAATAAATTGAATTCTTTATTTTATGATGGATTTCGAAACATTGAAAAAAAAAGAGCTACGATTCGTAGTCAAACAACAAAAATATTTGATAAAATAAGGGATTTATTAGATAATACACAAGAATTAGAGCTTGAGAATAGAAAATCACAGCTGGATCTTTTGAAACAGCAATTGAATGACAAAATGAAAACTTTAAAATCATTAAATTCTGAAATTGAACCACTGGTTCCAAGTACTGAATTTGAAAAAGAAATCGAGAAATCGGAATCTTATAATGAGAATATTATTGAATGGAAATATAAAATTTCCAAATTTTTAAATGATAACACAGTTACTCCTGAAACTAAACAAGATTCTTCAGACATTGAAAGTGATAGTAGTAGCAACAATAGTTCTCTACTAAAAAGTCAGAAAATTCTGAATCAAAATTTGATTAAACTTCCTAAACTTAATATATCTAAATATTATGGTGATTCGTGTTTATGGCTCGAATTTTGGAGTCAGTTTTCGAATGCGATTGACAATAATGAACATTTAACTCCGATTGATAAATTTTCCTACTTAAAGTCACTTTTGGGCGGAAGTGCTGCAAATACTATAGCAGGCTTTTCGCTGACTAAGGAAAATTATGCTCATGCTATAGAATTATTGAAAAATCGTTTTGGTCGTAATGACCTGGTAATAAATAGTCACATGACTAAACTGCTAAATTTGAAACCAGTACGAAATTCTAGTAACATTAAGGCTTTTAGAGATTTGTATGATGAATGCGAAATTCAAATAAGAAATCTTAATTCTTTAGGTGTTGTATCAGGTTCATATGGGCACTTATTATGTCCGATTCTTCTGAGACTTATTCCATCAGATATTGCACTAGAATTTAATAGAAAACGAATTAAAAACACTGACTGGGATGTTAATGAGCTGATAAATTTCATTAAAGATGAAATTGAATCTCGCGAGACCACTGTCCAATTAAACTATTTTGAAAAAATCCCTGAGAAGCAGGAAAATTATAAGAAAAATTATAAAAAATTCATTCCATCAGCTTCTGCCTTAACCACAAATATTAAAAATAACTGCATATTTTGTAATCAAACTGATCACGATACTGAAAAGTGTAAGTCTTTCACCATTCCAGAAATGCGAGAAAAATTAAAAAGGGAAGGAAGGTGCTTTAAATGCTTCCGTAAATTTCACATCGCGAATTTTTGTAAAATTTCGAATGAAAATTGCAAAGTGTGTGGTAAAACATATCATCATACTATACTTTGTAATTCTAATAAAAAAACAGAAGAATCAAAAAATTCAGGTAGCATTATTTCCTCCGTATATCATTGCAAAGGCAATATAAATAATATCAGTAGAGAAGTAATATTGCAAACAATTCATGTAAAAGTGGAAGCGGGTGAAAATTCAGAAACTGCTCTTTGTTTATTTGACTCTGCTAGTCATCGAACTTTTATTACAGAAAATTTAGTTTCAAAATTAAAACCTGAGGTCATTAGAAAGGAAAAATTAATTGTCTATACTTTCGGTTCGAGAAAATCTGAAGAACGATGTTATGATGTCGTTAAGCTAAAGCTAATTCACTTGACGAATAGAAAACGTAGTATAATAATTGAAGCATTAGTCACACCGCTAATAACTAATTCTCTGATACAAATTCCTCCTCTTCCAATCAAAATTAAGAGAAAACTTTCCAAATTTCGTCTTGACACGTGGGAACATTTGGAAAATAGTGATGTTGATATATTAATAGGAGCTGATTATTTATATCAAATTAATGACAAAACATACCCCATAAATAAATCATTGTTCGTCTGTGAAAATTTATTTGGGCATTCCCTCTGCGGGACAATTGACGTAAATAAAAACAGTGAGAGTAAGCAAGTTGGGGTCTTGTCCACTCAGGTTATGAAACCTATTCAAAATGATTTGAAAACATTGTGGGAGTTAGAAACTTTAGGGATGAACACTGAAGAAAATATTTCTGAATTAGATAAAGAGATAATCGAAAAATTCGAAAACAATTTGCATTTTCTTGAGCACCGATACGAAGCTAAATTGTTATGGAAAGATGATAGAAGAGATTTAGGAAGTAATTATAACAATGCTAGAAACCGATTTATTAACTTAAATCGAAAATTGCTTAAAGATAAGGAATTATTGCAGAAATATAAAGAAATTGTGATTGAACAGGAATTAAATAACATAGTGGAAGCATGTTCTAATAAAACTGTAAATAGCGGTTATTTTATGCCCCACCGACCTGTCTTGCGAGATGATAAACCCACAACTAAAGTTAGAATGGTATTTGATGCTTCCTCAAAAGAAAATAGCAAATCATTAAATGATTGTTTGTACGGTGGCCCAAATTTGAACCCCGATTTATTAGAAATTATTATTAATTTGAGGAAATTCAATACTGCGTTTTGTGCAGATATTGAAAAGGCCTTTCTTCAAATTTCTGTAGCTGAAGAAGACCGAGATTACCTTAAATTTCTTTGGTTCGATAATGACACAAACAACTTTTTCAAAATTTTAAGATTTAGACGTGTACCATTTGGCGTTACATGCTCACCATTTATTTTGGCTGCCACAATTAAACATCATATAAAGAAATATCGAGATCAACATCCAAATGTTATATATATGTTAGATAATTCCCTCTATGTCGATGATTTAATTTCCGGATCAGATTTAGATAACGAAGCTTATTATTTATCAGTTACAGCTTCTGAAATTCTTAAAGAAGCTGGGATGAATTTGAGGAAATTAAAAACAAATTCTATTAAACTTAGGGAAATGTGGGAATCTGGTAACTTAGGTATAAGGGAGGAAAAGACAGATAGTATCTTAAAAGTGCTTGGACTGATATGGAATACTGAATCTGATATTTTGATGTTAGATGCGCAGCCCTTTGAAGAATATTACATCGATGATCCCACGAAGCGAACAGTTCTTAAAATGTTACTGAAAATTTATGATCCATTAGGATTTTTGAATCCATTTGTAATACGTATTAAAGCCTTGTTGCAAGAAACATGGCAAAGAGGTTTAGAGTGGGACAATAAATTACCTGAAGATTTGAAATGCGAGTGGAACACTTGGTGTTCAGAAGTTGTACATTTACGCACATTTGAAATAACCCGAAAATATTTTCCTAATATGATAAACATTTCTGAAAATTCACAAATTCACATATTCTGTGATGCTAGTCCCAAAGGGTATGGAGCAGTTGCTTATTTGCGTTCCATTTCATTAACTGGCGAAATTCAAACTAGTTTTGTTTGGAGTAAATGTAGAATAGCCCCCCTCAAGAAGTTAACTATTCCACGGCTGGAATTGATCAGTGCAGTAGTTGCCGCTAGAATGTGGAAATATTTAAAACAAAAATTACATATTTCGAATTTAAATATAAAGTTATGGTCGGACTCAGAGATAACTATCTGTTGGATTAAGGGTTCTACTACAAACTGGAAACCCTTTATTTCCAATCGTGTAACCGAAATTCAGTCATTGACAGATCCAAAGGACTGGAATTATTCTCCCGGAAAAGAAAACCCTGCAGATCTGCTTACGCGAGGGGAAAACTTATCGAAGTTAATGGGTAATAATGTATGGTGGTGCGGCCCACCTTGGTTATCACTATCAGAAGATTTGTGGCCTTCAAAAAGGGCTATAGAAATGGTTCCCGAAGCTTTTAATGAAATGAAAGCAAAACCAAATTTAACATTATTGTGTAACGAATCAAACTCTATCCCTAAGCCAGTATTTGATATGGCAAAGTTCAGTAGTTTAAATCGCGTGTATAATATTACTGCTTGGATAATGCGTTTTATTCATAATGCCAATTCGAAAAACCCTAAAATTTTAGGACCTTTAACTACCTCAGAAATAGAAACAGCAGAAAAATACTGGATTAAACAAACTCAGGAAACTTCATTTAAAGTTGAAATAGAAGCACTTAAACAAAAAAAACCACTTAATAAAGATTCTTCTTTGTACAAGCTTAATCCACAATTCGATGAAAATGACTTACTTGTTTTATCCGGAAGACTTCAGTTTTCTGAAGTTACAGAGCAGGAAAAACATCCGTGGATACTTCCTAATAAATCTTATTTTGTAAAATTACTAATTAAGGATGCTCATGAAAGAATGTACCATTTTGGTGTAGCTGTCACTTTAGCTCACCTTCGTGAAAGGTATTTTATATTAAAGGGAAGAAGATTTGTAAAATCCGTCTTAAGATCGTGTATGATATGTCGAAAACTTAATGCTATTCCTGGAAAGGTGGAAATAGCACCTTTACCGAAAGATAGAATCATCAAAACACCAGTTTTTGAAACTTCTGGTGTCGATTTTGCCGGTCCGATTTATTATAAAACTTCTGAAGGCACTGGGAAGGCTTATATTGTCGTATTCACATGTGCTGTAACCAGAGCGATTCATCTAGAGTTAGTCACCAATCTAAGTACTGAAACCTTTATCTTAGCACTACGAAGATTTTTCTCTAGGAGAGGTTTCTGCAAAATAATGTACAGTGACAATGCCAAGACATTTTCTAAGGCTGATTTGGTGTTAAAAGATGCTTGGGAAAGAATTTCTAAGCAAGAAATTTTTGATTACTTGAGAAAGAATAAAATAATATGGAAGTTTATAATTCCCAGGGCTTCCTGGTGGGGCGGCTTCTGGGAAAGGATGGTCAGATCAGTTAAAACACCTTTAAAAAGGGTTCTAGGAAAAACTTGTCTCCGTTATGAAGAGCTAGAAACAATACTTACAGAAATTGAAGCGGTGATTAATTCACGTCCCTTATGTTATCTCTACGAAGAAAATGCTGAACCATCACCTTTAACGCCATCTCATTTTTTAGTTGGTAAACGATTAATGTCCTTACCTTCTTATGGATTACCAGTCTGTACACAAGAGAAATCCAATAAGATTTTGTTGACGAGAAAATATAAATATAAGCAACAAATTACTGACCACTTTTGGAAAAGGTGGAGAAACGAATATTTGTTAGAACTTAGATCTGCTTTTCAAGTGAAAAACATAAACTCATCGCCTCAGTTCAAAGTTAACGATATAGTGATAATTCATGATGAAAAGCTCCCAAAACATATGTGGAAGTGTGGTCGTGTTAAAGAACTCATATTTGGTCGTGACTCTAAAATCAGATCATGTGTATTACAGACTGCAAAAGGCGATCTTAAACGACCTGTGCAATTGCTATATAATCTTGAATTGGACTTAGTGGACTAAAAGACACTAAAACTCTTACACTAAAAATAAGTACTATTATCGAACATTTAATTTGTTTTGTTACTCATATTTACCCTTATTATTGTTTAATTTTCATACAATTCATGTGTTTTATTTTCTTTCGTAGATTGCAGCATTCTTATTATTTTCGCCATATATCTGTAGCTGTATGTAAGTATGTATCTGAAAATTTGTCATGTATGTAAGTATATTCTTATGTTTATTAAATTGTTTAATATAGATGCTGAACTAAGTGTTCAGCCCGGGGCAGGATGTTGAGAATGCCAACTTGGCGATGCTTGCCATTTTCTGTTAGTCGGCATTGTGGCAACCCCCTTTTTATTGTTTTCCGATTTTCTTTTCAGTGTAGATGTAAAGTTTGTTTTGAACCGGTCTGACGGTAATAATGGAACTCTCAAATGAGAGTAATAATAATATTAATATACCTATATATTTGTAAATAAAATGTACATAGTTGTTTTTTATGAAAGAAGTTTAATTTGAACTGTAGAGTGTGTTTACTTATTCAAGTTACGAATTTTATTTACAATATATTAGAACTAAGTTATGAAGACGTTTTTATTCTTCGAAGCACTATGAAATAATTTGAATTTACCGAACCTGCAGTCTGAAGGACAACGCAACACATGCTTTGATAGCCTGCGATCTAAAAAAGTACCGATTTTAAATTTTCAAGTGGTAATACCCACTTTTGACACCATATCGGAGTTCCTTGGAACAATGCATCCATGTAAAAAGTAATTTTTATATTTTTTTCCCATAAATCTTCATATAGTGATAACAGAAAATGTGTTAGGGGGTCATCCAGAATTTTCGAAAAATAATATTAAGATCTTAAATTGAAAAGTACCTAGAGCACGCAGTTAATTACCTAAAAAAATATACAAAATTTGTAACAATAAAATAAACTCTCAAAATACACAATATGAACTTTAAAAAGCTCATAGTTTTACTTAAAAGGCAAGAATATTTTTATAATTAATTGCTGTTCCATTCATACAAATAAATAACTTCGTTTCAAATGGGAGAGCCAATAATTATTAGGGTACTTGAAAATACAAGTAGCAGTACCTTGGATGGAACTTAAGAAAAATATATTTATTGCAATTCCATTTATTTTAATACATCACTTTGTTCTCATACGTCACTTTCATTTTTAAATGCGTAGCTGGACATTTCTGATTCTCTGATGATGGCCGCGGGAAATGCAGGTCTAAAGTACTGAGAAATTTTAAATAAATGTAGTCCCGGATAAACATATTACGGCACAATGTTATTATTTTTTTTTCGTTTATGCATCGCAACATTAAATGCATCTCTCACTTATGAGTCGTAGAAATTATAATTTCTACCTATTCTACCAGCGTCCTTTAAACAAAAAATCACACCAACTTGTAAAAGAGAAGTCAATTGTCTGTCTTTTTGCTTTTGTTTTCTTAACAAAGATTGGAAGCTGCATTCCTTGGCCACATCCCTTCACCTCTGTTACTTCTAAAGCAGGGGAAGGGTGAAAGGGGCTTTTTCAGAAATGAAGCAATTGAAATCTGTCTTATCAGCCTCCGCATATTAAAAGTCTTTTTTGTTCTTAAATTTCTGTCCTCGCTCAGAACGGTGAAGTGTGTTTTTTCCATTATTGAAAATGAGTAAGCGAACAAATTTACTGATTTCTTTTAAAATGGGGGTTATTAAAATGTCCGAAGATATGCCCCATGTAACGAAAAAATCTTCAGCAGAACAATTCAATATTCCTGTTACAACTTTAAAAGGCATTTTGAAAAACAAAGATGCAATTAAGGCAACCAGCAAAGAAAGAAAAATTCATTCCAAGAAACGGGGTAGAATACGGATTGGAAAATTTGATCAATTGGGAAAAGCTTTAGTGCGCAGTGGCTTAGAGAAACTCGTGCCTCCAATATACCAGTCAATTGTTAGTCATTAAGGGAAAGGGAATTAAATTAGCACAGACTTTTTTTTTTTCCCTGCGTCCCAGGATGGAAAAAGAAACTTAAAAACAGGCATGGATTAGCTATGCGCATTATAAGTGGTGAAAGTGCAAGCGTTAATTAATATAATGTTGAACAGTGGTTAAGTGATCTGCCAACTTTATTGAAATACTAGAAAGATAGCCTGTCAAAAAAGACGGAATATGAGATATAAAGATATATCCAACACATGTTCAAGAATATGAGTTTTTCTCGCTTATTCAGCAGCGATAGATGAAAATAAAAGATTTTAAAAACGAAACTCGTTTATGAAAAACTGTAATACAGTAGAAGACCACTAATCCGCACAGCTTGGTTCCAAGTGTTGTGCGGATTACAGGTCATGTCTATATTATAAAATTAGATATATGGCCTCTTTATGCTAAATAAATTGTATAAATATTGAAACAAATGCGTGTGTATATGAAATGGGCTTAGATGTTATACATTCCCGCGGCCGCCATCTTGGATTTCTTGGCGATTTTTTGTTGGCGTTTATCGATAAGGCAACCCCGACGTGTGACGTGTTCTGGCAACACCGTGAAGCCTAACATGCGCATAAATCGCTGCTTGGCGACATTTACTACTTGGCGGAAAAGGGGTTTTCACGCCAAGAAAAAATACAAGATGGCGGCCGCGGGAATATATAACATCTGTTCCATGAAATGAAACAGCGAATAGGTTACCAGAAAATATGTTGCCAGAAAATATGTTGCCAATTTTCCTTCTTCGCCAGGACCCCTAAAGTGGAAAAATACCGAGAATTTAACTGTTGTATCCAAATATATAAAGCGCGATACTTTTCCCGTATAGGGGCCTTGGCGTACTTTTTTAAAGTTTGTCATAATTTGGGCTTCAGAAGTGAGATTTTTTGCTAAACGATATAAGCAGCTATGAAAACAAAATTAATGAACTTTTAAGTTTATTTATATAATCTATAAACATTTCATTTATAGCTATATTATATTTGCTTTTTTTATATACAATTTACTTCAGTTTGTATACAAAAATAGTTAAATGGCTTCTTTATATTAAATAAATCGTATAAATATTGAAAAATTACTTCTGTATATGAAACAGTGAATAAGTTTCTAGAAAATATGTTGCCAAATTTCATTTTATCTATCTCGCTAAGGACCCTATACTACAAAAGTACCTAAAGCGCATTAAAATCGGGAGTCAGGAGCTTAAACAGTACAGCGCCGTCTATTGGCTGTTATGTCATTAGTAGCATCGAGATGATGATCTAAAAACGTACATTTTCGTATATTACACTTTAAATTCACACTCATAGATTTTGAAAAAAAAAACCTTAAGCCTTTTACGAAATTTTTAATCTTTTGTCACCGTTTTTTGAAAACAGAAATTTGTATCTTCTTGAATCGAGAAAATGCGGTGATTAGATAAGGCAAATTTTACAGTAAAATTTTACTGGTGAGAACAAACAAGGATTCTAAACGCTTCATGGGGAACGTATACGTGTCGCTCGTCCCCAAGGGGTTAACAGCGCGGAGTTTAAATTAAATTGAGGTGACTTCGATTATGAAATACTGGTTTTAAATGGGAATTTCGCCAAATAAGCTAGCTATCGCCAAGTTGGCCTCATATATGACAACTTATTTTTGTCGCCAAATTTGGCAGTATTTCGTCAAATTTAGCGATATTTCGCCAAGTTGGTAAACATTTGACGCTACTGTGGTAACCTTGCATTAGTAATTTTCAACAATTACTCATTACAATGAAGCGGTCCTACCGGAATTGTGAGGGACACACAGAGACTTGGATTTTATATAAACGAGTTGGAACCCGTCGAAATTCGACGAACTAAAATGTTAGAAAGGAACTGTCAGATCGAATTTATAATAAACCTAAAAAATAATTATAATAAAAAATTCATCTAACATTGGTTGTTTTACTCTTAAAATAAATATTTTTAACCTAAAATTACCAAAATATTATTTCCACAAACTTCAACTGCTTAAATTATTGAAAAATTAAACTCAATAGAATAAGTAATCAAGATGAGTAATTATGATGAATTCATCGACTGAGGCTTTTATGTTTGTTTTTATGGGATGAAAAAACAATAAAAAGGATTTCGCTTTGTCACATCATAAAATTTTCCCACGTACATTTCACTGGCCCCGCCCCATACTCATTTTGAAAATTCAACAGCACCATTCGTTTGTGCTACGTTTGTGCTGGTTTGTGCCGCAAAAATTTTCATTTGTGCCACTTCCGTTCTCTCGTTATAACGAACACAATGGGGCGGGGCCAGTGAAACGACAGCCCCGCCCCATCAATGAAATCAAAATTTTATTACTGCATTCGTTTGTGCTAGGTTTGTGCTGGTTTGTGCCGCAAAAATTTTCGTTTGTGCCACTTTCGTTCTCTCGTTATAACGAACACAATGGGGCGGGGCCAGTGAAACGACAGCCCCGCCCCATCAATGAAATCAAAATTTTATTACTGCATTTGTTTGTGCTACGTTTGTGCTGGTTTGTGCCGCAAAAAGTTTCGTTTGTGCCACTTCCGTTCTCTCGTTATAACGAATTTTTATAATTCAAGGTCAAATAAAGAAAATGACTTATAAAAATCGTAAATAACTACATGTCACGAAATGAAATATGTAAATCTTTAGTCCCATGTAAATGTCGGTTTGTGCCGCAAAAAGTTTCGTTTGTGCCATTCTGGTTCCCTCGATATAACGAATTTTCCACTATTTCTACTCAGGGCGACCATTTCAGTGGCCTCGCCCCATCAATGAATTCTAAATTGCAGTACGGTATTCGTTTGTGCTGGTTTGTGCCGCAAAAAGTTTCGTTTGTGCCATTCTGGTTCCCTCGATATAACGAATTTTCCACTATTTCAACACAGAACGACCATTTCAGTGGCCCCGCCCCATCAACGAAATCTAAATTGTATTACGGCATTCGTTTGTGCTACGTTTGTGCTGGTTTGTGCCGCAAAAAGTTTCGTTTGTGCCACTTCCGTTCTCTCGTTATAACGAATTTTTCAATTTCAAGGTCAAATGAAGAAAATCACTTATAAAAATCGCAAATAATTACATGTCACGATATGAAATACTTAAATCTTTAGTCCCATGTAAATGTCGGTTTGTGCCGCAAAAAGTTTCGTTTGTGCCATTCTGGTTCCCTCGATATAACGAATTTTCCACTATTTTTACACAGAACGAACATTTCAGTGGCCCCACCCCATCAACGAAATCTAAATAGTATTTACTGCATTCGTTTGTGCTACGTTTGTGCTGGTTTGTGCCGCAAAAAGTTTCGTTTGTGACACTTCCGTTCTCTCGTTATAGCGAATTTTTATAATTCAAGGTCAAATAAAGAAAATAACTTATAAAAATCGTAAATAACTACATGTCACAAAATGAAATACGTATATCTCTAGTCCCATGTAAATGTCGGTGTGTGCCGCTGAAAGTTTCGTTTTTGCCATTATAGTTTCCTCGATATAACGAATTTTCCACTATTTCTACGCAGAACGACCATTTCAGTGGCCCCGCCCCATCAACGAAATCTAAATTGTATTATGGCATTCGTTTGTCCTACGTTTGTGCTGTTTTGTACCAAAAAGTTTCGTTTGTGCCACTTCCATTTTATAACGAATTTTTTTAATTCAACTGCACATATAGAAAATCGCCCATGAATAAATACATGTCAAGAAATTAAATACGTAAATCTTTAGTCGCATGTAAATGTCGGTTTGTGCCGCAAAAAGTTTCGTTTAGGCCATTCGGATTCCCTCGATATAACGAATTTTCTACTATTTCAACACTGGGCCACCATTTCAGTGGCCCCGCCACATCAACGAAATCTAAATTATATTACGGCATTCGTTTGTGCTACGTTTTTGCTGGTTTGTGCCGCAAAGTTCCGTTTGTGCCCCATCCTTTCTATCGTTATAACGAATTTTTATAATTCAAGGTCACGTAAAGAAAATCACTTATGAAAATCGTAAATAAATTTGTGTCACGAAGTAAAATACGTAATTCTTTTGCGCTATGTAAATGTTCATGAACTTTTTTAAAACACGGCAACTGTAAATATTCGAAAAAAAACGAAAAAGTAATCTAATTAGAAAATGATTGAACTCTGCACTTTACAATCTAACCAAGTATATGTGCATGCAAAAGCTGCTTAAATTGCTCTTTTTGATTAAATTACACTTGTTGATCCTATAAAGCTTATAGACTTATGAGAACATATTTATGAAAAAAATGACTTCTTGATAGTTCTTGAGAACTAAAGCTTCATTATGACACTTTTAAAACGTAACCTACAATGGCTGGATGCACACAGAAATTGCATCACATGAAAACAGAAATGATACCATTGAAAAAAATGTGAGAGTGTTGAAAAATATTTTAAATTATTATGTGAAAAGATTTTTAATGAGTTAATGAATTTTAATAATTAAACACCTTAATGAATTTTAATAATTAAACAAATAACAAAGGAAAATATTGATTTTTTAATGAAACAAGAAAGAAAAATCATGCGTTAAGCATAGATTATGAAACACTTTCCAACACTTCCTGAAGGCTTTAACAAAACTTCGTTATTTAGGGTAATAAGGTATATAAAATAACTAAGTAAACATTTTAGAAAACGTATAAAACATTTTAAAAACTGATTTCAGAAGTTACCGTCCATAGTCAAATATATATTTCAATTCTTTTGAACAGCCCTGTATTTGATCTGTAGGTTGATATATATTCTACACTGGTGAAAACAATTAAAGGGACAAATGTTTTTTTTGCAATTAAAATAAAACTAACAAAGCAAATAAAAGCAAACATGGAAAAAATATCATTTGATATAAGACTAACGTATGGCAAAACAAAAATGGGCACAACCTGCACCCTAAATAAGGAAACTGGTCACGTGTCCAGCACAGCAGCTAACTGACACCCTGTCAGTCAGAGAAAAACATGTCTAATAGCGTGTATGATCATCTGTAGCAGCTACACAACTCTCGCATCGGCGTTTCATAGTGTTTACCATAGATCTTATCAATCTCTGTGGCAACTGCACAAACTCTTGCACCAAGGCAATGCTGAGCTTATCGATGGTCGTTGGAGCTGGTCTTCGAGCTGCAATTGATCGTCCAAGGACGGCCAATACGTGTTCGATGGGATTAAGGTCAGGGGACATCGCAGGCTACTCCATTCGTTGAAAATCCTACTATTCCAGGTATTCGTCCGCCAACTGAGCCCTATGTGGACGAGCGTTATTGTCCATAGAGACGAAAGTTTGTGCATATGCCCCGCGGAAAAGTCTCACGTAGGGTGCAAGGTTCTCGTCCCTATATCGCTGGCTGTCAGAGTACCTCTATCAAACACAGGAAGGTCGGTACTCCCGTCTTTCATGATGCCTGCCAGACCATCCGACCATTTCCAGCACAGTGATCATTTTCGACAATGTTAGAGGGCCGATATCGACTCTCGGGTTCTCTCGAGATAAGAACACGTCTCGAGTCGCTGTCCAGACTGAATCGCGACTCATCACTGTAGAGATCCCGCCCCAAACTATCCTCTGTCCAAGACAGGTGTTATCGGCACCATGCTAGACGGAACTTTATGTGGATCGGAGTCAAAGGGATGCAGATTACAGGACGCCTGGCATACAGGCCACCTGCATTAGTAAAACTTCCCAGGTCGTTTTTGAATAAGAGGCTAAGAACATTTTTATTAGATAGGTGGCAGTATAGCTGGGATAACTCAGAGGGAGGCAGATTCACATATGCAATTGTACCAAAGGTTCAACTTTCGTTATTATGCAAGGACAGAGTCTCGGTTTACTTCTTGAAAGGCTGCGGCAGTTTTCCGACCTTTTTACACAGTATAAATAAAAAAAGAAGACGATCTCTGTCAATGTGGTCGGCGTGGAGATCCAGTACACTATCTTTTGTGGAAAATGTAAGTTTAGGAAATACAAATTTACTAGAAAACATCCACAACTGCTAGACGATATATTAGAAATTTTAAATAACAAACAGTCCCTCAGTCAGCTTTACCAAATTATAATATTCTTAATGAAAAATACTCGTTCACTAAGTATAAATTCATGCTAGTATGATTTGTACCTGTGCCCTGACAATGGTGTGAGATGCAGAAAAGGAATTATAGTGGAAAGGAGTGATTCATGATTGGTGTAGTTCATTTAGGTGTCGTATTGCATTCTACTAGAAATATTATAAATAGTAAAATATTGAAAAAATTAATTGAATTGCAAAAGCATTGTACATAATGAAAATAATCAATTGAATTCCAAAAGTATTGTAAATAATGTAAATAATCTGGTTACTGCTGAATATACTAACTAACGTTCCCCGGATTGCGGTGATGCAAAGGTGATAGGAACATCACGCCCTGGGCTAGGGGCTTGACCCAACCATCAGCCACAAGCAGGTTCCCAGGGTGGGCGATTAGATTAGATTAGATTAGTCTCTGGGTGACTGTTATCCGTGAAATTAATGCTCCTGTAACATTATACAGGTGACGAGACAGTTGTGTCGCTGTCGCGGACCTATCCCTTTTGGCTAGAGATGTCAAATAACGGTCTTTAGCCGGTGTTGTTGCCCTTTTACGGCCTTGACCAAGTAGGGGTACCCCTGTTCCTGTCTCTGTAAACTGTTTCCACAGAGTTGACACCACATTTCACGGAACCCCGAGGTCCTTACAACAGGCAGCCTGTGATTGTCTGGCCTCGAGTCTTCCAACAATCCGCCATCTTGTGGCATCATTTAGACATATTTCGACTAGCCATACTAACGATGGGTAAACAAAGAAATTCAAAAAACAAAGATTGGGTTATGCTACGATGCTTCAAAACGTCCTTACGCTACAAGCTACGGCCGACAAATGAGGCACCTCCGCACAAACGCGATTAGAGCGCCACAGCATTATGACGACACAGACCACTGCGTGGCAAGTGTGTCCGCGACGAGCTTAACTATCAACCGATACCTTATTTGCGTATAGGATAACTTACTTTGTTTTGTTTTTTTAAAAAAACCGTTTGTCCCTTTGTTTTCACCAGTGTATATATTGGGAAAATTTAGTTTAGCAAGAAAACGAATAACAGGTTGAAATTTCTCTTTCAGCAATTTGTACTAATAGATGGAAACATACTTGAATACTTTTGTACAACCCTGTAGTTAACGTAGTATCTTTATTACATGCCACAATTTAGTTAAAATTTAATTAAAACTAGAATACTCCTAAGTACTAATAGATGGAAACATACTTGAATACTTTTGTACAACCCTGTAGTTAACGTAGTATCTTTAGTGCACGCCACAATTTAGTTAAAATTTAATTAAAACTGGAATACTCGTAAAATTATTGAAACATATTTCCAGAAATTATCATTTGCAGAGGGTCACGTATCCATTTCTTTCCGTGACCCTGTATATCATTTATCTATATTCTACAAACATTTCTTAGTAAACTAAATGCATTTCATCGTAAAAATGCATAACTCATATAAAAATCATCTTTAAGCAATTTGTGCTCATAGCCAGTAACCATTACGAATTTTTTTGTGTGGACCTGTATATGAATTATACCACTTATATACATCATATAGTATGTATAAATATAGTGAAACATAAAAGCACATATCATAATTAAAAATGCATTTCTAGCAATCATCGCTAATGTACAGTACTTCGGATACAATATAGTATCAGAAATCTTTTGTGTGTCCCTGTATATGCTATGCACTCCGTATTATACATGAAATAACTTATAGTAAACCTCAGCGACATATAACAATTTGATTATACATGAAATAATTTAACATAATTAAAATACGCCGCAAACAATTCCCTCCACTCCTATATTATTATGTAACGGAATTTTTTTGTATGTCCCTGTAAATGAATAATAACTATTCTTTACACCGCATATTCTGCAGAATGCATACTTTAGTGCACTTCATTAATGCATATCAATTTTATTATGTTTGAAAGATTGTAACACCATCAAAAATAATTTTTAACGATTTCTCCCAATAGGCCGTTGTAAATGAACTAAACACGCAACAAACTTCATTTAAAATAGGGAACGTGCAATGGTAAACGTCAATAACATTCATAAATTTCAGGGCAATCCGAGTATATTTACGGGAGTTAGAGCGCGGATAAACGGACAGACGGCCAGACAAACTGAAGTCATAAACACTTTTAAACTTTGTTGGAAAGTGTTAAAAAGACTAATTCAAACGAATTTGATTAATTTTTATGTTAGTTTGACATTATTTCATACTTTTAGATGCTAGCTATCTAGAATTTTAACCCTTGAATGAGGTACACTTCAAGAAATACTCATTACTAAAAAAATAAATTAATTTTTAATCTAATCAATAACTGAAAATTCGCATTTAAAAAATATTTTCATGAATATAGATATAAAAAAAAGAGTTTACAAACTAATTTTCTTAATTTTATCACATTGGAAAAGAATTTTCCACATTTGAAATAAATTTTTTATACATAAAGCATTACTTAATCAAATTCTATACTTTCTGATTCAATGAAATTCAGTAATTTCTTCAGTTTTTAAACCAATTCTTACATTTTTTAATTCTTAAAATTTCCCAACTTCTATTACAAAACGTTTGAAGAAAAACGGATCACTTCATTAATGAGTATTTCTTGAAGAGTACTTCATTCAAGGGTTAAAATTCTACATAGCTAGCATCTAAAAGTAGGATAAAATCTCAAAATAGTGTAAAAGTTAATCAAATTCGTTTAAATTAGTCTTTTTTCATTAAAATCAATATTTTCCTTTGTTACTTGTTTAATTATTTAAATTCATTATGCTAATGGTTGTCCAAAATCTAAGATATATGTTTCAGTTTCCCTTTTAAGTTGAAATCCTCATAACTTTTCTCTTTTAAGTTGATATTTTGATCTTATAGTTGAAAAAATCTAAAGGAATCAGTCTTTTGCCTTAAAAATGATATTTTCCATTGTTTTGCTTAATTATTGATGTTCGTTAAGGTGTTGTCTATTAAAAATTCAAATATATGTTTAGTTTTCATCATTTAAGTGGATATCTTTATCTTATAGTTGAAAAAATCTAAAGAAATCAACTTTTTTCCTTAAAAACTGATATTGATATTTTCCATTTTTTTCCTTAATCAATAATACTCATTAAGGTAATGATTGTTCAAAAACTAAAATATTCCTTTTTGGTTATATTATTATCACTATTTAAATATATAATTAAAAATTCAATGAAATATACCCTAAATATATGTTTACTGAACAGTTCATAATCTGCATTCTTGAGACACGAAAATACTTCGACAAACCTGATATAACATTCTTTTATTCGCATCTCTGCTTGAGAAAGCAAGATTCGGGGTTGGCGAAGGTGTCATTTTTCGAATATTTCACTCAAATGTTAAATGAAGTGATGCGTTTTTCTTCAAACGTTTTGTAACAGAGGTTGGGAAATTTTAATAATAATTAAAAAAATATACGAATTGGTTTATGAACTTAAAAAATCACTGAATTTCGAAAAATCAGAAAGTATAGAATTTGATTAAGTAATGCTTTATGTATAAAAAATTAAATTCGAATGTGGAAAATTCTTTTACAATGGGATAAAATTAAGAAAATTAGTTTTTAAACTCGTATTTTTATATGTACATTCGGGAAAATATTTTTAAAATGTGAAATTTTCAGTTATCCGCTAGATTAAAAATTAATTTATTTTGTTTAGTAATGAGTATTTCTTGAAGTGTACCTTGTTCAAGTGTTAAAATTCTACATAGCTCCTAGCATCTGAAAGTATGATAAAATCTCAAACTAGTATAAAAATCAAATTCGTTTAAATTACTCAATTTTTATTAAAAAATGAATATTTTCCTTTGTTATTTGTTTAATTATTAAAATTTATTAAGGTAATGGTTGTTCAAAAACTGAAATATATGTTTAAATTTCCCTTTTAAGTTGAAATCCTCGTCTTATGGTTGAAAAAAATTTAAAGATATCATCTTTTTTCCTTAAAAATCGATATTTTTCATTGTTTTGCTTAAGTAATAATACTCATTATGGTTACAGCTGTTCAAAAACTAAAATGGATGTTTAACTTTCTTTTTTTAAGTTGATATTCTGATCTTATAGTTGAAAAAAAAAATCTAAAGAAATAAGTTTTTTCCTTTGAAATTGATATTTTCCATTGTTTTGTTGGCCCCACCAGTGGCCGAGAGGTTCTGCTCTCGAAGCTGGTTGACGGGAGGTGCTGGGTTCGATCCCAATCGCGCCCGTCGGCCTAATCGTTCGGAGTTTTCGTGGTTTTCTTCGAGCCGTGGATCTTCCATGCGTTAATACGGATTAGGTTCCCTTAGAAAGACCCCCACGGTGGGCACTCCCCCCGGGCCTATATCCCTCGTGTAGATAATTGGCCGTCAAAAATCAACCCAACCCAACCATTGTTGTTCATTCAAAATTCAAATATATGTCTAACTTTACTCATTTAAGTGGATATCCTTATCCTATAGTTCAAAAAAATTCTAAAAAAATCAGCTTTTTTCCTTAAAAATGTTATTTTCCATTGTTTTGCTTAATTAATAAAAACATTAATGTAAATGTTGTTCAAAACTGAAATGTAAATTTAATCTTTATCTTACAGTATGATAATCTAGTCGATCTAACATTCACCCCTCACGTTATAGTAGAACAAACTCTAAAAACGTAATTTTTCCCTCTAGGGTGCGTTCGAATCGGGTGGCGGTGGGACCGGAGGGGATGCGGTGAGATTGTGGTACGGTGGCGGGACGATGCGGTTCGGCACCGCAGCACCGCCTCCTGACCCTGAAGCCACGTTTTCCTACTACTAATGATAAATAAAAAAAATCTTTTTGAAAAAATTCTAACTACTAGTAAATAAAAAAAATATGTTCTCAAAATTTAAAGCATTTCTCCTGTAAAGAACAAGCAAAATTTAAAATTCAATTCTTCTGAAAAAAAAGTTTTTAATACGATAAAAAAATTCAAAATAAAAATTTGTAAAAGAAAAAAAAATTCTAAAGAATTTTTCTATCACCTGAAAAAAAATATTAAGTTCACAAAAGACTTACTTAAAGTTACTTCCACCTACCTCACTCCTTCCTCCGCCGCTTTCGAACTGTCTTTTCTACATTACTAACGTAAAACTGCTCTTTCCTCGTTTTAGATAGACATAAGCATGGAAGAGTGTAATTTTATGAAATAAAAAATAATTCACAGTTTAATAATATGTACAAAATATGTGTACATTATCTATACATGAAAATAGAAAAGTGCATTTGCAAATTTCATTTAATAAAGTATATAGTAAAGAAAAAATTGTATAAAAAACAATAATTCAACAAATAATTATTTTTCCTGTTAAAAAAAAAATGTTAATGTAAGAGTGTTTGTTCTTTCCTCGTTTTAGAGACATAGCAGCATGGATGAGTGTAATTTTATGAAATAAATAAACGGTTAAGTGCGAGTATTACTCGTGCTCAGAGGGTTCCGTACAATAAATATATTAATTAGTAAGTATACTGCACAAAATATCGTTTCTAAAAGAACAATAAAGCTTTGTAAAAAACTATACAACGTACGGTTGGGTATAGCTGTATATACTACAAAAGTATAAATGGACATACCATGAAAGTTCAGAGAGATATGAAGCCTAAGTAGTATCAAATATTGCTATCTGTATAACTCTTTTTTTTTAATCTTATCCTAATCTGTTTATGATGAACTTAATCTGGTGCGGACAATAAAAATAGTGCATATTTAACTTCATTTGGCATTTTATAAACACTAATTCAGCGTAATAGTAATCTTTTCTTTTTACAGTGTACCTAAAATAAAACCCTTGTTCAAACTTTAGACATGACATTTTGCTAAACGCGCTTCGAAAGGAGGTCGCAAAGATGCAACACCGCCCTGGCCCGTGGCGCGGTTTTCCAGATAGGTTTTTAATTAACCTTTAAAGACTCGGGTGGCGTATTGAGAGAGCCATTCAATGCAAACTAGTGGCGAATCTCATAGTAATTATGTGATTAACTCTTATTAAACTAATCTGTTTTTAACAGTTCGACGTTTATTGCTTTCATACGACTACTGAGCATTGAAATTACATAAACATATCATTAAAAGTTGTTATCTAGGCTATAAAGCCGATAGCGCATAGAGTACACCGCCCGTGTCTTTATGTATGTCCAAAGTGTCCGTGTCTTTAAGGGTTAATATCTCGGCTAATTACCGACATTGTTCTTCGAAAATCATTATCAGCAATCGTTTTATACATCTGTGACGATAGGTACCTCCAGAGCTCCTCAATACCTTTGCTGAACGCCCGCAAATCGAAATTACAGTATGTAGTGTGGGAATGACATTTCTATGCCCCCGACGTTCACTGAAGGTCAAAGGAAGGTCAACCGGAAGTCTTGTTTATCTCAGAGTTCTAAGCTGATAAGAGCGTTTTGGAGGGGAAATGCGTAAAGATAACAGCGGAAGTGTTGTTAGATAACAATATTTTAGCGGAATTGGATAGATAAGCGTCTTATAGTAGGATGTTATTTATTTAGCGGGAGATAGAAAATTTTTATTTTTAGATTTTTTTTCCAAATTATAGAAAAAAAAATTACAATTTTTTTATTTTGTGAACTTAATATTTTTTTTCAGGTGATAGAAAAATTCTTTAGAATTTTTTTTTCTTTTACAAATTTTTATTTTGAATTTTTTTATCGTATTAAAAACTTTTTTTACAGAAGAATTGAATTTTAAATTTTGCTTGTTCTTTACAGGAGAAATGCTTTAAATTTTGAGAACATATTTTTTTTATTTACTAGTAGTTAGAATTTTTTCAAAAAGATTTTTTTTATTTATCATTAGTAGTAGGAAAACGTGGCTTCAGGGTCAGGAGGCGGTGCTGCGGTGCCGAACCGCATCGTCCCGCCACCGTACCACAATCTCACCGCATCCCCTCCGGTCCCACCGCCACCCGATTCGAACGCACCCTAGAGGGAAAAATTACGTTTTTAGAGTTTGTTCTACTATAACGTGAGGGGTGAATGTTAGATCGACTAGATTATCATACTGTAAGATAAAGATTAAATTTACATTTCAGTTTTGAACAACATTTACATTAATGTTTTTATTAATTAAGCAAAACAATGGAAAATAACATTTTTAAGGAAAAAAGCTGATTTTTTTAGAATTTTTTTGAACTATAGGATAAGGATATCCACTTAAATGAGTAAAGTTAGACATATATTTGAATTTTGAATGAACAACACCTTAATGAATATTATTAATTAAACAAAACAATGGAAAATATCAATTTCAAAGGAAAAAACTTATTTCTTTAGATTTTTTTTTTCAACTATAAGATCAGAATATCAACTTAAAAAAAGAAAGTTAAACATCCATTTTAGTTTTTGAACAGCTGTAACCATAATGAGTATTATTACTTATGCAAAACAATGAAAAATATCGATTTTTAAGGAAAAATGATGATATCTTTAAATTTTTTTCAACCATAAGACGAGGATTTCAACTTAAAAGGGAAATTTAAACATATATTTCAGTTTTTGAACAACCATTACCTTAATAAATTTTAATAATTAAACAAATAACAAAGGAAAATATTCATTTTTTAATAAAAATAGAGTAATTTAAACGAATTTGATTTTTATACTAGTTTGAGATTTTATCATACTTTCAGATGCTAGGAGCTATGTAGAATTTTAACACTTGAACAAGGTACACTTCAAGAAATACTCATTACTAAACAAAATAAATTAATTTTTAATCGAGCGGATAACTGAAAATTTCACATTTTAAAAATATTTTCCCGAATGTACATATAAAAATACGAGTTTAAAAACTAATTTTCTTAATTTTATCCCATTGTAAAAGAATTTTCCACATTCGAATTTAATTTTTTATACATAAAGCATTACTTAATCAAATGATTTCACGAAATTCAGTGATTTTTTTAAGTTCATAAACCAATTTGTATATTTTTTTAATTATTATTAAAATTTCCCAATCTCTGTTACAAAACGTTTGAAGAAAAACGCATCACTTCATTTAACATTTGAGTGAAATATTCGAAAAATGACACCTTCACCAACCCCGAACCTTGCTTTCTCAAGCAGAGATCGAATAAAAGAATGTTATATCAGGTTCATCGAAGTATTTTCGTGTCTCAAGAATGCAGATTATGAACTGTTCAGTAAACATATATTTAGGGTATATTTCATTGAATTTTTAATTATATATTTAAATAGTGATAATAATATAACCAAAAAGGAATATTTTAGTTTTTGAACAATCATTACCTTAATGAGTATTATTGATTAAGGAAAAAAATGGAAAATATCATTATCAGTTTTTAAGGAAAAAAGTTGATTTCTTTAGATTTTTTCAACTATAAGATAAGGATATCCACTTAAATGATGAAAACTATACATATATTTGAATTTTTAATAGACAACACCTTAACGAACATCAATAATCAAGCAAAACAATGGAAAATATCATTTTTAAGGCAAAAGACTGATTCCTTTAGATTTTTTCAACTATAAGATCAAAATATCAACTTAAAAAAGAAAAGTTATGAGGATTTCAACTTAAAAGGGAAACTGAAACATATATTTTAGTTTTTGAACAACCATTACCTTAATGAATTTAAATAATTAAACAAGTAACAAAGGAAAATATTGATTTTAATGAAAAAAGACTAATTTAAACGAATTTGATTAACTTTTACACTAGTTTGAGATTTTATCCTACTTTTAGATGCTAGCTATGTAGAATTTTATCCCTTGAATGAAGTACTCTTCAAGAAATACACATTAATGAAGTGATCCGTTTTTCTTCAAACGTTTGAAACAAAGTTGAAAAGTGTTTATGACTTCGGTTTGTCTGGCCGTCTGTCCGTCTATCCGCGCTCTAACTCCCGTAAATATACTCGGATTGCCCTGAAATTTATGAATGTTATTGACGTTTACCATAGCACGTTCCCTATTTTAAATGAAGTTTGTTGCGTGTTTAGTTCATTTACAACGGCCTATTGGGAAAAATCGTAAAAAAATATTTTTGATGGTGTTACAATCTTTCAAACATAATAAAATTGATATGCATTAATGAAGTGCACTAAAGTATGCATTCTGCAGAATATGCGGTGTAAAGAATAGTTATTATTCATTTACAGGGACATACAAAAAAATTCCGTTACATAATGATATAGGAGTGGAGGGAATTGTTTGCGGCGTATTTTAATTATGTTAAATTATTTCATGTATAATCAAATTGTTATATGTCGCTGAGGTTTACTATAAGTTATTTCATGTATAATACGGAGTGCATAGCATATACAGGGACACACAAAAGATTTCTGATACTATATTGTATCCGAAGTACTGTACATTAGCGATGATTGCTAGAAATGCATTTTTAATTATGATATGTGCTTTTATGTTTCACTATATTTATACATACTATATGATGTATATAAGTGCTATAATTCATATACAGATCCACACAAAAAAAATTCGTAATGGTTACTGGCTATGAGCAGAAATTGCTTAACGATGGTTTTTATATGAGTTATGCATTTTTACGATGAAATGCATTTAGTTTACTAAGAAATGTTTGTAGAATATAGATAAAATGATATACAGGGTCACGGAAAGAAATGGATACGTGACCCTCTGCAAATGATAATTTCTGGAAATAGGTTTCAATAATTTTACGAGTATTCTAGTTTAATTAAATTTTAACTAAATTGTGGCGTGCACTAAAGATACTAAGTTAACTACAGGGTTGTACAAAAGTATTCAAGTAGGTTTCCATCTATTAGTACAAATTGCTGAGAGAGAAATTTCAAACTGTTATTCGTTTTCTTGCTAAACTAAATTTTCCCAATATATACACTGGTGAAAACAATTGAAGGGACAAACGGCTTAAAAAAAAAAAAAAAAAAAAAAAAAAAAAGTAAGTTATCCTATACGCAAATAAGGTATCGGTTGATAGTTAAGCTCGTCGCGGACACACTTGCCACGCAGTGGTCTGTGTCGTCATAATGCTGTGGCGCTCTAATCGCGTTTGTGCGGAGGTGCCTCATTTGTCGGCCGTAGCTTGTAGCGTAAGGACGTTTTGAAGCATCGTAGCATAACCCAATCTTTGTTTTTTGAATTTCTTTGTTTACCCATCGTTAGTATGGCAAGTCGAAATATGTCTAGATGATGCCACAAGATGGCGGATTGTTGGAAGACTCGAGGCCAGTCAATCACAGGCTACCTGTTGTAAGGACCTCGGGGTTCCGTGAAATGTGGTGTCCACTCTGTGGAAACAGTTTACAGAGACAGGAACAGTGGTACCCCGACTTGGTCAAGGCCGTAAAAGGGCAACAACACCGGCTAAAGACCGTTATTTGACATCTCTAGCCAAAAGGGATAGGTCCGCGACAGTGATACAACTGTCTCGTCACCTGTATAATGTTACAGGAGCATTAATTTCACGGATAACAGTCACCCAGAGACTAATCTAATCTAATCTAATCGCCCACCTTGGGAACCTGCTTGTGGCTGATGGTTGGGTCAAGCCCCTAGCCCAGGGCGGGATGTTCCTATCACCTTTGCGTCACCGCAATCCGGGGAACGTTAGTTAGTATATTCAGCAGTAACCAGATTATTTACATTATTTACAATACTTTTGCAATTCAATTGATTATTTTCATTATGTACAATACTTTTGCAATTCAATTAATTTTTTCAATATTTTACTATTTATAATATTTCTAGTAGAATGCAATACGACACCTAAATGAACTACACCAATCATGAATCACTCCTTTCCACTATAATTCCATTTCTGCATCTCACACCATTGTCAGGGAACAGGTACAAATCATACTTAATTTATACTTAATGAATTTATACTTACTGAATTTATACTTAATGAATTTATACTTAATGAATTTAGTGAATTTATACTTAATGAACGAGTATTTTTCATTAAGAATATTATAATTTTGGTAAAGCTGACTGAGGGACTGTTTGTTATTTAAAATTTCTAATATATCGTCTAGCAGTTGTGGATGTTTTCTAGTAAATTTGTATTTCATAAACTTACATTTTTCACAAAGGATAGTGTACTGGATCTCCACGCCGACCACATTGACAGAGATCGTCTTCTTTTTTATTTATACTGTGTAAAAAGGTCGGAAAACTGCCGCAGCCTGTCAAGAAGTAAACCGAGACTCTGTCCTTGCATAATAACGAAAGTTGAACCTTTGGTACAATTGCATATGTGAATCTGCCTCCCTCTGAGTTATCCCAGCTGTACTGCCACCTATCTAATAAAAATGTTCTTAGGCTCTTATTCAAAAACGACCTCGGAAGTTTTACTAATGCAGGTGGCCTGTATGCCAGGCGTCCTGTAATCTGCGTCCCTTTGACTCCGAACCACATAAAGTTCCGTCGAGCATGGTGCCGATAACACCTGTCTTGGACAGAGGATAGTTTGGGGCGGGATCGCTACAGTGATTAGTCGCGATTCAGTCTGGACAGCGACTCGAGACGTGTTCTTATCTCGAGAGAACCCGAGAGTCGATATCGGCCCTCTAACATTGTCGAAAATGATCACTGTGCTGGAAATGGTCGGATGGTCTGGCAGGCATCATGGCGGACGGGAGTACCGACTTTCCTGTGTTTGATAGAGGTACTCTGACAGCCAGCGATATAGGCACGAGAACCTTGCACCCTATGTGAGACTTTTCCGCGGGGCATATGCACAAAATTTCGTCTCTATGGACGATAACGCTCGTCCACATAGGGCTCAGTTGGCGGACGAATACCTCGAATAGTAGGATTTTCAACGAATGCAGTGGCCTGCGATGTCCCCTGACCTTAATCCCATCGAACACGTATTGGCCGTCCTTGGACGATCAATTGCAGCTCCAACGACCATCGATAAGCTCAGCATTGCCTTGGTACGAGAGTTTGTGCAGTTGCCACAGAGATTGATAAGATACATGGTAAACACTATGAAACGCCGATGCAAGAGTTGTGTAGCTGCTACAGATGATCATACACGCTATTAGACATGTTTTTCTCTGACGGACAGGGTGTCAGTTAGCTGCTGTGCTGGACACGTGACCAGTTTCCTTATTTAGGGTGCAGGTTGTGCCCATTTTTGTTTTGCCATTCATTAGTCTTATGTCAAATAATATTTTTGCCAAGTTTGGTTTTATTTGCTTTGTTAGTTTTATTTTAATTGCAAAAAAACCATTTGTCCCTTTAATTGTTTTCACCAGTGTAGAATATATATCAACCTACAGATCAAATAGAGGGCTGTTCAAAAGAATTGAAATACATATTTGACTATGGACGGTAACTTCTGAAATCAGTTTTTAAAATGTTTTATACGTTTTCTAAAATGTTTACTTAGTTATTTTATATACCATATTACCCTGATTAACGAAGTTTTGTTAAAGCCTTCAGGAAGTGTTGGAAAGTGTTTCATAATCTATGCTTAACGCATGATTTTTCTTTCTTGTTTCATTAAAAAATCAATATTTTCCTTTGTTATTTGTTTAATTATTAAAATTCATTAAGGTGTTTAATTATTAAAATTCATTAACTCATTAAAAATTCTTTTCACATAATTATTTAAAATATTTTTCAACACTCTCACATTTTTTTCAATGGTATCATTTCTGTTTTGATGTGATGCAATTTCTGTGTGCATCCAGCCATTGTAGGTTACGTTTTAAAGGTGTCATAATGAAGCTTTAGTTCTCAAGAACTATCAAGAAGTCATTTTTTTCATAAATATGTTCTCATAAGTCTATAAGCTTTATAGGATCAACAAGTGTAATTTAATCAAAAAGAGCAATTTAAGCAGCTTTTGCATGCACATATACTTGGTTAGATTGTAAAGTGCAGAGTTCAATCATTTTTTTAATTTGATTACTTTTTCGATTTTTTTTCGAATATTTACAGTTGCCGTGTTTTAAATAAGTTCATGAACATTTACATAGCGCTAAAGAATTACGTATTTTACTTCGTGACACAAATTTATTTACGATTTTCATAAGTGATTTTCTTTACGTGACCTTGAATTATAAAAATTCGTTATAACGATAGAAAGGAAGTGGCACAAACGGAACTTTGCGGCACAAACCAGCAAAAACGTAGCACAAACGAATGCCGTAATATAATTTAGATTTCGTTGATGTGGCGGGGCCACTGAAATGGTGGCCCAGTGTTGAAATAGTAGAAAATTCGTTATATCGAGGGAATCCGAATGGCCCAAACGAAACTTTTTGAGGCACAAACCGACATTTACATGCGACTAAAGATTTACGTATTTAATTTCTTGACATGTATTTATTCATGGGAGATTTTCTATATGTGCAGTTGAATTAAAAAAATTCGTTATAACGAGAGAATGGAAGTGGCACAAACGAAACTTTTTGGTACAAAACAGCACAAACGTAGGACCAACGAATGTCATAATACAATTTAGATTTCGTTGATGGGGCGGGGCCACTGAAATGGTCGTTCTGTGTAGAAATAGTGGAAAATTCATTATATCGAGGAAACCATAATGGCAAAAACGAAACTTTCAGCGGCACACACCGACATTTACATGGGACTAAAGATATACGTATTTCATTTTGTGACATGTAGTTATATACGATTTTTATAAGTTATTTTCTTTATTTGACCTTGAATTATAAAAATTCGTTATAACGAGAGAACGGAAGTGGCACAAACGAAACTTTTTGCGACACAAACCAGCACAAACGTAGCACAAACGAATGCCGTAATACAATTTAGATTTCGTTTATGGGGCGGGGCCACCGAAATGGTCGTTCTGTGTTGAAATAGTGGAAAATTCGTTATATCGAGAGAACCAGAATGGCACAAACGAAACTTTTTGCGGCACAAATCGAAATTTACATGGGACTAAAAATTTAAGTATTTCATTTCGTGACATGTAATTATTTGCGATTTTTATAAGTGATTTTCTTTATTTGACCTTGAAATTTAAAAATTCGTTATAACGAGAGAACGGAAGTGGCACAAACGAAACTTTTTGCGGCACAAACCAGCACAAACGTAGCACAAACGAATGCCGTAATACAATTTAGATTCGTTTATGGGGCGGGGCCACCGAAATGGTCGTTCTGTGTTGAAATAGTGGAAAATTCGTTATATCGAGGGAACCAGAATGGCACAAACGAAACTTTTTGCGGCACAAACCGACATTTACATGGGACTAAAGATTTACGTATTTCATTTCGTGACATGTAGTTATTTACGATTTTTATAAGTGATTTTCTTTATTTGACCTGGAATTATAAAAATTCGTTATAACGAGAGAACGGAAGTGGCACAAACGAAACGTTTTGCGGCACAAACCAGCACAAACGTAGCACAAACAAATGCAGTAATAAAATTTTGATTTCATTGATGGGGCGGGGCTGTCGTTTCACTGGCCCCGCCCCATTGTGTTCGTTATAACGAGAGAGCGAAAGTGGCACAAACGAAAATTTTTGCGGCACAAACCAGCACAAACCTAGCACAAACGAATGCAGTAATAAAATTTTGATTTCATTGATGGGGCGGGGCTGTCGTTTCACTGGCCCCGCCCCATTGTGTTCGTTATAACGAGAGAACGGAAGTGGCACAAACGAAAATTTTTGCGGCACAAACCAGCACAAACGTAGCACAAACGAATGGTGCTGTTGAATTTTCAAAATGAGTATGGGGCGGGGCCAGTGAAATGTACGTAATTTTCCCCCATGAAATCTAAATTGTACGTTATTTTCACATTCGCATAATTTACATACGCACCACTGAAATTCACAATTTGAAAGTATTTTAACGCGCAATAGATTATTAATGAATGTTTTTTCCAAACTTAAAGTCACGTTTGTACGATACAGCTTTTCATGTGAATATTCGCACATAATTTAAGTTCTAATCTCAATACCCTCGAAAAAAGAAATCAGAAATTTGCCTTAAGTTGTCATAGTATTGGTCAAATATTTATCAAAATAAATGATAGTTTTATTTTAAGTATAAGATAATTTTTACTCATTGAACCATTTTGCCTAGTGTCACAAACTCAGTATCAGTGTAATGTAAAAATATTGAAATTAACTGATTTATGAAGAAGAATGAGTGTTTTTTTTATGTCTGACATCATTTTCTGTTCAAAAATTATAAAAAAGTTACTTTTATTTGTAATGTGAAAATGGCATCAATTAGGATATAATCAATAAAAATAATAAACCATGACTATTTTCCCTTTACTTCCAATATAAATGGAGTACTTCAGTTGCCACGATTACAAAATTTGTATTAAAAGCTACAAAAAAATTAATATCTCAAAAATAAATTGAGATACAGCTTTCAAACAAATTGCATTTAAAAGAGCATTTTTTTCCTGATACGACGGTGTTAAAATTTAAAATGTGCGATGTTCAGAAGTTTAAAAATTTGCCGTAGATATAATTGCAAAACCGAAATTTTATTTCAAATTTCAAAGTGTTGCCATTCGCAAAATGACGTATGCGTTACGCACAGATATGTTTGTCCTTCATAATATAGATATACATAATCAGTAAAATATAATAAAGATCAGTTATTAGGATGTGGTTATCAATTGAAGCTGTTATGCTTGGATTTCTGGAATGAAAACAGCAATTTTCCCCTTTTCAAAATTTGCATACGCACTTCTCATATCCATATTGATCATTTTTGAAAAAATTGTATTTTTTTTTATCGTTTAAAAATCGTTTTAACTCAAAACTTGAAATCAAGATTGCCAGCAACAACTTTTATGTAAACAGACGCACTCTTTATTTGAGATTCTAATCTCAATTTTGGAAAGTAAAAATTTCCGTAATTTATGGTTTTTAGACGCATTTTTGTTAAAAGGCTTAGTTCTATCTAACAAAATGATAGTTTTCTTTTAAATATGACTTCATTTTCACTTAAAAAAAGCATTTCGCCTAGTGTCTGAAACTTAGTATCAGTACACATGCAGAAGGAAAATCACTATAGAAAATGTATCAGAAAAAATGCGTGTTTTCAAAAGCAGTATGTCATTTTCCGTTATTATGCCCCTAATATAACATTCTGCTCCTAATGGTATTTTGCGCCACTAAACCCTATACAACAATTTTGAATTTTTATCAGAAAATAGCATGAATAAAGTTTAAAATACCTCATTATTTCTCTCTTGTCTGCAGCAATGAAAGCTATCTAATTTTCATCATTTTGAAAAAATTTCTTAAAATGCTTTTAAAATTAAAATATAAAAGTAGGGATATTTAAAAAAAAACAGATAGTGCGACCACATCTACAAAGGAAGAGGTTTAAAAATACATATATTTGTAAAATTGGTTCAGCAGAAAGATCAGGGCAGATGACTAAAAAACACACTTGTGTTTTAAATATATAGGTTATATAAAATTAGGAAAAATTAAATTAAGCAATTTATGTTATTTTGATAAAATTATAGTAGAATGTCCTAAAGAATAGCATTAAAATTTTATTATTCGAGAGAATTTTCGACAACCACGAATTATTTGCTTGCTTGTCTAACTCGGCGAAGCAAATCAATCCAGGCGAGAATCATCAATTTCTGTAATATAAATCGCTATTATTTGCATGTCACCTCTCTTTTATAAAGACACTCTACATTTTTGTAAAACATTGCGTTTATCAGTGTGTGCTTTCGATTACATTATTTTCAAAAGTGAAGCATTTTCTCCTGTGAAGAATTTCAAAGCAGCCGGGCTGTGAAAATGACGCACTTCTAGAAAACATAATTCAGGTTTAAGAATTAAAATACACGCTTTTTTATAAAATGACGTCATTTGCATCCGCTAAAGCAATCTACTTTTACAACGCAGTCTTAAACTTCGTCTATAGAAAAGTGTGCATATGACGTCATTATCACGGAATAACAGACAATATTCTTGACATAGCCCATATTTTATTTTCAACTATTTTTTCAGGTTTTATGAGAAAATGGCAACAACATGATACTGTATCTCCTATTTTCAACTATTTTCCGTTTACTTTCAATGACTTTCAATAGAAATGAGGTACTTTTGTTGCCACGATAAGAAAAATGGTAATAAAAACTGCAAAAAAATTAATATCTCAAAAATTATTTGAGATACAGCTTTCAAACAAATTGCATTTAAAAGAGCATTTTTTTCCTTATACGACGGTGTAAAAATTTAAAATGTGCTATGTTTAGAAGTTTAAAAATTTGCAGTAGAGAAAATTGCAAAACCAAAATTTCATTTCAAATTTCAAAGTGTTGCCATTCGCAAAATGACGTATGCGTTACGCACAGATATGTTTGTCCTTTATAATATAGATAGATTATAAGCTTTGTGACATCTTTAATTGCGATGAACGCAATTAAAGGCGATGAATAAATTGCGATGAACAACTGGGCTTTTTTTTTTTTAAATAATGCCCGATAAAACTTTATCTTTCAGTGGTGAAGCGTGTTATGACGGTAAAAATATTAAAGAAAGATTCGCAATTCTTCCTTGATGTAATAATTCAGATGGTTCTGAGAAATTATCCCCTTCGGTTATTGGAAAATCGAAAAATCCTCGTTGTTTCAAAAACGTAAAAAAAAAAAAAAAAAAAAAAAAAAAAAATGCCATGTGAATACGATAATAACAGTAAAGCGTGGATGAATGCTAACATCTTTTCGAAATTTCTTCATCAATTTGATGCAAAGATGGAAAAGGAAAAACGAAAAGTTATTTTATTCCTCAACCAGTGCCCTGCTCACCATTTGGACTTCGCAAAGCTCAGCGCTACAAAAGTTGTTTTGTTCCCTGCAAACTGCACAAGTAAACTTCAGCCGTTGGATTTGGGAACTATTCGTTATATGAAAGTAAATTACAGAAAATTTTTATTTCGAAGAACTCATGCTTCACTTGAATTAAAAAGTTCAGTAAATAATCTAAAAAAAGTGCCCGTACTTGATGCAATAAATACGCTCTGTTCATCATGGGAAAGTCTGAATGAAACATGCATACAAAATTGTTTCATTAAAGCAGGATTTATTCTGAATCATCAGCCACTACTGAAGATCAGCCACTATTAGATGAAGAATGGAATGCCGTGTCTGGAGGGACTAATTAATTTTAACGAGTTCATGAATATTGATGAAAATGTAACAACTGCAGAAATGAGAGATATACAAGAAATAGTCTCAGAAATTCACGACGACACTAATGGAGATGAATCAGATAACGAAGAAAATGTAGTAACACATCCAACGACTTTTGGAAAGGCAATGGATGCCTTGGAAATCCTTCCTTACTACATTCAACGAGCTGATGCATCTGGTTCTACATATTCTAAATTCGAGGAACTTGAAAAAGCTATTTTTAGGGACAGACATCATGCTCATAACGAATTTCGATTTTAGACAATTTAAAGAAATAAGGTATGAAATTAAAATTTTTAGATGTACATATTTTAGATTCGAATTAGTAAGTTATTAACAATCCAAGTGAATTGTATTTTTTATTATTATTTTGCATGTTATTTAACCATTTAAATATTGAATTGTGTTAACATTTATTTTATATTTAATTTTTATTTGAATTTCATTATGCGTCGTTTTTCACCAGTCCCTTGCACCGACGTATAAGAGAGAGATTACTGTATTTTTAACTTGTAACATTTACTTTATTATTTTCGTCGCATTTTAAATAAAACAGTGAGGTTTTTAAAGATCATGTTGTGTATTTTGGGATTCAAAAATTGGGATTCGAAATACAGCATTTCATCTTTTGATTTGATTTGATTTCGTTTTATTTAAAATAAATTCATATTATATAAAATTCCATAAAAGCTTTCCGTTTACTGATATTTCTTTCTGTGGATGTTCTGATAAAATAAGAGGCGACCCATTTGGAGCGCGGAAACTAATGATTGGAATGAGAAGTAAATTTACACAAGTATGTTTCTGACATTTGTGACTCGTTTTCTATAAAAAAAAAGTCCTTCCGGCCAGTGCCGGGAGGAAGAGGTAGCTTTCATATTCCTTATTTTTAAAAAGTCAACTTATATTATTCAAACACACGAAGCTCAATTTAGTGGAAACCGAATATAGGAGATTCAATACTAATTTTTATCAATACTAAAACATTATGAATGAGAATTTCGCGAAATTAGTCAGCTTTATCCAAGCTGCTTTTATTTAAGGTAACTTATATTTGGCTGCCAAATTCGGCGATTTTTTAAATTGCCTGCCATTTTAAGACAACATGGTGGATGAGGCTAACCAGTGAACTTGGTCGAGACCTTAGTAATTGCTGTGCACATGCTCACTCACATCTGAATCGGTTGATATATACGAGTGCTGTCGCAGGCAAAAAATCAGATTTTTCAAAATGTCACCCACATTAGAAATTGAAACTGCTATATCTGAGCCATTTTTTAAGATAAAGACAAACAAAAAATGCTCCTGAATCCTTATATCAAGGTCAAATACTTAAGAAAGAAACCTTCTACAATTTCTAATTTTTTTGCACCTTACTTTAAATAAAATTTTTTTTAGTTTGATGGCCGCCATTTTGAAACAAGATGGCTGATGAAGCGGGCCAGCGAACTTGGTCGAGATATTGATGTATACTATCCACATGCCTTCTTCAAGAGATTGCCTTCCACATGCCTTCTTCAAGAGATTGCCTTCCACATGCCTTCTTCCTTCTACAAGATCGTTTCAAAGTGTTAGCCATGCTAGAAATTCAAAGTGCTATAACTCAACCATTTTTTAAGATATAAACAAAAGAACAAATTTTCAGAAACAAAAACTGCTCCAGAATCTTTGTATCAAGGCCAAACACATAAAAAAAAATCTTTTTCATTTTCCAATTTTTTAATACCTTAAATTAATTTTTTTTAATGGCAACCCTTTTGAAACAACATGGCTAATGAAGCTGGCCAACGAACTCGGTCGAGACATTGGTATGTACTATGTACAGAAACAGACCAAGTTGCATCCAAATCGGTTTATAAATACGCCTGATATCGCGTGACAAGAATCAGGTCGTTTTAAAATGTCAACCGCAATAGAAATTCAGAATGCTATAACTTAGCCATTTTTTTAGATATAGACGAAACAAAACCTGTACCGGAATCTTTGTATTAAGGTAAAACACATACAAAAAAAATCTTTTTCATTTTCTAATTTTTTGGTATCTCATATTAAATTTTAATTTTTTTTTAATTTTTTTAAAGGGCCGCCATTTTGAAACTAGATGGCGGATGAAGCTGGCCAACGAACTCGGTCGAAATATTTGTATGTACTATGTACACGCCAAGGTACATCCAAATCGGTTCCAAATCGGTTCATAAATACGCCTTTTATCGCGTGACAAAATTCAGGACGTTTCAAAATGTCAGCCATGCTAGAAATTCAAAATGCTATAACTCAGCCATTTTTTAAGATTTAGACGAAACAAAAACTGCTCCGGAGTCTTTGTATAAAGGTCAAATACATAAGGAAAAAATATTTTTCCATTTTCAAAATTTTGGTACCACATTTCAAATTTTGAATTTTTAAAAAAAAATTTGAATGGCCGCCATTTTGAAACAAAATGGCGGATAAAGCTGGCCAACGAACTCGGTCGAGACATTGGTATGTACTATGTACACACCGAATTACATCTAAATCGGTTCATAAATGCGAGAGTTACAGTATGACAAATGTCAGATATACATATATATATATATATATATATATATATATACAGGGTGATTCATAAATATCGAAACGATAGGCTATTTCCTTAAATATTGCGCCTAGACCCATACCTCCAATTGCAAAGTTTCATAAAAAAAGTTGCAAAATTTAATGACATAAGTTGCAACTCCATGGGGGTTCTATGTAAAAAAATACGAAAATTAAATTTTTATACGGCCCCTTTAATGTAAAAATTCCAATTAGGAAAACTTTCCTTATCCATTCCTGAATTAAACACAAAAAATTGTATCTTCATATCTGAAAAAGTCCTTCCGGCCAGTGCCGGGAGGAAGAGGTAGCTTTCATATTCCTTATTTTTAAAAAGCCAGCTTATATTATTCAAACGCACAAAACTCAATTTAGTGGAAACCGATTATAGGAGATTCAATACTAATTTTTATTAATACTAAATCATTATGAATGAGAATTTCGCGAAATTAGTCAGCTTTATCCAAGCTGCTTTTATTTAAAGTAACTTATATTTGAATATTAATGATGTGAATCATCACATTGCTACAAAGCGTAAACCAACTTAGTGAAAAATGTCCAAACCCGGGTCCCTGGAATAGATCTCCAGTGCTCTACCACTAAACCACAAGGACGATGTCCAGCTTGGCATTTCTCACTTATATAAATCGGTAAGGCTGCTACTGCAGCACAAGATAGAGAAGTCTTCATGAGCACACATTCTAGTGGCGTAACATGAGACGCAAATAAACCCAGCATCGGTGAATATACAATTTTAATTAATTTTTCAACTACATTTCAGCAGTGAAATTACGCTTGAAATTATTGAAGTGAATCATCACATTGCTACAAAGCGTAAACCAACTTAGTGAAAAATGTCCAAGCCGGGAATCGAACCCGGGTCCCTGGAATAGATCTCCAGTGCTCTACCACTAAACCACAAGGACGATGTCCAGCTTGGCATTTCTCACTTATATAAGTCGGTAAGGCTGCTACTGCAGCACAAGATAGAGAAATTTTTCACTAAGTTGGTTTACGCTTTGTAGCAATGTGATGATTCACTTCAATAATTTCAAGCGTAATTTCACTGCTGAAATGTAGTTGAAAAATTAATTAAAATTGTATATTCACCGATGCTGGGTTTATTTGCGTCTCATTTTACGCCACTAGAATGTGTGCTCATGAAGACTTATCTATCTTGTGCTGCAGTAGCAGCCTTACCGACTTATATAAGTGAGAAATGCCAAGCTGGACATCGTCCTTGTGGTTTAGTGGTAGAGCACTGGAGATCTATTCCAGGGACCCGGGTTCGATTCCCGGCTTGGACGTTTTTCACTAAGTTGGTTTACGCTTTGTAGCAATGTGATGATTCACATCATTAATATTCAATAATTTCAAGCGTAATTTCACTGCTGAAATGTAGTTGAAAAATTAATTTAAAAAAAACTTATATTTGGTTGCCAAATTCGGCGATATCTTGAAGTGCCTGCCATTTTAAGTCAACATGGTGGATGAGGCTAACCAGTGAACTTGGTCGAGACCTTAGTAATTCCTGTGAACATGTTCACTCACATCGGAATCGGCTGATATATACGAGTGCTGTCGCAGGCAAAAAATTAGATTTTTCAAAATGCCACCCACATTAGAAATTCAAACTACTATATCTGAGCCATTTTTTAATATAAAGACAAAACAAAAAATGTTCCAGAATCCTTGTATCAAGGTCAAATACTAAAAAAAGAAACCTTTTTCAATTTCTAATTTTTTTGCACCTTACTTTAAATATATATTTTTTTATTTACTGGGCACCATTTTGAAACAAGATGGCTGATAAAGCTGGCCAGCGAACTTGGGCAAGACATTGCTATATATTATCCACATGCCTTCTTACATCGAAATAGGTTATAAATACACGTGTTATCGCGTGACAAATACCAGATCCTTTCAAAATGTCAGCCATGCTAGAAATTCAAAGTGCTATAATTCAACCATTTTTTTTAGATATAGACGAAACGAAAACTGCTCCTGAATCTTTGTATCAAGGTCAAACACATAAAAAAAAAATCTTTTTCATTTTCCAATTTTTTGATACCTCATTTTAAATTTTAAAATACTTTTTTTTTTTTTAATGGCAGCTCTTTTGAAACAAGATGGCAAATGAAGCTGGCCAACAAACTCGGTCTAGACATTGTTATTTACTATGTGCACACCAATTTACATCCAAATCGGTTCATAAATACGCCTGTTATTGCGTGACAAAAATCAGGTCGTTTCAAAATGTCAGCCACAATAGAAATTCAAAATGCTATGACTCAGCCATTTTTCTAGATATAGACTGCTCGGACAATGTGTCTAGCAAAACCCTATATTCCCATGCAGGTGATTTTCAAGGAATGTAATTGAAAAGAGGCTTTTAGTTACAATCGACAAGGAATATGTAGAAAGGGTATTTTGGATTTAGTATTGCGGTAAGGATGAATAGAGAAAGCAAGAGCAGGGTATGGAAAATATATAAAAGAAAGTATTTGGTACAAGAAACATTACTATGGAAAAGAAATGAATCGGTTATATAATACAAATAACTAGAAGTTTAAAAGAGGTTAGGAAAGGAAATCCAGGTGCAAAAATGAACAGCTGAATTTTAGCTGTAGGACTGGAATAACAAAATAGCTATGGTAAAAGTAACAAATCCATTTTTCTTGAAGGTACAAAACATGACACCAAGGTGGTCAGTTTAGAAAAGTAAGTTTTATTACCGTGCAGGATGTATTGAGGAGAACCAAGGCGGGTAACGCTGTAAGGAAAACTATTCGATGTATAGCAGAAATTATTTAAGGTAACGATCAAAGCGGTTGCCGAAAAACGGATGTTGTTGAATTGAATAAAGCTTGTTGCAAAGGTGTAGGGGGATGTAAGAATGAATAAGAAAAAGGGTGAGAAATATTCGGGATGAAAGTGGTATCCATATTTCGATATTTTTATATAAAAAAAAAGAAAGAGAAATAAAAGAGAAAGGGGAGAGTTTTAAGATATCCAATATCAAGGGATATGGGATTTTATGAAAATATGGTAGCCAGTAGCAAAAAGAGTAAAAAAGGGAAAAGCAAAAACGAAAGGATTTAGTTGGATAAAGTGAATAAAGGACGAAAAGGGGTGGAGGAAATAATTAAACAGTTGGTGAAGAAAAGGTTGGCGCAGAGAAGTTTTTTGACACAGTGAACGAGAAATAAAGTTGGGTGTAAAGAGCGAGTATAGATGGATTAGTTTAGAGTGATTTGACGGAAAAGTAGAAAATCCCGGAAAGGGTAAAACTGCAGGACCTATGATGAGATTTAAGATGCCAGTAACCGTAATGTTGATTTGGGGTAAGCTAGTTCTTTATTTTCCGAGCAATAATATAATTTTGATGCGAATTGATTTTCTTTTATAATTTGAGGCTTTATTATAGTAAATTATTATGATTTGAATTCTCCTATGGTTGTAATGTTAATCCTGATCTCCTGTAGTGGTCAGTTATTTAAATTGCTTTATAATTTCTTTAAATAAATAATTGTACTAAATTTCAGTTTGCTTAATTTAAGTGTTTGTTCTTTATTTTTTTTAAATCTCGGGTAGAAAGAACCTGGAGCTATTATACAATTGTATATTATAGAAACGGCCAACTTATCAAATAGGAAATATTTATACATGTTCTTAAAGTATACAGTTTAATACAAAAATCAAACACCAGTACCCGAGCAATGGTGACCGGACCTTTTAATACTTTTAAGTAGTATTTTTAATTGTATGCAAACTGAAAATTTATGAAAACTTTGGGTAATAATATTAATATTTTCATATGTATCAAGCAATGATTCTAGTTATCAAGAAAATTAATGACAATTATAAGATTTACTATTCTATATGTTATCATGTCTTATATAATTTCATTCAAGCACTAATTTTATATGTTCAAAATTTATACAGACCTCGTTCATTCCGATAGATGAGTAAATTTCATACTTTTGTTGTTGTGGTTAGTGTTTATAAATAATAATAATAAATATCTTTATTTACAAAATTACTAGCAATAATTAAAACATTAAATTGTCTTCGTAAGAAATTTAAGAGATATTTTTGAAATAAAATATTGAAACAAAATAATTTATATAAATATATATATATATATGTGAGTTATGTATACAGAGTATTCTTTATTAAAAAAATAATAATAATGATAATAAAATAATAATAAAATAAAACAAAATAAAATAAAAAAATTATGCATAACAGCTGAAAACTTTATAAGAATTTAATGAGAATGGGCTTCTATTTAAATATATTTTAAAATGTCGTGCATTTCAATATTAATTAAATTCTCTCATCTTCTCAGTAATTTTCTTGTTATTTAAAAATTACTCCATAAAGCAAGTTTACAAATTTAAAAATTTTATATGAAATAATCTTTTGGAAATTTTATTCACGACAAAAGAAAACGTGAATAGAATTTAATGAGAAATACTTTAAATTATTTTGGAGTTAGTATGCAGAATATTATATATTTTCTTTATATTTCTTTTATTTTTTTTAATATTGAGAATTGAAAATTATAGGAATATTATTCTTCTTTATACAGAATACGTAAAATTATATTGAAGGGAAATCGGTTTGGAATTATTTGTGTACTATATCTATATATTTAAAGATGTCAATGTCTATTATAATTTCTTTTATTTTGCTGAATATTAACATTTAGAAAAAATTTACTTTTGAAAATTTATGAATTATTATTATTATTATTATTACTATTGTTATTATTATTTGTTAGAATATTGAAATCCAGAAATCAATTATAATAAAATTTTCATAGAAGTTATAAAATTTCAGGTCAGAAATATATTATTACAAGTCACTAATCGAGAGGATTAAAAATTTAAACGAAGAATAATTATTAATAAAAATTAGAATCTGCCTAAATATATGTATGATTAAAAATTTTAGTACTGATTCAATGATAAGTAATCATACGATTTATTTCATTCAGATATTTCATTTAATTTAAGCCTTGAAAATATTCGCATTTTAATTTGACTTATTTATAAATTCCTCAAATTTGGATTTTATATTTCTTTTTCTATATTTTATCAATTGCATTTATATTTTCGAAAATTAACAATGTTATTTAGTAATTACCTTAATGAAAGTAAGGTAAATAGGAGGTAATATTTTCATTGAAAGTTATATATTGGATAACAATGGATTCAGGATAATTTATTTGTTTAGAAAGTGGTAGAAAGTTATATTATTTGTAAACATGTGTCCGACAGGATCAAATAGCGTTGAATCAGACGCGCTTATTAGAAAAATTGCGGGTTTTCAAACAGTAATACCGCAATTTGACAACCTCTCATCAATAACGCCGAAATTTTTTGTTGAAAACCTAGAGAACATTACGAATTTAGCTAATTGCACAAAAGCAGAGAAATTATGGATTATGCGGTCTAGAATAAGGGGAGATGCTTTGACAAGCCTCATACATACGCCCGATTTGAATAATGAGAAAGACTTTGACGAATTTAAAAGGAAATTTTTATCATATTTCGATACACAATACAGTCTAAGCGCAAGACAAAAGCAATTTGCAAATTGCAAAATGCTTCCAAATGAGCAAGTAAAAACATATGCAGCTAAAGTCAGCTTGGCTACGGAAAATTTTTTTAATAACCCTGATTTGACAAATGCCGCTATTAAAACTATTTTTGAACAAACAAAATTGGCAAAATTTATTGAAGGTTTACATCCAGATTACAAACAATCTGTTCTTTTAAAAGATCCCAAAACATTTCAAAGTGCAGTTGATTTTGTTCAATTATTACAATCTAATGTTATATCCGCGAACGATTCCCCCATTGAACAGACAGTAAGTACTTTATCGACCAATACGAACAGTAATGACTTAAAATTAATTCTGGAAGCTCACGCTCAGAATACACAAGAAATGATAAATGCTCTGAGTAAAGAAGTAGAAAACATAAAAATAAATACAAAACAAACCCCGTCAAGGACTGAGAACAATCAAAGACGAGGGTCGGGTAGATACATTCAAAACAGGTCTTTCTCACAAAGAAACAGCCCCACTTGTAGGTATTGCAATGTTTGGTCCCATTCAACGTTTAACTGCTATAAAAATCCCATGAACAGGAACAACTATAGAGGTAGAAATACCGAGTTTAGAAGGAATGGGAGAACTCCATATTTATCGCAAAATTACCCCAGGGGAAATACACCTCAAGCAGCAAGAGGTTACCAAAGAGGCAGAAATATTTCGGAAAACTACTAAGGGGAACTGACAATGAGAACTGCCCTAGAAAAGTTGGTTCCCTCAATAGTAGAGAAATTAAAGGGCATATGAAAACAGGTGTTGAAACGATTAATACCCAAATGTTAAATGAAAAGAATTTAGATAACGAATATACCTTACCGGTAACGGATTTGCAATTAGCAGGAAATGTAATCACGCTATTAATTGATTCAGGAGCGTCTTGTAGTTTGCTCGATTATAATAATTTTCAGCAATTAAGGCGACACGATAGTATAAAGTATCATAAAATAAATGCTAGGATTAAATCCATCACAGGGGGAAATTTGGAAGTTGTATATTACGTTTCTTTACCTATAACTGTAGGAAATAAAAAATTTCTTCAAAAATTTTATATAGTTAAGAATTTATCCTCCAAATTATATAGTGGAATACTTGGCTTTGATTTTTTAAAATCAAAAAATTTTAGTATTTGTTTTAACCCATTGAGCGTTTCAACAGATTGTAAAAATGTGTGTTAAAAAGGACTTGAATAGCGAGAAAAAACTTGTTCAAAAAGCAGAAGGGGTTATGTGATTTTGTAGTACAAAAGTGCTTAGGGATTTTTTTCTTTCCCCTTCTTTCTATCAGTGAATGATTGAGTAGGCTGTCCACGGAGGCGGGATGGGCGTTTAACACTATTTGACTAATAGCTTTCGAAAAAGATGTCTGGTTAATCCGGGACAACATAACAGTTTTCACAATACAGGTCTCTCTTCCTTCTGGTTTGAAATAACAGGGGTCGTATGTGCCCTGACATTTCAAGACCAGAAAATTCTTCCGTACCCGTAATCTTTTTACAGAAAATCGCTCCTTATATATGTCGAAATTTTGCTCGTTTAAGCTAGATTTATTTTTATTTTAAAACACTGGTATTTGTCCTGAAAAATTCTCCGAAGCGTACGACCGTTGATATAATGTTTGAATCTAGTATAATTTGTTTTGTGTGCTATTAAATTTTATCTAAATTTGAAAAGAATTTATATCTTCGTAATAACAAGACGTTTCATTTCCTCTAAATGCATCTTTTTCTGAACAGTTTCTGCTACATAAACTTCGAAATTTAATTAATTTGTAATGATTTAATTATGAAATTAGACTGGAAGTAATCGATTTTATTAATAGATTTAAATTTTATATAACGTACATATATCGCTAAATCTCACTCTACAATAAATCACAATTAAATGTTTAGTACATACCATGGTGCTCGCTTTTAGATACTGTAATTCCTCGTATCTCAATTTCAATTTATGTTAATATTATTTAATTTTTCTTTTATAAATAATAATAATAATCTGTCGTTATACAAGTTAGTGTAATATCTGCTTTCTTTGCTTTCCTGTGATATAAATCTAAGAGAGCTGATATATTTTACGTTATCCTGATGAATATACCAGTTGAAAATACATTCAAATATTCCAACCCCCCCCCCCCCCCCCCCTCCAAAAAAAAAATGCGATTGTTATATAATATTTCAAATGCGCATTCAAAATAAATGGAAAAAATCTTCTTCTAAATGATAATCCCTCTAACTCATTTTTTGCGAGCAATAAAAGAAACAGCTTTTTTATAAAGTACGCTATTTCTTATATTTAAATCATGTTTACAGATGGTAAAGATATAGTACTTAAGTATTACAGAATTAATTAATCAGTAACATTACACGGTACCACTGTATTACAATAAAAACGGTCAATACGAGATCGCTCGGTACGAAAGCAAATTCTGTTTCAGACGGGTTTTACTAGGTGTAATTGTGTAATATTTCGTATTTGAAAATATAAAATTTTCCGTTTAAAGCGGGATTATGTTATACATAGATTCCATTCTTACAAGTTTTATTGTAATTAATTAGTGATCATAGTTTTGCAGCATTAATGAGATATAGATGTAATACTACTTCCACATATGTATAGTATTACTGATTAAATGGGGGTTTTAATTTTAACAATGAAACCCTTTAAGACGGAATGGCAAAGGACAATATAATTATTTTGGATTAGAATTTTTTAAGGAACTTTGGATTTCTTTTTAAGGCAAGATTCTGCTTAATACAGGTATTACTATGTATAAATAGGCAAATGGAGAGTCTGCATAGCAATATACAAAATAAATGTACTTTTGCAAGTTTCATAGTAATAAAATCGCCTTTTTTTCGGGTGCCCTTTTCCTCTTTCCCACCACCTAGGAGAAATAATTACATTTAAAATTTTCGTATAACAGGAATTATTTTCCATACCAAATATATTTTCCTACACAAAATGAGAAAAATACAATCAATTTCAAATGCCTGTGAAGTGTTATCCCCCCCCCCCCCTCTCACTTTATCTCCCATAAGGAGAGAAAAGTGATTTATACTTTACAATAACAAAATTCGCAACTCCGTGGAACACAAGTTGAATATTCTTAGACTAGATGGAAACTAAGCACTATTTTTATAATTTCGGAATATATTCATGTATTTTTCTTTATATTTAGTACAGTAAGATTCAGTATTATATTTTCTAATTCTTTGGAGAAATTGAAAAAGAATATCTGTCAAAAGAAGCAAGAGCTAAAAATGATGGGTGTAGCATAAATTAACATTTTCCAATACATTCAGAAAATTGAAACAAAACTTTACAGATTATTACGGAGAAAGATGATGTCTAAATAAATAAATTAGAAAACGCATAACGCATTTGCAAATCCATTTTCTGCAATTGCAATCAGTAGTCAGAAAAATATCTATTTTTTTTTTTTTTTTTTTTTTTTTTTTTTTTTTTTTTTTTTTTTGTGCAGCCCTGTCTATGTTCTATATCTTTGTATGTATGCTACATAGTATGGAAAAATTTAGTTCAGCATGAAAATTTCCATTCTGCAATTTCTGAACGGGAATGTATTTGAGATAGTGTAGCGCTGTAATTGATCTCTAGAATTTATAATCACTATGTAATAGGAAAAAATAATAATAACAGTCAAATTTTAAAAAGCGTACTACAACTGATAACGAACATTTAGCAATTATTGTTCATAGGCCAAATTTGTTTGTGTGTCCCTGAAAACGAAATACAAATTCTATGCACACTATATTTTACGTTAATCGCCTTGCAGTATACACCTCAGTGATGTATTTAAATTCCAATATGTTTAAAATAGCGTAATATCATTTAACCACACCACACATGATTTTTCCATTCTCCGTAATGTGACGGCATTCTTTTGAGTGTCCTTGTAAATGAATGTAGCGAAATCTACACGCTTCATTTTCAATACTAAACATGCCAAAGTAAACACAAATAACATATAACCAGTGGCTGAGAGGTTCTGCTCTCGAAGCTGGTAGACGGGAGGTGCTGGGTTCGAACCCAATCGCGCCCGTCGGCCTAATCGTTCGGAGTTTTCGTGGTTTTCTTCGAGCCGTGGATTTCCATGCGTTAATACGGATTAGGTTCCCTTAGAAAGACCTCCACGGAAGGCACTCCCCCTAGGGCCTATATCCCTCGTGTAGATAATTGGCCGTCAACAATCAACCCAACCCAAATAACATATATCGATTTCATGAAAATTGGACTATATTTACGCGAGTTAGAACACGGACAGATGGCGGACAGGAGGAAAAATAGACAAACCGAATTCATAAACGCTTTTCAAATATGCTGGAAAGAGTTTTAAAAAAATCAAATGCCATTTTTATCCCTTTTTACGATTTATCCTTTTTTAAAGTTTTAGGATTTGGATGAGGCCAATTTTAATTTTCCTTCTCAAGATATATTTTTTATTTTTCCATTTATTTTATAAACAAATAGTATTATCTCTGCATATTTATATGTATGGAAACTTTGAAAACTTTCACCAGCATAAAAAATAAAAGTTTATAAAAATATGAACAAAAAATCATATTTCAACACTTTCCAACACATCTATCTATAAAACTGTAATGAATCTTTACCATTAAATAAGGTGCAGGAAGATATGTGAGTAAAAGGTATGGAAAACATATAACACATTTAGAAATCCAGTTTTAGCAGTTACCTTCTAATAAAAAAATAGTCTATACTTTGTAGCCTTATTTACGATCTATAGCATACAAATTATTTAGCATTCTAAAACTTATTTCATTTAGAAAATTCACTTGTAGCCAATTTCGCCAGTAGAAAAGAATGCTCTCGAATTCTTTTGCACGACCCTGTATATTATCTAATGATTTTTTACACAACACATATTATGCTCAAATTTAATTCAGATAAAGACGTATAACACGATTTAACTCGCACTTCCAGCAGCCCCACCAGTGGCTGAGAGGTTCTGCTCTCGAAGTTGGTAGACGGGAGGTGCTGGGTTCGAGCCCAATCGCGCCCGTCGACCTAACCGTTCGGAGTTTTCATGGTTTTCTTCGAGCCATGGATTCCCATGCGTAAATACGGGTTAGGTTCCCTTAGAAAGACCCTCCCTGGCACCCCCTCCCCTGGGCCTGTATCCCTCGTGCAGATAATTGGCCGTCAAAAATCAACCAACCAACCGCACTTCCAGCAATTACGCACCCAAACGGCAATGTATTTTGTTGGTTTGCCTATTTCTGTATATCAATTTATTTATGTTCAACAAACTTCTATTGGTATACAAATATAGTTCAGCGAGAAAATGCATCACGCAATGAAAACTATTTTCTAAAGAACTTCCATAGTCTGTAATGCTTATATTTTTTTTCTGTGTTTCAAGTAAAGCACACGCTAAGCACGGGTATCTGTTCTTTCAACTCGCTACTTCGATAGCTTATGTATAAGAACAACGAGTTTTATATGTTTATTGAAACTTTGACCAAGGGTAGTCTTTAGGGTGAGAAGAAAGAGAGGGGGGGGGGACATAAAAAACTTTATATACAGATATTTTAAAGGGGTTGAAATAAAATGTTGACTAACAAAGGAAATTTTTATCATCTTGTTCTTTACAATGTAGAAGAGGGCAGAGTTAAAGAGGTCGTGGGTGGTCGTGGGATCTAACAAAGTATGAGTAAAAATTTCAGTATTTAGTACAAAGGAAACACAATTTAGGCAATACATTGCATAAATAAAAATGTTTTACAAAGATCTTTTAAAATAAATTTTAATATATAAAGTTATTGGTTATGGTAATTCATTATATCTATATCTATATCTATATCTATATATATATATATATATTACATATATATGGTCAGATCCCGACTTATGTAGGCGCAAGCGGGGAAGCTGCCCCGGGCCGCCCTTTTTAGGGGACTCCAGGGAATCCTTTTTAGGGAATAGTCAGAATTTTTATTTAAAAGGTGCCAAATGTTTAAAATTAAACAAAAGTGACCAAAATTCATATATTTTCAAACATTTAAGAAGGAAGTGCGGTCCCCATTCCTCCCACCGCTTCCAGTACCCTCTCCACCTACGCAAATATCATTAGAAAACTAATGATTAATATTTTATTATGACAATTTAGTATTCTATTGTTTTCAAAATAAATTCTTTATTAACGTTTTTCTCGTACGCAGCAAGTTAAAACCAATAATTATAACCAATTCGGGACATTTTCTTTTAGACATCTTATAACGTACGTAGATAAGCAAAGTAAAAGTTTGCAAAGAAATATTCGTATCAAACAATCTGTAATTTTTTTTCTACTACTATCCTACTAGTGTTTTTTCTTAAAGTTCTGATTATCTTTTTGTGACACTCTGTATACAGAGGAAAACAGTACCGGATATAAAATTTATGCATATAATACAATATGTGTGAAGTTTAGTACTAGCTACTTCCATATTATTCACAAAAAATCTATAGATAGATAGATAGAAGAAGGAGCCCCAAAATGATTCTTGCCCCGGACAACCCCCCCCCCCTCCTCCCCATAGCCTAAGTCGGACCCTGCCAGTATATGGTGGTTAATTAATGCTCTTCCACCTGCCCTACTACTAACTTTTGTAAATATTATTTGGATGCAAAAGAAAAAAAAAATGCCCGTTCAACAATAAAAACTTTGACACATTCAGGAATTAATATATAAATGTAAAAGCTTGACAAATGCAGGTATGACAATGATTTGGGACAAAATGTTTTGTTTTTCTTTCACTTTTTCTTTTTTTCATTTTTCGACAAATAAATTACTTGAGAATTACAAGCGTTTTCCTATTATAACTTTTATCGGGCTTCCGTATGCAGAATTTTTTCTCAAAACGCCAAATTTAACAGCATTTTCTAAAAGACCTCCTTCCTATGTTTATCGAAAAATGGAAAAAAATTGTTCGACTTTATAGTTTTTGAATAAGACCACCTGCCAATTCCATGTGTTTATGAACAAAACTCAATTCAGGAATGTGTCAGAAAAAAATCAATTTGGAATATTATGCAGTTTTTGTACGGGGCATTTTCCCAGAGCCCCCCAAAATTAGTGTCACAAACTCTGAAGCAATTGCAATAAGTTGGATTTATATGATGTAACAATTATCAGTCAGCATGAGAAGGAAAGAAATCAACATTTATAATAAAATATATTTGTGATCTCCAAGTAATCTATAATTAAAAATGGATATTTAAATACGGTAAAATAAATGTACATTATACTGTATTACTGTAGTTTAATGCATTAAAATAAATGTTTTCTTAGTTTAATTCTCATGGTAACGAAATGAATAGTTCAGTCATCAAAATCTAGGTTTTAACTTTTTTTTTCCATTTTCAATACATTAATTTCATCATGATTATTTTAATCATATTTGTAATGTAGTATTAGCATTAATTCCTAACTGGCAGATAATGCTTTCGTTTGCATTATTGTAAGAATCTTTTCGATAGTGATTCTTCCCTGTTTTTAAAGACATGCACTTACACTTTATCATATCTACTGCTTTAATTGCATCCATTCTATTTATATTTTTGAATAATTCGATACTTGTACTGTCCATTGGTATCTTTTTAAACAATATGCAGTTACACTTGAATATTTTAGGGTAATTGTGAACTTGGGGCGCCATCGCGACAAAGTCTAGTACTGCTCTTCCATCTGACCTTTGTAAATATTTCTTGTATTGCCGTGAAATCGATATATGATATGGAGGCGTGTTCACTATTGGAAATAGTGAGTGCGGTTTTTATTGTTGGTTTACATGAGTGTATAAAATTATTTGAATAAACTCGAATTATGGTCTAGGTCGATATCTGCTTGTAGTACTTTTTTATAGTGTATATTATTCCAACCATAATAACTGATACACATTGCTAATGTGCACTGCAGTCTGTTTCCCATTAAAAATAATAGTAATAATAATGCGCGTAGTGTTTACTAATCATTAACAGAGGAATTCCACGGCAACCGAAGAACAGTGTACGAAAAAATGACGGTTGAAAAAGGGTACTTTTGCGAATATTTAAAATATTTGTTAGGAAAGGGTGAATTGCTGAAATTAAAATAATTTTAATATGTATACAGAAAACTGTCTTATTTTGAAGTTTGGTTTTCGCACTCGAGTTCAAAATTTAATTATTTTCATTATATCTTCCTTAATTTTTCAAATGGGGAAAAAAAAAGTTTTTACTTTCCAGTTTTTTTTTTTTTCGCATGTGTGTGTAAAAATTTATGTATGTAAAATATCATGTGTGTATTCAAATTTCCATTTCTTTAAAAACTGTTATTCTATATAGTTTTTTCACCAGAAAAAATATTTTAGAAACTCTTTTAAAAATCGGTTCAACCCGAACCGGGCCCGCTTTAGCCAAAACCTAACCCGAAGCCGAAATAATGGATATCGACCCGATTTGCTGCAAAATTGTAGAAGTTAATCCGACTTCCGGCAAAAAAGGAAAGTTTTCCCGACCCGATGCAGGACTGTACACCATACCCAATAAATTTAGATCCTAAATATTATTTTTAAATTATTTTCGAGAAAATATTTTCATTTCTGCTGTGAATTCCCTAAATTTTGTTTTATTTGTCGAAACCTCAAAATTTTGACTCCCACTTATTTTTACCCCCCCCCCCCCCACACGCACACACACGTATACCCCGCTCTTAACTCTGCCCCTTCCTACATTATGAAAATCAAGATAATGGAAAACCTACACTTTTGAAAAAAGTTCTTTTTTCTTTATTATTGTTTTGACCCCTTTAAAATATCTGTATGTACAGGTTTGTTTCTTTTAATTCCATGTCCTACTCCTCCCTCTTCCCTAAAAGGCTGTCTTTGGTCAAAGCTCCCATAAATATATAAAAGTTAATGCTCTTATACATAAGCTATCCACATACTAAATTGAAAGAATCTATAGATTGTATTTTATGTTTACCTCTCCCCCTTTCCAAGGGCTTTTTAGAGTGCTTTAGTGAAAAGATATGTATAATATATGTTTTTGCTATTAATAATAGGGTACAGATTTGCGAGCTTGCCTCGGGCTTTACTTGAAGCTTATAATCGGTTTTCTATAACTGAATATGTATGTAACTTTAATAACTAATAGTTCTTAATTTTACGTTCATCTAAGTATTTATAATAATTATTATTTTTAACAATGATTTTTTTTTTACTAAGATCTTTTTACCTAAATTTGTTTGAAATAGATTATCTACATTGAAATATACTGCAAACGGTTTTCCCCGTAGATCATTATGTAACGTAATTCTACTGTGCGATTCTGAAAATGAATAATAAATTCTTTGCATTTCATATTCTAAAGAAAGTATGTTTTAGTGCTGTACTTGAAACGATTTTCTCCCATTGGCCGTAATGTAACGGCATGCTTTTGAATGCCCCTGTAAGTGAATTGTACATGCTACATACTTCATTTTCAATGGCGATCGTGCCATAGTAAATGTCAATAACATGCAAAATTTCAGAGAAATCGAATTATAGTTACGCAAGTTAGAGCACTGACAAACAAACGGAAGTCATAAACCCTTTTTAACTATTTTGGAAAATGTAAAAAATAAATACATAAATAAAATAGAGGTTCCTTATAATTTAGAATTACAAATTGATATTAGTGTGTGACTTAATCGGATATTTTTTTAAATTATTATTTCAAGATATCAAAGCTAACATGACCATAAAAAATATCACGAATTTTACTTTTTTTTAAAGTAGATCATTAAAGGTGATTGTTTAAAAGTACATAGGTAGAATAGCTAAATTATTAAATTCTTCCATAAAGACGCTTGCGGAATGGGGCAGAACTTGATAACATACAGGAAATGTGCAGCAAAGAGTTTTCATTATTAAAAATAACCATTAGTTTGATAATAATTTTTAGGCTACAATAAGGATAACTCTCCGGCTATCAGTTTTTATTTTTCGTGGGGGGAGGCGAGGGAGTTATTCTAATATTTATGCGGTGATATCAGAAAAGATTTTTTTTTTTAAATGATATCTTACTTTATTTTATATCAACAATCTTTTGTTACATTGTGCATGGGTGGTGCTTGTTGTGCTCAAGTCAATTGATAGGTCTCCCCACCTGGCCAAACCTGTTACATTGGGCAATATTCACGATTTAATAATTATAGATTAATACTTATTTTAAAAGAACTGATTTAAAACATAAACTTTTCATAATCCTTTTATTAAATACGTGACAATGAAAAAAATGTGTAGCAAGTTACGGCTATTTGAAATTTTACTATTCCTGTGAACTGTTTTCTTTAGAAATCATCCTTACAAGGGAAGGGGTGGGGCTGTCAATCATAGTTTTCTTAAAGCTCAAAGCTTCACTTATAAGTACAATTTCGATGTCATTCTCAGGTTGCAAGAGTTTGGACTAGATAACAATGGGATATACTTACTCTCTTTCAAAACTTACTTCAAAGAAAACTCATAGAAACTTTTAAAGTATCATTGGAATTAATAACACTGGAATATTTGGTCAACTCTGTTGTATTTAGTAGGATGATTAGGTAAACAATATTGACAACTGTAGCTATCGAACGGGGAACTGTAGTCTCATAAGCATTTTTCTGGCTACACCTCTGGTTCTTCTCTGTGAAATATAACTGTGTGAATAAATAACATTTAGGGCTTTTTTAATATGGAGGTTTTAATGTAAGAATCGCTATATTGGGGTTCGTTATGTTAAGAAAGCACAAATAATACACAATTTTTTTTTTTATTTGCAAAGTGGGCACAGTCAGTGATATAAACATAAAAATGGTTTTTGGATTATCTCCACCCCCACCCCCAACCTTCAAAAGAGGTGCAAATAGAACTTTTTTCATACTAGGCCAAGTATTTGCTGTAATAATGCTTAAAACTGGGTCTATATACTATTTATAAATGTACTAATGCACGGTACAAGTGTCAAGTTATTTAAAAATATAAGTAGGTCAAATATAATGAAAACTACACGTATAAATATGTCTAAAAATACCCCTTTATTTATTTTTTAATACAAGTAAAAACAGGAAAGAGTAACTTTTTTAAAAATTATATGTCTTTAATGCATATGAATGCATTACCTATCTTAAAATTATTATTATTTTTTTAATTTGCATAATCAAATTGGTGAGATGATAGGTTATATCTCCCAACCTGAGAAGTACTGTGTAAACATCATTTTATTGATCGAAATAATCCTTTCATGGCAAACCCCTTTGTATGTAAACTGCCATATAAACAAAAGGAAAATCGAATAAGAACAGAAAAATACAAACAAAAATAACGTTATGATATGTTTGTACAGATTTTTAAATACAGCCTTCACGAGAGAGTTATCATTAACTTTGTCTCATATTATTAAAGAAAGTTTTCAAATTGCAAAATAAAATTACTTTACTTTTGCTCTAAAATATTAAAAAAGCATTGCAAATTACTGCGAAAAATATTGGACTTAATAAACCCGTCTATGATATTTAATTGTTTGGAGTTTTTGATCTACTTCCAACAGTTAAGAGGTTACTTCACTCACGCGAAAGCACCCGCTCGCTAATGTTTATCCGATGGAAGAATTTTTTTTAGATATCTCGTTTGCATTTCCATATTTTTAAACAATTCTTTTGCATTGGTCAGCTGAGATCGATCTATACAAAGACCGTTTTTCTCATTTTCTATTTTGTTTATAGTTTTTTTTTATTAGGATACTTTTATTTTCGGAACCGGTTTCGAAAGTAAAAGTATCCTCATTAAAAAAAAAAAAAAAAAAAAAAAAAAAAAAAAAAAAAAAAACCTGCAAATAAAATAGAAGAAGTAAAAAACGTCCTTTGTACAGATCGACCTCAGCTACTCAAATAAAAAAAATCGTTTAAAAATACTGAAATGCAAGCGAGCTATCTTAAAAAAATTCTTCCTTAGGAATAATATTAGTCAATGCGTGTTTTCCTCAGAGAAGTATACTCACGATTAACTTTTGAACGAAGCGATCAACTGTATGTTTCTTAAAAAGAGCATTATGTGGATATATTCTTTAGCTCATATGAATTCTACAACATATATTTAAGCCCTCTATAAATATTGAAGTGTATTTAAATTTAGTTAATCAATTTTATTGTTAACTAAAGTTAAAATACTGATAAAAATACCCTGTTAGAATGCCAAAGGAAAATGGTAAAGACTGTTGTACATGCGATTGAATTAATTGAGCAAAAAACTTTATTTCTTTTTACATGAAACTTTTACATAATTCTTTTTTTATTTCTTTTTAGAAGGCTGGGAATGTCAAATAATCGCTGTGAATAAATAAAAGTACTATTTCTCTTCTTAGCTTCAACATTTAAACATCCATTTTTTTTTTTTTTTTTTTTTTTTTTTTTTTACATGAAGTATTTCTCTTTGGTTTATATCCAAATGCAAAATATCTGAAATTTATTTCTCCTGTTTAATAGTCAAAATTGTAAATCCCTGTTTGTTTGTTTTTCTTTACGGTCTTATATTTGGCATTGTATATTAATATAAAATTCCCGAATTATTTTTATTGATAAGAAAATAATTAAATTGAATTATTTAATTAGATAATTCTAAAAAGTTAAACGAAGGATTCATCTATATGTAATAATTATTATATTATGTACTCTGAATAAATGAACAGTCTTGAATCTACCTATAATGAAAACCTATATCTACATCGATGCTTTTTCTGGCTCCTTCAGTGTCATTATAGACAGTTTTCACGGTACTAGTTTTAAAATTATGCTAGAATTTGAATAAAATTTGAGCAACAATAATAAATAAAAATATTTTTTTTGATGTGTTATGTTAGATTAGATATTTGAATTTTTTATTATTATTATGCAACAAAAGTGGTGTAAGTAAAGAAAAAAAAAAGTTTAATTATTTAGTATTATAGTTAAATGAAAAAAATGACATACATTTAGAAAAAAAAGGAAAGAAAAGAACGTGTATATTCATTAAAAGAACAAAATAAATAAATATTACATAATAAATAATGAACATGCGAAATAAATAAATATTATTTGGCAAAGGATCTGAAATAATAATAATTATAGTAATGAATTAGAATCTTATGAATAGAAATAATAAAATAAAATAAGTAAACGACGATATTCTATAAAGTTGCTTAGTATTTGTTTCGAAATACAATGCCATTCTTAAGCATTTACAGAAAACGAAGTTCTCTAAAGGCATTCGACTTAAAATACGGTAATCCAGTTGACAAATAGTCTGCCTAACGCCTATTGTGTGTGTGGAAAGAGGGAGTGATTGAGAAACGCCTTCTTTAACTCCCAGTCTCGAGAAGTGGGGGGAAGCACAAACGCGCAAACGCGTTCATAACCGTCTACAAGTAGAATATTTTGACCGCCTATACGCGTTTGTGACCATCTACAAGTACAAAAGTCTGACCGCCTATATGCGTTCACGACCACTTACAAGTACCAAAGTGCGACCGCGTAAACGCGTGCGTGACCACGAAAGGGTTAAAACGGATACTTTAAAATCTGGAAATGCGGTAGCGCAGATCCGAGATGCTATGTCAGACAAAGCAGAAATAATTCAATCATATGCTTACCTCCCAGTTAATATAACTCTTAAAGCAGGTGAGAGCAGGGAAATTGAATTATTATTGAATAATAAATGTAAAGAGGAAAATTTAGTTAAAATCTTCCCATGTACAAAGAATCCTGACGTGAAAATTATTAATACTTTGTATCCAGTGATTTACGGAAGAAAGATTTCGGTTAATATATCGAACTTATCCGGAAAAGATATATCTATGAATAAAAATATGAAAATAGGCGCAGTTAGTAGTAGTTTTGATACGCGGGATATAGAGCAAATTAAGCAACTTAGAAGAAATGAATTAAAAGCAACAGATTTTAATTTAGAACATTTGGATGCGACAACAAGAACCAAACTTACACAATTGTTATTAGAATTTGCGGATGTTTTCAGCAAACGATTATTCACAATAGGTAGAACAGAAGCAATACAACCTAGCATAAAAGTAGACATGAATAACTTACCTTCAGTGCGGCCGTATCCTGTACCGCAAGCATTACAGGAAGAGGTCAAAAAGCAGTTAACAGAATTACAGGAGGCTAACATAATTGAACGGTCTAATTCGCACATTAGTTTTCCACTAATTTTAATAAAGAAGAAAAATCCCTCGGGAGATCCACGTAAGCAAAAATGGCGTTGTTGCGTAGACTATCGTAGATTAAATGAGCATATTAAATATCCGCGGTGTAAACTTCCGGTGGTTCAACATCTATTAGATAAATTAAGGGGAAATAAAATGTACACAACATTAGATCTTAGCTCTAGTTTTTGGCAAATTCCATTAAAGGTAGAAGATAGAGATTTAACAACTTTTAGCACCCCATATGGAAATTTTCGTTATGTTTCCGCCCCTCAAGGACTTTCTCCGATTCCGGAAACAATGGCTCAATTAGCGGATCAGATATTAGCACCATTATCTGAATTACGAATTGCAAATTTCGTAGATGATTATTGTTTAGGGGCGAACTCGCCAGATGAAATGTTATATAAATTACGACTACTTTTTGAGAGATTTAGAACTTTTGGTATCACAATTAATCCCGAAAAATGTACATTTATGTTACCAGAAATCAAATTTCTAGGACATAAATTAAATGCCAACGGAATCCAACCGATAGAAGACAATATAATCAAAATACAGGATTTCCCAGTCCCAAATACTGTAAAAAAGATCCGTCGTTTTGTAGGATTAGTTTCATATTATAGAAAATTTATAAAGAACTTCTCTGAATTATCTTCCCCACTTACAGATCTAATTAAAAAAAACACTCGTTTTCGGTGGTCAGAACAAGCGCAGAAATCATTTGAAAAACTTAAAGACTGTCTTTCTAAACCTCCAATTCTGATACATCCCAATTATGACAAACAATTTGTTTTATCAGCAGATAGTTCTGACAACACTTTAGGTGGTGTATTGGGTCAAAAAGACAATATGGGAATTATTAGACCTATTGCATACTTTTCAAAGAAACTCAACCCCACACAAAAAAGATACACAATCTTGGAAAAAGAATTATTAGCGATAATAGAATGTATTAAATGTTTTAAACACTATTTATATGGCAGACATTTTGTAATACGTTGCGATAACAAATCTCTCATCGAAATGTCCAAACTGGAATCCCCGGGTAATAGAGTTGCTAGATGGTTCACATTTCTTTCGGATTATAATTATACTTTCGAACACATTCCTTCTTCGGAAAACAATTTTGCCGATATACTTTCGCGAGATTTTTTTGATAACACAACTACTCATACTAAAGAAATTACAAATGAAAATAAAAAAAATTCAAACAAAACGAAAGAAAATACTAATAAAAGTAAACATACAACGGTAGCTATGAATATGAATAAATTGTGTCTTGTAAATACAACGAATTGCGGCACTGTTACTGAAACTAACACGAATCAGTATTTTAAGACGTCAGAAAATTACAAATTTGGCACAGGTCTTGCAAATGTAGGAAATTCTTGCTTTATGAATGTCATTTTGCAGAGTCTTATTTATATACAACCGTTATCTGAATTTTTACTGCATGATAATGTACGTTGTGAGCAGACGAAAATCTGTATGATTTGTTTATTAAAAAGACATTTGGATCTAGTTTATGCAAATTTGGGCTTAGTTATCAAACCATTAGAAAATATATAACAATTTATCTAATATTGGAATGCAGTTTCGAATGTATGAACAAGCAGACGCCCATGACTTCCTTCGTCAGGTTATTAGTTGTTTAGATAATGCTACTACCTTTCATAAATCTACTCAGCAGAATGAAAACAGTATCAATATCATGAATCCAATTAAATTATTATTTGAAGGAATTTTTCAAAATACGATAGAGTGTTTGAATTGTAGTAAGAAAAGTGTTAATTTCGATACATTTATGGACATTTCTCTGAATATTACACCTGATAATGAGACTTTGGAAGAATCGTTAGAACATTTCATTAGACCTGAAATATTATCAGATAATTACCGCTGCGTCAATTGTAAATTAAATAGTAGAGCGAATAAAACAATGTTGATATCAAAAAATCCTGAAATATTGACAATTAATTTCAAAAGATTTGATTTTTCAGACTTACAAGAGAAGAAGTTATCCTTGTTTGTTTCGTTTCCGGAGAAACTAAATTTTAGTAAATATATGACGAATACGGAAAATAAAGAACCAATTTGGTATAAACTTAATACAATCATAGTACATTCAGGCGATATGGCTAGTGAAGGACATTATTATTGTTATGTTAAGGATGCGAGTGGTAAATGGTATTTAATGGATGATGAAAATATTAAACAAATAACATTAGATGAAGTTTTAAGACAACAAGCATACATTTTAATCTATGTTAAGGCAGGAAATGGGAGTGATACGTCAAAGTTAAATACGTTTATAGTAAATACAATTCAAATAGATTTGCCTTCGATTGATGAAATAAAAATAGCTCAGAAAGAGGATAAAAAGCTTTCAAAAATTATAATGGCTTTACAGAATAAATTGAAAAAAGATCAACAATGTTTTCCTAATTATTTTTTACGTGATGATTTGCTATTACATAGAGCATCGATTCCACGTATTAGAAAATCCACAAAGGTAGAACAAATCGTAATTCCTGACAAATTTAAACCACACATATTGACAGCGAAACACATAACACATTTTGGTTTAATTAAAACGTACAATGCAATACGGGAAAAATATTTTTGGGAAAATTTGTACTCAGACACTAAACATTTTATAAAATCATGCAAGCAATGTACAGCATACCGTTCACCAAACAAACTACCACCAATTCCTATTCAGCGCCATCATATTCCTTCTCAAGTAAATGAATTAATAAGCGCTGATTATATAGGCCCATTTCCGAAAACGGATAAAGGCAACCAATACATTTTAACTATTGTGGATCATTTTTCAAAATTTATGAAATTATATGCTGTACCGAGAACTACCACACAGATATCAGTCGAATGTCTTATTGATTATATTACAACATATGGGGTACCATGTCGTTATCTGACAGATAAACAAAGTTGTTTTACGTCAGAAGTGTTTAAACTCCTATGCGAAAAATTTGGAGTAATTAATCTTTTCACCACGCCACAGCACGCGAGTTGCAATGGAGTTTCAGAACGAGTTAACCTTAATATAAAAAAATCATTAGCTATATTCGCGGAGGAAACAGGACAATGGGATGAATTTATAGCATACTATGCTTTAATTTATAATAACTCAACCCATACTTCACACAATGAAAAGCCATCTTTTTTACAATATGGGTATGATCCTATTCTTCCCTCAGATATTTTAGAAGAACGGCAACCAGTAGAGCATATATCGCATGACGATTTCGTTCGCAAAAAGACCTCACAATTAAATTACGTGAATAAAAAAGTGAAAGAAAATCTATTGAAAGCAGCACAAAATCAAGAAAAATATCAACATACAAAAGCTAAATACAGAAATTTTGCCCCGGGACAAGCAGTATTCCTATACAATAGAGACTGTGATAGATATAAACAAACTACCAAACGACGTTATAATAACGGTCCATATGTCATTAAAAAAAAACATAATGATGTAAATTTTACGATTTTCGACCCTACGAATGCAAAAGCAAAAGACATGAAAGTGCACTGTCAAAGGTTAATTCCCTTTACGGTAAGGAAACCAGAACTTGATTTATTTCAGTCATTGGTACAAAAACCGAATTCCAAAGAACCTTTACACAAAAACCACACACATGCAATTTTCGATGATACCTCAACGATTGATTTATTATGGCCCACTCCAAAAACGATCTATTCTCAGCCTCAACAAGATTTAAATGAAGAAATTTTATTATCCCCAGCCCCAAGTGAAACGGACATACAAGCTACTGATAATGACATTGATACAAACAGCACTTTCCAAACACCAGAGACAATTTCCACGTCCAGTAATGATACTATTATATATAGCCCACCAAAGGGAGACAGTGATACAATTCAAAGGCATACGTATGATTTAAGCTACGTTCTGACTTGTATTTTGCCTCCTTCTCTAGTATTCTTGGAAAATCTTTTATTCTGAAATCATTTGCGGTTTATTCACAAAAGAATGAGGGGAATCAACAATGGGTCAGGAGATAAGGAGCTCGACTCTACTTGAAGGAAAGGTTCCTCTTTTGCCGGACATCAGTCCCTTTCCTGCTAAAGTCGTTAAAAATCAAAGACACCGAAAAGCCACAAAAAACGAAGCCGACACTGAAATCAGTTAGAAGGATAGTGGGTACGCAGCCTTAAGGGAATTGCAACCTCGCTACGATCCCCAAAGATTCCTTCAATGGGCATTAGACATTACAAAATAACACTTGCACTTTCGTCTTACTGCCAGCTATTGTACTTCTCTCCTACATTTCATTGTTAAATATTATACCCTGTAGCATTATTACCTGACTTCCTCACTTTCGGCTACAGTCATATAGTAGAAGTTAAAAGGAATATTTGGGAAAGACATTGTATCACAAAAACTTAGGTCAGGTAAGTTTTCAAAAAAAAAAAAATATATATATATATATATATATATATATAAAATAAATAAATAAAAAAGAGAGAGAGAGAAAGTGATAGCGGAGAATTATAAGGTTTATTCTTATTCTTATTATTGTTATTAATTTGGAGTCCAGATATCATAGAATCATGTATTATTATTATTATTATTATTATTATTATTATCATTATTATTATACTCAAAATGGTGGTGTAATTATCGAATGAACATAATTGCATGAATATTGGTTATTATTTGAATGAAAGTAGTATTTGATTCAAAAAGAAATTTATTTATTAACGTTATTTTGAGAATTATACTTGAATGTTGTAAGAAATTATGGATGTGAATTAATATTTGCGAATCTTATAGGTGATTCACAGTTTGATTAACAAATTCCTGTTTTAATTTTGTTATCAGTTAATTTATGACACCACCTTACTAAAGCGTGTTTAATATATGTAAATATTATAGTAGATAATTTTATTTTCTTATTTAATGGATTAGTTAACTAATTGTAGTACCTTTCGGTATTACATACACTAATCAGTAAGAGTATAAATCATGATTAGTGTATTATATAGGGAAGTACACATGGTGTAGGCGAATATTTCAGTATAATATTTTAGGAATATTTTATATTTATTGTACGACTTATTTTCCTTAATAATTTTGGAATAATATATTGATTGGAATATAGATAACAATTAATTAGTAAAGAGAGATCTATAATAAATTTATTTCTAAATTAAAATATTTTTCGCTGCTTAAAGTCATACGAATATATATGTATTGTTTTAATTATAATTATAAAAATTAAGATAGATCTCATTGGTTAAGACTGTTCGTTCATAGAATTAGCAGAGTATATGAAATCTAACCAAGCATACAACATACAAAGAGTACTTGATATAAAACAAGTAATATAGGCCTTAAATCTCTATTTATTAATTTATTAAATTATTAGTAATGTGATCTTGAAATATTTCAAAGCGTATGTTGTTATTTACTCTTGCAAAATGGCCAATTGTAGGAGTGAAAGTTGTTAGAGCGTTAGATTTATGGATAGATTAAATAAATTTTAATATAAATAATTCATTTAAAGAGTATATATACTATCTATGGGAATAACAATTTCTTTACAAAATTGTAATTCTTTTCTTTTTAAATACTTAAATGTATAATGATTAACTTTTTTAGCACAGTAAATGAAACTATAAATTGACATACTAGAATATTATTTTTTTTGTCTTGCTTTTCTTTACAAAACAGAATCATTGCTTGAGTTAAGACGAAACAAAAACTGTTCCGGAATCTTTGTATTAAGGTCAAACACATACAAAAAAAAAATCTTTTTCATTTTCCAATTTCTAGGTACCTCATTTTAAATTAAAAATTTTTTAATTTTTTTTAAATGACCACCATTTTGAAACAAGATGGCGGATGAAGCTGGCGAACGAACTCGATCGGGACATTGGTATGTACTATGTATAAATCAAGGTACATTCAAATCGGTTCATAAACACGACTGTTATCGCGTGACAAAAATCAGGTCATTTCAAAATGACAGCCACGCTAGAAATTCAAAGTGCTATAACTCAGCCATTTTTTAAGATATAAACGAAACAAAAACTGCTCCGGAATCTTTGTATCAAGGTCAAACACATAAGAAAAAAATATTTTTTAATTTTCAATTTTTTGGTACGACATTTCAAATTTTAAATTTTTTTAAAAAAATTTAAATGGCCGCCATTTTGAAACAAGATGGCGGATGAAGCTGGCCAACGAACTCGGTCTAGAGGTCTGCACGGGCCGGAATTTCCAGGCCCGGGCCCGGCCCGGCCCGGCCCGAACGAAAGCTATCTTGGCCCGGCCCGGTGTAAAAATTGGAAGTTCGGCCCGGCCCGTTTGCTTTTTTACAGTTCTCGGCCCGGCCCGGCCCGTACAAAAATCAGTAAAAGCAGGCCCGGCCCGACACAATCTCTACAAAAAAAAAACGTTTTTTCTCAATATACAATTAAAATTCTTTTAATGAATACTACATACATATTTATGGGAACATTTTACAGTATATTTTACATTACTATGATGTTCTCAATACAGAAAACACACAATAGTAAACATTAACGATTACTTACAGTGTTTTAGTCATCGTGTCTACAGACATTTCAAAATGGAAATAAGGATTCATTAAAAGATTAATGTAGTTCAGAATAAAGGATTAAAAACATGATAACTTTTGAAGCTGTATAATAAAAAGTATATTTGTGAAAATATTTCTCTCATTTTTAAGGCTTTTCTCAAATCCAAAGGAGCTACATTTCGACACATTTATGAATTCTTTTCTTTTCGAAACGCGTAAGATTGGCAGGTATTCTTATTCAGAAGCTATGTAAATGTCGTTTTTTTCATAGATAAAAGCAATATATCTTTGTGAAAATACTGTCAAAGTTAGCGTTTTGAATCGAATTTCCGGAAGCGATAGCACAGGAAAGGAGAAAAACGTACAGTCACGTGACAGGAATCTCTGTTATCTCTGTAAGTAATTTATCAAATATGGAAAAAGCTATTCGTTTCCAAATGCCTTCAATAGGCAGGCCTGTCAATTTTATGCCTTTATAGTTAAAAATTTTGTCAGAAAATGTGTCTGAAAGCTTCGCATTGTTGAGCAGTGAATATGAGAACCACCTTAAGGCATATTTCCAAAGATACTGTTAAGAGAAGTTCATTATCACTATTAATACTGCAAAACACAATGACTGTTCGACACATCCTGAGATCGATTAAGACCAGTTCCGTCCCGGCACGAGTCTGCTGAAAAAAAAATAAACTCGGAATCAGACATCTTATAACTGTACAATGCCGATCTCTACGATGGACATGTTACATTTCTGTATTGATGTTGTTGAACTCGCATCGGCTCGTGACGCACATTTATACTTATCGAGAAAATCATATTCATTGAAAATGGCTCGTATTTTATCTGCTTCGCTTAAATTCTTATATCGGGCCGACAGGCCCGATTAATTTTTTTGCCGGCCCGGCCCGGCCCGTTTATTTTGTCTGTCAGCCCGGCCCGTTGAAAAAATTGTCCTAATTCTGCCGGCCCGGCCCGGCCCGTTTTGAAATTCTCCTTCATTCCGCCGGCCCGGGCCGCGGGCCGGGCCGGGTACGGGCCTCGGGCCAAGCCCGGGCCCGTGCAGACCTCTAACTCGGTCGAGACATTGGTATGTACCATCTATACAAAGAAATTTCATCCAAATTGGTTCATAAATACGAGAGTTACATTGTGACAAAGATCAGATATATATATATATATATATATATATATATATATATATAAAACTTTTGAACGGAGGGTGGTTTCGGGGTCTGGGGGTCATGATCGATGAAAATATACCAAATTTTTTTGAAATCGCTTTCCTCCGAACGGCTGCAATAGGTAGCTTTTTGTAATGAAAGCTACCTAAAGCTCGCAGAGTTATGGCCGTTTAAATAATTCATCAGGTTTTAAGGGATTAGACACAAATTGAAATGCGTGCAATCCAAGAAACAATATTACTTTAAGAGTTCTAGGAAACATGTAAAAAATATATTTGTTGAGTTAGAATTTTGTTATTTTTGTTTTTTTTTTTTTTTTTGTGAGGTTTAACCATATAATTTGCAAACAAAATTACATCCTAATATTGCTCATAAAGTTTTAAAAAAATTATATGATTAGTATTTTTTTAAGCGGATTTAATTTAAAATCTTTATAACTCGAAACATTATTCATCGGATTTCTTTTTTTTTTCATTTAATTAAAGAGGAAAGTATAATTTTAGTTTTGTTTCAGGATTTTTTTAAATATTAATTTTAAAAATATTTAAAATATTTATTTAAAAAATTATGTAACTTATTTTTAAAAAAATCATATTTTCAAAAGTATTTTTTTTTTTTTCAAATTTGCCGAAACATTAATATAAAATAATCAAAAAAGACATGTTCCAAGTGTGCACCTTTTTTATTTACTGTTCTTGACTAATAATAATTTAAAGGCAAGAAATGGTAAAAAAAAAAAAAAAAAAAAAAAAAAAAAAAAAATCATGCAGAAAAACGCATTTAAAGTTTTAAACATTGATTGGCACCTAATAAAATGTTTAAATGCTTTTTAAAAAATTGCACGTGAAAAAAATAACTTCTTTCTGTAGCTTACACTTCCGATTCAGTTTAAGTTTTGCCGTTTACACCTCCTTTTTGTACTATTTAAATGTCCATAAATAAATGTTTAATGTGTAATTTGAAACAATGCTTTTTCTAACATGCCGATTAAGAGTTTTTCATAATTTTAGCCCTCACAAATTCAGGCTTTTTATCGTCCCGGCGAGGCCGTTAAAAAAGTCTGTATTCTAGGTCCGGGCCGGGCCAGACCCGGGATTGGCGACTTTTTTCCGAAGGCTCGGCCAGGCTGGGACTAACGTATTTTTTCATACCGAACCGGGTGTTGGTGTGATTTTTGACGGCCAATTATCTACATGAGGGATATGGGCCCTAAGGGGGGGCGGTGCCTTCCGTGGAGGTCTTTCTAAGGGAACCTAACCCGTATTTACGCAAAGATATCCAAGGTTCGAAGAAAACCACTGAAAACTCCGAACGATTGGACCGAAGGGGCGATTGCGTTCGAACCCAGCACCTCCCGTCTACCAGCTTTGAGAGCAGACCTTCTCGGTCACTGGTTATACCGAACCGGGACTGGCTTCCTTATTCCTATGTCTCCCTGGGCGAAATTTTCGGTTCCGGTCTCGAGACAACCCGTATTAAAATCATTATCTCTGACTGGCCTAAATAATAACTAAAATTTGGCTCAGCCCGAAAACTTTTACAACAAATGCATATTTTTTTAAATGGCCATTATTTTACAATAAAACTTTAAAATTCGTATTTTTAAAGGATAGTAGATTTTAAGGCAAAAAAATTAAAATACAGTAAAACTAGTGAAAAAAATCTGTCTATGACGGCATCCTTTCTTAAACGGAAAAATCTGTTGATCCATGGAAAATGAATATAATAATACCTGAAAAAAAAAAATAGACTACATTTACAACTCCTAAGAAGGGAACTTGTCTATAACGCTTTTTTTTTCCCTATGTGATTCCATCTTAAAATATTTTACTTTATAGCATTTTTCATAGTCTCCAACACATGGAATATGGATTAACCATATTAAAGGCGAAGTGAATCATTTACATATAAACTGAGATTCATTAATAAAACAAATAATCACAGCTTTTGGCGCTTCTTTAAAAATAGTAATTATAAACATGAAGAAGAAAAGATATAATAAGTATTTTTGGTCAGAAATCCTCCATACGAAAGAACTTTTAACCATATCGATGTAAAAACTATGTAGAAATTCAGCCAGGACGGGTCAGGCTACGATTTGAACTTTTTTCCAGGCAGGGCCGAACTTTTTTTCCTATGGGTCGGTCCGGGACCGGATCTAGATATTTCGACCCGTGCAGACCTCTAGTGCAGACCACTTTGAAAACAGGTTTAACGTAAAATCTATACGCTGCCTATTTTATGACCAAAAGAGAGGCACTGTCTTATATCGACTTTTAATAATGTATAATTTGAGGATGATCCCTAACTTGCATTCAAAATGAGTCAAAAACTCGTCGCTCAGAGGCATTTATAAATGGTGTAAGTCATATTAATAATAAGTAATTTTGGAGTAAGTAATTTTGTAGTAAGTAATTTTGGATTTTGATATCTCTGCGAATTTTGAAGATATCGAGATGAAATTTTTTGTGTTTAATTCAGGAATGGACAAGGGAAAATTTCCTAATTGGGAATTTTCCTTTACGGGGGCCGTATACAAATTTAATTTTTGTATTTTCTCATACAACCCCCCCCCCCCCCCCATGTAGTTGAAACTTATCTCATCAAATTTTGCACCATTTTTTATGAAACTTTGCAATTGGAAGTATGTGCCTAGGGGCAATATTTAAGGCGATAGCCTATTGTTTCGATATTTATGAATCACCCTGTATATATATATTGATATATATATATATATCAATTTTGAACGGAGGGTGGTTTCGGGGTCTGGGGTCATGATCGATGAAAATGTACCAAAATTTTTTGAAATCGCTTTCCTCCGAACGGCTGCAATAGCTCTTTGTAATGAAAGCTACCTAAAAAAAAAAAAAAAAAAAAAAAAAAAAAAACATAATTCATAACATTTTGAATTCGAATTTAGTAATTCTTTTCATGAATAAAACTATGTTTTTCTTATTAAATAAAAAAAAAAAAAAAAAAAAAAACTTGCCTTGCTATTTTTTTTATATAAACATAGCAAGGCAAGTTTTTTTCTTTTTTTTTTTTTTTTTTTTAAATCATACTCAGGCAAGACGTCTTTCGTATCGCGAAACATACTTGCCAATGTTTGTGTCTATTCATTGTATATCATATATAAAAATTTATAATAAAAAAATGGAAGGGGTCTTTTGATTAATATGTATACAACTCTTATTTCAAAAATCATATTCCTATTCAAAAAGTAGACACAATTCCCAGACGAATGCTTCCTCTCGCATCAATTTGCTGACAAAACACAAAAAGCAGTAGTTATTATTTTACCTAGACCTTTAGGATCAATGTAGGTCTAGCGCCATACATTGCTAGACCTTAGAGGTCTGCACGGGCCGACATTTCCAGGCCCGGGCCCGGCCCGGTAAAAAAGTTTAAAGTTCGGCCCTCCCCGCCCGGCCCGTAGAAAAAAATTTATTGGCCCGGCCCGTTATAACAGCTAAAAGATCGGCCCGAACCCGACCCGGCCCGAAAAAAATTAAAATATCGGCCCGAGTGAATGTCTACAACACATTTATTTTTACGTCGATTTGGTTAAAAATTTGTCTCGTATGAGGAGTTCAGGCCAGAAATATTTAGCTTAACTTTTTTTTTTCATGTTTATAATCTTCATTTTTATAGACAGGGTGCGATATTTATTTTTTTAATGAATCTCTATTTCTTGTATGTAAATGTTTCCGTTATCATTAATGTTGTTAATCCATATTCCATGTATTGGAGTGTTAAAATCTGAAAAATGCTATATAGTAAAATCTAAAACGGAATTTCATAGAAAAGAAAGAAAAAATGCGTTATAGACAAGTTCCCTTCTTAGCAAGTGTAAATGTATTATTACATTCTTTTCTTACGTATTAGTATAGTCATTTTGCGTGGATCAACACGTTTTTCAGTTTAAAGCAAGATTCGGTCATAGGCAGGTTCTTTTTCACACGTTTTACTATATTTTAATTAAACTATATTTTAATAAGCGTAGAAATTACTATTCTTTAAAAGGAATGAATTTTAATGTTTAATTGTAGAACAATGGCAATTTAACAATGTATGCATTTTTTATAAAAATTTTTGGGACAAGCCTAATGTTACTGATTTTTGAAAGGACCAGGCCACGCCGAGACAATGATTTTCATACGGGCTGGGGCCCCACCAGTGGCCGAGAGGTTCTGCTCTCGAAGCTGGTAGACGGGAGGTGCTGGGTTCGATCCCAATCGCGCCCGTCGGCCTAATCGTTCGGAGTTTTCGTGATTTTCTTCGAGCCGTGGATCTTCCATGCGTTAATACGGATTAGGTTCCCTTAGAAAGACCCCCACGGAGGGCACTCCCCCCGGGCCTATATCCCTCGTGTAGATAATTGGCCGTCAAAAATCAACCCAACCCAACCCATACGGGCTGGGTCAAAACTAGGGCTGAAAGTTTGGGCCGTGAAGACGAGGAATAAAATCAATCCCGGCTCTGTACAGAAAAAATAAGTTAGGCCCGGCCGGCCCGAACCTTCGGGAAAAAAAGTAAGGCCGAGCCTTCAGAAAAAAGTATGGCCCGGGCCCGGCCCGGCCCGAGTGCAGTGAATGAAAATAGGCCCGAGCCCGGCCCGTGTAGATCTCTACTAGATCTACCTCTCCTGCTGTCACTTTCATTATTTCATATTTTAGTGCTGCCATCTATGATTGTCAATTTGAACGACAAATGATAAAAATATTGAATCACCCAAAAATATCTTAACAACATCTTTCTTATCGCAAAATATACTTGCATCAAGTATGTTTGTATCTGTTTATTACATCTCATTAAAAGAATAAATAAAGGATAATCTTTTGATTCGTATGTATAAAACTCTTATTTCAAGTCACACATATATTCGGAAAGTACACACAATTGAGAGTCCAATGCTTTCTCTCCCATATCTCAATAACAATTTTCTGAATCAAAATAGCAAAAAGTAGTAGTTGTTTCTTTTTTTTTTTTTTTCCCCCTTTCCTTCAAAGATTGGACATTTTATTAATAACACTCTTGTATTGTCACTTTCATTTTTTTCTATTTTTAGTGCTGCCATCTATAAATCTTATATTGAACGAAAAAAATATTAGATCACAAAAAAACATTTAACAGCATCTGTTTGGTAAATATTAGAAAGGGTACACAATTAGACTCAAATATTTAAAAAATATTAAAGATTTTGTGATTTCATTATATTTTTACTTTATTATTCCGCAACATGAGTAAAAAAAAATGTAAATACTTAATTAGCTGGAACGTATACTGTTAATCGATTAAAAAATAGTAAGGTAAAGTACCCAGTAGTTGGCACTGGACCAACACAGTTGACACTTTTGCAGAAACAGTAGTGTAACAAGAAAACGTCACAGGTAGGAACATGAGAGACACAGAATTTTTAAAATCTATCAACTTGCGGCAAAACTGAGAACTAAAACTATAAACAGTCCAGCCCAATTCCAATATGGCGGAAGACAACAAAGAAGCATGTGTGCGAAGTTGAATTTTTTGAATTTATCTTTAGAAAAGTGATAAGGATCGCACGTTACAGTAAGTATTAAAACTCGTAATTTATCTTAATTTCTGGATATGTTTTGATTGATATTGATTGTTTCGATGTCCAATTGTATTGGAATAAAATTGATGCATTTTGTGCAAAATAGCGGGAGTGAGTGTGAGTGTCAACTATTGAATATGAAAAGGAACAGATTTTCAAAAGTTGACACCCAGTGTCAACTACTCTCGCTCATGTTGGGGTTTTGTTAATCTAATTCAGTGCAATGAAAACAAGCTGGAATCTACCAGATAAATTCATGACTGACCTTTGAAAAACTAAAAAGTCCTTCCGGCCAATGCCGGGAGGAAGAGGTAGCTTTCATATTCCATATTTTTAAAAAGCCAACTTATATCATTCAAACACACGAAGATCAATTTAGTGGAAACCGAATATAGGAGATTCAATACTAATTTTTATCAATATAATGAATGAGAATTTCGCGAAATTAGTCAGCTTTATCCAAGCTGCTTTTCTTTAAAGTAACTTATATTTGGCTGCCAAATTCGGCGATTTCTTAAAGTACCTGCCATTTTAAGACAACATGGTGGATGAGGCTAACCAGTGAACTTGGTCGAGACCTTAGTAATTGCTGTGCACATGCAAACTCACATCGAAATCGGTTGATATATACGAGTGCTGTCGCATGCAAAAAATCAGATTTTTCAAAATGTCACCCACAATAGAAATTGAAACTGCTATATCTGAGCCATTTTTTAAGGTAAAGACAAACAAAAAATGCTCCTGAATCCTTATATCAAGGTCAAATACTTAAGAAAGAAACCTTCTACAATTTCTAATTTTTTTGCACCTCACTTTAAATATATATATATTTTTTTAATTTAATGGCCGCCATTTTGAAACAAGATGGCTGGTGAATCTGGCCAGCGAACTTGGTCGAGGTATTGATGTATACTATCCACATGCATTCTTACATCGAAATAGCCGAATACGTGTGTTATCGCGTGACAAATACAAGATCGTTTCAAAATGTTAGCCATGCTAGAAATTCAAAATGCTATAATTCAACCATTTTTTAAGATATAAACAAAAGAACAAATTTTCAGAAACAAAAACTGCTCCGGAATCTTTGTATCAAGGCCAAACACATAAAAAAAATCTTTTTCATTTTCCATTTTTTTAATACCTCATTTTAAATTTTAAATTTAATTTTTTTTAATGGCAAACCTTTTGAAACAAGATGGCGAATGAAGCTGGCCAACGAACTCGGTCGAGACATTGGTACGTACTATGTACAGACCAAGTTACATCCAAATCGGTTCATAAATACGCCTGTTATCGCGTGACAAAAATCAGGTCGTTTTAAAATGTCAGCCACAATAGAAATTCAAAATGCTATTACTAAGCCATTTTTTTAGATATAGACGAAACAAAAACTGTTCCGGAATCTTTGTATTAAGGTCAAACACATACAAAAAAATCTTTTTCATTTTCCATTTTTTTGGTATCTCACTTTAATTTTTTTATTTTTTAAATATTTTTAAATGGCCGCCATTTTGAAACAAGATGGCGGATGAAGCTGGCCAACGAACTCAGTCGAGATATTTGTATGTACTATGTACACACCAAGGTACATCCAAATCGGTTCATAAATACGCCTGTTATTACATGACAAAAATCAGGACGTTTCAAAATGTTAGCCACGCTAGAAATTCAAAATGCTATAACTCAGCCATTTCTTAAGATATAGACGAAACAAAAACTGCTCCCGAATCGTTTTATCAAGGTAAAACACATAAGAAGAAAATATTTTTTCAATTTTCAATTTCTTGGTAACACATTTCAAATTTAAATTTTTCTTAAAAATTTAAATGGCCGCCATTTTTAAACAAGATGGCGGATGAAGCTAGCCAACTTACCCGGTCGAGACATTGGTATGTACTATGTATAAACGAAGTTACATCCAAATCGGTTCATAAATACGCTTTTTATCGCGTGACAAAATTCAGGACGTTTCAAAATGTCAGCCATGCTAGAAATTCAAAATGCTGCAACTCAGCCATTTTTTAAGATATAGACGAAACAAAAACTGCTCCGAAATCTTTGTATAAAGGTCAAATACATAAGAAAAAAATATTTTTCCATTTTCAATTTTTTGGTACCACATTTCAAATTTTAAATTAAAAAAAAAATTTTAAATGGCCGCCATTTTGTTTCAAAATGGCGGATGAAGCTGAGAAACGAACTCGGTCGAGACATTGGTATGTACTATGTACACACCGAATTATATCGAAATCGGTTCATAAATACGCCTTTTATCACGTGACAAAATTCAGGACGTTTCAAAATGTCAGCCACACTAGACATTCAAAATGCTATAACTCAGCCATTTTTTAAGATATAGACGAAACAAAAACTGCTCCGGAATCTTTGTATAAAGGTCAAATACATAAAAAAAAAATATTTTTCCATTTTTAATTTTTTGGTACCACATTTCAAATTTTAATTTTTTTTTAAATTTTAAATGGCCGCCATTTTGAAACAAAACGGCGGATGAAGCTGGCCAACGAACTCGGTCTAGACATTAGTATGTACTATGTACACACCGAATTACATCGAAATCGGTTCATAATTACGAGAGTTACAGTGTGACATAAGTCAGATATATATATATCAATTTTGAACGGAGGGCGGTTTCGGGGTCTGGGGGTCATGATCGATGAAATTATACCAAAATTTTTTGAAATCGCTTTCCTCCGAACGGCTGCAATAGGTAGCTTTTTGTAATGAAAGCTACCTAAAATGCATTTAAACCAATAGATGACACAGGGTGTCAATTATTGAAATTAGGGAGTTTCAACTACTAAAATTAATTATTTATTTTTTTAGATGCCACCTACGAAGGGAAATTTTAGGAATTACACGGAAGAGAGCATGCGAGCTGCCGTAGAATACGTTAAAGTCAGCAAAGCTGGGTACAAAACAGCGGCTAAAAAATTTAACGTGCCTAGAATAACTCTGAAATACAAAGTTGAGGGAAAAACCCCAATGAAAAGGTAAAATATCGGCCGTTAGTGCTTGATTTTGCACTCGATCTTTCATTTTTGTTATTTGAGATTAATTAAGTAAGTGGTTTTACGTTATAATTTCAGATCTATGGGACTTTTTTTATTTTCGTTAAAACTTCTGATTAAACTTCTGATCTTTCATTAAAACTTCTGATTTCTTTAAAAAATTTTGCTAATTAACGGTTCTTATCATTATGTCTTCATATGGGGCAATTAATATAGTAATATAATAATAAAGAGTATTTTTTATTATTAATTTAGGCCCCGCCGCAGTCAGTGTGAATTACTAGTTCACGAAGGTGTCAACTACTAAACTCTCACGTTCACGATGGTGTCCACTTCTGGACAAAAATCATGTTTTCATATCCCCTAGTAATTTTTACAAAATGTATTCATTTCAGGACATTAAACGTTATAATTTTGTGGAAAAATGTTCAAACCCTCTAGTAATGATCAAACTGTTCCCCTTAACTGAAAACTGCACGAACCAAAGGCGACGAACGCCGAAAAATTCCTTAATGTGTCAACTACTGGGTACTTAGCACTAAAAATGAAAGCGCTAACAAATGGGAAATACAACATTTACGCTCCCGTATAAAGCGTTCTTTTTTTTTTATTATTATTTTATTTTTTTTTTATTTATTTTTTTTTTTTTAAATAGTAGATCACATTATTTCCAACAGCTGTATGAAACCACAAGTTAGGAATACAACAGTTAGATACTGTGGTATAAATCGACGAAAATAGAAGTATCAAGTAAAATAAATCAAACAATTGCACTTTTTTGTGCCTAAATAAAGTATCAAAAAAATTTACGAAATGTATATATTTCTACCTATAAAATGTTTAACAGAAATCGATTTCTAGAAGCTTCTAACGTACGAATCGATTCAAAATTTACAGCTCATTCCAATTCCGCTTAGTTTTTACTTTCTTCTATCTCCAATAGAAGAAAGTATTGTGATCGAAATTTTTTTCGACTTCCGGTTTTCCACAGATTTACATGTTTTAGGGATCAGAGATACCAAAAAACATGTTTATACAAATTGTCTGTCGGTCAGTCTGTCCGTGTGTCGCCATTGTACCTTTGAAAAGTGTATGAAGTTATGCATAGAATTGAACCAATTTTTTGTGTATGTATTTGCTATGACAAGCAGTTCCTCCTACAATTTAAAAATATTCTGCCGGGAGGGGGCGCTGGAATAGCAATTTTTGTGGCATTTTCATTATTGTACCATTGTAGCATGAATTTATGCATAGAATTGAACCAAATTTTTTGTGTATGATTTTGGCTATGGCCAGTAGGTCCTCCCTGAATTTGAAAAAATTTCGCCGGAAGAGGGCGTTGTAATAGCGATGTCTGTGCGATTTACATTATTGTACCATCGAAAAGTGTATGAAATTATGCATAGAATTGAACAAAATTGTTTGTTTATGTTTTCCGCTATGGCCAGCAGATCCTCCTACGATTTGGAAATATTCCGCCAGAAAGGGGCGCTGTAAGGTCCCGATTAATCTCTGAAGCTATTGGAAGCACAGTGTCATTTCGGGGCGCCCTTTTATTTAATAAGAGTTTTCTAAATATGACATATTCGGAAACTCACCAAAACTACAAATATTATTCCAAAAAGTGGCTCAGTCAAACTCGCATATGTATATTCCATTAAACATTTTTTTTTTTTTTTATGTTCTCCTATATACGTACAAAAAATTGAATACAATAAAAAAATATGCAAAAATGATTTTGCATAGTTTTAGCATAAAAATCAAAGTTGAATAAAAAGGTTGAATTCAGAATAACTTAATAATTTCAAAAGAAATTAGAATTTTGCAATGGAAGTAATTCAATATAAAATTTGGGGCCTCATGTTTTCTTCATTTAGCGCCCTATCAAAATTTTCTAAGGTAAGCACGTGCTTTTCGTGCCTATTCCGTAATCAGAGCCTGATAATAGTGATGTCTGTGCAATTTTCATCATTGTACCACCAATAAGCGTATGAAGTTATGCATAGAATTTAACCAAATTTTTTGTGTATGTATTTGGCTGTGGTCAGCAGTTTCTCCTTGAATTTGAAAACTTTCTTCTGGAAGGGGTTGTTGTAATAGCGATTTTTGTGACATTTTCTTTATTTTATATTATATTGGAATAAACATCTTTTTTATCATTTTAAAAACGTTACAGTGAAAACAATACTTCAAGTTTGCCCTTTTGTTCGACCGTTAGAGGGTTAAACTGCGGCGCACATTTACACTAATTTTACGTTAGGTTATGCTTGTCGAGGCTAACTAAAGAGACAGGTTGTCGCACTGCGTTACATGTTCGTCACTTTAAGGACCGATTGTGTCACACGATGCTATTTTTGTGACGCAGGTACAGCCAAAGCACGAATGAAGGTGCACGAAAATTGTCACTCTAGCTGTGACCATCCACATCTCAGATATCAACACAGATGTCGAAAGTTACGCTCTAGCGGTCTGAACGGAGACGATCGGGTAGCGTAGTGAGGCACTCTAATTTTCATTAGTCTCTGGGTTTCTTCATTCCCGAATCCCACATGCCATTTCAGAGTAAAATGAAAACCATATAGACGGGTTGCACATGACGTCACATGTCTGGCATCGCTTCATATGGCGCCCAAACATAAGGCGAATGTGGTGCTCTCCATTTGACTTATTAGGCTTATTTGCACTATAATTGTAAAAATAAGAAAGATCTAAATTAAACAGAAAGATAACACGTGCTTTTAATGCAAACGGGAAATTCTGTGCTCCACGTGTGTGCTCCACGTGTGTGCTCCAGATGCAATAGTATCAGTCGTTGATAATAGCAACGTAACGTCAATGCAAGCCGTCTATAAGTAAATATACTTATAGTATATGTTTTTTATTATTTTTTATATTAGAAAATAGCATGAATAAAAATAAATAAACTTCATTATTTCGCTCTTCTCTACACTAATAAAAGTTATCTAATTACAACCCTTTTTTGAAGAAATTTTATAAAATATTTTTAAAGTTAAAATATAAAAATGGGTATATTAAAAAAAAAAAAAAAAGTTGGTGCGGGCACATCTACAAATGAACAGCTCTCAGTTAAAAAATTTATTAGTAAAATCGGTTTAGTAGAAAGCTCAGGGTGATGGCTAAAAAACAGCCTTGTGTTTTAAATATATAGATTACATAAAATTATTTTAAAAAAATTAATTAATCAAATTATGTTATTTTGATAAAATTATAGTAAAATGTTTCAAAGAATAGCAATAAAATTTTATTAGTCGAGAGAATTTTGGACAAAATCTTGAAGAACCTTACAGGGAAATCTCAGATCATTGCCAAGATTTTCTTTATTTGCGTTTCTAACTCGAAGAAGTGAATTCAACCAGGCGAGACTCACCAAGTTCTGAAATATAAATCGCTATTTTTTTTTTTTTTTTCTTTTTTTGCAAAGATTTCCGATCTTAGCATGCACACTGTATGTCACTTCTCTTCTATAAAGACATTCTAAACTTTTAAAACATTACGTTTTATGTCTACGATTTGGATTACATTATTTTCAAAAGTGAAGTATTTTCACCTGTGAAGAATTTTAAAGCAGCTGGGGTGAAGTAACACATTTCTACAAAACATATTTCTGTTTTAATTATTAAAATATACGTTTTTTTTTTTTTTTTTTTTTTTTTTTTTTTTTTTTGGACATCATTTGCATCTGCTATAGATTACCACTTTTACGATCCATTCCTAAACGACATCTATATAAAAGTATGCATATGACGTCATTATCGCGGAATAATATACAAAGAAATAGCAAAAAGCAATGTCGTCATTCAAGAAGTATCTAATGATCGGGTATCTAATGATTCATATGGCTTTCTTTGTTTGTGACACCACGTTTTATCAAAAATCATTCATTTGTATTTTTTCAAAATTCGAAAAATGTATTACACACGGATTAATAAAATAAATCACACAAATATTCTTTAAAATGCATTTTTGCAAAGAAAAAGTGTTGTTTCGTAATGTTTGCAATAAACTAAAAATCATTTATTGTAAAGAGAAAGTGTTTATCGTTTGTAAATTAAGTTTACAATAAACAAAAAATCATTAATTCATAAATAAAAGCGATAGAAACCAAAATTCACCGGGTTTTATAACAGAAAATATTCTTAACACGTATTTTAATTAAAAAATTTTTTCGGTTTTTATGAGAAAATGGCAACAACAATATACAATAATCTACTATTTTCCTTTTATTTTAATAGAAATGGAGTACTGCAGTTGTCACAATTACAAAATTGGTATTAAAAACTATAAAAAAAATTAATATCTCAAAAATAAATTGAGATACAGTTTTCAAAACAATTGTATTTAAAAGTACATTTTTCTTCTCTATACGACGGTGTAAAAATTCAAAAGGTGCGATGTTTAGAAGTTTAAAAATTTGCAGTAGCGAAAATTGCAAAACCGAAATTTCATAGCGTTGCCATTCGCAGAATAACGTCAGCGTTTATGTTTGGCACAGATATGTTTGGCCTTTATAATATAGATAGTGGAATCAAAACCCGTTTTCATCTCCCTTTAATTGAAATAAAATTACACCTGACTAAAAGATGCTAAATCTGCAATATTACCTACATTACTAATAAATTCTACATACACGGAAAAAAAAATCATTTAAAAATAGCAATAATGAAAAATGCATTATAAGATTTATCAGTAAATATCCTACTTAAAGTAACCAAATTTCAAAAATGCTTCAAATTCAAAGCTTTAAATTTTTAAATTTAACTTTTTTAAAATTTCAGAATTTTTTCAACTTTTTAAAATTCAATAAGTTTTTTAATTAAAAATCTGAAGTTAACACTTTAAACGTAATATGCGCCTCCGAAATTAGGAGATATTTATTCGCCTTTTTACAACAAGGAATTAGATGATCCCCAAAAAGGGACGCTTCAATTTTAAATTTCAATAATTCATTAACTATAAACTATAACAAATATAAATATAAATAAGTGACATGAATATAAGAATGAAGAATACATGAATACATTGCATCACTAAATGCAGCATTTTAAAAAGTAACTTGAATTTTCGATATAGCTTTTCATAGTCATTTCCATAGCGCTGCGCTCTCTCAACCTCAAAAAATCTCCAATGAACTTCAAAATTACAAAATGCTGGCACATTCGCACTTCAAAAATTAAACAGTAAGATGAGTAAATACTAATTAAACTTTGATCCGGTTTGCACGTCAGTTTAAAACTATTATTACAGGTTAAGTCAACGCAGAGCTATGTATCGATGAAAATTTTAATTTATTTTTTATTATTTTTTACTTCCTTCTAGCTTTACAAGAAGAAAGTATTAGATTCGTGAAAATTTTCGACTTCCGGTTTTCGATGTATTTATACGTTTTATAAGGTCCTGAACACGATTTGATGATTTTTAGAAAAAGTCTGTCTGTCTGTATGTGACAAAAATTTTGTGGGCCCTCTATCTCAAGAACATGCACGGAATTTCACAAAATTTTAGGTTCACTTAGACCTTGATATAATCTGTGCTGGTTAGTTTTTGGTTTAAAACTCCAAACAGGCGGCGCTGCTATGCTGAATTTTCACAATTTCCGCAATAGCTCTATCTCATGAACTAATGCATGGGTTTTCACCAAACTTCAGATTCAGTTAGTCCTTGATATGAATTGGTGTTGATTACGTCTTGGTGTAAATCACCCTACAGGTGGTGCATTTTTCACGATTTCCACAACAGCTGTATCTCAAGAACTAATGCACGAATTTCCATAAAACTTCAGATTCAGTTAGACGTTGACACAAGTTGTTACTGATTAGGTTTTTCTGTTGATAGCCCAATAGGTAGCACTGCTATGCTGGATTTTTCACGATTTTCGCAATAGTTCTATCTCAAAAACTAATGCGCCTGTTTTCATCAAACTTCAGATACAGTTAGACGTTGGCATAAGTTGTTGCTGATTAGGTTTTAGTGTAAATCACCAACAGGTCGCGCTGCTATGCTGCATTTTGCATGATTTACATGATTTTAGCTATAGTCATATCTCAAGAAATAATGCAGGGAATTTCGAATCTTTAGAATCCTTATGAAGGGCATAGATTGCAATTTAATTTTGGCACTGAGCGATTTTTGAAGTATTAACATGTATGAGATAGAAGAAAGTTTGGCACATCCGACTAGTTTTATTACGGTATGCACAATTTATGAGCTACTTTATAAGTATGTCCTTATTTCATACTTATAGTTAATGAATTCCCCAGTCTTAAAGCCTCCAGATATTCTCCATTCTGAACACTTATATTGACCATTACATGTGGAAATACAGTTTGGATTTTTTTGAAAAAAAATGTGAAATTATTAATTAAAAAATAAATTCAGTACAGAAATTATTGTTGAATAAGAAAATTTATTCAACTTTAAATAACACTCGCATGAGAACAGTTTATAAAATATTTGGACAATGTCTATACAAACTATGTAATATTGCAACGACAAGGAATGTGAATAAGCTCTCTTAATGTGTCATAAAATGTATCCAACAGGAGGAAAAAAGAAATACTGTTTTTTTTCCCTCTCAAACAAGGTTCCAGTCAATCTATATTACACTGTTCTATTTTCTTCCCTTGTAGGAACTGTGAAAGAATAAGAAAAAAAAAAGAGAAAATTATAAAGTAGATTTAAATAAATACAATAACAAAACTTAATTATCAATTTCGTAAAGGAGAAAATTTGAATTTACCAAAAAATGGACCATGTTTTCCTTTTAACGAATCAAAAAAAAAACCATTTAAAATACAAATAAACACAAACTCTTCGAAATAAACAAAGTGAGAGCTTTTCTTGTTCAACATCTATAGAAAGACATTTTTTTTTTTTTTTTTTCACATTTGAATTTGTATAAAACGGAACGAAAGAAACAAAAAACTAGAAAGCACCAAAAATTGCATATGCTTTTCTGAAATTCATCATTCAGCTACACAATTACCTTACACACTTAAGAAACAAGAAAAAAAATAATGCGTGAAGCATAGATTAAGAAACACTTTCCCACACTTCCAGAATACTTTTTAAAAACTTCGCCCTTTAATAAGGTAAAGAATATACCTAAATAAGTATTTTAGAAAACGTATAACGCATTTAAAAACCAGATTTAAACAACTATGCCCATGGCCGGGAAAGTTACACCTTTTATTTTGTGCAGCTCTGTGTATGAACAATAGATCTGTACAGATTTTACAATGCTAAAATTTATTTTAGTAAGAAAATGTATAAGGCATCTGAAAATACCTTCAGCAATTTCTACCAATAGATGAAAACGCACTTCAATTATTTTGTACAACCATGTATATTACATGCAGTGATGTAGTCGTAAAAAAATTAGAGGGTATACGCTAAAGTCATGAACGTCATGCCTAGGGTATACGCTATACCTTTATTTGAGAAGCAGAGGGTATACGGTGCTTCTTAAAAAAATCCAGAAGGTATACGGCGTATACCGCGTATACCCTCCACTACACCCCTGATTACATGCAGATTTTCCTACACGCCACATGTTAAGCTGAAATTTAATTCAGGCAAAAACAAACTTAAAATTACTAAAATCACACTTCCAGGAATAACTTTCCATAGGGGGCCATGCATTCAGTTCTTCGCATAGCCTTGTACATAATTTTATTTATATGCTACAAATATCTCTTAGTATGTTAAATGCAGTTGAGCCTGAAAAGGCAAAACTCAAATTAAAAGACACTTTTCTGCAATTCACGCTCATTCTGTGTAGTCCTGCATCTAGAAAATTTATGCACACAAAGTATGCAAAAATGCAGTTAAAGTTGTTCTTAACTCTCTGTTCAACAAACGCAAAATGTTTTGACACATTTACAAATTCATTTTTTAACGGAATGACATAAAATTGGAAAGCCTGAGTATGGAAACGACTTGGAATCAAACTGTCTTTTCCATTTTTTGATCAATAAATTACCTATCGAGCTATAAACGTTTTTCAACCTTTCTTGAGCACTTATTCTTTTTTTGCGCGGAACTTCGGTTCAAAACGCCCACTTTGACACTATTTTCTGAAAAATCTATTGCGTTTGCAAAAAAAAAAAAAAATCGATAACATAGTTTCTGAACAAAAACACTTGCTAGTTTCATGCATTTCCGAATAAAAATAAATTTAAAAACTTATGTCAGAAAGTTGTCCTTTTGGATTTGAGAACAGCCTTAAATTTAAAAAGGAATTCCATAACCGAAAACACATTTTCAGCAATCATCTCTAATAGACAACACTTAGGATACAGTATTGTATCCAAAATCTTTTATGTGTCCCTGTAAATGAACTATAAATGCAACGCACATCATATTCTATTGAAAGCATCTTGTAGTAAATCTCACAAAATAGTCCAGGCAATAAAGACCGTATAGGGACTCTACCTAGCAAAATTCGTGGTAGTTCTGGAAAAAGGATTACTATATGTTTTTTGGGTCGCTGAATCCGAAATTTTAACTTCCCACCAAAATTTCCACCGGCAACCCCCCCCCCCAAATTTTGGTAAAATGCCCCCCAAAAAAGGTTTTTATTAAAAAATTCCACATAACCACTCACACGTTTACATTCGCCCACCCATCTCCTCTCCGAACTTTCTCTATAAGGTTTAATTTAAGTTTTTTGGGTCGCTGAATCCGAATTTTTAACTTCCCCCCAAAATTCCTCCCCCCAAATAGTTGTTTTTAACTTAAATTTCTTATTGTTTTAGGGGAAAAGCATTACGAAATTCTGAAACTAGACAAAATTTGCAACAAATAGGATATATGACATTATGACGTAGTATTAACGGGGAGGGAGAGGGCTGCTTCTGAACATGCACTGCGGCGCTACGTGCACTAAGTTATGAAGTCCAGGCAATACGGGATTTTATCTGGAAAAATTAATACGAGTTCTGGATTTCGATTCACTTTATGTTTTTTGGGTCGCTGAATCCGAATTTGTAACTTCCCACCAAAATTTCACCCGGCAAAACCCCCAAAAAATTGATTTTTTGAAAAAATTTGGTTTTAGAGAAAAGCGCGCGGGGAATGTTTCGAGGCAGCCCCCTCTCTCCCCGTTTATCATACGTCATAATGTCATATATCCTATTTGTTGCAAATTTCATCTAGTTTTGAAATTTCGTAATGCTTTTCCCCTAAAACAATAAGAAATTTAAGTTATTAACAACTATTTTGGGGAGTTTTCGGGGGGGGGGGTGGATTTTTGAGGGTAAGTTAAAAATTCGGATTCAGCGACCCAAATAGCTTAAAGTAAACCTTATAAGGAAAGTTCGGAGGGGAGATGGGAGGGCGAATGTAAACGTGCGAGTGGTTAAGTGGAATTGCGCAACTTAGTCCACGCAGCACCACGTGCATGTTCCGAGGCAGATCCCTCTTCACCTTCCTCCTAAGTCATAATGTCATATATCTAATTTGTTGAAAATTTTGTCTACTGTCTGAATTTCTAGATACTTTTCCCCTAAAACAATAAAAAAATTGATTTTTTAATAAAAACCTTTTATGGGGGGCTTTTTATCAAAATTTGGGGGGGTTGCCGGGGGAAATTTTGGTGGGAAGTTACAAATTCGGATTCAGCGACCCAAAAAACATAAAGTAAGCCGATTTCCAGAACTACGATTAATTTTGCTAGGTAAAATTCCCTATTGTCTGGACTAAAATGTATTTATCAATTTCACAATGTTTTAAATAGTGCGATATAATTGAAGTATGCTGAGAACAGTTTTTCTCCGTAGACCATTATATAAGCGAATTCTTTTGTGTGATCCTGTAAATGATTGATAAGTGCTTTGCACCTCATATTTTATGTAAAAAAAGTATGTATTAGTGCACCTCAGAATATGTTTGCATCGGAATAACATCTTTAAAATATGTCGCAAACGATTTTTCTCCATAGACTATAATATAACGGAATACGGGTAATTTTGAGTTCCACTGTACGCATACTGTAAGAGCTACACAAAACATATCCTGTAGTAATCATCTTCTTGTTCACCTTAATATTGTACATAAATTTCATCATGTTTAAAATATTGTAAGAGTGTTAAAATACACCGCAAATGATTTTTCACCCATAAACCACAATGTAATGGAATACTTTTTTTTCGGACAAAGATGGAATACTTTTCAGACAGGCCACGTATAGGGATTTAAATAACAAGCCCTGTGAGTATGTATACATCGCATAAAGTTAATTAAATTGAAAAATCTATCGCAGATTAAATCATTTTGGATTTACCAAATATTCAGAGACATACAAATTTAATAACACTAATTCAGAAATTTTATCATGGGATGATAATTTGACAAATTTGAGCGGATATTTATTCATATCGAAAGATTGATTTAAAGTTATACGTTTTTACTGCATTTTTTTAACTATATGGTGTAATAAATATATTTCAGAATATTGTTATGCATCTCATGTGACATTTTAATAAGGAAAAAAAATTTTTTTTCAAGTTTTTTAAGAAATCGAAGTCGGCGTGAGTGTTAGGTCTGTATAATACTTACATAAAATATATATTTTTTTATGTATATACCGGGTGTCCCAAAAATGACCGATGATTTTAAAATTCAATAACTTGCAGACGGTGACAGATATTAAAAAAATCTTTGCAGGAGAGTTATGTAAGATGTCAGGAGTTTTTATGCAGCAGTTCTCAGTTTTAGTTACAAATAGCAGAGATAGATGGCGCTCCAAGCAATAGGCGTTAAATCCAGTTTTGATTTTTCGGCCTTTCTCTTCTCCCATGCGAAAAAAGGAGATTAAAATGTTTTGAATGGATCCCGAAGTACCAAAAATATGGTCTTGAATTAGCACCTATTTCTCGCGGCGCCATCTATTTTTTGAAATTCTAACTGAAATCAAGAATCACAGTAAAAAACAAAACTCCTGACATCATACATAACCCGCCTGCAAGAATTTTTTTAATATCTGTCACCGTTTGCAAGTTATTGAATTTTAAAATCATCGCTCATTTTTGGGACACCCGGTAATTAGATTTTGTTGTTAAGACAACAATTACATTGTATTGCTGCCGAAGTTTGTGAAGATAGCCAATAACTGTGGACAATATTTCATTAATTATATAATACTCCCGCACCATGAGTACAAAACACTATTTTTAACCCTTTCGAAAATAGTCGGAAAACGTTCATGCATTCGGTTTGTCTAACTGGTCTGCATGCTGTCTGTGCTCGTGTAAATATATTCGGAACGCCATAGAATCGATATACAGTGAAATACGTTTAATACGAAACTGAGGGGACCGAAATTTTTTTTTTCGTGTTAAAAGAATTTTGCGTTAAAAGATTCTTAAAAAAAAGAACAAAACTCACAAATATTTTCGACATCGTCAAATTTTATTTCGGTTTCTTGTTAAACTACTAGTAGGTTGCATCCATTAGGATAAAAAGCAAGTTTTAAAAAATATATTGTTTTTTGGGTAAAAAATCAGATATCTTTTTTTTTTTTTTTTTTTTTTTTTTTTTGTCTTTCCCAGCATTCTGAGATCTAGCTTGTTTGAACGAAATAAGCAGAGCTGTTTCTAAATTTTCGTGCTCAGCAGTTCTCATACGTTTTCTCTCTGGTTTAAACATACTGTAATCAAGCATTAACGTAATGGTATCCTTGTTTTTTATTATCATTGATAAAGTAGAATTGGCAATGCCAAACTCTTTGCAGATTTCTGTTTTCGTCCTTCTTTTTCATCAAATGCATTAAACAGCTTCATCTTCATTTGAAGAGAAATATCAGTTTGTTTTCGCACTTATTTCTCAGCTATTGTGCTCATAAAACATAAGCTAATTTACAAAAAAAAAACGCGAAATTCACTGATTTTCACCAAAAATTCAGTGGTTTTAACACAAAATTGACCAATTTCAACTCAAACTAACTAGATGGAAAACGAATAACGATTTTTCTTTCGTGTTAAAAGAAAAAAAAATGCATTAAATTGCAAAGTACACTGTCCGGACCGCTATATCATTTCGTGGTAACCGATTTTTCATCTTAAGCGTTTTCGTGTTAAACGTATTTCACTGTAAGTTATTTATATATACCATGGAATGTTACGTATTGAAAAGGGAGTGTGTCATATACTATATAGTTCGTTTACAGGGACACTCAAAAAAATTCAGTTCCATTTTGGTCTGCAAAGAAAAAAAAAACAAAAAAAAACAGTGGCACTCCGGGAGTGCCAATAGAAGTGAAAACTTCAACAATTACGTGTGTGTTTTTTTAATCGTCAGGAAATGTTTTATTGTGCAGGAAATACTTTTAAATGTAGTGTTTTTTATTCATTATTATAAACTATTACTACCAATATTATATTACAATTTTTATAGTAATATAATTTAAGTATAAATTACATATAAATAAACATTAATAATTTGTAATATATATTATTATATTAAATTATATTATTAAATTATACATGTACATATAAATAAACAAATTTTCGTACAAAAATTCTCGTATTGCATTTAAAGATTTATCCGGTGAAATATAAACGGCAACCATTACAATTCAATACTATCCAAATATTGAAACCCATACTCCAATTCAATACTATCCAAAAGTATTTTTATTAATGAATACAATACTACAATTATATTACGCTTGGCGCGCTAGTGTCTATGTGCCAAAATGCTAGCATGTCGGTTACGTAACAGTGTCTCCAAATCAGTGGTTTTTCTCCATCTCAAAAAAAGCTCAACGCGCCTAAAGAAGTTTTCGTAAACTGATAATGTGTGTGTGTGTATTCCTGTGTGAACGCCGGGAGAAAAGTGAGTTTAGCTTCGTTCCTCTTTTGCGGATTGAGCTGAAGAGGGAAAAGTTCCTGCCATTCACCGCTTGGCGCGCTAGAGTCTATGTGCCAAAATGCTAGCATGTCGGTTACGTAACAGTGTCTCCAAATCAGTGGTTTTTCTCCATCTCAAAAAAAGCTTAACGTGCCTAAAAAAGTTTTCACATCAAAAATTGCAGTGTGTTTTAAAGATGTTATAGCATTTCAAAAAAAATTTAAGTTGATATACATCGCTCAGGTATACTACGAGATGTTGAATAGAGAATATGGCGTGCATAGACTTTATCGTTCATTAGAGGGACACACAAAAGAATTTCGCGCTTTCAATTGCAGCATGCGTTTTTAAATTTAACTAATTTTTTGTATGTCACTTCATAAGTATATATTCTATTGGTCACATACAGTGCTACGCAAAATAATTTCCAGTACATTTCCGCTAAATGACTGAAATTGCTGAAGGGCAATTTTCAATTGTTCTATGCGTTTCCTAACTGAATTAAATTTTTAGCATAATATGTAGTTAATACAAATCTATAGATTGTATACAGGACTACACAAAATAATTAGGATTTGACTACAGATTGTAATTGGTAAAATTGGGTTTTAAACAGTGTTACGCGTTTTCTAAATTGTTTACTTAGAAGCATTTACCTTCACCGTTCACCTGATAAAAAGGCGAAGTTTTGTTACAGTATTCTGAATGTTTTCAAGATGTTTCATAATCTATAATGCTTGACAAAAGATTTTTCTTTCCTGTTTTATTTATTTATTTATTTTTCTAAGTTTATTTCCAAGATAGCAATATCTTTTAGCATGTGCGGAAAAAAAAAACATGTTTTGTTTCATTTACAGCTTGATGCAAAAGTGCTGCAATGCAAAAAGTAAAAACTCTTGAGAGAATATTACAGTACATGATTATGTTTTGAGAATTAACTTGAATTCCAAATTTAATACATTTTTAATCATTTCAAAGAAATTTTATATAAATTTAAAAACATTTACTGTTCGTTTTATTTGAAAAGTTATGAAATCAAGAACATCCTAAAAAGCACAACTAACTAACAGAAAATGAAAACTGATTCTTCAATAAATTCATCAATAATTTAAAATTTTTTGATATTATATAATTTTACTTTACTGTTTAATAATTTAAAAATCATTCGCAGTTTATAAAAATTGTAAAATATATATATATATAAATAAAATAAAAGTTTACATTGGCTTTACACTTTCTTGGCATTTTAGCTTGCACGCGATCTACAATAATATTGATAATTTAAATTTAAAAAAAATTAAATCTCTATAAAATTATTTTCTAATTGATGTATTATTCATTATCTTTAAATTTATTTTTTAAATGTGATTCGGTGCACAAAGATGTGCCTTCATGAAATTTTGCAAGACATTTCCACTTCTATACTTGAAATCTGTTATGCATTTTTAAAGCAATTATTTGCTGAGAGAAAAAAGAAAAGCATGTATTTTAATGACGGCAAAAATATTCCCAAACAGCCCAAATTAACAACTTGTTTCATATGAAGCATTCGATAAAACTTAAATGTTGTTCTTAAAGAATACTAAAAAACTTCTGTTTATTTTTTTAGAAATGGGTTATTCAATAATCATTGAAAGAGTAATCACCTCTTATTTTCGTTGCATCCTCTCTGGTGCACGGATAGCCTGTCCGGCAAGAAAGTCCGGCCACAGATGTTGCACGGGACTAATTGCTCTAGATGTATCTGCCACGCAGCCTCGGACATGGCTGCTGTATCAAAAGTTCCATCACCTGAAATACGAAAAAAAGACTTTCATCAGATGCAAGTGAAATGAAATTCAGTTTTATTTAGCAATCAAGTAATGTTGGCGAATTTTAAAGACAAACACTCAATATTTTAATATAATAATAAGATAGTCAATGTTTTACACATCATATCTCATAAGGGATTTGCTTTATAGGAAAGAGAGAACTTCTTAAAACATCATAAAATTTTAATAAATGCGCAAAGCTTTTCAAAAGAACTAGTCTTTCTTCATTATTCGCTCTTTCTTCATTGTTCGGCTGGTTCTTTCGAAAAGCTTTGCGCATTTATTAAAATTTTTGTGGTATTTTAAGAAGTTCTCTCTTTCCTATGATTGGAACCAGCTTATTTAATTATTAAATGTGATTTGCTTTATATTACAAAATATATACTTGTTAAAAAATAAATATGTTTTAATATACGTGGCTTAATATACTCCTGAAAATTATCAGACAGTTATCTGAAAAAATATATAAGTTACCAGACGGGATTGGTACCCTAATCCCCTTCAAGGTAGGCCCCTTGCGTCTCCACACACTTAGCTCACAGTCCCTTCCACTGTCGAAAATACTTCTGGAAGGCTTTTTTTTTGGAATGGTGTTCAACTCCGCCGTCGTATCCTGCATATCTCATCTCTACTCTCAAAACGCGATCCTTTCAATGACGCCTTTAATTTCGAAAACAACCAGGAGTCGCAAGGAGCCATGTCTGAAGAGTAGGGAAGTTAGAGAACGTTTGGAATTCCATGTTTGCCAAGAAAATCTGAATAAGGTGCGATGAATGAGCTGAGAACTGATGAATCTTACAAATTGTTTTGTTTGAGAATCACCAAGCTTTTACAAAATTTGAGGCAGTACCTTTGCTCAATTCTTTCAGTCATCTTGACAGAGATCAAAATCCAAGGAACACATATGACAGTACCCCATTCGGCGGCTAGCAGGCAACGACTGCCGCACTGGGATTCGTGAAAAACTCATTAGAATACGGAAAATACGGAAATTGTACTGGCAATCGAGACGCGAGTACAATTTCCGTATTTTAACGGAATTTTCTTCGGTAAATTTTGTGAAAAAAACGGGATTTTTCTGGAATTTACGAAAAAAAATTCCGTTAAAATACGGAAATAGTACTCGCGTCTCGATTGCCAGTAGAATTTCCGTATTTCAACGGATTTTTTTTATTATTTATTTATTTATTTATTTTTTATTTTTTTTTTATTTTTTTTTTTTTTACAGTGTTTTTCTCGTGCAGAACAGAGAAAAATTGTTAAAGGTAGATTTTCGAACTAAATATTTGAAAAAGAAATGGCTCCGCTATCTACTGCTGTACATTTCAAACATTATTGAGCTTTATACGATGTTTATATGTGTACAGAAATAAAAATAGCCTAGACAAAGTTCGCCGGAGACATTTTTTTCATAGAACCTTTTATGAAATTATTATGCCCGAGAGGGTTAAGGGGCCGCTTCACTGAATCCCTCCTCCCTCCCAAATCGCGAAATTCCATGTTAACTAACACTGTAATAAAAGACAAATGTTACTTATCTTACGAATACATAGTTGAACCTCGAACAAAAATATAATTTAACATCTTCAGAGTTATCCACGATTACAAAAAATGCTCCGATATCTTTGTAAATCCTAGATACCAATAGACTTTCGAGATTTAAAGAAGCATTCATAAAAACAAAATTTCTTTTGCTTTTGCTTGTAATTTTCAGAAATGTTTCTGAGAAATTTTTACACGCGGAATATAGATATTTTGAATGCTATCAATTCTCAAATGAACATTTTCATTTTCAACAAACATACTTAACAGACAAACATGTTATATTAACAGCATTAACATTAAAATTATAATTAATATTACTTTGTTATTCTTGCATGTACTGTTAAAAAAAAAAAAAAAAAAAAAAAAAAAAAAAATTCCTGCCGGCTCGGGCCTACAGGCGGAGGTAGATTTCGATGTTAAGTACTAAATTCTCCAACAAAACTTAAATCAAGATTAGAGATAAAACCCAGTTTCTTCACAAAGAGCGAGCTGTAGGGAGCTAAACTTTTTGTGAAAATTGTAATATACACGAATACACACACACATATATATAGAATAGGTTTAAAAAATGGCTACAAAAAATTCAGAGAACCTTAAAGTGTTAAAATATGTTAATATTTCCATAGTCTGGTTTTTATCATGTTTTAATAGGTTTCTTCAAACTTACATGGACGATACATATTCACCTGCTGAGGTCCATTATATTTCCAATATGACGCAATGTACATTTTTTTTTTTTTTAATTCGTCAAACTATTTATTTTGAGTTTTCATGCTGAAATCTTGCTCTAGGAAACTTATGACGTAATATTCAATTTGTTTTCAATTTGTCAAACTATTTAATTTTACACGTGAAAATTTTGCAAAAGAAAAGTAATTGTTGTGGTGAGAATTTTATTATTTGTTTTTTTTTTTAATTGTTGGCAACTGCTATAACGAAAAACTTTTATTTTTTTCCTGTCATTGTTGTGTAAGAGCTGGTTTTATCAGAATCATGTTAAGACAGTATTCAAAATTTTGAACCCTCCCCATTTCCACCCTCTTGGGCCGATTTCGCCCATTTTCAATCCCCGCCGAGATATTAGCCATCTCAAAGTTGTTGGCGAGTTTGAAGATGATTCGTGCATAATTGCGACTTTTATCGTGCGGACAAAATTTAGTACATACATACATATATATATATATATATAAACTTTTTAGGTGGGGGTGGTTTTGGGTTCCTGGGGTCCTATAATGAAAAGTTATGAAGGAATTTTTCAAAAGTCGCACCATGGTAACGACTGCAATAGGTAGTATTTCTTACGAAATCTACCTAAAAAAAGACAAATGTTTTTAATTAATGAACGAAAATGTAAAATATCCTCTTCTTAGTTACCTTATGATGTCGAGAGAAACGTTTTTTATCATTTGAAACTTCAGAAACCAATATGTTTTCGAAATTAAAAAAACATTCATAAAAACAAACTTTCTTTGGCTTCCTTGATATTCTGAAACATTTCCGAGATCTTTATACAGCATATTAATCGATTTTCTTAAACCAGGTTATGGTTTTTTGGGATGCTATTAATTCTCAATAAAACAGTTTCAGCTGTGTAACTGAATTTATACATACAAGAATAACAATATTAATTTTAATGTTATTGTTAATGCTGTTTATTTATCACGTTGTCCATAAAACATGTTTGTTGAACGTGAAAATGTTTACTTGAGGAGAACGGATAGCACTCGAAAAACCGATATTCCGAGTAGAGAAATCTGACAGTATAAAAACTACCCGGAAACATTTCTGAAAATAAGTGGGTGGTGGCAAAAAGAAACTTTCTTTTTTATAAATGCTTTTTTTAATATAGAATATGTATTAGTTTTTTAGGTTTATAAAGATAAAAAACGCTTTCGGAATCGTTTAGTAACTCCGAAGGGATTATTGTGTATTTTCGATTATGGCTATGTTATAGTTTCCTAGATTAATAAAAATCTGTCTTTTATACAGTGTGTATTAATTCAGTTATGCAACTGAGAATGTTAACTTGACAGCATCCGAAATACCGATAATCCGGTTTAAGAAAGCTGATTAATACACTGCAAACGCTACTTGGAAACGTTTTCGAAAATTACTATATTTGTGAATGCTTCTTTAAATCTTAAATCTTCAAAAATAAAGGAAAGCTTTTTGGAATCGTGAGTAACTTAGAAGAGATCCTTATTGCAACTTAAAAAACTTAAATACATGATTTTTTATTACCTGATGGGATTATCGAAATAGTGTTTGCACCATCAGAAAGTAAACGCCAGATGCCGACGAATTTTTAAAAAACGGCTCCTTAAATTTTAAGTATTTAAAAAAATCCCTATAAACTTTTAAATTTACAGTTGATGAAATTTTATAATCTTTTTTAAAAATACTTAAGGGATAACAAATGCACTTCGTCTGCATCTAACGTCTACTTTCTGATGGTCAAAATCGTATTTTAAATGTTATATTAGGTAGTGAGTAATCGTGTATCAGTTTTTCCATAGGTTAACATGGGATTTCGTGAGGGAGGAGTTTCAGTGAAGCGGTCCTTTAAACTAAAGCATACATAGCCATTACATAAACAACTTAATTATTGCTTACTTCTGAGAATAACTTCTGGCTTTTTAGGTTCTTTTCTTCTGAGATGTTTTGGAAGTTTGTCGTTTTCTATGTGCCACTTCTTCATACAATGTGGCTCGTGCAAGCTGATGGACTTAGTTCCAAATTGGCGCCCGCAGATATAACATACCACAGTGGGAGGTCTACGTGTAGCAGCTCGAGATGAACCATGGCCTCCTATCTGAAGATATAAAGAAAAAAACACATGTTAGAAACACAGGTTAGTAAAAAAAGTAGTGAACGATACAGCAGTTTAGCTATATAATTCAGTTAAATGGTATTTCAAAGAATTTGGCTCAGGACGAACTCGTATTAAACCCCTTTTGATGATCGATTCCTATATTTCGAAGAACGCTTGAAAGAGCACAGATCAGTCTAGATTATTTTAAAATAATCACGATTAGAAAGTCGTTTTAAAGATATCTTCATAATCACAATGTCATTTGTCACCATAGTCACATAGCAAGAAGTTCGCTTTAAACTGATTTCAAAGAAGCCGCCGAATTGCGTAAATTGCGAAAAATTGTAATCTGCATGACTAATTTAATATCATTCTATAATCTTCAAAGAAAGTTTAGGTTTAATTCAAAGAGTAATTCAATTTATATGCTGTTTGATTTAAAAAAAAAAAAAACAATCTCATATTACATTTACGGAAAAGACAAATTCATAATTACTTTCTTCTGTCTTTACAAGAAGAATGTATTGGATTCATAAAAAATTTCGACTTCCGGTTTTCGATGGATTTGTACGTTTTAGAAGGTCCTGAACACGATTTGATGGTTTTTAGAAAATATCTGTCTGTCACTCTGTGACTCTGTGGGTCTGTCTGTCTGTGACAAAAATTTTGTGGCGCTCTATCTCAAGAACTAATGAACGGAATTTAATAAAACTTTAGATTCGGTTAGCCCGTGGTATAAATTAGTGATGTTTGATTTTTGGTGTAAATCGCCTAACAGGTGGCGCTGTATGCTGCATTTTTCACGATTTCTGCAATAGCGGTATCTCAAGAACTAATGCATGAATTCTCATGAAACTTCAGATTCAGTTAGTACCTGATATAAGTTGATTCTGGTTAGGTTTTGATGTAAATCGACCAACTGGTGGCACTGCTTTGTAAAATTGTTCACGATTTCCGCAATAGTTCTATCTCAAAAACTAATGCACGAATTTTCATCAAACTTCATATTTAGTTAGAAGTTGACATAGGCTGTTGCTGATTAGATTTTGGTGTAAATCACCTAACCGATGGCGATGTTATGCTACATTTTTCAGGAAGTATTAGCATATATGAGACAGAAAGCAAGTTTTTGGGATCGTCACATCAGATTAGTTTTTTTCTAGTTATCATTATCTGATCACACATATTTCACGGGTTCTATCAAAGAACTTCATTTGCTTTTGAGTAAGATCCTCATCGATACATTAAAGTTACATAAAAACATAATGACAAATTATACATAAGTTAGTATAATTTGTCATTATTTTACACTAAGGTATTATCTGAGCTGTATAATAATATGGAACGCTAATCCACCGGCCTCCTTTCTCTCTCTCGATATAAATTTATAAATTGATTATAAATTTATAAATTTATAAAATAGCGAATTTCATTCCAAATCATTCCTTTGTTTCCTTTTTTCTTTTACTTAAGGTCGGACAACGGAAATTTTTTCAGCCTTAAAAAAATTTCTCCATCAAAACTACTAAAGTTTCGTTTTAACTTACGATCATCGTCGTAAACTATAGCCTGAATAATGTTCAAAATTGTTATGTGTAAAGATAATTTCCATTATGTAAGTAAATATAAATTACTAGAATGATCAAACACTGAAAGATAAAGAAATTACAGCTTTGCCCATGTGAAATTATAAGCTAGATAATAAAAATTCTGTACAAACAAAAGGATCCATGCCATGAACATTTAAACCAACAAATAAGTATAAAAGTAAAAATAATTTTTTTGAAAAACATTCTTTTATAAGCATTCTATGTTCGTTTTGAAAATCACGACTTTAACTCATGTTTTTTCTCAAAAATTTCTGTTATAATACATTAATTTGGAGTGCGCACCGAACTCATTTTTGAAAAATTCACTGCTTTTTTAACGCTTGATATAAATTATTAAAAATTATAAAATTTTTGCTCTGTTTCTTTATTAAGATAGCACAAAAAGAAAATGAAATGAAACATTATTTAAACTATATTTTTAGGATTTCTAAATTGATTTCTCAATGTATAATCATAAATTAATTAATATTAAACTATTAATTGATAAAAAATAATTTTTAAATGTTACACTCTTCACTTTTTAACACTTTCTAACATACTTGTAAAGTGTTTATGCATTCGATTTGTCTGGCACATATCCGTTCGTCCGCGCTCTAACGCTCGTAAATATACTCAGATTGCTCTGTACTTTTAATATTTTATTGACATTTACTATAGATTTGTATCGAAAATGAAGACTGTAGCATTTATAGATCATTTACAGAGGCAGTCAAATTGTTCCATTACATTACTATCAAATGGGAAAAAATCGTTTCAAGTGCATTTTAATGATGTTGCACCATTTCAAGCATAATGAAATTGATATGGATTTATGAGTGCAATAACACATGCATTCTGTCGAAGATAGGGTGCAAAGAATTTATTATTTATTTACAATGTCACACAAAAGAATTCCATTAACATAAGGATCCACTGTGTTAAACTGCTTGCAGTGCATTTTGATTATGTTACAGTATTTCAAATATACTGAAATTGATATACATTATTGAGGTTTACTACAGCAAGATACTTCCTGTAAAAATGGCATGTTATATCACTTATTGTTAATTTACAGCGACGCACAAAAGATTTCGTATACTGTACTGTATCCGAAGTATTGTCTGTTAGTAGTAATTGTTGGAAATGCGTTTTCAGTTATAATATTCGCTTTTAAGTTTAACTAAATTTTGCATATGTACAGGGTATATATAAATGCCATAGATTATATACAGGCTACATAAAGGAATTCGTAAGCATTACTTAGTAAGAGCGTGAATTTCTTAAAGGTGGTTTTTAATTGAGCTGAACTACATTTAGCATACTAAGAGATGCTTGTATGATATAAATAAAATCATATACAAGGCCACAGAAAGAACGGGGTAAATAACCGCTTATGGACTATAATTTCTAATAGTTTTATTTCAGTAGATTTAAGCGCGTTTTTCCTAGAATTAAATTTTAACTTAACACGTGGCATGTATAAAAATCTATATGTAATATACAGGGCTGTACAAAGAATACAAGTATTTTTCCACAAATACTTTTCCAGCTGTCTCGCGCAATTGCAGAATCCTGTTTTTCAAATACATTATGCGTTTCAAAAAATCACTTAGGTATCTTGTTTACCTTATTAAACAGCGAAATAGTGTTAAAGTATTCATGGAACGTTGGAAAGTGATTCATAATCTATGTTTGACGTATGATTTATCTTTCTTGTTTATTAATAATTTATTTTCTACTTTTTAGCGTTTGAAATATTTTAGTGTTGCAGTTTCACAGCCATTTGTCATATTTTCTCGAGCGTTTATTGGCAAATCATTAAATCCATTGTTGTTTCAACTCCTATATAATTGTACGAGTTACAGAGAATATTTGGAAAGCTATCTCCTGTGACAGGCTAGCGGGAAAATGCCTTAAAAATAGTATATTAATTTATAAGTAAACTATAAAAATATTAAAATGTTGTATTCTCATAGGAAAAACACCTGTGAACGTAATTTTTATAATTGTAGCCTATCAGGAAGTGGATTAACAATCGATTACAAAACTCCATCTTTACACACAAAAACCAGGTTGAGTTAAATAAAAGATGTAATAAACACTTCTCATATCATCAATTCATTTTTGGTTTTAAAAATAACCACATGCATTAAGGATAAAAGCACAAGCGTGAAAATCCGATGTAATTGTGATACATTTGCAAATGCTGCACTCATATTCATATTATCTCCTGATAATTCATCACCCTTCATTACGGAAAATGCCTTAAAAATAGTATATTAATTTATAAGTAAACTATAAAAATATTAAAATGTTCTATTCTCATAGGAAACACACCTGTGAACGTAATTTTTTATAATTGTAGCCTATCAGGAAGTAGATTAACAATCGATTACAAAACTCCATCTTTACACACAAAAACCAGGTTGAGTTAAATAAAAGATTTAATAAACACTACTCATATCATCAATTCATTTTTGGTTTTAAAAATAACTACATGCATTAAGTATAAAAGCACAAGCGTGAAAATCCGATGTAATTGTGATACATTTGCAAATGCTGCACTCATATTCATATTATCTCCTGATAATTCATCACCCTTCATTCCGAAAAATGCCTTAAAAATAGTATATTAATTTATAAGTAAACTATAAAAATATTGAAATGTTTTATTCTCATAGGAAACACACCTGTGAACGTAATTTTTATAATTATAGCCTTCAGGAAGTGGACTAACAATCGATTACAATATTCCATCTTTACACACAAAAACCAGGTTGAGTTAAATAAAATATGTAATAAACACCACTCATATAATCAATTCATATATGGTTTTAAAAATAACCATATGCATTAAGGATAAAAGCACAAGCGTGGAAATCCGATGTAATTGTGATACATTCGATACATATGAGAAGTGTTTATTACATCTTTTGCACTCATATTCATATTGTCTCCTGATAATTCATCTATTCATCACCCTTCATTACGGAAAATGCCTTAAAAATAGTATATTAATTTATAAGTAAACTATAAAAAATATTAAAATGTTCTATTATCATAGGAAACTCACCTGTGAACGTAATTTTTTATAATTGTAGCCTATCAGGAAGTAGGTTAACAATCGATTACAAAACTCCTTCTTTACACACAAAAACCAGGTTGAGTTAAATAAAAGATTTAATAAACACTACTCATATCATCAATTTATTTTTGGTTTTAAAAATAACCATATGCATTAAGGATAAAAGCACAAGCGTGAAAATCCGATGTAGTTGTGATACATTTGCCAATGCCACACTCATATTCATATTGTCTCCTGATAGTTCATTACCCTTCATTCCGGAAAATGCCTTAAAAATAGTATATTAATTTATAAGTAAACTATAAAAATATTAAAATGCTCTATTCTCATAGGAAACTCACCTGTGAACGTAATTTTAATAATTATAGCCTATCAGGAAGTGGACTAACAATCGATTACAATATTCCATCTTTACACACAGAAACCAGGTTCAGTTAAATAAAATATGTAGTAAACACCACTCATATCATCAATTCATTTTTGGTTTTAAAAATAACCATATGCATTAAGGATAAAAGCACAAGCGTGAAAATCCGATGTAGTTGTGATACATTTGCCAATGCCACACTCATATTCATATTGTCTCCTGATAGTTCATTACCCTTCATTCCGGAAAATGCCTTAAAAATAGTATATTAATTTATAAGTAAACTATAAAAATATTAAAATGCTCTATTCTCATAGGAAACTCACCTGTGAACGTAATTTTAATAATTATAGCCTATCAGGAAGTGGACTAACAATCGATTACAATATTCCATCTTTACACACAAAAACCAGGTTCAGTTAAATAAAATATGTAGTAAACACCACTCATATCATCAATTCATTTTTGGTTTTAAAAATAACCATATGCATTAAGGATAAAAGCACAAGCGTGAAAATCCGATGTAGTTGCGATACATTTGCCAATGCCACACTCATATTCATATTGTCTCCTGATAGTTCATTACCCTTCATTCCGGAAAATGCCTTAAAAATAGTATATTAATTTATAAGTAAACTATAAAAATATTAAAATGCTCTATTCTCATAGGAAACTCACCTGTGAACGTAATTTTAATAATTATAGCCTATCAGGAAGTGGACTAACAATCGATTACAATATTCCATCTTTACACACAAAAACCAGGTTCAGTTAAATAAAATATGTAGTAAACACCACTCATATCATCAATTCATTTTTGGTTTTAAAAATAACCATATGCATTAAGGATAAAAGCACAAGCGTGAAAATCCGATGTAATTGTGATACATTTGCCAATGCCGCACTCATATTCATATTGTCTCCTGATAGTTCATTACCCTTCATTCCGGAAAATGCCTTAAAAATAGTATATTAATTTATAAGTAAACTATAAAAATATTAAAATGCTCTATTCTCATAGGAAACTCACCTGTGAACGTAATTTTAATATTATAGCCTATCAGGAAGTGGACTAACAATCGATTACAATATTCCATCTTTACACACAAAAACCAGGTTCAGTTAAATAAAATATGTAGTAAACACCACTCATATCATCAATTCATTTTTGGTTTTAAAAATAACCATATGCATTAAGGATAAAAGCACAAGCGTGAAAATCCGATGTAGTTGTGATACATTTGCCAATGCCACACTCATATTCATATTGTCTCCTGATAGTTCATTACCCTTCATTCCGGAAAATGCCTTAAAAATAGTATATTAATTTATAAGTAAACTATAAAAATATTAAAATGCTCTATTCTCATAGGAAACTCACCTGTGAACGTAATTTTAATAATTATAGCCTATCAGGAAGTGGACTAACAATCGATTACAATATTCCATCTTTACACACAAAAACCAGGTTCAGTTAAATAAAATATGTAGTAAACACCACTCATATCATCAATTCATTTTTGGTTTTAAAAATAACCATATGCATTAAGGATAAAAGCACAAGCGTGAAAATCCGATGTAGTTGTGATACATTTGCCAATGCCACACTCATATTCATATTGTCTCCTGATAGTTCATTACCCTTCATTCCGGAAAATGCCTTAAAAATAGTATATTAATTTATAAGTAAACTATAAAAATATTGAAATGTTTTATTCTCATAGGAAACACACCTGTGAACGTAATTTTTATAATTATAGCCTTCAGGAAGTGGACTAACAATCGATTACAATATTCCATCTTTACACACAAAAACCAGGTTGAGTTAAATAAAATATGTAATAAACACCACTCATATAATCAATTCATATATGGTTTTAAAAATAACCATATGCATTAAGGATAAAAGCACAAGCGTGAAAATCCGATGTAATTGTGATACATTCGATACATATGAGAAGTGTTTATTACATCTTTTGCACTCATATTCATATTGTCTCCTGATAATTCATCTATTCATCACCCTTCATTACGGAAAATGCCTTAAAAATAGTATATTAATTTATAAGTAAACTATAAAAAATATTAAAATGTTCTATTATCATAGGAAACTCACCTGTGAACGTAATTTTTATAATTGTAGCCTATCAGGAAGTAGGTTAACAATCGATTACAAAACTCCTTCTTTACACACAAAAACCAGGTTGAGTTAAATAAAAGATTTAATAAACACTACTCATATCATCAATTTATTTTTGGTTTTAAAAATAACCATATGCATTAAGGATAAAAGCACAAGCGTGAAAATCCGATGTAGTTGTGATACATTTGCCAATGCCACACTCATATTCATATTGTCTCCTGATAGTTCATTACCCTTCATTCCGGAAAATGCCTTAAAAATAGTATATTAATTTATAAGTAAACTAATATTAAAATGCTCTATTCTCATAGGAAACTCACCTGTGAACGTAATTTTAATAATTATAGCCTATCAGGAAGTGGACTAACAATCGATTACAATATTCCATCTTTACACACAAAAACCAGGTTCAGTTAAATAAAATATGTAGTAAACACCACTCATATCATCAATTCATTTTTGGTTTTAAAAATAACCATATGCATTAAGGATAAAAGCACAAGCGTGAAAATCCGATGTAGTTGTGATACATTTGCCAATGCCACACTCATATTCATATTGTCTCCTGATAGTTCATTACCCTTCATTCCGGAAAATGCCTTAAAAATAGTATATTAATTTATAAGTAAACTATAAAAATATTAAAATGCTCTATTCTCATAGGAAACTCACCTGTGAACGTAATTTTAATAATTATAGCCTATCAGGAAGTGGACTAACAATCGATTACAATATTCCATCTTTACACACAAAAACCAGGTTCAGTTAAATAAAATATGTAGTAAACACCACTCCTATCATCAATTCATTTTTGGTTTTAAAAATAACCATATGCATTAAGGATAAAAGCACAAGCGTGAAAATCCGATGTAGTTGTGATACATTTGCCAATGCCACACTCATATTCATATTGTCTCCTGATAGTTCATTACCCTTCATTCCGGAAAATGCCTTAAAAATAGTATATTAATTTATAAGTAAACTATAAAAATATTAAAATGCTCTATTCTCATAGGAAACTCACCTGTGAACGTAATTTTAATAATTATAGCCTATCAGGAAGTGGACTAACAATCGATTACAATATTCCATCTTTACACACAAAAACCAGGTTCAGTTAAATAAAATATGTAGTAAACACCACTCATATCATCAATTCATTTTTGGTTTTAAAAATAACCATATGCATTAAGGATAAAAGCACAAGCGTGAAAATCCGATGTAATTGTGATACATTTGCCAATGCCGCACTCATATTCATATTGTCTCCTGATAGTTCATTACCCTTCATTCCGGAAAATGCCTTAAAAATAGTATATTAATTTATAAGTAAACTATAAAAATATTAAAATGCTCTATTCTCATAGGAAACTCACCTGTGAACGTAATTTTAATAATTATAGCCTATCAGGAAGTGGACTAACAATCGATTACAATATTCCATCTTTACACACAAAAACCAGGTTCAGTTAAATAAAATATGTAGTAAACACCACTCATATCATCAATTCATTTTTGGTTTTAAAAATAACCATATGCATTAAGGATAAAAGCACAAGCGTGAAAATCCGATGTAGTTGTGATACATTTGCCAATGCCACACTCATATTCATATTGTCTCCTGATAGTTCATTACCCTTCATTCCGGAAAATGCCTTAAAAATAGTATATTAATTTATAAGTAAACTATAAAAATATTAAAATGCTCTATTCTCATAGGAAACTCACCTGTGAACGTAATTTTAATAATTATAGCCTATCAGGAAGTGGACTAACAATCGATTACATTATTCCATCTTTACACACAAAAACCAGGTTCAGTTAAATAAAATATGTAGTAAACACCACTCATATCATCAATTCATTTTTGGTTTTAAAAATAACCATATGCATTAAGGATAAAAGCACAAGCGTGAAAATCCGATGTAATTGTGATACATTTGCCAATGCCGCACTCATATTCATATTGTCTCCTGATAGTTCATTACCCTTCATTCCGGAAAATGCCTTAAAAATAGTATATTAATTTATAAGTAAACTATAAAAATATTAAAATGTTCTTTTCTCATAGGAAACTCACCTGTGAACGTATTTTTTATAATTATAGCCTATCAGGAAGTGGACTAACAATCGATCACAAAATTCCATCTTTACACACAAAAACCAGGTTGAGTTAAATAAAATATGTAATAAACACCACTCATATAATCAATTCATTTTTGGTTTTAAAAATAACCATATGCATTAAGGATAAAAGCACAAGCGTGAAAATCCGATGTAATTGTGATACATTTGCCAAAGCTGCACTCATATTCGTATTGTCTCCTGATAATTCATCACCCCTCATTCCAATAGCGAATGCGCTTCTTATCCACAGATTTCGCTAGTCATGGGAATAATTAATGGTAGGTGATGCGAAACTCTGATTATTTGCTTCTCCTAGTCAGTCATGATTTATCTGCACCATTAAGCTAAATAGTGTCTTTCTGCTATTTCTTTTACAGCAATGGTCAATGTTCTATAACTCTGTTGAGCTTGACTTATTGCTTTTCGTGGATAATGCGAAAAACAATATCTCAAAGATAAGATTTACAACAGAACTTTGCATGGATATTATTCGAGATTAAGAACTATGCGTAGAAAATATATCATTTCGAAATAAAAAATTATCGAAACTTTGGGTGATATCTAATCGAAAAGCGAGTGATATCTAATTATTTAACGGTGTGGTAAAAAACTATATATTCTCTTAACAGATGTATGCTGTTAGATAAAGAACGAAAAACCTCAAACATTTTTAAACTAAATGGAAAAAGTCAGTTTTATGGTTGTCTTTTCAAAAACCGAATGCATAAAAGTGTGATAAAAGCACAAGCGTAAAAATAATTTGTAATCATATGTAATGGATTTATGAATAAAAGAAGAAGGTACATGGTATAGTGTATACCTGTTGCAAGTGAAGTAACTGAGGAGGAAGTCACAAGATGGCGACTGTTTTTTTTTTTTTTTTTTTTACATTGGATCACCAGTTTCTCATTACCACCGAGTTAACTTCCAATTGAAAATTTCGCCTTTTTTAAGCGCGTTATTCATGCAAAAATTCTTTCACAAGTATGGTAAAAAAACTCTATTCGTTTTTATTGGTGGAAGTTGGCCCCGGTATTACAATCTCTTTCACTGACACTAACAGGAGGTTGTTTACGTTGTTACAATATGGCGTAAACACAGGGCCTGACTACTAACGCCAGGGTAAACTTCCGTCGGTAATAATTAAAATCTATTTTTGCAATAATTATGACATAAATTCTGCCTGAATAAGGTATTTAAATAAGGAGAAAGATTCTATTCAAATTTACTGGTGTACGTTTGCCCCATCAGTAATCAGCCGTTGCAAAACCGGTTACAGTTGAAGCTTCGCCATTTTGAGGATATGTCAATTCCTCTTTATTCATAGTTACATGCCATATTTATTATATCTGATGTCAACACCTCTTTCTCTAAGACATACAAAGCGCTTAGCAATGAAGTAGGTATCATACGAAAAGTTTTTCAAGAGGCTTTTGACAAAGTACGCTCGTTTATTCTCTCGTACACTCGTATTTCGTTAAAACACGCTGTTTAAATAAAAATTGCAGTTAATTAAAAGTTAAAGAAAAACGTAATTTCAAATATTGCAGAGGGAAATTCTCTTAAGTGTCCACCGGTTGTGAAATATTAGGCAATGCGACATTCATATTCGCTTCTTCTCCTAATTATTTAACCTTCTTCATTCCATTCGCCTTTATGAGGGCTGAGCATACCGGGTGAGCCGAAAGTTCGTTAAAACTTTAAAAACTCATAAAAAAGGAAGAAATTATGATAAAGGAGCGTGGTTTGCAAGAAAGGGAGCTAGGAGTCGTTCGGTAGCTTCATCGCCCAAGCCCTCCTTTCCCGCTTTTCGGTGTCTTTAATTTGTGTAATTTCCCTTTTAAATTTGTCCGGTTTCAATTTTTTTTTTTCAACGTTGCTTTCGCTAGAATGTCTTTTACTCGGGACGTGGCTGAAGGCGTACGAACCTTGCTTCCGCAAAAGAGTCGGACTAGAATAATAATAAGCTCGAAGTATCAGGAGTCTTTCGGTAGCTTCAAGGTAGTCGGGTTTTTTTTAGCAGAAAAAAATTAGTTAAAAAATCATATGTAGAGGGCACTGATGACCCGAAATACAATGAACAGGACAACAATAATGTCGTAGAATGGTATGGAGGTCATGTTGAACATTTGTTATTGGACGAACAAATGAATGGAGCGTGTTGTTATCCTGTTTATTGTGTTTCGGGTCGTCAACGTTCTCTACATGTGATTTTTTAACTTTTTTATTCTTAAAAAAAAAAATCCGACTACCTTGTGAGCCCTTTCCAGTGGCGGCGCTAGAAGAAACGTGGACGTCGGCGACTTCAGCTTTGCGAGGCCTCTTTCATTTTCCAGTCAGGAAGAAAATGTTAAATGAACTGAATTATACACAATAATAATTATACACTAATTTTATGAGTATACTATACAAGTATTATTGCTAACCAAATAATAAAAAAATTACATGAACAAACACAAATTAAAATAGACAAACTTTTCGGCTTTTCGCCTCACTGAATTTTTTTAAGAGTACGTCATAGTTAATACCAGTCCCGCTATTTCAGCTGCAATTGATAGTACTGATAACGCAGATAGTCTTTCTTTGCTCATCGTGCTTCTGAAGTAAGTCTTAATCAATTTTCACTTTGAGAAGCTTCTCTCAGCAGAAGCTGTACTGACTGGCACTGGGAGCATAAGTTCGAAGTCTGATAAAGTTCGAAAGGCTGTATGTCGCTATTTTCGCCTTCCCAAAACATTGTACCTAAATCATTGCAATGCTTGAGAAGATCCTCCTTGGATAAAGATTTCAAATAATTGATATTGTAAATAAAACCAAATCGTTCAAAATATTCCTCGAGCGCATTGAATCGACATTCGGAGTCGATTATTATAGCATTTGCCATTGTATAAAAAAAAAAATTAACTCTGTTACTGCATTTCAACAGATTGTATAAGTTCATCAATCTGTTCAAAACTAAACATTATTTTTTTTCTTTGCTATTCTTTTTTCTTTAAATTGAGATTCAATTTCGGAACTATTTTTTTCTACAAACAATCGAGCTTCTGGTACGCTTGTTCCAAATCCTGTTTCACGGAATTCTTGAATCCAGTCACGAAATGAACGTAAAGTATCAATAGCGACTTTCAAATTCAATTGAACCGATTGCCATAGTTTACTTATATTGTTCACACGTAGTAAAATCTCGTACCACACGTGGTAAAATCTCGTACCTCGTATTACAACATTAAAATCAATAGTTAACATTTCGTTCAAGACTGCTTCACAATCGCTAAGGCTTTCGGAATCATCAGTTTTGTTTTTTCAGGTCATTCACGCATTCGATGACATCATCAAATTCAAAAATATCGCTTTTACTGCTCCGATTCTACTTTCCCATCGTGTTTCAGACAGAGATTTTAATGTCTATTTTAACTTAGTTTTTATAAGATCCAAACACTTGATTGACTTTGTAAAGGGCATATCTATTTTATTGATGAAGTCAAAAAATGTTTTAGCTGTTGTAGAAAAGTTAGCTGCATCTATTAAAAGCAAATTCTGAAAATGGCATTCGCACGGCGTGGAGAAAGCTCGTGGATTAATATTGAATATTTTTGTGCTGACTTTTATTAATGCCGACCATATTGACGCCGTTATTATATCCCTGTCCTCGACAGTTTTGGATATCTAGATTATTTTTTTCTAGTTCCTTTAAAATTGTATTTGTTAAATACTTTTCCGTTGTTTCTGCGACGGCAATAAACCCAACAAAATGTTCTTCGACCGCTCCTGTTGAGGAATTGCAAAATCTTAATATTATTGAGATGTATAACCTTAAGTAAAACCTATCCAATAAAAAAAGAATTATCAAAATCGAATGATTATGTTTATAGAAAATGAAATTATGATTCATAAGTAATGAAATTATAATTCATAAGTATGAAAATATAAATTAATTGCAAATCACTAACCTAAAATTACGACAATAAAATGAACAAGTCGGATGTGCCATCCAAAAACTTTCTTCTATCTCATACATGTTAATACTTACTTATTTACTTCTAACTCATATATGTTAATACTTCAGAATTCGCTAGCACAGTGCCAAAATTCAATGCCAATCTTTGCCCATCATGAGGATTCTAAAGATATGAAATTCCGTGCATTAGTTCTTGAGCTATGACTATCGCTATAATCGTCTAAATCATGTAAAATGTAGCATAGCAACGCCACTTGTTGGGTGATTTACACCAAAACCTAATCAGCAACAGCTTCTGTCAACGTCTAACTGAATCTGAAGTTAGATGAAAATTCGTGCATTAGTTCTTGAGATAGAGCTATTGCGGAAATCGTGAAAAATGCAGCCTAGCAGCGCCACCTGTTGGGCGATTTACACTTAAACATAATCACCACCAATATTTATGGAGGTATACCTGAATCTGAAGTTTGATGAAAATTCGTTCATTACGTCTTGAGATAGAGCTATTGCGGAAATCATGAAAAATGTAGCATAGAAACGCCACCTGTTGGGCGATTTACACCAAAACGTAATCAGCACCAACTCATAACAAGGACTAACTGAATATGAAGTTTGATGAAAATCTGTGCATTAGTTCTTGAGGTAGAGCTAGTGCGGAAATCAGGTAAATGCAGTATAGCAGCGCCACCTATTAGGTGATATACACCAAAAACTAATCGGCACCAATTTATACCAAGGTCTAACTTAATCTAAAGTTTTGTGAAATTCCGTGCATTAGTTCTTGAGATAGAGCGCCCACAGAATTTTTGTCACATACAGACAGACTCACAGACAGACATTTTCTAAAAACATCAAATCGTGTTCAGGACCTTCTACAACGTAAAAATTCATCGAATACCGGAAGTCGAAATTTTTCACGAATCCAATACTTTCTTCTTGTAAAGATAGAAGAAAGTAAGAACGTTTTGCAGACAAATAAATATGCTAAGAAATGTATTTCGATACTGCCGTACCTTACAAATATGAAATAAATCACAAAACTATGATAAATGTATAAAAATATAATAAATTCTTTAAAATAAACAAATAATAAATTTTTCACTTAATAATGGAAATAAACATAGCCAGAAGTTCTGCGCATGCGAGACTCCGAGTTTTGTGACCGATGATTGAATTAAGCAGAAAGAATTAACGATTCGGCGATTCCCCGAGTATCGCACACGGAATCGCCTAACTTTCATAATGTTGCCAGACGACACTAAATAAATACCACAACACACGTACGGGAGTAACTACGTATAAGTAAATAACTAAATTTTTAATAACTTGAAAAACTTTTTGCGAGGCCCCCACAGGCGCGAGGCGGTCGGCAGTGGCCGACGTCGCCGACGCCTAACGCCGCCACTGGCCCTTTCTTGCAAACCGCACTCCTTTATCATAATTTCTTCCTTTTTTATGAGTTTTTAAAGTTGTAACGAACTCTTGACTCACCCGGTATAAACTGTTACCACTTGAGGGGAGAAAGGGCACTTGATATCGTAAGATATCTCTGAGGAAGGATGAGTTAGTCTTTTGATATCGTTATCATTTTTGATCCAACCAAATTTTTTTATTTTGGTAACTTTTTTTTTACATCAATATAGTCTGTTATCTTTTTGTTTTTTAGTCTATCATCAAGTTTTATGAATATTATCAAAGTAATTATTAACACCATTAAATGATTATAAAATAATTTCGTTCCAATATATTTCATATACCAATGTTCGCCATTACTATTATTCTGCCATATGCGTATAGAATTTGGTGTTAGTGAAACCAGCTTCGAAATGATACTTGCTATGTTTGCTACTAAAAAACTAGTTGGATGTGCCAATCCCAAAACTTTCTTCTATCTTATACATCTTAATATTTCAAAACCTAGTTACACATGTTAATACTTCAATATTATTAGTTCAATACTATACCAGCTTTGATTTTCATCTTAAATTTCTGCTCAAGTCAATTAAACCGGCTAAAAACGAGTTAATCTATATCATGATATTTGTTAAAATTATTAATTTTTCCTTATTCTGTCGTTATCAGCTGTTTGCGAATAGCCGGCATAGCAGGAAGCGAGTTCCCGCCGCTGCATGAGCCGCCGATGCACAATAGAACTACGAAAAATCAAGAAAAGTATACAAAAATCGCTAGCACGGAGCCCCTTTACCGCGCAATATTTCCAAATTCAAGGAGAACCTGTTGGCCAGAGCCAAAAACAAGCACAAACATTTTGGTTCAATTGTATGCATAATTTTATACGCTGTTCGATGGTACAATAATGAAAATGGCACAGAGATCGGAATTATAGCGCCCCCTTCTTTCGGAATTTTTTCAAGTTCAGGGAGGACTTGTTTGCCATAGCCAGAAACATGCACAAAAAATTTGGTTCAATTATATGGATAACTTCATCCACTTTTCGATGGTACAATAATGAAAATGGTACAGACATCGCAATTATAGTGCCCCCTTCCGGCAGAATTTTTCCAAATTCAGGGAGGACCTTCGTGACATGACCAAAAATAAACACGTAAAATTTGGTTCAATTCTATGCATAACTTCATACACTTTTCGGTGGTACAATATTTAAAATGGCACAAAAATTGTACAAAAATCGCTATTACAGCGCCCTCTACGAGCGATTTTTTTACAAATTAAGGGAGGACCTCCTTGCCATAGCCAAGAACTTAAAATTTTTTTTTGGTTCAATTCTATGCATAACTTCATACACTTTTCGATGGTGCAATATTCAAAATCGCACAAAAATCGCTATTACAGCGCCCCCTAACGGCGAATTTTTTGCAAATTCATGGAGGACCTGCTTGCCATATCCAAAAAACTTAAAATAAAAATTTGGTTTAATTCTATGCATAACTTCATACACTTTTGGACGGTGCAATATTCAAAATCGCTATTACAGCGCCCCCTAACGGCGAATTTTTTCCAAATTCAGGGAGGACCTGCTTGCCATAGCCAAAAACTTAAACTAAAAATTTGGTCCAATTCTATGCATAACTCCATACACTTTTGGATGGTACAATATTCAAAATCGCACAAAAATTGTTATATCAGCGCCCCCTACCGGCGAATTTTTTCCAAATTCCGGGAGGACCTGCTTGCCATAGCCAAAAACTTATAATAAAATTTTGGTTTAATTCTATACATAACTTCATACACTTTTTGATGGTACAATGGCGACAGACAGACGGACAGACGGACACACAGACAGACAGACATTTTCTATAAACATGTTTTTTGGAATCTCTGACCCCTAAAACATGCAAATCCGTCGAAAACCGGAAGTCGAAAAAAATTTCGATTACAATACTTTCTTCTATTGAAGATAGAAGAAAGTAATAGGAAAGAATGTTGCCCACCTGTTTTGTTTATAAGAAGTTCTGCTTACCCCCGTTCAGGGAGCAAGTGCACGAAGAAAATATTACTGTTAAAAGCATTATGTAACAAAAAGCTATTATTAAATACTTTTAAATAGTAAGTATTCCTTTAAAGTCTAATTTGGTTTAAAGTTATTTCGTGTGTTATCGTGATATTTTATTAACTTCTTCTCTTTATTTAAATCAGTAAAGTAGGCGAATAATAAATACATAACTTGATCCGTATATGATTGCAAACTTATAAAAATAAAAAACAAGAAGAAAAAAATTTTTTTAATAAAAATAATTTTTAAACAGTGATAACAATATCATTAGTGAGGGGGGGGGGGGGGTGTCAAGGAATGATAACGTATTACGAGGGTGGTTCAGTGATTATTGTCCCTAATGTATATAAAATATTTATACTGCGATAGTTGATGTGAAATATCGAAGCTTAATCTCTTAAATGCCTATATGCTCAATTTCAGAACCGTAGCTGCTATATTAACATAGTTTTGGAGGGAGGGATGAAGTTTTAAAGACCTATTTTGGGGGAGTTTTTAAGGAGGGGGGTGAGGGTGAAATGCTGGTTTGGAGCTTATGAGGCTACATTTGTGACAGTGGATGAGATGTGGCTGCATCACTATGATCCCGAGTCCGAACGACAGTAGTTACGTCTCATCCACTGCCACAAATCTAACCACATAAGCTAAAAATCACCATTTCACCCCCACTCCCCCCCCCCTTTCACTCCTCCCTCCAAAACTATCTGAATATTCTACCGTTCTGAAATTGAGCATACAGGCATCTAAGACATTAGGCTTCGATATTCCATAACAACCATCGTAGTACATATATTTTATATAAACTAGGGGCAATAATTATTGAACCACCCTCGTGTATCGTAAATTTTCCAAAATTGTCAAAATGTTGATAACGTTATATACGTGTACTGCACAGCCCCTGTGTGAATACACCCTCTTTTGCAGATTTCGCTGGTCGTGGAGATAATTAATGATCAGTAATGCGATACTTTGATTATTTGTTCCTCTCAGTCGTTCATAATTTATCCGTACCATTAAGCTGAATAGTACTTTTCCGCTAATTCCTTTTACTGAAATGCTCAATATTTTTCATCTTTGCCGACCTCGATTTATTGTTTTTCGTAAACATTGCTAAAAAGAATATCTCTAAGATAAGATTTACAACAAAAGTTTGCGTGAATGTTTTTCAAGTAACTCGGGATAAAAAATTACAAGTCGAACTAATGCCATTTAGGTATAAAAAAGGAATTAAGTTCATCGGCATTAAAAGAGTGAAAGAAACGTATATTCGTAGTTATTTAATATTTCTTCAAAATATCTTCCTATTCGTAGTTGTAGAAATTTACTGTTAACACTTAACAACAAACACACATAAAGAAACACTTTAAATATTTTAAAATTCGGTAAAATTAAAAAAAAAAAAAAAAAAAAACATGCGAAGCATTTGTATTTCATCCTTTTAATATTGTTATTTATTATTATTTGAGACAAATTAGAATATAAACTGGTATAGAACATATTATCGCTTTAAGATTAAAAAAAAAAAAAAAGACAAAGAAAAAGCAAATACTCAAATTAAAGTTGTTATATTAACTGTTTGAGTGCGGCTCCTCTTGTTATGTGCCAAAATTGCGGGAAGCGCGACAGGGCTCCTCTTGTTTATGCTAAAATAGCGAAGAGTCGATAGCGCTCCTATTTGTTGTTTCAGTTTGGTGTGCATTTAAGATGGTTGCACTAGCAAAGCGCACGATTTCTGGGTCTATCGTTGACTGACAAGTATTATATATATATACAAACAGATTCGCATTTTTGGCACATATCCTCAAGATTTGTTCCGCACTCAAATGGTTAAAACAGAATGTAAATTCGCTAAATCGGAGCGATATTTTTTCTTTCGATTGATATCTATTCTTACGTATTGATTGAAAAATATTAAGTTTTCCATTTTGTTGGTTTAGGTGGGGCTAGCAGTGTAATTAAAAGGGATATTTACATCTGAAATAATATATACGTTGTTCATTTGGAGAAGTATCGAATCTGTAGCAGCATGTCGAGCAGTAATCAAGACCAAATTTCGAATGGAACATCAACTTTCAAAAATCATTTAATTTGTTGCCTCTTATCCAACAAATTGCAAAAGATGGTGTTTGGGAAGTAATAGTAGGAGTAATGCATCTATAATAGCATGTCAAGCAGCGATCAATACAGAATTTCGACTGGAACATCGCCTTTCAAAGATCATTTTGTTTGTTGTAGCACAACTGCAAAATAGCGCCTAATGCAAACACTGGTTAGGTTGCACCACTATGCTCTTCAAGGACACATAATTGCCCTTAAAAGTTAATATTTTTTTATAATATAAAAATCTTTTGACTTTCAAATTTTTTTTCTTTTATTTCGGTAAATAAATCTTTATATTTGTGGCTCTCGGTTTTTTTAATTAAATTTCATGTTCTTAGAATGACATTGCTCGTATTTAAAGAATTGTTTTCAAATTGGATCTACGACGGTTAAATTTGAATTCAGATAGAAGCATGTTCAAGTGAGAAGACACTGATACCAGTGTATTCCCATGTAAAACTGCGTTCACTGCTGTAGGCAGACAAGGTCATCCCTGAAGAAAAAAAAAGCAACAACAGGAAATCATTCACAACCCATTCAATAATCACTTTAATAACATCCGTATATTTTAATCCTAAAATGGAGGTAAAAAAAGAGAATCTTTCTCTTATCTTTGTCGTAGACTTGCTGTTCTGATTGGCTGGTGAGTAATACCGGTACATACAATACTCACTCCTGCTTAGAGTGAATATTCACTCTTAAAAAGGAATGCGTTTTTGTACCAAATCAGCGTAATTTCCAAGATCACATTATGAAAAGTAGTTTTTGAAAATTAAGAAGTGACACACTTTGGTGCTTTTCATTATTTTACTCCATATCTACTAAAAAACAACTTTTCAAAAGTAAAATAAAAGCCAAGCAAGCAAAAAAAAAAAAAAAAGAAAAGAAAAAAGGGGAAAGTTGTGGCTGAAAAATAGTGTGATATCAAATTTCCAAGCTTATATTATGGTACTTATTTAACATTTTTTATTAAAAATTTACCATACGTAAGTCGAGTACCTAAGTATGCGTTGATAGAAAGCCTTTTCTCCTTTACTAAATACATCATAACGTGTGTCTGAAAATTAATTTTTTTTAATTATGCATGATGGGCTTGGCGGCCATCTTTCCATATTTTACACAAATTTCTAAGCACACAAGTATATTGTTAAGATCGGAAATTCGAAATTGTTGCTAAAGCAAACATTTTATGCATTTAATTTATGGAAATGAGTGCCTAAAAATTTGTGTCTTAAAATAAAGTTGAAGTAACTTCAGGTTTCATCTTATGATTCTTTTTTTTCGGAGGGGGTTAATTAATTAGTTAAAGCAGTAAAAATCAATTTGTTTTTTTGTTTTTTTCAAAATAAAAGACAATCTTAATTTATCTGTCTGTAGCCAAAACTAGAAGTTCAAAATTCTTAATAATGCAAACATATTACGAGCTTGTCTGCTTAGTAATTTGTGTAAAATATGGAAAGATGGCCGCCAAGCCCATCATGCATAATTTAAAAAAAAATTAATTTTCAGAAACACGTTATGATGTATTTAGTAAAGGAGAAAAGGCTTTCTATCAACGCATACTTAGGTACTCGACTTACGTATGGTAAATTTTTAATAAAAAATGTTAAATAAGTACCATAATATAAGCTTGGAAATTTGATATCACACTATTTTTCAGCCACAACTTTCCCCTTTTTTCTTTTCTTTTTTTTTTTTTTTTTTTTTTTTTTTTTACTTTTGAAAAGTTGTTTTTTAGTAGATATCAGTCCTTTTTTTTAGACAGATTGTATATAATTGAAATAATTCTACTCGCTAAAATTAGTCCTTGTATAGCCTTTATCAGCAGGGAACAAACACAATAGTACACATTTTGTTTACCTATCATTCATTTTTTAGAGTAATTAATAATTTAAAAGTAAGGAAAGTCAATTTCATCTTTCAAAGTATCAGTCTTTCTCAATTTATATCTCCTTAAAATTTTCTGTGAAGGATGAAAATTTAGTAAAAATCAAATAGAGTGAAAATAAAATATATATTTACAGTTAGTCTGTCAGTTAATTGTTTGTTCTAACTTTTTTTGCTGACGGTTTTGCAAAATAAATTTACCTTTACAAATACTTACGGATAATCCGAGAATGAAGCCCCGCAGGCATCTAAAGAATCGAAGATCTGTCTAAAGAAGTAAATCTAGCAATTCTAGACATGATGAGGAAACATTTTTGATAAAAAAAAATCTAAAAATTTAAATATATAAACTGTACATCTTCATTTAGATCATGTTATAAAGAAAGAAGAATAAATATGTAATTTTACTCAAGTCTGTTTATCCATACCTATTTGCATAAATGTGAGAATATAATTTCGTATAAAAATTCCCGTAAATTGATTATCTTTAATAGTCTATTATTAAAGCATCATAAACATTAGAATTAACTTTTTTCAGTTAAAAATTGCCTGAAATCTATAGTCTTATAGTTCGTCAAATTTGTTTTATGTTTTCTTTAATACCCAGACACCTTTTCTAAACTCTGACAAAAGATCACAGAAATACTGAAGTTATCCAAATACTTATATCTTTCTATCGTATTTCTTTTTCGAGGGGGGGGGGGGGGAGGGGTGAGGAAGAGAGCTTAAGAACTTCGTTTTGTTCTTAGAATTCTGAATTAATCATTGAAAAGATCTACCTACATAAGTCTTGTTGCAGAATTTTCATTAGCTAAGAGTTGCATCAACTTATACATCATGTGAATATATTAAATTACTTTTGTAAAATACTAGATGGGAGCCATTGATATTTTCAGAGCATTTGCCTACATTTTAAACTTAAGTCATTTACAACTATTCATTCATTTTCTATACGAATTAAAGAAGTCGTTGTTTCCATGGCAACTGTACCTTTCACTATTGCTTGTTTGTTTGTTTGTTTTATTGAACACATATATATCAGATCACATGGGGATCACGGCGGGATTTGAACCCGCCCCCACCTACGCTCTCAAGCGGTTAGCGGCGTGCTGTCTTATCCACTCAGCCACGGTGGGCAACAATTGCTTTCTCTAATACCCAGATACTCAAATTTAACCAGCCGCGCTTATAATTATGCTCATAACAGAGTACATTTATATGTAAGAGTGGTGACATATGCACAAGTCGTGTACTCATATTCAAGTTTTTGTCCAAAGTACAGTAACTCAGTTTTCAGTAATAGACGTGGAAGATTTCGATTAAACTAACCAGAAAAGTTAAAAAACATTGGCTTTCTGATTTGATTTTATTCAAAATCGTCTCAACCAACCAAAGTTAATGTCCGGGATCCAGATAAATTTTTCTCTGTTAGTAAAATTAGATTGACCAATCAGTAGCCTCCATCCTTGCAGGCTTTTCGGTGTTTACTGCAAACATAAAAAAGTTTTCAAAAATGCAGGCTTCTGATTGATCAATCTCATCTCGCTAATAGCGTAAAATCTATCTTGATCCCGGCCTATTCAACGCCCTTTAAATATTCGAGAAAGCCTTGACACGCGTCAAGAAAATATCACACAAAGCCGGCAAAACAAAGAAGAAAAATCATTCATTGGCTCGTTCATATCCACGAGCCAATGAATGATTTTGTTCCTTTGCTTTGCCTGCTTTGTGTGATGTTTTCGTGACGCTTGTCAAGACTCTTAAATATCTAGGGGTGTTGGTTTATTTCACCATCATGAAGATATGAAAGGAGAGGAGCAGACACGTCAATCTTCCCGTGTGAAGAACTACATACCAAAAAAAAAACGAGTTCTTTCCCGCTCTTCTGCCCTTTTCTCTCTTGATTTTGACCGATAGCAGCCCATTAACAGTCTCCAGTGCAAGATGCCGCTATATATGGCGGACGCAAAAGGGAGTGTGTTAGCGTGACCACTAACATAATAGGCCAGTTCATGACGTTTAAAAGTCACACGGAGTTGGATCATCTTTACACGATCATTAGTACAAAGCGGTGCGCCAATTTTTTTGTTTCCATTGCCGTGTACAGATAATCAACTCCGTGTGACGTGATGAGCTGGCCACACTTTAGGAACAGATTCAAATGACGTCATCTATATCTATTTCGAGGCAAACGAAAAAGACAGGCTACCGCGGTGCTACAGCGTCTAGAATATATAGTGTGGAAATCCAATCAGTCGATCACAGCGATATCTGCAGGATATTTCCCAAAACTCCAAGACAATTTGGTCTAGACGCTGTATTTTTTTTTTTTTTTTTTTTTTTTTTTAACATACATCTGACCTGTGTGCTTGGCGTCAAACCCGCTGTAATAATACCATGTTTACTTTGAAATTTGAAAATATATCGCAGATGTCGCTGCGATCATCTCCCTGGATTTCAGCGTCAGTGCAGATTTAAGGGATGCACTTCTTAGCGGTTCTTGGATAGCAAATTTCCACATTATGTATTCTAGACGCTGTAGCGGTGCATTACACATGTCTCTTTCTTCTTTAAAAAAATATCCTGCAGATGTCGATGCAAATGACTGTTTGGAATTCGACATCGTTGTACATTTAAATGATTCAATATTTCCGCGCTTTTTTAAGTATTGAGTCTACAACATATAATCTAGACGCTATAACGGAGCTATAGTTTCTAGAAGATATAGTTTTAAAATCGGCTTATTAAAAAGGTGCTAAAAAATTGTATCCCATAAATGTTGAACGAGGCTGAACGACGAATGTCGATTACAGCGACATATGGTAATTCCAACGTAACTATTTAAAAAGAAAGCGTTTCGCTCAGAGAAGGTCTAGAAAATGTTGCTCCTATCGACATTTGTCATTCAGTGTTTTTCAATATTTATGGGATTCAATTTTTAGCACTTTTTTAAAGCATTACTGGAATAGCCGGTTTCCACACTATGACCGTGATCTAGGTAGATTTTTCTCTGTTATCGTAATGAGATTGACCCCACCAGTGGCTGAGAGGTTCTGCTCTCGAAGCTGGTAAGCGGGAGGTGCTGGGTTCGAACCCAATCGCGCCCGTTGGCCTAACCGTTTCGGAGTCTTCGTGGTTTTCTTCGAAATCGTGGATTCCCTGCACTAACACTCTAAAGCGAAAGCTGAGTTCCCGAGGTGGTCATCGTGGTCATCGCTGCGTAAATACGGGTTAGGTTCCCTTAGAAAGACCCCCCACGAAGGGCACTCTTCCCCCAGGGCCTATATCCCACGTGTTGATAATCGGCCGTCATAAACACAAACCAAACAAACAAACCGTAACGAGATTGACCAATCAGAAGCCAGAATTTTTGCTAACTTTTCACTGTTTGCAAAAATGTACCTGGATCCCGGCCTATATTTCTAGCCGCTATAACTGAGCTCAGGAATAGTACAGAAAGCAAACTCCGTATTTTGATGCATTAAGGCCGGGATCTAATTAGGAACAAGTGTGTCTCTATAACGATGTAGCGACATACGGCCAATAAATGTTTATTGGTAAAAGTGATAAAAACAAATCGTTAAAGTTCTTTGTGAGCATGCCATTATCGTCAGGCTAATGCATGTTGAATTATTTCCCTAGTCTAATAGAGATCGTCCATGCGCGTATCTTCTAATGGAGGATATTCCAAATATGGGTTCGAGGCTGAAAAAGTCACTTGGTACCGGTAATTTACCCAAAGAATTTCTAACTGACAAGAAGGGAATCAGGAAACTACACTGTTAAAAATATCGTGAAAAATTACCTCTGTTCTTAAAGGTTCTCTATTTTCAGACCAATGAGAACGCTATATAAACGCCTATGAAGCGTTCTCATTGGTCATAATACAGATAGCCTTTAAAAACAGAGGTAATTTTTCACGATATTTTTAACAGTGTACTACTGCTTTCTCCCATGAACTGTTTCATTGGCTAGCGGGGATTTACATTACGTAGACGGAGCCTTCCCTTCTTTACGCTAGACATTCTTGCCTTGACCATGTGATCATAACGTAGATTGAATAGCCTCTATTCAAGAAAGCGGATTGCCGTACTTTCGACAAAAACTTGAAATGAGCATGCCTCCTGTGCATGTATCACCACTCTTATGTATAAAGGCTCTCTGTTATGGTGTTGTTTCTAATACAGCGCCTAGAATACCTAGTGTGGAAATATGCTATCCAAACAGTTCTAAAAATTTGTATCCCTTAAATGTACGACGATACTGCTAAAATTTCAAGTGTCGATCGCAGCGACATCTGCGGGATTTTCGTATTAATATTATTACATTGTATAGACTAGCAATTTCTTGCAGTTGTAGAAAATATCCTGCAGATGTCGCTGCGATCTGCATATTGCAGCAGTATCATTGCACATTTAAGGGATACAATATTTTAGCGCTTTTTTAAGTATTACAGGGTTAGCCGATTTCAGCACTATATATTCTAGGTGCTATAGTTTCTGAGCGCTGTTGGTTAAATTTCGATATTTGTGTTTTAGAGTGAGCAATAGAGAAAAGTACTAAAACTATTGAAACAACAACTTCTTTAATATTGAAATGTATAGCAAAGGAGTTCAGAATCAATGCCTTAAGTAGTTTCGAATATGCACTGTTGTTATGACATGAATACCCTTCCTGGATGTGGAAATGCAAAATTGTGTTCAACATAATTGGCCGCAATCTAGATAGATTTTTCGCTGTTAGCGAAACGAGATTCATAAATCAGAAGCTTGCACTTTTGCGAACTTTTCGCTGTTTGCAGCAATGCAGGCTATTGATTGGTGAATCTCGTTTCGCTAACAGCGAAAAATCTATCTGGATCCCGGCCTAGATTTCTGTAAACATCGCACTTCATCCATGGCACTAAGAGAATGACTCAAAACTTTTATAACACAGGCCGGGATCCAGAAACCTCAAAAATTCTCAAACATTCTGTCTTCTGATTGGTCAAACTCATTTCGCTAACAGCGAAAAATCTATCTGGATCTCGGCCATAGTTTTCTTCGATGAAATCAATGCAAAAGGATAATATAAAAGAATAGTGTAAGACTTCTAAAATGGTTTGGCGGGTTTATCGCTATTTGGCATAATTTATAAACTTTAGAATTAATTAACAGTTTTTCGCTAATTAAGATTAGAAAATTTGTGTTTTTAAAGCTGAATTTTATAAAAGCACGTAGATTGAGTAAATATCTGTCCAAAAATGCAATCCTTACCTTTTTATGTCCATTATTTAAGTCTCTACCTCGATTGAAGCATAAGGTGTGACGAAGAAAATAAGTTTGTCATTTTCAGTATCTCGATGTTATTTTAAAAAATCTATATCTCTGTTTATAATTAATTTGTGAGGATGCATTTGGTCTCAAATTGAAGATCTTTTCCATTAGGTCCTTCTGGTTTTGGTTTTATTTTTCTGCGATGATTGGTTCTTTTGATATGGAAAATTTTACGCTGGCATGTTTGGTCGATTTAACATGGAGAAGCTGTCTTCAGTATAATAAGCAGTTACGGTGTCTTGCGTTTTATTCTTGGCGTTTGTTTGTTTGGCGAGGTTAGCATTTTTTTTTTCAGCTTGGCTTGGCAGAACGACCGTCCTGCTTGATGGTTTAAAGTTGAACGGAAATTTTTTAAAGTGCAAAATACCAGGCTTTCACTCTTGTCAGCGGAGTGACATATGTCACTCTCGACAACGGAGTGACATATTTCACTCTCGACAATGGAGTGACATATTTCACTCTCGACAATGGAGTTAAATATTTCACTCCTTTCTAGGGAGTGGAGAATTCTACTCTTTAAAGAGTGTATTTTTATAAAATTCACTCCAAAAAGAGTGAAAATGCCTGTCACTCCTTAAAAGAGTGAACTTTTCACTCCTCTCAATTTTAGAGTGTTCAAACAGGACCCTTCACTTTTCACCTTCAAATAGGACCCTTCACAAAACTTTTCCACCTCCAAACTGAACTTTTTGCAAATTTAATTATTTAGGAGTAAAATCAGACCTGGCATTTTTATACATGATGAAAATATATGCATATATCTTCTTTAAAATGTAGAAACAAGAACCTGAATATAAGGATTATTTCAAATTCAAAAAATTGTGACTAGATTTTTCACAAATATAAAAACAGGACCCAGTGTGAAATGTCTGGACAGAACCCTGAAGCGTGAATTATAACTCTATACATATACTTCCATATCAATGTATCCCATAAATAGATCCTTTTCATGCGAAGGCCACATAACAAATGTAAAATCGATCCTTTAAATAAAATTCTTACCTCATCAAAAAATAGGAGTTACGATTAAAAAATATTAACGTGAATTTCTTCTTAAAAACTAATTACAACGTCTTACAAACATACCTTCTTTTGTACAACGGGAGTCAAGTATGGTGAATTTCTGGCTTGAAATTGATTCGTAGGTATAGTTTTATCAATAGCTGCCTTACGAAAATTTCGGCAACCTGAAGTTTGGGCCGACTGAGGGAGATTATTCGACTTTCTTTTAACCTTCTCCAAGTGAACCTAAATCATAAGTGATTTTTTTTTTTTACTTTATATTTTTTACTGTTTATTTAAAGGTATGTATCTACTTAGGTATTTATTAATATTCATATTCGAAAAAATTATCGTTGCAAACCGAATATTAATAAATAGCAAAATAAATATAAATGGCTATTGCTCTCAAGTAATTTCGTGATACAATTAGGTTACTTGCCATTATTCTAAATGCAAAAATTTCATAATGCTTATAAATAAAAATATAAATAAAGGAAAAATTAATGAATACGCTGTTAAAAATTATTGTGTAAAAGATTTCACTAACAACTACCAGCAAATATGTCATGCATCAGAAATACATTAAATACATCTTTGAAATACTACATTCTAAATATTGGTTAACTTTCATAAGAATATAAAATATTGTAATTATTAAGAGGCTACTTGGCGCAGAATGATATAAATTTAAAAAAGCAATGTTAAAAACGCCAGAATCAGCAAAAATTCCGCAGACTAGTTTCGGTAGCGTTTAGCGTACCGTTATTCTTTGCACTGAGGATGGTAGGCTAAACGCTACCGAAAGTAGTCTGCGGAATTTTCGCTTATTCTGGCGTTTTTAACGTGTCTTTTTAAATTTATATAAAATAGTGTCTCTAATATTCGTGTTTCTACACAATTTTAAATAATGTTGTGATAGTACAATAGTACAAGTGTGTACAATAGTAGATAGTGTAAATTGTACAAGTTAAATATGATTGGTTGGTTATGTTTTACTGTCGCCAATAACATATGCTGTGCGAAATATGAGTCACATTATTTAGAATGGCGTTGCAAGTTAAATAAATTTAAATAAATATAAATTATGTGAAACTTGTCAATTTGTTTCTCGTTTTTCTCCTATGAAAAGGCGCCACACACTTAAAGCTATGCGCCAGTTTTTTGTGTATTTTTTCTAATGCATGTTTCTTCAACGATATCACTAACTGAAAAATAACCAATTACATTTATTAACGAAGAAAAAAATAACATTCTATAAAAATACAAAGATTAATAAACCGATGATGATCACTAAATATTCGATGTAAGTGAATTTCACAAATATTCGTAAATACAAATGCTATCACTATGCCAACAAAGAGAATTTTCCAGTTAAAAAAAAAAAAAAGAAAGAAAAAGAAAAAAAAAGAAATTGTTTTTATCTATCTCCCTCAGTCACTTAGCAACGGCAATACTAAAAGCTTATCCACTTTTCGACACTTAATGTAAATATCTGCGGCTACTGTGTTGTCTGTCGCTTTCCCACTGACCTACAAACGAAGCACGTGCCGTAATGTCACATGAAAATTAGAAAAAAAAAGAGGTATATTGAATTAAGGTAATTAATTGGATACGTGTAGCCGAAAGAAAAAGAATTTCAATATCGTATTTTTCCGAATTTTACTCAATGATTAAAAATAAATTGTTTTAATATGTGAATAGTGAAAAGAGTCTTTTTTATAGAATTTGATCAAACAATTTTCTGGTATTATTTTCAGTTGCTCACGTTGGTTTTGGTTTTCAAATATCTCAGTTTTTGAAACAGCTTATAAAAATACCTACTAAATATTTAGGAACTGACTTCGAGATTTGTTCATTAAACAATGCTATTTATCTATTTCAAAATTTTCTTAGTGTAAATAACAAATAACATTTCTTTAAATAATATTTTTATGTAAGAAGTATTGATAAGTTTTTGAACATTTTGAATACGAAATTAACATTAACAAAAATATGCTAAGAACAAAAAAGAAAAACCATGCGTCATGCGTAGATTATGAAACACTTTCCAACGCTTCCAGAATATAGGTAAGGGTCAATCCATTTCAAGTGGTCCAGAAAATCATTTATTCGTTGCTTGACCATTTTTAAAACATCCGAATTTTTTTGTACAACAACCCTAACATGATGGAAGCTCAAAATGGCTGTTATTTTAATTTTATTAATTTTTGTTTGTGCATGGCGGCCGTCTTTGTTTCATCGTCTGCAGCAATTTTCTCTCAAGAAGGGTTTACGGAACTGTAAATAATTCATCCTTTATTTCTCCAATTCAAGTGCGGATTAAAACAATTTGTACAGAATACATTGGGCTAAAAATTTGGTAATAGAGTAGTTTCTGAAAATAAATCCTTATTGGTAAAACTCAAGCATAAAATTTCAGTTTTTTTCCAAAAATTGTCCGTTTACAAAAGGAAATTTTTCTAGCAAGGAAAACTGTCAACATGACATAATTTGCTTTTACAAATAGGCCGAAAGTACTTGTACTCACATGCCAAGTTCCAGATCTGGGACTTGTTTTCTCTTCGCTATAAAAATTGCCAAATTTTTCAAAAATGTCAAAAATCGCAAATTTGAGGCTTTGATATCTCTGGTGGGGCACGAGATAAAAATTTGAAGTTCTGGTTTCTGACAGTATTGTATAGTAGTGTTATGCACAAGAAATTTGAGGATGGAGATTTGACTGCAAGATGAGATTTGGCAAGGGCAACATGTCAAAACAATACTGCCAAACTATTGTTTTGCTGTAGTCACAGCTAAGTATTTATCTCAGAGTGTCACTTAAATTTATGTTTTTGATTATCTTTAAATAATAGTAACAGAAAATAAAACCCTTTGCAAAGTTTAGCAATTAAGTAAAAAAATAATTAGGCCTAAGGCCATACATTTTGTATGGTTTCAGTAATTTTTGTTGTAAGTAATTTTAGTAACTAAAAAAAACTTCAGCACTTTTACATAAAGAAAAAAAAATTTTTATACAAGACCTGAGACAAAAACAGAATAGAGAAAGAGAAAAGCTGTTAATGTTGTCATACTTGTTCAGACATGATCAAACGTGCTAAAACACTTTCTTGCTTGTTGGTTTAAAAATAAAAATTTTGATCTTTCTCAAAATTTTATTTATAGGAACCAAGTCTTGTCATCTCTTGATAACTCGATTGAAGATCTTGGCGCTGCTGGCTCATAGAAATAAACTTTGAAATCACTATGTGCAAGTCTCACTTCATTAATAATTCCTAGATTACTCCTTATGCAAAAATGCCATTTTTCTGCATTATAAATTTTGAAAGGGCTTTGGATAACTTTACTTTCTGAAAATTACTTGAGGCTGATGCATGGTAACATTGCATAATGTTTCAGTTACAAGAACATACTTGTGGTAGGAACAAGTTTCAGGGACTGGAAAGCAGCATTAAAATTGTAGTTTTTAAACCAACAAGCAGGAATGTGTTTAGACACGTTTGATCATGTCTCAATAAGTATGCCAACATTAACAGCTTTTCTCTTTCCCTATTCTGTTTTTGTCTCAGGTCTTGTATAAAAATATTTCTTTTCTTTATGTAAAAGTGCTGAGGTTTCTTTTAGTTACTAAAATTACAAAAAATATTACTGAAACCGTACAAAATATATGGTCTTAGGCATAATTATTTTGTAAATTAATTGCTAAGCTTTTCAAAGGGCTTTATTTTCTGTTACTATTATTTAAAAATAATCAAAAAAATAAATTTAAATGACACTCTGAGATAAATACTTGCCTGTGTGTACAACAAAACAATAGTTTGGCAGTACTGTTTTGAAATGTTGCCCTTGTCATATCTCAGTTTGTAGTCAAATCTCCATCCTGAAATTTCTTGTGCATAACACTACCATACAATACTCTCAGAAACAAGAACTTCAGATTTTTATCTCGTGCCGCACAAGAGATATTAAAGCCTTAAAAGTGCGATTTTTGACATTTTTGAAAAAATTGGGATTTTTTTAGCGAAGTTAAAGCACGTCCCAGATCTGAAACTTAGCGTGTGAGTACAAGTACTTTCAGCCTATTTGTAAAACAAAATTTTGTCATGTTCACAGTTTTCCTTGCTAGAAAAATTTCCTCGTATAAATGGACAAATTTTGGAAAAAAAATGAAACCTTTTGCTTAAATTTCACCAATAAGCAGTTAGTTTATTATCAAATTTTTAGCCCAATGTATTCTTAACAAATTGCTTTAATCCGCACTTGAGTTTGAGAAATAAACGATCAATTATATACAATTCCGTAAACCCTTTATGTGGGAAAATTGCTGCAGACGATGAAACAAAGATGGCCGCTATGCACAAACAAAAATTAATAAAACTAAAATAACAGCCATTTTGAACTTCCATCATGTTAGGGCTGTTGTGCAAAAAATTTCAGATTTTTTAAAAATGGTCGAGCAACCAGTGCTGGACCACTTGAAATGGATTGACCCGTAAACAAAACTTCGCCGTATAATAAGGTGAAAATGATGCCTAAGTAAACAATTTAGTAAACGCATAACACATTTAAAAAACAGATTTCAACAATTACTGTACAAAGCCGAAATTGTACTCTAATTCTTTTATCTCTGCATATGATCTAGAAATTAGTATATATTCTACATAGTACAGTATGCTAAAATTTAGTTTAGTTCGAAAGCACATAATACAAACTTCACCTTTAGCAATTTGTACCAGTAGACGGAAACGTATGTGAATTCTTTCGTTATTTATATGCCGCAAACATTTCTTAGTATACTAAATGTAGCTGAGCGTGAAAATACAAAACTCAAATTAAAAAAAAAACAACTTTAAGCGATTCATGCTCACTCTCAGTAATGCTTATAAATTATTTTGTATAGCCCTGTATATGGTCTATAGAATTTATATACATCACGCTGTGTGCAAAAAATCAGCTAAGCTTAAAACGCATATCATAGCTGAAAACGCAATTTCAGTAATCATCTCTAATAGACAGTATTTCGGATACAGTGTTATATCAGATACCTTTTATGTGTCCTTGTAAATGAACGTTAGATGTGATGGACATCATTGTCCACAGCAAACATATGTTAGTAAACCATACTCAGGTACATCAATTTCATGATGTTTGATATAGTTTAACATTCTTAAAGTACGCTGCTAAAAGTTTTTCCCCCCATAGGCCGAATAAAACCGATCTCTTTTGTGTGACCATGTAAATGATTGTTAAATATGCATATTCTGCAGAAAGTATGCTTTAGGACACCTCAGAAATTCATATCAATTTCATTGACTTTGTGACAGAGTAACAATACTAAAATACGCCGCAAACAATTTTTCTTCTATAATATAACGGAATACTTTTGAGTTCCACTATACGCGTACTGTAAGCGTTAAACATAACGTATTTTATAGTAACCATCTTCCAGTGCACTTTAATAATGTACATAAATTTAATTATGTTTAAGATTGTGTAGCAGCGAAACAGCACCGAAAACTGGCGATATGCAGCAATTAAAATAATAAAACTTTGTAAAAAATCATAAAAAAATAAAAACAAAACATAGGACGCGTTTCGAGCTAAAAATATTAACAGCTCGTCATAAGCTAAAGTAAACACGTATCCGTAAGGGGACAAGGTCAAACATGAACTGAAAGTTAGAGAGTAGAGCTTGCAAAGAATGCGACAGATGGCTCTAGCTGAAAGGAGCACATGCAGAAGACGAAAGTTTTGCCAAAATGATAGAAGAGACATTGGTAAAGAAAAAATGGAAATAAAAGAAATAAACAAAATAAAATAAAAAGAGTAAATTAAAAAATATATAAATATAAATAATAATAATAAAGAAAGAAATATAAAAGAATAAAGCAAGAAAAAACAAAAGAACCCCTTTTTTTAACAAAATAAAAAGAAAATAAACAAGAGAAGAGGGAAAAGAATTACAAAAGTAATTTCCACGTTGGAGAGAGGAAAGGAGATGATCAGAGATCATTGACAAGATTATCAGAATTTTTAGAAATAAAATATGCTTCATGAAAATCCAAGTGAGAGGGAGAGGCAGGGGAAGAAATAATTTTGGCCATGGAGAAATTGAAACAATGACTGGAAGTCCAACAGTGAGAAGCAATCGAATATTTAGAGATTTCTAGATTTGCAATATACCTCTGATGCTCGCCTAATCTGAATTTTAAAGCTCTCTTTGTTTGACCAATATAATATAAATTGCAAGAGCAAGGAATAAATTCTGCTGGGAATTCAGTCTTTCTTAATGATAACACCAAACGTTTAGTCATCCCTTCTATTGCTAATTGTGCTTGTTTCTATGCTCTTCCTAAGATGCATAAACCTACTCTTTCCTTTCGCCCTATCGTTTCCAATATCGGTACTGTTTCCTATAAACTTGCCCAGTTCCTTTTTAAGTTACTCGCTCCTTTATCTTCCACTAACTTTCACACCGTGAAAAACTCTTTTGATTTAGTTGATAAAATTAAACGCCTTTCTCCTTGCAATTATATAATGGTTTCCTTAGATGTTAAATCCCTTTTCACTAACGTGCCTGTTCAAGGGACAATTGATTGTTTGGAAATAAAGCTGCGCGAATTTCATTACTCTTCCATTGAGATAGGTGAAATTCTGCATTTAGTTAGTATCTGTGTCAGGCAAACCGTCTTCCAGTTTAATAATTCTTTTTATTCTCAAACTCAAGGTTTGGCCATGAGTAATCCACTGTCTCCTCTTTTATGTGATATTTATATGCATTTTATTGAAGAAAAACTCTTCAATTTATATAAATTTCCTTTCTGGTTTAGGTATGTTGATTATACTTTCATTTTAATTTCCTCTGACCTGGATCTTTCTGATCTCCTTTCTCTTGTTAATTCTGTTGATCCTTGTATTCAATTTACTCTCGAAGTCGAAGAGAACAATTCTCATCCTTTCCTTGACGTCTTGGTTTCGAAACACCCAGATCGGTTTTCTACCTCTGTTTATGGAAAACCTTTCGCTGTATCTCTTCCTCCTCATGCTCTTTCAAATCATCCTCCTCAACAAAATGTGGCGTCCTTTTATACTTTTGTTTTTAGGGCGTTACCCATTTGTTCTGACTCTTCTACTCTGAATAATGAAATTAATTATCTCAAATCTCTTGCCTTTGCTCGTGGTTATAATTCCTCTTTGATTGATAAGGCTCTGTATAAATTTAATAAGCCTAAACGTCCTTTTTCTGATTCAAATAATCCTCCTAATTTTAACTCTATAGTTCTGCCCTTTTATTATCTTCTCTCTTTTAAAATTGCTAAAATCCTTTCTCGTTTTAATTTTAAAGTTATCTTCAAACCTATGAATAAAATTAAATTCTCTTCTCAATAATATTCTATTCCTACTGAGAACCGGTGGGGTGTTTATTTTATATCTTGCTCTTGCATTTAGGTTATATTGGTCAAACAAAGAGATCTTTAAAATTTAGATTAGGCGAGCATCAAAGGTATATTGCAACTCAAGAAATCTCTAAATCTTCGATTTCTTCTCACTGTTGGACTTCCAGTCATTGTTTCAATTTCTCCATGGCCAAAATTATTTCTTCCCCTGCCTCTTCCTCTCACGTGGATTTTCATGAAGCATATTTTATTTCTAAAAATTCTGATAATCTTGTCAATTATGTCTCATCATCTCTTTTCCTCTCTTCAGCATGGAAATTACTTTTGTAATTCTTTTCCCTCTTTTCTTGCTTCTTTTCTTTTTATTTTATTTTAAAAATAGGTTGTTTTGGTTTTTTTGTTGCTTTATTCTTTTATATTTCTTTATTTATTATTATTACTTATATTTATATATTTTTTAATTTACTCCTTTTACTTTATTTTGTTTATTTCTTTTATTCCCATTTTTTTCCTATCAATTTCTCTTCTATCATTTTGGTAACACTTGCGTCTTCTGCATGTGCTCCTTTCAGCTAGCGCCATCTGTCGCATTCTTTGCAAGCTCTACTTTCTACCTTTCAGTTCATTTTTTACCTTCTCCCCTTACGGACACGCGTTTACTTTAGCTGATGACGAGCTGTTAATATTTTTAGCTTCCTATGTTTTGTTCTTATTTTATGGTGATTTTTTACAAAGTTTTATTATTTTAATTATTGTGTAACACTATTAAAATATACCCCCAAACGATTTTCCCCATAGACCAAAATGTAACGGAGTTCTTTTGAGTACCCCTGTAAATTAAATATCGATGCTACACACTTCATTTTCAGTACCGAACATCAAGAATGTAGTCAGTGAAATATTTTGTAGGGGGATTTGATCATGATTTGATCATTATCTCATTTTGTATTTTTTATTTTTAACCGAGTTATTTTCTTCTGATGGACTGATGGCTTCTAATATTAAGAAACAGCCATTATAAATGAAGTGTTAGGTGAAGATGAAAGAGCAGTCGGAAAAAGTTAGAACTCTGATTATCTGGTCAGAATGGAAAAAAATGGCCATAATTTCCCCTCCCCCATTCAGACGAGAAAATCAGTGTTCTAACTTTTTACGACTGCTGCTTCATCTTTAACTTACACTTCATTTTAATGGCAGTTTCATAATAATGGAATCCATCAGTCCATCAGAAGAAAATGATCCATTTTAAAAGTATAAGTTCGATTGAAAAAAACTATTTAATTCTTTGAGCAGAAAGAAGAGGCTACACCTACATTTTTCATGACACTAATAGAATCACATATCTGCCAATTTGTACGGTTTTGTTACCTCTAAAATTTAATACAAATTTTTGCTCTATTTAATCATTGACAATTATTAGAGTTCGGCGGTTGAATTAGGCAAAATTTACTAGTAAGTTTTAGTGGTAAGAAAAATAATCTTAAAAATTGGTAGCTATGTGGTAGCGTAATGCTGCAGCAAAAAAAAAAAAAAAAAAAAAAAAATGCAATTTAACAAATTACAACGACCATTTGGAAAATGATTTTTTCAAAGACTAAAATTTAAGACATAAAAAATCGCACGGAGTTGATCCTACATTCCGTACGCCATGAATTAAACATTAATAGTGTTAATACATGTAAAAATTGCAAGCGACGGAAATCGCCTGCGACTCGTACGTATTATCCACCTGAATCTTATATATTATCCAAGCATTTCATTGGCTGTTCGGGAAAAGGCTTTTCCATCGTCAGATTTCCAAGAAATCTGACGGCCAATTTTAAATGAAATTTTATTCTTAAACTTGTAAACATCCCACAATATTACTTTTTGCACCGTCGTATAGAGAAAGAAATGTACTTTTAAATGCAATTTGTTTGAAAGCTGTATCTTAATTTGTTTCTGAGTTATTTTTTTTTTTTGTAGTTTTTATTACTTTTTTGTCATAGTTGCAACAGCTCTCTGTTGAAAGTAAAGGGAAATACCTATTACTGTATATACCAATCAGAAGACGAATAAAATGCGGATTAAACCAATAAAAACCTTCAGATATGCTTTTGATTTCCCATCCTGACGAGAACAATAACCATTTTTCCAAATGGTTAAAAAAAAAAAAACTGCAGCAAAATTGACATTTAGCAAACAAAAAACTATCAAGCACATTTTCAAATAAATAATTTCATTCCCCTTTTTTTCTTAAAAGTAACAGAAATGTACATCAAGGAAATGTTGCTAGTACCATAAAAATGAATTAATGAAGTGAAAATTTATATTTCATCGCCTTAGTTGGTGACGATTTGTGTACATCCGGTTTATCCGAGTTTTTTGCTTATCCGAGGTGAACTTCATCCATATTAACTCGTATAACCGAGACTCTAGTGCAATTGATTTTCGAATCTTGACTGTGTTGAGTGATAGTTAATGGCATATTTATAGTCATCTTGACAGAAATTTCAAAGGGGAATCAAACCTTGTGATCCCCCCCATTAGCTACGGCCTTGCCAAATATGCCATGGCAAACCTATCCATTCTCCGACTAAATTTTCTGTTTGTTATTGCAGACCCACATTCCCAAATTTGGGAATACCCGCTACAGGCGACTAGACGTCGACATACGCAAATCCTCTCTGATTGATCTGAAAACTGGACCATTTCTTTAAAAAATAATCATCAGCGCGGATGTTTGTTTAATGCCCACACATTTATCTTTTTTTCGTTTCTACATATTATTATGTACATTTATTTAAAAAAAAATTCAATTTCTAGAAACAAAATAAAGCAAAAATACGTTAATTTAAACGTAATTGGTAATCTGCTGGGTTAAGCCCGGGTTGTATCCTCTGGTATATTATAAAGCAGAAACGTGTCAATGAGTCACTCTGATGTCATATTGACGATGGCAATGACTTGATCAATAAATTTTGCTTTTACTGCAAGTTTATTTTTTACTTCTAAACACAGCACGATTTCAATTTTTGCACCGTTAAATAGATTTAAAAAAAAAATTTACTTTCAAATCCCATTTGCTTGAAAAATGTTTTTCAAAAGAAAATTATGTTTTGTAACCAGGAAAACCCTGATTGGATCCCTTGATTTTATGAAAATTCAGCACGGGGTATATTGCAAATATTTATTCAGTTCTTTTACTCAATCAGAGGGTTGGGTTGATTTTTGACGGCCAATTATCTACACGAGGGATATAGGCCCGGGGGGAGTGCCCGCCGTGGGGGTCTTTCTAAGGGAACCTAATCCGTATTAACGCATGGAATATCCACGGCTCGAAGAAAACCACGAAAACTCCGAACGATTAGGCCGACGGGCGCGATTGGGATCGAACCCAGCACTTTCCGTCTACCAGCTTCGAGAGCAGAACCTCTCGGCCACTGGTGGGGCCTTACTCAATCAGAGAAAATCTGAACACTAAATGAAGTGACTATCGCGTGCCGTAAAAATATTGGACTTGACTAAGACGCACGATATTTCTGAACCCCTTACACAAGTCAAGACCGCTTTAAGTAGGTTAAATGTCAAATTTAAGCCTTATAAGACGCAAAACGAAGAAAATATATAAAATCGAAATTCAATATTCTATATTAAATGTTACAAGATTTTGGTTGCCAAGAAAAGATAATGAGAAAAATTATTCGGTTGGAGTAAGAAATAAGTAATTCCGTTTTGAGTCACATAGGATGATTAATATTACACTAAAACATCAAGTTGAAAAAAAATTCGAGAAACATTTTTCAACTTTGTAAAACCTGAAGAAATTGAGTTCAACATATACGTTTCATTAAGTATGAAAGAAATCTTTTCGTATTTTTGCCAACAAATTACTAGAATGATGTTGAACATGAGCCGGTGGATGGTATTCTAATAAATCTATCTACAAATTAACACGACCCAACATTCTAATTACAAATTAGTTTTTAAAAGTATATTAGGTCAAGACTTACTAATCTGTCGTCAGCAAAACCGCAACCGTTACATTGAAGATAAAAGATCCTTAAATATATATATATATGGAGCTTATTTCAACATATGACATATTATTGAGGAAACAATTTTATATTGAATTATCATTATTTCTTTTGGGAAGAAACATGCCTTTTTTGTTAATTTCGTAATTAAAAATATGCACATTTTTGAAAGAAGACTGTAAAATTTTTGTGTAACGTTACTCCATAAGTTTGATGGCAGCTTTCACCAATTTTATGGAGTAATTTAACTCATATAACTGATGTAATTTAAACTGATATAACTGGTGTAATATTATACTAAAATAGTGTAAAAATATCATAATTCAAATTATTATGGTGTAATGTTACAGCAGTTATATCGGTTAAATTACTCATAAAATTGGAAGCGGCAATTCTGCCACCAATTTTATAGAGTAACGTTACACTAAGTGTTTTAGAGCGAAAGATGCAACAATTATTTTATTTAAGGAATTATATTGGCAATATTTTTTGCTTTAATAAAGTACAAAGAAGAATAACTAATGAACCTTTAGATTAGTTGCTACAACGTCAATTTTGCAAGATATTTTAATTTTCATCTAATTAACACAATATCTAAACATTCTGAATGTAACATTTTATAATGTTAGATTATATGTATATTTCTAAGCCTATAAGTGTTACCAAAGACTCAGAAAACCTATCTTTTAAGACCTGTTATATAAATCACCATTACATACAATTATGCTCTCTATTTACTTATCATTGGAAATTTTTAGAATAAAAATGTACTTTTCTTCAGTTGAGACTCTGCTTCTCTGAACGCCGCGTTGTTTCATTGAATTTTTTTTTTGCAGTTGCAAATAACTGTTCTATTTCAAGATATCTACAAGTGCGTTTAAAAACAAATTTATTATGATAAGCGTCTTGTTTTACAGGTGATTTTAAATAATAAAATACAGACGTGCTTATTAACTAAAAAACACCGGCATTTGTTCCAAAAATCGGATAAAATTTCATGTAACAAAATACTCATGCAAACATAAATTTCTCTTACGAAAATTATATACAATTTAAAAATCCAACGCTTTTATAATTTTTATTTTTAAAAGCAATTTCTGTGGTTATTAGTTAGCTTCTAGAGTATTTTAATAAATAGTTCTTATTTAAATAAAACTGTATCTAAATTTAATTACGTGAATTTTTATTCACATTGCTAACAGATCGTAAAACCAATAGAGTGAAAGCGTATCCAGGATAGGGTTCGAACCTGGGTCTTTGTTCAGCGCACCAACGCTCTTTCATCTGAGCCATCTGGAACGACACTCCAAGCCTGGCACCCTTCACTCTTAAACGTTGGTTAGGCTGCAACCGCAGCAGAAGATGTTAGCAATGTGTATAAAAATTCACGTAATTAAATTTAGATTTCTCGGGCGTAAGTCATCGTTTAAAATTGTTATATACAGTAAAACCTCCCTAAAGCGACCACGTTCCGTTCCAATAAAAAAATGGTCGCTCTGAGAGGTGGTCTCTTAATGGAGGTCATGTTTAAATCTAGATTTTAATTGCTGAAAAAGGTAACAATTAATGTTATTAAAATATTTTTTTTCCCATTAGGAAAAAATATGAAAATTTAAGTATCAAAAGAAAAGTTAATTACATAAGTTAATTACTGCAGAGTTTAAAAAAATGAATACATTGCCGCTTGCTTTGATTTTACGCTTTCATCTTTCATCTTTCATAACTTTTATTTCCAAGTCCTTTCGAAGTTCAGTAAAAAAATGAAATTTTTCTTTTGGACGGGAACAAATAATGACGATTTCATTAATTTATCTATTTCTTTGAGAGCTTCCTGACAGAATAGGGCAGGGGAGTTTATTGACCGTCATTATTAATTTATCATCACAGTCAAATTCATTGCCTAAAAAGGCACAAAGGGGGTTTAAACACATAAAAGTTACTGGAATAATAATAATAATAAAATCTGAACTTAGTTTAGAAGTTTGATGAATAACGCGCTGGAGTTATTTTTCTAATAAAACCTTCTTCAAGTGACCAGGAAAAAACGGAATTTGTTTCATTCTGTTCAAAGAAATGGGTCGCTCATGGAGGGAGTTCAACAGGGATGGTCTCTGAATGGAGGTAAAATTAGCTTTAAAACTATGGGAATAAATTTCGTTACATGAAAAAATGGTCGTTCAGGGAGGTGGTCGGTTAATGGAGGTGAACGCACAGGGAGGTTTCACTGTATACTATATATATTATCGATGCTGGATTAATTTTTGGACTCGTGTTTGCCGCAGGTTAATGGTTCATGAAGTTATTCCATCTGGTGCCTTTGCAGCCTTCCAACATATGCAGCATATTCCATTGCAGCCTTGCCAACATTTAAGGCTACACAGTGCCCTAAAAATGACAAAAATATCGATATTTTTTTTATTGAATTTTTCAGTGGTCCATACGGTTGTGAATCATGACTCCAAATTGTAGATCTGAAATCCAAATAGTTTTAAAGATATTTGAACTTTTCTAAGTGTTCTCAAAATGTTCTGAGTGTTCCTTTACAAACTTTAAATGCATTTTCTCAGACTTTTATTTTTGTTGAAGTTAGTGTTTGCTAATCCCTAAGGCTTTTTTTTCTGTTGCAGATAGAGTCTTGAAATTTTTTGCAAACACTTACATGTATATGTACTACTATAATTAGTATGGATTTAGGTCTGAGAGTTATAGCTATTTTTTTTTAATGTCAAAGTTAATATTTCCAAAATTTTCGCGTTTTTTTTTTTTTTTTTTTTCAGGTTTCGCGCAACAAAAATAAATAAAACTTTAAATAAAAGTTGCATCTTTAATTCCATACTAAATTTTGTTCCCAATAATCCAATGAATATAAGTCACTTAAACTAACTAAAAAATATTAAAAATTAAAAATGTTATAAAAGTTTTTAAAAACTTCAAATTTTAAAAAAAAAAATTTTATTAAAAAAAAAACGGTGATCGTTAAAATGATTTTTTTTTTTTTTACCAGAATCAGTTTAATTTTATAATCTCAAACAAAGTCATTAATTATTTTTAATGTAACTGTCTCCAATTTTTTTTTTAAAGGGCACTGTGTAGCCTTAAGAGTGAAGGGTGCCAGGCTAGGTGTGTCGTTCTAGGTGACTCAGATGGAAGAGCGTTGGCGCGCTGAACCAAAGACCCAAGTTCGAACCCTGGCCTGGATAGTTTTTCACTCAGTTGGTTTTACGCCTTGTTAACAAAGTGAATAAATATTCACGTAATTAAATTCAGATTTCTCGGGCATAAGTCATCGTTTTAAATTATTATAAAACTGTATCTATTTAGATACAAGAAGATTATCAAACTCCCGCTCCCTTCCCCCACTTGAAAATAAATTGCCGCTTTCTTAGAAATAAATATTGTATTTTTAGTTTAAATATACTCCTGTGGTGACCAGATTGATGACTTTTAAAGGTTATGCGTTGCAACATGATATTTTCTTTAACCAATTTAATTGTTGTATCCTTCAGCAAATCAGTACAAAAAATAGCGATAGGAAGAATACCTTTCTATCATGAGCACATTTCTTATATATTTTATTGTTATGTAAAGATATTTTACTTTTCATTTCACTTCACAGAATATCTAACATACTGAAATTCGCAATTTAATAATGATAGATTACATCTATATTTCTAACCCAAATCAGGACGAACCAGTAGCGACAGCAAGAATACTTTTCCATATTGGACGCATTTCCTATACTTAATACTGTTATGTATTCCAGCTTTCTAGTATCGAGCTTGACAAAAACTACTTTATTTATTCAATTCTTCATTTATGCTCCAAAATGTTCCCTTGCGGTTCATATGCAACACATTCACTTATGTGTAGACATTTAAACACATTGCGTAATCTTCCATATTCAAATCCACTGTCAAATGACGTATTTTAGCAAGCAAAATTATGCATAATAGAGTGGTTTTGCGACAGTTTTTAATAGTATATATATTACGGTTAAAGCAAGAAATAAGGGTAAACCTAGGTTTAACCGGTTAAAGTGCAGATTACACAGACCTTGCAGATAAAGCCCGAAGAGTTTCAACGCTTCCACCTTTAACCGGTTAACCCCTTGAAGGGCAAGCAAATATGTCTCTAGGTATTGAATTCCCTCCGGAATAATCGAAAATTTTTATTTTTAAATAAGGAAAAGCAATTTTTTAACGATTTTTCTCCAAAGTTAAAAATATAAAATTTAGCTAAAATTTTCTGGTGAGAATTTTGTTTAAATTAGGTGGGATATATTTTATCCCACTGCTCCTCAAGGGGTTAAAGCTAGGTCTAACCAATCTTAGTCGGTTAAAGCCCGAAATTATTATAAAACATCTTTGTAGAAACATACTAGAAACTTGCAATCAGAAAAAATTTGTTTGCACTTTTGTTGCTGAAACTGAATGAAAAAAATTGAGTAATTTAAGAATTTGAATGCAGAAACTGAAAAGAAAAGAAAAGATCTGTACTTTAAAAACAGAATTTACCCAAAAGTTTACACATAAATTTAAAAATTAATCCACGAATAACGTTTAAAGAGTGATTAAATTTCCACATTTTATTTGTATTTTAAATAACATTATCATTTTTTTTTCAACGTTACCACAAATACAACACTTTAACCATGCATTTTAAACAACTGATGCACCTTAACAAACCTTATCAATCAGTATTTATTAATTTAAATTGGATATTATTACTACTTATTTTAATAGTAATCTTATCAAACGGTTTCATCTTATAAACGAACAATAACATATGGGGTAGATGTGTCAGTAATGGATACTCTTAAGGAATATCTTTAAATTTATTTTTATCATTTTTCTGTATTTTTAAACATTATATAAATATATAAACAATACTTAATCATTCTAAAAGTCTCATTTCTCAATATGGATCAAAATTTAATTGTAAATAACAGAAATATATCAAAACGTCCAAACATCCAGTAATGGACACTCTCTGTTCCAGTAATGGACAACCAATAAAATATAATAGATATAATTGTTTTTATAACTGTATTTCATTTCAGATTTTAATAATTTCAGGATTTAACCGACCAAGATTGGTTAGACCTAGCTTTAACCGGTGAAATATGGAAGCGTTGTGAACTCTTCTGGCTTTATCCACAAGGCCTGGGTAATCCGCACTTTAACAGGTTAAACTTAGGTTTAAGTTTCATTCTTGCTTTAGACGTAACATATATATTCATTTTAAACTAGATTGTTTCTGGCATCCTTCAAGGTTGATTCTAACCCTGTCCGTTGATTTGATTATGGCTGTTCTCAAATCCAAAGGGGCAATTTTATGACATAAGTTTTAATTCCTTTTTGTACGGAAACGCATGAAACTGGCAGATGTTGTTATTCATAAATTATGTAATCGAAAGACGTTTTCCGTTTTTTTGTAAACACAGTAGATCTTTCAGAACATACTGTCAAAGTTGGCGTTTTGAAACGGATTTCTCGTCGAAAGCAGGAAAACCAGTCAACGGAGGGAGAAAAACGTCTTGTCACGTGCTCAAAAACGCTTATAACTCGATAAGTAATTTATTTATCAAAAAATGGAAAATTCATTTCGATTCCAAATCGCTTCCATAGTCAGGTCTGCCAATTTTATACCTTTACGTTTAAATTTGTGTACTTCGTTGTGTCAAAAAGTTTCGAGAGAACAGCCTTAAGGAAGATTAGCAATTTTATATTTATTTTATTTTATTTATTTATTTAAATCTTTTGTAAATGAGAAAAACACAATAAATGAATTATTTTAGTAACTTTTTATTTCTGGCATGTTATGAAATCGAGTTGCTAGGCAGCTTTTAAAGTAAAAGAGAAGAATATTTACTTACGATAGGATGCACATAAACTAGAAAAGTTAAAAAGTTTTATATTTTTCGAACAGCTGCACAAAATTTCATCAAAAATATATATATAATTCAGAATGTCTGATATATGCATTAACAAAAGTCCCTCTTGGAAAATTTTAGCATCCATTAAATAACATTTAAATCAATTATTCAAATGCGCCATTCTCTTTTCAATTAATGGAAAAACTTTTAAATTGTCTGAATTCCCATGCAAAAGTATTATGACGTGAAAAAAAAAAAAGTTCTATATTTTTCGAACACATGAACTAAATTTAACCAAATCCTATACAGCTGATTCCGAGTACCTCACCAACATATCAACCGAATATCAAGCTAATGGGATGCCTCTTGTGGTAATTATCGTGGCACATATACACAAACACACAGACAGACACCAAAAATTTTTCGTCTCTACAGTAAGCCTTCACCTGTCGCATCGGCAACTATGCTTCATTTAATGATGAAAAAAGTATGTATTCCAACTATTTTTGCACTAATTACACTACATTCTTCTCAAACATTAATTTCAAAAGGATTACTACATTTGTTCAAAGCTTGTGGGTTTTAATGTGAATAATGTATTGCTTAATCTAAACTGATACTCTTCAAACTGTGAATATTTATAAAAAGGTTTAATACATCACCAAACATACAGCTTAACATTCAAAATAACATTGTACGACTCGCAAAAGCTTCCCTGAGCCTTACGTTAGATCACCAACCAACTCCATTGCTGAAATCTATAGAACAACCACATCTCGCTCTGCAATTTTCAGTTCACGTTTTACGAGTCTCGCCTGAGATATCACGTTCATTGAACACTTGAGTCTATTATCTTTTATTCCCACATTCGGTCATCCTGGCATTTTTAGCATACATGCATCTTCCAAAAAAATAGAGGAATATTGCTATCCTGATCGAAAAATCTAAAATTTTCAATTATCATTTTTTTTTAATTGCATATAGTAAAGAACTTCTTTCAACTAAGCTGTCGAAGCCTCTAAATGTCGTTTTACCTTTCGTTGAGTATGTTTTCAGTCAAATGAAAAGTTACAATAGCGCCAAGAATAGCCCAAAAGGGTTTTGAAATTCATATTTTTTATAGTTAACTTTAGTATACACACTGTAAAAAACATTTTGTGAAAAAACGGAAAATTTATTGCCAACAAAGTTGCCGTTTATTTTCTGTTTTTGTTTTTGTTTTTGTTTTTTTTTCCAAAACTTCCGCTTTGAAGATGGAAATTTTTCGCTATTCAAGACGGGAAATTTCTGTTTTTAGAAAAATAAATAAGAACAATAAAACAATGTTAAAAAAAAAAAAAAAAAAAAAAAAACAGTAAATATATATACTGATATATAATTATATCTAATTATAATATTATACTGATATAAAATATTATAGCTATTTTTATTGAATATTATCACACCCGTTTTTTATAGCCTCGCCATTAAAGGATAAAAGAAATTTAACTAGAACTTTTCACTTCACTGTCAATTGAAAAGAACATTTTCGTTTATAATATTCATCCAGTAAAGATAAAAGGGAAATTTTCCGTTTAATCCCGGAAAATTTATGATATCCACTCAAAATACCGTTATCCGTTTCCAGAAATTTTCCTTTAAAAAATAGAAATTTCCCATGCACTCACCTGTATATATACTGATCTTCTTTTTTTTTTTTTTCAAAAATTTTTTAATTAGGTTTTTCCAACTATTAAAATATTTACACCATTAATTTTCCTGACCAACAGTTATGAATTTCAAAACCTATAATCAACGTACCCATTACACTGCATACTTACTCACCGAAAGGAAAAACGACATTTACAGGCATCGGCGAAACAATTGAAAAAGGTTCATTGGAGGCTTGAATTGAGGTGTCCAATCTTTCAATAAAAAGGGTGCTTCCAGGGTACTGTAGTAACGGTAGCGATACTTACACACCACATTCAGTGTTAACCATAAGGTTCCTACGATTCAAGAACTCCGTGTAAAAATAATTTAAAGAAAATACCTATATCATAATAAATTTTAAATTGCACTTTTCTGTAAAACTATATTAAAAAAAAAAAAAAAAAAAAAAAAAAGAGAAAAGGAGCTAAAATTCTTAATCGCCGGCAACTCCTGTCCCATATAAAATGAAAATATTATTGATTTTAATGAAATAAAGCGCTGTAAAAAAAAAGACTAATGCTTCTCAGGCAACAAAAATATAATATGACCAAGAAAGAAATTATTCTCTAATAATATATTAAAGAATAATTTATAAAAACCAGGTTTCTTTGGCTACCACTAATTTTCGGAAAGGTTTCCAAGAAATTTTTAGAATGTATTAATCCTTTTTCTTTTTTTTTTTTTCAAACCGGAATAACGGAATTTAGGATGCTATTAATTCTCAATTAAAAGTTTTCAGTTGAGTAGTTGAATTTATATACGCAAGAGAAATAAAATAATATTCATTTTAATGTCAATGTTAGTACTGCTAATTTACCATGTTTGTTTGTAAAATATGTTTGTTGAAATAAAAATGCTTACTTGAGAATAGATAGCATCCGAAAATGAATAGCATTCCACTTTGAGAAATACATTTAGTTTTTAATACATTATAAAAACTATTATAATTAAACATTATAACAACTACTCGGAAATGTTTCCGAAAATCAGCGGTAGCAAAACAAACCTTGTTTTATAAGTAACTCATTAAATGTTGAAAACATAATGATTTTGAAGCTTCTAAAGATAAAGAAAATTTTTCGGATGCGTTAGTAACTCGGAAGAGACATTGTGTAATTTAGTTTATGATTATATTACATTTTCTTAGATTAAGAAATATTTAAAAAAAAAAAAAAAAAAAAAAAAAAAAAAAAAAAAAAAAAGGAACTTTTAAGCCGGACTACCCAGTTTAAAAGTGTCCGATCTACTTCTCGTTGTTACAGACTGTAGATGAAAATTGGTTTTAATTAAAAATTTTCTACATTTAGTTCATTTTCTTAAATTGCCCATCAACTACACAAAAAAGCATTTTTATTATCTATATTATAAAGGAAAAACGTGTCTGTGCGTAACACTGACGTCATTTTGCGAATGGCAACAATTGACGATCAAATTTCAGCTTTGCAATTTTTGCTACTGCACTTTTTTAAACTTCTAAACATCTCACACTTTGAATTTTTACACAAATGCGCTAGGCCTGCATTTGATGGTGTTTCAAGAAGATAATTTACTTCTTACTGATTCACACCAGTTTCATCTTATTTTCATTGAAAGTTAATGTTCATTTAATTTTTTGAAAACGCGTGCCTTACTGGATAATTTTAAAAAGATCGCACATAAGATATAATGTATTTTAAGTGTTCAGTGCAAGCCTATACAATATCATCTCATTTAGAATACATATCTTACATACTTTTTTTTTTTTTTTTTTTTTTTTGAAAGACTATCTAAGTACCGTAGGCCGATTATCTGCCTAAATGTTCAAATCGAATTCGGAGACAACTGTGAAAAAATAACCTGTGATTCAAACGAAAACACAAAACTGTAATCGATTTCTTTTTTGTGAGCTGGAAAGTGATCATCTGAAGTATAGTGAAGTTTTACTGAACATTATACTCAAATGTCGTTGTGATCAACTCGGAAGCCCCTCAAAGTGTTCACACTGTTAAGCACTATCATTATAATAACTAAAAATAACTATTCAAACTTACTGAGGTGAATTTAGAACTTCTTAACGGTAGTTTCATAGATGACGCATAAATGTGTCAAGCGGTCTGTATAGTGTTAATAAATTTTTCAGGTGATTTTTTCCTTTCGTATTCAAAATATTTTACATGGTGCAGCGTAAAAAATACATTGATTTACATTATGCATTCTAAAACGTCCACACTTGTAAATTACAAAAATCGACAACAACTCGAAAACGAATGCATAGACAATCAGCCATTTTTTATAGAAAATTGCAGAAATTTACTTTACGCGGATAGATTGATTTTCCCTTATGCTCTCCGCTTATGGATATTTTTAAGATGTGAACTTAAGAAATGTGCGTACAAAGTTTTAAAATACTGAAAGTTTACTAAACTAAGATCATAACTAATAACAATTTCAAAGTTAATTTCCTACCATACTAGCTGACCCGCCCGGCTTTGCCCGGGCAGACTGTCGTTGAAAAATATAACAGTGGAGTGGGCTTCATAAAAAAAAGACTGAATAATATTTATTTACACTAAAAACTTGCAAAAAATTAAATAAGAGCTAAAATTTCAAAAGTATAACAGTTACGATTAAAAAACGAAACGGTCAGGGAAAAGCGGCATTATACTGCAGGATATGCTCTCTGTAGTTTTTGGCTTAAAGTGAATTTTGATGTAACAAATTTTTTATCAAATCGGGAGTTTCTGATGAGGGAAACAAAATTACTTTACCGTCATGAAAACATTTTGTAAACTTCTTGCGGCTGTTTAATTCGCATTTCCAATACAGTGCCTGGCAGAAATTTCACTCAGAGTCCCACAGTTATGCTCCGGAACGTTTAAATCAGTAATTTGGATTTCAGAAGCAACGCGTTCGTGCATGCTACGGTTATTAAGTCTATTTTGGCGATCGCTTATGCTCTGTGTTTGACGATATTCTCGATCCAATCTATTTTGATTTTCTCTTCTTAATTCGGCTTCTTCTTCTCCCTTTCTAGCATTCGCTGACATCTTTTATGGGTATTTCTAATGATATTTTGAAGTTCCATAATTGCAGTGAAAGAGTGAAACGTAAATAAACCCGATTTACCTCGGCCTAAATCCTGCCAAAGGGATTTTACATAATAACCAATGAGATACGTTTCATTCGAGCGTTGTCATTAAACAATTAACAAATAATCGCGATTTCATGCCACGTACGATAGCGCAATATATATATATAGATAGATAGATAGATAGATCGATAGATAGATAGATAGATTCTGTACATGATGTATAATAAATAATATATTCATCAACATGATGGATTGTAAAACACCCACCCTTGTAAAGCGTATTAATAATGAAGATTAATTAATACATGTGTTAAAACGTAAATCTACACTGCCTCCCTAACAAAGTTGGTATCATGAAAATGTAAATATGAAGTTCTTGCCCATTGAGTGTTAAATAATGCACTGCAATTTCATTGAATTTTTAAAGAGATGATATTTTGAAGTTCCATAATTGCAGCGAAAGAGTGAAACGTAAATAAACCCGATTTACCTCGGCCTAAATCCTGCCAAAGGGATTTTACATAATAACCAATGAGATACGTTTCATTCGAGCGTTGTCATTAAACAATTAACAAATAATCGCGATTTCGTGCCACGTACGATAGCGCAATATATATATATATATATATAGATAGATAGATAGATAGATAGATAGATAGATAGATTCTGTACATGATGTATAATAAATAATATATTCATCAACATGATGGATTGTAAAACACCCACCCTTGTAAAGCGTATTAATAACGAAGATTAATTAATACATGTGTTAAAACGTAAATCTACACTGCCTCCCTAACAAAGTTGGTATCATGAAAATGTAAATATGAAGTTCTTGCCCATTGAGTGTTAAGTAATGCACTGCAATTTCAATGAATTTTTAAAGAGATGGGCATCTGCAAATTGTACTTTAAACAATATTGTTCCATATACGATAGTGTAATAAACAATTTCATAAAGCCGTTCTTATAATAAAATAGAAGAAAAAAACAGCATATAATACAGCGTGTTAATGACACACCATTTTTCAACTTGCCAAAATTACCGATAGAGTTATACTGCATGATTATAATTACAGAGATAAACATTAGAGAAGAAATAATTAAGTGAGAAATCTAGAGATTGAGCTGTAAAACCGTGCATAATAGATTATTCAGCAGTGGGATATTCTCAATTTGTCTTGAGAAAGACTCCGGTGGTGCAGGAACATGTTGAAGAAAAAATTAGCTTTTTTTAACCAGCGTTTTTATATTTCTTATATAATGCCTTTTAGCATTTAATAAGGGAAAAAACTGTAAATGTAACATTGATATACCCTAAGATTTGTTTTGAAACACAAACTGATAAACGGAAACTGAAGGTAATGGTAAATTTTTATTTAAAACTGTCGTTTCTTGTGTTTTGTGAGTTCTTTACTAATATCAGGAACGTTTCGATAACTAAAAGCCTAATCCTATTATTCCTGGTGGAAGCGTTTAGATATTTTTATTATTAAAACTCTTCTTTTACTTTTTGGGGTAAAAATTGCGACTTTTAACATTTCTTTCACTTGTAGCGAATCTGTCTAATTGAGATCATTTTATCTGCTTTACAGTAGAAATATTTACCTTGAAATACCAGTATATCGTAAACAGCGGTATTTTTTATTGTACATGTTTTCTTTTAACTTACAAATCTGTTTGTCTGAACGTGGCAATCAAATCTTGTTACTCATTTTCTACCCACTTCGTGTTGACATAGAGCTTTGAAATTTGGAATATACACTGGTGGACAAAACTTAAGGACGGCTTTTATTTTAAACAATTACAGTTAGAAATAGGTCCGCAGCAACGTGTGTAAATTTGAATGAATGCGGGATGTAGTCTCTTTTGTGAAACTTGTGTAAATTGTGTATTTCTCGATTTTTCGTTCACATGACAGCAGAGATAAGACATTTCAAGCAATCAGCGCGTGCTGTGAATTATCATTAGATGTAAAAATCGAAGGAGAGGGAGCAAAGTTAGAACATTTAAATTTTGAACATGTTTTCCAGGCATTATTTAGATGATTTTACTCATGGAAGAATAATATTTCAAGCAATCAGCGCGTGCTGTGAGTTATCATTAGATGTAAAAATCGAAGGAGAGGGAGCAAAGTTAGAACATTTAAATTTTGAACATGTTTTCCAGGCATTATTTAGATGATTTTACTCATGGAAGAATAATTGGAAAGCTGGAAGAAGGGCGCCAAACGAGAGATGTTGCCTCTGAATTTATTATCGCGCACAGTTTTATTTCTAGGCTAGGGGCAGCATTTCAGACGAGTAGAATGCGCACCAGGCGCACGGCAAGAGGTCGTCCTATGAGTACGACGTGCTAAGAAGATGGGTATACTGTAATTTCGGCAAAAAGCAACTCACTCAGCACAGCTGATCATTTGGCAAATCAACTTTGTGCTACCACAGGAACTCAACTAACCCTGAAAACTTTTGAAAGACGTTTGAAAAGGGGTGGAAAAAACGCCCGAAACCTGTTCTACGTGTCCCACTCTCGCGACGTCACCGTGGCGCCCGTTTACAGAGGTGCTGTATGCATCGCAATTGGACTGATGACGACTGGTCCATCATATTATCATGAGGTGAGATATGATTCAGTTTATCGTCTGATTGTATACGTAAACTGATATGGCGCGAGGTTGGTAGTGCTTACTGTCGCGAAAATATTCTAAAAATAGATCGATATGCGACTTCGAGTATCATGGTGTGGGCAAGTATCAAGATCAATGGTCGCACGGATCTCTATGTGCTTGACCGAGGATCCATGGCTGGCCGACGGTACATTGAAGACGTTCTGCTCCCACATGTTCGACTTTTTTGAGGTTTGGTTGTCAAGAAGTTTCGTTTTATGGATGATAACCCAACTTATCACCGCACACAGGCTGCACAAGATTGTCCTGACGCCGAAGATATCCATCACATAGACTTGCCAGTACGTTCTCCTGACCTGAATGCCATTAAAAATGTATGGGATGCCTTGGGGAGACGTATTGCTACTCGACAATTTCCTCCTACAAAATAGGAAACTTTCATCCGTTTAGTGGAAGAGTAATGGGGCAACTTGCCTCAATAGCTACTGGATAATGTTGCTATGAGTATGCCACGCCGTGTTGAAAGTTACCTCGCATTACACGGTAGCCACATCCCTTACTGACATGACACGGATGATTGTTAAGTATTGTAAGTATTTTGCATTCTTTGTACAGTCATGTATTCGGACAGTATGCACGATTAAAAAAACAACCTCTTGTAACACCCAGTATACATATTTCAACAAAATTTTTATATTAAATCCTGTCTATAATATTGTTTGCAACTTGATCTACAATCACATGTAGATTTTTATTTGCATGCCCAGTTCTTCTTGGTCCTTAAGTTTTGTCCACCAGTGTATATGTATTCCAGAAGGTCATGAATTGTACATTGATTTTTTTTTTTATTCGAGCTCTAAGAAAGATTCGAGCTCTTTTCGATTCGAATCGAGCTCTTTTCGATTTCTAAGAAAGATTCGAGCTCTTTATTCGAGCTCTTATAATGGGGGCAAATTTAAAATTAAAAAATCACCATATCTCCTAAACCAATGGAAATAAAATCTCGACATGTCTATAGTACAACTGAAATTAGTAAATACATTTTCGGAATTTTTCAAAATTTGACAGCCCTAAGGGGGGGGAAAGGGGGTATCCTGCCCCCAACCGCCTTCCATTTTCGAAAGACATCTCAAAAACACTTCTTAAGGTTAAACTAACGCTATTTAGGTTAACAACACTAAAAATTAATGGGTACTCAATTATAGTTTGATTTCCTATCAGCTTCAACAATGTGTATTGGTTGAAAAGTACTAATGGCATAGTTACCACAATAGCGCAAACTTCGCGAAGTACTATTTAATTTTGCGAACAAAATAAATTGCCATATATGAAGCCAACTTGGTGATAGCTAGCTAATTTGGCGAAATTCCTGCTTAAATCTATTAATCTTCCATAATCGAGCTCACCGCAATTGAACTTAAACTCTGCGCATTTGAAGTTTTTTCAAGACCTATGAGTCAGAATTTAAAATGTAATATACGAAAATGCACGTCTTGTCTTTGCATATGCAACCCGATGATACTAATCACATAACCGTTTCTAGATGGTGATGTACTATCTGAGCTCTTAACTGCTTAATTTTTTCTACTTTTTAGTGCATTTAAATTTTTTTTCTACAATTTTGTGAATTTTAATGAAAGCGTGTTTTTTTTTCTTTAAATCTATATGTATTTATATTGCATTTTATATATATTTTATATATATGTGTATCTGTATGTAGCCGCGGGTCGTGTCAGGTACGGGTAAATTTGAATTATCCGACCTGATGAAGGGCTGCAATCCCCATTCATTTTAAATCTCGTTTTTGCCCCTATCTCTTATATTGAACCGCAATAGATGTTTTTTTAAACATTAAAAATTTTGAGTTAAAAAACTATGTATAATACAACGGCTATTTTATAAACGTTAAGTAGTGCTATGTACCTCCACACATTAATGAAAATTTGTGAGGATGGGTCATTTTTTACGCAAATTAAAGACTGTAGAGAAAAAACATAAAAACAGACAGACGGACAAACATGTCATTTTTAGATTCGAATGGTATTAAGACAGCACCATATGCAGACCAAGACCTTTCCGACAAGATAAAAATAATGAAAATCGGATCAACCGTTCTAGAGTTATGTGTGATACACATAGAAAAAAAAAGATACAAATTAATTTTATAACTCACTTCGTTGCAAGCCGGTTGAAAATACAGTGGATTTTTTTTTCCAGGTAAAATTTCTAAATTTTTATATTTAATTGACTTTATTTTTTTCTAAGTAAAACGTTTAGGATATTTAGAAGTTTATAAGAGATTTTTATATATTGTATGAGTTTTTCGTATCTTCTGAATCGTTTATACCAAAGCAAAGTTTACAATCTCGGTCGCTATATGTTTACTGCATAAATCTGTGCAAATCTCACCAAGTAAAAAGCTTAAAACTACTTGCTTAAAAACCTTGATTTTTGAAAGTTTAAGGTAAAAACAAGCCTTTTATATATAATTAAAAAAAAGTATTTGGGAATTTTCATTCTTTTCAAACAAACACATAAAATCACATAAAATTGTATGCGATCTCATCTTTTTAAAGTTGACTTGATGAATTTTCGCAATCTTAGTCTCCATTCGTTCATCACATGCATTATTTGCACAAATTGCATGCATTGTTTGTACAAATTTGCATAAAAGTTATTTATATAATAAAATTTTTATGCATCAAGCCAAAAATATAAGTACTTGTTCATAAATAATTAGTTTTATTTATTTGTTTGTTTATTTAAGTATTGCGCGGCAGCGCAATACTTATTTATTTCCAGTGTCACTTCTCAATGTTAATTTAACATGGAAAAGCCTATAGAGATCGTAACTTTTTCATTTTTTCTTCCCACCTTTTTGTCCCTGATGCCACTCATTTTTTATTCTTTACTAATTCTAATGATATTATAAATTTAAAGTGTATGACGTCAGGGTCAAAACAAATGGTAAAATGCCTTTGCATATGGGTGAATCATAACCCAGAGAGAAACATGGGCCAATTTTTTTTTTACATTATTCAAATATTTTTCTTAATAATTCCAATTTTCGCTTTTTTCATTGAAAATCAACAGACATTTTTCATAGAAATGTAACATTTTTACTTCATTGTTGCAAAAATTTCAAAAGCCGTAAGAATAATTTATTTCTTTTTAGTTGAAAGATTTTCACGTGAAATAATAAATTGAGCTAGTTTTTTTTTTTTTTTTTTTTTTCAAAAATTAAAAAGGTGAATATGGCGCCATAGTGGAAATAAAAAGCATATTTTCAGAATAAGTTTTTGCTTTAGTCAAGTTTATATTTTAGTAAAAAGTTTCTATAGCTATTTTTACACAGGTAGCGAACTTAGTGGGGAATTACATAACTTAAATTTTAAAATGTGTTTTTTTTTTCCGAGATGAGAACTATTTATACCCCAAGTTAAACTTAGGTAATAATTTTTTGATGTGTTTACATCACCCCTTGGGAGAGAATAAGGTTTAAAAATTTAAGTAAAACTTTTATTTTTTATTTTATACTGTATCACAGCTATAATGTTAAATATTAGCAGTAAGGATTCAACACAATTTACAATTACATTCATAGAGTTCCTGAGTGGGAAATAAGGTATCTAAATTTAAGTGAAGTTAATTTTTTATGTTTTGATTATAGATTTTTTACGTTCAGATTAGAAGTTTTTGGCCAAACTACCGCAACCTGCATTACTACAGTGGTGAAACATTTTGAATTACACATTGGTAAACTGCATCTCACATTGTGATGCAATACCGCATACATCAAAGCCTGATGATGATACTCTCTATTAATTTTGAAATGCGTTCGTCTGAGTGCAGTAGTTATTAAAAAACTTGACATATTAAACAAAAACATAATTTGAAGAACAAATTAAAAAAAAAAAAAATTATTTCCTACATTGTTTAAGCCCGAGAAGGGACAGATATTAAGTTATTTCATTCAATTAGTTCTGCATTTAATGTTAAATTTTTGTAACAAATTAGTTAAGCCAATTGAAGATTAAAAAATAAAAATAAAATTCATACAATATGATACTTAAAACATCCTAAAAAATTAGATTACGTTCAAATGAAATCGAAATAAATCTTAGACCTTTTTTTTTAAGTTTTGTATTTTGCATGCATGTTATCATTTTATACACAAATGTTATAAACATAATACAAAATCTGCAATACAAATATTTTCTATTAAAAATGGAAGAAGTCTAAGATTTATTTCGATTTCATTTGAACTTAATCTAATTTTTTAGGGTGTTTTAAGTATCATATTGTATGAATTTTATTTTTATTTTTTAATCTTCAATTGGCTTAACTAATTTGTTACAAAAATTTAACATTAAATGCAGAACTAATTGAATGAAATAACTTAATATCTGTCCCTTCTCGGGCTTAAACAATGTAGGAAATAAATTTCGTTTTTTTTTTTAATTTGTTCTTCAAATTATGTTTTTGTTTAATTAATTTATTATTTATTGTTGAAAATTTAAATAAAAGATATTTTTTTTGTTTGTTATTTCTACTATTTTCTATAAATTTTAAGAGAACTCGGTACGCTTTGAATTATTTATTTTATTTGAGTACTTTATTATGTCTTTTTGACATACTAATAAATTATTTTATGAAGGAGAACACAAGAAAAGATGCAATTATTGCAGTTAAATTTGAAAAGTTTAATTTTAAAAGAAATGTGAAAATATTAAAATCATACTTATCCAAAAATTTCGAGTTTTTAGAGACATATTTAACACTTCCCAACATAGTTGTAAAGTGTTGCGTTTATAGGGGCACTCAAAAGTATCCCGTTAAATTATGGTCTATAGGGGAGGGGAGAGAAATAGCTTGCAGGATATTTTAATGACGTTACATTATTTCAAACATATTGAAGATTATATATGTGACTAAAGTACACTACAAGACTAGGATATGGTGTACATGGCACTTATCGTTCATTTACAGGAAAACACAAAAGAATTCGGTAAGTCTTGTCTTATGAGCAATAAATGCTGGAGCAATAATGCTTATTCACATGCTCAGCCACATTGAAATCCGTTTATATATATAAGCACTATCGCATGTTAAAAACCAGATAGATATATAAAATGCAACATTTGAATGGAGGGTGGTTTTGGGAGGCCTAGGAGGAGTGAGGATCGGTGAAAATGTAACGAAATTTCCACATATTTTATATCGATTTACTTCCGATGGCTTCAGCAGGTAAGTTCTTACTTTTTGCAATGAAAGCTGCCTAATAATTACTTAGAAATAGTTAGTTTTATCCATTTATTTATTTTTATTTGTTCGTTTATTGTTTTTGCTGTTGTTTTTTAGAATTAAAGATAAAAAATTTTTGGAAAAGGAAACTTTTTCTCTTAATCATCAGCGTAAAAGAGGACTTAATTATATTTGAAAATCTCCGGTGGTCACGTTTTTAAATAATCGTAATAAATAACATAAAATTACATCTGATCTCACCTTCCGACAGTTGGCTTCATGAACTTTTAACATCTTAGTCTCTACTCGTTCTCCACACAAATTGCACGAGGTGTATGCTTTCGGCGGATTATTCCCTTTGTCAGTCACAGTCTTGGACCAGTCGCCGCCTTGTTTCGGATGACCAGCCTTGGGAGGCACTTGCTGGTAAACTCTAACGGGCAGTCTCGTCTGGACCGAGTGGTCAGTCATGGTGGTCGGAGAACGGGGTCTGACGGCTGCTTCCAAGCGGGTGATGCGCTTCCTATTCTGACGCTTCCTCAACTGACCGGAAAGTGAATGAAGTCCATCAGAAATCGAGAGTCCGCAACAGTTCGACCTGGATTTTTTCTGATCGATTTCTTTCTGACCTTGAACGAAACAAAAAAAAAAAAAAAAAAAAAACACTCATGGAAGACTATGCATAATCGAGGATTTTATAAGATTCGCCAATCAATGTTCACATGTCGTCGATTATTTTATTCTTTGCATCGCAGGAGATTAAAAACTAGTTTGATCTCCGAAATAGAAAAGCAATTTGTGGAAGGAAACGTTTTGGTTGCGTGTGCATGTTTTTTCGTGATATCTTGTCTTTATTCGTGTTACATGACGCTGAATGCGATTCACTTTAAGTTATTTATAACCAAAATATATTTGTTTTGAACTTAGAGGTCATATGGAAAAACACCAAGGTCAATAGAAACAAGAAAGAAAAATCATCCGCACAGCATAGATTATGAAACACTTTCCAAAACTCCCTGAAAGCTTTAACAAAACTTCGTTATTTAGGGAAATAAGTAAACCTTTAAAAAATTGATTTCAGTAGTTACCGTCCATAGCTAAATATGTATCCTAATTCTTTTAAACAGCCCTGTATTTGATCTGTATTTTGATATAGATACTATATAATGGTAAAATTTAGTTTAGCAAGAAAATGCATAACAGGTTGAAATTTCTCTTTCAGCAATTTATACTAATAGATGGAAACATATTTGAATACTTTTGTACAGCGCTGTAGTTTACCTAGTACCTTTATTACATGCCACTATTTGGCTAAAATTTAACTCAAACTAACACACTCTTAAAACTACTGAAATCATATTTCCAGAAATTATAATCCATAGACGGCATGTATCCAATTCTTTGCGTGACCCTGTATATCATTTTATGTATATTTTACAAACATTTCTTAATAAACTAAATGCAGTTCAGCGTAAAAATACATAACTCATTTAAAAACCACCTTTAAGCAATTTGCGCTCATACCCAGTAACCCTTGCGAATTCTTTTGTGTAGCTCTGTATATGAACTATAGCATTTATACACACCTTATAGTATGCATAAATATAGTGAAACATAAAAGCGCATATCATAATTGAAAATGAATTTCCAATATCACTGCTAATGTACAGTACTTCTGATACAATATAGTATCTGAAATCTTTTGTGTGTCCCTGTAAATGCTATGCACTTCGTATTATACATGAAATAACTTATAGTAAACCTCAGCAACGTATATCATTTTCATTATTTTGAAATAGTTTAACATAATTAAAATACCCCGCAAACAATTCCCCACCCCCTATATTATTATGTAACGGAACTCTTTTGTGTGGCCCTGTAAATGAATAATAACTATGCTTTGCACCGCATATTCTACAGAATGCATATTTTAGTGCATTTCATAAATGTATACAAATTTTGTTATGTTTGGATGCGTGTTTCATCATTAAAAATCATTTGAAACGACTTTTTTTCCATTGGCCGTAATGTAACGGAACACTTTTGACAGTCCCTGTAGATGAACTAAACATGCTACAAACTTCATTTGAAATAGGGATCGTGCTATGGTAAACGTCAATACCATCCAAAAATTTCAGAAAATCTGAGTATATTTACGAGAGTTAAAGCGCGTACAGAGGGGCAAACAAACCGAAGTCATAAACACTTTTCAACTTTGTTGGAAAGTGTTAAAAATAGAAGTTGAATTTTTATGTGGTTAACATCAGTTTTTAAAAGAACATTTATATTGATCTACGTATTACTACTTTTATTACAAGCAAATACTTTAAAGCTGTTAAAGCTTTTAAAACACAGTACGAGTGATTGAAAGAACATCTGAAATGCGCCGTAAGAATTTGAAGAAAACGCCAAAAAAACACCAAAAACACGTTTTAAAAGTATGTATCTTTCTTCTTCAGAGCTAAAAAGAAATGCAATGACAGTAAGAGCAAGAATAAGACTGGCTAAACATAAATATAAAAAGAAGAAGAAATTCTTTGGAAACTTGCTGTGTTTTTCTTCAGTTTTTACGGTGTATTTAAGAAGTTTCTTACAATGACAAATCTATCATTTCTAACTTTTTTAAAAAAGATGAGGTCCAACTCACCTTAGTAAGCTCGTTTCTCTATTAGAAAATATGAATTTTTTATGCATCACATTAAGAGACCCTCCAACTTTTTCAAGAATTTCAGTTTATTTTTTCAAAATTTCGTTTAATTTTATTTCAATTAATTTAGGGAAAAAAGATAAGACACACACTAATTACAATTATACTCTTATTTACGTCTATTATTCATAAAATAGAACTCACTCTTTTTAAGGAAAACGATAAATAATCAGGTAAGCGCCTTATCAGAATAAACCGGTATACCAAATTTGAAGCAAATCGGATAATTCTGCATGAAAAACCCATTTATCTAAATTAAGGGGAGGTTAGCCCCCAGCTTTCCCTTTATACTTAACCAATGAACCCGCAAAACTAATCAGGTAAGCGCCTTATCTGAATAAACCTCTTTGCAAAATTTGAAGCAAATCGAATATATCAATCAAGAGTTATCGCGTAAAATACATACATATATATCTACGTACACACAGAGCCTGCAGGCACATTAACTCACAGGCTATCAAAGCCTGTGAGCTAATACTCAAGTTATCAAGACTTTGTCTATAAAATTTCTCATATTTTTATCAAGAAAGGGGTAGAAAAATAAGAAAAGCAAAGATACGAAAGACAGAATATTATCTTGCCAAATGATTTAATTAAAAGAGAAGATTATAAGATAATTTATTCATTAATTTTTAACATTATTAGGAACCTCAATTATTGATCTCTTCTGGGTAAGGCTCAATATTAGCTTTTAAATGGCCAGGTGTACAAAAAGCTAATTTTCTTCAAATGCTACAATTCAGTTGTCTGTGAATAGAGTCGTAAAGGAATGAATTTTAAGTCAATTTAAATAAGCAGTTAAAAAATATAAATTGTACCAATTTAGAAGGAGATAAAGATTCAAGTATAATGCGTTTTAGTTTAAATAAAAGTTAAACAAAATAGGTGAAAATTCTTGCAATTTTTTAAAGACGTGTGATACTAAAAGTCTGATGTGAAAAATTCTAGGTACTTTTTTTAAGAAGAAGAAAATTAAAAAGTACTATTTTGAGAATATTTTTCATACCAAAGTTGCTTAACCCTGTCAGTACTGGCGTCCCTGATAAAGTACTTCTAAAAATATTCCAAAAAAGTACTTTTTAATTTTCTTCTTCTTAAAAAAAGTACCTAGAATTTTTCACATCAGACTTTTATGATCACATGTCTTTAAAAAATTGCAAGAATTTTCAGCTATTTTGTCGTCAATTTCGATCGCCAACATTGAATGAAGCCTGATCCATTTCTGGTGAATATTGTTTGTTTCTGAAAAAATAACTTTAACGTTACTTGATTTTTTCTGTTGTTTGTTTTACAGTGATTAAATTATACTGATGAGGCTTGCGGTTGCTTGGTGAAACGTCTACTAAATGTATTTCTAATGTTTTTAGCATTTTAAACTTTTTATAAATTTTATTTTAAACTGTATTCAATTCTGTATTACTTTAATTATTCTATTTAGTCCTTCGAATTACTTTCTTTTTTTAAAAGTTCTCCATAAAATTAGTTTTCATCCCTGACGAAACTGATCCAGCAGGACGGTCGTTCTGCCAAGCCAAGCTATAAAAAAATGCTAACCCCGCCAAACAAACAAACGCCAAGAAAAAAAAGCCAGAACAGCGTAACTGCTTATTATACTGAAGACAACTTGTCCATGTTAAATCGACCAAACGTGACATTTTAAAATTTCAGATATTTAAGAAAGCAAGTATCGCAGAGAAATAAAATTAAGACTAGAAGAATCTACTGAAGAAAAGCTTCAATTTGAGACCAAACTCGTCTCTATAAAATAATTATAAACATAGATACAGGATTTTTTAAAAAACGTCGAGATACTGAAAATGATCAAAAAATCCTTCGTCAAACATATATTAATTCAATTAAGCTACAGACTTAAATAATGGACAGAAAAAAGTATGGAATGCATTTTCGGACTGGTAATTACTCGATCTACGTGCTTTTATAAAATTTAGTTTGAAAAAAATAAAATTTCTATCCTTAATATGCAAAAAACTGTTAATTCATTCTAAAATTATCAAATTGTGCCAAATAGTGATAAACCCGCCAACGAGCGCGTACTATCCTCATTATAATAGCACAAATCCACTTCAACTTCAATCTGGTAGATGAATATTTTCCATCAAGATTATTTTTTCGAATAAAACTGCATAAAAGTTAATTTTTAGAAATATTTTTAAAATAAAAATGATTTTATAAAGAAATGGTACCTTCTAAGAAGTATGCATTCAAAGTTAACGGCATTTTAGGTTTCATTCCTAATGTAAACAAAACTTTTGAAAATGAATTGAGTTGAATATGAAAAGGTTTTCAGGTAAAAAAACAAACAAACACAGAGGTCATATACGCATATTGGCGCGATTTGTTTCTGACGCTCATGTCATATACTCAACGGGTACTTAAATGGCGCCAAAGTGTCGTTATTTTGCTTGATATGGTAACCCGGATGTTGTTGTTTATTATGTTGATGTTTTCGCCAAATTGGCGTTGGAAAAAATTGCGACAATATGGGGTGTATATGACATCTGTGCCAAATCTCCCTATTATTGAACTTATTTCAACATATGTCAAACGGAGGCAAAGACGATGTCTCAGACGCATTGGGGTATCCTTTTAGTGCCAAAATGGCAATTTTATTCCATAGCAACCCAGAAATTTTGATGATATTATCCTTCATATGACAATCCAATAGAAGAGATTGCGTGTGTTTTACATTAAATCAAACTTTGTGCACTTTATAATAAAATAATTTGTGTGTGTTTCTAATAAAAGTTTTGGCACAGATGTCATATACGCCCCATAATGGCGCGATCTTTTTCTGACGCCAATGTCATGTACGCAACGGGAACTCAATTGGCGCCAAAGTGTCGTTATTTTTCTTGATATGGTAACACGGATGTTGTTGTTTATGCTGTTAATGTTTTCGCCAAATTGGCGTCAGAAAAAATGGTACCAATGGTGGCAACGGAATATTGGCAACGGAAGTACTTCATTTCTGAAGAAAGTAAAGGAAAAATAGTTTTAAAATCGTAATTATATATTTTTGTGGCCATTTTCTCGTAACAACCAAAAGAAAATGTAATTAAAATACGTGCTATTTTGAAAAAAATATAAACGAATGATTTCTGTTAAAACAATGGAGCTATTATATACTATATTTAATTGTAAGATCTATGAATCATTAGAAAGCCGGGTTTTTTTTTTCGATTTTCTTGAATGACGGTATCTTTTTGCTGCATTTGTGCATTATTTCGCGATAGTGGTGTGCTATGCATGCTTTACTGTAGATGTTTAAGAGTAGATCGTAAAAGTGGAATTCTTAAGCGGATGCGAATGACGTCATTTTACATAAAATAAAACGTGTTCTTTAAATCTTAAAATTGAAATTTGTTTTGTACTGCAGTAGAATCCCGCTTAACCGAGTTATTTTCTTCTGATGGACTGGTGGCTTCTATTATTATGAAACAGCCATTATAAATGAAGTGTTAGGTGAAGATGAAAGAGCAGCCGTAAAAAAAATTATGGCCATTCCCCTCCCCCCCATTCTGACCAGAAAATCAAAGTTCTAACTTTTTACGGCTGCTCTTTCATCTTCACCTAACACTTCATTTATAATGGCTGTTTCATAATAATAGAAGCCATCAGTCCGTCAGAAGAAAATGCAGTAATGGAAATGCCGGGGGCGACACTAAATTCTGAAAAAGCAGAATTCCTGTTCTCTAGTTTTTTCTCTAGTTCTTTTCTTTTCCTTTTTTTAAAAAAATTAAATAATGAAAAGCATGTATCTTAAACGTTTGTATTTTAAATTAAATTTATGCATTTTATATAAAATAAGTGAAAGGATTAAAGTTTAAGTAAAATTAAGGCAATACGAATGCATGAGAAGGAAACAATAATAGTCGATTTATCACCTGAGCCCGCTAGCATAAAAGTAACGAGTTCATGATTTCTCTATCAGAATCTTCTTACTTGGCGAAGGATTGAGATAGTTAATTAATTATGAACAAAAGTAATATGATGTAATGCTTAGCATACATTTAACGGGGATCAAACTGCTAGACAGAGGCGAAAATAATCTATTAAATTCGAAATTGAAAAGAATAGAAAAGAAACGAATTTAATAAAATTGAAATTTCTGTGATACCGTTCGGAATAGAAACCGACAATTTGGCACATAGTGGTTATTTTAAATACTCGATAAGAATAATTTCTAAAAAAGGTAGAAATTAAAAGTTCGAAACAACATAAAAGCGTTCTATGAACGTTCTAAATTATTATTTATTTGCAATTGTTAGTCTGCAATAATTGCTGAATATGCAAATTGTTAGAAACATGAAATATGACGTGCTTTTTACTTATAAGGCGTAAATGATCTCACAGAAAAGTTCCTAAAATATTCGAAATTTGAATGGATGCAGGCGTAAAAAAAAACTTCTAAAATTGCGATTTCTGTAATCGTTCGGGATAGTGGTCTGAATTTCGGCATGGCGATTTGTTTAAACATGTAAATGCACGCTAAGAACTGTTAGTAAAAAATCGAAATCTTAAGAGGTGAACCGAGCGGAATATGTTTTAAGAACGGTTTGCATTATGATTTTAATGAGATTGTTTGGGCTATGAACATAAAATTTGACACAGATGTCATTTTCTAAGCCGTAAATGCTTTGCGTTTCCTAATACATTAGAAATTTATAAGTGTACAAGAGCAAAAAAATTCTTGTATTTTTGAATCTGTGATACTGTTTGGGATAGAATCCTTGAACCTGGCATGGTGGTCACTTACAAGATGTAAATGCTCATTAAAAACTGTTTCAAAATAAATCGAATTTTAAAAGGTTGAAATGAGTGGAAAGTTTTTTAAAAACTTTCTAAATTTTGGTTTGAATGGAATTGCTAGAGCGTGAACTTGAAATTTAACATGATTACGGCTACTAAAACGAAAATGCTCGTCCTAAGGAATTTCTAAAAAATTCAAAATTTAAGAGGTTGCAAGAGCAAAAGTCATTCATAAATTAAGATTTCTATGAAACTGTTGAGGGGAGAAATTTTAAATTTGATATGGTGATTACTTTTAAGATGTAAGTGCTCGCTAAATGCTACTTCTAAAAAAATCGAAATTTAAAAGGGTGAAACGAGTAAAAAAGCTTTCTAAAAAGGTTCTAAATTATGATTTATTTGGAATTCTTAGCTTTAAGGAAATCGAAATTTGACATAGTTGTCACGTTTAAGACGTAAAAATTCCTAAAAAAATCGAAATTTTTAACGGCGCAGGAGCAAAAAAGTTCTAAAATTGGGTTTATCCTTAAAGATTGAAACCTAAATTTTGGCAAGCTGTTAATTTTAAGATCTAAATGCTCGTTAACCCTCTTGATCCGCAGTCTGAGCTATGCTCGGGCACGCATTTTCCCGTCAAATTAATACTATTTGGTTATTCCCACTATTTATCTTTTAAAGAAAACTTTGTCTGATTTAATCAGAACATTTTCCCCGATTACGATAGTCAAAAATTTCTGCTTTAAAGAGCCGGTGATAAACGATTAAAAATTTTGTAAAAGACGCTCATCGCGAAGAATTACTTACTCAGCGAGTGTGTTAAGAACTGTTTCGAAAAATGAAGTCTATCTTTAAAGAGATTAAACAAGCAGAAAACGTTCTAAATAACGATTTAAATAGAATTGTCAAAGCACGACCTTGAAATTTAACATGGTTGTAACTTTTGAAACATTAATGCTCTCAGAAATAATTTCCTAATAAGTTCAAAGTTTAAAAGGGTTCAAAAACAAAAAAAAAAGTTCTAAAATTCCAATTTTTGTGATACCGTTCGGGGTAGAAGCCTGAATTTGGCATTATCTAAAATATGTAAAGGTTCATTAAGAATCGTTTCTAAAAATATCTGCACTGTTTTGTATGTCGTCCTTCATTCTCGGATTAGCCGTAGATATTTGCAAAGCTAAAACAATTTTGCAAAAAATAAAATAAAAAGTTATCTTTAAACAAATATCTGACTAACTATCTAACAATAAACAAATATCTAACTAAAAGACCAACTATTATGTCTATCTATATGTTATTTCGACTCTATCATTTTTTTTACAAAATTTTTGATTATTCATAAAAATTAAAATACCATATAAATTGAAGAAGATTGATACTTTGAGAATAGAAGTTAGCTTTCATTGCTTTTAAATCCTTAATTACTCTAAGAAATGAATGATATGTAAACAAAATGTACACATATTGGGTTTCCTTTCTACTTACAAAGGTTCTAATAAAACTCATTTTAATTTAAGTGAGTAGATTATTTAAATTATATATAATTTGTTTAAAAAAAAAATAAATGATATCTACAAAAAAACAACTTTTCAAAAGTAAAAAAAAAAAAAGCCAAGCTAAAAAAAAAAAAGATGAAACTTGTGGCTAAAAAATGGTGTGATATCATATTTCCAAGCTTATATTATGGTACTTTTTTAACATTTTCCACTAAAACATTTACCATTTGTAAGTCGAGTGACTTCGTATATGTTGATAGAAATCCTCTTCTCCTGTACTAAATACATCATAACGTGTTTCTGAAAATTCAAATGTTTTAAAATTGTGCATCATGGGCTTGGCGGCCATCTTTCCATATTTTACACAAATTTCTATATACCCTAATCCATAGTTAAAATCCGAAATTCAAAATTGTTACTTAAGCAAACATTTTAAGCTTTTCCGTTACGGACTTGTATTCGGAGAACTTTGTGTCTTAAAATAATAGTGACTTATCTAAAGGATTCATCTAGTGATTTATTTCATAAAGTAATTAATCATTTAAAGGCAATAAAAATATATTTCTTTTCTCAAAATATTAGTCTTTTTCAATTTATTGGATGTTTGCAGTTGAAAACCAAAGTTCGACATTTTTACCACAGCACACATTTTATGCCTTTCCTTCACGGAGTTGTGTGCTTAGAAATTTGTGTGTTAAGGTAATGGTGACATATCTTTGCTATTCCTTTTATGATTACTTTTTTAGAGTAATTAAGCATTTAACAGCAGTAACAATGAACTTTTTTTCTCAAAATAAAAGTATTTTTTAATTTATTTGTCCGTAGTTAAAATCAGAAGTTCTAAATTGTTATTAATGCAAACTTATTACCCTTTACAAACTTGGGTGCTTAGAAATTTGTGTAAAATATGGAAAGATGGCCGCAAAGCCCGTGATGCATAATTTTAAAACATTTGAATTTTCAGAAACACGTTATGATGTATTTAGTACAGGAGAAGAGGATTTCTATCAACATATACGAAGTCACTCGACTTACAAATGGTAAATGTTTTAGTGGAAAATGTTAAAAAAGTACCATAATATAAGCTTGGAAATATGATATCACACCATTTTTTAGCCACAAGTTTCATCTTTTTTTTTTTTTTTTTTTTTTTTTTTTTTAGCTTGACTTTTTTTTTTTTTTTTACTTTTGAAAAGTTGTTTTTTAGTAGATCGATTTCTTACATCTCATTTTTCTCACATATACTTATCACATATATCTCGTACTATCATTAATCGACGTATCATTTCTTCACCCCAAGAAAATTACAGAATGGATACATGCAAAAAAAGATAGATTTATTATCTTTATGGAAGATAAATGCTTAGTATATAACAAAAAATATTCTAAGCATTAACTTACCAATAAACAGAGTAACTTATATAACAACATTTGAGAGCTGAGATATTTGCGCTAAAAGTTATATTCATGCATTGATGTCCAGTAAATATTGATTGTTTATTATACTTGATAAACCGATACACTACTTACATTTTAGGTAGAATAAAAACACAAAATACTTCATAGAATCATAAAAATAACGTAAGCATCAGCTTACCTATAAAAAGCAGCGAGAGTTTTACTATCACTCTTATACGATTTTCGTGATCTGTGCTACAAATTATATTCTAACGAAATGTGCTACTTGGTAACCGACTGGCATCGGGATCGATGAATCGATATACATTGTTTGTATTTTTTAGTGAAATAAAAATACAAAATAGGCGTAACGTTGGGATAAGCACAGGTCGGCACGTGCCCCCCCCCTCCCCCCCCCATCCCCAACTTTCTGAATACCAAAATTTTAGGAAACAATACAATTAATTAAGCATTGTCATTGTACAGCCGGCCAGAAAAAAAGGGTCCAGCATAGACTATGAAACACTTTCCAACACATTCAGAATACTGTAACAGAATTTTACAATTTATTAAGATGAAAGATGTCTAAATAAACTATTTAGAACGTATTTGCGTAACGTATTTGAAAACACAATTTCTGCATTTACCATGAACAGTACGAAAAATACCCGAATTTTTCTGTACAGCCCTGTATATGATCTATAGATTCACAGGCTAAAAGTTTGTTCAATTAAACGCATAGCACAGTTGAAATTTCCCATTCAGCAATTTCCGTCAATAAGCGGAAATGCACTTGAGATCTTTTGTGTAGCCCTGTATATGATCTATAGAATTTATACACACCAAGCAGTGGCGTGGCGTCCGGTCATCGCACGATGCGGCGATGACCAAGCAATATTTCAGAGAATAAGATAGAGTATTTTAAGTTTAAATATAATTTAAAAACTATGATTTTTCCAAAAAACAAAGAAATCCCGATCAAAAATGTGTAAAAACCGAAGAGAAACCTCACGCGATTCGCAAACTTTAGCGCATCCAAGTAACGTTTTTTTCCTACTTCATTCCCACTCACCCCGCACATCTTTTTCCCAACTAAAGGTAGGCTACTCATCGCAGATTTTTGCGCTTCTGTTGGACAGAAGCCAAAAAGATCTCGCACTCTTCAAGTGAAGGGGTTAGATTAATTGCGTTGCTGTTCCGTTATCCGCTGTACTTCCCCGTTGTTATGAAATGTTATTCAGTTAAAATTTCTCTTTTTTTAAAGGGTGTTTTTTTTATTTTGCAGGACTTTTTGCTGAATTTGTCTCTTTCATTATATCGTATATTCCGCTTTTTAACTGAGATGGTTTAGTTAATATATTGAAATTGAAAGTTTTGGGGAGGGAGTTAGATCGTATGTTAGAACAGCCAACTTCCGATGTGCACTTTTTTAGGTGCGTTCGTAATTATATAAATACGTAGCACCTATAGTCGTCGTTCAGTCCGTCTGTCTGTCCGTCTGTGTGTCCGTCCGCATATAATAGAGCAAAAACTACCCAACCGAATGGTCTGAAATTTTAAATATATGATTGTTGTAAAATTTTGTCGAGCCATTTCAAATTTTATGAAAATCGGATGTATAGTTAAATTACAGGGACAGTCAAAATTTTTCTTTACATTACGGCCAATGGGAAAAATTATTGCACGTGCATTTTAATGATGTTAAAGCTTTCCGAATGGTCTCAAATTTTAAACATATAATTATTGCGACATTTTGTCGAGCCATTTCAAATTTTATGAAAATCGGATGTATAGTTTAATTACAGGGACAGTCAAAAGTTTTTCTTTACATTAAAGCCAATGGGAAAAATTATTGCAAGTGCATTTTAATGATGTTACAGCTTTCCGAATGGGCTGAAATTTTAAATATATAATTGCTGCAAAATTTTGTCGAGCCATTTCAAATTTCATGAAAATCGGATGTATAGCTTAATTACAGGACAGTCAAAAGTTTTCCGTTACAATAAGGGGAATGGGAAAAAATTATTGCAAGTGCCTTTTAATGATGTTACAGACTATGCACTTATGAATTGCAAATAAATACACATTCAGTACAATATGGGGTGCGAAAAATAATTATAAAACTAGTTATAGTACGAACGCACCTCATTTGCCGCGTTTGACGAGCAATTTCCAACTTGTTTTGGATATTTCTGTTTGTTTAGCGGGTTTGTTGTTCAGTGATTTTTGTGTCTTGCTGTGTCATACATATTTTTATTAATTGAGATGGTGTTTTAATTATTTTTTGGTAAGTTTTTGCATCGGCTTTGAATATTCGTTTGTGATAATTCAGTGTTTTCATTGAATGAACTGAAGTTTTTTCCCCATTGATGCCCATTTTACTGATTCGAACATGGCTGAATCGGATATTATACAAGAACTCCTGGAAAAACCTTTCGGTTCTTTAAGATTTGAGGATAAACTGCATATTGTCCAAAATGGTAGACCTTGTCCATAACTCAAAACCTTATCGTCTAAAGTAAAAGAAAGAGGCAGAGAATATACCAGACACTTTACAGTTTCTAATTATGATTCTCATACTTGGCTCTGGTGTAGTGAAAGTTTGTCCAAACTTTTTTGCTGGCCCTGTCTTTTATTTTCAAAATCCAAAAACTTTTGGAATTTTAGTGGTTTCAGTAATTTGAATGGATTAGCCAAATCAACCAAGGCACACGAAAATTCTGAATCACATCTTCAGTGTGTAGTAGACCTGTACAATTTTGGAAAGCAACGAATAGATGAAGGAATAGACAAAACCCTCAAAGTTAATAACAATTTGCATAACCAAAAAGTTAAGAAAAATCGTGAAGTTTTAAAACGACTCATAGATGTGACATGTTTTCTTGCCAAACAAGAATTACCCTTCCGAGGGCAGAATGAAAAACTTCCTCTTTGAATCAAGGAAATTATGTTGAAACTTTAAATCTTTTAAAACTCTACGATCCAGTTTTAGCAGAACATTTGGAGTTCATGTATAAGTGAAGGTAAGATTTAAAGTTTCTTTTTTGAACATTCAACCATTGAATTTTAGAGTTAATAATTTTTCACCACAAAGTTAAATAATTGCGATGACCACCGGAAATTTTCACGCCACGCCACTGACACCAAGTAATATGAAGAATCATAGTTAAGTTTTAAAACACGTATTATAACTGTAAACGCATTTCCTGCAGCTATTCTTCATAGGCAGTAATGTAGTCAAATACTTTATTAGTGTGTCCCTGTAAATAAATGATAAATTATATGCACACCAGATTCTTGAGTAGGCGTTTCGTAGTACATCACAGTGATATATACATATTTCAATATGTTTAAAATAGTGTAATAACATTAAAATACACCGGAAACGATTTTTCCCCCTAGGCCATAATGTAACAGAATTCTTTTGAGCATCCCTGTAAACGAACCGTTAATGTTACACACTTCATTTTAAATACTGAACATGCCACCGTAAACACCAATAACATATATCAATTTCATGGAAATCTGACTATATTTACGCGAGTTAGAGCACCGACGGACAGATAGACAAACAGAATTCATAAACACTTTCCAACTAAGTTGAAAAGGTTAAAAATAAGTATGAAGAATGTTATCTTCATACTGAAATTGTATTAAACACTGTAATTTTCAATACCAACGTCTAATTTTGTCATCATATTGGAATTTGTGAGTAAATTTCGTTTAGGATACCGAAACGGAAAGTCATTTGGTTAAATAGTCTAAGAATTATGAATGTTTAAAGTTTGAAAAGCCTATGTAAAATTCATTTCTAATCGTTTCAAAACAAATTGCAACGTTTTTAACTCAAAAATTAATTGCAGGAATGAGCTGCAATTTTGGATTAGCATGTTTGAAGCTTCTGGAAATCGATTTCTATTTTTAAAAAATTACGAGCTGCTATTCATAATTTGTTTTGAAAATATATATTTTTCAAAATTAATTACGAAAACAATATTAATTGTAACCTACATATTTTAAAAATAGAAATCGATTTCTCAAAGCTTCAAATATGGAAATTCAAAATTACAGCTCATTCCGTCAAGTGGTTTTTGAGTTATGTTTTAAAAACTACATTGACAACTGTTTTGCAACGACTACAAATGAATTTAATGTTAGTAGTTCTAAACTTTAAACAATCATAATTCATAAATTGCTTAACTTAATGACTTCTCGTTTGGTCGTTAAAGTCATAGTCCGACCTTGATCATCGAGATTGAGTACAAGAGATGGAATACGTGTATCCAACGCAACACCAAATATTTCATCTGCTATACAGGGTGCAATATGTTATCTATCACCGGCCTTTAATTTCTCAATCGTTTGTCTTAGACATATAGTTCCAATTACAAAAACGTTTCAAATGAAGTAACTATTCATGCTGTGGCATTATTTAAAGTAAAAAACCAATTTTATAAAAATTACAAAATCTAACTTTTTATACGGTTGCTTAGTCCCTATAGTTATATTTAGTAAAAGTTTACACATATCATAACAGTTATAACACAAAAAGTTTGGCATTTGTACTACAAAAATTGACACAGCTATTAAATTTCAAAGTTTCAGATTTTTGCACAGGATTTTGTCTTTCTTTGAGGGATTAGTTAAAAGATGAATTAAAGTAATTCGAGATCAAAATCAGGGTACAATGTCCTTTTCACGGCGAAACCACATTTAGCCCGTATCGCCAAATAGGGGTATCACCAAAGAGTTATTTCATATAAAAATTTGAGCTGACTTTTAGGGGTCGTATACAAATCGAAGAATGAAATATTGAAATTAAACAGAAAAATAAACATAAATTTATTATAATATAAGAAAACCGTCTACTATAAAAAAAATTAATGCATCAAACGCCGGAATCTGCTAGTGATACTGCTCAAAGTGTTCTCTATTGGTGGAAATGCACAATTGAATGCGTGACAGTACTGAGTCCTGGATACGTTAGAGCATAGAAGGTGTGCAAACTGTGCGACAATCAAGGATGATGCGCTGCTTCAGATAAACCATAGAAGTAGTCTCAGTCACATAGACTTATGCCTTGATGTAATCCCAGAGGTAGAAATCCATGGAAGTCAAGACCGATGAACACGGCGGCAACTCTACCGGACCACCATATCCAAGGATCTGTTGACCGAATTCGGTGACCAGATACACGCAGTCGTTCGATGTTTTATGCGAAGAGGGCCCCATCATGTTGAAACCACGCCCGACATGCATGTCGAAGAGGCGGCTCTTCATACCAGTCACGTATCGCCTTTTGTAGCAGATGCAGACAACGATCGCCTGTTAAGGTCCCATCGTAGAAGATGGGTCTAATAATCTAGGTTCCCCATATACCACACCATAAGTGTCGTACTGTCCGGGCGAGGTTTCCAGGTCGCATCATCCTTTTGATTCTCGAACTGTTTGCACACCTGTTATACTCTAACTTGTCCAGGACTCAGTACTGTCACGCATTCAATTGTGCATTGCCACCAATGGAGAACACTTTGAGCAGTATCTCTGGTAGATTCTGGCGTTTTATATATTCATTTTTTATAGTAGACCGTTTTCTGATATTATATTAAATTGATATTTATTTTTCTGTTTAATTTCAATATTTCATTCTTCGCTTTCTATACGACCCCAAAAAGTCAGCTCAAATTTTTAAATGAAATAACCCTCTTTGGTGATACCCCGATTTGGCGATACCAGATAAAGATGGTTTTGCCGCAAAAAGGACATATCACCTTGATTTTGATCTCGAATTACTTTGATTCATCTTTTAACTGATCCCTCAACGAAAGAAAATCATGTGCAAAAAATCTGAAACTTTTAAATTTAATAACTGTGTCAATTTTTGTAGTACAGATGTCAAACTTTTTGTGTTATAACTGTTATGATATGTGTAAACTTTTACTAAATATAACCATAGGGACTGGGAAAGACTATAAAAAGTAAGTTAGATTTCGAATTTTTATAAAATTGATTTTTTACTTTAAATAATGGCACAACATGGATATTTACCTCATTTGAAACGTTTCTGTAATTGGAACTATATGTCTACGACCAACGATTGAGAAATTAAAGACCAGCGATAGATAACATATTGCACCCTGTATATATGAGGACACGAGTCTCAAAACTCGCCTTATCCAGAAAATCAAATTGTGGGAAATCGCGAAAAACCTCTGCCTGCGCACTTTGGTTTTCATTGTAAACCAAGATTTTACAATACCAGAAATACACAAAAAAAAAAAAAAAAAAAAAAAAAAAAAAAAATTTTTACAGGTCGTAGTGATTTTTCGATGCAGGTTTACCAATAGAATAGATTAATAGAGAAAACTCGATTTTTTAAATTTTGGATAAGGCAAGTTTTGAAACTCGCGGACTCATATATAAAATGCAAATGGGAATTTCATTCCAAACGCTTATAACTCACTTTCTGCTAAACAGATAGAGTCTAAAGAGAGAGTCTTAACTTCATTAGTTAGCATCTATCTTAGTCTACATTCGCAGTTAGGTAATTTTGGAAAGAAGGTTTTAGTGTACAGCTCAGATTCAAAATATTAGAATAATTACTTTTTTTTTTCATAAACTGGAAATATCCTTTGGTAATTTAACATCTTTTAATGCAAATATGCAAACGATATTTTTATTAAGAACTTATTGTTGATTAAACTTATTTATTATCTTAAAATTAATATCATTTCAGAAAAGAATAATTGAAAAAAAAATTATTTTGAAAAGTCAAAATATTAGAATATTTATTCAAGTGGTTCAAAATATTAGAATATTTCGCATTAATTCTCCTTTAATTACCACCAATTCATAACTGGTGGCATCATTGATTAAATTCAGACGATTTTATTTAAAATCGGTGTTCTTTTTCAGTTTGTTTGCTTTTTCGTCTTAAAATGGGTCGTGTGGGTGATATTCCTGAATCTATTAAACTTCGTATGTTTGATTTGTATCGGCACGGTAAAAATCGATGTTATATAGGGAATTATTTACATTGTCCGCAATCAAGCGTTAGTACAATACTAACACAATATTCAAAAAACGGAAAATTTCAGAATAATTGCCAAAAAGGCGGTCGAAAACCAAACGCATCTGCTAGAGCTGACAGGAAGCTGAAGCGTATAGTTAAGAAAAACCAATTTAAAAGCGTGGAATTCTTGCACCGAAAATGGAAAGAAGAAGGAGTTGAAATTTCTACATCGAGAACATTAAGACGTCTCCATAAATTTAAGTTTGAATCTCGTATACCGAAAACAAAATCTCTCATGACTGTAAAAAAAAAAAAAAAAAAAAAAAAAAAAAAAAAAAAAAAGTGTAAGATTCAATTGGTGTAAATCATGACGTTTATGGAGCGAAGAAGATTGGGAAAATATATTATTTAGCGATGAAAGTATGTTTTGTATCTATACAAGACAATTTCATCCCTAACTAATATGTTTTTCCAAATTTCTTTGCTCCATAAACGTCTTGATTTACACCAATTGAATCTTATACGTTTTTGTTTTACAGTCATGAGAGATTTTGTTTTCGGTATACGGGATTCAAACTTAAATTTATGGAGACGTCTTAATGTTCTCGATGTAGAAACTTCAACTCCTTCTTCTTTCCATTTTCGGTGCAAGAATTGCACGCTTTTAAATTGGTTTTTCTTAACTATACGCTTCAGTTTCCTGTCAGCTCTAGCAGATGCGTTAGGTTTTCGGCCGCCATTTCGGCGATTATTCTGAAATTTTCCATTTTTTGAATATTGTGTTAGTATTTTACTAACGCTTGATTGCGAAAAAATGTAAATAATTCCCTATATAACATTGATTTTTACCGTGCCGATACAAATCAAACATACGAAGTTTAATAGATTCAGGAATATCACCCACACGACCCATTTTAAGACGAAAAAGCAAACAAACTGTAAAAAGAACACCGATTTTAAATAAAATCGTCTGAATTTAATCAATGATGCCACCAGTTATGAATTGGTGATAATTAAAGGAGAATTAATGCGAAATATTCTAATATTTTGAACCACTTGAATAAATATTCTAATATTTTGACTTTTCAAAATAATTTTTTTTTCAATTATTCTTTTCAGAAATGATATTAATTTTAAGATAATAAATAAGTTTAATCAACAATAAGTTCTTAATAAAAATATCGTTTGCATATTTGCATTAAAAGATGTTAAATTACCAAAGGATATTTCCAGTTTGTGAAAAAAAAGTAATTATTCTAATATTTTGAATCTGAGTTGTATAACACATCGTTCTAAGTTGCTTATTTATAGAGCTATGGAAAAAAGTGAATCGCTCCATGCAAAAAGGGCTTCAGTCACCAAATTGCCAAAATTGAGTTAACCACGGATTTTTATTCTTATAGGGTAGACACATGTTTCTTAGCAAAAAGGGCTTCAGTTTCACTGCCATACACTGTCTAAATACAACTCAATTTTTAATATTCTATGCAGAAAGAGCTTTAAACAGCAATGTTTTTTTTTCAGTTTTCCAAAACTAGGTTTAGTCGACTGAAGTCCTTTTCACATGGAGCCATTCAAGTTCTATAATTACCTGAAACCGATTATGGAAGATCAGTAATTTTCAAAAAAATTTACTTAACGAGTTTTAATGGGAGTTGCACTATTAGTTAGATAAATTATGCAAAAAAAAAAAAATATATATATATATATATATATGTAAAATTACCATTCCGAATTACAAAACTTACATTCTTAATCCTGAGCCGCAGGCAAAAGCTAGTACAATCATGCAAATAATTTAAGCAGTAAGTAATTTAGCTCTAAAAATTGAGAAAGCTATATAAACAGTCTCTCAAGATGATGCAATATCTGTATCATGAGTTATACTGCATCCATATGTTTTGTCCCTCAAAATAATCGATCGTAACTGTGATTGATAAAACGATACATTGTTTACATTCTTAAGCAGAATAAAAGCACAAAACATTTCATCGAATCATATTTCAGCTGAAGTGAAGAAACTGCATGCTGTCAGTCAAAATCGATTTTACGTTAACAGTAGCCAAGTTCTGAAGGCTAAACAGTCGACGCAGTGTAACATACTGAAGAATGAAACACTAGTTCTGAATGGACAAGCGACATTCAAATATTAATTTCCAAGATGAAGTACTAAAGTTAAATGTAAAAGATAATAGTATATCAAATTATGAAGAAGGAATTAAATAAACATGAAGAAACGGTGTAGAGGAATAGAAAGCAATTCGCCATCAAATGAATTAATACCTGCAGTTATAATTGATAAATATATATATATATATCTTCTGCTTTCTATATTTGTTGAAGTACTAGATTTAGAAACCCTGCAAATGTATGTAGAAATAACGCATTTTGAAGATGGAAATACTTCTTCCTTAGACTAGGAATAGATCTCTTCCAGCTCTTCTTTCTTGTTTAACAACTCTTTCAGCTTTTCTCCCAGCTCTTTATCTTTTAGATTTGGTGGTATGGGCAAGCTGCACTGCTTAGTGGTGCAGTCATTTGCTACTAAGCAATCGAAAAAAAAAACATTGTTTTAATATACATTTTAAAGGATGCATTTAACTAGCATGGGTTAGAACATGGTTTCTCACTCTTCATAAGCCAAACAATTGGCTACCTCAGAGGTTGATTTAACACTAATAAGCGGTATTTCCATAGTTTTAATAAGAAAAAAATCTTCACGTAGATTCCTTTGTCAATATAATCTTTGCTTAGCTAAATCTAATACCTCTTTTTCTTTTGGTGTATGGCTGATACGATTTTCTACATCGACAAAAATCTTATCCTCTTCAGACCTGAAGCTAAAATAATACTGCAAATACTCATTCACTGGTTTTTCACAAACAAAATGACATTATAGATGACCGGAAAAAGAGATTTTCTGAAATTGATCCTTTGGGGGGGGGGGGGGAATTTAGATTCACAAATAGGGATCTAAAATTGCAAACCCCCTAAAAATATCAATTTGATTATCACTAACCTTAATTCACACAACCACAAATTTAAAGGATTTAGACAAATGATGGCATAGAAATCATCAAAATTTTTTATTGTACAAGATTTAAGTTAAATACTTATGAAAATTTCTCATTTTCTTGGTCCCAGGCAGTTTGCAAACTCAGATGAAAATACAAGATGCATCTAAAACGTTCAGTGAATCCATGGATCTCTCATAAACAACGCGAATTAAAAATGCGTCCTTGAGCATACGCAGATAGAGACCAATGGAGAGTCGGTAAGTAGCAAGAAGGGCAAGGAACCAAGCAGAATAGTCTGCTATGGGCAGTTGAACGGCGCATGTTTGAAAGCTCGCGTCATATTGAAATGCAGCAACGAATAAACATCAAATTTTGCTACAATTGGAAAAACAGCCACAGAAACGCATGCAATGTTGGTCCAGGTGTACGGAACACACGCAGTGAGCAAAAAATGCGCGTACCACTGGTTTAAACGTTTTCGAGAGGGAAAGGAAACCGCGGATGACGAACCACGTTGAGATCTACCCTCGACAAGTGTGACGACAGCGTGGAGCGGGTGCAATAGATTCTGTTAAACAATCGCCGATTGTCTTTACAATGAATATCGGAGGAATTGAGAATCAGAAAGGACAGCGTTAGCGCCATCATTCAACGACGTGTGACATCTGTGCTTTGTTCGATCCCAAAAGAGGCCTTCGGTGACTCATTCCAGCAACTTTATCAAAGATGTCATAAGTGTATTGTGGCCAACGGATGTTATTTTGAGGATTATTAAAGGTACTTTGTTTCCATGCTTTGTTTTATTTGTTTTATGCTTCCGTTCACCGAACTTTTAGACGCACCTTGTAACATTTATTTTTTGATTAAATCAGCATAAATGTTGTCATTTATTGGTTTGCTTTTAAAGCAAAAAAAAACAGTCTGCTATTAAAAAGTGAAGTCAAAATGTAAAACAATGAAACAGTTCAGTTTTTATGATATAAAGAATAGAGGTCTACATATGTGGGCCCAGGTAGCAAAGAGGTTATACCCACCTTTTATTTATTTTGGCCCATGCTTTTTCTCCTTTGCTCCGACCCATTTTTATACATAGGTTAAATTACTACAAATAAGGCAGATGCAATACAGTTATGACAACTGTGATGCACAGTTGATCAAAAATGGAACTCCAAAATATTTACCATCAAATGGCAGATAGCGATACCATTTGACTGAGAATTGTGTCTCTTTTCCAAATATGTAAATGAAGTTTTTGAAATGGTCAATTTTTTAATATGAAGTAACATTAACTCAGAAACAGAGATTCCAGGGGATTGCGGGGGATGGGGGAGAATTCTATGCAGCCCTTTTTCTTAAAGGAAAAAAAGGAGTATACCTTCTGTATTATCCTCTTGATCTTTTCCCTTTTGCTTCGGTTGGTTTCTTATGGGGCTACCTTGGAGCTGGCTGCCGGTATTGGAAGGTATCACAGGATGAACGATATTTGGCGTGGGATTTAGTAGCGTTCTAGTGCCTGGTCTTTTTCGTTCTCTGTAAGAAGAAAAAAAAATTGAACCAGCTGTAAAAGAATATTTCTTTATTATGACACCAATAACATTTCTTGAATACATTACTTTGAGAAAGAACAAAGTACTCAAAGAAAAGGTTTTTCTTTTATTCTTTGTTTACTATATAAATAAACCAAATGCTAATAAATATATCTATATATAACTCTATATTTTATTTTCGGCGTACTATGGATTTGACTTATAGAAAGTTTCAGCGTAACAAGGTCGAGCACGATGGCTGGATTTTTCAGTAAGAAAATTTCTCATAATATATTTTGGGCTTGGAAGGTATAAAATACAAGTAACAAAAATTTTGCAGAAGACAAAATAACAATATCTTCAAAATCCATATTTTGTTCCATAAAAACCATTAAAATTTTCTGTCATTAAGTTTTCAATACGGCAAAATCATATTATTAATTTAAAATTACATTTCTGTCTCTAGTTACATCTTGTATCAACATCTACGTTTGGCTTCAAATGGTGGCGTTAATTAAAACACATCATTTTTAAAAAATTTGATTAAGTGTAAAATAAAATAGCATTAAACGTTATTACTTTTAAAATGTACTGTTATTCTATTATATTTTACTTTTCTTTTAAATTTATTTTTCTCCTTCGGAGAAAATTGAGATGGAAAATACCGATTTAAACAAAATACAAACACTGCACTGCAAATAGAAGCGTCTTAAATTTAGACACATATGTGACTGAAAAAGAATTTTAGACACTTAAGTGTCTTAATCTGAAAATTAAGACACTATAGATGTCTTAATTTAAGATACATAAGCGTCTTACTATGACCATGGTGTAAACGAACTGAGAATAATGTCTAAAATATCCGCAAACGTCTTATTTTAAGACACTTCATTGCTTTAAACGTGTCTTAATTTAAGATGTTTTGATTCTTCCGACGCAATAACCACCAGGGGGCACTAGCACTCCCAGTTGCGCATGCGTTTTAGATGTCTTCGTTCGAAGTGGTATACGTTGTAATTCAAACAAAGTTTGTTTTTATGTACGCGTGTATTTTAATTCGTTTTTTGCGAAATGTGAAGTACTGTGATTTTAATTCGTATTAACTTGGAGTATTTATTTATTGAATACATACATCTGACGTGTGTGCTCGACATCAAATGTCTCTTAGAAGCTGTCGTCGATACAAGGGCGGGATAGACACAGAACAGAAGTAGACGGCGGTTGAAGATTACACCCGGAAATTCTACAAAGCGTGTGCAATGGGCTTAGTGTTAACTCGTATCAATTTATATCAATAATATTGTGTTATTCATCTTCGTCCTGTCGAAACTGGCAAAAAAAAAGAAACTTTTGTCTGGCGGGTCCTGTTTTTAGGATGAAACATCTCATTCTTTAAATAGGGCTAGTCGGATGTATTATGGGATTACCTTTTAAACTGATGAAAGTCTTTCTCCCTCACTGTGGTTGTGGTAGTTTTTAAAATTTCAAATCGAGGAATATTTCTTACCTCTTGCAGCAACTCAAGTAAGTTTCTTTATAGTAGTAAAATTAGTGTATTTTATGATTTTACTTATTGTACTAAACAAAATCCTGCATGAAATTTAATTAGTTTTGAATCTGTTCGCAAAAAACCCCACTAATTCTAGAAGTATATATTTTTAAACTTATGACGTTCTTTTTTATTACGAATTATATATTCAATGTCAGTTCTTAGTTTCAATCTTTCAATGGATAATTTTTATCTCGCAGTAAATGACGGCCACAACGAAGTAAAGAAAAAAAAAAACTTTGAAAGATCACCTAATGCTTTCTTACTTCCTGGCATAAAACCGCAGATTAAAAAAAGATAAATAAAGTAAATGAGACTGGTCTATTATATGAACCTGCCTGTAAAAATATACATATGTATTTGATTTGCAATCAACTCTAATACTGATTCTTTTATTATTTTTAATAAAAAAGTAATTTGAAATTTATAATGGGAAAAAGTAAAAACCTCTAACTAGATTTCGTATTTAAAATTGTGGTAACTTTATTTATATGCACTTATACGAAAAATACAAAAATGACAGATGTTACTGTATATATTTAAGACGAAAGAAGTTTGGAAATCATAAGTTATTTTTTCCTCATGTTTTTAATATAGAATATGTACTTATTTGTTTTTATTGATAGTTGAATAGCTTTTGTGAGTACCCTCTGATCTACATAAAAACTTGTCCATGTGGAAATATAAATTTTTTAAAAACATAATTTTTAAATAAGTATTTTCATTTTTTTTTGGGGGGGGGAGGGGGGGGATTTTGCATGAATTTTTGTAAAGCTGATATCTTAAATCTTGCACTGATTATAATGAAAGTTTTGAACTTTTAGAGTAGGACAAGTTTAAAAACGCAAATATATTTAACAAAATACCAAAGTCATTTTTTCCCCAATGTTATTAAAGTAGAATATTTATTTATTTATTTTCATTATTCATAGTTAAATGGCTGTTGTGATTATCAAGTGATGTATATGTAAAATTGCCTATGTGGCAATATATTTTTTTATATTTTAATTTTTTTTTGGGGGGGGGTGGGGGTGAGGGGGGGGGATTTTTGCAATTTTCGTACATCTGATATTTTAAATCTTTTTCCACATTCAACCGAGTATAATAAATATTTTGAACTTTTAGAGTAGGACAAGATTATAAAATATATATATATATTTATCTATGTACCTTAAAAGCCCTTAATAGCGAACACTTCGGGACCGCGGAATTTGTCCGATAATTGGAGATGTCTACTTTTTTGAGGTAAAAATATACAAATATGTATGTCTGCTGATTAAAAAAGTATTCGTTAAATAGAGGTGTTCGCTATTCGAGAATCTCCATTAACCTCCACAACGGATACTCCCGAATACCGGACATCTCAATTTAGACAACTATAATGCAGGGTTGCGTTTTTTGCAAAAGTACTTCTTGATTAAAGGAAGGGCAAACTGGGAAGTGCCCCGTCCCCCTACGACTGTAGTGCCCCCAAATTTGATGTGCAATATTTGTAAAGCTTATATTTTAAATCTGTTTCGAAATTGTACTGATTATAATCAATATTTTGAACTTTTAAAGTAAAATAAGGTTAAAAACAAAATAAATTTTAAAAAATCTAATATTTAGATAAATATTTTTTGTTTTTTAATCTTGTTCTACTCCTGAAGTTCACGATATTGATTATAATCAGTACAATGTCGTAAAAGATTTAAATTATCAACGTAACGAAAATTGTATACCAAAACTGAGAGCACCAAAAAAATCAGGCTGTATTGGGGGGGGGGGGGCAGGACCACAGCCAAATATTTTTCCAGGATTCAACGTGGTCAAACATGGCTACGTATGATGCTTACAAAAAAATGGATGCGATTCAGACGTTTGAAGTGTCTGAAATTCAGACGCAAAAAGTGTCTGAAAAAATTCAGACATTTTAAAATGTCTGAAAATTGAACACTCCATTTCAGACACTTAAGTGTCTGAATTTCAGACATTTTAATTTAGAGTGTGCAAATAGAGGCGTCTTAAATCTAGACACATATGTGACTGAAAAAGAATTTCAGACACTTAGTGCCTTAATCTGAAAATTCAGACATAATAGATGTCTTAATTTAAGATACATAAGTGTCTTACTATGATCATGGTATAAACAAACTGAGAAAAACGTCTTAAAAATCTCTTAACATCTTATTTTTAAGACACATTTCTGACTCCTTTCCATATTACCCACCAGGGGGCACTCTCTGTTGCGCATGCGTTTTAGATTTATTTATTCGAATTTTATATTCGTTTGTGTCTGTAATTCAAAGTGATCATTGTCTGTTATGTACGCGTAGTTTTTAATAATTTATTTTGACATGATTCATATTTTGTGGATTGCGAAGTTCTGTGGTTTAATTCGTATCGACTTAGTGTTGATTCGTATTAGTTTTATCAATAATTTGGAAAATGATTTTTTTCAAAGACTAAAATTTAAGACATAAAAAATCGCACGGAGTTGATCATACATTACGTACGCCATGAATTAAACATTAATAGTGTTATGACACGTAAAAATTGGAAGCGACAAAAATCGCCTGCGACTCGTCAGATTTCCTGAAACTTACGTATTATCCACCTGAAACTTACGTATTATCCAAGCATCTCATTGGCTCATCGGGGAAAGGCTTTTCCATCGTCCAAGAAATCTGACGATCCATTTTAAATGAAATTTCATTCTTAAACTTCTAAACATCCCACAACATTACTTTTTACACTGTCGTATAGAGAAAAAAATGTACTTTTAAATGCAATTTGTTTGAAAACTGTATCTCAATTTGTTTCTGAGTTATTAATTTTTTTTGTAGTTTTTATTACTTTTTTGTCATAGTGGCAACAGAAGTATCCATCACTGTTGAAAGTAAAGGGAAAGTACATAGATTACTGTATAGACCAATCAGAAAACGAATAAAATGCGGATTAAACCAATAAAAAGCTTCAGATATGCTTTTGATTTCCTACCCTGACGAGGACAATAACCATTTTTCCAAATGGTTAATAAATGCAATTTGTTTGAAAGCTGTATCTCAATTTGTTTCTGAGTTATTATTATTATTTTTTATTTATTTATTTATTTTTTTTTTTTTTTTGTAGTTTTTATTACTTTTTTGTCATAGTGGCAACAGAAGTATCCATCACTGTTGAAAGTAAAGGGAAAGTACAGAGATTACTGTATAGACCAATCAGAAAACGAATAAAATGCGGATTAACCCAATAAAAAGCTTCAGATATGCTTTTGATTTCTTACCCTGACGAGAACAATAACCATTTTTCCAAATAGTTAAAAAAACATTTTATTTATTTATTTGTTTGAACTTGAAATTTCTTACTATTTTTATTTTTTACTAAAATTGAATTTTAAACAAAACTTTTTGTATATATTTTGAATTTAATTTAGAAGTAGGTGTGTTACGATTCTATTTTGTTCAAAAATTGTTTTCTATATGCATAATTTAGAATTTTATCATGCGTGCAGCACTTAGATTTTAATTCACGCATTAGCGATATGAAGATTTACATTTAGAATTTAGATATTAATTTTATGTGTACAACATTCATTTTTCTGTATAATAATTAAAGAATATATATTTTAGTAATAAGTTAGTATATAAGTTATAAATTTTAGTATATAAGTTAAGAATATATATTTTAGGCAGAAAGGGAAAAAAAAGTTCTTAATTGCATATTATTTGCGTTTTGGTACTTAGAAAAAGGCTTTGTTTTTGATCGTTTGGATATATTCGAAGGTTGTGCATCCTATAATATGAATTTTTATTTTTTATTTTTTGTGTGTGTGTGTGTTGGGGAAGGGAGGGGGGGATTTGTTATGCAATGTTCGTAAAGCAAATTTTTCGCAATTGTATGCAATTTTTGTAATTTTTTTAAAAAATCTTTCGACATTGCACTGATTATAATGAATATTTTGAACTTTTAGAGTAGGACATGATTAGAAACAAAAAATATATATTTATCGAAATACTGTAAAAGTTCTCAACAGCGGACACTTGGGGGCTGCGGAATTTGTTCGATAATCAAAGGTGTCTGCTTTTGTGAGGTAAAAATAAACAAATATGCCTGGGTTGTGGATTAAAAAAGGTTGTCGCTCAATAAAGGTGTCCGATATTAGGGAATGTCCATTAACCTTCATAACGGACACTCCCGAATACCGGACACCTCTATTTAGCGAACTATAATGCAGGGTTGAACTTTTTTGTAGAAGGAGCATTTGATTAAATCATGAGAAAACTGGGCAGTACCCCCTCACCACCTCCTACGCTTTTATGGGCCCCAAATTAAATATGCAATCTTTGTAAAGCTTTTATTTTAAATTTGTTTCGACATTCTATTGATTATAATCAACATTTTGAACTTTTAAAGTAGAATAAGATTAAACTAAATAAATTTTTAAAAAATCTAAATTCCGTAAAACCTCTTATTCATGGGTACCTCGGCAACAAATGGCGGAAAAATTCCGTAGTAGCCCCCTATTGAGAGGTTTTATTGTATTTAGATTAATAGAAGTTCAAAATATTGATTATAATCAGTACAATGTCGAAAAAGATTTAAATTATCAGCTTTACGAAAATTGCATACGAATTTTTGAGAGCCTCTAAAATGAGGCTGTATGGGGGTGGAGGGGCAGGACCATGGCCAAATATTTTTCCAGGATTCATTGTGGTCAAACATGGCTGCGTATCATGCTTACAAAAAGAAACGGCTGCGATTCAGACGCAAGAAATATCTGAAAAAATTAAGACATTTTAAAATGGCTGAAAATTGAACACTCCGTTTCAGACACTTAAGTGTCTGAATTTCAGACATTTCAATTTACAATGAATAATGTAACTAAACTTGCAGACTTCGCCTTTTACGGTGATTCCTTTTTTTCCCAATGAACCTCAAATTATTGTAATAATTTCCATTTTTAACAAACCTCGAATCAAACGAAGCTGGAATCAAACGAAACTATACTGTGTTGGAGGTTTACTACATTCCGCATCGTGGCGTGCTACGCATGCTCTGTTCTGTTTTAGTAAACAAGCCTCTAATTTGGAAGATTTTACATTTTTTTAACGAAAATGTTTCCAAAAAAACCTAGGCTTGGAAAACCCACTGCTTTCGATACCGAACACTGGTTGCACTGCGCCCGTTAGGCGTTCTACAGTCGTTTTTTTTTTTTTTTTTTTTAACTTTTCTGGGACCAATTTTAAAATACAGAAAAGAGGAAAATGTGAAAAGGACCTGCAATTTTTTCGTTTTTAAATAGTAAAATTCATAGTAGTATTTTCTTCTTGAAAAGTATCTTCCGTACTAAGAAGGTATCGGCTATTTGGTGCCTTTTTTATGCATTTCCTTAGGACACCGAGCGATCGCAATTGTAAATTTCAGGAAAAATGAGATGATTTTTCTTGGTTTGTGAGCTTAAAAATCCCATTTTTTTCCAACGGACATCGCGAAGCAATCGCCGGGACGATATAAACTCGTTAATTAGCGTTTTATGAAGGTTTTAATTAATATCTGGGCAAATTGCGGTCAGGATGAATAGACTAAATGTTTTCTCCATTTTTTTTTTTTTTTTTTTTTTTTTTTTTTTTTTTTTTTGCTTTGAGTGGTACCGGTCTGGACCCCGTACGCCCGTTGCGGTGGTTCTGGAGGAGCTAGTATTATTTACACATTCAAAGAAACGGACACGCAACGGTTTTAATAGTATAGACTGCCGAAAACAAGTAACAGAGCTTAAGTTTACTTTCATTCCCCCTTCCCGTCATTGACTCATGTATTGTAAAGAGTGTGATATTTTTGTTCTCGCAGTCCAATTATCCAATCAAAAATACAGAGTGTCTCCCTCCAATCTGACTTTTTGTTCACAACTTTAACAATAATGAAAACTGTGTGACAATATTTTCAATAAACTTACACTGCATAATGTGATAAAAGATGAAAAGAGCATCACGAAAAAGTTTGGAAACGGGCACCATCCTTATCGTTAAGGAAAATGTTTTTTCTTATACATATGCATCGTTTTTAATGGAAAAAGTTGAAAATTGAAATAAAATAAAGCTGTGTAAAGTGTAATATAATTGCGAAAATATGCCATTACCTACATTCTAAGCATGATTATGATTATTCTTTCTCAGTAATATTCAGCTCAGTGAATTTTGAAATATTTTTAGTAAACGTAATGTGTGTTCTTTAAAAAAATCATTACTATACCATTTTGCTCAAACATTAACTTCATGATCTAGCTTACAAAAATCAAATATAGAAAAATGTTCAGGAATGCTAAAGGACATGTCAATGTCAAATCACATATTACCAAACATAAATAGAAATAAAGTCTTGTTCTTTTAGGAAAAGCACACTGTTAAATTACCCTTTACAATGTCTCTCACTTTCGTCAATTGCTTCCTTAGTTTAAGACTATTTCATGGTCATAACACAAAGAAGAATATCAGTCAGCTACTTGTAAAATTTGTCTTTAAAAATTGAAAAATAAAAGGTAGGAAAAATCTCACAGTTTCAAAATATTTTTTGTCACGAAAACTTAAACTTTTAGCTAAATATAAACAATTATATTGTAATAAATATATATTCTTCATTAAAAATTTAAAAAAAAAAAGATTTCAGTCCCTTTTTAATTTCTACTATCTTTACAATAACGTATTGGATTCGTAAAAATTTTCGAATTCCAGTTTTCGATGGATTTACACGTTTTAGTGGTAGAGATCCCAAAAAACATGTTTCTACAAAATGTCTGTCTGTCAGTGACACAAGCTTTGTGGGTGCTCTATCACAAGAACTAATGCACGGAATTTAATAAAACTTTAGATTCAGTTGGTTCCTGATATAAATTTGTGCTTAATACGTTTTGGTGTAAATCGCCCAGCAGGTGGCGCTGCTATGCTGCATTATTCATGATTTTATAATAGCTATATCTCAAGAACTAATGCACGGATTTTCAGAATACCTCAGATTCAGTTAGTCCTTGATTTAATTTGGTGTTGATAACTTTTTAGTGTAAATCGCCCAATAGGTTGCGCTGCTATGCAGACCTTTTCACGATTTTCCCAATAGCTTTATTTCAAAAACTAATGCACGGATTTTCATCAAACTTCTCAAATTAAATTACAAGTTGACATAAGTTGTTGCTGATTTGTTTTTGATGCAAATCACCTAACCGGTTGCGCTGCTATAATGCATTTTTCAGGAAGTATTAACATGTATGAGATAGAAGAAAATTTTGGGATTACCACATCCGGCTAGATTTTATGATGTGGTTTGAATTCACAAAATTTCAGGTTTCTTTAAATGTTAAGTCTACAAGTGCCTTATATAATTTGCGGGCCCCGTACCCAATTACTTTCTTCTTTAGTAAAGGGGGAAGGGAGCTTACGGCCTAATCAATATTGATATTATTCATGTGGTTGATTTACAGTTCCTAAAAGAATTTAAATAGTATTTTAACATATATCATTTATTGCTTAAAATGCTAGTTCACAGATTTTATTCATATAATAAACATAATAATTTCATTTTTGATATAAAATTCTAAAAGTGGCGACCTAACTATCACATTATTGTTGTTGTAAATGTCGTTTTCCAAGCACGTGTGAATAACGAATACAGGGTGATTCAAAATAACGTGGCTAAAAATAAAAGAGAAAATCAGGCATGCAAAAAGAATCAAAAATCACATAGTAAATATGTGGTCGCAAACGCTCTCCGAGACCTCTTCCCTCTCCGAGCGGTCGCAAATTACATGTAATACAAGAAGAATAAACAAAATCATTTTACATCATTTTATTTATAATGTATTTTCACACATATTACACATTTACGACCAATGCTACTACAGAAGATGCTCAAAGTTTTTGCCAGACGCCTGGAGACACGCATTACATCGACGCCGCATGGACTGGTACACCTTCTTAAACATATCAGGTGTATCTCGAATACATCCTGCTGCAGCAACAATTCTTCTTGAATGAAACAGTTGTTTCTTAAATAAGTCCTTTGAAAAAAATCACATAAGAAAAAACCTACTGGAGACAAATCTTGTAATCGCGATGGCCATGCGTTTGATTCACCTCGATCAATCCAATGCCTGGGAAAGGTGGCCTGCAGATGTGTTCTGAATTGTCTGCTGAAATATGCGGGAGCTCCGTCGTGCTGAAAGTATACGCGTCAAGTCGCTCATCAGGCCATGTTTTCATTGAAATGCCCTCTAGCGGCTCCGGATTGTGTTTGCGACCCCAAGTTCCTATGTGATTTTTGGATATTTTTGAATGCCTGCTTTTCCCTTTCATTTTGACCATGTTATTTTAAATCACCCTGTATAACGTATTGATGAAAACAACTAGTTTGTTCAGAGATTTCTTTTCACCATGTCAAAAAAAGGAATTTCTAAAAAAATACCTGTAATGTTGAAAACAGTTTGATAATCTACACTGTTAAAAATTTGCAGCATTCTGTCCAGTCATTTGACCGTTTTTATCGAAAACGGTTACACAACTGTAATTTAACACTTTTTTGACCATATTATTGGCAATTTTATGGTCAGAATATAGTTAAATTACGGCTATAAAACTGTTTTTTCAAAAAACGGTCGAATGACTGGACAGAATGCTGCAAATTTTTAACAGTGTACACTGATGATTTTTGATTGATGACAAATGCTTTTTTTCCCTCTAAAATGTAGTTTTTAAACGAATTTGTGGTCTATGTACGAAAAACGTTATTGAGAAAATTAGCAACGTATTCACCGCACGGCTATTCTCATTGTTGGAAAAGTAGTTTTACAGATATGATCCGTAAAATAGCTGCTTGATTGTCAAAAGAAAGAAGAGAGATTACATGACAATAACAAAGGATGTGGCAGATTTCTTGACATTTCGACAAACTTAAAGACTTAAATTTCACTATTTTAATTAATTTATTTTTCTTACTTAACGGAATTGCTTTCGATCGTCACCAAAAAATAAGATAATTTAGATGAACAAAAAGCAAAATTTAAATATATTTTAATATTTTAGATAAACTTCTATTAATTGTTATTCAATATCTGCCGCGTTGAGGTAAAGAAATAGTTACTATATAATATTCCCCACGTGCTACAGACTCTAAACTTTCTGAATCTATAACATTGTTACACTCTGTTGGAAGCAGTATAATGGTTGACATGCGTTTCGATTAAATTTTCTCTTGCAAAGTAACATAGTTAAAGGAAGTCTTTTCTTTTTACTTTTTTTTAACAATTTTATTAGTTTTTTGATTATTTAAAAATTATTTAAAGGGGATTCTCTCTACGCTTGTCAATCCCCGTCTAGACCGCGCACGATCTAAAAACACCCCAATTTTCTCTGTTTTAAAAAGATTACCCGATTACAGATGATTGAATGATATTATCAAAAGTGGCAAACTTCTTTAATCGGGTTGCCATTCATTTCCCTTTGATTGGAGGATTTGATTGGAGGATAAAAAGCCCATTTACCTGAATTAAGGGGGGCGGGCGTAGCCGCCGTTCCCCCCTCTATACTTAACCAATGAACCCCCAAAACTAAACAGGGAAGCGCTTTATCAGAATAAACCTATATCCAAAATTTGAAGCAAATCGTATTTCTATGAAGAGCTATCGCGTTACGTACATGCATTAGGGTGGAACTAAAAAACGAAGTTTCGAATTTTATATTCTAATAGTGATTATTTTTTTTCCTTTTTAACTCCATAAAAAGAAAATATTTTTCTTTTAATTTTAAAATGATATTTTCCGGTTCCTCAAAGCGCCTGATTTTCCATAAAAAACAAAAAAAAGCCAATAATTGCATGAAAGTTTTTTAAGCTTATTGTTAAATTTATATTTTGCAAAATTAAATTAATTAAGTGTTAATGTCCTGTAATAAAGAGAATAATTTAGTTTGAGTGCCTTAGAAAAGTTAGCGCCACTTTATTTGACTTTTGTAGAAGCCAGTGTCGTGGGCGTCGGCTTTCATTGTCTCTGATTTATTTGGCTGCGACACATAACAAATTAGTCCGACTTAACGGGTGTTAACAGTTTCTTTAATTATTTTTCGATAAACATTCGGTGTCAAAAGTGACAAAGTCTGTTAACGTACCTAAATCCAGATAATTGTTGAAGTGTCCTGTATTTCGTGAACCAAAACAATTAACATTAGACTGTCATCTTTGACGAACATATGAAGAAGTTATGAAACATTATTTTTGGGTTCAATTTAACTTAAAATCTGACAGCTGGAATCTGGTACCACTATTTCTAAAATATCTAAAGCTGTTGATGATACAATTAAAAGTGTGTTGCTGAGACCTTCAATTCCAACGGTTTCTGATACACAAATCATAAAAATGATTAGAGACTAGTGCGAGAAATGTCAAAAGTTGAAGAAAAATATTAAGATAAGAAAGAATAATCCCACATTCAATATAAAATTGCAAAATGTTAGGTAATCCTGTAAAAAACATTTCTTTGTGTAAAAGCACTAAATATTATCGTGTATCAGAACAAGAACGTCACTTTCTCAAAGACCAAAGAGAGATGGGGTGATGACAATAGAATCAATAGATATAAAAACTACAAAAAATGTGTAGCAAGACTTGAAATGGAAATATCAAGGAAAAAAGTTATTTAAAAAAAAAAAAAAAAAAAAAAAAAATGATGTTTTGATTGAATGATCGTCAAGTGTAAAAAACAGTTCGGAAGGAAATAGTTCAATCGGTTGTTTTTCTAAACCTGAATTTGATAATCAACACAGTGAAAGAACCGGAGTATTAGACAGAACTGCAAATATTATTGCAAATGGGACCTTAGAAGATATGGGTATTTCTGATGATAATAAAGAAAAGGTAACTGAAAGAAGGACTTGAAGATGACAAAGAGAAAAGAAAAGGAAAAATTTGAAAGAACAGGAAAGACGAAATGAGTTAATTTTAGAAGGTTAGTATTTTTATGGCAGAAAGGATAACGCTATGATAACCATAGGCGTAGCGTCGGGGGGGCACGAGGGGGCACGTGCCCCCCCCAACCTTCTGTAACCCGGGCGCCAGAACAGAAAGCGTGGGGGGCGCCAAATGAAGATTTTTTTTGTCTTTACATACAAAAATGTATATGTATATGTATTGAATTTGCATAAAAATGTCTCGCAGTCGGAAAATCCAAAAGGAAAACTGAACCAAATGCATTAAAATTTACAAATGTATAAAAAGATTCATCTATAATAGAAGACTGCAAATAGGAGAATCACTAACATTTTCCAAGGCCAATAGGCCAGTCTCTACTCCTCTCTTTTGTGTAAAACTGTCCCTCTCCGATAACCGATTTCCTGGGGGGGGGGGGGGGGTGCAGAGTCATGTGCCCCGGACGTCAGAACGAAAGGCGAAAAGGGCGCCAAATGAAGATTTTGTTTGAATGTGACTACTTTTCTGTTGAAAAGATACCATGAAGGCTGTTCTATTCTTTTTGGAGCTTTCTTTTTTCCCGTCTTGCAATGGGCGCGACGTCAAATGATTGTCCGGTACAATAAAAATAAACGGGAGAAGGAGTCAGGGTTTGAAACTATGGGGGGGGGGGATGTGTTCTGGGCGCCCCGCGCAGGGAACGTCAGATGAAAATTTGTTTTTCCGTTTTATACAATATATATATGTGCGTGTGAAATTTGTGTAAAAAATATTTTCTACCCGAAAAGTCAAAAAGAAAAGCTTAGTCAGTGCATTAAAAATGTCAAATAGATAAAAAGATTCGCGTACAAAACAGAAAATGAATAACCCCACTCTTTTTCTTATAATTACTTTTTTACGTGCATATCACCATATCTGTCCTTAGAGGAGGCGAGGTCAGGTGACCGACTGTTACAATAAAAACCGAGCGGTCGAAAATTCACAAAATAAAAAGTAAAAACTTAATAATTTCGTTGTTGTTGTTTTGAGTCAGACATAAATTTGAAAATTAGCTTTAAGTTCAGGAAAGTATCTAGACATATCAGTTTATAAATAAGAAGAGTGGTATAAGTGATAATACCGAAAACCTTATGTAGATAGTACAGGAAGATATTTTACAAAACTGGAATTCATTTTTATACCTACAGTAAATCCTGGTTTTTTAGTTCCTAAAACAATGTGACTCATATCACTATGACATTAAAGTGGCCCAATTGTAATAATTTGTAATGCTTCAACAACAGTAAAATCTCGAAAAATGAAATCCGTCTATAATGGAGTCGTGTCTTAAATGAAAAAACTACATGGTTCCAACAGAAAGAATACCAACAGTTATACCTCCTAAGACGGAAACCTATATAAAGCGGAATTATTTCCGCTTCCTTTCGATTTTTCCCCAGATTTTAATGAATAAATATTTGATAAAGCTGGTTATATATTTCAATATTATGTATTTTATTGTTACACATTTTAAATTTTAAAATAAGTCCGCTACTAGAAACTTTCGTAAATTTCTCTTTGTAAATTTACTTTGCTGAGGAATGAGGGGGGGGGGGGGCGCCAAAATCGACGTTTTCCCCGGGTGAAAATATAGCTAGTTTCGGCCCTGGAAGGAGTGCACAAAGTAAAATGTTTTAGTAAAGACTTTTAAAATAAAAAAAAGAGTATAGCATTTGCAGTGATACAGTAAAAAATCTCTCACAGGGCGCCATCATGACTAATAAAGTCGTCCATGCCTTTATCCCCCAAAATGATTTTTTCTCTCCTTTTTGCCATTTCTAGGCGTTTTGCCACCCTAGGCGGAAATTGTAAAATGCAGCTCTGATCCTTTTGGTGCAATTATATTTTGCATTACTTTTGGTGCACTATTTTTTGCATTACTTTTGGAGCAATTGTTTTTTGCAACCAACCAAATCCAGTCTTAGAGAGAGGAGGCGAAATTGGGCGACTGCCCGTAATTAAAAAAAAAATAACCTCACCCAGGGCGCCATCAGCCGCCCCTGCTTTTACCTTCCCAAATTACATTTCTCGTCCTTTTGCCATTTCTAGGTAGGTGACAACTGAAAAATGTCGCCCATGACTTTTACTAAAATTACTTTTTTTTGCATGCAGATCCGGTCTCAAAGGGCGCGAGGTCGAGCAACTGTCAACAAGTAAAATCTAAGGGTTGAAATATATGCAAGATAGAACAGTAACCCCCCCTTTTTAATGTTTTTTAGAGAATATAGCCCTTGCCGAAACTAGGGGGGGGGTGCAGAGGGGGCATGTGCTCCAGGCGCCAGAACAAAGGCGAAGGGGGCGCCAAATGAATCGTTTGTCGATTCATACAAAAATGCGTATATATATATATATATATATATGAAATGCAAAGAAACTCGCAAGCTAATGTTAAACTAAGGGAGCGTTCTTTTGAAATTTCTCGTTTGGATTTTAATATTTTAAAATTATTTTTTTTTTCTTAGGATAGTTTAGATTGATCTTTAGCGTTGCCATACTTTTAGGTTTTGAAACCGGTACTGGAAGTGAAGGAAACTTTATAAAAATAATCTGCAACCAAAATCTAAAAGTAAACACTAGCCCGGTTAGAGTTTAACCTCAGCTTTCCTAAGCTAAGAAAAAAAAATATTTAAAACTATTAATATGCAAGCGAGAAAATTTAAAAATATCGCTCCCATACGTTTAGCATTAGCGTTCCAGTTTCTTCGCGTGATTTGTGTAGACTCTTAACGCTCAAGCTAATGTTAATCCTATGGGAGCGTCGTTTACATATTCCTTGCTCTAATTTTAATTATTTAATGATTTTTATTTTTTATGAATTTTATTTATTTTGCATAGGGTACCTGAGGTCAATAATATTTATTGTGCGTGATGAAATGAAGGGAGGGGATGGTCGCCAAAATCCATGTTTTCCCCTGGCGCAAAAAAAGGCTAGTTTCAGCCCTGAACGTACGATTGATATTAAGGTTGTACTTATTGTGCAAATTATTAAAAACCTTCATTTGTCACTGTTTTAATAGGATATGTGATTGTGTATTAAACATGGGATTTTCAGATAAATTAATGTGAAATTTATATTCACATATTTTAGGATTGTGATTCATTGAGACTTTTACAAAAACGATAAATGGCAGTGATTTTCAATTGCATTTTTTTTTTTTTTTTAAGATGCAATCAAATTTAAAACTTTTTAGTATGTAGCATTTCACCCACTCTCTCATTCCCAAAACAAAAACGCTTTAGTTCTCAACCATTAATACGGTGCTGGTCAATCATTGATATTTGGCCAGTAGTTGTAATTTGATTGGTAGAAGGAAAATTTTTCCCAACTGCAAAGCTGGTGTCCAGTCACCCAAGTAGTTTAATTTCAGTGTATAACACAAGGTGGTCACACAAGAACTTCTTTGACCTCTGAACTTGTGTTTCCCTCTTGTTGCAAAGTGAGATAATAGGAGCGTCTTTACCTAACCCCTCTCCACACTCCTACACACACTTGGCTTGGTATGATCTGGTCATTTGTGAGAATGTATTCGTAGTTAAATGTTGTTATTACTATTTTTTAAACTGATCAGGAATGAATGAGCCACGCAAAAGCAAACGCGATAAAAAAAAAACAGGAACTTTTTATAGAAAACTCAATAACAAGCGATGTCATGAAGCACACCATGATTCTAAATTCATTCAAGTCTGGCTTCAAAAGGACGAAAATGGAATAGAAGGTAAGAACATACACAATTGTTTGTTTTATTAAATTAATAACGTTTTCAGAAAAAACAAAAATCTCCACTCAAAAATGTGATTATTTTTGACACATTCCTAAACTCAATTCTATTTCTATTTGCCTGAAAATTACTGATGTTAGCATTCAGGTGCTTAAGAAACGAGTAGCGTTCTCCCTTTTCTTAACATTTTTCCTAATTCGAAACAGCTTGATTTAAAGCGGATTACTAAATGGATCCGTCTTGTAATTGTCAGCCTTTGAATTTGGAAATCAAAAGTCCAACTTCGATGTTATTTTATTAAAAAAAAATCGGAGTTTTTTAGAAAAAAAAAAAATCTTTATTCTACTTCATAAAAGCATCTCAATTGTAGGGCTGCCACTGCCGAATGACACTGAAAATAGTAGCTTTAGTAGCCTCCAACGAAAAAAAATAGTAGCATTTGTTCGATAATAGTAGCCAAAATACTCGCATACCCACTTTAAAAAAAAGGAAGAAAAATTCTATCCATAACAATGAAAGGACTTTATGAATGTCCACATTTTATTTCACAGTTTATGCTTCTGCTCATATCAGCGAATAAAGAATAGAGTGATTTCTTCAAATGAGAAAGCAAGTTATCCAGAAAATAAGGCCCTAATGTTTCAGTTACGGAGTAACTTGGTTCTTCCACAATAAAAATTATGTACAGCACCTGGAAACATAGCAGTAAAAACTTCTTGCAGATCATCCCCGGAACTACTTTCCATCAGGCCTTTCATTTCGAGAGTTTCTTGGAGAGAAGGAAAAAAAGTTTTATTTGAGGGGCAAGGTTAAAAATAACGTGTGGGATAGCGCAAATCCCACACAAAAAAGGAAAATCCCGCATACTAATAATATTTGTTTGGATGGAATCTTCCAAATTTATTTCTGGAACAGACATATGATTCGTATGCGATTTTTTTTTATTTCGTGAAAGCCACGATTTTTTTTCTTCGAGAAATCCACAAAATCAATTCATCAAACAGTCGCGAATTTTGCCATTCGGTAACGAAAAAAAAATCGCCTATATGAACTATTGGCCTTAGAAAAAAAGAAGTTTTCCATCAGTCGCGAAAAAATAACTTGTAAATTTCGCCTAAAGATTACGGAAAGAAAGTCGAAAAATTTGTCAAACTGTCGCGAACAGAAAAAAAATTACACCCGCGAATTTGGTCAAATAGTCGCGCAAAAAATCGAGCAAAAAATCAAGAACTTCCTCAGTCAGTCAACAAAAGAAAAGATCGTTTAAAAGAATCGCGAATTTCGTCAAAAATCCCTGAAACAAATACCGAATATCATTTTCATCAACCGGTCGTACAAAAATTCATGAAATTTGGCAAAGGATCGTGTAAAGAAAATCGTGAATTCCACGAAACAATTGGCGGAAAAAATGCGAATTTTGGTAATTCGTCGGGGAAAAAATCGCGAATCTCCTTAAAGGCCCGTGGAAAAATATCTTGAATTTTATCAAAGGTTGTGGAAACAAATGGCGATTTTCGTCCTTCGGTCACTGACAAATTCCGTCAAAAGAATATACAAAATATTACGAATTTCGTCAAACGATGAAGAGAAAAAAATTGCAAATTTCGCCAAATGGTCGCGGACAAAAAGACGGCAGGTGTTGTTCTGGGTTTAAAAAAAAATCTGAAATTCACAGCAAATTTTCTTAAAAGTTACAGCAGAGGGAGGGAAAGGGGTGGAAATCGCTTCCCGGCGCCAATTATGCGTTTTTTTCCCGCAATCCTTTGGCGAAATTCGCATTTCCCGCGATCCTTTGATAAAATTTGCGATCCCTTTGTGACATTTTTGTTTTTCACACGATCCCTAGACGAAATTTGCGTTTTTTGCGATCCCTCGAAGAAATTCGCGTTTTTCCGCGATCCCTTGAAGAAATTCGCGATTCTTTGTCAAAATTCGTTTTTTCTGCGATCTTTTAAAGAAATTGGCAATTTTTTTCTGTGAACGATTGTCGAAATAGATTTTTTCGACGATCATTTGCCGAAATTCGCGATATTTTATTTTCCCGAATTTTTAAAATTTTCGGAACCGGATGCCTTAAATTTTCGGAAAATTCAGAACAGAATCATCCCTGAAAAGACACGAATTTGAACAAATAATCGCGTAAACAATCGAGAATTTAAACAAATGATTGCACAAAAAATCAAGAATTTCGTAAGTTGGTTTTTTGAAAAAAAAAAATCACGAATTTCGATAAACTATCGTGGGAAAGAATCGCGAATTTCGTCAAATGATATCTGAAACAAACAGCGAATACCATCAATCGATCACGGAAAATACATATATCGCGAATTTCGACAAGTGGTGGCGGAAATAAAATTTCGCCAATCTGTCGCAGAAATATTCGCAAATTTTGGCAAAGGATCGCGGAAAAAAAATCGCGAGTTCCGTGAAACGATCGCCGGAAACCAAAACGCGAAATTTGACAAAGGATCACGAAAAAAAGATTGTGAGTACCGTGAAACGATCACCCCAAAAAATCGGGAAATTTCCAATAGGTCATAGGAAAAATTGCGAAATCTCATTCAACAATCGTAGCAAAAGATGGCGAAAAGAAATAACTATTTTCGTCAATCGATTGGGGAAAAATCGCGAATTTTGCAATTCGTCGCGGAGAAAAATCGCGAATCTCCTGAAACAACTGTAAAAATATCTTGAATTTTACCTAAGGTCGCGGAAACAAATGGCGATTTTCGTCATTTGGTCGCGGAAAAATCATCTCAAAATTTCGTCTAAAGAATGGACAAAAAATTACGAATTTCGTGTAACGATCACAAGAAAAAAATCGCAAATTTCGTCAAACGGTCGTGGGCAAAAAAAAAAAAATAAAAATAAAAAAAATGGGAATTTAACCAAATGATAGCACAAAAAATCACGAATTTTATAAATTGGTCATGAAAAGAAAATCCCGAATTTTGACAAACGATCTGGAAAAGAATCCGTAATTTCGTCAAAAGATCTCTGAAACAAATAGTAACTACCATCAATCGGCCGCAGAAAATATACATCGCGAATTTGGACAAGTGGTGGAGGAAAAAAATCAATTTGGTCAATCTGTAGTAGAAAAATCTGCAAAATTTGGCAAAGGATCGCGGAAAAAATCGCAAAATCTCCTTCAACGATAGTATAAAAAGATCTCAGAAATAAATAGTTATTTTCGTCAATTGTTTAGTGGGGGGGGGGGGGGGGGAATCCCGAATTTTGGAATTCGACTCGGAAAAAATCGCGAATCTCCTCAAACAACCCTTGAAAAAATGCGTTTGGGAAGATGACTTTACAGGCGCTTTGAAGAAAAAACTAACGTCTAGGGACAGCACCCTCACAAAATGCACAAGGCACAAGTTTCTGTTTCTATCGTTCCTCCGACAGGTTTTCCTCCGTTTTTTGCCCATTGGCTTTTTATTGTGCATGCTTTTGGACTTAGTCGTTTTGTTACTGTGCGTATTTCACGCAAATATTTTAAATGGATACCCATACCGCATACTTTCTCTCGCGTATGTAATGTTAATGTTTTCGTCACTCAAGTATTAATGTGTTGCGAAATCTTATGTTCATATTGTGAAGCTTTAATGTTTATGTTATGAAAGTTTCGAAAACTGTCATCTTGCCGGCAGGCTTGGGTTTCGAGCATGAAGCATTTCCACTCGATTAACATGAGTTTATGAGCTAAATAAAGAAAATCTCAATGAATAAATTTCTTATATGATGATTAAAAAAAATCATCCTCTCTTTAAAAAATTGATTTTTCTTTCTTTCTTTATTTTTGGAAAGTGATAGATTTCTTTATGTTTATTACCTATAACATAAGGTAAGTAAGTAATTTTAGAACCTTGTGAAAATTAATAACTAAACTTTTAAATGTATATTTTTATTATCAAAATACTTTTTCTTTTCTTTTTTTTTTAATTGTTGATAAGTAAAAGAAAATTATGTAATGAATATGATGAAATTATGTGCTTATTCATAACAATTTAATAGATAATGTAAATTTATTTTAGGAACATGCGCAAAACCTGTTTCGGTAATTCTATTTAAGAGTTCAATGCGATAATAAAATCGGCTTGTTTTGATACAATACTCATTTGCATTCTTAACGTGATGTAGTACTGCTCCACCCGCCCTACTTTATCATATGGTAATATGAGCAGCCTTTTCAATTTTCAAATATTTGAGATTCCAAAATTTAAAAGTAATCTGTATTTATTCCACCAGGATGTTTTAAGTTGTACAAGGACACAATGAGGGTGTGTGTGTGTGCGGGGGGGGGGGGGGGGGTTACATTGAAATGAACGCAATAACACAATAATCTGACTTCAGCTTCTTTTTTTATTGCATTCATTGGCTACTTTAATAAAAATTTTGTGTGTAAATGTATTTTTTTTATTCTTATATTTACGCGTATAATAGCTTATCATTTATTATAAATTGTACGAAATATTTTTATTCTCATCAGCAGTGCCTTAACTTTATTCGATCTAATGAAGCTTTTATGTGAAGAAAATTTCATTAAATTCCAATAAATCGTTGTAGATTAATAAGAACTTTCACAATGCATCGAAATTGAGTTTGTAATATTTCATAATACCATCACAGATATGTGAATATCAAACATTTATGTTAATTATTATTATTAATGTTTTTTAGGGAACTGCTTTTCATGCATATCCCATTCTTTAAGTGGATCCTGTGTACAAGTGTTTTCATGAAAATTCATTTTACAGCTTTCTTTAATTTCAAAATATCCAGGTTCAATAAATTGAAAACATTAGATAATATACATATACAAATAAATAATCAGTTAAAATTAAAATGGAGGAAAGAAAAAATAAATTATATGCCCCCCCCCCCCTCTCCCTTACGAAAATATTTACAGAAAAGGTCATTATTTATTAAATTTATAATTTTTCCTTTTTCCCTATAAAGATAAATATGTCTTTTTTAAAAAAAAAGGTTCTAAATTTTAACATTGAATCTAATTTTCAACTTGAGAGCGATAAAAAAAAAATGATAATTCAAGATGCAAAATAATAATGACAGTAATTATTTATTTTATTTACAATATTTTTTCACATAAATTAAAGTTTTAACACTTATAATGTGCTACTGATATCATGTTCTCATTCTCATTATTTTCAGATGATTAGCATTATCATATTAGTCCCGTAAATGTCGGGTAATCCGTATAATGCTTGTCCATGTTTTGAGAATTACCCTTATTTTGAATTTTTAATTCATAAATCAATATTTTAAAAGAAAAAATGATCTAAATTTTTGTTAACTCTTATGTTGGTAATTTACATATTTTGTACTAATACTAACTTATGATAGTACTAATAGTTTTCCATTTTCATTTTTTAAACTCACTTAAAAAAAATCCTTGACCACATCGTAGTACAAACTGAACAAATGAAAAAGATAAAGCAATAAAATTTTAATTTTGAAGTAATAATAGGGGGAAGGGGAGTTGCAGAAACTACTAAAAAAAATTCTGAAATGTTCTCAAAATCCATAAATCTACATTCTGATAACACTTTATTCATTATTTGTTAATCTGTAGTGCATTTTAAATACATATGAACTGCTTTTAAACGTAAAAATGAGTAAAGTATTCATAGCCAACGAAGAGATCATCTCGTTGTCAGCGAGCGCTTATGCTATACTCCACTTTCCTCCCGCGAAAACCGGTTTTCGCCTCCGAGAAATCAAAACTTGTGCTTGGTGCATTTTGTGAGAGTGCTGTCTTTAGACGTCAGTGAAGAAAAAGACCGAATATTTTCAGTAAAAATAGTCGCTGAATCCGAAAAAAGTCGCCTACTGCTTTCTTGAAATAGTCACTTTTTAACAGTTTTCGGCCTAAAATAGTCGCCATAGCCGCCGTATGCTGAAAATAGTCGCTACGTATAGCATTTTAGTAGCAAGTGGAAGCCCTGCAATTGCATGTTAAGAAAAATCTGAATTTTTGAGAAATTGAGTCGGGCCGGACGAGGCCTGATTTAATTGATTTTTTTATGGGCCGAGCTTATTTTCACTGATTTTTTTACGAACCGGGCCTGGCCATGAACTGTGAAAATATAAACGGGCCGGGCTGGGGTGGAACTTTTAATTTTCACGCCGGCCTGGAAACTTTGGCCCGTGCAGACCAGTGTTCCCCCCAAGGCCGTGCAAAGAGGGGGCTAAAGGAGCGGTCGCCCCGGGCGCAAAATTTATGCTGCGAACCACGGTTTTATTTGTTTATTTATTCAGTTTTTGTCCGCCGATCATTTTCCGAGGAATTTCTTCTTTCTTTCTTGATCATCTTTTTTTCCCTGTCGCAAAACATCATGAGCTCTCTAACAAATAAGTGCAATTTTTCTCTTGTGTTATTTAGTTGTTCTGAACTTCTAAATTAAAATTAAACATTTTAAAGTTCCAAAATAAACGCGAAATATTTATTCATATTATAAATATTATATAACTTATTTATGTTTCTGCACTTTATCAATTTTATTATACCCATTACAAAGAGAAAGATTTTTGTTTTTTTTGGGGGGGGGGCGCAAAATTGAAAATTCTTTAAGGGCGCACTTCTCACGGCCTTGGTGCCCCCCCAAAATTTCTGGTCACGCTACGCCTATGATGATAACTGAAGCAGAGGGAATAAAGAATCATTAAAGACAAACATCTGGTCTCAGTTCAAAAACCAGAATAAAAATATATTGGTCATATTTCATTGACATCTTCTTATATTAATATAGCCACTGCAATTTTGGTGTATTTTCAAAATAATAATACAGACATTTCAAGTTTGAGAGTTATTAGGTGAAACAGAAACGCCTTTAATGCAGGATGCAAATCTGGAGTTGTTAAAACATCGGAAGCAATACCCTAAAAACTTTATAATGGATAATTTGATTATTACATGCAAATGAACTTTTTTCTTAGATACTTATTTCAACATCTTGTTGAAAAACTACGGGTACAAAAGGATTATCTGGACCAGTAGGAAAGCGACTTGAAAAAATGCGAACATATTGAAATTATAGACTATAAAAACATGGATCCTATCTTGACCGTCTGATCGGATGAAGAACTTAAAAAAAGTACAAACAGGGGATACACCTGAATTTTAGATTTTCCTTGTCATACTCAAACAGTGGAAACGTGTGTCAAAATTGTCCCGCGAGCTGCGTCAACCGTCTTTAAATATTAAGCAAAAGACGGCTTAATCTTGGGAAAGTTGAATTCCCACAATGTACAATAGATTCCCACAATGGACAAAGTTTGCCTAAAAAGACAGTAGGTTGAATATCCAATTTAATTAATTCATAACAAAGGGAGGTAAGGTGGGTGGAAGTCGATATTTAACCACCTCCTCGTGATGACTTCTGGATAGTATTTGCTAAATAAAAGTAGATATGAGCTAACAGCTACGTTGTTTACTTTCAGTTACTTTATACTGAAATTTCAAAACTTTGACCTCCTTGAGGAACCGGAAAACAACTTAATTTAAAAAAACCTTTTCAGCCAAAAGTTTAGACATCCAAAAAGGAAAAAAGTTTTCACTATTACACATTAAAATAAAAAAGTTTTTTTTTTACCCTATACTTAAGTTCCACCCTAACATGCATACGTACGTACAGACAAAATCTGCGGGCACATTATCGCTCAGGCTTTGATAGCCTGTGAGCTAGTGTAAAAACATTAAGCATTCCCTCAATGGTATTTTCATTTGAATGATAGTTCTGTAAAAATTATTCTTAAACATTAATTAATTTTTTTATACTGAAAAACGGTAGGCCAGAAGTAAAATTATTTTTTTTCTAGACAGTATGTTCGGACTGAAAATAAATTGCTTTTTGTCGGATCAGATACGAATGTGAATTGAAAATCAATCTATGATCTCCCTCAACTGTCATAAATGATAAATCATTAGATGCTCTTTCACAGCATATTTATGGAAAACAACATGTAATTCGCATTGCGTGCTTATATGAAATAAAATTTACGAAAGAGCGTTTGAATGTATTTCTGTAGTAGGACATAATGAATCAAAACTGAATTTAGGACCAGAGCCAGAAAATATTACAACGTGTAAACAAAATGCAATTGCTATTGCTATTATTTATAATCCGGAATTTTGCTGTTACCTATCATAAAAGAGATATTTGTTAAAATGCTGTAGTTAATGATTTTTTATTATTACTTTCGAAAGCTGTGTCACATACAAATGACAATTTTTTGTTTAATAAATAAATATTTCAAATATATTGATTTTCACTCAAGTTACTGATTTTTTTTTAATAAATCAGCCTTCCTAAGTTCGTCGAACTTTAGAATGCGATTAAAAGTATTGAGCTAAGTTCGGAGTACTTTAAAACACAGTAACTTTTATTTTACAATAAAATGAATTATTAGGTAGATTTCGTATGAAATACTACCTATTGGGATCGTTCCTATGTTGGAATTTCTGAAATTTTTTTGCAGATCTACACCGATCATGACCCCTAGAACCCAAAACCACCCTCAGTAAAAAACTTTATATATCTATCTATCTATCTATATCTATATCTATATATATATGTGGTGACAGAATTTGAACTCTGTACTGCAAAGACCAGCAAATTCTTTAAATGAGGCTCTGGACGATCCACCTCAACCTCTGAGCCTACGAAAAACTGCTGAACCTACAAAAACTTTTGTAAGAAAGAGAGACGACATTGGACTGTGCTCGTGAACAGACGTGCTGAGATATCTGGTTCGACCGAATACCGGGTCAGCGGACCTTGGTTAAAGTAGAATGTTGCCGGCCAGCTACATTTATCATATTTAAATCTAAATGTCAATAATGCATTTGTAAATATTTCATCCACATAATCAAGAATATTAAAGTGTTAAGATTTCCTCAAAAATCTGCCTGGACTAATTACTTCTAGACACCGGCCTCAGTAGAAATACATTTATTCGACAAAGTGAATGTGCATTAATTTCTAAATATATATCACTTTCTTCTGAACACGATAACTTTCGTAATTATGCACCAATCTCTTCAAAACTGATTCATAAAATCAATGGGCATAAAATCTCGGTCAAGTTCGTTAATGGGCAAAATCGGACCAAGGGGATGGAAATAGGGAGGGGTTTTGTGAAAACCGAAAACCCCCCATAACTTCTTAATTTTTGTATATATAAAATCAGTTTAAAGTTTTTATTACTTCTAAAAACAGGGCAAAAATTTTATATATCACAAATTTTCGATAAAGTTAAAAATGGGCTCAAGGGGCGCAAAAAATAGGGTTTTTGGGAGAAAAAAAATTCATAACTTCGTCAATTCTCAATATATCAAATCCAATTAATTTTATTATAAATCTCCTTAATATTATCTACAACTTTTATATTCACAAGTTTTTGATAGGACCAATTCGTACCTCAAAAAAAATTAAAAACGAAAACAAAAAGTCCTTCCGGCCAGTGCCGGGAGGAAGAGGTAGCTTTCAAATACTTTATTTTAAAAAAGCCAACTTATATTATTCAAACACAAGAAGCTCAATTTAGTGGAAACCGAATATAGGAGATTCAATACTAATTTTTATCAATACTAAATCATTATGAATGAGAATTTCACGAAATTAGTCAGCTTTATCCAAGCTGCTTTTATTTAAAGTAACTTATATTTGGTTGAGATGTTGATGTATACTATCCACATGCTTTCTCACATGGAAATTGGCGAACACGTGTGTTATCGCGTGACAAATATAAGATCGTTTCAAAATGTTAGCCATACTAGAAATTCAAAGTGCTATAATTCAACCATTTTTTAAGATATAAACAAAAGAACAAATTTTCAGAAACAAAATCTGCTCCGGAATCTTTGTATCAAGGTCAAACACATAAAAAAATCTTTTTCATTTTCCAATTTTTTAATACCTTATTTTAAATTTTAAATTTAATTTTTTTTAAATGGAAACCCTTTGGAAACAAGATGTCGAATGAAGCTGGCCAACGAACTTGGTCGAGATATTGGCATGTACTATGTACAGACCAAGTAACATCCAAATCGGTTCATAAATACGCTTGTGAACAAAGCGTATCGTGCGTGACAAAAATCAGGTCGTTTTAAAATGTCAGCCACAATAGAAATTCAAAACGCTATAACTCAGCCATTTTTTAGATATAGACGAAACAAAAACTGTTCCGGGATCTTTGTATTAAGGTCAAACACATACAAAAAAATCTTTTACATTTTCCAATATTTTGGTATCTCATTTTAAATTTAAAATTTTTTAAATTATTTTAAATGGCCGCCATTTTGAAACAAGATGGCGGATGAAGCTGGCCAACGAACTCGGTCGAGATACTTGTATGTACTATGTACACACCAAAGTACATCCAAATCGGTTCATAAATACGCCTGTTATCACGTGACAAATATCAGGACGTTTCAAAATGTCAGCCACGCTAGAAATTCAAAATGCTATAACTCAGCCATTTTTTGAGATATAGACGAAACAAAAACTGCTCCCGAATCTTTGTATTAAGGTCAAATACATAAGAAAAAAATATTTTTTCAATTTTCAATATTTTGGTACCACATTTCAAATTTAAATTTTTCTTAAAAATTTAAATGGCTGCCATTTTTAAACAAGATGGCGGATGAAGCTGGCCAACGAACTCGGTCGAGACATTGGTATGTACTATGTACAAACGAAGTTACATCCAAATCGGTTCATAAATACGCCTTTTATCGCGTGACAAAATTCAGGACGTTTCAAAATGTCAGCCACGCTAGAAATTCAAAATGCTATAACTCAGCCATTTTTTAAGATATAGACGAAACAAAAACTGCTACGGAATCTTTGTATAAAGGTCAAATACATAAGAAAAAAATATTTTTTCATTTTCAATTCTTTGGTACCACATTTCAAATTTAAAATTTTTAAGAAAATTTTAAATGGCCGCCATTTTGAAACAAAATGGCGGATGAAGCTGGCCAACGAACTCGGTCGAGACATTGGTATGTACTATGTACATACCGAATTACATCCAAATCGGTTCATAAATTCGAGAGTTACAGTATGACAAAAGTCAGATATATATATATATATATATATGGATATACATATATATATATATATATATATATATATATATATATATATATATATATATCAACTTTTGAACGGAGGGTGGTTTCGGGGTCTGGGGGTCATGATCGATGAAAATATACCAAAATTTTTTGAAATCGCTTTCCTCCGAACGGCTGCAATAGGTAGCTTTTTGTAATGAAAGCTACCTAAAAGGAGGTTTGAAGAAGTAAAAAATCCATAACTCCGTCAATTCAAAAGATATAAAATCCCCATGAATTTATCATATATCTTCTTAATATTGTCTACAACATCTATATAGACAAGTTTTGGATAGGACCAATTCTTACAGCAAAAACAAATTAAAAGTAAATAGCGATTGAAGAAAAAAATCATCTAAGTAAGGGTGTATTCAAATCCAAACTGCTTATTTTCTGACTCCTTTTACAATTCATTTTTGCTCTCAAAGGCTTCCAATTAGTAGGTTTTCTCACTCAGAAACTATATAATGTACCGTAATGGTCAATTTTTTGATAGAGGCAGAATATATTTTTTTAAATGCTGTTAAAGTGGGCATTTTGAACCGAATTTCCCGAAGCGGATTGTGTTGGAAAAATCATTGCATTAAGAATGCACTCAAATCCAAACTGCTCATTTTCTGACTCATTTTTAAATTCATTTTTGCTCTCAAACGTATTTAATTGGTAGATTCGCTTATTCAGAAACTATATAATGTACCGCAATGATCGATTTTTTGATAGAGGCAGAATATATTTCAAAAATGATGTCAAAGTGGGCATTTTGAACGGAATTTCCCAAAGCAATTGTGTTAGAAACGAATAATATTGTCCTTCTGAGAAAATAATTGTTTATAGATCAGGGTTTAATTAATTGAACGAAAAATAAAAACACGGGTCGCTTATATATACGGGTCGCTCTTCAAAAATCACGTCAGCAAGTTTCATATTTTTTTTAGGTAGATTTCGTATGAAATACTACCTATTGGGATCGTTCCTATGTTGGAATTTCTGAAAAATTTTGCAGATCTACACCGATCATGACCCCTAGAACCCATAACCACCCTCAGTAAAAATCTTTATATATATATATATATATATATATAACCATTAATTAAACATAACCTACCACCGTCAATTATTATGAATTAAAGCTGTAAGTATAAAAAATAATAACAATAATAATAATAATAATTTATTATAAGAATTATTATGGAAGAAAAAGAAAAAAGTGGACACCGACAAAAAATGGAAAAGCTTATATATTGAATTACGTTGTCAAGGGCACAGAATTCAATGATATAAGCAAAATGGTTGTTTTCTGTGAGAAATATAAGCTAAAGCTAAAATTATTTTCCCCTGTGCCCAAACAACCATTAAAATCAAGTGAATTGATTAAAAATGAAAGCAGAATAGAAACAAATAATATGAAATGGAAGAATCAATAAAACGTATTTAAATATTTATAGGATATAAAATATAAATAATAAACGCCATACCGATTAATATTTCAGTATTTTACAAATAACCACGCGCACATGTCTACCAGAATATCATAAAGATTAAGGTGAATAAAACAGTTAAGAAATCACAGTAATTGATATCAAAGGATGCAGTTAATACATTTTGAAATAAAATTTGAAATACCTTGTTAAATACATTTAATATAATATAAAATAAATAGATAGTAATTACATTATTTAAAATGCACTATTAAATTAATTAATAACTGTTTAACAATATCGTCAAAATTTAGCTAAAAATACCCCCTGGTGTATTAAATTATAACTGAAATGGAGCAAGAAAAATTAAAATTTAGAGCTATCTTAAAGAGACAAGTTTTGGTGCTGCCATCTAGTATTACTTATATGAATCAACTGTCGCAAGATAAATATTTGTAAGCATTTGAATGTAAATAATTTTTTAAACAGCAAAACCAAACATATCCTTATATAGAGAGAATTATAAACCTAATATAAACCACACAATGTATTTAAAAAAACTATTGTTAATAAAATTTAAAAGCATACAAAATATTCTATTAGCTAACTAATTTAAACTAAACTAAGAATTTAAATAATTCTAGAACTTTGATAATATATAGCATATAGCTATATGCTATAAAACAAAATAAATTCAGTAATAATTAATATAAATTATTATTAAAAATAATATAAAAATTATTTTTTAAATCAATTATATATAAGATATATATAAAATGAACAGGAAATAAAAAACATGTGGAAGTATATAGAAGGTTAAATGATACTTAAATTCCCATTACTTAAAAAGCACAAATATAGAGTGTGGATTATTTTCATACATCCATAAAAATCCAAAAAGTATGAATGTGGGACATTCAAAAACATTAAACTGATAATAAATATTAAAAAGAATAGAGGAATAATAATAAAAATAATTACCCAATTTTAATACATACAGTATAACTATATTTATATTAAACATACTTATATCAGTGGCGTGGCGTGAAAATTTTCGGTGGTCATCGCAATTATTTAAGTTTGTGGTGAAAAATTATTAACTCTAAAATTCAATGGTTGAATGTTCAAAAAAGAAACTTTAAATCTTACCTTCACTTATACATGAACTCCAAATGTTCTGCTAAAACTGGATCGTAGAGTTTTAAAAGCTTATTAAGAGTTTTAAAATATTGCTTGGTCATCGCCGCATCCAGCGATGACCGGACGCCACGCCACTGACTTATATGTATATTAATCACTATAAAAATGGCATACTATTAGTAATTAATATGATATTGTCCTAAGTAAATTAAAATTTAATAACAAATAATTGTAAATTAGATTAATCAATAATTAAGCTAATTATAATATTAATGAAATTCTCCAATTACATATAAAATATCAAATCAACATGCATATAAAAAACGTATCAAAAATATAGTAATAATACAAAAGCCCCCATTTTTTTTTATAATTAACCATTGCGTATTATCCAGACAACACCACCCTCCTCCGTACTCTAACATCTACCCACCCAACCAACCTATAATAATTTTTTTTATATTATTTTACAATTTTTAATTTTTTATAGATATTTTTTTTTATTTTATAATTTTTTTGTAATTTTGTTTACGCATGTGTTAATTTGTTTTAAAAGATCATGTAAGAAAAGTACTAATTGTATATTAATGAATATATGAATTTTTTTGGAAAACCATGATTTAATGCATCATAAATTAGTTTTTTAATATTATTGTTAATTAGAGGAGAAGAACATAAACATTTTATTCTATATAAATGATTAAGTATTATATTTCGAAATACAGAATGATGTAGACAAGATTTAAAATTTGTAAATGTATTAACTGTGAATTTAAATTCTTTACGTTTGTCATATAAATCTGTGATTGTTTTGTTGTCTTTTAATGTAATTTTAAGATCTAAGAAGTTAATTGTATTGTTAGATAAAAGGTTTTCCGTTAATTCCAAATTAGTGGGATAATCAACTGGAAATCGAGTAATTGCAGATTGATCAGTATCAATTAAAATGATGTCATCAATATAACGATATAAATGTAGATTATTATTAGTAAAATTACGTTCATAATGATATAAGTATAAGTCTGAGAGTAAACTGGAAGTACAACCGCCTTGTGGTATACCGACATGCTGTAAATATAAAGTATTATCTTGCAATATATACCGGGTGTCCCAAAAAGGACTGACTGATTTTAAAATTCAATAACTTGCAAACGGTGACAGATATTAAAAAAATTCTTGCAGGAGGGTTATGCATAAGGACAAAAGTTTTATTACAGTGATTTTCAATTTTAGTTCGATTTACAAACAATAGATGGCGCTGTAAGCAATAGTCGCTAAATTCAGGCTCGATTTTTGGTACTTCGTGGCCCGGATAATACATTTCCATCTCCTTTTTCTGCATGGAACAAGATAAAGGACCAAAAATCGAGCCTGTATTTAGCGACTATTGCTTACAGTGCCATCTATTGTTTGTAAATCGAACTAAAACTGAAAATCACTGTAATAAAACTTTTGACCTTATGCATAACCCTCCTGCAAGAATTTTTTTAATATCTGTCACCGTTTGCAAGTTATTGAATTTTAAAATCAGTCAGTCCTTTTTGGGACACCCGGTATATATATATATATATATATATATCACTTTCTTCTGGACACGATAACTTCCGTAATTCTGCACAAATCTCTTCCAAACTGATACATAAAATCAAGGGACATAAAATCTCGGTCAAGTTCGTTAATGGGCAAAAGCGGACAAAGGGGATGGAAATAGGGAGGGGTTTTGTGAAAACTAAAAAATCCCCATAACTTCTTAATATTTGTACATATCAAATCAGTTTAAAATTTTTATTACTTCTAAAAATAGCGCCAAAAATTCATGCATCACAGATTTTTGATAAAATTAAAAATAGGCTCAAGGGGCGCAAAAAATAGGGATTTTGGGAGAAAAAATTCTTTACTTCGTCAATTCTCAAGATATCAAATCGAATTAATTTCATTATAAATCTCCTTAATATTATCTACAACTTTTATATTCACAAGCTTTTGATAGGACCAATTCGTACCGCAAAAAAAAATTAAAACCGAAAACAAAAAGGGGGGTTGAAGAAGTAAAAAATCCATAACTCCGTCAATTCAAAAGATATAAAATCCCCATGAATTTATCATATATCTTCTTAATATTGTCTTCAACATTTATATCGACAAGTTTTTGATAGGGCCAATTCTTACAGCAAAAACAAATTAAAAATACATAGCGGTTGAAGAAAAAAATAATCTTATTAAGGGTGCAAATCCAAGCTGCTTATTTTCTTACTCATTTTTAAATTCATTTTTGCTCTCAAACGCATCCGATTGCTAGATTCTCTTATTCAGAAACTATATAATGTACAGTAACGATCGATTTTTTGATAGAGGCAGAATATATTTCAAAAAATGATGTCAAAGTGGGCATTTTGAACAGAATTTCCCGAAGCGATTGTGTTGGAAACGAAAAATATTGCCCTACTGAGAAAATAATTGTTTATTAATCAAGTTTTAATTAATTGAAAGAAAAATAAAAACACAGATCGCTTATAAATCTTTTCAAAAATCACGTCAGCATGTTTTTTTTTTTTTTTTTTTTTTTTTTTTTTTATTAAAAATGAATCTGAAAATGTGCCAGAAAATTTCGAGTTGTTGAGCATGGAAAAATATTTTTTTTAATATCGCCTTAACATGATTCTGATAAAACAAGGCATTTTATAAAAATGAAATAAAAATTCGTCAAAAGCAGATAAAACTGTTAAAGTGGATTTATATCTAGTAATGATTTAGTTTTTGTTGGTGAAATTAGTATACTTAACTTCGAAATCTACCTCTGCCTGTAGGCCGGCCGGCAGGGATTTTTTTAAATTTCATATATTTATTCCAATTTCGAATATAGAAAATATTTTTATTTTCAATGTCATACAAGTACTTTGAGTATCGTTAAAAGTGTGAAAATTCACTTTCTTTTGTAATATCGGATAAATCGAATTTAAGATTCAAACAATTTTCCCCGTTCATGAGAATTAGCATTATCGAGTATTGACTGTACGTACATACAGTTATATGTTAATAATATAAATTTCAGCTAAAAAAGTCCCATGCACTCTGAAGAGCGAAATGCACATTTAAGTATAGTTATCCAAATAACAGTCTTAAAATTTAGTTATCTTTTCTTAAAGTGCTAGGGAGCGGCAGCTGTCGCAACTGCTGGTGGCTGTTTTCGTCATTGATTAAGTAAGACCTATCACACATTTGGAAATTAGCTTGTATAAAATGGTTAAGTAAAAAAGTCCCTGCCTCCCGGACTTTTATAACGTTTAGATGCTATAAGAAAATCGTTTCGAACATGGCATTTTAAATATATCGTTTTAAATATGACGTAATTTTCCTCATTAAATTATTTTCGCACGTAATAATTTAATTACTTTCACGTTTCCTTTCTTTATTTCAATATTCATGTGTAAATATATATTTCAATTAAAAATACAGTGCTTTAAATTTGCCATTTTAAATATATCGCTTTAAATATCACGGAATTTTCACCATTAAATAATTTTCGTATGTAATAGTGTAATTATTTTAAAGTTTACTATTTTAAAAAAATCACTTGTAAATATATTTTTCAATTGAAAAGTGTTTGTAAACATTAATATTTGGGATTTTTGAAATTTTGCAACAGTCGGTAAAAACTATTTCAACTGAATTATTTTAACATTAAATAGTGCTTAAAAAAATTCTTTGATTTAAAAACTGTCTGATTCAGCGTGTTTATCATACATTTCTCTAGAAAACTATAAATTTTTATGTTTTATATGCAATTTTTTTTTTTTTTTAAATGAGCCGAGAAAGTCAATAAATTCAATTAACGCTACGGCGGCAGCATTGGTTAGTTCTTTCTAGAATAGAAAGAAACAGCCTCAAACTATAGTAAAATTATTCTTTTTATTAATTAAACCCAACCTTTGAACTGAAAATAAAATAAATCATTTTTCGCTCCGATCAGGTACGATTGTGAATTGAAAATCAATTCTTCGGATGACATACAGGATAAATCAGGAGATACTCTTTCACAGTGAGCCGTTCGAAAACAGTTTGATTCATATTGCGTGATTACACGACATAAAAATTTGCGAAAAAGCCTTTCAATTGATTCTTTTAGCAGGGTATGATCAACCTAAACTGCCTTTAGGATCAGAAACAGAAAATATTACATAGCATAAATAAAATTCAATTACTATTATTCAGAATCCGGAAGTTTTCTTTTGCCTATTATATAGAGTTGTTTTTAAATGCTATAGTTATTGCTTTTTTTTTTTTTTTTTTTTTTTTTTTTTTTTTTTTTTTAAGGCTTTCGAAATCTGCATCACGTACAAATGACATTTTGTCGTTTATTTAATAAAAACTTTTAGGTATTGAATTTCATCTTCTTTCTTTCTTTCTTTCTTTTTTTTTTAATATAGTAACCCTTGTAAGTTCGTTGAACTGAAGAATACGTTCAACCTCTTCAGGGACGATTTTTTTTTATGGTAGGAAAAAAAGACTTAATTTTTTTAACCGAATTTCTAATGAATTACAAGAGTGTTTTCCAAATCGTGCAACATATTTTTTGTACGAACTAATCTCTATAATAATAACCAAAGTCATGTAACTGTCATCAACAGTTCCGGGTGGACTACTTCGCTTTTTACATTCCAGGCGACGTAATCTAATGTTAGCCAGGCACAGGTGATAAGTCGCCAAATATTGTTCTATCGCCATCATTTCATCTATATTATAATAGTCTAAGTCATGTGACTGTCATAAACAATTACGGGCTGATCCCTTCGTTTTTCATATGCAATGGTTCCATTTTTATTAAAAAATCAAAATTATTTTTCGAATAAAGCTACTTAAAAGTTACCAAGATCGCAAAGAATTCTTGGTACTTTTATGTTAGCCGGATGCAAATATCGCCAATAGCATTTTTTAACTCACCAGTTAGCATTTTATTTTTTATTTATTTTTTTTTTTTTTTGTGGTAAATTAAAATAATGCTTTGTCGTTGAAATTAAATGTCAAGGTTTGTGGCATTATTTGATATTTTTCTTTTCTTTCCGTTAAAAGAAAGAAAAAAAGAAAGAAGTGAGAGCCATGAATTTTAAATGTTTCAGTTTTAAATGAAGTTTTGTATTGTAAGTAAAATGAGTGAAAGAATTATATTTTAAATGAAATTAATGAAATACAAAAAAGTTCGATGAGAACAATGTTTGACGATTTATCACCTACTCCCCGCTAATACAAAACTACCGAGTTCCTGATTTCTCGATGAAAATCTTCCGATTTGGCGAAAGATTAACCAAGTAAATTGAATTATGAATAAAAGTAACATGATACATTGTTTACCATACATTGAAGGGAGCCCAAACTGGTTGACAAGGGCGACTAGTTATTTATGAATTTACTCACATTTTAATATGTTTTGCATACTCATTTACATTAAAATATAAGGTATCTGCCTACGCTCGGAGCCCTTCAAAAAAAAAAAAAAAAAAAAAAAAAAAATGCACGCTATTGAATAAATACATATATTTTTAGTTCAATTGTAATACAGAATGATGAGTAAACATAAAATTTTACCAATATCTTCACAACATTTTAAATAATTAGGGTTCTTTGCCATTTTTTTAAACAAATTTCATGCTTAAGCCAGGCAGCGTACACTCAATTCATATAAATATATTTCAATTTTCCTTTGTACCACACACTAGGGTTAGTCGGAGTAAATTGGTGCTGGGTAATTTGGCGCCTAATTTTCAATTATTATTTTCATGGTCTTGTTGTATGGTATGAATCTTTTTAAAAAGTTTTACAAGTACTTACACATGTGTATGGTGCATTATATGCATTCCTGTTACCTAAGTAGCACATTTTTACAAAGAAAGAAAATGTTTTATGGAATCTGTCAAAAATTGTGCAAAGTCGCACCCTTTAGAAGTTCTACTATCTCTCTACTCACATGAAGCCACAGGAAATGCGACGTGATGTACACGTACAGTCGTGGAAAAAAATTTACTGTCATGTTGGAAGCACACTGTAATAAATATTGCCTTTCTTCGAGCCTTTCTTCCTTCTGCATATTTGAAAATGACCCTGGAAAAAATAATATTGGTGGAAGCACCAAATTGCTCATGTAAAAAAAGGAGGTAATTCGGTGCTTTTGTATTCCACTTATCAATTGATTTATTTTTACTGTAGTTTTATTATGTTTGCTGATTATCACTAAAATGTTGTTTAGTAATCCTTTCACAGATGTATACAGTTGACTTCTTTATTCCAGATTGATTTCTTTTGTAAATTTTAACATGTGTAGGTACAGCAATGTTGATAACTATTTCTTAAGAAATTGTTTAATTGTTTGAAAACTTTTTTATATTTAATTATTATTTAAAAGGTATGCAATCTAAAATATCATAATACTCATTCTAAAATGTTTTCATCTATGCCATTCAGTTGAATTATTGTACTGAAACACCTCCTAATTATCATTTATGCTTTCACTGATGTATAAAAAACGTGAGTATTAAAACTTTTGTTTCAAATAACCATGTTGTATTAATTTTTTTACGGTTAATTTAGTTTGAAAGGACATCTTTTAAAGAGGATAAAACATTTTGAGTTTCAACCGAGCCTCCAAAATTCTTCATGTAATTGCTATTACAAACTGCCACTTTAAAAAACATATGCACTCAAAGAAAAATTCACAGTGTAATCAAATGCTATATGATTTAACAAATTATCAGTGTTCTGAATAGTATATTTTTAAAAGTAAAAAAAATGGCATGCGCCTTTTTTCATCCCAATATATACGATTATGGTGTGGCAGAGTTTACAAACAAAACACTAACTTTCCCCTTGAGGGGTAAGTTGGTGTTTCTGGTTCTACTTTTACAAAATAGCTCTAATTTTCTAAGTACTGGCCAAAATTCCTTCCTTCTTTTATGAATTTGTCCTTGAAAAATGTATGTTTTGCCTGGTCTATTTCACTCTTTTTAAAGACCTGTAGTTGTTTTTTTTTAGTAAAAAAAAAATAAAGCACCAAATTACCCCGCCTTACCCTATTATTAGACTTATATGTGCACTGAACTAGAATTTTTACAATATCTTCAAAATTAACTGAAATATTTCAAAATATGTAAAAAAAAAAAACATGCTTTTTATTAAAAATTACACTTTTTTGTATTCGAGTACTTATAAAACAATTACATTATCACATAGAGCTTAGATTCTAATTCAGAATTTTATATAATGAAGTTTATCGTACATGATAAAAACGGAAAAATTGATTTTCCCAGAAATCGCATTTGAAGATTTTAAATCTATATTATTTCTGATGTATAAAATTAATCTAGAAGTGTCAATTAAGGTTTATTAGTGCTTTTATGTACAAAACGTAAGAGAACCATGCGTAGAAACATTGTTTACATTTGCCCTGTCCTTCTTACCCTCTACTTCTGGTATTTGACTCATTACTTCCTATTTATTAAATTGGCCATAACTCGTTTTCTAGTAATTGTAATAATAAAATTAAAACCGATTTGAAATTGTAAAAAAATTATCTTTTAAATAAAACATTTTAAAACATTTTCGCGATTTTACACCAAAACTACCATTTTAATGTACGCAGGCAAAGCCATTACCTTAAGTCATATACTTTTTACCTTAATTTCTTATTTCCTGAAACTCATTAATCCTAACCATTTCTATATATTCCGTATTTCTATATTCCGTTTTCAATTTTTGTTCCCACAGATTACAATCACTATTTTTGCAAATAATAATAATGTTAAGTACTGAAAATTAAGTACTTAAAAACGAACTTCTCTGGAAGTTAGAATAAAGAGCAAAATAATAGCAAAAATAATAATGAATTGAATTAGAACTCACGATTTGAGGAGATGTATAATGAACATAACATGCTCACCCTTTTATTAAAGAAAATACCTTATTCAGTCGTGTGATTATTATTAGTGTTATTAATAACTAGCCGCCCTTGGAGACCAGTTTGGTCTCCGCTAAATGTGTGCTAAGCATTGTACCATGTTACTTTTATCCAAAATTTAATTTACTTTAATTATGTCAATTTGTATAATTTGGCGAGTGGTTTGGCGATTTATATAATTTGGCGAAATTGGTCGACGGTATAACTAAGTAGTACCTTTTTATGTTTAGCCAGGTGCAAGTGATAAATCATCAAACATTGTCTTTCCCATCACATTTTTTCATATTTCATTAAATTCATCTAAAATATAATAATTTCACTCATTTTATTTAAAATACATAATTTTAATTTGAAATTCATGACTTTTACTTCTTTCTTTCCTTTTTTTAAGAAAAAGAAAAGAAAAATAATAAATAATACCAAAAACCATGACTTTTAATTTCAACATGAAAGCATTGTTTTAATTTACCACGTGAAAAATAAGAAATGTAAAAAATGGTCACCTGGTATATAAAAAGCGAAGCGGTCAGCCCGGAACTTTTGATGACAGTCACATGAATTAGGCTATTATTATAGAGATATTATTATTATTATTAAAATATGTAATTATTGACCACATTATACATCATTTTTTTAAAATTTGAATTATACTTAACCAGACTAATCGCTTTGTGTGTGTCAGCTAATACATGCTGTGCTGTCTGTGGCATTTAGTTTTGACACTAAAGGCTTTTGTACAACCGTTTCATGTACTTTCTCAATTTCATATATTTTGTAAAAGAAGAAAAGAACAACATTCACCTATCTTCGTTGGAAGGCCCACGCCAGGCATCTAAATCATAAGTGTCCTCGAAGATTTCTCGCCACTGGTTCGGGTCGATAGGTGTTGGCTGCCTCAGATGGACGGGCTTCTGGTCATTCTCTGACTGCCACTTCTCGAGGCACTTGGGAATGTGGAACTTGAGCGAGTGCTGTGCGTAAAGGCGGCCACAGACGTAGCAAGGAACGAAATTGCGAGGATTTTTCTGACTCAACATTCTTCATTTTAGCAAGATGCGTTGATCTGACAAGGAAAAAATAAGTACATGGGAAATAATACAACCATTTATTGGTGAATTTGCAATCATACAATAGGAAAAACAGCATGGTTCTATACTCTATGCTAAGTTACTCCAAATCAAGGTTAATTAGAGTGCGTACTGGAAGATAGGTTAATTTTCCGTAATTGGGCTTTAAGCCAATTTTGTAATTTGGTGGTGGTGGTTTCGCATGAATGCGATTTTTCGGAAAATTCCTTAATGGTAGTCACATTCACGTGAAACCGCACTGTGGTCAACATCGTTTATATCCCGTCTTGAATTCGGGAATTCTTTCCCAGAAGGGATTTCTGCAGCTCCGTGAAGGTTGGGGAACATATAAAATTCAGAGACGACTGTATTTCTTGGCCATTAATATGTACAAAATCCAAAATCTTCCAGGGGGGGGGGGGGTGTGCTCCGGTGAAGGGGAGAGGATTATCTCCTAGATAAAGGTCAGTAATGTTTCTACATTTAAAGTTTTGCCACAAAATCGCTTTGTTGCATGAAAATACACGACATTTGCCAGTGGACCTGTATACAAAAAATTGCATGGAAAGTTTCGTGACCATAGTTAATTGGCGTATTTTGCTGAACGTGATTTGGCACAAAATAAATTACATTGTTTTAACTTTTTTTGCGTGGCAAATATTTAATGGTACCCTAGATTATTATTTCATCGCTGATGTTTGAGACGACCTTCGCTATGGGCCTGATTGCGTAAGATTTGGCGTAAAAGATTCTTGAGCGGGTCCACAGCCAATCTATCTATCTATCTATCTATCTATATTATAAAGGACAAACATATCTGTGCGTAACGCATACGTCATTTTGCGAATGGCAATACTTTGAAATTTGAATTAAAATTTTGGTTTTGCAATTTTCTCTACTGAAAATTTTTAAACTTCTAAACATCGCACATTTTAAATTTTTACACCGTCGTATAAGACAAAAAATGCTCTTTTAAATGCAATTTGTTTGAAATCTGTATCTCAAGTTATTTTTGAGATATTAAATTTTGTAGTTTTTAATACCATTTTTCTAATCGTGGCAACAAAAGTACCCCATTTCTATTGAAAGTAAACGGAAAATTGTCAAAAATACGAGATACTGTATCTTTTTGTTGCCATTTTCTTATAAAACCTGAAAAAAAGTTGAAATTAAAATATGGGCTATGTCAAGAATATTGTATTTTATTCCGTGATAATGACGTTATATACATACTTTTCTATAGACGAAGTTTAAGACGGGATTGTAAAAGTGAATTGTTTTAGTGTATGCAAATGACGTCATTTTATAAAAAAACGTGTAATTTTAATTCTTAAACCTGAACTACGTTTTGTAGAAGTGCGTCATTTTCACAGCCCAGCTGCTTTGAAATTCTTCAGCTTCACTTTTGAAAATAATGTAATTGAAATTACACATTGATAAAACGCAATGTTTTACAAAAATTTAGAATGCCTTTATAAAAGAGAGGTGACATGCAAATAATAGCGATTTACATTACAGAAAATAGATGATTCTCGCCTGGATGGATTTGCTTCGGATTTGCTTAGACAAGCAAACAAATTATTCGAGGTTTAAAATAATATCATGTTCCTGAATTTTTTGTCCAAAATTATCTCGAACAATAAAATTTTTGCTATTCTTTAGGACATTCTACTATAATTTTATCAAAATCACATAATTTGCTTAATTTAATTTTTCCAAATTTTACATAATCTGTATATTTAAAACACAAGTGTGTTTTTTAGTCATCTGTCCTGATCTTTCTGCTGAACCAATTTTACTAATATATATATTTTTTTAACTGAAAGCTGTTCATTTTTAGATGTGATCGCACTATCTGTTTTTTTTTTGTTTGTTTGTTTGTTTTTTTCAAATATCACCACTTTCATATTTTAATTTTAAAAGCATTTTATGAAATTTGTTCAAAATGGTGAAAATTAGATAGCTTTCATTTTTGCAGACAAGAGAGAAATAATGAGGTATTTTTATCTTTATTCGTGCCATTTTCTGATAAAAATCCAAAATTGTTGATAAAAATTGTTGTATAGGGTTTAGTGGCGCAAAATCCCATAGGAGCATTATATAATATTAGGGGCATAATAACGGAAAATGACATACTGCTTTTGAAAACACGCATTTTTCCTCATAAATTTTCTATATTGTATTTCCTTCTGCGTGTGTACTGATACTAAGTTTCAGACACTAGGCGAAATGCTTATTTAAGTGAAAATTAAGTCATATTTAAAAGAAAACGATCATTTTCTTAGATAAAACTAAACATTTTAACACAAATGCGTCTAAAAAACATAAATTATGGAAATTTTTACTCTCCGGAATTTAGATTAGAATCTCGAGTAAAGAGTGCGCCTGTTCACATAAAAGATGTTGCCGACAATTGTGACTTCAAGTTTTGAAATAAAATGATTTTAAAATGATCAAACAAAATACAATTTTTTTTTTTTTTTTTTATGATGAATATGGATATGAGAAGTGCATATGCAAATTTTGAGAAGGTGAAAATTGCTGTTTTTCATTCCGGAATACCAAGCATAAGAGCCTCAATTGATAACCACATCTTAATAACTGATTTTTATTATATTTTACTGATTAAGTATCTATCTATATTATAAAGAACAAACGTATCTGTGCGTAACGCTGACGTCATATTGTGAATGGCAACACTTCACGATAAAATTTCGATCTTGAAATTTTCGCTACTGCAATTTTTTAATCTTAAACCATCGTACATTTTCAATTTTTGTCGCATAAAGAAAAAATTTACTTTCAAATGCAATTTGTTTTAAAACTGTATCTTAATTGAATGATTTATTATGTTTTCTAAAATAATTTTTAAGCATGATTTTTTAAAAGTTTATCTTATCACGTGCCGGTTTCAATACATAATAATAATAAACATTTTACATATAAAGCAACAAACATTGTTCCATATTTGTTTCTGACTATTTTTGCATAACTAAATTAATACTTCTTTTATAAACAAATAAAAGAATAAAATTAAAAAAACCACCAATCTAATATATTTGTGAAAGACAAATTAACGAAATTAACACTTCTTTTATAAACAAATAAAAGAATAATATTGAAAAAACACAAATCTAACATATTTGTAATCGTACAATTTAAATTTTTAGATCACCAAATAGGATTTTTTTTTCAAATGGAATTTGTTTGCAAAGTTCATCTCAGTTTACTGATTGCCTATGGTTTTAGAAATAATTTCAAAGCATGAAATATTTTTCAATTTATCTATATCGCGCGGAGCTTGATTACGAAAGATTAATCCGTTTGCCTTTAAAACAAATTAAAGAGTTCATCATTTTCTTACGACTAATATCCATTTAAAAAAAACTTCCCCAGGAATAAATAAATAAAATAATATAAATAAAACACAAATTTAACAGACATGTGCAAGCTCTGAAATTATCATAATATAGGATGCAAAAAAAAAGTAGCAAAATCTGGGTCAAATAACTCTTAGCATGTGGCTAATAAGAAAATATCGCTTTTAATAAATTTCGAAAATTTATTTGATTGTATAATTCTAATTTTTATATGAAAAATGCTTTTTTTAATGTAAGTTTGCAATCTAAAAAATTTAGGTACTTTTCGGTTAGCCAGGCGCCAGTGTTATATATACATATGTTTGTATATCTATATATACATATATATGTATATTTATACATATATAGAAGATATATGTATACATATATACATATGTGTGTATATATACAAAAAAATATCTAAAAAAAATTAAAAATTGTAAAATAATATTAAAAAAATATTATAGGTTGGTTGGGTGGGTAGATGTTAGAGTACGGAGGAGGGTGGTGTTGTCTGGATAATACGCAATGGTTAATTATTTTAAAAAAAATGGGGGCTCATGTATTATTACTATATTTTTGTTACGTATTTTATATGGATGTTGATTTGATATTTTATATGTAATTGGAGAATTTCATTAATATTATAATTAGCTTAATTATTGATTAATCTAATTTACAATTATTTGTTATTAAATTTTAATTTACTAAGGACAATATCATATTAATTACTAATAGTATGCCATTCTTATAGTGAATAATATACATATAAGTATGTTTAATATAAATATAGTTATACTGTATGCATTAAAATTGGGTAATTATTTTTATTATTATTCCTCTATTCTTTTTAATATTTATTATCGGTTTAATGTTTTTGAATGTCCCACATTCATACTTTATGGATTTTTATGGATGTCTGAAAATAATCCACACTCTATATTTGTGCTTTTTAAGTAATGGGAATTTAAGTATCATTTAACCTTCTATATACTTCCACATGTTTTTTTATTTCCTGTTCATTTTATAAATATCTTATATATAATTCATTAAAAAATAATTTTTATATTATTTTTAATAATTATTTATATTAATTATTACTGAATTTATTTTGTTTTATAGCATATATCTATATGCTATATATTATCAATGTTCTAGAATTATTTAAATTCTTAGTTTAGTTTAAATAAGTTAGCTAATAGAATATATTGTATGCTTTTAAATTTTATTAACAATAGTTTTAAAATACATTGTGTGGTTTGTATTAGGTTTATAATTCTCTATATATAAGGATATGTTTGGTTTTGCTGTTTAAACAGTTATTTACATTCAAATGCTTACAAATATTTATCTTGCGATAGATGTTTAATATAAGTAATAATAGATGGCAGCACCAAATTTGTCTCTTTAAGATAGCTCTAATTTTTAATTTTTCTAGCTCCATTTCAGTTATAATTTATACACCAGGGGGTATTTTTAGCTAAATTTTGACGATATTGTTAAACTGTTATTAATTAATTTAATAGTGCATTTTAAATAATGTAATTAATATCTATTTATTTTATATTAGATTAAATGTGTTTAACAAGGTATTTCAAATTTTATTTCAAAATGTATTAACTGCATCCTTTGGTATCATTTACTGTGATTTCTTAACTGTTTTATTCACCTTAATCTTTTTGATATACTGGTAGACATGTGCGCATGGATTTTTGTAAAATACTGAAATATTAATCGGTATGGTGTTTATTATTTATATTTTATATCCTATAAATATTTAAATACGTTTTATTGATTCTTCCATTTCATATTATTTGTTTCTATTCTGCTTTCATTTTTAATCAATTCACTTGATTTTAATGGTTGTTCGGGCACAGGGGAAAATAATTATTAGCTTTAGCTTATTTTTCCCACAGAAAACAACCATTTTACTTATATCATTGAATTCTGTGCCCTTGATAACGTAATTCAATGTATAAGCTTTTCAATTTTTGTCGGTGTCCACTTTTTTTCTTTTTTCTTCCATAATAATTCTTATAATAATTTTTTTTTTTTAAATACTTACAGCTTTAATTCATAATAATTGACGGTGGTAGGTTATCTTTAATTAATGGTTATATATATGTATATATAGATATACATACATATGTATATATAACACTGGCGCCCGGCTAACCGAAAAGTACCAAAGTGTATTGCATATAAAAAAAATATTAGTTTTCAATTAAAAAAAATGTTTTCACCTATATTCTTTAACCCGGGAAGCCCGGATACGATTCCCTAGTATAAATAACAGTATAAATGCTTCCGCAACTGCCTTTATAACATGCCTATATACTTGCTTTGTTAATTACATGCACTTCAATGAAGGGGGGGGGGAAAAGGATTACTGTACTTAATATTTTCGGCACCATTGTTTGCAGTGAATATAACCTTGCCCGTATCATACGTACGTACCACATTTATTTGCAAATTTATGACTGCATCGATAACCACAAGAAAAGACAAAGGTCCTTTTGGCTAAACCGCAGAATAAATGACTGCTTGGCTAATGACTTGGCGGCGCTGCGTTAAATTCGCCAATTCTAATACATACATTACATACATTTAAAATACTCGCCTTTCATACATTTCATGTGAAATTTAAAAGAAAAAGAAGAAATAATAATAAATAATACACTAAACGAAGACATTTTATTTCAGTACAAATGGCGGCACAGATGTCATATACGCACGACGTTGGCGCGATTTTTTTCTAACGCCAATTTAGCGAAAACATCGTATTCGAATACCAGTTAAATATATATTTTTTTAAAGGTAATAACAATAAATAAAAAAAGGTTTAATTAATAACTATAGAACAAAACAATTTATATAATTTTAAGAAAGAAAATAAAAAGTAAATAAATAATTTATTAATAAATAAACAACAACATCCGCGCTACTATATCAAGTAAAATAACGACACTTTTTCGGCAGTTAAGTATCCCGTTGCGTATGACATTGGCATTAGAAAAAAATCGCGCCAACGTGGTGAGTACATGACATCTGTGCCCAAATGGCTTGTTTCTAATTTACGAAAATAAAGCTACTACTGGCAATAATAAATAAAATAAAATAAAATGTTGTTGGCGTGATTTTTTTCCCGGCTAACACAAAAATACCAAAGAAAATTATATATAAAAAGGGTACTTCTTAGTTATCCCGTCGACCAAATTACTATCGCCAAATTGTAAGATTAATTGCCAATAATGGTTGCTATTAATTAATTAATTGTAAGATTAAATGCCAATAAAACCATTAATTCGACATTTTATTTATATTTTTATTGATGTTTTACTAATTTATTTGCTCTTTCGTTATTTAAAATAAAAAAATTATGTCAATGTGTATAATTTGGCAAGTGGTTTGGCGATTTATGTAATTTGGCGAAATTGGTCGACGGGATAACTAAGAAGTACCAAATAAAAAGTATATTCCCCCTCCACATGCAATAAAATAAATTATCTATACAATCGTCATTTAATTCCAAATACTATAAAAGTTTTTATTGTACCCTTTAAAATGCCAACATTTTCATTAGTCGCATATATTTTTATCTCTAATAATCCAAAGTCTAAAAACTACAACATCAAATTTATTTTTATTTCATAATTTGCGTCAGTGGTAAATTTGTGTATACAGCCAAGGTTGATAAAACCGCAAGGAAAAAATAAATCACGAGGTAAAATCCACCATTGAGAAAAGAATATACATTTAATACGTAATTCCTATCAAAGAAAAACGTATAATATAAAAGAAGAGAGAAATATTTTCCTCTTCGGATCTTGGAAGAGCGAAATAATTCCACTGATGTAAATGATGTAATTTTAAAAAGAAAATGGACTTTCTCAAAAAATTAACATACAAAGAACTACAGTTCCGTTAATGTGACGTTAAGTCACTGCTTTTGCATTCTGTGTTTATTGAATTTAACTCTCATGCGATTATAACCTTGAAAAAAGCAAGATCAAAGAGTCATTATGACGCAATTGTAGCCAAATATTTAAGTTTTATGAGAAAAAAGGTACGTTTTCTTTGCTTTCAAACGTATTTTTTCCGTCTGAGATGAAGGCCCATGCTCTCTTAGTTTATTTGAAACGTGACCGTAGCTGAAAACATCACGTTCAGCATTGAAATCATAACTCTGATAATATCAGTTTTATCCCTTACAAAGTAAAATAATTATTACATATTCATTCATATCGATAAGTATTAGCCCCCCGGTATGCTATTTCTTTCTCCCACCTATTAATGTGACGTCTCCAAAAAATAACATTACGTTCTATAAGCCAGCCGTAAAATAAAGCAGGTGTACCATTGTACGGAATAATATCTACTGCAATTTTTTAAACTTCTAAGCATTGCACATTTTCAATTTTTATAACGTCGTAATTGGGAAAAATGTACCTTTAAATGCAATTTGTTGAAAACTGCATCTCCATTTATTTTTGAGATATTAGTTTTTTAGTAGTTTTTAGCACCATTTGTTTAAATTTGGTCACTCAAGTACTCCATTTCTGTACAAAGTAAAGGAAAAATAGTTGAAAAATAGCAATTATATCTTTTTGTTGCCATTTTTTCATAAAAACTGAAAAAAAAAATGTAATTAAAATACGCGCTATTTTGAAAAAAATATAAATGAATGATTTCTGATAAAGCATGGAGCTATTATAAACTAAATTTAATTTTACGTATATATATTAATGTTAAAAACAAATGAAGGCATATGAATCATGAGATACACGATTTTTTTTTTTTTCCTTGAATGACGAAATCTCTTTATTTGGATTTGTGTATTATTCAGCGATAGTCACGTCCTATGTATATTTTACTGTAGATGTTGTTTAAAAGAAGCGGGATATTTTCGTATTTTAACGAAACTAGGGAGAAAACCGACCGGGCTTTCCTGGTTACAGAATATAGATGAAAACCATCATATATATTATTTCTGATGTTAACATCCCTTTTTCTCCGCACATACTAAAGGCACAAAAATGAATGACGTATTTTTCGAAATGCTCTGCAAGCGACTTTCGACGTAGTTACTTTTATATCGTTAAAACATGCTGTTTGATTTTTAAAAAAATTGCAGTTAATTACTAATTAATGAAAAACGTATCAGCAAATAATCTCAAATATTGCGGCGAGAAAGCCTCGCACATTCCTGTTTTCCACGTCAAAGCCTGTTTTTTTTTTTTGTTGTTGTTTTTTTTGTTTTGTTTTGTTTTTATAACTCCTAATAGATTTTTTACATTTAATAGTATTTTTTTTAGAATGTCCACTGGGAATGTCGAAAATTATATTCATATGAAAAATAGCAATAATGCGTTCCAATAATATTTTCATATTGGCCTCGTGTGTTGAGTTAACAGCCGAAGAAATAGCCAAAGATCGCTATTTACAATCAGCCTGTTTGATTGTGTTTATTTCAGTAGTTTAAGAGCGAAACTCAATTAAATGTCTTAAATTTGTGTTTTATTTATATTTTATTGTTTTATTTATATTTTATTGTTTTAGTATTTATACTTTATTGTTTTATTAATTGGTTGATGAATGTGTTAATTTCGTTATGGAATATATAAGCTGGAAACAAATGATGAGCTATTTATATTATTTTAAGTGCAAACTGATATCTTCCATAATCGTCTGCACGCGATAGTGATAGATTTGAAAAAATAAATCATACTTGAAAATTATTTTAAAGCAATAAAAATTGCGTAAATTGCGATAGAGATTTCAAACAAAGTGCCATATAATTTTCAAACAAATTGAATTTGAAAGCCATTTTTTTTTTTTTTACCTTTTCGACGGTGTAAAAATTGAAAATGTGCGATGTTTAGACGTTTAATTTTTTTAAAAATGCAGTAAATGCTAAATTTGATCTTCTACTGTTGCCATTCGCAAAATTCAGTCAGCGTTACGCACGGACATGTTTGTCCTTTATAATATAGATATAATCAACGGAAAAAAATCATTCGATTAACGGATTTTTTGGGGAGTAAAAAATACGGTAAAAGCCATTTACTTCAATATTTTTTTAACTAAATTTTAAAAATATTAAATTTAAATTTTTATGCGCTCCCTAGACCGAAGAAAAACATTCTCCAAGCAGTGATATAGTCGTAAAAAACCAGAGGGTATACGCTATAGGCAGAGGGTATACGCTGAAGTCATGAACTCATGCCTGGTCTATAAGCTATAGCTTTATTTCAGAAACAGGGGGTATACGAAGCTTCTTAAAAAATCCAGAGGGTATACGGCGTATACCTGCGTATACCCTCCTCCACACCCCTGTCTCCAAGTATAATACATGGTCAATGTACAATTCTCCACATAAAGCAAAAGAAATTCACTTGTTTTTTAAGCGTTTGCCAGTACGAAAAACATGAAAATGCATTTGTTATAATGAAAATTTCATCACCTCCTATAGTCATTTTTATTGAATAACTTTTCAGCAGCATTTAATAAGTATCTCACTTTAATATGATATTCCGTAGGCTATCAAAGTATCCTTTATAGTAAATAAAGCCTAAAATCCCATTAAATATATTACTCTGGTATACTACAAATAAAATGACAAGAATTGCATTATATTATGTAACGTTCGAAAATATGAAGATGTTATTTATCGCGTATACATATCATATTATTTAGTAGATTTTTTTTCTTTTTAACACTTTCCAACATAGTTGAAAAGGATTTATGAATTCGGTTCGTCTGTCCGTCTACCCGTCTGTCTATCCGTGATCTAACTTGCGTAAATATAGTCCGATTGCTATGAAATTGGTGTACGTTATGAGGTTTAGTATTGCATGTTTGGTACTCAAAAAGGAAGTGCGTAGCATTTTCGCTTCATTTACAGGGACACTCAAAAGAACTGTGTTACATTACAGCCAATGGGGGAGAATCGCTTGCACTGTATTTTAATGATGTTACACTATTTTAAACGTATTAAAATTTATACATATCACATAGTATTACTAATAACGCTTACTGTAGAAGCTGGAGTGCATATAATTTATTGTTCATTTACAGAGACAGCAAAATAATTCGCTACAGCACTGCCTACGAAGAATAATTGCTTGAAGAGCTTTTAGAGTTGTGGTATGCGTTTTGAAATTTAATTTTTTTTTTTTTTTTTTTTTTTTTTTTAGTAATTTGTGTGTATAAATTCTATAGATCCTATACAGGGCTGTACAAATGATCTCAAGTACATTTGTGTTTATTGAGGGAAACTGCTGAATGAGAATTTTCAACTGTCTTATGCATTTAATTGAACTAACTTTTAGCATAGTACAGGGTCGGCAAACCTATGGCACGCGTGCCACTTTCGGCACGCCAAAGAATAGTTTTGGCACGGCGCGGCGCACAGTGGATCAAAGTATAGGCGAGGTCGAACATAGGATTATCATGATAGTATAAGCCTACATATATGATGATTTTTGTTATATTTAGGTTTAAATGAGTAAAATAAATGAAACTGAAATTATCTGTATGATTTTTACGAATAATTTCGTGCTCTTTTGTCGCAAACAGTAAGTTTTGGGAGATAATGAATAACTAAAATAAACTGGAAAAACAAAGGATGCAGTTTTTATTTATATTCAAATGACATTTGTAGAATATTTAAAGCATTTGTTTAATTTTTAATTGGCAACATATACATAACTCTTTAAAATTGTTCTACAAAACTGCAACATATTAGAACTTATTTCAGTGCATATTTGTTATTATTGGGTTTGAGTTTTTTTAAATTATTTTGTAGTAATATTAATTTTAGCGTATTTCTTTTTTATTTGAAATAAGATTATTTCATTTTGTCTTTTTTCTTATAATGTTTTAAAACATGATAACAAACAGAGATTTGTTTCTGTTTCTGAAAAATTTAAATAATGGTTTTAGTTATGAAAAATCAATGCTTAGTTTTGTAAGTGAACAGTGTGAACTAATTGCCTCAGAAATTGATGGAGAAAATTTAAAGGAGCGTTTAGGTATATTTTGTGTAAATGCAAAAGATAGCTGGCTGAAATCTGTCTTCACTTCAGTCTTCCTTTAAAGTTGGTAATAAGCTTAAACTATTTGTAGTTGAAAATTTGCAGAAATTAACATCACGAAAATGTTTTTCAGACGCAACCAAAACTCATGAAAGAAGACTAACTCAAAGTTTCAGAGAGGATACTTCTGGAGAAGCTAAATTAAGAAGAATCAAAGAGTAAAATTAAACGCAAATTCAGAAAAGAATTAGGTTTGCTAACAGATGTTAAACCAGGAAGTGGTTTGACACTCGATGGAAACACTGCAAGGACATTTTTTACCGAGTTTGAAAAGACAGCTGAGATCATTGGATTGGATAAAGAACTTATTAAATGTTTTGCAATTATAATGGTGATCGCCAGTGACGAAGTAATTAATGCCGAAATATTTTGCAATTTCGCACTGGGAACAGCTAAACAATGTGCCTCAAAGTACGGTTGGTATTATATGCCAGCTTCTGTACATAATTACTAATTCATGAAAAGGACATAATTACAAATTTTGCTGTTCCAATTGGATAATTATGGGTAGAAGCTAGCAAAGCTCGAAATAAAGAGTTTCGAAGGTACCGGGAGTCTCAAAAGAGAAAAATAAGTCGAAGAGCATGTAATTAAAACTTATTGCACCATTTGCTAAAAGCATCTGACAGTTTGATTTCCAGTATTAGACACAAAATAAAAAAACATTCAAAGGAACAGAAAATTTCTAGAAGCATTGGGACTTTTACTTTGAAACATAAAACTTTATCACTGACATAGCAGCGCATCCATTTATTAGAGTACATTTAACCCTCTGAGAGCCTTTGAGCTTTTCAGCATTTTCATGTAAACGTTTATATAACCCGAGATACGAGTATATTAAATTTAATTTCGCAGTTTAATGTTAAATTAGTTTTTACATCATTTCATACTAGAAATTTCTTACAATATAATCTTCTTTAAAAAATATTTTCGTGTACAGCCAATTTAACATTTTTTCTGGCAACGAAAAATTACGTAATAGCCGCTTTAAGGCCATTTATTTCGAAAACGCGCAGGTTTGCGCAAAAAATCCTCTATACCACATTAAAATATAGGCTTTCAGAAATACCAGCATGTGTTTGAAATTTCAAACAACTTTAAACAATTTTAGTTACGCAATTTTGAAGATTATGAATCCGTTAATTCTATATGTGTTGTTCATAATGTAGAATGAGACATAAAATTTAATCAAAATGTAGTCAGTAGTGGTTTAAAATGTGTTTTAAGAAATTAATAATGATATTTTAAATGAGTTATTAGTAGAGGTTACTTAGGTTTTGTTTCTGAGCACAGCAAAAAGTTAGTAAAATTTCCAAAAAAATTCCTCTACTGAAAGGTGTATATTCCAAGCTATACAAATACGATATAATTTTGTATAATTTAAAAAATAAACATATATTCGTATTTTGTAGATATTCTTTTAAAATATTTCATTGCAAAAAAATAGTTATTTAATGATTATTTTTTGGCTCTATGTTCGCATTTTCTTAAGGTGTTTCGCCACTGTGCGGCGTTGATTATCTCTCTGAATGAGGATACAGCGAATTTATACAAAATACACGAACTTAGATGATCTGATTCGATTCTAAATTTGATTAATTGCAAATTGAAGAATTTTAATCTTATTCAATATGGTTTCGAAAATTTATCAAACAAATAAAATATTTGAAAACTATCAAAATGGAAAGATTATTACCGATGGTAAATTATGGCAACTTGGGAATTAATTTCAGAGCTATTTAAATAAACTGCCTTTTTTTTTCAACTTTAATAATTTTTTCTACTATTTATATCTGTGAGTCATCGTTTTCGCAAATTTATAATACAAAAATACAAATAGAGAGTGGTTGCCATATAAATTCATTTAGTTTGCATTCTGTTGAAATTAACTGATCATGAACATGATATTAATTATTTTTTCATCCAAGAAACAACAATTAATCACATTATGTTTTTAATTAATTTCTAAAATATAATTGTTTCTATAATTATTGCAGTGTAATACTCACATGTATGTTACTTTATTTTAGAAAATTTCTTAATAAATAATTTTCAAGTACTTTTGATTCATTATATTTCAGTCCACTAAATTTGTTGTTTAGTTCGCACGTCAACGTCAAGTAAAATATTTTTTGAAAAAAAAAATGGCACGCGACTATAAAAAGGTTCGCCAACCCTGGCATAGTATGTGGTTACATACATGTCTATAGATCCCACATCCCAGGGCTCGTAAATATCATGATATTTTTGAAAATATCAAAATTATCTGATATTTTGATAGATATCCGATATTTTCGATATATATCCGATATTTTCAAAATAGTCAACTTACTGCTGATAATAAATATTTTCAAGCATAATGTAAATTAGAAACTAAAAACATATTGCACTTAACATGAACACTTAAGAAATATACTAAAAGAGCATTTTTCTTTCCCTCCCTTTTTTTTTTTTTTTTTTTTTTTTTTTTTTTACTTAGAACAAAATTGAAGATCAACTAATTGAAAACTAGAAACAATTTGCTTTATACACTTATTATATATATATATATATAAAGAAAATGCTATAGGATTCAGTATCAACTATCAATAAATCAGAAATTTATAAAACAAAATTTTAAATACAAAATATTGTTTTAATTGAAAATTTTTAGCATAAATGTAAGCTTATTTTTTATTCCCTAACATGCTGTACAGTTTAAACTTAATTAAATACCAGAACAGATTCTTTTCTAATGATGCTGTATATATAACTGAGTATCTAAATTAGACAGTTTATCTTTCAGTGTCTGTTTTGAATTAAATATGTCCCTCATAATCTACAGTTAAAAGTACAAAATTCAAACATAAAGCTTGGAAAAGATATTTGGTTTCTTCTTCGGCTAAAACAGTTAGTATCAGACACAAAAATTCTTTATTTACATAACAACACAGTAAATAACAGTTCGAAATTTCATTTGCACTTGTTTTGACTGAAAATATCAAAAATGTCTTGCACAGTGATGTTTTGAAAATAAATATCAGATATAGAAAAATATTGAAAATATCACACATCTTGATATTTTGAAAAAATATATCAAGTAATATGGAAATATCGAAAATATCAAAAATCTTGATATTTTGAAAAAAATATCGGATGTATATCATGATATATATCAAGATATATATTGATTGATATATATCAACGAACCCTGATAGATCCTATACATGGTTGCACAAAAAAATTAGGATAATTTTCCAACTATTGATGGTAATGGCAGAAGGGTTTTCAAATGCGCTATTCATTTTACAATTTGTTTATTTATCCATCATCTTTCACCTTAATAAACTGTAAAGTTTTGTTACAGTAATCTGAATGTGTTGGAAATTGTTACATAATCTATACTGGGCGCATGATTTTTAGTTTTTGTTTGTGTTTGCTTTATTTATGACATGTAACAGAATATTTGTATCTATTTATTTTTATTCTTTTTCTCTTTAAGATTTAAACTTTTAAAGCTTGAAAAAACACTTGATGTTTTGTCAAAAATATTTTTTTTTAAGAAATTGTTTTTAAAAGCAATAATTCTTTTAATTTGCGTTAGAATAGCAAGCAACAACAAAATTTCTTTCTCCTTTCTTCAAAATTTGAAAAAAAAAAAAAAAAAAAAAAAAAAAAAATGAAACGATGAAATTGATTGACTGATAAAATAAATCGAATTAAGTCATCGAAAAATATTGCATACTTGCTCATCCTAGTTGTATCAGAAAAATCCTGAAATCTGTATATTTCAAATAATGTAATTCCTAAACGATATGAACGGTGCATACAAAGACGGTTATTCAGAGTGTGAATGAAACACTAACTACAGGATGGTGCCCCGTTTAAGTGATACTGCAACGAGTCTTAGACCAAGTTGTTCTCATGCTATCTACGCAATATTGTCTATTTGTCTGTCTTGATGTTATAGGGCAAATTTAAAAATCGATTTCATGAGTGAAATAAAGTATTTTAGAAAATTTTACAATTAATAACTGGCACAGTATCAAGCTCAGCCTCAACAAGTAATCCTAAAATTAAGAAAATTTAAGGATAGGTACCTTTTGTAAAGTATATACCCTCAAAGGAAAGTTTTGATGAATACTTAAAAATGCAAGTAATCTAAAAAATCCCTGCCGGCTCGAGCCTACAGGCGGAGGTAGATTTCGAAGTTAAGTACTAAATTCACCAACAAAACTTAAATCAAGATTAGAGATAAACCCAGTTCCTTCACTAAGAATGAGCTCTAGGGAGCTAAACATTTTGTGAAAATTCTAATATATACGAATACACACACGCATGTATATGGAATAGGTTTCAAAATGGCTAAAACAAATTCAGAGAACCTCAAAGTGTTAAAATATCTTAATATTTCCATAGTCGTGTTTTTTCATGTTTCTTCAAACTCACATGAAGTTACATATTCACCTGCTGAGGTCCATTATATTTCCAATATGACGCAATAGAGATGTGTCATTTGTTGAGGAACGACTCCAAAGGAACGGTTACGGCAGTGAAACTGAAGGAAAGATTCCATTCTGTAAAAAGGAATCGATCCTTTTCGGAACGGTTCCTCGGAATCGGTCCTTTTTGAAACGATTCTGAAAAGGAACGACTCCTCGGAATCGGTCCTTTTCCGAACGATTCCTCGGAATCGGTCCAAAATGTACAGACTCCGAAAAGGACCGATTCCTCGGAGTCGTTCCGAAATGTACCGACTCCGAAAAGGATCGATTCCTCGGAGTCGTTCCGAAATGTACCGACTCCGAAAAGGATCGATTCCTCGGAGTCGTTCCGAAATGTACCGACTGCGAAAAGGACCGATTCCTCGGAGTCGTTCCGAAATGTGCCGACTCCGAAAAGGACCGGTTCCTCGGAGTCGTTCCGAAAAGGATCGATTCCTCGGAATCGGTCCGAAATGTACCGACTTCGAAAAGGGACGATTCCTTGGGAATCGGTCCTTTTCTTGTAGACTTTCTTTAATCTTTTTCAGTTTTAATAAATTAAAATACGCTATTTTATTTCAAAATAACAGATTTTGATTCTATTAAAGCTGACTTTATTGCCAAAATGTCCTTCTAATGTGTGCCCCTCCACCCCCCTCCTCAAAAAAAAAAGAAAGAAAGAAAGAAAAGAAAAGAAAGAAAGAAAAAAGAAATTGAAGTGCGGGGTGGAGTAAGGCGTTTAATAAACATTACTATTTGATCTTCTTGTGCTAAATTAATCTGAAAGAAATAATTTAAAAAAATATTTTATACGAATTGGATTTTTTCCACCTGAGTGAAAAAGTGGCCGAGATAGGATTCGAACCCAGAAACTTTACGTGCTTTACCGATTGAGTACCTGGAGCCCGAAGGTAATGGAACACCATGTGTACTTTAATACACTAATACTTTTTCTAATTGGTAAATGTATCATACGAAATGAATTTTTTCTAAATGAATTCTTAAGGCTGTTCTCAAATCCAAAAGGATAACTTTGTGACAAAAGTTTTAATTTATTTTTATTCGGAAATGCATGAAACGAGCAGGTATTGTTGTTCAGAAACTATGTAATCGAGCTGTTTTTTCCGTTTTTTTTGGTTTTTTTTTTTTTTTGCAAACGCAATAGATCTTTCAGAAAATAGTGTCAAAGTGGACGTTTTGAACCGAATTTCCGAGCGAAAGAGGCATAATCGCTCAAAAATGGGTGAAAAACATGTCTGCCACGTGATCAAAATCGATTATAACTCAATAGGTAATTTACTGATCAAAAGATGGAAAACACAGTTCGATTCCAAATCGCTTCCATGGTCAAACTTTCCAATTTTATATCTTTCCGTTAAAAAATGAATTTGTAAATGTGTTAAAACGTTTTACGCTTGTTGAGCAGATCACTTAAGAACAGTCTTAAGAAAAACAAATAAAATGCTTGTTTAATTAATAGTGAAAAAATATATTTTTTTTTAATCTGATTAGAAACAGTTTTGAATAATATAAGAAATATATCACTAGGTCATAAAAATTGCATTTTAATAGGATAATAATAACTGATTTTCAATTATTTTAATAATTGTAGAGTTACGCACTTTCATGCATATTTCACTATTTCATGTTTTATCCTCAAACATAATTTCAATTTGAGAATCCTCTTTGTCAAAAGAAATATATGACCAGCTACGCGCGCTCGAGTACCACTTTATTTCCACAGTTTGGCGTCTTGTTTTTCTCTCCTGAAGAAGATGATTAAAAAAATGTCGAAACTCTCGAAGATTATTGTTTTAATCAACTTACATTGAGGTTTATTACATAGAATAAAATCTGTTAGAACAAGGATTTTTTGTAAAACGTTTCTTTCTTTCTTAAGGTAATGAATATTCCAAAAAGCATAATGTCTAATAATAATAATAAGATAACAGTAACAGTGGTGGGTGGGATTGAAATAATTTAACCGCGGTTCGCTCTCTTAATGGCCGTTTTGAGTATAAAAACGGGAAAGAAAAATCACGTGCTACATATAGATTATCAGACTTTCTCCAACACTGCGACATATATGTAAAGCTGCATATTTTATGCTTATTTCGGTTTAATAGATTTATGTTAACCCTCCGCCTACCAGAGGGGTTCAATGCCCCCGACAGGTACATTTATAATGATATTTCTAATTTATTTTAAAAACTGAAATTTCTGTAAATATGGGGGTGTTTTTTTTTTTGGGGGGGGGGGGGTGATGTTCTATTCTTTTGAGTAGAACATTCCAGAAAAAGTCACATATTTACAAAATTTTCATTTTTTTAATTGTGAAAAATCAATTTGAATGTACCTATCGGGTCTGTTGCACCGGTCTGATATGCGGAAGGTTAATATTGCATTTAAAAAGTTTTACAATATACGAATTTAATTATTGGTTTCCAAAGAATACACGTTGTGATTTTGTACAGTTTTTTCATTTGTTATTTTATTTCTATTTCTTGCTAAATAATTAGAATTTGAACTATAGAGATTAGAGAATTAGAATTTGAAACAATAATTGGAATTTGAATTAATTAATTTGAATTAATTAATTAATTAATTAGAATTAATTAATTAATTAATTAGAATTAATATTTAGAATTTGAAAAGAACTGTGACTTTGTTTTAATTCAACGTAAAATAAAAGCAAAAAAAAATCAATTATCGTAATAATTTCTTATAATAATTCAGATTTCTTGATCGTTATTGATACTCCCAAATCCCGAAATCAATGCCACGATTAATGCCTGTGTCTGTGGTGATGGATAATACATATCTGAGTTTAATTTCGATCAAAGCAAGGCTCCCTTCATGCCAAACTAAATTTAATGTTTCAAGCCTAATACCAAACTTTCGTTTTTATTGAGGTAAAACTTACTGCAAATGCGATAGTAAATTTTATGTATTTTCCTTTCTTATTGTTATTCTTTTCACTTAGAATATTTATTTATTTATTTTCATTTTTTTTTAAATTACATAAAGTTTTCTGAAAAGCTCGAATTTAACAAAATGTTTTATCTATTTTAAATAGTTTTGACAATAATAAGTTTAACTCCGAATAAAAAATAGTCAAATTCTCAAAAAATTAAGGTTGGTATTATCTATAACACGTTTACAACAGATGTCTTTTATTCAACGGCCGAAACATCGTCAAAAGGATAGTTCTTTATATAGTACTACACTCTGTAATAATAATGGACATACTTTTAATTAAACCAATAAACCGTTTTTCAGTTAAAATGTTATAAATTTCAAATTTAAAGAAATAGAACTTTGAAGTTTAGTGAATCACTATATCTTTTGGCGGAGATAATATGTACTATATATGTATAAAATCAATATTACTATATATATACATACTATAATATTAATATATATAATATTATCTTATAAATATCACTAGCCATAGCCATGCTGCTAATGAATCTGTTTACAAATCATCTAATGGAACTTTTACCCTTTCGTGTAACACAAATGTTCCATGACTTCATGAGTTATGAAGTTCCAAAGATCCCAATCCAAACAAACATATTAGCATCGCAATTCACTCACACCGAACTGAGGTTCAGTATAAGTGGAGAGAGGGTGACGACGGATGAGGGTGTGAAATTAGAGAAATTTCTGTAGGTTTTCGTGAAATTGGAGATTCAAAAAGAGTTGTAAGTTTATTGAAATTCTACGTAGTTAACAGCAGTTCACAAATAGCGATGTTAGGGTATAAGACAAGACATACATCAGTCACTCAGGAAAGACAGTGTGCAAAAACGTGCTTTACTTTTTAACTCTTTCCAATAAAGTTAGTGTTTATGAATGCGGTTTGTCTGCCCATCAGACCGTCTGTTCACGCTCTAAGGCAAGTCACACACTAAGGCGACACATAAGACATGTCGCTTGAATTCGCTAGAAAAACTGGTTTAAAACAAGTTTGTAACAACTTCGTTCTTTGTTTCGACCAGTTTTTGCACTTCATGTTGCGCTTTATGTCGTTCTGTCGTCTCAGTGTGTGATATACCTAACTACCTTAAATATACTCGGATTCCCATGCAATTGATATATGTTAATGATGTTTACCGTGGGATGTTTGGTATTCAATATGAAGAGTGTAGAATTAATAGTTCATTTACAGGAGTACTCAAAAGTATTTCGTTACATTATGGTCATTGGGAAAAAGTCGTTTGCAGTGCATTTTAATGACATTAAGCTATTTCAAATGCATTAAAATTTATATATATCACTGAATTGCACTACAAGATGATTGCTATAGAATAGGGTGTTCCACTTCTGAACCAGATCCTGAAGGCAGTGATAATAATGTTGATGAATTATGCGAAATATCCTGTGTGCGTAAAGTTAGGGAACTGAGGAGAAAGACGATAAAGGGGATAAAGTTATTGAAAGTACGGACACTGGAACAAAACGAACAAAAATGTAATCTATTTTAACAAGTTACATATCCAAACCAGTAGGGCCATCCAAATGAAAAATGAGATTCAGAATGAAAAATGAAATTAAGATTACCTAGAGGTAGATTTTGAAGCGGAATCTATGAGACTAAAAATTCCTAGACCCTGGTGACAAATATCAGAGCAATAATAAAATTTCCTATCCAGGATGTCCACTCTCAACAATGTCCAATGGCTAATTCCTAAACCTTTAGTCATAGCCATATAGTTCCAATTACAAAATTGTTTTAAATGGGGGTAAAGAAGTATTTAAAAAGTGATTTGTGTCAATAGAATCATTTCTTGAAAAATTACGAAATTAAATTTTTTATACGGTCCTCCGGTCCTTCAAGTTATAGTTAGTAAAACTTTCCTATTACACTTACAAGTAAGACAAATAAAAGTCCTATTATTCTACGATTAAAACTGACCGAAGTAATGGCTGTTTAAACTTGGAGCATATTTCTTGCTGCGAAGTAGGGGTCATTTACAAATTTACTAGAAATATAAATAATCTTCAGATATATAAAAAAAAATAGTTGATAGTAAAATTAACATTGCATTATAAATTTGAAATCTATAATCATTCTGAAATATTAATGCAAAATATACAGCTTGTACTAAACATATAACAGGAAAAAAATAATAGAATATTTGTTAAATAAAATGTTGAAAAGCAACAGCCTCGATTCTTTGCAAAATGACGCATATTTTGAAATGTTATTAGATTACACTAGGATGCAAATGTGTGTTATGTCATGTGTTTTAGCTTTTGATAATTAGTTCTTACGTATTTTATAGCACTGAATCCAAAAATGGCCTTCATTTTTTATCACAAAGTACAGATTTTTTGCAAATCGTAAATTTGAAATCTAAAAAGTAAAAAATTTACGGAAATCTGATAGTATAAAATAGACGTGATTGTTATTTCTTTAACTTTTGATAATTGATTTTTATGTATATTTTACTATTGAATCCGAAAATGACCTTCATTTTTAACCATCACGTCAGGATTTTTCGCAAATTGTAAATTTCAAAGATTTAATTGAACCTCTTCCCTTCCCACATCATCGGATCCCCGAGCTGTTTAGCTGTAAGAATCCCAGTATAAGCCAAAAATTGAATAAATTCTTGAATTAAATAAAATTAAATTGGATAAAAGAAGTTTTGCATCCATTTTATAGCATCAGATTTTCGCTATTTTTTAACTTTGAAATTTACCATTTGCAAAAAAGTCTAACATGATGGTTAAATATGAAGGTAATTTTTACATTCAGTGCTAAAAAGCACATACAAATCAATCATAAAAGTTAAAAAATGCAACCATCGACTATATTTTATAGTATTAGCTATTTTTTCAATTTTGAAATTTACTATTTACGAAAAATCCTGACATGATGGTTAAAAATGAAGATAATTTTCAGATTCAGCGCTAAAAATACATAAAAATCATAATTTTAAAAATACATAATTTTAAAAATAAAAAAACACAACCATCGCAGTCTTGTGTTATCTAATCTAAAACTTTTTAGTAAACTTGTTGGCAATAATCTATCCGAATTTTTTTGTGTTACCCTGTAAAATAAGTACATAATGGTAAGCACTGAAAATCATAATAATATTACATTGTCATCTGATTTACGTCAGTATGTAAAATTTAACCTCGATCGCATATTTTAAAGTGAGTTGAATTTCGAGTACAAATTTTGAACTGGAAAGACATACATACGATCGTTTCAAGTTAACCCATTACCTGCTGGTGTTGCGTTCACGCAACGGTCAAAATAATTGCTCATGCTTAAATTAATTACTTTGTCACCACTATTTTACAATTAAAAAATTGCCTTATTTATTGGCAGAAATTTAGATATTTTAATAAAGCGAAAATTACCTTTCTGAATTTGTGGTGACAAGCGACTTTCAACAAGAAATTTGAAAATTCCTACTTTGTAGTTTTGGCGGTTAATAGGTTAAATAATAAGCTTATAAAAATAGCATCATTTTTGTTAAAAAAATCATGAAAAGAAACAGCTTCAAATCCTTACAAAAATCTGTCGTAATACGATTTCTTTCAAAGCGCAGCTACACATGAAATAAATCCTTCAAATACTTTAAGCACTTTGTTTACGACCCCTATAAGCATGGCTAAACTCATGTGTATTCGGATGCAGAAAAGCGGCATAAGTCTTGCATTTCAAAGTTTCGTATAACTTCATGAATTTTAGTGTTAGATGAATGGGACTTTTTTTGTCTTTCTTTTAAGAGAACATGAAATTTTTATTAAATATTACTTATAGGGTCGGGGGACCGTATAAAAAATTAAATTTCGTAACTTTTTTAGAAATATTTTTATTGATCCAAATGACTTTCAGAATAATTTTTTACCTTATTTAAAACATTTTTGTAATTGGAACTATAGGTCTATGACTAACGGTTTACGAATTAGCCATTGAACATCGTTGAGAGTAAAGACACACTGTAAAAAATAATAATATAAATGGACGGTCATTTGACGACATATTTTCAAGAGAAACCAATGATTACACTGAAAATCGAATAGACCTTGCGCCGCCCTTAAATTTCCAAGAGGAATTATGCTTTATACCATAAATCATAAAGTTAGAAATAACTGCAAATTAATTGCACACACTGGTCAATGAAATGAACTCTTAAAAACAAAATCATCTGTCCAAAACATTACAAAATTAAGGCGACTGGATGCGTAAGAAAATGGATGGGTACATAAGAAAATAAATTAGTAAAAAATATTATGGATTGCATGTAGTTCTCTTTATCTCGGAAGTGTTTTTTCCCCTTGGAATCCTTTATTTTTCAAAATCGTTCATTTTTTCTCGGAATCGTTCATTTTTTCTCGGAATCGTTCCTTTTTCTCGGAATCGTTCCTTTTTTCGGAACGATTCCGAAAGGAACGACTCCGAAAAACTCGTTCCTTTCGGTGAACGATTCCGGTTGGAACGATTCCTTAAAAGGAACGAAGTTGCCCATCTCTATGACGCAATATATATTTTTTTTAATTCGTCAAACTATTTATTTCATTTTGAGTTTTCATGCTGAAATCTTGCTCTAGAAAACTTATGACGTAATATTCAATTTGTTTTCAATTCGTCAAACTATTTATTTAATTTATTTTTTCACGTGAAAATCTTACAATAGAAAAGCAATTGTTGTGGTGACAATTTTATTGTTTTTTTTTTTAATTGTTGGCAGCTGCTATAACCGAAAATATTTATTTTTTTCCTGTCATTGTTGTGTAAGAGATGGTTTTATCAGAATCTTGTTAAGACGGTATTCAAAATTTTTAACCCTCCCCATTTCTATTCCCTTGGGCCGATTTTGCCCATTTTCAATCTCCGCCGAGATATTAGCCATCTCAAAGTTGTTGGCGAGTTTGAAGACGATCTGTGCATAATTGCGACTTTTATCGTGCGGACAAAATTTAGTACATACATACATATATATATATAAACTTTTTAGGTGGGGGTGGTTTTGGGTTCCTGGGGTCCTATAATGAAAAGTTATGAAGGAATTTTTCAAAAGTCGTACCATGGTAACGACTGCAATAGGTAGTATTTCTTACGAAATCTACCTAAATTTCAAAGCCATTTATTAACCACTTTGCGACGTACGTCCTGTGCACAAATTCTATTTTTTTTGCAACGATAATTTCAAATAGGAATCTCTGTCTAATTTAATCGCAGAAATTCTGTAATTAAATTAGGCAAAATTTGCCATTCAAAATTACTGGTAGGAAAATTTGAGAATTATGCGAGCTCACTACGTCACATATTGTCACGAAATGGTTAATGTGGGTCACTCTTGCACGTAAACAAAATATCAACGAAGAAGCGATTTTTTTATTTAACCCCTTGGGGACGAGCGACACGTATACGTGCCGCAGGAAGTGCTCAGAATCCTTGCTTTTCCTCACCAGTAAAATTTGGCTTATTTAATCAGCGCATTTACTTGATTCAAGAAGACACAAATTTCTGTTTTTAAAAAACGGTGACAAAAGATTAAAAATTTCGTAAAAGGCTCCCGTCCCGAAGGGGTTAATCTTGTTTAAATGATAAATATTTTTCTTTTGTTTGTTATTACTTGCTTTCTTTTAACTTACATTCTGTTTGTATGTGGCAGTCAAATCTTGTTACTCGTTTTTCACCTACTTCCTGTTGACATCGAGCTTTGAAATTTGGAATATATACAAGTTATAAATTCAAAAAAGTATTCCAACGAATAAAGAAAAATATTCCAAAAAGTATCTGGAATATATTACAAGTTATGTACCTCAAAGTGTGTAATTCCTGAGGACAATAAAAGAATTTGACATTGATTTTTTAAATTTCGATCCCTAAGGCGGTCAAAGCGGGGCAAATTTACTTAATGGTTACTCAATTACAGTTTGATTTCCTATGGAGAAATCAGTATAAGCTTCAACAATGAGTATTTGTTGAAAAGTGCTAATGACGGGATTACCACAATAGCGCCAACTTTTGGCCAATTTGACGATATATCCCCAAAAGGCGAAATTCCCATTTGAATCCATTAATCTTCTATAATCAAGCTCACGCAATTTAATACATACTCCGCGCATTTAAGGTTTTTTTTCAAAACTTTTCTACTTTTTAGTGCATTTATGATATATATATATATATATGTATTTTTAGGTAGTTTCGTAAGAAATATTACCTATCGCAGTCGTTACCATGGTGCGACTTTTGAAAAATTCCTTCATAACTTTTCATTATATGACCCTAGGAACCCAAAACCACCCCCACTTAAAAAGTTTATATATATATATATATATGTATGTATGTACTAAATTTTGTCCACACGATAAAAGTCGCAATTATGCACGGATTGTTTTCAAACTCGCCAACAACTTTGAGATGGCTAATATCTCGGCGGAGATTGAAAATGGGCAAAATCGGCCCAAGGGAATGGGAATGGGGAGGGGGGGGGGGTTAAAAATTTTGAATACCGTCTTAACAAGATTCTGATAAAACTAGCTCTTACACAACAATGACAGGAAAAAAAAAATCCCTGCCGGCTCGGGCCTACAGGCGGAGGTAGATTTCGATGTTAAGTACTAAATTCTCCAACAAAACTTAAATCAAGATTAGATAGATATAAAACCCAGTTTCTTCAGAAAGAGTGAGCTGTAGGGAGCTAAACTTTTTTGTGAAAATTATAATATACACGAATACACACACACATGTATGTGGAATAGGTTTAAAAAATGGCTACAAAAAATTCAGAGAACCTTAAAGTGTTAAAATATGTTAGTATTTCCATAGTCGGGTTTTTATCATGTTTTAATACGTTTCTTCAAACTTACATGGCGTTACATATTCGCCTGCTGAGGTCCATTATATTTCCAATATGACGCAATGTACATATTTTTTTAATTCGTCAAACTAATTATTTTATTTTGAGTTTTCATGCTGAAATGTTGCTCTAGAAAACTTATGACGTAATATTCAATTTGTTTTCAATTTGTCAAACTATTTAATTTTACACGTGAAAATTTTGCAAAAGAAAAGTAATTGTTGTGGTGAGAATTTTATTGTTTTTTTTTTTTTTTAATTGTTGGCAATTGCTATAACGAAATACTTTTATTTTTTTCCTGCCATTGTTGTGTAAGAGCTGGTTTTATCAGAATCATGTTAAGACAGTACTCAAAATTTTGAACCCTCCCCATTTCCACCCTCTTGGGCCGATTTCGCCCATTTTCAATCCCCGCCGAGATATTAGCCATATCAAAGTTGTTGGCGAGTTTGAGGACAATCCGCGCATAGTTGCGACTTTTATCGTGCGGACAAAATTTAGTACATACATACATACATACATACATATATATATATATATATAAACTTTTTAGGTGGGGGTGGTTTTGAGTTCCTGGGGTGCTATAATGAAAAGTTATGAAGGAATTTTTCAAAAGTCGCACCATGGTAACGACTGCAATAGGTAGTATTTCTTACGAAATCTACCTAATAAATATTTTTCGTTATAGCAGTTGCCAACAATTAAAAAAAAAACAATAAAATTTTCAGCACAACAATTGCTTTTCTATTGCAAGAATTTCACGTGAAAAAATAAATTAAATAAATAGTTTGACGAATTGAAAACAAATTGAATATTACGTCATAAGTTTTCTAGAGCAAGATTTCAGCATGGAAACTCAAAATGAAATAAATAGTTTGACGAATTAAAAAACATATATATATTGCGTCATATTAGAAACATAATGGGCCTCAGCAGGTGAATATGTAACGTCATGTGAGTTTGAAGAACCGTATTAAAACATGATAGAAACCCGACTATGGAAATATTAACATATTTTAACACTTTGAGGTTCTCTGAATTTGTTTTAGCCATTTTAAAACCTATCCCATATACATGCGTGTGTGTATTCGTGTATATTAGAATTTTCACAAAATGTTTAGTTCCCTAGAGTTCATTCTTAGTGAAGGAACTAGGTTTATCTCTAATCTTGATTTAAGTTTTTTTGGTGAATTTAGTACTTAACATCGAAATCTACCTCCGCCTGTAGGCCAGAGCCGGCAGGGATTTTTTTTTTTTTTTTACATTTTTGTGAATTTTAATAAAAACATGTTCTTTTTATTTTATTTACATTTACATTTATTTTTTTAACTTCTTACTTGTCATTGTTTGTAGCATATAATACAAATTCTTTATTTACATATTTAGAATATTTCTCATTTTAAAATTAAAACTTTTATGTATTGACACCACTTGTTGATATTCTAACAAGAAGTAATTTAATTAAGCTTACTGTTTAGCAAAACAAATTCAATTAAAATTTTTTAAAAAGTTTGTATACTTACTCTTCCCAGTTATATCAGAAAAATCTTGAAATCTATGCGTTTCAATGAAATTCCTAAACAAAATAGAGCCTCTAGACAGAGATGGTTATCCAGAGTGTGGTTGTAACACTCATTTAAAGGATGATGCCCCATTCAAGTAAAATGGCAACAAGTTCTGTGTACCGATCAAGTTGGTCGCGTGCTGGCCTCCGCAATATTGTCTATCTACATGGAATAGGACACTTTCAAAAACCGATTTCACGAGCGAAATAAAGTATTTTGTTGCTATGCATCGGTCGTTGGCACAACAAAACCCCTTGACCCAAAGATAGAAGAGTTCTATCGGGAAATAAACAAACATCTCACGATGAAGTTAAAGAAGAAAATAGCAATTACGACTCTGAGAAAGAGACGATGTTTTCTTGAGAACTTGACGGGAGTTCCTTGACTCGTTTTGGGTTAATGGATTTCCGATACCCTGTAAAAGATGTAGTGCTTTGGAAATTTCCTCGTGCATATTTGAAGAGTTTGGTGGATGAAAAACTGTGTAACGAGTTTCTAATTAGAATTCAGGTTATGCGACAAAATATATTATGAGATGCAACACAAATCTAAAAAGTACCAGATTTTCTCTACTCTTTCCAAAACTGGTAATTTCAGCATTAAGCTATATATGTATGGAATGGGATAGTTGTTGCGTTAAAGCATGTGCTATAAAGAATTGCAGTGAAAGCATTATACATTACCGTATTATACGTATTAAGTATTATACGCCTCTGTATAATGCATTTTTCAAGCTTCGGCATAAGTCGAATTTTATCCATGCCATTCTTAAACTGATAGTTAAAAAAATAGAATTTGTCCATGGGGTGGAGACAGCTGTTGTATTAAAGTCTATAATAGGTGTAATTGTACTAAAACCGCTAATTATATGTCTCAGTATTATACGCCCCTTTGTAATGTATTTTCCCAATTTTTGTGAATCTTTTTTTTTTTCGATGTTTCAAATTTCTCCTACATTGCAAATGTCGAACTAATGGCAACTTTGAGAAGACGATATGTGGAGAAGACGTTTTCATGAGAGCTTGACAGGAGTTCTTTGAACCGTTTAGGATTAATGAATTAACTCTGAAAAGGTGCAGTTCTTGGAGAATTTCATTATGCATATTTGAAAAGAATTCGGCAAATAGAGATATGGAATAAGTTTCTGCTTAAAATACAGGTTATGTAATAACACAACTATATAAAGAGATGAAATTAAGTGAGGCCGTCTCTTTCTTTTGAAAACTGGCCTTTTAAAAATTATAATACATGTATAAGATCGTGTTAGATGTTTCTTTAAATCAAATCTGTAAGTTATTTAATTACAGTATCAGCCATTTACAATTAAAATCGATCACGCCCATAGAATATTATCCAAAAATATTTGTATGTAAAGCCAATGGGCTCTCATAATAGATTTCATTCCTAATCACAAGTATAACGTGGCATAGTGTAGCAACCGACTATCCTAATACTGATTAAAAAGTGCTAAAAATTTGAATCCCATAAATGTTGAACGATAAATGTCGATCGCAGCGACAACCGCTAGCTCTGCACCGGTCAAAAATTTTTTGAATTCGATCTTTATACTAGCAAAAGACATGCTTTGTTTGGATTCGCGAAGCATTATTTAATAAGATAAATATTTGAAAGTAACAATATTTTTTTTATATTATTTTTGCACCTTTATTAAGCAAAAACGTTATTTTATGTTTTGGTGCATTTTAATTTTAGAAATGTACATTCAGGCAAATAACTAAGAATTTTCTCGGATTTTTTTATTTATGATATAACGACTTTAACAATCAGTTTTATTTGTTTACAATTCTTTTGTTGCCACTTTACAAAAAAAATGTAATTCTTTAAAATGCGTAAGTATCGTCTGCGTAAATGATTTCACATAATAAGAATAAACTGTGTATTTGAATTCTTAACACGGAAAAATAATTTAATGTAAAAAATTGAATTTTCACAAATTTTAGTTCATTAAAAATATGCTATAATTTTCATAAAAAAGGGTATTTTAAAAATTTCATAAAAGAAATAGTGAAACTATTTAATTAATCATGATTCTATCTAATAATTTCTAACTCCATGATTTATTTTTTCTTTTGAAAATATACGTGTTTCATTTTTTATTTGTAAAAATGCGTCCGTAATGGAAAAACATGTAAAATAAATTAATTAAAATAATAATTTTTTTAAGGTTATTGTGCAAAAAAAAAAAAAATAATAATAATGATAATGTGCAAATCTGCAGATCATAATTTATTTTTATGTTTAACTTCAAGTCAAAATACTGAATAGTTTTTTTTTTTTTTTTTTTTTTTTTTTTTGTAAAGTGTACGACAAAATGTAATTTGTATAGCCTAAGAGGATTCGCTTCGCTCATCCTAATAATTTTATGTTTGAGCTACCAGATGTCGCTGAAATCGACATTTATCGATCAACATCGTTTTACATTTATCAGATATAATTTTTTAGCACATTTAGAACAGACGATAGCCACATTATATTTTCTAAACGGTGTATCATAAGGAAATATAGATATTTGTTGTTCACATCTTCAAACTAGAATTTTGTTTGCTTCGGCACCGAAGAAATTATTGTCTGTATTTTTCTTTAAATTGAAATGTCTGTATTAAAATAGAATTTTAACTTCAAAAACATTCAAATGAAGGTACTACGTTATTTTAGCGCACGTTTAGTTAAAGCTTATACATAAATATATGAAAAATGTGCCTTTTCTGCTTAGAAAGACGTCGATTTCAAAAATGTAAAAATATAGAAAGAGAGTTTGAATTTTTATTGGTTTATAAAAACTAAATACACGTATTATCATTTTTTGTGCTGTTTTTTAGGGTTTGGTTGCTGTGGCAACAGGAAAGAGTTGACTGAATTGGAAATTTAAAGAGATATTCAAAACTGTAGACATATTAAGTTTTCAATCTTAACACTTTGAGTGCCATATCAGTCACCGGTGACTGACACTGAACTTTCCGTTTAGGGCGCGTCATCGGTGACTGACACTTATTGTTTGTGTAATGGGAATCTTATTTCATGGCCCAAACGGAAAGACAGACAAAATAGACTTAGCATTCAACGTGTTAATGCTGGAATCGCGCAAAATTGACACAGATCTTGTGTACGGTGTTGATAATGCGAATACGGGGACTTTTAGTATATGACGCTGTGATGTAGCAATCACATTTATTATTATTTTTTTTTAAATTGTAATGCAGCATTATTATCTCATGTTTTAAACTATTTATTTTCAACGCAAAACATCGTTCAAATCGCTTTTTTTCTTTTCTTTTTACCGCAAGTAACAGAACTTTTGATTTCAGATTTTCCTCCTCTTCCTGATCTATTTTTAGAAACAGCGTGACGTCGACCGCGTCATATTGGAGATGTCGGGGCTAACGAAAAAGACGGGCTACCGCGCTTCTCCAATTTAGAGCAGTCACGTGACGTTCCCGGTCTCAGCTGAGCTACGCAAATCAATTGACAAAATAGATTATTCTCCCGGCTTTAAATTACTATTTCATTAAAACCATTCTGTAATTCAATAAAATTCGTTATTTTATCAAGCAGCGGCAATCATGATATCAATCATCTTATAAAAATTCCAAACCACTAGCATAAATTTAAGTTTATTAAATAAAATCATTTGTAAACAGCTATAATGTTGTAAAAAGTGAAAAAGAATCAACTGAGCTTTTTATGGCATAGAAATAATTATTTTAAACAGGCCAAATTCACAAACCTACTTAAGAATGATTTAATTAACACATGCAATTTCAAAGCTGTAACACAATTTTAAGTTATTGAAAAAAAGAAAGAAAATGATTGTCGAAAGAAAAGAGAAAAATAAGTGAGATTTTTTTTTCAAACAGGATCTTTACTTACTAAATATTAATATATCCGCATGAACATGGTCACCAAAAACATATTTTACTTAATCTTTTTGAAAAAAGATTAAAATTTTGAAAAAAAAATTCTTCTAAATTATTTAAAATTTTGAAAACTTTAGTCTAAAAATAAGTATTTAAAAATAATTAAATGTGTTTAATGTTTACTTCTGAGTCGAATAGTTAAAACAAAAATAAAACAATTTTAACACACAAAATACCTAAAAATTAAAAGAGAACGAAAAATTTTTCGAGGACACTCCTGAATTATAATTGTAAAATCTTACAAACATTCGAAACCACTGGCATCATTTTAAGAATATCGAATAAAATAATTTATAAACAGACATAATGTTGTCAAAAGTAAAAAACTCAACTCAGCTTTTTATACTCTAGAAATAATTATTGTAAATAAACGTAAATTGAAGATTGACTATTTAAGAAAGATTTATTTATCATATAAAAATTTCAAAGCTTTAACACAAATTTATGTTATTAAAAAATGCACTTGTCAAAAACAGATAAAAAGTGAGAATTTTTTTTCTTCAAATGAGCATTTTATACTTTAAATATCAATATGTCTGCACGAAAATTATTCACGGTCATCATACACATATTTAATTTAATATATAATCTAAACAGCTTTGGTATAAAAATAAGTACTTAAAAATAATTTCACGTGTTCAAATACTTACTTCTGAGCATAAGAGTTAAAGACCAAAATAAAACAATTTTAGCACACTAAACATCTAAAAATTAGAATCTTTTAACCAGAAGATTTCTCAAGCAGTAAAAGTATGGTTGTAAAATCTCATAAAAAGTTCAATCCCTAGCATCATTTTAAGTATATCAAACGAAATAATTTGTAAGGAGATAATAATGTAGTCAAAAATTGGGAAACAATCGACTGGACATTTTAATCCTATAAATAAACATTGTAAATACCGCAAAATTAAACACGACTACTTAATAACGATTTAAACAATTTCAAAGATATAAACATTTTAAATTAAAAAAAATAAAAAAAATTTCGAAGATGTAGTACACTTTTGAGTTATTGAAAAAAACATGATCGTTGAAAGAAAAGAGAAAGTAAGAGTTTTTTTTTTCCAAACAGGATCTTTATACACTAAATATTAATATTTGTGCACGAAAATTATACATGATCGTCAGATACATATTTTATTTATTATTCAAAATTTTAAAAACTTTAATACAAACTATGTATTTAAAAAATGTGCTCGATATTTATTTTTCAGCATAATAGTTAAAAACGGAAGTAAAGCAATTTTAGCACACAAGAATATCTAAAAATTAATATTCTCGCATCGAATTTTTTTTCCCAAGCCGTAGAATTATGATTCTTATAAAAAAAATTCAAAACACTGACATAATTTTATGTATATTAAGTAAAATAATTTGTAACTATATTATAGGTATAAGTTATCAAAAGTGAAAAAAAAAAAAAAAAAAACTGAGCGAATTGTCAGCTAGAAATCATTGTAAACACACCATAGACTACTTAAGAATGATTTTTTAACACATAAACATTTTACAGCTGTAGAAAAATTTTAAGTTATTGGGAAAATTACACCAGAATCGTATATTATTATCTGCTAAAACATTTGCTAGATCTTCTAGATTACAATTTTACCAAGCTACGAACTACTTTATTGCAAAAATAAAAGTTATCGGCAATGTGCTTGTAAACTAAACAAATTCACTAGAAAGAAAGCTTTACCAGGAGGATTTATATAATTTAGCGTTAATAAATACTTAATTTAGATTTTATCTTTTGTTACAAAATTTAATATTTTAACAGAAGGTTGCAGAACGTAAAAAATCCTTGTATTTACCCCTGAAGAAAACATAAAAATCTCATCAACAGAAAACCTTCTTGAAAGGAAAAATAAATAAATAAATAAATTGCAAATAAATAAATGGAAATAACATTCATTCGATGAACACAAAAAATATATGAATCATTTAATGAAACCAAAACGTAAAAACACCACAGGGTAATATCACGAGCTTCATGTTCAGAGCAAATAATATTGATGTAATTCATGATTATTGAATGTTATTAATGATTTTTTCTTTTCTTGCTTACATTAAAAATGAAAAACATTTAGTATAAATAGTGCATGTAAAGATTAATTCATTTAAAATAAATTATGTTTACCTAAAGAAAAGAATACAAAACAAACAATCATATGAATACATCAGACATCAATCAACTAAAACAGTAAAATGGATTACTTACATTCGACAGATTAGCATAATGATGTATCCACGCTCACGTCGTATTACAAATTGATTAAAAATAGTTAAGTAATGTCAATTTGACAAAATTAAAATAACTTATTCACAACAAAAAGTGTATTTACAGCACTTAAAGTAGCAGAATTCCTTTGTTAAAAGCTGCGCGTCGTAATTGGTTAAGACCGCGACTGTCACGTGACTTTCAACTGCGGGAGCCCTCTACGTTAGCCCCGGGAGATGTGTCTCCCCTCTTGCCTTTTGACTGTAGTTTCGTTTTTCCTGTGCTGTCATTCGTTCTACAGTTCATACGCAAATTTTAATTTAACAAATAGATTTAAATCATTTCTGCATGTAGTTTTGTGGACCCCTTTTATGTAGTATATATATCAATGCAGCCAGTTTTTTAACAGATTTTAAGATCGGATCAGATTTTAAGATTTACGAAAGTATGTATTATTTTTGACAACGTGATTTGTCTTTTTTGAATTTCGGGCCTTAGCGCCTAAATTCAAAGAGCGATGTTCTTCAATAGCTGCATCGCGATATCCAAAAGTTTATCTTCGGTCTCTGGTTTTTTTTTAATTTAACGCATATTTGATTTCGACCTTTTTATTATCAAAACCTTCTTTAAAAAATGATTTTAACCAGTATTCATCTTTATCATGGAATTACTTCCAAGTTTTAATAATTCTACGTGGAACGTTCTTCGAATGTGTACAGTGACCTACTTCTCCTAATTACTTTCCACCTCTCAAGTGAATCAACTAATAAAGAAGATTTTTATAACTGCTGTCTCTTAAATGTGTCTACTGTTGTCATTTTAGTAAGATTATTCCTTTTATTTTTACTGCAACTCAATTTATCTTATTCACGACATCTCTCATCAATATATTAAATCGTCACATTTGGTGCCGTGACCAGGATAAATTGAGTTGCAGTAAAAATAAAAGGAATAATCTTACTTAAATGACAACAGTAGACACATTGAAGAGACAGCAGTTATAAAAATCTTCTTTATTAGTTGATTCACTTGAGAGGTGGAAGGTAATTAGGAGAAGTAGGTCACTGTACACATTCGAAGAACGTTCCACGTAGAATTATTAAAACTTGGAAGTAATTCCATGATAAAGATGAATACTGGTTAAAATCATTTTTTAAAGAAGGTCTTGATAATAAAAAGGTCGAAATCAAATATGCGTTAAATTAAAAAAAAAAAAACCAGAGACCGAAGATAAACTTTTAGATATCGCGATGCAGCTATTGAAGAACATCGCTCTTTGAATTTAGGCTCTAAGGTCCGAAATTCAAAAAAGACAAATCACGTTGTCAAAAATAATACATACTTTCGTAAATCTTAAAATCTGATCCGATCTTAAAATCTGTTAAAAAACTGGCTGCATTGATATATATACTACATAAAAGGGGTCCACAAAACTACATGCAGAAATGATTTAAATCTATTTGTTAAATTAAAATTTGCGTATGAACTGTAGAACGAATGACAGCACAGGAAAAATGAAACTACAGTCAAAAGGCAAGAGGGGAGACACATCTCTAATATGACGCGGTCGACGTCACGCTGTTTCTAAAAATAGATCAGGAAGAGGAGGAAAATCTGAAATCAAAAGTTCTGTTACTTGCGGTAAAAAGAAAAGAAAAAAAGCGATTTGAACGATGTTTTGCGTTGAAAATAAATAGTTTAAAACATGAGATAATAATGCTGCATTACAATTTAAAAAAAAAATAATAATAAATGTGATTGCTACATCACAGACGCCACATAGAGTAAAGACTAGGATAACGAAAAAGACAGGCTACCTCGGGGCATTCCACGTATATATATATATAGATATATATATATATTTTATAGACCGCTGGAGTCACGTGATACTCGAATGCACCAATGCAGGTATACGAAAAGAGCATCACGTTACTCTAGCGGTCTGTAAAAAAAAGACACTTGGGATGCATCACGCATGCCTGTCCTTTTCGTTAGTATCGGTAAAGAGAAAGAATAGAGATGAAGTGTGGTAGAAGGGGGTGACCCAAACACAACCACGTGCTTTAAAAAAAAAAAATAAAAAAAAAAAAATAAAAAAAAAAAAGAAAAGAAAAAACTTTTAGTAATACAGTTTTTAAATCATAATACAATGAAATGCTACTTTAGAATACTTAAATATAAGTAGATTATTTTCCTTTTTAGAGAAAAAATGCATGTGTGAAGTCAAAGATTTCGGTCCTTATTCCAGGTGCTTGTTTTGTTTGGGCCGAATGAGGGCATTTAAATCTGAGCGATAACGCGCATTATATTGCAAATTGTTTTTACCGCATACTGCATCTCCATCTATCTCTTTTTTTCCGTGGTGATGCCATGTATGACAGAATATCTACCATCTGCGCATATTTTCTAAATCTTTTCTTACTCATGAAAGATGAATCTCGTTTGCCAGATTCATTGCAAAATATTTTTGTTACGGTTTGTTTTTATAAAATAATGTATAAAAGAAGGAAGATCGGAAGAAAAGTCATTAATGCTACGAAAACATTATTCCCTTTTATCCCGAAACTAAAATGACATTGCGACAATTTTTTATAAATACAATAATTTTTATCAAAACAAACTGTAACAAAAATATTTTCCAATGAATTTGGTAAACAAGATTCCTCTTCCGTCAGTGAGTAGAGATTTGAAATTCGTAATTGAATGTCTAACATGTTGAATGCCACGTCAGCCACCGGTGACTGACACTGATCTTTCCGTTTAGGCCGCGTCAGTCATCGGTGACTAACACTTATAGATTCTGTAACGGGAGTCTTATTTCGTGGCCTAAACGGAAAGACAGGCAATATAGACTTGGCATTCAACGTGTTAGCAGGCATTTTCTAAATGACTTTGTCAGTTTAAAAAAAAAAAAAAAAATCTCTCGATTTAAGGAATTTATTGAACCTGTTGTCTAGAATCTGGAAAATATTTAAACAAATAAATGAACAATACTTGATCGTTCAATAGTACAACGTTTAATGCATGCATTTTAAATTAAAATGGATCCAAATATAAAATGAAACGAGTTTTAAATTAAATGAATGAAATATTTGTATTTTAAATACCACAAGTGCAATGTGATCAAGAAAATATTAGGAAATTTATCGTCTTCGCTCAATAAACGAAAAAAAAAATGACTTAAAATTGATTAATTTGTTTGTAATTAAATTCAATACATATTCTGATTAGTCATAAACGTTGTAATCTTGTCGGGAATAGACCCGTGTTATCATTTTTATAATTTTAGCACATCCGAAATTGAGTAAAAATGGTAATCTTTACATATATTAACTAAGTTTTATGCGATATTGTTCTTTACATTTACAAAAAAAAAAAAAAAAAAAAATCGAGCGTATTTAAATCAGCGACATTTGATAGTATACAGTGACTCTCAAAAGTGTTCGTACACTTACGAATTTCAATGAAATAGTGCTCTATCCATTAATTAAAATTAATATTTCAGAATGAATATTTAATAATAAGATCTATAACTTATTCTTAACAAAACTATATAAAATATTTTTAAAATATAGTAAAACTTTATTTTGAAGAAATCAATAATAAAAAAATAACAAAAAAGTTACCTCACAAAAGTCTTCGTACACTTTAAAAAAACCTGTACATATTAGTAAATATTGTAATATTTCGTCAAATTAATACTTAGTAGGATATATTTTAGCATCCACAAACAGCTTTAAAATGTCTTGGGAGGGGGGGAGGGGGGAGGATAGATTTCTCTAGGGAATTTTAAGTTCTGTATCATTATTCATCCATTCGTCGATCATTACTGTTTTAGTTCACTTTTCGTTTGAACGTCTGGTTTTCGTACTCTAATCTCCAGTTCCTTCCAAATGTGTCTATTGGTTTTAATCCGACGATTGAGGTGGTCTTTTCAGAACTTGTGGGCAATTACAGAGAACCAGAGGCGAACGTTGAGAGCCGTGTGCTTAGGATCGCTATCTTCAGTACAAAAAAAAAGTTGTTTCCAATACCCAAATTTTGGGCTGATAATTTTAAATTGTCTTTTATAAATATTGAAATAAAGAGCATAATTCATTAATACGAAATTATCTAGTTCTGATTCTGCCATTCATCCCCACACAAGGACACCTCCACCACTATTGGCCCAGTGGTTAGGGGGTTGAATTCGGAATTAATTAGGGGAAAGCTGGAAATTGTTTTAATCCCTTCTGTTTAGGTCTAGAATGAACGTACTATGTTTTCCCCCTCGTACTAGGTGAGCGTTAGGAAATATGTATAGAATTATAGTAAAAAAACATGTTTTTTTGCATACCATAACAATATCTCAAAACAGCTAACTCTGTCAAAAACATTGTCAATACAAATGTTGTAGAGCTTAAAATTCTGAGTAAAATGAGTACCTACACTCAATACTTATGTTGAATATTAAGGTCACAATTCTACTTCAAAGTTTTAGACCCATCATCAGGGGGATGACCTCAGAATTAATTGGAAGAAAACTGGAAACTGTTTTAATCCCTTCAGTTTAGGTCTAAAATGAACGTACTATGTTTTCTTCTTCGTACTTGGGTGAATGTTAGAAAATATGTACATATTTATTTTCGAAAAACACGCTTTTTTTTAGTTTCCTTAACAATATCTCAAAACAGCTAATTCTATAAAAAACATTGTCAATACAAATGTTGTAGAGATTAAAATTCTGAATAAAATGAGTACCATCATTAATATTTTTGTTCAACATTAAGCTCGCAATTATATTTCAAATTTTTTCAGATCAAGAGCTTGAAGCCAGGAGAGACCAAGTTAACTTAACAATATCTCAAAATAGCTAACTCTATCAAAAACATTGTTAGTACAAAAGTTATAGAGCCTAAAATTCTGAGTAAAATGAGTACCTACACTTAATATTTTTGTTCAATATTACGGCCGCAATTTGAGATATTGTTAAGTTAACTTGGTCTCTCCTGGCTTCAAGCTCTTGATCTGAAAAATTTTTGAAATATAATTGCGAGCTTAATGTTGAACAAAAATATTAATGATGGTACTCATTTTATTCAGAATTTTAAGCTCTACAACATCTGTATTGACAATGTTATTTACAGAGTTAGCTGTTTTGAGATATTGTTAAGGAAACTAAAAAAAGGTGTTTTTCGAAAACAAATATGTACATATTTTCTAACATTCACCCAAGTACGAGGAAGAAAACATAGTACGTTCATTTTAGACCTAAACTGAAGGTATTAAAACACCAGTTTTCTCCTAATTAATTCTGAGGTCAACATTTCAAAGTATTCTTTTCCGAAAGTTTTAAAAATTCGGTCATTAGAGTACGAAAATTCGGACATTAAAAAATGCTCATGAGAAAAAAAAATCTGGGCTGCAAAACAAACTTCTTAACATAAAACCCTCTTATGTGTATAAATCACGAGTGAATCGTGTTTCAATAAATATTTACACAGGAATTCCCTTCCGTAGAAACAGGAGCGCCATTTCAAGAATTTCTGGAGGGGGGGGGGGGTCTTTGAGGGGCATGGTTTCAAATTGTATACAAAATCGCACGATTTGCACACGGAAAAAAGAAAGTCCTGCATAATGAAAAATGCTGGGCAGTATTTCCCCCTGCAAAATTTTCCACAGAACTATGATTCTTTTGCGAGTATATTTTGAAATTTCTTGGAAGTCCGCGAATTCTTTTTTCTTTTATGGAATTTCCCCAAATTAATTCGTGAATCGATCGCGGAAAAAAATTGAGAATTTCTTCAAATGATCGTGTAAAAGTATCGGGTATTTCGTCAAAGATCTCAGAAACAAATAGTGATTATCTTTCATTTTTTAACGGAAAGATATAAAATTAGAAAGCCTGGCTAAGGAAGCGATTTGGAATCGAACTGTATTTTCCATTTTTTGATCAATAAATTACCTATTGAGTTAGAAGAGATTTTGATCACGTGACAAACACGTTTTCGCCCGCTCTTGCGTGCTTATTCTCCGTTCGCGCGGAAACTCGGTTCAAAACGTCCACTTTGACACTCTTTTTTAAAAAATCTATTGCGTTTCAAAAAAATGGAAAAAACAGCTCGATGACATAGTTTCTGAACAATAACACCAGCTAATTTCATGCATTTTTGAACAAATATAAATTAAAACTTATGTCAGAAAGTTGCCCTTTTGGATTTGAGAACACACTTAAATAATCGGTTGCGATAAACTATCGCGAATTTCGACAAATGATCGTGTAAAGAAAATCAATTTCGTCAATTAGTCGCAGAAAAAAAAATTCGTGAAAAAATCGTGGTAAAAACGTGAATTTTGTCAAATTATCGCAGAAAGAAAACGTCAAAAGATCAGTGAGAAAATGCATATTTCATCGAAAGATCAATAAGCAAACGCGAATTTCAACAAAAGATCACGGAAAGAAAACACTAATTTCGCAAAAAGGATCGTGGTAAAAAACGCAAAATTCGTCAAAGGATCGCGGTAAAAAATGCGAATTTCGTCAAAATTTCGTGGTAAAAAATGTGGGTTCTAAAAAAGAATCGTGATAGAAAAATGTAAATTGGGTGGAAACATTGTGAATATCCTGAAATGATCACGGGAAAAAAGTTTTGTCAAAATTTACAGCACTGGGCAAAAAAATTGGAACCAGGCTCATTTTACAAATGTAAAAAAAAACGCTCGAAACGAGAAGAAACTCTTAAAAAGTGTATAAAAATTTTCAGAGGAAAAAATTTACTATATTGAGTTAAAAACTGAAACCTTATTCCTTTTAAGAATTTCAAAAGATAGCTGCGAAACACGAAAAACCAACCAACCAATCTCCAGATTAATTTTGTGTGCTACGATTTCTCATTTTCAAAGGTTGGCAGGTCTGAATCCATAAAAATAATACTTATTTTTAAAATGTGCTCTATCTCCATCTGATATATACACAATTGATTCCAGTGTTTGTAATTGGTACAACTTAGATAATTATTTTTTTATATTTTCTATGGCACAAACAGCATGAGCTATATCATGAGTTATATCATCAGAAACTACAATAAAACTATTTCTTCTCTAAAATATGCTGTACAGGTAAATAATGATATTTGAGTATTTTGTCAGTGAAAGCTTTGTACTTCATCTGTCAGTATTACCGACCAGTTTTTAGAAAAGTCAGAATGTATCACGAGCACATTTTTTTTTTTTTTTTTTTTTTTAGATAACTTTACCTCAGCAATTCTTTGTCTCTGATTTTTCCTTGAGTGATAATGAGGAATTGCTTTTCTCACCCAGTGAATTACATCTTCTAGAATTTTTTTTAATCCATACCAACTTTTTTATTAAGTTACAATCTTCCAGCATATACAACCTCTTCCTCTTCATTCAAATCAAAAGCTTCGACTGTAAGAATTTTTGTACCTCAGGCCACTCACCACACTCTTCGAGTCAACAATTTTCATTGTTTATTTTTCTATATAAGCATTTCGTCATCAGATCTTCTTCTCTAACTTGAATGCCTGTTAGATTTTTAAGAGCTACACATATTGATTTCTAATTATTGCAGTAAACAGAACAGCGTACTACTTGTATTGACTGAATTTAGATAAATTTTGGACGTAATGAATGAAATTTTGATAGTCTTATTTTCATAGAGCAGGGGTGGCCAACTGTGGCATGCTCGACACCACTAAAATTTTATAGTAATCATTTCCTTATCTAATCATCAAATCTCTGCAATTCCAGAAGTCGACTTTTTCTGTAAAATTTTAGTATTGTCTGGCATGCCACTGTTGGCCACCTTCGTCATAGAAGGATTTTCTTTTTTCATTAAATTATGTTTCTTTAACAGACTGTGTCATAAAACGTTTTACTCTTTTCAGTTTCGCACCATCATTTTTAATACAAATAACATCACTTTTGTTTGGACTATCTTTAGTCCAATCTTTGTTATCCTCTAAATAGCAGGACAATACAACATTTAGCGTTTCTATTGATAAAGGATGTCCAATATAAGGATCAGATTGCGTATAAACTACTTTTTCTTTTTTAATTTTTCTGGATTTAACTACTAGATATTTTGATAAACCTTTTTTTTTTTTTTATTATTACATATTATACTTTTTATTAAAAATTTAATCATATTATAAATTCAGTGAAATAAGAAAAAGCTTGACTTTCTGGTCTTTTGAAAAATATATACAACATGTTATTTTCAAAAAAATCATATAAAATTTTCTAAGCAAAAACACACGATTTGCTTATAAGGTATTTATTAGAAACTAACAAGGTATCAATTGAGCACATTATCAGATTTTTTTAAAATTGTGTTTTTGAAAAAATGCATCTCAAAAATAGCGATTTTACGAAATTTTGTATAATTTAAATTTGAATTGCAAAAGTTGCATGCATTTTAGGATTAAAATAAAATTTACTGTGAAACTTCCATTAAAGGTCTTTGGATTACCATCAATGTTTAGCTTTAAAATATTTTTTTTTTTATTCTGAAAAAAAAAATCTTAAAATCAGTAATAATTCCATTTTTTGTACTTAGAAACAATTTTTTAAAATTAATTTAAATGTCACTATATATTTTAAAACTATGCTAAAGTAAAATTCAGCTTAATAACTATTTGTAAAAAATAAATTGACTGGATAAGTTAAATATTTTTGATACTGTGTTCGTTTCAAAATGAAGCGTTTTTCTGTTTTTCCGAAAATTGTCAATTTTACCGTAAACTTTAAAGTGCTGTAACCACAGAAAAAAAATTTGGGGGGAAAAATCCCATTGGGAAATTTTATGTATTACTTAGTTGTAACTACTGTAATTTTTTGAAAAAAATCTATGATGGTGAATTGACATGTCCTGCCTGAGCTGAGATGGAATTGCTCATATATGAGGGACCCTCACAACCATAGTAGACGAGTCCATTTTGAAAAAAAAAATGAGATAGTCCATTGAGAAGATGCATAAAATCTGTTTTATCCACTCCCACAGTAAACCAAGTCTGTAAACAGATGACATATGTGAGAAAGTATGTGAAAACAGACTTGGTTCACTGCGGGTGTGGATAAAACAGATTTTATACACCTTATAAGTGAACTATCTTATTGTTCTTTCAAAATAGACCTGATCTACTATGGTTGTAAGCCCCTCGTATAATATACCGGTGCCCTACAAAGGGTTAATCTATATATAAAGAGTTAATAATTTAAAAAGAAATAAGAATTTTGGAATGGACTTAATTCAATTTAAAATTTGGGGCCCCTTGTTTTCTGAATTTTGGGCCCCTTCAAAATTTTCTAAGGAAAGCACGTGCTTCTCGCAACTATTCGGTAATCAGGGCCTGGGTACACAAAGTGGCATCGTCCGCCACCTACACCCATAGTGTAAAAAATTATGGCACCATATGCCTTTTGACAGGACATAATCCTTTTTTGTTCATTAATTGCCGAAACGTCAGTAAGGTTTACCACTGACACCCGAAAAGTGTTCGGTTCTCGTTTGCTTGTCTTTCTGTTCCACGAAAACTGACATTAAAAGCGTTGGATTTATATCTTAAAGGAGGACCACACCAATTCCCCCCCCCCCCGTGGATCCGCGACGGGAGGAATCTCCTCCTGTCGCTAATTAGTTTTTTCCGCGGCCCTTTGACGAAATTGGCGTTTTTCCGCGATTCTTTCGCAAAATTAGCGTTTTTTCCGTAATTCTTTGGCGAAATTCACGTTTTTTTCTGCGATCCTTTGACGAAGTTTGCGTTTTTTCATGTTTTTTTTTTGACGAAATGCGCGTTTTTCCGCGATTCTTTGATGAAATTAGCGTTTTTTGCGATCCTTTGACAAAATTGCTGTTTTTTGCGCGATCCTTTGTTGAAATTGGCGATTTTTTCTGCGGACGATTGACGAAATTGATTTTTTCGGCGATCATTTGCCGAACCTCGCGATAAGCGGTGGATTTATGTTTTGAGGAGGGGCGATCGCGAAATTCATGATTCTTAACTGACTGACGATATTTCGTCAGCAATTATTTCTTTCGACAAATAGACGAAATTCGCGATTTCTTCTCACAACTGACGAAACTCACTATTTTTTCGCAGCCGAGCAAAAAAACTGACGATTTTTCTATGGCCGATCAGCAAATTTTGCGATTTTTTCCACGTCTCATCGACAAAATTCGCGATTTCTCTGTGTCCGATCAACGAAATTTCCGATTTTTCCGCGCTTTATCGACAAAATTCGCGATTTTTTCGAGCCTCATCGACAAAATTCGCAATTCTTAACTGACTATGAAATTACGAAATTAAAGATTTTTTTTTTTCCTGCGACCATATGGACAAAAATTTCCATTTTTTCCAGTTATAAATTGACGAAATTTGTGGGCCACACGTTAACCCTTCGCGGGCCACAGGTTGTGCATCCCTATTTTACATGAACTGGCAAACTTCCAACTATGAAAATTTATAAGAATTCAAAGAGTCATTGGAAAAAAAAAAAAAAAAAAAAAGATACATTTCTGGATTTGTCATATTTTTGTATGATTTAGCAATTTTTTTTCTTCGGATCATCATGATTGTAATAAAAGAAATAATTTTATTTCTTAATTTCCCTGATGTTTTTCATAATAATTCAAGGTCAACAAAATTCCAAATATTTTCAGTCTGACCACCAGGGTTGGTTTCCTTCCAGGACAATGGGAGAAAGTGAAAGAAAATTAAAACTATGCTCAAAATTAAGATACAGCAACTATACAAAAGATTTTAAATTAAAGCAAAATGATATAAAATAGCTTAACATTATCAATCTAATAAAATATTAATATTAGGAATATGATTTAAATTTATTAATGAACATTAATCAATTTTTAATAGATTTTAATTAACCAAGAAACAACTTTTTTTCCCTTTTCCAAACTTTATGTTTTGAAAGCTTCTTGCACTTTTACCCATCTGCAATGTTTTATTTTCTCTCATACTTAAAAGAAAGCTCTGACCTACCTCAGATAACTCGAAAAAAAAAATGTAGTGAATCACAAGCATTCTGAGTTTCGGAGAAAGAAATGAAGCTTTTGTTGACTTTTTAAGTATGAACCAATAAACAAAATAGGATGGGTAGTAAGATGGATCGATAAAACTTTTTTTCAATTTTCTGGTGATGTGTAGTGCGGAAAAGAAACCACTGGTGGCACTAAGTTGACAAAAGAAAAAAAAAAAAAAAAAAAAAAAAAAAGGAGATTTTTAGGGCAATTCTTTGATTGCCGAAAAATGTTTCAAAGTTTTGCTAAAATGCTGATTTTGAACTTTTTTAGCAAAATTTTTCAAGATAATAAATATATTTTGGTTGTACTTACTTGTATAGTCATGTTTAGTGTGGTAAATGCCTAAATAAACTGTGATTATGAATTATTTAATTACCATATGCGTTCTAAATTAGCCGGGTTTTTTTATAGACTTTTCGCATATAAGTAGGCAAAAGTTGCAAGTCTTGTTTGAATCTCCCTCTGAATATTCTGTTTTGTCTTTTTATGTTCCTTGCTTTTCTTTTGTTCTTTTCAATATGTCATATTACCAGGTGATGGATCACACACAGCATGCCTTGAGACCAAGATCAAGGCTGGAAGGACAGGAGAAGTGAAGATGTTGCGGTGTGATACGGTTTTTGTTTACAACTAGGAGGATAAAATATTCTTAGCTCCATGGTTTACAGTTCCTGGATGTGGAACCAATGCGAATCCAACGAGTTATTGTGAGGATCAGAGAAGAAATAGAAAGAAGGTGTAATGTGGGTGTTTATTTATTATTTTTCTGTGCTCAGACTGATTGCGACATTTGTTAAGTATGAAGGTGAAACCTTTGTCTCGTGAGATACACACTGCTGTTGTAGATTGTTTAACATGACATTAATGTATCTTGCGCATTTTATTAAGACAATTTCAACAATGGCTAAAGTGAAGGATCATGGCTGTGTAAAGATACTTAATTGTATGAAAAATAACCTTTAGGGACACTGTGCGAATTGAAAGACTTGCAATTGTCAAGATATACTGAAATCATGCACCACCATTATTGGATGCGAAGTTACGTAGATGAAAATCGTTATATTTACCTTCAAAAAGTAGATGATCTTATTAAGGTCAGTGAAAAGCTTACTACTATTTGGATAAATGCATCCATACCAGTAGTTTTCACATGGACCATTAATGAAAGATTAAAAGACTATTACAACAAGTGTTGATCACTGAAGAAGTCAATCATACGAACGCAAAATAGAAAATGACCCGAGAAGAATTCGCAAGAAATGATTAAACCGCTTTCTTCAGCAATGCAGCTTATAAATGTAAAGCCTGGGACAATTACAGCTGTGACATCGGGCATAATGATTCCAAACTGAGAGATGAATTTTCTGAAAGATCAAAGAACTGTTCAGAAATTATCGGAAATAATGACTTAAAAACGAACCCTTGTAAAGACAATAGCACAAAAAATTAAAAGGAATCAAAGTTCAATGAGGGATAGTAGTTATGCACCAGGGCCTTGAACAAGTAGGGTTACATCTAGACCTAAATTATAGATATAATTAGAAGATAACCAAAAAATTAAAATATCAGCATAGAGAAGAATTAAAAAATGCCACAATTCAAAGAAAAAGACCAAGAAGTGTAAGAATCCAGTTTCAAACTTTGGGGACACTGTGCAAATTGAAAGACTTGCAATTGCAAGAGTCCAGTTTTGAACTTTAAGGCATCAGAGTACTGCAACTGCATCGACTGGATCTCCACGGAAATCAGCGAGAATCCAATTAACAAGTCTTTCACCAGAAAAAATTGAAAACAACATAAATTCAGGGTCCATGTTAGAAGAATAAATAGTCGGCTTTCCAAGTCAATCCCAGGGTGCGAAAAAAAGTTTAAATTGTGACAGTAGGTGCATCAAAGATATAAGGCCTTCATTAGAGCAAAGCTGCAACCAATGAAATATGTCGCAATTCATTCAAAAAAAAAGGACTTCCTGATTTAAAAAAGGTACACATCCTGGATAAAGCATTCAGCGGGCAGAACTCGCCATACAGCTGCCTCCTACTGGCGAATTTTGTGTTGTTTCGAGTTGATTCTGAATGCAGAACAAGCTAAAAAATGTACATTTTCAAAGCAGATAGCATCTACATATGTAATCCATACTTGTCAACTTTCAACATAACTTCTGTAAAATGTTGTTTAATTTGATCCAGGTTTAAGGTGTTTCAAATCAGAATTTTTTAAAGAAATGAAATCAAATACCTTGATTCCCAGCAGAAACATGAAACTAAATGTATAACGTTACATCAAATAAATTTTCTGGTTAGAAAAGTGTTTAACCTGAATCAAATAAACTGACTTTTTATGGAAATTAAGTTGAAAGTTGGCAAGTATGTGTAATTGGAGCTTATTTAGCAATTTGGCATACTAAACATGACTATACAAGTAAATACAACCAATATAATTTAATATCTTGAAAAAAGTTTCTAAAAAAAGTTTCAAAATCCGTGTTTTAGCATAACTTCAGACATTTTCGAAGTTGAGTCCTAAAAATCTCAAATTTTTTGAGTCAACTTAGTGCCACCTATGGCATCTTTTCTGCACAACCCAGCATTGAAAAAGTGAAAAAAGTTTTTTTAGGCCCATACTAATGGGCAGAGGGTATTTGGAAGGCAAACTTTTGTGTCATATCACTGTGGTAAAGAAAATGAAGAATGTTATATCTTTTAATACTGATATTATATTAAGTAATGTACAGTGCATAGTGATGCTAGCATTTAACTACAATAATACTTTTCTTTTCTTCAGTAATCTTTGCCTTATTTAATTGAAGAAATTATGGTTGATTAAATGAGGCAAAGATTACTATTCAAAAATACTAGTATTTATAGTCAAAGGAAATCACCACTACACATCCTGCAATACAAACTGAATAAAATTTATGCAAATCTATAACACTGGTTTTTATTTTCTTTTAGGTTAAACTTTCTCCAGCTGTATAATGCAAAGTGTTAGTTCAAAGACCTTAGTGAAAGACTGGTGTAATTATAAATTTACAATCAAGCAGATAGTATTATACTTTTGCAAACAATTTCAGTGTTGGTTTTGATGCATATAACATTAGATGGAGCAAATAACGAAATTAACAGGCAGATGATGAAGAGTGAAGGGGATTTGCCATAACAATGTTGTATAGCCCATTGTAATGTTAAATGAATTGGAATCTGATCACTGATTGTGCTTCAGAGTTTCAGTAACATCAGTAATTGGGTTACCACTCATTTAACGTTGCAGCAGAATGTGTGAAGTTATTATGGCAATAATCCTAAATGGTATGCTAAATTACTGGCAGTTACAGTATCTACAACATCTAATCTATCATAACAAGGATCATTGATGATAAAATTAGTTAAAAAAATATGATGCCGCCTCCTGGACTATTAGCATACATAATTAAATTGACATTAGGTTGTCTATAAGAAAATACACTTACCTACATCTCAAAAACAGAAGTTGTAACATATATAGTAAATTATTAAACTATTTCTTCCATTTTTTCTGGCCGTTTTTTCCATTTTTGAAAAAACTTGCTAACCCTGCTAACCACCCAGAAAAGTGTGTTTAAATTTAAGAACAGCCTTAAGGGGGGGGATCACCAACAGCAGCTCAATATTGCTTGATTTTAACACAATATTAAAAAAGAATTTTGGAGATCTAAATATTTCTTCAAATTAAACAATTTTTTTAGAATAAATTGTACAAACCTTTGTTTACATATTCCTTTAAATAAGTTTAATGATACATAATTAGAATTTAATTTAATTAAGACATACTAATTGAGGATTTTCAATGACATACATACATGTGTTGTGTGCAGGATTATAAAAAATATATTCGATATATGCACTTAATATTACATATATATATTCTTACAATATCGTATATTGAACTATCAAGTTTACAGATTAAAACTTTTTTCAGGCAAATAAACCATAAAACGTAAAATATATGATAAAATTTCAATAAAAATTTAAACAGAAATAAATATATTAGAGGTAATTACTTAAAAATAGGTAGAGGTTATAAAGATAAATAAGGTACAATACAATTCACAATTTTAAATTTCTTTGTTACTTAGTTTTGGAAAAAGGGTGTGTGCAATGCCAAAAATATACAATTTGAGTAAAATGGCTGTAAAGTTAATATTTACCTTGATTTGAATAGGTATCGGTTCCACATACAGTCAAACCTCCGTATATCGAACTTCCACATATCGAAATTTTCTATATATCGAACTTTTAGCAAATATCCTTGTTCGTTACATAGAAAAACTGTTTCTATATATCGAAAAAATCTCTTCATATAGAAATTTTTTTCAAGACATATTGAGAGATTTTATTCCACTCTAGGCCATTTGCCTGTTGCCTCACGAAAAATGAAGGTCAGGAGATAAAGCTTAGTGAAAGTCACAATGAACCCTACATTTCAGCTGGGGATGAGGGGTGGACAAACAGTTTGTTATACCCAAAAGTCCTTTTCGAATTTTGGTTGCAACCTATCCTGTAGTAAAATCAGTTTGTAGCTATCACTTTTGTCTGATGGTTGTTCCTTACTCCTAAATCTGCTTCGTTTCAGTGAAAATTTAAGTAATGTTTTATAAATTCGTTTGGAACTTTTACCTTTTCTCTCAGTCACAATGTCAAAAAGAAAGTCCATTAGTGTTGTGGATAAAGTTGAATTGCTGAAGAATATAGGTAGCGGAATGTGCAAAAAAGGCGTTTCTACTAAATTTCGTATTCCCACAAGAACAGTGTCGACTATTACAAAAAGTCAGAATGCCGCAGTGAAATCCTATGAAAGTATTGAATCTAACAGAAAACGTTCGAAAACATGCAGTTACGATACAGTAGATGAGGACGTTTTAAAATGGATAAAGATCGTTCGAGACCAAAACTTGCCAATCTCTTGTATTCTCATAAAAGAGAAGTCATTGGAGTATGCTAAACGTTTTGGATGTAATAAATTTCAAGAAAGTTCTGAGTGGCTGGACAAATTTAACAAAAGGCATGGCACCAAGTAAAAGGTTATTTCTGGAGAAAGTAAAAGGAGCAGTAAAAGTAGGAGAAAGTGAAGCAGTCTGTGATGACTAGAAAAGCAATGATTTGAAAAAAATTCTAAAAGATTATCAGCCCAATGATATTTTTAATGCTGATGAAATGGGATTGTTTTATAAGTGTTTACCAGACAAAACTGTAACTTTCAAAGACAATGATTGTCATGGAGGCAAGAACAGTAAGAATAGAATAACAGTACTGGTAGGAGCTAACATGAGTGGCAAAGAAAAACTGGATTATTGGTAGCAGGTAAAAGTAAGAACCCTAGAGTATTAAAAATGTACCATCTTTAGAGGTTGACTATTATTCTAATAGAAACCCATGGATGACAGGTCAAATTTTTGAAAAGTGGATTTTGAACCAAGATAGAAAAATGAGTAATCAAAATAGAAAAATTGCTTTAGTTGCAGACAATTGTCCGGCTCATCCTAATGAGTCTTCAAAATTATCAAATGTTAATTTGCTTTTTCTTTCCCCGAACACCACTTCCAAATTGCAACCAATGGACCAGGGTGTAATAAAAAAACTTCATTACAGAAAATGCTTTCTGCGACGACTTATCTCAATTGCCTTATGAAAATTAAAGACCTTTACGTGAGGTTATTGATCTGATGATATGTGTGGTAGAATTAGCTAAAGTTTGGAAAAATGACATTTTTGAATCTACAATAAAAATCTCTTTCGCAAAAGCTGGGTTCAGTGTATTACTGGAAATTTAAGAACAAGGTGTGTTCCCGCAAATCCAACAGTCTTGGGAAAATTCGCACCCCCAAGGTCACATTACAGACGGTATTCTTCTTAACGAATTCCTGACAGTTGAAGTTAATTGTTGCTAATTATCCTACAGATGGTATTCTTCTTAACAAATTCCTGACAGTCAAAGTTAATTGTTGCTGATTATCCTACAGACAAAAAAAAACTCTGAATTCGTTTCATTTATCTGAAAAAGAAATCAAAGAACCAGAGAAAGTAAATGAGTCTGAAACCATTTCCAAGACATCGAACAAAGAAATGTGAGAGTCGTTTGAAACAATACATCGTGGACTTCAATTCGCGGAAAATATTCCTGATGAAGTTTTTAGTGGACTAAATGTGAACATTTCTTTCATGAACTTTCCAAAAAACTGGCTGTTCAGCAAGATATTCGTAGTTTTTTTTTTTTTTAACAGAATGTAACTGTGTATTGTGTATGTAACTCAATGTAACTATTGTCTGGATTATTGTTTTTATAAAAAGGTATGTAGTATTCAATAAAACTTTCATACTAATTCATTTTTTTTATTATTAACTTTCATTTAATGCGATTCACAAATAAATTAAAAATAGAGTTCTGTATATGAAAATTAGCCTTAATTTTAATGTTTTAGGCATAATTATGATAAAACTAAGATCGCTTCTGTATATTGAAATTTCTATATATCGAATTTTTTTCTGGAAATTTGCTACTTTGATATATGGAGGTTCGGCTGTATTTTATCATAAAATCTGTTTTAATTGAAATATCGTCATTTTTTTTTTTTTTTTAAATAAAGTTTGGTAACATGTTATTCTTTCATAATAGACAACAAAAAAAATTTTACTTTTTAAAAAGTTTTAAGGTGATCTCCCCCCTTAAAGGAGGGATGATTTAATGGCTTCACTGTACCTTGAATTACTCGAATCTGGAAATGCCTTTGTGGATTTGAAATCAGATTAAATATTTTTCATGACTGATATCTATGAATTAGCAAAATATGTTTCAATAAACAAAAAATATAGCAAATACACTTTTTATTCCATAATCCACAGAAAACACTTTAATAAAATTATGCAAAAATAATAATAATAATAATAACACTACAATCAGACTAGATAACAGAATAGGCAAGTTGCAAATACAAAGAAAATTTACAAAATGTACTATATTTACTTAATAATTTATAAAAGATTATAAATTAATTAAATTTTCTAGTAATAGATAAAGAATCACATTTGTATAAAATTCTAAACAACACTTTCTAAAAAATTTCGTTTAAGATAGAATATAAAAGAAAAAGCTTGGCACTGAATTACATGCACACATGGTTCATTAAAAATAATGACACATTTGTAAATGTAAAAGATAAAAATATTCGTAGCCAAATAAATTATGGAAAGCTCAAAATACTGAATATTTCATATTTGATATAAATTCATTATACGAAATATTATACACATTAAATAGAACATCTACATTACATTGTAACTGAAGTTTCTTTACATATGTAATTTCAAGGCAAGATGTAGAAGAATATAAGGAATCAATGAAAGCATTTAGGAATAAAATACATTTTTTTTAAAGTTCATACTTATAAATTAATATTTAGATAATTTATAAAACAAAATGGCAAAAACATACTATTCTCAAATTGATGAAAATTGAACAAAACCTGTATTTAACAGACATCTAGACATAATAATAAACAACATTAAAAAAAAAAAAAAAAAACATAAGATTAAAATAATAGACTCTACACAAAAAACAAGAACAACAATTTAGAGAATTTTACTTTAATTTGAAAGATTTAAAAATTATGAGAATCCTTATGATATATTAAGACCTGACCTACACAATTGTGAAGGTGATCCTAAAGAAGAAGAAACATTTTCCTCTTTTTATTCGATGTAAAGTTGAGCCTGCACTGAGCGAATTGCATGGATCCTCCCTTAGCATAATCTGACATCTGGTATTTTTTTTTAAATATTTTTTTTTAATGAAATGTGATCTTATTAATTAGGGGAAACCACCAAAACTTTTCATTTCTACCCAAAATCTCCTGGTCTTAAAAGGATATATTTTTTTTTTTTCCATTCTTCATCCAATCTCTCTCAACAGGGGGAAAAATTTGCACAGGGGCTAATACAAAATGCATTAGAAAAAGACTTTAATTTCAAATTTATATTATAAAGCGAAAATATATTGACATCATATCAACAGTTAACAACTTGATGAACCTATTTTGAATATTCCACAAATTTATTAACTGCTAGTCATTGCACAACTTTACTTTTTACATCGATGAATAGAGAAAAAAGATGTACTTTCAAATGTAATTTGTCTGAAAACTGTATCTCAATTTATTGATTTTTTATGATTTTTAAAATAACTTTTAGACAGATTTAAAAAAACATATCTCCATTATATGCATCCCAATAATGGAAGATAATATGCTTGCACTTAAAACAATATAAATAGTTGGCTGAAAACAGCATTTGTTTCCAGCTAATACTCTATAATGAAAATAAACATCAATAAATGAATAAATAAAGCATAAATTTAACCAATATGTCTAACTATGCACTTAAACACTGAAATAATCATAATCAAAAGCCAGGTGTAAATAGTTACATGAACGGCGATTTCTCCGGCTATTAATATTGGCAAGAAGCTAATATGAAAGTACTGGTTTTTTTTTTTCAACAGTTTTCATTTTTAGGTAGATTTCATAAGAAATATTACCTATTACATTCTTCTTTATGCTGGAACTTCTGAAAAATTTTTGCAGATCCATGCCGATCATGACCTATAGAGCACAAAACCACCCCCAATTAAAAACTTATATATATTTTATATATATATATAACTTTTCTATGGACACGATAACTCCCATAATTCTGTACAAATCTCTTCCAAACTGATACATAAAATCAAGGGGCAAAAAATCTCGGTCAAGTCCATTAACGGGAAAAATCTGACCAAGTGGGTGCGAATAGGAAAGGTTTTGTGAAAACACAAAAAACCATAACTTCTTAATTATAATACCTAACAAATCAGTTTATAATTATTATTACTTCTAGAAAAAGAGCCAGAAATTTATGCATGACAGATTTTTGACTCATTGATTGATTTTAAAAATGGACTCAAGGGGTGAAAAAAATAGAGTTTTAGGTAGAAAAAAATTCATAACTTCATCAATTCTCAAGATATACAATCCAATTAAATTTATTATAAATCTTCTTAATCTTATCTACAATTTTATATTGATAAGCTTTTGATAGGACCAACTCTTACCGCAAAAAAAATTAAAAACAAAAAGGGGGTGTTGATAAAAGAAAAAAATTCATAACTTCGTCAATTCACAAGATATTAAATCCACTTAAATTTATTATAAATCTTCTTAATATTATCTACAACATTTATATTGACAAGCTTTTGATAGGACCAATTCTTATAGCAAAAACAAATTAAAAATACATAGCAGTTGAAGAACAAATTATCGTATTAACATGATTCTGATAAAACCAGCTCTTATAGAAAAATTAAATTAAAAACACGTCAAAAGTGACCAGATAAAATTGTTAAACTGGACTTCTCTAATCTTGTTTTGGTTTTTGTTGATGAAATTAGTGCTAACTTTGACATCTACCTGCACCTGTAGGTCTAGCCAACAGGGATTTTTTTTAATAATAGATCTGATAACAGCTCACTCTAAGATTATGACTTTGGCCTCAATAAAAGATTTAAAAAAAAGATGCCACGGATCTCACAGCAAATACCTCATACTTTAAGGGATTCAGTAATTAGTTCTGTTTCTACATTGGAGGAAAAACTTCTCATTATTTTTAATTTTCAAAATATAGAAAGATATAAAACAGCAGGCAAATGTGATTAAACTCTCTAATATGTAATTTAAAAACTGACAACACATATTTTAACAAACAATAACACATAACAAATTAGTTATTTCTTTTTTAAATAGTTAAAACTAGTCAAAATTCGCCAATTAGAAAAAGATAAAACTTCACTTTGATTTTAAAAGATTTTGATTAAAATAAAGAAATAGCCAACAAACATACAACTACATATTCTTTAAAATTTGAAAAATATAACATAACAAAAAATAACACATTGAGATATGTTTTCAACATTAAATTCAAGCAATATGATTTTTGGAATAAAAACATATCACATATAAATATGTTTACAATAATAAACTTTGGCATTAACTGGACTAATTAATATAAGAAATGGACAACCAGTGACAAATTTTTCATGCAGAAGTAATAATCACTAAAAAAATAAAAATAAATCAGTAAACGATATTATGCAATATTTTAATAGCAGATTTTAATTAAATATAGTTAAATGGAAAGAAATCAAAAATGATTAAAAACATACAAGCAACTGTATATATTTTTAAATATCTATAATATGTAATTCTATAAATAAAAGGATTCGTTAAAAATTGAGAAAAAACTACTATATTGGTCTGCACATTTTATAGCTTAATAGAATTTGCTTGATCATCCCTACCAGGATAAAGAAAATATAAATTTTCACCTCTGACACCACCAATTTCTTGTGGGGTTAATTTTCAATGCAAACAAAAATTCTAATTATGGAAATAACTGTCTTCGATTATTGAAATGAAAAAAAGCACAATACTTTCTGATACAATCCATCTTAAATTAAATTGTTATGAATAAAAATGCAAAGTTTTTTTTTTTTAAGCGAGCTTTTTATGACATATTAAAAAGGTATGTTTTACTTTAACTGATGATGGTAGCAGGGATTAAAATTGTTTGGAAATGATAATGCTCTCTGCTGTTGCTTCTTAATTTTTACCAGTTCTTTGTGTCCAAATAATTGCTGCTACTTCGGGTTTTCTGTGACTACAGTGTAATTTATTGCTATTACATTTTTGACTGCATTTACTCGGCTGAAACACAAACATGGAAAATCGTGGTACACCTACTAAAAGAGGGTGTATATTACAAAATATAATTGCATGAACAGTGAAATTACATCTAAACAACCAGAACCATACATGATGACAAACTGGGGTTTCAAGAACTAACAAACGATAATGAATCACCTGAACATTACTTAGATGCAATGGACAATCTCTACAATCATCGTAATGCTCTACATTTCTCAGTTAAAATGACTAGAGAACATTTTAATTTCTATTTTTATAACAGCCTCATTTCCTTACCAAATCATACTGTAAAGGATCAACTAAAAAAGTTATTTCTTATTAGCCTAAATGTTGCCCAATACATTAGAAAGCAGAATAGTACAATGGTGTTTGCATAGTTTTCAGCAACGCAAAAGAACAATCCTGATAAAGGTCCATCTTGTTTTAAAATACATGGTCATATTCACAAATACATTTTGGATTTGATTCCATGCAATGGTGAAGATCCTTTGTACAGACAGATGTATTACATTGATTTGATGGCAGCAACTAATCAGCAACTAGGTTGGCTGCCAGATAAAAAAAGAATTACCAAAAGTGATACTGATATCTTTGTAGAACATTTTGGCTTAAAACTCCTATGCCCGAACCTATCAGACGGTAGCAAAAGTTGAGAGTTCCTTCGCTCAGAAATCTCAGAGAGAAGATCTGGACTTTCAATTCATCAACGTCACAGTGAAGTTCCAAAGTGGTGAATCCGGATGGGACCCAAAAATGGCCCACAAAGACAAATTAAATGTAAACGTTTAACTATGTAACAATTCACATACCACAGATTGATAATCAGAGGGCGGTTTTCATACCTTCGCCAATCTAAGAAACTATTTCAATGATGCATTGTTGAAATGCATGTTAGAGTAGAGAATGAATATCTAAATTATGTGCAACAGCATCAGTTTAATTTTCATGTTGAACACTGCAAAAGATGACAAGATTCTGCTACTAAACAAATTTTTTTATCTTAAATGCAAATCCTTTTAGCTAAGCTAGAATGGGATGGGAATGAAGTGAGAACACTTCTCTTCCTTCAACGAAACAGTGTACCATTCAACAGGTGACTCAATCGTGTGAGGTTCTTTTTTATATACATTAGGGCAAATGCCTCAACAGGACTTTGATAAACTCCAAAAGACTAATTAGTTCATCAGCTTTATTTTTTTCCTTAATAATAAAAGAGTATTAATATCCAGACCATATACTTATTTAAATTAGGAATAGTCTTCATAAACGATCTTGGAAAACAATTTAAAATTACATAATACTTTACCAAAGTTACTATTCTTTAATCACTTTAAAAGCTAGCATCTGCTAAATAATGTGATGAAAATGTACCTTTATTACAAGGGATATTAAATAAATTTATGTTAACAGAGAAACTGCTTTTTAAAATTTTTAAGTAAGTTGAATACGGTTTTATTTATGACAATTCATTACATAATGTAATTTCACTTCACAAAAATAAATTTAAGAAAGAAACAGTGAAACAGAAGACCCAAATAATAATTTTTAAATGAAGAGGAATGTAATTTATAAAACAATAACACTGAGATAACTAAAAAACAGAAAGTATTTCCCTGTTACAGCAGCCCCCAAGGATAAACTGCCAAGTGAAAGAGATATATTACCTAGTTTTGGTTATAAAATCTCATCAAATGGTTAGCAGTCCTAAAGAAACACACTTCTTTATGGTATCATATATATTGCTTTTTCATTGATATTCCAGAACATTTTTCATACATATACTTTTTAAATTGCATGTTATATTGATTTTCTAAAAACACATGGATTCATTTTTATAAATATGAAAATAATCTTTAATTTCATAGTACTGGGATGGATGCAATCTCTTTTTTTTTTCTCAAAAGCAAGAACTTTTACCCAAAAAATAACTATGCGAAAATGGCCATGATATGAAACTGTATGTAACTAATGATGAAGCTACATGGAGATGCAATGTAAAAAGTTGAAAAAGACTTTGCATTGGAAATTGGTTTACTACACAAAATGTATATATGAAATATTGGAATGTCACATGCATCTTGGATTAAATCAAAATAAAAACAAGTAATCTTTGCTAAAAAGGCACATTTAAAGATGACACGATACATAAAAGTTATTATTACATTTAAAACAGTTTTAAAAACTTAATACTAAGCACCAAATACTGTCGATCAGAATATGATCATCTTCAGGGCTGCTTTGATTATGTACTGCACTCCTTTGGTTCTCTCTGTCTTCAATTGAACAGCAAGGTGAGTCTATTCTATTGAGGGGTAGTGTAGTTCTCTAAAAACGTCACCCACAAGTTATCACTCTTTCCACAATGTTTAAAAACTTTAACCATATTTGTGGTATGCTAAGTGATAGATTATCATTAACTGCTTTCTCACCTTTAATGAAAATTTCCATTGATTCTTTTATTAATGAGATATGATAATAGGATGCAGGAATAATAATTATTGCTTCATTAAAACATATTTAAATTTTGTTTTTGGTTGAACCTCAATAATGTTGTGGTTTATCTATAAAACTTGATATCACTTATTTGTTCTTTGAACCTGTCTTTAAACTTTCGTCTGGTCATTCCAATACATACCTTATTTTCTTGTGTGTATTAACAAAAGAAGCAATAGAAATTTTAATTAAAGGTAAGAAAGCAATTAATGATTATTATCACATAGCATACCAGAAATACGATTAAAGTTTTTAAGCATTGCAGAAAGAGTGATAACTTGTGGATAAAGTTTTTAGAGAACTATCCTATTCCTCAATAGAATGGACTCACCTCTATGTTCAAACAAAGATAGAGAGAGAGAGCAAAAGGAATTCAGTATGTAATCGAAGCAGACCTGAAGACGATCTAGTTTTGATCGAAAGTACTCAGATTATAGTATTGAGTTTTAAGTTTTCAAAACTGTTTTAAATGTAATAAATTTTACATATTTTGTCATCTTTAAATGCATCTTTTTTAAAAAGATTACTTGTTTTTGGCTTGGTTTAGTAGTTCGAAAATATTGTTTCTAACTGCTTTAAAGTTTATATACTGTAGGGCGGAGAAATTAACATACATAAAACGCTGTAAGAAACAACTATACATGGTTAAAAATGAGACAGTTGATTGGAATGTACTAAAAAATTAAAAATTTGTTATTTTTGTGAAGCATTATAAGAAATTGTAATGAAATAAATGGGAATTTGTTATGAAATATTGTAAAAATTTCTTATAAACATTAAATATTATATTATATTATTTAATGTAATGGTATTTATTTTCATTTTTTTATGATACATGCATGCTACATTCGCACATCATGAGCTTGGCTATTACATTGGTAAAATTGACTGCAACTTGGCATAAAAGTAATTGCAGGGGCCACCATAACAAAGAAGTACAAAACAGAATATACTGGAATAACATTCAACAGTAGAAGCAGATATTCTTTCAAAAAATACTTTAAAATAAATGCAAAGAATATCAATAATATGATCGTTATAAAATGATAAATAGATAGAATTCTATATGATTTTACATTTGTGAGTCAATAAAATCTATAGAACCAATAAATTAACAAATAATGAATATAAATAAAGAGCCAACAATTTGTATTTGTGATTAACTAATGTATATGAAGCCAAAATGACAACCAAATGAAACAAAATCAGTAATTTTAAAACAATTGGAATTGTTTTATATATCAATTTAAGGAATTAAAAAGTTAATGGTTAACTAACTTTATCAACAAGATAGTCGGCACAACAATTTAAAAAATGTACACAAATAAAAAATGCATAATCACTTTATAGTTTAGTAAGAAAACAATTTGATATACACATTTCTGAAAATTTCTTACATATATAAATAAAAATAATCAAATATTCACAATGCACCCAGAAACAAATATAAATAAATATATGTAGTAGAATTGTGCAAATTCCGTTGACAAACTAAATACTAAAAAATATCACATATCAAAATATTGAATGACTTGATTATTAGTTATGCATGACACATTTTTGAACAGACATTTTGCATTCCTAGATATGCATTATCCAACTTTCTAAATATGAGTATCTAGAAATATAAATTTTCATTTGTGATGAAATGTGCATTTCTTGGATACTTCATAAAAGAATATATATATACATGGCAGTAAATAAAGAATACTTCCATTAACCCGTCAGCACACACATAGGAATAAAATCTACCCCAATCACACTTTTTCTTCAAAAAAAAAAAAAAAAAAAAAAAGGGGGGGGGGGGATAAACTTTTTTTTGGACACTTCTGATCTGCCTTGTACCTTTTAAGGTCAAGGTTGAGAAGGGGTGGGTGAAGCAATGTCTTTTCTTTGTTCACTAGTAGGCGAGAAATATACCTCTCGGGACTAAAAATTCCTGCACATGTAGAAACGTTTCATTTCAATACATTCATTTCTTATGGGATAACACACGCTAAAATAATTTTAATGAAAGACTAACATTCAAGCTACTTGTATATACTGATGAAAGGGTATGAAATGTAATTAATATAAATTTTAAATTGCAACAAAATCTAAAAATAAATAGGAAAAGCCTGATTTTTTCCCCCTAAAAGAAGTAGTATTGATGCATTTTACAATATAGAGCAGTAGATTTGTTTTTAAAATGCATTTAGACAAAAATATAATGGGCGACAAAATGAAGTGAGATTTATCCCACGCATGTAGTAACGTAATAGAAACAGGTGAGCATGCTGATGGGTTAAATTGAAATACCCAAAATTAAATGAACATAAAACAAACTAAAATGACAAAATATGGGCAGACCATATTGGCAATTCAAATATACAATGGCACAAAATATTATGACATAAGTATGAGAAATGTATTTAAGAATTGCAATTAGTGGTGTTCAATTAATCTATGATATTTTGAAATTATATTATGAACAGTAGATTGATTTACTTGCTTTTAAAGACCCTGTAATTTATCTCACAAACTTGTTATCTCTTTCTTAATGTTGTTTGAAAATAAAAGTCTGCTATATTTGACTGTATATATAGTACATTTTGTTCCATATTGTGAAAAAGTTTCTTAGATTTTACTTTCGAACTTAATTATTTTTTCTTTTCATTTAACTTTCAATGCTTGACGACATTTAGTAAGGATGTTAATACAAAAAAGATTTTTTTTTATAACATTTGTTTTTATATCATTGAGTACTAAGCTGTTTACTGCACCTCAATATCTTTTTGAGTGGTTGCATATAGAATAAAGTAAAGTTTCCTCAAATATCTTTCGAACATCCTGCAATCAGTTTTAAAAATTAATACACATTTTATTCTCATTTATAAGCAAAATATTAGTTGACATCTCTCTTATGGAAATATTTAAATAAGTTTAAGCCTGTCAATTGATCTGTTACACTGATACACAGAGTTTTAGATCAAATTGAATTCTAATCTAACCTACTTTCTAAATAAAATTTATTAACAATAAACTTTCATCCTTTAAGTATAGGATCAGTATTTTGGGTGAAACTTTAAAATTTGTTTCCTTTAAATGCATTTGTGCGTCTGAAAAATTTACATCATTTTGTGTTCTACACAGTATTTATTCAATACACCTAATTTAGATGTGAGATTTCTTTTTTTCCTTATAAAAATTAGCATTTTTGTTCACCATCTGAACATTCAGCTATTATTTTCTCCAGTGGCGTATTGCATCATTGCACTGGAGAGATTCTCCGTGAGAGTGGGGACATAGCCAGTTTGTGGAATGTCATCCATCTCACACTAGGTCTGAGTAATAAAAGTTAATTTTCTTAATTTCACTAAGACTTTGAATTTTTTTTTTATTTCATTCAAAAATCCCTAAAAATCACTATGCTGGATTTTCAAGGTCACACTGTATTTCTAAATATTCAACAATTAGATTTTGTCTTTTGCAATCAAAAAATTTTTTAAAAGTAGAAACTTTCTTTCAACATCAAATGTTCTTACTGGGAAGCATTTGCAATACTTTGTTGCAGTTATTTCCACTTAAATTGGTAAATCATATCCATCACTGTTGAAAGTGTCATTTATTTTTTTTTCCATCTTTACGACAAGAGTTTTAGTTGAAACAAGTTTCAATTGCGTCTGACTTTTATCACCAGTAGAAAACTCAGGAATGAAGAAAATAAACTTGTTAATTTATTTATTCTAGCATGATTTAACAGAAGATTCTTCAATTCAAAATATTGTTAATGTATGACAACTGAATGATATAATTGACATTAACAATCTAAAAAATCTAATAAAAGGCACTAAATTTTGCCAATATAATTGAGATATGTTGCTATAAGAGAATCAGGGAATCTATAACAAATTGGACATACTGAAATTAAAAGATTGAAAATATGCATTTAAGCACAATTTTATGGCATATTATGCATTTAAATGCTTTAATCACAAAAAAGCATAAAGTAATTGCATATAATCCATTGTATACTAATTAGGTTTTTTTCTTCCAATATAGTCTTTCACATTAGAAGGCGAGCCAATGTTAATTATTTTTTCATTCTGCTTTAACATCAATTTGTTTGTCATGTATTTCTAAAAGTAGAATGAGAAAATAAGGGAATCCTTCTTTATGTAGAGAAAATTACTATGTTTGTTATGCTTATTTATATAAAAGAGTGTATTATTTGATTACTCAAATGTCCTTTATATGACAATGTAAATTATAATACAATTAAATATCAATTTTAAATGAAATACTTTTTATGCCTAATAAATCTTATTGTTTAGAAGCTTGTTGTACTTTATTATTTACAAGATTATTATATGCTAATATCAATTGAATCACATAACTGTCAATTTATGATAAAAACTTTATGAATGATACTTGTAAGCAGATAATAAACGCCCCATTACTGCCTTACAGTTATATCACAAGTAACACCAATTTGTTTGGAAATATACCATAGTCCGTTGTGACTATGGTTTCTTGATAAAAGCATAGAACTCAAAAGAAGAAAAAATCCTGACATATGATACAATTAAACAAAACTGTTTCAAAAATTATAATTTCAATTAATGAAACAACCTTTTATCATACAGCAGAATAGTCACAAAACACATAGCACCTTTACGTTAGATAAAGCTAAAAAGTTATCAGTACTATCATTGAATCTTAATATAATATTATACATTTACAACATCAAAAACTTAAAAGAACAAATACAGTTCTTTAAAAAAATTAAAGAAACATTTCTCTTTAATTTATTTGGAATGTTATAAATATTCTAAATTTACTGATTTAGGAAATTAAAAAACACAATAAAATATCATTACCTACATTTACTTTTATCATGCAAAAATAATATATTTCAATAAATATAGAAATATCACTAGATAAAGCCTAGCAAGTTAAGAAATAGATTTTATGGTGCAATTTTAACTAAAGAATTTGTGCTGGAAAATTTATAAAGTTTCAGTTTAAAATTATTTTATTTTTATATGGCGAATATATATGACAAATTAATAAACCTTAAAATAAATAAATAAATAAATAAAAATAACAACATAATCAAAATACTGAGTTGGCTGACAAATAATATTAACTTTTTCAAATAAAAACTTCTTAGTGGCCATTAAAATATATCTATATATACTTAATATACTTAAGCATCAACACTGACAATGTGAAAACCAAATGAAAGACTTTTTTTTTTTTTGGAGGGGGGGGGGGGGGGAAGAGACAAGGTATGCTTAGAAAAAAAAATCTTATAATAAGTAAAAATACTTTTACACTCTAAATTATTTTTCATTAATATTAATTATTTTAGAAGAAAAAATTTTATTATATACAAAAAATGTAGTTAAAATTTCTCCAGCCAATACCCATGGGTTGAAATATAGATGAAAATACATGAGAAATGGAAAAGCAAGAATAAACAGTATGAAGAAGGAAAATGTAAATGCGTCAAAATGGAAAAATGTAATTAAAAAATTAAAAACTAAAATATTTTAATGTATTTTATGTAGTTCTGTTTATTTCAAACATACATGCGCTGTTGTTTATGCAATATGTAACATGCCTCCTATAAATTCAGTTTAGAATGGCAAAACTGAAATCAGAGAAAAACTATTTACATTAAGCAGTTATGGCTATTATATTGTAATTTTTATAGCCAACCCAGCATTTTACAAAATATACCTTTATAGAGTACATCATAGAATGAATATGAACATACATTATTTAAAGAGTATATTCATATTCATTGAATACACTCGTAACAAAATTGATTACACAATCAATGGCACAGCCAAAATATATAAACATGAAACAAACAAAGCATCATAAATAATTTATTATTCAACTTGGCAAACAAAATGATGCATTATGAAATTGATTCATATCATATCAATGGCAAAACAAAAAAATATATAAATATGAAAACTCACATGTACACAAATTCACACAGATCCATAGAAAAAGTCACTTGAAATAAACAGAAAAATATCTGCTCTAATTCAAGAATCGTTATTGTATCAAACATGTGCAACTCAGACTGCAACAGACACATCTATGAGTAAGTGGTTTAGGTGGTATAAGATCAAGATCTTCATCATCAGGAGTTAAATCTAAATTATAGCCATCCTTTATCAGCTGCTCAGTGATTTCTTTAGCTGCTGATTTTGATATTGGACGATACTCCAAATCATCCTCACTATATACAAACAGAAGGACATACTAAGTTTTGAATTCAAATGCTATATATAACAATAATTTTCAGAGATAAAGAAAGTGAACAAAAATTACATGTAATTATCCCTATCACATTAGAGTTCGACTAAATATTCAGTTTCATTTTTTATTTTTTTGGGGACAAAAGCTAAAATTCAGTGAATATTCATTTTCGGCAGTTGGGACCGAAACTATCTGTGTCCTCACATCTTGTTTCTTCCTTCAGGAATTTTCAACATTACTCATTAATTTGAGCAGCATTGGCTCAAATAAGACCCTGTTTATTTATTGCTATGTACTTCACTTTTTATATTATCAATTATCCCTCTCTTAAGATGAGAGTTTAAATTATAAGCAATGCATACATGACTAAACTTTGAAATCGCTTTGAACGTGCTCATTAAAATCTGTAGGCTTAAGAGGCTACTTCAGTCAAGCAAAACAACCCGCTCACTAATGTTAATCCTATGGAAGAAATTTATAAAGATATCTCATTTGCATTTCAATATTTTTAAATTATATTTTTTGCATTCAATAGCTGAGATCGATCCGTACAAAGGCTGTTTTTTACTTTTTGTATTTTGTTTACAGGTATTTTTACTGATGACACTTTCATTATCGGGACTGGTTTCGAAAGTGCAAGCATCCTAATAACAAAAAATCTGCAATCAAAATCGAAAAAATATAAAATGGTCTTTGTACAGACCAATTTCAGCTATCCAATGCATTGAAGTAGCCCCTTAACAGTGGTAGAAAATTTTTAGATTGAAACAGCAGAAGTGTTTCGAATAACGCAAGTATTTCAAATGTGTCAAGAAAGGTGCAGAATAAAAGTAGAGAATAAAACAGCTGATGAACATTTACAAGTCATTTATGTAAATCTAAAACATTTTTCAATTAGATTAAATTTGCATAGTTAGAAAATCAATCTGTGCTATTGATGAATTACTTATATTTCAAATAAAAGTTAGAATTTTTTATCTTGATGTGCATATAAGACAAGAAATTGCTACAGTTTTTTATTCACATATATTGTATTCTCACATATTAAAAAAATGTTTTTCCCCCCCTTAAAACATATTCAGTGGTACTTTTATTTAAAAGAATAAAATTAAGAGTTTATTTCAACTAATTTAAAATAAAAATATTAATTAAACAATTCAATATGTCATAATTCAATTTGTTCTTCATTTTTTAACTACATAATTAATTATTAATAAATGCATATGATTATTAGTTGTTATAAAGTAATAAAGTATAAAAGTTGTATTATTATTTATGTTTTGTTTTTATTTAAAACTTACACATGCACACATGTATAAAAATGTGTGTTTGTCAGAGATGTGTTTCTACGCATAATAATTATATACATACATATATATATATGTGTGTGTGTGCGTATTAATCACGTTACAATTATTTTTAAGGCAGTTTTGTTTTCATTTTCGGCAGAAACTAGGAAGATAACTGAAATTCAGTTTCTTTTCGGTTTTGGCTTGTCTTAAAAACTTGTTTTGGTTTGAACACTATATCACACGATATAAGAAAAAATATACAGTCAGAGTAAGTCTAACACAATATCTAAAAAATATTATAAGGGAAAAAAAATGAAAAAAATGTAAGACAGCAGCAAAGGATCGAAAGAACGGAAGTTAGAAAATACATACAAATGTATGAATGTGATTTTTTAAGAGAACTAAATACAGGGTGTGTTAAAAAAATAAAGCAAGTGTTCTCACAAAAAAGAAATTATTCAAGATATAGTTACAAATGTTTAGAAATCTTTAAAGTACACCCCTCAAGCATCAACACATTTTGTCTAATGATTTTCCCAGGTACGGTATGTGACCCAGAAGGCCTCGAAGGGAACCTCGTTCAGAGCTTTCATCAAGGCGGCTTGGATTACCTCATTGTCATCCAAAGGGTGTCCTTTGAGACAATGTTAAGAAAATCAACGATGCTGAGACAACCACTGCTCAGAGCAGACTGAGTTTAGGCGCATTGCCAAGCCACACCTCTCCTCTGTCTAGCCCTAGCAGTCAGAACACGCTGCGACGTATAGTTGCTTCCAAATAAAATCACTTTTATTACTTTGTGAATACACCCTGTAAAACAACCCCTTTCTCCTCCTTTTCTAAGTTAAGCGGGACCCGGATAATCGGGACTTTACTGTACTTTCAAAAAAAAAAAAAAAAAAAAAAAAAAAAAATTAGTTAACAATAATTTTGAAATATCGTTCCAGTTTGTGGATTTTTCCGTTTCGAGCCTTGGTGTGTGTGCACGCACAATAGACATACAATTTAGCAAGTTTAAGGCGTTCCCTGACAGCTTTCAATTTCATACTACTCTATTTCTTCACAGAATAGACAAAAAATGAATTGCCATAATTCTACAACTGAATGCAAATGGAAGAAGGAAATGAAATCAACTGCAACTTTCAGGCCTTGAGAGACATTACATCATTTTTTGCATTAAACAGAGATGGAATTAAACTAAACAGGAGCCCAATTTAAAGTGGGCTCTGATCTGCACAAACATCTAACCCTGAATAGAGAATCAAACCAATGCCCCTAAATTAGGGAGAAAGTTATGACTTTCTCGTCCATCATAATATCACGAGAAGGATGGACAACAAACAGAGAATGTTTGAAAGGCTTGCATGTTTTGATTTCATCTGCTCGTGGAATTATTGATTATTATTAGCATTCATATTGTTTTTAAATGAATATGTGTGCCTCTAATATGGAATAGTCTTGTTGCATACCACTGTGGCATGAAAATTATTCCAGTACTACGAAAATTCTCATCAGCTAAGCCTTATAAAACAGCAAATAGCTATCAATTGCTTCAGCTATTCATGTATTAATGTTTCAGGTGCAAAGTCATCATTCTACATACGGAGATGTTTTAAAAATAATTCTAGTATTTGTGTCAACTCTATAGAATTATAGCTTTATTTAAAATTGCATTTTAATCTTAGAAAAGAAAAGTTTGGTTTTTCAATAGCAGCTGTATTGAGTGATAATTATCAGAAAAGAAATGCATTATATATAATTATAAATAATTTTTGGCAGTGAAATTATGCCTGAAATTATTGAATCACATATTAAATATTCAAGATATGCATTAGTTTGCTTCACTTCAATATTTAAACATGGTTTTGCTGCACATATTAAGTGAAGATAAGCCTCTTTTTACATAATTGATTCAGTATGCAAATTTAAATTGCTTCAAAACTGTTTTATAGAAAAAAAAAATGTTAACATTTATTCGCCAGAATGGCATCCCATTATGTTATTTTAATTCTGATTGAAATTTAGCCTTGATATATACGGTTTATGTAATAATAGCTTTGCAGGAATGTTTTTGTAACTAATAATATTTGTTACTCACTAATAAAAACTAAATTTTATTCTACATTCTAGTTCTTATTTCACAAGAGTACTGTTTTCGTGGAAATATGTGCTAAGTATTTTTTTATAATTTCTTGAAAAGATTCCATTTATTGAATTACTAGCTGACCCATGCAGCGTTTCCTGAACCCATGATAATTACCTTAAAATGAAACTCAAATTTGTATGATCTTATATCTTCAGCTCTATTTTGTCAGAATTTATATTTTTAAATGGAAAAATATGAATTGAAAGTATATGCTATTTGCTATTTTCTTTTCTGTGTAATTTGATTTTTGGAGTTGAGGCGTAATTTTGAAATATGCCAGATAAGGGAGGGAGGGTCTTCCAGTATTTTAAATGCTTAAAAACATTGTCATTATCGTCCAAACTCTTTGAAGTTTTTAGGAATTAAAAACATGTTTTAGTAACCTAGATGGAAAAAATATTCATATTTAGTGGTAAAAGGGCTCATAAGAATGCATTTTTTTTTTTTTCACATGGTCTATTTCTGTAGTTTAAAAAAAAAAAAAAATCTTGTTTAAATTGTTTGATATTTTCAGTGTTTATAAATATGATGGTTGTGCACCTCATGATAAAAAGTCGTGAAAATATATTGATATGTAGTTAAAAAAGAAATGTTTTCATCTCCTTTTTTTTTTCCTGTTTTCACATTGGTTCCAGTACCATAACAAAATAAATAGTTCTTACAATCCAAATTCTCTGAAATTTTATTAGGTTATAAATATAACTGTATCAGAGATTTTGTCAAAATTTTCACACATTTCATTTTGTAAAAAATATTTCTACCTGTCCGAACGTTGAGAAATTTTTTAACATGATATAAATCTGCTGTATTAATGCATATGTATGTATATATATATACATACATAACAAAAATACTGGAAATCCTGTCGTGTTAAAGGTTATGACATTGACGTTATTTGATGATTCAAAAATGGAGATAACTTTGAGACAATAATAATTGAATAATCAATCTGAAGTCGTGCATTTGGATAAGTTAAAAAAGAATGTTTCTGTAGTAGATCAACATGGTTGTTCGAAAGTTGTTTCAGTCAACGAGTGAAGGCCATGGAACGCATTTATCCAGTGTAGTTTCTCCAGGATGATTGAGACAAAACGTAAAGTCAACTCAGGATTTTATTTTAACATCTTTATGCAACACAGTTTCCACTGAGATATTCAGCCATTGCTTCATCGTAGTAATTTAGGAGGTAAGCAAAGTTAGAGATAGTAGAATATATCAGACGGTGACCAGGAGGTGGTATGACAAATGGAAAAACGACCAAAATCTGCAGAAACAGAGCGAGCATCGACTTTTTGTGCATCTAGCACAAAATACAAATATGACGTAGGTCGCGCTCTCAACCAATTAATAATTAAGAATAGGACACAATTGAAAGAGTACCGATAGAGCGAGTGGATGAATTTGAAGGTAAATAGAACAACCCTGGAATATGCACGGGAAAGTAAAATTCTCGGAAGGGAAAATAAAATGGTTGCTAAAAGAACATTCTAGAAGAAAAAAGATCAGAAATGGAACATTTTATTTAAGGATACTAAAAGTGTAATATTTAAGCAAATTAGACAAGTGAGACATTAAATTAAAGGGAATTTAACAGAATTAACGATGGAGATTATTTAAGAATAAGGATTTAGTGAATATAAAGTGTAATTTAGAATAAGAAGGAAATTGCGGAATTAGATCTAATAATGTAACATATATATATATATATATATATATATATATATATATATAAAATCAAATAATTGAATTAAATAATACTTGAAAATAATTTAATTAAAATTAATCTTATCAGAAGAAACAGTCGAACAGAAGTAAAAAAATATGCAACTATTTTTATTCAGCTGATCTTGTATTTCCTTCATATGTAGTTACAGTTCCTTGCTTTTGATGATGTCATAATTATATGTCTAGGTACTCTTAATATAGTGATCATTGATCAAACCCAATACTTCTTTTTTAACAGCAACCAGAGCTCTAACAACTAAACAAACAGGCAGGCAATTTCCAAATCAAAAAACAAGCATTAAGATAAACATTTTAATAAAATTAAAAATTAGAACACTTTTACTAAAATTGAACAATCTAAAAATTAATTAAATAATAGAAAATGGTGATATAATAATTATAGTTCTTACTTTATAATAATATTCAGAACATACTGAGAATTTAATTTAAAAAATAAATAAATTTTTCAGAAGTGCATTCATAACATAATGAAATGACTAATACCTGTCACTTTCCCAAGACACTAATGGGTGAGAATCAGTTTTCATTACAATGGGAGCCTGACCTTTTGGCACTTTCAATCTACAAAGAAATTACCATTTTAATAAGAAATACATGATTAATATTTAGTTGATATTTTAACTGTCTAAAATAAACAATAAAAAATATACATATTCATAACATAGATAGGTTTTGTTAGTAAATATGCTTTAAAGATAGATTTTTTTTTTTTTTTTTTTTTTTTTTTTTAAGTGAAAATGTAATGTTACTTATAAAAAGTACTTTCTATACTATAACCATTTGTGCTATACAAAACCCATTTACCAAACAGGAAAAGACAAGATTTAGATTCTTTAACAATTATATTTCTTATTTACTCATAATATCAAATATACCCAATAAACTGATTTTAATGAAATTAGGTAAAAATAAAATTAATAAATCCACTTCTAAAAGAGTTCTAGCATTGCAGTTTTTTCTCAGTATGTTCATTAGAAACCGAGTTACAATATTAAAAGCCTTCACGATGTGTTTTTCCCCCATAAGAATTTCTTATTTTCCTTGTCGGTGTTTATTCAGTTGTCACAAAACTTATGAATGGAAAGTTCATCATAATCAAAGACTTTATAAAAGGAAATGTTTTAACAAGTTTATTTTGATGCCTTAATGAAAAAATAAGTTACACAGAAATTTAAATAAAGTGGATTTGCATTTATCAGTTCAGCTTATTTTTGACAAATCAACATGAAATAAATATGGGGTTTCCCTCAATTTTTTTTTATGTTCTTTGTTTTATTAACAGAAAAAAGATTCAACAAGACCAGCATAGCAAATTAATGTGAATAACATTTTATTTTTATGGCCACAATTTCCTAACAATTTGAAATCTCCTATTTAGTTTCAATGTTCCCCCCCCCCCCCCCCCAAGTCAAACATTATTTTAAAACTTTGCTTAAATAGTTTTAGATTATTTTTATCTATGATTTGCCATGCAGAATTTTTATAGATTTGCAAAACATCTCATTGAAAACAGTTAACTGCTTTTTAAGTCAGCCTGTATTTATTCCAAGTTCTGTTACATAAATTAACTAATATCTTATCTTCATTTTTATTATTAATATTTTAGTAGTATACATTATTCATCTATATAAAACTATTAGAGTGCGATGAAAAGAAACAAAATGGCAGCATTTGATATTTTTATATTATCAGTTATATATTTTTTTGTAATTAGTGTCTATATCTAATTTTAAATACATGAATAAAGCCACTGGCAACTAAAATAAGTGTCCAGATGCATAAACCAGGGTGAAACTGCCTGGGTTTTATAAGAATTACAGAAAAATCAAAAGTTGAAATAAATTGTGCCATTTTGAAATATAACACAAGGTTTTTCTCCCTCTGCTACCTAATGAAAAGTGACCATTGCATTTTAGATCAGATAATAAAGCAGGAAATCTTCTTGAATTGTTGAAGTGTGTATAATTCAGTTTTGAAATCTGAACAGATAATGTAAATACTGAAAATTGTTTTCCAATGGTCTAAAAAAAAGAAGAATAGGTTGACTCTTCATACGTATTCAGTATAATTTAAAAAACATACTATGTTAAGAATTTCATCTAGACATAAGTTTTAATTAAGAAATATGATTGAATACAGACAAAAAGATCTGTAAGAGTTTCAAAAATATACTGCACAATGTATAAAAATTAAGACGTATAAAATTAATATCTCTCTATTCTAAAGAAAAGTAACTTACACTGTCACAGCCGCCGGTTTTGAATTTTTTGTTACCGGAGGTCTTTCTCCGTTAATATTAAGAAAAACATTGCATACAAAAATATGAAAATACGCTGTATTATAGTGAAATGTTTGATAAACATGCTGATGCAGACAGTTTTCAAATCGAAGAATTATTTTAAGAGATATTCAGGGTTCATACAGAGTTGGGAAGAAAAAATCCAAGGAGTACCCGAAAAATCCAAGGAGTCCAAAAAATTTTAAGGATTTGCCATTTTTTGTTGTTGCTTTTATGTGCTGCATCGTTATGTGGTATGCACACTCCAATTTTTAATGCCCAATTTGGAGAGAAAAACATTTCAAAAACAAATTTTACTCTATTAGAATATAATTGTTAGTGCTGAAATTGCACAGTATTCACAATATATTGCTTATTGATTTCGTAAGTTTAAATACAAAATTGACAATCTACTTTTTTATGCAGTGACCAATGGTCATGTCACAGGGGTGATCTGAGTTAAAAAAAAATTCTGAAATTCACAGCAAATCTTCTGAAAAGTTACACCAGAGAGGGGGGGGGAATCTACTCCCGACACTAGCCATGCGTTTTCTCCTTGGCTCTTTAACGAAATTCGCGTTTTTTCGCGATCTTTTGACGAAATTTATGGGTTTATACACACTCTTTTGACGAAATTTGTGGGGTTTTTCGCGATCTTTTGACAAAATTTGTCGATTTTTCGCGATCTTTTGACATAATTCGCGGTTTTTTCGCGATCTTTCGACGAAATTTGTGGGTTTTTCCGTGATCTTTTGACGAAATCTGTGGGTTTTTTCGCGATCTTTTGACGAAATCTGTGGGTTTTTTCGCGATCTTTTGACGAAATTTGCGGGGTTTTTCGCAATTATTTGACGAAATGTTCATTTTTTCGCGATCTTTTGACGAAATTAGCGTTTTTACCGCGATCCTTTGACGAAATTGGCTATTTTTCTGCAAACGATTGACAAAATTTATTTTTTTCGGCGACTGAATGTCCAAATTTTCGGATTGGCGACCGATTTTTAAAAATTTTTCGGAAATGAATGCCTTACATTTTCGGAAAATTCTGACTAAAATCACCCCTAGGTCATATAAATAGAGATTAGTCAAGCCCTAAACACTTATTATGTATATCACATGCATGATACATCTTAAAGAAAATTTTAAAAGGCAAAAAAAAATAATGCTAAATGCTATACAAGAAAAAATATAACAAGTTTTGAATTTATTCTTTTAGAACAGCGGTAATCGCTTTCTTTAAAGGTGAAATTTTGACAAATTCGCATTTTTTTCGCGATCTTATGATGAAATTCGCGTTTTTTTCTTCTTTTTCGCGATTTTCAGTGAGAAATTCCGTTTTTTCGCGACTTTCTGGCAAAATTCGCTTTTTTCGCAATCTTTTAATGGAGTTCGCGTTTTATTTTGATTGTTTAACGAATCTGACGTTTTTCGCGATCCTTTGAGGAAATTCGCGTGTTTTCGCAATCCTTTGAGGAAATTCGTGTGTTTTTCGCGATTTTTTGAGGAAATTCAAGTTTTATGCGATTTTTAGAGAAAATCTGCTTTTTTTCTCGATCTTTAACGAAATTAGCGTTTTTTCGTGATCCTTTGAATAAATTCGCGTTTTTTAGCTGTCTTTTAAGAAATTCGTGTCTTTTTAAGAAATTCGAGTTTTCCCGCGATCTGTAGGAGAAATTCACATTTTTTCACGATCCTTTGACAAAATTTATGAATTTTTCCCGCAATCGAATCACGAAATTTGACGTTATTTTTTTTTAACATATTTGCGGAAAACGCGATTTTTCCGAGATTCTTGGCTAAATGCCAAACATCGATAAAATTTAAAATAAAGGTCGGCTAAAAGTGTCGAAAAACGGACTTTACGGACATAATAATTGAAAAACGGACCTAGTGGGAGCCCTGCTATTAAGATTACCCTACCCAATCAATGTTGTGCTTCAGATGAATGACGTGCATAAAGGATTTACCGCGAATTTTTCAATCGCGATTTTTTTCCCCATCGGCAGCAATATCGCTGCGTCCGAAGCCGCAATAGAATATAAGGAGTTTCTAAGTAGTGGTTTGCTTATCTAAGTAGTTCTAAGTACTACTTGGAAATGTTTTCATTTCTAAGGAGTTTCCAAGGAGTCTAAGGAGTCTGTGCGAACCCTGGATATTTAATGCTAAAGTTGGACAAAGTCGTTCCATTAAAAAAGTTTTATAGGAGCAAAAACTATACATCGGAATTTAATCATTTTTATATCATTTTATTAAATAATAATGCATTAAATAATATTGCAAAACAGTTTAAATTTAAAAATTGCATGAGACATTTATTTGATATTTCGAGATGAACTTTTCAACTATTTTTGTTGGGACAGCGCAAATAATATTTCATTTCTAACAAAAGTATTTTCACGTGAATATTAAAAAGAGAAATAAAAGTTTGGTGAAAATTACATGAGATTAAAAACGATACATTTAAAATGTCCTTCATTTATTTATTTATTTATTGAACAACAAACATACGACTTGTGTGCTTGACATGAGAGCCCGCTTAAAATGTCTTATTTAAAAGAACTTTCTTTTCACTTTGTTGAAAAATACTGGGAGACAAAGACTCTGTTTACTTAATTCATTTTATATTAGCTTATTTTGAAATGTTTAACTGGTTTTATTTAATCAAAGAGGAAAACAGCCATAGTATCTTTTAACAGCAGCTGATTTTTCCTTAAAATTCCCCAATCAAAGAGAAATGAATAGAAACCCGTTTATAGGGAGATCGCCATTGTTTTTTAAATTATAATTCAATCTTTCAAAATCTTTTTAAAGCCGATCAAATTAGTATGCTTTTAGAAACTGTGGTGTCTGAACGGGGGTTGCCGAGTATAGCTCGTAGGGGGCCGAGCCCCCTAGTGTTTAAAAATTGTGAAAGGCGGTAAAGAAAAAGTCATTTACACATATTTACACTTTGTAAATAAATATATTTGTCTAACATCACACATTTTAATTCCTGCTGCGATAAAGTGAAAGCTTAGCTCCCTGGATTATTATTCATCTGTTTTATTTCATGAAATATTGCAGTCCTGGTAAACTAAATCTCACTTATTAGGTAAATCCACATGTGACAGTTAAATAAATGTAATTTTTTCTTGTTAATGTTACAAAGAAAATTAAAATTTGCATATGAACTAACAATTTGGAGATGAAACATTTACTTGTAACCATCACTGATAATTTTTTAACATCTTGTGTTTTACATTCTGCTTCTTTTTTTTTCCCCAGGACTCCCTGCATGAATGATATGAGGATAAACTATTACATTTAGATAATATTATAAACATTTAATAGTGTTTTTATTATTATCATTATTTTAAATTTCAAGAGAAGTAGGAAAATTGTATCTCCTAATAGAATTATTACACTATAAAATTTAAGCTTAAAACTAGTAAACATATCACTCTACAGCTACACTGAAGTAGGTAATTTCTATAAAATTTTAACTTCTACTTCATGAATGTCACAACAATGTTAATCTATTCTTAATACTTGTATAATTGCTAAATATATTTAGCAATACCAACACAAACTCAGTATCCTACCCAGAGCCGTTTCATCAGTTGGACTCTGGCAAATTTAGCTTACTGCCCAGCTAGAATTTCATTTTTGTTCCATTTAAAATACAGAAAAAAAAAAAATATTTATGGATAAATGATTTTTTATAATATTTTGTTCTGCATGCAAACACCTGTATAGAAATTTTCTTTTGCTGTCTAGCAGTGAAAATATCTGGGGCAGAATATTGCAACTGGACAGACAACATATATCATTATGGAATATCAAGTAATTGCTAACAGCAATTTTTAAAATTCTAAAAACAGGAAGAAATAGAAAATTTTCGAAATTAAACTGTTAACACAAATTCTATTAAAATTAAGAACAAACATAACAAAACAAATATTCAAATGAATTCATTTAAAATTCATAAATGATTGATTTCATGAAATATATAAATTGGTTTGCTTTCATGGAATGTATAAAATGGTTTGATATCATAGAATTTATGGATTCCCTCATTCATTTTAGCAGAAGCTTTGGTTCTTATTATTTATTAAATACTAGCTAAAGAAACCCAGCTTTGCCCGGAATTTTAAGAATGTTTGTTTTGAAAAACCAATTTCAAAATTTAACGTACAACATAAAAGAAATTTTTTTTAAACAGTGAAAGTGTTGTATACATGAATCAAATGAAAACCCAATATAAAAATGTAATTTATATAACAGACACAAAATAATACAGCTATAAATGAACTTACTACCATTCATCATTGGAGCAATAATGTTAAAATATGCCGATATTTCCATAATCGAGTTTTTATCATGCTTCAATATATTTTTTCACATTTATTTGACGTTATACATTCACCACATCCTTTATATTTCTAAAATGACATAATATTCCATTTTTTAAATTTGTCAAGTTAATTAAATAATTATAATTTTTCACATGGAAATCATAAAACAGAAAAATTATGACGTAACATTCACTTTTGTTTTTAATTTGTCAAACTATTTATTTTATTTTCATTTCTGATGTGGAAATCTTGCAGTAGAAAAGTTATGATGTAATATTCCCTTTTTTTAAATTCATCAAACCATTTATTTCATTTTTTTCACGAGGAAATCTTGCAATAGAACAGTAATTGTTGTGGTAAGAATTTTATTGCGAATTTTTAATTGCTGGCAACAGCTATAACGAAAAATGTTTAAATTTGATTGGAAATTGCTGTTAAATTGGTAGTTTCCTATTAATTAAAAATTAACTATATTTTGATTCCGGATTACTTTAGTTGCCTCGGCTGTGTTTTAATACACATGTATGTAACATTTCATAATTCTCACTTTTTGGATTTATACAGCATTACAGATAGACAGACATACAAATTTTCATTTTTATATATTAGATTATTAATTCATTGACAGACTCGCCCAGGCCTAAGATAATAACCTTCAAACTTTATAGTTACTGTGATCAGCAAGCTGGTGTTGCCTTCAGTTTAAACCTCTCACACTAAGCAAGATGCAGCGAAGAAGCCTCTAGAAATAAAAGTTATCACTCTATCGCCATGCACCTTAAAGAAGTTACATTTAATTAAATAAGTATCAACAAATCTAACTATTTATTTGTTTAATACATTCTTTAGTGACCAGCCTGGCCACCTTATGCAGATATGATTGAGTGAATCTTCTGCAAGGATAATGTGAGAAAAAGTTACTTTCCCTTATTATGCAAATAATCACACAATTTTACACTTTCATAACAAAATGCATAGATTATGCTTGTCTTTTAGTAGTCTTTATTATTATTATTATTATTATTAAAAATTTGCCTAATTTTTTTTTTTAATATTTTTATTTTAAAAGTGTAAAAAGTGTCAGCCTGCAAACTTCTAAGATTTAAAAACAAACAAACGTGTCTCATAATTTAAAAAATGCATATTCAAAATTTACATGAAACAGTGCAGTCAATTTTATAAATTTGCTAAGTAAAAAAAAAAAAACTTATTTTTACATTCATACAAAGTTAAACTTTATAAAAATTATAATTGTAATTGCATTTGAAAATACAAAAATAAATGAGAATACAAACATAAATACATTTGATTATTTTTCCTTTTTAAAATTCATAAAAATTTATTCTTAAATTTTACCTATTACGAGGAATTAATTTCTTAGGAATGCCTTCTAAAGTCTGTTCCTGCTCTCTCATTTTTCTGGTCTTTTGTATCTGCTTTTCTAATGAAAAAATTAAACTATGAATTATAATATCTCAGTAAAAAGAACAACAGATTATGAATGAATTCAGAATGATGAAAAAAAAAATACAGTATTTCTGCTACACTGAATTCAGATAGATCGAAAAATCTGTTTAAGAAGGTAACAACAGTTGAGAAAACAAACCGATCGAAATAACTGATATTGACATAAATTTTTTCTCAGGAACTACAACAAACAGCAATTTCAATAATTTATTTATTTACTTACTTACTTATTTTGATGTATTATAATTAGCTAAATTTCAATCATTTTGTTTTTCTGCAAAATCAATTCTTTTTAAAAAAACAGTTTACTAGAAATTTTTTCTTGCAAAATCACACGTTACATTTTTAATTTTTATTTCTTGTCGAATGGCCAATTTATAGTTTAGCTACTGCCAAAAAGTCCAAACTATTTTTTTTTTAATATTGAAATTGATTCACATGTTCTAAAAAAAATAAGTGTCCTTCCAGCCAGTGCCGGGAGGAAGAGGTAGCTTTCAAATTCCTTATTTTAAAAAAGCCAACTTATATTATTCAAACACACGAAGCTCAATTTAGTGGAAACCGAATATAGGAGATTCAATACTAATTTTTATCAATACTAAATCATTATGAATGAGAATTTCGCGAAATTAGTCAGCTTTATCCAAGCTGCTTTTATTTAAAGTAACTTATATTTGGCTGAGATGTTGATGTATACTATCCACATGCCTTCTTATATGGAAATAGGCGAATACGTGTGTTATCGCGTGACAAATACAAGATCGTTTCAAAATGTTAGCCATACTAGAAATTCAAAGTGTTATAATTCAACCATTTTTTAAGACATAAACAAAAGAACAAATTTTCAGAAACAAAATCTGCTCCGGAATCTTTGTATCAAGGCCAAACACATAAAAAAATCTTTTTCATTTTCCAATTTTTTAATACCTCATTTTAAATTTTAAATTTAATTTTTTTTAATGGCAACCCTTTTGAAACAAGATGACGAATGAAGCTGGCACCCGAACTCGGTCGAGACATTGGTATGTACTATGTACAGACCAAGTAACATCCAAATCAGTTCATAAATATGCTTGTTATCGCGTGACAGAAATCAGGTCGTTTCAAAATGTCAGCCACAATAGAAATTCAAAATGCTATAACTCAGCCATTTTTTTAGATATAGACGAAACAAAAACTGTTCCGGAATCTTTGTATTAAGGTCAAACACATACGAAAAAAATCTTTTTCATTTTCCAATTTTTTGGTATGTCATTTTAAATTTTAATTTTTAAAAAATTTTTTAAATGGCTGCCATTTTGAAACAAGATGGCGGATGAAGCTGGCCAATGAACTCGGTCGAGATATTTGTATGTACTATGTACACACTAACGTACATCCAAATCGGTTCATAAATACGCCTGTTATCACGTGACAAATATCAGGACGTTTCAAAATGTCAGCCACGCTAGAAATTCAAAATGCTATAACTCAGCCATTTTTTAAGATATAGACGAAACAAAAAACTGCTCCCGAATCTTTGTATCAAGAACAAATACATAAGAAAAAATATTTTTTCAATTTTCAATTTTTTGGTACCACATTTCAAATTTAAATTTTTCTTAAAAATTTAATGGCTGCCATTTTTAAACAAGATGGCGGATGAAGTTGGCCAACGAACTCGGTCGAGACATTGGTATGTACTATGTACAAACGAAGTTACATCCAAATCGGTTCATAAATACGCCTTTTATCGCGTGACAAATTCAGGACATTTCAAAATGTCAGCCACGCTAGAAATTCAAAATGCTATAACTCAGCCATTTTTTAAGATATAGACGAAACAAAAACTGCTCCCGAATCTTTGTATAAAGGTCAAATACATAACAAAAAAATATTTTTCCATTTTCAATTCTTTGGTACCACATTTCAAATTTAAAATTTTTAAAAAAATTTTAAATGGCTGCCATTTTGAAACAAAATGGCGGATGAAGCTGGCCAACGAACTCGGTTGAGACATTGGTATGTACTATGTACATACCGAGTTACATCCAAATCGGTTCATAAATTCGAGAGTTACAGTATGACAAAGGTCAGATATATATATATATATATATGGATATATATATATGGATATATATATATATCAACTTTTGAACGGAGGGTGGTTTTGGGGTCTGGGGGTCATGATCGATGAAAATATACCAAAATTTTTTGAAATCGCTTTCCTCCGAACGGCTGCAATAGGTAGCTTTTTGTAATGAAAGCTACCTAATAAGGTACGATATGATTGAATTCAGTATCAGTATTTTATTAGTATCAGCTGTTTTCCCATAGGATTTCGCAAGTGTTGCTGGACCTGTAAAGAAACTTTTTGCAATCCACCACTCAAAAATAGAAATGGTTTCTGTTGGGCAGATCCAGGTCCATTTACCGGTACCAACTTAACTACCCAAGCATATCTTGAAGTGGGGTAAAATATATATTGGGCAATGGGGGTAATTACCCAAAAGTAGTAATTAGTAATTGGATGTTAACTACTCCTCAATTACTGTACCTGAATTATTATAGTGGGTATTTAAAATATTATAATTTATAAACAAACATTTGTGATCGTAATTATATAATAATGGTCCTGGCTATTCCTGATAATTAAACTAACCTTAATTATCTTAAATTGAGGCGGTAGGAAACACATCTCCAAAATGCCCCAAGCTGCGTTGTGTAATTTTAGTGAAGAAATAGCGTATAGACCGTGCAGTTGTATCTAAATAAAACCTATCTAAACTACGCATAAATAGCATCATAAAGCAGACTGTCATCTGAAATAAAACTTACATTAAAGTAAAACAATGGACCCATGTTGTATTAAAAACATAGCCAAAGGTTAACAATAAACAAAAGGTTTATTTACAGTTAATTTACATATTTACAAAAAATAAAATAAACAAAATAGAATTGTGTCACAAGACACCCGCGTTCCAAAGAACGAAATTGAATTAATAATTGCATTAAATTTACCTTTTAAATTAACATTACAAATATTAACTAATTGCTTGAGTACCATAAATTGTACACCCCTAACACAAAATAAATTATTAAAACATTGGGAATACAAAAACGTTAAAGAGAACATACCTTCTGTGGAGGGGGATCACTCGTAATTAAGGTTGCACTTGAATCCTTGGCACATTGAGTGTTTATTGTTTTACACTCTAGGAAAAGTTCACTAATTTAAATCACTTAAACGATAACAGCAATGTCCGAGGACGGTTGATCATGGGGCCATCCCTTAACGGGAAAACACGACCCGAATAAGTCATCATCGTTGTAGAATTTCCTTTTAAACACTTAGGAAATTGGAGCTGAACTCAATCATTTAAAACCATACTGGTTTGAGAGCTGGAACGCATCTCTTGAAAAACATCATAGTCTGGGAGCTCGCCTTCATCTCTGTTCAGACATCATAGTCTGGGAGCTCGCATCACTCTCTTTATTTTTAAGACTTCATATTTTAAGAATTCGTATCGGAATCTTTATTTTAAGTCATCATGGTTTAGTAGCTTGCATCGATCTCTATTTTTAGGACTTCATAGCTTAGGAGCTTGCATCGATATTAAGTCATCATGGTTTAGGAACTCGCATCGATATATTAAGGCATCATGGTTTAGTAGCTTGCATCGATCTGATTGTAACTTCTTCCTTCAGTTACGAAATCACCTCGTGATGACAATATGGAGGAGGGTCCTCTGCTCTCTTCGTCGAATGGTCGGTCAGCCTTGATGACCCCCACTTCTTCCTTCAACCTGCAAACCTCTGATTCGGTATTACACTTTTTCCGGGGTATACCGTACTCTGCCCCCTGAGCGTCAGCGATCTTGATTTCTGGACCCCGAAACTCGCCTGTGTGGTCTGTTTTATTAGGTACCCTAAATAACGTAACATCCCGTCATAAATTCGACTTGGCATTTTATGTCAAGCTATCATGACATTTTCTTTACTGTATCCTCCATAAAATTAGGACAAAGCAATAGTTACTTGAAGGATACTTTTCCATCATGGGAGCATTTCGTACATTTTTTACTGTTATGTACTTTAACTTTCTAGAACATTGCTTGACAAAAACTACTTTACTTATTCACATTGTCAGTCATGCTTCAAAATATTCACTTGTGATTCATTTGCAACACAATCACTTATGTGTAGACATTGAAACCTATTGCATAATCTTCCTTAATCAGATCCACTGCCAAATTTTGTATTTTAGCAAGTATGATTTTGCACAATACGGTGGATTTTTTGACAGTTCTTTTAATAGTATCTATGTTTATTTCAAACTATATTGTTGCTAGCATTGTTTATGTTTGATGCTAATATTGTTAGCTAATTCATTATTTTATATTTTATTTAAATTTTGTTTCTAATCTTTCCCAATTGGGAAAGCCTGAATAAAGGAATCATTTTAATAATTTTATTTTCTGGAATGTTATGGAATAGAGTTGTTAGGCAAATGTTAAAGTAAAAAAGAAAGAATATTTACTTATTGCAGGAAAAACATAAAATTGAAAAGTTAAAATTATTTATTTTTTTTAACACACGCACAAAACTACATAAAAAATATAGATAATTTAGAATGTCTGACATATATATTAACAAAATTTTAGCATCCATAATTTAACACTTAAATCAATTATACAAATCTTTCATAATCGGGGAAAGCTTGGATGAATGAATTATTTTAATAAATTTCCTTTGTCTGACATATTATGAAAAGATTGGCTAGGCAACTGTCAGATCAAAAGAGAAAAACTAATTACTTATTGATAACACAAATATAAAACTGAACAGTTAAAATGCAATAACGTTGATATTTTTCGAGCAGCTGCTCAAAATTCAATCAAAAAAATATATGGAAAATTTAAAACATCTGGCATACGTATTGACAAAATTTTAAATGAATTAGAATAATTTAAGATCCCAACTGGAAAATTTTAGCATCCATAATTTAATATTTGAATCAATTACCTAAATATGTCATTTTCTTCATAATGAACAGTAAAATTTTAAAATAGTTCTAAATTTCTATTGAAAAGCATTACAATGTAAAAGAGTTCTACATTTTTCGAATGAATAAACCAAATTTAACTAAAAACTATACAGTTAATTCCGGGTACCTCACCAACATACCTATTAGTGTAGGCAGCAGCTGCATAACCATCACCTCATCAAGTTCATGGCTGAAATTACTGAATTAGAACTTGATTAGCATATTTAAATGAAGTGCTCTGCCATGTCATACCTTGGTGGAAACCACATAGAAGCTCAATTTAAGTGGTTGATGTGTAGATCCCCATTGAGTTTTCCAAGGAAATTTCTGCATCATATAGCATATTTGCACTGGAAGCAGGGGTCGATTTAGAAAAAGAAAGTTGCATAGCAGTAACTGCTATACAAAGTCAGTTTTGAATAGCAGTTAGACACTTTTGTATAGCAAGTAAAAAATAGCTAACGTAACTTTTAAATCTTGAAAATTTACAACAAATTTTTTTTTTTTTTAAAGCGTACTTCCTCGCTGTACTTCCATTGTAAATAAACACTTGGGGAGGGTGAAAACACAACGTATGTCGTGTAAAAACACCTTTAAATTTTAACTTTAAGCAGTGATGCCGCTGTACTTGAAAAAACCTGGGTCCCCGGGACCCGGGATTTCCAAAAATCTGGGTCCCTTTTTTACAAAAGCGGGTCCCCATCAATAATAATTTATATTTTAAAGGAATAAATGAAAGTTGTTTATTAAGATAAATGAAATGCATTAATTATTGTTTTAACAATAATTAAATAATGAATTAAAACCAGCATTATTTGCACTCAAATAAGATATTTTAAAAAATATTAAGAGAAATTTTCTTTACTTTTTTAAAAGTAAAAATGCAAGATACAATTTTAATTGTAAAATAATGTTTATTTGAGAGTAGAAGATACCAAGTTCCACTAACAAGTATCACTAATGTTCGCATTCTTTTAAAAAGAGGCAAGGCGGGTTTATTGAAAAAGATATTTTTGCTGAAAAAAAGAACACTTATGTTAAGTAAAGGTGTACTTTTCGTTGAATGAATGGGTGCTTTCATTATTATACTTCCCATTGAATTATTTGTCAGCATAGATCTGTGTTGGAATCAGACATTTTCCTTGGAAGGGAAATTTATATTATCTAAATCACTAATAAGCATCAAATCTTAAATGTTCTGAAGGCAGGAGACATTTCAATGCAGTAAGAACGAGGCGGGGGGGGGGGGGGGGGGGGAGTGATTTTTACTGGTCCACCTAATGGATATAAATATTATCAAAGTACACTGAAATCATGCTGTATTTTTAAGAATCTCATAAAAAAGAAATTAAATCCAATTTTATGAATTTTCTATCTATAAGTTTAGTTTGCACATCTTTTTTGGTGCTTTTACTAAATTCACGTTTTTTCTGCGTTACTTTGACGAAATTCGCGTTTTTCCGCGATCCTTTTGTTGAAATTCGCTATTTTTTCGCGAGTCTGTCACGAAAATAGTGTTTTTTTCCGCGATACTTTGACAACATTCGGCTTTATTCCGCGATTTTTTGACGAAATTTGCTATTTTTTCGCAATCTTTTATCGAAATACACTATTTTGTCTCAGCCTTTTTACGAAAATAGCGTTCTTTCCGCTATATTTTCACGAAATTTGTGCTTTTTTCGCGATCCTTTGACGAAAATCGGCTTTTTTACTTTATTTTTTGACGACATTTGCTATTTTTGGGAGATCCTTTGATGAAAAACAACTATTTTTTCGCGATCCTTTGACGAAAATCGGCTTTTTTCCGCGATTTTTTGATGAAATTTGCGCTTTTTTCGCGATCCTTTGACAAAATTCGGCTTTTTTCCGCGATTTTCCTACGAAATTCGCTATTTTTTCGCGATCTTTTAACGAAATACGCTAATTTGTCGCGGCCCTTTTACGAAGATCGCGTTTTTCGCAATATTTTGATGAAATTTGCGCTTATTTCAGCGATATTTTCATGAAATTTGCGCTTATTTCCGCGATTTTTTGACGAAATTCGCTTTTTATTTCGCGATGCTTTGACGAAATTCGCTTTTTATTTCGCGATGCTTTGACGAAATTCGCTTTTTATTTCGCGATGCTTTGACGAAATACGCTATTTTTTCGCGGCCCTTTTACGAAAATCGCTGTTTTTGCGCGATATTTTGATGAGATTTACGCTTTTTTCGCGATTCTTTGACGAAAATCGTCTGTTTTCCGCGATTTTTTCACGAAATTACGCGTCCCACGGGACGCGTAAGAGCTATTTTTTTGCGTCCCGTATCCGATTTTTCGCGTAATTGACGCGCTATAGCGCGTCCGCGGCATTCCTGCTTTAAGTGTACATGACATAACAAAGGGTGTGGGAAATATGCATCGCAATGATTGCGATTTAATGCATTTCTTGGATAGCATTTTAGTTAAATTTGAATCGCAAATTGCGATGCAATACCGCTTAAATCGAACCCTGACTGGAAGGGATAAAAAGATATCGGAATTTCATTAGAAAACACAATGGGGATCTACCACTAAAATTGGGTCTGCAGGTGGTTTCCAACAGGATATGGCTTGTCAGACCAGTTCCATTTTAATATTTTAATTGAATTCTATCTAATCCTTGAATCCCCACTGTTAACTGAATGAGGTGATGGTTTGTGCAGCTGCCGCTTAATCTATACCTAATTACAGAGTACTTGGATGTTTTTCACAGCTACTATCGAGACATACAAACACAAAGACATGAAAAACTTTTTGGGTCTCCACAGTAAGCCTCGCTGAAATTTTGGCAATAAGACATAATTCCCAATTGAATGGCACTTTTGTGTCTCTCTGTAATAATTTAGCAATTGAAAAACGTGGCAGTTTCTTTCCCTTTTTGGTGACTATATACCAATTAAATTCAGTGATAGCAGAAATGGAGATTGTAAAAATTTAACTACATCTTATATAAAAAAAAATATTCATACATTACCTAACCGCTTTTGAAGTATGGATGTCGGCAGCAGTCTTGAAGGTCTTGTTACTTCTTTATTTCCAAGGTTAACTTTATGATAAATAACTTCTGGCTATAAAGAATAAGTAAGAAATATTTTTCATGTTGAGTTGAAAATACTGTTTACACTGGTTTGAACTTACTCAAAATCATATAAATGTAAATTTAAAAGGAAATGCAATTAAAAAACAGAATAATATTCATGTGCTAGTGAAATACGGCAGCAAACTGTTAAACCACTCAGAAATATATTACTTTTTCTTTTCCTATGTCTCCTTAAAAAGAGAGAAAAAAAAAATTGCTACTTTAAGCATATTGCGTGAGAGCTGTGCAGAATGAAAAATTATGCATCAAGGATATATTATGAAACAACTAACATAATACAGTAGAATCTCGATTATCCGAAGTAATTGGGACCGACCCTCTTTCGGAAAATCGAGGATGCTTCAATTTTAAGATTTAGGAGAAATATATGCAATATTTCTTTATTATGGTAACAAGTGCTTAATAAAAATAAAGGAATAGCAAAATAGAAACAAGAATAAATTACCTGAATTTTAATTTTGAAATAAGTACTTTTTATCACAAGGGTTTCAAAAAATATTTTGTTTGTTGCAGTTTTGATTGCCTTTGTTTTGAAGCTCTATCACAGTTTTTTTAAATATTATTAGTTCACCAGTATCACATTCTTTCTGCTGCTCCAACCATGTAAAACCTTTTGCAAAACATTAATAGCTTCAGAATTGCTAATTTATTCGTTTTCTTCATTCCACTCCGAAAGCTTACGGGAGATCAAGTTAAATTCAAAGAAACGCTAAGAAAGGGGTTCGAAAATATTTACTCGTAGTTTGGAAAGGACCGCTTGCACATAAAGAACATAATAGTTTAAAAAAAAAAAAAAAGATTTCAAAATGGATTTTGCACACAAAGAATGTGTTAGTTAAGCTTAAAAAATATATTTCGGTTAAAAGAGGTTCTACTGTATTAAGAAATTATTATAAAGAAATTTCAATTTTCCTAGAACGAAATGATGTATCTAAATAAACAACTTAAGAAAACAGTAAAAATCCATTATAGCAATTGCTATCCATATTCGGTAGTGTGTGAGATTTCTTTCATGTAGCCCTGCGTGATACTATAGAATTTTTACACACCACCTAATATATTCAAAATCAGATAAGTTTAAAAATGGATACCACAGCGAAAAACACACTTCCAGCAACTATCAATCTTAATCATGTAACAAAATTCTTTTGTGTGTACCTATGTAAATGAATGATAAACACTATGCACTCCATAATCTGTAGAAAAACTGTTGTAGTGCATAAATAGCAAAATTAGTGGCAGACACCAGCCACAGGATCACTAAATTAAAAAAAAGCAGAAATATTATTTGCCATTGGCCATCTTATGGCCACGTTTCATACAAGAAGAGAGTAAAATTTTCTTGCATATTTTCTCTATAGATGTAAAGCAATTCTTTTGTGCGTCTTTTTATATGAATTATAAATGCTACTTATTCTGTACACCAGAGAAAGCATGTTGTAGTCCATCTCAATGATGCATTTCAATTTCATTATGTTTGAAATATCATAATATCAATAAAAAGCACTGCAAACGATTTTTCTTCATGCCATAATGTAACGAAATTATTTTGTGTGTATACAAATATTATTTATATCATTACTCCATATTAGTAGTGCAGCAATCTCATGTATATCAGGATTAAATGAAACGCTGGATAATACACCAAAACTAGTGGATTAAAAAAAGTGGCGTAGACTACCACATAACAAGGAAGTGTAAAAGGTAAGCAATTTTACTTACCTATATATTTTTTAATAAAGTATGAGGACATACACAAGCTTACGCAAATCATATATCAGTAGCTTACACTTAGTTTTCTAATAACAATGATCATGAGACTGAAGTGGGGTCAAAAATATTAAAGTATAAAAATTAAACTGGTAGTCCAAAAATAAATAAATAAATAAAATAAAACTCTAGCAAAAATTTAACTATTCGAAACTAAAGTGAAAAATCTTACAACATGACATCATACAAAGAAACACAAGTAATAGAAAAACTTAAACTCTCATAACTTCTCAAATTGGAAGTTCAAAGTCGAAATGATGCTGAAAAGAAGATTTATTTGAGGTTGTAACTTATGATCAGCCGACAACTATAACCGCAGTCTGGACAAATAAGAATAGGAAAGCAAGAGCTTTAATTAATCCCTGTATTCAAGACAGTCAAACAGTCCATGTAAAACATCTAAACACTGTGCGGGATAGCTGGGACAACCTAAAAAACGTATGAGAGATTTAATCTCTCAAGCAAATTTTATTTGCTTCGAAAGTTGTACAACACAAAATGGAGTGAAGGCGTGAATATGATTGCTCATATAACAAAAATACTGAAAATTATAGATAAATTATCAGCCATTGGAAAATACATCACAAACTTCCACATTTCGGCTCTTTTTCTGTGCTTGTTACCACCATAATATGATCCATTGATATTGGCTCTAGAAGCAAGAACGAAGCTGAGCTAACATCAACTTTCATTAAAAGTAAATTAACAGACGGGTATACCTGCAGATTAGAAAATTCGGAAAACTCAAAAAAAATAACACCAAGGCATACAAAGCTCAAGGAAAAACCAGGAACACGGACCACAAAAAAGACACCAAATATTGCTCAAAAAGTAACATGAGAAATCACACGAATAGAGAATGCTGGCTCCAAAATGAAAAAAAAAACAACAATACTTTCAAGCAATATAATAAACATTACAAAAATAACAATAATTCCACATGAAACCACATACTCACATATCATGTGTAGACAACAAACAGATAGAGAACAAAAATAATAATGTAGCACTATTAATGGAACAACCGGAAATTAAACGTGGATCATAGATAGCGAAAGTTGAACTCACATCGCTAACTCAAAGGAAATGTTTACAAAAATTACTGACACTGCTGAAACAAATTGTGACCATAGCAAATGGCAATAAGCTAATTCCGTACAGATCCGCTGAAGTGATAATTCACACTGGAAAATATAACAGGCAAATCACACTACATGATGTACTGTTTGTTTCAGATATTTAATCAAATTTACTCTCAGTTAGCAGAGCAACAAAAAAAGGTTGTCAAGCAGGGTTTGTGATTTTTCTTTTTTTTTTAAATCAAAATAATCGATTTTTTTTTTTTTTTAAATCTCACACAGCATTGATTAATAAGACTTTTCTTATAATTTTTAAAATAAAAATTATACACATACATACATGCATGTTATAAGTACTACCAACATATATTAATATTACACAATTTACATAAATGATTAAAAGGTAACATTTTAGGCTATGGAAAAATCTTTATTACACAAAATGCATGGAAAACTACAAATCAGATGTCAAAAAGTAATTTAAACTTAAGTATTTTAGTTAAAATAAAAATAACTACAGGACATAAAATTTTTAAACAACTTTGGAAACAAACTAAGATGTTAACTTTTGTTTTTTGTTCTGTTAAAGTGCTGGTACAGAAAAACAAGTTTAGAAGCTTTATCAGTCGATTCCTAATTTTCAAATGTACCAAACCAAAGGCAGAAACATTTGTTCCATTAAAGCAGATGAAGCTATTGCAGTAAAAAGCTAGTTGATCATGAATTCTATAAGTTTTTCAGTATCAGCCTTTTCGGTAACTGTAATAGGTACTTTCACCATTCTAAAGGACAAAGATCTACTATATTAGATTCAAACGAAAATTCACTGAATGGTTCAGATTTTGCTCCAACTTTAATAGAATAGGCATCACAAAAGAGAGCAGAAAAAGTCACATAATTTTATTTTACCTCAACTTGCAGAAGTTTTTCTAAATATTAAGAAGTAAATACAGGGCATTAAAAAATTATAAGACCACTTTCATTTTGAAAATTATGAAGTAAATAAAGGTTCTAATTATAGTTTAAACACGTGAGATATCAAAATACAGCATATTTATTCAAATTAGTTTGCAATAATTTTGAATAATGCAATAAATAAGTATGTTAAAACTATAAGCAATGATTGAAAAATACACTGTCAACAAATTATAAGACCACTTCTCTAAAAACAAAAATAATATGTAAATTAATATGATATTGATCGTCCATTTTTCCTTATACCCTCAAACACTCTGTTTTTCATAGAAGTAACCAGGTGATTAAGTATAGATTCAGAAATATTGTGCCATTCTTTTACAATGGCTACTTCTAGTTCATTGGCTGATAAAAACTGTTTATTAGGTACTTTTCAGTTAGCTGAGCGTCAGTGTTATACATACATATACATGTATGTATGTATGTATGCATATATACATATATATATATGCGGGATTGTGAATATTCTAAACAGTGCATCTTGACTAACTCAAAGGTTTATTTAATGAATATGCAATCTTATATGAAATAAAAAGTACAACATGAGAAGCGGGGAAAACGCTAAAAATGGGTGGCAACGGTTTTGATGGAAAAATAAGAAAATTCAAGAGATGTTTATGTTTTTTAGAAGTTCTATAGTTTTTATCTCAACATGAAGGTTGGAGATTCGTTAAATGTCAAATAAAAGGTTTGGACAAGAATTCTAAGTGAATTCCAGTATTTATGTATGCAAATGTATTATATTATTGATGTGGATGAACTGTTGTGATCTTCTAAGCATTTTATTTGTTCAAGTGAATAATAAATCTACCCTATATATATAAAATCCTAATGAAACGAATTTATGAAATGGATATATGAATCGACTGATTAAACAACTGATTATGTTTCAAGCGATTTCTCCTAAAATATGGAATACTTTGCGATGAAATTAACACCAAAAATCAGCATTGATCCGCAGATGTCAAAACTGGTATTAGAATTTTTAAATTCAAATTAGTTTTCGAAATATTCATTTTTTTCTAATTTTATATACATTTTTCTAATGATGGCAACTCAAATTTTAATCAAACAGATATTTTGTTTTCATATTTCAGAAAAGGTTGACATGGTAACCCGGCTATTGTACTGTATAAAATCAATAAACTAATAGATGCATTTATTTGTAATTATAAGCCAAGTGAATCTTTTAGTAATTTTCAGACTAAATCCTACAAATTTTGGGGGCTCGTATGCCGGGATTTGAATAAAAAATTGAAACGATTACGGGAAAAACACATTATTATGTCGATTTTGAACAAGGCGCGACGAAACGATCTGATTGAACTATGCGAGGAATGCAGAATAAACATGCCAGAGAAAGTAACCATTCTGTCATTAATTGAAGCAATAAAAACTTGGGAAAGTTTTGATGAAAACTTTATAAAAGACTGTCTTGAAGTAATATCATCGGCTAGCAAGGAGAAGAAAAAAGTAGCGTTGGAAGAAAGGAAGTTAGAAATTGAAGCGCAAGCAGAGAAGGAGAAAGAGCAAAGAAAAATAGAAGCAGGGAAGGAGAAAGAGCAAAGAAAAATAGAAGCAGGGAAGGAGAAAGAGCAAAGAAAAATAGAAGCAGGGAAGGAGAAAGAGGAAAAGAAAATAGCGTTGGAAGAAAGAAAGTTAGAACTTGAAGCAGAAGAGAGAAGACGGCAGATAGAGATAGAGGAGAAGAAATTGATGTTAGAAATAGAGGATAGAGAAAAAATGAAATAATTTGAGTTAAAGAAATTGACAATGCAAGCCAAGATAGATTCTCAGAAGGATGTAGAAATACTAGCTCCAAGATCGGGAACAGGTAAAAATTTTGATTTGTTGAAGCTACTTAATCGTTTTGACAGTGAAAATGGTGATATTTGTATGTTTTTAACATTATACGAAAGACAAGTATCTCAAATGAAAATAGACAAGGATGAATGGGTATCATATCTATTAAGCTTATTACCGTTAGAAATAGCTAGCATAATTACAAGAGAAAAGGAACCGGATGTAAATAATTACGAATATATAAAAAAAAATATATTGTTGAAGAGATTCAAAATGTCACCGGAAGAATTTAGACAGAGGTTCATGACTCATAAAAAGGAGCCAACAGATAATTGGCATGATTTTGGTTTTCAGTTAAGAATATACTTTAATGAATGGATTCGTGGAATGAATGTAACAACTTTTGATGGGTTAACGGAATTATTAGTAACTGATCAAATTAAGAGAAAAATACCGCCAGAAACCAGATAATGTTTTATTGAGGAATTTCCAAGGATAAAAGAAGTAGATGTATTAGTGGAAAAACTAGATGATTTTGATACGGCGTTGAGAGGATTTAAAACCGCCAAATCGTATAAGGCACAAAATAGCACGAACAGGGAGGAAATAGATAACCAGTGGGATCAAAATGCTCATCAAAATAATATAAGACGAGCCAAAAGACCTATTAATTCAAGAATTATCTGCTATTCTTGTAATTTGCCTGGTCATATCACTGCCAAATGTACAAATAGTAATCAAATGAGCACACAAGAGTATTATAGTGCCCTGATTACGAAAGCAAATGAGAATGGCGCTCAAAAAAGAAACATAATGAGCTTATCAAAAGCGGAATATAACGCCAAATCGACAAAAGGATATGTGTAGTTCCAATAAATGAGAAACCAACGAAAATTATCATTGACACAGCAAGCGATGTGAGTTTAATAAATGAAGAATATTACACTGAAATAGGCACACCTGAATTATGGTAAGAAAATTTATATATTTTGACTGGATTTGGCAGAGAAAAAACAGAGCCAATAGGATACTTTGAGCATGAAATACAAGTAGACGATAATTTTCACGTAGTATCAGGTCTGGAATGGGACATATTGTTAGGTGTAAGTGCAATATCAGGATGCAATTTAACAGTCACAAAAGAAGGTGTTAAAATAAAAAATCTCACCAAGGAAGAAAGCGTCAAAGGCAAAAGCATAATGTATTGTAGATATATTAGAACAGTAAGGAGTACCGATGAATATTTAAAATGTGTGGCCAATGAAATAAATAGAAAAGCTATAATGAGAAAAACGGAAAGGTCTTGCGAGAAAAAATTAAATTCAATTAGTAACAAAAATATGAATGAAAGAAATGAGGTATCACGAACAGTATGAATGAGTAACCTAAAAGTAAAACGCGAATTATGTGCATGCGTGAATGAAAATAAAAATGAAATGAAAAAAGTTGAAAATTATTGTAAACGAAAAAACAAGAGAGAAGAAAGGAAATATTATCCGAGAAATATATACAGTTGCAATGATAGTAATAGTAGAAGACATGAACAGTCATCGGGCATCGCTAATAATTTTGATTATAGAGGACCTGAAGCTAAATTTGAAAGAGAATATGATAGATTCACGAATAAAGCCAAGCAGTGTAATATTTCTTTCATATTCGATGTGGACGCGGATAGAGAATACAGATGTCAGTATAAATCTTTTCATAAAGGAAATATAAATGAGTTAGCATGTATCCAATGATTTAAATGTTGTGCATCATGTGATAAGTCATTTTAGGTACTGTTCGTTGTACAATATTATATGTGTGCTAAATTGAAACCGTTTCAAATGTGAAATTCAAAGAATAAGTATCTAACCATATGGACGAGATTTGAAAACACGTTCCATTGGGTCACCGGACTGTCAGGATGACCAAATGTGGGATTGTGAATATTCTCAACAGTGCATCTTGACTAACTCAAAGGTTTATTTAATGAATATGCAATCTTATATGAAATAAAAAGTACAACACGAGAAGCATGGAAAACAGCTAAAAATGGGTGGCAACAGTTTTGATGGAAAAATAAGAAAATTGATGTTTATGTTTTTTAGAAGTTCTATAGTTTTTATCTCAACATGAAGGTTGAAGATTCGTTAAATATCAAATAAAAGGTTTGGGCAAGAATTCTAAGTCAATTCAAGTATTTATGAATATTAAAGTAGTGAATTATCACTTTTGCTAACAAGACGTAAACCGACAAAGTGAAAAATGTCCAAGTCAGGAATCGAACCCGGGCCCCTGGAATAGCGCTCCAGCGCTCTACCACTGAGCCACGAGGACAATGCCCAGCTTGGCATCTCTCACACATATAAGTCGGTAAGGCTGCTACCACAGCTACTAGATGGAAAGGTCTTCATGAGCACACAATCTTGCGGCAAAACATGAGACGTAAATAAACCCAGCATCGGTGAATATACAATTTTTAATTAATTTTTCAACTACTTTTCAGCAGTGAAATTACGCTTGAAATTATTGAATATTAAAGTAGTGAATTATCACTTTTGCTAACAAGACGTAAACCGACATAGTGAAAAATGTCCAAGGCGGGAATCGAACCCGGGCCCCTGGAATAGCACTCCAGTGCTCTACCACTAAGCCACGAGGACGATGCCCAGCTTGGCATCTCTCACACATATAAGTCGGTAAGGCTGCTCCGCAGCTACTAGGTGGAATTCTAGATGGCTACTAGATTCGTTCTCGTGGCTTAGTGGTAGAGCACTGGAGCGCTATTCCAGGGGCCCGGGTTCAATTCCCGGCTTGGACATTTTTCACTATGTCGGTTTATGTCTTGTTAGCAAAAGTGATAATTCACTACTTTAATATTCAATAATTTCAAGCGTAATTTCACTGCTGAAAAGTAGTTGAAAAATTAATTAAAAATTGTATATTCACCGATGCTGGGTTTATTTGCGTCTCATGTTTCGCCGCAAGAGTGTGTGTTCATGAAGACCTTTCCATCTAGTAGCTGCGGTAGCAGCCTTACCGACTTATATGTGTGAGAGATGCCAAGCTGGGCATCGTCCTCGTGGCTTAGTGGTAGAGCACTGGAGCGCTATTCCAGGGGCCTGGGTTCGATTCCCGGCTTGGACATTTTTCACTATGTCAGTTTACGTCTTGTTAGCAAAAGTGATAATTCACTACTTTAATATTCAATAATTTTAAGCGTAATTTCACTGCTGAAAAGTAGTTGAAAAATTAATTAAAAATTGTATATTCACCGATGCTGGGTTTATTTGCGTCTCATGTTTCGCCGCAAGATTGTGTGCTCATGAAGACCTTTCCATCTAGTAGCTGTGGTAGCAGCCTTACCGACTTATATGTGTGAGAGATGCCAAGCTGGGGATAGTCCTCGTGGCTTAGTGGTAGAGCACTGGAGCGCTATTCCAGGGGCCCGGGTTCGATTCCCGGCTTGGACATTTTTCACTATGTCGGTTTACGTCTTGTTAGCAAAAGTGATAATTCACTACTTTAATATTCAATAATTTCAAGCGTAATTCACTGCTGAAAAGCAGTTGAAAAATTAATTAAAAATTCCAGTATTTATGTATACAAATGTATTATATTATTGATGTGGATGAACTGTTGTGATCTCCTAAACATTTTATTTGTTTGAGTGAATAATAAATATTGTATAAAATCGATAAACTAATAGATGTGTTTATTTGTAATTATAAGCCAAGAGAATCTTTTAGAAATTTTCAGACTAAATTCTACATATATACAAATATATATGTATGTGTATATACAACATAATGCATATATATATATGTATATAAACATACATACATATATATATATATATATATATATATATATATATATATAACACTGGCACCCGGCTAACCGAAAAGTACCGTTTATTATAAACTTCCATATATACTTCCAAAGATTTTCCATAGAGTTCAAAAGTCTGGATTTCGACTTGGCCATGACAAAACATGATTTTTTTCTTTTTTAAACCATTGCTGGGTGGATTTAGACACATGGCAAGAAGCATTGTCCAGCTGAAACATACTTTCACGATATACAAACACGCACGTTTTATATAATGATTCTGATGTGACGTATAATATGCTAATTTCCTCAGGAGGTCTTAACAGCCACCTTTTTTATGTTTTTAAAAAATTAGAAGATTTTAATAAAATGTAATTTAAATTTTAATGTAGCAATTATAATAGAAAACGTTCTATGATCAATTTTAAATACACATGCTAAAAATTTACATATTGTGTCTCTTTCTTCAGAAGTGCACCAATTCATTAATGCTCTTATAATTTCTTAACGCACTGTATTCCAATACATAATATATTCCTGCTTCGATTTCCTTACTGTTGCAAGATTATTTTATAATTTGATTCAAATGAAATTTGAAAGAATTCTTTTCTAAACTTTACATTGTACTTTACTTTTTACAAATATTAAGCTTTATCTTTCAAAAAACTGTTTGATTATCTGTATTATATTAAAATAAATTATATTAAAATACATTATTATGTTTGTTTACATCTTGAATTTATTTTAAAATGATTTAAAAGAAAAACTGATTTAAATCAATGATTTTCTTTAAAAAATCAATTGATTTAAATCATGATTAAAATCAATGAACCCTGTTGTCATGTTACATTCATTAAAGATAAATGTGACATTATGTATAAAGGTGAAATAATACTGCAAAGCAAATTAAAGAATAATCCATACGAAGTACATGTTAATAACAATAATAAAAACAAATCATGAAACCATAAAAACCATTGCTTCTAAACAATTAGTAAATGGAATCAAAATTAACAACTGCAAACATGAGATGAAATATGCGGTATGACATTAAAGCTAAAATAAATGATACCCCATTTCCTATATCGGCAGAATACAGAGCAACAAAATGGCTTCAGCTAATTCACAGTGACACTTACAGCCTGATAAAAATGCCCACTATAAGGGAAAAATACAATTTCTTTAGACTATAGATTATTATTTCAGATTTTGCATAATTTACTTAATGTCAAAAAAGAGCAAAGTTTTTGAAAAGTTAAAAGAGTTTGTATAAACTGTCCAAAACAAATTCGATAGAAAACCAACCACCATAAGATCTGATAAAACTGGAAAATACATTGTCCCACTCAGTACTCAGAACAGTGTTGCTGAAAGAAAGAACAGGTTGCATACTATTTTACTGCATATTAAATTTCATGAAATAAGACCACAAAAAAATATCAAGCCTAAAACTGCTTACAAACACTTTTAAACCTATTCATAGGCACCTGACGAATATTGTTAACTAGAAAAATTGCATTATCCTTCATATTAATTGATTTATATCAATCTTTTTATATATTTACAAGAGTTAATGCTTTTTTATTAAAATAGTTGAATGTTATGTGCAAGGCTCGGAAAATAGCTCTCCTGGGATCCCAGGAATCATTTCTGGGAACATATTTTTTCCACTCAGGTTCAAGGCAGGGAACCTAAATGGAAGTGGCTGCCACCGTCAGTGATGAATTTTTATTCTCTTATGGACCGCTGCAATTTTCGGAAGGGGGAAGTCTGACAAAGAACGCATGGAGCACCGAACAGGCACAGGTGTTGCATTTTTCTGTGCCTTGTGTGTGGAGAAGGGTATTTCTCATTTCTCCTCTCTGCTTTGATTGTGTGCGAACCAGTTGTGCTCTCGTTCACTATGGCACTAGCACCATGGGCTTTGTACAAACTGACGCCATACTTTCGGTTTGTTTTCTCATTCACTTTAGCGCACATCATTTTTATCGAATCTGAACGGTCTGTTTGTTTAGAATTTGGAGGTGCTTTTGGATAGAGAACAGTCAAAACTGATAAATCATAAAACTAAAATTTTTGTTTATTATTCAAAACTCTTTCTATGTGCCACAATATCTTCATTCATTAAGCTCTGAATTTATTAAAAAACTGTGAATACAAATTTTTCTGGGAACCTGCACATTTGGGAATGTTAAAATTTTTAGAATTTTCGAACACTGGTTATGTAGCATTTTAAATCTGTTTTATTTTACCTGGAGATATTGTCTATAAAAGTAAGGAAGGGGGTCAAAAATTTTAGTGGGCAAAGAAAGAGGGATATGATAGAGAACCGGGCTGTGAAAGAAAAAGGTTTGGAAAACACTGTTTTAATGGATGTGCACATTAACATAATGAAGCCATCTAGCATTTTTATTAGGTGAAAAGTCATGTTTTGTGTAACAAAGATTTTGGCTAATAAATGTAATTCCAAAGAATGTTTTCACTAGTGAGGTATCACTATATAAATTTAAGTGTTAAATTTGAAAAATAGAAAGCAGTGGTTCTAGCTCTGCTTCAGTACATAAGATACTTATTCATAATAGAAAGTTTTAAAGAAAAATATCTTACAGGAGATGAATCTTTCATCAACGCAGCTGATTCTTGATCTGCATCAGATCTAATAGAATCTGTGTCTTTGCCTTCAGTGCTACCATTAGATGGGACAGAATTTCCATTAGCAGTAGGTTTAGAGTCACTATCAATTCCACTATCTTCCATTCTAAGGAGGAAAAAACCAAAACATTTTCATTATATAGAACAAAAACTATTTTATTTTAATTTATTTTATATTATAAGCAGTTAAGGGTGTTCTGAAATCCGAAAGGGCAAATTTCTGACATAAGTTTTAATTTATTTTTGTACGAAAATGCATGAAACTAGCTGGTGTTGTCGTTCAGAAACTATGTAATTGAGCTGTTTTTTCCATTTTTTTGCAAACGCAATAGATCTTTCAGAAAAGAGTGTCAAAGTGGGCGTTTTGAACCAAATTTCAGAGCGAAAGAAGAAAGAGCACTCAAAAGCGGCGAAAAATGTGTTTGTCACAGGATCAAAATGGTTTATAACTCAATAGGTAATTGATTGATCAAAAAATGGAAAAAACAGTTCAATTCCAAATCGCTTCCATGACCAGACTTTCCAATTTTATACCTTTCTGTTAAAAAATGAGTTTGTAAATGTGTCAAAACGTTTTGTGCTTGTTGAACAGAGCAGTTAAGAATAGCCTTAAGGCAGTATTAAAAACATATTTTCTCAAACTCAAGAATGCAAAATATTGACACATTTACTGACTCACTTTTAAATGCAAAAGTATGGCACATGTGGTCTGACTGTCAAAGAGATTTAGAATTGAATGGTGTTTTCTGTTTTTTAATAAATGAATTACTTTTGTTCTAAACTATTATTGTCACATGAAAGTAGCTTTTCTCTTTCCTGTGCTGCTGTGTCTGTAAATTTGGTTTAAAACACCACCTTTGACAATATTTTCTGACAGATCAAATGCACCATACAATTACATAGTTTCTGAATAAGAACACCTGCCAATACCATGCGTTTCCGAAAAAAATGAATTGAGAAATGTATTAGAAAATAGTTCCTTTGAATTTAAGAATAGACTTAAGCACATATGTTTGTACTACTTATAATGAATAATACAAAATAAACAATTTCAATAAAATATTTTACATTTTAGATAAGATAAAAAAAAATTATGGTACAAGAGAAAAGAAAACTTTTGAATGATTGACATGAGAATCTACTGACATAGATAATAAACAAAATAATTTGAACACATGGATTTTCTTTATAGAAATTTCTCCAAGACCATTACCTTTATAGTATAATACTTGGCAAACTATTTTTAGAGATGATACCTTTAAACTATTATTTAATTCTGGTCTAATTTGTCATATACTGCTATATTAAACGTATTGACTCTAGACCAATTTGGCAGGGTCCAACAACCGATGGCCCTTTTTGACTACTTTATGTGCCTAATAGTCCTTTACTGCTATTTTTCATGCACCTTTTCAGTTAATTCTCTCGAAAATATGTCAATCGGCCATAAGAAAAAATTTTGAATTTCGTTAATCGGCAGAGGGAAAAAATAGTAATATTTACTAATTGGCCGAGTGTGAAGGGGGATGTGAAATTTGCTAATTGGTCATGGGTGAAAAAAAAATTTTAATGTGTGGATCAAACGCAAGAAAAAGAAAATGTGAAATTTGTTGATGAATTTCCGCACATCTCAAAATTCATCTATTCATCATGGAGAAAAAAAAAAGCAAATTTTTCAATTGGGCATGGGAAAAAATCATGAATTTTGTCAATCAGTCGAACAAGATTAAACGGCAAGGTTTGCCAATCGGTTACAAAAAATAATGTGAAATTTGATAATCAATCCCAGAGAATAAATCATGAAATTTGTCAGTCAATAGCGGGGGAGGAAATTGTAAATTTTGTCATTAAGTTGCAGCAAAATATCGTGAAATGTGTCAATCGGTCATGTGAAAAAAAAAAAAATTAGAAAATTCATCCAGAGGTTGCATGTAAAAAAAAATACCTGCGAGTTTCGGCAATAAGTTGCAGGGAAATGAGCAGCATCTGCATCAGCAATGAACAGTTGCAGCATCTGGAAACTTGCTGCAACACCAACTGTTTGAAAAAAAATCACAAAAATCGTCCATCGGTCAAGGGAAAATATCGTAAAATTTGTCGATTGGTTATGGAAATATAACGCAAAATTCACCAAACATTCGGGAAAATCTCACAAAATTCAACTGATAACAAAGGACTCTAAAGAAACCAGTTCAAAATGTGTTTTTTCAAAAGGACAAGAGTGCATTTTTTTAGAGCAATGTGTCCTTTTTTTAAAAAATTAAATTCCTGCCTAAATTGTAGAGATTTTAGATCAATCACCTTGCTACAAAATACAGTTGAACCTCGAAAATTTGGACATCCAAATTCCGGAAATCTCTAAAAAACGGACATTTTTTCTGATTTCAATTTTATTAATTTTTAAAATAAGACTACTGTATCTTTCATATTTCTCATCAAATGCAGTGAAATTCTTTCGAATATAAACACTAAATAAATAAATATAGTTATATTCTGGTATATTTTTATAATGATTGACCATTAATTAAAGACTTTAATTGTTACAAAAACTGGAAGGTTGAAAAACAGCATAAAATTGAAAGACGATGACTCGAAACTTCATATATTTTAATTCTAATAAAATCACTAAAGTACATATTTATAACAAACATGCAGTTTCATTTTCTTTTAATTGAACTGAAAGATAAACACACTTGACAGTCACTCTATTAACACCTGCTCCTTCTGCAACAGAATGATCAACCGAGTGACACATTGCCATATGACCTTGACGCATACATTTGCCGATCTCGATGTGTTTGTTTCAGTTTTATTTCTTTCAAAAGAGCTTAGAATGCAGTAGGAAAATAAGTTTTTTTTTTTTTTGGCGATCTTTTGACAAAGTTTTCATTGTTTTTTTCTTCCCGCAATCCTTTGTACATTTTCTTTTTTTTCAGTTCATGATCATTTGACAAAACTGGCACTTTTTTCTGCAATTGATTGACAAAATTGATTGTTTGGGGGCGATCGTTTGTCGTCAAAAATATTAAAGTATAAAAATTAAACTGGTAGTCCAAAAAAAAAAAAAAATAAATAAATAAATAAAATAAAACTCTAGCAAAAATTTAACTATTCGAAACTAAAGTGAAAAATCTTACAACATGACATCATACAAAGAAACACAAGTAATAGAAAAACTTAAACTCTCATAACTTCTCAAATTGGAAGTTCAAAGTCAAAATGATGCTGAAAAGAAGATTTATTTGAGGTTGTAACTTATGATCAGCCGACAACTATAACCGCAGCCTGGACAAATAAGAATAGGAAAGCAAGAGCTTTAATTAATCCCTGTATTCAAGACAGTCAAACAGTCCATGTAAAACATCTAAACACTGTGCGGGATAGCTGGGACAACCTAAAAAACGTATGAGAGATTTAATCTCTCAAGCAAATTATATTTGCTTCGAAAGTTGTACAACACAAAATGGAGTGAAGGCGTGAATATGATTGCTCATATAACAAAAATACTGAAAATTATAGATAAATTATCAGCCATTGGAAAATACATCACAAACTTCCACATTTCGGCTCTTTTTCTGTGCTTGTTACCACCATAATATGATCCATTGATATTGGCTCTAGAAGCAAGAACGAAGCTGAGCTAACATCAACTTTCATTAAAAGTAAATTAACAGACGGGTATACCTGCAGATTAGAAAATTCAGAAAACTCAAAAAATAACACCAAGGCATACAAAGCTCAAGGAAAAACCAGGAACACGGACCACAAAAAAGACACCAAATATTGCTCAAAAAGTAACATGAGAAATCACACGAATAGAGAATGCTGGCTCCAAAATGAAAAAAAAACAACAATACTTTCAAGCAATATAATAAACATTACAAAAATAATAATAATTCCACATGAAACCACATGCTCACATATCATGTGTAGACAACAAACAGATAGAGAACAAAAATAATAATGTAGCACTATTAATGGAACAACCGGAAATTAAACGTGGATCATAGATAGCGAAAGTTGAACTCACATCGCTAACTCAAAGGAAATGTTTACAAAAATTACTGACACTGCTGAAACAAATTGTGACCATAGCAAATGGCAATAATTGATTGGCAATTGATTGACAAAATTGATTGTTTGGGGGCGATCGTTTGTCGAAATTTGTGATATTTTTTCGTGACAGACTGACAAAATATACTAAGATCTTTATAACGCAATTCTATATAATGCAATTCTCCATATAACGCACAACTTCTCAGATATAAACAATGAATTTTGCAGTTAAGAAGCACCTGCATTTCCACTATAAAAAATTTGAAACATTAGCTCAACTTTCTATCCTTAATTCAGAACTTTTTAATGAAAAAAATTGCTATTATTACAATAAACATTTCTGAAAATGAGAAAGATAATGAATGATTTGATATAGGTATATTTGGATTGGACAATGTTTCTAAAGTAAATTTAACATTGTGTGAAATAATCTATATTATGCAAAAATTTATTAACTCTTGGTAACAAGGAATGCAGTATAAAGATACTCTAATGTATTTTGATATGTTTTAGATATATTTGATCATGTTAACAAGGTAAATTTAATGATGTGTGAAATGTGATCCATATAATGCAAAATTCTATATAACGCACAACCTTGTGTTTTTAAGTTTGCGTTATAAAGATCTTCTACTATTTTTTTTCTCACTCTTTTGATGAAATTTGTGATATTTTTCCTTGATCGTTTATCGAAATTGATTTTTTTCCACAACCTATGACAAAATTCGCGATTTTTCTCAGCGAATGATAGACAAATTTGATTTTTTCTCCCTTTAATTGATTATTGAAATTAGCAACTTTTTACAGCGATCAGTTGAAAAAAAAAATCTCTAATTGTTTCTTAGATATGTGATGAAATTCATGATATTTTTCCATGATTGTTTGAAGAAATTCTCTAAATATATTCTCAGAAGAATCGCACAATTTTACATGTTATCTCAAAGAACACCCCCTCCCCTTCATGAAACTCTAGAAATGGCACTGACCTTCTAAAATGAAGAATTTGTGATGCAACTACATAATTTCACTCATATTTAACATCCATTAAGAGGATTTTAAGTTAATTTTTTTTTTCTGAGGATTTTTTTATGTTTGATTTTTTGGACTGGTGGCCGATATTTCTTTAATTTTCAGAACCGAATGACTTAAATTTTTGGAAAATTCAGAATAAAATTACTTCTGTATTATCTATTGTACAGTATGGAACCATTTATCCGGAAACCAGTTAACCGGAAAACCAGTTATCCGGAATACTATTTCTAATAGACAGATTTCAGAATCTTTGCAGAAAAAAGTGTCATACACTGCCAGTTTGACACATGCATTGCGATTGCTTGAAACAATTGTATAATTTGATGACATCATCTAGTATTTGAAATATAAATATATTTAGTTGCATTTTAGATGTTTTAATTTTTATGCAGAAGAAATAGAAGAATTTTTGTTCCCAAAGGATTCCCATAAATTGCCTTCTTTCAAATTCTGATTAACTTTTGATCTTTCTTGCATCTGATTTTTATTCCAAGTAATCTAATAATTTAAAATCTGAAATAGTGCCACTACCACATATATTCCACAAAACTTATGAAATGGATGCTGCTTTAATTCCCAACCATTTAACCAGAAAAACCAGTTATCTGGAATACATCTGGCCCCAACCATTCCGGATAAATGGTTCTGTACTGTATACTATATTTTAATATGTATATTTAATTTCAGCATAAGTGTTATGTTTTAGAGTAACATTCCTATTTTATAACTTAATTTTGCAATTTGATCATTGTTTATTGCACTAGGGGAAAAAATGCATTTGGTATGTTAATATATTGCCATGAAAAATATTTTTAACAGACCTCCAAAATCCAGAAAATTCAAAAATCCACGGTCCTGCCGATTCTGAATTTTCGAGGTTCAACTTCGAAGAAATAGGGCAGGATTTTTTTACATACTAAATTTAAGGATGTTAAACTTTGCAGGGTGGGGGTCAGAAGAGAAATAAGAACTTTTGGAGAAAGAAGTGTAATTTAAATAATCATTTATTTGTTGTTATTAGCGAGCAACAAATAGAACAACAGAATTAAGATTTCCACGATTTTAAACTTTTTGTGCTGAGGAGGGGGAGGGAGAGCAGAAAAACAAAGCAGACATTTCATGCAGAGGGGTGGGTGCGGTTCATTAATATTATGTTAAAACATGTAGAAATTTGCCAAAACAGTCAAAATATTCCCTTAAATTTTTAAATTAATTTTTTCCCACAAACAATTTTGTGAAAGGAAGGGGAGGGGGGGGGGGGGGGCTTATATTTGGGAGTGTAAAATAAAGTAAAAATTGCTTGAAAGTGGGAGGGGGGCTTCCAATCAGGATTTTATAGTAATGACCTCTAATTTCGAACTCTGATCGAAATATACATTCGTAGATGGTGTATAGCCCCGCGACTTATACACAAACTTTTTTACTGTACTGCTCGATTTAGGGGTGAGGGCTATACACCCGAAAATACAGTAAGTAATTACCGCAGCAAAATTATAAATGATAAACTATATTTAAAGATGTGTTAATGCATTGAATAAACCAGACAAGAAAAATGGATTTTTGAAATTTATATTTTAATTTTAAGGTGCTTTTCTAATATTGTCTTTACTGGGGATGTTTTCGTAACATGAAAAAGTCGAAAAGTAAAATTTATCTGTGCATCAAAAACTAATGATTAAAATGAGCTGTAAACTTACACATCCATGTATTGTTTTTTGACAATTATGACTGATTTTATGTAAAAAATAATGCAGTTCATAATTAATATTTTTTTTAATATAACTTTATTAATATTTTTCATAATTGAAAACTTTTTTCTGATTTTCAAAAAATGTCCCCCCCCCCCACCCCTGGAGTGTACATTTTAAAAATTAAATAAAAGACTGAAAGATAAAAAGGTTCTTTGATACAATTATTCACCTTTTAAAAAAAACATACTTACTTGTTTATAGACTTTTTAATTATATAGCTTAATTTGTTAGCCGATTAAGTCAAGAGATTTCTAGAGACATGTTAACCTGCAAATAAATTCTTATCAATATAACTAGAAGAAGGGAAAATATGCATATATGGGACACATATAGATAAATACTACATAGAGGCCTGAAAGGGAAAAAAAACAGTAAAAAAATATTGGCAAAATTATACAAAATCAAGAGAAGAAATGTATATGTCATACATGATTTTTTTAAATCAAAATCATCCATGTTATAGTCAAATTATTTCAATTGATAAACTGTTCAAGTGAGCTGAACAATTAAATTTTTTATTCATATTGGAACACTAATAACAAAATTGCCACTCACCTTCCCCTAAGGGAGAAAATCGTACCGCAAGATCTACCATACCAGATCCTTTAAAATTTTTTTGGTATTTCTACACTAGTTTATCAACCACTTTACATAAAAAAATCATCAAACTATAAAATGTAACAGCAAAACTTTATAATCGTGATGTCAGATATGTTACGTGTTTTTTATGTCATCAAGTGATTTTTAATTTGACATTTATCTATATTTTAAATTATCTTTTACTAATTTATTAGTTCTTTAATTAACTAAAATAACAATTACATCATTAAAAGGTAAGAAGGGAAACAGCACTTAAAAAATTTTTTTCATAGTTATGTGCAATAGATCAGTTTTGATGGATGTCACAAATGTTTATCCACCAATCGAGAAGAATTAAGAAAAATAATATAAATAAATAACTATACAAATTTGACACAAATCAAACTTTGCACTGAATTTAAGTTTATTGATTTATTATTTTTCTTAGACAAATCACATGTAAGAACTTCTAAAACAGATGATATATGTTGTCTTTGCTAGTTCAATCTTAAATCCCTTGATGGTGACCAAGTGGTTTGGCCGAAACTGTAAAGAAATTTTTAACATCTTTTTAATGTTTCAAATGTTATGCATATTTTATTTTAAATGATAGTACACTGTTTTAGCATGTATATTGTACATTACAGTTTTGGCTTAGATGCGATATATTCCCAGATGGCTGCCATCTTGGATGTTTGGAGATTTCTTGACGATTTTATGTTGACGATCGTTATCGATATGTGGAACCCTGTGTGACGTGTGTGTTCTGGCAACTCCTGAGAAGCTCATTTTCGCTTAGGATTTTGTGGATGTGTTTTGATATTGTATTGTATCGTTCTGTCTTTTTATTTTTATGTTAAATTTATTGGATGTATTTGATTGACTATGGTTTCTGTAGTCCGTTTAAACGCTCTTGCTGAAGTAATTAAGAAATATCAGGAAATATTGACAAAAAAAGGAGGTTTGTTTACAGTGTGTCAATGCGTATTCATAAGCTCATTTTGGAAAATGACGGTCAGGGATGTAGTGGAGGGTATACGGGGGTATACGCCGTATACCCTCTGGATTTTTTTAAGGAACACCATATACCCTCTGTTTCTCAAGAAAGCTGTAGTATATATACACTGGGGTATAACCTCTGCCTTGAGCGTATACCCTCTGGTTAGAACGTATACCCTCTGCTTTTTTTACGACTACACCACTGATGACGGTGATGTTATGACAGGTATTTCGTGCTTGAGCTTTCAAGAAAGCAGATGTCTGTTAAGGTATGTTGGTAATTTTATGTATATTTTGCTGCCTTGCAAGTTTTTTACATTTTGAGATTGCTACAAAGCGAGAACTGCTGAATTTTGAGAATGCTACACAGCGAGAACTGCTGAATCCAGTGATTTTTTTTTCAGTTAATGAGCACGGAGCACTCATACAACGATTACTGATTGCCACTTTAGAGAGTTTTGTTTTTTATGTATATTTTGTTGCCTTACGAGTTTTGTACATTTTGAGATTGCTACAAAGCGAGAACTGCTGAATTTTGAGATTGCTACAGAGCAAGAACTGCTGAATCCAGTGATGTTTTTTTTTCGGTTAATGAGCGCGGAGTGCTCATACAATGATTACTGATTGCCACTGTAGCGAATTTTGTATACTATTTACATTTTTTTTCGTTAAGCCAAACATGCATATAAAGCGGTGCTTGACGACATTCACTATTTGGCGGAAAAGGGGTTTTCTTGCCAAGAAAAATTCCAAGACGGCCCTGGGAATTTATGACATCTATTCCTGAGTTTCAGCTCATTATTTACATATTATTCCAGGAGTCGATGCAGGTTTTTATTCTTGGGGCCCATTTTGTGAAAAGTAGAAGTTATTTTTGAGAATTTTATTATATTTTTGTGAAACATAATATTTTGTAACGAAAGTTGAAATCCAGTTATTCAAATTCGAACCAAGAATTTATGAACAAAAACTGCTGAAGTTTTTGTTCTTCTTGACCTGGTTTTATTTACAAATTACACATTTTAAAACAGTTTTTACGAAAAAGAATGTTACGAAGTGGGCCTATTTTATTAAAAGGAATTTTATGATGGAGCCTGTTTTATTAAAAGGAATTTTGTAAAGGGGACCATTTTATTAAATCTATTTTTGTGAAGAGGTCCATTTTATTAAATTTTTGTGAAGGGGCCCATATTAAATTTATTTTTGTGAAGAGGTCCGTGTTATTAAATTTATTTTTGAGAAGGGGCCCATTTCATTAAATAGAATTTTGTGAAAGGGTCCTAAATAGGCCCCAAATTTTGCCTGGATCAATCGCTGTATTCGCAGTGTAAAGCAGGAGTTCAATCCAGCCAAAAATTGGGGCCCCTTCACAAAATTTCAATTTAATAAAATAGGTCCCTTTCACAAAATTATTTTTATTAAAATAGCCCTTCACAAAATTCTATTTCATAAAAACACTTTTCATTAATTATTCTCATTTTATTAAATTTTAATATGTAAATTTTCAATGTTCGAAATCCTTGGTGGTTCGCTGGTCCGAGACCATTAAAAATTCAATCGGGCCACTAATTTAAAAAATTTAGTGGTCCGCAGGATCAGTAACTTTTTTCCCTCTCTGACAGGTAAACATAAGTTTTCCCGTCCCTGAGAAAACTGCAACCAAACACAAACCACAGAATTTTATTTTATTTAAAAAAATTAATAAGTAAAAAAGTGCATTAAGACTTACAGTCAGTTGAAATAAATAATCGGAAATAAAATATATAATTAATAATTTTATAGTTTTTGTTTATGTACTGTTTATTTAATTTTTAGCAAATTATAATTTTACATTATGCCGAAAATTTTGGGTAACTGAAAAAGGAAGTTTGGTTTATATTCTAGGAGGATGAGGTGTGTGTGTGTGTGTGGGGGGGGGGGGGGGGGGGGTGTCGCTCAAAGGGTTAAAGGTACTTAATAACTTAATAAAATTTTATGTAGTGGGCCAGTAACGATATCTGCGGACTAGTAAACTCTGATGTTTACTGGTCCTTGAGACCGTGACTTTTTTTTTTTAATCAATTCTACCGCTGATTTTGTAAAGAGAACAAGTTCACGAGAAAGCAAAACTTTAACAGGAGGATTTAAAGAAGTTATTAATTAATACTTGGTTCAAATTTGAATAACTGGATTTAATCTTTTGCTATAAAATGTATTTTTCACATAAATATAAAAAAATTCACATATTAAATTTCACAAAATGGGCTCCAAGAAAAAAATCCTACATCGACTCCTGGTAAAGTCCACTTTCAAAGTTTTTAGATAACAATATTAATTTTTAATTATGAAAGCAACTTTAATGGTGAAAACTTATTCTAAAAAAAAAAAAGAGAAAATAAAGGCAATATTTTCAAACTATAATTAACTTTTGGAGGATTACACCATAAAAATGAAGGCCATAAGACACTGAGAAATGCAAGTTAGGGCCGTTAAATCTTTAAAAAGGATTAGAAAGGAGCGCTGGGTGCTGCACCTTGCTAAATTCACTTGAAATCATCACTACTTTTAAAAAATTAATGAATCATTAAATACACTCATAGAGTAATAAGGATATTTTTTCCTTATATATATATATATATATATTTCATAATTAATCACCGCACAAACTGTACTGTGGAAAATTTCCCAACTGAATAACTGCTACGAATTACTTTGGTTAGAAATTTTAACATTTAAAATCATTTGTATGCATAACGTAACACTCAATTTGAAGGCAAAAATTAATCTAAATGAATTTTCAAAAAATGTTTTTTTTAAATCCGATATTTACTAATCACTCTAGCTCACATCTTCTCTGCAATTTCTTGGCAGTGGAACAAAATACTTTTTTTTAAGTTTATTTTCCATTTGAATCTGTTTAAGCTTCAGGGCTGTAGCGGGGGGTATACACCGTGTACCTTCTAGATTTTTAAAAGAATCTGCGTATACTCTTTTTTTCTCGAAAAAAGCTATAGCGTATACTCTCTATTGTGTACACTCTATTTTCTTTTTTTCAGTACTTTCGCTTAAGCTCATTGTAGATTGAACAAATATTGGAAGATAAAGAACGATGCACATTCATAACTAAATATAAAGAAATATTAAAATTTAAAACCAATTTAATAATTTTATAAAATCTCACCAAAAGTATTTAAATATGGTAAACTCCTAAACTTTAATATATGAGGTTCATAATAATAAAAGCTTCCTGTTTGGATGCCAGCTGGGAAAGCGGGTAATGTTTTGTTGCCATATTACTTTCCTATCCAAGAAACTTTTCACTCTCTGCAGCACATAGATTAACATACAAGATCGGACACTTCCATAGACCGTGCGATGGACTTTAGCCATGTGACGTCAACTGCGGGTAGACAGAAGAAAAACACCAATAGGCCAGAAGAACATTATAACACTGCTTCCCCTTCGTCCAATAAGCAGTCTTTTTCGGAGGGTATCGACCCGCAGAAGTGTGGCTGTTGCCATTCGTGGGTAAAGTCCATTGCGATCGTAGCACTACAGTATAGCGACTAGAATACATAGTGCCGAAATCGGCTATCTCTGTAATACTTAAAAAAGCGCTAAAATATTGTATCCCTTAAATATGGAACGATGCTGCTGCAATATACAGATCGCAGCGACATCTGCAGATATTTTCTACAACTGCAAGGTATTGCTAGTCTATACAATGTAATACTATACTAGTAGTATGAAAATTCCGCAGATGTCGCTGCGATCGACACTTGAAATTTTAGCAGTATCGTCGCACATTTAAGGGATAAAATTTTTTATCACTGTTTGGATAGCATATTTCCACACGAGGTATTCTAGACGCTGTAACTACAGTATCTCACATTATTTTGAATGAGAAAAAAAATGGCCATAATTTATTTTTGCAAAAAAAATTATGGCCATTTTTTTTTCACATTCGGACCAGAAAATCAGAGTTCTAGCTTTTTACGGCTGCTCTTTCATCTTCACCTAACACTTCATTTATAATGGCTGTTTCATAATAATAGAAGCCATCAGTCCATCAGAAGAAAATGATCCTTTCCAAAGGTATAATCCTTCATTTGGCGCCCCTTCGTTCTGGCGCCAGGGGCACATGGTCCCTCTGCCCCCCCCCCTTAGTTTCGGCCCTGGATTTATCATTGTGTTTTCCTGCACCCAAAGGTATGAAAACATGGAGGGCTGGAAGCAGGAAAGCACAATGGTAAATCTACCAGGCAACCACTAAAATCGGGTTTGCAGGTGTTTTCCGCCAATATATCACTTGGCAGACCAATTTTATCTTAATATGCGAATCGAGTTTTAACTAATCTTTAAATTTAAGCCTCATCTCGATGAGGTGGTGGCCCGCCTCCCGGTCTATAAAGGACTGCTAACAAAATCGAAACCTAAAAAAAAAAAAAAAAAAAAATGTTTTTTTTTTTTTTTTTTTTTTTTTTTTTTTTTTTTTTTTAATGTCATCAAATTTGAATTTTTACTCATTTTTCATGAATAAAAAAAAAACTACGTCAATTTAATATTTTTAGGTAGATTTCGTAAGAAATACTACCTATTGCAGTCGTTACCATGGTGCGACTTTTGAAAAATTCCTTCATAACTTTTCATTATAGCACCCCAGGAACCCAAAACCACCCCACCTAAAAAGTTTATATATATATATGTATGTATGTATGTACAAAATTTTGTCCGCACGATAAAAGTCGCAATTATGCATGGATCTTCTTCAAACTCGCCAACAACTTTGATATGGTTAATATCTCGGCGGGGATTAAAAATGGGCAAAATCGGCCCAAGGGAATGGAAATGGGGAGGGTTCAAAATTTTGAATACCGTCTTAACATGATTCTGATAAAACCAGCTCTTACACAACAATGACAGGAAAAAATAAATATTTTTCGTTATAGCAGTTGCCAACAATTAAAAAAAAGGCAATAAAATTCTCACCACAACAATTGCTTTTCTATTGTAAGATTTCACGTGAAAAATTAAATTAAATAAACAGTTTGACGAATTGAAAACAAATTGAATATTACGTCATAAGTTTTCTAGAGCAAGATTTCCGCATGAAAACTCAAAATGAAATAAATAGTTTGACGAATTAAAATATATATATATATTGCGTCATATTGGAAATATAATGGATTTCAGGAGGTGAATATGTAACGTCATGTGAGTTTGAAGAAACTTATTAAAACATAATGAAAACCAGACTATGGAAATATTAACATATTTTAACTCTTTGAGGTTCTCTGAATTTGCTTTAGCCATTTTTAAACCTATTCCACATACATGCGTGTGTGTATTCGTGTATATTAGAATTGTCACAAAATGTTTAGCTCCCTTAGAGCTCATTCTTAGTGGAGGAACTGGGTTTATCTCTAATCTTGATTTAATTTTCGTTGGTGAATTTAGTACTTAACTTCGAAATCTACCTCCGCCTGTAGGCCCGAGCCGGCAGGGATTTTTTTTTTAGTTAACTCATGAGCGTCTTCTTGTTATTTAGCATTTTTAAGAGTTTAAACTTTATTTGAAATGTCATGTGGATTTTCAGTTACGAGAATATTTTAGGCGTAGTTTACTGACGGTACTTTAAAGTACCACTTTAATTAATTACCTCTAAGAGATTAAATATCTCAAAGGTGAGTATTTTTTTATGTATATTCTTTAATTTCCGTTGTAGTAAACTGAAAAAAAAAATACATGAACAAAATTGCAGTAGATCATAATGCTTTAGATAAAGGGTTAAGTACTATAATAAAGTTCATTAAAAAAAACTTTTATTTTTGTTCAGGGAGAATTAGGTATATTCCCCCTTTTCTTTACATTTCAATAGTTTGAAGAAAAAACACACAAGATCATAAGAGTTTTACAATATTTATATCATTTGCTTGTAGATCAAATATATAAATTTGTCCCAAAGATTTTTAAGATACATAGACCTGCAAACTGTCAGTTTAACTGAGGATTTTTGATCACAGCTGTTTTACGGCAGTATGTATGCTTTATATTCTAATTTACCTGAGAAAATGCTTTTATCAGCGTATTTTTTCATTGCGGATCATTAAGTATTGGTCTACTCTATTTCATTTAGACATTTTTTTCTTTTAAATACCTTATTATTCATCAGTTTTTTTGTGTTTTTTTCGTATAGCAATTAAGTATTTCAATAAACATCCTCCAAGGATAAAAATATAGTGTTACTTTCGTTAATATGCATTTTATTAATTACCTTTTTGCATAAAAATTAGTTTAAAAAACGTAGATTTCTTTACAAGTAATTTAAAATTTTGTAAATTACTATATTATGTTACAGTTGCTACCTTTAATCTAAACTTCCCTATCAGTTATTTTTGTAAGTCAAACTTTTAAAAAAGCGGAATTATAATCTTTAATAATATGTTTCCATATAAATTTCGCCGTTATTTAGGTTTATAAGGCATGTTAAAATTAGATACTCTTTTTCAAACATGCCATCCATAAAATTATTAATAAATCGCTTTATTTAACTTTATTACTGAAAATTCAATATTTATAACGTATATTTAGATATAAAAAATAGCTTCATGTAAAAAAATATGCCATAAACTTCATATATATTGATAAAAATTAATTTTTAAGCTCATTCTAGCCATAGCACTTAATGATAAATAACCACAACTGACTTACAAACCTCGCGGTTCAGGTACAGCGCCTAGAAGATACAGTGTGGAAAACGGCTATTCCTATAATGCTTTAAAAAGTGCTAAAAACTTGTATCCCATAAATCTCCAACAATGCTCAGCGGCAATATGCTGATACGAGCGCCATCTCGTAACTCTTTTCAATATAAACACTGTGTTTTCAAAAATTATAGAATGTTAAATATCGGAAACTATAAATATAAGATATTTTGGTCTGTTATAAGCTAATTTAGTTAAGGAATGACTGAAATAGGTTAAAGAATCTCTTTTAGAATGACTATCGTTTTTAAATCACTACGATGGCGCTACGATCGACATCTTGTTATTCAGCATCGTTGTACATTTATGGGATTCAATTTTTTAGCACTATTTTGTAGCCGTTTTCCACACTGTATCTTCTAGGCGCTGTAGTTCAGGTGTTTCAATTTATTTCAGATGGCAGCCATGATTTCGCATACTTTTGAATGGGAATTGCCGGTCTATGTGTCTTACCCCTTCACTGACAAGCCCGTGTTAATACGTTCACTAAGCTCCAGGTTTCACTGCAATACAAGCAATATTTAAAATAATATTATTCTATTGATTTAATGTATTTTTAATACATTGAACAATGATTAATACTTCCAAGGATTGCATTCATATTCGTTATTAAGTTTTTTTTATAAAATGTTCAAAGAATCTCGTTTTTAGCATTTAAAACAAAATGCAGAGAAAACAACATTACAATTTTGCCCTTTTCCAAGACAGTCGGAGGGTTAAAAGTCTTTGATTTTTCCCCATAAAATTACCTCCAAATGGAGGCTATTCCATCTGCTTTTTGATCACGTGATCAAGGTAAAAAGTCTAGCGTAAAGAAGGGAAGGCTCCGTAGACGTGTAATGTAAATTCCCGCTAGCCAATGAAACAGTTTATCAGGCAAAGCAGTAGCATCTTCCCTTCTTATTAGTTAGAAGTTCCTTGGGTAAATTACCGGTATCACGTGACTTTTTTCAGCCTCGAACCCATATTTGGAATATCCTCTATTACTTGTCTCAGAAAATATGACGTCACAGCAGGATGGAACGACAAAAACCCCACAAAATTTATGTGATGTAGCTAGTGGATGACACTATATGTGATATAGACCGGGTGGCGGCAGCACAAACCATCACCTCATCGAGTTCAGTGCTGAAAATCTAGGACTAGAATTCGATTAACATAGACCCAATTTTAGTGGTTGACTGGTAGGTTTACCATCGTGTTTTCCTGCTCCCAACGGTATGCAAACATGAAAAAATAAGTGCAGGAAAACACAATGGTAAACCTACTAATCAGTCACTAAAATTGTGTCTGCAGGTAGTTTCCACCAAGATACAACTTGACGGACCAGTTGCATTTTAATATGGTAATCGAGTTTTAACTAATCCTAGATTTTCAGCCGTGAACTCGATGAGGTGGTGATTTGTGAAGCCTCCACCAGGTCTAGTTGCCGAAACGTCAATGAAGGCTTACTGTGGAGACACGAAAAGTTTTGGTTTCTGTTAGTCTGTTAGTCTGTCTGTTAATCTGTCTGTTCCGCTATAACTGCCGCAAAAAGCATCCGATCGGGTTGAAATTAACCGGGCATGTTGATGAGGTACTCGGACTCATAGATTAACATCCAAGATCGGACATTCCCATAGAGCGTAATGGTAATGCGATTGCGATCGTAGCGCCCTTAGTGACAATGGGGAAGAAACTCCCTATCTTTGTAGTATGCTTATTATTGAGTATCTACTTTATTGTGATCTTTCTTTTTTTAATGTTGCATGTTTACGTTTTCGATAGAATCTTACACCGATACATGAACATAGACTAGATATTCCATTTTATATATCTAATATCTATTCTATGTATGATATATGTTATTATATGTATTACACGGATATATGTTTGTTTTTGTTTTGTACATGATTAGTGAACGGTTTTAAGTGCAACGAATACTAGGTAAAAATTTCGTCTTGAATGCTATATATCAAAAGCAATGGTGTAACATAAAAATATACGAAATGTTGAACTCTACAAGTCTCAGAAAATTTCATAATTATTCCCCTTTGGCAGGAAAATTTTTATAGCCCGTGTTTTATAAATTTATGAAGTTTAACGTATTAAACAATCGTTACAATAATCTTTTAAAATTTATGCATTTTCACTTCCTTACAGATAAAATAAAAATATTGTTTTTAATGTAAATAAGGTACAATCAATTCAATAATGTTTATAATATTAACATATAAGAAATAATAATAATAATATTACAGATAGGGAAAAATTCCTTTCGACAAATTTTTAGAATTGTATAAATCTAAAAGTTAAAAATAAATAGAGGTACTGACATTACACTCCATAAAATTTTATTCGATATGAATAAATTGACACAATACCTGAATTTGATTTTTTACAATTTAATCTTATAAACTTACATATTTGCATTCTTAACAGAATTTTCTGGCGGCTTTCTTTTATATTATTAGTCTAATTATCATTTTGTAAGTTAAAAATGAACAATACAAGTACGGTAAAAAAAAAAAAAGCAGCTAAATAAATAAAGCAAGCGTGAATAGAATACGAGATAGAATATCGTCTGACACCTGTTTCGTTTTAGGAACGAATAGATATTCAAACCATAGAGGATAAACATATTTATTCAACATAGGTAAATTTCGGAGGTTTGTTAGTTCTTCCCCCTTGCCGATAGTGACGCTAGTACTGTTGCCATTACAGATTTTGCCGTAAATGTCCCATCTTGGTCCTTAACAACAGTGCAATGAAGAGTAAATGAAAAGAATTTCCGCCAATTAATGCCAAACGATTTTGTAAAATTTTTTTAGTACTCTGTCTAGTTTATATTTTCCGGACTGACCGAAACGGGATTTTGACACATCTATAGCTCGAGAACTATTTATGATAGAAACAAAAATTTTGTTCCTATGGAATGGGGCGTGCCACGTGACTCAGAAAACGAAAGTAAAGTGGAATCCGGTGAATAGGTTTTTAGTAAATGCGATTTTAAAAGTGTTGTTTTTTGCACTTTTTAAATTCTTGTTCCGACCAAATCTGTTGACAGGGCTACAGCAATGTGTAATTATCGGATATTTAGGCGCTTTACGGCATTTGAACTGTTTTTATGAGTACTTCAAACCTTTGAAAGTTTCATGTAAAAATATTAATTAGTTTTTGATTTATACCAGTTTAAAGTAATTTTCTCCTATATTTCAGCGTGGCGTACGTAATAATATCTGTACTTATATTTGCATGTGAGCTCAGCGTGGCTTACGTAATATGTATGTAAGGTCATTGTGCCTAAATGAGACGTGATTCCCCATAGTTTTGTCGCTTTTAGGGTATACAATGAAACCTCTCTGTGCGACCACCTCCATTAAGCGACCACCTCCCTTAACGACCATTTTTTCATGGAACGAAATTTATTCCCATAGGCTCAATACTAATTTTACCCCATTCAGAGGCCATCCCAGTAGAACTCCCTCCATGTGCGACCCATTTCATTGAAGAAAATAAAACAAATTCCGTTTTTTCCTGGTCGCTTGAAGAAGGTTTTATTAGAAAAATAATTCCGGAGCGCGCATTATTCACCAAACTTCTAAACTAAGTTTAGAATTATTTTTAATTCCAATACCATTTAAGTGTTTAAACACGCTTGTGCCTTTTTAGGCAATGAGTTTAACTCTGATGACAAATTAAGAATGACGGTCAATAAAATCCCCTGCCCTATTCTGTCAGGAAACTCTCAAAGAAATAGATAAATTAATGAAGTCGTCATTATTTGTTCCCGTCCAAGGAAAAAAAAAACCAATTATTTACTGAACTTTGAAAGGACTTGGTAATAAAAGTTATAAAAGATAAAATGGTAAAATCAAAGCAAATGTATTCATTTTTTAAACTCTGCAGTAGTTAATTTATCTAATTAACATTTGTTCTTATACTTAAATTTGCATATTTTTCCCTAATGCAATAAATACTAAAATTTATTTTTCACATTAGCAGGGCTTCCAAATGGTCCAACTGAATACCAATATTTTTTTTAGAAAAATTTTCTTTCTAGATTTTTCTTACAAACCGCCCCGAAATCACATTTGAAAGTTAATTCTAGCTCAAACCTACCCTAAAATTTTTTGTTATAATTTATTGGTATTCAGTTGGCGGACCATTTGGGAGCCCTGCTAATGTGAAAAATAAATTTTAGTAACATTAGTTGTTACCTTTTTTCAACAGTTAAAATCTAGATTTAAACATGAACTCCATTAAGAGAACGTGGTCTCTTTAGGGAGGTTTTACTGTATTTGGCATTTTGTTATATAAATATACATTTTATTAAGCAGCAAATTACTGAATACTGTAGCTATAGTTCAAAACTAACTTGTTTTGTATAAATTTAATAATTATCTGTAGTCACCACAATATACGATTGTCGGTCGCATTTAGGTAATTTTTGTCGCATTCACGGCAGTTAAAACCTGAATGAGATGTCCATAGTCCTAAATGTAATAATGCATTTTACACATGAGAATTCATGTGAAAAAGTTCATTTAACCCTTAACTGCTGTTGCAAAAAATTGCCACATAACAATTCAGAAAGGTTTGCGAAACCATTCGATTGAAAGATAAATAAAAGTCGCAATTAATCATAAAATACTGTTTTTGCACTAAACTGTTTGTAGAGTAATATTTCTAATAAAATCTTGCTTTTTGAAACATTCCAAACAATGGTACTTGGACTCCAAATGAAGCGAAATTTTACTGTATTGATAGTTAAACTGGAAATTACAAGTTAAACTGCGAAAATTAAAAAAAGCATCACTAACAGCAGTTGAGGGTTAATTGCAATTATTTTTTGGAATTACTGAACCATTAACTGCTGTGACAGAAACTGCCGCATAACTACTGCGTGTGTTCTCCGAAACCATTTAATGGAGGATATTCCATCTCCATTTTGATCACGTGGTCAAGGTAAACACTTCTAGCGTAAAGAAGCGAAGGCTCCATAGACGTGTAATGTAAATTCCCGTTAGCCAATGAAACAGTTAATGAGGCAAAGCAGTAGTATCTTCCCTTCTTATCAGTTATAAGTTCCTTGGGTAAATTACCGGTATCACATGACTTTTTTCAGCCTCGAACCCATATTTGGAGTATCCTCCATTAAAAGATGAATGAAAGGATCTATTAACTCGCAAGTACTGTTTCTGTACTAAACTACTACAAGATTATTATAATTAAACTTCAAATATTCAGAATGTCTAGCAATAGTTCTAGAGCTCGGAATGAAAGAAAATTTCACCAGTATTCATAGCTTAACTGGAAATTACAAGTTTAACTGTGAAAATTGAAAAATGTAGTGGTCTGAGAGATCGCTAACAGCAGTTAAGAGTTCATAAAGAGTTGAAATACATAAAATTGAAAGATAAATAACTTATTATTAAACTACTAAATAAATTTTATTTAATACTAATTTAAATCAAAAAACATTAACTGAGATGCATAATCTTAAATAAATTGTAATTAAACATAGCACATTTCAATATTCATACTTTGCAACAGATCCATCAAGTTTGAATTGTTTATCGCGGGCGGCGCAGCACCGTCCTGTTTGCCAATTTTACACTGCTAATATGCAAAAGCTCCGTGTTGTTATTTGAATGTTGCATATAATGCTTTGTTCCTAATATAAATAATTCACATCCCTCTTTCCCACAGAGCTATGGCTATAACTACAATTAAATGATCGTCGCGAAAACTTCGTTTAAAATTCGCGGAATTCGCACGTGAATATTAACCCATAATTTCTACACTAGTACAATTTGGGTTATTATGAAGTTATTAGGATAAAATCCTTGCTTAGTTAATTAATGAATCACCATATAGCTTATTGAACAACAGCATAAAATATTTCCGATTAGTTCGACAGATTTTATCATTTCTAAAAAATAAATGATTTCTTCTGAGATTTGTAAGGATCGATAAAATGGTTCTGAATTATTTTTTAAAAAGTCCAACATTATGTCTTACTAGATATATTACACTTTTGAAAAGTTTATAGCATCACTATTAAATTATTTCTTTACTTCTATCATTTTTCGTTTATCTTTTCTTTTCTGAATTAAAATGGAATACGTATAATGCAAATGAAATACCTTACAAAAAGAAGTGATACCTAATCAAAAACAACTCGTTGTAAATGATCCCGCCAAGCCACAAACCTAAAACGTCAGTCATAAAAAGAAGTGATATCACATAAAAAGAAGCGATATAGAAGTGCATACTACGAGTGCCGTGTAAAAATCTTTCACTATTCATAATGTTTCCAAAGGACTCGGAGTGAGGTACAGTATGTGAAAACTGCTTGGCGACCTGTAGGCATATATTTAATATATGCAGTACCTACATCAATTTCGAAAAATTGTGAAAGTCGAAAAAATTAATTTTAAATTCTCATTTTATAAGTCTTATAAATATTTGTAGGAGGAAGATCTGTAATAAATCAGAAAAATTTGTAAGGCAAGCAGAAAATAGTATGTAATTGTGGTTATCATCGATTTTTACAATTATACTTTTCAATATTTTAAACATAATGTTTAATTACATAAATACGTTTAATAATACACTGTTTCAAAATTAAAGGGGAAACTGGTAAAATGAATTCTGTTTATGACAGAATTATTTCTTAAACGTAAAATGTCATGTTTCCGACATAAGGAATATTATATAATACTATTGTAACAAAGCCTTACTAGAACAGATTTTTCCCCTGTCATGTGCAATTCCGTTAACGCAGGCTTTACTGCAATATATCTTAGTTTAGTTAACGTCTATTATTAGGTGCATTGTTAGTAATATTAATATGATCATTATTTTTTGTTATTATTTCACAAACTCAAAATGTTTATTAAATTTTTACTTAGAAAATCCTCCGCGTAAAAGTGGTCTTGTTCAAATGATGGTAAATAAAATCAACAAATCGATCGCATGATGTTAAATAAGAATGGGCATATAAGCGCCAAAAGCTTCAACTTTTGACAGTTTAATGGGATCAGTAATTAAAGAAGAAAATTGTTAAACAAATAGTAATATGTAAGTGCAGGAAGAACAAACATTATAAAAGCCTACAAGTCGCCAAGCAGTTTTCACATACTGTACCTCACTCCGAGTCCTTTGGAAACATTATGAGTAGTGAAAGATTTTTACACGGCACTCGTAGTATGCACTTCTATATCGCTTCTTTTTATGTGATATCACTTCTTTTTATGACTGACGTTTTAGGTTTGTGGCTTGGCGGGATCATTTACAACGAGTTGTTTTTGATTAGATAACATTTTCCTACAATAAAGTTAGGATCAACTGGTTAAGTTCAAAACAGACATTTCCATGTTTAATTTCTTGTCATTGAATTATGAACTTGTGCTGTAATAGATATTGGATAAAGATTTCACATAAGTGTCAATCGCATGAGCCGTTTATGTGATCCGCCGCGCTCCCCATTGGAGTTTTTGAGATAACCCAGATAGCATGAACATTAGCAGCAAGTTTGATTTTTTTTTTATATTATCTTGCCGTGACAAATTTGAATTGAGAAATTCGCAGCAAATCTCCCGCAAGGCATACCATCACCCACTTGCATGAGTAGTTTGTTGTGAAACTGATGCAAGACTGTCTTTAATTCACGAAAGTGACGAAACTCACTGCTGAGAGAATAGACAATCAGCACATACGCAGAAATTGCAGAAATTTTATTCGGTAGACACCGCTTTTTCTAAACGCTATACTTATTAAATACCAAAAAATGCTCGAAATGAAAAGTACAAATATTACCTAAACTTGTTTATGGTGATAAAACCGATTCATGCACCTTCTGACGGCGCTTTCGCATCAATAGACTTGATCAGGTCTCTGGATTCCTTCGAAGGGGTTAAACTTATAGTGTGAGATGGAAAGATTACTACTTTGCAGTATATTTGCAGTATTTTTGATTACTTGTTTGCCGTTAGTTTGCAATAAATTTGATATAGTATGAATTTAACTTGCACGACAAGTTAGCTGCAAGTTCAAAGTGTGGTGACTTCCGTGTTTGCGTTATCTTGGTGCAGTCTTGTTATGAACTTTCAGTCTTGTCATGCTGAGCTTCCTGCAACTTTTCAGGTTTTCAGAGCAAGACTGTTGCAAATTTTCTGCAAACTAAAAATGCTATGTGGGTATTTAACTTTAAGAAAAAGATCTTGCATTTTCAGCTACAGAAACTAGTAATGTAAGAAGCACACACATCAAATATAGTTCATGCTGGAAAAAGCAGTTTTGTTACAATTGTCTTATTCAGCCATAATTCTTTTGGGTTTCCATGTTTCATGTCTCGCCACTTTTGATACCATATTCTATCTAATAGTTGCTCCCGATATCTGGTCGTCTTTAAGGAAGTTAATAGTTTGTAATAAGTTTATTTGTGATGGATTAGCACGTTTTTTGGAAGTATTTGAATGTGTGAAAAATGGTTCATGGTGGTTTCTGTTTTTGTACTTCTCAGCCAATTTATTTTAGATGGTTCGAAAAAGTTTTAGAACATTCTCCAAGTTCAGCAGTAAGCTTCGGACGGGTCGGATTTATGCAGCTCTGGAAGGGACACTTAGGAGTTCCGTGGAAGGGGGTAGCGCCCTTCTAGACCATTAATAATCACAAAATTCCGAATCTTCCGATTGCACCCTTAAACAACTTGACAGGAGGATCAAGAATCTCATCTCTGTATATTTCAGCATTCACAGTTGCACTGGTAAAAATGTGTCGGTCACTGCGGCCATTCAAAAGGATATCCGTCCATACCATGATTCCACGACCTTTGTATCGATGCCTTTCACGGATGTTTGCAGCCTTATTGCGTGTGATTTTCTCCCTCCATATGGTAACACGTCTGTAGTAACTCTCTCAACAAAATCGGGATTCATCGGTAAAGAGAACTCGGCTCCAGTCCGTGGTACTCCAATGACGATGATCTCTGCGCCACTTTAACCGGGCGCATTTCGCTACCGGAGTTAGTGGAACACAAATCATGAGTTTCCTTGCATGCAGACTGTCACTCTCAGTAAACCAGGATAGTCAAGTTCTTATTGCTGCAGCAAACTCCCTGCAATCTGAACTGACGTCAATTGCCTATTTCTTTTAGCAATCGTTGGCAAATTACAGTCCTGAGAGCCTATTGTGGTGCGTTTTCTACCTTGACCTGGTTGTCTGTGGACATTATACCAGTGTCTTTAAACCGTTTCCAGATTCTTGACATGACGCTTTTGGCTATTTTTAAGTCTTTACAGACCCCTAAGAGTGTCTGTCCTGCTTCCATTCTCCCTATCACACGCAATTCCTCAAAATCGTCAAATGTCTTCTGGATGACATATTCCACCTACTGGAAGCGAAAGTTTTACCTAATTACACGTACAATCCTTAAAATTAGACTTCAAATTACCCGCGTGCGCTCCTTTTCGCACGTGAACCGAAAGAACGGGCTGAGGCTGAAAAATTTGTATATATTTCTGTAGTGAATTTTAATCCCATTGGACTACGTGATAACGTTGACATTGAGTTACCTTTCTGGAAGTTCCCTTAATAGAATTAACATAAAGCACCTTTTTATGGTTGTTCCTTTAATTTTTCTCGCCAGTGTATTTTGAAAGTGGTAACAAATAACCAGTCCAAAAATAAAGTTACTTTTATTAATTGCAGGCAGCAGATTTAAAGTAATTGTTAATATTGTCCGTTATAAAGTGAACAAAGATAAGGATCACGAAACTCAACCAATGTACCGTTATTGCGTTCGTATAAACTCGTTCTTTCTCATAAGTGTCGACAACAGAACCCCATCGAAGTCCAAGATAAAGAAATTTTACGTTTAATCTAGTTAGAGTAAATTTGTGTAAACGGAATAGCAGGTATACTTGCAAGTTATCCTTCCGTCTCGGGACATTAAAATGTTTTTGTTTATGAGAGGATTCCGTGTTTCCAGAAAACCTGCCAAGAAGGAATCACAATTGGAACAAGTTTCATTTCAGATAGGTTTCAAATGTTAGCAAGCACAAATATATAGTGTTGTTTTCATCGAACCTTGAATTGTTTTCCTTTGAGATAGGTCATCTTCACAGATTTTCCTGTAATAGATTTATGCTCTTCAGAGGTGGTGTTATAGCAGCGGTTTCCAACCTGGGGTAGCATACCCCTGGAGGTACGTGGCGGGTCTGCTGGGGGTATGTGAAAATAATATCGGTCATGGCGGAAGTCACAAAAATGTTAGGAGTATCAATGTAATTTGCATCGATTTATTATATGGTTGTGATAAGAAGATTACTAATGAAAAAAAGGCATGTTTACGTTATCTCCTTGAGCGGAGGGGGGGGGGAGGGGGGCGTGTTTATGAGAAATGGGGGTACTCCGAAAGGAAAAACCTAAGAAAGGGGTACGTGAAAGAAAAAAGTTTGGGAAGTGAGTACGTTTTAGCAGTTTTAAGGGATATTGTGAAAACGGAAAGTGTTTATAACGGAAACCTGCCTAAAACGGAAAAATTCATAGTCTCGAAGAAAGGCATACCTTTGAATTATACCTTCTAAGACGAATATCTCTCTAAAGCAGAATTTTTTATAGATCCTTTGTGATTCTGTCTTAGCAGTTTTTACTGTTATAAGTATCCACGATTCAGTAAACCAGGTCTACTTTCGGGGTGGGTGGGGGCGTGCGGACCCCCTGGACCCCCCCCCCCTTGGTTACGCCACTGATAAAATGTCCTTGGCCTCCATTATGCAGGGGATACCTCAAACTAAGATCCTCAAGTGTTTTATACGACAATCACATATACAGTCCACTCCCTCTAACAATCAACTCTGAAATCCGCAAACGCCTATAATCCGCAATATATTTCAGATTTAAACAAACAAGTATTTTTTTTTTAACTCTCCGCCTACTAGACGGTTCCAATGGACTCGTCAGGAAAAACGGAATTAGTTCAAATAAAAATAAAGTAAAATAACACTGAATGTGATAAAATTAAGAAATTGGTTTGTAAATTCGTATTTTTTTAATCTAAATTCATAAAAATCTAGAAACAGCTTAAAAGAATATCGAACAAAAACTAAGGAATTTTAACTGCAGTTAGATGTATTCTGGACTCTATTCTTGTGACGTTAAAGCCACATGCTTTGGGGAAACATTTCAGACGTCGTAGGCCTTAATTGTAGAACGACTCGTTTGGAAACATGTAGACTTTGATCGTAAAAGTTCACTTATCGGGTGAATTTATTCAGAAATTTTTAAGGCATTTCTGCATACAATAGAAGGAAATGTTTTGTTCACCTTGTAAATATCTATTAGACTGCTATATTCTGACCGCATTTCTTGGTTGGCATGGCTGTAAATAACGACCTTCAGAGTAGTGTGCCATCCAATCAAATCTCTTCATTTTCATGCCGAAACCACAGGAGTAAAAATATGTGAATGGGTGGACATACACATAGTCAACGCACCTATTGAATCATGAAATCCCAAGCGATTTCAGCTGCGACTGCAGTGAATAAACTCAACTTACTCCACTGTTATATATTATTAATGTTATCTGTATGGAGAAGGATGTAGTGCGGTTGTTGTCACTATATGCCTATCGCCTTCAGAACATATTCAGATCAATTAATGTTATTGCATCCACGATGAATTAATGTCTGGAAAAATCTATGGCCAGTTGTGCTGCTTATTGATAGCCAAACGGAAGGAGATTTATTTACTTGGATAGCTTCCCACGATGAAATCTTAGAGTCAGAAGAATTCAGAAGAAAGAAAGTCTGATGCATAAAAAGATAAAGTTGCTTTAGAAGAAGGGTAGCTCTTCATGAAAAAATATTAGTTTTTTAGAAAACAAACTTTTGTTAACAAATAAAGACAAGAAACCCTGACCGATAACATTTCAAGATTAAATTGCGGAACGTAAAAGGTTTTAAAGCAAACCATTACCACTGCTATGTTTGATACTTGAAATACATACTCTTAAACTTCGAGTTAAAATTGCTTCATTTTATTCAATGAGATATCACATATGCGGTTAAATAATAAACTTTTTCATACTGAAAGTATAGCTGGATTATTCGGTACATTTTTCCTTCGGCTACCAAACGCGAAGCCAGTCGATCGAACAGTTAAAAAATTACGAAGGTTTAAAGTTTGGAAAACGCAATCTTAAATTTCTTTTTAATCGTTTCAAAACAGATTGCAATTTGTACTGCATGTATTTTTAACGCATAACTCAAAAACTACTTGTTAGTATGAGCTGCAATTTTGGATTCACATAGCTGAAGCTTTTAAAAATCTATTCCTGCTAAAAATTTCATATATTCAAGTGCATAATTTTTTCGAAAATTGATTACGAAAATATACATATCTAAAAAGTGATTTTCGAAAAAAAAAAATATGAATTGTAACTTATAAATTTTTTGACAAAAATGGCTTTCTAGAAGCTTCAAGTATGTGAATCCAAAATTACAACTCATTCCGAGAAGTAGTTTTGAGTTATCCTTTAAAAAACTACACGCATTGCAAATCGCAATCAGTTTTGCAACCGATTGAAAATAAATTCAACGTTACCAGTTCCATACTTTAATCCCTTCGCGACGAGAGTCTTTTACAGAATTTGTAATCTTTTATCACCGGGTTTTCAAAACAGAAATTTTTGCCTAATTGAATCGGGAAAATGCCCCGATTAAAGAAGGCAAAATTTACAATAAAAAATAACTGGTGGGAATAATAAAGGATTCTGAGCACTTTATGCGGCACATGTACGTGTCACTCGTCCCAAGAGGTTAAAGCTTCACAATTCCTAAACTGTTTGACCAAATAATTTCCCATTTTGTTTCCAAAGGTAGAATGTGCCTAAAATTCCAAATATGTTTGTCGAAATTTTGTGTTCGTATTGAAAATTCTAGAGTTTGGTACGATTTCAGCATGAAGAAGATCCCCTAAACTTATTTTTTAAACATAAGTTGAAAGAAGATCTATTTCCGAATCGAAATGCTATTTTCGTTTTCCTTTGAGACAATTTGGTGATTAAATGTTATGGCGTGTATCGTTTTTTAAATACTGAATGCACAGTATTCTATAAGCCTATTCAAAATTAAGACAGAGACCAAGTAATACACGAAACAAAAATCTCGCATCAAGCATAGATTATGAAACACTTTCCGACGCTTCCAGAATTCTTTACCGAATATTCATTTTTTAATAAGGTAAAGAAACATAACATAGATTTTTAACATATAACATATTTGAAAACCAGATTTCAGCAATCACGGTCCATAGCCAGAAAAGTAGTCCAATTATTTTGTGCAGGCCTGTAGTTAATCTACAATTTGTACATATTATGCATAATATGCTAAAACTTAGTTTAGTAAGAAAATGCATGATAGATTGAAAATTCACCTTCAGTAATTTCTATCAGTATACAGAAACATACTTATATTCTTTTGTAAAGCCCTGTATATTACCAACAGAATTTTATATGCGTCACATATTAAGCTAAAATTTTATTCAGGCAATCCATGGTTAAAACTAATCAAATCATACTTCCAGGGATATCATCCTTAGGAGGTCATGTATCCAGTTCTTTGCGTAACTCCGTATATGAGTTTATGTATATTACAGAAACAGCTCTTAGTATACTAAATATAGTTCAATTTCAATGTGCATAAAAAATGCTGCCCTAGATTCCATTGCAAATGCTATTTGTATATATTTATATATCTTGTTCAAATTTTCAATCGTTAATAAAATACTCATTATTCATCCTATCAAGTTGAAATAAATTTTTTTAAACTTGTACTGGATGGCAATTGATGTTAATACAGTTTTTCAAATATTAATTAATTAATTAAATTTTAATTAATTAATTTTAGTTTTGCATGACAAACAAAATGGCGGCCATTGGTTATTGAAGATCAATGAAAGTATTTTCAATAAGGGGTTACCATAGGGGGGACCCTATTCTGCCGCCAAATACCGCCAAGTTTGTCGCCAACTTGGCGATATATCGCCAAATTTTGTGGCCAAAATGAGTCGCCAAAAGTGACGCCAACTTGGCGATATCTCTAATATTTCGCCAAATTCCCATAGAGTTCCATTGTAAACCTACTTGCTTATAGAAAATCAACAAATTGAGATATTTTAATGCAACAAAAACTAATATTAGCTTAAGGGATTATATTAAATTTTTCTTTGATGACCTAAGTAGGAATTGACTTTAAAAACAAAATTTTTATATTACTTGTTTTGTTAATCATTTTCGGAAAACTTACTTTAATCAATATAAAACACGTCTATTTCTTCCTTTATTACGTTAGGCATTAGCTGGAATTTGAAGTATCTGGGAAGGCTGATTTCCCTCTTTTAATACCGCCAGTGAGACAGTGTAATCTTATGTTAACAGCAGACATAAAAAACTTCCTAAATATTTTAGAAGATGAGAACTCGAGTTACTTAACAATATAAATAAGCATTAATGGGTACAAGATAGTTTAATCAAGAAACAATATTTCCACTGACAGTAAACTTAGAATCATCAATCGTATGCTAAAGACAAATAGTTTTTCAATCGCGTTGGAAGAGGGAGTGAAGATACCCCATAAGGTAAATTCCAGGTTCTGTTCAGTGCATTTCTTATAACCCAGCGGCAAAGATGTTGAAGGTTTGATGGTTCTAGATACCTGTTGGCAAGCTTTGGAACTATACTTCTTTCAGAAAGCCGTCGAATGAAGTCGTGGCCGTTCACAGATCCTGATAGAACGCCGTGTTCGAATTTCATTAACCAAAAATTAAAGACTCCCATTTGAATCTGAAATAAAATAAGAAAATATGCACAAAGCTTATAGTCAGAATCAAGTGAACCTAAACAGTGTATTGTGAATACATATCTTTCTTAAGGAAGGTAAGTGTTTTTCCCAATTTCCAAACCAGGGTTTCTTAAACTAGGGTCCACGGAATCCTTAGACATCGATGGATAGATTTTAGGATGTCTGTTGGCTTTGAATGCAGAAAATCAAGTCATTATGTGGATTTTAACAAGCGTCTTTTACAGAATTTTTTAACTTTTATCACCGGTTTTACAAAACAGTAATTTTTGCCTAATTGAATCGGGAAAATGCCCCGATTAAATAACGAAAAATTTTATAATAAAAAATAAATGGTGGGAATAACAAAGGATTTTGAGACCTTATGCGTCACGTATACGTGACGCTTGTCCCGAAGTGGTTAAATGAGATTTAGTTAAATTGTGTATCTCTTCTTTTGTAATATACAGTGAGCAAAAAAAGTATTTGCACGCAGACGATTTTTTGCATAAGTAACCATAGAAAGCAAATTTGATACTATTCTCTTAATTATTCATTTATTTAAAGATAAAAAGAAAATAAAAATAACTACTCATTTTCCTTAAACAGTAATATTACACATTTTAAAAAATAAATTAATATTTTCTCATACCTAAAAAGTATTTGCACAAGAAGCATTGACTGTTAAAAAAGGCATTAAATGTGAACATTATGCAAATGTTTAGCATATCAGTCCCGCAGTACATTAGCCCCGTACTTTAAAGTCACGTAATATATTAACTGGAGCAGGGATTCTGGGGAGTTTTTGTTCTAATGGCGCTGAAAACGTGTGAACTGTCTGTTGCTACCCGTGAGAAGATTATATTTCTTCACAATTCTGGATTAAGTTACCGAGGAATACGTAAAAAATTAAATGTAAACTTTTCTAGTATTCGTTATGTAATTAAGAAGAAAAAAGAAACTGGTTAGACAATAAATAAGCCGCGAACTGGTCGTCTAATAAAGCTAAATACCAGGCAAAGGAGAGCCATCATAAAAGAATCTTCAAAAAACTCTTTTCTAAGTGATCGAGAATTGGCTGTTGATGTCGCTTCAACGTCGAGAACAATAGTTACGCCACAATCAATTAGAAATATTCTTCATGATGCAAATATTCGAGGAAGAGCCCCTCGAAAAAAACCATTTATTAGTGAAACAAATAGAGTGAAAAGGCTTGAATTTGCAAAAGCTTATGTCAGCAAACCACTAGAGTTTTGGAAAACTGTTAATTTTTCCGATGAAAGCAAGTTCAATATTTTTGGCTCAGATGGTAAGAAAACTGTATGGCGAAAGCCAAATACTTCTCTTCAAATTAAAAACTTGAAACCAACTGTAAAACATGGCGGTGGTCATGTAATGATTTGGGATGCATGTCTTTTAACGGAGTTGGCGAAATGACCTTTATTGAAGGTAATATGAATGCTAAACAATATATTAATATATTGCGAGATCATTTATCTAATAGTGCTCTGAAATTAGAAATTCCTAATTCATATTATTTCCAACAGGATAACGATCCGAAACACACTGCATATATTAAGAGGTTATGGTTGCTTTATAATGTAAAAAATCAATTGAAAACGCCGCCACAATCACCAGACCTCAATCTGATTGAAAATTTATAGCATAGGAAAAAGAAAATTTCTAACAAATCAGAACTTAAGCAAGCTCTTAGGGAAGAATGGCTACAAATCAGCAGTGAAACATGTCACAAATTAATAGAATCAATGCCCAGACGATTATAAGCTGTAATTGAAGCAAAGGGCATGCATACATTAGCACTGTTTTTAACTTATAAATAATTCCTCTAGTTCTATTTTTATTGCTAGTGTGCAAATATTTTTTTGGCAGTACAAATGCTACTTTTTTATGTTTTCATATTTTAAATATAATTATTAAGTCAGATATTAAATATGTTTATTTGTTTTGTAAAAGTGTTGGTATTTTTAATTCTTAGTTGCTTTTTATTTATTTATACATATGCTACAACAAATTTACCTGGTGTGCAAATACTTTTTTTGCTCACTGTATGCTATGAATGAGAACAGTGTTAATTGCCTTTTTATCAAAATCAGAAACATTATATAGTATTTTAATGCAGTACGGTACTTGCTAAGAAATCGCATCCACTAAATAAAACACATTTGGATGTTGCAAGATATCCCATAAATCCATTCACACTTCATAAATTCATAAAACAAGTAAGAAAAATCATGCGTTAAGCATAGATTATGAAACACTTTCCAACACTTCCTGAATGCTTTATCAAAACTTCGTTATTTAGGGAAATAAGGTATATAACAGAACTAAGTAACCATTTTAGAAAACGCATAAAACATTTGAAAAACTGATTTCAGCAGTTACCATCCATAGCAAATATGTATTCAAATTCTTTTGAACAGCTCTGTATTTGATCTGTAGGTTGATATATATGCTATATAATGGGGAAATTTAGTTTAGCAAGAAAACGAATAACAGGTTGAAATTTCTTTTTCAGCAATTTATACTAATAGATGGAAACATACGTGTATACTTTTGTACAACCCTGTAGTTAACCTAGTACCTTTATTACACGCCACGATTTAGCTAAAGTTTAATTCAAAGTAAAACACTCTTAAAACTACCGGAATCACATTTTCTGAAATTATCATTTATAGACGGCCATGTATCCAATTCTTTGCGTAATCCTGTATATAATTTTATCTATGTTATACAAACATTTCTTAGTGAACAAAATGCAGTTCAGAGTAAAACTGCATAACTCATTTAAAAACCACCTTTAAGCAATTTACAATCATACAACTCTTACAACCATTACAAACTCTTTTGTGTAGCCCTGTATATGAATTACAGCATTTATACACACCGTATACAATGCATAAATACAGTGAAACATAAAAGCGCATAATATAATTAACTAGTTGGATGTACCAATCCCAAAACTTTCTTCTATCTCATAAATGTCAATACTTCAAAATTTGTTATCACTTTGCCAAAATTAAATGGCAATCTATGCTCATCATAAGGATTCTAAAAAGATGAAATTCCGTGCATTAGTTCTTGAGATATGACTATCGATGAAATAGTGTAAATCCAGCAAAATGCAGCATAGCAGCGGGTCATTATATTATATGTTATAGGGTCATTTACACCAGAACCTAATCATCCCCAACTTATGTCAACGTCTAACTGAATATGAAATTTGGGAAAAATTCGTGCATTAGTTCTTGAGATAGAGCTATTGCGCAAATCATGACAAAGGCAGCATAGCAGCGCCACCTGTTGAGCGATTTGCACCAACACATAATCAGCAGCAATATTAATCAAGGTATACTTGAATCTGAAGTTTGATGAAAATTCGTGCATTAGTTCTTGAGATAGAGATGTTGAGGATATCATTCTAAATGCTGCACAGTAGCGCCACCTATTGGGCGATTACACCAACACGTAGTCAGCATAATTTCATATCAAGGACTAACTAAATCCGAAGTTTGATGAAAATGTGCGTGTTAGTTCTTGAGAATAAGCTACTGCGAAAATAGTGTAAATCCTGCAAAATGCAGCATAGCAGCGCCACCTGTTGGGCGGTTTACACCAAAACGTAAACAGCACCAACGCATATCAAGGAGTAACTGAATCTGAAGTTTTATAAAAATCCGTGCAGTAGTTCTTGAGATAGAGCTATTGCGGAAATCCCGCAAAATGTAGCATAGCAGCGCCACCTGCTGGGCGATTTACACAAAAAATAATCAGACCCAATCTATATCAAGGACTACCTGAATATAAATTTTTATTAAAATCCGTGCATTAGTTCTTGAGACAGAGCGCCCACAAAATTTGTGTCGCATACAGACAGACGGACAGACAGACAGACATTTTGTAAAAACATGTTTTTTGGAATCTGTGACCCCTAAACCGTGTAAATCCGTCAAAAACCGGAAGTCGAAAATTTTCATGAATCCAATACTTTCTGCTTGTAAAGATAAAAGAAAGTAAAAATGCATTTTCAGCAATCATCGCTAACGTACAGTACTTCGGATAGAATATAGTATCTGAAATCTTTTGTGTGTCCCTGTAAATGCTATGCACTTCGTATTATACATGAAATAAGTTATAGTAAACCTCAGCGACGTATATCAATTTCAATATACATGAAATAATTTAACATAGTTAAAATACGCCGGAAAAAATTCCCTCCACCCGTATATCATTATGTAACGGAATTCTTTTGTGTGGCCCTGTAAATGAATAATATTTATTCTTTGCACTGCATATTCTACAGAATGCATATTTTAGTGCACTTGCTAAATGCATATCAATTTTATTATGTTTGAAAGCATTGAACATCATTAAAAATCATTTTAAACGATTTTTTCCCATAGGCCGTAATGTAACGGGAAACTTTTGACTGTCCCTGTAAATGAACTAAACATGCTACAAACTTCATTTGCAATAGGGTTCGTGCTATGGTAGAGGTCACTAACATCTAAAAATTTCAGAACGATCCGAGTATATTTACGGGAGTTAGAGCGCGTACAGACGGACAGGCGGCCAGACTGACAGACGGACATACAAACCGAATGCATAAACACTTTTCAACTTTGTTGGAAAGTGTTAAAAATTAACAAATTGCCATTTCGGAGGGGAGTGTGGTTTGCACCATATGACTTGTCAAAGTGTCAGATTTTTCGAGGCAAGAGAAAAAAAATTAAAAGAGTTCAAGAATGTTCTTAGAATTAATTTTTTTAAAGAAAATTCCGACTATTTTCTAAGTCTTATAGTTGTTACCGGCCAAACTCGATTTTAGGCCAAACTAGTTTATCATAACGAGCATAGGATAAACTAGTTTTTCCTAGGCCAAACTAGTTTATCCTAACGCCAATAGGATAAACTAGTTTTTCCTAGGCCAAACTAGTTTGGCCTAACGCTCATAGGATAAACTAGTTTAGCCTGCTATTCATTGGTCCGAACTAGTTTATCCTAGGCCGATCTAGTTTACCCTAGGTCAATTAAATTTGGCTTGATTTTATTGATTCCAAAGACTGCCTCGGCGCCAACCATCTAGTTTATCCGTGGCCAATCTAGTTTATCCTAGGCCAGTGAAAGTTGACGTGCTTCAATTGATCCCAACTACCGCACCGGCGCCAACCTTATGCAAAGTAGTATTGCCGTCACCCTATATCAGGGTTGGCGAACCTACGGCACGCGTGCCGGAATTGGCACGCAAAACAATTTCTCTGGCACGTGAAATTAAAAAAAATTTGATTTAAATTTGATAACTTCCTTTTTCCTGTCATGCTTTGTAATGTTTTAGACATGCGTTTTTCCTTTCTATATGAATTTAAAATCTTTATTTTTCAGATGAATAAAGTTAGATAGCCGCTGCAATAAAAGGGCAAATGGTGCCAACGTTGATATGTATATAAACAAAAATAACAAAACACGAACAAGGTATAAAGCATATTCCATCGAACGTACAACAGCAAAAATCTCACCAATACGTTATAAATACATTGTTTAAAACAACTTGGATAATTATAACTTAGATGTTTCATACTAAGTTAAAAATTACTAAAATAAAAATTAGCAATTTCTTTTGACTAATTACAGTACGTACTCAATAAATAAATCATATTTATGAATTAAAATTTCATTAATTTAATGGCCGATTCCATTATTAGAGAGAAACCGCATTTTGGTTTTGAATATTTCTTAATTATTAATGCATGAAAGCAAACTGATTTTATAAACAGTGTTTCGTATAAACGTAAGCACCCACCCTGGGAACCCGCTTTTGGCTTATGGTTAGGTGTAACCCCCAAGCCCAGGGCAGTTTCGTATAAACGTCGTACGCTGCACAAAAGTTTGGCACGTGACATTTGTTAATAAATATTGTTTGTGAATTTTTGGCACGCGCACGCAAAAATGTTCGCCGTGCCTGCCCCATATAATCTATTTTATTCGATGGGGAGTGGGATACTGTCCCCCTATCTTCCCCATTTCACCGCCGTCGTCAATTACAAAATATGTTCCATATGACAAATTGTGTGCTGGAGAACCAAAGAATGGGATGAGAGGTTATCATAAAATTTGGGAGAGGAAGAATTTAGAGGATTGATTAATAATGTACAGTATAACCTCGAAAATCCGACATCGTCGGACCGGGACTTCGCCGGATTTTTGAAAATTCCAGATTTCTGAAAGAATATCAAATGTACTTATGATATTCTTAATGGTGCATTTATTCATTATTATTTCAAAGCCAAGTGATACTTATGTGAGAAAAAAAAATAAATATAAAAAAAAAAAAAAAACATTGATTTTTTTCTATAGTATATAAATTCTAAATAAACAGTGAAATCAATTCTTGTGTAATTTTCTAAACATCGATGTCAATTTCATTTGCTTCAATTTTTGCCATTCTTTAACAAGTTTTTCTTGGACTTTATGAATGAACAATATTCATTTCGGAAATATAGTCTTGTTCCTTTAAAGCATATAGTCATTTTCTAGTCAAACACATACATTTTTCAAGTGACATCTTTTCTTCTGCCGGTTCCTCGTTCTCCTTCCTCTGAGCTGCTACTGCAGCATTATCGGCGGTTCTATTTAGCACAGATTGAGCAATATCAGTGTGCGTTAATTCATCTCTTTCGATCTCGAAATTTTCTATTCATAAACAATTGCTATTTTTCTTCGTCCTATAAGTTGAAGGATTAAAAAAAAGGGGGGAGGTGGCCTTCGTTGTCAGTTTTTTGAAGTTGCCGGATTTCTGAAAGCCAAATTATCGAGGTCACATTGTATTAGTATTTCACAGTATAAAATGAAACAACTAGACAAAATAAAAAGAATAAAAAGGGCAAAATAAAAAAGAAAAGACTTAAAAATTTTAAAGAATTTTAATTTTGTGTGCTGGGAGAGGGCAGGGGGCAGATTTTTATTGAATAAAAATTACAATGGCGATGATAAATGTGTACCGATATTAAAATGTTATCGTAATTCATTTAAATGCGCGCTTCAACTCGAACTTAATTTAATTGAAAATATTTTAAATGCGATTTATTTAATTGCAGTGTACAAATAAAATATATTATTTGCAATTGAATACAATTGAATTTTAATTAGTTACAGCTTGCTATTAACGTTTAATAGCTATTAAATCAAATGCACTTCATTAATCATTAGTAGTAATCATAATAATACTTTTCGAAGTTCAATTGTGTTATAAATAAAATCAATCAATTAATAGAATAATATTTATTATAAGAAAATTGTAACTTCTGTTGTTTGTGTTAAAAATAAGTTATGAAATTCCTTCAAACTTTAACAATCAGGGGAATTAAGAATTATAACCAGACTGGAAAAAAAAAGTAAAATTTCTTTAGTTTTTTTTTTTTTTTAATTATATGTATTTCGAAATTAAAAGCATTTAAACCTAAAAAAGCTCATTGTTTTAAGGTTGGTTGGTTGGTTGTGTTTATGTCGGCCAATTATCAACACGAGGGATATAGGCCCTATGGGGGGGAGTGCCCTTCGTGGGGGTCTTTCTAAGGGAACCTAACCCGTATTAACGCTTGGAAGTCCAAGGTTCGAAGAAAACCACGAAAACTCCGAACGATTAGGCCGACGGGCGCGATTGGGATCGAACCCAGCACCTCCCGTCTACCAGCTTCGAGAGCAGAACCTCTCGGCCACTGGTGGGGCCCATTGTTTTAAGGAAATGCATTAAATGTAAACCACCGTAAAGTAATAACATTTCCTCACTCTAATTCTCCTCCCGCCACTTGATAATATATCTGAAAGAACCCTCCCCCCTTCGCAGCAGCAATGGAATAGGTGGAAAAATAATAAATATATAAATTTTAATTCTGGAATAATAGCGATTTTTAAAAAAAAATGGGCCGGGCCAAATGTTACTGACATTTTTACTGAACAGACCAGAGATCCTGCCGGTCCAAATGATTTTCATATGAGCTGGGTTGGAAATTGGACTGAAAATTTCTGCCTGTGCAGACCTCAAGAAGAATGCAATCCAGTCCCGATTTAAGCCGGAAAAAAATTGAGTCCCGGTCCATCTCGGTCCGAACCTCTCAAAAAAAGTAATCCCTAAACCAAGCCCGGACCGAGTGTCGGGAAGGAAAATTGGGCGGACCCGTAAAAACTCTAACATGGAATAACCGAAACACTATCTCACAAAATTTTTTAAATTTAGACGCTAAACTTCTATTACATAAAAAAAGAGACGAAATTTTGGTGAACTTCGCTCCATAGATGTGTTTGAGTTGAGCGGATTCGTTTGAAAAAATTTGAATTTGAGCGTAAACTTGACTCATTTTTGAGAAATTGAATTTAAGTTTCAATATAGTTCAAATTTTTTTATTTAAATTTTTTTTGGTGCGCGTGTTCAACGCTAGTTGGCATCAATTAAAGTACGTCACATTGAATTGGGCAAAGATAGACCAGATTGGCCTAGGATAAACTAGAATGTTGGCGCTGAAGCGGTCTTTGGGATCAATAAAAACACGCCAAATTTAATTGGCTTAGGATAAACTAGATCGGCCTAGGATAAACTAGTTCAGACCAATTAATAGCAGGCTAAACTAATTTATCCTATGAGAATTAGGCCAAACTAGTTTGGCCTAGGGAAAACTAGTTTATCCTATGGGCGTCAGGATAAACAAGTTTGGCCTAGGAAAAACTAGTTTATCTTATGGGTGTTAGGATAAACTAGTTTGGCCTAGGTAAAACTAGTTTATCCAATGCGCGTTAGGATAAACTAGTTTGGCCTAGGCCAATCTAGTTTGACCTAAAATCGGGTTTAGCCGGTACCATAGTGCACACTTACAAGGAGAGGGCCAACCTTGTTAATCACAGATTTTGATTATTTTAATATATGTTGTAGGGTAGACACCCGTTAGTGTCAGGTTCAACGGATTTTATCCAATGCCCCTTAGTTCTTGAAAATCCAGGGGGTCTAATGTTAGTAGACAACTTAAATACTTACTTCACAGCAAAAATGACAGGTTAGTCGTAGCTCAGTTGGCATGGCGTTTGCCGGCTGATCCGAGGGCCCGGGTTCGATAATTGAATCCGCTACATTTGTTTTTCTCATTTTTTGTTTTAGAAATATAGTTATAATCATAATTTAATAATTTCAATTAAAAATTTTAACACCAAACATTAATTATAATGTTAACAAACTTAAATTTATCATTTCTTATTTGTAAACTATCATTTCTCATCCATTAAAGAGGTTTAAAAAGAAATTGGATCTATTATTGAATGATAAAAATTCCAAAATCGTGACAAATTCTGTTGTGGTGCCATCGTGGTGCCATCTAGTTATGATAAAAAAAAAAAGGAATATTCAAATAAAATAAAAGCAGAAAAAAGATAAAGGGGAAAGCAAAATAATTGAAAGCGCAAGCATACTTATTACAAATTTAAAAATCTTTAATATGCAAAAAATCGGTTGTAATTTAATTCTGATGCTAATTTTTAATATGATTATGCTTGTTACTTTAAAAACAGAATAATAGTATTATCACATTGACTTCCTTTGTTAAAGCAATGCGTAAATGATGTTTCTTTAAAATCACGAATTGACACAATTGCTCAATATCATTGCAACGATAAAGAATATATGAAATATATTTTAAAAGTGATTTTTTTAAAAAAAATAACAGTTTTATGATGTTTTATTACAACTATTCAGTTAAAAGTAAAAAATTAAATAGGTTAAAATTATAATTGATATACAATATTAAAAATTTTAATTGACAGTGAGATTATTAAGTTATACTTACAAGTAAATTTATAAAACAAAAAATGAGAAAAACAAATGTTGCGCATTCAGGTATCGAACCCGGGCCCGCCAATCAGCCGGTTAACACCATACCAACTGAGCTACGACTGACCTATCATTGTCGTAGCAAAGTAAGAATTTAAGTTGTGCACTAATATTAGACCCCCCCGGTTTCTCAAGAACTAAGGAGCATTGGATAAAATCCGTTGAACCTGACACTAAGGGCTACACCCTACAACATATATTAAAATAATCAAAATCTGTGATTAAAAAGGTTGGCCCTCTCCTTGTTAGACTTTTCACGAAGTTTGCCAATGAATTGCGGTTAACTCCGATAGGACAATTTGTTAATGTTTTATGAGTTTTTGAAATTTGAACGGGCTTATAGGACTCTTTGAACTTCTTTTCTTTTGCACGAAACCTTCCACTTTTTGACAAGCCTTATGATGTAAACTGCACTCCGATAAAGCAATTTGTTTTTTATGAATTTTTAAAATGTGAACTGACTTAAGGCATACCCTGTACTTGTTGAGTAACGTAAATTGTAACTCAAATTTAAGTTTTAGTGTCTTTTCACACGGAAATCTTGTAAGTAAACTAAGCTCACGAAATAAGGTCAAAATCTCTTTCATAGCAGTTGTAAATCTAAATAAACTTTATTAATTTATGTAAGAGGCTGTAGCTTTCTTTTGGTTGGTAAAGGGGTCCGCGAAAGAAAAAGAAAGCTTAAGAACCTTTGTATTTTACCTTCTGACAAGAAAAATCTTCAGGCTTAAAAAATCAAATTTGTAGGAAAATATACTATCGAAAGTATGCGTAAAATATTTAGCAGATGATGAAAAGGTTCAACTCGTCAAATCTAGGAGTCTGTTAAAAAAGAGAGTTGTCAGAAAGGAATCAGTATCGTCATTCGATATTGAAGCAAAACTGTTATTTGATGAAGAACTATAATTGAAAATGATCATTAATTTTGCTAAAGATTGCAAGATAAATTAGCCAAGTTTCTTACGTTTTTTGCATTAATATATTTTACAGTGATCTTTCAGTAACTCGGCAGAAAAGTTTTACATTATCTACTAATTATTGCAAGTATATCGCCTGTACTTTTCTGTTGTCAATTTATTTTTATACGTTGAAGACTTCTCTGATAATTCATCAGTTCTATTCAAGATGTACTCGAAGTAGTATATTTTAGTACTGTTTCTAGAAAAAAGGGAGTTCACTCGATAGGCGTCGACTACAAGGGAAGGGAGTAAAGGGGCACGTGCCTCGTCTAGAAATTGTCAGAATGCGTGTTCTCCCTTGCTATCTCTCGCCAGGCTCGGGGCTCTTCTCGATTTTCAAACTTTATGGGGGATTGCCCATTCCCAGGCTGGGTTATCTCCCTTGAAATTAGCCTTGAGAATAGTTGTCATTATGACATCAAAAATGTGTCAAGTAAACAGCCACAACCAGTTGTGTAGTCGTTAAAAAACCCCAGGAGTTATTACGTTATAAGGAAAGGGCAGCTGACGTCACTGTTGGTTGAATTACTGTTGGTCAGCAAGGAAAACCTGTTCATTCATTACGACTCCTACTATACACATGAACTCCGGGAATTTGATTGGTCTTTAACAGATTGATTCAACAGATCTATGATATGATTGGCCTACGTCGCCAAGTTGATTCCTGCAAGGATCGCTATGATAAGAATGTAGTGGTAGATTGGTTGACGGGCGTATTTGTTTGTAAACATGCCACTTCCTTATAGGGTAGTTTAAAAAAAAGCCGCCACAAAGAAACCATTGGGGGTCAAACAACCGTTGGAGAGCAATTGTGATTGCTAACTGAGAGGATTGTGGCCACGGTTGGAGGTCAACCGGGCAATTGTGATTGGTGGATGATAAGGTCATCAGCTGATTGTAACTTCCCTATAGGCAGAGGGTATACACCTGAGCGTATATGCCATAACTATAGAGGGTATGAGGAGTTATTCAGAAGGTATACAGCGTATAACACCGTATGCCCTCCACTACATTCCTGGCCACAACGGTAACAGAATGCTACTTCTTTATCACGTGATGACTCTCAAATGGCCGTCATTTGATGAATCCAATTTGAAGTCGACGAGGGCCTATCTTTTCGTCATTTATTACTCGTTATAAAATGGGATATATCTATCGACTCTACAGTGACTTGGATATGACCAATGTTCCAAGTCATGTCACACAACAAAATTTACAGTAGTATGAGTTTTGGCCACAGCCCATTCCTATTTTAATTATATTTTGGTCACCGTGCTTTTTGGGGAGAGAGGTGCGGTAAAAAACAATAACTCTCCTTTCCCTTCATGAGTGCTGTGTTTCCTGGAAAAATTTCCCAGAAGAAATAACAGTTCACTTAAAAAATAAGAGTCATAAGTCACAACTCATAAGCGAAATTTTGTTATTGAGACCTTATTAGGTACTAATAGTGTTCTGAATTATGCTTTTCTGATCAGCGTCTCTAATGCCCTATTACCGTGGCATACGTTATAAAGAAAGCATATTCATTTGCTTATAATGTGTGAAGTCAATCAGTAGAGGACGCTGTAATTTTCTACCAAACTTCTGACCCATCGTAAAACCGTGAACCAAAACTGAAGAATTATTCTGACCAATCCACTATCTGGGCATGGTATAAATGTAAATAAAGATCAGCTGATCCATTGGTAATATGGGCAGGATTTGTGATAAACCACGTTCTAAACACGGCTACATTTTTTGCGCGGTTTTCGGCGAAGGGAATTCGCCGTCTATTACTAGCACTAGCGAAAAAATCGGAGGTGCAGCATTTAAAAGCAATGGAAGCAACCCGGGATATTTTTACCCGCGTCATATTTTTACAACCAATTTTAGCATTGCTTATTTTGGTACATGTAATAGATTAAATGGTACAAATAACGAAACTGCCAGTGAACTGGCTTAACAGTGCAGGGAGAGTTTGGCATAGCGACATCGCACAGTCTACTGCATAGTGAAATGAATGGCATTCCGATTCGGGGGCAGTCGTCAGTAATCATAATATCATTCATTTCACATTATATCAAACACAGTCACGCTAAAAGTGGTTGAAAAAGTGTGACGCTGCCTCCCGTACTATAAGCATCAGAGGAACTACAGCGGATGAACGAGCCCAGTTTGAATCGTTCCGTTGTGGGAACAGGAATACAACTGAGTTTTTAACAAACTACCAACATTAATAACTACGAATCGACAACACTTTTCAGAAAAGGAATTGTTTTATATTACCCAAATAAATTTGTGAGATTATTATAATTTGTGTTATATATTTCTTCTTTTTTTTGTGTTGTGAATTTGTATGCGCTTTATCCGGTATTGATAGATATTTGTTTTGTAACAATGTTCAAACTTGCGCTATACATAAATTATCTGCTCTGTTCCTTGATGAAAGCTACTATGCCTCTGTACAATCTCAGTATACGGTAACGTGTTTTGTTCATTCCTGGCTCTCCGTACATAAGCCAGTTAATGACTTATTTTTGAAGTTGAACCGACTTATGATAAGTTTTGTTTTAATTCATTCGCGGGCTGGTTTTTTTTAAAACGTTCCTGGTTTTCGGCGGTCGACTCTGTGATTTCTTTTCTTCCTTATGCAGCCGTCTATTTTCGAAATAGAAATGAATTCAATTGATAATATTGGTGTCAGGTATCTATTCGCGTTAATTTAATATAAATATCATGGTCAAATATAATCGAGTGTTTTAATTTGTGGTTCACTGAACTTATCTATAAATTATATCTACCTTTAACGGCACAAACAAAATGCTATAACATATAAAAAACATAAAGAAGGTGTGGCACCGTGGAACGATGCAATACTTCACAGAAATCTACATATCAACAAAAAATCACTTCTTTTCAATTCAGAACTATTCAAATGACGCATGCGCTGGTTAAATAGGTGTTTTACGAATTATCTGGAACGCTTATATTATAGAACCCATTTCACAGGAGAACTTATATAGTTTCAAAAATATAATTTAGTTTGTAGGTTGTCTCCCATATTATTTTTACTATCAACCGCCATTTCTCTTGACTGTTATAACTTCGGTCACATGATATGTTTTACAATTGTAGTACGTAGGGACGACGAACATGTTGAAGAAGAAATGGTTGGGACTATTATTTAACAGAGTGCAAATGGTGCTATTCGCTAGAATTTTTTATTGCAATAATATGTTACTAAAGATGGCATATACTTGAGTATTATGATGAATGTGTAATCGTTTCACAATAAAAGTGCGAGATGAATTGTTGCCAGACTGGGGAAATAGTCGATTCAAAATACCTACCACTATTTAAGAATAGAAATATTTATGTTATGACAGGCATTCCTTGATTAAATAAAGCAAAGATTATTAGCCCAAAAAAGTGTTAGATATTTTGAATAAAAAAATTTCCCAATCTGTAAACGCCAGTGAAATAGTGTATGACTTCAAAATTCGAATTAAGTTCCGAATCTTGCTGGAATTTGCATTTGTAACGGGAATGCTCTATACATAACACTTTGTGAAATAACTTTTGCGATAGCATATTTGCGGTTGCTTTAAAATGCAAACGAAAAATACATGTTGACGCAGATAGCTGCTATTTTAAAAGCAAAATATACCGAGATAACCTTATTTTATCTTTTGTTTAGCAGTAGAGAGCTGTTTATTTTTTCAGTGTAAACTCTTTAATTTACAATTTCAGTTTTTAAGTTACTAAGAGAGTGCGAACGAGAGATATTTACCAGAATATCTTTATAAAGAAATAGGGTAATAAAGTTTGATTGACCGATCGATAGGTCGAGAGGGTTTTGAATAAAAACAAACATGACGATAACTTGAAGTTTCCATTATTGCCAAGCTGGCATGTGAAAGCTGTAGTTGAAAAATATTTTTTTAAAGGCGAATTCTTCGAACCGAATACCATAGTTTTGACAAAAACGACTTCGAATCTCAGCATGCATTTTGTGCATATAACGCTGCTATTCTCTTATGAAGATAATTGTGCGTATAATTTAGTCTGTAATAATAATCACTTTAAACAAAAAATAATTACCTGTGGAATAACTCTCAAAATAATACATAAACAATCTGCAGTTCGGCGGATCGTTTCGCTCATAGTAGAAGTTACAAGAGAATGATCATCCTCGTGTTGTGCTGGATCTTCACCCAGAGAGTTCCACAGGATTCTCAGTAGATGACGTAGCAGCATAGGGAGATTCCATTCGCCTGACAGTCTGCCTTCAGCGGCATCAACATTGGCCCCAAATCGAAGAAGGTGCAACAATGTATTGGGCTTTAGGTATATAACTGCTAAATATACCGGTGGTACACCCAACGGTAATCGTAGGCAAAAGTCCTGAAAACGAACGCCATTGAACAGTAGCTTTGCCTTACATGCGTGATGAAGGAAGAAGATCGTAGTAGAATCCTCCCTCTGAAATATATGATTTCATTTGATTTGGAAAAAATGTTAAAAAACATAAAAGCGTACTTTTCCGTTGTACCAACACAATGCCAAAATATATGCTAATGAGCCATTTATTTCAAACATGACCACAGAAACCTGCAAAGGATTTTATTTTGCAAACTGTGAAGAGATACTTCATTAATTAACGCCCTAAATGTGAAAAAAAATTTTCGAAACAGGGATCAAAGTTTCACTTTATTAAACTTTGGAGTTGAAGATCAAATAACCCTATTGATGTCAAGGCCTAGAAATTGACGGCCTTTTATTTAAATATATTTGTGCTAATCATTGTGTTCACTGTTTACTGGCAGTCCTTATTAAAAAGAAGATTAAATGTTTAGCCCAATGCAAAAAGACCTTTACGTATTATTTATTTGTTCTTTTGTTTTAAGTATATGTTTGTTTGATATAAGGAACTAGTTCATGAAAAAGTCTGTAATTTTTAAACATTATATTTTAAATAATCACTTTCGCACCAATAATCTTTTTTTTTTTCAAATGTTTCTTTTAGCGCCGGATATTACGCTTGGCGACAGTAGCGTAGCAATTAAAAAATTATGGGGGGGGGGGGGGGGCTCAAATAATTTCTAACTCAGTATGCTCAAAATAACTGTGAAACTGAGAAAATAAATTAATGATTAAGCGTCTCATTAATAACTAATTTTGTAGATTAATTAATAATTAATTTATTTATAATTAAACATTTATATGCGCATTATTTCAGAGTAACCATTAAGAAATAAATTAAATTTTGTAATTTGTGTGAAATATGACAGCAGAGTACGAGAGAAATATTTCATTATTAGTACTTAAACTAGAAAACAGGAATTCTGCTTTTTCAGAATTTAGTGTCGCCCCCGACATTTCCATTACTTCATTTTCTTCTGATGGACTGGTGGTTTCTATTATTATGAAACAGCCGTTATAAATGAAGCGTTTAGGTGAAGATGAAAGAGCAGTCGTACAAAGTTAGAACTCTGATTTTCTGGTCAGAATGGGGAAAAAATGGCCATAATTTTTTTTTGAAAAGAAAAAAAATTATGGCCATTTTTTTCCCCATTCTGACCAGAAAATCAGAGTTCTAACTTTTTACGACAGCTCTTTCATCTTCACCTAAACGCTTCATTTATAATGACAGTTTCATAATAATAGAAGCCACCAGTCCATCAGAAGAAAATAACTCGGTTAAGCGGGACTCGGATAATCGGGACTCTACTGTAGTGCAAAACATATTTCAATTTTAAGACTTAAAGCACACGGTTTTATTTTATGTAAAATGACGTCATTTGCATTAATATAGATACTTAAAATTAAATATAGTTTATAATAGCTCCATGTTTTATCATAAATCATTCATTTATATTTCTTCAAAACAGCACGTATTTTTATTGCGTTTTTTCAGTTTTTATGGGGAAATGGCAACAAAAAGATATAATTGCTATTTTTCAACTATTTTTCCTTTACTTTCTACAGAAATGGAGTACTTGAGTTGCCAAAATGAAACAAATGTCGCTAAAAACCACAAAAAAATTAATATTTCAAAAATAAATGGAGATGCAGTTTTCAAACAAATTGCATTAAAAAGTACTTTTTTTCCCAATACGACGGTATAAACATTGAAAATGTGCGATGCTTAGAAGTTTTAAAAAATGCTGTAGACTACTTAATCGCACAATGAAACATCGGCTTTTGTTTTACGGATGGCTTATACAAGGTAGCGTTATTTATTGGAGACGACACAAAATAAGATGGGGGAAAGAAATAGCATACCGGGGGCTAAAAAATGCACTTATAAATTTTGACATCATAAGACAAAATAAGTGCACTTCGCTGAAACGCGATAGCTTTCAAAATGGATTAAACATCTACTTGTATTTCCTGATGGATGCTAGTCATCAATGCAATATTCCAGACAGGCGTGAATTAAACATAGTGTTCCTAATATACATTTGGAATTGTCTCAGTGTAGAGAATGTTCTTCTCGGATTGGATCTTGAGACTTTATAGAACTTTCAACAATTTCTTGATGTTGGGGGTGAACAGCAGGGTTGCAGTCGTAAAAAAAAAAAAAAAAAAAAAAAAAAAAAAAAAAAACAGAGGTTATACGCTAAATTTATGAACGTCATCGTCATGACTATAGTATACGCCATAGCTTTATTTGAGAAACAGATGATATACGGAGCTTCGTTAAAAAAATCCAGAAGGTATACAGCGTATACCTCCGTATACCCTCCACTACACCCCTGATAAACAGCCGTATTACAACTTAATAATGAATCTATTGCAGCGCATCGTATTTCTTCTTTGTCTGATGATAACTATAATCCGACAAAAAAAAAAAAAAAAAAAAAAAAAATCCCTGTCGGTTTGAGCCTACAGGTGGAGGTAGATTTCGAAGTTAAATACTAAATTCACCAACAAAACTTAAATCAAGATTAGAGATAAACCCAGTTCCTTCACTAAGAATGAGCTCTAGGGAGCTAAACATTTTGTGGAAATTCTAATATACACGAATACACTCACGCATGTATATGGAATAGGTTTAAAAAATAGCTAAAACAAATTCAGAGAACCTCAAAGTGTTAAAATATGTTAATATTGCCATAGTCGGGTTTTTATCATGTTTTAATACGTTTCTTCAAACTCACATGACGTTACATATTCGCCTGCTGAGGTCCATTTTATTTCCGATATGACGCAATATTTTGTTTTTGTTTTTAACTCGTCAAACTATTTATTTCATTTTGAGTTTTCATGCGGAAATCTTGCTCTAGAAAACTTATGACGTAATATTCAATTTGTTTTCACTTCGTCAAACTATTTATTTAATTTAACTTTTTACGTGAAAATCTTGCAATAGGAAAGCAATTGTTGTGGTGAGAATTTTATTGCTTTTTTTTTAATTGTTGGCAACTGCTATAAAGAAAAATATTTATTTTTTCCTGTCATTGTTGTATAAGAGCTGGTTTTATCAGAATCATGTTAAGACGGTATTCAAAATTTTGCACCTTCCCCATTTCCATTCCCTTGGACCGATTTTGCCCATTTTCAATCCCCGCTGAGATATTAGCCATCTCAAAGTTGTAGGCGAGTTTGAAGACGATCGTGCATAATTGCGACGTTTTTTCGTGCGGACAAAATTTAGTACATACATACATACATATATATATGTATAAACTTTTTAGGTGGGGGTGCTTTTGGGTTCCTGGGCTCCTATAATGAAAAGTTATGAAGGAATTTTTCAAAAGTCGCTCCATGGTAACAACTGCAATAGGTAGTATTTCTTACGAAATTGACCTAAAAAAAAGATTTGCAATGGGAGGGAGGGGGTAGTCTTGGGCCCTCTGAGCACGCCCCTGCTTGGCTACAATGGTGTTGGTATAGCGGAAAAGTAGACATAAAATTTTTGCAAATAGAGCCGATAATAATTTTAGTAAGATATTCGTCCATTCACACACATTCCGTTAACCATTTTTATTTGTTTTAAAATTTGGATGTTCATTTCAAAAATTTATTGACTATATTAAACAAACAAGTATAATTTGTAAAAAAAAACTAGTTGGATGTGCCAATCCCAAAACTTTCTTCTATCTTATACATCTTAATATTTCAAAATCTAGTTACACATGTTAATACTTCAATATTATTAGTTCAATACTATACCAACTTTGATTTTCATCTAAAATATCTGCTCAAGTCAATTAAACGGACTAAAAACGAGTTAATCTATATCATGATATTTGTTAAAATTATTAATTTTTCCTTATTCTGTCGTTATCAGCTGTTTGCGAATAGCCGGCATAGCAGGAAGCGAGTTCCCGCCGCTGCATGAGCCGCCGATGCACAATAGAACTACGAAAAATCAAGAAAAGTATACAAAAATCGCTAGCACGGAGCCCCTTTACCGCGCAATATTTCCAAATTCAAGGAGAACTTGTTGGCCAAAGCCAAAAACAAGCACAAACATTTTGGTTCAATTGTATGCATAATTTTATACGCTGTTCGATGGTACAATAATGAAAATGGCAAAGAGATCGGAATTATAGCGCCCCCTTCTTTCGGAATTTTTTCAAGTTCAGGGAGGACTTGTTTGCCATAGCCAGAAACATGCACAAAAAATTTGGTTCAATTCTATGCATAACTTCGTACACTTTTCGATGGTACAATAATGAAAATGGTACAGACATCGCAATTATAGTGCCCCCTTCCGGCAGAATTTTTCCAAATTCAGGGAGGAGCTTCGTGACATGACCAAAAATAAACACATAAAATTTGGTTCAATTCTATGCATAACTTCATGCAGTTTTCGGCGGTACAGTATTCAAAAGGCAAAAAAATTGTACAAAAATCGCTATTACAGCGCCCTCTACTGGCGATTTTTTTACAAATTAAGGGAGGACCTCCTTGCCATAGCCAAGAAATTAAAATTTTTTTTGGTTCAATTCTATGCATAACTTCATACACTTATCGATGGTGCAATATTCAAAATCGCACAAAAATCGCTATTACAGTGCCCCCTAACGGCGAATTTTTTTGCAAATTCATGGAGGACCTGCTTGCCATATCCAAAAACTTAAAATAAAAATTTGGTTTAATTCTATGCATAACTTCATACACTTTTGGACGGTACAATATTCAAAATCGCACAAAAATCGCTATTACAGCGCCCCCTACCGGCGAATTTTTTCCAAATTCAGGGAGGACCTGCTTGCCATAGCCAAAAACTTAAAATAATAATTTGGTTCAACTCTATGCATAACTTCATACACTTTTCGACGGTACAATATTCAAAATCGCACAAAAACCGCATTTACAGCGCCCCCTACCGGCGAATTTTTTCCGAATTCAGGGAGGACCTGCTTGTCATATCTAAAAACTTAAACTAAAAATTTGGTTCAATTCTATGCATAACTCCATACACTTTTGGATGGTACAATATTCAAAATCGCACAAAAATTGTTATATCAGCGCCCCCTACCGGCGAATTTTTTCCAAATTCCGGGAGGACCTGCTTGCCATAGCCACAAACATATAATAAAATTTTGGCTTAATTCTATACAAAACTTCATACACTTTTTGATGGTACAATGGCGACAGACAGACGGACAGACGGACAGACGGACAGACGGACAGACGGACAGACGGACGGACGGACAGACGGACAGACGGACACACAGACAGACAGACATTTTCTATAAACATGTTTTTTGGAATCTCTGACCCCTAAAACATGCAAATCCGTCGAAAACCGGAAGTCGAAAAAAATTTCGATTACAATACTTTCTTCTATTGAAGATAGAAGAAAGTAATAATGGAAAACAGGATTTCATTTACTTCGATTTTCAACTCATTTTTATCTCTTATTTGAACATAAAATGTCGAATATTGACCATTTGCAATTACACATAATGAACATTATGATATGTATTTTACTGTGTTTTGCATATTCAGCTACAATTGCATTGTATTAAGGCCACGTCCTGCACACTTTCGCTTCTCACATTAATATCCACTTCTTGGATCATACATTGCTAAATATCAATTACAACACTGAGACACATATATTACAATTAAGGTGACACCGTTCCTGAATTTCGGAGACGGAGCTACCATTTATAATCATCACCATCAGCTTCTTAATTAAAAAACGTATTAACTTTTTAAAAGTTGATACATTTATGAAGTTAGAAAAAAATGTAAACCTGAAAATGTTGTACATATTAAAATTTTAAGCTGAAGAGTTAAGATTTTGAAGTTTATAGTCATTTTAGTTACATTACAAATTGCAATCTTAATTGTTCAATTATTCAATTTTGTAAATGACAATGTGTTTTCATCTATTGATACGTCTCTGTTTTAAAAAATATGTGTGACCTTTTAAAAGAAAATAATTATTGTGGACTACTCTCTATTCTAAAAAAAAGTAACTTACGCTGTCACCGCCGCCACCGGTTTTGAATTTTTTGTGACCGGAGGTCTTTCTCCGTTAATATTAAGAAAAATATTGCATACAAAAATATGAAAATCGGCGGTATTATAGAGAAATGTTTGATAAACACGCTGATGAAGACAGTTTTCAAATCGAAGAATTATTTTAAGAGATATTTAATGATAAATTTGGAGAAAGTCGTTCCATTAAAAAAGATTTATAGGAGAAAAACTATACATCGGAATTTAATCATTTTTAGATAATTTTATACGTTATAATTTCCCGGTGAGCAGAATGCATTTATTTATTAAATTTGACTCATTTTTTGAGCTTTTATTTCTATTCTAAATTCAAATTTTCAGCATTTCGAGAGATATTATTTATTTTAGAAAATTGTACTAATTTAACCTGTTGCCAACTGTATTAAACAGCGCAAACAATAATGTTTGCTTCAAATTAAAAATTTATTTATACGTGACTATTATAAACAGAAAAAAAACTTTCTAATTAGAATTAAATAATTACGTATGAAAAGCAGGAATTTATTGAAAATTACTTCATAAAAACTATATTTACACGTGAATTTTAACAGAGAAAGGATATGGTAAACTAATAAATTCATTAGCATGCGTTAGAAGTCTTAAATAGGAGAAATTACACCACATTACGTCACATTACACTTATTACGTAAAATGAACAAAAAATAATATTGCAAAACAGTTTAAATTCAAAAATTGCGCGAGACATTTATTTGATATTTCGAGATGAACTTTTCAACTATTTTTGTTGGGACAGCGCAAATAATATTTCATTTCTAACAAAAGTATTTTCACGTGAATATTAAAAAGAGAAATAAAAGTTTGGTGAAAATTGCGTGAGATTAAAAACGATACATTTAAAATGTCTTTCATTTATTTATTTATTGAACAACAAACATACTATTGCAGCGCATCGTATTTCTTCTTTGTCTGATAATAACTATAATCCGACAAAAAAAAAAAAAAAAAAAAAAAAAAATCCCTGCCGGTTCGGGCCTACAGGTGGAGATAGATTTCGAAGTTAAATACTAAATTCACCAACAAAACTTAAATCAAGATTAGAGATAAACCCAGTTCCTTCACCAAGAATGAGCTCTAGGGAGCTAAACATTTTGTGGAAATTCTAATATACACGAATACACTCACGCATGTATATGGAATATGTTTAAAAAATAGCTAAAACAAATTCAGAGAACCTCAAAGTGTTAAAATATGTTAATATTTCCATAGTCGGGTTTTTATCATGTTTTAATACGTTTCTTCAAACTCACATGACGTTACATATTCACCTGCTGAGGTCCATTTTATTTCCAATATGACGCAATATTTTGTTTTTGTTTTTAATTCGTCAAACTATTTATTTCATTTTGAGTTTTCATGCGGAAATCTTGCTCTAGAAAACTTATGACGTAATATTCAATTTGTTTTCACTTCGTCAAACTATTTATTTAATTTAACTTTTTACGTGAAAATCTTGCAATAGAAAAGCAATTGTTGTGGTGAGAATTTTATTGCTTTTTTTTAATTGTTGGCAACTGCTATAACGAAAAATATTTATTTTTTCCTGTCATTGTTGTATAAGAGCTGGTTTTACCAGAATCATGTTAAGACGGTATTCAAAATTTTGCACCTTCCCCATTTCCATTCCCTTGGACCGATTTTGCCCATTTTCAATCCCCGCTGAGATATTAGACATCTCAAAGTTGTAGGCGAGTTTGAAGACGATCGTGCATAATTGCGACGTTTATCGTGCGGACAAAATTTAGTACATACATACATACATTGTATATATATGTATAAACTTTTTAGGTGGGGGTAGTTTTGGGTTCCTGGGGTCCTATAATGAAAAGTTATGAAGGAATTTTTCAAAAGTCGCTCCATGGTAACAACTGCAATAGGTAGTATTTCTTACGAAATCGACCTAAAAAAGTCCTTCCGGCCAGTGCCGGGAGGAAGAGGTAGCTTTCATTTTCCTTATTTTAAAAAAGCCAACTTATATCATTCAAACACACGAAGCTCAATTTAGTGGAAACCGAATATAGGAGATACAATATTAATTTTTATCAATACTAAATCATTATGAATGAGAATTTCGCGAAATTAGTCAGCTTTATTCAAGCTGCTTTTATTTAAACTAACTTATATTTGGCTGCCAAATTCGGCGATTTCTTAAAGTTCCTGCCATTTTAAGACAACATGGTGGATGAGGCTAATCTGTGAACTTGGTCGAGACCTTAGTAATGGCTGTGCACATGCTCACTCACATCGGAATCGGTTGATATATACGAGTGCTGTGGCAGGCAAAAAATAAGTTTTTGAAAATGTCACCCACATTAGAAATTGAAACTGCTATATCTGAGCCATTTTTTAAGATAAAGACAAACAAAAAATGCTCGTGAATGCTTATATCAAGGTCAAATACTTATGAAAGAAACCTTTTTCAATTTCTATTTTTTTTTTTTTTTTTTTTTTGCACCTCACTTTAAATATATATATTTTTTAATTTAATGGCCGCCATTTTGAAACAAGATGGCTGATGAAGCTGGCCAGCGAAGTTGGTTGAGATATTGATGTATACTATCCACATGCCTTCTTCCATCGAAATAGGCGAATACTTGTGTTATCGCGTGACAAATACAAGATCGTTTCAAAGTGTTAGCCATGCTAGAAATTTAAAGTGCTATAATTCAATATTTTTTAAGATATAAACAAAAGAACAAATTTTCAGAAACAAAAACTGCTCCAGAATCTTTGTATCAAGACCAAACACACAAAATTTTTTTTTTTTTTTCATTTTCCAATTTTTAGGTAGCTTTCATTACAAAAAGCTACCTATTGCAGCCGTTCGGAGGAAAGCGATTTCAAAAAATTTTGGTATATTTTCATCGATCATGACCCCCAGACCCCGAAACCACCCTCCGTTCAAAATTGATATATATATATATATATATATATATATATATCCTTATATATATATATATATATATATATATCTGACCTATGTCACACTGTAACTCTCGTATTTATGATCCGATTTCGATGTAATTCGGTGTGTACATAGTACATATCAATGTCTCGACCGAGTTCGTTGGCCAGCTTCATCCGCCATTTTGTTTCAAAATGGCGGCCATTTAAAATTTTTAAAAAAATTTAAAATTCGAAATGTGGTACCAAAAAATTGAAAATGGAAAAATATTTTTATCTTATGTATTTGACCTTTATACAAAGATTCCGGAGTAGTTTTTGTTTCGTTTATATCTTTAAAAATGGCTGAGTTATAGCATTTTGAATTTCTAGCATGGCTGACATTTTGAAACGTCCTGAAATTTGTCACGCGATAAAAGGCGTATTTATTACCGATTTGGATGTAACTTCGTTTATACATAGTAAATACCAATGTCTCGACCGAGTTCGTTGGCCAGCTTCATCCGCCATTTTGTTTCAAAATGGCGGCCATTTAAAATTTTTAAAAAAATTTAAAATTTGTAATGTGGTACCAAAAAATTGAAAATTGAAAAACTATTTTTTCCTTATGTGTTTGACCTTGATAAAAAGATCCGGGAGCAGTTTTTGTTTCGTCTATATCTTAAAAAATGGCTGAGTTATAGCATTTTGAATTTCTAGCGTGGCTGACATTTTGAAACGTCCTGATTTTGTCACGTGATAACAGGCGTATTTATGAACCGATTTGGATGTACCTTGGTGTGCACATAGTACATACAAATATCTCGACCGAGTTCGTTGGCCAGCTTCATCCGCCATCTTGTTTCAAAATGGCGGCCATTTAAAACAATTTAAAAAATTTTTAAAATTTTAAATTTAAAATGAGATACCAAAAATTGGAAAATGAAAAAGATTTTTTTCGTATGTGTTTGACCTTAATACAAAGATTCCGGAACAGTTTTTGTTTCGTCTATATCTAAAAAAATGGCTGAGTTATAGCATTTTGAATTTCTATTGTGGCTGACATTTTAAAACTACCTGATTTTTGTCACGCGATAACAGGCGTATTTATGAACAGATGTGGATGTAACTTGGTCTGTACATAGTACATACCAATGTCTCGACCGAGTTCGTTGGCCAGCTTCATTCGCCATCTTGTTTTAAAAGGTTTGCCATTTAAAAAAAAATTAAATTTAAAATTTAAAATGAGGTATTAAAAAATTGGAAAATGAAAAAGATTTTTTTATGTGTTTGGCCTTAATACAAAGATTCCGGAGCAGTTTTTGTTTCTGAAAATTTGTTCTTTTGTTTATGTCTTAAAAAATGGTTGAATTATAGCACTTTGAATTTCTAGCATGGCTAACATTTTGAAACGATCTTGTATTTGTCACGCGATAACACACGTATTCGCCTATTTCAATGTAAGAGGACGAGTGGATAGTATACATCAATATCTCGGCCAAGTTCGCTGGCCAGCTTCATCAGCCATCTTGTTTCAAAATGGCGGCCATTAAATTAAAAAAAAAAATTATATTTAATGTGAGGTGCAAAAAAATTAGAAATTGAAAAAGGTTTATTTCTTAAGTATTTGACCTTGATATAAGGATTCAGGAGCATTTTTTGTTTGTCTTTATCTTAAAAAATGTCTCAGATATAGCAGTTTCAATTTCTAATGTGGGTGACATTTTGAAAATCTGATTTTTTGCCTGCGACAGCACTCGTATATATCAACCGATTCCGATGTGAGTGAGCATGTGCACAGCAATTACTAAGGTCTCGACCAAGTTCACTGGATAGCCTCATCCACCATGTTGTCTTAAAACGGCAGGCACTTTACGAAATCGCCGAATTTGGCAGCCAAATATAAGTTACTTTAAAGAAAAGCAACTGGGATAAAGCTGACTAATTTCGCGAAATTCTCATTCATTATATTGATAAAAATTAATATTGAATCTCCTATATTCGGTTTCCACTAAATTGAGCTTTGTGTGTTTGAATAATATAAGTTGGCTTTTTTAAAATAAGAATATGAAAGCTACCTCTTCCTCCCGGCACTGGCCGGAAGGACTTTGACTTTTTAATACTTTATTTTAAATTTTAAATTACTTTTTTTTTAAAATGGCAACCCTTTTGAAACAAGATGGCGAATGAAGCTGGCCAACGAACTCGGTCGAGACATTGGTATGTACTATGTACATATCAAGTTACATCCAAATCGGTTCATAAATACGCCTGTTATCGCGTGACAAAAATCAGGTCGTTTTAAAATGTCAGCCACAATAGAAATTCAAAATGCTATAACTCAGCCATTTTTTTAGATATAGACGAAACAAAACCTGTTCCTGAATCTCTGTATTAAGGTCAAACACATACGAAGAAAATCTTTTTCATTTTCCAATTTTTTGGTATCTCATTTTAAATTTTAAATTTTTTAAATGTTTTTAAATGGCCGCCATTTTGAAACAAGATGGCGGATGAAGCTGGCCAACGAACTCGGTCGAGACATTGGTGTGTACTATGTACACACCGAATTACATCCAAATCGGTTCATAAATACATCTGTTATCACGTGACAAAACTCAGGACACTTCAAAATGTCAGCCATGCTAGAAATTCAAAATGCTATAACTCAGCCCTTTTTTAAGATATAGACGAAACAAAAACTGCTCCCGAATCTTTTTATCAAGGTCAAACACATAAGAAAAAAATATTTTTTCAATTTTCAATTTTTTTGGTACCACATTTCAAATTTAAATTTTTCTTAAAAATTTAAATGGCCGCCATTTTTAAACAAGATGGCGGATGATGCTGGGCAACGAGCTCGGTCGAGACATTGGTATGTACTATGTATAAACGAAGTTACATCCAAATCGGTTCATAAATATGCCTTTTATCGCGTGACAAAATTCAGGACGTTTCAAAATGTCAGCCACGCTAGAAATTCAAAATGCTATAACTCAGCCATTTTTTAAGATATAGACGAAACAAAAATTGCTCCGGAGTCTTTGTATAAAGGTCAAATACATAAGAAAAAAATATTTTTCCATTTTGAATTTTTTGGTACCACATTTCAAATTTTAAATTTTAAAAAAAATTTTAAATGGCCGCCATTTTGAAACAAAATGGCGGATGAAGCTGGCCAACGAACTCGTTTGAGACATTGGTGTGTACTATGTACACACCGAATTACATCCAAATCGGTTCATAAATACGAGAGTTACAGTGTGACATAGGTCAGATATATATATATATATATATATATATATCAATTTTGAACGGAGGGTGGTTTCGGGGTCTGGGGGTCATGATCGATGAAAATATACCAAAATCTTTTGAAATCGCTTTCCTCCGAACGGCTGCAATAGGTAGCTTTTTGTAATGAAAGCTACCTAAAAAAAGATTTGCAATGGGAGGGAGGGGTGAGTCTTGGGCCCTCTGAGCACGCCCCTGCTTGGCTACAATGGTGTTGGTATAACGGAAAAGTAGACATAAAAGTTTTACAAATAGAGCCGATAATAATTTTAGTAAGATATTCGTCCATTCACACACATTCCGTTAACCATTTTTATTTGTTTTAAAATTTGGATGTTCATTTCAAAAATTTATTGACTATGTAAAACAAACAAGTATAATTTGTTAAAAAAAATAATGGAAAACAGGATTTCATTTACTTCGATTTTCAACTCATATTTATCCCTTATTTGAACATAGAATGTCGAATATTGACCATTTGCAATTACATAATGAACATTATCATAGCTGCCAACTTGTACGGATTTTTCATACCAATAAAATTTTATAGAAATTTTTTACTTATTTAAACGTTAAAATTGCTTGAATTTCGGTGATTCACTTAGCTAAAATTTTCTATTAAATTTTAGTGGTATGAAAAATCCGTACAAGTTGGCAGCTATGCATTATGTATATATGTATTTTACTGTGTTTTGCATATTCAGCTACAATTGCATTGTATTAAGGCCACGTCCTGCACACTTTCGCTTCTCACATTAATATCAACTTCTTGGATCAGACATTGCTAAATATCAATTACAACACTGAGACACATATATTACAATTAAGGTGACACCGTTCCTGAATTTCGGAGACGGAGCTACCATTTATAATCATCAGCTTCAGCTTCTTAATTAAAAAACGTATTAACTTTTTAAAAGTTGATACATTTATGAAGTTAGAAAAAAATGTAAACCTTAAAATGTTGTACATATTAAAATTTTAAGCTGAAGAGTTAAGATTTTGAAGTTTATAGTCATTTTAGTTACAATACAAATTGCAATCTTAATTGTTCAATTGTTCAATTTTGTAAATGACAATGTGTTTTCATCTATTGATACGTCCCTGTTTGAAAAAATATGTGTGACCTTTTAAAAGAAAATAATTATTGTGGACTATCTCTCTATTCTAAAAAAAAGTAACTTACGCTGTCACCGCCGCCGCCGGTTTTGAATTTTTTGTGACCGGAGGTCTTTCTCCGTTAATATTAAGAAAAATATTGCATACAAAAATATGAAAATCGGCGGTATTATAGAGAAATGTTTGATAAACACGCTGATGAAGACAGTTTTCAAATCGAAGAATTATTTTAAGAGATATTTAATGCTAAATTTGGAGAAAGTCGTTCCATTAAAAAAGATTTATAGGAGCAAAAACAATACATCGGAATTTAATCATATTTAGATCATTTTATACGTTATAATTTCCCGGTGAGCAGAATGCATTTATTTATTAAATTTGACTCATTTTTTGAGCTTTTATTTCTATTCTAAATTCAAATTTTCAGCATTTCGAGAGATATTATTTATTTTAGAAAATTGTACTAATTTAACCTGTTGCCAACTGTATTAAACAGCGCAAACAATAATGTTTGCTTGAAATTAAAAATTTATTTATACGTGACTATTATAAACAGAAAAAAACTTTCTAATTAGAAATAAATAATTACGTATAAAAAGCAGGAACTTATTGAAAATTACTTCATAAAAACTATATTTACACGTGAATTTTACAGAGAAAGGATATTGTAAACTAATAAATTCATTAGCATGCGTTAGAAGTCTTAAATAGGAGAAATTACATCACATTACGTCACATTACACTTATTACGTAAAATGAACAAAAAAATAATATTGCAAAACAGTTTAAATTCAAAAATTGCGCGAGACATTTATTTGATATTTCGAGATGAACTTTTCAACTATTTTTGTTGGGACAGCGCAAATAATATTTCATTTCTAACAAAAGTATTTTCACGTGAATATTAAAAAGAGAAATAAAAGTTTGGTGAAAATTGAGTGAGATTAAAAACGATACATTTAAAATGTCTTTCATTTATTTATTTATTGAACAACAAACATACGACTTGTGTTCTTGACATGAGAGCCCGCTTAAAATGTCTTATTTAAAAGAGCTTTCTTTTCGCTTTGTTAAAAAATACCGGGAGACAAAGACGCTGTTTACTTAATTCATTTTATATTAGCCCATTTTGAAATGTTTGACTGGTTTTATTTAATCAAAGAGGAAAACAGCCATAGTATCTTTTAACAGCAGCTGATTTTTCCTTAAAATTCCCCAATCAAAGAGAAATGGATAGAAACCCGTTTATAGGGAGATCGCCACTGTTTTTTAAATTATAATTCAATCTTTCAAAATCTTTTTAAAGCCAATCAAATTAGCGTGCTTTTAGAAACTGCGGTGTCTGAACGGGGGTTGGCGAGCGTAGCTCGTAGGGGGCCGAACCCCCTAGTATAACAAAAAACAAACTCCGATTTCATAACAAATCAAGTTGTTTTGCGAAGAGAGTAGATGAAAATATATTCAAATTTTCGATGTATTCCTCTAAAAAACGGTTTTTTAAATCCAGAACGATGACTATTCTTAAAATTCAAAATAGTACTATGTACCATAATGACATATCCAAATATCGGAACTTGATAAATTGTATCGAAAGTTAGAGTACAGAGGTATGGATAAACAGACAGTCGGAAAATATCCCAAAACATTTAAAAGGTGATAATATTGACACCAAGAATGGCTGCATACCTGACTATACTTACAGCCATAATTTTAGTGTTGTGTTATTTTTCTCCCGGTTTTATGCCCCTATATTTTTATTTTTTGAATACCGTCCACCTTTCAGCGTTATATTCTCTTTAAACAGCATTCTTACAAACATATTTTCAGCAGCTCACATTTCTATACTCTTTCTAGCATTATTCCAAATTTAGGCGTGGAATCCAATTATGGAAGATGAGTCTATACCGTTATTTAATTTTCGAGCAATATCACCATCATATAAAAATTTAGAACAAATTTATGAAGAAATCGGTTAATATTCCGTAATACGGTCTGTTTCTAATTAGTGTATTTTAGAAAGTGTGGTTTGGCAGCGTGTTTTTATGGAAACCCACTTTTAGCATTCACATTTCTTTTAAACGGCATTGTTGCCAGAATCGCACATTTTTCCAAACAACACTTGTCGGTAGATTCGATTATGGAGGAGTAACGAAAAAAAAATGCAATTAGTAAATGATCTAACAACTAAAGATAAATCTACTTGTGCATTATCCGTCCCCGCAAGATATACTGACAACAATAATAAATAACTAAAAATCCGAAATTAACATGCATTAATATCCTAATGCAATATTTTCAGACTCAAACATTTTACTTAGATACTTATATACATATACATCTTATATCTACTCATCTTGCATTATCCTTCTATATATAAAAAAAAAAGTTTTGATTTGGAAATGGACCAATGAAAATTTGCGTAGATATTCCCGGAAGATCGGCATCCAATTTGAATGCTTAAGCATGGCCTTTCTTCGTTAATATAAAAAAAACTGTTGCATACAAAAATATGAAAATTGGTAGTATTATAGAGAAATGTTTGATAAACACGCTGATGCAGACAGTTTTCAAATCGAAGAAGTATTTTAAGAGATATTTAATGCCAAAGTTGGACAAAATCGTTCCATTAAAAAAGTTTTATAGGAGCAAAAACTGTACATAGGAATTTAATCATTTTTAGATCATTTTATGCGTCAGAATTTCCCAATGTGCAGATTTCATTTAGTTTTTTTAATTTGACTCATTTTTTGAGGTTTTATTTCTATTTTAAATTCAAATTTTCAGCATTTCGAGAGAGATTTTTTAGATATCTTAGAAAATTGTATTAATTTAAACTGTTGCCAACTGTATAAACAGCGCAAACAATAATGTTTGCTTCAAATTAAAAATTTATTTTACACGTAACAGAAATATAAACACGTAACCGTAATATAAACAGAAAATATAAAAAGCAGGAACTCATTCAAAATTACGTCATAAAAGCTCTAATTACACGTGAATTTTAAAAGAGAAAGAATATTGTAAAATAATAAACTCATTAACATGCGTTAGAAGCCTTAAATAGGAGAATTTACGTCACATTACACTTATTACGTAAAATGAACAAAAAATAATATTGCAAAACAGTTTAAATTTAAAATTTTCGCGAGAAATTTATTTGATATTTTAAGATGATCATAATATTTCATTTCTAACAAAAGTATTTTTACGTGAATATTAAAAAGAGAAAGAAAAGTTTGGTGAAAATTACGTCAGATTATAATTGTTATGTTCAAATTACAATTCACTCTTCTGAAATCTTTTTAAAGCCGATCAAATTAGCGTGCTGTTAGAGTCTGCGGTGTCTGAACGGGGGGTTGACGAGCGTAGCTCGTAGGGGGCAGAGCCCTCTAGTACTGTAAAAAAAAATCTCTCAAATTGACAGAAAAATACTGTCAATTTTGGCGCCAGTGGAAAACCGTTTTATTTACAGAAAATATGTAATTTTTCATTAAAACAGTTTTTTTTTCTGTAAAAATAACAGAATACTCAGTTTGTTACAGGAAAAATGTTTTTCTTTAAAAAAGTTTTATTCTGTAAAAATTACTGATTTTTTTAAAAGTGTACGTATATATGTAAAGTATTTTAATTATTAACGTAACTAAACAATATTCTAAACTTTCTCTTTTAATTTCGTCATTTCCCCCCTTCAAATATCATTATTTTCTTTCTCTTTTCAATAATCTAATCGAATTTACGCGTCTTTATTTTCATTTTGGCTTTCCACCAGTAAAACGTTTTCCCTCTTCAAATTCCCTTTTAAAATTCTTCCCATTTAATTTTCTCTTCAAATTTCTCTCTCTGGTTTGTTCTAGAATGTTGTTTCGCGCGAAAAAGAAACCGTATCACAACGATTTGTTCAATCCGCGATTTCCGTGTTTATCATTGGTTATTGGCTTTATCGTAATGCAGATATTTGTATTAATTCGCGTTGACTATAAAGTTTTGCTGCTCCAGGTCAGATGAACTTTTTGTCAGTGAATTCCCCTTTTAAGACGTAACTACGACACCGGAAGAAGAATGACGTACGATTTATGAAATTCTACTCTAAAATTTTATAAAATGTTCCTAAAAAGTGATTTGAGAGTTTTCTATTATTTTTAGTAATAATTATATAATAAACAAGTCCAGCTGCAATTATGTGATCTTTTATCTGTGGGGAGAGGGGGGCACTAGGATTTCGACAATTGCTGTAATTATTTTGATTCATTCGGCACATGGAGAGAAATGATAGCACTGCTTTTTTTATTAACAGATCTTTTAAATGGTGGTGCCCAGCTGTTTTAAAAATTTATACAGTAGGATTTTATAAATCCTCTCCAGAAACAGTACATAACTGATCAGTGGAGTATACCAACATTAATCCAGTTTGTATGAGATTTGTCACGACTGCTCACCTGCCTAACAACTTCGAAAATTAAGCAGTAAATGCATCTTGATTAAAATGGAGACTCTACATCCACGCCTTCTTTTGTCGATCGCTGCAGTAATCTCTCAGATATATATATCTTGAAATATATACAATGTGCGTAATACTACAACGCATATAGCGTAAATGTACATACATATTTTGGTACTTTTGCATTTAAAGCTTGGCGCAATTCTGTCTTCAGAAAGTAAAATATGTTGTCAAATGATATAAACAGCTAGCAAAACAAACTTGGTGAATTTTAATGCTTGTTTAAATATAATACATGGATATATTTTATTTATATACTAGTTGTATCCGGCCACGCGTTGCTGTGGCTCAGTCTGGCTAAATGGAAAAGAAAGAAAAGAGAAAGTGCACGTTTCTAATATGTTTAATTTCACAATACTTGTGGGTATACAATATTTTTTGTTGTTACATTGTCTGTGCAGATATAGAGATTGTCTGATTTGCCGATTCTAGAACACGAAACATATAATTGTCCGTTTGAGAAGCAATTCATGTCTAGATCTAAACAGCAGAATTTTAAAGTTTGGCCCTAAGCTTTGTTCATGGAGATTACAAATACCAATCAAATACGTAATTGCAATCTCTTAAATTGAAATTGTACATCCATTGAAATCAAAGGAATGCGACGAATGAGGACATCTTCACCTTTGAAAGGTCCTGTCAAGATTGTTGCTTCTACGAAGTTGCTCATTATTTTTTTACTGCAAGCCGCGTGCCGTTGCAAAGATTAGGCTTGTGAATATTTCGCAGCATCATAATTGGCAGGCCGTTTGGGAATTGCAGTACGTGCGGTGACATCCCTGCAGATCGAGTGAATAAAAAAGGTATGTGCCGAGATAAACTTATGGCATTGAGCTCACAAGCTATTCACACTAATTGTATATTATACACTTATTTCAAAGAATAATGCCCATTGAAAAATAAATTAAAGGAGATTACCCCCCGTTTCCCACCTTTATACTTAACCAATGAACCTCCAAATCTAATCAGGGAAACGCCTATCAAAATAAACCAGTATACCAAATTTGAAGCAAATCGGATAATTCTGCATTAAAAACCCATTTAACTAAATTAAGGGGAGATTAGCCCCCCGTTACCCCTTTTATACTTAATCAATGAACCCCCAAGACAAGGGAAGCGGTTTATCAGATAGAACCTATTCACAAAATTTGAAGCAAATCGAATAATTCTACATGAAAAACCAAGTTATCTAAATTAAGGGGGGGATTAGTTCCCCTTTGCACAACCAATAAAATACCAAAACTAATCAGGGAAGCAGTTTATCAGAATGAACCTATTTACAAAATTTGAAGCAAATCAGATAATTCTGCATAAAAAAACCCATTTACCTAAATTAAGGGGAGATTAGCCCCCCGTTGCTCCTTTTATGCTTAACCAATGAACTCCCAAATCTAATCAGGGAAGCGCCTTATCAGAATGAACGTATTTACAAAATTTGAAGCAAATCGGGAAATTTTGCATGAAGAACCCATTTATCTAAAGTAAGGGAGGATTAGCCCCCGTTGCCCTTTTATACTTAACCAATGAACTCCCAAAACCAATCAGGGAAGCGCCTTATCAGAATGAAACTATTTACAAAATTTGAAGCAAATCGGATATTTCTATCAAGAGTTATCGCGTTACATACATGCGAACATACAGAACCTGCGGGCACATTAGCTCTCAGGCTTTAATAGCCTGTGAGCTAAAAAGAAAAAAAAAACACGAACTAAAAAAACAAAGAAAAAACAAATATCATAAAAAAATACTGACGAAATATTTCAGTAATGTGTCCCTCCGGAGGGCATTGTGAGGGGAGATGCATAATATGAAAGAGTGGTCAAAGGGCTTTCTAATGATATACCACATAATGGGTGTCGATAAACTTATCTAATCATTTTTGACACCAAATCTTCTTGGCACGAGTAATAGGGTACTTTTCCGTTATACGGACACCATGCCAAAATGTATGCTAATGCGCCAATTATTTGAACCCTGATTGTGAAAAGAATCATATTGTAAACCATGCGAAACATTGTGATTTGCTATTTATGAAACGTGAATCACGCGAATGATTGATATCTGTAATTTTATGCCAGCAGTTTAATATTAGTTTTATTTTATTACTTTATTGTATAAGAGTTATTTGTTCACTGATTTTAAGTGTATATTTGTGATTTAATAAAATAGTTCGTAAAAGTCTGTAATTATCAAATGTTATATTTTTTAAATGCTCATTTTATTATCGGCAATGTTTTTTCTTTTATTTTTCAAATGTTGCAATTCACGTGACTTTCATTTTGCGCCAACTATTACGCTTGGCGACAATGGTGTCCGTATAACGGAAAAGTCTGTCAAGATAAGTTTCTAAGTATAAATGGAAAAAGGGGAAACGTTTCATATCCTATAATAAAACACTCATACTACAATATATATTAAAACACACATACACGCATAAATAACGCCTGCATTCAACAGTTAAAGGTATATATAAATATTATACAGACATACAAACAATAAATACAATAAACCCAACTGGAGTGAAAAATTAGCCAGAGCCAGGAATCGAACCCGGGACCACAGTATACAAGACTGCTACCATGTTGGGGAAGTCACCAGCCATCTATACGACAGCCTTGGATGACCGGACAACGATGAATAGATTCTACTATTACATCGATCTACGATAATTATAATAAAAAACTCATACTACAATATATATTAAAACACACATACACACATAAATAACGCCTGCATTCAACAGTTAGAGGTATATATAAATATTATACAGACATACAAACAGTAAATACAATAAACCCAACTGGAGTGAAAAATTAGCCAGAGCCAGGAATCGAACCCGGCACCACAGTATACAAGACTGCTCAGTGGTTAGAGCAGCAGTCTTGTATACTGTGGTCCCGGGTTCGATTCCTGGCTCTGGCTAATTTTTCACTCCAGTTGGGTTTATTGTATTTATTGTTTGTGTCTGTATAATATTTATATATAAGTTTCATATCCTGTTTGGTTTTTTGAAGAGCTTTTTTTTTTGGCGATAAATGTTTCGATGTGGTTGTTGCGATCTTCGGCCTTTGGGGTTGTTTTTTTTACTACTGGGATGAATTTTAGCCATGTTTATTCGAGTTTTTTTGTGTAATTTTTTGCATTTAGCATATTTTTTTGTGTTTGTATTCTTTTGTGCAATTTTTTGCATTTAGCATATTTTTTTTTCGGAAAAATTTATAACTTATCGTTTTTGTTAAACGGTATATTTCTGTAAACGTCAAATTACGCAAATATATGTTATATTGGAATTTTGATAGGTTTTAAGATTGGCACAGATGTCATATACGCACCATATTGGCGCGATTTTTTCTGACGCCAATTTGGCGAAAACATCAACAGCATAAACAGCAACATCCGGGTTACAACATCAAGCAAAATATCGACACTTTTGGTGCCAGTTAAGCATCCATTGCGTACATGACATTGGCGTCAGAAAAAAATCGCGCCAATGTGGTGCGTATATGACATCTGTGCCTTTATATAAACATCGTACGGTACTTTTCGGTTAGTCAGGAGTCAGTGTTATATATGTATATACATATACATATACAAATGTATATATATATATGTGTGTGTGTGTGTGCGCGCGCGTGTGTATATATATATATATATATATATATATATACATATATTTTTTTGGTTACAAAGATTACAAACAACACAGAGAAGTATGGAAAGATGTATGCTAGGTATAACTAGAAGAGACAGAAAAAGAATAACCTGGATAAGAAGTCAGACGAAAGTTTTTGACATCATTGAAAGAATTAAACGGCTAAAATGGAAATGGGCTGGGCACATTGCAAGAAGACAAGACAATAGATGGAGCACAAACACCCTACAGTGGTATCCCAGAGATGTAAAACGGCCAAGAAGACGACCTCAAGTAAGATGGAGTGATGAAATCAGAAAAGTAGCCGGTGTAAATTGGATGACTAAAGCACTAGACAGAAAACATTGGAAAAATCTGGGGGAGACCTACATCCAGCAGTGGATTGAAAACGGTTGTTGTTGATGATATTTTTTTGGTACTTCTTAGTTATCCCGTCGACCAATTTCACCAAATTATATAAATCGCCAAACCACTCGTCAAATTATACACATTGACATATTTTTTTTTATTTTAAATAACGAAAGAACAAATAAATTAGTAAAATATTAATAAAAATACAAATAAAACGTCGAATTAATGGTTTTATTGGCCATTATTGGCATTTAATCTTACAATTAATTAACTAATGGCAACCATTATTGGCAATTAATCTTGCAATTTGGCGACAGTAATTTGGTCGACGGGATAACTAAGAAGTAGCATTTTTTCCCCTCTATCCTTTTTTATCTTGTTTTGAACTTAATTGAAGTTCAATGGTTTATTTCTCGGTTTTCTATGTGTGGTATCCCAAATTCATATTCTTTAGACTACGGCTAATATGAAGATGAAACCACACATTTTATTTGTGGAACTTAAGGCATTTGGGACCTGATGATTCTGTCTAAGTTCTACAAATTTCCAGCATTCCATTTCTGTTATTCAATTTCTGCTGTTTTTTACTATGTTTTTGGAATCTATGTTAAATGTGTTGGGAGGAACTGTATTTGTTAATGTTATTTTATTCATAATTTCACAATTTTTGTTGGTAGTCGGTAAAAATTACTTAATGGTTATATATATATATATATATATATATATAGTACTAGTTGGTTATCCCGTCGACCAATTTCGCAAATCGCCAAACTATTCGCCCAAATTATACAAATTGACATAATTTTTATTTTAATTAACGAAAGAACAAATAAATTGGGAAGAGTTCCATATCCTGTGTTGATTGGCGTGATTGGCGAAGGAATCCAAAATGGCGCCAAAAAGCCATTTTAGCATCTTATAAAATTTTTCAAGATGGCGGAAAAGCGTGGTCTTTAAATATTTATAAACATATATATATTTAATAAATGTTATATATGTCATATGTTAAAAAAAACGATGTTTATACAAATAGTATTATTTTTATGTATGTATATTACATGCAGAGATATATACCTTATACATACATAATATACTATATACCTATAAATAAATATGGTACTTCTTAGTTATCCCGTCGACCAATTTCGCCCAATTATATAAATCGCCAAATTACACACATTGACATAATTTTTAGGTACTTGTTAGTTATCCCGTCGACCAATTTCGCCAAATTATATAATTCGCCAAACCACTCGCCAAATTATACAAATTGACATAATTTTTATTTTAAATAACGAAAAAACCAATAAATTAGTATAACATTAATAAAAATACGGTACTTTTCGGTTAGCCGGGCGCCAGTGTTATATATACATATATATGTATACATAAATGTATGTATATATACATATATATTTACATATATATATGTATGTATAGATACAATATGTGTATATGTATACATATGTATATTTACATATATGTATGTATATAAATATGTTTACATAACACTGGCGCCCGGCTAACCGAAAAGTAGCAAAAGTACAAATAAAATGTCGAAATAAAAATCATTTGATGACGTAAACACGTGTTGTCAAGTGAATGTGACATTTACGATCAACCATTATTGGTATTTAATCTTACAATTTGGCGACAGTAATATGGTCGACGGGATAACTAACAAGTACCAATTTTTATTTTAAATAACGAAAGAACAAATAAATCTCTCGATTCTAGAAAAAAGTAACTACCGCTGTCACCGCCGCCGGTTTTGAATTTTTTGTGACCGGAGGTCTTTCTTCGTTAATGTTAAGAAAAATAATGCATACAAAAATATGAAAGTCGGTAGTGTTATACAGAAATGTTTGATAAACACGCTGATGCAGACTGTTTTCAAATCGAAGAATTATTTTAAGAAATATTTAATGCTAAAGTTAGACAAAATCGTTCCACTAAAAAAGTTTTATAGTAGCAAAAACTATACATCGGAATTTAATAATTTTTAATTCATTTTATACGTTATAATTTCCCGGTGTGCAGAATTGATTTATTTTTTTAATTTGACTCATTTTTCGAGGTTTTATATCTATTTTAAATTCAAATTTTCAGCATTTCGAGAGATATTTTTTACAGATTTTAGAAAGTGATATTAATTTAAACTGTTGCCAACTGTATAAACAGCGGAAACAATAACGTTTGCTTAAAATATATATATATATATATATTTATACGTGTAATAAATTAAAAATTTATTTACACGTGACTATTATAAACAGAAAAAAACATTTGGAATTAGAATTAAATAATTATGTACAAAAAGCAGGAACTTATTAAAAATTGCGTCATAAAAACTATAATTACACGTGAATTTTAAGAGAGAAAGGAATTTGTAAAATAATAAATTTATTAACATGCGTTAGAAGTCTTAAATAGGAGAAATTACGTCATATTTACGTCACATTACAGTTATTACATAAAATGAACACAAAATAATATTGCAAAACGGTTTAAATTTACAAATTGCGCTAGACATTTATTTGATATTTTGAGAGGGTACTTTTCAACTATTTCAATTCCTACTATTAGCTCACACTCTCCCTATATTTATTTATTTATATTAATTTATATTTATCTTGTTCAAATTTTCAATCGTTAATAAAATACTCATTATTCATCCTATCAAGTTGAAATAAATTTTTTTAAACTTGTACTGGATGACAATTGATGTTAATACAGTTTTTTCAAATATTAATTAATTAATTTTAGTTTTGCATGGGAAACAAAATGGCGGTCATTGGTTATTGAAGTTCAATGAAAGTATTTTCAATAAGGGGTTACCATAGGGGAGGCCCTGTTCTGTCGCCAAATACCGTCAAGTTTCTCGCCAACTTGGCGATATATCGCCAAATTTGGCGGCCAAAATGAGTCGCCAAAAGTGATGCCAACTTGGCGATAGCCCTATTTCGCCAAATTCCCATAGAGTTCCATTGCCTACTTGCTTATAGAAAATCAACAAATTGAGATATTTTAAAGCAACAAAAACTAATATTAGCTTAAGGGATTATATTAAATTTTTCTTTGATGGCCTAAGTAGGAATTGACTTTAAAAACAAAATTTGGAACAGATGTCATATTCGCCCCATATTGGCGCGATTGTTTTCGGTTGCCAATTTGGCGAAAACATCAACAGCATAAACAACATAATCCGGGTTACCACATCAAGCTCTTTAGCGCAAGTTAAGTACCTGTTGCGTATATGATATTGGCGACAGAAAAAAATCGCGCCAATATGGGGCGAATATGACATCTGTACCCAAAATTTTTATATTACTTGTTTTCTTAGGAAAGCGCAAATAATATTTTATTTCGGTACTTTTCGGTTAGCCGGGCGCCAGTGTTATGTATACATGTATATGTCTGTATACACGTATATATACATATGTATACATATACATATATGTGGATATATATGTATATATGTGTATATATACAAGATATGTATACATATGTGTATATAATACATATATCTGTATGTATATATAGCAGTGGCGCCCGGCTAACCGAAAAGTACCTTTATTTCTAACACAAGTATTTTCAAGTGAATATTAAAAAGAGAAAGAATAGTTTGGTCAAAATTACGTCAGATTAAAAACGATTAATTTAAAATCTCTTATTTAAAAGAACTTTCTTTTCGCTTTGTTAAAAAATACCGGGAGAGAAAGATTCTGTTTACTTAATTCCTTTTATATTAGCTTATTTTGAAATGTTGTTACACGTATCTACGTCATCAAGTTATTTTTATTTCGACGTTTTATTTGTATTTTTATTAATGTTGTACTAATTTATTTGTTCTTTCGTTATTTAAAATAAAAATTATGTCAATTTGTATAATTTGGCGAGTGGTTTGGCGATTTATATAATTTGGCGAAATTAGTCGACGGGATAATCAAGTAGTACCGCAGCGGATTTGGCGTTAAAATTTCCCCAATCAAAGAGAAATGAATAGAAATCCGTTTATAGGGAGATCGCCACTGTTTTTTAAAATTATAATTCAATCTTTCGAAATCTTTTAAAGCCGATCACATTAGCGTGCATTTAGAGTCTGCGGTGTCTGGACGGGGGTTGGCGAGCGTAGCTCGTAGGGCGCCGAGCCCCCTAGTTAGTAAAACATTAATAAAAATACAAATAAAACGTCGAATTAATGGTTTTATTGGCCATTATTGGCATTTAATCTTACAATTTGGCGACAGTAATTTGGTCGACGGGATAACTAAGAAGTACCATAAAGGTAATGTACTTATATATAATTTTATATATTTATTATATATGTCACATCAAAACAGAAGTTTTAAATTTTTTCGAAAAAAAATGTGCTAAATGCAAAAAAAATACACATTCTTAGTTATCCCGTCGACTAATTTCGCCAAATTATACACTTTGACATATTTTTTATTTTAAATAACGAAAGAACAAATAAATTTGTAAAACATTAGGAACAGATGTCATATTCGCCCCATATTGGCGCGATTTTTTTCGGTTGCGAATTTGGCGAAAACATCAACAGCATAAACAACATAATCCGGGTTACCACATCAAGCCCTTTGGTGCAAGTTAAGTACCCGTTGCCTATATGATATTGGCGACAGAAAAAAATCGCGCCAATATGGGGCGAATATGACATCTGTACCCCATAATGTTTATTAAATAAATACATATTTAGAAACATTTAAAAAACAATGTTTTTCCACCATCTTGAAAAATTTGGCAAGATGACAAAACGGCCTTTTGGCACCATTTTGGATTCCATCGCCAGACGCGCTAATCGAAACAGTATACGGAACTCTTCCGGAAAAATGAATATTACCTGGCGAGAATAGTCCGACGTCTGTCGCAATAACGAACGTGTGTCGTTCCTATCTCCGATATGAGCAAACATGGAAGAGAAATGGCCGTCGCATTCGAATAATTCTCTTAGAATGTCAGCCACAATCGTGGAATCTGTTATCCAATAATATAATGACAGTCTTGCCAAACTGAATATAACCAGGTGTTGTATTCCTTGAATATCTGGTGCTTGAGATTGGTTTATGAATTCCTTCCATGTATTATACAACGACAGAACTTCACGCATTATCTCAGGACCTCTGTCCCGTTCATATAAATGGTTCTCATCGTCATCATCGCCTGGATTCCAGTTGAGAATTCGACGGAGTCGTGTGGTTACTGTATACATGTACGCTTTTTCATCTTCGCAAATATCTGCAGGGATATTTTCAAATTGTGATTCCGTTAAACAATTTAACTGCCAAGACTGCATGTTTAATGTTTAATAGTCAGTAAGCAGTTATTTTTGAAACTATCAAAACTTTTCACTGTTTCTGCGAAAACTTCTTAATTTTCAAATATGCATTATGGGATTCCCAAAATTTAATTTAATTTGGAGAGTGCCAGATAATGAAAAATAATTACTCCTTACTACTGTTTCTGTTTACTATTTATTTTAATTGTTCATCATTCACATAACTAATTTTTGTGACAGAATGAGCTTGATTCATTGCCATCGCATACAGATAAATAGTAAAAGCTCGAAAGATATATATAATACCGTGGGATACGTAATAAGAGATATTATGACCGCCACTACTTCGCGGAAAAGGAGATGAAATGATGAAAATCAAACTGTGAAGTCGGAGGGGGCTCATTCTTATTTTTGTAACATTGGGACCAATAAGTTAACTCGCTATTTTTTAATCTCATGATGCATAAAACCCATATTCTACATAAAGGGATATTATATAAGCTGATTTGCAAATATGTAATTGATCGCACTTAATCAATTACGTAAATAATCGCCATCTGTTTACGTGACCGGGACCGGGATAGATGCTACCTCGTGAGGCACAACATCGCACAAAGATTTATTATTTCACTTGAGCAATATTAAAGCCTTGAATTGAAGCTCAAAATTCTTCGAACTAATGAAACATTTCACATTTTAAAAATCATTTGTTTATTTGTAAAATCTTGGTACTAATTTCAAAGTTAAATTTTCGGGAGATAAAAAATTTTCAATGGCACAGAAACTTCTTGTTAATTGCATACTGAGTTTTCGATTGAATGTAGTATTTTATTTATAAAAAAGTTTTGTTATACATTCATACAAACTATGCCACACTTCGTTAATATGTTATATCACGAGAGACATGATATAGTTGAGTTGGAATGGTTTATCCACATTAAATAAATGTTAATTAACTTTTAAAAATAGAAAGGATGATATAATTTTATAGAAATTCCGCTTTAAGTATCAGTTGGTGAAATTTTATTGATACTCACAAGAATTATTTCATTAAACAATTTTATCTGCACGTCAAAAAAAAAAAAAAAAAAAAATTATTAATTGATGTCATCTTTATGATTATATTATTTAATTATATAGACAAAGTATAAAAATCGGCTGTTCAGTCGTAATTGTAAGGGTGAAATTTTACAAAAATTTGCATAGAAAACATCCCTATAACTAAGCTAATCATCACTCATATTACTTACCCATCATACGTAGTAGTATAGGGTAAGTCTTGTAATCGTTTTAAAAATCGAAAAAATTTTTTGACTGATTTATACGTTTCAGACACTGGAGATTCCGAAAAAAATATTTAAAAAAAAAAAATTTTGGTGTCCGTCTGTATGTGTGTCGGTGTGTGTGTCTGTAATAGCTCTATCTCCCGAACAAATTGAGATAGAGACTTGAAATTCGGTGTGTACTTAGGGAGTAACAATGGGAAGAAACCTATTGAATATCAGTAACCTCGATTATCCGGAACTATTTTTTTTCGGACACTCAAAATATTCGTTCTGACAGGTATAAATTTTTTTTTGAAATTGTTTATTTGATTGAGTGAGTATAAAAGACAATAAAAAAACATAAATTTTGCATCATGAATGAACTCGATCGGATAATTAGTTGCCGAGATATTTGTAATCCTATTTTCCACACTCTTCGATTTTTCGTGACCCTGTATTTCATTCAAATTTCAATTCAAAGATATATTTTAATTGGAAATGAGACGCTTCATCCAACGCAGTAAACTGTTAGTTAATATGATAATAATTTTTTGAGTTATAAGGATGTTTCTTTTACGCAATTCGGTACTACTCGATTATCCCGCCGACCAAAAAACAATCGCCAAACTATAAGATTAAATGCCAATAATGGCTTATCGTAAATGTCAAGCATTTAATGCATCTCCATACCTATAAGGGGGGCTTATCATAGGGGGGACCTGTTCTGTCGCCAAATACCGCCAAGTTTGTCGCCAACTTGGCAGTATATCGCCAAATTTGGCGGCCAAAATGAGTCGCGGAAATTTATGCCAAATTGGCGGTATCTTTAATATTTCTCCAAATTTCCATAGACTTCCAATGTAAACCGATAGTGTTTACTTGCTTACAGAAAATCAACAAATTGAGATACTTTAGTGCAATAAAAAGTAATAGCTGTTCTCAACAGCTCTGCTGAACAAGCGCAAAACGTTTTGACACATTTAGAAATATATTTTTTAACGGAAAGATATAAAATTGGAAAGCCTGACCACGGAAGCGATTTGGAATCGAACTGTTTTTTCCATTTTTTAATCCATCAATTACGTATTGAGTTATAAGCGATTTTGATCACGTGACACGGCATTTTTCTCCCCTTACTGACTGGATTTTCTTCTTTCGTTCGGAAGTTCGGTTCAAAACACCAAGTTTGACAGTATTTTCTGAAAGATCTATTGCGTTTACGAGAAAATAGAAAAAACAGTTCGATGACATAATTTCTGAATAACAACACCTTCTAGTTTCATGCGTTTCCGAACAAACACGAATTAAAACGTATGTCAGAAAGTTGACCCTTTGGATTTAAGGACAGCCTTAAGGGATTATATTAATTATATTTAAGGGAGTCCAAGTAAATTAAATTATGAATAAAAGTAACATGATACAACGCTTAGCATGTACCGCATGTTTTATTTTCATACTAGTGTAAATGCCCGTCCTAGGACGGTGGATAAAAATTGTGTCTTTCACTTAAAATTTGTAAAAATGATAAAAAAATAGTTGACAATATGGAAGCGTTTAGCTGAGCAAAGTTCGGTTAGTTTATGTTCTAATAAACACACAATTAGCATTTACAATATTTCTGGGTAAACCAGGTTTTCCGGCTAATATACTATAACAAAATTAATTAAGATTTCTTAATAAAACAAAAATTTAACAAATGTGCAATAAAAATGCGTAATTAAAACAGTCTGCTGCAACTATTGAAATAATACTATTTTTTTAATAACACTTTGAAATTGTATTTTTATTGTTTACCCCCCACTCCCTCTTCAATTTTTTTATATGTATATTGATTAATAAATAGGTATCTCGGGTTGAACCCATCCGAAAGAACGAAGGGGAAGCATTGTTAAAGTGTGTTCTTCACGCCTATTGGTGTTTTTCTTCTGTTTACCCGCGGCTGACGTCACGCAGAAGGGGCGGGACACCTTCAAGTTATGTCATTTATGTCGTCTCCTTTAATCTTCGCAGCTCCATGGTTTAAAATTTTTTTCAATGAATCACAAAAGGAATGACTCTCTAACACAGCTTCTTATTTACGTTTTACGCACGAAGTGCGCTACGTTTGTTTTCTGAAATGGCTGCGTAAATCATTGAAATTTTGTTAGTTTTGAATCTTTTATACAAAATTATTTTGAACAGAAAGGATTTCAGGTAGAAAAGATTTGTATTTAGGCAGATAAGTTTTCTTATACACATCTCAAGTCAAAATTAAGCCTAACGTGGCTCCATCTTATCGGAGACTGGTAAGATTGATGGTTCACCCCGGATGCGTTACACTGCCTTTTATTACATAGAAATTTTATATTATGTATATCCATGATGGGTAAGTATTACAGTGGCCCCCAACGACTAGTTTTATATGCAATAACAATTGCTATTAAATGAATAATAAAAAATTTTATTAGCGTGAAATATGTATATAAATATGTTACTATGGCTAATCGTTTATTATTTTATTGTAGTTAAAGATATTAATGTAATGATGTTCTAACTTTTTCCCTTCCTCTGGAATACATAAACCTTCTTGTTACTTTCGAGAGAACGATTGCGTATTTTACTTATAATTACTACACATAACTTGCCAAGTAAGCGATAGGCTGCCAAATCAGGTAACGTTTAACAGATTCGGTAGGGAGCTTATGCTGCCGATAGGAGCCAGTGACAAACAGTTATGACATTTGGTTAGGGCAACCGGAAAGCTCTACTTAAAAAAAAAAAAAGCCAAATTTTTCTCCGCCAAAAATGTGAATATATTATTGCAATTTTTCAAAATCGAATTCGTGGGCTCTTGAAGGAATTTTTAAACTTTTTTCACTATTTTATACATATTATTAACTAATTTTTATTTTCATTTGCTTTTCTTTAAAAAACTTCAATGTTAATAGTTCGATAAGGTGTCTCGAAAATTGCATTTTTAGAAATTTATGCTGCTGTAAAATAAAGAAATATTATTTTAACAGAAATTTTTTATCGATTTTTAAACTTCGTAATACAGAGCTTTAAAATGCACCAGGTCTCAATGCTGGGTGTGAGCAGCAACAAAAGTGGTTCCCTTGTTAGTAAACTGTGAAGTTTTGTTATAATAGTATGAGAATGTGTTGGAAAGTGTTTCATAATCTATGCTGTACGCATGATTTCTCGTTCTTGTTTAAGATGTTTCGATTTTTAAAAATATAATTGTCTGAGCGCAGCAAAGGCTAATACACAGCGCAATATTACTTTACGCGCGCATACAGCTACGATGGATATTAAAGCCATACTAAAAGAATGCCTAATGAAAATCTTTCGTCAAGTATAACTGAAAAAATATTTGTCGGATTTAGTTTCTTATTGCACCAGAAGGTACCTATGAGGGTAACCTACTGAATGCACATACTATCAAAAATAAGTTCCAAACCGTTTAAAAATTATATTAAACAAACTGATAAAAAAGCAAAATTTATCTACGTACGTCACGGAAATTTAGTGTACGTCGTTTTCACTGGCTAGACGTTTTCGCAGAAAATCGGATTACAGCACATAAAGAAAAGAAAATATGCACGCACTAATATTAAAGTTTAATAAAACCCATTTAAACAGGAAAATAAATATGGATTTTTTTTTCTATTTAAAAGTTAAAAGTCAAAATATCTTAGTCTATGCTAATGTTATGACTAGTAAAGTTTGTTTGTTTGTGGGAGGTAATCTCTGTAACTACCGAACCGATTTCAAAAGTAATGATATCAAAATGATTGTGTTAGCCAACGTTCAAACGTAATGCTACTACGCCAAAGGGTGATGTGAGAGCAAAAAACGTTCTAAAAATGCGATTTTTGTGTTACTGAAGGGCCTAGAAATATGAAATTTGGACTATTAGTTACTTATTAGATATAAAAAATTTCTAAGAACATTTCTTAAAAAATTCGAAATTTAAAAGGGGTGATAATGCGCGAAGAGTGTTCTAAAAAACGTTCTAAATGGCGATTTCTACGCAATTTTAGGAAGTATCAAATCGATTTGAAAAGCAATGGCTGTAAAATGATGATGACAGCCCTTGTTCTAACATAGGATCTATTTTATGTTTGTGTTACTATCACCTGTGACTTGCAGGAGCAAAAAACCTTCTAAATTGCGGTTTTTTGTGTTATGGAAGGGCCTAGAATCATGAAATTTGGAATGGTAGTTACTTATAATATATCAATGATCTCTAAGACCATTTCCTAAAAAAATCGAAATTTAAGAGGGTGAAAATGCGCTAAAAGCGTTCTAAAAAACGTTCTATATGGCGATTTCTACGCAATTTTAGGAAGTATCAAATCGATTTCAAAAGCAATGGTTGTAAATTGATGGTGACAGTTCTTGCTTTAACATAGACTTTATTTTATGTTTGTGTCCATAAAACTTGGTGGTTGCAGGATCAATAAACGTTCTAAGTTGCAGTTTTTGTGTTATGATAGGGCCTAGAATAATGAAATTTGGAATGGTAGTTACTTAGAAAGATATGATCTCTAAGATCATTTCCTAAAAAATCGAAATTTAAAAGGGGTGAAAATGCGCGAAAAGCGTTCTAAAAAACGTTCTAAATTGCGATTTCTATGAAATCTCACGAAGTACTGAACCGATTTCAAACATAATGGTGTAAAAATGATGGTGACAGCTCTTGCTTCAAGATAGGCTATATTTTATGTCTGTTTCCACTACTCTAAAGAGGGTGCAGGAGCAAAAAACGTTCTAAAAATGCGATTTTTGTGTTATGGAAAGACCTAGATTCATGAAATTTGGCATGGTATATACTTATTAGATATAAATGATCTCTAAGAATATTTGTTTAAAATTTTGAAAATTTTAACGAGTGAAAATGCGCGAAAAGCACGTTCTAAATGCCAATTTGTGAACAATCTGAGGAAGAATCAAACTGATTTCAAAAGTAATGGTAGGAAATTGATGCTGACAGCCTCTGCTCTAACACGGACGCTATTTCATGTCGGTGTCACTAACACCTGAGAGTTGTAGAAGCAGAAAACGTACTAAATTGCGATTTTGGTGATCGGTAAGGGCTGGACTTCACCCACGAATGGCAACAGCCACGCCTCTGCGGGTAGATACCCTCAGAAAAAGACTGTTTATTGGACGAATGGGAAGCAGTGTTAAAATGTTCTTCACGCTTATTGGTGTTTTTCTTTGGTTTACCTGCGGCTGACGTCACATGGATAAAGTCCAAAAAAGTAAAGGTTTGTGATCGGTAGGGGCTAGCAACTTTAAATTAGGCATGGTACATATTTATTAGATACAAATTATCCTTAAGAACAGTTTCGAAAAAATTGGAAATTTAAAAGGGGTGAAAATGCGCGAAAAGCCTTCTAACCCTAGATCTACCGGGAATTTTATTCAAGTTTTAATAAAACGTTCTACACCAGAATTTTTATTTAAAACTATTTAACTTATTTATTTACCTTATTTTTGTCTGGTTTATATACTTAGTTTATTTTAAAGAAATTTCTGGTTTGAATGAATATTTTGTATGTACCTGTCGGGTCCAATGGACCCGCCTGGTAGACGGAGGGCTAAAAACGTTCTAAATTGCGATTTCTACACAATCTCAGGAAATATCAAACCGATTTCAAAAGTAATGGTTACAAATTGATGGTGACAGTCCCTGCTCGAACATAGGCTATATTTTATGTTTCTGACGCTACCATCTGGGGGTTGCAAGAGCAAAACATGTTCTAATTTGCATTTTTTGCACAACTGAGGGGTCTAACATTTTGAAATAGGGCATGGTATTTACTTACAAGATGCAACTGCTTAAATGAACTGTTTTAAATGAAATGAATGCAATATGAAAAGTCCTTCCGGCCAGTGCCGGGAGGAAGAGGTAGCTTTCATAATCCTTATTTAAAAAAAGCCAACTTATATCATACAAACACACGAAGCTCAATTTAGTGGAAACCGAATATAGGAGATTCAATACTAATTTTTATCAATATAATGAATGAGAATTTCGCGAAATTAGTCAGTTTTATCCAAGCTGTTTTTCTTTAAAGTAACTTATATTTGGCTGCCAAATTCGGCAATTTCTTAAAGTGCCTGTCATTTTAAGACAACATGGTGGATGAGGCTAAGCAGTGAACTTGGTCGAGACCTTAGTAATTGCTGTGCACATGCTCACTCACATCGGAATCGGTTAATATATAGGAGTGCTGTCGCATGCAAAAAATCAGATTTTTCAAAATGTCACCCACAATAGAAATTGAAACTGCTATATCTGAGCCATTTTTTAAGGTAAAGACAAACAAAAAATGCTCCTGAATCCTTATATCAAGATCAAATTCTTAAGAAAGAAACCTTTTTCAATTTCTAATTTTTTTGCACCTCACTTTAAATATATATATACTTTTTAATTTAATGGCCGCCATTTTGAAACAAGATGGCTGATGAATCTGGCCAGCGAACTTGGTCGAGGTGTTGATGTATACTATCCATGTGCCTTCTTACATCGAAATAGGCGAATACGTGTGTTATCGCGTGACAAATACAAGATCGTTTCAAAATGTTAGCCATGCTAGAAATTCAAATTGCTATAAATCAACCATTTTTTAAGATATCAACAAAAGAACAAATTTTCAGAAACAAAAACTGCTCCGAAATCTTTGTATCAAGGCCAAACACATAAAAAAAATCTTTTTCAGTTTCCAATTTTTTAATACCTCATTTTAAATTTTAAATTTAATTTTTTTAAAAATGGCAACCCTTTTGAAACAAGATGGCGAATGAAGCTGGCCAACGAACTCGGTCGAGACATTGGTATGTACTATGTACAGACCAAGTTACATCCACATAGGTTCATAAATACGCCTGTTATCGCGTGACAAAATCAGGTCGTTTTAAAATGTCAGCCAAAAGAGAAATTCAAAATGCTATTACTCAGCCATTTTTTTTAGATATAGACGAAAGAAAAACTGTTCCGGAATCTTTGTATTAAGGTCAAACACATACAAAAAAAATCTTTTTCATTTTCCAATTTTTTTGGTATCTCATTTAAATTTTTTAATTTTTTAATTTTTTTAAATGGCCGCCATTTTGAAACAAGATGGCGGATGAAGCTGGCCAACGAACTCGGTCGAGATATTTGTATGTACTATGTACACACCAAGGTACATCCAAGTCGGTTCATAAATACGCCTGTTATTACGTGAGAAAAATCAGGACGTTTCAAAATGTCAGCCACGCTAGAAATTCAAAATGCTATAACTCAGCCATTTCTTAAGATATAGACGAAACAAAAACTGCTCCCGAATCTTTTTATCAAGGTCAAATACATAAGAAGAAAATATTTTTTCAATTTTCAATTTTTGGTACCACATTTCAAATTTAAATTTTTCTTAAAAATTTAAATGGCCACCATTTTTAAACAAGACGGCGGGTGAAGCTGGCCAACGAACCTGGTCGAGACATTGGTATGTACTATGTTTAAACGAAGTTACATCCAAATCGGTTCATAAATACGCCTTTTATCGCGTGACAAAATTCAGGACGTTTCAAAATGTCAGCCACGCTAGAAATTCAAAATGCTATAACTCAGCCATTTTTTAAGATATAGACGAAACAAAAACTGCTCCGAAATCTTTGTATAAAGGTCAAATACATAAGAAAAGAATATTTTTCCATTTTCAATTTTTTGGTACCACATTTCAAATTTTAAATTTTAAAAAAAATTTTAAATGGCCGCCATTTTGAAACAAAATGGCGGATGAAGCTGGCCAACGAACTCGGTCGAGAGATTGGTATGTTCTATGTACACACCGAATTACATCCAAATCGGTTCATAAATACGCCTTTTATTGCGTGACAAAATTCAGGACGTTTCAAAATGTCAGCCATGCTAGAAATTCAAAATGCTATAACTCAGCCATTTTTTAAGATATAGACGAAACAAAAACTGCTCCGGAATCTTTGTATAAAGGTCAAATACATAAGAAAAAAATATTTTTCCATTTTTAATTTTTTGGTACCACATTCCAAGTTTTAATTTTTTTTAAAAATTTTAAATGGCCGCCATTTTGAAACAAAACGGCGGATGAAGCTGGCCAACGAACTCGGTCGAGACATTGGTGTGTACTATGTACACACCGAATTACATCGAAATCGGTTCATAATTACGGGAGTTACAGTGTGACATAGGTCAGATATATATATATATATATATATATATATATATATATATATCAATTTTGAACGGAGGGTGGTTTCGGGGTCTGGGGGTCATGATCGATGAAAATATACCAAAATTTTTTGAAATCGCTTTCCTCCGAACGGCTGCAATAGGTAGCTTTTTTGTAAAGAAAGCTACCTAATATGTTATGGGAAAATTTTTTGGCCACTTATCACCTGCGTTCGCCTAACATAAAAGTATCAATATTGCCATTGGGGCGCAGATGTCATATACGTACCACGTTGGCGCGATTTTTTTCTATCGCCAATTTTGCGAAAACCCCGTTTTCGAATACCAGTTACATATATATATTTAAAAGGGAATAACAATAAATAATAAAAAAAAATAAATAACAAACTATAGAACAAATTTTTATCTAATTTTAGAAAATAAAATAAAAGTAAAAAAAAAAAAAAAAAAAAAAAAAAAAATCCAATTTAACAAATTACAACGAGTATTTGGAAAATGATTTTTTCAAAGACTAAAATTTAAGACATAAAAAATCGAACGGAGTTGATCCTATATTACGTACGCCATGAATTAAACATTAATAGTGTTATTACACGTAAAAATTGCAAGCGACGGAAATCGCCTGCGACTCGTACGTATTATCCACCTGAAACTAATGTATTATCCAAGCATTTCATTGGCTGTTCGGGAAAAGGCTTTTCCATCGTCCAAGAAATCTGACGACTCATTTTAAATGAAATTTATTTCTTAAACTTCTAAACATCCCACAATATTATTTTTTACACCGTCGTATAGAGAAAAAAATGTACTTTTAAATGCAATTTGTTTGAAAGCTATATCTCAATCTGTTTCTGAGTTTATTAATTTTTTTTGTAGTTTTTATTACTTTTTTGTCATAGTGGCAACAGAAGTATCCATCTCTGTTGAAAGTAAAGGGAAATACTAGACCAATCAGAAGACGAATAAAATGCGGATTAAACCAATAAAAATCTTCAGATATGCTTTTGATTTCCAATCCTGACGAGAACAATTACCATTTTTCCAAATGGTTAATAAACAATTTATTAACAAATAAACAACAACATCCGGGATACCATATCGAGCAAAATAACGACACTTTGGTGCCAGTTAAGTACTCCGGTGCGTATATGACACCAGCGTAGAAAAAATCGTGCCATTGTGGTGCGTATATGACATCTGTGCAGCAATGGGTTCATGGTATGCGAAATGAAACGAATATGTTATTATAGACCCACGACGAGAAGAGACCTGTCAATCACACATGACGTATCCTAAGGCTGCGTACCCACTATCCTTCTAACTGATTTCAGTGTCGGCTTCGTTTTTTGTGGCTTTTCGGTGTCTTTGATTTTTAACGACTTTAGCAGGAAAGGGACTGATGTCCGGCAAAAGAGGAACCTTTCCTTCAAGTAGAGTCGAGCTCCTTATCTCCTGACCCATTGTTGATTCCCCTCATTCTTTTGTGAATAAACCGCAGATGATTTCAGAATAAAAGATTTTCCAAGAATACTAGAGAAGGAGGCAAAATACAAGTCAGAACGTAGCTTAAGACGAACCCATTTCTTCCAAATCGGAGCGGGGATTTGCTTCTCTACGCCGCGTTGTAGAGAAAAAAGGAAAGGTTGCTATATTCCCCAAATATGCGAGATTTTGGCGCTATTTATATATATATTATTGAATTTAACGGGGAATTATATAAAAGCGTAAAAAATTATATAAACTATGTTACTTTTTAATTATTACGATAATACAGAGAATTACTTATTTTGTTTAAGTATAATTTATTAAATATTTTGTTAAAAAATAGTATTTCTTTTTTTTTAATAAAGGAATTACAGCACGACTTTTTGTAATAGCGAAATACTTCAGAAATACTAATTTACTTTATTTAAGCACATCTTTCATTTTAAGAATAATCAATTGAATTGTGTATTTTTGTAAAGGTAATAATATCATATTTTGACTTTTAACTTATATTAGCTTAAAACTCAATGTATTTTTAAATACTTTTAATAACCAATAAAGATATAATTTAACACAATAGTCAATGAAAAATATTAAAAATAAAATAAAATAAAGTAATAATTAAAGATTTTATTTTTAATTTACCAGCTTAATTTATAATATAATTACAAAAAAATTTTAAGGCAAATTAATGATCCAACTATGACCTTTTTCTTAATTTATTTTTAGCTCGATGGACAGAAAAAAAAATCTACGAGCTGAAAAATATTAAAAAATAGATGCAACTGTAGTCCGTTTTTAAAAATGAAGAATATATATACGAAATAAGTTAAATTAAGAAGTGCACTCGACAAAAGGAGGGGGGGGGGGGGGGCTCCTGATATAAAATTATAAGCGACTTGCTGTTTCAGAATGGCAGTATTTTTTTTTTCTTTATTTCTGTGCTGTCACGTCCGAAAATTCTGTTCAAAACGCCCGTTTTGATCTTTTCTTCTACGTTTATTTTTTGCTCTATGGACAGAAAAAAAAATCTACGAAGGGAAATATTAAAAAATAGATGCATCTAAAATCCGTAGCTCAGACCGCATTTTTTAAAATTAAGAATACATATATTAAGTAAGTTTAATTAAGAAATGCACTTAAAAAAAGGCAGGGGGGGGGGGGAGCTCCTGATGTAAAATTATAAGCGACTTGCTGTTTCAGAATAGCAGTACTTTCTTTCTTTAATTTTGTGCTGTCAGGTACGAAAATTCTGTTCAAAACGCCAGTTTTGATCTTTTCTAAGTTTATTTTTTGCTCTATGGACAGAAAAAAAAAATCTACGAAGGGAAATATTAAAAAATAGATGCATTTAAAATCCGTAGTCCAGACCGCATTTTTTAAAATGAAGAATATATATATATGAAATAAGTTAAATTAAGAAATGCACTTAACAAAAGGAGTGGGGGGGGAGCTCCTGATGTAAAATTATAAGCGACTTGCTGTTTCAGAATGATAGTATTTTTTTTTTCTTTATTTCTGTGCTGTCACGTCCAAAATTCTGTTCAAAACGCCCGTTTTGATCTTTTCTACGTTTATTTTTTGCTCTATGGACAGAAAAAAAAAAATCTACGAAGGGAAATATTAAAAAATAGATGCATCTAAAATCCGTAGCCCAGACCGCATTTTTTAAAATGAAGAATATATATATTAAATAAGTTAAATTAAGAAATGCACTTAAAAAAAGGCGGGGGCGGGGAGCTCCTGATGTAAAATTATAAGCGACTTGCTGTTTCAGAATAGCAGTACTTTTTTTCTTTAATTTTGTGCTGTCAGGTACGAAAATTCTGTTCAAAACGCCAGTTTTGATCTTTTCGCTCTATGAACAGAAAAAAAAATCTACGAAGGGAAATATTAAAAAATAGATGCAACTATAGTCCGTAGTCCAGACCGCGTTTTTTAAAATGAAGAATATATATATGAAATAAGTTAAATTAAGAAATGCACTTAAGAAAAGGAGGGGGGGGGGGGGGGAGCTCCTGATGTAAAATTATAAGAGACTTGCTGTTTCAGAATGGCAGTATTTTTTTTTCTTTATTTCTGTGCTGTCACGTCCGAAAATTCTGTTCAAAACGCCTGTTTTGATCTTTTCGCTCTATGGACAGAAAAAAAAATCTACGAAGGGAAATATTAAAAAATAGATGCATTTAAAATCCGTAGCCCAGACCGCATTTTTTAAAATGAAGAATATATATATATGAAATAAGTTAAATTAAGAAATGCACTTAACAAAAGGAGTGGGGGGGGGGGGGGGGAGCTCCTGATGTAAAATTATAAGCGACTTGCTGTTTCAGAATGATAGTATTTTTTTTTCTTTATTTCTGTGCTGTCACGTCCAAAAATTCTGTTCAAAACGCCCGTTTTGATCTTTTCTACGTTTATTTTTTGCTCTATGGACAGAAAAAAAAAAATCTACGAAGGGAAATATTAAAAAATAGATGCATCTAAAATCCGTAGCCCAGACCGCATTTTTTAAAATGAAGAATATATATATTAAATAAGTTAAATTAAGAAATGCACTTAAAAAAGGGCGGGGGGGGGGGGGGGGGGGGGGAGCTCCTGATGTAAAATTATAAGCGACTTGCTGTTTCAGAATAGCAGTACTTTTTTTCTTTAATTTTGTGCTGTCAGGTACGAAAATTCTGTTCAAAACGCCAGTTTTGATCTTTTCGCTCTATGAACAGAAAAAAAAATCTACGAAGGGAAATATTAAAAAATAGATGCAACTATAGTCCGTATCCCAGACCGCGTTTTTTAAAATGAATAATATATATATGAAATAAGTTAAACAGGTTTCTGTGAAGGAATGAGCAAGTTATTGGTGCGAAAATTATTTCATTGCAACCCCTAGCTCTTAGTGGGGAATGGTCAAACTGAAACATCGGGGTCATTTTTTCCCTCCAGTATCGCCTTGTACACCCTCCGTAAAATAGACTCATCTAAAAGAGGGTGTTTCCCAAGTCTCATCTCGTGGTGGGTTAATAATACTCGTACTCTTCGTACAAGAAAAATGGCCAATAATCCGCATTCAGATATACAGGCAAGGTCGCCGTCAAACAAGAATAAATACTAACAACAACATTGTTATAACTGTATGAGAGTTATAATAGTGATATAAAATTGACTTTGAGCAAACAATCACAGAAGGAGTATTTTACATATGCTTCGAGTGAAGCTCGATCATCAAGGTACTAATTAATTATACAAGCAACAGATACACTGGGTGTCCGAAAAGTCTGGAAACGGTCGAATAACTAGAGAAATACAAAGTAGATTGAAAAACGAAAATATACGTGCTAAATATTTTTTAAAAGGCTACTCAGTGATACCAAATTTGATCCCCGCAACCGACCCCCCGGGGGTCAGAGGGGGTTCAACTTTGAAATTTGGAATGATAACCCCCATTTTTTATTGCAGATTCGGGTTCTCCGGACAAAATTACGTAACTTTTGTAGTTAACATTTTTTTCTAATCCTCGTTGATCACGGTGTAATTGAGCAAATAAAACAGATACATATTTTGGTTTTCCCAACCAGGTTTTGACATCTCGAAATCTGATTGGACAGAACTTTCGACGTCAAAGTTGCCGTCCTTTGCGGAAATAGTGTTTCTCAAAAACAATCAGTGGAGATTGTTTTCATGGCGCTTTATATGCTTTTCCATAAAAATTAATAGAAATATATTAAATTAGTTTTCTATTTGCATGTCTTTTTATCAAGTCTATCATTTTTAAATAATAAACTGCGTATTTTGATATTTTAACGAGTAAATAAGCACCTCCCCTCCCGAATAGAAAAATCATAGTATTCATTATTTGGGGGCGGAGTGTGTTGTTATTCTGTGTTTTGATGTTTTCTGCTGTCAAAAAAATCACTTAATTCGGGGACTGATGGGAGTGTATAAGTTTTTTTTTAATTATTACTATAGAATAACATAAAGGAGCAAAAAAAAACAAAAAAAAAACAAACATATAAAATCTTTTTGTGCTGACTGATTAAAGGATGGGAAGTAGCGTAAATTTTAGGTGGAGGAGGGTGGGATTATAGGTTTTGATGATTGATTAGTTACTGCGACTACTGACTAGCAAGTAGGGCAGAAAACATTCAAAAATTCTAATAAATGTAATACATTTTTGTAAATTAATATTTTTTTCAATTTTAACATTTTTTTCCTAATTTTAAATTTATTATTGGGTTGTTCGGGAAGTCGTGTCCGTTTAGGAAAATCAATCATCACCGGAAAATCCTGCCCGGTAATTATTAGACATTAGATATAGGAATCAATGTTTAATTATTAAATGATAGAATTTTCCGGTTCGAATTGATTTTTCGAAACGAACACGACTCTCCGAACGACCCAATAATTTTAAACAATTGAAAATTTTTGATCTTTTAAACTTTTGAATTTAAAATATAATTTAACTCTTTAAGCACTGTTGATTAATACCTGGGGGAGAAGACGTTTTCATTTTTATGGGGGAAGGATAATGTAGAAAAGTGTTTAATTATTTATTAATTATAGCAATAATATAACAAATGTGAAAAAAATATATAAACAAAAACATTATTTGCAGAACAAATTAAAAACAAATCAGTTTTTTCCTACATTTTTTAAGCCCGAGAAAGGACATTTATTCATATATTTCATTCAGTTACTTCGATGTTTAATGTTAAAGTTTTGTAACAAATAAGTTAGAGCTTTTGCGGACAGTGTCCTTTAAAAAGGACTCATAATTTTTATTTTACTGGCACCCAAAATATTTAATTAAAATTTTCCATTTATAACGTACTTGAAAATAAGAAAGTTTGTGTTCTCCAATAAACTCATTTATAAATGCTGATGTCAGTCTATCATTTCATCAGTTTATAAACAGAATTACTCCGCGCCGGTAAGGGTTAAACCAAATGAACATTAAAAAATAAAAACAAAATTTAAACAATATGATAATCTAAATACCCTAAAAATCCCTAAAATTTCCCTTCAAATTAAATCGAAATAAATCTTAGACTTTTAAATATGTTTTCTTGTATTTTACATGTGCCTTATCATTTTGTACACATTCATCATAAGCATAATACAAAATCTGCAATACAAATATTTACAACTTAAAAAGGAAAAAAGTTTAAAATTTATTTAGATTTCTTTTTAACGGAACCTAAGTTTTTAATGGGTTTTATGTATCATATTGTTTGACTTTTTTTAAATTGTTCAATAGGTTTAACTTATTAGTTATAAAAATTTAAGAACGTAGAACTAATTGAATGAAATATATTAATAAATGCCCCTTCTAGGGCTTAAAAAATGAAGAAAATAAACTGATCTGTTTTTAATTTGTTCTGCCAATTATGTTTTAGATTATATTTTTTGTCACATAAGTTATTTTATTGTAATAATAAACAAACAATTTTCTGCATTATCCTTCTGTTATGAAAATTAACACGTCTTTTACCCCAGCAAATAATCATTACACTTTAACCCTTTCGAGACCGCATCGCGTACACAAATTTTATTTGGAATACAATGTGTTTTGTCAACTGTTGTCAACTTTACTTGTGAAATACCAAAAAATCCTGTAATTAAAAAATTATGATTTTATTCATTTATTAATGGTGCCCAAAACAAATTCCACATGCACCTTTTGACGATGAATATATGTGCCTCACAAATCCCGACAGTGTTAAAGAGTTAAATTATTTTTTTAATTAAAATTTTTCAAATACCAAAATTTTTCTATTGTTTAAATTTATGAAAAAAAAAATGTTAAATTAAAAAAATATATTAATTTACAAAAACATTATTACATTTATTAGAATTATGGAAAATATTTTTGCCCTACTTGCTATTTTCTGGTTGCAGTAACTAATCAATGATCTAAATCTCCAATCCGACCGCCACCTGAATTTACGCAACTTCCCCGTTCTTTGCTCCGCCCGCACACACACAAAAAAATACATGTTCTTCTTTTTATTTTGTCCTATATGTTACTCTATAGTAATAGTAAAAAAAATCCCACACACCCACCTCCTGACCACGATTTAGAGTATAAAAGAAAAAAAAAAACAGCAGAAGCCATCGAAATGCCAAATATCCACGCCTACCTCTACCAAATAACGAAGATTATCTTTTTTTTCTGTATGGAAGAGGAGGGGCATGTTTACGCATCAAAATATTAAAAAAAAAAAAAAAAAAAAAAAGCAGGAATTGATGATTGGATTGATAGAATGTGTACTGTAATGCTGGGCTTAATGAATCGGAGAGTGAAATTCAATCCAAAGTTTGAATTGAACAAAATTAATTCCGATTCATAAGCTCAAAATTACACTACAGCCGATGACGTAAGTGGTAGACATTGCTAAATGTGTTTTTTTAGAATTATTTTAAATTATTTAAGATCAAATAAAATTATATTTACTAGTTATCGTAGCTGAAAAAAAATAAAGAAAAGTAAACACTCACCCAAGTACTTGAACACAGAAAGATAATTCACAAATGACGTTTATTTAAACATATATAAAATTTGCTGATTTGAATGCATTCTTACATTATGAATTATGTAAAGATTATCAAAGTGAATGTAAAATTCAATATAATTTCAGACAATTAGAGATATATTGTCATCTAAGAAAAAGCAGAAGTTTACGTAATATTTCTTTTTGTTTTAAGGCCTCCAGAATGAATAAAGTTCAGGAACGTAAAGTCAAACTAGGGATTAAAGTTCAGGAATGTAAAGTCAAACTAGGGATTAAAGTTCAGGAATGTAAAGTCAAACTAGGGTCGTAGAAGGACTCTTGTATTTGGAGAACTGGAAACATGCTGTAGTCAAACTTCCTTCAGGAATGTAGATTCTATTTCCTTTTATTCAATGCGAATCTGAACCGAATGATAAGTTACGGATTTGGAAAATTGGAAATAGGATGTTTGAGAACTTCCTTCAGAAATGCAGATTTTGACGATTTCAGTTCGTTACAAAGGCAATTTACTATTTATTGCATCGACAAAAAAAAACAGATGATCAATTCATATTTGTTGATCGAAGAATAATAAAATGTCGATGAGCAGAAGAACAATTCAGGGCTTCCAATTAATGTTCTATGAAATTTACTTAGAAATGCTTCTTGAAGAAAAGAAATTATATTTCCTTTAGATGATATACGGCCGCCAAGGCCTAACAAAACGTCGATCTCTTCTCACTGGCTAGCCGAACTCTTCTGCCGCAACAACCGGCTAAAAAAAGCACGGCGTCGCAGCCCCCACAAGTTACTTGCTTTAACGGCTCCCTGGTGAAGAATGATGACTTTTCCAGAACCCAGTTTCAAACATGAAAAGCCATTACAGAGCGCGCCAGCCAATTAAAAACGCCTATCCTCCCCGCGCCTGACGTCACACACAACGTGCGTGTTCCAAAAGGAATGTTAAACGATTTAGCAGACGTCCGGTTTTGAACTAAGCGTCTGTTTGGCAAAGGGGAATACCCTTCTTGTTGGAACTTTCAAAATGTCGGAAAGAATGATCTCATGGCGTCGCGCGCCGAAATTAAAAATGAGAAAAGATAGAAAATACATTTTTGCGTATTTCTGCCAAAGTATTTATCACAAGTCACTGAAAATTTTGCAATCGGCTAGAAATAAATATTTCTATCCACATAATATAATTTAAAAGGGAAATATTGATAAATAAAAGATTTCCATTTTTTATATTTTAGACTTAGAAAATTCCGATGTGTTTACACATTCGCGATGTATGTTGAAAGAAATTTGAAAGTTAAATTACTGAAATATAATAAAATACTAATTGTACTTAAATAATCTTAATAAGAGATAATGTTTACATTGAAAAATAAGGAAATATTGAATTATTTATCATTAAAATTTACATTATGAGTTTAAAACTTGTGATTAGAAATTAGGTGTTTGAAAATGTTAATTTAAGTTGTAAAATTGAAATAAATTATATTATTTAAATTAATTTGAATGGGAAATGATGCATTATATTTTTTATGATGCAACATTTTATCTCCCGGTAGCAGAAAAAAAAGGATAAAAAAAAATTTTTAGCTGACAGGTTCGAAAAGATGAACCATCTGCAGATAATTCTATGCAAATTTAAAGGTAAACTACACAATATTAAACAACAATAAACACAATACAACAAAACAAATATATAAACACAATACCAAACAAGAATACACAGTACAAGTAGAAATAGAATTGTAACACAATATCAAACAATAACAAACATGGTACAGGTAGAAACAAACCACTAAAATTTATATATAAACAAAACACTGCATGGGTGAGGTTCCAATTGGCCTATAAAAATGTAATCTTTTCATGTGCAAACCCCTAACAGTAGACATATTGCAACTATGATAAAAATAAAACTATATGTTTAATCATATTTAAAAACAAAATGCTGCATAAAGTTTTCAAGTATTGCAAAATCAAACCAATAAAATTAAAACAGGATAATACTGCAATTGTGATGTAGCTGAGACAACTGTATATCATTATTTGTAGTATTTATTTTGTTTACATTGTAAAATACCATCAATTTCTTGAACAAAAAACAAATGTACATTGTTCAGAATGATAGTTGTGCCCATTAAATTAAAAAAATTTAAGACATTAAGCTGTAAATTTTAAAATAGATCATATGTGATCTTGGACACTGAAATTTACAATATAAAATGTTATTCCCTTTAAATTATGAATAGTTGCACCTTGAAGGATTTATCGGAAGGGTACTAATTTTGTGATTATTTTTTGCCCCAAGCTATGCCGAATTTACCTTCTGTGTGTGCTCGCTATAAATTTGTTGGGAACTGAAAGAAAAAGAGAAATAACTTAGAGCAGTTGCTCCATCGTATTCTCATAAAATATCTCCACTAGTATTCAAAGAGCTGCAGCTAGGAGATTTGAGCATCGATAATTTTTCATATAATTTCTGGAACATATATAAATTTTCATTTGTATTTTTTATTTGTAATTTATTAAAGTTGTCTCAAAAATATATTAATTTTTTTTATATATATTTTCTCATAATTTTTAATAATAGTTATATAGGATCCTATAATTAAATTTAAAATAAAACATCACATGGATAAGCAGTAAAAGTTTATATGTTGAGATCACCCTTCAATTTCAATATGATATGGATATATATTGTTCAAAAATTAGCAAAGATGAACATACAAAAAAAAATCTGTGGCAACATAATATTGCATTCCCATCATTTAAATTAAGGTAGAAAAAAAAATTAGATGAAGGATAGTACCTATTATAAAATATAGAATTGTAAAATAATGAAATCAATAAATCAGTATGCTTAATCAATTGTATGAGTGAACAGTAATGGACAGTACGTAAGCGCTTACATTCCGTGACCACTAGTATTTCGCCAGCAAAATATTGAAAACTCATAGAATTGATACAGATGTTACCACTGTATTGTTTAAAAAAAAAATTGTAATTCAGAGAGATATATATACATATGAAGACACTAAAATGGAAATTAGAAAAAATGGGATTTACATTTGTAGGAAGATTGTAGTGCCCCCAAAAAAATTAAAATGTCCATAACAAAAGAAAATTAAGCGAGTAGAAAACAAATAAAACTAGCATCCTGTTGAGATGAGTTTTGATACATTCACCGTCATAATTCTGATTGTTGGATCAGTCATATGTTGAATTTGATAGTTATCGTTATTGCATATCTGGATAATTTTAAAAGGACCTGAATTTTTTGCATGGAAAGTATTAGTATGATTGAAATTCTTTAAATAAACTTTGTCGCCAATTTTCAACTTTGGAGGAGAACGACCTTTAAGAAATTTTGCATTCATTTTAAAATATTTTTGTTCATTAAGTTTAACTAATTCTCTGGTTGTTTTGATATGTTCTTGTTGTTGTTTAAAGTATTGGGAAGGTTCTTCAGCATCTTTAGGTGGTAAGAAAGTATCAATAGGTAAGTTTAAATCTCTGCCAAAAAATAAGTTTGCAGGACTAAAATTAGTTACAGAATGTTTAGAATTATTGTAGTGAAGCACAAAAAATTTCAATCTATCAGACCATTCAATTATTTGATCAGATAGTGAAGCAACTGATTCTTTCAGGGATCGATGGATACGTTCGATAACACCGTTCGACCTCGGGAAGTAAATGGACGAATTTCTACGTTTGATATTGAGAGATTTAAGAAAGGTTAGAAAGACATCAGAGGTAAAGTTTTTGGCGTTATCAGATAATATAATTTTTGCTATACCAAACCTCGAAAAGTAGTCGTTTAAAGCTTTAATTATAGATGGAGAAGTAGCATCTCTAAGCGGAATAGCCTCCAGAAAGCGTGAATAGTGGTCAACGATGGTGAGAATAAAAAATTTACCGTCATGTGACCTGGGGAGTTTACCCACAATATCTATTGCAAGCATCTCTCCGGGAGCTAATTCACACTTGGAAATGAAGGAAGGTTTTGTGTTGGTTTGTTTACTTTTGTAGGGAAGACATTTTTCACAGTTATTTACAAAATTTTGAACATCCTGAACCATTCCGTGCCAGAAATAATTCCTGGAAATTGTCTCAACCGTTTTTATCATTCCAAAATGAGCTTGGTGAGCAAGGGCAATGCAACTATTGATTAATGTTTTAGGAATAACGATTTTCTTTACTCTATTGACATTACCAGATTTCTTTTTAGCAAACATTAAAAGATCGTTATTAGGATTGATTGAGTAATTAGTGTTAGAACATGTTTTGGCAATTATTTTTTCTCGGATTTCTTTAAGTTTTTCATCATTTTGCTGCTCTTTTAGTATATTTTCGGTAGTTAGTGAGTCGTTAGTAGGTATAAAAATATTTAATGCATTTACATATAAATTAGGGTTATTAGGAAGGTCCACGACACGAGAAAGAAAATCGGCTGGATTAACAAGCCCAGGGATGTGCTCAACCTTAAAATTAAAACTCTGCAAATATAAAAGCCATCTAGTTATAATTTCAGCCTGTTTTTCTAGGTTTAAATGGTAAGTTAAAGCTTTAGCATCTGTTAGAATTTTGAATTGTCTACCGTACAAGAATTCAGAAAAATGTTTAACAGAGGAATAGATAGCATAAAACTCACGTTTGATTGAAGGGTATTTAGATTCTGCCTGATTTAATTGCTTGGAATAAAATTCAATGGGGTAGAATTTGTCATTGTGTTTTTGCATAAGAATTCCGCAAATTGCAACCATAGATGCATCAGTAACCAAATAAACATCCTTACTATCATCAAAATTTTTAACTGTTGGATTAGTAAGCAAAATTTCCTGAATCTTGAGAAAAGCATTTTGACAGTCATTGCTCCAGAAGAATTTTGCCTTTTTTCTCGTTAAATTTACAATAGGTTGTACTATTTTTGCAAAATCGAAAATTAAATGACGGAAATAATTTATCATACCCAGATAACTTTGAACTTGTTTCAGGTTTGTAGGAATGGGAAATCTATTGATTTTGTTTACATTATCAGTAGAAGGAGAGTGACCGTTTTTGTGTAATTTAAAACCTAGGTATGTTATTTGTTCTTTACATATTTGAAGCTTTTTAGGGTCTAAAGTGAGGTTAAATTCTCTCAATTTGTCAAAAACTTTCTGCAACCATATTAACATTTCCTCCAACGAATCAGCAGCAACAATTATGTCATCTAGAAAATATTGAACATTTTTACCTCTTAATGAGCTAAGGCAGTTATTTATTAAAGTATGAAAATAAGAAGTTGAGTTCACACATCCAAATGGCAGGCGTTTAGGTTGATAATTCCCATACTCCGTTGCAAATGCCAGTTTGGCCCTATCCTTCTGTTGAAGAAGAATTTGAAAAAATGCGGCTTTTAAATCCAAAACAGTATAGAATTTTTTGCCCGATATATTTTGCATAATGTCGTTGATTTTTGGTAAACAAATTTTATAAGGTTCAGTTATTGCATTAAGTAATCGATAGTCGATAACCATACGAAATTTAAGTTTGTTAGGGTCATCAGTAGGTAACGTCTTCTTTTTAACAAAAATGACTGGAAAACAGTAGTTTGAGGTTGAATTTTCTATAATGCCAGCTTTCAGAAGATCAGCGATTTCATTTCTAGCAAACTCCTTGGCAATTCTAGGAATGGGATATGGTTTTGTTTGTAAAGCAAAATCATGCAGTAAGTTAAACTGAGGAACAACTTTATCTGTACATCCCAGTGTACTGTATGAAGAAGAAAAAACAGCTGAATTATTCATAAGAAGTTTGAGAACTCTCTTCCTATCTGATTCAGGTAATTGATCAAGTTGAAAATTATTAGCTTTTAGTTCATTTTTACGAAGTTCTAAAATATCATCACAAATTAGCGAATTTACCTGGTATGTTTTACTGTTGTCATGCGTAGAAATTTGATCTTTAGAAATTTGTTTTAAGTAACCTAATTTAGTATTTTTGTTGAGGACAATTTTTTGACTATTGTTGTTGAATACATACAGAAGAATAGAATTGTTAACATTTGCTTCATGAAGGCTAAGATCTAGGTTTAGTGGCAATTTGGTAGTTAATGGAACAAATAAATAGTTAAATGAATTGTTAATTTTATGTAATGCTTTAAGTCTTATAATCCTGCCATGATTTGGCCGAATAATGACACGGTTAGCTGGTGTGACAAAGTTTTTGGAATCTTCATGATTAATATCGTTAGAGAGAGAATTAATATTTTCATATGATTCAGCATTGGAATTTGAAATATCATGAATAGTATTATTGTCATTGGAACTTAGATTTTCATTGTTAAAATTAGAAGTTTGAGTAGAATCAGGATTTTTATTTTCGAAAGGAAATGTGAGGTTTCCCATGATAAGTTGAGAGTTGGCAGAGTCTAACAAAACTTTATTTCTGTTTAAAAAATCATAACCGAGAATAATTTGGTAGTTAGAGTGCCAATTATCATGGGTAACGAAAAACACATTGCTGAACCATTTATTACGAATTTTAAAGTTTAATTGTACAGCAGAAAAATAAGGAACACTGGAATTATTGATGGTCTTGATGTTTACAGATCTAGATAAAAAGTTAAGTTTATTGTTTTGTTTAAGTAAGTTAATAGTTTTAGGTTGTATAAGAGAAAGATTTGCACCAGAATCCAGAAGACCAATAAAGTTATGTTTTCCAAATGTTAATTTGATTAAAGGAAGTAGAGAATCATCAGAAAAACATGACATAAGTGATTTGGGAATGTTAACAGCAGTATCAGAATAAATCATACCCTCGTGCAAAAATTTATCATCTAGGGCTCTGTGAGATTGAGGGGAAAAATTGTGCAAAATATCATCAGAACCCTCTAGAAGTTTAAATTATTTCTTCTGCCTCTGCCACGATATGGTCGATAATTATTTCTACCTCTGCCCCTATTGAATCTCTGCACATTGTTATCGCTACCTCTTCTAAAATCTCCAGCAAAGTTTCTGCCCTGATTCTCAAAATATCTATCATTACTTGGAGAATTACTGTTAGGACTTAAAAATTTACTTGCTTGATTAGCAGCACTGTTACCCTGACCAGAAAAAAAAAAAATCCCCTATTATGCAAAGACGGAAAAAACCAGCAATCGCGCGTATTATGCTGTTTGTTACAGATATGGCAAACAGTCCGCTCTTCTTTTAATCCTTTTAACTGCTCCGCCATACTCTGCAATAATTTATTTGAATTTTCTTGTTGTTTCAACAAAATTGTAATCAACGAGTCCTGACTGCTGTTGTTTGAAACCTGCGTCGCGTTGATGGTGTTGACTGAGAAAGAGCATTGCTGTTCCAAAGCTTTTTCGCAATCCATAGCACTAGAAACCAGATCATCGAAATTTTCCTTTCCAAGTTTAAGTACCTCTGTTTTAATATCCGGTCTAAGAGCTTCGAGCAATTTATTAAACATCAATTTTTGCTTTAGAATGACCATTTGAGGAATATCCTCAGCGTTCGGAACCAATCGATTGACTAATTTTTTTACTACCTCAGCCAACTCCTTCACTGTCTGTTTAGGTTTTTGTCTTATATTTGAGAACTGATAAGAGGTTTCCTGGAAATTCTCTTCTCTGCTAAATTTTGCTCTAAATAAACGCACAAAATTTTCAAAATTATCAATATTGTTAATTTCTGGATCGCTCGCAACATATTCCTGCGCCTTGTCTCTACAATACAGGCGGAAGAGTAGAATACGATTCTCGTCGTTCCAATTCTGTATGTTACAGACATCACTAATGTTTTTAATGAAAAAATGTACATTTTCCCCTTCTTTTCCATGGAAAGTGGGAATCGCTGCCATAAGTGCGTTTAATTGCAAATCATTTGCCATATCGTAATAATTTGTATACACGTGAAAAATCAAAAGGTATACTAAAACACTGATGTATGACAAATAAATTATCTTAAAGCAAAGCAAAAAATAAAAAAATAATAATGGAAAAATTTGTTAAAATGATGAAGGAAATAAAAAAAATTATAAAAAAAATGGAAGATTACTTTTTTAAAAATTTTTCTAAAAATGCATATTAATGTGCAATACAGTTAAACTAAATAAATATATGCAAAAATGTACAAATCCCCCAAAATAGAAAAAAGGGAACACAATAACTACAAATATCAAAACATGCAACAATAAATCATTATAAATTCAAAGCGTAATATATAAAGTTTTCGTTTTTTCAATTTATGAAAAAATATTAGCAAATAAATCTTTGAAAAATCAAATTTCTTTTCTTTACATATATTTATAGAATCAAATCTTAAAAGGAAAATAAATAAAAATATAAATCATGTATATTTTAAAAATATATTGCACCAATATGGGGTCCGCACATGAAATAGAGAGAAAAAAAAATATATAAGTTTAGTGAGTATTATTTTTAAAATAAATGATTAAATAATTAATAAGTTAATTAATAAATATACTTTATCTATTATCATGAAAAAGTAATGAAACCCGATCTCCGATCTTTAAAGTTATGGCATCAATTAATGCCTATGAATGAAAAGAAAAAATTAATATTAAAAAGGCTTAAAACAATAACTCCAAGAATGAAATCACTAAGTTAACGGCACCATAAATGTACTGTAATGCTGGGCTTAATGAATCGGAGAGTGAAATTCAATCCAAAGTTTGAATTGAACAAAATTAATTCCGATTCATAAGCTCAAAATTACACTACAGCCGATGACGTAAGTGGTAGACATTGCTAAATGTGTTTTTTTAGAATTATTTTAAATTATTTAAGATCAAACAAAATTATATTTACTAGTTATCGTAGCTGAAAAAAAATAAAGAAAAGTAAACACTCACCCAAGTACTTGAACACAGAAAGATAATTCACAAATGACGTTTATTTAAACATATATAAAATTTGCTGATTTGAATGCATTCTTACATTATGAATTATGTAAAGATTATCAAAGTGAATGTAAAATTCAATATAATTTCAGACAATTAGAGATATATTGTCATCTAAGAAAAAGCAGAAGTTTACGTAATATTTCTTTTTGTTTTAAGGCCTCCAGAATGAATAAAGTTCAGGAACGTAAAGTCAAACTAGGGATTAAAGTTCAGGAATGTAAAGTCAAACTAGGGATTAAAGTTCAGGAATGTAAAGTCAAACTAGGGTCGTAGAAGGACTCTTGTATTTGGAGAACTGGAAACATGCTGTAGTCAAACTTCCTTCAGGAATGTAGATTCTATTTCTTTTTATTCAATGCGAATCTGAACCGAATGATAAGTTACGGATTTGGAAAATTGGAAATAGGATGTTTGAGAACTTCCTTCAGAAATGCAGATTTTGACGATTTCAGTTCGTTACAAAGGCAATTTACTATTTATTGCATCGACAAAAAAAACAGATGATCAATTCATATTTGTTGATCGAAGAATAATAAAATGTCGATGAGCAGAAGAACAATTCAGGGCTTCCAATTAATGTTCTATGAAATTTACTTAGAAATGCTTCTTGAAGAAAAGAAATTATATTTCCTTTAGATGATATACGGCCGCCAAGGCCTAACAAAACGTCGATCTCTTCTCACTGGCTAGCCGAACTCTTCTGCCGCAACAACCGGCTAAAAAAAGCACGGCGTCGCAGCCCCCACAAGTTACTTGCTTTAACGGCTCCCTGGTGAAGAATGATGACTTTTCCAGAACCCAGTTTCAAACATGAAAAGCCATTACAGAGCGCGCCAGCCAATTAAAAACGCCTATCCTCCCCGCGCCTGACGTCACACACAACGTGCGTGTTCCAAAAGGAATGTTAAACGATTTAGCAGACGTCCGGTTTTGAACTAAGCGTCTGTTTGGCAAAGGGGAATACCCTTCTTGTTGGAACTTTCAAAATGTCGGAAAGAATGATCTCATGGCGTCGCGCGCCGAAATTAAAAATGAGAAAAGATAGAAAATACATTTTTGCGTATTTCTGCCAAAGTATTTATCACAAGTCACTGAAAATTTTGCAATCGGCTAGAAATAAATATTTCTATCCACATAATATAATTTAAAAGGGAAATATTGATAAATAAAAGATTTCCATTTTTTATATTTTAGACTTAGAAAATTCCGATGTGTTTACACATTCGCGATGTATGTTGAAAGAAATTTGAAAGTTAAATTACTGAAATATAATAAAATACTAATTGCACTTAAATAATCTTAATAAGAGATAATGTTTACATTGAAAAATAAGGAAATATTGAATTATTTATCATTAAAATTTACATTATGAGTTTAAAACTTGTGATTAGAAATTAGGTGTTTGAAAATGTTAATTTAAGTTGTAAAATTGAAATAAATTATATTATTTAAATTAATTTGAATGGGAAATGATGCATTATATTTTTTATGATGCAACATTTTATCTCCCGGTAGCAGAAAAAAAAGGATAAAAAAAAATTTTTAGCTGACAGGTTCGAAAAGATGAACCATCTGCAGATAATTCTATGCAAATTTAAAGGTAAACTACACAATATTAAACAACAATAAACACAATACAACAAAACAAATATATAAACACAATACCAAACAAGAATACACAGTACAAGTAGAAATAGAATTGTAACACAATATCAAACAATAACAAACATGGTACAGGTAGAAACAAACCACTAAAATTTATATATAAACAAAACACTGCATGGGTGAGGTTCCAATTGGCCTATAAAAATGTAATCTTTTCATGTGCAAACCCCTAACAGTAGACATATTGCAACTATGATAAAAATAAAACTATATGTTTAATCATATTTAAAAACAAAATGCTGCATAAAGTTTTCAAGTATTGCAAAATCAAACCAATAAAATTAAAACAGGATAATACTGCAATTGTGATGTAGCTGAGACAACTGTATATCATTATTTGTAGTATTTATTTTGTTTACATTGTAAAATACCATCAATTTCGTGAACAAAAAACAAATGTACATTGTTCAGAATGATAGTTGTGCCCATTAAATTAAAAAAATTTAAGACATTAAGCTGTAAATTTTAAAATAGATCATATGTGATCTTGGACACTGAAATTTACAATATAAAATGTTATTCCCTTTAAATTATGAATAGTTGCACCTTGAAGGATTTATCGGAAGGGTACTAATTTTGTGATTATTTTTTGCCCCAAGCTATGCCGAATTTACCTTCTGTGTGTGCTCGCTATAAATTTGTTGGGAACTGAAAGAAAAAGAGAAATAACTTAGAGCAGTTGCTCCATCGTATTCTCATAAAATATCTCCACTAGTATTCAAAGAGCTGCAGCTAGGAGATTTGAGCATCGATAATTTTTCATATAATTTCTGGAACATATATAAATTTTCATTTGTATTTTTTATTTGTAATTTATTAAAGTTGTCTCAAAAATATATTAATTTTTTTTATATATATTTTCTCATAATTTTTAATAATAGTTATATAGGATCCTATAATTAAATTTAAAATAAAACATCACATGGATAAGCAGTAAAAGTTTATATGTTGAGATCACCCTTCAATTTCAATATGATATGGATATATATTGTTCAAAAATTAGCAAAGATGAACATACAAAAAAAAATCTGTGGCAACATAATATTGCATTCCCATCATTTAAATTAAGGTAGAAAAAAAAATTAGATGAAGGATAGTACCTATTATAAAATATAGAATTGTAAAATAATGAAATCAATAAATCAGTATGCTTAATCAATTGTATGAGTGACCAGTAATGGACAGTACGTAAGCGCTTACATTCCGTGACCACTAGTATTTCGCCAGCAAAATATTGAAAACTCATAGAATTGATACAGATGTTACCACTGTATTGTTTAAAAAAAAAATTGTAATTCAGAGAGATATATATACATATGAAGACACTAAAATGGAAATTAGAAAAAATGGGATTTACATTTGTAGGAAGATTGTAGTGCCCCCAAAAAAATTAAAATGTCCATAACAAAAGAAAATTAAGCGAGTAGAAAACAAATAAAACTAGCATCCTGTTGAGATGAGTTTTGATACATTCACCGTCATAATTCTGATTGTTGGATCAGTCATATGTTGAATTTGATAGTTATCGTTATTGCATATCTGGATAATTTTAAAAGGACCTGAATTTTTTGCATGGAAAGTATTAGTATGATTGAAATTCTTTAAATAAACTTTGTCGCCAATTTTCAACTTTGGAGGAGAACGACCTTTAAGAAATTTTGCATTCATTTTAAAATATTTTTGTTCATTAAGTTTAACTAATTCTCTGGTTGTTTTGATATGTTCTTGTTGTTGTTTAAAGTATTGGGAAGGTTCTTCAGCATCTTTAGGTGGTAAGAAAGTATCAATAGGTAAGTTTAAATCTCTGCCAAAAAATAAGTTTGCAGGACTAAAATTAGTTACAGAATGTTTAGAATTATTGTAGTGAAGCACAAAAAATTTCAATCTATCAGACCATTCAATTATTTGATCAGATAGTGAAGCAACTGATTCTTTCAGGGATCGATGGATACGTTCGATAACACCGTTCGACCTCGGGAAGTAAATGGACGAATTTCTACGTTTGATATTGAGAGATTTAAGAAAGGTTAGAAAGACATCAGAGGTAAAGTTTTTGGCGTTATCAGATAATATAATTTTTGCTATACCAAACCTCGAAAAGTAGTCGTTTAAAGCTTTAATTATAGATGGAGAAGTAGCATCTCTAAGCGGAATAGCCTCCAGAAAGCGTGAATAGTGGTCAACGATGGTGAGAATAAAAAATTTACCGTCATGTGACCTGGGGAGTTTACCCACAATATCTATTGCAAGCATCTCTCCGGGAGCTAATTCACACTTGGAAATGAAGGAAGGTTTTGTGTTGGTTTGTTTACTTTTGTAGGGAAGACATTTTTCACAGTTATTTACAAAATTTTGAACATCCTGAACCATTCCGTGCCAGAAATAATTCCTGGAAATTGTCTCAACCGTTTTTATCATTCCAAAATGAGCTTGGTGAGCAAGGGCAATGCAACTATTGATTAATGTTTTAGGAATAACGATTTTCTTTACTCTATTGACATTACCAGATTTCTTTTTAGCAAACATTAAAAGATCGTTATTAGGATTGATTGAGTAATTAGTGTTAGAACATGTTTTGGCAATTATTTTTTCTCGGATTTCTTTAAGTTTTTCATCATTTTGCTGCTCTTTTAGTATATTTTCGGTAGTTAGTGAGTCGTTAGTAGGTATAAAAATATTTAATGCATTTACATATAAATTAGGGTTATTAGGAAGGTCCACGACACGAGAAAGAAAATCGGCTGGATTAACAAGCCCAGGGATGTGCTCAACCTTAAAATTAAAACTCTGCAAATATAAAAGCCATCTAGTTATAATTTCAGCCTGTTTTTCTAGGTTTAAATGGTAAGTTAAAGCTTTAGCATCTGTTAGAATTTTGAATTGTCTACCGTACAAGAATTCAGAAAAATGTTTAACAGAGGAATAGATAGCATAAAACTCACGTTTGATTGAAGGGTATTTAGATTCTGCCTGATTTAATTGCTTGGAATAAAATTCAATGGGGTAGAATTTGTCATTGTGTTTTTGCATAAGAATTCCGCAAATTGCAACCATAGATGCATCAGTAACCAAATAAACATCCTTACTATCATCAAAATTTTTAACTGTTGGATTAGTAAGCAAAATTTCCTGAATCTTGAGAAAAGCATTTTGACAGTCATTGCTCCAGAAGAATTTTGCCTTTTTTCTCGTTAAATTTACAATAGGTTGTACTATTTTTGCAAAATCGAAAATTAAATGACGGAAATAATTTATCATACCCAGATAACTTTGAACTTGTTTCAGGTTTGTAGGAATGGGAAATCTATTGATTTTGTTTACATTATCAGTAGAAGGAGAGTGACCGTTTTTGTGTAATTTAAAACTTAGGTATGTTATTTGTTCTTTACATATTTGAAGCTTTTTAGGGTCTAAAGTGAGGTTAAATTCTCTCAATTTGTCAAAAACTTTCTGCAACCATATTAACATTTCCTCCAACGAATCAGCAGCAACAATTATGTCATCTAGAAAATATTGAACATTTTTACCTCTTAATGAGCTAAGGCAGTTATTTATTAAAGTATGAAAATAAGAAGTTGAGTTCACACATCCAAATGGCAGGCGTTTAGGTTGATAATTCCCATACTCCGTTGCAAATGCCAGTTTGGCCCTATCCTTCTGTTGAAGAAGAATTTGAAAAAATGCGGCTTTTAAATCCAAAACAGTATAGAATTTTTTGCCCGATATATTTTGCATAATGTCGTTGATTTTTGGTAAACAAATTTTATAAGGTTCAGTTATTGCATTAAGTAATCGATAGTCGATAACCATACGAAATTTAAGTTTGTTAGGGTCATCAGTAGGTAACGTCTTCTTTTTAACAAAAATGACTGGAAAACAGTAGTTTGAGGTTGAATTTTCTATAATGCCAGCTTTCAGAAGATCAGCGATTTCATTTCTAGCAAACTCCTTGGCAATTCTAGGAATGGGATATGGTTTTGTTTGTAAAGCAAAATCATGCAGTAAGTTAAACTGAGGAACAACTTTATCTGTACATCCCAGTGTACTGTATGAAGAAGAAAAAACAGCTGAATTATTCATAAGAAGTTTGAGAACTCTCTTCCTATCTGATTCAGGTAAGTGATCAACTTGAAAATTATTAGCTTTTAGTTCATTTTTACGAAGTTCTAAAATATCATCACAAATTAGCGAATTTACCTGGTATGTTTTACTGTTGTCATGCGTAGAAATTTGATCTTTAGAAATTTGTTTTAAGTAACCTAATTTAGTATTTTTGTTGAGGACAATTTTTTGACTATTGTTGTTGAATACATACAGAAGAATAGAATTGTTAACATTTGCTTCATGAAGGCTAAGATCTAGGTTTAGTGGCAATTTGGTAGTTAATGGAACAAATAAATAGTTAAATGAATTGTTAATTTTATGTAATGCTTTAAGTCTTATAATCCTGCCATGATTTGGCCGAATAATGACACGGTTAGCTGGTGTGACAAAGTTTTTGGAATCTTCATGATTAATATCGTTAGAGAGAGAATTAATATTTTCATATGATTCAGCATTGGAATTTGAAATATCATGAATAGTATTATTGTCATTGGAACTTAGATTTTCATTGTTAAAATTAGAAGTTTGAGTAGAATCAGGATTTTTATTTTCGAAAGGAAATGTGAGGTTTCCCATGATAAGTTGAGAGTTGGCAGAGTCTAACAAAACTTTATTTCTGTTTAAAAAATCATAACCGAGAATAATTTGGTAGTTAGAGTGCCAATTATCATGGGTAACGAAAAACACATTGCTGAACCATTTATTACGAATTTTAAAGTTTAATTGTACAGCAGAAAAATAAGGAACACTGGAATTATTGATGGTCTTGATGTTTACAGATCTAGATAAAAAGTTAAGTTTATTGTTTTGTTTAAGTAAGTTAATAGTTTTAGGTTGTATAAGAGAAAGATTTGCACCAGAATCCAGAAGACCAATAAAGTTATGTTTTCCAAATGTTAATTTGATTAAAGGAAGTAGAGAATCATCAGAAAAACATGACATAAGTGATTTGGGAATGTTAACAGCAGTATCAGAATAAATCATACCCTCGTGCAAAAATTTATCATCTAGGGCTCTGTGAGATTGAGGGGAAAAATTGTGCAAAATATCATCAGAACCCTCTAGAAGTTTAAATTATTTCTTCTGCCTCTGCCACGATATGGTCGATAATTATTTCTACCTCTGCCCCTATTGAATCTCTGCACATTGTTATCGCTACCTCTTCTAAAATCTCCAGCAAAGTTTCTGCCCTGATTCTCAAAATATCTATCATTACTTGGAGAATTACTGTTAGGACTTAAAAATTTACTTGCTTGATTAGCAGCACTGTTACCCTGACCAGAAAAATTTTGCTGCGGCGAAAAAAATCCCCTATTATGCAAAGACGGAAAAAACCAGCAATCGCGCGTATTATGCTGTTTGTTACAGATATGGCAAACAGTCCGCTCTTCTTTTAATCCTTTTAACTGCTCCGCCATACTCTGCAATAATTTATTTGAATTTTCTTGTTGTTTCAACAAAATTGTAATCAACGAGTCCTGACTGCTGTTGTTTGAAACCTGCGTCGCGTTGATGGTGTTGACTGAGAAAGAGCATTGCTGTTCCAAAGCTTTTTCGCAATCCATAGCACTAGAAACCAGATCATCGAAATTTTCCTTTCCAAGTTTAAGTACCTCTGTTTTAATATCCGGTCTAAGAGCTTCGAGCAATTTATTAAACATCAATTTTTGCTTTAGAATGACCATTTGAGGAATATCCTCAGCGTTCGGAACCAATCGATTGACTAATTTTTTTACTACCTCAGCCAACTCCTTCACTGTCTGTTTAGGTTTTTGTCTTATATTTGAGAACTGATAAGAGGTTTCCTGGAAATTCTCTTCTCTGCTAAATTTTGCTCTAAATAAACGCACAAAATTTTCAAAATTATCAATATTGTTAATTTCTGGATCGCTCGCAACATATTCCTGCGCCTTGTCTCTACAATACAGGCGGAAGAGTAGAATACGATTCTCGTCGTTCCAATTCTGTATGTTACAGACATCACTAATGTTTTTAATGAAAAAATGTACATTTTCCCCTTCTTTTCCATGGAAAGTGGGAATCGCTGCCATAAGTGCGTTTAATTGCAAATCATTTGCCATATCGTAATAATTTGTATACACGTGAAAAATCAAAAGGTATACTAAAACACTGATGTATGACAAATAAATTATCTTAAAGCAAAGCAAAAAATAAAAAAATAATAATGGAAAAATTTGTTAAAATGATGAAGGAAATAAAAAAAATTATAAAAAAAATGGAAGATTACTTTTTTAAAAATTTTTCTAAAAATGCATATTAATGTGCAATACAGTTAAACTAAATAAATATATGCAAAAATGTACAAATCCCCCAAAATAGAAAAAAGGGAACACAATAACTACAAATATCAAAACATGCAACAATAAATCATTATAAATTCAAAGCGTAATATATAAAGTTTTCGTTTTTTCAATTTATGAAAAAATATTAGCAAATAAATCTTTGAAAAATCAAATTTCTTTTCTTTACATATATTTATAGAATCAAATCTTAAAAGGAAAATAAATAAAAATATAAATCATGTATATTTTAAAAATATATTGCACCAATATGGGGTCCGCACATGAAATAGAGAGAAAAAAAAAATATATAAGTTTAGTGAGTATTATTTTTAAAATAAATGATTAAATAATTAATAAGTTAATTAATAAATATACTTTATCTATTATCATGAAAAAGTAATGAAACCCGATCTCCGATCTTTAAAGTTATGGCATCAATTAATGCCTATGAATGAAAAGAAAAAATTAATATTAAAAAGGCTTAAAACAATAACTCCAAGAATGAAATCACTAAGTTAACGGCACCATAAATGTACTGTAATGCTGGGCTTAATGAATCGGAGAGTGAAATTCAATCCAAAGTTTGAATTGAACAAAATTAATTCCGATTCATAAGCTCAAAATTACACTACAGCCGATGACGTAAGTGGTAGACATTGCTAAATGTGTTTTTTTAGAATTATTTTAAATTATTTAAGATCAAACAAAATTATATTTACTAGTTATCGTAGCTGAAAAAAAATAAAGAAAAGTAAACACTCACCCAAGTACTTGAACACAGAAAGATAATTCACAAATGACGTTTATTTAAACATATATAAAATTTGCTGATTTGAATGCATTCTTACATTATGAATTATGTAAAGATTATCAAAGTGAATGTAAAATTCAATATAATTTCAGACAATTAGAGATATATTGTCATCTAAGAAAAAGCAGAAGTTTACGTAATATTTCTTTTTGTTTTAAGGCCTCCAGAATGAATAAAGTTCAGGAACGTAAAGTCAAACTAGGGATTAAAGTTCAGGAATGTAAAGTCAAACTAGGGATTAAAGTTCAGGAATGTAAAGTCAAACTAGGGTCGTAGAAGGACTCTTGTATTTGGAGAACTGGAAACATGCTGTAGTCAAACTTCCTTCAGGAATGTAGATTCTATTTCTTTTTATTCAATGCGAATCTGAACCGAATGATAAGTTACGGATTTGGAAAATTGGAAATAGGATGTTTGAGAACTTCCTTCAGAAATGCAGATTTTGACGATTTCAGTTCGTTACAAAGGCAATTTACTATTTATTGCATCGACAAAAAAAACAGATGATCAATTCATATTTGTTGATCGAAGAATAATAAAATGTCGATGAGCAGAAGAACAATTCAGGGCTTCCAATTAATGTTCTATGAAATTTACTTAGAAATGCTTCTTGAAGAAAAGAAATTATATTTCCTTTAGATGATATACGGCCGCCAAGGCCTAACAAAACGTCGATCTCTTCTCACTGGCTAGCCGAACTCTTCTGCCGCAACAACCGGCTAAAAAAAGCACGGCGTCGCAGCCCCCACAAGTTACTTGCTTTAACGGCTCCCTGGTGAAGAATGATGACTTTTCCAGAACCCAGTTTCAAACATGAAAAGCCATTACAGAGCGCGCCAGCCAATTAAAAACGCCTATCCTCCCCGCGCCTGACGTCACACACAACGTGCGTGTTCCAAAAGGAATGTTAAACGATTTAGCAGACGTCCGGTTTTGAACTAAGCGTCTGTTTGGCAAAGGGGAATACCCTTCTTGTTGGAACTTTCAAAATGTCGGAAAGAATGATCTCATGGCGTCGCGCGCCGAAATTAAAAATGAGAAAAGATAGAAAATACATTTTTGCGTATTTCTGCCAAAGTATTTATCACAAGTCACTGAAAATTTTGCAATCGGCTAGAAATAAATATTTCTATCCACATAATATAATTTAAAAGGGAAATATTGATAAATAAAAGATTTCCATTTTTTATATTTTAGACTTGGAAAATTCCGATGTGTTTACACATTCGCGATGTATGTTGAAAGAAATTTGAAAGTTAAATTACTGAAATATAATAAAATACTAATTGCACTTAAATAATCTTAATAAGAGATAATGTTTACATTGAAAAATAAGGAAATATTGAATTATTTATCATTAAAATTTACATTATGAGTTTAAAACTTGTGATTAGAAATTAGGTGTTTGAAAATGTTAATTTAAGTTGTAAAATTGAAATAAATTATATTATTTAAATTAATTTGAATGGGAAATGATGCATTATATTTTTTATGATGCAACAGAATGGACTGAATGGATAAAATAAAAACACAAATAGAAATCTAATTCAATATATTTCTGTTAATTTGCATGGCAAAAGCATATAAAGCACTTTTGCCATCGAAACAACCTCCATTGATAGTTTTCGACAAACACAATTCCAGCTAAGGCGACCCACTTTGGCAACGATAGCTTTGGCCCATCACATTTCGTGATTACAAAACATGGTTGAGAAAACAAAATATGTATCTGACACATTTTGCTGGATTACATCGTCATCTACAAAGATTCGAAAGAAAAATGTTAAAAGCAAAAGTTGCGCATTTCCCCCCCGTAGAATCCGAATCTGAAATAAAAAATGGGGATTATCATTTACAATTTCAAAGTTGGAACGCCTCTGACCCCCAGGTGGTCGGGGTGGGGTGTCAACTTTGGTATCACGGAATAGATTTAAAAAAAATATTTAACAAGTATTTTTTTTTGTTTTTCAATCTTATATGAATTTCTTGAGTTATTCGACCGTTTCCAAACATTTCGGACACCCTGTATTTTGTCACATTTGATATTTTATTGTAATAATTTATAAATAATAAAACAATTTTCTACATCATCCTTCCCCTATGAAAATTAAAACGTCGTCTTCCCCAGAAATAATCAAGAGAGCTTAAAGAGTTTAGTTATTTTTTAAATGAAAAAGTTTAAAAGGTCAAAAATTTTCAATTGTTTAAAATTATTAATTTTAAAATTATGAAAAAAATGTTAAATTGAAAAATATTTTTAATTGCAATAAAACGTTTATAAGAATTATTGAAGAAGTAACTGCCCGACTTGATATTTTGGAGATACAGTAACTAATCAATCATCAAAATATATAACTCCACCCCCACTGAAATTTACGCTACTTCCCCATCCTTTGCTCAGACAGTATAAAAAGTTTTTATATCTTTTTTTTTTAATACTTTGTCCTATATTTTGTTCTATAGTAATAATAAAACTGTACACCAGCATCAGCCTCCTGAATTAGATGATATTAAAAAAAAAAAAAAAAAGAAAAGAAAAAAAGAAGAAGCCATCAAAACGCAGAATGTCTGCACACTCCGCCCCCAAATAATTAAGTTTATCCTTTTTCTGTCCGGGAGTGAAGATGTATATTTGCACGTTAAAAAAATCAAAATACGCAGGTTATTATTTTGAAATGATTGACTGGATAACAAAATATGCAAATACAGTTCTAATTTAATATATTTCTATTAATTTTTATGGAAAAAGCATATAAAGCGTGATCGAACAACCACCACTGATGGTTTTCGAGAAACACTATTCCCGCAAAAGACGGCTACTTTGACGATGAAAGTTCTGTCCAATCAGATTTCGAGATGTCAAAACCTGGTTGGGAAAACCAAAATATGTATCGGTTTTATTTGCTCGATTACACCGTGATCAACGAATATTAGAAAAAAATGCTAAATACAAAAGTTACGTATTTTTGTCCGTAGAATCCGAATCTGCAATAGAAAATGGGGGTTATCATTCAAGATTTCAAAGTTGGACCCCCTCTGACCCCGGGGGTCGGTTGCGAGGGTCAAATTTGGTATCACTGAGTAGCTTTAAAAAAAAATATTTAATACGTATATTTTCGTTTTTCAATCTGCTTTGTATTTCTCGAGTTATTCGACCGTTTTCAGACTTTTCGGACACCCTGTATAAACAAAAGTTTAAATTCAAATGTAAATATTTGCAACCTCCAACCCCCCCCCCCCCCCCCAAAAAAAAAAAAAAAAAAAAAAAGTTACCGCAATGAAATTAACTTGGCGTTAAGCGACGATATTTAAAATACGACATTGGTTGCAAACCAGATTATGGAACATTCCTATAATATGTGAAGTAATCACGGTACTTTATTTTTAGCAGTGTTAACATTTAGACAAGAGCATTTTTTTTCGCATGAGTAATTTAGAAACAATTCTTTGATGTTGAAAGAAAATGTTTTGACTTATTACCTCTTATTATTATTTTTACTTATTTGTATTTTAGTATTTTTTTGTATATATTACTTATTTGTATTTGTCAGAAAAGTTCTAAAACTGCGAATTCTGAGATATTGTTTGGGCTAGAAATTTGAAATTTTCTGCGGTGGTTACTTTTAAGATGTAAATACTCGTTATGAACTCTTTCAACAAGGTTCGAAATTTTAAAGTTAAAAATAAACGTAAAACGTTCTAGAAAGTTTCTAAATCACGATTTATTTGGAATTGTTAGAGAAAGAAATCTTGAAATTTTACATGGCTATTACTTTTAAGACGTAAATGTCGGTATGTTCAAAAAACCAAAATTAAAAGGGTGCACCATAAAAAAAGATCTAATCTGCAATTTCTGTGATACTGTTGGGTCTAGAAACTTGAAATTTGGAATGGTAGTAACTTATAAGATCTAAATGCTCATTATAGAAAGAGTTCAAACTGCAATGCACGCATTAAACCGAATTCTAAAAAAATTGAAATTAAGAAGACTAAATAAAGCGGACAAAGTTCTAAAGATAGTCTAAATAACGAAGTACATGGAATTATTAGGAATATAAAGATGAAAATTTGCATGAATGTTGCTTTTAAGACATAAATACTCGCAATAGAACAATTTCTAAACATTTCGCTATGTAAAATGATGCAGGAACGAAAAACTTTAGATTTTTTTTATGTGCTACAGCTGACCTAAAAACTTTTTATTGGGTTGAAAAATTTGGACTGGATACTTTTAAGATGTAAATGCTCTCTAAGAATGGCTTCTAAAAAATACAAAATTTAAAAAGATGAAATGAACGGAAAACGTTCTAAATTACCATTCATTTGCATAGTTAGGTATAGAAACTTTAAATATTTAATAAAACTACAACCCCCCCCCCCCAAAAAAAAAGAGCAAACAAACAAAACAAACATGTAACTTAAATGCAACAAAACTGGTAGCTACTTATCTAGTGTAGAATAAGTTGTGTTAACATTGAATAAATGTCTGTATGAAACAGCGAATAGTTTGCACGAAAGTACTTATCAAAATGTTACTTCTCTCGGCAAAAGTGTCGAAAAGGGTCTGTTTAAATTTGATATGCAATTTTTTTTTCAGCTTCACTAATCTAGAGATTTAATCATAAGATCATTTTTCTCAGCGCTCATAGCAATATCTTACTTTTTTACTGTTTTGCTTTATTTTTTGCATGTTACCACATGTAAAAACTACAGTGTTGTTATGAGCACTATATACCGAAAAGAAAAATCATATTGATAAAATTGAAATACATTAAAATCTGCTAAATAAATCACTGTTTCAGATCTTTGAGAAAACATTTAAACAATCTTCAAAATAAAAACCAATCAGAATGCGGATAAATATAGATTCTTAACCATGTTAAATAATCAAAACATCTTTAAACTAGTATGTTGTGGCCATCACAAAATTTTCTTCTATATAAATCACGTCAATTAAATCATTTAAATAATACAAGAAATTACATCAATTTAGCACCAATTCAAAGTGTATCTGAATTTGAAGTTTGATGAAACTTCGTGCATTAGTTGTTGAGATAGAGCTATAGCGAAAATTCTGAAAAATGTAGCATAGCAGCGCCACCTATTGAACGATTTGCATCAAAACATAAATAGCCGTAATTCATATCAAGGTATAACCTGAATCTGAAGTTTGATGAAAATTCGTTCATTAGTTCTTGAGGTGGAGCTATAGTGGAAATTCTGAAAAATGCAGCATAGCAGCGCCACCTGTTGAGCGATTTGCACCAAAACATAAACAGCAGTAATTTATATCAAGGTATACCTGAATCTGAAGTTTGTTGAAAATCCAAGCTTTAGTTCTTGAGATAGAGCTATTGCGGAAATCGAAAAAAAAATGCAGCATAGCAGCGCCACCTGTTGAGCGATTTACACCAAAATGTATAAAACGTCAATTCCTGTCAAGGACTAACTGAATCTGAAGTTTGATGAAAATCTGTGCATTTGTTCTGGAGATTGAGCTATTCCGTCAATTAAATTGAGAATCAATTGAGAAATTGCGAAAAATGCTGCAATGCAGCGCCACCTGTTGAGCTATTTACACCAAAAACTAATCAGCACCAATTTATATCAGGGACTAACTGAATATAAATTTTAATTATATTTCGTGCATTAGTTCTTGAGATAGAGCGCCCACAAAATTTGTGTGACATACAGATAGACGGACAGAAAGACAGACAGACTCACAGACAGACATTTTGTAAAAACATGTTTTTCGGAACCTCTGACCCCTAAAACGTATAAATCCACCGAAAACCGAAAGTCGAAAATTTTCACAAATCCAATACTTTCTTCTTGTACAGATAGAAGAAAATAAAAATATATCTCCATCGGGGGATGCCGAAAACCAGTGATTATCTAACCATTCTAATTACGTTCTAAAGAAAAATTAAAAGGTTGTATTGTCATTGGAAAAACACCTGTAAACTTAATTTTTAGAATACTAGAATATCAAGGAGTGATGAAAAACTCGATTACAAAATTCCGTCTTTACATACAAAAACAGTATTGAGTTAAATAAAAGAGTGTAAAAAGGTATTTTTTACGTTTAAGCACACTAATAAAAACTTGCTTTTTTAATATTTTCAAACATAGTTGGAAAATGTTTATGAATTCGATTTGTCTGTCTCTCCGTCTGACTGTCTGTCCGTGCTCTAACTCGCGTAAATATTGTCCGTTTGCTATATGAAATTAATTATGTTATTGGGTGTTTATTAATGCCGTGTTCGGTATTGAAAATGAAGTGTGTAGCATTTTCGGTTCATTTACAGGACTACATAATTCCGTTACATTACGGTCTATGGGGAAAAATCATTTGCAATTTGTTTTAATAATGATATTACAATATTTTAAACATATTGAACATATATATCACTGAGGTGTACAACAACCAGGTTCTTACTATAAAATATGGTGTACGCAGAACTTATCGTTTATTTACAAGGACACACAAAAAATTTGGCTATAGAAGAAAAGGAACAATAATTACACTATTGAAGCCTACGAACAATAATTGCTAGTTCAGTTGTGGTATGCGTTTTTAAATTTAAACATTTTTTAGATATTACTTTGTGTGTATAAACTCTATAGATCATATACAGGTTTGCACAAAATTTCTGAACAACATCCGTTTATTAGTAGAAATTGCCGAGAAGAAATTTGCGAATGTGCTATGTGTTTAACTGAACTAACTTTTAGCATACTATGTAGTATGCATACATACCTGTAGATCATATACAAGGCTGCTAAAACTTTGTATATTTTAACTATCATTCATGCAATAGCAGAAATCGCGTTTTCAAATGTGTTATGCGTTTACCAAATTCTTCATTTAGACGTCATTTTTCGCTTTAGTAAACTGTGAACTGTGTGGTATAGTATTTAAAATGTGTTGGAAAGTGCTTCATAATTTATGCCGTACGCATGATTTTTCGTTCTTGTTTTATTTTAAAATATTATAACTTTTATTTTGCTCTAATTTTTAAGTGTCCATTTTTAACAGTGCTTTAACCCCACACACTTATTTGTCTTAACTTAAGGCTGTTCTCAAATTCAAAGGGTCAACTTTCTGACATAAGTTTTAATTCATTTTTGTTCGGAAACGCATGAAACTAGAAGGTGTTGTTATTCAAGAACTATGTCATCGGACGGTTTTTTCCGTTTTCTTGTAAACGCAATAGATCTTTCAGAAAATACTGTCAAAGTTGGCATTTTGAACCGAACTTCCGAACGAAAGAAGAAAATCCAGTCAGTAAGGGGAGAAAAATGCCGTGTCACGCGATTAAAATCGCTTATAACTCAATAGGTAATTGATGGAACAAAAAATAGAAATAACAGTTCGATTCCAAATCGCTTCCACGGTCAGGCTTTCCAATTTTATATATTTTCGTTAAAAAATGAATTTGTAAATGTGTCAAAACGTTTTGCGCTTGTTGAGCAAAGCAGTTGAGAACAGACTTAAAAACCGGAATGGTTAAAAACCAAGAACGAAAAATCATGCGTACAGTGTTACGTAATGACTAGCTTTATCTTTCATCCATGTATCAGTCACCTGCATAATTATTTAACTGGTTGTAATTGCATTGTTTCAATATCTGGCAACAGTTGGTTTTGTTTTGTTCTAGAAAGAACTTTACCAAATAAAGTAATGTGAAATATATGGCTCTTCTGTCATTGAATTTAAGTTAGAAATATATTCGCTTTAACAATAAGAAATGTTATTGAGGGCAGTTTTAATAGCTTATAGATATTTTAATACTTAACTTTTAGGGATTCATTTAGTTAAGAGATTTATTTACATTGGAATCCAACATATGGCGTCCGCTGACAAGACTGGAATCTGTAAGTAGAATTTTATTTGAACTGCTCAAGTGAGAATTATTATTATTGTTGAATAAAAAATTATTGTTGATGTTGAATTATATGGATGCGTTGAAAGCAGCTAGACGACAACATCGTAGAATTTTCACTAAAGCGTGTAACGAATTTGATGCAAGTGAAAATAATTTATTGACTGCTGAAAAAATTCTGAAATTGACAATGATAGAAGAGAAAGCGAAATTTATGACCGATGTAGAATATAAAATTAGAGAAATATTGTATAGCGACCAAGCTGACGAAGAAATAATAGACAAAGATATCGATGAATCAGAGGTTTACATCGATCGTTGGCGTGTATTGCAACAGAAATTAAACGAACTTTTGGTTGTAAAAAATGAAGATTTGAAATCTGATATTTCGGTAATTAATAAGAATGTGCTTCATTATCCAAAGATACAGTTACCTACTTTTAATGGTGAAATTAAAAATTGGTTGCAATTCTGGGGTCAATTTCAAAAAATTGATCAAGATACTAGCCTAGATTTTCATGACAAATTTGGGTATTTATCACAAGCCATGGTAAAAGGCAGTGTGGCAGAAGAATTGATTAGAAGTTTTCCGCCTGGTGGTAATAGTTATGCCAAAGCTGTAAGTCAACTTAAATCTCGCTTTGGACGAAAAGAACTTTTGATAGAATATTATGTTAGAGATTTGTTAGGCCTTGTATTGCAGAAGCAAAATCCAGGAGAACATAACTCTTTGCGACAATTATATGATTCAATAGAATCGAAATTGCGAGCATTAGAAACTCTTGGAGTTATTAGAGACAAATATGCTGCGATGTTATATCCGCTTGATGAATCCTCTCTTCCAGATGATATTCTTAGAGCATGGGAAAGGTACAGAACGTCTTACAGAAGATTGTCAAATAGATGTAATGATGTGGAATCTGAACTGGATAAAAATCATGATACAGATTTAAATAATGGTGTTTTAATTGGCTCAAAAACTGATCTAGATAATTTATTAGAATTTCTGCAAGACGAAGTTGAAGCAGAAGAAAGAATTTTTTTGGCAAGTAAGAGTTTTGACAAAACTTTTCGATACAGAGCTGCACGCAATAATCATGAATTCGAAGAATCTCAAATATCTACTGTATCAGACTTATTAAACATTGATATGAGAAAAACTGGAAATAAGAATAATTTTAAACAAAAACTGTGTATTTTTTGTGACAAACGACATCCATCGGAAAAATGTTTCAAGGCAATGTCAATGTCGTATGATGTTAAGAAAGACATAATGCAAAAGAAGGGAACTTGTTTCGTTTGTTTAAAATTAAACCATATAGCCCGAAATTGTAGAGCAAAAGTAAAATGCGTTGTATGCAGAAAAAAACATGAAACTCTAGTATGTCCAAAAGTTCCTGAAAAGTTAATCAAACCTGAAGAAGCCCAGGATGCCTTAAAAGCTCTGAAGCATTATTACTTTAGAGGATCTTCTTTGAGTGTTGAGCCTTCAAAAAGCAAGCTTCATCATGAGCCAGGATCACAAGGACGAGCTAGAGGAGGTTCAAGCAGGGAACGTAGTGGTTATGGTGGACCCCGTGGTGGTGATGGGTATGCTAATGGCTACGGCCGAAGATATGACGGTCCACCTTTTGAAGGTCGAGATTTTTATGACCGTGGCTACAGTTCAATGTCGCCTCGCATGAGACCATACCCTTCACCTTATGATCGTCCTAGTCTATCTATGGCGCCCATGAGAGATGAATATGCGGATCCCTATTCATCATCTTTGAGAGATCCATATTCACAAAGATCTGGCATGTCTCCTATTTCACGTGATTTGTATGAAAGAAGCAGCAAAGCAACATTTCTTTGACACAGTTAAGGTTGAAAATGATAATTTTTTAGTCACTATGCTTTCGATTGAATATCACCCTCCTCTTCCTGACAATTTTGATCTGTGTTTGAAGAGACTAAACAAAGTTGTGAATCCTCTGATATCAGAGCAACTTTATGAGCTACATGGGAATCAAAATCCTTCAGACCTACGGTAGGAGAGACCCGAATGGTTGTATTCGCCCTATGAGAAATGGCCCTCCACTGAATTTATTGCTGATGAAGGCGAAGTTCTTAAAGAAAAAAAAAGAAAAGATGTTTCCTCGTCGGATACTGTCCTAATTTCCAATATTGAAAATGTGGAAAATGGTTGGTATTATCGTTACAATTCTAAGGTACCGAAAGGATTTAACTTGTAATTTTAAATTGTTGAGTTGTGCTTTCCCCACAACTCAAGGTGGGAGTATGTTACGTAATGACTAGCTTTATCTTTCATCCATGTATCAGTCACCTGCATAATTATTTAACTGGTTGTAATTGCATTGTTTCAATATCTGGCAACAGTTGGTTTTGTTTTGTTCTAGAAAGAACTTTACCAAATAAAGTAATGTGAAATATATGGCTCTTCTGTCATTGAATTTAAATTAGAAATATATTCGCTTTAACAATAAGAAATGTTATTGAGGGCAGTTTTAATAGCTTATAGATATTTTAATACTTAACTTTTAGGGATTCATTTAGTTAAGAGATTTATTTACATTGGAATCCAACATACAGCATAGATTATGAAACACTTTCCAACACACTATAAAAAAACTTTTACTTAGGTGACAAAACTTTTACTAAACAATTTACTAAGGTGAAAGATAATGAACAATTTGGAAAACGCATAACGCATATGAAAACCCGATTTGTGCTATTACCATGAGTAGTCGTTAAAATATACGGTTTTTTTTTTTGCAGCCTTGTGTATGATTTACATATAGAGTAGGTGGGGGTAAAGATACGCACGGGGCAAAGATACGCACTGGCTAATTTAATATGAAGAAACATTTCTACAATCATGACCGCTAGGTGGTAGTTTGGTCTCAAGTGTAGTAGTTGTGTGTTCAAATCTTGTGAAAAAAGTAGCACTCCGTGCCAAGAAAATGAGGTAAGTTTAAATTTTCGAATTTTGATCTAATATTTTTAAAATTTCACTTTATTGTTTAGCTAACAATACTTCGAATTTTTACCAAATCCAAAAAATCAGTGGAGAACGAAAGCTCCATAGCTTCTAAATGCCGTATAGTTTATCTCGATCGCATTTGTTTAAACTTGTAGGTAGCCGGTTAAGTAAAATACTGCAGAATAGGGTAAAAGTACGCATCTGTCTTGGGGCAAAGATACGCACAAGTTTAAGATTCGGGGCTTTGCCCTATCGTTTTTTCTAGATGCAAAGATTTCCACAATTACGTTGTGGAAAGTTTTATTTTTTATCTATCTATACTAATATTATAAAGAAGTAAAAATTGTTTGTTTGTTAGAGGTAATCTCTGGAGCTACCGAACCGATTTCAAAAGTAATGGTATCAAAATGATGGTGTTAGTCCAACTTAGAACATAGGCTACATTTTATGTCGGTGCCACTACCCCAAAGGTGGTGCAGGAGCAAAAAACGTTCTAAAAATGAGATTTTTGCGTTACTGAAGGGCCTAGAATTATGAAATTTGGAATATTAGTTACTTATTAAATATAAAGGATTTCTAAGAACAGTTCTTAAAAAAAGGATTTCTAAGAACAGTTCTTAAAAAACTCTAAATTTAAAAGGGGTGAAAATGCGCGAAACGCGTTCTAAAAAACGTTCTAAATGGTGGTTTCTACACAATCTCAGGATATACCAAACCGATTGAAAAAATAATGGTGACAACCCTTGCTCCACGATAGGCTATATTATATGTCGGTGCCACTACCCCAAAGGCGGTGCAGGAGCAAAAAACGTTCTAAAAATGCGATTTATACGTTACTGAAGGACCTAGAAATATGAAATTTGAAATATTAGTTACTTATTAGATATAAAGGATTTCTAAGAACAGTTCTTAAAAAAATCGAAATTTAAAAGGGGTGAAAATGCGGGAAAGTGTTCTAAAAACGTTCTAAATGGTGGTTTCTACACAATCTCAGGAAATACCAAACCGATTTAAAAAATAATGGTGACAACCCTTGCTCCAAGATAGGCTATATTTTATGTCGGTGCTACCCCCCGAAAGGGGGTGCAGGAGCAAAAAACGTTCTAAAAATGCGATTTTTGCGTTACTGAAGGGCCTAGAATCACGAAATTTAGAATGGTGGTTACTTATATATCAATGATTTCTAAGAACATTTCCTAAAAAAATCGAAATTTAAAAGGGATGAAAATACACGAAAAGCGTTGTAAAAAACTTTCTAAATTGCTATTTCTATGCAATCGCAGAAAGTACTGAACCGATTTCAAATATAATGGTGTAAAAATGATGGTGACAGCTATTGCTCCAAGATAGGCTATATGTTATGTCTGTTTCCACTACCCCAGAGGAGATGCAGGAGCAAAAACGTTCTAAAAATGCAATTTTTGAATTATGGAGGGGCCTAGATTCATGAAATTTTGCATGGTATATAATTATTAGATATAAATGATCTCTAAGAACATTTCTCTAAAATTTTGAAATTTAAAAGGGGTGAAAATGCACGATAAACGTTCTAAAAACGTTCTAAATTCCGATTTGTGAGCAATCTCGGGAAGAACCAAACTGATTTGAAAAGTAATGTTTTGAAATTGATGCTGACAACCTCTGTTCTAACATAGACGCTATTTCATGTCGGTGTCACTATCACCTGAAGGTTGCAAGAGCAAAAAAACATTCTAAATTTCGATTTTTGTGATCGATAGGGGCTAACAACTTGAAATTAGGCAAGGTACATATTTATTAGATATAAATGATGATTTAGAACAGTTTCGAAAAAAATAGAAATTTAAAAGGAATGAAAATGCGTGAAAAGCCTTCTAAAAACGTTCTAAATTGCGATTTCTACTCAGTCTCAGGAAATACCAAACCTACTTCAAAAGTAATGGTTGCAAATTGATGGTGACAGTACCTGCTCCAACATAGGCTATATTTTATGTTGCTGACGCTACCATCTGCGGGTTGCAAGAGCAAAACATGTTCTAATTTGCGTTTTTTGCACAACTGATGGGTCTAACATTTTGAAATATGACATGGTATTTACTTACAAGATGTAACTGCTTTCTAAGATCAATCGAAAGAAAATTCCAAATTTAAAAGGATGAAGTGAGCAAAAAGCGCTCTAAAAACGTTCTAAATTGCAATTTTTATGCACTCTAATCAAATACCAAACCGATTTAAAAAATAAAGGTGAAACATTGTTGGTGATAGAGCCTGCTCAAACATAAGCTATATTTTATGTCTATGCCACTACCACCAGAGGATTGCAGGAGCAAAAAACTTTCTTAATATCGATTGCTATGATACTGAAGAGGCTAGAAACTTTAAATATGTCATGGTAGTTGCTTATAAAATATAAATGCCCTCGATGGACTGTCGAAAATAAATTCGCATTAAAAAGGGGTGAAGCGAATGGGAGGAGTGAAAAGCGTTCTAAAAAAGTTCTAAATTACGATTTCTATGCAGTTTCAGGGAATATAAACCGATTATAAAAGTAATAGTTGCGAATCAATGACGTAACAGTCTCTGATCCTATACAGGCTATATTTTATGCCGATGATTCTACCACCTGGGGTTTACAGGAACAACAAACGTGCTAAAAAAGTCCTTTAAAAGCTTTCTAAATTACGTTTCTGTGGAATATTAGGAAATAACAAACCGATTTAAAAATTAATGTTGGCAAATTAATGGTGACAGTTCCTATTTCAACATAGCCTTTTGAACTGAGAGAGGTGGTAGGACTTGGAATTTGACATGATGGTTAATGTTAAGATGTAAGAAGATGGTTTCCAAAATATTCAAAATTTCAAATGAATACTGAAATGAGCGTATAAGTATAAGTATAAGTATAAGTATAAGTATAAGTATATTGAGCATAAAAGTGTCCAAATATTTTCTAAATTATCATTTATTTAGTTTTATTTCTTTTTATTAATTTAAGTCTCATTTCTGCCTAATACAGTGCAATAATGAAGTTTAGTCAAACTGTGTTTGAAATAGTAATTTTAGAATTATTCCTAAAAGTATAATTTCTTTTAATAAAAATTAGACATATAAGTATCACTTGGCATATTTCAAATTTTACGCGAGCAAAGCCGCGGGGTTTGCTAGTATTGTATAAAATATAATAGTTAATTAACTGATATAAACTAGTTAACTACCTTTTCCTTTTTTTCTAGTTAAGTTTTTTTCTATATAGAACGTAGGTATCTACCTAATTACTTTTAAAAATCAGTATTCTTGTTTCATAAAATGATTTTGTTTTAAGTCTTAACTATTAACTCCTGTTAACGGTCTCACAGACCGCTGCTATATTCAGTTTTCATAGCTTAACTTGTAATTTTCAATTTACCTATTGATGTTAGTTTAATTTTGATTCGTTTGGAAACTTAATAGTATCGCTAAAGACTTCTAAATGAGGAGAATTTTTATTATAATAGGTCTTAACATAAAGTTTAGCGCAAAAACAGTATCTTATGTGTCAATCAACCCTTTTATTCATTATACGATCAAGAGGTCTTTGAGACCGCTCACAGTATTTACGTAACACTTTTTGTCACAGTAGTTAGAGGTTAACTGCTATTTGCGATTTCGCATACCGCTGTTTTTTTCTCCTTTTTTTCACGTTTAACTTACAATTTTCAGTTTAAATATAAATACTAGTGAAATTTACTAATGCTTTTGCATAACTCATTCGTTTTATTGGAAATGGGGCGAAACCCCACAGGAATGGGGCAAAAATATGCACTGCTTATATTTGCCCCACGACTGCGTTCTTTTACCCCAACCGATGGGGCAAAGGTACGCAGAGCAATGTTTTTTAAAAATTGCAATTTCTCACAGAATTGTAATTTGACAGAATGTCAGTTGATGGTGGCACTTGCCTAAGGTTCTAATCTAACATTTTAATCACTCATTACTTAAGTTTAGACCAATGTGTGCGTTAAAAATCAAAATGTATGGAAAGTGCGTATCTTTACCCCCACCTACTCTATGTATGCATACTACATGTATGCTAAAAGTGAGTTCAGTTAAACGCACTGGACAGTAAAAAATTTTCACTCAGCAATTTTTGCCACCAAAAGATGTTATAAAGAACTTTTGTGCAACCTTGTATATGATCTATAAAATTTATACACACCAAGTAATATTTAAAAAATAGTTAAATTTAAAAACACACGCCACAACTGAACACGCACTTCTATCAATTATTGTTCGTAGGCTTCAATAGTTCATTTTTTACTCATTTTCTTCTATAGCCAAATACTTTTGTGTGTCCATGTAAATGAACGATATTTTCTTACTATAGAATACCATATTCTATAGTAAGAGCATTTTAGTACACCTCAGTGATATATCCTCAATTTCAATATATTTGAAACACTGTAATATCATTAAAATACACGATAAACGATTTCCCCCCCCCCCCCCCCCCATTGACCTTAATGCAGCGGAATTCTTTTAAGTGGCCCTGTAAATGAACCAAAAATTCTACAGACTTCATTTCCAATATCGAACATGCCATAGTAAACCCCCAATAACATATATCAATTTGATGGAAATCGGACTATATTTACGCGAGTTAGAGAACGGACAGACAAACCGAATCTATAAAATTTTTTCAACTATGTTAGAAAGTGTTAGAAAAAAGGAATAAAGGTCTATCGTTATTGTAAGTTTCTTTAAGTACTATATTAGGAGAGAATATGGAGCTAAACAAATGCTTGTGTGTTTTTCCGAATATCTGGATTTGTGCTCTGAAGATCTCTAAAAATAACGATTGCACATGCAGCTTTACAATTATTCGTTATCTTCATAAACGCATTCATATCATTTTGGACTCAATGAGAGTATCTTGTTATTCAAAATACTCTAGAATACATTAAATACAATGTTTTGTTTAAATAAGTCTTATGACAGGCTTGTTGCAGAAAACGTACAAGATATTTCCCAACAAAAAGTGCTTATAACACGTGTTTGATAATGCTACTCGAAAAACCTTAAAAATTATCTTAAAAGACATAAACAAAGCGGTAATTTCCGGAAAGAAAGAGAAGAAACAATCTGAATGATTTTTGTTTGTTTTTTTCTGTATATATATTGACATGTATTATAAATTGCAAAGCTATGTAAAAAAAAAGGAAAGGTACAGAATTTTATTAAATCGATTTTCTCAGGAACTTTTGGTCAGATTTAAAAGTTTAATATATCTAAATGTCTGACTAAATCGCCAATTTCAATAACGAATGCCCTTTCGATTGTTTGGAAAATATTTTCGTTTAATAAATATAAAATTATACAAATTCAGAGTTCATTTGGAAAACTAGATCGGAGCGTGGCATATCACTCCTGGTGTAACTCTGCAAAGGCGGTGGGAACCCTCCCCCCCCTCAACTCTATGCTCGTTTAGAAATGTAATATAACATAAATTCAAAGGTTGAAGCTGCCGGAGAGAATGAGACTCCCGTATTAGGTTCGGGAGAGTTTGTTTCGCAAGAGTTTTGTTTAAAAATATAAAACCATTCAACACAGGTATTAGGTATATTTAAGGTTATTATCACACGCCCGGGCAATGCCAGGCAGGTCAGACATTGTATAATAATTTGAAAAGGTGAAAATATTAATCAATTAGAATGTGTGAATCATTACGGGTTACGAATTGCGGTTATGAATTATGCTGCCCTATAGGATTAAATCTTTATTTTCTCGAATACTAATTGATTTTGCCGATTTGAAAAAGAAAAGGTTTATTAGAGGGGCGTGGCGAGCGTTTTAACGGTCAAGTGGTTTCTTTTAAAAAATGTTGTACGGCTGCATATGGACCAAATACTGTGACAAGAGCCATGAATTATTTCGCTGGTCTTTCTTTTCCAAAACTCCTATGGCCAGTGGTGACATTTTTATTGATCTGCAAAGGTTTAGAAGCAAAACGCACAAATCTACAAAAGAAATTCCGCGCCCCAAGGGAGGTGATAAACAAGTCAAGAACCCTCCTACATTATTGTCGTTTTTTTTTTTTTTTTTTTTTTTTTGTCATGCTACAAAATAGATTTCCCCTCATCAAAAAAGACGAAAAAGGTCGATCATTCTATCACGTTGTATATTTCAATCTTAACAAGTGTTCCCTTACTTTCGATGAAGAATACAAATTCGTCACCAAACTTCAAATCTCAAATGTCTGAAACACTCTGAATTGAAATGTAAGAGAAGCTGGCATAAAGGCATGATATAATAATAAAAATCTGTTTGGCACAATATTTTAAAACAACATGTTTGCTAATATAAATAAATATGGAAAACTAACAGGGTCGTATAGTTTTACAACAAATTTTTAACAGATTTTTTTCGCCTTATTTAATCGAAGAAAAAAAATTTGCTAAGTCTACGACTAAAAGAGATGGATGCGAATTCTGTGATCGAAATACTAAATAAAAATTTTCTAAATTGTAATAATGGTGCCAGATTCCTTGGAAATTCTAAGTGTACCACCTGGAACCAAGGAAAAATTTGCAATTTATTGTCCAAGCTTGATGAAAGCACTTTCTTCTGTTATTTATTTAATTTTAACAAAAGTATGTAAAATTAAATTGAATCTCAAGCTGTAATTTCATAAAAGAATTCACAATTTCACCCACCACTATGCGTCGTAAAGTTTCGTTAAGGTCTCCTATGTTAAAATCTGGGGGCACGGCAGTGCCCCTGCCAAGTCGAGAAAGCACAGCCGTAAGCATACTTTTCTGGAAGCAACTCAGGGTACTTTTGACAGTCCCATATCCCTGCACTGGAATTTCCCAGGAACTTGAAACTTTGTTTTTCTAAAAGTACTCTTCAAGAAGAAGCAAATGTTTAAATTTCTGAGTTTCTATCTTTTCTAGTTCAGAAAATATATGAAATCATTTTCGACACTGACTGACTGACTGACTGACTGACTGACTGACTCACCGATCATCAAAAATCTGAGGTACATCCTGTAGCCCTAGAAATTTGAAATTTGGTAAGAAGGTAGTATTTGGGATACAAAGAAAGGAAAAATTAAAAAATTCGGAAAATTCGAAAAAAAAAAATCGAAAATCTTTTATCTTCCGTAATCGAAATTCTTGCCAATACTGTTGCTCACTGATTATCAACACGATAAAACGCAATTTGTCAACTAAACCATCGGTTTGTCAACTATACTAAATCGAGCACGAAATAGCTGAGTCCTGAATACAGTAAAATTCGTTTTAATTGACTAGAACAAATAAAGGTACTACTTGATTATCCCGTAGGCCGAAAAACTATCGCCAAACTATAAGGTTAAATGCCAATAATGGATGATCGTAAATGATTCATTCACTTGACATTAAACACCATACACGTGTTTGTTACGTCATCAAAGGATTTTTAATTCAACTTTTTACTTGTAGTTTCATTAAGGTTTAATTAATTTATTTGCTTTTTCGTTACTTAAAATAAAAATTATGGCAATTTGTATAATTTGGCGAATTGTTTGGCGAAATTGATCGACGGGATAATCAAATAGTAGTACCCAAATAAAATTAATTTATTTTACTAAATGTTAATTTGGTGAATTTAAATATTTTATAAACGTTCTGCAAATATGCTAACATTTCTTGATAGATAGCTGCTGTTATACTTTTGCTATATTTAACATCACTACCATATTATTTTAAACATTGCTATAGTTTGATGCAATGGCAATAGACCATGGCGCAAAATTAGCAGCAGTTTTAAAAGCAAGATAATTTTGCTGTAAAACTTACCTCATATTTACAAATTAGTTCACATTTGCTGCCAAACTATTGACGTAGACAACAATTGTTGAAGAATAATAAATTCAATTTTTATAAAATATGGAGAGTGGCACTCAGGATATGACTAACATAATCGCATACGTAAAAAAAAGTTTATTTTTTTTTAATGGCAATACAAACTCCCCTGCGATGTATAATTTTTTAAAATATGATTTTTAGGTACTCAAATTATCGTTTTGGAATTCAAAATCAAAATTCTACATCCCCTCTCCCCAGAAAAAATGACATATTGAAAAGAAATCAATTATTTTTATTTTTAAAATTTAAACATCATCACTTTTGCACCACTATGACGTCATTTTCTCTGATTTATCACTTTCAACCGTGCTAAGACTACGAGTGGTAGATATTAATATTCTGAGAACAACCGTTAGTGGACTTCCAAGGGAGGCCATTTTTCATCTGAACTAACCGAAATCCGCAATAAACGATGCCTTTAACATTAATTAAAATATGATGGGGAAATGAAACTGTCCACATTAACCGGATATACGTCTTAAGAGGAGACGCATTAACGAAAATTCCGCTATATTCTCCGAAACTTATTGATGTTTTGCGGATAGTATCTATCACATTTCTACATGTATTAAAAAAAAATAAACATAAAAAAAAACAAAAAACAAAAAACAAAAAAACTACCGAGCTATGCTCGGTCTACTGTGTACTAAAATCATTTAAATAAAAAAAAATATTACGATTTACTTTAAATTTGAAAGTATGAAAGTTTAAATGTTTAGTGTAAAATTCTTTCACCTACTTGTTTCTAAAAATAACTTGATTGTAAGTGTTACATATCGAAAACAGGAATAACCGAATTTGAAATTTTGGCGACACAGTTTTTTATTGTGCAAAATTTGAATTCTAGATGTCAGTGTGCATCTGCAAAATTGCTGAAAAAACGCGGTGACGGAGGGAAAAGTAAAATTGTATGATATTCCAACGAAAGACATTGTTGATCGAAGAAAGTTTGAAAGGAAAAAACTATAATGTTATATTTTGATCACAGCGAAGTCCTCATCGAGTAGTTCCTACATCTGGAGATCGTTCGTATATGTTTCATCTATATTTTCTTGTGCTAGGTAACATAGCCTAGTCGTATGATATCAGATGTGCTATAGTTGAGTATGTGGTTGCGCACTGGGATTAGCTGGGATTAGTTTCTTAGGAGGTCACTTTGACGTTCTACTTTCTCTTCTTAACAGCTAGCAATCATCTATTATTTTTCCAAATGAATACCTATCACAGAGAGAAATCAGAGAAAAAATTAGAAGACCTATTGAGGTCAAAAGGGGAAGGCCTAATCGTTCCGAGAAATCACGTTCTCAAAAGCTCCAAGAAGCTAGAGCTCTCTATCGTCAAAACCATCTTCGAAAACAAAAACGCGCATTAAAACTTTACAGCGACTCACACCCTGAAATGGGAAGACGTAGCTCGCTAAGAAGTCGCGCGCTGGCTGTTCTGTTGCCCACCTGGTATGAATATTGGAGCTTACTGACGAAAAAGGTCTAGAGGTAAGCTGCAGTTTAAAATAAACACTTTAGAAAACATTACGAGAGCTATAATTAAAGAAAGTGGGAAATAGACTGGAAGCTGACAAAATTATAAAATGGACTCTGCACAGTAGAATTAACTTTGGAGGACTTTGATTGAACAGCTGATAAATTGAAACAAAAACTAATATAGTTACTAGAAAAATTGAATGAATGGATTTGAAACAGTAGCACACATGACAAATTCGCTTTTCTAGGAAAAGCGGAACATCGAAGGAATCAGGAGCCATCAAGTCTATGAAGTTAAAGATAGTGTAATTGAAATCGACGCTACTGGAAAAGCTTTCTTTTGTTTTCTCCTTACAAAAAGAAGTGAAATCCCATCAAAAACATCTCATGTAAAAAAAAGCCAAGTCTCCTGACTCTTTGACCGTAAAAAGTTCTGAGATCATGTGTTGAGCCAAGCTTAGCTCTCTTATTAACTCTGATATTTTAATTCACAAATTACTCCTAGTCTCTACACCTTTAGTAAATGATTATATTGTGACTTGGCAATGACGCAGCACGAGAATGTAAAGGCTATTGTTTACATTTTAATATTAACGTTTATTTATAAAGTTTTGCATAAAATAGTTTCTATAAGAGCACTGAACGTATATGTATTTCTAGCATGGAAATAATTTTACATTACATTGTAAGCCCGGATGCGAAATCTCTCTACTGGTCAATCTTGATGTCCGGAGTTTTGGATGATTTTCTTCCTACGTAACGTGAATACGAGCCAGACCCTTCTTTTACAAAAACCCCCGATCGGTGCATCCCTTCTTCAGGCTTCTATTCCTCGCGTTCATATTCAGCCTAATCAAATAATCTAATCCCAATTCAAAACATAAGTAAAGCGTTTACGTAATAACTTTCCTGTGCTGCGTAATTGCCAAGTCACAAAATAATCATTTACTAAAGGTGTAGAGACTAGAAGTAATTTGTGAATTAAAATATCAGAGTTAATAAGAGAGCTAAGCTTGGCTCTACACATGATCTCAGAACTTTTTACGGTCAAAGAGTCAGGAGACTTGGCTTTTTTTTACATGAGATGTTTTTGATGAGATATTAATTTACAAAGATTTTTAGAAAACTAAGAATTTTCGTATATATCGTCATCTATTACATGATTGCGAAGTTTATTTGTTAGAAATGTGTAAACAAATTTTCAACAAACAAAAACAAATCACAAATTAATTTAAAAAGACTCAAGAGGGAAAAAATGAGAATCACTCGACCGCTTATCACGCTATAGGTATCGAAGGAAATCGCATATCACCTGCGCTGATTATGGAGATCATGGGATATGTTTTTCATCACAGATGTCGTGATGCATACGATAAATAGTTGCAGTTTATCTTTCGATCACCCTTAAATTTAGTTTTTATTTCATTTATTGAATAGAGAGAGATAAATACGTCGGAGGAGGAATGACATAGCAAAACTTGTTTAGTTTTAATATAAGCAGTTAATGTAAATTAGGCTTTTTTTTAGATAACTTCAATAACACAATGAAGTATGAAATTATCTAAATGACGTTTATACCAGTGTTGAATTGAGGGGTTCGGTGGGGACATCCCCCCCCCCCGGAACAATGAAATGTCCTCCCTGAAGGTTTGAGATTTTATTCTTTTTAATGGACAAAAATGCACCCCCCACCCCCCCTCCAGAACCCTAGAATGTCTCCCCCTGGAGAAATCTTCCCCGGAGAAAAATGTATGAATTCAACACTGGTCTATACTATTTTCTACTAACTGGTAGAAATTACTAACATACATTTTAATTCATTTAGTATATTTATATTACCCATACAGTTAATCTTTGTCACGTAATAAAAAAGTCAGATTTTTGAATAAAACTAGTGGTTTGCACAGACCTGGGCTGAGCTCGTGGCAATTTTCTTTTGTTAGACGTGGGCCAAGCCGAGTCCGGGCTTTACCTTTTTCTATAGACTTTTTCCGGCACAGGTATGGATTTTATTCTTTCCAGACCATGAGGGTCAGGCGAGTTTTTGTGAAAATAAAATGAAAATGTTTATTTATTTTACGGAATCTTTAGAAATTCATTTTAATCTAATAAATTACACAGAAATATTTTTTTAAATATACCTTTTTCTTTAATATTCTCTAAAACTGCGATTTATTTTTTAACAGTCATTTTCTTTCATTATAAACTACATTATTTTTATGATCCAATATTCTTTTAAAACTTTTCCATTTTAGGATAAGATTACATCTTTCTTAGGTTCAGAAATAATAGCATTTTTTGTAGAATTTTGTAGTACCTGATTTCCTTTACATTTGCCGTGTTGGACCAGATCATGAAATATAGAAAAAATAAATGGGCTTGAAATTGTGCATTTATTTAACGGAATTTTTAGAAATTTATTTTAGTCTAAAAATTACAGAGAAATATTTTAAATATCTATAATATCTATCATTTTTCTTCAACATTCTTCAAATTGCAATTTATTTATTTAGCAATCTTTTTCTTCCATTTTAAACTACATTATTTTAATGATCCAAAATATTTTTCTTAAATATAATTTTAGGATAACGTTAGTTCAGAAATAACGTCATTTTTAGCCCTCAATATGCTATTACTTTCAGACAACAATTAAAGTGTCGTCACTAAAAAATAACGTACGTTACATAAGCCAGCCGTAAAAAGAAGCACATGCATCATTGTACAGTTAAATACTGATAATCTCTGCTGCCATTTTTTAAACTTCTAAGCATCGAACATTTTCAATTTTTACACCTTCGTATAGGAAGAAAAAAAGTACTTTTACCTTCATTTTGGTTCAAAACTGCATCTCAATTGAGATATTAATTTTTTTGTAGTTTTTAATGTCATTTCTGTAATGGTGGCAACTGAAGTACTCCCTTTCTGTAGAAAGCAAAGAAAAAAATAATTGGAAAATTGTAGATCATTATATCTTTTTCTGCCATTTTCTCAAAACTACTGAAAAAAAAAATGTAATTAAAATATGTGTTATTTTCAAAAAACATAAATGAATCATTTCTGATAAAGCATTGAGCTATTATAAACTATATTTAATTTTAAGTACACATATGAATGCTACAAACAAATGAAGGCATATGAATCATTAGATAGTCGATTTTTTTGCCGAGTTTCTTGAATGACGACATCGCTTCTTGCTGGGCTTGTGTATTATTTCGCGATAGTGACGTCCTATGCATACATTTCTATAGACGTTGTTTTAGACTGGATCGTAAATGTGGAATTCTTCAGTGGAGACAAATGACGTCATTTTGTATAAAATAAAAGCGTCTATTTCAAGTCTTAAAATTGAAATATTTTTGAATCAGTGCATCATTTTCACACCAGCGACTTTCAAATTCTTTTTCACTTTTGAAAATAACACAATTGAAATCACACACTGATAAACCACAAAGTTTTACAAAAATGTAGAGTGTCTTTATAGGAGAGCAATGACCTTTAGGCTAAAATAATATTTGTTTGAGAGTTAGACTAACCAATATAAGATGTATTTTTTATTGTAACTTATTTTGCAGGTTTCTTATAAACTAATGAAACATTTCCTTATTAAACATTTTCTTTCATCGAAATTCGACGGGTTCCACCTCGTAATAATGATAATATTTTTACTTTCTTCTATCTTTACAAGAAGAAAGTATTGGATTCATGAAAATTTTCAACTTTCGGTTTTTGACGGATTTACACGTTTTAGGGGTCAGAGATTCCGAAAAACATGTTTTTACAAAATGTGAGTCTGTGAGTCTGTCTGTATGTATGTGACACAAATTTTGTGGACGCTCTATCTCAAGATCTAATGAACGGAATATAATTTTTTTTTTTAAAGTTAGTCCCTGATATAAATTGGTGCTGATTAGTTTTTGGTGTAAATCGCTCAACAGGTGACGTTGCTACACAGCATTTTTCACGATTTTCACAATAGCTCAATCGCCAGAACTAATGCACGGATTTTCATCAAATTTCAGATTCAGTTAGTCCTTGACATGAATTGAAGTTTTATACATTTTGGTGTATATCGCTCAATAGGTGGCGCTGCTATGCTGCATTTTTTGCGATTTCCGAAATAGCTCTATCTCAATAACTAATGCACGAATTTCCACCAAACTTCAGATTCAGTTAGTCCTTGACATGAATTGAAGTTTTATACATTTTAGTGTATATCGCTCAATAGGTGGCCCTGCTATGCTGCATTTTTTGCGATTTCCGAAATAGCTCTATCTCAATAACTAATGCACGAATTTCCATCAAACTTCAGATTCAGGTATATTTGATATCAATTAGTGCTTTTTATGTTTTGGTGTAAATCGCTCAGCAGGTGGCACTGCTATGCTATATTTTCCAGAATTTCGGCTATAGCTCTATCTCAAGAACTAATACACGAGTTTTCATTAAACTTCAAATTCAGATATACTTTGATATGAATTGGTGCTAAATTTCTTGTACTATTTAAATGATTTAATTGACGTGATTTATATAGAAGAAAGTTTTGTGATGGCCACAACATACTAGTTTTTTTTTTCTCATCGGGAATGACACTAATTTCTGAAAAAGCAGAATTCCTGCTTCTTGCTTATTTGTAGAATTTTGTCAGGCCTGATTTTCTTTACATCTGCTCGAGCTGAGGAAGGCCACGAACTGTGAAAAAAGTAATATGTCAGGACCAGAACTGAAATGTTTTGCACGTACGATCTTTAAATTAAATGAAAACATTTTCAGCGATGAACATTATGATAGGATATTTATGTCTCTATGATATTTTGTTTAAAAAATATCCCACGAAAAATGAAATCATTCCTATACGTTTGAATTTGAAATAAATGTTTTAAACACTTTTATCTCGGGTTACAAATTTTGATACTGAACAAAAATTTCTACATACACAATATATAAAATGTCTTGGAATTTTTAGAACTCATAGATGCAGAGAGGATGTCCAGGGAATTTTGTAAGGATTTTGGAAAAAGAATTAAATAAACAAACATGAGAATTAATTTTTTATATAATCAATTTGATAGCCTTTTTATTTTAACTATCATATTATATTTTGATTTCCAAGATAAAGAGCTTTTCTTAAAATATTAAGGTTGATTTTGTTCCACTTCGAATTCTTGACCACAATCGCCATAATCGCTTATAAAGAGCTTGTTTTAAAAGTCCAGATGAAGAATAAATTTATGGGAGACAGGTCGGGGGATTTGGATTCTTCTTGCTTAAGTTGCTCATTATAACAGAATACAGCAATAATCATATAAACTTTAGCAAAACTCTTTGTTTTCTCTAACAAGGAGACGGCAAGGGTGTGGGGTATTCAAATCAAAGTAAGGTTATGTGCGCAATCAGTACTGAGCAAGAGTACTCGTATGACCAAGCCGTAGCGCGCACTACTTAGTAGTTATTGCGAAAAAAAATTGTTAACTTTATTTTCACACACAAAACGCACACTCTTTCAGAGGCAGGAGAACTCTGTTTGTAAAATGATAAAATAATTGACTGACACCAGATTTTTCAAACGAATTTCCTAGATTATAAAAACTCGCGATTTCGCACTTTCATTACAAAGTTTTATTAAAATATTCTTGAAGCCGTTTGTCAGTTTTGGAATTAAGATTAGGTGGCTATACTGTGTAGCTACTGGAAGGGTTAAGGGGAGACATGAGTGACATTTTTTGAAAAAAAAAAATTGATTATTTTTTTCATTATTGCCTTAAAAAATACATTGAATCTTCCTGAATCCATTGGTATGTCCATTTTTTCTGACCATTAGAAATAATTGTAAAAATTCAAGGGGAGTCGCAAGAATGGGACGCCACGCCCACTGACATGAATTTTGCTCTAATATTTTATACTCATTTATTATATGTAACAAAATTTTATCCGAGATTTTATATATACTATTATTAATGTGTTTGATAAAACCGTGCAAGAACTTCACACAAGTTATAAGTGTCAAACTAACTGTAAGAGAATTAATCATAACAAATTATCATGTAGTAATAAAAGAAAAAAAATTCCAACTTAATTTTTTTTTCTCAATAACTACTGAGTAGTGCGCGCTACGATTTGGTCATCTGAGTTCTCTATTTACACACAAAACCTTGTTTGGATTTGGATACCCCACACCCTTTCCGTCTCCTTGTAAGCCAACGTCTTAGATTTTTTCCTCCTGTTTTTTCGTAATAAATTGATCTTTTTCTATTGCAATCAGACAAATACATCCAACCCTCATCAATTGTAACTATATATTTTCATTTTTCACCTAACAAATAATTTTCATACGACAATCTACGCATAGACTTACGCTGAGAAATATATTTCCGCATTAGGCTGTGAACACCATATTTCATCGATACTTAAAGCACCATTTCTAAGAACAAAGTTTATTTTAGTGTTGCTTATTTATGGAAAGGCTTCCCAGTATTTTTTTTTTTTTTTTTTTTTTTTTTTTAGTGTATTAATCAGTTTTCCCAAACTGGAATATCCGTTTATAGAATGCTATCCATTTTCAATTAAACATTTTCAGCTACGTGACTGATTTATATCTGCAAGGGTGACTCAATAATATTAATTTTAATGCTAATGTTAATGCTGTTAATCTATCATCTTTGTCTGTAAAATATGTTTGTTGAACATGAAAACGTTTACTTGAGAATGGATAGCATCCTGATAAACAATATTACGGTTTAAGATAACAGATTAATACAATGTAAAAACTACTCGGAAACATTTCCGAGAAATCAGTGACAGCAAAATAAACTTTGTTTTTTAAAATGTTGCTTTAAATCTTGAAAATATATTGTTTTCTGAGGTTGGTAAAAGATAAAGAACGATATTCGGAATAGAGAGAGTTATTGTATATTTTCTTAATTTAAGATCAATTTATCTTTTTTTACAGTATGAAATTTTTGTCAAGTGATGGCTTTCATTTCTTTCTTTCTAACCGATGACCAAGCCCCTACCTGCCGGGTCGCCCCCCAGCTGAACGGGTTTGATACCTGGTATCATGGCGGTGGCCGCCTAATCGCCGCGTAGCGGCAAGAAATCTGACGTGAGCCTAGCCTAGATCTTCATCCTATCGGTTGTGCCTACTGCTTAGATGTGAACTTAGTTAATCCGGTTAGTTAACATTTTGATCATGTTGTTTTGAACCTGCGCTTTGCTACTCAAGTTGGCATCGTAATTTAGAATCTTGATCAGGTTAGTGACTGGTATCAGCTATAGCGCTAACTGTCGGTGACAACTGCAACTATTGTGGCAATAATTTATTCTGTGATCAGAAAATCTCACGCTAGCTGTGTATTTATGTGAAAATGTTATTGTGTTTATGTTTTTCATATTGTTTAATTTTTCTTTCTTTTTTTATTTTTACATCACCCTGTATTTCAAAATATAATGGCGAGTTAATATTAAAATTTCAAACTTAATATGAAAAATTATTAGAATTTTTAACGCGTTTTCTTGAACTTTTTTTCTAAAATGACTAAGATTTTGGTTAATTTTAAAAGCAATTGTTACATTTTATAAATTTATATAATTTCAGATACTTTCATTGAATAGACATAATCCTGTCAGCTTAGTATCATAATTTACATTCACAAATAAAACTGAACTGTGGGTCGGGTTGGCTGATGGTAAAAGAGGTAATCCGATGCAGGACTCTAGCGAAGAGTGAGACATGCGTTCGAAACACTGCACCTGACGCGTACCAGATTTGAAAGCAGAAACTCTCAGTCGCTGGTGAGCAGGAGTTAAAGGAAGACATGTAAAGGCATTAATTCTTTGTTGCATTTTTTTTTAGAAAAAACAAAATCTTAGAAACATAATTTTGTTACCAAAATGTTCAGAATTTAATATGACATTTCATTTAAGGAGGGATTTGCCTCTACAAGGCTGAAAAAAGCGTTTTTTTAAGCATTTTTTTTCTGGAATAGGAATAAAGATTTCAGCTCCGAATTTTTTGCGTGTTATTTATTATCATTTGAAGAAGATTTCATATTTTTTTAAATAAAAAAATGATAATGTGCCTTGAGTTGCGTGGGTGGATATCCTAGCGCGCACGCCGTGCACTTTCAATCGGGGTAAAACCTGATAGATCACTAGAGTCGTTTGCAATCAATTTTCTTTCAGGATTATGAAAACAGGTAATATTATCGGGAGCTTCAAGCACTTTGAGATCAAAAAGTTGAAAATCAACAAAGTGGCAGTCATTTGAAAAAAAAAAATGTGTATTTCTGACGCATTTTTTCGCATTTTGCCGTGCTTCTAAAATTATTTATTTTTATAAAAATGGCTGAAGTGGTTCAAGTTCCAATAAATTATATTACCTTTAACTTAAAAAATATAGCAAGATCAGTTTAATAGTTTTTACGTTCGGATCCCGCCCAGTTTGAAAACAGGCCTTTTTGCATAAATTGCGTTTATAGTGCTCTAAAACAGTCTAAGCCTATGGACGCGTTGCGCTAAAGCATCATATATCTACGGAAGAACTGCAAATTCGGACAAATTATTTCACAGGGATATGGAATAATCTACAGACTGGAGACGAAAAAATTCGATTTTTAAGTTTCATCAAAATGGTCTATATCTATCAATTTTCTAAATCTAAAATAATTTATTGTAAATATTAATTTAGCATAATGCATATATATGAACTGAAATAAAAGTTATTTTCCTGAACATAAAATAATTTATTGTAAATATTAATTTAGCACAACTAACGTATTTATCGGTTGAAATTAAAATTATATTTCATTTATGATATTTTAATTATATACTATGTGATATTTTTCAAAAATGTACTTCGAATGTATTTTGGATACTCAGAAACATTTGTAATCCGTGGGTGGTTCAATAATTATTGTCGATAGTACATAGAATGTTTGTGCTGCGATGGTTGTTGTGGAATGTCGAAGCCTAATAACTTGGATGCCTATATGCTCAATTTCAGAACCGTAGCAGCTATATCCACATAGATTTGGAGTGAGGAGTAAAAGGGGGCGAATGGGGGTGAAAGGCTGATTTTTAGCCAATGAGGCTAGATTTGTGACAGTGGATGAGACGTAACTACTGACGTTTGGATTCGGAATCATAGCGATGTAGCCACATCTCATCCACTGTCACAAAGGTAGCCTCATAAGCTCCAAACCATCATTTCACCCTCACACCCCTCCTTAAAAACTCCCTCAAAAATAGGTCTTTAAAACTTCACCCCTCTCTCCAAAACTATGTTAATATAGCAGCTACGGTTCTGAAATTGAGCATATAGGCATTTAAGACACTAGGCTTCTATATTCCACATGAACGATGGCAGTACAAATATATTATATACACTAGGGACAATAATTATTTAACCACCCACCTATGTTCTAAGATTGCTTGAAGTAAAGAATTAAATTTACTTTCATTATTAAACGCATTCTCAAACCACAAAACCAATTTATGTAAAGAATTAAATTTATTTTCATTATTAAACGCATTCTCAAAACCACAAAACTAATTTATGTAAAGAATTAAATTTACTTTCATTATTAAACGCATTCTCAAAACCACAAAACTAAATTACTGAAGAACTCGCATTTTTTCGCTTTTGCAATATTTTTACATAGGATACCTGAGGTCGATTTCTAACATTGTTAAGTTTACATTTTTAATACTTTCCAACATAGTTGAAAAATATTTATGAATTCGGTTTGTTTGTCTGCCTGCCCGTGCACTAACTCGCGTAACCATAGTCCGATTGTCATTAAATGGATATTGCGATATTGTGTTTTACTATGGCCTGTTCGGTATTGAAAATGAAGACAGGGCCACGCAAAAGAATTCCCTTACATTACGGTCTATGGGAAAAAATAGTTTGACGTGTATTTTAATGATATTAAAGATTTTAAACATGTTGAAATTGATAAACATCAGAGAGGTACTACAAGGTTATTCCTATAGAATATGGTGCATAGAATTTATCGTTTATTCACAGGGACACACAACAAAATTTGGCTATAGAAGAAAAGGAGCAATAATTACACTATTGAAGCCTATGAACAATAATTGCTGGAAGTGCGTTTTCAGTTGTGATATGCGTTTTTAAATTTAACTATTTTTTAAATATTAGTTGGTGTGTATAAATTCTATAGATCATATACAGGGTCGCAATAAAGTACTTAACAACATCCATTCATTGGCGGAAATTGCTGAGTGGAAATTTTCAAATGTGCTATGCGTTTAACTGAACCAACATTTAACATACTCTGTAGTATGCAGCTGTAGATCATATACAGGGCTGCAAAAAAAAAAATCGTATATTTTAATGATTATTGATTGAAATAGCAGAAATCGGGTTTTCAAATGCGTTATGAGTTTTCCAAATTCATTTAGACGTCATCTTTCATTTTAGTAAACTGTGATGTTTTGTTATAGTACTCTGAATGTGTTGGAAAGTGTTTCATAATCTATACTGTACACATGATTTTTCGTTCTTGTTTGATTTTGGTCGCACTTTTTTAAATGAGGCTACTTTCACTTTTGGAACTGGTTTCGAAAGTGAAAGTAACCTAAAAAAAATCTGTAACCAAAATCGAAAAATTAAAAAATTAATATCTAAAAACTGTTAGCGATCAGTATAAGCTATCCTATGCAAATATATATATATAATATTAAAATTGAGCGATAAGTTTAAAAAGAGCATTCCTATAAGTTTAACATTAACTTGCGAGTGTTTTCGCGTGACAAGTGACTTTTAAGTAATATCACCACTTAATTATTTTAAAATTTTGATTGTTTACCAAATTTGTGCAATACAAAGATATGAGAAATATAATTGTATGTTTATTGTATTTAAAACAGTTTTTATCGTTTGCCTTATCAAACATGATAAAGGGTTTTCATCTCTGACGTACCCCACAGCATCGGAGTACAAAATAACAGGACCGACCAATTTGAAATATTACGTTATGTTATGTATTAAAAACTGTGTGACACTTGAGTCATTAAGCGCTAATATATATCCATTAACCGAAGAGCCAGAATCAGTAATTGATCGTGCCACTGTGTTTGTGCTAAAAGGATACTAATTATATCTGGACTGGTTAAGGTTTGTAGATTTTAGCTACACATTTGATATGCTTTAAAATTTAATTATTAATTTATCCATATTATTAATTTATAAATATTAATTTATAAATATTACTTTATAAATATTAATATATTTATATTTTAAATTGTTAAAGATACTTTGATAAGTAACTATTTTTTATTTGCTTAAGATTTGGCAAATATTCTTTTACTTAAAATATTATTAAAAAAAAACGTTTTATACATTTTTTTTATAGATGTTTTATTTAGTTGTACATTTATTTGAAAAGGCTTTTAATAGTGGTATTTTATAAATTTATTAAAATTCTTAATATTATAAGAGAAATTGAGATACAGTAAGTTTACAGTAATTACATGAATTTTTTTCAAATACATATTTAAAGTTCCTAACTATAAATTTCTTTATACATTTATTTCTTTATTTATTTTTTATTTATTTATAACTTTAAAAAAAAATCTAAGGAATTTCACAACGAAACTTAATAAGATACTATTTTCCATTAAAATGTTTTAAAATTAAGTAGATGTTTTATATATTAGGTAATTAAACTATATATTTATATAAAATAAAACAAAATAAAATTAAATAAAATTAAATAAATCTGTTTGGACGTGTTTTATATATTCATATTTCCTTTTTTTTCCTCGATTGTTTTAATAAAATGAAATTATATAAAATTATAGTTAGTCTGTATAATGTTTAGATATTTAATTTTTATATGTAGATTAGTGTTATGTTATATATAATATTAAATTATAATTAAATTTATATAACAATTTATATAATATTTGTTTTATATCAATTAAATTTGTAATTTTATCAATAAAATAAATAACTAAATATGGTTCTTTTATTTTCGTGAATAATTTCAGCTATATTCCATATCAATTTTTGTACTATTGGTTGTTTTTAATTAAAATTTCTTATTATATTTTTATGATACATGAAAATGTCGTAACATTTTTATAAACGGTTGATAATTTAATTATTAATATATCTATAGTATTCAAAGATTTTACTTTGAAGCAATGCCAATTTTAGCCAAATTATAGAATTAACTAAAAGAATTTGGGGCCATCTGAAAAATCGAAAACTTCGTTGGATTCACAGTGATTGATATTGATTGATATAGTAGGCTGATAATCCACGGTGTTATCAGCAAAATTGATGATATAATGACAAAACATTTTTCGATTTCAATGGTCTTTTTAGACTTGTGTGAATTTTTATATCCTCTAACATGTCCGTAGACAGGAAAGAGGGTGCTCTGTATACCTGTCCCCTCCCCCCCCCCCCCTAACTCTAGTTACCATTCTTATTTCTTTTGAAAATTAATTTTAAAAGAATTTTTTTTTTTCGAAATAAATTCTGGATGAATTATGAATGATACTAATTACTTAATTTTTTTTGAAAAGAAATTGATTTTTAGAAGCTTTAAATATGCGAATCAAAAGTTATTCCTTCTGCCAAGAAGTTCTTGAGTTATGCTTAAAAAACTTCGGAAGTATTGCAATCTGTTAGGAAACGATTACAATTTAATTTAACGTTAGGAATTCTAGACTTTAAGTCTTTAAGACTTTAAGAGACGTTCGTTTTGGTATTCTAAGATAAAATTTACTGCGAATTCAAAATATGATGCCAAAATTTGGTATTCGCATTGGTTCAATTTTAGTATGAAGGCAAATCATAATCTTAAAAAACAAAACAACAAAACATAAAATAACATAAACTTAAAACAAGGCATAATTTCCCGGTGAATGGATATTTCCATTTTTTGGGGGATAAGTTGGTGATTTCGGTGGTTGAAAAAGAGTTGATAATATTTAGAAACTTTTTAATGTTAGTGAAGGAAAACTTAGCGAAATATTTAGAAGAAATACTGATAAATATATGTATATTTATTTGTTATAAGAAAACAGAGAGAAGTACTTTAGCCAAGCTTGTGCGATAAACATTCCCATCTGTGGTAATCGTGCCACTATCTTCTTAATTTTGTATATTTTATGGTATTTTGTTCATTTTATGGTTCATTTTGTTTTACTGAAAATGCAATTTTACATTCTTGTAGCAGAATAATGTGCATTATATCGAATGTTGATAAATTAAATAATTACTGACTTCAAAAGTATTAAAAAAAAACCCATAAAAATTATAATAAAATTACTATTTTCAATTAAATTTTATCTGAAAGTACAATTTTTGCTCTATTTGACATTGTAAAATAGTAAATTGTGAAATATTTAAAAGCGAAGATAAACGATCAACTTGAAATCGTTAGCGCATGTGGCGACATCTTATATTTGTTTTAAGCTGAACGTTAATCATGATTCATGAATACAATACGTTTGTGAATTTTTGTACAGGTAACTACTTAAAACCTCTTTAATAGTATAGAATTAAGAATTTTTTCTTTCTTTTTTAAACTTTTTTTTTTCTTTTAAATATGCAAAATAAAAATGTTTACTAAGCTTATATTAAATTTAAAATAATGATTGGCTAAAATGTTATATTGACAGCAGTACACTCAAACTTTAAACTGGATAATCATAAGGAATATCATATAACTATTACGTCGAAAGTGTTGATAATATAGATAAAATATGATGTAATATCTTTTTTAAATTCCTTTGTTCTTTATTCTTTTCCTTTATTATCATATACATTTTGTGATCTCATTATGTAACATTAGGAATAATTTTATACTTTAAATTTCTTTCTCTTATTTAATTTTGTTTTTATTTTAGTGAAAAAAGGTGTTTTACTCCCTTTTCTAGTTCATGAATATTTTCATCGCAATTTGCATTTGATATTTTTTTTATATATGAGGTGTAATTTTTCAACTAGGTGAAAAATGTCTGGCCAGGATTCGAACCAGGTGAGTTAAAATTAATCTAGTGTAAATATGTATCCAGCGTTTACTGGAGTTCCATAACCTGCTATTTATTCTGTTGAGCTGGTTCAAAATATCAGACCAGATGCCTATGATCAATATGGTGAACTGGGTAAATGAAGACCTCCAGATTCGTCAGAAATAGCTCAGCTAGCAGAGCATTGGCAGTTTCAGCTTCAGCCAAGACATCGCTGGTTCGAATCCTGCCCGGACATTTTTTGCCCAGTTGGAAAATTACAACTCATGTGAATTACTTATCAATTTGAATAATTGTGTTAAAATTAATCTAGTACTTATTTTTATAGTCCAATTTTAGCTACTATATTTCAAAGTCCATTTCGATATCTAATCAAAACGATACACTAAGTATTTACCAAATTAATAAATAAATAATGGCATAAACCTTTGTTATAGTTCTAACCCTTTAAAATAACCTTTTTACCGAAAAAGAAACATGGACAAAGCTGCTGACTTTTTTTTTCTTTTTACAATAATAAACCATACTTTTCAACTTTTTTACATACTACGCAGCATTTTTATAATTAAATCATTTCAAAACTAACAATTTTCATAAAAAGTAGATTCACATTTTTCGATGATAAACAGTGGTTATTTTATCCGTTCCCTTTACCATTAGTTTAATGAACATTCACTTAACACTTGAAAAGTATATTTCTGTCGCAGTTATTTCTCGCTTTTTGGCACCGGAGCAGTTTTAACTTGGATGCCAATAGAATTACCTTCTTTAACGTTTTTCATTTCCATTCATACCATACTAATTATTAGCATAGATTTATTTTTCATACTAATTATAGAATTTATTTTTCATACTAATTATTACACATAAAGACAATTTACGTTAATGTCTCCCTAAATAAATCGATAAATAATAAAAGCACTCGAAAAGCAATAAATCATAAAATCATTTAGAATTATATTTGTTTTTAAGTTTATAAACCCTTTAAAATCAGTTATTTTATCGAATCAAAAATTACTTTAACTGCTTACTTTTTTCTTTTATTTCAATCATTGGTTGGGCGTAAGGCGCTTGCCAGGCGCGCTGCCTAAGACTTAGTGAAGGCTTCCTCTGAAATTGCGTAGTGTTTTACTTGTTTCAAGGCTAATAAATCACGTTTTTTGAATCAGATTTCGAATATTATCTCTTAATACTTAATAATTATGGTCACTAATAATATTATAAGCGTTAGAATTGGGCTAATTAGGTGCTAATGACGGTTTTAAAACAGACGCCTGACGGGCGCACCGCGCCCAAAACTGGGATCTTAAAGGTGGGCCTGACGGAGTGTTAAAAAACTGTCAACTTTTACTATTCATCCTAAATCCTACCGCAAATTATAACCTTCACTTTTTTTTCAAATCAAATAAAATTTGAAATTATAAATTTTACTTTATAGACTAAATCAAATAACTAAGTAAGAGGAGTCCGGGACACTCGACCATTTTTTTTAAGTTGTCATACTATTTGTTTGATGAACATACTTCATAATATCCCTTATAGAGTCACAAACTCACTTTTTAGGTAAAACTGCTCTCCACATTTACGTTTAATTTGTATCAACTGAAACGCAGTTTGACGTGCTCAAAGTATAAATTGTTTTTGTTGTTTTCTAGCCGTTCATACAAAATTGCAAGATATGTGTATAATGTATCATTTAATTATCTTCTATATCCCTTTGTTGTTTCTTGTCTTATCAGTAGTTTTATTTTCATTTTTTTACTTTTATTTCATAATCCATAATATTCTATTTATTTTTATTAATTTTTCTTTTTACTGACTTTCTTTGAGATAGTTCTATCTTTCAAATCTCCCACACATCACGAGGGACATTTATTGGCAATTTTAAAACTTTCCTAACAAAAAATAAAGGCAGTACTTTAGTTTATCAATTTAGAAAAGCATGTATTTTATTTTTTATAGCAACGCAATCATACTTTCTTTACAGATTCATCCCAATTATTTGTACTGATTACAAATAAAATATAGTCACTTTTATTTAAAAAAAAGCAGTTTAACTGACTCTGTATTCCCCTAAGTATCACATAAAAATGAAACACATTTTATTAAATAACTTTTCTGGATTGATCCTATTTGAAAAAAAAAAAAAAATCCAGAAGTTTGGCAGCTATGTAAAGACTATTTCCTTCAAATTCAGCTCCTTTCGTTCGATATAATATTTAAATGGAATCTTGTCAAATCAATTTATTTTATCAATAGTCCAGGCAATAGAGACCGTATAGGGGCTCTACCTAGCAAAATTCATGGTAGTTCTGGAAAAAGGCTTTCTATATGTTTTTTTGGGTCGCTGAATCCGAATTTTTAACTTCCCACCAAAATTTCCCCCGGCAACCCCCCCCCCCCAAATTTTGGTAAAATGCCCCCCAAAAAAGTTTATTAAAAAAAATCAATTTTTTTATTGTTTTAGGGAAAAAAATATCTAGAAATTCAGAAAGTAGGCAAAATTTGAAACAAATTAGATATATGACATTATGACTTAGGATGAAAGGGGAGGGGGGGATCAGCCTCGGAACATTCGCGCGGTGCTGCGTGAACTAAGTTGCGCAATTCCACTTAACCACTCACATAGGGAATGATCCGAGGCAGCCCCCTCTGTCCCCGTTTATCCTACGTCATAATGTCATATATCCTATTTGTTGCAAATTTTGTCTAGTTTCTGAATTTCGTAATGCTTTCCCCCTAAAACAATAAGAAATTTAAGTTAATAACAACTATTTGGGGGCAGTGTCGGGGGGAAAATTTTGGGGGTAAGTTAAAAGTTCGGATTCAGCGACCCAAAAAACTTAAAGTAAACCTTATAAGGAAAGTTCGGAGGGGAGATGGGAGGGGGAATGTAAACGTGTGAGTGGTTAAGTGGAATTGCGCAACTTAGTCCACGCAGCACCGCGCGCATCATCCGAGGCAGATCCCCCCTTCTCCTTCATCCTAAGTCATAATGTCATACATCTAATTTGTTGCAAATTTCGTCTACTGTCTGAATTTCTAGATACTTTTCCCCTAAAACAATAAAATTGATTTTTTTAATAAAAAACTTTTTGGGGGACTTTTTACCAAAATTTGGGGGGGTTGCCGGAGAAAATTTTGGTGGGAAGTTAAAAATTCGGATTCAGCTACCCAAAAAACATAAAGTAAGCCGATTTCCAGAACTACCATTAATTTTGCTAGGTAAAATTCTCTATTGCCTGGACTACAAAGAAGAAATTACTCAAACTGCTTACTTTTTTTCTTTTCTCTTCTTTTAAACAATTGGTCCGGCATAGGCGTCTGCCAGGCGCTTTCTTAGGACTTAGTGAAGACTGCATCGGAACGTACTTAGTATTTTAATTGTATTGAGGATGACAAATGAAGCTTTTTGAATCAGATTTCGAATATTCTCTCTTTGTACTTCATAATTAAGGTCATTCATTAATATAAGAAGACAGAAAAATCATGCATCAAGCATAGATTATGAAACCAGGGCTGTAGCTAGAAGGGAATTATACTGAAGACTCAAGAAAATGTAGGGGAGGTTCAAATTTTTTCTCTCTCTCTGACACATGCACGATGCACACACACACACAGATATATATGATCAAAGCATTATATAGAAAGATAAATTAGTGTATATTCATATTGTAGGCGCTATATTTCTTATTAAACTGTTTATAATAACTTCATTTTATGCTAAGAAAAGGAAAGGTTGCAGAATTAAAATTTCCAGTGTATATCTAGTGTACATTTATATTGGTGAAATAATAAGTGATAATGTCAACAAGTAAATAAAAATCTTACAGTTCACCTGTTTCCAAAGGGTTGGCATTTGGCAACCTTTTTTTCCGAATATTCCCTATCTTTAAGGATTCTAAAGTTGCATTTTTGTATGATAAAAACATTAACAAAATTAAGGATGTATTTTTCATTTTAAAATTATTATTATGTCTATTCAAGTGCTAAAAACATTTGCATTTAAATTGACTATTGACGTTTCTCATTAGTGTCATTTATAAATCAAGGATCTTAAATATATGTATTTTTTTTTTTATTATTTATTTTTTTTTTTTTAAACTAAGATGACTCAAATACGAAACAAAATGTTTGTCACAAGAATTATATTTACTATCAAACTCATTATAAGAACTTTGTTTTATGCTAGTAATAGAAAACGCTGCACAATGAAAATTTCAGTATGTATAACTAATGCTGATAAATAATAAATGATATGTCAAAAGATGCAGTTTTTATACAATTTAGTATTTGTACAAATCTGTAAAGGGGCCCCAAAACTAAGTTCGATTTTTGAAGAGAGTTTCATTTGATTTTTGAAACGGAGTTTCATTTGGTTCGTTCACATCGGGAGCTTTCGCAGGGAGGGAGGGGGGGGAGGGGACTCAAAAATTTTAGGCGGAGGGGCTGAGTCACCCCTGACACCCCTTTAGCTACGGCCTTGCATGAAACCCTTTCCAACACCTTAAGATTATTCTAACAAAACTATATCGTTTAATACGGTGAAACATCACGTCTTAGTAAATAATCTGGAAAATATGATTTATTCCAAACCCAATTTCAGCTATTACCATCTACAGTCGAAAAATATTCTTTTGTGCTACCCTGTGACCTATAGATTTGTATATATACTTCCATAGTATGCAAAAATCTCGTTCATCTAAGAAGCGCATAACATAGATGAAAGTTTCCCTTTAGCAGTTAATGTCAATAAGTGGAAATGTACTCAAATTCTTTTGTTCAGCCCTATGTATGATCTAAAGAAATTATACACACCGAGTAATATAAAAAAATTAGTCAAATTTAAAATTGCATGTAACAGCTGAAAAGGCATTTCCCAGAAATTATTACTCATAGACAGTACTATGTAATTGAATTCTTTTGTATGTCTCTGTAATTGAACGATAAAGGTTATGTACACTGTATGTGAATACTGTATGTAACTTTAAGACTGAAGACAAATAGTTTTCTTTTTCACGCTTTTATATCACACAGCACACAAATGTTACAAACAATCACGAACACTGAAGAACATATAGAATGATGAGGTGACTTTGGGGTAATAACCCGCTGTTAGAACAAGTGACGCTCGTAAAACATATTTTGGGGAATACTCCCGCTATAAGAAACAGAATAATTGGGGATAAGACCCGCTATAACATAACGTGCCACAATGGCAGCTCAAGAACAATTACTCTATACTTGGGGATAAGACCCGCTCGAATACACAACGTTCCGCAATGGCAGCTAAAGAACAACTGAACTGGGTCACATGACCGCAAAGCTACGAAGCTCGTTCGGCATGCGCACAAAGTTCGAACATGCCGCCCGCGTTGCAATGTGCGTAGCACATTCAAAATATTAAAAATGCACTATAAATACAAGAACTAAGTAAAATACCAATACCATAAAATAATATTACAATACAAATACAATAATAATAAGTTGCAATAACAAGGACTATACAATACAATAAAATTAAATTCTTTGTTACAAAATTTAAGCTATTTTCTAAATATAGTTCTATATTGTTCTTAAGAAAAGTTGAATGTAAAATAACATGTAAATCTTAGGTGCACTTTAAAATAAGTAAACAATGAGAAAAAGTATGTACATTAGGTTTCATTAATGGGCAAGACACACGATCTAGATATGGATCTAAGAAAGATATTTGAGGCTGTTTTTACCTTTGCAACCCTAACATTACCATCCTTTCCTGGTATAACCTCTAAGATTCGCCCTAGCATCCACTTACAGGGAGGTAAATTTTCCTCCTTTATGACTACCATCGCCCCTGGTTTGATGTTTTCCCCTTTTACCTGCCATTTTGAACGATTTTGGAGATGACTCAAGTAATTTAATTGCCAATTTCTCCAAATTAATTGGACGAATTTAGTGATTCTCTGCCACCTAGATAATCTCGATTCTGTGATATCAATCAACTGAGTTTCTGGAATGGCATCGATAGGCCGACCAATTAGGAAATGGCCTGGTGTCAATGCATTAAAATCATTTATATCGGTAGATAACGGAGTTAAGGGACGCGAATTTAGTACCCCTTCGATTTGGGTGGTGACTGTTTGGAATTCTTACATAGTCAATCTAGCACCTTTTAATGTCCGTTTAAGACAATACTATAAAGATTTTACACCAGCCTCCCATAAACCACCGAAGTTGGGCGATCTAGGAGGAATGAACTTCCATTCAATAGCTTCTGAAGTAAGATAATTAGCTAATTTTTCATCCGGTCTACGAACTAACTCATGAAGTTTGTGCAATTCTGATTTAGCACCCCTAAAATTCGTAGCATTGTCTGTCATAATAGAAGCGCATTTTCCTCGCCTTGAAACAAAGCGTTTAAATGCGGCAATAAACGCATCAGATGTTAGATCCATTACTATTTCTAAATGAATGGCCTTTGTTACTAAGCAAACGAAAATCGCGGCATAAACCTTATGAAAAATCCCTTTTCTTTGATTTTTATATTTAATCTCAAAAGGGCCGCATAAATCGGCTCCTGTATGGTTAAACGTAAAATTTGGAGTTACTCTTTCCAATGGGAGGTCACCCCTGATTTGTTTAGCAGTAATTGGGTTGTTCCTAAAACAGACAACGCAATCATGAACTACTTTTCGCGCTAAATTTTTTCCACTTACGGGCCAAAAGCGCATACGTACGTAATGGATTAAAGTTTGGGGACCAATATGAAAATACTTCCTGTGAAAATGCTCAAATATGAGTTTTGTGAGCTTATGGCCTTTTGGCAAAATGATTTGATGCTTCTTATCAAAGTTTAAATCTGAATTTTCCAACCTACCGCCAACTCTTAAGATATTATCTTGATCCAAAAGGGGGATAAACATTTAATTTTACTGGAAGGGGGAACCCTTGATTCCCGTTTTAAACCCTTAATCTCTTCCTGAAATTCTACATTTTGTACTAATCTAATTAGAGAAACTTCTGAATTTATTTCTGGGGTTGTGAAGCTGCCTCTGCGCCCGTCTGCTAACTTACGTTTGAAATTGTGAAAAAAACCTATAAACATATGCCAGTATACGAAGAATACTATAGTATTTACCACTTATGTTGAGAAAAAAATTTACTTTTTCAGGATTCCTGAAAAGAGAAAGAGAAATATTAGAATTAAAATCATTACAATTATTTTCATATTTTGATTTAGTCTCGGGAAAGTAATCTGTTTCTGGCACAGAGAAGTTTCTTGCTCAGTCACTAAGTCATCAGCTGATAGGAATTTTGGTCCGCTAAACCACATTGGATTCTCTACAAGGGAATTAACACTCGCACCTCTGGTCAAGAGATCGGCAGGGTTGTCCTTGCTGGAGCAGTGATACCAAGAGTTCGAATCTGAAAGTGCATTAATCTCTATGACACGGTTTGCCACAAACTGCTTCCATCGCCTTGATGATCCCTTGATCCAGAATACGGTTATTTTGGAATCCGTCCAATAGTACACTGTCGATGTGATTTTTTGATCTAGGATGAGTTTTACTTTATTGGTCAGTCTTGTACTTAGTAAGGCTCCGAGAAGTTCTAGCCTCGGCAGAGTTATCTCCTTTATTGGGGCAACACGACTCTTCGAGGTCACGAGATTGACTTCCACTCCACTCTCTCTTTTTATTCTCAGATAAATTGCAGAGCCATAGGCTATTTTACTAGTATCAGAAAAGGCGTGTATTTCTACAGCTATTACTTGATTCAAGCAACCAAGAATTTTCCTCGGAATTTTTAATTCTGCTAAATTTGGAAGTTCTTCGAACCACTTCAACCACCTTTCGTGCACATTAGTTGACAACTGTTCATCCCATGCTGTCTTCTTTAGCCATAGTTCTTGGAACAGGCATTTGATTCTAATGGTGAATGGCGTCAGCATGCCTAACGGATCGAAGATTTTACCAACTGCTTGCAATAGTAGACGTTTTGAGCTTTTTTGCGATGACAAGAATTCTATTAAACTTTTGACTTCGAATGTCAGACAATCTTCTTCTGTTTTCCAGGACATTCCTAATACCTTGCTTAGATTGCTTCCTAGGCTTATTGCAGCATGTTCTGCTTGAATATTCAAACCTTCCTTTTGCCAGCACTTCAGTAACGCTTCATCATTGGTTATCGATTTTCGAAGAATCATTCCTGCTTCAGACATTATTTTGTTAGCATTCAGGGAAACATCAAGAGCGTCTTGCAGCGTATCTTCGCCAGATATAAAATCATCCACATAAATATATTTATCGAGTAGGTGAACAGTTCTTGGGTGTAGGTTCGTAAACCGCTTGATGTGCTCCTTTATGGTAGCTGATAGGAGGAATGGAGAGGCATTGACTCCAAAAATAACACGTTTAAATCTGAAGACCTTGAAAGATTTTAAATCATCATCATACCACAGAAAACGGACAGAATCCCGATCTTTTTCAGCGAGTGAGATTTGAAGGAACGCCTTCTCGATATCAGAAGAAAAGGCAATTTCGTATAATCTGAAGTGGATTAAAATATCAAATAGAAGTGGATTTAAGTTGGTGCCGGGCCACAAACAATCATTAAGGGACAAATCATTGTTATCATGAGAGCTGGCATCAAGACGATTCGGACCTTTGTAGTAAGTTTATCTTCTTTACACCGCATGATGGGGCAAATAATACACTGCCCTGTCTAAAACAGGTTCATTTTCTTGCACCTGCTCTGTAATTCCTTGCTTTAAATATTCCGTGATTATTTCAGAATATTGTCGAAACAGTTCTGGGTTTCGATAAAATTTTCTTTTTAGACCTTCCAAACGCTGTTTCGCAACATTAAAATTATCATTTAATTCCTTCCAGTCTTTCTTCCACGGTAACTGAACTTCATATCGATCGCCTACAAATTTGACAGTTTTATCGAATATTTGTTGTGCTTGATCCGTTTCTGACAATTTTGGATCATCATGTTTAATGCCTATAGACTCAAGCTCCCAAAATTGTTTTAAATTATCATTTATTTCGTCGAAATCTCTAACGAAATTGCACATAGCAATATTGTTTGTTTGCGTGTTCTCCTCTAGCGCCCCAGTTGGGATCCATCCAAAAACAGTGTCTTGCAGAAAAAGTTTATCGTTTATCTTAACTGAATTATGCTTTTAAATTCTATAAAATAATTCAGCCCCAACCAATGCGTGAATTTTTCCCGATATGAAAAATGTGGGGTCTGCCAATTCCACAATATTCGGTAAATTAATGTCCGATACATTTAATTGCTTTAATGGAATTACATCCGTGATTTTGGGAACAATTAAGAAATCTATATTCTCCCTGAAAGAGCCATCTTCGTTTGTAATTACACTCGAAATTTTATTTTTTACATTATAAGTATAACCGTTTAATCCTGTAACGGGTACATTAATTATCCTTTCTTTAAATTTCAGCATGTCAGCGCAATCCTTAGTTAAAATATTGACATTGCTAGCATTAACCAAAATTACTCTAAACTTTCGTTTATTTCCGAAATTATCTTCTATATAAACGAAGCATGTACTCAATAAAATTGATTTTCTTTCTTTACTTATATTATTCAAGGTCTTTAAAGATTCATTATTTACCGAAATGTTTTTCGTTTCTCTATTTACTGCACCTGCAAGAGGGGAGGAAATTTGAGGGGAAGCCAATTCATTTTCGGATTTGTTTTCTTTATCTTGATGAAGCGATGAGCTGTGTCGCAATCCGAAGGTATTACAGTTATATTTTGAAATGTAAGAATTTACAAAATGAGAGTTATTCAAATAATTGGTACACAGCTTATTTTTCTTCACAAAATCGTATCGTTCCGAAACATTCATTTTTAGAAACTGAGAACATTTGTTTAAATTATGAAAAGCCAATTTGCACAGAATACAAGTTTTTCCGTTTGATTTATCATTCGAATTTAGCATGAAATTTTTTTGTTTGTTCGAAAGAGGACTGTTTTTATTTAAGGGTTTTGAAGCAGAGTATCTATTTACGCGTTCTAACGTAGAACTTTGGTTTTCCAAAAATGACATTAATTCATTAAATTGTGGGTATTCTGATTTTTTAATCGAATATTCAAATAATTTTCGAGATTCCTTATCTACCTTTTGCAACATAGTATAGATAAGGATAGCATCAGACAGATTGTTTTGTTCATATTGTAATACTTTTAAAGCCCTCAAATTTTTATTTACACAATCAATAAAGGATCTCAATTCTTTAGAAGACTCGTAATGTATTTTTTCATAATTAATTATGGCTGATAAATGAGCGTCAATGAGCAAACGTTGATTTTCGAAACTTTCAGTAAGTGCAGTAAACAATGACTCAAATGAATCGTCTGGACTTTCTAATTGTTTTGCTTCATTTTTTAGCGATGCTCGCAAATAAAACAGCTTCTGAGCGTCATTTAACTGGACATTATTGATAATTAAATTTGTAAATTGTACTTTAAAGATTGACCACTCTTCATATTTACCATTGAATGTTGGTAGTGGGATTTCAGGTAACTTAACTTTAATAGTATTCAAACTTATAGATTCAATACTATCAGCATGCACATTTATTTCAGAGACTTTAAGAATTTTAAGAAATATGTTGAGACTTACCTCAAGTTTCTCGAGACGATCTTTGAGTTCATCTAACTCGTTTTCGATTTCTGGTAAGTCCTTAATATCAGGGATATCATAATATTTATCCCGTATTTCCGATACCTTTGCCTGAAGCTCAGGTAATTTTCGAATCTTTATTTCGAGCTCGGTACTCGAGTAATTAATTTCGTCTGTATTATCTTTTACGAAATTTTCTAATTTCGTTATAGTACCTTTCAGAGCACCTTTTGTTCTATTTAATTTATCCATAGCAGCTATTTCGCTCCGGCTCGACGGACCACAAAATTGTATGGGAATACTGTGTGTAACTTTAAGATTGAAGACAAATAGTTTTCTTTTTCACATTTTTATATCACACAGCGCACAAATGTTACAAACAATCACGATCACTGAAGAACATATAGAATGATGAGGTGACTTTGGGGTAATAACCCGCTGTTAGAACAAGTGACGTTCGTAAAACATATTTTGGGGAATACTCCCGCTATAAGAAACAGAATAATTGGGGATAAGACTCGCTATAACATAACGTGCCACAATGGCAGCTCAAGAACAACTACTCTATACTTGGGGATAAGACCCGCTCGAATACACAACGTGCCGCATTGGCAGCTAAAGAACAACTGAACTGGGTCACATGACCGCAAAGCTACGGAGCTCGTTCGGCATGCGCACAAGGTCCGAAGATACACCATATTCTGCAGCGAGCATCTTGTAGTTATATATCAGCGATACATATTTACTTGTGTTTAACATTGTGTAACATCATTAAAATACGCTGTAAACGATTTTTTTCCATCGAAATTTTTTTTAATATTATTTATGTACATTGGAGTTTTAAAAAAGTTGGGTGTGAATCTATTGTAGCTTTTCACATTGAATGTATGCAGAGTTGGGCAAATTTGTAATCTAAATTATCTGCAGTGTAATTACATATTAATTATATGTAATTGATTATAGTTACACACATTCAAACACAGAAATTTTGTCAAATAATGGGATGGGGGCGGTTCCGGTTACAGTGCTGCAAAAATTTTTTACGGCATGTAATTTTAACTATAATTAATTACATTGCAGATAATTGGAATTACAAATTTGTCCAACTCTGAATGTATGTTTCTATTAATGCGGTAATATTGTGGGATCAATTAATCGTACTAATCTTTGAAACTTGTATTTAAAATTTTAATTAATTTTTCAACTACTTTTCAGCAGTGATTTCAGTATTTAAATTTTTTGTTTCTATAACAGTCGTTTGCTAACAATAAATTATGCAACATATGCAAATGGCTCGTTAAACCCTCTTAATGCGTAATATTATTAAATAGGAATTGTTAATTAATTAAAACATCTGCAGCTTGTTACTTTTTGACACCAGAACTCTTTTTAACCCGGGAGAACTCGCTGCATAAGATTTACTCTCACCGTGGTACTTTTTTTAAAACTCTTATTTAAACCATTTTTCATTTTAATTAAAATTTTAAAATGTTATTTCAATTATTTTACCTACTTGTGAGTAAAAGTGCTAAGCCAAGCAAAATAAAATGATATTAAGCGAATGTAAAGTAAAAGAAAAGCAATTGGGCACCGTGAGAGAAATTCTCACTAGCGAGTTCTCCCGGGTTAAATCTGACGCGAATAGAATTACCTTGCTCTCACTGAAGCACCTGAAAACAGAGGCTAATATAAAATGAATTTGTTGCAGTGAAGTATGTTGAATGCAGAAATTATCTGTATGAACACCTGTTGACGCTTTTTTATTCATTTGTGTTTTATGTTACTGTTTGCAGAGTCTTTGCTGAGGATTTAATAGAAGTATCACGTGAGAGAAAACGTCATGTATCAGAGTACAGATCGACTGGCGTCAGACGAGCCAGGAGTAAGTTGAGTTTCTGTATTTTGATTTTATTGAGTTTTTGCAATAAGACAGATCAGTTCAACGAGTCCATTGTAACGTAAACGTTAACACTGTGAAATATTAAAAGAATTGGATAGCATTTTGAAATACAATTTAAATACATTTTAGTTTTAATACTTTTTGCATTCGAAAAATGAAGTAGGGGAAAGTAGGGTAATGACGCTCAGAAGGGCAACCCCGCTCACTCAATATCTCTAAACAGAATAGAATTGAAAACGTGCGATCGGTACCGGGACCTAGAGACCTTCATTGTAAGTTCCCAGTAAGGATATAGTGACCGTCAGAAGGAAAGTATTTTTGTGTCCTCACATTATTAGTTTGCAGTGATTTTATTATAAAATTATACAACATCTAATTTGAAAAAAAGCGTACACTCTTATTTTCAAATATTAAATTACTCATTACGTGTACAAAATATATACAGTTAGCTGTACTTTCATGCTTTTATTTATTTTTGTAGTGCGTTGTTACGCCAATTATAATGCATTAAAACCCAACATGGCGATAACGGGTAATGGCGCTCGCGTGGAATTCCAGAAGTGTTGCTAGTGGGCAACTTTTTTTTAATTCAAATTTATTGATTAGCACCACTTTTTTGAAATGGTAAAATTCCCCTGTTTTCGCCTTAATTAATATGTCATTAAACAAGGAGAATTTTACGATTTCAAAATAGTGGTGAAAATCAAAAAACCTAAATTAAAAAAAAGTAGTCCACTATATGTGTAACACAATATGTGTAAAGTGGTCGCAAAAAGACTGCAGTGGTATGAACAGCCCACACAACTACATATGTGACTTTTGTCTTACTTAAAGGTTGTATTAAAACTCTGAGCGCAGTTACCCTACCATGTTGGGCATTATCGCTCAATCGATGGTTATTTAAATAGAACGATAAAAAAATTCCTTAAACTTTTATGCAAATTCGTTGATTGCAAACTGTTCCTTATGCTTTGGAGTTATACTTCGTCCATAAAATATCGATTTTTTTGTCGAAATGTGACTAGCTATTCATGTTTTCCTTTAAGTGAACGCCATTCCCCTACTTTCCAATAAGTTAAAAAATACGTAAGTTTTTTGCGTCAGTCAGATGGAAAAATTCAATTCGTACTTGCAAAAACACTTTTTTCATTTTATTTTGATAATTCTGTAGTATAATATAAAACGTGAAACGAAAATTTTAGCTCATTATAAATTCTTGTGATTTCCATACAAAACACGTAATTTGAAATCTACAACTTGCAGTCAGACTGCGTGTTATTTTCGTTAAGTTTAGACTTCTGATAAAGTTCATAACAGGTAACACAACTTTGACGCCCTGAAATTTACTTTTTGGGGATTCACCCCCCCCCCCTTCCACGTACTCCCTTCCTAAAGAAATGCGAGATGTTTGTAAAACTATTTTACACTAAATTATTATATATGCATTAATGTAGATCACCTTTTTTACTTTCTTCTTCTATCTTTACAAGAAGAAAGTATTGGATTCATGAAAATTTTCGAATTCCGGTTTTCGACGGATTTACACGTTTTAGGGGTCAGAGATTCCAAAAAACAGGTTTTTACAAAATGTCTGTCTGTGACTCTGTGAGTCTGTCTGTCTGTCTGTCTGTCTGTGTGTATGTGACACAAATTTTGTGGGCGCTCTATCTCAAGAACTAATGCACGGAATTTAATAAAAATTGATATTCAGTTAGTGCCTAATACAGATTGATGCTGATTAGTTTTTGGTGTAAATCGCTCAACAGGTGGCGCTGCAATGCTGCATTTTTCACGATTTTCGCAATAGCTCTATCTCAAGAACTAATGCACGGATTTTGATCAAACTTCAGATTTAGTTAGTCCTTGATATGGATTGATGTCGATTACGTTTTGGTGTAAATCGCCCAACAGGTGGCGCTGTTATGATGAATTTTGCAGGATTTACACGATTTCCCCAATAGCTCTATCTTAAGAACTAACGCACGGATTTTCATCAAACTTCAGATTAAGTTAGTCCTTGATATGACTTGCTACTGATTAGGTGTTGGTGTAAATCGCCCAACAGGTGGCGCTTCTCTGCTGCCTTTTCCACGATTGCCTCAATAGCTCTATCAATAGAACTAATGGACCAATTTTCATCTAACTTTAGATTTAGTTGTATGTTGACACAAGTTGTTGTTAATTAGGTTTCTGTGTTAATCACCCAATAGGTGGCGCTGCTATGCAGAAATTTTCACGATTTTCGCTATTGCTCTATCTCAAAAACTAATGTACGGATTTTCTCCAAACTTCAGATTCAGTCAGACGTTGACATAAATTGTTGCTGATTAGGATTTGGTATAAATCACCCAATAGGTGGCGCTTCTAGGCAGCATTTTGCTGAATTTAGACGATTTCAGCGATAGTCATATCTCAAGAACTAATGCACGGAATTTCATATCGTTAGAATCCTCATGAGATGCATAGATTACCATTTAATTTTGGCAGTGTGATAGAGAATTTTGAAGTATTAACATGTATGAGATAGAAGAAAGTTTTGGGATTGGTACATCCGACTAGTTTTACTTGCTATATTGAAAAAAAATGGCAGCTTAACAGCTGATGGACTGGAGCACTTCGAAAAAAAAGAGGATCAATCGGTAACTCTACGGTAACTGAACGTAGATTTAATCTAGAACTATAAAACAAAAGAAAAGTAGTGTTTTTAGTCCAAAAGCTAGTGAAATACGTATCCGTTATATGCACTTTCAGTGAAACGGCATACATTCAAATTAAAGTGCAAATTTGGTTTAAAAAATTTCGTTACTTAAAGTTCCACAGAAAAGTAAGATATCAATGTTAAAAAAAAAAAAAAAAAAAGAAAATTCAACTTATTTCTATGGAAAAATACTTGACGATTGATTTTTAGAAAGATCAAAGTGATTAATATTGAAAATTGGCGAAGCTAGAGTGCTCACCCATTTCAAAAAGGCTGTTAAAAAATGCGCTTAACCCTTTCAGGGGCAAGTAATTGTGTTTCTGTACTGTTGAATTCAACCGGAATTTTTGAAAAATTTTACTTCAAAATATGGAAAAGCAATTTTTCCAACTTTTTTACACCAAAGTTATAAAAATAAAATTTAATTAAAAGTTTCTGGTCTTAATTAAAATTCGGTAGGATATAATGTATCCCACTGCTCTTCAAGGGGTTAAAAGAATTCGTTACTGTTTACTTGCTCTGATGAGCTCTACTTTCTATAGCTCCAAAATTACCCTTTCACTTTCAATATCCATTTCTAACTCATAAAATATTATTTCCGTGTGTCCAAAAGAGTAGTTAAATTTGGAAAATAAAGAAAAATCGAAATTTTGAATCGGTGAAAGTGGAGTTAACTTTCAATTTAGAAAAGTTATAAATATTGAGTTGAATAAAGCTTTCTCTAAATATACAGTAGGGCTCAAAAGTATTTTGACAACCTTATATTCTCTGTTATTTTATTTAATATAAAAATGTAAAAGAAAATATATTCCCTATAATTGAGAACACTATGACTGCAGTTATTCCAATGTATCAAGTTTCAACTTGTTTGTTTACATTCGGCGCCACCGAAAAAATATGATTCCTCCTTAGCTAAAAAGTATTTTGACACTTAGTTTGTATTTAATTGTTGAAGATGTTAGTGGCGTTATAGCTTCGATTAGTGTTTATATTAACTTATTGTGATTATTTTTAAATGCCGAAATGTAAAAAATATTGAAGTGATTCTAGAAATTCCGCTGTAAATGCATTTAAGAAAGGTAGACTGCAAGAAGAATTAGCTCGTTCTTTTAGCGCGTCTCGGCAACATGTTATTACATGGAATAAAGTTTTTAATAAACAGAAATACATCGAAAATAAGACTCAAAGTGGCCATCCGAAAAATACAACTTGCAATGTTGACTGTATTATAAAAATGATATCTACAAGTGATTGTCGTAAGTCCGCTGTAATAATAAAAAATGAATTGAAAGAAAATTACAACATAGACATACACGTTTCATTAGTCAAACGACTCCTAAACCCCTATGGTTTACATGGCAGAAGACCAGCAAAAACACGTTTGTTATCTACTAAGAATAGGAAGGCTAGAGTTGCATTTCTAAAACGGCATAACCCTTTCAGGGGCACAGCAATTCCATTGCTAAAGTGTTGAAATTAATGATTGACACCAGAATTTTGGTTAAAAAAAATTCGGTTTATTATGTGTGTGAAATATAGCTTTTTCTTATTTACAAATGAATTTCTTTTTAAATTCCGGTGTCAATCACTAATTTCAACACTTTAGCAATGGAATTGCTTTGCTCCTGAAAGGGTTATGCCGTTTCACAAATGCAACTCTAGCCTTCCTATTCTTAGTAGATAACAAACGTGTTTTTGCTGTTCTTCTGCCATGTAAACCATAGAGGTTTAGGCGTCGTTTGACTGATGAAACGTGTATGTCTATGCCGCAATTTTTTTTCAATACATTTTTTGTTAGTACAGCGGACTTACGACAGTCACTTGTAGATATCATTTTTATAATACAGTCGACATTTCAAGTTATTTTTTTCTTAGGACCACTTTGAGGCTTATTTTCGATGTATTTCTGTTTATTAAAAACTTTATTCCATGTAGTAAAAGGTGTCGAGACACGTTAAAAGAACGAGCTAATTCTTCTTGCAGTCTATCTTTCTTAAGTGCATTTACAGCGGCTTTTCTAGAATCACTTCAATATTTTTTACATTTCGGCATTTAAAATAATCACAATAAGTCAATATAAACACTAATCGAAGCTACAGCGCCACTGACACCTTCAACAATTAAATACAAACTAATTGTCAAAATACTTTTGAGCTAAAGAGGAATCATATTTCTTCGGTGGTGCCGAATGTAAACAAACAAATTGAAACTTGATACATTTGAATAACTGCAGTCATAGTGTTCTCAATCATAAGGAATATATTTTCTTTTACATTTTTATATTAAATAATATAACAGAGAATATAAGGTTGTCAAAATACTTTTGAGCGCTACTGTATATATATAAATTCCGTACAATGTTTCTGTTTAAATCAAAAATTCTGTTTATTTTTTTTTAACGATATGCCAGAACATAATATCTATATTTTAGTTGTCTGTATATCGAGTTATTTTTTAAAATTCATCCTGCAGACATCTTATTTCAATGTTGCTGTATTTACTCGTGTATACCGCACTATTGCATATTTAAAAATATTTCAAACGGAATATATTCTATTAAATTTTAAATGTAGGGGAGACTGGGGGAATGGCGCCACCCGGGGTTATGCCGCCACCCCACGCATAGTTTAAAAACTAAGGGCAGTTTAAGATAGTGAATGTGCCTGCACTATAGCGGCCAACAATAGAAACAATGCCTAGAGTGAGAGTGATTTTGCTGCACGTCGTTCGTTTATTCTAGTGAAAAGTTTAGTTTTCATCTAGTCGCTTCTTATTTTAGAGCTTCAAATAAGTAGAGATAAGCATCTTTTATTGTAACATTAGGTATTTAAGATAATATTACCCGTAACCTACATGCATTCGCCGACATTTTGATGCAATCTGTTGAACATTTTCGGTTCTTCTTTCCGCTTTGCTCAGGGATTTCCGCCATATTGTCCTCTCGAGGTAATGCCGCCATCATGCAAATCGGGTGAGAAATGGCCTGATTTGAATGTAGTGGAGCCGATTCAGCAGAGATTTATATTTGTGACTTTTGAAATTTGAGTTAAATTGTAACTGATAAATTACTTTTGCTTTCTAAATTGCTTTTTTAATATTTTCAGTAGGTTATCTGTTTCCTAGTATAGGGGAGACCGGGGGAATGGCGACTCCTTAAGAGAATTTAATTTTTTTTCACCTCAAAAAAATTATAATTAAACAGTTAATTAAACAGTTATAATTACGGTTAAATTTATACAGCTACTAAAGATCATGATTCAGCTTTAGAATTTTTACTGTTTAAAAATAAACATTTTTTAGAGGTGAAAAATTTAAATTCCCTTAAGGTGGCGCCATCCCCCCGGTCTACCCTAATACATTGGCACAATATTGTACTACTTTACAAAATGTTATTTCATTATATCGTATATTGAAATAGAGAATAGTCGTCCAACAGTCCTAGGAAAAGATTCCAATAATGTATAACACTGTGTCTTAAATTTCAATTTTTTGCGTATCCCCAATTTTTAACTAAAATTTTGGCATAAAAACCGCGCTGCATTCACGAGTAAACATTGTATTATGTTTTCTATAAAAAGTATGTACCGCATACAGTATATACTTATTGTTCCCTTTAAAGTTAGAATATATCCTATTTTAACCCTCAACTGGTTTTGGCGGTCACACAGACCGCAGCTTTATTCAGTTTTCATAGTTTAATTTGTAATTTTCAGTTTAACTCTAGATACTAGTGAAATTTTGTTTCGTTTGGAGTTCTAGTACTATCGATAGAATAGGCGAATTTTAATCATAATAACCCTGTACATAAAGTTTAGTACAGAAACAGTATCTTATGAGTGAATCGAACTTTCATGCTTCGATCAAGCAGTCCCAGAGACCGCTCGCTGTAGTTATGAGGCGATTTTTGCCACACCAGTGGCCACAAAACAGACCGCTTCGAGGCCTGTTATTGTTTTTATTTCTTTATACTAAAACAATACTATCTTTATACTAAAAGGTTAACTTTATGTACAGGACTATAATTAAACTACACCTATACAGAAGACTCTAGTGATAATACTAGTACACGGGAGGTGGCTGCACAGGTTATCATCACATCGAATTGGGGCTGAAATTCCAGGATGTCCAGCACTCGATTAGCATATTAAAATGCAACTGGTGTGTCAAGTCCTATCTTGGTGAAAACCACCTGCAGACCCGATTTTAGTGGTTGTTCGGTAGGTTTATCATTGTTTTTTCCTGCATCTAAAGGTATGAAAACAGGGAAGGCTGGGAGCAGGAAAACACAACGGTAAACTTACCAGTCAACTACTAAAATCTGTTTTCCTGGTGTTTTCCATCAAAATAGGACTTGGCAGACCAGTTGCATTTTAATATGCGAATCGAGCTTTAACTAATCCGATAATTTCAGCCATCAACTTGATGAGATGTTGGTTTGAGCAGTCGCATACCGGTCTATAGAGCTCCAAACGAAACAAAATTTCACTTGTATGTATAGTCAAATTGAAAATTACAAGTTAAACTGTAAAAATAAAAAAAATATCAGAGGTCTTTGGGACCACTAACACCAGTTAAAGGTTCACCCGTTGTGATATCATACTTAAAATATGAAAACAATTAGGTAGGCGTTATTTAGAAGCAGCATAATAACGTTAACGTAAAAAAAAAATATATAGGGGAAAGTAGGGCAATGGCGCTCACTTAAGGAAAAACATGAATAACTAGTCTAATTTAGACAAAAAAATCAATATTTTATTAACGAAGTATAACACCAAAGCATAAGGAACAGTTTGTAATCAAGTAACTTGCATAAAAGTTTAAGGAATTTTTTTTTATCGTTTTATTTAAATAACTATCGATTGAGCGGTAATGCCCGACATGGTAGGGTAATTGTGGTAGGGTAATTGCGTTCAGAGTTTGAATACAACATTTTAGTAAGACAAAAGTCACACAATTAGTTGTGTGGGCTGTTCACACCACTGCAGACTTTTTGCAACCACTTTACACATATTGTGTTAGACATATAGTGGGCTACTTTTTTTATATTTAGAATTCAAATTTGTTGATTAACACCACTTTTTTGAAATCGTAAAATTCTCCTTGTTTAATGACATATTAATTAAGGCGAAAACAGGGAAATTTTACCATTTCAAAAAAGTGGTGTTAATCAATAAATTTGAATTTTAAAAAAATTGCCCACTGGAAACACTTCTTTTGGAATTCCACGCGAGCGCCATTACCCGTTATCGCCATGTTGGGTTTTAATGCATTTTAATTGGCGTAACAACGCACTACAAAAATAAATAAAAGCATGAAAGTGCAGCTAAATGTATATATTTTGTAGGCATAATGAGTAAATTAATATTTGAAAATAAGACAGTACACTTACCTTCAAGTTAGATGTTGTAGAGTTTTATAATAAAACAACTTCAAACTAATAACGTGAGGACACAAAAATACTTTCCTTCCGACGCTCACTATATCCTTACTGGGAAATTACAATGAAGTTCGCTAAGTGCCGGTACCGATCGCACGTTTCAATTCTATTCTGTTTAGAGATATTTGGTGAGCGGGATTGCCCTTCTGAGCGTCATTTCCCTATTTTCCCCTACTCTGGTTGTAATAAATATGATGGATCCATACGATGGATCCCATGGATGTTATTCCATTAATAGTTCTAATTTAGATTACGTTATTCTCCAGGAAAAGTGTCTTAAGGTAGTTATCCGGAAAACCGGTAGATTAAGATATGTGTCACTTTGCCTCATGTTGCTAAGAATAGTATGGAAATTGAAATGTAGCCGTTTGTAAGACCGCTAACCGCAGTTAAGGGTTAAACTAATATATTGTACTTTTTTTTATTACTCTCTTATTCTCTATATTATTTTTTAGGCTTCCAGAACTGGTTATCAAAGCGTTGAAGCAGGAGCTGGAACTGCAACAGGAAATGAATCAAATGGTAAAAAAAAAAAAAAAATCTTTTTGGTAATTGAAAGCCTTTGAGCTTTTTTTATTCAAACAGTAGAAACAGAATTTAGTCTTAGGTAACGAAAAAAAGGTACCCTCTCCCCCACTAACTCTGTCGCATATCATTATATAGAAATGTGACTAGTACAACCGATTATAGTATTAATGTTATTACTAATATTTTGCTTCGAGGTCGCCTGCATATTGAAATTGCAACAAACCTTAAAATTTTCAACGCTAACAGCTAATTTTGGCATCGTATTTGGATTCTTAGGTAAATTTTATCTTAGGATATTAACCCTCTAATGCACATGGTAGCATATATGCTACCATATGTGTTTCGGATTTAGTGGATGTTTTAATTAGGATATTCCAAATTCAGAAATTTAATACAGCAATATTTGTTTTATTTAATAACTGACATTCCTTTTTTTAAATAAAGCGAGCTTTATTATTGAAATTTTCTGGTATGAATTCAGATTCTTTAAATTGCATAATTTCTAGAATGTATTCTATCATGGGAATTAGAGGAAAACAGAAAATCATTTGGAGTAGTAGTTTAGGAATAAAGAGTAAACTTTCAGTATGATATAAGTATAAAATGATTTGTAATGATACATTTTCTAAATTTTGTCCTGTTGATATTAATTTTCTTTTAAGTCGAGAATTTATACTACATAAATAATTAAGCGTAATTTTTCTTTTCAAAGTGTTCTTTTGCTTACGCGGTTTCATAGCTGCCAACCTACAGGGGATTTTTTCCTAAGTCAAATAAACACAATTTGGACGAGAAATTGAAATTAGTGCAACACTGAAAGAAGATACATTTGATTAAATATTTTTTTTTCTGATCAAGTATTTAAATCTTAAGTGATGAGGCGATTTTTTTATAACGTAAGTGGTGAGGTGGGGTGGGGTGTATGTAACCACAAAATTTGATTTCTTGTGCACTCCACAAAATTTAGCGAATTAAAATAAGAAAAATTTCTGTGAATTTTGCATTTATTTACCTGTATGAAAACAACTGAAAAAGTACTCTAAGTATACGTACATATGTAAATGTACAGTCCATCTAGTAATGTAAAATGGCAATATTTCAGAATTTAAATTTCTTTGGGATACAAAACACCCCACCTTACCAGTTAAGGGTTAACTTGGAAAAGATACGAAAGGTTAGTATCTTACGCGATTTAAAATGAATTATGGTCAGTAGCAATTTTCTCCTTACTTGTACCTTCTAATTCACTAAAATCACAATCTATGTAATTCATGTATCATCTCTTCCCAATTCTAAACAAGTACAAAAGTTTTTTTTCATTCAAAGGTAACTTGGAAAATTTTCTTTTGTACGGCAATGATAGCTTAATTCTTTGGATTTTATATTCAGTCGTAAATCCTATGGTCATAAAAATTAAGCATTCTCGTCATTGTATGTGGGCTTTTAAATTGTATTTCTGTTTAAAATTTTCATAACTTTATCTAGATAGATTGTTCTCAAATGCGCAACTTCTTAAATGTACAAAAGAAAATTTCCATAATTGAATTCAAAAATATATTAGACTAGAGCAGCATGTTTGGCAACATCACTACTATTACAGTAAAACCTATTAAAAGTAAATCTCTAAAAACAGGGATTTTTTTCCTTTTTTGACAGGTTTTTGTCTTAGTAGGTATAATTGTTTGATTTACCTTTTTGGGGATCATGAAAGTTTTCCGTATAACCATTTCGCGTCGAACGCCCTTCGCAGAATTTTTGATATGCTATCACCAGTAATTCAGAAATGAAATTTTTGTCTAATTGCAGAAATGCTGCAATTGTATTAGGCAAATTTTTCTATTCATATTTACCGGTAAGTATAATCGAGGTTTCTGAACATCTCATACGTCACATGACGTTCACAGTGAAGAGGTTAAGCTACGTTTAGTGCTTTACTTCAAACCTCTCCTACGAAAGCCATAAATATGGCAATTGACCTTTCTATTCCAAGCGTTCTGTGGTCATCAACAAAATGAAAGGGAGTCTAAACAAACGAAAGAGGCGGAGATGGACATGTCAACGACGTTCCCTGATGACCTCTGATCTTTAGACATCCGATGAAAGCCTTTAAAAATCAAAAGCACCGCGTGACTGCAACAAAGAAGCCGCAGTACTTGGTTTCTGTCTGTTAGAACCTTTAAAGCTGCATTTCGTGCTTTTTTTCAAACCTCTCCTACCAATGCCATAAAAATGTCAACTAGCAGTCATGAACAGAAGAAAGGGGAGTTTCAACAAAAGAAAGGGAGTTTCAACAAAAGAAAGAGGCAGGGATGGACATGTCAACGACGTTCCTCGGTGAACTAAAAATCCGATGAAAGTCATAAAAGATGAAAGACACCACGTGGCCACAACAGAGATGACAAAGTACGTGGGTTCTGTCTTTTAGAACGTTTAAAGGGGTCTCAGGACTCTTAAAATTGGAAAAAATGAAGAAAAAAGACCATTTTCAACATTTAATATCTTAAAATGTATTTGATTTTAAGACACAATTTTTATTGGAATAAAATATATAAGTATGATCTTTCATTTCATGTATTTAAAAAATTATAAGATGCAGAATTAGCATTTACAGGAGGCTTCAAACTGTTAGACATTTTACGAGCAAAAAATCGGCATAACAGCTTACGCGCACGATTACAAAATACGTGTTGCAACTAGAATGAAAATTTTGGTACCTACTTATACTTCAGATTGTAATAATTACCCTGAACCTAAATAAATTTGTATTTAAAGCTTTTTTATATTTTTAATACAAAGTTGTATTGAGCTAATGCAAAATTAAGAAAATTTCAACAGTATAATCACCTAAAAAAATATTGTTTTGAACAATAAAAAGGAAATTTTAGGTTCAGTTTATATAGACTAACATGAAACATATGTTTTGAAAATTTCATAAAAAAATATTCATAAGTTTTTGAGATATCGTGTGCGTTATGCCCAAAAACGTCATCTGGAGAAAAATGGCTTCAAAGTTTCCGAAACGACGCTTCAGCTATTGAACGTGTAAAAGCCATAACTTCAGTTCTAAAAGGAATTTCAAGGAAACAATTATATCAAAATGTACAGAAAAGATAGGAGTTTAACATCTAAAAAAATTAAAATTTCGAAAATTTTAAAGCTTTAAGAGTCTTGAGACCCCTTAAAGCAGGATTCCGTTATTGCCAGGTTTTGTATTTTCCCACCTCTTTAAAATTGTTACTTTTGTAAGTCTAAGATGAAAAATAACATATTATTCAAAAATTCTAAAATTTCTTAGAATGCTTATATTGCTCGGAAATATTTTAATCTGATGATATCTTAAAAGCTAGGTTTAAAGGTAGCTCTTCCTCTTTCTTAAAACTCACTTGATTTTTAGGAATTGTTTATATTCGGTTACAAAGAAAATAGATGTAACACATTTCGCATGTATATTTAAATTTTTGTGCGTTAAATGAATAATATGCCTTATGCAACTTAAAATACCTGCGCAGCGAACTTCCAATCAAGACTAATTGACGATCCCCATCTAAGACTAATTGGGTCACCAAATTACAAAAGAGCATTAAATTATCTGGAGCTTATACCAACATTTAGTTTAAAGTTGATTTTTGACAAAATGGCGCTCATATGAATAAAAAGGATAATTGCTTTTCTTCTTTTGCTGGAAAAAAAATAATTGTGGGAAAGTAGGGTAATGACGCTCAGCGGGCAATCCCGCCCACCCAAATATCTCTAAACAGAATATAATTGGAAACGTGCGATCGGTACCGGCACCTAGAGAACTTCATCGTAAGTTCCCAGTAAGGATATAGTGACCGTCGAGAGGAAAATATTTTTGTGTCCTCACGTTGTTAATTTGAAGTTGTTTTATAATAAAATTCTACAACATCTAACTTGAAGGTAAGTGTACACTCTTATTTTCAAGTGCTTTCATTTATTTTTCTGGTGCTTTGTTACGCCAACTATAAATAACGCCAATTTAAATCTTATATTCAAATTTCGAGTGCAATTACCCTACCATGTCGGGCATTACCGATCAATCCATTGTTAATTAAATAAAACGATAAACAAAAAATCTTAAAACTTTTATGGAAATTAGTTGATTGCAAACTGTTCCTTATGCTTTGTATTTATACTTCATTAATAAAATATTGATTTTTTGTGTACATTTGACTAGCTATTCATGCTTTCCCTTAAGTGAGCGTCATTACCCTACTTTCCCCTAATCAATGAAAATTATACTTTTCGGTGGTATAAGCTCGAGTAAAAATGATTAGCTTTCTTTTAAATAAATGAAATCTGTTGAATCTTTCTCGAGAAAAATGGTTGCCCAGTTTGAAAAACAGGGTTTCTAGAAAAATAAGTTTAAGATTTTACAATAGCGCTACGTTCAACGAGCAAAAATGATTGTAAGGAATTGAAATGTAGAGAAACCACTTTAGGCAACAATTCACACACTTGAGGATTGCAAAAGCACAAAATGAAAAAAAATCGCAATTTTTGACCCAAAGAAATAAAACCTCCCTTAATTAATGTGAGTTTACAATGAAATTCTGACTTTCCTTTAGTTAAAAATACTAAAATTTAGGGGAAAACGCCGAAATGTTTAAGATCTTTTATTATTACTATTATTGTTGATCCTTTAATATAGTATAAGAAATTTGAAATTTAATTTGGGAGTATAATTTACTGTATGTATTTTTATCTTTTTAGTACCCGATGTTCCTCAAACTTTTTTGTCTCAAGTCAAAAAAGCTAGAGAGGAAAATATCGGATGCTGCAATTTCTGCATGGCATTTTTCGCTCTGCTTCTTGGATCAAGTATGTATTCGTACCATGTTAATATTTTTTACTATTATTCATGCATTATTATTCATTAAAATTATTTATGAAAAATTTTTCCAAAATAAATACGGCTTTTAAAGTACCAGGCACCTTTTTTGCAATAGTCAGCGAAAGTATTAAAGCTTATTATCTTACAATTTTCCCTAGTCAGCTACTCAACAGCCATTTTGTATCTGACTTATAATAAACATTTTTTTAATGTATATTTGCATGTAAAATCCGATTCTGCTATCAGAAATTTTCTAACACGTCAGGATTTTATAAAATTTTTAGAATTTAATTTTTTCATATATAGTAAAATACGTGATGAAATGTTAATTATAATTTACATTTTGTAGTTAAATAAAAAGGAAATAACTGGCTACGTAGGTTAAAATCTTTATTTGGAGGCATTCTGCTGTAAAAAGTAACTATTAAAACATTCAGCACTGTCATTAAAAAAACTACATCCTGTTTTGAAAAATAACATAGTTAATAGTAACATTATGGGCTTTTCTGCAACAGATTCGTGCTTGTGTTCATAGTTTGTGTTAAGTAATAAAGAAAACTTTTTTACTGGTAAATATTATGTTTTGTTTGTATCTCAAACGCTCAAGTTTTGTAAAATATCCCACTTTTGTCTTTACGTAACTGCCCTGTATCTAATAAATGTGACGTGATTGAGAGAATCTGATTATTCCATTAAATTCAGCACCCAAAATTAGTTAAATGCGCCCATTTACGAGCCATATACAGAAGAAAATTCAAGATTTGTTGACTAGTGTTGTTAAAATCACTTACTCAACCCTTTAGAGAAATATGTAAACAACTCTACACTTACGATTTTTCTCTTAAGAAATTAGATTTATCCAATATTTATTTATTTCAAGTCATCAATAGATAAGACTTTTCCAGAAATTGATTCGCGGCACGTGGGATAACATTAATATAACTGTCGACTTTCGGGTTTTACAGTTCCAGTCAAATAAACATATTTTCAACCAAAAAATGTATTTAATAAAACGTTTCTATATGGTAGTTATTTCATTTAGTTTATGTGAAATTTCTGGTTAAAAATTTGTTTAACTTGAAGAAAAATGGAAATTTCGCAATTCTGCACTTAGTGGCTAGTCCTATGAGCTTTTATATATGTTCATACTTTTATTTTTTCAATATATGCATTTTACAATATTGGGTATATATTTTTATATTGTATGATAATTATTGGTTCATTTATGTTTTATGAATTTTTCTATGATTTAATAGTTAATTGCAAAACGTTTTATTATATATAGACATATATTATCTAGTTTAAATGACATAGTATTAGAATAATAATAACAGTTCCTTCAATAATGAAAACACAAATATTCCACAAAAGATGGAAATTCAGAAACACTTTTTAAAATTATAATCAGACTTCTTTTAAGGATATTAATTAAAGGATCAACATTTCAGATCATTTTGTGTACAATAATCATTTATTAAAATGTGTTAAAATTATAATCAGACCTCTTTTAAGTATATTAATTGAAGGATCAACATTTCAGGTCATTTAGTGTACAATAATCATTTATTAAAAAGTGTTAAAATTTCATGAAAATCCAGTTAATAATTTTTGAAAATCGTGCGCATAACAGGAAAAGCAATCGTTCTGAATAAAGCGCTTTTAAAAATCAAGATTTTTTTAATGTTGTATATGGTAATAATTTAAGTTCTTTATTGACGATAACTTTTGTTCTAATGCAAATTTTTGAATGTCTTTTAGCAACGATTTTTTTTTTAATAATACAGTTAATGATTCATATATTTATTGTACGGAACCCTCTAAGTGCGAGTAATACTTGCACTTGACCGTTTATTTTCCCTTTTCACAGTTTAACTTGTAATTTTGTGGCATTTGCACTTTAAAAACCTAGGTTTGTTTTAAATTAGTAAATAAATATATAATTTAAAATTTTTATTGGATCAACTTGCTACCTTTCTCGCAATAATATTTTCCCGCCGATATTCTTTATAGTATCTTTCTGACGTTTCAGGATATTGGAATAAAAATATTTGCACAAAAATTTTAACAACGTACTAACCTTATTTTTTAAATTATGGCTCATAATTTTAAATTATTTAATTTTTTTTTCGTAATAAAGTTGAATATGGCTAAATTTCTTTTCAGTTTTGTGGACAATTATCCTAGTCGGTACAGGTCAGTTCGACGCCAACGTTTCGACGCCAACTGTTCGACGCCAACGTTTCGACGCGTGGTCAGTTCGACGCCGTACTTTTCGACGCCGGGGCAGTTCGACGCCATATATTTTTTATGAAACTTAGGAACTTCCGATTTTATTTACGTTTGCACAGCTTATTTAGACTTTCTAACAGCATATATATATATATATATATATATATATATATATATATATATATATTTTTTTTTTTTTTTTTTTTTTTTTTTTTTTTTTACTTTTCTGTGTTAAAAAAAGAAAAGAAAAAATGTTTACAATGTAAAATATCTTTATTTTTATGTTCTTACTAAAAAACACCCATTCTTATTTAAATTAATTGCTAATGAGCTATTTTCTTCAAAACTTTTAAATTCCTTTACAATGTATTTTATTCTATTTTTTGCTATAGGAATATAATTCACAAATATCCACATTTTAAAAGTACTAATTAAATGAAACTCTTTAATAAAGACCTGTTTTGTAATTTTTAATCCTTGAATAGTTGTGTAAATTTTAAAGACTAAAACGCAGTAAAACTGTTAACGTTATTTGTTCAGAATTTGGAAATACCTTTAGTGTAAGTAAAGCAGCTTCCATAACGTATTAACTAGAATTCACATGCAATTCCTTTGTCCTCACCTTGACAAAGGGATAGGGAGCGTCCATAAAGGGGACAATGAGGGCGCACGTAAATGTACAAAGGAACCGTGACATTCCCACTCAGGGGGGAAGAAATGTTGCACAGAAAAGCTAACACCGCTTCCCCTAGAAACCCTTGCCGATATAAGAAGAAACGGGTTGAAACTTCGCATTGACGCCTGTGACTAGCTTATCCTTATCTATTCTTCTTTCTTTGAAACATATTACAGGCTTGTAAATAACTCTAACTCTTTTTTGACAAGTGCAACCCCCCCCCCCCCTCCTCCAGTTGGGGGTTATGAAATCGCCTCAGATTTGTCGTTAAGTATTGCCGATTGTCAACGCATGCGCATTTCTTATCTTCTCTAAAGCGCCCGTAATCTATTTGGAAGCCTGTCGATATTTTTAAATTCAATGTTAGCACTTTCAACCGTAGAAATGTCTGAAAGCCGAAAATATATGACTAAGAGAGGTACAGAAAAGTATGAGCACGATGGATATTTATATTGTTTCGATAAATATATAGAAAATGGAGCAAAAAAATCGTGGCGTTGTGAAGTTGAATTTTCCAAAAACAATAAATGTAAAGGAAGAATTTACACTGATGCAGTTACGAGTGAATTTTTAAAACTTGTTCGCAATCATGCTCATGAAGGAAATGCAGCACGTGTTGAAGTTGTCCGCACTTTAACATCAATAAAGCGAAGGGCAGGTGAAACACAAGAAACTCCCGCAGTAATTCGCATTGAAGAAACGCAAGAGCTGTCTGTTGGAGCATTAGGACAGTTTCCAAGCAGAGAAGCTGTAAGATTAGTTATTAAAAGACGTAGAAAAGACATAAATGCACTCCCGTCGCAACCAATTGACAGAGCTTCCATTGAATTGCCAGAAAATTATAAATATTACGGAGAAAATAAGGAAAATTTTGTTATCGCCGATTCGGGAGTGGGGGATAAAGACCGAATTTTAATTTTCGGAAAAGCCAGTGTCAGCGATTGGATTCACCTCGTAACAAAAATTTACGTTGATGGAACTTTTAGTCTAGCACCACATCATTTTTACCAGGTTTTTGTTATTATGGCCGAACGTGGAGGTTTTGTATTGCCAATCATTTATGCCCTCTTACCCGACAAGGCGGAAGAAACATATACACGAATGCTTGAAATGATTCAAGACAGTTGGCCATTTTTTAAGGCGAAAAAAATTTCTTTAGATTTTGAAATTGCCTTAATTAACACTTTTTCAAGCAAGTTTCCAGACGCCGAAATTCAAGGGTGCTTGTTCCACCTTGTGAAAAATATGAAGCGCAAATTAGCAGAATTCAATTTAATGCAACGATATAATACCGATGCTGATTTTGCTCTCTATGCACGTATGATTCCTGCGTTAAGTTTTGTGCCTATCGAAGAACTTGAAAATGCTTTAGAAGTTTTGAGTGAGAATTTACCTAATCAGTTAACCCCAATTTTAGATTACTTTGAAGATTATTATGTTGGAAGGATTCAGAGAAATAATCGTCGCCGTCGTCCTATTTTTAAACCAGAAATGTGGTCATGTTATGCTAGAACCTTAAATAACGAAGGACGCACCAATAATTTCGCGGAAGCAGCACACAGACGTTTACAGTCCGAATTTGGTGTTTCACACCCCACATTATGGAAATTCATAGATGGTCTCAGACGTGTTCAAAAAACAATTGACCAATGTTATGAGCAATTTGTACGTGGAGATGAACCGCCGCACAAGCGGAATAAGTATCTGCGAGCTGATATGAGAATTAAAGTAATAGTTGAAGATTTTGAAAATCGAGAAATAATGGAATACCTGAAAGGTGTGGCGCATAATTTTGCAATGGATTAGTATAATAACAGTTTTGTGATGTAATCTTATTTATGTGTAATCTTGTTACTCTGTAATTAAATTTGTCTGCAATATAACTTTTTTGTAACCATATGTTTATTTACCATTTCTGTATTTTGCCTTTTTGATGCTGTTTTGTGAAATAAATAAATAAAAAAAAACAACCTCCCTCATGTCCCAGGGCCTTGACGTTGGCGAGGGGGCTTCTCACTAATCTGGGACAAAAAAAAAAAAAAATCTAGAACACTTTCACACATATATTTATTTCAAATATGCATGCAAACAATCGATAATTCAATAAATAAAAATCAGTCATATTGCTTATTTATTTGAATCACGCTTCATATACATAACAAAAATATATATATATTATATCAGGCATATTGCATATTTATTCTAAAAATAAATAAAAATACGGAAAAAAATATATGGCGTCGAACTGCCCCGGCGTCGAAAAGTACGGCGTCGAACTGACCACGCGTCGAAACGTTGGCGTCGAACCGTCGGCGTCGAAACAACCTGCTTCGATCCTAGTAGTCATTATTGCAGTGCCCATTGTGATGATTATTATTGGTGAGTAAACCCTCTCCTTTTTTTTTTTTAATTAAATGATTTTTGAAAATACAATAATTTCTTTCAACCTAATTCTTTGAGATCAGAAGGCAGTGAATTGGTATAAAACATCGAATGTCTTGTAGAAAATAGTTTTCTATTTTTATGCTGTTTGTAAAATGCGTTAAGCAAAGGAACGTGTTACTTTTCCAGTATAAGGGCATTGGCGAGATAGAGAAAATGACTTTGGCAAGAGAAGGGAATTCGGCAACCTATTCCCTGTTTCACATACACAAGAAATTTTTCGATATATTTATACACATATATATATATATGTGTGTGTGTGTGTGTGTGGGTTTTAATGTGAGTACTGTATTGCTTAATTGAAACTAATGTTATCCAAACTGTGAATAGGTATAAAAAGGTTTAATATATCAAAAAACATACAGCTTAACATTCAATATTGTTGGGTTTAAAGGCGAGCGAACATTTTTTATGCGCATTATATCTGCGCACTGCCAGTCTTTTCCCCCGGCGCACTCAGTCTGCGTGCGAACGATAGAAGAGTGTAGACGTAAAAAAATATTCTGTGTGAAGTTATTATGAAAAAGTAATCTGTGTGAGAAATTTATCTTTAAATTAATTGTTTTGTGTTTGTGCAGTGTTTTCGTTTAATAAACTGTTTGTTCTGTCAACATCCACGGACTTAGTGATAATTAATATTAGTGAAAGAACAACAAAATGGTAGCAAGTTCGTGGTTGATATTCTAAATCGAAGTTAGTTTTGTTAAAAGAAACCATGGACAAGTTAAACGTCCCCGAATTAAACGGAACTAATTATTTTATATGGAGCCTAAAAATTAAAGCTGCTTTAAGCCTTAAAAGGTTGGATACTTTCATATCCGAAGTAAAAGCAGAAGGACTGAGTGAAAAGGATTCCACCGAATGGGACCAAAAAAATAGCGATGCCGTCGCATATATAAAGCTGTCATTGTCTGATGAACAGGCGCTACAGTTTGCAGCAGAAGAAAATGCGAAATTATTATGGGAAAAAAAAAAGATCGACTTTTACCGGTGAAGCAGAAGATAGAAGAATAGATGCCGGCAATGAGTTAAAGAATCTAGAAATAAAATCAAATGAATCTGCAAATGACTACATAGCCAGAGCTCGAGGCATCTCAACAAAATGTCAAACACTTGGATTGGCTATAACAGATAGAGAACTTGTATTCTACACGGTACGAGGTCTGAAAGAAAGTTCTCGAAAGTAAGAGATATTTTAAAAACTCAACGTGAGAAAAGTATGGATGAAGTACTAGAAATTCTACGGGAAGATGAACTGACGAATACCGCTCGTGCTGAAGGGACCGCCGCTGAAGTATTCTACTCAAGGAAAAATAAAAGTCCGAGACTTTGTTACATTTGCAGACGTCCAAATCACATAGCCAAGGATTGTTTTTACAGGAATAATATTTCAAGAAATGACAGGTCCAATGGAAATCGACAAAGAAGAAAAACGCACCACGATGTAAATTATCCAGTTAAGGACAGAAACAATTCGGTACTTACTATTTCATCGGAACAATGTGAACTATGTGATAATATATGGTTATTAGACAGCGGGGCTAGCTCGCATATGTGTAAAGATAAAATATGGTTCAGGAATCTAATTCCTGAAGAAAAGGATATCTATCAAGCAGGTAAAAATTCCAAAATAATTTCGAAGGGTACAGGTACGGTATCATGTGATACGGTAAGTAAAAATGATTCTATACATTTAACAATAAACAATGTTAGTTTTGTACCAGATTTGAGATATAATTTATTATCTGTTACTGCTTTAATGGATAAGGGTTGTAGAATTATTTCTGAAAATAACTGAGTGCTAATTTTTGACAAATATAATAAATTTCTAACTAAAGCATTTAAAAATGATAATCGATTAGAGATTAAACTTCAACCTGCCTATAATTCTGAGTGTAATTTTACTGATAAGAGTGCTAGTAATTATGAACTGTGGCATAACAGATTGTGTCATTTAAATTCAAAATATATGTTAAAAATGAAAGAGTATATTGATCTTAAAGATGTAAATGTGTCTGATTTTAAGTGTGATACATGTGACATAAGTAAAATAACCAGGAAAAGTCATCCGAATATTGATATTGACCAAAGTTCTGACATTATGCAATTGTTTCATTTGGATTTATGTGGCCCGATACAACCTGAATCACTTGGTGGGGCAAAATATTTTAAGGTACAAGTGGATGATTTTTCTGGAATGTATTTTACTTATTTCCTCAAAAGTAAAAATGAAGCATTTGATGTATTTTATAAATTTAAAGCTAAATATGAAAATCTTATGGGTAAAAGAATTAAAAAAGTGAGAAGTGACAATGGGCTCGAATTCGTAAATACGGAATTTGACAATTATCTTGCTAATGCAGGTATTTTTCACGAAAAAACTGTCCCATATAACAGCGAAAGCAATGGAAAGGCTGAAAGGGCGAATAGAGTTCTATTAGAAAGGGCTAGGTCTTTGTTATATGAAAGCGAACTTCCCACCAAATTCTGGGCAGAAGCTATCAATTGCAGTACACAGGTATCTAATATAACACCCCGTAAAGGAAAAGAAAAACTCCCCTTAGAAATTTGGACAGGTAAAAAGCCCAATTTAAATTATGTAAGAAAATTTGGTTGTTTAGCTTATTTTCATATTCCTAAAACAATGAGAAATAAATTCGATGTACCAGGAAGAAGTGGGATTATGTTAGGATATGCTAGAGATAGGAGGGGATATCGTATTTATGATGTAAAAAATAAGAAAGTGATTGAGGAACGTTCTGTTAAGTTCAATGAAACTATAAAAGGAAGTAAATATTTTGGATTAAGTAAATGTTCAGAGTGTTGGGATATTGAACCGCTAATAAATAAAAATTTTCCGGAAGAGAATGAAATTCGTGAAAATCAAAAGAATAAATCTCTCAATTTAGAAATTTCTGACACAAGCGAAATAAAAAACGGTTGCGCAACCCCATTAATAAAACTTAATTTGTCTCCAGCTAGACACGAAGGCGCGGAGAAAAGGAATCGAAACAACAAAATAAAAGACCGAAGTGAAAATATGACTGAAGTTCGAAGGTCAGAAAGATTGAAAAGTAAATATTCGTCAGCTAATTTAACTGATAATGTCCCGAGCAATTATTTAGAGGCAATAAATAGTGTGAATTCACATGATTGGGAAATAGCTATGAAAAATGAATTGGATTCTTTAATTAAGCATAATGTTTGGGAAATCGTTGATATGCTAGAAAAAACGAAATTGATTAAAAGTAAATGGGTCTATGCTTTAAAAGAGGGCGACAGTAAGGAAATAAAATATAAAGCCAGATTAGTGGCAGCTGGATTTAATCAAATTAAAAACAAAGATTATACTGAATCGTATTCACCTGTTGTAAATATTGAGTCATTTAGATTACTAATTGCACTTGCAGCTAAATTAAATTTGATTGTTAAGTTTTTTGATGTAAAAACAGCATATTTATACAGTGATTTGGAAGAAACTTTATATATGTCACCACCACCTGGATATGAAAAACTGATAGGGGTTAATAAAGTTTGTAAACTGAAAAAGAGTATTTATGGATTACCCCAATCGGGTAGAAATTGGTATTTAAAAATAAAAGAGGAACTTGGTAATATTGGATTAAATCAATTAGCTTCTGATAACTGTGTATTCATTAAAGTTGAAAATGATAACATTTTTATATTATGTATGGGGCTGTTCAAATATTACGTAAGCATGTTTTTGACAATTTTTGACCCCCCCGCCCCCCTTGTCAGCAAAAATAAGCAAATCGCAACCCCCCCTGAATAATTACGTAAGCAAATTGCAACCCCCCCCCCTACTTAAAAAAAATTAGGACACAATACAAATTTAAAAAAAAAATTGTACTCGACTAAAAAAAAAAAATAATAAAAAATGCTTGTTTTATTTCCTTACATTTCTATTTAAGAAAATTTCTTAGATCACAATTTTAGAAGAACTTAACCACTTGAAAAATTTAAATTTGAACATGCCCATATCTATTCCGGTGCTTTCCACGGCTGCTTAAGCCATTTTTCCATATCTGTTATGATATTGGTTTCCAGTTTTACTTGATTATCTTCATCACTTTCTTTCTGGATGCAATCTTGATCAACTTCATCTTCATTGATCCACTCAACATCTTCCGCGATTTTTACGAAGCACATAAGTTCATTTGCTCGACGAGCAGCAATTCTCAATGGTCGTATAAGGCAGACCTTCTCGCTTTTTTCACTGTGTTGAATTTTTTTGTGTATGTTTGCTTACTTCTGAGATGCATAATATTGGTCACAACTTCCACAAGTTCTTGCGGATAATTGCAACTTAATAACTTAACAACTGCGGATAAGAGCAAAAAAAAATAATACAGCATCTCTCTATTCTAAAAAAAAGTAACTACCACTGTCACCGCCGCCGCCGCCGCCGCCGCCGCCGCCCGTTTTGAATTTTTTGTGACAGGAGGTCTTTCTTCGTTAATATTAAGAAAAATAATGCGTAGAAAAATATGAAAATCGGTAGTATTATACAGAAATGTTTGATAAACACGCTGATGTAGACAGTTTTCAGATCGAAGAATTATTTTAAGAGATATTTAATGCTAAAGTTGGACAAAATCGTTCCACTAGAAAAGTTTTATAGGAGCAAAAACTGTTCATAGGAATTTAATCATTTTTAGATCATTTTATGCGTTAGAATTTGCCGGAGTGCAGATTGCATTAATTTTTTTATTTTGACTAATTTTTTGAGGTTTTATTTCTATTTTAAATTCAGATTTTCAGCATTTCTAGAGATATTTTTAACAGATTTTAGAAAGTGATATTAATTTAAACTGTTGCCAACTGTATAAACAGCGGAAACAATAATGTTTGCTTCAAAAAATATATATATTTATACATGTAAATAAATTAAAAATTTATTTACACGTGACTATTATAAACAGAAAAAAACATTTGGAATTAGAATTAAATAATTATGTACAAAAAGCAGGAACTTATTAAAAATTACGTCATAAAAACTATAATTACACGTGAATTTTAAGAGAGAAAGGAATTTGTAAAACAATAAATTTATTAACATGCGTTAGAAGTCTTAAATAGGAGAAATTACGTCATATTTACGTCACATTACAGTTATTACATAAAATGAACACAAAATAATATTGCAAAACGGTTTAAATTTAGAAATTGCGCTAGACATTTATTTGATATTTTAAGAGGATACTTTTCAACTACTTTTTGTTAGGAAAGCGCAAATAATATTTCATTTCTAACACAACTATTTTCACGTGAATATTAAAAAGAGAAAGAATAGTTTGGTCAAAATTACGTCAGATTAAAAACGATTAATTTAAAATGTCTCATTTAAAAGAACTTTCTTTTCGCTTTGTTAAAAAGTACCAGGAGACAAAGACTCTGTTTACTTAATTCCTTTTATATTAGCTTATTTTGAAATGTTGTTACACGTGTCTACGTCATCAAGTTATTTTTATTTCGACGTTTTATTTGTATTTTTATTAATGTTGTACTAATTTATTTGTTTTTTCGTTATTTAAAATAAAAATTATGTCAATTTGTAAAATTTGGCGAGTGGTTTGGCGATTTATATGATTTGGCGAAATTGGTCGATGGGATAATCAAGTAGTACCGCAAAGGATTTGGCGTTAAAATTCCCCAATCAAAGAGAAATGAATAGAAATCCGTTTATAGAGAGATCGCCACTGTTTTTTAAATTATAATTCAATCTTTCGAAATCTTTTTAAAGCCGATCAAATTAGCGTGCATTTAGAGTCTACGGTGTCTGGACGGGGTTGGCGAGCGTAGCTCGTAGGGGGCCGAGCCCCCTAGTCTTTAAAAATCCCTTTGCTGTCATATTCAGATTTAAGGCCAGACGGAGACTTAAATCTATAAATTTCCCCTCCTCACTTGTAATAATAATGTCATTTGACGATTGTATCATTTTAATTGGAAGAGGAATGAATCATCTTTTTAGTATACGAAATAATCCACTACGTGCTGGAGAGCAACAATTCTTTTCTTCGGATTTATTTACAATTTTCAGCAAGTATTGACTTTCTTGTACGTGCTTCGAATACCAATCCAAGTCATATCCAAGAGAGTCTGGTTCGCCTGAATCAACATATGAGGCAGTAACAGGATAACCGTCAATGCTTAATGAGTTCCAGATTTCTGCGAGAGTTTTACCAGCATATGCAAAGTTATTTTGCTCCATTTCTTCATCAATAGTGCGGCTGTTCTCATCGAGATGGGAACCATAATGGTCATGAGGGTGTATAAGACCAGGCAATTCTCGACTGAGTGGTGCCATTCGCATTTCTTCTCAATTATATGCACTTCTTCCTGGAGCATCGCACGCTATGAAAATTCCACCCAAATCATGCTTTTTGGAATGGTTATAGCAAACGATATTGGTAGCGAGGATTCTCGTCTGGACCTCCATCAACCGTAACTATGATTACAGATTTGATGAAACCCTCTTCTGTTTTCACTAATTTTTCAAAGTCTTTGAGTATTAATAGAGTTTCAAAATCCTGAGCATGAGTATTTGCTGTGGAAGAACTGTGTTTCCCACTTCTTATAGCTATAAACGTTGGACCAGAATAACCTATGGCTTTACTTTGACCTATACCAGGAGCAATCACAATACCAGCGTAAACAGATGGGATAAGTTTGTGGCGTTCAGCAATGACCCAGTCGTGGTCGGGTAAGGATACACGATACTCCATATGCATCAGTATCAGAGCCTGTTTATTGGCTGCTGTAATTCAAAAAGATACACGTGCTTTGTCATCCTATGAAAGAAGAAACACTTGCATTGGTCCAAGAATTAAAGCTAAAGTTTCTAAATAGCGGATGGATGTTACTGCACATTGGGTATCAATGTGAGATCGGTGATATCAGCCTGAATACAAGAAAGTTTTATCAGCACTGTGGTGACATGTCTTCGACCCTGGATGGTTGAGGAACTTTTTGGACGCAAACGAAGATATGTTCTACTTATTGCAAAACCAATATTTTTCAGTTCTGCAGTCAAGTCATCGAGAGTTTTGACACTTCGTATCGACTCGCTTCTTCTTTTTGCATCTGCAGTGCTTCCAATAATAGCTATGTCTGCTATTGCCTTAAGCAATATTGGTTGATCTACATTTAAACTTGGTCTTCCTACTGCTTCCCTCAAAGCTACTATTTTTTAATGTCTGGATTATCATAGCAGATTTCTCCAATCTTTGTTCGTTTGGTGGTTCGATGTTTTCTTTGGTATTCAGAATTTTTTCGTTTCCTTTTTAAGGATTGTTTTCTTAGATCACTGGAAACCTTATTTATCAGTTTTCGAATTTGAGATACATTGGTTTCAATTCAATTGGATTGCATTTCATTTTTAGTGAGGTACAAAATTTGAAAACAGTTAGAAGATTATCTGCTACAAAATTGACATATTTTTTAATTTTTTTCCCCCATGGATGCATTAATTTTCGAGTTATTTGAAAAGAAAAAATAAGATTTAGCTTGGCTACGCCATATTTAAAAAGTAATAGCTCATTTTTTGACATTTCTTTGGTCTTTATTTATTCCCATACTGACCATGTTTCGCCAAGGCTACAGGGTCATTTTATTTTATCTATCTTTTTTCCAAATTTTACACGTAATTATGTAAACTTAAAGTTATGATAAAATATATTTAAAATTTTAAGAATAAATTGATTATAATCACCTTTATAAAATAATCCAGAAAGACTGATTTCTTTTTTATTGCCTTACGCAGTTCGTCCTCAATTCTTTTTAGCACCAATACCTCTAACTCTTTGTCAGTTTTAGAAGACTTTTTGTACTGCTGTCACACATCATTAGTTTTACATTGGATATCCTTCAAAGGTTTATCTGATGCAGACATTTTTAAACTTTCAAAAAGTTTTTTATACAAGATTTCTCGAAATGAAGACATATTTCTGATTTTATTATTTTAAACACCACTACACTACACTACAGTACTCAGAGGTTTTCAAAACTCACGAGACACTAGACAGTAGAGCAGTCAATCACTATGGTTATAGGGTTCAACCACTTGACAAAGGAGGGGTGGGAACAAAAAAGAGGGAATTTTACTTACGTTTTGGAAGCTTTCCCGGAAAACTTATATTGTCACAATACAACATATCGCATCGGTCAATTCAATTCTATTCTATTCTCACAATTGGAAATAGTAGTAAGTTCTCAGAGATAATAATCCCACAAGCATCAAACATGAACAGTAGGGTGGTCACAAGCAACATGGGAAAAAATTTTTTTAACGTTTTCTTCGGGAGGACCCTCCTAAAAGTTGTCAATTAGTTAGAAAATGAGATTGGCAAAGTTTCAACTGAAATGAATAACATTAACCCGTGCCTCATCGAGGTTGAAGTCTTGAAAATTTGCAGTTTTTGGCAAAAAAATTGTCGTTTTTCTTTCTTTACGTGAAAATTATTTGTCTTAGAAACCTGATTCTTGTTTTATTTCGTAGAAACAGTTGTTGCCTTAAACTTTTACTCTCATCAAAACTTATATTTAATGAATATTAATATTTTTCATGTCAGCTCGTGAACCATACCCTCAAACTCTGCATTTTTGAAACATAAGTGAAAAATGACAAATTAATAATTTTATTACTTTTGATAATTTTTTTGCATTATTTTCATTAATAGGCAAAAATAAATGAGCAATTTTTGCAACTTAAAAAATATTTTATGAATTATAATTGATTATTAGTTATCTAGTTTGTGTCTAGTAAGAAAGAGCTTCTCGATTTGTGTTGCAGGTGAACCTCTGAATTTCTCTTTTTATTACAAGGCTGTTTTGTTACCTGCTATCGTTATCTATTTTTAGAATTGACGAAACATTCCGTAAAGCCCCCCCCCCCCCTTTTGATATGATGGCAGAAATGTAAGATTTTTTTAACTGGCCACTTGCCTCATCAAATCATCGACAGTAAGCTACCAAGTAATCGTCAAGTTTTATGTATTTTATTTTATAATATTCGCAAAATGAAACTGAACGCCAGAGAAGCTGCTAGATTTAGAGTACATCCACCAGTTAACCACAGACTTTAATTTTAAGTAGAAGTGCAATTGACTCCGCAAATAACTATTTCGTAAACAAAGAACTCAGATCATCAAAAACAGATTTAAAAATTCCGGTTTAGAGAGAACTGTTATTCACTGGGATGGAAAACTGCTTCACCATTTTTTGAATAAAGAAAATGTAGAGAGGATAGAAGCTTTAATTAGTTGTGGGGATGAAGAACAGTTACTACGAGTTCCACAGCTTGAAAATAGTATCGGAATAATTCAGGCAAAAGCTGTATTTTCAGCAGTTGAAGAGTGGAGGAAGTTGGTAAAATCCAGGCAATATTTTTGATACAACTGCAGTAATCAACGGTCACCTCAGAGGAACCTGCATTCTTCTATAGCAATTGTTAAAGCAAAAGTCTTCTGTATTTACCATGTCGCCACCCTAATCTAGAAATTATCCTAAAAGCTGGTTTTGATTGTAAAGTGGGAATAATCACTGCTCCTCAGCCAGATATTTAAAAAAAAACAATTCTGATTGGGTGGTTTAAATTAAACCAGAGTAAATATAAAAATGCTATTGAAGATGAAATAGTAGATATAAATAGTTAATTCAGAAGAAATTTCAAGTTTTCTTACAAGACCTTTTAAAAATTAACAGCTCAGGGATGATTATAAAGTGTTTATCCAACTTTGTTTAATTTTTATAGGACTCCTTCCTACAAAAGACTTTTTTCAGAGCACCTGGTGCTTTTAATCATGTCAGATGCACAAGCAATTTATTCTCTCAAAATATATTGTCATAGATAATCTCTCAATAACAAATTTAGAAAAAGAAGGTATTAAAGACCTTTGCTTATTTCTAATCAATATTATGTAAAATCGTGCTTCAATATTCCCACTCCCACTTTGGACCCCAATCCAAGACCTGCAAATAATAAAATCACTTGTTCACAACAGAAAAATTGATAAATAGGTTGCAGACAAAGCACTCATTAAAATGATAAACCATCTTTGGTATCTTAACTCGGATCAAGTTGCATTTTCATTTTTAGATGATACTTTGGAAAAAAAAATCAACATAAGCATGGCTGTAAAATTAATGTCATTTGAAGAAGAAATGATGATGATGATAAGAATTTAAAAGCAACAAAAGTTTTCAACGAAGTGGATTATTTATTGAACAAAGAAGTCAATGTTTTTGCTTCATCTCAAACTATAAAAATTTTTAAGAGATTTTATATTAATAAGCATTTTTTAAATACTGATCCCAATGCATGGTGTGAAAATAAACCTTATTTGAAAGCAAGAAAACAGTGAATGGTTTTAAAGTTGTCAATGACACAGCTGAAAGGGGAAGAAAATTAACCAGAGATTTCAATTCCTGTTTAACAAAAAACGAAAAATAAAAACAGTATATGCTAAAAGTTGTACGTGAATGTAGAACGACTTTTCCAGATTCTTCAAAAGCCACCTTATCTAAGCCATTTACCACCTTAATCCTTTCTGGCGCAGTGGTCCCATGTCGAGACTACCTAATTTTAATTCCAAACTTACTTGTTTGTAAATTTAGGTGTAGTCAATTATTTCATTATTTTATGAACAGAACTTTTCTGTACTGGAAAGGGTTAATGTGACAATTGTAAGGGATAATAATTAATTTTCTTTATTATGCTTCCTTTCTTGTAACACAACTTTAATAATAAAATGCATTTGAGCATATTTGTTCTAATTTTTATACTTTCTTTGCACCCCCCCCCCTTTTTTTTTAAATTTTTTCAGTTTAAAATTCGATTTTTTTTCATTTTCTTTGGAATTTTTTAAAAATTAGTACTTTATCATGTACAAAATGAAAAACAAAAGGGGAAAAGCAGATGAAATGGAATGTTACAATGTTTTTTTCACATTTACATAAAAATCAATTTTTAGGATTCGGGTGAAGTCTGGTCCTGAAAAATGCGCATATGTCTAAATTTATACATTTTTAGAAATAAAATGGTGTGTGGTTCTTCAAAACGAAGCTTTTTTATATAAAATGAGACCTGAATTATGTTTCTGGATTCAATTGTATTTATTTTATGAAGGAAAAACAGCATTTTTTTGCGAAAACTCACGTTTTTTTCAAACTTTAACCTCAATGAGGCACGGTTTAATATTATCCAAATGAGCTAAAACTTTGCCATTCTCATTTTCTAGTCTATTGGCAACTTTCTGGGGGGTCCCCCGGAAAAAATTCAAAAATTGATTTCTTGTGACCACCCTAATGAACAGTCACCTCTAGATAAGAGATCGTTTATATTTTCCTTGTGCAGTCAAAATAGCTGACATCAGAACTTCAAGTTTAATATCCTTTTGCTATTTCTTTTTTTCAATTTGAAGTTTTTAATTTTTTTTTTTTTTTACAAGTTAAGAGATTTTGAAAATGTCTTACGTAAGCATCATTCAAATCCCCCCTCCCGCCTTGTCAGCAAAAATAAGCAAATCGCTAACCCCCTCCCCCCCCCCCCTTAGGTGCTTACGTAATATTTGAACGGCCCCTATGTATGTGGACGATTTAGCTATATTTTGTAATAACCAAATAATGTATGAAAATATTGTTTCTAAAATTAAAAATGTATTCGAATTGTACGAAAATAAGAATTCTAAATTTTTAGGTATAGAAATTGAAAAACATGAAAAAGGTATAAGTTTGTCACAAGTGGAATATATTGAGTCATTGTTGGTAAAACATAATTTAGAAAATTGTAAATCTGTGAAAACACCTATTGTTAAAGGTGAAGATAAAAGTTTTCCTCCAACAAATGAATTGTTTGACATAACTATGTATCAAGAAATTATTGGTGAACTTTTATATTTAGCCAATAGAACACGTCCTGATATATCATTTGTCACAACTTATTTGTCTCAATTTAATCACAAACCAGAGAAAAGACATTACATTTTGGCTAAAAGAGCATTAAGGTATTTAAAAGGTACAAAAGACAAAAAATTATTTTACAGCAACGAATTTGGGTATTTAAATAGTAGTTCAGATGCTAGTTGGGGAAATGGAGAAAATGGAAGGTCTTTTTCAGGAGGAGTTGTATTGTTAGGAAAGTCATTAGTATCTTGGAAATGTCGTAAACAAAAAAGTGTTAGTCTTTCTACATGTGAAGCAGAATTATTTTCTATTTCAGAAATGTGTAAGGATATAATATGGACTGTAAACTTATTGTCTGAGTTAAATTGTAACCAATTTATAAAAGATGCCATAATTTTAAGCACTGATAGTCAAGCAGCAATACAGTGGATTAAATGTACAAAATCCTCAAATAAATCTAGGCACATGAACTTAAGATTTCATTTTGTCAGGGATTTATTGTCAGAAGGTATTATTTCATTGGAATATGTTCAAAGTGAACATATTATTTCTGATTTCCTTACTAAAGGTGTAAATGAAGATAAGTTGTTATATTCTATGGAAAGTATTTCACTATTATGATATGTGTAATTATTGTATGTAATTTGTGTGTAATTTTTGTATGTATGTGTATATGTGTTTTTTGGAATTGTTTAAAGAAAAAAAAATGTATCTCTCGCAGGAGGGGTGTGTTGGGTTTAAAGGCGAGCGAACATTTTTTATGCGCATTATATCTGCGCACTGCCAGTCTTTTCCCCCGGCGCACTCAGTCTGCGTGCGAACGATAGAAGAGTGTAGACGTAAAAAAATATTCTGTGTGAAGTTATCTCTCTATTCTAAAAAAAAGTAACTACCGCTGTCACCGCCGCCGCCGCCGCCGCCGGTTTTGAATTTTTTGTGACCGGAGGTCTTTCTTCGTTAATATTAAAAAAACTGTTGCATACAAAAATATGAAAATCGGTAGTATTATAGAAAAATGTTTGATAAACACGCTGATGCAGACAGTTTTCAAATCGAAGAATTATTTTAAGAGATATTTAATGCCAAAGTTGGACAGAATCGTTCCATTAAAAAAGTTTTATAGGAGCAAAAACTGTACATAGGAATTTAATCATTTTTAGATCATTTTATGCGTCAGAATTTCCCGGTGTGCAGATTGCAGTTAGTTTTTTAATTTGAATAATTTTTCGAGGTTTTATTTCTATTTTAAATTCAAATTTTCAGCATTTCGAGAGATATTTTTTACAAATTTTAGAAAATTGTATTAATTTAAACTGTTGCCAACTGTATAAAAAGCGCAATCAATAATGTTTGCTTGAAATTAAAAATTTATTTTACACGTGACTATTATAAACAAAAAATATAAAAGCAGGAACTCATTGAAAATTACGTCATAAAAACTATAGTTACACGTGAATTTTAAATGAGAAAGAATATTGTAAAATAATAAATTCAGTAGCATGCGTTAGAAGTCCTAAATAGGAGAATTTACGTAATATTACACTTATTACGTAAAATGAACAAAAAATAATATTGCAAAACAGTTTTAATTTAAAAATTGCGCGAGATATTTACTTGACAGTTTAAGATGATCATAATATTTCATTTCTAACAAAAGTATTTTGACGTGAATATTAAAAAGAGAAAGAAAAGTTTGGTGAAAATTACGTCAGATTATAATTGTCAGATTCAAATTATAATTCAATCTTCCGAAATCTTTTTAAAGGCGGTCAAATTAGCGTGCTGTTAGAGTCTGCGGTGTCTGAACGGGGGTTGACGAGCGTAGCTCGTAGGGGGCGGAGCCCCCTAGTTATGAAAAAGTAATCTGTGTGAGAAATTTATCTTTAAATTAATTGTTTTGTGTTTGTGCAGTGTTTTCGTTTAATAAACTGTTTGTTCTGTCAACATCCACGGACTTAGTGATAATTAATATTAGTGAAAGAACAACAAATATAATATCGTACAATTCGCAAAAGCTTCCCTGAGCTTTGCGTTAAAAATTACCAACCGATTCCATTGCTGAATATCTATAGAACAACCTCATCTCGCTCTGCAATTTTGAGTTCACCTTCTACGAGTCTCGCTTTAGATATCACGTTCATTTAACCATTGAGTCTTAACTTTCATTCCCATATGTATATATATATATATAATTCATGTGTAATTCATTTACTATATATACTATAAATCAAATATTCACACCTTGAATTGCGCCAATCTTTAATAATAATAACAAGTAATATAAAAATTTTGTTTTTAAAGTCAATTCCTACTTAGGTCATCAAAGAAAAATTTAATATAATCCCTTAAGCTAATATTAGTTTTTGTTGCATTAAAATATCTCAATTTGTTGATTTTCTATAAGCAAGTAGGTTTACAATGGAACTCTATGGGAATTTGGCGAAATATGAGAGATATCGCCAAGTTGGCGTCACTTTTGGCGACTCATTTTGGCCGCCAAATTTGGCGATATATCATCAAGTTGGTGACAAACTTGGCGGTATTTGCGACAGAACAAGGGTCCCCCCTATGGTAACCCCTTATTGAAAATACTTTCATTGATCTTCAATAACCAATGGCAGCCATTTTGTTTCCCATGCAAAACTAAAATTAATTAATTAAAATTTAATTAATTAATTAATATTTGAAAAAACTGTATTAACATCAATTGTCATCCAGTACAAGTTTTAAAAAATTTATTTCAACTTGATAGGATGAATAATGAGTATTTTATTAATGATTGAAAATTTGAACAAGATATATAAATATATAAATATATAAATAAATAAATATAGGGAGAGTGTGAACTAATAGTAGGAATTGAAAAAAAAAAAAGCCCACCAAGATCCCTGTACTGAGAAAGTACCAAAAAGGGTTCTCTCAAAAATTAATTTCTTGTTAAACAAACTTTTTCTTTAAGCGAAGTTACAAAATGATTTTATGAAGAATATTTATTAGCTGTAGCATTACACGCTGTACAGATTATGCATATAAATAAGTATTATTATACTTATTCAAAAAGAAAATAAATTCTTCAAATAAGTTTCTTCTTCCCATCATTAAAATTTCCGGAGAAAAACGCCAGATTTATAATATATTAAACGACCTCAAAATATTTTTAAAACTATAGCAGTTGTATAGTAAAACTCAATATAATCACTATACCGTTTATCAATATCACATAGACGTATATCGCAAGCCATTTATTAAGTATCAGATTCGTTTCCACAGAGATATATTAAGAATTGAACTGTTTAGAAAGAATGATCAAAGTATATATTTACAGCGTAAAAAGTTACAACACATCTTTGTTTATTTGAGACATTTTATGAGGCATATAGAGAACGACTTTTCATTATAGAATGATATATTTCATATAGAATGATACAATTCATTATAAAATATTTGATATGCAACTTTTTACCAACTTGAATATCCACATCAAGTTCTATATCAAAGCAAATAATGTCTCAATTGAAGGTATGAGGTATTCTCAAACAAAGATAAATTTTATGTCCTTGGTTAAAAAATGTGAATTAATCAAGTCAACTATGATTTTTTTTTTTTTTAACATTTCTGTTCAAGCACTACAATGTGTACGAGTTTAAATATGAAAAAAAAAATCAATATCTAAAACAATTGTAAAGTTGTAAATGTCATTACCAAGACTTGTTCAAAACTTCAACTTTTTAAATTGAAAACATTATTTTTAAGGTTCGAAAAGCAGCTTCAGAACAAATGCAATGATTATATGGGTATATTTCATGTCTCTCTCTCTTTTTTTTTTTTTTTATACATTTGGCACTTTCGGCAAAACAGAAAAAATTTCTTTTAATTATACTTATTTTAAGTTTATTTCTAGTATTTATTGCCACTACATTTAGGTCACCACACCAGAATGGATGATTTAGATTTCGCTAGCTTTTCTTTTTATTTCTGAATGTATGCGAGTGCAATGTGCTTTGTGAAGTTATAGAAAAATTTAAGAAATATAACAAAATATTAAAAATTAAACTATTTTTTATGCACAAATTAGCAATGAAACTCTTCAGTAAATACTGTTCGCATGAAATGTCATTTGTGCGTTCGAGTATTTCGTTTTAAAAGAAAAACAATTTTCTCTATAAAAAAAAAGGCAGATTACTTACAAGGAAGGTCTCCATACGGGCATACACAGAAAAATCTGAAAAAAAATATAGAATGTTCTTCTCCCATGGGTATATATGTTTATAAAAAAAATTTCGGCGGAACCTCGGCAGAACGTCCGTAAAACAATAATGAAAATTTCGTTTATTTGGCGACTTATCACCGTTTGGCGAAGAAATAAAATTTCAAAAAATACGCTTGTCGAATACTCTTTAAGGAAAAACTTTTTATGTTGAATTTGCTTAAATAATTTTAATTTAAATAACTTTAGCTTTGTCATTTTTAGTTTGTTTTAACTATAGTTTTGTCATATATATTTATATGTACTTATAACGATTTTTAACTATCATATTTTACGTTTTAAAACAAAATCTAAATTGAATAAAATTGTCCCAAACTCAAAAATATGCCCCATTGAGCACTGGGGATTCAACTTTGTTGCTATGGAAACAACTTCTTCGGTATGGAAATGTATTACTACAGCATTATTCATCTGGCGTTAAAAGTTATTTTTATAACCGATAAAGCGGTTTAAATTTAAAAAAATTGTGGATTGGAGAATAAAACAGTGGCAAAATTTCATTCATATCGGCAACAAGCAACATGTACAATACAAAATGTAATAATAAATCCTTTCATGGTTTACGTTTAAATTCATTAAATACCGCATATTCTCAAAATCAGTTAACAAACAATTTTCAGATTCATTCAAATCGTTTGCTTTTGGCTAGGAAAAGGGCTGCTCGCCAAACTGCGTGCCGCTTTCGTCTTTTCACGCCAATTATTCGAAAATATTTTATTTTTTTACAGATTTTCTACTGTAATTCCGCCGCTAATTTTAACTGATCCTTTATTACATACATGAGTACTTTCACTAGCATTTTTTTTCAACATATTCTGAGTATGCCCAGTATGGAGACCTTCCTTGTTAGGTCTAAGATTTAAAGGGTGGAGATTTTTAAACCTATTAAAGGGCCATTCCATATCACGCGTGGGACAGCTTTTCTATATATTACTGCTACTTTGACAATGCTACTGTATCCTCAAATTAGAACAACTCTGCTAATATGAAAATCTAGGGTTTTTGTTTAGGGGAGAGTGGGGTAGAATAGGACAGTAGGTTTTTCTCTTTATCTATCATTCTAACTATTTTATGAATTATACATTGGATGATATAATGGTACCCCAATCTTCAGTTGAAAAAAGTTGCTGATCTGCATAAGTTTGCAATTGTATAAAGAAAAAGATTATATTTCAAGAATCAAAAGTAAATTTGTTTCATATGCTTTCTGTATATTAATGACTTGTTTACCCGTATATGTAATAGTTCCCCTATTTACGCAACATTATACTGTATATTATACATAATTTAAACTATGCCTAAAAGCAACATTTTTATTCATATAAGAAGTTTAACATAAAGGAATGTAGAGGGAGGAATGGGGCATGCCAGCAAAGGGGGGAATAGGACAAGTCTAATTCCTTCTTTTTAATAAGATGAATGTAAATTGCTAAAATGAAAATATTTTTAGAGGGTAACATATTAATTATAACATTGGAAATATATTCATTTACTTCAAAATGTAAATAAATTGAACTGATTATGTTTTAATGTCATCTCTGACTGACAATCCTGAATTTTCCTTCCAGTGATGAAAATACTGGAATTTGATATTGTAGCACAGACATTATCAACCTACAATCTTTGTTAGACTGTATATATAGCCAACACTAGACTATATGTGTCTTATCATACATTGTTTTATAGCTGTTCCATACCTCCCTGTTACGGGGGACGTATGGGACACATTTTGAAATTTACAATTTCTTTACTTATAAAACTGTTTCTGCAAATTATGTTTCCATATAGTTCAAGAACATTAAGAAAGTGTTCCATTTTGTATTATATAAATCAAAATTTTTCTTTTTGTGTCAAATAAAGTTAATTTTCTTTTTTTGTAAAAAATGTCCCATTCCTCCACACTCTTCCTATATTCTAACAACTTATAAGTTAATAGATATAGGTATTTATGTACATGTCACGTATAGGACATTTTGACTATTTTTCACGGAATGGCCCGTCTGTAAAGCTCCCTTGATTCTATCAAGATTCCTATAAGATAAAACATTGTTTCTACGGGTAAAAATTGTATGTTTATTTATCCTTTACCGTAATAGTCATCGATATAATGGTATTAATATAAAAGTATTATTTTTTCCCTGCTCTGTACAGGTTCCGAATATTTCAATGATTGCCCAATTCAAAAGATGATCCCCATAAGTCTACTTGTTGCTGGTTGTGTGCTGATGTTGAGCAACGTACTCAACTTCGTCGACAGATTTAGAAGATTTTCAGATTCCAGCATGCCCAAGAAGCACACAGTAATTGGATGGATAAATGTGTTTATCAATCTTTTCTTGTTTGCATGGTTCGTTGCCAGTAAGTATAGGGTTATTTTTATGCAACTAAAGTAAAGAGCGTGATTTGTGTATACATTAATTTTATTTAAAAACCCAAACTGTTGAAAGAATTTTTGCAAATAAGTGGTGTAAAATTCGTCTGAACATTGCAAATATCGTAAGGCATAGGAAATTTGTTCCAATATGCATATGTTTTTAAGTTACCCACTGCATCCGTTTCAAGCAAATAGTTCCTGTCCAATACAAAATGCAATAGGAATTAAAGCCAGGGGATTCAATGCCAGATAAAGCCGAGCATAAGAGGGAAGCCGATCGGAATTCATAAGCCTACTTCATGAAATCAAGTGGCTGAAGCTGACAAACCAGTTTGGTGCAAGTGATCACACAAATATAGCCATGGCAAGTTAGCTTTCTAAATAATGCCACTCTTTCAGCTCTAGGCAAATCCGGAGGAAGGTGACCATTACTGATTAATAAGTAAGACTATTTCTTTCCAGTCGCATTGTTACAATCCATAATTCTCGCCAAAAGACAATTTCTCTTTTTATTATTCATTTTTGCCGTGCGAAGTGTAATCAGAGTATTAGGCTATCGGGCTAGGGGAGAAGAGAGGCACGTTAAGACTGTTTGCTTGCTTATTTCTAGAGATGCTAGTTAGGGATCCACTAAAACACAATCCACTATGTTCTTTGATAACATGTTGGGAATTAATCCACAGGGAAAGGCAAAAGATTAAGGCAGCTTAAAATGTGTATAATGGCCTATTAATTCCCAAAGAGAGCAAGTTTTTGTGCAGGTCGACTACGATAATTTTTATCGAATGTGGTAAATGTTAGACTTCAAAATCTTTTTTTTTTAAAGTCTTTTTAAACATGTCAAAATAAAAATTTTATCGAGTGGATAACAATTTGTATACTTTTAGGTGAAATGACGACAAGATTATAAGCCCCATCTACGCGGCAGAGGGGGAATTATAGAAGACTCCTACGTATTACGAAACTGACGTTACACACACAATCAGCTAAAGAAAACACAAAAATAGAAAATGTATTTACATGGGGAGATAGGGGAGGTTTGATACATAGGGAAGGTTCATACATTGACAATTTTTCTCAACAAATGGCATTAAAAGCCATTCTAACACATGTGAAGGCTTCTTTTATTTGCTGAAGCCATCATTAGCTGGATTAATCAGTGAAGAACTAACAACATTTCTTTTCTTTTAATTTTGAAGGTTTTTGGAATGTCAAATAAATTTTTTCATTGACTGATTTTCTTTCATAACTCTTATTATTGTGAAGATAATATCTTTTAATTTTGTTTATTTATAAAGCACATTGTTAGGATTAGTTTTACTAGAAATTAAATTACCATTTTGCAACTGCATTTGTACAAAGTGATTGATAATCCAATAAGGCATAATAGGAAGAAATGATACATTAGTACTGGGGAGAAATGATACACTTGTATATTTGAAATTTAATAGTTTTTTTAAGTTTGCAAACTAATATAGGACTGTAATATTCATTATTGTTTTACAGCAAGAGCTACTGAAATTGGTAAGGAAGAACAAAGAGACTATTCATACACATTACGTATGTTACATAGAAAAGCAGTGCGATGATAGATGGTTAGTTTGCTTTGCTCGTCATGCAGAAGGGAAAAAGTTTAAATGGCCTGAAAGGGAAAATATTTCTATAATTTACGAAGGGCAAATTGAAAAAACGTTAAACCTACCCGATTTTACTTATCAAAATGATAGAGTTATTAGTTTTTCTTTTAACCATTTCAGGTGTGTTATTATGTTTATGAAACTACTTAATTTTAATTCCTAAACTCTACATTGGCACCAACATTTTTGTAAAATATTTTCCATTTAGTATGAAAGTTAAATATATCCCTTTTCTTATTTCTAATTAAATTTGTTGGTAAATTCCGGTGCCATTCATTTATTCAACACTGTAGCATTAAAAATGCTTTGCGCCTGAAAGGGTAAAAGGAATCTTAAATGCGCTAAATTTATGTTAAATTGTTTGCAGATCAGCAATGTTCGCTTAATTTTTCCTTGCAGCTAGATCTCTAGGGGTTTTTTTCATTATTTATTTTCGAAAAAGTGTGTTAATAGGATTGTTTAAATAATAGCAATAGTTTAAATATTTTTGTAAAAAACATTTCTGAAACAAAAATATGCCAATGTCATTTCGTTTTAACCCTTAAATGCCTGGTGTTGCTTTTCGGCAACATACCCAATTTTGGCTCTAAAATACTATTAGAATAATATTGAAGCTATAATGTCTAATGTTGCCAATAAAATACATTCTGAAAATATTATTAAATCGATTTTCAACATGTAGATGACAACACTTGTGCTGTTTAAGAATAAAGATAGATTTATTTTTTCAATTGTTGCTACTTGTTCTTTTTGTTTTGTTTGGGAGCTTGCGAAATACCCTATTTTGACCTGCAGTGAGTGAGTAAAATTTATTTTTTATTATAGTTCCTAAAGTTCTTGTGTGTTTAATATTATAGAATTTTATCAAGGGAAATTATTTTTTCAATTAAACACCAGTATTGCCGATTAGTAACAAACTGTTTTTTAGCCTTAAACTATACTTAAAACAAAATATGATTTTTTAAAGTATTTTACCCATGATTTATTTAAGAAATGAAAGCCGAAAAACATTATTACGATGATTTTTGAAAAATTAGGCATTTAAGGGTTAAATTTTACTTAATATTTCGAGATTTATCATAAAAAAATTGTATGACGCATAAATTGAATTATCTGCATTTTTTTTTCAATTTACATAACAATGTATCAAACCTCCCTTGCTAGTGTATCAATCCTCTACAGTAATGGGGAGATTTGATACAGTAGTAGCCATTCAAAATAATTGGGATATATTCTTTGAATGACTATTTTTTAAATTCACAATATTTTTAATAAATGAATAAAAGGTCACTTTATAAGAAAACACGAAAAATTTGTTTAGAAATAGCTTTCTAAGTGTTGTAAAAAATTAGTAAAAAAAAAAGTGTATCATACCTTCCCTACCTCCCCTACAGTGGGGGCAGGGCTTAATTTCTAACAAAAAAAGTACCGGAGCCCTAATATTCTGCGGTACTGGTACAACAACTGTACCCCCCACATCCCCACCCCCGTTACTCCAATCCGCATATTTATATTTTATACACTATTTGCAAAATTTAAAGCTTTTTTTTTCTTTAGCAAAATAAAAATTTTAAATATAACTATAAGCATATACTTAGCTGTGAACTATTCCACTTTTTAGCTATCACTCCTTCCGAATAGTAATCTTTGCCTAATTTTAATGTTAATTAATTGCAAAATTCAGCGATTGAATATGGTAAGGATTATGATTCGGAAATAGTGTCAACACAAAAAAGGGATAGTTCGCAAATATGCATTTTTATGAAAAAATGAATGAAATTAACAGAAATTAATATTTATATGCTGCAGAATGGAACAATGTTTTTCAGTTTTCTACAAAAGGTGCATATGTTATGCTGTAATCGATTCCTTCAGCATAACAATATTTTGTGATGAGTCCCTGAAAATCAGATTAAGTTATAAATTTGATATAGTTATTGGAAAGATTCGATGCTTTTATAGAAAAAGGGAAAACACTGTTCGATTGCTTTCTATCAGAAAACAATATATGGGAATTATATCTACTTACAAATGAAAGTGATTTCGTATAGGTGCAGAGCAAAGCCTTAGCATGGGCAGCGTTCATCAAAAAATATCCTACTATCACAAAAGGAAATCGAACTAAAGCATATTCATTGTTCGCTCGCTTGAGTGGCGCCACACCAACTCATCGCGCCAAACTCTGTAAATATCATTAGAATAAAAAAATATGATTTTTCTTTTCCCTTCATTCTGATCAAAATAGCTGTAAAAAGGAGGTAAAGTACTTTTTTCCCCTATGCATGAATACATAAAATTTTGAATTTAAGACAGATTGAAATGGAGCCCGCCGAAGACTGTTCCCGTTTCATCTCCTTCTCCTACGTTAGTGAGACACATTACGTCACAAATATGTGTTTTGATAGAAAACAATGCAAAAGCTTGGAGATGGAAGGGGAAGGAAAGGATAATTTAGGCTTCGGTTTTTCAGAAGTGCTAATGCACTGGGTTCCGGAGCCCTATATTTATGAGCTCCGGTGAATTCCGACCAATATTTAAATATTTACTGAAAATAGAGAAGTACCGGAGCCGGGCTCCGGCGCAAATTAAGCCCTGAGTGGGGGCCAAAATTGTAGACACTTTTAGGTAGCTTTCATTAAGTTTCATTACGTTACGTACGCATTCAACAATTTAAAATTGTTTTTAGGTATTTTAAATAATGTAATTATTTTCTATTTATATTATATTAATTGCATTTATCACGGGATTTCAAAATGAATTAACTGTGTCCATAAGTTTTAATTTCTGTGTTAACTGTTTTATTCACCTTAATCTTATCATGTTTATGGGTTCCATGTGCGGGAATCTATTTTAAAAATCTGCTGGGAATTTGTTCGGTAAGTTGTGTAAGGTTTCTATTGCTATAAATTAAATATTTAATGGGTTGTAGTGTTTTTTTTCCATTTCGTGCCATTTGATAATGGTTTGTTTCCATCTTGAGACTATTCTTTTGGTTCTATTTGGTTGTTCGGGTACAGGAGAAAAAAATTTTCAGCTTTTGGCTTTTTTCTCACAGAAAACAACCGATTTGCTTATATCATCGAATTCTGTACTCTTGAAAACGTAATTCAATATATAAGTTTTTCAATTTTTTCGGAATCCATGTTCTTTTTTTTTATTCTTCCTTATTGGTTCATGTAATTAAGTATAAGGTACTTTATTTTATACATACAGTTCTATATTATAGGTTTGTGGCATTCAATTTTATTGTCAGTTCATTCACAATAATGCGGTTTTTCATGATGGTCGGTAATGTTTAATTAATGGTTATATATATATTTATTAGTCAGCATTTCAACGGAGGGTGGTTTTGGTATCTGGGGCTCATGATCGGCGAAAATATACCAAAATTTCCAGAAGTGATTTCCTTCGGACGGCTGGAATAGGTCACTTTTTACTTTTTGTAATGAAAGCTACTTAAAAGTGTCCACAATTTTGGCCATCACTGTATACTGTAATGACAGCACTGGACTGCAATAAGAATTAGAAAAGTTCAACACCACAATTTTCTTAATATATCCTGCGGGTATAGAGGAGATTTTGATCGTAAACTATACAAAAAGGAAAAATCTGAAATCTTTAAGAAATTCTAATTTGAAATATACCTGAATTAACTGAGTTTTTAATTTCCAGCATAAAGGAGAACAATTTAGGATTTCAATCTGGGCATGTTTTTTCATATAAACATGCTTTCTTTTTATGATTGTAATTGTTATTATTTTAAATTTTCAGTGTGCTACTGGGTCTACACTGCGAAACCTCAGTTTAAAGTGATTGCTGACGACTATTGTAATCCCCATCTGTACGGTTTTGTCTATTGGCTTCTCAACTTTATCTTCATTTTCTTTGCCACTATGGTAGTTGTGTGTGGACTAATGATGGGCATTGCTCTGTGTATTTGGTAATAATGAAGAAGGAACATTCCGTGCTTTTAAAAAAGCAACAAATCATTGTAAAAATTATTTTATCGTTATGTCATTGTTTAATCGTCCAAGAAATTTCGAAACGATTTTAATTTCCATATATTTCTACTGAATCAAGTTTTAAATGTTTTTATTTGAATGATTTTATTAGATGTCGAAGAATGAACAAAAACAAAAAAGAAAAAAAATGTAAAAATAGTTCAATATATTCAATCATGCAGAAAGAATAATAAATGTATATTTTTTAATAGATTAAATTATGAAAAAATAATCAATTAAAAAAACTCAACAAATCATTGTAGAAATAATCTTGTTGAACCATAGCAAAAAATGGTATAGTTCAAGCTAAACATAAATTTTCATTGTAAAAGTCATTGTATATCGAATTATTAAGGAAGAATAATTCATGAATTAAAAAGGCAGACAATTCACTGCAAAAATAACCTTATCGAAGAAATGTATAAGAAATTTTTGTTAAATATTTTTCTTCTCAAATTCGTTGATTTTTTATTAAACTGTTATGATAATTAGTTATAATTTAGACATTTTAATGTTCGCTGTGCTATAACCATTCCTACTTAAAATAAAAAAAAGTTCAAATACAGTTTAATGTAATTTTTTCGATTATTTTAAAAAATACTTTTATTACAACACTGAGTCAAAAAATAACCAACATACGTTGTCTACAAGAAGTCCATATCTTTTTAGATGACTTTGTTATTGGAATTTTAGATTTTCGTCAAAATTTATAAAATATTATTATTTTATAAAACAATATAACAAAAAATAAATGCACTTTTTGAAGTAAAAAATAAATAAATAAAAATAAAGTTTTTTTTTCTGAGCCACTTGTGGAGAATTTCTTTCTTTGCTTTCCAGTCCTGCAAGTAACTTTAAAAAATGCGCTGATCAATTATCACCATTTTTACTTTCAATTTTTAGAATACAACCGTTAATCGAATTATAACTGAACTTTGCAATATAGAAAAAATAAAATTTATTTGAAATGGAAACATAAAACTTGCTTTGTCTTCAGTTCTTAAACGGATATGTACTTTTTCTTTTTATAAAACAAAACAAAACATTAACAAAAATAAGCATTTGGCAGTTGTTTTGTTAAAGTTTTGGAATTATATAAGCAGCCTTTTACTGTAAAACAAATTAACTGTAACCATTTCCCTTTTTTATTAATGGAGTGAGGCGTTCATTTTTTTAATTTATTTTTTAACTTTTTTTACTTAAAAGAATTGTTTTATTTGTTTGGAAAGACTATTTTTACACAAATTTACCATAGAAATTTTCTAAGTTTCTGTGTAGACAACTAAAATTTTAATAACAATAAAAAAAAAAGAAACAATTTTTGTGTGCTTCAAAATAAAGTGAAAAGTGTTTGGAATCATAAGATATACTATTCGATTCAAATATATCTTTAATTAAATATTTTAGGTGAGATATCATATTTAAAATTCTATATGTTTTAAACATTTATATGTATATTTTATTTTAAATGATATTTGTAGTTTTTATTATTTTTTAAATGTTCGATGTAAATATTTTTATATTGCAAGCAGCTGTTCATATTATTTACTATCTATGTAACCAAAAATTATACAAATTACATAAAATAGAAAATGAACCTTTGAATTGTCATTATAAATACTTGTATAAAGTGAAATTTTTTAAATATTTCTGCTGTATTTATTCACATTTTAAAATAAAGTTTTATGTTTTTATTACAAAGTTTATATTTTATTTCTTTATACTAATTTATTTAATACCATTAGGAAACAATTAGCCTGTACCTTCTAGGAAAAGTTACCTTCCCTATTTCTTGTTTTTAAAAATTCAGATAATTTTACTTAATAACATGAAGGTAAAATGCGTGGACCCCGATAATAGAAGATTTAATTCCAATTTTCGTCGATACTGAATTTGAATGACGATGTCGCCAAATTATTCAGCTGCAGCGGAGTTATTTTCATTTATGACGATTTGTTTTTGGCCGCCAAATTGTACCAAGTATCGCAAAGTTTTTGGTGAGATTTTGACGCTGCCGTATTTGACTATATCGTTTTGAGCTTATGGGAGAAGCTACAATAGTTACAAAAATGAAAATAAATTTGTGCGAAACCACGTTTACTAGAATTCATAAATGAAACCTGATTTCGGAAAAAAAGCAACCATCCTAGAATTTAAAACTGTTATATTTCAGTAATTTTTTAAGATAAAAAAGGTTTACAAAAATGCTGTGGAATCCTTGTATCAAGATTGAGCACTTAAATGTAAAAACTTTTTTGATTTCTAATTTTTTCTTCATCTATTTGAATTTGAAATCTTTAAATAACTGCCATTTTGAAACAATATGGGGTTCCGTACAATACTATATGAATCAGTGAGTGTATTATTAAAAAACGTTGCTAAAAGAATACTAAGACTTTGTAAAAAATATTCAACCTAGGGTTGGGTATAGCTGTATATACTAGAAAAGTATAAATGGATATACCATGAAAGTTCAAAGAGATATGGAACCCAAACATAGTTATTCTGTATAACTCTTTTTTTTTTTAAATCTTATCGTAATCTGTTTCAAATGAACTTAATTCGGTTCTGACAATAAAAGTAGTGCATATTTAAACATCATTTGGCATTTCATAAACCTAAATTCTGCGTAGTAATAATCTTTCCTTTTTATAGTGTTCCTAAAGGAAAACCCTTGTTTAAAATTTAAACGTAGCATTGTGCTAAGTGCGCTTCGAAAGGACGTCGCAAAGTTGCAACGCCGCTTTGGTCCGTGCCGAGTTTTTCCATATACGTTTTAGTTAACCTTTAAAGACGCGGTAGGTGTATTGAGAGAGCCACTCAATGCAAATTAGTAGCGCATCCCATAGTATTTGTGTAATTAATTCTCATTAAAGTAGTCTGTTTTTAACAATTTGACTTTTATTGCTTTTATACTGCTACTGGTCATTGCATTATACAAATATATTCTTAAAATTTGTTATCTAGGCTTTAAAAGACCGATGGAGCATAGAGTACGCCGTCCTTGTCATTATGTATGTCCAAACCGTCCGTGTCTTTAAGGGTTAATATCTCGGCTAATTACCGACGATTTTTAATGAAATTCATGATCAACAATGCTTTTATACTTCTGCTGCGAAAACTACCTCCAGCGATGCTCAACACTTTTGCTGAATGCCCGTAAATCGAAATTTGTGTGTAACTGAAAAATGCGGTTTTCTCAAAAATTATGCAACCTATGGTAATCGCTATAATTTTCCTGCAATGTTTAAATTAACATCTACTACCCCTAATTTTTTCATAATTTTAGTTTCAGTAGATTCGGAATTAGATGGGGGGGGGGGGGGCATATTTTTGCTCTACATTTTCGACCATAACTTTGAAAATATAATACCTAAAATTAAATGAAATACATTTTTGAGTTCAGCGTTAAGAAAGTTTTACACGATACCCTACATGATATACAAAGAAAAGTTATTTTTTTAAGTAACTTAATTAGACCCTCTACATTTTCCCTAAATATATTTATAAATATTTATTAATCTGTAAATATGTGGGTTAATAGTCTTTATTACTTCCCCCAATTTGAGCTTTCTACGTTCCATAGTTTACGTGTAAAAGGGCGGTGATGGACAGACAGACCCAGGAGTGATCTTATAATGGTTCCGTTTTTACTTTTTAAGTACGGAACCCTAAAAATGAAAATAAATTTGTGCGAAACCACGTTTACTAGAGTTCATAAATGAAACCTGATTACGAAAAAAAAGCAACCATCCTAGAATTTAAAACTGTTATATTTCAGTAATTTTTTAAGATAAAAAAGGTTTACAAAAATGCTGTTGAATCTTTGTATCAAGATTGAGCACTTAAATGTAAAAACTTTTTCGATTTCTAATTTTTTCTTCGTCTATTTGAATTTGAAGTCTTTAAATGACTGCCATTTTGAAACAAGATGGTGGATGAAGCTGAACAACGAACTCTGTTGAGACCTTGGTAAGTCCTGTATATATGCTCAGTCATTTTCAAATCGATTGATAAATACAAGAGTCAACGCATCACATAAATCATATTATATATCTATATATATAAATCAACATTTGGACGAAGGTTGGTTTTGGCCTATGAGGGGAGGAAGTTCATGATGGGTGAAAATATACCGAAAATTTACAGAAATCCTTTCCTGCGAACGGCTGTAATAGGTATAAAATATTTTTGAAGAATTAAGAAAACATTGGAGCCTAAAACTTCAACTGAGTAGAAGCTAGGTAATGTTATATAAATGTTTTTCCTGTTAAAGCGCTGACTACAAAAGTTTCTTTTTTTATTGTTTAGCTTAAATGGTTTTGTTAACACACCGATGCAATTTTAATTCATGTATCCAAACAATCTCTCTATTCTAAAAGAACGTTACTAATACTGCGGGCACCGGTCTTGAATGTACCGAATTATTTACATTTTCTATAGCTATTTTGCAAAAACATGAAAAAACATGAAAAACATAAAAAATAAGCAGGATTGTAAAGAAATACAATCCTGGGGAGGGGGGACAAACAACCCATACTAACTCTGCCGCAAATCGTCATATACAAATGCGACTGCCAAAATCGTCTCGTAATAACGTCTACATATAATGCTATACTCGTTCTATCTTGCGTTACTTAGTTATAGAGCTATGCGAGAAGGTTCGATAATTTGTGGAAACCGATTATGAAAGATTAGCTTTTTAAGAAAGTTCTACTGAACAGATTTTGATTGGAGTTACTCTATTAGCTAGATGAATTATGCAAAAATATGTAAAATTAACATTCCGAATTGTAAAATTTTCATTCCAGACCCGCTAAAAAAGGTAAAATGTTCACCATTAATACTATAATTATTTGAAAATGAATAGTATGTGTTAAGGTACTGCCCGGTTTTAATCGTAACATTTTAAAAACAAAGTTTTGAAATAAAAACTCTAATACATTGCAAGTTACACGTGCTAAGCTAAATATAAGCTGTAAAATTATATACATGGGCGAGTTTGCTAGATCCTAAGAATTATGTCCAGTTACAAGGCCTCTGATATCCCTTTATTTTGAACTAACTGACCCACCCGTTGTTGCCAGAGTGCTTCAAAAAATCGCAGGAAACGCGAAAAAAACTCTAAAATCGCAATAAAAAAAAGCGAAAAACATAACTACGTGTGCAAATTTCGAATAACATTATTGAAATATATAGATATATTCTGTTAGAATAGGGATGCACAACCTGTGGCCCGCGAGTTTCGTCAATTTATAATTGGAAAAAAAATTCAATTTTTGTCCATAGGTCGCAGGAACAAATCGTTAATTTGCCGCGAGGAAAATTGAAAATTTCGTCAGTCAGCTAAGAATCGCGAATTTCATTGATCGGGTGAGGAAAAATCGTGAATTTGGTTGATCAATAACAAAAAAATTCGCGAACTTTGTCGATCAGGCAAGGAAAAATTGCAAATTTCGTTGACCAAGCGCGTTTCTTCAGTTTATCGCGGACAAAAATCGCAAATTTCGTCAATTTGCCGCGGGAAAAAATTGCAAATTTCATCAGTGAGTTAATAATCACGAATTTCATTGATCGAAGGCGAAAAAATCGCGAATTTAGTTGATCGGACGCGAGAAAATTGCAAATTTCGCCGATCGGACACGGAAAAATAGCGAGTTTTGTCAATCGGGCTCCGAAAAATGGCGCATTTTGTCAATCGGGCACAGAAAAATAGCAAATTTTGTCATTCAGGTGCGCAAAGATAGCAAAGTTTGTCTATCAGGTGCGGAAAAATCGCGAATTTTGTCTACCGGCTTTGGAAAAGTTGCGAATTTTGTTGATCAGAGCGGAAAAATCGCAAATTTCGCTGATCGGCTCTTCCTTTCCCCTTCATTCATAAAATCGGTTGTAATTTTTTTCAGAACTAGCCACTTTCATGACTATGTTTGTTTTTTAGCACTTTTAATAGAACAAAATTTACTCCTCCGAATAAAGTCAAGGAATATTATCACTCCTTCGAAATAATCCTTGCTATATACAAACGTTGATATATCCTTGTCAACTGAATTAGATATGTTGACAGGGTAAGGGGAACAGAGAGGTGTAAAATCCCCCCCCCCCCTCTGAACCAGAAACTTTCGTAAATGGCCCTTCTCTTTAAAAGGTTGTGCATCCCTATGTTAGAAGATATAAACCGGACTTTTTTTTACTCCTGCGGAATCTCATTACAAAAAAAATCACTAAATTTTCAAAAATCGCAAAGGGCAAAATTATGATATTGTGCTAAAAGATGAAAAAAAGGACCGATTCCTTTTACGAATATAAAAAAGTAACCGCAAAACTAAAAAAATCTCTAAAAATCGCATTGGAAAATTCACGAAAAATTCAAAAATCGCTGTACTAATTCCGAATAAACTTTATTGAAAACAGGACAAAATTTACTATATTGGCTAAAAGATTAAATCAGAATTTCTTTTTACCAACGTGGAAAAAAAATTACCACGAAATGCAAGGAAAAAAAAAAACTTGCAGAGGACAAAATTTAATAAATTGGGCTGAAACGTTATAACCGGAATTTTTTCATGAATGTAAAAAAAAAAAAAAAAAAAAAAAAAAAAAAAAAAAAAAAAAAAACCATTGCAAATCGTTAATAATTCAAAAATCGATTAAGACAAACTGTTCTATATTATACTAAAAATTTTAAATCGAATTCCTTTTACGATTGTAAGAAAAAACACCTCGGAACGCAAAAAAATGCAAATGTCAGATTAAAAATCGCATTAGAAATCGCAGAAACTTCAAACATCGTAGAAAACGAAATTTACTATATTAGACTAAAAGTTTGAAATCGAATTCTCTTTTTACGAATATTTAAAAAAATCAGTGAAACGCGTAAAAACACTAAATATCGCATTAAAAATCCTTAAAATCAAAAATCGTTGAGGACGAAATTTTCTGCATTAGGTTAAAAGTTCAAAACCGAATTCCATTTAAGAATGCCAAAAAATCGTTGCTAAACATGAAAAAATGCTAAAAACAGAGTTGAAAATTGTATACAAAATCGCTTTGAAAATGATTTTAAAAATCATTAAAAATTCTAAAAATTGCAGAGGACAATATTTACATAATGGGATAAAATAATGTAACAGGAATTCTTTCACCAATGTCAAAAAATCGCAGTGAAACACTAATAATTCAAAAATCGCGGAGGACAAAATTTACTATACTATTCTAAAAGTTTCAAACTGAATTCATTTTACCGATGTCAGAAACGAAAAACTCTAAAGTTCGCACAAAGAATTCGACAAAAAATAAAAAAAATTGCTGTATTTATTTCGAATAAGCCTTATTGAAACGGAGATAAAATTTACTGTATTGGGTTAAACGATTGAAAATGGATTTATTTTAATCATGTGAAAACAATGCTACGAAACCTGAGAAAACATTAAAAAAGCATAAAATTAAATAAAAAACTAATCAAATAATATAAAATCGGGCTTCGAGGTACATAATTACAGGTATAGATGTAACTTCCTGCACATCCGGTATCTCTTGTAGTTCTGCTTGCAGTGGTCTCTTCAAAACACAGCGGGCACACACACTCTCTCACGCAAACTTATTTTCTTATTATAGATTTAAATTTTCTTGATCCGGCTTCTAACTTCTAACATTGTATTCTCACATTAAAACACATTGTTTGATTAAACTTTCAGTTAATGAAAAGACATTTTGGCATTTGACGTTTTATTAACATACGTCTGACCTGTGTGCTTGGCGTCAAGCGCCTGCTTATAAGTTATCGTCAATATATATAGGGGCGAGATAGCACACACAAGGAAATTTACAACACAGAGAAATACAGCCGGAAGCTCTACAAAGAGTGTGCAACGGAGCCAGCGGGATTCGAACCCGCACCCGCCTACACTCGGAATATGAAAAGACATCTCTGCGTTATTTACAGAAATGAAATAAGGTGTTTCTCAAACCAATGTTGCCACAACATTAAATTTATCTTGAATAATAATAATAAAAAGAATAATAAATATTACTAAATAAATAAAGGGTGATGTCTCTGAATACTAACCCGAACGGATTTATTTTATACTGAATTACTCAAAAGAGAAATATATGTTCAAACGTTTAGAGAAAAATATACCATTGATCGATCGAAGTAGTGGTATTTAACATGATGAAGCTAAAAGGTATGCTATTTTGTATTAAACTAGGGGGTTCTGTCCCTTACCAGCTACGCTCCTGTAAATGAGTTTCCATTAATTTCACTTTGATTGGGGAATTTTAAGTGCGAATCAGTTGCTGTTAAGAGATCCAATGGCTGTTTTCGTCTTTTATTAAATAAGCTCAGTTAAAAATTTGAAAATAAGCTAATATAAAATGAATTAAGTAAACAGAGTCTTTGTCTCCCGGTATTTTTTAACAACGCTATAAAAAATTTGTTTTAAATGAGACATTTTAAATGTATCGATTTAAATCTGACGTAATTTTCACCGAAGTTTTCTTTCTCTTTTAACCCTTTATCTACTGCATTATGATCTACTGCAATTTTTTCATGTAATATTTTTTTTTCAGTTACTACAATGAAAATTAAAGGATAAAAATAAAAAAAATACTCATCCGTGAGAAATTTAATTCCTTAGAGGCAATTAATTAAAGTGTTACTTTAAAGTACCGTCAGTACACTATGACTAAAATATCGTAACAGAAAACCCATGCGGTATTTCAAATGGCACCAGAATTGCGGTAAAATATTTTCGATTTAATAAGTATGTGAAATATAGTCTTTTTCATATTTAAAAATAAATGATTTGGCAAATTTCGGTGCCAATCATTTATTTCAACACTTTAGCATTGAAAATGCTTTGCCCCTGAAAGGGTTCAAAAAACTTTTTTTTTAGGTTTCGATCTTGATAGCAGTATTCCAGGGACAACATGTTCCCCCGCATCTCCACATATGCCATATATGAATTTACATATGCCATTTCTAGCACAGCAAAAAAGAGCCGGTGCCACAACTTTTTCGATTTAATATAAAAAATGATAATGAAACACAAAAGAAATACTAGGAAAATTATTACTACACTACATTTTAGTAATTACATTATAAAGCAGATGAAAACGATGGATAACTACACAGACGAAAAGTAAACAAGACGTTTTTCTCCAACACTCAGTGTACTGACAGTACTTATAAGTACCACCGAGTAATTCAACTGTTAAATCCAATAAATACACCGTTCACCTAAAATAGCTTGTCAGACTGTATTCTAAGATCATAATGATCACATAAAAAAAAATCCAACACTTATCTTATATCCTTTACTGTGTTTACAGCAATAAGAAGACGATCGTGGCAATCTGTACAAAATGTCGGCACAAAACACATTGACTGCTTCAAAAATAGCCTCCTTCCTCGCTAAAATAACAAACCTAAAACTACTGCTATCATGACCGGTTCGAATTCCATGATATTCATGAAGAAAGAACACCAGATCGGATTAAAGTAGTGAGGTCTAAGCAGTGATATGATTAACTAAGTTTAATATGTACATTGGACGAATACATTAACAACACACACACACATAATATAACTTAATAACACTCTTCAAAATTACATATTATTTCCTAGCAGCTTTTCGAACACAACTCATCCAAGATTTCCTCGTCTCTCTCCTCTGGCTGTTGCCATTCCGAGTTTCCTAAAAATTTTTGGACCACGGAGTATAGGCGACTTCCACACCTTCCCTCCAGTTTCTACATGTTAGACGGTGTCCCACACTGCGAAACTACTCTTAAAAGTCCTAACACAAGTCTTACTTAAAAAGTCCGAATTAAAAAGTCCTTTACCTGTCCCCTCGAGAGCATTCACTTAAACTACTTAAGATATATAAATTCTTATACACTACATACTAAAAATATACATATTACAAATACACATGATGCAATGTATAATAATGAAATAATACAAGATATATACATATATAGATTTTTTTTTTCTACTCATGAATCCGAGATAAAGCATCTGCCACTACATTAGAACTTCCTGGTTTATGAGCAATAGAAACCTGATAGCGAGATAGTGCCAACGACCATCTCTGTAATCGAGCGTTCTTAGGAGTTCCCTCTGTTAAGTATTTTAGGGGATTATGATCAGTATGCAATATTATGGTGGTAACATAAGTCCACATTTCGAATCTCCCAAGTGCCCAGATTACAGCATATGCTTCTCTTTCAATTGTGCTCCACTTTGATTGAGTTGGAGTAAGCTTTTGACTGCCAAAGGTTATCGGCTTTAACATGCCGTCTTTCTCTCTTTGCATTAAACAGGCACCAATACCCGATAAGCATCGGTGTTTATTTCGAACGGTTTGGACATGTTTGGGGTATAAAGGTTTGTAACTTCACATAAGCTTTCCTTTAACTTATTGAACGACTTTTCAGCATCTTCTGACCATGGAATATCATTTGGAATAGTTTTTCTGGTCGGATCTGTCAAAGTCTTTGCAAGGTACAAGTCCTTAAATGAAACTATAACTTCTTTACCCTCAGATACACATTTTGTATTTGCTTTCTTGTTTAACTTTCTGAATAGAATAAATATCGTACTTTATAGCTTCTTTCTCAATTTTTAGAGTCTCCAGAACACTACAATACCACTTAAGGCAAAATTGAATACCTTTTCCTTTCATTCCTTTAGCGGATTCAACAGCATCTTTCATTTCTCTTTCTTTCATGGAAATTTTTGTTGCTAGATCTTTTTTCTTCTTTAACCCTCCGTCTACCAGACGGGTCCATTGGACCCGACAGGTACATACAAAATATTCATTCAAACCAGAAATTTCTTTAAAATAAACTAAGTATATAAACCAGACAAAAATAAGGTAAATAAATAAGTTAAATAGTTTTAAATAAAAATTCTGGTGTAGAACGTTTTATTAAAACTTGAATAAAATTCCCGGTAGATCTAGGGTTAAAACAATGCTTTCCATCATTTTTTTCTCATATTTATAGTACCAATTATTTTTTTTTATTTTTGTAATTAAAATCTTCCTCAACTTCTTCCGTTTTGACTTCATAAATACGATTAACAAGATTCGGAGTCTTTGATTTAGTTTCCATCTCATCTTCTTCATCAATATGCTCTTCAGAATATTTGACAATATTAAAACCTTCATCAAAGTCAAACATTTTTTCAATTACTTCAAATTCATCCATAATTTCTTGCTCAATCATAGATCTTCTTTTTAATTTCAAAGTTCTTTTTAATTTCCAATTTTCTTCTCTTTTAATTTCATAATACTTAATAAACTCTTCAAATGTTATTTCTGGAAAATTTTCTCTAATAACACTTTTGTCAGAATATTTCTCTTTTAGTAAACTTTCAACTATTTCAATTGTTTTTGATTTTACATTTTCTTTTACTTTTTGCGTTCTTATTTCATTCTCAAGCGTAATTTTTTTTCATGTCAAAGGCTGCAATCATTCTAAGAATTCCAGTTCTAACAAAAGTTTCAATAAACGCTCCACAAGCTGCTTTTGTTGTCAAAGATTTAATAAGGATTGCTTCAGGCTAACGACTATGTTGATCCATAATAGCCAGAACATACCGATGGCCTCGAGAAGACTTCGGCTCAATTGGTCCGAAAATATCTGCACTTACTACTTGAAATGGGAGTTCTGGTCTTCCGGCCGCTTCAATAGGTGTTCTGTCCGTTACTTTTGTTTTTCTGCGGATTTGACAATCATGACAAGCTGCGCATAGTTGTTTTACTTCTTTTGGCATTCCTTCCCACAAAAACGACATAGCAATTCTATCTCTTGTTTTCTTAGCAGCTAAGTGTCCACCAGTTGGTGTTTCATGTGCTAATCTCAAAATTTCTTGTCTTCTACAGGCAGGTACAAAACACGTTGAACATAATTGTGTCCTCCAACCTTGCCTCTATGATACAATAAACCGGATTCTACCCAATAATTATTTTTCTACCACTTTGCATCTTCAAAGCATTTTTCTAGTGTAGGACAAGTCAATTGCTCCTTTTTCAACAGTTGCGCTTGTGAAACTGAACAACTTTCGTTCTGGTCCTCGTTACCAAAATTTTCAGGCAAAACAGTTGCCTCGATCGGAGTAGGAATCGGTTCCAAATCTGAAGCTTCTTTGTCTTCATCTTCATTATTTAGATTTTTTTCCAGTTTTCCTTCTGGACACCTTCCCTCCACATTGAATACAGACTTTTCTTCGTTTTTTTCAACCGGCGTGATATCTACCTCATCCCCTAGATACAACTTCTGCTGTTCTTTTAACAGAGCGAAAACCTTGGGAGTGATCAAAGCTTCTCATGTCTTGTTTCTACTTTCATAGTAGAAGCACGTCTTCTTTGCGCCTGACGAAGAAAGACTCAGATCTTTCGAAAGGCCTAGCGCATTTAAAAAATTTTGATCGTGTTTTAAGAAGATTTTTTGTTCTTAAAGTAAAAAGATTGCCACTAGTTGATTTTCTTGTGCTAGTATCACCTGCCCAGTCGGCATCCGCAAAAGCCTTTAAAATTGCTTAAGTTTTATTGTCTATGTGCAAGTTCATTTGTTTTGTGCAGTTTAAATATCGTATTACCCTTTTAACTGCCATCCAGTCTTTTTCACGCGGGGATTCGTTTCTTCTATTTAAAATATTCACTGCAGCAGAAATGTCAAGTCTACTGACAGATGCGATATAAAGTAATGAACCTATCACCTGTCTGTATTTAACATTATTTGGCAATAAATTGTCATTATCTTCTAATCTATTAAAATTAGGTTTCATCGGAATACCGACTGGTTTAGCCTCCTCTAATTTAAACTTTCTTACTAGTTCTTCTATTTTAGTCTTTTGATTTAATTCGTAACCTTCTGCTGTTTTCTCTATTTTGATTCCTAAATAATAACTTAGTTCTCCTAGATTTTTTCATTCATATTCTCGCTTGTTTTTCTATTATATCTTTAATTTCGTTATCTTTTCCTGCTATAAGTATATCATCGACGCAAACGATTATATACGTTTTGTTTTCTCCTTCATTTCTAATGTATAAACATGTATCCGAATTAGACTGTTTAAATTTTAAGTCATTTAGTGATTTTATTACCTTAGTGGCTGCTTGTTTCAATCCATAAATGGATTTATTCAATCGGCATAGTTTGTTTTCCTCATTTGGAATAATATAGCCTTCTGGATGAGTTATGAAATTTCTTCATCTAAATTACCATACAGGAAAGCTGTTTTGATATCTACATGATTAATTTTTAATTTGTGGTAATCTGCTGCTGCTGTGAATGTGTAGTGTATGAAACAACAGGGGCAAAAGTTTTTTCGTAGTCTATCCCATATTTTTGATAATATCCTTCCGCCACTAATCTCGCTTTATATTTCTGTATTCTTCCTTGATCGTCATATTTAGTTTTAAAAATCCATCTGCATCCAATTATTTTTTTACTTTGTGGTGGATCAACTAGTGTCCATGTTTTGTTTTTATTAAGAGAATTTATCTCTTCTTGTGTCGCATTTAACCAGTTTTGTTTTTCTACCGGATTTTCAATATTCATTATTTCATGAAAATTTTCTGGTTCTTTTATATGTTCGTGAGTTATCATGTAAATGAATCGGCCTGGAGGGACTCCTTTATTTGATCTATCTGACCGCCTTGGTTCTGGTGTTAATTGTTTAGACTCACTTGGTGTGTCTTCAGTGTTTGTGACTTCAATTTCTACGATGTTTTTATTCTGTGATTTTTCATTTTCATCTGATGGTTTTTCTCTAAAATTTAATTGTGTTCCTACCTTCTCGTGTATATTTTTGTTTTTTAGAAACTTGACTGTTCTGGCGATTATTATTTCTTTACCACTTGTGTAAATACGGTACCCTTTGGAGTAATTGTCGTAGCCGACAAAAATACCGTCAACCGCCTTATCATCTAATTTTTGTCGTTTATTTTTGTTGACATAAGCAAAGGCTTTACAGCCAAACACTCTAAGGTAATGTAAATTTGGTGGTCGTTCATTCCAAAGCTCAAACGCGGACTTTCATTAGCTTTTGCAGGCAATCGGTTTTGTAGATGATTCGTGATCATATAATAAAAATAAGGTAAATATGCTTACCTTTTAATTCATGATTGTCCACGGTAACACGGAACTTTCTTCATATCCAATAATAAAAAGGTTGGCTCAATCCATGATAAAGCTGAAAATATTCTGTGATGAACCTATAGAACTTGTGATTTCTATTAAACGATTGTGCATCCTGTTTGTTTTGTATATATCAGGAATATTGTAATACTTCTGTTTTTTAAACTATAATATTTATATTTCTTAAAATACAAAACTGGAGCGTACATTTTCGCTCCTATCTAAGTTAAATTTTTTACACACACTAAAGAATAATAATACAAAAAACATTATTGATACTTGATTAATGACATAAATGAATTCTAGATTATATATATTAATAAAACACTTATTGTAATTTAAAGTCACTAAATTAATAATATTGTTCTTTGAGTTGTCAAAATTGCAGCTTCTTAATGTAAATGTTTATTCAGTTTTGACTGACACATCGATAGATAAACAAGGAAGTAATTTTCTATTTTTATGACATGAAGGGTGAAAAAGTAATCAGTCTTATTTATGGCAGGCATTAAGTGTTTTTTGAAAAACAGTTATCTTGATTTATAATGGGTTTTATCTAATTCTGAAGAGATTAGTATTTCCAACACATTAATTATTTTTTATTTTGTTAGATTTTAAATGTACATTTTGTTAATAAAACAAGTTTATCAGAAAGCAAAACTTTAGGAGTAGGGCTTGAAAAGGTTATTATTAATTAATGTTTGGTTCGAATTTGAGTTACTGGATTTCATCTTTCGTTATTTTTTTACAAAAATATAAAAAAATTCACAAAAATAAATTTTACTTTTCACAAAATAGGTCCCTAGAAAAAACCCTGCATCGACCCAAAAGTAACACCTATTACTATTTTTTTGTATCCCACTACTCGCTACATTAAATTTTTTAAAAAAAACAGCATGCTATACTACGAACTAAGAGAAATTGCAACTAGAGAAGTTTTGTCACTTATAGCATACTACTTTTTACCATTGGACATAACGTACCGTTTAAAAATAATACAAAACCGAAAATAATGCAGAATAGCTATCATAAAAAGAAAATTCAGAAAGCAATAAAGACCAAGGTTATTGATACACTATACAGAGTAGATGTCCCAGTAATGGACACCCTTAAGGAATTTCTTTAAGAATTAATTTTTATTAATAGTTATAATTATTATGTTCTAGTTATTTCAATATTATATTAATCTATCAACAATATTTAATCATTCATCTCATAGTCGCATTTCCCAATGTGAACCTAAATTTAATTGTAAATAATAGAAATAACTCGGACACTCATTGTTCCAGTAATGGCCACTCACTGTTCCAGAAATGGGCACCTTACAAAAGAATAGATATAACTGTTTTTATGATTATATTTTAAACAAGAAATTAATGAAAGCATATTAAGGAAACAAAATAGTTATTTTCAAATAAATTTAACAATTAAGATCTCATTAGAAAAATAAATCTAAGTTAAACACGCAACACGCAACATTTCGCCTTATTTAAGGGGGTCCAGGGCTAAAAATTCTCAACAAAAAAATGCATTTTTTTAAGGCTTAAAAAAATACTGAGTTTTTAGCGCTAAATACCGCAAACCGCATGCTTTTATCTTCATTAGATCTAGAGATTTCCCTTGAGAAGCGATGCATCAGCTGCCCGCTGACGAGAATTTTAGCTCCATTTATCTCAGTATGATTTTTTTCACGATTTGTCAACTTTAAAAGAATATAGCTAAAGTTCCTTGCAAAATATATGTATGAAATTTTTAACAGAGATTTTATGCTATATTTCCAACAAATTGTCTTCGGGATTTTTAATTTTTAGTGATAATTGTGAAAATATGCTAATTAAAGCAAAACTCACTCATAAAAAAACTTCATTTTTTTACTTAAATTTTTTTTATTGAATTCTTAATCGATATTTTAAGAAATCCTGAAGGCAAATTAAAATGACACATTTTCTGTACACAAAAGAGTAAAAACTTTGTAAATCGAGTATGTACTTCCAGAGTTATATCAAAAATTAAATATGTTTAAAATTTTACAATGTAAATTAAAAAAAATATTTAAAATTTTTCAGATTTTTTTTACACGCAATATTCTTATTATAATAAAAGATATTTCAGAAGAAAAAAAATTTCATAACAAAATCTCTATAAATAAAAAAAAAAAACAGAATTTTGGAACCCCAGGCCCCCTTAAAAAGATATTTTCCATAGGAAAATATTGGTACCGAACAATTTCCTGGTCTTGAAATCGCAGGACAAGTACGACCCCTGCTAATTTTTTATTGTTTATTTTTTATACACATAAAGCTTTGAAGGACGTCCATTACTGGCACATCTACCCTATATATTCACAGAGAAAAAGCACCCAGTTTTATAGAACTATGAATCATATCTCATTATTTTTAAATAATAATAATATTAATAACACCATTTTTTTTTCATTAGATCCAAATATTTACATACCTTTGTAAGGATTATCCACTTTTTTCCCGCCGATAAATGACAAAGAATGTAATAATCCAATTAAGAACACAATGAGACCATGACGATTAGCTCTAACACTGTTATAAAAATACTTCATCATGATTATCCCACTAACTATTATTATTATTACCTTAATATATAATTTTTTTAGAATTTCGGCTGATAAAGCAGATCTAGCACTTTTCTTCCTTTATCTCCTAAAAATGAAGGCCTGCTTTTGTGACAAGCAGATGTTATTTTTCATTATTCGCCAGTTTAGTTGCGGTCAGAGCAGGCGATTTTTCTACATTTACACACTTATGTGAGTTTATCAACCGATAACAAACTGACAGACTTAAAGTCATAAACTAAATACACATTAAAACAGGTAATATTTTGTACAAAATATGTAATTTTTATGACAAGCGCGTGATTTTAGAAATTTACACACTTATCTGTGTATATATAATAATGTGAAAATTACAATAACACATCAATTTGTGTAAATTTAGGCATTTTTTTTACATTTACACGTTTATTTGTGTTTTTCAAGTGATAACAAATTACACACTTAGTTTCAGAGGCTAAATACAGATAAAAACAGGTAAATTTTTGAAATAAATGTGTAAATTTTATGACAAGTGTGTAATCTTAGAAAATTACACACATATATGTGTAAAATTACCTAATTTACACATTTATTTTTTAGAGTGTACGATGCATGTAAACGAAATATCTTCAAATCAGGTATCTTTTGTCATTGTTTCTCAAAATATAACAGAAGATTTAGAGTATCGTTGGTAGCCTCATACTGATTAACTTAACACAATGAAAATCGTTTGGTTAAAATGATGGAATGTTTTCCTTGGAATATGTGTTAAACATATTTCTAATAGTAATCCAAGTTCATTTTGACATTTTTTCTTCTTTACATAAGTTGCTCATTGTAAGAGAATACAGCAATAACTATAAAAACTTTAGCAAAACTTTCTTTGTTTTCTCTAAACCAACGTTTCAGATTTTTTTCTCCTGTTTTTTTTTTTTTTTTTTCGTAATAAATTGATCTTATTCTATTGCAATCAAACAAATACATCAAACCCTCATCAACTGTAACTACAGTGAAACCCAGATTTAACGTTATTCAAGAGACCATAAAGAAATAGCGCTAAATGCGGGAAAACGTTAAATCGGGGTAAGACGAAAACAAAACACTGGCCATGAAATAAAGACTAATTTACGTAAGATATGTTTCATTACTTGATTTACAATGATTTAAACATCACGTTTCTAAATTAAGTTTTAAAGAATTTTTTTATTTTACTTTGCATCCTGTTTTTAGCAGCTACATCACAAATCGCTTTCTCAACGTATATGAGTTTGTGTAAGCTTTTCTCTTGGTCTTCAGAGCTTCAAAAGAATGCTTTCAGTGTTATGAAAGTTCTAATAACTTCTAATTTTCAAATTCCTTAAACGGTGATGATTTCACGCTTTTTTTTTTTTTTTTTAGCCTGTTTTTCCATTTTTTACAATTTTGCTTCATTAAATTTACTTACTGTAAAATTGTCTAAAAATTTGAATACGGAATTCAAATTAAACATATTAATTGCAGTTTTGGGCTTTCGCGATAACTTCCAAATTTTCAAATAAAGAAAATAGCTTTCTTTTTGACGCCGTACAATCTAAAGCTAGTGAAAAATAACGAACGCTATCATCTCCGTTGTAGGTAACCTTGCGCTGTAGTACAGAAAACACAGTCGAATAAAATAAAAAGGTGCGGACGAAAAAGAGGAGGGCTTTTGGATATTGCACCTGCAGTTGGTAAGAAAGGATGAAATAAAAAGATTTTGAACGTTTTAATAAGAAAGTTTTTTTTTTTATCACAAATTATTTTAGAAAAATTTCATTGAGATTTTACCGCTCAAAAAAAAACGTTAAATGCGGTAAATGATTCAAAATGATAACGTTAAATCCGGGATTTTTTAACATTAGAAGTATAGGAAATTAATTGGGACTTGCTAAAAATGACGTTATACGCGGGAAATCGTTAAATACGGGTTATGTTAAATCGGGGTTTCACTGTATATATTTTCATTTTTCACCTAACAAATAATTTTCATAACGACAATCTACGCATAGACTTATGCTGAGAAATATATTTTCGCGTAAGGCGGTGAACATCATGTTTCATCGAGACTTAAAATACCATTTATAAAAACAAAGTTTATTTTATTGTCGCTTATTTTTGAAAGGCTTCCCAGTAATATTTTTAGTGTATTAATCAGTTTTTTCGGACAGGAATATCCGTTTTTACAATGCTATCCATTCTCAATTAAACATTTTCAGCTGCGTGACTAATTTATACCTGCAAGAGTAACTCAATAATATTAATTTTAATGTTAATGTTAATATAAAAACTACTCAGAAACATTTCCGAGAATCAATGCCAGCAAAAGAAACTTTTTTTTTTTTATGGTGCTTTAAATCTTGACAATATATTGTTTTCTGAGGTTGCTAAAGATAAAGAATGATATTCGGAATAGTGGGTAATTAGAGGGAGTTGTATATTTTCGTAATTTAAGATTCATTTATCTTTTTTTACAATGTGAAATTTCTGTCAAGTGATGGCTTAACTAGCTACAGGTATTACAGCGCTACCTGCCGGTGACAAGTGCAACTATTGTAGCAATAATTTACTCTGTGATCAGATAATCTCACGCTTGCTGTGTATTTATGTGAAAATGCTATTTTGTATATCTTTTTCATATTGTTTAATTTTTATTTCTTTTTTATTTTTATTTTTACATCACCTTGTATTTCAAAATGTAATGGCGGGTTAATATTAAAATTTCAAACTTAATGTGAAGGATTATTAGAATTTTTCACGAGTTTTCTTTAACTTTTTCTTTCTAAAATGAGTAAGATTTTGGTTAATTTTAAAAGGAATTGTTATATTTTATAAATTTATATAATTTCAGATACTTTCATTGAATAGGCATAATCCTGTCCTGAGCTAAGTACCGTAATTTACATTCTTAAATAAAAAATTCCCAAATAAAACCGAACCGCGGGTTGGTTGAGGGTAAAAGCAGTAATCCGATGTGAGACCTAGCGAAGAGTGAGACATGGGTTCGATTCGAATACAGTACCTGCCGTGTACCAGATTTGAAAGCAGAAACTCTCAGTCGCTTAAAGGCGTTCTCAAATCCAAAAAGGCAACTTTCTGACATAAGTTTTAATTTATTTTTGTTCGAAAGTGCATGAAACTAGCTGGTGTTGTTGTTCAGAAACTATGTAATTGATCTGTTTTTTTTTTTCAATTTTTGCAAACGCAATAGATCTTTCAGAAAATAGAGTCAAAGTGGGCGTTTTGAACCGAATTTCCGCACGAGGGGAGAAAGAGCACTCAAGAGCGGGCGAAAAACGTGTTTGTCACGTGATCGAATTAGCTTATAACTCAATAGGTAATTGATTGATCAAAAAATGGAAAAAACAGTTCAATTCCAAATCGCTTCCATGGCCAGGCTTTTCAATTTTATATCTTTCCGTTAAAAAATGAATTTGCAAATGTGTCAAAACGTTTTGCGCTTGTCGACCAGAGCAGTTAAGAACAGCCTTAAGGGGACTATCTGGAGGGAACGAAAAAAGTGGAATCCCATGTTATCATATGAGAAAAATACTTATCCTTCTTGTTCATTCAAATATTGAAATTTCAACAATATTTCTTTTCAGCACGCCTATAGGAAGATTCTTTATTCCTCTATAAGCTCCAAATTTTTATATATTTTTCCAGTCCAAAGTTACAAACGAGTAAAGAATACTTTTTATACTTTTCGGAACTTTTTGAAACTTTAACACAAATTTTAAAACACGCATACTTATCTTTAAAATATTGTAAGCTTACAGAAAGATAAAGAACTTTCTTATCTACGTGCTGAAAAAAAGTATTGTTGACATTGCCTAATTTGAATGAACAAGACGGATATGTATTTTTTCCCATAGGATATCATGGGATTCCACTTTTTTTCTTCCTCACCTGACAAGTCCCCTTAAGAGGCTACTTCAGTCACCCGAAAAGACCTGTTCACTAATGCTACTCCTATGGAAGAAATTTTTAAAGATATCATTTGCATTTCAATATTTTTAAATAGTTCTTTTTGCATCGGCTAGCTGAGATCGATCTGAACAAAGAGCGTTTTTTACTTTTTCGATTTTGTTTACAGATATTTTTAATGAGAACACTTTCCTTTTCGGAACCGATTTCGAAAATGAAATCATCCTCTTGAAAAAAATCTGCAAACAAAATCAAAACATGTAAAGGCATTAATTTTTTGTCTGCATTTTCTTTTTAGAAAAAATAACTCAGAAACATAATTTTGTAACCAAAATGTTCAGAATTTAATATGACATTTCTTTTAAAGAGGGATTAGCCTCTAAAAGGCTAAAAAAAAGATTTTTTTAGAATTTTTTTTTCTTTTTCTGGAATAGGAATAAAGATTTCAGCTCCGAATATTTTGTATGTTATTTATTACCATTTGAAGAAGATTTCATATTTTTTCAAATAAAAAATTGATGATGTGCCTTGAATTGCGTGGGTGGATATCCTAGCGTGCACGTCGTGCGCTTCCAAACGGGGTGGAATCTGATAGATCCCCAGAGTCGTTTGCAACCAATTTTCTTTAAGGATTATGAAAATAGGTAATATTGTCGGGAGCTTCAAGCACTTTAATGTGAAAAAGTTGAAAATCAACAAAGTGGCAGCTATTTGAAATTGAAAACTAGTTGGATGTGCCAATCCCAAAACTTTCTTCTATCTTATACATCTTAATATTTAAAAAACTAGTTACACATGTTAATACTTCAATATTATTAGTTCAATACTATACCAACATTGATTTTCATCTTAAATTTCTGCTTCAGTCAATTAAACGGACTAAATACGAGTTAATCTATATCATGATATGTTAAAATTATTAGTTTTTCCTTATTCTGCTGTTATAAGCTGTTTGCGAATATTCGGCTTAGCAGGAAGTGAGTTCCCGCCACTGCACGAGCCGCCGATGGACAATAACACTACGAAAAATCAAGAAAAGTACACAAAAATCGCTATCACACAACCCCTTTACCACGCAATATTTCCAAATTCAAGGAGGACCTGTTCGCCAAAGCCAAAAACATGCACAAAAAATTTTGTTCAATTGTATGTATAATTTTATACACTTTTCCATGTTACAATAAAGAAAATGGCACAAACATCGTTATTGCAGCACCCCCCCCCCCTTCCGGAAGATTTTTTTCAAATTCAGGGAGGACTTGCTTACCATAGCCAGAAACATAGACCAAAAATTTGGTTCAGTTTTATGCATAATTTCATACACTTTTCGATGGTACAATAATGAAAATGATACAGACATCGTAATTATAACGCCCCCTTCCGGCGGAATTTTTCCAAATTCACGGAGACCTTCGTGCCATGACCATAAAAAAACACAAAAAATTTGGTTCAATTCAATGCATAACATCATACACTTTTCGATGGTACAATATTCAAAATCGCACAAAAATCGCTATTACAGTGCCCTCTACCGGCGATTTTCTCCAAATTAAGGAAGGACATGCTTGCTATAGCCAAGAACTTAAAACATTTTTTTGGTTCAATTCTATTCATAACTTCATACACTTTTCGATGGTACAATATTCAAAATCGCACAAAAATCGCTATTACAGTCCCCCTACCGGCGATTTTTTTCCAAATTCAGGGAGGACCTGCTTGCCGTAGCCAAAAACGTAAAATAAAAATTTGGTTCAATTCTATGCATAACTTCATACACTTTTTGATGGTACAATGGCGACAGACACACGGACAGACGGGCAGACAGACATTTTCTATAAATATGTTTTTTGGGATCTCTGACCCCTAAAACGTGTAAATCCGTCGAAAACCGGAAGTCGAAAAAAATTTCAATTACAATACTTTCTTCTATTGAAGATAGAAGAAAGTAAAAAAGTCTATTTCTGAATCTCTTTTTTCGCACTTCGCCGTGCTTCTAAAAATATTCATTTTTTGCAAAAATAGCTGAAGTGGTTCAAGTTCCAATAAATTTTCTTACCTTTAACTTAAAAGATATAGCAAGATCAGTTTAATAGTTTTTACGTTCGGATCCGCCCAGTTTGAAAATGGGCCTTTTTGCATAAATTGCGGTTATAGTATTCTAAAACAGCCTAAGCCTATGGACGCGTTGCGCTAAAGCAACATATAACTACGGAAGAACTGCAAATTCGGCCAGATTATTTCACAGGGATATGGGATAATCTACAGACTGTAGACGAAAAAATTCTATTTTTTCGTTTCATCAAAATATTCTACATCTATCAATTTTCTAAATCTAAAATAATTTATTGTAAATATTAATTTGACATAACTAATGTATATGTATGAACAGAAATTAAAATTATTTTCCTGAATATAAAATAATTTATTGTAAACATTAATTTAGCATAACTAATGTATGTATGAATGGAAATTAAAATTAAATTTCTCATATGATATTTTAATTGTATATGTGATATTTTTCAAAAATGTACTTCAAATGTATTTTGGATACTTGAAAACATTTGTAATATGTTCTAAGATTCCTTGGTGTAAAGAATTAAATATACTTTCATTATTAAACGCATTCTCAAAACCACAAAACTAATTACACGAAACAGCTTTAAGAGCTTATGTTAGTCAAGTGAAGAACTCGCATTTTTACGCTTTTGCAATATTTTTACATAGGATAGCTGAGGTCGACGATTTCTTAACGTTTTTAAGTTTACATTTTTAATACGTTACAACATAGTTGAAAAATATTTATGAATTCGGTTTGTTTGTCCGTCTGTCCGTGCACTAACTCGCGTAACCGATTGTCATTAAATGGATATTGCGATATTGTGTTTTAATATGGCCTGTTCGGTATTGATAAATGAAGACAGGGCCACGCAAAAGAATTCCCTAACATTACGGTCTATGGGGGAAAATCGTTTGACGAGTATTTTAATGATATTAAAGATTTTAAACATGTTGATATTGATATACATCACAGAGGGGTATTACAAGGTTCTTACTATATGGAATATGGTGTGCATAGAACTTATCGTTTATTTACAGGGACACGCGAAAGAATCTGGCTAAAGAAGAAAATGAGCAATAATTAAACTATTGAAGCCTACGAACAATAATTGCTAGAAGTACGTTTTCAGTTGTAGTATGCGATTTTAAATTTAACTATTTTTTAGATATTACTTTGTGTGCGTAAATTCTATAGATCATATACAGGGTCGCACAAAATTTCTTAACAACATCCATTCGTTGGCAGAAATTGCTGCGTGGAAATTTTCAAATGTGTTATGCGTTTAACTGAACCAACTTTTAACATACTGTGTAGTATGCAGCTGTAGATCCTATACAGGGCTGCAAAAAAAAAAAAAATCGTATATTTTAATGACTATTCATGGTAATAGCAGAAATCGGGTTTTCAAATGCGTTATGCGTTTTCCAAATTCATTTAGATGTCATCTTTTATCTTAGTAAACTGCTAAGTTTTGTTATAGTATTCTGAATGTGTTGGAAAGTGCTTCATAATCTATGCTGTACACATTATTTGTCGTTCTTGTTTGATTTTGGTTGCACTTTTTTTAAATGAGGCTACTTTCACTTTTGGAACCGATTTCGAAAGTGAAAGTAACCTTATAAAAAAAGATCAGCAACCAAAATCGGAAAATTAGCAAGAAAAAGTTAAATTTCAAAAATAAAAAACCCGACTGCGTAAAAAGCAAACTAATTAATTATTTCTCCTCAATGTGAATCTATTATTTATATTACATACCTATTTTTTATTTACTTGTATTGATGACTTTTAAGTTGTGTTTAATTGTTAGTTCCTATCTATCAACACAGTTTTGATGAGGCCTGTGGATGTCTATGAAGGTTAGAGTTTCAGTAAAGCTAGAGATCCACAATACATACACAACTTCCAGGTTGTATAATATTTAAACGGAGCTTCTGACTGTAAAATAGTCATTGAAACATCGTCTTCATTTTGAAAGACCTATCCAATGATATGGCACACAATAGGATGCGTTAAAAAATGTTTTCTTCTCTACCGCTATTTTGTATTTTACGGCCGCCATTTTGAATTTATAAAAACAAAAGCTAGCCTATAGCCATCGGACCGTTAAGACGAATCGATAGAAACCTCATTCATTAAAATCCATTCAACCATTGGGATATTTCGAGGGTATAAAGAAATCCACATACCCAGATACGCGTGAAACACATAAGCCTTCTTGGCAATCGGGTAAAAAATAAACCCGTTAGCGATCAATATAAGCTGTCCTATGCAATTATATATATAATATTAAAATTGAAGCGATAAGTCTAAACAGAACGTTCCTATAGGTTTAACATTAACTTGTGAATGTTTTCGTGTGACAAATGACTCTTAAGTAATATCATCATTTCCTTATTTTAGAATTTTGATTGTTTCCCAAATTTGTGCAATACAAAGATACGAGAAATATAATTGGGTTTTTATTGTATTTAAAACAGTTTTTATCGTTTCCCTTATCAAACATGATAAAGGATTTTCATCTCTGACGTACCCCACAGCATCGGAGTACAAAATAACAGGACCGACCAATTTGAAATATTACGTTATGTTATGCACTAAAAAGTGTGTGACACTTGAGTCATTAAGCGCTAATATATATCCATAAACCGAAGAGCCAGAATCAGTAATTGATCGTGCCACTGTGTTTGTGCTAAAAGGATACTAATTATATCTTGGACTGGTTTAGGTTTGTAGATTTTAGCTATATATTTGATATGCTTTAAAATTTAATTATTAAATCATTTATTAATAATTTATAAATATTAATTTATAAATATTAATATATTTACATTTTAAATTGTTAAAGATACTTTGATAAGTAACTATTTTTTGTTTGATTAAGATTTGGCAAATATTATTTTACTTAAAATATTATTAAAAAAAAGTTTTATGCATTTTTTTATAGATATTTTAATTAGTTGTACATTTATTTGAAAAAGCTTTTTTAGTAGTGGTATTTTATAAATTTATTAAAATTCTTAATATTACAAGAGAAACTGAGATACAGCAAGTTCACAGTAATTACGCGATTTTTTTTTTTCAAATACATATTTGAAATTACTAACTATAAATTTCTTTATACATTTATTTCTTTATTTAATTTTTATTTATTTATAACTTTAAAAAGAATCTAAGTAATTTCACAGCGAAACTTAATAAGAAATTTTTTTCCATTAAAATGTTTTAAAATTAAGTAGATGTTTTATATATTAGGTAATTAAACTATATATTTATATAAAATAAAATAAAATAAAATAAAATAAAATAAAATAAATCTGTTTGGACGTGTTTTATATATTTATATTTCCTTTTTTTTTTCTCGATTGTTTTAATAAAATGAAATTATATAAAATTATAGTTAGTTTGTATAATGTTTAGATATTTAATTTTTATATGTAGATTAGTGTTAGGTTATATATAATATTAAATTATAATTAAATTTATATAACAATTTATATAATATTTGTTTTATATCAATTAAATTTGTAATTTTATCAATAAAATAAATAACTAAATATGATTCTTTTATTTTCGTGAATAATTTCAGCTATATTCCATATTAATTTTTGTATTATTGGTTGTTTTCAATTAAAATTTCTTATTATATTTTTATGATACATGGAAATGTCGTAACATTTTTATAAACGGTTGATAATTTAATTATTAATATATCTATAGTATTCAAAGATTTTACTTTGAAGCAATGCCAATTTTAGCCAAATTATAGAATTAACTAAAAGAATTTGGGACCATCTGAAAAATCGAAAACTTCGTTGGATTCACAGTGATTGATATAGGAGGATGATAATCCACGGTGTTATCAGCAAAATTGATGATATAATGACACAAAACATTTTTCGATTTCAATGGTGTTTTTAGACTTGTGTGAATCCCCCCCCCCCCCTCACTGCAGTAACCATTCTTATTTCATTTGAAAATGAATTTTAAAAGATTTTTTTTTTCGAAATAAATTCTGGATGAATTAGGAATGATATTAATTACTTAAATTTTTTTGAAAAGAAATTGATTTTTAGAAGCTTTAAATATGCGAATCAAAAGTTACTCCTTCTGCCAAGAAGTTCTTGAGTTATGCTTTAAAAACTTCGGAAGTATTGCAATCTGTTAGGAAACGATTATAATTTAATTTAATGTTAGGAATTCTAGACTTTAAGTATTTAAGACTTTAAGAGACGTTCGTTTTGGTATTCTAAGGTAAAATTTACTGTGAATTCAAAATATGATGCCAAAATTTGGTATTCGCATTTGTTCAATTTTAGTATGAAGACAAACATAATCTTAAAAAACAAAACAAAAAAACATAAAAAAAAAACATAAACTTAAAAGAAGACATAATTTCCCGGCGAATGGATATTTCCATTGGGGGATAAGTTGATGATTTCGGTGGTTGAAAAAGAGTAGATAATATTTAGAAACTTTTTAATGTTAGTGAAGGAAAACTTAGTGAAATATTTAGAAGAAATACTGATAAATATATGTATATTTATTTGTTATACGAAAACAGAGAGAAGTACTTTAGCCAAGCTTGTGCGATAAACATTCCAATATGTGGTAATCGTGCCACTATCTTCTTAATTTTGTATATTTTATGGTATTTTGTTCATTTTATGGTTCCATTTATTTTGTTTTACTGAAAATGCAATTTTACATTCTTGTAGCAGAATAATGTGCATTATATCGAATGTTGATAAATTAAATAACTACAGACTTCAAAAGTATTTAAAAAAAACATAAAAATTATAATAAAGTTATTATTTTCAATTAAACTTTATCTGAAAGTACAATTTTTGCTCTATTTGACATTGTAAAATAGTAAATTGTGAAATATTTAAAAGCAAAGATAAACGATCAACTTGAAATCGTTAGCGAATGTCGCGACATCTAGTATTTGTTTTAAGCTGAACGTTAATCATGAATACAATACGTTTGTGAATTTTTGTACAGGTAACTACTTAAAACCTCTTTAATAGTATAGAATTAAGAATTTTTTCTATCTTTTTTTAAACTTTTTTTTTTAAATATGTAAAATAAAAATGTTTACTAAGCTTATATTAAATTTAAAATAATGATTTTCTAAAATGTTATATTGACAGCAGTACACTCAATCTTAAAATTTAAACTGGATAATCATAATGAATATCATATAACTATTACGTCGAAAGTGTTGATAATATAGATATATTTTGATGTAATATCTTTTTTAAATTCCTTTCTTCTTTATTCTTTTGTAATCATATACATTTTGTGATCTCATTATGTAACATTAGGAATAATTTTATACTTTTCATTTCTTTCTCTCATTTAATTTTGTTTTTATTTTAGTGAAAAAAGGTGTTTTACTCCCTTTTCTAGTTTATGAATATTTGCATTGCAATTTGCATTTGATACTTTCTTTATATATGAGTTGTAATTTTTCAACTAGGCGAAAAATGTCTGAGCCAGGATTCGAACCAGGTGAGTTAAAATTAATCTAGTGTAATTATGTATCCAGCGTTTACTGGACTGCTATTTATTCTGTTGAGCTCGTTCAAAATATCAGACCAGATGCCTATGATCAATATGGTGAACTGGGTAAATAAAGACCTCCAGATTCGTCAGAAATAGCTCAGTTGGCAGAGCATTGGCAGTTTCAGCTTCAGCCAAGACATCGCTGGTTATTCGAATCCTGCCCGGACAGTTTTCGCCCAGTTGGAAAATTACAACTCAAGTGAATTACTTATCAATTTGAATAATTGTGTTAAAATTAATCTAGTACTTATTTTTATAGTCCAATTTTAGCTACTATATTTCAAAGTTCATTTCGATATCTAATCAAAACTATACACTAAGTATTTACCAAATTAATAAATAAAGAATGGCATAAACCTTTGTTATAGTTCTAACCCTTTAAAATAAACTTTTTACCGAAAAAGAAACATGGACAAAGCTGCTGACTTTTTTTTTTCTTTTTACCGTAATAAACCATACTTTTCAACTTTCTTACATACTACAGTTCATTTTACTTGGCGAGTGGTTCAAATGGCTGAATTCCTGAAATGTCTAAAATTGCAAGTGTCTTAAATTCAGACATATAATCATAATTCTAACATTTTTTTCAGTTCATTTATGCCATGATCATAATAAGACGTTTATGTGTCACAAATTGAGATATCTATCACGTCTGAAATTTTATTTTCAGACGTTTAAGTGTCTTAATCGCTTTTTCAGTCACATATGTGTTTGAATTTAAGACGCCTCTATTTGCAGTGTACGCAGCATTTTTATAATTAAATCATTTCAAAACTAACAATTTTCATGAAAAGTAGATTCACATTTTCCGATGATAAACAGTGGTCATTTTATCCGTTCCCTTTACGATTAGTTTAATGAACATTCACTTAATACTTGAAAAGTATATTTCTGTAGCAGTTATTTCTCACTTTTTGGCACCGGAACAGTTTTAACTTGGATGCCAATAGAATTACCTTCTTTAACATTTTTCATTTCCATTCATACCATACTAATTATTAGCATAGATTTATTTTTCATAATAATTATAGAATTTATTTTTCATACTAATTATTACACTTGAAAAAACTATTTACGTTGGTGTTTCCCCAAATAAATCGATAAATAATAAAAGCACTCGGAAAAGCAATAAATCATAAAATCATATAGAATTATATTTGTTTTTCAGTTTATAAACCCTTTAAAATCAATTATTTTATCGAATCAAAAATTACTTTAACTGCTTACTTTTTCTTTTATTTCAATCATTGGTTGGGCGTAAGGCGCTTGCCAGGCGCGCTGCCTAAGGCTTAGTGAAGGCTTCCTCTGAAATTGCGTAGTGTTTTACTTGTTTCAAGGCTAATAAATCACGTTTTTTGAATCAGATTTCGAATATTATCTCTTCATACTTAATAATTATGGTCACTAATAATATTATAAGCGTTAGAATTGGGTTAATTAGGTGCTAATGACGGTTTTAAAACAGACGCCTGTACAAGCGCACTGCGCCCAAACCTGGGATCTTAAAGGTGGGCCTGACGGAGTGTTAAAAAACTGTCAACTTTTACTATTCATCCTAAATCCTACCGCAAATTATAAACTTCACTTTTTTTCAAATCAAATAAAATTTGAAATTATAAATTTTACTTAATAGACTAAATCAAATAACTAAGTAAGAGGAGTCCGGAACACTTGACCATTTTTTAAAATTGTCATACTATTTGTTTGATGATTACTTCATAATATCCATTATAGAGTCACAAACTCACTTATTAGGTAAAACTGCTCTCTACATTTACGTTTAATTTGTATCAACTGAAACGCAGTTTGACGTGCTCAAAGTATAATTTTTTTTTTCTAGCCGTTCATTACAAAATTGCGAGATATGTGTATAATGTATCTTTTAATTATCTTCTATATCCTTTTGTTGTTTCTTGTCTTATCAATAGTTTTATTTTCATTTTTTTTTTACTTTTTTCCTATAATCCATAATATTCTATTTATTTTTATTAATTTTTCTTTTTGCTGACTTTCTTTGAGATAGTTCTATCTTTCAAATCTCCCACACATCATGAGGGACATTTATTGGCAATTTTAAAACTTTACTAACAAAAAATAAAGGCAGTACTTTAGTTTATCAATGTAGAAAAGCATGTATTTTATATTTTATAGCAACGCAATCATACTTTCTTTACACATTCATCCCAATTATTTGTACTGATTGCAAATAAAATATAGTCACTTTTATTTTTTTTTAAAGTAGTTTAACTGACCCTGTATTCCCCTAAGTATCACATAAAAATGAAACACATTTTATTAAATAACTTTTCTTTATTGATCTGATTTGGAAAAAAAAAAAATCCAGAAGTTTGGCAGCTATGTAAAGACTATTTCCTTCAAATTCAGCTCCTTTCGTTCGATATAATATTTAAATGGAATCTTGCCAAATCAATTATTTTATCAAAGAAGAAATTACTCAAACTGCTTACTTTTTTTCTTTTCTGTTCTTTTAAACAATTGGTCCGGCATAGGTGCTTGCCAGGCGCTTTCTTAAGACTTACTGAAGACTGCATAGGAACGTACTTAGTATTTTAATTGTATTGAGGATGACAAATGAAGCTTTTTGAATCAGATTTCGAATATTCTCTCTTTGTACTTCATAATTAAGTTCTTTCATTAATATAAGGAGACAGAAAAATCATGCATCAAGCATAGATTATGAAACCAGGGCTGCGCTAGAAGGGAATTATACTGGGGGCTCAAGAAAATGTAGGGGAGGTTCATATTTTCTCTCTCTCTCTCTGACACATGCACGCACACACAAAGATATATATGATCAAAGTATTATATAGAAAGATAAATTAGTGTATATTCATATTGTAGGCACTATATTTCTTATTAAACTGTTTGTAATAACTTCATTTTATGCTAAGAAAAGGAAAGGTTGCAGAATGAAAATTTCCAGTGTATATCTAGTGTACATTTATATTGGTGAAATAATAAGTGATAATACAAGTAAATAAAAAGCTTACAGTTCACCTGTTTCAAAAGAGTTGGCATTTGGAAACCTTTAATTATTTTCCGAATATTTCCTGCCCTTAAGGATTCTAAAGTTGTGTTTTTGTATAATAAAAACATTAACAAAATTAAGGATGTATTTTGCATTTTAAAATGATTATTGTGTCTATTCAAGTGCTAAAAACATTTGCATTTAAATTGGCTATTGGCATTTTTCATTAGTGTCATTTATAAATCAAGGATCTTAAATATATGTTTTTTTTTTAACTAAGATGACTCAAATATGAAACAAAATGTTTATCACAAGAATTATATTTACTATCAAACTCATTATAAGAGCTTTGTTTTATGCTAGTAATAGAAAACGCTGCACAATGAAAAATTCAGTATATATAACTAATGCTGATAAATAATAAATGATATATCAAAAGGTGCAGTTTTTATATAGTACTACAATTTAGTATTTGTACAAATCTGTAAAGGGGCCTCAAAACTAAGTTCGATTTTTGAAGAGAGTTCCATTTAATTTTTGAAACGGAGTTTCATTTGGTAAACATCGGAAGCTTTCTCAGTTAGGGAGAGGGGGACTAAAAATTTTTAGGGGGGGGGGAAGCTGAGCCTCCCCTGACACCCCTTTAACTACGGGCCTGTATGAAACTCTTTCCAACACCTTAAGATTATTCTAACAAAACTATATCGTTTAATACGGTGAAACATCATGTCTTAGTAAATAATTCGGAAAATATGATTTATTTGAAACAAAATTTTAGCTATTACCATCTACTGTCGAAAAATATTCTTTTGTGCTACCCTGTGACCTATAGATTTGTATATGTACTTCCATAGTATGCAAAAATTTAGTTCATCTAAGAAACGCATAACATAGATGAAAGTTTCTCTTTAGCAGTTAACGTCAATAAGTGGAAATGTACTCAAATTCTTTTTTTCAGCCCTATGTATGATCTAAAGAAATTATACACACCGAGTAATATAAAAAAAAAAAATAGCCAAATTTAAAACTGCATATAACAGTTGAAAAGGCATTTCCAGAAATTGTTACTCATAGTTACTGGTTGGTTGTATTTATGTCGGCCAATTATCTGCACGTGGGATATGGGCCCTAAGGGGGGGGGGGGGAGTGCCTTCCGTGGAGGTCTTTCTAAGGGAACCTAACCCGTATTAACGCTTGGAGAACCAAGGTTCGAAGAAAACCACGAAAACTCCGAACGATTAGGCCGACGGGCGCGATTGGGATCGAACCCAGCACCTCCCGTCTACCAGCTTCGAGAGCAGAACCTCTCGGCCACTGGTGGGGCGCTCATAGTTACTCATTACTATGTAATCGAATTCTTTTTTGTTTCTGTAAATGAACGATTAATGTTATGTACACCATATTCTGCAGTGAGCATCTTGTAATTATACATCAGCGATACATATTAATTTACTTATGTTTAACATTGTGTAACATCATTAAAATACACTGTAAACGATTTTTTTCCATCGACATTTCATTTTATATTATTTATGTACTTTGGAGTTTTAAAAAAGCTGGGTGTGAATCTATTGTAGCTTTTCACATTGAATGTATGCAGAGTTGGGTAAATTTGTAATCTAAATTATCTGCAGTGTAATTACATATTAATTATATGTAATTGATTATAGTTACACACATTCAAACACAGAAATTTTGTCAAATAATGGGATGGGGGCGGTTCCGGTTACAGTGCTGCAAGAATTTTTTACGGCATGTAATTTTAACTATAATTAATTACATTGCAGATAATTGGAATTACAAATTCGTCCAACTTTGAATGTATGTTTCAAGTAATGCGACAATATCGCGGGATCAATTAATCGCACTAATCGGGGAAACTTGTATTTAAAATTTTTGTTTCTATAACATGCTAGCAGCAACTTATGCAAATGGCTCGTTAAACCTTCTTAATGCGTAATATTATTAAATAGGAAATGCTAATTAAGTAAAACATCTGCAGCTTGTTACTTTTTGACACCAGAACTCTTTTTAACTCTGACGCGAATAGAATTACCTTGCTCTCACTGAAGCACCTGAAAAGAGAGGCTAATGTAAAATGAATTTGCTGCGGCGAAGTATGTTGAATGCAGAAATTATCTGTATGAACACCTGTTGACGTTATTTTTTTCATTTGTGTTTTATGTTACTGTTTGCAGAGTCTTTGCTGAGGATTTAATAGAAGTATCACGTGAGAGATAACGTCATGTATCAGAGTACAGATCGACTGGTGTCTAGCGAGCCAGGAGTAAGTTGAGTTTCTGTATTTTAATTTTATTGAGTTTTTGCTATGTGACAGATCAGTTCAACGAGTCCATTGTAATGTAAATGTTAACCCTATGAAATATCAAAAGAATTGGATAGCATTTTGAAATACAATTTAAATACGTTTTAGTTTTAATACTTTTTGCATTCATAAAATGAAGTAAGTTAAAAAATAAGTAAGTTTTTTGTGTCAGTCAGTTGGAAAAATTCAATTCGTACCTGCAAAAACACTTTTTTCATTTTATTTTGACAATTCTATTGTGTAATATAAAGCGTGAAACGAAAATTTTAGTTCATTATTAATTCTTGTGATTCCATGCAAAACACGTAATTTGAAATCTACAACTTGCAGTCACACTGCGTGTTATTTTCGTTAAGTTTAGACACCTGATAAAGTTCATAACACGTAACACAACTTTGACGTCCTGAAATTTGGGGATTCACCCCCCACCCCTTTCTATCTTCGTAAAGAAATGCGAGTTGTTTATAAAACTATTTTACACTAGATTATTATATATGCATTAATGTAGAACACTTTTTTTACTTGCTATATTAAAAAAATGGCAGCTTAACAGCTGATGGACTGGATCGCTTCGAAAAAAAAGAGGGTCAATCGGTAACTGTACGGTAACTCAACGTAGATTTAACCTAGAACAATAAAACAAAAGAAAAATAGTGTTTTTAGTCCAAAAGCTAGTGAAATACGTAGCTGTTATATATGCACTTTCAGTGAAACGGCATACATTCAAATTAAAGTACAAATTTTCAATCAAAAATTTCGTTACTTAAAGTTTTACAGAAAAGTAAGATATCAATATTTAAAAAAAAAAAGAAAAAGAAAAAAAGTAAATTCAACGTATTTCTATGGAAAAATACGTGACGATTGATTTTTAGAAAGATCAAAGTGATCAATATTGAAAATTGGCAAAGCTAGAGTCGAGATCTGCACGGGCCGGCCTATGGCCCGAAGACAGAGCCCGGCCCGGGCAATACTTTTTTCTGAAGGCTCGGGCCGGGCCTTACTTTTTTCCTGTAGTATCGGGACGGTCCGCGCCTAACTTATTTTTTCTGTACAGAGCCGGCATTGGTTTCATTCAAAAAAATTCCAGTCCTAGTTTTGGCCCAGGCCGTATGAAAATCATTGTCTCGACGTGGCCTGGTCCGTTCAAAGATCAGTTAAATTAGTCCTGACCCAAAAATTTTTACAAAAAATGAATACATTTTTAAATCGCCATTATTCTGCAATTAAACATTAAAATTTATTCCTTTTAAGAATAGTAGATTTCTACGCTTATTAAAATGAAACTAAATTAAAATATAGTATAACGTGTGAAAAAGAATCTGTCAATGACGGAATCTTGTTTTAAACAGAAAAACGTGTTATCCATGCAAAATTAATATACTAATACGTAAGAAAAGAATATATCATATAATATATTTACACTTGCTATAAAGGGAACTTGTCTATAACGCATTTTTTTCTTTTCTATGCAATTCCGTCTTGGAAGATTTTACTGTATAGCATTTTTCAGATTTTTTACCCTCTAATATATATGTAATATGGATTAACAATATTAATGATAACTGAAACATGACGCTGAATTAATGACATGTTAATGATAACTGAAACATACAAGAAATAGATTCATTAAAAAATTAAATATCGCAGCCTTCGACACTTGTATAAAAGTGAACATTATGAACATAAAAAAAAGGTAAGATAAATATTTTTGGTCAGAACTCCTCGTACGGAACAAAATTTTAACCAAATCGACGTAAAAATCAATGTTTTGTAGAAATTCACTCGGGCCGGGCCGAGATTTTAACTTTTTTCCGGACAGGGCCGAAATTTTAACATTTTTACCTGGCCGGGCCAATACTTTTTCTTGCGCGCTGGCCGGGATTGGGCCAAACTTTTAATTTTTGTCTGGGGCCGGGCCGAATTTTTTTTTTCTATGAGTCGGGCAAGGCCCTGGCCTGGAAATTTTGGCGCGTGCAGACCTCTAAGCTAGAGTGTTCACCCATTTCAACAATGCTGTTAAAAAATGCGCTTAACCCTTTCAGGGGCAAGTAATTGTGTTTCTGTACTGTTGAATCTCCACCAGAATTTTTGAAAAATTTTACTTCAAAATATGGAAAAGCAATTTTTCAACTTTTTTGCACCAAAGTTATAAAAATAAAATTTAATTAAAAGTTTCTGGTCTTAATTAAAATTCGGTAGGATATAATGTATCCCACCGCTCTTCAAAGCGTTAAAAGAATTCGTTACTGTTTACTTGCTCTGATGAGCTCTACTTTCTATAGCTTTAAAATTGCCCTTTCACTTTCAATATTGATTTCTAACACATAAAATATTATTTCCGTGTGTTTAAAAGAGTAGTTAAATCTGGGAAAAAAAAAGAAAATCGAAATCTTGAATCGGTGAAAGTGGTGCAAACTTTGAATTTGGAAAGGTTATAAATATATTGGAAATGTTTAAGTTGAATAAAGATTTCTAAAGCTTTTGTATTTACAAAAAAAAAAGTTCCGTGCAATGTTTCTGTTTAAATCAAAAATTCTGTTTATTTTTTTTAACGATATGCTACAATAGAATATCTATTTTAGTTGTATGTATATTGAGTTAATTTTTGAAATTCATCCTGCAGACATCTTATATCAATATTGCTGCCTTTACTCGTGTATAGGGGAGACAGAGGAAATGGTGCCACTCGGGGTTATGCGGCCACCCCGCCTAGTTTAAAAACTAACGGCAGTTTGAGACAGTAAATGCGCCTGCACTATAGCGGCCAACAATAGAAATTGTGCCTGGAATGAGTGATTTTGTTGTACGTCGTTCGTTTGATCTAGTGAAAAATTTAGTTTTCATCCAGTTGCTTCTTATTTTAGAGCTTCAAATGAGCAGAGGTAAACACCTTTTATTGTAACATTAGGTACTTAAGATGATATTACCCGAAATCTACATGCATTCGCCGACATTTTGATGCAATTTCTTGAACAAGTTCGGTTCTTCTTTCGGCTTTGCTGGGGGATTTCCGCTGTAGTGTCCTCCCGGGGTAATGCCGCCACCATGGCAAAGGGTGACTTTTCCAATTTGAGTTAAATTGTAAACTTAGCATATTAATAAATCTAGGTTAAGAAACATTGCAATTATTCATTATTCTGCTAAATTATTGCTTTCTAAATATATTCAGTAGGTTATGTGTTTCCTAGTATCCATTTTAAGTATTTACTATGTCATTAAAGAGTGGTGTCATTACACCGATACAGTGGCGGAATTACCGCAGTATCCTGGGTAATCCCGCCACTGTACAGAGATTGAAAAAAGTTTTTTTTATGGGTGCTTATGTTACAGTTATAATTATGGTTACATTTATACAGATACTAAAGATCATGCTTCAGCTTTAGAATTTTTACTGTTTAAAAATAAACATTTTTTAGAGGTGAAAAAAATTAAATTCCCTTAAGATATCGTCATTATCCCGGTCTCACCTATCCCCAATTTTTAACTAAAATTTTGGCATAAAAACCGCGCTGCATTCACGAGTAAACACTGTATTACGTTTTCTATAAAAAGTATGTAAGGGAGACCGGGGGAATGCCGCCACTCGGAGTTATGCCGCCACCCCGTCTAGTTTAAAAACTAACGGCAGTTTGAGATAGTGATTGCGCCTGCACTGTAGCGGCCAACAATAGAAACTGTGCCTAGAGTGAGAATGGTTTTGTTGTACGTCGTTCGCTTTTTCTAGTGAAAAATTTAGTTTTCATCTAGTTGCTTCTTATTTTGGAACTTCAAATGAGTAGAGGTAAACACCTTTTATTGAAACATTAGGTACTTAAGATAATATTACCTGTAATTTACATGCATTCGCCGACATTTTGATGCTTTTTGTTGAACAAATTCGGTTCTTTTTTCAACTTTGCTGGGGGTTTTCCACTATATTGTCCTCTCGGGGTAATTCCACCACTATGGAAAAGGGTGACTTTTCCAATTTGAGTTAAATTGTAAGCTTAGCACATTAATAAATCTAGCTTAAAGAACATTGTAATTATTCATTATTTTGATAAATTATTGTTTTCTAAACATTTTTAGTAAGTTATGTGTTTCCTAGTATCCATTTTATGTATATACTAGGTCATTATAGAGTAGCGTCATTACCCCGATACAGTGGCGGAATTACCCCAGTGTCCTGTGTAATCCCGCCACTGTACAGAGGTTGAAAGAAAATTTTTTTATGTGTGCTTACTTTACAGTTATGATTACGGTTAAATTTATACAGATACTAAAGGTAATTATTCAGCTTTAGAATTTTTACTATTAAAAAATAAACATTTTTTTGAGATGAAAAAAATTAAATTCCCTTAAGGTGTCGCCATTCCCCCGGTCTCCTCTACCGCATATAGTATATACTTATTGTTCTCTTTAAAGTTAGAATATATCCTATTTTAACCCTCAACTGCTGTTGGCGGTCACACAGACAGCAGCTTTATTCAGTTTCATAGTTTAACTTGTAATTTTCATTTAACTCTAGATACTAGTGAAATTTTGTTTCGTTTGGAGTTCTAGTACTATCGATAGAATAGGCTAATTTTAATCATAATAACCCTGTACATAAAGTTTAGTACAGAAACAGTATCTTATGAGTGAATCGAACTTTCATGCTTCGATCAAGCAGTCTCAGAGACCGCTCACTGTAGTTATGAGACGATTTTTGCCACACCAGTGGTCATAAAAGTGACCGCTTCGAGGCCTGTTATTGTTTTTATTTCTTTATACTAAAACTATACTATCTTTATACTAAAAGGTTAACTTTATGTACAGGACTATAATTAAACTACACCTATACAGAAGACTCTAGTGATAGTACTAGTAGACGGGAGGCAGCTGCATAGGTCATCACCACATCGAGTTGGTGGCTGAAATTCCAGGATTGTCAGCACTCGATTAGCATATTAAAATGCAACTGGTGTGTCAAGTCCTATCTTGCTGGAAATCACTTGCAGACCCGATTTTAGTGGTTGTTCGGTAGGTTTATCATTGTGTTTTCCTGCACCTAAAGGTATGAAAACATAGAGAACTGGGAGCAGGAAAACTAAACGGTAAACTTATCAGTCAACTACCAAAATCTGTTTTGCTGGTGTTTTACACCAAGATAAGTTTTGGCAGACCAGTTGCATTTTAATATGCGAATCGAGTTTTAATTAATCCGGGAATTTCAGCCATCAATTTGATGAGGTGATGGTTTGTGCAATCGCCTCCCGATCTATAGAGCTCCAAACGAAACAAAATTTCAGTTGTATGTATAGCCAAATTGAAAATTACAAGTTAAACTGTAAAAATTAAAAGATATCTTTGAGACCACTAATACCAGTTAAGAGTTCACGTGTTATGATATCATACTTAAAATATGAAAACAATTAGGTAGGCGCTATTTAGAAGCAGCATAATAACGTTAAGGCCCTACTTCAGTCAAGCGAAAAGACCCGTTCGCTAATGCTATTCCTATGGGAGAAATTTATAAAGATATCTCGGTCGCATTTCAATATTTTTAAATGATTTTTTTTGCATTGAATAGTTGAGATCGATCTGTATGCAGGCCGTTGTTTACTTTTTCGATTTCGATTGTAGATATTTTTTATGAGGATGCTTTTACTTTCAAAACCGGCTCGAAAATGAAAGTGTCCTCATAAGAAATACCTGTGAACAAAATCGAAAAAGTAAAAAACGGCCTGCATACAGATCGATCTCAACTATTCAATGCAAAATAAATCATTTAAAAATATTGAAATGCGACCGAGATATCTTTATAAATTTCTTCCATAGGATTAACATTAGCGAACGGGTCTTTCCATTTGACTGAAGTAGCCTCTTAACGTAAAAAAAATATACTCTGATTGTAATAAATATGATGGATCAAATCGATCTTTCGCAAGAAAAATGACACAACACCATAAAATTAATTCTGCATGTTATTCTATTAATAGGTCTTATTTAGATAACGTTATTCTCCTGGAAAAGTGTCTTACGTATTGTTATCCGGAAAACCGGTAGATTAAGATATGTGTCACTTTGCCTCATGTTGCTAAGAATAGTTAAACTATGACAATTGAAATGTAGCCGTTTTGAGACAGCTAACCGCAGTTAAGGGTTAAACTAATATATTGTACTTTTTTATTGCTCCCTTATTCTCTATATTATTTTTGTAGGCTTCCAGAGCTGGTTATCAAAGCGTTGAAGCAGGAGCTGGAACTGCAACAGGAAATGAATCAAATGGTAAAAAAAAAAAAAAATTAATTCTTTTTGGTAATTGAAAGCCTTTGAGTTTTTTTTATTCAAACAGTAGAAACAGTTAAAGGTATATATAAATATTTTACAGACATACATACAATAAATACAATAAACCCAACTGGAGTGAAAAATTAGCCAGAGCCAGGAATCGAACCCGGGACCACAGTACACAAGACTGCTGCTCTAATCACTGAGCTACTCCGGCCGATACCTGAGTCTGCAATTTCTCACTAATAAACCATGTTGGGGAAGTCACCAGCCATCTATACGACAGCCTTGGATGACCGGACAACGATGAATAGATTTTACTATTACATCGATCTACGAAATATAATAATAAACACACATACTACAATATATATTAAAACACACATTCACACATAAATAACGCCTGCATTCAACAGTTAAAGGTACTAGAGTAGAAGAATAAAGGGCTAAGGACGAAGATGGGCCGCTCGCCGCGGCGGTTGAAACCTTTAACTGTTGAATGTAGGCGTTATTTATGTGTAAATGTGTGTTTTAATATATATTGTATTATGTGTGTTTATTATTATATTTCGTAGATCGATGTAATAGTAAAATCTATTCATCGTTGTCCGGTCATCCAAGGCTGTCGTATAGATGGCTGGTGACTTCCCCAACCTGGTTTATTAGTGAGAAATTGCAGACTCAGGTATCGGCCGGAGTAGCTCAGTGGTTAGAGCAGCAGTCTTGTATACTGTGGTCCCGGGTTCGATTCCTGGCTCTGGCTAATTTTTCACTCCAGTTGGGTTTATTGTATTTATTGTATGTATGTCTGTAAAATATTTATATATACCTTTAACTGTTGAATGCAGGCGTTATTTATGTGTGAATGTGTGTTTTAATATATATTATAGTATGTGTGTTTATTAGTAGAAACAGTATTTAGTCTTGGGGAAATAAAGAAAAGGTACCCTCTCTCCTACTAACTCTGCCGCAAATCATTATATAGAAATGTGACTAGTAGAACCGATTACAGTATAAATGCCCAGTAATTAATGTTATTACTAATATTTTGCTTCGAGGTCACCTACATATTGAAATTGTAACAAACCTTAAAATTTTCAACGATAACAGCTAATTTTGGCATCGTATTTGGATTCTTAGGTACATTTTAGCTTGGGATATTAACCCTCTAATGCACATGGTAGCATATATGTTAGAAAATGCTCTTTTGTTTTCAAGAACATCCACCAGATGGCAGCATCAGACAATCATTTTTTTATTTGATCTACTGTGACAGACACTCAGTTCAGTGAGTGTTGCTTCTTTCCTTATAGCAGTTGGCAGCAAAATGCTGCTTGATTAAAAAAATTCAATAATATTCCAAAGGAATATAATATGATAAAAAAAAAAAACTGCAACAAGCCATAGTTCAAAGTATTTCTTTGTGTTTGTAAATAGTCTTATACATCTGTTTTGTTTTTATTGTGAAGTGTGATCTGTACTGTGACCAGCATATATATTATTCTCGTGTATTCAATCTTCTAATAAATGTTTTTTGTTCATCCAAAGAAGAGTATATTTCCATTGAAACACATCAAAACATAAAGGTAAAACTTTTAACTTTTTTTATTGTTTACCTATTGAGGAATTTCGTATTCATGCCTTCCATATGGAATAACATTCTAACAGTCGATTATGAGACTGAACTTATCTCAATTTTAAATATAGTAATATAAAAGAAGAAAATATAATATAATTAAATTCAAAGAAATAATTATTTTCTGAATGTTGGTATTTTTCACAAGTGAATGATATAAAAGAAAATTCAAAGAATTGTTCTTATTTTGAAACCAAAAGTGTATTGATAAGAAAAGAAATTATTTTGATTTTGATTTTGCCAGTTTCTTATTGAAATTTTATTATATAAGTTGCAAATGTAAATTTATGTTTTAAACAAAGAATTGAACATTTAAGAACAGTTTTTCTGAAATCAAAAGTAACTTCAAAAATTGTTCTCAAGAATTTTATTTTGTTCTTATTTCATCATTAGCATTATATTTGAGTTTATAATTGTTGTTTTGATGTATTAATAAGAGGAAAAGTTTTATTTTCTGTGAAATAAGCAAATATTATTCTATCATAATGTCTAGTATTAAAGAATCTCATTATGTTGATAAATTAACTGATGACAACTATTCAGTTTGGAAATTCAAAATAGAACAATTGTTAATCAAAGAAGGTCTGTATGATGTTGTATTTGAACCTAAAAAGGAAAATGATGATAATTGGGTAAAAAATGATAGAAATGCTAGGGCATTAATTTGTTTAAATATCTCAGATTCACAAATTGTTCATGTCAGACATGCTAAAAGTGCTAAAGAGACATATGATCAATTGAAATCTGTTCATGAAAGAGTAAATTTAACAAATAAACTTTATCTTCTTAGGAAGCTGTATTCCACTAAATATAATGAAAGCATTAAAATGCAGGATCATATTAATTCTGTCTTAGAATTAGCAGAAAAATTAAGAAGTATAGGTGAAGTAATACAAGATGATAATTTAATAGCTATTTTGCTCTATTCCTTACCAAATTCTTATAGTACCTTTATAACTGCTATTGAAAGTAAATATGAAACAGATTTATCATTAAAATATGTTCAAAACAAATTAATTGATGAGTATCTTAGAAGAGTTGAAACTAAACAAATTTCAACAAAATTTGAATCTATTGCTTTGAAGGGTAATAGGGATAAACCAAAGCATTTGAATAAGCAAAAATTTTGTTCTCATTGCAAAAAGAATAATCACAACCGTGAAGATTGTTTTCACTTAAAGGGTAATAATACTAACAAAACAAAACCAAATTTCACCCAAGATAGATCACGTCAACAGTTTAAAAAACCAAACAATTTCTCTGCCTCTACTGCTAGTCAAAATGAAAATCTATCAGATTCTCAAAACTATCATGAATTAATGGAAGAATCAAATTCTTTGAATTTTGTTATGAAATCTCAACAAAATGGAAATAAAAACAAAAATTTGTCTTTTGTTATTGATTCAGGTGCGTCTGTTCATTTAGCTAATTCCTTGAAACTGTTCTCAGAATTAAAAAGTTCGAATAAAGATACAATTACAATTGCTAATGGAACTAAATTAACTGCAAAGGGAAAGGGTAAATGTACTTTTAATATTGAAACACTTAATGGTCAAACAAATAGAGTTACATTGGATCATGTGCTTTATGTTCCCGAGTTGGATAGTAATTTATTATCTGTCCAGTCTTGTACTGAGAAAGGTTTTGTTGTAACATTTAAAGATGATATATGTTTAATTAAAAAGGGCAACATCTTAGTTGCAGATGCAAAAGCTGATGAGGGGTTATACAGATTAAAAATAATACCTACAAATGAAAAGGTATATAGTGCTTCAGAAATATTACCCGTTTGTTCTAATGTTAACTGCATTCTAAAATGGCACCAAAGGCTGGGCCATAGAAATTTGGAATCCATCAAGAAAATTCAAAAGGATGATTTAGCTTTAGGTATTACTGTGAATAATTGTTCTCATAATACTGAATGTTCAAGTTGCATAAAAGCTAAGTTAACAGAAAAATCATTTCCAAAAGAAACGCAATACAGAAGTAAAAAACCACTTGATTTGATATACAGCGACGTATGCGGTCCTGCAGAAACAAAAAGTATGGGATCAAAAAGATATTTCGTTACATTTATTGATGATTACTCTCGTTATACACAAGTATATTTTATTTCTTCTAAAGATGAAGTATTTGATAAATTAAAAGAGTATGTTGCATCAACAACAAACAAATTTAGATTGAAGATTAAATCTTTGCGTAGTGACAATGGAACAGAATATTGCAACGAATCTGTCAAAGACTACCTTAAAAACTTAGGAATAAATCATGAAACAACGACGCCATATTCACCGTCCCAAAATGGAGTTGCAGAAAGAAAGAATCGCTCGCTTATTGAAATGAGTAAAGCCATGCTTATAAATGCTAAATTGCCAAAAACATTCTGGGCAGAAGCCATAGCTACAGCAGCCTACTTACAAAATAGATTACCCACAAAATCAACTGAAAAGACACCATATGAACTGTGGAATGGGCATAAGCCAAATTTGAGTCACCTTAAAGTATTTGGATGCAAAGCATATGTGTATGTTCATAAACAGAAGAGACAAAAATTTGACGAAAAGGCCACTGAAGGAGTCTTTGTTGGTTACGATTTAAGAAGCAAAGGATATCGAATTTATATAGGTGGTAGAAAAATAGTGATAAGCAGAACAGTGAAGTTTTTTGAAAATATGAACTGTGAAAATGTCTTTCAAGAAAATCCTGAAGAGCGAATCTCAGATTTAATGCATTTAAATTTTTCAGAAGAAAATCTTGAAAATGATAGTGATGCTATCCAAATAGAAAATACTGCAGAAGAAATAAATACGGATGAAAAATCAGTAGATAGCCCAACAACTGAAGAAAGTGAAGATAATTTCCAGAGAAGAATATCTAACAGAGAGACTAAAGGAATTCCACCAGAAAGATATTCTTACAAAACTGAAGACAGTTGTTCCAAAAATCAAGATCCTGAAACTTTTAAAGATGTTTTACAATTACCAGTAAAAGATCAACAGAAATGGTTTCAAGCTATGAAGGAAGAATTTAACTCTTTAAAGGAAAATGAAGTGTTTGAGCTTGTTACTTTACCCAAAGGCAAGCACGCCATTGGCTGTAAATGGGTTTACAAAACAAAACATAATGAAAATGGAGAAGCAATAAAATGCAAAGCACGATTAGTTGCCAAAGGTTTCGCTCAAAAATTAGGCACTGATTATGATGAAACCTTCTCTCCTGTCGTCAAACATACAACTATTAGAGCTTTTCTGACCTGGGCAGCATATCATAAAGCCAGAGTATTTCAAGTAGATGTTAAAACAGCCTTTCTACATGGTAAACTAGATAATGAAGAATTATACATGCATCAACCAGAAGGCTTTCATGATGAAGAAAATAAAGACAAAGTCTATAAATTAAAAAAGGCTATATATGGTCTTAAACAAGCCGCCAAGTGCTGGAATGAAGAAATAGAGAATACTCTAAAAGCATATGGATTTAAACAAAGTGAAGCTGATACATGTTTGTTCATAAAAGAAAAATCAAAGAAGACAATTCATCTCATACTGTATGTAGATGATATGCTGATGAGCTCAGAAGATGAAAATGAAGTTAATGAAGTAATAAATTACTTAAAGAAATCTTATCCCATAACATCACTAGGAGAAGCAAAATACTTCTTAGGTATAGAAATTTACAGAAAAGAAGATGGAAGTTATTTACTTTCACAAAGAAGTAAAATAACTCAATTAGTTAAGGATTTTCAGCTTGAAGAAGCCAAACCAACTTATACCCCAATGGAAACTAACTATTATAGTTTAGATAAAGAAGAAAATCTTTTATCATCAAATGATAATTACAGACAAGCTATAGGAAGTCTTTTATATATTTCCTCATGTACAAGACCTGATATTACCGCTCCTACACACATACTAAGTCGAAGATGCAATAATCCAAGAGAAAAGGACTGGAATGCTGTTAAGAGGGTAATAAGATACTTAAAAACAACGAAAGACCTTGATCTCCACATTTCTTCAAAAGAATATCCTAATATAGTTGCATACTCGGATGCAGACTGGGGACAAGATGCTACAGACAGAAAATCCACCTCAGGAAATGTAATCTTCTTAGGCAATAGCTGCATTTCTTGGTTCTCGCGAAAACAAACATGTGTGACGTTATCGTCAGCAGAAGCTGAATATGTGGCACTGTCACAAGGAACTCAAGAGGTGCTATGGATCTTAAAATTATGTAAAGATCTCAATTTACAACAACATTTTCCTATTAGAATTTTTGAGGATAACCAATCTACAATTAAATTGGTTGAAAGTGAAAAATTTAAATCCCGCACTAAGCACATTGATACAAAGTATCATTACATACGAGATTTAAAAACTAAAAATGTTATAGATGTCAAATATCTATCAACAAATGAAATGATAGCAGATATAATGACGAAGCCACTGCCAAAAGCCAAATTTGAACTTTGTAGAAACCTTATCCACCTGGTGTCAGATTCTATCACAAAACGGGAGAGATGTTAGAAAATGCTCTTTTGTTTTCAAGAACATCCACCAGATGGCAGCATCAGACAATCATTTTTTTATTTGATCTACTGTGACAGACACTCAGTTCAGTGAGTGTTGCTTCTTTCCTTATAGCAGTTGGCAGCAAAATGCTGCTTGATTAAAAAAATTCAATAATATTCCAAAGGAATATAATATGATAAAAAAAAAAACTGCAACAAGCCATAGTTCAAAGTATTTCTTTGTGTTTGTAAATAGTCTTATACATCTGTTTTGTTTTTATTGTGAAGTGTGATCTGTACTGTGACCAGCATATATATTATTCTAGTGTATTCAATCTTCTAATAAATGTTTTTTGTTCATCCAAAGAAGAGTATATTTCCATTGAAACACATCAAAACATAAAGGTAAAACTTTTAACTTTTTTTATTGTTTACCTATTGAGGAATTTCGTATTCATGCCTTCCATATGGAATAACATTCTAACAATATATGTTACTATAAGTGTTTCGGATTTAGTGGATGTTTTAATTAGGATATTCCAAATTCATAACAGAAATTTAATATAGCAATATTTGCTTTATTTAATAAATGACATTCCTTATTTTAAAAAAGCGAACTTTATTATTGAAATTTTCTGTTATGAATTCAGATTCTCTAAATTACGGAATTTCTAGAACGTATTCTATCATGGGAATTAGAGGGAAACAGAAAATCATTTGTAGTACTAGTTTAGGAATAAAGAGTAAACTTCCAGCATGATATCAGTATAAAATGATTTGTAATGATACATTTTCTAAATTTTGTCAACGTACTGTTGATATTTTCTTTTAAGTCGAGAATTTATACAACATAAACAATTAGCGTAATTTTTCTTTTGCTTACGCGGTTTCATAGCTGCCAACCTTCAGGGGATTTTTTTCGAAGTCAAATAAACATAATTTGAACGAGAAATTTAAATTAGTGCAACACTGAAAGAAGATGCATTTGATTAAATATTTTTTTCTGTTCAAGTATGTTTAACCCTTAAGTGATGAGGTGGGGTTTTTTTTATAACGTAAGTGGTGAGGTGGGGTGGGGTGTATGTAACCCCAAAATTTGATTTCTTGTGCCCTCCACAAAATTTAGCGAATTAAAATAAGAAAATTTCCTGTGAATTTTGCATTATTTAGCTGTATGAAAACAACTGAAAAAGTACTGTAAATGTACATACATATGTAAGTGTACAGTCTATCTATTAATGTAAAATGGAAATATTTCAGAATTTAAATTTCTGTGGTGTACAAAACACACCACCTCACCAGTTAAGGCTCCGCTGCACTGAAACTCCCCGATCGCGAAATCCCATGTTAGCCTATGGGAAAACTTTCAAGCGCGATGACTCATTACCTAATATAATTATTAAAATTCCGTCTTCCCCATCAGAAAGTTGACTCAGATGCCGATGATGTGCGTTTTTAAAATTTGTCTATGTAAATTTTAAGTATTTTTAAGAAGGTGATAAATTCTAACCAAATGGAAATTTCAAAGTTTATAGTGACTTTTTATGCACTTAAAATTTACGGAAATAATTTTTAAAAACGCACATCATCGGCATCTGACGTCTACTTTCTGATGGCGAAGATGGATGGAATTTTAATAATTGTATTAGGTAATGAGTCATTGCGCTTGAAAGTTTTCCCATAGGCTAACATGGGATTTCGCGATCGGGGAGTTTCAGTGCAGCGGAGCCTTAAGGGTTAACTTGAAGGTTAACCTTAAGGGTTAACTTAAGGGTAAGATACGAAAGGTTAGTATCTTACGTATTTTAAAATGGATGATGGTCAGTAGCCATTTTCTCCTTACTTGTACCTTCTAATTCACTAAAATCCCAATCTATGTAATTCAGATATCATCTCTTCCCAATTCTAAACAAGTACAAACGTTTTTTTCATTCAAAGGTAACTTGGAATTTTATTTATTTTTTTGTACGGCAATGATAGCTTAATTCTTTGGATTTTATATTCAGTCGCAAGTCCTATGGTCATAGAAATTAAGCATGCTCGTCATCGTATGTGGGCTTTTAAATTGTATTTCTGTTTAAAATTTTCATAACTTTAGATAGATTGTTCTGAAATGCGCAACTTCTTAAATGTATAAAAGAAAATTTCAGTAAACGAATTCGAAAATTAGACTAGAGCAGCATGTTTGGCAAAATCACTACTATAAGAGTAAAACCTATTAAGAGTAAATCTCTAAAAACCGGAATTTTTTTTTTTTTTTTTTGACAGGTATTTGTCTCAGTAGGTATAATTGTTTGATTTACCTTTGTTGGGACTATGAAAGTTTTCCGTTTCACCATTTCGCGTCGATTCGCAGAATTTTTGATATGCTATCAGCGGTAATTCAGAAATGAAATTTGTGTCTAATTGCAGAAATGCTGCGATTGTATTAGGCAATTTTTTCTATGCAAATTTACCGGTAAGAATAATCGAGGTTTTTGAACACGTCACGTATACACGGCTTTCGCCGCGAAGAGGTTAAGCTGTGTTTCGTGCTGTTCTTCAAACCTCTCTTACAAAAGCCATAAATATGGCAATTCGCCTTTCTATTCCAAGCGTTCTGTGATCATCAACAAAATGAAATGGAGTCTGAACAAAAGAAAGAGGCGGAGATGGACATGTCAACGACGTTCTCTGGTGACCTCTGATCTCTAGACATCCGATGAAAGCCATTAAAGATCAAAAACACCGCGTGACCGCAACAAAGAAGCCGCAGTCCGTGGGTTCTGTCTGTTAGAACCTTTAAAGCTGCATTTAGTGCTTTTTTTTCAAACCTCTCCTACCAAAGCCACAAAAATGTCAACTAGCAGCCATGAACAGTGAGCCATGAAATGGGAGTTTCAACAAAAGAAAGAGGCGGAGATGGACATGTCGACGACTTTCCTCGGTGACCTAAAATTCCGATGAAAGTCATAAAAGATGAAACACACTGCGTCACCACAACAGAGATGACAAAGTCCGTGGGTTCTGTCTTTTAGAACCTTTAAAGCAGGATTCCGTTATTGTCAGGTTTTGTATTTTCCCACCTGTTTAAAATTGTTACTTTTGTAAGTCAACGATGAAAAATAACATATTATTCAAATATTCTAAAATTTCTTAGAATGCTGTATTGCTGCGTAAAATGAATAATATGCTTTGTGCAACTGGAAATACATGCGCAGCGAACTTCCAATCGAGACTAATTGTCAATCCCCATCTAAGACTAATTGGGTCACCAAATTGTAAAAGAGCATTAAATTACCTGGAGCTTATACCAACATTTAGTTTAAAGTTGATTTTTGACAAAATGGCGCTCATATGAACAAAAAGGATAATTGCTTTTTTTTCTTTTGCTGGAAAAAAAAATAATTAGGGGAAAGTAAGGGAGTGACGCTCAGCGGGCAATCCCGCTCACACAAATATCTCTAAACAGAATACAATTGAAAACGTGTGATCGGTACCGGCACCTAGCGAACTTCATCGTAAGTTCCTAGTAAAGATATAGTGACCGTCGGGAGGAAATGTTTTTGTGTCCTCACGTTGTTAGTTTGAAGTTGTTTTAAAATAAAATTCTACAACATCTAATTTGAAGGTAAGTGTACACTCTTATTTTCAAGTGTTCATTTACCCATTATTTCTACAAAATATATATACATTTAGCTGTACGTTCATGCTTTTATTTATTTTTGTAGTGCTTTGTTACGCCAACTATAAATAACGCCAATTTAAATCTTGTATTCAAATTTTGAACGCAATTACCCTACCATGTCGGGCATTACCGCTCAATCCATTGTTAATTAAATAAAACGATAAAAAAATTCTTAAAACTTGTATGCAAATTAGTTGATTGAAAACTGTTCCTTATGCTTTGGATTTATACTTCATTAATAAAATATTGATTTTTTGTGTAAATTTGACTAGTTATTCATCTTTTTCCTTAAGTGAGCGTAATTATCCTACTTTCCCCTAATCAATGAAAATTATACTTTTCGGTGGTATAAGCTCCAGTAAAAATTATTAGCTTTCTTTTAAATAAATGAAATCTGTTGAATATTTCTCAGAAAAAATGGTTGCCCAGTTTGAAAAACAGGGTTTCCAGAAAAATAAGTTTAAAATTTTACAATAGCGCTACGTTCAACGAGCAAAAGTGATTGTAAGGAATTGAAATGTAGGGAAACCGCTTCAGGCAACAATTCACACACTTGAGGGTTGCAAATGCACAAAATGAAAAAAATCGCAATTTTTGACCCAAAGAAATAAAACCTCCCCTTAATTAATGTGAGTTTATAATGAAATTCTGACTTTCCTTTAGTTAAAAACACTAGAAATTTAGGGGGAAATGCCGAAATGTTTAAGGTCTTTTATTATTATTATTACTGTTATTGTTGATCATTTAATATAGTATAAAAATTTTTAAATTTAATTTGGAATTGTAATTTACTGTATATATTTTTATCTTTTTAGTACCCGATGTCCCTCAAACTTTTTTGTCACAAGTCAAAAAAGCTAGAGAGGAAAATATCGGATGCTGCAATTTCTGCATGGCATTTTTCGCTCTGCTTCTTGGATCAAGTATGTATTCGTACCATGTTAATTTTTTTACTATTATTCATGCATTATTATTCATTACAATTACTTATGAAAAAAATTCCAAAATAAATACGAATTTTAAAGGACCAGGCACCTTTTTTGCAATAGTCAGCGAAAGTATTAAAGCTTATTATCTTACAATTTACACTAGTCAGCCACTCAACAGCCATTTTGCATCTGACTTACATAAACATATTTTAAATGTATATTTGCATGTAAAATCCGATTCTGCTATCGGAAATTTTCTAACACATCAGGATTTTATAAAATTTTTCGAATTTAATTTTTTCATACTACGTGATGAAATGCTAATTGTAATTTACATTTTGTGGTTAAATAAAAATGAAATGAATGACTATGTAGGTTAAATCCTTTATTTGGAGGCATTTTGCTATAAAAAGTAACTATTAAAACATTCAGCACTGTCATTAAAAAAAAACTGCATCTTGTTTTGAAAAATAACATAATACTAACATTATGGGCTTTTCTGTAACAGTTTCGTGCTCGTATTAGTTCATAGTTTGTGTTAAGTAATCAAGAAAACATTTTTACTGATAAATATTATGTTTTGTTTGTATCTCAAACGCTCAAGTTTTGTAAAATATTTCACTTTTGTCTTTACGTAACTGCCCTGTACCTAATAAATGTAACGTGATTGAGAAAGTATGATTATTCCATTAAATTCAGCACCCAAAATTAGTTAAATGCGCCCATTTACGAGCCAGATACAGAAGAAAATTTAAGATTTGTTGACTAGTGTTATTAGAACCACTTACACAACCCTTTAGAGAAATATGTAAACAACTCTTACTTACGATTTTTCTCTTAAGAAATTAGATTTATCCAATATTTATTTATTTCAAGCCATCAATAGATAAGACTTTTCCAGAAATTGATTCGTGGCACGTAGGATAACATTAACATAACTGTCGACTTTGTGATTTTATAGTTCCAGTCAAATAAACATATTTTCAACCAAAAAATGTATTTAATAAAACGTTTCTATATGGTAGTTATTTGATTTAGTTTAAGCGAAATTTCTCTTTGAAAATTATGTTTGACTTGAGGAAAAATGGAAATTTTGCAATTCTGCACTTAGGTAGCTAATCCTATCAGCTTTTATATATCTTTATACTTTTATTTTTTCAATCTATGCATTTTACAATATTGGGTATATATTTTTATATTGTATGATAATTATTGGTTCATTTATGTTTTATGAATTTTCCTATGATTTAATAGTTATTTGCAAAAAGTTTCATTATATATAGGCATATATTATCTAGTTTAAATGGCATAGTATTATACAATGATAATAAAAGTTCCTTAAATAATGAAAACAAAAATCTGTAAAAGATGGAAATTCAGAAACACTTTTTAAAATTATAATCAGACTTCTTTTAAGGATATTAATTAAAGGATCAACATTTCAGGTCATTTCGTGTACTATAATCAGTTATTAAAATATGTTAAAATTATAATAAGACTTTTTTTAAAGATATTAATTGATTGAAGGATCAACATTTCAGGTCATTTAGTGTACAATAATCATTGATTAAAAAGTGTTAAAATTTCATGAAAATCCAGTTAATAATTTTTCAAAATCGTGCGCATAACCGGAAAAGCAATCGTTCTGAATAATGTACCTTTTAAAAATCAATATTTTCTTAATGTTGTATATGGTAATAAGTTCTGTTTTGACGATAAGTTTTGTTCTAATGCAAATTTTTGAATGTCGTTCTGTTTAAAATATTAAAAATTACCTACATTTCAAAATGAGTTAACAAGAAAATTATTTATTTTGGTATATCTAAATGTACATTACACCTTAAATTTTTAATTTATTTTCAGCATAATTAGGCAAATCTATCTTTTATACTGTTTAAAAGTTTATTTAGCAGTTGCTTTTACAATAATACAGTCTTCATAATATCTCGCTAATCGCTAATTTTCACTTATTCAAACGTAAGCATTGAATATTTACTTAAAAAAAAATAACTGTAACGCACTTTTTACTCATTTGTAAAGGATATGTAGACTTTTAGATTAAAAGTAAATAAGTGAGGATTTGATCTCGCTTTTGTTTGAAGAAGCACCACACGTTAGAAAGTGCAGACGTTGAAAATGATGCAAGTCAGGCGATGCTAAAGTCAGATGAAGCAATGGCTAGTTGTGTCTGTTGAACCAGTAGTTCAATTTTTTACTCGCGAATATGTGTTGAACTGACTTTCGATATGCTTTATATTGGATTATAAATGTTTGGTTGGGTATTGTGGTGCTACGGCCCGTTTTTGCTTACAACGGTTAAACAGAACCGGATAAATAGAGTGGGTTCCAATCCACTACAAACGTCAAAACTAGAATCTGGGCTCGAACCCAGTGTCTCTCAACTACCTGGATTCCATTGGAAAGAAGGTAACAAATACTTGATCATGCTTTATTATTTCAGCTTAATATCGTCAATTTGTAAACTAATGTAAATTCCAAAGAATTCGGAATTAGAATGTAACATTTTAATAAGTTTTTTTTTTCTAAAGTCTTTAACCCTTTAAGCCCCGACGGTACTTTAGAAAACAATTTAAATAACTTGTTATAAAATTCATTTAATACATCGATTAGTAATAATACAGTTTAGAATGAGTTACAGATACTTTATCTTCTTCCAAAAGCATTATTGGTTGAACAAAACAAAAATCTTTTTAAAAGGATGATTTCTTTTTCATTTGCATCTCTTCAGCTTTCTTGACGTTGAAAGATTGTAGGGGAAAAGTTTCAGTTCGGAATTATTCCCATATTTCTACTATAAGAGCATTACATTTGTACATTTCCTAATTCTATAACGTACTAAAAAAAATTTAAAATAAAAGATTTGAGTGAAGTTATAAATATTGCACAAAATCCCTATAAATACAAATTTAATTAATTTTAATTTGCAGAATCGTTCTTAAATTTTTTAAATGATTTTCTAAATCTTCTAATGTAGTTTCAAAAATTTACAAAAAATGTGCTTTAGATGGTAAAATTTTCGTGAAATCATAATTTTGGACATAAAGGGATTTATATAAAATCCTTTGTTTACGAAATGTTATCTTTATTCTATTTGATTGACGAAGGCATTACGACCCTATTTTAGTAACTCAAAGACACTTGCAAGTTAATATTAAACCAATGTTAGCGCTCTTTTCAATTTTCTCGTTTGCATTTCAATATTTTTTTCCCTCATAGGAATATCTGAGATAGATAGCTGACCGGGTACTTTCGTACATTTTTATTTTAGTCGCAGTATTTTTTTTTTTTTTTCGGGAACACTTTGAATTTCAGAACCGGTACTAAAACTGAATGTACCTCCCCCCACCTCCTTAAAAAAACTTTCGTACATTTTTATTTTAGTCGCAGTATTTTTTTTTTTTTTTCGGGAACACTTTGAATTTCAGAACCGGTACTAAAACTGAATGTACCTCCCCCCACCTCCTTAAAAAAACCCTCTACCCAAGATTTAAAAAAAAAAAAAGTGTAATGGTACCCGGTCAGCATCTATCTTAGATAAAGGCTCGTTTACACGGAGCTAGTTTACTAGCTACAAGCCGGCGAGAAAAGTAGCGAGCGAGTCAGCTAGCGAGATAGTGATCGTTTACACACGAACTTGTTTACTCGCTCAGTAGCCAACTCGCTATTGCGTCACTTGCTGCGCTCTAAAGCTTTCTTTTATGTTTTTTTCTGAAAACAGTGTTTGTTTTTATATTAAGTGCCGAGTTTTCCTGTCTGTTTTTTTTTTTTTTTTTTTTTTTTTAATGTGTGTGTGTGTCTGTAGAAAATTGAAGTGGAACGCAAATGATATTGCCGAGTTTTTAAATGTATACCAAGAGTACCCTGTGTTATGGAAAATAAAACACACATATTACTGCAATACGAAATTAAAAGATGAAATTTGAATTTTATATTATAATGATCATTTATGAAATTTCATTAATTTTTAAAGTTTTAAGACCCGTGTCCATTATTGTAACGTTTAATTAGTCTATTTTCAGTAATGGATATCCCATGTAATCGTTGCTAAAAATGCAGTTTCACTGATGTTTAATAGGAACACCAAAATTTTATAAATAGTGCTGCTTTTAATTAATTTCATGTGGTTAATAAAATTTTCAATATTTTAATCACATAATATTTTTATAACTCTGCCCTGTTTAGTTTATCTGTCAATCAATGAAATAAACCAGGAAGCAAAGCATATTGTTTAAGGGCATATGAAAAGAGAGCCTCATAGGGTTCGACCCCTCCCCATTTACATAAAAACAATTACCGTAATTTCGCGCCTATCTGCCGCACCTCGGATAACTCAATTTCCTACCAGAGTTTATTTTAAATAAAATGTGACTTGATTCTGCTTGCCACTTATTTGACTTCTTTTTTTCAATAAAATTTCCGGTCTGAAAAGACTTAAAGCCGTGGCGGATACGCGGGAAATTACGCTAAACTATTATTTTTAACACAATCAAACTGATTGGTAAAGCTATCATACGAATTGAATATTTCCAACTGAGCGAAAAAATGCCCAGGTCGGGAATCGAACACAGATCCTTGGCTTGCAGATATGCTCACCGGTTGTCGGCCCAGTTAGCTTAAACGGAAGAGCATTAGCCCTGTAAGCCAATGATCTGTGCTCGATTCCCGGCTTGGGCATTTTTTCGCTCAGTTAGAAATGTTAAATTCGTAAAAAAAAAAAAAAAAAAACTATTAAGTTACTGAAGTTGTTAAAAATCTATTATTTTCTGTCTTAAACATTTACTTATTCATCTCTCACAAAAAATGATTGTAATATTAATGAAATCTATGGTAGTAATTGAACTAGTAAATCTGCAGATCAGTGGCCTCAAACGCCATCATAGTTCTGCAGTTTTATTTTGAAATTATTTTATTTAGTATTTAAAACATTCAACCCTCAGTATCATTCCTACCATATTTGTAATACTAATTACTAAGAGTACTTTCAGGTAGTTTAACTGTGGAAAATATACTAATCTATGCCCTAATACTCCAAAACTTTTTTTTTCTATTATTGCCCTCTAAACCCAGGACAGTCTCAATAATTTGATAACTGCAATTCCCCGACATTAGTATTTTCAACTATCTAAGATAATTGAAATATTCACCTTGTGATAATTACGGTAGTTATTTCAAACAGTGAATAATTCTCAAAAATATTTTAATTATTGGTATCCTAATTGTTAAGTTTGTTCGAAAAATCTATTTTGTTTCATTCACGCCGAAACGAACTACTTCAGTCGACATTGTTTACCTATACAGAACCACGAATCACCGAATACTCGCAGCGATTTCACTAGCAACAGTGTTTACACACAGCGAGTTTACTAGCCAGATAGCTAACACGCCAGCGAGTAGCGAGAAAAGTAGCCAAGCTTTCAACTTTTTTCGCACTCGCTGAGCTGCCAGATAGTTTGCTAGCCAACGTGTTTACACGGGGCGAGTTTATTAGCAGCTAGTGAATTCGCCGGCTTGTAGCTAGTAAACTCGCTCCGTGTAAACGACGCTTTAGCATCCTCCCCCACCAAATATATATATATATATATATATATATATATATATATATATATATTAAAATACAAATAAAATACAAACGACAAATTTGAAAAGAACGGTATCATTGGTTTAACATTAGTTTGCGAGTGACTTCATGTTGTTAGCGTAGGGTCTTAATGCAAAGCACCAATCTTTTTAATCCTTAACTGCTGTTAGCAGTCTCACAGACCTCTGCTTTTTTTCCCCCTGTTCACAGTTTAACTTGTAATTTTGAGGCCTTTGTACTTTAAAAACCTAGCTTTGTTTTAAATTATAGCAAATAAATAAAGATTTTAAAATTTATATTGGATCAACTTGCAACCGTTCTCTGAATTATATCTTGCTATAATATATTTCCATCGATAGCCACTGATAAACAAAAATTGACTTTTTATTTTTTCCTTAAATTTAAAGCTAATATTCCAATTATATACACTCTTGAGTAAATAAAAATGATACTAAAAATTTTTAATTGGTTCTTATATTTTTTTTTAAAACGAAGGATATGTATTTATAGGTTATTACGATATATCATAATTTAGGAGATCGTACAATAATGCATAATAATAATACATAAATATTAAATTTACCAGCACTATTCTTGTACACTGTTTATATACATTTTACACATATTTTACACACATTTTATGCAGCTGTACCTACACAATTTGAGTGTATGAACTTTGGGTACATTAGTGCCTATTTTTACCGACTGAAAAGAAGGGTTATGTGCTTCACGCGTATCTGTGTATGTGGATTTCTTTATACCCTCGAAACATCCCAACGGCTGGATGGATTTTAATGAATGAGGTCTCTATCGATTCGTCTTAACCGTCCGATGGTTATAGGATAGGTTTTGTTTTTATAAATTCTAAATGGCGGCCGTAAAATACAAAATGGCGCTAGGGACGAAAAAAAATGTACGCACCCTATTGAGTGGCATATCATTGGATAGGTCTTTCAAAATGAAGACCATGTCTCATTGACTATTTTACAGTCAGAAGCTCCGTTTAAATATTATACAACCTGGAAGTTGTGTATGTATTGTGGATCTCTAGCTTTACTGCAACTCTAACCATCATAGACATCTATAGACCTCATCAAAATAGTGTTTATATTTAGGAACTAACAATTAAACACAACTTAAAAGTCATCAATATAAATAAATAAAAAAAAATAGGTAAGTAATATAAACAAGTAATATAAAAAAAAAATATTTTAAGTCAATTCCTACTTGGGTCAATAAGAATTTTTTTTTCTCCCATTCTTCTTTCCGCTTGAGTGGCGCTTAAAACGCCTTGATCAAGAAGAGGGCTCTTTCGGTCTTAAAATACCTTGATCAAGAAGAGGGCTCTCTCGATTATTGAAAATTAATTAATTTAATTTAATTAATGGATTAATATTTGAAGAAAAACTGGATTATCATCAAGTGTCATCCACAACAAGTTAAAAAAAATTATTTGAGCTTAATTTGATAAATAATAAATATTTTATTAACGATTGAAAATTTGAACAAGATATACATAGCGAGAGTGTGAACTAATAGGTAGAATTGAAAAAATATAGTTTCACATTGATGAGAAATAATTAGTTCGCTTTTTACGCATTCGGGTTTTTTGATTTTTTAAATTTAATTGTTTATTGCGTTTATATGTTCAGTATCGTCTCTCTTGATGAAAAACAGTAATCGGCAAGCATTGCTACATTCCATTGCGATCGGATCACAATGTCTGACGAAACACTTGGTGCCTAGATGTATTATAAGTAGCAGATATTTGTTCACTTTCGGGGTCATTAGATTGTAGAAACAAAGTACTTTAAAAGGAAATAAAATAACATAATGAGCATAATGAGATATATTTAAACACAGATATCTCAGAAACAGAAACCAACTTCACCTTTTTGTGAATATTTCGTAAATTCCCAAGGGTATGGTTACTTAAATCTGTTAAAAGTTTCTAAGAAAAAATTTCCTGTTTATCAGTGTAGTCTTTGCAGTATCTTCCTGACGTTTCAGGATATTGGAATAAAAATATTTGCGCAAAAAATTTAACAACGTACCAACTTTATTTTTTAAATTATGCCTCATAATTTTAAATTATATATGATTATTTTTTTAGTAATAATGTTGAAGATGACTAATTTTTTGTTTTCAGTTTTATGGACAATTATCCTGATAGTCATCATTGCAGTGCCCATCGTGATGATTGTTATTGGTGAGTAAAATCTCCCCTTTTTTTCAATTAAATGATTTTTGAAAATATAATTTCTTGCAACCTAATCCTTTGTGATAAGAATGCAGTAAATTAGTAAACTAGAATAAGAATTAGGTGTCGCCTTCGGTGAAATGAAAAAAAAAAAAAAAAGATGTGTATATATATGTATATATATAAGGTGGTTAGTTGGGGTAACTGGACCCACGAGGTAACTGGGCCATAGGCTATTTTATAAAAAAAACTGTTGATGTTTTTTAAGTTTTAGCTTTTGTGAACAATGCACCTTAATCTCTACTTCCTAAAACAACGTGTGTCAACTCAATCATAACTCTCACTTTGCTGTGATAGGTTGTCAAAAATTTACGTTTCTTTTTTTAAAAACAACGTCAATATGGTTGAACTTCCTCGGCTTTTTATTAAAATACTGTAATTACTTTTATTTAACAATTTTTTTTTAAGATTAGGCATATAACTACATTAATATTATTAGGTATCTATACGTATTTACTTCATGTTTCAAATGTAAGCCCGGTGTCCCAGTTACCCCATAAATTTTTCAAGAATGGGGTAACTGGACCATGCTACCCCAGTTACCCCAATAGTTATAAATAATTTTTTTGAGTTTCTCTTACTACAGGAAATAAATTTGTCCATTGTTTTTTGCTCACAATAAAGAAAATTATCGAATACCTTATTAAAATTACGTAATAAAATTAAAAAAATAATACTGGTGTCATTAAATTATTTCAACATTTTACGAATGCAAGTACCTTGCCCCTGAAAGCGAGATAGCCAAACCTTGAAATTGTACGATACTACAAGGGTCGCATTCTATAGGGAAACTTTTATTGTTCCTACCACTATTTTGAAAATAATATCTTCATAACGCCTTTCTTTAGAATATGTTAAATAAAATGATCATGAAGGTAACTCATTAAGGGTTCTGGTAGGAATAATAAAAATTTCCTCATATAATGCGACTCCTGGATATATATAAAGGTACAGTCGTGGGAAAAAAAAAGTAAACACCCCCTTCTAACTCCTCAACAAATTATCGTATAAGAAAGTTACTGGTACCGAACAGTTGGAAATAAAGTCTACTTTTAAATGATGTATATAAAATTTGCTTAGGGGGCATCTACATATTAAAACGAGCCATAAATTTGTTTTTTTCAATAGCAGTACACAATTCTGACAGCATAAATGAACTCTTCACCCTTCAATTAGTCCAAAAACAAATTTTTATGCAATTCGCACCATAAGTTTCCGAGAAATTAATTATTTTAAAACGAGCGTATTTTAAGGGCTGTATCCAAATTGAAGTTCGCTATTTGATTGTTAACCGAGAGAGCCCCCTTCTTGATCAAGACACCTTAAGCAGTCAATTAAGCCTGTTAGATTACAGGATAGAATAAGAAATTTCAAAATATTTAGTCACTTCTATCATAGACGGCCCCTTAAACCATCATTTTCCCGTTTTTTGAGTATAATTTGAAAACTACTTGGAAGAAAAATGTGAAATTTTGGATTTCCATAAAGCAGGACTTAGTAAATCTGAATCTATCAAAAAAATTGTAGGTTGCAATTCATAATTTTTTTAAATATTAATTTCCTGATTCATATCAGAAAATTATAAAAAATGCAAATTCAACGTATTTATGTTTGGGTATATTACAGTACAGGACCCATTATCCGGAATTCCGAAATCCGGAAGGACCCAAAATCCGGAAAAAAAAAATTGAAAATTTTCTATAAATTTGTAAATTTTTACTAAAATTTTGCAATTTCTGAAATATGTCGAAAATTTTACAGATTCCTAATTTTCTTTTTGGTCTATTGTGTTGCAATGTGTAACCACTAAAATATGTTACATCAGTGATGAGAGAACACGGTCGAAATTTAAAAGAGGTGAAAATGCGCGCAAAGAGTTCTAAAAAACGTTCTAAATAGCGATTTCTACGCAATCTCAGAAAGTACCCAACCGATTTCAAAAGTAATGGTTGGAAACTGATGATGACAGCCCTTGCTCCAATATAGGATCTACTTCATGTCGGCGTCACTACCACCTTGCGGTTGTATTTTAAAAAACGTTCTAAATTGGGATTTTTGTGATACTGAAGGGGCTAGCAACTTGAAATTTAAACAGGGTGAAAATAAACGAAAAGCGTTCTGAAAACTTTCTAAATAGTGATTTCTATGCAATCTCAGGAAATATAAACCGATTTCAAAAGTAATGGTTTCAAATTGATGGTGACGGTCGTCGCTCCAACATAGCCAATATTTTACGATGTTGTCACTACCACCTGGGGGTTACAGGAACAAAAAATGTTCTAAATTGCGTTTTTGTGTTAAAGAGGGGATCTAACATTTTAAATTTGGAATGGTAATTACTTCAAACATGCAAATGCTTTCTAAGGATTGTCGAAAGATAATTCCAAATTTAAAAGGATTATGTGAGCGAAAAGCGTTCTAAATTACGATTTATATGCAATCGTATGAAATACGAAACCGATTTCAAACATAATGATTGCAAATTGATGGTGATAGAACCTGCTCAAACATAAGCTATATCTTATGTCGGTGCCACAACCCCTAGAGGGTTGCAGGAGCAAAAAACTTTCAAAATTGCGATTTCTGCGGTACTGAAGATGCTAGAAACTTTAAATATATCACGGTAGTTACTTATAAAATATAAATGACCTCTAAGAAAAGTTGAAAATAAATTCGAAATTAAAAAGGCGTGAAGCGAAGGGAAGGAGCGAAAAGCATTCTAAAATAGTCTTAAATTACGATTTCTATGGAATCGCAGGAAATAACAAACCGATTGCAGAAGTTTTTGGTTGCGAATCAACAGTGAGTCCCTGATCCTATACGAGCTATATTTTATGCCGGTGTCACTACCACCTGGTTGGCAGGAACAACAAGAAAGCCTTTAAAAACATCTAAATTCCGTTTTCTATAGAATATTAGGAAATACCAAACGATTTCAAGGTAATGTTGACAAATTAATGGTGATCTATGTTTCAACATTTTTCGAGACATTCTATTTCAATTCTATTCTAGACATTTTATTTCTGTTTCGGCATTTTATGTTAGTGCCACTAACACCAGAGAGGTGGTAGACTGTTAAACAAGAAGCTTGAAATTTTACATGATGGTTAATCTTAAGATGTGAATGTGTAAGATGGTTTCTAAAAAATTCAAAACTTCAAATGAATACTGAAATGAGCATAGAAGTCTCAAAATACTTTCTTAGTTATCATTTATTTGGAATTAGTTTTAGTTCTTATTAATTAAAATCTCATTTCTGTCTATTGCACTTTTACAATAAAGTTTATCCAAACTGTGGCTTAATTTTTAATTTTTGAATTATTCCAAAAAGTGTTCTTCTAATAAAAAAATAGTTATGCAAATATCACTTGGCATATTTCAACTATTACGCGAGCAAAGCCGCGGGGTTTGCTAGTATATAGATATAGTACAAAACATATTTCAGTTTTAAGACTTGAAACACACGCTTTTATTTTATATAAATGACGTCATTCGCATCTGCTGAAGAATTCCTCATTTGCAATCCAGTATTAAACAACATCTACAGTAAAGTACACATAGGACGTCACTATCGTTGAATAATACACAAATCCAAAGAAAAAAAGATATATCGTCATTCAAGAAACTCTACAAAAAAAGTCGGCTATTTAATGATTCATATGATTTCATTTGTTTGTAATATTAATATAGATACTTAAAACTAAATTTACTTTAGAATAGCTCCATATTTTATTAGAAATCATTCATTTATATTTTTTCAAAATATGACGTATTTTAAGTACATTTTTTTCAGTTTCTGTGGGAAAATGGCAACAAAAAGATATAGTAATCTATTATTTTCCAATTATTTTTCCTTTACTTTCTACAGAAATGGAGTAGGGGAAAGTAGGGAATGGCGCTCACTTAAGGGAAAACATGAATAGCTAGTCAAATTTAGACAAAAAAAATCAATATTTTATTAACGAAGTATAACTCCAAAGGATAAGGAACAGTTTGCAATCAACTAATTTGCATAAAAGTTTTAGGATTTTTTTTATCTTTTTATTTAAATAACCATCGATTGAGCGGTAATGCCCGACATGGTACGGTAATTGCGCTCAGAGCTTGAATACAACATTTAAGTAAGACAAAAGTCACATATGTCGTTGTGTGGGCTGTTCACACCACAGCAGACTTTTGTGACCACTTTACACATATTGTGGTAGACATATAGTGGGCTAATTTTTATTTTACATTTAGGTTTTTCGATTTTCACCACTTTTTTGAAATCGTAAAATTCTCCTTGTTTAATGACATATTAAGGAGAAAACAGGGGAATTTTACCATTTCAAAAAAGTGGCGTCAGTCAACAAATTTCAATTAAAAAAAAGTTGCCCACTGGCAACACTTCTTCTGGAATTCCACGCGAGCGCCATCACCCGTTATCGCCATGTTGGATTTTAATGCATTATAATTGGCGTAACAACACACTACAAAAATAAATAAAAGCATGAAAGTACACCTAAATGTATATATTTTGTAGACATAATAAATAAATTGATATTTGAAAATAAAAGTGTACACTTACCTTCAAGTTAGATGTTGTAGAATTTTATAATAAAACAACTTCAAACTAATAACGTGAGGACACAAAAATACTTTCCTCCCGACGGGCACTAAATCCATACTGGGAACTTAGGATGAAGTTTGCTAGGTGCCGATACCGATCGCACGATTTCAATTCTATTCTGTTTAGAGATATTTGGTGAGCGGAATTGCCCTTCTGAGCGTCATTACCCTACTTCCCCCTACTCGAGTTGCCAAAATTACACAAATGACGCTAAAAATTACAAAAAAATTAATATCTCAAAAATTAATGGAGATGCAGTTTTCAAACAAATTGCATTTAAAAGTACATTTTTTCCCAATACGACGGTATAAAAATTGCAGATGTGTGATGCTTAGAAGTTTTAAAAAATGCAATAGGGTATTTAACAGTACAATGATACATCTGTTTTGTTTTAAGGTTGCCTTATACGAAACGTTATTTTTTGGAGACGACACTTTATTTGCTGGGAGAAAGAAATAGCAAATCGGCGGCTATAAACATCGAATATCTTGTAGAAAATAGTTAACTTTCTCTTTTTGTACTGTTTACTCTCAAATACGTTAAACAAAGTAAAATGATATTTTTCCATTGGCGAGAAAAGCGAATTTGCCAACATATTTTTAGAAACCTGTTCCCTGTTTTATATACACAGACAATTTTTTTCAATATATATATATATATATATAAATTATATATATAAATTCCTATATAAACAAGCATAAAGTTTCATTAGATTTGTTTTCATAGTTGTTTATATCATTTGGCAACAAATAGAACTTTCGGAAGCCCGAAAGTACGGTAATCTTAAAAAACCAAGGTCCCTGTACTGGAAAAGTACCGAAAAGGGTTCTCTCAAAATCTAATTATTGTCAAATAAACTTTTTCTCTAAGGAAAAATGCAAAATGATTGAATGATTTTGTGAAAAATATTTATTAACTGTAGCATTACATGCTGTACAGACTATGTATATAAATAAATATTATTAATACTTATTCAAAAAGAAAAAAAAATCTACTAATAAATTTCCCCTTCACATGATTTAAAATTTCCCGAGAGTAACGCCAAGTTTATAAAGTATTAAAGGACCTCAAAATATTTTAAAAACCATAGCGGTTGTAACGAAACTCAATATCGCTCGCCGGCAAGAAAAGTGACACATCTCTACAAAAGTAAATTTCACAGGAGAGGCAAAAAAAAAAAAAAAAAAAAAAAAAATTACATGATTTTATTGTAACATGAAATTATAGCATTTATGAATGAAAACGTGCATAAAGACATAAAACACTTAAAAATGGAGACGTAGGTTTGGAGGATTGGGTAATTTTACCTCCCACACAATCCACTCCACTTCTGTGGTCACAAATGGACATATAGCGTAATAAAGTGATTTTCCAGATAATTGCACCTATGAAACTGTTTGTGTAGCAAAACGCACCTATGACAGACCTATTGTGGAATAAAACGCAAAATGAATTTTTGCGAGATGTGTCACTTTTCTTGCGGGGGAGCAATATACTCACTGTATCGTATATCAATATCGCATAGACGTATTTAGCAAGCAATTAATTTACAATTCATTTTCATAGAGAGATATTAAGAATTGAACTGTTCAGAAAGAATTGTCTAAGTTTATATTTATATCGTAAAGTTATAATACGTCTTTTTTAATTTGAGACATTTTATGAGACATAGACATTATATGACGACTTCTCATTATAAAATGAATTTAAAAAAAAATTATATGTAACCTTTTATTCGCCTGAGATATCCACAGCAAGTTTATATCAAAGCAAATAATGTCTCAATTGAAAGTATTGTATGGGTATTCTCAAATAAAAAGAGATTTTATGCCTTTGGTTAAAAAAAATGTGAATTAGTCAAATCAACTACAATTTTTTTTTTTTTTTTTTAAACATTTCTGTTTAAGAGCTGCATTCTGTAACACTTTAGTCCAAACAACAACAACAAAAAAATCAAACATTTATATATATTTATTTAAAATTTATTCCTAGCATTTAATGCCATTACCATTTATAGTAATGTCAGGACACCAGAATGGATGATTTGAATTTCACTATCTTTTCTTTTTTTTCTATGGGTGGAATGCGAATGCAATGTGCTTTGTGAAGTTAAGAAAAAATTTAGGAAAGATAATAAAAGACTGAAATTTAATTAATTTAAACTAATTTAAAAAAATGCACAAATTAACAATGAAACTCTTCAGTAGATACTGTTCACGTGGAATGTTATTTCTGCATTCGAGTATTTCCTTAAAGAAAAACAATTTTCTGCATCTGTAAAGCTCCCTTGATTTTCTTAAGATTCCCAAAAGATAAAACATAGTTTTTACGGGTAAAAATTTTATGTTTGTTTATCCTTTACTGTAATAGTAATTGATATGATGGTATTGGTATAAAAGTATTATTTTTCCCTGCTCCGTACAGGTTCCGAATATTTCCACGAGTGCCCAATTCAAAAGATGATCCCCATAAGCCTACTTGTTGCTGGTTGTGTGCTGATGTTGAGCAACGTACTCAACTTCGTCGACAGATTTAGAAGATTTTCAGACTCCAGTATGCCCAAGAAGCACACAGTCATTGGATGGATAAATGTGTTTATCAATCTTTTCTTGCTTGCATGGTTCGTTGCCAGTAAGTATAATTAGAATTACGCTATTTTTATGCAAATAAAATGAAGAGCGTGATTTATGTATACATTAATTTTATTTCAAAAACCAAATCATCGAATGAAATTTGGCAAATAAGGTGGTGTAAAATTCGTCAGAATATTGCAGATGTCATAAAGTATAAGAAATTTGATCCAATATGTATATGTTTTTTAAGTTACCCACTGCATTTGTTTCAAGCAAATAGTGTCTTACTGTCCAATATAAAATTCAATAAGAATTAGAGCTAAAGGATTCAATGTCGGATAAAACCGAGCATAAGAGGGAGGCTGATCGGAATTCATAAGCCCATTTCCACAAAGTCAAGTGGGTGAAACAGACAGGCCAGTTTGGTGCAAGTGGGCACACAAATAGCCATGACTCGTTAACTTTCCAAATAAAGCCACTCCTTCAGCTCTAGGTAAATCCGGAGGGAGGTGACCATTACTGATTAATAAGTAAAACTATTTCTTCCCAGCCGCATTGTTACAATCCATAATGCTCGCCAAAAGACAATTTCCCTTTTTATTATTTATTTCTGCAATGCGAAGTGGAATCAAAGTATCAGGCTATCGGGCTAGGGGAGAAGGGAGACAAGTTTAGACAATTTGTTTGCTTGCTTATTTTCAGGAATGCTAGTTAGGGATCCACTAAAACACAATCCGCTATGTTCTTTGATAACATGTTGGGAATTAATCCACGGGGAATGTCTAAGGCTGCTTAAAATGTATATTGTGGCCTATGAATTCAGAAAGAGAGTAAACTTTTGTGCAGGACTTTGATAATTTGTATCCAATGTGGTAAATATTAGACTTCAAAATCTTATACAAAAAAAGTATTTTTGAAAAATTTTATTGAGTGGTTTACAATTTGTGTACTTTAAGGCGAAATGACGATATGATTATAAGCCCTATCTACGCGGGAGAGAGTGTTATAAAGACTCCTTCGTATTACGAAACTGACGTTACACACAGAGACTATCAGCTAAAGAAAATATAAAAATATTAAAATGTATTTTACATAAAACCACGAACTATATACTGTAAAGTCAGCACGGGACTGTAAAAACAATAAGAAAAAGTTCAACGCCATAATTTTCTTAACATACACAATTATGTTTTACACTATTTACAATTTCATCAGCCGACGAGACCAAAAAGTGCGTAGCCACCAAGGACAAAGCTAAAAAAAAATTGATACAGCAATAAAAACATCAAAGAATTTTCAAAAATTATACTAATGTGTAAAAAATATTGATTTAATTATGAGAATTAAAGAAAAAAATGTCCCCCAAAAAAGCAGAAAAAATCCAAAAAGAGACAAGCCTACCCCTTCCCCTCCTCCGTCCCTCAAAAGAAATTCATGTGGGGGGAGGGGAGATTTTCATTGTAAAGTACACAAAAATGAAAAATCTGAAATCTTCCAGAAATTCTAATTTGAAATATACCCGAATTAACTGAGTTTTTAATTTCCAGTGTAAATGGGAGCAATTTGGGATTTGTGCATATTTTTTCATATAAACATGCTTTCTTTTTATGATTGTAATTATTATTATTTTAAATTTTCAGTGTGCTACTGGGTCTACACTGCGAAACCTCAGTTTAATGTGAGTGCTGACGACTATTGTAATCCCCATCTGTACGGTTTTGTCTATTGGCTTCTCAACTTTATCTTCATTTTCTTTGCCACCATGGTAGTTGTGTGTGGACTAATGATGGGCATCGCCCTGTGTATTTGGTAATAATGAAGAAGGAACTTTTCGTGTTTTTAAAAAAGCAACAAATCATTGTAAAAATTATTTTATCGTTATGTCATTGTTTAATCGTCCAAGAAATTTCGAAACACTTTTAATTTCCATATATTTCTACTGAATCAAGTTTTGATTATTTTTATTTGAATGATTATTTTATTATACTGAACCACGAAGAATGAATTAAAAAAAAAGGTGTAAAAATAGTATTACCGAATGATGCAGAAAGAATAATGAATAGTATTTTTAAATTGATTAAATCATGAAAAAGTAATTAATTTAAAAAACTCAACAAATCATTGTAAAAATAATTTTGTTGAACCATGGCAAAAAAAGATATAATTCAATCTAAACATCAATTTTCATGGTAAAAGTCATTGTTTATCGAATTATTAAGAAAGAATAATTGTTGAATAAAAAGGCAGACAATTCACTGCAAAAATAACTTTATCAAAGAAATGTATAAGAAATTTTTGTTAAATATTTTTCTTCTCAAATTCGTTAATTTTTTATTAAATTGTCATGATAATTAGTTATTTAGACATTTTAATGTTCGCTGTGTCATAAGCATTCCTACTTAAAAAAAAAAAAATTCAAATACAGTTTAATATAATTTTTACGATTATTCTAAAAAATACTTTTCTTACAACACGGAGTCAAAAAATGACCAACATACGTGGCCTACAAGAAGTCCATATCTTTTTAGATAACTTTGTTATTGGAATTTTAGATTTTCGTGAAAATTTATAAAATATTAATATTTTATAAAACAATTTAACAAAAAATAAATGCACATTTGCAAGTAAAAATATAAAAAAAAAGTTAAGTTTTTCTTTTCTTCTTTTCTAAACCAGTTGTGGAGAATTTCTTGCATTGCTTTCCAGTCATGCAAGTAACTCTAACAAATGAGCTGATCACTTATCACCAGTTTTACGTTCAATTTTTAGAATACAACCGTTAATCGAATTATGACTTACCTTTGCAATATAGAAAAAATAAAATTTGTTTGAAATGGAAACATAGAACTTGCTTTGCCTTTCGTTCTTAAACGGATATGTACTTTTTTCTTTCTTTGAAAAAACAAAACATTAACAAAAATAAGCATTTGGCAGCTGTTTTGTTAAAGTTTTGGAATTGTGTAAGCAGTCTTTTACTGTAAAACAAGTTAACTGTAACCATTTCCGCCCCTTTTTTTTTAATGGAGTGAGGCGTTCATTTTTTTTATTTAATTTTTAACTTTTTTTACTTAAAAACAATTTTAATTTGTTTAGAAAGACTATTTTTACACAAATTTACCATAGAATTTTTTTAAGTTTCTGTGTAGTCAACTAAAATTTTAATAATAATAAAAAAAGAAACAATTTTTGTGTGCTTCAAAATAATCTGAAAAGTGTTTGAAATCATAAGATACACTATTCGATGCAAATATATCTTTAATTAAATATTTTAGGTAAGATATTATATTTAAAATTCTATATGTTTTAAACATTTATATGTATATTTTATTTTAAATGATATTTGTAGTTTTTATTATTTTTTGAATGTTCGATGTAAATATTTTTATATTGCTAGCAGCTGTTCATATTATTTACTATCTATGTAACCAAAAATTATACAAATTACATAAAATAGAATCTAATGAAACTTTCAATTGTCATTATAAATACGTGTATAAAATGAAAAATTTTAAATATTTGTGCTGTATTTATTCACATTTTAAAATAAAGTTTTATATTTTTATTAAGTTTATATTTTATTTCTTTATCATAATTTATTTAATACCATTAGGGAACAATTAGCCCGTACCTTCCAGGAAAAGTTACCTTCCCTATTTCTTTGTTTTTAAAAATTCAGATAATTTTACTTAATAACATGAAGGTAAAATGCGTGAACCCCGATTATAGAAGATTCAATTCCAATTTTCGTCGATACTGAATTTGAATGATGATGTCGCCAAATTATTCAGCAGCAGCAGAGTTATTTTCATTTATGACGATTTGTTTTTGGCCGCCAAATTATGAAAATTTATTTTTGATCGCCAAATAGTACCAAGTATCGCAAAGTTTTTGGTGAGATTTTGACGCTCCCGTATTTGACCACGGAAAAAAAAGATTTAGTTACCCCAGCTAAAATGTTTGGTTGGACTGACCAAACGTTGGTTCGACTGATCAAATGATTTTGCTCGTTCAATAAAATTTTATTGAACTAACAAAAGGATTTTGTCAGTCCAACAAAAAATATTTGGTGGGGGCAAAATTTGGTTGGCACAACTATATTTTTGTTGATTTAACAAAATCGTTCTTTCCGCTTATCGTTTTGAGCTTATGGGAGAAGCTACAATAGTTACAAAAATGAAAATAAATTTGTGCGAAACCACGTTTACTAGAGTTCATAAATGAAACCTGATTTCGGAAAAAAAGCAACCATCCTAGAATTTAAAACTGTTATATTTCAGTAATTTTTTAAGATAAAAAAGGTTTACAAAAATGCCGTGGAATCCTTGTATCAAGATTGAGCACTTAAATGAAAAAACTTTTTCGATTTCTAATTTTTTCTTCATCTGTTTGAATTTGAAATCTTTAAATAACTGCCATTTTGAAACAAGACGGTGGATGAAGCTGAACAACGAACTCTTTTGAGACCTTGGTAAGTCCTGTATATATGCTCAGTCATTTCCAAATCGATTGATAAATACAAGAATCATCGTATCACAAAAAATCATATTATATCCTTCTATATATATAAAAAAAGTTTTGATTTGGAAATGGACAAATGAAAATCTGCGTAGATATTCCCGGCAGATCGGCATCCAATTTGAATGTTTAAGCATGGCCTTTCTTCGTTAATATTAAAAAAAAACTGTTGCATACAAAAATATGAAAATCGATAGTGTTATAGAGAAATGTTTGATAAACACGCTGATGGAGACAGTTTTCAAATCGAAGAATTATTTTAAGAGATATTTAATGCCAAAGTTGGACAAAATCGTACCATTAAAAACGTTTTATAGGAGCAAAACTGTAGATAGGAATTTAATCATTTTTAGATCATTTATGCGCCAGAATTTCCCGGTGTGCAGACTGCATTTATTTTTTTAATTTGACCTATTTTTAGGGTTCCGTACTTAAAAAGTAAAAACGGAACCATTATAAGATCACTTCTGTGTCTGTCCGCCTGTCTGTCACAGCCATTTTACTCGTAAACTATGGAACGTAGAAAGTTAAAATTCGGGGAAGTAATAAAGACCATTAATCCATATATTTTCAGATTAATAAACATTCATAAATATATTTAGTAAAAAAGTAGAGGGGCTAATTATGGTACTTGAAAAAAAAAATATTTTCTTTGTGTGGGGTATCCTGTGAAAGCTTTTGTAACGCTGAACTCAAAAATACATTCCTTTTAATTTTAGGTATTATATTTTCAGATATTGTTGAAAATGTAGCGCAAAAATATGTCCCCCCCCCCCCCATCTAATTCCGAATCTACTGAAACTAAAATTATGAAAAATTTAGAAGTAGTAGACGTTAATATAAACCTTGCCGGAAAATTATAGCGATTACCCTACGTCACATAGTTTTTGAGTAATTAGCCTTCTTCTGTTATACACAAATTTCGATTTACGGGCATTCAGAAAAATTGTTGAGCATCGCTGAATATACCTATCGTTGCAGAAGAATAAAAGCATTGTTGATAATGATTTTCGAAAAAAATCATCGGTAATTAGCCGAGATATTAACCCTTAAAGGTACGGTCAGTTTGGACATACACAAGGACAGGGGCGGCGTACTCTGTGCCTAGTCAACAACTTTTAATGATATATATGTGTATTGTAATGTCCAGTAACAGTTTAAAGCAATAATAGTCAAATTGTTAAAAACATACTAATTTAAGGGGTCTCGGGACTCTAAAAAGTGGAAAAAATGAAAAAAAAGACCATTTTCAACATTTAATGTCTTAAAATGTGTATGATTTTAAAACACAATTTTAATTCGGATGAAACTTATAAGTATGTTCTTTCGTTTCATGTATTTAAAAAATTGCAAGATACAGAATTAGTATTTATAGGGGACTCGAAACTGTTAGACATTTGTCGAACAAAAAATTGGCATAACAGTTTACGCGCAGGATTACAAAATAAATATTGCAACTAGAATGAAAATTTTGGTGCTTACTTATACTTCAGATTGTAATAATTTCCCTGAACTTAAATTTGTATTTAAAACATTTTTATATTTTTAATGCAATATTGCATTTAGCTAATACAAAATTTTGAAAATTTCAACAGTAAAATTACCTAAAGAAATATTTTTTTTTTTTAACAATAAAAAGGAAATTTTTGGTTCAGTTTATACAGACTAACATGAAATATGTTTTGAAAATTTCATGAAAAAATGTTCAGAAGTTTTTGAGGTATCCTGCGCGTTATGCCCAAAAAACGCCTTTTGGAAAATAATGACTTTAAAGTTTCGGAAACGCCGCTTCAGCTATTGAGCGGGTATAATTCTAAAGCCAAAACTTCTGTTCTTATGGGAATTTCAAGGAAACAATTATATCAAAATATTCAGAAAAAATAGGAGTTTAACATCTAAAAAAATTAAAATTTCTTAAATTTTGAAGCTTTAAGAGTCCTGCAATCACTTAATCCTTTCCAGCACAGAGTAATTTTATTTATAAACTTATGAAATAATGAACTGACACCAGAATTTATAAACGAATTTATTAGAAAATGCGAACTTGCTTATTTTCACGTACTTGATAAAAGGAAAATTTTAATTAAATATTCTTGGTGCCGTTTGTCTGTTTTGTAATTAAAATTAGGTGTCCGTTTTTTAAGGGCATCGCCCTCGAAAGATTTAATTAGAATGAATCGCATAAGTACTGTGCGATTCGCGATAGTTTGCATTGATTGTATCTCTCAATACGCCTCGAGTGACTTTAAAAGTTAATTAAACACCTATCTGGAAAAACGCGGCACTGACCAAGGCGGCGTCGCAACTTTGAGACCTCAATTCGAAGCGCGCTTAGCACAATGCCAAATTGAAACTTTGAACAAAGGTTTTGTTTTAGCTACACTGTAGAAATAAAGGTTATTACTACGCTGAATTTAGTTTCATGAAATGTCAAATGAAGTCTAACTAGTAAATCTGCAGATCAGGAGCCTCAACGTCATCTTTGCAAGTCATTGTTTTTTAACACTCATTGCATAATATTCAACTTCCTACAAATCGCTTTTTAAAGATTTCAAATTACATAAATATTTATGAGCATACAAGATACTTCGTAAAGTTTCAGAAATTAAAAGTGTTAAACAAATGGTTGTACATTGATGTTCTGAAATTCTGATGAGCTACTTATTCTGGTAACTTTTTAAATCAAAAATTGCATTTCTTCAGGGGGGCTCTGCCCCCCTGAACCCCCCGTAGTCTATTTAAATTTACATTCGTAATTTTTTATTGATTGTGCGGATGGTTATAGTATATCTTAGATTTTTTACGCTGTGATTTATAAGGATAAGCATAATTTTTTTTTTATAAATTAATAAAATTTAAAATAAAATATTCATGTTAACCGTACACAGACAATAAATCTTGAAGGGACGCCAAAAATGTAACCCTAAAATCCGCTACATTCGGCACAACACAACGGCGTGCTTAAAAAAAAAAAAAAAAAAAAAAAAAAAAAAAAAAAAAAACGCATGAAGTCAAAGAATTTGGTCCCTGTTCCACGTCCTTGTTTTGTTTGGGCCGAATGAGGGCATTTAAATCTGAGCGATAACGCACATCGTATTGCAAACTGTTTTTACGGCATACTGCATCTCCATCTATCTCTTTCCTCCCTGAATAGTAGTTAATTTTATTTTACCCAAGATCTTTTTATTCCAGCATCTTTGTTTTCGATAAATGACGTCTAATTCACCTGCTATGCGTACTTACTCAAAACTTTTCATCTTTTTATATTAAGAAATACTCGAGAGTTTTCTTTTTATTTTTAATATGCCGCCATATTAAATTTTCTATTCTTAATTTTATTTTTCATTTTCCTGTTTCACGACAAAACATTTCAATTGAAAATTGTTTAAAAGAAAATATTATTCCGGGTTTTGATTTTCTTGGCAACAATTGAAGAAATATTGTTAAATGTTATGGGAAAATGTTACGTTATTCTCTATGAAAATAATGAACTTTTGTATTTTTAAGCAAAATATTTCAATAAAATAGATAAAATAAATTAAATATTGCCTATTTTTATTTCTGGGCTAAAATCCTTCTATATGCAAAGATACAAATGCATTAATTCATCTGTTTTGACGTTGGCTTTACTCAAGCATTATACACGCAATTATACTAATATTATTAGGACAAAATACGTTGCTAGGCAACAGAAAAAAGAAAAGGAAAAAAAATGAAATATGCATTATGTCAATTTGATAAAACAAAATCCTTTATATTATTGGAAAACATGCGTAAAATTCCCCCCAATATTATAAACCTAATTAAAAAAATCTCGCAAATATATTGACATAATTTATCGGAATAATTTAATAATGTTATTTAAAAATTTCAGCATCAAAAATTTACCATTTAAATCCATTTTTCAAATGAGCCATTTCTTTCAACAAATGAAAATCTGAAAATCGTCTGACTTGCCATTGAAAAGCATTATAGAGCAAAATATAATGTTCCATATTTCCGGAACGAATGAACCAAATTTAACCAAAAACTATACAGCTAAGTCCGGGTACCTCATCAACATGCCCAGTGAATTTCAAGCTGATCGGATACTTTTTGCGGCAGTTATCGCGGAACAGACAGACAGACTAACAGAAACCAAAACTTTTCGTGTCTCCACAGTAAGCCTTCACTGACGTTTCGGCAACTATGCACTGCTTTTATTGTCAGTACAGAGTTAAGTTCATCATAAACAGATTAGGATAATATAAAGAAAAGAGTTTTACGAATAGTTATATTTGATATTATTTAGGTTCCATATCTCTTTGAACTTTCATGGTATACCCTTACACTTTTCTAATATATACAGTTATACCCAACCCTACGTTGTATAGTTTTTTACAAAGTCTTAGTAATCTTTTAGCAACTTTTTTTTTTTTTTTTTTTTTTTTTTTTTATAATACAATTACAAATTCATATATTTATTCTACGGAACCCTCTGTGCGCGAGTAACGCTCGCACTTGACCGTTTATTTGAGGTTTTATTTCTATTTTAAATTCAAATTTTCAGCATTTCGAGAGATATTTTTTACATATTTTAGAAAATTGTATTAATTTAAACTGTTGCCAACTGTATAAACAGCGCAAACAATAATGTTTGTTTCAAATTAAAAATTTATTTTACACGTGACTATTATAAACAGAAAATATAAAAAGCAGGAAATCATTGAAAATTACGTCATAAAAACTATATTTACACATGAATTTTAAAAGAGAAAGAATATTGTAAAATAATAAATTCATTAGCATGCGTTAGAAGTCTTAAATAGGAGAATTTACGTCACATTTACTTCACATTACACTTATTACGTAAAATGAACAAAAAATAATATTGCAAAACAATTTAAATTTAAAAATTGCTCTAAACATTTATTTGATATTTTAAAAGGATCGTATTATTTCATTTCTAACAAAAGTATTTTTACGTGAATATTAAAAAGAGAAAGAAAAGTTTGGTGAAAATTACGTCAGATTATAATTGTCAGATTCAAATTATAATTCAATCTTCCGAAATCTTTTTAGCCGATCAAATTAGCGTGCTGTTAGAGTATGCGGTGTCTGAACGGTGGTTGACGACCGTAGCTCGTAGGGGGCAGAGCCCCCTAGTACCTATATATATAAATCAACATTTGGACGAAGGGTGGTTTTGGCGTATGAGGGGGGAGAGGTTCATGATGGGTGAAAATATACCGAAAATTTACAGAAATCCTTTCTTGCGAGCGGCTGTAATAGGTATAAAAATATTTTTGAAGAATTAAGAAAACATTGGAGCCTAAAACGTCAAGTGAGTAGAAACTAGGTAATTTTATATAAATGTTTTTTCTGTTAAAGCGCTGACTATCCTCCTCAGACCCCAGACAAAAATAAAAGATTGGTACTTACCCGAAGTTGTCTAAATAGTTGTTTGGGTCTCCATGAAGCATAAAATTGCTACTAAAACTTTTTGTAAAAATTTTCAAGCGCTAGGCTGTATGTATCACATGTGATACATCAGGACTGAAACCCTATGATAGAAGTTTTTTTTTAAGTTTTAAGTAAAATTAGTTTAATCACCTTATTCTGAGTTTAAATCTGACTATATATCCAACAATTAAATTCTGACTGAAAAATTCCTTATTAGTGTATTGTGGCAACATTACATTAATTTTTGTTTTCATGAAAGTCCTTGAAACAATTTCTTGTTGAAGAAAAACACACACAAAAAAATTGCAGTCTGTGCAATGTACAGTAGTTAATGCTGGACATTTCAAATTTCTACATCTGCTTCTACGGTTTCTGTCCCCAATCATTTGAGGCATATGCCTAGCCTCTTTGGTACGTGCTGTTTCATGAGCTCTAAGATTTCGTCTTGTTTCAAATATTGTACTGGAAAAAAAAAAAAAAAACTAAGTAAAAAGTTAGCAAGTAAAGCTGAAAAGCAAACACCTCAGATTAAGTTTATAAAATGCTTCTAGTAACCTTTAAATCTACATAAAACACAACTTAAAAACCAAAACGACACTGACTCAAAAAGCATGAACCCAACGTCGTTGGATCCCGTTGTATCACATGTGATACAAACAAATTTCAAGGATTATAATTTTTTAATATTTCACTATAAAACTATTTTATATGTATTAACTGATACAATGTACACTTGGAAAGGAAATGTACATCTTAAAAATAGTTTAATATTTATATTTAAATTATAAAATGAAACTTACTTCGATGGCGTGCCGACATCCTGTTTTCTTTCCAAAACGCTTCTAAAAATTGCGATCGCGTGGAGGTACTGCCAGCTATCGGGTAAAGAAAAAAATTAACGGAGATTTTTCACTTTGTTTCACATGTGATACAATCGGTCTTAAAAATTTTACTGCCCTCCAGCTTTTGTAAACAAATCGGAAACTTTTGTATCACATGCGATACAAGGGGCCTGAGGAGGATATAAGCTTCTTTGTTTATTGTTTAGCTTAAATGGTTTTGTTAACACATCGACGCAATTTTAATTCATGTATCCAAACAATCTCTCTATTCTAAAAGAAAGTTACTAATACTGCGGGCACCGGTCCTGAATGTACCAAATTATTTACATTTTTTATAGCTATTCTGCAAAAGCATGAAAAAACATGTAAAACATTAAAAATGAGTAGTATTATAAAGAAATACAATCCTGCGGACGGGGTACAAACAACCCATACTAACTCTGCCGCAAATCGTCATATACAAATGCGATTGCCAAAATCGTCTATTAATAACGTCTACATATATGCTATACTCGTTCTGTGTTGCGTTACTTAGTGGAAACCGATTATGAAAGATGAGCTTTTTAAGAAACTTCTACTGAAAAGATTTTGATTGGAGCTATTAGGTAGATAAATTATGCAAAAATATGTAAAATTAACACTTCGAATTGTAAAATTTTCATTCCACGTGAGCGGACCCGCTGCACTGTTAAAAAGTTTGCGGCATTCTGGCAGGTCATTCGACCGTTTTTTGAAAAAACGGTTTCATAACCATAATTTAACTATATTCTGACCATAAAATGGCCAATAATATGGTCAGAATAGTGTTAAAATTACGGTTGTGTAACCGTTTTCGGAAAAAACGGTCAAATGACCTGCCAGAATGCTGCAAATTTTTAACAGTGTGAAAAAGGTAAAATGTTCACCATTAACACTACAATTATTTGAAAATGAATAGTATGTGTGAAAGTACTGCCCGGTTTTGATCGTAACATTTTAAAAACAAAGTTTTGAAATAAAAACTCTAATACATTGCAAGTTATACGTGCAAAGATAAGCTGTAAAATTTTATATATGGGCGAGTTGGCTAGAACCTAAGAATTATGTCCAATTACTATGCCTCTGATACCTCTTTATTTTGAACTAGCTGATCTTCCCGTTGTTGCCAGAGTTCTTCAAAAAATCGCAGGAAACGAGGAAAAAAACCCTCTAAAATCGCAATTAAAAAAAAAGCGAAAAACATAACTACGTGTGCAAATTTCGAATAACTTTATTGAAATATATATATATAAAATCGCAGAGAGCAAAATTATGATATTGTGCTAAAAGATTAAAAAAAAGGATCGATTCCTTTTACAAATATAAAAAAGTAGCTGCAAAATACGAAAAATCTGTAAAAATCGCATAGGAAAATTCGCGAAAAATTCAAAAATCGCTGTAAAAAAAAAAAAAAAAACACTTTAAAAATTGCGGAGGACAAAATTTAATATAATGGGCTGAAACATTGTAACCGGAATTTTTTCATGAATGTCAAAAAAACGCATTGAAAATCGTTAATAATTCAAAAATCGCTTAAGACAAAATGTTCTATGTTATACTAAAAAATTAAAATCGAATTCCTTTTACGATTGTAAGAGAAAACACTTCGGAATGCAAAAAAATGCAAAAAGTCAGATTAAAAATCGTATTAGAAATCGCAAAAACTTCAAACATCGCGGAAAACAAAATTTACTATATTAGAATAAAAGTTTGAAAACTAATTCTTTTTTTAAGAATATTTAAAAAAAATCAGCGAAACTCTTAAAAACACTAAATATCGCATTAAAAATCCTTAAAATCAAAAATCGTAGAGGACGAAATTTTCTGTATTAGGTTAAAAGCTCGAAACCGAATTCCATTTAAGAATGCTAAAAAATCGTCGCTAAACATGAAAAAAAGCTAAAAACAGAGTTGAAAATTGCATAAAATATCGCTTTGGAAATTATTTTAAAAATCACTAAAAATTCCAAAAATCGCAGAGGACAATATTTACATAATGCGATAAAATAATGTAGCAGGAATTCTTTCGCCAATGTAAAAAAAATCGCAGCGAAACGCTAAAAATTGAAAAATCGCGGAGGACAAAATTTATTATACTATTATAAACGTTTCAAACCGAATTCCTTTTACCAATGTCAAAAACGAAAAACTCTAAAGCTCGCACAAAGAATTCGACAAAAAATTTAAAAAATGCTGTATTTTTTTCGAATAAACCTTATTGAAACGGAGATAAAATTTACTGTATAAGGCTAAACGATTGAAAATGGATTTATTTTAAGCATGTGAAAAAAATGCTACGAAACATGAGAAAACGTTAAAAAAGCATAAAATTAAATAAAAAACTAATAAAATAATATAAAATCGGGCTTCGAGGTATATAATTACAGGTATAGATGTACCTTTCTGCATAACCGGTATCTCTTATAGTTCTTCTTGCACTGGTCTCTTCAAAACACAGTCAAAACACACTCTCTCACACAAACTTATTTTCTTATTACACATTTAAATTTTCTTGATCCGGCTTCTAACATTGTATTCTCACATTAAAACACATTGTTTGATTAAACTTTCAGTTAATTAAAAGTTAATGAAAAGACATTTTGACATTTCACATTTTATTAACATACATCTGACCTGTGTGCGTAGCGTCAAGCGCCCGCTTATAAGTCATCGCCAATATATACAGGGGTGAGATGGCACACACAAGGAAATTTGCAACACAGAAATACAGGCGGAAACTCTACAAAGAGTATGCAACGGAGCCAGCTGGATTCGAACCTGTACCCACCTATACTCGGAATATGAAAAGACATCTCTGCGTTATTTACAGAAATGAAATGAAATAAGGTGTTTCTAAAACCAATGTTGCCACAAAATTAAAATTCTGTTCAATAATAATAATAAAAATAATAATAAATATTACTTAATAAATAAAGGGTGGTGTCTCTGAACGGTAACCCGATCTTTTTTTTTATACTTAATTACTCAAAAGAGAAATTTAAGTTCAAACGTTTAGATAAAAATATACCATTGATCGATCGAAGTAGTGGTATTTAACATATATGCTAAAAGGTATACTACTTTGCATTAAACTAGGGGGTTCTGCCCCCTACGAGCTACGCTCGCCAACCCTCGTTCAGACACCACAGACACTTAAAAACACGCTAATTTGATCGGCTTTAAAAGGATTACGGAATACTGAATTATAATTAAAAAATCAGTGGCAATCTCCCTGTAAATGAGTTTCCATTCATTTCCCTTTGATTGGGAATTTTAAGGCCGAATCAGCTGCTGTTAAGAGATCCGATGGCTGTTTTCGTCTTTGATTAAATAAGCTTAGTTAAACATTTGAAAATAAGCTAATACAAAATGAATTAAGTAAACAGAGTCTTTGTCTCCCGGTATTTTTTAACAACGCTATAAAAAATTTGTTTTAAATAAGACATTTTAAATGTATCGTTTTAAATCTGACGTAATTTTCACCAAAGTTTTCTTTATCTTTTAACCCTTTACCTACTGCATTATGATCTACGTCAATTTTTTTTCATGTAATATTTTTTTTCCAGTTACTACACTGAAAATTAAAGGATAAACGTAAAAAAAATACCCACCCTTGAGAAATTTAATTCCTTACAGGTAATTAATTAAAGTGTTACTTTAAAGTACCGTCAGTACACTATGACTAAAATATCGTAACAGAAAACCCGCACGGTATTTCAAATGGCACCAGAATTGCGGTAAAATATTTTCGATTTAATAAGTTTGTGAAACATAGCCTTTTTCATATTTACAAATAAATGATTTGGCAAATTCCGGTGCCAATCATTTATTTCAACACTTTAGTATTAAAAATGCTTTGCTCCTGAAAGGGTTAAAAAAACTATTTTTTTTTTTCCTTTTAGGTTTCGATCTTGATAGCAGTTCTTTAGTTATACGACGTCTATATTCCAGGAACAACATGTTCTCTCACATCTCCACATATGCAGTACATGAATTTACATATGTCATTTCTAGCATAGCAGAAAAGAGCCGGTGCCACAACTTTTTCGATTTCCTGTAAAAAATAATAATGAAACAGAAAAGAAATACTAGTAAAATTATTACTACACTACATTTTAGTAATTATAAAGCAGATGAAAACGATGGATAACTACACAGACGAAAATTAAACAAGAAGTTTTTCTTCAACACTCAGTGTACTGACGATACTTATAAGTACGACCGAGTAATTCAACTGTTAAATCTAATAAATACATCGTTCACCTAAAATAGCTTGTCAGATTGTATTCTAAGATCATAATGAACACATTAAAAAAATGCAACACTTATCTTATATCCTCCACTGTGTTTGCAGCAATAAAAAGACGAGCGTGACAATTTGTACAAAAGGTCGGCACAAAACACACCGACTTCTTCAAAAATAGCCTCCTTCCTCGCTAAAATAACAAATCTAGAACTACTGCGTCTATGTATTCGGATAAAGTGGAATTAAAAGAGTGTTTCTGCAAAGTAGCATTAGAATATTATAAATATTCACTGTGGGATGAAAGTTTAAAGTGAGTGGTACTTATAAATATCGTCAGTAGATAAAGGGTTAATATATTTACGTGAAAATTCTTTTTTGTTTTTAGGAAGGAGATATTATTTGCGTTGGCTTTGGATTTCACAACAATAGTTAAAAATATCATCTCAAAATAGAAATAAATGTCTCGTCTAAATATATTTTCAAATTTAAACTGTTTTGCAATATTATTATTCGGTCATTTTAAATATGACATAATTTCTCATATTTGCTGCTTTTGATACATATTAATGAATTTATTAATTTTAAAGTTTTCTTTCTTTTTTTTTTAATATTCACGTGAAAATACTTTGTTGCTAGAAAGGGGATACTTTTATTTGTGCTGCCTTATAATTGCCAATAGTCATTTAAAAGATCATCTAGAAATGTGAAATAAATGTCTTGGGTAAATATATTTTTTAATTTAAACAGTTCGGCAATATTATTATTTTTCCATTTTAAACATGGCGTAATTTCCTCCATGTACAGCTTTTAATGCATATGAATGAATTTATTATTTTAAAATTTTCTTTCTCTTTTAAAATTCACGTGTAAATACATTTTTTATGACGTAAATTTCAATATTTTCCTGTTTTTAATACGTAATCATTTAATTCTAATTTGAAAGGGGTTGTTTTTTCTGTTTTCTTTCGAAATGCTGAAAATTAGAATTTAAAATGGAAATAAAACCTCAAAAAATGAGTCAAATTAAAACAATAAATGCAGTCTGCACACTGAGAGCTTCTAATGTTGGTCCTTAGAAAAAAATCATTAAATTCCAATGTATAGTTTTTTGCTCGTATAAAACTTTTTTAATTTGCCCAACTTTAACATTAAATATCTCTTATAATACTTCTTCGATTCAAAAACTGTTTGTTTCAGATTGTTTATGAAACATTTCTCTATAATACTACCAATTTTCATATTTTTGTATGCAGCAGTTTTCTTAATATTAACGAAGGAAGACTTCCGGTCACGAGAAAATCATTTACTGCGGCGGTGACAGCGTTAGTTACTTTTTTTTTAGAATAGATAATCAATATTGCAATTTAAATGCATTTCAATTTATTTTTTGTCCCGTTTTTTCCCAAAGCGCATGACATCATCCTCCAATAGTTACTACATAATATTTATATTTTCCCCGGCTTGCCTTTTGCTATCCATGATCAATTTAGTAACTTTGATGAAATAAATGAGATTATATTCGCGCTTGACTAATTTTGTTTTCCGCTGTTTTTGTGTGTAATTTTCGTTTAAAAGTATTAACATGCGTCTAAAAAATATAAAATTGCAGTGTGAAACCTTCCCAGATGTGCACTGGTATTTTTGATTGTGATGTGGTGGCGACAGAATGTGGACCGGCGAGTTAACCCGCGACCAACAACATACAATGCCAGTTCATGACGTTTAAATCGTCACACGGAGTGGTTCATCTTTACATGGTGATTGGTAGAAAGCGGCGCGGCCATCGTTTTGTGCCGTAAAGATGATCCTCGTGTGAAGTATTAAAATTCATGAACTGGCCTTGTACACTGTTAAAAATCTGCAGCTTTTGCTGCATAGTCATTTCACCGCTTTTATAGAAAACGGTTACTTGACTATATTATGGAGGATTCCCATTGGTAAGAATAGAGATATTCTGTAAAAGTGGTAGGGTGACTATGCAGAAAAAGCTTCAGATTTTTAACAGTGTTTGCCTTGGTTAGCTCCATTTACTGAGCTCTATAATGGAACCATAGAGAAGACATAGAGGTATAAGAATAGATCAGTTTCAAATGAGGTCACACCCTAGCAACCAGCTTGGCAACTGCGTGAATGTTTATTGTTTGCCTTCCAAATTTCCCGGGCTTCTCCACTTTCATTGGTTGAACGCTAAAAGATCGGTGATTTTTATTGGTTGACGGAAATTTGGGGGGGGGGGGGGCATGTGGTCACGTGGTTGAAACTGATCTATTGCCGTATCGTTAAATTAAAATCAGACTCTTCTTTTATTAATTTAAACAGATTTTATGTTGTTTTGTTTTACTTCGTTTATATTTTTACACTTCTTCACATACTAATGTGGATGCTGAGTATTTTAGCCCCAAGAACGGTATGCTAATTCTTTCTGCCAGCTTATTTTGTCTCCAAAAAATAACGTTAGCTTACAGAAGGCAGAAATAAATAAAGCAGATGTATCATTGTGCGATTAAATGCTCTATAGCAATTTTTTAATTTCTAAGCACCGTACATTTAAAATTTTTATACCGTCGTATCGAAAAAAAAAGGTACTTTTAAATGCAATTTGTTTGAAAACTGTATCTCCATTTATTTTTGAAATATTAATTTTTTTGTAGTTTTTAGCACCATTTGTTTAATTTTGGCAACAAATGTACTCCATTTATATAGAAAGTAAAAGGAAAATAGTTGAAAAATAGCAATTATATCTTTTTGTTGCCATTTTATCATAACAACCGAAAGAAAATGTCATTAAAATACGTGCTATTTTGGAAAAATATAAGCGATTAATTTCGTTAAAACATGGAGCTATTATAAATTATATTTAATTTAAAGTATCTGTAGACGCTTTCAGTGTGACCTTAGTCATGACGTCTTGGTTGGAAACTGACTCCAAACAAACGGTTGCTATGCGTCATTTCTTTATAAATATAAATTGTGTCATTTATTTATTTATTTGTTTTACACATACATCTGACTTGTGTGCTTGACATCTGGGTCGTCAATATACAGGGACGAGATAGCACAATGAAATTTACAACACAGAGAAATTACATCCGGGAGCTCCACAAAGAGTGTGCAATGGAGCCAGCGAGAGTCGAACTCGCAGACCTCTGCCGCTCTCAATGCTTGGCGGCTGGCAGCGCGGTGTCCTAACCGCTCGGCCACCGAGGCCCCGTATAAATTGTGGAAAATGTTACCAGTACATATCGAGCGCGTTCACGGACCGCACCCTGCACTGTTAAAAATATCGTAAAAAATTACCTTATTTTTTAAAGTCTATCTATTTTCTGACCAATGAGAACGCTCCATAGGTGTCTATGCAGCGTTCTCAATGGTCAGAAAACATATAGCCTTTATAAAAAGAGGTAATTTTTCACGATATTTTTAACAGTGTGGGTTCCCCAGGTTTACTACGGGTAACCCGAAGCGTTCAGAGACCGACATCACGTGACTTTTTTCCGAGTTCCCCGTAGCGTTCAGAGCCGGAGATTACCCAGACTTCGGGGAACCCACATTACCTGAAAAATTTTGTTGGGTAAAGTGATCACGTGGTTGGGAAATCTGATTTGTTTACCATTTTATAGCTTAACTGTGACTGTTAATCGGAATAGCACTGTTTTGATCAGTTTTATCGCACACTGTTACTGTTTTTTATCGTTACTGTTTTTTCATATTACAAAAATAATAATAAAAACATTTCTGGTCTAAGTTTAACTTTTAGATAAGTTAGAAGATAAATGTAAATTTTGCATATGACAAATCAGTTCACGCTTGGAAGCCTAAAATGGCTAGCAAAACCTGCACTGTTAAAAATATCGTGAAAGATTACCTCTGTTTTTAAAGGCTATCTATTTTCTGACCAATGAGAAAGCTACATAAACGCCTATAAAGCGCTCTCATTGGTCAGAAAATAGATAGCCTTTAAAAACAGAGGTAATTTTTCACGATGTTTTTAACAGTGTGTGATACATATTTGTTGCGATAGTATTCCCCACAAAAATTAACTTTTGGAACAGTTTCCCATCTAAAAAAAAGTGATAATTGAATCTATTTGCACTGTCGAAAGTGCAGCTGCCGCCATGTTTGTAAATGTAAATAAAAAAATCCCGCAACTTTACCCGAAAGCGTTCAGAGCCGTTTTTACCCAACCTTACACCGAAAAACCAGTATGACGTCATTCCCCAATTTTCCGAGTTACCCGTGTTTCGGTCTCTGAACGTGCTCATCAAGTATTAAAACACTTAGATGTCAGATATAGATATAAGATATAGCTGCAACACACAAACAAAATAGAAAATACAACATAGCAACCGTTTGTTTGGAGTCAGTTTCCAACCAAAACGTCACGACTGAAGTGGTCTATATTAATGTTACAAACAAATGAATGCCTATGAATCATTAGATAGCCGTTTTTTTTGTCGAGTTTCTTTAATGACGGCATCCTTTTGCTGCATTTGTGTATTATTTTGCGATAGCGACATCCTTATGCATGCTTTACTGTAGATGTTTAAGAGTGGATCGTAAATGTGGAATTCTTAAGCGGATGTGAATGACGTCATTTTAGATAAAATAAAAGTGTGTACTTTAAGTCTTAAAATTGAAATAGGTTTTGGACTATTTATATATACATATATTTTTTTTTCATCGGGGGCTACACTAAATTCTGAAAAAGCAGAATTCCTGTTTTCTAGTTTATATATTTTTTTTTCACGACCGGCAACAATGTTCAAATTGCCAAGCAAGCGATAACGAGCGAAATTTGTAAACCTTTACATGAGTAGGATCGATTATGTTGATGCCGCTGTTCAGGGGAATTCCCTACGGAAAGCACACTCCACCCCTACCCCTTCTCTATGATTTAGACCATGTAAAGCATGTAAAAATGATCCACTCCGCTTGCAGTTTTAAACGTCATGAACTCGCCTTGCAAGGCTAACGAAAAAGGCAGGCTAGCGCGGTGCATCTCACGTATCTTTTTTTACAGACCGCTAGAGTGACGTGGTGCCCTTTTCGCACACCTTCATTGGTGCATTCGAGCATCACGTGACTCCAGCGGTCCGTAAAAAAAATACGTGGAATGCACCGCGGTAGCCTATCTTTTTCGTTAGCCTCGCTGATCTTGTATATTCTTGGTCGCCAATAGACGCTTTCAGTTATAGCGCCTAGAATATATAGTGGGGAAATCGGCTATCCGTGTAATACTTAAAAAAGCGCTAAAATATTGTATCCCTTAAATGTGCAATGATACTGCTGCAATATGCTGATCGCAGCGACATCTGCAGGATATTTTCTACAACTGCAAGAAATTGCTAGTCTATACAATGTAATACTAGTAATACGAAAATCCCGCAGATGTCGCTGCGATCGACACTTGGGATTTTAGCTACAGCGTCTAGAATACCTAGTGTGGAAATATGCTATCCAAACAGTGCTAAAAAAGTTTATCCCTTAAATGTGCGACGATACTGCTAAAATGCCAAGTGTCGATCGCAGCGACATCTGCGGGATTTTCGTATTACTAGTATTACATTGTATAGACTAGCAATACCTTGCAGTTGTAGAAAATATCCTGCAGATGTCGCTGCGATCTGTATATTGCAGCAGCATCGTTGCATATTTAAGGGATACAATATTTTAGCGCTTTTTTTAAGTATTACAGAGATAACCGATTTCCACACTGTGGATTCTAGTCGCTATAATTTTAGCAGTATCGTCGCACATTTAAGGGATGCAAATTTTTAGCACTGTTTGGATAGAATATTTCCACACTAGGTATTCTAGGCGCTGTACTTTCAGTGGGGTGTAAGTCATAACGTTTTGGTTGCAAACTGACTCCAAATAAAATCTTGCTATGTTTCATTTCTTATTAAATATAAATAATAGAAAATGTTTCCACTACATAGGAAGCATTAAAACACTTAACTATGAGATATAGCTATAATATGCAAACAAAATAGAAAATATACCATAGCAACCGTTTTTTTGGAGTCAGTTTTTAACCAAAACATCATGAAACGTCGTGACGACTGAAAGCGCCTATTGGTCGAAAATCTGACTTTGCACTGAACACTTTCCTGAGATGGACGCAGATCGGAGCTACAGAGTCTAGAATACCTAGTGTGGAAATATGCTATCCAAACAGTGCTAAAAATTTGTATCCCTTAAATGTGCGACGATACTGCTAAAATACCAAGTGTCGATCGCAGCGACATCTGCGGGATTTTCGTATGACTAGTATTACATTGTATAGACTAGCAATTTCTTGCAGTTGTAGAAAATATCCTGCAGATGTCGCTGTGATCTGCATATTGCAGCAGCATCATTGCATATTTAAGGGATACAATATTTTAGCGTTTTTTGAAGTATTACAGGAATAGCCGATTTCCACACTGTGGATTCTAGTCGCTAAATCGGAGCGCCCAAGCGCAGGTAGATATCCCTCATGGAGTAGGTCTTAAAGAAGTAAGGAATTTCGAAATAATTTAATTATTTCGTAATTTATGGTTCAAAACAGGTGAAACCAATGAATAAATCTTCTTACCTTTCCAAACAATGTCTCTCGTAATAGGAATAAATGTCTATATATGCACTCAGACAAAATCCAAAACATTCATGAAAAGTATCACGTGATCTGATATAAATCCGATCAGCGCAAATTTTACTCCCGTGATCAAAACGCAGATGGAATATCCTCTATTCTCTCCCTAATGACTTTTTCTCAAGTGTAAACAAGTTTCAAAGAAAATAATGTGTTACACATAGATTAAAAAAATAATTTCCAACGTTATAAAATAATCATTAAAAAAGTTTTATCTTTAAATACACTGAAAAAGAAAAATATGTGCTTTAACATGCAGTTTACTGCCAAAAGTACATAATTTATTTAGCAAATATTCAACAATTACAAAGTACTCATAAAAATTTCTATCAGAAAATGCACCAAAATGAAAGTTATAATTATAAAAAACACTATTTTTTAAGCGAAGGAAGAGACTAGGCTATCACCAAGCTGTGTAATAGGCTGCCATAAATTGGACAAAAACTTTGGAACTGAACATTCGTTCCGTGTATATGTCGCCTTTCTCTTTAAAAAAAACTCTGCGGAGCACCGCCTTATTTATCTAATAAAAGTGTTGGGTAATATCACAGACTTTTCATATAATCTCTTATTATCTTTACTCGGAGGGTATACAAAGCTGCTGAGTATTTAGCTCCCAAGTTCACTGTAACTGTATGTTTAAAATAAGCCTCACTCCATATGGCTAGCCCAGGCGACGTGGTCGTCGTCTCTGAACAAAAGCGTGCTCAAGATGCATGCGCGCAGCGCGCGCGAGCTCAGGAGACAGGAACGTGGAGTGGGTCTTTATCGTGGATGGAATAAACGTTCAGAGCGTTCAGGAACAGATCATGGATTTCGTTAATTATAGTGCTAATTATAAAGATAATATGTTGCAAATGAAAGGTGAGCTAAACTGCTGAATGGATAGAGCATTGAACTCGAGACTAGGGATTATGAGTTCAAAACCTTCGCGACTCAAATTGTGTTTATGATTTTTTTTTTACTTTATTGATTGCTTTATATTTTTCATATAAAATAAGATATTTTTGATAAAGATAAATTTTTATATTAATAATACAGAAGCACATGTATTTCTACTATAATAATAAAATACTTATTTAAATACGAGAAAATGAGGTATTTCTCGATGAAAGTTTTAGATTTGAATCCCTTTTAATATTCAAAGTTTCATTTCAAAGTGATATATATGTGCAATATATATGTATATATAGGGTATATATATATATATATATTAAGCAAATGAAAAAATAAGTATTATGCGAAAATATCCGTTTGAGCGTAGGTTCAATGTTTAGAATGTTTTTCTTTCTTTTATCTTTTTGAGTATTTTAGCAGTGAATTTTTATCGAGATTAGGATGCAAATCATATTTTATGGTGTTAAAATAAACATGAAAATGTTATAAAAATAAAATGTAATAGATGTTATTTAAACTAAAAATATCTGCACATATATTTTTTTAAGAGATAAAATGTATGGGGTTTGCCGTCTAGTTTTGTAGGGAATAAAATAGGATTAGAATGCTTATAAATTTTCTACTGAAAGTTTAAGTAAGTATTTTGCTTATACTAACGTGATTTTGAGTGTCATTTGTTTCTCATGTTTTATCATGTATTTTGGTTGTTATCCACACGGTATTAAAATACGCAATCATAAAATAAGAAATATATATATATACTAAAACCTTCTCTGAAAAATTGTCTAACAGTGCAAATTCCAAAATCTTGCAATACAGTGAAATACGTTTAACACGAAAACGCTTAACAAGAAAAATCGGTTAACAAGAAAAATCGGTTAACACGAAATGATACAGCGGTCCGGACAGTATACGATGCAATTTAATACATTTTTCTTCTTTTAACACGAAATGAAAATCGTTAAACACGAAAAAAAATTCGCTTCCGATCTAACTACTTCAAGTTGAAATTGGTGAATTTTGTGTTAAAACCACTGAATTTCGGATGAAAATCAGAGAATTTCGTGTTTTTTGTAAATTAGCTTATGTTTTACAAGCACAATGGCTGAGAAATCGGTGCGAAAACAAAATGCTATTTCGCTTCAAAAGTAGATGAAGAGCTGCTTAATGCAGTTGATGAAAAAAGACGAAAACAGAAATCTGCAAAGTGTTTTACATTGCCAATTCTATATTATGAACAATAATAAAAAACAGGTATCTCATTACGTAAATGTTTGAGCACAGTATGTTTAAGCCTGAGAGAAAACGTATGAGAACTGCTAAGCACTAAGATTTAGAGACAGCTTTAGCTTTTTTAATTCAAACAAGCTAGATCTCAGAATGTTGAAAAAGACAATTCAAACAAAACGATTTCTGATTTTTCCCCATAAAACAATATTTTGTTTATTTCCTTTTTATCCTAATGAATGCACCTTACTAAGTAGTTTAACAGGAAATCGAAATAAAATTTGATGACGTCGGAAATATTTGTGAGTTTTGTTCTTTTTTTAAGAATCTTTTAACGCGAAATTCTTTTAACACGAAAAAAATTTTCGTCCCCTCAGTTTAGTGTTAAACGTATTTCACTGTATGTTGATATCACAATCTTGGTTTATTAATAGCATTCTATCTATCACGAAAAAATAAAGCAACTGATAAATCATTTTTAAATAAATAAAAAGAAAATTGTTAAAAAGTTAAAATATTTAGATCGCCAATTGAATTATTAAAGTATCAGTCAACCTACCAAACAAAGCAAAACCAATGAAACATAACATAAACATAAGTATAAAACGCACAATCACGTGATCAAATCGCCCACATAATTTTTCTGGGTCGCTCGCACGAAGTTTGAGTGCGGTTGATTGAATGTTGATTAAGGTGAAGTGGATAAAGTAGGTCATGTGACGCTTTTCCCGAATATTTTGAATTTATCCGAGTGAACATAGGCATGTATTCCTGTTAAAAACCATTTTTTGGAAGTATAAAGAAATATAGTCGTTGGTTTTACCGATTTGAATTTTACTGTTTTGAACGATAAAAATAATGAAATAATTGAATTATTTGAAAATTCCTTTCTTCGATAAGACCTACTCCATGGCAAAAACTCCATGGCGTTAGCTGCACCTCTGAACAGACCCCAAGTTCATTATCGAGATCAAGTAAGCGGTGAGATTGGTCACTTTGGTAAGCTGCACTTAACGCGCTTTATATAAATAAGAAAATCTGCTAGCGACATATAGCTATATAGTTTAACATAACATTCTTATCTTTTTTTTCTAATGGTTGTTTTCTTTTAACATTTTTATTTAAAACTAATACTAATATAATATAATACAATATGAACTATAATCAAGAAATATCTTCTGTTACAACAAGTTCCGTACCACACATTGTAGTTACTGAGGTAATAATTATCTTGCATGTTTCCTCTCTTTAGTACGTTACAATTACCTTTATAATTTTGTAAACATTTACTATAATGGTTATTTTCTTTAGTATCTCGCAGATACGCCAAATTAGGGCGGTAAAATTTAAAGGAAAAACTTATTGTTCCTTAGTGTTTTTTTTTCCTTAAATGTATTTAATCTAAATCTCCCCCTTCTTATATTAAGTAAAAAAAAAATTTAGTGATGTTGAGAATTTCTATAATTGACTAAAATTTGACAAATTTATGACAATTTAAAAGTAAAGAACGCCCTATAAGCCACAATTGTATTTCGGCTCACAAAATTGAGCATATACTACGCTCTTCTGTAAAAGCCTAAAAGAATATTTTAACATGATAGGAGTAATAAAATGCACGTTAAAAAACATATTAGACTAACATGCAAAAGCGAGGAATTTATAATGATATTTGGATGGATTAGCATAATTGTGAAATCTAAGTTAAAAGTTTTGAAGTCTCAAAATTTGAGTAATTGTCTAACATTTTTCATTCATTTTGTTCCACGTTACTTTGCGTTCAGAACGCTCTAAGTTGAGACATTACGTTGATGAAAGTTTGTTTTGCCGGATCATTTTAGCACCCACTTTCGTTATAAAAAATTTTCTGTTCTTGATATTTTCAATGTTCTCAATTTTTATCACTCTGATATTTGGAATAAGGTAGTTCTATTTTGAAACTGCACAATAACTATAACGTGAAAATTTTAGCTGTATGCTTAGTGTCGTTATCTTGCCGAAATATAAAGTTCAACTGAAGAGGCCAAAATCAAAAATTGATCCATGATGTAAAATTTAATATTAAACTACTTTTTATCCTTGAAATATCATAAAAGTACACTTTCCACTTCACGGACAGCATCTCTTATGTATCGTATCACTTTTATGTTTGACAGGGTGGAGGTGTATTTTGAAGGAAAAAATGTAAGTTTCTGCGAAACATAACTTCATCGCTCTCAAAACGCATGTTTTATAAAGAATATTAGATTCGGAGAATTTGACTTTAAAATTTGACCTTTAGTAAAAACTTAGCTCTAGATTTGCTTTAGGCATAAGTTGTCTTCTAGCTGCACAATCATTATTATTTGCTAGTTTTTTTTTTCTTTTATAAACATTGAATCTTATATGCATAAACGAATACCCTTGGAGTAGTTTATGTAATATTCGTAGAAATTTTGTTTTGTACTTCGCAAATAACTTTTTTTTTTTTTTTTGCTTCTGGAACTTAAGTTTTCTTTCTTTGAATTTTATTTTAAATTGCTCTAATCTTTAAATTCTTCTGAGTATTTTTTGAACTCCTATTAATGTAGTTTCCTTTCCAATGACTTCAATTTTTGAATCAAAATTTATCTTAAGATCTGGTTCACAAATTTCTGAACTTCCAAAAAGTGTCAATTATAGCTTTCATTTTAGTAAGTCGTTTTTCATTAAAAAAGGTAATATTAAATGTAAGAAAACTATAGATTCATTTTTTAAACGATTGTGTCAGAAAAATTTACAATTTTTGTAAAGTTTATTAAATTTCTCTCCTGAAATTTCCAAATTCCACAAAAATTATGTTAACAGAGGTATTATTGGCTCTTGGCTTTTTTTTACCTTAGTACATTTCATTATACTTTCTTTACTGAAAATATCATGCTTAAATGAAAATTTTTTAAGATTTTAACGATTATCGGACGCTAGTTTTTTTTATACATGATTCTATTCTTATATTCTATTCGTTCCACTATAGTGTAAAAATTAAACTTTGTAGTACATTTCTCTTGCACATTTTGTCAGCTTGATTCAAATCTTAGCAAAAAGAAAATACTGACTTGTATCCCAGATATACACATGCGACTAACGCAGGGTTGAATCATGTGGTTGCAACTAGTTAAGCATAGAGCACCATGACTTCCTTGTTGAGCGATAAATTTTAATCTAAATTTAAATTTAAGTAAAAGTGGGTGAACTTGCCAACGAGCCTTGCTCAAGATCGATCCTATGTACCAAATTTTTTTCCCCTTGGAATATAACAAGTTGGATAACTAAATCTCGTTTTTAAACTCCCGAAATCGCTAACATTTGGTCATCGAATATTAAGTAATGAACTTAATTTTCTTTAATTACTTGCAATAAAACACACCAATATGCAGTGGGTTTTGCATCTGTTCTTATTTTTTTTTCTTCCCCCCACAGCCTTCTCCAGTCACCTCAGATAAGATTCCAAATACGGTGTCGGTTGTAAGGAAAATAGTGTCCATTCCTGAAAGTAAGCATACGTTTATTAATTTTTAATAGCGGTCAGTTTTAAAATTGCGTATAATTTCTGGCAACTTGTATACTTATTTGCAGTTTACTTTTGCTTACTTGCTAATCCTTTATTGAATTTAAGTGGTACGCCTACCGGAAGATTCGGAAAGTACAAAACTCTCTCAATTTCCAATGTGACCTTCGTGGTGAAGAACATGCTCCACTAACAGGTGGGATGGAAATAGTCAAACTTCGTAATAAATCCTTTTAGACTGCTAACGTACATCGTTCAGTATAAAAATACCGAAGGCATAATGGCGTGGCCAGTAAAATGTTGCAGAGATAGACAAGGTAGTCCTGAGATGAATCTTCCAGGTTTGACTTAATTTTCCAACCCACAATTAAGTTTTCCCAAAGTAAATACTTTGGACTGTAGCTCTCTTCCACCTGGAAATTAACCGGAAGAACCCCACATAGGGGAGACCGGGGGAATGGCGACACCTTAAGGGAATTTAGAATTTTTACTATTAAAAAATTTTTTTGAAGTGAAAAAAATTAAAGCTGAATCATTATCTTTAGTATCTGTATAAATTTAACCATAATCATAACTGTAAAGTAAGCACACATAAAAAAAAAAAAATTGTTTCAACTTCTGTACAGTGGCGGGATTACCCAGGACGCTGGGGTAATTCCGTCGCTGTATCGGGGTAATGACGCCACTCTTTAATGACCTAGTAAATACATAAAATAGATACTAGGAAACACATAACCTACTAAAAATGTTTAGAAAGCAATAATTATCAAAATGAATAATTACAATGTTCCTTAAGCTAGATTTATTAATGTGCAAAGCTTAAAATTTAACTCAAATCGGAAAAGTCACCCTTTGCCATGGTGGCAGCATTACCCCGAGGGGACAATATAGTGGAAAACCCCCAGCAAAGCCGAAAGAAGAATCGAATTTGTTCCACAAATTGCATGAAAATGTCGGCGAATGCATGTAGATTACGGGTAATATTATCTTAAGTACCTAATGTTTCAATAAAAGGTGTTTACCTCTACTCATTTGAAGCTCCAAAATAACAAGCAACTAGATGAAAACTACATTTTTCACTAGAACAAACGAAGTACGCACAGCAAAGTCACTCTCACTTTAGGCACTGTTTATATTGTTGGCCCGCTATAGTGCAGGCACATTCACTATCTCAAACTGCCGTTAGTTTTTAAAGTAGATGGGGTGGTGGCATAACCCCAAGTGGCGCCATTACCCCAGTCTCCCCTACTACGAATTTTACTTCACCTGTATAGCATGTATAGGGTGAACGTAATCCAAACTTCGTTTACCTGTACTTGAAGGATTGTCTAGTTGTAAAACATTTTGCATTGATGTTGCTTACTGTTATGCATATGCTTATCACTCACAAAGTAAAATACTTCGAAGATCATAAATAAGCTCTTTTTATTGGATGAACTTCTCCCGCTTTATTGTAGTTTAGAATATTTGATTTAAAACTAGGCTCATACTTCTTGAAACAACTTGCACCACTTTTTGCCTCCCGGCTGATTGATGTAAAGATTGCAAGACTCGTGAATGCAATGAGTTACTGTCAACTTTAAATGCATTGATAGCAGCGAATAGCCGCCGACTTTTACGCTTTTCTTACTACTGAAATATAATGGTAATTTTTTGCCATATTTGATCGCGTCGATCATCTGAAATTAACACATTTCTATTAAAGTTTAGTGGAAATTTAAGAAAGCCTGTACTTTCTGCAATTATGAAAGTACTCCATTTTCACGCTAACTCGGACCGGTATTGAAATCAAGTGATTTAAGATCCAACTAAAAATCTAATCTGTCTTAATGGTGTTCGTGAACGAATTTACGCAACAAACTTTATAGCTATGTAAGATAGTAGGTTGTACCTTTCTGCATTAAATGACTCCTTCGCTGTACTGAACGGTAGAACTCCTGGTTTCACAGTAAAAGTTCTCATCTTCAAGCCGTAACTGGGGAGGTGAAAAGTAAAACGTAGTAGTGAAAATGTGATCTCAAACTATTTATGGATCCAATAAAATTTTATTTAAATATTGGTATGAAACTATAAAGATGTATGCTTCTGAAATTCAATTAGCGACAGAAAACACAATTCAGGTTTTCCTAATTATTTTTTTGCCCAGTAAAATCTCGAACGGTTTACTTTATCCAAAATATCCTGATAGGATTAGTCAATACAGTGCCGTCTCTGAAATCGTACCACCTCAGTTACGAGTTTATGAATGTGGTTAATAAAAACAATTCGAATATTGGAGCTTAATTATGTACCTAAAATCGTAACCAAATATCACTTGATTATGATTAAATTCATTTAGACTTGAGGAAAAAGCTGATTAAATGTTCCTTGAACAAACTTCCCAAGGATGAAATTGAGCTGCAAGTTCTTTGATACTGACTGAATTCTTGAATTTTACTTTTAATATTGACTTATACAGTATTTTTGTATTTACTGAGTGTTTAAGCTATTTGCTTTCCCTGTAAATAAACTGAATTGGTTTTCCTTTTTACACCGCAAAAGAAGCAAGACTTAATACTGTGGCAAGTTAATACCCTGAATTCTTTGTTCGGTAAGCATATTACTCGCTTTATAAAAATGGAATCAAAAGGCTGTTAACAGCTAGTTCCACGGTAATACGCAATCGGTAAGACAATGATAGTCTGTCTAAAGAATAGGGGTTAGTTTCTAAATATTTACAATGTGCGAATAAACCTTTTTTGCAAACTGATTTCGTAAAAAATCTCAGCTAGAATATTGGAATTTTTAAGCGTAGTGTTATTAAAATACATTAAGGTCGGGGGGGGGGGGATTTTAGTTCAAATTAGTTTTTGATTCAGTAATAAGCTGCAAAAGTTTATGCGAATAAACTAATTCTTGCAGAATTTTTTAAAGCGCACATATTAACCCATTGTATTAGGAAAAAGTACTTTTGCATTTTTTGCCGTCTATCACTGGACCACGAGTCACTTAAAAGTAAATTTTTAGTAGACTTGTGGGGAAGAGCTTTTATTTTTACTTCGCTATTATATTTATCTATTTAAAAACGAAAATTTTTGAATAATCATAGTTGAGTATTATAAAATTTGGTTTCACATTTAACACGCTATTCTGACGGTACTTTTAAGTACCATTTAAATAAAAGTAGATTGCACTTTCCATACAAAATAATTTGCTTGATCATATTTAGAAAGCAGTGAAACAGTGGAAGCTAAATATTTTTTACATGTTATTACAAGTTATTTTCTCAACGATTTACCTAGGTCTAGCTTTTATCCTTTTAAAAATGTTATACGAAAAATTTGCAACTACAAAACACTTCTGTTACAGATAGAATCGCAATACATTTATTGACACTGTTTTTATAAGAATTCAGATTTCCATAATAGTATTTGTTAATCTAATTATTCTTGTAAATATTTTACAAAAAGAGCACTAACTACAGATTTATTAAATTGGTTTTAATAAAAACATTATCTAAAAATCAAATTATGTTCTAGATATCTCGGACATTAACGTAAATAATTATTCAGGTGAAACAATTTATTCAAAATTCAGGATATAAAGTGTTAATTAAACGGGGAATCTTTTCTTATACGCCTTTTAACTAAAATTTTATTTAATCATTCAGTATTGATACTAAATTAAATTCTTTCGCCAAATACCCGCGTAATTGGAAAAATTATCGTAACCTGCTTATGGCATTGTAGCGTATCGATGTGTTGAAAATAGGCAATTTGTTCTATCTTTTCCATGATACCAAGTTAACCACACTACACAAATTTTGAAACTGTTTTGTATTATTACTAGTCCAAGAACCGGCAGCACAAAAACCTACATTATCAAGCACAAGAAGAAAAATCTTTATTTTTATGAAAGAATAGAAGTAGGGGAATCTAATGATTTATGTCTGCTGGAAGTGAAGTGGTGCATAAGCCAAAAATTAATACCACCAGTAGTTGATTCGTAGGTTTATCATTGTTTTCCTGCTCCCAGTCCTGCATGTTTTCATCTTTGTTTGTAGGACAAACGTAATGATAAACCCAAGAGTCAACCACTGGTGGTATTAATTTTTGGCTTATGCACCACTTCACTTCCGGCAGACATGGATAATTAGATTCCCTACTTCTACTCTCCCATAAAATTAAGGTTTTTTCCTTGTACTGGATAACATAGGCTTTTGTGCTGTCGGCTCTTGGACTATACCATGTAAGTTTGCTTTTTTTCCCTCGTGATTGAATATCTTTATACAATATAACTCGTCCTCTTTACAATTGATTCGTTTTATAATATAGATGTTGCAAATGGAGCAGGGGAAACATCGGCATCTGTAACAGTGCCTTTGGAACAGGCTTCCAATAAGGTGACTGAAACTAATGCAACTGTGGGTGCCACTTCAGAACCTAGTACAAGTTGTGGAAGTGGTGAATTTACGCCGGCAACAGAATGTAACGACTGTGTTGTTCCTGTGCCTGAACAGCCATCTCAGTCTGTTGAGGATGCTGCTACAACGTCCACAGAATCGGAGACGGAACAAGACGATTTCAGAACGGCCGATGTGGGATGCTGTGCAACTTATGGACTCCAGTGCATAGAATGTTATGATAAAGTATGGAATACAATTCACAGTGGTAAGGAAAGTTTCTTGCTAACAAAGTTTGCCCCTTTTTTAAAAGCAAGTTTGTAGAATAATAAAATCTATAATCCTGTAATTATTGACAGTATGGAACGAGATTTCCATTACAATGTGTTTTTTTTAAATTGAAAACGCCATATTTAATTGAACAATATTAACGGTACAGTGGACCTTCATTTTGCCGAAAATGTCCCCATGTTTTTTTAATCTAAAATTGATCGGCTTTTAACTTTAAAAAATTGTTGACCAGATTATTAGCCCACAAAAAATTAATGGTAAAATTTTGGGAGCCTCTCTTTATGAAGGAAAAAATAAATAAAACTAAGCATCCATTATGACTGTACATTTAACTTTTAACTGCATAAAAATACATTAGTCTTTGTGGGGTCCAAGACAAACTAATGTGACTGGAGCATTTTTATATAATTCTTAATGTCTATTTGTATCATGTACCTTATTTTTGATTTCGTATTTTCCATTAAACTACCCATATTAATAATCGCATTTTCGTTTTCTCCCACCGTAACCTTAACTTGCATTAAAATAACCGTTTTGGCGAAAATTCTGTTTTACTTGAAAGAGCAATCCTTTCAGATTCCAAATCTGTTGTAATTATTATACAGTTACTAGAAAAGGAGTTATAGCACATTTGATAAACAGGAAGTAATGACACTTGATTAATTTAACACAATTATTCTAATTGGTAATTAAATCATAAGTTCCACCATATTCGTCTAGGATAGCTCGGATGGTAGAGCATTGGCGGCTTCGGCCAAGATCCTGGTTCAAATCCTGGTCCGTACATTTTTCGCCCAGTTGGAAATTTACATCTGGTATGATTTATTTACCTAATTAGAATAGTTGTGTTAAAATTAATCTAGTGTAATCCTAGTCTAGTGCCTCTAGTATCTCTAGTCTAGTGCCATCCCTGGTTCGAATCCTGGTCCGTACATTTTTAGCTCAGTTGGAAATTTACACCTGGTATGACTTATTTATCCAATTAGAATAGTTGTGTTAAAGTTAATCTAGTGTAATTGCGTATCCAGCGATTTCTGGAGTTCCATTACCTGCGATTTATTCTGTTGAGCTGAACCAGATTTCAGACCAGATGCTATAATCAGTAAGGTTAGCTGGGTGAAAAAGTTCCATCCGATTCTTCCGGGATAGCTCAGATGGTAGAGCATTGGCGGCTTCAGCCAAGAGATCCGTGGTTCGAATCCTGGTCCGTACATTTTTCGCCCAGTTGGATATGGGAAGTAATGAATCAAATACCAGAAGTGGGCGTAGGGAGGACCAGGCGAAATGTAAACAATGTTTCTTCGCATGGTTTTCTAAATAAACGCTAATCTTGACACTTCTAGATTTTTATAGATTAGGAACAATCTAGATAAATCTTTAAATGAGATTTAGAAAAGATTTTCGCTATTTCCATGTTCGATAAACTCCATAAAATGTTTTATCACTAAACGTACCAATATTTTTTTTTATACCCATTCCTACCGAAAAGGGTCAAATGACCCCTATATAAAAAATTTATCCATTTTACTGTTTCGTGAAAAATATACCAGTTGGTACTTTGGTGTATGAATAAAACCATTTTTTTTCAAATAATTATTACAAATTGTTTATTAAAGTAAAATTATAATTACGCAAAATAATTAAGAAAACAATTTTCAAGAAATTCGAAAATTTAATAAACAAATATTGTGCAAATTTGTCTTATGTTCACCGCATATTTTTGATTACTTCGTTGTCGATATAACCTGAAATGTTCAAACTAGAATATCACCCGGAGTAAAGTCAATTTAATTGCACCATCACACATTAACCCTTTCGGTGGTATGTTTATGAAACCATTTAATTTTTAATTCCCCAATGGCACCAGAATTTTGGTAAAATATTTTCCATTTAATATGTACTATGTGAAATATACCCTTATTCATACTTACAAATTTGTTGGTCAATTCCGGTGCCAATTATTTATTTCAGCACTTTAGCATTGATAATGCTTTGCCCCAGAGAGGGTTAGTTAACATATGATGTAATACGGCAGAATAAATGATGTAATAGCTAAAATACGCAATTTACTAATGTTTTTACAAAATAAAACATTTATACCTTTATGATTTAACATAACTACCGCAAGGGGTCATTTGACCCCTGAATAAATTTAAGCCTAAAATATTTTTTTTCTAGGCCAAAAAAAAGGCAGTTCCGAGATGAGGTATTTTAAAGAATATGATCATATATTTTAATAAAAATCGTGAAATATAAAGAAATTTCGTAATGTTTTAGTTTAAGAAATTAAAAATCAAAGGGTCATTGACTCATTGCGGTAGTTTTAGTGTTAAACCTATTTCGGTGAAAAATTGTCAAGGCTTTCTATGCTATTCGGTATGTTCTGAACTAGAATCTAAGCTCTATGTGATAATGTAATTTTATAGGTACTCTAATATAAAAATCGTATGATTTTTACATTTTAAAATATTTCTGTTAATTTTGAAGTTACTGTAAAACTTAGTTTATGGCACAGGTATGCGTAATAGTAGTATGTAGTACAAAATAAATTGAAATTAGAAAACGAATTCTTTTTTTGGTAGATAGTACAAAACATTTCAGTTCTAAAACACACGCTTTTATTTTATATAAAATGACGTCATTCGCATCCGTAGGAAGAATTCCTCATTTACGATCTAATCTTGAACATCTATAGTTAAGTGTACATATGACGTCACTATCGCTAAATACACAAATCCAAAGAGATGTCGTCATTCAAGAAACTCGACCCAAAAAAAAAAAATCTGCTAATGATTCACATGCCTTCATTTGTTTGTAATGTTAATATAGATACTCAAAATCAAATAGTTTATAGTTAGCTGCATGTTTATCAGAAATCATTCATTTATATATATATTTTCAAAATAGCATGTATTACTTTTTCAGTTTTGTGAAAATGACAATAAAAGGAGATAATTAACTATTTTTCTTTACTTTCTACAGAAATGGAGTACTTGAGTTACTAACATTAAGTAAAAAATGCTAAACCTACAAAAAGATTGTCTGAAAAATAGAAATGCAATTATCAAACAAATTGCATTTAAAAGTACTTCCCAACCCCACCCCCAATACGGCTGTATAAAAATTGAAAATGTGCGATGCTTAGCAGTTTAAAATATTACAATAGAGTATTTAACAGTACAATGATACATCTGTTTTGCTTTACGGCTGGATTATACAACGGAACGTTATTTTTTACTTTAATTGCTGGCCGACAGAAATTAATAGCATATAGGACTAATATATTTAGTTCAATTGCGTGTACGCTGTCTGGCGTAAGCATGTAATTCTGGCTAAAAAATGGCAAAAACTCATTTTTAATTTTCCAGCATAGTTGAAAAGTGTTCATGCATTCGGTTTGTTTGATCGTCTATCCGAGCTCTAACACAAGTAAATATACTCGGATTGCTTTGAATATTTTGTATGTTACAGATGCTTACTATAGAACGATCGGTATTGAAAGGGTTTTATAGTTCAATTATAGGGACGGTCAATTTTTCCGTTACGGTCAATGGGGAAAATCATTTTAAAGTTCATTTTAATGATGTTAGACAACTTCAAATATATATGCATTTATGTAGTGTACTGAATCATGTATTTACCCCCAACTACTCTATATCCATTTTTAAATAAACCTTTAACATTCTCCCCGCCGTTAACTGATATCCGCTCACAAAGTTGTTTGCACTGCAAAGGAAGTAGTTAAATTATAATTCTGTTGATAATGCAGTTTTAAAACATTTAAGCAATGATTCTCGAGGTTTATATTCATATACGAAATTAAGTTTTTGTATCATGTTTTAATTTTTAGCATAAAAATAAAAGAATGCCTTCTATCTGAATTAGTCGGAGGATTAATTGCTATTAACGGTCTCGCAGGCCGCTATTTCTAACTCTTAGTTTAATTGTAGATATTAGTGATGTTTTGTTTAGAGCTCTAGTACTATCTCTAGATTTCTGAACAGGCTGATTTAAGGGGACCGGGAAAGCCCTATCTCCGCCATGTTAAATTCACCAACTTTATGTACCTTTTTTCTCAGAAATGGTGAAGGATAGAGGTGTAGATTTTTTTTAGAGTAGTTAGAAAGAAAATGGTCAGTTAAAATACGTAAATCATGCTATTCTAAGTGAAACTCAATTATTTATTGAAAGTCATTTTTAAATTGGCATTTTTGGTAAGATTTCACTGCCTAAAATAAATCAACAAATCATTAAATCCCTGTGTTAAAGTATACAATATAACATAATAAAAGTATTTAAAAAAAGAGTTCATAAGTTTAATAGATATTGTAAAAAAGGAACATAAACATGAAAAATCCAGGTTTTGAAAAAAAGTCAGATTTAAATGGCCATTAAGCTGTGAAGTACTCTTAGAAAGAATGAATATCAACTTTATTTTTTTATATATAAATATGTGTGACACATTGTTGGAAAGATAAGTTTTAAACTATTTAATGCTATAAAAAAGTGAAAATAGATTTTTTGGTTGAATTTTGCTTTCCCGGTCCCCTAATTCTGCACATAAACATTGGTACAGAAGTTATATTCTATCGGTTAGCTGAACCTTTTCATTATCCTAAAGTGGTCTGTGAGGGGTTCACAATAGCTATGCAACAATTTTTAAAACGGTAGTCAAAGGTACCACAAGCAAGGTCTGATTTCTGGCTCTTCTGCAGCCCATCACTCCCTCTAAAAGGACCAAGGCTCTTAAAAGAAAATTGCATCCAATAAATATTTTTCGCCTGTTAATTACAACATTTATATTTGACTTCCTAAATTCTGCATGTTTCGGAGTATGACTATCTTCGTTCAAAAGTTTAGGGTTTTAATCCAGCCAACGGAAGATAAGTGCAGTTTACTCCTTCTGTTATCAGCCTACAGTAGTCCCGATTATCCGAGGCCCGGTAAAGTTTCCGCTTTAACAGAATTATTTCCTTCTGATGGACTGATGACTTCCATTATTATGAAACGGCCATTTATAATGGCCGTTTCATAATAATGGAAGTGTTATATGAAGATGAAAGAGCAGTCGTAAAAAGTTAACTCCGATTTTGTAGTCAGAATGGAGAAAAAATTATGCCCCCCTTTTTTTTAAATGACTGTTTCATAATAATGAAAGCCATTAGTCCATCAGAAGAAAATAATCCATTCCAAAGGTGTAAGTTCGATTGCGGAAAAAACTATTTAAAACATTGAGCAGAAAGAAGAGGCATATCGCTCACCCGCAAGCAAAGTGACACATCTCGACGAAAGTAAATTTCGCAGGAGAGCCAAAAAGAAAATTTGTACGATTTTACTGCAACATGAAATTATAGCACTTAACTCTGCATGCAGGAATAAAAACGTAAAACCTTTAAGAATTATCCTAATTATCAACCATTAAATATGGAAAAAATTTGTATTAAATTTTAGAGGTAACAAAACCGTGCAAATTGGCAGCTATGCAATCCTATTGGTGTCATGAAAATTGCAGGTGTAGCCTCTTTCTGCTCAATGTTTTAAATAGTTTTTTTCCCAATCAAACTTACACCTTTGAATGGATTTTCTTCTGATGGACTAATGGCTTCCATTATGAAACAGCCATTTAAAAAAAAAAGGGGGGGGGGCATAATTTTCTCCATTCTGACTAGAAAATCTGAGTTTTTACGACTGCTCTTTCATCTCCACATAACACTTCATTTTTAATGGCCGTTTCATAATAATGGAAGCCATTAGTCCATCAGAAGAAAATAATCCATTCCAAAGGTGTAAGTTTGATTGGGGGAAAAAAACTATTTAAAACATTGAGCAGAAAGAAGCTACACCTGCAATTTTCATGACACTAGTAGGATTGCATAGCTGCCAATTTGCACGGTTTTGTTACCTCTAAAATTTAATACAAATTTTTTTTCATATTTAATGGTTGATAATTAGGATAATTAAAGGTTTTACGTTTTTATTCCTGCATGCAGAGTTAAGTGCTATAATTTCATGTTGCAGTAAAATCGTACAAATTTTCTTTTTGGCTCTCCTGCGAAATTTACTTTCGTCGAGATGTGTCACTTTTCTTGCGGGTGAGCGATATGACAGTTTTACAATGACCTTTTTAAAACTTTTTATAAACTCTTAAAGTTATTACATAAGGATTTAACTTTCATACCACGAATTTATCCCTTTCTTAAAATGTAATAAGTGGTTTTTAAATATAAATCAGTCTCAAAACTAGACGTTTGGCCATCTTAATCGTAAGTGTAACGGCGAAAGTCAACACTTGATAATTCTTGGCCCTTTCTTTGCTGATAATATGAGCATATGAGAAAATTTGGATTTTAAATGTGTTGATGTTTGTTTTTGTAGTGCAATATTTAAAGCTGTCTTCCAAAATGTTACCCACGCTGTGCTCTCGTCCAAAAGAGGGGGTGAAAACCTGATGGTTCTGTATGTCTATTGTGATCTATATTGTCTTATCTGTCAACATGTCGTTTGTACAATGTGGTGCAATTAAGAGAGCATGAGCGTGTTCAGGCTTTAAAATAAAGCCCGTTTCATAAAGCAGTCTTTTTTTTCAGTCGAGGAGAGAATTGGAAAAAATGTATTGTTGCATAAGACCCTTATTTTGAACTTTCGAAAAATAGTTTCTATTGACTTTTATTGAAAAATGTATTTTTTGGAATCTTTCCTTGACGTTGTGCAACAGAGGAGATATGAATCATTTCACCGAATCAAATTGGATGCGGAGTGGGAGAGAACGTTAAAAATATTAAATTGCTAAAAATCGCGACTTTTGTTAAAAACGACGGTCAAGGACAATTTAATATTTTTAACGTTCTCTCCCACCCCGCGTCCGATTGGATTTCTCATCGAAATTACGGCCCATCAAACTTACCTACAAGAAACCTCTCGATAAGAATTAACTTTTAAAAACATCGGTCAAAGACATAAAAATATGTAAACTTTTTTTTTTTTTTCCAGCCTGAATATTTCCATGCCTCTTGCCCATGCCGTTTGACTAATACTTTATGCAATTTCTCTTTCAGGATACGCCATCCCGTTTTGGTTACTACTGCTAGCTTTACCAGTTTCTGCTGGCTACATGAGTAAGATCATTTGAATACATTACTTGAACATCTAAGTTATCGCAGGTTTCTTTCTAAAGTGGCGCACCTCCACAAACTTTTACAAAAAAAGGCTAAAATGTTTCAACCGTTGAGGAAAAGTTATTTAGGCTGCTAGTCAGCGAGATCTCAATTCCCCTCGCTAATACTAAACCTATGGGAGTGCAATTCATTCGTATTTCTAAAATAACTCCTCGGAATTAATAAATTTAACCTTTTTTTTGTGTGTGTTCATAGTTCTTAACCTCTTGGGTACATTTGACGACTGAGACTCGTCATGCATTTGGCCACTGGCGCCTATTTTTGTTTTCATACCACTATTTAAAAGGGAAAAAATTAGTACATTTTCTCTTGCATTTGTTCTCAAAGTATTCACGAAAGATTTTTCTTTAGAGAAAGTGGTGGGATATGCAATTTAAGAAATGCCAGTGGCAGCCCTGAAATAAATCCGTACCCAAGGGGTTAAAGGGATGTCTTCCTTTTAGGTAGATTTCGTATGAAATACTACCTATTACATTCTCCCCTATGTTGGAATTTCTGAAATGTTTGCAGATCTACACCGATCATGACCCCTAGAACCCAAAACCGCCCTCAGTAAAAAACTATATTTATACAGGGTAAAAGCACCAATAGTCGGCCACTTAAGCGCTTCCTTTTAGTATATAGCTCAAAGCGGAATTTTAAAAAAGCAATACATACATTTTAAATAGTGACACATGTTAATGTATACTTTTCTTTTACTGTTTCAGCAATTGTTTAAAAATATTAGTTTTTATTTATAAAAGTTAAAAGTAGCAAAGTCGCTAGTAGTCGGCCACTCAATTCTAGTGTTCGGCCATCACTGGACCAGTTGTCGGCCACTTAAATGCTTTGTTATTCTAAATAACTTAAATGTAATTTAAGTATAATTTTTATAAACCGAACAACATTTTAACAATAAAATGCGTTAATTTCTTTTTCTTATATTTTAGTAATAATAAAAAATATTTTAATAGTGTTTAACATTTTCCAACATAATTTAAAAGCGTTTGTGAATTTGGATTCTCTCCAGTCTGCCAGAGCTCTAACACTTGTAAATATACTCGAATCTCCTTGAATTTTTTGTATGTTATTGACGTTAACAATAGCACGCTCGCTATTGAAAATAAAGTGTGTAAAGTTTATAGTTCTTCTACAGGGGCAGTCAAAAGTATTCCGATGCATTACGCTCAATGCGAAAATTTGCTTCAAGTTTATTTTAATGATGTTGGTTATTCCAAAAAGAATGAAAATGATATGTATCAATGAAGTGCACTAAATTATGTATTCTGGACAATATGGGGTCCAAAGTACATATTATTCTTTTAGAGCTCTGCAAAAGAATCCCTTTACATTTGCGTTTTACTTTTTGTGGTCCACAAATATGCCTGTCGTAGGTGCGTTTAGATACATTAAAAATTTCGTAAGTGAAGTTATACGAAAAATCATATTAAACTATGTCCATTTGTGACCACAGAAGAGGGATGTATTGCGCGGAGAAGTAAAATTAGGCAACCCTCCAAACTTTATCCTACGTCTTAAAGTTTGAAGGGATTTATGCACGTTTTTATTTCTGCATGCAGAGCTAGTGCTATAATTTCATGTTGCAATAAAATCATGAAAATTTTCTTTTGCCTCTCCTGTCAAATTTACTTTTGTCGATGTGTCGCTTTTCTTGCGGATGAGCGATATATTTGTTAGGAAATAACTTGTTTATTGCATCAATTTGTAGCGTATTTCATGTACTACTTTCAAAAAATTGTGGGAGATTTTGGATGTATTCGCGAGGTAGCTTGTAGTTTAAAATATGCTGCGCAAAATGCATACCGGGGTAATAACGCCATCCGCTAGTGTTCTTACCCCGGTTGATTCTTTTCAGTGGCAGAACTACATATTTTATTTTATGTTATACACGAGAGACCATTATTGTCATTGTTCAAAACTAAAAAGATAGAGAAATTTATACGCCCTAAATGCTGCTAATTTTTTCATGTCGGAATAATAAAATATGATTATTATTGCATCCTGATATCGCAATTAATGGTAAGTAAAAGCATCTTCTCAATTTCTAAAAGTGTAGAGTTTGTATCATACTATAATGCGAGCAAAAATTGTGCGTTTGTGTATGTAAATTTTATCTTGAGAACGGCTCTAACGATTTTGATTAAATTTTGCACCCTACCGTTTTCGGGCACGAAAAGACCATTGGGATGGGTCTCGTGTTCGAGAAAATTCGATTAGTGGGTGATTTTGGGTCATAATGGGTCAGGGTCAAGCTCATTATATCTAAAGAACGGCTCAATCGATTTTGACCAAATTTTGTATCCAACCATTTTCGGGCACGAGAAGACTATTGGGCTAGGTCACGTATTCGAGAAATTTTGATTTTTGGGTCACTGTGGGTCTAGCTATTTTTATCTAAAAAACGGCTCTAACGATTTTCACTTAACTCATTATTCTAGTTTTGGATTACGAGAAGACCATTGGGCTAAGTCGCATGTTCGAGAAAATTCAATTAGGGGGGTCATTTTTGGGTCACCGTGGGTCAAGCTAATTGTATTTAAAAAGAGCTTAAAAACATTTTGTATAATACCGTTTCCGAGCATAAGACCATTGGGCAGGGTCTCATGTTCAAGAAAATTCAATCTGGGTCATTTTGGGTCCTAATGGATCAAGCTAATTTTATCTAAAAAATGGCTCAAAAGATTTTGATAAAACTTTGTACTACACCGTTTCTGGACAATATAAAACCAGTGGGCTGGGTCGCATGCTCAAGAAAATTCTATTAGTGGGTCATTTTGGTGATAATGGGTCGGGGTCAAGCTAACGGCATCGATCTCAAATGTTCAAACAATTTTGACAATTTTTTTTTTGTTTTTTTTTGTTATACCTTTTCACAGAACAAAAAGAACATTGAATAGCTCACACGTTCGATAAATTTCGGTTAGTGGTTTTTTGAATCAACGTGTGTCAAGCTTATTTTATCTAGAATATGACTAACGATTTTCACTAAATTTTGTATTCCATCGTTTTCAGGCTCGATAAGAGCATTGTATTAGGTCGCATCTTTGAAAAAAAAAAAAAAAAAAAAAATTAGTGCGTCATTTTGGGTCACTGTCTCAGGGTCAAGCTAATTGTATCTAAAACAGCAAGAATGATTTAGTGGGAATAATATATCGAGATAAACACAAAGCTAATTTTGGCCGAGCTTAGCTCGGTCATTCCTGCTAGTCTCTTTATAATTGGGGCCCCACCAGTGGCCGAGAGGTTCTGCTCTCGAAGCTGGTAGACGGGAGGGGCTGGGTTCGATCCCAATCGCGCCCGTCGGCCTAATCGTTCGGAGTTTTCGTGGTTTTCTTCGAACCGTGGATTTTCCATGCGTAAATACGGATTAGGTTCCCTTAGAAAGAGCCCCACGGAGGGCACTCCCCCCGGGCCTATATCCCTCGTGAAGATAATCGGCCTTCAAAAATCAACCCAACTTTATAATTGGACAATTTATATTCCATTATTCCATCTTATTTTATAGTTTTTGTTTGCATTGTGTTATTACCCACCAGGTGAGTAATAACGCCTAATAGCATTGGTTAAGAAGTTACGCCACTACATTTTATGAATAGACATCTGCTAAAAGTCTTTCTTGTATGCATAATCAATAAGTTTCTGTATCAAATCCTATATTTGTTTGGGGAAAAAAATCAAACTCTACCGTAAAAATGGGTAGAACCTTAACGTGGCATTATTACCCCCCCAGGATACCTTACAGCGTGCATAAAATAAAATGCAAGTAAGATTATATAAATCTGAAATTGTGGAATTCAAATTACTAAAATCAAATTATTAAAAAACACTAAAAGTGAAATGGGCTTTTAGCCAGTAGTCAACCAGGGTGGCCGATTACTGAACATGTAAGAAAATAGAATACCCAGTAATCGCCACATTAAAATTAATACAAACACACTTATTTAATTTTTATGATGAAAAACATTAGTTTATTAACCTTTTCAATAGTACAGTCTCATACTTTTATAAAATAATAAAAAATAAGTTGTTAATCGATGACAAAATTTTTAAAAAACAAAAAAAATAGCAAAAACAGTTGTTTGACCGCAACAAAATAAAAAATGGTTGATTACTAATGCCATAAAAATACTCAATTCTTTGCTGATGGCTTATGACGTATAAAGGATGGTCACTTATAGGGAGATTGTAATATTTCACTTGAAACAAAAAATGAGCTATTCATAACTTATTTTATCTCAAAGTGGCCGACTACTGGGTGGTGGCCGACTACTGGTGCATTTACCCTATATCACTTTCTTCTGGAGACTATAACTTCCATAATTCAGCACAAATCTTTTCCAAACTGATACATAAATTCAAGGGGAATAAAATCTCGCTCAAGTTCGTTAATGGGCAAAATCGGACCAAGAGGATGGAAATAAGGAGAGGTTTTGTGAAAACCGGAAAAAAACCCATAACTTAATTTTTATGCATATCAAATCAGTTTAAAGTTTTTATTACATCTAAAAATTGGTCCAAAAATGTATGTATCGCAGATTTTTGATAACATTAAAAATGGGCTCAAGGGGCGCAAAAAAATAGGGTTTTTAGGAGAAAAAAAATTCATAACTTCGCCAATTCTCAAGATATCAAATCCAATTAAATTTTATAAATATTATCTACAACTTTTATGCTGGCAAGTTTTTGATAGGACCAATTTGTACCACAAAAAAAAGAAAGAAAACAAAAGGGGGGAGTTGAAAAAGAAGAAAATCCATAACTTCGTCAATTCACAAGATATAAAATCCCCATGAATTTATTATCTTAATATTGTCTACAACATTTATAGTTACAAGATTTTGATAGGACCAATTCTTACAGCAAAAACAAATTAAAAATGCATAGCGTTTGAAGAAAAAAATGCTCGTATTAAGGGTGTACTCAAATCCAAACTGCTTATTTTATGAATCGTTTTTAAATTCCTTTTTGCTCTCAAGCGCATCCAATTGGTAGATTCTCTTATTCAAAAACTATATAATGTACCGTAATTATCGATTTTTTGATAGAGGCAGGATATATTTCAAAAAATGTCAAAGTGGGCATTTTGATCCGAATTTCCCGAAGCGATTGTGTCAAACTAAAAATATTGTCCTACTGAGAAAATAGTTTATAAATCAAGGTTTAATTGAACGAAAAATAAAAACGCAAGTCTCTTATAAATCTCTTCGAAAATCACGTCAGTAAGTTTAATGTTTTTTCTATTAAAAATGAATTTGAAAATGTGCCAGAAAATTTCGAATTGTTGGCGGTATCAAAATAGTATTCTTTTTGATACCGCCTTAACATGATTCTGATAAAACCAGCTCGTATATAAAAATGAAATAAAAACTCTTCAAAAGCGGTCAGATAAAATTGTTAAAGTGGGTTTATCTCTAATCATGATTTAGTTTTTGTTGGTGAAATTAGTATACTTAACTTCGAAATCTACCTCAGCCTGTAGGACGGGCCGGCAGGGATTTTTTTTTAAATATATCTTAATCTAAACAATCTTATGCGGTAAAATTCGGTGAATTTCAGGGAAGATTTGTACACTTCACATAAAAGCATATTTTCGCAACTAAGATGTTCTTTAAGAACAGTACTCTGAATTTAAATCTCCTGACGAGATATCATAAATACGAATGCATCACATGCCCACAGGTTTAACAATTAGCGAGGATAATTTTGAGATATCGCTGACTAACAGCCTTTAAAATGTTTCGGAAAATCGTTTTATATCTAGAGTCAAATAGTTTAACGTCGCCAATATTTACATTTTTTTGTTACAATTTTCGAAAAGAAATGTTAAATCTAATCTCTTGTGGATTTTTTGGGATTAACCCCTTAATTGTCGCACCCGATACCTTCACGGGCAGTCAATTATAAAGAAATTTTGACGCGCCCGTAATCCTCACGGGCTGAACTCGTCATAACTTAAGCTAATATTATTTCTTCTTTGATTTTTGTCACTTCCGAGAGTTTAAATGTTTAAGAGCTCAATAAATGGCAGAACAGAATTGACAAACTTTATTTTAAGACCAGAATGCTTAATTTTAAGAATTTGTATGACTTGGAACATAAACTATTTTTGAACGAATTTTCCGAAAACTACGTGACGATTAAGGGAATAAATAAGGCAAATTGTACTTTCAATATTACTGGTTGTAAAAAGCGTAAAAGTTGGCAGCAATGCTTTAATGAACCACATTACGCCCAAACGTCTCAAGATTTCTAGGCGGTAATGTTATAAATAACGTCATAAGTAAAAAGTGTCAACTGTTCTTAGTCGTTCCTTTTTGAAAATGCACTTTAAATGAGAGGGTGGGGAGTGAATGTTTGATTTTCATCCATATTAGGGAAAGTAGGGTAATGCCACTCACTTAAAGGAGAACATAAATAGCTGGTCAAATTTACACAAATCAATTTTATTAACGCAGTGGAAGTCCAAAGCATAAGGAACAGTTTGCAAGCAAATAATTTGCATAAAGTTTAAGAATTTTTGAATCTTTTTTTTAAATTAACCATCGATTGAACGGTAATACCCCACATGGTAAGGTAATGACGCTCAAAATTTTAATACGCGACTTTTCTTACTTAAATGTTGTATGTAGCTGTGTGGGCTATTCACACCACAGCAGACTTTGACTTGATGCGACCACTTTCCACATATTGTGCAGCAAAACCACGACCAACCATGCCGGAAAGGGTTAAAGAGCTAAGCATTTGTTCGTGGTTTTCGTCCTGTAGCACTTCTGGACAGTGTTGCCAGTGGGCTACATTTTTAAAATTCAGGTTTTTTTTTTTTTATTGTCACCACTTTTTTGAAATCGTAAAATTCGCCTTGTTTAATGACATATTAAGGCGAAAACTAGGGGAATTTTACCATTTTAAAAAAGTGGCGTCAATCAAGAAATTTTAATTTATAAAGTAGCACACTGGGAAAACTGCTTCTGGAGTTCTACATGAGCGCTATTATCCTTCATAGCCATGTTTGATTATAATGCATTATATTTGGCGTAACAACGCACTACAAAAATAAAAGCATGAGCGTACAGCTAAATGTATATTTTGTAGGCATAATGAGTGAAATAACGCTTGAAAATAAGAATGTACACATACCTTCAAGTTGAATGTTGTAAATTTTATAATAAAACAATTGCAAACTAATAAAGTGGGGACACGAAAATACTTTCCAACGGTTACTATATCCTTACTGGGAACTTGCGATGAAGTTCGCTAGGCGCCGGTACCGATCGCAAGTTTTCAATTGTATTCTATTTAGATATATTTGAGTGAGCGGGGTTATCCGTTGAGCGGCATTACCCTACTTTCTCCTAATATCCCAAGAGTAGTTTGAGATGTATCTTTAGAAATAAGTGTGCGATATACATTCTTTTTGATCTTCCAGTTTAAAGAAACAATTTTTCATTTTTTTTAAAGGTGCCTTTTATATGTACAGCTGTCCGGCTTCGCACTCTGTGTCCATGCTCATGTTCACAATCGGGATCTCTTTAATGGCAGTGTTGTCCCTCAGAATCTGTATCATCATTCGTAGAATGACTACTGCTGCAGATGATTTTAGAAACATGTTGCACACTTTATTGCTAGTTTCATCTTTCTTGACAGTAGTCTTCTTCATAACTGGTGAGTAGATATTCTTATGTCTAATTTCTAAACTGAACGGCTTTTTTCCAAAATTAACCCTTTGTTGCATACTTTAAAACTGGCAAATCTCTAACATTAAATTTGCCCTTTTTTCTAAATAAAGGGTCACGCAAAATATATATATTTTTTAATTTCAGTCTGTCCGCTACAATCTAAAACCAAGTATTTTTATACTTGGTTTACAATTGTGCGTTAGGTCTAAAAACAAAATATAATATAAATATTATGGGTTTAAAAATATTTTTTAGTTCATACAGAACTTATTGATATTCTGAAGGAACATTCATGTACTGATATCTCAACAAGAAAGTTAGCCGTTGTGGCGGAATCATTCTTTACTGCAAGCCTGGATGTCCGAATAGCATAAGCTTTTAATAGGAACTGTAAAGGAAAATGGATTAGATAGACCAAAAAAAAAAAAAAAGTCAACTTTAGTGCAGTATTCAACAAAGGGTTAATTTTGAAGAAAAATCAAATATGCAGCTTAGCAAGAGCCTCAAGATACACTAATTGGACCCGATTGTCGCATGGGTGCATGGGACCCTCGGTTCGGAATTTCTTGGGAGCACTAGAATTTTCTATGTCATTAAATATACTGGATGAATCTGTCTTTGGATGACTTAAGTATGTGCGGATACTTTCAGTTTTGGAACCAGTTAGAACCTGTTCCAACAGTAAAACTATCCACATTAACAAACTAAAATCAAAGTACAAACTCGCAATAAGTCATCAACCTCAGGTATCCTATTTAAAAATATTAAAATGCTAGCGAGAAATCTAAACAACGCTCACATAAGATTAACATTAGCTTGAGCGTTTCTTCACGTGATTAATGTAGGCTCTTTTTTGTCCTTATTGTTCCAATTTTACAAAAGACTAAATTGTGAAAAAAAATCTACTGATTAATGTTTAACCTTGAATATGCTACGTTTTTGTCAAATATTTATTAAATTGTTATATCCCACTTCGTGAACTACATCGCACGGAACTGATTTAAACTTAACTAATGTGACAGAAATTGTCGCATAGCTACTGTGAGTCAGCTGAGATAGTTTAATCGAAAGATGGATTAAAAGCTCTAACTCGTAATGTGTACTTTTTCTGTGGGCTAATTTGAATGTACAGGACTATCAAATCCATCTATTAAAGTCCTTGCGATAGTATTGGTACTACACTTAATTTTAAATGATTTAAAACAGATGGCGTAAGAAGCACTGCAGGTTTTAGGCGTTAAAACAGTCAACGGCATATGAAAGCCCTGTCATTAGGCTTGGAGAATGGTTGTATTTTAGTCGAAGTGTGAACAGATGTGTTTTGTGCATTGATATAACGTTTTGTGCTAAGAAAACTCGGTGTGGGAAGCGTTACAATTTTGTTTCTACTTGAAATCGGTAGCTGAAAGTCGTCGTTTGTTGATCAAAGCTTATGGCATTGAACTTGAATTTCAACGTGTGAACACCGATTTTGATGATTCAAAGATGACGATTTTGACTTGGACACTTCAACCGAACAAGTTTGCAGAAGCAGAATTTGGAGGGATTGATGAACGCAAATCCATGCCAAACTCTTAAAAAAAAAAAAATCTCTAAACGTTTGAAGTCAACGAGGCAGTGATTGAAAAGGAAGGAAATTGGATGCCATACCAATTGAAGCCAAGGGAGATCGAAAGGCGTTTTTGAACATGTGAATTGCTGCTTCAACGGCAAAACGAAAGGCTTTTTGTATCGTCACTGGGGATGCAAAAGTGATACATTAAGATAATTCAAAGTGCAGAAAATCATGGTGCAAGCCTGGTCAACCATCTGCACCAACAGCAAAATATCCATTGTTTGAAAGCGATGCTCTGTATTCGGTGTGTTCAGAAGGGGTAGTCTATCGGGGCTGCTGAAACTCGGGCTAACTAATACTGGGGTTATTTATCGACAACTCGTGCAGTTGAACCTCAAATTGAAAGAAACTATGTGAATACCCCAGAACACCAAGGTGATTTTCGAGCACTTAAACTGCTGTCCGCATGTCTCACAAACGATGAAGGTAACACTAGAGATGCTCGGATTGGATGGGTAACCCCACCCGCTTTTTTTTTCTCCCAGACCCTGCTCTTTCGGATTACCTCTTGTGTCAAACCATGCAGAATCTTTTTTTTACCAAACTGCAGCTCCTTTATCCTTTAAAGATATCTAAAATGGCTCAAATCATGGATAGCCCCGAAATAAGTTCCTCTTCTCATTTTTTCGAAAAAAAAAGATGTAAAAATGCTGTAGCTAACAATTTAAAATACTTTGAATAATACCGTATATACTACACTATATGGCCAAAGGTGACCGGTCACTTGACGTTTTCACTTGACGTTTTTTAGACGTTTTGTTAAATATCTAGAAAAATACATGAATGAATTTGAAACTGCAGGTGTGTAAACAGTATAGTATAGGTCATATTTCCGCGAAGATTTTTTTCCGAAACCCTATAGGGGACAGTCAAGAAATTGAAAAAGAACGGATATCTTTGGATAACCCTGTAAAAACTAATGTAGAAAACGCGTTCAAACTCGAGATTAAGTGGCTTATTGTTATATACTGTGTTCATTTTTATGAGGATAGCATGTATACTCGTAGAGAAATTAAGGTTTTTATAAAGAGTCCCGAATTTCGCCAAGTTTTTTGCTTATTTGCAGAGTTCTTAATATAAAAAAAAGCTCTTTTCAGAATATATCACATGCAACATTGTACACAATACTCAGCAGTCAGAATTAAAAAAATAATAAAAATTGGATGAAAAATGAGCAGGTTTACTAAAAAATGTTTCATTGCACATGCGCGAATGCAATCAAAATATAATGTGCATAATATATTAGCTAAGTGTGTAGAGCAACTTTTGTGAAAGTCTCAAAATCATAGCTTGAAAATTTTGAAAATTATCGTCGGTAGAATAAGCTCAAAATCCGTTGTTCCCAAAAAGCTGAGGGGTTGTATCAAATATCTGTTGATTAGTACCAAGATTGCGTACACAATATTGCACGTAGTATATTTGGGTACAACCCCTCATTTTTTTGGGGAACAATGGATTTCGAGCTTATTCTATCGACAATAATTTCCAAAATTTTCAAGCTATGATTTTGACTTTTACAAAAGTTGCTCTATATACTTAGCTACATTATTGCACATTTTTATTGCATTCACGCATGCGCAGTGAAACATTTTTTCGTAAACCTGCTCATTTTTTTTTTTAACTCTGATTGCAGAGTATTGTGTACAGTGTTTGTCATATTTTCTCAAAAGAACTTTTTTTTATATTAAGAACTCTGCAAATTGTAAGCAAAACACTTGGCGAAATTTGGGAATTTTATAGAAACCTTAATTTCTCTACGAGAGTATACATGTTATCCTCATAAAAATGAACACAGCATATTAAAATAAGCCACTTATTAATCTCAAGTCTGAATGCTTTTGCTACATTAATTTTTACAGGGTTAACCAAAAGATATTCGTTCTTTTTCAATTTGTTGACGGTCCCCTATGGGGTTTCGTGAAAAACTCTTCGCGGAAATATGACCTATACTATACTGTTTTACACACCTGCAGTTTCAGGTTAATTCCTCTATGTATTTTTCTAGATATTTTATGCAATATCAATCCTCAAATTTATATAATTTTAAATTAAGATATTTATTTTTAAAGAGAAATTTAATTATCTGCTAAAATTTAATACATGATTTCTCCTGCCATAAATGTATATTTCAAGTAACTCTCCGAAAAATACCATGAATCCCAATTCTTTAACTATTTTTGTATTTTTATTTTTTCACGATAAATTTGATAATTTCAATGTTTTTTTTTCTACCATAAATGTGTATTTCAATTTAAAATCTCCGGTAAAAACCGCGAATCAAATGTATTTGAAATATTTTAAATCAAAGGGGTGGGGGCAAAAGCACCTGTTTAATGACCTTTCTGTGTCTAATTATTGGATGTATAAGTCAGACCTAAAATAAGCCACAAATTGCTCAACAAAATATTCTAAAGGAAATTTCTAGCACTGTTTTTGATACAAACATAAAACTATCCGACCTATTTTATTTGCTATTCAGATCTCTTGCGCCGCCATCTTGCTCAACATTTTCGTCTTGGAGCGGGCCCGTAAAAGAAGGAAGTTGTGTCGCGACGGCTCGGGTTTAACCCCTTCAGACAGAGGTGCAGCATCTGTTCTTTAGCGCATAAAACTGAACTGTTTTATATTTTTACTTCTGTATAGCTGCATGTTTTTTTCTTTCTGACCAAAACCAATAAATGGCAGCACTGACTCTTATTTCTTCATGTTTTCATCTGAGCTTGCAAAAAATGCCTTTAAGACAGTTTGACCAAGAAATGGACACATTTTCATAATTTAGCGTAAACACAGTAAAAAAATGTACATTTTTCACTCGTTTAAAGCCCTTAAATTTGTAGTCTCTTCAATTTAGGTTACTGAGGATTAAATTTTAAGGGACCAGTAATTTTAAAGCCATATTTGGGAACCTAAATTAAAAGCCCCCTAAACTATAAATTCCACGGTAACTCCGTGACAGAAAAGGGCTCTTTATGTCATGGAGTCATTTTGTTTGTGCAAAAGCACTGAATGTGTATTTATATAGTTTAATCGTTTATATCCTGACGGTACTTTTATTCAAAAACTAAAATTTTCATTGAATTTGTTTAATGGTACTTTAAAAGTACCGTCAGGATATAAACGATTAGAGTGCACTTTTCGTACAAAATTTGCTCAATCCTTTTAGAAAGCACGGTGAAACAATCGAAACTAAATATCTTTTTTATGTGGTTATATTCTCAACCATTTACCTAGGTGTAGCTTTTATCCTACTAAAAAATGTTATACGAAAAATTTGCAACTACAAAACACTTCTGTTACAGATACGATCCCAATACAATTGACACTGTTCTTATAAGAATTGATAATTCGATAACAGTATTTTTTTGTCAATCAAATTCTTATAAATATTTTGCAAAAAGAGCTAACTACCGATTTATTATTAAATCTGTTTTTTAGATTAAAAAAAAAAATTCTGGATATCTTGGACATTAATGTAAGTAATTAGGTGAAGCAATTTTTGTATTCAAAATTCAGGATATAAAGGGGTAACTTCATGTCTAGAGATTTAATTTCTGATATTTAGACATGTTAAACTTTCAGTACTAAACAAGTTACGGATGAAAATTAAAATTTAGACTGTACAACTATGATTTTATGAGGCTTAACTATCTAGTATGTAACCAAATCACCTAGACGAAGAAAAATGTTCGTAGCTACCCTATATCCCAAAAAGTGTGGGAAGAGTTATGAACCTGGTAATGTAGATCTTTGAAAATGAGTTGGAGCAAAATCTTACTGATATTCTGTTAGAATAATTATGTAGTAGGATTCAAGTTCCCGGACTGACTCTTTAACTGTAAAAATATTACCAATTAATTTGCTGAAACACATCTGCCTTCGAAATAAGACCCTTGCGCAACAATACACATTTGCCATTGCCTGTCAAGGTCATCAAAGCTCTTCTGGAATCCACTTTTAGCCATGTCCTTTAATCCAGCCTGCGATGCACTTTTTACTTCATATGAAGTTTGAAATCGACGACCATGCATGTTAAGCGAAGACCAAAAGGCAATTCCAATTGAAATGGTGGGAGGCTTAATCTCGGCTGTTGACAAAGATCCTTCCCTACTTGGCAGAATTGTTACTGGAAACTAGAAATGGTGTTTTTTATACGATCCGCAATCCAAGAGCGCATCAGCAACTTGGAAATCACCACGGTAGAAGAAATTCCGCCAAGATCGCTCTAAAGGGAAGGTAATGTTAAAGGTATTCTTAGATACCCAGGGCATTGTGCATCTGGAATTTATCCCTGAAAGACGCACTGTCAACAAAGAACTCTATGTAGACATCCTGCGTCGTTTACGTGAGTCGGTCCGGAAGAAGAGGCCAAAAGTGTGGGCTGAGCAGTCATGGGTGCTTTTGCATGACAACGTTCTTGCACACCGATCCCTAGTCGTCGTTTTCGTAAGAAAGTCACCAACTGTTTTGCCACATCCTCCTTGCTCCCCTGATCTCTCAACCAGCGACTTTAGCCTGTTTCCTCAACTGCACGTCGCTTGCAGGGTCATAAATTTCAATCTTCAGATGAAGTTAAAAGTGCATTGCAGGCTGAATTAAAGGACATGGCTAAAAATGGATTCCAGAAGTGCTTCGATGACCTGTACAGCCAATGGCAAAAGTGTGTTGTTGCGCAAGGATCTTATTTCGAAGGCGGATGTGTTTCAGCAATGAAATTGGTAATATTTTCAGTTATAGAGTCAGTCCGAGAACTTTTGAATCCTACCTCGTATAACAAACAATTAAGGGTGACTTTTCTTGATTTTTATCAGATAGCAACTAAAAATATTCAGCAGTAAAGCGCTGTTACTTTTAACTGCAAGGAATATGAGCAAGAAAGGGTGCAAACCATGAAACAGAAACTGCTGGAATGCTCTCATTCTGTCGAGTTGTAACCATTTGATTTCTACTTCACTTTAAAGCTCATGCGACAATAGGTACTAGTAGTTTGTTCTGAATTACCCGATATTCAATAATTTGACCCTACACATAAATACCATGGTAATACAGGGTGTCCGGGCAAAAGACATCCAAAAGTTGGCTTATTTTTACGGAACTACTCATTAGAATTAAAATATATATTTAGATTGAGCATCTCACTAACTTTTAATATCAATAGATTTCGATGTATGGAGATGTTATATTGGGATATGTGCTAACCGTGCATGGGTATAGTAGTCAGCAATTGGCACAAAGACGAAATACCTATATTTCATGGGTTTCATTAGTAATGATGTGGGTGCCACAGCAAAAAGTGCAGTGCATGCTTTGGTTAACGGAATTTAAATCTGATGAGTGTTCAGCGACGGGTGCAAACACAATGGGAATGTTCAAAATCCATCTATCAATTGAATAGGCAGAAGAGGGGGGGGGGGGAGAGACGTAACTTTGTTATCTGAAACTGGCAAACATATAGATTTTAAATTTGTTGATATTAAAACTTGATGAGATGGTCTTTTCTATACAAATATTTTTTAAATTCTAATGTTCCGAAAAAGTAAGCCAATTACTTTTAGATATCTTTAGCCCGGACACCTCTGTGTTTAAGGAATCTTTATTAGATGCATAAATGCTGTCGGAGAACACGCGCATCCCCTGTTAAGTTTTTTTACTTTAGATCTCTCCGGTTGCGGGTTAAACAAATTCGGATACTCTTTACCTGTATTGCTATTGATAAAATATAACTAGTCTTGATTAAAAATGCTTTTCTGTTTATTTTTTTTAGTTGAAATGTTGGACTACTTGAAATTACGATCGCAAAATAATCAGTGTTACAATTTAGTATTGCAAACTTACTTGAAATATTTTTCTTCCAGAATCTGTGGCATTTTGGAAATTGACTCCTTCATCTGATCCTGGCACACCTGAGTATTGTGATCCTCACTTTCTTTCTTTTTCCTTCTGGTGGAACTGTGTAATGTGTGTGGTGATAGTGCCTATTTTCCTCTTCCCAGCATGAAGGATATACCGAACTTATATATTTTAGCTCTTAATTTTTAATCTGTGCTTCAAAAGCAAGTTGAACACTGGAATATTTTATCACTTTTTATAAATAAATGTTTATACTAATGCTTATTGTTTTTAAAATAACATCTCATTAAAACTTCATTAAAATCTTTTCTGGTGTCTATTTTTAACTTGGTGTATGTGCCATAGTAAGTCCACTACGCTGAATTAATATACCAGTTCATTAAAAAATATTGGACATTTAAAAAGAAACTAAAGTGATTGGGGGGGGGGGGGGGGGAGAAACTTTCTTTGCCAAGTACCGTGCAGTTGTCAGCAAACTGTATGTGAAGAACGGATTGGACTAGTTCTCCTTTCGAATATTTTTAACATTCGAATATTCTATATAAATATTTAATATAGTAATGTCGTTATTGAGGTGGGAGGAGAAACGCACCTTGTGAGACACTGTTAAGGGGGATAGCTGAAACAGCATATCTTATTCGTGAAGTGTCAACTCCGTTTACCGTAATTTCGTGCGTATCCGCCGCACCTCGGATTCCTATTTCTTACCGGAATTTATTTTAAATAAAATGTGATTTGCTTCTGCTTAGCACTCATTTGACTTTTTTCTAATAAAATTTCTGGTTTGAAAAAAACTTAACTCAGCCGCGGCGGATACGCGAGAAATTACGGTACATGTTTGAGATTGATGCAAATAAATCGAAAAACATTTTCAATTGTCATTAACGCCATTGATTATTATATCTGAGACCACGGGACGCTATGTCCATTTTTATGTAGCGATATTTCAGGGAAAGGTGGTAACTCAATGTGTCCTTTTGCTTTTAATCGCTGTTTTCTCTTTAACTGAACAAAAACAAATACGTTCTAGAAGTTGATTTAGATTGACATCTACTTTTTACTGCAATCTATGGTTTTTTAAACTTACAATAACTGAAAAATAGCAATTCATTAGCATTCGTAATGACAAAACAAAAGTATTCGACAGGTTACTTTTGAAATATATATTAAATGATAATGCTAATACCTCGTAGCGTTTCCTCGGCGATGTATCGCACATTTTAAACTATTTGGCATAGATTTAACTGCAAGGTAATATATTTGTCTATTTTTTGCCATTCTTTTATCGACACTTCCTCATCTCAGTTTTAGAAGAGAAATTACGTTTATTTTTCAAATGACCTCACAGGTGTACTATAAGAGTTTAAATCTGGGAACTGATCCGGAGTTTTAATGAGTTGTATAGCATAAGTCGTATATTCAGTTGTATATACAGTCATGGTACCTTCTATTGCAAATAAATTTGAAACCCGAAGCTGTCATACATTCCCGTAGCAGCACTCTCCCATCACCATGCTTTACCATTAGTCCCCGAGCCAGGTGCAAATTTCGTCAGTTATTTGCTCTCGGCCGAAAATTTGTAAAATGCTTCAGAGAGTTGTATCATGAAGCTCCGTCAACTTAAGCTGTGGTTCCGTGGGTGGGTTGAGCAGCGGTAGCCTCCCAAACACGTAAAAATAAAGTCATTTCCTCCCGGTTGAAAATTTGTCAAACTATAGCTAACCCAGTATCTTGAAGGAAAAAAAAAAGTCAGCTGATTATAAAGCGGTGGGTAATATGTCAGCTGGTCACACGAACATGAAAAAAATATACAGGGTGCAAAGGCCCTTTAACCTGAAAATACTTGCGAACGGAGAGAGCTACAGCTGTGGAAGTGAGGTAACGTATAGTAAAGTGACTACGCCCGATTTAATGCAAACGACGGCAGCGCCCCCTAGTAGAGAAATTTGAAAGATAGCTACTGAAAATCGTAATCGAAAAGAAATAAAGCAAAGTTTCTAATTAGAAAGTTTTAGAGCATCAATTAATTAGTACGAAACGACATTTGGTTTACACGGGTAAGATAAATCGCCGCCAATATACCCAAAAATGTCCGAAATCGATGAGCGACTATTCTACTTTGCATATTAACATTCCGTAAATGTAGCAGTGCACAATTTCAGATTGTGACGTTGTATTGTGCTGTAATGTCTGTAAAAATTTAATGTTCAATACATTTAAAATTTCAGATTAAATGTATTGAACATTGATGTATTTATTTTTTTTTTTTTTTTTTTTTTTTTTTTTTTTTTTTTTTTTTCAGGGGGAGAAGAATTCTGTTCGTAAACTGATGAAGTAATTTACCGACACCAGAATATTCAAACGAATTTCTTAGGAAAAAAAAAAAAACCCGTTAATTTTCCCTTTCATTACAAAAGCAAAATTTTATTAAAATATTCTTGCTGCCATTTGTCAATTTTGGAATTAAAATTAGGTGGCTAGACCGTCCTTGAAAGGGTTAAATCTATGTCGCCGTATTGAAGAGGCTAGCAAAAGACGTTGCATGCTGAGAAATGTAGCATGTAGAATTACTCTCACGAATACAAACGTGTATTGTGAGCAATGGCGAACTTTTCGAACATACTGAATATTAACTTTTTATCACTGAGGCAGTTTCTTTTTTGTTTTTGTGTGATAATATAAAAATGTATTGAGATAAGCACGTATTTATACCATAAATTGTACGTATTTCTTCATACTTCTGGCGCTTCCATTCAAATATTATTTACACAAAATAAGGTACATCGATTTCGGGCATTTTGGGGAATACGGGCGAAGATTTATCTTATCCATGTAAACCAAATGTCGTTTCGCACTAATTAATTGATGCTCTAAAACTTTCTAACTGGAAATTTTGCTCTTTTCGATTTGCAATGGCTAACTTTCAAATTTCGCCACTAGGGGCTCTGCCGTCGTTTGCATTAAATTGGGCGTAGTCACTTTACTGTACCGTTACCTCACTTCCCTAGCTGTAGCTCTCTCCGTTCGCAAGTATTTTCAGGTTAAAGGGACTTTCCTTTGCACCCTGTACATTTTTTTCATGTTCGTGTGACCAGCTGACGTATTAACCATCACTTTATAATCAGCTGATTTTTTTTTTCTTCAAGATATTGGGTTAGCTATAACTTGACAAATTTTCAACCGGGAGGGAATGACTATTTTGTGTGTGTTTGGGAGGCTACCGCTGCTCAACCCACCCACGGAACCGCAGCTGACGTTCACGGAGCTTCATGATGCATCTCTCTGAAGCATTTTACAAATTATCGGCCGAGAGGAACTTGGTCATCAAAATCTGTGGCTGGCTCGCGGACTACATGGGCATCATATTCTTTTCCTCGAGCTCTGTATTTGACTGCCTACTCACTAAAATTTTGCTATTGCATCCAAAAAAGATTGAACTTGGATTCCTCTGCAAATTCGTCAGCCTTTGAGAAATTTATAGGCTTATTAACGAGAAATTTAGAAAACTAGTTTAGCCAGCCTGTTTTTGAAGGAGATATATGGCGTCTTCTGGACAAATTTTGCATGAAAATTGTATTTTTTCAAAGTGTTTCAAATTATTTGAGTAATGTTATGCTCACTTAGTCTGAAATTTTTCCTGACTCTGAAGAATTGACTTTTTTAAATTTCATGCACAATGTTTCTTAGAGCGAGCACTTCTAGCCTTATTTTCCAGTTTCATTTAATTTATACTTTTTAATTACATAGTGGATAGTTGTTCTAGGCTTTTGCACAATTTTAGCGATAGCATTTTCTATTTTTCCTTGAGGAAAATGGTGAATTATATTTTTGAGTTCAGTTGTCCCTTTGCTTTTCCGTCCTATTTTCCACATTCTTTAACGAAATTCATCGAACATAAATTAGTCCTGTCAAACTACCGGTTTGTAATTTCCAAAAATTTTAAAGGCTGATTTTTGGCAAAGATCCAGAAATTTCCAACCAAAATAACGGCTGTCGAATACTTTTGATCTCGTAATTATGGGCATTATTGAATTCCTATTTTTTTTACTATTTCTTAAGTTTATCCAGACATGTAATATTGATTTAAAATAAAAAGCAGCTATTGTTAGCTAATGCACATCAAATGGAATCTAGATTGATTTTTTTTCTTTTTAATATAGGACAAAACATTGAAAACTTCATGAATATCGAATACTTATTTTGACCACTGTACATGGATATATAACAGTACTAAAGGCAAGTTAACCCTTATTGCCTTGGTAAAGTGTCTCGTAGCTTTTGCGAGTAGTCTCTGGGACCACTTGATAAAGAGATGTACAATAGGCTAGTTTAACTGTCGGGATGCTTTTCTGTCCAATATTGTATGCATAAGACTAAAATTCGCCTACTTCTGAACTCTAGTAATAGTACGAGGGTCGATCCAGAAATAAGGTTCCCAAAGAGCTCCAGCCGCACAGGGAAGGTGCGAGGTGAAATACGCAACAGCGCTGTGCCCGGCTGTTCTCTCACTCGCGATTCCCCCGGCCCAAAGCCGCCTAAAGACTACAAGCCAACACACAAGGTTTCGTGACATCACTTCGCGGGGCTTACGCCAGCAGAGAAGAGCACAGACTTATTTAAAACATCAATACTTTCCTCTACATTCCAACTTAATTATCACAGCATACGGAAAAAATTATATATATACTTGTAGTTTAAAGGCGCTAATTGGGCACTTTTCAATCAATTTCGATCACTCCTCAACAGTAAAAATAAAGATACTATATTTATGAAATAATATCACTGTGTCAATGAAAATGTGGCTCAGTATTAAAGTTAAGATTACATGAAAGAAAATTGGATCGTTAATAAAGAAAAAAAAAAACGAAGTATTAAATTTATTTTAGTAAACAGTTTTTATATTTATTCTACTTTGAAATTTAGAAACAATATCAATTATCTACTTTCTATATATTCAAAAACAAGACTATATATATAATTTTCAGTTTAAACACATATCAATTAAATTATTTTTCTTTCAATTATTTCACTTTCAAAAATAAATAAATACTAATAAGTGTGCCAATCAAAACCCACATTTAAAATTAAGTGAAAGTCAAATAAAAACAAATTCAATTTGTGTTCTATTTTTATTATTTATTGTGGCCTGAAATTATGCAGTAAATATTCTGTTAAATATTTAGTGATTTGAAACATTCGCATAACAAATTTAGTATAAATAAATAGTAAAATTAAAGCGTATATGAAATTAAATATCCACACAGATAAATTTTCGTACCTACTGCAAACTTTACTTATCAGAAATGGGTAATTTTCACACAAAATCCATTATAATTGAGAAACATAAAACTCTCATAATAAAACAAAACAAGGTCATGAAATCGAAAATTATTATTTTAATTTTCTGTTAGTTAAAAAAAATCTATTGCTTGTACCTTGCATAATATATTAAAGTGTATTGAAACATGACAGAGGGGAAAAAAAAAAAAAAAAAAAAAAAAAAAAAAAAACGCTTTCATCAATCCAAATTACAATTTTCCTAGCTTATGTTCATTTTCCTCGGATATTTGAGATTTAACTGCTAAAACACAGAGAAACAAAAATCCTTCCACGAAAATATTTCATTTCCAAAAATAATGTTGTGTGGGCTGTTTAAATGATTGTTCACATATTTTAAGCTTAAAATAATCAATATTTATGAGATGATGGCCATGACTAGATCGAAGATAAATTTATAATTATAGGAAAATTATTTTAATTATTGTTATTTTTAATTTAACATTATAATGTGTATAAAAACACACACAATTTTTTCGAAGAGGTGGGGTGGGGGGGCTTGCCAACATCTGTTTTGCATAAGGGCGCTGACAAGCCTTCTTATGAATTAATTGTTTACAGTGGTTGCAAAAATAGATTCAAACACATTATCCCCATATCTCCAGTTTTCACGTATAAGCATGGTTTATGTAACAAATATTATAAAAGGAATTTTTATCAAGATATTAGGAGTTTAAAACACAACAATAAATTGGTACATATACAGGGCTGTCACCGGCGAGTATTTTTCTATTCTATTCGCACCGCTATTTAAAAAAAAATAATTTTGTAGTATATTTCTCTTGCAAATGTTGTCAAATTGTATGTCAGATTTTTGTTTTGAGAAAGTGGTGGAAGTAAGAATAAAAAAATAGTCGAATGTGGCAGGCCTGCGTATATTGACTGAACTTTAAAAGAAGTGAACAAGATAATGTGTCCATAGCGACTTTGCTGAAAATTTCTAGTATATTTATATTTCTAGTATGAAAATACCCATAAACATACATAAATTTTGTATTAAATTAAATCCCAAACAATTCTGCATACAAAATAATTAGTTATTATTCACACGACAAGTGTTTTTTAATAAATAGACGTTTATTAAAAGTCTCTTTAATGAGAGAAAACAGAACAAATTAAAAAAGGAGGAAAGTGTGACAAGTTAGAAATTACTAAATAATGGCTTGTAACTAAGACTTTTGGCTGAACATTTTTGAGCATGATTAGTACCCAAAGAACCCAGTCTGACATAAGTTTCAGCTGTCTGGTGCCAATATTTCCGAGTAAACAAAATTCAGAAGTTTTAACCGAAATTTTTGAATAGCAAGAAAGGTAATGTTGCAAATAGCTATTACCAAAATGTAAAATTTAAACAACATTATTTGTACTGTACTATAGACAAAATTTCATCAGTTTTCAGTGATAAATTCCCGAGTAATAATGATTTTAAAGTTCTTTTAATTTAAACAAATTTAAAAAAAAACTAATTAAAATTTCCACTTGAAAATATAATAGTTGAGGTAGAAAAATATGTCTCATAGGACATTAAAATTTCAAACTGAATTGGCCATTGGCCATATAGCTTCCAAATTATAAGGAGAAATGTGTTGGCCCCAACAGAATCTCTCTAAGCCCATATTATATTGCACTATAACTCTAGCACATATTAAAATGAAGCTATTGTTACACATTTATAAAGAAATTAATTAATAAAGTTTCATTGTTTAATTATAAACTTTTGAGATAATTCAAGGATTCACACCATTCAAGCACCATTTTTTAGCAAATTACGAGAGACGGGGAATGGTAAAAGTCTCGATACGAATTAGTGATTTTTGCCACTTTAAATTATTGCTGTTTTTGAAATGAAACAGAAGTACAATAATAGTCTTGTTTTCAGACACGCACACGAGATTATTGACAATACGATACTGGAATTTAATAGCTCATTTATTTTAAAGAAGTTAAAAATAAAAGATATTCTGAACACAAAAAATAGAACTAGTACAAATAAAATATAAGTAGTTAATTTGAAAATAAAACTTACCTTCAAAAGAATATGTTCTATTCTTTTAAGTAAACAGCACGTGCATACGTTACATTTTAATTCTAAACAAGATTCAAATGCTCGGCATTGGCGCCAGCCCCGCGTCGTGACGTCACCTATGTGGGGGAATGAAATAGTGTCTGGCTTGATAGTCTTGAGAAGGCTTTGCCCGGCCGCGCTTCACTGCGCCACTCATTTTTGGCTCAGCAGCCGTCCGAGATGGAGGTTCCCGTTGTTGACCCCGCGAAGTGCGAGATTCGTTCCGTAATGGAGGATATTCCAAATATGGGTTCAAGGCTGAAAAAAGTCACGTGATACCGGTAATTTACCCAAATAACTTCTAACTGATAAGAAGGGAAGATACTACTGCTTTGTCTCATGAACTGTTTCATTGGCTAGCGGGGATTTACATTACACGTCTACGGAGCATTCCCTTCTTTACGCTAGAAGTTTTTACCTTGACCACGTGATCAAAACGAAAATGGAATATCCTCCATTCACTTTTTGCACGCCAAACTAATGGACTCTATTCAGGTGACGTCAGACGCCAGAGCTGGCGGTATGGTGATCTGTTATTCTAGTTACTGCGCTGGCAAAATACCAGTATGCGCAGGCGCAAACAGCGCTAGCAGACGACTTCAGCCTTGACCCAGGTTGAGTGCATACATTTTAACTGAAAATTTGCAAACTTAGGGAATTTTCTCGCATACAGAACAACATTTTGAATTTAGATTACAATATATTAAGTATATGCTGCTGCATCAAAGAATTTTTTTGCGGTATTTTTAACAAACAAGCATTAATAACTCGCACTCCATAGACTGCTATGCTAAACTCCGCCAGTAAATACCGACAGCAGACGAATTTTATCCTCGACCTCAGGTCGCGTGCATAAGGTCCATTCCATCCGTGGATATTCATCGTCAGTTGACAGAGGTGTATGACGAGAAGTGTATGTCCGTTCAACATGTCCGAAAGTGGGGTAGGGAGTTTAGTGCTAGTCGGAAGCCCACGATGAAGAACTGTGGAAGACCGTCAGTTTCGGAAGCGGTTATCGGACCTCGCACCTCGTGATTATCACTTGTTCACCAAGTTAAAGCTTGATTGGTCGACGATGACGTCAAAGATGAAACGCTTCCTCAACGGGTTGGCACCGGAGTTCTACGAATTACCAGACTCTACGACTGATACAAAAATTGGAGCACCGTCTACAAAAATGCATAGAAAAAGATGGCGATCATGTAGAGAATAGAGCAGACTTTCTTCTTTCCAACGATGTAAATTTCTATGAGAATAAACAATGTTGTCAATTTGTAAATTTGATAGAACCTTATTTCTGGATCAACCCTCGTACTAGGACTCCAAAAGAAATAAAATTTCACTAGTATCTATAAATGAAAGAAAAACAGCAGGTTGTGAGACTGTTCACATCAATTAAGGGTTTAAAAAATATTTTATAAAAGAATTTTCAAGAAAATTAGGGTAAAGTAGGGGAATGGCACTCACTTAAGGGAAAACATGAATAGCTAGTCAAATTTAGACAAAAAAAAATGAATATTTTATTAACGAAGTATAACTCCAAAGCATAAGGAACAGTTTGCAATCAACTAATTTGCATGAAAGTTAAAGGAATTTTTTTTTCGTTTTATTTAAATAACCATAGTTTGAGCGGTAACGCCCGACATGGTAGGGTAATTGCGCTCAGAGTTTGAATACAACATTTAAGACGAAAGTCACATATGTAGTTGTGTGGGCTGTTCACACCACTACAGACTTTTTGCAACCACTTTGCACATTGTGCTACATATTACATAGTGGGCTACATTTTTTTAAATTTAGGTTTTTGATTTTCACCACTTTTTTGAAATCTTAAAACTCTTATTGTTTAATGACATATTACGGTGAAAGCAGAGGAATTTTACCTATTCAAAAAAGTGGTGTTAATAAATTTGAATTTAAAAGCTGCTCACTAGCAACATTTCTTCTGGAAATCCACGTGAGCGCCATTATCCGTTATCGGGATGTTGAGTTTTAATGCATTATAATTGGCATAAAAACGCACTACAAAACTAAATAAAAGCATGAAAGTGCAGCTAAATGTATATATTTTGTAGACAACATGAGTAAATTAATATTTGAAAATAAGTGTGTACACTTACCTTCAAGTTGCATGTTGTAGAATTTTATAATAAAACTGCAAACTAATAAAGTGAGGACACAATACTTTATTTCCGACGGTCACTATATCCTTACTGCGAACTTACGGTGAAGTTCGCTAGGTGCCGGTACCGATCGCACATTTTCAATTCTATTCTGTTTAGAGATATTTGGTGAGCGGGATTACCCTTCTGAGCGTCATTACCCTACTTTCCCCCTATATTTTAATATCAATCTGTATGACAGAGTTCAAATAATTATGTTTACTGTAGTTTTTCAATTCCTTGGGAAAAAATATCTGCATACAGATCTGTCACTAGTGACTATTTTCTATCTCTATTTCCAAACAATTTTCGTGGTACTTCTGATCTTCGAGGTAGCTTGTTTCAAATTACTGCTAGGCAAAATACTAAAAGTAGTAGGTAGAGAAGAAACTACCGGAGAATTTAAAATTGATACGGAAATTCTATTTTAAACAACGTATTACAGAAACTTACTTTCAGTTACAAAATATATTCCCATCAGGTACATATTATAGATATGGTATTTGTATTCTAAGAGGCATCCGTTAAGATGCGAAATTTAATTTCTTATGCGATTTCCTTTTTCTATTACTAATATTTTGAAAAAATATTGTCCTGTATATAAGAATAGTAAAACTAAATATATACTTTTACGATCAAAACTCAGATTTATGACACTTAGCACTGTATAAATTTCCAGAGATTTACAATACTAAAACTGGAAAGGCGTGTTTGTGACTGAAAAGGAAAATTAATTTTAAGACATGTAATCCAGCTAAACGCTCAAACCACTGAAATATCAAAATCAAAAAGGTTGCTTTAAGTATTGAAACCTTTTGGCGATTTCTTCAGTTGCTAACTTCTGGCATGGGGCTAATACATACATTATCGCTTTTAATAAAATTAAACCCTTTTTTAAATACATCATTGATATTTTTAATATGAAAATACTTTTTGATGTTAGTACACAATAAAAAATATATATATTAAACGCATAAAAACTTAAATTTAAAAAATAGATGGTTTTCACCTATATTCTGAAAACTGGGAAGTTGAGGTTGTTTGGGTTTATATTAATATTGTTATGAAGCTTGAGCACAACACTGTTTGGAAGACCTTTTATTTCTTGAAGATGAACTTTGAAAATTAATAGGAATCGTACCTGCATAACGTCACGAATGCTTATATATACACACACTTTCGAGAAATTCTTGAACTTCCGACATTGTCTTCAATGAAATGGCGATGCTGATTACTACTGACAGTTTGATAAACGAGTTGTAATTTTCCCAAAGTAGCTAGGCCAGCAATTTTAAATAAACGGCCAACACAGAACCAAAGCAAAGTAAAACAGAGCTGTCATTAAGAGGGCAAAAGTGCTTGTCCAGCATAACGCCACCATGTGGCAATCGGGCATTCCCCCCCCCCCCCCTTTCTAGGCACTCAAATCTGTAAAACTGGATTATAGCCTGGTTGGCAGGAGGCTGGTCAGCGGTTAGAAAAGTCGCTAGGCCGGGCTAAGCTATCCTCGTCAAATCAGGTGGGAAAAAATCACTCTGACAACTTTTTGACAATGACATCTGGTCTGTTGACTTAAAAAGCTCAACAGAATAAATCGCAGGTAAAGGAACTCCAATAAATATTGGGTACGTAATTAGACTTAGGGGAAAGTAGGGTAATGACACTCAGTAGGGTAATTCCGCTCACCAAATATCTCTAAACAGAATAGAATTGAAAACGTGCGATCGGTACCGGCACCTAGCGAACTTTATCCTAAGTTTCCAGTAAGGATTTAGAGCCCGTCGGGAGGAAAGTATTTTTGTGTCCTCACGTCATTAGTTTGAAGTTGTATTATTATAAAATTCTACAACATTTAACTTGAAGATAAGTGTACTCTTATTTTCAAATATTAATTTACCCATTATGTCTACCAATAATATACATTTAGCTGTACTTTCATGATTTTGTTTATTTTTGTAGTGCGTTGTTACGCCAATTGTAATGCAATAAAACTCAACATGACGATAATGGGTAATGGCGCTCTCATGGAATTCCAGAAGTGTTGCCAGTGGGAACTTTTTCTAAATTCAAATTTGTTGATTGACACCAATTTTTTGAAATGGTAAAATTTCCCTGTTTGCTTCATCTTTAATATGCATTAAAGAAGGAGAATTTTACGATTTCAAAAAAGTGGTGGAAATATAAAAACCTAAATTAAAAAAAAATAGCCCACTATATGTCTAACACATTTATGTGTAAAGTGGTTGCAAAAAGTCTTCAGTGGTGTGAACAGCCCACACAACTACATATGTAACTTTTGTCTTACCTAAATGTTGTATTCAAACTCTGAGTGCAATTACCCTACCATGTCGGGCAGTTCCGCTCAATCGATGGTCATTTAAATAAAACGATAAAAAAAATCCTAAAACTTTTATGAAAATTAGTTGATTGTAAACTGTTCAATTATGCTTTGGAGTTATACTTCGTTAATAAAATATTGATTTTTTTTTTGTCTAAATTTGACTAGCAATTCATGTTTTCCCTTAAGTGAGCGCCATTCCACTACTTTCCCCTAATTATTTTAACTCAATCATTTTGATTTGTAAATGAATTTAATGGTGAACTTTTACCTGCAATTTATTCTGCTGAAGTGTTTCAGACAAGACCCCATGTCATTGTCAAAAGGTTATCCGAGTGAACTGTTCATCGGAGTTGTCCAGGATAGATTATTTGATGGAGCGATGACAGCTTAAGGCTCCTGTCCCTGCCGGCGAAGGAACTCACGAGCTAATGCTAATCCTATGGGGAGGGATTTTTCTAATATCTCGTTTGCATTTGGACATTTTTAAATTTTTTTCTGCATTGGATAGCCGAGATCCGTCTCTACATTGCACCTTTTTTACTTTTTCGATTTTGGTTGCAGATATTTTTTAGAATGACTTTCATTTTCAAAACCGGTTTTGAAAGAGAAAGTAACTTTATAAAAAATATCTGCAACCCAAATCGGAAAAGTAAAAAAGGTGCGATGTAGAGACGAGCATCTGCTATCCAATTCAAAAAAAAAAAAAAAAATTTAAAAATGTCGAAATGCAAACGAGATATTAGAAAAATCCCTCCCCATAGGATTAGCATAAGCTCGTGAGTTCCTTCGCCGGCAGGGACAGGAGCCTTAAGACAAAGTCCTGAGTTCAAATACCGGCTTGGGTACTTTTTCACTTAGATGGAAAAATTGAAACTCGTACTATTTTTTTTACCAATAAGAATAGTTGGGTTATGTTAAAATACTGAAGCTTGATAGACATATGAATTAAAAGATTTTTGACAGTCGATAGTAATTGTGACTATATAAGAGAGTTACTAACTGTGAACCCGAGTTTTTGCTTAAAGAGAAAAGGAAAAGTGTGCACAATTTAACTTTTCGTTAGAAGGCATCAAACAACACTTTACGGCAGAGTACGCATGATCAAGCGGGTCGAATTTATTGAATTTTGCTCCTTTCTGGCAATATATCCATTCCTAACTGTCTGTGATACCCAAGAATACAAAATATATAAAAGGTAGCTCAGAAAGAACGTTTGAACACAAATTAATTTACCCTGCTTTAAAAATATTATAAAATTATACAAATTCTCTCTCTATAAATGCAGAAAAAATAGATATACTTTTTTAACATCTGCGATATACATATTTGCATATCAAGGGGGGTATTAACCCTTAACTGCTGCGACACAAATTATCGCATGGTTACTGTGAGCGGCATCTGAAACTGTTTCATGGAAATGAAAGATAAATAAAAAGGATCTATTACCTCATAGGAAACTGTTTCTATACTAAACTTTATGTATAGGATAATTATAATTAAAAATCATCTATTAAAAGGGTCTGACGATAGTACTAGTGCTCCAAATGAAGCAAAATTTCATTAGTGTCTATAGTAAACTGAAAACTACAAGTTAAACTTCGAAAACTGTAAGAAGCAGTGGTCTACGAGACCACTAACAAGTACACTAGATTAATTTTAATGCATTTTTTTAAATTGGTAAATAAATCATACGAGTTGTAATCTTCGAACTGGGTGGAAAATCTCCCGGCTAGGACACGAACCAGGGATCTCTTGGCTAAAGCTGCCAATGCTCTGCGAACTTTGCAATCCCTTACAAATATGCAGCAGGTTTAATTCACCCAACTAACATTATTTAACACTAGTATATAACTGAAAAACATAGAGCTCAAGTGAGCTCAGAGTGGAATGACAAATTCACCTTGAGTTAAAATAACTAAAAATAAACTGTTTACTAAAAAGGTGCATAAAAATTTATTAAAATATACCGTTACAAAATGAACTGGTCTTTAAAACTTAAAAACCATTGATGTTAAAATCATAATGAAACACAAAAAGATGATTCCTGAGATCTTTCGATCGCTAACGCGATCATTTTCAAAGGATACTTTTTTCTATAAAATTAGAAAAAAGAAAAAAAAAACTAGTATATAGCCCTCGTCAAAAATGACGGAATGTGAATGATAAATCTCCAAAACTATATTAAAAAATATTTTTTCTGACCTTAAAAAGATGCCTAGTGTATTTTGTTTATCAAAAAGTATCCTTTGATTTTTGATAATTAGAACAAAGATAGCATGTAAACTACAGTTGTTGCATTGCATTTGTAACGTGTGTGTGTGTATACACACACACACATATATAAATTATTATAGGGAAAATTACGCTTAATTCTATTAAACTATTTATAAAATATTTTACATATTCATATTGCATAAGCGTGATTCAGGTAGTTTTAGCTCATATTTGTGTATTTTAGTTTTAAAATATCAAAACACTAGTGTCCTGATCCAAGATCATAGCCATGTAAGATAAGGAACAGCACCATGTATGATCAGTAAAGGTCATCATTACGAATTTTATTTATGTGATATATTTTTTTAACTTATTTACTTAGATATATGTTACTAAATATGTATGATTTTCAATAATTTTAAAAATTTTCAAAGAGTATATGAAATTAATAGTTTTATTAATCTGATCATTAAATAAAATTTATTTATCATGTGTATTTTGCAAAGTTTGTTGTTTAATAACAAACTCGGAAAACTAAATAGTGTTAAATATACAGGGTGTTTCACTACCAGACCAGCAAACTTTGAGGGGTGATAGTAGACACGAAGACACACATTATTAAATTGGAAACCATGGGGCGCAAACGTCTTCTGTAGGAGCTAGGTGCCATTAAATTTTAAGGTCTAAAACTTCAAACGATGATAAAAAACGGAAAAAAGGGTCGATGCGTTTGCGGTTTTCGCTAAAGTCATTCTTTATATCACGATTTTCTTTTTAAAAAAATTGTAAAGGTTACGTTCAAAAATTGTCGATAGAGGGCGCTTTAGACTTTAGAGTAACGAACAACTGCTTTTTACCGTTATTTTTTGTATGGGGTTAAAATTATTCTAAAGTTTAGACTTAAACTTTAAGCCCAAAATCGAAAACATTGGGATCGAGTAACTAGCGAAAAATGAACTGTGAACAGAGGGGGGGAATTTTAAACGCTCATAAACATTAAAGAAACTAATCGATTTTGTTGCGGTTTGCGTGTAGGTCATTTCCTTGGTAATTATTTTATTCAAAATGACGTATAGCTTTGATGTCCTCATTTTTTGATAGAGGGCGCTTCCGACACATCTCCGATATTTCAATGACATTACTCCTGGGTGTTTTACTACCAGACCAACATACCTCCAGGAAGTGTTAGGGATGCAAAGACGACTCGGAATCGCATAGGAATGTAACGTTGGAAATGCCTTTTTTGCGAGTTGAGTTAGTTATGGTTAAAAGAATCAGAGAAAAAAAGCAACAGAAAGAAGCAGAGAAATAGCAACACGTTAATGCGACAGAAAAGTTTTTTTTTTTTTTTTTTAAGGTTTTACTACAAAAGGTGTTCGAAATTACTACCAGAAGTAGTCCGGCAAGCTTGACGGCCCCACCAGTGGCCGAGAGGTTCTGCTCTCGAAGCTGGTAGACGGGAGGTGTTGGGTTCGATCCCAATCGCGCCCGTCGGCCTAATCGTTCGGAATTTTCGTGGTTTTCTTCGAACCTTGGTTCTCCAAGCGTTAATACGGGTTAGGTTCCCTTAGAAAGACCTCCACGGAAGGCACTCCCCCCCATAGGGCCTATATCCCACGTGCTGATAATTGGCCGACATAAATACAACCAACCAACCGGCAAGCTTGACAATGACAGTAGATGGCGATGCGAAGACCTTGCGGCTCGTATGTCTGTAGCTGCCAGAAAGCTATCTCAGATGCCAGGAATCTTCCAGAGCGTGAGGAATTCCATGCGACGCCGCTGTCAAGCTTACTGGACTTACTTCTGGTCGTAATTTCGAACACCTTAGTAAAACCTTTAAATAAACTGTTTTCTGTGACATTAATGTGTTGCTGTTTCTCTGCTTCTTTCTATTGCTTTTTTCTTTGCTTCTTTTAAAGATAACTCCTAAAGAAGAAATTTCCAGCGTTACATTCCTATGTGATCCCGAGTCGTTTTTGCATCCCTAACACAACCTGAAAGTATGTTGGTCTGGTAGTAAAACACCCAGGAGTAATGTCACTGAAATGTCGGAGATGTGTCGGAAGCGCCCTCTATCAAAAATGAGGACACCAAAGCTGTACGTCATTTTGAATAAAATAATTACCAAGGGAATTACCTACACGCAAACCGCAACAAAATCGTTTAGTTTGTTCAATGTTTATGAGAATTTAAAATTCCCCCCTCTGTTCACAGTTCATTTTGCGCTAGTTACCCGATCCCAATGTTTTTGATTTTGGGCTTAAAATTTAAATTAAAGTCTAAACTTTAGAGTAATTTTAACCCCATACAAAAAATAACGGTAAAAAATAGTTGTTCGTTACTCTAAAGTCTAAAGCGCCCTCTATCGACAATTTTTGAAAGTAACATTTAAATTTTTTTTTAAAGAAAATCGTGATATAAAGAAGGATTTTAGCGAAAACCGCAAACCAATCGACCATTTTTTTCCGTTTTTTATCATAGTTTGAAATTTTGGACCTTAAATTTTAGTGGCCCCTAGCTCCTACAGAAGACGTTTGCGCCCCATGGTTTCCTATTTAATAATGCTTGTCTTCATGTCTACTATTACCCCTCAAAGTTTGTCGGTCTGGTAGTGAAACACCCTGTATATAAAGAGAAAGAGCGTAAGAAAGAAAAGTTTAATAGTATGTCATGATCTTTAATTAGAAAACGTGAAAAAAGCTAATTTATCCTAAATATTTATTTAAAAAACTTTATAAGCAAAATCATTTTTTTAAACAAATGCTTAATTTAACAGGCTAAAATAAAATCATGTTTGCTTAACAAAAAAAAAAAAAAAAAAATAAATAAATAAATAAATAAATAAATAAATAAATAAATAAAATAATAATAAATAATGGATATTTTCGTTAAATTAATTAGTTTACTTTAAAAATTTGAAAAAAAAAAAAAAAAAAAAAAAAAAAAGGTTATGACAATAAACTACCAATATGTTAAGAAATTTTGAATAAAAACATTAAAAACAAAACAAAGTGTCTATAAGGATTTAGTGCCTATGTGAGTTTTGAATATCTCCTAATAAGTACAAAAATCTCCGGCATACCTATATCAGTTTTGAGGAATGGAAATCAATAATTAATTTACAATGCAGAAATATGTTATATATATGTGTTAAAATATTTTTTTTTTTAATTTCACATTTTATAACATCATAAATACTTTACCCCGCCCCCCTCTTAAACTATCATAACATAAAAAAAATTACTAATGACATAATTTTTAATTAAAAAAATAGCAAATTAATTTATCCCAAATAACATTCATCAAAGAAAAATTTATAAGTAAACATTATTAAAAAATATATAAAATAATCTCTGAATTTTAACATTTTCATATTTCAAATCTGGCTGCCATACTTGTAAATATGTATAAAAAAACAATATAACATTAACAATTTTTAGTTTCTAAGGTTATTACTAAATTTAAAAAAAATCATCATTAAGGAAGGTGAATAAATTGTATTTTTTGTGTTTTTTGTATTCAGATTCTTAAGATATCAATTTTCTTCTGTTCTATAAAAAAAATTAAATAATTGAAAAACGTAAATATTCAGGAAATACGTATTAATAAATACGTATAATCTATAAAAATATGAAAAACAGATAACCTTTTACTGATCACAGATGGTGCCACGCCTAGACTTAAATTGCTAGAATTTGTGTATGAACAGTGGCGTTTCTAAATTTTAAAACTAAAAAAACATAAATTTTAGTTACAAATAACTTAATTACATTTATGCAAATAATACCTCTTATGTCAATGTATCCAAATCAAGAGATGGAAACATTAAGAAAAAAAAATATTTATTTTATGTTTTTTTAATATGACTTCGTAATTTTAGCGGCTCGGCCTCATGTAGCCAAAGTAGACGAAAGCAGAAGAATCACGTGATCACTTCGGTAGCGTATAGTTATTTTTTTAATTTAAAACTTAATTTGATAGTTTTTGAAGGTTTTAAACAAAGTTATAATATTTAACGGCTTTAATATACTTTTACAAATATTTTAAGAGCAGTATCGACGTTGACCTGTATTTTTTTAATGAAGCGTTCAAAGAGTCATTCATTTGTTTGTAGATTTGTTGTAATTTGTTTCTGAATGGCAACAGTGTCGTTTGTTTAGATCTGGTTTCTATGTTTATAATAGCTTAATTTTAATTTAGAACTTAATACATTATAAATGGATAAGATATACATGTTTTATGTGAAAATATGCTGAACAGATATGATTTCAAATAGAAAAAAATATCATTTAACTGTCATATGTTAGCATATGTTTTTCATTAAGCCTAACATGGCGTTTAGCTACGGTCGATTCGCAGACCAGAGTGGTTTGCACCGGAATGGTTACCTACACGTTTCTCCACTCGGATTTTATAAGTAGATAACATCAGGCCTGATATATGAATCCGCTCAACAGAATAAATTGCAGGTAATGGATCTCCAGTAAATGTTGGATACGTAATTAGACTACATTAATTTTAACACAGTTGTTCTAATTGGTAAATTATTTATGTGAGTTGCAATTTTACAATGTCCTAGCCCGGGCATATTTCACCCAGTTGTTATCAAATATATTTCTGAACCATCTAAATTAAAGCGTGCAAAAACAGAATACGAAAATATTTTGTGTTCACAAAGGTTTCCGTCTCAGTAAATATAGACTTCTGCAATATTCCTTTCGACAGAACTATAAAAAATTTCCGTTATAAACAGCTTCTGTTTGCACATGTTTTGTTGTATTAAGTTCTGCTCTATACAGACTCTCGCATAGCATGGTACTAAAATAAATTTAGGAGAAATTGGGTATCATGAAAAACAGGAATTTTTGGAGTCCTGGCCAAAGGTTCGTCGGAACGGGTCTAATAATCACTAATATTCGGAACGTCTCACGTAATTCGGGACACCTGGCAACACTGCTAAGGAGCTTGAAGGTATCAGTGGAATGCATTTTGATATTACATTGGATTATACCTTGTGTCCTAAAATGGACAGAGAAAAATTCTTGCAAGAGAGTTACATAAGATGTCAGGAGATTTTTATTGACATTCCCGGTTTCATTTCTAAATAGCAGAGATGGATGGCTCTGCAAACAATAGTTGCTCAATGGAGGGCGAAACCGAATGGACCTTATGCAGTTGACGTCAGGCGCCGGAGCTGGCAGTATGTCGATCTGTTATTCTAGCTTCTAGCCACTGCACCGCCAGAATGCCAATATGCGCAGGCGCAAACATCCCTAGCAGACGACTTTAGCCTTGACCCAGGTTGAGTTCATACATTTTAACTGAAAATTTGCAAACTTGGGGAATTTTCTCGCACACAGAACGACATTTTGAATTTATATTACAATATATTAAGTATTTGCTGCTACAAAAAAGAATTTTTTTGCGGTATTTTTAACAAATAAGCATTAATAACTCATTCCATAGACTGATACACTGTTAAAAATCTTCAGCTTTAGCTGCGATTTTTTTCCGACGCCAATTTGCTGAGCGCATCAACAGTATAAACAACAACATCCGGCTTACCATATCAAACAAAATAACAGGATTTTGGCGACAGTTAAGTGCCCGTTCCGTATATGACATTGGCGTTAGAAAAAAATCGGGCCAATATGGGGCCTTAAATTTTCCATTTTGATTTAAAAAAAAAAAAAAAATCGAATAAAACTACATAAAAGTTGCCATGGTCGCAAAGAATTCTTGGTACTGTTAAGCTAGCCGGATGCAAATCTCGCCAATAGGCATTTTTTTCCCCTAGTTTTGGCCAGATGTCATATACTGGTTTGGCGTGATTTTTTTTTTTTTTTCGAAAATTTGGCGAAATTCTCGTTTTTAAACAACAGTTACACTGTTAAAAATATTTTTGTAAAACAACAGAAAATTTCTGGCAACAAAAAGTTGCCAGAAAATATCTGTTTTAAGAAAATATCTGTTAACGAAAGAATGCGTTATCAGACGACAGAAATACGTAGTCATACAGGCACTTCGTGTTGACAATTGACGCTTTTTCCAACAGTTAAAATCTGTAGGTCGATTCCTGTTGGCGAGGGGGAGGGGGGGGGGTTCTATTTAACAGAAGAATCGCGTATTATAGGTTAGGTACACGGGAAATTTCTATTTACCGATCGAATTGTTTATATTAATAATAATAAATATTTATAGGAAGGTCTCCTCCAAACTTTTAGAAAATTAATTTAAATAGCTTATTCGCAATAAAATATTTAAACAGTTGAATTTATATAGATTTGTGAATTAAGTACATTAAAGACTGGAATAAGTGAAAGAAGATATCTTAAACTAACCCCCCCCCCCAGAATAATAAATATATATATATATATACGATATAAGGTAACTCCCCCCTCCTCCATAAAAATATTTATTAATAAAATAAATACATTTATTGAATGTGATTTGTAATTAAAAGAACTTTAATATTTATTCATGCAATATTTCTGAAAATTGATTAAGTTAAATCAGTGATGTTGGTTAATTATGTAAATAATATCCCGCCAATTTTTATAATTTTTTCGAATAGAAAGCTTTGTATATATAAATGTGTAAAAGTTGACAGCTATGAGCAAAGATGAGAAATGAAAAAGAAGAGCCATTAAAATCTATATAAACATCACCATAAAAAAAATACGGAAAAAATATTTCATTTCAGCTTAAGTGATAAAATGAGTTTTCATCCTTCTTAACAATTTACAATGTTTTTCCGTATATAGTAAGTGATAATCAACTAAATAAGAAAAAATATTACAATATAATTCAAATTAAAATGTTAAACAAAATTGAACTTGTTGATTCTATAAAATGAATGTGCTTAAATAGTAATTATTTTCAAAATAATTCACACAGTTGTAGCTCAAAATTTATTTCATTAAATGGAGTGAATAAAATTTACAAATTTTAACTTAACCACCACATTTATTCTAAGATTGTACTAAAAAAAACAAAAAAACATTTCTTCAGAATCAACATATGGAACGATTAAACAAAATATCAATCACTCCATTTTAAACAACATAGTAAATAGTTGGAAATGTGATAAATTGAAACAATAAAAATATATGAACAGCACATAAAATGCACAGTGCATATAAATATGGCATAAAATGCGATATTTATATGCACTATTTTGAGGTCAAACTTTTTGACAGGGGCGTAGCTACCGTGGAGCAGTTGGAGCAGACTGCTCCAGGCGCACTAATCCTAAGGGCGCAAAATTAGAAAAAGCGAAATAAAGATTTCTTAAAATATTTGTATTTTTTTTTTCATTATTAATCAGACATTATAGATGAATCTTGTTACAATCAGCGTATTCCTATGATATTTTACCTTGTGTTTAATCTCAACTATTTCGATTTAAAATATGTTTTCATACACAGTTGAGAAAAATGACTTCTATTCAGGAAGTTTTAATTTTAATTCATACCATATTGCAGCCTCAAATAACTTCTCCAACAGCGTTTCACCATTCCTGATTATTTTCTTTAACTTTTCTGGAGACGACCGTTGAAGATTTTCAGATCTTAAAGTAATCAAAACTTATTTAACAGGGCTCTCATCGGTCACTTTACTGGCTACCACTATTTCCAAAACATAATCTTTCTGGTACATTTCTATTAAAAATGTTTTAGAAATGTATCATAATGATTACTGTGCGGAAATAATGGTAGCCAAAGAATTCACCGCTGAGAAACCTATATGTACGATGTAACAGTAGTAATTTACGATAATTATTTTACGATTTGAAAAAAAAATAGCCTGACAAGTTGAAGAAAATTATTGACCATTTTACAGACAAAATCCAAGAAAACGAAAATTTTGAAGGGTTTTTTGTCGTTTCTTTTGTGGAAACTAAACATGCATTAATACAGATTACAAAACAATAATAAGAGCTGGATTTAAACATATTCCACACCTGCGCACGGCGACAAAATTTAGACGGGAGGGGGTAAGGGAAAGCAGCAACTTAAATTTTGTGAGTATTGTTTTTTAGATTTTGAAAATATTGCAAATCTCAAATGCAGAATCGATAAGCTTCAAAAAGAGAGAAAAAGTTAAGTACCCAATTCAGTGCTATTTAGGGTCTAATTATACCCTATGCAAAATTACACCACTTTCTGGTAACAGTATTTTTTCGCATTAAACCTTCTTTAATCCCATAATTTTAGGATTAAATAAGGCTGACTGGCCCGCCGGGCAACCGACCTGCAAGTCTGTGCACCCTAAACCAGGTAAAGCTGCTCCCTCCCTTAGGTGAAGCTAATAGTTTTAAAATTTGCTATACGCATTACATATTGGCAATATTTTCAAAATCTAAAAAACAATATTCACAAAATTTAAGTTCCTGCTTTCCCTTAACCCCCCCCCCCTCCCGTCTAAATTTTGTCGCCGTGCGCAGATGCGGAATATGTTTAAATCCAGCTCTTATTATTGTTTTGTAATCTGTATTAATGCATGTTTAGTTTCTACAAAACAAACGACAAAAACCCTTCAATGGTCAATAATTTTCTTAAATCATTTAACAATTTGTTTTAAATCACTTTTTTGAATCATTTTTTATTAATGATTTTTATTTCTCTTTGCAAGGCAGAAGAACTGATTTTTTTTTCTTGAAAGTTTCTTTGCTTCAGAGGACCATTTAAATCTTTTAAGGCTGTTCTCAAATCAAAAAGGGCAACTTCCTGACATAAGATTTAATTTATTTTTGTTCGAAAATGCATGAAACTAGCTGGTGTTGTTGATTAGAAACTGTCATCGAGCTGTTTTTTCCATTGTTTTGCAAACGCAATAGATCTTTCAGAAAATAGCGTCAAAGTGGACGTTTTGAACCGAATTTCCGCGCGAAAGGAGAAAAATCACTCAAGAGCGGGCGGAAAACGGGTTTGTCAGGTGATCGAAAACGCTTATAACTCAATGGGTAATGGATGGATCAAAAAATGGAAAAAACAGTTCGACTCCAAATCGCTTCCATGGCCAGGCTTTCCAGTTTTATATCTTTCCGTTAAAAAATGAATTTGTAAATTTGTCAGAACGGTTTACGCTTGTTTAGCAGAGCAGTTAAGAACAGCCTTAAAACCTAATGTGTACATTCTGTAATTTTCTTTGTGACCAATAGCGACATGGTCTGCCCCAAAAATTCTCAGCCTGTCTGGTATACCAAACAGCGCGGCCTCTCTTTAAATATATATATACGTATTTTATTTTATTTAGTTTTTTGTAAAATCATTTATCAAGTATTTGTTTGAAATGTGTAGGCTTCGTGTATTCGTACAATGCTGTGATTGTAATTTCCCTTATATATGTGTGTATTATATTGATTTTGATATATGCTTGATGTGCAAAAGTATTTATAAAGAATATTTTCGGCGAAGAAAATGTAATTCAAACATTATTTTTTGTTGAAAATTACATTTTAATATGAAAACGGGTTTGTTTCAATAGTGTCTATAAATGTGATAAATAGAACGGAGGTCAGCTATTTTGTATATACGTTAGAAAAGGACTGTTTTTTTTTAAATTTTTAAACCGATTTTTCACGCAGTCATCGAGTTCGTATTTTAGACAAAATCGTGTTAAAGATATATGACAAGACTTTTTTTCCCTTCGTTGACTGTTTTTTCTGCTTTCGTCGGGAAATTCCGTTGAAAACGCCATCTTTGACAATGTTTTCAGTAAGATCTATTGTGTTTACAAGAAATCCGGAAAACGTCTTTCGATTACAAAGTTTCTGAATAACAACACATGCCAGTTCTCGAGCAAAAATTAATTAAAATGCATGTCATAAAATTGCCCCTTTGGATTTAAGAACAGCCTTAAGAAATAAAATCATAAAAATTTCAGGTTCATTTAAGAATATTATCACGGGCCCGGGAATCACCGGGTAGGTCAGGTAGTCTATACTAATAAAAAGAATTTTCGCTCTGTGTGTGGTGGCTAGTGAAATATACAGCACGTAGAAGTCTGAAAATTTGGATGAGGGTAGTCCAAAGACAGGTCCTGATACATCTGGAGCTCAGATTTTTAATTTTTTATGACCGGCGCCCCCTTAGCACCTTTCAGTTTGTATGCCCTGAATTGCTCAGAACTTACCCCTTTTTATCCGATCTTCTTCGTTTTGGGGGCCCTTTTCCCTTTTAATTATTCTCCGTTTCTACATTCCAGTTAAGACACTGGACCCCTTGAAATATTTCTGCGCCATGCATTTTCACACCCTAATATTGTCAACCTTTCAATGCATAACTTTAAAATTGAGACGGGCTCCTCTCCCTAGGCCAGCACCCTCATATTTTTATTGGGCACTTAGTGTCCTTTTTTAAGAATTTCCCCTATTTTTTTTCGTGCTTCTTTAAGATTTTATTCGAATGAATAATAAATACCCTATACTGAATTTCGACTTATTGAGATCTACAGCGCTAAGTACTAGAACCTTTTAACATGTTTCTATCTTAGGGCCCTGCTCTCAACTATCAGTTGGCCCCTTTTGGACCTCCTATTATATCTCCCTTAAAAATGGTCTGATTCACTAACTTTTTTTTGTAACAACATGATAGGAAATCCAACTACTACGCGAACAACATACAAATTTTTTAGACTTCAGCTACCACCAAATTTTAAAATTAATCGCCTTCTTGGGGCCCTTGCCCAGCTACATTCCAGTTGAGACCCTGGACACTTGGGGCTTGGCACAAGGCCACTTGAAGTTTTTGTGCCCTAAATTGTTAATAAATAGCCCCTTTTAATCCGTCCTTCGTTTTTGGGGCTCTTTTTCCATTTGGCTTTTTTTTCGTTTCTACATTTCAGTTCAGACACTGGCCCCCTAGGGTAACTTTTTGTTCGCCATGCATTTTTCACCCTTTAATTCTGTTACATTCTCATTGCATAACTTTAAAATTGAGTCTTGGACTTCTCTCCCCGAGCCAACAACTTCATATTTTTATTGGGATTCTAGAGCTCTTTTTTTAAGCATTTCTTTGAAATTTTTTTCTAATGATTAATACTTATACCCTATACTTAATTTCGACTAATTGAAAATCTAAAGCGCTAAGTAGTAGGACCTTTTATCGTGTTTTCATCTTAGGCCTTGCTCTCAATTATCAATAAACTCCTTTTGGTTCCCTATAAAAATGGTCCGATTCACTAGGATTTTTTCCCTAATTATTTCTTTGGTCCCCCAGCTACTACATGAATAACAAAAAAATTACTCAAACTTCAGCTACCACCAATTTTGACTATTAATCGCCTTCTCAGGGTCCTTCGTGCAGTTTCATTAAAAATTATCCGATAGTCTTGCAATTTCCTTTAGCATAGTTCTAGGGTCCTCTGGCTACTTTAGAAACCACTAAAAAATTTCTTTGACTCCAGGTACCACCTTTTTCGAATATTAACCTTCTTTTACGGCATCAACTTACGTTTACTCACTACAGCCGTGAATTAAAATTCGCGCTACTGTTAAAGGTAAGTGGTTAACTTTAGAGGGATGGGATTTCTTCAGTAAAATAAATATCACGTTTATGTTAAAGGTAATTCGTTAAATTTACAGGGGGCGGGGGCAACAAGCACCTTCCAATGCTTCGGGGTGCATTCTTTCCTCGAATTCTAGGGGGCCGATTTCAACGGGAATTGGTTAATTCAACCTAGATTACGATTCAGCTACTTACGATTCAGCTCTGTATTATGAAAATTTGTCTTAGACTTCATTTACTAATATTTTCGAACATTAATGGTGCATTCTTTTCTCGGGTTCAATATGTCCGATTTCAACGGTAAATGGATAATTAAGCTTAGCTTACTATTCAGCTACTATCTGCATTCTGAAAGTTTATCTTAGACTTCTGTTACCACCATTTTCGAACATTATTTTATAGGATTCTTTTCTCGGCTGTTATGGGCTCTGTTTCAACGGAAATTGTTCCATTCAACTTAGCTTACGATTGTTTTAAAGATTATAGTTCCACCGCCAGGATTCGCATTCTTATCTCGAGTTCTATGGGCTCGATTACTACGGGGTTTACTCATTCAATTTTCGATTGTCTCCGCCGCGTACGGAATACTCCTGGCATACCTACCTTTGGTAGCGGGGACCCAGGCCACAGTTTCGTTCTGAAAGAAGTTTGTCTGGAACACACTAGACGCTGCCGAAGACAGTGGGCCATCTCTAAAACTATGTTCATTTGAATTACTTATGAATATATAAAATCATACAAACTTGATTTTTGTTTACGTTATTATAATGGGACCGGGCAACGCCGGGCGGGTCAGCTAGTTACACACACACATATATATATATATATATATATATGTATATATGTGTGTGTGTGTAACTTCCAAACAAAATGACGCAGAACTTTTTTGAGAGACAAGAGGGCGCACAAACTTTGCTTGCTCCAGGGCGCTGAATATGTAGCTACGCCACTGCTTTTTGAAATTTTAAAATTTCCATTCTATGTTCGTTATGTTGATGATGTTTATGTCCTGGTTGAAATAAATTCGGATATTAATCATATTCTCTCTATTATGAATTCCATTGATCCCTTCATTCAATTTACCTCTGACATTGAGACCAACAACTGTCTTTCTTTCCTGGATGTCCTTGTTATTCGTTGTGAAAAGGGTTTTCAGACTGCCGTCTTTCGTAAACCTTTTGCTGTCAGTCTCCCACCTCACAGGCATTCTTCTCATCCCCCTAACCAGAAACTCTCTGTTTTCAATACTTTTGTTTTTCGGGCTACCAATGTTTGTTCCACTCTTCAATTACTTAATGCTGAACTTAATTACCTCAAAGCTATTGCTGTTGATCGTGGTTATTCCTCTAATATTATTGATTCTATTTATAAGAAATGGAGGAAATCCGTCCATTCTGAAAAGCATTCTAATTCCAACTCTAATACTTCAGTTGTGTTACCATTTTTTTCCTAAAATCAGTCAGCAAATTGCTAAAATCTTAAGAAGGTTTGATTTTAATGTTATTTTTTCTCCTGTTAACAAAATCACTTTTTCAAATCTCAAACACCCTGTTGATCGCCTAGATAACTGGGGTATTTACCAAATCTCTTGCCAGTGTGGCCTTTCTTATATTGGCCAGACTAAACGTGCTCTTAGATTTCGTTTAAAAGAGCATGAAGGTTATGTTAAAAATCAGGAGCTCAAACGTTCTTCTATTGCGCAACATTCTTGGTCTTCTCAACATAGGTTCGATTTTTCCTCAGCCACCATTATCCAAAAAAGTTCTTCTAACCTTGATCTTGATTTTTGGGACGTTTACCACATCATTAAAAATTCTCACTCTTTAGTCAATGACTTATCTAGTACTCCTGATTTTCCAAATATTTGGAAAGCTTTAATTTAATTTACCCTTTTTTGGTTTCTTTTTCTCTCCTTCTCCGGTAGATGTCGCTACTTGTCCACCCAGTCGTTTCCACTGCTTCTCTTTCATTGGTTGTTTCTGGCGCTTTCGCTACCCGCAGAGGGTATATAAGCCAGCACGTCTCTGTCTATCATTTTGCTCAGCCTTGCTTTTTCTAGCACGCTGTTCCTTTTTTCCCTATCTTGCACTGAAGAAGAATCTCGCTGTAGATTCGAAACAGCTGTTTGCTGCTTATCACGCATTATTTGTGCATTTTAAACGTTGGTCTACTGCTTTTTAAAATTAAACTCTTAGTCATAAAAAAGTTAAATATAATAAGTAGTCATTCTACAGCTATGAAAAAATTCAAGATTTATAAACTAATCATAAACTTAAGATTATTAATTTAAATTAAAATAAACAACTGATCAAAAGAAAATCTCCAGTTATTAACAGAATTAGATCAACTAAGTTACTAATGTACTTAAATAATGTAAATCATACATTATATAAAAAAAATAATAATAAACAGTATTGCTTAATTAAGACTTTTAGCAAATAGGAAATATTTTTCATACATATTGTTATGTATCGGAAAAACATTGTTACATATTTAAAAGAAGGATGAAAACATACCTTGCTATGTTTATTTTCTAGTATTCGATCACTAAATCCTAATTATTGAAGAAAACTACTCCATTTTTAGCGGTTCTGATGTCAAAGGTGTGTGTCGTCGGTTCCAATGGTGAAATTGATTCTTAATTTTCTGATAAAAATTCTTTATATATTATTCTTTTTCAATTAGATGAACGTATTTTATTGAACGTCCTGCAATTTTAAACGCAGTACACAAGAGACAAGACACAACAAAGATTCAAATTCAAGTTAGAAGAGAAGCGGTTAGCGTGGGGTGTATAATAACCAATGCTTATTGGTCATTCTAAATGACCTTCTAGACGTCATAGGGGGTGAACTCTCTTTCAAAGCGTTTCTCCTGCTATCCAACAGCTTATATTGTCGCAGTGAAAACTGATGGCAAAGAAAACAGAATTGTTTGTTGTTTGACATGAAAATAAGCGATATGAGGATGGAATGACATAAGAAGTCTGTTACGTAATTTTTACTGTCGGAATTCGAAGATTTTTTTCTGTTTTAAGATTTATTTTTACAGTGTACACATGCATTTTTGGTATTACTTAGTTATCCCGTCGACCAAAAATCTATCGCCAAACTATAAGATTAAATGCCAATAATGGTTGATCGTAAATGTCACATTCAGTTGACTTTAAGCAAGTTACACTTGTTTACGGCATCAAGTGATTTTTATTTCGACGTTTTATTTGTATATTTATTAATGTTATACTAATTTATTTGTCCTTTCGTTATTTAAAATAAAAATTATGTCAATTTGTATAATTTGGCGAAATTGGTCGACGGAATAACTAAGTAGTACCGTATTTTTTAATTATTTTCTATTATTTTCTAAAGGAAATATAAAAAAAAATAATTAATAACTATAGAACCAAATAATTTATATAATTTAAAAAAAGAAATAAAAGTAAATAAACATTTATTATTAAATAAACAACAATAGCCGGGTTACCATGTCAATCACAATAATGCCATTTTGGCGCCAATTAGGAACCTCGGTGCATAGATAACATCTGTGCCTATTTTTTTTCTTTTCGTTTTGTTTTAAAAACAAAGAAAGAAGTGAAAGCCATCAATTTTAAATGAAAGTTGTGTATTTTAAATGAAATGAATGAAAGAATTATATTTCAAATGAAATTAATGAAATATAAAAAAATGCGGCGGGAAAAATATTTAGCGAATTATCACCTGCGTCTCGCTAACATAAAAATACCGTCAGAATTGATTTCTCTATGAGTATCTTTCGATTTGGCGAAAGATTGTTCAAGTAAATTGAATTCTGAATAAAAGTAGCATGATACATTTCTTAGAATACATTTAAGGGAGGCTGGTCGCCAAATTCGTTTAAAATAATAACCTTTTCTGAAATATGAAAAAAAAAATCTCCTATGATTAAAATTTGCTTTGCCATCATTAGAAAAATGCATTTAAAATTAGAAAAAAATTAATATTTCGAAAACAAATTCGAATTAAAAAATTTTAATACCAGTTTTCAGATCTGCGTATCAATACTCATTTTTGGTGTTAATTTCATCGCAAAGTATTCCATATTTTAGGAGAAATCGCCGTGAAACACAATCAGTTGTTTAATCAGTCGTTTCAAAGAATCGTTACATAAATTCGTTTCATTTCAGCCGTTTCATACATCCGTTTCATAAATTCGTTTCATTAGGATTTTATTATAGGGTAGATATATATAATTTTTTTTTTATAGCTGTCACCGTTTGTAAGTTATTGAATTTTAAAAACAGCCAGTCCATTTTAAAGACACCCGGCAGATACTCTCAGCGACTTGCACTTTGATGAAACATAGGGGTGCAAACAAAACCCTGGTTGACATTTGATAGCGCATCGAACGACATATAGGGGAAAGTAGGGTAACGACGCTCAGAAGGGTAATCCCGCTCACCAAATATCTCTAAACAAAATAGAATTGAAAACGTGCGATCGGTACCGGTACCTAGCGAACTTAATCCTAAGTTTCCAGTAAGGATTTAGTGCCCGTCGGGAGGAAAGTATTTTTGTGTCCTCAAGTTATTAGTTTTAAGTTGTTTTATTATAAAATTCTACAACATCTAACTTGATGGTAAGTGTACACTCTTATTTTCAAATATTAATTTACTCATTATGTCTACAAAATATATACATTTAGATGTACTTTCATGCTTTTATTTATTTTTGTAGTGCGTTGTTACGCCAATTATAATGCAATCAATTCCAACATGGCGATGACGGGTAATGGCGCTCGCGTGGAATTCCAGAAGAAGTGTTGCCAGTGGACAACTTTTTTTAAATTCAAATTTGTTGATTGACACCACTTTTGTGAAATGGTAAAATTTCCTTGTTTTCGCCTTTATTATGTCATTAAACAAGGAGAATTTTACGATTTCAAAAAAGTGGTGTCAATCAACAAATTTGAATTCTAAATTTAAAAAAAGTAAGCCCACTATATGTCTAACACAATATGTGTAAAGTGGTTGCAAAAAGTCTGCAGTGGTGTGAACAGCCCACACAACTACATATGTGACTTTTGTCTTACTTAAACGTGGTATTCAAACTCTGAGCGCAATTACCCTACCATGTCGAGCATTATCGCTCACTCGATGGTCATTTAAATAAAACGATAAAAAAAAATTCCTAAAACTTTTATGAAAATTAGTTCATTGCAAACTGTTCCTTATACTTTGGAGTTATACTTCGTTGAAAAAACATTGATTTTTTGTGTCTAAATTTAACTAGCTATTCATGTTTTCCCTTAAGTGAGCGCCATTCCCCTACTTTCTCCTACTAAATGAGTGCACTAGGGTGGTCACAAGCAACATGAGCAAAAACATTTTTAACGTTTTCTTCGGGGGGACCCTCCTAAAAGTTGCCAATTAGTTAGAAAACGAGATTGGCAAAGTTTCAGCTCAAATGAATAACATTAACCCGTGCCTCATCGAGGTTGAATTCTTGAAAATTTGCAATTTTTCGCAAAAAATTGTCGTTTTTCTTTCTTTAACCTCTTCATTCCAGGGGTACCCATTTGGGTACACTAAATAAAAAGGCAAAATTACCCCCCAAAAATTTAAATAAATGCATAAATTCCTTTTATCTCTCTTCGGATACATCAAAGTGTCCTATATCACCAATACATGCCGCTACAAGTTTAAAGACGGAAGAACCATATGACTTTGAAAAGAAGACATGTCCAAGATGGATGACAGAAGCAATTTACCAACGACTTTACGTCAAAGTAAGTGAATAAAACAAATTTGTGAGTGAATTTAAAACAAATTATTGCATTTTTTTATAAATTAAGCTGTTTCAAGAATGATTTGGAATTGTTTATAAATGTTGTTCATATGTGCATGGATGTTGAAAACATCTGTAAATATGTTGTACCCATTTGGGTACAATGGGTCATTACTATACGTTTCCAGCTAAAGAAAATAAAATCTGTGTAACTATTTTATACACTCGGTTAACACCAAAAATTTTTAGGAAAGAATAATTTATTTCTTTTAGATTTACAAAACAATTTGAAAGAGTTTTTTCATTTTTTTAAATAATATAAAATAATATACAGAATTTACTGCTAAAAGATGTCACACTTTCTAGTAACATTAAAAATATTTAACATTTTGAACTAAAAATATACGTTTTCAAATACATAAAATATGATAATAGCATCTGCTTAAAAATATAAATAAGTATTTAAGGTATATACAATGGAGAAAATCCATCTTCACAACAACCAAATGAACAGTCACTCATACCATTAGTGGCAAATGTAAAGCAAAGAGATAGATTCTTCCTTTTGCTATCAAAATTACACTTTGCTGATTTTGTAATACATTCTTCTGATACCGAAGATCGCCTGTGGAGAGTACGTCCTTTACTAAATGTGGTCAGAAATGACTGTTTTAAAAATCCCAGGCCAAAATTTTGCTCAACTGATGAGCAAATGATCCCATTTTTGGGGAGGTGTGTCTTCCGTTAATATCTTCCTTCGAAGATCAACCCCTGGGGTATAAACAATTTTGTTCTCTCCTCAAGTGATGTGTAGTTTGAATTTTCTCTTGTACACAGGAAAAAATACCGTTATATTATAAAAATATAATTAATAAACAATAAATAGGTCAATTTAAAGTAAAACAAAAGAGATATTTTTTATTTAAAGTTTGGCGTTTATTTATCCAATGGTGACCCGATGTACCCAAATGGAGACATAAATTTTTAGTATTTGAAAATTTAAAAAAGAGAAAACTAATTTTGTTTTCTCTTTTCTGAAGCTAAAAGTGTCATAAATTGCTGATAAAATAATTTTTCTATGCAGAAGATTTTTCTCGGGACTGAAGAGGTTAAGTGAAAACTATTTGTTTTAGAAACCTGATTCTTGTTTTATTTCTTAGAAACTGTTGTTGCCTTGAAGTTTTACTCTCTTCAAAACTTATATTTAATGAACATTTAGTATTTTTCAGGTCAGCTCGTGAACCATACCCTCAAACTCTGCATTTTTGGAACACAAGTGAAAAATGACAAATTAATAATTTTATTACTTTTGATAATTTTTTTGTATTATTTTCATTAATAGGCAAAAATAAGTGAAGGATTTTTGTAACTTTAAAAATATTTCACGAATTAGAATTTATTATTAGTTATCTTGTTTTGTGTCTAGTAAGAAAGAACTTCTCGATTTGTATTGCAGTTGAACCTCTGAATTTCTCTTTTTATTACAAAGCTGTTTTTGTTACCTGTTATCGTTATCTATTTTTAGAATTGACGAAACATTTCGTAACCCCGCCCCCTTTTGATATGATGGCAGAAATGTAAGATTTTTTAAATTGGTCAAATGTCTCATCAAATCCTCGACAGTAAGCTACCAAGTAATTGTCAAGTTTTATCAGTTTTATTTTATAATATTCGCAAAATGAAACTGAACGCCAGAGAAGCTGCTAGACTTAGAGTACATCCACCAGTTTACCATCGACTTTAATTTTAAGTAGAAGTGCAATCGGCTCCGCAAATAACTATTTCGTAAACATAGAACCGAGCTCATCAAAAACAGATTTAAAAATTCCGGTTTAGAGAGAATTGACGTTCACTGGGATGGAAAACTGCTTCACCATTTTTTGAATAAATAAAATGTATAGGGGATAGAACTTTTAATTAGTTGTGGAGATGAAGAACAGTTACTACGAGTTCCATAGCTTGAAAATAGTATCGGAATAATTCAGGCGAAAGCTGTATTTTTACAAAGCTGTATTGTAGGGGCATAATTGCCTCTCAAGTAGCCCCTCAGCCGGATATTCAAAAACTAATTCTGGATGGGTGGTCTATATTAAACCAGAGTAAGAATAAAAATGCTATTGAAGATGAAATACTAGATATAAATAGTTAAATCAGAAGAAATTTCAAGTTTTCTTACAGGACCTTTTAAAAATTAACAGCTCGGGGATGATTATAAAGAGTTTATCCAACTTTGTTTCATTTTTATAGGACTCCTTCTTACAAAAGACTTTTTTTCAGAGCGCCTGGTGCTTTTAATCATGTCAGATGGATGGTACGGGTCATTTATTCTCTCAAAATATATTATCATAGATAATCTCTCAATAACAAATTTAGAAAAAGAAGGGATTAGATATTTTTGTTTATTTCTAATCAATATTTATGTAAAAGCATGCTTCAATACTCCCACTTCCATTTTGGACCCCAATCCAAGACCTTCAAATAATAAAATCATTTGTTCACTACAGAAAAATTGATAAATAGGTTGCAGACTAAGCACTCGCTAAAATGATAAACCGCCTTTAGTATCTTAACTCAGATCAAGCTGCATTTTCATTTTCAGATGATACTTTGAAAATAAAAAAGCCAACATAAGCATGGCTGTGAAATTAATGTCATTTGAAGAAGAAATTATGATGATGATAGGAATTTAAGAGCAACAAAAGGAATCAACAAAGTGGATTATTTATTGAACAAAGAAGTCAATGTTTTTGTTTCATCTCAAACTGTAAAAAAGATTTAACAGATTTTATATTAATAAGCACTTTTTAAATACTGATCCCAATGTATGGTGAGAAAATAAACCTTATTTGAAAGCAAGAAAACAGTGAATGGTTTTAAAGTTGTCAATGACACAGCTGAAAGGGGGAGAAAATTAACCCGAGATTTCAAATCCTGTTTAACAAAAGACGAAAAAAAAAACAGTACATGCTAAAAGTTGTATCTGAATGTAGAAAAACTTTTCAAGATTCTTCAAAAGCTACCTTATCTAAGCCATTACCACTAAATCCTTTCCGGCGCAGTGGTCCCACGTCGGGACTACCTAATTTTAATTCCAAACTTACAAACGGCACCAAGAATATTTTAATAAAATTTTCCTTTTGCAATGAAAGGTTAAAGTAATAGTCCGCGAGCCAGCAACAGATTTTGATGACCAAGTTCCTCTCGGCTGATAATTTGTAAAATGCTTCAGAGAGATGTATCATGAAGCTATGTGAACTTCAGCTGCGGTTCCGTGGGTGGGTTGAGCAGCAGTAGCCTCCCAAACACGTAAAAAAAAAAAAAAAAAAAAAAAAAAATTGTCATTTCCTCCTCGTTGAAAATTTGTCAAATTATAGCTAACCCAATATCTTGAAGAAAAAAAAAAGTCAGCTGATTATAAAGTGGTGGGTAATGCGTCAGCTGGTCACATGAACATGAAAAAAATATACAGGTTGCAAAGGAAAGTCCCTTTAACATGAAAATACTTGCGAACGGAGAGAGCTACAGCTATGGAAGTGAGGTAACGGTATAGTAAAGCGACTACGCCCGACCTAATGCAAGCGAAAACAGCGCCCCCAGCGGCGAAATTTGGAAGATAGCTATTAAAAATCGTAAACAAAAAGAGATAGAGATAAATTTTCAATTAGAAAGTTTTACAGCATCAATTAATTAGTACGAAACGACATTTGCTTCACACGGATAAGATAAATCGTCTCCTGTATACCCAAAAATGTCCGAAATCGATGAGCGAGATTCTACTTTGCCTATTCATATTCCGTAAATGTAGCAGTGCACAATTTCAGTTTGTGACGTTGTACTGTGCTGTAATGTCTGTAAAAATTTAATTTCCAATGAATTTAAAATTTTAGATTAACTCTTTCAGGGCCAGAAGAATTCTGTTCGTAAACTGATGAAATAATTTACTGACACAGAATATTCAAACGAATTTCTTACAAAATAAAACCCCGCTAATTTTAACTTGCATTACAAAAGCAAAAATTTTTTTTTAATATTCTTTCTGCAATTTGTCAGTTTTGGAATTAAAATGGAGGATTTCCATCTACGTCACAATCTGAAATTGTTCACTGCTACATTTACGGAATGTGAATATGCAAAGTAGAATCGTCGCTCATCGATTTCGGACGTATTTGGGTATACAGGCGACGATTTATCTTATCCGTGTGAACCAAATGTCGTTTCGTACTAATTAATTGATGCTCTAAAACTTTCTAATTAGAAATTTTGCTTTATTTCTTTTCGTTTACGATTTTCAGTAGCTATCTTCCAAATTTCGCCACTAGGGGCGCTGCCGTCGTTTGCATTAAATCGGGGGTAGTCACTTTACGATACCGTTACCTCACTGTAGCTCTCTCCGTTCGCAAGTATTTTTAGGTTAAAGGGACTTTCCTTTGCAACCTGTATATTTTTTTCATGTTCATGTGACCAGCTGACGCATTACCCACCACTTTATAATTAGCTGACTTTTTTTTTTCTTCAAGATATTGGGTTAGCCATAATTTGACAAATTTTCAACCGGAAGGAAATGACTAAATTTTTTTTGTTGTTGTTACGTGTTTGGGAGGCTACCGCTGCTCAACCCACCCACGGAACCGCAGTTGAAGTTCCCATAGCTTCATGATACAACCCTCTGAAGCATTTTACAAATTATCGGCCGAGAGGAAATAACTGACGAAATTTGCACCTGGCTCGGGGACTATAATGTGTTTTTAATTTCTACAAAAGTCGTTTGTAAATTTCGGTGTAGCCAATCATTTCATTATTTTACGAACAGAATTTTTCTGTACTGGAAAAGGTTAACGTGACAATTGTAAGGGATAATAGTTTCTTTTCTTTACTACGCTTCCTTTCTTGTAACACAACTTTAAATAAAATGCGTTTGAGCATTATTTGTTTTCATTTTTATACTTTCTTTGCTCTCTTTTTTTTAATTCTTTCAGTTTAAAATATGATTTTTACAATTTTCGTTGGAATTTTTTTTAAAAATTAAACCTCTTATTATGTACAAAATGAAAAAAAAAAGAAATACAAAAGGGGGGAAACAGCTGAAATAGAATTTTTTTTCGCATTTTCATAAAAGTAAATTTTTAGGATTCTGGTGAACTCTGCTCCTGAAAAAGGCGCATATTTTTAAAACTATACATTTTTAGAAAACAAATAGTGTGTGGTTCTTGAAAGCAAAACATTTTTTTATAAAATGAGACCTGAATTATGTTTCTAGGTTCAATTGTGTTTATTTCCCGAAGGAAAAACAGCATTTTTTTGCGAAAAATCACGTTTTTTTTTCAAACTTAAACCTCAATGAGGCACGGGTTAATATTATCCAAATGAGCTGAAACTTTGCCAATCTCTTTTTCTAGTCTATTGGCAACTTTCAGGGGGTCCCCCCGAAAAAATTTGAAAATTGATTTCTTGTGACCACCCTAGAGTGCACCCTTTGACGTTTCATTAGAAGGCATGTAAAAGCAATATTTTAAGACCGAGTATGATCGCGCGGATTCGAATTTATTACATTTCGCTCCTTTCTGGCAAGTTATTCAGTTCTTGCCGGCTGCGATAACTAGAAATACAAAATATGAAAAAAGTAGTTCAGAAACAACGGTTGAACCTATGAAAATTAATTTATAATGCTTTAAAAATTATATTCCTGCCGTTCAAAAAACTTTTCCCAATCGTCTTCAAAGAATATGAAATTGATGTTTTCTTTTCTCTAGATTAATTTGTTTTACCTATTTATTTAGACATTATATATATTAGCAAGTTATAATAATTTCAGTAACGCATTACTAAAAGGGCCATAGATATTATCTCAGTTAATTCTGAAATATATACTGATATGGTTCAAGCCAAAATTGATAATAGAGCCATGGTAATTCTTAGAAATAGGAAAAGAAGGTGGGAGAAACTTCGAAGACAGTAACTGACGAAAGGATGAGGAAGCGACAAAAAACGGCATTAACGAAAGATTCCTCAGAAAGGAGGTGAAAATATTTTTAAATTTTATACACCTGCATGATCTTTATATGCGTTTGAAAGTATATATTTTTAAAACTTTTAGACATTTACACTAGCTTTTAATTTAATTTTAAAGCAGTACAATGTTTAAATAAATTGATAAAACAAATGAAACTAGTGATTCATAAATAACATTATGGAAGACTACATATAAAAAACTAGCTTTCTTTTCAATGTTAATTTTCGATTTTTTTTAGTTCGAGATATATTGACCGTAGGCAAAGTTAAATGAACGGCTAATTAGAATGTTATAAAAATTTTTTGAATAAGGAAATGCCATACTATTCCTTAGTTATTATAGCTGTCCACCAAAGAACTAGTATTTATGGATCATTTATGTAAGATGGCATGCAAAATGCAGTCATATCGCCTTGAATTTATTGCATTTATAAACTGGTTCCCTCTTCGTTCATTTACTTTTAATACATTATTACTCTGGTCTCTAAATAATTTCAAATTAAAAATAATGGACTATGAGATATTATAATCTTGAATGCTTCCCCCTCCCCTTAGGAACAAAACGAAGTTCAAGGATATGAGATAAGGAAAAATTATACTCAATAAAAATAAACTGTATATAATAATATTGCTACAAATACAAAGATGACGTGTGTGTATTGTGAGGGGAGCTGGGGTGTGTGGATAATCCACTCTGAAAGAAAATTATTATATATAATCTAAAATTTGAATAGACAAGAACGGATTTTCGTTAAAGGGCAAAAAAATCCTTCAATGTTGCATCCGTTGTTTGATTTATTTCGTGTTCAACCACAATGCAGTTTTTGCATACAGACTTGCAGAAATCCGTCGACCAAACACACGATGTATATCCACAATAAAAGTGGAAGCTTTTGCCGTTGAGTCAAGGGGGGAGATAACCTTAAAACTTATTAATCAGTCAATTTTTTCTTTCTTTCTTTTTTTTTTTTGTCTATTATGAAAGTATAACATGTTACCGAACTTTAAAAAAATTATGATGATACTCCAATTAGAACCGGTTTTATGATACAATATGTGGATTTATACCTATCTAAATCAAGTAAATTTGAACTTTAAATTCATTTTTCTCAAAACAGATATTTATGCATCCTTTTTTCCCAAAATTAGGTAACACAAAACCTTGAAATTTTGTGTTGTAGTTTATATATCTTTATAACCTGTACCTATTTTTAAGTAAGTACTTGTAATATATTTATTTTTAAAAATTTTATTAAGATTTATCATATTTTACGTTTTATGGATTAATTGCCTGAAAAAAATATTTTCGTCTATAGGGGAGACCGGGGGAATGGCGACACCTTAAGGGAATTTAAATTTTTTCACCTCGAAAAAATGTTTATTTTTTAATAGTAAAAATTCTAAAGCTGAATCATGATCTTTAGTATCTGTATAAATTTAACCGTAATCATAACTGTAAAGTAAGCATACATAAAAAAATATTTTTTAAACCTCTCCACAGCGGCGGGATTACCCAGGACACTGGGGTAATTCCGCCACTGTACCGGGGTAATGCCGCCACTCTTTAATGACCTAGTACATGCATCAAATGGATACTAGGAAACACACAACCTACTGAAAATAGTTAGAAAGCAATGTAATTGAGCAGAATAATGGTTAAGTTTACAATTTACTTCATATTGCAAAAGTCACTCTGCTGAATTGGCTCCACTACATTAAAATGAGGCCCTTTCTCACCCGATTTGCATGGCGGCGGCATTACCCCGAGAGGACAATATGGCGGAAATCCCCAAGCAAAGCCCAAAGAAGAACCGAACTTGTTCAACACATTGCATCAAAATGTCGGCGAATGCATATAGATTACGGGTCATATTATCTTAAATACCTAATGTTACAATAAAAGGTGCTTATCTCTACTCATTTGAAGCTCCAAAATAATAAGCAATTAGATGAAAACTACATTTTTCACTAGAACAAACGAACGACGTACAGCAAAGTCACTCTCACTTTAGGCACTGTTTATATTGTTGGCCGCTATAGTGCAGGCACATTCACTATCTCAAACTGCCCTTAGTTTTTAAACTAGGCGGGGTGGTTGGCGGCATTCCCCTGGTTTCCCCTAAACTTAATTATTATTTTAGGTTGAAGTTAAAGTACAATATTTTAAGAATATATGTATGTAATATTAAGTGGATATATCGAATATATTTGTTGTAATCCTGCTATTTACTATGCTACCTTAAAGAATTGTTTAACCTTTAACTGGTGTAACAGAAATTGTCACATAACTACTGTGAAGCGGTCTGTGAGACCGCTTTATGGAAAGATGAATGAATAAAATGCGCGATTAATTCATAAGATGGTGTTTTTGTACTAAACTTTTTATACAGGACTGTTATAATTAAAATTAACCTATTCTAAAGGCTCTGGTGATAGAACTAAAGTTCCAAACGAAACAAAATTTCGGTAGTGTTTGTAGTTAAACTGAAAGTTACAAGTTGAACTTTATTGAAAAAAGCAGCTGTTTGTGAGACCGGTAACATCAGTTAAAAGTTAATTTGAAAAATTATTTACAGCTCCAAAAAATATTTTAATATTGTGTTAAAATCAAGAAATATCGAGTTGCTGAAGGTGATCCCCTCCCCTTAAAAGAAAAAAATCTAATATTTCAGTATCTAATAATATTAACGTTACTTATAGTTGTCTACTTCATAAGCGATTTCCTTTTCTTCGCGCATGCTCATGTTTATTATCCTATAGAATGCAAGCTTTTGCGAGTTTGCTTAGGAGTTATGCAGGTATAAATCTTTTTCAAGGATATAGAATCCTTTATTTTCCATCGTACTTGAGGTTATTGATTTCACGCAGGAATATGATTTGCCAGATAACGTCAACTGAAACTTGTATTGCATCGGAGACGGCAGCAAGCAAATCGCAGGTAAAATTTCTTCTTTCAGATTCGCTGTGTAATATTGTTATGGCGACTTACTTTTACACCTCAATCTAATACTATAAAGTTCGGATTTCAAAACTTGTGCATTTTTTCTTTAAAATTAACATTATAAGAAAGTTAAATTTGCTGCTATTTACATCCAACATTTTAGTTTTGCTTTGTAGTGAGAGAATTTATATCGCAAAATTTTACTTTAATCCAGATTACTTTGCTTTATTCTTACTTTAATTTTAAACTAAATTTCTTCCAAATCTTTTCTAAAAACAACTGGCTTACTGAACAGTTTTATTTTTAAAACTGCTAATTAAAGCAATCTATTTGAAACAGTATTGGGAAATTTCGTTCTGGAATAATATGTATTTAATATGTACTTAATATATACTTAATATATACTTAATATATGAATAAAAATAAGTTTTTCACACGAAAAAAATTTCAAGAAGTTTTGAGAAAAAATAAGGAAAGTTTACAAACCGACAATAAATTTTCAACCAATTTAATCTTTAACATTTAATTGCTATTAGCGATCTCACAGAGCACTGCTTTTTGTTCACTTTTAACTGTTTAGTTTGTTATTTTTAGTTTAACCTTTTAGTTTAACCAAGACAGGTATGGCGTACATTGAGTACGTCACTCGATAAAAAAGTAGTTGCAAATTCATAAGTAATTGCCTGATTATTTCTAATAAAATATGTCGTTTTCTAGCAATTTTATGTTCATTTTTTATACTACTATTTACCATTGCACTAAACAATGATATCGTTAAAAATTATTTAGGCTTTAAAAGCCGATGGCACATAAAGTGCGCCACTCGTGTCTTTTTGTTACTGCAAACAGTCCATAATCTTTAATAGTTAATTATAAATACTAATGAAACGGCGTTCCATTTGGAATCCTAGTAATATTCCTAGAGAGCCCTGAATAGGTGTAATTTAATTTATAAGTTTTGTTTATAAAGTTTAGTACAGAAATAGTGTCCTATGAGTTAATGTGCCCTTTTTACATCTTTCGATAAAGGGGTCTGGGAGACCGCTCACTGTAGCTATACAACAATATTTGTCACAGCAGTTAAGACTTAAAATAAAGTGACTTACTGAACATTTTTATTTTTAAAACCGCTTGCTAAGACAATCTATTTGAAACCGTATTGTGAGATTTCGTATAGGAATATTATATATACTATATATGTATGCTTAATATGTATTTAATATGTACCTAATGTATGAATAAATATAAGTTTTTCTTCACACGAAAAATATATCCTCAGAAAAGTTTACAAACAGTCAATATATTTACCAATTTAATCTTTAACCTTCAATTGCTATTAGCGATCTCACCAGGGGCGCCATTTCAGAAATTTCTTAGGGGGGGGGGGAGGGCAAAGATTTTTTGAGGGAAGTTATATAGCTAAGTGTAAGATCCGGGAGTCCAACCCCCCCCCCCCCCCCCCCCCGATCGAGAAACGTAAACTGAATCATGCTTACAAAAACAGTAAAAACTTTGAGTAAGGAAACTCAAGAAACAAACAAATATTTCGTTTTAAACAGGTTTCCGTCTTAGCAGGTAAAATTTCAGTGTCTTGAACATGCAAAAAATTTCTTTTTACACAGGATCCTATTATAGGTTCCATTTCTACAGGTATCCTCAAAGACTGTTAAATCATCCACTCTGTAATATAGCTCTGAATAGAGTATCACAGTATCACAGTAAAACTTGTCAAAACGAAGCCTGTCTATAACAGAATTCTTTCTCAAAGGGGAAAAAAAATCAAATTTCGATGAAAAAACATCATAAAATTATACTTGCTAAGACAAAGATCTGTCTAAAATGGAACTTTTTTCTTGTCCCTTTCGACTTCCTTTTTTAAGGTTTTACTACAGGGGCGCCATATCAAGTTTCCTGTCGAAGGACAAAGGAAAATTTTCTTTGTGGAACAGAGAACGTGCAGAATTACACAATGTGCAGAACTGCACAAATCTCACAGAAAATGGGAAAATCCCGCACAATAAGAAAAGCTCTGCGTGATTTTCTCCGTAACTTCTTTCACGGACATGTGATTAGTCTGTGATTTTTTTAAATTTTAGTGAAAGTCCGGGATTTTTTTGTTCTTTCGAATTCCACAAAATCAATTCGTCAATGGATCACTGAAAAAAATCGCCAACTTTGCAAACTTAAAAAAAAAAATCCCCAAATTGTCGCGGATAAAACGCTCATTTGTCCAAACGACCGTGGAAAATATTGCTAATTTCACCAGAGATCGCGAAAAGAAATGCAGATTTTGCCAAATGATTGTACAAACTAAAATCTTGACTTTTGAAAAAGTATTGCGAAAAAAATCGCGAATTTCGTCAAAAGTGTGCACAAAAAATCACGAAAATTTAGTCAAACAATCAGGGGAAATTCGTGTAACTATCGCGCAAAAATTTTAAAATATTATTAGTCGGTGGTAAAAAAAAATAATCACGAATTTCAACAAATGGTCCTAAAAAAGAATCGCTAATTTCGTCAAAAGGTCGCAGAAACAAACATGGAATTTCGTCAGTTGGTCGCTGAAAAATATTGTTAATTTCGACAAATGGTCGCGAGAAAAAACCCAATATTAATACTATTTTTCAAAGAAATCCTGAATATTTTTCAGACGAAAAAGGTACATATTTGAACATTAATACTATAGGGGAGACCGGGGGAATGCCGCCAACCCGGGTTATGCCGCCACCCCACCTAGTTTAAAAACTAAGGGCAGTTTGAGATAGTGAATGTGCCTGCACTATAGCGGCCAACAATATAAACAGTGCCTAAAGTGAGAGTGACTTTGCTGTATGTCGTTCGTTTGTTCTAGTGAAAAATGTAGTTTTCATCTAGTTGCTTATTATTTTGGAGCTTCAAATGAGTAGAGATAAGCACCTTTTATTGTAACATTAGGTATTTAAGATAATATGACCCGTATTCTACATGCATTCGCCGACATTTTGATGCAATGTGTTGAACAAGTTCGGTTCTTCTTTCGGCTTTGCTTGGCGATTTCCGCCATATTGTCCTCTCGGGGTAATGCCGCCGCTATGCAAATCGGGTGAGAAATGGCCTCATTTTAATGTAGTGGAGCCGATTCAGCAGAGTGACTTTTGCAATATGAAGTAAATTGTAAACTTAACCATTATTCTGCTCAATTACATTGCTTTCTAACTATTTTCAGTAGGTTGTGTGTTTTCTAGTATCCATTTGATGCATGTACTATGTCATTAAAGAGTGGCAGCATTACCCCGGTACAGTGGCGGAATTGCCCCAGTGTCCTGGGTAATCCCGCCACTGTGCAGAGGTTTAAAAAATATTTTTTTATGTATGCTTACTTTAGAGTTATGATTACGGTTAAATTTATACAGATACTAAAGATTATGATTCAGCTTTAGAATTTTTACTATTAAAAAATAAACATTTTTTCGAGGTGAAAAAATTTAAATTCCCTTAAGGTGTCGCCATTCCCCCGGTCTCCCCTACACGTATCTTCATTTTCCTACATAAAAGTTAAAGTTTATATTAAAGATATAATTGTAGTCTACTTTTACAATAATTGTATTAAATTCTGAATTAATTTTCCTTCATTTTAATGGAAATCTTTTTAGCGGTTTTCGTATTTACATGAAATTACAGTCTGCGTCAGGATAGGTTGATGTATTTTTTTCGTTGTGAGTAAGGTGCACTTTAAGTTTTTCGGATTGTGCTTTATCTTTTTCGGTCGGAGTCGGGATGACCTGGTTTTTAACAAGGAAGTCCTGAATATTTTTCAAATGAAAAACTATACATTTTACTGGTGGCCCATAATAATAACCCATTTGTTCATTTTTGTACATAAGGGATAAAATTATAGACTACTTTATTATAAAAGTTAAAGTATGGCGTAATTTTCTTTTACTTTGGTATTTGGTGGAAGTCTGTCGGTTTTGGGATTGAAGAAATTGTTTTGTGAGGTGCGCACAGACTCCATTCCTAGGCGTTGAAGAATTTTGAGAGTGTACCATAACCTTATATACCGGGAGCCGGCAGCACAGACGATCACCTCATCGAGTTTTAACTAATTCTGGAATTTCAGCCGTGAACTCGATGAGGTGATTGTCTGCGCTGCCGCAGGGCTGCGGAGTCGGTAGGAAAAATGGACGACTCCGACTCTTTCGCTTAAAAATGGGCCGATTCCGACAACGCAGACCTGCTTGTAAAATGGACGACTCCGAATCCGGGATTTTTAACAGATCCGACTCCGACTCTTTCGCTCAAAAATCGGCCTATTCCGACTCCACAGCCCTGGCTGCCGGCTCCCGGTCTAATATATAATATGATTTTAATAAAGCAAATAATTAAATATTTTGATAACATTGCAATGATTGCAGTAAATATAATGTGACACTAATCCGAAAAAGTATAAAAGCCGGATAGTTAAGAACTTGAATTACATTCGTCTCTTCAACCCCCCCCCCCTCCCACACCCCAAAGAAAAAAGAAATAAAAACTATCTGAAAGAACTCTACTTCTGAATTTCTAACGATGAGGGCACTAGTTTTCCTATGATCAAGTTGTACACAGCTGAGAAGCAATTGATAAAAGAAAATGTCTCTCATGTATTTTTTAAATTAGCCAAAGTACGATATATGTTTCGCCTTAAGAAAGTTCGAAAAGAAAATATTTTTTATAATTGTTAATTTCTATGCATAAAGCTTTTATTTAATGCATATGTTGTTATTGCAATCAAATACAATAATTTATTTTAGCGTTTGAGCAATTTTTTAATTTTTGCTTGAGTCTGACAACTGATGGTGGATAAATTTTCCGAAAAATCAAATTCCTTGGGGGGGAGGCTATTGCCCCCCCCCCAGCCCCCCTCAAATGGCGCCCCTGGATCTCACATAGGGGAGACCGGGGGGAATGGCGTCACCTTAAGGGAATTTAATTTTTTTCACCTCAAAAAAATGTTTATTTTTTAACAGTAAAAATTCTAAAACTGAATCATGATCTTTAGTATCTTTATAAATTTAACCGTAATCATAACTGTAAAGTAAGCACCCATCAAAAAAAATTCTTTCAACCTCTGTACAGTGGCGGGATTATCCAGGATACTGGGGTAATTCTGCCACTGTATCGGGGTAATGACGCCACTCTTTAATGACCTAGTAAATACATAAAATGTATAATAGAAAACACATAACCTACTGAAAATATTTAGAAAGCAATAATTTAGCAGAATAATTACAATGTTCCTTAAGCTAGATTTATTAATGTGCTAGGCGTACAATTTAACTGAAATTGGAAAAGTCACCCTTTGCCATGGTAGCGGCATTACCCCGAGAGGACAATATAGCGGAAATCTCCCAGCAAAGCCGAAAGAAGAATCCAACTTGTTCAACAAATTGCATCAAAATATCGACGAATGCATGTAGATTATGTTTAATACTATCTTAAGTATCTAATGTTACAATAAAAGATGTTTACCTCTACTCGTTTGAAGCTCCAAAATAAGAAGCAACTAGATGAAAACTAAATTTTTCACTAGAACAAGCGAACGACGTACAACAAAATCACTCTCATTCTAGGCACTGTTTCTGTTGTTGGCCACTATAGTGCGGGCGCATTTACTATCTCAAACTGCTTTTAGTTTTTAAACTAGGCGGGGTGTCGGCATAACCCCGAGTGGCGCAATTACCCTACCATGCCGGGCATTACCGCTCAATCCATTGTTAATTAAATAAAATGATAAAAACATTTCTAAACTTTTTATGCAGATTAGTTGATTGTAAACTGTTCTTTATGCTTTGGAGTTATACTTCATTAATAAAATATTGATTTTTTGTGTAAATTTGCCCAGCTATTCATGTTTTCGCTTAAGTGAACGTCATTCCCCTACTTTCCCCTAACTAGTTTCACAGTTTCTTTCTGGTATTAATATTTGGTAACGGGAAAGATTTGACTTTTGAAGGTGTGTGTGTGTTGGGGAGGTGGGGGGGGGGTTGCTTTGAGTCCTATAGCGGCAAATCTGTTATCTTGAGTGAGTGACCCCTTGAGGGGTAGCGGGATATATTATATCCTATCTAATTTTAATGAAGATTCCCACCAGAAAATTTCATTAAAATTTACTTTTACAACTTTGATAAGAAAAAGCTGTAAAATTGCTTTTCCTTATTTTGAAATAAAATTTTTCTAAAATACTGGTGTAAATTCAACATTACAGGAACGCAATTTGCCCCTTAAAGGGTTAATAAAAAGCAACACAATTTCGACTTAACAAAACTATTAGAAACGTCCAATACTAATTCAAAAATGGGAAAATGACAAAAGAAAATCTTTGGATTTGCATAAATTTTGTGAAAGTTCGATGAAAAAGCGAAAATAACTCGCATTCCTAGTAAGAGCTACTTTGGAGCAAGTATTGCTCCAAAGAGTCTGTAACCTAGAGTCTGCTACATCTATCGTTTTCCACAAGACCGAAACGGAAGAGAACAGCAGGTGTTATCAGCATCTTACACAGTAGCTTCATTACGTCTATTGGCATCATCCATCATCACGTCTATTGGCAGCCAGGAACATGTCTGCTTGATAAGAAGGATGTTGCCGTAAGAAATGAAGTATCTGTTTGATCTATACTGAAAACTGAACAACACACAGGTTCTCTGTTTTTTGTATCGAGTGAGATCTTCTGGAGAGATCCAGTTTAACATCGGGATCTCTTACCCCTTTTGCGATGTGATTAGCCTTCTCATTTAGGGGGATATACCGGTGACCTGGGACCCATCAGCAGATCTGGATCCCATAAGAATGCGAGGCAACACTCTGGATATTATGGTGAAGTCAAAATTAATACTAGGAAATTTGATGGACACCGATTGGAGCGCCACAATCACTGATAAGCTGCCAGTAATGAGGATGAATGGGTGAGATCGGATGTCAGTTCATCAAAAGCGGTTCCGATGGCTAAAGCCTCTGGTTCACAGAGATAGTTCACAGAGTGGATTTTGTAACCGAACTGGGTGGTTGCGGTGCAATCAGAAATCGCCACGTCAGCAATGCAGGGAACACTGTCTGAGGTCGGATGAAGATTACCATCATGGAACTCCGAAAATGGAGATCAGCGGCTGAGTAAGCTGTGATTAATCCAGAAACCGAAAGCGAGTGCACTGGTTCTATGATCAAGACGAAGAATGCCAGCATGCTTGCGTAAATTGATATTGGGACCCACTTAGATAAACCCAAAGTCGCCCTGACGACAGTTGTTTGCAGAACATCTGACTTCTTAAAGATGGGCTCATAAGCTGTGTTGAAAACAGTAGCACCGTATTCTACCATGCTCTGAATGGAGTAGATCACCAGGGTGAGGAAATGATATGATCTTTCACCATATCGTGTCTGAGATAACGCCTTTAGGATGGTAATTCGATTGAACGCTTTCCTCCGCAGATAGTGTGCTTGTTTGCGATAAGCCGCTCGTCTCTTCACATAGAAGCTAAGAGATTTAATTTCTTCACTCCATTCAACTAGACTACTACTGATACAGAAATCAAAATCACACTCTCCTTACCCTCTTGAAAGATTTATCGCATGGCATTTATCTGGGCATATGGAAGCTTCCAGTAATGGCACCATTGGGCGATCAACCTAAGGATAGTTGAAGTTTTCCTGAATTGTGTAAAGAAGTCATTCCCAGAATTAAAATTCTTTGTCTACAGAACAACACCGACAATTACAGCGCAAAAAATTCTTTTTCACGTGTTTTGATTGAAAATATTAAAATTATCAATCCCTAAATTTCATGGTATTTCCTGGAAAGTCATTTGATTTTTCATAAAATAGTAAAAGGTTCTTCGATTCCTTGGTACCTCTGTTCTAAAGAAAAAAAAAAAAACTAACACTATCACCGCCGCAGTAAATGGACAGAACACGCGGTTCTTTTCAATCGCGTATGAAAATCGCTGATGAAATTTTATCAGAAAGCTTTTAAACAAATCTTAGAAAGTATCCAAAGTTAATCTGCTTACTAATATGAAGCTTTTCTTTTTAAAGATATCATTAAAAGTAGATTTTGTCTTTAGATTAGATCTTTTTTACATTCTAACTGCAATTTTTTCTTTCACTTTCATGGATTAAATCTGATATTCGCAGGAAACGGGCGATACAAACTCAAGGGTCGTTATACCCGTACAAATCTCTTCAGAAAGCGATGCTTCTAACACCCAAGTAATAGCTGGTGGAGGATCGACGTCTGCTGAATATGCTCAGTCACCTCCTTCCAAAACCGAGCATCGGTCCAACTCGACGGATGATTCGCACTATGATTCCATAGCCTTTGACGAATTTTTCCATGTGTCTACGGGGAATTCATCGTTTCGAGGAAGTTGCCCATCGCTTGCGGCACACTGTGGATGGTTATGGAACATTCTCGACAGTCGTAAGTACAAAATTTCTCTCTCACATTCCCTTTCTTTCTATAGGCTATTTCCATGAGCACTTGTAGTGTAAGTCACATGCTAAGATTGTTGGCTACCAGTATTTTAAATCGGAAAAATGTGACTTATTTTACGGGAGCTATGTCATTAATTGAATAAGGCCAAGCAAACTTTTCCAAAATAACGGCGGCCAACAAGCACAGCAATTATAAGCTATGTGACTTACACTACAAAAACCCGTGGAATTAGCCTATATAAGCTTAATCCACAGCGTGATTAAAATAAGATGAACACAATTTCACACGTTCCATCTCTTGAATTATACATTGTATGCGAGCTGCAGATCTTTTGAAAGGAGCTGTTCTAAAATTTCAAATACTGCCTCTAGAGTATTCTTAATAACTAGCCGCCCTTGGTGACCAGTTTGGTCTCTCGTAAATATATGCTAAGCAATGTATCGTGTTACTTTTATTCATAATTCAATTTACTCGCTCAATTTTTCGCCAAATCGGAAGATTCTAATAGAGAAATCAGAACTCTGTACTTTTATGTTAGGGATAAATCGTCAAACATTGTTCCCGTCGCATTTTTTTGTATTTCCTTAATTTCATTTAAAATATAATTCTTTCACTCATTTTACTTAAAATACAAAACTTTATTTAAAATTGAAAAATTTTAAATTCATGGCTTTCACTTCTTTCTTTTTTCACGAAAAGAAAAGAAAAATATTAAATAATGCCACAAACCATGACATTTAATTTCAACTTCAAAGCATTATTTTAATTTACCACGAAAAAAAAAAAAACTAAAATGCTATTGGCGAGATTTGCACCTGGCTAACTTAAAAGTACCAAGAATTCTTTGCGATCATGGCAACTTTTTAATAATTTTATTCGAAAAATAATTTTGATTTTTTAAGGAAAGTAGCTTTGTGTTCAAGACGATATAATATTCTCATTATATCATTCTCTCTGTAATTTTGATATAAAATATGTTATTTTTATAACAGTATTATTTACAAAGACTATCAATAGGAAAACTATGTACGTACATGTTTCTAAATTTTACATTATTTATACATTTACAACGAAAGAACATCAATCCAAATTACATTTTGAGATCGACTTGATGGGCAGGTTTAGGTATCTGGAGTCCTATTAAGAATTTCTAAAAAATTCCTTCACATTTTGAAAGACTATTTTTTTCGCTAAAATATAGATAAATTTGGCGACATTTTTTCATTTGTCCCAAGTATGTTTTGGCATTCGTAATCTTGACAGTCGATTTTTCGGCCAAATGTTGCTAATATTTCGCCAAATATCGCCAACTTTGCGGCTTCGTGATTCTGACCAGTAGTGACCCAAAATGACCCACTTGTCAAATCTGCTTGAACATGTGACTCAGCTTAATGGACTTCTGGTATTCAAAAACGGTAGGATACAAAATTTAATTAAAATTGTTTAAGGCGTTTTATAGATAAAATTAACTTTACCCGCAGTGACCACAAAATGACACACTAATCAAATTTTCTCGAACATGTGACTCAACCCAGTGATCTTCCCAAGACCGAAAACGGTAGAATATATAACTCAGTCAAAATCGTTAGAGCCGTTCTTTAGATAAAATTAGCTAGACCTATAGGGATGCAAAAATGATCCTCTAATCGAAATCTTTTTTTAGATGCAATTTGCTTGATCTGGACACATAGTGACCCAAAAGGACTCACTAATCGAATTTTCTTGAAAATGCGACCTAACCCAATAATCTTTTTTAGCCCGAAAACGATAGAATATAAAATTTAATCAAAATCGTTTGAGCCGTTTTCTAGATAAAAATAGCTTCACCAGTAGTGACACAAAAATGACCCACTAATCGAAATTTCTCGAACATGTGACCTAGCCCAATGATCTTCTCTAGCCCTGAAACGGTATAATACAAAATTTATCAAAACTATTTGAGACGTTTTTGACCCTGACCCATTGTGACCACTATTCAAATCTGCTAGAACATGTGACTTAGCTTATTGGTCTTCTGCTAACCAAAAACGGTAGGATACAAAATTTAATCAAAATCGTTTAAGCCGTTTTCTAGATAAAATTAGCTTGACACTCAGCAACAAAAAATCACCCACTAACCTAATTTTTTTGAACATGTGGCCCAGCCTAGTGGTCTTTGAAGACCGAAAACCGTAGAATACGAAATTCAGTCAAAATCGTTAGAGCTGTTTTGTAGGCAGATTTAGCTTGACCTGTAGTAACCCAAAAATGACCCATTAATCGAAATTTGTTGAACATGTGATCTAGCCAAATGATCTTCTTGTGCCCGAAAACGGTATATTCCAAAATTTTGTCAATATCGTTTCAGATATAATTAGCTTGATATAATTAGATATAATTAGCTTGACCCGGACTCATAATGACCCAAAATGACCCACTAATCGAATTTTCTGAAACATGCGACTTACCCTAATGATATCCTTGTTCCCGAAAACGATAGAAAACAAAATTTATACAAAATCATTAGAGCCATTTTCTAGATAAAATTAGCTTGATCCGTAGTGACTCAAAAATGACCCATTAATTGAAATTTCTCCAACATGTGACCTAGCCCAATGATCTCCTCGTACCCTGAAACACTATGGTACAAAATTTTGTCAAAACCGTTTGAGCCATTTTCTAGATAGAATTAGTTTGACCCTGACACATTTTGACCCAAAATGACCCACTAATTGAATCTTTTTGAACATGCGACTTAGCTCAATGATATTCTTGGGCTCGAAAACGATAGAATACAAAATTTAATCAAAATCGTTAGAGCCGTTTTTTAGATAAAATTGGCTTGAGCTATAGCGACCCATATATGACCCACTAATCAAAATTTCTGGATCATGTCGCTCACCTGTAAGAAAAGTGACACATCTCGACAAAAGTAAATTTCACAGCAGAGGCAAAAGAAAATTTGCATGATTTTACTGTAACATGAAATTATAGTATTTAGCTCTGCATGCAGGATTAAAAACGTTCATAAAAGCATAAAACCCATAAGAATGAAGACGTATGATGAGGTTTGGAGGGTTGGGTAATTTTACCTCCCCACACAATCCACCTCTCTTCAGTGGTCACAAATGAACAAATAGCGTAATAAAGTGATTTTCCGTATAACTACACTTACGAAACTGTTTGTGTAGCAAGACGCACCTGACATAAAACGCAAAATGAACTTTTGCGAGATGTGTCACTTTTCTTGCGGGTGAACGTTGTGACCTAGCCAAATAGTTTTCTCGTGCCCCAAAATGGTTGGATATAAAATTTAGTTAGAATCGATTGAGCTTTTTGTTAGATATAATTAGCTTGACCGCGACACATTATGACCAAAAAATGACCCACTAATCGAATTTTCTCGAACATGTGACCTAACCCAATGGTCTTTTCGTGCCCGAAAATGGTAAAATACAAAATTTAGTCAAAATCGTTAGAGCCGTTTTTAAGATAAAGTTTGCATACACACACACACACACACACACACACAATTTTTGCTCGTATTATAATATACGATGTTTACATCACGTTTGATTACACACTAACAGGCTTAGGCACACTGCATACCCGTATTATTTCTCTCCATTCCGGTAGATATTTTGGAAAAAAAAGTGCTAAATTGGCAACAGTGTCAATCAACAATCCGTTATGGAATGCATCACTGCTGTTACTGGCAGATATCTGTAAACATTAAATGTATACATAGAACACAATCACTCATATAACATATTTGTTTTACAGCATATTCCATTCCATTGTGGCTGTTACTCATGTCTGCTCCTGTATCTGCTGCTGTCATGGGTAAAGTTTAGTTGCTTTTATTTTTTATATGAAATATTTAAGGTGCAGTTTTTTTTCTATCATCACTGGCAATAAGCCTTTTTGACAAAATATTCCCATTTTCAATATTGATCTAGGAACTCTTCATATGCACAGTTGTCCAGGAGCAGCCAATTTGGCAATTATGATATTTTCCATGGGAATATCTTATTCTGCTGCATTAATTGCAAAAATTGGTTTCATTCTGCTAAAAGTGCTAGATGAGGAAGAAAATTGGAAACCTTTACTGAAAAACTTCTTCGGTGTGACGGCAGTTATAACGATAGGTCTCTGTGTGACGGGTAAGAAATCATTTATATTTTTAATCACGTTTCATTTCCTGTCATTGAGAAATATACTTTGAATTCCATTAACTGCAACCAAAACCGAAAAAGAAACATTCGTTGAGAAACAGACTGATTAGACATCTATTTTAAATATCCTATGGAAATAATAACAAAAAAGTTGTGTAATATTCTTAAGAGTATTTAATTTAGGCAGACTGGGAAAAAAAAATCCTTAGTTGCATATTGAGTTTCGGTACTTTGAAAATGTTGATTTTGATCGTTCCGACACACTGAAACGTCCTATGTCTCTTTAACATAAGGGTCAATATCTTAAAATTGGACAATTACATTCTAAAATTTTTATTTTTTTTAATTAATGTACCAACTACCACATACAATTATATACTATGATACATGTTTTGTCATTTAAATGCTGTAGTGTTTTGAGATCAAGGATGTATATTTTATGCATAGGCTAGACTTTTATAGAAGAAAGTGTCTGTTAACATCATGATCAGTGTCTAATAATTGGTACTGAAATGGTGGGGACTGAGGTGATGTTTTTGTCTTAACAGCTGCACAGACATTTTGTTGAATCATTTTGCACACACGTAAGTTATTAAATATGCCATGTGGCATTTGTGTGTTACATATATAAAGTTACAATAAGCTTTTTTTTTTTATAAATAAAAGTTAAATATGGGGACATGAATGATGCTATAAAAAAAATACTCATCCTTATTCAGAACAAAAACTAAATATTTCAACATATGAAACAAAGACAAGACCAACTTATCTTCATCCATGTTGGCTAGTTGAACTTTAGTTGCTGTTGTAATGGAAATGATTCTGCCAGCGCCACCTAGTATCTGTTAACATAAATGTGTGTTTAGAGGGACTGAGATGATGGTCAACCTCAGGGAAAAATTAATTTATTATGATATTTTATTTTACTATACAATCTGTACTAATAAAGAATAATTATATTTTCCCACACTGTATACATATATATATATATATATATATATATATATATATATATATATATAGGTATAAATATATAATAGCAAAAGTTAATAATATTTATAGAAATGTTTACAGCATACATTTAATATTGGAGATTTGTACCTGTGGGACAGGGACTGAAATGAATTCACTTGTTTAAAGCTTAAAATTAATTATTTACACACCATTTATCATTGGTAATTGCACTGTAAATTAAAATGTCTGAAATTCGGGCACTTAAGTGTCTGAAACGGAGGGTTCAATTTTCAGACATTTTAAAATGTCTTAATTTTTTCAGACACTTTTTGCGTCTGAATTTCAGACACTTCAAACGTCTCAGTAGCATCCATTTTTTTGTAAGCATCATACGTAGCCATGTTTGACCCCGTTGAATCCTGGAAAAATATTTGGCTGTGGTCTTGCCCCTTCCACCACCACACAGCCTGATTTTTTTGGTGCTCTCAATTTTGGTATGTAATTTTCGTTAAGCTGATAATTTAAATCTTTTACGACATTGTACTGATTATAATCAATATTTTGAACTTCAGGAGCAGAACAAGATTAAAAACAAAAAATATTTATCTAAATATTAGATTTTTAAAAATTTATTTTGTTTTTAATCTTATTTTACTTTAAAAGTTCAAAATATTAATGTAATCAGTACAATTTCGAAACATATTTAAAACATAAGCTTTACAAATACTGCACATCAAATTTGGAGGCACTACAATCGTAGGGGGGCGGAGCACTGCCCAGTATGCCCATGTATGTAGTTCTTTTGCAAAAAATGCAACCATGCATTATGATTATCTAAATTGAGATGTCCGGTATTCGGGAGTATCCGTTGTGGAGGTTAATGGACATTCCCGAGAAGCGGACACCTCTATTTAGTGAATACTTTTTTTAATCTGCAAGACCTACATATTTGTATATTTTTACTTCACAAAAGCAGACATCTCCATTTATCGGACAAATTCCGCGGTCCCGAAGTATCCGCTATTAAGGCTCCGCTGCACTGAAACTTCCTGATCACAAAATCCCATGTTAGCCTATGGGAAAACTTTGAAGCGCGATGACTCATTACCTAATATAATTATTAAAATACCGTTTTCACCGTTTTAAGACTCCCTTAAGGGCTTTTAAGGTACATGGATAAATATATATATATTTTTATACGCTTGTTCTACTCTAAAAGTTCAAAATATCTATTATACTCAGTTGCATGTCGAAAAAGATTTAAAATATCAGATGTACGAACATTGCAAAAATACCCCTCCCCCCCCCTCCCCACCGCCAAAAAAAATTAAAATTCATATAATTTAAAAATTAGATTTAAAAAAAAATTATATTGCCACATAGGCAATTTTGCATATATATATGATGATAATCAGAACAGCTATTTAACTATGAATAATAATAAAAAAAATATTCTACTTTAATAACATTGAGAAGAAAAATCACTTCAGTATTTTGTTAAATACTAGGGGGTTCTGCCCTCTACGAGCTACGCTCTCCAACCCCCGTTCAGACACCACAAACTCTAAAAGCAGGCTAATTTGATCGGCTTTAAAATATATCCCTTACATGTATCGTTTTAAATCTGACGTAATTTTCACCAAAGTTTTCTTTCTCTTTTTAATATTCACGTGAAAATACTTTTGTTGTTAGAAAAGAAATATTATTTGCGCTGTCTTCGAATTCTCAACACGAGAACAATGCGACTCTTGATAGCCGCTTCAATAGCATCGGCATTGGTTCAAAATACCTCAACATGTTGATTTTCTGTAAGCATGTAAACCGTATTCCTATTGGTTTAGAATAAAAGTCTATAGGAATGGCAAAATATTAGAGATATCGCCAAGTTGGTGACAACCTAGGCGGTATTTGGCGGCAGAACATGGTCCCCCTATGGTAACCATTCTTACAGGTATGGAGATGCATTAAATGCTGTTCAATAACCAATGAGATGCGTTTCATTGATACGATAGCGCAATATATATATATATATATATATATATATATATTAGGGTGGAGCGAAAAAAATTAATTTTTTACAATCAAAAACGGGTAGGTGCCAAAAGTTGCCTTTATACTAGTACATCATCTGCGTGCAATATTACCGTTGAAAAAAAATGGCTTGAGTCTGCGCTTTTGGTCCAAAAGTCGAAATTTTGGGTAAAATTTGACATTTTTTCAAAAAATTAAAAAAAAATCTACAGAGATGGTTATTATTTAAAAGTGTTATTTAAACTTTTATTATTAATGACTTAACATATTTAAACGATAAAATGATATCTTTGTTCTGTGTAACTGGAACAAATCTGACAACTTTTGGTGACAAAAAAAAAGGCGTTGCCACTCTGTTGTGTCATAGAAATAATTGTTGTTTAGAGTACAGCTCTTCCCTAGTTGCTTTCAAAACTACCCAGGAGGTACCACGTGGAGGGGACTGCATTTCATGTCACAACAGTACATAGCTCGACCACCCTACCATCTGAACTCAATGTTTTATTTATACATTGAATTGTGATTTTTTTTTTTATCAAAGACTGATTTTCTATGTATCAACGTAGTACATCTGTTCTTTGGATCCATAGACTTTGTATGCTGCTGCTGTGATCTCCTTTACGTATTTTTCTACCGTTTGTGTAAGAGAAGACAAACAGTGTAATGCAGTGCGGATGATATTAATGTAATCTATTCTACCGTCTATCATCTTCACCAAGATTGCACCCGATAAATGCATATTGATTAGAGGTTCTGTTACCACAACACTTTTTCAACGAATTAGATTTATATAATTATCCGCTTCAAAGTTGATTGTCGATATTTCAGATTTGCGTATGCCATCATTTACTCTCATATTTCAACTATTATGTGCTGAGCAGTTAGCTGTTTAATGGTATGGAAATCGTCAGAGAGCATTGAATTAAGAATTTCCTCTGCGTATGCAAAGGAACCATTGCCCTAAATAACCTTATTTAGTAGTCATTTTATTCCGTTTTGTGAGTTGTTTAGTAGCAGAGTAATTTCTCATGAGTTTTTAGACCCCTTCTTTAGCTGTATATTATATTTGATTGTAAACTATCCTGGGGCCAAACTTGTATATCATAGTACATTTTGAGTGAACGGAGAGACTCTGATGGGCAGTGAGTGCTCATTTGAAGACGGATAATTCTGTTAGTCGTTGTCATCCATTCTGCGATGGACATGTTTAGAATGAACCATTACAATTGATCATATGCCACCTCCAAGTCCAGTGAAATTTCTCTGCATCATTTATTAGACATGATCGTTGGCAAAAATTAGATTCTAACCCACTGGGATTCACTGGACCAATAGGAAAATCTTTGTCCACGTGCCATTCCCTTTTTATTTCCATTTTTGAAGCCATAGAGAGTAATTTCCAAACATTATTTCCTAAAATCGAGAAAAGGGTACTCAGCACATGCCAGAAATACCTGCTAGAGATTTGCAAAGTTATTTCATCAAGATATGGCTCAAAAGAACTAGCAAATAGGAACCCAAGAAACTTCTCCTATGCCAGATGGCTCACAAAGGCGCATAAAATTATCCGATTTTATATAAGCACTGGTTGACCATCAGAGTCTGGTTCACTCACAATGTAAGCAATCCAAGTTTATGCCGCAGGATGGTTTACATCAAATATAATCCACATCCAAAAAATTTATCTAAAAATTTATGGGAAATTACTTGGCTACTAAACATCACAGAAAACGGCAAAAAACAAATACTGAAAAAATTATTTAGGACATCGAGAGTAAATTTTTCACATCGAGAGCAAATTCGTATTGCAATTTTGATGACGATCGCCATCACATTAAAGAACAAGCTTATCAACATATAAAAAATGCAAGAGTTAGAGTAAAGGTTGGCATACTCAAAGATGAAATACCTAAATGTTGTAAAATGTTGTAGGAACAGACCTCCCAATTACTATGCAGTAACTAGATGCAATTTTGGTGAAGATACTAGAGGGCTGAATAGATTCCATTAATTCCACTGCATTACTCTGCTTGCCTTATCATACACAAGCAGTAAAATACGTGAGGATATATGTGAAGGAGTGTCATCACCTAACATCTGTGGATATAAAAAAGAGATGGACTAGGTTGATACATAGAAAACTTATGCCAGTTTTTGATAAAAAATCACAATTCAATACATAAATAAAACATTGCGCTGAGATGGAAGAGTGGTCGGGCTATGCACTGTTGCGTCATGAAATGCAGCCAATTCCACGTCGTACCTCCTGGGTAGATTTGAAAGCAACTACGTAAGAGCTGTATTCTAAATAACAATTAGTTGTGTGACACAACAGAGCGGCAACGCTTTTTCCCCCCAAAAGTTGTCAGTTTGTACCACTTATACAGAACGAAGATTTTTTTTTATCGTTTAAATAGGTTAAGTCATTAAAAATAAAGGTTTAAATAACACTTTTAAACAATAACCATCTCTATAGAATTTTCTTTTAATTTTTTGAAAAAATGTCAAATTTTACCCAAAATTTCGACTTTTGGACCAAAAGCGCAGACTCAAGCCATTTTTTTCCAGCGGTAATATTGCACGCAGATGATGTACTAGTATAAAGGCAACTTTTGGCACCTACCCGTTTTTGATTTTAAAAAATTAATTTTTTTCGCTCCACCCTAATATATATATATATATAGATTAGTTTTAAAAGATTATTTCAAAGTATGAAATAAATGTCTCGTGCAAGTATATTTTTAACTTTAAACTGATTAGCAATATTATGGTTTGGCAATTTTTATTAGTACTGTAATTATCAATTTTTAATTATCAATATTTTCCTGCTTTTAATACATAATCATTTAATTCTCATTTGAAAGTTTTTTTTATGTTTATAATTGCCACGTGTAAATACATTTTTAATTTGATTGGTTGGTTGGTTGATTTTTGACGGCCAATTATCTGCTCGAGGGATATAGGCCCAGGGGGGAGTGCCCTTCGTGGGGGGTCTTTCTAAGGGAACCTAACCCGTATTAACGCTTGGAAATCCAAGGCTCGAAGAAAACCACGAAAACTCCGAACGATTAGGCCGACGGGCGCGATTGGGATCGAACCCAGCACCTCCCGTCTACCAGCTTCGAGAGCAGAACCTCTCGGCCACTGGTGGGGTAATTTTTAATTTGAAGGAAATATTATTCTTTGCGCTGTTTTTAAATTTGGCAATAATTTAAAATAATATCCTTTTCTAAAAGTTGTAAAAGATATCTCGAAATGCTAAAATTGGAATTTAAAAAGAAATAAAACAAAAAAATATAGGTTAAATTAAAAAAATAAATACAGTCTGCACACCGGGAACTTATAATGTATAAAATGATCTAAAATTGATTACATTCCTATGTATAGTTTTTGCTCCTATAAAACTTTTTTAATGGAAAGATTTTGGCCAACTTTAACATTAAACATCTCTTAAAATAATTCCTCGATTTCAAAGCTATCTGCATCAGCGTGTTTATCAAACATTTCTCTATAATACCACCGATTTTCATATTTTTGTATGCAATATTTTTCTTAATATTAACGAAGAAAGATCTCCGGTTACAAAAAATTCAAAACCGGAGGCGGCGACAGCGTTAGTTACTTTTTTTAGAATAGAGAGATATTTGCCTTTTTAATATTGTCCTACTGTAAAAGTTCAAAACTTTCATTTATAATCATTGCAAGATTTAAGATATCAGCTTTACGAAAATTTCATACAAATCCTCCCCCCTACCCCTCACTCCCGAAAAAAAAAATTAAAATCCTTATTTAAAAATTAGATTTTTTAAAAATTTATATTGCCACATGGGCAAGTTTTCATGTAGATCAGAGGATAATCACAAAAGCTATTCAACTATCAATAAAAATGAATAAATACATATTCTTTATTAATAACATGAAGAAAAATAAGTTATAGTTTCCAAACTTCTTTCGCCTTAAATATATATGGGAGATTCTCAAAAGGTGGAATCATTAAACGTTAACTATATGTAATTTTTTTAAACTTTAAAATTTAAGGCCAATTTTTTTTTAATTTTGTCTATAAATATAATATATAAATATTTTTAATAGTATGTCTACAAAATTATACACAAGCATTAAAAGACAGCAACTATTCTGGAAAATTAATTATTAAAGCATGTAATTAGCAGTTGTGTACGTTACAAATTTTGGACATTTTTTCGCACGTACGTTACAGATTTTGGGCGTTGACCTTAGTATTTAAAAAATTCTTAAGACTAAGAATGTAGTAAATGTGTCTGTATACATATATATATGTATAATTAACTTTTTGTTATCCAGTAATAATAATAATAAAATCAAATACTTTGTTACGTACGTTACTTTCGGACATAACAAAATACAGAAAAATTCTTTATAGAAAAGTCCTTCTATCTTCAAAAAAGCAATAAATCAGCCTGCCATCTCTTAACGAAATTATCAAAAAATCATCCGTTTCCTTTATGCATTCGTTGTTTACCATTAGAATCACCTGGAAAAAAGTTAAAACTCTTTTTCTTGGTAGTACATTGGAGCAGTTAACGTTATGAATGTCCGAAATTGGCCTCTTTAGAATATAATAATAAAATTTTAAGATATTTATACAAAGCTTTTACAATAAATTATGTCATTTTCTGTCTCTGAATAGAATTAAAAATTCAATGTAAAAAAAAGAAAATAAAAGTCAATGATAATTAAAGTTATGTTTGAAAGGCTTAAAGTTATGACTTGTGTCCAGTGCCCACCTTTTGAGAATCGCCCATATCGTAACATCTAACTGTCATTTTTGTATTTTTCGTATAAGTGCATATAAATAAAGTTATAAAAAACCACAATTTTAAGTGCAAAATCTAGTTTGGGTGACGGAGCTAGTAGTTGATCAAATAAGGTCGGTGCTACGGTGTTTTTATAATATTTCCTTCCTTTTAAATTTTAGAAGTAAACTAACGTAATTGCTACAACCCTTAATGAATGTCCTATACTGGGCAAAAATGAAATCTGCTGAAATTAAATAGCAACAAAATTATAAGTAAATAGTTTCTTTAATTGCCATTTACCCAGTAGTTGATCAATCGAAGAAATCCGTCAAAAATTCAAAAATTAATCTTTGAAATATCATGCTTAAGCTGTGATTAACAATAATTCATATGAAACTATTATTTGAAATAAGCAAGATGGAAGTGGATTATTTTAACTTATCGTAATGGTCTCCTACTAATCAAAAACTAAATTTTTATTTTTTCTAATAAAAAAAAATCATAAAATGGCTTCTCTTACAGCAGGCAATTGACAACAATGTGACAACAGGTGCTCCAACATTCAAACAACAATATTATGTCTAGTGCCAGGTGTAAAAATCATTTCCAACTGAAATGGTGCAATATTTCAAAAATTTGATCAACTACTGGAGGGGTATCAACTACTGGAGCAGCCACCCTATATCTTGTTACTTTTTCCCATTATAAATTTCAAATTACTTTTTTTATTGAAAATAATCAAAAAATCAATATTAGAGTTGATTGCAAATCAAATACATATGTATATTTTTACTGGCAGCTTCACATAACAGATGAGTCTCATGTACTTTATTTATATTTTTTTAATCTGCAGTTTTATGGCAGGAAGTTAGAAAGCATTAGGTAACCTTTTAAAAAAAATTTCTTTATTTCCTTGTGGTTGTCGTTTACTGTGATGTAAGAATTAGCCACTGAAACTAAGAACTGCCATTGAATATATAATTTGTAACAAAAGACAACGTCATAAGTTTAAAAATATATGTATACTTCTAGAATTAGTGGTCTTTTTGCTAACAGATTCATAACTAATTCAATTGCATGCAAAATTTTGTTTAGTACAATAAATAAAATCATAAAAGACACTAATTTTAGTACTATAAAGAAATAATGGCACTTACTTTACTTCTACTTTCTGTTTGCAACAGGTAAGAAAATTTCCTCGATTTGAAATTTTAAAAACTACTACAATGGGGGAGAAAGACTTGCATCGTTTCAGAAGAAAATCCCATAATATATCCGACTAACCATATTTAAAGAATCAAATGTTTCATCCTCAAAACATTACCCGCCAGACAAGTTTCCTTTTTTTACCAGCTTTGACAGGACAAAGACCATAATATTATTGATATAAATTAATACAAATTAACACCAAGTCCATTGCGCACGCTTTGTAGAGTTCCCGGGTGTAATCTTAAAGTGTTGTTTACTTCCGTGTCTATCACGTCCTTATATCGACGACAGCTTATAAGAGACATTTGGTGTCAAGCACACACGTCGGATGTATGTATGCAATTTATAAATGAACTAAGTGATTACGAATTAAAATCACAGAACTTCACATTCCGCAAAAAATGAATTAAAATATACGCGTACATAAAAACAAACTTTCAGTTTGGTTCGAATTCGCTGTAATTCAAAGATAGCTAAAACGCATGCGCAACTGAGAGTGCCCCCTGGTGGTTATTGATGGATTTATAACCCTCTCAGATATGAACAGCAAACTACTTTAGAAACATTAAACAAGCAATAACTTTCAAGGACATAACACTTTAAAATACTTGAACTAATTTAGTAGCAGTAAATCAATTCGTAATCATCTTAGATATCATTAACTGATTTCAAAACAGGAAGCAATTCAAGAATACAAACATTTGAACACATAAATAAATACATTAAGTAATAATAAATCATTCTACAATAAACAAACTTTCCGATTATTGCTAAATCATCCTACTCAAGATAAACAATGATATTAATATGTGAAATATGTTCGCGAAATTTGTTTTAATATCAACCCACGCATGCTGAAGCTGTCTGACGTCATCAAAAGAACTCTGACTCAAAAAAAACTCTTTTTATTAAGTTAGTTGCCAAATTTATCTCCACAGAGAGAGATGTAATATTTAATTTGTTGCTGCAAAAGGCAGCTGTTTGTAACGCATTAATTTAAAATGTAAAGTCAAAATTTTAATATAATTCTCTATAACGAAAGTGATCAAGTCTCAAGTGTGGATTAAATATAAATAATATAATACATTTAACCAACACCTTTTGTTTTTTTTTACAACACTTTAGCTTCGTAATAAATGGATTACCCACTGAAGTTAAAATTGTGCGCCAAGCCGAAGCATGAGGAATATTGCTGCTGAAGAAAGATAAAGGTAAGCAATTACCTATATTATTATATTAATTGTATTTTAATGGCCAGAATCATATCTATTTATTTATCTAAGTACTAGTGCGCGTAACCTGCTGTGCAGAGTAGAGGTGGCTTTTTGCCAACAATTTGATTATGAGACCGAAAAGGTCTGTATTTAGTAGGTAAATAATATGTGAAAAAGAAAAAACTACTGGCCGTACATGTGTGCACATTAAAAAGGAATTGAAAATTATTGAAAATATAGTTAGTTGATGATGAAATAAATATTGTGAATTTTTTGTTGATATATATGAAATGTTAAACAATTGAAAAAAAAAAAAAAAACTAGATATATAATAAGAAGTTTTATATAGAATAAAATAAAAACAGCAATTCCTCACATAAGTAAAACTTAAATAACTAGAAAAATGGCCGCATCACGGGAGATACAGTTAGTAGAAAAACTAAACGAGAGTAACTACGGAAATTGGAAATTTAAAACTGAAATGTTACTGATTAGAGAAGACTTGTTCAACGTAATTAGCGAAGATACTCCCACGCCAATCACGACCGATTGGGAGAAAAAGGACAAGAAGGCCAGAGCCATAATAAATCTATCAATTGAAGATTCACAAATCGTCCATGTAAAAGGGCTTAACACAGCCAAAGAGACATGGAACGTACTTAAAACGATACACGAACGGGCGAACCTCTCTAGTAAATTATTTTTGTTAAGAAAGCTTTATGGAGCCAAGCTCCAAGAAAACGGAAACTTAATCAAACATATAACATACATTCTAGAACTAAAAGACAAACTTTCAGCGATCGGGGAAACAATTAGCGATTCCCATCTTTCAGCTTTATTGCTGTGTTCGCTACCCCCTAGTTATAACACTTTGATCACTGCACTTGAATCGCGAAATGAAGACGAGCTTACACCACAATTTATTAGAAGTAAATTAACAGATGAGTACAATAGAAGGGTCGAAAGCACAGACCAGGGTGAAAATTCAACAAAAGCGTTTAAAACGCAGAAAAGATTTCCTAATGATAACTTTAAAAAAGATAAACAGTGCACGTACTGCAAATTGAAAAATCACACGTACAGAGAATGTTGGCATTTGAAAAATCGAAACAATCACCCAAACACACAAAAACAACAACAAACATACAAAAACAAACATTACTCATCATCGTTGTGTTATCAACAATCTGATAACCAGATAGGAAACACTAACCGCGAATCAGTAGAAAAGAGAAATTATAGAACGGAAATAAAACCAGATCAAGGCAGCGACGCAGCCTTTCTAATAGACAAAGCAGGAAAACAAACCTGGATTATTGATTCTGGTTCATCTTCACATATCCTAAACAATAAAGATGACTTTACTAAATTAAATGACACCGAAAAAACAACGGTCATAATTGCCAACGGAAAAACTCTAAACTCGCTAGGTACAGGAGAAACTACATTCACGACGCAAACATCCGATGGAGGCATAAATAAAATTACGTTGAAAGAAGTGTTGTATGTACCGGAGTTAGAATCTAATTTAATTTCAGTAAGTAAAGCCACAAAGAATGGGTATAAATTATTTTTTGATAAAGATCGATGCACGCTGTCCCGAAATGGGAAAATCTACTTAGAGGCAAAAATGAAAAATAACCTATACGAAGTTGAATTATTGGAAAATGCTGATAGGAATATAGTAAATATGACACATGAATGCAAAAGTAAAGACTGCCTGGAAATTTGGCACAAACGCCTAGGGCATAGAAATTACAATTCCATAAAGGAAATGGTTAAAGATGATTTAGCCTATGGCATAAAACTAAATAATTGCAATCATGGAACAACATGCGAAACATGCATACAAACAAAAACAAGCGATGCTCCCTATCCCAAAACAGTGTATAGAAATAAAACAGGTAGAGTACTCGATCTAGTGCACACGGACGTATGCACAGCGATAGGAACCCCCACAATAGGTGGTAAAACAATGTTTGTAACTTTCATTGACGACTACTCTAGATTTACTGTAATATACTTATTAAAACATAAAGATGAAGTACAGGATAAACTAATCGACTATATAGCTATGGTTCGAAACCAGTTCGGGATATATCCGAAAGCAATAAGATCCGATAACGGGGGAGAGTACATAAATAGTGGGATAGAGGATTACCTAAGAAAAAGGGGTATTAAACATCAATTAACCGTGCCGTATTGCCCGAGCCAAAATGGCATTGCGGAGAGAAAAAATAGGTCGCTATTAGACATGACTAGAAGCCTACTCAGAGAAGCAGATCTGCCACAAAGATTTTGGGGAGAAGCAATTAACACCGCGAATCATTTACAGAATCGCTTACCAACAAGATCGACAAATAAAACCCCATTTGAGCTATGGTTTAATCGCAAACCAAATTTACACTATTTGCGAACATTCGGATGCAAAGCTTACGTATACGTGAATAAACAACATCGAGGAAAATTGGACGACAGGGCTCAGGAAGGGATTTTTGTAGGATACGATAACAACTCAAAAGGATATCGCGTATACACTAAAGAAAATAAAATTGTAATTGGCAGAACAGTGAAATTCATAGAAAATAGCAAAATTAACCTAAAAGAAAATAAAGAGACAGAAAACTCATATGACGACAAACATTACATTGAAACAGAGATAAACAACACAACCGAAGAACCAACCACGTCCAAACAACCGACCAATGAACCAAGAAGATCTGAAAGATCGAACAGGGGGGTACCACCAGACAGATATGCCTGTTATGTAAAAAATGATGATATGACAGAACCCACTAGTTGGAATGAAATATTGGAAATAAATAATCCCAAAGAAAAGGAAAATTGGCTTAAAGCCACACAAGCGGAAATCAATTCGCTGAGAAAACACAACACATGGGAATTAGTGGATTCTCCACCTAACAAAAAGGTTATAGGTTGCAAATGGATATTCAAAAAGAAATTAGACAGTTACGGAAACACTCAAAAGTACAAAGCACGTTTAGTAGCCAAAGGGTTTAGTCAAAAATATGGGGAAAACTATGACGAGACTTTCGCCCCAGTAGTGTCACAAACAACTGTGAGAACATTTTTAGCAGCAGCCGCATATAAGAATTTGAACGTGAGACACGTAGATATCGATACAGCTTTTCTATACGGTGAGTTAGAAGATGAAGTCTACATGAAACAACCGGAGGGTTACATTGAGAAAAATTCAGAAAACAAAGTCTGTAAATTGAAAAAATCGATCTATGGACTCAAACAGGCAGCCAGAAATTGGAACAAAAGAATAGAACAATCTTTGAAAAATTTAAACTTTCAACAAAGCACCGTGGACTCATGTCTATATACACGAAAAGAAAACAAAACTTCAACTTACGTAATAGTGTATGTTGACGACATTTTGATAGGCGGTGAAAACGAAACGATTGAAGACATAATAAGATCTTTAAAGGAAGAATTTGCATTAAAGGACCTTGGGGAAGTATCTCACTATTTAGGCATGGAAATAAACAAATCAGAAAACGGGTATAAACTGAATCAAAGACTAAAAATAGAAGAACTAGCAAGAAAATTCAATTTAGAAAACGCAAAACCTGTAAGCACTCCCATGGATGCCGGTTTTCACAAATTAGAAGACGAAGAAAATCTATTACCCAACAATACGAAATTCAGACAAGCGATAGGATCGTTGTTATATATAGGAACCACTACGCGTCCAGACATATCAGCCGCTGTTAACATACTCAGCAGAAGATGTGAAAATCCGCGCCTAAAAGACTGGAACGGTGTGAAACGCATAATAAGTTACCTGAACACTACAAAATCGTTAAACCTCACCTTAAACATAAGTCAGAATCCACAACTCATCGGTTTTTCTGACTCCGACTGGGCGGGGGACACACGAACCAGAAAATCAACTACTGGAAACCTATTCATGTTGGGAAACAGTCCCATTCAGTGGTACACGAAAAGGCAAAATTGCATTGCTTATTCATCGGCAGAAGCTGAATTTGTAGCTGCAGCTAGTGCAGGACAGGAAATTGCCTGGCTGAGGAAATTATTAGCAGAACTGGACTTGAAACAAAATTTACCAGTAATACTGTATGAAGACAACCAGAGCGTCATCAAGATGGTGGAGAACGAAAAATTTTCAAAACGCACAAAACACATTGATGTGCGTTATCACGCGATAAAAGAGATGAAAGAAGACGGTATACTAGATCTTCGTTACTGCCCAACACAAGACATGACAGCAGACGCACTGACCAAACCACTGGCCAAGCCTCAATTCCTGAAACATCGTGAATCCATGCAACTGTTACCGGATGCATCTGAGATGGTTAAGGAAGGGTGATGGATTTATAACCCTCTCAGATATGAACAGCAAACTACTTTAGAAACATTAAACAAGCAATAACTTTCAAGGACATAACACTTTAAAATACTTGAACTAATTTAGTAGCAGTAAATCAATTCGTAATCATCTTAGATATCATTAACTGATTTCAAAACAGGAAGCAATTCAAGAATACAAACATTTGAACACATAAATAAATACATTAAGTAATAATAAATCATTCTACAATAAACAAACTTTCCGATTATTGCTAAATCATCCTACTCAAGATAAACAATGATATTAATATGTGAAATATGTTCGCGAAATTTGTTTTAATATCAACCCACGCATGCTGAAGCTGTCTGACGTCATCAAAAGAACTCTGACTCAAAAAAAACTCTTTTTATTAAGTTAGTTGCCAAATTTATCTCCACAGAGAGAGATGTAATATTTAATTTGTTGCTGCAAAAGGCAGCTGTTTGTAACGCATTAATTTAAAATGTAAAGTCAAAATTTTAATATAATTCTCTATAACGAAAGTGATCAAGTCTCAAGTGTGGATTAAATATAAATAATATAATACATTTAACCAACACCTTTTGTTTTTTTTTACAACACTTTAGCTTCGTAATAAATGGATTACCCACTGAAGTTAAAATTGTGCGCCAAGCCGAAGCATGAGGAATATTGCTGCTGAAGAAAGATAAAGGTAAGCAATTACCTATATTATTATATTAATTGTATTTTAATGGCCAGAATCATATCTATTTATTTATCTAAGTACTAGTGCGCGTAACCTGCTGTGCAGAGTAGAGGTGGCTTTTTGCCAACAGTTATTACGTCGGAAGAATCAAAACGTCATTAAATTAAGACACGTTTGAAGCAACGAAGTGTCTTAAAATAAGACGTTTGCGGATATTTTAGACACTATTCTCAGTTCGTTTACACCATGATCATAGTAAGATACTTATGTATCTTAAATTAAGACATCTATAATGTCTTAATTTTCAGATAAACACACTTAAGTGTCTACAATTCTTTTTCAGTCACATATGTGTCTAAATTCAAGACGCCTCTATTTGCAGTGTGTTATAACAAATGTTACAATACAATACATTTTTCAGTTTTTGGTTTTAGTATAATTAAATATTACTGGCAGCGGACGCAAATTGATATTGACGCATAAACACTTCACAATGTAATTGTTTTCTCTGGATGCCTAGCTTAAGAGTCACAGATCAAAATTGAAAACTCGATTAGGAGAAGGAATTAAGTCCCATTTTTTAAGTACCTTTCAATACAAACAATAAAGTTACCTATTGCAGTCATCCGGAGGACAGCACTGCCAAAAAATTTCGGTATATTTTCATCGATCATGACCCAACAGGACAAAAATAAGATATGTATATAATATATCAACATTTGGACGGAGGATGAATTTGGGGTGTGGGGATCATGATCTGTTAAAATTACCAACATTTTCCGTAATTGCTTTCCTGCAGACGGATGCAATGAGTAGTTTTTTTACAGTTTTGTAATGAAAGATGGGCAAAAGAATCAGAAATTCAAAAAGTGTTTTTCTTTTAAGTGTTCAACTTTAATACAGGGATTCCAGAGCCTTTTTTCTTTCTTTTTTTGCCTATATCTTAAAAAATGGCTGAAATAGAGTGGCTGACCATTTGAAAGTATCTTATTTTTGTCATGCTGTAGCACTCGTATTTATGAACCAATTTGGATGCGACCGATCATGTTCAAAGGATTTACCAAGATCTCGACCAAGTTCGCTGGCCCACTGTACCCGCACCGCCCTTTAGTGTCAAAATGGTGCCCACGTAAAAAATTCAAGTTCCAAGACATCTAGATATCATTAGAAATTCAAACAGTTTTTCCTTTTTAAGTATTCGGACTTGATACAAGGATTCCGGGGCATTTTTTTTTTGTTGTCTGTATCTTAAAAAATAGCTTAGCAGTCTGGAAACCCATAAATGGAACCCACTTGGCAATACGAAACTATTTTTTTCAGTATTGAGGGAAACTGTGAATCTTTCATGATCGAGTTCCAAGCATTTGAGCTTCGTGTGTTAGAATAAAATTTTGTGAATTCTCAAAAAACCAGAAATATGGAAGCTAGCTTTGGATTTTCTCAAATTATTTTCTTTTATAGATGAAAGAGGGAATTTATTATAGAATAAAATTAAATACTTTGATTTTTAATATTCTTCGTGGATCTGAGCGACTATTTTTTATATTAATTTTTATATCTAATTTAACCATAACATTTTTTTTACATATAGTTATTAAATAAGTTTTCCTGGATAGTTTATTGCACTCTGCATTAACATTGTAAACATTTCACCAAGAAGTAAGTAATAATTAAAAAAAAAAAGTACAAGTAGCATTTCGCATCAATTTCTCGAAACATGTTTTTTGTTACATAACACCTCTTCCCACTCGTGTATTCTATTCTTGAATGCATTTGATGCATTTATGAAATATATTGGTCTGCTTGAAATTTTCTTTCAAAGAATACAATTAAAACTGAAGAAGAAAAAAGTTAAGTGGGTGGCGTTGGCGTAAAATAAATAAATAAATAAATAAAAATGCACAAATGTCCACTTAATAACAAATGTGCTAGTAGAATGTTTTTAATTTTCGTTAAGAAAAATTTTTCATTATATGTTTATATAGGATACTAAAATTACAACAAATTGCTAATGAGCTAATCAGCGCAAGCTTTATTAAAATTGATATTAAAACATTGAAATACAGTGTGTGTAAAAACTTTAAGGACAGCAAAAAATTGTAAAAAATTTGATACATTTAAAATGTGATAATTGAAATGGTAATTTAATGTTAATCATAAAGTGTAAATACTAATATAAAAGCCAACAAAATGTATCTGTGAGCATTTTATAACTAAAAAATGAAAATTATGCAAAAAAACACTCTTTTTGACTGTGTAAAAACTTTAAGGAAAACACTACTTTTTTTTTAATTAAAATGTTACATATAATTAATATTCATTTGCACGTGTTTAGTTTATTTTCTGACGTTTTCTATTAACAGTTTTGTTAATTTTATGAAAATGCCAAAAGCAAGTAAACTGACTTAATGTGAAAAAGGATGCTGTTGAATTTTTTGCATTGTCAGGAATGAGTTGTAGGTCTATTGCAAAAAAGGAAGGAAAATCTCAACCCGTCATTAACAATTTTTTAAGGTTAAAAGACGAATATGGGGATAAAAACCGCTGGTAGCAGACCAAAAAGCCTTGTCACTCAGAGGTGAAAGAGGAGTATTAAAGTTAGTATCAACTGAAAAATACTCAAGTAAAGAAATTTTACAAACGACTGGGCTCAAAGTGTGCAAGAAAAGAATCTGCAATACAATTAATCGATCTGAGAATTTCCAGTACACAGCAAAATTGTGTAATCGCCCTTTACTAACTAGCCACAAAACCCGGCGTTTGCAGTTTGTAAGACAAGTAAATATTTGGGACGACGAAAGGCTGTAGATTACCTTTTACGATGAAAAGAAATGGAACTTAGACGGTTCTGACGACTGAGAATATTATTGGCATGATTTGAGAGAAAAAAAAAATCTCAACGTCAGGTAGGTGGCAGATCCATTATGACATGGGGCTGTTTTTCGCTCAATGGCGTTGTGTCATTTGAATTTCTTTCAGGAAAAGTTAATTCAAAGGCATATCTAAAACTCTTTCTGACCATCTTTTACCTGTTGTCACACTTCTGGAATGAGAAAATTGATTTATCAGCCAATATATTAATAATATAAGTAATATATTAATAATATAAGTAAGATTATCTGCCAATCGATACAAGCACAAAACACTAGTTCCAGAAGAAAAATATTGGGGTTTACCAGTGGCCTCCCACAAGTTCTGGTCTAAATCCTATCGAGAACTTATGGAACTAGTAAGATCAATTTATAAAAGTGGAAGACTTTTTTCCTCAGCTTCAGAACTCAGATCCACGATTAAAGATGGGTGGCACAAAACCAGACCCGAACTGTGCCCAAAAATTAATAATGCCATGAAAGATAGAATATTTGCAGTCATTAAACGAAAGTGTGGATGCATAATGTGTTAAGTATTTGTTTTTTCGTTACTGTATTGTTTTTATTTTGCTGTCCTTAAAGTTTTTACTCAGGCAAAAATAGCGTTTTTTTTAATTTATTTTATTTTCGCAATAAAATAATTACAGATGAATTTTTTTGGCTTTTTTATTAATTTTTCAATTTTATGACAGACATTATAGTAAACTTTCTTTCATCTGATTTGAAATTTATCAAAAATATTGATATTTTTTGCTGTCCTTAAAGTTTTTACACGCACTATACAATTAAAAATACCGGACGCTTCGACTTTATCTTGAAAGTCATTTTCTCAGGTAGTTAGTTGATTGAACTTGGTCGAGAATACGCTACAACATTTCATATAACCGACTGCGGACACTTTGTGTCCGTTTGTTCGTTGAAAATACCGCGAATTTAATATTCTCAATGAGGGTTAATCAACTACCCCAAAATATGACTTTGAAGATAAAGTCGAAATGTCGGGTACTTTTTAATTGTATTTTAATGTTTTTATATAAATTTTAATAAAGTATACAGTGACTAGAAACTTGTGGTTATTTTAATATAAGTTTTATTGCGTAAGTCAAGTGTTATATTACATATGTTTATAGGAACCAGAAAAGTTTAAAATGATTAAAATGTACAGAATAGGCATAATCGGGATAAGAATCGGGGAAATGCAAGCCTGCCATTAATTTAGACTGCTACTTATTTTTGAATTTATTTATGTTTTAAGGAAAAAAATATTTGTTCAATTATAAAACAATTAGCAAATGTTTTAATATTGTAGACAAAATTAATCTTCCAAAACTAATTTTGACATGATTTTTAAATTCAGGCCACCTGTTTTTGAGCTGTCATTTCCTCTTCATACTACTTATTATGTTGTCTCTCGATTATATATGAAATGTAAAAAAATAAATATCCCTAAAACGATACATAAAAATCACTTGAAAACATCAAACTAACGTATTTTTTGCTAAAAGGCATAAAAATACACTTAAAAGTAAAAACAAATACCTTTTTTTAAAATTAAGATTCGACATGTTTCATTTCTCTGACGACAACATTCTCAAGAACTAAAATGATTAAATTAAAAAGTTTTTGCGAAAATATTTATATCGTTTTAGTTCTGGAGAATACTGGCGTCAGAGCAATGAAACATGTCGAATCTGAATAAAGGTATTTTTGCTTTTTAAATGTATTTTTATCACTTTTAACAAAAAATAACTTAGTTTAATTAATATCTATCTATCTATATTATAAAGGACAAACCTATCTGTGCGTAACGCATACGTCATTTTGCGAATGGCAACACTTTGAAATTTGAAATAAAATTTTTGTTTTGCAATTTTTTCTATTGCAATTTTTTAAACTTCTAAACATCGCACATTTTAAATTTTTACACCGTCGTATAAGGAAAAAAATTCTCTTTTTAAATGCAATTTGTTTGAAAGCTGTATCTCAATTTATTTTTGAGATATTAATTTTTTTGTAGTTTTTTAATACCATTTTTCTTATTGTGGCAACAAAAGTACCTCATTTCTATTGAAAGTCATTGTGAGTAAACGGAAAATAGTCGAAAATAGGAGGTACTGTATCTTTTTGTTGCCATTTTCTCATAAAACCTGAAAAAAAGTTGAAATTAAAATACGGGCTATGTCAAGAATATTGTCTGTTATTCCGTGATAATGACGTCATATGCATACTTTTCTATTGACGAAGTTTAAGACTGGATTGCTTTAGCGGATGCAAATGACGTCATTTTATAAAAAAGCGTGTATTTTAATTCTTAAACCTGAATTATGTTTTGTAGAAGTGCGTCATTTTCACAGCCCAGCTGCTTTGAAATTCTTCCCAGGTGAAAATGCTTCACTTTTGAAAATAATGTAATCGAAATCACACACTGATAAAACGCAATGTTTTACAAAAATTTAGAGTGTCTTAATGAAATAGAGGTGGCATGCAAATAATAGCGATTTATATTCCAGAAATTGGTGATTCTTGCCCGTATGGATTTGCTCCGCCGAGTTAGACAAGCAAACAAATAATTCGTGGTTTAAAATAATATCGTGCTCCTGAAGTTTTTGTCAAAAATTCTCTCCAATAATAAAATTTTAATGCTATTCTTTAGGACATTCTACTATAATTTTATCAAAATAACATAATTTGCTTAATTTAATTTTTCCTAATTTTATATAACCTATATATTTAAAACACAAGTGTGTTTTTTAGTCATCTGCCCTTAGCTTTCTGCTGAACCAATTTTACTAATATATATATTTTTTAAACTGAAAGCTCTTCCTTCGTAGATGTGATCGTACTATCTGTTTTTTTCTTTGTTTTTTTTTTTAAATCCCCACTTTTATATTTTAATTTTTAAAGTATTTTATGAAATTTCTTCAAAATGATGAAAATTAGATAGCTTTCATTATTGCAGGCAAGAGAGAAATAATGAGGTATTTTTAACTTTGTTCATGCTAATTTCTCATAAAAATTCAAAATTGTTAATAGAAATTGTTATATAGGGTTTAGTGGCGCAAAATCCCATTAAGAGCAGAATATTATATTAGGGGCATAATAACGGAAAATGACATACTGCTTTTGAAAACATCCATTTTTCCTCATAAATTTTCTATATTGTTTTTCATTCTGCATGTGTACTGATACTAAGTTTCAGACACTAGGCGAAATGCTTATCTAAGTTAAAATGAAGTCATATTTAACAGAAAACTGTCGTTTTCTTAGATAAAACTAAACATTTTAACACAAATGCGTCTAAAAAACATAAATTACGGAATTTTTTACTCTCCGGAATTGAGATTAGAATCTCAAGTAAAGAGTGCGTCTGTTCCCATAAAAGATGTTGCTGACAATCCTGACTTCAAGTTTTGAGTTAAAATGATTTTTAAATGAGCAAACAAAATACAATTTTTTTAAAAATGATGAATATGGATATGAGAAGGCGTATGCAAATTTTGAGAAGGTGAAAATTGCTGTTTTCATTCCGGAAATCCAGGCATAAGAGCCTCAATTGATAACAACATCCTAATAACTGATCTTTATTATATTTTACTGATTAAGTATCTATATTATAAAGAACAAACGTATCTGTGCGTAACGCTGACGTCATTTTGCGAATGGCAACACTTCACGATCAAATTTCGGTCTTGAAATTTCCGCTACTGCAATTTTTTAATCTTCCGACCATCGTACCATTTTCAATTTTCGTCGCATATGGAAAAAAATTTACTTTCAAATGCAATTTGTTTAAAAACGGTATTCATTGATTAATGTATTATACATTCTAAAATAATTTTTAAGCATGATTTTTTTTAAAAGTTTATCTTATCACGTGCCGGTTTCAATACATAATAATAATAAACATTTTGCACATAAAGCAACAAACATTTTCAGCATTTGTTTCTGACTATTATTGCATAACAAAATTAGTACTTCCTTTATAAACAAATAAAAGAATAATATCAAAAACCACCAATTTAACATATTTGTGAAAGACAAATTAACGAAATTAATACTTCTTTTATAAACAGATAAAAGAATAATATTGAAAAAACACAAATCTAACATATTTGTAATCGTACAATTTAAATTTTTAGATCAACAAATAGGATTTTTTTTTTCAAATGGAATTTGTTCGCAAAGTTCATCTCAGTTTACTGGTTGTCTATGGTTTTAAAATCAATTTTAAGGCATGAAATATTTTTTTATTTATCTGTATCGCGCGGACCTCGATTACGAAAGATTAATCGGGTTTCCCTTAAAACAAATTAAAGAGTTCATCATTTTCTTACCGCTAATATCCATTAAAAAACTTCCCTGTGAATAAATAAATAAAATATAAATAAAACACAAATTTGCCAGACATGTATAAGCTCTGAAATTATCAGAATATAAAAGGATGCAATAAGTAGCAAAATCTTGGCAAATAACACTTAGCATGCGGCTAATAAGAAAATATCGCTTTTGATAAATTTCAGAATTTTATTTGATTGTATAATTTGTATTTTCCATATGAAAAATGCTTTTTTAATGTAAGTGGTCAATCTAAAAAAGGAAATATCGCTTTTGATAAATTTCAAAATTTTATTTGATTGTATAATTCGTATTTTCCATATGAAAAATGCTTTTTTAATGTAAGTGGTCAATCTAAAAAAATTATTTCATATAAAAAAAATTATTAGTTTTCAATTAAAAAAAAAATGTTTTCACCTATATTCCGTAACCCGGGAAGCCCGGGTACGATCCCCTAGTACTGATAATAAAAAGTTTTGCGCTGTGTGTGTGTCTGTCTGCAATGGCTAGCGAAATCTACCGCACGTACAAAGCTGAAAATTTTTGTGGGGGTACTCTAAGCCCTCTCTTGGTGCACAGATAGGCTCAGAATTTTAATATTTTGTTAATTAATCGAGATATTAATTCAAAACAACAACGAACTCCCATCAAAAATTCACCTTTTTCATTGCGAGCTCGGAAAAGCGCTCGCATATGCGCTGAAACCATTTTACGCATCGGGAAAGCATCGTAGCGAAGAACTGACCGTTCGATTTTCTTTGTGTTTTGTCATAGTTTTGATTTAACCTTAATCGACCAAACCACTGAGTACAGTTAAAATAGAAAAAATATTCCGAAAGATCGTATTCTTACGTCTCAAATGTCGCAATCGATTCGAAAAAATATCGCAGTGTACAGTTTGAAAAAACACTTTTCAGAAATGGTCGTTTTCCCGAAAACGTTTTCCTTTCTTTCCTAATGTCCCTCCAAGGCACAATGTCATAGGTACCGACAAACCAAAAATATGCCCTTAAAGCGGAAACTTTCTTCTAATCGATGGCGTAAATCGGTTTTGAAATATATATTTTTTAACCCTTTCAAATTCACCCGCAAACGCAAGTCACTTCGCAACTCACGGAAACAATATTTTTTCTACGCTAGAAGTAACTAAACATCCGTATTCTAACACAGTATTTTTAGAGCATCTCAATACTTACATCATTTACAAAACTTTCAAAACGTTCGGACGGTTAGAACTACTTTTTACAAAATAAAATGTGTGAAAATTTCGACGAAAGCAGTAAAAGCCGGAGTGTTTCGTTGCGGTTCCGCGCGCTTTCGTCACACTTAACTTACACGCATTTTATGTAACACTAGCAAGCCCCGCGGTTTTGTTCGCGTAATATTTGAAATATGTGAAGTGATATTTATATGTCTAATGTTAGAAGAAATTATACTTTTAGGAATAATTCAAAAATTACTATTTAAATACAGTTTGACTAAACTTCATTATTACACTGCATTAGGCAGAAATGAGACTTAATTAACAGAAACAAATAAAACTAAATAAATGATAATTTAAAAAATATTTTGAAACTTTTATGCTCAATTAATATGCTCATTTCAGTATTCATTTGAAGTTTTGAATTTTTTAGAAACCATCTTCTTACATCTTAAAATTAACAATAATGTCGAATTCCGAGTCCTACCACCTCTCTCAACATAAAGGGCTATGTTGAAATAGGAACTGTCACCATTAATTTGTCAACATTAATTTTTAAATCGGTTTGTTATTTCCTAATATTCCACAGAAACGTAATTTAGAAAACTTTTAAAGGCCTTTTTTAGAACTGTTGTTCCTGTGAACCCCAGGTGGTAGAATTATCGGCAAAAAATATAGCCTGTGTCGGATCAGAGACTGTTGCCATTGAATCACAACTATTACTTTTATATAATCGGTTTATATTCCCTGAAATTGCACAGAAATCTTAATTTAGGACTTTTTTAGAACGCTTTTCGCACCTCCCCTTCGCTTCTCTGCTTTTTAATTCGAATTTATTTTCGAAAGTCCTTCGACGGCATTTATATTTTATAAGTAACTACCGTGTCATATTTAAAGTTTCCAGCCTCTTCAGTATCACAGAAATTGCAATTTAGAAAGTTTTTAGCTCCTTCAACGCTTTGGTGGTAGTGGCACAGGCATAAAATATAGCTTATGTTTGAACAGGTTCTAATAACAATTTGTCACCATTATTTTTTAAATCTGTTTGGCATTTGATAAGATTGCATAAAATTGTAATTTAGAACGCTTTTAGAATGCTTTTCGCTCACTTCATCCTTTTAAATTTGGAATTTTCTTTCGAATGTTCTTAGAAAGCAGTTGCATCTTGTAAGTAAATACCATGCCATATTTCAAAATGTTAGACCCCTCAGTTGTGCAAAAAATGCAAATTAGAACATGTTTTGCTCTTGCAACCCCCAGATGGTAGTGACAGCAACATAAAATATAGCCTATGTTGGAGCAGGGACTGTCACCATCAATTTGCAACCATTACTTTAAAAATAGGTTTGGTATTTCCAACGATTGAGTAGAAATCGCAATTTAGAACGTTTTTAGAACGCTTTTCGCGCATTTTTACCCCTTTTTAAATTTCCAATTTTTTCGAAACTGTTCTTAAATATCATTTATATTTAATAAATATGTACCTTGCCTAATTTCAAGTTGCTAGCCCCTACCGATCACAAAAATCGAAATTTAGAATGTTTTTTGCTCCTGCAACCTCCAGGTGATAGTGACACCGACATGAAATAGCGTCTATGTTCGAGTAGAGGCTGTCACCATCAATTTCCTACCATTAGTTTTGAAATCAATTTGATTCTTCTTGAGATTGCTCACAAATCGTCATTTAGAACGTTTTTAGATCGCTTTTCGCGCATTTTCAGCCCTTTTAAATTTCAATTTTTTAAAGAAATGTTCTTGGAGATCATTCATATCTAATAAATATATACCATGCAAAATTTCATGAATCTAGGTCCTTCCATAATTCAAAAATCTTATTTTTAGAACGTTTTTTGCTCCTGCATCTCCTCTGGGGTTACCCAAAAACGGACATACAATATAGCCTTTCTTGGAGTAAGAGCTGTCATCATCATTTTTACGCCCTTATATTTGAAATCGGTTCAATACTTCCTGAGATTGCATAGAAATCGCCATTCAGAAAGTTTTTACAACGCTTTTCGCGCAGTTTCACCCCTTGTAAATTTCGATTTTTTTAGGAAATGTTCTTAGAGATCATTGATATCTTATAAGTAACTAATATTTCAAATTTCATATTTCTAGGCCCTTCAATAACGCATAAATCGCATTTTAGAACGTTTTTTGCTCCTGCACCCCTTTGGGATAGTGGCACCGACATAAAACATAGCGTATGTTAGAACAAGGGTTATCACCATCATTTTGACACCATTAATTTTCAAATCGGTTTGGTATTACCCGAGATTGTGTAGAAACCACCATTTAGAACTTTTTTTTAGAACGCGTTTTGTGCATTTTCACCCCTTTTTAATTTCGAATTCTTTAAGAATTGCTCTTAGAAATCCTTTACATCTAATAAGTAACTAATATTTCAAATTTCATACTTCTAGGACCTTCAGTAACGCATAAATCGCATTTTAGAACGTTTTTTGCTCCTGCACCCCTTTTTGGGGTAGTGGCACCGACATAAAACATAGCCTATGTTAGAGCAAGGGCTGTCTCCATCATTTTGACACCATTATTTTATAAATCGGTTTGGTATTTTCTGAGATTGTGTAAAAACCCCCATTTAGAACGTTTTTTAGAACACTTTTTGTGCATTTTCACCCCTTTTTAAATTTCGAATTGTTTAAGAATAGTTATTAGAAATCCTTTATATCTAATAAGTAACTAATATTTCAAATTTCATACTTCTAGGCCCTTCAGTAACGTATTTTTAGAACGTTTTTTGCTCCTGCACCCCCTTTGGGGTAGTGGCACCGACATAAAATATAGCCTATGTTCTAAGTTGGACTAGCACCATCATTTTGATACCATTATTTTTAAAATCTGTTCGCTAGTTCCACAGATTACCTCTAACAAACCCCCACTTTTACTTCTTTATAATATTAGTATAGATATAGCATTTGGACAATTAAAGGGTGTGAAATGTATTATATTTTTTTGAAAAATAATATTTTGTAACGAAAAGTGAAAAAACCTCTTACTGAAATGAAAAAGCCTTCTTACCAGCACTTTTGCTACTAAAAACTGATATATTTTGAGATTTCGTTTTCATTTAAAAATATAAATTCAGACGAAATCGGGTTAAAGATATATAATATTACAAATTTAAGGCTCATTGAAGTTAATTATCAAGGGCCCAGGCAACGCCGAGCGGGTCAGCTAGTACATAATAAATAATTCTAAATTCTTAAAAATCTATCCTATTTTTTCTTATAACTTAAAGTTTGTAGATAATTATATTTCATTTTAAAGTAAAAATAATTACATAAATCCGTTAGTTTGTTAAAAAGTGATCGTGGTAAAACTGCTGAAAACCAGAGTTTCAAGATAATTGATTTGAAAGAGGTTTTCTTTTGCAACTCAAGTTAACGCTCTCAGTGCCTGATTATCACAGGATTACATGGAGCCCATGCGAGGATTTCGCACTGAAATCTTTAAGATTTTTTGCTACTTGCATAAATGTTGATTTTTAACTAACTGCAATATTTAATGAAATATTTTTTTTAAACAAAATGCTGTACATACTATGTCACAAGCCTGTTCAAATGATACTGCGTTGATCCTCGAGCGTTTTGTGTATAGTAAAAGAAATGTTGACAATAGAAATAATATATGTGATTTGCAAATGAGTTTAAATGAAACTGGCAAATTCCTAAAATTTGAATATTACATGAAACATGTTTATGTCAATAAATTAGGTCATTAGGACATTAATTAGCACCATAAAAACAAAATAATGCATTAAAAAATAAGCAATAATTTTAAAAGTAAACTTCATAGAAGGTTGTATGTTATGGTTGAAATGTATTAGTTTTGTAACTCTAGATTATTTTTAGAAGGGGGCCCTCAAATAGTATGTGTGCTCCTGTCTACACATGGAATTGATCAAGCTCTGGGCTTGAATCAATGTAATTTTAAGAATTTTCCCGCTGCTCTAACTATACAACAATCTTAAAACTTAAAAAAAATAATAAACAATAGGACAATTCCAAGCCAATGTTACCATTTTTAGTATTTTATTTTATTTTTTTACATCCAGTAGGTAACACATATTTTCTGATAGTATTAAACCTATATATTTTTTTATTTACAATGTATTTTATAAAAGGTTGTACAGTTAAAATAAATAAAATCCATTGTAATCAGTATAGCTTCATTTTATGGGATTATTTGTGTGTCTGTTACATATTGGATGTTGATCTGTTACAGGTAAGATAACATATTTTTCATAACCGTATTGCGGAAACAGTCTAATTTTGTGGAAGTCCAATGTTTCTGAACTGCCTCTGAATGAAAATACATTTTTGTTATGATAAATTTTAGGTTACTTTATAAATGATTTAGATTAGATGAACATTAAGGTGTCCGAAAAGCATGGTAATTCCTGATTGTCTGTTACAATACCACTTTTTTAATCATAATTATTCACATTAAATAATTCATTCTTAATAACTATATTAATTTATATTATAATATTATACACTAATTGTAGCTACCTTTTAATTACCTCATTATTCTTTTTTAAATAAGGTAAGTCATTTTTTCTTCTATGATTGTTAGTCTTACAATGGAACTTCCTAATAATAAACACAATTTTTCGTCATTAAAAATTTGCTGGTCCCCTTAATTTCGTTTCTTTTATATTTTAGAATCTGCATACTTTTGGCAAATGGAATCATCGCAAGAACCCGGATCTTCGAAATACTGTGATATAGAGTTTATAACTTACGCTTTCTGGTGGAATTGCTTCATGTGGTTTGGAATCCTAATCCTGTTTTTCTGCCAAGGTTGATGTGATTATCTTAAATTTATAATTTGAGTAAAGTCAATCTGAATTGTAAACTGAATTGTTTATCTGAAACACCTTTTCTTTTGTATTTTTGATTTTATATTATCCGATTTTATATTCATTTTACATTATTATATATTGATTATTTAATATATGACATCGTGTGTAAATTTTTCGTAGTAAATCTTAATTTTTATGACTTCAAAGCTATTGTCATTCTTGTGAAAATTCATTTCAATTATTTGTTTAAATAAGTATTTTATTGGTTCTTTTTTCTTTCCTGTATGTGTGTATGTGCAGTGCGAAAAGGAAGGAAGGAGGAAGATATAACATGCATTTCACCAGAATGCATTCAAGGATCATGTTATAATTAAATTTTCCTGTACTCGTAATAAATTGAAAAACAAGAAAGAAAAAAAAATTATGCATCAATTATAGATTATGAAACACTTTCCAACACATTCAGAATAAAGTAAAGAAACTTCCCCGTTAAATAAGGTGAAATATAATGTCTAATGTAACCATTTGGAAATGGATAGCGCATTTGAAAATTTATTGCATTAGTAAATTTTTCGTAGTAAATCTTAATTTTTATGACTTCAAAGCTATTGTCATTCTTGTGAAAATTCATTTCAATTATTTGTTTAAATAAGTATTTTATTAAAACACCAAATAAAATAAACTAAGACACGATGCTCGTTCTGTCCCTAGCGAATATTGTTTGTTTTTAAAATAGCTAACTGTATCTGTTCTTGATTTGTTCTGACGTTTGAAATGCAATGGATATTTTTTGTACTGATGATGCCTTGCGTGTCGCTTGGTGAAACGTTTACATATTGTATTTTTAATTGTTTTTTATTGTCTTTATAAATTTTATTTTTTAACTGTGCTCAAGTCTGTCTTAGTTTATTTTATTTGGTGTTTAAATGGTTTTTAAATTCAGACGTTAAATGTATATGTACTGCAAGTATTTTATTGTTTTTTTTTCTTTCCTGTATTTGTGTATGTGCAGCGCGAAAAAGAAAGAAGGAGGGAGATATAACATGCATTTCACCAGAATGCATTCATTCATTTTCAGCAATTCACATCTACAGTCGAAAAAATATTCAAATTTTTTGAGCAGTCCTGTTATATGATATATAGATTTGTATCTACAAATTACATACATGCAAATAATTAGTTCAGTCAGGAAATACATACCACAGTTGAAAATTCCGCTTCGGCAATTTCCGCTAATAAAGAGAATGGTCCGTGAATTCTTTTATGCAGTCCTATATACAAGGTATAGAATTTATACATAGCGGAAACGACTGAGTGGACAACTAGCGACGTCTACTTATCCACTCAGTCGTTTCCCTGCTTCTCTCTCATTGGTTGTTTTTGGCGCATTCGCTACCTGCATTGGGTATATAAGCCAGTGCGTCTCTGTCGTTTTGCTCAGCCTTGCTTTTTCTAGCACGCTGTTCCTTTTCCCTATCTTGCACCGAGGAAGAATATCGCTAGTAGATTCGAAACAACTGTTTGCTGCTTTTCATGTATTATTTGTGCATTTTTAAAAGTTGGTTTTCTGCTTTTTAATATTGTTGCACAAAGGCTTTATTTGCTATTTTTATATTTTTCTTATTGTCAATAAATTCATCAGATAAATAATTCTGCAAAATTTATTAATTTACAGTAAATGATTAACAAGTTTTTTTTAATGGGATTTTTCTATAGATACAGAAAAATAATAGACAGAACAAAATAGCTTTATTTCATCAAATAAATCTCACTAATGTAACACAAAACAAAATGTCTGTGTCGGATAACAGGTTTTCGCTGTCTATACTATGAAAAAGTTATGTTACATACAGAGAAAGTCTGCAACAATTTAACACATTTTCTCTGTAGAAACTACAAAGGTTATCTGGTAGCATAGCCGACAGACTTTTTCGTTAAATCAACAGGATTTTTTTTTTAGAGTGTACACTTTGACAACATTTGCAAGAGAAATATACTAAAAAATGCACTTTTAAAAAATAGCTGTGCGAACAGAATAGAAAAATAATCGCTTGTAGTAGTCCTGTAAAAAACGACTGAAATATTGTTTCGAAAAGAGTGCCTTGACTTTTAAATATCAAAAGTGGCTTTAAAAAAAAAAACAAGAGTGTCTTTTAAATTGATAAAAGTATCCTTAAGAATCTGAAAAAAAACCCTTAAGAATAAAAAAGTGCCTTTTTCGCAACAGCAGCACCTTACCATTTTCTAAACCTGGGAGGAAAATTCTGGTTTTTAAAAGTTATACTCTTACATTTTAAGTATTTTTCTCAAAACTATAAATTCTGAAAATTTTGCCAAATGAATGTTTCGAAGTTTGCTTTTTAAAAAGGCATTTGAAATCTAGGAAAATATTTCTTGATAACGTAATCTGTATCGGGCGTCTTTTTTCTCATGGTGAAAACCACGTTTCAATATTTTTTATTAGCTAACGAGTAACCACCTAATTAGTTTAATATGGAGAAGACCTAAAGAACTTTGTATTTAAACCATACAAAACTTGCTGAATGGTACACAAGAAATAGATATTTCTTAACATTCAGCAAAATTTGTATGGTTTAAATACAAAGTTTTTTATGTCAATTTTATGGTGCAATTATCCAATTCGAATTTAAGGGGAGGATCTATCTGTGAAATAGGTCCTATTTTTTTTGCATTGATTTATTTTTACCATATCACATGAATCCAGTCACGGGTAACACAAGTACTTTAGTAACATTTATTATTAATTGTTTAAACAAAATACATCGCATTAGTATTATTTATTTGCTTCTAAAGCTTTCATCAGTACAGATGTCTCTTCGGGATGCTCTTTCTTGAACTCGATATACTTTTCATTTGCGACAATTTCTTTTGAATCTTCTAAGAAAAACTGGATGACAACTTCCGACAATTCCATATTATTGAGTTGTTGCGAAACATAAAAACATTGAACAAAATTTTCTATCGATATATGCGTCTTCATGCGCTCCACGCATAGATATTTCAGATCCTCAACGCAATATTTGTCCGCCAGTGTGTACAGCTCCGCGACGTTTTCCCAATCCAGATGCTCTTCATCACCGGTGTAGAGATAGAGCAAGAACTCCTTGAATACGGCCGGATCTGCATCGATTATGGACACCTCCCCGCTAAGTTTCTCTTTCATATCGTGTTCCATCATAGCTGAGAACACCGGTGACCGAGCTCCTAGGATTGACTTGTGGACTTCAAACTTCATGGGTTTAACATTTATGGTAAAATCGCTGTTCTTTCCGCTAAGCAGAAGCTCTTTGTAATCCGTTCGAAACTTTTGCATTTGTATATCTATTGAAAAAGAAAATAATTAAATATGAAAATAGTGACAAAAAAAAAAAAAAAAAAAAAAAACTGACAAGGAACTTTTTAAGCGTTAAAGGGGCGAAGATTAATAAACCCTTTTTTATTTAAAATTACCTCCATACATTACTTTTTTATATAATATTTCATACCATGTATACTCAATACATTATCTCCATACATATACAGATTCTTTCTGACAACATACGCTTTATAAAATTTGAGTTTTTGACTTTATTATACTTTTTAACTAAGAAAAATTGTACTAGAATTAAATAAGATTTTAAAAAATATTTTTTAAAGCTACGTCATTATTCATCCAGATTAAGCATTAGCTTACATAAATATATAAGGTTTGTTCTGAAATTAAATGGAAATTCGAATCCCAATCAATTTTCTGTACTTTTTTTGCAAATATTTGTGAAATTTAACAGATGATCTATGAAGGCATATGTAAAACTTTGATTTAAATAACACTTTACAATAAATTTGAAATTTAAATCTATTTTATATTAAATACTAAATGTCACCTCCATGGTATGTCCCTCCATACCTGTTTTTGCATTACAAAACAACTGTGTCCCATAAGATGAAGGAAAAGAATTGTATAAAATATATGAAGTTAAAAAATAGATGTACTTTACTTACTTGAAAAAAGAAAATTTTTTAAAAATTATACTAAAAAAATTACAGGCCAAGATACTTCTGTCCATAGAATTAATTATAGTCACTCACATGGAATATCAATTATCTATACTAATAAAAGAAAGTTTCGCTCTGTGTATCTGCGATGGCTAGCGAAATATATAGAACGTACGAGGCTGAATTTTTTTATGAAGGCAGCCCAAAGTGTCTTCTGATACAACTGAGACTCGGAATTTAAAATTTCTAATTTATTAGTTGAGTTATTAATTAAACATCGCAACTCACTCTCTTCAAAAAGTCATGTATTTGATCCCCAGTCAAGGACAGTGCTTGTGCCTGCGCACTAACTTATTTATGAATAGGAGGCTAGCCAAGAACCGACTTTCGATTTTGTGTTTTTAATCTAGTATTGTTTTAAGTTAAATCGAACAAACCGCTCAGTGCAGTTAAAATTGACAGACATATTCCAAAAAATCATATTTTTATGTCTGAAATGCCGCAATCAATTCGAAAAAATGTGGCAGTTAACCCTTTGAAAAAACAAAATTCAAAAAGAGTCATTTTTCCATAAAACGTTTTCTCCCTTATTGCAACACTTCTCTAAGGCGCAATTTTAGAGGTACAATCAAATCTTAAATATTTGCTTAAAGCTGAATCCCTCTTATAATCGATGGTGTAATTGGTTTTTAAAAATATGAATTTTAACTCTTTCAAATACACCAGCGAATTTAGGCCACTTGGCATCTCGCGGAGACGATATTTTTTCTACGCTAAAAGTAACTAAACGTTCCTATTTTAACAGAATCTTTTCAGAGCATCTTATTAAATCAGATTTACTGAACCTACAAAAATTTTAAAACGTTCAGACGGGTATAAATATTTTTTTCAAAATAAAATGTGTGAAATTTTCGACGAAATCCTGAAAAATCTGAGTGTTTCGTCAGGGTTTTGTCCCTCCAGGTCGCACATTTAGAGTTCTTATAATCGATGGTGTAATTGGTTTTTAAAAATATGAATTTTAATTCTTTCAAATATACCAGCGTACGCAGGTCACTTCGTGCCTCACAAAGATATTTTTCCTGCACTGAACATGGAACTATTAATAAAAAGGAACTGACATATCCTTAAAGCATCAACTGTAACCACTTTCGCAGAGGTTGATTACCACCGAGTCAAATTTCCACCAATAAATTTAAATAGAAATTTCTCGATGTTTAAACACCTTTTTAATGCAAAATTTCAGACGAAAATAATGACAAAAACAGATATTAATTTTTACTGGTGGAAGTTTCCTTCAACGTTAGTCAGTCTCTGTGTTTCCGCCATTTTGTGACAACCTAGACAACCTCCTGTTAGTATCAGTAAAAATGATTAAAATACCTGGCCAAACTGCCACCAGTAAAAATAAATAGAAATAGAATAGTCGTGAGATAAATTTTCCATGAGAAAGGCCGCTAAAATAGGGCAAAATCTTCTATTCAAAAATTACTGGTGGAAGTTTGTTTCGGCGGTTATCGGAAACTGTTTTTCCAATGTAAAAAATCAGCTGCTATATTGTGACAACCTCCTCAGTTGCTTCACTAGTAACTGGTAGACAATAGACTATATGTCTCCTTCTCTTTATTCGTAACTCCATTACGCTGAACGTAACTAAACTTTCCTATTTTAACACAGTCCTTTCAGAGCATCTCATTAGATGAGATTTACCGCACCTACAAAAATTTTGAAACGTTCGGACGGGTAGAAATATATTTTTTTTTTTTTCAAAATAAAATGTGTGAAAATTTCGATCAGTAAAACACTGAGTGTTTCGTTGCGTTTTCGTCCCTGCAGGACGCAAATTTAGAGGTAGCGACAAGCTAAAAATATATTCTTAAAGCTGAAATCTTCTTCTAATCGATGTCGTATTTTGTTTTTTAAAGTGTGAATTTTAACTCTTTCAAATATACCGGTGAACGCAGGTCACTTCGCGCTTCACGGAGTCGAGAATTTTTTCTACGTTAAAAGTAACTTAATGTCCTCATTTTAACACAATCTTTTTAGAGCATCTCAATAGACCAGATTTACATCATCTACAAAAATTTTGAAACTTTCGGACGGTTAAAAACTTTTTTTTAAAGATAAAATGTGTGAAAGTGTTGACGAAATCCGTAAAAACCTGAGTGTTAAGTAGCGGTTTCACTCGTTTTTGGTATGGATACATTCCAAAAATCAAATTACGCACAAAAATAAAATACCAAATAGCATATACTTTCAATCCAATATTTTTTCGCGATTTTTACCTTTAAAAATATAAATTTAGACAAAATTGAGTTAAATACATAAAATCACACAAATTTAAGGTTAATGTAAGAGTCATTCATCACGTAGCCGAACAACGCCGAGCGGGTCAGCTAGCAATTATATAAAAATCTACTATATGGCAGTATAATCTAGAACTTGGAATGCAAATTAACCCTTTATCTACTGCATTATTATCTACTACAATTTTTTTCATGTAATTATTTTTTTTCAGTTACTACAATGGAAATTAAAGGATACACATAAAAAATATATTGAAGCGTGAGAAATTTCATTCGTTAGAGGTAGTTAATTAAAGTGGTACTTTAAATACCGCCAGTACACAATGCCTAAAATATTCTCGTAACAGAAAACCCACATGGTAATTCAAATAAAATTTAAATTCCTAAAAATGCTAAATAGCAAGCAGACAGTCGAAAGTTAACAATAAAAAAATATGAAATTGACATAGTTTTATTTTAAACATGAAAAATTAGTAAAAATTAAAATCTGACGGCATTAAAAAAACTTTTTTTTAGGTTTCGATCTTGTTAGTAGTCCTTTAGTTTATTTATTTAGCGATAACATACATCTAACTTGTGTGCTTCACATCAGGGGCCCGCTTATAAGTCATTGTCAATATCCAAGGACGAGATAGCACAAGGAAATTTACACCACCAGAGAATTACATACGGGAGCTCCGCAAAGAGTGTGCAATGGGGCCAGCGGGAGCTGAACCCGCCGCCCACCTACACTCTCAAGCGATTAGTGGTGTGGTGCCTTAATCACTTAGCCACGGTAGACCCGGTCCTTTAGTTATGCGACGCCTATGTTCCAGGGACAACATGTTCTCTCGCATCTTCACATATGCAATACATGAATTTATATATGCAATTTCTAGCATAGCAAAAAAGAGCCGATGCCACAACTTTTGCGATTTCCTATAAAAACAATATTGAAACAGAAAAGAAATATCAAGAATAACAGTACTATGTTACAATTTAGTAATTACATTATAAAGCAGATAAAAACGATGGATAAAACTACACAGACGAAAAGTAAACAAGAAGTTTTTCTCCAACACCCAGTGTACTGACGGTACTTTAGGTAAACTGTTAAATCAAATATCGCTGTTCACTTAAAATAGCTAATCAAATTGTATTCTAAACATCATAATGAACACATAAAAAAATTCCAACATTTATCATATGTTTTTTACTATGTTTGCAGCAATAAAAAGACAAGCGTGACAATCTGTACAAAATGTCAGCACAAAACACAATCGACTGTTTCAAAGACAGCCTCCTTCCTCGCTAAAATAACGAATCTAGAACTACTGTTGCCATGTATACTGAAAAAGAAGAGTTAAAAGAGTGGTTTTGGCAAAGTACCATTCGAATATTAGTAATATTCACTATGGTATGAAAGTTTAAAGTGAGTGGTACTTATAAGTAACGTCAGTAGATAAAGGGTTAAATACAGAAAGCTGCTTGTTGGATGGAATATTTCTTAAACATGATAAGTTATTTCTTCTTGTTTTTATTTGAGAATTTTTATTAGCATAACTTTTATGGGATGTTAACTCCATGACCTCATTATTTTTGTCATTTGTAAAAATAGCAGAAGTCTGGTGATAAATAGCTTAAATTACTCTATTTAATTTTATATCCAAGCAGCATATTTGAATGCTATGCACAGTTTAGAAAATTTTAGGCCTAATTTCTGATATGACACATCCATGCCATTATTGTAACATGGAGGGTGACATCGTAACATGGATGTGGCATTTATTGATGTAAAGAATATTTTAAGAATGCTTAGTTTTAATTATAGATTCTGTATTGCTATTTTAGAGTAATTTTATGTTAATAATTATAGGGGAAAGTGGGGTGGAATGCGACAGTGGAAGGAATGTGACAGTAGGTTTTTCTCTTTGTGTATCATTTTAAGCATTTCGTCAATTACACACTTGATGAAGCAGTGGTAGCTCAATCTTCAATTGAAAAAATTTGCTGATTTGCATAAGATTACAATTGTATAAAGAAAAAATTATTTCAAGAATCAAAAGTAAATTTGATTAATATACTTTTTATGATTTCTGTATATTAACGATTTCCTTATGTGTATATGTAATAGTTTCCCTAGTTACCGAACAATTATACTGTATATTATCCCCGATTTAAACCCAGCCAAAAAACAGTAATCTTACTTACGCAAATATTTCAACTTAAAAAAAGGTTGTGATCCCATTCCTTCCATTTTAAAAGTTGAATGTAATTTGCTAATAATATGCAAATAATTTGAAGAAGGTAATATATTAATTAAAACATCGATGATATATTTATTTGCTTCAAAATATAAATAAAACGAACCAATGTTTTTTTTTTTTTTTTATGCCATGCGGCTGACAATCCTGAATCTTCCCGTGAGTTCCTTTCTGTGGATAGACCTGCATAAAATAAGGTTCTTGGTTTCTTCTGAAAACTGCTCAGAGATAAAAAACAATAAATTTCATCTGCAAAGGGGGTCCTGGACACAAAAATCTTCAAATTTAGTAAAAACATTTTATTTCATTAAAAATTTCTCTGTTTATTTCTGATAAAAATGACGTTTAAATATGTTTCTATCTTAATTAGAGCAAGAAATGTTAATTTTTTCGTTTTGGTTTGTTTCAAAATCTAGCTTTCAAGCAATGGTTGTCATGAAAACGACTTCTTGTAATAATTTTTTTACACAATAGTTAATAAGAAATTAAGAGTTTTTCATTTACCATGCGTATTATAATATTTATGTACATTATTTTGTTTTTTTGCAGTCAGTGACAGCCAAATGAAATTAAGTATAATTATCCAACAAACAAACATTCAAATATCTACGAGTTTTTTTACGATTTATTTAGTTTAAAAAATTTTATTTTACCATTTTTGAAACATTTCATCTGATTTTATAAACGTGTATTTTCAAGTGAGATTAGCTATAATTATGTGTGCTAAATGAAGGGTTATTATAAAATTAGTGCGTTTATACCGGATATGATGTAAAAAATTCGTAGCCAAACACAGATTTTCAAATGCAGGGTGCTGTCAGAGTTGATTGAGAATGGAATTTTTTTTTTTTTAGAAACGTTTTTGCTGAATCTTGTTATGATTTGTAATTGTCGATTTACGAACTTGGCTTGGCTGACACCGACTCCGAAAAATCAAATTAATGTACATAAATATAATAATACGCATGGTAAATGAAATGCTCTTAATTTAATTTCTTATTAACTATTGTGTAAAAAAAAAAAAAAAAAAAAAAAAAAATATTTTTTACTTTGCAGTAGTTTTTGAAGTCGGTTTTATTTTTGGTAAAAAAGTTTATTTTTCACTTTTTAGTTTCTTCGAGTTACGATTTTTGCATGATTATTTAAAAGTCTGCAATTTCCTCTAAAACAAACTTTTAAAGATGTTATTTAGATAAATAAATACTTCTGTCCAGATTTGTGTGTACATTCAAAACACAGGTTTTTGTGAAAATTCTTTATACACAGTGTGTTCGTAATTAAACGACCTTACTTTAAAGTTGTGTACAGACAAAGCTATCGTTCATAAAGTTGTGAAATTTTATGAAAGACATAATAAAGGGATGGGAACAAGGGCGTAGGAACCGGGGGAGCTGTGGCTCCCCTAGAAATATTTCAGACGGGCTCAGCTCCCCCGGGAGAAATTCTCGCACCACATCTGTTTACGATACATTGCTGAATTAATAAATAAATTATACTTTTTCTAGGAAATTCACACAATAAACAACAAAGATAAGAGAGAGAGGGGGTGGTGAGCACACTTGTTTGTGCCTTCACCACCCTTTTTCTCACTGTTTACAACCCTCCCAATTTCCAGAAAAAAAGGGGGTCTTATATAGGTCTATTGCAAATTACCTGCACCGATAACATATTTATGAAGAGGGGGCCTTTAAAATTGATCTGGAAGAGATTTGTAAAGAATTTGTAAGCAAAACAACAGAAAGCACTTTAATTTGTGGTAAATGGAAGTGGGAGAAGCCTTAAATTTGAATATCGTATTCGGGATCGCACATAAATTAAGTTTCTATGTATCAAGTATATCTATAAAAAGTTATTTTAACTGGATTAAAGAGTTGGTGATCTTTCGGTATGCTTCTATTTTATACTTCTGTTTGTGAAACGTGCAACATTAAGAAGGAACCCTCTAAAATGAACGAAATGATCTGCGCCACTAGCTTTCCGCAATATGCCCCGGCTCCCCCTGTTTGTACAAAGTTCCTACGCCACTGGATGGGAATTTGTTTAAGCAAAGAAAACCAACAAAAGCAATAGATCAAAATTTCGCCACTAGAGGGCTATTTTTAATAAATTACACATTTAGCATTACAGTAGATTAGAAACTTCATTTACAGAGTGTCCATAATGATACGACCCTATTTTAAAGTTGCCTACAGACGAAACTGTTGTTCAGAATGTTGCGAAATTTTATGGAGGACACAATAAAAGTATCGGAATTCGTTTGCGCGAAAAAAAAATTAGGAGCTCGTTTTTTAACGAATGACACATTTAGCATACATTTACGATAGTTTAACAAATTTTGTTAAAACCAAACATGTTCCGCATGAAGATCATCATTTTCAGATACCATTTGGAATCGTAAGCTAGCATGCCGCCACAGATTGACGGCAGTGTCTTCAGGGAAATGCTAGGAACATGTCGCGAAATGCTGCCTTTAGAATCAGGTTAAGATAATAGATAAAATTTCTAAACTATCGTAATGCTAAATGTGTATTTTATTAAAAATCGCCCTCTGGCGGCGAAATTTTCAACTATTGTTTTTGTTTGTTTTGTTTGCTTAAGAGTGTATTCGAAAAAATATTTTTTCACCCTCAACAGCTCGATATTTTCTGAGACATTTTCAGACTCATTTTTTAAAGTAAAAACATGAAACTTGCTGGGGTGATTTCTGAAGACATGTTTAACATGCCGTGTGATTTTATTTTCAGCTCAATTAATTAGAATTTGATTTTTAAACAATTATTTTCTCAGTAGGACCATTTTTTTCATTCCCAGATCGCCCGCTTCGGAAAATTCGGTTCAAAACGCCAACTTTGACAGCGTTTTTTACAGTATTTTCTGCATTTATCAAAAAATTAAGAAGCACGGCACATTATATAGTTTCTAAATAAGAGAATTTCCCAGTTTGATGCGTTTGAGAGCAAAAATGAATTTTAAAATGAATCAGAAAATAAGCAGTTTAGATCGGAATACACCCTTAAACGAATTCCCATACCTTTATGTTTTTCACAAAATTTCACAACTCTATGAACAATAGTTTTGTTTGTAGACAACTTTAAAGTAGGGTCGTTTAATTATGGACACCGTGTATATTACATTTATTCTTCATTTCGGCATTTTGTTTAGTTTTGGTTGATATGTATTTCATCTTTCTTGACAAAAACAGCTTAACTTACTTAGGTATTTATGCTTTCTTATTGCATCAACATTTGCAATACGTTGGGTAGTGAAGGTTTTAAAACTATTAAGTAATCTACCTTTATTGGGTTCACTGCCAATTGGCGTTTCTGAGCTAATATGATTTGATGCATTGAAGCGTTTTTGTGAAATAAACATTTTATGATATCCACATTTACATTAAACGACATTGTTACTGATATCTCTTTTGTTTCACGAGCCTTAACTGTGGTTCGATTACGGAAGATTAGAAATTCATCGTTATACTCATTAATAGTCTTGGTTAAAGCGTCATCGGTCTGCATACTAACTGGCGTATTTTAGTGAGTACAGTACCGCAAAACATAGAAATTTCGGAAGCAACTTATGATATTCGCATTTCCTTTAAACCATGTTTGCTATTAGCATCGCGCACTTTTTGCGTTTATCGTACAATCTGATTAAAAGTTACTTGCTCTCATTTCTTGATGCAATTCAGATGTTTTCAAAACTGCGTAACTCACTGACTTGCTTTTGCAGTTATGCTTATGTATACTGATGTTTAAATACTGTGCCATATAAATACACCACACCAACAATGCCGTCTGCACTACTAATTACAGTAGCTCCTTTTTTTCTTTCCATATTGTTCATTTTGTACTTTTACAGTATAGGAATCTTGGTTTAACTTCTGTTTGCATATAAAAGTAGACAAATGACGGTTTACAATAAATAAATTTATAAATATTGAAAAACTTGCTTGTGTATATGAGACAGTTAAGAGGTTGTCAGAAAATATCCGTGAAAATTTCATTTTCTCTCCAAGGCAATCATAAAGCATTCATACACATAACTGTTTAATATAATATAATATAGTATAGATATGTATATAATATTATATATATATATTATGTGCCGCCAGTCTGATGTTATGTGTTTAATTAAACTAAACTACTGTATACTAAATTATTGTTTTGTAATTTAGTTTGCTTCTGTATTATTTAGCATTTTAAATAATGTTATATATTTAATTAATGTACATTAAATTACTATTTTGAACGCGATTGGCAATTGAGAATTGTAAATATGACTGCCGATTAAAAAACGCGAAGAAACAGATTGGAGAAGATCCATTACTGAATTTGAATGGGAATATCCCCAAATTAATCAGTTACAACCAAGTTGGCTTCATTTATGGCGACTTATTTTGGTCGCCAAATTTGGCGGCATTTCACCAAATGGTGCCAAGTTTGGCGACAACGTATATGAATACATAGTTTTATGCTTATGATTGAGAAACCGGTTACAACAATGAAAGATAATTTGCGAGAAATCCTTCATTTTATTGGTTTTGTTGAATTACTAAAAAACCACTCAACCAAATTCGAGGAAACGGAAGTGGTACCAATTCGAGAGTATCCTCTTTCAGTTAAAATAAAAATCACATAAATCGGACGAAAAGTTCCGGAGCAATCGGTGAACATACATAAAAATGACATGCATACATCGGTTAAAAATGAGTTTTCCTTCATGACGGGTTTTTCCACCATTTCTCCTATTTATATTGTTATAAGTCGTGAACCATTAAAAATAAATGGTTCAAACTTGGAACATGTCTTTTTCAATTGTTTTACTTTAATTTTGATTCAGCAAATTTGAAAAAAAAAATATTTACTTTTGAAAATATGATTTTTTTAAAAGTTGCATCAGTTTTTACTTTTTAATTTTTTTTAAATTAACATTTTTTTAAATGCTGAATCAAAATTAAAACTTACATATATTTCTGTTTATTTAAATGAAAAAAAATGAAATTCTATAAATAATATTTCGAGTTATAACGATTTTAAATTACCCCACTTTTTTAATAAATTTTAAACTTCAAATTTATTTTTTTTTTTAATATGAAATGTTTTATCATGTGATTTTGTTTACAAATGGTTAAGCAAACAATCACAAAAAAAATTAGCATTTTAACTCAATAAATAAAAATTATTTTAAAATGTGTCCCGGACCTTCTTCTCTTATAAAAGTAAATGACGCGAGCTAATTATTCATCATCATCGAAGCAATAATTGGTCACATCATTAACCGCTCCTAGTAATCCAGCAACTATCAAATAAGAAGAAATACAGGCAGAAGCAAAATTACAATACTCTTCAGAAAAAGATCGAATTTAATGAGAAATAGCTGAAAACTGAAAAGAAAACTTCTAAAATTTAAGCCAGAGACATATAATTTTTTTTTTTTTTTTTTTTTTTTTTTTTTTTTAAGTGTTAAAAAAAAAGAAAAAAAAATTAACAAATTACAACAACCATTTGGAAAGTGATTTTTTCAAAGACTAAAATTTAAGACATTAAAAATCGCACTGAGCTGATCATACATTACGTACGCCATGAATTAAACATTAATAGTGTTATTACACGTAAAAATTCCAAGTGACGAAAATCGCCGGCGACTCGTACGTATTATCCACCTGAAACTTACGTATTAATCAACCAAGCATTTCATTGGCTGTTCGGGAAAAGGCTTTTTCATCGTCAGATTTCCAAGAAATCTGACGACACATTTTAAATGAAATTTCATTCTTAAACTTCTAAACATCCGACAATATTACTTTTACACCGTCGGATAGAGAAAAAAAAATGTTCTTTTAAATGCAATTTGTTTGAAAGCTGTATCTCAATTTGTTTCTGAGCTAATTTTTTTGTAGTTTTTATTACTTTTTTGTCATAGTGGCAACAAAAGGTATCCAACTCTGTTGAAAGTAAAGGGAAATACAGATTATTGTATAGACCAATCAGAAAACGAATAAAATGCGGATTAAACCAATAAAAACCTTCAGATATGCTTTTGATTTCCTACCCTGACAGAGAACAATAACCCTTTTTCCAAATGGTTATAAAACTAAACATGTTTTCTTTAAAATTCACAAAAATCTAGAATATATATATACTAGGGGGCTCTGCCCCCCCCCCCCCTCCCGCTCGCCAACCCCCGTGAATTGCGACACAATTCGCATTGGGACCGCTACGCGTCTCAAGTTCGCTTCGCTTGCTCGACACTTTTTGCAGCAACTCTAGCCATACTGAGTACTAACATAAATCCTTTTAACTTATGAAATACTAAAAAAAATTTAAGGTAAAAAAAACAGTCATTGAAAACTTCGTTGAAATCGCAAAAATGCTTTTAGTTGGTGCTACCAATGGGCATATCATTTTAATATTATGAAATTGACTAATTTTTGAAATATAAATCTACCTTGGAACCCAATTAATTTAAAACTTATTGCGCATAATATTGTGCAGAATGGCTTAAATTTATTTCGAAAAACTCTTGAAAAAACACTGCCTGATACCAAGATAATTCAATATAATTCAACAAACACTATCTAAATTTCGTTCGACGTGAAAAATACAATATCCCTCAGACACTTAGCAAGTTATCAAGACGTAAAAACATTTTTCTGATGTGTTTAAATGAAACTTTTGATCAAAAAAATGATTTTCAGAATGCATCACGTGACTGTAAAACGAACTAATGGCCATTGCTATTCTTACATCTGCCAAAAGATCCTATTGTGCTTAAAAAGAGCTCCTGCTCTGAATTTTAATTTGCTGAATTAGATGAAAAGACCAATGAATACGACGTCATATTGACAAAATCGTACTAAAATATTTCAGTTTTATATAGACTCTAAAGCTCATGACGTCATTGGCAGTTCCTAAAAAACTGTTCCTGTGCATTTCCTGTTTTTTAAACATTTGGGAAAATGGTTATTGTTCTCTGTCAGGTTAGGAAATCAAAAGCATATTTGAAGGTTTTTATTGGTTAATCCTCATTTTATTCGTTTTCTGATTGGTCTATACAGTAATCTGTATTTCCCTTTACTTACAACAACGATGGATACCTTCTGTTGCCACTATGACAAAAAAGTAATAAAAACTACAAAAAAGAATTAATAACTTAGAAACAAATTGAGATACAGCTTTCAAACAAATTGCGATTAAAAGTACATTTTTTTATCTACCCAACGGTGTAAAAAGTAATATTGTCGGATGTTTAGAAGTTTAAGAATGAAATTTCATTTAAAATGTGCTGTCAGATTTCTTGGAAATCTGACGATGGAAAAGCCTTTTCCCGAACAGCCAATGAAATGCTTGGTTGATTAATACATAAGTTTCAGGTGGATAATACGTACGAGTCGCAGGCGATTTTTATCGCTTGGAATTTTTACGTGTAATCAGGGCTTAATTTGCGCCGGAGCCCAGCTCCGGTACTTCTCTGTTTTTACTAAAATTTTAAATTTTGGTTAGAAATCACCGGAGCTCATAAATACAGGGCTCCGGAGCCCAGTGCAATAGCGCTTCCGAAAAAACGAAGCCTAAATTACCTTTTTCTTTCCTTCCCATCTCCAAACATTTGCATTCTTTTTTATCAAAACACTTACATGTGACGTAATTTAGAAGAGGTGAATATAAAACGGACTCAATTTTTATATCAGTTTTTGGGCTTGGACTGACTCAAGCTCAATCTGTCTTACATTCGAAATTTTGAAATTGAAAAAGATTGTTCCATTCTTCAGCATATAAATATTAATTTCTGTAAATTTCATTCATTTTATTTTCATAAAAATACGTAGCTGTGAACTATATCTAACACGTTTTCCTGTATCATAATCCTTACCATATTTAATCGCAGAATTCTGCAATTAATTAACATTAAAATTTGGCAAAGATTACTATTCGGAAGGAGTGATAACTAAAAAGTGGAATTGTTGACAGCTGATAGATATGCTCATAGATTTAAAATTTTTATTTTCCTAAAGAAAAAAAAGAATGCTTTAAATTTTGCAAATAATGTACGAAATAAAAGTATAAATATATCCAGATTGCAGTGACGGGGGGGGGGGGGGGGGGGGCGGTACAGCTGTTAGTACCAGTACCGCAAAATATCAGGGCTCCGGTACTTTTTTTTCTAGAAATTAAGCCCTGCGTGTAATAACACTATTAATGTTTAATTCATGGCGTACGTAATGTATGATCAACTCCGTGCGATTTTTTGTCTTAAATTTTAGTCTTTGAAAAAATCGTTTTCCAAATAGTCGTTGTAATTTGTTAAATTGCTTTTTTTTTTTTTCTGCCATTTTTTCCGGGAGGTGATTCCTTCACACTATGGAAAACTTTCCCAGAAATCGGTTGTTTCTTTGAAACAAGTTTACCGTGTGCCATAATACTTTTGGAGTTCATATGAAAATGAATCCTTTCTTTCAAATATAGCATCATTTTCACCATCAGAACCATTCATCCCTTCCGAGATTAAAGAGGCATTTAAGCAATTATTTTAAAATTCCTGGGTTTCATTAAATATTCATTTTAATTAATTGGAAATTATGTAATTTTCAGAAATATTTTATTTTGTGTATACCAAGGATCTTTAAATAAATAGCAAGAGTTCAGTCTATGTATGCGCAGGAATAAAGATCAGGAATATGACATCATCACTGGCACAGTTGTAGTAAAATATTTTAATTCATGGATGAAAATGAATCTTTTTTTTTTTCGCATGACGTCATTATCTTCATCGGAAACATTTAGTTTTCCATATTGCTTATTATGATTGATTATTACCTAACATTTTATGACACATATTACTTAATATTATTTCTCAAAAAATAATCTGTGTTCTGCTCTTACGCGATAAGTGCATAATTAAACGGAATTGTTTTTACCCATTACCCGCTGACGCTGCGTTCACGCAACAGTCAAAATAAATGCACATATTTAAGTTATTTACATACCTACCACTATTTTTCAATTAAAAAAATTAGCCTTATTTAAAGACATAAAATTTTAAGATCATATAAATAGAAAAATATCTTTCAGAGATTGTGGTGGCGAGCGATGTTCAGCTAAAAAGTTGAAAAACACAACCTTAAAGTTTTGCGGTTAATGGGTTAATATGTTTACATTTTATGAAAACCATTGAAATTTTCTTTTAAATATGACGTGAGTTAAAGAAGTGAAATCAATCTTCTGATTGGTGGAATGTAATAAGGCAAATTAATTTTATGTTATTACAATTGTTGCCAAAAGGCAAGCTACAAATTCAGCCTTTTTTTAGCGCTACGTAAGAGAACTATATATATAGATTATTTCTCAATAAATAATCTGTGTTCTGCTTTTACGCGATTAGTGCATAATTAAGCGGAATCGTTTTAATAAGTTTACATTTTATGAAAACCATTGAAAGTTTTCTTTTATATAATACGCGAGTTAAAGTGGTGAAATCAATCTTCTGATTGGTGGAATTTAATAATGCAAATTAATTTTATGTGACTACAATTGTTGCCAAATGGCAAGCTACAAATTTAGCAATTTTTTAGCGCTACGTAAGAGAACTATGTATATATATTGATAATTCATATTCATATATATTTATTCATTCAATTCCTACTATTAGCTCACACTCACCCTATATTTATTTATTTATTTATTTATATATTTATCTTGTTCAAATTTTCAATCGTTAATAAAATACTAATTATTCATCCTATCAAGTTGAAATAAATTTTTTTTTAACTTGTACTGGATGACAATTGATGTTAATACAGTTTTTTCAAATATTAATTAATTAATTAATTTTTAATTAATTACTTAATTTTAGTTTGCATGGGAAACAAAATGACGGCCATTGGTTATTGAAGGTCAATAAAAGTATTTTCATAAAGGGGTTACCATAGGAGGGACTCTGTTCTGTCGCCAAATACCGCCAAGTTTGTCGCCAACTTGTCAATATATCGCCAAATTTGGCGGCCAAAATGAGTCTCCAAAAGTGATGCCAACTTGGCGATATCTCTAATATTTCGCCAAATTCCCATAGAGTTCCATTATAAACCTATAAAAATGCTTATAGAAAATCAACAAATTGAGATATTTTAATGCAACAAAAACTAATATTAGCTTAAGGGATTATATTAAATTTTTCTTTGATGGCCTAAGTAGGAATTGACTTTAAAAACAAAATTTTTATATTACTTGTATATAGTGCATTTAATGCATTAAAAAGTAGAAAAGTCTTGAAAAAAATCTTTAAAAGCGCGGAGATTAAATTAAATTGCGATGACCTTGATTATGAAAGGTTAATGGATTTAAATGAGAATTTCGCCGAATTAGTCAGCTATCGCCAAGTGGTCTTCATATATGGCAACTTACTTTTGTCGTCAAATTTTGCGATATTTCGCCAAGCTGGACAAAATTTGGCACTATTGTAATAACTCTGTCATTAGTACTTTTCAACAAATGCTCATTGTTGAAGATGATACTGATTTCTCCAGTAGAAATCAAACTATAATTGAGTAACCATTATATAGATTTGCTCCCTGTTGCCCCCCCCTCCCCCTTACGGATTGAATTAAAAAATATATATGTGCAATTCATGTCTTGTCCTCAGAAATACACATATATTCCAAATTTCAAAGCTCTATGTCAACAGGAAGTTGGTGAAAAATGAGTCACAAGATTTGACTGTCACATACATAATTGTAAGTTAAAAGAAAGCAAAAATAAAAGATAATCTTCAGTTTTTGGAAACTTCCAGGGATGAAGATACTGTAATTTGATATTGTGAAACACACATTCACCTTCTCGGATTACCACTGAAGATAAAAAATTTGGAAAAAGATGTAAAAATTGCATTTCTCCCCACTCTTTCCAATTTGGTGTTTAATAATTATATACTGCATAATGTGTCATCTACATGTTTATATGAAAAACAAACTGTAATTTTAAATTTTAAAAAAAATTGTAATTTAATAGATTACAACGACCATTTGGATTTTTTTTTTTTTTTTACTTACTTAGTTTTATTTTTGGGGCATTTCGACAAGAGAAGCCGAGAAAGATAAGAGGGTAAAAATCGAAAGTAGTTCCACCGAATCAATCACAGATCGCGACAAATCACCTTCGTAACAAAATTTAACCGAAAAATCTAAATTTCGTCCACCAAATTCCGTCGCATCCACTTCAACAACAGATCGCAAAGATCAAACTTCAGACGACCAAAACCTTCATCGATAAACTCTCCAAGTCCCGTTTCCAGAAGAAAAACAGTTTACAAATCGAAAGTAGTTCCACCGAATCATCCACAGATTGCGACAAAATACCTACGTTGACTCAATTTTTCCCGGTTAGAATCGACCGATTGTAAAACGCCGTGGCTAGTGGATTGGAACCTCTCGAGACATGGCCTTTTACTATCAATCGATTAAACATTAGATTGTTTCCTTTTTCGCGTTCGTCTTTTATTCTGTAATCGGTTTTTATGGGCTACATAATTAGTTGAAGACCTCGATTTTCATGGGCTACATAATCAGTTGAAGACCTCGATTTTTGCTTTGCAAGACTATTTTCATTTCGGCGTCGCTCTTTGGCTTTGGATTTTTCCATATCTGATAATTTGCGCCTACCCATTTTGTAACTTTTTCAATTTTTAACGATTTTATGCCTTTCGATTACCTATTCAAATAAAAATTCTTCTAAAAGTAAAGAACATCGTTGAATTTCATTAAAAAAAATAAAACGCGAGCATCACATTTGGTCCCATCCTCGACCGAAAACAGCACTATTTCCAAATGGTTAAAAAAAAATCTAAACCTTGACGTCTAATCATGATTTTTTTTTATCTTAAAACTTTTTAAACAACTTAAACACGACAATTTGAATTTATATTTATTTATTTACTTTTAAATAGCGACCAGTTTGGTCTCCCTTAAATGTAATGCTAAGCTTTGGATCATGTTACTTTTATTCATAATTTAATTTACTTGTTCAATCCTTCGCCAAATCGGAAGATTCTGATAGAGAAATGAAGAACTCTGTATATTTATGTTAGCCGGACGCAGGGGATAAATCGCCAAACCATGTTCCTGTCGCATTTTTTCTTACTAGGGGGCTTTGCCCCCTACGAGCTACGCTCGTCAACCCACTTTCAGACACCGCAGGCTCTAAAAGCACGCTAATTTGATCGGCTTTAAAAAGATTTCGGAAGATGGAATTATAATTTGAATCTGACAATTATAATCTGACGTAATTTTCACCAAACTTTTCTTTCTCTTTTTAATATTCACGTGAAAATACTTTTGTTAGAAATGAAATATTATGATCATCTTAAAATATCAAATGTCTCGCGCAATTTTTAAATTTTAACTGTTTTGCAATATTATTTTTTGTTCATTTTACGTAATAAGGGTAATGTGACGCAAATGTGACGCAATTTCTCCTATTTAAAACTTCTACCGCATGTTAATGAATTTATTATTTTACAATTTCCTTTCTCTCTTAAAATTCCCGTGTAAATATAGTTTTTATGATGTAATTTTTAATAAGTTCCTGCTTTTTGTACATAATTATTTAATTCTAATTCCAAATGTTTTTTTCTGTTTATAATAGCCACGTGTAAATAAATTAAAAATTTATTTACACGTAAAAATATTTTTTTTAAATTTGAAGCAAACATTATTGTTTGCGTTGTTTATACAGTTGGCAACAGGTTAAATTAATATCACTTTCTAAAATAAGTAAACTATCGCTCGAAATGATGAAAATTTGAATTTAAAATAAAAATAAAACCTCAAAATATGAGTCAAATTGAAAAAAGAAATACAGTCTGCACACCGGGAACTTCAAACGTATAAAATGATCTAAAAATGATTAAATTCCCATGACTAGTTTTTGCTCCTATAAAACTTTTTTAGTGGAACGATTTTGTCAACTTTAGCATTCAATATCTCTTAAAATAATTCTTCTATTTGAAAACTGTCTGCATCAGAGTGTTTACCAAACATTTCTGTATAATACTACCGATTTTCATATTTTTGTATGTATTATTTTGCTTAATATTAACGAAGAAAGACCTCCGGTCACATAAAATTCAAAACCGGTGGCAGTGACAGCGTTAGTTACTTTTTTTTAGAACACTAGGGGGCTCGGCCCCCTACGAGCTACGCTCGCCAACCCCCATCCAGACACCGCAGACTATAAATGCACGCTAATTTGATCGGGTTTAAAAAGATTTCGAAAGATTGAATTATAATTTAAAAAACAGTGGCGATCTCCCTATAAACAAATTTCTATTCATTTCTCTTTGATTGGGAATTTTAACGCCAAATCCGCTGCGGTACTACTTGATTATCCTGTCGACCAATTTCGCCAAATTATATAAATCGCCAAACTACTCTCCAAATTATACAAATTGATATAATTTTTATTTTAAATAACGAAAGAACAAATAAATTCGTACAACATTAATAAAAACACAAATAAAACGTCAAAATAAAAATAACTTGATGACGTATACACGTGTAACAACATTTCAAAATAAGCTAATATAAAAGGAATTAAGTAAAGAGAGTCTTTGTCTCCTGGTATTTTTTAACAAAGCGAAAAGAAAGTTCTTTTAAATGAGACATTTTAAATTCATTCTCAAAATATCAAATAAATGTCTAGCGCAATTTCTAAATTTAAACTTTTTTGCACTATTATTTTGTGTTCATTTTATGTAATAACTATAATGTGACATAAATATGACGTAATTTCTCCTAAGACTTCTAACGCATGTTAATGAATTTATTATTTTACAATATCCTTTCTCTTTTAAAATTCACGTGTATACTTTTTATGACGTAATTTTTAATAAGTTCCTGCTTTTTATACGTAATTATTTAATTCTAATTTGAAAGTTTTTTTCCTGTTTATAATAGTCACGTGTAAATAAATTTTTAATTTGAAGTAAACATTATTGCTTGCGCTTTTTATACAGTTGGCAACAGTTTAAATTAGTACAATTTTCTGGAATCTGTAAAAAATATCTCTAGAAATGCTGAAAATTTGAATTTAAAATAGAAATAAAACCTGAAAAAATTAGTCAAAATAAAAAAATTAGTGCAATCTGCACTCCGGCAAATTCTAACGCATAAAATGATCTAAAAATGATTACACTGCCATGCATAGTTTTTGCTGCTATAAAACTTTTTTAGTGGAACGATTTTGTCCAACTTTAGCATTAAATAACTCTTAAAATAATTCTTCGATTTGAAAACTGTCTGCATCAGCCTGTTTATCATACATTTCTGTATAAAACCACCGATTTTCATATTTTTGCATGCATTATTTTTGTTAATATTAACGAAGAAAGGCCTCCGGTCACAAAAAAATCAAAACCGGCGGCGGCGGCGGTGACAGCGGTAGTTACTTTTTTTTAGAATAGAGAGACAGAGAGAGATTCCATTAATTTAATTTAAAATACTAAGGGGCTCGGCCCCCTACGAGCTACGCTCACCAACCCCCGTTGAGACACCACAGTTTCTAAAAGCACGCTATTTTGATCGGCTTTAAAAAGATTTTAAAAGAATTGAATTATCTCTCTATTCTAAAAAAAAGTAACTACCGCTGTCACCGCCGGTTTCGAATTTTTTGTGACCGGAGGTCTTTCTTCGTTAATATTAAGAAAAATAATGAATACAAAAATATGAAAATCGGTAGTATTATACAGAAATGTTTGATAAACACGGTGATGCAGACAGTTTTCAAATCGAAGTATTATTTTAAGAGATATTTAATTCCAAAGTTGGACAGAATCGTTCCATTAAAAAAGTTTTATAGGAGCAAAAATTGTACATAGGAAATTAATCATTTTTAGGTCATTTTATGCGTCAGAATTTCCCGGTGTGCAGACTGCTTTCTGGGAGCACGGCAGTGCGTCCGCCAAGTTCGCACAAGCCGTAAGCTACCTTTTCTTGAACCATTACGGCATACTTTTCACCCCCTCATAACGTCGTTTTAGGGAGAGATATAGAATTTTTTCTTTTATATACATGCTCGTATGGTCAAACTGAACTAAGATTCCACGATTTCATTTTCTATATTTAGTAGTTTTCGAAATATTAAATTCCGAAAAAGCGCATTTTTGTCAGTGACTCACTTCGCATCATCAGATAACTAAGGTACTTCTAAAAGTCGTAGAATCATGAAATTTCACAAGTAAGTCGGGTTTGTAGCACAATTAACCAGAAATATCTGAAAACACAGAATTTCCGCCTCTAAACCCTTCAAACAGGGGGTGTTCATTTGGCCGTAAACAGTTCCTTGTGCCAATGTTGGTCGCCAAAACTCGATTACAGAGTTTTGAAGGGGGTCACGTGATTTCAAGCAGAATAACATTTTATATATATGCTTTTCCAAAGATGTTTGTTAAATAGAAAAAATGAATATACCTAAAAATTTTAATCAGTATAGGTTATGATATATTCACAATATTAAAACAATAGCACATTTAACAAAATATAATCGCAGTTCGGTACTTTTCCGATATAGTAGCCTTGGCGAAATAGAAAAAATTGCCTTGACGAGAAAAGAAATTTAGTAATAACGCATTTTCTGGCAACCTATTTACTGTTTCATATACACAAGCAATTTTTTCCATATGTATACAATTTATTTGATGTAAGGAACCCGTTTATTTATTTTTATATACAGACAGAAATAATTTGTACATAAAAAACTATATTTTATACATGTATAAATAAAATGTTTATATGTATACATACATATATGGACAACATAAAAGTTGATCAGGTTTGTTTTCATAGTTGTTTATATCATTTGGCAACATATCTCAGTTTCTGAAGTCCGAATTGCGCCAAGATTTAAAAAAAAAAATGCCAAGATCCCTATAGTGGAAAAATATCCTAATTCCATATGAGTGTTTAAAAATCTCCTTTTAATTAAATGAAATGTGTAACTAATAAACTGTCTTTAACGATGTGCGACAGACGCGGCGTCCGAAGTCCGCTGCTAACGTTATTATATTGTATTATTAGCCTACTTACTGTTAATTTATTCTTAATTTTAAATCTTTAAAAGAAAGATTATAGTTATAGATAAGATATGTTAGTCGCCAAAACCCGATTACAGAAAATTAGCCTGAGTTATAAAGGTGTTACATGATTTCAAGCTGAATGAATTTTCATATGCTTTTACAAAAATCTTAATAAGGCAAATCTTTCAATTTATCTGTCCATCTTTCTATCTTTTACTTCCTTAAAAGAAATTTTATTAAAGACCGGGAGGCGTCTGCACAGATAACTACCTCATCGAGTTGACAGCTGAAATTTTAGGATTAGTTAAATATTGATTAGCGTATTGAAATGTAACTGGTCTGCCAAGTCATATCTTTGTGGAAACCACCTACAGACCCGATTTTACGGGTTAATTGGTGGATTTTCCATTGTGTTTTCCTGCACCCATTCCTCCATGTTTCCAAACTTTTGGATGCAGGAAAATACAATAGTAAACCTATCAGTTAACCACTAAAATTAGGTCTTCAAGTGGTTTCTACCAAGATATGACTTAACAGACCTGTTGCATTTAAATATGCTAATCTAGTTTTAACTAATCCTAAAATTTCAGCTGTAAACGCGATGAGGTTATGGCGTGTACAGACGCCTCCCGGTCTATTATAAATGTCGGAATTCTAATCTCAATAGCATTCTGGTCAATCTGGCAATTATCCCTACTATTTATGGAACACTATTCCTTTAAGTGCGTTTTAATGATGTTAATGAACTTATGCATATGCATCATACATATTATACATATGCATATAATACGTAATACATTTGCATCATACATATTATAGGTATGTGTATAATACATAATACATATGCATCATTATGACGTCAGAATAAACAAAACATTTTTTGTCGCCAAATTTGAGAATTGACATGATATATTACCAAATTTTGCGAAACTTTGCTAAATGTCGCCAAGCTTGGCGAATATTTGACGCTAGTGGCTATTTTTAAATGAGTTAATTATTAATGCGAGCCATCTATTTTTATTTTTCCGCGTATCATCTGAATAGTTATATGATATAACGTACTAATATTTCCAAAGTGCTAATAGTTTCGTCACTGCCCAAAGCCTCTGCTATTGTTATTATATTGTACTGTTATTATACTTACTGTGACTATATTGTTAATCTTTACACCGCTAAAACTTCTGTATTATGTAAAGAAAATTTACGGAAACTATTAAAGCATTGAAACTGCCAGTTCTCCTTATGATTATTATAATTCTATAATATGTAACATGTTAATCGGTATGTACGTTAGAATGAATCTTCTATAATCCGGTTCCTCGCATTTTAGTTTTCAGGTTTCAAATAAAATTAGCTAAAATCTTAAAACCATGGCACATTGACTAATTGTTCAACACGATCAGATGAGAAGAATGATAGATTTTCAAATGGATCATGGCAGTGAGCCGGTAGACCTTCTATTCTTCCGTAATCGAGTTTATTGAAAAGGTTAACGTGAAAAAAAAAGATATTAGCATCAATATGGTTTAATACAAATGCAGATATTGTCAAAGGATTTCATAAGAACCATTTCACTTGTACCCAGTCGTATCAGTTAAAATACAACAATTGGCAGTGACCCCAATTAGAAAAGATTACTTAATAGGATTAAAAATTTCCGCATTAGAGAACGAATCGTAACTGCTAAGGAAACATGCATAAGTGAGTTAAGCAATATTTGTCACGAAAGATGAAATACATAACAACACAAAATATATGATGTGCTTCCATGATTGTAAAGAGTTCTTGATTTCTTTATCAAAAGCTTCCGACTTGGCAAAAGAATGGGCAAGTAAATTAAATTATGAATAACAGACACATGATGCAATGTTTAACATGGAATTAATACGGTCAATACTGCTTGCTAGAGGCGGCTAGTACTTTAATATAAAAAGAAATAAAGTATAAATTTGTATAGCTCAATAAAATAAATTTAGTTATTTTTATGTTAGCCGGGCGTAAGTGGCAAATCGCCAAATAATGTTCCCAACTCCATTGTTCATATTGCATTCATTTCATTTAAAGATATACTTTTCAGTCATCTCATTTAAAATGGATGCATTTCCCTCATTTTATTTAATAGAATATTTAACATAGAAATAAATAAATAAATAAATAAGAAATAATAACGTAAACCAAAATATTTTATTTGAAAATCAAAGCATTGTTTCTAATTTACACATGTGAAAAATGAAAACTGCTATTGGCGAAAAAACAAAAGGCTAATGAGGAGATTTGCTCTCGGCTAGCATAAAAGTAAAGAAATTTAAGTTTTTTCATATTAATATAGTTTAGAATAACAAATTTGAAAAAACATACAAAAAGTAGTGATATCCCAACAAAAAGTTTTCGGTAAAAAAAAAAAGCGCCAAGTTCTCCTTAATGTTTCGGCCAGAAAAAGTAGTGATATCTGAAGTTCGCACAAGTTAAAAGCCAAACATCCCAAATCTTTCATTGAAAATGGCTTCCTGCGACTTGGCCGTTAATGCCTTCGAGAGAGTTTTACAAATTTTAAAATATGTACCAATGAGCTACATGCCGACTACATTTTTTGATTATTTTAGGCATTTTGTGGCACAGAGTACAGAAATAAAATACACATTTGAAAAAAGCATTTAAACAACTTCAGTCTATTTAAATGCTTAGAAATTAAAAATAACAAAATACTTGTATTCAGGAGCCCTAATTGCTAAAACATAATTAGTATCAGTTTTTATCAGTTTATAAATCAAATACCTCTTAATGTATGCAAACAAACTGTATTAAATGTTCAAACGAAATAAATCTCTTTCGTCAATACACAAGATTTCAATATTATACAATAAAATATAATGTAACATATTGTAAGGTTTGAAGTAAGTAAATTTTGTTTTATTTCTTGGGTTTTACGTTAATGACTTTAGCTTTAGACCGTACAAAATGGCAATTAAACCACAAGTGGACTAAATGATCTGTAATCAAAACTAATGTTTGTTGAAACTGAATGGTAGTTCTCAGAAATCTTTTACTTATAATGTCTTTATGTGAATTTGCCTCTTTGCATTCTCATATTACTTTTAATATTTAAATAATTCATAAATGTGTAATTTCTCAATCATTAATTTTGAAATGCTGTAGAAGGCATTAACGGCCAAGTCGCAGGAAGCCATTTTCAATGAAAGATTTGGGATGTTTGGCTTTTAACTTGTGCGAACTTCAGATATCACTACTTTTTCTGGCCGAAACATTAAGGAGAACTTGGCGCTTTTTTTTTTTTACCGAAAACTTTTTGTTGGGATTAGTTTTTTAATTTGACACATTTTTTGAGGTTTTATTTCTATTTTAAATTCAAATTTTCAACATATCGAGGGATATTTTTTACATTATTTTAGAAAATGGTATTAATTTATACTGTTGCCAAATGAATAAACAGTGCAAACAATGTTTGCTTCAATTTAAAAATTTATTTACACGTGACTTAAAGGTCAAAATTAGCACTAGCCACCGGCCACAGGACCAGTAAATGAAAAAAGTGGCTAGTAAAAAATTGTCTATCAGCGGCCACCTTCCGGCCACTTTTTTACCAGGAGATAAGAAAATTTTCTTGCATTTCATCAAGGATTCTACTTTTTTTGGTTCCAGTATATTTATATTAACATATTTATTTGGGCTACTCAGTTTTAGATTAATTCTTACAGAAATTTTACTGTTTGGCATTTTGAAATAAAAAAGTGGCCGCTAGTTTAAAGAAAGTAGCCACTTTAAAAATTAGTCCTACCGGCCAGTGGCCGCTAATGAAATTTCCCAATTTTGACCTATAACGTGACTATTATAAACAGAAAAAAATCATTTGGAATTAGAATTAAATAATTATGTACAAAAAGCAGGAACTTATTAAAAAATACGTATTAAAAAGTCATACACGTGAATTTTAAGAGAGTAAAGAAATTGTTAAATAATAAATTCATTAACATGCGTTAGAGGTCTTAAATAGGCAAAATTACGTCATATTTACGTCACATTACAGTTATTAAATAAAATGAGCACAAAATATTGCAAAACAGTTTAAATTTAGAAATTGCGCTAGACATTTATTTGATATTTTGAGAGGATCTTTTCAACTATTTTTGTTAGGAAAGCGCAAATAATATTTCATTTCTAACAAAATGTTTTCACGTGAATATTTAAAAGAGAAAGAATAGCTTGGTCAAAATTACATCAGATTAAAAACGATTAATTTAAAATGTCTCATTTAAAAGAACTTTCTTTTCTCTTTGTTAAAAAATACCAGGAAACAAAGACTGTTTACTTAATTCCTTTTATATTAGCGTATTTTGAAATGTTGTTACACGTGTCTACGTCATCAAGTTATTTTTATTTCGACGTTTTATTTGTATTTTTATTAATGTTGTACTAATTTATTTGTTCTTTTGTTATTTAAAATAAAAATTATGTCAATTTGTATAATTTGGCGAGTGGTTTGGCGATTTATATAATTTGGCGAAATTGGACGACAGGATAATCAAGTAGTACCGCAGCGGATGTGGCGTTAAAATTCCCCAATCAAAGACAAATGAATAGAAATCCGTTTATAGGGAGATCGCCACTGTTTTTTAAATTATAATTCAATCTTTCGAAATCTTTTTAAAGCCGATCAAATTAGCGTGTATTTAGAGTCTGCGGTGTCTGAACGGGGGTTGGCGAGCGTAGCTCGTAGGGGGTCGAGCCCCCTAGTAATTTAAAAAACAGTGGCGATCTCCCTATAAACGGGTTTCTATTCATTTCTCTTTGATTAGGGAATTTTAAGGAAAAATCAGCTGCTGTTAAAAGATACAACGGCTATTTTCGTCTTTGATTACATTAAATCAGTTAAACATTTCAAAATAAGCTCATAAAATGAATTAAGTAAACAGAGTCTTTGTTTCCCGGCATTTTTTAACAAAGCGAAAAGAAAGTTCTTTTAAATAAGACATTTTAAGTGGACTCTCATGTCAAGCACACAAGTCGTATGTTTGTTGGTCAATAAATAAATAAATAAATAAAAGACATTTTAAATGTATCATTTTTAATCACACGTAATTGTCACCAACTTTTCTTTCTCTTTTTAATATGCACGTGAAAATACTTTTGTTAGAAATGAAATATTATTTGCGCTGTCCCAACAAAAATAGTTGAAACGATCATCTCGAAATATCAAATAAATGTCTCGCGCAGTTTTTAAATTTAAACTGTTTTGCAATATTATTTTTTGTTCATTTTACATAATAAGTGTAATGTGACGTAAATGTGATGTAATTTCTCCTATTTAAGACTTCTAACGCATGCTAATGAATTTATTAGTTTACAATATCCTTTCTCTGTTAAAATTCACGTGTAATTATAGATGAAGTAATTTTCAATAAGTTCCTGCTTTTTATACGTAATTATTTAATTTTAATTTTAAAGTTTTTTTTCTGTTTATAATAGTCACGTGTAACTAAATTTTTTATTTGAAGCAAACATTGTTTGCGCTATGTATAAAGTCAGCAACAGGTTAAATTAGCACAATTTTCTAAAATAAGTAAAAATATCTCTCGAAATGCCGAAAATTTGAATTTAAAATAGAAATAAAAGCTCAAAAAATGAGTCAAATTTAAAAACTAAATGCAATCTGCACACCGGGAAATTATAACGTATAAAATGATGTAAAAATGATTAAATTCCGATATATAGTTTTTGCTCCTATAAAACTTTTTTAATGGAACGACTTTGTCCAAATTTAGCATTGAATATCTCTTAAAATAATTTTTCGATTTGAAAACTGTCTGCATCAGCGTGTTTATCAAACATTTCTCTTTAATACTGCCGATTTTCATATTTTTGTATGCAATATTTTTCTTAATATTAACGGAGAAAGACCTACGGTGACGAAAAACTCAAAACCGGCGGTGGCGGCGGTGACAGCGGTAGTTACTTTTTTTAGAATAGAGAGATAATCCTTTCACACATTTTATTTAAAATAAATAACTTTAATTTAAAATTGAAACATTTAACCCTCCGGAGTTTCTTACATAAATTTTATTCGGTCGTCAACACTTTTTTAAAAGAAGTTTCCTTCTAGTACACAATTTCAAAAATGCTCTGATTAAATAAGGTCAATTTTATTTTCCTTTGTTACTGGTGCCAAAACCAAGTTTTGCAAAAAAGGATAATGTCGCCGCAGCGACGACAACGCAGTGCAAAGTATTAAAATTCAAAACTTTTACTTATTTCCTAAAAAATAAATAAACTAAAAAACAGGAATTCTGCTTTTTCAGAATTTAGTGTCGCCGCCGATGAAAAAAAATATATATGTATATTTAAATAGTACAAAACATATTTCAATTTTAAGACTTAAAGCACTAACTTTTATTTTATGTAAAATGGCGTCATTCGCATCCGCTTAAGAATTCCACATTTACGATCTACTCTTAAATAGCTACAGTAAAGCATGCAAAGGATGTCACTATCTCAAAATAATACACAAATGCAGCAAAAAGATGCCGTCATTAAAGAAACTGGACAAAAAAACGGCTATCTAATGATTCATAGGCATTCATTTGTTTGTAACATTAATATAGACGATTTCAGTCGTGACGTCAGTCATGACGTTTTCGCTGGAAACTGACTCCAAACAAACGGTTGCTATGTTGTATTTTCTATTTTGTTTGTGTGTTGCAGCTATATCTTATATCTATATCTCACATCTAAGTGTTTTAATACTTGATATGCACTGGTAACATTTTCCACGATTTATATTTAAAAAGAAATGACGCATAGCAACCGTTTGTTTGGAGTCAGTCAGTTGTTATGAGAAAATGGCAACAAAAATATGTAATTGCTATTTTTTAACTATTTTCCCTTTACTTTCTACGTAAATGGAGTACTTGAGTTGCCAAAATTAAACAAATGGTGCTAAAAATTACAAAAATATTAATATTTCAACAATAAATGGAGATATAGTTTTCAAACAAATTGCATTTAAAAGTACTTTTTTTCCCCAATACGACGGTATAAACATTGAAAATGTGCGATGCTTAGAAATTAAAAAAATTGATATAAAGCATTTAATTGTACAATAATACATCTGCTTTGTTTATTGCTAGCGTCTGTAAGGTAACGTTATTTTTTGGAGTCAAAATAAGCTGAGAGAAAGAAATAGCATACCGTTCCGGGGGCTAATAAAATTATATTTAATTTCAACATCAAAGCTTTGTTTTAATTTAACGCGCGAAAAATAAAAAATGCTAACTGGGGAGTTTAAAAAATGTTATTGTCGAGATTTTCACCCGGCTAACAGAAAAGTACCAAAAATTCTTAGCGATCATGGCAACTTTTATATAGTTTTATTCGAAAAAAGAAATTTGATCGAAAATGGCCGCCTTGCATATGAAAAGCGTAAATTTTTATGACAGTCACATGACTTGAACTATGATAATACAGATGAAAATGATGGCAATGAAACAATATTTGTCGATTTATCACCTGCGTCAAGTACCAAAATGGCCGCCTGGCATATAAAAAGCGAAGTGATCAGCCCGATACTGTTGATGATAGTTACATGACTTAGACTATTATTATAGAGATTACCAAACTGAAAGTTCCTCTTAATTACGAAACAGACCATACAGGATCAAAACTCAAATTACATTTCAAAAATTTATATTAACAAAAGCTGTATATTTTAAGCTATTAATCACTATACGTAATGAAACTGCAATATAGCAAGCCAAAAGTCCAGGTCGATTTTGATGTTTTGAAAAATATCCAGAGAAATACTTAATGAATTCAATTTCTATTGAAGTTCTAGGATATAAAGAACATATTTAAACTCATTCTTGCCATTTAGATCAACAAACTGAATACAAAATTAATATTTACGCCTTTTCTATATCGTAGAAAGGTGGAATCGATCTGAGAAATTCGAAATTTAGAATGCTAAAAAAAACCGTAAAACATTCTGAAGGTGTTCTAAATAATGAAGTACATGAAACTGTTTGGGATATAAACATGAAAATCGAAATGGCTGTTACTTTTAAGACGTAAATATTCGCAATAGAACAATTTCTAAAAAAATCGAAATGTGAAAGGGTGCAGGAGCAAAAAGCGTTCGAAATTTTCCTATTTCTGTGTTACTGCTGGGACTAAAAACTTGAAATTTTGCATCGTGTTTCTTTTAAGATATAATATCTCTCTAAGAAGGGTTTCTAAAAAATACGAAATTTGAAAATGTGAAAATGTGAAACGGGGGGGGGGGGGACGCTCTAAAAAGCGTTCTGAATTGCCACTTATTTTGAATTATGCTATGGCTAGAAACTTTAAATGTTTAATCATACTAGATTTTTTTTTTCCACAAACAATCAAAAGACCTCATGCTATTTAAATGCAATGCAACGGGTTGCTACGCAGCTAACATTAAATAACTTACGTAAATATTGGGAAAATGTATGTGAAACAGTGAATAGGTTACCCGAACTTGTGAAAGCGATTTTTCTCTATCCCGCCAACGCTCCTAACTCAAGGAAGTGCCGGATTAATTTTGATATGCATTTTGTTTTTCAGTTTCACTAATCTATAAATTTTATCAAAAGGTCACTTTCTCAAATTTCATTAGAAGATTGTTTATATAGTAACTTATTCGGTGAAAGTTTCGCATTCGGGTTCATATTGGCGTATTTTAACTAGCGTGAAATGCTGAAAAAACTTTGCACGGATTTGTAAATACTTGAAATGACACTTTGACAGCTCAAAGGGATACAGACGAGTAGGACTGGATGGATAAATAAAAAATCCAACAATATAGGAGTTCTTTTTTCTAATGTAATAAATTCGAGTTAACATTAAAGAACTCCTCGTTATTCGATCGCGGTGTTCTCAATGTATAAAAAAAATGTTTGGGCCAACTTAGGATAAAAATAAAGTCTATTAAGAGATTTACAGAGATTTTTAACGCAGAAAATCGCGAATTTTATCCGTTCAAGCTCTAAGCGTCCTATCAAGAGAACACGTTTTTTAATTGAGTATTATTTTGTCTAACACTTAGTTTTGTCTTATCTCCATGCAATAATGATAGTATCCTAATCTCAATAATATTATAGATGTGCAAGTGTGAAAATATTTGGCAGAAGACAGTCAAAAACATCCATTACATCCATTTTTTCCCCCAGTTTGTAAAATTTTCATTTAAGTTAAAAGTTTAGTTGTCTGTAACAAATACAATAAAAGTTCTAAAAGTAAAATCTACTTTCAATCAGATGTAACAATGAAATTTTTATTGCGTTTGTAATATTCTGGAATTTCAAAGGAAAAAAGCTGTGAAAATTGACTTGACATTGCAGTAATAATTGGTATAGCAATGTTAACCTCACTATAAATATGCCTAATACAAAAAAAATTTTAAAGTGATATTTTATTGTTTTGTTTTTTTTTTGTTTTTTTTTCTGCACGTTGACAATGAAATATATCCTTTGGCTGAAAATAGAATCTAGCAACAAAATGGTGACAATACAGAGTGGCATAGCCAGGATCTTCTTTTGCGAAAAGTTTTAAATCATTCTCACTCATAAAATGAACAATATTAATCAATTCAGCACGTAGAACAAAATCAGTTGAACATGTAGATATTCCAAGCTTTCATGAAATGATCCCCTTTTAGGTAGATTTCGTAAGAAATACACTACCTATTACATTCTCCCTATGTTGGAATTCCTGGGAAATTTTTGCAGACCTACGCCAATCATGGCTCCTAGAACCCAAAACCACCCGCAGTTAAAAACTTTATCTATATATCTATCTATATATAAATATACAGTAGAGTCCCGATTATCCGAGTTAATAAGACCAAGATCACCTCGGATAAACCGGATTTACACAAATCGTCACAAACTAAGGAGATGAAATGTAAATTTTCTCTTAATTAATTCATTTTCATGTTACTAGTACCATTTCTTTGATGTACATTTCCGTTATTTTTAGGAAAAACGAGGAATGAAATCGTTTATTTGAAAAAGCCCTTGATAGTTTTTTGTTTATTGAATGCCAAATTTGCTGCAGTTTTTTTTTTTCTGCCGTATTACGCTACCAATTTCTAAGATTTTTTCTTACCACTAAAACTTACTAGTAAATTTTGCCTTATTCAATCGCCGAAATCTAACAATTGTCAACAGATATGACAAAAATTTGTATTAAATTTTAGAGGTAACAAAACCGCTAGATATGACAAAAATGTATATTAAATTTTAGAGATAACAAAACCGTACAAATTGGCAGCTATGTGATTCTATTAGTGTCATGAAAATTGCAGATGTAGCCTCTTCTTTCTTATCAAAGTATTAAATAGTTTTTTTTTTCAATCGAACTTATACCTTTGGAATGGATTATTTTCTTCTGATGGACTGATGGCTAAAAAAAAAATCATGGCCATTTTTTTTTCCCATTCTGACCAGAAAAACAAAGTTCTAACTTTTTACGGCTACTCTTCCACCTTCACCTAACACTTCATTTATAATGGCTGTTTCATAATAATAGAAGCCATTAGTCCATCAGAAGAAAATAACTAGGTTAAAGCGGAAACTCGGTTAAGAGGGACTCTGATAATCGGAGCTCTATTGTGTAACTTTTTTATGGATTCGATAACTTCCATAATTCTGCACAAATCTCTTCCAAACTGATACATAAAATCAAGGGGCTGAAAATCTTGATCAAGTTCGGTAATAGGCAAAATCGGACTAAGGGCAGGGCCTGATTACCGCAGGGGCACACAGGGCAGCTGCCCCGGGCCCCCAACTGAAGGGGCCCCCAAATGACAAATTTTGGTAGTCCAATTTTTATGTTCCTATATACAAGTAAGAAGGAAAAAATAGAAAAAAAACTTTTTCATTCTCTTTATATAAGATCTATGATTTGAAGGACCTAACAAATATAATTCAAAAGTGAATATTCATGATTCCAGCACTCTAATACGATCCCTGGTGGCAGATGTTCTAAATATTTATTTCAGTTACGTTGAGCAAATCACAATACATTGAGCGAAGGTAAACAAACTGTTCAGCAAATCACAGTACGGTAAATAAGTAGAATCACTCCCCATTATTTTTGATTTTAGCGCCACCTGCAGGTGATTTGAAACAAAGTACGTAGAACTACATAGACCCTTCTTTCCTCAATGGATTGTTCCTTATTCAGTAACCGTCACAGTAACTTAACTGTAACTGTGCCTACATATTTATGTTGTGTAGTGTATTACCTCGTGTCATGCTTGATGCTTTACGTTTTATGCACTTGATTTGTCTTATATATCGCATTTTAATCAATGCTTAGTTCAATTTGCATACATCATGCAACGAAGATACTTGTCCGGGGCAGCAAAAAGAAAATTGAAAAAATATCATGAAGAACAAGCTAAGAAAATGAAAAAGATGATGCTAGAATTTACAAAGAAAAGTTCTGTTGAAAAAGAATCTGATAAAAGCAGTGAAAATGACAAAGTACCTGAATTTGAAGAAATAGATAATTCCAAAAATATAAGTGAAGAAATAGGTAATTCCAAAAATATAAGTGGTGATAAAGATGATTTACAAGAAGAGACGATAAAAACAACAGAAAATGTAACGACAATCGATGATTTATTCAGTGCGACTTCAGGTTACAATTCTGATCCAGCATCGTGGAACATTGTTACACCTGCCATGATTGAACATTTTATTAACAATCCACCAAAGCAAAATATGGAACTCTTGAGTGAAACAGAAAAAAATATTTCTGGCTGTAAACGACTTCTGACTGAAAATAATTTTTATCGTATTAAAAAAAATAATGAAAAAATACTCAGAGAATGGCTTGTGCTTTCTCCAACAAATAAGTCTGTATTTTGTTGGATTTGCAAAGTTTTTTTCAACAATTCTAGCAAACTTTCCACTTGTGGATTTAATGACTGGAAGCATGTTTCTTTAAGGCTGTTCTCAAATCCAAAGGGCCAACTTTCTGACATAAGTTTTAATTCATTTTTGTTCGGAAACGCATGAAACCAGAAGGTGCTATTATTCAGAAACTATGTCATCGAGCTGATTTTTCCGTTTTCTTGTAAACGCAATAGATCTTTCAGAAAATACTGTCAAAGTTGGCCTTTTGAACCGAATTTCCGAACGAAAGAAGAAAATCCCATCAATAATGGGAGAAAAAGGCTATGTCACGTGATCAAAATCTCTTATAACTCAATTGGTAATTGATTGATCAAAAAATGGAAAAAACAGTTCGTTTCCAAATCGCTTCCCTGAGCAGGCTTTCCAATTTCTTATCTTTCCGTTAAAAAATGAATTTGTAAATGTGTCAAAACTTTTTGCGCTTGTTGAGCAGAGCAGTTGAGAACAGCCTTAAGGTTGACAGAGCACGAAAAATCCTTTTTGCACTGAGAATCAGTTTTAAAAATTTCTGCTAGATTGAACATTAGCCAAAGAATTGATTCTGCAGTAGTACTTCAATATAAAAATGAAGTTGATTATTGGCGAGCGGTACTAATGAAAGTTGTTGCCACTATAAAATTTTTGTCCATTAGAGGCATGGCTTTCTTTGGTGAAGACGAGACAATAGGATCTATCCATAAAGGAAACTTCTTAGGATGCCTAGAGTTAGTGGCTGAATTCGATTCTTTCCTTGCATCACATTTGTCTAAATATGGTAACCATGGAACTGGGAATACAAGTTACTTATCCTCTACTAGTATTAATGAGTTCATCGAACTTATGGCAGACAAAGTATTAAAGAACATAATTGATGAAATTCTGGCGGCAAAATACTTCTCATTAATTATAGATTCTACGCCAGACATAACACACATTGACCAGCTTTGCTTTGTGTTACGTTACATAAATCCTGACTGTAATCCTGTTGAGAGGTTTTTAAAATTTATACCAATTTATGGCCATGGTGCAGAGTATTTGACAAATACTGTTATTTGTTGCTTAAAGGAGCTAAATATAGATATACAGAATTGTAGAGGACAAGCATATGACAATGCATCAAATATGGCCGGAAAATATTCTGGTATGCAAGCCAGGATAAAAAGTTTAAATGCACTGGCGGACTTTATACCATGTGTTGCGCATTCCTTAAACCTGGTGGGTGTACATGCTGCGGAATCCTGCACTGCTGTTGTCAACTTTTTTTGCTTGTTGCAGGAATTGTATAACTTTTTTTCTGCATCAAGTTATAGATGGCAAACACTTCATGAAAGCGTAACAACTAACAAGCAGCTGACATTGAAGAGTTGTTCAGGGACACGATGGTGTGCAGATGCAGATGCAACAAATGTACTCAGAAAAAATTTTCAAAAAATTATTGACACATTATATCAATTTGTTGATAGTAACGATCAGACTGCGACTACAAAAAGGGAAGCTAAATCGCTCCTAAAAAAGTTATCAAAATTTGAAACAGTTTTGAACACTGTTATTTGGGATACCATCTTACAACGATTGAATCAGACCAGTAAAATTTTCCAGAATTCTGCTGGAAATTTAGAGCAACTGTCTCCTTTATTCGAATCTCTTATAGAATTTATTAAATTTGTGAGAAACAGTTTTAATATGTATGAGAGTGAAGCTATGAAAATTTTACCAGAAGCTGTTGCCTATGAGGTTACAAGAAAAAAGATGACTCCAAGAAGCAGATGTCTGGATGATACTAATAGTACTGAGGTTCACTTTGAACCACGAGATAAATTTATAAAAACATGTCATTATGTACTTTGTGACTCCTTAATAAGCCATCTCTAAACCGCAAGCAGCCATATGACAAATTGACAAAAAAGTTTTCTGCTCTTATAAATTTACATTCAAATGCTTTGCAACGTGAAGATGCAGAATCTTTACAACGATGTTATCCGTCAGATTTAGAAGAAGATTTTTCTGATGAATTGTGTCAATTCAGATCATTTGTAAAAAAAAGATGAAACTCTTTTCGAAATGTTAAAGACATTGCAAAACCCTCATTTGTGTTCGGCATTTCCTAACGTAGAAACTGCTTTACGAATTTTTTTAACAATGCCTATTTCAAATTGCTCAGGAGAAAGATCGTTTTCTTTACTGAAAAGGTTAAAATCTCCCCTTCGATCCTATCTTCATCAGAAAAAACTTTCGTGCTTAGCTGTATTGTCCTTAAATGGAGATGTTACCAACAAACTTGATTATAATGATATAATAGATTCTTTTGCTGAATGTAAAATTAGAAAAAAACCTCTAAAAAAAATAAAATAAGAAGTAATGTTCAACACTATTACAGGGATATAAAAAAAAAGGCAAGTAAGTTAAATTAGACCAAACGCATATATGTTTTTATATGTAATTGAAAATATGTTGACGAATCCATAATTAATTTTAATAAAATAAGAATAAGACTATCACAATATTGAATTGATATGCATATATTTGCATGTGAAATGTATTAAAAAATCGAATTTGCTGATATTTATTTTTAAACGTAACATTTTATATGTGTATGTATAGAGATCTTTTCAGGGTATGTGTTTATTGAAGAGTTTTTTGTAATTTTTTCTGTAATTTCATAATTATCCAGGGGTCGATGCAGGTTTTTTTTCTTGGGGCCCATTTTGTGAAAAGTAAAAGTTATTTTTGTGAAAAATAACATTTTTTAATGAAAATTGGAATTTAGTTACTCATATTCAAAGTAAGCATTTATTAACAAAAACTTCTTTAAACCCTTTTGCTAAAGTTTTTGTTCCTGGTGAACTGTTTTTATTTACAAATCACACATTTTAAAACCTAACAAATTAAAAATAAATAGTACTAGTAAGTTTTTATGGAAAGTAATTTTGTAAAAAGACATATTTTATTAAAAAGAATTTTGTGAAGGGGCCTGTTTTATTAAATTTATTTTTATGAAGGGGCCCTAAATAGGCCCCAAATTTTGCCTATCCACCCCTGTTATCCATTTCATCTAACTCAATGCGTCATAACATCAAAAAATTCATTTTAGTTGTGCATTAATTCTTAAAAATTATTACATGTTCTTTAACACATTACTTAAATTTTTATGTTATTTACTTAAATTTTGCTCTTCTAATTGTTAAATTCATGAATATTTTTTTTCATTTATTATCAATTCACAACCTTGAAAAAAGTTTAATTTGGTTTGATCTAAATATTTTTACATAAAGTAATGATGTTACCTGGTGTAAAGAATAAAACGACTGATTGTACTTTGGCAAAAAAAAAAAAAAAAAAAAAAAAAAAAAGATAAATGCTGATAATAGCTTTTTTTTTTTTTTTTTTAATTGCTATCTAAAAGTGTTTCTTGAAAATGACTATTAAAGTATTAACGATAAAATTTTGTGTTTTATGTAACATAATCTTATCATTAGGGGCTCCTAGCTTCCGCCTCATAATAAATGTTTATATAGTAACCACTTCACAGTAAATGCTTTTGTCTTTAGATGCACAACTTCCTTGTTGATAAGTGTATATTTCTGTCCAAGTAAAAGTGAATCAGTTTTATTTATTAAACAAGTAAAGATAAAAAATTAAAAATTTTAAGTAATTTCTCCTGCTCATCACTTTGACACTGTATCGTTTTAAATAATATGATGAATATGAAAATATGACCCTTAGCCAGACGACAATGTTTCGAGGATTTTTGCCATAAATACATGTGATTCATTTTAACTGTGCATTAGTTCTTAAAAAATATATTATGTTTAACACTTTACATAAATTTTTAAGTTATTTACTTAAATTTTACTCTTCTACTTGTTACATTCATGAAGTTTTGCATTTAATATCAGTTACAACCTTGTAAAAGATTGTTTAATTTGTTTTGATCTACATATTTTTACATAAATAAAATAATGGTGAATTTTATTTACTGTCTTGTTACTTGGTGTAAAGAATAAAACGACTGACTTCTGATAGTTAAATGGTACCTAGTACTTTTAGATACTTTTAGATTGTTATTTAAAAAAAAAAAAGCTATTCAGGCATTTTGTCTTATTTTACCAAGGTACAAAATTATAAATAAATTTATCAATATTTACAAAAATGCATATTATTTCACTTACTTGAAAGCTATTTTCAATATTGACACAATAAATTTAATTATTCTAGGGTAAATATTCTATTTAGAATTATATTGTATTAATAATGATACCTAGTTACTTATTAATACAATATCATTCTAAATAGAATATTTATCCTAAAATAATTAAATTTATTGTGTCAATATTGAAAATAGCTTTCAAGTAAGTGAAATAATATGCATTGTAAATATTGATAAATTTATTTGTAATTCCGTACCTTGGTAAAATAAGACAAAATGCCTGAATAGCTTTTTTTTTTTTTTTTTTTTTTTTTAATTTGCTATCTAAAAGTGTTTCTTGCAAATGACTATTAAAGTATTAACAGTAACAATGAAATTTTGTTTTTTTATGTAACATAATCTTATCATTAGAAGCTCCTAGCTTCTGCCTCATAATAAATGTTTATATAGTAACCACTTCAAGTAAATTCTAAATAGAATATTTACCCTAGAATAATCAAGTTTATTGTGTCAATATGAAAACAGCTTTCAAGTAAGTGAAATATATGCATTTGTAAACATTGATGAATTCATTTGTAATTTTGTACCGTGGTAAAAGAAGACAAAATGCCGCAATAGCTTTTTTTTATGTTGCTATCTAGAAGTATTTCTCGCAAATGTCTTTAGATGCACAACTTCCCTTGTTGATAAGTATATACTTGTGTCCTAGTAAAAGTGAATCAGTTTTATTTATTAAAAAAGCAGTATGATTTTGTGACTCTTAGCCAGATGGCAATGTTTCGAGGATTTTTGCCATATCAACAGGTGATTTGCTTTAACTGTGAATTAATTCTTATAAAATTATTTTATGTCCTTAACACATTACATAAATTTTTAAGTTATATACTTAAATTTTGCTCTTTTACTTGTTAAATTCATGATTTTTGCATTTAATATCAGTTCACAACCTTGTAAAAGATTATTTAATTTGTTTTGTTTTGGTCTACATATTTTTAGATAAATAAACCAATGTTGAATTTTATTTACTGTCTTGTTACTTTGTGTAAAGATTAAACTACTGCTTTTTGATAGTCAATTTATAGTAATTATTAATAGAATATTTATCCTAGATTAATCAGGTTTTTACTGTGTCGGTAGTGAAAATGTGACAAGTAAGCTAAGTAATAAAACGACTGACTTTTGATAGTTAAATGATACCTAGTACTTATTAATACAATATTTACCCTAGAATAATCAAGTTTATTGTGTCTATATGAAAACAGCTTTCAAGTAAGTGAAATATATGCATTTGTAAACATTGATGAATTCATTTGTAATTTTGTACCTTGGTAAAAGAAGACAAAATGCCGCAATAGCTTTTTTGTGTTGTTGTTGCTATCTAAAAGTGTTTCTCGCAAGTTACTATTAAAACATTAATGATGAAATTTTGTGTCTTATGCAACATAACCTTATCCGATAGGAAAAGTTTCAGCTTGATCCAGCTAGTAGAAGCTGAGATATCAAATCAATAGGTATGTATAGTTGTAAATCTGTGGTACAATTAAAAAAAATTATAATGTATAAAAACAGTTTATATGTGCAATGTTATCGCAAAAAATTTTGGTATGGAGGGGGGCCCCGAAATTGAAGTCTGCCCCGGGCCCCAAATGAGCTTAGTCGGGCCCTGACTAAGGGGATGGAAATAGGGAGGATTTTTGTGAACACAGAAAAAAAACCCATAACTTTTTAATTATAATACATATCGAATCAGTTCAAAGTTATTATTACTTCTAGGAAAAGGGCCAAAAATTTATGTATAACAGATTTTTGATATAATTAAAAGTGGGCTCAAGGGGCGCAAAAAATAGAGTTTTAAGAAGAAAAATTCATAACTTTGTCAATTCGCAACATATCTAATCCACTGATCTTTGAACGGACCAGCCTACTCAAGACAATGATATTCATAGGGGCTGGGTCAAAACCGGGACTGAAAGTTTTGGACCGTGAAGACTAGGAAGAATGAAACCAGTCCCGACTCGGTACGGATAAAATAAGCTAGGCCTGTCCCGACTGCTGTGCATGACAATAGCCCGAGCTTTTCCCGTTCCGTGCAGATCTCTCTGGACACACGAATCATTCTACTTGCAGTCTCTTTGTCCTGATCAGGCAGTGTTGTTCATCTTTAATGGCTTTATAAGGAAACTGACAGACATCTAGCAGGAGAAAAAAGTTTCCTTCAACTTCGATCTAATATTCTTATCTCTTTTTCATTGTTATATATCCCTTCCTATTGTTGAAAACCACAAGTATGATTGGAACAGAAAGGTCAGGTGACATTTTTATTGCTTTACCTTGAGAGGGAGCATTTTTCTTTTAAAAAACTGAACCTGGCACCGTCTACCATGAAATAGGGGAAGGGGGCGATACAGCCGGAAGGATCAGGGAGTTGTATTCATATCCCAAGGTACATATTAGGTTATCCTACAGAAAATGACAATGGTCGAAATCATATGGTCGAAGTCATCGAGATCTATTCCACACGTGCATTATAAATTGCTCTATAAAAGGAAAGAAAAAATACTTTCCGCTTTTCTGGAGAGAAAAGCATGGGAGGGGGAGTCGAAAACTTTTACTTGAACCATTACAGATCTGACAGAAGTTACTGTTATAAACATGTAGATGGTGATAATTGTGTAATTTTCCATTATTCAATATTTCGCACCCATGATAGCACATAAATAATAATAATAGAAAAAGTGAAGAAGAAGAAGAGAAAATTAAAACGCAAAATTGGGCCATAATCGATAAACAATACAAAAAAACAGGAACGGTAAAAGATAAGTCTTGCCCTGCTCCTGAAAAATTTGCTGGGGCATATGCCACCCCCCTCCTCTTGCGCCCGCCAGATTATGCCCATGCTTTCACCGGTTTTATTATAAGACTACTGTGTGTAATTAGTACAATAAAACCTGCTAATACGGAATAAAAAAAGACCGGACGCAATTACATCTAAAACAGGTTTTTGACGAATCTGGTATAATTGTGTGGTATTCTTACAGTAAACTACCCATAAATCGAATTCTTTTGTAAGCCCAAATAAAATAATTATAATTTCTTTATGTTGCATTGTCAATAGGAAAGCTTCTATATTGATTATATACCCTTAATGATATATGTTCGTAGAAATTCAAGGATATTTCTGTAAATTTACGAAGAGACAACTACACATACATACAGACAAACGAACCAAAAACGGCTCGCAAAAAAGTTAGTTTCTCTACGGCCTCACATTTGCATAAGAAAGTAAATATCCCACATTATTGACCTAACCTTTGAAAAGCGGTGGTATGTTATTTATACCACTTAATTTTAATCCTGATATTCGAAAATAGTACCAGAATTTTTAAATAAAATTTTGCTTTTATAATGTGCTGAAAAATAAAGGCAATTATTTATTTTCAAATAAAGTTGTTCGTACAGTCGGGAAAACAAACAAACAAAAAAAAATGTATTCCCATACTAACTCTGTCACAGGTCATCGAATAAAAATTTAATTGCTATCAATCGAATAGTAAGCAATTGCTTCATCAATTTCAGAACTTTAAACATAGAAATTAATGATTATCAATAAAATTTGCTAAAGCCATGCAATTTTATACAACACGGAAGACGCATATATCACTAATAGGTACTTTAGCTAATTTTGAAAATGTATGTGAAAATAAAATTGAATTAATTTCTTCTCAGCTGTGCACAAGAAGTTAAAAAAATTGTCTCCCTCTTCAAAGAAAACCTTCCCCCACCCCCAAGAAAATTTCGAAATGGCGCCACTGGTTTGAAGTTTAGATTTCCTAATCCTAATGTTAAATTCATTAGCAACCGTTGCAAACAACGCGTTACACTACCCACTTATTCCTGATACTTTTTTGGTTTTAGAGATATCATTTGATTTTAGAAAAAAGATATTTATGTTTACTATTTCAGAAAAAAAAAAAAAAATTGAGGTAATTTCACGAATTTGCCAGAAATTTGCTTTTCACTCAGATTCGTTTCCTGTTTTAATTGTATTTTAGAATCTTTCGGGATGGGTTTCCGTTTCTGCGCATGTGCGAGGAAACTTCGAAATTTTCAACACTGATGTATATTATTTTGCGTTTTAAAAGAAAAGAGAGCGGGTAAACATTTTTAATTATTTAGGTTTCCTCCTGGTATTATTGGTCAGAATTGAGATTGTAACACATCTAAATACACATTGGCAATCACTATAAATAGGATGACTTTAGTTTAGGAAACATTTACCCTTTAGGAAAGGTTTTCGTTTAAAATTATACAAATTGCTTTTCTAACTTACCTCTATTATTATGAAATATCTTGCATCCGTGACAGCGCAAATAATCAAAACAGTAGCATCGTAAAATGTATGACGCGCGCCCGCTAAAAGTTTAATAACAAGCAGGAAGCAGGAATTCTGCTTTTTCATAATTTAGTGTCGCCCCCCGATGAGGGAAAAAAAGTTATTATTATTACGAGGTGGAACCCGTCGAATTTCGACAAAAGGAGGAACTGCTTTATAATAAACCTATATAATTAGTTACAATAAAAAATGTATCTTATATTAGTTAGTCTAACTCTCAAACAAATATTATTTTAACATAAAGGTCACTGTTCTTCTATAAAGACGCTCTAAATTTTCGTAGAACTTTACGTATTATCAGCGTGTGATTTCAATTGCGTTATTTTCAAAAGTGAAGCATTTCCACTTGGGAAGAATTTCAAAGCCGGTGCAGTAAAAATGATGCACTTATACAAAACTTATTTCAGTTTTAAGACTTAAAATACATGATTTTATTTTATATAAAAGGGCGTCATTTGCATACGCTGAAGAATTCTACATTTACGACTCAGTCTTAAAGAACGTCTATAGAAAAATATACATATGACATCATTATCGCGGAATAATACACAAACCCAACAAAAAGCAATGTGGTAAACTCGACAAAAAAAAAAAAATAATAATAATAATAATCTGCTATCTAATGATTTATATGCCTTCATTTGTTTCTAACATTAATATGGATACTTAAAATTAAATATGGTTTATAATAGCTCCATATTTTATCAAAAATCATTCACTTATATTTTTTCAAAATAGCAAATATTTTAACTACATTTTTTTTTTCAGTTATGTGAAAATGGCAACAAAAAGATATAGTAATCTACTATTTTCCAACTATTTTCCGTCGACCGAAATGGAGTACTTCAGTTGCCACCATTACAGAAATCGCATTTAAAACTACAAAAAAATTAATATCTCAAAAATAAATTGATATGCAGTTTTCAAACAAATTGCAGTTAAAAGTACCTTTTTTCCTTATACGAAGCTGTAAAAATTAAAAATGTGCGACGCTCAGAAGTTAAAAAAATTGCAGTATAGAGATTATCAGTATTTAATCGTAAAATAATACGTCCGATTCGTTTTACGGCTGGCTTATGTAACGTAACGTTATTTTTTTAGTGACGAAATTTTAATAGTTGCCTGAAAGAAATAGCTTAACGGAGGCTAAAAAGAAAAAAAGTCATGCTAATAAACAATCATAAACTTCATCTCTTTCTGACATTGAGCATTTTTCACTTCATCACACGGCGTGAATGAATTACGATGAAAAAAAAAAAAAAACCTTCGCACTTGAAATATAACATGTGCTGTGTACCTTAGCCGTTATAACGTAACAAATCAAGTTTTTCAATTTTTGTTATTTTTAAACTTGTCAAAACGGAGGTAAACGACACATTCTGCTTCATCTCAACTTTTTTTCCAGTTTTCACTGACATTCCAAAAGAAAAATGCCTGGGTAAATATATTTTTCAAAAGAGTAATCGTGCAGCGTATAATTTAGGAAAGAAAATAGTAAAATGTAAGAAAACTTGTTTTTACTCGAGAATATTATTTTAGAATTTATTATGAGTAAGTTTTAAAAATTCCCTAATCTTAAACGATGCATATAAATCTTTTATGAATGGCGATAATAATTTGACTTTGTGTAAATATTATAATCGAAAAATATTTTAAGAAGGCCCGGTGACCTTTGAGCAATCTTTTTAATTTAAATATTTTACAATACTCTTTCGGCGTCTAGATTGTAAAACAAAATATTTCCATGAAAAATGTTAACATTATATTGACGGTAGCAAGGATCTCAATAAATTTCGCTTTTACTGCATTTTTTCTTTCTTTTTTCTTTCTTAACATCGCATCACTTTCAATTTTTACACCTTCGAATAGGCAAAGAAAAAAAAAAAAAAAAAAAAAAAAAAAAAAAAAAAAAAAATATGTAGCTTCAAATGCAATTTGTTTGAAAAATGTTTCTCAATTTACCAATTTTTTATGCTTTTTTAAAATACTTTTCAAGCACGATTTTTTTTTCTGTATATATTGTATCTCTATAGCGTACAGCCCGATTACGGAAAATTAATCCTTTTCCTTCTATCTATAATAATAAAGAAAGAAGTTTGTGTGTGAGTGAGTGAGTGTGTCGACGGTGTTCTGAAGAGACCACAGCACGTAGAGCTACAAAATTTGGGGAAAAAATACGTCTGTATATGAAGTTTTGCACCTCGAAGCCCGATTTTCGATTTTTTGATTAGAATTTTTTTTATTTAATTTTTTATGCGATTTTTAGCGTTTTTTTTATGTTTCGAGGCGATTTTTCCATATAAGTGAGAAGAATATGGTTTCTTGCTTTTAACCCAATGTAGTAAATTTTGTTCTCTTTTCAAAAAAGTTTATTCGGAATTCGTGCAGCGATTTTTGAATTTTTAGCGAATTTTTTATGTAATTATTGAACAGCATTTAATGCATTTAATAAGGAGGTTACCGTAGAGGGACACAATTCTGTCGCCAAACGCCGCCAAGTTTATCGCCAACTTGGCGGTACATCGCCAAATTTGGCGACCAAAATGTGTCGCCAAAAGTGACGCCAGCTTGGCGATATCTCTAATATTTCGCCAAATTCCCATAGACTTCCATTGTAAACCAATATGGATTACTTGCTTACAGAAAATGAACAAATTGAAATATTTTAATGCAACAAAAACTAATATTAACTTAAGGGATTATATTAATTATATTTAAGGGAATCCAAGTAAATTAAATTGTGAATAAAAGTAACATGATACAATGCTTAGATTATTGTATTTTATTGATATTTTCGACGAAAGGGTTGCCAGTGGTCATTTTGGTGAAAATTATAGTTGATAAATGAATTGAAATGGAGTTAGAAAATAATGTAAACAACTCGCAAATTAAAAGAAAATAACTGTTATTTGTTTAATTAAAAAAAAGAATCAAAAACCTTTTTAATGCGAGATAAAATTTATAAAATGAAAATATTTAATTTAAATATGAAAGGAATGTTTATAAAACTTAAAAAATAAATTAGTATGAAAGAAGCAATTGATACATTATTTGGCGATTTTTCGCTTCGCCAGGTTAATAAAAATTTGCCTGAAAAACTTGAAATAAAATTTAAGTAACAGTCTTTTAGTCCTTCTTTATTTTTTTATTCAATTTAATTATCACTTTTATGTAATTTTCCCATCGTATGTCTTACAGGAGAAAGGCTTTATTTGTGAGTTACATGCTAATTAATTATTACCTTGGTCGCCAAACAATGCAATTTTAAGCCACAAAGGCAGAAGCGTGAAATAAGCCAGGCGAAGGTCGCAATAATTTTTTTTTAAGTATAGGAGAACATTTCGGAGTAAATCTTTATATTCAAATGTAAATTATATAAAAAGGAGTTAAAATTATAACTATGCAGTCAAGTATTTAAATTTTAATGTAAAAATGTGCCATATACACACATATTTTATAATCTTCGATAATCAAGCCACCACCAAATGACATATTTACTATATTATTGAAAGTTTTGTTGGTACAGGTGTCATATACGCTCCATGGTACAAAATGGGCTCCAAAATGGCGTTATTTTGCCTGACATGGTAACTCGGCTATTGTTGTTTATTTATTAATAAGTTGTTTATTTACTTTTATTTTCTTTTTTACAGTTATATAAACTGTTTTGTTCTATAGACATTAATTAAACTTTTTATTATTTATTGCTATTTCCTTTTAAAATAATAGAAAATTATTTAAATATATATGTGTAACTGGTATTCAAAAACGATGTTTTCACCAATTTGGCGTAAAAAAAAAAAAAAAAATCGCGTTAAACCCGGTATGTATCAGTGCCTAATAGTTATTTACATTATTGTGATTACTTAGTATCAGGCAACAGATTGAAGAGTATTTGATATATTTTTGATATATGGGCTTTGGTGAGTTAGAGAAAATAGCCTTGGCGAGTGAAGTGAATTTTACGTATATTTACTGGCAAACTATTTATTTTTCATATACATATAAGCATTTTTTTTTCACTATTTATTTTATTTATTTATATAAAGAAGAGCTATTTATCTACCTTTAAATACGAACAGAAATAATTTGTGGTTCTACCTGATTATCCCGTAGACCAAAAAATAATATCGCCAAACTATAAGATTAAATGCCAATAATGGGTGATCGTAAATGTCAAACTCACTTGACATTAAACCCTTTACACATGTTTGTTACGTCATCAGGTGATTTTTAATTCGATATTTACGTTTCTTCGCGATCTGCTGCAATTTTTTGACATTCCATTTTTGACCTATAGTACTAAAGTAATTTCTACCTTCATTTCAATAAAGTTTATTCGGATTTCGTATAACAATTTTCGAATTTTTCGGGTATTTTGTATGTGATTTTTAGTGTATTTTAGCGATTTTCTACCAATTTTCCACATTAGTGAAAGACGTTGATAGAAGTTGAATCAACTTTCAATCTTCGAGCACAATATAATTTTTCTTTCTCTTTTCGAAATTTGTGCAGCGATTTAAAATTTTTTCGCAATATCTTATTGTGATTTTCAGAGGTTTTTCGCGATTCGTGCAGTTTTTTTATGTACCCGGGCAACGCCGAGCAAGTTAGCTAGTATAATAATAAAGAAAGAAGTTTGTGTGTGAGTGAGTGAGTGTGTCGACGGTGTTCTGAAGAGATCACTGCAAGTAGAGCTACAAAATTAGAGGAAAAGGTACGTCTATATATGAAGTTTTGCACCTCGAAGCCCGATTTTCAATTTTTTGATTAGATTTTTTTTATTTAATTTTTATGCGATTTTTAACACTTTTTTAAGTTTTGAGACGATTTTTCCATATAAGTGAGAAGAATATGGTTTCTTTCTTTTAACCCAATGCAGTACATTTTGTTCTCTTTTCAAAAAAGTTTACTCGGAATTCGTGCAGCGATTTTTGAATTTTTAGCGAAATTTTTATGCAATTATTGAACAGCATTTAATGTATTTCCCTTACTATAAGGAGGTTACCGTAGAGGGACACAGTTCTGTCGACAAATGCCGCCAACTTAGCGGTATATCGCCAAATTTGGCTACCAAAATGAGTCGCCAAAAGTGATGCCAACTTGGTGATATCTCTAATATTTCGCCAAATTCTCATGCACTTCCACTGTAAAACAATACGGTTTACTTGCTTACAGAAAATCAACAAATTGAGATATTTTAATGCAACAAAAACTAATATTAACTTAAGGGATTATATTAATTCGATTTTTCCACATTAGGGAAAAGAATACGGTTTCTTTCTTTTAACCCAATGTAGTAAATTTTGTTCTCTTTTCAAAAAAGTTTATCCGGAATTCGTACAGCGATTTTTGAATTTTTAGCGAATTTTTGTATGCGATTATTGAACAGCATGTAATGCATCTCTATACCTATAAGGGGGTTTACCGTAGGGGGGATCCAGTTCTGTCACCAAATAACGCCAAATTTGTCGCCAACTTGGCGATATATTGCCAAATTCAACGACCAAAATTAGTCGCCAAAAGTGACGCCAACTTGGCGATATTCTAATATTTCGCCAAATTTCCATAGACTTCCACTGTAAAACAATAGGGTTTACTTGCTTACAGAAAATCAACAAATTGAGATATTTTAATGCAACAAAAACTAATATTAACTTAAGGGATTATATTAATTCGATTTTTCCACATTAGGAAAAAGAATACGGTTTCTTTCTTTTAACCCAATATAGTAAATTTTCTTCTCTTTTCAAAAAAATTTATCCGGAATTCGTACAGCGATTTTTGAATTTTTAGCGAATTTTTGTATGCGATTATTGAACAGCATGTAATGCATCTCTATACCTATAAGAGGGGTTACCGTAGGGGGGATCCAGTTCTGTCACCAAATAACGCCAAATTTGTCGCCAACTTGGCGATATATTGCCAAATTCAACGACCAAAATTAGTCGCCAAAAGTGACGCCAACTTGGCGATATTCTAATATTTCGCCAAATTTCCATAGACTTCCACTGTAAAACAATAGGGTTTACTTGCTTACAGAAAATCAACAAATTGAGATATTTTAATGCAACAAAAACTAATATTAACTTAAGGGATTATATTAATTATATTTAAGAGAGACCAAGTAAATTAATTACGAATAAAAGTAACATGATCTAATGCTTAGCATGATTTCCAAACCATAAATTTTAAGCGAGCCTACAGGGTCAAAGGAATTTGACTTGAAACTTTTATCCAATTACAGTAAATTTTGACTTTCGTGATTTTTGAACTTTTTGTAATTTTTAATGCGATTTTTACGTTTCTTCGCGATCTGCTGCAATTTTTTGATATTCCATTTTTGACCTAAAGTACATTCTGCCCTCATTTCAATAAAGTTTATTCGGATTTCGTATAGCAATTTTCGAATTTTTCGGGAATTTTGTATGTGATTTTTAGTGTATTTTAGAGATTAGCTACTATTTTTCCACATTAGTGAAAGGAATCAACTTGCAATCTTCGAACACAATACATAATTTTTTTTTTCTCTTTTCAAAATTTGAGAAGCGATTTAAAATTTTTTCGCGATAACTTATTGTGATTTTCAGATCTTTTTCGTAATTTCTGCTGTTTTTTGACGTACCCGGGCAACGCCAGGCAAGTTCGCTAGTTTTAAATAATATAAATAGGTCAATATCTGTATTCTTCAAATATTCCAAAACGATACTAAAACTTTATCAATAAATAAAATAAATGTGAGCGGATCTTGTGAAATGACGAAGTTATGAATTTTTTTCTTCTTAAAACCCTATTTTTTTCGCCCCTCGAGGCCATTTTTAATGATATCAAGTATCTGTCATGCATAAATTTTCGGTCCTTTTCCTAGAAGTAATAATAACATTCATTCGATCATAATTAAGAAGTTATGGGTTTTTTTTTTCTGTTTTCATTAAAACCCTTCCAATTTCCACCCTCTTCCTTCGATTTTTCCCATTAAAACTTGACCGAGATTTTCTGCCTCTTGATTTTAGGTAGTTTGGAAGAGATTTGTACAGAAGTATGGAAGATATCGTGTCTATAAAAAAGTGATGCAGATAAAGTTTTGAACTGGGCGGTGGTATTGGGTTCTAGGGGGTGATGATTGGCGTAGATCGCCAAAAAAATTTCAGAAATTCTAAAATAGGAAGAATGTAATAGATCGTATTTCTTATAAATCTACCCAACATAAATTTAACTGATATGTGATCGAAATAACTTCCATACATAGTGCTTAAATATTGAAATAATAATAATTTTAAAAAGATGCTATGAAAAGCAAAATTTTTTATGATATCTTGATATTAATAACAAACCCTGGTTAATAAACCCTGGCATGTAATTAATACGAAAGTACCATTTTCAATAAATTTTAATATTTTATGTGAATACATCTATACTAACATTATTAACAGCGACATTTGTGCTTTGTTTGTAGGAGGTAATATCTGGAACTACCGACCTGATTGGTGGCAAAATGAGGGTAACCATCCCTGTTCCACCATAGGCTATATTTTATATTGGTACAAAAAACAAACAAACAAACAAAAAAAAAAACAAGGGGTCTAAAGCAAAAAAATTCTAAAATTGTGATTTAGTATATCGGTAAGTCTAGAAACTTCAAAGTTAGTGCGGTAGTTACTTCTGAGATCTAAATACTTGCTCTGAACTGTTTCAAAAACGTTCGAAATTTAAAATGCTAAAATGAGTTCAAAACGCTTTAAAAACGTTCTAAATTAAGATTTATTCGGGATGGTTAGGGTTAGAAACTTCAAATTTGAAATGGCTATTAATTTTTCGACGTAAATGCTCACACAAGCCAGTTTTTTTTATTATTATTATTATTAATCAAAATTTAAAAGGATGCACGAGGAAAAAAAACATTCAAAACTTGCGTTTTCTGTGATACTGTTAACCTTTTCAGGGGCAGAAGAATTCTGTTCGTAAAATGATGAAATAATTGAATGGCATCAGAATATTCGAACGAATTTCTTGGAAAATAAAAACCCGCTATTTTGCACTTTCATTACAAAAGCAAAATTTTATTAAAATATTCTTGGCGCCATTTGTCAGTTTTTGGTATTAAAATTAGGTGGCTAGGTTGTCTAGCCACCGTCCTTGAATGGGTTAAAGCTATAAACTTGAAATTTAGCATAGTGGTTACTTAAAAGATGTAAATGCTCGCTAAGAACAGTTTAAAAAAAAAAAATCAAAATTTAAAAGAGGGAAGGGATCAGAAAACTTTTTTAAAACGTTTTAAATTACAATTTATTTGGGATTGTAAAGTCTAGAAATTTGAAATGTATAATAAAACAAGATATCTTCTCCCCATAAGCAATCCAAATATCTCATTTAATTTAAATGCTACACAACGAATTGCTTTGCCGCAGCTAGTAATTCATATTTTCCATATAAGTGTGCTTTCGGTGGTGTTAGTGGATAGATTAAAAATATATTACCAAAATGAAAAAAAAAATCCATTAAAGTTTTCAAATTAATAATGATTTTTACCTATGTTCTTACACCGGGCAATATGTTTTGTAACCAGAGAAGCCCGCGTTATATCCCGCAGTCTTGTTAAAGGAATTTATGCAAGAAAATGATTTTATCAAGACCTTGATAAAATTGATACCTTGATAACTTCCCGGCTAACGGGAAAATGACTTAAAATTAATTATTTTATAATCAAATTGAAAATATCACAAAATTTTCATAATGATCAAAGGATATCATAATAATTCCCGAAATTTTAAAATTTAAATCAGTTTCCGAGATATCATTGTTATTATTACTATTATTACTATTATATGACCAGTTTTATAATAGGGAGAACTAAATTACTTCATTGTTATTGATAAAAAGTGAAAAAGAAATAACAAACATTAGTACTACTTAGTTATTCCGTCGACCAATTTCGCCAAATTATACAAATTGAGATAATTTTTATTTTAAATAATGAAAGAACAAATAAATTAGTATAACATTAATAAATATACAAATAAAACGTCGCAATAAAAATCACTTGATGACGTAAACACGTGTAACTTCTTAATCCAAGTGAATGTGACATTTATGATCAACCATTATTGGCATTTAATCTTATAGTTTGACGATAGATGTTTGATCGACGGGATAACTAAGTAGTACCCAAACATTATTATATTTGTATTAATATAATTTTCTCATTAAAATTAAAAAGTGAAAATATTTTTATTTAATATGGTGAAAAGGTATCTCGATAATTTACATTTTTCAAAAAGATTCGCAGACATAAAACTTTTTTTAAAAAACATATTTAAGCTTTGGAATTGGAAATTAGTTTATTCTATAGTTTGTTTATTAAAAATACAAAATCGCACATGTTAGAAATTGATACCAAGAAGGGTCATTCCATGTCAGTTCAGGCAGGCATGTAACCCACCATCACAGATTTTGATGAAACTGCGTGTGTTTGTTCCCTTTATTAAGATATGATTCCCAGTATTTTTTTTTTACTCCTTGGTCAAATAGTTTCTGAGAAAAAAATTGTCAAAATTTTGAAAAACTGCCGTCAGTTGGTACTCTTGACAGCTCGGTTTTCAAATGTAGCATGTCATATGTATAATCATATTTCAATATCTGCTCTACAAATCATCTTCAAATAATTTATGCATAATATTTAGGGTACGCAGTTTATGAAAAAAATATATTGTTACGCTTATAACATTTTAAGTGTGTCTAAAAAAATATTTAAACTTTGAAGTCGTGAATTTTTTATGAAAAATAATGCATTAAGAAAAAAAAGCATTATCAACAAAAGGCGGTATTTTTATTAAATTTATGTCCTTTACCTGATTCTGAAATAAAAATAGTGGGATTTTGGGTGTTTTTGGTAGTATTTCCTATTTAAAAAAAAATTGAGGTGCATTTCAAATCAAATCAAGCAGAGTCATTCCATGTCAGTTCCCCTAAGCCATTTAATCACTGTCACAAACTTCAATGAAATTGGATTTGTTTATAGCTTATTTTAAGACGTAATTACCTTTAATTTTCTTGATCCTACGTAAAATATTTTTTAAGATAAAAAATATCAAAATTTTGAAAAATTGTTTTAAATTTTTTTAATGAGAGTTCGATATTCAAAGACTGCATTAAAAAAAAAAAAAAAAAAAAAAAAAAAAAGTCATTTCAATATAAAATCACTAAATAGGTTTCAAATAATGTATATGTGACAAATAATGTAGGCAGATTATTATTTCTTGTTGTTTGTCATGTTTAAATGCTAAGAGTGTGTTTAATCTTGTGAGTTCTTAAAATCAAGAGTTTTGTGAAAAATAATGTGTTAATCAAAAATTTATTATTAACCGAAGCCAGGCTGTTATTACTTTTTTTAATTGTACGTAAAAATATCTTTTCAATAGTTATAAAATAAAAATAGTTAAAATATGAGCAATTTTACCAAAATTTTCATAAAATGTGAATGTTTAATGATAAATATTGAAGCTTTTCATGCTAAGATGTACTATAATGACTACGATATCGTGTTTTGCTACTCTTGCTTAAATATAATACTTACAATAATAAAATAACAAATATTATTTACAGCAATAAAAATTAAATTAAATAGTACCAGTTCCTTTACCAACACTACATTGCTCAATAGCCGACTTAAAATCAACAGCCCACTCTTATTGAAAAATACTTTCAACTGTTCAAATAATAAATAAACTACATTTAAAAATCTTAATATCAACTTATTATCTTAAGACGATAATAATAACTAAACAACATAATGAATTTATAAATCAGCTTTTAATTGAAAATTCATGAAATGGTCCCTTTAAACGTTTTTGTTCATCGAGTCAATCAAAACAAATTATATATATAAAAAAAAAAATAGTGAACCTAATATGCTGACTGCAATGACACTTCTGACAAAACTAATTAATTTATTACCATCTGAAATCAAACCCGAAATATCAAAAAGAAAAAAAAAATCATCTGTAGTGTGAATGTGACATACTCAGTGGTTGTTGAGATAGGAATGTCTTTGTGACATTTTCACCTGTACTTCAATAAAATATAAACATGTAAGCTTTTTCCATTCATCCAAATTAAGTAAAACAATTATAAAATTTTGTTGGCATTACACCAGATGTTAAATTTTTCGTTACATACCATTAGATAAGTTCTTTACTTTTAGACATTATTGACATAATATCATAAAATGTACTATATGTATTTTCTATAAGTGTATAAACAATATATATATATGCTTTATTAAACATAAAAGAATAATTTTTAAATAATTTGTTTGAGAACAGGGATATATATACACACATATATATGTTGAAAATCCATCTTTCAGCGATATTGTGATGAAATAAATCAAATTACCGTAATTTCCGGCCTGCGGATCAAACAATCGCATTTCGACCCAGAAATTTTTAAAAATAAAATGTAACTTTTTAGATCACAGTAAATATTGGTCTTCAAATACTGAATAAAATTTCTGGGTCCAAACTGAATTGTTTGATCTGCGGGATATACACCCGAAATTACGGTACATATCATTAGAAACTGAATAAAGTTACAAAAGTGCAACTCATTAAGTTTTAAATAATTTTTTAGATATAGTTATTTGAAAGATATAAATATAATGGATTATGCATTTTTTGCATATATTTAAAGCACAATACGTCAAAATTTTCTTCAAAAGAGTGAAATTTGGTATTTTTTCAATATTAGCAACTCAATGCTAAATTTTAAATATTAACAGCCAAATAAGAGTTTAAAGATTAGGACTGTCATTTTGAAAATTTCTATTGGGCTGTGAGGAGCTAGTGATTTTTCTCTTTTTTGGAAAGGGATAATTGCTGTTCGCCCTAGAAGTTTTACTAAAAAACAATATTGTTTATTTTTTTCCTTAAGAAACGAACATAAAAGATAATTTGAAAAATAAAATAAATGTATAAATAAAAATATTTTCAGGGATGTTATATTGGATAGATTTTACATCTGAAAATATTGATAATTTTAAATATGATTTAAATACTACTAAAACCAACCAAAATCCCACTATTTTTTATTTCAGATCCAGTTATAATGTAGTATTACGTACAATTTAAAATTAAAAAATTAGTCATAGAAACTCCGCCTCTGATTGATAAAGATTTCTTAATAATTTCATTATTTTTTGTAAAATATTTTTGATTTCAAATATTATACAATTTTTTAGACACATTTAAATATTTTTTAACATTACAGCAATATTTTTTTAATAATCTACATACTTTATTTACCTTGCTTAAATTATTTGAAGATGATTTCTTTATTAGTTATTGAAATATGATTTTATATATAAAATGAGGCCTTTGAAAATTGAACAATCATTAATGGCAATTCGTGGCATTTTTCCAAAACTTTGACAATTGTTTCTCATATTTTCACTATTTTTATTTTATAACCATTTAAAAGATATTTTTACGTACAATTAAAAAAAGCAATAACACCCTACCTTCGGTTAGTAATAAATTTTTGATTAACACATTATTTTTGACAAAATTCTTGATTTTAAAAATTCACAAGATAAAAGTCACTCTTAGTGTTTAAACATGATAAAAATCGAGAAATAATAATCTGCCTACATTATTTGTCACATATGCATTATTTGAAACCTATTTAGTGATTTTATATTGAAATGACTTTTTTTTTTTTTTTAAATGCAGTCTTTGAATTTCGAACTGTCATTAAAAAAAATTAAAAGAATTTTTCAAAATTTTGATATTTTTTATCTTAAAAAATATTTTACGTAGGATCAAGAAAATTAAAGGTGATTACGTCTTAAAATAAGCTATAAACAGTCCCAATTTCATTGAAATTTGTGACAATGATTAAATGGCTTAGGGGAACTGACATGGGATGACTCTGCTTGATTTGATTTGAAATGCACCTGAAAAAATTTTTAAATAGGAAATACTACCAATAACACCCAAAATCCCACTATTTTAATTTCAGAATCAGGTAAAGGACACCTTTAAGTATATCTCCCACAAAAAATAAATTTAATAAAAATACCGCCTTTTGTTGATAATGCTTTTTTTCTTAATGCATTATTTTTCATAAAAAATTCACGACTTCAAAGTTTAAATATTTTTTTAGACACACTTAAAATGTTATAAGCGTAACAATATATTTTTTTCATAAACTGCGTACCCTAAATATTATGCATAAATTATTTGAAGATGATTTGTAGAGTAGATATTGAAATATGATTATATATATGACATGTTACATTTGAAAACCGAGCTGTCAAGAATGCCAACTGACGGCAGTTTTTCAAAATTTTGACAATTTTTTTCTCAGAAACTATTTCACCAAGGAGCAAAAAAAATGACTGGTGATCATATCTTAATAGTAAGAACAAACACACGCAGTTTCATTAAAATCTGTGATAGTGGGTTACATATTGATATTTTACTGCCTGATTTGATGTGGAATGCCCCAGAAGTCATTCCATCGTAGCTTTTTTCGTTTATCAGAGGTTCATCAAAACCAAATTTAAGCTCTTTGCATTTAATAAGACAATTACTACTGCCCCCTACTTACAAAAAATGAATTAAAAAATTAACACAAATTTTCAGTTAATTATTTCTTAGAAGGGAGTTAATTTTTTTCTTGAGAGAGCTAACAGTGAAATGGTTAATCAAAAATATTTTTTTAATTATTTACTTTAATTCATAAGTCTGAAATATTTTTGAATAAGTTCATCAAAATGAAATTTGAATTTTATTCCAACATTTTTATTCCATCTTACATTCTTATTTAAAATTCCATACTTAATAAAATTAATATAATAAATCTTTTCTAAATGCACACTAAAGTTGCTTCTATCTTCAAACAACTGAAACATCTTCAATTTAATTACAACACACCGGGTTTCCTGACATAGCTACTTTCATACATAAAAGAAAAGCAAAAATATTTAATTTTCTTGTTTAATTAAAACATTGGAGAATACGTATATTATTTAGTATCTAACCTCTGTGTTATTCAGTAGAAAAGTATATTATTTTTTAGAATAGTTAATGTTTTTTATTCCCTTACTAATGAACGAAATGCTTAAAAAAATTATTGGATAGGGTTAGGTTTTTCCGAGTTATTCTATCTTCACGGCCTAAATAAACGTTCGTAGAAAGCAAATCTGGATAATTTGTGTTCTCTAGACCCATTCTAATGGCTTGTGAGGCGACGGTGAAAATTCTAAGAAGATACTTAATGATGTCCAATTCAACGTTTTGTTATTTTCAAGGTTAGCAGGTTAAGATTTAAGTAAATGACAGCTGTGTAGGAAGTTGTTTTAGTAGTTGCCATACGATATATTAAGAGGTCTGTTCATTAAAGACTGAATTGTACATAACACTAATTAAGGAATTAAGATCGTTATTAGGTAAATAAAATCCTTTGAAGAATTGCTTCTGTTAATGCCCTTTGAAATTGCAATTTAAATGTGTATTCTAACTTGCCTTTCAACTTTTTACGCAGTTAACAGAAAAGTCTATACAGTGGGTGATCGGTTAACGAACTGTTCGGTTTATGAACAGATCGGTTAACGAACGCTTTAATGAGAGACTTTTATGTTCAGATAACGAACACATGTTCGGTTAACGGACACCTCACAAAACAAGAATAATTTTTATATTTTGTGTCTCTTTATAAAGAAATATTTTTAATTGCAAATTAGTTATTTTAATTGAAATTTAGTTCACAAATTATTAACAGTTTCTAGACTCCACTTGAACTTTATCGGGCCCTGCATTAAACACGATCTTTTAGCTAACTGATGAGGTTTTAAAAGGTCAAAGTGACAAATTGATATAATTTAATGCCGTAGTCAATGAAGTGATCCTAAAAGTTTTTACAAAGGACATGTCATTTATTTATTTTTTTTTTTAATACGACACGACACAGAAAAAGCGATCGAAATAGGACCTGTCCATATTAAATAAGTACGTACATTAATTCTATTACAAAGAGATGATTTATATTATTTTTTATGCATTATTTAGCTTTTAAGAACGAATAAATTGAATTCCCATACAAATCAATACAAAATCTGTCATCGGTTAACGAAAAATTCGGTTAGCAAACACTGTTTTGTAACAGATTAAGTTCGTTAACCGACCACCACTGTACTCAAAAAGAAAATCTTTCTACGTGAACTTCTAAATTTCCTCCAAAAATTTAATATCATGAAAACCTGTTTAAGGGGACCGCGGACCCTTATTTGTGCAAAAATCGAAAATTATTTTTGTGAAAATTATTATTCTTCAGTTTGTCGTGAGCCATTTGCGAAAACCGCATGCAGATGCGATTATTTTTCCCGAAGTTAGAAAGCTTTTGAATTTTGTACACAAACAATTTTTCGGCCCTTTAATATACTTTAAATCTGTTTTTCTCAAAAGTAATTTTTTAACGTTTTTTGATTTTTGAAATGCTACATACGTCTTAATTTTTGATCAAAACATATGAAATTGATAAGGAAGAATCCTGATATTGCTTACAATGAAATTGCATATGAGTTTTAAATTTCGACTTCATTAAGATTATTAAATTTGATTTTTAACTTATTAAAAGGAAAAATTTTGATGAAAATCGATATGGAATCCAGAAAAAAAAATCTCTAAAAAAGTATCTCTTCAAGAGATTAAAAAATCGATACACAGATTTGTTTGAATTAGAGTTTTAAGTGATTAAAATGCAAAATCGAGGAAATATCTCAAAAAGTAAGATTCATGGAGCATTTTAAAATTTAGTTTTAAAAATCTTAAAATTATAAGATTGAAATTTTCTTTTAAGGTGTTCTATATACTTACGGTGAAATGGATATTTCCTCAAAATTTCATATCTCTATGATAAAAAAAAAAATAACGTCCAGTGTCTCCTTAAATGTTGCCACAACGTTGAAATTAGCTGCTAAATTAAAGCTGTAAGGACACAAATACATCTTTTAAAAAATTTATATGTTTCCACAAAAGATACTTTATAATCTATTGGCAAATTTTATGTATTTAATTATATTAATTGAATAAGGGTGGGATGTTTTACTTTGAAAAAACTAAAAATAACTAAAAAAAGTCCTTCTGGCCAGTGCCGGGAGGAAGAGGTAGCTTTCAAATTCCTTATTTTAAAAAAGCCAACTTATATTATTCAAACACACGAAGCTCAATTATTGGAAACCGAATATAGGAGATTCAATACTAATTTTTATCAATAGTAAATCATCATGAATGAGAATTTCGCGAAATTAGTCAGATTTATCGAAGCTGCTTTTATTTAAAGTAACTTATATTTGGCTGAGATGTTGATGTATACTATCTACATGCCTTCTTACATGGAAATAGGCGAATACATGTGTTATCGCGTGACAAATACAAGATCGTTTCAAAATGTTGGCCATACCAGAAATTCAAAGTGCTATAATTCAACCATTTTTTAAGATATAAACAAAAGAACAAATTTTCAGAAACAAAATCTGCTCCGGAATCTTTGTATCAAGGACAAACACATAAAAAAATCTTTTTCATTTTCCAATTTTTTAATACCTCATTTTAAATTTTAAATTTAATTTTTTTAAAATGGCAACCCTTTTGAAACAAGATAGCGAAAGAAGCTGGCCAACGAACTCGGTCGAGACATTGGTATGTACTATGTACAGACCAAGTAACATCCAAATCGGTTCATAAATACGCTTGTTATCGCGTGACAAAAATCAGGTCGTTTTAAAATGTCAGCCACAATAGAAATTCAAAATGCTATAACTCAGCCATTTTTTTAGATATAGACGAAACAAAAACTGTTCCGGAATCTTTGTATTAAGGTCAAACACATACGAAAAAAATCTTTTTCATTTTCCAATTTTTTGGTATCTCATTTTAAATTTTAAATTTTTTAAATTTTTTGAAATGGCCGCCATTTTGAAACAAGATGGCGGATGAAGCTGGCCAACGAACTCGGTCGAGACATTGGTATGTACTATGCACACACCACGGTACATCCAAATCGGTTCATAAATACGCCTGTTATCACGTGACAAATATCAGGACGTTTCAAAATGTCAGCCACGCTAGAAATTCAAAATGCTATAACTCAGCCATTTTTTAAGATATAGACGAAACAAAAACTGCTCCCGAATCTTTGTATCAAGGTCAAATACATAAAAAAATAATATTTTTTCAATTTTCAATTTTTTGGTACCACATTTCAAATTTAAATTTTTCTTAAAAATTTAAATGGCTGCCATTTTTAAACAAGATGGCAGATGAAGCTGGCCAACGAACTCGGTCGAGACATTGGTATGCACTATGTACAAACGAAGTTACATCCAAATCGGTTCATAAATACGCCTTTTATCGCGTGACAAAACTCAGGACGTTTCAAAATGTCAGCCACGCTAGAAATTCAAAATGCTATAACTCAGCCATTTTTTAAGATATAGACGAAACAAAAACTGCTCCCGAATCTTTGTATCAAGGTCAAATACATAAAAAAATAATATTTTTTCAATTTTCAATTTTTTGGTACCACATTTCAAATTTAAATTTTTCTTAAAAATTTAAATGGCTGCCATTTTTAAACAAGATGGCAGATGAAGCTGGCCAACGAACTCGGTCGAGACATTGGTATGCACTATGTACAAACGAAGTTACATCCAAATCGGTTCATAAATACGCCTTTTATCGCGTGACAAAACTCAGGACGTTTCAAAATGTCAGCCACGCTAGAAATTCAAAATGCTATAACTCAGCCATTTTTTAAGATATAGACGAAACAAAAACTGCTCCGGAATCTTTGTATAAAGGTCAAATACATAAGAAAAAAATATGTTTCCATTTTCAATTCTTTGGTACCAAATTTCAAATTTAAAATTTTAAAGAAAATTTTAAATGGCCGCCATTTTGAAACAAAATGGCGGATGAAGCTGGCCAACGAACTCGGTCGAGACATTGGTATGTACTATGTACATACCGAATTACATCCAAATCGGTTCATAAACTCGAGAGTTACAGTATGACAAAGGTCAGATATATATATATATATATATATATATATATGTCAACTTTTGAACGGAGGGTGGTTTCGGGGTCTGGGGGTCATGATCGATGAAAATATACCAAAATTTTTTGAAATCGCTTTCCTCCGAACGGCTGCAATAGGTAGCTTTTTGTAATGAAAGCTACCTAAAACTAAAAACTACTATATTTTTCCTCCTTTTAATATAGTATGGTAGTTATGATCAGAATGACCATAAGGGAGACGAAAAGAGACATTTCCCTTTCTTTGGATAGATAAGTTCATATACTTTCTCACCTGAATTTTTGAAAATTAAACAGAAATTGACATTTTATGGAATTTATTTTCTCTCCTCTCAACGCTGGAAAACATTAAGGGCCAATTCATAAAAATCGCCCTCTCTTGGGAAAAGTCAATTAGGCAATTTTGGTCGCAAAACACACTAATGACCGCTAATTTATAACCCTGTCCTTTTTCCCGTAAACAAAAATAAAAACTCTTTGTTACGAACGACAACAAAAATCCTTAAGTTAAAGAATATATCAATATAAATTAGTTTTTTTTTAATGAATATTAGCCTTAAGAAAATTATGAATTCTTTAATTTGTTTTAAGGGCAAACGGATTAATCTTTCATAATCGAGCTCCGCGCGATATAGATAAATTAAAAAAATATTTCATGCTTAAAAACTGTTTTTAAAACCATAGACAATCAGTAAACTGAGATGAACTTTGCAAAGCAATTCCATTTGAAAAAAAAAAAAAAAATCCTATTTGGTGATCTAAAAATTTAAATTGTACGATTACAAATATGTTGGATTTGTGTTTTTTCAATATTATTCTTTCATTTGTTTATAAAATAAGTATTCATTTCGTTAATTTGTCTTCACAATAATTTAGATTGGTGGTTTTTTTAATATGATTCTTTTATTTGTGTATAAAGGAAGTATTAATTTCGTTATGCAAAAATAGTCAGAAACAAATGCTGAAAAATGTTTGTTGCTTTATGTGCAAAATGTTTATTATTATTATGTATTGAAACCGGCACGTGATAAGATAAACTTTAAAAAAAATCATGTTTAAAAATTATTTTAGAAAATATAATACATCAGTCAATGAATACAGTTTTTAAACAAATTGCATTTGAAAGTAATTTTTTTCTCCCTATGCGACGAAAATTGAAAATTTACGATGGTCAGAAGATTAAAAAATTGCAGTAGCGAAAATTTCAAGACCGAAATTTTATCATGAAGTGTTGCCAGTCGCAAAATGACGCCAGCGTTACGCACAGATACGTTTGTTCTTTATAATTTAGATACTTAATCAGTAATATATAATAAAGATCAGTTATTAGGATGTGGCTATCAATTGAGGCTCTTATGATTAGATTTCCGGAATGAAAACAGCAATTTTCACCTTCTCAAAATTTGTATACGCACTTCTCATCCCCATATTCATCATTTTTAAAAGATTTGTATTTTGTTTGATCATTTAAAAATCATTTAAACTCAAAACTTGAAGTTACGATTGTCAGCAACATCTTTTATGTGAACAGACGCACTCTTTATATGAGATTCTAATCTCAATTCCGGAGAGTAAAAATTTCCGTAATTTATGTTTTTTAGACGCATTTGTGTTAAAATTTTTAGTTTTAACTGAGAAAATGGTCGTTTTCTTTTAAATACGACTTCATATTCACTTAAATAAGCATTTCGCCTAGTGACTGAAACTGAGTATTAGTACACATGCAAAAGGAAAAACAATATAGAAAATTTATGAGGAAAAATGCGTGTTTTCAAAAGCAGTATGTCATTTTCCGTTATTATGCCCTTAATATAATATTCTGCTCCTAATGGGATTTTGCGCCACTAAACCCTATACAACAATTTTTATCAACAATTTTGAATTTTTATCAGAAAATAGCATGAATAAAGTTAAAAATACCTCATTATTTCTCTCTTGTCTGCAATAATGAAAGCTATCTAATTTTCATCATTTTGAAGAAATTTCATAAAATGCTTTTAAAATTAAAATATAAAAGTGGGGATATTTAAAAAAAAAAAAAAGATTGTGATATCACATCTACAAAGGAAGAGCTTTCAGTTAAAAAAAATAGTAAACTTAAAGATCAGGGCAGATGACTAAAAAACATACTATGTTTTAAATATATATATTATATAAAATTAGGAAAAATTAAATTAAGGAAATTATGTTATTTTGATAAAATTATAGTAGAATGCCCTAAAGAATAGCATTAAAATTCGAGGGAATTTTCGGCAAAATCTTCAGGAACACGATATTATTTTAAACCACGAATTATTTGTTTGCTTGTCTAACTCGGCGAAGCAAATCCATTTAGGCGAGAATCATCAATTTCTGTAATATAAATCGCTATTATTTGCATGTCACCTCTCTTTTATAAAGACACTCTAAATTTTTGTAAAACATTGCGTTTTATCAGTGTGTGATTTCGATTACATTATTTTCAAAAGTGAAGCATTTTCACCTGTGAAGAATTTCAAAGCAGCTGGGCTGTGAAAATGACGCACTTCTACAAAACATAATTCAGGTTTAAGAATTAAAATACACACTTTTTTATAGAATGACGTCATTTGCATCCGCTAAAACAATCCACTCTTAAACTTCGTCTATAGAAAAGTGTGCATATGACGTCATTATCACGGAATAACAGACAAATATTCTTGACATAGCCCATATTTTAATTTTAACTTTTTTTTTTCAGGTTTTATGAGAAAATGGCAACAAAAAGATACAGCATCTCCTATTTTCGACTATTTTCCGTTTACTTTCAATGACTTTCAATAGAAATGGGATACTTTTGTTGCCACGATTAGAAAAATGGTATTAAAAACTACAAAAAAATTAATATCTTAAAAATAAATTGATCTTAAAAATAAATTGAGGTACAGCTTTCAAACAAATTGCATTTAAAAGAGCATTTTTTCCCTTGTACGACAATGTAAAAATTTAAAAAGAGCGATGTTTAGAAGTTTAATAATTTGCAGTAGAGACAATTGCAAAAACAAACTCTTATTTCAAATTTCAAAGTGTTGCCATTCGCAAAATGGCGTATGCGTTATGCACAGATATGTTTGTCCTTTATAATATAGATATTACACAAAATGAATAAAATAATGAAAACGTAAAAAATCACTTTTAAATAATAAATTATATTTATTCTGTTTATTTTCCTCTTATTTCTTACTAAAAAATTCTTTTAAAAAATATTAGCACATTAAAAAATAAGTAGTATGCGACAATTTCGAAAAATTCTCTAAAACATTATTGTTGTAAAAAATGAATTAGATTCATTTTTTTTTTTTTTGTATTACTTAAACTAGTTAAAAAATTAAAATTCTTTAAAAACAATAATAGGTATTATGTATCGGTCTAAAATAAATTAAAATAAACCGTTTACGAATTTTCTAACGAATATATTTGAAGAGAAATCTTTGAAAAGCACAATAGATTTTTCCCCGCTGAATCATAAAAGATAGGGGTGCACAACCTTTATAAGAGAAGGGCCACTTACAAAAATTTCTGGGTTGCCGAGAGCCACGTCAGTAACGAGGAGAGAGTTCTATTTTGGGCAGATGATCTTTGGCCTATAATCAAGTAAAAAATATGGTTCAGAGGGGGAGGGGAATTTTTCACCTCTCTGTTCCCCTTACCCTGTCAACATATCGAATTCAGTTGGCAAGGATGTATCAACGTTTGTATATAGCAAGGATTATTTCGAAGGAGTGATAATATTCCTTGACTTTATTCGGAGGAATAAATCTTATTTCATTAAAAGTGCTATAAAACAAACACAGGCATGAAAGTGGCTGGTGCTGAAGAAAATTAGTGCCGACTTTATGAATGAAGGGGGAAGGAGGAGCCGATCAACGAAATTTTGCGATTTTTCAGCTCTTAATCAACAAAATTCGCAATTTTTCCGCACCTGAACGACAAAATTCGCTATCTTTGTGCACCTGAATGACGAAATTCGCTATTTTTCTGCGCCCGATTGACGAAATTTGCTATCTTTCATCTCCTGATCGACGAAATTCGCGATTTTTCGGAGACCGATTGACAAAACTCGCTATTTTTCCGTGTCCGAACGACGAAATTTGCTATTTTTTCGCGTCCGATCAACTAAATTCGCGATTTTTTCGCCTTCGATCAATGAAATTCGCGTTTATTAACTGACTGATGAAATTTGCAATTTTTTCCCGCGGCAAATTGACAAAATTCGCGATTTTTGCCCGCGATAAACTGAAGAAATGCGCGATTTGTCTGCAGCCGATCAGCGAAATTTTGAATTTTTCTGCGCATCATAGAAAAAATTCGCGATTTTTCCTTGCCTGATAAACGAAATTTGCGATTTTCCCGCGCTAATCGTTGAAATTCGCGATTTTTTCGTACGCGAGCAACTAAATTCGAGATTTTTCCAGAACCCGATCGACAACACTATCGACGAAATTTGCGATTTTTTCCGTACCTGAATGACGAAATTTGCGATCTTTCTGCGTCCTATCAACGAAATTTGCGATTCTTAACTGACTGACGCAATTTTCAATTTTTCCACGTAACAAATTCACGAAATTCGCGATAAACAGTCGAAACGCGCGATTTTTCCTTACCCAGTCAACGAAATTTGAGATTTTTCTGCATCCGATCGACGAAATTCATGGTTTTAAACTGATTTTTCCGCAACCGATCAACAAAATTTGCTATTTTTCCGCGCATCATCCACAAAATTGACGATTTTTTTCGTGCTCGATCAACCCGATTTTACGCACCTGATCAACAAAATTCGCGATTTTTCCGTGCTTGGTCGACGAAGTTTGCAATTTTTCCTTGCCTGATCGACAAAATTCGCGAATTTTTTTGTGTTTAATCAACCAAATTCGCGATTTTTCAGCACCCGATCAATGTAATCAATGTAATTTGCGATTGTTAGCTGACTGACGAAATTTTCAATTTTTCTCGCCGCAAATTAACGATTTGTTCCTGCGACCTATGGGCAAAAATTGAATTTTTTTTCCAGTTATAAATTGACGAAACTCGCGGGCCGCACGTTAACCCTTCGCGGGCAACAGGTTGTGCATCCCTGATAAAAGACATACTTTGTACTCAATGACAACAGCTCCTATAGCTCAGTCTGTAACGTGTTCCTCTGCTATCTGGAAGGCCCGGGTTCAAACCCCAGTACGGATAGAATCAAGTTGCGTAAATATTAAATGACGCAGCAGTTCGAATTTACTCGAAAAGTTCAACTTCTTTGAAGCTCACTACAAACTGAGTGATTCACGAATTTTGAAAACCAAATTAAATTATTATCATTAAAAATAATTACAGAGTCTTGTGTATTTTTAACGATGTTAATTTACAGAGTCTACTGTAAATTTACCGTATAACTTCTCTGTAATTTAAAAAAATCTCTGTTTTCTTAATCTCTGTAATTTTACATAAGACTTAAGATAATGGATTACCCGTAGATTCTCTATATTTTCACAGAAAATTTTTTAACAGTGTAACAATTTAATAAATTTCGAAATACTAACAGATTTATGGGGAGGGGGGGGGTGAAAAAAGGGGTGAATAGCATTTATAGTTAGTTTACAGGGCATCCAAAAGAATTCCGTGACATTATGATCTATGTGGGAAAATCGTTTACAATACATTTTAACTATGTTACAGTATTTCAAACTTATTGAAATTGATGTACACGGTTAATTTGCACTACAAGATACTATAGAATAAGGTATGTAAAGCATTTATCGTTCATTTGTTGGGGTGCACAAAAGAATTCAATTACTGTATGAGCGATAATTGCTGAAAGTGCATTTTCAGTTTTGTGTATGCTTTTTTCAATCTAACTATTTTTTTTTTTCATATTACTTGGTGTGAATAAATTCTATAGATCTTATACAGAGCTGCATAAAAGAATTTGGAAATTTTTCCGGCTGTAAATGGTAATTACCGAATTTGAATTTTAAAATGTGTTATGTATTTCAGTTATTGTCCACTTGGGCACCATCTTACACTTTCACCTTGTTAGAAGGTGACGTGACTTTTTGATACAGTATTCTGAATGCGTGCAAAGTATTTTATAATCTATGCTTGACGCATGATATTTTTTTCAATTTGCCATTTAAAAAAAAAAAAAAAAAAAAAAAAAAAAAAAAAAAAAAAAAAAAAAAAAAATCCGATTCTTTGACAAGTGTTGTGGTGCAAACTATGACACTAGATTAATTTTAAAACAATTATTCTAATTGGTAAAATAAATTATATGAATTGTAATTTTTCAACTTGGTGAAAAATGTCCAGGCCAGGATTCGAACCAGGGATCTCTTGTCTGAATCTGACAATTCTCTGCCAACTGAGCTTATCCCGAACGAATCTGAAGTGTCTAATTCGCCAAGCTCACCTTATTGATCATAGCAACTGTTCTGATATATGAATCAGCTCAACAGGGTGATACAAAGGGTACTAGAAAAGTTTTGCAATACGGATTTATTTATCTAACGTTTTCAAAGTAATTTCCGTTACAAGCAATACAGTGCTCCATCCTCCGAAACTAGTCCTTAAACCAGCTCTGCCAAGTTTCACTAGGGAGTAAGGAGCACTCATTATCTCAAGCCCTCAGAAGTGCCTCATCACTGGAAAATCGAAACCCTTTCAACTTCACTTTCACATGCGGGAAAGGGGCAAAGTCGAAGGAGGAAAGATCTGGACTGTAAGAAGGGTATTCAAGAAGATTCAGTCCTTTACAGGCCAAATATTTAGTGCAGTTTTTGGTCCGATGAGCTGGAGATTTGTCATGATGGATTATCCAGGTGTTCATTCTTGACTTTGGTCACAGGTTCTTCAAAGATTCTAGGACTTTAAGTAGACACTGTTCATTGCACAATTTAGCAGTAACTGTCTTCTGTGTGTCCAAAACGATACACTCAACAATTCCACTCGATTTGAAAAAACCTGCTATCATTTTCTTTTTGACAGATTGGGATTTTCTGACAGCTACTGGTGTGTCCTCATCATCAAAGACCCAAACTTTGTTTTTGAGACTTAGTTGGCACATCCTAATAGTATAGACTGGATTGTCACTTGTCATGATGCTGTTCACATACCGAGATTGTCTCTTACCAAACATTTTTAGCATCTCTCAGCACCAAGTCACACGTCGTGTTATCTGCTCCTCAGTCAGTCTATGTGGCACCCAAAGACAACACAGTTTCTTCATGTACAAATGATCATGCAGAATTGAATGAATTGTAGGTGCGTTTAAACCTAAGGTATACTCTATATGCTTGTAAGTTACTCGTCTGTCTTTGTTAAGCATTTTCCTCACAGCAGTAATATTTTCCTCTGTAATTGACATTCGGGGCCTTCCCCTTCTTTCAGCCTCCTCCAGGGAGAAATTTCCCCTTTGGAATTCGCTGTACCATCTGTATATAGTCATACGATGTGGACAATGATCACCAAGACCAAGAATCATTTCTTCTAAGCATTTGTCTATGTTTAAACCACGCGCGAAGTTATACCGCAAAACTGCTTTTATCTCACTTCGTGACCAGGACGCCACTGGAAGAACTTCACACTATCACAGCTAATGAATAACTGAGCCTACAGACTTGTGGTTACATGCAGGTGCATAAGCATTGACATATGTCAACATGTAGCCACAAGCAGCCACCTGCGACTTTTTGTTTCATCATATTGCAAAACTTTCCTAGTACCCTTTGTACAGGGCCGAAACTAGCCTTTTTTTGCACCCGGGACAAACATGGATTCCCCCCCCCCTCCTCTTCCGCAAATATATTTTCAAAGAGAATTTTAACCGAGTTATTTTCTTCTGATGGACTGTTGGCTTTGATGAAAGAGCAGTCGTAAAAAGTTAGAACTCCGGTTTTTTGGTCAGAATGGGGAAAAAAAATGGCCATACTTAAAAAAAATTTTTTTTTTTTTAATGGTCATAATTTAAAAAAAAAAAAAAAAAAAGCCATTTCCCCTCCCCCCCCTCCCCCCCATTCTGACCAGAAAATCAGAGTTCTAACTATTTACGACTGCTCTTTCATCTTTACCTAACACTTCATTTATAACGGCTGTTTTATAATAATGAAAGCCATACGTCTATCAGAAGAAAATGATCCATTACAAAGGTATAAGTTAGATTGAAAAAACTATTTGATACTTTGAGCAGAAAGAAGAGGCTATACCTGCAATATTTGTGACACTAATAGAATCACATAGCTGCCAATGTGTACGGTTTTGTTGCCTCTAAAATTGAATACAAATTTTTGCCATATTTAATCGTTGATTATTGTTAGACTTTTTTAACTGAATTTCTGGAAGTGACAGCCAGTTGTTCCCTTGCGACGACATTTCTGTGGCTGTCAACTCGTAAAACTTGGCTAAAAATGCTAACTTTGACTTGCCTTTATAAGAAAATGGGAAACTCTTTAATTTCTTGGTATCTGGATAAAATCGGTAAATATTTTATTTTTATGAATATTAATGCAAATGTTTTGTATTTACGAATGAAAATGACTTCGCGAAAGTATCAGAAAAGTAGTTAATTTGGATTTGGGAATAGCTTTTAATATAAAAAATTCTCATAATGAGATGCGATCCCCTTCCACCAAAAAAAAAGGAAATCTATGACCCCACCCCCTCTAAATGGTGAGCTGAATCCGCCTTTGGCTTTGTCAAATATTGATTAATTAAAATCTTGAAAACGGTATCGAAAATAATCGAAAAAAAATCCGCTTTATACAGGATCCTTATGCCATATCATCTTTAGATTCTTCTATGGTTTGTCATACGCCAGACAGGATTATTTTAACAATACCGTGCTAAACATAGATGTGAGAAAAATAGACACACAAAATCCTCATTTGGCGCCCCTTCGTTCTGGCGCCCGAGACACATGCCCTCTCTGCCCCCCCCCCCCCCGTAAGTTTCGGACCTGGGATGATAATTTGTTAATTTTGTAATTGTAAATATGACAATTTGTTAATTTTTTATGATTATTTTAAACGTGAGTGGACTCGTGTAACTCCCGATATTATCTTCGGAAACAAATATTTCTAAAATTAGCCCTTCTCATTTAGCTACAAAGTGGCATTACCCCTTAATCGAGATTTGCTTTCCATTAAATTACATTACATTAGTGCCTTTCATTTCCTTAAACAAAATTTCTAAAAATAGCCCTTTCTCCAACTTCAGAGTGGCGTTACCCTTTAATCGAGATTTGCTTTTAATTAATTAACTGAAATGACGTCAGAAAAAACGCCGAATAATTTCTGTTATTCTTTTTTTTTTATTACTATTTGACTTGTCGTACTCATGTTTGCCGTGCTAAAGAATCCTTTGAAATGCCGCGTAAATTCCGATCGATTTAAATCTCTTTTCAGCTCTCTGCATTTAGAAGTTTTTTGAACCCTTTAGATACAGTTATTTAAATGTCTTCGGTGAAGGAACTTCGACGATTTGAAACTGTTTGCAACGTCGTCGCAAAAAAATAAGTTATTTTAAGGGGGCAAAGGACGTTGGAATGCGAATCGACTTTTGTGTGCTTTTATGAAACATCTAGCATTAAAACCGACTAAATATAATTACACATTTTAGCAAAATGAATCATCTTGAATTAACAATCAATTTTGAGAGCGCTATAAATACATTTATCGTGAACAGTTTTATCCATCAAACTCACTTATCTGGAAATTCAAACAGAGTGACTTTTGAAAATCATATACCAATATTGATCTAGTACCAATGTAATCAAGGATGTTTTTAATACTTCTGGAAGCATATTTAATACATTAAATATGTAAAAAAAATTCTTTTTTTTTCATTTGAGGATTTGAAAGATTAATATATATATACGTGGGTGGTTCAATAATTATTGTCCCTGGTGTATATAAAATATTTGTACTGCGATGGTTGATGTGGAATATCGAAGCCTAATGTCTTAAATGCCTATATGCTCAATTTCAGAACAGTAGCTGCTATATTAACATAGTTTTGGAGGGAGGGATGAAGTTTTAAAGACCTATTTTTGAAGGAGTTTTTAAGGAAGGGGTGAGGGTGAAATGCTGGTTTGGAGCTTACAGGTCCGTAGCTAGACAATGCCTCCAGGTCGGGCAAATGTTTTTCCAAGAGGGGCAAAATTACTTCGTCATTTTTTTTTAGTCTTTTACGATCTTTTAAAAAAATATATTACGTATTCAGAATAAGTTTTAAAGCTCTTCCGAATGTAGTTGAAAAGTTATATTCTTTCATCTCGCCGTCTATCCACAAACTAATTTTTGTAAATATGGATTTCCCCAAAAATGTGAGATGTTGTTGAGGATTGCTACAAACAGCGCCACTAACGGTCCCCCCCCCCCCCACACACACACACATCTCCGCAGAAAAATAGAGACTTGCATTTTTATGTTTTATTAATAATAAACTAATAATACAGCATTCCAAGAAATTCATTTACAGCAAAACCTTTAAAAATAGAATAGCAACGGATAAAAAAAAAAAAAAAAAAAAAAAAAAAAAAAAAAAAAAAAAAAAAAACGACAAGTTTCCATCTTAGCAAGCATAACTGCAGTGTTATATTTAGGCACTTGTTTCCGGGAGGGTTTACTGATGCTCCCGATGTGGTATGACAGTGTGGAGCGGGTGAGAATTGCACTTCTACAACTTTAATAAGCACAAAATTACAAAGCTTCCGGGAGTGACATTTCGATGCTCAGAGAAGAACCTTCCTCCCGGATTACCCCCTAAATTCATCAATTATTGTATGATATTCCTTTCAGCGGGACCATGAAATGCTCTCATGTAAGACAGGATTTTGTTATGGACAGGTTCCATTTACGCAGGTTTGACAGAATTTCTGGAATTTTAGATGATTTAAAATTTAATATAAAGAAGGCCCTGGTAATTACGCTAATAATGTTATTTATTTACGAATCAGGTAACTCTCTCACAACTAAATATCAATATATTTTCACGAATTTCTTACGCATGCTTCAAAACCATAATATGTGTTTATAACTAATAACAATTTCAAACAGTTTGGACAAAAAAAAAAAAAAAAAAAAAAAAAAAAAGTTTTCTTACCAGCGTCTTACTAGTAAATATCAATAGTTTCCCACGAATCTTGTGTACAGGCTTTGAAATCATTATATTTATGACTCATAAAAATTTTAAAGAGTTTTGACAGTAAGAACTATTTTTTTTTTTTTAAATATTAAATGTCTGTTGAGTTAAAGAAAAAATCCGCGCCCTTTAAAATTCTAAATCCGCTATTTTTTGTTGAAATACGGAAAAATATGCAACATCCTTTAACGAGCGCACATTTTAATTTTACTTTAAAATGTCCTATTCGGTATAAATATTGCGGGGCCTCCCATTCGAGGTTCGTTTGGAAAAAATTTTTGTTTAAAAGTATAATTTTTTTAAAAAATCGGATTAAAGATATAAACTAAAACAAATTTAAGGTTAATATCATCAGATCACGGGCGACGCCGAGCTGGTAAGCTAGTATCACACAAATAAAAACCATCATGAAAATATATGTCAACATAATTCACTATTATGGCCTCCATTCGAACTCTCTATTCTCTAACACAATCACAAAGTCATTTTTATGCTTAAATGCCAAGTTGCAATTATTTTTATTCTGACCCCACAATAGCAAGTAGTGTTTTCTGTTTTCTATAAAGACAAAGGATATTTCAGAAAAAAGTGCAAAATATGTGTTAAAAGTCAATATTTGAGGCTAGAAAAGATCATCTGAGATAGAGGTCTGCACGGGGCCGGGCTTTCCCCCGAGGCCCGTACCCCACCCAGCAAAATGAAGGTGAAATTTCAAAAAGGCCGAGCCGGCAGAATCATGATAATTTTTTCAACGGGCCGGGCCAATAAAAAAAATTAAGCGGGCCTACCGGCTCAATATAAAAATTTAGACGAAGCCTATAAAGTATGAACCATTTTCAATGAATATGACTTTCCCGAGAATAAGTATAAATGTGCGTCACGAGTCGATGCTAGTTTTGCAACATCAATACAGAAATGTAACATGTCCAGCATAGATATCGGCAGTGGATAGTTCCATTGTGTCTGAACCCGGGCTTAATTTTTTCAGAAGACTCGTGCCGGGCCGAGAACAGGCTTGAATTTTTTTTTTCTCTACATAGTCGAGCCGGGCCGGAACTGCACTTAATTGTTCTCAGGATGTGTAGAGCAGGCAATATGTTTTGTAAAAATATTAATAGCGATAATGAACTTCTGTAACGGAATCTTTGGAAATATACCTTAAGGTCGTTCTCAAATTCTCTACTCAACAATGCGAAAGTTTCTGACACATTTTCAAACTAATTTTTAACTGCAAAGGCATAAAATTGACAGGCCTGCTTATTGAAGGGATTTGGAATCGAATAGCGTTTTTCATTTTTGATAAAGAAATTACTTATCGAGATACAAGATATTCTTGTCACGTGATTGCAGGTTTTTCTCCTTTCCCGAGCTGTCGCTTCCGGAAATTCGATCCAAAACGCTAACTTTGACAATATTTTCTCACTTGATATATTGCCTTTATCAAAAAATGTATAACGTCATTCAATTACATAGTTTCTGAGTAAGAATACCTGCTAGTCTTATGCGTTTCCGAATAGAAATGAACTCAGAAATGTGTCAGATATTAGCTCCTTTGGATCACAAATCTACTTTTCATTATACAGCTTCAAAAGTTATCAGGATTTTAACCCTCCTTTTTTCTTTTATTCTAAACTACATTAATTTTTTAATGCATCCTTATTTGAATGTTGAAACGTCTAAGACTCCGAGTAATCGTTAATGTTGCTATTGTGTATTTTCTGCCTTGCGAACACATCGTAATTTAAAAATGCTCTTGCAGTATTCTTTAAAAAAATCCCAATTGTATGTTAGGAAAAAACTGATTTTTTGTAGAAGTTGAGTCAGGCCGGATTGGGAATGATTTAATTGATATTTCTACGGGCCGGGGCTGGAAATTGCACCCCGTGCAGACTTATAATCTGAGACACAATCGTTTAAAGCTCAAGATTCCAAACATTTGTCAAAAAATGAGAAATGCTATTTGATTCTAAATTACTTCAATAATCTTGCCTGCGAATGTCATGCTTTTACATTTAAAAATAAGTCCGCGAACACATTATAAAGTTTCGCATAGCCGAGCAAATAAAAATATTTTCTACAAAAAGCCTTTAAATAAAAATGAGTATTTCCTAGTTTAAAAATATTAATGTTCGTTTAGTATTTTAGTTAATTTTTCAATTTATATTTCCGTTTCACAATCCTACATTTATTTCCCCTTTTCCATACAGAAACTATGTGACTGATTTAGATATTTATAGGAAGAAAGGAATAAAACAACTAAAAAGTAGAATAAAAAACATGGTGGCGGGAAAGCACCAGAAGAAACAAACACTTTTTGTACTTATAAAAAGGATAAAATTAATTTCTGTAATATTCTCGTTTCTAAATTACATTTATATCATTTAATTAACATAAAATATTAAATGCAAACAGTCATAGATGCCATTTATAATGTAATTATAAAACCCCTTTGCTCTGAAAAACACATTCTAGATATTGCGATTCTGTGTGACACTGTGACACTGATTTTACAAACTTTTATAATTTACAACAGTGTCAAGAAAGCTCTCAAAAAACAATTTCCACTTTTGTTGAAAAGCCCCAAAAGCAACATAGTGAAGTTAACAATCACAAAATCACATGATTGTAACACATGATAGTTGCATATTTTGTGTAACCTGTCCTGTCAAGCCATAAATAGGTAGCCAATTGCAACCTGAAATCCATGCCTTTGGTTTTCCGTACCCGATTACAATAAATTTCATGTACGACAGTTGTACAAAGAAAACGATTTTCGCGGACATCAGTTAATCAGTTTGAGGAAAGGACTAAAAACCCTAAACCCTAAACCCTATTATTCTCTAAAGACTGCAGTTTGACACATTGGGGAGGCAGTAAGTTAAATTTCTACAACGCAACAAAGCGAAAAATGTCCTTCAGCTCTTGGAATGAAAGAAAAAGAAAACTTTTGTTTTGTTTGAATTGAGAAGTTTTAGGAATGGGTGTCTGTTCGGAAATTTAATGTGTCGATCAGGTTGTCTAGTCAATTCTGCTAGGACGGGCAAATATTTTTCCAGGTCGGGCACTGCCCGACCTGGCCCCCTCCTAGCTACGGCCCTGGGAGCTTATGAGGCTACATTTGTGACAGTGTATGAGATGTGGCTACATCACTATGATCCCGAGTTGAAAAGACGTGTAGTTACGTTGTCACAAATCTAGCCCCATAAGCTAAAAATCCGCCTTTCACCCACACTCCCTCCCCTTTCACTCCTCCCTTCAAAACTGTGTTGATATAGTAGGTACGGCTCTGAAACTGAGCATAGAGGCATCTAAGACATTAGGCTTCGATATTCCACAACAACCATCGCAGTGCTAATATTTTATGTACACTAGGGACAATAATTATTGAACCACCCACGTATATTAAATATAGTTTTGGAGTTGTATATATACAGGGTGATTCAAAATAACGTGGCTAAAATGAAAGGGCAAATCAAGCATACAAAAAGAATAAAAAATCGCAAAGGAACATGGTGTCGCAAACGCCATTCGGGACCGCTAGAGGGAGTTTCAAATTATATGTAATATAAGAAGAATAAACAAAAATTATTCTACATCATTTTATTTATACTATATTTTCACACATGTTACACATTTATGACCAATACAACTACAGGAGAAGCTGGACGTTTTTGCCAGACGCCTGGAGACACGCATTACATCGACGCTGCATGGACTGGTGCATCTTCTCAAACATACCAGGTGTATCTCGAACACATCCTGCTGCCGAAACAACTCTTCCTACTAAGTCTTACTTAGATGAAAAAGGTGTTCATGCAAATCTTTTTAAAAAAGTCCACAAGAAAAAAATCTACTGGAGTCAAATTTAGTGATCTCGGTGGCCATACGATTAGACCACGTCGACAAATCCAACGCCTGGGAAAGGTGGCCTGCAGATGTGTTCTGACTTGATTGCTGAAACGTGCTGGAGTTCCGTCGTGCTTAAGGGGACAGTTTACCTTTTCAACACTTTTCTTTATTTTGGAAAATATGGTTCAAATGACGAACTCACTGCATTTCAATGTTCAGCTAACAGTGAATTTTGGAGAAAAAAGTTAACTCTATATTTAATTAAAAGTTTTAAAAAAATTCATTTTATAAAATCCTATGGAACGTCAGACTGTTTCCAATATTCCACATAAAAAACCCTCAAAGTGATACAAAATCACTAGATATAGGAAACCCCATGTGTTTCCAAAAAAGACTCGAATTTTCGTCTAAGTTCCAACTTTAAACGGTAACATCAGAATAATTAGTTGAATCATAATTCATCTTAGAATATGGCGCTTTTTAGACAGCGAGTAAAAAGCATAGACCATCTGGGGTCCCTTTCATGCGCCGCCATAGTGAAAGTAGTCGATGCTTTCCCACGCTCAGCAGGCCAGAAGTGTAACGAGTGCAGAAAGTGGGCAGAGACATAGGTCGTCCTATCGGGGGACAAACTTGGAGATGAATTGACAGAAAAGCACTGCTAGTAGCCAAAAAACTGTCTATTGTTTTTCTGAGAGAAATCACAGGATATAGGAGGTCCTTTATTAAGAAATAGTTAGTTAAGTTCTGAACTCGAGAGAGTGGAGGTTTACTGGTCGTTACCTGGGACGAGAGATAAATCTCTCGGGAGATCACTTATATTTTTCTCGGAGGTAGAATCTGAGGGTGAAAGTTACATCTTTCACGCGGCGGACTAAGCCGTGCTGTCCAATACAGGACAAGCTGTTAATCGGAGAAGAGAGTTCTTTAACTCTTCACAAGTGACTTTTTCGAGAGAGCACAATGATCAAATCTTGGAGTCTCTTTAAAATGCAGAACTATTTAACCACTACTCTGGGACTTTGATAGAATGGCCTCATCATTTATTTGTTTATCATCAAAAACCCATTATTCAATTCAATCGTTGTGTATTTATGATTTTATTTAGCCCAGAAAATATGTTTGTGTTTTCACGAATAAAACCTTTTATTCGTTAAACTAAATACTTGTCATTATGCCTCTGAAGAGAACAACCACGCTACCGCCCTCATCTGAGGCTCCACAATCCCTACGACTTTTTTAAATATTTATATTTTTGCCCAATGTTTTTTTAAAGATTTCCAAATGTGTATAACACAAGACTGCGCACGGATTTTTAGATACATCTAATATTACATTTAATATAATTTACATGTACAAAAAAGTTTAAATCTTTATCTCAAATATAAAAAAAAGCCGTAGCATTTTTAAAATAGGAAAGCGACGAAAATAGGAACATGGAGAAAAAGCCATTTAAAGTTTTAATTTTATAGGTATTAGTTGCGCTGGTTGCATTAACAAAATTTACAACCTATCGCGATATAATTTCTACATGGGTAGAAATGAGGAGTCAAAATATTCACAATTAAACAAGCTTTCCTTTGGTATTAAAAAAAAAAAAAAAAAAAAAATCGACATTTTTACCAATTTTGAGGTTAAACTGCCCCTTTAAGTTATACACGTCAAATCATTCATTTTGTTCAGCTCGTGTTTTCAAAGAATCGCTCACTAGTGGCTTCGGATGGCGTTTGCTACCCCAAGTTCCTATGTAATTTTTTATTCATTTTGTATGCTTGCTTTGCCCTTTCATTTTAGCCATGTTATTTTGAATCACCCTGTATAACTATCAGTTTAGGAGAGAGTGGGAGTCTGACACTTGATATCATAAGATATATCTAGGGAGGGGGAGGATTTGTCTTTTGATATCGTTATCATTTTTGATCCAAGCAAAATTTTCTTTTTCTGTTGAATTTTTCTTTGCATCAATATAGTCTGTTTTCGTTTTATTTTTAGTCTATTGTCTATTCTTATGAAAATACAAAATGAATATTAAAAGCATTAAATGATTATAAATTCATTTCATTTCAAAATATAGAATATTCCAACATTCGCCATTTCTATTCTTCTGCCATAAGCGCATATAATTCTTTGTTAGAGAAACCAGGTTCAGATTTATATTTGTTGTGTTTACTAGTACAAAATGGGGAAGAATTGTGTCCACCTACTATGTTTATAAGAAGGCCTGCTTATCCCCGTGCAGGTAGCAAATGCAGAAAGACAATGTTATTGAATGTATTATGTAACAAAAAGCTATTACAGTAGACTCCCTCAAATCCGCAACCCCAAAATCCACAACCGCCTAAAACCCACACATCATCAGAGATGTAAAACAACGAAACTTTCAGTTCAGATGTAGGGACAAAATTACAGACTTTTAGTTTTATATCATTCCGTATGTATTTTAATCTCTAATTCTCGATAACATGACTGAACTTGTGAGTTTCATGAAATAAGTATAACTTTACTTGAGAAAAAAATTAAGATATTGCTGATATCATTAATAATCACAATCTTTTTACCAAATATATTTCTGTATTAATGAAGCTTTTTTTCTTATTAACCTGAAATAAAACTTCCTTACTTTATGATTTTGGTGTGAATTAATATGGTATCTTTCAGAGGTAAGTTTCATTGAATAATTCAAGAAAATTGTATCTCTTCTTTGTTATGCATATTTAATTATACATCAATTATTTACTTGACCTTTACTTTTAATAATTTAAAAATTTTTAAATTATCTTACTTTTTATTTTCATTTATTATTTTACTTAATTATTTTAATAATTTACTGCACTGTAAATATTCATTACAATTTCGATTGCATTATTGCATTCAAATGGCTGTTTAAAAATGTAAACAAAGCAATAACCAGAAATCCACAAAATTCTAAAATCCGCACTATGTCAGGTCCCAATCTGTGCGGATTTGAGGTAGTCTACTTATTAAATTCGTTTAAATAGTATTTATTTAAAGTGTTATTTGATATAAAGTTATATAAAATAGTAATATTTTATTAACTTATTTTCTTCATTTAAATTCGTAAAGTATGCCTATTATAAATGTATAACCATATCTGTGTATCATTGCAAATGTATAGAAAGAAAATAAATAAAAAATAAAGATAATTTTTAGACACTGATAAAGGTATCATTAGGGAGAGGGGAGGGGGGTGAAGGAATGTATGATATGTATGATATCGAAAGCGGGGCGACGGGGTCCAAAATTGCCAAAAAGTTGATAACGTTATATATGTATAGCTCCTTTAGTTTTATTTTAATTTCATTAAATAGCTATTAACTTGCACAATTTTATGTTAATTTATTTAAAGATTTAATGATAAATAAAAGTATATAATCATATACAAAGCAGTTTTCCTTATAACTTGCAAAAATAAAAATATATATATTGTTTAAAAAAAAATAAAAAAAATAAATAATAATAATAATAATAATAATATTTAAGGACAAATGATGTATTAAAATGTATTTTATAGACGTTTAGAAAATTCCAACTTCTGAATACAAAAATATGAACAAAAACCATGATATTTTTTAAATGTATATTTAAAAAATAATTAGTAAATTTTATTTTTATTATCTGTACCTGGATTTCTCAAGAAATGCAATCTGGCAAGTTTGATTTTACTTTTAATTTTAAAATTGATGAAAGAAATCCACAAATCTTATTTTTATAATGCAGTGAAAGTAAGTTAAATATATAAATAAGTAAAATTTCTATTAAATCTAAATTAATTTTACTTAAAGTTCCACTATATTAATCAATTTTTAATAGTTTATACTAAATATATTCGATGGAATATCGTACAAATTTATTATAATCATTTCATACTGTATATTTCAGTTCTGAAGCATATGAAAATTACAGTTTAGATATTAGATATTAATTTTTACAAGATATAAATTAATATCCGTTTTTATTATTATTATTATTATTTAGTTTTCATTAATTTATCCTCATTGTAACTGGGTATTCTGCATTAAAGTTGCAGAAGCATCAATTATAAAATTAGAATTTATTTAAAATTCCCTCTTTGGCTCCAAACAAGTAAAATTTAACAATCGCATCAATGAACCTATCACAAGATAGGGAAAAATAGAAAGAACACTTCAGACAAAATGGAGAATAAAGTAGATTGATAAGCCCACTTCTAAAATTAATAAGCATTCGTAGGTTTATTAATGTATTATTCATTTCCTCAACATGGTAGAGAATGTTTTCTTTTTACGAAAAATTGAACTGATTAATAAGTAATCAACTGTTCTAATATGCAAAATTTATAAATAATCTTTTCTCTAGAAAAATTGATAAGTACACTGGTTATCAAAAATTAAGGAAAAGTCACAAAATGCTAATTTTCAAATACGCGAACACTCAAAAGGAAATAATATAATTCGAGTAATTACTATCTCTACAACACAGCTAGCCCATATAACATCTCATTCAGGTCACACATGGTCACAAGTGTCACAGTCACTACAGTGAAGCAAAAAAATAGGAAATTCCATACATCTCATTATGAGTCTCAAATGATCACTATATGTGACTCCACTGAGAAGTCAATGTGACTGCTGCTTTGTGACGAGTCACCATGTGACTTTACAATGTAGTTACATGACTCTCATGTGACTGTCATTTGTAGACTCAATTACAAAGTCATCGTGAACGTTGCATTGTGATAAGTCACCAAATAATGTCACATTAAAGTCACATGATGACTTTTCCCAAAAGAGCACAATGGTGACTTCACAGTAGTCTCTCTGTCACCTGAAAGTCATCATGTGGCTTTAATGTGACATTATTTGGCAACTTATCACAATGCAGCGTTACGATGACTTTGAAATTGAGTCTACAAATGACAGTCACATGAGAGTCAAAATGTAACTACATTGTAAAGTCGCATAGTGACTCGTCACAAAGCAGCAGTCACACTGACTTCTCAGTGGAGTCGCATATAGTGATTATTTGAGACTCATAATGAGATGTGTGGAATTTCCTTTTTTTTTTTTTTTTTTTTTTTTTTTTTTGCTTCACCGTATTGACTGTGACACTTGTGACCATGTGTGACCTGAATGAGATGTTATATGGGCTAACTCTGTTGTAGAGATAGTAATTACTCGAATTATATTATTTCCTTTTGAGTGTTCGCGTATTTGAAAATTAGCAATTTTTTTTTTTTACTTTTGCTTATTTTTTGATAACCAGTGTATTTTTCAATACGATTTTTATGAATTTCCAATATTTGTATTTACTGTTATTGATATTTTGCTGTGCTAAAAGTATGTTCTTTTCTTCTAAATAAAAGGAGGAAGAACAGGAAAAAGAATAATTTGTTTGTTTGATATGATGAAAGAAATATTTTAAAATCATAAGACGAAACGCTATTTTTCACCTTGATTCAAATCTAAAATATGTAATATGAACTTTAAACAGTTCACTGTTTTACTTAAAAGGCGACTAAAATAATAAAAAAGATGTTACAAGTTAAAAATATACATTTTATTTAAAAACTTCTCAGTACTTTCGGGCTTTCCCAAACCCTTCACCAGAGAATATTATAATAACTAATTGCTATCTCTTTATACAAATATGTCACTTCGTTTTGAAAATGAGAGAGCCAATAATTATTAGAGGTGAAAGTAGAAGTAACAATTTCTTGGATTGAACTTAATTAGAGAAAACATATGTTATTAATTATTAACTGCTTTTCCATTTACTTTATTACATTACTCTATTCTCATACGTCACTTTCATTTTAAATGCGTAGCTGGAGAGTCGAAATAAGAATTTTCAAAACAGAGTGACATATTTGTATAAGTAAACAGCAATTAGTTATTAGAATATTCTCTGATGAAGGGTTTGGGAAAGCCCGAAAGTACAAAGAAGTTTTTTAAATAAAATGTATATTTTTAACTTGTAACATCTCTTTTATTATTTTTAGTCGCCTTTTAAGAAAAACAACGAACTTTTTAAAGTTCATATTACATATTTTATGCTAGAAATATTTTATTTATATATTTTTTTTTTAATCGGTCGATAAAACAATTAATCAGATTTTATCAAATTCGTGCACCAATTCGTTTGCTAAAATTATTTGTTAACTTCCTTTTGCATACTGGGCAGTACCAATTTGTTTACTTTAAAATTCCCCCTTTTACTTTCCCACTCTATAAGCTATAAACAAAATTCAGTAATCAGATCAATGAACCTATAGCAAAGTAAAGAAAAAATAATGTTTAAAACAAAACAGGGAATTAATTAGGTTCCTAATTTTTTACAGAAAATTAAATTGATGAATTTTCACAGGCAATAGTTTATTTAAGCATGTTAAAAGTGTGAATTAAGATTCTTAAAAAAATTAACAAATAATTATTCCTCATTTATTAATATTAATATTATTGTTATTTATTATTATTATTAGTAGTATTTAACATTATTAATATTATTGCTCTTTATCCTTATTATTATTATTATTATTATTATTATTAGTAGTAGTAGTATACGGTAATTTTTTTTATGGGAAATATTTTTCAAATCACACCGAAACATACGGTTAGCAGGGCAGAAATTTGGACAGTAAGGAAACCGTTTATATCCTCTTAACTTACTGTGAAACTTTTGGTTACTTTTACACGCGAGTATCCACGAAGAAATTACACGAGTAATCAAAGCCTTTTTCCCTAAATAGAACAGGGGGCCGGGCGGGTGTATAACTACTGTACTTTAATAAAAGACAAAAGTTTCATGTTTAATATTCACAGCATAGTTACCTATCAGGTTTAGACCATGGTTTGAACATAAAACATAAAATGCAAGACTTTTTTTTTTCACTTTTCGTAGTTGTTAAATGATTTAAACAAATAAATTGGTAACAGCAAAGTCACCCAACTGATTATAAGGGATTTCATTGAAGCAAATCTTTAAAAACGTAATTTTGAACATGAAACATAAAATGCAAGATTTTTATATTTTTTTTCTGTACACATATATTTTTGTCGTGTAAATTAATTGTTATCATAGTACGGATTTCTTCAATTTTTTATGTCTAAATTTAATTTTTTCAGTATATTAGTGAGAAATATTGTTAATATATCCGCTTCTGTAGAGCTTAAAATCGATACAATGATAAGTTTCAGTCATTTCTTTTATGTTCTAATTTGAAATTTGAACGAATCATACTTATTTGTTCAATGTAGGATAAGTCTGTAATGCAATCTACTAAAATAACTAAAAAATATTTGTTTTGTTGACACAGGTTAACGACTTTATTTGTGATATTTGTAACCAGTATAGCGAACTTTTGATTCTAAATTCTAATTCTTAGATAAGAGCACCTTTTTAAAGTCAGGATTATAAATAATACATGCTTATGTTTCAATTTAAAATTATCAGATTTTTCTAGTATCTCAAAGCATTTACAAAGAAAAAAAAAACTGACATTGTTATAATCATAACTAATAATATAAACGATCATAATATTGTTATAATCGTACTAAGAAGAGATACATTGTTTTTGCCTAAAAACTGTAGTATAAAAACATATACATTTTATCATTATAACTTCTTATCAACTTTTCTTTTCGATAATTAATTGTTCTAACTGATCAACATAAGTATAAATTTTCAGGGGGTGAAGTCAATTTTTTCGGGTTTTTTTTTTTTTTTTTTGTAGTTCTTAAATGATTTAAACTAATAAATTGGTAACATCAAAGTCACGCAAATGATCATAAGTGATGTGCTTGAAGCAAATCTTTGAAACTTAATTAAATTTTCAAGAAAATATGGTTAATTTTAATATAATTAAATTAAAAATATTTTAAAGTACTTTTTCTTCACCTGAAAATTTTGGCGCCTTTACTATCCTGCCGCCTATGTACGCCACACACATTGCACACTTGGCAAGCAGCATTAGAGGGGACAAAATTTGCATCTAAAATAAAACAGTTTTAATGAAATAATAACGAAATACAAAACACTAGCATCGGCTTGTACAGCACATTTAAAATTTATTCTCGGCCCAGCGTACATTGCAAACCGTTCATATTTTGTCGGCTTAATTCGACCCGTTTAAATTTGTTATATCGGGCCGGTAGATCCGTTGAATTTTTTTATTGGTCCGGTTCGTTTATTTTTTGCTTATCGTCCCGGCCCGATCAATTAAAATATTTGTCTTAATTCTGCCACGGTCTGGTCCGGCCCGTTTGGAAGTTTGTCTTTATATTGCTGTCCACGAGACACGCCGAGTATGTGCCTCGAACCACACCTGGGTCCTACCATATGGATCTGTCATAGTCATGTATGGCTGATTTGAAATTCCCTCTGTCACATTTTCATACTGCAGACAATAAAAAGAATTCCATAATCGTATCAATGAACCTATCGCAAGGTAGGGAATAATAAAAAGCAAAATAGGGAATAAAGAGGATTCCTAACTCCACCTCCATAAGTAATTCCAGCGAAGCGTGCGTTGCACAACTGCTGACGTAAGTAGCTCATCTCACCGAATACATTTAGCATTACATTCGTCTGCCAGATCAGGTGGTGACTTCGACGGGACATGTGAGTCCAGAGGTGTACGGAAGGAACAGGTTGTTGGAGAGAGGATAGTATTGCCGTACGAAACGCCGCATAAACAAATCAGTTATGTCTAGCTGCGCACTTTGGAGCAGGTGAATAAAAGTAGAGAATATTTACCGAAAATTCTTGAAGACTTTGGGTGATTTTTGTGAAAAATTGGAATTGAAATTATGGCTTGCTGCGGATGTACTTTAGCGGGATTGACCGTGACAGCTGTGGTCTTAGGACTGGTGAGTTGCTCTTAGTCCTGTTTATCTTTTTATATTTGTAATATTCGGGTGGCATCAACTTTTTTATTTACTATTATTGATGCAAACAGTGGTAGATAAAATCGTAGAATTTTTTAAATATTTTTATTTCTTGGAATATCTAAGTATTTGATTTCTGCGGGGGAGGGGGTGGAGAGTTAAATTGAAAATCCAATTTTCTAAGTGATAAGTATATGTATCACATGATTTCTTTTTTTTTAATAACATAAAAAAAATTAAAGAATTTCTGAAATTTATGTACACAATTTAGACTACCACTGAAATTATAAGTTTTTCTACGAATACAATGCAATATATCATGTAACAAAGCAATTATCTAGTCATTCGAATATTAAATTATTAAATACCTACCAGGGAAGCTATTGCAATGTCCAAAATTGCTGATACTTTTTTATATTTGCATATTTTTCAAGTTCACATGCCTATCACAAATAAAATGTTTCATATAATACTTTTTTTGTGTGCGTGTGTGTGAAATTTTAATGCTGATATGAAAAAAAAAATGTTTTGTGTAATGCAAATATTTATTATTTTAAAGAAACCTTAGTACTGAACTGAAAGGAAAAAAATAAAAAAATGTTTTATGTAATACAAATATTTATTATTTTAAAGAAACTTTAATGCTGAATTGAAAAAAAAATTATGTCAAAAAATGTTTCATGTAATTCAAATACTTACCATTAAAAAAAATTTAATACTGAATTGAAAGATAAAACATCCAAAATGTTTTATCAAATGAAAATATTTATTATTTTAAAGAAACATTAATACCAAACAGAAAGGGAAAAAATGTTTTATATAATCCAAATATTTATTATTTTAAAGAAACTTTAATGCTGAATTGAAAGATGTTTTGTGTAATCCAAATATTTATTATTTTAAAGAAACTTTAATGTTGAATTGAAAAAAAAGGAAAAAAATGCTTCATGTAATTCGAATATCATTAAAAAAAGTTTAATGCTGAATTGAAAGAAAAATGTTCCGAAATGTTTTATCTAATGGGAAATATTTATTATTGTAAGGAAATTTTAGTACTGAACTGACAGGAAAAAAAAAATAAAAAAATGTTTTATGTAATCCAAATATTTATTATTTTAAAGAAACTTTAATGCTGAATTGAAAGAAAAAAATTTCAAAAAATGCTACATTTAATTCAAATACTTATCATAAAGAAAAAGTTTAATGCTGAATTGGAAGGAAAAAAATTCAAAAATGTTTTATCTGATGATAATATTTATTATTTTAAAGACATTTTAATGCTGAATTTAAAGGTGGACGGAATCAAAAATGTTTTATATAATGTAGATATTTATTATTCTAGAGAAGTTTTGGCTGTATTTAAAGACGAAAAATTTTTTAAATGTTTCGTGCAATGCAAATATTTATTATTTGAAAGAAAATTTAAAGGTGAATTAAAAAAAAAAAAATCTCCTCCCCCCCCCCAAAAAAAAGAAAGAAAAAAAAAGAAATATCGTCTAATGCGAATATTTATTTTTTTAAAGAAAATTTAAAGCTGAACTTTAAGAAAATTTTCAAAAAATATTTCATGTTATGTAAATATTTATTATTCAAAAGAAACTGATGCTGAATTTAAAGGAAAAATGAATACAATATTGTTTCGTGTAATGTAAATGTTTATTATTTGAAAGAAACTTCAAAAAACGTTTATGTAATGCAAATATTTATTTTTTGAAAGAAACTTTAAAGCTGAATTTTAATTAAAAAAAATAAAAAAATGTTTCATGTAAAGCAAATTTATTATTTGAAAGAAACTTTAATGCTGTATCAGAAAAAAAAAAAAAAAATATATATATATATATATTGAAATACTCTTGCTACGAAAAACCTGATCATGAAATTAATCTCAAGAAGAAATTTCAAAAAGTTTTCACTATTTCGTCATCTAACTTAGTTTAAGTATCGAATGTGATTTTTTTTTCTTAAATTATTTCCGCATCATTAAAGAAATCAATTTGGTGCTAGAAATTTATTTAAAAAAAATGATGGAGAAGAAAGGGGTAAACATAAGAAAGATTTTTTGCATATACAGTATAACCTCGAAAATCCGGTATCGTCGGGAACGAGACTAAGCCGGATTTTTGAAAATTCCGGATTTCTGAAGAATTCTGAAGGAATATCAAAAGTACTTCCGATATTATCAATGGTGCCTTTAGTCATAATTTAATTCATAGCCCAGTGATATTTTTGTGCGAAAAAGAGAAAATTAAAAAAAAAATCGTTAATTGATATCTTCTATGTTACAATTATGTCTTCTCGTGTAATTTCCGAAACATCGATGTCAATTTCATTTGCTTCAATTTTTTCGGCCGTTCTTTAACAAGTTTTTCTTGGATTTTATGCAAGTGAAGAATATCGATTTCGGAAATACAGTCTTGTTTCTCTAAAGTAGATATTAATTTTCCAGTGATACTTATACATTTTTCCAGTATCACCTTTTCTTCTGCCGACTGCTTTTCCTTGTTCCTCTAAGCTGCTACCAGCGTTATCGGCTGTTCTTTATTTGCACAGCGTCAGTGATCTCGCTGACCGTTAATCAATCGCTTTCGATCCCGAAGTTTTTATTTCGTAAACAATTGCTATTTTTCTTTCTGCGTCAGTTGGAAATGTAAAAAATAAAGAGGTGGCGAGGAGAAGATGACCTTTCATCCCGGATTTTTGAAGTTGCCGAATTCCCGAATGTCTTACTTTCAAGACTATATTGTATAGCTTAAAGTAAATAAATACAATACAACTCAGACATGGAAACTTGGAAAGATCGAATTCTTCAAAATAGACGAATGAATAAAAAACGTGCCTCGAATACAACGAATATATTATACATTAATTTATACATATATGAAATTCTTTACTGATTATTTTATTTGCTTTTTCAGCTTCAGTACTCAAAAATTGTAACAGAACTAATTTTTAAACTAAACAACATACTTAATTTACAGGGTCTCTCTAATAATGATTTTCAATTACAATTATATTAATTTTTTTTTAATTTCTGTAATAAATATTTCTTAAAAAAAATAGATAAAAATATAAATATATCAAAATACGTTAAAGCTTTGAATTGGTGATGACAATCTAAAAGCTCCGTTTCAAAAGTTTTTATTACTACATGTCATATTAGAATATTAAAAAGAGATTCATTTTCTTTTACCTATTCATCACTTAAAAATTGTAACAGAATCAATTGTAAAATTTCAATATTTACTTAATTTTCACAGTCTCTTTGCAGATGATAAAATAAAAAAAAACTTTGAAAAATTTTCTAAATCTTTGATAGATTTATTAAGAGATTTTAAAAATAAATAAATAAAACTTCAAATACACCCGAATATGTAATTTAATTTTATAAAGACGATAAAAATCTATCGATTTTTCTCTCTAGCGGCTTCACCACTTAAAAATGTTATAACGCAATTAATTATTAAACAAACATACACACTTAAATTCTAGATGCAATTTAAAGGAAATGAAAGTGATTTTTTTTTTTAAATTATTATTATGAATGCAAATAATATTCTTTGTAACTTTGTTTAATTACTGTAAAAAATACCTCTTCAAGAAATACTGAAACCATAAATATATCGAAATATTGTATAATACTTTGTATTGTATTGTAGTGTATATTTAAAAACACATTTGTTCCTTTACGCAATGCGCTAACAAGTTACTTTGAATTATTGAAAAGAAATTCTATTACCGTTTCTCCCATCTTCAATAAATAAATAAAACTTCAAATACACACGAACATGTAATTTAATTTTATAAAGACTAGAAAAATCTATTAATTTTTCTCGCTTTCGGTTTCATCACTTAAAAGTTATTATAATGCGATCAATTATTAAACAAACACACATACCGTATATACTCGTGTATAAATCGAAAAATTTTAGACAAAATTTGTCAGTTGAAAAAGGGGGGGTCGACTTATGCACGAGTTAGTTTTAAAAAAATATATATATCGTACATAATCGGCGAATGGGCAAGTCTTTTAAGTATGAATATACATGGGTCTACGTTGGAGAGAGAGATAAAAGCGGACAATGGTCATTCTCTGTGATTGAAAAAAAAAAAAAATCTTAGCAATATTGTCCCTGTAATTGTTTTGCATCCATTTTCTCTTGGGATAAAATTAATTCCCTTCAATACAGGGCATTCCTTTCAACATTTTAATCCCTTTTTTAAAAAGAGTTCAAATTGAGAATGCTTCTAAATATTTCTCCCAAAAGTCCCACAATACAAAGAAGTACTACACTTTAGCAGTATAAGAAGTTGTTTACCCTTATAAATAAGGCTTGAATAGATTTTTGAAAGAATGTTTTCTTTTTAAGTATCATTAAATTGATGTGAACAGGTTTCAAAATAGTTTAAGATTCTTCGGTTTTACATAATTTTACAGTTTTAAAACGATGAATTAAAAAAAAATCTGATTAGAAACATGAAAAAAAAAAAAGAAAAAGTTTACTAATTTAACGAAAATGTATTATTTTTTTTTTATCCTCTATTACAAATCATTTTTCAACATACTACCAGAAATGTGGTTAAACTTATACACGAAAATTCAATTTCTTTTTTCAAAATGTTGCTTAACAAGAGGGGGGGGGGGGGTCGACTTATACACGAGTACACTATATGGCCAAAGGTGGCCGGTCACTTGCGATTTTTGACGTTTTGTTAAATATCTAGAAAAATACACGAGGAATTAACCTGAAATTGAAGGTGTGTAAACAGTATAGTATAGGTCATATATTTCCGCGAATATTTTTTCCCGAAACCCCATAGGGAACCGTCAAAAAATTGAAAAAAAAAAACGAATATCTTTTGGATAACCCTATAAAAACTAATGGAGCAAAAGCGTTTAAACTCGAGATTATTAATAAATGGCTTATTGTAATATACTGTGTTCATTTTTATGAGGATAGCATGTATACTAGTAGAGAAATTAAGGTTTTTATAAAAACAGTCCCAAATTTTGCCAAGTTTTTTGCTTATAATTTGCAGAGTTCTTAATATAAAAAAAAGTTCTTTTCAGAAAATATGACGAACAACATTGTACACAATACCCCGCAATCAGAAGGAAAAAATAATGAAAATTGGATGAAAAATGAGCAGGTTTACTAAAAAATGTTTCACTGCGCATGCGCGAATGCAATCAAAATATAATGTGCATAATGTGTTAGCTAAATATATAGAACAACTTTTGTAAAAGTCTCAAAAACATAGTTTGAAAAGTCTGATAATAATCGTTTATAGAATAAGCTCGAAATCCGTTGTTCCCAAAATGAAGCAAAAAGATGAGGGATTGTATCCAAATACAGTATTACGTGCAATATTGTGTATGCTAAATTGGCACTATTCAACGGATATGTGGATACAACCCCTTGTGTTTTTGCTTTATTGTGGGAACAACGGATTTTGAGCTTATTCTATAAACGATTATTATCAGACTTTTCAAACTATGTTTTTGAGACTTTTACAAAAGTTGCTCTATACACTTAGCTAACACATTATGCACATTATATTTTGATTGCATTCGCGCATGCGCAGTGAAACATTTTTTAGTAAACCTGCTCATTTTTCATCCAATTTTTATTATTTTTTCATTCTGATTGCGGGGTATTGTGTACAATTTTGTTCGTCATAGTTTCTGAAAAGAACTTTTTTTATATATTAAGAACTCTTCAAATTATAAGCAAATAACTTGGCGAAATTTGGGACTGTTTATATAAAAACCTTAATTTCTCTACGAGTATACATTCTATCCTCATAAAAATGAGCACAGTATATTACAATAAGCCATTTATTAATAATTTCGAGTTTAAACGCTTTTGCTCCATTAGTTTTTACAGGGTTATCCAAAAAATATTCGTTCTTTTTCAATTTTTTGTCGGCCCCCTATGAGGTTTCGGGAAAAAATCTTCGCGGAAATATATGACCTATTAGTGTTTACACACGTGCAATTTCAGGTTAATTCCTCATGTATTTTTCTAGATATTTAACAAAACGTCAAAAATCGCAAGTGACCGGTCATCTTTGGCCATATAGTGTATACACGGTACTTAAATTCCAGATGATATTTACGGAAAATGAAACTGTTTTTTTTTATACATTATGAATGCAAATATTATCCGTTATAACTTTGTTTAATTGTTGCAAAAAATACTGAAACCGTAAATATATCGAAATATTGTAATACTTATTTGTATTGTATTGTATTGCATTGTTAGTGTATATTTAATAACACCTTTGTTCCTTTACGCCAATGCGTGAACAAGCTACTTTGAATTATTGAAAAGAAATTATATTACCATTTCTTTCACATCTCCAAGATTTAAAAGATGTGACAGAATTAATTATAAGACCAGAGGACGAGAATCTCGATCGATCTCAACAAAAAAATCTTCCCGTAACCTTGCCCGAACCCGACATCCTTCAACCTGAAACAGATCCAGCCGAAATATCTAAACCTGAACCCGACCCGGATCATAAATGAAAGGAAATTAACACATGATACAATTATGGAAAATTGGTCAGAAGTTATAGTTCTAATATCTATTTTATCTTTTATATAGCAAAATGAAGATATATTTATGTACTCATTATTGTTCAAATATGTAGTGTTTTTCGTCTGAAACTATTCAAAACGTTCTTTGAAAAATAGGGTAAAACTTGACTCGCCAAAGTTCAACTCCAACCCACCCGAACCGCGGATCGGCTCCCGGTCTGGTGTAAAATCTTTCACGACCCTACCCTATGCAAGACTCTACAGAGGTACTTTTGCTAAGCTTTCATACTGTAATCAGAGAGGTTATTGGTCCATACGTTTTTTCACTAACTTCAGTTTTTAATCAAGCAACGTGTTTTAACGAAATTTGAATATCATATGCCAAAAACGTGTTTACAAACCTATCAAATGATACCTTATTCATCGTTGTGCACTTTGTATTTGCATAGAAAAAGGGATGTTTACATCAGAAATAATGCATATGATTGCCCTCTCTCTGGATTTCCAATGACTCTTTATATAAAAGGAGATATAGCAACTTTCTAATTTTTATTACTGTAATAATTTTGTTACATCTATGTGATATTTTTTTAAAGAAAATATGATAAAACCATAATATGCTGATATATTATAATACTTTGTAATGATAATGCAGTTTTAAAAGTTCTATGACTCATTTTTGTGAATATATTGAAAATAATGTTACCGTAACACATCATTAAAGAAATAGATTTTCTATTACATTTTCCATTGACTTTTTGTCAAGGAGTAGGTAAACTTATCTATTTAATTTATTCCAACGTTCCGTACCGTAAATTGAATAAATATCTGAAAAAAAATCAATTCATGAATTTGAGATATTTTAAAACAAATATATATATATATATATTTTAAAACTTGAATTGATCTTGAAACAATTTAAAAATGCTTTTAACAATTTTCCACCGCTTGCTTTCTGTTTCGGGGGCCGAATTTCAAACCGGTTCGGGCCACAGAAAAAAAAAAAAAAAAGAACCGAACTCTATAGAAAATTAAAATTTTTTAAAGCAATTTAATAATTTTTTTTACTGCTCCATACATTCTAATTTCCAAATTATTTTCTCCATTTTTTTCACTTTATTTCCTAATAGAACGTTATATAAAAAATAAAAAAATAACTTCCATCAGACAGTTATTAAAAAATGAATAAAAAATTGACACGAAACTAGACTTTTCATTAAAAATTCGCATGTTAATAGAAGTTATTACTAATCTCACAACCAACATTCCAAAATGGATGATGCACAGGTTTGTTGTTCTATGTATCATGATTTTACTTCAAACGTATTGAAAAATTTTAAAAATAAATTAAATGAGTGGAGCTTTTTAAATATGTAAAGATGGCGAAAATTTTGTTTAACAAAAATAATTTTTTTCTTCAAAAAATTCCTTGATTAATGACAGTAACCTGTATAGTCATCAGTAAGTGGTTACAGAGAAATATAATCTGTTTAAACCATAGCTTTTTTACTGAACACTTTTATACAGTGATACGAGTTCTTGCATCATTAGTGAGTAAATTAAGGAAATTGAGAGTCGGTTTTAAATGCCGTCATTTCTTCCGTGATAGTACGAAAGACAATTTATTCTATATATCTGTCTCTGTCTCTCTCTCTCTCTCTTTTTTTTTTTTTTTTTTTTTTACGGTTATAGTTTGATACAATTGATCGTCTCTCTATTGTTTCGACAACCTGTACTGTCAATAAATTCCATGTTTTTAATGTCTTTTAATGACTGATGTATAGTTAGAATAAATTGTTCTTTTGTGAGGTACAATTGCCGGGAATTGAATTGAATTGCTGCTTTAGTGGAAAAAAAGTAGCTCGGAGAAATTATGTTTTTTCTGAAAAAATTATTAATTAAAGTATCAATTAAGTGTACTTCATTTGCGCATTGAACTTTTAAAATATTCAGCTGAGATAAACAGTTATTTGTTTATTTAATTGTAATAATAATAATACTAATAATAAATCGTAATAATAATAACGGTACACTGAAAGATCTTGAAAGTATTTAGCTATGCGTTTTGTTTTTTTTTAAATAGTTATAAAATTAATAAATTAACATATTAAATATAGTTTACTGAACAATGAAAAGCGTGGGAAATATTCAGCTACTTCTTCGATTTAATTATAAAATTAATCATTTAACATATAGTTTACTGAACAATGAAAGAAGAGGGATATATTGAGCTATGAACGAGAAACAGTTATTTCTTTGATTTAATTATAAAATTAATCGTTTAACATATTAAATATAGTTTACTGAATAATGAAAGATGGGGGAAATATTCAGCTATGAACGAGAAACGGTTATTTCTTCGATTTAATTATAACACTAATTAATTATCCTGTCAAACATGTTTATTTGCGCATTGTAGGATGAAAATTTGTTTTACAACTGCTAGTTCTGATGCATCAGATTAAGAGAAATGTAACAAACTATTAATAAATAATAGCTGATGTAAAAAAAAAGATGGCAGTTAGTTTTTAAATAAAAAGAATTTATGATTTCCAGCTTACCAATTGCTTATTTAAGGTAAGAAATTGGGATAAAACTTTAGGAAACTAATAATATAAGAGTGAAACTATTCGCCTAAGTAAGAACTCCATTTTTATTTCGAAACTACTGATTTTGAGAGGGAAACTCATGGGTTATAATAATTTATTTCGGCGATCATACACTTTAAAGTTTCAATTTTTTCGCAAAGTGCCTACTATAAAAGTACTTATAGAACCTTTTAGGAATTATCAAAATCTTTTACTTTGAAAAAAAAAGTTTTTGTTAATGAATATATTAAAAAAAATTTCTTTAAAAGTCCATGTGATTTAAAGAACTGTTTTTCACCAGCGACGTCGGAGCTAAAACTTTTTTATTTTAGCCTGAAGTGGCTGCATAAAGTTTAGTAAAATTGTCTTTTTTTTTTTTTTTTTTTTTTTTTTTTTTTACAAAGTTATTTATCTGTACATTTTCACAATATTTTTCTGTAAATTGGTAATACATTGTTTTTTGTTATATAATTGCAGCAGGAAAAAATAATAATAAACAAACACACAAAATAAACTAAAAAAACAGGAATTCTGCTTTTTCAGAATCTAGTATCGTCCCCTATGAAAAAAAAATATATATATATATATATATATATGTATAGATAGATACATAGATTGATAGTACAAAACATATTTCAGTTTTAAGACTTAAAACACACGGTTTAATTTTATATAAAATGACGCCATTCTTATCTGGAGGAAGAATTCCACATTTACGATCTAGTCTTTACAACATCTACAGTAAAGTATGCATAGAACGTCACTATCGCTAAATAATATACAAATTCATAAAAAGAGATGTCGTCCTTAAAAAAAAATGATTCATATTCCTTCAGTTGTTTGTAATATTAATATAGGTACTTAAAATTAAATATAGTTTATAATAGCTCCAAGTTTTTATCAGAAATCATTCATTTATATTTTTTTCAAAATAGCACGTATTTTAACTACATTTCTTTTTTCCAGTTGTTAAGGGAAAATGGCAACAAAAAGATATAATTACTATTTTCCAACTATTTTTCCTTTACTTTTTACAGAAATGGAGTACTTGAGTTGTCAACATTAAACAAGTGGTGCTAAAAACTACAAAAAAAATTAATATCTCAAAAATAAATTGAGATGTAGTTTTCAAACAAATTGCATTTAAAAGTACATTTTTTTTCCCAATACGACGGTATAAAAATTGAAAACGTGTGATGATTAGAAGTTTAAAAAATTGCAGTATAATATTTAACAATACAATGTAACATCTGCTTTGTTTTACGGCAGGTTTATACAACGGAGCATTTTTTTTTGGGGGGGGGGGAGACGACATTTTAATTGCTGGCCGAAAAAAATAGCATATCGGGGGCTAATTATACATTTTTTAAGTTCTGACCGATTGTTCCGCGATCAACTAGTGGGTTGCGATCTATAGTGTTTAACGGGCTAACCACGGACTTATATAAATAATTTTTCATGTTTTCAGCAAGGCGTGTGCTCACCTTTGAGTCTGCGTACTTATTTTCCCTTTTTTGACCCATTGGAGACAAGCTGCGCATATACACGATGCACGAAGTGCTAAGAATCTTTGATTATTCCTCAGTAATTTTTAATTTTAAACCTTACCTTATTTAATTAAAGCATTTCTGTGGTTAAATTAGGCAAAAATGTCTATTTATAATTAACCGATTATAAAAGATTAAGAATTCTGCAAAGGACGCTTTTCTTGAAAAGGTTAAAGAGTAAAAGAACGTAGCTGCAAAGTTGAAAAAAAAAAACAGATTAAAAAAAAGCACTTGGGCTTTCTTCATGGAAAAACAGTTTTGATTGGGAAAAAGTGTTTTGTTTTCAGAAATACTCTGTATAACCTAGATAAAAATAGTTTTATATAAATATTATGTACTCCAAAGTTATATTACTTCATTTCTTGATTGTTACATAAGATATTAATGAAATTAAATGAAAATTGTTTTAAGGATTTTGAGATTGATTTTAATTATACTTATTGCTATGAATAACAATGAAATTACTTAAATGGTCTGTTTATAAAATGTAAAGTGTGTTAAGCATTCAATTTTAGGTTAAGAAAAAAAATTATAAATAGCATACATAATATACTTAATTTACTTTTAATTTTAATTAATAAAGAAATTTCTAGAAGCAGAATGACATTATATGTGACAGTACACGGTATGCTGTTTTTGTTCGAAGAACAAATTACGATATTTTACATCGGTATAAAGAAATAGGAATATAAAATCTTATACATTTTTGCTTTTGACATGAAGTGGAAAATTCATAAACTCTCAAACACTTATTTTCTAAACATTCCAAATGTATAATTTAAGCCTTGGTAATTAAAAATATGCAGTTTACACACGAATTGAACACTTCCAACTGAGCGAAAAAATGCCCAGTCAGGGAATCGAACACAGATCCATGGGTTACTAGGCCAATTCTTTACCGTTTAAGCTAACTGGGCCGACAACCAGCCAACAAATTTCGCTCAGATAACCTTATTGGTAGTAGCATTAGGTCTGTTATGACCCAATTAGCTTAAACGGTAAAGCATTGGCCTTGTAAGCCAAGGATCTGGGTTCGATACCCAGCCTGGCCATTTTTTCGCTCAGTTGGAAGTGTTCAATTCGTGTGATAACTTTGCCAATCAGTTTGATTGTGTTAAAATAATAGTTCATCTACGCATCCATCGTTTATATGGAGTTCCTTTATATGCGGTTTATTCTGTTGAGCTGTCTACATGACAGACCAGATGTTACTACCAATAAGGTTATCTTAGCGAAATATGCTGGCTGGTTGTCGGCCCAGTTATCTTAATCGGTAAAGCATTGGCCTTGTAAGCCAAAGATATGGGTTCGATTCTCAGCCTGGGCATTTTTTCGCTCAGTTGGAAGCGTTCAATTCGTGTGATAACTTTACCAATCAGTTTGATTGTGTTAAAATAATATGCAGTTTTTAAAATCTCTTCAGTAATAATATATTTTATTTATATTTCATTTTTTAAATAATTTTTTTAAAAAAATCGAAACTTTTTTACAAGTATCATTTGTATAAATGAACTGATTCAAAAATCTATGTAAATTTAACTTTGGGTTGCATCAAATTAAATCCTTTCAGCGTTAAGTTTGAATTGGTTAACATTCTACAAATTTCAATACCTCTCAACTCTGATTGGCTCATTAAGTTTCCTTTGGCCTGTATAGGAGTTCAGCTAATGGTAAGTTTAGTGCTTGTTTCTGCATGTGTACTTTTCATTTCAGCATTTATTTGATTGTTATAGTAAATAATTGTACATGACAGGATATGGTAAATTTAATATAATAAAACATTTGTTTTCGTTCGTATGTACATTAATCTTCAATTGATTGCCCTGACTTTCTGTGATCTGTGAGTTAAAATGCTTAAAGTACTAGAAAACGATGGAAAATTTTTCAGAATATGGACTTAAATTACAGAAATTGAATGAAAATCAAACGCTACTAGCTGCAATGTAGAAAGAATAAGAATTCCCTTTAAAATATGTTGTGCTCGAAAGAATCAACAAAAATTTGCGAAAGTTCAAATAATTTTGAAAGAAAAATTACAAGTAGCTTTGAAAGCGCAAGTTATTCTCAATCTGAAATACCTGAATTAAATTTACTTGAAGAAGTGGCATCAAGTTCCTATGTTTCTAATGTTGCTAAAAGAAAAAAAAAAAAAGAGAGAGAAAGTATTTCGGTTCGTGAATAAATTCTGTTTGAAAATGTAAGTTTTTTTCTTTATGCAGGCAATATTCCTTTTAATGTTGCTAACCTGAACTTATATAAAATTATGGTTGAAGTTCTGAGACCTCAGGATACAAATCTTCTTCTGATAAAAGGGCTAGGAAAAAAACTGTTGGGTAATGCTGCAGAAGAAGTAGATCAACAGCTGTCAAACAAATCGTTTAACTGTTACTCTAGTTGGCTTGTCTAGTGTCCAAAGTGTCCTTATATTAAACAGTCAGCAACAATTCAAACAGGAACTGAAAGTTTTCTTCTGAAAGCTTTGAATTCGGGTTGAAAAAATAAACAGCAGAGGCTGGTTCTATGTTGGTATAGTTGAATATGCAATTGAAAAATGTCGAATAAAATTTAATAAAGAAGTATTTACTGTCGTAACAGAAAATTTAAAACATGATAAAAATGTAGGAAGTATTAAAAAAGAAATTTCCAAATCTTACTACATACGGCTGCTCAGCGGACCTCTTTAATTTACTTTATATGCACGTTTCTCCAAGATCTTCTTTGAAATTTATTGTAGAAATTCAAAAGTATTTTCGCATGTACGTGCAACCCATGGTTGGATTAAAGAAGAAAAACGTGTTATGCCATAAATTCCAAATGGCACCAGTTGGAACTGGCTGTGCAAAAACACCTGTGCGCAATTATCACGAATATAGTGAAATAGCACAGGAGAATCCGGTAAAGTTTGAAAAATAAATTTCCAAAATTTTAGAAAACAGAGCCATTTATCACGAGTCTGTGTTTACTTAAGTTGACTTAGAGAAATAATTAATAATAATTGTTGCAAAGGCAAATACTTTGCAAAAAGATCTTACATCAGTATCAGACGCAGTAAAAATATGGCTAGATCTTATGTCTGAAGAAATATTACCTATCTAGAATTAAAGAAAAAAAATAAAAGGTGTGAGAAAGCACTCCAACCTCTTCACGTATTATCAAATCTACTTGATCTTCAGAGAACAACGCCTTAGTTGTTTACACGAAAACAGGGCTACAGTATGGTTACCCATATCCCAGTTATCGTCCTGGTGTGGTGGTTTTAAAATTAAATGGTATGAAATTCTGTTCCATGTCAAGAAAACAATATACAATAATTTTCCAAGGTCGCAAATCGGTTAAACTAAAGTTGAAAAGGGGCCAAAATTACCACCTGGTTTTTGCGCACCTATTTCTTCTCTTCATTCACATTCAGCATCTTCATCCTCGATTGAAAAACTTTTGGCTTGGTGTGGAATAAACTGCGGAATCCCCAACGTGTTTAAAAGGCGACATAACCAGGTTTATAAATCATTGCATAATGAACTGTAAAAGTTTCAATGCAATGCTTGTATAGTATAATTTGTCATTGTAACGTGATATTACAATGCCAGTGTACAGTTTTTTTATTTGTGTACTTCGAAATAAAAGATGGAAAATGCAACTGGGCTTCATTTTAAATAATGCTGAAAATTAGAAAAAAACTCGCATATAGATGGGTTAATACGTGGGTTTTTTCAAGTGAGCCCACATTGGTGGTCCCTGCATAGCGACATCATGCTTTATAACTATTCTAAACCTTAAAAAGAAAGAAAAATCATTCCTCCCACATGGATTATAAAAAACTTTTCCAACCCTGCGAGATTGTTGCTACGAATCATTTGTTAGAAAGAAGTTCTTTCAAAGAATATCGGGAGACACCGAAGTCTTTAATACTGAAGTCAATAGCTTGCCGCTTTATTCAATATTTTAATATTAATCAGTGCTATTTATACTTATGACTTCTTTCACAAATAACTTGGATCATTCTCAGACATTCAGCTCCTACAGATCTCAGAAGCTTGATTTCAATAAATGTTTTTAGCGAGATATTTTCATGAAAGTTGTCAAGTTTCGAAATGGTTTCCAAATTTGCTGCTAATATCGCCATTTTAAGGCCCAATACATTATATATTTTATCCACACATGCCTGTAAATCTCCTTTTACAGCAACGCTACTGCATCTGTAGAAAAGAAAAAAATAGCATTTTATTTATTTATTTATTTTTTAAATCAAAAAACTTATAACTCTGAAAATAATTTAAAGCAATGACTGTTCAGAGGAAAAACATCTTCTTTTCTTTTTCTCTTCGTTACCATAGTTACTATCCTAAGATAAGATCCGAGGTAGTGACCAACGAAGGGACAATTTAAAGAGGATGCTTGTCCTTGAAAAGCCAATTTTTCCTACAGAGAGCATAGTATCAGATATGTAACAGTTTCATTGCATTTTTTGACAAAAGGTTAGAAAATAATAAGCTATATAACAGCAACGTTTACATTTTCTTTGACGCATCTTTGTGGACATTAAAATTCATTTTTTCAACCAATAAAAAAGAATGAATAGCGATTTATTCTTCAGACTTACCCTATCTAACTCTTACCTATGTACTCTACCTAGCCGAGGAAACGACCTTCAGGTTTGTCACGTGACAAATCACGATGTTGATCTCTGGATTTCCGAAGGCCTTTGACATGCGCAAGGCTTCCTGTAGATTGTTTCACTTTTATCTACATCTGGAAGCGAAGTAGACAATAACTTAGCTAAGAAAAATGAAACATCACGTAACTGTAATTCGTTTTTCTGCGTGTATTCAGTTTTTGAAATGATTTGTGAGGCTATTTGCAGCTTGTTATGTGCGAGAGAACTTAGGAATGTGCAGTTTCTATCTTGGGACAACAAATTTATAATGGTAAATGATAACGCAAAAAAAGAAAAAAAAAAGGGATTATGATGAACGGGATTAAATCGTATTTTTTCTGGGCATTCTGTTTTTTAATGAAATTCTTTTGAGCATAAATTATCGTTACACGTAAAGCGGTATGCGAGTTGCAACTACTAGCTTTACATTATTAGTTAATTATTATACTACAAAAAAGAGATTAGTTAAGGGGACGCTTCACTCACTTGAAAACACCCGCTTGGTAATGGTAAACCTATGGCTAGATTGTTTTCGATTTTATCGTTTAAATTTGAATATTTTTAACCGATTTTTTTTTTTTTTTTTTTTTTTTTTTTTTTTATTATAGGATAGCTGAGGTCGATCTCTAATATGGCTAATTTTTACTTTTTCGATTTCGGTTGCAGAGTCTTTTAATAAAAGTTTTTTCACTCTCGGAACCGGTTTCGAACCTTTTTTTTAAAGTTTTGTATTTTAAATGTGCCTTATCATTTTGTTTACACCCATCGTAAATATAGTACAAAATCTGCAATACAAATATTTGCAACTTAAATTTCAAAAAAGTCTAAGAGTTATTTTGATTTCGTTTGAACGGAATCTATGTTTCCAGGGTGTTTAAGTATCAGATTGTTTGAATTTTATTTTTATTTTTTAAAGTTCAATTGGTTTAACTTATTTCTTACAAAAATTTAACATTAAATGTAGAACTAACTGAATAAAATATCTTAATATCTGTCCCTTCTCGGGTTTAAACAATGTAGGAAATAAAATGTTTTGTTTTATTAGCTTGTTCTGCAAATTATGTTTTTGTTTAATGTGTCAAGTTTTTTAATAACTACTGAATTCAGACGAACTCATTTTACAATTAACGGAATGTACAATCATCAGGGTTTGATTTATAAAGTATCACATCACAAGTTGTGGTGTAATTAACCGATATTTAATCCAAAATGTTTCATCAGTGCAGTGATGCAGGTTATCGTAGTTTGGGCAAAAACTTCCACTTTGAGCATAACAAACCTATAATAATAATAAAATCAATTTTACTTTAATTGGGTTACCCCATTTTATACTCGGGAAAGCTATAAATGCAAAAGTAGTGTTAAATCTTGACTGGTAATATTTAACAACCGTATAGCTGTTATACAATAAAGCGTAAAAAATAACACAGTTTTACTTTTTATTTTTTACTCTATTTCCTCCCAGGGGGCGATGTAAATGCAAGAGGAAATTGTTCCTAAGTTTAACTTGGGTAATTTATTTAGTGGCATCACCAGTCGTTTCTGTGCCACACAAAACAAGAAAGAAAAATCATGCGTACGGCATAGATTATGAAACACTTTCCAACGCTCTCTGAAAGCTTTAACAAAACTTCTTTATTTAGGGAAATAAGGTATATAAGATAACTAAGTAAACCTTTAAAAAATTGATTTCAGCAGTTACCGCCCATAGCCAAATATGTATTTTAATTCTTTTGAACAGCTCTGTATTTGATCTGTATGTTTATATATATACTATATAATGGGAAAATGTAGTTTAGCAAGAAAACGCATAACAGGTTGAAATTTCTCTTTCAGCAATTTATACTAATAGATGGAAATATATTTGAATACTTTTGTACAGCCCTGTAGTTCACCTAGTACCTTTATTATACGTCACTATTTAGCTAAAATTTAATTCGATCTAAAACACTCTTAAAACTACTGAAATCACATTTCCAGAAATTATCATCTATAGACGGTATGTATCCAATTCTTTGCGTGAACCTGTATATCGTTTTATCTATATTCTACAAACATTTCTTAATAAACTAAATGCATTTCAACGTAAAAATGCATAACTCATTTAAAAGCCACCTTTAAGCAATTTGCGCTCATACCCAGTAACTCTTACGAATTCTTTTGTGTAGCTCTGTATATAAATTATAGCATTTATACACACCATATAGTACGCATAAATATAGTGAAACATAAAAGCGCATATCATAATTGAAAATATATTTCCAGCAATCACCGCTAATGTACAGTACTTCTGATACAATAAAGTATCTGAAATCTTCTGTGTGTCCCTGTAAATGCTATGCACTTCGTATTATACATGAAATAACTTATAGTAAACACCAATTTCATTATATATGAAATAATTTAACATAATTAAAATACGCCGCAAATAATCCCACCCCCACCTTCTATATCATTATGCAACGGAATTCTTTCGTGTGGCCCTGTAAATAAATAATAGCTATTTTCTACAGAATGCATATTTTAGTGAACTTCATAACTGCATAAAAATTTGTTATGTTTGGATGCATGAAACATCATTAAAAATCAATTGAAACGTTTTTTTTCCCTTTGGGGTAATGTAACGGAGTACTTTTGACTGTCCCTGTAGATGAACTAAACATGCTACAAACTTCATTTGAAACAGGGATCATGCTATGGTAAACGTCAATAACATCCAAAAATTTCAAGGCAATCCCAGTATATTTACGAGAGTTAGAGCGCGTACAGTCGGACAGACAAACCGAAGTCATAAACACTTTTCAACATTGTTGGAAAGTGTTAAAAATGACAAATAACCTTGAGGAACAATTTTAGATAAAAAATGCCCTAGACTTGACGTTAAAAGTCTCTATCTTTTTAAAATTTACAAATAATTAATTTTTATTTCTTGATGCCACGATAAGAAATTGCCTATGAACATTATATATATATATATATATATATACTAAAAGGCTCTGCCCCCTGCAAACTACGCTCGCCAACCCCCCGTACAGGCACCGCAGAATCTAAAATCACGCTAATTTGATCGGTTTTTAAAAAATTAGAGAAGATTGAATTATAATGAAAAAACCTATAGCGATCTCCCTGTAAACGGGTTTCCATCCGATTCCCTTTGATTGTGAAAATTTAAGGCCGAATCAGTTGCTGTTAAGACATCCAATGGTTGTTTTCGTGTTTGATTAAAGAAGATCAGTTAAACATTTGAAAAGAAGCTAAAATAAAATGAATTAAGTAAACAGAGCCTTTGCCTCCCGATATTTTTTAACAGCGTTACAAAACGATTGACATAATACGATTTACTGCTTTAACCCCTTCAAGGGCGGTGGTTCATTTTTGGACCACTTAATTTTAATTCTTAAATGCCACATTGGCACCAAAATATTGGAATGAAAATTTTCTTTTTATTAAGTAAGTGAACAAAAGCATTTTCGTATTTCGAAATTTGTTTGTAAATTCTGGTGCCATTCACTGATTTCAACATTTTACGAATAGAAGTACCTTGCCCCTGAAAGGGTTAAACGCATATTAATTTATTTATTATTTTAAGGTTTCCTTTCTCTTTTAATATTCACGTGTAAATATACAATTTTCAAGACACAATTTTCAATATTTTTCAGCTTTTAACACGTACTCATTTAATAGTAATTTTAAAGTTTTTTTTCTGTTTATAATAGCCATGTGTAAATAAATTTGCAATCGTTAGGAAATATTATTCTTTGCGCTGTTTTTAGAATTGAAAATAATCTCTATAATAATAGCCTAAGTCATGTGACTATTATCAACACCTCCTTCGCTTTTCATAAGAAACGTTTCCATTTTGATTAAAGAATCAAAGTTATTTTTTCGAATAAAACTACATAAAAGTTGCCATGATCGCAAAGAATTCTTGATACTTTTATGTTAGCCGGGTTCAAATCTCGCCAATAGCTTTTTTTTTTAACTCGCCAGTTAGCATTTTTTTTATTTTTCGAGTGGTAAACTAAAACGGTACCACTTGGTTATCCCATCGAACAAAAATCTATCGGCAGACTATAAGATTAAATGCCAATAATGGTTAATCGTAAATGTCACATTCACTTGACTGTAAGGAAGCTACACGTGTTTACGCCGTCAAGTGATTTTTATTTCGACGCTTTATTTGTATTTGTATTTTTATATTAATTTATTTGTTCTTTCATTATTTTAAATAAAAATTACGCCAACTTGTATAATTTGGTGATTTATATAATTTGGCGATATTGTTCATTTGCTTTGAATTTGAAATTAAATGTCATGATTTGTTGCATCATTTAATATTTAACACAGATGTCATATAAGCACCGGGTTTGGCGTGATTTTTTTTACAATAATTTGGCGAAAACCTCGTTTTCGAATACCAGTTAAATATGTATTTTTAAATTATTTTCTATTATTTTTAAAATGAAATAACAATAAATAAAAATAATTAATTAATAACTATAGAACAAAGCAATTTATAACATTTTTTTAAATAAAAAGAAAAGAAATATAAATAAACATTTATTAATGAATAAGCAACAATAGCCGGGTTACCATGTCAGGCAAAATAACGCCATTTTGACGCCAATTAGGTACCCCCGGTGCGTATATGACATCTGACCCTAATATTTTTCTTTTCGTTTCGTTTTTTTTTTTTTTTTTTTTTTTTTTTTAAAGAAGTGAAAGCCATTAATTTTAAATGTTTCAGTTTTAAATGAAAGTTTTGTATTAAATAAAATGATAATGAAAAAAAAAAAAGAAAGCATTGTTCTTAGTTAAGGGGATTCATTTAAGGGAGTTCTCATTTAAGGGAGGCCAAACTGGTCTCCAAATTAGTTTAAAATAATACCCTTTTCTAAAATATGAAAAAAAAATATCTGTTATGATTAAAATTTGAATTGCCATCATTAGAGGAAAGTATTTAAAATTAGAAAAAAATTAATATTTCGAAAACTAATTCGAATTTAAAAATTCTAATACCAGTTTTGAGATCTGTGGATCAATACGGATTTTTGGTGTTAATTTCATCGCAAAGTAAGCCATATTTTAGGAAAAATCGCCATGAAACATAATCAGTTGTTTAATCAATCGTTTCATAGAATCGTTACATAAATTCGTTTCAATTCAGTCGTTTCATAATATCCGTTTCATAAATTCGTTTCATTAGGATTTTATATAGAGAGAGTAGATTATACAGCAAAAGCATGTCCGTGTGCAATGCTGACGTCGTTACTGACGATACAATCTGTAATATACATTTCAGTTATTTGCAAATTTATTAACTTCTAAGCATCGGAAAATTTCCATTTTTACACAGTCTTAAAACAATATAAATAGTTCAGTGTTTGTTTCCGGCTAATATTCCTTAACGAAATCAAAACTTTATCAATAAATAAAGAAAGAAAAAACAAAACTAAATCACAAAGTTAACAACTTTTTAATCGATCCATGGACTCATATATATGTAACTGATATTCATGCTTAAAAATCCGTATCTGTGAGATATATTTGAAATTTTTGACTTCATAGCTTTCTGTATTTACTCATATTAATGTTTTTTGTATTACTAACAAACGTTTGAAAATATCCTTTTTATTTATACTATGACGCCATGTTCATCTTCTTTTTAATTCTTAAAAAAATTATTTTAATTTCATTTTTCCCGTAAAAATCGTTGTTTTAAAAAAAATGTATATATAAATAGTAGAAAACATATTTCAATTTTAAAACTTACAGCAAACGCTTTTATTTTATGTAAAATGACGTCATTCGCATCCGCTTAAGATTTCCCCATTTACGATCCACTCTTAAATATCTACAGTAAAGTAGGCATTAGGACGTCACTATCGCGAAATAATACACAATTGCAGCAAAAAGATGCCATCATTAAAGAAACTCGATCTAAATAAACGGCTGTCTAATGATTCATAGGCCTTCATTTGTTTGTAACATTAATATAAGATACTTAAAATTAAATATAATTTATAATAGCTCCATGTTTTAACAGAAATCCTTCGTTTGTATTTTTTCTAAATAGCACGTATTTTAATTATATTTTCTTTCGGCTGTTATGAAAAAATGGCAACAAAAATATATAATTAATATTTTACAACTATTTTTACTCTGCTTTCTACAGAAATGGAGTACTTCCGTTGCCAATATTAAGCAAATGGCTCCAAAAACTACAAAAAAATTAATATTTCAAAAACAAACGGATATGCAGTTTTCAAACAAATTGCATTTAAAAGTACATTTTTTCCCGAATACGACGGTATAAAAATTGAAAATGTGTGATGATTAGAAGTTTAAAAAATTGCTATAGAGTATTTAATCGTACTGCTTTGTTTTACGGCTGGCTTCTGTAAGGTAACGTTATTTTTTGGAGACGTCACAAAATAGGCTAGGAGAAAGAAATAGCATACCGAACCGGGGGCTAAAAAGTTATGAGCTCCATAGGTTTTACTATGTTAAATTAACATTGAGAAGTGACACTAAGTATAATTTAATTAACATTAAGTAATTTAATAACTGTAATTTAAGTATATCCACTGCAAAGAAAAGAGGACTAAACAAGTGGGTAAGTGTGATCACAGATCGCACAGAGGGTTTCGTTTAATATTTCTTTCAAAACACTATCCTTTTGCAAAATCTGTTAGCTAAACTAAAATTCTAAACTAGCACTCTATTCTAAACAAACGTCTGCCCGACAAAACTCCATTTTAGAACCTATTCGCACTTATATTAGTCGAGGAAATTGGACCCATAAAACTTAAAATAGAAAAGCCCTCCTGGCCAAGTGGAAATAAAATATGAAAGGCTATTGTGCATAAAATGAAAGAGTGGCCAAAGGGTCGTCAAATGATATATCAGATGAGGGGTTTGGGGAAAAATTGCCCCCCCTCCTGGAGCCTTCAAGTGAAACTAGCTAGCTGTAGCTTAATTAGCAGTTAAGTTAGAAAAAATGCTTAAAAAACACAAGTTAGAGCCCAGAGGAGTCAATAATATAAGACTTTTTTGAAAAATTTATCATTTGTCGTGTGATCACTAGTGTTCAGCTATAAGTATGCAAAATTTCATATCCCCAGCTTAATTAGGGCTCAGTTAGAAATAAGTGCTTATAATACAGAAGTTGAAGCCCAAAGGGTTAATTATAAGACTAATTCAAAAATTCATATTTTGTTTTATGATCTCACGCGTTCAGCTATAAGTATGCAAAATTTCATGTCTCCAATTTAATCAGGTGCTCAGTTAGAAAGAATTGATTAAAAAACACAAGCTGGAGTCCAAAGGTTTAAATATAAAACTTTTTCGAAAAAAAAATTATTTGTCGTGTGGTCTCAGGTGTTCTGCTATAAGTATGTAAAATTTCATGTCTCCAACTTAATTATGGGTCTCATTTAGAAAGAATTGCTTAAAATATATATGTGGGAGCTCAAAGGGTTAAATGTAAGACTTTTTCAAGTTTTTATAATTTGTCGCCTGGCCTCAGGTGTTCTGCTATAAGTATGCAAAACTTCAAATCTCCAATTTAAATATGGTCTCAGTTAGAAAGAATTGCTTAAAATACAGAAACTGGAGTCCAAAGGGTTAAACATAAAACTTTTTTGAAGTTAATTATTTGTCGTGTGATATGAAGTGTTCAGCTATAAGTATGCAAAATTTCATGTCTCCAACTTAATTATGGGGCTCATTTAGAAAGAATTGCTTAAAATATATATGTGGGAGCTCAAAGGGTTAAATATAAGACTTTTTTCAATATTTTATGATCTGTTGCCTGGCCTCAGGTGTTCTGCTATAAATATGGAAAATTTCAAATCTCCAATTTAATTATGGGCTGAGTTAGAAAGAATTGCTTAAAATACACAAGCTGGAGTCCAAAGGGTTAAATATGAAACTTTTTTCGAAATTTATTATCTGTCGTGTGATCTGAAGTTTTCGGATATAAGTATGCAAAATTTCAAGTCTCCAATACAATTAGGGGCTCTGTTAAAAAGAATTGACTAAACACGCAAGTTTGAGTCCAAAGGGTTAAATATAAAACTTTTTCGAAATTTATTATTTGGCGTGTGATCTGAGGCGTTCAGCTATAAGTATGCAAAATTTCAAGTCCCCAATTAACTTAGGGACTCTGTTAAAATTAATTGCTTAAAATGCACAAGCAGGACTCCAAAGGGTTAAACATAAAACTTTTTCGAAATTTATTATTTGTCGTGTGATCTGAGGTGTTTAGCTATCAGAATACAAAATTGCATGCATCCAATTTGATTAGGAATTCTGTTATAAAGGATTGCTGAAAATACACAAATTGGAGCGCAAAGGGTTAAATATAACACTTTTTCAAAGTTTTATGATTTTTTGTGTGGGCTCATGTGTTTAACTATAATAATTCAAAATTCCATGTCTCTAACTTAATTAGGGGCTCTTTTAGAAAAAATTGCTTAAAATACACAAGTTGGAGCCCAAAGGGTTAAATATAAAACTTTTTTCAAAATTTTATGATTTGTCTGGTTGTCTCAGGTATTCAGCTATAAGTATGCGGAATTTCATGGCTCCAACCTTATTAGGGGCTGACTTAGAAAGAATTGTTTTAAATACACATGCCCAAAGGGTTAAATTTAAGACTTTTTCAAAATTTTAGGATTTGTCGTTTCATGTGAGGTGTTCAGCTATAAGTACTCAAAATTTCAAGTCTCCAACATGTATAGTTTCTGAGAACGGGCTCTGTGACGGACAGACAGACAGACAAAGGAGTGAGACGAATAGGGTTTCGTCACATGAACGAAACCCCAAAAACGGATATTCTACTGGCAATCGAGACGTCAGTACTATTTCCGTATTTTAACGGAAATTTTTACCCCATAAATTCCAGAAAAATGGAACATTTTCCGTAATTTATAGGGAAAAATTTCCAGAAAAATACGGATTTCTGGAATTTATGGAGGAAAATTTCAGTTAAAATACGGAAATAGTACTGGCGTTTCGATTGCCAGTACAATCTCCGTTTTTTAGTCCTTTTTTTTTACAATGTTGCGCTGCCGCGAAGCCTTGTCTTTTAAATATAGTAGGTAGTACAGTATATATGAGATACTATTACTTTTTTTTTCTAAATGTAAATGTAGTTTTAATATTCGTTTAAGAGAAAACTATAATATTTATTTGATTAACTACTTAATTTTAAGTAATAAACCACATATTAATGTAATGTTCTTCTGTCATTGGAGTATGCACGCGATAGAGATAGTTTTTTTTTTTTTTTAATCATGCTTGAAAAATATTTAAAAAGCCTTAAAAAATGAGTAAATTATGATACACTTTTCAAACAAACTTCATTTGAAAGTACATTTTTTTCCCAATAGGACGGTGTAAACGTTGAAATTTTTCGATTGCATATATGTTACATTTATGTCTTATTTATTTTATTTTATTTATTTACTTATTAAGTTTTAATTTCGTTACGGAATATTAGCTGGAGGCAAAAACTGAACTCTTTATATTGTTTTTAGTGTGAATGAGCTATTATTATTATTTAGTAATAGAGCCTGCACGCGGTAGAGATAGATTAAAAAATGCATGCTAAAAATATTTAAAAAACGATAAAAAATAAGTAAATTGCGTTACAGGTTTCAAATAAACTTCATTTGAAAGCACATATGTTTTCCCTATACGACAGTGTAAAAATAAAAAATGCGCGATGTTTAGAAGTTTAAAAAATTGTAGTAGCAAAAATTAAAAAAGCGAAATTTTACCGTGAAGTGTTGCCATTCGCAGAATGATGTAAGCGTTACGCACAGATACACAGGGGCGTGCCTAGCGGGGGGGTGTTGGGGGTGTAACACCCCCCCACTTATTTGGAAGAGTTGGTAAAATTTAGAATAGTCGGGAAAGTTAAGAACATAAGCTGCAAAAAGTCCCCTCTCCCCTCGTCAGTATCATTTCAACTCTCTGTTGTCCGTCTTTAAAGGGGAAAAGAAAGAACTTCTCATGGAAGATTGTGCATAATTCACAGACTTCTAATATAAGTAGACTCCAAATCGGGAAACTTTTCTTGACTCCTACATTTCTGCCCTCCATCACGTGATGGAAGGCAGATTTAGCGCGCCAAACCGGTTTTTCTCTCTCCAAATTCCTGCCGAAACGTCGTCTGTCTGCGTTTGTCTTGAGTTGACCGTACTTTTGCTTTGCCAATAAAGGGATTACCACCAAAATACGGCACCCTTATGGCGATGAAAGCAAAAGATGTTGGAGTCAAAACCTTGCCGAAAGAACAATGGAATTGAGTGTCTACTTATATTAGAAGTCTGTGGTATGATTCTGTGTGTGAGGGAGGGGTTGTCAGAGAGCGGAGGTGATAGATAGAGGGAGATAATCGCGTTTCTGAGAATTTGAGATTTTTGTGAAAGAGAGGGGAGGGGGGGGGGTTGTTGCAATCTCTAATGTAAGTTTTCCCATGTAGCATCTTTAATTACTCCCTTCTGCTATGGACTGATTCTTAGAATTTGGTCACCTCTTGGGTCTGGATTTGGCGCTAGTTATTTGAGGTTGCTGCATTTACAAGATGAAGTCATGGACACAGAAGAAGAGCGATTTGCAAAAGTTTGTTTTTGTCGCATGATGGCGGATAATTCAGTGAAAATTTTATGCACACACTGTGATCGCGTACACACACATTTCACAGAAAAAAATAAATTTATATCGCCATATAAGAAAATTTCATCCGAATGAAAGCATCGACCTCCAGAAAGGAAAACGGATTCAATGTACAATATGCAGATATTTCTGCATTTCTATTAGAGGCCTGCATAGTCATATTCAAACAGATCATCCAGATATAAAATTATCTTTTGAAAAGGCTCCTGTATAGCCCCTCTCCCCCCCCCCCCCCCCAAAAAAAGCCGGTTTTATTCTTCAAATTGTCATAGACACATGAATTTTGTAGACAGGTACATCTGGAATAGTAATCATGCTTAAAGTACGTGACACTCTTTTTGTGAGTGGGTGGGGGCGACCATCTTTAAACCTCATTCGTTGAAAATTCCAAAATCAGAGCATTTAAGCATCATCACTCTTCAGGTTCGTTCTAACTGTGTCCAAATTTTTTACTATCTATGACTATTTGAAGAAAAATATTATTTTTTGTCGCAGAGAGGGGGGGGGGGGAGGCAGACCATGTTTTCTTGAAATTTTCAATAAAAGAGTACTTAATCTTTCTTGAGTCTTTCAAGAAAGGAATACTTTTACATGATTATTATTTAGCTCTGCTTCCTCTTGAGTTCGGTTCAAAACGCCAACTTAGACAGTATTTTCTGAAAGCCTTTAACAAAAATAAATATAGATATATAAAATAATGGAAAACGTATTTCGATTACAAAGTTTCTGAATAAGAACACCTGTCAGTTTCAGGAATTTCCGAACAAAAATGAATTAAAAAATGTGTCAGAAAGTAGCTTTGAATTTGAGAACAGTCTTAATAATAGTCGCATTTTTGGGAGAAGTGAAGCAATCAGGGGCTAATAATAAATTTTGAGGTTTGTTTACTATACTCCTATAGAAGAATTAAGTGACTAAATTGATATTATTTATTAAAATACGAAAAGAAATTGGTAAATTGTTTTAGATATGCTAAGTTTCTTATTATTCGCCAAACTAGCAATACGTAGCCAAATCTTGTTTCGATTGCACACCAGGCAGATTTCTCCATAAGGATCGAAGCTATATGGAGACGCTAGTATAGTATAGATGCTTCAGAGTTTATGGGCTTTCTTTGATCAATTCTGTGTTTGCGATCGTCATTGAGGGAATAAATTAGTATTCTTCATCTGCGCTTTTATTTTTAATCGGATTAAGAATTAAGGATTCACTTTGCTCTGATGGGGGACTGAAAACGCTGAAGAAGCTTGGATCAGTGTTGGTATCCGTGTATGGCATAAGATGAAAGGCCGAGGAAAAAAACGTAAAGGCAAGTTAATGGCTCATCTTACAAGCAATACTCATAGAGCTGCAGTGTATAAATTAGATAATTTGGCCCAAAAAAGCAAGCACGTTGACAAATTTCTATCTAGTCAACGTAGAGAAGCAGCAGCTAACACGGAGCAAATTCATCTAAGAAACAGAGAGATTATTAATATATTTCTAGACTGCACCAGATATCAGAGTCGTCAAGCACTTGCATTTCGGGGACGAGAAAGTTACAGCGGTAACTACATTCAGCTCATTAGATTAATGGCCAGGTGGATTTCAACTTTAAAAAACTGGATTGATTATAATCATCTTCGCCCATACCATACCAACTATCTTAGTAATAAGTCACAAAACGACTTTATTGGGGTTTTAGGATCTGGTGTCCATGAAAAAATAGTTGCAAATGTCAAAAATTGTGGATTTTTATTGTTATGGCTGATAGCACACCCGATCTCTCTCATCTTGACCAGCTCTCAATTGTAATCCGATACGTGACCCCAAAGTTTCAGCCAGAAGAAATTTTGTTAAAACTAAAAGATTATCTGGATAAAACAGGCGAAGGAATGGCTAAGCCTATTTCTGAAATTCTACAGTCAGTTGGAATATCGCTTTCACAGTCTTACGACACAATGTCATCTATGTCCGGCCGCATTTTAGGCTGTCAATCAAAACTTTCAGAAATAGCTGGTAGATCTATTTTATACATACCCTGTCTCGCGCATTAAGTGAATTTATGTGTTGAACATGCGTGCGAAGAAAGCAATATAATAAAATTGTTCCACGACAGTATTCAGGATCTCTATAACTTCTTTACACTGAGTACAAAGCGATTCGGCATACTGAGAGAGAAAATGGAAGTTCTTCAGAAAAGTCTTACCTTGATATCTTTGTCGAAGACAAGATGGACTATGCGAGCGGATTCAGTTAGAGCTATTTTATCGTCCTATGATGCCCTCATCCATACTCTGCAAACTATTTCTGAAGACATGAAGTTTGACAAGGATGCTCGAGATAGGCGTCAGGGTTAAGAAGCAAAATGGTGTCATACGATTTCATTGTTTCTTTACTTGCAATGAAAACAATTATGTTTAAGACCAAGTTAGCAACAGAGCAATTGCAACGTAAAGACCTGAGCATTTTAGAGGGAACCAACATAATGCATAAAACTTACGAAAGCATTCAGAAACTCCGGAATGATGACGCGGCGGCAAACTTTAACATCATTAAGGAAGCTGACAACATCTGCGAGACACATGGAATAAATCAAGATTATGAGTTCAATTTGCGACACAGGTGACGGAGGCCTCCATCGAAGATCGACAAAAATCCTGAAACTGCAGTTCTATTTACACGAGAAAATTATTTTAAAGCAGAAATTTTGAAGGTGGTAGATCGGCTTACAACTGCATTTGGAGACATTCATAGGTGACATTTGAGAAAGGTAAACCACTGGCCTGTCTCCTTCCATCTAGGATCAAGTATAGTTCTACCGAGGACATTTCTAAACTATGTCAATTATTCCCTGATGATCTCAAAGATGTAGATAACTTGGAATGTGAAAGTGATCTCATGTCCTCAGAAACAGCTAGTTCTGAATTGTATACAATTGGCACAGTAGCGCAAAAACTTGTGGGGAAGGCTCATTTGTATCTTAACCTTTCTTTGGCCTACAAGTTGGCCTTAATTATTCCAGTAACTGTGGCAAGTAATGAAAAAAGTTTCAGCAGGTTAAAGTTAGTAAAAAATTACTTGCGTACCACCATGTCAGAAGAGCGACTGGACGAACTAATGCTATTAACCTGTGAAACAGACATAACTGACATGTTGGATTTAGACAGTGTAGCTGGAAAATGGGCTATTCTGAAGGATAGGCGGGTGATAATTTAAAAATGTAGAAGGATAATTTTTAGTCTCTTATACTAATATATATCTTACTTTTAGCAAGCAAGATTTGTGTTTTTTATGTATTTTAAAATTTATACACAACAGCATTCGGTTTCATTTATAGAAACATACATTCCGAAGTACTTCAACATTCTTAAATTGTTACTTTTGAGAACTGGTTAATGTATGGTACATCCGTACACATTTCCTTTTAAATCGTAAGCAGAATCCTAATTAATAACAGGATTCTCAACTCTACTTATATAATAAAATAATTAAAAAAAAATTACACATACTGAATAACAGCATTTAATTTCGACTGTTGTTAAGGAGAATGCAGGTGAACACTTAAGACTTTTAGTGATTTTTATAAATTCACAGCATTGTAGAACAGTTGACTCCGTCACTGAGGGGGGGGGGGGGGGCTATCACAAAGCCTTTCTCACCCCCGATCTTGCAGTCGGCAAAATTCAGTTCACACCCCCCCACTAAAACAGCCTTCGGCACGCCCCTGCAGATACATTTGTCCTTTATGATATAGATAGATTTTTATCGCAAGTAAAATAATAACAAAAATTAAAGTTTGAGAGAAAAAGGGGGAGGGTAAATTTTTAAACAGCGAATGAATTGTATGTTGTTCGGTTTTCGAAAGACGAGTCCTTTATTTACCTTTCATGAAAGAGCTAAAACAACAGGAACTCGAACTTTCTAAATGTGCTAAAAAGAATTAAATAACGAACTAACAAAACGATACAAATGTAAATACAAAAAGAATAACATATGAACTAATTTCAACAATAAATTCCGCGATAATGCCAATAATCGAATTACCCTAATCGTTTACTGAGGCTTCCATATCAATTGTTAGCCTATTTATTTTTACATAAACAAATTATTTCGAAAAAAGATAATCAAAGGATAGGGCTTTGTGAATGATCAAAATAATGGCATACAAATAACTACATCTGACAAACTAATTGCTACTCTGTTAATCCAACTTGCATGTTGAGTTTGCCAAAGCTACATTGTCATGCAACCTGTATCAAAAAATAAATAGATATTCAAAATAGATTCCAAGTGATCTTAATTGTGACTTTCATATCCAGCTAAATTATATCTCGACATGAGATCATTGTGAGACTTTCGCTACATTTAGAGTGCGTGAAAGAAGCCTTACGTGACATCGAAAATAAGGAAAATAAAATATACTTAGCCATCAAAAGTTCATCATTTGGCTGATAGAACTTTAATAAGTACGCAGCTTTCAACTTTTAATAGTCTGCTATAGATTGCATCTATTTAAATGACCTAAAATAGTCTATAATCTATATTTGAGTTAACATATTTATTCATTAAAGTGACATCCTGATATCAAAAGTTACTCGCTATAAGTAAAAGCGCTTTGACTATTATATAAATGCGACGGATATTAACGCGTCACACATGCAATATTGGTGTTAATATCACGCTTTAGTTCATTTACATTCTGATACGTAACTACTTTTCTAGTATCGTTAATAGATTTCGTTATCTCTTACTGGATCACATCGTGATAACTTTGCTATATTATAGCTATTAAAATAATTCAAAGTAATGTATACAAACTAATGTAGTTCACATTTGAATAAAAATATTTGTCCATTAAAATGATATCATCTAATCGAAAGTTATTCGCTAGAAAACAGATATTTGCATTTGTTACGCGATATTGGTGTAAGTGTGACGCTTTGGTTCATTCACGCTGTGATTCGGCAATGATTAAAGGATTACACAATGTGACAATTGCTTCTTAATCTACGAAAATATGATATAACAACGAACGAAAATAATACAATAACCTCTTCCGAGTTATCACGATTCCGAAAAGCTTTCTTTATAATTAGAAGTCTCCGAAACCAATATGTTTTCGAGATTTAAAGAGCCATTTCTAAAAACAAAATTTCTTTTGTTTCTACTGATTTTCGGAAAACTTTCCAAATAGTTTTTATAGTGCGTTAATCTGTTTTATTTAAGACAGAATAAAGGTTTTCAGGTTTTCTGCTATTCTTATAGAGATGAATAAAAATATTCCTCGAACCATTCTTAAGTTCAACTTACCTCTACTCGACAGAAGGCGGTGCTTTTTTCGGTGTCTTTGTTGTGGGTATTTTTTTTGTTGCACTGCAAGAGAATGCGACTGATAGCCAAGGATGGCCCCTGATATGTTTATTATGCGTCCCATGGGGATAACTACTTTTGTTAATTTTATGCGCTTTATTTTCAAAGCTTTAAGGAACAATATAAAAAAAAAAAAAGGTCGCAACTGGCAACAGAACTTTTGTAAAAGAAATAATTTATGACTCTAGTCACATAATTTGTTCAACATGGAGCATACTCTTTCTTCACCGAGTCCAACCCTGATGTGTTCGCAGCGTAAGGCAAGTGCCTCATCGGAAGCAAATCAGGAACAATTATTAGCAGTGAATTTCCTATGGATTTGATGGAAACCTCATATACGGTATAGAAATATACATTTTGACGTATCCAATTTTAAAGTTAAAAGCAGAATGTACACGTAAATTGGTTAGTGATAATGGAGAAAACTGGCAAATTAATCAGATGTCAATAATACATAGATGGAAGACTTGTATTGCAAATTGTGCTTTGATTATGTTGTGCAAAAAAAGTTGAGGGATCAAAGATGTGAATCCTATTTTTGATGAAATAATACTGAAATACTGAAATCCATTATAAATGTACTATCACTGCTATCAAAGCTAATGTCAAATAGGAGCTCTTTACAATTATTTCTGTCAATGTAGATATTGTAAAGATTTTTACTTCATACTGAGATACGGCGGCTAGGAACAAAACCACCAAAAACCCTTGTTGATGCAAAGGCGAAGCTACCCGGTTTCATATTCATTGTGTTTATGAGCTATGCCAAAATTATATTTTTGATGAAACTTTTTGACTTGTTTCTTTGGCTAAAAAGTTCGATGCGATTGATGCTTCTGTACTTTTAGAGCTTTCGACGTCAATAAAATTTTAATTTTTAAATAGAAAGAATTATATGTCACAGGGGTATCATGAATTTAGATATGTTTATGAAGAGCATAGCCAAAAAAATGTTGGGATCCATTAGTTTAACCAGTTTCTGCCTCTCCATATTACTTATATTGTAGATATCCAAAATACAAAGCATTTAAATGCAAAATTAATGAAAACACTATTAGATTTAATTGCTGGGATGATCCATCGAGTATTAAAGATAATTCCTTTACAGAAGATAAAGGATTGAAGTCCTAAAACCTGTACATACACAATAAGCTTCGAGGCAAAATAATTGCAAAAAGTTACTTATAATTAAGAACTATTGCGCGTATGCAAACGAATGAATTCCGAAACATGAAAAAACACATAGTAACAGGCCCTCTTCGAGTCACTGACCCTCTTCCCCCCTCCTTGATGATTCCCTGCCCCTTCTCTGGCTCTATCTCGTCTTTTCTGCTCTGTATTATTGATATTGTAGATATCCACAGTGTTAGGCTTATAAATTATCAATGAAATTACGATTAGGTTTAGTTGTTTGGATGCTTCATTGAATGTGAAGCAGTCACAGAGGACAAAAGGTTGAGAACATGAAAACCGTACATCCATCATAAGATTCAAAACAATCACAAAAAAATAGTTATATTTCATAGCATTACACACAGGTAAACGAATTTATTGGGAAACTGAAACAACATTTAGATCTTTCAAGGACATGTCGATGCCTCAGGTGATTCTGATAGCGCCTTTGCGAATTACACCCCTTGATGATTGCTTGATCCTCCCAATTTTGTCTCTGCTAGTCCGTAGTATTGTTATCGTAAATATTCACAGTATTAAGCAATTAAGCATGTAAATTATTAAACGAAAATACTACTAGAGTTTTCGTTCGTATGTTTCATGGAATATCAAACATAATTTATTAAACGAAGGTGAAGGGTTGAGGTCCTGAAACCTGTACGTCCACTATAAGCTTCGAGTCAAAATAGTTACAAGAAAGTTACCTATAATTACGTAGTATTATGCGCAGGTTAACGAATCAATTCCGAAACATCTAGCAATATTTAGACCTTCCAAGGCCATATCGATGCCTCAGGTGACGATAATGGCACCTCTCCGAAATCACTGACCTAAGGCGTGTTCATTGCAAACGTCCTGATTGCCAGTTCCATCGAGATGACGCTATTAATGGGGAAAACAAGAGCACGCGAGATACATTTTTCGTGACTGATTAAAATCTAGTTGTGTTTGTATTATTTAGTTGCTGTCGAACTTCCTCGAGTGCAAAATAAAATACATCCACCAAGACGTCTTTGTATTTCTTTTCTTCCGGGACAGAAGGGTTAAAAGGCTAAGCAAAAACTGATGAAGTGAATGCAAAATGTTTGCAAGAATGAAAATAAGTGTGCAGGTGCTCGACTGTGTACAGTGGGCGATCATAATTAGAGCCGCATTGAGAGAAAGTGTTCTGAATTTCAGATAGAAATAAAAGCAAGTTTTTAAAATTTTTATTTCTAATTAGTTTTATTTAAACTAACCAGGGGGCTCTGCCTTCTACGAGCTACGCTAGCCAACCCCCATTCATGCTCTAAAAATCCGTTAATTTGATTGGCTTTAAAAAGATTACGGATGATTGAATTATAATTAAAAACCAGTGGCGATCTTTTCATTCATTTCACTTTCACTGAGGGATTTTAAGGCCGAAGCAGCTGTTGTTAACTGCTGTTTTCATATTTGATTAAATAAGATTAGCTAAGCATTTGAAAATCAGCTAATATAAAATTAGCTAAGTCGACAGAGTCTTTCCTTCAAGCTATTTTTTTAACAACGCCATATAAAAATGGTTTTAAATAAGAGATTTTAAATGTAACGTTTTAAATCTGACGTAATTTTCATCGAACTTTTCTTTCTTTTTGTAACATTTAACTGACAATATTTTTATTGTAGAAAGGAAATATTATTATTTGTGCTGTCTTAGAATTGGCAACAATAATTAAAAAAATCATCTCAAAATATGTAATAAATCTCTCGTATACGTGTAAATATATTTTTTAATTTAAACTGTTTGGCAATGTTATTATTTGGCCATTTGAAATAGGACGTAATTCCCCCCCCCTTCCCGCCTTTACTGGTTTTAACACATATTAAATTAAATAATTCATTATTTTATAGTTTTCCTCCTTTATTAATATCTACGTGTAAGAACAATTTTTAAGACGTAATTTTTAATATTTTCAGGCCTTTAACACGTACTCATTTAATTCTAATTTGAAAGGGTTTTTTTTTGTTGTTGTTGTTTATAAATAGTCACGTGTAAATAAATTTTTAATTTAAAGGAAATATTATTCTTTGCGTTGTTTTTACAATTGGCAACGTGTAGAATAATAATCTTTTCTAAAACGTGTAAAAAATATATCTGGAATTGCTGAAAATTTGAATTTAAAATTGAGAAAAAATGCAATTTAACACATTACAACGACCATTTGGAAAATGATTTTTTCAAAGACTAAAATTTAAGACATAAAAAATCGCACGGAGTTGATCATACATTCCGTACGCTATGGATTACATTTTTCGGTACTGTAAATTTTTAAACTTCTACGGAGCTGGTCATACGTTACGTACGCCATGAATTAAACATTAGTATTACTGGACCAATTTTAAATGAAATTTCATTCTTAAACTTCTAAACATCCCACAATATTACTTTTTACACCGTCGTATAGAGAAAAAAATGTACTTTTAAATGCAATTTGTTTGAAAGCTGTATCTCAATTTGTTTCTGAGTTATTAAATTTTTTTTGTAGTTTTATTACTTTTTTGTCATAGTGGCAACAGAAGTATCCATCTCTGTTGAAAGTAAAGGGAAAATACAGATTACTGTATAGACCAATCAGAAAACGAATAAAATGCGGATTCAACTAATAAAAAGCTTCAGATATGTTTTTGATTCCTACCCTGACGAGGACGATAACCATTTTTCCAAATGGTTAATAAGCCCTCAAAAAATTAGTCAAATAAAAAAAAAGTAAATGCAGTATGCACACCGCGAGTTTCTAATGTTATATCCTTAGAAAAAATGATTAAATTCTTATGTATAGTTTTTGCTTCTATAAAAACTTTTTAATGGAATGATTTTGACCAACTTTAACATGAAATATCTCTTAAAATAATTCTCGATTTAAAAATGGTAATCTTCAGTGTGTTTATGAAACGTTTTTCTTTATACTACCTTATTTTTATATTTTTGTATGCAATAGTTTTCTTAATATTAGCGAAGAAAACTTCCGGTAAAAAAAAAAATCAAAATCATTTACTGCGGCGGCGTTGACAGCATTAGTTACTTTTTTCTAAAATAGAGAGGTACCTTATAGTATAAAGAATACCTTCCCACAAAACTTCAGTATTTGTTAAATGCATTTTTACTTCCTATATATAATTTCCTTGGAAAAGACTTGCACCGTGCCCATGAAAAAACGCACTTTTTCTAAATAAATAAATAAATAAAATCAAAATATGTCACGCTAAAAGATTAAAATTTCAGAACTAATCTTAGAAAATTAAGTGGCGGGTGAGTGACGTAAATGAACAACGTGGCTCTCAAATGGTATTTGAGAGTATTAAGACAATATATCTTCATAAGGCTCAGATAGGACTAATAATAACATCTGCAATGTTTTTCACTATATATATATTATAAAGCAAAAATATGTCCATTAGTAACGCTGATGTCATATTGATGATGGCAACACTTGACCAATAAATCTCGTTTTTTACTCCAATAAATTAACTTCTAGACACCACACAGTTTGATTTTTACACCGTCGAATTAAAAAAAAAAATCTTCTTTTAATTGCTATCTCAATTTACTGATTTTTTATAGTTTTTAAAATAATTTTCAAGCATGATTTTTTTTTATCTATCCCAAAAAAATTTTTTGGTGGTGCTTTTTGGTAGTGTCAGTGGCAATATTAAAATATATACTAAATGTATAAAATCCAATCTGAAAAAAGTTTCCAGTATTAAAAAAAAATTGGTTTTCACGTATATTTTGTAATTCGAGAAGCCCGAATAATTAGATCCCCTATTGTTTACATATTGTTATTTTATCAAGGTGCACTCATTCCTTAAAATTTTCAAAGAGTATGGCACCACTATTTGAAATAGAAATATTTATCTAATATTTTTTCTTTGGATTAAAAATCAATCTTTCAGCGATTAACAGTAAAATTTGTAATCTTTTTCTGCGATTAAATAAGGCGACAAATTATATTCGAAATTTATGGTAGAACTATGCTCACTCTATTTCATAAAATAAAAAAATAAATAAATAAATAAATTTTCTCTTAGTTATATAATTTGCTAAAATAAGAAATTTTAGGCTGTTAGTAGTATAGATTAGAGATCCTGCATCGGGTCTTGTAAACCAATAGATGTTATAAAATATATTGGTGTGATTTTCTCTGGGAGATGATTGATCAACTATTGCCTGGATAACGCCAGATTTCTTCAAAATGAAAATTAAAACTTTTTACTTTGCAAAACTGCATATTGCTACCTGTCATTGCTTGAAGTACTCAAACAGTACTCAAATTCCTTAGTAATGATCATTTCTTATTTCTTACTCATCTACATGCATTGGAAGTCGATGACTAACTCTGAAAATAAAAAGGAAACAAACATTTTGAAGTGCAAATAAGATATATATATATATATATATATATATATTGCATGCATATTTTGCTATTTTTATCATGGATATAATCCGTACTCTAGTAATAACGATTTTTGACTAAAATTTAAACCTAAATAATGTCAATCATACACACGTCACCGCGTGATTTTTTTTCCTTATATTACTCATTATCTCTAAAGATATTTCTTTTTGTTTAATTAAAATCGTGAGCATGAAATGTAAGCTTGGCTTATCTACTTCAAAATTTTATTCGCTATTCGAACACAGAAAAGATTAGATATTATTGATAATTTTTCGTTTAAAATACAAACTGTTGAAGATATTCATTTCCGCCGCATGACTTGCCATGCGTTGTGAAAGTTTTCCCGTTATGCTTTTGTGAGTTTAGTGATGATACAGGCTTATATATAACTGGAAGTGTTTCTGTTTTCATTTATAAATTTTATCAAGTTTTCCGATTCATTTTTTTTTTCAAGTGGATGCAGACTCTTTTTAACATTTTTTTGAGTGGTATGATGGGGGATTCATTATACAGTAAAATCTTGACAAGTTTCACTCAAAAATGAAATAATGTTAACGACTTAAGGGGCTCCAGGACACATTTTAAAATAATTTTTATTTATTGAGTTAAAATTCTGAATTTTTTTGTGATGATTAACCTTATCATTTGTAAACAAAATCACATGATAAAACTTCTCAGAATTTTTTTTAAAAAAATTTAAAATTTTAAATTTATTAAAAAAGTGGGGTAATTTAAAATCCTTATAACTCGAAATATTATTAGTAGAATTTAATTTTTTTTTTCATTTAAATAAACAGAAATATATAAGTTTTAATTTTAATTCGGCATTTTTAAAAATATTAATTTATAAAAGAATTAAAAATATTTAATGAAAAAATTTTAAAAGTGGTGCAACTTTAAAAAAAAAAAAAAATCATATTTTCAAAAGTAAATATTTTTTTTTCAAATATGCTGAATCAAATTTACAGTAAAACAATTGAAAAAGATATGTTCCAAGTGTGAATCCTTTATCTCTAACGGTTCTCGAGTTATAAGAAGTTAAATACGAGAAATGGTGAAAAAATCTATCATGAAGAAAAACGCATTTTTACAAGAAGTCGTTTCCGTGACAGTCATTGCTTGAAAGCTAGATTTTGAAAACAAACCAAAACGAAAAAATAAATATTTTTTGTTCTAATTCAGATAGAAACATGATTTAAATGTCATTTTAAGCAAGAAAAAACAGAGAAATTTTTAACGAAATAAAATGTTTTTGCGAAATTTGAAAATTTTTGTGTCCCGAACTCCCTTAAACTGGAATACTACATCCAGTTACCTCAAAATGTTACGCCCCTTTCACTCCTAAAAGTTAAATCTTTTCCAGGAATTTAAAAAGATTTTCTTCTTTTAAAATCAACACATTATACAAAACGAAATAGAGGTTGCTAACCAACGTATACTTTATTCATAAATTAAAGATGATGTAAAAATAAAAACACATGAATAAAATAAAACTCGACATTTGAGTTTAATCTTCAGGAGTAAAATTTTCTAAAGACACAAATCGGTAGCAAACAATCTACATGCTACATCGTCAACATTTAATTTTGACAATGTAGCATGTAGAATATTTCAAATTTTAGCCATGAAGTTGCGGTTTTGAAGATTAAACAGAAACGTTGAGTTTTATTTTATTCATGTGTTTTTATTTTTACATCATCTTTAAATATATGAATAAAGTATATGTTGGATAGCAACCTCTATTTTGTTTAGTATTCGATTTTACAATGTAAAGTCCTTAATTATTATCAACACATTATTTTTTACAGTGCCTCTCCTTACACAAAAGTGGTAACACTTCTTTGACTCCCTGAAATTTAATGCTTTTTTGGCATTTATTTTTTATTTTTTAAGAAATAGGCAGTGTATTTAAAAGTCTTACTTACATTAATTTTTTATGCATACATTAAAGTCAAAAATTGTATTTTGTTTTAATTGCTAAATTGAAAAAAGGCGGCTTTGTAACTTATGGACAGGAACACTTAACACTAGAAAGACGGCAAGCGGTCATTTTGACCGCTACCACATGAATTTATTTCGGTTCGAACCAGAAATTTCTTTATAAAACTAGTTTAAAGGGTACAAAAGGAATAAACTAATTAAATAAATAAGTTAACAATTTAAAATAAGAATACTGGTGTGAAATATTTTTATAAAATTTGAGTAAAATTCTCCGTCTTTCTAGTGTTAAAAGAAAAAAATAGCTAAGATCAAGCGGTGGGTATGGTAACTCATCGTAGGCTTGACCTAAAACAATGAAGCGAAACAACCCTTTTATAGCTCAAAAGCTTTTAAAAAGTTTTTTAAAAATGTATAAATTTTTTTGTGAAATGGTTTCGATTCGAAATAAAATGTAAATTTCCAGCCAAAAGTTCCGTTACTTAAAGTTACACAGAAAAGCAAGTATCAGCATTTCGAAAACATTCTACGTATTTCAATAGAAAATATCTGACGTATTATAAATATTCAGATCTTGATGCATAGTCGTTGCACTCTTGTGGAAAAATGCATGATTACAAAATTTATTCCGATTATATATATTAAATTCATTAATACGGAAACAATACGACTCCATCTTAAATAGGACGTAATCACCATGGCAACCTAGAATTATTATCTATCATGGGATTTAACAGAATGAACCAAACTTTTAGTAATATCTTTTTAAATTTTATTTCGATTTTCATAAAATTTGAGATTACGTGACAACATTCTGCAAAGATTATATGTATTAAATTTCAAACCGTTCGGTTGGGTAGTTTTTCCGCTGTTATATGCGGACAGACGGACGGGCCCGACTACGACCATAGGTGCTACGTATTTATATAATTACGAACGCAGCTAAAAATACTTTTAACTGGTGTAAAAAAAAGCATTTGTGAAAACACCCAATGTCTTCATTCCAGAAAATCAACAGAACTTTTTACAGTGCAGTTCACTTCGATTGTAGCTGTACACGGTAAACCTTGAAACAATAAAGCTTCTGAATGTTCTCCATTTGCGACATTATTCGAAGGCAGGTGAGCATATAGATACTTGGCATCCTTCTTGGAAACGTAGTAAATGATGAATAAATACCATTTTTTATTCTCTTCGTGAACAATGTGTACATTTTCATTCAATTTCTTTCTACATTTTCTGAAGCGATTAAAATAAGGAATACTTCCTGTATTACCCAGTTATCATGGTTTTATTGACATGCTCTTAACTGAAAGAGAAAAATAAATTATAAGTAAAAACATGTTTTTAAAGACAAACTTTTATTATAATTTACTATAAACGAAAAAAAATGTTGAATGACAATTGATTGAAATAAATACCTCTCATTTAAAAAAAGTTAAATTCGGGGATTTTTCTATCAGTTTTTACTTTAATAAAATGGATGTACAATTTTAAATTCAGCTTCCTGTCAAGGAAAAAAAACTGTGAATCTCCACATGAGTATTGGACTTAGATCCATTCACACACTGTACGGAACTGAAAGATGGCGCATTTACCAACCATGCTACGGTTCAATCAAAGATCATCAGCTTATTTATGAAATGATCAATGATGCTTACGTGATCACATAAGTGATAACATTTTACGTACACATATTGCACAAATGTTTCTGCCGCAATGAGAGGTTAGCCCATATTAGCCTCATTAAATATGAGACTGCTAAGGGGCTAAAGTGAGACACGATTATTTTTAACTTCTTGTAAACACTATAGAAATCGGGAAAATTACTCAATGTTGACCCGAGTCTAATGTTTCAGCTGCATTATTTAGATTTTTGTAATCTTTCATTTTGACTGAATTTCGGAAAATTTTGCATGCATCCACCGGAATACTCATGAAAACCCACCAAAACAAACCCCTTCACTAAAATATTAAATGGTAATTTAGGGTAAAAAGAAAACTATGAAAATAATCTACAACACTTAGACTATGTTTTTATTGAAATTTAATACTAAATTTACAATGGTATAACACTTGTTATTGAAAAATTAAAAAAATTATGAATGTAGTTTACGATCCTGACAGTTGATTCATTGTTCATTAATATTTACAAATCAGGAAAAGAGTGATTAATTATCCTGTTTTTGAATGTATTTCAGGGAAAAGCAGGATTATTTTAGACAGTAGTCGTATAAATTTTGTTAAAGAACTTTTATTAATGCAATTTTATAATTAGTAATATTATAATTATCATAAAATATAAATGATATAGGAAAACAAATTATGGCCGTAATGTAACAGAATTCTTTTGAGTGTCCCTACAAATGAACCGTAAAGGATACACATTTAATTTTCAATACCGAACATGCCATAGTAAGCCTCAATAACGTATATCAATTTCATTCCAATCTGACTATATTTATGCGAGTTAGAGCACGGACAGACAGACAAACCGAATTCATAAATACTTTTCAACTATGTTGGAAAGTGTTAAAAACCATTCCTTACTTAATAAATGCCAATTAGAATAATTTACAAAAGATTTTACTTGAAAAGTGCTAAAATAACTCATAATTCATTACTCAATAAATGCCAACTAGAATCATTTACATAAGAAACAAAAAGTTTGACAGAAAAGTTTTTCTCGCGAAAAAAGTAATGTTAGGTAATGTAGATTTTTTGGCATATTTCTTCACAAAGTTCGAGTGTATTTGTAATGGATATAAATAAAATGATATCTTTTTACATGTCTCACGTTACCCCAATTTTTTGTGGTGTCTCATATTTCCCCGATTCACCCTATATAATATAAAAATTACAGAAAATATATAATAATTATTTATTAATTAAAAATTAATTTTACGAACTTTCTGTACTGCTGAAGTTTTCGTTATATCACCATTAAGCAGTTTGCGAGCTATCTCATGCTCATTATTAATGTACAGTCGAAGAAAAAAAAGAAGTAAACACACCTACTAACTCTGCAACAAATTATCGTAGAAGAAAGCTACTGATACCAAACGATTGGAAATAAAGCTTACTTTTAAATGATATAAAATTTGCTTAGGGGGCCATCTACACATGAAAACCAGACCAAACTTTTATTTTAAATAGCAATATCCAACTTTGACATCATAAATAAATTTTACACCCTTCAAGTAGCCTAAATAAAAATTTTCATGAAATTCGTACGATTAGTTTTAGAAATTAAATAATTATTTTAAAACGAGCGTGTTTTAAGAGCTGTATCCAAATTCAATTTCGATAATCTATTGTTAAAATGCTATAGATTGACTATGTCACTTCTATTTAATGAATTATTTCTTGCCAATAGGAACATTTCACTCGCTTAATATGTTTTGACTATTTCCAGTGCACATCATAGACGGTCCCCTTAAACCATCATTTTGACGTTTTTTTAAAACAATTCGAAAACTAATGGGAGAAAAATTTGAAATCGAGAATTCGCTTAAAGCAGGATATAACAACTATAAATTTAAAAAAAAAAATTGTATGTTGCAATTTTTTTTCGAATAATAATTTCATAATTCATATTATAAAATTTTTAAAATTACAGATTCAATGCATTTATGTTCGGGTTTTTTAGTATTATAACCACACAAAAAATTATCACATTAGGATTATAATTTCAAGAGATATTAATAAAAATATGAAAATGCAATTTAACATTAGAAACTTTAAATTTTAAATGTTTATAATTAAAAAACTTTTCACCCAAATGACTTATAATTTCGTATCTAGGCATAGCTTGAACCGAAGATTTAACATATATTGACAAAATTGGTTGGTACCATTGAAAAAACAAAAAATTGATCTGATTTCGATTTGTAGATGGACCCCTAAACAAATTACATATACATCATTTAAAAGTAGGCTTTATTTCCAATCGTTTGATATCAGTAATCTTCTTCTATTATCATTAGTTTCAGAGTTTTAGTAGGGGGTGTTTACTTTTTTTTTTCACTTCTGTACTTATTTTAATGCTCTATTAGTTTCTCTTTTGGTTAGTTTCTTTAGATATATTTTAATAAGTTTCAACTTGCTAAAACATGTTTGGCTGGAAGCGGCAGATAAAATCAGCATACGGAAGATTTTGAGATAATTTCTCGTAGTTAGGTTTGGGTAAGCGCATCCTTAAATTCAAATGCATGCATAATTCTTAGTAATTGAACTTGATTTCCTTTTAGATCTAATTCTAATGCATGATATTTGAAGTTTTCGGCTTTCAGAAGTATTTCCTCTTTAACAATATCCTATTTTACAAATATTTGCGGACTGTTCATTGTTAAGTCTGTACATATAGTAACTTTACTTTTGAAACATTTTGGAAATGGTTATTTTTTTTTCCTTTAACTTTTTTTTTAAATTGAACTCCTAAAGCTTTATTTGATAAGATGACTGTCTTAGACATAACTAGTACAAAACAATTTTTAGAAGCTAATATGGAGGAGGGTTACGAAGCCGATAAGATATTTTTTTGCCCAATCACTGTTAAAATAAAAAAAAAAGTACCCAGTTAAACTGATGGCACTGAGCTCACACGCTATTCAAACTAAATGTATATTATACTCTTATTTCAAAGAATAATGCCCGTGGAAAAATAAATTAAGGATTGGATTAGCTCCCCCATCCTCCCCCCCCCCCTTTTTACTTAACCAATTAACCTCCAAATCTAATCAGGGAAGCGCCTTATCAGAATAAACCGGTATACCAAATTTCAAGCAAATCTGGTAATTCTGCATAAAAAACCCATTTATCTAAATTAAGAAGGGAATTAACCTCCTGCCCCCCCCCCTTTATACTTAACCAATGAAACTCTAAAGATAATCAGGGATGTGCTTGATCAGAATGAACCTATATGCAAAATTTGAAGCAAATCGGATATTTCTATCAAGAGTTATCGCGTTACGTACGTACATACGCACGTACAGTCGTGGAAAAAAAGTAAACGCCCCCTACTAACTCTACAACAAATTATCGTAGAAGAAAGTTACTGGCACCAAACGATTAGAAATAAAGTCTACTTTTAAATGGTGTATATAAAATTTGAGGGGGGGGGGGGGCACCTACATATCAAGACGAACCCAAACTTTGTTTTTTCAGTAGCAATACTCAAGTTTGACACCATAAATAGACACTACACCCTTCAATTATCCTAAATCCAAATTTTCATGAAATTCATATGATTAGTTTCCGAGAAATTAATACTTTAAAATGAGCATATTTTAGGGGACGTATCCAAATTGAAGTTCGGTAATCGATTGTTGAATGCTACAGAATGACTATGTCACATCAACAGGGGTAAGATTTCCGCTTTTTTGCACACCAGTATTTCCTTAGGGAAAATGTTGTTCTGTGAAAGCTCAAAAATGTTCTGATTAAATGAAGTAACATTTTCTCTAGCAAAATACTGGTGTGCAAAAAAGCGTAAATATCACCCTTGCTTCTATTAATTTATTATTTCTTGCCAATATGAATATTTCACTCGCTTAATATGTTTCGACTATTGCTAGCCCAAATGTTTCGATAAAATGAATAAAATATATTATTTCCAAATTATGCTTTCCTGGACATCATAGAGGGAATCTTAAACCATCTTTTTGACGTTTTTTACTTATAATTCGAAAACTACTTGGAACAAAAATTTGAAATTGAGAATTCGTATCAAGCAGGATATAATAAATATAATCTATCAAAAAAATTGTAGGTTGCAATTAGTATTTTTTTCGAATACTAATTTCATAATTCATATTTTCAATTTTTTTTTAATTACTAATTCAATGTATTTATAGTTGGGTTTTATAGTATTATAACCTAGCAAAAAATTATCACATTAAGAGTATAATTTCAGGAGATACTAATAAAAATATGAAAATGTAATTTAACATTAGAAGGTCTAAATTTTGAAGGTTTGTAATTTAAAAACTTATCATCCAAGTGACTTGATATTTCTTTTCTATGCATATTTTGAATAGAAGATTTGAAATATATTGTCAAAATTAGGTGTTGCCATTCGAAAAAAACAAAGTTTGATCTGGTTTTGATTTGTAGATGGCTCCTTAAGAAAATTTTATATACATCATTTAAAAGTAGACTTTGGCCGGGATCCAGATAGATTTTGAGCTGTTGGCGAAACGAAATTGACCAATCTGAAGCCTACATTTTTGCGAACTTTTTGCTGTTTTAAGTAAGCAAATTTCCTGATTGGTCAAACTCGTTTCTCTAACAGCACAAAGTCTATCTGGATCCAGGTCTTTATTTCCATTTGTTTGGTGCCAGTAAATTTCTTATTATAATTAGTTGCAGAGTTAGTAGGGGTGTTTACTTTTGTTTCTCCACGACTGTACATACAGAACCTGCGCACACATTACTCTCAGGCTTTGATAGCCTGTGAGCTAAAAACATTGGGAGGATTGTCCAAATTTATAAAGTTTCGTCCGGCAAGAGGTAGAGCCAATGTAATTCCTTCCAAATACTGGTAATGCGACATCTCGTATGATAAAAAATAATGAATGTGTACATTTGCATAATATGAAATCATTTAATTGTTATAAAATGTATAAGTACTTAATTCTGAAGAAAAAATGGCAAAATAAAATACATATACGTATTTTCGATGATAGCAAAATATCACGACCCAAAATTGATTTTTTTTTAGTCATGATGTTCTAGGAGATTTATACAGAGGACTTTTAGCATCAGATCTTCGCTCGAGGCAGTAGCACAGCCCCCCCCCCCCCCCCTCGGCGCCCACTTTAGTGTCTAACCACAGTGTCTAATCCAAGTGATCTAGCTATTATCAAAACAAACTGTCTGTCTATCTATCCGCACTCTAAATATACTTATACTACTATGAAATGGGTGTATCTTATCGACGCTACTAAACATGTTTCTTATTGAACATTGTTTGTGCAACATTTATCTTCGTTTATAGGAGCGTGCAAAATATTTATAAAATAAACACGACTTTACAATAATTTCAATAGTAATAAAATTCATATGACATTATTCAGATGTACAGTCGTGGAAAAAAAAGTAAACGCCCCCTACTAACTCCTCAACAAATTACCATAGAAGAAAGTTACTGGTACCGAACGATAGGAAATAAAATCTACTTTTAAATGATGTATATAAAATTTGCTTAAGGGGCCATCTACATATTAAAACGAACCATAACTTTGTTTTTTTTTAATAGCAGTACACAATTCTGACAGCATTAATGAATTCTACACCATTTAATTAGCGTAAAAACAAATTTTTATGCAATTCGTACCATAAGTTTCCTAGAAATTAATTATTTTAAAACGAGCGTATTTTAAGGGCTGTATCCAAATTGAAGTTCTGTATCAACACCCACTTGATATTGTACAAGTTGGTGTCAAGTATGTCAAGTTGGTGTTGTCTGTACTCGATTGTTAACCGAGAGAGCCCCCTTCTTGACCAAGGCACATTAAGCGTCATTCAAGCAGTCAATGAAGCCTGCTAGATTACAGGACAACGTAAGAAATTTCAAAATATATAGTCACTTCTATCATAGACGGCTCGTTAAACCATCATTTTGCCATTTTTAAAGCATAATTTGAAAAATACTTCGAAGAAAAATGGGAAATTTTGGATTTCCATAAAGCAGGACTTAATAAATCTAAATCCATCAAAAAAATTGTAGATTACAATTCATATTTTTTGCGAATATTAATTTCATAATTCATAATTCATATCATAAAATTATAAAAATTGCAAATTCAACGTATTTATGTTTGGGTATATTAGCATTATTGCTACACAAAAAATTAGCACATTAGGAGTATAATTTCAGGAGATATAAATAAAAATATGAAAATGTAATTTAACATTAGAAGCACTAAATTTTGAATGTTTATAATTCAAAAACTTATAATTCAAATGACTTGAAATTTGGTGTCTAGGCATAGTTTGAACCGAAGATTTGAAATATCTCGTTAAAATTGGGTATTGCCATTGAAAAAAATGAAGTTTAGATTCGTTTTAATATATAGATGGCCCCCTAAGCAAATTTTATATACATCATTTAAAAGTACACATTATTTCCAATCGTTCGGTACCAGTAACTTTCGTCTACGATAATTTGTTGAGGAGTTAGTAGGGGGTGTTTACTTTTTTTTTCCACGACTATACAACACTATGTTTCCTATAGAAAATGATTAGCGTAACATTTATTATTTTTTTAATCAGGGTTTCTTAGTCCGGTATCCGCGTGCCAAAATGTGAAAAAAAAAAAAGCTCATTATGTCAATTTTAACTAAGATTTAGTAAAACTGTGCATTATTGTGTTCCGAACACATAGGGGTAAGGAAAGCATTCTAATCATGATGTATGTATGCGTGTAAGTGAATACGATAGCTTCTTTAGTTGCTTTGTTATAGAATTATAGAGGATAGTTCTATAATCAGATTAGTCGGTTATGAAAGTTCAGCCTTTTTAAAAAGTTCTGTTGAAAGGATTTCGATGGAACTTGCGCTGTTAGTTAGAAAATCTTTTAAGAGTAAGTTTAGTATACAATATATCGTTCTACGATTTTTAGTGATAGTGTTATGGGGGAGAATTCTATAATCAGGTGAATCCGATTAAGATAGATTAGCCTCTTTTAAAAGTTCTACTGGGCGGATTTTAATGAGTTTTGTATTTTTAGTTAGATAACTTTTCAGGAGTGGTTTTAGTGTATTGCATATCATTTTACAGTTAACACATGCTCACACAATTTTTATCTTTTTGAGCTGTTCAAAAATTTCCCTCTTTCACCAGGAACTTGTTTGAACGTAATCCATTTCCCAGTTCATAGATGGTGACACTTGATGATCTTCAATCGAACTTCCCATTCATCTCGAGCTTATATTGCTTCTGATGTACTCACTGGATGGCGTCACTTCAGGTTTCCATTCATGTAATTGGTCAAGACTCAACAAATTGTTTCTCATACAGGACGATTTCGTTTCTAGACTTTTTTATTACTTCAACATCATATTTTATCATGAGGATGACTGCAGAGGCAGTTATAAACGTAGATATTGTATTTTTGTCATCGTGTTTAAATATTACAAGTTCATATAAAGATTTTATAGTTATTTACTAAATCCTACTGTAAATAATAGACTAAAAGAGTTGATCCTTAATAACTCAAAATTTGTCTGACACATTAGAAAATATAAAAACGAAATAGCATTCGCATCGTTTCTGGCATTGTGGAATTTAATTTCGTTTCGAGAAATTGACCAGCTTAGCGCTTGCAGCCTGCTAGTCCCAAATAAAGACGTCGTCTAGAATTAGACAGTGAAGGAAATGTAAGCCGCAATAGCAAGGGACCCGGAACAGTAGAAAATTTCTATGGTGCTGAGCAAAAGGCAAGTTCTATTGCTTCCTGCTAGTAACTCGTATTTTTACTGTTCATGCGAGATAGATTTCACCACAACAACATAACGGTTTTCGGTTCTTACAAATCTGAAAAGTTCGCTTATGTTTAGCTGTATATGTTTGAATTTTAAACATATATAGAGCTTCCATAGAATTACTCAAACGAACCTATGTGTCACTTCTTACGGATACAGACAGCTCAAATTCCTATTTCAGCGTGTAAAAATAATATCGATTTCATGAGATCAAAAATTACTTTCAGGCCGATAAATTATACAAATTTTATTTGTATAGGGAGTACGTGCCTTTCTTTTGATTGGCATAAAAGCCGTGTAACATAAAAGAGGTTAGGATTCCTTGGCCTATAGCGACACGTAGAATAATTTGTATATATTACGATCCATTAGCTGTAATTGCTTAAAGTCAGTTTGAACAATGTTGTTTAAGATATCTTATGTGAAAACAACTCCCATATGATAAAATTAAAAGAAGGAAAGAAACTTAAGTTTCCCGCAGACAATGTATTACTGATATAAAAAATATTTCACTTTCATTAGACTAGAAAGTCAAAGTTACAGCTTTATGAAAAACTGAAGAACTCTTCCGCGTCGGAAATGGGATTGTTCTTGGGGAAAAAAAAAAAGGCCTCAGGGCACGGATTACATGAGACTTTTGCTTTTACGCAACTAGATCACGTTGCTGCGAGATCGATTTTCCCTAAATTCACGGTCATGAAGAATTTCGGCAGTTTTACAGGCGACTGGATGCCAAACAACTCAACCCACAGTGGTGCCTGAGGATGTTTCCATTTTCGGTCCAAGAGTTCTATCAGATATTCAGTTATGAAAAAAGAGAAGACAGTCACCGACAATATCACTTAGTTGTTCCGTTGAACCGTGTCGTGTTGTAGTTCCGATCGCGAAGGTGAACGAAAATCAGCCTTGAAGCGGTTCTTGACAGTTAGAATAACTTGCAATGGAAAAGAGTTTCAGTATTTCGTGCAAACAAACTGTGAGAGTTTATCTTGTTACCTTCAAAACTGTTATGTTTTTATGAGGGTTATTGTGATTCTCGTCTGCTTCTATACGAATTAGGAACACTTAATTATTTTCTTTTTGGAGAATTGGACTATTTTTTTAGTCAGCTAAGGATTCGCCAACCCTTGTTGTTTATATTTTTACTTTGCACTGTTGTTAACAATGTAATTTCACTATCGCCCAGCGTTGCCTCAATAACTTAATTTAGTGCTTTTGGAAACAGAAACACAGAAGAGGGATTATAATACTATATTAGTAAATACATAATAATACAAAGTAAGTAACAAATTCAAATCAATTTGAAACCTTAAAAGCATTTTCATTTATTCTGAAATTCAAACTATTATTTACGCATAAAAAAAAAAGAAACAATTAATAATATACAATAAATTTTCAAGGTGGATATGTTGCGAAATTAATAATTTGACGTGTGTTTCAGTTTTTCTCAAGAGCAATTTCAGGGCTGCCACAGGCAACTATTTTTATATTAAATTCGCACAACTATTTTTAAAATGCAAATTTTGTAATACATTTCTCTTGCAGATGTTGGCAAAGTGTATGTGAAAGATTTTTGTTATGAAAAAGTGGTACGAGATAGAATTAAAAAATAGTCGCCTGTGGCAGCCCTGCAATTGAAAATTTCACTTTACAGTGACATTTAGACGGTTTTATTTCCTTATTCACAATGAACTCACATTTACCAGATATGTGCATGTAAGATTCTGCTTGCAAGTGTAAATGTAAAATTTTTAATAATCTTTTAAAATGTCATAGGCTATTTTTTATAATACAGGTCATCAGCAAAATCCTCCCTGCACGAATAATAATTTATTCTTATAGTTCTTACGTTACTATATCAAACTATGGCAATGAAATTGCTCTCTCACGTACCAGTTTTTAAGTGGGAGGACTCGCTGTTGAAGTTAAGGTATTTTATATCTTGCTAAAACATAAGTGGAAATTGTGTGAATAATAAAATTGTGTGAATAATATCTTTAACGATCTGTAAATTACTTATAAATAAATATATATATAAACATTAGCCGAGGTACCACGGCAAAAGGTATGAAAATATGTTAGTGGATACTGCTGGACACAAATGGAGAGAGGGGAGGGGGAGACACACAAAACACACTGCACATGATACAAATGTCAACGAACTAGATTTTCATGATATATTTTATAGATTTGTTATCTAAGACACCTGTCAGAAAACTCGTCTATATATACTAAATTATTCCTAATTTTTTAACAAATAATTTTAAAAGTATTCACAATTTTAATTTTAAAGTTGTAAAAAAATATTCACATTTAAAACATATTTTAAATGAACACATTTAAAATAGATAGTTTAGTTAAAATATTAAATGGAAAAAGATCAGTTTTATTTAAAAAAAAAATTCTCGCTTAAAATATAATATTTGTATTTTACATCTAGCAATCTACATAAAAATATTTATAATTCATATTTTTTATCCTATTTTAATACCAAATTATTAAAACACCATCCGCAACCTCGTTAAAGACGAAATCTTACCAAAATTAACTTCAAAATTCAAAGCTTTTTACAGAAATTAATCAAGCAAAAATTATTCAACGACGTAAAATCCGGAGTTTATTTTCATTAAAATCATATACAGAAAATCGGGACATTGAAGAACTGGCGTGATAATCGGAGTGACGTTAAAACCGGGTGTCGGGATAACGAGGTCCGACTGTATTTGTTTTCATTATTCTGTGAGTGCATGAGTTTGTCTACGCTGGAAAATCTCAATTCAGTGATTCTCAATTCAGACTCAATTTTGAGAAATTAGGTTTGAGAATGTTAGAGGTTGAAGTAAATCAAGACAAAATTTTTAGAAATTTATATAAATTGCTCTTTTTTTTATTTAATTCAAAATGTATTAAGTTTTTAAATAAAATTTCCTTTCTTTTACTATAATGCTATAAGTACATTTTAATTAATTTTTTTAGCCCTTTATGTCCCGAATTTTGAATCAAAAAATTTGTTCCCCTGAATAACTATTTATGTTACTATCTAAGATATCGAAAACAACATATGTAAAAATATTTTGATTTTTAGATAATTTTTTTAATTAAAACTAATTTAATAAAACGGTTGTTAGAGTTCTTTTTGCAAAATATTTACAAGAATAATTATATTAATTAGCAAAAAATACTGTAATAGAAATACACTGGTCATCAAAATTAAAGGATAATGAGAAAAAATATGCTATCTAAGTTAATGTTGCAACCAATGTCTAATACTGCAATTATTTATGTTAATTAAATACCATTGAACTCAAAATTGCACTTCCGCGCATACGTTAGCGTCGGAAATATGCAAATTAGATGATTGACAATGTGGTGCGCAATGGACGAATGTTGGAATTCTGGTCTGTAGTGTTGTTTAAAGTGAATGTGGTGTCTGAGTATGATCAGTATTCATTATTTATGGCTCAAAGGCATCATTTAAGTGAAGGTCAAAAGTGGCGAATAATTGGTAGAATCGAGGAAGGTCAAACACAAATGGAGGTCGCCGAAGATTTGAATATCCCACAACGTGTCATATCAAGAGCTTCGAGACGTGTTTTAAGCACTGGATCCGTTGATAGACAACCTGGTCAAGGGAGACCAAAGCAACAATTGCATCCGAAGACCGTTTTCTGTGATTGTGGCTCGAAGAAACCGCGAAGCGACTACAAGAAATTTGGTTTGAGACATTCAGGCTGCCACAGGAACTTGAATTAGCCGTTCTACTGCTGCACTAAGGCTTAGCAAGGGTGGACTGTATGTCAGAAAACCAATAGTTTATATCCCACTCACTTCAGCTTCCAAAGAGGCCCGTTCATACCGTTGCTCTCGTCATGTTCAATGGAGCCAAGAAGACTGGGCCCGAGTATTGTTATTAAGGGTAAAAAGCCCACATTACAAATTAATTGGTGGGGCTTGAGCCCCACAAGCCCATACAACTCTACGCCTATGAGATTATTCTCTGGAAAGTGCATAGTCCACATATATCAGAATTACGCTGAATATTATGTTGAAAAAAAATATTTTTCATCCTAAATTATGCAGAAAAAATAAATATATGATGAAACCATACAAATTTCACGCGATCACAAAATAGATGGGTTACAAGTTGTAGATCTTTATCAGGCATTAGGCACTCTAAATAGCAGACAGAAAGGGCTAAAAAAAATAAAAGTTTGTTCTAAAACTAGCTTGCTTTGCCTGCTATACAAAATGTCCGGCTATATCGCTTAATATGAGAACAATACCATTTAAAGTTTGAAATTTAAAAAAGAAAGAAAAAATTAGTTTTGACCGAAGTCGTGGACTGAGTTCCCATCAAAGATACTTTAGAAACAGTGATTTTGTTAAACGAAGAAACCAGATGAATGCCGTTGTTAAAAAAGCCCCGATGAAAATATAAAAATTCACACGTTCGCAAACACATATTTCATTTTTTCCTTGCATTCGTAAAATATAAGACATAAGCAATCAACCTAACATAATAGAATCAGATTCCATATATTGCATTTCCTTAGTATTTTCTTTCTTTTATGTGTGAGCCTGTTATGATTGGTTGCTAGCATTGCGTATGGCGTTTAAAGTTCACCGTTCAATATATTGTGTAACTTTCTGAAACCATATTAAAAAAATAACTTGTCAAGTGCAAGTATTACTCGCGCACAGAGGGTTCCGTACACATAGCTGCCAACTCTTCCTTTTTTTTTTTTTTTTCTTTTTTTTTTTGTTTTTTTGTTTGTTTTTTTTTTGGGGGGGGGGGGGGTACCACAAATATTTATTAGAAAACTTTGCCTTATTTAATCGTCAGATTATGACGATTTAAAAGGGTAAAATTTACTGAAAATTTTTGTGGTCCGTAAGAGTTGGCAGCTATGCGTACAATAAATATATGAATTAGTAACTTGACATTGCATTATACGTATCATTAAAAGTTTTTATCTAGGCTTTAAAAGCCGATGAAGCATAGAGTGCGCCGCCTGTGTGCCCGTGTCTTTATGTATGTCCAAACCGTCCGTGTCTTTAAGGGTTAATATATCGGCTAATTATCGACATTTTTTCTTTTAATCATTATCAACAATCCTTTTATACTTCTGAAACGATAGGTACCTCCAGCGTTCCTCAACTCCTTTGCTGAATGCCCGCAAATTGAAATTTGTGTGTAACGGAAAAAGCGATTCTCCCAAAAACTATGTGACCTAAGGGTAATCGCGATAGTTTTCCCTCCAAGGTTTAAAATAACTTCTACTACCCCTAATTTTTTCATAATTTTAGTTGCAATAGATTCGGAAATAGAGTGGGGGAACTTATTTTGGAATTACATTTTCGACGATAACTCTGAAAATACAATACCTAAAATGAAATGAAATGTATTTTTGACTTCGGCGCTACGAAAGCTTTCACACGATACCACACACGATATACAAAGAAAATATATTTTCTCATGTAGCTTTACTTAATTAGCCCCTTTACATTTATCCTAAATATATTTGTGAATGGTTAATAATCTATAAATATGTGGGTCAATATCCTTTATTACTTCAACCTATTTGAACTTTCCACGTTTTATAATTTACGAGTAAAATGGCTGTGACAAACGGACAGGCAGACACAGGAGTGATCTTATAATGGTTCCGTTTTTACTTTTTAAATACAGAACCCTTTCATCTTAAATTTTTCAGTTTATGTAGTGAATCCTTACAAAGTTCTCAGGATCACAAAACCTAGGGACTACAAACAGCAGATCTTTATCAGGAATTAGCCGCTCTAAATAGATGAAAGAAAGCGCTAAAAGTTTATTCTAAAACCAGTTTGCTTTGCTTGTAAAATATGGTCAATTATATCGTTTTAATCCGAGAGCAGTACCATTTTCGGCTCTTAAAAAAATCATTATCACCCAAGGTGTGGGCTGAGTTCCCACCTAAAGATAGGCGAGACTGGGGCACATGTTAACATGGGGCAGATGTGAAAGCCTCAATTTTTCACTAGTTATTATATGTCTTTTTATTTGAAAAAAAAAAATACCAAAGATAGTAGTACCTGTAGGCATATGGTAAAAAAATTTTTAAAGCTCTTTGACATTTTGTTTGTCCTTAATAGCCAAAACACTGTTTATAGATCTCAAAAGTAAAATCTCAGTTCCAACTTCATAAGCGAATAACTATATTTATTTATTCACTTTTTTTAAATTTTAATGTCTATACTATGAATACTAATAGGCCTTTTTGATAAAGTTTTTTTTCTTCTAAAACTGAGAAATGTTAATGATTTATTAATTTAATTCTAGCAGCCACGTGGGGCACTTGTGAACAGACTAGTTGGGGCAGATATGTACAGTTCATAAGTGCCCCAATAATCGTTCTGTGATTCTGTTCCTTTCAGTTAACTTCATGATAAATAATGTCAGCTCCAAAATCTATAATTTTACTGAAATAGAAGACAATTCCGTCTTACAAAGTTGATTTCTATTGTAAGCTTGTACATAAAGAGCAACAAGCTCGTTTAAGTTTAATTTAAATAAATTTGTAATTTAAATAAATTTAATGTTTTCTAAAATGCAACAAGTGTTATGTATTATTTTACTAATTTCGGTTTACAACAATATGTTTTATGGATTGTTAATAGAAAAAGTATTTCTCTAAACAACTTTGAATTTTTTCTTCTATTTCATTTGTTCCAAACTTGCAATGATGGCTTACTTCCATTTCTAAATAGCTAATGCATATGATGCTTTGAATAGAGATAAATACCAGTAATATTTTAAGAAAGTAAAATTTTTAAAGTGATAACTACCGTAAAATCCGGATTGTAAGCACCCCCTTCCCTTCTCTTTCAAAAGCAAAAAACTAAATGCCCCCTCCCTAAAATCTCCCCAAAACAAAAACCCCTATATGCAAAATTTAAAAGCTTTAATTTTTTTTTAATTTACTTCTTTATTGTTTTATTTTATTACCAACAATATATAATCAGTGATCTAAGCCCCCTTCCTCCCCAAATCTACTTGTTTTCATTTTATGATCTTTTGCTTAAACATATCACATAGAAACTATATAAATATATATATTTTTTTATGGTAAATTTAACAAATAATATAACTAATGATTATAACGCAAATGAATAACAGAATAAAAAGCATGTCAAAGGATATTTTTTCCTTGTGTTCACATGCGCCCCACGTGTGTTCACAACTACCCCAGTGGTGGGGTCCATGTGAACAATTTTTGGAATTTATAAAATTCTTAAAAAGGGTAAAAAAACAATAAAGGTGATTAAAAAAAATTACCATGTGTAAAAAAAAAAACTCTGTTTACTAGATAGAGTAGTTTTTGTTTATAGAAATTAACCCAGTTATGAGAAAAAGCTATATTTATGTGAACTGTTCACATGTGCCCCAGTCTCCCCTACTTTAAAAACATATTAGTTAAATGAAAAACCATAATATCGTCGTTTTTAAAACCTTCCATCAAAATATAAAAATCCATACGTTGCCAAATGCATTCATTTTTTTTTTTCAGTATCGAAAAATATAACATATGACCAACTAATAACAATAGAATCAAATTCCATATACTATCTTAGTATTTTCTTTTTTTATGTGTGTATGTGTATGTGTGTGTTTGTATGCTACGAGTGTGTATGCCTTGAAAAGTTCATTGTTCAATATATTGTTATAATTTACTGAAACTACATTAAAAGAGATTTTTTTCATATTAAATTTTTCAGTTTGTATAACGAATCGTTACAGCTTTCTGACGATTACAAAACAGAAGGAATACAAACAGGAGATCTTTATCAGGAATTAGCCGCTCCAAATAAAAGAGAGAAAGCGCTAAGAAAGTGAAGGTTTATTCTAAAACCAGTTTGCTTTGCTTGTACTAAATGGTCAATTATATCATTTTAATCCGAGAACAATACCATTTACGGCTCTAAAAAAAGAAAAAGCATTTTCACCCAAGGTGTGAACTGAAACTTTAAAAACAAAGTACAGTCAACTCTGTGAAATCCACCGATGTATAATCCGCAAACGTCTATTATCCACACTACACGTTGGAATGTAAGCAATGGAAATTATCACTAACAGTCAAACTCGCAAAGCTGAATTTGGTATGCATTTTTTTCCGTTATCAATTTTCCAAAGAATAAATATTCAAATATAAATTGGATATAAATATTTAAATTTCCTTCTAACAAAATTTTATCTTGGAGCAAGAAGTAATGAGTGTTCATAGACTAAAGAAATAAAACTATTGACAACAAACCAAAACTGAAACTACCATTGTATTGTGTTGTATCAATGCTCAAAACAATGAATAATCAGTAAAATTTAAATTGTATAAAATTTCATTTTTTTCCATTTAAATTTTCTTTAATCTTAGTTATTAAATATATTAAGCCAATGTTGCATTATGTTTTTCTTTTCCATTGTAATTGTAATTTTTTTACAGTTGTTCCTAATTTATAGTCAGACTTCAAAAAATGAAATGTAAACAAAGGGATGATCCGGAAAACCCTTGGTCCCTAAGTATGCGGATTTCACAGAGTTGACTGTAGTTAAACGAAAAACCAGAATATCGTCGTTTGTAAAACCATCCGTGAAAATATAAAAAATCATACGTTTGCAAATTATCTTAGTATATATGGAATGCATGCGTGTTTTTGCAAATTTCGATTTTTCAATGCGTGTTTTTTTTTTTTTTTTTTTTTTTTTTTTTAATTGCGTGTATGTGCGTATTTGTATGCTACGACTGTGTATGGCTTGAATGAAAAATTCATCGTTCAGTATATTGTGTAACTTACTGAAAATATATTGTAAATAAGATATTTTTCATCTTAAATTTTTCAGTTTATGTAATGAATCCTTAGAAAGTTCTCACGATCACAAAACAGAAGATTTACAAACAGCAGATATTTATCAGGATTTAAGCGCTTTAAATAGAAGAGGGAAAATGCTATGAAAGTAAATGTTTATTCTAAAACCAGTTTGATTTGATTGTACAAAATAGCCAACTATATTGTTTAAATCCGAGAACAATACCATTTACGGATCTAAAAAAAAAAAAAGAAAAGAAAAGAAAAGAAAAAAAAAACGCATTTTCACCCAAGAAGGGGTCTGAGGTTCAGAAAAATTCAACGAAGAAATCAGAAGAAAATCATCGTTTGCAAAAGCATACATGAACATAAAATATTCATATGTTGGCAAAAGCCTATTTCATTTTTCCCCTGCATCCGTAAAATGTAAGGCATAACCAACTAATAACAACAAAATTAGATCCCATATGTTATCTTAGTATTTTCATTTTTTTAATGTGTTTTTTTGTGTGTGTCTTTGTATACTACGATTGTGTATGGCTTCCAAAACCCATCGTTCAGTATTTTATGTAACTTACTGAAAATATATTGAAAATAAGATCTTTTTCATCTTAAATTTTGTAGCTTTTGCAGTTCTCACGATCACAAACAGAAGTATTACAAACAGCTGTTTTTTAAAATGAATTAGGCGCTCTAAATAGAAGAGAGAAAGTGCGATGAAAGTAAAAGTTTGTTCAGAAACAAGTTTGCTTTGATTGTACAAAATGGACAACTATATCGTTTTAATCCGAGAACAATACCATTTATGGCTCTAAAAAAATTGCTAAAGAAAAAAAAATTAACCCAAGGCGCGGACTGAGTTCCCAGCTAAAGATGTATTAAAACCAGAAAGGACAAACAAGGAAAAGAGAAGAATATCGTGGCTAGTAAAAGCTAAAGCTGCCATGAAGATACAAAATTCACACGTTGGGTCACATGGTTTCAGTTCTTTAGTTTCCAAATCCTTAACTCTTTCAGTCCAGAAAGTCATTTTTCCCTAGGTCGTGCACCAAGCAGATCGTATCTCGAAAAGTGGAGATGCTTTCTCACCATTCAATGAGCGTTTTCCTGTGTGGGATGGCAAAGAAGAAAAGAAAAGACAACTAAAGTAAATGCAGCGATCTGTTTGGCTGTATCATGACTGACTGCTATTTCAACTTTCTTCTAGAGCAAATACGAAATGTAGAGCAAATAAATGGAAAGACGGAATAGAATGAATGGATAAATGTCCTTTTTAAGATGCATGAATGACAATGAGGTATAAAACAAAAGAAGGCGAATTTATTTCACATTAAGCTCGTTACTTTTTTTTGTTTCAAGTAGAATATAATAGAAATATATATATATATAAGGGAAATGAGTTTTGCTTTTTTTGGATAGTTTTATTATCTCAAATTATGTTTATATTTTCTGTTTCTGCGTCCATTTATTATTGTTATAATTTAATATCCGTAAAAGTTCCGACGTAAGTTCGAAATTCGTCTAAAAAATTTGCTTCCGCATGAGAGCGGTATCAATAGGCCTTGAATGTGATTTACGTTTTAAATCGGATTCTGTAGTTCGTCATTGTCAGTGTTGTTCGTATATATACTTCCCAATTTTTTTAAAGGCTGGATTAACAGCTAAGTAAAATAAAGCACATTATGATAATGAAGGAACCGTCAAATTTATTTGTTTTTTTACTTTTTTTTTTGTGTGTGTGTGTGTGTGGTGGTGGTGGGGGGGGGGGGTAATAAATTTAATTTCATTTTGTAACAGCTGATATTTTTTTGCTCCCCATCCCCACATTTGTGTATTAAACATTTTTAACATTAATTATTTTTTTAAAAATATCAGCATAACGTTCCATTTAACAGTTTATATTAAAAGAGATAAAAAAAAAAAAAAAAAAAAAAAAAATGCTACAGAAGAAGGTATCCAGATTAAGTGAGAATTTTTCATTTTACCGTATCTGGAAAATTCTGGAGGATGCGGACTTCGAAAATAAGAAGGGGTGGGAGTGAGATTTTTAACTTTCTTGAAATTATTTAAGGGGGTTGAAATTCGTATATTTTTTATGCGAAGTGCGTCGTTCGAAAGTAAGAAGTACGACAATTAAGCGTGCATTTTTTTTTTTCGTATTTAAAATTGTTTGGCCGACGCGACGGGGGCTTCGGAAGACACCACCCAAAACAAGTCGGAAATTTACGTCAAACGTGGCAAATGTGGTGCGTTCGTACTATAACTAGTTTTATAAATATTCAGATCTTGGTGCAGTAGCTGTTGTACTCATATGTAAAAATGCATTAATACAAAATTTATTGCGATTATATAAATTAAATTCAGTAATACGGAAACAATACGACTCCATCTTAAATAAGAGTTAATCACCATTGCAACCTAGAATTATTACCTATCATGGGATATCATTGAATTAATTACGTATGATAGGATGTAATAGTATTGAGAAAACTTTTATTATTATCTTTTCCAGCTTTGATTCGATTTTCATAAAATTTTAAATGACTCGACAAGATTCTGTAACGATTCTATATATTAAATTTCAAACTCTTTGGTTGTGCAGTTTTTGCGCTGTTATATGCGGACAGACGGACGGATCAGATAAAGACTATAGATGTTATGCATTTATATAATTACGACCGCACCTGAAAAGAGCATTTCCGATCTTAGGTTTTTCACTGATAGAGATTTTTTCGAAAGGGCACTGAGCTCCATTTTGAAAAAAGGATTGTCTTGTGACGTCCCCTCTGAGTTCATGCAAAAACCAGATGGCCACCTGAGTATTACGCAGCAGCCTTAATTGGATCCGCAATTCGCATCATCGAAATAGCAAACTCCAGATGGTTGATATAAACATTTTGATGAGGTGCTAATTCTCGGTGAAAGGTGACTGACTGACACTATTAGAAATAAACTTTTTTAATGAGATAAATAAGACTCCCACGTGGTCACCAATTAAGAAGGACTGAAAAGTCGAAGAGGTCCCGTGGATGGGATGACTTTTTATATTCATCTTGTGTGGTCGCTTTTCTTGGCCGTCGAAAAGAGAAGGGGGCGAGCAAGCCTCCGTTTGACTTGTGAAGTTTTAATGTTCTGTGTTTCTTTTTTGTGTCGTGTGCTGTGCTGTCCTAACGTGAAATAAAATGTAAAAGAAAGGAAAGCAAGTTCTCTTTATTTAATTTTAAGTATAGTTCTCGTATGTTTTTGTTTGACGTTACAGTCTTTTTGATGAGTGTTCGTTATGGTTTTTAATCAGTACCTCGGCTAATTATCAAAAAATTAAAAATCTGAGCCCTAGATGCGTTGGATATGACTTGGACTATGCTCATCCAAATTTTCAGACTTCTACGTGCGGTAGATTTTCTAATCATTGCATGTACACACAGAGAGAGAGACTCTTTTCTTTTACTTGTATAGATAAACTATATTTATGGTATTCAAACAGTTCTTCACGCTGTTCTCAAATCCAAAGAAGCTGCTTATTTTCAGATCCATTGAAAAATTAATTTTAATTCCAAGATAAATGAGCGTCGCAGATACTCTTATTCGGAAACTAAGAAATGGAACAGCGTTTTCAATTTCTATTTTATAAAGGACAAACTAGTCTGTGCGCAACGCTGGCGTCACTTTGCGAATGGCAACAGCAGACAGTAAAATTTCACTCTTACTGCATTTTTTTTAATTTTTAGGTTCGTTCGTAATTATATATAAATACGTAGCACCTATAGTCGTCGTTCGGTCCGTCTGTCTGCCTGTCTGTCCGTCCGCATATAACAGTGAAAAAACTAACCTACTGAATGTTCTGAAATTTTAAATATATAATTGTTGCAAAATTTTGTGGAGTCATTTCAAATTTTATGAAAATCGGATGTATAGTTTAATCGCAGGGACAGTCAAAAGTTTTCCGTTACATTATGGCCAATGGGAAAAAATTATTTCAAGTGCATTTTAATGATGTTACAGCCTTTGTAACAGAATGAAATGGATATGCACTTATGAAGTGCACTAAAATATACATTCAGTACAATATGCGGTGCAAAAAATATTTATAAAACTAGTTATAGTACGAACGCACCTTATTTGCCACGTTTGACATGTAATTTCCAACTTGTTTAAACTTCTATACATCGCACATTTTCAATTTTTACACCGTCGAATAGAAAAACAAAATGTAATTTGTTTGAAAACTATATCGCAATTTGTTTGAAAGCGGAATCGCTATTCACTCCATATATGTTGTTTTTAAAATAATTCTCAAGCATATATATATATTTTTTTTAAATCTATCTCTATCGCGAACTGACGATTGCGGAAGGTAAATCCGCTTGCGCTTAATGTAATATAAATAGCTGATCATTTGCATCCAGCTTATATTCTATAACGGAATTAAAACGTCCATTTAAGTAAAACAATAAAATATATAAATAAATTTAAGACATAATCGAATTTCGCGCTTGAACCGCTGAAATGAACAGAATCAAGAAAGCTGATTATATCGGGTAATCCAGAAAGTAAGTTCCGTTTTCCATTTTCGCCGCGGAATAGTTGTGTTCAGTAGCGTCAACTTTTGAAAAATATTGAGTGGGCTCAAAAAGTTATGAGTAATGCATACATTTTTTTCCCTTGGTGCGGTCTGTCTGGAGATAGGTTCGAGGGAGGAGCAAATGACTAAAGATGATAATTCGAAGTCAAATTATGGTTTTTCTAAGTAAAATTATAAAATTATTATAATTTAATAAACAATTTTATTAAATTATATTCTCATAAGCTTTCCCTGATAAAACATTACTATTTATTATAAATAAAATAGCATAAAAATTGTTGACTACTGAAAGTGCAAAAAACTAAGTGTCAAGAAAAAAAGTACATTTTAGTCACCATTTGTTTTATCGATTTTATCACCAAGTGTTTTATCGATTCAAGACATTAAAACAGATGCTAAAATATACAGGAAATTTGTTTTTGAGAGAAATTTAATTACACATCCGCTGAAGGGACTTTGAGTGCTTCTGTAAGTCTAATTGATGTTCTTAATATTGTACAAATTCTTTTGAGAACGTCAATAAAACCAAATTTTATTTCACTTATTAAATAAATAAATAAATGAATAACGAAATAAAGCAATGGAAATTGGGTGGACGGAGAGATCAAATTATTGGGTGGGCTCACGCCCCACGGGCCCATATAAGTTGGCGCCACTGGTTGTGTTCGTTAGTTCGAGCATATTCATTCCCCTGCTGATTCATTAGTAGGTGAGGAAAGGCATTTTAAGATCGCTGACTTATTCGGAACTTGTTTTGTGAGAGTTTAAAATGCTTAAAACAATCGATCATCCCGCCACATACGAGATACGGTCGGTCATCTGATTTCTACGCCTAAACTGAGCTACTGAGGTGTTCATCCCTGTCATCTCTGAGAGAAACACTAAAGCATGTGAAATTCACAGATAAATTTGTGAGATTTACGGACCCAATGCGATGAGCGATTCCATGTTCAGAAGGTGATTGCGTCACTTCAATGAAGGACGTGAAAACAAATTCCCCCCCCCCCCCTACAGCTCGGATCTCTCACCAAGTGATTTTCATCTTTTCAAGCGTCTGGAGTCCTTTCTTGGTGCAACCAGTTCAGGGACGACGACGAGGTTAGATCCGTTGTTGTCCAATGGTTGCAATCGCAGACGGCATCAGTTTTTGAGAAAGGCATCCAACCACTCGTGCTCCGCTGCCATAAATGCCTAAACAATGGTGGTACCTATATAAAAAATTAGTCTCACCATTGTAGCTCAATGTTTAATAAAAGTTAGTTCCAAATGATTTTTTCCTGTTCTTGTGTTGCTAAACGGAACTTACTTTCTGGATTACCTGATAAATGCTAGTTGTCTTTGTTGATTTCTTCGGCTGCCACATCCTGACGCGAGACCACTATGAAAATATCGCTTTTGATAGATTTCATATTTAAACGCATTATTCTGTTTTTCAAATAAATATGATTTTTACTTTCTGCTATCTTCAATAGAAGAAAGTATTGTAATCGAAATTTTTTTCGACTTTCGGTTTTCGATGGATTTACACGTTTTAGGGGTCAAAGATCCCAAAAACATGTTTATAGAAAATGGTCTGTCTGTCTGTGTGTCCATCCGTCCTTCTGTCCGTCTGTCCGTCACTATTGTACCATCAAAAAGTGTATGAAGTTATGCATAGAATTGAACCAGATTTTTATTTTAAGTTTTTGGCTATGGCAAGCAGGTCCTCCCTGAATTTGGGAAAAATTTGCCGGTAGGGGGCGCTGTAATAGCGATTTTTGTGCGATTTTGAATATTGTACCATCCAAAAGTGTATGAAGTTATGCATAGAATTGAACCAAATTTTTATTTTAAGTTTTTGGGTATGGCAAGTAGGTCCTCCCTGAATTAGGAAAAAATTCGCCGGTAGGGGGCTCTGTAACAGCGATTTTTGTGCGATTTTGAAGTACCATCCAAAAGTGATGAAGTTATGCATAGAATTGAACCAAATTTTTTGTGTTTGTTTTTGGTCATGGCACGAAGGTCCTCACTGAATTTGGAAAAATTCCGCCCGAAGGGGGCGCTATAATTGCGATGTCTGTACCATTTTCCTTATTGTACCATCGAAAAGTGTATGAATTTATCCATAGAATTGAACCAAATTTTTTGTGTACGTTTCTGGCTATGGCAAACAAGTCCTCCCTGAATTTGAAAAAAATCTGCCGGAAGAGGGGGCGCTGTAACAGCGATGTTTGTGCCATTTTCTTTATTGTACAATCGAAAAGTGTATAAAATTATGCATACAATTGAACCAAATTTTTGTGCATGTTTTTGGCTTGGTTTTGGCCAACAGGTTCTCCTTGAATTCGGAAATATCACGCGGTAAAGAGGCTCTGTTATAGCGATTTTTGTATACTTTTCTTGATTTTTCGTAGTTCTATTGTCCATCGGTGGCTCGTCCAGCGGTGGGAACTTGCTTCCTTCAAAGCTGGCTATTTGCAAACAGCTGATCAGGGGCGCCATTTGAAGGGGGCTGCCCCCCCCCCCCAAGGAATTTGATTTTTCAGAAAATTTATCCACCATCAGTTGTCAGACTCAAGCAAAAATTAAAAAATTGCTCAAACGCTAACATAATTTATCGTATTTGATTGCAATAAAAACATATGCATTAAATAAAAGCTTTATGCATAGAAATTAACAATTATAAAAAATATTTTCTATTCGAACTTTCTTAAGGCGAAACATGTATCGTACTTTGGCTAATTTAAAAAATACATGAGAGACATTTTCTTTTATCAATTGCTTCTCAGCTGTGTACAACTTGATGATAGGAAAACTAGTGCCCTCATCGTTAGAAATTCAGGAGTAGAGTTATTTCAGATAGTTTTTCTTTCTTTTTTCTTTGGGGTGTGTGTGTGTGTGTGTGACGGGGGGGGGGGGGGGGGGTTGAAGAGACGAATGTAATTCAAGTTCTTAACTGTCCGACTTTTATATACTTTTTCGGATTACTGTCACATTATATTTACTGCAATCATTGCAATGTTATCAAAATATTTAATTATTTGCTTTATTAAAATCATATTATATATTAGACCGGGGGCCGGCAGCCAGGGCTGTGGAGTCGGAATCGGCCGATTTTTGAGCAAAGGAGTCGGAGTCGGATCTGTTAATATTCCCGGAGTCGGAGTCGTCCATTTTACAAGCAGGTCTGCATTGTCGGAGTCGGCCCATTTTTGAGCGAAAGAGTCGGAGTCGTCCATTTTTCCTACCGACTCCGCAGCCCTGCGGCAGCACAGACAATCACGTCATCGAGGTTCACGGCTGAAATTCCAGAATTAGTTAAAACTCGATGAGGTGGTCGTCTGTGCTGCCGGCTCCCGGTCTATACGGTTATGGTACACTTTCAAAATTCTTCAACGCCTAGGAATGGAGTCTGTGCGCACCTCACAAAACAATTTCTTCAACCCCAAAACCGACAGACTTCCACTAAATACCAAAGTAAATGAAAATTACGCCATATTTTAACTTTTATAATAAAGTAATCTATAATTTTATCCCTTATGTACAAAAATGAACAAATGGGTTTTTATTATGGGCCACCAGTAAAATGTATAGTTTTTCCTTTGAAAAATATTCAGGACTTCCTTGTTAAAAACCAGGTCATCCCGATTCCGACCGAAAAAGATAAAGCACAATCCGAAAAACTTAAAGTGCACCTTTACTCACAACGAAAAAAATACGTCAACCTATCCTGACGCAGACTGTAATTTCATGTAAATACGAAAACCGCTAAAAAGATTTCCATTGAAATGAAGGAAAATTAATTCAGATTTTAATACAATTATTGTAAAAGTAGACTACAATTATATCTTTAATATAAACTTTACCTTTTATGTAGGAAAACGAAGATACGTGTATAGTATTAATTAATGTTCAAATATGTACCTTTTTCATCGGAAAAATATTCAGGATTTCTTTGAAAAATAGTATTAATACGAACCCACCTCAAAATACTGAAAACGCAATCCGAAACAATAAAAGCTTTACCTTACCTTTTACTTGCAGAAAATCATTAATGAAAATTTTCATATCGCTATTACATCACAAAAGTTGCAAATTTCGTGACATATTCATGACGTTCGTGGGCTGATTATTTCATGACTGATGGTACTTCGTTGTTCTTTTTGCGCGATCATTTAACGAAATTTGCGATTTTTTTCGCGACCGTTTCACGTACTTCACGATTTTTTTCTGCAACCGTTATCTAATTGGGTTTTTTCTCGCGACCATTTGTCGAAATTCACAATATTTTTCAGCGACCAACTGACGAAATTCCATGTTTGTTTCTGAGACCTTTTGACAAAATTCGCGATTCTTTTTTAGAACCATTTGTTGAAATTAGTGATTATTTTTTTTACCACCGACTAATAATATTTTTAAATTTTTGCGCGATAGTTACACGAAATTCCCCTGATTGTTTGACTAAATTTTCGTGATTTTTTGTGCACACTTTTGACGAAATTCGCGATTTTTTTCGCAATACCTTTACAAAAGTCAAAATTTTAGTTTGTACAATCATTTGGCAAAATCTGCATTTCTTTTCGCGATCTCTGGAGAAATTAGCAAGATTTTCCACGGTCGTTTGGACAAATGAGCGTTTTATCCGCGACGATTTGGGGATTTTTTTTTTAAAGTTTGCAAAGTTGGCGATTTTTTTCTGTGATCCATTGACGAATTGATTTTGTGGAATTCGAAAGAACAAGAAAATCGTGGACTATCACTAAAATTAAAAAAATTCACAGACTAATCACATGTCCGTGAAAGAAGTTACGGAGAAAATCACGCAGAGCTTTTCTTATTGTGGGTCATTCCATGGTTACGGACGTAACAAACAGAAACTTTAAAGCTTCATAAATAATGTAAAAAAATACTTATTACATGGATTATTTTATATTTAAGGTCGGTCCAAGGATTGTAAATAGAATATTAAATTTTAAAATCTGAAAAATGTTCCCATAATTTTTGAAAAATTAAAATCTAGGTGTTACGGACGTAATTCACAAAATAGTCAAAATTGAATATAGTTGCAGTTATTGTCATAATCCTGTGAATTTTAAGGAAGAAAATTTAACTTTTTCTTCAATAATTCATTATTAGTGTACTAGCCATTGGAAACTGCAATTGTGAAAACATTAAAATAATTATTAATTAATACATGGGATAATTAAATTGTTACAGACGTAGCATTTGCCTGTTACGGACGTAACAATTCAATGCATCAAAATTTATTTATGAATTCTAATTCATTTATAATATATTCCACAATTTCTTTTATAAATTTTAAAAAGAATGTTCAAATACAAAAACTAGCCTAATTACAACTTCTACAAATAATTTTTGAAATGACAATAACTTGTTAAACTTTACCATAATTTAAGTGAAATGTTCTCAATCTCATCACTCTCACCTTTTTAGTGCTAATACTTTTATTTAATTTATTTTTTATACTTAAACTGCATCTTTTCAGAAAATTCATACGCTAAGCTATAAAATTGTATTACATGACTTTATAATTTAAATATTATTTGTTTTATAAATTTTAAAAAAATAGTACTTTGGTTTCACTTTTCATGGAATGACCCTTGTGTGGGATTTTCCCATTTTCTGTGAGATTTGTGCAGTTCTGCACATTGTGTAATTCTGCACGTTCTCTGTTCCAAAAAGAAAATTTTCCCTTGTCCTTCGACAGGAAACTTGATATGGCGCCCCTGTAGTAAAACCTGAAAAAAGGAAGTCGAAAGGGACCAGAAAAAAGTTCCATTTTAGACAGATCTTTGTCTTAGGAAGTATAATTTTATGATGTTTTTTCATCGAAATTTGATTTTCCCCCCTTTGAGAAAGAATTCTGTTATAGACAGGCTTCGTTTTGACAAATTTTACTGTAATACTGTGATATTCTTTTCAAAGCTATACTACAGAGTGGATGATTTAACAGTCTTTGAGGATGCCTGTAAAAATGGAACCTATAATAGGATCCTGTGTAAAAAGAAATTTTTTGCATGTTCAAGACACTGAAATTTTACCTGCTAAGACGGAAACCTGTTTAAAACGAAATATTTGTTTGGTTCTTGAGTTTCCGTATTCAAATTTTTTGCCGTTTTTATAAGCATGATTCAGTTTACGTTTCTTGATCGAGGGGGGGGGGGGGGGGGTAGACGCCCGGATCTTACACTTAGCTATATAACTTCCCTCAAAAAATCTTTGCCCCCCCCCCCCAAGAAATTTCTGAAATGGCGCCCTTGCAGCTGATAACAACAGAATAAGGAAAAACAATTAATTTTATCAAATATCATGATAGAGATTAACTCGCTTTTAGTCCGTTTAATTGACTGAAGCAGAAATTTAAGATGAAAATCAAAATTGGTATAGTATTGAACTAATAATATTGAAGTATTATCATGTGTAACTAGTTTTTGAAATATTATGATGTATAAGATAGAAGAAAGTTTTGGGATTGGCATATCCAACTAGTTAGTATTGTTAATGGGCATTCTAAAAAAATACATTAAATTTAAAAAATCTGTTAGAGTTAAATATATATATATATATATATATATTAGATCCGTGCGAAGTTTTCTCACCGCAATCTTTGATATTATTTGCTAATACGATTTTTCATTAAATGCAATTTAAAAAAATATATAGAACACCGCGTTTTAACGATACATAAGTACACTAAATATGACACGATACTACACCAAAAGCCGCTTACAGAACCTTTCGAAAAGTACCTCATTCATTGCTGTGCCTTTAGTATGTGCAGAGAAAAAAGAATATTGACACCAGAAATAATATATAAGATGGTTTTCACCTACATTTTGTAACCCGGGTTTATCCCCGGTTTCGATAAAAGCAATAGATCTTTTCAAAAAATGCAATCACATTTGCCGTTTTGAATCGATCCTCGAGTCGCTAACGACTGAGAAAAGTCGTTATGAGGCAGCAATTGCTTATAACTGAAGATATATTACAATAGCTTGTTTCAGAGCAAAACTATAACGAACTATACATTACACAAACTATAAAGTACAGTATATAAGCCAGAGATTCTTTGTGTAAACAACTATCGTAACCAACAAAACTAAGCTAAAAATTGGTAAAATAAAAATAAAGAAGATGGAACAATGCAATTTTATATAGGTATGACAAGCAGAAAACTTAAAACTAGAATCAAAGAACATATAGCAAACATCAAATACAACAAGAGAACTACAGCTTTGGACAGATTATGTAGCAAAGGATCTTTACGGATTGATTTTAAAAAGAGTAGGGAGCTATGCATAGATAACGTTATCATTTTAGGGAGGAGGGGGGGGGGTTGTCTTTTGATATCGTTATCATTTTTAATCCAAACAATCTTCTCCCTTTTTATTTGTAACTTGGTCTTTACGTCAAAATAGTACGTTAAATTTTTTAGTAGGTTAAATATTTTTGTGAAAATACAAAGTTATTATTAAAATCATTAAATGACTATAAAATTATTTAATTCCAAAATATGGAATACCCCAACGTTTGGCATTCCTATTCTTATGTCATACGTGTATGGATATATAATCCGCTATTTGACAAACCATATGCGAAGTATGTCTGGAATGATACTTGTGTTTTCTAAGTAAATAAAAGAGAAAGAATATTGTCCACCTGTTTTGTTGATAAGAAGTTCTGTCTGCCCCACCCCGTGCGGTAATAAGTGTTAAAAGGCATTATTACTGTTGAAATGCATTATGTAACAAAAAGCTAACATTAAATACTTTTAAACAATAACTATTTCTTTTAAGTGTTATTTGATACATAAACTGATATTTTATTGACTTCTCTTCATTTGAATAAGTATGCGAAAAATAAATGTAACCATATATGTATATCACTTCAAACAAAAGAAGAAAAATGTCCAAAAATCTAAAGAATTTTTGTACATTGATAACTATATCATTACCGGTGTGTGTGCGTGTGTGTGTGTGGGGGGGGGGAGGGGGGGGTCGAGGGATGATAACGTATGATATTGTAAGGGGGGAGGGGGTCCAAAATTACCAAAAAGTGGATAACGTTATATTTACACAGCCCCTAGGATAATTTATCCACGAAAATTTTATTTACCATCCATAATCCGGGATCAATGGAGATCTTTTTACGCAGTGAGAATATTTGCAATGATTCAGCTTCCATGGAATTTCCTAAAATTTGGAAAAAGATGCTCTGCAGAATAAGAAACATATAGTAGAAGTTAATTCACGATCGCATTTTTTTTTTTATTATGTTTGTACTGGTTTTTCATTATACATGAGGTCTCGTAATATCATTTACCAATTTCTTGTTTTTTAAAATTTTTGCGAAAATATTTGTACCAAAAAGGAACTTGAAAATGTCGCCGTTTGTGTGATGAACACTTGTCGATCTAAATAAAGGTATTATCAGGGCTGCCACCGGCGACTATTTTTTAATTGTATTTCGTACCACTTTTTCAAAACAAAAATCTTTTGCGTACGCTTTGGCAACATTTGCAAGAGAAATACATTACAAAATGTATTTTTTTTTTTTAAATAGTGGTGCGAACAGAACATAAAAATAGTCACCTATGGCAGCCCTGTATTGTGCCCTTTTTAAGTATATTTTTTATCACTTTTAGCAATTTTTAGCTGAGTTTAGTTCATTATAATTGATTATCATACATACTTTAAAAACTATAATCGTATAATATGTTATCTAATAGCGTTTTTCATCGAAAAATGAAGACGCTATTCGATTCCAAATCACTTTAATAGTTATTTCTGCCGATTTCATGTTTTTACATTTAAAAATGAACACGTGAATCTGTAAAAAAAATTTCGTATTACTAAGCAGGAAGAAAATATTTTTTTTAGAAGACCCTTAAATTCCTGGGACAGACTAACAGGTTTACCGACCCCATGTATACAGGAAAATCCTTTCTGTTTTGAAGTCTGTCAAAATTCAGCAAGTTCAAAAACCTTCCAAGAAAAACTATGTATAACTCAACAAACAAAAGAAAGGATGCCTTAGAAAAAAACATTACTAAAACAATCAATTATATCACTGAGTTCGGTCACACTACAAACATTTATATGTATTTGTTTGTTGTGTATTTGTTATTTTTGTTCAAGAAGAAAAAAACAACTAAACAAAGAGTTTGATCTTCATTGCTTAAAGATGGAAGAAAAAAGCAAACCCAAACAGAGTAAGTAGCAGAAAATAAAATCACATCGGTAATGAAAAGATGCGGGAGCTTTGACCTGTTACTTAAGAAATCCTGTAAGGTACAGAAAACAAATAAACAAAAAGGAAAGAACGGAAATAGAGGAGGAAATCTGTAATGGAATCAATGTGTTACTAATATTATGGACTAGCTGACCCACCCGGCGTTAACCGGGACCGTGATCAATGACCCTTAAATGAACCTCAAATTTTTATGATTTTATATCTTTAACTCCACTGTGCCTGAATTTATAATTTTAAATGAAAAAATATTTAATTGAAAGTATATGCTATTTGATATTTTATTTCCTGCGCAATTTGATTCTTTCAGCCTATGTGTACCGAAAGCGAGGGAAACCTCTACGAAACACTCAGGTTTTTACTGATTTCGTCGAAATTTTCACACATTTTATTTTGTAAAAAATATTTCTACCCGTCCGAACGTTTCAAAATTTTTGTAGGTGATGTAAATCTAGTTTATGGAGATGCTCTAAAAAGACTGTGTTCAAATACGGACGTTTAGTTACTTTTAGCGCAGAAAAAATATCGTCTCCGTGAGGCGCGAAGTGACGTGCGTTCACCGGTGTATTTGTAAGTGTTAAAATTCATATTTTTTTACAACCGATTACATCATCGATTGGAAGAAAGTTTCAGCTTTAAGAACATATTTTTTGTTTGTCGTTACCTCTAAAGTTTCGCCTTGGAGAGGCGTTGCAATAAGGCAGAAAAACTTTTCCGAAAAATCGATCCTTTCTGAATTTTTTTTAAAGAATTTTAAATTAATTTTTTTTTCCTTTTTGAATTTTTTTGTTTTTTTAAACTTCGATATTTTTTTGAATTGGTTGCAACATTTGAGACGTAAGAGTACGATCTTTTAGAATATGCCTTCCGTTTTTAACTTTACTAAGCGGTTTGATCAATGTAAGTTAATAAATAGTGACAAAATACCATCCTCCCCACCCCCCCGAAATTCCTTCTTTTCGACCCTCATTTTCTCCGGATGCGTAAGACGTCCTATTCCCCCGGAAGCGTCCTATCTCCCGGTCCTGGGCTCTTACAAGCCCTTGCGTTCCTGCTCCGAAACGACCCGGAGGCCGAACTCTGCAACGCATCCCGACGGTCGCCGCCAGGAACGACCCACCAAAGCCGCTCCTCACAAAAACTCCGGTCAAACCGACGCACTGCCTCTTGCACGTCACGCCGGATATTCCCAAAAGAGAGATACGACATCGAATACGACAATCCTCACCACCCAGCTGAAAGAGCCAAATGGTCCCTTCGCTTGGTTCCCGACCCAGTACGCCCCGACAGCCCGCAGGAACCGAACACCTACAAAGGAGTCGGGCCCACGAACCTATGCCGAGGTTTCCCGAGCCGGAATTACTTTACGGAGGATCAAATACCATTTTCCGGCAAAGACATTTTTGCGAGCCAACCGATGGAAAAGGAAGGTGAACCTAGCTAAAATAGCTGCCCAGTGGTGTGAAGTAAAATTAATGACTGGTTTGTGAAGTATGGTGAAACTATATGAGATACTTATTAGCGGCACGTCTCTTGGATTAAAGAAGGTTTAAGGTTCTTGTTAGAACTCTCAACATCCGTTCATTACATAGTAAATGAAGACACTTCGTTACAGCCTGTTTAAAACGGAATTATTTTTCTGGGACCTTCAGATTCCATCTAAGTTTTACTATACTAAAAAAACATAAGAATATTATATAGTTAAACCTCTGAAAACGGAATCGCTACTCTGTGAAACAAAATTCCAATTTAGCAGGTATAATTGTATAGTATTCCTATCGTAGGCAATGGAATTTCTACATTTAAAACAAATTCCGTTACAAACAGGTTCCGTTTTTACATAGTTTACGGAACGAAATACAGTAAAACTTGTAAAAGCAAAATCGATAGGAACCACCAAAATATTCTGTTTTATACAGGTTTCCGCTTAGGAAGGCAGATTTTTAAGATATTTCTTTCGAAGGCACTATATAATTTTTCTTTTATATGCAGGTTCTGTCTTTACACGTTTTAAAGTTCCACTCTATACAGACTAACGAATAATATGGCAAGAAAAGAAAGTTGAATGAACAAGGGACCTTCAAACATTTTTTTTTTCCTTTATTGTACTTTAAATGTTATTGAAGGGCACACTATATGAGTTATGGCATATATGTGTCAAATAAGAAGTAAAAAAAAAACTTTTTTTGGAGAAAAATAAAGAATTTTCCTGAATATTTTACGCGTTATGAAAAAATTTCAAAATGCCCATGCCTTCAAAAAATTTTTTTAGTTTTTTTTATTGTACTTTAAATGTTATTGAAGGGCACACTATGTGAGTTATGGCATATATTTATAAAATAAGAAAATTTTAAAAAAAACTTTTTTTGGAGAAAAATAAAGCATTTTCCTGAATATTTTACGCGTCATGAAGAACATTTCAAAATGTCCATGCGCATTCCCTAGCAATTAAAATCCCCAATATTTTTTATGTCAGTTTGGTACATATAAAAATTAAACTGTGCGTCGAATTTTATATATTTTAAATACAAAGGTAAGAAAAAAATATTTTCTAAATTTTATGCAATTTTCAGCATTTTTGCATCATATTTCTAAACTCCTTAACCTACAACTACGTGTGAGACACTTGGTCTTGTATTCAGGCCAAAACTGATTATCACGGGCCTGGCCCATAGTACATCAGTCAGGCCAAATGTAAATATTACGGGCATGGCCCGTGGTGCAACATTCGCCGTTTGTAATTGCCCACAACAAGCAACACAGACCAGAATCATGATAGATTCTTATTATCTCTATGTATCGTAATCAATTACATGTTATTTTTGGTCACGTTTGCACTTTGAAATATATTTTCTTAAATATTAGAGAAGTATCCCCACAAATGTTTTTCAAAAAAGGGATTTTGTGATGAGAACAGTGACGAGAGTTATGTCTGCTGCCGAAAGTGACAGTGGTGACATTATACGTTCTGTACGAAAAAAAATGCAACGATTAGTTATTGATTTATGTTATATTTTAGTGATTTATGATAAATCTTTTGTGGTATATCTACCACAATTATTACATCAGGTTGTAATTACTTATCAAATATTCTGAAAAATTAAAGCAGTTGTATCTTGCACATTATTTACATTCCGTAAGTCGTGCGCGTTTGATACAACTTAGGATCGATTTGCCGAACCGTGGAATGGCTCGAAGGCTGGGCGATCTTGCTTACGTTTTGGGCCCAGCCCGTTGAAACTTAAATCGTAGGTTAAGGGTCAACGTTAACTTTCCCTAACTAACGTTAACTTTCCCAATTATATATATATATATATATATATATATATTTTTAATGCACAGTTTTATTTGTATATGTAAACCAAGCTGGTAGAAAAAATATTGGGACTTTTAATTGATATGGAATGAGGATGGGGCATTTTGAAAAGTTCATAACATTTAAAATATTCAGGAAAATCCATTATTTTTCTCTCTTTTTTTTTTTTTAATTTCGTGTGTGATAAATATATGCCGTAATTCATATAATGTGCCCCTGAACACTATTTTAATGTGCAATAAAAAAAAATGTGTTTGAAGGTCTCTTGTCCCGTAAAAGAATTTCTGCATCCCCAAAAATCAGACTTTTTGCTTCCCGCGCAGTGGTTACGTGGGACAGGTCCGGGAATCCCTGAGAATCGGACATCTGGCAATACTAACTACAGTACTGCTGTCGACGAGAAATGAAAAATTTACCACATTTGAAGCTTTGGCTCAAAATGTCACTGGTATTTGTCTGACGGGAAAGCCCAACAATTTACCACATTTGAAGCTTTGGCGCAAAATGCCACTGGCATTCGTCTAACGGGAAAGCCCAACAATTTACCACATTTGAAGCTTTGGCGCAAAATGTCACTGGTATTCGTCTAACGGGAAAGCCCAACAATTTACCATATTTGAAGCTTTGGCACAAAATGCCACTGGTATTCTTCAGCGGGAAAGCCCTGCTATTTATTTTCCTCCTGTTGTTATGGTAAACTAAAATTTAGGACAAACGGTGAATAATATGAGATTTTTTTTTAATACAAAGCATAAATTCAGTAGTTTGCTGATCCGCGCTATCCTAGAAAAAACAAATCAAACTTTTCTTTCGGAATAAAAAAAAAAAAAAAATCCGCTTCCATGACCTTACTGCAAGTTTAAGCCTTTTAGCGACAGCTGTCCGTGCGTTTGAGATGCAAATTCTCGCGTTTCAACCTAGCGCCCATCAATCAAAATTGTTTATGCAGTCGCTAGGCATTCTTTTAAAATTCAAATCCGTCTGCGCTTGTCAAAGCACAACAAAATAGAAATGGTAATTTGAATATTAATCCACCTCTACCTTAAGATTGCTGGTTGCATGTTATATTTATAAAAATGATGCTTTGTGTTGGACTAAAAACTCAATTTTTCTTTTGGGTATAAAGGAGGCTTAGGATTGATCTCTGACCCACATTTTAACACTTTTCCAACATACAGTAGAGTCCCGATTATCCGAATTCCACTTAACTAAGATTTCTCTTTAACCGAGTTATTTTCTTCTGATGGACCGATGTCTTCCATTATTATGAAACAGCCATTATAAATGAAGTGTAAGGTGATGAAAGAGCAGTCATAAAAAGTTAGAACTCTGATTTTCTGGTCAGAATAGAGGAAAAATGCCCCCTTTTTTTTTTTTTTTTTTTTTTTCTTTTTCAACTACTGACAATGCTTTGTTTACTTTTGTTAACGTCATGTTTTTCAAAGAGTTTTAAAAGAATTTAAGCAGTGCTGTGCAATATTATAGACGAAAAAATGCATTTTTATTTGCATTTTCAACGAAATTTCCCATTACTTTTTTATGTATTAAAAATATTTGTAAATTTCAGATGTGAACATGACTTATGATAATACTCATTCTGGCGAAAGTTGATGCAAATAGTGGCGAGCGAGCGAAGCGACCTGGGATCGTGTCGCGGTCCCAGTGTGAACTGTGTTGCAATACGCGAGGGTTGGCGAGAGTTAGCGAACAAGGGGTTAAGTTCATAGTATTAAGGGGGTCATAGTTCATAGTATTAAGGTTCATATAAGGGGTTAAGTTCCCTAGTATTCATAAAATATACTACAGTATTCATAAAATATGCTACACAATAACTTTTAATTTCTGTCAAAAAATTGACTCAAAACTTCTGTGACAGGTCTGTGAGACCACATGATCGAGAGATGAATGAAAGGCTCAGTTAACTTATAGAATACTGTTTCTTTACGAAGCTTAAGGTATCAGGTTCAAATTCTGGTTCAGGCTTGTGTATTCCTATTGGATCGGATTACCATTAAACCCTTCACTGGTTTTGTGGTGCCATTTAATCCCGGCGTATTTTTCAACTCGTGTAATTTCTTTCTCATTCAGTAAGATTAAAATAAAAAATAATAATAAAGTATACAAGTGATATCCAGTCGAACTCGGTTAATACGAGAAGCAAGGGAATCATAAAAGCACGCGTAATAACCGTGAAGAATATAAAAATATTAAAAACATGCACATAAATAAGCTAATTTCTACTATTAATTGCTCTAATTATCTCAATGCTAAAATTAACTTAACCGCTTGAGGACGAGCGACCGGTATTCGTGCCGCGTAAGCTGCTCAGAATCGGGGATTATTCTCACCAGTAAATTTTTATTGTAAATTTTGTCTTATTTAATCCGAGCATTTTCCCGATTCGATTAGCCAAAAATTTCTGTTTTAAAAGACCGGTGATTAAAGATTAAAAATTCTGTAAAAGACGCTCGTCCCCAAGGGGTTAATGTCATCAAAAAAATTTAAACGTGCTAGAAAAATCACAGTACTAAAGTGAAACCTTTAAAAGACTAGTAATTCTAAAGGATATTTCTTTAAATTTCTTCGCTAGTGATGGTGGGGATCTTCTTAAACATTGAAATTCTGCGTGATAAAACTTATAAATTACTATATTTTGGTATCTTGTTGTAGTGTTGTAATAAGAAATACTATCGCATAGAGACAACAGTGAAGGAAAGGGATTTCTTTCTTCCTTTTACTCTACTTTTCGCCGAAAGTCACATTGAATTGAACAAATGTTTACTTGTATTAGTCATGATTCTGCTTTTGTAGCTCGTAAAAGGCGTAAAAATTTTTATATAGTTCAAATGACGAATCATTTCTTAAAATGCAAATTGCTCTGTTTAACCGTGCCGCCGTTTCAGCCATGCTAATATTAAACGAATTCAACTATATTTACTAATTTATTCAACTGTCAAATACAGCCATGTAAAAATAGCAATATATATATATATATATATATATATATATATATAAATTCCTTTTGTTTGACATTAATTTTTTTTAATAAGTTATAATACTATGGGTACGAAATGGGATCATGATGCCAGTTGCGCGCAAAAATTGCACGATGGTTGAAGATAGTTCCAATCTGATTAGCCATTGTTTGTAAAGGATAACAGCAGACATTTTATTATTCAATATTTTGCCAGTTTATTCTTAAACGATTTATTAGTTAGTGATTCCACATATTACCTGTTAACGATTCAACATTTTACCAGCTAATGATCCAACCTTCACAGGTTTATCGTTCAGTGAAAAGCAATATTGTGATTCCACATTACACCATTACGTGGTTGATGTAAATTGACAATTCATGGTAAAAGTTTTCGCGATTTTATGGTTGCAGGAACTGCAATAGCAAAATTTTGTCAATCTAGCACGAATTTTTGAACTTTATAAAATCATCTTTTCCAAGCATTTGCCTTAAAAATTCCTAACCAAAATCTACTTCCGTGTCGTCCGTTTGTGCGGTTAACCTTTTAAATTTTTACAATCAACTTTTTTATAATATGTAGCAACAGCGAACCGTCTCTTGTTACATTCTTCTGCCTAAAGAATAAAGCATTGTAATTGAAATTTTTCCGACTTCCAGTTTTTGATGGATTTACATGTTTCAGGGGTCAGAGATTCCGAAAGTCATGTTTATAAAAAGTGTCTGCCTGTCCGTGTGTACTTATGTCCGTGTGTCCTTATGTCCATGTGTTCTCTTTGTATCATCGAAAAGTGTATGAAGTTATACATAGAATTGAACTAAATTTTTTGTTTATGTTTTTGGCGATGGCCAGCAGGTCCTCCTTGAATTCGGAAATATTCAGCCAGAAGGGGGCGCTGTAATAGCGAATTTTGTGCCATTTCTATTATTGTATCATCGACAATTGTATGAAGTTATGCATAGAATTGAATCAATTTTTTTGTGTATGTTTTTGGCTATGGCCAGCAGGTCATCCTTGAATTTGGTAACAATCCGCAAGAAGGGAGCGCTGTAATAGAAATTTTTCTCGATTTTTCATAATTCTATTGTACGTCGGCTGTTCATGCTTTGACGGACAATTCGCACCCAGTTAACCCGGCGATTCTCAAGCAGGTGATGTACAACAGAATAACGAAAAATTTTGATTTTATTGAACATTATGATTAAAATTAACTCCGATTTGTACTCCGATTAGAAACATGAAGCAGAAACTTAAAAGTATCTGGTTAAAATAAAAATCAAAAGTTGGTGTAATATTGAAGTAATAACACTGAAGTTTTAACATGCCTAGTAACTTTTTGAAATATTAACCTGTACGAGAAAGAAGAAAGTTTTTTGATTGGCACATCCGACTAGTTTATTCAGATCTCTCACGTAATTTTAGTTCACTAATGCACCAAATCTTTTTACCGTTTCACAAAACAAATCAACTATCAATGTTATATAACTATTTTAACTTTTCTCAAACAACAATTTAGAATCGTATCTCCTGTTCTGTAATCACAACCTTCAAAGTTGGTCCCTCAGGGTATTTGGTAACCTACAGGTGAAACCATTGTCGGTCCTAGAATTATGAAGTCATTCCACTTTTCTGCCATAGCATAATAGCAGTCCAACAGCCATTTTACTTTCGCTTCCAGCAAGGAGAGATTAAAAGGAGAATAGTTCTGTTTTTTTTTTTTCTTTTTAAAGTGATTTATCTAGACATCAATTCTTTAAGACAGTTCGAATAATATGAATAAATTGATCTTATTTCAACTCCTATACGTGTACTTGACCTCGTATGAACTCTAGATTATAAAGACGGTTGAAGGAAAGAGGTTTATATTTTTTATTTTTTGATAGTGCCTCTCTATTCTAAAAAAAGTTACTAACGCTGTCATCGCCGCAATAAGGAATTTTTTGTGACCGGAGGTCTTTCTTCGCTAATATTAAGAAAACTACTGCTTACAAAAATATGGAAATTGGTAGGTAGTATTGTAGAGAAATGTTTGATAAACACATAGAAGTAGACAGTTTTTAAATCGAAGAATTATTTAAGAGAAATTTAACGTTAAAGTTGGTCAAAATCGTTCCATTAAAAAAAGTTTTACAGGATCAAAAACTCTACATAGAAATTTAATTATTTTTTCTAGGAATATATATTCGAAACTCACGGTGTGAAACTACATTTATTTTTTTAATCTGTGTCAGACTGCATTTATTTGTTTTAATTTGACTAATTTTTTGAGGGTTTTTTTCAATTTTAAATTCAAATTTTTAGCATTTACAGAGATGTTTTTTTACATAATGTAGAAAAGGTTATTATTTTAAATTGTTGCCAACTGTAAAAACAGCGCAAAGAATAATATTTCTTTTCAATTTAAAAATTATTTACACGAGATTATTATAAACAGAAAAAACCCTTTCAAATTAGAATTACGCTATCACGTGTTAAACGCAGGAAAATATTAAAAATCACGTCGTAAAAATTGTTTTTACACGTAAATATTAAAAAAGAAGGAAAACCATAAAATAATGAATTATTTAATATGTGTTAAAATCAGTAAATGGGGGGAAATTACGCTCTATTTCAAATGGCCAAATAATAATATTGTCAAACATGTTAAATTAAAAAATGTATTTACACGAGACATTTATTTCATATTTCGAGAAGATCTTTTTGACTATTGTTGCCAATTATAAGACAGCGCGAATAATACTATTTCCTTTCTAACAATAAAAATACTTTCACGTGAATATTACAAAAAGAAAGAAAAGGAAAATTACGTAAGATTTAAAAAGTTACATTTAAAATTTCTTATTTAAAGCCATTTTTTATAGCGTTGTTAAAAAAATACCGGGAAGCAAAAACTTTGTTGACTTAGTTCATTTTATATTAGCTTATTTTCAAATGGTTAACCAATCTTATTTAATCAAACAAGAAAACAGCAATATACGTCAGCTGATTCGGCCTTAAAATCCCACAGTAAAAGGGAAATGAATGGAAACCGTTTACTGGAAGATCGCCACTGTTTTTAGTAATTCATTCTTTAGCATTCTTTTTAACCTTTTATCTACTGACGGTAGAATTCATTTAATACATCGATTAGTAGTAATACAGTTTAGAATGAATTATAGATGGAATACTTTATCTTGTTTCAAAAGCATTATTGGTTACACAAAACAAAAATATTTTTAAAAGGATGATTTCTTTTGCCTTTGCATCTTTTCAGCTTTCTTGGTGTTGGGGAAAGAGGGGGGGGGGGATATTTTCCATTCGGAAATATTTCTATTGTAAGAACATTATACTTGTACATTTCCTAATTCTACAAAATACTAAGAAAAATATTCAAAATAAAAGAATTGAGTGGGGTTATATATATTGTACAAAATCCCTATAAATTCAAATTTAATTAATCCTTCTAAAATTTATTAAATGATTATGTTAATCTTCTAACGTAATTAAAAAAAAATCACGAAAAATGCTTTAGAAGATAAAATTTTCATGAATTCATAATTCAGTACATGAAGGATTAGAAGCCGATCAAATTAGTGGATTTTTAGAATCTGAACAGGGGTTGGGGAGCATAGCTCGTAGGATGCAGAGCCACCTAATTGTTAAAAAAACAAAAAATCTTATAAATGAGAACTTGCACACATTTTTTTTTTTTTTTTTTTTTTTTTTTTAATGTACAATTACATTGCAAATCAAAGTTAATCTGCTCAAATATAAATAACCGCACGTGTTTACAAACAATCTTTTCTATAAATATAAATATAATGTGGTATTACACATTATAGATTTCACGAAAACTAAAGATTCAATAAATGCTCATGGTCACTTCAGAAATATTTTATTCGAATAGTTTAAAGAATAAAAGTTGCCCTCTTTAAAATGGGTATTGAATTCATGTTTCATTTCACGTGTATTATTTTATTTACATTTCTCGTGGTGCACTGATTTATCATAAACACAAGCGTAAAAGTGAAGCAATTGCTTAAAAAAATGGGTACTTTCTTTCAAAATTATAAAATAATCAAATGTACTACCGCATATATAAAAAGTTAAAAAGTTAACCAGTTCTTCATTGCATGCATCACATAAATTAGTAAGTAGTAATGAAAATTCAGTTTTTGGTAAACATAAAAATCTAAAAAGAAAAGTGTTATTGTAAAGTTACACAAACTAGAAACTAATCAGTGTGAATTAAATGTGCGATAAATATAAACGTACCTTTAGAAAAGAACCAATGGTCAAAATTCCCATTTTGGTCTATATTGAGAAATTCGGTATCAATTTAGAAATCTTAAAAATATAACTTAAATAATGTTTGTTTTTCTTTCCTATGTTTGTCATATCTTAAACAAGAAATAGGGTGAAAATTATATATTTCTTAAATTAAGTTCACTAGCTCGCGCGTTCTACCATGCGTAAAAAAATCTTCGAATTTTTCATGATCGAATTCGGTGCCCACGCCAAAGTAATGTATTGTAGCGAAAATATTTTGAAACAAGAAACAAATCGGGAATTGTACGTCAAACGTGGCAAATGAGAAGCGTTCGTACTATAACTAGTTTTATAAATTTTCTGATCTTGGTGCAATAGCTGTTGCACTCTTATGAAGTCAAGTCAACGCGGTGCTTACGGAGTACCGACGTGGATCGTTTTACCCCCACGCGAAACCTCCAACGAAATTGAAAAAAGCAACATAATTTAAATTTAGAAACAATGTGTACAAAATAATAAAAGAATTTTAAAACCCTGATGGAGGGCCCTGAGGCTCATTCCGGGGTTCAGAAGCACTTGAGGCACAAATCCGCCTCAAAAGTATAGGGCGCGTAGAGCATCCAAATAAATTTGGTTGCCCTACACTTCGTTGACAGACGAATGTTTGACCTGGCAATAGTCGGAAAATGAAAAGGCAGGTAGTGCCAGGAGTCACAGCAAGCCTGACATCCAGGAAAACCAGAGGCCCAAACTAAAACTTTCTCTGAAACCTTATAAAAAAAAGGGGGGGGGGGCACATAGCTCACTAAATTTTGAAAGTCAAGCCTTGTGTCCCTCACAAGTCGCAGATCTCCCGGCTTTCGCACAAATGGGGAACCCTTGAAAAAGGCTTTGTGGTACTAGGCATCGAAATTTCCACGACTGCAAGTTTCACATTGGCGTTGACCAAGATCTAAAAAATGGGGTATTTTAAATTTAATAAAATCTATTAAAATTTAAAAATAAACTAACACTGAGTGTATCTGTGACCATGCCGGATAGCAACTACTCCCGTAATCCCCGAAACAGCTCGGACCGTTTAGCTCTGAAAAGAGCACTTTGCTTACCGGTTTCCAGGGAGGTGCACACACACCGGCGGTACTCTTATGAAAAAAATGCATGAATACAAAATTTATTACGACTGAATATATATTAAATTCAGTAATACGGAAATAATAGGACTCTATCTTAAATAGGACATCATCACCCTTTCAATCTAGAATCATTACCCATCATGGGATATCATTGAATTAATGACGTATGATAGGATTTAATAGAATGAAGAAAACTTTTATTAATATCTTTTTAAGTTTTGAGCCGATTTTCTTAAAATTTGAAATGCCTCGACAAGATTCTGTGACGATTCTATATATTAAATTTCAAACTCTTCGGTTGGGTGGCTTTTGCGCTGTTATATATGCGGACTGACGGACAGACCAGACGACGACTATAGGTGCTTTATTAGCCTCCGGTCCGGTATGCTATTTCTTTCTCCCAGCTTATTTTGTGTCCAAAAAATAACGTTAGCTTACCAAGGCTAAGCTGTAAAAGAAATCATTACGATTAAATACTCTTTAGCAATTTTTTAAACTTCTAAGCATCGCACACTTTCAGTTCTTATACCGTCGTATTGGGAAAAAAAAGTTCTTTTAAATGCACTTTGTTTGAAAACTGTATCTCCATTTGTTTTTGAAATATTAATTTTTTTGTAGTTTTTGGAGCCATTTGCTTAATATTGGCAACGGCATTTTATCCATTTCTGTAGAAAGCAGAGGAACAATAGTTTTAAAATAGTAATTATATATTTTTGTTGCCATTTTCTCATAACAACCGAAAGAAAATGTAATTAAAATACGTGCTATTTTGAAAAAAATATAAACGAATAATTTCTGTTAAAACAATGGAGCTATTATATACTATATTTAATTGTAAGTATCTATAAATCATTAGATAGCCGTTTTTTTTTTTTCGATTTTCTTGAATGACGATATCTTTTTGCTGCATTTGTGCATTATTTCGCGATAGAGATGTACTATGCATGCTTTAGTGTCGGTCTGTGAAACTCTTAAGCGGATGCGAATGACGTCATTTTACATAAAATAAAACGTGTGCTTTAAGTCTTAAAATTTAAATATGTTTTGTACTGCAGTAGAGTCCCGCTTAACCGAGTTATTTTCTTCTGATGGACTGGTGGCTTCTATTATCATGAAACAGCCATTATAAATGAAGTGTTAGGTGAAGATGAAAGAGCAGCCGTAAAAAACAATTATGGTCATTTCTTCCCCCGATTCTGACCAGAAAATCAGAGTTCTAACTTTTTAAGGCTGCTCTTTCATCTTCACCTAACGCTTCATTTATAATGGCTGTTTCATAATAATAGAAGCCATCAGTCCATCAGAAGAAAATTAAGTAATGGAAATGCCGGAGGCGACACTAAATTCTGATAAAGCATAATTCCTGTTCTCTAGTATTACAATTACGAACGCATCTAAAAATCATGAATTGCAGTTATGAAATAAGGCTTGATTTTCAAGATAGTCACTGAATGCTTATAAAAGGGTTTTTTTTTTTAAGAAAAATTCTTTTTTTTTATTATTATTTATTGGGCATATAAAAATTAGACTTCCCAACTACAAATGTTTTTAATATTGCTGCAAAATTTGTTTTAAATATAACTAAGTTTATAGGTACTCCATCTGGTGTAGAAACTGAAATAATAATAATGTTTAGTTAAAGTAATATTAATGTTTTCCCAACTCCTTCCACGTCCCATTCCTAAATCCTCGCCGATAAAAATATACCATTAATTGCATACATTACCGATATCAAAGAAATGTTTCATAAATATTATAAGCAAAATAATAACTAATTCTTAGGCTTCGTCTTCCGAAAACGGAAAAAGGAAAACACGTTCTGCAACTTATTTTCAGCAGAACAGTAAAAAAAACATCATAATTTTTTTGTTCTCTGAAACAGGCATCATTTGTAGTTGTTAGAAATGTTGCAAGTGCAAGCAACTCTATATATTTATTGTGATTATTGAGATGAAATGTGAGCATAACAAGTTCTGGTATGTATGTGTTTTGTACATAGCAAACAAACCGTAAACAAGAGCAAATGTTTGGTTTTTTTTTTTTTTTTTTTTGTGCGTTCTTGAAAATAATGCCGCTAGCTTAGAATGATTATTCCTTGAAGAAAATATATGGCATAAGTTTTCGATTCAAGGAGTTAAAGATGTTCTTCTGAAGAATATTTTGAAGAATGCAATGTTGTTAATAGACTTTGAAAATAGGATTTCTCAGTTCGACTAGTTCTGACTAGTTCGACTAGTACATGGTGGTTCAAAACTACTGTAGCCTGTAGCAAACTTTAGGGATGATAGTATTTGTCAAGACAAACAATTTTTGTGTAGAAAATCTAGACCACAATTAGTGGTTGCCAGTTATCTAAATTTTCAATGGTTCCAAGATCTGTCCCGCGGAACCACTGCGTGAGAGGGGCGCCATTTCAGAACTTCTTGGGGAGGGAGGGGGGGCAAAATTTTTTTGAGGGAAATTATATAGCTAACGGTAGGATCCGGGCGTCTTCCTCCCCCCCCCCTTCCCACCCGAACGAGAAACGTAAACTGAATCATGCTTACAAAAACAGTAAAAACTTTGAATACAGAACCAATGAAATATTTCGTTTTAAACAGGTTTCCGTCGTAGCAGGTAAAGTTCCAATATATATTGAATATGAAAAATTTTCTTTTCAGACAGGATTCTATTATAGGTTCCATTTTTACAGGTATCCGCAAAGACTGTTAAACCATCCACTCTATAGTATAGCTCTGAAAAGAGATGTATTATAATAAAACTTGTGAAACCGAAGCCTGTCTATTACAGAAATCTTTCTTAAAGGAGGAAAAAAAATCAAATTTTAATGAAAAAACATCATACAATTATACTTGCTAAGACAGAGGTCTGTCTAAAATGGAACTTTTTTCTAGTCCCTTTCGACTTCTTTTTTTCGGGTTATACTACAGGGGCGCCATTTCAAGAGTTTCCTGGCGAAGGACAAGGAAAAAATTTCTTTTAGGAACAGGGAACGTGCAGAGCTGCACAAATCTCACAGAAAATAGAAAAATCCTGCACAAAAAAAAAAAAAAAAAAAAAAAATCTCTGCGTGATTTTGTTTTCTTAACTTCTTTCACGGACATGTGATTATTTTGCGAATTTTTTTTTATTTTCGTGAAAGTTCACGATTTTTTTTTCTTTCGAATTCCACAAAATCAATTCGTCAATGGGTCACAGAAAAAAACCGTGAATTTTGAAAAAAAAAAAAAAAATCCCCAAATCGTCGCGGAAAAAATCTCTAATTTTTCCAAACGACCGTGGAAAATATTGCTAATTCCACCAGAGACCGCGAAAAGAAATGCAGCTTTCGTCAAATGATGGTACAAACTACAATCTCCAATTTTGTAAAAGGATTGCGAAAAAAATTGCGAATTTCGTCAAAAGATTGCACAAAAAATTACGAAAATTTAGTCAAACAATCGAGGAGAATTTCGTCAAACGATCGTGACATAAGATACAAAATTTCGTGAATTTCGTTCTCAAAAAATTACAAATATTATTAGTCGGTGGTCGAAAAAAATAATCACTAATTTCAACAAATGATCGTGAAAAAGAATCGCGAATTTTGTCAAAAGATCGCAGAAACAAATATGGAATTTCGACAGTTGGTCGCGGAAAAATACTGTGAATCTCGACAAATGGTCGCGAGAAAAAAGACAATTTCGATAACGGTTGCAAGAAAAAAATCGCGAATTCCGTGAAACGGTCATGGAAAAAATCGCAAATTTCGTCTGTTGATCGCGAAAAAAGAATCATGAAATTCAATCGGCCATGAGATAATCAGCCCACGAACGTCATGAATAGGTCACGAAATTTGCGATTTTTGTGATCTATAGCGTAGTGATAAGAAAATTTCCATTAGTGATTTTCTGCAAGTAAAAGTAAGGTAAAGCGTTAATTGTTTCGGATTGCGTTTGCACTATTTTGAGGTGGTTTCGAGTTAATACTATTTTTCAAAGAAATTCTGAATATTTTTCAAATGGAAAAGCTACATATTTGAACATTAATGAATACTATATATATATATATCTTCATTTTTCTACATAAAAGGTAAGGTTTACATTAAGGATATAATTATAGACTTCTTTTAGAATAATTGTATTAAAGTATGGATTAATTTTCTTTCATTTCGGGTCAGGTTGCCTTTCAGTGGAACTCTTTTTCAGCGGTTTCGTATTTACAGGAAATTACAGTCCTGCATCAGGATAGGTTGACGTATTTTCTTCGTTGTTAGTGAGGTACACTTTAAGTTTTCGGATTTTGCGTTATCTTTTTTGGTCGGAGCTGGAATAACCTGGTTTTTAAGAAGAAAGTCCTAAATATTTTTCAAATGAAAAACTATAGATTTGACTATTAATGGTGGCCCATAGTAATAACCCATGTGTTCATTTCTGTACATAAGGGATAAAATTATAGACGTCTTTATTATAAACGTGTTAAAATATAGAGTCATTTTCATTTACTTTGGGATTCTTTTACTTGAACGAAGTCTGTCGGTTTTTGGGTTGAAGAATTTTGAGAGTGTACCATATATAATATGATTTAATAAAGCAAATAATTAAATAGTTTGATAACATTGAAATGACCGCAATAAATATAATGTGACACTAATAATCCAAAAAAGTCGAATAATTATGAACTTGAATTATACTCGCACCGTCAACCCCCCCCCCCCCCCCCAAAAAAAAAAAAAAAAAAAAAAATCTGAAAAAATTCTACCCCTGAATTTCTAGCCATGAGGGGAGACTAGTTTTCCTTTTCCTATGATCAAGTTGTGCACAGCTGAGAAGCAATTGATAAAAGGAAATGTCTCTCATCTATTTTTTAAATTAACCAAAGTACAATTTATGTCTCACCTTAAGAAAGTTTGAATAGGAAATTTTTTTATAACTATTAGTTTCTATGCATAAAGCATTTATTTAATGCATATGTTTTTATTGCAATCAAATCTGATAAATTATTTTAGCGTTTGAGCAATTTTTTAATTTTTGTTCGAGTCTGACAATTCATGGTTGATAAATTTTCTAAAAAATGAAATTTCTTGGCAGGGGGACTATTGCCCCCTCCCCAGCCTCCCTCAAACGGCGTCCCTGGGCCCGGTTTTTCATGATGCACAAAATTCGCTTAATTTTTTTTTAGTATCATGCATATCCTTAGTCTGCATAGAGTACAACTTAATACAGTAAAACCTGTGAAAACAGAACCTATGTATAACGAAATTTTTTTACAATTTCTTCCAAAGAATAATTAATACCTTAAAAATGTGCCTAGATGGAAATCTGTTTAAAACGAAATTTTTTGCTGCTTCTAGCAATTCTGCTTTTACAAATTTTAGTATTCTTTGTGCATCAAATCCTTTATAAACAAAATCTTTTCATAACGGAATTTAGTTTTAAAGGTAAACAAGAAAGAAGAAAATCATGCGTGAAGCATAGATTATGAAACTCTTTCCAACACATTCAGAATAATGTAACAAAACTGCTTCGTTTAATAAGTTAAAATATTGCATCTAATTTAACCCTATGGAAACGCATAACACATTTGAAAACCCAATTTTAGCTGTTTCCATCTACAATCGGAAAATTATCCGGATTCTTTGAGCATGCCAAATTTTAGTTCACTTAAGAAATATATATACTACAGTTGAAAATTCCCCTCCAGTAATTTCCTCTAATAATGAGAATGGTACGTAAATTCTTTTGTGCTGCTCTGTATACGAGGTATATAATTTATATACAACGAGTAACATTAAAAAAACTAGTTAAATTTAAAAGCGAATGTCGAAATTCAAAACGCACTTCCAGCAATTATTACTCAAAGACAGTACTGTAACCGGTTTCTTTTCTGTGTCCCTGTAAATGAACGATAAATGCTATGAATGCCCTATGCTACACTGTAAAAAAAAAAAATCCGTCAATATAGTTTCATTTTTCTATGAAAACAGTACAATTTCCGTAATTGACATATTGAGATTATAAATCCATATAAATACAGTAAGTTTTCCTAAATTTTACGGAATATTACTGCATTGCTTTCAAAACAGTACCAAGTTCCGCAAATGATGTTTTTTAATAGTTGCTTTTGTTTGGAAAGAAAAATAATTATTTGTTGTGTATACTTGTCTTACAGTGATATTATTTTTATTGAAATCTCATTATTGGCTAAATATGGCTCTATATTAAAAATAGATTCAATGATTCTCCAATAATTGATAAATAGTATGTTTTACATGACTTTCCAAGTAAAACCGATAAAAATTATGGCGTCATCTATAATATATATTTTTAAACAACTCGCTATAATATATATTTATATATATATATATATAAAGCTAACGTATTTTTACGATATTTAAAAAAATTGAAATCTTATTAATATCTTTTTAAGTTGCAGTTCGTTAAAAAGGATAGTTTATTTTTCATTATGATTTTAAAATAACGTTTGACTTATTTACAACAAGCTGTTAATATATTATTTTAAGTTTCTGTTAGGATGTTTTAAAAGAAAAAAAGAAGCAGTCATTACTCTTAATGCATTGTTTCATGCCTGTAATATTTTAAAGAGTAAAATTTATCTTTTCTAAAGCATGAAACTAAAAAGCTCGATATTCAGAATTATATGGGGGAGAATGTGTAAAATATTCAGAATTGTATATTCAATTGAAAAATATTATCTCTATGAAAATACCTTCCTTGTTTAACATGTTAGCCTTTGCTTTATAAAAGGCATCTGAAATAAGTAACGATATTTGAACACGCAGTTTGTGAAGCCGTGGCGTAATCGTCAAGGGCACTAATCTGGAAGAGGGCAGTTCCCTGGTTCGAATCCCGTCAGAGTAAGTGTTGTTGATTTAGTGTTGTTTGAATTAAATTGCTAATTTCTGACCTTGATGTAAACGTGTCCTTGAAAAGCGAAGTGTGAAGTTCATAAATATGTAAGTTTTTCCTTGAAAACTTATTGTATTTTGTCTTTGAGACTAAAATTTTTAAATACAAATAAAACGAAAAAATTTTGTGAAAAAAAGAAATTTTTTCTGGAATTTACGGAAAAAATCTTTTCGTTAAAATGCGGAAATAGTACTGGCGTCTCGATTGCCAGTACAGTTTCCGTATTTTAGCAATATTTTTTTTTTTTTTTACAGTGTTTCGTAATCATCTTGTAGTGAAGTTCAATGATTTATATCAGTTTCAATACATTTGAAAAATACTCTGCAAACGATTATGGAATTCTTTTGAGTGCCCCTGTAAAATAACTATTTATCTCGCATACTTCATACACAATACCAAACATGCCTTGGTGGCCCTAAATAACGCATACCAATTGCATGAAAATGCGAGTATATTTATGGGAGTTAGAGCGTGGACAGACGGACTGATGGCTAGAGAGACAGACAAACCGAATGCATAAACACGTTTCAACTTTTTGGAAAGTGTTAACGTGTATATTTACGGGGGTAAGAGCGTGGACAGACGGACTGAGGGACAGACAAACCGAATGCGTAAACACGGTTCAACTTTTTGGAAAGTGTTAACGAATATATTTACGGGGGTAAGAGCGTGGACAGACGGACTGCGGGACAGACAAACCGAATGCATAAAAACTTTTCTTCTTTTTGGAAAGTGTTAACGAGTATATTTGCGGCACTTAGAGCGTGGACAGATGGACTGCCGGCCAGACGGACAGACAAACCGAATGCATAAACACTTTTTACCTTTTTGGAAAGTGTTAAAAATTGCAATTGTCTCTATGATAGGAATGCTATGAAATTTTCTTTCAGTACCAAGCGATTCCGTATTCACAGGTTTTACTGTATAAGATTCTTGCGGTTATTTAATTTAATAAAACCAACAGAGATGAAATTGCAAGTGACAGGGAAATTCGTTTAAGCAGGCTTTTGTCTTAGCAGGTATAATTGTATGGTGTTCCTACCGTAGGGACAATGAAATTTTTACGTTTAAGATAGGATTCCGTTATAGGCAGGTTTTGTTTTCATAGGATGTAGTATATTTTTATGTCAACAACATAATTTACATAATGTTACGTAATTTTGTATAAAATAAAAGCATGTAAGTCTTAAAACTGAAATAAGTTTTGTAGAAGTGTATCATTTTCACTCCAGCGGCTTTGAAATTCTTCACAGGTGGAAATGTTTCACTTTTGAAAATAACGCAATTGAAATCACACACTGAAAAAACGCAAAGTTTTACAAAAATTTAGAGTGTTGTTATAGAAGAGCAGTGACCATTAAATTAGGTTAAAATAATATTTGTTTGAGAGTTAGACTAACCAACATACGACGCATTTTTTATTGTAACTAATTTTGTAGGTTTATTATAAATTAATGAAACAATTCCTTAAACATATTCTTTCGTCGAAATTCGACGGGTTCCACCTCGTAATAATCATAATATTTTTTTTTTACTCATCGAGCGGGCGACACTAAATTCTGAAAAAGCAGAACTCCTGCTTCCTGTTTGTATCTTTTTATTCGTAACTTCAAAAAAAAAAAAAAAAAAAAAATGTTTTGTTTTGTTTTATTTTTAGGTACAAACCGTACCTAAAACCGTAGGGAATTTAATTTTCTTTATTAAAATAATGCACAAAAAACATGTAAATCCATTAACTTAAAAAAAATATCGTGGAAAAACTGCTGAAAAACACAATATCGAGTTAATTGATTTTTAAGACAAAATTATTCATTGTTAAATGTCATTTACCTCAATTACCTTAAGTACAACCATAATTTAAGGAGTTTTTCTACCGGATCAACTGTAGACATTGTTAAAAGTTCAAATATTATAAAATTAATAATTTTAAAAAAAAATCGTCACTTCCCATCTTTTTGGTCCCTATAACCAGGGCTGCGGAGTCGGAGTCAGGCCCATTTTTGAGCGAAAGAGTCCGAGTAGGATCTGTTAAAATCCGGAGTCGAAGTCGGAATCGTCCATTTTTCTCACCTACTCCGCAGCCCTGCCTATAACACATATAATATTTCTAAAACTTATGTATTATTGTTCTTATCACTTAATTAATTCATGATACGCAATCACTGTAAATTAAATGGTGACCAGATATTAAGAAATGATTATGAAAAATGCATAATATGGGTTGAGATCGATATTTTATCGTGAAAAAGTTTATTGCTTTTAGGAAAAAGCCGTATATTTAAAAACGCTTTCATCGTGGGAAAAGAAAAAAAAAATGTTGTATTGTGAAGGATAATTGGTCGCTGATACATTTCCGTATCTGGTTCATCTCATAAACTCTACAAATTTCTTCTTCGACCCAATCCGAGGCTTGATAAAGCCTTGCTAAAATTATGCCTACGTTGTTTTTCTAGATAGCTTTCTTACATATATTATACATATTACATATACATTATCTAACATATTGAGAGATTTTTTTTTAACTTTTGTATAATAAAAAGAATTAGAGCATGTATAAATCATACTTCACAATTTTTTTAACTTCTTTATCTGTCGAAAATCTAGCTCCTCTTAACTCTTCTTTAAGAATATCCAAATAAATGTTAATCAGAAGATAATAAGTTGTGTTATAAAGATTGTGATAAAATGATTTACTCTTTTTTCTTTCCGCCTGTTGTATGAAGTATTGCATTCTCTTAGAGAAAATTAACATTTGAATGGGAATGGAACATTTCTAGGGCTGATATGCACCTTTAATATTCTCAAAAAATTAATATTACTATTTATTCTACATTATACAGGGTGGCGACATATCAAGGAAAAATCAGTTTTTAAAATAATCGAAAATACCAACATTTTCTTATAAAAAAAATGCATCTAATTTAAACGCGTAGTTAAATAAGGCGATTTTTTTCTATATGAAAATACTATTATTTTCCCTTTTTTTATTGCTTTTTCCCTGATCTGTTGCACCCTGTTATATCTGAGTAGTTTATCAAGAAAATGACGAACAACATTCCTCGTAAATCACCAAAAATATTAGTTAGAACTTTGTCAGTTTTTTGTTCAGTGGAGCAGTTTCACTTTTGTGAGGTATTACATACTAAATCACCTTATTTCACCTTCTTCACGACTATTTTAAAACAATTTGTGCCATTTACATACTTGAGATCACGAGAGGGGGTTATTTCGGAATTGTATATTCAATATGTGCTAAATTTCAATAATTTTGATTCTTTCATTTGTTCAAAATTTTTAAACTATACTTTGTGCAAAAGCACTAGAAGTACTTTCTGTTTATTTATAATAAACTCTTATAAGTTCCTATGACCTACTGAATAAATGAATGCATAAATAAAACGATGCAAAACAAATTTTTAGACCGTAAACAACTTATCATATTTGCGATGATAAGAAATATAAAAAAATTCCATTAATATTTAAATAAGTCTCCATTATATATGATCAACCGTTCTAGATTTATTTTGTTTTGCATGAATTAAGATTACGGATGATTCCTTATTAGTCACTATTATTTTCAGTTGTTGAAGAAAATATTGTTATATCTATTGTATAAATTGAAGTCTGTTGTATGTGTTTATCTATGTATAATGTATGCAATAAGATGAATTTAAATGTGTAAGATCATTGATGTAATTATGCGGGATTAATGTAACTTGTGTTAGATTAGATGTATGTATGCTATATAAGATGAGTGAAAATAGGTAAGAGGGATATAAGTTTTTTAACACTTTGTGTTTATGATTTCGGTTTGTCTGTCCGTCTGTCTGTCCGTGCTCTAATTCACGTAAACTTACTCCGATTACCATGAAATTGATATATGTTATTGGGGTTTACTGTGGCATTTTTTGTATAGAAAATGAATGGTGTAGGTAGCGTTTTTTGTTCATTTACTAGGCCACGCAAAAGAATTTGGCTATAGAAGAAAATGAGCAATTATTGAACTTACTGAAACCTACGAACTATAATTGCTGGAAGTATGTTTTCAGTTGTGGTATGCGTTTTTAACTTTAACTATTTTTTAAATATTACTTGGTCTGTATAATAAATTCTATAGATCCTATACAGGGTCGCACAAAAGTTCACAACAACCTCCGTTTATTGGCGCAAATTACTGAGTGGAAAATTTCCATTGTGCTTTGCGTTTAACTGAACTAACTTTTAGCGTAAGTATACAACATATGTCTACATAAACATATGGGTCATTCACACGAAAAGGTACGTTTTACGGCGGCAAAGGGATAAATATTAAGAAATGTAGCAAATTTCCTAGTATTTTTACTTATATGTGTACTTAAGTTTTAAGTAAGCTATTAAATACATTTCTAACAGCACAATTTTAGCATTTCACTTTAGGGCGTTTTGTGGGATATAATATATCCCACCTAATTTTAATCAAGATTTGTACCAGAAACTTTTAGTTAAGTTTTACTTTTATAACTTTGGTAAAAAAGAGCTAAAAAATTGCTTTTCCATATTTTAAATAATTCTTTTCCTAAATTTCCGGTAGGAATTCAACATTAGTGAAGCACAATTGCTTGCCCCTGAAAGGGTTAATCTTTTCACGAAAATAAGTCGAACATTTTCTTCGTGAACATCCCTACATCTACAACACAAAACAATTTTCACTAACATTTAAAGAATTTCAATTTGTTTACAGTTTTCAATTATAACTAGTTAAAAACATTTAAATTAAATTCTAACTTTAATATTTATTTTAAATTGTTTTATTTTTACTAAAGATGATCAACTTTCTGCATAGCCAAAATAGTCTCCTTCCGTGGTCACTAAACATAACACAAAAAGTACCATAAATGACAATACATGTCAAATCAGCATTAGCTACTGTGTGAGAAAGAAAGCCACTTTGTTTTTAACACTTTTCGTGAATTCGGTTTGTCTGTCCACCCTCTAACTCATGTAGATATACTCGGATTTTCATGCAATTGACATATGGTAATGATGTTTACCATGGAATGTTCGGTATTGAATATGAAGTGTGTAGCATTAATAGTTCATTTACAGAGGCACTCAAAAGTATTCCGTTGCATTATGCTCAATGGGGAAAAATAATTTCAGAGTATTTTAATAACATTATGCTATTTGAAATGTATTAAAATTGATATAAATTACTCAATTTTACTACTAGATGATTACTGTAGAATAGGGCATTCATTACATTTGTCGTTCGTTTACAGGGACACACGAAAGAAATCTCTTTGAGCAAAAATTCCTGGAAGTGCGTTTTAACTTTCGGTATGCGCTTAAATTTAACAAATTTTTTGCATATTACTCGTTGTGTGTAAATTCTGTACCTCGTATACAGGGCTGCACAAAAGAATTCATGTACCATTCTCCTTATTAGCGGAAATTGCTGAAGGGTAATTTTTATCTGAGGTATATATTTTCTAACTGAACTAAATTTTTGCATCTATAGAGTTAATAGATACAAATATATATATATTATATGCAGGGCTGCTCAAATAATTCGGATAATTTTCCGACAGTAGATGGAAGTTGCTGAAATTGGGATTTCAAATGTGTTATGCGTTTTCAAGTGGTTCAATTAGACATCCTATTTCAACTTATTAAACGGCGAAGTTTTGTTAAATTAGTCTGAATATATAAGAAAGTGTTTCATAATCTATTCTTAACTCATGATTTTTCTTTCTTGTTTACACTGTTAAAAATAATAATAATAATGCGTTAAAAAACGGAAATTCTACTGGCAATCCAGATGCCAGTACTATTTCCGTATTTTAACGGGAAAAAAAATTCCGTAAATTCCAGAAAATTTTCCGGTTTTTTTTTTTTCCGTATTTAATTTTTTTTTCTTTCAAAGACGAAAACAAAAACAAACATTTAACTTTTCGAGAAACTTGTATCTTTATGAATTTCGATTTTTACAAACACGTTTATCAAGGTCAGCGTATCTGTCAAGGTCAGCATATCTGTATTTAATTCAAATAACTGTAATGAAAGAACACTTACCTATGGCTGGGTTTGAAGTAGGGACCTGTCCTCTTCCAGATTAGCGCTCCTATCCACTATGCCACGGGAACACGAGTTGCGTTTTCAAACATTGTTACTTATTTCAGATGCTTTTTATGAAGTAAGGCCAAGATGTTAAACAAGGAAAGTATTTTCGTGGAGATAATATTTTTCAATTGAGTGTACAATTTTGAATGTTTCCATACTTTTGAATATTTAGCTTTTTAACTTCATGCTTTATAAAAAAAAATTTTTAGTCTTTAAATACTTGCATGAAAGAATCTATTATAAGTAATAATTGCTTCTTTTTTGTAATATTTAAAAAAAAAATTGCAATATTATATTATATTTATTTATTTATTTATTCATTCATTTATTTTTGCAAGAATACCACATATTTTTTTCAAACATTTCACAAATTATTTTTGCATCTTTATACACTTTTTCAAATTATTTGTGTGATGATCAAATAGAGGAAATTACTATATGGTACTAAAAGAAATTTCCTTTATTGCTTATAACTTACATAAACGTCAATTTTATAATAATTTCGTTGTTATACTTCAGATATGTTTTAAGTTTTATGTGCGAATCTGTTAAAGTGAATAGATTAAAAAATATTAAAATTAAAAATAGATTTTTTCATTTTTTTAAAAAATAATAAGAGCTTGCTATAAATAAGTGAAACATTATTTTAAAATCACTATGAAAAATAAACTGTAACACTTCCTATTCAACTGTCTCAAACTTAAAAAGAATTAATAAGATATTTTTTTAAATATTGTAAATAATTCTAAAAAACAAACAAATTTAAAGCTTTTTATTTAAGAAAAATAAAGAAAGAAAAATACTATAGCATTAAAATACGATATAGTTTAAATGTAGATGTACAGATGGCGCCATAACTTTTATCGGTTTTACTCGAAAACCCACATAAAACCAACCCCATTGGGAAATCATTGAATATATTTTCAACATAGAGCTACAGTGGCCGATATTGAAGTTTCATTGAAAATAATATCACTATAAGACAAGTACATACAACAATTATTTATTTCGCTTTCCAAACATGTCAATTATTTCTGAACATCATTTATGGAATTTGTACTGCTTTGAAAGCAATACGGAAATATTCCGTAAAATTTATGGAAAACTTACTGGATTTTTACGGAATTATAATCTTATAATGTCAATTACGAAAATTGTACTGTTTTCTTAGAAAAATGAAACTATTCCGTAAAATTTTACGGAAAAGTTTGTGTATATTGACGCATTTTTTTTTACAGTGTTGATATAATTCTTTGTTCTGTTGTGAAGTTATTGACACTTTTCCAATTTATTACTTCCATTTGAAATTTGGGCAGAGTTTTTAGTACATTCAATGTAGTCATCATGAAAAAGATAAGAGATAGCTATTTTTTTATTATAATAGAAATTTCAGACAGCTTTAACATTGCATTTAGTAAAAAGAAATCAACCATTTTAGCAACCTGAAAACCAAATTCAAAACTTATTTTTTGTCTCCTTCGTTGAATTCCATTTCAACCGCTTTGCGTATCCATTTTTACTGACATCGTCTAGTTTTGAGCCATTTATCAAACATTATGTGCAGTATAAGGAGATTTCAAACACAAAGCGAAATTTGAAAAGTAATGAAATCCTGATGCGCGTTGTTTTTCAGAAAGTTACATTGTGTAAATACAACAGTTATAACACTATACTGTATACAGCATACTGTAAATAAAACATATTTTTAGCTAATTGTGCCGCTTCTGTAAGAACCACGACCATATACATATATATGTAATATATCGCGCACCATACAGCCGGTTTTTAATATGTAAGGACATCTTGGGGTGACATAACTGTGGATAAAGAATTTGGACTCGAGAACCTCTTGGTGGATCAAACTCATTTATTTCGCCGCTCCATCTTACATTTGATTCGCGAGTCCGATCGGAGGTCCCTCGAGCTACTTACGTCGCTGATTTTAGGAGTTTTACATAGCCGTATAGGTTAGGCAGGCTTCTCAAATCTGCAAGATCTCCACTTTTTGGCACGCATTTTAGCTAATACCTTGGGGCTTGTTATATTTTCCAGCAGAGGGCACGATTGTAAACATGTTCTTTAATTCATTCATTAGCTTTTGATTGATTGTCCGGGCTAAGATGCCAAAACTGGGTTTGGTTCGCCAGGGGATGAACTAACCACAACTGAAGGAGAATTTTCTGAACGTCAGCATTTTTACTCTTAAAAATCGACCGAAAATGATACCTGAAAGTAATACAATGTGTTGATGGGAAACAAAGTTAAAAGAGATAAAACTGGTTTTAGAATGAGATTTAAAGTTAGAAAAAGAGACTTTGGATTTTAATTTAAATGTTTGAAATTTAATTTGAATTTTGAATTTTAAAGGGGTAAATCCTTTCATACATAAGTAGACTCCCTCAAATCCGCACAGCTTGAAATCACAGGTTGTAGGGATTTTAAAATTTTGCCGATTTCTGGTCATTGCTTTGAAACAATAATTTGAATGTCATAATGCAATCAAAATTATAATGAATGATTGCAATATAGCAAAATATTAAAATAATTAAGTAAAGTAATAAACTAAAACAATAAAAAGTAAGATAGTTTTAAAAATGATTAAATTATTAAAAGTAAAGGTCAAGTAAGTAAGTAATAGTGTATATGCATAATAAAGATGAGATACATTTTTCTTGAATTATTGAATGAAGCTTGCCTCATAAAGGTACCCTACTAACTCACATCAAAATTATAAAATAAGGAAGTTTTATTTCAGGTTTAGCCAGACTTAATAACTAAAAAGCTTGATTAATACATAAATATGTTTCGTAAAAAGATTTCAATTACCTGTGATATAAACAATATCTTGATTTTTTCAGAAATAAATTTATATACTTCCTTCATGAAAAAACATGAGTTCAGTCATATTAACTGGAATTGTATATTAAAATACATACTAAAAAATGACATACAAAGTAAAAAGGTCTAATTTTGTCCCTACATCTGAACTGAAATTTTCATTGTTTACATCTGCGATGATGTGCAGATTTTAGGCGTTTGTGGATATTAAGATTGCGGATTTGGGAGAGTCTACTATAAGGAAATAACTAGTAAGACGTGTAAAATAAATCGGCAAAAAGACAATTTTTTTCACGCTATTGTTGTGTTTAATTTGAATTACGGAAAATCACACATCAAACATAGATTATGAAATACTTTCCAACACTATCAGAATAGTGTAAAGATATTTCGTTTTTTCATTTGATGGAATGAGAAATCTAAATAAGCACTTTAAAAAACACATAACGTAGTAAAAATACATTTTCAGCAATTGCTACCCATAGTCGGTAATGAGTGCGAATTCTTTTGTGCGGTAGGGATATGATCTCTAGAATTTATACACACCACGTATTGCACTAAAAATGAGTTAAGATGTTTCTCAAATCCAGTGTTGTAGTCGTAAAAAAAGCAGAGAGTATAGGCTGACGTCATGAACATTCATAGATAGGGTATACGCTAATGCTTTATTTGAGAAGTAGAGGGTATACGGAGTATAACGACTATCTCGTTATATATGTTTGCATTTTATTCCCCCCCCCCCCTCCGCCAGACAGTTTCAATTAAAATTCTGTTTAATAACTTATTTATTTTGTGCACTATAGTCAAACAGTGCAGCCCCTAAATTAAATTCAACATTTAAAAACTAAATCGATTGTATTAACAGCCCTTCACATTTAAATTAAATTATTCTAGGTACTCATCTCTTTAATAAAATAAAATCAGTGAATCACTCTCTATTTTCACTTTCTGATTCTTTCACACATACGCTTTAACCTTGTACAAAATTCGTTACGGCTGACTGTTAGTTTCAAACGCATTTTAACTTCGGTCATTTCCTTATTTGGGCATGAATATAACTCATCATTCAAAATCACTTTACATGCAATCTACTTATTAGAATTATTTTCGCTTCACACCCTTTTGTTCAGATGTATGGCATTTCTACATTTTTTGTGGTAAAGCGGTGTATCTTTGATCTGACATCTGGTCTAGAAAAATACAGTCTCATGCTTTTTAGCCTAACGAACTCTGTCTGTTACTATGCCCTTTCCAGATAACACTTTTTATTTTTACATTTAACCGCAGCTGTATCAATGTACAGATGAGGCTCAGTCTATCATGACTCAGGAATGTATGCAGCCCACAATCTGCCCCCCCCCCCCCTACACAATTAATATGGTAGAAGCCTACCGTACATTTTTGGCGAACATACCAGCCAATGTTTCTATTACCCCCTATGCATGGCGCAAAAATACTTTTAGATTGGCGATATTGTAGCCCGCCAAGCAAGAAAGTTGTAACTGTATATTCTCCCCATTCCTGCTTTCTCTCTAGCCTCGTGATGACGTCTTAAAAGAGGCTCCTTATTGCTTCTCCCCTGTACCTCTCCCTTCGACCTTCATCATGAAAATAAAATAAGTCTTCGTTTACCGAATTGGAGTTTTTTTTAATAGGACCTGGTGTTTTTTTTAATTCTCGCAATCTTATAAACGCAAACGGCCATCTCTTCCAGCAAAAAGTAGTCATCATATAAAATTGGTCTCCGTGACCAGCTTTTTTCTCCATTAACAAAAAAAAAATGTAAGGGAGAGGTACTTGCTTCCAGCCTTTTTTTTCTGCATGGTTTTCTGGCAGCGATGGATTCCCCCCGGCTGTCACACCGTGCCCGCTACGTGGATTTCATCATGGAGTGAACTTCGCGCCCTGGACACCTGCCCCGCGCCGAAGAGATAGCTTCGCCTGCTTCCTATTCTGCTTTTCCCCTTTGCCAACCCCCGGAGTTGTGGAATCAGCTGCCTGCTTCCCGTCGCCTAAGAAATCTGCCTGCCTTACATCCTCCCGTGCCGAAGAATTCTGCCCGCGTGCATACTTATCTCTCGGAACATTCCCCCCTGCCCTTTTTGTTGCATCGACTTACCTTCGCTTATACACCGGACAGTGCATTAATCGGCTGATAAATCATCCCTACTAAGGAAACAGCTTTCAACTCAATCACATAAAGGTGATTCTTCAAATAATTGTGTGCTCTTTTGTCTACTGAGGTGTGCGCGTGTGTTTTGTGCAATCATTCGACTGTGTCTACAAGTTTCCAACAAAATGATGTGCAATTAGTTTCTTTTTTATAATCTTCTGTTTTCACAAGTCCTACAATTTCTACAAAGAAGAGAAACCCTTCTTGAGAAACCTTTTGAATCTGTGTGAAAAATACTACAAATTATTCAACAGTTAAGTGCAGTGAAACACTAATTTCAAACCAAAAAAAAACCCTGCAAAAACGTGTGCTACCCCCCTCATGTGTAAAGAAAAGGTGATAAGAGAATACTCGCCTTAGCGAGTGCTAAAATTTCCCTTGTTTACTTTCTGTTTACGAAAAACGAAAGGAACGTCCGAGCGAGTCAGCGATTCAATGAATGAATCTCGCTCTCCAACCTCCTCAATATTCTGGAAAAGTGTGTTTTGTTTTTTTACCATACGACACCAACTGTGTGAAATTCAAGTATTCCGAAATGAGTAGTGTGCCTCTGAGTCGTGTGTTCTACAGATCCTGCATCCTATTATTTGACAGCCGTTTTCGGTGATAAAAAAAAAAAAGGCTCAAAAAAAGTCTTGTGCTGCCAAAGAATCGTTTTAAAGATTCATTCAAACACATACATAGATTTGTAGCAAATGTTTATGATATTGACAAAGAGGTCATGAAAGTGCAAAAAAAAAGTGAAAATAAATACTGCACCAGTCCCTTAAAATAGCACATTTTTAGAGTACGAAAGCATATTTTAATTCCCCCATTTAATTGCTTTCCTTTCGCTTAATTTTCTTTTCAGTTAATTCTGGAAACCTTGTTTTAAAATTTTTAAAAGTTGTTTCATTCCATTTATATGCTTTCTTACTCCATAAGTACTCAGAAGTACTTCTAAAGTGATTTTATTAATATTATTGTGTTTTTGTACAGGATACGAAAACACAGTGATATTGCTATTTTTGATATTTTGTGTTGTCTATTATAATATTTATAAATATAATATAAGTAGTTTTTTTCCCATTGCATTGAATGTTCCAATATCTTTAGTTATTAAGATACACATTCACCTTTGCTTAACTTTTAATGCATATTAAAATATATTAAATTTTTTTCTCTCTCAAAAAGAGTTAACGAAGATTATATTTTGTCCCATATATTTTTCTGGTTCGCCTTTTGGCTTGAAAATATTTTAATTTGAGAAATATTTTTAATTTCTGTCCTTTTAGAGAAATAAGGACAGATAGCAAGTTTTTTTTTTCCTCTGCTAAAAAGGATAAAATAAGTTTTTAATTCAGTTGCTTGCTCCTACCAGTTTTATTTTAAAAGACTTACATGTTTCATTCCTTTAAAAAAAATATATAAATAAATAAAAAAAAATAAAATAGGAGCTATTGCGAAATATTTTTCTGTTTCTCTTTTGCTTAAAATAAGCAACGGTATTATTTTTACTTTGGGAAACACAATTTTGTCCCTGGATAAGTTTTCTTTCTCTCTATTTTTTTTATATAAGGTTTTAAAAAAAATAAGACCTTTTGTTTATTTTTAAGTTGTGTATTAGTTTTTTTAATGTGATTATTTTATTTCATTATTTTATGTGCTTTGCATTTTTATCTGTTTATGTGTGTTATATTTAGATATGTATGCAGAATTTCAGTAACAATTTTTGATTAGAGAATTTGTCTTAGGTAAAACGTTGACCATGTCCGCTAAACAAGTTCAAATCAACATTAACCAATTTGACGGAGATCCGGATTTGCTTAAATTCTTTTTTAACCAAATTAGGTCAGTCGCTGAAATTAACAAATACAGCCCTCAGACTACCATTGCTGTACTTGTAGGCAAGTTAATTGGTTCCGCTCAAAAATTTTATGCTCAGAATCCGGAAATTCAAAAAATTAATGATCTAGATACGCTTGAAAAAGAATTTGCCGCATTTTTCTCACCCCCCAGCAAGTGCGTGGCTGGCGTTGAACTTTCGAGCTTATCTCTTCTGCCAGCAGAGTCAATTAAAAACCTGGCACATCGGTTAAACGTGTTAGCCGCAACTGTCTATTCAGATATTAAAGACGAAAATGCCCGTAACACGATTAAACTTATGAAATTTATGGAAGCTGTGCCAGCTAACATACGAATAAAGTTACAAGAAGAAGGCGTGAATGAATATCGTGCTGCTGTTGAAAGAGCACAGATATTACACGAAATTCTGCATAACGAAAAGATTCTACATTCCTTACCCTCTGTCAGTAAATCTCAAAATAACATTGAAGAGCAATTGAAGGAACTCTCGGAAAAAATAAATGCATTAACACTCGCACCGCCTGGACCCAAAACTGAAACTAAAAAAAATGATATGCAAGGTAGCCCAAAGTATAATGCGATGCGCTATAGGAAAAATTTCAAAACGCGAAATTTCCCAAAACGTTTTTCCCCTCACAAATTTACACAAAGAAAAGTTGTGACTTGGCAACTCTGTTTCCGTAATGGCCACCAGGCACATCAGTGTTTTAAATGGAAAAGAGTTATTACACAGAGAAGGGAAAATTTTAACAGACGCAACAATTACCAGGTTCAGGAAAACTAGAACAGAGACACAATTTTTATGCTGATGATTTTGTGTCTCAACCATGTGACTTAACATCAGCAACATTTCCTATTGACCCTACATTACCAAAGATCTCTAAAGAAAGATTAGTCAATTCAACCGGGTCACAAACTTCTGATCACATTAAAATTGCAAGAAATATCACTACTCAAACAGAAAATGAAGGCGATAAAATTGTTCACATCATTTGTAGTGTTAATACGCATTCTCCATCACTCCCTCTTGTAAAGGCCACTATTGCAAACCATAAAGTCACCCTATTGGCTGACTCTGGAAGTAGCATTTCGTTACTTTCACAAAATTTATTTAATGAACTTAAAACTGTATTAAAATACAAGAGACTATCAACAGCCATAAATATTAAAACCGTCAATTCGGATGTTTCTTTTTCTTCATGTATTAAAGCATCCATTAAATTAGAAAAAAAATCCTTCTCGCACCACTTTTATATAGTGGATATTCCTGAAACCTCCAGTTTTGAAGGCATTATTGGTTTTGATTTCATTAGTAAATTTAACATTATCATTGATACTTTCAATAAATGCATTCACATTAACAACAACTTGACTATTCCACTAGAAACATCACACACTAAGTCGAAAGTCAGTGAAAGTAATCAATGTAACACCTTATGTGATGTAGTGACAAATCAAAAAGTTTTCTTAACCCGTAAAGTCATTCTAGAACCCCAAGAGGAAACATGGTGCTCAGTTTACACAAACAATAATATCAAACAGGACATAAATTATCTATTTGAATATGTGGCAGATAAAAAAGAAGTAATAAGTCATGATGCCATTATTCAAATGAATAAGAAAACTAAACGCAAAAAGAAGCCTGTACAATTAAATCATTTCTTTTCTATTTCACTTAAAAATAATTCTGACACTACCATTCATCTCCCTAAACACACAAAAATTGGACATTTATCTGAAGTTGAGGAAATTCTTGACTACCCCTCGGATAATTTGGACAAGCATCATAACTCAGAACAACACTTCCTAAATTTTATTCAGGCATCTAATGAAACATTAAAAAAGAGGAAAGAGGATTTGGCAGCTACCGATTTTGATCTTACACATTTAAGTTCTAATGAAGCAAATACAATGACTAAATTATTACTTAATTACTACCCGGCCTTTTCAAAATCATTAAATACACTTGGACATACTGATAAGATTGTACCTGATTTGAAATTTATTAATGACTACCCTATAAAAACTCTTCCATTTCCCCTTCCTCAATCTTTGCAAAAAGGTACTTTAGAACAAATTAAAGATCTGCTTGATGCCAAAATTATTGAACGCCACTGTTCAGAATGGGCGTGCCCCATGCTTTTAGTCAAAAAGAAACCAGACGGAACTGGTAAACAAAAATTTCGTCTCGCCTTAGATCTTCGAATGGTAAATACTGTAATTCAAGGATCATCTTACCCTCTACCTAAAATTCAAACCATCATTTCAAATCTTTCTCAGTATCGATATTTTTCTTCTCTTGACTTTCATCAGGCATATCATCAAATTGATTTGCCAGAAAAATTCCAAAATCAGTTGACATTTACTACTATGTTTGGTTCTTTTAGATACAAGAGATTAGTGTTCGGATTAAAAAACAGTGCTTCTATTTTCCAAGCTTTAATGGACTCTTTGCTTGATGAGTTACAATTAGATGGTGTATATACATATCAGGATGATTTCATTGTAGGTGCAAACTCTTTTGATGAAATGTGTAATAAATTAAAAAAAATTCTCTCTATCCTAACCAAATACAACTTAACCCTGTCTCCTAGCAAGTGTACTTTTCATAAATCTAGTATTGACTATTTGGGATTTCATGTAGAAAATCAGTCCGTTTCCCCGATTCAGTCAAATATCATAAAAATAACATCTTTTCCCACACCTACAACTAAACGTCAACTAAAAAGACTCATTGGTGTCATTACATTTTATAAGAGTCTAATTCCATCCTTTTCTGAGTTAGTACAACCACTGATAAACCTAACTACTCCAAAAGTTAAATTTAAATGGACAGTTAAACATCAAGAAATCATGGACACAATACAGAAAATTTTCTTTAATTCTCCCATGGTTAGATTACCTGATTGGAACAAGACATTTTATTTAAATACAGATGCGTCAAATGTTGCTATTTCTGGTGTTTTATTACAAGAACATTATCAACAACTTTTACCAGTTGCATATTTTTCTAAATCTCTTAAGCCATCAGAAAAAAAATACCCTGCACTTAAATTAGAACTCATGGCAATTTATAAATCTGTAACCGCTTTCAAATATTATTTATATAACAGACAATTTGTAATTCTTTCTGACAGTAAACCCTTAGAAAAATATAACAAGACTACTAATCCAGCTGATATTATCTCTCGTTGGCTCATGGAGCTTTCAGAGTACTCATACACTTTTAAACATATCCCTGGTAAGAAAAATGTTCTTGCTGACTATCTATCTCGCTGTACTTTTGAAAACAATCAACAAACTCTGGATACTAACCCTGAACTTATCCATGACCCTCAACCATTACCTATTGTTGACTATGATACACCAGACAGTAATAATTCATGTTCAAGCGCCACTAAGAAATATGTAAACTATCTTGTATCTGGTAAACAAACAAATCCAGATCCTTTATTAGAAATTTCAAATGAAACTTTCTGCACTGAACAAAAAAATGACACCACCTTGTCCACTGTTTACAAAGATATTCTAAAGAAAGGACCTTCTCAAAAATATCCTAATTACTTCATACACCCTGATTCGAAAGTTTTAATGTTAAAAAAAGAAAATAATCTTAACAACACTTTTTCATATCACATTGTTGTTCCTAACTCTCTTAAAAGCAAAGTTTTAACAATCTCTCATTTATCTCACTTTGGTTTTAATAAAACCTATGAGTTCCTATCATCAAGATATTTTTGGAAAGGCATGTATGTTGACACTTTAAACTTTGTAGCTTCATGTGTCAAATGTCTTCAATGTAAACATCATCAAACCCCTCCTGCACCCTTACAACCCACCTACACGCCCAGATATCCTGGCCATACTATTAGTACAGATCTCGTTGGACCTTTTTCTAATGGTAAACATATTTTAACTATTACAGATCATTTTTCAAGACATGTTGAACTTTTTCCACTTAATGATACATCTGCAGCTAAAGTCGTTAAATGTTTATTCTCTTATATAACCACCTTTGGGAGACCTTCTGTTGTCTTATCAGACTTAGGACCCCAATATACATCTCAAATATACAACATTTTTAATGATACTCTAGGTATTAAGGTACTTCACAGCTCTGTTTCGAGACCACAAAGCAATGCTCTTTCGGAGAGAATAAATAAATCTATTAAATACTCTGTTAATATACTTTTACAAGAAGGTCACTCATTTGAAAATGCAATATTTATACACAAGTCGCTCTATAATGGTTCAAAACATTCAACTACATTATTCACTCCTAATCTTCTCCACTTTGGACGTGAACTTTCATTAATTTTTGACACTTTTGATCAGAATAGCAATCAACCTTTTCTAGATAAACATACAGAAATACATAAACTACTTGAAGATTTACACAAAATATATGACAAGGCTTACAATAACATTAAAACAGCACAGGATAAAAGATATAAACATTACGGTCAGAAAGCTAAATTAAGAACCATTTGTCTCAAAGATATTGTGTACTTAAAGTCTGTTGATAAATTCAAACCTAAATACACTGGACCATATATTGTAACTTTCAAACATTCACCTGTGTCATTCTCGATCAAGAGATTGTATGCTGCTGATAATACAGCAGGTGCACATTGATAGGTTACTTCTTGCACCACCTCGATATGGACATTTATTCGATGCTACAAGTCACTTAAACAATCACAACTTACCTAATGTTTATCAACCACATACATATAATTTAAGAAACAGAAAATAATATACTTCTGTTTACATTTTTTTCTTATGACATGTATTGTGAAGCTAAGTGTACAACCAGAGGCCTAGGTTGTATGTATGTTGCTTACAACAGATCTTTGACAACATTATGGCTGGCCCATGACTGTTTTCTTCGAAGATCTCTTGTGAACAATATTTTGAATCACTTTACACTCATTTCATTTTACTGTACACTTTTTATGTTATTTACATACACTTAACTATTATTTACAGTTTAACATTTATTTTACATTTCATTCTTTTACGATTACATTTCAGTTAAAACTGATAGCTAACACCTTTAATAATTGCAGTTAATAAAAAAAAAAAAAAAAAAAAAAAAAAAAAAAAAAAAAAATTTTTTTTTTTCACATGTAATTTGATAACATTTTCTTGGCAACCAGTTAGTTACCTTCTAAACATATGACTTGTGCATTATTTAACCTGATTATGACTTTTTCATTTTTTATGTCTCTCTTCACTCTAGGATTGTCTACCCCTTTTTGATTTGATATATATGTGACATATATCTATTTTTTTTTATTTTTTAATTCTCCCTTTCGAATGTTTTGTTCCCGTTCAAAATTATTGCCCTTAGGGTCCAAAACTTCATTGTGTTGAGAGACAACCCCTTGGAATTGGTGTTCCAATTCACAAAAAATCAATTTTTGCTTGTAAACCGACGTGTGCTCCTTTAGAGGACCGCTAGAGTCTTCGGAGGAGCAGGGACTCATATAAGCGGGCGCTGTATGAGTCTCAAAACTCCCTCCTCACATAAGGCTGAAGCCCTAAGCTGACGCCATAATACTTGTGGTCTACACAAGATTCAGGGTGACACCTTTTTCATGGGCGTGCTTCAGGCACCCCTTTTTTTGTCATCCTATGCTGCATGCATGAATATTACATTTTTTTTAAACCATGTCCAATTTCTTTTAAAATCATATTACAATTGATTATTAGTTTACAATTACACATTTCACTTATTATTATTTACTCTTTACTTCTAGTGTTGCATTTGTGTTTATATATATATTTTTATTGTTAGTACTTGTATTTTTCATAAAATGATCCGAATCAGGATCAATATTTTGATGATGTGCAGCCAAGGATCTAGTTACATGCTGCTTAAATATTTGCTGTCAGAGTCGACTCAGTCAAAAAAAATATACCATGGTATGCAATTTTGAAGAAAATTTTACTGAAGGTGGAGATCCATAAACTTAATTTAGAAAATATTAATTCATAAAATCTCTTAGGACTGTTGAACTATTGATGAAAGAGATTTTTTTTTTTGTTTTGTTTTCATGACAGCAACTTGTTTAAAAAAAAAAAAAAACTTTTATGTTGTGAAGATATATTTATATGTGTAACTATTTTTCTTGCTGTTTTGCCCATGCACACGGGTCAACAAAAGTTTTTTTTTTGCGGTGTCCCAGGTGATATATATAACGACTATCTCGTTATATATGTTTGCATTTTATTCCCCCCCCCCCCCTCCGCCAGACAGTTTCAATTAAAATTCTGTTTAATAACTTATTTATTTTGTGCACTATAGTCAAACAGTGCAGCCCCTAAATTAAATTCAACATTTAAAAACTAAATCGATTGTATTAACAGCCCTTCACATTTAAATTAAATTATTCTAGGTACTCATCTCTTTAATAAAATAAAATCAGTGAATCACTCTCTATTTTCACTTTCTGATTCTTTCACACATACGCTTTAACCTTGTACAAAATTCGTTACGGCTGACTGTTAGTTTCAAACGCATTTTAACTTCGGTCATTTCCTTATTTGGGCATGAATATAACTCATCATTCAAAATCACTTTACATGCAATCTACTTATTAGAATTATTTTCGCTTCACACCCTTTTGTTCAGATGTATGGCATTTCTACATTTTTTGTGGTAAAGCGGTGTATCTTTGATCTAACATCTGGTCTAGAAAAATACAGTCTCATGCTTTTTAGCCTAACGAACTCTGTCTGTTACTATGCCCTTTCCAGATAACACTTTTTATTTTTACATTTAACCGCAGCTGTATCAATGTACAGATGAGGCTCAGTCTATCATGACTCAGGAATGTATGCAGCCCACAATCTGCCCCCCCCCACACACAATTAATATGGTAGAAGCCTACCGTACATTTTTGGCGAACATACCAGCCAATGTTTCTATTACCCCCTGTGCATGGCGCAAAAATACTTTTAGATTGGCGATATTGTAGCCCGCCAAGCAAGAAAGTTGTAACTGTATATTCTCCCCATTCCTGCTTTCTCTCTAGCCTCGTGATGACGTCTTAAAAGAGGCTCCTTATTGCTTCTCCCCTGTACCTCTCCCTTCGACCTTCATCATGAAAATAAAATAAGTCTTCGTTTACCGAATTGGAGTTTTTTTTAATAGGACCTGGTGTTTTTTTTTAATTCTCGCAATCTTATAAACGCAAACGGCCATCTCTTCCAGCAAAAAGTAGTCATCATACGGAGCTTCTTTAAAAAATCCAGAGAGTACACGGCGTATACCCCCGTATACCCTCCACTACATCCCTGCTCAAATCCCCTGCTCAATAAAGCAAAATTTTCTGCGGCTGCTGAAGCGATTTAGAATCACCTTTTCCATTTTTTTTTTAATATAAATAAATTACTTATCAAATTATATGCGATTATTGTCACTTGACGATATGTATTTTACCCTTTTCTCGCGGTGCCAAATCGGGAGTTCTGTTCAAACCGCCAACTTTGGTAGTATTTCGTCAAAGATCTTGTGCCTTTACCAAAAAATGGAAAATGACATTCGATTACATAGTTTACATAGATTAAGAACACCTGCCAATTTCATGCGTTTCAGTAAGTAGCTTCTTTGGATTTGTGAACAGCTTTAAGAGCCCACCTCAGTCACGGGAAGAAAGGAAAACGATAACGTTAAGTCTTTGGAGGCGTTATTTTCAAATTTCTCGCATTGATTTTAATATTTTTTAATGATTTTTTTGCATAGCATCGATAAGGACGATCTACAACCGGGCTAGTTTTTACTTTTCGATTTTGGAGATTAAAAAAAAATAATAAAATCTTTCATTTTCGGAACCGGTTTCTTAAGTTTATAAATTCATACAACAGCTGAAAACACTCTTCCAGCAATAATCACAGGGACAGTCCCGTAGCCATTTTTTTTTTTTGTGTGTGTGTCCCTGAAAGTAAAAGATAACTACTACTTGCTCTAAATTTTAATAATTAAGGCTCAAAACCCCTAAAATATTTATCATAAAACCTGTTTTACAGTTCGCGAACTTAGCACAAGCGACATTAAAACCTTTTGATTTTGCAAATCTCAATTTGAACAGCATAATAGGAAACGCAAAGTTTTTTTTTTATCTTATAGTAATATATTATTTGCATAAAGTTAGTGATGGTATCATCATAAAACACTTTTCAAAAATTGCATTCAAAATTACTTTAGCGATATTGCGTTTAAAGTGGGACAAGGCGTAACTCCATTCTCTTCCCATGGCTCATCTTTTGGGATCTGGTTTTTCTTCGGAAGAAAAGGGCGTGAATTTGTTTATACGCGTTGTTTTCCTTAAATCAAAAAATGAAAATGAACTTTCACTCCTATTTGTCTTGCATTTATTGTGGCGTTTCCTTTCTATCAGTTCTTTCAAAGATTTTTTTTTTTTTTTTTTTTAAGAAGGTTACTTTACGATGGGAATGTACTGTCCCATCTTTCGTTCAAATATTTCACATTAATTATGTATTTCTATGTTTCACATCCTCATCGAAATAGAGATTAAATTCTTTAAAACTAGGTGACAGACCACCAAAGTGACTGGTGAAAAATAGTTAAATTATTTTTACCCATTGTATTTACTGAAAAAAAAATAAGAAAGAAAATTGAAGTGTTAAATATATGAAACAAGTAATTAGAAATAACTGTTTTATTAGATTTCTTATAATATAATAACCTTTAAAAAAAGAACCTATGTAAAATGGAATCCTGTCCTAGATAGAAAAATGTTTTATGTTTGCATCCTGCTACATAGCCGCCAACGTTTCTGTTTTTTATTGTTGTTGTTTTAAGTCGAAAAAACATATTATAATCGACTGCATCCTGCTACATAGTCGCCAACATTTCTTTTTAACACTTTCCAACAAAGTTGAAAAGTGTTTATGACTTCGGTTTGTCTGCTCATCTGTCCGTCTGGCTGTCTCCCCGCACTCTAACTTTCGTAAATATGTTCAGATCGTTCTGAAATTTTTGGATGTTAGTGACCTCTACCATAGCACGATCCCTATTTTAAATGAAGTTTGTAGCATATTTAGTTCATTTACAGGGACAGTCAAAAGTTTTCCGTTACATTATGCCAATGGGAAATATCGTTTCAAATGATTTTTAGTGGTGTTACACTCTTTCAAACATAGTAAAATTGATATGCATTTATATAGTCCACTAAAATATGCATTCTGTTGAATATGCGGTGCAAAGAATAGTTATTATTCATTTACAGGGCCACACAAAAGAATTCCGTTACGTAATGGTACAGAAGGGGGCATTGTTTCCGGCGTATTTGAATTATGTTAAACTATTTCATATATAATAAATTTGACACACGTCGCTAAGCTTTAGTATAAGTTATTTCATGTATAATATTAAGTGTATAGCATTTACAGGGACACATAAAAGATTTCAGATACTATATTGTATCCGAAATATTGTATATAAGCAATGATTGCTCGATATGCATTTTTAATTATGATATGTGCTTTTAAATTTCACTGTATTTATGCATACTATATAGTGTGTATAAATGCTATGGTTCATATACAGGGTTACAGAAAAGAATTCGTTAAGGTTACTGAGTATGAGCATAAATTGCTTAAAGGTAGGTTTTAAATAAGTTATGTATTTTTGCGCTGAACTGAATTTAGTTTACTAAGAAATGTTTGTAGAATATAGATAACATGATATACAGAGGGTCACGCAAAGAATTGGATACATGGCTGTCTATGGGTGTTAATTTCTGGATATGTAATTTCAGTAACGAGTGTTTTAGTTCGAATTAAATTTTAGTAATAATCTTTAGTAATAAATTGCGTGTAACAGAGGTACTAGATAAACTACAGGGTTGTACAAAAGTATTCAAGTATGTTTCCATCTATTAGTATAAATTTCTGAAAGAGAAATTTCGACCTATTATGCATTTTCTTGCTAAACTAAATTTTCCCATTATATAGTACATATATCAACCTACAGAAGATATACAGGGTTGTTCAAAAGAATTGGAATACATGTTTGGCTATGGACGGTAACTACTGAAAACAGTTTTTTAAATGTGTTATGCGTTTTATAAAATGTTTGCTTAGTTATCTTATTTAATTTATTTCCCTAAATAACGAAGTTTTGTTAAAGCATTCAGGAAGTGTTGGAAAGTATTTCATAATCTATGCTTAACGCATGATTTTTCTTTCTTGTTTTTTTTTTATTGTTGTTGTTGTTGTTTTAAGTCAAATAAACATATTATAATCAACTGTATCCTGCTACGTAGTCGCCAACCTTTCTGTTTTTTATTATTGTTGTTGTTGTCTTAAGTCAAATAAATATATTATAATCAACTGCATCCTGCCACATAGTCTCCAATCTTTCTGTTTTTATTTTTGTTGTTGCCGTTTTAAGTCGAATAAACATAGCCAGCACCTTTACTGTTTGTTGTTGTTGTTACTGTTTTAAGTAGAATAAACATATTTTGAACCAGAAGATTTATTTAATAAATTTTGTCTTGAATCTATATAAAATAATGTGGATAGTCAGGTGCAATTTTTGCCGAAAAGACAGTAACCTGTTTAAAATGGATTTTTTTTTTCACTCTTGCTACCCCCTCTTAGCTAGATTTACTGTATTTTTCTAAACAATGAAGAATGTTTATTTTAATAAATATATTTAATTGCTCTTATGTGTAATTAAATTTTCCGCCAAGTAGTTTTTGTAAATAAACAAAATTGGTACTTTTTGTATACATAATGTATACGACAATTGCACCATAAAGTATAATAAATAAGATGTATACGTCAAAAATACGTAAACTTGCTCAATGGTATACATAAACAAGAACTTTTATCTGAACTTGTACAAATAAAATTAACGATAAAGCATAATATCGACGTTTCGAACTGCTTCTGCAATCGTCTTCAGGATAAATATGATGTTGAAATGTTTAAAAGTCTAGAGTCGGGCTTTTAAACGTTATCAATCAGAACGTGACTTAACGCAAAATGTAAAGATAGACGGGGTAAGGTAACTCTATCAATCTTGCTATACAGTTAAATGATAAGAACACCTGTTTTATTAAATTACATAAAAAATTTACATATGCGTATGCGTGCATTCACAAACAAGCATACATTTAATACATACATACTGATCTTATTTTATTATTGTTAATGAATGTTTTACCATCATTTTTAAGATAAAAGGAAAAAGGATTGTTATTATTGTTAATGAATGCAGGGGCGCGCCGACCTATTGTGCAATGTGTGCGGCGCACACAGGCGCCAGAACAGTAAAGGCGCTAAGCATTTCAAGCGATAATAAATATTTCAAAATACATATTTTTAATTCTATTAAAATTATTCTTCAAATTTTAATTATATTTTATAGATTTACCTCATATAAATACATTACTTAGACTAACTTAAATGTTATTAATCTTTAAAATGAATGTGATATATTAATCAATTTAAATTCAGAACGTAATTAACTTGAAATTTAAATTGAAACATTACAAAAAACTTGAGCATTTTTTAGCATTCCATCCAATTTTAGATTCCACAGAGGGCACTATTTCAGGTACGCTATTTTTAACTGTTTTATTGAAAAAAAAAAAAAGTAATTTAGACATAAATATACAAGAGATTGGAATACTAGGATGAATCTAATATGCGCGGCAAAAAATATACTTAAAAAAAGAAGAGTTTTAGTTTTAAGTTTTCATGCATTTTATGTGCCATGTTTAAATAGTAGTCTAAGCTTGATAGTCAATGACGTTAATCATGAAGCATGAAGATACTGATTTTTACTATACCCTGAGAAATATTCTTTTTCTTTTCTGTTTATCAGCGAAACATTTTAACTGCTCATTTAGCTGTAAACCAGCATGAAGCCACTTTATGAAATCTGAAATATGGTTTTCGATTTTTTGGTTTTTTTATACACGACATAAATTGTTTTATTTTCTAACCTTTGTATTACCCTGTATGTATTTTTTCTCATACATATTCGTTTTATAATTTCTTTATATGTATTTTTAATTAATATATTTTGTAATATTTCATTTCTACTCGCTGATAAGTTTTTTATAAAACGATAGATTTTTGGGGAGGAGCACAGGGCGCAAGTTGAAGTTTTGCACACAGGCGCCGAACACCACTGGCGCGCCCCTGAATGAATGTTTTACCATCATTTTTAAGATGAAATTAAAAAGGGTTGTAATTATTGTTAATAAATGTTTTACCATCATTTTTAAGATGAAAGGAAAAAGGTTTGTTATTTTTGTTTTGTTTTTCTGTAACTGAAAAAAAGTCGCTGCCAGAGTTGGCTAAATTTATAATTGCAATTATCAGCAATGAAATTACAATTTAATGGTATGTAATTAATTATAATTAAAATTACATGCCGTAAAAAATTCTTGCAGCACTGTGGCCGGAATCGCCCCCATCCCACTATTTGACAAAATTTCTGTGTTTGAATGTGTTTAACTATAATCAATTACATGCAATTAACTTGTAATTAAATTGCGGATAATTGAAATTACAAATTTGCCCAAATTTGCCTGGTCGCTGCTTTCTCACAAGAAAAGGAAGGTGTATAATCATATATGTAGGATTTCAAAAATTGAATCACTGGATTAGTTAGTTAGACAGTTGATTAGTATTAGTTAGTTAGACTATTAGACTGTTTGTTAGTTCGTTAACTTCCGGTGACTCATCTTTTAGGTTCTGGTTATAATTTGTAAAAAAGCACCTGCATTTGCTTATTTGTTGATTTCCTCAAATAAAAACTCAAATGGACTTTCGCTCATATAGCAATTATTGTAATGTTCTCTTTCTATCAGCTGTTCGGCAAAAGAATATTAAAAAAAGAAGAATTTTACCTCACAATGAAAAAACACTAACCTATTTTCTATATAAATATTTCGACATTAATTAAAATCATCTTACTTCTGTATTGTAAAACAGTGATTTAAAACTTTTAAATAAGAAATAATCTGAAATTTGAGTTTTGGAATATCTTGTTACTTTCTTCTTTCTTTACAAGAAGAAAAAGTTCCATTCGTGAAAATTATCCGCTTCCTGTTTTCGACGGATTTATGCGTTTTAGAAAGTCCTGAAGACGATTTGACTGTTTTTAGAAAATGTGTGTCCGTGAGTCTGTGTGTATGTCTGTGACACAAATTTTGCGGCACTCTATCTCAAGAACTAATGCATGGAATTTAATCAAACTTCATAGATCCAGATATACCTTGACATAAATTAGTACTGATTAGGTTTTCGTATAAATCGCCCAAAAGGTGGCGCTGCAATGCTGCATTTTTCACCATTTCCTCGGTAGCTAAGTCTCAAGAACTAATGTCCAGATTTCATCATATTCTTTTAGGCCTTGAGATAAATTGGTTTGGTTTTGATATCGTTCAGCAGATGGCCCTGCTATACTGTATTTTTCACTAATTACGCAATAGCTATATCTCAAGAACTAACGCACGGAATTCCATCAAACTTCATATTCTATTATACTTTGACATAATTAGACGCCGATTTTAGGTTTATGTGTAAATCGCCCAATAGATTCTGCTTCTAATATTATGTGTATATTCCGATTTCCGCGATAGCTGTCCCTTAAGAATTAATACACGGAATTTCACCAAACTCACATTCTGTTAGACCTTGTTATAAATATATCTTTATTAGGTTTAGTGGTACATCGTGCAACAGATGTCACTTTTTTTCCTCTGTTTTTCGCCATTTTCGCGATTGCTATATCTCAAAAGAACGACTACATTTTCGTTTAATTTTAGTTGCAGACGATTTGATTTACATAGAAAAACGCTTTCTGATGACCACAACATACTATCCTATTATTTATTTTTACTAAGAAAGTTAAAATGGCTTTTATAATATTTCTTACACAAAATGCTAAAAATGTTTTCCAATGCAATCGTAATCTGTCAATTTTTCCCATAAAGTGATTTTACAGGCCTATGTGAAAGATGAATATTATACAGTAAAACCTCCAGTCCCAAATAGCGGACATCGCTATTTAGCAAACACCTTTTTTGAAATCTTCAAATACGAGGTGGTTCGATAATTATTGTCCCGAGTGTGTATAAAATATTTATACTGCGAGGGTTGATGAATAATGTGGATGGCCAGGTGCACTGTATGCCGAAAAGACGGTACACATTGCCGTCGTTTCGGCAATGTGTGAACCACCCTCGTACAAATATAGATGTACGAGGGTGGTTCAATAAGTATTGCCCCGAGTGTGTATAAAATATTTGTACTGCAATGGTTGATGTTGAATATTCAAGCCTAAAGTCTTATATGTCTATGTGCTCAATTTCAGAACTGTAGCCGCTATATTAACATATATTTTTTCGTTTTTGGTGTGAGAGGTCGCACCTAGCTTGAAAGTGGGGGATGGGGGGTGGGGGGTGGCAGTGAATAAGACGTGTCTGCTATCGGTTGGACTGGAGATCATAATGATGTTGCCACGTTTCATCCACTGTCACAAATCTATCACAGAATTGCTTCAGATCTGGCCCCATAAGCTCCAAACCAGCCTTTCCTTCCAACCCCCTCCCCCTTTCAAGCTAGGTGCCACACTTAAAACGAAAAAAAAATATGTTAATATAACAGCTACGGTTATGAAATTGAGCATATTCGCATCTAAGACATTAGGCTTCAATATTCCACATCAACCATCGCGTACAAATTTTTTATATACACTCGGGACAATAATTATTGAACCACCCTCGTACATCTATATTTGTTTATTTTTACCTCTGAATAAAGTACACCTTCGATTATCAGACGAATTCCGGGATCCCAGAGTATTCACTGTTTTCGCAAGATTTTACTGTAAATTTGCCGATATACAGATCGGTCTTAATAACGGATTGGTGATTTGACGGCTTTGTGACAGTATTTTTCCAAGTTGGATCATTATCTGGTGATTTAGTATCCAAATATAGCACCATAGACTTACTTGAAATATTCTTGAAATCAAGATACTTTAGAGTGAAATTTTTGAGAATCGGATAGATTAATTAATAATGTACCGCATGAAGATTTTATGTATTCTCACAATGTTGGAAAGTGTTTCATAATCTATCTAAGACATATGATTTGCTTTTCTTGTTTTTCTTTTAGAAAAAAAGGGCGTGATTTGTTTATTTACATTGTTTACAGTAAATCAAAATTTAAATGCAACTCTTTTATAAAAGTTCACGAAAAAATATTTCTTTTTTGCGTTATAATTCGTCTTGTTTTAATTTCATAGGTGGTTTTGGCGTATTTTGCCTTCACATTCTTATGATAAACAAAACATTTAAAATTTTTCTCGATATATTGTTGCGGATTCTGTGAAAGTCCTTGAATTTTAATGTGCAGTACGCCCTGTATGACAAGCTTGTTAGGAATAGGGGGTCATATTTAAATCAACAGGTATTGACAGCATCTATATCGATAACTTATTCAAGGTTTTATTTTTGTTTATTTTCGTGAAATTTTTATGCATTCTAATATACTGTCAGAGGTTTACCATACTTTTGAATACATTGAATAGTGTTAAAGGGATCATGCTGTCATACTTATTTAATTCATAAATGAAAATTTGCCGTTGTGTGTATTTTATTTTAAATTGAGCATTTTATATATCTAATTTAAATTTAATTTATGTATTTTACTCTTTATTTGACTAAAGTGCATAAAAATAAAAATAAAAACTGCCTCATTGGATAAACTGCATATATTTGCCAGAATGGTTAAGATAAATAAATACTTTTTCATTATTAAGGATAAAGGGGAGGGGAGTGGAGAGTAAAAATTTTCAATCCGAAAATATTTCAGTTACTATTCAGAAAATAGTATTTCATGTAAGACATCTTGCTTTTAATGGAATGATTGGAGCATAAACTGACACAAATGTGCCAAATTGTAGCCCCCCCCCCCCCCCTCACGGGGGTACCAAAAGAGGGGGTTGCTTCTGAGCGACTTTGTAAAAAGCTATTAAAGATACCAAGCTTGCGCTTCAAGTATATAAGATATAAATGATTTTTTTTTTAATCTTGTACTCTGTTTGGTTATAAAAAATCTTTTTTCTTTAATTTTTTAACAAAAAAAAAAAAAAAAAAAAAAATACATGTTTCATGAAAACGGAGAAGAAAAATAAAATCGGTAAAAATACAGAAATTGTACTGTCAAAATACGGATAATTCTTTTTAAAGTGTTTAAAAAAAAAAAAAAAAAATCCTAAACCCTTAGCGAAAATGACAAATTAACTAGATTTTTATCAATATTATTTGTCAAGGTTCGCTACTTTCGCCCACATTCGCGAAATCATTTCATTGGGGAACAATTTCACGAAAACGCCTAAATTATACTCTAAATCAACGTTGTTGTTGTCTTTTTTTTTTAACTCTTAACTCCTTCGGGACGATCGTCTTCTACAGAATTTTTAATCTTTTATCACCGGTTTTTCAAAACACTAATTGAATCGGAAAAATGCTCGTATTAAATAAGGCAAAATTTACAATAAAAATTTACTAATGAGAATAATCACGGATTCTGAGCACCTTACGCGGCATGCATACCGGTCGCTCGTCCCCAAGGGTGTTAAGACTGATTTTTCACTGGAAAATGTATGTTAAAACATCTTTTTATCTGCCAAATATGAAGAAAATTTAATCTAATATTAAGAAATTAAAAAGCATATCTTAAAGTTTACAGAACTGCGCATCCAACACAAAATGCATTATAAAGAAAAGCCTTAAAATAAGAAAATATAAAGAAATAATATACTTTTAAAGTATCAATGAAGAAAAACATCTTTTTTAATCATAATAATATACTGCAATACAACGATATTTCAGAACAATTAGATGTATATCTGTAATGACTAGTAATAATAGATATTTTCATTGTAATTGCCCGCATCTTTTATTTACATGCACAATGTTTATTTCTTTTTCATGCAAATATAATGATGACACTTTCTTTGTTTTTAATATGATCTCTTGTTGAACTTTTTGACTGTTAAAAAAAAAAAAAAAAGAAAAAAGAAAAAAAAAAAAAAGAAAAGAACATGTAATATTCAGTTTCTTCCATTACTCATGTGTTATAACCCCAGTTATCTAATTTATTCTGTTCTATTGATGATTCCGTATGTAATTGCCCAATTGTTATTTTTTCACTATTGAGGCATGAACACATTGAAAAAAAGGTAGATCATTAAGTGAACAAATGGAGCAAAAAAGGGAGAACAAAAAGTTTTGCAGTGAGAATTAAGCTGTTAAGCAAACAAGTGATTACAGTCAAGTTTCATTTGAAAAAGGGCTTCCGATTCCTAAATTTCATGGATTTTTTTTTTTTTTTTTTTTTTTTTTTTTGTAATAAAGTCATTTTCTTTCTGAAACTATATTATTCTTCAAATACTTATATAACAGAAATGAAGGAGAGTCATAGAAAGATTTTGAAAGAAATGTTAACACTTTTTGGCCCTACTTAAAAAGGTCAAAAGAGAAATTTGCATTAAAAAGTTGACTCAAGCATGATAAACCGAGGAGAGAACTTAAATAGCGGGATTTACATTGAAATTTTCAAGTTTAAATGCGCGCATTACGCATTCTGTTGCAGTGTTTCAGATCGATAATAGCCTATTAAAAATGTATAGAAAATCATAAATAAATTACTTTGGAGCAAACAGCTAAATTCTGATACTTCTACAAAAAGATTTTTTTTTTCTATATCTGTACATTTAGAAGCCAGTGGAATTCTAATATAATGGAAACGTTCTGCAATATTAGTATTATTTTATAAATATTTTTACAGTAAAATATAACATGTGCTGGGTATTACCTAATAGTGATTTGAAAAAGTGCTTCCGATTCCTAAATGTCATGACTTTTTCTTTTCTTTTATAAAGTCATTTTCTTTCTGAAACTATATCTTTCCTCAGATATTTATATCACAGCAATGAAGGAGAGTCATAGAAAGATTTTGAAGGAAATGTTAACACATTGCTGCCCAACTTAAAAAAGTCGGCAATAGGAATTTACATTAAAAAGTTAAGTCAAGCAGGATAAACCGAAGGAGAGAACTTAAATAGCCGGGATTTACATTGAAACTTTCAAGTTTAAATGCGCGCATTACGCATTCTGTTGCAGTGTTTCAGGTCGATAATAGCCTATTAAAAAACATAGAAAATCATAAATAAATAACTTTGGAGCAAACAGCTAAATTCTGATACAAAAAGATATTTTTTTTTCTATATCTGTACATTTAGAACCCAGTGGAATTCTAATATAATGGCAACGTTTTGCAATATTAGTATTATTTTATAAATATTTTTACAGTAAAATATAACTTGTGCTCGGTATTACTTAATAGTGATTTGAAAAAGGGCTTCCGATTCCTAAATGTCATGACTATTTCTCTTCTTTTATAAAGTCATTTTCTTTCTGAAACTATATCTTTACTCAAATATTTATATCACAGCAATGAAGGAGAGTCATAGAAATATTTTGAAAGAAATGTTAACACATTGCTGCCCAACTTAAAAAAGTCGAAAATAAGAATTTTAAAAATGTAAGTGAAGCATGATAAATCGAAGAAGAGAACTTAAATAGCCGGGATTTACATTGAAACTTTCAAGTTTAAATGCGCGCATTACGCATTCTGTTGCAGTGTTTCAGGTCGATAATAGCCTATTAAAAAATATAGAAAATCATAAATAAGTAACTTTGGAGCAAACAGCTAAATTCTGATACTTCTACAAAAAAATAATTTTTTTTCTATATTTGTACATTAAGAAGCCAGTGGAATTCTAATATAATGGCAACGTTTTGTAATATTAGTATTATTTTATAAATATTTTTACAGTAAAATATAACATATACTCGGTATTATGTAATAGTGATTTAAAAAAAGGGCTTCCGATTCCTAAATGTCATGTCTTTTTCTTTTCTTTTATAAAATCATTTTCTTTCTGAAAGTCATTTTCTTTCTGAAACTATATCATTCCTCAAATATTTATATTACAGTTAATGAAGGAGATTCATAGAAAGATTTTGAAAGAAATGTTAACACATTGCTGCCCAACTTAAAAAGGTCGAAAAGAGAAATTTACCGTATAAAGTTAAGTCAAGCATAATAAATCGATGGAGAGAACTTAAATAGCCATGATTTACATTGAAACTTTCAAGTTTAAATGCGCACATTACGCATTCGGACGCAGTATTTCAAGTCAACAATAGCCTATTAAAAAACGGTCAAGTGCGAGTATTTCTCGCAGTCAGAGTGTTCCGTACAATAAATACATGGATTATTAACTGTATTATTAAAAAAAAAAAATCATTGCTAAAAGAATAATAAGACTTTGTAAAAATGTATACTACGTAGAGTTGGGTATAGCTGTAAATATTTAAAAAGTGTAATTGGGTATACCATAAAAGTTCAAAGAGATATGAAGCCTAAATAATATCAAATGATCTCCATAGGCTTTTCTATGTTAAATTAACATTGAGAAGTGGCACTGGAAATAAATAAGTATTGCGCTGCCGCGCAATACTTAAATATTGCTGTTCGGTATAATAGTTTTTTTTTTTTAATCTTGTCCTATTCTGTTTATGATCAAATTAATTCGGTACTGACAATAAAAATGGTGTATATTTAAACTTCTTTTGGCATTTCATAAAATAAATTCAGCGTAGTAATAATCTTTTCTTTTTACAGTGTAACAAAACAAACCCTTGTTCAAAGTTTAAACTTCGCATTGTGTTAAGCGCTCTTCGAAAGGAGATCGTAAAATTGCAAAGCCACCTTGGTCCGTACCGCGTTTTCTCAGATAGGTGTTTAATTAACTTGTAAAGACAAAAGGGGCACATTGAGAGATACACTTAATGCAAACTAGTCTCGAATCCCATGGTATTTATAGGATTAATTCTAATTAAATTAGTTTGTTTTTAACATTTTGACGTTTGTTGCTTTTATACTGCTACTGGGCATCGCATTATACAAATATATTATTAAAAGTTGTTTTCTAGGCTTTAAAAGCCTATGGTACATATAGTACGCCGCCTCTGTCATTACCCATGATTTGTTTTCGAAAATCATTATCAACGATGCTTTTATACTTCTGCTACGATAGGTACCTCCAGCGCTTCTCAACACCTTTGCGGAATGCCCACAAATTGGAATTTGTGTAACGGAAAAATGTGCTTTTCTCAAAAACTATATGAACTAGAGTAATCGTTATAATTTTCCTGCAAAGTTTAAATTAACATCAACCACCTCTAATTATTTCATAATTTTAGTTTCAGTAGTTTCGGAAATAGAGGGTTGGGACATACATTTTCAACGATATCTCTGAACATAATATAATACCTAAAATTTTAAAAAATTAAGTTCAGCGTTACGAAAGCTTTTACACAATACCCCACATGATATGCAAAGAAATTTTTTTTTCAAGTAACCTAATTAGCCCCTCTACATTTTTACTAAATATATTTGCGAATGTTTAATAATTCGTGAATATGTGGGTCAATAGGCTTTATTACTTCCCCCAATTTGAACTTTCCACGTTCCACAGTTTACGAGTAAACTGGCTGTGACAGACGGACAGACAAAGGAGCGATCTTATAATGGTTCCGTTTTTACTTTTTAAGTACGGAACCCTAAAAATATAGAAAATCATAAATAAGTAACTTCGGGGCAAACAGCTCTAAATTCTAATACTTTTCGCATATTCAGAAACAGCAAAAGTGGATTAAGAGGACTTCCGAATGTAAAATTATACCAAAATTTCATAATTGTTGGGATTTTTTTTTTCTTAAATCATTATTACTATATATTCGCTATATGTGTCCAGAAAGTTTAAAACAAAATAAACGTATGTAAATATAAACATAAACTATCCGATATACCAGGCTCTCCTAAAATGCGGTGCACCAAGAAGGGCTAGAGGTGTGCGTTCACATCCAGCATACAATCGCGGGGCAGCTAAATGAGATATAGACCAGGAGCCGGCAGCACAGACAATCACCTCATCGAGTTCACGGATGAAATGCTAGGATTAGTTAACTCTCAATTCGCATTTTAAAACGCAATCGGTCCGTCAAGTCCTAGCTTGGTGGAAAACATCTAAAAATCCGATTTTAGCGGTTGACTCGTAGGTTTACCATTGTGTTTCCTGCTCTCAGTCCTCCATGTTTTCATACCTTTGGGAGCAGGAAAACACAATGTTAATCCTACGAGCCAACCTCTAAAATCGGGTTTTCAGGTGTTTTCCACCAAGATATGACTTGGCAGACCGATTGCGTTAAAATATGGCAATCGAGATTTAACTAATCCTAAAATTTCATCCGTGAACTCGATGAGGTGATTGTCTGTGCTGACGGTTCCCGGTCTAATAGTAAAAGGATTTTTCATCTCATGGACTGTTTTAAAAAACAATATTTTAAGATACTTATGACTCTACATAGCAACATAACACGAAATATGCAAGAAATATCCAACGGTGAAAAAACGCAACCATCACATTAAACAATTTCGACCTCGCGTTATGGAATTATAGTGATGTTTATTTGCATCCATTTATTGTTTTCTTTGCTTCCATTTTTCTATTCGTGATTCTTTCCTTTCTTTCTTTCTAACCACTGATCAGGCCTCTACTTACTAGGCTATAACCTAGTCTTAGGAGGGGTTTGTAGCTGGAAACGGTATGAAATCGCCCGAACACCACATAGCGCACAGTGGTATTTGACCCAAAAACCTGGCCAAAGATGCAAAAATTAAAATTTGCTCAATAGCTGAAAAAAGTGTATTTTTTAATAGCTGAGTAACTGGTGCATCGATCTATGTCTATTTCAGCAGCATGAGTCATATCTGGCGGCTCTTAGCCTAAGTTGAAACGGAGATTTCTTTACGAGAAGAAGTGTTTTATTGTTACGTTTCAATTTTGTTACTACGTTTAAATAGGTTTGAATGTATATTTTTGTGGCGTCATGAATTTTTGAACTCATTAGCTTTATTTTTAATATAATAATAAAAAAAATTAAAATAAAAAATGTATTCTTTTTTAGCCTTTTTAGCTATAATTTAGATATATTGATTTAGATATATAGCTTTTTAAAGATGTGGCGAAGTTTGCCGGACCATTTCTTAAGTATAGTCATATTGCTTATAGCTTTGAAGGCCATTTTTTTTTTATCTACCGCATATAGTTGCCATTTTTAAATATAAATTGGTGTGATTCTTAGCTCCTTGGGCTCACAGCCCAACTATCAAGGCTTAGTAAAGGCTACCTCAGATATTGCTTAGTGTTTTTCTTGCTTTGATGCTAATAAGTTTTTTAAATCAGATTTTGAAGAGTCTCTCTTTGTACTTCCTAATAAAAGTCATTAATCCCTTTAAGAGTGTTGGAATTGAGTTGATTAGGTGTTAATGACAATTTTAAAATAGGCGTCTGTCAGGCGCACTACGGCCGATCCTGGTAATTCAGAGGTGCGCCTGATGGGTGATTATAAATTAAAAAAAAAAAAAAAAAAAACTGGGTGTACGCAAAGCGCGTGTAATTTTTTAGGGTGTACGTGAAGCATAAAATTTATGGAATCACTGCCTTATACTATATCATCATCATCAACAACAACAACAACAACAACAACCGTTTTCAAGTATATATATATATATATATATATATATATATATATATATTAATCACACTCGCATACCAGTTAGGAGGAAAGCAGCTTTGTCTCTCTTATCTTTTCATTCAGGTTTCTTTTGGAGGTTTCCGGCGATTTATTATGCATTCAGCGCATTGGGGAAACGTTACCTTTGAGCTAATTGAGATTACAGCCTTTCTAAGGATTCGGCTACCCTATTTTTAAGCTGCTGACACTATGTACTTTCTCGCTTTTCACACAGGAAATATTTTCAGATTATGCATAGTTTATGCCTTTACAAAGTATTTTCAAATACCATTGGAAACAAAGAGGGGAAATTAAAAAAAAAAAAAAAATGAATAGATCAAGTTAAAAAAGTAAAAATAACATAGACTAGATAGTACCCGTCAAGATTTGACGGCAAATAACTTGAATATTTCATTAAAAATTTCTTGAATTTGTGCTTTTAAATTAATTATTGAAATCGTGACAAATTTCTATATTTCATAAGTGATTCCTATTTCTTTAAGGCACTAAATGGTGCTGTCAGTCTAACCTATTCAAGTGAAAGAATGTTAAGTTTATGATTTACAACAAATTGTGCTTGCTTTTTATCAGAAATTTACCTAAAAATATTGGGTAGAGAATATATTTTTACTTACTACGGCCTCTTTTTTTTTTTTTTTTTTTCGAAAAAATAACTATATTTCTTTTTACCCGACTGAAAAGAAGGGTTATGTGTTTCACGCGTATCTGTGTGTGTGGATTTCTTTATACCCTCGAAACATCCCAACGGCTGGATGGATTTTAATGAATGAGGTCTCTATCAATTCGTCTTAACGGCCCGATGGTTATAGGCTAGGTTTTGTTTTTATAAATTTAAAATGGCGGCCGTAAAATACAAAATGGCGGTACAGACGAAAAACAAATTACGCACCCTATTGAGTGGCATATCTTTGGATAGGTCTTTCAAAATGAAGACGATGTTTCATTGACTATTTTACAGTCAGAATCTCCGTTTAAATATTATACAACCTGGAAGCTGTGTATGTAGGATCTCTAGCTTTACTGCAACTCTAACCATCATAGACATCTATAGACCTCATCAAAACAGTGTTTATAGATAGGAACTAACAATTAAATACAACTTAAAAGTCATCAATACAAGTAAATAAATAAAATATGTAAGTAATATAAACAAGTAATATAAAAAAAATATTTTAAGTCAATTCCTACTTAGGTCAATAAGATAATTTTTTTCTCCCATTCTTTTTCCTCTTGAGTGGCGCTTAAATTGCCTTGATCAAGAAGAGGGCTCTCTCTATTATTGAAAATTAATTAATTAAATTTAATTAAAGAATTAATATTTGAAAAAAACTGGATTAACATCAAGTGTCATCCACTATAAGTTTAAAAAAAATTATTCGAGCTTGATTGGATGAATAATAAGTATTTTATTAGGGATTAAAAATTTGAACAAGATATATATAGCGAGAGTGTGAGCTAATAGTAGGAATTGAAAAAAAAAAAATACTTTCACATTGATGAGAAATAATTAATTAGTTCGCTTTTTATTCAGTCGGGTTTTTTAATTTTTTTAATTTAATTGTTTTATTATTTTTTTTTATTTATTTTTTTTTTAACTACACGACCATTAAAAGCTGCCATGATTTTTTATTTTATTAGTTTCATTCTCTAAAAGCCTAAATTTAAAACTTGATGCAGATAACGATTTATAATATAGATATTTTTTTATTACTTGAATTTTATTTTACTTTTTATACATTTTTTAAATATTAAGCCTTGGCTATCAAGGCAATTTCTTTTATAGTTCTTATATGAATGTTTTTCTTTCTTTCCGTTTTATTTTTTCTTTATTTTTACAGAAAAGTATGGCAAACTTTTCTTTATGACGCACACACATAAATATTCTTGATAATAGTAAGAAAATATAACAAAAATTGTAGATTAGCTAAATTTATTTCATTGATGCAAAATGCTTTAAACATAAAATTATTATTTTTATAAAGAAAATATTTTTGAGTGTAAAATTTTATTTAATTATAAAGCATTCACATTATGATAATAATAAAATAAAAATCAACTTCTTCTCGTAATGAAATGTGTCATTATTGAAATGAATTATTGCCAAAAATATTACAGAAATCATTTTGTCGGGCGTTGGATTCGAGCCTGCGTCCTCTACAAAAATTCAGAACTTTAAACTGCTACTTTAGACCGCTTCGCTAGCAGGAACTCGTTTTATCTTCCTCTAAATTGAAGAGGTTCAAAAAAGAGTTGAGGCATGCCCAAATGTATTGATTTCGATATACTTAAATGTTTGCCTTTGCGTTTTAAGATAAATGATGGTAAGTTTCGCTAAAATTCTGGAATTTCCTGAATTTCCTGATCTCCAAAATAATAACAAATCCAAAATATGCAAATTGTAAATAATTACTACCTGAGAAAATTCCTTTGGTATTTTTTATCTTACTAGGGGGCTCGGCCCCCTACGAGCTACGCTCGCCAACCCCCCGTTCAGACACTGAAGTCTCTAAAAGCACGCTAATTTGATCGGCTTTAAAAAGATTTTGGAAGATTGAATTATAATTTTAAAAAAACAAAGGCGATCTCCCTATAAACGGGTTTCTATTCATTTCTCTTTGATTGGGGAATTTTACGGAAAAATCAGCTGCTGTTAAAAGATACAATGGCATTTCAAAATCATCTAATATAAAATGAATTAAGTAAACAGAGTCTTTGTCTCCCGGTATTTTTTAATAAAGCGAAAAGAAAGTCCTTTTAAATAAGACATTTTAAATATATCGTTTTTAATCTGACGTAATTTTCACCAAACTTTTCTTTCCCTTTTTAATATTCACATGAAAATACTTTTATTAGAAATGAAATATTATTTGCGCTGTCCAAAAAAAAAAAAAAAAAAAAAAAAAAAAAAGTTGAAAAGTTCATCTCAAAATATCAAGTAAATGTCTCGCGCTATTTTTAAATTTAAACTGCTTTGCAATATTATTTTTTGTTCATTTTACGTAATAAGTGTAATGTGACGTAAATGTGATGCAATTTCTCCTATTTAAGACTTTTAACGCATGTTAATGAATTTATTATTTTACAATATCCTTTCTCTGTTAAAATTCACGTGTAATTATAGATGAAGTAATTTTCAATAAGTTCCTGCTTTTTATACGCAATTATTTAATTCTAATTTGAAAGTTTTTTTTCTGTTTATAATAGTCACGTGTAAATAAATTTTTAATTTGAAGCAAACATTATTGTTTCCGTACAGTTGGCAACAGGTTCAATTAGTACAATTTTCTGAAATAAGTAAAAAATATCTCTCGAAATGCTGAAAATTTGAATTTAAAATAGAAATGAAACCTCGAAAAATGAGTCAAATTAAAAAAATAAATTAATTCTGCACACAGGGAAATTATAACGTATAAAATGATCTAAAAATTATTAAGTTCCGATGTATAGATTTTGCTCCTATAAAACTTTTTTAGTGGAACGATTTTGCTCAACTTTAGTATTAAATATCTCTTAAAATAATTCTTCGATTTGAAAACTGTCTGCATCAGCGTGTTTATCAAACATTTCTGTATAATACTACCAATTTTCATATTTTTGTATGCATTATTTTTCTTAATATTAACGAAGAAAGACCTCCGGTCACAAAAAATTCAAAACCGGCGGCGGCGGTGACAGCGGTAGTTACTTTTTTTTAGAATAGAGAGAAATAGAGAGATTATTTGCTAGATCCTGTTGAATAAGCCATTATTAAGTATTCTTGCATTATAAATATTCTTTCTCCTAAGTATCAAATTAATAGAACAAAACTATTCTTTGAAAAATATTTTTTAATTTTTGTTTAATGTAATTAATTTTAAATAAAAAAGTTGTTAGTAATAATATTGAAAATAAATTTTCTTATTTTATCTGTTCAAATGCACAGTTGTAGGGGGGGGGGGGGGGGGGGGGGATGAAGTACAGACCCTACTAACTGCGCCACAAATCTTCGTATAAAAATGGGATTAGTACTAATATGTCAATAATAACATCTACTAATTAATTCTGTACTTAAATTTTGCTTAGACCTTCTAATTATAGTAAATGTAAAAGCGTTAAAATTGTCAATACTAAAACTAGTTTTGAAATTATGCTTGGATTCTTCAGTAATTATTACCTTCGATACCAAACGGAGAGTCATCCGCTTAAGTAATTTAGGAACTGTGTAGATTTAAAGTTTGAAACTCCTAATAATAATTTAAAAAAAGTTTCGATGCTGGTAATCTTTTATGCATTGTGGCCCAACTAAGTAAGATCGCTGCCTCGGTAGTACAGGGCCGAAACAAAGGGGGGGAGGTGGGGAGCAGAGGGGCATGTGCCCCGGGCGCCAGAATGAAGTGGTGCCAAATGAAGATTTTGTTTGTCGATTTTTCTCACATCTATGTTTAGCACGGTATTGTTAAAATAATCCTGCCTGATGTATGACAAAGCATAGAAGAATCTATAAAGATGATGTGACATAAGGATCCTGTATAAAGCTGATTTTTCTTCGATTCTTTTCGATTCCGTTTTCAAGATTTTAACCAATCAATATCTGACAAAGTCAAGGGCGAATCCATCTCACCATTTAGAGGGGGTCATGGATTTTCTTTTTTGGGGTGGGAGAGGATCACATCTCGTTATGAGAATTTTTTAAATTGAAAACTATTCCCAAATCCAAACTAACTAATTTTCTGATACTTTCGCGAAGTCATTTTCATTCGTAAATACAAAAATTTAGCATTAATATTCGTAAAAATATAAAATTTACTGATTTTGTTCAGATACCAAGAAATTAAAGAGTTTCCCATTTTCTTATAAAGACAAAGATTCAATCAGAAAATGTTGTGAAAGTTAACATTTTTAGCCAAGTTTTACGAGCTGACAGCCACAGAAATGTCGTCGCAAGGGAACAATTGGCTGTCACTTCCGGAAATTCAGTTTAAAAAGTCTAACAATTTTCAACAATTAAATATGGCAAAAAAATTGTATTTAATTTTAGAGGTAACTAAACCGTACACATTGGCAGCTATGTAATTCTATTAGTGTCATGAAGATTGCAGGTGTAGCCTCTTTTTTCTGCTCAAAGTATTAAATAGTTTTTTTCAATCGAGCTTATACCTTTGGAATGGATCATTTTCTTCTGATGGCCTGATGGCTTCCATTATTATGAAACAGCCGTTATAAATGAAGTGCTACGTGAAGATGAAAGAGCAGCCGTAAAAAGTTAGAACTCTGATTTTCTGGTCAGAACGGGAAAAAAATGTTGAAAAATGAAAAAAATGTTTTTTTCAAAAAACATTATGACCATTTTTTATGACCATTTCTTTTGTTGTAGGTCCTAGCGTTTATATAAAATTTAAAAATTTCCATAATCGAAGTGTCCTATAATTTTTTATAACAATACTTTTCAATAAGCGAAAATTATCAGCTCTTTCGCCACAAATACGAAATGATTGCAGCTTATTCGTTATGGGTCTGATGTGTAATTGATTTTTCACTTCTATGACATCACTGTTCTCGGAAACTTAGCTAAACCCGCATAGGTTACATTTGAATGAACTTTGGGTAATTCCCAGCTTTCGGCGTGAATGACGCTATAATCTTAAATAAACAGATAGTAGATTTTTATAAATGTCGCACAGCTGGCATATGCCTTAACAACCTCCGTAAACAAAGTTTCATAATTTCAGAATACAAATAAAATTATCACATCCATTCTTATCACTTGTATTATACCTGTACGAATTAATTTCACCACTACAGATAAAAAGGTATATCTGGTATCTAATACACATTTTTTTAATATCTTTCGATTTTATCTGACACATCATCTGGCATTTTATCTTAAATAAATTTCTAGATTTCATGAAATCGAGGAATAATGGACGCAATCTTTGTTTACTTTTATATAGTTCTTTAAAGGCGTTTAGTTCTTTAAAGTTCTTGTAAGGCGAAATAATAAATCAATATGTTAATGTTAGTTTCTATTACATTACAAAAGTTGAAAAGAAAATAAACTTTATTTTTAATTATCTAACTAAACTTTTGCAAATTCGGCGCGATATGTGAGTACATTAATAATAGTACTATGTACAGAAGTTAATGTCAAATTAAGAAAAACTAGTTGGATGTGCCAATCCCAAAACTTTCTTCTTTCTCATACAACTTAATATTTCAAAAAGTAGTTACACATGTTACTACTATACAAAACTTTGATTTAATAGTTCAATACTATAAGAACTTTGATTTAAATCTTTAATTTCTGCCTCAGTCAATGAATCGGAGTGAAAACAAGTTAATATCGATCATGATATTTATTAAAATCAATAGTTTTTAGTTATTTTGTTGTACATCAGCTGTTTGCGAAGAACTTGCTTAACAGGACGCGAGTTCCCGTTGTTACACGAGCCGCTGATGGACAACAGCACTACGAAAAATCGAGAAAATTATATAAAAATCACTATCTCAGCGCCCCTTTCCGGCCGAATATTTCCAAATTGAATGAGGGCCTGTTGGCCATACCCAAAAACATACACAAAAAATTTGGTTCTATGCATAATTGTATACACTTTTAGATGTTACAATAATGAAAATGGAACGAAAATCGATATTACAGCGCCCCCTTCGATCAGAATTTTTTCAAATTTAGGGAAGACCTGCTTAACATAGCCAAAAGCATACACAAAACATTTGGTTCAATTATGTGCATACCTTCATACACTTTTCGATGGTACAATAATGAAAATGGCACAGACATCGCTATTACAGCGCCCCCTTCTGGCGGAATATTTCGGAATTGAAGGAGGGCCTGCTGGCCATCGCCAAAAACAGACACAAAAAAATTGGTTCAAATCTATGCGTAACTTTATACACTTTTCGATAGTACAGCAGTGGAAATTGCACAAAAATCGCTATTACAGCGCCTCCTTCCGGCGGAATATTTCTAAATTGAAGGAGGGCCTGCTCGCCACAGCCAAAAACATACAAAAAAAAATCGGTTCAATTCTATGCATAACTAACTTCATTCACCTTTTGATGGTACATTGGCGACACACGGACACACGGAAAGACAGCCATTTTGTATAAACATGTTTTTGGGATCTCTAACCTCTAAAATGTGTAAATACGTCCAAAACCGGAAGTCGAAAGAAATTTCGATTTCAATACTTTCTTCTATTGAAGGTAGAAGAATGTAAAAAACGTACAATGCGAAATAAAACACCGTAACCTCAGTTATTGTTGATGTAAGAGGGGGGGGGGGGAGATCAACTCAGTTTTGATTATACTCCTGAAGTTTACCCCAAATTTCTGCTTAAAGGCAACCCGAGACACGACTCGAACTCGATACATTTAAACCCAAACCCGAACTATTCAAACCTGAACCAGACCCGAGACCGAAGTGAAGGAAAATTAATCCATATTTTAGTATAATCATGGAAAATAATCCAAAATTATACCTCGAATACCAATTTGATCTTTTTTGTATAAAAATGAACACATGTACAATCATTAATATCCAAATATATAGTTTTTTCATTTGAAAAGAAAATAAACGTTATTTTTAATTATCTAACTAAACTGGCAAATTCGTGTATTATGTGAGTACATAAATAATAGTTTTATGTACAAAAGTTAAACTCGAATTAAAAAAAAAAAAACCTTACAATACGGAGTAAAAACCTGTAACTACAATTCTTGTTGGTGTAATAAACAAAAATGAAAATTCAGTTTCGAATATTGTCCTGCACTTTACCGGAAATTTCTTCTTAAAGTCAATCCGAAACCCGACCCGAACTCGATGCATTTCAACCCAAACCCGAAATATTCAAACCTGAACCCGACCCGAGGTCCTTTTTGGTAGGTCCTTTTTGGTTACCGTGGGCAAAGCTAATCTATATATTTAAAACGCTAAGCGTTTTCTTTCGACAGTCCATGAGAAGAAACTACTGCATCAAATTACACAAATCTTTTTTTAAATGAAAGATATTTGGCCACAGATTTGTTATCGTACATTCGTTTGTTCAAATATTTTATTAATTAGTCGTAATTTTAAATTAAAATTCTACAGTTGCGCATGCGCATTATATAAGTAGAAGTCTGCCTTTGGAGTGACGCGCTGCACATGCGCAAAGATGCTCGCTCAGTTGAAATAACATATCACAGGTAGAAGTTGTTTTAAGTTCGTCTGCTATTCGATCTTACTGTAAACAAGCTTTTCTTTCTTTCACAAAGTTAATGTTTGACTCTTTCAGCATTATTAACTATTCAAAAATTGATTGTGTTGATATTAAGAATACGGCTCATTTCAGGGGTGTCACATTGTTTTGGTCATATTACACGCTGAAGATAAACACAGTGATTTGAAGCTAAAAGTTATGGCTGGTGAATTGCCAATAGTTACACACGAAGATTGGGAAACTAGTATGTTAAGTTGTAGTTTCTTCTTTTAAAAAAATAAGGTAACATAAATATTAAAACGTAAAACTATTTTTGTAAGATCAAAACTCAAATTCGAGGCAATTGCGTATGCGTCAACTGTGTTTCAAACCTCTTCAATTTAGAAGGAAGAATAAGAAAGACGAGTTCTTGCTAGCGTAGTCGGTTAAGGCAGCAGTTTAAGGATCTGAATTTTTGCAGAGGACGCAGGTTCGAATCCAAGCCTGGCAAAATGTGTAACATTTTTGTCGATAATTCATTTCAATGATGACATATTTTATTAAGAAGAGAAATTATAGGATTTTTATTTTATTATTATTTGAATGCTTTATAATTAAATAAAATTTAACACTCAATAATATTTTGAAAAAAAAGAGTAACGATCTTATATTTAAAATATTTTGCATGTAATTATCAATTAAATAAACTGAACTGATCTACAATTTTCGTTATATTTTCTGAGCATTATCAAGAATATATATGGGTGTGTGTCAGAAAGAAAAGTTTGTCATTCATTTGCGTAAAAAATAAAACGGAAAGAAAGAAAAATATTCGTATAAGAGAAGAAATTACCTTGATATCCAGGTTTAATATTTAAAAATGTATAAAAATGTAAAATAAATTTAAGTAATAAAAAATATATATTATAAATCGTTATCTGCATCAAGTTTCAGATTTAGGTTTTAGAGAATGAGACAGATAAAAATAAAATTCATGGCAAATTTTAATGATCGCGTAGTTTTAACAAATAAATAAATAAATGAAAATAAATATTGTTATTAAGAAAAAAAAGAGACCGTCGTAAGTAAAAATAAATTCTCTACCCGGTATTTTAAAGTAAATTTCTGATAAAAAGCAAGCATAATTGGTTGTAAATTATAAACTTAAAATTCTTTCACTTCACTGAATAGGTTAGACTGACAGCACCAGCTATCGCCTTAAAGAAATGGGAGTCCCTTATTAATATATAAATTCATCACGTAATTCGTCATTCAATAATTAATTTAAAGGCAACTAATTAAAAATTCAAGAATTTTTCTAATGAAACATTCCTTGACGGGCACTATCTAGTTTTATCTTTAAAATGACTTTAGCGATTTTGACTAAATTTTGTATTCTATCGTTTTCGTATTCGAGAAGAGCATTGGGTAGGTCGTGTGTTCGAAAAATTTCGGTTAGTGGGTCCCTATGGCTTAGGATCATGCCAATTTTTTTCTAAACAGCAAGAATTATACAGTGAGAATAAAATATCGAATTGAACACAAGGCTAATTTTGACCGAGCTTAGCTCGGTCATTAAATATAAAGAGTCACCTACACATTAAAATTTAATATAGAGCTTAATAGCAACATCACAATTTTATTGTATATTTAAATTTTGCCATGGCAAAAAACATGGAAAACATTAGTTTTAAATGGGTGTTCAAAAAATATAAATTATTGAAATGTGTACTAGTTAAAGAGAAACATTTAATAGGTGCTAGAATAAATTATGTATTTCATTATTTTCATTTATAACACTTTTTAAAATTAAAGACGTAAAGATGCACACTCTAGCACTGTTTTATAAATGTTAATTATTAATTAATACACAGGTCTACAATGAAAAATCTTTTTTGATTTATTTCCACTATCTTTAATGTACTTTTTGATGCTGCATTTAAAAATCAAAACAAAAAAAGTGTCTCAGGTACTTGACTTTTATGATATCTAAGTGATGTTACAATCTGCTTTTTGAAATTTCAATGTCTAATTTAAATAAAGTGGAGAAACATTTTTTAAACAAAAAAAAAATTATAGCTCAAAATTAAGTGTGTGTTGTGTTACACATTCCATTAGAAAAATTTATTTCATATATTTTAGAATTAAACTTTGGGATAGGTCATAGACTACACACGAAGTTTATTGTGTTCTGGTACAGGTATTAATAATTTTATCCAAAGAAAGAAGAAAAACAAGAATTCATATTTGTTATATATAAATGCTATATATCATATACAGGGCTGTACGTTTAAGTTTATTGACGTAAATTGCTGAAGGTAAATTTTCGACTCTGTTATGCGTTTCTTAACTAAATTTTAGTATACTATGTATTAGATATACTATGTATTATACATACAAATCTATAGATCATATGCAGCGCTGTATTAAAGAATTCGGAGATTTTTCCGTCTGTTGGTAATAATTCCTGTTGATGGAAATTTGAGTTTTTAAATGTGTTACGAGTTTTCCAAATTTTGTGTTGGAAAATGTTTCACAATCTATGCTTATCGCATGATTTTTCATTCTTGTTTATTGTTATTATTACTTTCTTCTATCTTTACAAGAAGAAAATATTGGATTCATGAAAATTTTCGAATTCCGGTTTCCGACGCATTTACACGTTTTAGGGGTCAGAGAACCCGAAAAACATGTCTTTACAAAATGTCTGTCTGTGAGTCTGTCTGTTTGTGTGTGTGACACAAATTTTGGGCACTCTATCTCAAGAACTAATGAGCGGAATTTAATAAAAATTTAGATTCACTTAGTCTCTGATATAAACTGGTGCTGATTACTTTTTGGTGTAAATCGCCTAATAGGTGGCGCTGCTATGCTGCATTTTTCATGATTTCCGCAATAGCTATATCTCAAGAACTAATGCACGGATTTTTATAAAACTTCAGATTTTGTTACTCCTTGATATAAGTTGGTGCTGATTACCTACTTTTTAGCGTAAATCGCACAACAGTTGGCGCTGCTATGCGGCATTATTCATGATTATCGCAATAGTTCTATCTCAAGAACTAATGCACGAATTTCACAAAACTTCAGATTCAGTTAGTCCCTGATATAAATTAGAGCTGTTTAGTTTTTAGCGTAAATCGCCAAAAAGGTGACGCTGCTAGGCTGCATTTATTACGATTTCCGCAATAACTGTATCTCAAAGGCTAATGCATGAATTTTCAGCAAACTTCAGATTCAGTTAGTCCCTGATATAAATTAGAGCTGTTTAGTTTTTAGTGTAAATCGCCAAAAAGGTGACGCTGCTAGGCTGCATTTATCACGATTTCCGCAATAACTGTATCTCAAGGACTAATGTATGAATTTTCATCAAACTTCAGATTCAGTTAGTCCCTGATATAAATTAGAGCTGTTTAGTTTTTAGTGTAAATCGCCAAGAAGGTGACGCTGCTAGGCTGCATTTATTACGATTTCCGCAATAACTGTATCTCAAAGACTAATGCATGAATTTTCAGCAAACTTCAGATTCAGTTAGTCCCTGATATAAATTAGAGCTGTTTAGTTTTTAGTGTAAATCGCCAAAAAGGTGACGCTGCTAGGCTGCATTTATTACGATTTCCGCAATAACTGTATCTCAAAGACTAATGCATGAATTTTCAGCAAACTTCAGATTCAGTTAGTCCCTGATATAAATTAGAGCTGTTTAGTTTTTAGTGTAAATCGCCAAAAAGGAGACGCTGCTAGGCTGCATTTATCACGATTTCCGCAATAACTGTATCTCAAGGACTAAAGCATGAATTTTCACCAAACTTCAGATTCAGTTAGTCCCTGATATAAATTGGTCCTGATTAGGTTTTCTAGTAAATTGTATTTTTTTTATTATTTCCGCAATAGTTCTACCTGAAAAACTAATGCACGGATTTTCACCAAACTTCAGATTCAGCTACAACTAGACATAAGTTTTTGCTGATTAGATTTTGATGTAAATCACCTTAACCGGTGGTATTGATATGCTTTATTTTTCAGGGAATATTAACATGTATGAGATAGAAGAAAGTTTTGAGATTGTCACATTCGACTTATTATTATTTGTCCTAAGATGAGTTACTAAGTAATGCTATATATAAAAAAAGACGGGGGGGGGGGAGGTGTTCGAGGCTTGAAATGCCTAATTTCCCCTACATAGCTAAATCCGATGCTTTTCTTGGAACCCTGTTTATTTGCTTTTTAGTAATTTACTGTTACATCTGTCATTGAACATTTCGAATAAAAAGCTATATTTTTCATGTACACCTAAAACGTCAAGTGTCTGTGATATTATCAGCGACGGAATGTTTGAACAAATATGGCTAGCTCTAAACAATTTAAGTTTGCACAAATCAAAACTTTTATCTGAAACGGAAAAAGAGAAGATTATTTTTGTCAAAGGTTGGAATGCAAAGAGAAAACATTTCTGTTTCAAATGATAATGGAAGAAAAAAACGCATTATTTACTGAGTAATTTATAAGATAACTATACTTTGATGCAATCTTCGTTTAGTCAGCGTTCCATATTTCTAAAAAATACCGTGTTGATACAGATTACCAAACATTTATTTTCATATTCTGAAATGATTTCACCAGAAGTAAATATATGAAGGAGCAAAATTGTGCAAAATTAACACATTTCTTATTTCAGAGGAGGGCAGTGAGATTCGTAAGCATATTTGTTTTATTAGATGAAAGTACCGGGTGTCCGGAAATGGACTGACTGATTTTAAAACTCAATAACTCGCAAATTATGTGAGTTGTTAAAAAATTTTTTGCAGGAGGGTTGTGTAAGATGGCAGGAGTTTTATACTGCATTTCCTCGTTTTAGTTCCAAATGGCAGAAATAGATGACGCTGCAAGCAGTATGCGCTAAATCGAGGTCGAATTTTTTTACCTCTCTCTTCTCTCCGCATTGATGTGAAAGAAGGAGATTAAATATATGGAGTGGGTCTCTGTCGCCAATGCAGTCTTGTTCTTAGATACTCGCTCCATATATTGAATCTCTTTCTTTCGTCTCAATGCTAGGAGAAGAACGAAGCGAAAACATTCGGGCCTCGATTTAACGCTTTTTGATTTCACGCCATATATCGCTGCTATTTGTAACTAGAACCGGGAAGCGCAGTAAAAATACTCCTGACTTCTAGCATAACCCTCTGCAAAAAAATATTTAAATAGATTTCACCATTTGCAAGTTATTGAATTTTAAAATTAGTGAGTCTATTTTAGGACACCCGGAATATTTAAATATGCTATTATTTTAACTATCCATAACTTCTTAATCTAAATTTCGGATTTTTTATTTTGTTTCGCTGAAATAAGATTAATATTTTCAAAAAACAGAAAAAAACTGATTTCGGCTTTATAATTCCTGAACACTTTTTCTAAATTTTTACGAATTGTATATATTAATTGTAGTTTTGTTCGAAAAAGAACACTTTCATATCTCATTATGTTGAGTAGATACAGCAATCAGTTTACTGTTAAATATTAAAGAGTCTATAATTTCTTCCAAACACATTTAAAGAGAATATATACTCTTAATTCTTTTTTATCATGTTTAAAGCATCTAATTTGCTTGTGCACACTGGATTTTTTTTTATCTGATTGAGAAATAAATGATCAAAGAATCATGACTATTTAGTATGTTGTGACCATCACAGAGCTTTCGTCTATATAAATCAAATCGTCTGAAACCAAATTTAAATGATAATTAATCTATTCGTTCTATCGTGGAAATCGTAAAAAGCAGAGCATAGTAGCAACACCTATCGGGCGGTATACATCCAAACCTAACAAGTATCTACTTAATGTCAAGGTCTAAAAGAATACGATCCGAAATTTAGATTAAGAATTTATGGATAGTTAAAGTAATAGCATGTTTAAATATGCAGGGTGTCCTAAATTAGACTGACTTCAATAACTTGCAAATGGTGAAAACTATTTAATTTTTTTTTTTGCAGAGGTGAAACTCCGTGCATTAATTCTTTATAGATAGATATGGTGGAAATCATGAAACATGCAGCATAGCAGCGCCACGTGTCGGGCGGTATACACCTAAACCTAATAAATATCTAATTATCTCAAAGTCTGACAGAATATAAAGTCTGATGAAATTCCGTGCAGTAGTTCTTGAACTAAAGCTATCAAGAAAATCATAAAAAGTGCAGCATATGTAGCTGCGCCACCAATAGGGCGACTTACACAAAAATCTAATAAGCGTCTATTTCTGTCAATGTCTAATAGAATATGAAGTTTGATTAAATTCTATGCATTAATTATTGAGATAGAGCGCCCACAAAATCTGTGTGACATACAGAAAGACACACAGACAGACTCACGGACAAAAGATTTCTAAAAACAGTCAAATCGTGTTCAGTACTTTTTAAAATATGTAAAACCGTCGAAAACCGGAAGTCAAATTTTTCTACGAATCTAATTCGAAAACGATAGTAATTCGAAAACTAAATTCGAATTCTTGTAAAAGTAGAAGAAAGGAAAAAAAATTATTAAATTGTCATGACCATTTATGCCAAAAATCTTACTGCTTAAACGGAATTTATTAACATAAAATGCCAAATGCTCAAAAATAGCTTCAAGAAGCAACTGCGGTAAGCTAGTTTTACCCTAGTTTTCCCTTACTTAACTTTTCATTGTTATTTATTTCAGCTGGAGAGCATCTTAGGATTATCCTGGAATATTCTAGTCATAGTCATCATGTCCCAGAGTATCCCTGAGACCAACCGCACAACGGATATGGATGATATGAAATCGCCGCCAGTGGGCGATTTCGGGAACGAAACCTCCTCAAACACTTCCTTGGACGATACGGACTACTTCATGTCGATAACGAGAAGAAACGTTGACTACAACACCTTGTGGGAAAATCTGACAGTGAATCTGAAGACAGATCCTGATGTGCAGTACTACCGTGAGTATGAAACTTTATTTAATCCTAAAACTTAGAACAGAGTTCACCAACCTTATTGCAGTCGTGGGTGCATTTGAATTTTATACCTAACTTTGTGTGTGCTCTTCCTTTTTTCACATACACATACATTTATTTATTTGCTAGGAGGGTTCTTCAATAAAGAATGATCATATTTTTTTTTTTATTAGCATACTTTATAGCACACAAATTTACTTTTATATTCCATTGTTAGCTTAATGTGTAATGAATACGTGGTAATTTTTTTTTTCATTTATTTCTTGTAGTACGTCTGTGACAGCCGTGAAAGTTCAGGTACTTTCAGTATCGCCTATACTGCAACGATGGAGGCAACACGCAATGAGCAAATATGCTCTTGCCTGCTGGAAATTTTGCTTTCACCTGAAGAAATCGTCAGTCGAAGCGTATTGTTACATTAGGGGATTCATCTCATGTTCAAGTATCTTCTTCAATTTTGAACAACCTCCACGCGAACATCCGGTTATTCGGGTATGAAGAGTATCGGAAGTCAAGGCGTACAAACACGTCTCATGTTCACTTTTCTGTTACCAACATGTGGACGGCTCGCCATTATAACTGCAATATTTTTAAAACAGTTCTCATATCTAACGATCGTTTCTGACAATAATAGCTACAGTATTATGTTCACTTCTTTGAGCTCAGTTACAGGAACTCCGGGTCCACCTTCCTTTCAGTTTGGTTGTCTTTCTCTTTCTTAAACATCCCAAACCATCATCTAATTTTGCTACCAGAAAGAATAGACTCTCCATAAGTCTCCTATGGCATATGCTTCGATAGACCATTTTTTCTGGCGAAAGCAAAGTTTCCAGCGGCCAAGAGCATACTTGCTCATCGTCCCCATAGATAATACTCAAAGTATCTGAACTTTCATGGCTGCCACTGACGTACTACTGGATATAAATGAACAAAAACATTAGCACGTATTTATTGCACATTAAACTAACAATGGAATATAAAGGCAAATTTGTATGCAATAAAGTATGTCAATAAAAAAATTATGATCATTCTTTATTGAAAAGCATCGTACATTGGATGTTGCACACTGCAAAAATATATATAGATGTTGTAAAGATATACATGATATATATGTAAATTTTCACGTATAAAGAATAAAATAGCTTCTTCAGAACTATCAAGGATAAAAATACTGAAATCAATGACTAAAAAATCTTTTTCAGAGCAAGTATGACTTTCAATATCATGTTTACAGCAGAGTTTATTTTAAGAAAAACTGCGCAGATTTAAATCTTCCTGCTCTTACCGTCCAAACCGGTCTTTACTATGAATGAATGTAAAATATGTACTTATCTCTCTTCTCTCTATTCTAAAAAAAAGTAACTACCGCTGTCACCGCCGCCGCCGCCGCCGGTTTTGATTTTTTTGTGACCGGAGGCCTTTCTTCGTTAATATTAACAAAAATAATGCATACAAAAATATGAAAATCGATGGTTTTATACAGAAATGTTTGATAAACACGCTGATGCAGACAGTTTTCAAATCGAAGAATTATTTTAAGAGTTATTTAATGCTAAAGTTGGACAAAATCGTTCCACTAAAAAAGTTTTATAGCAGCAAAAACTATACATGGCAGTGTAATCATTTTTAGATCATTTTATGCGTTAGAATTTGCCGGAGTGCAGATTGCATTATTTTTTTTATTTTGACTCATTTTTTCAGGTTTTATTTCTATTTTAAATTCAAATTTTCAGCCTTTCTAGAGATATTTTTTACAGATTTCAGAAAATTATACTAATTTAAACTGTTGCCAACTGTATAAAAAGCGCAAGCAATAATGTTTGCTTCAAATTAAAAATTTATTTACACGTGACTATTATAAACAGGAAAAAAACTTTAAAATTAGAATTAAATAATTACGTATAAAAAGCAGGAACTTATTGAAAATTACATCATAAAAAGTATACACGTGAATTTTAAAAGAGAAAGGATATTGTAAAATAATAAATTCATTAACATGCGTTAGAAGTCTTAGGAGAAATTACGTCATATTTACATCACATTATAGTTATTACATAAATTGAACACAAAATAATATTGCAAAAACGTTTAAATTTAGAAATTGCGCTAGACATTTATTTGATATTTTGAGAATTAATTTAAAATGTCTCATTTAAAAGAACTTTCTTTTCGCTTTGTTAAAAAATACCAGGAGACAAAGACTCTCTTTACTTAATTCCTTTTATATTAGCTTATTTTGAAATGTTGTTACACGTGTATACGTCATCAAGTTATTTTTATTTCGACGTTTTATTTGTGTTTTTATTAATGTTGTACGAATTTATTTGTTCTTTCGTTATTTAAAATAAAAATTATATCAATTTGTATAATTTGGCGAGTGGTTTGGCGATTTATATAATTTGGCAAAATTGGTCGACAGGATAATCAAGTAGTACCGCAGCGGATTTGGCGTTAAAATTCCCCAATCAAAGAGAAATGAATAGAAATTCGTTTATAGGGAGATCGCCACTGTTTTTTAAATTATAATTCAATCTTTCGAAATCTTTTTAAAGCCGATCAAATTAGCGTGCATTTAGAGTCTTCGGTGTCTGTACGGGGGTTGGCGAGCGTAGCTCGTTGGGGGCCGAGCCCCCTAGTATATAAAAATTTATAGAGACCTTGGAGCAAGAAAAGAGGTTGGGGAGACGCAAATTGTGACCGAGGCGCGTGGTTGGCGGCCCTTGAGAATTATGTATCCGTGGCATTATGCATTTAACACCTTTGTGATGTGCGCCAAGTATACGTGAGACATAAGGTAGCCAGAATTCTTGCTTATTCTCACCAGTAGTATTTAATTGTAAATTTTGCTTTATTAAATCACAGCACTTTGGAGATTTAAGGGGGTCCGGGATACATTTTCAAATAATTTTTATTTATTGAGTTAAAACTCTGAATTATTTTGTAATGGTTAACCATATCATTTGTAATCAAAATCACATGATAAAATTTCTCATATTTTTTTTTAATTTAAAATTTAAAATTTATTAAAAAAGTTGGGTAATTTAAAATCGTTATAACTCGAAATATTATAAATATATTTTTTTTTCATGTAAATAAACAAAAAATATAAGTTTCAATTTAGGTTCAGCATTTTTAAAAATATTAATTAAAAAAAAATATTTAACGAAAATTTTTTTTTAAAAAATGGTGCAACTTTAAAAAAAAAATCGTATTTTCAAAAGTAAAATTTTTTTTCAAATATGCTGAATCAAAATTAAAGTAATACAATTGAAAAAGACATGGCCCAAGTTCGAAGAGGTTATCTTTAACTGTTCTTAAGTTATAACGATTTAAATACGAGAAATGGTGAAAAAACCCATCATGAAGAAAAACGCATTTTCTCAAGAAGTTGTTTCCACGACAACCATTGCTCAAAAGTTTGAAAACAAACCAAAACGAAAAATTTAATATTTCCTATTACAATTAAAATAGAAACATGATTTAAACATCATTTTAAGCAGAAAAACACAGAGAAATTTTTAATGAAATAAAAGTTTTTAAGAAAATTTTAAGATTTTTGTGTCCCGGACCCCTTAACTAGGCAAAAATTTGAATTTTGAAAAACCGATGATAAAACATTAAGGAAAGCATTAAGGTTCTTCTGACATTAACACTGACTGCTTTCTGACGCATTCCTGAATTCATTTTTATCCGTAAACTCATAAAATTGGCAGATGTTCTTATTTGGAAATTAAGAAATCAAATAGTGTTTTCCATGTTTTGATAAAGGAAAAGGATCTTTCAGAAAATGCTGACAAATTTAGTATTTTGAATCGAATTTTCTAACGTAACAGCCCGTGAAAGGTCGTCATGTGTCAGGAATTCCTTATAGCTCAAGATGTAATTAATTTGTCAAAAAATGAAAAACGCTATTCGATTGCAAATTACTTTAATAGTCATTTCCTGCCAGTTTCATGATTTTACGTTTAAAAATAATTCCACGCATATGTCAGAAAGTTTCGCATCGTTGAGCGGGGAAAAATATTGTTTTTTTTTTTTTTTTTTTTTAGAACCACCTTAATAGTCCAGGCATAGGGGCTCTACCTAGCAAAATTCATGGTAGTTCTGGAAAAAGACTTACTACATGTTGTTTGGGTCGCTTAATCCGAATTTTTAACTTCCCACCAAAATTTCCCCCGGCAAACCCCCGAAATTTTGGTAAAATACCCCCCAAAAAAGATTTTTATTAAAAAAATCAATTTTTTTATTGTTTTAGGGAAAAAGTATCTAGAAATTCAGAAAGTAGACAAAATTTGCAACAAATTAGATGCATGACATTATGACTTAGGATGAAGGGGTGGGGGGAGGGATCTGCCTCGGAACATGCGCGCGGTGCTGCGTGAACTAAGTTGCGCAATTCCGCTTAACCACTCACATCTTTACATTCTCCCTCCCCTCTCCCCTCCGAACTTTCTCTATAAGGTTCACTTTAAGTTTTTTGGGTTGGTGAATCCGAATTTTTAACTTCCCCCCAAAAATCCCCCCCTTCAAATAGTTGTTTTTAACTTAAATTTCTTATTGTTTTAAGGGAAAAGCATTACGAAATTCAGAAACTAGACAAAATTTGCAACAAATAGGATGCATGACATTGTGACGTATGATGAACGGGGAGGGGAAGGGCGGCCTCTGAACATGCACTGCGGCACTAACGTGCACTAAGTTATGAAGTCCAGGCAATAGGGGATTTTACCTGGCAAAATTAATACTAGTTCTGTATTTCGACTCACTTGTTCTGTATTTCGACTCACTCACATGTTTTTTGGGTCGCTGAATCCGAATTTGCAACTTGCCACCAAAATTTCACCCGGTAACCCCCCCCCCCCAAAAAAAAAAAAATTGATTTTTTGAAAAAATTTGGTTTTAGGGAAAAGCGCGCGGGGAATATTCCGAGGCAGCCCCCCTCTCTCCCCGTTTATCCTACGTCATAGTGTCATATATCCTATTTGTTGCAAATTTTGTCTAGTTTCTGAATTTTGTAATGCTTTCCCCAAAAATAATAAGAAATTTAAGTTAAAAACAACTATTTAGTGGGGGGGGGGGGGTTCGGGGGTAAAATTTTGGGGGTAAGTTAAAAATTCAGATTCAGCAACCCAAAAAACTCAAAGTAAACCTTATAGAGAGAGTTCGGAGGGGAGATGGGAGGGCGAATGTAAACGTGTGAGTGGTTAAGTGGAATTGCGCAACTTAGTCCACACAGCACCGCGGGCACATGTTCCGAGGCAGTTCCCCCCTTCCCCTTCATCCTAAGTCATAATGTCATGTATCTAATTTATTGCAAATTTTGTCCATTTTCTGAATTTCTAGATACTTTTTCCCTAAAAAAAAAAAAAAAAAAAAAAAAAAAAAAAAAAAAAAATTGATTTCTTTAATAAAAACCTTTTTGGGGGGCTTTTTTACCAAAATTTGGGGGGGTGGGGGTGCCAAGGGAAATTTTGGTGGGAAGTTACAAATTCGGATTCAGCGACCCAAAAAACATAAAGTAAGCCGATTTCCAGAAGTACCGTTAATTTTGCTAGGTAAAATTCCCTATTGCCTGGACTATAAGCAAAGTCAGAAATTAGGAGGAAGTAATCAGGAGCCAAAGACGCCTAATCATTTTTTTTTTTCTTAGTTGCACAAATCTTCTACTTAAGTTCAGTTTTTAAATCATTTACACAGACAGAGCAAGGATTTATAGCAAAAAACAAATTTATGAATAAAAATTTATAATATTTTTTTTTTCTTTTGAAGTGTGCCTTGTTTTATTGTTTTCTATATTTTCCCGTTTTAAATCAATCGCAGGTTTTGGTCAAGCCTGAACGAATAACAAGTCAATGTCTGAAGGAAGTATCAAAGTCTTGTTTATCTTTTAATTAAATTTGGATAATTAGACATTTAGCTGTATCTCACATTTAGCTGTACTTGAAAGAAAAATAAGCCAATTTTTTCTATTTGAATTCAGTTTTCAAATCGTTTACGCAGACAGAGCAAGGAGTTATAATAATAAACAAATTCATTTTAATTTCATGAAGAAAAATTTTATAGTATTTTTTTATTTTGAAGGGTGCTTTCTTTTATTGTTTTTTACATTTTCCTGCTTTAAATCAGCTGCAAGTTTCGGTCAAGCCTGACAAATAACAAGTCAATGTCTGAAGGAAGTATCAGGCAAAGTCTTGTTTATCTTTTAATTAAATTTGAATAATTAAACCCTCTCTCCCATTTAGCTGTACTTGAAAGAAAAATAACTCAAAATTTTCTACCCACGTTCAATTTTCAAATCGTTTACGAGACAGAGCAAAGAGTTATAATAATAAACAAATTCATTTTAAATTCCTGAAGAAAAATTTTATAGTATTTTTTTTTTTTTCGCTTTAAATCAATTGCAAGTTTTTGGTCAAGCCTGAACGCATAACAAGTCAATGTTTGAAGGAAGTATCAGACAAAGTCTTGTTTATCTTTTAATTAAATTTGAATAATTAAACCCTCTCTCACATTTAGCTGAACTTAAAAGAAGAAATATTATGAAATTAAGTATTTTGCTTAAATAGAGTAATAAGAAAAAACTGACCCTGAGAGAGACAAATCCTGATCTTAAGGGGACAAATACTAAAAAAAGCTACTGTAAGTTTCTTGAATTAGTTTTAGTTCATTAACTCTCTAACCACAAGTATACATTTAATACTAGGCGTTATCCATGAATTCGCATATATTTATTTCAAAGAAGAACCGATTCGAATATTTAAGTAAATCATTTCCCTACACCGGTTAACTTAAAAAAAATCCCTGCCGGCCCGGCCTACAGGCAGAGGTAGATTTCGAAGTTAAGTATACTAATTTCACCAACAAAAACTAAATCATTATTAGATATAAATCTACTTTAACAGTTTTATCTGTCTGCTTTTGACGAGTTTATATTTCCTTTTTTATAAAATAGCTGGTTTTATCAGAATCATGTTAAGGCGATATTAAAAAAATATTTTTCCATACTCAACAACTCGAAATTTTCTGCACATTTTCAGATTAATTTTTAATAAAAAAAAAAAAAATATGAAACATGCTGACGTGATTTTTGACAAGATTTATAAGCGACCTGTGTTTTTATTTTTCTTTCAATTAATTAAAACTTGATTAATAAACCATTATTTTCTCAGTAGGGCAATATTTTTCGTTTCTAACGCAATCGCTTCGGGAAATTCTGTTCAAAATGCCCACTTTGACATCATTTTTTGAAATACATTCTGCCTCTATAAAAAAATCTATCATTACTGTACATTATATAGTTTCTGAATAAGAGAATCTAGCAATTGGATGAGTTTGAGAGCAAAAATGAATTTAAAAATGAGTAAGATAATAGACAGTTTGGATTTGAATGCACCCTTAATAAGATGATTTTTTTCTTCAACCGCTATGTATTTTTAATTTGTTTTTGCTTTAAGAATTGGCCCTATAAAAAACTTGTCTATATAAATGTTGACGACAATATTAAGAAGATATATGTTAAATTCATGGAGATTTTATATCTTGTGAATTGACGGAGTTATGAAAAATTTTCTTCTTCAAAGCTTCTTTTTTTTTTTTTTTGTTTTTTTTTCGGTACGAATTGGTCCTATCAAAAACTTGTGAATATAAAAGTTGTAGATAATATTAAGGAGATGTATAATAAAATTATTGGATTTGATATCTTGATAATTGACGAAGTAAGGAATTTTTTTCTCCCAAAAACCCTATTTTTGCGCCCCTTGAGCCTATTTTAAATTTTATTAAAAATCTGTGATGCATGAATTTTTGGCGCTATTTTTAGAAGTAATAAAAACTTTAAACTGATTTGATATGTACAAAAATTAAGAAGTTATGGGGTTTTTTCTTTTTTCACAAAACCCCTCCCTATTTCCATCCCCTTTGTCCACTTTTGCCCATTAACGAACTTGACCTAGATTTTATGTCCCTTGATTTTATGTATCAGTTTGGAAGAGATTTGTGCAGAATTGCGGAAGTTATCGTGTCCAGAAGAAAGTGATAACACAATTTGCTTCGGGAAATTCCGTTCAAAATGCCCACTTTGACATAATTTTTTGAAATATATTCTGCCTCTATCAAAAAATCGATCATTGCGGTACATTATATAGTTTCTGAATAAGCGAATCTACCAATTAAATGCATTTGAGAGCAAAAATGAATTTAAAAATGAGTCAGAAAATAAGCAGTTTGGATTTGAGTGCATCCTTAATGCAATGATTTTTCCAACACAATCCGCTTCGGGAAATTCGGTTCAAAATGCCCACTTTAACAGCGTTTTTTTAAATATATTCTGCCTCTATCAAAAAATCGACCATTACGGTACATTATATAGTTTCTGAGTAAGAAAACGTATTAATTGGGAGCCTTTGAGAGCAAAAATGAATTGTAAAATGAGTAAGAAAATACGCAGTTTGGATTTGAATACACCCTTACTTAGATGGTTTTTTCTTCAACCGCTATGTATTTTTAATTTGTTTTTGCTGTAAGAATTGGTCCTATCCAAAACTTGTCCATATAGATGTTGTAGACAATATTAAGAAGATATATGATAAATTCATGGGGATTTTATATCTTTTGAATTGACGGAGTTATGGATTTTTTACTTCTTCAAACCCCCTTTTTGTTTTCATTTTTATTTTTTTTGCGGTACGAATTGGTCCTATCAAAAACTTGTGAATATAAAAGTTGTAGATAATATTAAGGAGATTTATAATAAAATTAATTGGAATTGATATCTTGAGAATTGGCGAAGTTATGATTTTTTTTCTCCCAAAAACCCTATTTTTTGCGCCCCTTGAGCCCATTTTTAACTTTATCAAAAATCTGTGATACATAAAATTTTGGCCCTATTTTTTGAAGTAATAAAAACTTTAAACTGATTTGATATGTACAAAAATTAAGAAGTTATGGGTATTTGACCGAGATTTTATGCCCTTTGATTTTATGTATCAGTTTGGAAGAGATTGGTGAAGAATTACGAAAGTTATCGTGTCCAGAAGAAAGTGATATATATATATATATAGATAGATAGATAGATAGATAGATAGATAGATAGATAGATAGATAAAGTTTTTTACTGAGGGTGGTTTTGGGTTCTAGGAGTCATGATCGGTGTAGATCTGCAAACATTTTTCAGAAATTCCAACATAGGAACGATCCCAATAGGTAGTATTTCATACGAAATCTACCTAAAAAGTCACAGGAAGTGTTTATTTCAAAGAAGAACCGATTCCAATATCTAAGCAAAATATTTCCCTACTCTGGATAATTAAAATAAAAGTTACAGGAGCACCGTTGGATTGAATAAAAGTAGAGACTTTTAACTTATAAGAATTGAAATCGATTGAGAAGAAGAATCGGCGATGAAGGGATGTAGAAATTTTGAATTTGAACAAAGATGTAATTTACATATTTAAAAGACAAGGGTGTGTTTTAGTCATCTCACCTGAGCTTTCTACTGAACCGATTTTGATTTTTTTTTTTTTTTTTTTTTTTATCAAAGCATTTTATTTGTAGATGTGCCCGCAACTCGCTATTTTTTTAAATAATCCCATTTTTATATTTAAATTTAAATTTTAAATGTTCTTTATGAAATTTCTTCACATTGGTGGCATTCGGGTAATTTCCATTGTTGAAGAGAGATCGGAAACAATGGGAATCACCATATCATTACGGATGCAATTTTCGCTTTACAATTAAAAATAAGTTTTTAAAAAATGTCGAACAGAAAATGATTCACTAAACAGATTTGAGAAAGGAACAGTTTTTTTTCTTTTTTTGTAATTTCTGTTACACATTCTGATGACGACCCAGTGGAGGAGTTGAAACATGTCAATACAGGTTTTTAATTTACTTTTAATGTGTTTTTAGTAACGTCATTTAAGCAAATAAATATTTTAATATATGTTTTGACTTTTCCGTTTGGAATATATACTGTGATATAGAAAATGACATCACGATAAAAACAACGCATTTTTACTCGTGTTACATTTCAATATTTTTTTCATTTCGCTGATACTGAGATTCAGATGCTCATCTCAGAGAGCTTCAGTGAGTGAATATGGCGTCATAGTAAAAAATAAATGAATATTCACGTTGATAAAACGAAATATCATTACGAATGCGTCTAAAGAGGCATAAATTGCCGGATTTCACCGGCACTCATATTAGAACCTCAAGTCAAGAGTGAGCTTGTTCACATGCAAAATTGTAAATCGCAAACGCGACATCAAGTTTGGGATAATCTATGGAACGTTAAAATACCTTTAAAATAGTGAATATGAATAGGAAAAGTGTGCATGTAAATTTTGAGGCTGTGAAAACGACGTTATCTTTAAAATTTGGTAAAAAAAAAAATTATGATTGTGTCATAGTGGTGCAAATTTCGTTGATTTCTCATTACATAATACCAAAGATCAAAACCTCAATTAATAACTTCATAATTTCTTATCTTAATTGCATATTACTGATTACGTATAGGAATAAAGTTTATTTTTTCAATAATTTGAAAAGTTGAAATTAGACTTTAGTAAAAAATAATATTTGTTTTAAGAGTTAGGCCAGCCAATATAAGATCGATTATTAATTATAATTTTTTTGTAATTTTTTTTATAAATTAAATAAATCAGTTCTTACAAGCATTTTTATTCGTCGAATTCGACGGGTTTCGACTCGTTATTAATTTAAAAGATAAGCTTAGAGAAGTTCTTGAAATAGAAAAAAAACTCTAATAAGAAATTTGAAAACCGTTAAAAACACAAAATTAAATTTATCAGAGGAAATAAAATAAGATAAATAAATCTTATTATTTAAAATTAATTTTTGCTACATTAATTTTTTTAACTAATTTTATAGATACAGTTGCAGTATAACTTAAAAATAAGTTTCTGTGATGTTCTAAATTGAAATATTACTGAAGATTGAATAATTAGTAGATTATTATCTATAATGCGTCCCAAAAGTATATGGACAAGCTATTTTTTTTAAATAGCAGCTCAAACTAGTATGTTGTGGCCATCACAAAACTTTCTTCTATATAAATCCTGTCAATTAAATCATTTAAATAGTACAAGAAATTACATAAATTTAGCAACAATTCATATCAAAATATATCTGAATCTGAAGTTTGATAAAAATTCTTGCATTAGTTATTGAGCTAGAGTTATAGGGGAAATTGGGAAAAAGACAGCATAGCAGCGCCACCTGTGGAGCGAGTTGCACCAAAACATAAACAGCACTAATTCATATCAAGGTATACCGGAATCTGAAGTTTGATGAAAATCAAAGCATTAGTTCTTGAGATAGAGCTATTGCGGAAATCACAAAAAAATGCAGCATAGCAGCGCCACCTGTTGAGCGATTTACACCAAAAGGTGCAAAACGTCAATTCATGTCAAGGACTAACTGTGAAGTTCGAGGAAAATCCGTGCATTATTTCTTGAGATAGAGCTATTGCAGAATTTGCGAAAAATACAGCATAGCAGCGCCACCTGTTCTGTTAAGCGATTTACACCAAAAACTAATCAGCACCAATTTATATTAGGGACTACTTGAATATAAATTTTTATTAAATTTCGTGCATTAGTTCTTGAGATAGAGCGCCCACAAAATTTGTGTCACATACAGACAGACTGACAGACAGATAGTCAGACAGATAGACTCACAGACAGACATTTTGTAAAAACATGTTTTTTGGAATCCCTGACCTCTGAAACGTGTAAATCCGTCGAAAACTGGAAGTCGAAAATTTTTACGAATCCAATACTTTCTTCTTGTAAAGATAGAAGAAAGGAAAAATGAAGCCATAATCACGAAAAAAATAATAAGCATATGGAATCATAATATATGTTAATTACAACAACGAAATACAGTATAGGTTTTACAGAATTTTCGTAAAAAATAAAATTCAAAATAAGCTGTCCCGAAAATATACGGACAATGAAGCGAATTGCTTTTATTACCACCGTATCAAAAAAATTTGCATTTTCTGCGTTCTGTACATGCAAAGTAACAACTTCAAAATATAAAATGACAGCTCGTTCTTCAATTGTCGAATAGTGGGAAAATGCCTCGCAACGTTCAATTCTCTGCTGCTGATATAGCTAAAATTTGACGTTTAAAGGCTCAAAATGTTAAAATTTCTGATATTGCTAAACAAATGAAGAGTAGTAGATCCGGAATTTATGAAATTTTATCAAAAAGTAACAATGCGATTGCAAAATAACGTTCAGATCGACCAAGAAAAATATCTGTACGACAAGACAGAGAGATTTTGCGAGCAATTTCAACCAAAAAGAAGTCTGTTCGAAGACTTTTACGAGATCTACTGTTCACCGTTGCATACAGGCAAGCAAAATAAAATTCATAAATATCGCAGGATGTGTCGGACACCTATGCTGAAAGTGCACCATAGAGATAAACGCATTCTTTGAACTAAAAAACACCTGTCGTGGGAAGATGAATTGTTGAGTGTTTCTTCAGTGACGAAAACAAAATCAATTTGGATGGCCCTGATGGTTGAGCATACTATTGGCATGATCTGCGACAGAATCTCGCGAGTTCTTTAGTCGACAACAAGGAGGGGTTCTCTCATGGTGTGGAGCGCGATTTGTTTCAATGCAACAACGGATATTACTTTTCTTAATGGTCGACAGTGCTCTGAGGATTATTAAAATGCCCTTAAAAGTAATCTACTTCCATTTGGAAACATTTTAGGAAGGAAAAACTGAAAATCCCAAAAGGACAATGCGTCGATTCATACTTTTTACTCAACAACAGCTTGGTTTACGCAGAGTCAAGTGACTCTTATAATATAAGCCATCAGCCCAGACCTAAATCCAATTGAAAACCTTTGAGGAGTACTTGCACAAGATGTGTATGCTCATGATCGTATATTTTCTACTATTCAGGAATTAAAGCAATAAGTACAGCAGAATTGGTTCTCTTTACAGCCACACATTCTCCAAACACTAGTTTGAAGCTTGCTTGGTAAGATTTTCAAGATAATTCAAAGGAGCGGATCCAAAATTTTAATTTAAATGCAAAATACTCGAAAAGTCCATATAGTATTTTTAGGACAGCCTATTTTGATTTTTATTTTTTTACAAAAATTCTGTAAAAACTATACTGTATTTCTTTGTTGTCATAAACTTGCATTATGATTCCATATGCTTGTTATTTTTTTCGTGATTATGGCTTCATTTTTTGAACTATTATTTCAAAAAATCGCCTGCCCATATATTTTTGAGACGCACTGTACTAGATTATCGTCTCATGTTACCATAATTGCCCTCCGGGCATCCTACGGTGATTTTACAGATCGTGTAGTTATCATATCCTGTGAAAACTATCCACTAGATATCCAGAGGATGTGGAGATCGAATTATTCAATTACATTCTCCTTAGAATAGCCTGTGGGTTTTCTTATCGGACTTATATCGCTCACCCGCAAGAAAAGTGACACATCTCGCAAAAATTCATTTTGTGTTTTATTCCATAAATAGGTGTGTCATAGGTTAGTCTTGCTATAGGCAAATTATTATTCGTGTCGTTATACGGGAAACCTCTATATTACACTATGGGTTACTTTTACATTACAGAAAATGCGTAGTGATGAAACAAGAAAAACGACACATCGCACAAAAAGTTTTGCATAAGCTCATACTCGAGCAATTTATAAAACTCTTTATTGCCTTAGTAATAAAAATACGAAAATTTCCTTATTTGAGGAAATATTGCTCTGTTGGTGATTAATATATTGTCAATTGATTAATAGTTAGGCCACAGATTAATAGTTAACTTTACAATTTGCCAGGTAGCAAGTGATGTTGTCGAATGTCATTTTTGGAATGAATATGAGGGTCAACACCGGGCAAATAAAATAGGTATTTATTTGTGGATGTATTTACAAGACATTGCTTCACATGTTGACGGTGAAAATGTGGAATTAACTTCTTACTACGATAACTGCGACGGACAAAATTAAACTAAATATGTTATTTCTTTATTCATACATGCTATTAAGACACTAAAAATCTATAAAATAACAATAAAATTCTTGATCTGTGGACACACGTAATATGAAGGCGATGCTGTCCATTCAGTAATAGCAGTGATGGAACAGTGTAGCAGCGGAGAATCAATGGACACCGCAAAATTTTAATAGTATTCTTCATCTAACATCAGGACAGAATTTCTGAGATTGTTGAAGGTGAAGAATACTATAAAAATTTAGTGGTGACAATCGCTCAATTGCTGCGCCACTGTTCCATTACTGTAATAGAGAAACAAATTAAAAAAAAAAATCGGCCAAATTTACATCTTTTAACAGTACGTGACATAGAATTTTCCAGTGAATAAGTTAGTTCATTCTGATAATTTTGGGTTTAAAATGATTGAGTGGCGAAATGGGGTGTGCTTAGAAGTTATTTGAAAGATAATGAAGGTAACGTTCTTCAGTTTTACAGCATCACAATTTTAAGATTTGATAAATCAATATTTTTTTATTTAACGTAAAATATTCTGATGACCAAGGCGATTTTTCTGAGTTTGAAATTAAAGCTAGAGGTAAAAGCTTACATAAGGCGTATTCGAAATCCTTTCCTTTGAGTAAACGGGAGAAACAAGATTGCTTGTCCTTTAAGTGCTTCCAAGCATATTCCCCAAAGTTATGTCCTTTTTTTTTCTACATTATAACATTCACAATGAAGATAAAGGACTGTGTAGCATCCATACAGAACTTTTTTAAATAAAGTTCCAGTTTGAGAAAGTCCTATAAAATGCTGCAACTTATTTACTTTTATAATAATAAAATTTTAAAAAGAAAAGATAAAACTACTTGTCTAGTTTTTCATTTTAAATTAAGTATGTATTTTCAAAAAATCTGTGATATCTACCCTATCTATATTATAAAGGACAAACATATCTGTGCGTAACGCATACGTCATTTTGCGAATGGCAACACTTTGAAATTTGAAATAAAATTTTGGCTTTGCAATTTTCTCTACTGCAGATTTTTAAACTTCTAAACATCGCACATTTAAAATTTTTACACCGTTGTGTAAGGAAAAAAATGCTCTTTTAAATGCAATTTGTTTGAAAGCTGTATCTCAATTTATTTTTGAAATATTAATTTTTTGTAGTTTTTAATACCATTTTTCTTATCGTGGCAACAAAACTATCTCATTTCTATTGAAAGTCATTGAAAGTAAACGGAAAATAGGAGATACTGTATCTGTTTGGTTGCATTTTCTCATAAAATCTGAAAAAAAGTTGAAATTAAAATCTGTGCTATGTCAAGAATATTGTCAGTTATTCCGTGATAATGACGTCATATGCTCACTTTCCTATAGACGAAGTTTAAGATTGGATTGTAAAAGTGGATTGAGAAGTGCGTATGCAAATTTTGAGAAGGTGAAAATTGCTGTTTTCATTCCGGAAATCCAAGCATAAGACAATCAATTGATAACCACATCCTAATAACTGATCTTTATTATATTTTACTGATTAAGTATCTATATTATAAAGAACAAACGTATCTGTGCATATCGCTGACGTCATTTTGCGAATGGCAACACTTCACGATCAAATTTCGGTCTTGAAATTTTCGCTACTGCAATTTTTTAATCTTCTGACCATCGTATATTTTCAATTTTCGTCACATAAGGAAAAATTTTACTTTCAAATGCAATTTGTTTAAAAACTGTATTTATTGACTGATGTATTATATATTCTAAAACACTTTTTAAGCGAGATTTTTTTAAAGGTTATCTTATCACGTGCCAGTTTTAATACATAATAATAATAAACATTTTGCACATAAAGCAACAAACATTTTCAGCATTTGTTTCTGACTATTTTTGCATAACGAAATTAATACTTTCTTTATAAACAAATAAAAGAATAATATTATAAAAAAAACCCACCAATCTAACATATTTGTGAAAGACAAATTAACGAAATTAATACTTCTTTTATAATAAAATAAAAAAATAATATTTAAAAAACACCAATCTAACATATTTGTAATCGTACAATTTAAAATTTAGATCACCAAATGGGATTATTTTTTGAAATAGAATTTGTTTGGAAAGTTCATCTCAGTATACTGATTGTCTGTGTTTTTAAAAACAATTTTAAAGCATGAAACATTTTTTTTAATTTATCTATATCGCGCGGAGCTCGATTACGAAAGATTAATCCGTTTCCCTTTAAAACAAAATAAACAGTTTATAATTTTCTTACGGCTAATATTCATTAAAATAACTTCCCTATGAATAAATAAATAAACTAATATAAATAAAACACAAATTTACCAGGAATGTATAAGCTCTGAAATTATCAGAATATAAAAGGTTGCCATAAGTAGCAAATTCTTCGCAAATAACTCTTAGCATGCGACTAATAAGAAAATATCGCTTTTGATAAATTTCAAAAATTTATTTGATTGTATAATTCGTATTTTCCATATGAGAAATGCTTTTTTAATGAAAGTAATCAATCTAAAAAAATTATTGCATATAAAAATATTATTAGTTTCCAATTTTAAAAAAATGTTTTCACCTACATTCTTTAACCCGGGAAGCCCGGGTAAGATCCCCCCTGGTATATATATAAAATCCTAATGAAACGAATTTATGAAACGGAAGTATGAACAGAGCCTGATTATCCACGGGGCAAATTCCTACCACTATAAATAAACAGAAAATTTTGCCTCATTCATGGCAGATATTTTACATGAATACGCCGTTTAGATAAGGCGAACTTTTCTTTTAAAATTTATTGGTGTAAGTGTGCCCCGTTGGTAATCAGGCCTGAGTATGAATCGACTGATTAAACAACTGATTATGTATCACGGCGACTTCTCCTAAAATATGGAATACTTTGCGATGAAATTAACACCAAAAATCAATATTGATCCGCAGATTTCAAAACTGGTATTAGAATTTTTAAATTCGAATTAGTTTTCGAAATATTAAATTTTTTCTAATTTTATATACATTTTTCTAATTATGGCAACTCAAATTTTAATCAAACATATATATATATATTTTTTTTTTTATCTTTCAGAAAAGGTTGATATGGTAACCCGGCTATTGTTGTTTATTTGATAATAAATGTTTATTTACTTTTATTTCTTTTTACAAATTATATAAATTATTTTGTTCTATGATTATTAATTATTTTTTGATACTTCCTTTAGAAAATAATAGAAAATAATTAAGAAATACAGTACTACTTAGTTATTTCGTCGACCAATTTCGCCAAATTATATAAATCGCCAAAACACTCGCCAAATTATACAAATTAACATAATTTTTATTTTAAATAACGAAAGAACAAATAAATTAGTATAACATTAATAAATATACGAATAAAACGTCGAAATAAAAATCACTTGATGACGTAAACACGTGTAACTTGCTTAAAGTCAAGTGAATGTGACATTTACGATCAACAATTATTGGCATTTAATCTTATAGTTTGGCGATAGATTTTTGGTCGTAGGGATATATAAGGAATACCAAAAATGCATATGTAACTGGTATTTGAAAACGAGGTTTTCGCCAAATTTTCGTAAAAAAATAAAAATCACGTCAAACCTGTATATCTGTAACCGTGTATATCTGTAACCTGTATAGCCGTATCTGGCCAAATATTACCACACGAAAAAAAAAAAAAGCTATTAGCGAGATTTGCATCCGGCTAGCGTAACAGTACCAAGAATTCTTTGCGACCATGGCTAATTTTATGTAGTTTTATTCGAAAAAAAATTTTTGATTTTTTAATCAAAATGGAAAACTTACGGTCCCATATTGGCGCGATTTTTTTTCTGACACTAATGTCATATACGGAACGGGCACTTAACTGGCGCCAAAGTATCGTTATTTTGCTTGATATGGTAAGCCGGATGTTGTTTTTTATGCTGTTGATGCGTTCCCCTAATTGGCGTCGTTAAAAAATCGCACCAATATGGGACGTATATGACATCTGTGCCAAACTTTTATATGAACGGCGAAGGGATCAGACCGTATTTGTTTATGGCAGTTGATGACTTGAACTATTATAATATAGATGAAATGATGGCGATAGAATAATATTTGGCGACTTATCACCTGTGCCTGGCTAACATCAAAGTACCAAAATGGCACCTACAGTATAAAAAGCGAAGTGGTCCGCCTGGAACTGTTGATGATAGTCACATAACTTAGGCTATTGTTATAGAGATTGTTTTAAAATACCGGGAGACAAAGACTCTTATACTTAATTTATTTTATTTTAGCTTCTTTTCAAATGTTTAACCGATCCTCTTTAATCAAAAACGAAAACAACCATTGGATGTCTTAACAGTAACTGATTCGCCCTTAAATTTTTGCAATCAAAGGGAATTGAATGGAAACCCGTTTACAGGGAGATCTGCACATCTTTTTTCAGTATAATTCAATCTTCTCTAATATTTTTAAAACCCATCAGATTAGCGTCTTTTTAGATTCTGCGGTGTCTGAACGGGGGTTGGCGAGCGTAGCTTGCAGGGGGCAGAGCCCCCTAGTTTATCTATACTAATATTATAAAGAAGTAAAAATTTTTTGTATGTTAGAGGTAATCTCTGGAGCTACCGAACCGATTTCAAAAGTTAAAGTATCAAAATGATGGTGTTAGCCCAACTTAGAACATAGGCTATATTTTATGTCGGTGCCACTACCCCAAAAGGGGTGCAGGAGCAAAAGACGTTCTAAAAATGCAATTTTTGTGTTACGGAAGGGCCTAGAATCATGAAAATTGGAATGGTAATTACTTATACGATATAAATAATATCTAAAAACATTTTCTAAACAATTCGAAATTTAAAGAGGTGAAAATGCACAAAAAGCGTTCTAAAAAACGTTCTAAATGGCAGTTTCTACACAATCTCAGGAAATACCAAACTGATTTAAAAAATAATGGTGTCAAAATGATGGTAACAACTGTTGCTCTAACATAGGCTATGTTTTATGTCGGTGCCACCACCCCAAAGGGGGAGCAGGAGCAAAAAACGTTCTAAAAATGCAATTTTTGCGTTACGGAAGGGCCTAAAAATATGAGATTTCAAATATTAGTTACTTATTAGATATAAATTATTTCTAAGAACTGTTCTTAAAAAAATCGAAATTTAAAAGGAGTGATAATGAGCGAAGAGGGTTCTAAAAAACATTCTAAATAGTGATTTCTACTAAATTTTGGGAAGTATCAAATCCATTTCAAAAGTAATTGCTGTAAGTTGATGGTGACAGATCTTGCTCTAACATGGCTCTGTTTTATTTTTGTATCACTACCACCTTGAGGTTGCACGAGAAAAAAACGTTCTAAATTGCGGTTTTGTGTTATGGAAGGGCATAGAATCATGAAATTTTCAATGGTAGTTACTTATAAGATATCAATGATCTCAAGAGCATTTCCTAAAAAAATCGAAAAATTAAAAGGGTGAAAATGCGCTAAAAACGTTGTAAAAAACAGTCTAAATTGCGATTTCTATGCAATGTCAGGATGTACTGAACCTATTTCAAATAGAATGGTGTAAAAATGATGGTGACAGCTCTTGCTCCAAGATAGGCTATATTTTATGTCTGTTTCCACTACCCCAGAGGAGATGCAGGAACTAAAAACGCTCTAAAAATGCGATTTTTGAATTATGGAAGGACCTAGATTCATGAAATTTTGCATGGAATTTATTTATTAGATATAAATGATCTCCAAGAACATTTCTTTAAAAATTTGAAATTTAAAGGGAGTGAAAATGCGCGAAAAGCGTTCTAAAAACATTCTAAATGCCGATTTGTGAGCAATCTCAGGAAGAATCAAACTGATTTCAAAAGTAATGGTAGGCAAATTGAAGCTGACAGCCTCTATTCTAACTTCGACGCTATTTCATGTAAGTGTCACTATCATCTGGAGGTTGCAGGAGCAAAAAACGTTCAAAATTTCGATTTTTGTGATCGGTAGGGGCTAGCAACTTGAAATTAGGCAAGGTACATATTTATTAGATATATATGATCTTTAAGAACAGTTTCGAAAAAATTGGAAATTTAAAAGGGGTGACATTGCGCGTAAAGCGTTCTAAAAACGTTGTAAATACGTTCTAAATTGCGATTTCTACGCAATCTCAGGAAATACCAAACCTATTTCAAAAGTAATGGTTGCAAATTCATGGTGACAGTCCCTGCTCCAACATATTCTATATTTTATGTTGTTGTCACTACCAAGTGGGGGTGCAAGAGCAAAACATGTTCTAATTTGCGTTTTTTCCACAACTGAGGGGTCTAACACTTTGAAATATGGCATGGTATTTACTTACAAGATGCAACTGCTTTCTAAGAACAGTCGAAAGAAAATTCCAAAAATAAATGGATGAAGTCAGCGAAAAGTGTTCTAGAAACGTTTTAAATTACACTTTTTATGCAATCTTATCAAATACCAAACCGATTAAAAAAATAATCGTGACAATTGTTGGTGATAAACCTTGCTCAAACATAAGCTATATTTTATGTCTGTGCCACTGCCACCAGGTGTTGCAGGAGCAAAAAATTTTCTAAATTGCGATTTCTGTGATACTGAAGAGGCTAGAAACTTTAAATATGGAATGGTAGTTACTTATAAAATACAAATGCCCTCGAAGGACTATCGAAAATAAATTCGAATTAAAAAGGGGTGAAGCGAAGGGGAGGTGCGAAAAGCGTTTAAAAAAAGGCTTAAATTACGATTTCTATTCAAATTCAGGGAATATAAACCGATTATAAAAGTAATAGTAGCGAATCAATGGTAACAATATCTGATCCTACACCGGCTATATTTTATGCGGGTGATTCTACCACCTGGGGTTCTCAGGAACAACAAACGTTCTAAAAAAGGCCTTTAAAAGCCTTCTAAATTACGTTTCTGTGGAATATTAGGAAATAACAAACCGATTTAAAAATTAATGTTGGCAAATTAATGGTTACAGTTCCTATTTCAACCTAGCCCTTTATGTTGAGAGAGGTATTATTACTTGGAATTTGACATGATGGTAATTTTAAGATGTAAGGAGATGGTTTCTAAGAAATTCAAAACTTCAAATGAATACTGAAATAAGCGTATTAATTGAGCATAGAAGTTTCAAAATATTTTCTAAATTATCATTTATTTAGTTTTATTTCTTTTTATTAATTTAATTCTAATTTCTGCCTAATGCAGTGTAATAATGAAGTTTAGTCAAACTGTGTTTTAAATAGTAATTTTTGAATTATTCTAAAAGTATAATTTCTTTTAATAAAAATTAGACATATGAATATTACTTGGTATATTTCAAATATTACGCGAGCAAAGCCGCGGGGTTTCCTAGTCTGTTATATTTTTTATTTGAATAATTATTTTTATTTTTCAAAAGCTTGACGAAGCTACAAAACAAACGTAGTAATCTGTTCACATTTTCGGAGAAAATAACTCTGAAAACTGAAAAAAACATATCTGTTTTTGAATTACTACTAAACAACAACCAATAATTATTGTATTTTTTGTTCTACTAAGTAAGCTTCCTTTTTTATAATAATGCAGTTTATAAATATATAGAAATGTTTCGAACTAATAAATAGTTATTATACTATTGGAGCATGAAAAATAACTTACCTATTTCTTCTATTTTGCAATTGTTATAGAAAATATATTGTAGTGACGTAATTACGTCTTTGTGATTTATGAATTTTATAATCAATTCTTGTATACTTAATTTGTATATTTATTTTGTAGTAACTATAAATTTGTTTCGCTGAAATGCAATTGTAAGATTATAGTTGTATAATAATTATAAAGAAGTTTTGAAATATGCTTTTTCTTTTAATTTAATTTCCTAGATACCTTGTTATGAATCTGTGGTTGATTCTTATATTGATGCAAACTAATAGTTTTCATAATTAATAATAATATATTAAAGTTTAAACATTGTAATTTAAAACAAGAACGAAAAATCATGCGTCCAGCATAGATTATGTAACACTTTCCAAAACAATCAATATACTGCAACAAAACTTCACAGTTTATTAAGAGGAAATGTCGTGTCTAAATAAGCAATTCGAAAAACTCATACTGCATTTGAAAACCCGATTTCTGCTATTACAATCAAGTCGAAAAAATATCAGGTTTTTTTTGTGCAGCCCTGTATATGATCTATGGATTTGTATGTATACTACATAGTATGCTAAAAGATAGTTCAGTGAAACTCATAGCACAGTTGAAAATTTCCATTCAGTCATTTCTGTGAATAAACTGAAATGTACTTGATAACTTTTGTGCAGCCCTGTATATGAGCTATAGAATTGATCCACACCAAGTGGGTCAATCCATTTCAAGTGGTCAAGAAAATCATTAAATCGTTGCTCGACCATTTTTAAAAAATCTGAAATTTTTTGTACAACAACCCTAACATGATGGAAGTTAAAAATGACTATTATTTTAATTTTATTAATTTTTGTTTGTGCATGGCGGCCATCTTTGTTTCATCGTCTGCAGCAATTTTCTCAGAAAAAGTGTTTACGGAATTGTAAATAATTCATCGTTTATTTATCCAATTCAAGTGCGGATTGAAGCAATTTGTACAGAATACATTGGGCTAAAAATGTGGTAATAGAGTAGTTTCCGAAAATAAATCCTTATTGGTGAAATTTAAGCATAAAGTTTCAGTTTTTTTCAAAAATTTGTCCGTTTACAAAAGGAAATTTTTCTAGCAAGGAAAACTGTAAACATGACATAATGTTTTTTACAAATTGGCCGAAAGTACTTGTACTCACACGCCAAGTTCCAGACCTGGGACTTCGTTTCTCTTTGCTAAAAAAAATCCCAAATTTTTCAAAAATGTCAAAAATCGCACTTTTTAGGCTTTGATATCTCTGGTGGGGCACGAGATAAAAATCTGAAGTTCTGGTTTCTAAGAGTATTGTATGGTAGTGCTATGCACAAGAAATTTCAAGGTAGAGATTTGACTACAAGCTGAGATATGGCAAGGGCAACATGTCAAAAGAATACTGCCAAACTATTGTTTTGTTGTAGTCACAGCTAAGTATTTATCTCAGAGTGTCACTTAAATTTATGTTTCTGATTATCTTTAAATAATAGTAACAGAAAATAAAGCCCTTTGCAAAGCTTAGCAATTAATTTAAAAAATAATTATGCCTAAGGTCATACATTTTGTATGGTTTCAGTAACTTTTGTTGTAAGTAATTTTAGTAACTAAAAGAAACCTCAGCACTTTTACATAAAGAAAAAAAAAATATTTTTATAGAAGATCTGAAACAAAAACAGAACAGGGAAAGAGAAAAGCTTTTAATGCTGTCATACTTGTTGAGACATGATCAAACGTGTCAAAACACATTCTTACTTGTTGGTTTAAAAACCACAATTTTGATCTTTCTCAAAATTTTATTTGTAGGAACCAAGTCTTGCCATTTCTTGATAACTTGAATGAAGATCTTGGCCCTGCTGGCTCATAGAAATAAACTTTGAAATCATTATGTGCAAGTCTCAGTCCATTAATAATTCCTAGCTTACTTCTTCTGCAAAAATGTCATTTTCTGCAGTATTAATTTTGAAAGGGCTTTGGATATATTTACTTTCTAAAATTTATTTGAGGTTGATACATGGTAACATCGTATGATGTTTCATTTACAGGAATATACTTATGGTAGGATCAAGTTTCAGGGACTGTCAAGCAGCGTTAAAATTGTGGTTTTTAAACCAACAAGCAGGAATGTGTTTTGACACATTTGATCATGTCTCAGCAAGTATGCCAACATTAACAGCTTTTCTCTTTCCCTATTCTCTTTTTGTTTCAGGTCTTGTATAAAAATATTTTTTTTTCTTTATGTGAAAGTGCTGAGGTTTCTTTTAGTTACTAAAATTACTTACAACAAAAGTTACTGAAACCATACAAAATGTATGACCTTAGGCATAATTATTTTTTAAATTAATTACTAAGCTTTGCAAAGGGCTTTATTTTCTGTTACTATTATTTAAAGATAATAAAAAAAATAGATTTAAATAACACTCTGAGATAAATACTTAACTGTGACTACAGCAAAACAATAGTTTGGCAGTATTCTTTTGACATGTTGCCCTTGCCATATCTCAGCTTGTAGTCAAATCTCCATCCTGAAATTTCTTGTGCATAGCACTACCCTACAATACTCTCAGAAACCAGAACTTCAGATTTTTATCTCGTACCCCACCAGAGATATCTAAGCCTAAAAAGTGCGATTTTTGACATTTTTTGAAAAATTTGGGAATTTTTTTAGCGAAAAGAAACCAAGTCCCAGATCTGGAACTTGGCGTGTGAGTACAAGTACTTTCGGCCTATTTGTAAAAAAAAATTACGTCATGTTGACAGTTTTCCTTGCTAAAAAAATTTCGTCTTGTAAACGGACAAATTTTTGAAAAAAACTGAAACTTTATGCTTAAATTTCACCAATAAGCAGTTAGTTTCGGAAACTACTCTATTGCCAAATTTTTAGCCCAATGTATTTTGTACGAATTGCAACAATCCGCAATTGAATTGGAGAAATAAACGATGAATTATTTACAATTTCGTAAACCCTTCATGTGAAAAAATTGCTGCAGATGATGAAACAAAGATGGCCGCCATACACAAACAAAAAATAATAAAATTAAAATAACTAGGGGATCGTACCCGGGATTCCCGGGTTAAACAATATAGATGAAAACATTTTTTTTATTGAAAATTAATAATTTTTTTATATGCAGTATATTTTTTAGATTGCCCACTTACATTTAAAAAGCATTTTTCATATGGAAAATACGAATTATACAATCAAATAAATTTTTAAAATTTATCAAAAGCGATATTTTCTTATTAGCCGCATGCTAAGAGTTATTTGACCAAGATTTTGCTACTTATGGCATCCTTTTATATTCTGATAATTTCAGAGCTTATACATGTCTGTTAAATTTGTGCTTTATTTATATTATTTTACTTATTCATTCACAGGGAAGTTTTTTTAATGGATATTAGCCGTAAGAAAATGATGAACTCGTTATTTTGTTTTAAGGGCAAACGGATTAAATCTTTCGTAATCGAGCTCCGCGCAGTGTAGATAAATTAAAAAATATTTCATGGTTTAAAATTGTTTTTAAAACCATAGACAATCATTAAACTGAGATGAACATTGCAAAAAAATTCCATTTGAAAAAAAAATCCTATTTGGTGATCTAAAAATTTAAATTGTACGATTACAAATATGTTAGATTTGTGTTTTTACAAAATTATTCTTTTATTTGTTTATAAAAGAAGTATTAATTTCGTTAATTTGTCTTTCACAAATATGTTAGACTGGTGGTTTTTTTAATATTATTTTTTTATTTGTTTATAAAGGAAGTATTAATTTCGTTATGCAAAAATAGTCAGAAACAAATGCTGAAAAACGTTTATTGCTTTATGTGCAAAATGTTTATTATTATTATGTATTGAAACCGGCACTTGATAAGATAAACTAAAAAAAAAAAAAAAACATGCTTAAAAATTATTTCAGAAAATATAATAAAGCAGTCAATTAAGATACAGTTTTTAAACGAATTGCATTTGAAAGTAAATTTTTTCCCTATGCGACGAAAATTGAAAATGTACGATGGTCAGAAGATTGAAAAATTGCAGTACTGAAAATTTCAAGACCGAAATTTGGTCATGAAGTGTTGCCATTCGCAAAATGACGTCAGCGTTACGTATAGATACGTTTGTTCTTTATAATATAGATACTTAATCAGTAAAATATAATAAAGATCAGTTATTAGGATGTGGTTATCAACTGAGGCTCTTATGCTTGGTATTTCGGAATGAAAAACCGCAATTTTCACCTTCTCAAAATTTGCATACGCTTTTCTCCTATCCATATTCATCACTTTAATTTTTTTTTATTTTGTTTGATCATTTAAAAATCATTTTAACTCAAAACTTGAAGTCACGATTGCCAGCAACATCTTTTATGTGAACAGACGCACGCTTTACTTGAGATTCTAATCTCAATTCCGGAGAGTAAAAATTTCCGTAATTTATGTTTTTTAGACGCATTTGTGTTAAAATGTTTAGTTTTATCTAAGAAAATGATCGTTTTCTTTTAAATATGACTTCATTTTCACTTAAATAAGCATTTCGCCAAGTGTATGAAACTTAGTATCAGTACACATGCAGAAGGAAAAACAATGTAGAAAATTTATGAGGAAAAATGCGTGTTTTCAAAAGCAGTATGTCATTTTCCGTTATTATGCCCCTTAAGGGATTTTGCGACACTAAACCTTATACAACAATTTTTATCAGAAAATAGCATGAATAAAGATTAAAAAAAAAAAAAAACCTCATTATTTCTCTCTTGTCTGCAATAATGAAAGCTATCTAATTTTCCCCATTTCGAAGAAATTTCATAAATTGCTTTTAAAATTAAATTATAAAAGTGGGGCAATTAAAAAAAATCAGATAAAGCAATCACATCTACAAATGAAGAGCTTTCAGTTAAAAAAAAATATTAGTAAAATTGGTTCAGCAGAAAGATCAGGGCAGATGACTAAAAAACACACTTGTGTTTTAAATATATAGATTATATAAAATTAGGAAAAATTAAGCACATTATGTTATTTTTATAAAGTTATAGTAGAATGTCCTAAAGAATAGCATTAAAATTTCATTATTCGAGAGAATTTTGGACAAAAACTTTAGGAACTTGATATTATTTTAAGCCACGAATTAGTTGTTTGCTTGTCTAACTCGGCGAAGCAAATCCATCCAGGCGAGAATCATTAATTTCTGTAATATAAATCACTATTATTTGCATGTCACCTCTCTTCTATAAAAGACACTTTAAATTTTTGTAAAACATTGAGTTTTATCAGTATGTGATTTCGATTAAACTATTTTCAAAAGTGAAGCATTTTCACCTGTGAAGAATTTCAAAGCAGCTGGGCTGTGAAAATGACGCACTTCTACAAAACATAATTCAGGTTTAAGAATTAAAATACATGCTTTTTTATAAAATGACAATATTTGCATCCGCTAAAGCAAACCACTTTTTCAATCCAGACTTAAACTTCGTCTATAGAAAACTATGCATATGACGTCATTATCATGGAATAACAGACAATATTCTTGACATAGCCTATATTTTAATTTCAACTTTTTTTTTTCAATTTTTATGAAAAAATGGCAACAAAAAGATACAGTATCTCCTATTTTCGACTATTTTTCTTTTACTTTCAATGACTTTCAATAGAAATGGGGTACTTTTGTTGCCACAATAAGAAAAATGGTATTAAAAACTACAAAAAAATTAATATCTCAAAAACAAATTGTGATACACCTTTCAAACAAATTGCATTTAAAAGTACATTTTTTTCCTTATACGATGGTGTAAAAATTTAAAATGTCCGATGTTTAGAAGTTTAAAAATTTGCAGTAGCGAAAATTGCAAAAGCAAAATTTTATTTCAAATTTCAAAGTGTTGCCATTCGCAAAATGACGTATGCGTTACGCACAGATATGTTTGTCCTTTATAATATAGATAGTCATTTTGAACTTCCATCATGTTAGGGTTGTTGTGCAAAAAATTTCAGATTTTTTAAAAATGGCCGAGCAACCAGTGCTGGACCACTTGAAATGGATTGACCCAAGTAATATTTAAATAAATAGTTCAATGTAAAAACGCGTACCACAACTGCAAATGCACTTCCAGCAATTATTGTTCATAGACCTCAATAGTTAAATTTCTTCTTCGGCCAAATTCTTTTGTGTGTCCCTGTAAATGAAAGATAACTTCTATGCACACGCATATTCTACAATAAATGCGGTAGTACACCTCAATGATATATATAAATTTCAGTATGTTTAAAATAGTGTGATGTCTTAAAAATACACCGCAAACGATTTTTCACCCATACACCGTAATGTAACTGAATTCTTTTGAGTGTCTCTTTAAATGAACCGTAAATGTTATAGACGTCATTTACAATAGAAAACATGCCATTGTGATACCCAATAAAATCTAAGAATTTCATGGCAATCGGACTATATTTACGCGAGCTAGAGCACAGACGGGCTGGCAGACAGACAGACGGTCAGGTAGACAGACAGGCATGCAGACAAACCGAATTCAGAAACACTTTCAACTTTGGTGAAAAGTGTTAAAAATCCACAATTTTGCACGTACTATTTTGAAAAGTGACTGGAATTTGACAAATTGTGCAACAAGAAAAGTGTCACAACTCAGCAAGGGTTTACATTTATTAGTGTGGGGGGTATAAATTTACTAAATCCACCCTATCTTTTTTATGTCTTGATTCTTAAAGGTTTTACACATTTTTTGACCCTTTTACAACTGCATGCAGAGTTAAAGTACTATCGTTTTATGTTACATTAAAAAAAATGCGAAACTTAATTTGCCTCTCCTGTAAAATTTACTTTTGTCGAGATGTGTCAATTTTGTTGCAGGTGAGCGATATATTTGTTTCGCTGTTTCGTTTTTTTTTTTTTTTTTTTTCTGTCTTCCTTCATCCTATAATTATCCTAAAAATGTCATCCACGGTGCATTTATTGTTCATTTGTGGATAACAAAATTGTTTTATAACCAGGAGTCAGGCACAATCAGAGCTATTTTTCGACATAGTCACAGTGAAGATTGATACATTTTTCATAACGGTGGGCGAGTTTTCCAAAACCCTCTTCATAGAAGGTTGCCTCCAGCGTGTTGAGATAGATCTTCAAGACGTCTCGAAGATTTTTGTTGGAATGGAAGCGCTGTCCTCCCAGACCTGTCTTCATCTCTCGAAAAAGGTGACAATTTTTTGAATCCAGGCCGAGCTGATGACCGAACACTTCCCATCGAAATTGTATAAGAAGCTGTTAGCTGGCATCGAGTTGCTCTCACCTTATTCGAGAGCTGGAGACAGGTCTGGAAGGATAGCGCTTCCATCCCAACAAGAATCTTTAAAGACGCCTTGGAGACCTATCTCAACATGCTGGCGGCAACCTTCTATGAAGACGAGGGTTTTGGAAAACACGCCCACCGGTATGACAAATGTCTCAGTCTTCGCTGTAATTTGATTGTACTTGACTCCTGGTTATAAAACAATTTTGTTATTCACACTTGTGTTTATTTTAAGGCCCATCGGAGGTTGAAAGAAAAATAACATTCGTACGTTATGTTCTGAAGTCGTATACGCAGTATTGAAAGTCCACTTTTAGACGATGTGCAATAACAACATATTAAATGCTATTTATAATTTAATTTTCGGGCACCAACTATTGTAGTGACTCCTAATGGCGGTACTTGGCAATTTTTTTAACAACCGAATTTTTCTGATCGAAAACTTATGTCTGCAAAATTTTGCCAGTTGTTTTCAAATGTTGCGCTTCAAAAATCCTGATCCATGGCCAGCTTTTATGTTAAGCGTTTGCGCGCACTGTATAGATTAGTTTTTATATTTCCCAGAAGTGTTTCCTTCTAAAGAAAACATTTTTTTTTGTGTGTGTGTGTATTGAAATATCTTTTTTCTCTTTACAGGTGCATTTGAATTGGTCGTAACAGCATTAGTTTTAAATGGTTTATGGCTTATTACTACATTAGGTTTGGCAGTTGGAAACGCCGTAAGTGAAAAGTTTTGTTTTCTCTAAGAAAATTCTTTTCAGGTTATGTACAATTTTTTATCACTTTCATTATTTCATTTGGTATGATAGTAAATAAAATTATAGGGTAAATCCACGTTAGATGCACCACCGAGTTAGTTACCCTATTTACTGTGTTTCAGCTATTAAACGTGTGGCGGAGCAACATAGTGCAGTTCTGCTACTCTCGATTATTATATAAAAGCGTAGTAGACGAAGTTACAGCGATTTATTTCCTCGAATAAAAGTTATATTCATCAAAGTAAGGTGAGTTTGACTTTTGTTGTGTGCTCTTGTGAGATAGAGATAAGTAAAACTCGAAATATGATGTACTTAAAATAAAGATTTTCCATCAAATATTTAGTGAACATTGTTGAAACAGATATCAAATTATGTGTTAGTGTAGATTACAGCCTTATCTTTTGCTACTTCCAGTGTTACTGGATACGGCATCTATCCCGGGTTAAGAAGATACTTGCCCCAACTTGCATTCGGGGTTATTATAAAATAACTTTTATAGGTGAGGATATTTTTTTTATCTTGAAGCTTGTGGATAAAAGAAAAAAATCTGTTTTTTTTTTTTTTTTTTTTTTTTTTTTCGTTTGGTTGATCAAGTCACTTCCGGAGGATAGTTCCATAACAAGTCAGGGGGAAGTATTAGTAGTGATAAATTCTCTATTTAAGCAATTCATTTGTTTAACTTCAGAAAGTTGGTTCAAAAAATTGAAATTCAATCACATTTTTAAGGGAAAAACATTTAGTACGTGTTATCTATTTATAACTGAGCTCAGAGAATTTTAATTCGCATATTCCGAACGTTTTCCCTCTTTATACCAGAAGCACTAAATAGAAATGTGAATACAAAATAGAAATCTAAAGTTCCTTAAGTATATCATTATCACAGGAAATTTCAGAAGGATTAATTTAAGGGCATCATATTATATATATATAATCCCCATGCTTATTCATTTATTTAAATAATATTCTTCTATTGTTTGCAATTTTTCTGCACCCCCCCCCCTCCTTAATGTAAATTACATAAGTTTAATCTTTCATAGAATATAAAAATATTTCGAAATTATGAAACATAAAAATATAACTTATATAATTTGAGAATTTTACATTTGTTTTTCGAATTCAATTTTAGAGTTGGTACATCGAGTATAACAAGGAAGGGGATAATCTCTCTCTTAATTTAGATTAAACAAGTTTAGTCTTCGTGAGAATTATCCGATTGGCTTCAAATTGTGTATATAGGCTTATTGAAGTTTATTCGCATCGATTCCGTAATTACTTTTTAGAGTTTGTACATCGAATATAAGAAGGGTGGGAGGTTACCCTCCTTAGTTTAGATTCATCCCTAATTTCTGTTAGCTGTCTCACAGACCGCACCTTTTTTTCCTAATTTCGTGGCCTAACTTGTAATTTCTAGTTTAACACAGATACTAGTACAATTTTGTTTTGTTTAGAGATCTAGTACCACCGTTAGAGACTTTTGAAAAGGTAAAATTTAATTATGACAGTCTTGTACAAGAGGTTTAGTACAAAATCTGTATCATTTGAATTAATCATGCCTTTTATTCATCTTTCGATGGAGCAGCCTGACGGACAGCTCGCAGTAGCTATGAGACAATTTCTGCCACAACAGCTAAGGATTAAGAGGCTACTTCAGTCAAGGGAAAAGACCCATTCGCTAATGCTAATCCTATGGAAGACATTTATAAAGATATCTTGGTTTCATTTCAATATTTTTAAATGTTTTTTTTTTTGCATTGGATAGCTGAGATCTATCTGTACAAAGGCCGTTTTTTACTTTTTCGATGTTGTTTACAGATATTTTTAATAAGGACACTTTCATTTTCGGAACCGGTTTCAAAACTAAAAGCGTCCTCATAAAAAAAAAAAAAAAATTCTGCAATCGACATCGAAAAAGTAAAAAACGGCCTTTGTACAGATCGATCTCAGCTATCCCATGCAAAAAAAAATCATTTAAAAATATTGAAATGCATCCGAGATATTTTAACAAATTTCTTCCATAGGATTAGCATTAACGAACGGGTCTTTTCACTTGACTGAAGTAGCCTCTTAAACAAGTTTAGCCTTCGTTAGAATTACCCGGTTGGCTTCAAATTTTGTTTACCGGCTTATTGGGGAAAAAACAGTGTGTTGATTGCTTGCAATGATTACATGAGACGTGCACAATAAATAATATCCGTTGCAATATTTCCGGGAAAAAAGAAAAAGTCGAAAAGTGCAAGTAAAAAATATAAAGTTTCTGTTCAAAATTTTAATACAATTTAAAAAAAAAAATCCTAAATTTGATGAATTTTTTTTTTTATTTATAAATGTTAATTACTCGTGCTTTCTATTCTTTTACGAATGGGGCATCTATCCCGATAAAGTGAGGTGTCTAAACCTGAGGTCCGGATTAAATGACCAAAATCATTGATTACTTTTTTTATATACATATAAATCTTATTTTATCCGATATTTACATTACAGAAGTATTTTTTATTGTGTTTTGCATAAAATTTGGAGTAGATAGGTTACATGTGCACTGCAAAAATCAGTACCATAAAAAAGGAAAATTAAGGAGGTTTAAGGTGGGTAACTATACTTACCCTAAATCTTATTTTTGGATGCAATAACTTTCAAAGATGCATGAAACTTTCATTACTATATATTGCATTTCTATATTTCTGATTAATCTTTTACCGACTGATTTTTTTTTCATAATTCATCTTTTAATGCTTTCGTTTAGAAATAGCAATCATTAAAATGCAGAGAAAATACTTTTAAGTGTGATTTTCATGGGGTTTGCATTACAGTAGCATTTTTTATTGTGTTCTACCTAGAATTTGGAGTAGATAGGTTACATGTGTACTGCAAAAATCAGTACTATAAAAAGGAAAAATTAGGGTGGTTTAAAAGGGGGGGGGGGCAATTATATCGAACTTACCCTAAATCTTATTTTTGGATGCAATAACTTTCAAAGCTGCATAAAACTTTCATTATTCTATTTTGCACATTTAAATTTCTCATTAATCTTCTGCCTACCGATTTTTTTTTCATAATTCATCTTTTAGTGTTTTAGTTTAGAAATAACAATCATTAAAATGAAGAGAAAGCTCTTTTAAGTGTGATTTGAATTGTGTTCCCAATAGGGACACCATGTGCATTGGTCACATCTAACATTCTCTACATTTGTCTACAGTAAACTGAAAAAAAAACAATTCTCTACATCTGATTCACAAATGGGATACAGTCGAACTTTGTTAAGCGGGATCGCGTTTTAAACGTGATTTACATATGTTGAAGAAACGTAGCTTATTTACAGATCTAATCGTCTAAATGAACTTTTAGAGCATTAATTTTTGTAACTACAGTCGAAAATTACATCTTTCACGCATATTTAGATTCAAATTTAATTATATTAAAGCTTAAACATTGTTCGTTTTTATAGGACCAACTGAAATAATTACCTGAAGAAAACATTAATTCAAGTATTACTTTTTTGTCGATTAATATCTTACAACCAAAAATAAAACAACAAATCATTTCCCTGCTTGTCTAGTTTATTTTAACACAAACTAAAAATATTAAATCCTTCACAGAACAACCCAGTTTTCGAAATCATATATAGTACTTATGATAACGAGTAACCTTATAATCAATCCCTAATTTTTATGTTATAAAAAAAATATGTTTGTTAATATTTCTTTTAAAAAATATAGTTAGCATGGCAACAAGTAAATAAAACATAAAAGAAATAACACAACATCAGTAAAGCAAATACTGTGTTAGGTGTTGTTTTATGACGGCCAATTATCAACACGAGGGATATAGTCCCAAAGGGGGGTAGTGCCCTCCGTGGGGGGAGGTCTTTATAAGGGAACTTAACCGGTATTTACGCAAGGAAATCCAAGGTTTGAAGAAAACCACGGAAAACTCCGAACGATTAGGCCGACGGGCGCGATTGGGTTCGAACCCAGCACCTCCCGTCTACCAGTTTCGAGAGCAGAATGTAAAGCAAATACACTATTCGTCAATACTGATAGATATCTTAATAAAAAAGAATTCCTCCAAATTGGCAAAAATGGAGAAGAGAGAAGAAATTATCTTCTTTCTCTATGAAATCGCGTTTTAAGGGAGATCACGTAATAGCCGTTCGTATTAAACGTAATATTTTTGAATTGGACTTATGGGCGATGCTCAAGGAACCGAAAAAAACCGCATCTGGAGTCCGACTGTATTTATGAATAGAATTAAATAACGATCAAAGTAGAAAGGCATTTTTTAAAGATTTAAAATCAAGAACATACTTGACTTTAAAATTAGTAATTTACATAAAAGTAATTTTGGGGCAAAAAATCGTAAAATTACATTTAAACTTAAATTCTTCAAAGTACTGGAAAATAATAGAGTTAAAATTCTACTGTCTCTTTTGCATTGACGAAGGTGTCATTTCCTTGTAAATTCTATAGTTAAAATCAAAAACCCTAGCAGCTGGCACCCATGATTTATTTAAAGTTATCTAAAATGCAAAACTTTAAGAGTACTGTACCTAACTAAACTATTAAAAAAAACAATATCCAATTAGAAAATGAATAGACAGAATGGAAGAAAAAATTTCAGGCATAACACTACCGAAACCGATCTGCAATCTTTTAATTATTCTAAAAGTTACCTTTATGTACTAAAATTCAATGGCAGTTATGATCTTTTCACATTCTCCTCAGCTTTCGCAGTGTAGAAGGACATTTTGAATAGAAACTATGTAAAAATAAAAAGTTTTAATTTGCATAATTTTTAAACGTGTTAAATTTATTTACTTTTAACAAAGTCATATGCATTATATGAGAACGTGAGTTTCAAAACTCGCCTTATCCAGAAAATTAAATTTGGGGAAATCGCGAAAAACCTCTGGGCTGCGTCCATTGGTTTTTATTGTAAACCAAGATTTTACAATGCCAGAAATACACAATAAAACTAGTTTTTTTGCAGATAGTTGCGTTTTTTCGATGCAGAATCACCAATAGAATAGATTGATAGAGAAAACTCAATTTTTTAAATTTCGGGTAAGGCGAGTTTTGAAACTCTCGTCCTCATATATATTAAAGTACTAAGGTAAAATTTCAATTCAGTGCGAAATGGGCATAAATGCGCATGCGTAAATTTAAATCTAAAACCTCTGCACTTTTGCAAAAAGTCTAAGGACGAATTCCCATTAGCCCAGTGGTCTGAGACACCAGTTTAAAGCAGAGAATCTCTCTAGAGAACAAGAGTACCATCCTCATGCCCGGCAAAATGATGCTTTCTGTAATATTTTTGGCGATAATTCATTTCAATAAAACCATACTTTATTTTAGCAGAAGAAGTTATACGATTTGTAAATTTTTATTACATTTTTTCAAATGTATTGAATGTATGTATTAAAATTGAACAATATTTTTTAAAAATTCGAATTTTATTTTAAAAATTTCAATATTTTTCATATAATTATCGATTAAATAAATTGAACTCAGTTACAATTTCTGCTATATTTTTTTACCATTATCAAGAATGTATGATTGTGGGTGTGTACACAGAAAAGTTTGTCATTCCTTTCCGTACAAAAAAAAAAAAAAAAAAAAAAAAAAAAGAAAGAAAGAAAGAAAACAGAAAGAAAGAAAAATATTCATATAAGAATTTTAAAAGAACTTACCTTGATATCAATTGTTTGATAATTAAATAATCTATGAAAATGTGAAATAAAATTCAAGTAATTAAAAAATATATACTATAAATTGTTAATTGCTAGCATCAAGTTTTAACCCTTTACTGCACCACGTGCCATATCTGATACATAACTAAAAACATGATAAATTTCATGTTCCATGAATTTGGCCAATATGATCTCTGTCCCTAATCAGGAACAATCCAAAGAATGGAATAGCACTTATTTTGTTCATGTCAGATGGCTGCACTAGACAAAAAACTAGAATTTGTTCTTCGGAAACAAAAGAAAGTTCGATCAAGCTATTAAGGTAAGCTTTACTTTCATTATTTTTACTGAATATTTAAAAATATTAATATAAAAAAAGTTGCAGAGCGTTAAGCAGATAAGATTAATTAATTTAAGCTAATCTGGTTGCAAAATATAGCAATACAGTATTTTAAAACCCTAATTGTGTAGATATAGCATACACCATAATATATCAAATTTTAGCTGAAAATTTGAATTTTTTTTTTTTTTTTTTACTATTTTTCCCATTATTAGACCGATATATCGATTTCAAATAATTTTTTTCGTAAAAATAGTAAAATTCGTGCAATAAAGGGTTAAGTTTAGGGTTGTAGAATAAGACTGATAAAAATAAAGTTAATGAGAACTTTTAACGGTCGTGTAGTTATAAAATTATAAAGTACCAAATATTGTTATTTTTTAAAGAAAAGTGTGACTGTAGTAAGTAAAAATAAATGCTGTACCCAATATTTTTAGTTAAACTTCTGATAAAAAGCAAACAAATTGGTTATAAATTGCAAACTTAAAATTCTTTCACTTCATTGAGTAGGTTAGACTAACAGCACCATATGTCGTCTTAAATCTATAGGATTCACTTACGCAATGTGTCAATTCATCAAAATTTCAATACTTAATTAATTTACTAGAAATTACAGTAGAACCTCTTTTATGCGAAACTCTTTTAACCAAAACTCTCGATTAACCGAAATCCATTTTTAAAGCTTGTTTTTTTTTATTATCACATTCCTTGTGTGCAAAACCCATTTCTGAAGCTCTTTTTTACTATCACATTTATCAAAGCGAAGAAGAGGATAACGATGTGGCCGAAGAAAACGAACAAATTAGCAATTCTGAAGCTTTTGAAAGGTTTACAAAACGTTTGGCATGGCTGGAGCAGCAGAAAGACTGATACTGGTGAACTAATAGTACAAAAAAAAAAAAAAAAAAAAAAATCGGGATAGAACTGCAAAGCAAAGGCAATCGAAACTGCGACAACAAAACTTTTTTTCGAACCCTTGTGAAATATGTTAAAATGTAATATGTATATTTAATGAAATACCTTAATTTCAAAAAAAAAATTCAGTTAATTTATTCTTGTTTCTATTTTTCTATTGCTTTATTTTTATTAAGCACTTTTTACCATAATAAGAAATAGCGCATATATTTGTCCTTAATTTTAAAATTGAAGCATTCTCGATTTTCCGAAAGATGTTCGGTCCCAATTACTTCGGATAATCGAGGTTCTTAATTAAAAATTCGAGCAATTTTCTAATGAAACGTTCAAGTTGTTTAGCATCAAATCTTGACGGGTGCTAATCTAGTTTGTATTTGAAAGTGTAAATTATCTTTATGAAATTTTGCCCACAGTTCGCTTATTAATATTAACGTTAATATTATTGTGATTATGATTATTATTATTTTCAGGAAAAATGCAGAGACATGTTGAAACCATGGATAGGATCTACAGTTATTATCACAATCACTGATATAGCAGCAACTGTATATTTTATTTTTGGGGCAATAGTAAGTAAAATTCATTTTTCTTCCTTTTTTTCCCCCAAAATAACTATTTCTCAAAATAATTATTGTTTCTTCTTGTTATATATTACTAATTAAATATGAAATTATCTGGTCAATATCCAGTAAAATCCCGCTTATCTGAACTCCAATCGTCCTGATTGCCAAATATCTGAATTGATATTGGTCAATAAATACTGATTCAGGGGAAAAAAGAACTTATTAAAAAGCGAATTGTAGATACGGACACGGATTGGTTTAATTATATTAGTGAAAGTCCCTTACTCATGAAAAGAATATCTACACTAATGGAATTTATAGAGAAAATGACGTCGTTTTTAGAAATAATTATCTGCACTTCTCAGATACACCTTCAGACTACAATCTTTGATCTGTGTCCATTGTAAATAATGTTTATTTTATTTTTTATACGTTTCATTCCTTCTTTTTATTGTGTATTCTTGATATATATTTTTTCTGTTCTACACTGTAAAAAAAAAGACAGATGTTTCTTAATTTACGAAAATGCACTATAATCACGAATGAAAATATACAGTAACCTCTTCCGAGTCACCCAAATTTCAGAAAAGCGTTCCTTTATCTTTAGAAACCTCACAAAAGAGTTTATCTTTGAAAATTTTATAGAAATAAAATTTTATTAGCTACCCGTAGTTTTCGAAAACGTTTCCAACGAGCTTTTACTATGCATTAATCAGTTCTCTCTACTCAGAAAACCGGTTTTCCGGATGCTATGAGGTCTCAAGTAAATATTTTCATGTTCATCAAAGATATTTAACTGAAAAACATATAGAATTAACAGAATTAACATTTTACTGTTACAGTTGCATGCACAATTTCAGTTACGCAGCTGAAAATATTTAGTTGAAGTCTGATAGCATCCGAAAAAATGATTTTCCGAGTAGAGAGAACTGATTAATACATTGTAAAAGCTACTCGAAAACGTTTCCGAAAATGACGGGCAGCTAATAAAAATTCATTTTTATAAATTCTTCTTTAAATTTCGAAAATAAATTGTTTTCTTAGGTTTCTAAAGATAAAGGAAGGCTTTTCGGAATATTGGGTGACTTGGAAGCGGTTATCGAATATTTTCGTTCGTGATTATATCAGGTTGTAACGAAAGTTTCCCGCCACAGCTAATATCGCCTGCGCAAACCGTTCGAGTGGACGCGTTTGCTTATATTTTGTCAAACGATTTTTGGCATTTGAAAGAAAGAGACTTCCTTTATAACACTGCATTGTAAAATTTGTAAAAAAAAAAATATCGTTATGATTAAGTATAGGGTGTCTGAAATGGCCAAAATCACGCTACCAGATTAGAACCATCATTTACTTCCAGTTCTGTTGCAAAAACTCAGCTTCAGAATGTCACCGAATCATGTGTACGTCCTTTAGGTACAACTGTTGTATCATATGACACTGTGAAGATTTGGTACCGAAAGTTCAAAAACAAGGACTATAACATTCAAGAAGCAGAGCGCTCTGGCCGGCCTACTTATGTTGATGAGGCCCGCCTGCGAGATCTTGTGGAAGAAGATCAGTATTCAACCACTCGAGAGCTAGCTAAGAAATTATACGTTAGTGCCATGTCCATTAGTCGCGCTATACATCGCATAAGCTTGAGGTGCAAGTTCAATCGCTGGGCGCCGCATGAGCTGAGTCAAGCAGATACGGACAGACGGGTTCAGGCCTGCATTAATATGCTCGAATATCAACGCAAGGACAAAATTCTGGACCGAATCGTCACTTGTGGCGAAAAGTGGATTTACTTCAACAACACAAGCCGAAAAGTGGGTTGGTCTGCGCCCGATGAGCCCGTGAGCAACGTCACAAAGCGCAATTTGACTAACAAAAAAATAATGCTTTGTATCTGGTGGGATAGCCATGGTATTATCCTCAAAGAGTATCTGGGAAAAGGTAAATCCATGGACAATAAGATGTACGGTGAGATGCTAGTCCGTGTTAAAGCTGCTCTCAAGGCAAAATGCCAGTTCAGGCGAAAGAAGGCAATGTCTCATCAAGGTAATGCTAGACCACATGTGTCTGCATTCACCGGCTGGACTTTGTATGGACTCGAATGGGATGTTTTGCCACACCCACCATATAGCCCGAGATCGCTCCTTCGGACTTCAACCTTTTTTCACACCTGGAGCTATATCTTGTCGGTGCTATCTTTAATTCTGCACAGGTCGTCCGAAATAAGGTTGATCTGCTTTTAGACTCGCAGCCTCCAAGCTTCTGGACAGAAAACTTTGAAAAACTACAAAAATATTGGCAGAAAGTCATAGATTTGGGTGGTGATTACTACCCGCACTAAAAGTACTGCTTTCTTGTTTTGTTTCTAACTTTATAATGAAATTTTTTTGGCGGAAAACTTTCGTTACAACCTGATAGTACATTTTCGTAGTTTAAGAAACATCTGTCTTTTTCTACAGTGTGGTGTTTATATTATGCATAAGTTTTGTTTTGTTCCGTAGTATATATTATGATTGGGCGAGTCTTGAACCACAGATAGCTACCAATGAGAATATTACAGGATTTTTCTCTAAAATAATGCCAACTGGCTGTGAAACTGCAACAATAAAGTATTTTAAGCACAAAAAAGTATAAAATATAATATAAATGAGAAATAAAGAGTGTAATTTTGTAGTAAGTGCAATAGAATGACCATTTTCAAGAGAAATTATTCTAGTCTGTATTAGAATATTAAAATTTTGTAGATATTAAAAAACATTCTACGAACACAGTAGATGAAGATATACAGTAAAGTCTGTTAAAACGGAACATGTATCTATTTCTTTAAAGTCAATTAAGATCGAGATACAAACTCAATTAATCATTTCTATTGCAATTACTATGATTTGAAGAATAAAATCTTTAAATAACAGGAATTTCATTAGAAGCGGACAAAAAATAAAAAAATTAGATTAATTGCCAAAAATGAGAAACTTTATTAACCAAAATTAAGTCAAACACATTTTAGATCTAGTAAACATTTTTTTAATGCCTTTTTTTTTCTTTTAATATGTGACACAGTTTTCACCAACGAACGATTGGATGTCCGAAACGATAATAGTTATATCATTTCCAAGACTATTTATTGTTTTCATTAGCAGTTATTTTATTGATATGTGACTTTAAAGCCAGATGATATATCTCGCTGTTAAAATAACTTGAACTTTTTCTAATTTATGTAGATAAGGATAATACAAATGACATCAGTCTTGTCTTTTGCATCACGTGCTTCAATCAATTGCAGGCTTTTTTAACCAAAACTATTCTACTGAATTCTGTTGTCGAAGATTGTTTAAGTTGACTGAATCTAGGAAAGTAAAGAAATAAACAAACTTGAGTTAAAAGAATGTCATTGAATATTAAAGAATGCAAAAACATAGATATTGCACAAACGGAATAATAAAAATTACAAAACTTTATTATGAGAGAGAAGGAGATGCTGTATGCTGTACACTTTGCGTCAAATAAGAATATAAAAAATGCATGGCGATCATTTTCACGATTATTTCTTATAAGTGCAGTTTTAATAAATGATCTTTCACTGTTGGAATTTTTCTTTTTTATTGCTTTCAGTAAAATAACAAAAATAGTTTACTTAAAACATAATAATACTGTTGCTGTGAACAAAACGCAAATTACACATCTCACGACTGGGGAACTGTATGCTAAACTTTCATTTGCACACAAAAAGAAACTAATTTTTACATAAAAAACTGCATTTTTTGCAGAAAAACTGTTTTGAAGAAAATACAGTTTTTTCTGTAAAAAATATGGATTTTGTAATTTTTATAGAAAAACCCCTCTTTTTATGAAAACAGTTTATTTTTGTAAAAAATATGAGTTTTGTAATTTTTACAGAAAAAATCCATACCTTTTTTAGAGATTAAAGGAAAAACAGTTTTATTATTTTTTTCTCCTATTTTTTTCTCCCAAAAAATACAAACTGTAATCACACTATGATTTTTTTTACTGTTTATCTTAGAAGTCTGCACGGGCCGAAATTTCCAGGCCCGGGCCCGGCCCAACTCATAGAAAAAAAATCAGCCCGGCCCGATACAAAAATTTAAATTTTGGCCCGAGCCCGGTCCGGCCCGTAAGAAAAAAATATTGCCCCGGCCCGGTAAAAAAGTTGAAAGTTCGGCCCAAGCCCGGCCCGGAAAAAAGTTAAAATCTCGGCCCGAGTGAATTCCTACAAAACATTGATTTTTACGTCAATTTGGTTAAATATTTGTCTCGTACGAGGAGTTGTGACCAAAAGTATTTATCTTAACCTTTTTTTGCATGTCTGTAATCTATAGAATGCCGCAGGTTGCGATATTTATTATTTTTTTTAACGAATCTCTATTTCTTGTATGTTTCAGTTATCATTAATATGTCATTAATTCACTATCCTGTTTTAGACATCATTAATATTGTTATTCCGTATTCCATGTATTGAAGTGTTCAAAATCTGAAAAATGCTATACAATAAAATCTTCCAAGACGGAATTGCATAGAAAAGAAAAAAAGCGTTATAGACAAGTTCCCTTCTTAGCAAGGGTAAATGTATTATATGATACATTCTTTTCTTATATATAAATATATTAATTTTGCATAGATCAATACGTTTTTCAGTTTAAAACAGGATTCCGTCCTTCGCAGGTTCTTTTTCAAACATTTTACTACATTTTAATTTAGCTATATTTTAATAAGCGTAGAAATCTACTATTCTTTAAAAAGAATAAATTTTAATGTTTAAGTGTAGAATAATGACAATTTAAAAATATATACAGTTTTTGTAAAAAAAAAAAATTGGGGCCATGCCTAATTTAACTGACCTTTGAACGGGTCAGGCCACACCGAGACAATGATTTTCATACGGGCTGGGTCAAAAATTAAGACTAGGACTAAAATGGGTCTAGGACTACAAATTTTGGGACGTGAAGACTAGGAATGAAACCATTCCCGGCTCTGTACAGAAAAAATTAGTTAGGCCCGGACCGGCCCGATCCTTCAGGAAAAAAGCAAGGCCCGATCCTTCAGGAAAAAAGCAAAGCCCGAACCCGGCCTGGCCCGTAAACAGTAGTCACTAGGCCCGGCCCAAGCCTTTAGAAAAAAGTATGGCCCGGGTCCGAGTGCCGTGAATGAAAATAGGCCCGAGCCCGCGGGCCCGGCTCGGGCCGGCCCGTGCAGATCTCTAGTTTGTCTATTAATATTGTTTTAAAACCCACCAATAAAGAAGAACAAATGGGAATGTGAAGATTTTTTATTCTTACAGAGCAGGAGGGGGCGGGACAGACTTATTATTTAAGAGAAAAATGTGAATAAAATTCTGAAATTTGGAACAAAAATCACAATTTGGAAATTTGGAAATCTTTTATTTTTCAATTGAAGGGGAGGGCGATGGAGGGTGAGCTAGCATCAAGGTTTTTTGTTTCATTGGTATCCGATATGATTCGTAACTTATCTATCAATCACTTCTTCACTTTTACAGTTTTAAAAAATCTCGATTAGAATAGTTGATTTAAGAATGAATGAAGATTATTCAAAACGTTTTAGAGGTATAAATTTGTAAAAAATAATTTTTAACACTTGAAAATACCAATAACCACTGAGCTATGTGAAATAAAAATCTATTCAAAAGAAACAAAATACATACATATTTATTAAATTTCTGTGACGAAAGTATTACCATCAGTTATGAAAGATTCTTATGAGAGCGGTGTATATGTGAATAATAAAGTTTTAGCCCCCGAATTATATTTCTTTCTCCCAGCTATTAAAGTGCCTTCTCCAAAAAATAACTTTCCGTTGTATAAGCCAGCCGTAAAACAAATCAGATGAATCATTGTACTGTTAAATATTCTACTGCTTTTTTTTTTTAATTTCTAAGCACCGCACATTTTCAATTTTTATACCGTCGTATTGGGAAAAAAAATATTTTAAATGCAATTTTTTTTAACTGTATCTCCATTTATTTTTGAGATATTAATTTTTTTTGCAGTTTTTAGAACCTTTTGTTTTTTATTGGCAACTCAAGTACTTCATTTCTGTAGAAAGTAAAGGAAAAATAGTTGGAAAATAGTATTTATATCTTTTTGTTGCCATTTTCCCATAACAATTGAAAAAGAAATTGTAATTAAAATACGTGCTATTTAAAAAAATAAATAAATAAAATAAATAATAAAAAAAACCCATAAATGAGTGATTTCTGATAAAACACGGAGCTATTGCAAACTATATTTAATTTTAAATATTAACGTTACAAGCAAATGAAAACATATGAATCATTAGATAGCCGATTTTTTTTTGTCGAGTTTCTTGAATGACGATATCTCTTATTGTGTATTATTTAGCGTTAGTGACGTCAAATGCATACTTTACTGTAGATATTGTTCAAGACTAGATCATAAATGAGGAATTCTTCCTCCGGATGCAAATGACGTCATTTTATATAAAATAAAAGCGTGTGTTTTAAGTGTTAAAACTGAAATATGTTTTGTACTGTCTATATTTACATACACATATATTTTTTCTCATCGGGGGAAGACACTAAATTTTGAAAAACTAGTAATTATCATTTTTTTCAATCCGCGACTAATAATAAGTACTTCTTGTCGAGATTTCCAGAGCAAGATATATATATATTATATATATTTCTTTACCGCAGATCACGTATGTACCGTGGAAAATACCAAACTTCTATTAGCATTTTATATTGAAATTTCCCGCAAAATGTAATTACTTAATGGGGCACAGGACCTTTAATCTTTCAAAAAATCCGTTTTCAGATTTTTATTCATTCTTAATTTTATGATTTTTTCAAAGACTTTAATGGTAAGTACTAAACAACAGTTTTAGCATTTTGTCAAAGTAACATGATTTTTGTATTTTTAGCGATTTTTCGATTCGATTTATGGACGCGAATGCACAGAGATCCTTCGTCGGGATCAGCGAATTATTTGAATTTCTTTTACCTGGAAAGCCCTCATGGTTAACACGTGCAAAATCGCATTATATTGCTAGGCCTTTATATTTGTTTTTGCCAATGCATGTAAGATAAATTTTAATATCTTTATTTATTGAGAAAACGTTTTGGTACAACTCAACAGTTTTGAATTTTTCCCTCTTTATAACTAAACTACATGCTTTACTCAAAAAATAAAAAGGTAAATTATAAATTATCATAGAAATAATTCTCATATTACTAAATAAATAAATAAAAATAATTCTTATGTAATTGCGATCCTAGTATTTGGAATGTGTTTCACTGATCTCTGAATTAGTCTCTTGATTTAAAGAATGCATTTGCCTTTTAACGCTTTAAATCTCAAATGTAATGTTCAATAAAATTAAAAAAAAAATCCATAAGGCCATTAACAAAAGTAATGCAAATATAAATTTTCTTAGAATTTTTTGAATTACACTCGTTCTAGATATAGCGTGGTAGAATAATTGTATCAAATGGTGATTGAGCTTATTATTCATCATAGTAGGATGATTTTTATTTATATGTGATGAAATTGACAAATATGTACTGCCTTACTAAAAATAATATGATGAAAAGAAATAATACATAAAACAATTTAGATTTTCAGATTTTTTGCAGTATTATACTGATATCTTTATGCTGTCCTTAAGAAAGTATTTATCTCTTAATAGCTTTAAAAAGGGCAGAAGAGAAAGTCTTTTATCTTTTAACATTGGCAGGTTTTTAATGCATTGTCAATGATTTGATTACGAGCCGGGGTTGGTGATTATTTTTATATTCAATTGTTCCACAATTTACGAAAAATTTTCTTTGTGGTAAATTTCTCTTGATAATATCCTAGTATAAGTGTTTGGCTGAGGTAAATCATTTGATTACAAGCCAGGGCTGGTGACTATTTTTATATTCAATCGTTCTACAATTTACAAAAATTTTTCTCTGTGGTAAATTTCTTTTGATAATATCCTAGTATAAGTGTTTGGCTGAGGTTATTTTCTCAAAAAGTAATCTACTGGGATGTACATGTCTCGAGCCGTAGTCAAAGAGTTAAATGTATCTAAAATATCTTTTATAAATTTTAAAATGAAAAAGGAAAACAACTTACCGCAGTTTTATGTCTCCAGCAGCAACATAATCGATAAGACACTTTACAGAAGCCTCTCTTCTTTTCATAAAACCATTCATTTAACGAGCGTTTTTTAGTCTTCCGTGGTTCTAATTCCACAAATTGTAGTTCGTCGCTCTTGCAGCTACTGTCTAATTTCGCCGTTTCCAATTTCTCCAATCTTGTTTCACTTTCTGCCTTCACTGAGTCTTTCTCAACAGTGTAATGCTCGGGTTTATCGGCAGTCTTGAGTAATGTTTGAATGGATTTCAAAGATACGTTCTTTTGGATGGATCGACGAACGTAAAAATTTAAAAGGAATTCTACGTCATCTTGATCACCTAAAAAAAAACATAATTTAAAAATTATTGTTTTGGATAAAATTTTGTCAAGTTGGTCAAAAAAGAAAAGAGCTAGAGAAAGAGATATTGCCCATTTTTAAATAACCAAATGACCGCAGAGAAACAAAAGATACCATTTGAGTAACCACAATGCATGAATAAAAAAACCTTTTAGTTTGACCTCCGTACAAGACATTGTATACTGATGGTTGTCCCAACGCAGTTATAAAAGAAAAAGAAATCTGCTGATCTGTTGATCTGTTGATCTTGATTCATCTTAACACGTCATTCCTAAATTAGTGAAATAAATGCAACGAAATAAGAATAAGTATTAAGTTAGGGAGAAACTTGAGCTGAATGAGGCATCAATTTGCAATAATACATGTCAAAAACCTGCTTTCTATACTAATAAAGAAAATTTTGCTCTGTCTGTATTTGTGTGTGGGCGATGAGTATAGGAAAGTCCACTGCGCGTAGAAGTCTGAAAATTTGGATGAGGGTAGTCGAAGGCAGGTCCTGATGCACCAAAGGCTCAGATGTTTAATATTTTTATAATTAGCCAAGATATTAATTAGAAACTTATCAAAAAACTATTTTCTTTTCTTGAAAAATCGGCAGACGCGTGTGCACATACCCAGAAACTCATCTTCCAGAGGAAAGATAGGAAGAACCAAATTCTGGCCTTTTTTGGTCTTTTGTTTTAATATCTATCGCCCAAAAAATAGATGACGAATTCTTAAAGTTTGTACTTTTACATCTTAAACGCTGCAATCAGTTCAAAAAAATATTTTTGTTAACACTTTGGAAAATTTTTTTCAAAAAGTGCCGTTGTCGCGTTTGGCGTTGTCCCTCTTACGAAAACGCTCCGCCAGGATGCAATTTTAGAGGTACCAACAAACAAAAAGTATGTTTTTAATGCTGAGACCACCTTCTTTTCGACGATGCAGTCGGTTTTTAAAAATACTAATTTTAATCCTTTCAAAAACATTGGCGACCGCCGGTCACTTCCCAACCACATGGAGACGATTTTTTTTCTATGCTAAAAGTAACTAACCGTCCATATTTTTACACAATCTTTTTAGATCATCTCGGCAGAAATTGTCTACAAAAATTTCGAAGCGTTCGAACAAGTGAAAGTATTAAAAAAATAAAATTTGAGAAATTTCAATGAAAACGCCAAAACGCAGTCTGTTTCGGCGCAGCTTTGCTCAGCTTCGGCTCGTGTTTTCACGACTAAATGTGTACATTTTTTTCACGAAATTTTAAAGAGAGCTTGGATACAGTTATATTTATAACTGATTAAAATTTCAGAGAATTCCGAAGATGAGAACTAGTTTTCTTGTTGTTGTTTTGTTAGAAAACCCGACGGGGGGGGAGCGAGAATAAAACATATTTCTTTACAAATAATAACTATATAACAATACTTTTTCAAAAAACTTTTGCACGAGCTGGAAAACCGTTTTATTTATAACCGATATGCATTTCAAACAGTTCGGAGAACAAGAATTATTTTATGACTATTATTATATAACTATGAAATGATCCTACGTGTAAAAAAAAGAAAATATCTTCTTGCGAGCGCTTTTACCACTAAATTCTAATATATTTTGCGAATTGTTCATTTAAAAATATAAATTGATACGAAATCGGGTTAAAGATATAAAATCATACAAACTTGATTTTATTTAAGATTATTATCACTGACCCGAGGGGGGGGGGGGGGGAGGAGGGATAAGCTAGATTAAAAAAGAGAAATAGTTTGAACCAGAAATGCTATTTAATATTTTTAATCAACCAGATATCAAATTATTGCCAAATAGTAGAAAGGCACATTCAAGTACATAAATTTTCGATTATATATATATATTTTACTTTTTTGAGAAATCTGGAGTTTGTCAAGTATATTGTTGACTGGAAAAGTTATACTATAAGTGTGAAAATATTCATTCATATTTTCTGTGAGATATTTTTCATGACTTTTTTTTTTCTTTTTTGTAATATTAAATATACAAAACATAGTTATTTGATTATTTGACTTTTATCCAATATCAAAATTGCTATTCAAATGAAGATAATAAATGTGAAATAATTATTTTAAAAAAAGAGTTGGAAATCCAAAACAAAAATATCAGTACAAATATTTTAACTAAAATTTAATTTTTAAAAAGTCTATTTTACGTATACAAAACTACATCTTTTTCGTACTAGTATTTTTTGATTAATGCTGAAAAAAATATGCATTATAATTTGAAGTTTAAGTTTTTAAGAACGTTTAATTTCATAAAAAAGTGTAAAAAAAATTAATTATTCAAGTTTTCGTTTGAGTATTTAAGTGTTTTATTTAACCATTTCGGGTCTGGCATACTATTAATAGTACATGCCTTTTTATCGAGTATTATTTTGTCTTAACAATTACTTTTGTTACTATCTACGTATAGTATCGGTAGTACTACGTAAGGAATGGTATGCATTTCTTATTAAGACTTCATTTATGTTTTGGCATTTAGTAGTAATAATAATAATAATAATAATAATAATAATAATAAAAGTTTTCTGAATTCTCTTTGCATTGTTGGCGATTCTTTAATTTTAAACATGTACTTCACTCTTTAAATTTAAAATACCGGTTACTTTTTTGAACGAATCATGTGTGATAAAACCCAAAAAATATTAGAAAGTTGTAATATCCGTTAAATCCTGTAGTAATACGATATTCTCCAAAAGTTACCAAAAACCCTTTCTTAGCCTATTATCACATTAATCTGAATTAAATAGTACACAAAATAAGTACATATACGTTAGATTTCAGACAATGACATATTCGTGAAACTTCAAGGAAATCTATTTCGATAGTTACTATTAACATTATTAAAGTAAAAGTAATTTATCTCTCAAAATTGAAAAAAAAAAAATCGGACCCGAAAGGATTAAGGATTTTTTTTGTGTGTGTGTGTGCGTGTGTAACAGAAATGCTTTCTACTAAAACTGTTAATCATTTTTGCAATATTTGTGAATGTTTTAATAACGGATTGCAATCTCGAGAGCGCCCCGAAAATTAGCGCATTCCTTTATGCTTAATACCTCTGTAAATCATCCAATTTTGTTCATGAAAAATTGTGCGTGTGCTAATTTAAAGTTCCAGAACGGTATTCTGGTGTCAAAACTAGGTGTTAGTTCTGTTAAATGTTAAGTAATGTTAAGTTTGTTCGTCTCAGTGTTCTCGCTGGCTTTCGACCAACATTAGAGATTTGGGGAATAAGAAATAAAAAACAGTAGCCAAATGAACAAAAATCTTAGCAAAATAGATTTGGCTTAACCCTTAATTCTCGCTCCCGTCATATTCTCGGGCTGTGTCTTTTACTCAAATTGTTTGATTCCCACCAGTTTTATAAAATAGTGAAGTTGGCTATATTTTAGTATCGTTTTTCCTGTCATTAAATACGCTGAATATTTCTTTATCATAAAAGTGGTGCCAATAAGCAATTTGAATTTTTCAACAGTAATTTAATTCAAGCGTTAAGGGGTAAAACACTGAAAATCTACTTTATAAATCATTTTATAATCCTTTATTGTATCCCTTTTTTCAATACGTTCTAAAATAACCTAAGTTTTTGTAATTTATTATACAATAGAAATTCGAGCATCCGCTACAGAAACTATTAAAAATAAGTACATTCTAAATGTCCCCATAAATGTGTAAATGTTTCAAACATTCTTTTAGCTGTCTAAATAGGAATTAAATACAGCAATCTTTGATTTACCGTTGTCAAAATATACACTAAAAGTATCTATGAGATTTCGACTCTTAACCGATTGAAAAAAAATTGACCAGACAATGATACTTTGCATACATTTTAATAAATAGTATGGTAAATGGCTAATTTCAACACCGCATTCCAGCAAAAATTTTCTCTATTTTGGCGCTTAATGCAAGAAAAATTGGATGTGTACAAATAATAAATTCTATCCCTTTAAACTTACCTATTGCATTGTCCACAGCATGAAAATTTCACACGCGTGTCATTTAGTTATTTATATATTATTTTAATGAAAACACAGTATTAACGGTTTCTTTGTGAATATGTCTATTACGAATCGGTATTTGAAAAAAAAGTGTTTTTAACTGGAGACAGTAGCAAACAAACTTTTTTTTCAACTGGAGGCAGCAGGATGCTGCATTAGAGTTTAAGAGCACATTTGAATTAGAAATTTCTTTAGAAAAATCGCCTTTATAGTACTTTTATGATAATTATGCTAAGAATATTACTCACATCTTACTATCCAGATATCATTCTTAATGTCTTTAAAATCTTTTTCTCCATTAAATATGTTATGCTGCAACAAATCCTTGGAAGTTGGACGTTTAAAAGGATTAATATTTATACAACCACGAATGAAATCCCTTATCTGACACAGAGTTTTCCTTTTCACTTCTGACTTCAGGAAGGTATTTTTAGCGAGAAATTCAAAGTGTTTTTTCTGTAAAATATAAACCAGAAATTAATAAATATTTATTTCCGATACATTGCAATGTGTTGTAACAGTTATTGTTTGCATAACAAAGTTCTCAACGTAATCAATCAAAACTTTGAACAGTAAAAGAAATAGATTGTACCTTTTTGCTATTTTCTCTGTTTACGGAAAATTCACTTGGCTTACAGACGAAATTTAACAGAAAAAAAAAATTCACAATATTTTAGAAGGGAATTTATATTTTTCCCAACAATTCATAGAGTTTAATTTATTTATTTTTTTTCCGGATCCAGGAAGAATACTTTTAAACGCAAATTGTCATTTTACACTGTGAGTCGAAGTATGATTATAAGATGTATTTATTTACTTGAGAATACACGTACTAGACTTTTTTGCTTGAGACAAATGCAAGCTTATACTCCCTTTCGCACAGGATATCTTATATATCTTAGACCGCCATTTTTGAGGCAGAATAGAATGCCTGTTAACATCGCAAAACTCATCTAAGAAAACTCAGTGAACGTCAATGTGTCTGAGATCTGAAAAAATGTAACATGTGAGCATGCGCATAAAATAAAAACGGCTGCAACAACCAATCAGTTAAAGCGAAGCTTTTTAGCCTATCGGAGCAAGGGGCAGTGGATGTATCTAGCCAAAGAAAGTTGAAACTCACTGAGAGAGTTTGTGGAACTCTTCGAGATGAAAACTGGATAGATACAACAAATGGCACGAAGAGAGCCAAGAGATTCCTTGTTCGAATCCTGGCTTGGACATTTTCATCCACTTGAAAATTTACAACTCATATGATTTATTTACCAATTGAATAATTGTGTTAAAAATTAATGTAATATAACTACGCATCCAGCATTTACTGGAGTTTCATAATCTGCGATTTATTCTGTTGAGCTGATTCAGATACCAGACCAGATGCTGTGATCTTGAAGGTTAGCTGGGAGAATTAAGTCCTCCAAATTCGTTCGGGATGGCTCAGTTGGCAGAGCATTTGCGACTTCAGCCAAACTATCCCTGGTTCGAATCCTGGCCAGGACATTTTTCACCCACTTGGAAATTTACAACTTATATGAAATAGACAAAAACATTTTCATGCTGAACTTGTTTAAGTAAGTTTAATTTAAATAAATACATAACTAAGGATTTGTCATACACTGTAAAAAAAAAAAATCCGACCAGTTTTCCTGTAGGAATCGGAAAAATAGTTGCCCTTATCGTACCGGAAAATTTTCCGACCCAGCTCGGAATAAAATCCGTAAAAAAAGGAAATAGTCAATAAAACAATATTTTACGGATTTTATTCCGAGCTGGGTCGGAAATTTTTCCGGTACGATAAGGGGAACTATTTTTCCGATTCCTACAGGAAAACTGGTCGTATTTTTTTTTACAGTGTATACATTATATGTATCTATAAAGAAATTTAATGATCGTTTTATACGGTTTAAAATGAAATTTATAAAACTAAAATTACTTCAAACTCAAAATGAAGTTCCGATTCTGAGCACTGCGAATTTGACTTCGATAGTGTTTATGTTTGAGACAACAAGAGAATTGCCGTGAAAACAACGACTGAATTAATACTGCACTGTAAAAAAAATACGACCAGTTTTCCTGTAGGAATCGGAAAAATAGTTGCCGTTATCGTACCGGAAAAATTTCCGACCTACTTAGGAATAAAATCCGTAAAATTGGAATAAAATCCGTAAAATTGGAATAAAATCCGTAAAATACCGTTTTATTGACTATTTCCTTTTTTTTACGGATTTTATTCCGAGCTGGGTCGGAAAAATTTCCGGTACGATAAGGGCAACTATTTTTCCGATTCCTACAGGAAAACTGGTCGATTTTTTTTACAGTGTGAAAGATATATGGAGACCTTTCTTGATCGAGCAGTTATTTTTTAAATGTATTTACATTTAAAACTTATCCCCAGTCATGAAAACAGAGTAAAATTAAATAATTTCAGCAACACGCAACTAGTATGCATTATATAAATTTATAGAAAAATAATAAACTGTTTCATCGTTTAAGTTTAAATTCATTAAGTACTGCGTATTTAAACACTCATTTAACTAACACTGGATTTCAAAATGATATGAACAACCCGTTTTTAAAGCATAAAAAAGAAGAAAATATTACAAAACAAATTAAAGTCTAATCAATGTTAGAAATAGAACAAATCTTTTTATTTCATAACAAAATATATTTGAAACAGCGATTTATACACAAAATAAACTGCATTTTTCCATTTTTAGGTGTTTCATAATGATATGAACATTGGCCAAATATATAGATTAATAGCCAGTGTATGTACTAGATCTTTTAGTTAATCTAAAAACGCCATCAGGCATGGGGTGGACTAAGCTTTTTAATATATTTTGATAGATTTCATTTCAGTGGAAGATGATAGCAGTTTTTAATTATGAAATTGTGGCATATTGTTTTCCATTTGCGTAAACAGCTCTAACCAGTAGACCCCACATTTTCCATTGGATTTAAATCAGGAGAAACAGATGGCTATGGAATTACATGTACACCATTATTAAAAAACTATTCCCAAGTGCTATTTTCCGTGTGGAGGGATGCATTGTCTTGTTGGAACATCCAGACAGGTCCGCCAACTTCCTCAGCAAATGGTAGCAAGTTTTCTTCAAGTAGATCTTGGTAGGTTAGTGCACTCATTCTGCCAGAGAGAAACGCAACATTGATCTTACCATGAAGTCCAAGTGCAACTCAAACCACGAGTGAACTTCCACCCTGCTACCGTCGGTACTGTTTCTTGCGCAGATTATACCAACAATAAGAAAAAACGTCCGGACCATCCAAATGGGATTTTTTTTTTCATCGAAAAATATTATTCTTTCATATTCTAACTTCCAGGAATGTCATCTTTTGCCCAATCCAGGTGATTCTGCTGATGCATTTTAGTCGTACGTGGTTGGGCTTTCTTTTCTTATACCTCATCATCTTAGAGCTCTTGACTACTCATGACAAGGTACATTTTGATATTGCTATCAGTGGATCTCTTGAACGTTCGCCTAAAGTTGTTTTCCTATTGATCACACTCTTTATAATGGCTCTTTTTCTGTTTTGGACAGCTTTGGCGGACTTCCCAGAGACTTCTTTGCTCCATAATCCTCTTTTAATCAAAGAAAATTTAATATTACACCTAGAGATCTTTTCATTTTTTTTTTCTTTTTTGTGACAGCTCTGGCCGAAAGTCCTTGATCCTTAAAAGCCACAATTTTCCCTTTTTCAAAACCATTTAAAGCGCTTTTACGACACTTACTTCTAGAACTCACTTTGCGATCAGGTTTGGAAATTTTCTAGTCTGCGAAGTACCTTTATATGCTAAACTAATTTGCATATTTCGGTTTCTTCTTCTCGCAGTGGTATTCAATATTCCTGTACAGTTTCCACGCTCATTTAGTGATAATTTCGATCAATGTTCATATCATTTTGTAACCCGATTTTTTTTAGGTAATTCATATTTTCAATGAATTTAAAGTTTGACACATATTTTTTTATATAGTTATGTATTATCTAAAATTACTGTATTTGTCTCGAGAATGGAGTTTCCTGATAATTATTTATGAATTTTTGCCAGGATATCACAAAATTACTTGGTGTTCATGTCATTATGAAACTCAGTATAGCAATTTCAAAATGCACTAAAATCACTTGCATTTAGAGAGGAGAACTCGCATTCGTCTTTTCGCGCCAAATATTCAAAAGTATTTCATTTTTTACAGACTTCCTACTGGCATTCCGCCGTTAAATTTGATTGATCCTTTATTACGTACATAAGTAGTTTCATTAGACGTGTTACACCAGTAAACGAGTGATAGCTTGTTGATGGCAGTCTATCCCAGATTTTGTCCAAAAAACTTCGAACAGTGACATTTTACTGCCTGTGTATCGCTATCTGTACTGTACCGCTGTGTATTAAGGTATTTTAAGTCAGCCTGTTTGTACTATGTTCTAATTATAGGAAATTATTTTAGATTGCTGACTAAATTTATCACAATAAAAAATTATATTTTCTTGAAATAATTAATTATAATATTATTAAAACTTCAAACTATATCTTAAAAAGATGTTTTAAATTTAATTATCTCTAAATCTAAAATAAGATTTATACGCCATGATAGAAAGCATGCTTGTAAAAGTTGTTGGAGATTTTAAGCAGGGTATGAAAGAAAATGTTTCGGTATTGCATTAGTCGTCGATTTAATGTAATACAGCTGTTGACAAGTATTGTCGTGTTTTCATTTTACAATATCTCCATGACTGTTTGTTAAGAAACGATATTTAAATCCTCGCATTTCTCGTGGAAATTTGTTCTTAATTTATAAAATAGTCAATATAATTCTTTGGATGTAAAATCAATACCAACCTCTAAGATGTCAAAGATCGTTGGATATAAAATTTCCGTCCAGCTAGGTTTTGTATTCTGCACATATTTAGATCTAAATAGGGCTTCCTTTGTGAATAACTCTAAGCATAGCAAACCCAACGTGTATATATCGTACTGGAATCCATTCACAACAGCTTTGCCTCCATCTTTAACTTCAAGACTTTCCGGAGAGCGATAAATGTACGGTGACAAATAGCTAACAAAAAAGCAGAAAATGATTGAAATTTATGCATTAAAAATTTTTCAGTTTTATATCTTTTTCTTTATGGTATTAAATACTCTATAAATATTATAAATGCAGTTAACTCAAAATTCCGTATTATACAAAATGCATAACTTAATGCTTATTTGGCAACATTTTACTTTTTTCAGGAATGAGTATAAACTTGATTGTGTAGGTACTTCAGAAGATTAAAAACTGACCTATCATTGTTTACTGTGATATTGCTTTCTCTTAAAAACTTTTATCTTACAGAACACGTGTTACGGTTTCTTTTCTATCACTTAAATTTTAAATGTACAGAAAAATTAAAAAGCTGTGAGAAGAATCAAAATACAATATCTAATTGAAATATAAAACCAAACCTGCCTGAAAATACTTATTTCTGATAATACTTATTTCTTCATAAGCTTTTCTATTTAGGTCAAAAAAATGTTTTTTTAATACCGTTTTGTTCATAATGCATAACGCATTTTTGTATGAACGCTTTTGTTTAATTAAAAATATATATATTTTACAACTCTAAGCTCATTTGCGATCCTGTTCCTGATCGTTTCGATAATTTTGATCAATCGAGTTTTCTGTTTTGGGAAAATAATAGAAATTCTTATATATTTATGCGCATTTATTATTAGAATAATATTAAATAAATAGTTTAATGCAAGAAGAACATATAATACTTGAAAATATTTTTTTTTTCACGAAAAGTGATTAAATTTTGTCTTAGCAAGTGCTTACAAATAATACCTTCTACCGGATGTTAATGACAAATGATTGAATCCCTGTTTTGAAAAATCAAAACTGGAGAATATATCTTTCAATAATCAATCAATAGAAAGTAAAAAGCACCTATCTTAATACTAAAAATATAGTGTAATTACTAAATGTTAAACAAAATTATAGAGTCTTTTTAGCCCCCGGTGGCATGCTATTTCTTTCTCTCAGCTTATTTTGTACCGTCTCCAAAAAATAACGTTACCTTACAGAAGCCAGCAATAAACAAAGCAAATGTATCATTCTACGATTAAATGCTCTATAGCAATTTTCTAAATTTCTAAGCATCGCACATTGCCAGTTTTTATACCGTCGTATTGGGAAAAAAGTACTTTTAAATGCAATTTGTTTAAATGCAATTTGTTTGAAAAGTGCATCCCGATTTATTTTTGAAATATTAACTTTTTTGTAGTTTTTAGCACCGTTTGTTTAATTTTGGCAACTCAAGTACTCCATTTCTGTAGAAAGTAAAGGAAAAATAGTTGAAAAATAGCAATTATATCTTTTTGTTGCCATTTTCTCATAACAACCGAAAGAAAATGTAATGTGCTATTTTGAAAAAATATAAACGAATAATTTCTGTTAAAACATGGAGCTATTATAAACTATATTTAATTTTAAGTATCTATAGACGCTTTCAGTGTGATGTTAGTCATGACGTTTTTGTTGGAAACTGACTCCAAATAAACGGTTGCTATGCGTCATTTCTTTTTAAATATAAATCGTGGAAAATGTTTCCAGTACATATTAAGTATTAAAACACTTAGATGTGAGATATAGATATAAGATATAGCTGCAACACACAAACAAAATAGAAAATACAACATAGCAACCGTTTGTTTGGATTCAGTTTCCAACCAAAACGTCATGACTGACGTCGCCACTGAAATCGTCCATATTAATGTTACAAAAAAATGAAGGCCTGTGAATCATTAAATAGCCTTTTTTTGTCGAGTTTCTTTAATGACAGCATCTTTTTGCTGCAGTAGTGTATTATTTTGCGATAGTGACATCCTATGTATGCTTTACTGTAGATGTTTAAGAGTTGATCGTACATGTGGAATTCTTAAGCGGATGCGGATGATGTCATTTTACGTAAAATAAAAGTGTGTGCTTTAAGTCTTAAAATTTAAATATGTTTTGTACTATTTATATATACATAGTACATTTTTTTTTTCATCGGGGGCAACACTAAATTCTGAAAAAGCAGAATTCCTGTTTTCTAGTCATAGTAATTTCTTTAATATACGAGGGCTGTTCAATAAAGGACAATCATAATTTTTTTAAAGACGATTAAAACATCAAGAAAATTAAAATGGATATTGTATATATAGCGCGATAAGGGAAGAATAAATGGCGCAAATTTCAGGGTCATGACGTCGCTGCTGCGACCTTGACAGACGGCCAAGTACGCGTGATTTCACTTCCGTCTAAAGAAAACATGGACGTTACACGCGACGATCAATATTTTGCATTCAAATTTTGTTTTCGCCTTAAACAGTCGTCAGCTGAAGCATATATGATGCTACAGAAAGCTTATGGGGAGTCTGTCCTTCCTTATATCACAGCCAGAAGATGGCATCACATAATTAAAGAGGGGAAGACAATTGATTTCAAAGGAAAGTGGACCCGGCCCTCCAGTGACTGCTCTAACGGAAGAAAACATCAACACCGCGGCTGTGGTAGTGAGAGAAGACTCTACTCGCATTCTGCTCTCAGAAAAACGGCATATGACACGTGTTTGTGCATGGTGGGTTCCGAGACTATGCATTCCTGAACAAAAGGAAGCGCGTGTGGAGGTTTGTTCAGAGTTGAAATCGAGGCTATAAAATTATGGCATGTTTTTTGTTGTTGTTGTTGTTGTTGTTGTTTGTTTTGTTTTGTTTTTTCGAAAATTATCACTGCTGAGGAAAGTTGGTTTGATCATGATGATTCTGAGTCCAAGCAAGGGAAGACAATTTACAATACCAGAGGCAGTAGCGAAAGCTGCAGAGGCAATTTTGAAGAACTTATCAAAGAATGGCCAGCCTCCGACATGTGTTTCAAGGCCCGGACAAAATGTGGGATAAGTGCAATTCATCTGATGGGGAGTATTTTGAGAAATGCCATCAAAATTTAGAGGATTAGCACAAATATTTATTTTTTATTAATTTATTATCATTGTTTATTGAAGCCCTCGTACATATAAGCTAATTAAAGTTATAGTAGAGTGTTATATTTTCTTAAATTTATCATGCAAATTATTTAACAGAAGCATTTGAATGAATTTTTAAACAGGTAGCAAACAGTAGTAAAATATTTTCTGATGCTATATCTCGGTAATTTTGTTTCGGAAACATATTTTCTTCGTGTTAATAGATTAAAGTCGAGATATCCTCCCTGTCTTTATAATCTGTAAGTGGGAAAGCGGAGAAAAAAAAGTATAAACAAAATTTTTAAACAAGTATAAAAAATGCTCTATAAAAGCAGAAAAAAAAAAACAAAGAAGATATTTGTTAAACATCGTAAACCATGATGACTTTATCAAAAATTCGAGAAGCTTAGACCTGATTACAGATCTCAGAAACCGCACCTCTCTATAAAGGGAGTCAGAACAATTTTCAGAATTAGTGACCTACACGATTTTGAATTTGGAACAGATGTTATATATTCCCGCGGCCGCCCTCTTGAATTTTTTCTTGGCGTGAAAACCCCTTTTCGGCCAAGTAAATGTCGCCAAACAGCGATTTATGCGTATGTTAGGCTTAACGAGGTTGCCAGAACACGTCACTCGTCGGGGTTGCCTGCTTATCGATAAACGCCAAGAAATCCAAGATGGCGGCCGAGGGAATATATAAAATCATAGCGTTGGATTTTACAGCAATATATAACTGGGTTATTAATGTAAATTTTTAATAATATCTTAATTCGCGACATTTATTTTCCTATTCAAAACTAAATTTTCTCTAAGAAAATTAAAACAGAAAATATATTTGACGAATTTTGAATTATTTTTATTTGAAGGAAAAAAAAAGTGTCACAAACTTGTTTGTCGCACCTTCTGTGCGAGTAAGTGATCCGAAGTCCGAAATTAATGCTGTGCTACTGTCACTTATCAACACATTTGATAACTTTAAATCTAAGTGACATAACCCTTCCTTATGTAGATGGTGTACTCCACTACAGATCCCATGGAACCAAGATACCGCCTGCTCTATTCCGTTCACATCCTTAGCTATGTCAGGACCTTTAACAATGCCACTCAACGAGGCAGGATATAGAGGAGTTACAAATATGTAGGTATATGCTGAGGCTATATGTTCCACATTAATAAGTGGCAAAAGATTTTCATGACTCAGGAAGGGCCATATTTCTCTTTCAGATTCTGTAGCAAATTCTTGTAGAACAATTTTAGCTGCCAACCGCCGATGGTTATCTGGGTGTTTGAGCTCTACAACGGCCCCGTAACTGCCATTACCAACTTTCTGTAAGAACTGATATTTATGGTGATCCTCCAAAAACTCAATTGTTGATATCACAGCTTCCATTCTATACTCATCCATAGTGATGGCACGATTTTTTACTTTTTCACGAATTTTATCCATGATCAAATAAATAAATAAATAATTTTTGAGAAGAATAATTACTTTTTGAAAACAATAATACACAATAAGTCGCAAAATTAACAGTGCAACGTAAATTGGCTTAGTTGGCCGTGAAAAACAGCAAAAAATTTGCAAAATTAATCAAAGTGACTTATTTCTGACATTTACAAATAACAATGATTTCAACAAACAAGATAGTGCTCAGAAATTCATATTTGCTATATTATTGCGATGCATTGTTGACATTGTTGAATTCATAAAAGACCTTGTTTTACGTCTTGACATTGTTATAAGAAGTAGGCATTTTAGTAGTAATGGTTCAAATGCACTAGTTTAAAAATAGTAGTTCAAAATTTCTGTTGGTTTCAATCGTATTGAGTTGTTTGTTGTACGTGGGGACATTATAGCAAAAAAATGTACATTTGAAAGTGCCTGAAAAAGGTTATGTACAACGGACATGAATTTTCAACAATCGGGACAGTGCTCAGAAATTCGAATTTTCTCATTATTCTGATGCAATCTTCATGCTGTTGGATTTTTTAAAGCTTTGTTGCATGATAAAACATTGCTCTTGATTATTGTTTTTTGCTTACCCAAGGGACAACTAGATTCGACTTGTGAACAGTCTTTTTATATATTTATAGTAAACCTTTTATGAATATATAAATATGTAAAGAGAGCGGTGCGAGTTTTAAAGATTTTCGCAATAAAAAAATATTGCAATATATCGGAGATTCGGTTTGATTACGATTGCACTTCAGTGTCTTGTGCTTTGAGTACTGCACACACCTTATCATAATAAGCAAAATTTTATATATTTAAAATAATCCATTTACATGAAGCTTGAATACACTGCTCGCGCGTCGTATTTAGTTTATTTTCTTTTCCATACGATCAGAAATCCACAAAATTTTCTTGCAACAATATTTTACTGCAAGTGTGGGTGAAATACCTGCGAATTTGTACGCCAGTCGCTTTATCGAAGCTTCCAGGCAGGTATTGCTGTTTGTTGACGCAATTTTGAACTCTTGTAAGCATAGCACTTGGCAATGAAACTGTCAATAAACATTCCAGTACTTCTCCGTTATCCTGCCGACCACTTTCTGTAAAAAGAAAAAAAACTTTGGCTAAATTATAATCCTAAATAAACAAATAAAATAATGTTGCCATTCTATAGTTGCAGATGGAAAAATTAACCAATTTCGAGGTAAATACGTCACTGAAGAATAGGGTGCCTTTATATATGAGTAGCAACATACCAAAAATAAAATTTTAATCATTCTGTTGATTTTGAACAAAAGAATGCTTTATTTTTAAGAAATTATTATAAGAATTAATTTAAATATTTATAAGAATTTATTTTTTTAATAAGAAATATATTTAAGAATTGCAGAATTATTAAGTTAAACCATAAAGATGCAAATTATTTTTTATTTATTTATTTTTTTTTTATATTGCTTTAAAAAAGTTGATGATGTTTTAAGAAGATCTTTCAGTTCTTACTAATAGGAATAATTTAAGACCCTAATTGGGAAATTTCAGCTTCCATAATTCACCATTCAAATTAATTAATACGACTGAACCAAATATACCCAAAAACTACACAGCTAAATCCGGGTACATCAACAACATGCCTGCTTAATTGTAATGTAATCGGATGCTTTTTGCTGTAGTTATCGCGGAACAGACAGGCAGTCTAACAGACAGGTAGGCTAAACAGACGAACAGACAGGCTATCTAAAATCAAGAACGTTTCGTGTCTCCTTCACTGACGTTTCGGCAAAAACTATACCTTCATCTAACCAACCGCTTTTTAAACTCGCATACTCCGAACAAATTTAGCTCATATCTTCAGAAAATGCTTCTGCTACAGGAAACTTGTGTTTTCATAATGATAGTAAAGAATGCAGATTTAAAAAAATAATTTCTACTTTCTGACAATTAAATTCTAATTGCTGATTTCACAACACCGCTTTAATATTTTACAAGTGTAGTCTTGGGGGGGGAATCATCTTTCACATGAAAACAAAATTTCTTCCTAAATTTTTTAACTTATTTTGAACTTAATTTTTTGTTCTTATTCAAAAACTATGTAATCGAAAGACGTTTCCCGTTTTTCTGTAAAGGCAGAAAATCTTTCTGAAAATACTCTCAAAGGTAGCGTTTTGAGCCGAATTTCCGACCATGACAAAGTTAAGGAGAAAAACTACTCGTCGCGTAACCACAATTCCTTATAACTCGATAAGTAATTAATTTATCAAAAAAAGGGAAAACTTATTTCGATTCCAAATCGCTTCATTAATCGCCTCCCTGTTTTATGCATCGACGTTAAAAAATTAGAAAATATGTCAGAAAGCTTCGCAACAAGGGATAAGAGAACCAACCCCCTATGTTTAATTCGGTTCATGTTTAATGTAGAAGAAACACATTGCATGAAAACACTAGTACTAACAGTGGCTGGCTTTTCCAAGTTGGGAAATTTTTTATTCAAAATATCTACCCCTATTTCAAGATAATAATTTTCGCTTTATATAATGGCATACATTACGGGCTTATAAATAAACAGTAAATTACTATTTAAAAATTTGCTAGCTTTTATTTCATAAAAAAAAATTCAGAATAGGGGAACATTACGTTATATTGTCGTTAGAGATGGCAAACATAAGAAAATATAGCATAAGTTTAGGTCAAATCTGACCTATTCTACCTTAGTCAATACACACACATAATATTTACAGTCAAATCAAAATAGACGCCGTTTGTGGAAACTTGAGAAATGACACCTGATATGCCAACTGAGACCCTTCTGATTTAGTGTTTTGTCTGAAATTGTGGACACAGAAGCAACGAAAAAGTCCGAAACGTTTAATAGAAAATACCGTATTTTTCTTTTATTTCCTGTTACCAGATTTTAGAAAAAAACACGACAAAAAATGTGTATTTTTAAATAAATCTACTCGTTGGGGTTTTCTACAAAGCTTAAATCAAAGAGGTGAGTTTTCCCTAATCGGGACTCGCGCCAAATTCAAATATTGAAACGGAAATGTATTGGAACAAAATGAATCGTAGTCGTGAAGTTAGGAGATAACATAAACATTGTAATCAGAACTCGCGCCAGATTCAAGTATTGAAACGGAAATGTATTGGAACAAAATGAATCGTAGTCGTGAAATTAGGAGATAACATAAACATTGGTAATCAGAACTCGCGCCAGATTCAAGTATTGAAACGGAAATGTATTGGAACAAAATGAATCGTAGTCGTGAAATTAGGAGATAACATAAACATTGTAATCGGGACTCGCGCCAAATTCAAGTATTGAATCGGAAATGTATTAGAACAAAATGAATCGTAGTCGTGAAATTAGGAGATAACATAAACATTTAATTTTTATAGAAAAGTGATTTGTTTTTTTTTTTTAAGTTACTTCTACTTTTATTCTTATTTTTAATTATTTCGCCAGTTATCTGGATTACATAAAGAACACAATAACCTGCAAATTAGAAACCCATTGTACTTTTAAAAATAGAGGGTTTTTTTTAAATATCACGAAACTTAGAGATTTTACTGATTGACCGGAAAGCGACTGCGCAGGCCTTCACTTCATTGAAATGACGGCTGAAAATTCCTAGATTAGACAGAAATCGATTAGCATATTAAAATGCAACTGATCTGCCAAGGTATGTCTTGGTAGACAACACCTGCAAACCCGATTTTAGTGGTTGATCGGTAGGTTTATCATTGTGTTTTAATGCACCCAAAAGTAGGAAAACATGGAGGACTGGGAGCAGGAAAACATAATGGTAAACCTACCAGTCAACCACTAAAATCGGATTTGAAGGTGTTTTCTACAAAGATATGACTTGGCAAACCAGTTGCATTTTAATATGCGAATCGAGTTTTAACTAATCCTGATATTTCAGCCGTCAACTCAATGAGATGATGGTTTGGGCAGCTGCCTCCAGGTCTATAACCCTTAATAGTATAATTATTTTTAGAAAATAGTTGATTGCTATAAAAAAATATAAGTAAGAATCAATCGTGATTTTTATACACATAGTAAAACATGTGAAAGCGAAATTTGTCTATAATGGAGTCTTGTCTTAAATAGAAAATGTCAAGGTTGCGACGACGCACAGTGGGGCAAAATCCCGAAAAGCTGGCCAAAATATGAAAATGTTATTCAAATTGCTCGAAACTTCGTACACAGTTGTTTTTTAGGATGCTGATTACGATTCTAAAATTCAAATTCCAAAAAACAAAATGGCGGATCCAATATGGCGGACTAAAAATTAAAATGCTTTGAAAGTTATTCAATTTGTATGAAATTTCGTATATAGGTACTTTTAAAGATGTTAATTACGATTCAAAAGTTAATTTTAAAAGCAAAACAAAATGGCCGATCTGATATGGCGATTTAAAAGTTAAAAACAATTAGATTTCAATAAAATATAAAGTTTTGAGGCTAAACATTAGAAAGAATTTTCAAGGAACGAACACATTTTTAATCGAAAGTAAACAATGACGTTTTATTTATGAAACACAATTAAATAAATTAAATATAAATTAAAATTAAAGCATTACAATGTTTATTTTTTATAATATGAAAATTATACGAAAGGATATTCTAAAATTCTTCTTCTGAATCATCTGTAGTATCATGTAGGGGAATATCAGTAGAGGAGATACCGAAATAGTTTACAGAACTTAATGGTATTAGAAGTTGCTTTGCCCCTAGAGACAAGGATCTTAATTTTTTCTGTGGCAATTTTCGTAAGCTTGATATAAAGGGGTCTGATGATATTAAAAGGCGTAAAACACATCTTCCGTTGTTTTTTCTCTACTTCATTTTCGAGAGAAATCTCCTCGATACCTTTTGATCAATTTGTTGCACGATTCTTGTGCGTCTTCAGACATATGTCCAATTGGCAATAATGAGGAAGCTATTATTTCTTTTCCATATATGAGTAGTTTTACAGTAAATTTGCATCCTCGGTCCTTTTAACATCTTGCCACTTAGTACGAAAACTGGTCATCAACTTTCGAATAACTGGTTTGATATCTTCCGGCAGGCATGTTCACAATACCTGCTCGATTCGGATTCGACACAGGTATTTCTCAGTGTATTTTTCTGGTATGAAATTTTGAATATTCTGAAACATATATGAACCTGATCGTTATCTCACAGTAGCAATAAATTATTATTTAAGCCGTTTGGGGTTAAATGCATAGTTCGGGCCGTTCGGGGTTTGTCCTATTACGGGAACTTGTCTTTTCACTGAGTATTATTTTTTTCTTAATAATTAGTTTTGTTATTTTCTCCATGTAATAATGGTAGGATCCCAATCCTAATAATATTATAAATGTAAAAGTGTGAAAATGTATAGCTGAAATCAACTTCAAAACGGATGATTAAATGCTTTGTATTCATTATCCATTCTATTCATTTTTTTCCCCCAGTGTACAAAATTTTTACTTAGCATAATAAATTTTACATATTTTAAGCCCCCTTCTAAATTCTAAAAATAAAAAAGGTGAAGTTTACTATTTGGAAATAAAGATAATAAAAATCCAGAAACGTAATTACCAAAAAAAGCAGTACCAGCTATGTTGGTTACATTGGAACAATATTTGTAGTCATCACTAACAGTGTTGCAAATTTAGAGGATTAATGATTTCAAAATATCTACCAGACTTTTGAAATAGCAATTTTCCTCATATTCAATCGACGAAAGTCTGCCATTAAACAAAGCGAGTACTATTATTAAAAAATTCAAGTATATGTTTTGAATACAAAAGTACGCTGTGCAAAATGCAACATTTGAGATTGAAAGTAGGTTTCTTTTTATAATTTTTATTTTATGTGTTAGAAACAAATAAATTAGTAAATTTTATTATCTTAGGTGAAAATACGAATTGAATATTTCCAATTCGTATGGTTCCAATTCGTATATCAATATTTCTGAGCTAAAAAAAATGCCCAGGCTGGGAATCGAACCCAGATCCTTGGCTTACAAAGCCAATGCTTTAGCATTTAAGCTAACTTGGCCGAGAACCAGCCAGCATATTTCGCTCAGATAGCCTTATTGGTAGTAACATCTGGTCTGTCATGTAGATAGCTCAACAGAATAAACCACAGGTAAAGGAGCTCCGTATAAACAATGGATACGTAGATGAACGATTATTTTAACACAATCAAACTGATTGGTAAAGTTATCATACGAATTGAATATTTCCAACTGAACGAAAAAATGCCCAGGCTGGGAATCGAACCCAGATCCTTGGGTTACACTTCTGGGTTCGATTCCCACCCTGGGCATTTTTTCGCTCAGTTGGAAATATTCAATTCGTATGATAACTTGACCAATCAGTTTGATTGTTTTAAAATAATAGTTTAGGTGAAAATGTTGTATATGCACATTGAAAAAAAATTAATATAATGGATAATGAATTCAAAGGCTGTCATCTGTTTTAATGCTGTCTTCAGCAAAACATTTTGACAATTTCCCAATTGTAATATTATTAGGATTAGGATACTATCATTACTACATGGAGATAATAACAAAACTAATTGTTAAGTCAAAATAATATTGAACGAAAATACATGTTCTCTTAATAGACGATAGATCCCGAACGTGTTAAATAAAAATTCCATGATTCTATTATATAGGTATCTGTTTCATAAGTATTTCGGAATATTCAATATTTTAAATATCTGTGACCAATCTGAACCGAGTAGGTATTGTGAATATGCTTCCGGCAGTGTAAAATGACATTTAAGTCGTGTTGAAGTACATTTTTGGATATTTTCATAAACCATGGATATACTTTCATTTAAGTGGGTTTTCACCAAGTGAAAAATGTCCTTCCGTGATAAACCAATCTTATGATCACTGTCCGTAGCCATGACAGTAGATCTCGTAAAATCAAATTAAAACTGATATTATCGAACACATTCTTTTAACATATTTAAGCATTTAATATATAGTTAATTAATATTCATTAATTCATTTATTAATAATTATTCATATATTAAAGAAATTAAACGCACACATACTATAGAAACAAGAGAACAGTATTACACTTTATTTAAACGCTCCTAGTTTACAAAACTCTTTTTTAGAATAGAATAATGCACGTCAACAAAACAAAAATGCTGCCATTTTCAGACAAATAACTTTGCACAAAGAATTGCTTGCACACACCGTTGGCAAAAGAGCATAGCATCGCAGAGGATAAATTTAATTTCTAAAGTACACACTATTTTTATTTCAGTTTGAGAATTTTTGAAGCGACTAGAAAAGCGACATTTCTACTTGTTATTTCAAAAACCTGCACAAAGTGCAGAATGGCAGTTTATGGCAGCTGGTTTTTTTTTATAATTCATTAGAAAATAGTTAAGGCTATTATCTCCTAAAATTTCGTTGCGGAACACCGTGGAACTTATAAAATTTTTGATGTTTGAAAGCAAAAAAATAATATTTATTTAAAAAAAAAATTATCAAAAGTAATCATGAAATTATTAATTTTTTATGTGCTTAATATAATTTTTGTAATACATACAAATAATTTACATATCATCATCATGTGAATCCATTTTAAATCATTAAAATCGGATAATATGGAAAAGAGTTGCACTTGTTTAAAAGAATCGCTGTTTTGTTCTTTTTGTTCGCCTCACATGATACTTCCACAAGCGTCACTTTTGAAACTATGCAAATTGTCAGGAAAAAGCTAAAATCTTTTTCTAAACATAGATTCTGACCCTCCAAACATTATTTTAGCCTACTGTGTAATCAAAATTCCCAAACCAGTAACTTTATTTTTCGACTTTTGGCCAGCTTTTTGGGATTTTGCCCCACTGTGCGACGGAAGGAATGCGGAACAACTATATTTGCTAAGACGAAAGCCTGTCTAAAACGGAATATTTCACAAGTACCTTGCGATTTTATTTCCGCGAGTTCTGCTGTATATTTTGCAAAATCAATCGACTTGATTTCATTATAGGTTCTTTATATTACAGCACCATAATTTTATTTCACATTATATTTGCAAAATAAAATCATCAGACATTTTAACCCTTTATATCCTTAATTTTGAATACAAAAATTGCTTCACCTGAATAATTATTTACGTTAATGTCTAAGATATCCAGAACAACATATGTATAGTAATAAATTGATTTTTAGATAATTTTTTTAATTGAAACTGATTTAATAAATCGGTAGTTAGAGCTCTTTTTTACAAAATATTTACAAGAATAATTAGTTTAATTTACAAAAAATACTGTTATGGAATTACCACAATTCCTATAAGAACAGCGTAAAGAAATATATTATGATCCTATCTGTAACAGAGAAGTGTTTTGTAGTTGCAAATTTGTCGTATCACATTTTTAATAGGATAAAAGCTACACCTAGGTAAATGGTTGAGAAATTAACCACATGAAAAAAAAAATATTTAAATTCGACTGTTTCACTATGCTTTCAGAATAGGATTGAGCAAATTATTTTGTATGAAAATTGCAATCTATTTTTATTAAAAGAGGAATTAAATCAATTTTACGTTGAATTTTCTTCAATGGTACTTAAAACACACCGTCAGGATATAAAGGGTCAATACTGTAACTTAAAACATTAAGGAGAGGTTCTGGTCTAAAACTTAAAAAAAAAATCTATTTTTTAAAAGAATCTTAGAAATATACTTTAAATGTATCCTCAATATAAAACAATTATAACCAACGTATGCTCAGCTAGATACAGTTATCATAAAAAAGAACAAAAAATAATTCTTCCTGCATAGATTATGTAACACTTTCCAACACATTTAGAATGTAACAAAACTCCACAATTTATAAAGGTGAAATATGATATTTAAATAAGCAATTTAAAAAACTCATTAGACATTTGAAAACCTAATTTCTGCTATTACAATCAATAATCTATATAATAAAAGCCTGAGTCGTGTGACTGTTATCAACACTTCCGGGCTGACCACTTCACTTTTTTCATGCTAGGCGGCTATTTTGATACTTTAATGTTAGCCAGGCGCAGGTGATAAGTCGACAAATATTGTTCTATCGGCACCATTTCATGTATATTGTAATAGTCCAAGTCATGTGACTGTCATAAACAACTGATCCCACCGCTTTTCATATGCAAGGTTTCCATTTTGATTAAAAAATCAAAATTATTTTTTCGAATAAAACTACATATATGTTGCCATGATTGCAAAGAATTCTTGATACTTTTATGTTAACGGGTGCAAACCTCGCCAATAGCATTTTTTAACTCGCCAGTAAGCATTTTTTTTTTTTTTCGCGTGGTAAATTTAAACAATTCTTTGAAGTTGAAATTAAATGTCATGGTTTGTAACAATCATTTAATGTTTTTCTTTATTTTTCGTTAAAAAAAAAAAGAAAAGAAAAGAAAAAAGAAAAGAAAGAAAGAAAGAAGTGAAAGCCGTAAATTTTAAACATTTCAGTTTTAAATGAAAGTTTTCTATTTTAAATTAAATGAGTGAAAGGATTATGTTTTAAATGAAATTAATGTTTGGCGATATTTCACCTGCGCATTGCTAACATAAAAATACCGAGTTCTTGATTTCTCTATCAGAATCTTCTGATTTGGCGAAAGATTGAGCAAGTAAATTGAATTATGAATAAAAGTAACATGATACATTGCTTAGCATACATTTAAGGGAGACCAAACTGGCCGCCGTGGGCGGCTAGTCGGAAAAATATCCTTTTTATTGCGCTATATGGATTTGTGTATGTATACTACACAGTATGCTAAGAGTTAGTTCAGTGAAACGAGTATCACTGTTGAAAGTTTCCATCCAGCAATTTCCGTGAATAAACAGAAATGTGCTTTAGAACTTTTGAACAGCCCTGTATATAATATCTATAGAATTTATCCACACCAAGAAATGTTTAAAATTTTAAAAAAATGTTCAATTTAAAAACGCGTACCACAACTGGAAACGCACTTCAAGTAATTATTACTTTCTTCTATCTTTACAAGAAGAAAGTACTGAATTCGTGAAAAATTTCGACTTCCGGTTTTCGACGGATTTATACGTTTTAGAATGCCAGAACACGATTTGATGGTTTTTAGAAAATGTCTGTCTGTGAGTCTGTCTGTCACTCTGTCACTCTGCCACTCTGTGAGTCTGTATGTGACAAAAATTTTGTGGGCGCTCTATCTCAAGAACTAATGCACGGAATTTCACAAAACTTCATATTTAGTTAGACCTTGTTATAAACTGGACTTGATTAGCTTTTGGTGAAAATCGCTCAACAGGTGGCGCTGCTATGCGTCATTTTTCACGATTTCTGCAATAGCTATATCTCAAGAACTACTGCACGGATTTTCATAAAACTTCAGATTCAGTTAGTCCAGGATATAGTTTGGTGCTGATTACTTTTTTGTGTAAATCGCCCAACAGGTGGCGCTGATGTGCTGCATTTTCACGATTTCCGCAAGAGCTGTATCTCAAGAACTATTGCACGGATTTTCATCAAACTTCAGATTTAGTTAGTCCTTGGACATGTATTGACGTATAAATTAGTGCTGTTTAATTTTTGGTGTAAATCGCTCAACAGGTGGCGCTGCTATGCTGTATTTTTTGCGATTTCCGCAATAGCTTTATCTCAAGAACTAAGGCTTAGATTTTCAACAAACTTCAGATTCAGGTATACTTTGATATCATTTAGTGCTGTTTATTTTTTGTGTAAATCGCTCAACAGGTGGCGCTGCTATGCTACATTTTTCAGAATTTCCGCCATAGCTCTATCTCAAGAACTAATGCACGAATTTTCATCCAACTTCAAATTCAGATATACTTTGATATGAATTGGTGCTAAATTGATGTAATTTCTTGCACTATTTAAATGATTTAATTGACGTGATTTATATAGAAGAAAGTTTTGTGATGGCCACAACATACTAGTTCCTCATAGCCTTTAATAGTTTAATTTCTTCTGTAGCCAAATTTTTACTTTCTTCTATCTTTACAAGAAGAAAGTATTGGATTCATGAAAATTTTTTAATTCCGGCTTTCGACTGATTTACACGTTTTAGGGGTCGGAGAACCGGAAAAACATGTCTTTACAAAATGCCTGTCTGTGAGTCTGTGAGTCTGCCTGTCTGTGTGTGACACAAATTTTGTGGGCGCTCTATCTCAAGAACTAATGAACGAAATTTGATAAAAATTTGTATTCAGTTAGTCCCTGATATAAATTGGTGCTGATTAGTTAATGGTGTAAATCGCTCAACAGGTGGCGCTACTATGCACATTTTTCACGATTTCCACAAAAGCTCAATCTCCAGAACTAATGCACTGATTTTCATCAAACATGAGATTCAGTTAGTCCTTGACAGGAATTGACGTTTTATGCATTTTGGTGTAAATCGCTCAACAGGTGGCGCTGCTATGCTGCATTTTTGTGAATTTCGCAATAGCCCTATCTCAAGAACTAATGCTTGGATTTTCAACAACCTTCAGATTCAGGTATACCTTGATATGAATTACTGCTGTTTATTTTTGGTGCCAATCGCTCAACAGATGACGCTGCTATGCTGCCTTTTTCAGAATTTCCACTATAGCTGTATCCCTATTACTAATGCGCGAATTTTCATCAAATTTCAGATTCAGGTATACCTTGGTATCAATTAGTGCTGTTTATGCTTTGGTGTAAATCGCTCAACAGATGGCGCTGCTATGCTGAATTTTTCAGAATTTCCGCTATAGCTCTATCTCAAGAACTAATGCACGATTTTTCATCAAACTTCAAATTCAGATATACTTTGATATGAATTGGTACTAAATTGATGTCATTTCTTGTATTATTAAAATGATTTAATTGACGTGATTTGTGTAAAAGAAAGTTTTGTGATGGCCACAACATACAATTTCTGTATGCCCCTGTAAATGAACGATATATTTATTATATGCACACCATGTTCTACAGTAGGCGCCGTGTAGTACACCTCAGCGACATACATAAACTTCAGTGTGCTTAAAATAGTGTGATATCATTAAAATACACAGCAAACAATTTTTCCCATATAGACCGTAATGTAACGGAATTCTTTTGAGTGTCTCCGTAAATGAACCGTAAATACCATACATTTCATTTTCAATACCAAACGTACCATAGTGATACCCAATAACGTCTATGAATTTCGTGGAATTCGGACTACATTTATGCGATTTAGAGCACAGACAGACAGACAAATCGAATTCATTTCATAAACACTTTTCAATTTTGTTGAAAGGTTGTAAAAAAGAAACCCAATTCATTTTAATGATCAAATTATTCTATAAACAAGAACGAAAAAACATGCGTCGAGCATAGATCAGTAAACACTTTCCAACACATTCAAAATACTGCAACAACATCTCACAATTTAATAAAAGATAAAACAAGATGTCTAAATAAACAATTTAGATATTTACAGGAACACATAAAATATTTCGGATGCAATGCTGTATCAAAAGTATTGTCTATTAGGGATATTTGCTGAAAGTGCATTTCCAATTAGTTTAACTAAATTTTAGCTTACTACGCAGCGTGTTTAAATTATGTATACCATATATAGGGCTATTCAAAAGAATTCGAAGTATTACTGAGAATGAGCGTGAATTGCTTAAAGGTGTTATATATATATATATGTATAGAATTTTGTTGAGTCATTTCAAATTTTATGAAAATCGAATCAAAACTTAGAAAGATATTAATGAAAGTTTTCTTCGTTCTATTAAATCCCATCATGCGTATATAATTCAGTGATATCCCATGATAGGTAATGATGCCGTGGTGATTGCGTCCTATTTAAGATGAAGTTATATTATTTCCGTATTACTGAATTTAATATATATAATCGTAATAAATTTCGTATTCATGCATTTTTTCATAAGAGTCCAGAAGCTATTTCACCAAGATCTGAATATTTATAAAACTAGTTATAGTACGAACGCACCTCATTTGCCACGTTTGACGTACAATTTCTGACTTGTTTTTCTTTTAAAATGGATAAAACTTTAGACGTGTGATCTCCCATGCACCTTTTCTCCTTGAGATGTAATTTGAGCAGAGAAAATTGCACAGTTTTTTACCTTTTCAAAAAGTGTCCGACCATGAACTTGTGTAGTCGGCTTTATCTGCTTGAAAACACACGCAGCTAAACAAATCTTTTTTCTTTCGTTACCTCGAGCTTCTATTGGGCTAATTAAAAGAGATTAAAGATTTTTACAGATGAAAATAATACAAAATCTATAAATAAACCTGGAAATTTTTCACAAAGTTAATTCACCTATGAGATAAAGGAAGAAATGCTTCCATTTCGGGAAGAAATACTTCAATTTCGGCAATTAATGAAAAATACAAAAAGCATATTTTCTTTTAGGGGAAACTGTATTGGAAAATGTATGAAATAGGAAATCATTAAAAAATGTTGTTGAGGTTCTCAATGGAATTGTTTGTGCAGCGTGAAAAAATACTTACTAAGTTGCTTTTAAATTTTGTTTACTTTGACATTGTTCCTTTTCTTTTTAAAATTACGGTCTTTTAAGTTTTACCAATAAAGAAATACAAGGTCGAACAAAAAGCAGCAGTAGTAGAACTTTATTATTATTAAAAGGAGCGCCCACAATCTATATTATAAAACAAAAATATGTCCGTGAGTAACGCTGACGTCATATCAACAGAGGCAACGATCAAAGCAATCCTTTTTTTTTTTTTTTACAAATAAGCACTACCTTAATTTTAGAAATAGAAGGTTGCTTCAAAATCAAACTTTTTGTGCTTTCAAAAGTTCTTTCCTCATTGGACATGTTCTTGGCGTACTAGTGGTAAGAAAATTGACTCAAACCTAATAATGAGTGTCTAAGTTACCACTAGATGACATTACTTCGAAGATTTTTACAAGAAGAAGCTTATTTGAGTTAGATATTTGCTGAAGTGTAAATTATTGGTTGGGTGTTAATAAGTGGGAGTTTCATCCTATCTGAAAACTAAAACTAACCTTTCAAGGAGAGAAAAATGCAATTGAAAATACTTGCCTAAGGTCAAATTTGCATCGGCTATTTTAAGGTACAATAGGATCAATCACAATAACACGGTTATCATAGTACTACTTCCCTGTTAAATAATTAGATTTGAATCCTATTGTAGCTTTTATTTAGTTTGAAACTTTCTGTTCCATCTTTACTAATTTATTTAGATTTAATTTTTTTTAATTCTTTCCCCTTCTAAATTAAACGGAGTTATTGAAATGTAACTTTTATATTCAACTAGCTAAAGTTTTACCCGGCGTTGCCCGGAATTTAAAGAATGTTTGTTGTGAAAAATCCATTTCAAAATTAAACATATAGTATAAAACAAACAATAAACTAGTATGTTGTGGTTATCACAAAACTTTCTTCTATATAAATCACGTGAATTAAATCCTTTAAATAGTACAAGAAATAACAACGATTTAGCACTAATTCATATCAAAGTATATCTGAATTTGAAGTTGGATGAAAATTCGTGCATTAGTTCTTGAGATAGAGCTATAGCGGAAATTCTGAAAAAATGTAGCATAGCAGCGCCACCTGTTGAGCGATTTACACTAAAAGTAAACAGCACTAAACTATACTAAGGTATACCTGAATCTGAAGTTTGTTGAAAATCCAAGCATTAGTTCTTGAGAAAAAGCTATTGCGGAAATCGCAAAAAATACAGCATAGCAGCGCCACCTGTGGAGCGATTTACACCAAAAATTAAAAAGCACTAATTTATACGTCAATTCATGTCAAGGACTAACTAAATCTGAAGTTTGATGAAAATCCGTGCAATAGTTCTTGAGATACAGCTCTTGTGGAAATCGTGAAAAATGCAGCACAGCAGCGCCACCTATTGGGCGATTTACACCAAAAATTAAACAGCACTAATTTATATCAGGGACTAACTGAATCTAAAGTTTGATGAAAATTTGTGCATTTTTTCTTGAGTTAGAGCTATTGCGATAATCATGAACAATGCAGCATACCAGCGCCACCTGTTGGGCGATTTTTACAAAAAAGTAATCAGCACCAAACTATATCTTGGACTAACTGAATCTGAAGTTTTATCAAAATCCGTGCAGTAGTTCTTGAGATATAGCTATTGCAGAAATCGTGAAAAATGCCGCATAGCAGCGCCACCTGTTGGGCGATTTTCACCAAAAACTAATCAGGTCCAGTTTATATCAAGGTCTAACTAAATATGAAGTTTTGGGAAATTCCGTGCATTATTTCTTGAGATAGAGCGCCCACAAAATTTTTGTCACATACAGACTCACAGACAGAGTGACAGAGTGACGGAGTGACAGAGTGACAGAGTGACAGACAGACTCACAGACAGACATTTTCTAAAAACCATCAAATCGTGTTCTGGGCATTCTAAAACGTATAAATCCGTTGAAAACCGGAAGTCGAAATTTTTCACGAATCCAATACTTTCTTCTTGTAAAGATAGAAGAAAGTAAAAATACAATAAAGCCATCTTTATTAGCCCCCGATATCCTATTTGTTTCGGTCAGCAATTAAAGTGTCGTCTCTAAAAAATAACGTTCCGTTGTATAAGCTAGTCGTAAAATCATGTATCATTGTACCGTTAAATACTCTACTGCAATTTTTTTTAACTTCTAAGCATCGCACATTTTCAGTTTAATGCAATTTATTTAAAAACTACATCTCAATTTATTTTTGAGATATTAATTTTTTTTTATAGTTTTTAGCGCCGTTTGTTTAATTCTGGCAACTCACTCCATTTCCGTAGGGAGTAAAGGAAAAATAGTTGGAAAATAGTAATTATATATTTTTGTTACCATTTTCCCATAACAACTGAAAAAAAATATATATATAATTAAAATACGAGCTATTTTAAAAAAATATAAATGAATGTTTTCTGATAAAACATGGAGCTATTATAAACTATATTTAATTTTAAGTATCTATATTAATATTATAAACAAATGAAGGCATATGAATCATTAGATAGCCGATTTTTTTGTCGAGTTTCTTGAATGACGACATCTCTTTATTATTATTTTTTTGTGTGTATTATTCAGCGATAGTGACGTTATATGCATACTGTACAGTAGATGTTGTTTAAGACTGGATCGTAAATGTGGAATTCTTCAGCGGATGCGAATGACGTCTTTTTATATCAAATAAAAGCGTGTGTTTTAATTCTTAAAACTGAAATATGTTTTGTGCTAATCTATATTTATATACATATATATTTTTTTTCATCGGGAGCGACACTAAATTCTGAAAAAGCAATATTCATCTTTTCTAGTTTTAGTTCTTCACTAAGAATGAGCTCTAGAGACTATACCTTTGTGAAAATTCTAATATATACGCATACACACACGTATATATATATATATATATATGGAATAGATTTAAAAATGGCGAAAACAAATTCAGATAATGTCAAAATGTTGATATATGCCAATATTACCATAAGCGGGTTTTAATGATGTTTCAATACGTTTTAAAAAACTCATATGATGTTATATATTGACTTGCTGACGTCCATTATATTTCCAATTTGACGTAATACTCACTTTTTTTTAATTCATCAAATTATTTATTCCATTTTTATTTTTCACGTGGAAATCTTGCAATAGAAAAGTAATTGTTGTGGTAAGAATTTTATTGTGGATTTTTAATTGTTGGCAACTGCTATAATGAAAAATATTCAAATTTAATAAGAAATTGCTGTTAAATGGGTGGTTTTTTATTAATTAAAAATTAACTATAAATTATTTCAATTCCGGATTACTTTAGTTGCCCCGGCCGTGTTTTAATACACATGTACGTTACATTGCACAATTCTGGCTTCCAAACTGTCGATTTGCATAGAATTACAGACAGACAAATATTCATTTTTCTATATTTGATATCACGTATTAGATTACGTTTTTAAATCTTAACGTTTAAAATAAAATATTTTTAAATACCTTTAATAATAATATGATTTAATTTTATGTCTCAAAGTATTTATTTAAGCGCAAAAACAAGTAGATTTATTATTATTTTTTAATCCTATTACATTACAGCATTTTTTAACATTTTTTTATCTATTTTTTTTTTTTTCTAGACTTGACTGTAAGTTCATTTTTGTGAATATTTAGAGTTATGTTCAAAAGATAAAAGTTTAATATACTTTGCAATCAATAAAATATTATGGTCGTATAAAAATACACTTTTCAGCTCAGTTGAAAAGTGTTTTAAATTTGGCTTGTCTGTCTGTCCGTGCTCTAACTCTCTTAAATGTACTCGGATTCTTCTGTAATTTTTTTAATGTTAATAATGCTTACTATAAAATGTTCGGTTTTGAAAATGAAGTGTGTAGCATTTATAGTTCGTTTACAGGGAGACACAAAAAATCCCGTAACATAATGGTCTGTGAGAGAAAGTAATTCTCGATGCATTTTAACGATATTACAATCTTCAAACATAATTAAATTAATATGTATCCCGGATGTGGGCTAAAACATGCTTTTCTAGGAGCATAGAATCAGCAGCAGTTATAGTTCGTTGACAGGGACGCACAAAAAATTTCCATTATAATGTATGGAGGGGGATGTAACGAAGTGTCTTCATTTACTATTTAAAGAACAGACGTTAGAGTTCTAACAAGAATCTTAAACCCTCTTCAGTCTGAGAGAAATGCCGCTAGTAAGTATTTCATAGAGTTCCAACATACTTCTTAAACCAGCCATTAATTTTACTTCAAACCACTCCATATGACACTATACCGATCGTAACATTTATCTATACACTTACACTTGACACTATTAAATCTATAAAATTTCCGGAAGCTCTTAGCTTCGACATTACACGAATGTTTATGGGCAAATAAAACCTCTAGTAGTTTAAAGACCCTCAGAGAGACAATTCAACTTGAAATGCTTAAATAGACTGGCAAATGAGGCCACCCAGGGATTCATCATTTCTGGAATCGCGGAAAGCAGATCGTTTGCTAGCGTTGGTTTGTTCGGTAAACCTGGACAGGATCGCACCAGAATTAAATCTGGGTGTACGTCTCTGAACGGTAAGTATAAAGTAGAGTACGGGACTGTACTCTTGACTTTCCCACCTCGCACGGAACCCACGGGCAGCGAAATATACCTGCTGACAAGACTTTGTCTTTTATCTAAATTACTGTCAAATGTACCTATGATGTCTGTTGTGTGTGTGCGTGACGTAAAATAAATTTAGTGTTCACGTATTTCCTGTCATCCTGAGTTACCCCACTTACCAAATTAGTACAGGGGAAATAATTTGCGGTGCATTCTAATGACATTATGATAACTTCAATCAAAATGAAATAAATAAGGATAACAGAGATGCACTACAACATGTTTTCTATAGATTATGGAGTGCGTAGCATTTATTATTCACTCACAGAGACACACAAAAGAATTCATTTACAGGACGGAATATGGTTTAATTCATTCAGGGCTGTACATGTGTAACGTTATAACTTTAGGGGGGAGGGGGGGGGTCTGGCACTTGATATCGTAAGAAACCGCTAGGGGAAGGGAGGATTGACTTTTGATATCGTTATCATTTTTGATCCAACAAAAATTTTCTTTTTTCCGCGCGCGCGTGTGTGTAACATTTTCTTTACATCAAAATAGTCTTATCACTTTTTTTTTAAATTTATCTATTTTTATGAAAATACAAAGTTATTATTAAAACCATTAAATGATTATATAATTTTTCCCATTCCAAAATATGGAATACCCCAATGTTTGACATTCCTATCTTTCTGCAATATGCACGTATAATCCGCTGTTGGAAAAAAGAGGTACGAAGTACATGTTTGAAATTATATTTGTTGTGTTTGTAAAGAAAAGAGAAAAAGTGTTGTCTGCCTGTTTTGTTGATAAGAAGTTCTGCTTGTCCCCTCTACATGCAGTGTGCAAGTGTAAAAAGACAATATTACTGTTGAATGCATTATGTAACAAAAAGCTACTATTAAATACTTTAAAAAAGTAATTATCGCATTAAAATTTTATTCTATATAAAGTTATTTCATATATAACAGTAATGACGCTTTCTCTTCATTTGAATCAGTAAAGTGTGCGAATAATAAATGTATAGCCCTATCTGTGTTTCACTGCAACCGTATAAAAGAAAAGAAATAAATAAAATTTTAAAAATAAAAAGAACTTTTAGGCATTCATAACGATATCATTACCGAGAAGGGTGAGAGAATCCATAATTACGAAAAAGTTGATCACGTTATATATTAAAAGAAAATATGAAATAAAATAAATTATATGAAATTAACCCTTTATGAAATATACCCAACTATAAAATTAAAACCCTTATATGAAATAAAATAAAATTTCTTAATAATATGTTATATTTCTTTTAGTGTTGGAAAGTGTCTCATAATCTATGTCAGATGCATGATTTTCCGTTCTTGATTTTAATGTCTTCTATACCTTTCCTCTCATTTTTATAAGTCACTTTTATTATTCTTTCTTTTAGAAAAGGGAAGAAGAGTTCGATTTTCAGACGTCTTTCTTCACCAACATCAACGTTTTCTTTGCTGTTTTATTTTCAAGAGGAGGCATCATCATATGGATCATAAATGTGAGTGTGTAAATGGTGATACATATCTGATTATGTATAATAGATGAAAATATTTCGATTAAATAGTTATCTTATTATGTTAAAGCGTTTTGAAAATACCCCTTAATGTTTTTTTAACTTCATGACACAATTGAACTTACAGTTAAACTTCTATGGCATCGGTGATGTATCTTACTCTACTGTCAATTCACTACACGTGACGATATGTATATTTTTTATATCGTTGGTTGATATGCTGCCACCACCGGTGTAGATGCGTGATACCAGAGACGATGTAATCACTTCACTAGGACACTCAGGCAAGAATATAGCAGATCCTGCCCTATGTTAAATTACACTTGGGATACTATCTACGCACTAGGTTATAACACTATATCCCCGTCACTCTTGAACGTACACAGCAAGGCTTATCCAATACTACGACCACACAGGTCTATCCGAATTCTTGGCACATACGTAGGTTTCTTGTACAAGACTCTTCTCAAAGGAAGCACACTGTACTCACAGCACGACAAACACCGTTCAACTCTTCAATCCAACTCTGATACAATTTACTCGCACTCCCCTCTACAACTCTTACTCCGTCTCTATGGAGTATCTCCCCTGTTTTCATGGGCAACCCCACATCTCGCTGTTGACCGCTTATCCCGTGATAGATCATCAAACAAGATTATTTTTTCATAAGTCTGTCCCATCTACTGCTATATGCCTTCTTGTTGTACCACCCACATTCCAGTCGACAATAACCCCTTTTCTGGAATTGCCTCTCATTCCTTTCACTTAATTTAATCTCCTAGATAAAAAAAAAATGTCCCTATGATTGAAGTACTTAGATGCACAGATACATATAATAAATAAATAAATAAAATTAAACAGTAATTTATATTAAGCATGTGTCTCCTTATTAACGTCAGAAACCTGTCAGCATCCTAATTTAAAAAGAAACAAAAACTTCTTATAAAAAATGCGTAAATTGTACTGGTATCAGAATCAGCGCCGAAGCAACTCTGTTTGGCATTTGGTGTGTAAAAGTTAATTTCATTTTCATTTGATCGCCTGTGCATCGATGGGGATGAAAGACCGCTCTAATTATGCGTCTAACCTGACTTGACGCCTGGGCCGTTGCACCATTCGCACGACTCTTGCTGCGATCGTGGTCAGATTGTCCTTAACAGTACTATAAGTCTGGTTAAATTGCCATTTTCATTTAACTAATAACTTAACTAATATTATGAAAATTGAACTGCCCAGCCCTATTACCAGTATAATTTTCGTATTTTTGCAGAAACTTTTTACATTATACTTCTTCCGTTTTCTTTATTAGCAAAAACAAAATGTTCTACCTCGACCAGATATTAAAACAAAGCCATTTATTTAAATTAGTAATCTAAACATTTTCAGCTAGTAACCTTTAACCCTTTGTGACTCAACAACTCCGATTTGAAAAATGTTTACCCAAATGTTAAATACAGCACTTTAAGCATGTAAAAAATAATAGAGATAAACAATTAAATTTAAAAAATCAAAAAATCCGACTGCGTAAAAAGCGAACTAATTAATTATTTCTCATCAATGTGAAACAATTTTTTTTTTTCAATTCCTACTATTAGCTCACACTCTCGCTATATATATCTTGTTTAAATTTTCAATCGTTAATAAAATACTTATTATTCATGCAATCAAGCTCAAATAATTTTTTTAAACTTGTAGTGGATGGCACTTGATGTTAATCCAGTTTTTTCAAATATTAATTCATTAATTAAATTAAATTAATTAATTCTCAACAATCGAGAGAGCCCAGCCCCCTCCACTTCTTGATCAAGGTATTTTAAGACCGAGAGAGCCATCTTCTTGATCAAGGTATTTTAGGCGCCACTCAAAAGGAAAGAAGAATGGCAGAAAAAAAAATCTCTTATTGACCTAAGTAGGAATTGACTTAAAAAATATTTTTTTTATATTACTTGTTTATATTACTTACCTATTTTTTACTTTCTTCTATCTTTACAAGAAGAAAGTATTGGATTCATGAAAATTTTCGACTTTCGGTTTTCGACGGATTTACACGTTTTAGGGGTGAGAGATTCCAAAAAACATGTTTTTACAAAATGTCTGTCTGTGACTCTGTGAGTCTGCCTGTCTGTCTGTCTGTGTGTATGTGACACAAATTTTGTGGGCGCTCTATCTCAAGAACTAATGCACGGAATTTAATAAAAAATTATATTCGGTTAGTCCCTAATACAAATTGATGCTGATTAGTTTTTGGTGTAAATCGCTCAACAGGTGGCGCTGCTATGCAGCCTTTTTCACGATTTCCGCTTTAGCTCAATCTCCAGAACTAATGCACGGATTTTCATCAAACTTCAGATTCTGCTAGTCCTTGACATGAATTGAAGTTTCATACATTTTGATATAAATCGCTCAACTGGTGGCGCTGCTATACTGCATTTTTTGCGATTACCGAAATTGCTATATCTCAAGAACTAATGCTTGGATTTTCATCAAACTTCAGATTCAAGTATACCTTGATATGAGTTAATGCTGTTTGCGTTTTGGTGCAAATTGCTCAACAGGTGGCGCTGCTATGCTGCACTTTTCAGAATTTCCATTATAGCTGTATCTCAAGAACTAATGCAATAATTTTCACCAACCTTCAGAATCAGTTAATCCTTGACATGAATTGACATTTTGTGCATTTTGTTGTAAATCGCTCAACAGGTGGCGCTGCTATGCTGTATTTTTCAGAATTTTCACTATAAGTGTATCTCAAGGACTAATGCGCGAATTTTCATCAAACTTTAGAATCAGTTAGTCCTTGACATGACTTGACATTTTATGCAGTTTGGTGTAAATCGCTCAATAGGTGGCGCTGCTATGCTGTTTTTGTGATTTCTGCAATAGCTCTATCTCAAGAACTAATGCTTGGATTTTCAACGAACTTCAGATCCATGTATACCTGGGTATCAATTATTGCTGTTTATGTATTGATGTAAATCACTCAACAGGTGGCGCTGTTATGCTACATTTTTCAGAATTTCCGCTATAGCTCTATCTCGAGAACTAAGGCACGAATTTTTATCAAACTTCAAATTCAGATACACTTTGATATGAATTGGTGCTAAATTGATGTAATTTCTTGTACTATTTAAATGAATTGATTGACGTGATTTATATAGAAGAAAGTTTTGTGATGGCCACAACATACTAGTTTTATTATTTACTTGTATTGATAACTTTTAAGTTGTGTTTAACTGTTAGTTCCTATCTATAAACACTGTTTTGATGAGGTCTATAGATGTCTATGATGGATAGAGTAGCAGTAAAGCTAGAGATCCACAATACATACACAACTTCCAGGTTGTATAATATTTTAACGGAGCTTCTGACTGTAAAATAGTCAATGAAACATCGTCTTCATTTTGAAAGACTTATCAAATGATATGCCTCTCAATAGGGTGCGTAATTTTTTTTCGTCTCTACCGCCATTTTGTATTTTACGACCGCCATTTTGAATTTATAAAAACAAAACCTAGCCTATAACCATCGGGCCTTTAAGACGAATTGATAGAGACCCCATTCATTAAAATCCATCCAGCCGTTGGGATGTTTCGAGGGTATAAAGAAATCCACATACACAGATACGCGTGAAACACATAACCCTTCTTTTCAGTCGGGTAAAAAGAAGATGGAAATAAAAAATTATTGAATAAAAGTACTTTTTTCACATCTTCAATAAACAGGAAATTACACACTTCTCATAAATATTGTCAATTTTATAACACAAAATTGTAAACTGTATGAACGTACCTTTGTAAGAAATTGATTTTTGGATATCTCCAGCCTTTTTAATTTTACAAAATTTACAAAGTTCATTTTAGCGATAACGATGTGAAATTGCTCAATCTTTGGCATGAAAAATTAAGTCAGTATCGCCATCTATTGAGAATTCTATGAAAAATTTATATTAAATACTGCGTTGGGAGAAAACAGCAATGAATAAAGTCGTCTTTTAAAGCTCACTGAATATGTAACATTGGCTTTTCTGTATGTAGCAGATATGCAACGCGGTGTTACAAAGGGTTAAACAATTATTATGTCTGTTTATTATTTTGCTTATTACAATTTAACATTAAATGAAATAGAGAGTTTGATGTTTATCTTCTTTCCTGATTTGGATTTTGTGTTTGTCATACTTTTTTTTTTCTTTGAAAGGTTCTATTCGTGAACAATATTTGTTTGTTTGTTTTTTTTCCTAAAATTTTCAGTCATGACCAATCTTTGTTTTTTAATTCTGAAAATTTGCAATTTTATCTAAACTCAGCATTTTTGAAGCAGTTATTTATATTATATTCATTATTTTTAAATATATTGATTTTTGCAGATTGCTTTGTGTGTTTTTGTTGCTCAACGTGTGAAAGAAATCGAAGTCACGAAAGGCAAACGAATGGTGAGTACCAATAATCTTTCACCACTCAAATGGTTATGACAAATATAGATTTCATTATCATTTTTCATTGCATAAACGGAATGTCTTTAAAGAATACATTTTCAAATAGAATAATCTACAATTTCATAAAAAATATGCATTTTAATTTTTCCGGGTTTTAATGAATTAAAATAAACCATTGGGAATGAAATCGGCAACCGGAAATTAGGCGCTTAAATTTACCGCTCCAGTGAAAAAGATGAACTCTGAAAATGAGCTGCTTCAATTTTTTTAAGTAACACCAAGCATCAAGGATGAACTTTGCTTCTGTGAATTTAACTTCATTTTAATGTGATTTAAATCTGATTAAACTTTAAGTCATGAGGTTCTGAATTTTTAACCATAAATAAAAATTATAAAATATTAAGTTACCGTATATACTCGCGTATAAGTCGAGGAATTTCTGACAATTTTCGGTAAGCAAATTTAGAGGGTCGACTTATACGCGAGTCAGTTAAAAAAGCAAAAACAAAAACTTCGAATACTGCAAAAATATGGTATTTTATGTGTATGAATAGAAAAATAATATATGAAATATACAAATAATAATAATTTATCATTAAAAATTTCAATGATTTGTTTTTGTTATTGTTAACTTACTACCTTTTTGCATTGGCAAGTAAAATCTTTGGTTTGATTTTGTGCAAAATTGAAACAAAAAGTTAGGGGGTCGACTTATACGCGGGTTTTTGTTTTTTTTTCCAGAATTTGCATTCGAAAGTTAGGGGGTCGACTTATACGCGAGTATATACGGTAATTACTTTTCTCTCGATCTTTTTCGAATTTCTGAAAGGGTCAGATACTTTTAATCAAAAAACAAAAACATCTCGTCGCCCCCCCCCCCTTGTCTTACTTTCTTCTTACAAGAAGAAAGTATTGGATTCGTGAAAATTTTGACTTCCGGTTTTCGATGGATTTATATTGTTTAGTAGGTCCTGAACACGATTTGATGGTTTTTAGAAAATGTTTGTCTGTCTGTATGTGACACAAATTTTGTGGACGCTCTATCTCAAGAACTAATGCACGGCATTTCACAAAACTTTATATTGAGTTAGACATTGATATAAACAGGTGCTGATTAGTTTTTGGTGCATATCGCCCAACAGGTGGCACTGCTATGCTGCATTTCTCACGATTTCCGCAAAGTCTCTATCTAAAGAACTAATGCACGGATTTTTATGAAACTTCAGATTCAGTTAGTCCTTGATATTAGTTGATGTTTACTACGTTTTGGTGTAAATCACCCAACAAGTGGCGCTGCTATGCTGCATTTTGCATGATTTATACGATTTTAGCGATAGTCATATCTCAAGAACTAATGCACAGAATTTAATATCTTTAGTATTCTCAATGGTGGGGGCATAGATTGCCATTTAATTCTGGCACTGTACTAGCGAATTTTGAAATATTAACATGTATGAAATAGAAGAAAGTTTTGGGATTGGCACATCCGACGAGGGTTTTTTTTTTTTTTTTTTTTTTCCTTTCAAACAAAATCTGATTCAAAATTTTGTGTTAATTAAAAGTAAGTATAAAACAGTTACAGAAATCATTGTAAAATTAACTTCAATTATCGCCCTTTACAGAATGAGGAATATTCATTTTAAAAATCATTTTATTCAAAACGATTGTCTTGAAACTTGCGCATACGATTTCATAAAAAGACTTCCGGAGATTTCAATGAAATCGTAACATATTGTATAAAAAATAAATGTGCATAATGTGACCAAAAGTTATTATCTTTCGGTGAATATTCTTAAATATATTCTTATATTACTTTCTTCTATCTTTACAAGTAGAAAGTATTGGTTTCATGAAAATTTTCGAATTCCAGTTTTCGACGGATTTACACGTTTTATGGGTCAGAGATTTAAAAAAAACATGTTTTTACAAAATGTCTGTCTGTGAGTCTGTCTGTCTGTCTGTCTGTATGTGACACAAATTTTGTGGGCACTCTATCTCAAGAACTAATGCACGGAATTTAATAAAAATTTATATTCAGATAGTCCCTGATATAGATTGGTGCTGATTAGTTTTTGGTGTAAATCGCCCTGCAGGTGGCGCTGCAATGTAGCATTTTGCAGGATTTCCGCAAAAGCTCTATCTCAAGAACTAATGCACGGATTTTTATAAAACTTCAGATTCCGTTAGTCCTTGACATGAATGGATGCTGTTTACGTTTTGGTGTAAATCGCCCAACAGGTGGCGCGCTATGCTGCATTTTGCAGGATTTACACTATTTTCGCAGTAGCTCTATCTCAATAACTAATGCACACATTTTCATCAAACTTCGGATTTAGTTAGTTCTTCATATGAAATGATGCTGACTACGTGTTGGTGTAAATCGCCCATTAGGTGGCGCTGCTGTGCTGCATTTTGAACTATTTCCTCAATAGCTCTATCTCAAGAACTAATGCACGAATTTTCATCAAACTTCAGATTTAAGTATAACTTGATTAATATTGCTGCTGATTATGTGTTATTTCAAATCGCTCAACAGGTGGCGCTGCATTTGCTGCGGCTATTGCTCTATGCTGCATTTGTCATGATTTGCGCAATACCTTTATCTCAAGAACTAATGCACGAATTTTCCTCAAACTTCATATTCAGTTAGACGTTGACATAAGTTGGTGATAATTAGGTTCTGGTGTAAATAACTCAATAGGTGGCGCTGTTATGCTGTATTTTGCTGATTTACACGATTTCAGTGACAGTCGTATCTCGAGAACTAATGCACGGAATTTCATATTTTTAGAATTCTAACGATGAACACAGATTGCCATTTAATTTGGCATTGAGATAGGGAATTTTGAAGTATTGACATGTATGAAATAGAAGAAAGTTTTGTGATGGCCACAACATACTAGTTTACTTTTGTATTTTTCTCATTTTCTGATTTTCTGAAATATTTATCCCTCATGACAAAAACTGTGTAATTCAGTCTAACTATTTAATTATTAAAATGAAATGGGCTGAAATTGTTGAACTATGTGAGTGTTACCGAGTGCTCAGTGCTCCAAATCTTGGAAAAGTATGCACTGATTTATGACTAAAGGTAAAAAAATTAAACTTATTTAATTTCTGTAAAAAGAAATTTCAAAAGATTAGGATTTTTTCAAAATACTTAAAAATTTTCTTGCGAGTAGATCTGGTGGCTTTTGCAATAACTTGCTCTAAAATGTTGACGTTCGGCATTTCAAACTACCTAACCTTTTTTAAGTATGCTTATGAACTCTTTGTTTTAAGAAAGGTGCATATCTATATTATAAAAGAAAAAAAAGAAAGGGTTAATGCCCGAGTTATAAATTTTAATACTTATGTTTCAAAACAGCATAAACTTAACTTTGTTCGAATTGCTTAAAATATTTCAGTAATTTTAACATTAATGGATGTATATAAAAACGAATGTATAAATATGTATATTTATAAGAAATGAAGTTGTATAATAATACATAGTTGCCAACCTCCTTATTTTTTGAATACCAATAAATTCTTACACAAATGTTCGCTTTATTTGATTGCAGAAATTATGCGATTGCATAAAACAAGTATTTCTGCATAAAAATACTGGTATAAAAATATCGGGAGGTTGGAAACTATGACAATAATTATGTTGATTTCGAATGCTTTAAAATTCGCATGGAGCATTTGATAAGATTTCTTTATTACACTGTCAAAGGAAAAAAATAAAAAATCATACATTTCAAAGAAACTTTAGGGGTTTTATTTTTCTTCCTTTTTACATTATATACATATATATTTAAGAAGATTTTTTTCAATGACACTTCTATACTTTACTTTAAAACAAACTATTTCCACATAAAATGTTTCTTTGACGTTCGATCTAAGTTGTAAAACTTTAAAAAATATGTTTCTTTTTGCACTTTCCAACGTCTTTGAAAAGTGTTTATAAATTCCGTTTCTCTGTCTGTCGTCTGTTTGTGCCGCGTGCTCTTACTCGCATAAATATAGTCAGATCGATATGAAATTGATATATGTTATTGGGGTTTACTATGGCATGTTCGGTACAGAAAATGAAGTGTGTAGCATTTATACTTCTTTAAGGGGGCTCAGGGCTTGATCGATAACGAAAAACATGTAAACAGAGCTCTCGCTTTGAGTCCGTATAAAAACAGAAGTATTCAATGTAACTAATTTAAACTTTCTGATATTTTTAAGGTATGTTTGTTGTCTTGTAAAATTATAAAATGAAGTACTTCAATGTAATAAAATTAAAAGTATAGCAAAATTTATATAACACAATTTTGAAAAAAAAAAAATTAGGTGTTATATCACCATCCGTGAGATATCTTAACCTTGAATTGACATAAGTACAGTCAATCAGGGTAACTTTGATCCGCATTTTCAAATTATTTCATATGTCACACTCTTATTTTAAGAATTTTGTTGCAACTAGGGGCATAAAAGAGAAGAAATGGTCCGAAATTATTGTTTGACTATCAAAAATTAAGGAATAATAAGGATAAAAACAATAAAAAATGAATTTTTAACCTGGTTCAAAGTTACCCAGCCATTTAGGGTAACTGTGCACCATATGATAAATATTATCTAAAATAATTCATTATAAAAAAAAGTATTATAGTTAGGACAACTTTAAACCCCCCAAAATATTCTCAGATATGTAAAGACTCCGAATTTACATTTCCCAACATCACAAGATTTGTATAATTTGTGATATTACAACAAATATCATGCATAAGAAAGTGGAAGAAGAGAACCATGAATGTTTGGAAATAAAAAAAATATGTTTCTTGTTCGTATAAAACATAAAAATGCAGTAAAAAACAATTTTCAATGTTTTAACTCAATAATATATCCATAGTTACAGTAATACATACTAGTACTAGTATTATTCCAACAAGAATAAAAAATGTCGAATGTATGAAATCTCAAATTTGAGTAGCTCCGCCCCGAAAAACGCCTTTAAATGAATTTTATGTATTTTACACATATTTGTGAAAATATTTACGTGTTATATCTAATGCACACTTTCGGCATTTATATAAAATATACATGCAAATATGGAAAATGTTTGACAGTAGCACCTATAATCAGTAAATTATAAACATCAGTATAACTTTGAGCCGGCTCAAAGTTACCCTGAAATTGTGGTAAAATATTAGTGCCTTCTTATTTTACATTTTATTAAATATTAATAAATAAATAATCACAAAATATTAACACATTTACAACATTTCGATAATAATATGTCTTATAAATGAGTATATTGTTACTTACTATGAAAATTTAAATGGATTATAACAACTTCAAAACAGCATTCAAAATTAACTTGAAAACAGTACTTCACAAAAGTAGTTAGATGATGCAATTAATTGCGCATAAGGTTGCTAATTTATTTTCTAAAATAAAGAGTAGAAATCCCAGTTTATAACCTTGCCAACAGAGCATAGTTCTGGAGTTCATTTAGTCTTTTGGAGTCAAAAATATCGAAAAATAAGAGGTGGTGCAAAGTTACACCCCATGGTTCAAAGTTACCCTGAATGACTGTACCTAATTTTTGCTTTAAAATGATCAAGAAACTTTATTCTATAGGATGGATTAAGGGTATATCTATCACTCAAAGGAAACCTTATTAAAAAAAACTCTCAAAGTTGAAAATTTAAAAAACCCTAAAAAATACATTTTTTTTTCATTAAAAATACACAAAATATTAACACGTTCGCTGCCAAAGCTATAAAGTAAGAATTTTTAAATTTCTTCTTGAAAGTCGTTTGCCACCACAAATTCAGAAAGGTAAATTTCGTTTTAGTAATACAGCGAAATTTCTGCCAATAAATAAGGCATTTTTTTTTATTGTAAAATAATGGTGAGAAAGTAAGTAATAAATTAAAGCCACGAATATTAAAGCTACGAGTATACTCGTAGTTAGCAGTCAACGTGTTAAACTATCTAAAATATATTAATTCATTCTATAGATAATGATGTTATATGCATGCAAAAAAATTTTAAGCCATTCCATCAAATAGTTTTTTTTTTTTTTTTAATCTTACGGATAGTCGTAAAAATCAAGTTTTGAGAAAACGCTACTTAAAGTTGAAATTAAATGGGTGCGGCTTTGAAAGCGATTGTTACATAAATGCTTATAACTCGGTTAAAAATACAAATATTTTTATGCGGTTTTTTGCACTGTTTTCAGAATTAATTGAATAATCAAAATAGATATTTAAAAAAAAAATCGATTCTTTGGGCCCTGAGTCCCCTTAAACAGACATTCAAAAAATTCCATTTCAATGGGAAAATCGTTTGCGGTATGATTTTACACTATTTTAAACATATTGAATTTAATATATATCACTCAGATGAACTACAAGAGGCTTACTATAGAATAGGGTGTCTTCATTCATTGTTCATTTACAGGGGACACGCAAAAAAATCAGTTGCAGTACTGTCTATGACCAATAATTGCTGGAAATGCGTTTTTAGTTATGGTGCGCGATTTTAAATTTAACTAGTTTTTTGCATATTGCTGGGTGTGTACAAATTTCATAGATCATACACAGGATTGAACAAAAGATATCGAGTACATTTCCGTTTAATGGCGGTGTTAATGGTAATTTACTTAATGGCAGAAATTTCTGATGGGGAATTTTCAACCGTGCTATACGTTTAATTGAAGTAACTTTTAGCAACTTAGAAATCTATAGATCATACACAGGACTGCACAAAAAATTCGGATATTTTTTTCGACTGTGGGTGATAATGCTAGAAATCGAGTTTTCAAATGTGTTATACTTTTCTAAATTGTTGATTTTGACATCATCTTTCAACTTAATATACTATGGAGTTTTGTTACAGTGTTCTGAATGTGTTGGAATATGTTTCAAAATCTATACTGGACGCATGATTTTTTATTCTTCTTTCTTTTCATTTGAACATCTACCACCTCATTAAGAAAAAGATTCGGAAGATTTTTAGAATGTCTAAAACGGAAAATACTGTGCGAACTATTTAATACTACTGCGGGGTAAAAAATTCTTCTTTTGCCTCAAAAAAGCAATACTTAACTGTTAAAAGACAAAAAGCGTCCCTGTAAAATCAATCTTCATAACTAAATAAACATATTTTCTTACCAATTGATATATTTCCTTTTGATGTTGCTGTGGTCAAATTTAGTTTTCTTTTAACTCAGTTGCATCATTAGCGCATATATGCGTCCATTTCACGATTTCTATTTACTTATTTATTCAGAAAATCCGAATCTAAACCAAAAATTCCGGAAGAAGAATTTTTACCTTACGTAATCACAAAACGTCTCTCATTAAATACAATAAGAATTACTGTACAGAATTTCGGGTATGAGTTCTAAATTTCTGGATGAAAAAGAAATTCGTAAAATGCGCGCTTGGGATGCAAATGTTGGTATGCAAAACGTTTGGGATTCATAAAATAATATCGTAATCAATAATTATCATAAAACTCAACTTGCACGGAATAAAAAAATAAAAATTTTTTTGAGTCATGTTTGAAGAACTACCTCCATTGAAATCTGTTTTAAATTAATTTTAAATGAATTTAACATTAGAAGTTCCAAATTTCAAACCTCCATAAACCTAAATTATTTGGCTAAATGACTTCCCGTTCGGTAACCAAAGATAAGATATACGGAAAAGATAAATATGGTGTCACAGTTGCGTATTCGTAATGAAAATGTCAGAGTTTGGTATGATTTCACTATGAAGATTACCTCTAATTCTATTTTTCTAGTATAAACTGAAAGAAGAGAATATTTCCAGTCGAATGGTTCTTTTTGTGTGCGTGTGGGGAGGGGAGAGAGAAAAAGAGTGACAATTTGGAGATTCAAATGCATAAGTTCTTTCTCTTTCTCTTTTTTTTTCTCTCTTTTTTTCTTGCCCGACGATAGATTTCATGATATAATTTTAAGGTTGTAAAGACGCCGTTTGATTTTAGGAAGAAAACCGTGAGTTGGGCTGCAAAAACCTTTTATTTTACGGTGCATTGACAAACAAGTAAGAAAAAATCATGCATCAAGCATATATTATGAAACACTTTCCAACACATTCAGAATAATGTAACAAAACTGCACCTTTTAAAAAATTAAAATATTACGTCTAATTCAACCATATGGAAACGCATATTACATTTCAAAACCCAATTTAAGCTGTTCTCATGCACAATCGGAAAATTATGCGAATTTTTTCAGCAGCCCTGTATATGATATATAGATTTGAATCTATTAACTACATGTATGCCAAAATTTAGTTCACTTAAGAGATACATATACTTCAGTTGAAAATTTACCTTCAGCAAATTCCTCTATAAGGAGAACGGTACGTGAATACTTTTGTGCAGCCCTGTATTTGAGGTATAGAATTTATATATAACGAGTATGATGCAAAATATTAATTAAATTTAAAAGCGCATATCGAATTTTAAACCGTAAACTCCAGCAATTGTTACTCAAAAACAGTACTGTACTGTAACCGATTTCTTTTGTGTGTCCCTGTACATGAATATAAAATGCTATGAATGCCCTGTTCTAACATGATCGTAGTGAAATTCAGTGATTTATATCAGTTTCCATAGATTTGAAATAGCGTAATGTCATTAAAATACTCTGCAAACGATTTTCCCCATATATACCATAATGTAATGGAATACTTTTGGGTGCCCTGTAAATGAACGATTAATTCTATATACTTCATATACAATACTAAACATACTTTGGTGACCCTAAATAACCTTTATCAATTGCATGAAAATCGGAGTATATTTACGGGAGTTAGAGCGTGGACAGACGGCCAGACAAACCGATTGCATAAACACTTTTCAACTTTGTTGGAAAGTGTTAAAAAGAGGAAGTTAGTAAAAGTAATCAATTCTGCCATAGAAAAGAAAATGTTTGTTTTTTTACCAGCAGTATTGCTGAGAGCTATTTTTCCTCAATGCATTACATTATAAAAGTGTATACTTTTTAATTATTAGAAATATCCTTTAAAGTTATTCTTAATTAAAATAAAACCACTTTTACATTGCAGCCTTTTGATTCCGATTTCCGTATAATGTCTTACCCACCCTACGATGCTTACGAAACACCGCAGAGTTCGACAAGGACAGCTAAGAACTTCATCAGGCCGCACACGCCACCCCCGGACTACGAAGCTAATGGTAAGTTCACAAGGGCACTATTTTAATCTTTTCTAAAATGCTTCATAATGACGTTTGGTAAAATGTTCGTGTTTGAGCTTTATGTCAAAGCAGGGTCGTAATCAAATGGCGGGCTAGGTGATCTGAGATCCCCCCCCCCCTAACAAATTCTTGAGCCCTCTCTACTTAACCTTTCAATATTAATATAATCTATATTGCATTTAAAAAAAAAATGAAGGCGAATTGACATATTCTTAAAATGGCGTAGTTTTAACTGTAACCATATTCCGCAGGGCCCGATTACCACCAGCAAATTTGAATAGAAATTTCCTCCTTATTTAAATACCTTATTCATCCAAAATTTCTGTCATATTAAAACCAAAATATTTATCCTGTTTAACTGGTGGACCCAGGCGGTAGTCGTGCTTTGGGGGTTCAGCCCTATTATGGCTACATAAACAATCCTCCTGCCAATATCAGTGAGTTTGATTACAGTTGAGGCGAATTTCGACCAACTAAGTTTTACATTAATTTTTCGCTTTATTTAAATGCGTTATTCATGCTGAATTTCTGTCATAAATAAGGTCAAATTTTCCATTTGTTTTTACTGGAGAAAGTTTATCACCGCGTTAATCAGGTTCTGATCCGATGCAAATTTTTATAATGATGGTTGGTAAAATTTTCTTGCTTGGGCTTTATGCCAAAGCAGCCAGACGAGGGCAAGGTGGTCTGAGGCCACCACTTCAGCTACCAAAAAACTGAAGTAAAAGCATTTGTAATAATAATAATAATAATAATGTAAAATTATATAAAAAAAAACATATTTTTTATTTTCCCGGTTGTTATTAAATTAACTGTGATGACCGGACAATTAGACACTTGATTTGAAGATTATATGACTGCTTTATACAACTGAAAAACATTTTGACTGAAAACCATTTTTTGAATTCATAAGGAACAAATGTGTAAAAAGATTTAATTTTTTTTTAATTACAAATAAATGATGTGATATATTTATCTATACATATATAGAGAGATAGCAATATAAATGCACATTAAATTCTCTTCATTTTTTGCAAATGCGTTAATTGATTACCTGTTTTTATAAATGATAGGAAATGTATGTGTGATTTTTTTTTTTTTTCGTAATGAGAATGGTGTGAGAAATGTAAAATAGAATACTTTGTTTCACCTCTTAACCCTTTCAGGGGCAAAGCACTTACATCGTTAAAATTCTGAGATGTATAAATGACACCGGGATTTTCGAACAAATTTATCTGTAAATAAGAAAAAGCTATATTTCACATACATAATAAACGGAAATATTCTCTACCAAAATTCTGATGCCATTGTAGCATTTAGATATTAAAATTAAGTGGCTTCATAAACATAATACTGCTCTTCAACGGATTAATACTCAAGTGTTTCTAAAATAATGAAGCAAAATTTCAAGGGTAATAAAACGCAGTAAAACAAATATTTTTCTCAAGCAAACCAGAGTCGCAATCCACTTATTCAATGAAAAATACAGGTGACTTACTGCAAGCTGAACCTGAATTTTTGTTCACAACTTTAATAAGTTGGAAATTGCTCGTCAAACGTGGCAAATGAGGTGCGTTCGTACTATAACTAGTTTTATAAATATTTTTTGCACCTCAAATACTGAATGTATATTTTACTGAATGTATACTGAATGTATACTGAGTGTACTGAATGTATATTTTAGTGCACTTCATAAGTGCATTTCAATTTCATTCTGTTCGAAAGACTGTAACATCATTAAAATGCACTTGTAATGTTTTTTTCCATTGGCCGTAATGTAACGGAAAACTTTTGACTGTCCCTGTAATTAAACTATACATCCGCTTTTCATAAAATTTGAAATGATTCGACAAAATATTGCAAAAATTATATATTTAAAATTTCAGACCATTCGGTTCGGTAGTTTTTGCTCTGTTATATGCGGACGGACAGACCGACAGACAGACAGACGGACCGAGCGACGACTATAGGTGCTACGTATTTACATAATTACGAACGCACCTAACAAAAATGCAAATGTTTTAGCGAGATATGAATTGTGTGAAAATAATGGTATGCAAAAGAGACTAGTTCTAGAGCAACCTTATCATTGAGATCGTATACACCGAAGAGCCAAAACATTATGACCATCTCCGATTTTAGACGTTTTGTGAAATATATAGAAAAATACATGAGGAATTAACCTGAAACTGCAGGTGTGTAAACAGTATAGTATAGGTCATATATTTCCGCGAAGATTTTTTCCCGAAACCCCATAGGGGACTGTCAACAAATTGAAAAAAAACGAATATCTTTTGGATAACCCTGTAAAAACTAATGTAGCAAAAGCGTTCAAACACGAGATTATTAATAAGTGGCTTATTATAATATACTGTGTTCATTTTTATGAAGATAGCATGTATACTGGTAGAGAAATTAAGGTTTTTATAAAAACAGTCCCAAATTTCGCCAAGTTTTTTGTTTATAAGTTGCAGAGTTCTTAATATAAAAAAAAGGTTTTTTTCAGAAAATATGACAAACAACATTGTACACAATACTCTGTAATCAGAATTAAAAAAATAATAAAAATTAGATGAAAAATGCGCAAGTTTACTAAAACACGTTTCACTGCGCATGCGCGAATACAATCAAAACATAATGTGCATAATGTATTAGCTAAGTATATAGAGCAACTTTTGTGAAAGTCTCAAAACCATAGCTTGAAAATTCTGAAAATAATCATCGATAGAATAAGCTTCTAAATCCGTTGTTCCCAATCTGTCGCGCTATCTTGGCACTAATCAACAGATATATGATACAACCCCGTTACTTATCTTTTTGCTTCTTTTTGGGAACAACGGATTTCGAGCTTATTCTATCGACGATTATTTTCAGAATTTTCAAGGTATGATTTTGAGACTTTCACAAAAGTTGCTCTATATACTTAGCTAATACATTATGCATATTATATTTTGATTGCATTCGCACATGCGCAGTGAAATGTTTTTTAGTAAACTTGCACATTTTTCATCCAATTTTTATTATTTTTTAATTCTGATTGAAGAGTATTATGTACAATGTTGTTTGTCATATTTTCTGAAAAAAACTTTTTTTCATATTAAGAACTCTGCAAATTATAAACAAAAAACTTGGCGAAATTTGGGGCTGTTTTTATAAAAACCTTAATTTCTCTACGAGTATACATGCTATCGTCATAAAAATGAACACAATATATTACAATAAGCCACTTATTAATAATCTCGTGTTTGAACGCTTTTGCTACATTGATTTTTACAGGGTTATCCAAAAGATATTCGTTCTTTTTCAATTTGTTGACGGTCCCCTATGGGGTTTCGGGAAAAAATCTTCACGGAAATATATGACTTATACTATAGTGTTTACACACCTGCAGTTTCAGGTTAATTCCTCATGTATTTTTCTAGATATTTAACAAAACGTCTAAAATCGGGGATGGTCATAATGTTTTGGCTTTTCGGTGTATACTCTCAGCTACATTCCAAATTACGAAGTGTGGTTTGCACACGAATGGTGCCCATTTTCAACACTTCTTGTAATGTCATCAAAAGCAAAGTAAATTTATTCACAATATCTTTATTACTATTAAAGTTATTATCAAAAATCAGAGTTCTGCTTGGAGTGAGACAGCGCGTATATTTCTGACTGGAAAAGCGGACTTTTACGAACTTGATTTCCATTACCAAAATTATTAATCTTGACGCGTATAATCACTTCTAAAAGATTTTTTCATTAGTTTAGAAGCATCCTGTATATGAGATGAGAAATTACTATTAGAGCCCTGACCTGCTATTTCAGGAAAGTCTGCAAGTGAAAAAACTATATTTTTGAACATTAAAGAGTAAATATATGTTCAATATAAAAGGTGAAATTGACATGAAAGATATAATTTTAAAGAATTTTCCATTGCTGTATTAAAAAATGGAATACTTTTCTCTCATTTCGGTTCGGTTTCGGTTGGATAATTTATTTTTAGGTTCTTTTCGAGTTTTGGGTTAATTTAAATAGAATTTTTGGGTTTGGATAGGTATAACCCGATCCACGCAGAATTCCATTTCATTTCGTAAAGCAAGACATGGAAAAAATATCATGGACCCCAAACAAGAAGTGCAAGAGCTTCCCTTCTCCACCCAGTATCTCTATATATAAAATGCTAAGGTACGTGGCGGCGAAAAAACGGTTATTTCTTTTTTTCCGATGGCAATGAGTGATTTGTTTAGAAAATCCAACCTACTAAACCCACTGAGCTCCTCCAGTGACTAAACCTAACTTTTGTCGGATTCGTTATTTGTTGTGGTGTAAAATATTTTCCCTCTTTTTCGCAAAAAATGAGTTACTTATTATTATAATAGTTTGATACCATAAAACGCTAAGGTACGTGGTAGCGAAAAAACGGGAATTTCTCTTTTGCAGATGGCAACGAGTGGTTTGTTTAAAAATCAAACCTGCTAAAACTAACTTTAGCCGACTTCGTTATTTGTTGTAGTAATTCTCGCAAAAAATGAGTTACTTATGATTACAATATTTTGATATGATGATTTTTTGATGGTGTTACAAAGATTTTGTTGATGCAATGGATTGTGGTTTTGCAACATTTCATTCATTGATTGGAAGAAAGACACGTTGAAGTGTAAAAATCGCTAACTTTTCGTTAGTCTTTTGTCCTTTTTTTTTTTTTTTTTCAAAAATGAGTTTACATCGTGAAGTTTTTATAATTTCTGCAGGAGACAACGGCGTGCCACTGAAACTGTGGACAAAATGATTGAAAGAAAATCCATTCAAAATGCAGCTGATAGGTTTAGGCGAGCCACAGAACATTCCTATCAATGGCAAAATAGATTTATCCAGAAAAGGTGAAACTGTGTGAATTGACAATTTGAAGTGAACATCTAGCAGCATAGTATCTAGAAGATATAGTCTGGCAATCAGCCAAGCAAAAAGTGCTAAAAAACTGTATTCCATAAGTGTTGAACGACGCTGAACGATAAATGTCGATCACAGCGACATCTGGTAGTTCAAACCAAAATATTATATAAGGATTCAATTGAAAAAATGTTTTGTCCAGTGAAGAGGTAGCAGATGTCGCTGCGATCGACCTTTGTCATACACCATCGTTCAACATTTATAGATTCAGCTTTTTAGCACTTTTTAAAGTATTACTGGAATAGCTGGTTTCCATACTATATCTTCTAGACGCTATTTCCAGGAGCGTTATTAAGGAAATATGACTGAGGTGTGCGATTTTTAGAAAAGATGCTCTACGCGGAATTAGCTAGTTTCTATTAAAATACTATGAAACAAGTGTTATTTATTTATTTATTTTATCCACTTCAGTCCTGGAATTCGAAATTACAGTCACGGGCTACCTCCCTTCTTCGGTGCTGCTCAAAGTTAAGGAATAGGTGAGAAAAATTGCTCCTTTTTCTTCGAGTGATTTCTCATGGAGTCAAAGTATAGTGCACAACATTTAAAAAAAAAAAAATCACAAATACTACACCTTAAATTAATTTTGTTACGATGAATGGAAATTTGTTAGCGGAGGTAAAATGTTAATAACATTTTTCATTCGTACACTATATTTTCAATTTCAAAATATCGGGATGGTTTTTGATTGGAAACAGATTTATTTTGTTTTATGGGGAAAAAATAAAACATTGAATCTTCTTACCGGATGTTTAGAATTTGTTTCCAAAAAAAAACCTTGAAGTTAAAAAAGCACTAACAAATTGAAAATAACATTTCACAACTATAGCATTGCTTAAAAGTTCGATAAAAGCCTTCAATAAATGTTATTTATTTATTAAAAGATTTATTATGAACATCGTTATACAACCTTAAATGTTTCGATTCGACGAGAGGGTGTGGCACAATTTCATTAGTCTAAAGAAATAACACGCTTAGTAATAGACAACTCAAGGTAATACAGATTGTTATTAATTAACAACGTGGGAGCATTTTTTTTCTATTTTGTAACATATAAAGGAAACAAAAATCTTATCCAAAAAACATATATTCTGTCTTATTTGGGGAAAATAATATTGGGGAACGAACAGTGACGAGAAAGCATGTTTGTTTCAAGACGTAATATTCCGCAAATCCATTATGTATGCCTGAATAATGCGGCTAACGTTTTAACTTTTTGTGAATGGGCTTCTTTTTTTATCAACGACGTCCTCTCTTCCACCGTTTTAAAGTTTGGCTGATCAAAATATTAACACATATCTCACCCATACTCAATGGTGTAATTAGCTACCGGCAAACTCCACGACTGCGGAAGGACGCAGCATATTAAGAGACGCAATGTGAGAAAGTTTGAAAATATGATTATTTAAAAAGAATTTTCGATGATTTTTTTTTTAAGTGTAAAGATTTAATTCCAAATTTTGTCATACTTTTCTAAGTTAGTAATAAAATTCATCAACAAGATTCTCACAGGCAGAGAATTATGCGACACCCTTTTTAATTGTATGTTTGTGGATCTGTGTCTCGTCCCTGCGTCTTCTGCCATTCTTTTTAAATGATATATTTTTATTTATGACTGGGAATGAATGAATAGAAGTTGTAACAACAGTAAGTTAATTTTAAATATTTTTTTATAAAATGAAAATGAGTATTCAAAAACATCATTAAAAGGAACAACACTCATTATAATCAAATGTCAAACTTTAGAAAATTTACTGTAATGGTAAAGAATAAATTTGTAGGAAGATGGAAGGAGGCCGAATTCATCGTTCATTATACTCAGAATGCATTATAATTATAAGCGATATGTTAGAGGATAGGTTGTTTGCAATCGTTAAAAAATAAAATATTTTAACGAAAATTGCAGCATACTTGCCTTCCTTTGTTTAATATAACTTTGTATAATATCCTTCGTGTAATATAATAATAATACGATAAGTGGTAGAACCAGCCATAATTTTCATCCAAACAGCGCTTAACTAGACATTCAAAATGTAGAGCTACATACCCTGTCACTATCCGAATTACTGTGTTTTTCCAGATCTTGACGCAATGCCGTCAAATTTAAGGCAAAGCATTGTAAGTCTTGTTGAAATTATCGTTAAAATACCATGACCATTGTTAAAGTTATAAACAAAAATTTCGCGGAGTGAGGGGCCTTGTATTATTGACTGAGTAAAAGGACTGTGACCCTATTTATCCATACAAAAATTGTTTGTTTTAGCGTGCTCTATCCGCGACCAACGACGTATAGGGCCAGTAGATGACATCACACGCAGTGGATCATCTTTACACGGTGATTGGTACAAAGCGGCGCGCCGATCGTTTTGTGCCAGTCGCCGTGTAAAGATGATCCATTCCGTATGACGTTTTAACCCCTTGAGGGGCACCGGTATATATTATATACCACCTACGATTAATAAAGTTTTACACCAGAAAAATTTTATTAAATTTTACTTTTCTAACTTTGGTGGAAAGAAGCCGGAAAATTGCTTTTACTTATTTTGAAATAGAATTTTTCAAAGATTCCGGTGGGAATTCAGCATTTCACAAACGTAATTGCTTGCCCCTCAAGGGGTTAAAAGTCATGAACTGTATTTGTAGTTCGATGGTTTCGCTCTATCCCTCCTCAAAGTGTGTACGTAAAGCTCCAGGAAACTTCGTATAGACGGCTTGCACACGACGTCACATGTCTGGCATCGCTTCATATGGCGCCCAAATATAAGGCGAATGTGGTGCTCTCCATTTGACTTATTAGACTTATTTGCACTACGATGATAAAAATAAGAAAGATCTAAATTAAACAGAAAGATAACACATGCTTTTAATGGCAAACATGGAGTTCTGACGTTCCGTGTGTGCTCCGGATGTAATAGTATCAGTCGTTGCTAATAGCAACGTGACGTCAATGCAAGCCGTCTATAGGAATATTTCAATTCTAAAAATCCGCTACCTTTTAAAGAATTTTTTTTTTACTTTCAATCCTTTTTATTTTCAGGTAAGAAAAGACGGCCATCATTTTCATCCGAGAATGAGACGATGACGCTGCCTATCAGCATGGCTTCCAGTCGAAATTCTCGCCCTCTCAGCCAAAGCAGCTACATCTACGACGACCGCGTCGAGCTGCAACACCGAGCTTCGTGTGCTGCTGAAACAGTTCTACACGCCTACGAGAATAAAGGACTTGTCATGGAGACAGAGGGATGGATGGGTATGGCTTCACTATCTTAATTTCACTTTGCTTACATTTAATACATTGAGCAAAACTCAGCTTGTTTTTATAGCTAACTCTGGTACATTTATTGCCATATCGTTCAAACATTTTTAACGTTTGGCATCAAACTTGGTTGTGGATGCGATTACGAATGATTGGGAAGATTTTATTGGATGAAAACTAGAGATTTAGTTTTCTATCAGAATCAGTTATCGTAGTTTTTTTTCTAGGTTAATAGTTACATGATTGATCGGTTACACTGACGTTCTATAAAAATAAAGGCAGTTTAACTTTATTCAAACAATTCAGCTTTAAAAATCCACGTTTATATGATTCACATTTTTTTAAATATAAAAGTTAAATACTGTTTTGACAGTATTTAATTTGCTGGAATTCGAAGATAAGAAACCGTAAAAAACCTTCCAAAAGAAGACGTACACTATATGGCTAAAGGTGACCGGTCACTTGCTATTTTAGACGTTTTGTTAAATATCTAGAAAAATACATGACGAATTAACCTGAAACTGCAGGTGTGTAAAAAGTATAGTATAGGTCATATACTTCCTCGAAGATTTTTTCCCGAAACCCCATAAGGGACGGTCAACAAATTGAAAAAGAACGAATATCTTTTGGATAACCCTGTAAAAATTAACGTAGCAACAGCGTTCAAACTCGAGATTACTAATAAGTGGCTTATTGTAATATACTGTGTTCATTTTTATGAGGATAGCATGTATACTCGTAGAGAAATTAAGGTTTTTATAAAAACAGTCCCAAATTTCGGCAAGTTTTTTGCTTATAATTTGCAGTGTTCTTAATATAAAAAAAGTTCTTTTCAGCAAATATGACAAACAACATTGTACATAATACCCTGCAATCAGAATCAAAAAATAATAAAAATTGGATGAAAAATTAGCAGGTTTACTAAAATACGTTTTACTGCGCATGCGCAAATACAATCAAAATATAATATGCATAATGTATTAGCTAAGTATATAGAGCAACTTTTGCTAAAGTCTCAAAATCATAGCTTGAAAATTCTGAAAATTATCGTCGATAGAATAAGCTCGAAATCCGTTATTCCCAAAAAGAAGCAAAAAGATGAGGGGTTGTATCAAATATCTGTTGATTAGTGCCAAGATAGCGTACACAATAGTTGCTCTATATACTTAGCTAATACATTATGCACACTATATTTTGATTGCAGTCGCACGTGGGCAGTGAAACTTTTTTTTAGTAAACCTGCTCATTTTTCATCCAATTTTTATTATTTTTAACACTTTCCAAACAAACAAAGTTGAAAAGTGTTTTTGCATTCGGTTTGTCTGGCCGTCTGTACGCGTTCTAATTCCCGTAAATATACTCCGATCGTTCTGAAATTTTTGGATGTTAGTGACCTCTACCTTAGCACGAACCCTATTTCAAATGAAGTTTGTAGCATGTTTAGTTCATTTACAGGGACAGTCAAAAGTTTTCCGTTACATTACGACATATGGAAAAAAATCGTTTAAAATGAATTTAATGATGTTACATGCTTTCAAACATAATAAAGTTGATATGCATTTATCAAAAGCACTAAAATATGTATTCCGTAGAATATGCGGTGCAAAGAATAAATATTATTAATTTACAGGGCCACACAAAAGAATTCCGTTACGTAATGATATACGGGTGGAGGGAATTTTTTCCGGCGTATTTTAATTATGTTAAATTATTTCATGTATAATAAAATTGATATACGTCGCTGAAGTTTACTATAACTTATTTCATGTATAATACGAAGTGCATAGCATTTACAGGGACACACAAAAGATTTCAGATACTATATTGTAGCCGAAGTACTGTACGGTAGCGATGATTGCTGGAAATGCATTTTTAATTATGTTATATGCTTTTATGTTTCACTATATTTATGCATTGTATATGGTGTGTATAAATGCTGTAATTCATATACAGGGCTGCACAAAAGAATTCGTAATGGTTACTGGGTATGATTGTAAATTGCTTAAAGGTCGTTTTTAAATGAGTTATGGATTTTTACGCTGAACTGCATTTTGTTTACTAAGAAATGTTTGTAGAACATAGATAAAATTATATACAGGATCACGCAAAGAATTTGATACATGGCCTTTTATAAATGATAATTTCAGGAAATGTGATTTCGTAGTTTTGAGAGTTTTTTACTTTGAATTAAACTTTAGCTTAATAGTGGCGTGTAATAAAGGTACTAGGTTAACTACAGGGTTGTACAAAAGTATACAAGTATGTTTCCATCTATTAGTATAAATTGCTGAAAGAGAAATTTCAACCTGTTACTCGTTTTCTTGCTAAACTAAATTTCCCCATTATATAGCATATATATCAACCTACAGATCAAATACAGAGCTGTTCAAAAGAATCGGAATACATATTTATTATGGATGGTAACTGCTGAAATTAGTTTTTCAAATGTTTTATGCGTTTTCTAAAATGTTTACCTTGTTCTCTTATGTACCTTATTTCCCTAAATAACGAAGTTTTGTTAAAGCATTCAGGAAGTGTTGGAAAGTGTTTCATAATCTATGCTTAACGCATGATTTTTCTTACTTGTTTAATTCTGATTGCAGAGTATTGTGTACAATGTTGTTTGTCATATTTTCTGAAAAGAACTTTTTTTTATATATATTAAGAACTCTGCTAATTATAAGCAAAAAACTTGGCGAAATTTGGGACTGTTTTTATATAAACTTTAATTTCTCTACGAGTATACATGCTATCCTCGTAAAAATGAACACAGTATATTACAATAAGGCACTTAATCATAATCTACAGTTTGAACGCTTTTGCTACATTAGTTTTCACAGGATTATCCAAGAGATATTCATTCTTTTTCAATTGGTTGACGGTCCCCTATGGGGTTTCGGGAAAAAATCTTCGCGGAAATACATGACCTATACTATACTATACTGTTTACACACCTGCAATTTCAGGTTAATTCCTCGTGTATTTTTCTAGATATTTAACAAAATGTCTAAAATCGTAAGTGACCGGTCACCTTTGGCCATATAGTGTATATTACCAAACATAATGTAACGTAGAGAGATATTGTATTTATCCAACCAGATCCACACATAGCACCAAGCTGAGAAGCCCGGAGTAAAAGAACTAACAAACGAAAGTGAATAACCAGAACATTCTTTAAGTTAAATGGTCAATCTCTGCAATCATCGTAGTTCTATCTTTTTCAGTATTGTGATGACTAGAGCACATTTTAATTTCTGATGATCATAATGGCCGTATATCCCTCCCAAGCTCAACTATAATGCTGTGCTATTAAAGAGTTGTTTTTGAATTGCCCGAATTTCGTCTAGCGCATCGGATAATAGAATAGCGCAATGGCGTTTGCATCGAATTCAGAAAATGCGGAGGGATTTTCCAGGTGAATGTCCATATGAATAAGTCACATTAATTTCACATTACTTAAAAATACAGGGTCTAATTCTTCATTTCGTTTTTTTTTCAAGATTTATTTGAAAAATGGACCATCGCAGCGGGCTCAGCCTGCTAGTTTGTACATAAAAAACAACAATAATATTCATTTAATTAAAATACATATATAAACAAACAAAAAATTTCAAGAAGTTTGTTTTCGTAGTTGTTTATATTATTTGGCAACAAATTCTGTCCCGAATTCTGCCAAGCTTTTAAAAAAACGCCAAGACCCTTATAGTGCAAAAGTACCAATTTCCTTATTATTTTGCACTATCTTCACCATAGTTTGTACTATATGCTGGGGGGGGGGGACGAAAAGTTTAAATATTAAAATTTCTATAAAGCACTATAAGACTAAAATAAATTTAAAATACGACTATAAAAGAGCTGTATGACAAAAAATAAATAAATAAATAAATAAAACAAATGTATTTTTTTTACGACATGCTTTCATTAGCATTCACAAAAATGTAGAAAATACATATATATATTTAAATGCACTAAACAGTAGAAAATAATTTTGAGGCCAGAAAAGAAATTGTTTTATTTTCTCATGTCCAAGAAAAAGATGACAGCGTGGGCGCCAAATTTACACATATATATACATACGTATATAATATAATATAATGTCAAAAGAAATGTTAAATTGCATTGGCGCATTGGAAATGAATGAGTAATGAATGAAATGAATTGATATGAATGAAATTTTCAGTTTTACTGTCATTTGCAATGACGTTGAATAAGTCATAAGGGTAAACGTTTTCTGCAGTTGGATTGTATTTAAAAGAACAGTTTTTTCTCATGGACAATTATATATAAGTATTTCAACATGTAAAGAGGAAGGGCAGTTAAAAATTTATGTCGAAGATACTGAATAGCAAAGTCATCATTTAAATAATGAAAGATTTTTTACAAAACAAACATCGCATATCCTGAAGTTTGTGGTCGAATTTTATTTTATCCTTAAATTGTATTTTTAATGTATTCATTCATTACATACATAGTTTTTCATGAATGTGTTTCGTTTTTAAAATGTGTTATTTTAAATCTATCACTGCGAAACAAGCGAGGAAAACATATTATTGCTCATGTGTTGTACATATCTTTATATTTCATTTTCCGTCATTTTTGTCGGGCTATCTTTCTAGTATTTATAATAATAATTATAATAATATTATAACAATTAATTAAAATAATATTATAATAAACAATTATAATAATATTACAATAATTATAATATAAGAAATTTTAAATAAAATGTATATTTTTAACTTATAACATCTATTTTATTATTTTCATCGTCTTTGAAGAAAAACGGTGAACTTTTTAAATTTCATATTGTGTATTTTCTGAAAGTTAAAGTTAAACAGTGAAAAGTGAAAAAAGCAGCAGTCTAGAAGATCGCTGACAGTAATTAAGGGTTAATATTCTTTCGCCGTTTTTCACCTTTAATATTTCTTAAGCGTTTAAAAGAGCTCTAAGCGTTTATTGTTAATTTATGCTCGACATTCTTCATAATTCAGTAAAAATTTCGTTATAAGAGTCTGAATGAATCTAAATTTGATAAAGATTACCCCTGTAACTCAATATGTCATAATCAACATTAACTCATCAACAACATCTCTGGCGAAAACATAGTACATGTTCTAGAAATTTCAAGAAAAACCACAGATCCCTGAGGAATAATCATCTTACAATCTTTATGCGGATCAAAAATCCGCATTCCTGCGGTTTTATGTAATCTAACTTTTCACTATTTCAGACTTATTTAGGAGTTAATTTTTAATACGCTAGTCATGTTGTGAAATCATTACGCTTAAGCTATCACCAGTCTTGATATACTTTGTATTCTTAAATATAATCATGCAGTAATTTTTACCAAAAATTAAACGAAATCAGCTGGTGTAAAATTAAACATCATTTCTTGTAATTCGAACATGTAATTAGAATTGTACAAGAAGACCACACACTAACTGTAGAAAGAATGATTGATCGTGCAATTTGTCTGATAGAATACTACCGATAACGAATTTAAGAACTCTCAGAAACAGCGTCTCCACCCAATAGATTCCTAGAAACATTACCGCAAGGTTTCTTTAAAACTGTTTGAATTTACAATTATCTCATAAAAATTCAGTAAGTTTTCAAACTGAAACAAATTGGGGATGATTTGCTAGGAAAAAAAAAAAATAATAAAACTTTTATTGATGGCTTTTCAGCAGTCATTTCTTTTTATAATTCTGTAATCTGTCGTTATATCCCGCATTATGCATAGTATTATCAAGTCCACTGTAGAATCCTGCACGGGTCGAGTTGTACCCAGCTCAAACTCGAAAATTCCATTTCAAGTCAAGTCGCAACCCGACCCGAACTCGATGTATTTCAATCTGAACCAGAAATACTTCCTCCCGAACAGAGCCCGAAATGAAATGAAATTAATTCATGTTTTAAAGCAATTAAGAAAAATAATCTGCAATTATATCTCTAATATCAATTTTATCTTTTGTATAGAAAGATGGACTTATCTATATTCTTTAATATTCAAATAGAGTAAAACTCTCAATAGCTGATACCTCGGGATCGTTGAACAGAATCCTGCGTCAGGTCGGGTTGTCCATAATTTTCTTTTTTCGAGCCGGTGTGACTCTCCTTTTCTTTCTGCGGGTCAGGATCAATCTAGAATATTTCTTGTAGGTCAGATTTAGGTTTTTGCAATTCGATTTGTTGGTATTTTCACAGAAAGTTTGAGCATAACTGTGTTTCAGATAAAAATAGATATAGGGTAAAAGCACCAATAATCGGCGCTTTCTTTTTGTATATAGCTCAAAGCGGAATTTTAAAAAGCAATACAACATTTTTAACAGTGACAAATGTTAATGTATACTTTTATTTTACTGTTTCAGCAATTATTTATATAAAAAAAAAAACTTATAGTTTTTATTTATGAAAAGTTAAACTTAAAAGTAGCAAAGTCTCTAGTAATCGGCCAAAGCCTCTAGTAGTAGTCTCTAGTAATCCGCCAAAGTCTCTAGTAGTAGTCTGTAGTAATTCTACTGTTCGGGCATCACTGGACCACTTAAATGCTTTGTTATCGGCCACTTAAATGCTTTGTTATTCTAAATAACTTAAAGTATAATTTTTATAAACAGAACAACATTTGAACAATGTGTTAATTTATACTTTTCTTATAATGTTTCAGCAATTATTTAAAACATTATAATAATTTTTAACACTTTTCAACGTAGTTGAAAAGTGTTTATGACTTCGGTTTGTATCCCTACTGTCCAAGCTCTAACGCTGATAAATATACTCGAATCGTCCTGAAATTTTTGTATGTTACTGACGTTTAAAATAGCACGACCGCTGTTGAAAATGAAATGTGCGGTCATTATAATTCGTTTACAGGGACGGTCAAAAATATTCCGTTACATTACGTTCAATGGGAAAAAATTGCTTTAAGTTCATTTTAATGGAGTTAGGCCATTTTAAACATAATGAACTTGATATGCATTTATAAAGTGCGCTGTAATGTAGAATATGTGATGCAAAGTATTTATTATTCATTTACAGGGCCACACAAAAGAATTTCTTTAAATAATAGAGTCAGGGGAAAAACGGTTTCCAGCTTATTTGAGTTCTATTGTACTATTTATAATATTATATTATATTATAATAATTGTTATTTTATTTATCTAATTTATTATCTATTCTATATTATCTATCTATGTATCTATTTATTAATTCTATATTTATTTCTTTTTATTATTATTATTTATCTAATTATTTATATTATAATAAAATGAAATTGATGTACATTATTGAGGCTTACTACAAGATACTTGCTGTATAAGATAATGTGCACAGTATTTATCGTTCATTTACAAGGACACACAAAAAATTTGGATACACTACTGTATCTGTCTATTAGCGATAAATACTGGAAGTGCGATTTTGTTTATGGTATGCGTTTTTTTTTTTTTTTTTTTTTTTTTTTTACTTTAATGAAATCTTTGTTTACTACGTCGTGAGTATAACTGCTATAGATCATATACAAGGCTACATAAAAGAATTCGCAAGCATTGCAAAGTATCAGCGTAAATAGCTTAAAGGAATCTTTTAACTGATTTATGCTCTTTCAAGCTCAACTACATTTAGTATACTAAGCGATGTTTGTATAATTATAAATAAAGTCATTTACAGGGACATGCTAAGAGCTGCATACATGAACTACCAGGGATCATAATGTCTGAAAGTGTGATTTCAGTAGTTTTAACTATATTTTAGCCTGAATTAATTTTTAGATTAATATGTGGTGAATATAAAAATATGTTGATAATATACAGGGCTGTACTAAATAATTCAAACATGTTTGCGTATATTGATAAAAATTGCTAAAGAGGATTTTTAAATCTATTATGCATTTTCCTAGTATAATAAGTTTTATTATACTATGCAGAATACATACTAATCTATAGATTATATAAAGGGCTGCACAAAAGAATTGAACTAGTTTTCCAGTTATGGACCGTAATCTGGTTTTCAAATATGTTATGCGTTTTCTAAAATGTTTAATTTTTTTGCCATATTAAACAGTTAAGTTTCGTTAAAGAATTTTGGAAGTGATTTACAATCTATTCCCGATGCATGACTTTTCATTCTTGTTTCTTATGGAAAGTAAATTTTAAAGTTCCAAATTATCCAGTAGTTGGCATTTCAAATTTTCTGCTTAGCCATCGTAGAGTGGGATGCGGGCAGAGACAAAAATGATTATGTCATCTTGTTTCCGAGATGAAATTATTATGTAGAACAAGATCATTCGCAGTACATAAAAAATGACTGATCTGCCTAGGCATATCTTGGATATGATATGAGCAGCAGGGTGACCAAATAGTCATTTTAGCGTTACTATCATGTCATCGAGTTTCGGAATGAAATTTTAATATCTTGCATATCTCAAATAGTACAATACAACTAGTAAATCTGCAGATCAGGAGCCTCAACGTCAGCTCTGCAAGTCACTGTTTTTCGACACACTTTGGTAATATTCAATTTCATGCAAACCGCAATTTAAAGTTTTCAAATTATGTAATTATTTATAAGAATAAAAAATACGAAGTTTTCAGACATTAGAAGCATTAAATTAAAAACGTTGTTATGGAAGGATATTTTGAAATAATTTTCATGAGCTACTAATTCTGATATTTTTTTTAATAATAAAACAGATTTCGTCAGGGGGGGGGGGGGGGGCTCCGCCTCCTGAACTCCCCGTGGTTTCATTAATTTACATATGTAACTTTTTATTTATTGCACTAATGGTTATCGCAAATCTTAAATTTCTTTTTATACTTCCGAGCCTTAATTTTCAATACTGGTGGACAGAAAATGATTCACATTGACGCAATTATATTAAAAGTTTAGGTTTTATGAATGAAAATATAATTTCCTTTTAAAAATAAAATAATTTTCATTCATATTTTCTGAAATGAGACGGCATTAAGAAGTAACACTCGTCATAAAATATTTTTTTAGGTAATCTAGTTAATGCTTGGTTTTTAAGAATGAGAATATTTATTTCCCAATACAATGACGTCATTTTCGACAGCGATAATTTTGCGGTGTAAAATTTTGACATTTACTATATATTTGATTTTCAAAAGTTTTTTTTTTTTTTTCTCATTGAAATTTTCGATTAAAAATTAACATTTCTGTTAGCTGTGTGCAGACGATAAACCATGAGATATTAGTAACATTTCATTTAATAATAAGAATTAATATCATAACACAAGCCCTTTTTATTTCAACCTCAAAGCATATTAGTTTTATTTTTGATATATGAGATCAAATTCACCTTCTTTTCGTATTTTAGTTTTATTTCCAATATGAAGACGAATTCATGTCTATTTTTTATTTCATTTTCCTCTTGCACATGAAAATCTTTCAAATCAAAATTAACTGTTTAGGATAAATTATTATTCTGGGATAGGATTTTCTTGGCAACGGTAAAAAAAAAAAAAAAAAAATGATTGTTAAATTTATAGCAAAATGTTAATTTATTCCTTATGAAAATAATGAACTTCTTAATTTAAAAGAAAAAATATTTGAACAAAATAAGCAGAACATAGTCTTTCTTTATTTCTGGGGTAAATTTCATCTATATGTAAAGTCACAAAGGCATTAATTCGTCCCTTTTGATTTTGATTGACTTCAAACAATTACAAATACTTTCACATTTACGATATTTTTAGGTGTAGTTCCGTCGCTAGGCAACAGTTAAAAGAAAATAAAACAATGAAATATGTGCTTTGAAAAAAAGTAAATTTATAAAAAGATATATTATTGGAACACATATATAAAATACCTCCATAAGTTAAACACCGAATTTAAAAACTCTGACAAATGTATACACAAAATTTCAAACTAATATGAATAATGTATGGTTCTAATTAGAAATTACATCATCCATAATTTACTATTTAAATCCTTCAATCATATGAGCCATTTCCTTTCAAAAAATAAAAATGGAAAAATCGTCTGAATTGCTATAGGAAAGCATTAAGTCGCAAAATAAAATGTTCTATATATTCCGAACGCATGAACCAAATTTAACCAAAAACTATACAGCTAAATCCGGGGATTTTACCAACATGCATACTTAATTTTAAGCTAATCGGATGCTTTTTACGGCAGTTATCGCGGAACAGACGGACAGACAGACAGACAGACAAACGGAAACCAAAACATTTCGTGTCTCCACAGTAAGCCTTCACTGACGTTTCGGCAAATATTACAATTTGCCTCGTAATATCTTTGAACAATATGAGCAGAATGAGGCTCCAATTCTTATTTTGACGATACTATTTGGTCATCAAATTTCGGAATGAAATTTTAATATGTCTCGTATTTCGATTAATACATCGTAAATATTTCAGTCTGTCCGTGGTATCTGAGTACGATACGAGCGTAACAAGTCGTCAACTTGTCATTTTGGCTGTACTATCTCAGTATAAATTTCCCGTATGAAATGTTAATGATTAAAGTTACAGATTAGTATAATGCAATTTGTTGAATTTCATTCTAATAACCCGTTAGATGATTGTGTGATACATTTCATTCATTTAAATTTCGGATATCTTATAACCTACTTTGTAAGAGTATTTATGTCTCAAAAGTAAAAGTCATGTAACATTTCAAGTTTCTAGCAATAGCCCTCGCAATTCCCAAATAAATCATCATTTTATGTATGCTTTCCACATAGTTCACCCTTTAAAATTTCCATATTGAAAAAACCTGTTCTATGCGAGTAAGCAACAGCTATGTCGAACTTCAATCCAATATTTAAATTACTTTTATTTCTGTCCCTAACAAGTATAACGTTTTTTTAATAACATTTCTTTTTAAATTTCAAATGTATCATAACTATTATGCACAAAAATTTACGTTTTATAAATAACTGTCATTTAATATTTCAAGTCTATATCCTTAATATTTTGAATTTAATCATAATTTTCAAAGTTTTTAGACTCTTTTCTATTCATTTCGGCCTTTTATATTTCGCTTTTTTTTTTAGAAACCGTTTACAGCAGGCATTTATCTCTTTAAAAAACATCGTGTCAATTTTCAAATATCTAACACCCCCAGTATTACAAAAAAGGGATATTTTAGAACGTGTTTGCTTCTGCAGAGACTGTCACCATCATTTTTTCATTTCTACTTTTAACATGGATTCGGCAGTTCCAAATATTTCCTCCTACAAAAGAAACAAACAAACGTTTCTTCTTTATAACATTAGTATATTAGAAGGCTTCGTGCTGGTCGATTTTCCCAAACGAAATATATCAGTGAATTTAACCTTGTAAGTACAAGGTTAAATTCACCGTTTACATATTTCTTTCACCGTCATTAAAAATTTTAAAGCAAAATGGGCCTTTGTCTGAAATGTCATTGCGAATTGAAGTAGGCTATACGAATACCATTACACTATTATATGTTTTAATTTGTCAGACAAAATTTTGTCTGTTAAGAATCATTGTACAATCTTTGAGTTGATCATTTACAGTATGATTAGTAAATAAATGTAGGTTGATATAATGTAATGTATTAAAACATCCCTAAAACCTTATCTAATTAACAAGGAAAATCTAATTAACAAGCAAAATCGTCTAGTATTTTTTAATGCTTTTAATTCATAATCGAGTTCACCTGATTATAGAACTTTACCCCGTGATGATATAACTAAAGCAATGTAGAAGGATATACAATATACTAAAACCTTTTCTGAAAAATTATCTTACTAACGATGCAAGTTCTATCGAAATCTATTCAGCAAAACTAAAGTTATAAGCGGCCGGAACGGAATTATGTATATATATATAGTGTGCATAAAATAAAAGGCTATATAAATCTCAAATTACGGAAATCAAATTACGAAAAAAATCAAATTATTAAAAATAAACTCAAAAAAGTGAAATGGGCTTTTATCCAGTAGTCAACCGTGGTGGCCGATTACTGAACATGTAAGTAAATATAATACCCAATAATCGGCCACATTAAATCGATTAATACAAACACACTTATTTAATTTTTATACTGAAAAACATTAGTTTATTAAATTTTTGAATAGTACAATCTTATAATTTTAGAAAATAATAAAAGATAAATTAATACTAGTCTTTTAAAAATTTTGTCATGGGTTAACACAAAAATAGCAAAAACGGTTATTTAACCGCAACCAAATGAAAAATGGCTGATTACTAATGCAATAAAAATACCTACAATTTTTTGCGGATGGCTTATGACGTATGAATGATGTCTGCATATAGGGAAATTATAGTATTTCATTTGAAACTAAAAATAAGCTATATTCATAAAGTATTTTATCTCAATGTGACCCATTACTGGGAAGGGGTGCGGTTATTGGTGCTTTACCCTATATTTGAATGTATATTTGAGTATATATTCATTGTACTGTATGAGAAATAAAATGTACATAAGAAATGTAACCATATCTAAATCTTTCTCTGTGCTACAGTTAAGAAACCTTTATGATCCTCATAAAAAAAAAAAAAAAAAAAAAAAAAAAAAAAAAAAAAAACTGTAACCAAAATCGAAAAAGTGCAAATGCACAAAATAAAGTATCGACCTCGGGTCATCTTATGCAAAGAAAATAATTTTTAAATATTAAAATACAAGCAAGAAATCTGTAAGAAATCTGTGAAGATTACTCCCGTAGGTTTAACATAAGCGTTCTCGTTTCTTTGCGCGACTAGACTCTTTTTTTTTTTCTAACCAATGGCACCAAGCCCCTGCCTGCTGGGTAGCCCCAGCTGAACGAGTTTGATATCTGGTATTGGGGCGGGTGACCGCCTAGTCGCCGTGTAGCAGCAATCAACCTGACGATCGTCATCCTATCAGCAGTGCCTACTGCTTAGTTGTGAACTTTTTTATGCCGGTTACTTAACATTTATACCTTGTTGTTTGGGACCTGCACATTGCTATTAAAGTTGATCTCGTAACTTAGAACCTTTGTCAGGTGACGAGACCTTCACCTGGCAAGGCATCTCCAGCGATATAATTCATAAGTACTTGGAGGACTTTGCACTCACGACTGATTTTACATACACCTAGATCTAGAGTAGACTCTTAAAGAACGACAGGCAGAAGCTTTGGGATCACAGTAGTACAAACTGCGTGTTTGACAAATGCAGCTTTTCAGGCTATATATATATTATGTTTGAATGAGAGGTGGCGCCATTCTGCGTTTTCCAGACGCATGTTTTTTTTACTTACTTTTTCGTTCTATGTTTTCTGTAGTCTGTCTTGTGTTGTCATTCAATAAATACGTTAAAGTGTGAGCTCGTGCTTTCTGCTTCCAAAATTTCAGCGGAGTCGGATCATGGTGTCAGGACTGGGGTATTGTTGTGTTAGTGTTAGTTTTCCTGCTATTTGTGGAAGTTGAAAGTATAGTGATTTTAAAAAAAGAGATGTATTCGGCGTTAGGATTACGTAATTCATGTCGGAACATTTTGTGGATAACAGAGGTGAGTGTTAGTTTCGTTTCGATTTTGGTATTGTAGTAATGTTTGTGAGAAATAAGTAGGGAGAATAAAGTTTTTATTTAACTTCGTATAGAGATGTTTAGGTTTTGGGGTAATTTAAGTTTAAGAAATGATATTGTCGTTTGAAAGCTGTGTAGTAGAGAAGGAAAATTTGTTATTTTGTTGGTTTTTGTTTATTGTATTTTATGTTGTATGTTGAAAGAAAATTTGTTTATTGTGTAATTGTTGTTGTTTAAGTAGTATTGTTGAATTTAGCGAAATGTCTGATCTAGAAAAAAGTAAGAGTAAACGGAAAGCAGTTAGAACCGCGACCACAAAATTGTTAAACAGCATCGAAGAATTGTTTAAAGAAATAGATTCTGTTAGTGTAGATATTTTAAATGAAAAATTAATGTTAATTGTAGATAAGGAAAATGCGTTAAATGAATTAAATAAAGAAATTGAAGCTTTGCTTCCCATTAAAGATATCGAAAGTGAGTATTGTGAGAATATTTGCTTATGGAAACAGCGAATAAAAATTCAAATTGGAAAATTGAAAAATCCCGAAGTAGTTGAACTGAAACCCTCAATAAATGAAATAACTGTTAAATTGCCAAAATTAAATATTAAACCATTTTATGGTGATTCTGCTTATTGGTTGGAATTTTATGGTCAATTTGAATCTGCTATTGATAAAAATCCTAATCTTACAAAAATAGATAAACTGAATTATCTGAAATCTTATTTAAATGGTCAGGCTGCGAGTTCGATTGCTGGGCTAGCAATTACAGAACAAAATTATGATGCGGCACTCAACATTCTTAAGAATAGGTTTGGTAATACAAATACATTAATACAAACACACATGAACGGTTTATTGAGAATTCCTGCTGTTCATAATTCGCAAGATACGATTGGCTTAAGAAAATTATTTAATAGAATTGAGAATCAAATTAGAAATTTAGAAGCCTTGGGCGTTAGAAAGGAAACATTTAGCAGTTTGTTAGCACCCATAATTTTAGATAGGATTCCAAAAGACCTCGTTCTAGAGTTTAATAGAAAATATCCGATTAACTATACATTTGAGGATATACATGCTTATCTAGAAAACGAAATTCAATCGAGAGAAAAAACCTATTTAGTTCCATCAAAATCTGATCCTTTCAAGATAAAATATGAGAGTAGTAATAATGAATACAAAGGCAATTTTAGAAAGCTTAATAATAGAAGATTCGATCAGATACGACCAACCGCAACCGGGAATTACGTGTCCAACGTAAAAAAGAGCTGTGTGTTTTGTGACAGTACGGAGCATGAATTTTGTGAGTATAAAACAGTAGAAGATAGGAAAAACAAATTAAGATCAGAAAATAGATGCTTCAAATGCTTTTCTAAAGCTCATTATAGCCGCTCGTGTAGATTAAAATTTGAATGCAAATACTGTAAAAGCAAATTTCATAGTTATATTTTGTGTAGTAAGAATAATGTTCAAAAGGAACCGCCGAATGTAGATACTAGTAATACTGAATCGGATAGCTCTGTTACTATGCAATGTAATTCTTCTGTTTCAAAGTCAAATATTTTGTTATTAACATGCTCAGTGATTGTTAGTCCCATTAATGAAACAGAAAATGTTAAAATCGCCCGCCTTTTAATGGATAATGGTTCGGAACGCTCGTGGTGCACGCGATCCCTAGCGAATTTTTTAAAGTTAAAACCAATTCGAAAAGAAAGATTATCAGTTTATTGCTTTGGTTCTGAAAAAGCGAAAGAAAAAATTTATGATGTTGTTAAATTGAAATTAACAAGCAGAACTGACAGTCAGCAATTTATTGAGATAGAAACATTAATTACTGATACAATAACTGCGGCTCCAGTCAGCGTACCAGATGTAGAAATTCAGGATGTTTTGAAAAGCAATGGGATAATTTTAGCTGATCAATGTAAAAATTCTGATCAGTCAATAAACATTCTAATTGGAGGGGATATGTTTTGTAACCTTATTAAGAACTGTGGCTTTCAGAAAGTAAATAAAACGCTTACTTGTGTACCGACGATATTTGGATATACTCTTCAAGGCTGTCAGCAGACGGATAATAAATCTAGTTGTGTAAATATAGTATCTGTTAATTTAAGTTTGGGAACAGATGTTCAGATGTTATGGGATTTAGAGAATTTGGGTATAAGAGATAAGGATGAATTATCTATTGCTGAGAAATGTCTTATTGAACAGTTAGAAAATAATCTAAAGTTTAATGACGGTCGTTATGAGACACGATTATTATGGAAAGACTCGCCGTTGCGTTGCAGAGTAATTTCACGTTAGCTAAAAAGAGATTTGATGATTTAAGGAAATGTTTTGATAAGAGTGAGTGGATCGCGAATGAGTATAAACAAATAATAAATGAGCAGATGAGTAAGGAAATCATTGAAGAATGTGGCAGGGATGATAATGAGTATTTTATGCCACATCGAGCTGTTGTAAATACAAATAAAGAGACGACTAAAGTTCGCGTTGTGTATAATTGTAGCTCTAAATCGAAAGAAAATCTGTCATTAAATGACTGTTTGGAAACTTGCCCGAATTTAAATCCAAATGTACTAGATATTATATTGAATTTTAGAAAATTTAAGATCGCATTTAACTGTGATATTGAAAAGGCATTTTTAATGATAAAAATAGCGGAAAAAGATCGCAAATTCTTAAAATTTCTTTGGTTTGCTGGCAATAATGAAACAGATTATAAAATTATGCATATGAATAGATTGCCATTCGGGTGTAAAATTTCATCTTTTATTCTGAGTGGAACTATTAAGAATCACATTCGAAAGTATGAAATGGATAAACCAAGATCGGTGCATATGTTAAATACATCATTATATGTCGACGATTTATTTTCCGGTGCTAAAAGTATAGATGAGGCATATAATTTATCTCATGATGCTGTTTCAATTTTGGGGGAAGGTGGTTTCAACTTGCGAAAATTAAGGTCAAACTCTTCAGATTTGGAAAAATTATGGGAACAAAATGGATTAAATGTTGGTAAAAAGGGTCAGTTGAAGGTATTAGGGTTGAACTGGAATCCTGAGGATGGTGTTTTATCGTTAGAGGTTAGATTGTTGACAGATAGCTTGGGGTCAATAAAAAATACAAAACGAGGTGTGTTAAGAGTGGCTGCAATGATTTTTGATCCGATTGGTGTTGCCGGTCCCTTTATTGTGAGAATAAAGCGCTTGTTGCAAGAAATTTGGGAAAGAGGTATTAATTGGGATCAAGAGTTGCCTGATGATCTGAAGAAGAAGTGGTTAGCGTGGTGTTCAGAAATTGGGGGGCTAGAGGAAATAAAAATCGGTAGGAATTGTTTGTTAGGACATATTAATGATAAAGTTACGGGTATTGAATTGCATGTTTTTTGTGATGCCTCGCCGATTGCATATGGAGTTGTTGCTTATTTTCGTTATCGGGATGAATTTGGTAGAGTAAAAGTATCATTTCTCATGTCAAAAAATAGAGTCGCTCCTCTAAAGAAACTCACGTTGCCCCGATTGGAGTTAATGGCGGTATTGATTGGTGCTCGAATTGGAAAATATATTTGTAGTATTTTTGACGATCTGATAACTAAAACGGTATATTGGACAGATTCGGAGATAGCTTTGTATTGGGTCAAAGGATGTGCGAAGCGTTGGAAACAGTTTGTATCCAATAGAGTTATGGAAGTACAAGAGAAAACGGATCCGAAATGTTGATTTCACTGCAGGTCTGAGGATAACCCAGCAGATTTAATAACTAGAGGGATATCTGTCGTAAGTTTAATTGGCAACGAAAAGTGGTTTTACGGACCGCATTGGTTACGGGAAAGTGAGGAAAATTGGCCTAAACAATTAAAAGTGAAACAGGTGGATAGGAATTCTATAGAAAATGAGGAGAAGGCGGTTTTGGTCACAAGTATGGTTGTCAAATCGAATATAGTTGAGGAACTTTGGAGTAGATTTTCTAGTTGGAATAAATTGCTCAGAGTGGTTGCTTGATGTTTAAGGTTTGTTGGCAACTGTAGAAAATCAAAGGTTTTGACACCATATCTGGAAGTGAAAGAATTAAATAAAGCTCATAACGCAATTATGCGATCAGTTCAAAGTAGCGAGTTCTATAATGAGATAGAACAGTTAAAAAGGCAGAAGTGTCTTCAACCATCGAATAAGTTAAGCCAGTTGAGCTTATTTTTGGACAGTGAAGGACTAATTAGAATAGGTGGCCGAATAAAGCATTCGAATTTGAGCGACACTGTGAAACATCCGATTCTCCTACCAAAAGACCACATTATTACTAAGCTTTTAATCACCTACTTTCATTTGAAATACCTACATTGTGGACTGCAGTTGACCCATTCATTCTTGCGGCAAAAGTACTGGATTATTAGAGCCCGTGTCGCTATTCGTCGAATAATCCGAAGTTGTGTTATTTGCATACGCCATCGCGCAGAACTTTCAAAGCAAATGATGGCAGATTTACCTTATTCAAGAGTGAATCCAGGCAAACCGTTTTCGAAAACCGGAACTGACTATTCCGGTCCTTTTCATGTTAGTGCTAGACGTGGCAGAGGTATGCGTCCTACAAAAATATATGTGTGCGTCTTTGTTTGCTTTATCACCAAAGCTGTGCACCTGGAATCCGTATATGATTTAACTGCGAACTCTTTTATTTCTACGTTAAAAAGATTTGTTGCACGCAGAGGAAGACCCGAAGAGTTATTCAGCGATTGTGGAAAAAACTATATTGGAGCGCGACACATATTGAAAGCATGGGTATCTCAAAATGTTGGACAATATCTTGCTGATGAAGGTATCCAGTGGAGAACAAACGCTCCTTCCGCACCTCATTTCGGTGGACTTTGGGAGGCCGCCGTAAAAACTATGAAATATCACATGAGAAGGGTGATCGGTCGGCAAATTCTGAGTTATGAAGAATTCAATACATATTTAACGGAAATTGAGGCGGTAATGAATTCTCGTCCATTAATTCCAGTCACGGACGATCCTACGGATTTGTCAGCCCTTACCCCTGGACATTTCCTAATAGGAACTGAACTAAAAGCATTACCGGAGCCTGACATACGGTCTGAAAGGATTACCCTTAGAGAACGTTACAAACTGGTTACGCAATTATCACAATCCTTTTGGAAAAGGTGGCAAAAGGACTGTCTAACTCAATTACACATACGAAGCAAATGGAGAAAAAATTATCCAAATATGCAAATTAATGATCTGGTTATTATAAAAGAGGAAAATTTACCTCCATTAAAATGGAAAATGGGTCGAGTTTTGCAAGTTTACCAGGGCAGTCGTGAAAGAGTTCGTGTTGTAAAATTAAGAACTGCTCATGGTGAAATAACCAGACCTATTCATAAATTGGTGCTATTAATGAGTGAAAATTTAAATGAGTAATTTGTTTATTCCATTATTATCTGTTATTGTATAAAGGTTAAAGTTAATCAAGTTTTCCTCTTATGTGTAAGTATTATGTTTAATAACTTCTATATAACTGTAAGGTATGTATTACGTTCTGTTTAAGTGATGTTCTGTATAAATAACTTCTGTTGTATTCTGAAAAAAAAATTGATATTATGTAATTGATGTCTTAAAAGCCATCGGGCCCCAGTATGTTTGAATGAGAGGTGGCGCCATTCTGCGTTTTCCAGACGCATGTTTTTTTTACTTACTTTTTCGTTCTATGTTTTCTGTAGTCTGTCTTGTGTTGTCATTCAATAAATACGTTAAAATGTGAGCTCGTGCTTTCTGCTTCCAAAATTTCAGCGGAGTCGGATCATATATATATATATTTTTTTTTTTTATCTAAAAGTCCCATGTATATCTGTGAATTTATGTGAAAACCGTATCGTGGTGCGGTTTATACTTTTTCAAATTAATGATTTTTTTTTCTTTTCGATTACCTCGTATTTGTTTCTTTAAAAATTTTGACTATATGTGTAAGCATTATTATTTTTCTATTTCATTTTAGGAATCCCAAGACCATCTTTAAAGTCAAACCATCATTAAAATTTGATGTCCTTCCAAAGATTTTAAATTTTGTACTTGTGCTTTTAAATGTTGTATTTTGTGAACACTTGAAAATGAAAACCACCTGGATAAGAAATCCTTCTGCCTAACTTCATCTCTTGATGGTATTATATATTATAAGAAGACGTGTCGTTGAAGAAAATGGTTCAGAATCAAATAAAGTGGCACAGATCTGTATTTGGATCTCTTTCAGGTTCATAATATCAAGAAAGAGCACGATTCTTCTGGTGGATTACGTGGGAATTTTGTGGTGTTGTACATTTGCAAACTTTCAAAAAAGCAAAGACTTTCTAACTGCAATAGAAATTATATTGAAATGTAAATTGTAAATCACCGAAAATTGACTGGTTATAGCTTGTAAATTTTTAGCAACAGTTTTTGTATAAAATATGGAAAAGTATTTTATTAGGTGGTAAACTTAATTTTCGCTGCATGATTTGGTTTCCAAAATCCTGTTTTTCAAGAAAAAGCCTGGTTGTGAAATGTATATATTTAAAAACTTTTCATCTCTGTTATCACTTTTACACAATTTTGAGGTGAAAACATGATCTACTATAGTTGTAAAATATGCTGGCTTTAACAAAAAGACATTCATTTACACCTATCTGTACTTTGACAGAAGTTACAAGGACCGCAATTTAGACATTTTACCAGATTTCTGCAGCTCCATGGGCTGTGAATAAATTTATATTTCTAGACCATTAGTAAGTTGAAAATCCGAAATAATCCTGGAAGTTACAGCCTGATGTTCCGAAGGGGCTATGTTCAACTATGCCAACTTTTGAATTCATAACTATGTTCACATAAAGCCCATGGGCTACATGCCCCGTATATTAATATGCTGTAAATAAAATCAGCTATTGCCAGGGCCCGGTACGATGTCCCCTTTAGCCTCTACTTTGCGCCCTCGTTAACATTTTCATAATTGGAAGAGCGGACAACAAGCACGTATTGAATATTTTGCAGCTTGAAGTCACTCCAGCTTTGTAGAACTTTAAGTTCACATACCAATAGTACTTTTTAGAGTTTTTCACAAAATGTGATCGCGTGTTGTTCCGCAAAACAATCATTTTTGCTACATGTACATTGAACTTTAGAAATCGTTGAATGTAATCGTATTGTTTGTTGTTTGTATAAATTTTCTAGATAAGATATGACACCTCAGTTGTCAAAATTACATTCTCCTTTTTTTTTTTCTTTTTTTTTTTTTTTTTTTTTTTTTTTTTTGCAACTGGTGTTATTTATTTGTGAATGTCGGAAGCTAAATTTACCATCTAATAATTATACACTGTGACAAGTACTGTGATTTGCATTTCAATGAGTGTGCCTTACTTTTTTTCTACTTCCATTTATATCTACATGTTGTTATTGTCCCGAGAAAATGTGATTGAGACTTTTGTAAATATTTTTTTTCAGACAACTGTTTAATTGTTATAGGCAGACCAATAAAAATAAAATATAGTTGTAATAGTAATATTGTTGTATGTTTGACATTTAAAAAAAAAATCTTCTGGAAGTGTTAAAATGTATTTCACGATTGTTTTTAAATTTGGAAATATTTTGTCATGTGAGCTGCTATGATCTGTAACTGCAAAGTAAAATAAGCAATAAATAAGATACCTTTTAGATAAAATCTGATTTGTAAAACTATTCTGATGTGGTTTGACATTATTGCAGTAAATTTTGAAAAAGCTTTTTATTAAATTATATAAAGCTCTTCTGGTCACGTTTCATAGAATTGTTTGTGGTAGTAAAAATCTATTTTTTGCTATATGTCTGCTCTTTCTATTCACACTGTTAAAAATATCGTGAAAAATTACCTCTGTTTTTAAAAGCTATCCTTTTTCTGACAAATTAGAACGGTACATCATCGCCTGTGGAGCGTTTTCATTGGTCAGAAAATAGATAGCCTTTAAAAACAGAGGTAATTTTTCACGATATTTTTAACAGTGCCGCTTTCTTATTTAACAACAACTCATACATCAGTCCTCAGAATACACGAGTGTGGACACAGAATACTTTCCACATTCCGTAGATAGAATTAGTTATTGTCAGGGTTGGTTAAAACTTCCATTGAAGTAACTTACAAAAATCACTAAAGTGAATTAGAAAACACTTCTGATACATCACAGTTCATTTTCTTAACCTGCGAACAGACCAAATGCAGCAACAAAAGTCGCAAATTATTTCTTTGGGCATTCTTTTCTAAGCTCTGTGTGGTCAGTTGTAATATTTTGTATTTGTTTTTAAAGGTTTTGAAGAAAAGCGCATAAAATTAACAACAGAAATTCTCTTCATAGAATATGATAAATATCTCACGTACCCTTTCCCATTATGGTTCCCGGCCAGTCGCCGATCAACCACATTATAGAATTCCGTTCTGTCAAAGTTGCTCTATCTGCACCTTTAAGGTGATTCATAATAGTTTCAACAATCAATTGAATTAGCTAGTTTCGTTACATTCTTATTACTTGTAGAAAATTATATATATATATATATATATATATATATATATATATATATTGTTTTTTTTTTTTTTTTTGCATCTATTTCTTATTTTTCGTTATCATGTTAAAGTCTCCGCCTTGTGCAAGTATGTCATGTAAAATATGTAATGGCCGCAGAAGAAAAGGCATAATCTTGGTTTAAGGAACTGCAAAATTTAACTAAATCAGGTTGAATTGTGAGTAATAATTAAACGCATTAAACGTTTTTATTGCGTATCGCAAAATGTTGAAAGCGATACATACTGTCTTTTTGTTTTTAAACCATTTTGCAATTTTAAAAAATGTGAGAAACAAATTTTGATTAAAGTGTGAAGAACATGTTTTGTTAATATGCTGTCAAATGAATCGTCATATGCTGAATCTGTAAATATGGTAATAAAATGAATTTTTATTTAATATCGTGTTTTGTATTTTATTTTCCTGCTCTTTTGTTTACAAATGTAAATTCAAAAATTTCCTTGGTGAAAGATATTGTTATTGTTTTATAAAAAATGAACATAAGCCATCAAATACAACCATTTTTTGTTTATTTTTTTCTGATAATGTTATATATCTATATTATAAAGGACAAACATATCTGTGCGTAACGCATACGTCATTTTGCGAATGGCAACACTTTGAAATTTGAAGTAAAATTTTGGTTTTGCAATTTTCTCTACTGAAAGTTTTTAAACTTCTAAACATCGCACATTTTAAATTTTTACACCGTCGTATAAGGAAAAAAATACTCTTTTAAATGCAATTTGTTTGGAAGCTGTATCTCAATTTATTTTTGAGATATTAAATTTTGTAGTTTTTAATACCATTTTTCTAATCGTGGCAACTAAAGCACCCCATTTCTCTTGAAAGTAAACGGAAAATAGTCGAAAATACGAGATACTGTATCTTTTTGTTGCCATTTTCTCATAAAGCCTGAAAAAAAGTTGATTAAAATATGGGCTATGTCAAGAATATTGTCTTTTATTCCGTGATAATGACGTCATATGCATACTTTTCTATAGACGAAGTTTAAGACGGGATTGTAATAGTGGATTGCTTTAGCGTATGCAAATGACATCATTTTATAAAAAAGCGTGTATTTTAATTCTTAAACCTGAATTGTGTTTTGTAGAAGTGCGTCATTTTCACAGCCCAGCTGCTTTGAAATTCTACAAACGTGAAAAGGCTTCTCTTTTGAAAATAATGTAATCGAAATCACACATTGATAAAACGCAATGTTTTACAAAAATTTAGAATGTCTTTATAAAAGAGAGGTGACATGCAAATAATATCGATTTATATTAGAGAAATTGATGATTCTCGCCTGGATGGATTTGCTTCGCCGAGTTAGACAAGCAAACAAATAATTCGAGGTTTAAAATAATATCATTATTCGTTTTCTTTTCTACTTAATCTAAACATTCATTTCAAAATAAATCTAGCATCAAGGGTGGTTCAGTGTATCTATTTTCTACGAACAATCAACATTCTTTAAGGCACAAAACAAACATTTAATTACAAAATGGAACATAAAAATATATGAAGTTATATTTCACACATCACATCTAAAGAATTCTAACATCAACAAAAAGATTAATTCGTTTCAGTTCAAAAGTAGACAGTTCTAATAGAGCATGCGCTGACTAATTAGCTGTGAGAAAATTAGCCGGAACAATCATGTTCCTGAAGTTTTTGTCGAAAATTATCTCCAACAATAAAAATTTAATGCTATTCTTTAGGACATTCTACTATAGTTTTATCAAAATAACATAATTTGCTTAATTTAATTTTTCCTAATTTTATATAATCTTTAGATTTAAAACATAAGTGTGTTTTTTAGTCATCTGCCCTGATCTTTCTGCTGAATTAATTTTACTAATATATATATTTTTTAACTGAAATCTCTTCCTTTGTAGATGTGATCGCGTTATCTGTTTTTTTTTTCTTTAAATATCCCCTCTTTCATATTTTAATTTTAAAAGCATTTTATGAACTTTCTTCAAAATGGTGAAAATTAGATAGCTTTCATTTTTGCAGACAAGAGAAAAATAATGAGGCATTTTTATCTTTATTCATGCCATTTTCTGAGAAAAATCCACAATTGTTGATAAAAATTGTTGTATAGAGTTTAGTGGCACAAAATCCCATAGGAGCATAATATTATATTAGGTTCAAAATAACGGAAAATGACATACTGCTTTTGAAAACACGCATTTTTTCTCATAAATTTTCTATATTGTATTTCCTTCTGCGTGTGTACTGATACTAAGTTTCAGACACTAGGCGAAATGCTTATTTAAAGGAAAATTAAGTCATATTTAAAAGAAAACGATCATTTTCTTGGATAAAACTAAACATTTTAACACAAATGCGTCTATAAAACATAAGTTACGGAAATTTTTACTCTCCGGAATTGAGATTAGAATCTCTAGTAAAGAGTGCGTCTGTTCACATAAAAGATGTTGCTGACAATCGTGACTTCAAGTTTTGAAATAAAATGATTTTAAAATGATCCAACAAAATACAATTTTTTTGAAAATGATAAATTTGGATATGAAAAGTGCATATGCAAATTTTGAGAAGGTGAAAATTGCTGTTTTTCATTCCGGAATAGCAAGCATAAGAGCCTCAATTGATAATCACATCCTAATAACTGATCTTTATTATATTTTACTGATTCTATCTATATTATCTGTGCGTAACGCTGACGTCATTTTGTGAATGGCAACACTTCACGATCAAATTTCGATCTTGAAATTTTTGCTATTGCAATTTTTTAATCTTCTGACCATCGTACATTTTCAATTTTTGTCGCATAGGGAAAAAACTTACTTTCAAATGCAATTTGTTTAAAAACTGTATCTTAATTGAATGATTTATTTTGTTTTCTAAAATAATTTTTAAGGATGATTTTTTAAAAGTTTATCTTATCACGTGCCGGTTTCAATACATAATAATAATAAATATTTTGCACATAAAGCAACAAACATTGTTCAGCATTTGTTTCTGACTATTTTTGCATAACGAAATTATACTTCCTTTATAAACAAATAAAAGAATAAAATAAAAAAATCACCAATCTAACATATTTCTGAAAGACAAATTAACAAAATTAACACTTCTTTTATAAACAAATAAAAGAATAATATTGAAAAAACACAAATCTAACATATTTGTAATCGTACAATTTGAATTTTTAGATCATCAAATAGGATATTTTCTTCTAATGGAATTTGTTTGCAAAGTTCATCTCAGTTTACTGATTGCCTATGGTTTTAAAAACAATTTTAAAGCATGAAATATTTTAGGTAGATTTCGTAAGAAATACTACCTATTGCAGTCGTTACCATGGTGCGACTTTTGAAAAATTCCTTCATAACTTTTCATTATATGACTCCAGGAACCCAAAACCACCCCCACCTAAAAAGTTTATATATATATATATATATATATATATATATATATATATATATGTATGTACTAAATTTTGTCCGCACGATAAAAGTCGCAATTATGCACTGATCGTCTTGAAACTCGCCAACAACTTTGAGATGGCTAATATCTCGGCGGGGATTGAAAATGAGCAAAATCGGCCCAAGGGAATGGAAATGGGGAGGGTTAAAAATTTTGAATACCGTCTTAACAAGATTCTGATAAAACCATCTCTTACACAACAATGACAGGAAAAAATAAATATTTTTCATTATCGCAGTTGCCAATAATTAAAAAAAAAAAAAACAATAAAATTCTCACCACAACAATTGCTTTTCTATTGCAAGATATTTCACGTGAAAAATAAATTAAATAAATAGTTTGACAAATTGAAAACAAATTGAATATTACGTCATAAGTTTTCTTGAGCAAGATTTCAGAATGAAAACTCAAAATGAAATAAATAGTTTGACGAATTAAAATATATATATATGACGTCATATTGGAAATATAATGTACCTCAGCAGGTGAATATGTAACGTCATGTGAGTTTGAAGAAACGTATTAAAACATTATAAAAACCCGACTATGGAAATATTAACATATTTTAACACTTTGAGGTTTTCTGAATTTGTTTTAGCCATTTTTAACCCTATTCCATATACATGCGTGTGCGTATTCGTGTATATTAGAGTTTTCACAAAATGTTTAGCTCCCTAGAGCTCATTCTTAGTAAAGGAACTGGGTTTATCTCTAATGTTGATTTAATTTTTTTTTTTTTTTTTTTTTTTTGTGAATTTAGTACTTAACTTCGAAATCTACCTCCGCCTGTAGGCCCGACCCGGCAGGGATTTTTTAATTTATCTATCTCGCGCGGAGCTCGATTACGAAAGATTAATCCGTTTGCCGTTAAAACAAAATAAAGAGTTCATCATTTTCTTACGGCTAATATCCATTTAAAAAAAACTTTCCTATGAATAAATAAATAAAATAATATAAATAAAACACAAATTTAACAGACATGTGCAATCTCTGAAATTATCAGAATATAAAAAGGATGCCGTAAGTAGCAAAATCTTGGTCAAATAAGTCTTAGCATGCGGCTAATAAGAAAATATCGCTTTTGATAAATTTCAAAAATTTATTTGATTGTATAATTCTAATTTTTATATGAAAAATGCTTTTTTAATGTAAGTGGGCAATCTAAAAAAAATTATTGCATATAAAAAGTTATTAGTTTTCAATTTAAAAAAATGTTTTACCTATATTCTTTAACCCGGGAAGCCCGGGTATGATCCCCTAGTATTTTTTTAAAGGAGTTTTATTATGATGTGCCTCATCAAATACGAGATATTCTAATTTAATATGATACGTTAAATATGAGAAATTATATGCGTTATGGAATTAAAATGCATCATTTTTCTAACTTTGAAAAAGAAAATTACGTTACGATTAAATATGACAATGTCAATATTTTTAACCATATATTGCCATCGCTATTTCTTGTTCCAAGATCAGGATAGTCAGTGTTTGGTTGAAATATAGATATATTTCCGAGGATGGAATGATAGACAGTGTTTGGTTAAAAAATAGATATATTTCCCCCAAATTATCGCTACATTAATCTATCGATGTTTGACAAAAATCGATATGTTTCAGAATATAACGGAAATCCGTAATGTTTCTTCATCAAATTACTCTTCGGTTACGGATTACTGGAATCAGATTTAACGTTTTCGAACCACATATGCTTCTTTATACAAATATATATATATATATATATATATATATTAGTCTAACATTATAAATTGTATGAATTCCACTTTTTTTCTCTCTCTATTTCTGTGTAATAAACTAGGGGGCTCGGCCCCCTACGAGCTACGCTCGCCAACCCCCGTCCAGACACCGCAGACTCTAAATGCACGCTAATGTGATCGGCTTTAAAAATATTTCGAAAGATTGAATTATAATTTAAAAAACAGTGGTGATCTCCCTATAAACGGATTTCTATTCATTTCTCTTTGATTGGGGAAATTTTAACGCCAAATCCGCTGCGGTACTACTTGATTATAACGTCGACTAATTTCGCCAAATTATATAAATCGCTAAACCACTCGCCAAATTATACAAATTGACATAATTTTTAATTTAAATAACGAAAGAACAAATAAATTAGTACAACATTAATAAAAATACAAATAAAACGTCGAAATAAAAATAACTTGATGACGTAGACACGTGTAACAACATTTCAAAATAAGCTAATATAAAAGGAATTAAGTAAACAGAATCTTTGTCTCCCGGTATTTTTTAACAAAATTAATTAATTATTAATTTTATAATTAATTTTAAATTAATCGTTTTTAATCTGACGTAATTTTGACCAAACTATTCTTTCTCTTTTTAATATTCACGTTAAAATACTTGTGTTAGAAATGAAATATTATTTGCGCTTTCCTAAGAAAAATAGTTGAAAAGTATCCGCTCAAAATATCAAATAAATGTCTAGCGCAAGTTCTAAATTTAAGGCTGGGATTACGGTGCCTCACTTAAGATCAACTTATGCTGCGTTTAAACTATGTGGCCTGTCAGGTCTGTTGGGTCTTTCAGGTCCAAGAATCGAAAAAATTGCGTCCACACTACGGCATAAGAACTTGGCTTGCGCATGCGTATATTTGCAGGTTGGGGGAAGGGAGGGACAGTCGTGTTTGTTTGTTTACGTTCGTATTCGTATCGAAATGAACGTGCCAGAATTGTTTGCGCCGTAATTTCTTTTGCACAGACATTAATTACGTGTAAATTAATAAAAATTACGCGTTTTTCTAAGCTCATTGCCCACAAGGAAAGCAAGAAAATGCAATTGCCCCCTAATTTTCTTTTTCTCTGACTCTGAAAAAAATAAAATTTATTCTTTTCAAACAGTTTAAAATAATGAAACACAGAGAGAAAATGAATCTTTTTTTTTTTTTGTTAATGTCTGGGAAAGGGGTACGATCCCTCCTTTCCACAAAATAAAAATTACATTTATTTTTCCCTTTGATTTAAGGGGGCAGTTTACCTTAAAATTGGTCAAAAAATTGATTTTTCTTTTTTAATATTAAATGAAAGCCTGTTTAATTGTGAATATTTTGATACCTCATTTTTATCCATACCGTAAATATATCGCGAGGTATTGTAAATTTTGTTAAAACACTCAGCGCAATTACCACACAAATTAAAACTTTAAATGCTTTTTCTCCATTTTCATATTTTCTTCACTTTCATGTTTTAAGGCTTTTTCTGTATTTGAGATAGAGATTTTTAAGCTTTTTTTTTTGTGCATGTTCTTTATTACATATGTGATAAATCTGCGCATGGAATTAGCATTTAGGTTTTTTGTTATTAAAAAAAAAAAAGTATATGAAGATATGTTAGATTTCATCGTTTTGCACTATATATATATCAGTAAAAAAATCATAATAAATGTAATATTAGATATGTCTAAAAATCCATGTGCAAGTTTGTGTAGTACACATTTGAAAATCTAAAAAAAAAAAAAAAAAAAAGGGCAAAAATATCAATTTTTTTAAAAAGTAGTAGAGATTTAAAAAAATTCAAATTTTTATAAAATTTTTTCAAAATGTACTTTTAGTTGAACATTGAAATTCAGTGAGTTCGCCATTTGAATCATATTTAAAATAAAGAAAATTGTTGAAAAGGGAAACTGTCCCTTAAGTGTTCAGAAATTACCTTAAACAGGGGTCCAGGAGGGCAGGGACGACCCCCTGACAAAAGAGATAACTGCTTCAATTCTTCATTTAAAAAATGACAGTAGGAGCTTACTTTTGTTTTCTTAATTGTTATATGTATGGTTTGGCTTTAATGTTGACATTATGTTGCTACAATGTGAAATGAATACCAACACTGATGGAAAACCTAATCGAAGACATCACCAGTAATCAGGTTACCACTCATTTCACATTGCAGCAGAGCGTATGATGTTGCTATGGCAACACCACTCTCTGGTGCAACAGTTAATTGCCTGTCTCATGATTTATATTATTATCATCTGTGACACTACCTTCTGAGCAATAAATCTTTAAAACAACAATGAGGAAAAAATTAATTACTTTGGCACAATAATAATAAATTCCCGTTGTTTTATAAGGGAGAATATAGAATTTCTTTGGCACATGTAACTGGAAAAAAAAAAGGAACTAAATGTAACATTTCGTGAAATTTTACTTTTGGACAGTTTGAAAATAATGCTTTTACTTTATAGATAATGGACATTAATTTCAGAAGAGAAGTTATTGTCCTCACCTGATGATAAAACAATATTTTTAAATGGAAACTTACATTATCGCTTGTGAAAATTAAATCTACAATGATTACATGAAAATGACGCCATTTTCTATATACTTTTAGTCGTGATGTTACATTTAAATAAAGGTACTATGGTAACACTTATAGTAAAGGCTTAAAAATTTATATATGAAAAATATGCATTATCTGTTCAAAATGATGCCATTTTTGCATGTGAAAATACAGTGAGTCTGATTTTTAATTGATTTATAAAAATAATGCTCATACCCATTTTTTTTTTTTTTTGTGGCAATATAAAAGAAAAAGTTGCATTAGAAAATTAAATAACATTTTTTAAAAATTATAAACTATAGCAGATGGTTGAAAATAGGGCTGAGAAATCTGATAATTGTTTTAAATTTGCAATAATTTTACTCCCGTTCTAAAACTATTGTATGGTGTTGTACATATATAATGTTATCAACATTTAGGTAATTTTAGTCCCCACCCCATCACTTACAATATCATATGTTATCATTCCTCGACACCCCCCCCCCCCCATACACACACACACCTTAATGAAATCATCATCAATGTTTAAAAATCCTTTTTATTTTTATATGTTTGCGTTTGCATAAAGATATGATTTTACATTTAAACAACTGTATATCAATTAACATCTAACTACACTTACTATTTAAAAAGGTATAAGACTATTTTGATGTAAAGAAAAAATTAAAGCACTAAAACAAAAAATATCGTTTGGATTAAAAAAAAAAAAAACTTTCCCCAAAAATATCTTATGACAATCAAACGTCAGGTCCCCCCCCCCCCCCTCCCACACACATTAAAATGATAATTTTATATATGCACAGCCCTTAATTTGTATAAACACTGCAGCAGCAAAAGAAGGTGACATTTCAAAATTCCTCCCACAGTATTTAAAAAACTAATAAGTTGTATTAAAAATACCTTATATTATAAAGAAGCTTTTCTATGAAACCTTTAAACACATAAATGCTAAACGTATTATGTTTGCTTTTCATTACATTGGTTTTTATTTGTCACATATTGTATCCCACAAGGAGTAATAATTCTCCAAAACCCCTTACAAATAAGGATACTGGCTGCACCACTGGTATAAGGAATATACACAAATTATGAAAAATTAGGCATAGATTATGAAATACTCTCCAACAGTAGCTATTAAGAAATTTAATATTTTCATACAATGAAATGAAATATCTAAATGTGCCATTTAAAAACACGTAACTCAGTAAAAATGCATTTTCAGCACTTGTTGTCCCCATAACACTTTTTGATGCATTATATTTATTGAATTTCACATTTAAATAGCACCCTCTATAGCGAACATCATTAGCATTTAATAATTACAATGCAATCACAGTATATTTACAAGTGTGACAAGCTGAATTCATAAATACTTTTCAACCATGTTGAAAGTGTTTTTCTCATTTTATATCTTAGCCATTTTTTTTTTATAAAAAATAAATAGATAATTAAAAACAATTCTTAAATCAAGGTTTACATGATAGACAAAACAAGCAAATACCTGAAATACCATTTATAATAAAAATATATAGTCAAATAAAAGACAACAAATCTTTAATAAATTTCTTTTATTTGAAAGTACAAGTTACAGAAACAAAATAAAATTTCTTTATATTATAAATATTATTGAATATAATGATTACTACGTATAATAAATGAAACAATATTAATATGTATCATAATGGTCTATGATAATGACAATGTTTTGCAGAAAACTTTATTGATCTAAAGAAAAAGGTATTTATATTTCAATCTGAAAGGAAGATAATGCATTAGTAAAAATTGAGTAAAAATAAACTGTGTAACTAGCTAAATTGTGAACTATTAAGACAGTTTTTTGGAAAGAAGCGAAATAATCATTTAATAACTTTCAGTTGGTATAATAATTAAGAAGTAATAAATAGTGCATCAAAACCAAAAAGCATGTTCTTGACATACCTAAAAAAAAGAAGGTAATATGGAAATAATAGGATTCCATCTTAAATATGACGTAATCAACATGGCAACCTAGAATCATTACATGTCATGGGATATCACTGAATTATGTACGATAGGATTTAATAGAATGAAGAAAACTTTTATTAATATCTTTTTAAGTTTTGATTTGATTTTCTTAAAATTTGAAATGACTTGACAAAATTCTGCAACGATTATATATATATATTAAATTTCAAACCAAGGTGTTGGGTATTTTTTGCGCTGTTATATGCAGACAGATGGACAAACCTGATGAAGACTATAGGTGCTTCGTATTTATATAGTTACAAACACATCTAAAAAGAGCTTAAAAAACACTATTTCTGTTTCCCTTTCATTCTGATAAAAATAACATTAAAATGACTTGAAATGGAATAAGTAAGGGATTTTAAGGGAAAAAAGTTGTTTTATTTTTTTCTGTATGAGAATAAATAAAATTGTTAATTTCAGAATGAATGAGTTCGGGCCCACCCGAGCTCGAAGAATGGTACAAAAATCGAGCCCAAGGCCATATCTCTCATCTCTAGTAGTAACACAAGAACACTGAAACTAAATGTTAAACCAACGGCAATGTTCTTTTCAAAATTCTTATTTGCATTTCAATACTTTTTTTTTTTTTTTGGCCTGGGCAACCTGAACCTGATGTCTAACCAAATATGTTTACTTTTTATTTCTTTGGTTGCAGTTTTTTTTTCTTCTGAGGGCACTTTTAATTTTGAAAGAAGTTCTGAAACTGAAATTTTCCTCTGAAAAACTGCACCTGAAATCAAGGGTAAAAAGATACCCAATTAGACATGTCCCACGCAAAACAGAAAAAATTATTTAAAAATATTCAAAAGCAAATGATAAATTTGCAAAGTTACCATTGGTTTAATATTAGTTTGCAAGCATCTTTCCATGAGAGTTAACATAGTATAATTAATAAATAAACTTAAAATTTCGAACCCAGAATCAAAATAACATTAATTATTAATAACATTAACACTCTTCATTTCACGATTTGCATAGTAATATAAAAAATAATTTAAAAATATGGTACTTTTCTGTTAGTCGGCACAGGCGATAAATCAACAAATATTTTTCCTTTGTCATCATTTGCATTGCATTCACTTAATTTTAAATATAAACCATTCACTCATTTCATTCTAATACATATGTCGCATTTAAATACATGCCTTCCACTCATTTTGATTCAATTGCAGAAAAAAAATATATCAAAATATTGTTTCTAATTTTCATGTGTGTAAAAAAAAAAGTGTTATTGGAAAGATTTGTACACGAGTGACATAAAAGTACCAAAAATACTCAGAAGTTAAATATAAGTATTAAATAGCTTAACCAGCATGAGTAATAGTCAGTGTAGAATAATTTAAATAGAAAAAATAAGAGAATATGCTTTCCACACATAGAAGAATTCAATAAAACACACTTATTTATATTACGCACTATACATAAAGGTTATTTTTCCAAAAAAAGCAGGGGGGGACAACCAAACGCAACTAATGCGCAATATGTTTTACTAATAAACATCATTACTTTCCATACGTTATATTTATAAACTGCATTAATTACAACTAAATAAAATAACCAAACCATACAAGTGATAAATTTTATACCTATGGTCATTTAAATTTCTCAAAACACTTTTGAACTAAATTCTGATTCAGCAGCTATGAATATTATCATTAACATCTCAAAACTAATCTTTTGAGCTAAAAAAAAACATTTAAAAAACTTTTACTTGCTATGCTCACAATTTCTTAGTTAATTCATATTTAAAATAAAGTATGAATCTGCAGCTTACTTACAAAATATATTATAGGAAAAATGTAAATTTTGTGAGCGAAATCTAAAAGCGTAAAAATCATAAAAGCATGGCTTTATTTTTTTTTATTTATTTATTTATTTATTTTTTTTTTGTTTAATGAATTTTGACCCAAAAATTTAGAAGACTTATTTCAAATTATAGCATTTTATGACACCGGATACGTATTAATTCCAATTTTGATTGTCGTTGAATACTAAGGTCATTCCATGGTAACTTACGTTATAATTTAAAACAATTTACAGCAGTAATTTCAGTAATATAACACCAAAAAATTTTCAAATGTTAAGTTGACATGATTTGTTAATTAAACCTATCCAAAGGCCAATTTGGATAAAAATTACCTAGAAAATAAAAATTACATTTTTTATGGCAACTTACGTTACTTTTTCAGTAATGTCAGTTACCATAATAAATATAACTGGCAGAGTTCAAGAAAAAACACTAAAATTAGGCCATTATCATCTAAATTTATCTTTGAATAGGTTTAATTAACAAATCATGTCAACTTTGCATTGTTAATATTTTTTTTTTCTTTTGTCTTTTATTACTAAAATTACTGATGTAAACTGTTCTAAATGTAACGTAAGTTACCATCGAATGACCCAGTGAATTAAAAACATTGATTGAGCGAAACAAACAATATCACTTATTTTATTTTGAAGCTCAGAGCTTTTTAAAAATTAATTACAATGTTGACACATTTTAATTAAATTCTAAAATACACCATATGCTCCTGATAATTTCAATAACTTTTACTAATGAAATAAATAATTCATATCACTTCAAAGAATTGTAAATAAACAACCCAAATCACAACAACAACAAAAAAAAAACAAACAACAACATTAATAATAATACATTTTAGATTAGTTCAACATTAACAAATATTAAATCAAATACATTAGATTATTACATATGCAGCTTAATAATTATTAAACAAATAAAAACCATGATACTATCACAGATAATACATTTTATATTATTTCAATATTAAATAAAATATATTAATAATTAATATATTAATAATTATTAAGCTGATATTAAATTAAAATTATCCAGGTGTACCAAATGGAAGAAAAAGGAGTTAGAAATGGAAGAGATATCATTTGATCATAGTTCACAGCTACGAAGCAATATACATAACCATATTCTCAAATATATACATTATTACTAATTAATTACTGTGCTTAAATTGCTTATTTAACACTGTGATCTTATTTTAGACAAATCTGATAAGTTATTCTAGCTTTCGTGTAATTTCAGAATTTTTTTAAGTCTGAGCGACACATTTTTTGCAATATCAAATCCTTGAAAAGTGTGTATAGGGAGGGAGGTAGAGGTTAACTGCTTCCCACTAACAGAATATTCATATACTCGATGTTTATATAAAACATAGTTTACATATTTACATAAACTACATTTTTTTAATTGATCATTTAACGCCATTTTATAAATTAAAAAAACTAATGCGAAGAAAACATTGATTAAAGAATAAAAGGAATTAAATAATAAATATTGTATTGAGAATAAAGTTTTCTTAGATACAGATTGATTTTGTGAGAAAAATGACGTTATATATAAAAGATAAAACAATGATAAATAAAATACAGAACATGTACTTTTGAGAAAAATGACTTACTTACAATCATCATACACGAATATTATTGAAGATTCATATCTTCAAAAAAAGCATGCAAATCTCATGTAAAAGTCGGGTCAACAGGCAATCGACAAACATTCACATAACTGTTGAAAATGTCCCATTGAAAACATCCTGCAATGTAAATGAATAGAAAAAAAAGAGTATAATAAACTAATAAAAACAACAAAAACAATGTAGAATGCATTTCAAAATCTCTCGTTCTAAGCAACAGAAAATAAATATATAAAAAAACTACATACTTACAGTCAGTCATACAAGTTAGTAATACTTTATTTATACGAGAGTTCCTGATTGATGAATTTTAAGTAGAAAACAACAAAACAGCACATAGTCCAAGAGCATCAGACAATCCACTTTCTTGCAGAAGATCACAAATGGTAGTCACTTATTTTAGAAGACTACACACCTGCGATATCCTGAGAGCAAACTTGGTAAAATATGTATTTATCTTGGCACCAGCAGATTCTAATCTCTACTTCAAGTATAACTTTTATAGGTTTGAAAGTTTTTCAAACTCTTTCTGAAAAAAAAAATATAATAATTTACGAACTTTTCAATCGTAAATCATCTCTTGTGGGGAAGTGGAGAGAAAAAATTCATGTTCTAGATTTTACAGTTTTAATATACTACTACTGATTAATTATTAAAGAAAACTACAGAAAGATAAACATATAAGATAAAATTTTAAAAAGAATAAGGGATGGTTTATAAATTATTAATAATAATTATAAGTAAAAACTTTATTTAAAAACAAGTTTGTTCAATTTAAAAAAAGTTAAATTTTATATGTCATTAGAATTTTTTTAGGGGGAGGATAAGAAGCTAAATACAATTCAAAGTCTTCATATTACTTTTTAGATAGTACCGTATCATTGTAAAAATTAACACATTTAAAACTGATTAATAATAATGTAAATCATGTATGCAGAGTTTGCTATGATCAGTCAATTATATAAAAATAATAGAGAAAACTTTGGAGTTAATTCAAAATTAATTCTATGGTTAAAAATTTGTTGCTAGTTTTAGGATAAATTAAAAAATTGTCAGTACTAAAAATGCATTGAAATAGAATATCAAATAGATTCCTGAAGGAAATGAAACTATTTATTCACAAAAAAGGGATTACCGTACATTATAATAGAATGACAACCGTATTATATTAATTTGTATTCATATACTATCAAATTTGTTTTAAATTCATGCATATGAAACCAGGTTAATTTTAAAGAATTTGGAAATGAGGAACATAATTATCTATTAACAAATGCATAGGCAGTGTTGTATGTAAATATAGGAAGATGCAAATTAAAGAATTTACGAATACATAGTTTTATAGAGTTTGGTAATATTAAAAAGTAACATAGTTAACAAATTAATTTTAGTAGCGTAGTATGTAAATACATGAAAATAGTAACTTACGATTGTATAGCTTTATAAAAGAAACTTCTACAGTTATGAAACAATGTAAAGAAATGTTAAAAAACATCTGAAAAACCGTTACGTACCTTTAATTTGTAAATCCCTTATTAATTTCAAATAATCTTTAAAATCATAAGCTGTCGTCTGCTTCTTCAATCTTTTAATAAAATGGCGGAATACAGAAAAATGAAGCACGCTGATTGGCTGGGTCTAGTATTTTAAAGCCAAGGCCTAGACCACAGAGACCAAGCCTCGCAGACCACGCAGACCCTCCTAAACCAGGCTAAACCCACGCCTGGCAGACCTCGCAGACCTTGTAGACCTGATAAGCCATAGTGTAAACGCAGCATTAGAGACTTACGATATAAACAAAACGTAAACGGCATTACGGTGCCTCGCGATCTTACGACAGCTTGGAAGCAGCCGTAAGTTAAGACAGAAGTGGATGCGCGCGCAACCACAGCAAATGTAACTGCGGCCTGTGATTGGCTGACTGCAGGAGGACTTACGCCGAAGCACGAGGACTTGCGCCGAGGAACCGTAATACCAAGTTACGACTGATCGCAGGAACGCCTATCCTACGATCGAGCGTAAGATACGGTAGAGCGAGGCACCGTAATCCCAGCCTAAACCGTTTTGCAATATTATTTTGTGTTCGTTTTATGTATTAACTGTAATGTGACGTAAATATGACGTAATTTCTCCTATTTAAGACTTCTAAGGCATGTTAATAAATTTATTATTTTACAAATTCCTTTCTCTCTTAAAATTCACGTGTAATTATAGTTTTATGACGTAATTTTTAATAAGTTTTTGCTTTTTGTACATAATTATTTAATTCTAATTCCAATGATTTTTTCTGTTTATAATAGTCACGTGTAAATAAATTTTTAATTTATTACACGTATAAATATTATTATTATTATTTTTTTTTTTTGAAGCAAACATTATTGTTTCCGCTGTTTGTACAGTTGGCAACAGTGTAAATTAATATCACTTTCTAAAATCTGTAAAAAATATCTCTAGAAATGCTGAAAATTTGAATTTAAAATAGAAATAAAACCTCAAAAAATTAGCCAAATTAAAAAAAGAAATACAATCTGCACACCGGCAAATTCTAACGCATAAAAAGATCTAAAAACGATTACATTTCCATGTATAGTTTTTGCTGCTATAAAACTTTTTTAATGGAACGATTTTGTCCAACTTTAGCATTAAATATCTCTTAAAATAATTCTTCGATTTGAAAACTGTCTGCATCAGCGTGTTTATCAAACATTTCTCTATAATACCACCGATTTTCATATTTTTGTACGCTATATTTTTCTTAATATTAACGAAGAAAGACCTCCTGTCACAAAATATTCAAAACCGGCGGCGGCGGCGGTGACAGCGGTAGTTACTTTTTTTTAGAATAGAGAGATTCTAGTGGGTTTTATTATGTTTTATATTTAACACACTAGGGGGTTCGGCCCCCTACGAGCTAAGCTCGCCAACCCCCGTTCTGACACCGCAGTTTCTAAAAGCACGCTAATTTGATCGGCTTTAAAAACATTTTGAAAGATTGAATTATCTCTCTATTCTAAAAAAAAGTAACTACCGCTGTCACCGCCGCCGCCGGTTTTGAATTTTTTGTGACTGGAGGTCTTTCTTCGTTAATATTAAGAAAAATAATGCATACAAAAATATAAAAATCGGTGGTTTTATACAGAAATGTTTGATAAACACGCTGAAGCAGACAGTTTTCAAATCGAAGAATTATTTTAAGAGATATTTAATACTAAAGTTGGACAAAATCGTTCCACTAAAAAAGTTTTATAGCAGCAAAAACTATACATGGCAGTGTAATCATTTTTAGATCATTTTATGCGTTAGAATTTGCCGGAGTGCAGATTGCATTAATTTTTTTATTTTGACTCATTTTTTGAGGTTTTATTTCTATTTTAAATTCAAATTTTCAGCATTTCTAGAGATATTTTTTACAGATTTCAGAAAGTGATATTAATTTAAACTGTTGCCAACTGTATAAACAGAGGAAGCAATAATGTTTGCTTCAAAAAAAAAAATATTTATACGTGTAAATAAATTAAAAATTTATTTACACGTGACTATTATAAACAGAAAAAAAACATTTGGAATTAGAATTAAATAATTATGTGCAAAAAGCAGGAACTTATTAAAAATTACGTCATAAAAACTATAATTACACGTGAATTTTAAGTGAGAAAGGAATTTGTAAAATAATAAATTTATTAACATGCGTTAGAAGTATTAAATAGGAGAAATTACGTCATATTTACGTCACATTACAGTTATTACATAAAATGAACGCAAAATAATATTGCAAAACGGTTTAAATTTAAATATTGCGCTAGACATTTATTTGATATTTTGAGAGGATAGTTTTCAACTGGTATTTTCAAGTGAATATTTAACAGAGAAAGAATAGCTTGGTAAAAATTACGTCAGATTAAAAACGATTAATTTAAAATGTCTCATTTAAAAGAACTTTCTTTTCGCTTTGTTAAAAAATACCAGGATACAAAGACTCTGTTTACTTAATTCCTTTTACATTAGTTTATTTTGAAATGTTGTTACATGTGTCTACGTCATCAAGTTATTTTTATTTCGACGTTTTATTTGTATTTTTATTAATGCTGTACTAATTTATTTGTTCTTTCGTTATTTAAAATAAAAAATTATGTCAATTTGTATAATTTGGCGAGTGGTTTGGCGATTTATATAATTTGGCGAAATGGGTCGACGGGATAATCAAGTAGTACCGCAGCGGATTTAGCGTTAAAATCCCCCAATCAAAGAGAAATGAATAGAAATCCGTTTATAGGGAGATCGCCACTGTTTTTTAAATTATAATTCAATCTTTGGAAATCTTTTTAAAGCCGATCAAATTAGCGTGCATTTAGAGTCTGCGGTGTCTGGACGGGGGTTGGCGAGCGTAGCTCGTAGGGGGCCGAGCCCCCTAGTAATTTAAAAAACAGTAGCGATCTCCCTATAAATAGGTATCTATTCATTTCTCTTTGATTGGGGAATTTTAAGGAAAAATCAGCTGCTGTTAAAAGATACTATGGCTGTTTTCCTCTTTGATCAAATAAAACCAGTTAAACATTTCAAAATAAGCTAATATAAAATGAATTAAGTAAACAGAGTCTTTGTCTCCCGGTATTTTTTAACAAAGCGAAAAGAAAGTTCTTTTAAATAAGACATTTTAAGCGGGCTCTCATGTCAAGCACACAAGTCGTATGTTTGTTGTTCAATACATAAATAAATAAATGAAAGACATTTTAAATGCATCGTTTTTAATCTCACGCAACTTTCACCAAACTTTTATTTCTCTTTTTAATATTCACGTGAAAATACTTTTGTTAGAAATGAAATATTATTTGCGCTCTCCCAACAAAAATAATTGAAAAGTTCATCTCGAAATATCAAATAAATGTCTCGCGCAATTTTTAAATTTAAACTGTTATGCAATATTATTTTTTGTTCATTTTACGTAATAAGTGTAATGTGACGTAAATGTGTCGTAATTTTTCCTATTTAAGACTTCTAACGCATGTTAATGAATTTATTATTTTACAATATCCTTTCTCTGTTAAAATTCACGTGTAAATATAGTTTTTATGAAGTAATTTTCAATAAGTTCCTGCTTTTTATACGTAATTATTTAATTCTAATTTGAAAGGGTTTTTTTTCTGTTTGTGATAGTCACGTGTAAATAAATTTTTAATTTGAAGCAAACATTATTGTTTGAGCTTTTTATACAGTTGGCAACAGGTTAAATTAGTACAATTTTCTAAAATAAGTAAAAAATATCTCTCGAAATGCTGAAAATTTGAATTTAAAATAGAAATAAAAGCTCAAAAAATGGGTCACATTTAAAAAATAAATGCATTCTGCACACCGGGAAATTATAATATATAAAATGATCTAAAAATGATTAAACTCCGATGTATAGTTTTTGCTCCTATAAAACGTTTTTAATGGAACGACTTTGTCCAACTTTAGCGTTAAATATCTCTTAAAATAATTCTTTGATTTGAAAACTGTCTGCATCAGCGTGTTTATCAAACATTTCTCTATAATACCGACGATTTTCATATTTTTGTATGCAATATTTTTCTTAATATTAACGAAGAAAAACCTCCGGTCACAAAAAAATTCAAAACCGGCGGCGGCGGTGACAGCGTAAGTTACTTTTTTTTAGAATAGAGAGATTCATGATTTCTTCTTTTTGTATTATCAATCTCCTGTGCTTAATTTTTGTATTTTCTTATCCATTTATTTTCACACGTATGATTTAATTTTAATTATATATACTCGTATATAAATCAATACTTTTAGCAATACTGGGTATAGTTTTCTTTCGAATTCTCATTATTGGTTAATTTATTTTGTGTCGATTATCTTCAGATTTAATAGTTATATTAATCAAATAAAATAAGTTTTATTATATACACTGATGGACAAAACCTAAGGACAGATGCTTCGGTAGACGATGACAAGCACAGAAGTGAACGCAGCAACTTGGGCGAATTTGCATAAAGGCATGATGAAATGTGAATCAATGTAGCCATGTAAATATTTGATTATCGCACGAGTGGGTCACGTGACAGCGCACAAATCCTCTTTGCAGGCATTCGGCTCGTGCAACCATTGAGTGTTGTACGTTCCATTTGAACAGGTGGACGAAATTTGGAACATGGGATCATGTCTAGAAGATATCATTTAGATCACTTTGGACGCGAACGGATAATTGAACAGCTAGAGGAAGGGCGACGAGTTACAAGTGTCACTAGGTAATTCGACATCACCCACAATGTTGTTTCTAGGCTTTGGACAGCGTTTCAAACAAGGGGACAGTGTGGCAGGTGCAAGCAGTAAGGAAAGGCAGCTGACATCACTGTTGGTCAAATTACTGTGGATCAGAAAGAAACACCCGTCCGTTCTTTATTACTCCTACTGTACACATGATTTCAGGCAATTAGACTCGTCTATGTTTGACATGTCTATAATATGATTGGCTTACGCCGCCATGGCGATTCCTGAAATGATCGCTATGACAAAAATGTAGTGGTAGATTAGATGACAAAAATCTTTGTTAGTAAACGTGCTCTTTCCTTGTACGGCGGTAGAAGATGATCAGTACATCGTTTTAACAGCAAAAAAGAAGGTAAAATGGCAAGTCAATTCTATTATGCAGCCACAGGAACTCGGATATCCCAGAAAACTGTTGCAAGATGTTTGCGACAGACAGCATGACAGACACATACGCCCGAAGACCTGGTATGAGTATCCCACTTGCGAGAGTTCACCGTAGCGCCCGTTTGAAATGGTACCGTATGCATCGCCATTGGACCGAGGACGTCTGGGCCAATGTCCTCTTCACAGATGAGAACTGGTTCAGTCTATCATCTGATAGTAGATGGCAACTGAGATGGCATGGAGTTGGCAGTGCTTATCATCCAAAAAATGTCCAGAAAAAGGACGGATTAGGTACTTGTAGCATCTTGGTATGAGCAGGCATCATTGTCAATGGCCGAAATCCACTACACGTGCTTTAAACAGGTATCATGACCGCCATATTGCTGAAGTTCTGCTGCCTCGTGTTCGCCATTTCCGTGCTGTAATTGGCGATAATTTTCTGTTCATGAATGATAATCCGCCCTGTCACAGCGCCAACGTTGTTCAGGACTGTCTGGAGAGCAAGGATATTCATCGTATCATGTATCAAGTATGTTCACATGATTTTAATCTAATAGAAAATGTATGGGAACCCTTGGGGTGACGTCTTGCCTCTCACCCATATCATCCGCCTAACAAGTCATCTCTCACCCGTGCAGTGAAAGAGGAGTGGGACAAGTTGCTTCAAAACCTCATGGATCACGTCATTTAAAGCACACCATGATGAGAGACGATTAGCATGACTACGAGATATGAACTGCACGATGGACATACCTCTTAGTGACATGTCCCCCCATAATGTCTGTCGTTAGTAATCTGTATTCTTATTCTCTCTGTTATTCTGTTTCCGAGTCAATATGCATCTTTTTCTGAAACAAGCTTTTTCAGCACTTCCTATGATTCTTTTCGCAATAAATCTTGCATAATATCTTGTCTCACATTCTGTCTTTACTTGTTTATCACACTTAGCATCAATCCGTCCGATGAGTTTTTTAAACATGACCATTTGTTCACCGTCCTTAGGTTTTGTCAACCAGTGTATATAAAATATACTATATATATTAAGCATAGCTAAATTTTTATTAATTATATTTAAAATTTATTTGGATACATCTTTCGGAGGTACTCATTTATTGTTCCACAATATATGTCAAAAGTTTCATCTAATTTAAGAAACATGGCTAGATATCTCATGCGCTTCGTATGGAACGGTCATAAATCATAGCACGCTGTGTGGCTCTGTCTCCAAAAGAAAGAAAGGAAAGTCAGAAACTGGAACATTACAATGTATCACTTCTGCCACTTCGTAGATAAACTTCATAGATCATAGATACAGATAAACTGTAAAGTCATTATAGTTTGTTGCTTGTTGTATTCTACTAACTCTTTAATAATATTCAACAATATTATTTTTGCTAAGAGAACATTTTTCTTTGATGTACATTAAACAGATTTTCTGTGAAACAGTTTTCTTTGTATGCAAATAAGTGTCTTGTTTTTAAAATTTTGCGACAGTGTTTGTAACGAGTTCATTCGTCAAATGTAATGATATATAATAGATTCCTGTTTTGCTCTGGCTTTCTTTTTTTCCCTTTTTTATTTTTTATGATCATATTTGGTGGAAATACTTTTTCGTGCCATGAGCCATTACCCGAAAACGCCAAAAATTCTAATCAGTTAGGGTTTGGAGTGGAATTTGTCCAAATGGCAAAACACTACTCGTTTTTGTTTATGAAGGTATCAAAATCGATCAAGAAACAACTTTTTGAAAGTATTTTACTTGCTATGTCCCAATAGCACTTTGGTGGGGAAAATGAATTTTCCAGCAAAATTCTGCTCCTAGTTCTCAGAACAAGAAAATACCAAGAATCGTGCAAGCAGTGTTGTCAAATGATCCCCCTTTTTAATACCAGTATTTTCTAAGAAAAAGTTTCTTAGAGGTTTCGACAACATTTGCAATAGAAATAACCTTCAGAACCGTTTACTATAAATCTAAGAATGAAATTTTTGTTAGAAAATACTGTTATTCAAAAAGCGGCTCATTTGAGGACCCTATTTAAATCATACCTGTCAGACTGCTTTGCTGCCCAAAAATGGCTCCAGAACTCGACCCGTTGGATCATTCTAATCCCCACAGGAATTTGTAGGAAGAAAAAAGAAATACTTCAGGTTTAATGAAGAAATGTATTAATGCATAAATTGAGGCTCCTTTCTGAAATTTTTTTCAAAAGATTGCACTATGTAATAAAGCAAAAAGGGGTTATTTGCAACAGTTTTCTGTAAAGTTACAAAAAAAACTCGCAGATTTTGAGGGACGGGAATAAACCAGCGAATTTTGGGGAATAAACCAGAATTTTGGGAAATAAAGCGGAATTTTGGGGAATATTGGAAATTTTGCAGGAGTTTTGAAGGTAAACAAAACCAGTCATTTTTCAATTTAAAATTTTTATTTTCCAGAATTTTCAGGCACTGTTCTAAAAAGTTTAAGATAGATTTTATATTATGAATTCACAAAATTTATAATTTTGCGTTTAAATTTTATTATCTGGTATATATACTACTATTCAGGCATACTCAGAATTAATTTTCTAGCAAGTTGCGTTGTATTTTTTCATTGATTTCATTTATTTTTCTCATTTTCTTTTTGGTTACTACACTGACTGATTCGTAGAACAGTCTGATGTTTACATCCATGTCAGAGAAGATAAACCTGTCCTCTGCCTCTGTCTCTTTCAATTATCGACGATTAAAAAATCAAATTACTTATGATATTTTAATTTATCTTAGTATTTCTGCAACTTAAGCACGTATTTCATTTTTTTGCATGCAAACTGAAGCTATTTTGCTATATTTATGCTTTTTACAAAAAACATTTTGTTTACATTGAAAAAAATTGAAATCATAAAAATTAACAAATTAAAAATCATGCCTAAAACTTTCTGAAAACTCCCGGGAATTTTTAAAATTTTCCCTCTCAGAAAACCCGGTTTATCCCCGGAATGGACCACAAGCATTTCTGACGTCGTACAGAGTCACGATGGATTACAGCTACTCAGCTTCTAAATTTTTCCCACAAGCGTTCACCAAAAGCCAATCAAACACCCCAATGCTTGTGGAAACATTGCGAGCTCCGCCCAGTGCGTGTGGTCAATTAAACCCGGTTTTTTCCATCTTTTGAAACTCTAGTTTTCTATGCATCACAAATGTATATTTTGTATCTGATTTTGATAAATGCGATAATTAAAAGAATTATGTTCAAGTTAATTCACCCTGTATGATGGTCTTCAGTCTTCGAAGAACTTAAATTTTTCACGCGTCTCATTGCATAGTCCAAGGACTAAGCGACAAAAGACTAACGTCAGACAACAATAATCTTTGGTTAAGCTATTTCTAAGCTGGTTATGAAACTACTTCTTATGTTAGTTTAAAAATAAAAGTGCAAGTATAGACAAAACGTCAAGACTTCCTCTGAAACTATTCATTTTTTTTTCAAAGGAATTTAAACAGATAAATATAAATAAAAGTGTGATACATAACGAGTGACAACAAAGGGTGTTGTTTATATTGGCAAATAAAAAAAATACCTTTCATATCGGGAAGTGTTAAGACAAATAATGAGATACCATAAAACGGATCAGGTCATGATACTAAAGAGAAAAGAATTCTTTGAGAGAAAATGATAAGAGAATCGCATAAATAAAAAAGAGTAAAGTTGAAAGGTTTCATCTGCGGATTTATGAAGAAATACCTCGAGATCTTGAGGAAAGGATTCTTGTTGTCAAATGTTTTGTCAACAAACGTACTTGACATCAGAAAGTGGAACACCAGATGAAATACTTACATCTGCATTTTTCACTTTAAAAAAGCACTTAATACTGATATGTAGGTGAGGTTTACACTCGAAGCGACGTCGGAATTTGATTTTTAGCGAAGGTCTGCATATTTCCCATTGTAGATCGCAAAAACTGACCAATTATTTTTAATTTGATGACTACGATTATGTAATTTTTACTGTGAAGTTTTATATCACAATCTTTCCCGAAATGAATCCTTTATTTTGCAACAATTCCATTTTATAAATTATTTTATTTTAAAATCGATGTTGCCAGTTTCAATGTTGCCATCCTTAGCCACAGATTCAAATCCCCCTCCCTCCCCTCCCTTCTTAGATTTAGCTGAAACCATTAAAATTCAGTAGCGACCACCTGTATTAATAATAAAATATAGAGGATGCCGCCTTGACTATATAGTAAAATAAAGAATTAGCGATATTCGTGCATTCAAAACATGATAGCATGAGTAACTTCCTTTCCCTTATAAAATAATTTCAGCACATAAAATGCCAGATATACATATATATACTGGCTGTAAAAGAAAATTAGATCAAGGTAAACTGAACGGTTAACTGAAATATGTCAACAGAGAAATTTCCATTATAAGTTGAACATAAAATTAAATAATATATTAAGCTAAACCTTTCTTACATGTGAAATAAGAATGGATGTTAATTGTCAGTCACACATTTTGCATTTTACAATAATAGATTTTGCACTCGTCTGTGAGATATAAATATTTCTAGATGTCACTAAAACTTTTAATTGATTTACCTCAAGATTAGATATTACCAATTATCACCTTCAGCTTCTCAAAGTTCACACAGTCTGAGTGAACTAACTGTGTGAACTCAAACTGTTCATACAGTTCACTCAGACCTAGTGACCACAGTTACACTATTTTAATGATGATTGCTGGAAGCGCATTTTTAGTTAATTGTAATATGCGTTTTTAAGTTTATCTAAATGTTTTAATATTATGTGGTGTGAATAAATGCTATAGATCCTGTACACAGCTACACAGAGGAATTCGTAAGCGTTACTGTGTATGAGCGTAAATTGCTTAAAGGTGGTTTTTAAATGAATTAAGCATTTTTACGCTGAACTACATTTAGCATACTAAAAGATAATTGTAGAATATAGATGAAATGATATACAGGGCCACGCAAAGAATTGGATACATTGCCGTCTATGGATGATAATTTTTGGAAGTGTGACTTCAGTAGTTTTAACAGTATTTTAGTCTGAATTAAATTTTAGATAAATAGTGGCGTGCATATAGATGTAGTAGGTAATATACAGGGCTGTAAAAAGTATTCAAGTATGTTTTCGTCTATTGGTATAAATTGGTGTTAGTGGAATTTCAACCGCTTTGTTTTTGCTAAACTAAATTATCGCATATTATATATATACCAACCTATAGATCGTATACGGGGCTGTACTTAAGAATCGGAATACATATTTGGCTATGGACGGCAATCACTGAAATCAGTTTTAATGCGTTTTCTAAAATATTTACTTGGAGATATTATTTACATTATTTCCCTAAATAACGAGGTTTTGTTAAAGTATTCTGGAAGTGTTGGAAAGTAAATAAATAAATAGAAATGCTTATTTCATCTTTAAAAAGTTAAACTTACACTATGTGCAAAACTATTTAAAAAATGAGACAATATTTAAGATGTTAAATTACTTTAATACATTAGTACTTTCAACTATAAAAACATAGTCTTCGTCAGAGAAATATAAGAAATACAATTGTTATTAACGTCTAATTTTCAAAATTCACGTAGATGGTGATGAAAGGAGTGAAAGTTGGACAGATTTTTAGATCCGGAAAACATTGGGAAAATAAAACATGGATATTGGGAAGTGGAATATTACTCGTTTTATGATTCTTTAAGCAAACTAAGCCAAATTCTGTGTATGTTGTATGATAAAACGTCATTACAAACAGTATTTCTTTTAGTAATAATTTCTATAGATTCGCGGATGATTAAATCATCATAATTGTTACATATAGTTGATTGTTGGAAAGTGTTTCATAAACTATGCTTAACGCATGATTTTTTCCCTTGTTTTTTATTGTTCATGTTTAGAAAAATTTTGCCCTGCGTCTAAGAAGGACACCAAAAAATTCTTAAAACGCATCTTTCTGTTTTTAGTGACAGAAAGCAATAATATTTCTTTCTTTCTTTTTATGTCTTTCTTAGACACAGGATTTTTTTTTTCTAAATATAAGTTATAGGGAAGATGGGCTGTATAAAAAAATTATTTTCTTATTTCATTATCTATAAGTAAAACAAACACCTTGTAAAACAAAGAGGAACTATACTTGGTTTGAGCACTTTTTCTTATTGGAAGCATAATATCTATTATATCAGTGGTTTAGAAGATATTATCTATTACATCTAATTCCAATTACTCAGTATCAGAAAACGCAAAAATAAGTGAACATGCAAGATTATCTGTAATATTTACCGAGATTAGATTTTTTCGGATTTAGAGATGAATATAACTAAAGAACCATAAATATAAAAAATACGTTGATAGAAGCGACCTTTAATCACTTTACCTTTTCGTAGATGAATCATCATACTAACAGATATGTCACTCAGTCTGACAACTTACAGGTGTCAAGATTCAGGAATGTGACGTTTCCTTGTAAATATTCTGTTTGTCGTACATCTATAGCATGTTTAAATAGCACGGGAGGAAAAAACTTTTTCTGTGGTAAGCAGAAAATGAGATTAAAAATTCACAGGACAGGTGTGTTTTTTATCATATCACAAGCCAGTAGAATAAGACACATTAATATAAAAGATATTTGTAACAGCAAAATAATTGTCATTTTTAAATTATAGACTTAAAACTTCTTATATGATAAAAGCGATGAGATGGGAAAAAATTATCGACAAAATTAGGTAAATGTTGAGCTTTTTTTTTTTTCTTCTTCACAAAATTTTTTCAGCATGCCGAAAAGCTAACAATTCTAACGCCTTTTTGAAAACTCTAGGTAAAATGCTACGCAAAATAAAATTTTCAATAATTCATAATTTCGGACACAGAAAAAAGAAATTAAAAATATTAATTTCCTCAGAAGATTTTTTAAAATACACATTGCATCACATGCCATTAGGTTTAAAAATAGGGAGGGGAATTTGAGATCTCCCCGGGCAACAAACGATTAGCGAATATTTGAGAGAGCTACCACATAGCAAGCAATTTTATATTTTCTTGCATATGCTATGAAAAGAATTTAAAATTCGTGCGAATCCAGTCGAATTAATAAATGAAAGAAGCAATTTGTAATCTTACCTTTTCCACGTGATTAACATTTCCTTCTACTTTTTGCAACTTTGGGGGGAAGTGGAATAATGATTTGTTATTTAAGTATAAGGATTCACCCGCTACGCTGCTTGGTTTCTGCTAACGAACTTTGTCTCAAATGAAATATATCGGCAATTTTGACCTTGTGTTTCAAAGCAATATAGATATTTACGTGTAATGTCCTTCCGCATTGCTGAAAGCGATACGGATGCCAGACGAATACGAATCCTCAGGCCTATTGTAGCCCCTTACGATGCAGCAATTGGAGATGACTTCATGTTAATGGACGGCAATTGCAGGCCACATCGTGCTCACTTGGTGGATGATTTTCTTGTCAAGGAAGGAATCATACGACTGGAAGGGCCAGCGTGCTCTCCGGACATGAACCCAATACAGCATATTTGGGACATTCTAGGCAGACGAGTTGCTGGCCGCCTACCACCTCCTCGAACTTTCCAAAAACTGGAAAGAGCTCTTCTGGAGGAGTGGGACAGAATAACCCAGCTCCTCATTAATAACCTTATTGACTCCATGCCTCAAAGGTGTTCAAAGTTGCTGGCCGTCCGGGAAAACCATACCCCCTACTAAAAACGATTTTGTTTGAAGGGAAAATATTTTTTTATTCGTTTTTTCTCATATGCACAAATTGTGTTTTTTTTTTTCCTTTTGTACCCAAATGCTCAATACAAAACATTTTTTCTGCCAAACAGGTGTAATGTTTTTCTCATATAGCTTACCATGTCTGCCGATCATGTATCAATCATCTAAATAATTACCAAGCCGCAAGATCCATCCACAACCTCAATATCCTTTAATTGTTTCGAGCAGTGTATTTTCTAATGTGTCAAACAAAATTTAAGCTCTTAAGGATAAATTTGAACTCTTTTAGTTGATGATTTACAGTACAATTTGGTATAGAACGAAAACGATATGCAGTGTACTAAATCCATCTCTGAAAAATTAGCTAACTAACATTGCACGTCTCATCGAAATCCACTGTGTAGAATTTTTTTTTAACGTGCTAATATTTTGTAATCGGTTTCCTTTGATTATAAACTTTTCCTCCATAATTCAATAACTAAGCAACGTATATATGCTATATACTAAAACCTTCCCTAAAAAATTATATGACAGTACAATTCTTATCAAAATCCACTCAGCAGAACTCAAGTTATAAGCAGACAGAATGAAATTACCATTTGCATTTTATATATAGTAGAAGATATGCAGATTATTTCACTCAATAAATGCACTAAATAGCTTTATTTTTGCAGTGAAGTTCACATAACTGCACTATAAAGGGCCTGTAAACTGTAGATTTTGTACTGTACGGGATTCAACACCCCCCCCCCCCCCTCCATTTATTTAGTAAAGTAAATCGTTATTCTGACTATTATTAGTTTGTTCATGAAGAAAATTCAGAAAAGCAAAAAACGATTCAAGTTTCGTCCAACATTTCGGAAAAATTTGCCACCTTGCGTCCCCAGTTTACGGGCGTCGAGCAAAAGATGCACACACCAGTGCCGGTCGAATTGTACCCGACCCGAATCAGAAAAATCTGTTTAAAGAAAACCCGACACGACCCCGACCATAAAAAAGGTCGTTGACCAAAAATCCGAAATGAAAGAAAATTGATCTATAATATAATACAATTATAATAAAATAGTCTATAATCATATGTATAATATCAATTTTACTTTTTAATGTACAGGGTGATCAGAAAATGAGTATAGATTTGAAAAATTAATAATTCACGAAATAATGTAGGTAGAGAGGTAAAAATTGACAAACATGCTTGGAATGACATGGGATTTTATTGTAACCATGCAAAAAAAGTTGAAAAAATGACCGACAGATGGCGCTGTACAGCAAAACGTCAGTGACGCTGCCTGAGAATCATGTATAAAAGGAGCTGTAATGAGAGATAGAATCAGATGCACCAGCAATCACAGCATGTTGACGTTACCAGAAAAGGCAATGTTAGTGAAGCTCTACTATAATAAACGGTCAAGTGCGAGCATTACTCGCGTACAGAAGGTTCCGTAGAATAAATATATGAATTTGTAATTGTATTATTAAAAAAAAAGTTGCTAAAAGAATACTAAGACTTTGTAAAAAACTGTACAACGTAGGGTTTTGGGTATAACTGTATATATTAGAAAAGAGTAAATGTGTATACCATGAAAGTTCAAAGAGATATGGAACCTAAATAATATCAAATATAGCTATTCGTGTAACTCTTTTTTTAATATTATCCTAATCTGTTTATGATGAACTTTATTCGGTACTGACAATAAAAGCAGTCCATAGTTAAACTTCATTTGGCATTTCATGAAACTAAATTCAGCGTAGTAATAGCCTTTATTTCTACAGTGTAGCTAAAACAAAACCTTTGTTCAAAGTTTAAATTTGGCATTGTGCTAAGCGCGCTTCGAATTGAGGTCTCAAAGTTGCAACGCCGCCTTGGTCAGTGCCGCGTTTTTCCAGATAGGTGTTTAATTAACTTTTAAAGTCACTCTAGGTGTATTGAAACATACAATCAATGCAAACTATCGCGAATCCCACAGTATTTATGCGATTCATTCTAATTAAATCTTTCGAGGCTGATTCCCTTAAAAAACGGACACCTAATTTTAATTCCAAAACAGACAAACGGCACCAAGAACATTTAATTAAAATTTTCCTTTTATCATGTACGTGAAAATAAGCAAGTTCGCATTTTCTAATAAATTCGTTTATAAATAGAATTACTCCGTGCCGGAAAGGATTAAGTGGTCGCAGGACTCTTAAAGCTTCAAAATTTAAGAAATTTTAATTTTTTTTTTAGATGTTAAACTCCTATCTTTTCTGAATATTTTGATATAATTGTTTCCTTGAAATTCTCATTAGAACAGAAGTTTTGGCTTTTAGAATTATACCCGCTCAATAGCTGAAGCCGTGTTTCCGAAACTTTAAAGTCATTATTTTCCAAATGGCGTTTTTTGGTCATAACGCGCAAGATACCTCAAAAACTTCTGAATATTTTTTCATGAAATTTTCAAAACATATATTTCATGTTAGTCTGTATAAACTGAACCTAAAATTTCCTTTTTATTGTTAAAAAAAAATATTTTTTTTAGGTGATTTTACTGTTGCAATTTTTAAAATTTTGTATTAGCTAAATGCAACATTGCATTAAAAATATAAAAATGATTTAAATACAAATTTATTTAAGTTCAGGGAAATTATTACAATCTGAAGTATAAGTAAGCACCAAAATTTTCATTCTAGTCGCATTATTTATTTTGTAATCCTGCACGTAAACTGTTATGACAATTTTTTGTTCGATAAATGTCTAACAGTTTCGAGCCCCCTATAAATACTAATTCTGTATCTTGCAATTTTTTAAATACATGAAATGAAAGAACATACTATATCTTTCATCCCAATTAAAATTGTATTTTAAAATCATATACATTTTAAGACATCAAATGTTGAAAATTGTCTTTTTTTCATTTTTTCCACTTTTTAGAGTCCCGAGACCCCTTAAATTAGTATGTTTTTAACAATTTGACGTTTATTGCTTTTATACTGTTACTGGACATTACATTACACATATATATCATTAAAAATTGTTAACTAGGCATAGAGTACGCCACCCCTGTCTTTGTGTATGTCCAAACTGACCGTACCTTTAAGGGCTAATATCTCGGCTAATTACCCATGATTTTTTTCGAAAATCATTATCAACAATGCGTTTATTCTTCTGCAACGATAGGTATATTCAGCGATGCTCAACAATTTTTCTGAATGCCCGTAAATCGAAATTTGTGTATAACAGAAAAATGCTAATTACTCAAAAACTATGTGACCTAGGGTAATCGCTATAATTTTCCGGCAAGGTTTATATTAACGTCTACTACCTCTAATTTTTTCATAATTTTAGCTTCAGTGGATTCGAAATTAGATGGGGGGGGGGGCATATTTTTGCGCTACATTTTCAACAATATCTTTGAAAATATAATACCTAAAATTAAAAGGAATATATTTTTGACTTCAGCGTTACAAAAGCTTTCACCGGATACCCCACATGATATACAAAGAAAAGATTTTTTTTCAAGTAGCATAATTAGCCCCTCTACTTTTTTACTAAATATATTTATGAATGTTTATTAATCTGAAAATACGTGGGTCAATGGTCTTTATTACTTCCCCGAATTTGAACTTTCCACGTTCCATAGTTTACGAGTAAAATGGGTGTGACAGACAAACAGACAGACAGACAGACACAGGAGTGATCTTATAATGGTTCCGTTTTTACTTTTTAAGTACAGAACCCTAAAAATGGAAAATTGCTACTGCAGCTTTACGATCCTATCGGCAAAGGAATGGTATTCGAACAGGTAAAGGTTCTATGACAATTGCAGCTATGAACAGAATTATTTCGAAGTTCGAAGCCACAGGTTGTTTAGACGTTGGGCCCCGTAGCGGCCGACCGATCACAAGTGCTAATGTTGCTCAGACTGTTCAGGTAGAAATGGAGATTGTAGCGGGTTCGTCTACGCATGGGGAAGTGAGCGCTCGTGAAGTCGCACGTCACACTGGCATTCCATACACTTTTTTGGGTAGCACTAAGGCGTACCCGTCGATGCTATCCGTACAAAATCCAGCGTCATCATGACCTGTTACCTGGCGATTTTGTGAAGCAGAGAGCATTTGCGGTGTGCGCGTTTCAAAAGATGGCGGAAGATGAGGACTGGTTGTCTAACGTGTTATGGACCTACGAAGACCATTTCATACTCCGAGGGTCTGTCAACACCCACAACTGCAGAATTTGGGCTACCGAAAATCCTAGAACTTTCGTGAAAACTCCATTGCACGACAAGAAAGTCACGGTGTGGTGTGAATTTACCGCATCTACCGTTATAGGGCCTTTTTTTCTTACAGAAAATGCGTGATTCTGGTTTTGTAACTGTTAGCGTGACAGGTGAGAGGTACGCCGATGTGTTACAGAATCACATCATCCCTAGCCTGGCTGATAAACACCTGCTGGAAAGTACGATTTTTATGCAGGATGGCGCTCCACCCCATATTGCTAGACGTATGAAAGATCTCTTGCGTACGTCGTTTGGTGATGATCGTATGCTGAGCCGTCATTTACCTCATGCGTGGCCTCCCAGGTCCCCAGATATCAGTCTATGTGATTTTTGACTCTGGGGTTGCATGCAGTTGCAAGTCAACCGCGATCGACCGACATCAATGGTGATTCTAAAAGACAACATCCAACGCCAATATCTCACCATAACTACAGATATGCTATATAGTGCTGTGCACAACATTGTCTCTCGACTACAGCTGTTGTTGAGGGATGACGGTGGACATGTTGAGCATTTGTTCTGAAGAACATTGTCTTTGCTTTGTCATAATTTGTTATGCTAATTATTGCTTTTCTTATCACATGAAGCGCCATCTGTCGGCCTTTTTTTAACTATTTTTTGTGGTTACAAAAAAACACCATGCCATTTCAAGCATGTGTGTAAATTTTTACCTCTCTACCTATATTATTCCGTGAATTATTAATTTTTCAAATGTATACTCATTTTCTGATCACCCAGTAGAATAAATCTTCACATTCAAATATACAGTTTTTCATCTGAAACAATATTCTAGACTTCCTTTTGATAAAACGAGTTAACTCGACCAGTAAAGTATCAAAATTCAACACGAAACCAACCCTTACCCGCAACAATTAGAGTCAACTCAATCCTAACCCGACTCGCAACGAAAAAGATTAGCTCCACTCCGAACCAAACCTAAATTCGGGTCGGATTAGATTCGAGTAAAATCGCGTTAGCCGATTGGTTCCAAGATTCTAGTCCATGCTCAATTTTCCCAATTAACTAGATAATGGAGCAATATTTGAAAAATGAAACTGAGTGACGTAGACTTGTATATATTTAATACAGTCTCTCAACATTCGGCCACTGATAAAAAACTTTTACCATCCGTTTCAGGAAGCATTGCATATGCCTTCTATATACAAGCTGAATCAACACAAAATTATGTGATTCGACATAAAGCTCTGACTGATCTGCTCAATCTATACTAATATTATAAAGAAGTAAAAATTGCGTGTTTGTTAGAGGTAATCTCTGGAGCTACCGAACCGATTTCAAGAGTAATGGTATCAAAATGATGGTGTTAGTCCAACTTAGAGCATACGCTATATTTTAAGTCGATGCAACTACCCCAAAGGGGGTGCATGAGCAAAAAACGTTCTAAAAATGCGATTTTGTGTTACTAAAGGGCCTAGAAATATGAAATTTGGAATATTAGTTATAAGATATAAATGATGTCTAAGAACATTTTCTAAACAATTCGAAATTTAAAAGGGGTGAAAGTGCACAAAAGGCGTTCAAAAAAACGTTCTAAATGGTGGTTTCTACACAATCTCAGGAAATACCAAGTAGATATAAAAAATAATGATGTCAAAATGATGGTGACAACGCTTGCTTCAAGATAGACTATATTTGACGTCGGTGCCACTTCACCAAAGGGGGTGCAGAAGCAAAAAAACCATTCTAAAAATGCGATTTTTGCGTTACTGAAAGGCCTAGAAATATGAAATTTGAAATATTAGTTACTTATTACATATAAAGGATTTCTAAAAACAGTTCTTAAACAATCCGAAATTTAAAAGGGGTGAAAATGCGCGAAAAACGTTCTAAAAACGTTCTAAATGGTGGTTTCTGCACAATCTCAGGAAATACCGATTAAAAAAATAATGGTGTCAAAAAGATGGTGATAACCTTTACTCTAACATAGGCTATGTTTTATGTCGGTGCCACCACCCCAAAGGGGGAGCAGGAGCAAAAAACGTTCTAAAAATGCAATTTATGCGTTACTGAAGGGCCTAGAAATATGAAATTTGAAGTATTAGTTACTTATTAGATATAAAGGATTTCTAAGAACTGTTCTTAAAAAATTCAAAATTTAAAAGAAGTGATAATGCGCGAAGAGGGTTCTATAAAACATTCTAAATGACGATTTTACTCAATTTTGGGAAGTATCAAATCGATTTCAAAAGTAATGGTTGTAAATTGATGATGACAGACATTGCTCTAACATATGCTCTGTTTTATGTTTGTATCACTACCACCTGGTGGTTGCAGGAGAAAAAACTTTCTAAATTGCGGTTTTTGTGTTATGGAAGGGCCTAGAATCATGAAATTTGGAATGGTAGTCACTTATAAGATAGCTATGATCTCTAAGGACATTTCCTAAAAAAATCGAAATTTAAAAGGGATGAAAATGCGCAAAAAGCGTTGTAAAAATCGTTCTAAATTACGATTTCTATGCAATCTCAAGTGGTACTGAACCGATTTCAAATATAATGGTGTAAAAAGGATGGTGACAGCTCTTGCTCCAAGATAGGCTATATGTTATGTCTGTTTCCACTACCCCAGAGGAGATGCTGGAGCAAAAAACGTTCTAAAAATGCGATTTTTGAATTATGGGAGGACCTAGACTCATGAAATTTTGCATGGTATATATTTTTTAGATATAAATTATCTCTAAGAGCATTTCTTTAAAAATTTGAAATTTAAAAGGGGTGAAATGATCGAAAAGCTTTCTAAAAACGTTCTAAATGCCGATTTGTGAGCAGTCTCAGGAAGAATCAAGCTGATTTCAAAAGTAATGGTAGGAAATTGATGCTGACATCCTCTGCTCTAACATAGACGCTATTTCACATCGGTGTCACTATCACTTAGAGGTTGCAGGTACAAAAAACCTTCTAAATTTCGATTTTTGTGATCGGTAGGGGCTAGCAACTTGAAATTAGACAAGGTACATATTTATTAGATATAAATTATCTTTAAGAACAGTTTCGAAGTTTGGAAATTTAAAAGGGGTGAAAATGCGCGAAAAGCGTTCTAAAAACTTCTAAATTGCGATTTCTTCTCAATCTCAGGAAATACCAAACCTATTTCAAAAGTAATGGTTGCAAATTGATGGTGACAGTCCTGCTCCAACATAGGCTATATTTTATGTTGCTGTCACTACCATCTGGGGGTTGCAAAAGCAAAACGTGTTCTAATTTGCGTTTTTTGCACAACTGAGGGGTCTAACATTTTGAAATATGGCATGGTATTTACTTACAAGATGCAACTGCTTTCTAAAAACAGTCGAAAGAAAATTCCAAATTTAAAAAGATGAAGTGAGCGAAAAGCGTTCTAAAAACGTTCTAAATTACAATTTTTATGCAATCTTATGAAATACCAAACCGATTTAAAAAATAATGGTGAGAAATTGTTGGTGATAGAACCTGCTCAAACATAAGCTATATTTTATGTCTGGGTCACTACCACCAGAGGGTTGCAGGAGCAAAAAACTTTCTAAACTGCGATTTCTGTGATACTGAAGAGGCTAGAAACTTAAAATATAGCATGGTAGTTACTTATAAAATAAAAAGCGTTCTAAAAAAGTCCTAAATTATGATTTCTATGCAGTTTCATGGAATATAAACCGATTATAAAAGTAATAGTTACGAATCAATGATAACAGTCTCTGATTCTACACAGGCTATATTTTATGTCGATGATTCTACCACCTGGGGTTCACAGGAACAACAAATGTTCAAAAAAAGCCCTTTAAAAGCTATTTAAATTACGTTTCTGTGGAATATTTGGAAATAACAAACCGATTTCAAAATTAATGTAGGCAAATTAATGGTGACAGTTCCTATTTCAACACAGCTCTTTATGTTGAGAAAGGTGGTAGAACTTGGAATTTGACATGATGGTTAATTTTAAGATGTAAGAAGATGATTTCTAAGAAATTCAAAACTTCAAATGAATACTGAAATGAGCGTATTAATTGAGCATAAATGTTTCAAAATATTTTCTAAATTAATCATTTATTTAGTTTTATTTCTTTTTATTAATTTAAGTCTCATTGCTGCCTAATGCAGTGTAACAATGAAATTTAGTCAAAATCTGTTTTAAATAGTAATTTTTGAATTATTCCTAAAAGTATAATTTCTTTTAATAAAAATTAGACGCATGAATATCACTTAGCATATTTCAACTATTACGCGAGCAAAACCGCGGGGTTTGCTAGTAATTTATAAAATATTTTTAAAAGAAAGGAAGTCGAGCACTATATTCTTCGAAATTTTTCTACCATAACATTTTCGTTTAACATCTATCGTTAGTATTAGTACAGTATACATTATATGGCCATTAATCACCGGATACTTCAATTTTAGACATTTTGTCGAATATTTAAAGATATACTTGTCGGATTTTTTGGAATTTCAGGATTATGAAGAATATGTTTGACTTCATATTTATCAATGGCAATTTTATCAGAAGGACAATTAGGAAGCCAACAAAAAATCAAAGAAAAATAAATAAAAATATTTGGGTAAAATATTTGTAAACTGTACCATACTGTACCCTGTAAAATAAAATGAACGAAATGATCTATCGCTATACCTTACGAATATATGGATATTGTACAATATGCGTATTTATTTGTGGAAGAATAGAGCGTGGAGGTATAGTTATTTTTTTAAACAGTTTAAAAAATTCTTGCATGTTTTTTGCTTATATCATGCAGGGTTTTTTACCAAATTTAACGCAAGTTTCAGAAAATTTGACAAAATGTAGTAGAAATAATATAGTGTAATTGGAAAGTAAATAAATGAAACATTTGATGAAATATGAGCAGTTGTATAAAATATTTTTTATCTGCGCATGCGCACACGATAAAAAAATATATTTTTTTTTTCATGCTTTAATAGTCAACTATGGAGCAACTCACAAAAAGAAAAAGCCAGTCAAATATCGCGAAAATTTAGAAAGACATTGGCAATAGAGTGAGCTGATTTTTAGTGGTTCTCTGAAAACAGCTAAATGATTCGGGGTTTTCCATAAATTGTCGATTTAATTTTCTTTCATTTTTTATTAATGCTTTACTTTTCGTGGAAAACCACCAGAATGAGCCTATTCAAAAAAATCTAAATCTAAGCATTTCTTCTAAATCTACTAGTTGACATTCATTAAATACAAACTCCTTTGCTGAAAGCCGGTTAATAAAAAAAGACAATTTGTGGAGAATCCCTATCATTCAGCAGCTTTTAGAGAGCAACTAAAAATCAGCTCAGTGTATCGCCGATATCTTTCTGAATTTTCACTATATTAGACTAGTTTTTTTTATGAGTTGCTCTACAGAGTTGACTATTACATCATGAAAAAAAAAATTATGGTGCGCGCATGAGCAGATAAAAATATTTCATACAACTGCTCATATTTCATCAAATATTCAGTATATTCACATTTCACTTGCACTATATTATTTCTACTACATTTTGTCAAATTTTCTGAAACTGGTGTTAAATTTGGTAAGAAACCCTGCGTGATATAAACTAAAAGCATGCAAGAATTTTTTGAACTTTTAAAAAAAATCAATATATCTCCATGAATATACGTGCTATTCTAACACAAATGAATACACATATTGTGCAATATCCACGCATTCGTAAGCTAGAGCTATAGATTATTGCGTGCACTTTATTTTACAGGGTTATCCCAAATATTATTATTTTTCTTTGATTTTTTGTTGGCCCCCTAATTGTCCTTCTGATGAAATCGCCATTGATAAATATGAAATCAAGCTAATTATTATTAATCCTGAAGTTCCAGAAAAATCCGACAAGTATATCTTAAAATATCCGATAAAATGTCTAAAATTGAATGTGTTCAATGATTAATGGCCATATAGTGTATTTGTGACCAGTGGCGTACCCAGGATTTTATTTCGGGGGGGGGGGGGGGTGACTTAAATTTCCATAATTTTCTAAATCTTACGAAACACGTTAAATTGTGTTTTACACAGAAATCTTTTCTGCCAATAAGGCCGTAGCTAGAAAAGGGGGCGGGGGGGGAGGAGAGGGAGGGGGAGGACCTTGTTCCGAATTTTCCGAAAGTTTGAAAAATTAGGTCATCAGTCCGAAAATTCGGACTTAAAAATATCGCGATTTTTTACAAATGGTCGCCGAAAAAAATCAATTTCGTCAATCGTTCGCAGAAAAAAAATCTCCACTTTCCTTAAAGAATCAAGGGAAAAACCGGAATTTTGTCATAGGGCCGCGGATAAAATGCGAAGTTTGTCAAATAATCGCGAAAAAGAAGTCAAATTTTGTCAAATGATCGCGGAGAAAACGCGAATCGAGGAGTGAGAATGATCGAGGAGTAAATGCGAATTTCGTCAAATGATCCCCGAGTAATCGAGAAAAAAACGAGAATTTCGTCAAAAGGCCGAAGAAAAACGCAAGTTTCATCAAAACGACGAGGAAAAAACACGAATTTCATGACAAATCCGCGGAAAAAAGTAACGCAAATTTCGACGAAAGATTGCGTAAAAAAACGCGAATTTCGGAAAATGACCTCAGAAAAACAAGAATGTCGTCAAAGGGACACAGAAAAAATGTGAATTTTGTCAAAAAGGCCGCAGAAAAACGCAAATTTCATCAAAAAAACGAGAAAAAAACGCAAATTTCGTCAAAAAGCAGCGGAAAAAACGCAAATTTCGACGAAGGATTGCATAAAAAAACGCGAATTTCGGCAAAAGGCCGCAGAAAAAACACAAATTTCGACAAAGGATCGCTAAAAAAACACTCATTCCGTTACAGGGAAGCGGAAAAACGCGAATTTCGTTAAAGTATCGCAAAAAAAGAAAAAGCAGGGTCACAAAGAAGGGCCATAGAAAACCGTGAATTTCGTCAAAAGGCTGCAGGAAAAAGCTAATTTCGTCAAAAACCCGCGAAATAAAGCAAATTTCGACAAAGGATCTCGAAAAAAGCGTGAATTTCGTCAAAGGGCCGCAGAAAAAACGCAAATTTTATCAAAAGGTCACGGAAAAACGCGAATTTCGAAAAAAGTTCGCAAAAAACACGCATTCCGTCAAAGGGCTGCGAAAAAAAGCTAATTTCGTAAAGGATCGCAAAAAAAAACGCGAATTTTGTCAAAGGGACACGCAAAAACGTGAATTTCGTCAAAAGGCCGCAGAAAAACGCAAATTTCATCAAAAAGACGAGAAAAAAACGCGAATTTCGTCAAAAATCCGCGGAAAAATGCAAATTTCAACGAAGAATTGTGTTTAAAAAAAAAACGCAAAATTCGGAAAATGACCTCAGAGAAAATGCGAATTTCGTCAAAGGGCCACAGAAAATGCGCGAATTTCGTCAAAGGGCCACAGAAAAAACGCAAATTTCGACAAAGGATCACTAAAAAAACACGCATTCCGACAAAGGGAAGCGAAAAAACGCAAATTTCGTTAAAGGATCGCAAGAAAAAAGAAGAAAACAGGATCACATAGAAGGACCACATAAAAACGTGAATTTCGTCAAAAGACTGCGGAAAAAACGAATTTCGTCAAACAGCTATGAAAAAAACGCAAATTTCGATGAAGGATTGCGTAAAAAAAACGCGAATTTCGGCAAATGACCTCAGAAAAAACGCGAATTTCGGCAAAGGGCCGCAGAAAAACGCAAATGTCGACCAAGGATCGAAAAAAAACACGCATTCCTTCAAAGGGAAGCGAAAAAGACGCGAATTTCGTTAAAGGATCGCAAGAAAAAAGAAAAAGCAGGGTCACAAAGAAGGGCCACAGAAAAACGGGAATTATGCTACTTTCTGAAAAAAATGCTACTTTCGTAAGAAAAAAAAAACGCGACTTTCATCAAACAGCTCTGAAAAAACGCGTATTTAATCAAAAAGACGAGAAAAAACGCGAATTTTGTCAAAAAGCCGCGGAAAAAACGCAAATTTCGACGAAGGATTTCGTAAAAAAACATGAATTTCGCAAAAATCCCCGAAAAAGACTCGAATTTTATCAAAAAACCGCGGGAAAACGCAAATTTCGTCAAAAAGCCGCAGAAAAAACATAAATTTCAAAGGATCACGAAACAAAAAACGCGAGTTTTGTCACAGATCCTCGGAAAAAACGCAAATTTCGACGAATGATAGCGTAAAAAAAAACGCAAATTTCGGCAAAAAGCCGCAGAAAAACGCGAATTTCTGCAAAGGACCGCGGAAAAACGCAAATTTCATCAAAAAACCGCGGGAAAACCGCAAAAAACCTTCGGAGGCGGAATGGAGCTGTAGCCTCATAACCCTCGTCCCCATCGACTTCTTTGGGTGTATGCTGGGGCATCACTGTGCACTAATATATAGGACTAACCAGAATAGCTGCATCGCAGAAAAATAAATAAAGATTTATCTCAAAAGAAAGGAAAAAAACAGGAGATTTTTTTTTTCATTTCATTTTTTATTATTTCGAAAGCGGGCCTGTAAAACCATTAGCCCCCCTTCCCCTCATTGGGTATACTGTAATGTAACTGTGCGCTGATATGAAACTAGCCAGAACGCCTAGATCGTTGTATTGCAGAAAACAATTGCATTACAAATTTATCTCAAACAAAAAGAAAAAAAATCGGCACTTTTTTCTTTCATTTTGGACTGTTTTGGACCACCACTCCCTTTCTACTTCTTTGGATATGATGTGGTATCACTGTGCATTAAAATGGAACTAAAGAGAAGAGAGCGGCTAGTCTGTTGAATGATAGACGAAAAAAAATACAAATTTATTTCACACCGAAAGAAAAAAAGCAATATTTTTTTATTTCATTTTCGACTATTTCGGGATTAGGGATCTGTAAGCCCATCAACCGTCTCCCCTTCTTTCGGTATGCTGTGATGTCATCGTGGACAAATATGGAGTTAACGAGAATGGCTACTTCGCTGTATGGCAGAAGAAAAATTACAAATTTATCTCAAACAAGGAGAAAAAAAAAAACAGTCTTTTTTTTCATTTCATTTTTGACTATTTAGGAAGGGGGTAGCCCATTAGCCCCTTTCACCTATTTGGGTATAATGTGGTGTCCCTGTGCACTAGTATGGAATTAAAGAGAAGAGATCGGCTAGTCTGTTGAATGATAGGGGAAAATACAAATTTATCTCAAACAAAAAGGAAAATATCAGCACTTTTTCATTTCATGTTCCACTTTTTTAGGAGAGGGCTGTAACCTCATTAGCCCACTTCTATTTTTTGGGAGTATAATGTAATGTCACTGTACACTAATATGGAACAATAGCGAAGGGAGCGGCTAGTCTGTTGAATGATAAGGGAGAAAATGCATATTTATCTCAAACAGATAGAAAAAAATCAGCACTATTTTTTCATTTCATTTTCGACTATTTCGAGTGGAGGGGCTGTAATTCCACCAGCCCCCTCCCCATCTTTGGGTAGGCTGTGATTGTGATGTCAATGTGGACTAATATGGTGATAGCGAGAATGACTATTTTGCTGTATGACAGAAGAAAAAAATTACAGATTTATCTTAAAAAAGTAAGGAAAAAACACTTTTTTTCATTTAATTTTTCGACTATTTCTGGTTTGGGAGGGGGGGGGTGGGGGGCTGTAACCCCATCAACACCCTATCTCTTCTTTGGTGTCAATATGGTCTAACATGGAACTAAAACGAGGGAAGCGCATAGTCTGTTGAACGATAGGGGGAAAATGCAAATTTATCTTAAACAAACAGAAAAAATTCAGCACTATTATTTTCATTTCATTTTTAAGAGGAGGCGGCTGATATTCCATCAGCCCCGTCCCCATCTTTGGGTATGTGATGTCAATGTGGACTAATATGGTGTTAACAAGAATGCCTACTTTGCTATATGAAAGAAGGAAAAATTACAGATTTATCTTAAAAAAGTAAGGAAAAAACACGTTTTCATTTAATTTTTCGACTATTTCGGGAGGAGGGGGGGGGCTGTAACCCCGTCAGCCCCCTTTTTCTTCTTTGTTGTCAGTGTGGGCTAATATGGCACTAATGAGAATGGCTAGTCCGCTGTATGACTGAAATTTTTTTTTAAAAAATCCACAAAAGAAAGACGCAAAAAACAGCACTTTTTTATATCACTTTCGAAAATTTCGGGGGGGGGGGGCTGTAGCCCCCCCCCCTGGGTACGCCCATGTTTGTGACCCCCCCCCCCCCAAAAAAAAAAAAAAAAAATTCGCCCCGAATGTGGCTCTCGGAAGTCAAAAGGTTGGACAACCTTTCTTACAAAATATACTACTAATGTTAAATTAAATTTTCGTATTTTTATTAATATCTCCTGAAATTATAATCCTAATGTGATAATTTTGAGTATGGTTATAATATTAAAAAACCCAAACATAAGTACATTGAATTTGTAATTCTAAAAATTTTATAATATGAATTATGCAATTAATGTTCGAAAAAAATATGAATTGCAACATACAATTTTTTTGATAGATTTATATTTATTATGTCCTGCTTTATGCGAATTCTCAATTTCAAATTTTTCGTCCACGTAGTTTTCGAATTATGATTAAAAAACATCAAAATGATGATTTAAGGGGCTATCTATGAAGTGCAAAAAAGCATAATTTGAAAAAATATGTTTTACTCATTTTATTGAAACATTTGGGCTGGCAGTAGTCGAAACATATTAAGCGAGTGAAATGGTCATATTGACAAGAAATAATATATTAATAGAAGTGACATAGTCATTCTGTAGCATTTCAACAATCGAATACCTAACTTCAATTTGGATGTAGCCCCTAAAATAGGATCATTTTAAAATAATTAATTTATCTGAAACTAATCTTACGAATTTCATGAAAATTTGTATTTAGGCTAACTGAAGGGTGTAGAATTTATTTATGTTGTCAAACTTGGGCATTGCTAATGAAAAAAACAAAGTTTCGGTTCGTTTTGATATGTAGATGGCCCCCTAAGCAAATTTTATATGCATAATTTCATTCCAGGCATTCCAGGTGCTATATCATGAGACCAACCAATCAAGGACATGTAATCAACCAATAAAGCCCGCTGATTAGCTAGCAAGTCTGAGTCTCACAGACCTCGTAGACCTAGAGAGCCTAGATATGAGAGAGAGAACATACGGGGTATAATATTTGGCTGAGACAATTCTGGATAAAAGCGAATCATCAAGAATCTTAGTGAGCCTGTCATTATTACCAAGCTAATGCTTGTTAATTTGTCTCATTCGTATAATCGAACTCGCATCGCAAATTTCTGGAACATAAAATGCCTAGGTTTGACATAGTTTGGACAAACGTGTCTGTCTGATCACAGTCTGAACATCTCACTCGCCAATGACACACAAGGCGAGTTCATGACTTTTAAAACACCACACGGAGTAGATCATCATTACAAGGGTGATTGGCACAAAATCAGGCGTGCCGCTTTGTACCAATCACCGAGTGAAGATGATCTACTCCGTATGACGTTTTAAACCTCTTGAACTGGCCTTGTACTACAGAGTCTAGAATACCTACTGTGGAAATATGCTATCCAAACAACGCTAAAAAATTTTATCCCTTAAATGTGCGACGATGCTGCAAAAATCCCAAGTGTCGATCGTAGCGAAATCTGCCGGTTTTCGTGTTACATTGTATAGACTAGCAATATCTTGCAGTTGTAAAAAAAATCCTGCAGATGTCGCTGCGATCTTTATATTTCAGCAGCATCATTGCACATTTAAGGGATACAATATTTTAGCACTTTTTTTTTAGTATTACAGGGATAGCCGATTTCCACACTATATATTCTAGGCACTATACTACAGCGTCTAGAATACGGAAATACACTGTTAAAAATATCGTGAAAAATTACCTCTGTTTTTCAAGGCTATCTATTTTCTGACCAATGAGAACACTTCGTAGGTGTTTATGTAGCGTTCTCATTGGTTAGAAAATAGAGAGCCTTTAAAAACAGAGGTAATTTCTGACGATATTTTTAACAGTGTATGCTATCCAAACAGTGCTAAAAATTTTTATCCCTTAAATGTGCGACGATACTGCTAAAATGCCAAGTGTCGATCGCAGCGACATCTGCAGGATTTTCGTATTACTAGTATTACATTGTATAGACTAGCAATACCTTGCAGTTGTAGAAAATATCCTGAAGATGTCGCAGCGATCTATATATTGCAGCAGCATCGTTGCATATTTAAGGGATACAATATTTTAGCGTTTTTGTAAGTATAACAGAGATAGCCGATTTTCACACTATGTGTTCTAGTCACTATAGCTATACCTTGTACGTCGTTGGTCGCGTGCTACGTAGGCTTGGTAAGACGGTTACGCCATAATGTAAATGCAGCACAAGTACAGCGTCTAGAATATATAGTGTGGAAATCTGCTATCCCAGTAATACTTAAAAAAAGTGCTAAAATATTGGATTCCTTAAATGTTAAACGATGCTGAAATCCAATGAGTCGATCACAGCGACATCTGCAGGATATTATCTAAAACTCCAAGACGATGTGGTCTAGACGCTGTAATAATACGCTGTTTACTTTGAAATTTGAAAATATATCGCAGATGTCGCCGCGATCGGCTCCTTGGATTTCAGCATCATTGCACATGTAAGAGATACAACTTTTTAGTGCTGTTTGAATAGCAGGTAAATATTCTAGACACTGTAGCACAAGACTACTACTGAATCCGACTCAAGTAGTACATAAACTAGGAATTATTAAAGCAAACAATTTCACAATGTTTTAATTATAACCGTTAGTGACAAATTTCGTTACGTAATCTTTCACTTTTGTGCGATACCAGTACATAATTGCTCTTCCCGTTTCGAAATCTGCTTCTCGTGATTCACTCGTTTGTGTAAATCTGGAAATTTATTTTGTTACAACGTTATGGTGGGGAAAAACATAAAGATGGCAAGTAAGCCAAAAAGCATCAGCCGTTCTAAGCGAGCAGGCGTTCAATTTCCGGTAGGGAGAATTCACCGGCTATTGAAGAAAGGTGGTCATGGTGAGCGAATAGGTAATGGCTCGCCGGTGTATTTAGCAGCTATCTTGGAATATCTTGTCGCTGAGATTTTAGAACTGTCGGGGAATGCAGCGAGAGATAATAAAAAATCTCGAATAATCCCCAGACACATCCAACTGGCCGTGAGGAATGACGACGAATTGTCAAAACTTCTAAAAGGAGTCACTGTAGCTCAAGGTGGTGTTTTACCTAACATTGAAGCTGCTTTGATACCCAATAAACCAAAAACTCCAACCCATTCTACACCTATTCCAAAAGGAGCGACATCCAGCCAAGAAATTTAATCTGCATGTGAACTGATCAAATTTCGATGTTGAATTTATCCCACAAAAATAAGTTTGCTCGAAATCCTCGTCATTTTTAAATTGTATATTTTGGACTGAAAATTATGCAAGTCATCTTCTAGAACTCTAGTATAAAATTTGCTGTGACCTTTTTATTGTTAAGACATTGTAGAAACTTTTTATGTGTAAACAAAGCTTCCTTTTTTAATCCTTGTTTTTTAATAAAATGCCGACATAAGTTTTTAAGTTTGAGGTTTCTAATTATTGGTTAAACTTGTGTATCCAATTATTTTAAGTTTTCTTTTTAAATCCTTAACTACCTCCATAATTATACTAAGTTTATTCGCGTTGGTATGTATTGAAAATCAATGTTATCTCATGAAAACTCTGCCGTAGCAGAATTTCAAACTATCTGTAAATTTAATCTTTTTAGTATGTTTTCCATTTCCGTTTCAAAAATGCCATAGAAGATTGGTTTTTCAGTCTCATATTTATTAACTATGTTTAAAACATTGACTGTAGAACTCTGCATTTGAACACAGGAGAATAAACATAATCCGTAAATTTGAAGGCAATGTATGGGAATATGAAGCAGTTTTCTGTTAATTTATCACTTTAAATTATTTTATTCATAAATACATCTGATTTATACACAAGTTGATTACTTAAATTTTTACATATAAGTAAATAATTTAAAAATAATTAATGCATTTAGAGGAGGGCGAGTCGTTCTGTCTATTCGTTACCCGCCCCCCTAAATAAAAGCAAGTATATTATGACTCTGATCTTTGAGAGACCGAGGGGGGGGGGGGGCGATTCAGTGATCACTCTCTTGACATGAATGCCAGCAGGGCAAGACTATGGCCCACTTCCATAATTCTGAAATTTTTCAATCTCTCATTCAAACTAATTTATCCTCCCAAAGTGACTTAGAAAATTTAAACTCTAAGAGAGTGGAGGGGGAAGCAAGGATTTTCATCGGAAGGCTTATGGTCCCCTTGAACTCCCTGTGGAAGACTATTTTTTTTTTTTTTTTTTTTTTTTAGTTCGGTGTTTAGGTGCATTCGTAATCATATAAATACGTAGCACCTATAATAATCGATTACTCTCTCTGTCCGTCCGCATATAACAAAGTAAAAACTACCCAATCGAATGGTCTGAAATTTTAAATATACAATTGTTGCAAAATTTTGTAGAGTCATTTCAAATTTTATGAAAATCGGATGTATAGTTTATTTACAGGGACAGTCAAGTCTTCAATTACATTACGGCCAATGGGGGAAAAAATTATCTAAAGTGCGTTTTAATGATGTTGCAGCCTTTTGAACAGAATGAAATTGATATGCAGCTAGGAAGTGCACCAGTACAATATGCGGTACAAAAAATGTTTAAAACTAGCTGTTATAGTACGAACGCACCTTATTTGCCACGTTTGACGTGCAATTTCAAACTTGTTCGTGTTTAAATTTTCTCTTAAGTGGCCAGGGGGTGAGGGATCAGAAAATTCCAGACCCCTTTCACGAAAACAGAATGAATAATTTTAACTCTGAAAAGCCGGTAGATGCATTTAATGACCTATTTTAAAAAAATTAATATTTTAGTCGTTAAATTTGTTTCTTTTATATTGATATGATTTAAAAATATTTTTCAAGGTGTGTTCTGAAAAATTTCTTAGTTTGTTTTCCCCATTTTGTTAAAAGGTGTCCTGGGTAACTGGCCAAAGGCGTATGTGGCCTAAAGCCTTGCACCTCTCTAGATTTAGTTCTGCTTCTTCGCATATCGATTGAGCAACCCTATGCTAACATAGCAGGGGGACGGGGAATTTTAAATGAAGGGCGACTCGGTGTCAATTTGGTTTGCACCATTGCTGACGTATTGCTCTAGTAAATACATTTTAAATCTTCAGTAATTCTTTAAAAAATGTAAAATTCCATATTTTGCTTAATTTTTTTTTCGCTGTTTTGTAATTTTGAGAAATCCATGAAACAAAGCATCTGTTCCGACCGTCGCTTTCTAATCGTGAAAATCAAATTTTGATAATTAGATTTGCTAATGAAAAATGGTGCTTAAAAGTTCCCCCCGTCAGTTAACATAGAATTTTACGATCGACGAAATAAAAATCTGATTTGCTGAAGCGTCTCCTAAATACCATGAGCAGCAGAAGGTGACGTTCAAAGTGAACATTTTATTAAAATTAATTTAGGTGCATTTAATACGTTAAAGATGTCGAAAATCTAAAAGATTTTATTAAATAATATTCCCCCCCCCCCCTAGAAGCTTAACTTCAAATGTATTTGTAGTTTTAAGTCTTTAAAATGTAAAATCTTTTAGATTTGTGACATCTTTTAACGTATTAAATGCACTCTTTTTTTTTAAAGCAAGTTTAATATAAGGCGAATGTGACATTCCGATGGTATATATTTTCATATATAAACTTTGCGAACATTTTTACTTATTCGGAAAATTGGGGGAGGGGAGACTTGCTATTTTTGAAACAAGAATGTAGTCTGAAAATGCTTTGCAAACTTTAAAAATCATTTTGAAAGGAAACTTGTTATATAGATGATGATACAAGTATTCAGTTACATTCTTGACCTGGAATTAATATTACAAATACATTCTTTTCTTTTACACGAACAAAATGACACTATAGATGAGACCTTTTTCTGAAATTCATACTTTTGGCGACTGGTAATTTAAATTAACAAATATAGATCTAAAATTACTAGCCCCCTTAAAGTATCAATTTAATTTATCAATAAACTAAATTCATGTAATAACAAATCTAAGAGCTTAACTGATGTGACAGAAATTGTCTCATAACAGCTGTGAAGCGGTCTGTCAGACCGCCCCATCGAAAGATGAATAGCGTGAGATTAAGTCATAAGACGTTTTAGTACTAATCTTTTTTGTGCAGGACTATTAAAATTCACCTATTCAAAAGTCTCTGGTGATAGTACTAAAGTTCCAAATGAAACAAAATTTCGGTAGTGTTTGTAGTTAAACTGAAAGTTACAAATTAAACTATAAAAATTGCAGAAAGCAGCGGTCTGTGAGACCGGTAACATCAGTTAAAGGGTAACCTTTAACTGATGTTACTGGTCTCTCAAACCGCTGCTTTTTTCAACTTTTTAAGTTGTAACTTTAGTGTTACTACAAACACTACCGAAATTTTGTTTCGTTTGCAACTTTAGTACTATCACCAGAGACTTTGGAATAAGTGAATTTTAATTACAGTCCTGTACAAAAAGTTTAATACCAAAAACGCCATCCTATGAGTTAATCGCGCCTTTTACACCCTTTAAGACCGGACCCGCGCAGTCTTAAAGGGTTAACTTTTATGATCGTGGTTTAAAGGTTAACCCTTTCATACACGTTAAGTATGAAAGGGCGTGTATCATAAGCGTGAAAGGCAGTATTCCCTACCCCGCACGACCGTGTTAGGCATTAACTAAAATTCTGCCTTTCTGGATTACCTATTCCATAAATGCCGGAATCGAGTGATTGTGCTGGTTTACAGAAACTATTATATGAATTTTGTCAACAGATAGGGAATTATCAATTACAAGTTTGTTATTTGTTTAAAAAAAAACTCAAAGCAGTACGGTCTTGCAGGGTTATTCATTTTTCGATGGAGCGGTCCGACAGACCGCTTCATAGCAGTTATGTGACAATTTCTGTCACATCAGTTAAAGGTTAAACAAGTAATCCGGAAATCCTCTGTTTTATACTGTAAAGGATTAAAATAAAATTATGAATATTTGTTTTCTTGGCTATACTGTCTTGAAGGCATTTTGCAAACTCTGATGAAAATAACATTTATTGTATGAGGAAATAACAGCACTGCAGCCATTTATTGGTTTTTTTCCAAAGCAAAAAATATTCAGCTATATAGAAGCAAGGTGTGTGGGAGGGGAGGGGAATAAATAAATAATTCGTAGTTTAGTTTTTTGAGGGAAAAGAATAAGGGTCCACATTTCTATACCTCAGGTCTAAAGAATGGATGATGAGGCTTTGGACGATCAGTGTTAATAACAAAATGCCGTGGAATATCCCTTTCTGTTTTCTTTAACCTCTTCACGCCCTTGGCCGCATATGTGAACGTTTATTTTTATAATTACTGTCATTAATAGAAGGAAATCATTTCATCAGGAAAAATTTCATAACTTATTCACTGCAGAATTCCGAAACAAGAGAAGTAAAAATTTTATGGTTTGGATGCTCCGATGTATATATATATATAAAAGCGTGAAGTAATTTTTCGGCAGTCAGTGTTGTTGGATTGTTTGAAGAAATCGTTAGTATTTGATAAAAAATATCAGATATATTAAGTTTTAATAATTTGTAGAAATGTAAGAAAGAAATTTACTGGTAGTTTCTTATAAGAAATCATTTCACTTATAAATTAATATTAAGGGGCTACTTCAGTCGCGCGAAAAGACCGGCTCGCTAATGCTAATCTTATGGAAGATATTGGTTAAGATATCTCGGTTACATTTCAATAATTTTAATTTTTTTTTTTTTTTTTTTTTTTTTTTTGGCATTGGATAGCTGAGATCGATGTGTACAAAAGCCGTTTACTTTTCGATTTTGATTGCAGATTTTTTTTTTTTTATGAGGATGCCTTCACTTCCGAAATCGGTTCCGAAAATAATGCCTCATTAAAAATACCTGTAAACAAAATCAAAAAAGTAAAAAACGGCTTTTTTTCAGATTGATCTTAGCGATCTTAGTGACCAATGCGAAAAAAAAATCGTTTAAAAATATTAAAATGCAACCGAGACGTCTTTATAAATTTCTCTATAGGATTAGCATTAGCGAACGGTATCTTTTCGCTTGATTGAAGTACAGTGGCGCCAACTTATGAAAAACATTGGGTGGGCTCAAAACCATTTTAGGGTAAAATGACACTGGCCAATTTGCTTTATTTGAAAGTTTGAGAAAAGATGATATTTCAAGTTATGATAAGTTGGAATTTTTTATCGTATAATATAAAGTTGCGATTTTATTTAATTCTTATACGGGGTGTCTAATATTTACTATTGTGCCATGAATTTGACTACAAATTAAAACGCAAAGCACTAAAAAATATTTTAAATGGGCATTTAATGCAAATACACCGAAATGCTTGTATTAATAGTACTATTTGCTTAAATTATACCGGATGATTCAAAACACACACAATTTCATGAACCGCTGATAATAGAAAGATACTTCCTATTACAAAACAATATACAAATCAAGTGCATCTTTCAGATATGGCAGTTATTTATGAACGGCATGCACATTTAAATATGAAATTTAATTTTTATGCGGCCTCCTCCTCGTATAACGTATATTTAGAAAAAGAATAACATTAGAAGGAAGTTCTAAGAAGGACTATAAAAAAAGTTCTTTTACTGACTAAAAGTACTGAGTTTTTAATTTTATGAATTTTCAGTTTTTCTGGCGTTAAAAGTGCGCTTTTCCTATTTATGAGTACTTGACGAATTTTTTAATAAAATGAACCCATCTTTTATGTAGCACGGCATGTAGCAAATTTGATCTCCTAACTGCAACTATTCCAATTAACCCTTTATCTACTGACGGTACTTATAAGTACCACTCACTTTAAACTTTAATCCCGTAGTGAATATTACTAATATTCTAATGCTACTTTGCAAAAACACTCCTTTAACTCCACTTTATCCGGATACATGGCAGCAGTAGTTCTAGGTTTGTTATTTTAGCGAGGAAGGAGGCTGTCTTTGGCACAGATGATGGGTTTTGTACCGACATTTTTTACAGATTGTCACGCCCGTCTTTTTATTGCTGCAAACACAGTAAAAGATATAAGATAAGTTTTGGATTTTTTTTTTTTTATATGTGTTCATTATGATCTTAGAATACAGTTTGACTAGCTATTTTAGGTGAACGGTGTATATATTTGATTTAACAGTTGAATTACTCGGTCGTACTTATAAGTACCGTCAGTACACTGGGTGTTGGAGAAAACCTTCTTGTTTTCTTTTCGTCTGTGTAGTTATCCATCGTTTTCATCTGCTTTAAAATGCAATTACTAAAATGTAGTGTAGTAATGATTTCCCTTGTGTTTCTTTTCTGTTTCATTGTTAGTTTTTATAGGAAATGGAAAAAGTTGTGGCACTGGCCCGTGTTTGCTATGCTAGAAATGGCATATGTAAATTCCTATATTGCATATGTGGAGATGCGAGAGAACATGTTTTCCCTGTATCATAGACATCGCATAACTAAAGAACTGCTAACAAGATCGAAACCTTAAAAAAAATATTTTTTTTTTTTTACCCTTTCAGGGGCAAAGCATTTTCAATTCTAAAATGTTGAAATAAATGACTGGCACCGGAATTTGCCAAAAGATTTATTTGTAACTAAGAAAAAGCCTATATTTCACATACTTATTAAATCGAAAATATTTTCTGGTGCCATTTGAAATACCTTGTTAGTTTTCTGTTACGATATTTTAGTCATAGTGTACTGACGGTACTTTAAAGTACCACTTCAATTAATTACCTCTAAATAATTAAATTTCTCAAGGGAGAAATTATTTTATTTATATATTATATTGTGTATATATATATATATATATATATATATATATATATTATATATATTATATATTATTATTTTTTTTTATCTTTATCCTTTAATTTTCATTGTAGTAACTGAAAAAAAAAATTACATGAAAAAAAATTGCAGTAGATCATAATGCAGTAGATAAAGGGTTAATGCATCACAAGCCTCCTCTAAAGCGAATTTTCCTCTCTGTCCTTATTCACGTTTGAAATAGTAATCTGATGAAGTCCTTCGACATAATGAAATGCATAAAATGTTTTCGGTCTTTTTCATGGGGAGAGGATTTCAACATTAATACTATTAGATATTTTATTAAAATCGAAGAAAAAATATTATCCTGGTGCAACCTAGAATACCTTTGTAAGGTTCACTGATAAGTTAGCTTATATATGTACATGCTTGCATCAACCCTACCTTTAGAAGTCAAACTCTCTATTTACAGCTATCTCAAAAGAAACATTTTTCTCCCCTCAACAACACGAACTTTCTGACTCATTCACAGTCACCTAGATACATAAAAAGAATAAAATCTGTAAACATAATTTCTGAGCGATTTGGAATTTAAATAGTGTTTTTTATTTGAAATATATATATATGGAAGGATAAGAATTAAAACCCTTTTAAAATTAAAAATTAAAATTAAATTTTAAAATTTAGATTAAAATCCCCAAGTTCTTTTTCCTAACTTTAAATCTTTCAAAACCCGTTTTACCCCTAGTAGCCCAGTGGTTAGGGGGTTGAATTCGGAATTAATTAGGGGAAAGCTGGAAATTGTTTTAATCCCTTCTGTTTAGGTCTAGAATGAATATGCTATGTTTTCCCCCTCGTACTACGTGAGCGTTAGGAAATATGTATAGAATTATAGTAAAAAAACACGTTTTTTTGCATACCATAACAATATCTCAAAATAGCTAGCTCTGTCAAAAACGTTGTTAATACAAATGTTGTAGAGCTTAAAATTCTGAGTAAAATGAGTACCTACACTCAATACTTATGTTGAATATTAAGGTCACAATTCTACTTCAAAGTTTTAGACACATCATCAGGGGGGTGACCTCAGAATTAATTAGGAGAAAACTGGAAATTGTTTTAATCCCTTCAGTTTAGGTCTAAAATGAACGTACTATGTTTTCTTCCTCGTATTTGGGTGAATGTTAGAAAATATGTACATATTTATTTTCGAAAAACACGTTTTTTTTTTAGTTTCCTTAACAATATCTCAAAACGGCTAACTCTATAAAAAACATTGTCAATACAAATGTTGTAGAGCTTAAAATTCTGAATAAAATGAGTACCATCATTAATATTTTTGTTCAACATTAAGATCGCAATTCTATTTCAAAAATTTTCAAATCAAGAGCTTGAAGCCAGGAGAGACCAAGTTAACTTAACAATATCTCAAATTGCGGCCTTAATATTGAACAAAAATATTAAGTGTAGGTACTCATTTTACTCAGAATTTTAGGCTCTATAACTTTTGTACTAACAATATTTTTGATAGAGTTAGTTACTTTTAGATATTGTTAAGTTAACTTGGTCTCTCCTGGCTTCAAGCTCTTGATTAGCGATTAAGGCAAAATTTTGAAATAGAACTGCGACCTTAATGTTGAACAAAAATATTAATGATGGTACTCATTTTATTCAAAATTTTAAGCTCTACAACATTTGTATTGACAATGTTTTTTATATAGTTAGCTGTTTTGAGATATTGTTAAGGAAACTAAAAAAACGTGTTTTTCGAAAATAAATATGTACATATTTTCTAACATTCACCCAAGTACAAGGAAGAAAACATAGTACGTTCATTTTAGATCTAAACTGAAGGGATTAAAACAATTTCCAGTTTTCTCCTAATTAATTCTGAGATCATCCCCCTGATGATGGGTCTAAAACTTTGAAGTAGAATTGTGACCTCAATATTCAACATAAGCATTGAGTGTAGGTACTCATTTTACTCAGAATTTTAAGCTCTACAACATTTGTGTTGACAACGTTTTTGGAGTTAGCTGTTTTGAGATATTGTTATGGTATGCAAAAAAAAACGTGTTTTTTTACTGTAATTCTATACATATTTCCTAACGCACGCCTAGTACGAGGGGGAAAACATAGCATATTCATTCTAGACCTAAACAGAAGGGATTAAAACAATTTACAGCTTTCCCCTAATTAATTCCGAATTCGGCCTTTTTTTGCTCCCCTACCACTGGGCTATGGTAACTTTGTTTCAAGCCCCGCATTTATTATTTTATTAATTTAATTTTGGACGGTCGATTTTTAAGATAAAAATTGCTGAGTTAGTGCCTTTTTGCAGGCGTTTGTGGCTAGTGGTACAGGCGGGTCTTGGTCCAAACGAGTTTCGTCATAAAGCCCCTAACATCAGTCAATAAATAATTAACCCATAAAGCAAAATTACCCTCCCAGATTGGCACCTTCGCCATCTGCTGGAAAATATCCCAAATTCTTAACAAAACTCATCTGCTGCCACCAAACGGACATATATTTTTTTTTTTTTTTTTTTTTTTTTTTTTTTTTTTAGAGATTTTAGCCTGTTCTAATTAATTTTAGAATTGATTTAGTGAGAAATATGGTTTCTGGATCCTCAGGTGTACTCGCGATTGCTGTGCACAGTACAACTGGAAAATAAACGAAGTTTAAATAAACGGGTAAGGTCCCCAGATAAATTATTCTAATACTTCTGGTTCAACAAATTGGATAAGCTCAATGCACTCTAGTTTGTGACGGAAAAGTACCCCGTGAATCGCATATTATATATCGTGATATTTTACATATGTATACATTACATCTTCACTTATAACTGATTGCTGTCTCATGAAGACCATTCCTGAGCTGAAGCATGCTGAAAATTGTCTTAACGCTTTGGCAGCATTTTCTGAAAGATCCTTTAATCCAAAAAATGGAAAGGGCTGAATCGTAACAAGTGTAAATTTAGTACATTTAGAAATAAAAATTAATTCGCGAATATGCAGGAAATTTCTTTTTGAGAGAAAATTGATTGTACGTCTTTTAGGATAAGAGGGGAGGGGGAGTCAGGTTGTGTTGTAAGCTCCTGTGTGTTTGTTATAGCTAGCTATCTTTGTCATATTTTCAAACAAAATAATTTTGGAAACGTCAACAATATAGTTTCTTTTCAGCTATTGAAAAATAAATAAGCACGAAACTATAATAATGAAAATTGGGTGGACTTGAAGAGATAATTAAATTATTGGGTGGGCTCAGGCCCCACGGCCCCTTATAAGTTGACTCCACTGCTGAAGTAAGCCTCTTAATGCTCAGTGGCCACAAATGTGGACGTTTTTGTATGTGTGTGTGTGAATTTTTGTTTTTTGCTTTTTGAATTCCTTTTAATATAAAATGAATAAATCGTAAAAGAAAAAAAGGCTTTTTTCTCACCATAAAAAAAAAAAAAACGTCCTGAAGAGCTTAATTTCTTTTCTAAAGTTGCTGGAAAACAGACTTTACGTCTACCATAGTGGTATAAATGACAAATTTGCTATTTTAAAGATTTTTCACGGATGCGTGAAAATATCAAAGCGCTTTCGTGGAGTATTTATGATTAGATGTAAATTTCCAACTGGGCGAAAAATGTCCGGACCAGGATTCGAACCCGGGACCTTCTGGCTGAAGCCGCCAGTGCTCTGCCATCTGAGCTATCCCGGACGATTCTGGTCGAACTCTTTCACCCAGCTAACCTTGAAGATTACAGAATTGGGCCTAACATGATCTAATTGATCTAACATGATTTGTTTACCAATTATAATAATTGTGTGAAAAATAATCTAGTGTATTTATGATTAGTTTATTATGTGTAAGAAAGGGATTTTCAAATAAGAAAATTGATCATGAAAAACAATTTTAAAATGTTGCAATTAGTGATTTTTACTGCGTACTTTCGGTATCTGCCTTAGATTTCAAATAGTCTGACTCGGACTCTGGAAAAAACTCATCCTTAATGGTGTCCCCTTTGCTCACTCTACTGAAAATGATCTTGTAAAAAGATACAGCTACCAATGGACGTGGAATAATGTGTATTCTTAAATGCTGTGTATAACTTATCCTTCGACAGTTGATTACATTTTATTAAAGGGCCATTTCACCATTTTTCCCCGATCGCAAAATCTCATGCAAACTTATGGAGAAGTTTAATTAGATCATCACCTAGTAAAAAAATCTTTACCTCTAAGCCAGTGTATTTCAGTCTGTGTGCCACGAGAGATTGTCAAATGTGCCGCAAGGGTTTTTGACAAATAATTAAAATTGCATGGTGTCGTATCAACGATACGATATTTTTATTCTTCTTGTGCTCTCTTCCTTGTTCATTCCTTTCCCCGTATTAGCGTTTCCAGTGAGTCACTCCGCCCTTGTAACCTTGTTAACCCCTTGAGGGGCAAGCAAAAATGTCTCTAAATATTGAATTCTCACCGGAATAATCGAAAAATTTTATTTTTAAATAAGAAAAAGCAATTTTTCAACGATTTTCCTCCAAAGTTAAAAATATAAAATTTAGTTAAAATTTTCAGGTGAGAATCTTGTTTGAATTAGGTGGGATATATTTTATCCCACCGCCCCTCAAGGGGTTAACATTTTCAGCGCCCTGAACGGATATATCCATTCACTAAGCTGTAGGTTTCACTACAATAGAAACATTATTTAAATTAATATAATTCTACAGATATAATGCTGTTTTAAAACATTGAGTAATGATTAATACTGTCAATATTCCATATATACGTAATTAATTTTTTTTTTTTATATCATGTTGGAATTTTTTTTTCTTGCATTTTTTAAAAGATCATAGAGAAAACATCAAAATTTTGCCCCTTTGCTTGGCGATCAGAAGGTTAATAGCTACTTTCTTTCACTTTCAGTTGGCAAATGTGAATTGTTAATGAACCCATTTGTAATTTGCAAGGCATCAAATTTAACAACAGAAAAACAGCTCATTAATTTGAGCAACGATAAGTTTTACTGTTCAAAATTCTCCAAGAAAAATTTGAATGAGTTTTGTCTTTCTATCAAAAATTTGTAGCCTGCAATCAGCTAGAAAGATATTAAAATTCTTCTGCATTTTGCATCTTCGTGGTTCTGAGAATTTTTGGATTTTCAGCATTGACAGAAATCAAGTCCAAAAAATCTGTGCCGTATAATTAAAGATGCACCTATTGAACTTTTGTAAGAATAACTAGGTTAGTTTACCTTCGATTTGATGTATGATTTGATGATGTACATATAAACTAAACTGTTATAATATACCATATACTATTAAAACTGGTCCATTCCTTTATGGACACCCTATACTTTACTCGATTACATTTAACCCTTTATATCCTGACGGTACTTTTAAGTACCATTAAAGAAAATTCAATGTAAAATTTATTTAATTCGTCTACTAATAAAAATAGATTGCACTTTTCATACAAAATAATTTGCTCAATCCTATTTAGAAAGCACAGTGAAACAGTCGAAGCTAAATATTTTTTTAATGGGGTTATTTTCTCAACCATTTATCTAGGTGTGGCTTTTATCCTATTAAAAAAAGTTATACGAAAAATTTGCAACTACAAAACACTTCTCTGTTACAGATAGGATACCAATACATTAGTCGACACTGTTCTTATAAGAATTGTGAGATTTCCATAACGGTATTTTTGGTAATTAATCTAATTGTAAATATTTTGCAAAAAGAGCTCTAACTACCGATTTGTTAAATAAGTTTTAATTTTAAAACAAGTAATATAAAAAAATACCGCTTTAAAATTTGTTTTTAAAGTCAATTCATACTTAGGTCATCAAAGAAAAATTTAATATAATCCCTTAAGCTAATATTAGTTTTTGTTGCATTAAAATATCTCAATTTGTTGATTTTCTATAAGCAAGAAGGTTTACAATGGAATTTGGCGAAATATTAGAGGTATCGCTAAGTTGGCGTCACTTTTGGCGACTCATTTTGGTCGCCAAATTTGGCAATATATCGCCAAGTTGGCGACAAACTTGGCGGTATTCGAGCGCTTGAATCGCCAATAGCTATTTTCCCCTTAAAATTTCATTCAAACGTTTGCATTATGTTACGTCACAGGAATACTGCCCCCCCCCCTCCATTATTTACACACACATCACTGTTAAAAATCTGCTTCTTTAGCTGCACAGTCACTCCACCGCTTTTATAGAATCGTTTTCAATAAAGGCGGCGGAGTGACTATGCAACAAACCCTACAGATTTTTAACAGTGAATAAAAGAAGAGAAGAAAAACTTTTTGTCGAACACGTAAACATTTTATCATAAAAATGATCATGTGAAGACAGAATCTCAATAGCAAAAATATTCCATTCCCCCTTGTCACACATAGGCGCTGCGATCGTCAATCTATAGCGTGAACAGACACCTTGAGTGTGTTCAAGCAGCACGCGCGCTATGCGCGCGAGCTCAGGAGACAGGAACATGGAGTGGGTAAATATCATGGACGGAATAACACGTAGTGTGTTCAGGAACAGATCATGGATTTGATGATTGTTGCAAAATGAACGTGTGCTAGATGGCCGAATCGATAAGGCAGTGAACTCGAGACTAGGGGTTATGGGTTCGAATCCTTCCAGTCCCACATTGTAATCATAACTTTTTTTTTGTTTTGTTTATTGGTTGTTTTATATTTTTCATAATGAATAAGATATTTTTGATGAAGATATATTTTTTATTTTTATTATACAGAGGCACGTGTATTTTTATTATAATAATAAAATATTTATTTAAATGTGAGAAAATGAGGTATTTCGAGATGAAAGTTTTACATCTGAACGCCTTTTAAATATTTAAAGTTTCGTTTCTAAGTGATTATATATGTATATGTATAATGATATAAACATTAAGCAAATCCAAATGAAAAAATAATATATATTGTGCAAAAATATCCTTTTGCACGTAGGATAATTCCTTGATTTTCTTTTCTTTTTTTTTTTTTTTTTTTTGAATACTTTACGAGTGAATTTTTATCGAGACTAGGCTGGAAATCATATTTTACTTTGAACATTATAAAAATAAAATGTAATAGTTGTAGATTATTTTAACTAAAAATATCTGTAGATATATTTTTTAAAGAGATAAAATATATAGGTCTGCTGTCTAGTTTTGTAGTGAATAAAGTATGATTAGAATGTTTATAAATTTTCTACTGAAAGTATAAGTAAGTATTTTGCTTATACTAACAGAATTTTGAATGCCATTTATTTCTCATGTTTTATGATGTATTTTGGTCTGTTATCCACACGGTATTAAAATATGCAATCATAAAATAAGAAATATATATATTAAAACCTTCTCTGAAAAACTGTCTAACTAACAGTGCAAATTCCATTGAAATCCATCCAGTATAGTAGATTACAAACAAATCTCATATGTTGATATCACAATCTTGGTTTACTAACAGCATTCTGTTTATCACAGAAGTTATAAATCAACTGATAAATCATTTTTAAATAAATAAAAAGAAAATTGTTAAAAAGTTAAAATTTTTAGATCACCAGTTGAATTCTTAAATTGTATCAATCAACCTACCAAACAAGGCACAACCAATAACACATAAGCAGAAAACGCACAATCACGTGATCAAATCGCCCGCACAATTTTTTTGAGCAGCTTGCGCGGAGTTTGTGTGCGGTTGGTTAACTATTTTTAAATGCTAAATGGGCTAAAGTAGATAAAGAAGGTCACGTGATGTTTTTCCCGACTATTTTAGATTTTATCTGAGTGAACATAGGCATGTAGTCCTGTTACGAAAACCATGTTTTGGAAGGATAAAGAAATATAGTCGTTGGTTTTACCTTTTTTGAACCATTAAAGATAATGAAATAATTGAATTATGTTAAAATTCCTTTCTTCGATAAGACCTACTCCATGACATAAACTTCTGAGCGCGCGCGCGGCGGGAAATGCACTTCTGAACACACTCTCTGGCTTAAAACTTTTAATATCGATTAAAAGGTTTCGATTTTTCCCTTGAAATCCAACTGATTTGATTTTCCCTTACCTGTTTTCGTCATTAGTAAACACAGCGTTTCTTGTCTAGAATTAAAGTGCAAACCTGTCTGCGTTTTAATATTATTTAATAATATTTAATTCTTCATAATTTAGCACTCTTTACAATTAAATTAATTGTACTGCTGTCTTAAAAATCAAATAAAATGTGCTGTGGGGGGTTTTATTGTTCTAAAAATGCGTTAACCGCATTAAATTTTCTTTATGTTGTAAGTAAAAATACTCAAACTTTCATTTTAACTTGATTAATATTTATTTTTTTATGTAAAATTAAATATTTTAATTAAATTTTATCATTATTTTTATCTTTATTCAGAACTGTTTATTAACGCAGTTAATTGTAATGAACGACCACAGACCACACCTGTGTTCATTAATGTCAATTGCTCTGTCTTTCATTCTTATGTTTCAAAAATTAAAACTGTATTTTCGTTGTTTTTAGAAACCTTGTATATTATCAAATTGCTTTATATGAATTATATTACATATTATTATTATTATTTTTTTAATATTAAAAGTCATGGTACTTTTATGTTAGCCGGTCGTAAACTCGCTAATAACAGCTTTTATTTATCGCGTGTGTAAATTAGAAACACTGTTTGTATGTTATAATAAAGTGTTTTTGTGTAAGTGTTTAGGTATTATTTCTTATTTTTCTTCTTATTTATTTATTTTTAATGAATTGAGTAGTAAAAGGCATTTGTTTTAAATGCATTTAATGTATGTATTTTAAATACATTTAATGTAGGGGAGAGTGGGGTGGAATGGGGCAGTGGGAGGAATGGGACAATAGGTTTTTCTCCTTATGTATCATTCTAAACATGTAATCAGTCGCACACTAGATGAAGCAACGGTAGCCCAATCTTCAGTTGAAAAAAGTTGTTGGTCTGCATAAGATTGCAATTGTATAAAGAAAAAGATTATTTTAGGAATCGAAAGTAAATTTGCTTCTTATGCTTTCTGCATATATTAATGACTTGTTTATGCTTAGACGTAATAGTTTCTCTATTTATGAAATATTATACTCTGTTATCCATAATTTAAACTAAGACTACAAGCAGTATTTCTATATATACAAGAAGTTTAACATAAAAGAAGGTAGTAAAGGAGGAATGAGACAAGTCAAATTCCTTCTTTTTAATAAGATGAATGTAAATTGCTAATATGGAAATATTTTTAGAGGGTACTATATTAATTATAACATTGATAATATATTAATTTACATCAAAATGTAAATAAATTGGACTGATGATTTTTTAATGTCGTCTGTGACTGACAATCCTGAGTTATGGAATCCTGAATGAAGATACTGGAATTTGATATTGTGGCACAGACATTACCAACCTGCAATCTTAGTTATGCTGTATATGTAGCCGACATTAGACTATTTGTGCTTTATCGCACTTTTTTTTTAGCTGTCCCATACCTCCCTGTTAGTAGGGAGGTATGGGACACATTATGAAAATTACAATTTCTTTAATTATAAAATTGTTTCTGCAAATTATGATTCTATATTGTTCAAGGACATTAGAAAGTGTTTCATTTTGTATTCTATAAATTGAAATTTCTGTTTTTGTGTCAAATAAAGTTGATTTTCTTATTTTTGTAAAAAGTGTCCCATTCCTCCCCACCCTCCCCTATGTATTTTCAGCGCTGTAGTTAAAAATATTTGTGGGAACTCGCCTTTTCATAGAGCAGATGTTGATGCTACCATATTTTTTCTAAGCCAAAAGCCAATTTAAAACATTTAGCCAAAAGCTGACTTTTTTTAATTGATAGTTATAATTATTATATTCTAGTTTTTATAGTATTGTATTTGTATAGCATTCATCTAAAAGAAATATTTCATCAATATCATAATAACATTTTCCATTATGAATCAAAATTTAATTGAAATAAGAAATGCAATAAAGATAAGGCAGCTGGTGTCATTACAGGGCAGAACAATGCCTTCAAGAGTTCTGATTTTTCGAAGTATCTCCTTTCTTGGTGAATGGAGACGGATCTTCTTAAAACTAGCATAAATTACTGTTTCGCTTGATAAAAAAAAAAAAAAAAAAATTTCTGCTCGTATGCAATCAGTGTTGAATTCAGACACTTTTCTCCAGGAGGGACATTATTAGGTGTAAAAAAAATCGGATTTTTTTTATTTAAATCAGATTTTTATGATTTTTTCCCCCAGCGTTCAAATACTGAATAGCTACCAAGAATTTTAGGTTTCTAAAACAATTAAACCATTAATTGCTAACATAATCTGTTTTTACACTTTAATTAATAAAATTATAATTATTAGTTAGTAATTACAGAAATTATAAAACTACAAATTACTAGTTTCATTAGGTAGTATCATACAATAATGTTATATTAATATTGTAATAATTATGTACAACTTTATAAATACTAGTGATATTTAACCTTTATTAAAATTATTAACTGCATTTTATATTAAATAGTTAACACTACTTCAAATTAATAATTATTGAACAATTAACTCTCTAATTAGGAACATATTACGTATTTTTAAGCCTTAATTATTAAAATGATAATAATGCAGTGTTCATTTTAGAAAGAAAAAGGGCAGGATGCTAGTTCTGAAAAAGGGCACTATTTCATAAGGAAATATATTAGTAATGATATAAGAAAAAAAAGAGAATAATCTTTAGTATGATAAATAAAGTGTCCTTAATTTTTAATAAGTTTATGAACCACAAATTGAAAAATACAATTAATACCAAAGTGTTTTAATAATATCCTGTTTTTTCTAAAGAAATAAAGTTCTATTATTTTTGCAAGATCTTGGGCACATGAATTTAGAAATACTGTTGAATGGGGAAGTTTTTCACGAGAAATCTCTGGTGACAACTACAGGTGAATTTAAACTAATTTTTTTTTTAAAGGCAGGGTGCATTTTGCCAATTTCAAAAGGGGCATGGCGTGGCACCATTTAAAAAATGGCCTAGAAGAAAGAGTATAAGTAATTACAGAATTTTAAAAAAAAATTATTAAACCTATACCGAAGAAGCTCTTGCTGTGCTTAGCATTTTGCTGCAATTATTTCTTTTTCTCTTATGCACTCACTTACAATTTAGCTATTGAGCAAATGTCATTCTTTCATTCTTCTTTTACTTGAGATTGCTATTAATTACTATTTATTCTTTTACTTGTAGAAATGTATTACACTTACTATTTGTATTTTATATAAAATAATGCATGAATTGATTACCTAAAGGAAATTATGATATTGCAAATTATATTAGATTTAAATATCCTTTTAAAATGAAATTATTTTAATTTGGATAAAAACTTAAAAACAATGCTTTTTACAAAAACTGTTGTTTTTAATTTTTTACAATACTCAAGAATTAAGCTTAGAAACAGTTATTTAAAGCTCTTTTTTTTTTGTTTATTCATAAGTCAAAATACCTGTAGAAACTTTCAAATCATGTTCATAAGATTGTAATAAATTTTTTGACATTTTAAACATTTAGAAATTTTTTTATTTAAACCAATGATTTTTTTTTTTTAAATCGTTGATTTAAATCGTTGACACCCTAGACATTATAGAGTTCTTTTTGTTTTTTTATTACCTTTTAAATTCCCCTCTGTTTCAATAATTTGATAGCTGTAATTGCCTGATATTTAGTATTTTAAACTATCCATCTAAAATGATTACAACATCATAATTACAATAATTGATGCAAACAGTAAATGATATCACAAATATTTTAATTACTTACTGGTATCCTAATTGTTAAATTTATTTGAAAATAACTATTTTGTTTCATTAGTATGTATTCATTAAATTCTGGTTCTATACAGTCATAAAAACAATTATATTTATTACTTTTTATGGGGTGTCCGCAGAGGCGTAGCCACAGATATTTTTTCGGGGGGAGAATTCGAAAATTGCCCAACTTGAAACAAATTGCTCCAATTTTCGAGTAAAATGATATGCACAACGTGTGTAATAATTATAATGACACTTTTGCATAAAAAATTCCTTTCCAAAGAAAAATTCTGAAACTGAAAACATAAAAATTCTAATTATGGGTTTGTTTACTAAAAAAATAAAAACGCTTTTTACTTTCTTCTATCTTTACAAGAAGAAAGTATTGGATTCGTGAAAAAATTCGACTTCCGGTTTTAGACTGATTTATTCGTTTTAGTAAGTCCTGAACACGATTCGATTGTTTTTAGAAAATATCTGTCTGTTTATATGTGACACAAATTTTGTGGGCGCTCTAACACAAGAACTAATGCACGAAATTTAATAAAACTTTAGAGATTCACTTATACAGTCAAACCTCATTAACGTGAACACTCAAGGAGAAATCTTTTTTTGTTCGTATTAAAAGTAATTCGTGTTATCGGAACTTAACTACATTACATACAACTGGACGAGGCAATCGGAAACAGTTCGTGTTAACGAGGTTTGACTGTACCTTGATAAAAATTGGTGCTGATTTGTTTTTGGTGTAAGTCATTCAACAGTTGGCACTGCTATGCGGCATTTTTCACGATTTACATGATTTTAGCGATAATTATATCTCAAAAACTATTGCACGGAATTTGATCAAACGTTATATTCTGTTAAACCTTGACATAATTTGATGCAGATTAACTTTTTATGTATATCATATAGCAGGTGGCGCTGCTATGCAGCATTTTCCCCGATTTTGCGATAGCTGTATCTCAAAAACTAATGCACGGAATTTAGTCAAACTTCATATTCCACATAAGTAGCACTTCCACAAAAATAGATCCTTATTAGGCTTGGGTCTATACTGTCCAAAGCTATCTCTTTTGTGCACTTTGAGTACGGAATTTTGGTTGCAGACATCTAAGAGGCTGGATGCCAAAATTCAATGATTTGTTTGAAAAATGCTATGCTTATATCTCCTTTTTAAATGCACACAATTCAACAAATCTATACCTTTAGAGTTTGTTATTATAGGCAAAAAATTGTCATTTAATTTTGGCACTGTGATTGCAAATTTTGAGGCATTAACATGCATGGAGTAGAAGAAAATTTTGGGATTGGCACATCCGACTAGTTTTCACTTAATATTAATTCTTGTGGTCTTCAAAGAAGCCCGCATGCTAATAACATCGCTTAGTTTAATAAAATTCCCTATTTCACTTTGATATTTTAAAAGCATTAGGCTGTCAAGTCTGCAATTCCTCATTGTAGCTTGCAGTATATATTTTTTTAAATTTTATTTGACTAAAGATTCTTTCATTAGATGCAACGCCATAAAGATAATCTGCTGTGAATGTTAAGGTACGAGTATATAGTTTGATGGCGTGACCCAAATAGTCTTTGAATTTCATGGCATGAGTAAAAGGTTTGTTAAGTGAGTTGGGATTTGGTTTTATTTCTATTTAACTCTGCAAGTCATGTACATCCGGTTTCTCATATCCAGGTGGAAACATTATTAACTTTTCTCTTGCACAATTGTAACTTAAATATGGAATGCATTGCTGCAATATTCTCTTGATATAGGGAACATTGTCATTTAAGCCAATTACTAAATTCCCGAAATTTTCTTCTATTTCTTATAATTCTTTACTGTAAAACTCATGTGTATCATTGTCCATTGCTGTGCTATTATTTTTATCTATTGCCTTTGGTGAAACCGTTTTCCTACGGTGCTTTCAGAACTCAGCTTCTCCAGTCACATCCTAATATTCATAATTATTTGTGAGATTGTCTGTAAGGAAATCTTTATTTCTTCAAAATTTTATTCAAGTGCAACGTGTCAGTGTTACAGTGCATGTCGATTTTTTCTTCAGTTGATGGACTGCTTTCATAGTCATATTTCTGTTCCAAATTAAAATCATCCATTTTTTACCTTTTTCATCCTCGAATGGATTTTTAGATGCTCCAAAATCTTGCACGAAAACTCTTTTCCTATTATGAAGGGTTTCTTCGTGCTGAGATTTATAATAACTTTTTAGAACAGCTTTAAACATAGAACACTGGACTTTTGGTTTAAAATTTTATAAACACATAAGAGTATAAACGAACAGGGCTGATATATATTTCTGCACACAAATAAAAGTAAAATGTGACAAATTTATCTAAACTAACGACTTCTTATATCCGCATTTGCTCATATAACCCTTTTTACTTGACAGCGAAGAGTTAACTAATTTTTGCGGCAAAAAAATCACGAGAATGAGTAAAATATTGTCCAAAAATCGCAAAATTAGTCAAAAAAGTTGTGAAAACTCATCAAATCTTCTTGCCCATAGCTGTGTTTCAAGTAGGTTACTACATTCCTTTCTGTTGTGCTAAGTGAACTCCAATTTTCAAAAGAAGCTGCAATCCTTTTGGATTAAAATAGCTGGATTCTCTTTTGGGAGGAGAAGGGGAGGTAGGGTGAAATTTTTGAGAAAGGAACAAAGTTTTGGAGGAAATAAAGGAACTGGTTAGTCAGTTATTGATGGACAAGAGTAGAGAAATTTAGGTCTGGTAGGTGTACAATATTTTTGTAGGACTGAAAAATACAATGATAGATTGAGTGTAGCTGATTTTTTTTTTTTATTTCTTTTGATAATTTAACTTCTCTACTGTTGCAGTACTCAAAATAATCACCAAAACAATAAAAATTTCGTAATTTTTTTACTATTACTTAAAAAAAAAAATTACTCAAAAATCTAGAATTTCCCAACTCTAAGCTCAAATTTCCCAACTTCACATATATTGGGGGGGGAGGCTCCCCCCCCCATACTCCCCCATGGCGACGACCCTGGGTGTCCGTTACTGGGCTTTTGGGTACTTTGATATATTTCTGTTATTTAAAATTAAATTTCGATTCATATTGGGAAATGAGACTATAAGAATGGTTAAATATTGTTGATAGGTTAATATAATATTGAAAAAACTATAATAATTATAACTATTAATAAAAAAATAATTTTAAAAGAAATTCCTTAAGAGTGTCCATTACTGGCACATCTACCCTTTATCTCTATATAGTTACATATCTAAAGTCAGTATAATATACATTAAAGTAATACATATTTATATGAACATCATACATATTTTTTCAACATGTGACATATATGATATTTATTCAATAAATATATGTTTATAAATATTTCGAAACCATGCTTTTCTGCCATCTTGAAAAATTTGGTAAGATGCTAAATCAGCCTTTTGGCACCATGTTGGATTGCTTCGCCAACCAGAACAGGATATGGCAATCTTCCCCTAAGCTGTGCTGATGTCTTCTATTATATAATCAAAATTAGATCATAAAATATTCTAAACAAATACTTCTTAGTCAAAGACTGTGCATATAGACAAATCTTTAATTGTTTATTAATAAAATCTTTAACTTAAGAAAGGTATTCAATTACGTCTAACCCTGGTAAACTTTTTTTTTTGGCTACCCCCACCCCCATAAAAAAATCTGCATTATTAGTGAACTTTCGTATGTTTGGGCTATTACTTTTGGTATGAATAAAATTGCCTAGGTATGTTGCTTCCAAGCACAGGTTTCTATATGGTTTGTAGTTTAAGAAAAAAAAAGTTGTTTATTTTTATTGGGTGATTTACATATACAGGAATTGAAAAATATTGTCAGGTAAAGTTTATTTCTGTTACACAAAATTATGATTCATCAAGAGCTTTGCCAAAATAAATATTTTTTTCAGAACTTCTTTGATTTATTTGCAGTTTGGCACATTGCTGAATGGCTTAGCCAGGCTTTGATTAATTATCAAGTACTTTGACTTATCTGTCCATCTGTAATTTGTTACTTATAAATATTATTCTAATTATTTGTATAGGAGAGAGTATGGAGGAATGGGACACTTTTTACAAAAATAAGAAAGTCAACTTTGTTTTACACAAAAATTTCAATTTATAGAATACAAAATGAAACACTTTCTAATGTCATTGAACAATATAGAAACATAATTTGCAGAAACAATTTTATAATTAAAGAAATTGTAAGTTTCAAAATGTGTCCCATACCTTCCCACTTACAGGGGGAGGTATGGGACAGTTAAAAAAAAAGTATGATAAAGCACAATAGTGGGCTACATATACAGTCTAACAAAGATTGTAGGCTTGTAATGTCTGTGCCACAATGTCAAATTCCAGTATCTTCATTCAGGATTCTATAATTGAAGAAAATCGAGGATTGCCAATCACAGATGATATTCAAAAATCATCAGTTCAATTTATTTACATTTTGAAGTAAATGAATATATTTTCAATGTTATAATTAATATATTATCTTCTAAAAATATTTGCATATTAGCAATTTACATTCATCTTATTAAAAAAAAAAAAAAAGAGTTTGACTTGTCCCTTTCCTCCATTTGCTGGCATGTCCCATTCCTCCCCACTACCTTCTTTTATGTTAAACTTCTTGTATACACAAAAATACTGCTTTTAGGCTTGGTTTAAATTATGAATAACATACAGTATAAAGTTCAATAAATAGGGAAACTATTACATCTACGCATAAACAAATCATTAATACTGTACAGAAAGCATAAAAATTATAAGAAGCAAATTTACTTTTGATTCCTAAAATAATATTTTTCTTTATACATTTGTAAGCTTATGCAGATCAACAACTTTTTTCAACCGATTATTGAGCTACCATTGCTTCATCTAGTGCGTGATTGATTAAATGTTTAGAATGATACATAAAGAGAAAAACCTACTGTCCCGTTCCACCCCACTCTCCCCTATATATTAGTTTCTTCCCTTTAGTGATGTCTCTCGTTTCATCTCTATGTGACACCTATATTACAGTAAAGCATCTTTTTATATGGTTGCTAAAGGGAATGCTAGAAAAAAACACACATTGTCTCTGTTTTGCAATAAGGTCATAAGGTACATATTTTTCAAAATTGTGTTAAGTACATATGTAGAGTCAGGAAGTAATATTTTATATGTAATAAGGGCGTAAGTGTATCTCTATTAGGGGTGCACCGAATACTAGTGATTTTGACCGAATAATGAATATTTGGCCAACAGATAAACTAAAATACCGAATATTTGGCTAGCCGAATAGTAACTATCAAGCCAAACACCGAATAGTAACTATTCGGCCGAATACCAAATATTCGGTTTACCAAATACTTTTAAATTTTAGAGTTTGAAAGTATTAAAAAATTCAATTTTAAAACATTTCTGCATAATTTTAACACACATACTTCCATATTGATAAGCAAGATTGTTTTACAAGTAAATTTTACTTTAAAAAAAATAATAATAAAATGCTTTGAATTGTTATTTAAGAAGAGGATAGTTTCCTCTCTGAATTAAAACAAATGAATACAATTTTCTTGTATTCTAAAACAAATACACTTTAAAATCAAAGTGAAATTTTGAAGGAATTGGAAGAAAATTTTTACAGTCATATACTGTTTATTTGTCAGGAAGGAACTAAAATCATCATTATTTGTTAATTTTTTTATGTGATACTTTTCAAATAGCAAATAAAAAATGTAAAAGCATTCTCTTTTATTTAAATATAATTCTAATTATCCTAAATATCTTTATTAATTCACAGTTAAGATAGAAGTTGTTTTAAGGTTTTTTACATATTTAATCTGGCCGAATATTTCAATACTCAGCCAAACCAAATATTTGGTATATACCGAATAGTTTGATGTTTCTGAACCATTAATCGTTTGTGTTTTCCACCATTATTACAAACAGGTAACATTGAATGGGGAGAAAAAAATATATAGAAAAACACATATTGAATGATAGCAGAATTGGTTGCGTATCTTCTCTAGTATCTAAATGCTGAAATCTTTTACTCTGTATTTTGACATATAAAGTAGCTTTGAACAGTGTACATTAGTTTAACAAACTTTATTAAAATTTGAAGATAAAGTAAATTCTCAAAAAAATTTCTTTTTGTGACTTCCATTACATAACTAATTTGTACACAGAAACCATTTTTAGCAAAGACAAATCTGTATCAAAATTAATACATTCCTTTAAAGCAGAATTATAAAGTAAAAATACATTATACAGTATTTTTCTCCATTTCAATGTCTGTTTGGAATTAAATGTCATAATCAGGTAGTGTTGAATAAAAATAATGCTATATATGTTTTGCAATTTATACTGGACTTTGCAGGTGAAGTTAGATTTAATACTTTCTAAATTTAAATTTTATTATATTCAAGGCTGGAGTAGCACAGTTGAAGTTTATTCCAACTGAGCGAAAAATGTCCAGACCGGGAATCGAACCTGGATACTTGGTGTGCCATGCCAATGCCTTACCTGTTAGACTATCCGGACGATACCTGGCTGACATAATTCACTCTTATTTGTTGGACTTGGCTGCGAACTGCAGCGCTAGTTTCATTCATCCGAGCTATAACTATAGCATTTTACATGATGAAAGTGTGTTTTTAACACGGAAACTCCTGTATACCATGTAATTATGTCATAATGAAGGGAACAAATATTTTTTCTAACTGGATTAAATCATATTCAAGGCTGGAGTAGCACAGTTGAAGTTTATTCCAACAGAGAAAAAAATGTCCAGACCAGGAATCGAACCTGGATACTTGGCGTGCTGTGAACAAACTTCAACTGTGCTATTCCAGCATTGAATATGATTTAATCCAGTTAGAAAAAATATTCGTTCCCTTCATTATGACCTAATTAAATGGAATACAGGAGTTTCCGTGTTAAAAACACACTTTCATCATGTAAAATGCTATAGTTATAGCTCAGATGAATGGAACTAGTGCTGCAGTTTGCAACCAAGTCCAACAAATAAGAGTGAATTATGTCAGCCAGGTATCGTCCGGATGGCTTAACAGGTAAGGCATTGGCACGGCACGCCAAGTATCCAGGTTTGATTCCTTCAACTGTGCTACTCCAGCCTTGAATATGATTTAATCCAGTTATAAAAAATATTCGTTCCCTTCCTTATGATTAAATTTTATTGTTTAAATTGCAATTAGAACAAAAAAAAAAAAAAAAAAAAAAAAAAGATTGCTTGAACTAAAATGAACAGAAGTAAATTGTATATAAAAACAATAATATATATAAATCTATATGTTTATTTATGTATATATAAATACACATGTAAATAAGCATAAAAGTTCATCAGGTTTGTTTTCATAGCCATTTATATCATTTAGCATCAAATCATGCTTTCTGAAGCCCTAATTACACGAATACTTTAAAAAAAAGGCCCCTATACTGAAAAGTATTCTTAATTTTTATAGAATTAAATTTCACAAACTGATATAAATTAAAACCCCTATATGCTATGAAAATTGACCAAAGGTAACATTTCATATAAATTTGATTATATATATATATTATTATTATTATAAGTATGATTTAGTATTTCAAATTTTACAAATTATACTTTAAACACATTTGCCGAAACATGTTTTCAAATTCGTTCATAACAGGTCTGTCCCATGGCTGTATGTGATTAAAGAATGGTTTATGTCACCAATATCTAATACAGTTAAAATATGATATTATATGCCTAGTTTATTATTGATATGATTATAATAAAATCGACTGTTCATACCACAAGATTTATAAATCCATATTATATTATTAATTATTTTTATATTTAGATTGTATCTTTCATTTTGATTGGAGTAGCTGCTTATGGCATTGCAGCAAGTTTTGTAACAAGTCTAGCAATTGTTGGTGGCATTATAGCATGTGGTGTATTTTTGTTTCTGCTTTCTTTAATGGGACTTATTGGAGCTATTAGACACAGCCAAGTTCTCCTGTTCTTTGTATCCTTAAAATTTTAAATTAATTATATGCTAATTTTATTTATATATCTTGTATAATTTTACTTGTACACATGTTCATCCATTATTTAACAATTTCTAAAAGTTGATGCATGGTTTTCTCTTATATTCTTATGAAATTATACTTTATATGAGTTTTATGATAATGAATATTCAACAGTTTAAAAAATAACACTAAACCATCCAAAATTATGGAGTAATAATAAAGTATTGATGTAATTTATAAACATTTCTTCTATTACAATAAATCATTCACATCTTTGTTCTTATATGTTCAGTATTATTTTGAAGAGGAAAAGAAATTAAATTTGGTCTTTAAATTTGTTTTGAAAAAAAAAAAAAAATGTCACAAAAATGATTCGATACTACTGAATCTATAACAAACAGGGTTCGTTGATATATATCTTGACATATATCTGATATTTATTTTCCAAATATCGAGATTTTTGATATTTTTATATTGCTTGATATTTAATTTCAAAATATCAAGGTGTGTGATATTTTCTATTTTTGATATTTATTTTCAAAATATCATTGTGCAAGTATTTTTTATAAGTTTAGCCAAAACAAGCGTAAATGATATTTTCAACTGTTATTTGACTGTGTTATTCTGTCAACAAAGAACTTTTGTGTTTTCCAAGTTTTATGCTTGAATTTTTTACTTTTAAATGTAGATTATGTGGGGCATAATTAATTCAGAACAGAATATGACGAATGAAAAATTTAGATAATTACATAAAGCTTCGTTAGAAAAGAATCTGTTCTGGTTTTGGTTTAGTTCAGTTTAAACTGTATAACATGTTAGGGAATAAAATATAAGATAAGCTTACATTTGTGTTAAAATTTTTCAATAAAAAAAAATGTTTTATAAATTTCTGATTTCTTGATAGTTGATACTTTTGTGGTGGTTGGATGATGAAAGGCGAAGAATATTATCATAGTTTTTTTAACATTGAATTAATATTAATATTCCTATAACTATATCTTGTGATCATACAGAATGTAGTATCGAGTACACTGAGTTATGGCCACAAAAGACCGCGCCGATATGACAATCATTATTAAAATTAATTCGGTAAATATATATTCATATTTACTTGTTAATCAAGAACAAAGAAAATAAAAGCAAAAGCATTACCTGAAGTGACGTCTTAAAAATCAAATTATTTATATGATTTAGCAGCAATTCAAAAACACAGAACAAAGCACCAGTCAAATTGAAAATAAACAACAGCTACCACACAGCATCAGCAGTATTCTACTCACACAGCATTACAAATGATTCGTTGTTGCATCTCCGTTAGTGGAACTGTTATCAACCTTGCCGCAAACAGAAGAAATTATGCAGCTGATCAAACCATCTTAATTTTTAAAATTTTCTTTCATTTTACTACTTTTGCTGCACGTTCAAGATTCTTCGCAGAAGGCAAGCCACTCCCTTCCACGCTTGTAGTAAAAGCGAGAGTAAAAGGTTGCACACACTGCGTTGCAAGAGGGGAAAAAAGGATGCCTTAATAATTAAAAATCGCCAATTGGCAGGGATAAAAATACTAGAAACTTGCGTTGGCATAACTTGCAATGTTAAAGGATATGAAAACTGCTTTAATTAAGTGGAAAATTTTTATAGATTTTTCAAGAAAAGATGCCAATTAATAGTAAAGTGTTACAATTTTTGAAATTACGTATTTAACTGATTTGAATTTGATTCGCTAGGGGCAGAGCTACAAGAGAAAGTGACTTCACGTTTAGAAGGTTGTAGAATATTCTGGAGGATTCCTTTCCTGGAAGTTCAGATTCAAAGCTATATGTATCATTTTAAAATAAGACAAAATGTTACGTAAGAAAGAAAAGCTTACAGGGAAGCTTTAAAAAGGAAGGAATTAAAATAATTTTAGAATGCAAATTTTAACCTTAAATGAATATAAATTAAATAAAAATATGGCAGTGGTTGTAACTAACCACAACATATTAATCCTAAGGGTTTTTTTTGTTCTTATTATTCTTTTTTTATGTAAGTATATAAAGCAAATTTTTTCTGTATTCAATTAGTTGATCTTCTATTTTGTTCTAAGAGAAAGAAAAGAAAAGGAAAAAAATGCACTTTTAGTATATTGTTTAAGTTTTCATGTCAAGTGCAATATATTTTATTTTCTGATTTCTATTATGCTTGAAAATATTTATTATCAGCTGCAGTAAGTCGACTATTTTGAAAATATCTGATATATATCGAAAATATCGAATATTTTTATATTTTTGAAAATATTGTGATATTTACGAATGCTTATAACAAAAAAAACATAACCGTAATAAATGCTAAAAAAAATGCTATATTATTTCGAATAAAATTTTTAGCTTTCATTATGATTATTTTTTTGTTAATTTTCAATAGTATCTAATAATTTTTGTGACATTATTCTCTATTTTTTTCCCAAACAAATTTTATGATACATATTATTTTGAAAAAAAATAAATTAGAACATTTAAGGACAAAGATGTGAATGATTTATTGTAATACAGTGAAACCTCGATTTAAAGTTATTCAAGGGACTATAATGAAATGACGCTAAATGCGAGAAAACGTTAAATCAGAGCAAGATGAAAACAAAACACTGATCATAAAATAAACACTCATTTAGTTAAGATATTATTTATTTCTTCATTTAGAAATATTTGGGCAAAAGTTTTGATAATAATACATTTTGAATTATAAGTTTTCTAAATTACTCTCTGGAGAAATTGGTTACGTTACTTTGTTTCTTGTTTATAGTCTCTAGATCAAATTCACTAGATCATGCATTCTCAGGAATTCAGTCACTAGATCACGCATTCTCAACTTATATGAGTTTTTTGTAAGCATTTTTCTTGATTTTCACTGTTTCGAAGGAATGTTTACGCTGTTTTCAAAGCTTGCATGGTTTCTGTCAATGAAGGGATTTCTGTTCCTTATCACCATCTTCATCATTATCAGAACTACTCGAATTTGATTCTATCAAATCTTTTAGAGTCGAAATTCTGATTTTACTATATTTGAATCTCAAAATAAATAATCTGAGCAAGAAAAGAACAGATATGTCAATTGTGATCTCCATATCCCTTCTCCTCATACTTAACTTTCTCACCTTTATTCTCTCGAAAGCCATCTTTTGAAAAAGAATTTGAGATACATTTTCTCACTGTTCTCTCATGCTGAAGCAACCATGTGAAGCCCTTCTAGAATGTTTATAGATTTTTCCTACCTCCAGATTCTGTATTAAGAAGAGATTTTTTTCAAAACTTTGTTTCTATAGTTTGCTTTGAGTGATAATATGATTCCCAAATCACAAAGTTAAACTTTGCTTGTACAATTGACAGGAAAAATTGCATTCACACATTTTTTTAGCTTTTGATGTATAACGTAGATTGTACACTGATTAACAAACTAAAGAATCTTACATTTCTGTAAGCGTATTTCTCTATCCAATTTATGAAAAATTAAAACAAATTTCTTGTGATCGAACATTTTTTGTTTGAGTCATATTGAGTAAGAAAGCTCTTTACTTTTTTCTCCCAACAACTAATAATGTTATCTTTTAACTCCGTCTGAATTTGTGCAAAGCAAAACGGTCAATCGTAATTTAGATAGTTTCTGATCATGACAATTTTCACTCTTTACTTCAAAAGTCTTACCAGAAAAAAAAAAAAAATACAAAATAATCCTGTCTCATCAGAATTGAAAATGTCTTTACTTTAATAATCTTTCATCAAACACAATGGACAGTCTCAGTATCAATTCCAGCAGACTCGCCACAAATTGATTTGTAGGATAAAATATGCCTCTTTTTAAAGCAGTCTGTCCAATCAATTGAATCTATGAATCCTTGAAGTCTCATTTTAAAAGCAATTTCAGTTGCTTTCTTTTTCCAAACGAGGCACGGAATTCGTTAAACCATTGGAAACGGAAATTTTCCAATTCCAAATCGGTGACAATTTCACATTTCCCCCCCTCCCCTTTTTTTTTTTTTTTTTTTCAAATTTTGTTTCATTAAGTTTATTTACTTTGAAAGTGCTTGTGAAGTTGAATATGGAATTCTAATTAGACTAGCAAAAACAGTTTTGCTGCTATTTTAATTTTTGGCTTTCCTGCTGATTTCCACTCTTTCAAACAAAGATAATCGCTTTTTTATTATCGTCATATTTTACCATCTAAAGCTAATAAAAAAGCTAATAATGAATGCTATCAGCTCCGTTCTAGTACAAAAAACATAATCAAATAAAATAAAAGGGTATTGGTGTGGATGGAAGGGAGGAGGTCTTTCAAATACAGCACCTGCAAATTTTAAGATAGGTCAAAGAAAGGAGAGCTTCTGAGTTTTATAAGTACAGTGAAACCTCCCTGTGTGACCACCTCCCTGAACGACCATTTTTTCTTGGAACGAAATTTATTCTCATAGGTTCAATACTAGTTTTACCTTCATTCAGGTTTGTTTGTAATTATGATGGCCAATTATCAACACGTGGGATATAGGCCCTGGGGGGGAGTGCCCTTCGTGGGGGTCTTTTTAAGGGAACCTAACCCGACACCTCCATTCAGAGACCATCCCAGTTGAACTCCCTCCATGAGCAACCAATTTCTTTGAAGAAAATTCCGTTTTTTCCTAGTCGCTTGAAGAAGGTTTTATTCAATAAATAATTCCAGAGAGTGCATTATTCATCAAACTTCTGAACTAAGTTTAGATTTTTTTTTTATACCTGTAACTTTTAAGTGTTTAAACCCCTTTGTGCCTTTTTAGGCAATGAATTTAACTCTGATGACAGATTAAGAATGGCAGTCAATAAACTCCTCTGCCCTATTCTGTCAGAAAACTCTCAAAGAAATAGATAAAGTAATGAAATCATCATTATTTGTTCCCATCCCCCAAAAATTGCATTTATTTACTGAACTTCGAAAGGACTGGGAAAGAAAAGTTGTGAAAGATAAACCTGTAAAATCAAAGCAAACGTCAATGTATTCAGTTTAAACTCTGCAGTAATTAACTTATGTTTTGATACTTGAATTTTTATATTTTTTGCTAATCTGAAAAATAAATTTTAGTAATATTAATTATCTTTTTTCAACAATTAAAATCTAGATTTAAACATGATCTCCATTAAGGGACCACCTCTCGGAGCGACCAATTTTTATTGGAACAGAACGTGGTCACTTTAGGGAGGTTTTACTGTATTTATAAGAAAGTTTTTTTTTTCCTTTTCATCACAATTTCTGTGTATTTTAGAAAAAAATAATTAAGATTTTGCACTGAAAAAATGTGGATGCGGGGATTATTTCAAAATGATAACATTAAATCGGGGTTTTTTTAACACTACAAGTATAGGAAATTAATTGGGTCCAATGAAAAATGTCGTTATATGCGGGAAACCGTTAAATATGTGTTACATTAAATCGGGATTTCACTGTATAAGAAACAATTCTTTCATTACTTTTGACTTACTGACCAATTTCTATATAATTCGATGGCAAAAATGTGTATGAATAAAGTCACATTTGTTACAGGTTCATTATTTTCGGCTGATAACTGTGGTCAAATGCCTCATCTACACTATATGGCCAAAGGTGACCGGTCTCTTGCAATTTTAGACGTTTTGTTAAATACACTATGACGCAAAAGTTTAGACAATGACGTCATTCAGCTTTAAAATGTAGAATTATGACGTCAGAATTACAAAAACCTGTAAATATATTCAAAAACTGATTTAAAATGCTATGTACAAAAGACAGTCGTTTTATTTGCTTTAATACTAATTTTTTTCATAAAAATTCAAATGTGCTTGTCGCAAAAGTTTAGACACTATTCTAAATTTCTTTGAATATTCGCTGGCATATGCAAATTTAGAATCGATGATGTCATAAATTTGGAGTACTTAAGTTCTGCAAACGATTGCGCTTCATAGTCGACATGCCGAGAGCTAAAGAAATTCAAGTGAATGAGGTTTCAAGGATTTGGCAGTTGAAAGGTGAAGGGAAGAGCGTTTCTGAAATTTCTGCTATTATTAATAGGTCAAAAAAATCTATTTATCGAGTGGTTCCGAATATAAAGCAAAATGTCGGTCTGGGAGGCCACGTGTGACAAATGTACGAGAGGATCGCCTGATACAAAGACTAGCGAGTACTCAACAAATGAGCGTACGTGGAGTTCAAAGCTCATCGGGACTCTCTGTATCAAAGGATACGATTCATAGACGAATTTTGGAAAAAGGAACAATCGTTTATAGCAAAATGCAGAAGAAACCAGCTCTGAAACCACATCATAAGTTACAAAGACTTATGTGGGCTCGAAAGCATATGTCATATGGAGAGAAATGGCAGTCAGTCATATTTAACTATGAAAAAAAGTGGAATCTGGATGGTCCAGATGGTTGTTTATCGTATTGGCATGACTTGCGGAAGGAACCTCGACGTTTTTTTAGTCGCAGACAAGGAGGGGGCTCGGTGATGGTTTGGGCAGCCTTTTGCTATAATGGACAAGTATCTCTGACCTTCACCAGTGGTCGTCAAACTTCACAGCATTATACACAGACATTAGAAGAAAACCTACTGCCATTTGCTGAGCTTCTAGGGGGTCCTCAGTGGGAATTTCAGCAAGACAATGCTTCAATTCACACTGCAAAACATTCAAAATCTTGGTTTAATTCCCATAATATAAGAGTTCTCGACTGGCCAGCATGTAGCCCAGATCTTAACCCTATAGAAAACCTTTGGAGCATCATGTGTCGCAAAGTTTATAGCAACGCTAGACAATACTCTTCTGAAAAGGAACTTAAGACATCTATTGAGAATGCATGGTACGATATCGATCCACAAACTATGCAAGATTTAGTTTCTTCCATGCAATCTCGTGTATATGACGTAATACATAAGCATGGATGCGCAACCAGGTTTTAAAAATTGTTTATTTCGATTTTATTTAATTTGTGTCTAAACTTTTGAGACAGCAGTTTATTTTTGTTACCAGTTAATTTATTGCAATATGCACAATTCCACTTTTCTTTGTTATAAATATTGTTTATATGTACAGCACATTAATTTCAAGCAGTGATTTGAAAATTGAATAAATATTTTTCAAAGTATGTAACAATTTCTTCATTGTCTAAACTTTTGCGTCATAGTGTATCTAGAAAAATACATGGTGAATTAACCTGAAACTGCAGGTGTGTAAATAGTATAGTATAGGTCATATATTTCCGCAAAGATTTTTTCCTGAAACCCCATAGGGGACCACCAACAAATTGAAAAAGAACGAATATCTTTTGGATAACCCTGTAAAAACTAAAGTAGCAAAAGTGTTCAAACACGAGATTATTAATAAGTGGCTTATTGTAATATACTGTGTTCATTTTTATGAGGATAGCATGTATACTTGTAGAGAAATTAAAGTTTTCATAAAAACAGTCCCAAATTTTGCCACGTTTTTAGGGTTTCGTTCATCTGACGAAACCCTATTTGTCTCGCTCCTCTGTCTGTCCGTCACAGATCCTGTTCTCAGAAACTATACATGTTAGAGACATGAAATTTTGGGTACTTATAGCTGAACACCTCACATCATACGACAAATCATCAAATTTTGAAAAAGGTCGTGCATTTTTAACCCTTTTCTGGTAACACATGTGCATTTTAAACAATTCTTTCTAAGTGAGCCCCTAATTATGTTGGAGACATGAAATTTTGGGTACATATAGCTGAACACCTCACATCATACGACAAATGATAAAATTTTGAAAAAGTCGTACATTTAACCCTTTGGGCTCCCGCATGTGTATTTTAAACAATTATTTCTAAGTGAGCTCCTAATTAGTTTGGAGACGTGAAATTTTGCATACTTATAGCTGAACACCTCACATCAAATGATAAATCATAAAATTTTGAAATTATAGCTGAACACCTCGGATCTCACGTCAAATAATAAATTTTGAAAAAGTTTTATGTTTAACCCTTTCAACTTCAGCTTGTGTATTTTAATCCATTCTTTCTAACTGAGTTCCTAATTAAATTGGAGATTTGAAATTTTGCATACTTATAGCAGAACACCTGAAAAAGTTTTATGTTTAACCCTTTCAACACCAGCTTGTGTATTTTAAGCCATTCTTTCTAACTGAGCCCCTAATTAAATTGGAGATTTGAAATTTTTCATACTTATAGCAGAACACCTGAGGCCTGGCGACAATGAGCTACCACATATGTATTTGAACAATTCTTTCAAAGAGTTGGAACCTAATTAAGTTGGTGACATGAAATTTTGCATACGTATAGCTGAATGCCTCAGACCACACGACAAATCATAAAATTTTCAAAAAGTCTTTTATTATTTACCCCTCTGGGCTCTAACTTGTGTATTTTAAGCAATTTTTCTAACCTCTGCTCTTTTAACCCGGGGAGAAATTTTCCAACTTTTGCCGACACCCCTTTGACCATTCTTTCATATTATACACCATAACCTTACATATTTTAGTTCCATTTTTTTCCGTCAGGTGCGCCTACTTATCTCAGGCTACTATGGGCCCAATCCCCTCGACTAATATATCTACGGATAGTATGTAAAACGGATTTTCGTCGGATACAGGTTTGTTTAGAATCAAGTGCGCCTCCTGGTTGTGAAATGTGGAACTAACAGATTTTTCAAAAGGATACAGTGTTTTGAAAGGAATATTAAACGAAACCCTCTGTGCGATCTGTGATCACACTTACCCATTTGTTTGCTCATCATTTGCAGAGTTCTTAATATAAAAAAAAAGTTCTTTTCAGAAAATATGACAAACAACATTGTACACAATACTCTGCAGTCAGAATTAAAAAATAATAAAAATTAGATGAAAGGTGAGCAGGTTTACTAAAAAATGTTTCACTGTGCATGCGCGAATGCAATCAAAATATAATGTGCATAATGTATTAGCTAAGTATATAGAGCAACTTTTGTGAAAGTCTCAAAATCATAGCTTGAAAATTCTGAAAATTATCGTCAATAGAATAAGCTCGAGATCCGTTGTTCCCAAACAGAAGCAAAAAGATGAGGGGTTGTATCCAAATATAGTAGTACGCTATCTTGGCACTAATCAACAGGTATTTGATACAACCCCTCATCTTTTTGCTTCTTTTTGGGAACAACGGATTTTGAGATTATTCTATCGACAATAATTTTCAGAATTTTCAAGCAATGATTTTGAAACTTTCACAAAAGTTGCTCTATATACTTAGCTAATACATTATGCATATTATATTTTGATTGCATTCGCGCATGCACAGTGAAACATTTTTTAGTAAACCTGCTCATTTTTCATCCAATTTTCATTATTTTTTAATTCTGATTGCAGAGAGCTCTGCAAATTATAAGCAAAAAACATGGCAAAATTTGGGACTGTTTTTATAAAAACTTTAATTTCTCTACAAGTATATATGCTATCCTCATAAAAATGAACACAGTATATTACAATAAGCCCCTTACTAATAATCTTGAATTTGAACGCTTTTGCTACATTAGTTTTTACAGGGTTATCCAAAAGATATTCGTTCTTTTTCAATTTGTTGACGGTCCCCTATGGGAATTCGGGAAAAAATTTTCGCGGAAATATATGACCTATACTATACTGTTTACACACCTGCAGTTTTAGGTTAATTCCTCATGTATTTTTCTAGATATTTAACAAAACGTCTAAAATCACAAGTGACCGGTCAACTTTGGCCATATAGTGTATGTATCCTGAATGTAGAAGAGTGTCAGGAAAGTAGCTTGCCAAAAAGCTGAAAAATATTAGACATGACTTCTTTTCATGTCCTAAATGTTGCAGGATAAACGATAAAGCTGTTCTTACTAAAATTCTTTAAGGTTTTGCATACTACTATTATAGTTAATTTTTTTAAAGATGTAATAAACGTCAATAAGGACAGAAGTTAGGATGGAAGAGATTGCATTTTATTTTGCCAGAAAATATAAACAGATATAACATATTGTTAACATTACATTGCCATTTTTTTTTAATCCATTTGCAGATACGTTCATATCATACCCGCTAATGTACATTTTGATTTTATGGCAGAATTCCCTAAACTTGAAAATAGTTTATTACATCATGATACGCCTCCCGGCCGCTACCGAGACAAACATTAAGCTCGAAGTCACAACAGTCGTCCGATGGCTCCAGGGCCCTGAGCCCAACCCTTCCTGCATTTCGATGTCTTTAATTTAATCAATTTGCCGGTTTGAGTTTTCAATTTTTTTTTTCCCATTCTGGTCAAGTGTCAGAAAATGGTCAGTATTGAAAAAGACCTAGGATGTTCACAAGGTAGATGAGATTCCAGATCTTTATAATTGTTTTTTCAAAATTAAAGAGAAAGCAGAAAAAAGCAATAAATCTATATCCTTCATTAAAAAAAATTAAACTGACTTATCCACAAAATAAATAAATTTGGAATATGTACTAGCACTGTATTTAAAATCATACATGATGTCACGCTTTTGTATTATTGTCATAAAATCACATTGTTTGGTGACAGTTTTTGTCTTTTATAGAAAGTAGTCAACAGTAAAGTAGACAAGCACTGGGGGGGGGGGGGGTTCTGTTTTTTTTTTTTTTTCTTGTGAGGTAGTCTATTTTCTTTTCTTTGACCTTTAATTTTTTTTTTCTTTCAATGTATTTTTTGAACAAATGGTTAAAACTCTGTTTATATGTGATCTTAAAGACAAGAGTTCTTAATTACAGGGTGTTTTGTATCTGTCATTATTTTGTTTCTGGTTTTCCATAAATTGTTTTGATATTGTTACCTTTTTAATATCATTTATGTCCAATAATATCATCTATGTCCAATTAATTCAATTGGTTAATTTTATGCATCTGTTTATTATATTATGGTTTTAAATTTTTGTATTAAGCTTCAATATAGGGTCAGGTGGGGTAAAATGGGTAGTTAGAAAATATTGTTTAATATTTTCAATTTTCTTAACATATGTATAGTTTTCAAAATTACATATGATTGCTTGATGTTTAAGCTTTTTTTCTCCTACTTTATTTTTGTTTTTATAGTTTGTTATATTTGAGTGGCAACAGTAAAACCGTTTGAGAACAATTTCATGCCACATGTGGTCTGATTAAACTTCTTCCTGCAGCTCATAATATGTGATATAAACTCATTTGTTGGATCTCATTTTGTTCATTAAGCACTTCTAATACTTTTCCAAATTACAAACAATAAATTGTCTTTTGTGTTTGTTGTTTTATCTTAAATCTTATAAATGGGGTAAAATGGGTATAGTGTTAGGCTTAACGTTTGTAGTATTTTTAAAGTGTTATATAGACCTTTTCTGAATAAAATTCTTTATTTTAGTGAATTAGAATAAGTTTAAAAAATACTTTAAAACGTTTATATAATTCAGTGTGTTATTCTGAAGATTGGAAAGACTTGAAATTCTCTATACATAATTTAGTCAAATCATTACCCATTTCTAGAAATATTCCATTTCTAGATGGCATGTCAGGTGCTGATTGGATTTAAAATTTTAAGAAGAGGTAATCGCAAGAATTAGAAAATTAAAAACCAGAATTGTTAACAAAAGTAAGAGCAGTGTGGCTTTGATACATCCTTGCTTTCTCGGCAAATATCAATCTGCCACATCACCAAATAATCTTAGTAAAAACTTCAAAGCTGAAACATAAGCATGTCCAAACAAAAGCAGATGAAGTTCTAACAAATGAAGACATTATGAAATAGTTAAAAAATGATTCTGATAACCGGAACATCAAAAGAGTTAAAATGGACAAGAAGAGAAATTGTTAAATGAGGCTCAAATTAGACTATAATGTGGGGAAGATATCCCCAAAGTAAAAATAAATGTATCTGTAGGTGCATGATTGAAGAACTAGTATTTGGAAAAAAGGACAAATAATTCATTGGCAAAAGAAGATAAAACATGAATATGAAGTAAAATTCTTAGAAAAGTCCAAAACTGATTGCATTTTATATTTTCTCTGATGCTGAAGGTACAGAGGTATACGTCCATTCATTACTCCTGTGACCATAAGAGCAAATTTTCAGAACTACTTCCAATTATTTTATTATTAAGATAAAAATTGATGTGACTAGTTAAATATTATTGTGTTTTACTCACATAAAATGTATCTAATTTCAAACCAAAAGCATTTTACTTGTCTATATAATAAATATAAATTTTGTTACAAATTGGATATATTTTATGTGTTTGGAACACAATGGTATTTAACTGGTTATATCAATTTTATCCCAATTATATTTTATGATAAATAATTAGAAGTTTTTCCAAAACTTTGTTCTAATGTCCACAAGAGTAAGAATGGACATTCTCGCAGATTATTATAGAAAAAAAAAAAGGTAGATAATAGAAACATTAAATGAACCAACATTTTCAATAATCTGGGTCATTATGCTTTAGATAGACGTTTAACACTTATAATGTAACAAGGTGAGAATAAGAGTTGAAAAAAATGTAGCCAGAAAATGTTTTCAATTTTACCTAAGCTTGATTCATAGTAAAGTTTCTCATTTATCAGTTAACTTAAATTTCATATTAAAAAAAAAGTTGACATTTTTTAAGACTTATATAACATTGTTTTCCATATTACTTCATTTTATAATCTCTGCATGGGTGCAAGTTTTCCGTCCACAGACGAAATTCCGTCTTTTGAAAATTCCTGAGGACAAAAAAATCTCAGAGGAAAAAAAAAAATAAATAAATCCGTTTTTAGATTTACAGGATTTGCACAACATGTTTAAGAATAGGACTTAAAATAACTCTACTTCCTTCAAAGGATTGTAATCTAAAAGTAGATATGAATGGTATATTTTTCAAACTGTGTTTTCGTTTTGTAATCAAAGATTTTATAAAAGACAGATATTAGCAGGACACTCTGCAGATATTTGAGGTAAAAAAAAAAAAGTCATTTATAGGAAGATATTTAAGATATTTTTAAAATTACAAAAACATTTTGTATAAGTGTGCCCATGCACATTCTTGAGAATTTCACAATTTTATTTGTCATAGCATGTCAACTTCATTGTTTTTAGCTGTGGCCTGTATGAATTAAACTTTTCAAATACTGTTTACATGAATATGAATGTTTTACATGCATGCCATATGCACTTTTTTTAATTCGGTTTCAACATAATTGAATTTTACTGCATATAATATTTAGCACGGGTTTTGTCTAAGTGGTGCATCGGTGCGTGCATATGTGCTCATTCAGTGAGGGAGGCTTTAAAATATTTTCAGTCTTGGGCAAATTTCAAACTTGCACCCATGAATCTCTGGCAAATCTATTTATACAGTATTTATTGTTAAACTTTTATGTACCCATTTTACCCCACACTATACCCATTTTCACCTGCATGGGGTAAAATGGGTATAGCAAACATATACCTATTAAATGTTTTGTTGCAGACATACTTTTGCAGCCTAATCGATAAAAATTATGTATTTTCATTCCAAGAATGTGCAATGTAAAGAAAATACCAAAAAAAGTTTTAATTATTTAACATTTGCCAGGAAATTTTAACCGAACATCTAAAAATAGTGAATTTTATACCCATTTTACCCCACCTGACCCTAGTGAATATATCATCAACATAGCATTACCAGTATATTAATTTGTTCATTTGCTTTTATATTATGTATTGTAACCTGATTATCTCACCTTTTCTTTTGAACTGTTTGAGATAAGCCATCTCGCAAGTACCCATTTTTGACTGTTTGTGTATTTTGTTTATTGAATCTAAAGTGGTTTTCATTCTTAATTTTTCTTGATGTTATTATGCTTTGGCTGTTTTTTGTTTCTCAACATTTTTCCTTTATTAGGTCATTTATAGTACTTGATATTTCATATAGATTTATAACATCAAAGCTGATCCTTAACTTTTCTTTCTCAGTTTCTACTTATCTTTACGTACTCTAATGTTGATTTTAACAATCTCCCAGTTTGCAAAAAAATTGCTTCATGTATTTCTTTCATATAGTTTTTTATATCATACATCGTCCCTTTTTTGTAATATTATTATTAATAATCAGTCTAATTTTTTAACCACTTCACCGGCGACAGGTATGGGGAAACAGTGCTTTTACCCCCAACTTATCTTGAGGCAAACGGTGAAGTCGTTAAAAGACTTTTGGTCTCGAAATCTTCTAAAATTGTACTATTGGGTGTAAAATTATTAATAGTTCGTATTATTAAGCCATTCTTTAATTATTATCGGATTGTGGGCTTTCTCAGTTGTCTTTTTATTCAAATCTTTTTTTACCGTTTTTAAATCCATGCTCTTCATAGATTCTTCCATCATTTTCACTTTTCCTTATCGATGATTGCTATTTTTCTGAGTGTTGAAAAATTAGAATTTTATTGTTCGTAAGTTCAAAAAGGTGTCTTTCTATCTTCCAACCGTCTTTGCTTTTATTAATTTCCTTCTCAGTGCAATTCTGCATTTTAAATTGAATGTTAGACTTTAAGTGATGCCAGTATGATTATTTTAAGGTAAATAGATTATTTACCCAGATTCATTGCTGCTTCTATTATGTGGTTTCTTATTTGAGCAAGTGGCTCCATATTTTGTCAATAATTGCATGTTCTGGTAAGTTTCAGGGATCTTTGTTTATATATGATTCAACTGCTTCACAATAGAAATCATAGTATTTATTAACATAATTTGCTAGTTTTTCACATTATGAAAGTTTATTCTTAAGTTTTCACAGCTGTTTAATTTTGTTAACACTGTAGACAATTCTGTATTTTATGTCATTCTTGTAATTTTCTTTTAATTATCTTATATGTCATTCCTATATATTTTTCTTCTAAACCAACTTCTTTCTTATATTTAATTTGCTATATTCCAGCTGTTTCTAGTTTATCTAATTTGTCTGTCTGATAATTTTCGAAAAATATTTTTGGTTTTACGGGATATGCTTTTTTGTTTCTCTTTTTAGTTTTATTGATATCACTTTAGTATAAGACAGGAGCCGCAACCTTATTTGGCTGTGGGTCAGAATCAACTAAAATGTGTGTATTAAAAAGATGTTTGAGTCAATGGCGGATCTAAGGGGGGGGGGGCGAGGGGGCGATCGCCCCCCACTTGGGCAAAAAAAGGGTTTGCAAAACGGCATTATGTATCCTCACGGGAAATGACTTGGGCGAAGCTCCAGCCCGGCGCGACCCGACCCGGGTCGCGCCAGTTTAAATGCACGAGACTCGGCCTGGGTAAGGTCTTCTCTTTTTTAGAACCGGTCCGTACCCTGATCTTAAATTTTTCTGCAAATTTGACTCGGGCCAGACTTCTTTTCTTCCAGATCGAGCCTGGCCTGGACTTCATTCTTCCTAGAGGTTTGCACTGGCCAAAATTTTCAGGTCGGGGCTCGTCCCGGAACAAAAGCTAAACGTTCGGTCCGTGTCATCCTGTATGATAAGCAGTATTGGCCCGACCGCGACTCGTGCACTTATCTCTAAATTCTTCTCCCCGAGCCCAAGTTGGTCTGGCATCTTACTTATTTGTTATTCGTAAAAAGTATATTTATGTTGTACATTTGTTTACCGAAATCATTAAAAATTTAATTTGATTTGATAAGTTACAGAGATGCATGTTTAAAACTCTATTTTTTTCTTTGTAGAGCTTTAAAATTGTGATTTTCTTTTATCATCAGTTTCTTTCATTCTAAACTGATTTTCTTACTGGATTTTCATTTGAATATATTTGTCTAAGTCATGATTTTTCTGTAGTGTTTATGTACATAATTGCCTAAATAGTCATTAATATTAATGTTTTTCTGTATTCATGAATTTCGAACATAATCTAAAATAAAATAGGAGCATAAGTAAGTGTGCTTTATGAATAATTTTAATTGCAAAATGCAGGCTCTGGCTGGAGTCGATTTTTTAGCTTTTAAACCCGGCCTATAATTTTTTGTGGGGGTTGGATATGGAAATTACAGCCCAGCTAAACCTCTAACTGACATATCGAAGTCAGCTTTAATTTTTTTTTTTTTTTAATGCTTCGTTCAGCCATCATCCCATAACTACTGAATATACCAGGTGTCGTAAAATGGACTGACTGATTTTAAATACAATCCAATAACTTGCAAAAGACAACAAATATTTGACAAAAAATTACTTGAAAGAGGGTTATGTAAGATATCAGGAGCAGGGGTGATTCTATTCCGAATTTTCCGAAAACTCAACCCTTTCGCGGCGCATCCCGCTATTTCCACGGCCAACATAAAAGTGGCAAAATTTGTGCAACCCGCAATTTCCGCAGCAAATATTTTTTATGATCTAATTCTATTTAAAAAAGAAGCTCTTTCACAATGATTTCGAACATATTTGAACTCTAAAATATATGCAGATTTGAAATATGTAATAAAATAAAGGCGCAATTTTTAACATATTTTCATTAAAAAATATATATGTATTATATACGCAGCGAAAGGGTTAAGGCATTCGGTTCCGAAAATTTTAAAAAAATCATCAATCCGAAAATTCGGACATAAAAATAAACGCGCATTTTGACAAATGGTCCCCATAAAAAACCTATTTCGTCAATCGTTCGCAAAAAAAAAATTTTCAATTTCGCCAAATAATCGCGGAAAATACACGAATCTGGTCAAAGGGCAGCGGGAAAAAACTCTTATTTGGTCGAAGTGCCGCAGAAAAAATGCAAATTTCTTCAAATGATCACAGCAAACGCGAATTTCGTCAAAGGATCGCAGAAAAAACGCGACTTTTGTCAAATAACCGTGAAAAAACGCGAATTTCATGAAAGGATCGCGAAAAAATGCAACTTTTGTCAAAGAATCATGAATTACATCAAAGGCTCACGAAAAAAACGCGAATTTCGTCAAATGGTCACGAAAAAAACTCAAATTTCGTCAAAGGATCGCGGAGAAAACGCGAATTTCTTCAAAAAATCGCTTAGAAAACGCGAATAACGGCAATGAATCGCTTAAAAAATGTGAATTTCGTCAAAGGATCGCTGAAAAACGCGATTTTCGTTTAAGGATCGCTGTAAAAAACATAAATTTTGTCAAAAAGTTGTCAAAAAAAATGCGAATTCTATTAAAGGGCTGCAAAATTACAGCAATTTCGTCAAAGGATTGCGGAAGAAACTTAAATTTCGTCAAAGGGTAGTGGAAGAAATGCGAATTTCATCAAACGACTACGGAAAAACGTGAATTTTATCAAAGGGCTGCGAAATGATGCTAATTTCTTCAAAGAACTTCGGAAAAAACGCGAATTTGGTCAAAGAGTCATGGAAGAAATGCGAATTTTATCAAAGAGTCGTGGAAAAAAATGGTCTCTTTAGAAAACAGCACACATGCACACACCTATGTTTATTATTATAGGTATAGTTTTTAATCTGATATAATATACTGACCTAATTTTTGAAGAAAACGGGTGTTAACCCAAACCCAGCTTGAAGGAATCTACACTAAGTCGGAAATCGATCCGAATCGAAAACAGCTAACTGGACCTGCAACAAAAATAATTAGTGCCTGGAGGGAATCCCCCTCCTCCTCTGTGCTGTAACATTTCAGAACATTTGCTTTGAATTTCAGAATTATTTTTTTTTTTCTGAGAATCACTTCTGATCAGGAGTTCTTTTTACTGAGATTTTTAATTTTAGTTTAAAATAGCAATGATAGATGGCGCTGCAAGTGATAGGCGCTAAATTGGCGCCCAATTTAACGACTGTTGTTTGCAGCACCATCTATCGCTGCTATTGTAAAGTAAAATCAAGAATCGCAGTAAAAAATCTCCTGGCATCTGACATAACCCTCCTGCAAGTTTTTACTTTCTTCTATCTTGACAAGAAGAAAGTATTGGTTTCATGAAAATTTTCGAATTCCAGTTTTTGACGGATTTACACGTTTTATGGGTCAGAGATTCCAAAAAACATGTTTTTACAAAATGTCTGTCTGTTTGTCTGTCTGTCTGTATGTGACACAAATTTTGTGGGCGCTCTATCTCAAGAACTAATGCACGGAATTTAATAAAAATTTATATTCAGGTAGTCCCTGATATAGATGATGCTGATTAGTTTTTGGTGTAAATCGCCCTACAGGTGGCGCTGCTATGTAACATTTTGCAGGATTTCCGCAAAAGCTCTATCTCAAGAACTAATGCACGGATTTTTATAAAACTTCAGATACCGTTAATCCTTGATATGAATTGGCGCTGGTAACGTTTTGGTGTAAATCGCCCAACAGATGGCGCTGCTATGCTGCATTTTGCAGCATTTACACGATATTCGTAATAGCTCAATCTCAAGAAATAATGCATGGATTTTCATCAAACTTCAGATTCACTTAGTGCTTGACATGAATTGACGTTTTGCCCCTTGTGGTGTAAATCGCTCAACAGGTGGCGCTGCTATGCTGCATTTTTTGAGATTTTCACAATAGCTCTATCTCAAGAACTAATGCTTGGGTTTTCAACAAACTTCAGATTCAGGTATATCTGGATATGAATTAGTGCTGTTTATGTTTTGGTGTAAATCGCTCAACAGGTGGCGCTGCTATGCAGCATTATTCACGATTTCCACAATAGCTCAATGTCCAGAACTAATGCACGGATTTTCATCAAACTTCAGATTCAGTTAGTCCTTGACATGAATTGATGTTTTGTACCTTTTCGTGTAAATCGCTCAACAGGTGGCGCTGCTGTGCTGCATTTTTTGTGATTTCCACAATAGCTCTAGCTCCAGAACTAATGCACCTATTTTCATCAAACCTCAGATTCCGGTATACCTTAATATGAATTAGTGCTGTTTGTGTTTTGGTGCAAATCGCTCAACAGGTGGCGCTGCTATGCTGCATTTTTCAGAATTTCCCCTACAGCTCTATCTCAATAAGTAATGCACGAATTTTCATCAAACTTCAAATTCAGGTATACTTTGATACGAATTGGTTCTAAATTGATGTATTTTCTTTTACTATTTAAATGATTTAATTGACGTGATTTATATAGAAGAAAGTTTTGTGATGGCCACAACATACTAGTTTTTAATTGCTGTCACCATTTGCAAGTTACTGAACTTTGAAATCAGTCAGTCCATTTTAAGGCAACCGGTATGTTTTTTAACAAGTTTCAAAGCATTCTTTACTGAATTTCAACTTACCTTAGATATAAAGAGACAAGCAGTCTTATACCAAATTAGTATTTTTTACATAATCCTGAAGATTAAAAAGTATTATTAAATAATTGTTTCGGAGTGCCCATTATGGAGCTTTTACTGTATATAGTTTTTATCTTCGAAAATATTTACTTTCTTTTCAAAATTCAGGTCGGCCCGAACACTTCTTGCAAGAGTGAAAACCCAGTCCGAAATTGACCCAAACTCGAAATAATGTATGCAAACCTGCCCCAAACCCAAAGCGCAGCTAAAAAGTAAAAGTCAACACGACTCACAGCAGAAAAGTAGAAGTCAACCTGACCCAAACCCGACCTGCAGCAAAAAAGTAGATATTAACCCGACCCGCAGCAAAAAGTAGAATTCAACCGGACCCAAATGCGACCCACAGCAAAAAACTATAAGTTAATCCAAACAACAGCAAAAAATAGAAGTCAACCGAACCCAAACCCGACCCACAGCTAAAAGTAGAAGTAACAGGACCCGCAACGACAAAATTAGCCCCGACCCGCACATCAGATTGTAGTCTCCAAATTTCTAAAATCGCCTCCCCCCTACCCCTTGAGGACTCTCCAGATCCGCCCTTGGTTTGAGTTCAGTTGTATTTTCATTTTAAAAGTCTTTTTTGGTGAATAAGATAAATTTTATTGAGAAAATAATTACAATATGCTTTTTTAAACTTTAAACATAAAAATTATAATTATTATAAAAAGGAACATAAATGAATGAACTTTACTTTTCTCTTCGATATCAATGGCTCCCCTGATGCTGAACTTGTGATGTCATTCAGTCAAATCTGGCTTATAGTTAGTCATCTTAAGATGAATACAAGCATCTGAATTTTCAGCAGTTGAGCTGCTCCTGTTCTTACTTAAAATAAATTTCATGTGTGAAAATATCTGTTCACAATTATAAGTTTAATCGAATGTGGACAAAATGGAAAATGCAATTTTTTCCGAGAGGATGAAACCATTGTAGGAAGTGATGCCTAACACATTGATATTGTGGAAAAATCATAACCCAAAGTAGGAGACTCTAAACCCCAAATTGTAACAGCAGCTCAAGCCGATGTCTGATTGGATGAAAGGCAAAAGCGTGATGAATGTGCTGAAGGCAGTGATTGGACGCAGTGTTGAATCCAGAGGGTGGCTTAGGGGGAGAGGACATTCCCCCCAGAGCAAAGAGATGCCCCCCCCCCCCCTGAAGATTCGATATTTTGTGGTTTCAATGGTCAAAAAGTGTAATTTCTCCCACCAGAACTCTATAATGTCCCACTTTATTTTCAATGAATCTTAAAATTTGAAAATTACCTGAATTCTCATTGAAAAACATTATGATGCAAAAGAAAATGTCCTATATTTTTTAAACGAATAAACCAAATTTAACGTTTAACCATACCACTAATTCCAAGTACCTTGCCAACATACCTACCTAATTACAGACTAATTGGATGCTTTTTGCAGCAGTTTATCATGAGACAGACATATAAACAAACATACACCAAAAATGCTCTATTTTTTATTTCTTTCTTCTCCACTATTTCTTTCAGTAGGGCATTATTTGAACAAATATTTATAATTATGTATGAGTTTGTAATTACTTGATACTTTGAATCTAGCATCAATTATTTCATTTATGACCACTGGTTTTTGAACAAATAATTGTTTCGATATTGTTAGCTTTTATTATTTCAATATCAAAATAATTCAATTCATTGTATATTTCAGTCTCAACTGTAAGTTTTATGTTTCTATTAAATTAAAGGTTTTCAAAAGGTCTTCTGATTTTGTGTTAAACTGTAATGTAGAAAACAATGTCCTATCAGCATAGCACTACTAATGTTTGTTTTAATTTTTCTGCTTTTCCATTATATGTTACTTTAATATTATCATTTTTAGTTTAACTAAATTTTTAAGATAGGTGATCCCATATACAGTGGAACACCAGTTATATGTTTTGCTCGAGACCGGACAACAAAACATAGAACTCAGTAAAATGCACAATTCAATTAATGGTTTACCTGAACCATTTTTAATCAAACCTTTTATATAGAAAACTGAAGTTTTGTAAGTATTACTGCACCCAATCCATGGCATAAATTCGCAGAAATGTAACAGAGTAAAGAACAAAAGTACACATGAAGTTATTTTATTATAAAAGCTCTATTGAAAATATTTTTTTACACATATAGAGTACTCAAAAGAAATAACTGGAATCACTTTGGCATGTAAATATTTTATCAAAAGACATTTCAGCAGTTTCCTAAATTTATTGAGATAATCACTAATCCTGGATTGCTTCTTTTATCCCGAACTATCACTGAACAGTACACTTTGCATTTCTGTTAATAATGCAGCCCCTTTATAGTTATTGCTTGTACTCCTGACAAACCGCTTCACTATGTCAAAAGTCCTCAGAGCAGCTCCGAATTTTGGCATCGATTTAATTGTTCTGAGTGGAATCATTATAATCAGACATGTTGTCAGTTGGCTAGGAGGCAAAGCGTAGCAAAAATTCTGAAATTATTTTCTGCAAAACATAAAAGTGAGACAAAATTTCATCCAGAAACTCAAAAAAGGAACGTATAACTGAGGGAAAAGCATAACTCAAAAACTTATAACTCAGCTAATTTTCAATGGCAAATGACTGGGACTGCTAAGTTGAAACGTATAACCGAGGGAAACGTACAATTCAGGTAACGTATAAGTGGAGTTCCACTGTATACTTATTTTTATTTTTTTTTTTTTTTTGTATTTTTGTTACAGAACCTAAAGTTATTTTTATTTATGAGCTAATTAAAGTTTCATCCTTTTTGTTTTGTTTCTCCATATATTTCTTTTATCCATCAATTCATAATACTTGAATTTCATTGATATTTATAGAGAAAGTAAAAATAATTAACCCTTTAAAGGGATGTGATATATTATTTTATACCACTTAATTTTAGATATGATTTGTACCAGAATTTTTGAACTGCATTTTACATGTAACATCTTGGCAAAAAAAAAAAGCTTTAAAATTGCAGTTTCTTATTTTAAATGAAATTTTTTGAAAATTCTGATGTGAATTCAACATTGCATAAACATAATTCCTTGTCTCTGCAATTGTTAATTCATATATTGATTTTAACAAACTTTCAAATAGTAACAAAATTCCTTCATATAGTTCTTATTTTGTTCCTTCTTGATTTACATAATTTTTTTCATTTTATAAGGATGTTTATTATCTTTTCGCCACCCAAAAGGTTTGGAGTATTGGGAGCAAATTTATTAATAGCTTATTTCACTCTCCATTTTTTGTCAGATAGTGGTCTTTCTTAATTATCTTTACATTTTGATTCTTTTTTACTGTTTCTAAATACATGTTCTTTATAGATTCTTCTGTCATTTTCATGTAATTTTCTTTATCCATTAGTTTTATTTTCTTTTTTTAATCCATGTGCTGAAAAGATTATCATTGCTTTTAAGTTTGAAAAGGGTCTGTTTTTGATGTTTCTGTCTTTATTTTTTATTAATAGATAATTTTTAGTACTAGGTAATAGATTATATGTAATTTTATTGACATAAAAAAATAATTTTTTTTAATTATTACACTTTTTATTTGTTATTTATACTTTTTTTTTACTTTTTTTCAGTTTTTAAAATATTTCATTGTTGCTGTTTCACAGCCAGTTGGCATATTTTAGTAAGTGTGGTATGGCATATAATTAACTCCACTGTTGTTATTTGTTATATCTTATACAGTTGTAGCCATAAAGAATATTTTGATGATTTATCACCAGGGATGTAGTGGAGGGTCTACGGGGGTAAACGCAGTATCCCTTCTGGATTTTTTTAAGGAACACCGTATACCCCCTGTTTCTCAAGAAAGCTATAGTATATACACTCTAGGGTATACGCTCTGCCTCGAGCGTATACCCTCTGCTTAGAGCGTATACTCTCTGTTTATTTTATGACTACACCACTGTTTATCACCTATGACTGGCTAACAAAAAATACTTATAAATTAATTTATAATTAAGGTCTAGGAATATTAAAATTTTGTTTTGTCATCGGAAACATACCATGTACGTAATTTTTATAATTCTACCATATCATTAAGTGAGTGAAAACTAGATTACAAAATTCCATGCATGACCCAAATTAACGTAAAGAATGTACTTAAAGCATTGGCTAGTCTAATGAAAATAAAGTATAAAGTGAATCTCTGATGTATTTGTTTTTATTAAAACAAACTTGACTAATCCAAAATTAATTCTAAATTAAAAACTGCAAAAAAATGTGATATCACAACAGAAGACGTGATATTGTTCAAATATGGCAATCGATAACAGATTGTCATAAAATGGAGACTTTTACGATTGTAGGTATGAGAACCTTTCAAAAAAATTAAATGATACAGCATGCCAAGCCTCTTTAGACTTGGAAGGGAGTGGAGATCAAGGCTATAGTCAAACAGGGAATCACCAGGATTTGATCCCCCTCCAAAATATGTGCCAAAATGATTATAAATATGACATTAACTGTCAGTCAAGACTGTTAAGGTCCCACGCTAGTCGTGGGAAAAAACAAAAATGCTAATGTTAAGTCTATGGGAAAGTTATTTTCAAATATCTCATTTGCATATTAATATTTAAAATGATTTTTTTTTTGCATAGGATAGCTGAGGACGATCTATAACAGGCCTAGTTTTTACTTTTTTTCGAGTTTAGTTCTAGTTTTTTTTTTATATTAGGATAGTTTTAATTTCAGAACCGGTTTCGAAAGTGAAAGTAGTTTTAAAAAAAATCTGAAACCAAAATCGAAAAAGTAAAAACTAGCCCAATTATAGATCATCTTCAGCTATCCTATGCAAGAAAATTGCTCAAAAATATTAAAATCTAAGCAAGAAATTTGAAACTAATGCCCTCATAAGATTAGCGTTCTCGTTTCTTTGCATGACTAGTGTGTAGTCTTAAGATTTGAAAATCAACTACAGTCACGATTTAGAACTCAAAATTCTATGCTAGCATACCTTTATTGTTTAATATGTCAAAAAATAAATGCAGTTTTTCAGAAATCTTTAAAAATCCTTCGAATTTTCTGGAATGGAACACTGTAAATGTAGAATGTTGTAATAAAATGAGTATAAAAGGCTGATACAGATCGTCAGATTTGTTTAGCCCAAGTTCTTCTAAAAAGCAATGAAAGTCATTTTAAATACCCACAAACTTAACTTTTCTGACGTATTGCTAGTGGAAAGATATTTTTGGCAATAAAATATTGGAAAATGTACGGCAGAAAATTTCAAAAATTAATTTGGTTGACACTAACCGACACTTGTGTCACCGAAAAAGCATCAAAATGAGATTAATTAAATTTGTAGTGTAAGAGACTTAAATTTTCTTTTGTAATTATTTTAAATTGAATTATATGAACACACAATAAAGCTTAATAAGACTCGTAACACTTGCCTCTATTCAGTTATAAAAAACAAATCTAAAAAAAAGCAAAGAATAAAATTCTGGGCCCCAAATCTACCTCCAAAACATTTTTCTGGCTACAGCCTTGGTGAAGATATTAAGCATTTATTGCAGGGTATCTATTGTGCAGGTAAATCGATAATCAGATTTATAGTTGTCATATTGTTACAAGTTAGGTGAAATATTTTGTTGTGGTCTGAGTATAATGTTATTTTAAAACAGTGAATAAAAGGCAATATTACCTAAGCCTTGCTTATTATATAGTATATCAAATATAAATTTAAAATAATAACTTGTTTTTATTCATTAATTTTGTATTGCTCTTTAACTTTGAAAAGTACATGGTGATTTTGTTTATGTTATTTGTGGCGCAATTCAGTATTGCCTGTGCTTGTCTTGCTTTCAACAAAGATCAACAGCATAAATTAGCCTATGAAGGCTGGCATTCAGCGTCAATGTCACTTCGCAATGAAACCCAAATATACTTCGACTGCTGTGGTTTTGAAAATGCATCTTTACCTTCTGGAGATCCAATGGAACAGCCTTCTTGTTCATATGTAAGCTACATTACATTATTTACATATATTATATATTTCTGCATAACTTTGATGTTTCTTTTTTAATTATGAGTGCAGGCAAATCCAAGAAAAGGCAATATGTTTTTGAGGATGTTTTGTATTAAGTTAATACCTTGTTGCAATAAATAAAAACACTTTTCTTACTTTTAATCACAATTTTTCTAGTGTTTATTTATTTTAAGAAGTTACCTGGAGAAAATAAATGTTATTTTTTTCATTTTAAGATCATCAAAAGTAAAGGGAATTTATTTAGAATTTTAAAATCCAGTTTGGGTGTCATCTGTCATTATTTCCTCCTCTTCTGCCATCATTTGCATATCTGTTGATTGTTTGATATCTTCTACATTTCATTAATATTTTTCCAATTAAGTACTACAACTTTTGTTCTGTTCTTCCGTACAAAACAAGTAGTGGACACAGGGCTTAATTTGCACCGGAACCCACTGGAGCTCAGCTCTGGTACTTCTTTGTTTTTAGTAAATATTTAAGTATTGGTCGGAATTCAGCTCCGGAGCCCAGTGTAATAGCACTTCTGAAAAACCGAAGCCTAAATTTCCCTTTCCTTTCCTTCCCATCTCCAAGCTTTTGCATTCTTTTTTGTCAAAACACTTATATGTGACATGTGCCGCACGTGTAGGAGGTGGAGATAAAACTGACTCAATTTTTATATCAGTTTTTGGGCTTGGACTGACTCAAGCTCAATCTGTTTTACATTCAAAATTTTATTTATTCATGTATAGAAAAAAACTTTCCCTCCTTCAAAATTACGTATTATATTCTATTGAACGTTCTGCTCTGTGCATTTACGAAGCCACTTTCATTTGTAAGTATATATAATTGCCATGTATTGTTATTCTGATAGAAAGCAATCAAGCAGTGTTTCCTCTTTTCTATAAAAGCATCGAATCTTTCCAGTAACGGTGTCAAATTTTAAATTTAATCTGATTTTCAGGGACTCACCACAAAAGATTGTTATATGGAAGGAATCGATTACAGTTTAAGATATGCACCTTTTATGAGAAATTGAAAAACATCGTTCCATTCTTCAGCATATAATTATTGATTTCTGTAAATTTCATTCACTTTTTCATAAAAATAAATATCTGCAAAGTATTCCTATTTTGTGTTAACACTATTTCCGATTCACAATCCTTACCATATTTAATCACAGAATTCTGCAATTAATTAACATTAAAATTAGGCAACGATTACTATTCGGAAGGAGTGATAACTAAAAAGTGGAATAGTTAACAGTTAAGTATATGCTGATATATTTAAAATTTTTATTTTGCTAAAGAAAAAAAAGTGCTTTACATTTTGCAAATAATGTACAAAATATAAATATGCAGATTGAAGGGGTGATTGGGGGGGGGGGGGGGGGGTATGGATGTTAGTAGCGATTCTACAGAATATTAGGACTCCAGTACTTTTTTTTGTTAGAAATTAAGCCCTGAGTGGACATTAAAAATATTTTTTAAATAAATAAGAAAATAGTATTTTCATTTTAAAAAGTACATTTATTGGAACAGATTGTTATATATTCCCGCGGTCGCCATCTTGGGTTTTTTCTTGGCGTGAAAACCCCTTTTGCGTCAAGTAGTAAATGTCGCCAAGCAGCGATTTATGCACATGTTAGGCTTCATGGGGTTGCCAGAACACATCACTCGTCGGGGTTGCCTTATCGATAAATGTCAACAAAAAGACTCCAAGATGGCGGCCACGGGAATATATAACATCTAAGCCCATTTATTTTAGTGATTTTAGTTAGTTTCAGTAATAAGTTAAACTTGACAAACTAAGCAAGTATGTATTCTAAATAATAAATTTGTCTAAAATGGCCAGAAATATTTTTAGAAAAAAAGAAAAGTTTTATATTTCCATTATAAATTAATCAGCTTGACAAGAAAACAATATATTAACATAGCTGTAGATGGATAAATATATATAGATAAAAAATTTGCATTGTGTATTAAAAAGAAAAATAACAGATTAAAAATTTAATAGATTTATCTACTTAATAATCCTACATAAGCTTATAATTTTTGTTATACTGCAAGTCTTTTAAATTTTATTATTATTTCTTACGAAGTTGATTTTCTATTATTTTAGACTACCATTTAACATTCACATATTTTACAATTTTTTTTTTCCTTTTTTTACGTTCAAACATTTTAGCACTTGTTACAAAAATGTATTTTCCATATGTGTACTGTAAAATGTTCTTATAATTTTTTTTGCTTTACTAAGCACATATTTTTATCTGTGCTAATATCAAATGACTGCTTTCATTCACATAGAATTTGCTTGGAGGACTCAGATAGACTTTGAATCGTGTCACTCTTCCTACAGCAAAGCTGTCGGTCTGCCTTAAATATAAAATTTGTAGTGAAAATGCTATTTTTTAGGTATTACGGGTATCAACAAATTTTTATCAACAGGTATCAACAAATTATTTTTTATTTCAACATATTTAGGTATCAACAAATCACAACTAATGTACTATAAGACACATCATCAGCCAGTTTTAATGCTACCTGCCACAGCTGTTTTATAAGGGCATTCTATGAAATTAAGTATTTTCAATGCCTTTGTTTGGATTAAAATTCTTCATGCAAATGGGAAACATTTTGCTATTTCATTTATTTGAAGTGTCTGCAGCAATAGGAAATAACAGCTACTTTTAGGACTATTCCAAAATTCTAAAAATTTGCTTATACTCATAGGAGCAAGAACATTCTTCCCAATTGATTCCGATTTTGACTTTCCTCAAGTTTGTTTGCTTGATATTTGTTCAGTCATTTTTATGCTTTGCATTATTGGCAATATCTTTTGTCGTCTGCGTTTGTTTATACGAGTTTATAGAATGTTTTTTTGTGAGAGAGGTAGCCATGAGCGGCTCTTGTGATATTATTTAATAAAAAACAGTGCACTGCAGTTTTGTTATTTTGTGTATTTGTGAGTATTTAATATGAGTTAACAATATTGAAAATTCACTAAATAATCTTGATGTAAATTCATCTGATATTTCATATTTTTAATTTTAAAAAAATGACAAATTTAATGATATTGTTACTAAACTAAAGTAGTATGTGATATAACACGATTAAAAAAAAAAAAAAAAAAACTACATTTTGATTTTGTAATTCTGATCATGACTTGTAAGAAATAGCAATTACTTTGTCACTAAAAAAAGTGTTTAATTTCTCATTTTCCCGTTACATAATTTTTTATTTTCACTCATTGTTATTAAACTCTTTTTTAAATTTTGCTCCAGGTTCCATACTGCCGTGAACATGAAGAAGAATGCACAGACAGTAAGCAGACATGCTGGAAAAAACTGCAGGCAGTTATTGACGATGCATTAAAAATCAGTGGTGGCATTGGCTTATTTTTCAGCTTTTCTGAGGTAAAATTTCGAAATATTTTATTGTATATATTTATTACTTTTCTTTATGTTGATTTCTAGTATTAATATTCTGTCATTTAATGTGTAAACATAAACTGCACAATGTTTACTAATAGCCATTTTTAGCTGAAACACTTCTCCAATTGATATCGTAGCTTAATATTCCATAATTGTGTATACTATGAAGGTTTATAGCGAAACATAACCAACGGTGGCAACAATGTGATTTAAAATCAATGTGGATACTATTAAAGAGTTACTACAAATAAATATTGCTGATTGTATTAAATCATACTCACTAAAAAAACCCCATTTGGCAGTTAACCTAATTGATTAAGATTAACCTCATTGTATGATAAATTTTATGTATATTCCTATTATGGTTCCATCTCACCAGTGGCTGAGAGGTTCTGCTCTCAAAGCTGGTAGGCAGGAGGTGCTGGATTCGAACCTAACCACGCCTGTTGGCCTAATCGTTCAGAGTTTTCCATTGTTTTCTTTGAAACTTGCATAAATGCTGGTTAGGATCCCTTAGAAAGATGCCCCCCCTCAGGCCTATATCCCTTGTGTAGATAATCGTCTGTCATAAACAACATCAACACACACCTATTATGGCTCCTCCAGTGTTGAAACTAACAGTAATTTATCAATTATTATGACAAGAGCAAATATAGCCAAAGTTTTATGTTTTACTAGACATTTTTACCTTCATATTATAAAAAAATTCAGAATTTATTTTTTGTTATGTGAATATAAAAAGATTAATGTAAAAAGATTTTTATTTATCTATTTTTCAGAAAGTGTAAAAAGTAAATTTTTTTTCCTACAAATTTTAAAGTGGTCTCTTATTTTTATACTTTTTGCTTCAGATTCTTTATATGCAAAATTGCCACATTGCAAATTGAAGTCTTCTAAACATGATACGATGTTCAATAGAAAAAAAAATTGAACCATTTTCATAAAATTTGGTAAAATGAAAGCCTTAGCATTTGAAAGTAACAAAAGTTAAAAGAAAACACTTGCATACTAAAACTGCAATAAATATTTCATTCAATATGGCAAGAGTATGATTTTAAATTTAATCTAAAAATTTAAATAATCTAAAAATCAATATTTTGTCAAGTTTCGAAATACATTGGATACTGAACCAGTAGTTTATGAATAACTATTCATTTCCCAGTATGTACAGTCTAGCCTTGTTAAATCAAACTTCAATATAAAAAAAAAATTTAGATATCTAAAAAAAAAAAAAAAAAAAAAAAAAAAAAAAAAAAATCAGCTCGGCCTTCAGGCGCAGTTAGATTTCAAAGTTAAGTGCTAATTTCAACAACAAAAACTAAATCATAATTAGAGATAAACCCACTTTAACAATTTTATTTCACCGCTTTTAACAAGTTTTTATTTCATTTCATTCATTGGTTTTATCAGAATCATGTTTAAGGCGATTCAAAAAAATACTTTTCCATGCTCAACAACTCTAAATTTTTTGGCACATTTTCAGATTCATTTTTAAAAGAAAAAATATGAAACTTGCTGACATGATTTTTTGAAGAGATTTATAAGCGACCTGTGTTTTTATTTTTTCTTCAATTAATTAAAACTTGATGTATAAACAATTATTTTCTCAGTAGGACAATATTTTTTATTTCCAACACAATAGCTTCAGGAAATTCGGTTCAAAATGCCCAGTTTGACATCATTTTTTGAAATATATTCTGCCTCTATCAAAAAGTCGATCATTATGGTACATTATATAGTTTCTGAATAAGAGAATCTACCAATTGAATGTGTTTGAGAGCAAAATGAATTTAAAAATGAGTCAGAAAATAAGCAGTTTGGATTTGAATAAGCACTTAATACGATGATTTTTTTCTTCAACCGCTATGTATTTTTAATTTGTTTTTGCTGTAAGAATTGGTCCTACCAAAAACTTGTCAACATAAATGTTGTAGATAATATTAAGACGATATATGATAAATTCACGGGGATTTTATATCTTGTGAATCGACGAAGTTATGAATTTTTTTCTTCTTCAACACCCCCTTTTTGTTTTTATTTATTTATTTTTTTTTTGCGGTACGAATTGGTCCTATAAAAAACTTGTCAATATAAAAGTTGTAGATAATATTAAGGAGGTTTATAATAAAATTAATTGGATTTGATATCTTGAGAATTGATGAAGTTGATTTTTTTCTCTCAAAAACCCTATTTTTTGCACCCCTTGAGCCCATTTTTAATTTTATCAAAAATCTGTGATACATAAATTTTTGGCCCTATTTTTAGAAGTAATAAAAACTTTAAACTGATTTGATATGTACAAAAATTAAGAAGTTATGGGGTTTTTTTTGTTGTTGTTTTGTTTTCACAAAACTCCTCCCTATTTCCATCCCCTTGGTCTGATTTTGCCCATTAACGAACTTTATAATAGTAATAATAAAGTACAGAACTGTTTATCTAGAGTGGTTGGGGGTCAGATCTATTCCGGATAACTGGTTTTTCTGGATAACTGGTTGTGCATTAAAGCTACATTCATTTGATAAGTTTTGTGGAATATATGTGGTTGTGGCATTATTTCTGATTTCAAATTAATTATTAGATTACTCAGATTAAGAATCGGATCCAAACAAAATAAAAGATTAATGAAAGTTTGAAAGAAGGTAATTTATAGGAACCTCTTGGAAACAAAAATTCTTCTGTTTCTTCTGCATAAAAATCAAAATGTTTAATATGTAACTAAATATGTTTCCATTTCAAATCCTAGATGCTGATGTCAAGTTATACCATGCATTTTGCAATGTTTCAAGCAATGCACATGCCAAACTGGCAGTGTATGGCACTTTTTTCTGAAAATTCTGAAATTTGTCTATAATAAATATCATTCTGGATAACTGATTTTCTGGTTAACTAGTTTCCGAATAAATGGTTCCATACTGTATATGTTTTAGCCAAATTTATTTCTTCATAATTCTTGATATCTCAAGATATTTCCTGTAACCAGAAAGTTATTCTTTTGTTATCAGTTTTTAATTATTTTTTTTTTTTTTTAGATCTTATTGTTACATGCTTTTCATAGATAATTTGATATTTCTTTGTTATAGGGGGCTTTGGCATAACTCACTTTTAAAAAAGTGTATTTTTTTTTTTTTTTTTTTTTTTTTTTTTTTTTTTTTGCACTAAATATTGTAAAAAAGTCTCAAAAGTGAAATGGTGACTGATGAAAAAATTTCTAATTTTATATAGCTTGTTTTATTATATGGCTTATTTATATATAAATTAAACAAATCGCTTCTTAATATATGAAGTAAATTGTATAAATATAAAACTAATTTTTGCATGTTTGATACATCAACAGTTATAAATACATAACAATCTGATGATGTTTTTAAAATGTAAATGAAGGTTGCCAGAAAATATTTTCATATTCAGTCAAATAAGTGCTTTATGGATGTTGAAAGGTATAAAAATAAATGGTCATTGGCTCAATCTCACCAAGAAGCTTAACTGATCTCCTTGATACTCATTAGTAAAATACGCAAAAAAAATTCTCTTTTGAGAGAAAATTAGCCCATTTGTGCCTGGATTTCCCGCCTTTTATTAATACTTTGTGTCATTATAACTACTGTATGTACAATAAAATTATTTTACATTATACTAATCTGATTATCGTATCTGCAAGTTATGTAAAATAATCTCAAAAAGAGAAAAAGAAATCTATCTAGAAATCGATTAATTTATTTCCAAAAAATCTGAACATCTCAGTTTTAGAACACTAGGCATAAATGGGTTAATTATATGTGTTTTTGGAGGATGTGGAAGGGGGTCATTTTATACTCCTGTGTGTCTGTTACTGTTATCCTTATTCTAAATTAAAATGATCTTGTGAATGTCAATGGAATAATTTTTTTTCAGCAATTGAAAAATGAATAAGTAACTAAATAGAATAATGAAAGCTCAGTGGGATAAGAGAGTAAATTATTGGGTGGGCTCTGGCCCTGCATGGTCATATAAGTTGCTGCCACTGACCTTAAATGGAGGGGGTTCAGGATGATCTGAGCATTATGGAGTGTAATAAGATTAATATTTCTTAATTATTAAATATCTGTATTGTTGTTTATGTTAATATATCTAAAAATTGTCTTGCACATGAGGTTTGAAAGAAATTCTTATTTCAATCCGTTTCATATTTTTATTCTCAGTCTTCGTTTTAAGGAAGTTTTGAAAGTGATCAACATTTTGACAACAGGAGTTTTGAAAAACTTTCTGCTTAGTGATCTATTTCAAATGTCGTGTTTTTGGTATGATTTAAAAAAAAATCCCCAAACCCTAAGCTGTAGACCACAGGCTCGTCTATTTTAAAATCTTGTCAATTGGACTCAACAAAAACTGACCAAACTTATGCTGCTTTTCATATATCCAAGTGTAAAAACCTGCTACTTTTCATACTAGTATTAGAATGGTTGTAATTGATCACAAGGTCACATGAAAAAGAGTAAGATAGATATAGACACCAGAATAAATAAAATAATGAGGGGCTATTGTATTAATCAAATTATTTTGTTAGTTTGTTAAGGAAATTGAAATTATATGAGGTATTTAAAGTCATAGTGGTCAAAGTGGTAAGTCATACTTTTTTTAAAATTTCAAAAACAAAGGATTTGTAACTTATTCCAATATGGTGGAATATCTTCTGGTGTAGTTTTGTGAAATTATGACTTATATTGTTCTTCCTGATGTGTATAGACACCTTCCATGCATTTTGCATCGTTTTTCAAAAATTGCGACTTTAACAGGCTCACATATCATTGTGTTTTAAAAGTGTTATACAGAGGCTGTTCACACATTTTTTAGACAATGTATATTGTATTCACAAAACTAAATTACATAAAATTCTTGTGTTTTAAATGTTCTATTTGACAAGCCCTTATTCTGAACTATCTTTTGACACTGCAATTTCCAGGATAATAATGGCTTTTGAAGTGTCAGAAGAAGTATTCTATCCTATTCCTCCTGAACAGCTTTCTAGAGTCCTGTACGGGTTGTGGGACGACGTTTGAATAATTCAGATTTAAAAGTCTGAAAGCACAAAAATCCATAGGTGATACATTGGGAGATTTAGTAGGGATATCAGTGAAGGGTATGGCCTTGACACCTTTTTTATTCCATTTCTTTCAGGAAATTTACAGTGGATTTTGATGTGTTACTGCTAACTTTGTCGTGATAGAGTTTCACAGATTGATGGCACTGTGGGTAAAGCGATGGTATTTCATTCAGAAAAATTGGCAATAAAATATGTTCCTGATAGTATTTGGAGTTAATCTTGACATTTTTTTCCACTCTCTTTATTTTTAACTTGTCATTATATGAAAAACCAGCAACAATCATGAACCCCTTAGAAAAACTTTCTTTCGATTCTTTGAACCATGTACTTAATTTTTTTTTTCTCCCTCTTTTATGATATGGCTCTTTTTTTGCTGCAATCATTTAAATACACCCATGATTCATCTATTGTGACAATTGTTTTCCATCTTTGTTCATTATCATCGTTTTTGGATAATGGAATATGAATATTTCTCTTGGGAAAGAGCGTAAATATAGCCTTCGAACTACTGCTTCGTTAAAAATACCATTTTGAATAAAAACAAAAATCTCAAGCCGCAGACGATAATTTTGACTTTTAAAAACATAGTACAATTGGAATTATTTCTTTTGCAGCAAAAGATTTTTTATTACCGCTAACCAAAATCATCTAAAAAATGTGCGAACAGCCTCTGTAGAATTGTGTGTACTTGCTTCTTCTTCTTTTTTTTTTTTTTCTTTTACTGTGTATGCTTCTTGGTGCTTCCTAAACTCAGTGTTGTCTAAGCTAATTGTTTGTTTTTTAAATTGTGTATGTGTGCTTGCATATATGTCATATTCTTTTTTGTTTGTTTGATTGTAAGGTTCAGATATTTGTTGTTCTTATTCATTTGAAAATTTAAAAAGAGTTATATGAAGAACAGTAAAATAAATCTTAAATTAATCGATCATTTACAGATGAAGCTCTAAAAGATCATTTCGAAGAAATTGTATGTTTATTAAAGAATTTGTTGTATAACTTTTAATTGGAAAAATGATGTATACATTTTTGTAGTATTGGAATTTTGAAAAAGAGTAAAATTTAAGGTCGCTCTAACTCTCTAAAACTTCCTTCTAATTTTATTCTTTTAGGAATGATAGAGAAGGCTTATTTGTCTGTGAGCTCCAAATTTTTCTAGTGTTAATTATGTGCCTGTATATTTAGCTTTTAGAGTATGAATGTTTCAAAAAGATCTGGTAAATAAGATAAATGTGCTGCATTTTTTTTTAATAAACAAAAATTAGCTCTAGAATCTTTTTTTTTTTTTTTAACATTGTAAGAGTTTTTATTGAGAACCCAATTTTTTTTCTTAAAAAAGAAATGGTCACAAATATTTTTGCAGGTCATCTGAAAGAAAATCATTGATTTATTGTATGACTGGTAACTGTCTATTTAAACTCCCTCTGTTATTGTCTAACCTTTATTTCAGTTTCTTGGTGTATGGTTGACTGTACGCTATCGTAACCAGAGAGATCCTCGCTCTAACCCTCATGCATTTTTGTGAAACTAACCTTCTGTGAATTTAAAGGTATGAAACTGACTAACCCTTCTGTAACATTCTTAACTAACTACTTATGTTGTCTTTTGCATTTCTGACTGCTTAATATTTCATCATTTGAACTTTTAATATATTCATCCAAGGTTCCCTCAGTCCTTAAGAATTTACACTTACAGAACGACTTTCACAAGCTAATATTAAACCAATGGAAGCATTCTCTAAAAACTTTTCTGTTTTAAGTTTCAGTATCTTTAAATATTATTTTTGTATAGGATATCTGAGGTCAAAAGTTAAGGGGATAGTTTTGTACTTTTCAATTTTTGTTTAATTTCATTTTGCTGACACTTTTAATTTCGAAACCAATGAGGATTAAGATATTCTTTCCTTTATAGTCTTGCAAAACCCATACCAATATATTTTTTTATGACTGAAATAAGTCTTTGACATCAGATATCCTATGTGAAACTAAATAAATAAATAAATACAGTTAGCTGAAATTAAAACAAGAAATTTGTAGAGTATGTAGTGTGTTCCATGTATTTATCATTAGCTTGCTAATGTACAATTTGAAATCTTATGAACTCATTGTTCTTATCCTTCATTCTTAAAGGTAATCTTTCTTTCTTAAAGCATAATTTTACACAAACAGTGATTGTAAAATTGATGCATTGTTTTAATTTGTAATAAAAAGCTACTAATAAATCCTAAATATAATGCAATGTTTCTTTTTATGTTTTCTAATGTACAATTTTCATAATAGTAATATTCAAAACACCTCATTTGAAGAATTGTAAAGATTGTAAGTTATTAAAGTGAGCAATTCCTATTGAAGTAATGAGAGAAATGTTTTAGAGGTACTTCAGAAAAAGAGCTTTTAAACAATTTCATCTGTATTTAGAAAATCTTCCTTTTGAATAGTATAGTATTTATTTCCCACTCCAGCACGGTCTAGTATACACTACACCACTATATTGGAATTTTAAAAAATATATCTGGTAATGTCAAGGAATTTATTTATCTTATATGAGTAGCAACCCTGGTTAATGATAACTGACAGCACCAGTGCAAATCTTGCACTACTTTTTTTTCAACTCTGTATCTTACACATATATTTTTTATAAGAAAATCATTAAATTTTAATTTTTTGCATTTATTATCCTTTTTATACATAACTCATTTTGAAACCAGACTCAGCTGGGTAGCCTAAAACATTCTTGAAAATGCTCAGTTGAGCGACGTAGGTCTGGTTAACAAGGCATGATGGTAAAAAGCCACACAAAAAAGCTGCTGAGTATATAAAAGTGGTAATTAACATTATTTCTGGCAGAGGGCAGGCTTGTCTCAATAGGAGGAAACTTTAATTTTATTGGAAGTTGAGCTGTTGAATGACTTGTGGTCAAGACCCGTACAATTCCCGGGCTTGCTGACATACCCAACCCTAACCACAAATGCCTACAAAAGTCCCTTAGACAGCAATTATCTTAAAGATCGTCCGAAAATAAAATCATAAAGTAATAGGTGTAGTGTTTGGAAAAGAAAGTTACCAGGGGCAAAAAGCTTTAAGCATCAGAATTAAAGTTAAATTTTAAAATTTAAAGTCTCAACTAATATTTTTTAAGTTTTAAAAAGGAGTTTGTCTTTATCCTTTCATACATGCTGTGTAAAAAGTACCTGGAATTTATCTTTTAAAAGACACTCATAAAAGATATCACAATAGTTTTTTTTTTTTTTTCTGTAAGTTTGTACTACTGTATAAATGGGAGCAGGACATTTCGGTCCTGGTCTTTTGGTCCCTTGCACAGCACACGGAAATTTTGTTTGCACGAACAAAGTGGCATAATTTTACAGGGGACATTGCCAAGTTTTTTAATCAAAACTCCCTAAATTTAAGTACAGCGCAAATATGAAGACATGATAACCACAAACACTTATAACTCAGATCCAAATTATCGCAGTCCAGTTTTCACAGGCACACAAATTTCATATGGTAAACATAATTCTTTTAAAGTAGGGAGGACTCTGTCAATTTTTTTTAGAAAAATCCCAATATTTTATTGTATTACAAAGTCCTGTCCTGATAACTTAAAATTCTTCTAACTCAAGCTGTAATTATCCAAGAAAACTCATATTTTGTATAGCAAACGCAATCTTTATATAGAAGGGACACTGTAGTTTTTTTTTAACAGAAACTCACCAAATTTTAGTATCAAGCGAATATAAAGGCCAGATAACCGTAAATACTTATAACTCTGATCCAAATTATCGCATCCCATATAAATTTCGTCTGGTAAACATAATCTTTTTTTGGTGGGAGGGGGGGGGGGGGGGGGATGTGGATTTTTTATGGAAACTCCCCTTGTTTTCGTGTATTATAAATATAAGGTCCTGACAACTTAAAAGACATAAATGGAGCTGTAATTATTGTAAAACACTAATATTTTGTATGGCAAACATAATCTTCATAAAGGGGGACTTTGTCAGGTTTTCTAACTGATATCCCTAAATTTTAGTACTACGCGAATATAAGCAGGGGTTATTGTAGGTTCATGAAAAAATACCTGAAATTTTAGCGAGAATAGTGATGACTCTAACTTTATTTTTGATAAAATGGCAGTCATTTGAGAAAAAAAGGAGGGGAGAGGGGATTAATAAAAAAGACACTGTTAAAAAAACGTATTTTGCACCGTTGTATTTAGAGTACCCTTTTATCTATAGTACTCATCCACAAATACATGCTGGTTTGATCCTTTCTTTAAATGATAAATGTTTAATCTCAAACCTTCCCTTTTTTAAGGTTTGTGATATTGGTGGTGCTTACCCACAATGAAATCTAATTTTTTTTTTTTTTTTTTTTTTTTTTTTTTTTTTTTTTTTCGTGTTATTAAAAAAATTTACATGAGAATGCATGGGAGCCGAGATAATTGGTTAACAGACAATTTTGTCCTAAAAACTATATGAATAAATCAGATTTCATACTCAATGTTGGAAATAAAAATGTAGAAGTTTTACTGAAGAAAAATGACATATTTTAGGAATATTTTCAAAATTATTCGTAAAACAGTCAATCAGTATACAGTAAAACCTTTAAATAATGGACACCTCAGGAGCGAGGAAACTGTCTGCTACTCGGAGGTGTCCGTTATTGGGAAAACCTCAGAGATTCAAAAATTGCTAAGAAATGCTTAATGTTTCATTTATTGACTTTTATATGTCCTAAAACCTCTATTATATGATTAATCTGAAATTAAAATTATTTTTTTAGGTAATAAAACTGAAATTAAATTGTGCATACTTTTATCCACTGTTTATTACATTCTTACGAAAAAAATCTGTTGCAAATTTTGATTTTGCTTGCAATTGCATATAATACATGTAATTTGTTTTTCAATGTGAAGTTTTAACCTGGCAGTAGTTTTAATCCTTCTGAATCATCTTTTTTTTTTTACAAAAAAATTGTGCAACTGTTCATTGTATTTTGCCACTTTTTAGAAATTCTCGATATTGCAGGAAGCATCTCCAGTTTCAGTTCTATTTCATCTTCACTAATAGAGTCAGCTTTTGTCGAAAATTCGGAAGAAATATAATTGCATATATCAACTGATTCTTCTTCAAGTAACTCATCAACAATATTAATGAAATTTTCGTCAGTTTCACTCCTGATACATTTCATTAATTCACTTATTTTGCTTAATTCTTCATTTGCGTCAGAAATGTGTATTTCATTTTCTTTTAATATAAAGCCTGCTTTTCTGAAACATATTGTTATACACTTTCCGATTTTATGTTTTTAACAGCTGAGGAAATCCGAATTATAGCATCGAGAGCATTAACTAATTTTAGGCAGTTCTAAAGTGTATTCATAGAAGCTAACTTTGATAGAATGTGGCGTGATGAAAGCTTTCTGTATCACGCTTTAAAAATATCTATTACACCTTGATCAAATGGCTGTCATACTGAAGTTGTGTTTGGGGGAAAAAACACAATTTCAACATTGTCGAATTTCAAATGTTTTGGATGAGAATTACATTGTCCAAAAACAAGAGAACTTTTGTTTGTTGTTTTTTCATCCTATTATCAAAGGAAGTTAACCATTAGGTCATTAAAGGACTGGTCATCCACGTTTTCTTGTTCGCTCTCAATATAATACCAAATTTATTAAATTGAATGTTCTTTGGTAAACACCTCGATTTCCAATAATAAGAGAGATTTCAAATTCCACTAACACTTGCAACATAATAAAATAGTAAGTCACTCTTGTTATAAAATACGATGTATGAAATAATATATTGTGGATGAAATAAGTTGAAATTATTCTTGTTAAAAAAATAATACTTTATCAGCATTCAAGTATCTTAAAAAAACAACAACAACAAAAAAAAAAAAAAAAAAAAAAAAAAAAAAAAAAAATTGCGTTGTGAATTATAACCCTGAGTTTTCTTCAAGTTATAATTCAATCAAATTGTGAGCTAAGAACAAAATACTTATTTTCATTCCTTAGAGGAATTAATGCTCACACCTAAAAGAAAGAACAACTTGGTGTCTCATTTTTACTTATTTATCTTCAAAAAATGTAACAGATAATGACTGCCGTACCTAAATAAGTTACACATCATATATGCAAATAAAAGACAGAAATATTTAGGAAAATTGTTTATTTGAAATATTCAACATAAAAAAGGCTTTTTTTTTATTTTTGTTAAAAACATGAACTGGAAAGTATGAGAGACAATGTTTTGACATTTTTATCATAATCAACTGATTAGGGTTCTTTTGAAACCATAAATATGTATTAATTACATCAAAATGTCATTCATAAAGAAAGAATTTCTCTTTAGACTTCTAAATTGTTAAGTTATCAAAATATAACATTTCTAATAATTTCTCATTTTTACAATCGCATGACTATTTGCTCGTTTGGAACAATAAGCCTTCATTTTAATTGCACTAAGATATTTTACCTTTCTCGTAAAATAGAACAATAGATACGAAAACAAAAAAAATGCATATAAAATATACTTATCAAATTCCATTGGAATTCCACTCCTTCCACGCTGTGTAAAAGATTAGAACATCTCCATAACATTGTAAAACTTCTCTTATAGCAGTAGGCTATTATACATATGCAGGGTTCGCACAGACTCCTTAGACTCCTTGGAAACTCCTTAGAAATGAAAACATTCCCAAGTAGTACTTAGAACTACTTAGATAAGCAAACCACTCCTTAGAAACTCCTTAAATTGTATTGCGGTTTCGGACGCAAGCGATATTGCTGCCGAGGAAAAAAAATCGAGATTGTAAAGCGCACGGTAAACTCTTTATGCACGTCATTATCTGAAGTACAGCATTGATTGGTTAGGATAATCTTATAGCAGGGCTCCCACTAGGTCCGTTTAGCAAATGTTAGGTCCGTAAAGTCCGTTTTTCGGTGCTGTTAACCGATCTTTATTTTAAATTTAATCGATGTTTGGTATTTAACTAAGAATCTCGGAAAAATCAAGTTTTCCCCAAAATATGCCGTCAAATTTCGGCAATCGATCGCGGAAAAAATTCGTAAATTTTGCCAAAGGATTGTGAAAAAAAGCGAATTTCTCCAACCGATCCAGGAAAAAATCGAATTTCTTCCAAAGATCGCGGAAAAGACGCGAATTTCTTAAAAGACAGCGAAAAAACGAGAATTTACTGGATCGATTACGAGGATCACTAAAAAACGCGAATTTCCAAGAACGATCTGGTAAAACACGCGAATTTCCTCAAAAAATCGCGAAAAAAAAAGTCAATTTCGTCAAACGATAGAAATAAAACGCGAATTCCATTAAAAATCGCGAAAAACACGAATTTTCCCCATAAGATCGCGAAAAAAAAAACGCGAATTTCCCCGTAAGATCGCAAAAAAAAACGCGAATTTCCCCCTGAAAATCGTGAAAAAAACGTGAACTTCCCCAGAAGATCGCGAAAAACACGCGAACTCCATTAAAAGATCGTGAATTTTGCCAGAAGATCGCGAAAAAAACGTGAGTTTCCTCAAAGGATCGCGAAAAACACGCGGTTTCCGTCAAAAGATCGCGAAAAAAGTCAATTTCGTCAAACGATAGAATTAAAACACGAATTCCATTAAAAAAAATTGCGAAAAAAATACGATTTTCCCCCATAAGATCGCGAAAAAAACACGAAGATCGCGAAAAAATGGAATTTCCCCCATAAGATCGCGAAAAAAACACGAAAATCGCGAAAAAATGCGAATTTCCTCAAAAGATCGCGAAACACACGCAAATTTCGTCCAGAAGATCGCGAAAAAACGCGAGTTTCCTCAAAGCATCGCGAAAAACACGCAAATTTCGTCAAATGATCACGAAAAACACGCGGTTTCCGTCAAAAGATCGCGAAAAAAGTCAATTTTGTCAAACGATAGAAATAAAACGCGAATTCCATTAAAAAAATTGCGAAAAAACGCGAATTTCCCCCATAAGATCGCAAAAAAACGCGAATTTCCGCCAGAAGATCGCGAAAAAATGCGAATTTCCTCAAAATATCGCGAAACACACGCGAATTTCCGTAAAAAATCGTGAAAAACACGCGAATTTCCTCGAATGATCGCGAAAAACACTCGAATTTCCTCAAAGGATCGCGAGAAAAACGTCAGTTTCGTCAAACGATCGAAATAAAACGCGAATTCCATTAAAAGATCGCGAAAAAACGCGAATCTCCCCCAGAAGATCGCGAAGAACACGCGAATTTCCTCGAATGATCGCGAAAAACACTCGAAATTTCCTCAGAAGATCGCTAGAAAAACGTCAGTTTCGTCAAACGATCGAAATAAAACGCGAATTCCATTAAAAGATCGCGAATTTCTCCCAGAAGATCGCGAAAAGTCGTGAATTTCTCCCAGAAGATCGCGAAAAGACGCGAATTTCTTTTAGAAGATCGCGAAGAGTCGCGAATTTCTCCCAGAATCTCGCGAAAAAACGCGAATTTCTCCCAGAATCTCGCGAAAAAAACTCGAATTTCTCCCAGAAGATCGCGAAAAAACGCGAATTTCTTCGAAAGATCGCGAACAGCACGCAAATTTCATCAAATGATCGCGAAAAAAACGTCAGCTTCGTCAATCGATCGCAATAAAACGCGAATTCCATTAAAATATCACAAAAAAGCAAATTTCCCCCAGGAGATCGCGGAAAAAAACGCAAATTTTCCCCAGAAGATTGCGAAAAACACGCGAATTTCATCATATGATCGCGAAAAAAAAATGCGAATTTCGTCAAAGTTTCACCTTCAAAGAAATCGATTACCGCTGTTCTAAAAGAATAAATTCAAAACTTGTTATTTTTTCTTGTATGTTGCGTTTAACATTCTTTTTTTTTAACCTTTTAAAATTTTCTTTAAGATGTATCATGTATGTGGTATACATAATAAGTGTTTGGGGTTTGACTAATCTCTGTTTATATTATATGACCATTGGTCGCTGCATAAAAAGTTGATTGTCTATTTTGTATTTAAACTTAAGAAATCAGTAAGCAATATATTGTGAATACTGTGCAATTTCAGCACTAACAATTAGATTCTAATTGAGTAAAATTTGTTTTTGAAATTTTTTTCTCTCCAAATTGAGCTTTAAAAATTGGCGTGTGCATACCACATAACGATACAGCACATAAAAACAACAAAAAGAAAAAAAGGGCAAATCCTTAAAATTTTTTGGACTCCTTGGATTTTTTCTTCCCAACTTTGTATGAACCCTGATATGATTTATTTTTTGAAAAGGTAACTAACAGAATTTTCGTGGAACACAGCAGTTGATGTTGCCTTGAACATTGCGCAGATAGAGACATATATGTGCCGTTCCTACGTCTCCTCTGGAATCTTTAAACAACTCACTCTGTAATATACATACAGAGATACATCACTATATCAATGATCTTGATCCCACGAGCACTTAAAACAGCAAAACTACTAGCATATAAAGACATCACACTCCATAACGTACAGAACTTCAGAATCACATCCCAACAACAACTGCGAATCTTTTTTTTTTTTTTTTGAAAAAAAAACACGAAAGGAAAAAAATGCAACTGTCATTTGGCGAGGGAAAAGGGTTGCCGGACAACGAAAAATTCGCCAAACACAATGCGAAAGACACCGAACACAAGGCTGTAACAGGCTGCGAAGATTGTAAAAATATTGGGATGCCAATAACAGATAAAAGGATGCCAACGTAAGAAATAAAGTAATTTAAATTAAACTGACAAAGATATTTTAAATCTGATTTGATATCAGAATCCGGTGACATCATGTAAAGACGAAAATTGAAACAACCGAAATGACGTAATGTTTGAAGCCATTGGTTAAATAAAAACGTAGAAAAATAAATTTAAAAAAAAAAAACGATGACTGTGCTAACAGGAAAACAAAGTAACAAGGGTTACAGAAAAAGGAAGGGGGGGGGGGAAAGTAAATGAATCAAAATGATTTAAGTTACTAAAAGAAGTAATAAAAATGAAATGTGGTAAAATTGCCACAGCTCTTTTGACATTTTTCCGGCGATACAATCATCCTTTTTAAAACACAGTCAATAGTAAGTCGCTCTTTTGACATTTTTCCGGCGATACAGTCATCCTTTTTAAAACACAGTCTTATTTGGAAAAATTCTGAAAAAGAGTCTGGTTTCATCGGCATTAAAAATGTTTTCTCCTCATAGCCTTCACAAATTGCTTGCAATCATTCATGCCAATCAATCCTCCACTTCTTTAAGATCGACAGATTTTGCTTCTCCGCATATTGTTTTGAAAGAGATGTGCCAAGATCGGAACTCTTCCAACCTTCCACTGGAAGCCTTAAAATCGTATAATCCAAGTTCTTTAGTGACTTCTAAAGCCTTTTCCTGAATCAAAGACCCACTGATATGAATGATTTTTGAACGATCTGAAGTAAACCAATTCAGAATTATAGGATCAATTTCAATGGAATTAGCCTTCCTCAATTTCACATGTTTGGTGTTCTCGTTAGAGATAGTAATTTACAAATTTCTTATTTCTTCTTTATTTCGTAAAATCTCTCCCACCTGTGTTTCACCTATTTTAAAATGTTCAACAAGTATCTGTAAACTCAATTTTTCTTTCTCAGATACACTTACAATTTCTTTTAAAGTTAATCGTTTTCTGTTTGAGTCCATTCTCAAAATATTAATCACAAATGAGAATCAAACAGTAATCTTCATTATGAAAAAGTTTTTTTCCCTGCTCTCATCACATTTTTGGCTCCTTTAATTCTCGCTACCAAAAAATCAGTATGCAATTTCCAATAAAAAAAAATAAAATAGAGTAGTATTCTTTATATATAGTATATAGAGTATATTCTTTATTTCATAAAAGAGTAAAATAAATAAAATCGTATTATAGGTTTTCAGTGATTATTATTTTTTTGCTCAGATCGAGGCTAACAAAAAAGATAGGCTACCGCAGTGCATTCCAAGTGTCATTTTTTTACAGAGTGATGTGAATGACGTGATGCTTTTTTCGTGTACCTGCATGGCTGCATTTGAGCATCATGTGACTCCAGCGGACTGTAAAAAAGGATACGTGAAATGCAGCGCGGTAGCCTGTTTTTTCGTTAGCCTCGGGCTCAAATTATATGACGCCATGTGACGTCTCTGATTTCTCTCTTCTATGTTATGTGATGATGCAATCCAATTAATTACTTTTTGAATTTTACGAGCGAGCTTTACTAAAATGATTTTTTGTTTTTTCTTTATTTCTTGACACTGCATAAGATTATCCGAAAAGTTGTTTGAGCTTGGGTATAATGAAACAAAAATACTAGCCAGCGTATTATCTATCCTGAAGTTTCATGCCAGTTGTAAACTAAGTTATCTTACGTGCATTTAAAATATAAGAGAAAATGATGTAGGTATTATGGAATTCTGCGGATCAAGAAATTTGTACTTCTAGACATTAATCAGCAAAAAATCCTAAATCTTTCAAGGGCTGTTTTCTTTCTCGGACGTTGTGAGAGGGGGGAATCTTCTCCAGCTCACCCCCTTCATTTCTCTGTGTTCACAAAATTTGTGACACATTCCCCTGATAAATTTAGAGACTTTTTATTTTTTTCTTCATTTTTTTTTTTTCTCGGGTGAAATTTCCATTTTTTGCAATCCTTTGACGAAATTCGCATTTTTTCCTCGATCCTTTGAGGAAATTGGCGTGGTTTTTTTTTTTTTTTTTCCTTTTTTTGTGTGCTTCTTAGACGAAATTCACATTTTTTTTTCTCCCATGATCTTTTGACAAAATTCACGTTTTCTCCACGATCCTTTGACGGAATTGGTGTTTTTTTTTTCGCGATCCTTTGATGAAAGTGGGGATTTTGTCTGCGAACAATTGACGAAATTGATTTTTTTCAGCAACCATTTATCGAAAATCGTGATATGTTTTTGTCCAAATTTTCGGACTGATGACAAAAAAAAATTTTTTTTTTTTTTTCTTTTTTTGAACCGTAAGCCTTAAATTTTTGGAAAATTTGGAACAGAATCACCACTGAATTACATGGGAGAAAACTAAAAAACTGATAAATTTTGCATATACCTCAACTGATATACAAATTTTCCAATTATTTTTTTCCATGACTGAGTAAGGTAACTCGGGAAAAACCAAAGAATCCCGGTATATAACTGGAATACAATCACCTTGTTATAAGGGCTCGATAACCAAAAACACTCGTAACATGGATACAAGTTGTCATAGCCCACACAAATTTTTGTGATAAACGTAATCGTTTTGGGGCTCGGGGCTCTATCAATTTTTCATATAAGGCCCCATATTTTAGTGTATTATAAATATAAGTCTCTGGCAACTTAAAACATTTATAACTCGAATTGTAACTCTTACAGCCCACATAATCCGTATGGTATTTAAACCATATGTAACTTTGGGCTGCAACAATTCGGATCTGAGTTAAAAGTGTTTGTGGTTATCAGGCCCATTTATTTGCGTTGTACTAAAATGTATGGATCTTTGGTTTAAAAAACCAACGAAGTTAACCCTTTATAAAGATTATGTTTACCATAAAAAATTTGAGTGTTCTATGATAATGACAGCTCGAGTTCCAGAGGCTTTGATTAAAAAAAATCGACAAAGACTCCCCCCCAACACACACACACACACTTTTTTACTTTCTTCTATCTTCAATAGAAGAAAGTGTTGTAATCGAAATTTTTTTTTACTTCTGGTTTTCGACAGATTTACACGTTTTAGGGGTCAGATATCCCAAAAAACATGTTTATAGAAAATGTCTGTCTGTCCGTGTGTGCGTCGCCATTGTACCATCAAAAAGTGTATGAAGTTATGCATAGAATTGTACCAAATTTTTATTTTAAGTTTTTGGCTATGACAAGCAGATACTCCTTGAATTTGGAAAAAATTTGCCGGTAGGGGGCACTGTAATAGCGATTTTTGTGTGATTTTGAATATTTTACCATCCAAAAGTGTATGAAGTTATGCATAGAATTGAACCAAATTTTTATTTTAAGTTTTTAGATATGGCAAGTAGGTCCTCCCTGAATTTGGAAAAAATTCGCCTGTAGGGTGCGCTGTAACAGCGATTTTGAATATTGTACCATCCAAAAATGTATGAAGTTATGCATAGAATTCAACCAAATTTTTATTTTAAGTTCTTGGCTATGGCAAGCAGGTCCTTCCTTAATTTGGAAGAAATTCGCCAGTAGAGGGTGCTGTAATAGCGATTTTTGTGCCATTTTGAATATTGTACCATTGAAAAGTGTATGAAGTTATGTATAGAATTGAGTCAAATTCTTTGTTTGATTTTGGTCATGGCACGAAGGTTCTCCCTGAATTTGGAAAAATTCTGCCGGAAGGGGGCACTATAATTGCGATGTCTGCACCATTTTCATTATTGTACCATCGAAAAATGTATGAATTTATGCATAGAATTGAACAAAATTTTTTGTTTATGTTTCTCGCTATGGCAAGCAAGTCTTCCTTGAACTTGAAAAAATTCTGCCAGTAGGGGGTGCTATAATAGGATCTCTGCCATTTTCATTATTGTACCATCGAAAAGTGTATGAATTTATGCATAGAATTGAACCAATTTTTTGTGTACGTTTCTGGCTATGGCAAACAAGTCCTCCCTGAATTTGAAAAAAATCTGCCGGAAGGGGGGCGCTGTAGAAGCGATGTTTGTGCCATTTTCTTTATCGTACAATCGAAAAGTGTATAAATTATGCATACAATTGAACCAAATTTTTTGGGCATGTTTTTGGCTTTGGCCAACAGGTCCTCCTTGAATTTGGAAATATCGCGTGGTAAAGGGGCTCTGTGATAGCGATTTTTGTATACTTTTCTCGATTTTTCGTAGTTCTATTTTCCATCGGCGGCTTGTGCAAAGGCGGGAACTCGCTTCCTGCTAAGCTGGCTATTCGCAAACATCTGATAACAACAGAATAAGGAAAAACTACTAATTTTAACAAATATGATATAGATTAACTCATTTTTAGTTCGTTTAATTGACTGAAGCAGAAATTTAAGATGAAAATCAAAGTTGGTATAGTATTGAACTAATAATATTGAAGTATTAACATGTGTAACTAGTTTTTGAAATATTAAGATGTATAAGATAGAAGAAAGTTTTGGGATTGGCACATCCAACTAGTTTTATATAAAAATTGCATTTGCAATACAAAATATGAGTGTTCTATGATAATTACAGATAGAGTTGTAAATATAAGGCCCTTACAACTTAAAATAATTATAATACACTAAAATATGGGGGCTTTTACAAAAAACTCACAGACCCCTCCCCTCCCCCCTTCAAATGACCTTTAACACACAAAATTTGAGTGGGCTGTGACAATTTGGATTCGAATTATAAGTCTTTTCGATTATCGGGCCCTTATATTTGTGCTGAACTAAAATTTAAGGGGCTTTAGTTAAAAAAACGGACATTGTCTCCTGTAAAATTATAATTAGAGTCTGATTTATAGAGTAGGGGAATTGAAATGGCATTGGGATCGAAATGCCATGTACCGTATATATTTACAGCATAGAGTTTGACCGCCATCTGTGACTTAATGTGTTGACAGCAGCCTTTATTCAGTCATACTGAGTGCTGTGATTTTTGACAGTGGAAAAATTACTAGAACAAAGAATTTGCCTTAAATTTGGTGTTTCAAACAAAATTTCATGTGTCAAACATCTTGAAAATCTCTGAAATTTTTGTGAATTTTACACCTTCACACAAACTTGTAGTTGTGCAACATTTTTTAGCCAAAAACGCAATGAATGTCATCAACCAAGTATCGTATTTCCCTGATATGGACCTGTGTGACCTTTTTATTGTTCCCAAAGCTAAAATTACTACTTTGAGAAAAGCCTTTTGAGTCAATTGGAGCAATAAAAGAAAATTTGCTGGAGGGCATGAATCGATCAACCTATAAAAAATGTATGGAGGATTGATCAATCACTGACATAGTTGTCCTACTTTGAAAGATAAAATAAATTTTGATGAATACATTTATTTGTGTTTAATTTAACAATTCTGGTATATATATACATATATATTTAATTATCTTTATACCTAATACCATTGTTTTATGTATATAAATATACAGGGTGTCCAGCGAATAAGACCCTGATTTCAAAATTAAATATCTCAAAAACAAAGATCAATAGAACTATGCAGTAAACGGTTTGTTCATTAGCTAAGCTGTAAAAATGTTATACAGAAGTTAAAAAATTTAGTTGCAAAAACCACTAACAGATGGCGCTGTAATCACAATTCCTATACATTGTGTTTTGAAGCCCAGAGTACCAGTGTCTCTTTATTAGATGGCTTCCTATGGAAGAACGAAAATTGGGAAATACCACTTTTTCGTTAGGGTGATGTGCAGAAGAGGAGACATCTGGTCAAAGCTTAAATTTTAGAGAATTTCAATTAATAAAATTTTCAATAAAAAGTTTAGCAATCATTATATAAGAACTTATTAAAATATTTTATTTGGGTAATGTGCAGAAGGGGAGCCATGTGTTGACAGAATTGAGATTTGTTTCAAATTTTGTTATAAGCTACTTCGGTCCGAATACCAGTATCTCTGTGGTATGTCTTTTCTCTCCTAATTGGTAGATCGTAGAATCGAATCCAAGGAGAGGAGGATTTGAAAAAAAAATAGAAATCTTTACTTTTTAATGTTTATTTAAACTGTGAAAAAAGTTTGAATAAAAAAATCCAAAGTTTCTGGTTTTAAAATTCAATTAAGCTAAAAGAAACCCCTGTTTTAAAAATCATTGAGCATTTTTTTTTTTTTTTTTTAAATCATTGAGCATTTTTAGTGGCTGAGAGGTTTTGCTCTCGAAGCTGGTAGATGGGAGGTGCTGGGTGCGAACCCAATCGCGCCCGTCGGCCTAATCGTTCGGAGTTTTCGTGGTTTTCTTCGAACCGTGGATTTCCATGCGTTAATACGGATTAGGTTCCCTTAGAAAGACCTCCATGGAAGGCACTCCCCCTCGGGCCTATATCCCTCGTGTAGATAATTGGCCGTCAACAATCAACCCAACCCAACCCATTGAGCATTTTTAATAATGATTCATAAATCATTTTTTTTTTTTTTTTTTAATTAAAGAGAATAGTTTGAATGAAAAAATTCAAAGTTTCTATTTTTAAAAACTTAATTAAATAAAAAAAAAAAAAATTTTAATTTTAAAAACTCGTTTTCATTTTTTTTATCATTGAGCACAGAAATATGTTGCAGCTTCTAGCGATAGGATCCGAAGTGTTGGAAAGGAATGCAGCATCCAAAATACTTTTGCTTTGACGTTGATGATATGACTTATCATCAATTCCTTTTAAAAAAGAAATAATTTAAAGCATAATTTCTGTCTCTAAAACTTTGTTTACAAAGAAAAGAAATATATGTGTTGTGCTAAAACCAAAGTATTGTGCTGTGATTTAAAAATAAAAGAAAAGTGCAAAATTACTTTTTTATTTATAATAATTCAGGTATAAACAATAATACCAAAGTATTATGCCGGGATTTAAAAATATAAAAAATAAATAAAAAGTACAAAATTATTTTTCTAAATATATGCATTTTGATTTAAATAATTATATGGCATTAAAAATTGAATTTAATAAAATATTTCAATAAGTTCTTATATAATGATTTCTAAAATTTTTATTGAAAATTCTATTAATTGAAATTTTCTAAAATTAAAGCTGATACAATAATTCTGTGACCAGATGTCTCTACTTCTGCACATCACCCCAATGAAAAAGTGAACTTTCCCAATATTCGTTCTTCCGTAGGGAGTCATCTAGGAATGAGACACCAGTGCTCTGGACTTCGAAGCATAGTTTACAAGTATTGCGATTACAGCGCCATCTGTTAATGGTTTTTATAACTAAATTTTGAAACTTCTGTATAACATTTTTACAGCTTAGCTAATAAACAAACCGTTTACCGCATAATTCTATTCATCTTTGTTTTTGAGATATTTAATTTTGAAATCAGGGTCTTATTCGCTGGACACCCTGTATATATATATATATATATATATATATATATATATATATATATATATACATACATATACTTTTTCAGAAATTTTATGCATGTGGGTAGGTAAATTCTATATTATATAGCACTTTTTGTATTTTTTATGCAACTGTTTTTGTGATTTTAAGCTACTGTAAAATTTTTATACTTTTCATTTGGCAATCCTGTATAATGCAAAGGTAAAACATACATTTTTTCAAAACAAGATGTGCAATTCATTTTGAGAAATGTAATTTAATACTTTTTTAAATTGAGAAAATTTCATTTTCTCACAATATAACTGAAGTCTTAATGTATTTGAGTTATTTTATTATATTTTATTCTATTATCAGTTTTCAGATTGTTTCTTAAATTTCATGTCATTAAACCCTTTAACCATTTGAATAGCCTTTTCCATGATATAATTGATAAATTAAAAAGACTCTGGTATAACAAAATATTTAAATTTACATATCTTTATTCTAGTGCATAAGATAAATGGATATAGATGATATTAACATAATAATGTACTTCTGTGTCTTTATTATTTAATGAATAATTAAATAATATGCAAAATATGTCACATGTTCAAAGAATTAATATTGTGAGAAAGTAAAAATTGTTTAAGAATCTACTTTGCAGTTAATATTACAATTAATTTATTGATGCATTACCTAAGCCTCATTTATAAAGATGGTATCAGAAATTAGGATTAATAAAAAATATGCACAATCTCCTTTTGGTTATAATGTAAATGTAATTTAGGAATATGTTATTCCTGTCACTTCCTCCTCCCATAAATAATCCGACTTTAGATTTTAGCAAGCTGGAGATAAACTTACACCCAGTAGTAAGATTTTCTGCATCAAACCAAAATGTATCTGAGGCCCAATAATTCTAGAACTAGCCTATTATCATAAGAAATAATAAGCCATAAAATAAGCAAAATTGCATTTGCAATGAAAATACATTAATCTAAAGACAAAGTAAATTTTAGCAACTATTTTAAGGCCTTGCATTTTTGTAAAAGTTATTGGATTAATTTGCAAGGTATAAAATAACACAAGCCTGCAAAATTTGGGTTGTGTCATATTGCTTAGCTTTTGATAATTGATTATTATGTATTTTGTAGTGCTGAATCCGAAAATGGCCTTCATTTTTTATCCATCATGTTTTTTGCAAAAATTTCTTTTTAACTTTGAAATTTACGATTTGCCAAAAATTCTGACATGATGGTTAAAAATGAAGGTTATTTTTAGATTTAGTGCTAAAAAGTACATAAAAATCAATTATCAAAATTAAAAAAACACAACCATCACATTTATTTTATAGAAATTTGCTATTTTTTTACTTTGAAATTTACGATTTGCAAAAAATCCGGACTTGATGGTTAAAAATTAAGGTCATTTTCGAATTCATTGCTAAAAAATATATAAAAATCAGTTATCAAAAGTTAAGAAACACAACCATTTCCTGTATCTTTTAGTATCAGATGTTCTGTATTTTTTTACTTTTTACCATTGAAATTTACGATTTATAAAAAATCTTGACGTAATGATTAAAAATGAAGATCATTTTCGGATTCAGCGCTAAATAATACATAAAAATGAATTATCAAAAGTTAAACAACACAACCCATCGCACGCTTGTGTAATTTGCAGTGCTCACTGTCATGCTGCACTTTTGTGCTACTGGATTTAGAATTAAAGTTAGTCTCACACTTCTTAAAAAAGAATCTTCTCTGACAATTCCTTAATTTGTAAACCAATGATTTTATATATTATCGATCGATTTTTTGGTGATGTCATAAAAAAATTCTCAGTTTTCCCTGACCCTTAAAGATTCATTAAAATCCTTCAAAAAGTGCAAAATTTCTTATGCATTGATTTTTTAAAAAGTTTTGAAAAAAAAAAAATAGGAGTGTAATTGTTTGACCTAAAATATTAATGCATGACATAAAATGATATAAGAAGGCAACACATTTATTTTGAGCATTTAAAAAAAAAATTATAACTAATAATAAAGCACTTTTTGATTAATTTTTGAGATCATAAAAACATAAGAGGAGAAAATTAATGAAATATTGTTTAATCTTAGACTTACAGTACTGAGGAATTCTCAAATTATATGAAGATATTGGTTTATATATATATGTGTATTAGTTAGGGTTAAAAGAAAGCTATTAAAAAAATTATGCCTGTTTATATTTAAAAACTAAAAAAAAAAAAAAAAAAAAAAAGACTGCTGTACATTTTTTCTAATATTTTAGATTTAAAATAATAATCCATTTTTAATTTAGGATTTAATACTATTTTTTCTGCAATTACAAATAATCTCATATCTGCTACCTTTCAATCTGAATTTATGATGCATTTCTTTTCCAGATTATTAGCATTTGGATAGCATACAGATATCGACAACAGAAGGACCCTAGTCTTGATCCTAGTCTTTTATTTATATAACTATTTTTGCCAGCATTCCTATATTTTAATTGTATTGTAAATTATGTCTGCCTTTTTAGTTTTGCATTTAAATTTGTTTTTAGTATATGTATAAAGAGATTAATTTAAAATATCAAAATATGTTACTCAAATGACTGTGAAAACTAGCTAGTTCAGACCAAATCATTTATTTTAATCAACAGTAGTTTTCCTGCTAACTTAGTAGAAACAAACTGTAACTTTAATAACGATACAGGACTGTCAATTACAATTTCATTTGTTTTGATGAAATTTTATGTGATAGACAATAGTGATTTATTTTATAAAAATAATCTTTGTGCATTTATGTGAATTTGCACGTTAAATTCCTTTTAATGCAAACTTCTGCAGCATAGAAGATAATCAAAGGGCAAAATAATTGATTTTATTGTATAAAACATGTACAAACATAAGCTAGTCATTGTATTATTTATGTTTACATTCTATTTCTGTATCTAAAAAATTTTAAATAAAATTATTTAAAATGTTTATATTTCACATTATTTACATTAAAAAAATTACATATATCTTTTAAGAATTAGTTTTGTATAGAGAGATCTTTCTCAGGATGAAGAAGATCAATTTCATTCCAAAGAGGGAAAATCAATTTAGTTGTATCCACTCGCTTAGCAATGTGAGGCCAGAGAAGTGCATATACTAGGGTTGAACCAGCAAGTGAAAAATGGAGTCCATCTATAAGATAGCTTGGCCAGTTCTATAGGAGGAAAAGAATAATGCATTTAAAACAGTTTATTACAACAACATTGTGTATTTAAAACATAATATATAATTTTATTTTGATAAGAAAAAAAAATCTTTGTCTAAAAAATTCACAAAGAAAGCATATTTGTAAGGCTTGCAAATAGAAATATTTTAACCTGAATGTTAAAATTAAATATTCATTGCTGGAAAAACTTTTGCAGAAGAAAATTCTATATGAATTGTGAAATTCTTGATTTACATTAAACTTTAACTCTAGAAAATATTGTTGCTTAACCACTTCACCGGCGACGGGTATAGGGAAACAGTGCTTTTACCCCCGACTTATCTCTCGGGGCAGTCGTTGAAGTGGTTAAGGTACATCTTTTGGCTAAAATTAAATGTCATACATGCAACACATAAAAAATGAAAATTACATTATTTATAATATGTTGTGAAAAAGGACATGGGTAGTAAACATTTGTTGCCCCCCCCCCCCCCCATTAGAAAAAAGAATTTCCTTTCTAAATCATAAGATGCTTAATTGTTTTAATTTGACTTAGGATGTATATGTACTGATTGACTCTTGACTCATTTTGTTTAATAGTGGTTTAAATGTGTTCAGGGTTGCCACACTACCGGGAAAACACAGGAAATTTTAAATTCCCCTCCAAAAACAGGGAAAATGCAGGGAAATTTTAAAAATTCCAAAAAAAATCTGGAAAACACAGGGATTTTTTTTTTGTTGTTGTTTCTGGTATTTTCAAACATAATTTTTTTTTTTCCTCGGCTTTAAAAAAAATTAGCTCCGCAGGAGAAAAAAAAAAACAGAAAAAGCGGGGCGAAAATTCATTTTCAACGAAACTTCGTAAAAGCACGTTTCTACCTGCACCCCTTTTCTTGCAATGGCTGAATCCACAAAGCGGCCGCTTCATCCCAGTTCCCATTCCCATCTATCTGCAACTGCGCATAAAATTCTATCTCTTCATTTTCTCCGTTCAACGTAAAGCCGTTTAAGCATGCATGCACCTGGTACCGCTAAAAGAAAACAATGTTGAATCAACCAGCGCGCATGTGATTCACGAATGTTCGAGTTCCGTTTTGTTTTAGTTTGTGTTTTATTTGACTTAATAAGAGGTGTGATTTAATCGATTAAATTTCTTATAATGAGTTCTTCAAAGTCCGCATTTAATACGGATTGGATGGATTCACATATAAATCCTGGTTTTTCCGGTTGGATTGCAGAAGTTCCAAAAAATCCATTTGCTGCGTATTGTAAACTTTGCGAGAGGATTTTCAGCCTAAGCAGCATGGGAAAGCAAGCTGTTACAAGTCATGCAAAGAATAAACTATCTTCACGATCAACTTTAATGTTTGATTTTGTACCGAAAGAAAGTGTTAAGAAAGAAGATAACACTGGTTTCTTCAGAAACGTCGGCGGTACCCAAAGTAAGTGTTAAGAAAGAAGATAACAGTTTGATTTCTTCAGAAATGTTGGCGTGTGTTATTAATGAAAATAAAAAAGGTCTATCTCATTTCGTGATGCAGGAAAATACATTCAAAGCGTAATTTTGTGGGTGATGAGGCTTGTTGCATCTCACATTCTTCATTTAATTCGTTCAATGATATATCTGAGGTATTTTGTCACATGTTTCGTGATAGTGATAAAAAATGTACTTTAGGACGTATACAAATGTCCTATTTGATTTGTTATGGATTAGCTCCCTTTTTCCAACTTTCTCTTCAAAAGTCTGTGAAGAACAAAAAATATGTCATGTGCTTTGATGAAGCATTAAATCGCATTTCTCAAAAGTGTCAAATAGATTTAATAATATCGAAAAAGAATAATTAACAGCTAATATTATTTTATAATATTTTTTAAAGTAAAAAATAAATCAGTGTTGTGCATCAAAGTTGTCTTATATTTTATGTGTCCTGGGTCCATATTTCAATTTGAATGCATAAAGTAAGCCTTTTCTTTTTTTTTCTCCAATTTTTGTGATATTATGTTTGAGATAATTGGTTTTTAAGTAAGATTCTTTAAGAATTTATGTTCTTTAAATTATTAGATAGAAAATTTTTACATATTCTAACATTTATTTACAAATATTTCAAAGTATTTTTTAGCAGAATGTTTGAGTATTGCTTTACTGTTTTTATTATTATTAATGTAAAATGTGGGATTTAATAATAAGTGTAACAACTTTTAAAGAGTTTTTTCATTTGCTCATACCATATCATATCATAGAATCATATCATATCAAATAGAAATTTGGTCAGTTAATTGGCAATGGTAAATTATAAGATGACTAACTAGTATACATACACGCATATATTTTGTGCACTCAGTATAGTAATAAACACGTAGTACAGGGAAAATACAGGGAATTTTTTTTTCAAGATTAGAGTGGCAACCCTGGTGTTACACAAGATCAAAAACATAAGTTTATTTACCAAAATTTTTAATGTATTTCAACTGCATAAACTTGATTTTTTTTTTTTTTTTTTTAAGTGCTGCTAAAATACTACACTGGTATTAGAAGAGCCTTAACATGAAAAAAACCTAATCTATATTATAAAGCCAAAGCATGGCCATGACTAATGCTGATATCCTAAATGACTAAGCAACATAATGGACTAAGCAATCCATTTCTATTTTTTGCAAATTTAATTTCTTTTAAACACAGCATAAGTTTAATTGTTACACTGTTGAATAGGGAGGGGGGGGGGGGTGTACTGTCAAATGCAATTTGCTTGAAAATTGTTTCTCAATTTACTGATTGTTTTCTGGTTTTAAAAGTATTTTTCAAGCATGAATATTTAAAAAATCTATATCGTGTGCAGCTCGATTATAAAAGATCAACTCATTTGCACTGCTGCTGCAAGTAACAAAATCTTTTGTAATTTTTTTCGGCTATTAACCTGTGGCATGCAGCTAATATGAAAGTATAGATTTTAATATAAACTTCAAAACTTTATTTGAATACATAATTGATATTTTTCATATAAAAATTATATTTGGTGTTGCCTGTGAACAAAAACAATATATTAAATGTAAAAATCCATTAGAATTTTCAATTTCAAAAATGATTTTCACCTATGTTTTGTACGCTGGGAAGACTGGGCTGGATCCTCTAGGTTTAACTGATATAACAGAAATACATTAAAATTTTCTAAATGAACCTATTTTTCTGATCTTGTATAACACATTTAAACAAAAATCAATCGGAAAAGCATAAATATAATACTAAATTATATTAAAACAATCAAAACATCTTAGAGACGTAAAATCAATGCTTATCAACCCATCTCCTTTAAGTTGTTAAAACTTACCGATGTAATGGAGGAAAAATTCTAGCAGTTTAGCAGCACATAAATGAAATCAGTTATCATTAGTGGTCATTAGTAGAAAAAAAAAATGCTGAGTTTTAAGAAACAGAAATAAACTTCTAAAAGTAAAACCAACAACAAAATACAACGAATGCAAAATTATCTTTTTTTTTTTTTTTTTTAAACAACACCTATTCATACTATATCGGACAAAGAACTCATCTTCAAGTGTAAAGAGCTAAGAATGGCTGGAATTATATACTAACCAAAAGCAGTGGCAAACCCAACATAAAGAAGAAAGAAAAAATCATGCGTCAAGCATAGATTATGAAACACTTTCCAACACATTCAGCATAATGTAACTAAACTACTTCCCCTTCAGCAATTTCCTTTAATAAGGAGAATGGTACGTGAATACGCTTGTGCAGTCCTGTATATGAGGTATAGAATTTATATATAACGAGTAACATGCAAAAAAAGTAATTAAATTTAAAAGCACATACCGAATTTTACACCGTACACTCCAGCAATTATTACTCAACGACAGTACTGTAACCGATTTCTTTTGTGTGCCCCTATAAATGAATAAAAAATGCTATGAATGCCCTGTTCTACTGTGATCGTAGTGAAATTCAGTGATTTATATCAATTTCAGTACATTTGAAATAGCGTCATGTCATTAAAATACTCTGCAAATGATTTTTCCCCATATACCACAATATAATGGAATACTTTTTAGTGCCCCTGTAAATGAACTATTAATCCTACATACTTCATGTACAATACCAAACATGCTTTGGTGACCCTAAATAACCTTTATCAATTGCATGAAAATATGAGTATATTTAATGGAGTTAGAGCGTGGACAGACAGACAAACCAAATGCATAAACACTTTTTAATTTTGTTGGAAAGTGTTAAAAAAGGAGGGTATGTATGCATTTTATTGAACTTACTTCCGCCTCCTTTTAATATTCTGTTTGTACTAATTTTCACTGGTCGGAGACAACTATATCAAAGGATCCTGACAGTGTATATTTCTGGTCATTCTTAACTCTTTGTCCTTGACTGTGAGCTCTTTTGTCAAGTAAACATTTTGATTTTATCTTTCAGTTTTTATACACACCAATGACGAGGCCTTGAAACATCTGTATGATTGATTTTTAATATCATTCATATATCTTTTATTATTAGCTCCCAGTGTGCTATTTCTTTCTCCCAGCTTATTTCTGTGTTGTCTCCAAAAAATAATATTACGTTGTATAAGCCAGCCATAAAAAAAAAGCAGATGTATCATTGTACTGTTAAACACTCTACTGCAATTTTTTTAACTTCTAAGTATCGCACATTTTCAATTTTTATACCATTGTATGGGGAAAAAAAGTACTTTTAAATGCAATTTGTTTGAAAACTGCATCCCCATTCATTTTTGAGATAATTATTTTGCAGATTTTAGCGACATTTATTTCATTTTGGCAACTCAAGTACTCCCTTTCAGTAGAAAGTAAAGAAAAAATAGCAATTATAACTTTTTGTTGCCATTTTCCCATAAAAAGTGAAAAAAAAAGTGTAATTAAAATATGTGCTATTTTGAAAAAATATAAATGAATGATTTCTGATAAAACATGGAGCTATTATAAACTAAATTTTAATAATAATAAGTATCTATATTAATATTACAAACAAAGGAAGGCATATGAATCATGAGAAATCGATTTTTTTTTTTGTCAAGTTTCTTGAATGACGAAATCTCTCTTTTTTGGATTTGTGTATTATTTGGCTATAGTGATGTCCTATGCGTACTTTACTGTAGATGTTGTTTAATACTGGATCGCAAATAAGGAATTCTTCAGTGGATGCAAATGATGTCATTTTATATATAATAAAATTGCGTGTTTTAAGTCTTAAAACTGAACTACAGAAGAGTTCCGATTATTCGAGTCCTGCTTAAACGAGTTGCCACTTTAATCCATATATTTTCTTCTGATGGACTGATGGCTTCTGTTATTATGAAACAGCCATTATAAATGAAGTGTTAGGTGAAGATGAAAGAGCAGCCATAAAAAGTTAGAACTCTGATTTTCTGGTCAAAATGGCCAAAATGGGAAAAAATGACCAAAAAAAATTATGGCCATTTTTTTTTTTTCTTATTCTGACCAGAAAATCAGAGTTAAAACTTTTTACGGCTGCTCTTTCATCTTTGCCTAACACTTCATTTATAATGGCTGTTTCATAATAATAGAGGCCATCAGCCCACAGAAGAAAATGTTCCATTCCAAAGATATAAGTTCGGATAATCGGGACTCTACTGTATCTATATTTATATACCGTATTTTCGGGAATACCCACCGTAAGCGCCGCATCAATGAAAATCTGTTTTTTAAAAAAAGTTTATCCATGCAAGCGCCGCACCCAAGGAGCTGATATTTGTACAATCTAAATTCCAGAATCGTTTCAGCTGCGGCTTTTCCGGATTTTAGAGGTCTTGAAATATCGTATGGAGACACTTAGAGGTAGAGTCCTGCATCGGGTCTGATTACCCGCTTTTACCTGACCCAACCCACGGTTCGGGTCGGGTCAGCACTATATTTTCCCGTTCAGGTCGGGTTGACTTTATTTTTTTTTTTTGTGCAGTTCGGGTTCGGGTCAGGTTGGCTTTTTTACTCTTGCGGGTCGGGTTTGGGTTGAGCCACTTTTTTTAAAAGCCGATCGATATAAACCGCAGATCAAAGTTTCACAAAAGCAAAATGTGTGCATGTCTGTTTTGTCTTTAGTCATCCTTTCATGAGTCTTCGAAATAGCAAAATGCATTATATTTTTACTGTATTTTAAAAATAGAATACGCAGCAAAACACTAAATGGTCCTTCCTGTCTAATGTACCAAGTGAATAATTTAATTGTGGTGATACGCGATGCACTATGTTAGGCGGGAAAATTTTCAAAATAATAACTGCGGATAAACTAAAGGCAGATGGTCACTTGTGTAAAACAAGGTGTATCGTTATAAGTGGAACTTTTGAAACTGCAACTAATTTTAAAGTATATTTAAAGATTAGATTTTTAGTTTTATACCATTTAGAATCCTGCATCTGGTCGGGTCAGAGGTTTTACTATAGTTGAATATTAAAGAATACAGATTTGTTCATTCTTCTATGTAAAACATAAAAATGGTATTAGAGAATTAGAGGTCTGCACAGGCCGAAATTTCCAGAACCGGGAACGGCCTGCCCCGCCCCGCCCTGTCCCGTGTAAAACATGAAAGTTCGGCCCTAGCCCAGCACGGCCCGTTTATAATTTTATCGGCTTCGTCTAAAGATTTATATCAGGCCGGTAGATCCGCTTAATTGTAATTATCGACCCGGCCTGGCAGGGTTATTCAATTTTTGTTTGCCAGCCCGGGCCCATTTACTTTATTTAGCCCGGCCCATTGAAAAAACTGTCCTAATAAAGCTGCCTGGCCAGTTTGAAATTTTGCTGCCCCGCGACGGCCCGGCCCGGTGCAGACCTCTATTACAGATACAATTGTAGATTACTTTTCATAATGGTATTAAAACATGATTTGCTTCCCTTACATGGCGGGTTCGGGTCGGGTTGCGGGTTGAAATATTGCGGGTTCGGGTCAGGTTGCGGGTTGCCTGAAATTTTTTTTGCGGGTTCGGGTCGGGTTGCGGGTCGAAAAAATATTTTTGCGGGTTCGGGTCAGGTTGCGGGTTGACTTAAAATTGAATTTGCAGGTTCGGGTCGGGTAGAACCCGACCCGCGCAGGACTCTACTTAGAGGTCTGCACGGGCCAAAATTTCTAGGTCGGGGACTGCCCGACTCGTAGAAAAAAATTCAGCACGGTCCAGCCCAATACAAAAATTAAAAGTTCGGTCCGGCCTGTACAAAAGAATACTATTTGTCCGACACAAAGTTCGGCCCGGCCCGCTATAACAGCTAAAAGTTCGGCCCGAGAATGGCTCGGAAAAAAGTTAAAATCTCGGCCCAGCCCAAGTGAATTTCTACAAAACATTGATGAAGTGCCGCTGGCTGTGATATTTATTTTTTTTAATGAATCTCTATCTCTTGTATGTAAATGTTTCAGTTATCATTACTATTGTTAATCCATATTCTATGTATTGAAGTGTTAAAAATCTGAAAAATGTTATACAGTAAAATCTGCTAAGACGGAATTGTATAAAAAAGAAAGCGTTATAGACAAGATCCTCAACACGTTGTTCAGTTTAAAACAAGATTCTGTCATAGGCAGGCTCTTTTCACTCGTTTTACTATATTTTAATTTAGCTATATTTTAATAAGCGTATGAAATCTACTACTCTTTAAAAATTGTTGGGGGAGTAAAAAAATAATTCAAATACCACATCTCTGTGTCCAACTGTTGTTCCATAGCTCTATATATCATTGAATTAAATCACTGTGTTGATAAGCAATATATGGAAGATGTGAAGACGAAATGGAAACTAAGTTCATTTTATTTAAAGAAGTAAGATGTCTGATATGAACAACCTTGTTCATTACATGCAAAGAAAATGATAAGTTTGACAAACACACACATTTAAGTAAAACACAATCTAAATAAATTCCTCAGCCTTAACATGGCTGTAAAACTTACTACTCCATAAACCATACTTGGAGTTACTGCTGGCCAGGCAAGTACACACACTGAACACATCTACTGAATCTGTATTTATACTGGCAAACACATTACAGTTACAGTTAATTCAATAACATTAGCATAGTTTGAGAAAAGGTTATGGTTACAAAATAAAACAACAGCTTAATAAAACAAGTAAACATTAACTCTAGTAATTGGTTACCAACCAACCTACCATTACTGAAAACTGTTGACATGGCATTAAGATTGCAAGCTATGAGTGTGAAGTTGCTACCTTCACAAATAAACCAACTTTTAAATATCTTGCATTAAATAAAGATTAGAAAGTCCCACAGGAATGATAAGGTAATAAATATGAATAATTAACATTTAAACTTTAGATAAAATGAAAGTAATGGTTTGTTTACTTTTTGTACCAGCCAGCAATGTTTAACTTTTAAACCTTTTTCTCAAACATGAATAAACTTTAAACTTTAAAAACAGCAAATGAACTTTTACTAGTTCAAGCATTGTGGGGATGAGTGAAAGAGGGGGGGAAAACTTATTGGGATAATTTTAAACTTAAAACCAGTTTTATTGAAAAAGCCAACATAATGCCCCCTTTTTCCCCAGCTCTTTCTCTCAACCAAATATCCACTTACAATAATACAAAAATTTTTGACTTGATAAAACTTTAGTAAATAAATCAGCAACGTTAGCTGAACCTGACACGAACTTTAAGTTAAATTTATTCAAATTATCTTTAACAAAATATATTCGAGTATCTATATACTTAGTTCTGTTATTTTCAATACTATTTCTGGAAAAATGTATAGCGCTTTGATTATCACAAAAGACGTTAGGTTTATCTATTTTCAAGTTCAAAAGAACAGGAAAATTATCCATGATCCTAAGTAGCCAACACAGTTCTTTTATGGAATCGGATAATGACACATACTCTGCTTCCATACTGGACAAAGCTATACATTTTTGTTTGCAAGAGCTCCAAATTATAGGTACATTATCTATGAAAACGATAAAACCACTTATGGATTTTCTATCAACTAAATCAGATGCCCAACTAGCATCTGAGTAAACATTTAATGTACAGTTTGAAATCCTAGACAAGTTAATTGCTAGTTCTTTGGTATTAACAACATACTGAAGCACTTGACATAAATATTTCCAGTGTTTTAAAGACGGGCAGTTTGAAAACTGTGCAAGAGCTATCACAGGAAACTGTATATCTGGTCTAGTATGGGATGCTAGAAAAAGAAGGCAACCTATCAATTCTCGATATGGAACATCAACCGCTTGCTCCCCCTCAACTGCAACATCTAAAACTATCCCCGGGGTCAATGGCAATTTACTTTTTATTTTCGGGATATTAAATTTTTCAGCAAGCTTTTCTATATAACTTTGTTGATGCATAAAAATTTCTCCATTTCTTTCTTCAAAATCAACACCTAGAAAATGCCTTATTTTCCCCAATACTTTTATTTCAAATTTTAATTTAATTAAGTTTATTACCTTATTCAATCTTTCGTTATTCTTAGCAAAGACAGCAAAGTCGTCTACATAAACTAATACAATGACTTCAGATTTAAATACATAAATACAATTTGAATCCTTTATCTTATCAAAACCCAATTCATTAAAAGTATTGTCTAACTCCAAAAACCACTCCCGACCAGCTTGACGCAAGCCATACAATGCCTTGTCTAATTTCCAAACAAAACCCTCTTTTGAATTTTCCACAAAACCTTCAGGTTGTTCTACAAAAATTAATTCATTCAATTTTGCATAAAGATAAGCACATTTAATATCAAGATGTTGACTTACCCAACCTTTAAGTACAACCAGTATAGTGTAGAACAGTCTAACTAGGGAAAAAGAAATTACAGGTGAGAAGGTATCAAAATAGTTAACTCCCTCAATTTGTCTGAAACCTTTAGCAACCAACCGAGCTCTGAACCTTTTTACCTTTCCAGATATATCTTTTTTTAATGTAAATATCCACCTAGTACCCAGAACTTTAGTTCTCTCTGGCCTAGGTACCAATTCATAAACTTTCCTATCTTTAAGTGTCCCAAGCTCATTTTTCATTGCTATATTCCATTCCCCTTTTTCAGGTAGTTCCTGAGATTCCCTAAAAGTGCATGGAATTTTTACTTCTGCACAGTGTACTTCTGGTTCATCCCCCTCTTCATCTTTACTTACACTTAAGTCTGTATCCTCTTCTCTAGGATTTGGAGTAATAGGAGTGAAACTGAAATCATCTGGGTTATAATTTATTCCCTTTTCCTGACAATATTTTTCTATGTCATTTTTACTTCTAAGTCTAACATTTTTTTCAGGGAAATAGTATACGTCTACCCTCCCAGCAGTTGTGCCCGACTTTCTAACAGTTTCAACTCTTTCCCAATCTTTAGGTAAAGGAGGAGGTTCCTGAATTGATTCACCTTTATTCACTGCAGAATTTTCATTAACCAAACTAAATTTTCCATAATCATTAAAATTCTGCCCCCTTGCATCTACATTCCTTAAATTACAGTCTTTTTCAATTATTTTAACATGTTTAGTTTCTACAACTGTCCTCGTACCCGGATACCAGATCCTATAACCTATTGTATTAATGGCATAGCCAATAAGTATTCCCTTCTTTGACCTTTTGTCAAGTTTTGACCTATATCGGTTGGGAATATGGACATATGCATCACTACCAATTACTTTTAGGTGACGTACTGAAAAACTTTTCCCACGCCAAACATTTAAAGGAGCTTTACCTTTCAACTTTTTATGAGGAAATCTATTTCTTAAATAATTAACAGTATAAACTAATTCGGCCCACAGACTTTTAGGTAAATTCATCTGGACTAACAAGGATCTAACCCCTTCCATCAGAGTGCGATTATAGCGCTCTGCGATCCCGTTCATTTCTGGGCTATACACATTTGACTTCTCATGTTTAATCCCTTCACGTAATAGAAAAGTTTCAAAATATCCAGCACAAAATTCTTTCCCGTTATCTGTCCTAACCCTCTTAACCTTTTTACCAGTCTGCCGTTCAACCATCTGCTTAAAATTCTTAAAAAATTCGAAAGCCTGATCTTTGCGTTTTAAGATGTAAACAAAAGCAAATCTCGAAAAATCGTCAATTATACTAAGTAAAAATCTTGCTCCTCCCATACTAGGTTCAGGTGATGGCCCCCAGAGATCCATATGCAATAATTCCAAAATACTAGATGTTTGAACATTTTCTAATTCACTAAAACTTTCCCTCTTACTTTTAGAAAAATGGCAGGCCTCACAAGACTCAATTACACCCTCTAGTTTTTCAAGACCATAAACATTATTAGATTTTGCAAAGCTTATTAAATTTTTACAATTTAAATGAGCATAACGTGCATGCCACATCATCATATTAGATGACTTTATATTTTGAGCCTCAGGAACGCCAATTCTTTTACAATTAGCTGAAAGAGTATAAAATTTGTTACATAATGGAACACATAAAAATACATCATTACTAGTTTTACTGATATAAGCATTATGACAATCAAAGGTTACTTTAAAGTCTTTACTAGTTAAGCGCCTCACTGAAATTAGGTTTCAGGTCATCTTTGGTGCATAAAAAACGTCCTTGAGCAACAAAGTTTTAATTACAGTACCTGAATTAAACACTAACTGTATATCACCAATTCCAAGGATATCCGTGCTCCCACAAACAATTGCAGCTTTGGTTTTAAGGCTCCTGAAGTTTTTAAACACCTTTTTGTTATTGGAGAAATGGTCAGTTGCAGCAGAGTCCAGGACAAACTCAAGATTTGTATGTTCACTCATCATGGCTGCTGCGAAATGGGCTTGTCGTCCTTTAGATGGCTGATGATATCGTTTTTTACTCTTTTGCTTGACACGACAGTTCTTAATTAGGTGGCCTTTCAAACCACATCGGTAACAGCATCTTCCTTCATCTCTGTTAAAATATTCCTTAGGTCTGGAATCTTCAGTTGAGACCAAAGCTTGGTTGGCCGGAAGGTGATCACTAATCTGCAAACTTCTGTTTCTCTGCCTTTCATATTCTGCTAACAGATGGCTTCTAATTCCTTTCACAGTAAATTCAGCATCAGTTAATCTATATAACTGGACAACTAAACCTTCATAACTATCAGGTAAATTTTCTAATATCTGGAAAGCCACTTCATCATCTTCAACTTTCTTTCCCGCCTGTTCAAGTTCTTTAGCAGCGAGGGTTATTCTGTTCAAATAACTACTCATAGGTTCATCTGTGGTATATCTTGTATTCATAAAATTTCTTCTTAATCGGGCTACCCTTGCTCTTGAAACAGGTTCAAACACAGTCTTCAACAATTTCCAAGCATCTGAAGGTTTATGAGCTTCATAAACTATACTTTTCAAATCTTCTCGAATACTCAAACATATAATAGCAAGTGCCTTCCCCTCCTTCAGTTTTTCCTTTTCTGCATCAGGCGTTGCACCAGGTGGTTTTTCTTCATCAATGATCTTATCAGATGTGTAATTCTCTAAATCTTGACTTATTAGGTAGAGGTCAATACTATATTTCCACTCTTTATAGTTTTCGTTGTTCAATTTTGGAAAAGAAAAAGTATGTTCAGAATAAGCCGACATCATTGATGTTGTGCATCTTCAAAAACAATGAAAAATTCTTGAATTTATTCAAACAGCTGGCAAACAGAGACATGGTAACAACCACGCTCTGCTACCACTGTTGGGGGAGTAAAAAAATAATTCAAATACCACATCTCTGTGTCCAACTGTTGTTCCATAGCTCTATATATCATTGAATTAAATCACTGTGTTGATAAGCAATATATGGAAGATGTGAAGACGAAATGGAAACTAAGTTCATTTTATTTAAAGAAGTAAGACGTCTGATATGAACAACCTTGTTCATTACATGCAAAGAAAATGATAAGTTTGACAAACACACACATTTAAGTAAAACACAATCTAAATAAATTCCTCAGCCTTAACATGGCTGTAAAACTTACTACTCCATAAACCATACTTGGAGTTACTGCTGGCCAGGCAAGTACACACACTGAACACATCTACTGAATCTGTATTTATACTGGCAAACACATTACAGTTACAGTTAATTCAATAACATTAGCATAGTTTGAGAAAAGGTTATGGTTACAAAATAAAACAACAGCTTAATAAAACAAGTAAACATTAACTCTAGTAATTGGTTACCAACCAACCTACCATTACTGAAAACTGTTGACATGGCATTAAGATTGCAAGCTATGAGTGTGAAGTTGCTACCTTCACAAATAAACCAACTTTTAAATATCTTGCATTAAATAAAGATTAGAAAGTCCCACAGGAATGATAAGGTAATAAATATGAATAATTAACATTTAAACTTTAGATAAAATGAAAGTAATGGTTTGTTTACTTTTTGTACCAGCCAGCAATGTTTAACTTTTAAACCTTTTTCTCAAACATGAATAAACTTTAAACTTTAAAAACAGCAAATGAACTTTTACTAGTTCAAGCATTGTGGGGATGAGTGAAAGAGGGGGGGAAAACTTATTGGGATAATTTTAAACTTAAAACCAGTTTTATTGAAAAAGCCAACAAAAATAATAAATTTTAATGCTTGATTGTAGAATAATGGCGATTTAAAAATGTATGCATTTTTTGCAAACATTTTTGGTCCAGGCCTAATTTTACTGACCTTTGAATGGACCAGGCCACGACGAGACAATAATTTTCATACGGACTTTGTCAAAACTAGGACTGAAAATTTTGGATCGTGAAAACTAGGAATGAAACCTAGTTCGAACAATCACTTTTTTTAAAAGCCGATTGATATAAACCGCAGATCAAAGTTTCACAAAAGCAAAATGTGTGCATGTCTGTTTTGTCTTTAGTCATCCTTTCATGAGTCTTCGAAATAGCAAAATGCATTATATTTTTACTGTATTTTAAAAATAGAATACGCAGCAAAACACTAAATGGTCCTTCCTGTCTAATGTACCAAGTGAATAATTTAATTGTGGTGATACGCGATGCACTATGTTAGGCGGGAAAATTTTCAAAATAATAACTGCGGATAAACTAAAGGCAGATGGTCACTTGTGTAAAACAAGGTGTATCGTTATAAGTGGAACTTTTGAAACCGCAACTAATTTTAAAGTATATTTAAAGATTAGATTTTTAGTTTTATACCATTTAGAATCCTGCATCTGGTCGGGTCAGAGGTTTTACTATAGTTGAATATTAAAGAATACAGATTTGTTCATTCTTCTATGTAAAACATAAAAATGGTATTAGAGAATTAGAGGTCTGCACAGGCCGAAATTTCCAGAACCGAGAACGGCCTGCCCGCCCCGCCCTGTCCCGTCCCGTGTAAAACATGAAAGTTCGGCCCTAGCCCGGCACGGCCCGTTTATAATTTTATCGGCTTCGTCTAAAGATTTATATCGGGCCGGTAGATCCGCTTAATTGTAATTATCGACCCGGCCTGGCAGGGCCATTCAATTTTTGTTTGCCAGCCCGGGCCCATTTATTTTATTTATTTAGCCCGGCCCATTGAAAAAACTGTCCTAATAAAGCTGCCTGGCCAGTTTGAAATTTTGCCGCCCCGCGACGGCCCGGCCCGGTGCAGACCTCTATTACAGATACAATTGTAGATTATTTTTCATAATGGTATTAAAACATGATTTGCTTCCCTTACATGGCGGGTTGAAATATTGCGGATTCGGGTCAGGTTGCGGGTTGCCTGAAATTTTTTTTGCGGGTTGAAAAAATATTTTTGCGGGTTCGGGTCAGGTTGCGGGTTGACTTAAAATTGAATTTGCAGGTTCGGGTCGGGTAGAACCCGACCCGCGCAGGACTCTACTTAGAGGTCTGCACGGGCCAAAATTTCTAGGTCGGGGACTGCCCGACTCGTAGAAAAAAATTCAGCACGGTCCAGCCCAATACAAAAATTAAAAGTTCGGTCCGGCCTGTACAAAAGAATACTATTTGTCTGACACGGTAAAAAATTTAAAAGTTCGGCCCGGCCCGCTATAACAGCTAAAAGTTCGGCCCGAGAATGGCTCGGAAAAAAGTTAAAATCTCGGCCCAGCCCAAGTGAATTTCTACAAAACATTGATGAAGTGCCGCTGGCTGTGATATTTATTTTTTTTAATGAATCTCTATCTCTTGTATGTAAATGTTTCAGTTATCATTACTATTGTTAATCCATATTCTATGTATTGAAGTGTTAAAAATCTGAAAAATGTTATACAGTAAAATCTGCTAAGACGGAATTGTATAAAAAAGAAAGCGTTATAGACAAGATCCTCAACACGTTGTTCAGTTTAAAACAAGATTCTGTCATAGGCAGGCTCTTTTCACTCGTTTTACTATATTTTAATTTAGCTATATTTTAATAAGCGTATGAAATCTACTACTCTTTAAAAATAATAAATTTTAATGCTTGATTGTAGAATAATGGCGATTTAAAAATGTATGCATTTTTTGCAAACATTTTTGGTCCAGGCCTAATTTTACTGACCTTTGAATGGACCAGGCCACGACGAGACAATAATTTTCATACGGACTTTGTCAAAACTAGGACTGAAAATTTTGGATCGTGAAGACTAGGAATGAAACCAGTCCAAGCTCTGTACAGAAAAAATAAGTTAGGTCTGGTCCAGCCCGGCCCGATCTTTCAGGAAAAAAGTAAGGCCCTAACCCGGCCCGGACAGAACCTTCAGAAAAGAGTATGGCCCGGCCCATGCAGATCTCACACTGCTGAAACCACTTTGGGATAACTAGAAACGCTCCTTTTTTCTTTTTTTTTTTTTTTTTTTATAGTAGTTCACCTATTGATAACTGTTTCATTGATTCTGTTTGTGGCAGATTTTATTTTTTATTTGCTACATACGCATCTTTTCTTGTTCATTTTTAAAAATAATTTTTTAAGTTTTAAAAATATTTCTTGCTCAGAATTTAGACTTTCCTTTTCATCATAAGTTATTATGATGATAATTATTACGAAGATATATATCATAAGTTTAAGGAAAGAGAAGAAAATCCACGAATCCACTTTGCATTAAAAAAATCTCTTATCTCGTTACCTCTTTTTTTCTACTGCATTCAAAGTTCTTTTCAAAGAAACAAAACAAACTATTAGCCAACTACACGTCAAGGTCATAGGGCAATGTGTCAGAATGTTCGGTCCGAGGAGATGGAGTGAATTTGAAATCAAGCGTGTTTATCTTTTAGTTGAGTCAAGAGATAACAAAATTACGTTTGTTTTTTAGTTATAAATGTGTACTTGAGTGATTTTATTAGACGCTTCTTTAAAAATAAAGATTATTTACATGAAAAAAAGATAAAATAAGTATTTTTGTTGAGTGTTTTGTCTTCGTACGAAACAATTTTAACCATATCAGTGTAAAAATCAATGTTTTGAAGAAATTCAGTCGGGTCGGGCCAAGATTTTAAATGTTTTCCAGGCCAAGCTAAACTTTTAGCTTTTATGCCGGCCATTAATTAATTAATTTATTTCTTTATTTTTTGTACGGGCTGGGCCGATTTTTTTCCCCCATGGATCGGCTACTTCACTCAAGGTAAATGCCCTTCACTAATGTTAATCCTATGGAAGAATTTTTTTTTAAATACATGGTTCGCATTTCAACATCCTTAAATGTTTTTTTTTTTTTTTTTTTTTTTTGGCATCGGATAGCTGAGGCGGATCTCAAAAAGACCCTTTTTCGATTTTGTTTACAGATGTTTTTCGTATTTGATTTTCAGAATCAGTTTCGAAAGTGAAAGTATTCTAGTAAAAAAAAAACCCTCTAAACACAATCAAAAAAGTAAAAATGAGTCTTTGTAGAGACCGACCTCAGCTATCCAATGCAAAAAAGATCATTTAAAAATAATGGAATGCGAACATATTAAAAAAAAATTCTTTCTTAGGATTTACATTAACAAGCCAGTATTTTTGTGTTAGCAAAATAGCCCAATATTTACATTGCAAAAGTCAGCCCACTTAATTTGTTATATTGGTCAGGACCGTTTATTTTGTTTATCGCCCGACCCGGCTCATAAAAAAAACTGTACGTGTTTTTACTGTGTGTTAGGAAACCCATTCCACAAAAATTCTATGCCAGGATATGAGATTTCTCTAGTTAGAGACCAGTAATTTCACAGAGTGAGCACTCTGGAGCAGTTTTGCTTTGCAAGTGGAAGGAAAGGGGCGGGTTTATTAGAAGATAAGCTCGCGACAGCTGTACATTCCAGTATCCGGAGGGTAAAGTAATTATTGACAGATGGGCGGAAAATGTAATCATTTTTAACTTGAGAACCGGTGAGACAAACGTTATTCATCCTGCTGATTGTTTAAAAATAAACAAAAGAAATAACATTTCTCGGACATCTGCGGTTGAGGGACATTTTCTAATATTTTGGTACCAATTGGAGAGCATGAAACTATTGATCAAAGGGGGTGAAAATGGCGTCATAAAATATCGGTTTGAAAAAAAAAAATGCCATAAGACATTGCTGTAAAAGAAAAAAAAATCACTGTATCCACCGCCCTAGCTTACGAGCCGCACTTAGAATATTTTATACTTTCAAACTCGTATGCGCCACGGCTCATACACCCGAAAATATGGTACTCTTTTTTTTTTTTCCATCGAGGGCGATACTAAATTTCGAAAAGGCAGAATTCCTGTTCTCTAGTCTTTGAGTTTTTATACCCACCAATGAAGAGGCCTTGAAACATCTGTATGATTGATTTTTAATGACATTCATATATCTTTCATTATCTTGTTTTATTCACATTTTTGTACTTAAATTTGATTATGAGAAATAAATCTGTCAGGAGTCATTGAATTTAATATTTCTGAAAGCTTCAAATAGTTTAAACATTGTTCAGTCCATCACAGAGTCCAAAATCTGAGCAGACAAATCATTGAAATCTTAATTAATGTGCACTATTATCGGTAATATTTTAAATATTTCAAGATTAAGTATCTTTAAGCTTTTAGCATAACTTAATTAAGTATGTGTAATAAAAATTATTTCAAAACAGTGAAATAATCTACATGGTTTCACAGGCGAATGAAAAAATATAAATTGGTAAAAACATCAGAATGTTTAAACTGATTTTTGTGAAATTCATTAAAAAGAAAAATGTAGAATATTTTACTGAAGACTGACAAAGAAAAAAAACCCCAAAAAATTTCTCGATCACCCACAAGAAAAAAAAAAAAAACTACAAAATTCATTGATCAATTGCCCCCCAAAAAAATCTAAATTTGCCTATCCATCTTGGGAAAAAATTGCGAAATTTTTCAATGGGCCATAGGAAAAACATCATGAATTTTGTCAATCAGTTGTAAGATGAAATGGCAGGATTTGCCAACAGGCCATGAAAAATAATGTGAAATTTGATAATCGATCAGGAGGAAAAAAAATCACGAAATTTGTCAATCAATTGCGAGAAAAAAAAATTGTGAATTTGGTCATTTGGTCTTGGGAAAATATCATGAAATTTATCAATCAGTTGTGGGGAAAAAAAAAAAAAAAAAAAAAAAAAAAAATAGAAAATTCGTGCAACGGCTGCATGAAAAAAAAAAAAAAAAAAAAAACTATGAGTTTTGGCAATAAGATGCAGAGACAAATCCAGAAACACAGTATTGCTAACCGTGTAGAAAAAAAATTGTGAAATTCGTCGATTGGTTTCGGGAAAATGTCACAAAATACAACTGATAAAAAGGGACTCTGAACAAACCAGTTCAAAATATGTTTTTTGAAAAGGATATGTACTTTTTCCATTAAATTGCCACACGGCAGCCATTTTCTTCTAGAGTCAACACTAGCAAGAATATAAAAAAAAAAAAACCCCACAATAATACCTACATATACAAGGTTCTTTTCTTCTGACAATAATGCTTTTCACAAGAAAAATATGAATTACTACTATTTCAAAAAAAATTAGTTTTTGAAGATTGTTTTCATAGCTTTTGTTTTTTTTTACAATTTAAAACTGCCAGGTTCTTTTTTGCTCTCAACAGCTTCTTTCATTAAAAAAATAGGAATCTCTGCTATTTTTAAAAACTTATTTTTTGGAGGTCAGTTTCTTCTTCTTATTATTATTTTTCTCCCATTTAAAATAACCATGTGTTGCCCAGATGAAAATACAAAAAAAAAAAAAAAAAAAAAAAAAATTACGGATAGATGGTATCTTTTTGTGAGTGCAGACAATGCTGGTCTAGTTTGCTAGTAATAATAATAATAATAAGACTCTTGTAGTTTTCCCCTCAACCTATTATTCATAAGCTAATTATTTTATAAAGGATTAAAAGTAAGATACCTCATTTTTAATCATCTCTTGATATAAATTTATCACGTCAATCTCAGATTTCTGGGCTACTTGGACACAACTTTCTGCATACTTAGCTACAACCTTATTTGCTTTCAGAGGAGTTTCTCTACCTTTAAAGGATAAAAAAATGTTTATTAGTTAAACAGTCAAAAAAGAACAATAATAGTGTTAAACAAGATAAAAGATCAACAAAAAATTTAATCAAAAAACCTTTTTAAAATTTATCATGCACCTGAAAAAAAAAAAAAAAAAAAAAAAAAAAAAAAATCCCCACTCACTACATCCAATATGTTGTCAATAATAGCTAATACTTAACCACAAAATATAGTGTTTTATTTATTTGAGTGTTTGTATATACGGTATCAGCACGGTATATACGGTATCATAAGTTATTGTAATTTATACTACACATAGAAAATATCTAATTACAATCAGTCCTGATAACATGTAATCATTCATGGCATATTTATTGTATACAAAATTTTTACAAGGCTCCCACAATACCAAAAATTAGTTTATATGGATTTTTTTTTTTTTTTTTTGTAAAATATTTTTTAAACACGTTTTTTTTCTTTAAATATTGTGATAAAATACATACCAAAAAAAAAAAAAAAATGTACTAATATATAAAAAATGCAAATGGAAATTTCATTCCCACTGCTTATAACTTGAGTTCTGCTAAATTGTTTTTGATGGGATTTGCACTCTTAGCTAGATAATTTTTCAGGGCAGGTTTTAGTATATTACATATCGTTCTATGTTGCTGAGTTATAGAGTTATGGGAGAAAGTTCTATAATTATGTGAATCCGATTATGAAAGATTAGCCTTTTAAAAAGTTCTACAGAACAGATTTTCATGAACTATACTTTTCGTAACTTACATTGTTAGTTAGATAATTTTTCAGGAATATTTTTAGTACGTTGCACATTGTTCTATCATTTTTTAGCAAATCCTACAATAAATGATCAACTAAAAGAATTGGTTCTTAACAGCAAAATTTTGTCTGACACATCAGAAAATATAATAGTGCAATTGCATTCATATAATTTACAGCAATAAGGAAGGACATTCCAGGTAAAGATTCATATTGCTTTAAAACACAAAATTGAATTCAGTGGTATATTTCGTTTGGAGAAACTGAAGAGTGTAGCAGGTGAGGCCTGCTATTATAATATTAAATTATAAATTCATAAATTATATTTTGAAAACTATGTTGAATTAAAAGGAAAAAAAACCTAATAGATCCATACAATCAATTTATTAGTAGTCTAGCTTCACATTTAGCTAAATTTCATGTTTAAACAGAAAGTTTTTAATAATTTCCTAAGTGGGCATATAAAAAAAGAAACAAAAATACTCAGCATTTATCAGTTTTTTTTTTTTTCCTGAAATTAAATCAGAAAACTTTTTTCAGTTATTTGTTGGACTACAAGTAAAACAGCAGTTTTACATAGATCTATTAACATAACAGCTAATGATTATAAAGCAACAAAAACATGGTAATGATGAAAAATAAATTAGTATAATAAATATTTATGTTCCAAAATTCGTTTTCTCTGATCCCCTACCCACACAATTATCATTCATTAACATGAATTGTATGATTCATCATAATTAAAATATACATATATAATCACAATGCTATTTCTTTTGCAGTACCATCAAATCATATTCAACTGTACTGGACAACCAAATATGTTGATAGTTCCATTGACAATTGGTCATCCTTAATAAACAGAAAAAATCTACAGCAGACTTTCCTAAAAATATTTTAAGGGCATTTAGTAAATAGAATTTTTGAACAGAAAAACAAGGGGGGTGGAAGAGAGAAGAAAAATAGTGTACGAAATACTGCATTTATGAGAGAAAACAATGTGCTTAACATATAAAAATTACTTTAAAAAAAAAAATTATTTTGATAACTTAATCATAACATTTGTTTTAAATGTTTTATAAAAATGAATTAGAGAATTTCATCTTACAATATTCAATATTATTATGAGATTTAAGGATCATTTCCAAAAGTCTCCGTATATGAGCAGAATCGAGTTTTTCTTTTCATTTTTGCTTGCGTTCAGCATTATTGAGAAGGAATGTCAACAATATTTTACAGCTTGTGTTTACTAATAGATTTGTTTAATTAACTCTCCAATACACTCTTAATGTATTAATTGTATTAAGTTTCGTTGAGAATTAATTATATTGTTGGAACAGCACCGAAAAACTGGAGATAAGTCACAATTAAAATAATAAAACTGTTTAAATCACAATTAAAATAATAAAACTTTGTATAAATCAAAACATACAGGACACAGTTTAATCATTTTGAGCTGGAAAATATAACAACTCATCATCAGCTAATGTAACTACAGAAAAAAAATCTAAATGCAAAGAATAAATAAATCTACAAATAAGACAATTCCAAATACCAAGAAACCAGATAAAAAATACAAGTACATATTCATTAATAATTCAACATACCATTTTCTTGGCAGTAAGCTGCATATTTTTCATGACAATATGGCGGAGGTGTCATAAGAATAATTTTATCCTTAGATAAACCAATTTCCTATATGATTAGATAATAAATAAAAATATAGTAAACAATATTTATAAAATTATACAGAAATATACTTTATTTTAACATTTACATAAAACAGAAAAGCAATTTTAACTATTAAATTCCATCCTTAGTCCTGATATTTAAATATTCAGATTAGGGGGGAAAAATCCCACTGAATTTTTTAGCACTATGCATATTACAGAATCTGTATGTCTGCATATGCCTGAAACTTTAAGCCTAAAGATTTATCATAAATATATTTTTGTTTTATATTAAATTACCTAAATTCTGTTGATAATAAGATTTTTGCATAGTAACATAATTTACCAATTATAATTTACAAAACAAATTCTTTAAAAATATTTCTAGTTAATGCAGTAGAAGCTGCTTAATGGAATACCCTGCTTATTGTAATAATTTCTCAGTATTCCAAACCGTTGTAATTTATTTCCATATAAAATTCTACAGTTAATGGAATACTATTGGGTGATTGCAAAAGATCGTACCCTATTTCATAGATGGTAGAAACTTGCAATTTTAACTGTGCTGATGTTTCTGGGTTTTTTTTTTTTTGTTTTTTTGTTTTTTTTTTTTGTTTTTTTTTTCAATTTAATTTGTGTGCAAGGTTAATATTCAAAATGGAAAATGAAAAGTTACATTTTCGTCATGTTATGTTGCATGAGTTTAAAAAAGGAGTGAATATTGGAAGTGCTACAAAAAATATTCAAGATTAAACATCTTGAATATTTTTGGATTGTGCTCCCACTCTTAAGACAGTTAAAAAGTAGTTTTGTTAATTCAAAATGGTGATTTCAATCTAAACGATAAAATTCGTTCTGGGAGACCTTCTGGCATTGATAATGACTTAATCTGTTTAGTGAATAATAATCTGTGGCTTACTACTGAAGTGATTGCTGAGAGACTAAATGTTGACAATTCGACTGCATTTCGCCATTTAAAACAACTTGGATACACTTCAAAACTCGATGCATCGGAAATCGGGCACAAACTTTTGCAATCATTCAATATATCATGAAACAATCTTGCTTAAAGGAATAGTTCTTAATAATATCATATACCCACAAGTTCTATGCTTTATGAATGAAAATAATTTAGTGACTGCATCAGAAAATAGCCAGTTTAAATTTGAAAATAGCCTTCAATATCAAAATTGTTCATGAAGAGATGTGACCTTTTCTCCACTCCCTTAAAAAAGGCATGACCTTTCTCTAAATTAAGGATTGGATCCTCCCCTGTGCACAACAGTGCCTCCTGTTTGGGTATTCATATCAAAATTAGATCAGCATATATTTTTTAATTAATAACTGCAAATATAAAATTTTGTGCATTTCTATGCAACAGAAATCAAAATACAGCTGTAATGTTTATCAGAAAAACATAGGACTAATATTTCATAATCAGGACCACAGCCAAGGTTGATGTCATACATACATGATTCTGGAATTCTGGTAACAAAGTGATTGCAAGTGTATGAGAATTACAAGAATGGAGTCAGCGGTCTATCCAGACTTTTCTCACAGGGTCCTGTTTTTGTGAAATTGTGAAGTTTTTCTTATTTTTGTGAAAATTCTAGTCATAATTTTGTGAGTTTTAAATTATCGATGTCTTCATGTTCTATCCTTCATATATAAAAAGCTAAGTAATATGCTCTTTGGTGAGCTACTGCTTACTTACAGGCCAGATTTTATTTTTAAATTACTAAATTTGTGAAAAGTTCAATTTGAAGGTGAAAAAAATCTGTGAAAGGTCTATTTAAGAGACAAATAATTTTGTGAAGTGTCCTGTTTTGGGATAAAATGTTTTGTGAAGGCTCCTGTTTGGGGATAAAAAATTTTGTGTAGGGTCCTGTTTGGAGATAAAAAAAATTGTGAAGGGTCCTGTTTTTTAAGATAAATTGTTTTGGTCTTTTAAACTGAATTAGCACTGTTTTACACAGTAGGAATCTTTAAAATTAACTTTTCAATTCTCACATAGGATCGCATTTCTTTCATTACTGTTAGTTCTTTAACCTTTAAATAATATCTCTATCCAATTTTAATGGTTTTTTTTGTTTTCATTTGATTGTTGTAGTAATGGGAGACTGGAGCAATAATTCATTCGCAAGACTTCTAAAAATACTTTACTAAATAGTTAAAAAAATGACAATACTCTCCTTTTATAAGTCATGAACTACATAACTTAGACAATGTTGAAGTGTCTCAAGTCAATAGGGCATAAGGAAGTTTGGAAAATAATAGGTCAACAGCAGGTGTTGATTAGATATCAATATAGTTTCACAGGATTCATATATTTCAGTGAAACCTTGAATTCAGGGAAAACTCAGGGGGATTGTTTGCCCTTAAGGCTGTTCTCAAATCCAAAGGGTCAACTTTCTGACATAGGTTTTAATTCATTTTTGTTCGGAAACGCATGAAACTAGAATGTGTTGTTATTCAGAAACTACGTTATCGAGCTGTTTTTTCCGTTTTCTTGTAAATGCAGTAGATCTTTCAGAAAATACTGTCAAAGTTGGCATTTTGAACCGAACTTCCGAACAAAAGAAGAAAATCCAGTCAGCCAGGGGAGAAGAATGCTGTGTCACGTGATCAAAATCACTTATAACTCAGTGGGTAATTTATTGATCAAAAGATGGAAAAAACAGTTCGATTCCAAATCGCTTCCCTGGTCAGGCTTTCCAATTTGATATCTTTCTGTTAGAAAATGAATTTGTAAATGTGTCAAAACGTTTTGTGCTTGTTGAGCAGAGCAGTTGAGAACAGCCTTAAAATCTCAGAGAAAAGTCAGTAATTTCTCACAAAACATGGAAAACTGTTCAGCTAGCATGGAAAAAAATGTCTAATCTAAGTTCACTTTAACCAGCAATCACGGCTAATCTGTATGCTTTGTCATTGATATGCAAAAAATTATTAATTCTGGAAAATTACTCAGAGAATTGTTTTTGGGGAAATCAGTATGAACCCTATTTCATTAGATTCACAAGAAGTTATAAATAGGCCATGGGTCTAATTAGAGCTGTGGCATAATTTTCAAGAATTACAGAGCTAGAAAGAGATGCACTATTGAGTGTGCAAAGGGAGCCGGAGGGGTTAAATTTAGTGCAATTCAGATGCATAGATAAATGCTAACATGGAAATCGTGAAAAACAAGTCAGAGGAGTGCCACCTGTTGGGCAATATACAATAAAATCTATTCAGCACAAATTTTATGTCAGTATCCAAATATGAAGTTTCATGAAATTCTGTGCATTCACTCAAGAATTAGAACTGCTAAATTTTGTATAACACACAAACAGACATTGTACCAAAAGTAATCAAAAATTTTAGTTCTTAAAATTCAGAAGTATTATTAAAAATCAAAAAAGCACTATTTAGTTTTACCATAAATGATAACATAGACATTTTTCCTATCATAAACTTTCATTTTATATCACCGAAGATAACTAAATAAGCAAAGTTTGTATAATCATATGTCACTGCAGTACTAAACACTCAAGCCATTGTGGTATCTATGGCACATCAGTTGAGGATTTTTTTCAGTGCCCCTACAAATGAAAGCCTATGTATTAACTGAGTATTTTATGCATTTTCCTACCATAAATTCTTAGCACTCTGGCCGGCCACTCCTGAATTAACATTATTTCCATTACATATATGTTGCTTCAAAGAATCATCTATTCCCCATGTATTCTTCCTTAATTTCTATGCAATTAAGCATCTGGTAAATAAGAGCTTAAATTTTAAATATCATGTCAGAATTATACGTTTAATATGTTACTCTGTATATATTATCTTTGTTAAGCCAACGTTATAACAAGAGTTGACTGTTTTCATTTGATTCATTAGGATCGAAGTTATAGTTCTTCTATGGTGCCCTCTTATGCGAACATATTGGAGAGGGAGACCACTAACGCCCTCTTTTAAGCTATGGCCCTGCCGCAATGTTTCTCTCAGTGAACAGATTTTGATATTAAGTCAGAAAAGCTTAAGATTTAGCAGACTAATTAAAAATTGGTCCTTTCGAAGCTACAAATAGCTGGTTCTGTAGATGAAAAGAAAGAAATCAAATTTCAATCAAAAAAATTCATGGTGAAGCAAAGTGATGCTGACATAGTTTCAGCAAATCATTGGATAGATAAAATATTGCCTGTTATACTGCAAGACTACAATACATCTTGTACTTATAACTGTGGCAATACAGTCCTTTATTATGGAACAATGCCTGGTGGCATTTTGTGTTTAAAGGAGAGAAAGTTGTTTCAGGAAAAACTCTGAAAGACATATTGACTATTTCATGCTGCAGTAATGCTGATGGTTGTTATAAAGTGCCACTTCTTTGTTATTGAAAAATCAAAAAGCCCATGATACTTTAAAGGCATAAAATCTCTCCAAGTCCAATACGAAGCTAACTATAATGCATGGGTGACTTCTACACTATTTCAAAAGTGGTTAATGCTTTTTGACAATGAGATAGTTTTGTTATTGATGATTGAAGTGAATGTAAGATTAGGGAATGTAGCAGTTTTTTTTTTTCCCTCTACCATTACATTTCTTTTATAACCTGTAGACCAGAGAATTATGGAAACAGATGCATGTTAAAAAAATTCAAGCAGCAGTGTAGTGTGTACTGAACATGCTGAGGGCAAGGCAAAATAAATAAAAAAACATTTTTTAAAGAAAAATGATAAAGATAAATCACCGTGGAAAATGGCTAAAATAATAATAATACTTACCAATAAATACTGAACCATGTTTTCTAAATTTTTACAATATTCATCTAAAGGCACATGCTGATTAGTTTTTGATTTAGCATCATTAGAATCATTTGCACCTATACATACAACAAAGGCTTTGATTTCTGAAATATTTTCTGTAGAAAACAGGCGAGGAAGTATTATGCGACAAGCTCTACTGGTATAGCCAGAGAATCCTCTTCCAACAACATCACAAACTCTAGAGAAGAAGTTAAAAAAAAAAGTTATATATGTACCATAGACCTATGAATCACAAATATTCAAGCATACAGTAAAACCCCGACTTACATCAGTAATTCATTCCAAGACTAGTGATGTAAGTCGAGATAAATTGAGATAAGCAATTTAAATTCAACAAAATCTAATGAACATATTCTATTGTATTTAGAAGCTGAATGCTTGGGGGGGGGGGGGGGGGGGGGACCAAAAATTTTGAAAAAAGAAACTTTTTTTTTGCAAAGGGGTTTATTTTCACTTGGAAAAATTTGAAATTTCTTTTTTGAAATATATTTAAACAAGGGGGCTCTGCCCCCTGCAAGCTACGCTCACCAACCTTCGTTCAGATACTGCAGAATCTAAAAGCACGCTAATCTGATCGGTTTTAAAAAGATTAGAGAAGATTGAATTATACTGTAAAAACCTGTAGCGATCTCCCTGTAAATGGGTTTCCATTCAATTCCCTTTGATTGCAAAAATTTATGGCAGAATCAGTTGCTGTTAAGACATCCAATGGTTGTTTTCGTGTTAGTTAAAGAAGATCAGTTAAACATTTGAAATGAAGCTAAAATAAAATGAATTAAGTAAACAGAGTCTTTGCCTCCCGGTATTTTTTAACAGCGTTATAAAACAATTGACATAATACAATTTACTACAATTACTAAAATTTAGTGCTTTAACCTCTTCAAGGCCGTGGTTCCTTTTTAAACCACTTAATTTTAATTCTTAAATGCCACATTGGCACCAGAATATTGGGATGAAAATTTTCCTTTTATTAAGTAAGTGAACAAAAGCATTTTTGTATTCAGAAATTTGTTTGTAAATTCTGGTGCCATTCACTGATTTCAAGATTTTACGAATAGAAGTACCTTGCCCCTGAAAGAGTTAAACGCATATTAATGTATTTATTATTTTAAAGTTTCCTTTCTTTTTAATATTCACATGTAAATACAATTTTCAAGACATAATTTTCAATATCTTCCTGCTTTTAACACATACTCATTTAATAGTAATTTTAAAGTTTTTTTTCTGTTTTTAATAGCCACGTGTAAATAAATTTTTAATCGTTAGGAAATATTATTCTTTGCGCTGTTTTTAGAATTGAAAACAATCTCTATAATAATAGCCTAAGTCATGTGACTATCATCAACAGTTCTGGGCGGATCCCTTTGCTTTTTACATTCCAGGCAGCGATTTTGGTACTTTAATGTTAGCCAGCCACAGGTGTGATAAGTTGTCAAATTTATTATTCTATCTCCATAACAATTACGGGTACTTTTATGTTAGCCGGGTGCAAATCTCACCAATAGCTTTTTTTTTAACTCGCCAGTTAGCATTTTTTTATTTTTCGAGTGGTAAATTAAAACGGTGCTACTTGGTTATCCCATCGACCAAAAATCTGTCGTCAAACTATAAGATTAAATGCCAATAATGGTTGATTTTAAATGGAAGTTACATGTGTTTACGCCATCAAGTGATTTTTATTTCAACGTTTTATTTGTACGGTAGCGCTCAAAAGTATTTTGACAACCTTATTTTCCCTCTTATTTTACTTAATATAAAAATGTAAAAGAAAATATATTCCCTATAATGGAGAACACTATGACTGCAATTATTCAAATGTATCAAGTTTTAACTTGTGTATTTACATTCGGCGCCACCGAAGAAATATGACTCCTCCTTAGCTCAAAAGTATTTTGACAATTAGTTTGCATTTAATTGTTGAAGGTGTCAGTGGCGCTAAAACTTCGATTAGTGTTTATATTGACTTATTGTGCTTAATTTTAAGGATAAGGAATTCCAAAATGTAAAAAAAATATTGAAGTGATTCTAGAAAAGCCGCTATAAATGCACTTAAGAAAGGTAGACTGCAAGCAGAATTAGCTCGTTCTTTTAACGTGTCTCGGCAGCTTGTTATTACATGGAATAAAGTTTTTAATAAACAGAAATACATTGAAAATAATCCCCAAAGTGGCTATCTGAAAAAAAAAAACAACTTGCAATGTTGACGGTCTTATAAAAATGATATCTACAAGTGATTGTCCTAAGTCCGCTGTAATAATAAAAAATGAATTGAAAGAAAATTACGGCATAGACATACACGTTTCATCAGTCAAACGATGCCTAAACCTCTATGGTTTACATGGCAGAAGACCAGCAAAAACACGTTTCTAATCTACTAAGAATAGGAAGTCCAAAGTTGCATTTGTAAAACGGCATTACCCTTTCAGGTGCAAAGCAATGCTATTGCTGAAGTGTTGAAATTAATGACTGACACGAGAATTTTGGTTTAAAAAAATTTGGTTTATTATGTGTGTGAAATATAGCTTTTTCATATTTAAAAATAAATTTGTTTTCAAATTCCGGTATGAATCATTAATTTCAACACTTTAGCAATGGAATTGCTTTGCCCCTGAAAGGGTTATGCCGTTTTACAAATGCAACTCTAGCCTTCCTATTCTTAGTAGATAACAAATGTGTTTTTGCTGGTCTTCTACCATGTAAACCATAGAGGTTTAGGCGTCGTTTGACTGATGAAACGTGCATGTCTATGCCGTAATTTTCTTTCAATTATTTTTTTATTATTACAGCGGACTTACGACAATCACTTGTAGATATCATTTTTATAATATAGTCAACATTTCAAGTTGTTTTTTTCGGATGGCCACTTTGAGGCTTATTTTCGATGTATTTCTGTTTATTAAAAACTTTATTCCATGTAATAACAAGTTGCCGAGACATGTTAAAAGAACGAGCTAGTTCTGCTTGCAGTCTACCTTTCTTAAGGGCATTTACAGCGGCTTTTCTAGAATCACTTCAATATTTTTTTTTACTTTTCGGTATTCCTGATCCTTAAAAATAATCACAATAAGTCAATATAAACACTAATCGAAGCTATAGCACCACTGACACCGTCAACAATTAAATGCAAACTAATTGTCAAAATACTTTTGAGCTAAGGAAGAGTCATATTTCTTCGGTGGCACCGATTGTAAACAAACAAGTTGAAAATTGATACATTTAAATAACTGCAGTCATAGTGTTCTCCATTATAGGGAATATATTTTCTTTTATATTTTTAAATTAAATAAAATAAGAGAGAATATAAGGTTGTCAAAATACTTTTGAGCGCTACTGTATTTTTATTAATGTTGTACTAATTTATTTGATCTTTCATTATTTAAAATAAAAAATTATATCAATTTGTATAATTTGGCGAAATTGGTCGACAGGAGAAGTAATACCATTAAAACATTGCTTTGAAGTTGAAATTAAATGTCATGATTTGTTGCATATGCACCGGATTTGGCGTGATTTTTTTTTTAAAGACAATTTAACGAAAACCTCGTTTTCGAATACCAGTTACATATGTATTTTTTAATTATTTTTAAAATGAAATAACAATAAATTAAAAAAGTTTAATTAATAACTATAGAACAAAACAATTTATAACATTTATTAATAAATAAGCAACAATAGCCGGGTTACCATGTCAGACAAAATAACGCCATTTTGGCGCTAATTAGGTACCCCGATATGTATATGACATCTGCGCCTAATAGTTTTCTTTTCGTTTCGTTTAAAAAAAAGAAAGAAGTGAAAGCCATTAATTTTAAATGCTTCAGTTTTAAATGAAAGTTTTGTATTAAATAAAATAATGAAATTCAAAAAAAAAAAAAAAAAAGCATTGTTCTTAGCATACATTTTAAGAGGCCAAACTGGTCGTCAAATTAGTTTAAAATAATAACCTTTTCTAAAATATGAAAAAAAATATATCTGTTACGATTAAAATTTGAGTTGCCATCATCAGAAAAAAGTATTTAAAATTAGAAAAAATTAATATTTCGAAAACTAATTCGAATTTAAAAATTCTAATACCAGTTTTGAGATCTGCAGATCAATACGGATTTCTGGTGTTAATTTCATCGCAAAGTATTTCATATTTTAGGAGAAATCGCCGTGAAACATAATCAGTTGTTTAATCAGTCGTTTCATAGAATCATTTCATAAATTGGTTACATTTCAGTCATTTCATATATCCGTTTCATAAATTTGTTTCATTAGGATTTTATATATATAGGGTAGATATTCATAAAAGCTACATTCTGATGTTTTCTTCTTCTTTTTTTTTTTTTTTTTTTTTTTGTCATCTTCATGAAAATATTCCATTTCCCAAATGCAAACATTAACTTGGAAAATATAGTATGTAAGATAATTAAAAATACTACTTCTTTCATTAAAAATAAAAATTTATATGCAAAATTTTAATTATACCACTTAGTAAAAACAGTAAAGTTGATAAGGGACCATCCACAAATGTCACACTTGGAGGGGGGGGGGGGTCATGAAATTGTGACAAGGGGGTGGGAGGTGGTAAGAAGTGTGACATCACACATTTTGTTTGAAGTAAAAGCATGATGGCCCTATTAAGTAAAGTTGATCAGGCTCATTCTGCCTCATGAACAATATGGGAGTCATCTTGATGCTCAAAGGAACACAATCAATCCGAAATTGGAAGAAAAGAATTTTAGATATGCCGGGAAGTGTTTGGAAGAAGTATGGTCAGCTGTTGTTTTAGACAATTACCCTACTGTAGACGAATATATTTTAGCTGAAAATTCGGAGCTAAACCAGGAGAGTTTGGAAAAGGTGGATGATGAATGGTTTTCTACACACATACAAACAAGTCAGTATCTCACCCAAATAGTCAAATGTTTTGATGTGAATTGCGGCAAAAAAGTAAGGAGTTCGTTTTTCAATATCGTGCCATCAAGATTTTTGTGAATGCCAATTCCAGTGTGTCAGACAGTGGAAGATCTTAAAGCACCGATTAATCAAGCTGATTCAGAAAATTATAAATTTCATCAGTCTTTGCTGCGCAAATTTTGAAAGCAGATGAACTTCTTCCCCGATCAGTGGGGAGTAGTTACAAAGTGTTGCCATATGACCTTTATTATCCTCTAATGCAAAGTGAGATTCCTACTCATGTTTGCAAGGATTGTGGTTTGTATTTTGCATCCAATGTCATGTTGAAGAAACACATAATTGGTTTGCATAAAATCAGTGGAAAGTGTCAACCAGAAGTTGGCAGAGCTTCAAATAGCTGCATGCAGACTATTGTGCAGTCTATCATGGCTTAACTGCTTTCAACAAAAATGTGGAATTTGCAGATTGGGTGGATGAAGACGACATTGTAAATGTTAATCTTATTTTATGTAAAATAAGTACATGAATCATTTTTATTGTTATGCTCACAAATGTCACTAAAATACACAGTTAAAGTTTAAAAATAAAATTTGAAATATGATCTATAACGTAGAGCTTTGTTTCTGAACTGCAAGTATATGTCTATGTAATATAGCATGACATGTGACAGGGGGGAGGGAGGGGATGATGAAGTGTGACACTTTGTGACAAAGGGGGGAGGAGGGAGATCAAAAATATTGAAAAAAAAGTGTGACATCATTTATGGACAGCCCCTAAGTTAATAAAACTCTGTATCATTTGAAAAATTTACTGTTCTGTTTTTACTGTTCTATGTGCAATTTTTCATATTCTTTAAAGACCCAGCCATCACAATTATGATGGTCTATAGCAGGGATGGCGAACCTATGGCACATGGGACAATATTTTCAGCACGGCATAGGCTCATGATATAAATTAAAATATTTTAAGGTGTCCTGTGTAAAACAAGGTAATTAACAAATGCCATTTTTGATAATTCAATTTTGAAGTTTTGTAAAGAAATACAAACAAAATTATCATGATTGCTTCCTGCAAAACATCTGATTTGTTAAGAATGGAAACTTCTGCTAACTTATGTACATCATTTTTTTTTTTTTTTTTTTTTTTTTGCGTGATAGATTTTATTTTATTGGATTTTTGTACAAGCACTTTTCATTTTGTAAATTCAGATGTAAAAATTATTGAGTAAATATAACGTATATTGAGTAAAATCTCTGTATTTTTAAGAAGTTGTTAAACAATTTTAATCCAGAAATCAATCAGAAAATTTTTAAAGATTGTCAGTTTCCATGCTTTACAGCCCTAGTCTTTCATACGGTGAAAATGCACAAATTGCACTATTTTGAATTTAGATTTGGTGAGTTTTTCTAAATTAGGTTGGTTGTCTCTATCATATAGATTTTTTAAACTGAACAGCAATTTTATAAATCCCATTCTAGTCTAATATTGGTTCAAAAAAAATTTGAGATTAACAGAAAATTAAGAGATTATCGAAAAATGATGATCATAAGCAAAATTGACGATGGTGAAATCATGATAACTTGGAATTTCGAAAACAATTCCAAGAAGAACTTTTTTTAAAGAAGCCATTTTCATATTTTTTCTGATATATTTTTTTCAGAAACGAAAAGTACAGTGACCTCTCACTTATACGCCTCTCAGTTATAAGCGAATTTCGTATGGTCCCGTCACGAGGAATAGGAAAATAATGTTGTACATCTCTCACTTATAAGCGGAACTTTGAATTGTCTCTCTCAGTTATACGCGAAAATAAAACGCAATTCACAAACTATGAATTACATTCGAAAGTTTTTTTTATCTATAAAAATTTTTCTGCAGGTGTCATGGTCAAAAGACCTTTCCGCGGTGCCTGAAAGGGTGGATAGGTTGTTACAATTAGACATTTCACCCTCTCCCCTCAGTTCTAATGATTTCTTCTTTTCTTTTTATCAATCTACAAGCGTGTTTCTTTCTCTCTTTGCTATTATGATAGCACCTGGATTTTATTTTTGTTTTCTTTGCGCAATAAAAATGAGTAAAAGAAAGTTAACAATATCATTCAAAATGGAGGTTATACGAGCAGCAGAAAAATGATCCTAAACTGTCAAAAATAAGTTTAGCTCGAAAATTCGATTTGCCAGAATCAACGCTCAGAAGGATTTTAAAGAACAAGGACTCAATCAAAAAAATGAACAGTGAGTATTCTACACAAGCGAAGAAACGAACAAGAATTCAGAAAGGAAAATTTGAGATTTTAGAAACCACTTTAATTCAGTGGTTTAGAGAAATGAGAGCTTGTAATTTACCCATTATTGGTGAGTTATTCAAAGAAAAGGCACTCACTTTGTCAACAAAATTGGGAATCGAAAATTTTTCTGCTTCTTGGGGATGGCTAGAAAAACTTAAGAAAAGACACGGTTTAACAAATCATTACCTGAGTGGTGAAAGCGCAGCTGTTTCAGATTCAACTGTTAATGAATGGATTGCAGATCTTCCAAATTTAATTCAAAACTTTGATGTTAAGAATATTTTTAACTGCGACAAAACAGGTTTATTTTACCGTCTTTTACCAAACAAAACGCTGGATTTTATGGCAGAAACATGTCATGGTGGCAAACACAGCAAAGAAAGAGTGACTGTGCTTTTATGTTGCAATGCGGACGGATCAGAAAAGTTACCGCCAATAGTGATTGGTAAATCGAAGAAACCAAAGTGTTTAAAAAATGTGAAGAAATTGCCATGTTCTTATGCAAGTAGCATCAAAGCCTGGGTGACATCTAAAATTTTTTTAGACTTTTTGAAAGAATTTGATAGATGGCAAAAAAAGAAAGAAACGTTCTGCTATTTATGGATCAGTGTCCCGCCCATCCTCCAGATGTCCCATTGCTGAGACATACACAAGTTATATTTTTCCCTGCAAATTGTACTAGCAGACTTCAGCCATTAGATCTTGGTATAATTAGGTCAGTTAAAGCGCAATATAGGAAAGATTTGGTGAGAAGAATGTTCATATCACTAGAGCAGAAAAAGGAATTCAAGAAAATTTGGATTCTGGATGCTATGCATATGTTGGTTTCGTCTTGGCATAACGTAACAGCCACAACAATTTCTAACTGCTTTAGAAAAGCGGGTTTTTTTCATTCAAATGATGTTGAAATTATTCCATTACAGGAAAATGAAAACGACAGCAATGATTTTAACGTAGACGTGGAAGAATGGAACAGCATAAGACAAGATTCTCTTTCTTTTCAAGATTTCGTCAATGTTGATGAAAACTTAACATCAACGGCAATAAGAGATATTGAAACTGTTTTTGATGACGTAAATGCTGAAAAAGAAGTAGAAGAGGATGATAATGATGAAACTGATACTGTGATTGTCCCATCTTATGCTGCTGCTTTAGGATCCCTGGACACTTTGAGATGTTACCTTCAAAATGCTGATGTAGCATGAAATACAATGACGCACTTTAATGCATTAGAAAATGTCGTTGTACAAACACGACCTAAGCAAAAACAAACGACCATTGATGACTTCTTTAAAGAGGACTAATTAGCATTTTCTTTTCTTTTGTAAGTACTATATCTCTTTCTACGTAAAATTAAATTTTACGTTTATTGTATTTTTTTAAACTAATTTTTATAGTGAAAGTGTAAGAATTTTTTTTAAAGTACGATATACTAATATTAAACCTTTTTTATTTTATAAAATGTTATTAATCATAATTCTTATATTGCAAAGTGCTTTTTTTCCCCATAATGTGTATAAAGAAATACTACATCAACATTCTCTCAGTTATGCGCGATTTTAAATCAATTCCTTCAAACGCGTATAAGTGAGAGGTGACTGTATGAAAAACCCAAGTAGAAATCTGTTGTCAGATGGCTCCAGTTCAACTTGCATTCTCTTAAAGAAAAACTGAAATACGAAGCTGACTTGAGTTATCTGGCATCTAAGATGCAACAAGAGAAATAGGATTTTTTTTTAATACTCAAGTATATTACAAAATGTTATCCATATAATTTAAATCCTAAAAACATTATTTCAACTTTGCTACTTTGATTTGCTAAATTTGTTGGCACGTCATGATCATGTAAAGTATTTTTTGGAAAAAATTGGCATGCGGATGTTGAAAGGTTTGCCGACCATGTTCTATAGTATGGCTCCTCGAGACCAGGTTGAATTCAGACTTTTTTTCTGGAAGAAATTCCTGTAGCTCTGGAGGTAGGGGGGATATGCAGGACTACAAATTTCCATCTAGACCTTTAATTAGAATAAAATAACAAATCTTCTGGGGGGGAGGGGGCACATTTCCATGCTTCAGAGACTATTTAGAGAGAAACTGTGCAAGAACTTTTTTTCCCCAATGTCAAAGCAACTACAACAGCAGGTCTTAAACTGTGGCCCACAAACCACAAGGGATCCATGACAATCTCACATATTCAACAAAAAAATTTCACTTAAATAGAATCTGGAAGAAATCTTGTAAGTAAAATCAAAATGAAAACTGAAAATTTTGTTAAAATACAAAGGGTATTAGGAAAGTTTTGCAATATAACAAAACAAAAAGACACAGGTGGCTGCATGTTGCCATATGAATATGTTCATACTTATGCACCTGCACATAACCACAAGTCTGTAGGCTCAGTTATTCATTAGCTGTAATAGTATGAAGTTCTTCCAATGGCATCTTGGTTATGAAGTGAGATAAGGGAAGTTTTACTGTATAACTTCTCGCATAGTTTAAAAACATAGATCAATGCTTAGAAGAATGACTCTTACATTTGGTGATGATTGTCCACATTATACGACTATATACAGACGATACAGAGAATTCCAAAGGGGAAATTTCTTCCTGGAGGACGCTGAAAGAGTGAGAAGGTCCCAAAAGTCAATTACGGAGGAAAACATTACTGCTCTGAAGAAAATGCTTGACAAAGACAGATGAATAACTTACCAGCAGATAAAGGATGCCTTAGGCCTAAATGCACCTGCAATTCATTCAATTCTGCAAGATCATTTGCATATCAAGAAACTGTGTTGTCTCTGGGTGCCACATACACTGATTGATGAGCAGATGACACTATGTGCAACTTGGTGCTGGGAGATGCTAAAAATGTTTGGTAAGGGACAATCTCGGTATGTGAACAGCATCATGTTCATGACAGGTGATGAAACCTGGCTACACTATTATGATGAGCCGATTAAGTCTCAAAACAAAGTTTGGGTCTTTGATGATGAGGACACACCGGTAGCTGTCAGAAAATCCTGATCTATCAAGAAGAAAATAATAGCTGTATTTTTCAAATCGAGTGGAATTGTTGAGCGTATCGTTTTGGACACACAGAAGACAGTTACAGCTAAATGGTACATTAAACAGTACCTACCTAAAGTCATTGAATCTTTGAAGAACCTGCGACCTAAGTCAAGAATGAACGCCTGCTTCCTCCATCATGACAATGCTCCAGCTCACCGAGCCAAAGCCTGCACGGAATACTTGGCCACTACAGGACTGAAACATCTTGAATACCCTCTTTACAGTCCAGGTCTTGCCCTCTGCGACTTTGCACTGTTCCCACATGTGAAAATGAAGCTGAAAGGGATTCTGTTTTCCAGTGATGAGGCACTTCTGAGGGTTTGGGACAATGAGTGTGCCTTACTCCCTAGTGAAACTTGGCAGAGCTCGTTTAAGGACTGGTTTCAGAAGATGGAGAACTGTATTGCTTGTAACGAAAATTACTTTGAAAAAGTTTCATAAATAAATCTGTATTGCAAAACTTTCCTAGTACCCAGTGACCTGGAGCTGAACAATTTTTGATGCTCCAGCTCCAGCTCCAGCTCCACTCCTAGATAAAAGCTCCAGCTCCGGCTCCAACTCGGCTCTGACTTTGCACTTTTCAGTTGCAGATTTTAATTTCCACATTTAATTTTTTGCTCACAAATTCTTTCTTCCTTTACCTTCATTAAAGATCTGACAAAATGCATTTTTCTTCTCATCAAACTTGAAATGCTTGTTCAGAAAATATGACATCTTTTAGCTTTTCCTTTTAAAATAGAAAGTTTGGTGGAATTTTAAACACAAAATCTTAAATTTCTTCTACACATTTCAAACAACCAAAATTGTACAACTACACATGTAAACAACAGGCAGCCATATATTTTTTCAAATAGTGTTGTCACTCAGCTCAAGTAGAAAGTAGAAGTAAAGTAGTGTTACCATGTTTTAAGAAGTTTTCCATCTCTAATTTTTTTTAAAAAAACCTAAAAAATTATATAATTAAAATACTGAATAATGATGTAATTAAAATATTTTAAGCCTGAAAATTTAAGACTGAAAAAAAAAAAAAAAAGATTTAAAAGAATATTAAAAACTAAAGCAGGGGCCTGGAGCAGGGGAAAATTTAGAGCTCCAGCTCCAGGGAAAACACAGCTCCGGCTCCGGGACTCTGCTAGTACCCTTTGTACAAAGTGTGATTTGTTTATATATCTCTACTAGTTTATATATCCTATAATTTATATTCTAAAAAATTATCAGTAATTTCAGTCTTAAATCCTGATGGTTTGTGAAGAGGACAGAAGAAATACAAAAAGGGGTCTATGGTAACTAACAGATTATGAACCGCTGATCTAGAATAAACTTTTTTTTATTGTTTATACAGCCAATAGTTAAATCTAAATCAATAACTGATTTGAAAGCAATTACAAAAATTTGGAACATATATTGAAAAATGTAAAAGAAGGTATGATACGAAGAACAATCTTAGAATCAGCACTTCACAGTGAATCTGTTATTAACATTATTTTTATTTGGCTGTAGTTTTCTTTGCTGATTAGCTAAATTGCTAATCCTATGGGTACCCTGACTGTAAGATGCATATAATTTATCTATAATAACAATACATTTACCATTGTTAAACATTATCAAGAGGAATTTATCATAAAAATATTTTTATTGATGTTTAAAGAAATTTAGCAAATATCCAACAACAAGACTCATAAAATAGAAATTTGTTGCATATAGTTTTGCTTGAATTTCTAAAAATGATTTATTAGTGAAATTAACAAAATAGTTAAGTTTATAGAAGATTAAATTGTTCTTACATGACATAGAATAATAATTTTATTCAGTTTAGTAACTTTATGTTATGTTATCAAATTCACATGAAATGTGACACATTTTGCTTTTTAATACAAAAGATTGAAATGCTAGTGTAAACCTCTATAAATACATTAATATTAAATGTACAGGATGAATTATATTTACAACTTTGACACTTAATAAAATCTAAAATAAATAAAATAGCCAAGTAATGTTGCATGTATAAATATAGCAATACATAAAGTTTTATTTATAAGTAAAGAAGAATTTGTAAGCAAAAGCAAAAATTCCAGAATAACGGATTGGCCAGGTGGTCTTAAACTTTAGCAAGCTAGATATCACACTTTATGACTTTACCTTTGTAGAGATGAAGTACAGATTATGTGTACACATTTAAAATCAATGACTAGAAAACAAGAATCACAAATGAAGTTGCAAACATTCATTAGATATACTGGGATATGCTTGGAAGGAATTTTACTAACACTTTGTTATTTCAGATTATTTTTTGCTTAGGGGAGACCGGGGTTAGTTGTGCCATTGAGCTTCCTGACTGAGCCAATAGGTTGCAGCACCTGCTGTATCATGTGAGTGAAGAGGTTGATTGTCTCAGTGTGCTGTGTATGTTTTGTAATATAGCGTTGCGTTGTTTCCGAGATAAAAATATTTATCTTGTTTTCTATTGTAAAAGTAAATTTTGCGACCTACGTTGGAATCGTCATTGCCACTAGTGATACTTAGGTATGTAAACTTCCCTAACATTATTTAAATGCTTATATTTTGAGCTGTTATTCTATGTATTTCAATTGTTAATGATGTCAACATTTCAGAATCTAATGAATAAAGTTCAAAAAGGCATAGCGTGGGGCTAGTTGTGACGAAGTCTAAGAGGCACGTTGTGACTGTGTTACTACTTACCCCAGCATAATGTTTCCTCATAATTTTAACTTCCTATGTTTCTCAGGAACTGATCAATTGTTATCCATCAGAGATGAGAGCATTAAAGACCAGAATGACAATGAAAAAAAAAAGTAAATATGAAACTGTTAATAAACCAAGCACTTCAGCAATAACTTTAATCAATGATGGTGAGATTACAGGATCATCTTCAGAAGTAAGAAATCTCATTGAATTAGATGATTCTATGACAATTGATATTGATAATAGCAATGTGTCAGTGGTAAGTCTTACAGAAATAAGACTACTCCCTAAAGCAGGACCTCGAAAAGGCAAGTGATCTATTCGTAAATGTTTGAAATCTGCTATTCTAACAAGCACACCTATAAAAGAGAAAATTCGAGCAGAACAAAAAGCAAAAGAACGCAGAAAACAAATTGAAGAAAAAGCAAAAAAGGAACGGTATGGAAAGGCCAAGTGTATAAAAAAAATTACATCTAGGTTATTGAAAAAAAGGGAGAAGCAAGTATTGGATAGCTCTGAAGATGACGAAAATTGCTTATGTCTACTTTGCTTGGAGCAATACAAAATTTCTAGACCCGGAGAAGACTGGGCGCAATGCATGACATGTAAAAGATGGCTGCATGTCAAATGTACCAAAAATATTTGTATTAACTGCAAATCAGACGCTGAAACAAGCGATGACAATGAATGATTAAAATTTAGGATATAGGCCTACACGTTGTAGTAGTTTAGTAGAAGTCAAAGATCAATATGGCCAAAGATTTGTGTTGGCTTACTTTTTATTTCTTTCCTGATTAAGACAGTATTTTTTTTTCTTTTTATTGTTAAGTATCTGTAAAAGTATCTTTATAAAGGACTAAGAGTTTACAAGTGTTAACAATTTAACTATTTTATTTTAATTTGATTTAGAATATTATTAAAACATGAAGGTGTTTTATTGTGTTAAGAACGTTATAAATGAATAAATTTCTCATTCTTGATTTAACATATCCCATTTAATCACCTTTCTTACATAATTTGTATATGTTACAATGTACTTGCATGTGTCATTTATGTGTCACAATGTGCCCTAAGCATGTCACAACTTGCCCCACAGCAGGGGTTAGTAGTGACAAATTTCGAGGTTACGCAGAATTCATTTTGTGTTATGAAAAACGTTAATAATGTTAATAGTAGTTTTATAAATATGTTACGCAAGATTTACTCTAATGATATGATACACTAAATGTTTCGCTTCAGTTCAAATCTTAAGGCTAATATCAAAATTGTCAAAAATGTCACTACTAGCCCCGATCTCCCCTACAAATAAAACTTTTATGGATTGCAGTTATAGGTACAAGCAATATAACTGACCTATTTCCTTCTAGCATATATCATTTCATATTTTAATGAAAATTTGTTGAAAATTATGTCATTGGAGAAATGTTTAAGCTTTATGAATAAAAGGGCATGTTTCCTTTAAAACACAAGGTCTTTATCTCCAATGGAAATATTTCACCTTTGTATAAAATTAGGATCTAAGATTTTATTCATTGTTATACTGTTTTGAACACACAGTATTTCTGTAAATTGTCTGAAAATTTGAGTGGAGTAACTCCAGATTTTTTTTTTTTTTTACTTTATAATTGATTACTTTAACATTTGAAAATCTACAACTGTCATTATGGAAAAGTAACAGAAAAAAATATCAGGAATGCTGAAACGGTGTTGGAGAAGTTACTTGAGGCTGCAGTGTGGTATGAATTGTATATAAAAAAGCATGTTTTAAATCGAAATGGTTGAGGGTAAAATGTCATAGGAATATGTCGATTGTAACAAGATTTATCTATAACATCTGATTAAAAATGAAAAAAAATATGTAAATATTTTTACAAATCTTTATTTCTATCTTTTTTATTTTGTGCCTTAAGCAGTTTGCTCCAACTGCTCCAGATTAGCTATGCCCCTGAGTAAGTACAGTAATCTAATCTGGAGACATAAAATAAATTGTAGCAACTTTCATTCTTTATTTTTTAAACAGCATTTCATTTTAAGCTGTTGCATTAATCTGCATAGTCTATCTATAATGAGTATCTATTTTTTTTATTTAACCATTTAGTTTATATGAAAATAAAAGATTATAATGAGTGAAATTTATTCAACAAACAAGAAATGTTGAAAAGTAAAATTTCTACACTTTTAAGACTTACCTCTGAAGTCTGTCTGCCAATAAAGTACCCCATAAGCCATTTTTTGGTTCAAAAGCACGCTGGAGAGAAAGAAAACTTTAGGAATATGATTAAAGAATATACTATTCAAATTTCAGAGAATCAAAACATATAAACAGGTTTACATTTTGAGACAAGCTGATCATTTACAGATGAAAGTGACTAACTTGTCATTTCATCTGTAAATAAATGAAATGACAAAGTAAGGTGAAAAGGTTTATTTGTCATGTTACAAGTAAATTTTAAGCGAGAATTATGCTTGAAAAATTTATAGAAATTAGTTTACATTGTATTTAATTTATAACTAAAAATGCAGTTACAGGATCTCAGAGAATCACAATAGAAATGTAAAAAAAAAAAAAAAAAAATACAAACTCAATTTCAAATAACTGTTTTCACTTGGCAATAAATAAAAACTTGGTTCTATTCTGTTAGCCAAGCACCAGTGATAAATTAGCAAGTATGGATTTGTTTGCCATTATTTGAATTGAAATTTTTCCAATGATTAATTCCTCACTGATTTTCCACAACAACTCCTTTGCATGGCAAGATTGAATTGTTGTTATGTCATTTAAATATATATGTTTGTGTTACGTTTCATTTCATTTTATGACTGTGAAAGTTTGGTATTTGCCAAAAACAGAGCAAGAACTTGAAAAGGAGGGATTGAACCATTTCAAGGTTAACCAAAAGTATAACTTTGTTGATCCTTACAGTAGAGTTCATACTGAAAAAATTCAAAGGTTTTGGTGTAGCACAAGATGACATAATAAGAAAGAACTTGGTACTGCCTGGGTTTCTGTCACTGCGACCGGACTTCAGAAGCTTGGGCTCAGGCGGAGTGACCATGGGTGTAAGATGTCCATCTAAGCCAAGACTGTAAACTTTTCTGAGTATTAGAAATAACCAAATCAAAATGAACTAGAAGATTTCCATGTCTTGCAGTATGGCTAAAAATTTAATACTTCTTGATAGTAAAATTGCTATAATTTAAATATATAAAGTAGAATTTACTATCAGTCAAAAATTTCGGTAATACTTAGTTATCCCGTCGACCAAAAATCTATCGCCAAACTATAAGATTAAATGCCAATATGGTTGATCGTAAATGTCCCATTTACTTGAATTTAAGCATGTTACATGTGTTTACGTCATCAAGTGATTTTTATTTCGACATTTTACTTGTATTTTTATTAATGTTATACTAATTTATTTGTTTTTTTGTAATTTAAAATAAAAATTATGCCAATCTGTATAATTTGGCGAAATTGGACGACGGGATAACTAAGTAGTACCAAAATTTCTCCAAGACTGAAGGTCTTGCACCCATGCCAGTGACATGCACTGGACAGTGCTTGGCCTTACGGGGAAACCTGTCCTGTATGACTTCTGTGCTCTACAGAGCCTATATCGTTGGAAAAAGGTTTGCCGCAAGAGATAGTTTTACATCGACTTGTGATTGCAGTTTCAACAAATTTCATAAATTTTAAAGACTTGTGCAAAAAAAATTTCATGTATCCAGTGATTTTTTTTTCTATTTTTTAGTTTAGTTTAATGGGCATGCAGTACTCATATATTAGTTTGTGATTGAGGTTTTAATAAATTTTAGACTCCTGAACAACGAGTTTCATGCATCCAGTGATATATTTTTCAGTTTAATTAGCGTGTAGTGTTCATATCATTCATCAGTTTGTGGTTTTAATTTGTGTGTCAAATTTCATAGATTTTAGAGACTGCTGCACAAGGATTTGGTGAGGAAAATGGTTGGTGAGACTTTGACGATTGATGCTAACAGAAAAGTATAAAAAAACTTTCTACACTTTCCAAATTATGTTGCCAGTATTTTATGATAAAAGTACCATTTATTAATATAATATCTTTAAGTCCTTTTGCTATAGCTTTTTTTTTGTGTGTGTGTGAAATTGTATTGTTTGCAAATTATACATTTTAAAATCTCACAAAATAAAAATAATTAATGAATAGTATGTTTCTATGAAATAGGCCTATTTTATTAAGAGGAATTTTGTGAAGGAGCTTGGAGCTAAGGGAAATTTTATGAAAGGGCTATTTTTTAAATGATTTTTTTGAAGGGGGCTTTAAATGGGCCCCAAATTTCATTCAATCGACCCCTGACTAACAGGAATCACATGCAAGAATGATTAGAATTGATAATAAAAAAGTTTATTTTTAATAATTCACAATCCAAAAATATTATTGATAAAAAATTAATATTGCATTAGTAGGAATAAGATGTTACTGCACAATGGGAATAGAAAAGAGACGAATTATCTGCGTCTAAATATATGGGAGCAGAGGTAGAGAATTACACAAATCTACTCGCCACTGGCACACACAATATGTAGCTAAATTTTATATTTAAAAAAAAAATTCGGTACTTTTCGGTTAGCCGGGCACCAGTGTTACATATACGTATATATACATGTTCCATATATATATATATATATATATACATACACATATAGGGTAGATGTGCCAGTAATGGACATCCCTTGATGTTTTTGGTTCATAAAAAAATAACTAATAAATATTTAGCTTTAATTATTTTTTTTATAATCACCTCTTGCATGTTTTATAAAACAGAGTTATTGCTGACACTTGTAATCAAACCAATCAGGAAGCAAGAAAATAACGTTTCAAAGTTTTGCTGTTTTTCTGTGAAAATCTTAATGAAGAGGCCAAGAGCTGGCTTTGTTTAATTAATTTATATATTATTTATTTTCATCAAAATTTAAATGTTTTTGTTTGGGTAGCAATAGAAAACTTAGAATTTTATAATGGCCATTTACAAAATTTCATTTATTTTTAAGGTTTGAAGATGGGGTGTCCATTACTGGGATGGTTAATTACTCATTTTTCAGTAATGGACACCCCATGTAGACATTGCTAAAACTGCAATTTCAGTAATGTTTATAGTGCATAAAATATTTTGGCTTAGCTGCAAACCTAAAAAATCAAATTTAATTTTTAAATTATACTTACCAAAATGTAATAACACCAAAACTTTTATAAATAACTGCTTTTAAGTTATCTGATTAATAAAATTTCCATATTTTATTCTTTTTTTAATTTATATTTAATTATTGGTAGGCTATGTTTTTCTGCATCAGTTCTACGGCTTGGTTTTAAAAGTTTTAGGAAACAAAGATTGTGATGAGCCATTTTGTGGTGATTTAGGAGGAACAGTAGTCAGTGATTTAGAAGAAATGGATTGTGTTGATTTATTTGTCTTACCAGAATTACTGGAGAGGTTTTGCATAGTTTATAATCTGGCAATCAAACCAGCCAGGAAGCAGAAAATATTGTTTAAGAGCACAGTCAAAGAGGGGCTCATAGGGCTTAATCCCTCTCTGCGTAAATAAAGACGATTAAGTTACAGAAGCTATTAAAAATCTATTTTCTGTCTTAAATAGTTTCCTTATTCACCTCTGACCAAAAAAAAAGTAACATTAATGGAAGTTATAAATATTCATGAAACTTGTAAATCTGCAGATCAATGGCCTCAAATATCAGTTCTACAGTTTTATTTTGAAATGGCTTTATTTAGTATTTAAAATATTCAACTCACAATATCATTTCTTTCATATTTGTAATATTAATTATTATAAATGGATCTCTGGAAGATTAATTGTTAAATATAGTGAGACAAAACTAAACACTAATATTCCAAACTTTTTTTTTTAATTATTACCTTTTAAATCCCCGCTGTTTCAATAATTTGATAGCTGTAATTGCCTGATATTTAGTATTTTAAACTATCCATCTAAACTAATTAAAACATCGATTTTCTGATAATTACAATAATTGATGCAAACAGTAAATCACTATCACAAATATTTTATTAATTACTGGTATCCTAATTGTTAAATTTATTTGAAAATAACTATTTTGTTTCATTAGTATGTATTCACAGACCTGCCAACCTTTGAAAATGAGAAATCGTAGCACACAAAATTTAAATTAATCTTGAGGTTGGTTGGTTGGTTTTTCATGTTACGCAGCCATCTTTTGACATTCGTAAAAGGAATAAGGTTTCAGTCTTTCAACTCAATATAGTAAAAAGGAGTCTGGTTCCAATCTTTTAGCCCAGTGCAGTAAATTTTGACGAAATTCGCGATTTTTTTCCCGCGATCATTTCAAAATATTCACATTTTTTTTTCCCACAATCGTAATTTATATTTTTCTATCACGATTCTTTGTTGAAATCTGCATTTTTTACCATGAACTTTTGACGAAATTCGCAAATCGTGCGACCTTGCCCCTCAAAGAACCACCCCTCCCCCTTTCAGAAATTCTTAAAATGGCACCCTTGTTTCTAAGGAAGAGAATTCCTGTATAAATATTTACAGAAACACGATTCACTCCTGGTTAATATACATGAAGAGTGTTTTATGTTAAGAAGTTTGTTTTGCAGCCCAGATTTTTTTCAGACTAATGGCCATTTTTTAAACGGATTTTTTTAAACTTTCGGAAATGAATACGTTGAAATTTTGGAAATTTCATAACAGAATCACTCCTGAGAAATATGCTGCGCGGGATAAAAATCGCAACTAGAAACAAAAAATGTGTTTGTGTTTTTTGCAAAAAATCGTAGTTTAAGACCGATTTTCGTAGCATCGTAGTTTATAGGTCCAAATCGTAGCAACTACGATTTTTTCGTAGCAGTTGGCAGGTCTGTATTCATTAAAATACAATCATAACAACAATTATATTTATTACTTTTTATGGGGTGTCCACTACTGGGCCAGAGGATGTCCATTACTGGACCAGAGGGTGTCCATTACTGGGCTTTTGATATATTTCTGGGCACAGATGTCATATACGCCTCATATTGGCGCAATTTTTTTCCGACGCCATTTGGCGAAAACATTGTTTTTGAATACCAGTTACATATATATTTTTTAAAGGAGAATAAAAATAAATAAAAAAAAGTTTGATTAATAAATATAGAACAAAACATTTATATAATTTTTAAAAAGTAAATAAATGTAAATAAACAACAACATCCGGGTTACCATTCAAGCAAAATAATGACACTTTGGCGCCAGTTAAGTATATGACATTGGCGTCGGAAAAAAATCGTGGCATCTGTGCCTATTTCTGTTATTTAAAATTAAATTTCGATTCATATTGGGAAATGAGACTATAAGAATGGTTAAATATTTCTGATAGGTAAATATAATAGGTACAGATGTCATATTCGCCCCATATTGGCGCGATTTTTTTCGGTTGCCAATTTGGCGAAAACATCAACAGCATAAACAACATAATCCGGGTTACCACATCAAGCACTTTGGCGCAAGTTAAGTATCTGTTGCCTATATGATATTGGCGACAGAAAAAAATCGCGCCAATATGGGGCGAATATGACATCTGTTCCATATAATATTGAAAAAACTGGAGTAAAATAATTATAACTATTAATAAAAAAATAATTTGAAAAGAAATTGGTTTGGAAATGGGTGTCCATTACTGGCACATCTACCATATATGTATGTTATGTATAATATACATATGTGTGCATTTATATATAGAATATACATATATATATATATATATATAAAACACTGGCGCCTGGCTAACCGAAAAGTACCAAAAATTCTTTATTTGAAATATTAGTAAAATCCTAGCAGTATCCACTTTTTAGCTTAGGCAAATGGAAATAAATAGGCAAGATATGGTTATTGCTAAGATCCAACCAACCGGAATTTTAATAATAAATAACCTGAGTCAAAGAATCTCCAAATAACACAATTTGCGGCCATAAAACATCGTGGGAATTCATTATACGGCTTAGAAAACGTAAAGTTGATGAACATATCAACATTTATTTATGTTTCGTTGATTGATTGGTTCACTAACCTTTTATTGGTTCACTTCGCTACACCACGGCTCTGTTCACGAATTACGATAGATCTGCCTCCTTACAAAAGAAATTGAAACATATGGAGTGAATATTACACTTTTAACATTTTTTTAATTGAAAAACAAAACTATCAAATTACGTAACTTTATTTGTAACTGTAACTTGACAGGAGAGTCAAGTTTATGTTTGTTGCTGTTTATGATGGACTCAATTTAAAAACCCTGTTTATATATGGAAAACAACTGGGATTTTTCATAATTTGCAATTATTAATTTTTGTTGATCTGTGTGCAGTATTAATTTTTGACAGATGGTCTGTTTGTATGCTGATATAACGTATAGAAAAGTGTCATTTGATATTTACTTTTTCTCCAGAAATAATCAACAGTGGACTTTTAAATGATGTGTATTTGTGGGTTTTTTTAATTCACAGCCTGCATAATCTGAGAAAATTATTCAGTGGATAAAACTAAGAAACTGTTGCAAGTTCTGAATCGATATAACAAGTCAGCTGTTTTCCATACTCTTTGTGATTTTTATTTTTAATCTATATCGCTACTTAAATGAAATTTCTATTGTAGTAAAATAGTTATTCTCCCGTATCAAGTAAATTTCGAAGACATTTTATTCGCCACTACTTAATCTTATAATACGATAGACAACAAATTTTATAGTCACTATTGTGAAGTATGCCATACTATCTCAAGATTCATAAAATGCTTAAATATATAATGCTGCATTATGTTTTAGAATATGACAAGATTGAAAAATGATATAGCTATGATGCATAATGTTAAAAGTTCGCACAGTCCTTCCAAGAAGCACCAAGACAAAAATGTTCATTATATAAAAAACTCCCTTACTAGTAAAATTGGAGATAAAAATGATAACGTAGAGAAAATGGTGCTGAAAAATATTAAGTCTAAAATGAATTCTCCTGAATCTGCATTAGCACTTGATAAAATCAAAGACCCTAAACTTGCTGAGTATTCAAATTTTCTGACTAATCAAATGCATTCAATAGATAAAAATTCTGATAAAAGGAATGATGAAAAGGTTTGTCATAGTGCACAGAAAAAATTAAAGACTGATGATTCAGAGCAATCTTCAGAAAGCTTACCTCCGAAAAAAACTAACAAATTTAAATCTATGTTCCCTAAGACGTATATTTGTAAATATTGTTGTCGGCGTTTTCTCTCGGTTGAGCAGCTGCGACAGCATACAAATACAGAGCATGCAAATAAACCCTCTCACGTTTGTCATTTATGTAGTCATCAAGCTGCTTCATTTTCTGCTTTAATGACTCATTACTTAAAGCATTCTGGAAATAAAAGGGATAATGTCGAGAAGATATATGCCAAGAGCAAAGCAGACTTTTCAAACCTTCAGTTCAACATGTTCTCTCGGCCAAAATCATCAGTTCAGTGCAGCAAATGTAATTTAAATTTTAGTAGTAAAGCAAAATATGATGCACATAACTGTCCGAGCATCCCTCAAAAGTCAGAATATAACTGTGCTTATTGTAGGCATGTCTCGACAACCGTTGAAGATTATCGGAATCATATACAAAGTCACTCGGAAACACCATTTACATGTCCTTATTGTAAGCATAAGGCTATGACTAAAAAGCAGTTTGATACTCACCGTGAAAACTGCAAAGTACGCCTCAAGAAAACTGTTAATCATAAGTGTGACAAATGCAATGTATTTTCATCGAAAAGCAAGAAAGAATTTAATAATCATTTGAAGAGTTGTGGGGCAAATACATTGCAGATTTGTACTAAGTGTAAAACAGAATTTAAGGAAGAAAAAAGCTACGAAGAGCATGTATTGGTTTGTAAGAAAAATGCTGATCAAGTTATAAAAATTAAAAATAACAATAATAACCAAAAATCCACTAAGAAAATATTTAAACGTAAAAGAAAAGTTAAAGAATCTGCGCTTGATAAAAATAAATTATTATGCTGTGTTTGTGACCATTTATGTTACTCTAAATCTGAACATGAAGATCATGAAAGGCAGTGTCTAGCTGAGATGGCCAATAATTCGAGTACTTCTTCAAATAAAATTACTACTAGTGCGTGTTCAGTTTGTGGTGAAACAGTAGATGAAAGTAAATTAGTTGAGCATATTAAAATCTGTAATATTAAAAATGAAGTCAAATTAGAAAAAAAGTCTTTGAATGATGATCCACAAAATACACGCAGAAGTAGACGAGTAGTTCGTAGAAAAAGTTCTTTCACTGATGATGAAGAAATTAAAAAGCCGAAGCCTATAAAAATTAAAATTCCAAAAAAACCTAAGATTCCCAAAATTCCTAAATTACTGATGAAACCTAAATTTAGAAAGGGAAGACAGTCAAAAAATGTAAACAATCCATTTCTTTGTAATTATTGTGATTTTACATTTTGTAGTAAATCTACTTTATTGAGGCATAAAAGAATGCACTCTGGTAATCCATGGTATATTTGTCAATTCTGTGGTAAATTCTTTTTCCGCAAAGATGTTTATATTCGTCATGAAATGAATGTTCATAAAAAGGGTTCAAAAAATATGTTTTGCTGTTATTATTGCAAACTTTGCTTTAGCGAGACAGTTACTTTAAGGGAACATGTAGAGGCTGCGCATAAAAAATCTGCATTTTTGCCTATAAAACACAATGCCTCTGATAAAGATGAAGAAGACAGTCCTGTGAAAAAAGGCATAGTTATAAAGCAAGAAAAAGATAGTGGTATACCTGGTGAGGTAAAAACTAAAATCGCTAGTGAAATTAAAGTAGATCCATCTTTAAAGAGTGATACTCGTGTCGAAAATAATTCTAAATTTAAATGCAGTGAATGTTTTGAGCATTTTGAAAATGTGTCAAGTATTGAAATTCATATGCAAACTCATGCAAAATTTTCACTTGATAGTAAAACTAATGAAAGTTTCGAGTCTGTTAATGATCATGACTCACAAAAGCACATTACAGCAATAAATGAAACAAGTGTACTGTCTGAAAGTTCATCCAAAACAAATAAATTTAACAGAATGGAAGAAAAACTAGAAAGTGTACCTAAATTATCAACAGCTTTATCTGAAAAAAGTATAGATAATTTTAGCGAAATTGATAAATCTTCTTGTAATGAGTTACCTGATATAGATAAATTAGATTCTGACACTAGTATTGGTGCTTCTGAAGTGCCTAGGTCCCTGAAGTGTAAATTGTGTTTAAAACATTTTTCAACAAAAAAACTTTTAACTGAGCATAACAATATTGTACATAAAATTGTTGATTGGTATCAGTGCTTAGTATGTTCAGCTTATGGACCCAAAAGGGAAATGTTAGAACATATGTTGACACATATGTATAAAGTTGGATCCTTTGTTATTGCTGAAACTGAGGATTATGAAGCTGCAATTATATCATCATTAGATAATGACAAGCAAAATAAATCTATTAAAAAAAATACTGATAATAGCCACAAGAAACAAACTACAGATTTACCAAAAGATGTGAGTTTAGCATCTGATGATGAATTACCTCCGTTAAAGGAATTTGGACTTTGCCCATGCTTCGACAATGAATCTAAACAAAAGAAGGAACTTTGTGCTAGTTCATCTTCCGTAGAGTATAATGTTGAGCAAAGTAAAGATATAGAAACATTAAAATGTTTTGAAGCACCCCTGGATTTCTCGGAAAAGAATAATTTTGAGCAAAGTAAAGATGTAGAAACATTAAAATGTTTTGAAACACCTCTGGATTTTTCAGAAAAGAATCATGAGAGAAAAATATCGCTGGACGAATCTCTAAATTTATCTGTTGAAAATGCATCTACTAGTTTGAGTGCACAAAATACCAATAATCCGTGTGATGATAACTTCCAAGAGGAGGAAGTATCGAAAGGTGAAGAAACTGTGGAAGACAATAAAGTTTTACAAATAGAAGATGACACAGAAACTTCATCTCCTGTAAAACCAGATTTTGCATCAGATCTGAAGTCTGTTGAAAATAGTTTGGATTATAATCAAACAGAAAATTTTTCACAGTTGCGTTATCTGTTGCAAAGCCCAAATTCAAAAAGTTCTGTGGAAAATAAAACCCCTCTGTTTACCTTCCCACAGTTACAAAATCCTACTGTTACATTTGATAAACAAAATGCATCTTTAAAAGCTTCAAATCAAGACAGTTGTAATGTAGATACAACAAATTTAGTTTCTAAGAACGATAATAATTTTACATCTTTAGACTTATCTTCAAAGGCTAGTATAGATTTTATGGCACCAAACTTATTATCTAAAAGTGATATTAGTTTGATACCACCTAAACAAAATTTTAATAGTATAGAAAGTAGGGATAAAACATGCATGGCACAAGAGAACAATCAAAGCAATACATGCCTTAAATTTGATATAAATCAAAGTCGCTGTGAATTTTCAGAAAATGTAAACTATGCAAAAAATTTAAGTTCATCAAATCAAAAAAATCAAAACTTCGCAGAAACAGAAAAAAATGAAAATTTCTTCAAAACATGCCCAACACCAAATGCAATTTTAGATTTTTCTGATTTAATTCAGCATTCATTTGGAAATTCAAGTCCTTCAGAAGATATATTTTCCTTTTCTATGCCGAAACAGGTTGATTCATCTCTTAATATTGGCATGCGAGAGGAAGTTCGTACACCAGATTGTTCTGATATGATGAACTATGATTCTTCAGAATATTCTTTAAAGTGTCAAAAATGTAATGTTTTGTTGTTAGATCACAACGATAAACTAAATCATAAATGTTCATCTGTTCAGCCTGAACAATCTATAGATATTGATTTATTCAGTCATTATAAACCAAAAAATGCTTTTTATTCATTGGCTAGTGTTGAAAATCAAAATAAAAGCTCCAGTTTAGTAGATAGTGTCACTGAAAAAAAGGGGAAAATATTATCACCAGAAAAACCTGCTAATATTTTTGTTTGTTCTGTATGTACAAAAGCTGTATCATCAGAAACAGAACTTGCAAGGCATCACAAAACTGATCATGCTCAAAACTTACAAAATTCTACCCATACTTGCGAGTGTACAAAGTGTCATAGAACATTTCCTGATATAGGAGAACTTATGAAGCATTCTTTGACTTGTCTTAGGACATTATTTTTGAAGTCACCGAGTGTAATAAATGACTGTCTTAGTCCTCCAGGTTCTTTGCAATCTTTCATAAAAAAAGAAGAGCCTAAAACAAATTTTTCTGTAAATTCTCCCTTAACCTTCAATTCCATTCCAACTGATTTTTCCCGTCAAACATCTGAAAACTTATTAAAACGTTCCTTTAATTCATGATTTATATTTATTTAATTAAATTTATATACAGGAAACACAAATTTAACTATTTGCTTCTTTGCTTTATTTGCCTTTTATGGAGATTATAAATTTAAGGCTTGTTATAAACCAGACCTCAAATTTGGCCTTTCCAGTTTTAAACTTACAGCCATGGGATACATTCATATATATTTAAATTTCTGATCAGAAAATTAATTTTTTTCAGTTTTTTTTTTCTTTTTTGTACCTATGCTTTTCTTATAAAAGATTTTTTTTTGTTGTTGTTAGCTTTTGGACAAAGCATTTCTAAAATATGTTAAAACTTGTAAAAATGGAACGTGTATATATTGAAATCCTGTCTTAACCCATAACAGTGGAGTTGAAAAAATAAAACATAACTGGGGATGTACAGACTTAGAGACCGCATTTTATTTATCGATCTAATAAAACTTTCTTTTTTAAATGTTAAGTGTGACTTACATAGATGTATCATTTGAACGTTCAAATTACAAGAGACAAAAACAAATCACAAAAGATTTTCAACTAGAAGACATTTTTAAAACATCGTACCTATTTCATCAAAATCTCATTAGACTTAGTCTATATATAGTCTAACTTCTAAGGATACACTTCTACTGTTATGGGTTAAATAGAAAATTGACGTAATCTTACTTAGTTAATGTTCATCCTAGAAAGAAAAAAAAGGCAGGGTCCTTGTCAGTAAAGAACGTAACTTATTGTATTATTTCAAGGTAAAATGTATTAATTGTGTTTAGTAACATTAAAGAAAGGAAGAAAAAGGCTAAAAAAAATAAATAAAGTAAGACAGACTTGAATACAGTTTAAAATAAAATTTATAAAAAAGTTTAAAATACTAAAAACATTTAAAATACATTTAGTAGATGTTTTGCCAAGCAACCGCATAAAGTCTGTCACTTTATTTAGTCTTTTAAAAATTATGCAGTTTTTAGGTATTGATAAATAAAATGACATTAATTTTAAATAATTTTAGGAATTTGTATATGAAAAAAAAAAAAAAAAAATACAATAACTCTGTCTGAGGCACACTCAGTTGGGATTGAAAAAATTTCCATCATAGACAGTATTCTACCTTAGACAGAGTTTACTGTGTTGCAAATAATTTTGTGGAACTTTAACATCTTTCCACGTTAGACATCACTTTTACACAAAGTCTGAATTAAACAAAGTTTACTGTATAATTCAGTTACAACATGATGAACAAATCTCATGTTTAGAAACTTGTTTAAAATGGAATTTGTTTTTAGTCCCATGCTATTTATCATTTAAGAAGAAAATACAATAAAAAAATAATGAAATATTTTAATTTTCTGATCAAAAACTTGAAAAATATGAATGCATTTCATAGACATAAGTTTAATGTTGCAGAGGTCCGACTGATAATGAGTCTTAAGTTTACACAAACTGTGCAAATTACTTTAAGTTGGCACAACTGTATTTGTTTTTATTATTGTTACCATTATAGTTATATAAAAAATTCCAGAACATATAATTTAAAAATTAAATGATATTTTCTGTAAAGTTATATGAATTTCTAAATAAATCAATCATTCTTATAATTGATATTTCAGTTATATGTAAAAGAATACTCTGCTTTGTATATAAGTATTTTGTAGAAAAAAAAAATCTCATTTAAAACTATGCAATATTAAAAGTAAAGTTTGATATCTTATATCTCTTTCCTCAGGTATTTTTTAAGCCGATTTTTGTAATATGAAATACATGTAATTTTCTATGAACTTTATCTGTGTTTATTAATATTCCTGTAGTTGATATTAACTGTTGGATATAATAAGATGTTAAACATGATTTTTCAGGATTTAAGAAAGCTCCAGTCCATCATATGGATGTAGCTATTAACTTCAACGTATATGCAGCACCTTTCTTTTAACTGATCAATTGAGCTAAAGATTTTGTTCATTCTACATACAAGGCTTTATACTGCTTGGCTTCACTTAAAATAATCTTTGATAATTTGTATTATAAATATTGGTAACGGTAATCTTTTCTGTTTTGCTCATTTTAAAAGTTTTTAATTTTAGCTTTGTATGCCTTAATGTGTACATGCATATTATCATATTATTTTTGTTATTCTAATGATTCATTCAAAAATTCTACCGAATTTTCTTGACAGTATAATATTGAGTTTGATTTAAAATATCTTTTAGTATACTTATTATAAAGTCATAAAAAGGGGATTTCACAAATTCCAGTCACCAGTTTGCCATTCAGAGTAAGCAACCGACAATTTTTAATATAGAACAAATTTTAACATTGTTATATTATTATGAGGAAAATTTTCAAGCCACAAAAGAATAATTTTCACATTTGACTTTATTTATTCATAAGTAATTGAAGATGAAAAAATTAAAACTTAATATTTCTTACCTTAAGTGTAAATAAAATGACATTACAAGAGGGGTATTTTTTAATTTCTTGATGCCTTACATACAGCTTTATGCCAGATTCTGTATCTTCATTTAAGAGAGGGTTTTCCTACATTAACATAAGAAATAATTTATGAAACCAAAGAGATGTTGTAGCTTAAACATTATTAATGATTTTTATTAGAACTGATTAAAATTTTTAAAACCCCAATAAAGCTACTGGGCATTAGTAATTTAAAACTAAAGGTCTTGGACATTATTTAGATGTAAAAATCTCACATAGATGTTGGTGATGGAAAAAATTTACGTTGTCCGTTATGAATATTTTACTGTATATAAGTACAGTTAAACACAACAACAAAAAACATACATTTTCATAATATCTTCTCTCGGATGATATGCAATAGTCCAGTGTTCAAGCATATATTTCAAAGAAAATGGTGAAGCAGTTTGTGAAAGCTACTTGGCTGAACCGTTGGCTTCTGATGTAATGTGAGCACATATTAAATTTTCTAACTCGTTTGAGCAAAAAAGCCCCATAAAATAATTAATTTAATAGAACAAGCTTACAAAAGTTAATGTTTTGGTGACTTAATGTTTTTTAGATGATGCTGTGAAGGAATTTCAACAGTATAAGATCCAGTGAAATAGTTTCCACAAACTGTTCTGTTGCCTGCTTTGAAATGTAGCCTGAATGATGGGACTGCTGCATATCATCTGAGGAAAGATATTTTGAAAAAATATAAGGCATTTGTTGTCCTACCTATATATTGATCTCAGTCAGGGTTGGAAAAAAACCGGGTTTTTTTGTAAAAAACCAAAAAAACCGGTTTATTTGGTTTAAACCAGGTTTTTTTGGTTTAAACCGGGTTTTTTAAAATATAATTTCCTATTGCATACAGATGCATATCTGGTGATAAAATAAACATTTTTGGATATTATATAAGTAATATAACTTTTGAAAATATTTAAATTAAATAATTACAGTCAATTATATTGAAAATTGAAATCATTTCTAATTTAAACAATATTAGTAACAGCTATGTCTTATGTTCAAAGTACACTAGTAAACTGCTCTACACAGTGAAACATTGATACCTTGAAAATCGTATAAAGAATCCTTTGATTAATAATATAATAATCAATCAATAAACATTTGATGCAGTTTCATGAATATAATATATTATTCTGTGGTTGTTTTTATTATTTTTTTAATATCCAAATACTTCTGGTTATTTTGTTTTCTGAGTGATAACTCCAAGTGTCCAAGGCAACATTTTTGGCCATTAGATTCAGCAACTAACAGAAAAGATTGATTGGTATTATTGAAATGCTATAACTAGCACTCAATTTTTGCAAGCTGTGTTATTCAATTTAATATCTTAAGTTACTCTTTTAAATTCTTTAAGGATAATCTTCCCCAATCCCAATCCAGAAAATTTTCTTTTACAATTTCTTAACCAAAATCTTAAAGATCATTGTATTCTGTTATTAACTACTGTAAATAATTTGCATTTTTTAAATGAAAATATTTTATGCTAAATATTGAATATTATTTATCTATTTTATCTTTTCTAATTTCACATGTTTTAAGAAAAATCTTTAGGGTGCCAGATATGTTCATCAGCACATGCTAATTTTCATTCTACATGAATAGAAACATGACCTAGGCTCATTATGTCTCATGTTGACTGCTGAGATGAAGTGTTAAAAGTAGAAATTACTTCTATCTATAATTTAAAACAATTAAATTACAAAAAAAAAAAAAAAAAATATTATATTAGATTTTTTCTAAAAAAACCAAATGGTTTTTTTGTCAAAAAAACCAATTGGTTTAAACCATGGTTAAAACCACTTGGTTTAAACCGTGCCAACCCTGGTTTTTATCGAGTGACATATGTAAATGTCCTTTTTAATGGCTCAAAAAATATTTGATGTGCATAAATGGCTTGTAGAATTTTTAGATATTACATGTTGATAATATCAGAACAAACAACTGCTCCGTACAACTAATATATATCAGTTGTACGAAGCAATTGTTTATTGAGTAAAAGTTTTGAGTTGAATCAGTTTGAGTTGTGGTGAGTAAAATTCATCATTTTACTCACCCCTAACAAGTGGATTTTCTGACAGGGCGAGAGATTGTTTAGGCAGTCTTTAAAAAATGGTAGGCTGTAGAAGATAGACCAAAAGCTTTATATATATTTTTTTACAAGTTCTCAATTTTGAAACTTTCAAAATGACCACAATGTAAACAGGGTACAGTAGACTCTCTCAAATCCACAACCCTAAAATCTGCAAACACCTAAAATCCGCACATCTTTGCAGATGTAAACAATGAAACTTTCATTTCAGATGTAGGGGCAAAATGGCAGAATTTTTTAGTTTTATTTCATCCCATATGTATTTTAATATGTTATTATGGTACTAATTAGTTATCCTGTCGACCAATTTCACCAAATTATACAGATTGACATAATTTTTATTTTAAATAACGAAAGAACAAATAAATTAGTATAACATTAATAAAAATACAAATAGAACGTTGAAATAAAAATCGCTTGATGATGTAAACACGTGTAACTTGCTTAAAGTCAAGTGAGTGTAACATTTATGATCAACCATTATTGGCATTTAATCTTATAGTTTGGCAATAGATTTTTGGTCGACTGGATAATCAGGTAAGTTATTATTAATAATATGACTGAACTCGTGGTTTTCCATTGAAAGGAGTATAATTTTTTTATTATCTTAAATCAAGATATTGCTGATATCATTAGTAATCGCAATCTTTTTACCAAATATATTTATGTATTAATCAAGCATTTTTTTTTTTTTTTTTTTTTTGTTATTACAAGGAGGGAGTACTTTCCATAAGGAAAGTTTAATTGAATAATTCAAGGAAGATATATCTCATCTTTTTTTATGCATATTCAAAATCCATTATTAATTATTTACTTGACCTTTACTTTTAATATTTGAATCATATTTTAAATTATCTTTCTTTTTATCCTTTTAGTTTATTACTTTGCTTAGTTATTTTAATATTTTACTATATTGCAAGCATTCATTATAATTTTGATTGCATAATTACATTCAAATTATTGTTTTAGAAATGTAAACAAAGCAATAACTAAAGCAAAATTCTAAAATCCACACAACCTCTGGTCCCAAGCTGTGCGGATTTGAGAAAGTCTACTGTACTATGTTCTGTTCTATACTAAACTTTCCTGTGTTGTACAATTTCTTAATTTTATAGACAGAAAAATGAAATTGCATTGTAACAATAGTGATGAACTATTTTTGCAGTTACATATGATTTGTCCTAACAATTTTCAAGTTTATGTTGAATCTTGCTGGCTGATAAAATAAATCCTTGGCTTATAAAATTTTCTGAAAATTCCATACCCCTGCATCCTGCATGTATTATTATCAGTATTTCATCTTTATTCCTAAATGGTAGATAAAATTAAGAAAGGATACATATGTAAAAAACATTTAAAAATTTAATAACAATACAATTGTAATAAATTAAACAATACAAAAAACAAAATATTTCCCAAGTCTTTGAAATCAGTTATATATATTGTTTTAATAATTGTTATCAGATTGTTTTTCCTTTGAAGATGGAATTTTTCTTAGGAGAAATAAATATTGTTTATGCAGCAGAACCTTGTGACATGTGCCAGATAGAAAGTTAACTGATAATACAGTATGATGACAGTAGTAATAAATATTAAGAAGAAACTTCCTAACTTTAAAACTTTATTTTATGTATTTTTTTCTCTTTTTTACTTTCTTCTATCTTTACAAGAAGAAAGTATTGGATTCGTGAAAAATTTCGACTTCCGGTTTTCGACCGATTTACACGTTTTAGAATGCCCAGAAAACGATTTGATGGTTTTTAGAAAATGTCTGTCCATGAATCTGTCTGTCACTCTGAGTCTGTATGTGACAAAAATTTTGTGGGCGCTCTATCTCAAGAACTAATGCACGGAATTTCACAAAACTTCATATTTAGTTAGACCTGGATATAAACTGGACCTGATTAGTTTTTGGGGAAAATCACCCAACAGGTGGCGCTGCTATGCGGCATTTTTCACGATTTCTGCAATAGCTATATCTCAAGAACTACTGCACGGATTTTCATAAAACTTCAGGTTCAGTTAGTCCAATATATAGTTTGGGGCTGATTACTTTTTTGTAAAAATCACCCAACAGGTGGCACTGGTATGCTGCATTGTTCATGATTATCGCAATAGCTCTAACTCAAGAAAAAATGCACGAATTTTTATCAAACTTCAGATTCAGTTAGTCCCTGATATAAATTAGTGCTGTTTAATTTTTGGTGTAAATTGCCCAACAGGTGGCACTGCTGTGCTCATTTTTCACGATTTCCACAAGAGCTGTATCTCAAGAACTATTGCACGGATTTTCATCAAACTTCAGATTTAGTTAATCCTTGACATGAATTGACGTATAAATTAGTGCTGTTTAATTTTTGCTGTAAATCGCTCAACAGGTGGCGCTGCTATGCTGTATTTTTTGCGATTTCCGCAATAGCTTTATCTCAAGAACTAATGCTTGGATTTTCAACAAACTTCAGATTCAGGTATACCTTGATATCTTTTAGTGCTGTTTACTTTTTGTGTAAATCGCTCATCAGGTGGCACTGCTATGCTACATTTTTTCAGAATTTCTGCTATAGCTCTATCTCAAGAACTAATGCACGAATTTTCATCCAACTTCAAATTCAGATGTACTTTGATATGGATTGGTGCTAAATCGTTGTTATTTCTTGTACTATTTAAAGAATTTAATTGACGTGATTTATATAGAAGAAAGTTTTGTGATGGCCACAACATACTAGTTTCTAAATGAAATATACTTTTCTTTACTTTCCTCTCGTTTTTTTTTTTGTATTATTAAAGAACATTATTAAGAACTTTAATAATGTACGGAAATAAAGTAACGTACATTAATTAAATTTGATCAAACTTATTAGGACATTATATTTAATTATACCAAAAAGTATAAATATTCCACTCTCTGTAAACAATAGACAGTTGTCATTTAGAATTTTCTCATTTTCTGTATAAATATATTTTAAAAAAAATCAATGGTACTTACTGAAAAATTAAAATAGTTGATGAATCATGATTTTTGATAATATAACTTTAATTCAGTGTCATAGAGGCAGCGAATACTACATCACTTTACTACTAGTATTATTATATACTAAATTTGGCCTTAATAAATCTTTTAATGTTATCCAATTAAATAAGACCAAATTTAGTATCTAATAATACTAGTAGGAATAGATGTAGCAGCCCTAACACTACGCCACTGCTTTAATTACATTTTATTTGTACTAAACTGTGTATTAATATCAAACTTATTATTGTTGTTTTAGTTAATTCACGCATATTAGAGTTCATAAAAAATGAGAAGAAAAAATTGTAACAGTGAAATGAAAGACTAGCACATTCATTATAAAGAGTATTGTTACTGTATTGGATACTGTTTTGCAATTATCAGTCTTGATAATGAATTGGGTAAGTTTTAGAAAGAAATTGTAATATCATAATTTTGAATTACATATATTTTACCAGTGTTAAAGTCTGGTGAAATGGCATTGTCTTTAATGTAGTGTGTTTATTGTACCAAGATGTAATTAATTGAAATAATTTTAACATAATTATAATTTTTCTTCAGTTAAGTGAACTGTTGTCTCATTGTATATGTATAGATATAAAGAATATTTTTGTATTAAGTAAATAATCATATATATTGAATTATAGTTTTTTGCAACCAACATGGAGGCGATCTTATGTTTGATCTTATGTTGTCAGTTTGCTTAAAATACTTTTGGTTATCAGGAGATCAAATGTTAGTGTGACATCACCAAAAATAGGATGGTGATATAGTTTTTGAACCAATTATTTAGTGACACACAGCTACACAAATGTAAAAATGTATAAAATGGTTAGAGAATAGAATGAGAATGCAGTTTCACTCCTAGTGAAATTCTCCATTCTCAATTTCAAATACTGATAAGCAAAAAAAAGAGAGAAGTTTTTCTCTAAAACATTTGAAGGCATTTTCTTTTTGCTTTTTTGCCTTCTGTGAATAGCTTTCATGCATATCCACCAGAGAGGATTGCTCTGCTATCTGGGAGCAGAAATGAAAGTTCTACATATAAGTTCTTTACCTTTTAGCGGATACTTCAAATACACAGTGTTTTAAATTAGTGATCACTTTATGGAAGCATAACTGTCTGAAGTAATGTCAGTTGAAAAGTTTTACAATCTTTATAACCTCACTTTTAAGAGTTTAAGTGAAATTAGCATCCCACAAGATGTTGTCACATACTGATATATGACAAACAGCCTCTTTGATACTTTTCACTGTTTCCTAATGAGGGTGCATTAAAAATTCCTTTTAAATGAAAGATATTTTTAATTTAAACTATTGCATAGGAATATAGTAGCATTATGGAAGAAAATAATCTCAAAGTAATAAGGTGCAACCTCTCAAAAATAAAAATAAAAAATAGCAAATTTCTAGAAGCATTAACATCTACTTATTTTATTCTGTAAGTTCATGCTGGCTCAATTATTTAATAAAAAATTTTATATATTTAGTAACATTTAGTTTATTTTTAACAAATCACTTTTTTTTATATCTTTTTATAAAATTTTAACCATTATATTCTTTATCAAAAATCTTTTCTAATTGTTAATATTATGAATAAAATAAAGTTTTCATATCTAATATAAATGAATAACACAATTTTTTTTTTTTATTTAGCAATGTTACAAAAATCTGAAAATTAGGATACAGTTTTCAAACAATTGCATTGAAAGAACATATTTTTTCCTGTTTAACAATGTAAAAATTGAAATTGTACAATGTTTAGAACTATAAAAAATTTGCAATAAAAGTTAAATTTATTGATCAGGTTGTTGGCATTAGAGGGGGTATATGAGCATTTCAAAGTAAACCACAAATATCATTTTGTAGACTTTGAAAGTGGAGTACACCCCTAAAAATTCAGTGTCTGTGTGGAAGTGCAAAATGACACAACAAGAAACATCAGGATACAGTTCATCAAAGCATGGAATTTCATATAGCTGAACTCATGTAGAGAAAAAAAGCCAATGATACATTGAAAAAAATTCTACTTGTTATTAAAAGATTTTTGCCCCTAAACTAACAGAAGAAAACCAATAGCTTCTATTTTTGTAGGATTCAATTAGAAATAATTCTGTCATTATGAAATAAAATGTTTTTAGTTTGTTATTATCTCTTATTTAAACATTTCTCTTGATTAGGGACATTTTTGTTATTTGTATTGATATGTTTATGTTTTCATATTTTATCATGATTATTATAGCTATTTTGATTTTTTTTCAACAGATTTTAACTTTTCATTTTGAATAGTATAATTTATAAATCAGTCAGTATTATATTTTTATGACATCAACTAAGGTTTTTATAACTAACTGTATTTATTTTTATTTTTTACCATAACTGTGCTAATGAATATTATGCAAAATGGCAGACATAGTTCAATGTAGAAATGATATTTTATGATGATATAACAGATTTTTTATTGATCCTTTTATGATTAATCTCAATTAATTTTTTTCAAAAATCTTTCTAAATATTTACAAAATAAAAAAATTGGAGTTATATATGTTATTACAATGTTAAAAGATTTGCGATTGGCTAGATTTGTGCCCAGCTAACTTAAAAGTACCATTTTTTCTTTCCATCACACAGTTTGAATACAAACTTTGCAGTGGTGTAGCCATAAAAAAAAAAAAAAACAGGGTTTGTACCAGAGAGATACACTATAGCTATGGAGGGTACATGGAATTATCCAGAAGTTATATGACTTATACCACCATACACCCTCTAGTAAAGGGTTGGTGAACCTTTTTACATCCGCGTGCCCAATTTTTTTCAAAAAAGATTTTACGTGACCATGACGTGCCTAGCACCAAAAATAATTTAGTGGATCGACATTTCTGGATTTTTATTCACTGGGATTTAAAAATGGGACAATATACATCTAGTAATTAGAATAACATATATTATAAAGTAATAAAATGATGAATGCGATGTCTTATATGCTAAATATTAATATGGTACTCAGCCTACTTAGGATGCAAGCTGAATTCGAATTATCTAACAAGTGATTTGAGTTTCTAATATTTAAGGTTTTCGTATCATTTCCGAAAATAATAACCCGATGGAATAAATAGAGTGAACAATTGTGAAAACTACATATTTTTTACTAAGTCGCTTTAGTTTCATCACTGGGAGTTTTACTTATAATGCCTGATATTTTTCTTTTCGATATTCTCCCAACCTTCTCTTAATTTGAAAACTTATTGAGCCCACATTGGAATAATTTAGAAATTCAATTACTTTCTTTCCAATAAAAAAAATAAGAAAGAAAAGCCCAGTTTGTATAAGTTTGCGTGTTTTGTTTAACTTAATTCTATCTTGTTTTAGGATTTCAATCAATGCCGTGCCGAAAATATTCTATCGCGTGCCAAGTTTGGCATGCGTGCCATAGGTTTGCCGACCCTGCTCTAGTACATCCCTGAAACTGTGTATCTGTAATAATAAAGATTGAAAATTGTGTGTGAATGTGTATCCACTCTGTTCTGAAGAGACCGCTGCACACTGAGCTACAAGATTTAGAAGAAGCTACCTCTATATCTGTGGCTATGCACCTCGAAGCATGATTTTTGAATTTTTTTAAATTTAATTTTTTATACAAGTTTTAGTTATTCCCATAGAAATAACATTGCGCAGATGTTTAATTTTAATTGAAAAATTTACTCCATTGTTGTAAATCTCATACATTTTAATCACATTGTTGCCAGCATCATATTTTTTATGCCAATTTTACTGGTGCACACATCTGTATTTTATAATATAGATTGACTTTTAATGTACATGTGTTTTAAAAAGCATGTATTGGTAGGTAGATAGTTAGATCTTACATTCTTTGTAACTTCCAAATTGATGTTTTTTTTTTTTTTGTAGTAATTTACTTGGGGATTACTTAAAAGTGCAATATATTCAAATGCACAATCTAAAAAGAACTCTCCTACAAATTTTGTTACTTCTTTGATTAAACTCAGGTTGGAAAGATACCAAATCAGCTCAACATCAGAGTTGAAACAGCCCTTGAAAGTCCTTAAAATTTTCAAAGGTAGTTTTTGGTCCTTAAAAGTCCTTATTTTTATGCAAAATCGGCAAAAAGTCCTTAATTTTACTCTCCTGTTATTTCTTAATCAGGGCTGAAACTCTTCTGCACTTAGTGAATTTTTTATAAATTCCTCCTCTTCCGAAATTTTGCTTTCCTCTCTTTCACCCTCTCCCCTGTAGTACAAATTTCTCATTTGAACATAAAAGTTTCTCCTCATCTAAATTTCTACTGTCACATACCAAAATTCTCTCTCCTCCTTCCCACCCCCAATTTGATTGTTCAAAAGTTGTATTTAGAAAAATTAAACCCTTTATGTGTATTTTAATTAATGTATTTATTCAATTTGTAGGTCCTTAAATTTTTGCAGTTTTGGTCCTTAAGAGCCCTTAATTTTCATTTAAAGAAATGTGTACGAACCCTGAACATGAACGACAATGCTGAAAATTTTCATTTAAAATAAAAAGCACACTAATTCAAGTTTGCTTGATTTGAGACCAGAACGGTCATAACCTACATAGGTGTATGCTACCAAAAGCAATGGAACCCCAACCCCTGGTTCGTTTAGAAAATGGACCAGCAAAGTCGGCAAAAATGCTCTAGTGTTGAATAAAATCTGGGGGAAAAAAAGTTGATATTTTATGATGTACAAGAGAATGCCTTTTTGTAACATCTTTGCAAGATACTATTTTGTGCTTATTTCTTATCAGATATAATAATTTTTAAACTGTCTAAGAAAATATATATTGCAATGTCAACAATAATACGGCACACTTCCCATCTTGTCAGCAGTTGAAAGAAGAAAAAAGTAACACATATTTTAGTATGTTTCATGAAATAATAATAGATATCAAAAAAGAGTTTCAGGACAGATTCTAGGATTTTGACTCCCTAAAACAAAAACTTGCATTGTTCAACAACCCCATGAGTATTGAAGTGAGTGAGGTGCCTTGTGATGCTCAAATAGAAATTTGTGATCTTAAGACAGACCCATTCTATCAGACTAAAAAGTGTGATGTCCTTGAAAATTTCTGGTAACTGATTTCTAAAGAACATTTTCCTAAACTGTTTAAATTCTCTCTGCACATGTTATCGCTGTTTGGCAATACATATGTCTGTGAAAGTACTTTTTCTGCTCTCAAACAAATTAAATCAAAAATGAGAAATCAAATTGAAAGTACTTCAAGAATCGATTCTGAGACATTCCCTTACTGAATTTACAATGGACATTGATAAACTTGTATCAGGAAAGCAGTGCCAATCACCACATTGATTTCTCAACTGTAAAATGAAGTGGTATATTAAACTTCTTTTAATATAAATTTTAATAAAAGTTTTTGAATAAAATATTAATTCGTTTTCTTTCTGGAATGTCTCTGGTCCTCACATTCCTATCCTAAAATTTGATTGGCCCTCGGGTAATTAAAGGTTGGACCACACTCATTTAGCTAATGATCGGTTATTGATTTGATTCAATTATAATCTGATTTAAGGGTGATATAATCAGTTTGAAAATCAAAAAATTTCACTCAGGATTTTGATGGGGAAAAAAAAATAGTTATGTCTATAAAAGTAATTTTTACAGTTACATGCCAATGTTTTAGCATGAAGGTTATGCAGTCATTGTAAACATATCCCCTACCCCACCCCACCCACTTTTCCTGTTGCTGTTATTTCAAGCCTTTTTACCCCTAAATATCAGTTGTAGTTTTTTTTAACCAATTTTTATCACAGTCAGTGGGCACCTATTTCAAACAAAATCGAGTTAAAGCTATAAAGTCATACAAATTTCAGGTTCATTTAAGAATATTATCAAGAGTCCAGACAGGTCAGTTAGTTAATTTTAAAATAGCTCTTTGCTTATAATAAAAATATTTAAAATTTTAATTTAAAAAAAAATTATAATTATTTAAATAAATAAAAAAGTGATTCATATGATATTGTTCTGAATAATAATAATAATTAAAAACAAAACTTTCAAAATTGATCCAACCAACCATGAGCTTTAAACACTAGACCAACAGTTCAGGGCATGCTTCTACCTATCTTAACATGTTCTTATCTTGACTGATTTCTCAATGAAAACAATTAAATGTAGCAAATTTTATAGGATTTAATTTTAATTTATTGATGTACAATAAACTTCCGATTATCCACCACTGTATCAACTGTCACCCTCGGCTAACTGCCATCCCTCACCTTTGCTTTATTTTAAAATCAGAAACAAATATCCATAAACCCATGTGAGACAGTGCTATTTTAAGTAAAATTCTTGTCTGACATCAGAAACAGCAGCCAGAAAATACTTCTGTGGATGAAATCACAGACTGGCTCAATTGTGACAAGAATAATATTGGTTGTGAAGAATTAACGTATCACGAAATTATTCAAAATGTTTTGAATCCAGAGAAACATAAAGCACATGAGGGTGATAAATCGGGAAATGATCATCCATGAGTCAGTCATTCAGACTATGCCCTCCAAATGTATTAATTGGTTTGAGATATAAGAGGAAACAGATGCACTCCAAGTACTTTTATTAACTAGAATTTCTAATCTTACTGTAATCAAAACGCGAGCAAAAAAGTATAATGAATTACTTTGGATGAAAACTTTCTTACTATCTGTTATGCTTTCTATTAACGAAAGTACATTACAAATATGAAAAAAACCTTTCAATTACTCTTATCGAGAAATGTAATTATAGTTACAGACCTGTATTGTCTTTCGATTATTCGGCACACCGTGGGTCCCGTGAGTGATGGATAATGGGAAGTTTACTGTATTTGAAAGGTTTCATTTCATTATTTCTAAGATATTTTCTACCTTTATTCCTCTGTTAACTAACAGTATTTTAAGCAAACTGGTGAGCATTATGTCTGATCTTCTCCTTGTAAAACAATTCCCGCAAGAAGTTTTTTAAACTATTAAATGTTATCATTTGAGTAAAAGTTTAATTTAACAAATTTCTCAAATTTATTTTATATGATTGTTAAATAACTTATGGCATTTTTTCAAATGAAAATCAAATTTCAAAGTAATTGCTTAAGAGGCGCAAAGACCAACAAAGTGAAAAAGATTCCATGCTGGGACTCGAACCCGGGCCATCAGTATAGCACACTCACGTTCTACCGACTAAACCACATGGAAAGATAACCAGCCTGGAAAATTTCCCACTATTATATGTTGCCAAGGCTACAAACGCAGCACAAGATGGAATATTTATCGTGAGCCACCGACCTGGGGCAAGCACGAAATTTAATTAAATCCAGCATCGATTAATTTGGCATTTTAAAGTTGCTATAAGATTTTTTTTTCTCTTGTATTTTTGTTTTGTATGTTGTTTTCATTATTAATTGTTTTTGTTATGTTATGTTTTTATGACATAACATTTATTAAATCAGTTGTATGAAATATCTCTAAAAGCACCTGAGTTCAATAGCAACAAAATTAGCAAATTATGCATTTTTACTCACATATTTTTTTGCTCTTTGTTGGTTATTATAATAAAAATAACTGCAAGTGGTAAAAATACATACAATAATAATAACTGCAAGTTGCCTAGAAAATTCCTGTAGAATAAAGTTTATAATATTGTAAAAGCTTTAGCCTTAGGCTTTCTATAGAAAAATTAACTTAAACTGTTATTCTTTTATGAAATAGTAAATCCTTTTAATCTATATACAGTGCAACTTCTTTAATCTGGAATCATCGCAATTACAGATTATCGAAAATTCTGGATACAGAAGTTTTGAAACTAGAATGAATTTACATAAATAATAATACAACTAATAATTGTCATTAATATTGCAGAACAAAAATGCAAGGAACTTGATAATTGAAAAAACACTGAGGAAAATTAATTCAAAATGCTCTAAAACAAATATTTAAAAAATATATTTAAGCATATTTTATGCAGTGTCGTCATTTGTTATAAATTACAAAAAACAATAACCATATGTTTTTTTTTTAATTATGATTTCTGATTTGTAAGTACTCAATAAATAATACAAATCACAAGAATGGCAGACATATCATGGAAAATATTGAAACTAATTTTCAAAAACCAAAAAAAGTTATAGTGAGAAATTTAAATAAGACTTACAATTAATTTAAAAATAACATTATAATTTCATTAACATGTTTAAAATAGTGATATATAAGGCTAATGTTATAAAAAATTAAATATATAGCATCCACAAATATCTAAGTAAGTCACAAATTAAATACTTAAAAGAAATAGTAATAATAAAATCTGATTGATTCTGCAATGTTTTATCACCATCTTCTTATCTTTGGAAAAATATACTAAAATTAACATTAATTCTGAATTTTTACAACTTAATATTAAAAAAAAGACATCTGTATTAATTATATATGTAATTCAGAAAGTTCTTACAATTTTAAAACTGAAAAAAAAAATAGTAAATTAGATAGTCTTTTCATTTTCTTAAATTCATTCATATATGTGTTATGGCGCCATCTATGGATTTTAATTGGAAATAAAAACAAATAAACATTCTGAATTATAGAAGTTTCCACTTTAGAGATGTCTGAATTAAAGATGTTATACTGTACTTTTATTTTTGTTACCTGTTTGCAGATCTGTTACTATTGTTTTCCCACAAAGCAGAGACCTTGTGTAAAACCAATTTATTTTACTTTAGTTATTTTGAGCAAATTAATCTTGAACATGCTTTATGTTTGTTGTTTGAATTCAATTAAAATTGTTTAATTTTCGACAGAAAGAATCAATAGATGACAACAAATAACAGAATATTACAGGTTGTAAAATCACCAATGTATGTTTTGGGGAGCAAGGGAGGAGAGAAAAAAGCAGAAAAGAATATTAGAAAAATGCTTCTAGATTCAAGTATCCATTTACCTTTAAAACCCAAATTTCTATAATTGCATTTCGCAAAAACAAATATATCTTCTTTTTATGATGAAGGTTTTTTTTTTTTTTTTATGAAAATTTCTTTTGAAAATAGGGATTATAAAAAATATGTGAGTAAATGCTATTTAAGAAAACTTATTGACATTTTTTTTCACTCTTGTAAAGTACTTGAGTTTTTTCTATCCATTGTACTTCTGAAATGAGCACAATAATATGTTATTCATATTATTTATTTTAATGATACCAAGGAATCCAACTTGGCATTCCCGGGTTATAGGACATACTGCTGTGTATTTTAATTTCATTATGAATTAGCTGAAAACAAATGCTGTATTATTTATATTATTTTATGTCCAAATGGATCAATCTTATGTAAGCAGGCTGCACTTGATAGAGACAGATTTTTAAAAAAAATTGTGCTTTAAATTTATTTTATAGACAAATAAAAATCAGCAAATTGAGATTTTCAAACAAATTTCATTTGAAAGTACATTTTTTTCTCCTATTTGGGTTGTAAAAATTGAAATTATGCAACATTTAGAAGTTAATAAATTTTCGAAAATACGAAACTTATTATTCAGGTTGTTGCCATCATCAATATGATCTCAGCATTAGTCACAAACATGTTTTTGCTTTATAATATAGATATCATAAAGGAATTCATGCCTTGTTGAAAGCTTCCATAAATTGCATACATAAGTCACTCAAATAATTATTTTTTAAACTGTGGTTTAAACATACACACACACACATATATATATATGTGTGTGTGTGTAACATATAATTTTCATACATAAATTATATTGATAATTTCTGTATATCAAAAAGGCTCCTGGCTGGGAAAGGTTCACTCAACCTTTCATCCCTTCAGGGTCGATAAAATGAGTACCAAGCTTACTTGGGAACTAAACACCGAGGGTGTCGTGTTGGGCTGACCACCTGGCCGGGCCACATGCTGTATAGCACCTCTTGGCCCAGGGTCAAGTAAACAGAGTTGGGCACTGTAGGCCCTGATTCTTCATGGATCGTACAGCCACAGGTTTAGTTTTTTTTTAAATATCAAAAAGATAATTTATGATAAGAATATTATAATTAATAATCTCCAATGTCAAAAATGTAATAAGGCTCCATCCAATCCAAACATGTCTGTTAAAAAATTGTTTACATAATTTATTTTAATAATCATAATCTATCATTTTTAATCTCATAAATGAACTCCTTTATTTACTTCCATGAATTACATACATAAATTGTGTCTTTCTCTATTTGTTATAAATAATTTACATTAATCCTGGATGTTAAATTTAAAAAAAATTACGTACAATGTTTTATAATAAAAACAATATAATTCACTACCTGGAATATGAAAAATCTAATTAATACTCTTGCCAAATGGGTCTAAGCAGGGTTAGAAATTAATGTCAAATGCAACTGAATTATTTTCTTTCACTTTAATTTTTGTTTAACAAATGCTCTCATACTTTAGCGTAAGAATGTTTTAAAATTTTAGTGCTTTCCCCTTCTGCAGAAGGGAAAAAAAAATGTATTTATGTAGGATTTGTGAATATTTTTAAATACCATTCCATGGTTGGTATCCCAAAGGTTCATTTATTTGTTAATTTTTATTTTCTGATGTACTTTCAGTCACAGGATTTTTAGAAAACTAAACCATGTTTGCTCAAATTTTAAATCTATGGACATAATTGCTTGATAATCTGTTTTGTATGCATATCAGCTTTTATAAAAAGAAGAAGTTAAACATTTTTCTAGATTCCAAATATTGTAGTTTAATGAGGATTTTACACTTTTAAAGAAAGACAATTTTTATTTTGTTTTAGTGATTAACATAGAGATAAAATGTTTAATATGTACAGCGCCCCCCCCCACCCCCACCCCCGCCCCCAACTTGCCCTTAGCACCTAAAAATAGAAACAATATGATTGTTAATATAGTTCTAAAAAGAAATGGGAAAATATGATTTAACATAAAATTTCAACCATGAAATGCAGTTTGCCACCTAGAAAAAAAATTCTAGGCGTCATTTGACACCTTATTTAGACCGGCAGCACATGCATAGAATTGGCATGTATTGTTATTCTGATAGAAAGCAATAAAGCAGTATTATCTCTTTTCCTATAAAAGCGTAGTATCTTTCAGATAACGGTGTCAAATTTTTAATTTAAGCTGATTTCAAAGACACGCGAATTACTAAAGATTGTTTTGAGGAAGGAATCGATTATAATTTGAGATGTACACCTTTTATAGTAAATAGGAAAACGATGTTCAATTCTCTGTCATATAAATAAAAATTTCTGTAAATTTCATTCATTTATTCTTAAAACACACTTTGTTAATGTGTCCATCAGATTTGATTGTTGGGAGAGAAAAATATGACAATCCTTTTACGGAAATAAATTTTTATTTGATACTAAACTTCTCTTTTGATGAGATTGAATGTAAATTTAAAAAAAAATAATTATGTGCTGAGGATTAACTGTTATTTTTATGTAAGAAGTTGTTAAAAAATGAGATATTACATTTGGAATAACTTTTAAATGTTATGATTTTTCTTTTTTTGTATTGCATACTTTCGGCAATCGGACTTGGGCTCTGTTGACACAAAATGTTTTTGTCTCGGATTTCGAATCATCGGGCCCGGGCTCCGAAAAGTAAGCCTGAACTCACCTCTATTATGGGAGGTTATATAAACACTTTTTCCAAAGATAACTATACTTAATCAAATGTTTAAAAATGCTGTGATGTTTTATAATTGTATTCATTTATAATGTCATATTTTAATCATAATATTCATTTGTTCTACCAATTTATTACAGACTTTAAAGTACATTAAGATACCGTAAATTAACATACATCAAAAAATAGTGCACATGTCAAAAAGTTTCAACTATACATATTTTCTCTTATTTTATATTTATGTTTTAGAGTATATGTATTTGAAACTTTTGACACGTGCACTGTTTTTTGGTGTATGTTAAATTACGATATCTTAATGTACTTTAATTTTAATGTCTGTAATAAATTGGTAGAACAAATTAATATTATAATGCTGTGATGTTTAATAAGTAATTGTGTTAAACAAAAAAAAAAAAAAAAAAAAAAAAAAAAAATACTCCCAAATATGCATCTTAAAGGAATTTTGAGAAAATATCAAGTAGTCTAATCTATTAATAATATTATAAATATCATAAGCTGACCTTTCAAGTCAAAGGAGTGTAGCATTAAAATTCTTAGTTTTAATTATAAATAAAATATTTTAACAGCTACTTAAATTTTAAAAAGACTACTTTGTTTATCATTTATATTCATGACATTTTGCAACATGTAAAAGTTGCTGCAAAACTACATAAAAAAGCATTTAACTGGATAAAAGTGAAAAGAATTTGTCACAGTGGGTATCACATGAATGTATTTAATTGATTTCAACAAAGAGCAATTTATTATAATAATTTAAAAAAAAAAAATCAAACTTGGTTCAAAGGGTTTCACGGAACTTTGTATAAAAAATTTACAATTATTTTTGATTATACATATAACAAAAACTTAAACAGAGTAGAATATAAACAAAATTCAACTTCACTTACAATTAAGGGATTATTTTTTTATCCCCAATATTTAAAGTAAAAATACTATAAATCAGCAGAGCTACATTAAAAAGTAAAAATAAAACAGCTGCAGCATCTAAACTAACTATTAAATTCTTAGAGAAAACTTAATAAGAAACTAGTATCATAACAATACATCTTATGAATATTCCTTCTAAATCTTCAATTATGGAGCTTTATGCATTGGACTTTTAAAAAGAGCAGTATTCATACATTGACCAAAAAACATTCAAATTCATTGGAAATTTATAGACAAAAGTCACTTGTTGACTCTAAAGTTATTACTATTATAAAAATCAATTCAATGAATTGCAGTTAATGTTAAGAGTGGACAAATAAAACATTTAAACACCCCAAACTTTTATATAAAAATTGTTATACAGTCCATCAAAATTGGTTCATAAATGTCTGATCATCTTCTGTAGTACTTGAATGTCATCACTTATGAAGGCCATGTTTTATAAAAGAATTTTATTCAGAAAGCTGTAAAATAAGTAATTAAAAGTTGCTGAACATATTATTATTTTGTCACATAAGGTTAGAAAAGTTTTTTAAATATATAGATATATAGATTTGTTTTCTGTAACAATGAAAATTCTAAAAAGTAGTTTTCATGCTAATGTAAGTTGTTTAATTGTGTGTGTGAAGAAAGAGATATAATTTATGTTTGAAATATTGAGTTTGCATTCATTGTTAAAATTTCATTTTATTGGAATATTATCTGAAAATTTCAGGTTAAGTATATATTACATGTTATCTGGAATGTATTTATTTAGTGACAACCTAAAAATACTCATTTGTATCATGTCCAAATTTACTATACTATATGTAATTTTAATTGACTTCTCAAGGTCAGTTTTCCTGCCCTTATCTTAGTTCAGTAACTATGGTATCCACTGCATTTGGCTGACTGACTGCTCTACTTATTCCCATGTCATTGAAGGGATGAAGTGGGGAGGACATATGTTCTTGAGAAGCCAGATGAAAATACATAGAGTGCAGTCTATGTTTTGAGTAGTCTAGATATTTTACATTTTCTTTATTTCTGACAGTAACCTCTCTGATTTTCTTTTATCAATTTAGTAATCCTATTCATATCAAGGCATCCATTAATAAAAATACTTAAAAAAAACTTCCATAATCAATTCCTTAATTTTATTTTTATTGAATGATCAATGAAACATTTACTTTATGATAATTTTGATTTATAGCTGAATATTGTAGTACAGTGATTTGTTGAGACGAAAGTTCAAATTTTATTACTTATCTCCTGGACGAGCTATTGATATTTTACTATTAATATGTGATGATGTCAACAAAATACAGCTATAAAAATGTAGTTCTATTTGTTTGTTGTATTAGTATCACATTGAAACTACTAAAAGGATTTTAATGGAACGAATTAAGCTTACTATACTAGAATTATTAAGCTTTACTATACTAGAATACTAGAATTAAGCTTAGCGCCCGACTTAAAATTTCTTTGGTATTTGATACTGAATTTGAAATGATATGGATTGAAGTTTTGCTCCCAGTTATCAATATATAAATTTATATCATTTCATACATTTTAATTTTAGAACATATGGGATCAAAATTGAATAAAAATTACATCACCTTGACCCAATTGTAATAAAATGTTTCTGTTTTATGAAGGAAAATAGACATTTTCTTGTAAGTTTGATATGATTTTCAATGATAGAATTTTTTTTTTACATAACATTTTTGTTTAAATGAAAAAGTCAGGAAATTTTTCCATTTTTATTATTATTTTAGTTTTTTAAGACCTTAATCTTAGTATTAGTGGAATGATATACCAGTGGAAATTATGTAATTGTGACACAATCACAGTAAAATGTATCAAATTTATGAATTAAAATGTCAATTTTCTTTTAAATATGATGTCATTTTTTAACGGTAAAAGTATTTCACCCTTTTGACATTAGAGACCATGAGTGAATAATATGTATGTTTATTTAAAAAAAAAAAAACCCCTTTTCATAGCTGTGTTTGACCATTGTCCTTTAAAATAAATACAAATAATGTATTAAAAATCATCTGCAATTACTTTTGATTATATAAAGGTTACAATCAGTACATTTTAAAATGACAAAATCAAAGAAACATTTTCTCATTTTGGCAATCTATCAATTTTTTAGTAACATTTTTATTAGTAATAGCAATATAAACTGCTGTTACTAATGAAATGCATTGAATATTAATTGCCTCAAAAATACTATTGGTACATTTTAACGCTCACTGTATGCAAATTCAAGTGATGGATTTTTGCTGGCATCTCATATGTTGCAGACATAGCTTATTACTATTTATTGTTGTTATCTTAAATCTTCAGCTGTTAAACCTTTATTGATATAGTTTGGCTTAATTTCTTGAGTGTACTTTCTGATTTTTCTTTATTGCAAACTTTTTTTTCCTTCCCCCCCCCCCCCCCAATTTTATTTTAGTTTAAGTATTATGTTTCATCATATTCAGCTTAAGAATGCGGCTTTTCTTGGTATAACTAATACAATATATATATATATATATATGTATGTATATGTGTATATACAGGAGTTGGAAATAGCATGCTACATGTAGCGAAACTGCAGTAGTTGCTACTTTTTGCAGTAGTTTATATTGTTGCACGCTACATTTTGAATAATGTAGTGTAGTGAGTAGCAAAACATGATAGAAAAAATCAATAGTTTGTAGCAAAAACCGAAGCTACTTTTAATGTTATTTTGGGGGGCAGAAGGGAGGAATGTGTCATTTTACAGATCACATAACTGTAACTTGCTTCTTTTGTGCAACATTTTTTTCTGCTCAACAATTTATGAATCTCAATGACAAATCTCAATGGCAGTTTATAGCAATTCATCGCATGAAATCATAGATTTTGCCATTGACACTTACTGCTAAAATCAAGTACTAACACACCAAATTAATTTATTTTCTTCCTGACAATGCTTGTATATTTTCTCTTTATTAGGTTTTCATTCTTTAATACTGCGTTTCTTATTATTTGGAATTGCTTTTTTTTACAGATTATTTATCGTTTGCATTTAGAAGTGTTTTTCTGCAATTCTCTCAATTATAAAGTTAGACAATTCGATGTAATTAACTGTTATCCGGACTCGGTACAATTAACATACTAAGAGTGTATTGGAGAGTTAAGTCAATACATATCAATAGTAATTTTATATCATAAAGCAATAATTACTCTAAGAATAGTAAATAAAATTTAAATAGTGGTATGAATTTGCATAAATCTGTTATACACAGGAGTAGGCCCTCAGTATATTGCTCGTTCATATATATATATATATATATATATACATAGGATTTGAATTTAGATAGCACCATTTATTTCACTCATGGTGTAATTGATCAACAAACTCTCTGTTTATTATTGTCTATGATTTGAATGCATAAAAGTGAAATACACGAATCAAGAGCACAATGACTTTAAAACTTTAAAGATAAGCAAATAGTCGGTCTCTTATTTTTTTTGTCATTCATGAAGCATCGACATGGAGATCTCAATAAAGTAATTGGCTGTATTAGACTTAGTTAGAATATTCTACAGATTATATGTTTTAAGTGTTAACCCAATGAGCATTTTTTTTAAAGTTATAGTTAATAAATTTGTGTTTTTATTATGAAAAAAGCATATTTTGGGGTGCTATAAACTAGGGGGTGTCAAATATGCAAAATACGTTCTCAATAATTCTCAACAACGTCCCCATTGAAACCTCAATAATTTCCTTAGAAGGTATAGAAGTATGTTTGAAGAAACTAGTTATAAAGCATTAAAATTTTCTTTAAGTAATTAATTCTGAGTTCAAATGGTTTCAGTTATTGTTTGAATACTTCAATAAATTAACATTTTACATATCACCTTCTTACATATATATAACTCTGTTTTCATGCCTTTAGAAAAAATAAACTGTAGTTTATGTTTAATCACATTTTTACTTTTCGTACACGAATAGTATGAGGAAAACGTTGTAATCCTGATAAATAACAGATTCAGGAAATATTCATATAATTTTACATTTTGAGGTGCCTTGAATTCGTTTGAGTTATTTTTACAATAATTCCATATGTCTGTGTGGATATATGCATGTATATTAAAATTTTCTTATGTCTTATGCTCCCAAGAGCTCACCTTTTAAAAATTAGGATCTTAGTTTTATTTGTTGTCATATTACTATTTATTTGAATTTACAGTATTCTGTAAAATGTTCGGAAAGTCGATTGGGGCCACTCTAGATTTTTTTTTAAGTAAGTGTATCTAAATATTGATTGTATTGTGTTACTCTCTTAATTTTGCTAAGAAGTTTGTAATATGTGTATAATATAACATTTTGAAGACAAACACTTAACATTTTCTTGTATGTTATCTTTCATGATTTTTTAATGCCCTTGCTTATGTCAGGCTAATTTTATTGTATCCAGCAGACAAGATATAATGAGGGGTCACTCTATTATTTAATCTGTGTTTTCAGTTTCGACTATAAATTGAGTCCTTTGACAAAATATGAAAGTAGCAAAGTAGTGACTTCTTTTAAAAAGTAATTTGTAGTTTCTACTTTTTAAAACAAGTAGATGTAGTTTGCTACAATAAAAAAGTAGTTTTTCCAACCCCTGTGTGTGTGTGTGTATGTTGTTATCGAAATATTTACAGTAGTTTAATTAAGGTAACATACTTTCATTTAAAATCTTTGTGCATTTCATTTAAAGTTTTAAAAATGGAAAATATTTAATTTTTTCAAATTAAACTTCATGAGTTTATTATGTTATTTTCTTCATTATTGAGGAAATTAATATTTTAGAGATTCGTTATGATTTTTTTTTGTTTCTATTTTTTTTTTTTTTTAATACTAAAAGATTTTGTTTTCCTTTTTTTTAAAATGCATTTACTCCGGATAGATTTTCATATCAGTTAAATGCTGACATTTGTAATTTATCATTTTTTATTCTATTCAATGTAAACGATATCCAGGTTGCCTGTGTACATATGTAAAATCGATATTTATTTGCATATTTATTGATGTATAGTAAAAGTTTCAGAATGTGACTTTTCCTTATATGCAAAACATGTACTGCCATATATCTACTATGCATAATATACTTTATTTATACACGTTGTACATAAAATATGTAATATTAACAAATGTTATAAATGCATTTTATATATCTCATTATCCTACTTGTAATTATTAAATAATTATCATTGATCATTGTAAATTGAAATTTTTGTAGAAAAAAGAAATAATTGTGCTATGAGAACTTTAATATGCATTTGTATATAGTTAAAATGACATTTCACAAAAGGTGGTTCATCTTTCGTATAAATTGCCTTCATTATTCTTCATTATATTTATTTAATTTAAATTTCATCATTTTGCTTATAACCTGCTTTGCTTTGTAAATAATGAGTTTTACCTTGTGCTAAAAATATGTGAATATGTCATTTATTATGCCTGTGACATGTTGCTGCAAAATAAATAGTCATAAATTGTGTGTTCAAATGTCGCATGTGCTTTTAGAAAACTGCAAGTTAGTGTGTGACAATCTGTAATGTACTATGCAAATCTATAATAACAAAATAAAAAGTTTTTACATAATAGCCTTATTTATATCTTATTATATCTTATTTATTTATTCATTTTAAAAATCTTAATTGAAAATATTTCCCCCTAATAGGGTAAAACAGTTTATTCTTTTTTTCTTATAGGTTTTGATTGTTTTAATATAATTTAAGATAAGATATAAAGAACTTCTTATAAACACCATAAAAATTTTAATAAATGTGCAAGGCCTTTTGAAAGAACTAGTCTTTTATCATCAGGTGCAGAGAACATGTCCTACTACTTTGGAAACAGCAGCAAAACTGACAGAGAATGGGTAAGGGAAAGGGATAAGCTAAAGAAACAGCTAATAGGGAAACAGAGTAGGAAACAGCCAATAGGAAAGCAGAAAGCATCAGCGAATCACACAAGAGCATTACTCAAAGAGAAGAACACAGACCAACAGAATATAGTCCAGGGGAAATGTACAAAAAAAGGGGGGTTACCTTACAAAAAATCGGGTAGAAGATTTTTTTTTTCTGGATTGTTTATAATGATGCCAACATGAAAAAACCAAGTTTTCCAACAAAATTTCTTAAGGCTAAATTTTCTGTGGCCGAAAAACAACAAAATTTTGTGTCTTTTTTCGATTTTTTTTTTAATATCTCAATAGCCGTTGCAGTAGCATAATTTTTGTCAATTACAATATTAAAGAGGACAAAATTCTCTACAACTTTCATATTTACAATTTTTTTATGCACCCAATAGCAAGCGCAGTACGCCATTTCAAAAGTAAGACAATTTTTTCAATTTTCTTAAAAACCGTGAAAAACGTAGTTCTTCTCCGATTATTCATATGTTTCCCACAGATTTAATCATGTATGTAAACTTCTATATATTGGTAGCACTAAATTATGTGTTTGAGATCCAAAACTAGCCTTTCGGGGGGGAAGGGGGGGGGAGGGCAATATTCATGCATATTTTGCCCCACCCCTGGTTAATTATTTTAATAAATCTCTAATAGCCAGATTTTGAAAATTTTAAGTGTGTAATCATTAAATATGTAATCAGATTTTTCAAATATGGATTCATTAAAACCTTGAAAACCAAACCGAAATATGTTCTGCTTTAAACAGGTTTCCATCTTAGGAGGTATAACTGGTCATATTCTTTCTCTTAAAAATATATAATTTTTTCTTTAAGGACCGGATTCCATATACGAGGTAGGATTCAAAAGTTCCCGGACTGACTCTATAACTGTAAAAATATTATCAATTTCATTGCTGAAACACATTCGCCTTCGAAATAAGATCCTTGTGCAACAACACACTTTTGTCATCAGCTGTAAAGGTCATCGAAGCACTTCTGGAATCCATTTTTAGCCATGTCCTTTCATTCAGCCTGCGATGCACTTTTAGCTTCATCTGAAGATTGAAATTGACGACTCTGCAAGCGATGCACAGTTCAGGAAACAGGCTAAAGTCGCAGGTTGAGAGATCAGGGGAGTAAGGAGGATGTGGCAAAACAGTTGTTTCCATTTTCGTAAGGAAGTCACCGATGACTAGAGATCGGTGTGCAGGAACGTTGTCAAGCAAAAGCACCCATGACTGCTCAGCCCACAATTTTGGCCTCTGCTTCTGGACAACTCGCGCAAACGACGCAGGATGTCTACATAGAGTTCTTTGTTGACAGTGCATCCTTCAGGGATAAATTTCAGATGCACAATGCCCGGGATATCGAAGAATACCTTTAACATGACCTTCCCATTAGAGCGATCTTGGCAGAATTTCTTCTTCCGTGGTGATTTCCAAGTTGCCGATGCACTCTTGGATTGCGGATCGTATAAAAAACACCATTTCCAGTCTCCAGTAACAATTCTTCAGAGTAGGAAAGGATCTTTGTCAACAGCCGAGATTAAGCCTCCCACCACTTCAATTCGAATTGCCTTTTGGTCTTCGCTTAACATGCATGGTCGTCGATTTCAAACTTCAGATGAAGTAAAAAGTGCATCGCAGGCTGGATTAAAGGACATGGCTAAAAATGGATTCCAGAAGAGCTTCGATAACCTTTACAGGCGATGGCAAATGTGTATTGTTGCGCAAGGGTCTTATTTCGAAGGCAGATATGTTTCAGCAATGTAATTGGTAATATTTTTACAGTTATAGCATCAGTACGGGAACTTTTGAATCCTACTACGCATGAAGATTTCATTTTCAAAAATTTTATGATAGTTGTAGTATTGAGGCGTTTAATGTCATAGTTATATGAATTATGAGACTAAATTAGTCATACAAAGACATCGTTAGATATCGACCTCGGTATCATATGAAAAAATAAATAAATATTAAAATTCAAGCAAGAATTCTGAAAAGAACACTTTTGTAGGTTTAACATGAGCGTGCAAATGTTTTTGCATGAGACTTCACTACTCACGCGAAGAAACTGGAATGCTAAGGTTAAACCTATGGAAGCATCCCTTTTACAATTTCTCGTTTGCAATTTAATAGTTTTAAATAATTTTTTTTAAGGGGGCTTAGAAGTGCTGACGTTGAATTCCAACCGTATTAGTGTTTACTTTTTCTATTTTGATTACAGTTTTTATTATTTTTTATTTTTGGTCAGTTTTCCGACTGCGAGACTTTTTTATCCAAATTTCATATATATCTATATATATATTTCAGGACCGAAACTAGAGGGGACAGAGGGAGCATGTGGCCGGGCGCCAGAGTGGAAGGCGAAGGGGCGCCAAATAAAGATTTTTTTGTCCTTTGATACCAAAAAATATATAGTATGAAATTTGACTAAAATTGTCTCACAGCCGGAAAATCCAAAATGCAAATTGAACCAAATGCATTAAAACTGGATAACAGAATCCTGTTTTAAATGAAAAAATAACATGTTAATCCAAAAGAAAATTTGAAACAAATGCATTAAAATAGGATAACGGAATCCTGTCTTAAATGAAAAAAGTACAGAAAGAATACTAGCAATTGCAACTGCTGAGAGGGAAACCTGTATAAAGCGGAATATTTTGGGTTCCCTTTTAAAGGTTTTAATGAATCAATATTAGACAAAGCTAGTTACGCAGTTCAGCATTACGTATTTCATATTTTTTCATTTAGCTTATTAAGTCATATTGCGTACCTTACTTTATTACTGTGTAGGAAAAGTGGAGTTGAATGCGACAGTGGATCAATGCCAAAATAAAAATGTTTATATGGTCTGCAATCATAAGTAAATTGGTATTTCATTTGATAAATGCTATCACTGAGATCATTAAACAGACATAGTTTCAAACCAGTGCATAATACAGAAAATTAGAATATTCCACAAAGTGTATTTTTCAACAATAGAAGTAAGTTTTTCTGTTTAAGCTTTAAAGCAATTAATAGATAATCTTAAAGTTTTATATATGAATTGCATGCTAAAGTGATATAATCTCTTGTTCTATTTATTGATATAAGTAGGAAAAAACTGACAGTATTTATTAAAACTAATCTTTTAAATATTTTTATAGTGATCTCAAATATGTTATTGATAAAATTTTTAAATTTTACAGGAGATAAATATATAACATCAGTTAGTGAAATAACCTGTTGTCATTTTTATTGTAGCTATTTTATAAGGTAAAAGCATTTCTTACATAAAATATATTTATTTTCTGAGTGCCTCCCCTCCCCCATTTTATATGGAACTATAATCCAATGTTTACTATCTTTAAAAAATAAAGCATTAAAATATATGTTATTAATAATTGGTAAATAAAATATACCATTGTATGTTAAGTGTGTAATATGTGGAACAAAGTATGTTTTTCACAAATTTTCATATCTATCCCATTGTTTCCTGGAAAAATATGCATGCATTATAAAAATTATTACAGTTACAAAATTATTAAAATTAAACAAAAATTCTTTCTTAATTGAAACTATAGTACCAATAAGTTATTAAATACTAAAGTATTCGTTTAAACAATGCTTTGAAATTAATGTAATACACACTTAAAATTACTGTCGATATGAAAATTGTTTTATTTCTCTACACACTATCCTATTTTTTAAATTATATAATTTTATTGAATATAAAATGTATGTTGTGATGAAAATAAAGACGTCGGTGTGCAAATAATATTTAATTTACTGCTGCCAATTTTTAGAAGTTGATATACGTGATTAAATCTGTGAGAAACACATGAATAACCGGGGGAGAATTACGTTTTCACGGTTTTTAAGAAAATTGAAAAAATTGTCTTATTTTTGAAACGGCGTATTGCGCTTGCTGTTGAATGTATAAAAAAGTTGTAAGTATGAAAGTTGTAGATACTTTTGTCCTCTTTAATATTGTAATTGACAAAAATCATGTTACGGCAACAAGTATCGAGATATTTCAAAAAAATCAAAACAAGTCCCAAAATTTTGTTGTTTTTTGGCCACAGAAAATTTAGCCTTAAGAAATTTTGTTGGAAAACTTGGTTTTTCCATGTTGGCATCATTATAAACAAGTCAGAAAAAAAAATCTTCTACCCGATTTTTTGCAAGGTAAAATGTACATTTCCCCTGCACTAATAATGAAACAATTCAATAAAAACTAAGTCAAAAATACAAATAATTAAATAAAATGAAAATTAGCAATTAGAAAATAAGATAAATAAATAAATCATAATAGTAATTAAATATATATATATACCAACATTAATATTAAGTAATTAAAAAATATGAAAAATTATATGGTAGGTGTGAACAAGTGTTTCCAAGCTGCAGAGAGCATAGTAGAATTCGATTTTTCATTAACAATAACTTCAAGATTAAGATAAATGGCTTAATTTTCAAGAAAATCCAATTCAGAGGTGCTATTGGCATTAAAGATAATTTTTGCATTTTGAAAATTAAAACTATGGCCATAATCCCAAGAATGCTTGGAAATAGAAGATTTAAAAATTTCATAAGATTTCCTTTTGAAATGCCTTATGCATTTATTAAAGTTTTTATGGGGTTTTTAAGAAGTTCTTTTTATCTTATTATTTCACACCAGCTTATTTAATTATTTTAATATAATTTAAGGTGTATATTTTTTGCCTCTTAAGATTTATTTCTGTTTGAAAGTAATTTAAATGAGTTTTACATAATCAGAAACATAGTATTGTTATTTACATGCTTAAATTTTAGCATTAGAAAAAGAAAAAACCTTTGTATATTACTATAATTAATAAAATTTGTCTCCTATTAATATCGCTGATATATGATTAAACATTTTGCTAAAATAAATTCTCATAATTTGGAATATTAATTTAGTTTAAATTAGGGTGTCAACAATTTTAATCAGTTGATTTAAATCAGCGATTAAATTATGATTTTAATCAACCGATTTTTTAAATCATTGATTAAAATCGAAAATTTTCTAAATATTATGTCCAAAAAAAAAAAAATAATTAAAATATAAGATTGGCATAATTTGAAAGTTTCTACAGGTATTTTGACTTATAAACAAACAAAAAAAAGAGCTTTAAATAATTGTTTTTAAGCTTAATTCCTGAGTATGTAAAAAAACTAAAAACAGTTGCGTTTGTAAAAAGCGCTGTTTTTATCCAACATAAAACAGTTTAATTTGAAAATTATATTTAAATCTACTATAAATTGCAATGTCATAATTCCCTTTAGGTAATCAATTTATACATTGTTTTATATAAAATAAACATAGCAAGTGTAATAAATTTCTTCAAGTAAATGAATAAATAGTCAGTTTATCTTTCTACTTTTGTAATAATAAATTAATAGCAATCAAAGAAGAATGAAAGAGTGACATCTGCTCAATAGCTAAATTGTAAATGAATGAGTAAGAGAAAAAGAACTAATTGGTCTAAAAATGTTAAGCACAGCAAGAGCTTCTTCGATATAGGCTGAATAAATGTTCTTTTTTTTTTTTTTTTTTTTTTTTTTTTTTACTTTGTGACTTATATATAGTAAATAAAAAAATTAATTAGGGATTGAAAAGGCAACAAAACTTTTCTTAACGGGGGGGGGGGGGGGGGGGGATGAACCATTGAAAGGTAATAATACTGTTATATAAATATTTTGAGGATTTCAGATATAACTGGCTATCCTTATATTTATTCCGTATGTGTGTATAAATGGATTTAACTCATTTTAAGTAATTTTTTTAAGTACAAATGAAAAACGATTTGCAAATAATATTCATCAGTTTTCTTGTTTGTGCTACTAACTAATAAAATTACTTATTTACAGTTTTTATTAATTCTGTAATTACTTACTGTTTCTTCTAGGCCATTTTTTTAAGGGTGCAGCACCCTGCCCCTTTTGAAATTCACAAAATATACCCTGCCTTAAAAAAAAAAAAAAAAAAAAAAAAAAAAAAAATAGTTAAATTCACCTGTAGTTGTAGCCAGAGATTTCTTGTAAAAACCTCCCCCATTCAACAGTATTTCAAAATTCATGTGTCCAAGATATTGTAAAAATAATAGAACTTTATTTCTTTAAAAAAAAACAAAACAAAAAAAAACAGGATATTATTAAAACATGTTGTTATTTAATTGTATTTTTCAATTTGTGGTTCATAAAATTATTAAAAATTAAGGACATTTTATTTATCATACTAAAGATTATTCTCTCCCCCCCCCCCCCCCTTATATCATTACTAAACACAATACTAATATATTTCCTTATGAAATAGTGCCCTTTTTTGGAACTAGCATCCTGCCCTTTTTCTTTCTAAAATGAATACTACATTATTAATTATCATTTTAATAATTAAAGCTTAAAAATGTATAATATGTTCCTAATTAGAGAGTTAATTGTTTAATAATTATTAATTTGAAGTACTGTTAACTATTTAATATTAAATGCAGTTATTAATAATTTTAATAAATGTTAAATATCACTAGTATTTAATAAAGTTTTACATAATTATTACAATATTAATGTACAATAACATTATTGCATGATACTAACTAATGAAACTACTAATTTGCAGTTTTTATAATTTCTGTAATTACTAACTAATAATTATAATTTTATTAATTAAAGTGTAAAAACATAGATTATGTTAGCAATTAGTGGTTTAATTGTTTTGGAAACCTAAAACTCTTGGTAGCTATTCAGTATTTGAACGCTGGGAAAAAAATCATAAAAAACCGATTTAAATCAAAAAAATCTGTTTTTTTTTAATTATGATTTTTTTACACCCTACTTTAAATTATCTTTCACATTAGAGTCATCAAAAGTAAACTATAATTAAAAATATTTTTACCCATAATATATTTATTTAGCAAAATTTAACATATTTAAACTGTATCAATTTGATTCTTTTTCGCTACAAAGTATTCATAACATCAGTGTTTTTACATATTTTTTTCTTTATTATTTACATATTAATATGGTTAAAAGCTATGATGGTGCTATAAGCATATTGGGGGGTAAAAGCTATAATTGAAATACATTAAAGTGTGCTAAATATATCTATGTTTATGATCTTGTATGATATGTATTTAAACAAAAATCACTCAAAGGGCAGTAAGCATACATCCTAAATTTTATTAAAACAAAATATATAGAATTTTTTTTTTAATCCTATCAAGGGGTCAAAAATAAATACTAATCTTGCGACCCCCTTTATTTCCATTCTGTATTTATACTTTTTAATCCCATTGACACACTTAATCACCTGTATTTTAAACTTTTTGCACTCTTTATTTAGCTCAACCTTTTTTTTTTTTTTTTTTTTTTTTTTTTTTTTTTTTTTTTGCATGTAAAGGTAGGATTTTTCGATTTTTAACCCAGTTTCTGATAGGATTGAATTATAAAATTATTTTCAATGGTGTTTTTTCGATGACAATACAACATTTTAATATTTTTACAACTTAATTAATACATTCATTTTAAGGCATTTTCCAACTAGCCTGCCATAAGTTCTCTCCAACTATTCTCTGTAATTCATACAATTGTGTTGGAGTTGGAAAAACAATAGATTTAATGATGCATTAATAAATGCTCGGCAAAATATGCCAAAGTGCTGTGAAACTGCAACAATGAAATTTTAGACGTAAAAGTAGAAAATAAATTATAAATAAGAAATGAAGAGTGTAATATTTAAAAAATACGCTTTTATCAATTACTAGTTAAAAGTTAATTAATTGATGATTGTACATTGAAAAAATAATTTAGAAATCCTTTTCTTTCCTGTTCCCTTTCATACAAAATAAACAGTGCCAAAATTATATATTTTTTAATAAATTTCTTTGCTTGAGCTTTCATACCAAGAATAAAATAAGCAGTGAATTTTTCATAATCGAGTTTGTTGTCCACTTATGGTCGTTGCTTAGTCCGTCTGTCTGCATATAACAGCGAATAAGCAATGCAATCGAGTGGTTTGAAATTTAATAATAATCTTTGCAGAATTTTGTCGAATCATTTCAATTTTAGGAACATTGAAACAAAACTTAAAAAGATATTAATAAAAGTTTGCTATTAAATCCTATCATACGTAATGAATTCAATGATATCCCATGATAGGTCATGATTCTAGGTTGCCATGGTGATTACGTCCTATTTAAGATGGAGTCATATTATTTCCGTATTACTGAACTGAATATATATAATCGCAATAAATTTTGTATTCATGCATTTTTACATAAGAGTGCAACACATATTGCACCAAGATCTGAATATTTATGTAACTAGTTATAGTACGAACGCACTGCATTTGCCACATTTGATGTACAATTTTCGACTTGTTTCATTTGGTAGACTTGACGGCGATATTGTCACTGTTCGTGAACCGAATCAAATTCTACTAAAATTCCTTTGTCTAGAGCCGGATTGTTCGACAACTGGAACTTTCGAAAACTGGAATGTTCGAGAACTGAAGTTCTACTGTAGACGTATATCTTTCAGTTGTTCAAAAGGCATTGTTACTAAAAATTAAAGACTTTATGTCAGCATTTTCAGTTTTCGATTACAGGAAATTCCTCAGTTGAAATGGAATTTATTTGCGATTGAGTGCTGTTTCCTGTATACACAACGGTGAAAGTGTTGTTTTTGAAAATTAATAAAAATTTGAGTTCCGTCAGTACGTCGGAGTTCGGAATCCTTATTCCTTAATAATTACTGTCGAAAAAAGCAGACTAAAAGAATATATATTAAGTTATTTCATTCAAGTAGTTCTACATTTAATGTTAAATTTTTGTAACAAATTAGTTAAGCCAATTGAAGATTAAAAAATAAAAATAAAATTCATACAATATGATACTTAAAACACCCTAAAAAATTAGATTATGTTCAAATGAAATCGAAATAAATCTTAGACTTCTTCCATTTTTAATTGAAAATATTTGTATTGCAGATTTTGTATTGTGTTTATGACAATTGTGCATAAAATGATAAGATGCATGCAAAATACAAAACTTAAAAAAAAGTCAAGATTTATTTCGATTTCATTTGAACGGAATCTAATTTTTTAATGTGTTTTAAGTATCATATAGTATTAATTTTATTATTTTTTAATCTTCAATTGGCTTAACTAATTTGTTACAAAAATTTAACATTAAATGTAGAACTAATTGAATGAAGTAACTTAATATCTGTCCCTTCTCCGGTTTAAACAATGTAGGAAATAAATTTTGTTTTTTTAATTTGTTCTTCAAATTATGTTTTTGTTTAATATGTCAGGTTTTTTAATAACTTAATGCACTCAGACGAACGCATTTCAAAATTAATAGAGTATATTATCATCAGGCTTTGATGTATGCGGTATAGCATCACAAAGTGGGATGCAATTTACCAATGTGTAATTCAAAATGTTTCACCACTGTAGTAATGCAGGTTGCGGTAGTTTGGACAAAAACTTCTAATCTGAACGTAAAAAAATCTATAACCAAAACATAAAAAATTAACTTCACTTAAATTTAGATACCCTATTTCCCACTCAGGAACGCTATGAATGTAAATGTAAATTGTGTTTAATCCTTACTGCTAATATTTAACAATATTATAGATGTGATACAGTAAAAAATAAAAGTTTTACTTAAATTTTTAAACCTTATTTTCTCCCAAGGGATGATGTAAACACATCAGAAAATTATTACCTAAGTTTAACTTGGGGTATAAATAGCTCTCATCTCGGAAAAAAAAAAAAAAAAAAATTTAAAATTTAAGTTATGTTATTCCCTAAGTTCGCTACCTGCGTAAAAATAGCTATCCACTAGAAACTTTTACTAAAATATAAACTTGACCAAAGCAAAAACTTATTCTGAAAATATCCTTTTTATTTCCACTATGACGCCATATTCACCTTTTTAATTAAAAAAAAAAAAAAAAAAAAAAAAAAAACTAGCTCAATTTAATATTTCACGTGAAAATCTTTTAACTAAAAAGAAATAAATTATTATTACGGCTTTTGAAATTTTTGCAACAATGAAGTAAAAATGTTACTTTTCTATGAAAAATGTCCGTTGATTTTCAATGAAAAAAGCGAAAATTGGAATTATTAAGAAAAATAATTGAATAATGTAAAGAAAAATTGGCCCATCTTTCTCTCTGGGTTATAATTCACCCATATTCAAAGGCATTTTACCATTCGTTTTGACCCTGACGTCCGGCAAACGTTTTTACACTTTAAATTTATAATATCATTAGAATTAGTAAAGAATAAAAAATGAGTGGCATCAGGGACAAAAAGGTGGGAAGAAAAAATTAAAAAGTTATGATCTCCATAGGCTTTTCCATGTTAAATTAACATTGAGAAGTGACACTGGAAATAAATAAGTATTGCGCTGCCGCGCAATACTTAAATATATATTAAAAAAATGTGTAGGATTGAAACAGATTGGCTGTGTTTGATGTCACCAAAACACTGAAGAATTTGAAAGAGAAAAAAAAAAAAAAAATAGGAACTAGAAAACAGGAATTCTGCTTTTCCAGAATTTAGTGTCGGCCCCGATGAAAAAAATATGTAAGTAAATATAGATAGCACAAAACCATATTACAGATTTAAGATTAAAATTTACGCTTTTATTTTATATAAAATGACGTCATTTCATCCGCTGAAGAATTCTATATTTACGTTCCAGTCTTAAACAACATCTATAGAAAAGTATGGATTGGACATCATTATCGCAGAATATTACATCAACCCAGCAAAAGGCGATGTTGTAAACTCGACAAAAAAAACATCGGCTATCTAATGATTCATATACCTTCACTTGTTTGTAACGTCAATATGGATACTTAAAATTAAATTTTGTTTATAATAGCTCCACGTTTTATCAGAAATCATTCATTTATATATTTTCAAAATAGCACGTATTTTAATTTTTTTTTTCAGTTGTCATGGGAAAATGGCAACAAAAAGATATAATTACTGTTTTCCAACTATCTTTCCTTTACTTTTTATTCTACAGAAATGGAATACTTCCGCTGCCAAAATTAAAGAAATGGTGCTGAAAACTACAAAAAAAAAATTAATATCTAAAAAATAACTTGAGATGCAGTTTTCAAATAAATTGCATTTAAAAGTACTTTTTTTCCCTATACGACGGTATGAAAATTGAAAATGTACAATGCTTAGAAGTTTAAACACTTGCAGTAGAGATTATCCCGTACAATGATACATCTCCTTTGTTTTACGGCTGGCTTATATAACGGAACGTTAATTTTTAGAGACGAGATTTTAATTGCTGGTTGAAAGAAATAGCATATCGGGGGCTAAAACGGATAAAATGTGTCTCAATTTTGCGGATACACATTTCCTTTAAACTTCCCATTAAGCTCGCAAATGTGGACATGAGTTTCAAAATTCGCCTTATTCAAAATTTTAAAAAATCGTGTTTTCTCTACCAACCTATTCTACTGTTAAAACACTATAATCTGAAGAAAAAAAAAAAAAGTTTTATTCTGTATTTCTAGCACTGTAAAATCTTGGTTTACAATGAAAATCAATGAACGCAGTTAGAGGTTTTTCGCGATTTCTCAAAACTTGATTTTCTAGATAAGGTGAGTTTTGGAACTCACGCCCACAAATATACTCCGACAACAACTGAAGATTGCCGATAGTAAAAATTTTTATATTTACCAAAAAAAAAAAAAACAATTTATCTGTTAGTCTTTCATCTTTGGAATAAAAAAGTCGGACAATAAATTACAAGAACGAAAAATAAAGCATCAGGAATAGAATAGATTAATGAAACACTTTCCAACACTAATAGAATATTATTAAAAAATTTCTTTTTTTCATACAATGAAATCGATCGTAGTCTCCGTCTTGTAACCGACTTAATCTGTAGAAACCATGTTGTGGTGCACCAGAGTGATCCTTTTTAGCCCTCGATATGCTATTTCTTTCAGACAACAATTAAAGTGTCGTCACCAAAAAATAACGTTACACCTAACCATAAGCCACCCGTAAAATTAAGCAGATGTATCATTGTACGGTTAAATACTGATAATTTACTGCAATTTTTTAAACTTCTAAACATCTCACATTTTCAATTTTTACACCGTCGTATAGAGGAACGAAGGTACTCTTAGATGTAATTTGTTTAAAAACTGCATCTCAATTTCTTTTGGAGGGTTTTTTTAGTTTTTAATGCCATTTCTGTAATGGTGGCAACTGAAGGGTTACGGAGGTAAGCGATAGATGGAGATGAAGTGTTTTGATTTGGCTTGATGTTAAAAATAGAACCCTGAAACCGGTCAAAATTAAGTCCAAATACTTGCACCAAGTTGCCTGTGTGCGGCTATGCCGAATGAGGGCATTTAAATTTGAGCTATATGCGCCTTCATATTGCAAACCGTTTTTACTACATACTGCATCTCTATTATTATTTACAACTCTGTGGTAGAATGTAAAGGGAAAATGGTAGTAAATATCTTTTTGTTGCCATTTTCTCATACCAACTGAAAAAAAAAAATTGTCATCAAATACGTGCTACCTTCTGCTATTAAAATGTATTTTAAAGAATATTTGTGTAACTTATTTTCTCCGCATTTAATTAAATTCTATCAAAAAGCAGAAATAATGCAATTTTATTAATCCGTGTGTAATAACATTTTCCGAATTGTGAAAAAATATAAATGAATGATTTCTGATAAAACATGGAGCTATTATAAACTATATTTAATTTTCAGTATCCATATTAATGTAAAAACAAATGAAGGCATGTGAATAATTAGATACCCGATTTTTTTGTCGAGTTTCTTGAATGTTGACATCGCCTTTTGCTAGGTTTGTGTATTATTCCACGATAGTGACGTCATATGCATACTTTTCTATAGATGTTGTTCAAGACTGGTTCGTAAATTTGAAATTCTTCAGCGAATGTAAATCACGTCATCTAATATATAAAAATGAAAATTTGTCTGTCTGTCTGTCTATAATGCTATACAAATCCACAGTTTGGAAGCCAGAATTTTGAAATGTTGTGTACATATGTATTAAAACCCAGCCGAGGCAACTAAAGCAATCCGGAATCGAAATAATTTATATTTAACTTTTAATTAATAAAAAACCACCAATTTTTCAGCAATTTCCTATCAATTTACACATTTTTCGATATAGCAGCTGTCAACAATTAAAAATTCACAATAAAATTCTTACCACAACAATTACCTTTCTATTGCAAGACGCATTGCATATTACGTACGTCACTCTGCAATACTAAAAAGCTGTAGCGGGTATTACGATAATTCTTTTACCTCACATGCAAATAGAGATTATTTAATTGCGCTTAATTATTACAAATTTTTAAAAATAAAGAAATACATTTTATCACAAACATCAACAAAACTTTTTATTCTATTTATTCCCTTATTCCGAAGATATCGTTTTATCGTCTGCTGCCATAGTAACATAATAAATTAAATTTCATTAAAAAAAGGCACAGTAGTAGAAAAATATTTTACTAAATCGAATAGTTATTTTTTAATTTTGGTTTTAGAATTAAATTCATGAACTCTCGTGCATAGAAAGGGTTAAACAGCTAGTTTTATATAAAATAAAAGCGTGTATGTCTTAAAACTGAAATATGTTTTGTACTATCTATATTTATATATATATTTATCGGGGGCGACACTAAATTTTGAAAAAGTGGAATTCTTGATTCCTTCTTGTTAATTTCATAATGTTTGATGTATCATAACACCATTAAAATGCATCGCAAACGGTTTTCCTCCAGTAGATCATAACGTTATAGCAATCTTTTGAGCGTTCCTGTAACGAAACTATAAATGTTACTTATTCTATACTCCTTATAGAAAGCATGTTTTAGTCCACCTCTGTGATGCATATTTGAAGTATTGTAACATCATCGAAAACGATTTTCCCCCCATGTACCATAAGGCAAGTCCCACAAAGGCGCATCCTACACTGAGACAACAAGCGACATGAAGCCGCAACATGTAGCGCAAAAACCGGTCGAAACAAAGAACGAAGTTGTTTCAAACCAGTTTTTCCAGTGAATTCAAGCGACATGTCTTATGTGTCGCCTTAGGCGGTTTAAAACAGGTTTGAAACAACTTCGTTCTTTGTTTCGACCGGTTTTTGCGCTACATGTTGCGGCTTCATGTCGCTTGTCGTCTCAGTGTGGGATGCGCCTAATGTAACGGAATTCTTTTGTTCGTCTCTGTAAACGAGATATAAACGCTACACACTTCATTTTTTCTATACGGAATATTGCATTGTAAATATCAGTAGCATATAAAAATTTCATGGTATTCCGAGTATAATTACGAGAGTTGGAGCACGGACAGGCAAACCATGTTCAAGTTCATAAATACTTTTCATCTATGTTCAAAAGTGTTAAAAAGCTCTGATTCTGCAATTTTGGGAGGTAAATTACGAGTAATTTCTGAGGTTAGAGAAAATATTTTTTCGTGATTTTTAAAGATATTGTTTTTACATAAAATATTTTTTTGCAGATATTTTTTTGTATGTTTGAGGAAAAGCTATAGAAATTTAATGAATAATAATAAGAAATTCTACCGAGGTTAATGGAAAATAAACGGAGAACGGTGCATGATTGTAATTTCCTCCCTATTTAATAAAATGGTAAAAACATAATATGCTAAACAACGTATTCTCTATAATTCCATCATAAAATTCTCGTATTCTCCACCTGTATTATATTTTCTTACCTTAATGTCATATTGTATGCTTTTTTATTTATTGCTGATGCGCGTATGCCTTATAAAACATAAACACTTGCGCGCACGGAACATTTCGAACGTAGAGGCGGGTATATAAATGCTTTAAAGAGCATCTCCTTTTCTAATACGCGCTTTCTAGTCTTTGGCAGCGGTCGAATTTTATTTTCAAGTGCTTGCGAGGAACAATGATCCTGGGGGCCGCGCTCTGCGTTTTTATTGTTTCATTCGCGGCATGCCATGGCGAGGAAAATTTTTCTGAAATTTCCGATTGGGCATCGGCAGATGGAATGCAGGTATTTAATTTTTCATTTTCTCTCTTTGCTTAGTGCATCCGAGCACTTTAAAAAATGATAAAGTGCAAAAATTACAATTTTGTTTAATTTTCTCACCAGATAGATAATTTATTTAGATTTTTTAAAATATGTTTTTGAATGTACTTTATACCATACATCTTATTGTAAAAATACAATAATGAAAATTTTGATGCATCTTTCTCAAAATTGATTTTTTGCTTATAATATTCTACTCTGATAGGGAACCAAGATTCTTTATTACACAGTTCAGAATAATCCAGCTCAAAAGTAATATAAAATTTAATGCACTTTTGTCAAAACTGTTTTTCTTTCTTATAACGTATTATATTAACATGACATTTAGATGAATATGTATTAATAATGAAGATATCCAAGAATAAAAGAAACTAAAATTTTAATGCAATTTTCTTAACTGTGATATTTTCTTCTAATTTTATTAAGTTTATGAAAAATTAAGTATTTATGTTACCTATTTGAGTTACCCTAGACTAAAAATAATTGAAACTCCAATGCACTTTTCTCAAAGCAGTTTTCTTTTTCTTATAATTTATTACGTTTGTGAGAAATCAAGATATCAGTATTAAATACTGGAAATATCCTACTGTTAACCTAATTGATATTTTAATGCACTTTTATGATAATCGTTTTTTTTTTTTTTTTTTTTTTTTTTTTTTGTCGTTTTTTATTACATTAATTAAAAAAATTCGGAAATTGTACATCAAACCTGGTCAATTAGGTGCATTCGCATTATAACTAGTTTTACAAATATTCAGATCTTGGTGCAATAGCTGTTGCGTTCTTATGCATGAATACACAGTTTATTACGATTATACATATTAAATTCAGTAATACGGAAATAATAGGACTCCAACTCAAATAGGACGTAATCACCATGGCAACCTAGAATCATTACATATCATGTGATATCAGTGAATTCATTATGTATGATAGGATTTAATAGAACGAAGAAAACTTTTATTTATATATTTTTAAGATTTGATTCTATTTTCATAATATTTGAAATGACTCGACAAAATTTTGCAACCTTTCTATATATTAAATTTCAAACTAATAAAAGACAAACAAATAAAAGACAGACGGATGCACCAGACGACGACTATAGGTGCTACGTATTTATATAATTACGAACGTACCTAAAAAGCAATATTATGTTGTTGAGTGGAAGTATTTCAGCATAAAATAATAATTGAAAATTTAATGCACCCTTCTCATATTCGGTTTTTGTTCTTAATAAATTACCTTGATTGGAAACCAAAGTATTATTTTTATGCATAACGAAGATATATATCAATGTGAAAATAATTGAAATTTTAATGCATATCCCTCAAAGCTAATTATTTTTGCGATATCATGTGCTAGCTAAAAGCCAAGGTATTGTATTACACAGTGGATATATTCCTAAACCAATTGAAATTTTAATGAACTTTCCTTTCTTTTGTTCGGAATTTACCGAAAAATGTTTGTATTATATAGTGGAGGTATCTTAAGATAAAGGTCATTAGAACGCTAATATGTCGTCCCCCCCCCCCCCCCCCCGCAAAAAAAAAAAACTATCACGGAAATCGTCCAAAACTAAAGATAGCAGGGACAACTGTCGGTCAGTATGCACCCAAAAGTATAAGCCTTATTTAAATGTAACAGAATATTAAGTTTGGGACAATTTCGTGTATTAGTTCTTGAGCTATAGAGGTTCATCTAAAGCAAAATACTTCTGATAAGGCAAGATCTTAGCTATCGTGGAAATCGTGAAAAATGCATCATAGCATCGCCATCTGATGGACGATCTACACAAAACCTAATCAGCGTCTATTTATGTCAAAGTCTGACAAAATATGGAGTTTGTTGAAATTCTGCGTATTAGTTTTTCAGATGTAGCTATCGTGGAAATCGTGAAAAATTCAGCATAATAGTACCAGTTGTTGGGCGATTTACACCACAACCTAATCAGTCCTAGTTTATGTCAAGGTGTAATTGAATCTGATGTTTGATTAAATTCCGTGCATTAATTGTTGAGATAAGAGCGTCCACGAAATTTGTGTCACATGCAGACAGGCATTTTTTTTTAAATATTCAAGTCGTGTTCAAAAATTTTTAAAACCTATAAATCCATCGAAAAACGGAAATAGAAATTTTCTAATATTCCAATAATTTATCGCTGTAAAGAGAGAAGAAAGTAATAACACAGTTAGAACGCAGGTAAAGAAATAAACAAACTTATTGACGCAATACCATCAAAGGGTATAAAATAGGTAACTAAATAAAAATAAATAAATACATTTTAATAATAAAAATAATCTACAAATTAGTTCTATTCTATGAGAAAATAATGAGAAAAATGTATATAAAATAATGTTTAAATGCCAATAACTTATTTAATAATGTAAAATAGTATTTCAAAATGTATAACGTAATGCAGAATAATTCACGATATTCTTTAAATCGCTTGTATTCTCCCTAATGTAAACTTATTATGAAAAGAAAAATTAAACTATTTAAAAAATACTTAACAATGATTGTTATTTCAGAATTCTGATACAATAATATTATATGATAATAAAAACAGGGTATGAAAAATCATGATTTTTTTAAGTCAAAATAATGGGATTATGTTAATTAAAATCAGTTTTTTTTTAATTTATTTAAATAGGATTTTTATGATTGTTTTTTCTACATTAAGATATTGAATGGCGACCAAGAGTTGTAGGTTTCCAAAATAATTTGTCTTCCTACTTCATCATAAAAATCTTATTAAATTTATGTGTTCTTTAAAGGAAAAAAAGTTACTATTTTAAATAAAGATATCACAATAGAGAAAAATTCTGGAGCGTGGTTATTTTTTGGGTTGATGGCAGTTGAAGCAATTTGGTGACACTTGGATTATTTTAAAGTAAACTAAGACAATATTTTGAAGAAAAAAAAAATGATTTAAGATATAAGTTTAGGAAAGCAGAAAATATTTTTTAATTTCGAAGGCACTTTTCCCCGTTTTACACGCACACGCACACACTCATAAAAGCTCTTTTTTTCCAATTTTGATGCATATTTTCTTTTAATATAACTCAAATAATATGGAAAAAATGTATTCTTAATGAGATGACATATCTAGTTGTAATGGGAACCCTTTTGTACAGACGAGGAAAAAAAAAAGTAAACACCCTTTACTAACCCTGCAACTAATTATAATAGAAAAAAGTTACTGGTACCAATGAATTGGAAATTAAGTCTATTTTTAAATAATGTATATAAAATTACCTTAGGGGCCCATATACAAATCAAAATCTGACCAAACTTTGTTTTTTGAATGTCAACATCCAATTTTGACACTATATTTTAAATCTTCGGGTCAAACTATGCCTAGAAAAGAAATTTCTAGTCATTTCAATGATAAGTTTTTGAATTAGAAACATTCAAAATTTAGAGCTTCTAATGTTAAATTACATTTTCATATTTTTATTAATATCTCCTGAAATTATAATTCTAATGTGATAATTTTGTGCGTGGTTATAATACTAAGGAATCCAAACATAATTACATTAAATTTGTAATTAAAAAAATTATAATATGAATTATGGAATATGAAATTAATATAAAAAAAATATGAACTGCAACCTACAATTTTTTTGATAGATATATATTTATTATGTCCTGCTTTATGCGAATTCTCAATCTCAAATTTTTCTTTCAAGTAGTTTTCTAATTATCATTAACAACTTCAAAATAATGGTTTAAGGGGCTATGATGTGCAGGAAAGCATAATTTGAAAAAATATATTTTATTCATTTTATTGAAATACTTGAGCTGGCAATAGTCGAAACATATTAAGCGAGTGAAATGGTCATATTGGCAAGAAATAATACATTAATAGAAGTAACATAGTCATTCTGTAGCATTTCAACAATCGAGTACCGAACTTTAATTTGGATATAGCCCCTAAAATATGCTCATTTTAAAATTATTAATTTCTCGGAAACTAATCGTACGAATTTCATGAAACTTTGGATTTAGGCTAATTGAAGGTGTAGAATTGATTTATGGTGTCAAATTTGGGCTTTGCTATTGAAAAAAAAAAAATAAAGCTTGAGTTCGTTTTTATATGTAGATGACCTCCTAAGCAAATTTTATGTACATCATTTAAAAGTAGACTTTATTTACAATTGCTTGGTACCTGTAACTTTCTTCTACAATAATTTGTTGCAGAGTTAGTAGGGGTGTTTCCTTTTTTTCCCCCACAGCTGTACATTCAAGAAATTTTTCGATCATTTTTTTGTTCTTTTTCGTTTTGAGGCGAGAGTCTTTCTAAATTTATCTGCATGCTTAACTATATTTTAGTAGGGTAGGTGGGAGCAAAGACACGCACCGGCTGATTTAATAGGAACGCAACGTTTTTTTCAATATTAAACAGTAGTCGACAGTTTAAGTCTTCAAGAGTACCAGTTTTGTGTTGATAACATGCGAAGAAAGTTGCATTTTGCGCTTGGAAATTTAGGCAAGTTTTAATTTTTTTATTTTTGATGTAATATTTAAAAAAAAAAAATCATGTGATTGTTGAGATAATAATTCTGCAAATGTCTACAAATCCAAAAATTCAGTGAAGAGCGGAACATTTTTAGTTTCTAATTAAATGTCGCGTAGTTTACCTCGATTTCATTTCTATAAACTTTCAGATGGTCAGTTAAACAAAACGGGGCTCCGCCCGTTCACTGCGGGTTTTTACCCCAATCAACGGGTAAAGACACGCAGAGCAATGTTTTTAAAAAATGGCAATTTCTTGCGATATTATAATTTGACAGAATCTAGGCTGATGGTGATACTGAGTGAGGTTCTAATATATAATTTTATACAGTCATCAAACAAATTTAGCCGTATGTGTTCATTAAAAATAAAAATTTATGGAAACTGCGTGTCTTTACCCCCACCTACCCTACTTATTACTTTTTTAAAATAGAAGTAGCAGTGCATGTCTTTGTACAATGTTACAGTGATCGCAGTCTTGCCAGGCACTTTATCAAGATGTTTTAATAAATTTATAATCAATATCACGTAATAAAATCAATTACATCAGAAATATTATCATTTTTTACCAAAATAATTTACAAGTTGCTCGAGAAAAACCTTCAAAATACTTTCAAAAATTGATCAGCTATAAATATCTGTTGACGCATAATTTTGGGCCACTTTTGTAAGGGAAGAAATACAGACAGCTTCAACTGAGAATTCTTGGGCATTTGTTTCTTCTTTTTCTTTTTTTTTTTTTTTTTTTTGGCTTATTTGATCTAACATATAGTTTGTTGAAATTGTATTATGTTCTAAATTAAGGCAAAACTACATCTTCCGAAAGAATAAAAATTCAGTATTGATTTAAATCAATAAAAAAAATCAGAGTGATTTAAATAGTGTTTTTAATTACTCTGATTTCAGTTAGCTTACTCTGGATTAAACATAAAAATTATAAAAGTGTTTTGAAAATAATTAATAATTGTGCTTAATTGTTTATTCATTGCGGTAACATGTCAGTTTTAAAAAAAAAATAATATTTAAGACTACAAACATAATTAAAGTGCTTAAAAATGCGAATGTCCTTAAAAATATAGAAAATATTAAAACCATTAAGAAAACCAAAAGAATGGAAAACATTAAAAATATTAAAAGAATTAAAAATACTAAAATAATTAAAAATATTTTAAAGCATAAAGTAATTATTAGTCTTTAAATGGTTAAAAAAGGCATTTTTTCATACAAATACTCTACCCTATTTTCCACTAGCGCAGCGTGGGGGGTTCGGGGATAAAATCCCTCCCAGAGCTAAAATAATTAGTATAATTGTCGCTTATATGAATTACTAGTTAAGCAAATTAGCCGCTTTTGTGAATCAAAAATAAGTTTTTTTGGCTTATTCGCGTTGGGTTTATTTTTGACGGCCAATTATCTACTCGAGGGATATAGGCCCAGGGGGGGGGTGCCCTTCGTGGGGGTCTTTCTAAGGGAACCTAACCCGTATTTAAGCTTGGAAATCCATGGTTCGAAGAAAACCACGAAAACGACGAGTGGGTTCGAACCCAGCACCTCCCGTCTGCCAGCTTCGAGAGCAGAACCTCTCGGCCACTGGTGGGGCTTGACTTATTCGGAATCCGCGGTTTTGTTGAATAAAGTTCTACTCAACAAAGTAATTCAATTAAACGGCGAATATCGTATTTAAAACTGTGAAAGTGCACATTGCATGCATTAATTAAGTCAAAACTGATCATTTGTTTTTAAAAAGGACAGCGGTCAGATTTTCGAGATATCTTAAGCTGAAAGAGTGGCCATTTCCTGCGGCACAGACGCCTTGAGTTTAATTATTATACACTGGACAGTTTTTTAATGGCATTTCTGTCTTTGTTCTATGCTCGAAACTATAATGGACAATTAAATTCCCAGAGAAAAACGCAGGTTTTCTAGATTTTTCTCGGTTTCAAGTTCTTCAGTTTGTGTTTTTGCTCTCAGTTATCTCTAAGACCAAGTTATGTGCGTAAAAACCTTTGAAAAGTAAGAATTAAAAAAAAAAAAAAACAGTACTTTAAAGATATTAACTCTTTGCGCTCGGCGTCTCTTACACAAATTTTATTCGATCGGCACCACTTTTTTAAAAGAAGTTTCGTTCAAGTACACAATTTCAAAAATTCTCTGATTAAATAAGGTACATTTTATTTTCCTTTATTACTGGTGCCAAAACAAATTTTACAAAGAAAGATTATGTCTCCGCAGTGGAGCCCTCGAGTGCAAAGGGTTAACATAAAAAGCCGTTTTTGATTGCGATTGAACAGATTATTGCAATAAATGTTTCTTTTGAACCATTTCTTCCAGGGTGGGGATACATAAATTTAAAGATTGCAGTTTATTAGTTAGTAATGTAGCTTGAAATTTTCCTCAGGAGGTCCTGCTATCGGGGAGGCACTGCCAACCGTTCCCCGTTGGAAAGAAGCACTAATTGCAATTGCATCGACTTATAGATACATGCCTTTGAGCAGGATTTTCAAAAGACAAACAGTAAATGTGGAGCATTTTCTTAGAATAAATTTAAATTACTATCTATATGTTACACACAAACATATGCTAATTATGCATCACCTTAAGTTAAAGACTAAATTAGTTATACCTTGATTTACTCTTATTAATCGTAAATGTTGCTAAATGCATAATCATTAAAATTATGACCAAGGAATTTTTTTCACGAGTAGAAAACTGCAGTCACTGTTTAAATTAGATAAGACGTAAAAACTACAAAATATCAGTCGGAGGGGGGGGGGGGGCATTTCTTATAGGTATTTAGCTGCAATGCCTTTCATTTAACTAAAACTATATATAAGTAGATCCTTTCCCAACAATTTCGTGGAAGTGGAAGAGAACGCACACCTGCCCCTGTTTTCGACAATGTTATTGAATTTTTTTTTTTCTTTTTTTTGGACCGGGTGTAGGTACCCCCTATCTTTCATTCTGAGGTAGGACAGTGTTTAAGAAGTGGTAGAGATTAGCAATATTTGTGTAGGAAACCAGGTCGCAAACCATTTATCCAGCGAAAAATAGGGTACTAGAAAAACCGGTGGCTTTTCTCGTGTAATAATTGAGCCAAGAGGTATTTGTGCACTTATTTGTATTAGACTAAATTATATGGCTACGGATAATTCAAAAGTTACTAACTAAGCCACAGTTTGACTAAACTTCATTATTCTAACTTCATGCCGAACTAAAACTAATTCTAAATAAGTTATAACTTAGTATTTTGAAGCTTTTACACCCGTTTCAGTTTTTATTTGAAGCTTTGAATTTTTTAGAAAGCATTTACATCTAAAAAATTACCATCATGCGATATATTCCAAGCTTCCAGTCTAACGGTCTACCACCTACCTTGTGGTAGTGGCACCAACATAAAACATAGCTTATGCTGGAACAGGGCTATCAATTTGCCAACATTACTTATGAAATTGGTTTGGTATTTCCTGAGATTCCATAGAAATCGTAATTTAGAAAGTTTTTAGAATGTTTTCGCTCATTTCACCGTTTTAAATTTCAAAACTTTTAGTAACTGTTTTTAGAGATCATTTACAACTTATAAGTATCTACCATGCCAAATTTCAAGTTTCTATATTTAAAAATTCCATAGAAATCGTAATTTAGAACATTTTTAGAACGTTTTTCGTCCCTTTCACCCTTTTAAATTTCGATTTTTTTTTCAACTTTTCTAAGATAGCATTTACATCTTAAAAATAACTACCATGCTTAACTTATAGTTTCTAGCCCCTTCAGTATCACAAAAATCGCAATTTTAGAACATTTTTTGCTCCTGCAACACCCTGGTGATAATGGCACTGACATAAAATATAATCTATATACGAGCTGGGTTTGTTACCATCAATTTGCAACAGTTACTTTTGAAATCGATTTGGTATTTCCTGAGATTCCATAGAAATCGTAATGTAGAACATTTTTAGAACGCTTTTAGTTCATTTCACCCTTTTAAATTTGGAATTTTTTAGAAACTTTTCTTAAAGATCATTTACGTCTTATAAGTACCTACCACGCCAGATTTCAAGTTTCTATCTTTAACAGTTCCATATAGAAATCGTAATTTAGGAAGTTTTTAGAGCTCTTTTCGCTCATTTTTACTCCTTTTAAATTTCGATTTATTTTACAAACTGTTCATAGAGAGCATTTACATCTTATAAGTAACTACCATGCCAAATTTCAAGTTTCTTTAGGCCTTTCAGTATCACAAAAATCGTAATTGTAGAACGGTTATTGCTCCTGCAATCCCCTGTTACTCGTGGCACCGATATAAAATATAGCCTATGTTGGAGCAAAGAGTGTCACCATCAATTTACTACCGTTACTTTTGAAATAGGTTAGATATTTCCTGAGATTCCATAGAAATTGTAATTTAAAACATTTTTAGAACGCTTTTCGCTCATGTCACCCTTTTAAATTTGGATTTTTTTAGAAATTGTCTTTAGAGACCATTTACATCTATCTTATTACATCTATCTAACTACCATGTCAAATTTATAGTGTCTACTCACTTTACTATCACAAAAATCGCAATTTAGAAAGTTTTTTGCTTCTACAACCACCTGATGGTCGTAATACCAATCAGGCATGGCCAGAAAACATAGCCTACATTCGAGCTGGAGCTGTCACCATCAATTTGCAACCATTACTATTGAAATAGGTTTTTAGAACTTTTTTTGCTTCTGCCCCCCCCCTTGGGGGTAGTGCCACCGACATGAAGTATAACCTATGTTGAAACAGGGACTTTCACCATCAATTTGCCACCATTACTTTTGAAATCGGTTCGGTATTCCCAGAGATTATACCCTACAAACACACAAACTTAAAAACAAACGTTGCTTCTGTATAATATTTGTATAGATAAGACTTCAAGTCGAACCCAGATATTGTTTGAGAGTTGTAAAGATAATGAAGTTATTTTAACGAAATTTTCAATAAATTTACATTGTTTTCCCTTTATGCGAAATTCGATGTCACTTAAGAGGCTACTTCATTCTCGCGAAAACACCCGTTCGCAAACGTTAATCCTACGGGAGATACTTTTAGGTAGCTTTCATTACAAAAAGCTACCTATTGCAGCCGTTCGGAGGAAAGCGATTTCAAAAAATTTTGGTATATTTTCATCGATCATGATCTCCAGACCTCGAAATCACCCACCGTTCAAAATTTATATATATATATATATATATATATATATATATATATATATATATTGGCACTTTTTTTTATTTCATTTATTTATTTATTTTTTTTTTTACTTACAGCTTTGATTCATAATATTACGGTTTTTGATGGTGGTAGATTATGTTTAATTAATGGTTATATATATATGACCTTTGTTACACTGTAACTCTCGTATTTATGAACCGATTTCGATGTAATTCGGTGTGTACATAGTACATACCAATGTCTCGACCGAGTTCGTTGGCCAGCTTCATCCGCTGTTTTGTTTCAAAATGGCGGTCATTTAAAATTTTAAAAGAAATTCAAAATTTGAAATGTGGTACCAAAAAATTAAAAATGGAAAAATATTTTTTTCTTATGTATTTGACCTTTATACAAAGATTCCGGAGCAGTTTTTGTTTCGTCTATATCTTAAAAAATGGCTGAGTTATAGCATTTTGAATTTCTAGCGTGGCTGACATTTTGAAACGTCCTGATTTTTGTCACGTGATAACAGGCGTATTTATGAACCGATTTGGATGTACCTTGGTGTGTACATAGTACATACAAATATCTCGACCGAGTTCGTTGGCCAGCTTCATCCGCCATATTGTTTAAAAATGGCGGCCATTTAAAAAAATTTTAAATTTAAAATGAGATACCAAAAAATTGGAAAATGAAAAAGATTTTTTCGTATGTGTTTGACCTTAATACAAAGATTCCGGAACAGTTTTTGTTTCGTCTATATCTAAAAAAATGGCTGAGTTATAGCATTTTGAATTTCTATTGTGACTGACATTTTAAAACGACCTGATTTTTGCCACGCGATAACAAGCGTATTTATGAACCGATTTCGATGTAACTTGGTCTGTACATAGTACATATCAATGTCTCGGCCGAGTTCGTTGGCCAGCTTCATTCGCTATCTTGTTTCAAAAGTGTTGCCATTTAAAAAAAAATTTAAGATTTAAAATGGGGTATTAAAAAATTGGAAAATGAAAAAGATTTTTTTTTATGTGTTTGGCCTTGATACAAAAATTCCGGAGCAGTTTTTGTTTCTGAAAATTTGTTCTTTTGTTTATATCTTAAAAAATGGTTGAATTATATAATTGTTGAAAAAGGTTTCTTTCTTAAGTATTTGTTTGACCTTGATATAAGGATTCAGGAGCATTTTTTGTTGCATTTTTTGTCTTTATCTTAAAAAGTCCTTCCGGCCAGTGCCGGGAGGAAGAGGTAACTTTCATATTTCTTATTTTAAAAATGAAAACTTATATTATTCAAACACACGAAGCTCAATTTAGTGGAAACCGAATATAGGAGATTAAATACTAATTTTATCAATACAAGATCATTATGAATGAGAATTTCGCGAAATTAGTCAGCTTTATCCAAGCTGTTTTTATTTAAAGTAACTTATATTTGGCTGCCAAATTCGGCGATTTCTTAAAGTGCCTGCCATTTTAAGATAACATGGTGGATGAGGCTAAGCAGTGAACTTGGTCGAGACCTTAGTAATTGCTATGCACATGCTCACTCACATCGGAATCGATTGATATATACGAGTGCTGTCGCAGGCAAAAAATCAGATTTTTGAAAATGTCACCCACATTAGATATTGAAATTGCTATATCTGAGCCATTTTTTAAGATAAAGACAAACAAAAAATTCTCCTGAATTCTTATATCAAGGTCAAATACTTAAGAAAGAAACCTTTTTCAATTTCTAATTTTTTTGCAACTCACTTTAAATATAATTTTTTTTTAATTTAATGGCCGCCATTTTGAAACAAGATAGCTGATGAAGCTGGCCAGCGAACTTGGTCGAGATATTGATGTATACTATCCACATGCCTTCTTACATCGAAATAGGCGAATACGTGTGTTATCGCGAGACAAATACAAGATCGTTTCAAAATGTTCGCCATGCTAGAAATTCAAAGTGCGATAATTCAACCATTTTTTAAGATATAAACAAAAGAACAAATTTTCAGAAACAAAAACTGCTCCGGAATCTTTGTATCAAGGACAAACACATAAAAAAATTCTTTTTCATTTTCCAATTTTTTAATACCTCATTTTAATTTTTTTTTTTATTTTTTTTATGGCAACCCTTTTGAAACAAGATGGCGAATGAAGCTGGCCAACTAACTCGGTCGAAACATTGATATGTACATTGTACAGACCAAGTTACATCCAAATCGGTTCATAAATACGCCTGTTATCGTGGGGCAAAAATCAGGTCGTTTTAAAATGTCAGCCACAATAGAAATTCAAAATGCTATAACTCAACTATTTTTTTAGATATAGACAAAACAAAAACTGTTCCGGAATCTTTGTATTAAGGTCAAACACATACAAAAAAAATCTTTTTCATTTTCCAATTTTTGGGTATCTCATTTTAAATTAAAAATTTTTTTTAATTTTTTAAATGGCCGTCATTTTGAAACAAGATGGCGGATGAAGCTGGACAACGAACTCGGTCGAGATATTTGTATGTACTATGTACACACCAAGGTACATCCAAATCGGTTCATAAGTACGCCCGTTATCACGGGACAAAAATCAGGACGTTTCAGAATGTCAGCCACAATAGAAATTCAAAATGCTATAACTCAGCCATTTTTCAAGATATAGACGAAACAAAAATTGCTCCCGAATCTTTTTATCAAGATCAAACACATAAGAAAAAAAATATTTTTTCAATTTTCGATTTTTTGGTACCACATTTCAAATTTAAATTTTTCTTAAAAATTTAAATGGCCGCCATTTTTAAACAAGATGGCGGATGAAGCTGGCCAACGAACTCGGTCGAGACATTGGTATGTACGATGTACACGCCGAATTACATCGAAATCGGTTCATAAATACGCCTTTTATCGCGTGACAAAATTCAGGACGTTTCAAAGTGTCAGCCACGCTAGAAATTCAAAATGCTATAACTCAGCCATTTTTTAAGATATAGACGAAACGAAAACTGCTCCGGAATCTTTGTATAAAGGTGAAATACATAAGAAAAAATATTTTTCCATTTTCAATTTTTTGGTAACACATTTCAAATTATAATTTTTTTTTTAATTTTTAAAGGGCCGCCATTTTGAAACAAAATGGCGGATGAAGCTGGCCAACGAACTCGGTCGAGACATTGGTATGTACTATGTACACACCGAATTACATCCAAATCGGTTCATAAATACGAGAGTTACAGTGTGACATAGGTCAGATATATATATATATATATATATATATATGTCAATTTTGAACGGAGGGTGGTTTCGGAGTCTGGCGGTCATGATCGATGAAAATATACCAAAATTTTTTCAAATCGCTTTCCTCCGAACGGCTGCAATAGGTAGCTTTTTGTAATGAAAGCTACCTAAAAATGGCTCAGATATAGCAGTTTCAATTTCTAATGTGGGTGACATTTTGAAAAATCTGATTTTTTGCCTGCAACAGCACTCGTATATATCAACCGATTCCGATGTGAGTGAGCATGTGCACAGCAGTTACTAAGGTCTCGACCAAGTTCACTGGTTAGCCTCATCCACCATGTTGTCTTAAAATGGCAGGCACTTTAAGAAATCGCTGAATTTGGCAGCCAAATATAAGTTACTTTAAAGAAAAGCAGCTTGGATAAAGCTGACTGATTTCGCGAAATTCTCATTCATTAAATTGATAAAAATTAGTATTGAATCTCCTATATTTGGTTTCCACTAAATTGAGCTTCGTGTGTTTGAATAACATAAGTTGGCTTTTTTAAAATAAGGAATATGAAAGCTACCTCTTCCTCCCGGCACTGGCCGGAAGGCCTTTTTATAGCATCTCGTTTGCATTTTCATGTTTTTAAATGATTTCTTTTACATTGTATAGCTGAGGTCGATCTCTACAAAGGCCGTTTTTTACTTTTTCAATTTTGTGTGCAAGTCTTGGCCGTTTTTTACCTTTTCGATTTTGTTTGCAGGTCTTTTTTTTATTATGATACTTTCGGAACCGGTTTCGAAAGTTAAAGTATCTTCATTAGAAAAACCTGCAAACAAAATTGAAAAAGTAAAAAACGGCCTTTGTAGAAATCGGCCTCAGCTATTCAATGCAAGAAAAATGATTTGAAAATAAGAAAATGCAAACGAGATATTTTTAAAAATTTCTCCCATAAGTTTAACATTAGCGAGCTGATTTTTTTGCGTGGGTGAAGAAGCCCCTTAATGTGCTAGTGTGCACAGTAATTCAGTTAACTATACCGTTTTTAATGTTAATTACATTCCAAAATATAGAATACCTAATTCAGCACTATTTGGATGTGATGGATAATTATAAATTCCACCAATTCTCGCGATATTATTACATTGAAACAAAGCAAGGTAAGTCTATTGAAAATTTTGCTAAAATTGTTTCATTATTAAAGTTTGGAACTGGGATTATCTTGGACTGCAGCCCTGTGTATTTTTGACTTAAAAATCGGATTGCAACCCTGATTTTCGATACAAAAGATGCTTGTTGTACTATGCTCTTCCATCTTTTAAAATTTGCCTGTGATTTTTTTAAACACTTTATATAAATCTAACATAGTTTTGCGTTATTTAATTGATGCATTTTGAGTTTTGTAACTCTAATATTGCAAACGCTAATGAATCATAACCAGCATAACTGCTGATTCTAATATCCGAGAAAAAAAAAGCGTTATGATTTCATTCATTACACTGATTCGATTAGACAGTGATTCAATTAACTGGCGACCACCGTTATCAACAACTCAAAACCCCCCTAGAGCCGAATTCTGGCTGCGCCACTGTATTTTCGTATTTGTTAGTAAAAGAGTATCATAATTAATCTATACTCCTATTATAAAGAGGAAAAAATTGTTTATTTGTCGGATGTAAGCTCTGGAACTACCGAACCGATTCCAAAAGTAATGGTATCAAAATGATGGTGTTGGTCCAACTTAGAACATAGGCTATATCTTATGTCGATGCCACTACCCCAAAGGGGGTGCAGGAGCAAAAAACGTTCTAAAAATGCGATTTTTGCGTTACTGAAGGGCCTAGAAATATGAAATTTGGAATATTAGTTACTTATAAGATATAAATAATATCTAAGAACAGTTCTTAAACAATTCGAAATTTAAAAGGGGTAAAAATGCACAAAAAGCGTTCTAAAAAACGTTCTAAATAGTAGTTTCTACATAATCTCAGGAAATACCAAACCGATTTAAAAAATATTGGTGTCAAAATAATAGTGACAACGTTTGCTCCAAGATAGGCTAATTTTTATTTTGGTTCCACTACCCCAAAGGGGGTGTAGAAGCAAAAAACGTTTTAAAAATGCGACTTATGTGTTACTGAAGGGCCTAGAAATATGAAATTTGATGTATCAGCTACTTATTAGATATAAAGGATTTCTAAGAACAGTTCTTAAACAATTCGAAATTTAAAAGGAGTGAAAATGCGCGAAAAGCGTTCTAAAAAACGTTCTAAATGGTGATTTCTACACAATCTCAGGAAATACCAAACCGATTTAAAAAATAATGGCGTCAAAATGAGGGTGAAAATCCTTGCACCAACATAGGTTACGTTTTATGTCGGTGCCACTACCCCAAAGGGGGTGCAGAAGAAAAACGTTCTAAATTGCGGTTTTTGCGTGACGGAAGGGCCTTGAATCGTGAAATTTAGAATGGTAGTTAGTTATAAGATATCCATGATCTCTAAGGACATTTCCTAAAAAAAATCGAAATTTAAAAGGGGGGTTCAAAATGCGCAAAAAGCGTTGTAAAAAACGTTCTAAATTGCGATTTCTATGCAATCTCAGGAAATACTGAACCGATTTCAAATATAATGGTGTTAAAATGATGGTGACAGATCTTGCTCCAAGATAGGCTATATTTTATATCTGTTTCCACTACCCCAGAGGAGATGCAGGAGCAAAATGAGCCAAAAGCGTTCTAAAAACGTTCTAATTGTCGATTTGTCACCAATATGTCAGGAAGAATCAAACTGATTTCAAAAGTAATGGTAAGAAATTGATGCTGACAGCATCTGCTCTAACATAGACGCTATTTTAAGTCGGTATCACTATCACCTAGACGTTGCAGGAGCAAAAAAGCGTTCCAAATTTCGATTTTTGTGATCGGTAGGGGCTAGCAACTTAAAATTAGGCAAGGTACATATTTATTAAATATAAATGATCTTTAAGAACAGTTTCGCAAAAATTGGAAATTTAAAAAGGGGTGAAAATGCGCGAAAAGCGTTCTAAAAAGGTTCTAAATTGCGATTTCTACTCAATCTCAGAAAATTCCAAAGCTATTTCAAAAGTAATGATTGCAAATCAATGGTGACAGTCCCTGCTATAACATAGGTTATATTTTATGTTGCTGTCACTACCATCTGAGGGTTGCAAAAGCAAAACATGTTCTAATTTGGGTTTTTTGCATAACTGAAGGGTCTAACACTTTGAAGTATGGCATGTTATTTACTTATAAGATGCAACTGCTTTCTATGAACTGTCGAAAGAAAATTTCAAATTTAAAAAGTTGAAGTGAGCGAAAAGCGATATAAATTACAATTTTTATGTAATCTCATCAAATACCAAACCGATTAAAAAAATAATGATAACAAATTGTTGGTGATAGAACCTGCTCAAACATAAGCTATATTTTAATTCTGTGCCACTACCACCAGAGGGTTGCAGTAGCTAAAAACTTTCTAAATTGCGATTTCTGTGATACTGAAAAGGCTAGAAACTTTAAATATGGCATGGTAGTTACTTATAAAATATAAATGCCCTCGAAGGACTGTCGAAAAGAAATTCGAATTAAAAAGGGGTGAAGTGAAGGGGGGGGGGGGTGCGAAAAGCATTAAAAAAAAGCATTCTTATTAATTTAAGTCTCATTTCTGTCTTATGCAGTGTAACAATGATGTTTAATCAAACTGTGTTTAAAATAGTAATTTTTTAAATTATTCCTAAAAGTAATAAGTACCTTTTAATAAAATAAAAATTTAGTTAGTATATTTTAGTAAAAATTAGACATAAAAATATCACTTGGCATATTTCAAATATTACGTGAGCAAAGCCGCGGGGTTTGCTAGTTGATTTATAAAATTGAAATTTCTAAAATTGGAAAAATAAGAGTAATCAAGATTTAACCAATCATATCATTGTCCTATAATAATAAGAAACACACACTATTGAATACCGAATAAAGAAATTATGGTTTAGCTTCCCAACACTTATGTTGCACTGAAGGAAAAACTAGTTTTATAGATAATCAGAAAGAAGAGGTAGACAATGGAAGTCTGCACGAAGCCGGGCGAATTTCCTTTCTTTAGACTCGGGCCTTGTCTTATTTTTTATTTCTGCAAAATTAAACTTGGGATTGGGCCTGGATTTTTATTTCTACAGAAGTGGGCTGAGATTGAACATAATTTTTTCTGAACCACAATTTTTCTTTTCTTTTCTTTTTTTTTTCTTCTTCTTTTTTTTTTTTTATTAACCATTTGGAAAAATGGTTATTGTTCTCGTCAGGATGGGAAATCAAAAGCATATCTGAAGGTTTTTATTGGTTTAATCCGCATTTTATTCGTTTTCTGATTGGTCTATACAGTAATCTGTATTTCCCTTTATTTTCAACAGAGATGGATACCTTCTGTTGCCACTATGACAAAAAAGTAATAAAAACTACAAAAAAAAATTAATAACTCAGAAACAAATTGAGATACAGCTTTCAAACAAATTGCATTTAAAAGTAAATTTTTTTCTCTATACGACGGTATAAAAAGTAATATTATGGGATGTTTAGAAGTTTAAGAATGAAATTTCCCTTAAAATGAGTCGTCAGATTTCTTGGAAATCTGACAATGGAAAAGCCTTTTCCCGAACAGCCAATGAAATGCTTGAATAATATATAAGTTTCAGGTGGATAATACGTACGAGTCGCAGGCGATTTTTGTCGCATTTTTACGTGTAATAACACTATTAATGTTTAATTCATGGCGTACGTAATGTATGATCAACGCCCTGCGATTTTTTATGTCTTAAATTTTAATGTTTGAAAAAATCATTTTCCAAATGGTCGTTATAATTTGTTAAATTGTTTTTTTATTATTATTATTATTATTATTTATTGTTTTGTGTGTGGAAATTGTGAAATATTTATACAAAATACAGAGAACTAATTTTTTAAATCTACTTTTTTACTTTCTTCTATCATTACAAGAAAAAAGTATTAGATTCGTGAAAAATTTCGACTTCCGGTTTTCGCCAGATTTATACGCTTTAAAAGGTCTTGATTTGACTGTTTTTAGAAAATGGCTGTGTGTCTGTTTGTGACAAAAATTTTGTGGGTGCTCTATCTCAAAAACTAAGGCACAGATTTTCATCAAACTTTAGATTCGGTTAGACCTTGATATAGAGTGGTGCTGATTAGTTTTTGGTGTAAATAGCTCAGCAGGTGGCGCTGATATGCTACATTTTTCACGATTTTCGCAATAGCTCTACCTCAAGAACGAATGCACGGATTTTCATCAAACTTCAGATTCAGTTAGCCGTTGACATAAATTGTTACTGATTAGGCTTTCGCGTAAATCTTCCAAAAAATGGCGCTGCTATGCTGCATTTTTCAGGATTTACACGATTTTAGTGATAGTCATATTTCAAGAACTAATTCGTAGAATTTCATCAAACTCCATATTCTGTTAGACCTTTACATAAGTTGGTGTTGATTAGGTTTCCATGTAAATCATATAACATGTGGCGCTGTTAAGCTGCATTTTTTACGACTTTCGGGATAGCTATATCTAAAAAAACTAATGTACGGAATTTAATCAAACTTCATATTCTGTTACACTTTCACATATGTAGATCCTTATTAGGCTTCTTTGTAAGTTGTCGCTTTTATGCCCTTTGGGTCGGGAATTTTGGTTGCAGACATGTAATAGGGCGTGTACCGAACTTCAATAATTTGTTTGAAAAATACCATGCTTATATCTCCTTTTTAAATGCACACAAGTCAACGAAGCTCTATATCTTTAGAATCTTCGTGATCGGCATGGATTGTCATTTAATTTTGTCACTGTAATAGCGAATTTAGAAGTATTAACATATATGAGATAGAAGAAAGTTTTGGGACTGGCACATCCGACTTTATAGATATAGAGCTTTAAAATTATGATTTAAAAAAAATAATCTTTCCCTTTCATTCTAAGCTAAAATTCTGAATTTTCTTAAATAAGTCTTCATTTTAATGCAATTTTTTAAGTAATAATAAATGTTGTTAAAATACTAAATGTTAAATAAATGTCTGAAATTCGGTTCCAAAAGCCAACTTTGACAGCATTTTCTGAAAAATCTTCTGCCGTTACGGAAAAATGGAAAAACAGTTCGATTACATATTTCCTGAATAAGATTCCCTGCCAATTTCATACATTTGTGAACATAAATGAATTAAACTTAAGTATATTGTGGTCATCACAAAGCTTTCTTCTATTTAAATCGTATAAACAGCACTAATTGATATCAAGGTATACCTAAATCTTGAAGTTTGATGAAAATTCGTGCATTAGTGCTTGAGATAGAACTATAGTAGAAATTCTGAAAAATGCAGCATAGCAACGCCACCTGTTGAGCGATTTGCACCAAAACATAAACAGCACTAGTTCATATCAAGGACAGGTATACCTGAATCTGAAATTTGTTGAAAATCCAAGCATTAGTTCTGGAGATTGAGTTATTGAGGAAATCGCGAAAAATGCTGTATAGCAGCGCCACCTGTTGCGCGATTTACACCAAAATGTATAAAATGTCAATTCATGTCAAGGACTAAATGAATCAGAAGTTTGATGAAAATCCGTGCGTTAGTTCTGGAGATTGAGTTATTGCGGAAATTGTGAAGAATTCTGTATAGCAGCGCCACCTGTTGAGCGATTTACACCGAAAACTAATTAGCACCAATTTATATCAGGGAATAACTGAATATAAATTTTTATTAAATTTCGTGCATTAGTTCTTGAGATAAAGCGCTTACAAAATTTGTGTCACATACAGACGAACAGAGAGACAGGCAGACTCACAGACTTACAGACAGACATTTTGTAAAAATATGTTTTTCGGAATCTCTTTCCCCTAAAATGTGTAAATCCGTAGAAAACCGAAAGTCGAAAATTTTCACGAATCCAATGCTTTCTTTTTGTAAAGATAGAAGAAAATAAAAATGTGTCAGAAAGTAGTCAGATTCGATTTGAGAACTTAAAGCTAAAGGTAATAATAAATTAAAAAAAACCTTTGATCGATAGAAAGTAAAACTCGATCATATGATACCGAATATTACAATAACCCCATGGGCTTATAAACTCAGTGCATTAAAATCTTATGTCCACAGAGCATTTACAGGGTGACAAGAAATAACTTGGACACACATGATACGTTATCTATCTATATTATAAAGGACAAACATATCTGTGCGTAACGCATACGCCATTTTGCGAATGGCAACACTTTGAAATTTGAAATAAAATTTTGGTTTTGCAATTTTCTCTACTGCAAATTTTTAAACTTCTAAACATTGCACATTTTAAATTTTTACACCGTCGTATAAGGAAAAAAATGCTCTTTTAAATGCAATTGGTTTGAAAGCTGTATCTAAATTTATTTGTGAGATATTAAATTTTTTGTAGTTTTTAATACCATTTTTCTTATCGTGGCAACAAAAGTACCTCATTTCTATTGAAAGTCATTGAAAGTAAACGGAAAATAGTCAAAAATAGGAGATACTGTATCTTTTTGTTGCCATTTTCTCATAAAACCTGAAAAAAAAAATTGAAATTAAAATATGGGCTACTCAAGAATATTGTCTGTTATTCCGTGATAATGACGTCATATGCACACTTTTCTCTAGACGAAGTTTAAGACTGAATTTTAAAAGTGGATTGCTTTAGCAGATGCAAATGATGTCATTTTATAAAAAAGCGTGTATTTTAATTCTTAAATCTGAATTATGTTTTGTAGAAATGCGTCATTTTCACAGACCAGCTGCTTTGAAATTCTTCACAGGTGAAAATGCTTCACTTTTGAAAATAATGTAATCGAAATGACACACTGATAAAACGCAATGTTTTACAAAAATTTAGAGTGTCTTTATAAAAGAGAGGTGACATGCAAATAATAGCGATTTATATTACAGAATTTGATGATTCTCGCCTGCATGGATTTGCTTCGCCGAGTTAGACAAGCAAACAAATAATTCGTGGTTTAAAATAATATCGTGTTCGTGAAGTTTTTGTCGAAAATTCTCTCGAATAATAAAATTTTAATGCTATTCTTTAGGACATTCTACTATAATTTTTCAAAATAATATAATTTGCTTAATTTAATTTTTCCTAATTTTATATAATCTATATATTTAAAACACCAGTGTGTTTTTTGTCATCTGCCCTGATCTTTCTGCTGAACAAATTTTACAAATATTTTTTTTTAATTGAAAGCTCTTCTTTTGTAGATGTGATCACACTATCTGTTTTTTTTCTTTTTTTTAAATATCCCCACTTTTATATTTTAATTTTAAAAGCATTTTATGAAATTTCTTCAAAATGATGAAAATTAGATAGATTTCATTATTGCAGACCAGAGAGAAATAATGAGGTATTTTTAACTTTATTCACGCTATTTTCCGAAAAAAATTCAAAATTGTTGATAAAAATTGTTGTATAGGGTTTAGTGGCGCAAAATCCCATTAGGAGCAGAATATTATATTAGAGACATAATAACGGAAAATGCCATACTGCTTTTGAAAACACGCATTTTTCCTCATAAATTTTCTATATTGTTTTTCCTTTTGCATGTGTACTGATACTAAGTTTCAGACACTAGGCGAAATGCTTATTTAAGTCAAAATGAAGTCATATTTAAAAGAAAACGATCATTTTCTTAAATAAAACTAAACATTTTAACACAAATGCGTCTAAAAAACATAAATTACGGAAATTTTTACTCTCCGGAATTGAAATTAGAATCTCAAGTAAAGAGTGCGTCTGTTCACATAAAAGATGTTGCTGGCAATCGTGACTTCAAGTTTTGAGTTAAATTGATTTTTAAGTGATCAAATAAAATACAATTTTTTTTTAAATGATGAATATGGATATGAGAAGTGCGTATGCAAATTTTGAGAAGGTGAAAAAAGCTGTTTTCATTCCGGAAATCACAAGCATAAGAGTCTCAATTGATAACCACATCCTAATAACTGATATTTATTATATTTTACTGACTAAGTATCTATATTATAAGAACAAACGTATCTGTGCGTAACGCTGACGTCATTTTGAGAATGGCAACAATTCCAGATCAAATTTCGGTCTTGAAATTTTCGGTACTGCAATTTTTTAATCTTCTGACCATCGTACATTTTCAATTTTCGTCGCATAGGAACAAAAATTTACTTTCAAATGTAATTTGTTTAAAAACTGTATGTGTTATATTTTCTAAAATAATTTTTAAGCATGATTTTTTTTAAGTTTATCTTCTCATGTGCCGCTTTCGAAACATAATAATAATAAACATTTTGCACATAAAGCAACAAACATTTTTTCAGCATTTGTTTCTGACTATTTTTGCATAACGAAAAAAATGCTTCCTTTATTAAAAAATAAAAGAATAATATTAAAAAAAACACCAATCAAACATATTTGTGAAAGACGAATTAACGAAATTAATGCTTCTTTTATAAACAAATAAAAGAATAATATTGAAAAAAAAAACAAATCTAACATATTTGTAATCCTACAATTTAAATTTTTAGATCACTAAATAAGATTTTTTTTAATGGAATTTGTTTGCAAAGTTCATCGCAGTTTACTGCTTGTCTATGGTTTTAAAAACAATTTTAAAGCATGAAATATTTTTTAATTTATCTATATCGCGCGGAGCTCGATTACGAAAGATTGATCCGTTTGCCCTTAAAACAAAATAAAGAGTTCATAATTTTCTTACGGCTAATATCCATTAAAAAAACGTCCCTATAAATAAATAAATAAAATAATATAAATAAAACAGAAATTTACCAGACATGTATAAGCTCTGAAATTATCAGAATATAAAAGGATGCCATAAGTAGAAAAATCTTGGCAAATAACTCTTAGCATGCGGCTAATAAGAAAATATCGCTTTTGATAAATTTCAAAAATTTATTTCATTGTATAATTCGTATTTTCCATATGAAAAATGCTTTTTTAATGTAAGTGGTCATAAAAAATTTATTGCATATAAGCAAATTATTAGTTTTCAATTAAAAAAAAAAAAAAAATGTTTTCACATTCTTTAACCCGGGAAGCCCGGGTACGATCCTCTAGTAACTTTAATGTTAATGAAAATATCACGACCAAACTTCAAAATAACTATGAATACATTATTTCGTCTAATATATTTACAAATTTTCAAAGTGGATGCCTTTAGCCTTAATACAGAGCTTTAAACGTTCCACAAAATTTTCGGCTATGGGCCGCAACTCACTTACTGATATTTTATCCCATTCCTTGCAAAAGGATTTCTTTAGGGATGCCAAAGTTTTATGATATTTAGCACATACCCTTGTCTCCAAGATGGACCAGACAGAATAATCCAATGGGTTCAAGTCTGGGGGATGCGGTGACCATCATGGACGTAATCTGGCGGGGGCAAGGGGGGGCATATGCCCCCCCAGTTTTTTAAGAGCAGGGGCAATACATTTATTTTGCCCCTCCAGTTTTTTGTCTTGTTTTCAAATTTCTGTATTTCCTTTTTCGCTTTTTTTTACCCCTTTAGTTTAATAATTTATATTACTATCTTGGGTTTGAACTAGAATTGGATACAGCAAAATCAAAACAGCCAGAATTAATGTTTTCACGTTGACATAAGTAATTTTTCTTATGTCTTGACAAAACGTTCTGCCATAATAACAGTTCAAGAGAATTTTTTCCCGTCTCCTTTTTTTTCCTTTTTGTACAAAGTACAAAACTTATTTTCCTCTTCATTTCCAGGGATGTTTTTTTTTTGGGGGGGGGGGGGATGCACGTGTGGGAATAGATATCACGATTACTGTGTCTTGACTCTGACCATTGTCCTTTATCGTAAGATAATATAAGCACAAAACAAGAACTTCCTGGCCCTCAGGGCTCTCGACTATAGTGACGCTCCTTGAATATACTCGTAGCGTCAGTCCAGTACTGGTGAGCTGAGGAAATTCTCATGGCGTCTGGATATACAGATGCACACACATTCCGTTCTCTCGCGTACATCAGGGACTAGAGTCTTGCACATGTCGCGTTGTACCCGGTTGTACCGTTGGGCGTAATCTGGTGAGGGCAAGTGGGGATCACATACCCCCTAGTTTTTCAGGAACAGGGCAAACACCTTTTGCCCCTACAGTTTTTGTATCGCTTTGTAGTTAAAGCCCAGCTTTGTATTTCAATTTTTTTTTTTAATTTAACCATTTATATGCTATTTTGCGCACGAACTGGCATAAGCATTGGATAATTCAAAATAACCAGAATTAACGTCTTCACGTTCATAGAAGTAATTTCTGATGCAGTAGTCTCAAAGCTCAAGTAAGAATATTTCCTCTGCTCTATTTTTCGGAAAAGCGGAACCATTTTTCCTTTTGTATTTTCATAGAACTATTTAAATGCACATGTGTGACAGATTTCTTGATTACTATCTTTTGATTCTGACTATTGTCATTAGAGTTTCCTTCATCTGACGAAACCCTATTCGTCTCACTCGTCTGTCTGTCCGGCTGTCACAGTGCTCGTAACTATATATGAAGGAGACTTGAAATTTTGCATACTTATAGCTGAAGACCTCACATCAAACGACAAATCGTAAAAATTTGAAAAACTAGTAATTAATGGACGTTGTTAATTAAAAAAAACCCAATTACAAGATCTGAAAGGCATTCATGATTCAACAAAAGCATAGATTTTTTTATCAAATTATAAAAACTATCTCTTCCATCGATTAAAACCAGGTGTCATTTTAACGGCAGATAAGGACTACACTGTAAAAAAAATACTGCCAGTTTTCCGGTAGGAATCGGGAAAATAATTGCCCTTATCGTACCGGAATAATTTCCAACCCAGCTCGGAATAAAATCCGTAAAATCGGAATAAAATCCGTAAAATACCGTTTTACTGACTATTTCCTTATTTTTACGGATTTTATTCCGAGCTGGGTCGGAAATTATTCCGGTACGATAAGAGCAACTATTTTTCCGATTCCTACCGGAAAACTGGCAGTACTTTTTTTTTTTACAGTGTAGCGATTGCTTTAAGGCGCTTTTATTTCTTTTCTACTCATCCCAGAAATTCGAAATTAGTACCACAAGACGGGGAAAAAAACCAGTTTTCAGAAATTCTAAAAATTATCTTGATCGTACCATAAAAACTTTGAAATTCTTTAAAAATCGAGAAAAAAATCTTTTATTTTCCTTCATTTGTGAAGGCGACAGATGTCTGATGAATTGAATTTTCGGCGATAACCAGAGAATATAAAACAGGTGCGGTCTTGCAGTCAGAAACAGACTCAGAATTCAGAATTTTTATATAAGACCAAATTTAAATATCGATTTTTGAGCTATGATTTTTATGCCATCCGACGTAAAATTTCATTCTCTTTCAGAATATGTCTTTATTTTTTAATTTCGACAATCAGAAGCGAAGATAATTAATTTTTTGGTAATTAAAACCAGAATTGAATTTTTTGCACGGCAGGCCAAGTGACACGGAAAGAAAAAGAGTTACATTTTTACCCGGTAGCAGAAAGTGCGTGGCGTGCGTCGCAGATTTATTTTGGACCTTGCAGATAAATTTGCCAACTTGAAAAAAAAGGATTTCCTTAAAGAGAAAAAAAAAAATAAGCACGAAAATTCTGACAAAAAATATCGTGAATTCGACAAATGGTCGCATAAAAATCGGTAATTTATAGCCAAAGGGTCGCTGCAAAAACGCAGATTTCGCCAAAAGATCCTGGACATAAACATGAATTCCCTCCTAGGGTTGTGGAAAAAATACAAATTTCTGTTACAGGGTCGCGGAAAAACGCGAATTTAGTCAAAGGATCGCGGAAAGAACCTGAATTTAGTCAAACGATTTTGGGGGAAATGTACATTTAGTCAAACGATCGCAAAAAATGCAAATTTATGTCAAATGGTCGTGAAAAAACGCAAATTTATGTCAAAGGATTGCGGGGAAAAAACGCGAAATTTCGTTAAAAGATCCCAAAAACCGTAAATTTCTGCCAAAAGATCGCTGTTTAAACTTGAATTTTATCCAAAAATGCCAGAAAAACATGAATTTCGTTCCATGGACGCGGGGAAAAAAGCAAATTTCTATCACAAAATCGCAGAAAAGGCTTGAATTTCGTCAAAGGATCGAGGAAAAAACAGGAATGTAGTCAAACGATCGCGATAAAGAAAAGCAAATTTAGTCAAACAATCGCGAAAAAAACGCAAATTTCTCTAAAAGGATTGCGGGAAAAAGCGGAATTTCGTCATACGATCGCGAAAAACGCAAATTTCTGCCAAAGGATCGCTGTAAAAGCGCGAATTTCGTCAAAAGATCTCGGGAAAAACGTGAATTTCGTCCAGGGGTGCCGCAAAAAACGCAAATTTCTATCACAGGTTCGCGGAAAAAACACGAATTCCGTCAAAGGATCGTGGAAAACGCGAAATTTCATCATAAGATCGCGAAAAATGCAATTTTCTGCCAAAGGATCGCGGTAAAAACTCAAATTTCGTCAAAAGGACGCCTGATGGATGTACAGAATTCCTAAATTTTAACTTAGTTTATTCCTGACTCCTGCTCTTGTAATGATAAATTCTTATCATTAAATTAAATATCTTTTTTTTTTCCTTTCAGTTAAAGAAAAAAATAAAGCTCTGTTCTCTTAATATATCTCTTCTTATATATGAAAGATCTGATAAGATATTTTCTGTGAAATAGATAATCAATGTGGTCACTATTTTCCTTATGTGTTTATTCTATGCCATTTTTATGCACGTATCTAAAAGTGTGCTGGAATAGTATTTGTTCTCCAGTATATGAACCATGTTACATATTCATTATTACTTAATTCTTCATAAAATATTAATTTTTGCTATTTACTTATTTAGGTTAATATTATAGTTGGAATATAGTTCTATTTATTTTTTAGTATTAATCAGTAAGAACCCTATTTATTTTAACACTTATAATGTTTGTACATAATCGCAGTACAGATTCTTTTAACTATTGATTTTACAAATTTGGTTCTTTTGCATCCGGATGTTATTTCATACGCTGATTCGTAAAATCTAAATTAAAAAAAAAAAAAATTGGACCACAACTTTCCGGTTTATTAAAAAATCGATTTTTAAACATAAAAGGGATGCTTTTTCGTACAGACAATTGACGGGAATTTGTTAAAATTAGGAAAACTAAATAACCGATCGATTTTAAACTTTGACATAGTTCATAACACATAAGAATTTTATGAATTTAAGGTGAGCTGAATTTGTGTGTGTGTGTGTGGGGGGGGGGGGGAACAAGGGCTCCGTGAAAAAAATGGCTAACCTGATTTTTAAAAAAACTTTACGCATTTGGTTACGTCTATTTATTAATTACCTGCATTATCATTTAGCTTTTATTACCGTTTATTTGTTAGCTCCCAGACTATCAAAGCTTGATAGCTAATGTGCCCGCATGTTCTGTATATACGTATGTATATACGTAACGCGATAATTTTTGATAGAAATATCCGTTTTGTTTTAAATTTTGTATAATATATAAAAAACTGAAATATGGGAGTGGATAATTTTCAGGGGGACGCATTCCTAAATATAATAGTGCTGCCATTTATGCAAGGAATTATTAATTTTCTATTAACAATTTTGGTTTGTTAATTTAAGGATAAAGTGTTTTGAAAGAGATATTAAACGAAATCCTCTGCACATCACACTTGCCCACTTGTTTTCTTTAGGCTAAAATAATACATAATTGATGGTTTTTTTTTATTGTTTTCTGGCTGGTTTTCTCCTTACGTCCGGAAATTCGGTTCAAAATTCCAATTGATGGTATTCTCTGAAAGATCATTTACGTTTACCAAAGAATGGAAAACGTATTTCGATTACATAGTTTCTGAATAACAACATCTGCCTATTCCATGCTTTTCCAAACAAAAATAAATGAAAACTTGTGTCATAAAGTTGACCCTTTGGATTTGAGACCAGCCTTAAGTACAATTGAAGAATATGATAAAAAAGGAAATATGCTTTAGATAAGTCGAAGCAGAAAACTTGACATTTTTTTCTTCATTCTTCCATCAAAATACTATAAATTACATAAAATTTTGTATTTAATATTTTGAAAGTAAAAACATTATATAAAAATACTGAATATTTTTATTTCGGTCTTTAAGGGGAGCCCACTTAGAAAATGTGAAAAATTGAAAACATTCGAATTATAATAAACATTCAAATCAGTGTTTAATTTAAATTTTTGTATTGCTAAATTATCTGGATTCATCTTAAACCAGAATGAATGGGATCGTATCAAAAGTGTTTTTCGCTAAGAATGGCGGTTGACTTTCAGAATGTTTCTCTGATAACGGGTTCTGAACTCCCCAATTAATTACTTTTTTCACACTACATTTGAGGTTGTTTCAGAGCTTTGATAGTCAAGAACGAAAAGAGTGGGAAAAACGAGTTATCAGGAATTTCCCTGGAAATTAGTGGGCTATAACAGTTTACCGCCAGTTGAAAAAAAATGAACTATTAATGTTACTAGATTTAAACAGCTCTAAAATCGAACCGATGATTAAGATGTCGCATACGAATTATTTTTTCAATCAATCCCTTTCAAATTTCTCCTGTATGCTAATTTTGTTTTTTTCCCCTTAATAAATGTGTATCAGTATGAAAAAGAAGAAATAATTATCAAATGAATTATTAAGGGGAAATGTCAAAAAAGCTCGCTTAATTTGAGGACAATCTATACTAATAAAAAAAGTTTCGCTTTGTGTGTGTGTGTGTGTGTGTCTGTCTGTTTGTGTATGCGATGGCTAGCAAAATCTAGCGTAAGTACAAAGATGACAATTTTTATGAAAGTAACCCAAAGTCTCTTCTGAGACTTCAGAATTTTAAAATTCTAATAATTAGTTGAGTTATTAATTAAAATTCGCAAATCACTCTCATTAATAACTCATCTCGGCCCTTGCGAAAGGGAAAAAGTGGTGGCGCACGCGCAGAAGCCTTATTTATGCATCGGGAGAAAATGAAGTTCGAAAAGAAGGAATTTCGGGAGAATTTTGTCATTATTTATTAACTTACATCAGTCAAACTGCTTAGTTAAGTTAAAAACGGATGACATGTTCTATAAGATCGTACTCTTATGTCTCAAATGCCGCAATCAATGGAAAAAAATATCACAGTTAATCCTTCGAATTTTTTTTCCCAAAAAGGCTCGTTTTTCCCGTGAAGCGTTTTTCTGTCCTGTTGCGTCCTCTCGAGGACGCAATTTTAGAGGTACCGACAAATTAAAAATGTGCTCTCAAAGCTAAAACCTTGTAATCGATGGTTTTAAAAAATATGAATTTTAACCTTTTCAAATACACTGGCGAACTCAGGTCACTTCGCGTTTTATGGAGACGATATTTTTCTAACCCTAAAAGTAAAAAAACGTCCATACTTTAACACACTTTACTTTTTACTTTACACACCATACTTATTTTTTCTGTTTAGAGCATCTCTATAGGCCAGATTTACATAACCTACAAAATTTTTGAAACGTTCGGACGGGTATAAAATATTTTTTACAAGATAAAATATGTGAAAAATTCGATGAAAATAAAAAATCTGAGTGTTTCGTCGCGGTTTCGCCCCTTCAGGGCACAATTTTAGAGGTACCGACAAAACCAAAAATATTCTTAAAGGTGAAGCATTCTGCTAATCGATGTTATAATCGGCTTTTAAAAATAAGGATTTTAACCCTTTCAAATATACCGGCACGGAGGTTACTTCGCGCCTCACGGTGACGATATTTTTTCTATTCTAAAAGTAACTATACGTGCGTATTTTAACAGAAACTTTTTAGAGCATTTCGATAGACCAGATTTACGTCACCTGCAAAAATTTCGAAATGTTCAGACGAGTATAAATATTTTTATAAACTAAAATATATGAAAATATCTACGAAATCAGTAAAAACCTGGGTGTTTTTGCGCGGTAAAAAAAAGACGTCTTAATTTAAGTATATTAGTTGCGTTCTTATTCCAGGTGTGTTACTGACTGAGTGTTGTGATGTCGTCGCAATTTATTTGGAGCCATCTCATAACTGATCTTGCTTTTTGTTGTACGTGTTTGTTGTTACCTACCTGTTTGTGCCAGAGTTTTTCATTTTCTGTTGTTATGTCTGCAAGGTGGAGTGATTTTGTGAGTGGACATTCTAGCATATAATGTTTTGGCGTACCTTCTGAGCCGCATTCGCAGTATGGGTTTTCCGCTTTGTTGAATCTGTGTAGGTACTGAGGAAATGTACTATGTGCTGTGTAGATTTGTGAAAGTAGAAAGTCACTTATTAATCTGTTGGTGTTTACTAATGGAAAGTATTTGTGTGTTTCCCTGCCTTTAGTGCCATAGTCCCACTCGAACTGCCATTGTTTTATCGTGAGTTCTTTTAGTGTTCTTTTAAGTTTTGATATTGGTTTGGTTATATTATATTTGCTTTTCCTATCTGCGTTTATTGGCTAGTGCATCGGCCTCCTAGGATACCGACGTGCGCCTTGACCCAACTGATTTTGAATTTTCCTTGTGAATGTCTTATTAGGTTTTGTATTGTGTTTACAGTTTTGTTTACATTGAATGGTTTGTTCAGTGATTCAATTGCTGATTTGCAGTCCGAGCGTATGCCGTATGCGTCTCCCGTTATATTGCCCCATTCTGCTGTTTTATGAATTGCCAGTAGTTCGGCCTGGAAAACACTATTATCTTTCCTAAGGGGCACTGACCATGTCGTTATTTTTTTCTTATATTTATATGCTACAAAGACCGTACATGAATCCTCATAAATAGAATAGAAGTCAGGGAAAGAAAAATCAGCTATACACAAAACTTGTGAAGTTTATCTCATAAGTTGCATTGCTTAAATTCGTTTTATTTATTTCTCTTTATTTTATATAATTATGATAATTATATCATTTTATATTTATCGATGCAATCATAAGCGATTGTAAAGTATGTAAAATTAATAGTTTCGTTTTATATCTTTTGGTAGCATTAATAAATTTTAGAAAAAAAAATCGCTTATACTTAAACATGAATATATTATTTGCTCTGTTTGGTTACAAAGAATAATTCCAATTTCAGGGAAAAAAAGGAAAAATAAAATCTACAATAAGTTAGTACTTAAGTATAAAAAATGCAAAATAATTCATTATTTAAATGGTTAAATTTCCTTGTAATACTTTCAATCGAAACACGGGAGCCATTTCTTTTTAAAGTTTAATCCAATTACATTTTTCTGAAATGCGTAAGAGAATTAAAGATATTCACTATTAAGAAAATCGTGAGATGCTTGTGACAAAAGCCATTTCTAATTTTTGATAAACATAGCCTTAAAACCAATTTTAGATAATTCTCCAAATATGACAGTTTCGTTTTAACAAAAGAATATTTTATTTTGATTAAGTCTCATGGGGGATTAGTTAAAGAATGTATCTTTATTATAATTCAACAGAAAATAGAACATTTCAACAGAAAATAATATCTAAAAGAATTTTAAATTTTATAAGATGTTACGGAATTCGTAAGGAAAATTACAAATTATCGATTAGGTTTAAAAAAAAAAAAAAAAAAAAAAACAGTAAACGTCTATATTTTTAAGAGTAATAGATTAATATAATACATTAAATTTTAATAGAATTATGCTGTGATGTTATGAAGATAAATGGAATTTTATGCGTACTTTATACATATTTTAAGTACTTTTAATTTAGGAGAGGTATCCGTTGCAGAGGTTCACTTTCACTCATCTACAGCATTTCTAGATTTTCTTGGCACAAGAAAAAATAAATAAATTAAAAATTCCTTTTTTTTTCCTTTTACTATTTATTGAAAAAATCCAAAATGCTTTACAGAATTGCCTTTTCGTTTGCTGTGGAATTAGCTATCTGCTACACTTGACGAAAGGGATTTTTAATTAATGGTCATGATTTTATAAATTTTCGGCATTGAAAAAGTCTCTCCAATAGTTTTCATTTATAGATAATTTTATACAACAGCTTTGCCATCAAGATCTTTCCATTCTCACCTAAGCTAAATTCATTCTAAAATGACAATTATCACTTTTAACATAATCAGCTTTACCATCCTGTTTTTACATAAAGTTTTGTTCTGTTGCTATTTTTAGCACTTTCCAACATAGTTGAAAAGTGTTTATGACTCCAATTTGTCTGTCTATCCTTCTGACTGTTTGGTTGTCTAACCTTGCCCGATTTTTTTTTTTTTTTTTTTTTTTTTTTTTTTTAATATTTGAACTGGCATGACATTGATATACACTGGCCTCCAAAAGTTAAGGTATAGGGACTGGATGCTTTCGATTGTACACTGCTTGTCGAATATCTACGAAAATTATTGGCGAATTGTTCTTGAACTTCTGGGATGTAAAGAACATGTTTGATTTCGTATTTCTCGGTGAAGATTTAGTCGGGAGAACAATTGGGGGGGGGGTAATAATAAATTTAATAATAAAATAATATTTGCGATCACTTATGTAACAGAAAATGCTGGAAATGGTTTGTCGCGCTGTCTTAAATGACTATTTGGGTCCTGTTCAACGTTTGTGTGCAATTGTGTAAGCTTAGCACTCATATTCGTGAAGATGTTATTGTGTCTGTGAAAAATTCACAAGTTTTTTGTTTATAGCATACAGAGTTTTCAACCAAATTTAACACAACTTTCCGAAAATTTGACAAAGAATAGTAGCAACAGTATACTGCAATTAAAACATGGATATTTAAATATTTGATGAGATATGGGCATTTTTATGAAATAATTTTTAACTGCGCATGCGTGGAAGATTTCAAAATTTTTATTTCATAATTTGGTAGTCAGCTATTCTGGGCAACTTCTATAAAAAAAATTCCAGTCAAATATCGCGAAAATTCACAAAAATAGGGGCGATATAGCGAGTTGCTTTCTAAAAATAGCTTTATTATAACGGATTTTCCACAATTTTTCAATCAGCTCACTATATCTTTCTGAGTTTTCACAATACTTGACTGGACGTTTTATAGAAGTTGCTCAGAATAGCTGACTACCAAATTATGAAATAAAAATTTTGAAATCTTCCACGCATGCCCAGTTAAAAATTATTTCATGAAAATGCCCATATCTCATCAAATATTCAATATATCCATGTTTTAATTGCAGTATACTGTTGCTACTATTCTTTGTCAAGTTTTCGGAAAGTTGTGCTAAATTTGGTTGAAAACTCTGTATGCTATAAGCAAAAAACTTGTGAATTTTTCACAGACGCAATAACATCTTCACGAATATGAGTGCTAAGCTTACACAATTGCACACAAACGTTGAACAGGACCCAAATAGTCATTTAAGACAGCGACAAACCATTTCCAGCATTTTCTGTTACATAGGTGATCGCAAATATTATTTTATTATTAAATTTATTATTAGCCCCCAATTGTCCTCCCGACTAAATCTTCACCGAGAAATATGAAATCAAACATGTTCTTTACATCCCAGAAGTTCAAGAACAATTCGCCAATAATATTCGTAGATATTCGGCAAGCAGTGTACAAGCGAAAGCATCCAGTCCCTGTACCTTAACTTTTGGAGGCCAATGTATGTTATTGAGGTTTAATATACAATATGTTCCGTATTGAAAAAGAAGTAATGTAAGGCGTATAGTTCGTTTACACAGTGTCTCTAAAACAATATGGTTACATTATGGTTTATGGGTGATAAATATTTGAAGTACATTTTAATGATATTATCCTACATTAGATAGATTACTAAATGGATTTTTACATTACTAGATTTCAAATAGTATTTGTAGGCAGTAATTGCTTGAAATGCTCTTTAAGAAATTAATTTATATTATCGAGATGCGCATAGCTCATATCAAGGCTGCTTAAAGGAATTCAAATGCATTACTATCTGTATTCAATAACTACTAAGAGAGTTTAAACGTTGGTTAACATGGTCTCTAAATTATTTATTTTTATATCTTATTTTATAAAAAGTGGAAGCTGTGTAACGAGAACTCTGATAGCGTTCGAAAGTGTTTCGTAATCTATATGTGACACAGTATTTTCCTTTCTTGTTAAATCGTGATTTTTTTTTTTTTTTTTTAACCAACACCCGCATACGAGCACACAAAGAAAAGTACGTTGAAAAAGTAAAGCTTCAGTAAATGTGGGAGTAGATGGTATTTTCCTATATTTTAACATAAATTCTTAAGTTTTGTTATTTAAGAAAAAATTATTTTAAAATTGTGAGATAGTTAAAGAGAACAAACTAGTTTTAAAAAAATAAAAATAAATAAATAAAACTGATTGCAATTGGGTTAGAATAGTTACAATGAGTTTCTCGTCTTAAATGTAATAATTTAACGTTTTCGTAAGAAAAAAGCTAGCAAAAAAAACGAAGTTACAAACAGTTTTTATTTGCAATTAGTGGTTTGTTAAGGGAAAGAAAAAGTGTACACTCTTTGTTCATTTACAATGAGAAGAAACTATTTAACTACAGTAAATTTTCTCATTTAGGGAAATACAAACGTATTAAAGTAACTTAATGAAGGAAATAGTAATTAAGGAGTTGTCTTTATATACGAATTTAAGTAGCATGTTTTTTCTTTCTTTCTTTCTTTTTATTGTGGCCGGTTGGGGAAGGGGAGGATACAAAAAGATCACCGCTTACTCTTATTACAATATGAAATATTGATACAGTAAGAAGACAAAGAAGTTAAAAGAAATAAATTATTACAATTTCTAATAAGCTACAATATTTTTTCAAAAGATGAAATAAACATCCGTAAGAACGGAAATTGCGAATTTGTTAGTACTAGTGTGTTTTTCTGGACCTGCCATGATTCACCATTGTTGCATACGATTAAGTGCTAAAACTGCTAGACTTTTTCCGTATAAGCATGCATTTCTCGGATAATATAATAACTAGCAGGGATGACCGAGCTAAACTCGGTCAAAATTAGCCTTGTGTTCAATTCGATATTTTATTCTTAATGTATCATTCTTACTATTTGAATACAATTGGCATGATCCGGAGACATAGTGATCCAAAATGACCCACTAACCGAATTTTTTCGAATATGCGACCTAACCAATGCTCTTTTCGACCCGAAAACGAGAATACAAAATTTAGTCAAAATCGTTAAAGTCGTTTTATAGATAAAATTAGCTTGACCCACGGTAACCCAAAAGGGACCCACTAATCTAAATTTACCGAACATTTGACCTATCCCAATAATATTCTCGTGCTGGAAAACGTTGTAATAAAAAATTTCGTTAAATTCGCTTGAGCCGTTTTTTAGATTCAATTAGATTAACTCACAATGACCCCAAAATGACCTACTAATCGAATTTCCTCGAACATGCGACTTAGCCCAATGGTCTTCTCATGCCCAGAAACGTTATAATTCAAAATTTTGTAAAAATGCCGTTTTGAAATGAGCCGTTTTTTTAGATACAATTAGCTTGACTTACAATGACCCAAAAATGACCCACTAATCGAATTTTCTCGAACATGTGACTTAGCCCAATGGTTATCTCCTGCTTAGAAGCGGTATATTACAAAATTTTGTCAAAATGTTTTGAGCCTTTTTCTACACTCAATTAGCTTGACACCTGACCCAAAATGATCCTCTAATCGAATTTTCTTGAACATTATGCGACCTAGTCCAATGGTATTCTCGTGCCCGAAAACGATAGAAAGCAAAATTTCGTCAAAATCATTAGAGCCGTTTTCTAGATAAACTTAGCTTGACCCACAGTGACCCCAAAATGACCCACTAATCGAAATTTCTCGAACATGTGACCTAGCCCAACAGTCTTCTCGAGCCCCAAAACGGTTGGATACCAAATTTAGTCAAAATCGATCAAGCCGTTTATTAGATATAATTAGCTTGACCCTGACCTATTATGATCCAAAATGACCCACTAATCGAATTTTCTCGAATATGTGACCTAGCCCAATGGTATTCTCGTGCCCGAAAATGGAAAATTACAAAATTTAATCAAAATCGTTAGAGCCGTTTTCAAGATAAAATTTACACACACACACACATATACACACAATTCTTGCTCGTATTATAATATATGTTTATTGAGATGCATTATCTAGTAAACATTATGGATTTGCTAAACTCTTATTACAATATAAAATAATATAGGAACTATTCAGACAATCATCACGACTAATGATAACGTATTTGAAATTTTTAAATAAGTTGTAATATGTCTATCTAGCCATCTCTCTTTATAGTCCCTTGCCACCCTCTTACCTTCGGAACAGCTGCTACTATATTTATAAAAGTGGTGTCTAGTTAAAGATCTGCACAAGCCGGGTTCGGGCCGATTTTCATTCACGGCACCGGGTCTGGTCTCCACTCTTTTCGGGCCGGGCCTAACTTATTTTTTTTGTACAGAGTCGGAACTGATTTCATTCCTAGTCTTCACGGCCCAAAATTTTCAATCCTAGTTTTGACCCAGCCCGTATGAAAATCCTTATCTTAGCGTAGCCTGGTCCATTTAAAGGTCAGTTAAATTAGGCCTGGCCCAAAAATCTTTCCAAACAATGCATACATTTTAAAATCACTATTATTCTACACTTAAACATTAAAATTTATTATTTTTAAAGAATAGTAGATTTCTACGCTTATTTAAATATAGCTAAATTAAAATATAGTAAAACGTGTGAAAAGGAACCTGCCTATGACGGAACAATGTTTTAAACTGAAAAACATGTTGATCTATGCAAAATTAATATACTTATACGTAAGAAAAGAATATATAATACATTTACACTTGCTAAGAAGGGAACTTGTCTAAAAGGCATTTTTTTTTCTTTTCTATGTAATTCCGTTTTAGAAGACTTTACTGTACAGCATTTTTCAGATTTTTTACACTTCAATACATGGAATATGGATTAATAATATTAATGATAACTTAAACATTTTCATACAAGAAATAGAGATTCATTAAAAGAAAATATCGCATCCGGCGGCACTTCTATAAAAATGAAGATTATAAACATGAGAAAAAAAAAGTTAAGATAAATATTTTTGGTCAGAACTCCTCGTACGAAACAAAGATTACAAACATGAGAAAAAAAGTTAAGATAAATATTTTTCGTCAGAACCCCTCGTACAAGACAAATTTTTAACCAAATCGACTTAAAAACCAATGTTTTGTAGAAATTCACTCGGGCCGGGCCGGGCCGGGCCGGGCTCGAGCCGAAATTTGAACTTTTTTTCCGGCGGCTGAAAAATCTATCTTTAGCCCCTTATTGTATCCCCCCTTTTTTTTGATATTTTCTAAAATAACCCATTTTTTTTGTAATTACTTATAAAATAGAAATTCGGCTATCCGCTACAGAAACTATTAAAAATAAGAACATTCTAAATGTGTCCTAAACGTGCAAATGTTTCCGACATTGTTTTAGAACTTTAAATAAAAATTCGAAGCAGCTGTCTTTAATTTACCGTTGTGAAAATATACATTAAAGATTGCTATGAGATTTCGTTTCTAACCGATAGAAAAACTTGACCAGCCAATGATACTTTTCATGCAACTAATAAATAGTATGGTAAATGGCTAATTTCAACATCACATTTTAGTAAAAGTTTTCTCTAATTGCACTTGATGCGAGTAATTTTATTTGTTATTTTACGAGCGTGACGCCGGCGCATAGATAGAGATAGTGATTAAGTGACACCAGAGAAATGCCTATCACATATCCTTTCTGTGTCTTTGACTGTTGCTAAACGCAATTGGTATTAAGTTAATATCTCTATAAATAGAGCAATGTAAATGGCACGCTGCGATTGAACATGTAAAACGATATGGATCGTTTATAAACGCGGATGAGAATCTCGACTGTACTGGCACACACACACACACACACATAAACTGCGCAGAAATTGAGCACCAGCAATTTGGCGAGTGTGATGGTGATTGTTCGTTTATTTGCCAAATGAAGCATTTTGTCGGGATTTGGCGCAATGGCGAGCGGCAGCGAGAACTCTGGGTATATTGTTGTAACTAGTTGTTTTTTTTCCTTCTTTCCACGATCGTTTTGTCAAGTCACAGTGTAGGAAATCACGTAAAAATAAATGCGAGTTTTAACCGTTCTATTCTTCGCATTAATCTCCACAAGGTATATCTTAGTACTAAATCGACGATGCTCTACAACTTTGTAACTCACTTTTTTCCCTATCTCTTTCCGTTTTCGAGATAGGAATGCTAACTCCGCAGTTTTCTACCAGGTGGCACCGTAGGCGGTTTCATTCAGTAACGTATGGCTGCTGTACCTAGATACCACTTTCATGAATACAGTAGCAACCATTCCGAAGTTAAGAGAGTGGCAAGGGACTTTAGTAGGCATACTGTATACATCCATATGTATATATATTTCAATTTTTTGTTTGGTATATCTATTTTTAAAGTAATTATGATTCATAATACTGAGATTTCATGGTAGGTTATTTTTATTATGAAGTTCATCACATACTTATTTTTTGCGATAACCATTAATGTGTAAGATTACATGTCATCTTTAAATTTGAGATTTGGTCAGATTTTGTTGTACGAATTTGTTTGTTGTCTTTTAATTTAATAGGTATTATATACATATATCTTTGCACACACACACACAAATGTATATGCACACACACACACACACACACATATATATATATATATATATAACAAGTACTTATACTTGAAACATTCTTTTCTAAAAAGGAAGAGCTGTTATCTATTTTAATAACGAGTAGAAATTTCTTGGCAGTTTGGCATTTTAAAAGGTCTCAGGACTCTTAATTTTTTTTTTTTTTTTTTTTTTTTTTTTGGTTAAACGCCTATTTTTTCTGAACATTTTGATGTAATTTTTCCCTTGAAATTCCCCTTAAACATGTTATGGCTTTTAGAATTATACCTGTTCAATAGCTGAAGCAGCGCTTCCGAAATTTTGAAGTCATTTTTCTCAAAATGACGTTTTTGGGTATAACGCGCAGGATACCTCAAAAATTTCTCAATATGTTTTCGTGAAATTTTTAAAAAATATTTTTCATGTTTGTCTGTTTAAAGTGAACCTAAAATTTCCTTTTTTTTTTTTTTTTTTGTTTAGAAAAATATTTTTTTAGGTTGAACTTTAGGTTTTTTTCAGGTTGATACTGTTGAAATTTTCAAAATTTTTTATTACCTAAAGACAACTTTGTATTAAAAATATAAAAATGCTTTAAATACAAATTTATTTAGGTTCAGGGTAATTACTACAATCTGCAGTATAATTAGGGCCCAAAATTTTTATTATAGTTACAAAATTAATTTTGTAATCCTACACGTAAGCTGTAATACCAATTTTCTCCTCGACAAATGTCTGACAGTTTGACGCCACTATAAATATTAATTCTGTATCGTGTAAGTCTTCAAATATACGAAATGAAAGAACATACTTATATTTTTCAGCCCTCTAAAAATTGTGTTTTAAAATAATATAGTCAGGAGGGGTAATTATGACCACTTTTTACATTTTCAACTTTGCTACATTTTTTTTTTTTTTTTGCTTATTTCTATTTGGAAGAGTGCTGGTTTTAGTACATAGGAAGTAACTTTGATCCTTTAAGAACACATTTTAAAAGTCTTAATTATCATAGCGGTTTTTCGTTTAAAGTTAAAAGGGTGGTTATAATTACCCCACCAAAAACTCACAATCACATAAGTTTGGGGTAATTAAGAACACTAGTGGGGAAATTATGACCACTATATCTTCTGTTTATACTTGCCAATACACATATGTTTGAGGTAATTATGACCACTTTGAACTCCAAAGTAACAAATCCGTTTATCAAAAATTTTATAGACTTAGTTTCAAATTGCTATTTGGATCTCAAAAAGGCTTCAGAATAGTAATAAAGAATACCCAAGATGAAATATACATTATGAGGTTAATATCTAAGCTTGAAACAAAATTTTACCATCACAGTTATCTCCAGTATGACGGCGGTCATAATTACCCCCTGGTCATAATTACCCCATCTGACCCTATGCATTTTAAGTTATTAAATGTTGAAAATGCTCTTTTTTTTCCAATTTTAAGTGTCCTGAGACCCCTTAATGGAACTAGTACTATATGATGATTGTTTAAATATTGTAAGTGTACCTGAAAAGAAAGGAAAAAACAAACCCTTACTTTTAATAAATTTCGCATGGGAAAAAAATTCTTATTCACATATGTTCTCATAAATCGTACAACTGCTTGAATGTGCCTATATTTAAGGATTTTCTTGTTTAAACTTCGATTAATGAACCAAAATGATTTAGAAATTCGAAGTAAATTAAAATAACACAATAATAAATAAAAATAATTTTAACTAAAACCCTTTACAACTGTTTGAATAACAACAGCGAGTTTCTTATCTTACAATACTTAATAATATTTTGACACTTTAATTTTTTTGTGTAAAAAAACCCTAATTAGAAACATTTTTTTTTATTTGCAATTAGTGGTCTGTTAGAAAAACGAACGGAGCACGCTCTCTGTTTATTTACAATAAAAGAAACCATTTAATTCATTTTAACCATCAAAATTTTCTCATTTAGGAGAATACGAATGTATTAAAGTAACTTGATGAAGAAAATAATAATTAAGGCTTTGTTTTTTACATGTTAACATAAATATGTATGTTTTGCTTAGTAAAAATTTAATTATTTATTTTTACTAGAAAAAATTCATTTAAAAAAGTAAAAAAAGAAGTTTAATGTAAAATAAAATATTGCAGTATTTAAATATCTTTCGGAAAAAGTTTGTAAAAGAGAAAATAAATACACAGAAAATCGAGTAGAATCTAATATATAAAAAGGAAAATTTGTCTGTATGTAATTCTATACAAATCTACAGTTTGGAAGGCAGAATTGTGAAATGTTACGTACATGTGTATTAAAACACGGCCGAGGCAACTAAAGTAATCCGGAATCGAAACAATTTACAGTTAATTTTTAATTAATTAAAAACCTCCAATTTAACAGCAATTTCCCATCAAATTTAAGCATTTCTCGTTATAGCAGTTGCCAACAATTAAAAATCCACAATAAAATTTTTACCAGAACATTTACTTTTCTAATTGCAAGATTTCCACATGAAAAATGAAAATTACGTCATAACTTTTCTATTGCGAGATTTCCACGTGAAAAATGAAAATGAAATAAATATTTTGGCGAATTTAAAAAAAGTTAATATTACGTCATATTGGAAATATAATGGACATCAGCAAGCAAATATATAACGTCATATGTGTTTGCAAAAACATATTGAAACATAAGAACACGATTATGGAAATATTAACATATTTTAACATTTTGAGGTTCTCTGAAATTATTTTCGGCCTTTTAAAATCTATTCCGTATATGTGTGTGTGCGTGTACATTAGAATTTCCACAAGGGTTTAGGTCTCTAGAGCTCATTTTTCGTGAAGAACTGAAATAAAAATGGCTTTATGGCTTTTTTTTTTAATTGTTTGTTTTATACTGTATGTTTAATTTTGAAATTGATTTTTTAAAACAAACATTCTTAAAATTCCGGCAACGCCGGTTACTACAGCTAGTTTAATATACATATATATTGTGCAGTTTTGTTAACTCAATTTATGACCTCTTCGTTACTGAATATTAATGTAATATTATTGAGTATTACTTAATTATTTCTTCTCTAACTTGACTTCAGAGCAAGAGTTTTAATCTATTTGCATTATTTTGAATCTTAGACATCGGAGCATATCATTCTTAGATCGGAATTGCAACTGCCGAGTATCATTAATAAAACGAAAAGAACTGAAGTCCACATATGTGGACCTAGGGAGTGAAGAGAATAAATCTTATGTGGATTTGTATAGTCACGAAACCGAACTGTTTCAAAGGAGAAATGAAAAAAAAATTAGGAAAATTTGGGGTATATGGCATTAGAATAAGCAGCTATAGTCTATAGCAGCTTTAGCGTACATTTTTCTGTTGAAGGTAGGGATTATTCTTTTGCCAGATAACAAAATTTAATACAGTGGGCTTAAACGTTGTAACTGGGTTACTTCCACAAATATAAAAAATCGGAGCTGAATATGAAAAAGAAAAGAGTTAGTAACACCAACTCGTGCAAATTTATTCCCTCCAAACAACGATAAAGAATTAAATCTGGCGATCACAGTAAACTAATTCAGGAGTAAACAATACAGTAAAGCACGGCTTATACGTTTCTAATTTATACGCCGTTTCATTGTGGTCCCGATTCATCCCTATTTATTTTATTGTTGTAATGTTTCGTTTATACGATGCATAACTTCCGTTATACGTCGTTTCTTTCATGCCCTAACCGATTTTCTCAGAATTTTTTCTCCCAGCATTGTTCTGATTTTCTTTTTTTGCTTGTAATATTTGGAGAAAGGTCAAAGACAAATAATATGTATGACTACTACAGGGGTTATTTTAAGTTCGTAGAACCTACGGATGGGTGGGACGAAAAGAATGGACACTGGGTGTTGGACTGCATTTTGCATGAAGTTTTTTTTTGTCTCACAGACAATATACTAGTGATAAAAATTTCCGGGAACTTAATTATATACAAAATGCTTTGCCTCAAAGTAAATCGGCACATCAGACAACGATTAAAGATGATTTTAATTAAAATCTGTTTGTACGTTCGATAATTTAAAAAAGTGTAATTCCAGGTGTGTAACCGATATAAGGTTTCATAATTCTCACTTTTATTTTTCAATTTCAGAAATGATTATTTTTTTTTTCAATTTTTTAAAACTTTTTTCAATATATAGTGCATTTAAAAAAAGTCCTTCCGGCCAGTGCCGGGAGGAAGAGGTAGCTTTCATATTCCTTATTTTAAAAAAGCCAACTTATGTTATTCAAACACACGAAGCTCAATTTAGTGGAAACCAAATATAGGATATTCAATACTAATTTTTATCAATTTAATGAATGAGAATTTCGCGAAATCAGTCAGCTTTATCCAAGCTGCTTTTATTTAAAGTAACTTATATTTGGCTGCCAAATTCGGCGATTTCATAAAGTCCCTGCCATTTTAAGACAACATGATGGATGAGGCTAACCAGTGAACTTGGTCGAGACCTTAGTAATTACTGTGCACATGCTCACTCACATCGGAATCGGTTGATATATACGAATGCTGTCGCAGGCAAGAAATCAGATTTTTCAAAATGTCACCCACATTAGAAATTGAAACTGCTATATCTGAGCCATTTTTTAAGATAAAGACAAACAAAAAATGCTCCTGAATCCTTATATCAAGGTCAAATACTTAAGAAAGAAATCTTTTTCAATTTCTAATTTTTTTGCACCTCACTTTAAATATATATATTTTTAATTTAATGGCCGCCATTTTGAAACAAGATGGCTGATGAAGCTGGCCAGCGGACTTGGTCGAGGTATTGCTTATACTATCCACATGCCTTCTTCCATCGAAATAGGCGAATACGTGTGTTATCGCGTGACAAATACAAGATCGTTTCAAAGTGTTAGCCATACTAGAAATTCAAAGTGCTATAATTCAACCATTTTTTAAGATATAAACAAAAGAACAAATTTTCAGAAACAAAAACTGCTCCAGAATCTTTGTATCAAGGCCAAACACATAAAAAAATCTTTTTCATTTTCCAATTTTTAGGTAGCTTTCTTTACAAAAAGCTACCTATTGCAGCCGTTCGGAGGAAAGCGATTTCAAAAAATTTTGGTATATTTTCATCGATCATGACCCCCAGACCCCGAAACCACCCTCCGTTCAAAATTGATATATATATATATATATATTCTATATTTGTGCTTTTTAAGTAATGGGATTTTAAGTATTATTTAACCTTCTATATACTTCCACATGTTTTTTTATTTCCTGTTTATTTTATGAATATCTTATATATAATTCATTAAAAAATAATTTTTAAATTATTTTTAATAATTATTTATATTAATTATTACTGAATTTATTTTGTTTTATAGCATATAGCTATATGCTATATATTATCAATGTTCTAGCATTATTTAAACTCTTAGTTTAGTTTAAATAAGTTAGCTAATAGAATATATTGTATGCTTTTAAATTTTATTAACAATAGTTTTAAATACATTGTGTGATTTATATTAGGTTTATAATTCTCTATATATAAGGATTTGTTTGGTTTTGCTGTTTAAACAGTTATTTACATTCAAAAGCTTGCAAATTTTTATCTTGCGATAGATGTTTAATATAATTAATAATAGATGGCAGCACCAAAATTGTCTCTTTCAGATTGCTCTAATTTTTAATTTTTCTAGCTCCATTTCAGTTATAATTTATACACCAGGGTGTATTTTTAGCTAAATTTTGACGATATTGTTAAACTGTTATCTATTAATTTAATAGTGCATTTTAAATAATGTAATTAATATCTATTTATTTTATATTAGATTAAATTTGTTTTACAAGGTATTTCAAATTTTATTTCAAAATGTATTAACTGCATCCTTTGGTATCATTTACTGTGATTTCTTAACTGTTTTATTCACCTTAATCTTTTTGATATACTGGTAGACATGTGCACATGGATTTTTGTAAAATACTGAAATATTAATCGGTATGGTGTTTATTATTTATATTTTATATCCTATAAATATTTAAATACGTTTTATTGATTCTTCCATTTCATATTATTTGTTTCTATTCTGCTTTCATTTTTAATCAATTCACTTGATTTTAGTGGTTGTTCGGGCACAGGGGAAAATTAATTTTAGCTTTAGCTTATTTTTCCCACAGAAAACAACCATTTTGCTTATATCATTGAATTCTGTGCCCTTGATAACGTAATTCAATGTATAAGCTTTTCAATTTTTGTCGGTGTCCACTTTTTTCTTTTTTCTTCCATAATAATTCTTATAATATATATATATTTTTTTTTAATACTTACAGCTTTAATTCATAATAATTGACGGTGGTAGGTTATGTTTAATTAATGGTAATATATATATATATATATATATATATATATATCTGACCTATGTCACACTGTAACTCTCGTATTTATGAACCGATTTGGATGTAATTCGGTGTGTACATAGTACATACCAATGTCTCGACCGAGTTCGTTGGCCAGGTTCATCCGCCATTTTGTTTTAAAATGGCGGCCATTTAAAATTTTTTTACAAATTTAAAATTTGAAATGTGGTACCAAAAAATTAAAAATGGAAAAATATTTTGTTCTTATGTATTTGACCTTTATACAAAGACTCCGTAGCAGTTTTTGTTTCGTCTATATCTTAAAAAATGGCTGAGTTATAGCATTTTGAATTTCTAGTGAAGTTGACATTTTGAAACGTCCTGAATTTTGTCACCCGATAAAAGGCGTATTTATGAACCGATTTGGATGTAACTTCGTTTATACATAGTACAAACCAATGTCTCGAACGAGTTCGTTGGACAGCTTCATCCGCCATCTTGTTTTAAAATGGCGGCCATTTAAAATTTTAAGAAAAATTTAAATTTGAAATGTGGTAGCAAAAAATTTAAAATTGAAAAAATGTTTTTTTCTTATGTGTTTGACCTTGATAAAAAGATTCGGGAGCAGTTTTTGTTTCGTCTATATCTTAAAAAATGGCTGAGTTATAGCATTTTGAATTTCTAGCGTGGCTGACATTTTGAAACGTCCTGATTTTTGCCACGTGATAACAGACGTATTTATGAACCGATTTGGATGTACCTTGGTGTGTACATAGTACATACAAATAACTTAACCGATTTCGTTGACCAGCTTCATTCGCCATCTTGTTTCAAAATGGTGGCCATTTAAAAAAATTAAAAAAAAATTAAATTTAAAATGAGATACCAAAAAATTGGAAAATGAAAAAGAATTTTTTGTATGTGTTTGACCTTAATACAAAGATTTCGGAACAGGTTTTGTTTCGTCTACATCTAAAAAAATGGCTGAGTTATAACATTTTGAATTTCTATTGTGGCGGCTGACATTTTAAAACGATCTGATTTTTGTCACGCGATAACAGGCGTATTTATGAACCAATTTGAATGTAACTTGGTCTGTACATAGTACATACCAATGTCTCGACCGAGTTCATTGGCCAGCTTCATTCGCCATCTTGTTTCAAAAGGGTTGCCATTTAAAAAAAAAAAAATGTAATTTAAAATTTGAAATGAGGTATTAAGAAATTGGAAAATGAAAAAGATTTTTTTTATGTGTTTGGCCTTGATACAAAGATTCTGGAGCAGTTTTTGTTTCTGAAAATTCGTTCTTTTGTTTATATCTTAAAAAGTGGTTGAATTATAGCACTTTGAATTTCTATCATGGCTAACACTTTGAAACGATCTTGTATTTGTCACGCGATACCACACGTATTCGCCTATTTCGATGGAAGAATGCTCGTGGATAGTATACATCAATATCTCGACCAAGTTCGCTGGCCAGCTTCATCAGCCATCTTGTTTCAAAATGGCGGCCATTAAATTAAAAAAAATTATATTTAAAGTGAGGTGCAAAAAAATTAGAAATTGAAAAAGGTTTCTTTCTTAAGTATTTGACCTTGATATAAGGATTCAGGAGCATTTTTTGTTTGTCTTTATCTTAAAAAATGGCTCAGATATAGCAGTTTCAATTTCTAAAGTGGGTGACATTTTGAAAAATCTGATTTTTTGCCTGCGACAGCACTCGTATATATCAACCGATTCCGATATGAGTGAGCACAGCAATTACTAAGGTCTCGACCAAGTTCACTGGTTAGCCTCATCTACCATGTTGTCTTAAAATGGCAGGCACTTTAAGAAATCGCCGAATTTGGCAGCCAAGTATAAGTGACTTTAAATAAAAGCAGCTTGGATAAAGCTGACTAATTTTGCGAAATTCTCATTCATAATGATTTAGTATTGACAAAAATTAGTATTGAATCTCCTACATTCGGTTTCCACTTAATGGAGCTTCGTGTGTTTGAATAATATAAGTTGGCTTTTTAAAAATAAGGAATATGAAAGCTACCTCTTCCTCCCGGCACTGGCCGGAAGGAGTTTTTAATACTTCATTTTAAATTTTAAATTACATTTTTTAACCCTCCGTCTACCAGACGGGTCCATTGGACCCGACAGGTACATACAAAATATTCATTCAAACCAGAAATTTCATTAAAATAAACTAAGTATATAAACCAGACAAAAATAAGGTAAATAAATAAGTTAAATAGTTTTAAATAAAAATTCTGGTGTAGAACGTTTTATTAAAACTTGAATAAAATTCCCGGTAGATCTAGGGTTAAAATGGGAACCATTTTGAAACAAGATGGCTAATGAAGCTGGCCAACGAACTCGGTCGAGACATTGGTATGTACTATGTACAGACCAAATTACATCCAAATCGGTTCATAAATACGCCTGTTATCACATGACAAAAATCAGGTCGTTTTTTAATGTCAGCGACAATAGAAATTCAAAATGCTATAACTCAGCCATTTTTTTAGATATAGACGAAACAAAACCTGTTCCGGAATCTTTGTATTAAGATCAAACACATACAAAAAAATCTTTTTCATTTTCCAATTTTTTGGTATCTCATTTTAAATTTTTAAAATTTTTTTAAATGGCCGCCATTAGGAAACAAGATGGCGGATGAAGCTGGCCAACGAACTGCATTTTCGCCGATCCCAACCGTTATAGCAAAAATGAGAAACAGCGCATGCGTGGGGACTTTGATTGAAATTCACTTACTAGAAAACAAATATTTACAAGGTTACCAGCTTGGCGCTTTTATCATATAGGGCGTGAAATTTTCATCCCATCAACATTTTTTTTCTTGATTAGCAAAACTTTCGGTAAATGTTGTAGCAAGCCAATGACTCATTATAAATAAAAATACCTCTAATATTAATTATATATTTTTACTCTTATTGTTTAGTTATTTTAAATCACCTGCAAAATATATTTTTAAATAATTAAATTTAATTTGGTGAAAGTCCATGTAAAGTTTTATTAATTTCAACAGAAGGAACCGCATATTATTTAATATAATTCATTTATTAAATACTCAACTTTATTTAATATTCTATTTTCATTTGTTTTGTAATTTCCTATGTCAATTACATTATTATTTTATTTTTATTGACAAACAACACTGCTTTAGAAATAGCTTCATGTGATTTTCTTAAAATATTTAATACTAACGCAATTAGGAAATTATTTATTACTCAACAAATAAAGAGTAAAATTTTGCAAATGAGCTTATCAATGAGTAATTTAAACGGATTACTAATAAAAATGTAGCTGCAAATATATATTATTCTTTCCACACTTAATAATAAGAAGAATGATTATCTATTTTTTTTTTTTTTTTTTTTTTTTTTTTACTTTATACATTTATTTTTTTAACATAAAGTTAAAAATATATTCCATTTCTGCTGCCAAAATAGCATATTTTTAAAGAAACATTATTAATTTATTTTAAGCAGTACATATAAATTTAAATGTAATAGTTTATGATTTTTACAAATTTAATAATGCGTTATTTTTTTTACAATTCTATTTTACTTTATGTAATTTAACTAAATATTAAATACATTTTTTATTGAATATTATTACTATGGCCTTCCTTTTTAAATACAACTTCTTGCAACTGTTTTTTTTTTTTTTTTTTTTAATTCAGTTATAAGCAATTAAATGCTATCTATTCAGATAATTATAAAATTCTTTTAATAACCAATTTCGTTTAAATCACTGGATATAGATGGCAGCACAATAATATTTTTTCACTTTTTGTGTGGAGGGGGGGGGGGGGGGAGGGGGTAATATTATTTGATCCAACATCAATATCATTTATACTTCTTTAGATTTTTTTTCAGTTAATGATTAACATGATATGATGTTTTTGTCACATTATAATTATGGTGTATAAAAATTAATAAAGAATTTATATGAAACTGTTTTTAGGGATACATTCAAATAAATAGTCTTATCTTATATTGGTTATCTTTCTCTTTTATTTCACTCCATATACAAATTGTACCTTAATATTATGTAACATCATACATTTATAAAAAATAAAAATTATTTTGCAAAGATATAAATTATTATTAAGAGTTTTTTTTTAGTTTAAAATAGAGTTCATTTTATTTATACTATTATCAAATTAAGTTATAATACACATTAATTAGATAATTAATTATTTATAATTAATAAGCAAAAACAATGTTTAGATATTCCAAATAGCTGATTAGATTTAATATTTTGTTTTCAAATTATTTATTGATAGTATATTATTATGTAATTTTCATGCAATTTATAAATAATTATAGCATCTTTGAATATGAAATAATAGAGTATTGAATATAGAACATTTGATAAAGATAAATTATTATATTTTGTAATTTATAATTATCAAATTATCGTTGTTATTATATTATAAAATTAAATATGCCACTGTAATTTATAGGTAATTGGTTTGATAATAACAAATTATTAAAAATGTAATGATACAATAATATTAATACTTAGATTATTATCAAAATATTATTATTATTATATTAGTAATGTAATACTATCCATATATTTCAATAAATGAAATTTTACATATCAATATTTCATTGAAAATTAATGATAATTTATGATATTTATTTATAAAATATCTTCTTTAGACAATAAAGAAGATAATATTTATTATGGATTACACCTGTTTTACTTATAATGAAAATATTTAATGTTGGTAATAAATAAATACTATAACATTATAAAAATATCAATAATGATCAAATATTTCAGTAAACCATTTAATGATTAAAATAAATATATATATATAGATTTAAAAACTAAACTAACAGCTTTTTTTTTTTTTTTTTTTTTTTTTTTTTACAAAATATTTTAAAATTAAGATTATAAAAATAATAATAGTTAATAAAAAAATTATAATTATATAATTAAGATAGTATTTTAATATTTTATAGTATGTATTATAAAATATCTCTCTATAACATATCTTGTAATATTATAAATTTATTTATCTAATATAGATAAGATTTATTATAAATAGTATCTCTTTTTTATTTGTATTGATACAACTATACTATTAATATCTGATAATATTTAATTACAATACATTAATAATGATAAAAAATAAATATTATAAAATCTAACATACTATCAGTAATGCTAAAATATTTCAATAAACTATTTAAGTATCTTTATGTGAATAAACCGGGAAACAGATTTAAAATATACTATAAATTAATATTGGAGTTTTAAGTAGCTAGATTCAGAAAAAAGTAAAATATCATAAGAAAATCTCAAGTCCTAAAAATTAAAACACCACTGTCAATCTAATAATAACAATATTTTTGTTGTTGCGATTGTTAATTACCAATTTAGATTATCTGTAAATTATATCTAGAAGTAGTTGCGATATTGAGAAAAATGTTAAATTATCAAACATAACAATTTATTATCTAATGTAGGTGATATTGTTATTTATTTATAAATCACATTAAAGTTAGAAGAAAAAGAGTCAAAACTGTTTATGAAAATATTTTTATCATTTTTGACAGGAATATACGTATATTGTTTAGGTAAATTCATTATAAATTTAAAATCAAATAAGTTTACGTAAGCTCTATACTGTATCACCGTTTCACAATAACAAGACATTGAAATATTTTCGAACGCCAAAAAGTAATCGCCTATTGACATAGCAACCTCGACAACCCTGTACAAGTTTTCTAGCAAGAGAATTTCAATCCAAGTCCCCACGCATGCGCAGTTCTAATTTTTGCTATAACGGTTGGGATCGGCGAAAATGCCAACGAACTCGGTCGAGATATTTGTATGTACTATGTACACATCAAGGTACATCCAAATCGGTTCATAAATACGTCTGTTATCACGTGACAAAATTCAGGACGTTTCAAAATGTCAGCCACGCTAGAAATTCAAAATGCTATAACTCAGCCATTTTTTAAGATATAGACAAAACAAAAACTGCTTCCGAATCTTTTTATCAAGGTCAAACACATAAGAAAAAATATTTTTTCAAATTTTAATTTTTTGGTACCAAATTTCAAATTTAAATTTTTCTTAAAATTTTAAATGGCCGCCATTTTGAAATAAGATGGCGGCTGAAGCTGGCCAACGAACTCGGTCCAGACATTGGTATGTACTATGTGTAAACGAAGTTACATCCAAATCGGTTCATAAATACGCCTTTTATCGCGTGACAAAATTCAGGACGTTTCAAAATGTCAGCCACGCTAGAAATTCAAAATGCTATAACTCAGCCATTTTTTAAGATATAGACGAAACAAAAACTGCTCCGGAGTCTTTGTATAAAGGTCAAATACATAAGAAAAAAATATTTTTCCATTTTTAATTTCTTGGTACCATATTTCAAATTTTATATTTCTTTAAAAATTTTAAATGGCCGCCATTTTGAAACAAAATGGCGGATGAAGCTGGCCAACGAACTCGGTCGAGACATTGGTATGTACTATGTACACACCGAATTACATCCAAATCGGTTCATAAATACGGGAGTTACAGTGTGACATAGGTCAGATATATATATATATATATATATCAGTGGCGTGGCGTGAAAATTTTCGGTGGTCATCGCAATTATTTAAGTTTGTGGTGAAAAATTATTAACTCTAAAATTCAATGGTTGAATGTTCAAAAAAGAAACTTTAAATCTTACCTTCACTTATACATGAACTCCAAATGTTCTGCTAAAACTGGATCGTAGAGTTTTAAAAGCTTATTAAGAGTTTTAAAATATTGCTTGGTCATCGCCGCATCCAGCGATGACCGGACGCCACGCCACTGATATATATATATATGTCAATTTTGAACGGAGGGTGGTTTCGGAGTCTGGGGGTCATGATCGATGAAAATATACCAAAATTTTTTCAAATCGCTTTCCTCCGAACGGCTGCAATAGGTAGCTTTTTGTAATGAAAGCTACCTAAAACCGAAACTGGTAGCAAATTAAGTTTGTATGATTACAGTGTTATATTTCTACAGCCAAATATTTTACACATTAGGCGACTACAATTTCAATTGTACTTCTTTCTCAGTTATACGTCGTGTTAGAACGGTCCCCTGAAAGACGTATAATCGGTGTTTTACTGTAATATAAATTAAATTCGAAATGGGGTTATCTGCATGCCAAAATCCTCTCTATATCTCCCAGTATAAGAATTCAACAAGCACCAAAGTGAGTAAACAGGCTGACTTAGTATATAATTAACATCGACAAGTTATTTTTGACCGAAGATTATTTTCTGTACCTCCCATACACATATATCCACTCACTTAATCCCTTATAGTGAAGGGTTTACGATCTTTCCAATATGTCCTTCGATCAATCATACTACTATTTTCTCGTAGGTGAAATGCGAGAGATCTGATTTTATTATTTAAAAAAAAAAATGAAGATTAATTATTCAGGTTTGACAAAGACGTTAATAAATATTTATTGAATATTATTTTCGGGAAAACACTCAGTGAAAGCATTCAGTGGTTATTATAATTAAGGATCGACCAAAGCAGGTTTTTAAGACAGAAACCGAATTTCGGTAATCTTCCTATTTTTGGCCGAAAACGAAAATATCCAATTTTTAAGAAATTAAAACGTACATAAAAATACATAATTATAAATTAATTATACATATTTATTAAATATGCATAATTATTAATTAATTATACGTGCGGCCCAAGTTGACTCTCTGTGCCTCTAACTAAAATATTTTATTTTCATATAAAATAAAATGTAATTAATTCATCAATGACACAGAATGATTCTCTAATAAATACGAATTTTATCTAATTAAAACACGTTTTATGCATACATACCTCGATTTACCTTTTATAAGGATTTTTGTAAATGATCATCTGTTATACTAGAACTTCCTCAAAGAGTATTCGAAACACTTCTGCGTTTTCAAATCCAAAATTTTCTATTACTGTTAAGTCTGCAGCTTTTAATGAGCACGTGAAAAGCGTCTTCAGCGTTTAGTCATGTATGCATTACTTCCTTTATAATTTGCACTCACGACTTGAGTCAATCATGACTGAAATTATAAACAGTGAAGTCCATAGCAATAAATAGTGTATCATTTGAGCCGATACAGCTCAAATCAATAAGTAAATGCTGAAAATTCCGGAAGGAGATTTTTCAAACATACATAGTTTCTGACCTGGCGAATTTTCGGCAGCATTTTCGCCGAAAAAAAAATTTCCGGCGAAACTCTGATTTTGGGCCGAAAACGAAAACGAAATCGAATTTTTGGTCGATCTCTAATTCTAATACAAATTTCACAAAACTAGCTTTATTCCGAGAAGTTACATAATTTTTAAACGAAAAATACTTTGCATCGATAAAAAAAATAATTTTTACAATTTGAGAAATGCATTTTCATTTTCAGCCCACAATGAGGTAATTTTACACTACCATTTACGATTTTTTTTTCTTTTTTTTTTTACCAATGACTCGCATTAGAGCAATAGTAAGTATAGAGATACGGAAAATAAGGGAATGCTTTTTTTTTCCTTTCAGGTATGAAATAAAATATTGTAAAGTGTAAAATTAAATAGCAATAATTCTCGCAATTTTTAAAAATATCCTCTAAGTATAATAAAATACAGTGTGACGATTCGAGTACGAACTCATTCAAGCAATGGATTACTTTCATTATTGATGAGAAAAGAGAAATAATGAAAAATATTCAGACACGTGACATATTGGTTGTGTATTTTTACTTTCTTCTATCTTTACAAGAAGAAAGTATTGGATTCGTGAAAAATTTCGACTTCCGGTTTTCAACGGATTTATACGTTTTAGAATGCCCAGAACACGATTTGATGGTTTTTAGAAAATGTCTGTCTGTGAGTCTGTCTGTCACTCCGTCACTCTGTCACTCTGTCTGTGAGTCTGTATGTGACAAAAATTTTGTGGGCGCTCTATCTCAAGAAATAATGCACGGAATTTCACAAAACTTCATATTTAGTTAGACCTTGATATAAACTGGACCTGATTAGTTTTTGGTGAAAATCGCCCAACAGGTGGCGCTGCTATGCGGCATTTTTCATGATTTCTGCAATAGCTATATCCCAAGAACTACTGCACGGATTTTGATAAAACTTCAGATTCAGTTAGTCCAAGATATAGTTTGGTGCTGATTACTTTTTTGTGAAAATCGCCCAACAGGTGGCGGTGGTATGCTACATTGTTCATGATTATCGCAATAGCTCTAACTCAAGAAAAAATGCACGAATTTTCATCAAACTTCAGATTCAGTTAGTCCCTGATATAAATTAGCGCTGTTTAATTTTTGGTGTAAATCGCCCAATAGGTGGCGCTGCTGTGCTCCATTTTTCACGATTTCCACAAGAGCTGTATCTCAAGAACTATTGCACGGATTTTCATCAAACTTCAGATTTAGTTAGTCCTTGACATGAATTGACGTATAAATTAATGCTGTTTAATTTTTCGTGTAAATCGCTCCACAGGTGGCGCTGCTATGCTGTATTTTTTGCGATTTCCGCAATAGCTTTTTCTCAAGAACTAATGCTTGGATTTTCAACAAACTTCAGATTCAGGTATACCTTAGTATAGTTTAGTGCTGTTTACTTTTAGTGTAAATCGCTCAACAGGTGGCGCTGCTATGCTACATTTTTTCAGAATTTCCGCTATAGCTCTATCTCAAGAACTAATGCACGAATTTTCATCCAACTTCAAATTCAGATATACTTTGATATGAATTGGTGCTAAATCGTTGTTATTTCTTGTACTATTTAAAGGATTTAATTGACGTGATTTATATAGAAGAAAGTTTTGTGATGACCACAACATACTAGTTTAATTTGCAGGTTAAATTTCAGTGAAAATATTTCTACACGTGTACTTTGTTTTTATAAGTGAATAAAAATTTGTATTTACTGTGACGTCACGATAATAGTGATTATTGGGTATATTTTATCTTTATACATTATAACTTTATTGATTCCATTTTTTTTTTCATTGCAGTTAAATAGAAAATATATTTTTATTTGAAATCATGATGGTTAAGCGTAAAAGTAAGTAAAGTACATGTAAAAAGTTTGCGCCGGGTGAAAATTACCCTATGCTTAGCTTGAAATGTATTTTTACATTGATAAACTAAACTAGTCGTTGGGGACCGCCGTAATACTTACCCATCATGGATATAGGTAAGCCCCCTTATAGGTTTTAAGATAAGCCATTATTGACATTTAATCTTAAAGCTTGGGGATAGTTTTTGGGTCGGCGGGGTAATCGAGTAGTACCGAATTGCGTAAAAGAAACATCCTTATAACTCAAAAAATTATAATCCTATTAACTAACAGTTTACTGCATCGGATTAAGCGTCTCATTTTCAATTAAAATATATCTTTGAATTGAAATTTGAAGGAAATACAGCTGCATGAAAAATCGAAGAGTGTGAAAAATAGAATTACAAATATCTCAGCAACTAATTATCCAATCGAGTTCATTCATGATGCAAAATTTATGGTTTTTTATTCTCTTTTATATTCACTCCTTCAAATAAACAATTTCGAAAATTTTTGTATACCTTTTATCAGAACGAATATTTTAAGTGTCCGAAAAAAATAGTTCCTGTTAATCGAGGTTACTGATATTCAATAGGCTTCTTCCCATTATTACTCCCTAAGTACACACCGAATTTCAAGTTTCTATCTCAATTTGTTTGGGAGATAGAGCGATTATAGACACACAGACATAGACGGACGGACAAATTTTTTTCCTAAAAATATGTTTTTCGGAATCTCCGGTGTCTGAAATGTGTAAATCCGTCAATTTATTTTTTATTTTTTTTAAAACGATTACAAGACTTACCCTATACTACGTATGATGGGTAAGTAAAAAAAAAATAAATAAATAAATAAATAAATAAATAAAATAAATAAAAATAAATAAATAAATAAAAGATTCTGCCAACCTAACGTAATTTTCACCGATTTTCAATTGTTATTTAAAATAAAATTAAAATTGGAGCCTTTATTAATTGCTTCATCATGATTGTATACCTTGATTACATGTTAGCAATTGCTTTTAAAACTAGTATGTTGTGGCCATCACAAAACTTTCTTCTATATAAATCACGCCAATTAAATCCTTTAAATAGTACAAGAAATAACAACGATTTAGCACCAATTCATATAAAGTATATCTGAATTTGAAGTTGGGTGAAAATTCGTGCTAGTGATGGGCGATTCTGGAAAATTCAGGAATCGATTAAAATCGACATCGTATAAAACTGAATCGATCACAATAAGAATCGATTCCCAAATTCTAGAATCGATACTTGAATCGATATTTCGATAGTCACAGATTCGCACAGATAAGCTCAAAAATATTAATTTCAAAACTTAGCGAATCAGCAGAGCCGTAGCGTCCACCTCCCATACCTCACATTTAGAGGGTAGACAAAGTCAGGGGCCCAGTCGTAAGCTATTACAGACCTTTGAGTCAAATAATAAAGTTTTTTACTTTTAAATTATTAGTTTTAAGATGTAATTTTACTAATATTGTAATTTAGATTTTATTTAAATTTATTTTTTAAGAAAGGTCTCGGTTAAATACAAGTTGGAAATTGCGCGTCAAATGTGGCAAATATGGTGCTCTCGTACTATAACAGTGCACTTCATAAGTGCATATCAATTTCATTCTGTTCGAAACTCTGTAGCATCCTTAAAATGCACTTGAAATAATTTTTTCCATTGGCCGTAATGTAACGGAAAACGTTTGACTGTCCCTGTAATTAAATCATTGTGATTTTCTTCCAGCCTGAATTAAAATTTAAATTTTCAGGGACATAATTCAAGTTGCCATAAGAACCGATTTAGTATTCTTACAATTTGAGTTTAATAATGTAACTAGCAAAGTTTATTAAAGTTCTTTTATTAAAAAAAAAAAAAAAAAAATCGTCGCTGCAAGACGTGAAAATTTAGTTTTCTCAGAAGAAATAAAAATCAATTAATTTTACTGTCTTAGAAGGATAGTGGACGCACATGTATATTGCTTGGAAATCTTTAACATTATAGCTAGTAACTAGCGGGTTCCGCCTAATATGAAATCTCGAAGCGAACGAACCGCGAACCGGGTTCCCGCTGCCTACAGCATCGTATAGGTGTACCCCCCCCCCACTTTCCCACCGGGTCGGAAAAACGCGCTCACCTTCCCCCCCCCCCCCCCCCCCACCACCACCAATTTTTGACATTCATCATTTAAAATTTTTTTATTATGTGTTATAAACTATCTTAAAATTTCAAACAAATCGCCCTGTTATATTTTCTAATTTTGTTCTGCCCCTCCCCTCTATCCCCCCCCCCGAAATGTGACGCGCCATTCTTTTTTATAATTTTTTATCATGTATTATAAACAATCTTAAAGCTTAAAACAGATCGCAATGTTAGATTTCCTAATTTTAACAAAATCGCGTTATGTTGGTTCCAGATTCCACCACCAGGGTGCGCACTCTATTCCTAACAAAACTGTGAACGAAACTCTGTTAAACAACCTATCAGTAGATATATTACTCAAGAGTGTGGCAATCTTGATCAAAAATTTAAGCTATTTGCCGAAATTACTATTCGGAAATAGTGGTAACTAAACTTTTGACTTTTTTATATTTAATAAGTAGCATTTATCTCAGGACTCCGTCAAAAAACCCCACCTAAAACGGTAAGGAACGCTAAGGTTTAAAAAAAATTCTAGCGGCCTTCCCCCCCCCCCCTCCTCCCGAAATTTTGCCCCCATTCTTTTTTAAACTTTTTCTTATGTGTTATAAACTATCTTTAAAGTTTCGAACAGATCGCCTTGTTAGATTTTCTACTTTAAAGGAAATCGCGGTCTGTTAGTTCTATATTCCACCACCAGGGAGCGCAGTCTATTCAAAACAAAAGTGTATCTAAACGAAACTCCTTTATACAACCTATCCGAAGATACATTAGTCTAGGGGGTGGTAGTCTTAAGCAAGAATTCAAGATATTTGTGAAATTACTATTCGAAAATAGTGGTATGAACACTTATAAAATTTTTGATATTGAAAAAGTAGTAATTATCTCAGCCCGCCGTCAAAGAACCGCACGCTAAACGGTAGAAAACGTTAATGCTGCTATAAAAAATCACGTGACTGCCTTTAAAAAAAAGCATTTAATAGAAATAAACCAATTAGTGAAATAATAATTAATATCTCAGCTTGTAATTAAGATAATATTTTTTCGAATTTCTGAAAGGAGAATTTTTTTTTTTTTGCATCGCCTGTCCAAGTTTCGAATTTTTACGCCCCTTACATTCTAAGATGTGGTCCCCTTTTAAAACAGTACAAAATTCTCGGGAATCACTTTGTTTAAATTGTTAAATATATTATTTGAAAAAAAAGGTTTTAAAGCATTTTAGCACGTATTTTCATACCTACACCCTTGAAAAAAATTAATAACATACAGGGGATCCTTTAGTTTCGGAAATCTCCGAAATTTTATAAAATTCAAAGTATCATAAATCAGTAAGTTTGGTTGTAAACGACTGAATTTTTTATAATACAACTTACACAAACACTTTGACAAACTTACGGGTGAAAATACGGCTTAATTAACGAGAACCTTGAGTCACGTGGCTTTAAACCAAGAATGATAAGTTTAAAATGGAAAAGAGACGAAATTTGTTATTACCATTCATAAATAGTGCTCACCAAGAGCTGCAGATATAATATCAGTGTTTAGTTGGTAAACAAATGACTCGGGAAGAATGTCAAAAAAGGTCCCATTGAAATTGGACCATAATTAAGAAAATTGGGATCGGGGGGGGGGGGATGTATAGGTGACGAACTGAAAAAGTACAGCTTAATAAATTAGTAACCCAAATAACTTGGCTCCTAAACTAAAAATATTACAATTTAACCTAGAAAGAAAAAGGCTCTTATGCGAAATTTGACAGCACTTCTGCCTTTAAAACAGTAAATCCGAAAGAATAAACATATATTCCTTTGAAATTACTGTCAAAAATATCAATACAAAAGTTGGAGCACGATTGACCCTTACCAAAAAGAAGGAAGGCTAGAGACAGAAAATGAAAGATCACATTAAAAGCTTTCCAACGATATGTTATACGATATGGTTTGGAAGAAACAAAAAATATCCCCCCCCCCCTAGGGAGCAGGTAAGCCCCAAACGGTCGGAGGGGCGACCTCAAAAGTATCTTTGGTCAAGGTTTCAAAATGTGGCTTTATAATAAAATAGAACAAGAATTGGACATTTTAAAAATTACATGCAAATTTTGAACGGCCCTGTAAATTAAGATTAGCGAGGAAAAGGGGAGAGGGGGGTGGAGAGATTAGAAGGGACGAACTTGAAAAATACAATATAATAAACTAGTAACCTGAATAACTAGGCTTCTAAACAAAAGTATAACGATTTAACCTAGTATTGAATTCAGGGGTAGCCCGAGAGTACATCCCTCCCGGGACATTGAAATGTCCCTCCCGTAAGTTTTGAGATTTTATGCTTTTTAATGGACAAATGTGCACCCCCCCCCCCCCCATTACGAACTCTGAAATACCCCCCCCCCCCAGCGGCGCAGCCAAAATTCGGTTCTAGGGGGGGTTTTGAGTTTTTTTATAAAGGTGTTCGCCGGTTATTTGAATCACCGGTTAATATAATCTGTCTTTTTAATGAATCAAATTATAATGCTTTTTACCCGCAGTTACATTGGTTGTGTTTTATTTAAACAGCATTAGAGTTATAAAACATAAAATGCACCAATGAAATAACTCCAAACTAGTTAGATTTATAAGAAGTGGATGAGGCAAACTTTAAGAGTTGTAAGTGTACAGTCCAGCAAATAATTTTTGCATAGAAAATAATAGAATTCCAATCCACTTGTTCAACCAAAAATACACAGGATTGCATTCCAAGACAATCTCGAATTCTTGTTTTTAACTTTAATAATAATGAAGCCATTTTAACAAAATTTTCAATATACTTACCGTGCTTTTGTCAAATGTAACAACATCACGAAAATTGGTGGAATTTATCATCATTTACGTACAATTAGTGCTCAGTTAGGTAATCATATTTTGGAATGTAGTTGATATTAAACATGGTATTTTATTGTTTTTTTTATTGTGCACTTCCAGTACTTTACATGACATCTAATTTGCCATTAAGTAACGTAAATCTGTTGAAAATTTCGTTAAAACATCTTTATTATTGTTAAAGTTCTCTAAAAATATCCGAGTTCAAACTGAAGTCGTACCTGTACTAATATTATAAAGAAGTAACCTTTTTTTGTAGGGGTTACTTTCGGAACTACTGAACGGATTTAAAAAGATAATCGGTCGTGTGCGAACTTAACTCGCATACAAAGAGTTTCATACAAAATATCAGAACTGTTCAAAGATAATATTTACTTGCGTACAAATAACAATACCACATGCCATAATTTAATTCTACTGGAATGAAAACCGATGAATATTTCTCCCTCTAAAACACAGACTTTGTACAAAGTTTAAACTTGGTACAGAACCAACCACGCTTCGGAAAGAGGTCGCAGAGATTCTCACGAAAAGTCACTTGTAAATCATATTTCATGTAATAGCGGACAATTTTAAAGGAATAAAAAAAGTATGCTTAATAACGTGAAACTTTTCTATTCATTTTTAAAAATAAAAGCATATTCAGACATAATTATTGAAATGATTTCTAATCGAAAAGTTTTTTTCCTTTATAAATGAATTATTTATTGAATTATAAGCAATTTTTGTCTCAAAATTACTGACAATTAATGTCTTGGAATTATTATATGAATTATCTATTTGCCTTCAATAACTGAATTCAATTGGAATAAAAGTGCTTATCACTGTTTCACCTTACCTAAAACAAAGATCTTATACAAAGTTTAAACTTGGCACTGTGCCAAGCACGCTTCGAAAGGAGGTCACAAAGTAGCAACACTGTTTTGATCCGTACCGTTGTTTTCTACATGGGTTTTTAATTAATATCTCGGTAAATTACCGACACATTTTTTTCGAAAATCATTACCGACAATCCTTGGAAGATTCTTCGTCGCTTAGGTACACCGAGTGCCCTCAACTCCCCCACTGACCGCCAGAAAAATAAGACGCACGAATGATTTTAAAATAATTCCCATTTTACTTTTTAAGCGTAGAGTGGAACCTTAATAATAATGGCAAAATGATGGTAACTATCTCCGTTTTAACATAAGCTATATTTTACATCGGCAAAACAACAAATAGAAACATGGAATTTGGCATGGTTGTTAATTTAGAGACTTAAATGCATGCCTTGAACAGTTTTTTAAAAATTCGAAATTTTAAAGGGTGCAAGAGCAAAAAAAAAAAAACTTTCTAAAATTGCGATTTGTGTGATACATTTTGTATAGAAGGTCAGAATCTGGCATGGGGATAACTTTTGGGATGTATAAATTCTCAAGAACGGTTCCTAAAAAAAAAAAAAAAAAAAAAAAAAAAAAATCAATTTAAAAAGGATGAAATGAGCGGAAAACGGTCTGAAAACGATCTAAGGAAACTTTTGCTCGGATCTTTTTGCACGGTTTTTTACTTACGTATCATCCCTACACAATGCTGGCAGCAATATATAGCCTTAATTATGATTGAATTGTTAGAGCTACTCTCTTAAAAAAATTCAGCGATTTTAACTCCGACTGAGTGTATTTTCACTCCTTTTCAGTATTGAAAATGCACTTATCCTATAGGAGTGAATTTCATCCATCTTGCGGAGTGGTTTTTTTTTTTCATTCCCTTTTGATAAGCTGTTTTCGCTCTTTTTTTTTGACTAAATTAATAGGCAAAACGAGTGACTGCACTCATTATTGACAAGTCATTTTTAAATCTCTTTTTTTGTCAAATTTAATGGGCAAAATAAATTATTTCCCTCTTATTTTCAGATTATTATTATTTTCTTTAACATATGTAACTCCCCAGTTTGCAAAATGTACTATTTTTAAAACTCCATTTTGTTTTATTTTAATCTAGATGCAGAAGAAATTTTGTTTTTCATTTCCGAAAGATAAATTAAATAATAATAATAATAAAAGATAGTTCGCACCATAACAGGACAAGATTTTCTACCTTGTCAATATACTGAAGTGCGCTACTTTTACTTTATCTTTCTTATTATGATTTTTTTCTTTTTAATATTTTCACATTGTATATATAATTTTAACATTATTAGTTTTAATCTGGAAATGTCGATTTCTTTAATTATTTCTGATATTATTATATCTTATTAATATATTTTGCTTATGGCACAGATAAATAATTATGGAATTTAGAATCCATGTGTTACATAACTGCAGACTTTTTTTTAGTTAAACTTCTGAATATGAACAGAGCGAAGTATAACACAAAAATAAAAATTCACAAAATCATAATTTAAAAAAAAAGGTTAACCTAGTTGTGTCATAAAATAAATTGATAATATTTTTTTACTAATCTATTATTTTCTGATACTTTTTTTAAATTATCTTTTACGTTTCGTACTATTTACATAATACTGTGGCAATTAAAAAAACAATAAATAAAGTGTAGATGTGTACAACTATCTAAATGAACACAATTTACTAAATACTTGTACTTACTGAAACATAAAAAAAAATAGAACATATATCATAAGTTAATAATAATTTAATAATTTTTATAATCATGGGTTGTGTTCCACAAATATTTCTGAGTGCCATGAGCAAAGTAGTATATTAATAATCAATAATATAAGCACAAAATGATATATGTTTAATAATGTAAAGATCTATTAGCGTAATTTTACACAATTTGAATACGAGAAAACTAAATATCTAAGTGCATTTTATTGATTATAAAAATTATGGAACAGATACATTAAAAAAAAAAAGAAAAAAAGTAATTTAAGAAGTTCATGTTTCCGGTTTAAAAGTAATAACATTAAATAACGCAAAAAATCATATATACAATGTGAAAATACAACAAGGAATGGCGAAGGAATTACAAGAAAGATGAAGTAAAACAACGTACTTTACCTTAGAAATTTCAGTATTAGTAAAATCCTAGAATCGCCGGTAGCCATCTTGGTTTTACCTGAGAAACAAAAACGAAATTTATCCAGTTCTTTGTAATGATTACCCCCCCCCCCCCTGCTTTCGTGGGCATAATCCATCTATCTTATTCTATGCCATTTCTAAATCAATCAAATTATAAGTAATATTGTTTTAATCATGTGGGTAACGCTAAGCTTTGACGTTTGGAACAAACAAGCAACTCCCTTTTCAAAACGGTTCTCGAGGATTTCAAACAATAGGGAAGCTTCTTAAACCGCTCTTTTAGAGATATTTTTCTGTTCCGATCTGAAATGAGTAGCCATGGGATGCTACTCTTAAAAGGATGATTTGGCAAACCAGTTTTTTGTGGAAAATGTCTCTTTTTGATAAAACAGATACTCAGAAAGAACAAGAACACGCGTAAAACTTTTCGTTCTTTTGTTGAGTTAATAATTCGTTCTTTTGAATTAAGAGTGTAGATACATTAAGTTTGGCATGGCTGTTACTCTAGAAACGTAAATGATCACCAAGAACAGTTTTCCAAAAATTCGAAATCAAAAGGATGCAAGAGCAAAAAAACGTTCTAAAACTGCGGTTTGTGCGATATATACTATATGGCCAAAGGTGACCGGTCACTTGCGATTTTAGACGTTTTGTTAAATATCTAGAAAAATGCATGAGGAATTAACCTGTAACTGCAGGTGTACAGTATAGTATAGGTCATATATTTCCGCGAAGATTTTTTTCCTGAAACACCATAGGGACCGTCAACAAATTGAAAAGGAACTAATATCTTTTGGATAACCCTGTAAAAACTAATGTAGCAAAAACCTTCAAACTCGAGATTATTAATAAATGGCTTATTGTAATATATTGTGTTCATTTTTATGAGGATGGCATGTATACTCGTAGAGAAATTTAGGTTTTTATAAAAACAACCATATTTCGCCAAGGTTTTTGCTTATAATTTGCAGAGTTCTTAATATAAAAAATCAGAAAATATGACAAACAACATTGTACATAATACTCTGCAATTAGAACTGAAAAATAATAAAAATTGGATGAAAAATGAGGAGGTTTATAAAAAAATGTTTCACCGCGCATGCGTGAATGCAATCAAAATATAATGTGTTTAATGTATTAGCTAATTATATAGAGCAAGTTTTGTGAAAGTCTCAAAATCATAGAATGAAAATTCTGAAAATTATCGTCGATAGAATAAGCTCGAAATCTGCTGTTCCCCAAAAGAAGCAAAAAGATGAGGGGATGTATCAAATATCTGTTGATTAGTGCCAAGATAGCGTATACAATATTGCACGTACTACTATATTTGGATACAACCCCTCATCTTTTTGCTTCCTTTTGCGAACAAAGGTTTTCGAGCTTATTCTATTGACGATAATTTTCAGAATTTTCAAGCTATGATTTTGAGACTTTCACAAAACTTACTCTATATAATTAGCTAATACATTATGCACATTATATTTTGATTGCATTCGCGCATGCGCAGTGAAACATTTTTTAGTAAACCTACTGAGTTTTCATTAAATTTTTATCATTTAATTCTGATTGCAGGGTATTATGTACAATGTTGTTTGTCATATTTTCTGAAAAGAACTTTTTTTATAATAAGAACTCTGCACATTATAAGCAAAAAACTTGGTGAAATTTGGGACTGTTTTTATAAAAACCTTAACTTCTCTACGAGTATTCATGCTATCCTCATACAAATAAACACAGTATATTACAATAAGCCACTTATTAATAATCTCGAGTTTGAACGCGTTTGCTACATTAGTTTTTACAGGGTTATCCAAAAGATATTCGTTCTTTTCCCATTTGTTGACGGTCCCCTATGGGGTTTTGGGAAAAAAATTTTCGCGGAAATATATGACCTATACTATACTATTTACGCACCTGCAGTTTCAGGTTAATTCCTCATGTATTTTCTAGATATTTAACAAAACGTCTAAACTTGCAAGTGACCGGTCACCTTCGGCCATATAGTGTAGTTGGTATAAAAGCTTGGTTTTTGATATGGTGGTTACTTTTAAGGTATAATGAGAATGAGAATAATAAAAAATAATGAGAATGTTCCATAATGTATTCAAGTAACCGTTTTCTATAATAGCGAGTGACTATAAAGCTAAAACTGCAGATTTTTAACAGTGTGCTTATTAATTTAAATTAATGCATGATTAGCATAAAATTGTGTATATTTGTGTATATTATATTTTATGCAGTCTAAGAAAATGTTTTACATTTAACCCCTCTCTTTTCAAAATCCATACTCACAGACATATTATCTATAACTCAATGAAATTACAATAAATGCTTCTTTCCTACGTGACACGGGTGGCAATGCTTCTCCGAGAGCAAGCACCATAACTCGTTGCTACATTACTAACTAATGGAATACATTCTTCAAATTTGTGTACAGATCTCCTAAGGAACAAATGGTTCGAAAGACACACTGATTGCGATAATTTGTTCAATCACAGTCAAAAACAGCTTTTTACAACTTTATAGTTACTACTTTTTTAATTCTTAATTTACAAAGATTTTTACTTGGATACGTAAAAAGCCTTGGTCTTAGATATAATTGGGAGCAAAAAGTGTAAAAAAGGAGCGTTTAAAACAGAGAGATCTGCAAAGTGTATGTTTCATGTTTTTTCTGAAATTCGATGGTCTATTATTGTTTCGAACATGGAACAAAGACAGAAGTGCAATTAAGAAATGGCCCATTGTATAATACTTAAACTCAAAGCGTCTGTGTGGCAGGAAATGACCCTTCTTTTAGCATAAGACGTCTCGAAAAGGTGACTTAGTCCAAATAACCAATTTTCACAAAACCAATGCATGTAATATGCGCTTTCACAGTTTTAAGTAGAATTTTCGCCGTTTAATTGAATCACTTTGTTGAATAGAGTTTGATTTCTCAAAGCAGCGATTTCGAAAAACTCCAAAACGTTTAAATATTAATTTTGGTTTTGATTCATATAAGAGGTAATTATAGTAATTTTTCTTAGCTCTGGGGGGTGTTTTAACCCCCAAACCCCTCCCGTGGCTGCGCCACTGCCCCCCCCCCCCCAATCCCGACCGGAGTAGCATAAATCCCTCCCTGAGAAAAATACCTGCATTCAACACTGATTTAACCTAGAAAGTAAAAAAAAAGGCTCTTATACAAAATTTTACAGCAATTCTGGCACTAAAACAGCAAAATTGGAAGAATTGATTCAACCCGAATCGTGGATCGACCGCGATGCGATTTGAATCAAAGCATAACGATTCGACATTGCATCTAAAGAATTGAAAGTAAATCAAAATATAACGATTCGACATTGCATCTAAAGAATTAAAGTAAATCAAAAAAGTAACGATTCTGAAGATCGCATCTGAAGATCGACATCGGCATCGAATCTGAACTGAATCGATTCACCGTTTCTGATCCAAGGGCAGAATCGATGCGTTCATCTTTTCTTGCTTTCATTTGTCTTTAGAAAAATAAAGTGTTGTTTTCGTGAAAATTTTCGACTTCCGGTTTCTAAGGATTTATAGTGTTAGAACTTCTTGTCTGGAATACGATTTGACTATTTTTATAAATTTTTTGTCTGTCAGTCTGTCTATTTGTTTGTCTCTGACAAAAAAATTGTGAGCGGTCTATTTCAAGAACTAATGCATGGAATCTGTTGAAACTTTAGATTCAGTTAGACCTTCATATAAATTGGTGCTGATTACTTTTTGGTGAAAATCGCTCAACATGTGGCGCTGCTATGCTGCATTTTTCATGATTTCCGCAAGATTGCTATCGCAAGAACTAATGCACGAATATTCACCAAACTTCAGATTCAGTTTGACGTTGACATAAGTTGTTGAGGATTAGGTTTTGATGTAAATCTACCGGCAGGTGGCGCTGCTATGCTGCATTTTTCCCGAGTTTCGCAATAGCTCTATTTCAAGAACTAATACACGGATTTTCATAAAACCACATTCAGTTAGACGTTGGCATAAATTGCTGCTTATTAGGTTTCGGTATAAATCGCCCAACAGGGGGCGTTGCTATGCTGATTTTATCAGCAGAGTTGAATTCAGACATTTTTCTCCGGGAGGGACAGTTCAGAGGGGGAGGGGATTGGACTTTTGTACATTTTAATGTACAAAAAGCATAAAATCTCAAACTTTCTGGGGGGCATTTGAATGTTCCGGGGGGGGGGGGGATGCTACCCTCCCGGGCCATCCCCTGAATTCAACACGTTTTTCAGGATTTAAATAATTTTAGGGATAATATCTCAAGAACTAATGAACGAAATTTCATCAATTTTTAATGTACAGAAACGTATTGAACTCAGGGGGTGTCCCGGGGGGGGTGACATTCTCCTCCCCCCGAAACACTCATATGCCCCCCAGAAAGTTTGAGATTTTATGCTTTGTTGCGGGGGGAGGAATGTCATCCCCCCGGGCCACCCCCTGAATTCAACACGTTTTTCAGGATTTAAACAATTTTAGGGATAATATCTCAAAAACTAATGAACGAAATTTCATCAAACTTAATATTCTGTTAGACAATGCCATAAGTTATCCATCATTAGGTTTTTGTGTAAATGATATAACAAATTGTGCTGCCATGCTGCTTTTATCAACAGTGTTGAATTCAGACATTTTTCTCCGGCGGGGGGAGGGGGATTTCTATGGTTCTGGCGAGGAACATTCTAGAGTTACGAGGGGGGAAGGATTGGACTTTCGTCCATTAAGCATAAAATCTCAAATCTCCCTAGGGGACATTTCAATGTTCCGGGGGGGGGGGTGTCCACCCGTACCAGCCCCTGAATTCAACACTGTTTTTCAGGGTTTACACAATGTTTGCGATAACATCTCAAGAAGTAATGAACGGAATTTCATCAAACTGTAATATTCTGTTAGTCATTGACGTAAATTGTTTTTTCTGAGTCTTTCGTGTTAATCATGTAATAGGCTGCGTTGCTATACTGCTTTTTTCATGATATTCATGATAGCCATACCTCAAAACTAATGCACGGAATTTAATCAAACTTCATATTCTGTTACACTGTCGTATAAATACAGGGTTAGCGAAATTAAACTTCCGCTATTCAAAGGCCCCTGTAGGCCGTTCTACTACTTCGAAGAGGAAAATATTTTGACAACAGACACTTCGGAGGATGCGCTCGAGATTTCCGAAATAAAAAAAATAGTTTAAAAACTCGCCACCAGAGGGCGCAGCAGGGCAGCACATTGCAGCAACACATGCAAATTCCACGCACGATAAAAGGAAGAAGTTCGTGCCCCAATCATATGAGCATTTCAAAATGCCGACGTTGCCAATGCTAGTCAAACTGTATTACCGCAACGGTGAGAATGCAGATGCAGTTGTGAGAGAGTTCCGCCGTCTCAAGAAACAACGACGTGGACCGATATCGGAGCGTGCTCTTAATGACATGATGATGAAATTCGAGCAAACAGGACAGTTAGGCGATCTGCCGGGAAGTGGAAGTAAAAGTGTGCAACCGCCGTCGTAGAGGATATTGCTACAGCGGTCATGGAAGCAGGCACTCATTCGCCTCATGGAAATGTCAATGTACCGACGATTTCACGTACCCTTGATATACCCTACTACAGTGTAATACAATTCTTAGAATTCTGATCTTCTGCCCGTATAACATTCAAGCGTTTCAGAAATTGGAACGACAAGATCTGGACACTCGCAAAACATTCACGCTACAAATTTCTCGCGAGAATGGCGGTTGATGATTTCTGGCCATGGAAATTCTGTGCCCACTTATTGTCCTTATTGTGTTCCTTTTGTGTAAGACCACTGGTCCTTCAGTGTTTCGGGATCTCAGTTTGTCCTCTCTTCACACGCTAACTCGTAGCGCCATCTAGTGGCGATTTTTTAAACTAATATTTTTTATTTCGGAAATCTCGAGCGCATCCACCGAAGTGTCTATTGTCCAAATATTTTTCTCATCGGACTAGTAGAACGGCCTCTAGGGCCCTTTGAGTAGCGGAAGTTTAATTTCGCTAACCCTGTAGATCCTTATTAGGCTTGGGTGTATACTACGCAGCAGGTGTCGCTTTTATGCCCTTTGAACTGGGATTTTCCGTTGCGGACATCTAAGAGGGTGTGGGCCGAAATTCAATGATTTGTTAGGAAAATGGGATTCTTATATATATTTTTTAAATACACATATTTCAACGAACCTATACTTTTGGATCCTCATGATGGGTATAGGTTATTTAAATTTGACACTGTGATAGCGAATTTTGAAGTTTTAACATTTATGAGACAGAAGAAAGTTTTGGGATTGGACATGCAACTACTTGACCTTAAATTTTTGAAGGAAAATGAAAATTGTTGGGTTTAAAGGCGAGCGAACATTTTTTATGCGCATTATACCTGCGCACTGCCAGTCTTTTCTCCCGCCACACTCAGTCTGCGTGCGAACAATAGAAGAGTGTAGACGTAAAAATTATTCTGTGTGAACTTATTATGAAAAAGTAATCTGTGTGAGAAATTTATCTTTAAATTAATTGTTATGTGTTTGTGCAGTGTTTTCGTTTAATAAACTGTTTGTTCTGTCAATATCCACGGACTTCGGGAAAATTAATATTAGTGAAAGAACAACAAAATGGTAGCAGTTCGCGGTTGATATTCTAAATCGAAATTAGTTTTGTTAAAAGAAACCATGGACAAGTTAAACGTCCCCGAATTAAACGGAACTAATTATTTTATATGGAGCCTAAAAATTAAAGCTGCTTTAAGCCTTAAAAGGTTGGATACTTTCATATCAGAAGTAAAAGCAGAAGGACTGAGTGAAAAGGATTCCACCGAATGGGACCAAAAAAATAGCGATGCCGTCGCATATATAAAGCTGTCATTGTCTGATGAACAGGCGCTACAGTTTGCAGCAGAAGAAAATGCGAAATTATTATGGGAAAAAATAAGATCGACTTTTACCGGTCAAGCAGAAGATAGAAGAATAGATGCCGGCAATGAGTTAAAGAATCTAGAAATAAAATCAAATGAATCTGCAAATGACTACATAGCCAGAGCTCGAGGCATCTCAACAAAATGTCAAACACTTGGATTGGCTATAACAGATAGAGAACTTGTATTCTACACGGTACGAGGTCTGAAAGGAAAGTTCTCGAAAGTAAGAGACATTTTAAAAACTCAACGTGAGAAAAGTATGGATGAAGTACTAGAAATTCTACGGGAAGAAGAACTGACGAATACCGCTCGTTCTGAAGGGACCACCGCTGAAGTATTCTACTCCAGGAAAAACAAAAGTCCGAGACTTTGTTACATTTGCAGACGTCCAAATCACATAGCCAAGGATTGTTTTTACAGGAATAATATTTCAAGAAATGACAGATCCAATGGAAATCGACAAAGAAGAAAAACGCACCACGATGTAAATTATCCAGTTAAGGACAGAAACAATTCGGTACTTACTATTTCATCGGAACAATGTGAACTATGTGATAATATATGGCTATTAGACAGCGGGGCTAGCTCGCATATGTGTAAAGATAAAATATGGTTCAGGAATCTAATTCCTGAAGAAAAGGATATCTATCAAGCAGGTAAAAATTCCAAAATAATTTCGAAGGGTACAGGTACGGTATCATGTGATACGTAAGTAAAAATGATTCTATACATTTAACAATAAACAATGTTAGTTTTGTACCAGATTTGAGATATAATTTATTATCTGTTACTGCTTTAATGGATAAGGGTTGTAGAATTATTTCTGAAAATAACTGTGTGCTAATTTTTGACAAATATAATAAATTTCTAACTAAAGCATTTAAAAATGATAATCGATTAGAGATTAAACTTCAACCTGCCTATAATTCTGAGTGTAATTTTACTGATAAGAGTGCTAGTAATTATGAACTGTGGCATAACAGATTGTGTCATTTAAATTCAAAATATATGTTAAAAATGAAAGAGTATATTGATCTTAAAGATGTAAATGTGTCTGATTTTAAGTGTGATACATGTGACATAAGTAAAATAACAAGGAAAAGTCATCCGAATATTGATATTGACCAAAGTTCTGATATTATGCAGTTGTTTCATTTGGATTTATGTGGCCCGATACAGCCTGAATCACTTGGTGGGGCAAAATATTTTATGATATTAGTGGATGATTTTTCTGGAATGTATTTTACTTATTTCCTCAAAAGTAAAAATGAAGCATTTGATGTATTTTATAAATTTAAAGCTAAATATGAAAATCTTATGGGTAAAAGAATTAAAAAAGTGAGAAGTGATAATGGACTCGAATTCGTAAATACGGAATTTGACAATTATCTTGCTAATGCAGGTATTTTTCACGAAAAAACTGTCCCATATAACAGCGAAAGCAATGGAAAGGCTGAAAGGGCGAATAGAGTTCTATTAGAAAGGGCTAGGTCTTTGTTATATGAAAGCGAACTTCCCACCAAATTCTGGGCAGAAGCTATCAATTGCAGTACACAGGTATCTAATATAACACCCCGTAAAGGAAAAGAAAAACTCCCCTTAGAAATTTGGACAGGTAAAAAGCCCAATTTAAATTATGTAAGAAAATTTGGTTGTTTAGCTTATTTTCATATTCCTAAAACAATGAGAAATAAATTCGATGTACCAGGAAGAAGTGGAATTATGTTAGGATATGCTAGAGATAGGAGGGGATATCGTATTTATGATGTAAAAAATAAGAAAGTGATTGAGGAACGTTCTGTTAAGTTCAATGAAACTATAAAAGGAAGTAAATATTTTGGATTAAGTAAATGTTCAGAGTGTTGGGATATTGAACCGCTAATAAATAAAAATTTTCCGGAAGAGAATGAAATTCGTGAAAATCAAAAGAATAAATCTCTCAATTTAGAAATTTCTGACACAAGCGAAATAAAAAACGGTTGCGCAACCCCATTAACAAAACTTAATTTGTCTCCAGCTAGACATGAAGGCGCGGAGAAAAGGAATCAAAACAACAAAATAAAAGACCGAAGTGAAAATATGACTGAAGTTCGAAGGTCAGAAAGATTGAAAAGTAAATATTCGTCAGCTAATTTAACTGATAATGTCCCGAGCAATTATTTAGAGGCAATAAATAGTGTGAATTCACATGATTGGGAAATAGCTATGAAAAATGAATTGGATTCTTTAATTAAGCATAATGTTTGGGAAATCGTTGATATGCCAGAAAAAACGAAATTGATTAAAAGTAAATGGGTCTATGCTTTAAAAGAGAGCGACAGTAAGGAAATAAAATATAAAGCCAGATTAGTGGCAGCTGGATTTAATCAAATTAAAAACAAAGATTATACTGAATCGTATTCACCTGTTGTAAATATTGAGTCATTTAGATTACTAATTGCGCTTGCAGCTAAATTAAATTTGATTGTTAAGTTTTTTGATGTAAAAACAGCATATTTATACAGTGATTTGGAAGAAACTTTATATATGTCACCACCACCTGGATATGAAAAACTGATAGGGGTTAATAAAGTTTGTAAACTGAAAAAGAGTATTTATGGATTACCCCAATCGGGTAGAAATTGGTATTTAAAAATAAAAGAGGAACTTGGTAATATTGGATTAAATCAATTAGCTTCTGATAACTGTGTATTCATTAAAGTTGAAAATGATAACATTTTTATATTATGTATGTATGTAGACGATTTAGCTATATTTTGTAATAACCAAATAATGTATGAAAATATTGTTTCTAAAATTAAAAATGTTTTCGAATTGTACGAAAATAAGATTTCTAAATTTTTAGGTATAGAAATTGAAAAACATGAAAAAGGTATAAGTTTGTCACAAGTGGAATATATTGAGTCATTGTTGGTAAAACATAATTTAGAAAATTGTAAATCTGTGAAAACACCTATTGTTAAAGGTGAAGATAAAAGTTTTCCTCCAACAAATGAATTGTTTGACATAACTATGTATCAGGAAATTATTGGTGAGCTTTTATATTTAGCCAATAGAACACGCCCTGATATATCATTTGTCACAACTTATTTGTCTCAATTTAATCACAAACCAGAGAAAAGACATTACATTTTGGCTAAAAGAGTATTAAGGTATTTAAAAGGTACAAAAGACAAAAAATTATTTTACAGCAACGAATTTGGGTATTTAAATAGTAGTTCAGATGCTAGTTGGGGAAATGGAGAAAATGGAAGGTCTTTTTCAGGAGGAGTTGTATTGTTAGGAAAGTCATTAGTATCTTGGAAATGTCGTAAACAAAAAAGTGTTAGTCTTTCTACATGTGAAGCAGAATTATTTTCTATTTCAGAAATGTGTAAGGATATAATATGGACTGTAAACTTATTGTCTGAGTTAAATTGTAACCAATTTATAAAAGATGCCATAATTTTAAGCACTGATAGCCAAGCAGCAATACAGTGGATTAAATGTACAAAATCCTCAAATAAATCTAGGCACATGAATTTAAGATTTCATTTTGTCAGGGATTTATTGTCAGAAGGTATTATTTCATTGGAATATGTTCAAGGTGAACATATTATTTCTGATTTCCTTACTAAAGGTGTAAATGAGGATAAGTTGTTATATTCTATGGAAAGTATTTCACTATTATGATATGTGTAATTATTGTATGTAATTTGTGTGTAATTTTTGTATGTATGTGTATATGTGTTTTTTGGAATTGTTTAAAGAGAGAAAAAAATGTATCTCTCGCAGGAGGGGTGTGTTGGGTTTAAAGGCGAGCGAACATTTTTTATGCGCATTATACCTGCGCACTGCCAGTCTTTTCTCCCGCCACACTCAGTCTGCGTGCGAACAATAGAAGAGTGTAGACGTAAAAATTATTCTGTGTGAACTTATTATGAAAAAGTAATCTGTGTGAGAAATTTATCTTTAAATTAATTGTTATGTGTTTGTGCAGTGTTTTCGTTTAATAAACTGTTTGTTCTGTCAATATCCACGGACTTCGTGAAAATTAATATTAGTGAAAGAACAACAAAAATGATATGACCTTTAGAGACATCGATTAAAAAATTTATAGTATCGATTATATCGAGTTGGCCATAGTATCGATTAAATCGATTAAAAAAATCGAAATCGCCCATCACTAATTCGTGCATTAGTTCTTGAGATAGAGCTATAGCGGAAATTTTGAAAAAGTGTAGCATAGCAGCGCCACCTGTTGGGCGATTTACACCAAAAGTAAACAGCACTAAACGATATCAAGGTACACCTGAATCTGAAGTTTGTTGAAAATCCAAGCATTAGTTCTTGAGATAAAGCTATTGCAGAAATCGCAAAAAATACAGCATAGTAGCGCCACCTGCTGAGCGATTTATACCAAAAATTAAACAGCACTAACTTATACGTCAATTCATGTCAAGGACCAACTAAATCTGAAGTTTGATGAAAATCCGTGCAATAGTTCTTGAGATACAGCGCTTGTGGAAATCGTGAAAAATGCAGCACAGCAGCGCCACCTGTTGGGCGATTTACACCAAAAATTAAACAGCACTAATTTATATCAGGGACTAACTGAATCTGAAATTTGATGAAAATTCGTGCATTTTTTCTTGAGTTAGAGCTATTGCGATAATCATGAACAATGCAGCATACCAGCGCCACCTGTTGGGCGATTTTCACAAAAAAGTAATCAGCACCAAACTACATTTTGGACTAACTGAATCTGAAGTTTTATGAAAATCCGTGCAGTAGTTCTTGAGATACAGCTATTGCAGAAATCGTGAAAAATGCCGCATAGCAGCGCCACCTGTTGGGCGATTTTCACCAAAAACTAATCAAGTCCAGTTTATATCAAGGTCTAACTAAATATGAAATTTTGTGAAATTCCGTGCATTAGTTCTTGAGATAGAGCGCCCACAAAATTTTTGTCACATACAGACTCACAGACAGAGTGACAGAGTGACAGACAGACTCACAGACAGACATTTTCTAAAAACCATCAAATCGTGTTCTGGGCATTCTAAAACGTATAAATCCGTCGAAAACCGGAAGTCGAAATTTTTCACGAATCCAATACTTTCTTCTTGTAAAGATAGAAGAAAGTAAAAAATAAACGATCAAGTGCGAATATTACTCGCGCTCAGAGGGTTCTGTACAATAAATATATGATTTATTAACTGTATTATTAAAAAAAAAAAAAATCGCTGGTCAACGAATAATAAGACTTTGTAAAAAACTATACAACGTAGGGTTGGGCATAGCTGTATATACTTGAAAAGTATGAATAGGTATACCATAAAAGTTGAAAGACTTATGAAGCCTAAATAATATCAAATATTGCTATTCTGTATAATTCTTTTTTTACTTTCTTCTATCTTTACAAGAAGAAAGTATTGGATTTATGAAAATTTTCGAATTCCGGTTTTCGACGGATTTACACGTTTTAGGGGTCAGATATTCCAAAAAACATGTTTTTACAAAATGTCTGTCTGTGAGTCCGTCTGTCTGTGTGTATGTGACACAAATTTTGTGGGCGCTCTATCTCAAGAACTAATGCACGGAATTCAATAAAAATTTATATTCAGTTAGTCCCTAATACAAATTGATGCTGATTAGTTTTTGGTGTAAATCGCTCAACAGGTGGTTCTGCTATGCTGCATTTTTCACGATTTTTCGCAATAGCTCTATCTCAAGAACTAATGCACGAATTTTGATCAAACTTCAGATTTAGTTAATCCTTGATATGAATTGATGCTGATTACGTTTTGGTGCAAATCGCCCAACAGGTGGCGCTGTTATGATGAATTTTGTAGGATTTACACTATTTCCCTAATAGATTTTGAGAATCTTAAGAACTAACGCACGGATTATCATCAAACTTCAGATTCAGTTAGTCCTTGATATGACTTGCTACTGATTATGTGTTGGTGTAAATCGTCCAACAGGTGGCGCTTCTGTGCTGCCTTTTTCACGATTGCCTCAATAGTTCTATCTATAGAACTAATAGACGAATTTTCATCTAACTTCAGATTTAGTTATATATTGACACAAGTTGTTGTTAATTAGGTTTTGGTGTTAATCACCCAATAGGTGGCGCTGCTATGCAGGAATTTTCACGATTTTCGCAGTAGCTCTATCTCAAAAACTAATGCACGGATTTTCTCCAAACTTCAGATTCAGTCAGACGTTGACATAAATTGTTGCTGATTAGGATTTGGTATAAATCACCCAATAGATGGCGCTGCTAGGCAGCATTTTGCTGGATTTAGTCGATTTCAGCGATAGTCATATCTCAAGAACTAATGCACTGAATTTCATATCTTTAGAATCCTCATGAGATGCATAGATTTCCATTTAATTTTGGCAGTGTGATAGCGAATTTTGAAGTATTAACATGGATGAGATAGAAGAAAGTTTTGGGATTGGTACATCCGACTAGTTTAATCTTATGCTGATCTGTTTATGGTAAACTTAATTCGGTACTGACAATAAAAGTAGTTCATATTTAAACCCTTGTGCTCTGGCGCTGTTTGCTACTTTTTGTGTTTAATTTGTGCATTTTTAGACGTTGGTTTTCTGCCTTTTAATATTCTTGCACAAAGGCTTTATTTGCTATTTTTTATATAACTGGTACTATCTTCTTTACTGAATAACAATAATAATAATATATATATATATATATATATAAACTCCATAAAGGTTTCTGTAATGTAATCTTCTTTTTTTTTTAAGTAGAAAGATATTTTTGAACAATCTTAAAAGTAAAAATTGAAATAATCGACCCAAGTAATAGGTCAATATTGAATTGTTTGAAGAGTATTTTCTGAAAAAAAGCCATTAAGAAAAGACATCGCAAATTTGTCCGAAGAACATGACCATACTTTTTGAAAATTGCTTCTCTTTATAGAATTCATTTTATTTGTATCTTTATTTTCATGATGACTTGAATAAATTGAGTTTTAAAAGAAAACTGTCTTGCACAATGCAAGCTTTGAAACGAGAAAAACTATTTCTGTCCAAAATTTTATCGTGATGTCTTTTTCGATTTCGCTTTGTTTTCCTTTAAATTTAAAGTTATCAGCTGAGATAAAGTTACTAAAAATATCTGCTATAGGTTAAGGGAGCGTGTTGTTACTTATTTTAACATATTCGTCTACCTATAAAACGCAATTTTTGGTCAAAAAATCGATTTTCAACTTCGACTAATATTGAAGCCTGCCTCCTAGATCAATTTGAATTTTGCTTTTATTGGGTCGTTAGGAAAGTTGTGTCCGTTTGGGAAAATCAATTCGTACCGGAAAATTCTGCCCGCTAATTATTAGACATTAGATATCGGAACCAATGTCTAACAATTAAATAATAGAATTTTCCGGTACGAATTTTCCCAACATGACACGACTTTTCGATCTACCCAATAAAAGCAAAATTCAAATTGATCTAGGAGACAGGCTTCAAAATTAGGCGGAGTTGAAAATGGACTTTTTGACCAGAAATTGCGTTTTAGAGGTAGACGAATATGTTGAAATAAGTAAGTAGCAACACGAACGACCCAATATCTTGCTTATAACTTAAGTTACACATACATATGAAGATATGAGTTTCAAAACTCGCCTTATCCAAAATTTAAAAAGTCGAGTTTTCCCTATCAGTCATTCTATTTGTGAGTCTGCATCGAATAAACATTACAATCTGCAAGAAAACTAGTTTTATCGTGTGTTTCTGGCACTGTAAAATATAGGTTTACAATAAAAACCAATAAATTCAGTCAGAGGTTTTTCGCGATTTCCCAAAATGTGATTTTCTGATAGGGTGAGTTTTGAAACGCACGTCCTCATATATATAGCCAGTATATGTATGCAAATTAGTGTATGTATGTACGAGTGAGTTACAGATATTAATAATTTAATATGTAGAATTTGAGATTAAATTTACATTTTTTAATTTATTTTTTTCGAAATCAGGTTTTTAACATTTTACTTTAAAGCAGAACGTAATATTACAAAACGTTTTTGCTTGTAACGGTATGAAATTTTTTTGAAATATTTTAAAGGAGTTGATTTAAAAAATTCAGTTTTTATATGGTTTTAGTTACGTTATTGTTCATCTCTTTGTCGATATAAGTCATGAATTAGAAAAAATAAGGTACTTGTACCCAATATGGACAGTGCTCTCAATATGACACTCCTAATATATTTAAAAGTAAGAAATTTGATCGAGAGATGGCACTACATGTCCGTGAAGAAAAGCAGTTGAAAAGATAATTAAACCTGGAAAGTGCAAAAAAGCGCGCTGTTCGCCATTTGGAAGGAAACTTGTTGTTTCGTGGTGTGCTGATCGTGTTGTTTCGTGGTGTGCTGATTACAGGTAAGTTTAAATTCTTATTAGATACGGTAAAATTACTTTAAATATTGAAAAGTGGAGTGTTTTGGAAAGCTGATAAAACATATTTTCGATTACTAGTGCATATATTGCTTAAAAAATGCTTTCTTTGTTTTTTTATTACAAGATTTAGTAAAACTATGTCCGATTCCCAATATGGACACCTTATGTCTACATTGGAAATACAGCAAGTGAATTTTCAGATTCACAAATTTGTAAAATATCTGTTTAACGTCATCTGAACAATCCTCCAAGAAACCTCCTCGAAGAAAAAAATCCTCCAAAAAGCCCTTGCAGAAAAATCAAAAGAAGCCTCGCCTCAATAGGGTATCTGTTGGCGAAATCGCAGGTTCGCAGGTACCAGCGGTATGACTTCCTGAACAAAGGAGAGCTGGTTCTGCTTCTTATGCAGTATTGATGCTGTTGCAGACATGCGGCTATGAATCACATGCGGCAGATATGTCCATGAGGACTGTGTGGGACTTACCGCCCATGATGAATAAGTTTTTATTTGTCCATCCTCTCGATAATACCAGATGTAAATTCTGCAGACAGATGCAATAAAGCTAAGCAAAACCAACTATGTTATTTCATAATATTTTGTAGTAACTGAGGTGCTTTGCATGGGTGTTCGAAGAGCCACAACCGAAAATGGCCCCCCTCCCCCTTCTAAAGTGCATGTTCTGAAGATATTTACTGTGCTCCCCCTCCCCCCAATACTTTAAGATGCATTTCTTTTATTCCCCCTCCTCTAAAATCCCTTGGAATAGTGGCTCTTCCATACACCCTGTGTAGTAGGTCAATAAGGAGCCATCTGTCTCTAATACGGGCATGCATGTCCATAATAGGGATAGGTGGTTCCTTATATGGACACTTGTAAACATTTTTTGTTTTTATCATTAAAATTAAACCAGAATAATTACAAGGTCGCTAATTTTAATAATGATAGTCAACAGTCCATAGCGGTCATATGTTTTTGGAGTCCTATGACGTGTACACGGGGGTGAAAAAAATCAATTTTCCTTAGGGTGTCCATATTGGGTACAGGTACTTTATAATAAAAATAACTTATCAACCATGAGACGAAAAAACTGTACTACGGTCATTCGAAGAAATGTGAAAAACTTTAAAGAGTCATATTTATCAAAGAAAGAGAGAATTTATCATCTCCAAAGCATGTATTTTTCATCCTATAGGGCGGTACATCTATATCAACTTTTTAGTAATTTTATAATTATACGAATTTCATCTAATTAAAAAAGGTATATACATACATACTATACATACTTCGATTTATCTTTCATAATGATTTTTGTATTTGATCATCTCTTATACGAGAACTTTCTCAAAGAGCATCCAAAACACTTCCACAGTTTCAAACTAAAAATTTTCTATTACTGTTAAGTCTGCAGCTTTTAATGAACCCGTGAAAGCGTCTTCAAAGTTTAGTCATATACATTGCTTGCTTTATAATTTGCATTCACGTCTTGAGTCAGTTATAATTGATAATTGTAAACAACCAAGTTCATAGAGATAAATAAAGAGTGTCTCATTTGAGCCGATACTGCTCAAATCAAAGATTAATGTTGAAAATTTCAGAAGGTAGAAACGAGATTTTTGGAATACAGATAGTTTCGGTCGAGTTACTGTCTGGCCGAATTTTCGGCGAAACTCAGATTTTGGGCCGAAAACGAAAGGAAATTTTCGGTCGATCTCTAATTATAATAATGCACTTACCAAGGTTAAAATCTTCTTTGGATGATATTACGAAACCAATCGGAATTATGGAACTTTCAATTCATTCTAGTATTATAAATAATATTACATGGCGCTAATATTTTTATTTTAAAAAATTGTCTTTTATGGAAAAGTGTCAGTAAAATCTATAAGCAAATTTCATTTTAATTGTAAGCTGTGTTTCCCTTTTCTTCTCTTCAAAAACAGCTGTATTAAGGCATCTGTATACTTTTAAAATGCAAATTTCTTTTATAATTTCTATTCAAAAACTTGCTGTTTTAGAAAAAAAATTAGAGGGTAATCTTTATGATCCTGGAGCTTTTTATTAAACATATATTTCTTATAAGTAAATAAATAAAAAAAAACTAAGTTGAAAGTTGTTTTTTGATTTGATTTTGAAATTTGATTTGATTTGGTTGAAAAATAGAGGGTAAACTTCATTATCCTGGAGCTTTTTATATGTATATTTCTTATAAACTTAAAAAAAACAAACCAAGTTCAAAGTTGTTTTTTGATTTTATGTTGAAATTTGATTTGATTTGGTTGAAAAATAGAGGGTAAACTTTATTATCCTGGAGCTTTTCTAATTCCTATTTATTATAAACTTTTTTTAAAAAAAAGTTGAAAGTTGTGTTTTGATATTTTTTCAAAGGGAATTTTTTTGGAAAATTGTGTTGAAAATCGCCATAACTCAATAAGTACAAAATTCAATTACTACAAAATTTTTAAATTATGTTTTAAACACATATTCACAGGAAGTAGACTATTTTTATGCTGATTTATTGAAGAGTTTGTGGGTTACACGGTTTTAATTTAGGAATTATTAACTTTTTCAGAAGTTTTCCGCTTTGCGTGTCTTTTTATATACCTATAACTTTTAAAATATTCATTTTATTGTTATAAAAATAGTTTAGTTCTTGCTTATATCATTATGCTTATTATGGAATTTATAAAATTTATTTAATTTTGATAGTTTTAAATTAAAATAGTTTTAAGAAAATAGCAATTTTTCGGTTAATTTTACGCTATTTTTTTAAATAAAAAAATTAAATTACTTTTTTGCATGTGTATGTCACGTTTTTATGACATTTTAAATAATAATTAGCAATTTTAAACTTAAAATTTACAAAAATTAAAAAAATTTGTAATATGCCAAGACACCTCGTCAGTCTAATCTCTGAAAAGACTATATGCGCATCGCATCAGACGGGACTGTCCTGGGGTAGTATGAAGTCACAATGACACATGCTACCGGCCAAGGAAGAGCACCGCCCAGTGCGTGTCATTCTCCATATGCCCCAAATGCCATTGGATTTCATGGTCACAGCGCCAGAAAAAACCCGTGTAATTAAGGATAAAGCCGCATAGTTTAGGGATCGCACCCTCCGAGTGCCCCGGGAGCATCAGGTGTACTGGGCGCTCATAAGAGTACCGGACCCTTGGCCGTAACGCCGGGTTTCCCAGGTGTGCTACTGCTTTACCAACAGCTTCCGGAAGTGAATATATACAGCGATAGTCACTGGCCCATCTGCTATGGCACATGCTTAAAACGTATTTCTTATTCTTTATTAATAATTTTTATATGAAAAATATGCATAATGCATATGCTTTTAAATCGAATTAAGTACTGAGACTGCATATTAACCACGTGTGGCGGCATATACAAAAGACATGCACACAACTGCCGCTAGATTAATAGATACTTGAACCCTCTTCTGCATGGCAACCTTATATGAGGTTATATTTGTAAAACGACTCCTAGCGAACTGTATACAGCGAACTGCATTTAAGCATTTTTATTCCTGTATGACATATAAAGTTCAATACTTGCTGTGAAATGCAGCAATAGATAGCGGAGCCATTTCTTTTTCGAATGCTTCAAAATCCAACTTTGACATTTTTATGTTCTGTACGACAGAAGGTCTTATGAAGGAATTTTTGCTGATAGATCTAACGAAAAACATGATTAAAAACTTTTTTTTATATATTTTTTAGTTTGTAGTGAAGTGATCAAAGTTTAAATTGTTTCAAAAAAGGATTTAACAACTCTTAATAATTATCTTTTAATGCTTGTAAACGTTATTTAAGTGTTATTTTGTAATAAATGTAATTTTTTAAATTCAACTTTATCTGTTCTTACTGATCTATTTTAACCACTTCACTCCCAGGCTCAATTTCGCTGGTGGAGGGCTATATACCAGGCTGTGCGGTGTAAAATGTTTGTGTCATAAATCATTTCATAACTTCCGTGATATAACAGTAATGAATTTAAGGTAGTTAAAGAATTTACAACGTTATCATAATACGCATAAAATAATATATAAAACTTGCACATTATGTACATACACTGATATACATACATACAGTATAAAACTAAAACTCAGGAATTTAGTTTAAAGATTTATGATATTGATCAAAATGACTTCTATTACACCGTCCTGGGAAATCTTCACAGCCAGAACACATTAGCAGAGTATCTTTCCTAACATGTTTAGTTGTACAAATACGGCATCTCTTTTGGGGACATTACTTTCATCTGTGCTTGGAATCTGAACAAGCTTATGGAGAATTTTAGTTTCGTCTCCTTTGCTACTACGAGCAGAAAACATTTGTTTATAGCTGTCACTATACTCTATATTTCTTCGGAATATTTTATAATAAAATCTTGGAACCTAACATATTCCCCACCAGCATTTTAGTGAATGACAAGACCATTCAAAAGCATTCTAGAAGCCTGAAATGAGAGAACGTATGCAGTGTACGTCCTGGTCGCTGATTACTTAAATGAGAGGACGTACGTCTTGGGAGTGAAGAGGTTAAGGGAATTTTTTTTTTCATCCTAAAAAATAACTAATGTATGAGAGAATTATTGAATTGAATTAAACTTTATATAAATTGGTATATTTTAGGAAAATCACAATCCATACAAATAATGTCATATTTGCATATAATACATACATAAAGAGACAGCAGCCTTTACCCCCACTAAGCAACCAGACCTTTCATCAGAAGAAATTCTCGTTTAATATAACAAATCGTGGTTTTTGATTATCATGTTAAAAGGATCTTATTGTATGTCCGAAATCGAATTTTAAGAATGCCTTCCATTTTCGAATTCAATGAAGATCATTAAAAGTTCTTGAATAAAATCACATTGCTTTATTTGTTAGGGAGCCGTCTTTAAATAGCTAACGCACGCAGAATAAAGTTTTGGATTTTATCGTGCCTTTTTTCTTCTATCGAAAATCAATATTAAAAAGTTCTTTAGAATTTTTTTTACAACTAATTATAAAACAAAAAATGAAAGCTATTTCAACTGACTGTTTCATAATCTATTCTTACAATTGCGTAAAAACACTCATGTTAGTAACACATTGAGAAACGTATAAACACGTTTTATATAGATTGGTGGTAGGAATCGCTGTTCGCACCAGAAATTTTGTAAAGGAAAAAATAATAAAGCGTAACCCAAGTGTAGTTGTTTCAAATTGGTTGTAATTAGTTTTCAATTAATAGTGACTTTTGTACTCATAAATTTCGCACGCATTCGAAAAATTGCCAATGTTCAATGTGTTGACATTTGTTATTCTATTATAGCGCACCAAAGGATATTTTTTTAGCGAGAATGGTTCGGCATAGCAAAGTGTTTTTCATGGCAATCATTTTTTATACTTAATGTAAGTTGTTCCCAGCAGAGTCCCTTTCTAAATAATAAAGTGACGACATGCGCACAGGGCGCATGCTCAGATTGGAGGTTTTTGTCCCAACGTTAACAGCCCATATTCCAGAACTTAGCAATATTCGACTGAACAAGTTCGATTGGATGAGTGAGGCAAGTCAACAAGCATTACCTTGGCAATATTCCTTGGAGCGCCATCTTTTTGCCCTAAATCATCTCGACCAAGTTTTATTCTAACCTAACTATTAACCAATCAAATTTTATTGCTTGTATGTCCTCACTCTCTTATTTATAAAGACACTCTAGTTGCCAGCATCAGCCACTTTTGACCATGCAGTAAGCAATCATATATAATTTTTTTCTGTTAATTGTGTTTCTTTTTAAAAAGTATACACGGTACGATGACTATTTTTAACTTCAGTTCAGTGGTCGTTAAAAAAATGTCGGTCATACAATACATGCATGCTAAAATACATTCATACACACATTTATAACGGCCGATAGCAAAAGCTCTTCTTTTAAGTTGTTTAAAAACATAAAACATTGAAAGCACGTCCAGGCATCCAAATACATTGAACAAAGTCAATTTTGTCCAAGAATGAAAATTTTATTTGACTTTTCCTTTGAAAGCTTATTTTTTTTAGCCTTTTTTATAACTGGTTTATTTTTGTTGTAATACAGCTGAATTTTGCACATTATACAGAAATCATCAAATTATTTTATATTGTTGACATATTCCATTACAAAATTACAGTACCAAAAAGAAATTAAAAGGAGGACTGTAATTCCATTTCTAATTTATGCAAATAATAATAATAATAATAACAATAACAATAATAATGTTTTGATTAGTGGAAGGATTTCTATGAACGTAGAGGATTAATTTTGTTATAAAGGACTATCTGCGTATTGAAAATGAAACAAACGTTTAAAAGTGCAATGGCGACATAACCATTTTGATATATTATTAAATTTCGGTATGTAAAAGAAAAAAAATGTAAAAATGCAAATCTTCATGAATTTATATCACTAATTAGTGAAATATAAATTGCTGAAAACCGAATTTATTTATTTTAAAAATAAATGCAGATTACTGAACCATGGAAGTTAGAATGATGTATATGTCGAGTTCCAGTCGGGTTGCAAGTCGACGAAAATTATGTTGTTGGATTCGAATCGGGTTGCTGTTTGGTGGAATCTTTTTGTCGGGTTTGTATCGGGTATAACCCGAACCGTACATGTTTGGAAAAACAAATGGTCATTTCATAATTAGCCCAAATCTGCATAGGCTCATTGGAATAAGCTTGAAAAAAAAAAAAAAAAAAAAAAAAAAAAAACAGGCTGATTGAGAAACAAGTGGTCATTTTTCAATTAGCCTAATGCTATATAGGTTCTTTGCAATGAGCCCATAAAACATCCGGCTGATTGAGAAATAAATAGCCATATTTCAATTAACCTAATGCTGCGTAAGCTCTTTACGGTAAACCTAAAAAATATCAGGCTGATTGGAAAAAGGGAGATGATTCTCGAATTAGCCTACGATATATAAATTAGTAAGTTATTATAATATAACATGGGAGAACGTGAGTTTCAAAACTCGCCTTATCCAGAAAATCAATTTTTGGGAAATCGCGATAAACGTTTAACTGCGTCCATTGGTTTTCATTGTAAACCAAATTTTACAATGCCAGAAATACAGGATATAAAACTAGTTTTTTTTTTTTTTTAAGATTGTAGTGTTTTTTTTTTTTTTTTTAAAGATTGTAGTGTTTTTTTTTTGTCCAGGTTTACCAACCGAATAGATTGATAGAGAAAACTCGATTTTTAAAAATTTTGGAGATAAGGCGAGTTTTGAAACTCACGTTCTCAATATATACACACATATACAAACGACATAATGACATATTAGTCCAGGGGAAATGTACCAAAAAAAGGGGGTTACCTTGCAAAAGGTCGGGTAAAAGATTTTTTTTTCTGAATTTTTCATAATGATGCCAACATTGAAAAACCAAGTTTTCTAACAAAATTTCTTAAGGCTAAATTTTCTGTGGCCAAAAAAAAAAGAAAATTTTGGGACCTTTTTTGATTTTTTTTAAATATTTCGAGACCCGTTGTCGTAGCATGTTATTTGTCAATTACAATATTAAAGAGGATAAAATTCTCTACAACTTTCATACTTACAACTTTTTTATACACTCAATAGCAAACGCAGTACGCCATTTCAAAAATAGGACAATTTTTTCAATTTTCTTAAAAACCGTGAAAAACGCAGTTCTGCCCCGATTGTTCAAATGTTTCCCACGGATTTAATCGTGTATGTCAACTTCTATATATTAGTAGCAGTAAATTATGTATTTCAGGGCTAAAACTAGCCTTTTTTGTACCCGTGCCAAACATAGATTTTTGTGCCCCCTCCACCCCCCACCCTCTTTTAAAAAGAAAATTTACCACGGGAATTTTAATAAATCTCTAATAGCCGGATTTTGAAAATTTTAAGTGTGTAAGCATTGAATACGTAATGCTGAACTACGTAATCAGCTTTGTCAAATATTGATTCATTAAAACCTTGAAAACCGTACCGAAAGGAACCGAAATATATTCCGCTTTAAACAGGTTTTCATCTTAGCAGGTATAATCGTTCATATTCTTTCTCTTGAAAAAATATATACTTTTCTTTAAAGACCGAATTCCGTGTATATAGATTTTCATTTTCAAAGATTTTACGGTAGTTGTCGTATTGAGGCGTTTAAAGTCACGGTTATATGAATTATTGGACTAAATTAGTCACACGTAGATATTCGCAAGATAACATTAAACCTATGGGAGCATTCTTGACAAATATCTCGCTCGCATTTTGTTACTTGTAATAATTTATATATATATATATATATATATATATATATATTCGGACACTTTCACTTTTGGAAAACTGTTTGGAACCCGTTCTGAAATTTAAAGTATCCTGTTTGAGCTTTAAAGCAGTTAATAGACAATCTTAAAGTTTTACATATTTTTGCATGCTAAAATGATATAATGTCTTGTTATATTTATTGATATAAGTGGAAAAAAATTGACAATATATTTTAAAACTAATCTTTAAAATATTTTTTTTGTAAAACTAGTGATCCCAAATATTTTACTAACAGAATTTATAAATTTTACAAGATATAAATGCATAACATTAGTTATTGAAATAATCTGGCGTCATTTTTATTGTAGCTATTTTATAAGGTTAAAGTATTTCTTTTATAAAAGATATTTATCTTTTGAGTCCTCCCCCTTTTATAGGGAACTACAATTCAATGTTTGCTATCTTTAAAACAGTAAAAAATTAAAACATATGTTATCAATAATTGGTAAATAAAATATACCATTGTAGTGGGGAATAAAATATGTTTTTCGCAAATTTTCATACCTGGGTGATTTTCAAAAAAAGTCTCATGTTTTACTGTCCTTTCACATTTGCACAGAAAAATGGTTAAATATCATAATTTTGATTCTTGCATTTTAACTATCATGTTTTTAATGATAATTTACAGATATATTATTATTTATAAAAAATTTAAAAATAAGAAATATATTCTTTTGTAGTCAAAATATCTTTACCGTAGGTTGTCCCAACAAGCAATTTATTAGGTAAAGATTTGACAAAGTTCTATTTAAAACAGATGGATATAATTTTTTTTATACATTTTTATTTATTAAGATGCTAGTAATTAAAAAGATATTTATTTTCATTAATTAAACTTATCTATAATTCTTAATAATTTTTTTAAACCGTGTCCCAAGAAAGAGTGTCATTGCCATGCTTCTGACAAAAAGTTCCTCCTGATTTTTTTGGAGGACAGCACATGATTTTTTATCAAGGTAAACGTACTCCTTAAAAGTCAACTTGTTATCAGGTTTAGGTGAATAGAGTAAATAGTTTTATAGCTTCAATAAAACAAGCAAAACTTTGAATGTTTTGGTGAGTATTCTTTTGTAAGTCATTACCGTACCCAATTCTAATTGATAATTAAATGAACTTTTATTTCTTAATCTGCTTTCATTATATGAGATATAGAAAATCATTGTATGGGCCAGAAGATATAATGGCTGCCATTTATGACTGGGGAAAAATAAAAATATTTTGCTTAATTTGTCATTACCGTGCTCACTTATGTCATGTGCAGTTATGTCACAAGTGCATTAAAATTTAAAAATTAGTTTTAAAATGTTAAATTAGTAATTTGGTCTCTGCTGATGCTTGCATATTAATGTTTATGGGGTAAGGTAATTATTTACAAACAATTAAAACTTTCTGATTATTTCAAAAAAATTGATTTTGTTATTCCAAAACGGACAGATTTTGAAAATGACCCACCTATTCCACTGATACCTGGAAAAATATGTATGCATTATAAAAATTATTAAAATTAAGCAAGAAATCTTTTTTAATTGAAACTATCGTGCCAATAAGTTACTATAGATTGAAAAATTCTTTTAAAAAATGTTTTGAAGTTAACATTGTATACACTTAAAGTTACTGTCTAAATATGAAAATTGTCTCATTCATCTACACTCTGCCCTACTTTTAAAATTATATAAATTTATTGCATATAAAATGTCTGTTGAGATGAAAATAAAGACGTGAGTGTGCAAATAATAGATAATTTAATGCTACCAATTTTTAGAAGTCGACATACACAATTAAATCTGCGGTGAACATTTGAATAATCGTGGCAAAACTACGTTTTTCAAGGTTTTTAAGAAAATTGAAAAAATTGTCCCATTTTTGAAATAGCGTACTGCGCTTGCTATTGAGTGTATAAAAAAGTTGTAAGTATGAAAGTTGTAGAGAATTTTATCCTCTTTAAAATTGTAATTGACAAATAATATGCTACGGCAACAAGTCTCGAGATATTTCTAAAAAATCAAAAAATGTCCCAAAATTTTGTTGTTTTTCGGCCACAGAAAATTTAGCCTTAAGAAATTTTGTTAGAAAACTTGGTTTTTTCATGTTGGCCTCATTATAAACAATTTAGGGAAAAAATCTTTTACATGACCTTTTGCAAGGTAAAATGTACATTTTCCCTGGTCTATATACAAAAATAAGATAATTTTAATATTTTTTCGCCAATTACATTTTTATAAATTGCATTTCATTGATTTCCTTACTGCCTGTAAAATTATTTTCGTCTATATAATGCAAAATTGTTCGCCTTAATAATAACCGCAAGGCGCACTAAAAATAAATATAACTGAATTTTAAGTCTTCTGAAATCCGTCGGTTAGATTTCTTGTATATTAGGGAATAAATTTTAATTGTACTCACGATGGCTTTTTTTTTTTTTTTATGGTTGTGTTACAATTTAAAGGAAAGGGTATGTTGACCCGTTGTAATACTACTTATCCTCCATATTTAGAGTGCATGACGCCTCTGAGCAGTTATTTATTTTACTCCCTCTCTTTACTGATCAAAACTTCAGCATCGCTATTTATCTGCAGACTGCTAGCAATAAGTTGTAGAATTCTTTAGTTAAATTTCAAACTGCATTGAAATATTTAAATTTGATACACAATATATTAAACAGGAGTTCGCGTTAAAATTTTTCAAATTAATCTGAAGACAAAAATGTATGGAAAAGGCATAGAAAATAGCTACTAAATTTTAATAAACTAAAATAATCACAAAAACTTCCATAGCCTGAGAAAAAAGATAGTGCACAAATAGAATAAATATTTTAATGAAATTTATATTTGAAATTCTAATTTTGAATTCAAACTTGTATTTGTCTAAAAGAGAAGTAAAGATAATAATAAATTTTTATCAAATATTGAAAAAATAAATCGAAACATTGTGTACTGAAATAAAAAAAATTTTTTTTGGTTGAATACCCATTATATTAAACTAGAATTCATGTTAAAATGTTACAAATTATTCTGAAGACAAAAATGCATGGTAAATGTATAGAAAATAACTACTAAATTTTTATAAATTAAAATAACCAGAAAAAAAAACCATTTTAGTCTGAGAAAAAGATAGTGTAAAAATAGAATAAATATTTTAATAAAATTTATGTTTGAAACTTGTATTTGGCTAAAAGAGAAGTAAAGATAATAGTAATTTTTTATCAAATATTTTTAAAATAAATCGAAACATTGTGTACTGAAGTAATTTTTTTTTGACTAAATACACATTATATTAAACGGGAATTCATGTTAAAATGTTGCAAATTATTCTGAAGACAAAAATGCATGGTAAATGCATAGAAAATAACTACTAAATTTTAATAAACTAAAATAATCAGAAAAAAACCCATTTTAGTCTGAGAAAAAGATAGTATAGAAATAGAATAAACCTTTTAATGATATTATATTCAAAATTCTAATTTTTAATTCAAACTTGTATTTGGTTAAAAGAGAAGTAAAAAAAATAATAATTTTATCAAATATTTAAAAAATAAATCGAAACGCTGTGTAATGAAGTAAAAAATATCGAATGATAGACGAACAAATATACCTACTAAATCAATAAAATATGGACGACTGAATTTTCTAAAACAAGAAGGGTCATGTGAAAACAGAAATATGAGTTAAGTTTAATTTGTTAGATGATAAACGTGTTCCGTGGAAAAATAAACTCGTTTGTATTCAAAATCTCAAAGGAGACCTTCTTAATTACTTCATCTTAACAAAGCAATTTGGACTAAGATGAAAGTTATCCGATGAGTCTGAATAACCAGTCAGAACAGCTAGAGTTTAATTAACTATAACCGAATTGTTGAAAGATAAAAATTAAGATAAGCTATTTTTCCAAGAACATACCAGTTGAGACTTCTTTTAAAATGCTTATAGGCCTAAGTAATAAACTTTTTAAACAAACTGCATAAATATAATAAAACACACATACACACATAAATAACGCCTGCATTCAACAGTTAAAGGTATATATAAATATTATACAGACATACATATAATAAATCCAACTGGAGTGAAAAATTAGCCAGAGCCAGGAATCGAACCCGGGACCACAGTATACAAGACTGCTGCTCTAACCACTGAGCTACTCGAGTGATCCTTTTTTAGGACGAACTTCATTCCACATATTTCGTTATACAACAGCACAAATTAAGTCAACATCATCTTTACAAGAAGCTTTTGATAAAAAAAATATGCAATTGAGTTTAATTAAGGAAGAAGACTGATTTATTCCCGGCATAATTGCAAAGTTCTATTTTTGTTTAAATTGGAAAGCACAACCATGAGAAAAAACAAACAGAAAATAGATACAATTTTGGAAAATACAATCCCTCTATTGGAATTTTATGCAGGAAAGCATTTACAGAAAATTGGTTATGAGTTAAATTGTCTGAATAAACAGCCTGAGAATTTAATTTTTCCAACTGAGCGAAAAAATGGCCAAGCCGACACTCCAACCCAGATCCTTGACTAACACTGCCAGTAGAGCATTGGCAATGTAAGCCAAGGATCTGAGTTCGAGTCCCGGCTTGGCCATTTTCTCGCTCAGTTGGAAAAATTAAATTCGTATGATAACTTTACCAATGATTGTGTTAAAAATTATAGTAAATAGCATAAGATTATACTTAATGGCATCATACTAAATAAGAACTGAAAATAAAGTCGCTTGTGGATTTGAACAGTGGGGAAGAATTTCGTATCAAAATTTCGTCTTGGCATAAAAATGTATTGTTTTCAGAAAAATCTACTTGCATGACGACTCTTTCAGAATTGGTTATTATTATCATTATTATTGTTATTATTATTATTATTTTGGCATTATCAAAATAATTCTGTGTACAAGTTTGAATGAATGTGTACCACAGAAACGGATTTAGTTCCTTTTAAAATTTTTATAAATAACAAGAAATGGTTTCTTTGACTGTTACTTTTCCAAAACGTTTATCAACATTTTGATATTGACAGTAACTTATAAGAAGCTCTGTATCATGAACTTCAGTTTCAAATGACTCTTCGTTGTTATCTTTGCAAATTAGACATTTTGAATTCATGCATTCTAATTATGATGTACCATAGCAGACAAAGTCATTAAAACCTTCACAGGAATGTTTAATGTAGGAAATACATTGAGTCACTATTTTATGAATTGCTTGAATGTTTTAGTGACAACGACAAATTCAGATATTCTGAGGAATAATTTTCTTTTGTTTCATGTAACTAGGCCTTAAAGCTGCAAAGGAATCCAATGTTTTAATCTAGAGAAACTTCTTTAAACAAAAAGGTATCCTCTAAGCAAATGTCACCTAGGATTGATAAATTATGTGATCTTTTTACTCCTAACTAATGTAGATTTAACTGAAGAATGATCTCTTCTTACATCTTCATCGACATAAAATTCTCCAAAGCTGTGGAGCCATAGATTTTTTTTTTTTTTTCATTACAGAATCTGAGGTTAGCTAGTTCTCTACTTTTTCCTTTCTCTTGCTGAAGATCTTGCTGGCTCTAAGACATTGCTTCACTTTATAATTATAAGTTTTATTTTGTTTCTTTCTCACCTCAACATATTCTATTTCATTCGTAGTTCTGCTGTACAATTTTTGTCGCTTAGCAGAATTTTTCCTGCTCTTTAAAACAATGTCGTGTATAAGAAGCAATATTAAATTCTTCCCCTTAAAATATACTATCGGAATCCTTTCCATAAGAGTTACTATAAGAAACTGTGTAGATCAAAATGTTGTATGTACCGGAGCTAGAATCTAATTTAATTTCAGTTAGTAAAGCCACAAAGAATGGGTATAAATTATTATTTGATAAAGATAAATGCACGCTGTCCCGAAATGGGAAAATCTATTTGGAGGCAAAAATGAAAAATAACCTATACGAAGTTGAATTATTAGAAAATGCAGATAGAAATATAGTAAATATGGCACATGAATGCAAAAGTAAAGACTGCCTGGAACTTTGGCACAAACGCCTATGGCATAGAAATTATAATTCCATAAAGGAAATGGTTAAAAACGACTTAGCCTATGGCATAAAACTAAATAATTGCAATCATGGAACAACATGCAAAACGTGCATACAAACAAAAACAAGCGATGCTCCCTATCCCAAAACAGTGTATAGAAACAAAACAGGTAGAGTACTCGATCTAGTTCACATGGACGTATGCACAGCGATAGGAACCCCCACAATAGGTGGTAAAACAATGTTTGTAACTTTCATTGACGACTATTCTAGATTTACTGTAATATACTTATTAAAACATAAAGATGAAGTACAGGATAAACTGATCGAGTATATAGCTATGGTTCGAAACCAGTTCGGGATATATCCGAAAGCAATAAGATCGGATAACGGGAGAGAGTACATAAATAGAGGGATAGAGGATTGAGGCATTAAACATCAATTAACCGTGCCGTATTGCCCGAGCCAAAATGGCATTGCAGAGAGAAAAAATAGGTCGCTATTAGACATGACGAGAAGCCTACTGAGAGAAGCAGATCTGCCACAAAAATTTTGGGGAGAAGCAATTAACACTGCGAATCATTTACAAAATCGCTTACCAACAAGATCGACAAATAAAACCCCATTTGAGCTATGGTTTAATCGCAAACCGAATTTACACTATTTGCGAACATTTGGGTGCAAAGCTTACGTATACGTGAATAAACAACATCGAGGAAAATTGGATGACAGGGCTCAGGAAGGGATTTTTGTAGGATACGATAACAACTCAAAAGGATATCGCGTATACACTAAAGAAAATAAAATTGTAATTGGCAGAACAGTGAAATTCATAGAAAATAGCAAAATTAACCTAAAAGAAAGTAAAGAGACAGAAGACTCATATGACGACAAAAATTACATTGAAACGGAGATAAACAACACAACCGAAGAACCAACCGCGTCCAAACAACCGACCAATGAACCAAGAAGATCCGAAAGATCGAACGGGGGGTACCACCAGACAGATATGCCTGTTACGTAAAAAATGATGATATGACAGAACCCACTAGTTAGAATGAAATACTAGAAATAAATAATCCCAAAGAAAAGGAAAATTGGCTTAAAGCCACACAAGCGGAAATCAATTCGCTGAGAAAACACAACACATGGGAATTAGTGGATCCTCCACCTAACAAAAAGGTTATAGGTTGCAAAATGGACATTCAAAAAGAAATTAGACAGTTACGGGAACACTCAAAAGTACAAAGCACGTTTAGTAGCCAAAGGGTTTAGTCAAAAATATGGGGAAAACTATGACGAGACTTTCGCCCCAGTAGTGTCACAAACAACCGTCAGAACATTTTTGGCAGCAGCCGCATATAAGAAGTTGAACGTGAGACACGTAGATATTGACACAGATTTTTTATACGGTGAATTAGAAGACGAAATTTATATGAAACAACCGGAGGGCTACATTGAGAAAAACTCAGAAAACAAAGTCTGTAAACTGAAAAAATCCATCTACGGACTCAAACAGGCAGCCAGAACCTGGAATAAAAAAATCGCACAATCTTTGAAAAATTTAAATTTTCAACAAAGCACCGTGGACACATGTCTATATACACGAAAAGAGAACAAAATTTCAACTTACGTAATAGTCTATGTTGATGACATTTTGATAGGCGGTGAAAATGAATCAATTGAAAAAATAATAAAAGCTTTAAAGGAAGAATTTGAATTAAAGGACCTTGGGGAAGTATCTCACTATTTAGGCATAGAAATAAACAAATCAGAAAACGGGTATAAACTGAATCAAAGATTAAAAATAGAAGAACTCGCAAGAAAATTTAATTTAGAACACGCAAAACCTGTAAGCACTCCCATGGATGCCGGTTTTCACAAATTAGAAGACGACGAAAATTTAATGTCTAACAATACGAAATTCAGACAAGCGATAGGATCACTCCTATATATAGGAACCACTACACGCCCAGATATTTCAGCCGCAGTTAACATACTCAGCAGAAGGTGTGAAATGCCACGTGTAAAAGACTGGAACGCCGCGAAACGGATAATAAACTATCTAAATATAACGAAAAACCTCAAGCTCACATTAAGTACAGAACAAGAGCCAAAACTCATCGGTTTTTCAGACTCCGACTGGGCGGGGGACACAAGAACGAGGAAATCCACAACAGGCAACATATTCATACTGGGAAATAGTCCCATACAGTGGTATACGAAAAGGCAAAATTGCATTGCCTATTCATCGGCAGAAGCTGAATTCGTTGCTGCAGCTAGTGCAGGACAGGAAATTGCCTGGATAATAAAACTATTAGCAGACCTGGACTTAACACAAAATTTACCAGTAATACTGTATGAAGACAACCAGAGCGTCATCAAAATGGTGGACAATGAAAAATTCTCAAAACGCACCAAGCACATAGACGTGCGTTACCACGCAATAAAACAGATGAAAGAAGATGGAATACTAGATCTTAGCTACTGCCCAACACAAGATATGATAGCAGATTGTTTGACCAAACCACTGGCCAAACCTCAATTCCTGATACATCGAGAATCCATGCAAGTACTATCGGAGGCATCTGAGATGGTTAAGGAAGGGTGATGGATTTATAACCCTCTCAGATATTGACAGTAATCTATTTTCGGAATATTAAACAATCAATAATCTTCAAGGACAAAACCATTTGATACTCAAATAAACTGATTTAGTAGCAATAAATCATTGCGTAATCAACAAGCTCTTTTTACGTTTGCCTAATTATACCATTTAAAATGAACAATAATATTAAAAAGTGAAATATGTTGTAAAATTTGTTTATACATCAACCCACGCATGATGCAGCTGTGTGACGTCAACATCATTGTCATCAAATAGAACTCTAAATGACTCAAGAAAAACTTTTTTATTAAGTTAGTTGCTCTGTTTATCTCAATCAAAAGGGATGTAATTTATTTAAATTGTTGTTGCAAAAAACAGCGTTATGTAAATAAGTGTTAACCAAAATGTAAATTTAAAGTTATACTAATATAATTTCTAAAACCAAAGAAAAGGTCTCAAGAGTGGATTTATATAAAATAAGATAAATCATTAATCCTTCACTTATTTTTTCTCAACACAAAAAGGATTCTCAACACAAATCACGCAAAGCGGATTAACAGGAATTAACGTTCAATGGATACATCCCAACGGAATAAATATGTGCCTAGCTGTGAAGAGAGAATTGCTGCTGAAGAAAGATAAAGGTAAGAAATTACCTATATTATTATTATATTTAAATGTATTTTCATGGACAGAAACAAAATAATATTTATTTATTTATCTAAGTATTAGCGCGCGTAACTTACTGTACAGAGCAGAGGCGGCTTTTTTGCCAACAGATCATGCAGAAGAATTTAGTAAACGAAGCTTTACAAAGCCTGTAAAGTATCTGATCAAAGACCATGTGCTTCAAACCAAAAGAAAGCACACAAAGATAACACGAGTTAAGTTGTTTTAATCTATCTATAATAGCTTCTTATGATTATTTTATAACCTTAAATAATAATAAAAATAAAGAAAATAAATTCATTCATTAAAAAAAAAAATCTTGCTTAAAATATACAAAATTTTCTTAATTATGTCTAAAACTATTTCAAGAACTGATGTATAACGGAGAAAAGAAACTAAACTTCAAGCATTGTTTTTGTTTTGATTTTAACGCAGTTTTATGACAAACTATAGACAAAGAAGTTATGTGTTACTCTTATGACAACACCCCAGATCCTATTCCAGGTATAATATAAAAAAAATATATTTCATGTAGAAATCTGTCTTATAGATCCAAATCAGAGGATTAGAAGTTTTGGATAAAAATTTTAAGTAGTGTTTATAAAATTAAAGCTTTAAGATGTTTTCTGTTACTCTTGTGACATTTAATTATCAACTATTAAATAAAGTTAAAATTGCATTTAATACCTTAGCTAAAAACTTTTAACTCTGTAGATCTGACGGATATAATAATAGCTTGTTGTTTTCAATGCATAATAATTCCATTTAATGAACAGAAGCAAAAAAACCCATGCAACTCAATAAGAGAACTTTTATGCTCAAATGTAAATGAGTTTTAATACTGTCAGTTTCCAGCCCATTTTCGGTATAGACTTATTCTTATGAAATTAAAACTCACAAATTCATAAACACCAACGCTTTAGCTTTAAATTGATGTATCACACATAAATTTCCGTAAAAAAAAAAAAAAAAAAAAAAAATCTATTGCCGTGGACCTTCCCCTCTGAGTATTTGATAGCCTGTGAGCTAAAACAAGAAAGAAAGAAGAGAGAAAGAGGAAAAAAGTCGACCTGATCCATTGCAGGACTTAGTTCTGACCATACAGTTAAGTTTCATTATTTTACTATTCTAAGAATTTTTATCATTCCTCGAACGAAAAAAAAAAGTTAAGGAAAAAAACCCTCATAAGTATTGCTCAGAAAAAAAAACACCTCTTTATAGTTTTTATTACAATGGATATTAAAACAAAGATTGATTACGATGCATTAATTAGTAACTATCTTTGAACAAAAGAGCAGATTTTATTGGATATTTTAAAAATCCGTTTCTCTTTCTTTTTACAGTTACGTTTAACTTTCTTTTCAACTCAGCTCTTGGGATTGAGGTTTGAAACGATAATTTATTAAAAAACTCATTTGAAATGCAACTTGTATAATTTTGTGTGGAATAGTTATATCCTTACTATTGCAATTGTAAAATTTTCTACTTGTTCTCAAAATGAACCTCTTTTTACAAATTTTTACGGTTTTAAATGCAGGCTAATTTTCATATTTTAAGAGTCTAAATTAAGGAAGTCAAATTAGCAACTATTATTTCGATTGCAATTTGAGAAAGATAAAAAGTCCTATTCTTCCTTTGATATCAAGAGGAAGGGATTGCGGCTATAATTGTTTGAAAAGTCGCCCATTAACTTTATTTATTTTCTTACAAAATACAGAAGCTTTAGAATAACCAAGAAATAAGCAGCAATTGAAAAATGAGAAAGAAAAATCATGCGTAACACATACATTATAAAACACTTTACATCACTTCCAGAATATTTTTACACAAATTTTGATACGGTGAAAGTGAAAGAAGAAAACGCATAACACAATTGAAAAAAATAATTTCAGCTTTTACCGTCCGTAGATTGTAAGGATTTGAATTCTTTTGTGTTGCGCTGTATATGATTTTTAAATTTTTATACACATCATACAGCATGCTGAACTCAAGCATAAATTATGAAACACTTTCCAACACATTCAGAATAATGTAACAAAACCGCACCGTTTAATAAGTTAAACGTTGTCTAATTCAACTGTATGGAAGCGGATAACACATTTGAAAACCCAATTTCAGCTGTTCCCATCTACAAATGTAAAATTATCAGAATTTTTTCAGCAGCCCTGTATATGATATATAGATTTGCATCTATTAACTACATGCATGCCAAAATTTAGTTCACTTCAGAAATACATATACCTCAGCTGAAAATTCCCCTTCAGCTATTTCCTCTAATAACGAGAATGGTATGTGAATAGTTTTGTGCAGCCCTGTATATGAGGTATAGAATTTATATATAACGAATGACATGCAAAAAATTAGTTAAATTTAAAAGCGCATACCGAATTTTAAAACGCATACTCCAGTAATTATTACTCAAAGACAGTTCTGTAACCGATTTCTTTTGTGTGTCCCTGTAAATGAATAAAAAATGCTATGAATGCCCTACTCTATCGTAATCATCCTGTAGTGAAATTCAGTGATTTATATCAGTTTGAATACATTTGAAATAGCGTAATGTCATTAAAATACCCTGCAAACGATTTTCTTCCATATACCATAATGTAATGGAATTCTTTTGAGTGCCCCTGTAAATGAACTATTAATGTTACAGACTTCATATTCAATACCGAACGTGCTTTGGTGACTCTAAATAACCTTTATCAATTACATGAAAATCCGAGTATATTTACGGAAGTTAGAGCGTGGACAGATGGACAGACGGACTGACAAACCGAATGCATAAACATTGTTCAACTTTGTTGGAAAGTGTTAAAAAGGGAAAAAAAAAACACAAGTCTTGTTCGTAAAAATTGCCTTACGACATTATAGTGGATTTTGGAACGATAGCTATGGCTAATTACATTGTTTTAATTACTGACTATATTATCGAACAAAAGAGCAAATTTTAGTGGAAAAACATGTGGATTTTTCTTAAGATTTACACTTAAATCGAATTTTATTTCCAGCTCAGATCTACAGATTCAGGTTTAAACGATAATTTACCTTTAAAATCTCAACTTAAATGTCACTTATATAATTTTGTAACTAGTTTTTTGCACTTCTAAAACAGGTTCTTATATTAAAAAATAAAGTATATTTTCCAAATCTTTCAAGTTTAAATACAGAGTAATTTCTATATTTTTACAGTCTAAACTGAAGAAGTCAAATTAGCTACTATTATTTTCTATTCAAATTTAAAAAAGGTAAAAAGTTCCATTCTTCTTTTATACTTTTTGATAACAAAAGAAAAAAAAACTATCAGTAGCTAGTTGAAAAGCTGCTCATTAGTTTTTATTTATTTACTTACAAAATACAGGAGCTTTACAATAACCAAAGAAAAGGTAGCAATGGGAATTTTAATAATTTAAAAAGAGCTTAAAGCGTAGTGGAATAAACTTTTCTAATACACACAAATGATTCCAGTCTGAATATATTTAGAAATATGTATAATTCTAATTTTCAGCTTCATATTGCTGGGATTATGTAAAATATATTTGTTATTTCAGTGTAAAAAATTGGTATAATACAAATAAAAAAGGGGGAAGATGGCATATTTTATTTGCGATGCATTACTCCAGGTCCAAGCTATATAGATCAGCTATTATTATCTACGAATGCATGTAAAAAAAGTTTTTCTTCTACGAATACAATAATACAAAGATGCAGTATCTAAAACTTTATGAAAGGTAATGATCTACACTGGTTTTAAAAATAGATTGATGGGCCAATTGAAACAGAGAATAATGTATGTTTTGTACATTTTTTGTAGTTCGTTCCTCAACAGAGTCACAGTGAACAATATTAAGATAACTAATGTAAATGCCCTTCCGAAGACGGTGAGTAGAAATCTTGGTTTTCACTTAAAATTTGAAATAATAGATAAAAATATTCATATACTTTATTCATCGACAATAAGGAAAAGTGATGTGAAATGTTCAGTTCGCAAAGATTAATGCATAGATCTCTGGTGTTTTAACAATAAATTTGTAATCTGATGTAAATAAGATGACAAAACAGAAGAGAAATTACCGATGCATCTTAATTAGTAAAAAAAAAAACAGATATAGATTGAATGCAATATTAGTACAAAAAGCTTTTACCGACTTGTACTGTAAGAAATATGAAAACTTGTTTACATACTGTTGATTGACTGCCTTTATTTTTGCTATTACTATCTCACTCGCCCTTTTTCCGATTTTGTAAAATTCTATTTTTACGCTATATTTTTATTATTGATATTTTTATTACTATAAAATGTGTAAATGATTATTTAATGTACTATTGCTGGAAGTCGCCGATTATACAAAAAAAGAAAGTATTGGAATCGAGGAAATTTAAAATTTCCGTTTTTTGATGTATTTACATGTTTTGGGATGTCCTGAACAAAATTTGACTATTTTTAGAAAATCCCATCAGTCTGCTAGTCTGTGTGTGACAAAAAAAAAAAAAAAAAAAAAAAAGAAAAGAAAAAAAAAGAAAAAAAAAAATGTGGCCACTTTATCTCAAGAGCTAATGAGTGGAATTTCATAAATATTTATAGTCAGTTAGACCTTGACACAAGTTACTGCTGTTTAGTTTTAGGTGTATATCGCTCGACAGGTGAGTTTCGAGTCGATATTTTGCTATTCATGAAAGAAATCCGATCCCTGCGATTTTTGAATATTTAGCGATTTTTAATGCGATTTTCAATGTTATTTTAGGAGTTTTTTCGAGTTCCATGGCAAGTTTTTGACATTCGCATTTTGAGGTGATTTTTTGACATTTGTAAAAGAAATTCGATTTCAACCTTTTCCATACTTTAGAAAATTTTGCCCTCTACGATTTCTGAATTTTAGGGATTTTGAATGCAATTTTTAGCGACTTTTGGTGTTTCGCGTCGATTTTTTTCCCATTCATGAAAGAAATCCGATTACACTGTTTTACGCAATTATAGTAAATTTTGTCCCATGCGATTTTTGAATATTAAGCTAATTTAAAGCGATTTTCAATGTGATTTTTGGAGTTTTTTCGAGTTCCATTGCAAGTTTTTCACATTCGTAAAAGGAATTTGGTTTCGAAATTTGATCCTAATGTAGTAAATTTTGTGCTCCGCGATTTTTGAATTTTAATTGGTTTAATGCGATTTCCCATGCGATTTTTAGCGGTTTTTTGCGTTCCGAGGCGATATTTAGAAACTGATAAAAGAAATTCGGTTTGAAACGATTAGCCTAATTAGTAAATGTTGTCCTTTACGATTTTCGCGATTTTTTGTGCGTTATTCAGAGTAAATTTTAGAGGGTTGTTTTCGCGTCGATTTTTTGTTAATCGTGAAAGAATTCCGACTAGATGTTTTAACACATTATAGTATGATAGAACACATTATAGATGTTCTACCTATAAGGTTATCTGAGCGAAACATGCTGGCTGGTTGTCGGCCCAGTTAGCTTAAACGGAAAAGCATTGGCCTTGTAAGCCAAGGATCTGGGTTCGATTCCCGGCCTGGGCATTTTTTCGCTCAGTTGGAAATATTCAATTCGTATGATAGCTTTACCAATCAGTTTGATTGTGTTAAAATAATAATTATAGTATACTTTGACCCTATGGATTTTTCAATATTTAGCAATTTTTGAGGAGAATTTCAAGGATATTTTTAGTGTTTTTTCAAATCCCACAGCGATTTTTTGACACTCGTAAAAGGAATTTAGTTTCAAACTTTTAACCTAAGTAAATTTTGCCGTCTATGTTTTTTGAATTTCAGAGATTTTATGCGATATTCCATGCGATTTCCAGTGATTTTCAGAGATTTTTTGCGATTCGGGTCGATTTTTATGTCACTTTTGAAAGAGTTCCGATTACAATATTTTACCCAATTATAGTAAATTTTGTCCCCTGAAACTTTTGAATATTTAGCAATTTTTAATATGATTTTTAGTGCGGTTTTTCAGTCCCAAGACTTTTTTTACTTCGGAAAAGGATTCTGGTTTCAAACTTTTACCTTTATACAGTAAATTTTGCCCTCTGCGATTTTTGAATTTTACAGAGTTTTAATGCGATTTTCAATGCGATTATTATTGGGACATTTACTGTGGATTTTAACGATTTTTAGAGATTTTTGGCGTTCCGCATCAATTTTTTGTCAGTCAAAGGGTTGTCATAAAAGGTTTCCGATTATAATGTTTTACCCATTATAGTAAGGTTTACCCCAGCTATTTTTAAATATTTAGCAAATTTCCTAGCTTCGAGGCGATTTTTTGACATTTGGAAACGGTATTCGGTTTTTAAGCCTAATGTAGTAAATTTTGCCCTTCTCGATTTTTAATGTGATTTTTCGGGTTTTACGACGATTTTTACTTCCCCATCATACGTAGTATAGGGTAAGTCTTGTTTAAGAATCGGAAATTTTTTTTTGAGGCGTATTTACACGCTTCAGACACTGAAGATTCCGAAAAACATATTTTTAGAAAAAAAAAAATTGCCGTTCGTCTGTGTGTGTGTCTGTAAACACTCTATCTCCCGAACAAATTGAGATAGAGACTTGAAATTTGGTGTGTACTTAGTATGTAATAATGGGAAGAAACCTATTGAATATCAGTAACCTCGATTATCGATCGTCGTTCGATTCCGTGCCTTTATTTGTTTCTAACATTAATATTGATACTTAAAATTAAATATGGTTTATAATAGCTTCATGTTTTTTAATACATCATTCATTTATATTTTTTTTAATTTGAACGCATTTTAATTACATTTTTTTTTTTAGTTGTTATGAGAAAATGTCAAAAAAAAGATAAAGTAATCTAGTATTTTCAGGACTGCCACAGGCGACAATTTTTATATTCTATTCGCACCACTATTTTAAGAGAATAAATTTTGTAATACATTTCTTTTGCAGATGTTGTTAAAGTGTATATGAAGAAAATTTGTTTTATAAAAGTGGTGCGAGATATAATTAAAAACTGGCTGCCTGTGGCAGCCCTCCTTTACTTTCTACAGAAATGGAGTACTTCTGTTGCCACCATAACAGAAATGGCATTAAAAACTAAAAAAAAAAAAAAAATTAATACATCAAAAATAAATTGAGATTCAGTTTTCAAACAAATTACAGTTAAAAATACTTTTTCTTTCGCTAAATGAAGGTGTAAAAATTGAAGATGTGCGATGATTAGAAGTTTAAAAAATTGCATTAGAGATTATCAGAATTTAACCCTACGATGTTACAAGCAAGCGCCAAAAAGCAAATATCTCTTATTTTTTCCAGAAGAGGTAAATATATTAGATAAATCTACTAAAGAAGAAGCTGATATTGCTTTTACGTATTTTCTGCTACCCTCTGAAATATTTATTTTCCGCCTTTATGTGCCATTTTTTTTTTTTTTTCTTTTTAATGAGCAACACGAAAATTGAAGAAGTACATTTCATAAACATTACATTTGACTTTATATCATGAGATTTAAGACTTCTAATAAGATTGTTTCGGATTTTATAAAGATGTCCTATAAAAATGCTTAGTAAGGGGCGTAGGCAGGTACCAATTTCACCGGTATTCGTAAGCTGACTCAATTAAAATGCATGGATAGTGGGCGGAGTGAGCATGAGGGGGCGTGCCCTTGATTGAGTTTACGTGACGTTGGAATGGAGTTATGAATAAAGAGGAAGAGACATATAGTGTATTATTTACCAGTTGCGAGTGAAGTAACTGAAGAGGGTGTCACAAGATGGCGACTGATTTTTTTACATATGATCAACAGTTTCTAGTTACCGCAGGAGGAAACTTCCACCAGTAAATTTTAAAAAGAAAATTTGCCTTATTTTAGCGACATTTTCACGAAAAATTTCTCTCGAAAATATTGTTAATGGCAGGTATTATAATTTAACCATGTATTATAATTTTTTCTCACTGACACTATCAAGAAGTTGTCTATATTGTCACAACATGTCGAAAACGAACGCCATGAATACCGCCGAAATAAACTCTCAAAAGTAAAAATGAAAATCTGTTTTTTCCTTTGACTGAAATTTCTCATCAATAGGGTGTTTAAATAAGGAGAAAATTTCTATTTAAAATTTAGTGGTGGAAGTTTGCCCGGCGATAATAAACCTCTGCGAAAGCGATTACAGTTGAAGCTTCACCATGTTAAGAATATGACAGTTGTTCTTGATCAATAGTTCCATGGACGTTGGTAGGGAAAAAAATACTGAGCGGACTGTCTTGGCTGATTTCTTGGTGATTTCGTCTGTCAATGTTTACACAAAATAAAACTCTTGTTCAACGTTCGAGAAACTAAGTTTTGTCCAATATTCTGAAAATGTTGAAAAGGGTTTCATTATCTATGCGTTAGACATGATTCTCTTTCCTTCTTTTTTACAATTATAACGAATGACTTTTTTCTTTTAACATTTAATGACCCATTTTCAACAAGCAGTGAGAATGTGTAATTTGTCTGCTTTCTGTGCTGCAATATTCCAATGAATACACTTTAAGAATGTATTCATTGAATGCATCCATTTTTGAGATTAACCCACGCCTGCTATATATTTATCATTAATTTTATTATATCAAGTTCATGAACAGTAGAAAATTGTTCTTTCAGAATCCATTCGCGTAAGAGAAAAACAGTCTTGAAAAAAATATATCAACCTTTCTTCGTTTTAAAGATTAAATAAATAAATAAAAGACGTAAAGAATAAGGAAGTTTGTGTCTGTTTAAATGTATACCTACGTTCTACAAATGTAATATAAAATTCTAGAAAAACAAAAAGAAAAGAAAACCTAAAGAAGGGGAAAGAAACATTTTTCTTATTAAATTAGATGCTCCCACATATCTTAAGGGCACTCCAAAAAATCCATAAATATAAAACAACTTTCATTTAGATAGTTGTTTAAAATTTGTAATTTCGTTACTTATGAAAATTTATGACATAATTTGACGATTTATAAAATTTTCTCTTTCGTACTTAAAATAGCAAATTTTTCTCTTCGTGTTTATAAATAACATAAAGCTTTCAACAAAATTTCATTTTTGCTTAATATAAACAAATTTTTCATGTGTTATGAAAATAAATGCATCAAATGATTTGATTATACAATATCTGTAAACGTGTGGACTCAGAATATATGCATCTGAAGTAGCCCAAATAACATAAAAAGTGCTTAGCATTGCGTGAAAATTGCAATACAAAATGGAATTTTTTTATTAGTATGCATTAAATGTTGTTTTCACTGCGTTAATATCAGACATGTTGCTAGTGTTTAAATTTCCTAAAAAACAGAAATGATTACTTAAGAAAATGCATTTGTTTATTTAATTACGAATCAAACAATTCGGAAATTGTACGTCAAACGTGGCAAATGAATACTTGTTTGTACAATAACTAGTTTTATAAATATTCATATCTTGATGCAATAGCTGTTGCACTCTTATGCAAGAATGCAGGAGTACAAAATTTATTACGATTACATATATTTTAAATTCAGTAATACGGAAATAATAGGACTCGATCTTAAATAGAGCGTCATCACCATGGCAGCTTAGAATCATTACCTATCATGACATATCATTGAATTAATTATGTATGATAGGATTTAATAGAATGAAGAAAATATTTATTGATATCTTTTTAAGTTTTGCTTCGATTTTCATAAAATTTGAAATGACTCGACAAATTTCTGCAAAGATTATATATGTTAAATTTCAAACCATTCGTTTGGCCAGTTTTTGCACTGTTATATGCGGACAGACGTACAGACAGACAGACGAACCAGATGAATACTATAGGTGCTACGTATTTATAATTACGAACGCACCTAAAAGGAGATAGGTAAATTCATTTTTTCCCATCCATTGTGGTCATAAAAGAAAGAGTATTGTATTACAACCGCCATTTTAATTTCGTGTGCTATTCATAATAGTAAACAAAAATTAAAATAATTTAACAGAAAAATTAGTTTTAGCTGTGAATAGCATTTGACTGTTAAAAAAGTAGTTGATTTTTTTCACAAAATAAATGGGATTATTTTCCCCCCTCGTTCTCCCGCCTGATAGTTGTTTTTCATAAAATCAACAATTTAAAAATAATAGTGTGTATATTTAGGTTTTAATAGTATGTTGATATAACTTTATTTTTATCCTATTAAGAAATATTACGAAAAAAAAACCGAAAAGTTACGAAAGTTTTGCAACTTTGTTGCACAGTCAGGGGGATTTTTAAAGAAATGAATAATAATTTACATACATTCCGGTTGGCTTCTAACCAGTTTACGAAAACAAATTACTCTAATGAATGGAACTCTATTTTTTCTAGGATCACGCTTCCTCATAGTGTCGCCATTTACGCGAGACGTCCGGATTCCTATGGGTTAAAAATTATGTCCCACGGAACCATTGCGGTCCTGAATTTTCAGAGAAAGCAACCTCTTTTAAACTTTCATACATATCTATAAAAAACACTATAAAAAAAGACAAATGTTTCTTATTTAAGCTCTTATCTTTCTTAAGGTTTATAAAAATATAAACTCTTCCGAATTACTTGCGATTCGGAAAAGAGTTCTTTTATCTACAGAAACCTCAAAAAAGAATAGATTTCCGAGAGTTAAAAAAGCGTTTATGAAACACATGTTTCATTTGTTGCCCGAAATCTTTGTAAAGGTTTGAGACTAGGTTTTATAGTACAGGGTTAGCCAAAATGATTCATCGGGTTTTGAAAGACTGTTTATTTACAAGTATATGACGTGCAAAGACGGGTGATACATGAAAATATACATACACTCACCAAGTTTCTGGTACATACTACAAATGTTTAATGTGTGCGCCCTTAGTCACCCGGCACACACATCCCAACGATAATCCAGTTTCGTCCATACTTCAATAGCATGTTTCTGTCAATGTCCGTCACAGCAGCAGTGATGCGTTCCTGCACATGAGCCATGAGGCTTAGTTCAAAATATTTAGCATGTGCATTGTGACTTAAACATGAAAAGATAATTAGAACAGTTTTGGGTTAGTAAGAATTCTTGTACATTTTGTGGGATATCATTTTAATTAGAATTGCATAAAGCGGATTTGAATGCGTAGAGTTACTTTGAATTAGTTAAAAGAGACTTTAAAATCAATTTTGATTTTTGTATAAATATTTCGTTTGATTAACCTATTAACTGGCAAAACTATAAGGTTAGAATTTTCAACTTTTCATCTGAACCTTATTTGCCACCATAAACACTGAAACATAATTTTCGCTTTATATGATCTTAAAATTTTATATCTTTAAGTCAGGTCAATTTTTTAATTCAAAAATAGTGCTCGGTATGTAAATAACTTAAATATCTGCATTTATTTTGACCGTTGCGTGAATGCAACACCAACGAATAATGGGTTAAATAAAGCGTTTTTTCAGTGATTTTGGAAATTTAAGTATTTGGTTGAACTTTCCATTGGGCTGAAATATAAGTTTTAAACTGATCAAACTTTTTCTGTTACCTTTCTATCGTAAACGGAAATTGTCGGAGTTTCTTCTAGTTTCCTAGAAAAACCATTTGGATTTTTGAAAAAAATCACAAGAGAAAATTTAATGTCCGTTTGAGAATTTCTATCCAATCTCAGTTCAAATCTTTCCAGAGTTACTCGGGAAGTTTTTGCTTTAAAGTTTTATTACTCCACTTCAAATCAGGCTAAACAATTTTTACTATGCCGTGTTTTCATCTTAGGATAGAGACAGGATGAAATTCTTTTTGAATTATCTTAAATTTTCAGGAGTAATGTTTTTTGTGCATTCGTGAAGCAATAATTTAGTTTTCCTTTATCACCAGTGATACATATATTAGGTTGTATGTCTTGAGGAAGAAATTAAGGATGTCCGACTGCCCATTATATTAGCAATAGATTCGAATGTTAAATGCAATCGATTTTTTTAACGATAGCACTGTCAAACAATTGATACTTTGATTTTGTAAATTATACGATTAGGAAGGTGCCGATGAACGTCAGTTTTTTCGAACAGTAATTTTCAGCTCTTAATTCTCAAAAAACAGATTAAAACTGAAAATTCCGGTTCGGAATATACATAAAGTTTTTTGTCTTTTTTAGTTGCAGTTTCATTTCTTGGTTATCTTAATATATTTCAACTACCCTGGGATTTTATATGCTATAAAGAGCTTAATAGTGTCATTAAGCTTAATGCCGACAATATTCGATGAAATAACATAGTTTCATTGTGAATTATGCATATGAGACTTCTCTGACGATTCCGTAAACACATTCACTGTACACAATATGAATTTTAAAAAGCTCACTGTTTTACTCAACCCTTTACTCGGGCAAAAAGAGTTTGCTATCTTCGATACTAAAAGCTTTTGGATACCACTTAATTTTAACTGTAATCTTTGATTTATTAAATGGCATACCTTTTTCGATTGTACAAAGCCAAATATTTTAGTAAAAAAAAGAAAGTGGTGCCGTGTCCTTATTTTTAATTTATTTTGTCAAAAAAAAAAAAAAAAAAAGAAAAGAAACAGTTAAAGGGTTGAAAGGCGACAAAATAATAATAATCCTGATGTTACACCATAAAAAAAATACATTTTATTTAAAATTTCTTAGTACTTTCGGACTGCAATTCTTGCGGCCAATGTCATAGAATATACTATTTTTAATTATTAATTGCTGTTCCATTCATACAAATACGCCACTTCGTATTTTCATTTTCTTTGACAATGGCCGCGGGAATTGCAGGCCGAAAGTACTAGAAATTTTAAATAAAATGTATATATATTTTAACTTGTAACATCTATATTATTATTATTTTGTCGCCTTTTAAGTAAAACAGTGAGCTTTTCAAAGTTCATACTGTGTATTTTATGATTGATTCAAGGTATAACATTGCATTTCGTCTTATGATTTTATTAACATTCACAGCTTTTTATGTGCGTTCATAATTATATAAACACGTAGCACACATAGTTGTCGTTCGATCTGTCTGTCAGTCCGTCCGCATATAACTGAGCAAAAACTACCCAACCGAATGGTCTAAAATTTCAAATATATAATTTTTGCAAAATTTTGCCGAGTCATCATTTTAAATTTTATTAAAATCGGATGATTAATTTAATACAGGGACAGTCAAAAGTTTTCCGTTACATTACGGCCAATGGAAAAAAATTATTTCAAGTGCACTTTAATGATGTTACATCATTCGAACAGAATGAAATTGCTATGTACTTATGAAGTGCACTACAATATACATTTCAGTACAACATGCGGTGCAAAAAATATTTATAAAACTAGTTACAGTACGAACGCACCTCATTTGGCACGTTTGACGTGCAATTTCCAACATGTTTATTTGTATTTTCACTCTATCGTTTAATACTTTTTTTATATTTTATTTTGTTTTTCATTTATTTTCACACATGTTATTTAATTTTTCATATATACATTCTTAAAACCTTACTAATTTTAAAAGGGAAAAAAACAAACTGGTTAAAATTAACAAATTTTTCAATATGCGATTTAAAGCTACCACAGATTATCAATACATATACAGGGTGTATCTAAACTCTTGGGCAAAACTTTAAGGGTGATAGTACACATCAAGACAAACAATATTAAATAGGAAACAAAGGGTCCCAAACGTCTTCCGAAGCAGATAGGCGCCTTTAAAGTTTAGGGTCCAAAATTTCAAATGATTATAAAAAACGGAAAAATTGGTCGATTCGTTTGCGGTTTTCACTACAACTAATTTTTATGTCAGTATTGTCTTGAAAATAAATTTTAAAGACACAGTTAAAAAAATGCCGATAGAGGGCGCTTTAGACTTTGGAGCAACCAACAACTATTTTTTACCGTTATTTTTTGTATCTCATTACATGCTTTCAAATGCTTAGACTTAAACTTAAATTTTGGGCTCAAAATCTGAATCGTTAGGAGTGGTTAAGTAGCGCAAACTGAACTGTGTTTAGGAGTTAAAATTTCAAATGATTATAAAAGACGGAAAAATTGGTCGATTCGTTTGCGGTTTTCACTAAAACTATTCTTTATGTCAGTATTGTCTTGAAAATAAATTTTAAAGATAAAGTTAAAAAATACCGATAGATGGCGCTGTAGACTTTGGAGTAACGAACAACTATTTTTTACAATTATTTTTTGTATCTCATTACATGCTTTCAAAAGCTTAGACTTAAACTTAAATTTTGAGCTCAAAATCTGAATCGTTGGGAGTGGTTAAGTAGCGCAAACTGAACTGTATTCAGGAGGGGGGTTCAAATATCAGCACATGAACACAGTCCAGTTTGCGCTACTTAACCACACCCAACGATTCAGATTTTGAGCTCAAAATTTAAGTCTAAGCTTTTGAAAGCATGTAATGAGATATAAAAAATAACGGTAAAAAATAGTTGTTCGTTACCCAAAGTCTAAAGCGTCCTCTATCGGTATTTTTTTAACTTTATCTTTAAAATTTATTTTGAAGACAATACTAACATAAAGAATAGTTTTAGCGAAAACCGCAAGCGAATCGACCAATTTTTCCGTTTTTTATAATCATTTGAAATTTTAACTCCTGAACACAGTTCAGTTTGTGCTAATTAACCACTCCCAACGATTCAGATTTTGAGCTCAAAATTTAAGTTTAAGTCTAAGCTTTTGAAAGCATGTAATGAGATACAAGAAATAACGGTAAAAAATATTGTTGGTTTCTCCAAAGTCTAAAGCGCCCTCTATCGGTATTTTTTTAACTGTGTCTTTAAAATTTATTTAAAAAAAAATACTGACATAAAGAATAGTTTTAATGAAAACCGCAAACGAATGGACCAATGTTTCCGTCTTTTATAATCATTTGAAATTTTAACTCCTAAACACAGTTCAGTTTGCGCAGCTTAACCACTCCCAACGATTCAGATTTTGAGCTCAAAATTTAAGTTTAAGTCTAAGCTTTTGAAAGCATGTAATGAGATACTAAAAATATCGGTAAAAAATAGTTGTTGGTTACTCCAAAGTCTAAAGCGCCCTCTATCGTCATTTTTTGAACTGTATCTTTAAAATTTATTTAAAAAAAAAATACTGACATAAAGAATAGTTTTAGTGAAAACCGCAAACGAATCGACCAATTTTTCCGTTTTTTATAATCATTTGAAATTTTGGGCTCTAAACTTTAAAGGCGCCTATCTCCTTCGGAAGACGTTTGGGACCCTTAGTTTCCTATTTAATATTGTTTGTCGTGATGTGTACTATCACCCCTTAAAGTTTTGCCCAAGAGTTTAGATACACCCTGTATAACGTTTTTCTTTTGAATAGATCTAAATAAAAATTTCTATATCATTTACTTCATCCGAATTCTCATTGCGTTGTTTTTCGTCGCTCTGTTTTCTCCCCAAAAAAGAAAAAAAAATTGCATATGTTTTAAAAAATACTCAACTTCCTGAGTTAAAAACAGTAATAAATAAATCCGTGATTTTATATGATCGGATGAAGCCATGTCCCTCTGTTTCTTTTGTGCTAGGTTTTATGTTTTACCTAAAGTTCACAAAGCTAACGTTCCTCTCAAACCAATTATCTCAAATATTGGAACGGTTAATTATATGTTTATAAATTTCTGTCTGTTTCTTTTTAGCTCCTGATATGCCATTTCTTTCGGGCAACGATTAAAGTGTTATCTCTAAAAAATAATGCTCCGTTACATAGGCCAGCCGTAAAACGAAGCAGGTGATGTAACATTGTACGGTTAAATACTGATAATCTCTACTGAAATTTTTTAAACTTCTAAACTTTCCATATTTTCAATTTTTACACCTTCGTACAGGGAAAGAAATCCCATTTCTGTAATGCTGGCAACTGAAATACTCCATTTCTGTAGAAAGTAAAAGGAAAATAGTAGATTGTTATATCTTTTTGTTGCAAATTTCTCATAACAACTAAAAAAAAATAAAATTGAAAGTAAAATACGTGCTATGCCAAGAATATCGTCTACTATAAAAATGTATTTTAAAGAATATTTGTGTGACTTATTTTCTCCGAATTTACTTAATTTTTATCAAAAAGCTGAACGAATCCAACTTTATTAATCCGTGTGTAATGATATTTTCCGAATTTTGAAAAAATATATATGAATGATTTCTGATAAAACATGGAGCTATTATAAACTATATTTAATTTTCAGTTTCCATAATTGTGTAACAAACAAATGATGGCATATGAACTATTAGATATACGATTTTTTTGTCGAGTTTCTAGTATGATGGCATCGCTTTTTGCTGGGTTTGTGTATTATTCCCCGATAGCGACTCATATACATACATTGTTAAAAATACCACTGTAAAATTACGGGCAGAGGCCGGCAGCAGAGATTCCAGTCATATCCCGTAAAAAAAAAAAAAAAAAATCCATGCGCAGCATTTTGTGCAACCCGTAATTTTATGGAGCAAATATATAATGCTCTAGAAAACACAATAACACTTTAATTACTGTTCCATAGCACGTAGTACGTTAAATAATCATCACAGAATCGCTTTTTTGGCGGATTAAAAAATATGTTACTGTCGCGGTTAAGTGACATTATTTTTCGAAACACAACTAAAATGAAGGGTTACACCCTAGCGGAAGAAAATGTATGGGGTTGTACCGTATTTTTTAGTGGATCAGACCGTTTTTCATCAAATAAGGCAGTTGCCCGCGAAAATTGAAGAGCAAACGCTCATAAATTTACAGTTTTTCCTGAGAGTGTACATTTTTATAGCTGTTGTTTAAGTTTGGATCGTAAATGTAGAATTCTTCGGCGGATACAAATGACGTCATTTTATATAAAATAAAAGCGTGTATTTTAAGTCTTAAAACTGAAATATGTTTACATTTATATATATATACATATATGTTTTTTTTTTTCATCGGAGGCGACACTAAATTCTAAAAACTCAGAATTCGTATTTCCTGCTTGTTGTACTCTCTGTGCTGATAACAGACACACTGTAAAAAACTCTTATGAATCAGTTAACAATATTTGGTAAAGTATTTTTTATGAAAACAGTCGCATGCTTTCTCTCGATGTGAAATCTTTATTATTACCGTTTCTGGCGAGGGAGTAAATTGTCGGAATACTAGAATGCGCGAATTTCACTATACTGATATCGAAATTAAGGAACTCCTTGCCGTCACTAAATTATGTGTTGAACAAACGACCTTCATTTTTAACACTTTCCAACAAAGCTTAAAAGTGTTTATGAATTCGGTTTGTCAGTCTGTCTGTCCGTCCGTCCGCCCGTGTTCTAACTCGCGTAAATATAGTCCGGTTGCCATGAAATTCTTAGATGTTATTGGGTTCACTATGGCATGATTAGTATTGCAAATGAAGTGTATAGCATTTGCGGTGCATTTACAAAGACACTCAAAAGAATTCCGTTACACTGCGGTCTATGGGGAAAAATCGTTTGCGGTGTATTTTAACGATATCACACTATTTTATACATACTGAAATTTATATATATCACTGGGTTGTAGTACGACACTTACTGGAGAATATGGTGTGCATAGAATATAGTTCATTTACAGGGAAACACAAAATAATTTGGCTAAAGGGAAAATTTAATTGTTGAAGTCTATGAAAAATAATTGCTGGGAGCGCATTTTCACTTTTTATTATTTAACGGGTAACCGTTCTTAAATTTAAACTTTTTTTTTAAAAGATCACTTGGTGTGAATAAGTTCCATAGATCATATACAGGGTTGCACAAAAGTTCTCAAGTACATTTCGATTTATTCACGGAAATGGCTAAACGGAAATTTTCATCTGTGCTATGCGTTTCACTGAACTAATTTTTCGCATACTATGCAATGTGCTAAAGTAAAGTAGTATATACTTACAAATCCATAGATCATATACAGGGCTGCACAAAAAAACTGGTATTTTCCCGGCTTGGTTGTAATAGCAGAAATTGGGTTTTCAAATGCGGTATGAGTTTTTCAAATTGTTTATCTAGACATAATATTTCACATTAATAAACTATGAAGTTTTGTTACAGTATACTGAATGTGTTGGAAAGTGGTACGAAACCTATGCTGGACGCATGATTTTTCGCTCTTGTTAATGATGAATTCTACAAAAGCTTAGATGGCCTCGCAAAAAGCAATGCAATCTTTGCACTACTCTCTAATTTATTAATCATTTATGCATTATTTTGAAGAAAAATTACTTAATATCGCAAATTCAATTGATCCTCATATTCAATTCACGGCTGAAACCGAAATGACAACAAATTCTCCTTTCTTGATGTCCTAGTTACGGGGTCCAATTTATCCTCTTCAGTTCCGTAGCTAAAATAATAATACAAATGCTTATTCATTGGTTTTTTCCAAACAAGATGACATCGTAAATGACAGAAAAAAAAACTTTTCTGAAATTGATCCTTTAGGCGCTTAGTAATTTTAGGTTAAAAAATATGGATCTAAAACTACAAAGACCCTAAAAACATCAATTTAATAACCATTAACCTAAATTAACGCAATCACAAGTTTAAGAGCTTTAAACAAGTAAATAATCTACAAATCCTCAAAAAATTTTATTGAAAAAGATTTAAGTTAAATACTTATGAAAATTTCTCACTTTTTTGGTCATACTGTTTTTTGAGCATTTTTAGATATTTTGCAAACTCAAATGAAAATAACATTTATTTTATGTGGTAATCAGCTTAGATGCTGCCATTTATTCGTTTGCTTTGAACGCAACAAACATTCAGCTATTAAAAAGTGATGTGAAAATTTAAGAAAATCCGACATTTAATTTTTTATAAGGAAAAAACAAAGGTCCCCATATGGGGACCCAGGAACCGAAGAGATTATTACATTAGGGATTACCGAACATTACATTAGGGATTACATTAGGGATTACATTAGGGATTACCGAAGAGATTGTTACATTAGGGTTCCCTACATTACGGTTTTTGAATATAATTAAGTAAGTTAGTTTATTTTCACTTAATGTATTCTTCTCACAGTAATTAAGAAATGTTCTTTTCTTTAAATCATTATTTTTATCTTCATTATTTTGCTTTTTGAATTTTTCTGTTTATGTGGTATTTTAGAACACACCCTAGCTTTAATTAGCATTCTGATAATATGCATAACACCTGCCTCTTGCATCTTTATCGTCATTGGCTTTGTACAGTAGCGCTCAAAAGTATTTTGACAACCTTATATTCTTTCTTATTTTATTTAATATAAAAATGTAAAAGAAAATATATTCCCTATAATTGAGAACACTATGACTGCACTTATTCAAATGTTTCACGTTTCAACTTGTTTGTTTACATTCGGCGCCACCGACGAAATATGACTCCTCCTTAGCTCAAAAGTATTTTGACAATTAGTTTGCATTTAATTGTTGAAGGTGTCAGTGGCGCTATAGCTTCGATTAGTGTTTATATTGACTTATTGTGATTAATTTTAAGGATCAGGAACGCCAAAATGTAAAAAATATTGAAATGATTCTAGAAAAGCCGCTGTAAATGCACTTAAGAAAGGTAGACTGCAAGCAGAATTAGCTCGTTCTTTTAACGTGTCTCGGCAATTTATTATTACATGGAATAAAGTTTTTAATAAAGAGAAATACATCGAAAATAAGCCTCAAAGTGGCCATCCGAAAAAAAAAACAACTTGCAATGTTGACTGTATTATAAAAATTATATCTACAAGTGATTGTCGTAAGTCCGCTGTAATAATAAAAAATGAATTGAAAGAAAATTACGGCATAGACATACACGTATCATCTGTCAAACGACGCCTAAACCTCTATGGTTTACACGGCAGAAGACCAGCAAAAACGCGTTTCTAATCTACTAAGAATAGGAAGGCTAGAGTTGCATTTGTAAAACGGCATAACCCTTTCAGGGGCAAAGCAATGCTATTGCTGAAGTGTTGAAATTAATGACTGACGCCAGAATTTTGGTTAAAAAAAATCGGTTTATTATGTGTATGAAATATAGCTTTTTCTTATTTAAAAATAAATTTGTTTTCAAATTCCGGTGTCAATCAATAATTTCAACACTTTCGCAATGGAATTGCTTTGCCCCTGAAAGGGTTATGCCGTTTTACAAATGCAACTCTAGCCTTCCTATTCTTAGTAGATAACAAACGTGTTTTTGCTGGTCTTCTACCATGTAAACCATAGAGGTTTAGGCGTCTTTTGACTGATGAAACGTGTATGTATATGCCGTAATTTTCTTTCAATTCATTTTTTATTATTACAGCGGACTTACGACAATCACTTTGTAGATATCATTTTTATAATATAGTCAATATTTCAAGTTTTTTTTTTTCCGATGGCCACTTTGAGGCTTATTTTCGATGTATTTCTGTTTATTAAAAACTTTATTCCATGTAATAACAAGTTGCCGAGACACGTTAAATGAACGAGCTAATTCTGCTTGCAGTCCTCCTTTCTTAAGAGCATTTACAGCGGCTTTTCTAGAATCACTTCAATATTTTTTTTACTTTTCGGCATTCCTGATCTTTAAAAATAATCACAATAAGTCAATAAAAACACTAATCGAAGCTATAGCGCCACTGACACCTTCAATAATTAAATGCAAACTAATTGTCAAAATACTTTTGAGCTAAGGCGGAGTCATATTTCTTCGGTGGCGCCGAATGTAAACAAACAAGTTGAAACTTGATACATTTAAATAACTGCAGTGACAGTGTTCTCAATTATAGGGAATATATTTGCTTTTACATTTTTATATTAAATAAAATAAGAGAGAATATAAGGTTGTCAAAATACTTTTGAGTGCTACCGTATTTTTCCTATCCTTTTTTCGCATATGAGTTATTAATAATTTTTTTCTCTTACTTTTATTATTGCTATAAAAGACCCATCTATCTTTCCATTTTTAAATAACATGCTGACTCCGTTATCGGCACAATTTTTCACATTTGTAGGCAATTTTTTATTGCTTATGAGTTCATCACCCTTTTTCCCTTTTGATTCTGATATGCATCAAAAAATCAAAACTAAGACTGCGTTCAACCCACATTTTCAAATATCTGCTTCAAAAAATCATAAATTATTTTCCTATTCTTTGGTCTATATTTTTAAAGGTTCTGTATCCCTCAACAAAAGAAAGGGGAGGGTGTAAAGATGGCAGGGAGTATCCTGCATTCAAAGCTCCTCTCTTCCTGTGCTACAAAAAACTTACCACATCAAAAAAACCGATGTAGCAGAATGCAGTCTGACTCCTTAAGATTGCGTTCAAACTATGTTTTCAAAAAGTCATAAATTATTTTTCTGGTCTTTCTTTTCCAAAGTTCTGTGGCCATCAGTAAAAGAAAAGTAAGATAATAAACATGTCAAGTAGTCTCCTGCTTGGAATGCTCCTCTCTTGCAGCGCTACAGAAGACTCATCACATAAAAAAAGCCGACACATGAACCACTGTGGCAGAATACAGTGTGATCGCACCTACTTCTTTGCAGAACTATTTTTATCTTTGCCCGGATAACTACTCTCCTCTAATCTCATCTGGTGATCAGAGCAGAAAATTGCTCTCGAAATTACAATCGAGGTCCCTAAGCATTATCTAAAGAACAAAAGAAAATATTAATTATCTTCTACGTTTTTTGGTTTTTCTTTTGTGCAATCCTTCTGCATTTTCACAATTAAATATCCAGCAGTCTTCGGAAGTCGTATATCCCATTGATGGTGGCACAATAATTGCAGAGACATGTTTGCTTCCGTTGTGCACAAGAGCTGTTTTAAAACTGCTTCTAGAATAGTCAATAGAAGAGTGTCTAGCATTAAATTTTATACTTATGCAAAACTTGCGCATCAATCTATATATTCTCTCATTAGTCACCAATTTGTAGAAAGTACTTAGTCCTGTATAATCTCTTGCTCTCTGGTTATAAATAGAAAGTGGTAGATGTTTTGGGAACTAAAATGTTTTTCCTTTTAGTCTGGAGCCTAAAATTTCAGTAAATCCCTTGGACAAATCTAAATTGCTGATTAAATGTTTAAATTGGGGTACATCGTTATCTACATTACAATGAATATCTTCATCAGCAGCATTGTTTGAATCAGAATCCAGTGTCTTCAAATATGTCTTATAAAAGGCAGTCAAAAGCTTGTGGATCGTGTAGAACAAGTGATATAAAGCTAATGATAGATTTAGGTACATAAAGTCTTTCTTATTTTTAGACTTATAGCCACTAACATCGCATGGGCGAAAAAGATAATCAACAGTGTGGTGTTTAAGCCCCCTCCATACAAATGGGATAACAAACCTGAATGCTTATTTTTACCTTTAGAAAACACTATTAAATCTTATACAAAAGTGCACATGCTAAACTTTGTGTGGAGCCCATTGTCTATCCTGATCTTCAAGTTTCACATCAAAATAGGAAAAATAAATTTTTTTAATGCAATGTCTAACACTGCACAAATTTAATTTTGTAGAATAAAAATTGTTTGTGAAAAAAAAAAAAACATTTAATTTAAATTAGACGTTGTTAATAATAAGCAGATTGAAACAACGCTTACATATCATAAATCCAAGTTTGTGTACAAATGGTACACGATACAATAAGTTTATTGTAATTTTTAAATTCAGCACCAAAAATTATAAAAAAAAGTTTTTCATTGTTGCCCTCTGTTAGAGATGCACAACCTGTGGCACGCGGGACAAAAGTGGCCCGCGAACTTCGTCAATTTATAACTGGAAAAAATTGCAATTTTTGTCAAAAAGCCGCAGGAAAAAATCGTTAATTTCGTCAATTTGCCACGGGAAATTTTGAAAATTTTGTTGGTCAAATAAGAATCGCAAATTTCGTTGATCGTGCGTGGAAAAATCGCGAATTTCGTTGATCGGGTACGGAAAAATAGCGAATTATGTCGATGATGCTCGAGAGAATCGCAAATTTCCTTGATCGGGCTCGGAAAAATCGCAAATTTCCTTGATCGGGCTCGGAAAAATCACAAATTTCCTTGATCGGGCTCGGAAAAATCGCAAATTGCCTTGATCGGGCTCGGAAAAATGGCAAATTTGGCCGATGAAGCATGGAAAAATCCGAAAATTTCGCTGATCGGGCGCGGAAAAATCGCGAGTTTTGTCGTTCGGTCACGGAAAAATCGCGAATTTCATTGGTTGGTCACGGAAAAATCACGAATTTCGTTTGTCGGGCACGGAAAAATCACGAATTTTGTCGATCAGCCGCTGGAAAATCGGAAATTTCGTTGATCGGGGGCGAAAAAAAATCATAAATTTTGTTGATGATGGGAGAAAAAAATTGCAAATTTTCTTGATCGACTGCGGATAAATCGTGAGTTTCGTCAGTCGCCAGAAAATATCGCGAATTTCGTCAATTTGCCGCGGGAAAAAAATGCCAATTTCGTCAGTGAGTTAAGATTTAGTAATTTCGTAGATCGGGCGCGGAAGAATAGCAAATTTTGTCGATACGGCTCGGAAAAACCGCGAACTTCATTGATCGGACACAATTTTCTCGGTCAGGCGCAGAAAAATCGCAAATTTCTTGATCGGTCACCGAAAAATCGCGAATTTTCTAGTTGAAGCGTGGAAAACAATCGCAAATTTCGCTGATCGGGCACTGAAAAGTCGGGCTAGGAAAAATCGCGAGTTTTGGCGGACGGGCTTGGAAAAATCGCGAATTTCATTATTCGGGCACGGAAAAATCGCGAATTTTGTCGATCAAGTGCGGGAAAATCGCACATTTTGTTGATGATGAGCGAAAAAATTGCGAATTTTCTTGATCGACTGCGGAAAAGTCGTGATTTTCGTAAGTCGCGCGAAAAACGCGAATGTCGTCAGTTTGCCGCGGAAAAGAATTGCAAATTTCGTCAGTCAGTTAGGAATCGTGAATTTCGTCTATCGGGTGTGGAAAAACCGCGAATTTGGTCAATTAGGTGCGGAAATATCGCGTGTTTCATCTGTTTATCGGGAATTTCGTCAATTAGCCAAGGGAAAAATTTCAAATTTCTGCAGTCAAGAATCACGAATTTCGTCGATCGGGCTCGGAAGAATCGCAAGCGTCGTCGAACGGACACGGAAAATAACGCGAGTTTTGTCAATCGGGCTTGGAAAAATCGCGAATTTCGTAAATCGGGCTCGGAAAAATCACAAGCTTTGCCAAACGGACACGTAAAAATCGCGAGTTTTGTCAATCGGGCTCCGAAAAATCGCAAATTTCGTTGTCATGCACAGAAAAATTGCGACTTTTCTCGATGATGCGCGGAAAAAGTGCAAATTTCGTTGATTGACTGCGGGATAATCGCGAGTTTCGTCATATTATCACGAGAACAAATTGCAAATTTCGTCAATTTACCGTTTGAAAAAATCGCAAATTTCGTCAGCGTCAGTTAAGAATCCCGAATTTCGTGGTCTTTCGCGGAAAAATCGCGAATCTCGTCGGTCAGGGGTGGAAAAATCGGACATTTCGTCGATCTTGAACTAAAAAATCGCGAATTTTTGTCGATCGGGATCCGAAAAATCGCGAATTTCGTTTGTCGGGCACGGTAAAATCGCGCATTTTGTCGATAAAGCGTTGAAAAATCGCAAATATCGTCGATCGGGTGAAGAATAATAGGAATTTCGTCAACCAGGTGCGGTAAGATAGCGAATTTCGTCGATTCAGTGCGGCAAAATCTCTAATTTTGTCGATCAGGCGCGGAAAAATCGCTTATTTTGTCAATCAGGCACGGAAAAATCTCTAATTTCGTTGAGCGGGACGGAAAAATCACAAATTTCGTTGATCAGGCGCGTAAAAATCTCAAATATTGTTGATCGGCTCTTCCTGCTCCCTTCGTTGATAAAGTTCGCATTTTTATGCGGCACCAGTCATTTTCATGCCTATATTTGTTTTTTAGCACTTTTAATAAAACAAAATTTACTCCCCCGAATAAAGTACAGGAATATTATCACTCTTTCAAATAATCCTTGTTATATATACAAACGTAAACTGTTGATATATCCTTGACAACTGAATCGGATATGTTGACTTGGTAGGGGAACCTAGAGGGGTAACCCACACCCACCCAACTCCCCGAAAAAGAATTCTCTTCGCGTGACTGATGTGGCCCTCGACAACCCAGACATTTTTTTAAAGTGACCCTTCTCTTAAAAAGGTTGTGCACCCCTACCCTATGTAATACTTTTTTAATAGCATCAAAGAAACAAACTTTTATTTTCAATGCTCTACTTTCTCTTGACATCCTCCACCCCTCAACACAATTAATTTATATTGCAATGGCTATATATGCCGATAAAAAGCTAAGTTTTTAGATCTTCAACCAAAATTTTAAGCTTAGGCTGTTTCACTTGTACTGCGGGCCATCCATTGAAGAAATACTTTATCTTTGTGAATTTTCAAGAATCGTCATGAGAGAAGAGTGCACTTTATAATCAAGCGCCGTGATACCATAAGAAGTTGATGTGATATCACTATTACGTCACAAGTGTTCAAAAGTGTCATAGTTACGACGGCGATCAAAATGTGGTATTTTAACTCGTCACAAAATGACTCTCAAGCGACCATCATTTGTTAAGTCCAATTCCAAGTAAGGTCGCCATGATTGATTTTAATCATTTAAAACTCGTCACAAAAAAGACACATCGATGTCTCAGTGACTGTAATACGACCAATTTTACACGTCGCATGATACCAAGGAGCGCCAAATGAAGATTTTGTTTGTCGATTTTTCTCACATCTATGTTTAGCACGGTATTGTTAAAATCTCCTTGTCTGGCGTATGACAAAGCATAGAAGAATGTAAAGATGATATGGCATAAGGATCCTGTAAAAAGCTGATTTTTTTTCGATTCTTTTCGATTACCTTTACACGATTTTAATCAATCAATATTTGACAAAGCCAAGGGCGGATCCATCTCATCAGTTTGAGGGGGGTCATGGATTTCCTTTTTTTGGGTGGGAGGGGATTACATCTCGTTATGAGAATTTTCTATATTGAACGCTATTCCCAAATCCGAACTAACTATTTTTCTGATACTTTCGCGAAGTCATTTTCATTCGTAAATACAAAAAAAATTGCATTAATATTCGTAAAAATATAAAATTTACCGATCTTGTTCAGATACCAAGAAATTAAAGAGTTTCCCATTTTCTTATAAAGGCTAAGATTCATTCAGAAAATGTAGCCAAGCTTTACGAGTTGACAGCCACAGAAATGTCGTCGCAAGGGAACAATTGGCTGTCACTTCCGGAAAAAAATGGCCATTATTTTTTTTCTTTTAAAGGGCCATATTTTTTTAAAAATTATGGCCATTTTTTTCCCCATTCTGACCAGAAAATCAGAGTTCTAACTTTTTACGGCTGCTCTTTCATCTTTACCTAACACTTCATTTATAACGGCTGTTTCATAATAATGGGAGCCATCAGTACATCAGAAGAAAATAACTTGGTTAAAATTCTCTTTGTAAATATACTTTGGGGAAGAGGGTGGTGGCGGTGGGGGTCAAAATCCGCGTTTGCCCCGGGGGAAAAAAAGGCTAGTTTTGGCCCTGCCAATGATTACAATGGAAGTTTGGTCACGGTGTCTTCACATTTTGGCCACTATGGTATTATTAAGATTATTTTCTCTCTCCGAAAAATCCAAACGTCATATAAGCATAATCAATCTGATCCAGTTTATAATTCTGACTAAATTATTGCTAATTAGTGCTTATCAAATATAGTGCTATTATTGTATTTATCAACATCTGTTTAATCTCATCACAATATTTATTTCAAAAAGTTTCAAGGCTTTTTATGTAATCCCCGGAGGAAACAAAAAAAAGTCTGGTTGATTAATTCAGGAAACTCGAAACACCGTATCTTTACAATGTACAAAGTAATTCTTTAAATAATCTACTAGTTCTTGAAATAAGAAGATGAAATTTTTAATGAGTAGATCCTTTTTTTATACAATAATTTATAATTCGTTTAATAGAACTGTTTTGATATATAAGTTAAAGCAGAAAATGAAACAAAATAACACAAATTTAATAAGCTGAACACTAGAATTTAATTAGTAAATTCTCGATGTAAAATACTACAGTACCAGTATTGATTTAGATATGAGGATCTTATGGTATTAAAATATGTTAAACATAAAAGATTATATTTATTCATCATTGCTTAGATGTATGTACATTTTCATTTTTATAATATAATCGCTGTTTACGCAAAATTTATTTTACATATTTTATCTTCATAAAAGAAATCTCATAAATATGTAAGTATTGTCTACTGCTTAATTCAATGCCAATCTACGTTAGTAATTTCCCACTTTACATTACTTCATTATTATTTAGAAATACACCTGACAACTTGTATGCTTGCATTTCTATTTTTCCTTCTTTTTTTTTTAAGAACTAGGGGAAGAAATTACGTTTTGAATAATTTATTAAGTTATGTTCCGGCGATGAAACTTGAATACTTGAAGGTGTAAGCTTCTTTTTTCTGATAATTATGTTAAATAACCTAAAATAAAAATGCACATGGAAGCAGACAGTAAAATAAGTAGCAATTTCCAGTAAATGTTTATCATTGTTGATTATAATACCAAAACTATTTTAAAACTAAAGTTAAATAAATATAAGCTTGGATTCATTATTATATATGCAGCTTTATCTTCTGCTTTATTGATAAATATCCAGAATTAATAAGTTTCATTATTAAAGTAACGAGGTGGAACCCGCCGAATTTCGACGAAAGAAAATGTTTACCAAGGAACTCTTGCATCAAATTTATAATACATCGACAACAATAATTAGAATAAAAAATCCATCTTACACTTCTTAATTTAACTTTCCAAAGACATATTTTAACCTAAGATTAACAAAATACTTTTTTCATAAACTTCAACTGTTAAATTATTGAAAAATTAGACTTTATTCATATACGTAATCAGTAACATATAATAAAGATAAGTAATTTTGATTAAGTTATTAATTGATGCTTGGTATTACGGAATGAAAAATCCGCAAAAATGATTTCACCTTGACATAATCATAGAATTTTTCTACCTTTATATCTAAACCGAATCAAGTCATTTTCCACGTTTCACATCCATATTAACCATTTAAAAACATTTTAACGCGCAATAGGTTATTAGCCCCCGTTACGGTATGCTATTTCTTTCTCCCAGCTTATTTTGTGTCATCTTCAAAACATAACGTTATCTTACAGAAGCCAGCCCTAAAGCAAAGCAGTACGATTAAATACTCTATAGCAATTTCTTAAACTTCTAAGCATCGCACATTTACAATTTTTATATCGTCGTATTGAAAAAAAAAGTACTTTTAAATGCAATTTGTTTTAAAACTGCTTGTTCATTTATTAATAAATATATTTTCAAGCTTGAATTCACGTTTGTCAACTATTACAACTTTCCATGTTAAAATTCCCACTCGTCATTTGAGGTCTTAGTATAATCTCTGTACCTGCGCGTAAAAATTCCAGAAATTTATAACTTTTAGACGTATTCAAGGGAAAATATCTCGTTTTATCAAATAAAATTATCGTTTACTTTTAAATATGACGTCATTTTCAGTCGCTGAAATATTTTGCCTATTGTCTCAAACTCAATATCAGTGAAATGAAAAAATAGTGAAATATAACAGCATCATCAGGGAGATTGTGTCTTTTTTAAAGCGTAACGTCATTTTCTGTTCAAATTTTTAAAAAAGATATTTTTAATTGTAAGGAGAAAATGGCATCAGTAAGAATATAATCAATAAAGATAATTAATCCACTTTTAATAGAAATGAAGTACTTCAGTTGCCACAATTAGAAAATTGGTATTAAAAACTATAAAAAAATTAATATATCAAAAATAAATTGAGATACAGCTTTCAAACAAATTGCATTTAAAAGTGCATTTTTTCTGCATACGACGGTGTAAACATTTAAAATGTGGGATGTTTAGATGTTTAAAAATTTGCAGTAGCGAAAATTGCAAAAGCGAAATTTCATTTCAAATTTCAAAGTATTGCCATTCGCAGAATGACGTATGCGTTACGCACAGATATGTTTGTCCTTTATAATATAGAAATATAGATAGTATCTATTTTTTTTTCCAATCACTGAAAAAATGGCAGTACACTTATAAGAAAAGCACCATGATCATTATCGTTTAATTTTTTAGATGCGTTTGTAATTATATAAATACGTAGCACCTATAGTCGTCGTTCAGTCCGACCGTCTGCCCGTCTGTCTGTCCGTGTGTCTGTCCGTCCGCATATAACAGAGCAAAAATTATCCAACCGAATGGTCTGAAATTTTAAATATATAATGTTTGCAAAATTTTGTCGAGTCATTTCAAATTTTATGAAAATCGGATGTATAGTTTAATTACAGGGATAGTCAAAAGTTTTCCGTTACATTACGGCCAATGGGAAAAAATTATTGCAAGTGCATTTTAATGATGTTACAGCCTTCCGAATGGTCTGAAATTTTAAATATAATTGCTGCAAAATTTTGTGGAGTCATTTCAAATTTTATGAAAATCGGATGTATAGTTTAATTACAGGGACAGTCAAAAGTTTCCCGTTACATTACGGCCAATGGGGGAAAAATATCGTAAGTGTATTTTAAAGATGTTACAGCCTATGCACTTATGAAGTGCACTAAAATATACATTCAGTACAATATGCGGGGCAAAAAGTTTTATAAAGCTAGTTATAGTACGAATGCACCTCATTTGCCACGTTTGACGAACAATTTCCAACTTGTTTTTTTTTATTACATGATACTCTGATTATAGAAAATTCCTCAATTGAAATGTGTTCCGAAATAAGCAGCATGGAATTCAGAGCTGTTTGTACAAAGGGCCGAATATACCGGGTGTCCCAAAAAGGACTGACTGATTTTAAAATTCAATATCTTCCAAACGGTGACAGATATTAAAAAAATTCTTGCAGGAGGGTTATGCATAAAGTCAAAAGTTTTTTTACAGTGATTTTCGATTTTAGTTCGTATTACAAACAACAGATGGCGCTGCGATCAATAGAGGCTCAATTCAGGCTCGATTTTTGGTACTTCGTGGCCCGGATAATACATTTCCATCTCCTTTTTCGTCATGGAACAACAGAAAGGACCCAAAATCGAGCCTGTATTTAGCGACTATCGCTTACAGCGCCATCTATTGTTTGTAATTCGAACTAAAATCGAAAATCACTGTAATAAAACTTTTGACTTTATGCATAACCCTCCTGCAAGAATTTTTTTAATATCTGTCACCGTTTGGAAGTTATTGAATTTTAAAATCAGTCAGTCCTTTTTGGGACACCCGGTATATCTTGATCAGCTGTAACAAGGCGTACAAAAAATTTTCAGCAACCTTGCTGTGTGAAATGGGATGATATCCCAAAAAATTCTAGATTCGCATACAAAAGTCATCATTCGCATACAAACAACGCTGAGATGGAAGATCCATCTCAGCATCAAATCTACGGCGCCACTAACCTAATTGCAGTGCTCTTTCAGAAATTTCGTGCTCTTTCATAAGTAATTTTATAATTGGTTATCATGTCGTTACATTTCATCCACACAAAAAAGGAAATTGATATAAACTTCGCTATAAAATCTTGCTTATTGTTAGATTTTTTAAAAGAAAACAAGATTTTAAATGAGAGTAAAGGGCTCTGCAAATTCTGACTGAAAGAGTAAGAGAATTGCAACTCCAAATCTCCAGAGCAAAAAATTGTTTGTTTTAATGTGAATTCTCACTATTGTTATTATATAACTCAAATTTCCAATTAACGTGCATACGTATGTATGTATAAAGATTTTGACATATACTGAGTACCTTAAAATGAACTGAGTGTTTTCAAAACTCAACAATAAGTGAACATTAATAGCTATTGAAGTTATTCTTGCAGGAAGGCAATGTGTGAAGCTAGGAATTTCTTTACTTCGCTTCTCTGTTTTAGTTTCAAATATCTCCAATAGTTGTTCTGTGTTGTTCCAAACTGTTAAAACGATCAAACTGAGGTATAAAAACACATTAAAATGCACTCAGTTTTTAAATTGCATTCTGTTTAGCTATTAAAAGCCAAATAACGGTTTGGGCTTCAAAATTGCAAGGTTATTTTTCAGAATCACTGTGTGAGACAAGGCAGTTTCATCTACACCATCTAAAACAAGGAAGTGTAATAAAGACATTCCCGACTTCGCATACTTTTCTGCAAGAACATCTTCAATAGCTGTTACTGTTTACTTCATACTAAATTTTAAATAAGTTCAGCTCATTTTACGATACCTTGTGCAATGTGCAGTGCATATGCAGAGTAAACTGTTTCCGGTAAATAAGTAGATGTGATAGTACTCATTAAAAAGAACGCTATTTACAATGCGTCGCAGTCTGCTTATGCATTCAAACTCGTAGGACATCTCATTCCATTCAAACAGGAATTTCCGTTCCTAACTTTATCAATAATGAATATATTGTAACAATATTTAGTACTTCCTTGTTTTAGCGTCCCCATTATTACTATTAGGCCAATAATACATTTACGATTACGCCAAGGTCATCGCTAAGCTTATACATGCGCCATATATCCGCATACATATTCTAAACATTTAAATATGAGCCAATTATGTAAATATATATGTAATATTTACGCCTTATATGTCATATATACGACCTATACATCCTATATACATTCATATATACGTCATATATGACTATAACTTGAGTGTCTGAGGGATATAGGATCACAAAGATGATTTTAGTAATAAGAATGAATGGCTGATGGCTGATGTACAATAAGTAAGAACAATCATAATATAAATGAAGACACAATGAATACAAACCATAGGCACAATGATGAGAGGACAACACTTGAAGAAAAATACATAATAGATGAGCATACATAATATAATTGAAGAGACAATATACGTGACCCAATGAGCACAAAAATATGACTGAAGATACACTGCGTGTTGATGATGAGCACAACGATAAGATAGATACAAATACACAGAACATGTAGTAGTGCACTGAGATGACACAGTTTGATGTAGACCATTGTATCTCATGAACATCATGGAAGCCTGATATCCCCAGAGTCTAGGTGAAGATGATTAATTTTGTTCCAAAGAAGATCGAAATGAGGAACCTGGATTCTGAAAGTTTTCAATGATTGATGTCTGGAATTCTATATCCAGATGAGATATACTTCTTGCGAAGTCTAAAGAAAAGGCAATTTGAATCTGAAGATTTATGGGCAGAATCACAGTTAGACTTATGTAGATGGTTAGAGGTAGTGCGGTTAATCCATGAAGAAGGATCATTATAGTCCTTGTTGGTGTACTCTAAGCAACTATTTTCACAGCATGTTTATTTGCGCAAGTTTTTTCGAGGTGGCATGTTGTTGGCACTGGTAACATCTGTATATAGTTGTATGGGATTGGACCCTATACTGAGTAGGACCCATGACGAGAACCTCTGAATCTATTAGCATCTTTAGAATCGATCGTGGTAGAAGGAAGAGTCGGTTGTTACAGTTTGAATAGTTGAAAATGATAGAACGAAAAATACAAAAGTCTGCAGAATAGAAGTAATTTCTAATGACTGTAACTTGAATGTCATTCCAAGAATAGAGTGACGTAATGTTTAAAACAATTTCTTTTCGATAATGAGAATAATATATACTGTTTGAAGGAGCTGACGTAAAGCTTATATCCACCTGAGAACTATCAGATGCATATGTACTATGGTTTATAGTTTCTACTAGTTTTGATATATGTATCAGAAGGCTAGTGTTAGACTGGAATGCAACTTCATAATTAGCCAAGCCATCGAGCTTTATCTTTAGTCTTTAAAATACCCGAGCCGACATCATTGAACTCTTCCAATTCAGAATGATCTGTAAGAGAGGAAGCTTTGTTTGGTTGCAGTTGTACTTTTAAATTGTTGAGCTCTAGCTTTAAGGATTTTAATTTGATCTCAGGAAAATATCAATTTTTATGACTATGCCAACTTATTCTGAGTTGTTTCAAGATTTTTAATAGACTCTTTGGGTATATTCGTGTAGCATATACAGAGTTTTAGGCAGGGATGTAGTGGAGGGTATACGGGGGTATACGCCGTATACCTTCTGGATTTTTTTAAGGAGCACCGTATACCCTCTGTTTGTCAAGAAAGCTAAGTATATAGGCTCTAGGGTATACGCTCCACCTTGAGCGTATACCCTCTGCTTAGAGCGCATACCCTCTGTTTCATTTACGACTACACCACTGGTTTTAGGAGAATATTAATGACATCATGGGTTATAACTTGGTATTTCCAAGGAGTAATCCTTTAAGGTATCAACCTCTGCTTCATGAGTTGTCCTCCATCCAAAAGACCTGGATATAGGGAATGGGGATTTTTCTTTAAAACCAATGATTCATATGATGAAGAAGATGAAATTTTTGAAAACAATGCGGCTCTTCATAACATGCCCTATATTTATAATTGGAAATAAGTTTAGCTGATTTAAATCTAAAGTCTGCAGATGGATTCAGATGCAATGTATTAAAATTGGGAGATGATATGTAAAACTCTTGATGTCTATAAACCATAATGAGAGGTTATACGATTCAAATCTACCAATTTAATCAATATAATACAAAAGCGCAATTAATCAGTGTGTTACGAATAAGAGAAGAATGTGTATTTTGAAGGCTATATATACAGTATCAGAAGATTAGGTGATAGGACGTCATGATTATATTATACTCAGTGCTGAAGTTGGGTGGGAACGCCGTTTTCAGAAATATTTGGTTTGTTACCGTAAAAAATATATATTTATGTATCGCGAACAAGCACAATTTTTTCCCTTTTTTTTCGTTTTTAAAGCGAAACGGTAATTTATGCTAGTTTTAAGAAGATCCGTTTCACTTATATTCATAACCCGCTTTAACCGAGTTATTTTCTTCGGATGGACTGATAGCTTCTATTATTATAAAATAGCCATTATAAACGAAGTGTTAGGTGAAGATGAAAGAGCAGCCATAAAAAGTTAGAACTCTGATACAGAATCACATAACTGCCAATTTGTACGGTTTTGTTACCTCTAAAACTGAATACAAATTTTTGCCATATTTAATCGTTGACAATTGTTAGATTTCGACGATTCTATTAGGCAAAATTCACTAGTAAGTTTTGGTGGTAAGAAAAAAATCTTAGAAACTGGTAGCTATGCAGTAGGATAATACTGCAGCAAAATTGACATTCAACAAACAAAAAACTATCAAGGACTTTTTCAAATAAGCAATTTTATTCCCCGTTTTTCTTAAAATTAACGGAAATGTACATCAAAGAAATATTACTAATACAATAAAAATGAATGAGTAAAGTGAAAATTTATATTTCATCTCCTTAGTTTGTGACGAATTTTTGTAATTGCGGTTTATCCGAGTTTTTTGCTGATCCGAGATGAGCTTGGTCCATATTAGCTCAGATAATCGGGAGTTTACTGTAATAATTATAACTGTTAATTGAAAAAAGTTGGCTTTTGGCTAAATGCTTTAAGTTGGATTTTGGCTTAGCAAAAATCCGGTAGCATCAACATCTACTCTATGAAAAGGTGAGTTCACACAAATATTTTTTTCCAACTACAACACTGATTATACTTAAGAGACTAAATACAATACATGAAAGGGGTATTGTACTTTGTGGCAATATATCAAACAGAGAAAACCAACGTTATAAGACACAAATATAAATAAGTTAAAGCGCATACAGCTATTTCGAAGCTTCTAAGGCTTCATCATCAATGCTTAAAAATAAAATAAAATAAAAACTGTGGATTAAAAGGGAAGGGGGGGGGGGCAAAGAGGCGTACTTCACATCTCGACCGTCAACAACGAAATGAAATTCACTGTTGACAACCAACTGCGGAGTCGATCTCACGCGCACACAGGGAGACCAATCAAAATTTTCGATGTTCTGGGAGCGTTCAAACAAAGAGGAGAAAAAAAAGGGGGTGGGGGAGGGAAGAAGAATTAAAGAAATTCAAACTATATCTTTAAAAAATTGGGCGAGCTGGACAAATCGTTTACTAAGCTGTTTGAATTTTTCCATATGTGATAGGCTCCCCAAATGTCAAGATCGTAAATTGGTGAGCATTTTTGCATTATTGAAGCTTCGAAAATTTTAAAATTATGATTTTTGGTCCAGCAGTGATTAGCAATAGCGGAACGTTTGATGTCATAATTTTTAACACAAGTTTTATGCTCCCTTAAACGGTTGTTTCGTTTGACCAATGTACATTTTATTGCATTCGCAAGATATCTTGTAAATACCCCAATGTGAAAAACTGTCAATTGGATGTTTCAGATTTGTGAACTGAATTTTGTTAAAAGGAGTATAAACTACCTTAAAGCCAAATTTTAACAAGATTTTAGAAATCTGATGGCTTACTTTCGGAAAATATTGAAATATAATTAAGTTTTCTTTGCCGTCAGTATTAACTTTGGAGTGAGTGCGTTTACTTAGTTTATTATGAATGGAATCTATGATTTCAATTGTAAAACCTCGATCAATGGCAATGGATTTAATGTAATCTCATTCAGCTTTTAGTAAACTATCGCGGAAGAACAAATATTCATGGCCCGATAGATATAAGTGTTGAAGGCAGCCAACTTTTGATTAGGTAGGTGGGATGATAAACGATGAGGGGGTAAAGATACTGCGAATGGTTTGCGGTAAACAGTAGTGTGAAACAAGTTATTTTAGCGGATAACCATGACATCAAGGATGGGCAAACGACTGTTATTTTCGAGTTCGGAAGTGAACTGGATATGTTGATCTATAGAGTTCATGATATCGAGAATATTAGTAAGGTTAAGACCATCAGAGTTCAATAATGCAAAGCAGTCGTCGACACAACGGGTGTAAAATGGAAAAGATAATTTCTTGAAAAGGTTTGATTTGTAATAGTGCATGTAAATGTCACCCTCAACCCTATCTTCAGTGACATAGGATTGAAAATGGATAGGGTTTCTTAAGCGGCTACTTTACTAACGTGAAAACACCCGCCCGCTAATGTTAATCCTATATAGAATTTTTTTTTATATCTTGTTTGAAATTTATTCATTTAAATGTTTTTTTTAGGTAAAAATGAAAACACCTGCTCAATAATGTTAATCCTATAGGAGATTTTTTTCTTAATATTTAGTTTGCATTTCAACATTTTTATTTATTTATTTATTTATTTGCACTGAATAGCTAATATTGATCTGCAAAGGCCGGTTTTTACTTTTTCGATTTCGCTTGCAGTTTTTATTATTATTGATATGCGGTGTTGGATAAAAGGGATTTAAAGTTAATAAAATAAACTTTTTAAGTGGGCAATATTTAAGAAATTAAAACCATTGAATAAATAAAGTTAAATTAACATCTTAAAGGCATAAAATCCCTCTATCCAAAGACGCATACCGACCGGAAAGAAAGTGGTTAGATATTGCGTTGAAATGTAAATAGAATTAAAGCCATCTATCTAAATTTTAAGAATTCATTAAGTTGTAATAACATCTGTAAAATAAAGAAAGTAAAAAGACTCACCCGTATGATGTGTAGAAATAGAAATACTTACAAAATTCAGACAAATAATTTTATTTCTTATTAATGCAGATTATAAAATATATACTCAAAATTTAAATGCTTGGCCAAGTCGTATTTAAAATATTCGTTAATCATTTAATTTACCAGTCCAAAATAAACATATTAAATCTTTCTATTTCATATGGATTCAATATTAAATTATACGTGATGATCTTCTGAGCGGTTGAAAGTTCTCCACTGTCCTATATTGAAATGTGATGATTGTAGACTTTAAAATTGAGTTCTAAATAGTTTTTGCGGAAAGAGAATGTTCAAATAAAGAACGTTGGATAATGGGAGTATTAACTGTAGACAGCAGCTCATAGAGATCTTTTAGCTGTTCCAGAAGATTGATGTTGAAGAAATTAAGTAGGATCGCTCTTTCACCACTCTTGAGTTGAAAGTAAAGCTCTATCTTCAGTGATAAAATGATTGTTGAATATTGACGTTGTAGGATGAAACTTCTAGATATCTTATTTTGTCAATAAAGAAAGGTTCAGGTTCTTGTTATTCGATGATTTAAACTACACACATAATATGGCACTGGTATCTTCTTCAAAATCTATATAGAAGCAGCGTTTAAAAAAACTAGTTATTCCACCTATATCTCAAACTCATTCTGCCCGGACGCAGCCGAAGCTGCGCCGAGCTCACACACCAACGTCTCTCTGCTTAATCCCCAAAATGACAGACACCAAACAGATCTCAGCCTGAAAGAATGTGTAAGATTTTGAAAACAGCCAATCCGATGCATTCAAGTACCGCGCGTCCATCCGGGAACGCATGAGTTCAATGAACTATCCGCGTGGGTGTTTCGCGATGTCACCGAATTGTACAAAAAAAATGGTGCAGAAAAGCATCCTTTTATCAATGGCGGACAGAAAGCATCGCGCCAATATTTAAAAGTAGGAAAATGCAGAAAACGTTAAATTAAATATCTCCAATATTTATTGACGGATTTTGCTGTAACTTATATCAAATTAATCAGAAAAATATATTCTATCTATTGATTATAGATCGAGCATGCAATATTAAAATATAAATTATTTTTATTTTCGTTGTTTTAAACTTATAAAGAATGTAGAGTCGCGATCTTTTCGGAAAAGTAAACACGAACGTGAAACTTTGTTTACACATATTATTGTTATTGTTTAGTTTAATATATTTTAATGAATGATTGAAAGATAGAATTTAAGTTTGATTGAGGAAAATAAATAAAATTTAGAATAACTTTATTAAGAGGAAACTTAAATATTTTGAAGATAATTTTCTAGATTAGAAGTTGAGTTTAAAATGAATAAATATTAATTTAAGATTGAGGAAGATAAATAAATAATAAAATTGAGATTATTTACTATTAGAGATGTTGCATTTTATAACAATTATTATTATTATTATTAGGATACTTTCACTTTTGGAATAGGTTTCGTACTAAGTTAAATAGCTATTTTTTTTTTCTTACTGGTATGGTGAGTACTGGTATGGTGAACTATGGTGATAATGTGCATGTTTTTCAACAAACTGGCTTATTACGTGACAACTCAACTTAATGTAGGCAAAAAATTGGAACTAAATTGCTTGACATTATGCTAAAATGCTTGTAATTTTCATGTAGTTATAATATCAATGCAAAAACCCTTGACGGGTTAAAAGTTTCTGACGCAGCACTTTATCTTATGCTCTAAGAATTTTAAATATGGAACTTAAAAATACTGATATCAAATTTTGAGTGACGTTATGCTATTTCTTAAAAAATATATTTGTATTTATTTCATCATTTTATTTTTGTTTTATTTATAATCGCATGTGCAAAAGTTATGTTCAACATGAAAAGCTGCATAAAATTTTATTCGCTGTTGCTTTATCATTTACATCTCTCATAAATTCAAAATATGAGTTTTAAAAGATATGATATAAAATTTAAGTGACGCCTTGATGTGACTTTAAAAGGTTTGTTTTAAAATTCAATTTAAATTATTTTTGACTTGGTTAAAATAATTTTTTACATCTACACAATACTTTTAATTTTCCAATTCCCTGTTAAATATATCACTTTCATTGAATCTATACTATGCATTGAAATGTATTTATTTCAATAAATTGATTTATCTTTTGTGTCACGCTATTCAAAATTGTGAGTAAGATTTATGTAAATGGTTTATTTGCGTCATTGTGTCCAAACTACGTGAAATGTATGAAAAAGGATAGTTTGACGCAAATAAACCATTTACACAAATCTTACTCACAATTTTGAATAGCGTGACACAAAAGATAAATCAATTTATTGAAATAAATACATTTCAATGCATAGTATAGATTCAATGAAAGTGATATATTTAACAGGGAATTGGAAAATTAAAAGTATTGTGTAGATGTAAAAAATTATTTTAACCAAGTCAAAAATAATTTAAATTGAATTTTAAAACAAACCTTTTAAAGTCACATCAAGGCGTCACTTAAATTTTATATCATATCTTTTAAAACTCATATTTTGAATTTATGAGAGATGTAAATGATAAAGCAACAGCGAATAAAATTTTATGCAGCTTTTCATGTTGAACATAACTTTTGCACATGCGATTATAAATAAAACAAAAATAAAATGATGAAATAAATACAAATATATTTTTTAAGAAATAGCATAACGTCACTCAAAATTTGATATCAGTATTTTTAAGTTCCATATTTAAAATTCTTAGAGCATAAGATAAAGTGCTGCGTCAGAAACTTTTAACCCGTCAAGGGTTTTTGCATTGATATCATTACTTTTTTGAGGTTAGTGATAAAATGATTAAAAAAAAGATACTTATGGAATTTAATGCAGATTTAATTTTTACTATTTTATTACAATTTTCCTTGTAGCAGTTTGTATATAAAAACAACTGGGTAAGTATAATCTCAGATCGCACAGAGGGTTTCATTTGATATTCCTTTAAAAACACTTTATCCTTAAATTAATAAATCCAAAATGTTAATTTATAATTATTAAATCCTTACATAGATGGTGTTTCATAGATGGATAGTTACATAGATGGATAGACGTTTTTATCAAACAATTCTCTATAATACTACGCAATTGCGTCAAAAGATGGCGACACCAGAAGTCTGATATGCTTATTATGTAAACTGTAATCAAACGTCATTGATATTTATAAATAAAACATTTCAACTAAATTATTTATTATAAAAGAATTATTACATCACAATAGCTTTTATGCAAGGAAAATAATAATAATTATAATAATAATATTATGGATGTCAGTGATTATATATTGATTGACCGTCATAATAATAAAAAATGATATTATAAAAAGAAGAGCTGAAATGAATTGTTTTTTTACGTTTCTGATCGTGTGATTTATATTCAAATAATAATTATTAATGTATATTTTTTGTAAAGTGATTGAAATTAAATATATTTATAAAATTTATGGTAATATTTTTATTGTTGAAAAATTGCCAAGAAATAATCATCATCAAATTGGCGTCATTATAATTGTAATTTTATTTAACTTAATAGCAATTAAAAAAATTACAAAGGAACTGAGAATAATGGTCAACTAGCAGACTTAAAAAAAAAAAAAAAAAAACACATTCACATGTGAAAACACGTATCAGGGAGTATCGAACTGCCTATCTTAAGGTCAGTAAACGATGGCCCTTAGCCACTCAGCCAGTGGGAAGACAAAATTTTTCTCCCCAAAAGTGGTTAAAAAGAAAGCATGTGTATGAATACAGTGTCATCCATTTTCGGTGAAATTTCCATAGAATGGCGAAGAAATATAGTCCGATTTTTCATGCGCATTATAAAACGAACAAGAGTCTTGCTGGAAACAAGTAAATTGTTATTTGGTTCATCTGAAACATATTTATTTGATTTTTAAAAAATCGCCCGTGTCATTTTCGAGATAAAAAAAATCGAATTATTTAACGAACGAGAGTTTTCCCAGAAAAAAGAAAAGTGTTATTCACCTCGCCTTAATCACATTTATATTATGTATCAATTTAAAAATAATCGTTAGAACCGTTTTCGAGATTTTCAAATTAGGAACTTCCTCGATATGATACCAACGTTTTCACTTTAAAAATGGCTATTTAGATCTCAAAATATACTGCACGTAGAAATGTAAAAATTTCAGTATACGATTAGACTGCAGATATAAGACTGTTCTAGAAAATTCAGAACAATAAGACATATATCTGCTGAGTTATTAAAAGGCGGCTTTTCGCGTTTTCTTTGATGTCGAGTTAGCTGTATATATGAGTTCCGCCATCTACAAATTCTATGATACGATACGATACGATTTTAACGATACGATACGATTTTAGGCTTAAGGCTGCGTCACTCGGAATACTACCGTCTTCCATGATATTGTATTATATGTAGGAAATAATACTTTATAAATTACTAACTCTGCAAGAATTGTTACTTTCTAGCTACACCAAGTTGAGAAGTACGTCTTTTTTTTGGGTGCGTGGTGTCACATGCACATTATCTATTCATTTGTTCCTAATTTCAGGAGATATTCTGCAAATAAGATAATTTCATAAGTAAGAGGCGATTGTCAGTCATTAACAAAAATTAATTTACAGATAAAAGGTTTAAAATATCATATTTTAATCATTTTATCCCAACATTTAATTATTTTCTCTTTAATAAAATAAAGGTTATTTTAGCTTTTCTGCATTTGTACTGAATGAAAAAATAAATAAAATAATTAACGCTGCAGAGAAAATATTTATTAAAAGCTATATACAGTTGGACCTCGTTATCCTGACACCCGGTTTTCACGTCACTCCTCTTTCCACGTCAGTTTTTCAAAGTCCCGATTTTCTGTATACGATTTTAATGTAAATAAACTCCGGATTTTACGTCGTCGAATAATTTTCAACCCCGGATATCCCGACGTTTCGGAAAATTGTTCTTTTTTCATAATCCATCTTATAAGCAAAGAAATTAAGCAGAAGGAAATGTCTTAGCCAAAATTTTCACAAACGATCTAAAATATCCATTGAGATAAAGTAGATACTTTATTTCAATCCTTTATCCTGAATAAACAAACCCACACACCATGAATGACCCACTCAACACATGACCAGTTCATCAGATCCCGAGTGTATAGAAGGCAATGAAGAAGACATCCCTCATCCAATATTGTTTAAAGAGCTGTTAGATCGCGAAATAGATATAACGGGGGATGTCCAAATGTATATCGATTTTGATAAGCATGTTACCACATCACCAGATGCAGCAATGTCTGAAATTGTAAAAGTGATAAAAGAGAACAAGGTTCAATTATTTTTCAGACTGGCAGAGCGAAAGTAATATGGAGCTGGAACAAAACAAGCCTCCGCTAAAACCGAAGCACTGCATTGCATTGAAATGATCAGAAATTATTTAGCATGTATTTCTGAAACAACGGATATTGATTAATATTCATTCTAAAATACTGAAAAAAGAATTGTAGGAAGCACATCTAGCGTTCATTATTACGCGCACATTAGCGCGCATCTAGCGTTATTTCATCATTTCATGTAACAATAAAAAAGTAAGTCATCAGAAATCTGATTTTTATTCTTTTCAATTTTGTTTTTATGTTTATTTTGTTTAATATTGTTTAAAATGCCAGAACACTTTTGAATTTAAAATTGTCTTAAATTAATTAAAAATATAGTTTTTTATAAGCATATTTTCTCCAACTCCGGTTACCGCGACACTCCGCTTATGACGACACTTTTTTCTGGTCATGAGAGTGTCGGGATAACGAGGTTCGACTGTATATATTTAAAAATAAGGTATTCAACCAAGTATGCCAAAAAAAAAAAAAAAAAAATCATCAAAAAATCCACATAACTTGGAAAGTTAGTCATAAACAAAGAAAAAAAATTATAATTTCATATTTGATTACAATTTAATGTAGGGGAGACTAGGGAGGGTTGACCATACGGGAGGCTTGACCCACCCATCAGTTTTCATATTTAAAAGAATTTCAAAGTTTTATCAATAGGTGTCAGCCAAAGCTAATGGAATGCTCAAACAATAGTCTTCGTTTCACACTGATAATCAAAACAGTTGTGTAAAAAATCAATTATAAAGAGTTTTCAACCTAAAAGTTCTGATTTTTAGAAATATTTTGTAAGCTTTTTTCAGATAAAACATATCACAGAAATTTAAGTAAGTAGGTTTCAAGTAATGCAGAAATATCGAGCTTTCATTTTAGGCATAAAGATTATACAGTAAGTTAGGCTTAACATAAGTATGTGCTATTCTTTAGAAAAGGACTATGTGGGGAGGCTTGACCCAGTCAAAGTGAGGGTGGGTTGGCCAGATGTTCAAGGCTCCCGTAACACTTCCCGAAAGGAAACGAGAATTCTCGTTTTCAAAAACATCAAAAACTCAAAAAACATCATTGACTAAGGGCGTGGCTTCTGAATTACAGAAAATGTATTTATATCATGTTGTCCATATTTTTTTAGATTGTAAGACATTTTATATTAAATTCGTACATTGAAAGATATTTACCGATGCATAAACTGGGGAAACCTATCTAGAACACCAATTTACAAAAGACTTTCAGAACAGGGAGGAACTTCTACTGTTTTAAAATTCAGATTTGATAAAAATTGCCCGTCAGCAATGTGGAAATTAAGGGGATTTGGAAATCTTTTAATTATACACTGTGCATAATGAAAGATTAATGATATATAAAATGAATGTGAATATATTCTGTAAAGCTACAGTAAAATGGAGTGATGGAAAAGAAAACGTTTAAAACTGATTAAAGAAAGATGAGAAAAATTGCTATAGTATCCACTGCACGAAAAAAAAATAATGAAATATAAATGGGAAAGTTGATAGGATATTTTTTCCATTTAAATATTACTTACAAGAAACAGTGGAAAGGGCAAGAAGGTATAAAAGCAGCAGTCTTAACCATTTCAGGGGCAGTGGTATGTTTATGAAACCACTTAATTTTAATTCCCAAACGCCACAATGGCGCCAGAATTTTTCTAAAATCTTTTCCATTTAATATATATGTTAAATATAGCCTTTTTCGTATTTCCAAACAAATTTGTTTGTATATTCCGGTGCCAGACATTTATTTCAACATTTTAGTACTGAAAGTACTTCGTTCCTGAAAAGGTTAAAAGATGTTAATGATAAGTTAAGTACTCTTGCGGCTGGAAAAGAACATAGCATTGATCGAAAAACTTTAGAAAGGTATGTTTACAAATATCACTCACCAGCATGAATACAGTGAGATGAAGCCAAACTATGTGAGAACTAGAATTGTCAGATCGAATGTCACTAAAAGTAGGACAAGGTGACAAAAAAAAAGTGGGACAGTGGCTACTAAATCAGTAAACATAATAATGCATGAAACCCTATGAAAACGGAACCTGTCTCTAGTGGAATACTGTCTTAAACGCTAAAGCTCCATTTTCCCTGGTGTATAATTATACCTGCTCAGACAAAATCCTGTTTAAAACAAAAATTTTCTCCTCTGACATGCGATTGCGTCTAAACAGGTTTGTTTAATCATCCTATTTTCAAAAATATTTTTTTTTTATAATAAACATTTAGCATATCTAGCTTGTTTAAACTGATATTATTTCTTTTCAACCCTCCCATATGTGGGGAGCCTTGACACATTATTTTCTCATGATTAAAATCAGTAATTTTTCAAATTTCTTATGTATTACACTTATGTAGCAATTTTATTTTGATAACCGATTGTATAACGAATAAAATGATACATAAAACTTTATTCTACGTTCAATATTTAAAAAATAAAAAATCATTTTGTAAAAAGTGGGTCAACCCTCCCTAGTCTCCTCTATACTAAAACTACATTGCACTATTGCCAAGCAAAAGCAATGCTATATTAACAGCCTTTTTTCTGTTTTGTTCTGAGTTTACATGCATATTTGTGTTTTTGACGGTTTAAACCGGTTAAAACACGATTTAAACCTATGTCACGTCAAAAACTAGTTTTTGACGGCTAAAATCCAACCCTGCTTGGAATGAAACTCTTTGTATGTTTGACTGAATGCAAGGATTTTTACCCCCAATTCCATTGTAAATATTGTTTTTTTCGGTGGATATAACCATTTCTCTAATTCTGTTGAAATAATTCGAGATCGCTTTGTATAAAAATATAATATAATATGGATATTATTTTTACAAAAACTACAAATTTCTTTATCTTGTTTAATTTATTTTTAAATGCATATTCTTTTTTTTCACACATCATACTTGACAAGTTTTTCTCTAATTAATAAATACTGTTCTAACATTTTTGAAAATTGTTTTTAACAAATATGAATCTTGTCTTGGGTGAGAATTTTTTTTAGTTCAAATGCTTTGTCCATTATGCCTCATCCCCCTAAGAAGTGCTTTTTGAACGTAAATGTCAAAAACTAATTTTCTTTCATGCAAATTACCTCTAGCAGCAATATTTTACTTAAATGAACAACATTTCTTTTTTGTATTCGAACCATGCTAACATAATTTGTTTCCAGTAATGCAGTTTCTATTCTTTATTTTTTCCTTGCGAAATGCGTTAAATTGATTTCCCAAACTGTTATGAGCTTTACAGTATTAATAATGGTGTTTTAAAAAATATATATTTATTTTCCATACATAAAATCATGAGCTAAAAAGACTAACGATTTTTGCAGCATTTATTTAACAGAAGTTTTAGAATGCAGCATTATATGAAATTTAAGTATAGGCGAAAGTTGTACAAATGGGGATGATAACGTATTTTGGCCTACCGAAAGATATATATAACTGAAAAAAATCGGGCAAGCTATGTTACTTTTAAAGTAAGTCCTAAACCATCAGAAGTCAAGGCTGTTTGTTAGAAAAAATACTTAGGATAGACATGAAAAATATTTTTGTGGGAAATGCCTGAAGTTCCTTTTTTGGACGACCGGTTGGGTGAAATGGGATACTCATACGAAATACCATAAATTTGTAGCCTAATGCGAAATTTTACTGCACAAGTTTATTTGGACGGCAAGAAATGAAGTTATGAATAAAGAAAAGAATACAAACCAAATTATCATTGGTATTATTGTCTTCAACAGAAACTAACTTGCTACAACCCCCCCCCCCCCCCAAAAAAAAAAAAAAATCAATTAGGCACATATGAGCTTATCATTCCCTTCTTCAACACTTGAACAAGTTTCATGTTCTCAACCTCTAAAGCTGCAATACTGAATTGCACAACTCTTCATTGTCCTTTGAGTTTACGTATAGTTCAAGATGCAAGCATCATCATTATCATTCCTCATCAGATGATAACACTGGCTCGTCAAATGCCATGAGCAGACAATGCAATGTTTTAGCAGACAATGTCGTATGCTAAAAAAACATGGCGTCACATTGTCTAGATGTAAGATAATTTAATAAGCAATATGCCAAAATGTAACTTAAATCTACACGTATCATTGCTGTACTTATCAAAATCTAATGTTCAAAGATGACTTGATCAATTCCAATGCAGTTCACGATGAAAATGGAAAAGAAAAACCGCCAAACTTTGAAACTTTTGTGGAAAACTACAGATTAGTGAAAACTGTAAATAGCACAATTCAAAATGGCATACAGACAACCGTGAATGATAGTTACATGTGGATCTTACGACGGCAACATTTATCAGTGTCCTAACGTCCTCATTTGACCAGCCGCCCCCGTTTTAGACGACTTTCCCTTATATTTTTATTATATTCATCTACATCGGGCTTCATGTTGATTATAATATAAATACTTGTATCATTTAAGTTGTTCGGTACAACTTAATGTTATTGTTGTTTTACAGGATTCTGCATTAGAATTCGGATACATTACTGTCTATGCACGGTAATTGCTATAATTACAGGGCTATCAGAGCCCGATCAAGCTGAAGTTGGGCCCAGGGCCTGTTAAAAAGTTGCCCCTCCCCCTACCTCCCCATTCCCGGCGACACTTTCAGAAAAAAAGTAAGTTTATTTGATGCGTTGACAAAGCTGTTTGGGTGAAAGTTTCAAGTTTACAAAAAAAAAATTAACTTACAAGAATAATCAAGAAAATGAATTACCGTCCACTTTCTCAAATTAGCATTTGTATAATTCACAAACATCTATGATCCACAGTTTATGTTGCCGAATAAATGAGGACGTCTTTTTCAAAACTCGCCTTATCCAAAATCATAAAAATTGTGTTTTCCCTAACAGTCTAGTAATCATTTTAAACTATAATTCTGACATTGTAAAATCCTCGTTCATATTGAAACCAATAGACACAATATGCAGTTTTTGGCGTTTTCCCCAAATTTGATTTTCCGGATACGGCAAGTTTTGAAGGACTTTTACAAAAAAATTAAATATGGAGGTTTTTTATTACAGTAAAACTTTGTTTTTACGTCAGGGACCAAAATATAAAATCCAAACAGTGGAAAAACTTAAATTGTGAGAAAATACACACAAATTTGTGGGCCCTGGGCCGAGGCCCCGGAGGCCCGTGCATTAATCAGGCACTGAGGCTATTACAAATGATGGACCCGATTAAAAAAAATCATATTTTCGAAACTACTGCACATATTGCAATAAGTGATACATGAATTTAAAGAGAAATATACCAAGTTTTTTTTTCAGTTACAAATGTTCGATGTGTGACCCTCTTATTACATGCCATACGTCCGATATGTAATCCAGTTCGTCCCAAAAATTTTTAGCATCACTCTGTCAATGGTTCTAAATTCTGCACAAATGTGTTCTTTAAGTTCTGACAGTGTCAAAGACATTGTTTACGTACCACCAATGACGAAGACAAAGTGTTCATAACTTAAAGAACGCGTCTGTTGTGAAGCTTTCGGAACCATTGACAGAGTGATGATACAAAATGTTTGGAACGAACTCGATTACAGATTGGACGTATGCCGTGTAACAAAAGGGTCACATATCGAACATTTGTAACTGAAAAATCTTAGTATTTTTCTCTTTAAATTCATGTATCACTTATTGTAATATGTGCAGTAGTTTCTAAAATATGATTTTTTTAAACCGGGTTCATCATTTGTAATAGCCCTTTATTAAATTTAATACCCTTAGTAAATTTAATAAAAAAGTTGATGATGTGGCTCGAGTTGCTTGGGTGGATATCCTAGCGCGCGCGCCGTGCACTTCGAATCGAGCGGGAACCGATAGATCGAGTTGTTTGCAATCAATTTTCCTTAAAGATTATTAAAATAGATAATCTTGTCTGTAGTTTCAAGAACTTTGTGTTCAAAAAAGTTAAAAATCAACGAAGTGCCAATCATTTGAAAAAAAAGTCTATTTCTGACTCCCCACCCCCCCCCCCCCTTTTTTTTTTACTTTGGTGTCCTTCTAAAACATTTATTTTTCATAAAAATGCCTGAAAGAGCTCTAAGCTCCAATAAATTATATTACATTTAATTAAAAAAAATAGCAAAATCGGTTTAATAGTTTTTGCATTCTGATCCCGGCCTGTTGCACCTCATTATGGAGAAGAGAACAATCCCTATTGGGGATTACGGACTGCCATTGTCCCCCCCGAAAAAACTTTAGAACGCTTTTGGATCCCAGCCTAGGCTGATGTTATGACGTTGATATCATCCGGCTAAAAGGCCGATTTAAAGAATAATAATTTATGTTGTGTTGTGTTGTGCGTTGTATTTGTGTTTGTTACGTGATTAAATTTATAAGTTTAAAAGGACTGCCTTCGTCAAGTTATTTCAAATTTTGAACTTTACTTGGATTTAAAGAATCTGACTGATAACAAGTTATTTCCCGGCTAGTTTGATAAAAGTCATTTTGCGCAAAATGCGTTTATAGTGCTACAATACGGTGTAGGCCTACAGACATGTTGCACGAAGGCACTAAATAACTACAAAAGAGCTTTGATTTCGGCCAAATCGTTATACAGGGATAATCTACAGACTATAGGGACAAAAAAAAATCGATTTTTTCAACCAAAAAAAAAAAAAAAGCAAATTCCCGCTTAAATTTTTAAAGCAACTCCAAATGTTGCCAAGTGGTTGAAAACTACATCGTTTCGCGATTAAAAAAAAAAAAAAAAAAAAAAAAAAAAAGGTCGCAAAAACAATTCTAACTTGGTGCTATGAGAAAGAACTCTTTAGTTTGGCAAAAATCTTTTGCAAATCCAATATTAACATTTCCCCTTTTTGTTCAGCTGTACATTCTCTTATAACTAAAGCATGTTGATTGGAATAGTTTGACGCTTTTTATTAAAAGTATAAGACAATACTTTAATAATAACTAATAAAAAATTTTAGAACATTGCTTTTAAAATTTACTCTTCAGCATTCCCAACGATCTCACGAAGTACCTACTCCAGACAGAATAATTAATTTGAACTTACACTCATTCCTGCCACAAATATATATATATATATAGTTAAAAAAAATTCCAATAGTATATAATAATCCAATAGTAATTCAATATATATAAGTTTAAATTATAAACATGAAATTAATTACAATCGAGTGGCAGGTCGAAACTAAAATTAATGGAGATGTTGCGCTAAAACAAATCAACTTAGATCTACAAAAATCTACGGAAAGTATTTTCATATTTTGTTTATGGATAATGTTCACACTCATTTCAAAGCATACAACATTTTTTTCATTTATGTTTAGGTAGATTTTCTTGGAATTTTTGCGTAATTGAATATTAAAATATGTTAAATAAATATATATAAAAAAAACTACAATTTATATTTTCTAAAAAGAAGTACTCGTCATATCATTTCGAAGTTTTGTACCATCTAAACTTTACATTCTCTCTCTGAAAACACAAATCTAACGAGTTTACTACTTTTTGCTTCGGATATGTATGCATTAGGGTGGAGACGGGCTCAGCACGATCACATGGGTCTAATCCTCCCAAGTCTGTTTTCAGGTGCGTTCGTAATTGTATAAATACCTAGCACCTGGTCCGTCCGCCTGTCTGTCCGCAGATAACAGTGCAAAAACTACCCAACTGAAGAGTTTGAGATTTAACATATATAATGGTTGCAGAATTTTGTCGATTCATTTCAAGTTTTACGAAAATCGAATCAAAACTTAATAAAAAGAAAACTGGCCGGTTAAACTGATGGCATTGAGCTCACAAACTATTCACACTAATTGTATATTATACTCTTATTTCAAAGAATAATGCCCCTCAAAAAATAAGTTAAAGGGGATTAACTCCCGTTTCCCCCCTTTCTACTTAACCAATGAACCTCCAAATCTAATCAGGGAAGCTCCTTATCAGAATGAACCTAGAAATTTTTTTTGAAGCAAATTGGATAATTCCACATGGAAACCCATTTATCTAAATTAAGGGGATCTTTCCCCCTTTTATACTTAACTAATGAAATTCCAAATCTAATCAAGGAAGCACCTTATCGGAATAAACAGGTATATCAAATTTGAAGCAATTCAGATAATTCTGCACAAAAAACCAATTTATCTAAATTAAGGGGGGGGGGTACTAACCCCCGTCCCCCCTTTATACTTAACCAATGAACCCTCAAAACTAATCACGGAAGCGCCTTATTAGAATAAACCAGTATATCAAATTTGAAGCAAATCGAATAATTTTGCATGAAAAACCCATTTACCTAAATTAAAAGGGATTAGCCCCCCGTTCTCCCCCTTTATACTTAACCAATGAACCCGCAAAACTAATCAGGGAAGCGCCTTATCAGAATGAATCCAGAAAAAAATTTGAAGCAAATCAGATATTTTAATCGAGAGTTATCGCGTTACGTACATACATACGTACGTACATGAGGCCTTCGGGCACATTAGCTGTCAGACTTTGATAGCCTGTGAGCTAAAAATATATTAATAAAGGTTTTTTTCATCCTATTAAATTCTACCAGACATAATTAATTCAATGATATCCCATGATAGGCAATGATTCTAGGTTGTCACGGTGATTACGGCCAATTTAAGATGGAGTCCTATTATTTCCGTATTACTGAATTTAATATATATAATTATAAAACCAGTTATAGTACAAACGCACCTCATTTATCACGTTTGATGTACAATTTTCGACTTGTTGCAATTTAAAATTATAAAATATTATATGAAAATTATTCAACTGAGTAAATTTTTTTTTGTTATTATTATTTATTATTTTAGTAATTTTATGTACATTTAACTGGTATATAGCCCCCGCTAAAAATGACGGTATGTTGATCTGCGTTTCATTTTCATAAGACTTCTTCGCACAAACAAACAGCATGAAGATTTTATTATTGAAGGGTTTGTATAGTGTAGAAAAGTACATTTTAAAAATGATAAATGATTTTTTATTTATTTACTCAATATTCAATTTCTGAAATAGTTCAACAGTTGAACAAAACAAACAGCAGTATTTATTGCAACAATAATAATAATTAGCAAAGTGAAACACAATTTCTGAAGATTTCACAAAACATTAAAATTAAATATTCGATGCGCTCAATTTTTTTAAAAAATACATTATTATTGTAAAAATGAATTAATCCCAGTAATGAAAAGCTCAACAAACCTCTTTCTATTAGAAGTAGATCATGGCAGCGGTTTTACTCATCAATTAATGAAGCTTTATGTTTCGTTTCTAAATATGGATTTGACGCCATCTATTTGCAGTTAATATAAACGAATGAACTTTTTGTTAAAATTTTGGATTTTTATAGGAAATAATATGCAGTGATTTAATTCAAGATCAATTTTTAAAAACTTCAGCAATGTAACTTTAAAAATTCATTCCGTATAAATAAAAACCAAAATTTTATTATGATTTCTTTCGTAAAATTGTAATTTTATTTTATTAATTTTTAAGAGCTTATTACAGAACAGATAAGAGAACAATTAAAATTTGCTTGCATTGTAAATAAAATTTACATTCCTTATCATATGTAATTAAAATGTAAGGAATATACAATACGATGTACTACATATATTAATGCAGATAAAATTTCTATTTTTAACATAGTAATATTTTAAAATAACTTTGAAATAAAAACAAAATTGTAACTTTAATGTGAAAAAATAATTTTCAGTGATACTAATGCAATCATGATAACATCTTATATTTCAATTACACCTGAAAAAGAAAAAAAAAAACTCATTTTATTTATAATGCAAATTAAAAAAAAAAAAAAAATAAGCGGATAATATTAACCTCTTAAAAATTAATAAAACTAAATTTAAATTCTATCAAAAAAATCCTAATAATAGTTATTATTTTAATATTATAAAATGAATTTTTTTTTCAAAAATATTCATTTTATTTATATTGAACGAAATTTTAAAATTATGTAACGGAAACTTTTAAAAAATGGTCTCAGATTACATCATTACGTCCTGCATATTTTTATTTTTTATAAAAAACTGTAATTTCAATCAATTCTTCATTTATATTGGATGACAATAGCTGGTGCCAAAACAATGTTGAAATAAAGTGTAGTCGAAGCATGGAAACGCCGCTTGTGACTTGCGTGACTTACCGACGGTGCGTGATTTACCGATTCTAACTGGCCAAAAGTCGATTTTTAAAAGTTTATCCTAGCGTAATTTATTTTTTGTCTGTTATAGCTCAATAGTTAGGGCGTTGTACCCTGCTATTGGTTTTGATATAAATACAATTGTATGGTCCATAGACTAGCGCAAATTTGGTGCTTCTTAGTTGGGAATGAATCAATCAGTTTGAGTATAATTCTTTAATCTGTTACTTGAAGCATAATAAAATATATTGCTCGATTATGGACGCTTCTAAACAAAATATGAACTTTATTTTATCGGATTTATGTGCATAAAGTTTGCACACATCAGCTGTTATTTCATATTTAATGTCGCAAAAAACTCTGTATTTTTTTTACAATTTTTCAGTTTTAATATAGAAAAAGTTATATGATAAAGCACGATTAAGTTCAATTTTTGATAAGATCAAATAGTTTAGATTATTACCTTTTCGTTCCAATTTAATTTGTCTGCCCTTAGGTGCCCTCCCAGTTTTTAGAATTGTTTTTAGCTTATTAAGTCTAAATAACCTTTTTTTTTAAATTTTAGTTCAAGTACCATATTCTGTTTATCAAAGACAGCAGAATTTAAGTTAGTCACATAAATAAACTATTGCACCATTATGCAACGGCAACAAGATTTAAAAATTTAACGAAAATGTGAATTTGGTTGAAAATATTTTGTTTATAAAGGAAAATTACAATGAACAGCACATGAAGTTTTGCAAGAGCGAAATGTTTAAATTTATGACCAAAATATATTTCTTGGCTGCAAATTTCGAGTGGTTACAAAATTGATCCAGACAAACTCTCCAAATTCAGATTTGATACAATGCAAAACATAATGTAGGCCTTTTTTCATGATATCTTAGTATTCCCATTCTTTACATAAAGGTTCTTCTGTGCAGAGATAAATCATGGAAGACGGTAGTATTTCGAGTGACGCAGCCTTAAGCCTAAAATCGTATCGTATCGTATCGTTAAAATCGTATCGTATCGTATCATAGAATTCGTAGATGGCGGAACTCATATATACAGCTAACTCGACATCAAAGAAAATGTGAAAAGCCGCCTTTTAATAACTCAGCAGATATACGTCTTATTGTTCTGAATTTTCTAGAACAGTCTTATATCTGCAGTCTAATCGTATACTGAAATTTTTACATTTCTACGTGCAGTATATTTTGAGATCTAAATAGTCATTTTTAAAGTGAAAACGTTGGTATAATATCGAGGAAGTTCCTAATTTGAAAATCTCGAAAACGGTTCTAACGATTATTTTTAAATTGATACATAATATAAATGTGATTAAGGCGAGGTGAATAACACTTTTCTTTTTTCTGGGAAAACTCTCGTTCGTTAAATAATTCGATTTTTTTTTCTCTCGAAAATGACACGAGCGATTTTTTAAAAATCAAATAAATATGTTTCAGATGAACCAAATAACAATTTACTTGTTTCCAGCAAGACTCTTGTTCGTTTTATAATGCGCATGAAAAATCGGACTATATTTCTTCGCCATTCTATGGAAATTTCACCGAAAATGCATGACATTGTATTCATACACATGCTTTCTTTTTAACCACTTTTGGGGAGAAAAATTTTGTCTTCCCACGGCTGAGTGGTTGAGGGCCATCGTCTACTGGGCCTAACATAGGCAGTTCGATACTCGCTGATGCGTGTGAAGTTTTTTTTTTTTTTTTTTTAAAGTCTGTTAGTTGACCATTATTCTCAGTTCCTTTGTAATTTTTTAATTGCTATTAAGTTAAATAAAATTACAATTATAATGACGCCAATTTGATGATGATTATTTCTTGGCAATTTTTCAACAATAAAAATATTACCATAAATTTTATAAATATATTTAATTTCAATCACTTTACAAAAAATATACATTAATACAGTAAACTCTGTGTAAGGCGGAATCGATCGGGACCAAGAAAATTTTCCGCAATAGACAATATTCCGCCTTAGACAAATTTTACTCTATGTCTATGGATTCGTAGGGACTTGAAATTCTTTCCGAGTTAGACAGATTTCCGTCTTACACAGAGTCCGCCTTACAGAGAGTTTACTGTAATTATTATTTGAATATAAATCACACGATCAGAAACGTAAAAAAATAATTCATTTCAGCTCTTCTTTTTATAATATCATTTTTTATTATTATGACTGTCAATCAATATATAATCACTGACATCCATAATATTATTATTATTATAATTATTATTTTCCTTGCATAAAAACTATTGTGATGTAATAATTATTTTATAATAAATAATTTAGTTGAAATGTTTTATTTATAAATAACAATGAAGTTTTACATAATAAGCATATCAGAATTCTGGTGTCGCCATCTTTTGACGCAATTGCGTACCACATTTCAGGGTCGTACTGGCATAACTGAGAGGGCGGTGGCAAAATGGATAAAAAAGGCGCCGATTGCTTTACAAAAGGGCGCAAATGCTTATATATACATACATACACATACTATATAAATTATGTATAAAAAATCACTTTAAAAATATATACGAGTATATTGCTATAGCGAAAACTTTATTCCTAAAATAATTATGTCACCCAAATTAGTATTTTACACTATAGAAATGTAATATGCACAAAAATAGTTCCCCGCAAGGCATTGCAGTTAAAAAAAAATCTGATGTTAGACCAGTGTTGCCAATTTAGAGGTATTTTTTTCCTCCACACGTTTCTATGAAAGCTATCTCTGTTTTCGAATTTCGCTCACCTTATCTAATGAGTTAATTCAAACTTTACCCCGAATATTTGAATAAAAATCTCCATACGATTATCTCCAAATGGAAAATAAAATATTAAAATAAAACAAACAAAAACAATTTCGTTGGGTCAAAACTCAAAAGTGCAAAACATTATTTAATACAATTCAATAATATTTTATATAATACAATCTCTAGAATACAAATATTAATTATGGTGTATAAAATTTCAGGAAAGTTATTTTTGTTTAGTTCAAGAGTGACGTCCATTTTACGTGAATTATTTTTAAAATATGTTTTATTTCTTTATTTTTTCAACATTCAAAAGATATCATAGATTTTTTTTTTTTTAATTATGGCCATTTTTTTTTTTTTCCATTCTGATCAGAAACAAAATTATGGCCATTTTTTTTTCATCCTGACCAGAAAAAAAAAAAATTATGACCATTTTTTTTTTTCCTTTTCTGACCAGAAAATCAGAGTTCTAACTTTTTACGACAGCTCTTTCATCTTCACCTAACACTTCATTTATAACGGTTGTTTCAAAATAATGGATGGCACCAGTCCATCAGTTCAGAAGAAAATGATCCATTCCAAAGGTATAAGTTCGATTGAAAAAAAATATTTAATACTTTGAGCAGAAAGAAGAGGATACACCTGCAATTTTTATGACACTAATAGAATCGCATAGCTGCCAATGTGTACGGTTTAGCTACCTCTAAAATTTAACACAAATTTTTGCCATATTTAATCGTTGACAATTGTTAGACTTTTTAAACTGAAATTCCGGAAGTGACAGCCGATTGTTCCCTTGCGACGACATTCCTCTGGCTTCAACTAGTAAAACTTGGCTAAAAGTGCTATCTTTGACAACATTTTCTGAATGAATCTTTGCCTTTATAAGAAAATGGGAAACTAATTTCCTGGTATCTGAACAAAATGGGCAAATTTTATATTTTTACGAATATTAATGCAAATTTTTTGTACTTACGAATGAAAATGACTTCGCGAAAGTATCAGAAAAGTAGTTAGTTTGGATTTGGGAATAGCTTTCAATATAAAAAATTCTCATAACGAGGGTGTGATCGCCCCCCACCCCAAAAAAGGAAATCCATGACCCCCCCTAAATGATGAGCTGAATCCGTCCTTGGCTTTGTCGAATATTGATTGATTAAAATCTCGGAAACGGAATCGAAAAAAAATCCGCTTTATACAGGATCCTTATGCCATATCATCTTTAGATTCTTCTATGTTTTGTCATACGCCAGACAGAATGATTTTAACAATACCGTGCAAAACACAAATGCGAGAAAAATCGACAAACAAAATCTTCATTTGGCGCCCGGGGCACATGCCCCCTCTGCCCCCCTTAATTTCGGCCCTGCTTTCAAATCAGCAAACTTACAAAGGCTGTGCCCAATAATGGAGTTATTTCTGTTTTTCAAAGATCTTGTTCTTTTTTACCGCGATTCATGTGTGTACGCAGGGTAGGGGCGGGGGGGGGGGGCAGAAAATCTTTGGAAAAGTAATACATTCTTTAAAAGTATTACGCTGAATGTAATTATTTTGAAAAGTAGTATTACTTGAATTTTATTGCATGATAGTTTTGTTTTAAAGGTTTTCATTAAATTTCATTGTAACTGCTGGCTGCTGGCTGAAAATACCAATTATTTTTTATTGCCCACCAGAAACTTTTTAATCGAACTGTCTTTTATATTTTTTGAGAAAAACAAAAGATCTTTCAGAAAAGGCTACCGAATGTGGCGTTTTGAACCGAATTTCCGGACGCGACAGTGGAGGAAGAGAAAGAAAACTGTTGTCATGAGACAACAATCAATTTTAACTCAAGATGTAATTAATTTAAAGAACAGAATCTATTGTATTGCAAATCACTTCAATAACCAAGCCTGCAAGTCTCATTCTTTTATGTGGAGTTTCGCCGAATATTCGGTTTCATTTTCGTTTTCAGCCCAAAATCCTAGTTTCGGCGAAAATACTGCCGTATATTCGGTATTACTATAACTGCCCCTCCCTAGCCTCCCCCAAACGGCACTCCCATCCAAAGAGCCGTACATACTATATATTCACATACAAGGAGATAAATCTAGAAGGTATTACTAATATTGATTAAATTCGTTATTTTTAAATTAAATTATTTTTTAATATATTTTTTATGTTTATAGCACCTTATATTTAATTAATTTTATTTCAATCAAATTATTTTGTTAATTATGTACTGCCGTTTCTACGCAAAACATTATTCAGATAACATGCGTATATGTATGTTTATGTTACTTACTTTGAATTTATTTTTAAAACAATTTCGCTTACGTTTTCAGTCGATACTAGGAATGTAACCGAAATTCAGTTTCTTTCGAATACTATTTTTATGTTTGTAAATCAGCAGAAATTTTCGCATTATTGAACGTTAAAAAAAATTTTTTTTTGAGAACCGCTTTAAGGATTTACATATACATTTATAATCATAGCTTATAAATTTCGGAAAATCGAGTTTTTATTTTAGCGGCTTTATCAACGGAATTGAGACTTCTTTATGTGGTCAGAATATGGAATAGACAATTCTATGTAAGTAAAAAAAAATAAAAAAATACAATAAGCATTCTATTATAATTATAACATAAAATTGAAACTAGTTTTTTTTCTCAAAATTGCATTTTTTAATAGATGACCACGGCACGATTACTTTAATAATACTGAATTGTTTTTCACTTCTAATTTTGTCAGCTTTTTCCTTCTATATATATAAAAAAGTTTCGAATTGGAAATGGACCAATGAAAATCTGCGTAGATATTCCCGGTAGATCGGCATCCAATTTGAATGCTTAAGCATGGCCTTTCTTCGTTAATATTAAAAAAAACTGTTGCAAACAAAAATATGAAAATCAGTGGTATTACAGAGAAATGTTTGATAAACACGCTGATGCAGACAGTTTTCAAATCAAAGAATTATTTTAAGAGATATTTAATGCCAAAGTTGGAAAAAATCGTTCCATTAAAAAAGTTTTATTGGAGCAAAAACTACATGAGAATTTAATCATTTTTAGATCATTTTATACGTTATAAGTTCCCGGTGTGCAGATTGAATTTATTTTTTTTATTTGACTCATTTTTTGAGGTTTTATTTCTATTTTAAATTCAAATTTTCAGCTTTTCGAGAGATATTTTTTATATATTTTAGAAAATGTTATTAATTTAAACTGTTGCCAATTGTATAAACAGCGAAACAATAATGTTTACTTCAAATTAAAAATTTATTTACACGTGACTATTACAAACAGAAATAAAAACTTTAAAATTAGAATTAAATGATCACATGTTAAAAGCAGGAAAATTACGTCCTAAGAACCATATTCACACTTGAATTTTAAAAGAGAAACAAAATGTTAAATAAAAAAAATTATGCGCTAAAACTTGTAAAGGGGAGAAATTACATTATTTAAAATGGCCAAAAAATATGGTAAAAACATTTAAATAAAAAAATATATTTGCGCGAGATATTTTGAGATAATCTTTTCAACTATTATCGTGAATTCAAAGACAGCGCAGATATTTCCTTCTAACAATTAAAGTATTTTCACCTGAATATTAATAAGAGAAATAAAACTTTGGTGTAAATTACGTCAGATTTAAAACGTTACATTTAAAATCTCTTATTTAAAATCATTTTCTTATAGCGTTGTTAAAAAATACCATAAAGCAAACACTCTGTTGACTTAGTTCCTTTTATATTTGGTAATTTTCAAATGTTTAACTAATCTTATTTAATCAAGCACGGAAACAGCAACTAGCATCAGCTGATTCGGTCTTGAAAACCCTCAGTAAAAGGGAAACCCATTTACAGTAAGATCGCCATTGATTTTTTAATTATACAGAGCAGCCTCGATTATCCGAGCTAATTGGGACTGTTACTAAATCGGAATCGGAAATCTCGGTTTATAGAAACTGTGTGTAAAAACTCGCCGTGCTTGCGAATTTAACATCTCTTTTAAAAAAATATATAGAACGTTTTTTAAATAATAAAAATAAATATATGTAAAGTTCTGTTTCACAGCTTAACAAATTTAAAAAGAAAATCAACTACCAGTAGTAAATTTTAAAATGCAAATTGAAAAATTTACGAAAGTTCACACAGCCACTGGAAACAAAGCATTGTTCGCTATTGACTTCTCAGGGTCCAGTGTTTCTTTGGAGTTGAGTGCTTTTGGGGGCAGAAGGCCTGTATAGCACGGACAGTGAGCTAAAGAGTGTGGTTATTTTTAAGGCTCATTCAAAAGGAAAAAAAAAAAATCAGACTTTGTTATCGGCTCGGTTAACAGAAACCTCGATTAATCGAAGCTCGGTTAATCCAGGTTCTACTATAATTCAATCTTCCGTAATCTTTTTAAAGCAGATCAAATTAATGGACTTTAGCACAAAGTCACATAGCTGATAACTGCCATGCTTGTTGGCCACCTTTTTTTCAAAAAGTTTGCTTCACCTTATTCAATTAATGAGATATCACCGATAAAATAAGTCACATTTTCCCGTTCTAAAATACTGGTATCCAAAAATCGTAGCATGTAACTGACACTACAAGTACTCATGGAACTAGACTATTTTAAGTCTGATTTTTATTATAGATTATATAAAATTATTAAAAATATATATTATGATAGGAACTAGCGGGCTTCGTCCGCTATTTACGTTACGGATATAAAAATCATGTTTTTTTTTTTAGGGAAAAAGAAATAAAAACCTATTTGACGATAGGTTTATAAAGACACATTTTGTATTTGTTATATTTCCGGGGATGAGGAGGGGGGGGGGCTATTTTGATTAAATATCGCAATTAGTCCACATGGCAGATATAATTATGATAGACACTAGTGGGCTTCGCCCCTCTATGGCGCCTTATGGGTCCAGCTTCCATAACTCAGAAACCACCTTTCGGACATCAATGCAACAGATTCCAAACGTTATAATTAACTTAATAATCACCCTATATAGCATTAAAGTAAATTTATGAGTACTGCATACTATTTTTTTATCCTAATTTCTGAAGAGAAAAAATTATTTCGGTTCCATTCTTAGGTACTGGTCTGAAAAATTTTGAAAAAGGGGGGAAGGAGGGGACATGAGACTGCTGTTTGTGAAACAACACAACGGGGTCTTGCTTATTCAACTTGGTTTTTGGTGACTTCAATTGGAAGGTGGTTTGTTTAAAAGAATGCGTTCCCTGCCCCATGAAAATTGGAACTATTGGTGCACCATCTATGTAAGGATTTAATAATTATAAATTAACATTTTGGATTTATTAATTTAAGGACAAAGTGTTTTTAAAGGAATATCAAATGAAACCCTCTGTGCGATCAGCGATTATACTTACCCACTTGTTTTTATATACAAACTGCTATAAGGAAAATTGTAATAAAATAGTAAAAATTAAATCTGCATTAAATTCCATAAGTATCTTTTTTTTTAATCATTTTATCACTAACCTCAAAAAAGTAATGATATCAATGTAAAAACCCTTGACGGGTTAAAAGTTTCTGACGCAGCAATTTACTTATGCTCTAAGAATTTTAAATATGGAACTTAAAAATACTGATATCAAATTTTGAGTGACGTTATGCTATTTCTTAAAAAATATATTTGTATTTATTTCATCATTTTATTTTTGTTTTATTTATAATCGCATGTGCAAAAGTTATGTTCAACATGAAAAGCTGCATAAAATTTTATTCGCTGTTGCTTTATCATTTACATCTCTCATAAATTCAAAATATGAGTTTTAAAAGATATGATATAAAATTTAAGTGACGCCTTGATGTGACTTTAAAAGGTTTGTTTTAAAATTCAATTTAAATTATTTTTGACTTGGTTAAAATATTTTTTTACATCTACACAATACTTTTAATTTTCCAATTCACTGTTAAATATATCACTTTCATTGAATCTATACTATGCATTGAAATGTATTTATTTCAATAAATTGATTTATCTTTTGTGTCACGCTATTCAAAATTGTGAGTAAGATTTATGTAAATGGTTTCTTTGCGTCAAACTATCCTTTTTCATACATTTCATGTAGCTTGGACACAATGACGCAAAGAAACCATTTACATAAATCTTACTCACAATTTTGAATAGCGTGACACAAAAGATAAATCAATTTATTGAAATAAATACATTTCAATGCATAGTATAGATTCAATGAAAGTGATATATTTAACAGTGAATTGGAAAATTAAAAGTATTGTGTAGATGTAAAAAAATATTTTAACCAAGTCAAAAATAATTTAAATTGAATTTTAAAACAAACCTTTTAAAGTCACATCAAGGCGTCACTTAAATTTTATATCATATCTTTTAAAACTCATATTTTGAATTTATGAGAGATGTAAATGATAAAGCAACAGCGAATAAAATTTTATGCAGCTTTTCATGTTGAACATAACTTTTGCACATGCGATTATAAATAAAACAAAAATAAAATGATGAAATAAATACAAATATATTTTTTAAGAAATAGCATAACGTCACTCAAAATTTGATATCAGTATTTTTAAGTTCCATATTTAAAATTCTTAGAGCATAAGTAAATTGCTGCGTCAGAAACTTTTAACCCGTCAAGGGTTTTTGCATTGATATAAGTATACAACAGAATATACAACGCAGCAATTTTCATTAAAGCTGCCTAATGTTTGCCCCGTATCTTAAATTTTAGAAAAAGTAATTTCAGCATTTGTTATAATAATAATGCAAAAATAGTTTTATCACTTTAGCTTCCAGATCGTTAAAAAAGTATCATTAAAATTATCAAGAAGAACGTGAAATCATGCGTCAATCAGATTATGAAACATTTTTCAACGCATTCGGACTACTATAATAAAACTACATAGCTTAATAACGTGAAAAACGATGTCTAAGTAATAATTTGTAAAACATATAACACATTTGAAAACACAATTTCAATCAAAGCCGAAAAAAATAGCTCAAAATTTTGTACATCCCTGTACATGAAGTATAGATTTATCACGTAATTCACAATATGCTAAAATTTAGAACAGTTAGTGAACGCATAGCACAGTTGAAAATTCCTCGTCAGCAATTTCCGTCAATAAACGGAAATGTACTTCAGATGTTTTGTGCAGCTCTTTATATGATTTATAGAATTTATACACACTAAATAGTATGCAATTTTTATAATTTAAAAATGTTTTCCACAACTGAAAACGTACTTCCATCAATTCATACAGAGAAAAATATAACTGATTTATTTTGTGTGCCCATGTATATGAAAGATGAATGGCTATATTCAATAGTATGCATCTTATAGAGCACCTCGGAGATATATATCAATTTAAATACTTTTGAAATAGCGTAACATGAACAAAATACACTACAAACAACTTTTCTCCGTAGACCATAATGTAACATAATTCTTTTTAGTGTCCCTTTAAATGATCGATAAATGCTATCCATGCCATATTCTATAGCAATTATCTTGTAATGCACTTCATAGATACGTATATAAATTTCAAAGTGTTTGAAATTATGAAACATCATGAAAAACCATCTTAAACGATTTTTCCCCATAGGCCGCAATATAATGAAATACTTTTGAATGTCCCTGTAACGAAATTATGACTGCTGCACGCTACATTTTGCAATACCTAACAATCAATAGTGAATATCAATAACGTTTTTCAATTTCATGGCGATGCGATTATATTGGCGCCAAAAATAATTTTGGCCAACTAGAATCGGTAAATCACCCACCGTGCGCTATCTTGTTTATTTCACAAAAACATGAGTCGGTATGTAAAAGTGAAAAACGCATTTCAAAATATTTAAAGGCTTTCATATGCTTATGCAAACATTTAAAAAGCAGAATCGGATATCAGATGGAATTAATGGGGAAAATGAATAGCTCAAAGGGCATTTCCTTTGTATCTAGATTTGGAGTTTGTGCTTCTGAATGGCAACGGTGTTCGTTTGTTTATATCGGTAACCTGTTGTTAATAGCTGGTTATTATTAATTTAGAACTTAAAGCATTATAATTATATAGTTTTTGAAGGTTTTAGAAAAAATGAAGAAGAATAGACATTATACAGCGTATGATTAAATAAGGCAGTTGTTCGACTTATAACATGGCCGCGATCCGCGATACATTTTTTTGGTTGTTGTTGTTGTTTTTCGAGGTGGAGCGCGACCCGGTATCTTCATCTTAGCGTTATATAAATAGATTCCGAGGATGAGCACGACCCGATATCGTCATCTTAGCATATTATATATAAATAGATTGGTGATTTGTTGCGGCAATTTGAATATAGGCGTTGCGTAACTGTAGCATCCCTATTTCATACATTATTATACAGTACTTCATTTGTTATCGATAATATTCAGTACAGTAAGCATTTCTTTTTCTTTAATTCTTTCTTTGTGCTTTTACATTATATAATCTTTAAGTTTAGTATCAGTATTCATTCCTTAGTTCATGAAAATATCTTCCGCAACAACCAAATATACAACCAATGGAACTCTGAAACTCACAGATGCTTCGACGGGATGTTTGTCAGCTATGGGAGTACTAAAGATCCGTTTTCGGAATCGGAGACCGAAAAATTTTGTGTCATCAAAGCCAGAGCCCGATACCAAAAGTGCGTAGTACAAAATTATAAATATCCAAGAGATCCAAGGATAGCCATTATATTATACATAATATTGTATTATCCATTGTCCAAGAATATCTAAAAACTATCCAAGATAAAGATTAATTTCGTCATTTAAACAATTATATATATTAAATTTCAAACCATTTGGCTGGGCAGTTTTTGCTCTGTTTTATGCGAACAGACGGACAAACAGACAGACGGACGGACCAGACGACGACTATAGGTTCTACGTATTTATATAGTACGGACGCGCCTAATGATTTTTAAACAAACAAAAATAAAGTCTAATCTGTCACACATATATACACACACAAAACAATGTATTAAAAAAAAGGTTACAAATCAAATCATTTAATATAATTAGATCTTACAAAATTAATGGATAATAAAATATAAGGCATAAATAACACAATTCTCTTTCTTTTTTCAAGCAAGTAATTTTTTTGCAGAATTAAACAGAAAATTTCATTGAATATCTATACAATAATTTTTTGTTGGATCAAGAAACTTTCGGAATGAATTATGTTATGCAATTCTTTCTTACATCGCCCCCCCCCCCCCCTATTTAGTTATGAAATTTTTCAAAGCTGTTAAAGGGATTCGAGGAAAAAGATAAATCATGTGTATTTTCTGAGAAGCTTTTTATCATTATTATTATTACTTTCTTCTATCTTTACAAGAAGAAAGTATTGGATTCATGAAAATTTTCGAATTCCGATTTTCGATGGTTGTTGTTGTTGTTGTATTTATGTCGGCCAATTATCAGCACGTGGGATATAGGACCTAAAGGGGGGGGGGTGCCTTCCGTGGAGGTCTTTCTAAGGGAACCTAACCCGTATTAACACTTGGAGAACTAAGGTTCGAAGAAAACTCCGAACGATTAGGCCGACGGGCGCGATTGGGATCGAACCCAGCACCTCCCGTCTACCAGCTTCGAGAGCAGAACCTCTCGGCCACTGGTGGGGCCGGTTTTCGATGGATTTACAGGTTTTAGGGGTCAGAGAACCTGAAAAACATGTTTTTACAAAATGTCTGTCTGTGAGTCTGTCTGTGTCTGTGTAGTCTGTCTGTGTCTGTGTGTGGAACAAATTTTGTGGACGCTCTATCTAATAACTAATGAACGGAATAGATTCAGTTAGTCCCTGATATAAACTGGTGCTGATTACTTTTTTGTGTAAATCGCCCTACAGGTTGCGCTGCTATACTGCATCTTTCACGATTTCCGCAATAGCTATATCTCAAGAACTAATGCACGGATTTTTATAAAACTTCAGATTCCGTTAGTCATTGATAAAATTTGGTGCTGATTGCTTTTTAGTAAAAATCGCCCTACAGGTGACGCTGCTATGCGACATTATTCATGATTATCGCGATAGCTCTATCTCCAGAACTAATGCACGAATTTTCACCAAACTTCAGATTCAGTTTTTAGTGTAAATCGACCAACAGGTGGCGCTGTTAGGCTGCATTTATCACGATTTCTGCAATAACTGTACCTCAAGAACTAATGCATGAATTTTCATCAAACTTCAGATTCAGTTATTCCCTGATATAAATTGGTCCTGATTAGGTTTTCAAGTAAATCGATCAACAGGTGTCGCTGCTATGCGATTTTTTTACGATTTCCGCAATAGTTCTACCTCATCTAATGCACAGATTTTCACCAAACTTCAGATTCAGCTACAAGTTGACGTAATTTATTGCTGATTAGATTTTGGAGTAAATCACCTAACCGGTGGCACTGATATGCTTTATTTTTCAGGAAATATTAACATGTATGAGATAGAAGAAAGTTTTGGGATTGCCACATCCGACTAGTTTTAAGTGTATTGCGTATGATTTTGATATATGAAAATTGAGTATGAAATTATTTTTCCAAATTAATATTTGAAATGCTTGCAAGCAAACAATAAATATTGAATTCAATCGATGAACATTCAATTGATGTTATTGAGAACGTTCAATTACTATTCAATCTATGAACATTCAATTGAATGTTCTGGATGAATAGTCAATTCAAACAAGAAAATCATGTTTGAAATGTTTGCATTCTTGAAAAACATATTTTACTGGAGATCAGCATTTCATTTTTTTCTGTTATAAAGCTTATTCTTAAAAATAAACTAGATCAATAGTTTTAATAGCCTTATTATAAAGTTCACTTGCCATGTACTCTGCGTTTGACATCATAAATGCATTTCGCACTGAAAATGCTAAATATGGAAAATTTATAGAAATCATGCCAGGGATCATAGAAAGGTTATGCTTTCATAAAAGCTATATTGACGAAATTAGAAGCGTTTAATTCAGAGTTGTTAATTAAATGCCTTAATTGGGGATCCCCATTTTCTTTGGAGGAATGGGTTAAGGAATAGAATTCTCGAAATAGGAAAGGAATGAATATGATTCTGAAAATAAACGTAAAACATTGATGAAATCTCAAACAGAAATTGAGGTGGTGGTGAATGGTTGAGTGAATTCTTAAAGCTTCTGTTCAGTGGGGTACCCGGATAGGCAAAAGGTTCTTTGTGTTATAATTCTAAGGTGGTTCTTTGTGTGCGTAGCACAAGATTACGAAGCCGTGTAATAGTTAATTGCATCAGGCCATCGTTAGTCAATATACACAATTTTAAGTTCTTGGGTTTGAACACACTCAGTGAACGGTCTTCTACCTGTCACAGAGTTGCCCGTTTGATCTTTTGTTTAATTCAGAAATTCTGAATCCACACCAGAAATTCCTAATTGTAGTTTTCGTTTCATTTAATGAGTTATTTCGTAATTACATAAAGTAAAAATTCTTCTTTGGGAATTTCCGGTATGAATTCGAAATTTCTGAATGAAAAAAAAGCCAAACTAGCAACCCTGCTGTGTGCCGCACACGCACTCACATATGTCCATACACGCAAAAGTATTTGTACATGATAATCTTTTTTCTTTACAGTGAGGTTTAATTTTTTTTCTTTTTTAATGAATATTATTAGACTTTACAGGAATTTCACATGAAATTTTTTTTTCTAGGCTGAAAAAAAGCGAAACGAAATGTTAGAAGCTTTTGTACCAAGAGAAGATAACAGATGTTATGGAAAACCATGTACAGGAAACGATGACTGCTGTGTTGGGGCAGTTTGCGTAGACATCGAAGGAGGTAAGATGATATATACTACTCCAATAAATAAAACAAGAATATAAACACATTTTTTGCGTCTTCTTTATGTTAATACATCAAAAGTTTTAATTAATTAAAGAAAAACTATTAAATAACTATTATTAATACCAAGCTGTTCAATCCGTACAAAACGTAGGTAAAAATAGTTTTCAATTGAAAACTGTAATAGATTTTTTACATTTAGTGTATTTTTTTTTTTAGATGGCCCACCAACTGCACCAAAAAACATTTTTGGTAATTTATTATTAGCCACATGTAAGCGGTTAATTATGAAATAATTCACCATTCATAGAAAGCTTTTTGATCTTTATTATTTCAATATTTAAGCGCGTAGTTCGATTGCATATCTATGAAATTTCTGTTTTATTTATTTATTTGTGAGGTTTTAATTTCGTTCTGCCGTTTAGTTACGGAATAATAAATGCTCTAAAATAAACAAATGCTTAATTATTTACATTGTTTTAAATGCAAACAGATTAATCTACTGTAATCGGGTTGTAGATTCATTTTTGAGATAGATTTTTTTTTTTTTAAAACGTGCATACATCTATTTTGAAAATTCATAAAAATCCATAAAAAGGGATACAGTTACAAAGAAATTGCATTTGAATGGACATTTCTTTCTCTATTTGACTGTGTAAAAATTGAATTTGTGCGACGCTTAGAAGTTAAAACATTTGCGATCGTTTGCCAAGTTTGTTGCAACCAAAGCGATATAAATAAGCGTCATATCTTAAATGGGAGAGGCAACCGCAAGATTAAAGCGGATGTCACATCAATCAAGGTCGCACGCCACGTAGCGGACGGGGTGAACTACAGAAAGATGCCTAACTATAGGCTGTTTTCTTCTTTATGGATAATCTATTAATTGCACATCTATGAAATAACTGCGCAAGCGCAAACGTCGTGTTTTCATTTGTTTGTAGCATTTATATTCTGACAGTAATAGAATATTCTATTAATTCTTATCCGCGTTTTTTGACTTATTTATTATAGTTAATTATTTAAATAAAAACAGTTATTTTTAGAGCTAATATTATTTGTTAAAATGGCAAAGATTTTGGCCATCGAATAACTGTAGTTTTCGAAATTGTAAGAAAATTCTTTTATCTTATAGAATTCGTATCTGTCCTTTTAAAACAAGTTAGTTACGTATTTTAACTTTAATTTATTAAAAAAGATAAAATATTATTTAATATATATTATCAAATGTTGTTGATTTAAATGCGCTCGATTTTAATTATTTTCTTTTAATGAAATGAAAAATGACTCATAAAAATTAGTAAGTAGTTAATGTGTAAAGATTGAATTTTGTCGTCTTATTTTTTATTTAATTCTTGATGTGCTAAAGTTATAAAAAATGGTATACACGGTTGTATTCCCGATGAGAATACAAGGTTTATAAATGTTTATAATATGTATAGAATTTAATTATAAATAAAATATTCAATTTTAAGTGCTTTTGTTCGCTTATCAGCGCAAACGATAAATTTCCAATATTCTCTTAATCGCATTGCAATCATCTTATTTAACTAACAAATATTTCATTCATTTAATTGAAAACTCATTTCATTTTATCTTCCGAACCACTTTAATTTAAAATGCTTGCATTAAATGTTGTACTATTAAACGAGCAAGTGTTGTTCATTTATTTGTTTAAATATTTTGCGAGTCTAGGCAATAACTTCAATAATTTTCCTAAAATCGCCAGATTAGATTTATTTTTTCTTTTAATCAGACAAAGCCATTTAAAGAATCCCTGTTAAAAATTCAGTTACGAATTTCAGATTGTTACTTACGCAGAGAAGATGAATCTTGTTTGCCAGATTTATTGCAAAATATTTTTGTTGCAACTTATTTTGATAAAAATATGTGTATTTTTAAAAAAAGTCGCAGTGTCATTTTAGTTCAAGGGCAAAAGACATTAATGCTTCCGTAGCATTAGTGCTTTTCTTCCGAAATTAAAATGATATTGCGACTATTTTTTTTAAATGTACATAATTTTATCAAAACAAGCTGTAATAAAAATATTTTGCAATAAATCTGGTAAACAAGATTCATCTTCCATAAGTGAGTAAAGATTCAGGAAATATGCGCAAGAGATGCGCAGATAGTAGATATTCTGTCATATATGACGTCATACTGAAAACCCGCGTATTTGCATTATTCACCCCGTCCACCAGATGGCGCAGCTGTGTCAATATACTCCAGATTCCAGTTTTGACATTGTATGCTTACTTATATTGCTTTGGTTGCAACTGTCAGTATTACGTCAGCGTTACTCAAGGACATGTTCTTGCTTTATAATATAAATTGTATGAGCTTCATATTATATATGTACGTACTTTTTTTTTATTTTTTCGGTTAAAAAGTTACTTTAAAAAAGACTATTATTAGACAAGTGAAATAAAAAAAAAACAGTTCAATTTTTCTTTGAACTATTTTTTACCACAAAAATTTCGGTCATTTCACAATTCTTATGGTGTAAACCCTGATATGACAATCTGTCACTATTTTTTTATAAAATTTTGAAGTTGTTATAAATTTGTGAACGGACTCTTTAAACTGTTTCTTTTTCTTCTTCACTATTTGACATGTCTTATAGTGCAAACTATACTCTAGTACGACAATTTGGTAAGTTTTTATGAATATTTCAAATCTGAAATTAAATAGGGGTCAGGGGACCACCTCCTCCTCTTCCTCCTTCTATGTCACTTCAGAGGTTGTCAACTCGAGTGATATACCCCCCCCCCCCCCTTGTTGTGATGTTACATTTTCTGAAACTATTAATTTAAAGCCAATTTTGTGCATATTTATTTGTTTATTTATTTATGACATTCTGATACAAATATTACAAAATCCTGAGCGCACTTTCATCTTTAGACATGTCGCATAAGTTTATAAAAAAAGTAATGATAGATTGTCATGTCAAGGTTTACACCATAAGAATTGCAAAATGACCGAAATTTTGTGGTAAAAAATGGTTCAAAGAAATATTGAATTATTTTTCTTTTGACATGTCTAAAGACATCATCACACGCTTTCATCATGTAAATGGTATAGTTACAGCTCGGATGAATGAAACTAGCGCTGCAGTCCGCAGCCATGACCAACAAATAAAAGTGAATTATGTCAGCCAGGTGTCGTCTGGCGAATTTAACCCATTTCTGCCTGAATTTTTATTTTCTCAAATTTGTTGGTAAAATCACTTTAAAATGTTGCAAAATGAACTGGAAAAATCTCTCTATTCTAAAAAAAAAAGTAACTACCGCTGTCACTGGTTGCCGCCGGTTTAGATTTTTTTGTGACCGGAGGTCTTTCTTCGTTAATATTAAGAAAAATCATGGAAGACGGTAGTATTTCGAGTGACGCAGCCTTAAGCCTAAAATCGTATCGTATCGTATCGTTAAAATCGTATCGTATCGTATCATAGAATTCGTAGATGGCGGAACTCATATATACAGCTAACTCGACATCAAAGAAAATGTGAAAAGCCGCCTTTTAATAACTCAGCAGATATACGTCTTATTGTTCTGAATTTTCTAGAACAGTCTTATATCTGCAGTCTAATCGTATACTGAAATTTTTACATTTCTACGTGCAGTATATTTTGAGATCTAAATAGTCATTTTTAAAGTGAAAACGTTGGTATAATATCGAGGAAGTTCCTAATATGAAAATCTCGAAAACGGTTCTAACGATTATTTTTAAATTGATACATAATATAAATGTGATTAAGGCGAGGTGAATAACACTTTTCTTTTTTCTGGGAAAACTCTCGTTCGTTAAATAATTCGATTTTTTTTTCTCTCGAAAATGACACGGGCGATTTTTTAAAAATCAAATAAATATGTTTCAGATGAACCAAATAACAATTTACTTGTTTCCAGCAAGACTCTTGTTCGTTTTATAATGCACATGAAAAATCGGACTATATTTCTTCGCCATTCTATGGAAATTTCACCGAAAATGCATGACACTGTATTCATACACATGCTTTCTTTTTAACCACTTTTGGGGAGAAATATTTTGTCTTCCCACGGCTGAGTGGTTGAGGGCCATCGTCTACTGATCTTAACATAGGCAGTTCGATACTGGCTGATGCGTGTGAAGTTTTTTTTTTTTTTTTTTTTTTTTTTAAGTCTGTTAGTTGACCATTATTCTCAGTTCCTCTGTAATTTTTTAATTGCTATTAAGTTAAATAAAATTACAATTATAATGACGCCAATTTGATGATGATTATTTCTTGGCAATTTTTCAACAATAAAAATATTACCATAAATTTTATAAATATATTTAATTTCAATCACTTTACAAAAAATATACATTAATAATTATTATTTGAATATAAATCACACGATCAGAAACGTAAAAAAATAATTCATTTCAGCTCTTCTTTTTATAATATCATTTTTTATTATTATGACGGTCAGTCAATATATAATCACTGACATCCATAGTATTATTATTATTATTATTATTATTATTTTCCTTGCATAAAAACTATTGTGATGTAATAATTATTTTATAATAAATAATTTAGTTGAAATGTTTTATTTATAAATAACAATGAAGTTTTACATAATAAGCATATCAGAATTTTGGTGTCGCCATCTTTTGACGCAATTGCGTACTACATTTTGTCTCTTATTCGGAAAAAAAGGAAAAAACTAACGCTTTTCACCGCTTTGAAAGAATCTCTTGTGACTAGAGGTCTATTTCGCAAATATTAAGAAAATTACTGCATACAAAAATATTAAAATGGGTAGTATTATAGAGAAATGTTTGATAAAAATGTTGAAGTAGACAGTTTTTAAATCGAAGAATTATTTTAAGAGATATTTATTGTTAAATCTGGATAAAATTGTCTCATTAAAAAAGTCTCATAGGAAAAAAAAAGTTTCTTTTATATTTGGTAATTTTCAAATGTTTAACTAATCTTATTTAATCAAGCACGGAAACAGCAACTAACATCAGCTGATTCGGTCTTGAAATCCCTCAGTAAAAGGGAAACCCGTTTACAGTAAGATCGCCATTGATTTTTTAATTATACAGAGCAGCCTCGATTATCCGAGCTAATTGGGACTGTTAGTAAATCGGAATCGGAAATCTCGGTTAATAGAAACTGTGTGTAAAAACTCGCCGTGCTTGCGAATTTAACATCTCTTTTAAAAAAATATATAGAACGTTTTTTAAATAATAAAAATAAATATATGTAAAGTTCTGTTTCACAGCTTAACAAATTTAAAAAGAAAATCAACTACCAGTAGTAAATTTTAAAATACAATTTGAAAAATTTACGAAAGTTCACACAGCCACTGGAAACAAAGCATTGTTCGCTATTGACTTCTCAGGGTCCAGTGTTTCTTTGGAGTTGAGTGCTTTTGGGGGCAGAAGGGCCTGTATAGCACGGACAGTGAGCTAAAGAGTGTGGTTATTTTTAAGGCTCATTCAAAAGGAAAAAAAATCAGACTTTGTTATCGGCTCGGTTAACAGAAACCTCGATTAATCGAAGCTCGGTTAATCCAGGTTCTACTATAATTCAATCTTCCGTAATCTTTTTAAAGCAGATCAAATTAATGGACTTTAGCACGAAGTCACATAGCTGATAACTGCCATGCTTGTTGGCCACCTTTTTTTCAAAAAGTTTGCTTCACCTTATTCAATTAATGAGATATCTCCGATAAAATAAGTCACATTTTCCCGTTCTAAAATACTGGTATCCAAAAATCGTAGCATGTAACCGACACTACAAGTACTCATGGAACTAGACTATTTTAAGTCTAATTTTTATTATAGACTATATAAAATTATTAAAAATATATATTATGATAGGAACTAGCGGGCTTCGTCCGCTATTTACGTTACGGATATAAAAATCATGTTTTTTTTTTTTAGGGAAAAAGAAATAAAAACCTATTTGACGATAGGTTTATAAAGACACATTTTGTATTTGTTATATTTCCGGGGATGAGGAGGGGGGGGGGGCTATTTTGATTAAATATCGCAATTAGTCCACATGGCAGATATAATTATGATAGACACTAGTGGGCTTCGCCCCTCTATGGCGCCTTATGGGTCCAGCTTCCATAACTCAGAAACCACCTTTCGGACATCAATGCAACAGATTCCAAACGTTATAATTAACTTAATAATCACCCTATATAGCATTAAAGTAAATTTATGAGTACTGCATACTATTTTTTTATCGTAATTTCTGAAGAGAAAAAATTATTTCGGTTCCATTCTTAGGTACTGGTCTGAAAAATTTTGAAAAAGGGGGGGAAGGAGGGGACATGAGACTGCTGTTTGTGAAACAACACAACGGGGTCTGGCTTATTCAACTTGGTTTTTGGTGACTTCAATTGGAAGGTGGTTTGTTTAAAAGAATGCGTTCCCTGCCCCATGAAAATTGGAACTATTGGTGCACCATCTATGTAAGGATTTAATAATTATAAATTAACATTTTGGATTTATTAATTTAAGGATAAAGTGTTTTTAAAGGAATATCAAATGAAACCCTCTGTGCGATCTGCGATTATACTTACCCACTTGTTTTTATATACAAACTGCTATAAGGAATATTGTAATAAAATAGTAAAAATTAAATCTGCATTAAATTCCATAAGTATCTTTTTTTTAATCATTTTATCACTAACCTCAAAAAAGTAATGATATCAATGCAAAAACCCTTGACGGGTTAAAAGTTTCTGACGCAGCACTTTATCTTATGCTCTAAGAATTTTAAATATGGAACTTAAAAATACTGATATCAAATTTTGAGTGACGTTATGCTATTTCTTAAAAAATATATTTGTATTTATTTCATCATTTTATTTTTGTTTTATTTATAATCGCATGTGCAAAAGTTATGTTCAACATGAAAAGCTGCATAAAATTTTATTCGCTGTTGCTTTATCATTTACATCTCTCATAAATTCAAAATATGAGTTTTAAAAGATATGATATAAAATTTAAGTGACGCCTTGATGTGACTTTAAAAGGTTTGTTTTAAAATTCAATTTAAATTATTTTTGACTTGGTTAAAATATTTTTTTACATCTACACAATACTTTTAATTTTCCAATTCACTGTTAAATATATCACTTTCATTGAATCTATACTATGCATTGAAATGTATTTATTTCAATAAATTGATTTATCTTTTGTGTCACGCTATTCAAAATTGTGAGTAAGATTTATGTAAATGGTTTATTTGCGTCAAACTATCCTTTTTCATACATTTCATGTAGTTTGGACACAATGACGCAAAGAAACCATTTACATAAATCTTACTCACAATTTTGAATAGCGTGACACAAAAGATAAATCAATTTATTGAAATAAATACATTTCAATGCATAGTATAGATTCAATGAAAGTGATATATTTAACAGGGAATTGGAAAATTAAAAGTATTGTGTAGATGTAAAAAAATATTTTAACCAAGTCAAAAATAATTTAAATTGAATTTTAAAACAAACCTTTTAAAGTCACATCAAGGCGTCACTTAAATTTTATATCATATCTTTTAAAACTCATATTTTGAATTTATGAGAGATGTAAATGATAAAGCAACAGCGAATAAAATTTTATGCAGCTTTTCATGTTGAACATAACTTTTGCACATGCGATTATAAATAAAACAAAAATAAAATGATGAAATAAATACAAATATATTTTTTAAGAAATAGCATAACGTCACTCAAAATTTGATATCAGTATTTTTAAGTTCCATATTTAAAATTCTTAGAGCATAAGATAAAGTGCTGCGTCAGAAACTTTTAACCCGTCAAGGGTTTTTGCATTGATATTGCATACAAAAATATGAAAATCGGTGGTATTATAGAGAAATGTTTGATAAACACGCTGATGCAGACAGTTTTCAAATCGAAGAAATATTTAAAGAGATATTTAATGCTAAAGTTGGACAAAATCGTTCCATTAAAAAAGTTTTATAGGAGCAAAAACTGTACATCGGAATTTAATCATATTTAGATCATTTCATGCGTCAGAATTTCTCGGTGTGCAGACTGCACTCAGTTTATTAATTTGACTCATTTTTTGAGGTTTTATTTCTATTTTAAATTCAAATTTTCAGCATTTCGAGAGATATTTTTTTACACATTTTAGAAAATGGTATTAATTTAAACTGTTGCCAACTGTATAAACAGCGCAAATAATAATATTTGCTTCAAATTAAAAATTCGTTTTACACGTGACTATTATAAACAAGAAAATATAAAAAGCAGGAACTCATTGAGAATTATCGTAAAAACCATATTACACGTGAATTTTAAAAGTGAAGAATGTTGTAAAATAATAAATTCATTAACATGCGTTAGAAGTCTTAAATAGGAGAAATTACGTCACATTTACGTCACATTACACTTATTATGTAAAATGAACAAAAAATAATATTGCAAAACAGTTTAAATTTAAAAATTGCGCGAGAGATTTATTTGATATTTCGAGATGATCTTTTCCACTATTTTTGCTGGGACAGCGCAAATAATATTTCGTTTCTAACAAAAGTATTTTCACTTGAATATTAAAAAGAGAAAGAGAAGTTTGGTGAAAATTACGCCAGAAAGAACTTTCTTTTCGCTTTGTTAGAAAATACCGGGACACAAAGACTCTGTTTACTTAATTCATTTTATATTAGCTTATTTTGAAATGTTTAATGATTTTATTTAATCAAAGACGAAAACAGCCATTTTATCTTTTAACAGCACCTGATTTTTCCTTAAAATTCTCCAATCAAAGAGAAATGAATAGAAACCCGTTTATAGGGAGATCGCCACTGTTTTTTAAATTATAATTCAATCTTTTAAAATCTTTTTAAAGCCAATCAAATTAGCGTGCTTTTAGAAAATGCGGTGTCTGAACGGGGGTTGGCGAGCGTAGCTCGTAGGTGGCCGAGCCCCCTAGTACTTAAAAAAAAAATACGCTACTTTTTTTTTTTTTTTTTTTTTTTTGCATTTGTGTGATAAAATGTAAACGTACTAAATATGGGAATATGCATAATATTTGTAATAGTATAATATGCATAATTATATGTTTTGTCAATATTTATATAAAATAAACTTTTAAATTGTATATAATATTCTATAATTTGTATTTTTATGAATTACTAAAAAAATATAGTAGATATTTCTTTACAGAGACTAATAACATTATAAGTATTAGTAATAGTAAACTAAGAATAATAGGATTTGAGGCTTAAAACAATTTATTTCATAATCATCTTGAAAAGAGCTTTACATAAATAACTGTCCCCAAAATGGCTAATAAAATTATGTACACATTCCTGCCTAGCGCCCTATATTTTGTACGTTACAAAAATGCATAAAAAATAGACTTGAACACATAATTTCACAATTTAAAAAAAACATTTATTTCAAAGAAGTCTACAAGCTACGATTATGACTTATTTATTTGGATTGTTGGAAGAAAAAACATAAATAAACTTACGTTTTAGATTTCGCCATCTTGAAAATGAAAAATCTGTAAACTCCGAAAAAAGCCTTCATTTTAAGCAAATAAATATCCATATTGTATACCCTCTTTCGGTAACACATAAAGACATTTATAGATAATCATTTCATACAATTTTTATGTTATAAAGAAGAAAAAAGAATATTATACAAATTTATTAAAATTTGAAGCGTCCCAGAAATGAGACACTAGTCATAAATGAGTTAAATGGTAGAGCATTGGCACGGCATGCCAAGATATCCAGGTTCGAGTCCAAGTCTAGACATTTTTCACTCGGTTGAAATAATCTCAAACTGTGCTACTCCAACTATGAATATAAATATAATTTCCTGAAGATCTCGTGTACTTTTGCTTCAAGCTGTTCAAATTCATAGAAAAGGGGAAAATATATCTAATCCTGCCTGAATATAGTAAAAACATATTTTTTATAATGGATTTTTTTATATTGCTTGTATTTAATGCTTACCTAATTTTTTTCTTACTTTAGACGTGACGTCACAAAATTTTAACCCTCTCCCCTCCTCCTGTCACATTGTGTCACAATTGTGGACCCTCTCCCTTTTTTAAAATGTGACGTAAATAATAGACGGCATCTTATGAGTCTCTTTAGACTATTTTTTTTCTTTTACCACAAAAAAATCCGTCTGTTTGACAAGTCCCGTGGTATAAACAGCAGGTACATTAAATTTTTTTTTATGAATTTTTGAAATATGAAAGAACTTAAGGGACATCCTGTATATGTAGCATGCTTACATATGTAATAAAAAACAAATACTTGCGTAAAAGTGGATTAATTATTGTTCAATATTGTATCAATAATGAAGTACCGTATGTACTCGCGTATAGGTCGACTCGCGTATAAGTCGACCCCCTAACTTTTGAATGCAAATTCAGAAAAAAATCAAAAACCCGCGTATAAGTCGATCCCCTAACTTTTTACTTCAATTTTGCTCAAAATCAATCAAAGATTTCACTTGCCAATGCGAAAAGGTAGTAAGTAAACAAAAACAAATCATTGAAATTTTTTAAATGTTAAATTATTATTATTTGTATATTTTATATATTATTTTTTTATTCATACACATAAAAAGCCATAATTATTCGAAGTTTTTGTTATTGCTTTTTTAACTGACTCGCGTATAAGTCGACCCCCCAAATTTGCTTACCGAAAATTGTCAGAAAGTCCACGACTTATACGCGAGTATATACGGTACTTACTTTTTGGGGAAATATTACTAAGATGACTTCTCAAACGTTGTTGAAATCTTCGGAGGGGAACTTTTGTACAATGTTGCATCATCAGTGTCAACGTTGTTATATTTTGGCAATATATTACCGCTATTAGTTTCAAGCTTATTATAATACTTTTCAATTATTATTGAATTACTTAGGTTGGAGTTACTTTGATAAAACAGTGATATTTTTAAAATATTACATTCGTAGTATTTTGTAAACATCTCTTTTGTGAAACCACTTCAATTACTGGAAAAATATAATCTTGATATAAATAACAGCATATAATTTTTTAATGTATATAAATTAAAATATTATTTACTAATACTACTATAATAAATTTTGTGCATACACAAAATGCATACAAAAGTTAAGAAAACACGTTGCGTTTCCAAAGAATTCATCCTTCTTTTTCTTGCGTGAAAATATATGCTATCATTGCAAGAGCAAAAACAAAGACATCGCGACTAGTACAGATAGCTAAAAATTTTGAGAAAAACTAACACAGACATGCAATCGGCATCAGTCTTTTAAATATAAACTATGACAGGTCCAGGGTTGTAGAAGCTGAGAAAAAAGAATTTGAAGTTTAAGGAGATAATTTTTTTAAAACTTCAAGCACTTCAGTTCAGCTTAACTATTTTCCTTTGTTAATAATATTTAATATAGTATTAACTTTTTACTTCCCTTCTTTCTTTCTTATAACTTTTGCTTTTTAATTAATATTTTTTCCTGCACATTTATTATTATTATTATTATTTCAATTTTCTCTCTTTGTTTTTAAATTTCTGTGTCATTTAAATCTTTCTCTGTTATTTATAGCACTTGTCATGTCAATTTGTTTTATAGGTTATTTTCTAGGTGTCTCTTGTTTTCCTATTGTTCTATAGGTTTTCTATTGTTCTCTCTAATTCGTCCAAACATGCAAAAATCACCCAAAAATTCAATATTATAAAACTGTTGATACGTTTAGAACGAAAATATAACTATATTCATAATTTTCTCAATCCTTTATCTATCACTAAACATAATTCCAATAAGGTACAGTGTAACCTCTGAATAACGGTTACCAGTAGGACCGGTGAAAGATGACCGCTCTTCAGAGATGGGTGTTATTCAGAGGTTTCATTTTTAAAAAATCATAATTACATAAATTTTAATAGAAATACACAGCCATTTTAATTAATCCTCATTGTTTTAATACATTTAAAAAAAAAATCAGCGATTTGCAGTTGCTTTTTTTTTCTGCAAATATCTTTCGCCAAAGAGATAAAAGTATGTGTTGTTTTGCTGTACAACTCATCATCATTATGATTTAATGCAAAATTTTGGATTTCACGAAGGTTCGTCAAAAATTTGGAATTTGGTGTATCTATTAATACTGGAAATTTTAGGTGATTCTATAATCTCTTCCATTTCCCCTCCCGCATCACTTTTCTCTTCCTCTCTCCTACCTTCCACCATTTTCTGTATGAATCAAATGTGGTAGTAACTGCCAAGTCTCTGTCCAGACATACAGACGTGTGAAAATTATTAGAATAATTGTGAAATTTACATAAAAATTTGTTATATTAAAGAAATATTTAAGAAATATTGACACATTCAATATTTAGTGTGCATCCCCTTGTTTTTTATTAAAGAAAGGATGGCATACTCGTCTTGGCATATTTTGTATGAGTTTTTGGCAATTAATTTGTATTTCGTTGTCATGATGCCAAATTTGGATGAGTCTTTCTATCAGACCAGTCTTGTTTGTAATGTTGCATTTCTTTAATTTTTTCTTTACAATGGCCCAAAGGTTCACTATGTGGTTCATATCTGGACTATTCCCAGGCCATGGAACTGTTTTCTTTAATTAAATTAAAGAATTGCAACATCACAAACAAGAATGTTCTGATAAAAAAATTCATCCAAATTTGGCATCATGACAACGAAATACAAATTAATTGCCAAAAACTCATACAAAGTATGCCAAGACGTATTGATAAACAAAGGGATGCACACTAAATATTAAATGTATAATATTTTTAAAATGTATTATTTCTTTAGTATAATAAGATTTTAATGTAAATTTCACAATTATTCTAATAATTTTCACACGTCTGTACAAACTTACTGGCCTTCGTGTTAGTTATGTCTGTCGTTTTAAGAATATTATCTAAATTTTTCCCATCATCATTAATGTCTTCATTTTCTATGACTAGTTTTGGGGAAAAGATTAAGTGTTTACGAGAATGAATGGATATTTGTTGGCATATTTAGTAAATTTTGTTTGATCTGCTTCCGATTTCGGTTTGCAGATAAATATGAAACTGTATCAGGAACTGTTAAAAAAAATTTTCTCGTCACTTTTGAGCGACCGTTGTTCAGAATGCCTTATTTAGAGGTTCGTACTAATGTTAATGCTATGGAACGTGTTTGGTTCCATCGATATGTGGCCGGTGTTCGAATGTTGTCGTTGTTTAGAGGTGACCGTTCAAGGAGGTTTCACTGTATATATATACCAACTAAAGTGAAAAGAACAGGCGAATGAATAGGTAAGCTTGTCTCTTCAATTCGATGGGCATCATTGTGTGGCCTTATTAAAAAGTTGAGATCATTATTATAAGTACCAATTTTTTTTCAGCTTATCTACATTTATTTTTTTTTCTCATCACTGAAATTTGTTTACTTCTTACAATTATCATATATATTATTTCGGTTGTCAACATCCCTTTTTCTCAACTGATATGTAGAGTAAAACGATGAATGCGGTGTCATTGGATATGATTTTTTGCTCATATCTGGCACAGCATAATGAATTTAACTAATATGTAGTGTAAAACGATGAATGCGGTGTCATTGGATAAGATATATTGCCCGACACCTGAGATTGCATACAGAATTTTAGTTATACTTTTAGTTTAAGAATCTTACTACATATTATTTTTGATGTCAATATCCCTTTTTATGTGCACATACAAAACGCACAATGATAAATGGGTTATTATACGAATGGTTTTTGAACAGCTTTTGACATAGTACACTTATATTTCGTTAAAACAAGTGATTTGATCAAAAAAATTACAGTTAATTATAAATTAATGAAAAAATTTATCAGAAAATAAACTGAAACATTCCAGTGGAAAAGCCTCGCACGTGACTACTGGTGGTTATTATATTTATAGAATTAATAGAAAACAAATAATTATTAGAATAATAGTAATCATTAAAATAATTACTATTATTAGCATATTCATTTACATTGAAAACAATGCAAATACAAAGTAAAAAAAAAATATTTATGCTCCAACGTGGCTAATGCTAGTTAAATACTTCAGTTTTATAATTTACCTTAGTACTTCAGTACTTTTTATCAACATATTTAAATATCTATACATGATACATTACATCTATACATCTTAATACCATAATGTCCATGATAGCATATGTACTAGAAAGTCTGAAATTCCGAATGGTAATTTTCGTTTTATTTAATCACGGAATGTCTGTTATTAAGGGATTTTTTTATATTAATTGGGAATATCTGAAAAAAAAGTTCGTTAAATTGGCAACACTGATAGTAGAACATTTGCTAAAACGAGCTGTAGGGTTAAATACATACATCTTATAAAATTGTAAAATATATTTTACAATTTGTAAAATATGCATAAATACATCACAGTTTTTCAACAAATTACATAACAGCAACCACTCTGTCGGTAATCTTTCATAATTTCCATTCAAATAAAACATGCTTTAAAAGCAAGAAATCTTCCATGGTTGCAATCTCCAGTAATCATTAACTTTCCATAACAATGCTTTTTCAACAAACGAAAATGATAACCCACTCTGTCGCTAACGAAGCACAATTGCGATATAACGTGTAAACATACTTATCTGGAACTTAACATAAATAACTATTGACAAAACTATTCTTTTGTTATCCACCCGAAAGAATTTCTTTGAAATGATTATTTTTTCTTAAGTAAACCTTTTTCTTATCTTTTTTTTTTTAATTTAATTACTGAAATAATGCCTACATTATATTTATTGCTAAATAATGCAGATAAACCCTTCTTTTTATTTGTTCGTTTTGCTTCAAAATTAATTTAATTGCGATAACTATTATAAAAGTTCTTATTCCATTTCTTTGTTTCCTGAAATGCTAATTTATCCAGCATAAATCTGTAATTGTTTTTCCAAATGGTATTATTTGTTATTGTGATATTTATTTAAGCCATTAACTTTTTTTCAAATTTTTCTAATTATATATCCTTCCAATAATCATTCGTTTCAATTATAATCGTTTCAACTTTTGGTTTCGTGTGGACTGAAACTCGAATAAAACCGTATTCAGGATAACGCAATATTGGTTTCGAGAAAATTCCAAAAAGAACAGAAGATGAAGTAACCAATAATCACTATCACGCAAACGATTACCAGTATAAAACAAGAGCGAAAATTTAGGCATCCGGCCTAGATCATAAAACGCTTTCGAGCCCTAACATTATTAAGAAATATCTTTTTTCCCTAGAACGGAATGATATTTCTAAATAAAAAACTTTAAAAAAAAAATAACCTAGTAAAAATTCACTTTCAGCAGTTTCTGTCCATATCACTATCACTAGACAACAGTGGTTCTGCCACATAATTGAAATTAGTTGATTCTAGATCAGTTTCTTAAGCTGATTCCTAAAATGCTTTCCGCTTTCTCTAAGTGGTGCAATTTTTGAGTATTTTGCATATTTAAGTTCATGCAAATTTAAGATTTTTTGTGCCTTTTTATGCGAATTTTAGGTACAATAAATGTCAAATTGAATTGAATTTTCTAGATAATAACGAGTGGACTATTTGCTTCATATAAATGTGGCAATATGCATATTCTTAACATTTATCTGTCAGTTATTCAGCCTAATTTGCATATTTTTCAATGGTGAAATGTTTACATTACTTTCAACTTACTTTTACAATTTCAATTTACTTTAAAGTAGTTGCCATAGAATTGAGATAATGTTTTTCTAGTCTAGATTTTTTTGCTGATTGCAAATTGATATTTCCGTTTTCTTATATCCCTTCTAGGTTTTGAGTAAAATGAATTTCTACTTTTGTATGGTATTGACATGAATTTGATATAAAATGCTTTTAGGGGTGTGTACCCCATTGTCAGAAGGGTAAACAGTGTCAGATTCCTATCAGGAATATCATGAACAATGGATATAATCGAAAAACAATTGAAAAAAGTGGTAGAATATATCCTAACTAGGTGACGAACATCACAAAGTAGCATAAAAAGCATTTTCTGGCTTTTTTTGACTAAACAATAAAATTTCATTAAAAAAAAAAATCTATACGTGATAGAAGAAAACGGAAAGCAGATATGAAATCAGCGTAAAAAACTGGTTTAGAAACATATTTGCGTACAAATGTGGCAGAAATATTTTTACGTCAAGACACCTTATTTGGAAAATATGCAAAGTAGGCACAATATTTCTGTCTCATGTCAGTATAATCTCCAAAACAAACTTGTTGTAAAGTAAACTAGACAGTAATCATAACATAAAATAAAACAAGTAATATAAAAATTTTGTTTTTAAAGTCAATTCCTACTTAGGCCATCAAAGAAAAATTTAATATAATCCCTTAAGCTAATATTAGTTTTTGTTGCATTAAAATATCTCAATTTGTTGATTTTCTATAAGCAAGTAGGTTTACAATGGAACTCTATGGGAATTTGGCGAAATATTAGAGATATCGCCAAGTTGGCGTCTCATTTTGGCCGCCAAATTTGGCGATATATCGCCAAGTTGGCGACAAACTTGGTGGTATTTGACGACAGAACAGGATCCCTCCTATGGTAACCCCTTATTGAAAATACTTTCATTGATCTTCAATAACCAATGGCCGCCATTTTGTTTCCCATGCAAAACTAAAATTAATTAATTAAAATTTAATTAATGAATTAATATTTGAAAAAACTGTATTAACATCAATTGTCATGCAGTACAAGTTTTAAAAAATTTATTTCAACTTGATAGGATGAATAATGAGTATTTTATTAACGATTGAAAATTTGAACAAGATAAATATATAAATAAATATAGGGAGAGTGTGAGCTAATAGTAGGAATTGAAAAATACAGTCTGATAATGCTTTATGCCTTAAATTCGCATATAATTGTACAAAAATTCCAAAATTTACATAAATCGAAATATGCAAATATCTCAAATACTAGGCGTGCTGGAGAAAATCTATAACAAGATTTGGAATCAGCAAAACATTGAATCAAAAAACGATTCATTACGGTTTTGTGGCAGAACAAACGGTTGACCAGAAATCCGATAATGTGAGCGAAGTCTTTCGTACAGTCCCATATGCGATCTATAGAATTTATGCACGCCGCGTAACACTCTCAAAATTAGACCAGTTTAAAAATGCATAGCCACAAAAGAAAAAACAGTTCTCGATCTTAACCGTTTGAGTGCGGAACAAATCTTGTGGATATATGCCAAAAATGCGAATGTGTTTGGGTATATATATATATATATATATATATATATATAAATTACTTGTAAGGCGACGATAGACACAGAAATCGTACGCTTCGCTAGCGCAACCAACTTAAATGCACACCAAACTGAGACAACAAATAGGTGCGCTATCACCCTCTCCGCAATTTTAGCATAGAACAAAAGGAGCGCTATCGCGCTTCCCGTAATTTTGGCACATAGCAAGAGGGCGCACTCAAACGGTTAATCAGTCAGTTATCCGAATTCCTTTATGCGTCTCTGCAAATGAACGATAAATGCTACACTCTCTATAATCTGTAGAAAGTATGCAATGCATTTCAGTGATTTCGCTACGTTTGAAGTATCATAGCATCATTAAAATGTACAGCAAACGGCTTTTTCCCTATAAATCGTAATGTAATGGAATCCATTTGTTCGACCGTGTAAATGAACTATAAATGCTACTTATTCTATACTCCTGAGAAAGCATGTTGCAGGCCATCTCAGTGATCAAGATAAATCTCATTATGTTTGAAATATCAATAAAATGCACCACAAACGATTTCCCCCCTATAGACTGTAACGTAACTGAATTCTTTTGTGTACCCCTGTAAACAAACTATAGATGCTACACGCTTCTTTTTCAATATCGAGCATTCTATAGTAAACACCAATCACATATTAAAATTTCATGGCAATCCCAGTATATTTACCAGAGTTATAGCACGGACGGACAGACAAACCGAATTCATAAACATGTTTTCGACCACGTTGGAAAGTGTTAACAAGAGAAATTTTAGAAATAGATATTTTAAAACAAAGACCTAAATGTCATAGACTATTTCAGACTCACAGTCGAAATTGAGCTCAAACTCTCAGACTCAATGAAAATGGCAAATGAGGGGCTCACAACCATAGTAGACCAAATCTATTTTTTAGGTAGCTTTCTTTACAAAAAAGCTACCTATTGCAGCCGTTCGGAGGAAAGCGATTTCAAAAAATTTTGGTATATTTTCATCGATCATGACCCCCAGACCCCGAAACCACCCTCCGTTCAAAATTGATATATATATATATATATATATATCTGACTTATGTCACACTATAACTCCCGTAATTATGAACCGATTTCGATGTAATTCGGTGTGTACATAGTACATACCAATGTCTCGACCGAGTTCGTTGGCCAGCTTCATCCGCCATTTTGTTTCAAAATGGCGGCCATTTAAAATTTTTAAAAAAATTTAAAACTTGAAATGTGGTACCTAAAAATTAAAAATGAAAAAATATTTTTTTCTTATGTATTTGACCTTTATACAAAGATTTCGGAGCAGTTTTTGTTTCGTCTATATCTTAAAAAATGACTGAGTTATAGCATTTTGAATTTCTAGCGTGGCTGACATTTTGAAACGTCCTGAATTTTGTCACGCGATAAAAGGCGTATTTATGAACCGATTTGGATGTAATTCGGTGTGTACATAGTACATACCAATCTCTCGACCGAGTTCGTTGTCCAGCTTCATCCGCCATTTTGTTTCAAAATGGCGGCCATTTAAAAATTTTTTTTTTATTTAAAATTTGAAATGTGGTACCAAAAAATTGAAAATGGAAAAATATTTTTTTCTTATGTATTTGACCTTTATACAAAGATTTCGGAGCAGTTTTTGTTTCGTCTATATCTTAAAAAATGGCTGAGTTATAGCATTTTGAATTTCTAGCGTGGCTCACATTTTGAAACGTCCTGAATTTTGTCACGCGATAAAAGACGTATTTATGAACCGATTTGGATGTAACTTCGTTTATACATAGTACATGCCAATGTCTCGACCGTGTTCGTTGGCCAGCTTCACCCGCCATCTTGTTTAAAAACGGCGGCCATTTAAATTTTTAAGAAAAATTTTAATTTGAAATGTGGTACCAAAAATTGAAAATTGAAAAAATATTTTCTTCTTATGTGTTTGACCTTGATAAAAAGATTCGGGAGCAGTTTTTGTTTCGTCTATATCTTAATAAATGGCTGAGTTATAGCATTCGCGAATTTCTAGCGTGGCTGACATTTTGAAACGTCCTGATTTTTCTCACGTAATAACAGGCGTATTTATGAACCGATTTGGATGTAACTTGGTCTGTACATAGTACATACCAATGTCTCGACCGAGTTCGTTGGCCAGTTTCATTCGCCCTCTTGTTTCAAAAGGGTTGCCATTTAAAAAAAATTAAATTTAAAATTCAAAATGAGGTATTAAAATTTGAAAAATGAAAAAGATTTTTTTTATGTGTTTGCCCTTGATACAAAGATTCCGGAGCAGTTTTTGTTTCTGAAAATTTGTTCTTTTGTTGATATCTTAAAAAATGGTTGATTTATAGCACTTTGAATTTCTAGCATGGCTAACATTTTGAAACGATCTTGTATTTCTCACGCGATAACACACGTATTCGCCTATTTCGATGTAAGAAGGCATGTGGATAGTATACATTAACACCTCGACCAAGTTCGCTGGCCAGATTCATCAGCCATCTTGTTTCAAAATGGCGGCCATTAAATTAAAAAATATATATATATTTAAAGTGAGGTGCAAAAAAATTAGAAATTGAAAAAGGTTTCTTTCTTAAGTATTTGATCTTGATATAAGGATTCGGGAGCATTTTTTGTTTGTCTTTACCTTAAAAAATGGCTCAGATATAGCAGTTTCAATTTCTATTGTGAGTGACATTTTGAAAAATCTGATTTTTTGCATGCGACAGCACTCCTATATATTAACCGATTCCGATGTGAGTGAGCATGTGCAGTGCACAGCAATTACTAAGGTCTCGACCAAGTTCACTGCTTAGCCTCATCCGCCCTGTTGTCTTAAAATGACAGGCACTTTAAGAAATTGCCGAATTTGGCAGCCAAATATAAGTTACTTTAAAGAAAAGCAGCTTGGATAAAGCTGACTAATTTCGCGAAATTCTCATTCATTATATTGATAAAAATTAGTATTGAATCTCCTATATTCGGTTTCCACTAAATTGAGCTTCGTGTGTTTGCATGATATAAGTTGGCTTTTTTTAAATAAGGATTATGAAAGCTACCTCTTCCTCCCGGCACTGGCCGGAAGGACTTTTTTTTTTTTAAATGAGATAGTCCATTTAGAAGGTGCATGCAATTTGTTTTATCCCACTCCGACAGTAAACCAAGTCTGTAAACAGATGACATGTATGAGAAAGTATGTGAAAACAGACTCGGTTCCCTGTGGGAGTGGATAAAACTGATTTTATGCACCTTCTAAATGGACTATCTCATTTTCTTTTTCAAAGTGGACTTCGTCTACTACGACTTTGAGCCCCTTAAATATGAGAATATGTGCTTGCACAGGATGATTCGGAACTCATGGGCAAAACTTTAAAGAGCAATAGAACACATCTAGACGAGCTGAAAACATACAACGCATGGTCAAAACTCAGGCAGTGAAGCGCTAAGGAGCTTTCTGATTGTGGAGAAAACCAATATTAGTGTGGAGAAAATATAATATTTAGTAAATGAATGCTGATTTCAGTTATGCAAAATATTGTTAGTAGCTTAGAATGCCAATATGAAGGAAAATTAAGAAAAAGATTTCTTCTTCTAATTTTCTTCGTTTGAGAAATTTTAAAGTAAGTAACTTTGTTGGGCAAATAATTGAGCTGAAGAGAGGGTGGGGTGGGGGAGTGGATTTTAAATTGGGACAAATTTCATTCAGAGAAATCGAGGGTGAATTAGAACTCATGAGAAAAACTTTAAAGGGTCATAAAAAAATATCTAAACAAGCAATTTTCGCCGTATGAGCATTATCGCAAGCGGTAAACCGCTGGATGGCGCTGTCATTAAACACTGGAAAAGCTCGATTTTCATACGCATCATCATTTCTACAGTGGATTCCAAAGGGGATGGCTGATTTTATAAATCGTGTAAAGGCGGAGATGCATTTCATGTATGGTCCCTCATAGCATGCATGGTCACGGTGACGTCGCTGTGACGTCACTGCAAGTCACTGTGGTCACGTCACATCTGTGACCGAAATGCCACCACTCAGTGATGTCACATTGTGACTGAAATGTGAACTTCTTAGAAAACTTTAAAAACTTACGAAAATTCTTCAAAACATCTTACTTTTTGTAAAACTAGGGGACTCTGCCCCCTACGAGCTACGCTCGTCAACCCCCGTTCAGACACTGCAGACTCTAAAAGTACGCTAATTTGATCGGCTTTAAAAAGATTTCGGAAGATTGAATTATAATTTAAAAAACAGTGGCGATCTCCCTATAAACGGATTTCTATTCATTTCTCTTTGAATGGGGAATTTTAAGGCCAAATCCGCTGCGGTACTACTTGATGAACCCGTCGACCAATTTCGCCAAATTATATAAATCGCCAAAGCACTCGCCAATTATATAAATTGACATAATTTTTATTTTAAATAACGAAAGAACAAATAAATTAGTGCAACATTAATAAAAATACAAATAAAACGTCGAAATAAAAATAACTTGATGACGTAGACACATGTAACTTGCTTAAAGTCAAGTTAATGTGACATTTACGATCAACCATTATTGGCATTTAATCTTAGTTTGGCGGATGATAGATTTTTGGTCGACGGGATAACTAAGTAGTACCAAAAATACATATGTCAATCGCTGTTTTCGTCTTTGACGTAGACACGTGTAACAACATTTCAAAATAAGCTAATATAAAAGGAATTAAGTAAACAGAGTCTTTGTCTCCCGGTTTTTTTTAACAAAGCGAAAAGAAAGTTCTTTTAAATAAGACTTTTTAAATTAATCGTTTTTAATCTGACGTAATTTTGACCAAACTATTCTTTCTCTTTGTAACATTCACGTGAAAATGCTTGTGTTAGAAATGAAATATTATTTGCGCTTTCCTAACAAAAATAGTTGAAAAGTATCCGCTCAAAATATCAAATAAATGTCTAGCGCAATTTCTGAATTTAAACCTTTTTGCAATATTATTTTGTATTCATTTTATGTAATAACTGTAATGTGACGTAAATATGACGTAATTTCTCCTATTTAAGACTTCTAACGCATGTTAATAAATTTATTATTTTACAAATTCCTTTCTCTCTTAAAATTCACGTGTAATTATAGTTTTTATGACGTAATTTTTAATAAGTTCCTGCTTTTTGTACATAATTATTTAATTCTAATTCCAAATGTTTTTATCTGTTTATAATAGTCACGTGTAAATAAATTTTTAATTTATTTACAAGTATAAATATTTTTGTTTTGAAGCAAACATTATTGTTTCCACTGTTTATACAATTGGCAACAGTTTAAATTAATATCACTTTCTAAAATCTGTAAAAAATATCTCTAGAAATGCTGAAAATTTGAATTTAAAATAGAAATAAAACCTCAAAAAATTAGTCAAATTAAAAAAAGAAAAACAGTCTGCACACCGGGAACTTCAAACGTATAAAGTGATCTAAAAATGATTAAATTCCTATGAATAGTTTTTGCTCCTATAAAACTTTTTTAGTGGAACGATTTTGTCCAACTTTAGCATTAAATATCTCTTAAAATAATTCTTCGATTTGAAAACTGTCTGCCTCAGCGTGTTTATCAAACATTTCTGTATCATACTACCGATTTTCATATTTTTGTATGCATTATTTTCTTAATATTAACGAAGAAAGACCTCCTGTCACAAAAAATTCAAAACCGGCGGCGGCGGTGACAGCGGTAGTTACTTTTTTTTAGAATAGAGAGATTATATTTTTCTGGCAATTAAAAAAAATTGTGACGTCACTGTTATAACCCTCGTTTGTACATAACAATATTTAGAATAGTTATAATTAATCTTAAAACTTATTTGTTTTCAAAGGGTTCCGCAGGTAGTAAAACTTTTCCCTACCCTGGGCTTGGGGGTTACACCCAACCATAAGCCAAAAGCGGGTTCCCAGGGTGGGTGCTTACTTACTTACTTACTGCTATGTAACGTACGTCACGTCACATATGTGACAAAAAAACCAGCATATTGTAAGTCACAGTGTGACAAAAAATATGAACTTCAAAAATCTTTGAAAATGAAGAGAAATATTTTAAACAGCCACGAGTTACAGCGGCATAAGGAATGAAAATATATTAGTGGATAGCAAATGGTAAATTCCGTCACTAAAGAGGGCGGGGGCATAATAAATAAAGTGCACGATGCAAGCATTAATAAACTAAATTTTTAGGCTATATTTTATCAATTTGATATCTAAGACAGTGAATGTATACTTTTTCATGATTTCAATTTTATCTAGCATTTGGATAATATATTTACAATTACGAATATTAAATTTATACACTTTACATATTTAGTTTGCTGGGAGGAAATTTCTCTCTTTCTTTCTTTTTTTACCGACCAGAATTATTCGAAACACTTCTGTGGTTTCAAACTAAAAATTTTCTATTACAGTTAAATCTGCACCTTTTAATGAGCATGTAGAAAGAGTCTTCAGAGTTTAGTCATCTATGCATTTCTTGCTTTAGAATATTTTTATAATTTGTATTCAAGTCATAATTTCTACTTCTTTCAGACTTTTAAAATAAAATTAGCATTTTCCGAAAATAAAGGAAATATACAAAATTTGTGCAAAACAAACTTTACTTTAAAATAATAGAAAAGGGGGGGAGGGGTGTCGTTATTACATTAAATTTATTTTTACACCTTTTAAAATTTTAAACAATGTTTTATCTAATAAACTCTAATTATGAATATTATTATTATAATTATTTAGAAAAAAGGAACTTTACAATACATTTTAACTTGAATTATTTGGTACGGATAAAAAGAAAAGATTAAATACATTGGACATTTCTTCAAATACAAAATTTTAATGAATGATACTTTCAGAAAATTTCTGCGCGTTCAAATTCCATATTTCTTGTATACAAAAACAAACAATCTGTAACAAACCATCTGCTCGAAAATCGTCTGCCCACAGAAAAATAAATATGAGAATACGCGGGAAATAGTTCACTTGTTTTAGAACAACACGTCTACAACACTTTAAGATAAGGAAATGACCATTTTAGGATACACGGATATTAATGGAACGTGCATGTAAGTTTTATTTAATTTAAATATTTTATTCCTGATTGTATATTATGAGTTAAATAGTTATATTTGTAAGAGACTGATCTTTAACTGTCAGAAGCGATATTTTCCAATTTGATAACTGTAAAGAAAAATATTTTAATCTGCTATCGCTTGAAAAAAAAAAAAAACTGCGCAGAGACATTCATGCCTACATTCATACTGGAATTAATATAAACATTAATGTACTCTTACTTGCGATTGAAAATGTATGGAACGACAATGATTTGAAATTATTTTATCGGCTTCTTACTATTTTTTGATTACTAACATTTATAGTTATTATTATTTTGGGGTTAAATATGATGTTCGATTATCATGAGATTACGAAACTGTTTCAGATTAGAAATTAACATTATACTGGGAAAATGTATTTTTAACATATTACAGTAGTGAAACATTTGAAAGAATTTTCTTTTAGTGCTAATAATATTTTAAATTATCTTTTAAAATCCTAAATCTTCAAACCAATGTTTTCAGATTTAACATTTGCCAAAATTATAAAATAATAGGAATTCCTTATACCATATGGAAATATTTTTGAGATATTGTTAAATCTAATAATGCATTTAATTTATCTATTGTAGTTTGCTGTTATTTAACAGTACAATTATAAATACTAACTATTATTTTTAGTGTTTTTCAAATTGGTATATTTATTTTTTTAATTGTATGAAAGCATTTTTTCTGTTTGTGATTTTAATCAAACATTTAATTATAGACATTCTGAATCGGTTATTAAATTTTTTTCTATTGTAAATTAATTTTCTACATGTATGATTCGGGTAATTATTGCCACTAAAAAGTAAAATATGATATTTAAGCATTGAAATAAAGTATTTTTCATGCCTGATAGGAAGTTATAGATTAAACTGCTTTAGTATATATTTTTTAAAACTTCATATAATACAGGATACATAATGTAGGACACAAGTTGAAAAGTGCTTATGACTTCGGTTTGTCTTTCCGTCTGTCCGTCTAGCAGTCTGTGCGCACTCTAACTCTCGAAAATATACTCGGATTGCCCTGAAATTTTTGGATGGTATTGACGTTTACCATCGCACGGCACCTATTTGTAATGAAGTTTGTAGCATGCTTTGTTCATTTACAGGGACAGCCAAAAGATTTCCGTTACATTACGGCTTATGGGAAAAAGTCGTTTCAAATGATTTTTTATGATTTTACGCACGCTTTCAAACAGAATAAAATTTATATGCATTTATGAAGTGCACTAAAATATGCATTCTGTTGACTATGCGATGCAAAGAATAGTTATTGTTCATTTACAGGACTAAGAAAGGAATTCAAATACATAATGATATAAAGGTGGAGGGAATTGTTTGCGGCATATTTTAATTATGTTAATCTATTTCATATATAATGAAATTGATGTATGTCGCTGAGGTTTACATACTATAAATTATTTCATGTATAATACGAATAATACGGATATAGCATTTACAGGGACACACAAAATCTTTCAGATACCATATTGTATCCGAAGTACTGTTCATTAGCGATGATTGCTGGAAATATATTTTTTATTATGATATGCACTTTTATGATTCACTATATTTATGCATAGTGTATGGTGTATATAAATGCTATAATTCCTATACAAGGCTACACAAAAGTATTCGTAAGGATTACTGGGTATGGGCGCAAATTGCTTAAAGGTGGTTTTTAAATGAGTTATGCTTTTTTTTTGCTGAACTGCATTTAATTTACCAAGAAATATTTGTGGAATATAGATAAAATGATATACAGGGTCACGTAAAGAATTGTATACATGGCCGTCTATATATTATAATTTCTGGAAATGTGATTTCAGCAGTTTTAAGAGTGTCTTAGTTTGAATTAAATTTTAACTAAATAGTGGCGTGTAATAAAGATTTTAGGTAAACTACAGGGTTGTACAAAAGTATTCAAGTATGTTTCCATACATTAGTATAAATTGCTGAAAATGAATTTCAACCTGTTAGGCGTTTCCTTGCTAAACTAAATTTTTCCATTATATAGTATATATACACTTAAAAAAATGGGTACTCAAAATTGAGTAAAAAGTACTCAATTTTAAATGCATCACATGCACAAAATGGCTTCGATCCAAATGTACTCAAAGTTGAGAAACACATGTACTCATTTTTTATTCCATGGCTGTGATCAAATATGAATCGTTATGTACTGCCCCCCGCCTCCCCCCCGCCTCCCCCCCCCTAAAATGTAAAGTAAAAATGTACTGACATTTATTTCCCGTTCAAAGTTCTTAACAAGAAATGTTTAATTGATTATTTATCAAGAAAAATAGCAAAATTCTTAACAAGATACTCAAATCGAATATTTTTATGACAAGAGCATTATTTCCAAGCAATTATTTTTAAAATGCTGTGCATAATTTAATATTTACATTAATAAACATCATTTATGCCGCCATAAATGAAATGAACCATTACAGGGTACAAAACTATTCGTTTGTTTGGGTTTGATAACATGTGATGCTTCAAAATAGAGAAAGCATAGGTTCATTTTTGATCCAAAAATATTCAATTCAATATGAGTACGTCGGTTTGCTCATTTTTGAGTACTTCATTTTTTTCAGTGTATCAACCTACAGATCAAATAAGGGCTGTTCAAAAGAATTGGAAAACATATTTGGCTATGGACGGTAACTGCTGAAATCAGTTTTTCAAATGTTTTATGCGTTTTCTAAAATGTTTACTTAGTTATCTTATTTACGTCATTTCCCTAAATTACGATGTCTTGTTAAAGCATTCAGAAAGTGTTGGAAAGTATATTTTAATCTATGCTTAACGCATGATTTTTCTTACTCGTTTTTTTTTTCTATTTCCCAGATCAGTCTTTTCCTATAAAACATACCAAATCTATTTAGCTCATATTCACAAAGTACAATATACACGGGAATAAAAAATTTAAATAAATATCGCTTATCATGCCGCTCTATAAATAATAGTTGTATTAATATCCGTTAGTTTCCATGTTCGTATTTAATAAAGCAATGACAAATCACAACAAATTAAAAAACTTACGCATTCTAAATATCAAGCATAGAACTTAATAAAAAAATATGTCAGTTGATAGGCATTGTTTTTTAAGTGGAAAAATGTAAAATGTTTTAGAAGAATAGGACTCCAAAGTAGCGATATTTTGCTAAAAAGTACGGTAAAAAGATAAGATTTTATATTTACAGCAAAATTTTATCTTAAAATTCATCGCTGTATTAATACTTAGAAATTTTTCTAGAGAGAATCATTCGCCTTATATACAATATTTCAAATGAAAATAAAATGTCAAATTAATTGCTTAAAAGGCGCAAAGGCCAACATTGTGAAAAAGATTCCATGCCGGGACTCGAACCCGGGCCATCAGTGTAACACACTGACATTCTACCGACTAAACCACATGGAACGACGCCCAGCCCGTAAAATTTTTCACTATTACATGTTCGCAAGGCTACAAACGCAGGATAAGATGGAATATTTATCGTGAGCCACCGACATGGGGTAAACACGAAACTTAATTAAATCCAGCATCGATTGAAACTATATTAATAATTGGATATTTTTCCAGGGAGAAACATTCGCCCTGCATACAACATTTCAAATTAAAATTGCCTTTTAAGCAATTAATTTGAAATTTGACTTTCATTTGAAATATTGTATGCAAGGCGAATGGTTCTCTCTGGAAAAATTTCCAAGTATTAATATAATTTCAATCAATGCTGGATTTAATTAAGTTTCGTGTTTGCATCATGTGGGTGGTTCACGCAAAATATTCCATCTTTTGCTGCGTTTGCAGCCTTGCCAACATGTAATAGTGAGAAATTTTCCAGCCTGGGTATCGTTCCATGTGATTTAGTCGGTAGAATGTCAGTGTGCTGTACTGATGGCCTGGGTTCGAGTCCCAGCATGGAATCCTTTTCACTATTTGCGTCTTTTAAGCAATTAATTTGAAATTTGATTTTCATTTGAAATCACAGTGTTTATGACAAGTTCGTCACAAATGACACATATTTCACAAATTGGTCACAATGTGACTTCAAAGCATTGTCGCTTTCGTCACAGGTTCGTCACAAAGTTAATGCCAAAATAGTCACAAATGACACACTTTTTACAAATTTGTCACACCGTGACTTCACAGAGTGGTCACAAAGTGACGTCACAAACGTCCTCTAAAACGGCCATAACGACCTCGCATTCTAGTCACTGTGATGTCACATCGACGTCACGTGACGTCACATCGACGGTCACAAAATCACAGTGTGACTTCACAACGACGTCGCCGTGACGTCACCATGCCTTACGGGGTTTTGCGAATGAGACTCCTCCTCTGGAAGTCCAAATTGTATTATAAACAATGTTCTCTTTACAATCAGAAAGCGCCATGTAGTGCTTCACTGCTTGAGCTACGACCATGCATTGCATGGTGCTTTGAAGTTATCTGTTTGTTCTATCAATCCATAAAGTTTTGCCCACGAGTTCAGATATACGTATAAGCACAGATTCTCCTATCTTACAGTTCCAATTGAGTCTGAGAGTTTGAGCTTGATTGAGACTGTGACTGTGAAACTGTTCGTTAGCGGCATTTTATGTCTCTGTTTTAAAGTATCTTTTCGAAATTTCTGTTACATTATACTGTAATTGCTTGCGTAGTAGTGATTATTGGTTAATTCGATTTCTGTTCTTTCTGGAATTTTCTCTTAAACAATATTGCATTATCCTGAATATTGATTTTATGAAAATTATTCCCCTTATGATTATTCTGGACTGCCTGTGTCAAAACCACAATTTTCAATATATATATATATATATATATATATATATTCGATAATATTTTTACAAAATTCCTAAAAATGAACTTTTACATTGAATTTCTACTCCACACTTTTGTTTCTCACTCGATGATCTAGTGATAAAAATATATATATACATATTAAATGGAATATTATTCACTGTTCAAAAATTTTAAAGGATAGTTTTAATCTACAAAAGGTCGAAAGTCTTTAAAAAGGACTCTCAAAAATAAGGTATGAAGATTTCTAAAAAGTATTTTAGTTTATTCTTCTGCAAATAAATCTATTAGAATTCTATGGAGGAATAACGATGCTGTATAAAATCCAGAATCTGTATAATGTAAAATGCAAAAATAAGTACTTCGTATTCTTGTAGTATATGTTACAGGTAAGAAAAATCGATTATATTCTTTGCACGGCACGTTTGGTATGGGAACGTGACCATTAGCAGAATGAAACTCGCAAGCAATTTTTATCTAAAAAAGCCTTTCTTATATCTATACCAAAAATATACCGTATTTACTAGCGTAATTTAAGCCTTCACTCCCCCCCCACCCCCCTATTTAAATATTGGAAACGAAATTTTGTGAAAAGGAAAAACAAACTCGAAATTTCTTTCGTTTCACGATAACATGAATTGATTAAATGAGATTTCCAAGAATAACACAGGTCTCCTTTTTTAATACTATTAGTTTCGAGCTTTCAGTCTTAGTGATATATTTCTATTGAAAGTGTTATTGAAATCTACCACGAAATTATTGTTTGGAAATAGTGATATTGAAAACTTGGACCAGATTCCTAAATTTCATATTGATTTTACACCACGCGTGTGCCGTAAATTTTTAGACTGTTCTCTTTTTTATCTTTTCACCACTTAACATAGCGAATCTTTTCTGATGCATTTTCGAAATATTTTTATGCATAAAAGCATGAAATTTATAAACATTACTATTCAAATTCCCCAGAATTACTTTTTATATCACTTAATCGTGGTGAAACACACGCACTAGAGTTCAAATAATGCGGCTACCATCTAAGAGACATGATAGGGCAAGCGAAACAATTTTTTTTTTAATGAAACCAGGTTCGCAATCCTCTTATCATATATCATAATACGAGCAAATCTTGTGTGTGTCTATGTGTGTGTGTATGTAAATTTTATCTAAAAAACAACTCAAACGATTTTGACTAAATTTTGTATCCTACCGTTTCGGGGTATCAGAAGACCATTGAGCTAGGTCACATGTTCCAAAAAATTCGATTAACGGGTCATTTTGAGGGTCCCTACACGTCAATGAATTTCAATGGGAATAAAGGTTGAAACTGTTATTAAATTGTTGAACATTTGGCAGTAAACGTAGTCGCAAAGTTGGAAACAATTCGTTAAATTTGGCTATATTTGGCGAAATTTGTGTGAGAAAATCTACTTTCAAGATTACCAATGTCAAGGTACATTCTTGTCCCCAAATAAAAGAACGTTGCCAAATTTGGCGATATTCTTGAAAAAAATTGTCTCAGAATCTGAAGAATTTTCTAGAAATTCTCAATAGGAACCGAGGTACATGATTCAACCAATCAGAGCCCATAGAATATTCTCGAAAACAGAATTCAACCAATCAGGGTACATAGAACCTTTTCGCAACTAAGCCCATATCTGTATAACGAAGTTCTTAGGTCGAAGCCTAAAGTCTGTAAAGTTGGACAGTGAATCTGCGAGTATGATTGAATATGTATAGATTGATTATGCTAAAATTTAGACACATGTACGCAGTGTTAATATTGATTGTTTCTGTAAATAATACTGTTATAAAATGAAATGCTTTATAGCAATAATATAACGAGAATTTATTGTTATATTGAGTTGAATACAAAGATAATTTTAGCCGAGCATAGCTCGGTCTTCCCTGCTGGTTATATTAAAAGCTCATAGAAACGCACTAAAACCTGGAACTAGATTTTCGTTCATAACTTTAGCAATAATAAACTTATTGTAGTAAACTTTTCAACAAACTTTTATGGCTTTACCCTAAATGTACTAACATCACATAAAGTACTGGACGTGGTCAAAAAGCGTGTACAAAATACATTGAGTTAGAAGCTTCTTATTTTGGAATATGAATGACAATACATACTGTGTCACTGATGAAATTTCTGTACAATTCCATCACGACTTGTAATGTCGTCATGTTGCACAAAAAAAGATAATTCCGTTGAAATTTTCGTTACATTATCTTCATTATTCTTAAAGCTATCAACGAAAATCCGGGTTCGGCTTGGGGGTTGATTCACCTTGTATTTTTCGCTGAATAAGATGATTGTGACGTTGGTTATCTGTGTAAAAATTATTTGGCTTGACATATACTATCACCTCTCTCGGTCTGTCATTGCATAAACTGAACACCTTTGTATATATTTGCTTTTCATCGGAGGCAACACTAAATTCTGAAAAATCAGAATTCCTGTTTTCTAGATTTTTCCCCCTACAGAATATGTTTATTTTATCGAAAAATGTCTTTTAATATTCCCGTTTCTATTATGGATAAATTGACACTTATTTAATTTCAAATGGTTAAAGAAATAACACCTATTTCACTCTGTCACAAGTCAAATGAATTTGTGTAATGAACAGTTACCGGTTATAAAAGAAATCGTTCCTTGAAGAAAAGTCATATTGAAAGGAAGTAAAATGTTTTTATTCGCTACTAACTTCTCTGGGAGATATGAAAGCTATTAAAAGAATAATGTTCTTTTTTCCTTACAAGTATAGGAAACATTTGTTTTCCCAGAGAATTGGCGATAAAGAAGTAATAGAAATCGAACGTGACTCCTTTGTAAAGCAATAAATATTTTTATTCGGGTCTCCATACAAAACCCACACAGCAATAAATGTAGTATACATATCATACATATTCCGTTATTTTTAGATTTAAAAAATTAAGATTTCGGAATATTTATCGGGACATTGGATATATACAGTAGGGTGGAACTAAAAAACGAAGTTTCGAATTTTATATTCTAATAGTGATTATTTTTTTCCTTTTTAACTCCATAAAAAGAAAATATTTTTCTTTTAATTTTAAAATGATATTTTCCGGTTCCTCAAAGCGCCTGATTTTCCATAAAAAACGAAAAAAAGCCAATAATTGCAGGAAAAGTTTTTTAAGTTTTAAAAGTTTTTAAGTTTTCCCCCCTCACTTTTCTTAACGACCTTAAAAATTTTGAGTTCCCTCTCGATTGTGTGATGGCCTCATTTGATGTTGTTAGTCTTTTACTTCAATTCCAATTGAGTATGCTTATACAGTTATTGATGAAATCTGGCCTGTTGACAATGTAAATTTGAATTCTGTTATTGATAAGAGCACATTTTTGAGACTTTTTCAGTTTTGTATGTCATCGAATTGCTTTATTTTTAATGAAAAGTATTATAGGCAAATAAATGGTACTTCAATGGGGTCACCATTGTCTGTTATTCTTGCTGAAATCGTTATGCAATATATAGAAACAAAGATTTTTCATATTACTGGTTGTTTAATTGAATTTTGGCGTAGGTACGTGGATGATGTTTTCCTCGTTGCTGAGTTTCATGGCCTCCCGGTTATTTTAACGCATGCAAATTCAATTTGTGGTTCTATACAATTTACAATTGAATATGAAACTGACCAACAGCTCCCCTTTTTAGATATATTGATTCGTAGAAGTTCTGTTTCCACTTCCCAAACCCTTGTAACCACAGTCTATAGAAAACCAACATTCACTGGACAGTATTTAAATTTTAATTCAGAATCCCCCAAATCCCATAAAATTGCAGTTATTAGAACCTTGTTTGCTAGAGCTTTGCGTTATTGCAGTACTGAGGAGCTTTTCAACATAGAAAAACAAAAAATCTTAATTGATTTAAATGATTGAGCTAAATGGTTGCCCATTAAGATTGTGCCTTCGAATTCTCAGAGAAATTCTCCTTGCAGACATGAATACCCCTCCACCTTTCCAGCGTACAAAATCAAATGTTTACGCAAGCATACCTTATTATAGCTGCATTTCTGAAAAGATTTCGCATTATTTGAAATCAGTTGGTATTCATACATCTTTCATTCCCCAAAATCCTCTTAAGAATCTGTTATGTAATTTTAAACATAGATATTCCATCCTGCATTTTAAAGACATCATCTACGGAATTCCGTGTGAGCAGTGTGAAGCGGTTTATATTGGTGAATCTAGCAGGACACTTGAAATACGGCTTAAAGAGCATAAATAGGCATTTAGATGTAGAAATTTGAATTCAAAGATCGTTCAGCATACTATTGCAACCGACCATTTTCCAGATTTTAATAAAGCTTTTGCGATCCGATCCGGCTGCAACAATTACGCAGGGAGAGTGTTTTTAGAGGCCTGGCATACTAAAACCAAGGATTTAGCGATTAACGAAGCTGCATCTGTGCCGGCCGAGTATTCTATTTTATTTTAACTGTAACCTGAAATTGATGACTTTCTGTTGTGTTTTTCTTGTAACTGTTGATAGTATCTATATTATAAAGGACAAACATATCTGTGCGTAACGCATACGTCATTTAGTGAATGGCAGCACTTTGAAATTTGAAATGAAATTTCGGTTTTGCAATTTTCTCTACTGCAAATTTTTAAACTTCTAAACATCGTACATTTTCAATTTTTACACCTTCGTTCAGAGAAAAAAATGTGCTTTTAAATGCAATTTGTTTGAAATCTGTATCTTAATTTGTTTTTGAGATATTAATTTTTTTGTAGTTTTTAATACAAATTTTGTAATCGTGGCAACTGAAGTACTCCATTTATATTGAAAGTAAAGGGTTTATTATTTTTATTCATTATATCCTTATTGATGCCATTTTCACATTACAAATAAAAGTAACTTTTTTATAATTTTTGAACAGAAAATGATGTCAGACATTAAAAAAAACACGCATTCTCTTCATAAATCAGCTACATTTTAATACTTTTAGATTACGCTGATAAATGAGTTTGAGGCGCTCGGCAAAATGATTCAGTGAGTAAAAATGATATATTTAAAACAAAACGATCATTTTTTTGATAAAACTAAATATTTGACCAATACTATAAATGGCCAATACTATGACAACTAAAGGCAAATTTCTGAATTTTTTTTTTCGCGGGTACTAAGATTAGAACTTAAATAAGTTTGTGCGAATGTTCACATGAAAAGTTGCATCGGACGTCGTGACTTTAAGTTTGGAAATACATTCATTAATAATCTGTTGCGCGTTAAAATACTTTCAAATTGTGAATTTGAGTGGTGCGTATGTAAATTATGAGAATGTGAAAATAACGTACAGTTTAGATTTTATGGGGGAAAATTTCATAATGTGACAAAGCGAAATCCTTTTTACTGATTTTTCATCCCGTAAAAACAAACATAAGAGCTCCATCGATAACTTCATCATAATTACTGATCTTGATTGCGTAATCTAATACAGTTTAATTTTTCAATAATTTAAGCAGTTGAAGTTTGAAGAAATAATATTTTGGTAATTTTAGGTAAAAAATATTATTTGTTTTAAGAGTTGGACAACCAATGTAAGATGATTTTTTTATTGTAATTATTTTTGTAGGTTTATTATAAATTCGATCTGACAGTTCCTTTCAAACATTTTAGTACGTCGAATTTCGACGGGTTCCAACTCGTTGACTTAACGTTTATAATTGGCTGAGGAGGGATCGTGATGATCCGAAACGTCCCAATTTTAATATGTTTTTAGTGTTTTTATGTAATAATTTTAATTGTTTTATGTATTGTCTGTGATTTTAATGTAAATATTTTAAAGCTTTTTAAGCTTATTGTTAAATTTATATTTTGCAAAATTAAATTAATTAAGTGTTAATGTCCTGTAATAAAGAGAATAATTTAGTTTGAGTGCCTTAGAAAAGTTAGCCCCACTTTATTTGACTTTTGTAGAAGCCAGCGTCGTGGGCGTCGGCTTTCATTATCTCTGATTTATTTGGCTGCGACACATAACAAGTTAGTCCGATTTAACAGGTGTTAATAGTTTCTTTAATTATTTTTCGATAAACATTCGGTGTCAAAAGTGACAAAGTCTGTTAACGTACCTAAATCTAGATAATTGTTGAAGTGTCGTGTATTTCGTGAACCAAAACAATTAACATTAGACTGTCATCTTTGACGAACATATGAAGAAGTTATGAAACATTATTTTGGGGTTCAATTTAACTTAAAATCTGACAGCTGGAATCTGGTACACACTATTTCTAAAATATCTAAAGCTGTTGATGATACAATTAAAACTGTATTGCTGAGACCTTCAATTCCAACGGTTTCTGATACACAAATCATAAAAAATGATTAGAGACTAGTGCGAGAAATGTCAAAATTTGAAGAAAAATATTAAGATTAGAAAGAGTAATCCCACATCCAATATAAAATTGCAAAATGTTAGGTAATCCTGTAAAAAACCTTTCTTTGCGTAAAAGCACTAAATATTATCGTGTATCAGAACAAGAACGTCATTTTCTCAAAGACCAAAGAGAGATGGGGTGATGACAATAGGATCAATAGATATAAAAACTACAAAAAATGTGTAGCAAGACTGGAAATGGAAATATCAAGGAAAAAAGTTATTTTAAAACAAAAAAATTATGTTTTGATTGAATGATCGTCAATTGTAAAAAACAGTTCGGAAGGAAATAGTTCAATCGGTTGTTTTTCTAAACCTGAATTTGATAATCAACACGGTGAAAGAACCGGAGTATTAGACAGAACTGCAAATATTATTGCAAATGGCACCTTAGAAGATATGGGTATTTCTGATGATAATAAAGAAAAGGTAACTGAAAGAAGGACTTGAAGACGACAAAGAGAAAAGAAAAGGAAGAATTTGAAAGAACAGGAAAGACGAAATGAGTTAATTTTAGAAGGTTAGTATTTTTATGGAAGAAAGGATAATGCTATGATAACTGAAGCAGAGGGAAAAAAGTATAAAGAATCATTAAAGACGAACAATTGGTCTCAGTTCAAAAACCAGGATAAAATATATTGTTCATATTTCATTGACATCTTCTTCTTATATTAATATAGCCACTGCAATTTTGGTGTATTTTCAAAATAATAACACAGACATTTCAAGTTTGAGAGTTATTAGGTGAAACAGAAACGCCTTTAATGCAGGATGCAAATCTGGAGTTGTTAAAACATCGGAAGCAATACCCTAAAAACTTTATAATGGATAATTTGATTATTACATGCAAATTAACTTTTTTCTTAGATACTTATTTCAACATCTTGCTGAAAAACTACGGGTATAAAAGGATTTTCTGGACCAGTAGGAAAGCGACTTGAAAAAATGCGAACATATTGAAATTATATAGACTATAAAAACATTAAAAAGCAGAAAAACCAACGTTTAAAGTGCACAAATAATATATGAAAAGCAGCAAACAGCTGTTTCGAATCTACTAGCGAGATTCTTCTTCAGTGCAAAAGGAACAGCGTGCTAGAAAAAGCAAGGCTGAGCAAAATCATAGACAGAGACGCGCTGGCTTTTATACCCTATGCGGGTGGCGAAGGCGCCGAAACAACCAATGTGAGAGAAGCAGTGGAAACGACTGGGTGGACAAGTAGCGACATCTACCGGAGAAGTAGAGAAAAGAAACCAAAAAAGGGGAATTAAATTAACGCTTTCCAAATACTTGGAAAATCTGGAGTACTAGATAAGTCATTGACTAAAGAGTGAGAATTTTTAATGATATGGTAAGCTTCCCAAAAATCAAGATCAAGGTTAGAAGAACATTTTTGGATAATGATGGCTGAGGAAAAATCGAACCTATGTTGAGAAGACCAAGAATGTTGAGCAATAGAAGAACGTTTGAGCTCCTGATTTTTAACATAACCTTCATGCTCTTTTAAACGAAATCTAAGAGCACGTTTAGTCTGACCAATATAAGAAAGACCACACTGACAAGAGATCTGGTAAATGCCCCAATTATCTAGGCGATCAACGGGGTGTTTGAGATTTGAAAAAGGGATTTTATTAACAGGAGAAAAATAACTTTAAAATCAAACCTTCTTAGGATTTTAGCAACTTGCTGACTGATTTTAGGAAAAAATGGTAATACAACTGAAGTATTAGAGTTGGAATTAGAATGCTTTTCAGAATGGTCGGATTTCGTCAATTTCTTATAAATAGAATCGATAATATTGGAGGAATAACCACGATCGACAGCAATAGCAATATTAAAAAGCAGAAAAACCAACGTTTAAAGTGCACAAATAATATATGAAAAGCAGCAAACAGCTGTTTCGAATCCACTAGCGAGATTCTTCTTCAGTGCAAAAGGAACAGCGTGCTAGAAAAATGGCTTTCAGACTACCGTCTTTCGTAAACCTTTTGCTGTCAGTCTCCCACCTCACAGGTATTCTTCTCATCCCCCTAACCAGAAATTCGCTGCTTTCAATACTTTTGTTTTTCGGGCTACTAAGATTTGTTCCACTCCTCAGTTACTTAGTTCTGAACTTAATTACCTCAAAGCTATTGCTGTCGATCGTGGTTATTCCTCCAATATTATCGATTCTATTTATAAGAAATTGACGAAATCCGACCATTCTGAAAAGCATTCTAATTCCAACTCTAATACTTCAGTTGTATTACCATTTTTTCCTAAAATCAGTCAGCAAGTTGCTAAAATCCTAAGAAGGTTTGATTTTAAAGTTATTTTTTCTCCTGTTAATAAAATCCCTTTTTCAAATCTCAAACACCCCGTTGATCGCCTAGATAATTGGGGCATTTACCAGATCTCTTGTCAGTGTGGTCTTTCTTATATTGGTCAGACTAAACGGGCTCTTAGATTTCGTTTAAAAGAGCATGAAGGTTATGTTAAAAATCAGGAGCTCAAACGTTCTTCTATTGCTCAACATTCTTGGTCTTCTCAACATAGGTTCGATTTTTCCTCAGCCATCATTATCCAAAAATGTTCTTCTAACCTTGATCTTGATTTTTGGGAAGCTTACCATATCATTAAAAATTCTCACTCTTTAGTCAATGACTTATCTAGTACTCCAGATTTTCCAAGTATTTGGAAAGCGTTAATTTAATTCCCCTTTTTTGGTTTCTTTTCTCTACTTCTCCGGTAGATGTCGCTACTTGTCCACCCAGTCGTTTCCACTGCTTCTCTCACATTGGTTGTTTCGGCGCCTTCGCCACCCGCATAGGGTATAAAAGCCAGCGCATCTCTGTCTATGATTTTGCTCAGCCTTGCTTTTTCTAGCACGCTGTTCCTTTTGCACTGAAGAAGAATCTCGCTAGTAGATTCGAAACAGCTGTTTGCTGCTTTTCATATATTATTTGTGCACTTTAAACGTTGGTTTTTCTGCTTTTTAATATTGTTGCACAAAGGCTTTATTTGCTATTTTTATATAAAAACATTGATCCTATCATGACGGTCTGATCGAATGAAGAACTTAAAAAAAGTACAAACAGGGGATGCACCTGAATTTTAGATTTTCCTTGTCATACTCAAACAGTGGAAGCGTGTGTCAAAATTGTCCCGCGAGCTGCGTCAACCGTCTTTAAATATTAAGCAAAAGACGGCTTAATCTTGGGAAAGTTGAATTCCCACAATGTAATGACAAAGTTTGCCTAAAAAGACAGTAGGTTGAATATCCAATTTAATTAATTCATAACAAAGGGAGGTAAGGAGGGTGGAAGTCGATATTTAACCACCTCCTCGTGGTGACTTCTGGATAGTATTTGCTAAGTAAAAGTAGATATGAGCTAACAGCTATGTTGTTTACTTTCAGTTACTTTATACTGAAATTTCAAAACTTTGACCTCCTTGAGGAACCGGAAAACAACTTAATTTAAAAAAACCTTTTCAGCCAAAAGATTAGACATCCAAAAAGGAAAAAAAGTTTTCACTATTACACATTAAAATAAAAAAGTTTTTTTTTTTACCCTATACTTAAGTTCCACCCTAATATACAGGGTGTCTGCGAAATGCGGTAAGAACAACAACAGCAACAATAATAAAAGAAATAAAAATGCAATTTAACAAATTACAACGACCATTTGGAAAATGATTTTTTCAAAGACTAAAATTTAAGACATAAAAAATAGCACGGAGTTGATCATACATTACGTACGCCATGAATTAAACATTAATAGTGTTATTACACGTAAAAATTGCAAGCGACGGAAATCGCCTGAGACTCGTACGTATTATCCACCTGAAACTTATGTATTATCCAAGCATTTCATTGGCTGTTCGGGAAAAGACTTTTCCATCGTCAGATTTTCAAGAAATCTGACAACCCATTTTACATGAAATTTCCTTCTTAAACTTCTAAACATCCCACAATATTACTTTTTACACCGTCGGATAGAGAAAAAAATGTACTTTTAAATGCAATTTGTTTGAAAGCTCTATCTCAATTTATTTTTGAGTTATTAATTTTTTTGTAGTTTTTATTACTTTTTTGTCATAGTGGCAACAGATCTTTGTTGAAAGTAAAGGGAAATACATATTACTGTATAGACCCATCATAAAACGAATAAAATGCGGATTAAACTAATAAAAACCTTCAGATATGCTTTTGATTTCCCATCCTGACGAGAACAATAACCATTTTTCAAAATGGTTAACAAGAAAAGATGGGTGTTAGCATACCGCGAAATGAAAAGCATTTTTCATAGCTAAAACTCACAACCCATTAATTCAGGCAAAATTACAGGGTGTCCCTGCGCTCAACTGTTCACAACTTCAACAATAATGAAGATATGTTAGAGAAATTTTCGATAGATTTTCCTTGCTCTGTGTAGAATTTGTCATGCGATTTACAATCAGTGTGTAGCGATTATCTAATTTTCTTTGAATGAAACACATTTCCATGGCAGGAAACTATTTATTAACAGGTCTCTTTTAATTGTACTGAAAGATGAGGATTCCGTAATACAGTAGAGTCTCGATTATCCGAGTTAATATGGACCAAGCTCACCTCGGATAAGCAAAAAACTTGGATAAACCGGATTTACACAAATCGTCACTAACTAAGGAGATGAAATATAAATTTTTACTTAATTCATTCATTTTTATGGTACTAGTAACATTTCTTTAATGTACATTTCCGCTACTTTTAAGAAAAACAGGGAATGAAATTGTTTATTTGAAAAAGCCCTTGATAGTTTTTTGTTTGTTGAATGCCAATTTTGCTGCAGTTTTTTTTTTTATTATTCTGCAGTATTACGCTACTGCATAACTACCTATTTCTAAGATTTTTTTCTTACCACTAAAACTTACCAGTAAATTTTGCCTAATTCAATCGCCGAAATCTAACAATTGTCAACGATTAAATATGGCAGATTTTTTTATTAAATTTTAGCGGTAACAAAACCGTACAAATTGGCTGCTATGTGATTCTATTAGTGTCATGAAAATTGCAGGTGTAGCCTCTTCTTTCTGCGCAAAGTATTAAATAGTTTTTTTCAATCAATCTTTGGAATGGATCATTTTCTTCTAATGGACTGGTGGATTCCATTATTATGAAACAGTCATTATAAATTAAGTGTTAGGTGAAGATGAAAGAGCAGCCGTGAAAAGTTACAACTCCGATTTTCTGGTCAGAATGTGGAAAAAAAATGGCCATAATTTATTTTTTCAGAAAAAAAAAAAAAAAAAAAAAAATGATCATTCCCCCCCCCCCCCTCCCATTCTGACCAGAAAATCAGAGTTCTAACTTTTTACTACTGCTCTTTCATCTTCACCTAACATTTCATTTATAATGGCTGTTTCGTAATAATGGAATCCATCAGTTCATTTGAAGAAAATAACTCTCGTTAAAGCGGGGCTCGGGTAATCGGGACTCTACTGTAATAATCATTTAATGTTGGAAAGTGTTTCATAAATTTTTGCGTCAAAAATTCTTCTCCCTTTTTTTTTTTTTTTTTAATGAAATACAATCTTTTTAAATCTTACTTCCTCAAACTGGGAGAAAGATAATTGAGATTTCCGAAAGCATTTTATTGATTTATATTACCACAATTACTACATATTTTAATCATCCTCGCTTTATAACTTAAAAGGCCCTAAAAATTTTGATAACTCATTTCAAATTAGGAAGGCAGATGCAATATATGGGTCAATATCTGAAAATTGAACAATTTGCGTCCACTGCCAATAATATTTCATTAATTATACTAAAACCAAAAACTGAAAAATGTAATATATTGTAACATTTGTTATAACAATTACAAAGGATAAATGGACATATAATGATGCATAAATAATTAATTTTAAGCTTTAAGCAAAATAAATCATCATTTCAGCCCCTGCCCCCCCCCCCCGGTACAAATATTCAATATTAAATGTATGCTTAAACATTTCTTTAAATATTATTAACTTTTGCTATTATATATTTATACATATATATATACAGTATGGGAAAATATAATTCCCCTTTATTAGTATAGATTGTATAGTAAAATATTGTAGTAAATATAATTGTCCCTGTGGTTGACCAACATCTCAGTCCCTCGAAACACACATTTAGGTTAACAGATACTAGGTGGCGCTGGTAGAATTATTTCCATTGCAACAGCAACTAAAGTTCAACTAGCCACCATAGATGAAGGTAACTTGTTCTTCTCTTTGTTTCATATTTAAAAATATTTAGTTTTTGTCCTAAATAGGGATGAGTATTTTTTTAAAGCATCATTCATGTCCCCATATTTTACTTTTTATTTATAAAAAAAAAAAGCTTATTGCAACTTTATTTATGCAATATACAAATGTCACATTGCATAATTAATAATTTACATGTGTACAAAATGATTCAACAAAATGGCTGTGCAGCTGTTAACACAAAAACATATCACCTCAGCCCCCATCATTACTCCCAATTATTAGACCCTGATTATGATGTTAAGAGACACTTTCTTCCATAAAAGTTTATCCTATGCATAAAATATACATCCTTGACCTCAAAACACTACAGCATTTAAATGACAAAACATGTATCATAGTATATAATTGTATGTGGTAGTTGGTACATTAATTTTTGAAAATAAAATTTTTGGAAAGAAATTGTCCGGTTTTCAGATATTGACCCATATGTAGTATTTTTTCCCATTTTCCCAATATTATTGTATTATTTTGTCTGTTTATTTACTTTCAGCTTCAGGCACATGCTTACCCACATATGTCAAGCGATTTCACCAGGCTTGTGAGGAGGACAAAGATTGTGAGGCCAGTTATGTCTGTTTGGAATCCGGATCAATGAAGAGTTGTCAATTGGAGGGTCGACCAAGACCCACACGTGGTTACAGTAAGTAATTCGTCCCGTAATTTTTCGTAAAAAAACGTTTTTTATAAAGCTGAATGTAGAGCAGTGGTCAGCTAATTTTGCATATAACTTTCTGCTTGTGTGTAACTGTGATTTTTATGTGTTCGTGTAATGTATTCTCGTAAAACAAATTTTTCAGACATTTCTATCTTCAGGATTCAATGGACTATATTCCAAATCTGGGTTCGAGGCTGAAAATTGTCACGTGGTACCGGTAATTTAACCAAAAAACTTCTAACTGATAAGAAGGGAAGCTACAACTGCTTTCCCCATGAACTGTTTCACTGGCTGACGGGAATTTACATTACGTCTACGGAGCTTTCCCTTCTTTACGCCAGAAGTTTTTGCCTTGACCACGTAATCATGACGTACTTGGAATATCCCTTATTTCGTCTCAAATGACATAAGTAAAAAGTATAGAAAAGGCGGTAGTCTATTTAAAAGTTATTTAACCTACCAGCGAATGCACTGTCGCAAATTTTTCGACAAGCATGATTTCTCCTATACTTTGTTTTCACAAATGGCAGCGAAATTACAACTCAATTTTTAGTACTGCTATGTATAATTGAACCACCAATTGGAAGAAGGGAATAAACGCCACTTTTTGACACATTCATTTTTATACACTTTTACATTCTTTAGACGTAGCGCTTAGTTGTGAGTTCGAAGAAAATAAAAAAAACATACGAAGCGAATGGTTTTTGTTATTTTCTTCGAACTCACAATTAAGCGCTACACGTCTAAAGAATGTAAAAATGTAGAACAATGAATGTGTCAAAAAGTGGCGTTTATTCCTTCTTCCAATTGGTGGTTGTTATGAAATAGCTTGCATTTGTAACAGCTATCTGCTAATTCGGAATCCCGTGACAGAAAGCCTTACGTCATCAGACACATAAACGGGAGTTATTGTAAGCGAAAGTCATAGCTTAGACTTACAACGGAGCATATTTAACTTTTAGATCTGAATTTGATCAAGAGTGGTATCGTTGCAAAAATCTTGCAATGAGAATCAAGAAAAGTATAGAAACTATCCATCTTGATCCGAATCAGGAGATTACGAACCAATTTCCTCTGTGACATCATACATAAAAAAAAAGAAACGCATTTGTCAAAAGTGGTATCGTTGGAAAGTCCTTGCCATGGAAATAAACTGGCGATTAACTAATTAACGAGACCCTAGCTTCAATTAAAGATTACCCTAGCTTCTGGTGGAGTCTTCTTGTTGCCTTTTTCCATTTATTTGTGATATCACGGAAGAAGTTGGTCCGTATTTGGATTCAGTATTGGATTCGTATTTGGAACAGTTGGATTCAGACTGGTGTTACCCATATTTTTCAGTATTGCATTCGTATTTGGAACAGTTGGATTCAGACTGGTGTTGCCCATATTTTTCAGCATTGGATTCGTATTTGGAACAGTTGGATTCAGACTGGTGTTACCCATATTTTTCTTCATCCTCGTGGCATTGACCTTTCCAACGATATCTCTATTGGCGAAATACAGAATTAATAGTTGAATACGTTTCCTAATAATACGTAAGATATTTTGACTGGGTTGCATGCGCAGTAGCGGTCCTTTTCCGAACAACGGGCCAATTTCCGGTTAACTTATTGAAGTACATATTTACGTCATAAGACACATGAACAGAAATGATACCAAGAAGTAGAGAATGGTCAGATGTGATGAAACATACTGGGTTGTCTGCTCCAAGTTAGTCTTTAAGAAGGGTTGACAACCGATAAGTGTGGTAAAAAATGAACATTACCTTATGTTATCAAGCACATGATCGTATCTTAGCTTATATGAAAGGTCAAGGCACAATACTAAACTTATGTTGCCTTCGCTTAAGTGATCCAAAATTAGGGTTGCCACACGTCAAACCCTACCAGCTGAGACCGATTTAAAAAATGATTGCGACCTTACGACTGTATGCCACCGGGCATATGGTCCTGCATTAGCTCATATGAAAGGTCTTCACAACCACAATAAAAATAACTTGGATTACTGATTTTCAAATTCGTATCAGCAACAGGGTTTTAATTTTTGTAACCCTAGTTTTAGATGCCTTGAGTGAAGACAACTCAAGTTATTCATATTGTGGGTGTTACGATCTTTCATATGAGATAAGTTACAGTCATGCGTTCGATGGCGTAAAGTCGTAAGTCCGCAATCCGTTTTCAAGTCCGTTTCGGTATGTAGAATTTTGATTGGTGTCAATCCTAGTTTTGGATCACTTGAGCGCAGTCAACCCAAGTTATTCGTATTGTGAGTGTCAAGACCTTTCATATGAACTAAGGTACAATAGTGTGCACAATGACGCAACTTTGTGAGCATTTTCGATCACATTTATTGTTTGTCAACTCTTGTTAAAGACTACCTTGGATCAGGCAACCAAGTATGTTTTATCACATCTGATCATTCTCTACTTCTTAGTATCATTTGAGTTCATATTCCTTATGAGGTAAGTAAGGCCAAAATGTCAACCGGAAATGAGTCGGTTAAAAGAGGACCACTGCTACGCAGGTAACAGGTAATCCGATCAGAATATTTGTCTAAGCTCTGACTTTCGTGCATGTTCTCCATGATGTAATGTTTTTTGTCATGGAATCCCGGACTATACTGTCTGCAAAAAGTATAACACACGCTTACTCGTACAAAAAAGTTAAGCGCTCCTGTCGAAAAGCTATAAAAAATCAGCCTACCGTGTTGCATGCTGGTCTACCTTAAAAAGAAAATACTATAAAAAATAATAAAAAGTAGAAGAAACTTACACCGAAACAAACTTTTCTGACAATGTGACGTAAATAAACTTTCAAACTCAAACAATCGCGATGCTAAGCATTCCAGTCAATCAGTCGCAATTCAGAAATACGACACAAATTTAGCAAGCTTGTTATCACCGTAAAAAATAAATAAATAAAAAGAGAGTGGGAGAGTGCGGGGAAACATAATATAATTTAGCAAGCTCATTTTAATGGAAAGATCATGAATACATTTACATAACAAAGAAGCAGAGTTTATCACAGTCATAAGTATGCCGGGCGGGCTTGTTGAGCTAAAGCCCTTAGGTAGGCCTCCCAACCTGGTTGAATCTGTCATAAGTATGCTCATTACACATTACACGGAAATGATTTAATTGTGAAGGATATTGTCTGTTTTGAATGCTCACATCTCAAAAATTAATTTCAGTACAATGATTTGTTTTTTATCCAATAATTATTTAGAAAATAGCTATTTAATTCATAAAGTCCAGCATTAGTGACTTGCAAGTAAGTTATTAAAGATGAGCATACAAAGCAAATACGCCAATCATCTAAAATTTCTATAATTATTGCTTTTAGATTTCATAAATATTTTCCAATAAAGCATGTTATATTCATTATATTATAACATAATTCAGTTTCACTTTAAATTTCTCGTTAATGAATAAGTTTTTACTTCAATTTTTCATTGTTCAAAGATTTATATCTGACGCAGTTGTTGACTGATTATTTCATGTTACGATATTAAGCCCTAGCATACCTTTACGATATGTCCTTGCTATTAAAAAATATCAGAAATCTTTTCTTTCTCATATTTTTTTTTTAATTTGATATCAAACTAAATAAACAGCATAAATTTCTTTAAAATTAAAATGATTATAGCGCACCCCCTCCCTTTTACACCGCTACCTCTACCTAGTACATATACATGCACTTCTTAAGTTAAAATACGAGAGTTTAAAATTTTTTCTAATATAAATAACTGAAGTAAAAATCTTTAAACTATAAACACAGCAACATCGAAAAACAGCAAAACAACAGCAAAAAAAAAATGGCGAAAATGGCTACTAGCGCGTCAAAAGGTAACTGGGGCAACATGCGTAAAAAAAAGAGAGAGAGAGACGGGTCCTCACATGTTTTGCAAGGTCTCCATAAATGTAAATAATAAAAAATAAATATTTAAACAAGTTTCATGAAATATTTATCCTACAAAAATTGTAATTATAAAAATAAAATTGAAATGTATTCCAGAAAAGAAAAAAAAAAGCAAGTCGCCTTATCCCCACTAATGTGTGTCCTCTCTTATTACTAACCAATAACTAATTCCTAAACCACTGGTGTTAGATGCAAATAGTTTCAGTTGCAAATATGTTTCAAATGTTTTTCTTCATCATATGAAAAAATACTTACGTCAAAATAGTTAATTTTAAAATGTTACGAAATTCATATTTTTATACCATCCTTGTCTCATATGTTATAATTAGGATAAATTTCTCCATGCTCTAACAAGTAAAACAGTAAAGACTCTTTACACACCTTACACTCCTGATACAAACTTACAAGTTATGATATTTTGAATTTTAGGAATTTTCAGCATTTTCTAACACTAAAAACACATTTTCCAGTTTCTCACCAGTCCTTTCATCCCTAGATTATACCCTGTTCACTCTAGAAACTTAAGATATCTTAGACCGCCAGTTTTGAAGTGGTACCCTCCCGGAATTGGATGCCTGTTCACATCACTGAGCTCTACAATAACACGGAGAGCCAACTCACCGATCCACTTTCTGCTGCAACCACATCACACTTTCAATGCGCGCAAGTAATGAGTCCTGCACTTTTCTTAATATTAGAAGCATTTTTTCAAACTTTTTCGCATACTTTTTATCAATTTTGCTGTTTTCTACATCTTTTTGACATTTTTATGAGCAATACTTAATTTGTTTTTCGATTTTTTTCGTTGAGCTTACCTAAAATTTCATTTTAAACTAAAATCAAACTAAAAAATTGCGATTAATTTAAATAAAATCTATAGTTTTTTCAATAAAATATATATATCAGTGAAAATTGTAACAACTTCGTCAAATTTTTAAAAGAAAATCCAATTTGAAAATATCTACACCATACTACTCTATGGGAGGAAATCTATGTTTTGCCAAAAATTTTCATCGGAAAATCCTTGGCATTGTATTCATGGGCGGACCACTCGATTCAATGTATCAGAATAGGGAGTTAGCACTCCGTTCTATTGTCGAGCTCAGTGGTTCACATCGAAAAACTTACCTTAAGATGTCTCAGTAGCGTCACTGTGTCTGTGATCTGAACAAAAGTAAAGTATGCGCATGCGCTTAAAATAACAACGGCCGCAACAGCCAATCAGTAAAAGCGAAGCTTCATAACCAACGAGAGTGAGTGGTCGTTCCTGTATCTAGCCGAAGTAAGTCGAAACTCACTGAGAGAGTTTGTGGAATTCTCTCAGAGAGTTCAGCGGCCTAAGATATCTTAAGGTATCCAGCTGGATACCTTAAGATACCTTAGGCCGCCTACGCTGGATACCTTAACTCTCAGAAATAAAACTCTCAATTTTGACGATTCAGACGTCCTCGAGCTATATTTCGTTGTTTTTGACAATCATTTCGTATCAAAATCACGTGACTTTTAACGACACGTAAACTCTCAAATATTTGACAAAGGTGTTTCCTCACTCACGGCCAGACTCAATGCATTTTAAGGAAACTGTACCTCCTCAAGGCTGAGATTACGGTGCCTCGCTCGATCGTAGGATAGGCGTTCCTGCGATCAGTCGTAACTTGGTATTACGGTGCCTCGGCGCAAGCCCTCGTGCTTCGGCGTAAGTCCTCCTCCAGTCAGCCAATCACAGGCCGCAGTTACATTTGTTGTGGTTGCGCGCGCATCCACTTCTGTCTTAACTTACGGCTGCTTCCAAGCTGTCGTAAGATCGTGAGGCACCGTAATGCCGTTTACGTTTTGTTTATATCGTAAGTCTCTAAGTTGATCTTAAGTGAGGCACCGTAATCCCAGCCCAAATCCTGCGACTTTAGCAAGCAAATATTTGCTTGTTTATGTTATTCATGTCATAATTTATTTAAAAAATTTATGTTATTCCTGTCATAATTTATTTAAAAAATTGCACTTTTTAGTGCTTTTCAGAAAATGCTGAAACACAGGTAGTTATTGTTTCTGCATTAGTTATTTTTTTAGCTGTTAAAGTTTTTAAGAATGTTTATTATTATTTATATTATTATTATTATTATTATTATTATTTTACTTTGCTCGCTATGGTTTAATTCGAAAAGAATAAATTTCCTGTGTTTTACAAAATCGTTCAAAAAGAAAATTTGGTCAATAAAGTTTCAAAATTCCAAGATCTCTTTTTCATTTAAGAAATATATTCATATAACTATCAAATTAAATATGCATAATTGATCCCTCTCCCTTCTCTTCTGTAAATAGTAAAGTGTTAAAATCTTAACCAACTACTCAAATTGATAAAATCTCCCCCATATGTACTTTAAAATTCGTTATTTCTGAGCAGCAAATTAACCAGACCATATTTTAATCATTCATCGAGCAAAGAAAATTTTCCTAATAAATTATATTAATCAAGCCATATTATAATTATTCATATTATAATTATTCATATTAACCATAGGAAATAATAATAATAAATTAGTCTTACTAATTAAAACTTGCAAGAATTATAAATATAACACCATCGATAAAATTACAACAAACCTTATAAAAATATAAATATACAGTAGAATCCATTACATGCATGTAAAATCATATCTGCTCGAGGACTCAGTAGCGTAATAGCTAGAGTGACCGTCTCCCACACCGGAGGTCGTGAGTTCGAATCAACCCGAAGACCGAAGCTATTACTTTTTCTCCTGTCGATACAAGAGCTTCCAAACTGTTCAATAGGTGGCACCACCAGCCCTCTGATTGCATTTTTTTAATTAGCACTTTTGACGGAATTGTTATCCTCAAACAAGCGAAGAAAGTAATTTTCTCAATATGACGAAATATTCGCTCGGAGCATATCCCAGGAAATGGTTTCGTCAAAAATGAAGAAAATTTCGTGAAATCTGAGTATCCATTTCTGAGAGTATATATGAATATAGTATTAGAGTCTATGGTTTTATTAATCCTTTGCATCCCAGAGGAGACTCTCACTCACCACTAGTGTTGCTAGATGTCCCGCATAAATCGGGGCTCCAAAGGTTCTGTACACCTTAAAAGTAACACTTTTAAGTACAAAGTAAGTACTTTTAAGTAACACAAGTAATTTTCTTCGACTTATCTAATTACAGAAATATCTGCGATTAAAGATGGTAAAATAAAGTGTAAGAATTTAGTGGTGTCAGAGCGTTTCTTTTGCTCTGATTACACGGGATATCTCGCAACACTAATGGTGAGTGAGTGCAAAGGGTTAAATATCAGGTTTACAGTCTACCGCGTCCTATATACATTCCTGAATTGAAATCATGAATCACCAATACTCTTCGACGACGTGAAAATGCTCACAAACATATATAAACCGGGAGCCGGCAGCATAGACAATCACCTCATTGACTTCACGGATGAAATTCTAGGATGAGTTAAATCTTGATTCGCATATTAAAACGCAATCGGTCTGCCAAGTCATATCTTGGTGGAAAATACCTGAAAACCCTATTTTAGCGGCTGACTCGTAGGCTTACCATTGTATTTTCCTGCACCAAAAGGTATGAAAACATGAAGGACTGGGAGCAGGAAGACACAATGTTAAATCTACGAGTCAGCCACTAAAATCGGGTTTTCAGGTGTTTTCCATCAAGACATGTCTTGGCAGACCGATTACATTTTAATATGCGAATAAAGGTTTAACTAATCCTAGAATTTCATCCATGAACTCGATGAGGTGATTGTCTTTGCTGCCGGCTTCCGGTTTATATATGTTTGTGAGCATTATCACGTCGTCGAAGAGTGTTGTCAATTGTGCAAGGCTGCGTAATAATTATGCATGTATTTTATTATTATTATTATTAGTTCACTTTGCTTTAAGCTCTTTTCATTTTATTTTTCTTGATTTTTGCTATTCTTGAGTTTTGTTTTGTTTAGCTTTATGCCCAGGAGATGTGTGCAGTTCCAGCTTGGATTGTAATGAGAATGGTTATTGCTGTGTGAAACCCCCTTATCCCATCATGAGTCCTCGATGTGGCCGGTTTTATAATTTCAATGATTGCGTGAAGCCAATATCAAAAAATGCCAAACCATCTCCAGCTGATCAATTGATATTTAGACCAAGACCAGGATAATTGTATTTAAGATGGATCACCCGAAAAGAGAAATAATAAGATTTGATAATAAGAAATTTTTAAAAGCAATAAATTTTTTCGAAAAAAAGTGCTATTTCTCATTTTTTTTTTTTTTTTTTTTTTCAGAAATATGCAGATACATGAGATTTTAATAATGATTAAGAATAAAATTGTTCTCTTTAAGTCGATTAAATACACACACACATATATATATAAATGTATATTCAAACCCCTTTAAACGTTTTTTGGAAAATTATTATTTATGAACGCTCTGATTGTATATCATGTGATTTCCACGACAAAACAATAGCCACAAAATTTTAAATAGACACCAGTTTTTGAAGCTATTTTAATTAAAACATGGGACAGCCAGAAGGTAAAAATGCACACGATTATATATTTTAATGATAATATACGGGGTGTTTCTAAATGAATATCGGGGTTTTACTGCTTGGTAGTTATTTATTACATAAAACTTAAAATTATAATTAATACATAAAATGTAAGAGCAACTCAAACAGTTTTACCTACAATCTTACAAGTGTTCAATGTGAATACCTTTCGTCACACGGCACATATCAAGTCGATAGCTCAGTTCTTCTCAAATGTTGATTAATGTTTGTGGGGTCATTGTTGCAACAGCTGCAATGGTCAGCTGGTAGTGGAAGCACACACACGATCCTTTATGAACCCCCACAGATAAAAATCACATGGCATCAGATCGGGTGAGCGTCTGAACAGAACTTCATTGCTAATCAACGTTTGGGAAGAACCGAGCTATCGACTTGATGTGTGCTGTGTGACGAAAGGTACTCACATTGAACACTTGTAAGCTTGTAGGTCAAACTTTTTGAGTTGCTCTTTCATGTTATGTCTTAATTATAATTTTAAGTTTTATGTAATAAATAATATCAAGCGTTAAAATCTCGATATTAATTTAGAAACGCCCCGTATTTTAATGATAATATATTACGTATTTCAAATACACGGAGATCTGAAATAGGTACCGTATTTTATGGAAGAAAAACCGCGGCGTTTACGAGTTTGAAAGTTAATTTTTTTTCAAGTGCGGCGTTTACACCATGTGCGGCGTTTACGATTATTTTTTTCGCGTGCATACAATTGGGATAAAATAAAAATTCCTTAAGACTGTTCTAAAGTCTCCTGCTCAACAACGCGGAACTTTCTGACACATTTTCTGATTCATTTTTAGACGCTACCGCATAAATTTGGAAGGTTGACTATTTCAGCGATTTGAATTCGCAACAAATTTGCACTTTTCTGATAAATAAATTACTTATTATCGAGTTATAAGCGATTATGGTCACGTGATGACAAGTTTTTCTTCTTTCTTGAGACGCCGGAGCGGGAATTTTGTTCAAAGCGTCCACTTTGATAGTATTTTCTGAAATATCTTCTGTCTTTACCAAAAAATGGAAAAGCCTTGCGATTGCATAATTTCTGAATAAGAAAATCTGCAAATTACATGCATTTCCGAACAGAAATGAATTTAGAAATATGTCATAAAGTAGATTTTTGGAAGAGGTGGCAAAATGGATATCACGGGCTTCGAAAGATGTGCCTGTTTCTTCAATAAAATCCGGTTTTTTACAGGCTGGAATCTTATGAAAACTGTGATATTCCCGATGATGATACCGAACTATACAGGGGGGGGGGGGGGGGGAGAAAATGTACAACTTTTCCATTTTGGTATTGACGACTCAGATTTTGAGGGCTTCAAACAGAAACTAAAGAAGGCCTAAAGTGGATGCGATGTACTCATAAAAGAATGCCAAGTGGCACCGACCACTTAAAAAAACATGGAGCGCCTAAGGAGATGGGTCCACATAACGCGCTCTGGATAGTTTAAATACCAGCTGATGTCTGCTTAATTAAAAAATTATATACAAATATTTAAAACTTGATTTAAATATTTCAAATAAAATTTTACACGTCTTAATTTCAGGCACCTTACACTGTCCAGAAAACGTTGATGAAAGTTAGGTCAATGCGACAGTGACGTTCCCACGGGTGCGGCGTTTACGACGGGTGCGGCGATTGCGATATTTTTTAGCTTATTTAGGCCAATTTGAGGAGTGCGGAGCTTACGACGGGTGCGGCGTTTCTTCCATAAAATACGGTAATAAAGAAAATACAAAATGTTTGAACCGATTTTGATTAAAAAATTACACAATCAGAAGACTTAGCTTCCTTCAAAACAATTAAATATTAAACAAATTTACTAAAAGCAATTAAAAATTTTAAAATAATGTGGGATTTTTCTTTTTTGTTATTTTTTCACAAGTAAATAAATGCATGAAGTTTGAGTATTTAATTATAGTTACTAGGGGGCGCTGCCACCTACGAGCTACGCTCGTCAACCCCCGTTCAGACACCGCAGACTGTAAAATCAGGTTAATTTGATCGGCTTAAAAAATATTTCAGATGATTGAATTATAAGTTTAAAAACAGTGGCGATCTCCCTATAAACGGGTTTCTATTCATTTCTCTTTGATTGGGGAATTTTAAAGCCAAATCAGCGGCTGTTAAATGATACAATTGGCTGTTTCCGTCTTTGATTAAGTAAAACCAGTTGACATTTCAAAATAAGCTAATATAAAATGAATTAAATAAACAGAGTCTTTGCCTCCCGGTATTTTTTAGCAAAGAGAAAAGAAAGTTTTTTTTTTAATGACACTTTAAATGTATCGTTTTTAATCTGACGTAATTTTCACTAAACTTTTCTTTCTCCTTTTACTATTCACGTAAAAATAATTTTGTTAGAAATGAAATATGTAATGTGACGTAAATGTGACGTAATTTCTCCTATTTAAGACTTCTAACGCATGTTAATGAATTTATTATTTTATAACATTCTTTCACTTTTAAAATTCACGTGTAATATGGCTTTTATGATAATTCTCAATGAGTTCCTGCTTTTTATATTTTCTTGTTTATAATAGTCACGAGTAAAATAAATTTTTAATTTGAAGCAAATATTATTATTTGCGCTGTTTATACAGTTGACAACAGTTTAAATTAATACCATTTTCTAAAATCTCTCTATTCTAAAAAAAAGTAACTACCGCTGTCACCGCCGCCGCCGGTTTTGAATTTTTTGTGACCGGAGGTCTTTCTTCGTTAATATTAAGAAAAATAATGCATACAAAAATATGAAAATCGGTAGTATTATACAGAAATGTTTGATAAACACGCTGATGCAGACAGTTTTCAAATCGAAGAATTATTTTAAGAGATATTTAATGCTAAAGTTGGACGAAATCGTTCCACTAAAAAAGTTTTATAGTAGCAAAAACTATACATCGGAATTTAATAATTTTTAGTTCATTTTATACGTTATAATTTCCCGGTGTGCAGAATTGATTTATTTTTTTAATTTGACTCATTTTTCGAGGTTTTATATCTATTTTAAATTCAAATTTTCAGCATTTCGAGAGATATTTTTTACAGATTTCAGAAAATTGTACTAATTTAAACTGTTGCCAACTGTATAAAAAGCGCAAGCAATAATGTTTGCTTCAAATTAAAAATTTATTTACACGTGACTATTATAAACAGGAAAAAACTTTCAAATTAGAATTAAATAATTACGTATAAAAAGCAGGAACTTATTAAAAATTACGTCATAAAAAGTATACACGTGAATTTTAAAAGAGAAAGGATATTGTAAAGTAATAAATTCATTAACATGCGTTAGAAGTCTTACGAGAAATTACGTCATATTTACGTCACATTATAGTTATTACATAAAATGAACACAAAATAATATTGCAAAAAAGTTTAAATTTAGAAATTGCGCTAGACATTTATCTGATATTTTGAGAATTAATTTAAAATGTCTCATTTAAAAGAACTTTCTTTTCGCTTTGTTAAAAAATACCAGGAGACAAAGACTCTCTTTACTTAATTCCTTTTATATTAGCTTATTTTGAAATGTTGTCACACGTGTATACGTCATCAAGTTATTTTTATTTCGACGTTTTATTTGTGTTTTTATTAATGTTGTACGAATTTATTTGTTCTTTCTTTATTTAAAATAATAATTATATCAATTTGTATAATTTGGCGAGTGGTTTGGCGATTTATATAATTTGGCGAAATTGGTCGACAGGATAATAAAGTAGTACCGCAGCGGATTTGGCGTTAAAATTCCCCAATCAAAGAGAAATGAATAGAAATTCGTTTATAGGGAGATCGCCACTGTTTTTTAAATTATAATTCAATCTTTCGAAATCTTTTTAAAGCCGATCAAATTAGCGTGCATTTAGAGTCTGCGGTGTCTGGACGGGGGTTGGCGAGCGTAGCTCGTAGGGGGCCGAACCCCCTAGTGTGTAAAAAAATATCTCTCGAAATGCTGAAAATTTGAATTTAAAATAGAAATAAAGCCTCAAAAAAAGAGTCAAATTAATAAACTGAGTGCAGTCTGCACACCGGGAAATTCTGACGCATAAAATGATCTAAAAATGATTAAATTCCGATGTACAGTTTTTGCTCCTATAAAACTTTTTTAATGGAACGATTTTGTCCAATTTTAGCATTAAATATCTCTTTAAATATTTCTTCGATTTGAAAAATGTCTGCATCAGCGTGTTTATCAAACATTTCTCTATAATTCCACCGATTTTCATATTTTTGTATGCAATATTTTGCTTAATATTAACGAAGAAAGACCTCCGGTCACAAAAAATTCAAAACCGGCGGCGGCGGTGACAGCGGTAGTTACTTTTTTTTAGAATAGAGAGATGCTTAAAATTATTAAAGCCTTCACTTTAACTCAAATGATTTTTTTTACACTTAATGTTCGAAACTCTTGAAATTATTTTTAGAAAGCTATTATTTACTAAGCATCAATAAATGTATTAATTTTTCTTTGGAAATATCTAGATTTACATAGTAGTATTTTTTTTCAGTAATACATTGCATAATTCAAAAAATAAGAAAAGATATTGAGCACATACGCAAACTTTTACCGATCATGACTTGACAACCGATTTTGGGGTAAGGCAACTTTAAAACGTTATAAAATATTGATTTCATACCATTTTCTGTGACACATTTTAAAAACAAAAATTGTGAAAGATATCACAATGTTTATAAAGAACGAAAAAACATAAGTGGCTGTCTGATATTACAGATGCTTTATGTCAAAAATTAAACTTTGTAAAAGTATTCAAGTAAAAAAATGATAAGTTTTTAGTAAAATGACAAAAACATATTAACAAAATGTTGACGATATTGTCTAAGTTATTTTGTTGTTGTTATTGTTGTTATGGATGAGCACTTGTATAAATCGTAATCAAAAATAACAAGTCAATAAATTTTTAAATCAGTGATCTATGAAGATGTTAGGAATCATTGCACATTCGAAAAAGTAATGTTGTTACAATGAATTTTGTTATTAAACATCAATCAGTGTATTCATTTTTCATTGGAAATATCTAGATTCACATAGCAGTATTTTTTTTTTTTCAGTAATACATTGCATAATTCAATAAATAAGAAAAGATATTGAGCACATACGCAAAATTAAACATATTGAAAAGTCATTTAAAAGAAACTACGTTCACCGATCATGACTTGACAACCGATTTCTGGTTAAGGCAACTTTAAGACGTTATAAAAAATTGATTTCATACCATTTTCTGTGACACAATTTAAAAACAAAAATTCTGGAAGATATCAAAATGTTTATATAAGAACGCAAAAACAGAAGTGGTTGTATGATATTACAGATGCTTTATGTCAAAAATTAAACTTTGTAAAAGTGTTCCAGTAATGACAAGTTTTTAGTAAAATGTCAAAAAACATATTAATAAAATGTTGAAGATATTGTCAAAGTTATTTTTTGTTATTATTATTATTATGAATGAAGAAAACTTGTACAAATTGTAATAAAAAATAACAAGTCAATACATTTTTAAATCAATGATCTATGAAGAAATTAGGAACCACTGCACATTCGAAAAAGTAATGTTGTTACAATGAATTTTCCTCTATAAAAGAAAGCGTTATATAAAAAAAGCTCTTGATATATCTTGGCTTATTAGATGATGCATGCTTGTGTACAAATATAATGAGTATCCCAAAATAGTTCTTTAAAAACCAAAATAAACTTTAGACTTGTTTTTCTAGAAACCTTTTATTTTCAAGCTGGGTGACCCTTTTTCTAAAAATTATTCGACTGATTGCTTCATTTTTTATTTATAAGGGAGGTAATCGTTTTTTCTGGAGCTTGTACTACCGAAAAATATAATTTATATTTATTAATTGATTTTTCGAACTCACAAACGATTTTTAAAAAAGGTGAAAAAATATTACCCTTTTTATTCAAATAACCACTATTTCTAAAAATTAACTTTTTAAACTAAACATTGGTATACGCTTCAGCGAATTCAGCGCCCTTTCATAGTTTTGTAACCCTATTTGTTTCAGACACTTGTGACCGAAAAAAAAAAAAAAAAAAAAAAAAAACGGTTGCCCGATTCAAAGTTTAAGGTGCGCATTAGCAAGTACTCTCCGCCGCAAGAGAGATATTATTATTATTTTTTTTTTTTTTTTTTTTTTCACACAAAAATTAAAACATGTATGCAAAAATAAGTTTAAGTATATAAGTCAATAAAAGTAATTCGAAAAGTCGGAAGGTGGTATCTCTTTTCACTATAACCGGAAAAAAAATATAAAAATCCTGTAAATTTTAGGCTAAAGAAAAGTATTAATAAAAATTCATTTTTAATAGTTATCATTAGCAGTTTTTATAATTAAATTGTATCATGTATGTATAACATAACTAGAAATCTAATCCGATTGGCAGTGCTCTATCAGGCGTAAAGGGAAGCTCAGGATTCCATGTTTCTTGAAGGCTCCCTTTTTGTATCATCGAAAAAAAAATAATTTTCGATATATAAACATGTAAATGTACATTTTATCTTTTCATCTCCTACTGCTCCAAAAGTACAAAGTATTAATTATAATCAGTGCAAGATCAAAAATCAATTACAAAATTCAGAACAAAAATCTCCTAATGGGCGATGAAGTAAAATGCTGCTAGTTTACAAAAAAAAAAAAAAAAAAACATACATCACACAACAATAATATAATAGATAACATTACAATATATTGGAAATAAAACGGGAAATATTCTTCTCATGACCAGACGCACATCCATATTATCATAATTTCAGCTATGATTACAACTTTGCATATTATCACCCTATACATATTTATTAATAAATAATGCATATGAATACTTATTTATAAATAATGCAATACTTGATATCAGAAATATCATCACGATAAAACTAATAATAGTTTTTTTTTTTTTTTTTTGCCAATAAATATAGTATTTGATGCGCTAGGAAGGTAATGAACTTCAATATTAGTATTGCTACCAATCAATCTAAGCCATGAAATTAAAACTTCCATAGCTATACCCATTCAAATTATCACTATGATGATTTTTCATATTATTTTCCGTGTGCTAATTTGTAAAAATAATTGCAAATTTTCAGAAAATCTTCAGATATTTAAACCGATACTTCAACATACTCATCCCATCCCATATATTTTAGGCGATCAGTTTTAGGTAAATATCATCATAATTTTGGGGGGAAATTATCTTTTGCATCTGATTGTTCACGAAAATTGTATTTTCAATATATATATATATATATATATATATATATATATATATTGATTGATTTCTACTTTTGTAGTTACTTGATACCTTGATATAAGAAATTCCATTTTATGCTGCACGTTTGTCATCTTACATGGTCTAGATTAAACTTCATTTCAACATGATCATATCACTGTTGTGCATTAGTTATTAATTAATTTATATTAATAAATATTAATAATTTAAGTCTCCCTAATTTTAGGAATGAATAATAATTTATAATAATATAATTTAGCATTATAGTAGTTACATTCACTGTATCTCTCTTTAGGATACATGATTTAAATGAATGTACAATGAATATTATTAGGATAGTATAACATTTTGTATATTTACATTTTACTCTGCAATTTTGAAATAAATATTTTGTTTTGATCTGAAACACCTACTGTGATTATTATGGGATTGTCTTTGCATAGTAATTTTTGGTGATTTTGTTATTATTTTTATTGGTGGATTAAGCTATTCGATTATTGTACATATTGTATATATATATCTATTTATAATCAAGAATAATCATTATTAATGGAGATTTTTATTACAATGCTTTCTTATTGCTATTATATGTCTCATAAAAACAATTACAATGGCTGTTCTTAGTAAATTTATCGTTCCTGGCAAGATACACTTAGCATCTTCGCAGTGTAGTGCCCGGTACAGGAACATTAATAGGGTTGTTCCAAGACCGACATCCAGTCACCTATTTTATTCTCCTCCACCACCTCTATTACTTAGAGAATGTCTGGATAAGAGATGCAAAACATGTCCCTTTGCTTCACAATCACAAATTGTTTCAGATCCGTGTTTATCTTAATTTCGTAAAGCATTCAATGTAGTTTATAGTATAAAATGTAATATATGTAATATGCAGTATATTGGACAAACATCTGGTCCACTACATAAAAGTATAAACCAACATCGCTCACATTCGATTAAAAATAAATCTAAGGATAAACAATCTACTGCTGAAATTCACCCTTTCCACAAACATAAATTTAAAAATACAACCTCAATCATACAAATTCAAAAAAACACATCAGAACGTCTATTTTTGGAGTCTTCATTCATGCAATATTATAATACAGTTTATCCATACGGACTTAATATTGAAGTATTCAATAGGAATATTAAGTTTTTTTCATCCATTAATAACATAAATGATTATAATCCAATTTATCCTACACTAAATCATAATTTAAATCATAGAACAACACATAACAATCTTCAATAATTATCTCTAAAAAAACTATAATTAAACAGTTAAATAACCTTCATAGTAAATATTTAATTGATTATAATTGGTTATTAGTTCGTAAATATATCTTTGCAATAAAAAAGAAAAAGCTTGCGCACTATTTAAATATATTTCTTAGTAAAACTTTCTCGATACATTTCTCAGATACATTTTTTGATCTTATTAAGACCAGAGTCAATCAATTTAACATTAATTTACAAAAAAAAAAAAAAAAAAAAAAAAAAAAAAAAAAAACCTAAACTTAAAAATACAAATACACAAATGCTAATTACTTATTCAAATCAAATATTAAATTAAATTAATATTAATGCTATTATAAATGACAAAAAATGTAAATGTCCTATTCATAGTATTCAAATATCTAGAACTTTCAAATATCCACTTCCTTTAGGAAGAATGATTTAAAATTTTTTTTCAAAAAATGACATCTGCAACAAGTACTTTCCCTTGTAACTGCAACGAGCACTCACTACAGCAATACATTAATAAAGATCCTGGTCATATAATCACTGGTAATCTTAATATTGTAAATGATTTTACATTAATAAAATTAATGGGTTATTGCACTAAATATAGACTTCCATCAAAACTTAATAATTTAAATTCAATTATAAAGCAATTTACATATGATATCGATTTGTTTATATATAAAATTTGTATATATTACAATAAACCTATTGCATATTTTAATAATTGGAAAATATTGGTTATTGAAAAGTTAACTGATGCTCTTAGAGCAAATGTATCTATTCTTGTAAAAATCAATACAAAACACAAATTCCAACAAATTAATAATATTCAAAAAGACTATGTAATTACCTATATTGACAAATCCCCAAATAATTATGCAATCATATGCAAATCTTATTATCACCATCTTCTTACATCTTGTATTTCATCAAATAAGTCTTTCCAAAAAACTAATGATGATATTACAGTTGACAATCGTAAAATTATTGGTTATTATAAACTACTAAATATTATTCTTACTAACTTTAACTATCCTTATTTAGTACTCATTCCTAAATTTCATAAGACGCCAATTAAATTCAGAACAGTTGCAATTGGATGTAATACATATAATAATTATGCTAACAATATTTTACTAAAAATTCTAAATCAAATTTATAATCTAACAACAGAAACAGACAATAAACATTATATAAAAAATAATCATCAATTGGTTAGTGTACTTAAAGACATTAAATGTGTAAAAAATATACGAACATATGATTTCAAAGATCTATTTAATAATATAAATCTTACAGACCTACATAATATAATTAATACACTATTTAAAACATATAAAAATAAATTAAATCTTCCTACATATATGGATATAAAATATTTTCGCACTTTCACTTATTTCATAATATACAATAACTGCATCTTACAAGATAATATTATTTATCTACAAATAGTAGGAATCCCATAAGGCGGATCTACATACAGTTTGATGTCTGATTTATATTTATATCAATATGAACGTAATTTTTGTAATGATAATATACTAATGTATCGTTACATTGATGACATAATTTTAATTGACACTAACCTATCAAATATTTCTCAATTTCCAGTTGATTATCCAACTAATTTAGAATTGACAGAAAACCTTTTAACAAATAATACTATTAACTTTTTAGATCTAAAAATCAAAACCGCACAAAATAAAACAATTACTGATCTTTATGACAAACGTAAAGACTTTCAATTCAAAGTTAATACATTTACTCATTTTAAATCCTGTCTACATATTTCAGTTTACCGTAATATACTACTTAATCATCTGTATAGAATCAAGAGTTTATGTTCCTCACATCTTATAAATAAAAACATTAAACAATTAATATTTGATGAATTAAATCATGGTTCTCCTAAGAAATTCATATATTCCTTAATCTACAATTAGTTAATTAATGATCTAAACAATGGATACTAGGGATGTTTCTTGTATGTTACTATTAACATTTTGCGTATCAAAAAATATATTTAAAAAAATTACATAAACAAAAAAAGTTAAAAATACAAAATATATTTAAAAATTTAAATAGGACGATAAAAATTTAAATAGGATGGGCAGATGTTAAATTATGGAGGAGGGTGGAGTTGTCTGGATAATTTATACGCAAATGTTGATTTAATATATATTTTAAAAAAGGGGGAATGGCACGTTGAATTTATGAGTTTCTACGTTTGTTATGGTCCTTATGAAATTGCTGTCTTTGGTACTGTATAAAAATATTTATATTATATTAATTGACATTTACTATTAACAGTTACTATTAACATTTTGCGTATTTAAGAAAATATATAAAAAATTAAAAATAACTAAAAATAACGAAAAAAAATAAAAATACAAAATATATTTAAATTTTTTTTAAATAGGTTGGCTGGCTGGGTAGACGTTAAATTATGGAGGAGGGAGGGGTTGTCTGGATAATTTATACGCAAATGTTGATTTAATAAAAATTTTCAAAAAAGGGGGTGGTAGTACGTTGTATTTATGAGTTTCTATGTTTATTTTGGTCCTTATGAGTTTGATGTAATTAGTACTGTATAAAAATATTTATATTATATTAATTTACACCACTTTTATTAATTTACTTCAAGATATTATAATTTATAAATAATGGACTCTAATACTGTATAATATACATGTATTTATCAGCAGGTAGAATTGTTGTAATTTGTTTGTACACTCCCCCCCCCCATATGTAAAGAAACAATTTAAAATTTATAAAATTAAATTTATTAAGAGATTAATAGAATCGTACTTTTATATTATTATATTTATAATTCATTTGAAATTATTATTAATTTACTTAATATAATTATAAACATTACATTAAAGATGCTAAAGGATTATTATCGATATTCTGTTGAGCTGATTTAGAATTATAATTGTTGTGCTGTTTTAATGTGAATTAATGTGGATTTAACATATGCAATATGCAATTTTTCTACATAGTTTTTTTTTTTGGTAATCTCCGAAAGATGGAACCACTACTAATTATTTCTACTTCTATTAGTTGAGATTATGAAAACGGATGAGCATTTTTAATTTTTTGAAGTTTCGGTAGATGGCAGCATTAAATAATTATTTATTCAGTTCTAAAATAATTATGTTGCCATATTTTATTATATTATTTATTACTTGTTTATTTTAAACATCTACTTCTTTTTGTCCTCTTTAGTAATAATTTACTCCAGGGTCCTTCAGATAGCATAATATAATTTTTAATATTTAGACTATTTAAGTTAATTATAATTATTATATTTATAATAATGTCAATATTATCTGCAAGGTATGATGATTTGAAACCGTATGGATTCGCTTTTAAATGTGACCATTTAATTTGGCGGGATTTGCGCTGTGTTAAAAGGGATACATGTTTGCGACTTTGATATGGTCATAGAAATTCTGTTGCTGGGTAACTTTTTATTTACATGTTCCAATTTTGTTCATGTTGTTCATTATTACGGATCTTGCATTGATTAATTATTTATTTCATTCAATTTATATGGCATGATAAATTTATACTTTTTGGATTATAGTCGATCGGGTACATAAAGGAATTCAATTTTTAGCTTATATCTAGATTCTTTTACAGAAATCGACTATGTATTGCTTATATTTGTATTTCATGTACCCCTGATGAAGTGAAATGCTATATAAGCTTCCTGATGCATCCATCCAATTGATCTTTTATTTGTTTATTATACGTCCTTTAATGGTTCAACATTATTTCGCTGGTTATTTGTGGGAGATTATCAAAATATGGGATCATTAAATGTTAACTATAAGCAATTTGTAAAATTTTCAGATTTAAGGCCAATTATTTTTTTTTACAGTATAGTATGTCTACTAAAAAACAACTTTTCAAAAGTAAAAAAAAGCCAAGCAAAAAAAAAAAAAAAAAAAGAAAAAAAAGAAAAAGAAAAAAAAAAGAAAAAAAAGAAAAAGAAAAAAAAAAAGAAAAGAAAAAAGGTGAAAGTTGTGGCTAAAAAATAGTGTGATATCAAATTTCCAAGCTTATATTACGGTACTTATTTAACATTTTTTGATAAAAATTTACCATATGTAAGTCGAGTACCTAAGTATGCGTTGATAGAAAGCCTTTTCTCCTTTACTAAATACATCATAACATGTTTCTGAAAATTAAATTTTTTTTAATTATGCATGATGGGCTTGGCGGCCATCTTTCCATATTTTACACAAATTTCTAAGCACACAAGTTCATTGTTAAGATTGGAAGTTCGAAATTGTTACTAAAGCAAACATTTTATTCTTTTAATTTATGGAAATGAGTGTCTAAAAAATTGTGTCTAAAAATAAAGCTGAAGTAACTTCAGGTTTCATCTTATGATTCTCTTTTTTCGGAGGGGGTTAATTAATTAGTTAAAGCAGTAAAAATCAATTTGTTTTTTCAAAATAAAAAACTTTCTTAATTTATCTGTCTGTAGCTAAAACTAGAAGTTCGAAATTCTTAATAATGCAAATATGTTACGAGTTTGAGTGCTTAGAAATTTGTGTAAAATATGGAAAGATGGCCGCCAAGCCCATCATGCATAATTAAAAAAAAATTAATTTTCAGAAACACGTTATGATGTATTTAGTAAAGGAGAAAAGGCTTTCTATCAACGCATACTTAGGTACTCGACTTACATATGGTAAATTTTAATCAAAAAATGTTAAATAAGTACCGTAATATAAGCTTGGAAATTTGATATCACACTATTTTTTAGCCACAACTTTCACCTTTTTTTTTTTTTTTTTTTTTTTTTTTTACTTTTGAAAAGTTGTTTTTTAGTAGATATCAGTTCTTTTTTTAAAACAAATGATATATAATTGAAATAATTCTACTAGCTCAAATTAAAATTAGTCCTTGTATAGCCTTTATAAGCAGGCAGCAAACACAATATTATACATTTTGTTTACCTATCATTCATTTTTTATAATGATTAATAATTTAAAAGTAACGAAAGTCAATTTCTTCTTTCAAAGTATCAGTCTTTCTCAATTTATATCTCCTTAAAATTTTCTACGAAAGATGAAAATTTAGTAAAAAACAGAGTCGAAATAAAATATGTATTTATAGTTAGTCTGTCAGTTAATTGTTTTTTCTAACTTTTTTTTGCTGACGGTTTTGCAAAATAAATTTACCTTTACAAATACCTATGGTTAATCCGGGAATGAAATCCCGCAGGCATCTAAAGAATCGAAGATCTGTAAATCTAGCAATTCTAGACATAATAAAAGAACATTTTTGATAAAAAAAATCTAAAAATTTAAAGATATAAACTGTACATATAACTTCATCTTCATTTAGATCGTGTTATAGAGAAAAAAGAATAAATATGTAATTTTACTCAAGTCTGTTTATCCATACTTATTTGCATAAATGTGAGGATATTAATTTACTATAAAATTTCCCCTAAATTGATTATTTTTAATAGTCTATTATTAAAGCCGCATATACATTAGAATTAAACATTTTTCGGTTAAAAATTGCCTGAAATCTATAGTCTTATCGTTCGTCAAATTTGTTTTATTTTATGCCCGGACTCTTTTTCTGAACTCTGACAAAAGATCACAGACATATTGAAGCTATCCAAATTCTTATATCTTTCTATCGTATTTTCTTTTTTGAGGGGGGTGTGAGGAAGAGCCCTTAAGAACTTCGTTTTGTTCTCAGAATTCTGAATTATTCATTCAAAAGATCTACCTACATAAGTCTTGTTGCAGAATTTTCATTAGCTAAGAGTTGCATCAAGTTATACATCATGTGAATCTATTAAATTAATTTTGTGAAATACTAGATGGGAGCCATTGATATTTCCAGACCATTTGCCTACATTTTAAACTTGAGTCATTTACTACTATTCATTAATTTTCTATACGAATTAAAGAAGTCGTTGTTTCCATGCCAACTGTACCTTTCACTATTGCTTGCTTGTTTGTTTGTTTGATTTATTGAACACATACATCATATCACATGCGGATCACGGCGGGATTCGAATCTGCTTCCACCTACACTCTCAAGCGATTAGCGGTATGGTGTCTTATCCACTCAGTCACAGTGGGCCACTATTGCTTTCTCTAATGCCCAGATACTCAAATTTAACCAACTGCACTTAGAATCATGGTCATAACAGAGAACATTTATATGTTAGAGCAGTGTTGCCAGTGGGCTACTTTTTTTTAATTCAGATTTCTTGATTGCCAGCACTTATTATAAACGGTAAAATTCCCTTTGTTTTCGCCTTAATTAATATGTCATTAAATAAGGCGCATTTTACAATTTCAAAAAAGTGGTGCCAATCAAGTATCTGAATTAAAAAAAGTAACCCATCCGGCAACACTGTGTTAGAGTGGTGACATATGCACAAGTCGTGTACTCATATTCAATTTTTTGTCCAAAGTACGGTAACTCAGTTTTCAGTAATAGACGAGGAAGATTTCAATTAAACTAACCAGAAAAGTTAACAAACATTGGCTTCCTGATTTGATTTTATTCAAAATTGTTTTAACCAACCAAAGTTAATGTCCGGGATCCAGATAAATTTTTCTCTGTTAGCAAAATTGCATTGACCAATCAGTAGCCTCCATCCTTGCAAGCTTTTCTGTGTTTACTGCAAACATCAAAAAGTTCGGAAAAATGCAGACGTCTAATTGATCAATCTCATCCCGCTAATAGCGACAAAATCTATCTTGATCCCGGCCTATTCAACGCCTTTTAAATATTGGTGAAAGCCTTGACACGTGTCAGGAAAACGTCACACAAAGCAGGCAAAACAAAGAAGAAAAATCATTCATTGGCTCGATCATATTCACGAGCCAATGAATGATTTTGTTTCTTTGCTTTGCCTGCTTTGTGTGATGTTTTCGTGACGCGAGTCAAGACTTTCTCAAATATTTAGGAGGCTTTGGCTTATTTCACCACCATGAAGTTATGAAAGGAGAGGAACAGACATGTCAATCTTCCCGTGTGAAAAACTAGTTACCAAAAAAAACGAGTTCTTTCTTTCTCTTCTGCCCTTTTCTCTCTTGATTTTGACCGATAGCAGCCCATTTAGCAGTCTCCAGTACAAGATGCCGCTATATACGGTGGACGCAGGAGGGAGGGTGTTAGCGCGACCAATGACATAATAGGCCAGTTCATGAAGTTTAAAAGTCACACGGAGTTGGATCGAGGCTAACGAAAAAGACAGGCTACCGCGGTGGGTCCGATTCTTCTTTTTTTACAAACCGCTGGAGTCACGTGATGCTCTTTTCACGCACCTTCTTTGGTGCATTCGAGCATCACGTGACTCCAGCTGTCTGTAAAAAAGAAGAATCGGACCCACCGCGGTAGCCTGCCTTTTTCGTTAGCCTCAGAGTTGGATCATCTTTACACGATGATTAGTACAAAGCTGTGCGCCGATTTTTTTTTTGTGTGTGTGTGTCCATTGCCGTGTACAGATAATAAACTCCGTGTGACGTTATGAACTGGCCTTATATGTTGTTGGCCACAGTTTAGGAACAGCTACAAAGGACTTCATCTATATCTACTCCGAGGTAAACGAAAAAGACAGGCTACCGCGGTGCTACAGCGCCTAGAATATATAGTGGGGAAATCGGCTATCCCAGTAATACTTTAAAAAGTGCTAAAATATTGGATCTCTTAAATTTCAAATGATGCTGAAATCCAATGAGTCGATCACAGCGATATCTGCAGGATATTTCCTAAAACTTCATGACGATTTGGTAACAGCGTCTACAATAACTAGTGTGGAAATATTTTATTAAACAACGCTAAAAAGTTGTATCCCATAAATGATCGACGATACTGCTAAAATCCCAAGTGTCGATCGCAGCGAAATCTGCGGGATTTTCGTATTACATTGTATAGACTAGCAATATCTTGCAGTTATAGAAAATATCCTGCAGATGTCGCTGCGATCTGTATATTTCAGCAGCATTGTTGCACATTTAAGGATACAATATTTTAGCACTTTTTTAAGTATTACATGGATAGCCAATTTCCACACTATATATTCTAGGCGCTATAATTTGGTCTAGACGCTGTAGCATTTTTTTTTTTTTTTTTTACATTTTATTAACATACATCTGACCTGTGTGCTTGGCGTCAAGCCCGCTGTAATAATACGATGCTTACTTTGAAAGTATATCACAGATGTCGCTGCGATCAGCTCCCTGGATTTCAGCGTCAGTGCACATTTAAGGGATACAACTTTTTAGCGCTGCTTGGATAGCAAATTTCCACATTATGTATTCTAGACGCTTTAGCGGTGCATTACACGTGTCTCTTTCTTCTTTAAAAAATATCCTGCAGATGTCGCTGCAAATGACTGTTTGGAATTCATCATCGTTGTACATTTAAGGGATTCACTATTTCCGCGCTTTTTTAAGTATTGCTGGGATAGTCGATTTCTACAACATATAATCTAGGCCTATAGCGGAGCTATAGTATCTAGAAGATATAGTTTAAAAATCTGCTTATTAAAAAGGTGCTAAAAAATTGTATCCCATAAATGTTGTACGAAGCTGAACGGCGAATGTCGATCACAGCGACATATGGTAATTCCAACGTAACTATTTCAAAAGACATCAAATGAGAAAACGTTTCGCTCAGAGAAGATCTAGAAAATGTTGCTGCTATCGACATTTGTCATTCAGTATTTTTTAATATTTATGGGATATGAACTGGCTATGGAATTCAATTTTTAACAATTTTTAAAGTATTACTGGAATAGCCGGTTTCCACACCATGACCATGATCTAGGTAGATTTTTCTTTGTTATCGCAACGAGATTAACCAATCAGAAGCCAGAATTATTGCTAACTTTTCACTGTTTGCAAAAATGTACCTGGATCTCAGCCTTTATTTCTAGACGTTATAACTGAGCTCAGGAATAGTACAGAAAGCAAACTCCGTATTTTGATACATTAAGGCCGGGATACAATTAGGAACAAGTGTGTCGCTATAACGAAGTAGCGACATATGGCCAATAAAGGTTTATTGGTAGAAGTGATAAAAACAAATCGTTAAAGGTCTTTGCGAGCGTGTCTTTATCGTCAGGCTAATGCATATTGAATTATTTGCCTAGTCTAATAAAGCTCGTCAATGCGCGTATCGTCTAATGGAGGATATTCCAAATATGGGTTCAAGGCTGAAAAAGTCACGTGGTACCAGCAATTTATAAATAACTTCTAACTGATGAGAAGGAAAACAGGAAACTACTACTGCTTTCTCCCGTGAACTGTTTCATTGGCTAGCGGGGATTTACATTACGTCGACGGAGCCTTCCCTTCTTTACGTTAGATGTTTTTGCCTTGACCACGTGATCATAACGTAGATAGAATAGCCTCTATTCAAGAAAGTGGATTGCCGTACTATAGCACCTAGAATATATAGTGTGGAAATTGGCTATCCCTGTAATACTTAAAAAAGTGCTAAAATATTGTATCCCTTAACTGTGCAACGATGCTGCTGAAATATACAAATCACAGCGACATCTGCAGGATATTTTCTCAAACTGCAAGATATTGCTAGTCTATACAATGTAATACTAAATCCCGCAGATGTCGCTGTGATCGATACTTGGGATTTTAGCAGTATCGTCGCACATTTAAGGGATACAAATTTTTAGCGTTGTTTGGATAACATATTTCCACACAAGGTATTCTAGGCGCTGTAGCCATACTTTCGGCAAAAACTTGAAATGAGCATGCTTCCTGTGCATATATCACCACTCTTATGTATAAAAGCTCTCTGTTATGGTGTTGATTCTGAGCGCTCTTTGTTAAATTTCTATATTTGTGTTTTAGAGAAAGCAATACAGAAAAGTACTGTTACTATGGAAACAACAACTTCTTTAATATCGAAATGTATAGCAAAGGAGTTCAGAATCAGTGCCTTAAATAGTTTCGAATATGTATTGTTGTTATGACAATCAATACCCTTCCTGGATGTGGAAATGCAAAATTGTGTTCAATATAATGGAGGATATTCCATCTACATTTTGATCACGTGGTCAAGGTAAAAACTTCTATCGTAAAGAAGGGAAGGCTCCGTAGACGTGTAATGTAAATCCCCGCTAGTCAATGAAACGGTTCATGAGGCAAAGTAGTAGTATCTTCCCTTCTTATCAGTTAGAAGTTCCTTGGATAAATTACCGGTATCACGTGACTTTTTTCAGCCTCGAACCCATATTTGGAATATCCTCCATTGGGCGCAATCTAGATAGATTTTTGGCTGTTAGAGAAACGAGATTCATCAATCAGAAGCCTGCATTTTTGTGAACTTTTCGCTGTTTGCAGAAATGCAGGCTATTGATTGGTGATTCTCGTTTCGCTAACAGCGAAAAATCTATCTGGATCCTAGCCTACATTTCTACAAACATTGCACTTCATCCACGGCACTAAAAAAATGACTCAAAACTTTCATGACATAGGCCGGGATCCAGAAACAGCAAATATTCTCAAACATGCAGGCTTCTGATTGGTCAAACTCATTTCGCTAACAGCGAAAAATCTATCTGAATCTCAGCCATAGTTATCTTCGATGAAATCAATGCAAAAGGATAATATAAAAGAAAAGTATAAGATTTCTAAAATATTTTGGCGGGTTTATCGCTATTTGGCATAATTTGTAAACTTTAGAACTAATTAACAGTTTTTCGCTAATTATGAATAGAAAATTAATGTTTTTAAAGCTGAATTTTATAAAAGCACGTAGATTGAGTAAATGTCTATCCAAAAATTCAATCCTTACCTTTTTCTGTCCATTATTTAAGTCTCTACCTCGATTGAAACATAAGTTGTGACGAAGAAAATAAATCTGTCATTTTCAGTATCTCGACGTTATTTTAAAAAATCTATATCTCTGTTTATAATTAATTTATGAGGATGCATTTGATCTCAAATTGAAGATCTTCTTTATTAGGTCCTTCTGGTGTTGGTTTTATTTTTCTCCGATGATTGCTTCTTTTGATATGGGAAATTTTACGCTGGCATATTTCGTTCATTTAACATGGAGAAGTTGACTTCAGTATAATAAGCAGTTACGGTGTCTTGCCGTTATTCTTGGCGTTTGTTTGTTTGGCGGGGTTAGCATTTTTTTTCAGCTTGGCTTGGCAGAACGACCGTCCTGCTTGATAAGCCTACAAAATTATACACAAACATTAAAAGACAGCAGCTATTCTGGAAAATTAATTATTAAAGCTTTTAATTAGTAGATCTGTAGGTTACAAATTTTAGACATATTCTATAACGTAGGTTACAGATTTTGGACATTACTGACACGTTACACAGTTTTGACTTTTCCATAAATAAGTTGTGCTTAGTATTTAAAAAATTCTTAAGACTAAGAATGTAGTTAATTTGTTCTATAATTGTATGTGTATACATATACCGGGTGTTCCAAAAAGGACTGACTGATTTTAAAATTCAATAACTTCCAAACGGTGACAGATATTAAAAAAATTCTTGCAGGAGGGTTATGCATAAAGTCAAAAGTTTTATTACAGTGATTTTGGATTTTAGTTCGAATTACAAACAATAGATGGCGCTGTAAGCAATAGTCGCTAAATACAGGCTCGATTTTTGGTCCTTTCTGTTGTTCCATGCAGAAAAAGGAGATGGAAATGTATTATCCGGGCCACGAAGTACCACAAATCGAGCCTGAATTTAGCCTCTATTGATCGCAGCGCCATCTATTGTTTGTAATTCGAACTAAAATCGAAAATCACTGTAAAAAAACTTTTGACCTTATGCATAACCCTCCTGCAAGAATTTTTTAAATATCTGTCACCGTTTGGAAGTTATTGAATTTTAAAATCAGTCAGTCCTTTTTGGGACGCCCGGTATATGTATAATTAATTTTTTGTTATCCAATAGTAAAATTAATAAAATCAAATGTTTAACTTTGATATTAAAATATTTACTACTTTTTTAGAAGTAATATCTTAATTTTATAGGAATTACACATTATGCAAAACACATACCTTTACACAATATTAGAAGTATCCAACATATAATTTATTCTTTTTATTTTCTCAAAAAATAAGTTACACTGCCATTTTTTTTTAATGCACATGCACATATCTATAATTTCTTTATCAGAAGAAAAGTCTCCTCTTGCTTTCACAGGGTGAGGTGCCGATGCTGATTTCAACAAAATATCTTCATATTTTAAATCTGTGCTGTCTTTTTTAGATGGATAACGAAACCTGTTAAAATCAATGTCCCCCTGAGGAGTCAAAAAATTTATAGAAAATATTTTTTCACCATAATCAATGCTGATTTTTTCAATAATACCTGGCAATAAGTTTTCATCAAAAGCACCAGTCACCAATGTCAATTTATTTTCAACGTGAGGAATCAATTATAGAAACAATCTTTTTTTTTTTCACCAGCGTCATTGGTAACGCATTCTTGATTGTTTTTACAGAGATTGCAAAAACAAGATAGATTTCTTATTTGAATAGTACCAATTTTGTTTGTCGTTTGTACGGAGTGAACCTTTTGAGTACCTTTAACAGTTTTCGCTGGCTGTCTTACTATACTTCAAACACTATCAATTTCTGTTTTTTTTTTTTTTTTTTTTTTTTTTTTTTTTTTTTTTTACCAAAATTGCAACACGTAGTGGCTTGAACTTTTTATTTGCCTTGCATTTTGGTGGGGGAGCAAAAATGAAAAATGAAATTTTAAGGAGAGGGATTTTAAAACCTTGAATAAAACAAAAATGACGGCAAGTGCAATAATTTAACAACAAGATATATTTTTTTAAAGATGTATGTTAGAACAATAGACTCTGATATAATATGTTTATTTATGTATTTAGAAAATTAAAATTATTAGTGTTTAGATGGTTCCACGATTTGGACATGGTTATTAAATAATATTTTTGAGTACATTTGCTGCAAAGAAAACTTTACAAAATACATAAAAACGCGTAAGATCATTGAAGAATTACTTTTGAAATAAATAAAAGAAGTTTTGCTATTAATTTTAAATCATACTGTTAAATAAACATGTCTGAAATTTCGTAACGATTATAGCAGCCGCCATTTTGAGTCGACCGTACACACGTAAGCCGAGCATGCTTCTAGTCAAGTTATATTATTACTCGTACTAAATACGCTTTATTTATACAAAACACGGTAATTATTTACAATAAAACGTTATAATAAATATCTTTTTATACGTTTAAGAACATCAAATCATCTTTAAAAATAAATTTACCGAAAAAAAAACCCGGTGTTTCGATCGTTACGCGATTCGGACATTCCAGTTTCTTATTTCAGAGAAGTGCATTTATTGAAAAAAAAAATATTACAAAAACACATACAAATACTTTAAAAATTTCTTTTAAATGATTTTAAAGTTAGATAAAAGAGTTTAAAGTACTTACGTGATGTATTTTTCGTGTTAATGACAGCTTTGTTACGATCGTTACTTTTGGACATAACAAAATACAGAAATATTCTTTCTAGAAAAGTCCGTCTATCTTCAAAAAGCAATAAATCCATGCTGCCATCTCTTAACGAAATTATCAAAAAATTATCCGTTTCCTTTATGCATTCGTTGTTTACCATTAGAACCACCTGGAAACAAGCTAAAACTCTTTTTCTTGGTGGTACATTGGAACAGTTAACGTTATGAATGTCCAAAATTGGCCTCTTTAGCATAAAACAATAAAATTTTAAGATATTTATACAAAGCTTTTACAATAAATTATGTCATTTTCTGTCTTTGAATGGAATTAAAAACTCATTGTAAAAAAAAATTTAAGTCAATGATAATTAAATTTATCCAATCAAAAGCTTAAAGTTATAATGTGTGTCCAGTGCCCACCTTTTGAGAACCACCCTTGTATTTTTTGTCTTTAATTGGTTATTGCATCAAATTTGGTGGTTTTTCATTTGTTTTTAATGGATTAATCGTCCACAATGTGCTAGTGAATTAGCGGTATTGTACTTGATTTTGGGTTACATGTCATAGGTCCAATTTTTATTTTGTATAATGTCAGTGTAAGGTATTGAAGATAAATTTATTAATTTAATTTTAGTAATTGGAAATAGATGATGAATTATAATTATATAATGGTTATATATATATACATATACTTTACCCATCCTACACTTTACAATGATGTAAATCATATATAAATAAATTAAAATTCAACTTTCAATAAATAAATTCTGTTCCATGCTAACTATTATATTTAACTAAAAAAATTTGCCCCGTGTAATGACAAAAGTCTGCTATTAAATAAATCGAAGAATTACTTTTTAAAATCAGTGGTATCTAATACTAAATATGAGTATAAAAATATACCTCTAAAAGGAAAAAATTCCTGCAGTGTAGGATTAAAGTTTTTATTTCTGAAAATCTATTCGATATATTCAATTCAAATACTTAAAATTGTTCAGACTTATTTTTATTGTATCTTCCTTAATCTCAATATAAGAAGTCTTTTCTTTCTTGATGCCTTTACACACAGTTATTTAAGGCGGTTCTGATATTCCTGAAACGTTTTTTGACTCATTTTAAACTTAAAAGCCTAAAATTAGTAGGCCTGACTATTAAAGCGATTTGGAATTGATTGACGCTTTTTATTTCAACAAGTAAATTAATTATCGAGTTAAAAGCGCTGTTTAGGTTTTTCCCCTTTCCAGCGCTGCTGCATCCGGAAATGCGGTTCAAAACGTCCACTTTGACGGTATTTATTAAAAGATCTGTTGCATTTATCAAAAGACACCATTCGATTACATGGTTTGTGAATAACAACACCTTCCAGTTCCATGCGTTTCCGAATTTAAATGAATTTAGAAATGTGTCAGAAATTAGCTCCTTTTTATTTGAGAACAGCCTTAAATACACACTTTCGGTTTAACAGCTGGAACAAAAACGGCCAAAAGTATATTTTCCATACTTGCAAAAGGAAAAAAAAAACTTTTTTATGCAGCCAGTTGTAAAGTCTTTGTAATTACAAAAACTAAAAAGTGATATTTTCCCAAAGTTGGCTATTCAAACGTAGTATGAGGCAGCTTCATAGTGCGTATTGTTTTTTAAAAAGTAAACTTTAGAATTGCTTCTTTTAAGCAATTCTAGAGCACTAACTCCTTAATTGCTTAAAAGAAGCAATTCTAGAGAACTCAGAAGTCTTATGTTAAAACTGCATTACTTTTGTTTACAAGTAGGCCGAAAAATGGTCGTTCATTCATTCATTTTTTTTTTTTTCCAGACTCCTTTAATATTTAACGTTCTAAAATGCCGTAAGGAATTTATAATATATAAATACATGTGTATCTTTTCTTTATATTACTTAACTGTGAAAAGTTTATGGGTACCTAGGTCACATTTCAACATTTCTTTTAAATTCTAATTCTATCTTTATAAAGCTGGTAGACCTAAATAAATTTCAAAAGAGTACATTATTACAAAGATATATCTAAAATACAGTGTTTTAACACTTTTCAACTACAAATATTTATGAATTAGGCTTTTTTGACCACCAGTCTCTCCGCGCTCTACCTCAAGTAATTGTACTCGGGTTTCCATACAGTTAATATATGTTATTGAGGTTTGCAATGGCATGTTTGGTATTGAGAATGAAATATGTAGTACTTATATTTCGTTTACAGGACCACTCAAAAGAATACCGTTTCATTATGTTCAGTGGAGGGGGGGGGGGGGGGAGAGAATCCTTTGCAGTGTATTTTAATGATGTTTGCACTACTTGAAATATATTTCAATTGATATACATCACAGAAGTGTCTTTACCTCATTTAATGGTAAAGTTTTGTTAAAATATTCTGGAAATGTTGGAAAGTGTTTCATAATCTATGCTTGACGCAGGATTTTTCTTTCTTGTTTCATCTGATGCTACTAGAATTCGAACAGACTAAAAATCTTATAGCTCATAGCAAAAAAAGTTGCAACAAAATTTCAAAACTAATAGAAAATTTAGTTAGAGAATTAAACAGTTAATAAATTTCAGAGTAATATTTAAAATTTTTTCGCGGATGAAGGAGGCATTGTATGATTATCTTTAAATAAATAAATACTGGCAGACATTAAAGAAAAAATCTACTCTCTCACGATAAACATTTAATGCATGAAAGATTACATATTTGTGAGTGAGAAGACACACACTCTCTAATGATAGATATTTGTAGAAAGGAGTATACAGCGTAAGCTTACAAAAAATGCTTAAAAAATAATCTTAATGTTGCGAATTAATGCTGACTTTACTATCCATCTTTAACTTTGTAGGTGCGTTCGTAATTATATAAATACGTGGCACCTATAGCCGTCGCCGTCTGATCCGTCCGTGTCCGCATATAACAGTGCAAAAACTACCCAACCGAATGGTTTGAAATTTAATGCATATAATCGTTGCAGAATTTTGTCGAAGCATTTCAAATTTTATGAAAATCGAAACAAAACTTAAAAAGATATTAATAAAAGTTTTCTTCATTCTATTAAATCCTATCATATGTAATTAATTCAATGATATCCCATGATAGGTAATGATTCTAGGTTGTCATGGTGATGACGACGTATTTAAGATGAAGTCATATTATTTACGTATTACTGAATTTAATATATATAATTTTGTATACAATTAATTTTGTATACATGCATTTTTGCATAAGAGTGCAACAGCTATTGCACCAAGATCTGAATATTTATAAAACTAGTTATAGTACAAACGCACCTGATTTGCCACGTTTGGCGTACAATTTCCGACTTGTTTATATATCGAATGTGTTCGGCGAGGACAGAAGAATTTTAAAATTTGAGTGCGGTCTGATATATTAAGTGCCTCAGTGATAATTCTGGAGAATATTTCACAAATGCTTGCGTGCTTAAGAGCTTGCATTCGTCAACATACAATATTCGCAATCCAGTGTAAGCATTATTTGCGAATTTCGTAGTTGAATTTCAATATTTTTGAATGATTCTTTTTGCATAGGTAACTGGAAAGTTTTGTAATTTTTCGATTTCTGTTGACGTTTTCTTCTGAGAATATTTTCAATATCGGCACCGGCAAACAACACAGACTCAGAAGGAAACTGCAACAGAAATAAAATAAAATAATCATTATAAAAACAGAAAATAAAAATCATGGTCAATCATAGGTTATAAAACACTTTCCAAAACTGTAACGGAACTTCATTATTTAAGGCTTTTCTCAACTGCTCTGCTTAACAAGCGCAAAACGTTTTGACACATTTACAAATTCATTTTTTAATGGAAAGACATAAAATTGGAAGACCGGACTCTAGATCCGATTTGAGATCGAACTGTGTTTTCCATTTTTTGACCAATAAATTACCCATTGAGTTATAAGCAATTTTGATCACGTGACAAACACCTTTTCACCCTTTCTTGAGTGGTTATTCTTCTTTTGCGCGGAAATTCGGTTCAAAACGCTCACTTTGACACTATTTTCTGAAGGATCACTGCGTTTGCAAAAACACGGAAAAAACAGTTCTTTTACATAGTTTCTGAACACACCTGCTACTTTCATGCATTTCCGAACAAAAATGAATTAAAACTTATGTCATAAAGTTGCCTTTTTGGATTTAAGAACAGCCTTAATAACCTGAAAGAAGATATCGTAAGTAAAAATTTTAGAAAATGTATGGAAAATGAAAACGTATTTTCAGAAATAACCATCCATAGAAGGTATTCAGTTCTTTGCGTATCCTTGTATATGAATTTATTTATATTCTACAAAATATCTCTTAGCATACTAAAGATAGTTCAACTTTAAAATGCATAACTCAATTAAAAATCACCCTTAAACCACTGACTCCCATAGACAGTAATGCTTGCGGATTCTTTAGTGTAGTCCTGTATATGATTTAAGAATTCATACACATTCTGGGGTAAGCAAAACATTATTTAAACTTTAAAAAATATACCAAAACTGAAAGCACATTTGCGGTATTTATCGTTCATAGACAGTGCTTTGAATTTTTTGTGTAACCCTGTAAATGAATGATAAATGCTTTACACTCCAGATTCTACAGTAAGCAACTTTTAGTGCACCTCGGATTAAAATACATCGTAAACGATTTTTCCCCATAGACCATAATGTAGAAGAATTATTTTGAGAGTCCCTGCAGTGTAAACGAACTGCACACATCATTTTCACTAGCAAACATGTCATAGTAAATCTCAATTACATGGCAATCCGAATATATTTACGAGAGTTAGAGATCGGACAGATAGACAGCCCGGCGGACAAACCAAATTCATAAACACCTTCCAACTATGCTGGAACGCGTTGAAAACTATCACGTTAGCCTTTTACCTCATATGTCCAATTCGAAAAGAACGATTCAAACAAATTGAAATTCAAAAGAGAAATTTGCAGAGAACGCTTGCAATTGTTTTTAACATTAGCTTATGAATGCCGTATGCTGACGTCCCGATCGTGAAATTCCATTTTTAAATAGGGGAAAACTTAAAAGCACGATTATTATTACCTAATATAATTATTAAAATACGGGTTTCATCATCAGAAAGTAGACGTCAGATACCAACGATGTGTGTCGTTAAAAATCTTCTTAAATTTTAAGTATTTAAAAAATCCCTGAACGTCTAAATTTCCACTTGGTGAAACTTTATCACCTTCACTTAAAATTTATGAAGACTATTTTTGAAAATGCATATCGTCGGCATCTGTTGCCTACTTTCTGATGGTATAAACCGTATTTTAATAATAATGTTATGAGTAATCGTACTTTTATGATTTCTCGTAGGCTAACATGGTAGTCCGGGAGGCTAATATCCAAACCCTCAAGCATACAACACATTAGCGAAATTCGGAGAGTGTCAAATAAATTTGTGAGAAGAGCACTTTCGAAAATAGCTCGAATTTCGAAAAGAAGAGCAATTTCGAAAGAATTTCGCAATGAGCGCATGCGCTCATTGCCATTACTGACAGTGTATTTGAATTTTAGTTGATTCAAATGTTATTCTGTTTCCAAAAACGTTTCCTTACGGTTTTACATCGCTTAAAATAGTGATATAACATTTTTTTAAATATTCTTTTTATAAGAAGAATTAGAGAACCATTCAGATTTATAGAAATTTACAATCGTTCGCCTCTAATAATTTTAGAAAAATTATTTAATATATGATTCATTGAATTCTAGGCCTTATTGCTGAATGAAAAAAATGAATTAAAAAAAATTGTTCCGTGTTAACAATATACTATCTATATTATAAAGGACAAACATATCTGTCCGTAACGCATACGTCATTTTGCGAATGGCAACAATTTGAAATTTGAAATAAAATTTAGGTTTTGCAATTATATATTAAACTTCTAAACATCGCATATTTTAAATTTTAACACCGTCGTATAAGGAAAAAAATGCTCTTTTAAATGCAATTTACTTGAAAGCTGTATCTCAATTTGTTTTTGAGATATTAATTTTTTTGTAGTTTTTAATACAAATTTTGTAATCGTGGCAACTGAAGTACTCCATTTATATTGAAAGTAAAGGGAAAATAGTCATGGTTTATTATTTTTATTGATTATATCCTTATTGATGCCATTTTCACATTACAAATAAAAGTAACTTTTTTATAATTTTTGAACAGAAAATGATGTCAGACATTAAAAAAGAACACGCATTTTTGTTCATAAATCAGTTACATTTCAATATTTTTACATTACGCTGATACTGAGTTTGAGACGCTAGGCAAAATGATTCCGTGAGTAAAAATTATGTCATATTTAAAACAATACGATCATTTATTTTGATAAAACTAAATATTTGACAGATACTAAATGGTCAATATGACAATTAAAAGCAAATTTCTGAATATTTTTTTTTCGCGGGTATTGAGACTAGAACTTAAAGTTCACATGAAAGTTGCATCGGACAAACGTGACTTTAAGTTTGGAAATACATTCATTAACCCATTAACGCCCAAATTAACAAATTTTGAAATTTTTCCTTGAAATTGATATATATGGGTAGAAATGCATATATTAAGAGTATTTCAAAAGCATTTTGAAAATTTTTTACTGTAACCATATTTTTTAAGCCGTCCTCATTTGATGACGCTGTTCGTTTACATGTAAAAATCTCACATTTTAAAAAATGAAAAATTTTTATGTAAAATTATTTAGTTTTAATATATAAGCAAACTAATGTGCAAAATAATGTTAAAAATCAAAATTTATTTTTAGATAGGTAAGTAAACCTTTTTTTTTTACAGTTTTAAGTTTTATTTTAGTGTGAAAAAGAAGAAAACATTGTATGCGTAATCTTGTATTGCATTTCATACAATATGTTCTTGACTTTGAAGAACAGTTATCATATTGGCAACGCATTTGTTTCTGTCTTTTGCCAATAATATTCTATATTTTGTCGAATTTTATGTCTGGGACCATGGATCTTTTTATAAATGTCATAATCATTTACAACATCTATATCTATCATCCTAGTTATAAAGCAAAAATACCATTTCGTTCCTCGTATGGCTATAGAATGTTTCTCAAGAAGCCAATCATGAAGGACGACACCCCATAAATGAGGTACGCAAACTTATAGCATGAGTCTGATTCACTTTTATCATGTTTCTTTTTTATACAGTCTATCTTTGTACTGGAAATAGTGGGAATATGGTATCAAAATTAATGGATAAAGAAACACGCTTATTGTCTTTCTCTTTAACAATAATAATTTCATTTGTTTTGTCTTATTTACTATCATAAAACCCTCTATCGTTTTTATTCTTTTTCTTATCATCCATTATTGGGCACTTTTCAGTACGATTTTCTCGTATTGTTCCACTAGCACTCAACTGCATTTCTTTCAGATTTTGTTTAGCAACATATGACTGGTAAAGAAGTTATCAAAATAAACACGACAGCTCTTTGTATCTTCAACATTAGATAATAAATTTAACACCACTGTTGTACCTAAAGGAAGTTTGTCTGATTCAGAAGTATTTGATTATTTTCCTCAATACAGTGTGAAATTGCAACAGTAACCATCGTTGCCACACTGAGCCCAGAGTTCAAAGCCAAATCTAATAGGTTTAGATTTTATAAACTGTTTCAGTGTATGAAGACCTTAATACCGAACGATCATTTCGTCGACAGACACATTTTCATGAAAAATGCCCATTTCTGAAAATACTTGGAAAGCATTTCTAACAAGGGACATATTTTAAATGATTTATCATGTTTGTTATACTAATATAATTTATTAGCTTGGAGATGCAATAATCTCTTGATCTTTAAGTAGAAATTTCTAGTCATAGCATCCTTCACTATTGCTACTCATGAATCATCTGCTTCTGCCCAGTAGTCCCGTTCACTTGGTAAAGTATGATAGCCCGAAAGTATCATAAATCCTATAGAAGTTTTTATTTCGTCTTTAGTCACATTATTGTTTAATTTATATTTCTCTTCGTGAACATATCGGTTAGTTTCTTCTGCGACCATATCATAAACACTTTCAGTAAAACATTCTTCAAACAGCTCAACTGGACTCATATTATTAGTTTGCGCTGTCAATATACCCGAATTTCTCTTAGAAAATGTTCCAAAGTTTCGAATGTGTAAGACGGAGTTTCATTTGTCCATTACAACTGATATTTCTCTTTTACGTTTACGGGATTTTTTTTTTCCTTTTTTATCCGAAATAATAGAGTTGTCATTATCATCTGGTAATGTAATTTCCAATGTACCTGCAAAATCTAATACAACCGGGGTACCCAAAATATCATCATCGAACTGTTCTTCATCTGTTAGATCATCTACATCTGGAGTGTCTGAACGGGGGTTGACGAGCGTAGCTCGTAGGGGGCAGTGCCCCCTAGTTTTCTAAAATATGCAAAAAATATTTCTCGAAATGCTGAAAATTTGAATTTAAAATAGAAATGAAACCTCAAAAAATGAGTCAAATTAAAAAACTAAATGCAATCTGCACACCGGGAAATTCTGACGCATAAAATGATCTAAAAATGATTAAATTCCTATGTACAGTTTTTGCTCCTATAAAACTTTTTTAAGGGAACGATTTTGTCCAACTTTGGCATTAAATATCTCTTAAAATAATTCTTCGATTTGAAAACTGTCTGCATCAACATGTTTATCAAACATTTCTCTATAATACTACCAATTTTCATATTTTTGTATGCAACAGTTTTTCTTTTTTTTTTAATATTAACGAAGAAAGGCCATGCTTAAGCATTCAATTTGGATGCCGATCTGCCGGGAATATCTACGCAGATTTTCATTGGTCCATTTCCAAATCAAAACTTTTTTTTTATACTAGGGGGCTCTGCCCCCTACGAGCTACGCTCGTCAATCCCCGTTCAGACACCGCAGACTCTAAAAATACGCTAATTTGATCGGCTTTAAAAAAGATTTCGGAAGATTGAATTATAATTTAAAAAACAGTGGCGATCTCCCTATAAACGGATTTCTATTTATTTCTCTTTGATTGGGGAATTTTAAGGCCAAATCCGCTGCGGTACTACTTGATTATCCCGTCGACTAATTTCACCAAATTATATAAATCGCCAAACCACTCGCCAAATTATACAAATTGACATAATTTTTATTTTAAATAACGAAAGAATAAATAAATTAGTGCAACATTAATAAAAATACAAATAAAACGTCGAAATAAAAATAACTTGATGACGTAGACACGTATAACTTGCTTAAAGTAAAGTTAATGATGTGAAATTTACGATCAAACATTATTGGCATTTAATCTTATAGTTTGGCGAATGATGGATTTTTGATCGACGGGATAACTAAGTAAGGTACCAAACTAAGTACCAAAGATACAATCGCTGTTTTCGCCTTTGATTAAGTAAAATCAGTTAAACATTTCAAAATAAGCTAATATAAAAGGAATTAAGTAAACAGAGTCTTTGTCTCCCGGTATTTTTTAACAAAACGAAAAGAAAGTTCTTTTAAATAAGACATTTTAAATTAATCGTTTTTAATCTGACGTAATTTTGACCAAACTATTCTTTCTCTTTTTAATATTCACGTGAAAATACTTTTGTTAGAAATTAAATATTATTTGCGCTTTCCTAACAAAAATAGTTGAAAAGTATCATCTCAAAATATCAAATAAATGTCTAGCGCAATTTCTAAATTTAAACTGTTTTGCAATATTATTCTGTGTTCATTTTATGCAATAACTGTAATGTGACGTAAATGTGACGTATTTCTCCTATTTAAGACTTCTAAAGCATGTTAATGAATTTATTATTTTACAATTTCTCTCTCTTAAAATTCACGTGTAAATATAGTTTTTATGACGTAATTTTTAATAAGTTCCTGCTTTTTGTACATAATTATTTAATTCTAATTCCAAATGTTTTTTTCTGTTTATAATAGTCACCTGTAAATAAATTTTTAATTTATTTACGCGTATAAATATATTTTTTTTTATTTGAAGCAAACATTATTGTTTGCGCTGTTTATACGGTTGGCAACAGGTCAAATTAGTACAACTTTCTAAAATAAGTAAAAAATATCTCTCGAAATGCTGAAAATTTGAATTTAAAATAGAAGTAAAGCCTCAAAAAAATAGTCAAATTAAAAAAAGAAATACAGTCTGCACACCGGGAACTTTAAACGTATAAAATGATCTAAAAATGATTAAATTCCCATGAATAGTTTTTGCTTCTATAAATTTTTTTAGTGGAACGATTTTGTCCAACATTAGCATTAAATATCTCTTAAAATAATTCTTCGATTTGAAAACTGTCTGCATCAGCGTGTTTATCAAACATTTCTGTATAATACTACCGATTTTGATATTTTTGTATGCATTATTTTTCTTAATATTAACGAAGAAAGACCTCCGGTCACAAAAAATTCAAAACCGGGAGCGGCGGTGGCGGCGGTGACAGCGGTAGTTACTTTTTTTTTTAGAATAGAGAGATGTTTATTAACCATTTGGAAAAATGGTTATTGTTCTCGCATAGGCATAACCAGCCTTTTGAACGGGGGGGGGGGGGTGCCCAGACTTTTTAACCTGAGCATGTTGGATACAAACAATATCTTATATAGTAAAACCTGCTAAAACGAATCCCATAAAACCGATTGAATTTCCGTTTTAGACAGTTTTCAATCTTAGAAGGTATAATTGTGTGGTATTTCTTTTAAAAAGGGCTCAAACGCGATTTTTGTTTGCGTGAGGAGGGTTGAGAAGGGGTTCAAAACATTAAAACTAAATCTAATGGTGAAAAAAAAAAAAAGATATGTAAATGTCCTTGCTGCAGTGATATAAGACAGTGACTAAGTGTGGTCACAACTGTAAAATCTTTTGGCACCCTAACTTCTTATAAAGATTAAAAAAGGCCTTTAATCATGCTGGAAACTTCTATAGGCACAGGGGAACACTGCATGAGATCTAAAATTATCTCAGTCAAAGTCTTCTAGATGAAATTTTGCCGGAAGATAAATCTCAGATAATGCGGTACATCAGTACATGCGCACGAAATATTTTTCAGAATGTGACTCCATGACTTCTTAGGGATCACCGGAGGGACCCAAGAAATTTTGGAGGAAAGTCTATATAAATAATTATTATAATATTATAAATAATTATAATATTCATTAATAGCGTAATTTCCTGCCTATAATCCGCGACTCAAAGAATCATGTTTCGACCCAGAAATTTTATTTCATTATTTAAGTTAAATATTTATCGCGATTTAGTAAGTTACGTTTTATGAAACAAGATTTCTGGGTCTGAACCTAATTGTTTGATCCGCAGATTATAGGCCGGAAATTACGGTAATTCAGGTTTTTTACCCCAGAGTGTGTCGAATATATTAGGTAAAGCAGGTCATGATAAGATACACTAAATTTTATTAAGACGATAAAAATTATACTATCACTAGAAAGGTAGCCCGTCAAAAATGACGGAAATTTAGATATGAAGATATATACAACTCATGTGCAAGAATATGAGTTTTCTAGCTTGTTCCGCAGTGATAGATGAAAATAACACATTTTAAGAACGAAACACATTTATGAAAAACTGTGTACAGTAGAAGACCACTAATCTGCACAGTTTGGTTCCAAGTGTTATGCAGATTTGAGGTTTTTTGCGGTCATGTCTATTCAATCTTTGTTTAAATTTTTTTAAATTCATATATTGGACAATTTAGATTGTAGAGCCTTAAAAATAAATAAATAACACACTTGAAGTAAGGTTAAAAACTATTAAATTATCGTATACGATTTCATGAAATGGTATTATATGGTATTATATGTGTGTGCTTCACGATATTGGTTACGACGTTGGCGAAATTGGTTGCAACTTGTTATAATCCTAATAGTGTGGGCCGCTATAACAAAAGAGTAACCAGTTTTTAGTAAAATTTCTGATTTAAAGTAGCTTTCAAAAACTTGTGTAAAATTGCAGGCCGTTCTCGTGTTATGTCAGTCCTAGGAATAATATTTCTAACACTGAAGATTTTCCATGTATCTATGGAATTTAGAAAAGCTTCTCCAAGAGAAAGGTCCTGAAATGACATTGTAATTCCTCTAACTTCAAAGTTTAATCGGGCCGTGATGTTGAGTACTGAAATCTAATAAATACAGTTATTTTGAATATTACAACAGAATTAAACAGTTAAACTTATTTAACTTAAACCCGCTGTTACTTCTCGATGTTATTTTTTAGTATTAAGAAAGAAAATTATTTAAAATTTTCAAATCATGCATTTATGATTTTTTTCCGTTTTTAATAACTAAATAATGAAAATATAGGCTTTTGTTCTGAGCTCATAAATATGACAATAAAATAATGTAACTAAGAGACATTGCAAAATTAAATCTTTGTGATTACAAACCATAAACAAACGATACCGCCACCCTTTTACCTACTATGACGTCATTAGAATATTGCCCATTGATTGTTGTAGAACTTACTTTGTGAATGATTACCTCAATGATTTAATATTTTTGACGTTTCACGATGAATGAATCACTTGTGTTTGTTTAGGTTTATGGAATGAGATATTAAGCTGTGAAACTAATTTTAATTGAAGTTATCCAAGGATATATGTATTTTTAATCGAAATTAAAAACAATACTTTGATCTCAAAATAAAAGTTTTAGTTTGTATAATTTGTTATTTCTGTTAATTATTTATTTAAGTACTTTTCCATTATAACGCATTTTTAAAAAAAGCTTGGCGCGATTCGGGCATCAGAAAGTGAGATATGTTGCAAAAATATATAAACAGCTATGAAAACAAATCTAATGAACTTTTATCTTTGTTTATATATGCACTTATATGCATAAAAAAATCGTTTCTAAATATATATATTTTTTTATATAGAAATTACGGCACAGATTTCAGATATGAACCGGGATACCTAACTGGCGCCAAAATGGTGTTATTTCGCCTGCTATGGTAACCCGGCTACTGTTTTTTATTTATTAATAAATTGTTTATTTACTTTTATTTTCTGTTTTTTAATTGTATAAACTGCTTTGTTTTATAGTTATTATTCAAACTTTTATTTATTTACAGTTATTTCCTTTTCAAAATGATAGCAAATAATTTTAAAATATATAAGTAACTGGTATTCGAATGCGAGATTTCTGCCAAATTGGCGTCATAGAAAAATCACGCCAACCCCCATGCGTATATGACATCTGTGCAAAAATTACTTCTGTTTCTTTATAAAAATGGATAAATAGCTTTTTTTATATTAAATTGTCGGCACAGATGTCATATACGCCCATATTGGCGCGATTTTTTTTGACACCGATGTCATATACGCACCGGGTACTTAACTGGCGCCAAAGTGTCGTTATTTAGCTTGTAATGGTAACCCGAATGTTGTTTATGCTGTTGAAGTTTTTCGCCAAATTGGCGTCGGAAAAAAATCGCGCCAATATATGGGGCGTATATGGGGCGTATATGACATCTGTGCCAAATTGTATACATATGAGAAAAAATTGCTTGTGAGTATGAAACAGTAAATAGGTTGCCAGAAAATACGTTGACAAACCGCCTTGGCTTTCTCGCCAAGAAACTTTTCTCCGAAGTATTGTACATAAGCAATGTTTGCTAGAAATGCATTTTTAATTATGATATGCGCTTTTATGTTTCACTACATTTATGCATACTATACTGTGTGTATAAATGCTACAGTTCATATGCAGGGCTTCACAAAAGAATTCGTAAGGGTTACTGAGTATGAGAGTAAATTGCTTAAAGGTGGTTTTTAAAGGAGTTATGCATTTTTACACTGAACTGCATTTAGTTTCCTAAGAAATGTTTGTAGAATATAGATAAAATGGTCACGCAAAGAATTGGATACATATCCGTCTATGGATGATAATATCTGGAAATGTGATTTCAGTAGTTTTAAGAGTAGTTTAAATTAAATTTTAGCTAAATAGTGGCATGTAATAACGGTACTATTGGCTATGGACGGTAACTGCTGAAATCGATTTTTACATTTTTCATGCGTTTTCTAAAATGTTTACTTAGTTATCTTGGTACTTCTTAGTTATCCCGTCGACCAAATTACTGTCGCCAAATTGTAAGATTAATTGCCAATAATGGTTGCCATTAATTAATTAATTAAATGCCAATAATGGTATTATTTGTATTTTTATTAATGTTTTACTATTGATTTGGCGATTTATATAATTTGGCGAAATTGGTCGACGGGATCTCTAAGAAGTAACGTTATCTTATTTACCTTATTTCCCTAAATAACGAAGTTTTGTTAAAGCATTTAGGATGTGTTGGAAAGTGTTTCATATTCTATGCTTAACGCATGATTTTTCTTTCTTCTTTAGTCTTATTTTGCATTTATTTTATTCTTAATTTTTTAGTCTTATACTGCTTTATAGAAACTTTGACACAGTTGTCATATACGTTATCATATATTGGAGCGATTTTTTTCCGACGCCAATTTGGCGAAAACATCAACAGCATAAACAACAACATCCGTATTACCATATCAAGCAAAATTGCGACACTTTGGCGCCAGTTAAGTACCCGTTGTGTATATGACATTGGCGTCAGAAAAAATCGCGCCAATATGGGGCGTATATGACATCTGTGCCGAAACTTTAATATTTAATGTTTAAACTCTTCGCTCCACTCCCCTTGCATATACTACAAACTATAACACGGATAGCGCAAAATAATAGACAGTTTGGTACTTTTCCACTGTAGGGGCTTTGGCATTTTTTTAAAAAAGCTTGGTGTAATTTGGGCATCAGAAAGTGAGATTTGGGTACTTTTCCGTTATGCGGACACCATTGTCACTGTTCGGTCGTTTTTATGCTTTGCATTTTTGGCAATAACTTTGATCGTCTGCGTTTGTTTATGCGAGTTCATAGAATGTTTTGTTGTGAGAGAGGTAGCCATGAGCGGCTCTTGTGATATTATTTAATAAAAAAACAGTGCACTGCAGTTTTGTTATTTTGTGTATTTGTGAGTATTTAATATGAGTTAACATAATGGTCCGCCGAGCAACGAAGAAGCAGCCTGGGATTAAATTCAACGACCTTCTAAAATCAAATTTAAGTTGAGTGAAACGCCGAGATGAATGATAAGTTCTAAGAGTTCCGTGCTACGAAATTCGTCAAAAGATTATTCGAAAAGTAAGTGAACGTGATTTTTCTTATCTTTACTGTTATACATATATTAAACAATGTTTAAAGGTGCAAAAAAAGAGGATTTAAGGCTTATAGCCACTGAAATAAATCTAAATGTTAATGAAAATATGACAATTGCGGATTTAAACGTTATTATTGAAGACAGTGAAATGTATAAAAATAAACCAGATTTTGTGAAAGATATAGCAAACGATATAATTGAAAATCGTAAACATGAGGAGCAGGAGCAAAGGCGAATTTATGAGGAGCAGGAGCAAAGGCGAATTGATAAGGAGCAAAAGCAATATGATCTGGAAAAAATGAAACTTGAATTAGAACTAGCTAAAATTAAATCTGAAGCTAAATCCAATATTAGTGAGGGTGACATAAAATTAGAATCGTTAGATCAATTGATAAAAAGTATTCGAACTTTGACTGTAAAAATACCTATACGTCCTGAAGGATGGGGGTTTTACTTTTCTTCTTTAGAACGAGCTTTTAAGACTAAAAATGTTCCAGAACAATATAAAGCAGAAATTCTGTTAAATTTATTAGGGGATAAAGCATCTAACATATTAACTTACTTACATGATAGTGATATCGAGAATTATGCAAAAATAAAAGAATTAGTGTTAAAAGAATTTCAACCTACACCTTATTTTTGCTTAGAACAATTTAGAAAAGCTGTTAAACAACCAAATGAGACTCATGTACAGTTTTCTTCACGTCTAATGACAAACTGGGAATATTATTTAAATTTAAGAAATGTCTCTAATTTCGAGAGTCTAAAACAACTTATAGTATCGGATAAATTATATCAAACATTAGATAGAGAAACAGCTTCCCACATTAGTGTGAGACAAGGTGATAAATGGTTTTTACCAGAAGAGTTGGCACGAGAGATTGATTTATATTTCACATCACGCGGAAAATCTCTTACTGAGAATTTTAGTGTTAATCGTAAATATACTAACTCCAAAAGTGTATCTAAAGTATTCTTATCAGATGTTAAAACATTAAGTTGTATTTTTTGCCACGAAAATCACACTCTTTCAAAATGCCCGCATTATTTAAAATTATCTGTCAGTGAAAGGGTGAACGTTATAAAATGTAACAAGTTATGCTTTAATTGTTTAAATTCACATTCAGTTGCAAATTGTCCATCAAAGTACACGTGCTTTTGTAAAAAACGTCATCATAAAACTATACATTTCCCAAAAACAAATAACAACACATACGTGAAAGAATATGTTTCATCGGAACAAAATAAACAAGGAAAGGTAAATGTGGAAGAATGTTCAGATTCTAGGCCAACAAATCGTGGCACATCAGTCTTGAACGCTAATGCAGAAGAGTTCGTTCAGAAAACCTTTATTAGTAACTATTCGAATAAAAAGAGCAAAGTTTTACTTTCAACTGTTATATGTTTTCTAATTGATGAATCGGGATGTAAACATAGAGTAAAGTGTTTATTAGATGTAGGCAGTGAGTCTAATTTTTTATCCCGCCATTTAATAGAGCTAATGCATTTAAAAAAAGAGAGAACAAACATCTTAGTGTCAGGTCTAAATGATGCTACCTTAGTAATAAATCATAAAGTTAATGCATCAATATGCAATAGAGATGAAAGTTTTGTGAAAAATTTAGAATTCTTGGTAGTTCCGAAAATAACTGCAGATTTAACGCCTTCACGTCCAATTGAAATCTCAATACAAGATTTACCTAATGTAAAATTAGCAGATGCTAGTTTCAATATCCCAGAACATGTAGACATGCTCTTAGGAGCAGGAATTTTTTATGAGCTTTTGAGACCGGGACAAATTCGTGTTAATAATTCTGATCTTATTTTGCAAGACACAGTTTTCGGTTTTGTTGTATCGGGAAGTTTTCCGTCAGAGAATGAAAACAAAGTTCATTGTGGGTTTATTAAGAAAGAAACCAATCTAGACAAGACACTTAGGAAATTCTGGGAGATAGAAAATATCGAGGTTGAAAAACCAAAAAGTAAAGAGACTTTAATTTGTGAGAAACATTTCGTAGAAAATTATACACGAGACAAAAGCGGTAAATATGTTGTTAAAATGCCCTTAAAAGAGGATCCAGCTATTTTAGGAAACTCAAAACAAATCGCTACGAAAAAATTAAATTCTTTATGGAATCGTCTAGCAAAAGATCCTGAGTACTTAAGATTATATTCAGATTTCTTAAAAGAATATCAACAGTTAGGCCATATGGTTGAAGTTAACGAAAGCGAGGAAGAAAGTGGATCCTATTACATTCCCCATCTTGGAGTGTATAGAGGAATAGAAAAAAGTATATCAACGCCTTTGAGAGTTGTATTTAACGCGTCTTCCTTAACAACTAAGGGAAACTCACTTAATTCTATTCAATATAACGGAGGTGTAATACAAGATGATTTATTCTCAATTATGTTGAGGTTTAGAAAATATATCTTCGCTTTCACTGCAGATATTCAAAAAATGTATAGAGCAATCTCTATTCATCCAGATCAGAGGAAGCTGCAAAAAGTCTTATGGAAGGAAGGTCTTAACGAGCCAATTAAAAATTTTGAATTAACGACAGTTACTTATGGTACTGTTAGCGCACCTTTTTTGGCCATGAGAACACTACTTCAATTGTCTAAGGATGAAGGAAGCAAGTTTCCTTTAGCAGCACCCGTACTGAGAGAAGACATGTATATGGATGATATTCTATCTGGAGCTGATTCTTTAAGTTCTGCATTGGAACTCCAAAATCAATTAATAGAAATTTTAAACAGTGCAGGAATGTTATTACATAAATGGTGCAGTAATGCTCCACAACTTTGTAAAACAAATGTCGAAATATACCCCTTTGGTGATTCAGAAGAATCTAAAGCGTTAGGTGTTTTGTGGAAATCGAAGAAAGATTGTTTAAGTTTCAGTGTTAAAATTCATAATGATTTAAATGTCACTAAGAGACAAGTGTTATCAACTATATCAAGTATATTTGATCCCTTAGGTTTAGTATCTCCTATTATAATTAAAGCAAAAATATTTATGCAGAAGTTATGGTTATTACAATTAAATTGGGATGATTTGCTAACCGAGAAAGAGGCTAAGGAATGGAGAGAGTTTTCTGATACCCTACAATTAATTAATAAATTTGATATTAGTAGGTGTATTTTATTGAAAGATGCAATTATGATCGAGTTACATGGTTTCAGCGACGCATCTGAAGCAGCCTATGGTGCGGTAATTTACTGCAAATCAGTGACAGAATCAGGTCAAGTGTCTGTAAAATTAGTGACAAGTAAATCTAGAGTTTCTCCCTTAAAGCAATTAACTGTTCCAAAACTTGAGCTTTGTGCAGCAGTTTTATTGACAAAGCTTATGAAACGAGTGATTTCTTCGCTCAAAATTAGTAACCAAATCTGTAAACCAAATCTTCTTGTGGTCCGATTCCATGATAGTATTATCCTGGATTAAAAAAGAACCATACGTTCTAAAAACTTTTGTTGCGAATAGGATTTCTACAATACAAGAACTAACTCAAGGGATGCAGTGGCGACATGTTCCATCTCAGCAAAACCCTGCTGACCTTCTAACAAGAGGAGCTAATCCTGATAAACTATTATCAAATGAGTTATGGTGGAGTGGTCCATTGTTCCTAAAGGAAAAAGACTATCCCAATACAAATATTCCTGTAGCAGTTAATTCCAATGACTTTTCAAATGAACTGAAAAATATTAATATAAGTGACTTTAAAAGCATATCTGTTTTTACAGTTTCTGTTAATTCTTTTGTGCATGATATAATTGATTTAAGTAATAACTATTGTAAAATAATTCGTATTTTAGGATTTATTTTCAGGTTCCTTAGTAATTGTTAAAAAGAAAAAAAGGAGGGTCCTCTGGACCTCGAAGAGCTCAACAAAGCAGAAAGTTTTTTGTTAAAAAGTGTTCAATGTGAGTTTTTTGACAAGGAAATGAAATCCTTGCAAAAATCAGGTAATATTAATCAAAATAGTCAGGTAAAAAACCTCCATCCATTTCTTGATAAAGAAGGTCTTCTAAGAGTAGGAGGTAGATTAGCGAACAGTAACTTAAATGCCAACCAAAAATTTCCAATTTTACTACATAATAAAAGTAAACTTACTCAAAGGATAGTAGAATACTTTCATAAACGGTATTTACATTCAGGTCCACAAGCTTTACTTTTTCAGTTAAGGCAGAAGTTTTGGCCTTTAAATGGTCGTGCAATATGTAGAAAAACAGTTCATAATTGTATTATTTGCTTTAAAGCGAAGCCCATCTCATGTCAACAGTTCATGGGAAATTTACCAAAGGAAAGAGTAACTGAGAACTATCCATTTAATTGTTCAGGTGTTGATTTCACTGGGTCTTTTCTCATAAAGTATAAGTACCAACGTAAAGGAATTTATCATAAAGTATATGTAGCCATATTTATTTGTTTTGTAACACGTGCAATCCATTTAGAGGTTGTTACTGAATTAACTTCGCAAGCTTTCATAGAAGCTTTAAAGAGGTTTTTTGCTAGGAGAGGAAAAATTGCTTGTCTTTTTTCTGATAATGCTCAAAATTTTGTAGGCAGTAATAATGAACTCAAACGGTTACATAATTTAGTTAGAATTCCTGACGATAATTTGTCTCGTTACTTGAGCAGTGAGGGTGTTAACAGGAAATTTATTCCACCAAGGGCTCCAAACTTTGGAGGCCTTTGGGAAGCAGGAGTCAAATCTTTCAAATATCATCTGAAGCGTGTAATGGGAAATTCAAAATTAACCTACGAGGGCTTTTTGACTGTAATAACACAAATTGAAGGAATCCTAAATTCACGTCCTCTTGTGCCTTTCTCATCTGATCCAGATGATTTGAACGCTTTGACTCCTGGCCACTTTCTTATTGGTAGGCCAATCAATTCTATTGTTGAACCTGAAATAACTAATGTTCATGATTCTAAACTAAAAATATGGGAAAGAACAACAAAAATGATTCAGTGTTTTTGGAAAAAATGGTCCAAAGATTATTTGAGCTCCTTACAACAAAGAGTAAAGTGGATGTTTGAGAAAGAAAATGTTAAAATAAACGATTTAGTAATTATAAAGGAGGACAATGTTGCTATTTGCAATTGGCCTCTAGGTAGAATTGTAGAGTTATTTCCAGGTAATGATGGAATCATTAGAGTGGTAAACATAAAAACACAAAGAGGTGTTTTCAAGAGACCAATTTCAAATATTTGTCTGTTACCCATGGAAAAATGAGTATTATCTTTTGTAATTTGTCGATTTATTATTTACTAGTATATGCTGTATTATTTGTTTAAAATTCAAAGTGTAATAATGTTGGAGTTTAAGTGGCCTATCAAGCCAAAAGCACCCCATTCTCGATAGCAGGAATTCGCTGTCTCATATTTAAACAATTAGAAAAAATCTCTTGTGGCTATGCTGCTTTTGAAATGGAAATAGGTAAAATGCTCTTACCTGGGATTCATCAATATCGCGATGACGTATAACTTCATCGGTGTGGCGTGGTCAGGGATTTATCCAAAAGCTTCTTGAAGAAATTATTTTTATTTTATTTTGTGAAGCATTATTTATCCTTTGAAGTATCCTTTGAGAGCTTAATATGAATCGCTAAATCCATGGGAAGATATAATGTAATATGAATTAGTATTGTGTGTTTTTACGATAAAGAAAGATTCAACTTTTAGCTTTAAATACTTATAATTAAACATATTACTGGAGTATAAGAAACTCCGTCTTAACAGAGAAGCTACATGATTAAGAGTGATAATACATAAAGCTGCTAAAAAACATATTCGCAGCGTAGAAAAAATATATAATAATTAAAGGTGTCTGGCAACAGTCAAAATGTTCAGATGTTCCTTTTAGTTACATATCAGTGATGAAATCTTAGTTATTAGAACATATGCTTTAGAGAGTTACTCAAGTGGGCTGCAATAGCACTCATTATTAAATGCGGAAGTAAAAAAACAGTTCGTAAATTCGCTTGTTAAAATGATCTGTGTTTAGTAACAAGTTCTTTCTTTTCTTTTTTTTTTAATCACTTTTAGCAGTTGCCGAAGAACATCTGGGGAATTAAATTTAACACCCCTCCTTAATCTCCTCAGATGGATAAGGTAACAAGTTCATAGTCTTGATGTCACACAAAAGTTGAGGTTTGGGTGTGGGCTTCGTCAAGCAGTCAGCAATCATGTATTGCGTGGGACAATATTTTAATTCGATAATTTTATCTTCCTTTAATTGTCTTATGGCGTGAAAGCGGATATCAATGTGTTTTGTCCGCTTCGAAAATTTTTCATTTTCTATCATCTTTATACTGCTTTGGTTGTCATGGTAAAGTAAAATAGGTTTTACTTGATACAAGTTAAGATCTTCTAGCAGTTTTAATAGCCATAAAATTTCTTGTCCTGCGGTTGCTGCAGCAACATATTCCGCTTCAGCGGAAGAATATGCAATGCTTGACTGTAATTTTGTAGTCCATTGAATGGGATTATCACCCAGAAAAAAAATATTGCCGGTGGTTGATTTTCTATTTTTAGTGTCCCCAGCCCAATCAGCATCAGCATACGCGATGAGTATTGGTGGTTTATTTTTGCTTATTGTTAGGCATAGGTTTTTTGTGCAATTGAGGTAAATAATAATTCTTTTTGCCGCTTTCCAATCCTTCTCGCGTGGCGTTGCACTTCTCCTACTAAGTATATTTACTGGTGCCATAATGTCGGGTCGAGTGACTGTGGCAATATACAAGAGCGAACCGATCGCTTGCCTAAACTTTGTATTGTTCGGAAGTAAATTGTCGCTATCTTCTAATTTATAGAAACCTACTTCCATCGGTGTACCAATAGGTCTTGCATCTGTTAAATTTAACTTTCTAACCAAATCTTCTATTTTTGACTTTTGGTTTAATTTGTAACCATCATTCGTTTTGATTATGTTGGTTCCTAGGTACTGACTTATTTCGCCTAAGTCTTTTACTCCGTACTCATTTTGCAATTGTTTTATTACATCTTTAATTATTTCACTTTTACTCGCGATTAAAATATCGTCAACGTAGACGATGATATAAGTGAAATTTTCCTTTTCTTTTCTAGTAAACAAACATGAGTCAGCAGTGCTTTGCACAAAATTCATGTTTTTTAATGATTCTGCGATCTTTTTGTGCCAGGCTCTAGCTGCCTGCTTTAAGCCGTAGATTGTTTTATTCAGTTTACACACTTTGTTTTCACAATTTTTTTCTATAAAACCCTCTGGTTGTTTCATGAAAATTTCTTCTTCTATTTCGCCGTGAAGAAATGCAGTGTCGATGTCAATGTGTTGAACGGAAAGATTTTTATATGCCGCTGAGGCTAAAAATGTGCGGATTGTTGTGTGTGAAACTACGGGTGCGAAGGTTTCATCATAATCTTCGCCGTACTTCTGATTATATCCTTTCGCTACTAAACGGGCCTTGTATTTTTGTACATTTCCTAAATTATCTAACTTTCTCTTAAAAATCCACTTGCAACCAATAATTTTCTTATTTGGTGGGGGATCCACTAAGTCCCAAGTTTTATTTTTCTTTAATGAGTGGATTTCTTGTTGAGCGGCTTTGAGCCAATTTTCTTTTTCTACTGGGTTGTTCATGTTTGCTATGTCATAAAAATCGGTTGGTTCGAATGTGTCATTTGTTTTTACGTGACATACGTATCTGTCGGGTGGTACTCCTCTATTTGACCTCTGAGACCTTCTCGGTTCTACGTCGGGTTGTTTGGACGCGGTTGGTTCTTCGTCCGAATTACTTAACTCTGTTTGAATGTAGTTGTTGTCATTGTCTGAGTTTTCTACCTCTTCGCTTTCTTTTAAGTTGTTTTCACTATTTTCTATAAATTTAACTGTTCTCGCTATTATTATTTTGTTTTCTTTTGTGAATATACGGTAACCTTTTGATTTGTTGTCATACCCCACAAGTATTCCTTCCTGCGCTCTATCATCTAATTTGTTTCGCTGATGTTTTTGTATATAGGCATAAGCTTTACAGCCGAATGTACGCAGGTAGTGTAAGGTGGGTTTTCGGTTGAACCAAATTTCGAACGGTGTTTTGTTTGTTATTTTGGTTGGTAGCCTATTCTGCAGGTGATTGGCGGTATTTATGGCTTCTCCCCAGAATTTTTGAGGTAAGCCTCCTTCGGAGAGTAGACTCCTAGTCATATCTAATAATGACCTATTCTTTCTTTCCGCTACGCCGTTTTGGCTCGGACAAAATGGTACAGTAAACTGGTGTTGGATACCTCTTGCCCTTAGGTATTCTTCCGTTTGTTTACCTAAATATTCCCCTCCATTATCGGATCTAATAGCTTTAGGGAATCTGCCGAATTGGGTTTTCACCATGGCTACATAATCTTTTAACTTTTCGTGAACTTCATTTTTATGCGAAAGTAAGTAAATTACTGTGAACCTTGAATAGTCGTCTATAAAAGTGACGAACATTGTTTTCCCCCCGATAGTAGGTGTACCGATAGATGTGCACACGTCCGTGTGTATCAGATCGAGCACTTTGCCTGTTTTGGGACAGTTTGTTGATTTCGGATATGGGGCATCACTTATTTTTGTTTGGATACATATTTCACACAATGCATTATGATTACAGTTATTTATTTTTATACCGTCTGCTAAGTTTTTATTTATTAATTCTTTTATCGCATTATAGTTACGATGGCCAAGCCGTTTGTGCCAAACTTCTATGCAATTTTTATTTTTACATTCATGTGCAATGTTTACTTTATTAGTTTCAGCGCTTTCTAATAATTCGACTTGATATAAATTATTTTTCATTCTTGCTTCAAGATAAATATTCCCGTTTCGGGATAACGTGCATTTTTCTTTATCGAAAATTAATTTATAGCCATTCTGTGTTGCTTTGCTTACCGATATGAGGTTCGATTCTAATTCTGGTACATATAATACTTCTTTTAATGTTATTGTGTTTATCCCTCCATCGGATGTTTTTGTTTTAAATGTCGTTTCACCTGTACCGTGTGAATTCAGCGTTTTTCCATTGGCAATGATGACTGTCGTCTTTTCAGTGTCGTTAAACTTAGTGAATGCATCTTTACTGTTTAGAATGTGTGTCGATGAACCTGAGTCGATTATCCAGGTTTGTTTTCCTGGTTTCTGGACTAAAAAAGCTGCGTCGCTGCCTTTTCCTGAATTGCCCTGTGTTTTGTTAATCCGAATTGGTTCTGTTTCACGGTTTTTGTTTTCTCTATAATAGTTTGCGTCTTCATAACATAACGATGATGTGTAATACTTGGATTTGTGCGGCTGTTGTTTTTGTGACGGTGAGTAAGTGTTTCTGTTCTTAAGATGCCAGCACTCCCTGTATGTATGGTTTTTTAATTTACAGTATGTACACTGTTTGTCCTTTTTATTATAGTGTTCAGCCGGAAACTTTTTATGCGTTTTAAACGCTTTTGAGGAATTCTCGCTCTGATCTGTGTTTTCTAAACGTCTTGTATATTCATCAGTGAGTTTTCCTTTTATAAACTCTGAATTAAGTTCATTTTCTGGACGGGCCTCGAGGGCTATAATTAAGGTGTTGTAACTAGGTGGTAATGAACAAAGTAACAGAGCTGAAATGTGCGAGTCATTAATAGTTTCGCCTATGGCTGAAAGTTTATCAACAAGTTCTAAAATATGTGTAATGTGTTTTATTAGATTGCCGTTTTCTGGGAGTTTTGCTCCGTATAATTTTCTCAGCAAATATAACTTGCTTGAGAGATTAGCCCTTTCATGAATTGTTTTTAAAGCTTGCCAGGTTTCTCTGGCAGTGTTTAAGTGCTTTACATGCACGATCTGTGAGTCTTCAATACTCAAGTTGATAATTGCACGTGCTTTACGGTCCCTCTTCGTCCAGTCCGTGTTAATTGGATCTGGGGGATTTTGTGTTATTACATCAAACAATTCTTCTTTTATTAAAATCATTTCTGCGCGAAATTTCCAATTTGCGTAATTATGCGAATTTAATTTTTCGACAATTTGGACGTCTTTGATCCCTGCCATGTTTACTCTTATTTATATATGCGACGAACCTATTTCCTTTTTATTTATTTATTTACTGTAAAATGTAAAATGAACGATTTCTTTTTTATTATTATTATTACTCACAACCAACAAATTGTTCATTCACTAATTATTTAAATGTTCATTACATAAAACATAAATATATAAATGTTTCTTTTTCATTCACCTTAATATTTCTGGTACAATAACATTCATTATTTTATTCAATGCAGCATCTTTTTATTTTTATTTTTTTATTCAGAACATGAATATTATTAATATTTATAATCTAAGCCACTATATAAAATTTTTCTTCTTTTTCGCTAAACATGAGCACTTTATCTGTCTCATTAATCTTTTTGTTGGAGTTTAAGTGGCCTATCAAGCCAAAAGCACCCCATTCTCGATAGCAGGAATTCGCTGTCTCATATTTAAACAATTAGAAAAAATCTCTTGTGGCTATGCTGCTTTTGAAATGGAAATAGGTAAAATGCTCTTACCTGGGATTCATCAATATCGCGATGACGTATAACTTCATCGGTGTGGCGTGGTCAGGGATTTATCCAAAAGCTTCTTGAAGAAATTATTTTTATTTTATTTTGTGAAGCATTATTTATCCTTTGAAGTATCCTTTGAGAGCTTAATATGAATCGCTAAATCCATGGGAAGATATAATGTAATATGAATTAGTATTGTGTGTTTTTACGATAAAGAAAGATTCAACTTTTAGCTTTAAATACTTATAATTAAACATATTACTGGAGTATAAGAAACTCCGTCTTAACAGAGAAGCTACATGATTAAGAGTGATAATACATAAAGCTGCTAAAAAACATATTCGCAGCGTAGAAAAAATATATAATAATTAAAGGTGTCTGGCAACAGTCAAAATGTTCAGATGTTCCTTTTAGTTACATATCAGTGATGAAATCTTAGTTATTAGAACATATGCTTTAGAGAGTTACTCAAGTGGGCTGCAATAGCACTCATTATTAAATGCGGAAGTAAAAAAACAGTTCGTAAATTCGCTTGTTAAAATGATCTGTGTTTAGTAACAAGTTCTTTCTTTTCTTTTTTTTTTAATCACTTTTAGCAGTTGCCGAAGAACATCTGGGGAATTAAATTTAACAAATAATGTATTATAATTGTGGTTGAATGAAAATCATTCAACGGGGGCCGGTATGTTCGGTCGTTTTTATGCTTTGCATTTTTGGCAATAACTTTGATCGTCTGCGTTTGTTTATGCGAGTTCATAGAATGTTTTGTTGTGAGAGAGGTAGCCATGAGCGGCTCTTGTGATATTATTTAATAAAAAAAACAGTGCACTGCAGTTTTGTTATTTTGTGTATTTGTGAGTATTTAATATGAGTTAACAGTCACCAAGCGTAATAGTTGGCGCAAAATCGTGAATTGAAGTATTTGAAAAATAAAAGAAAAATCATTGTCGATACTAAAGTGAGCATTTAAAATATATAACATTTGAAAATTCCAGACTTTTACGAACTATTTCATCAAATCACAAATATATACTTAAAATAAGTGAACAAATAACTGCTGTAAAATAAAGCAATAAAATAAAACTCATATTAAACTGCTGGCATAAAATTACAAATATCTTTTAGCATTTTGAAATAATTGGCGCATTAGCGTACATTTTGGCATGGTGTCCGTATAACGGAAAAATATCGAGATTTGCTGTCAAATCATATAAACAGCTATGAAAACAAATTTGATGAGCGTTTTTGTTTGTTTTATATGTATATTATTGATGTTTTTATGTACAAATTACACCTGTTTCTGTATAAAATTAGAGAAACGGCTTTTTTATGTTAAATAAATCGTATAAATATCGAAAAAATGCGTGTGTATATAAAATGAAACAGTTAATAGGTTCCCGGAAAATATGTTACCGAATTTGCTTTTTCGCCAAGGCACCTATACTGGAAAAGTACCTAAAGCACATTAAAATCGCGCAGTTAGGAGCTCACACAGTACACCGTTGTCTATTGGCAGTTATTTTATTTGTAGCATCGAGAGGAAGATGTAAAGATGTACTTTAGATTCTCACCCATAGATTTCGAAAAAATATCTTAAAAGAGTAGAGTTTAAATTAAATTTCGGTGACCTCCATTATGAAAGATTAATGGTTTTAAATAAGAATTTCGCAAAATTAGCCAGCTATCGCCAAGTTGGCTAACATTTGGCGCTACTGTGGTAACCCTGCATTAATATTTTTCAACAATTACTCATTTCAGTGAGGCGGTCCTACCGGATTAGTGAGGGACACACAGAGACTTGGATTTTATATAAATAGATGATGCGACTGTAATAATAAAGATAGGTGCTTGTATGTCTCTCTGTGTGTGTACGCGCGCGCGGGCGCTGAGCTCTGAAAAAGTAATGCAGCCTGGACCCGTAAGATTTGACAGGACCTGTATGCCTGAACTCATGCATATGGAAGACAATTTCTGGAATTTTTCAATTAATTTTTTATGCGAATTTTTTCGCATTTTGCGGCAATTTTTTCAAATAAGTAAAAAAGAATCCGATTTCAATATTTTACCCAGTAAATTTTGTCTTCTTTTCAATAAAGTGTTTTCGAGATTCTTACAGCGATTTTTCAATTTTTAACAATTTTTTAATGTTATCTTTAGAGGGTTTTTTTTTTCGCATTTCGCGGTGACTTTTATTATTATTATTATTATTATTATTATTATTATTATTATTATTATTATTATTTGACATTCCTAAAATGAATCCAGTTTCAATCTTTTACCTAATTAGTTAATTTCGTTCCCTGTGGCTTTATAATCTTTTCCGAATTTTTAATGTACTTTCTAGAGGGGGTTATCGTGCTTTGAGGCGATGTTTTGACATTTTTTGAAACAGAAAAAACTCTGGTAATTTTTGCAATTGCCGTGATCAAATTCGAATTGGAATAATGTCAAATCAGCTCTTATAAGAAAGCTGAAAATTTAATTTTGCTCGAAAAAAAAAAACGCAATAATTCAAGATTCGCTTGTTTCGAGACAGAAGAGGTCGTAGCTTGCTCGGGAGTACGTTGCCAAAGGCAGTCCCCCCCCCCCCCCAATCCTAGATTTGTTTAATTCTGTGTTCGTTTAAAAAAAACCAACCACTTCTCTAGTAATGAAGTTTTCTTTTAGGGACAGGGTTTTAAATAACGCGCGGAATCGCGCGATTTGTGCACAGAAAAAGAAAGTCTCTCATAATAAAAAATGCTGGGCAGTATTTCCCCCTTCAAATTCTTTCACACACCTATGATTCTTCAGTAAGTATTTTTTTTAAAAAATGGGTCCGTGATTTTTATTTCTTTTATGGAATTTCTCAAAATCAATTCGTGAATCAGTCCCGAAAAAAAATGAGAATTTCTTCAAACGATCGTGGAAAAATATCGGGAATTTCAATAAAAGAGTGCAGAAAGTAATCGCCAATTTCGTTTAAAGATTGCGCAAAAAAGTTACGAATTTCAATAAAGGATTGACGAATTTTTTTTTCAAATTTCGTCAAAATGTTGCGGAAAACAGTAGAGAATTTCGTTAATTGGTACAGAAAGATATCGAGAATTTTTCCGTACGGTCGCGCAATACTATCCCGAATTTCGACAAATGATCTCCCTGTAAAAATATCAGTTTCGTCAATCGGTCGCAGCAGAAAATAAATTTCATCAAAGGATCGCGGTAAAAACGAGAATTTTGTCAACGGATCGCAGAAAGAAAGCGCGAATTTCGTCAACAGATTACGGAAAGAAAAAGCGAATTTCATCAAAAGATCGTGGAAAGAAAACGCGAATTTCATCGAAGGATCGCGTGCTAAAGAAATTCCAATTCCGTCAAAATATTGCGGTAAAAAATGCGAATTTCGTCAAAGGATAGCGGTAAAAAACGCGAATTTTGTCAAAGGTAAGTGGCGAAAAATGCGGATTGCGACAAAAAATCGCGTAGAAAGACGTGAATTTCGTCACACGATTTTAGTGGAAAATTGTAAATATCATGAAATGATCACAGAATAAAATCGCGAATTTGTCAAAGTTTACTGCACTGGGCTAAAAGGTTGAAACGGGGTTCCTTTTCCTACTTTCAAAAGAACGCCGCGAATCGAGAAAAAACTCTAAAAATCGTATACAAATTTTCAGAGGAAAAAAATTACTATATTGACTTGAAAGACTGCAACCATATTCCTTTCAAGAATGTCAAAAAATGGCCACGAAACACTAAATTCAACCAACCAACCAACCTGCAGATTAATTTGAATTTTCTGTGCTATTATTTTTCATTTACAAAGGAGGCAGGGTATGTGCCCCCCCCCCCCCTTTACCTCAGCTAATCGAAATTTGGAATTATGGTTTCACATTTGCATCCCCTTTCAATTTTTTTTTTTTTTTTGCTTCTTTCTTAACTTTAAACTACCAAAGCAAAGAGACAAATAGTTTCTATCTTCTTCAAGAACTTGCGTTAATTTCTCATGAAATTGCAGAAACATGCAATAGAAAGAACGGCGTTAAAAACATCTCTCACAGACAAAGGACGTCAGAGTGGGATTATAAAGCCACCTTTTTGAATTACTATGACTAATACAGATTCTTGCAAATATTCTAGTTTTAAAAAGATAAACGACATAATTTTCTGTAAAAAAAAAAAAAAGAAAGAAAAAAAACATGTGGGTTTCTTTTTTTATCACATTTCAAAACTTAGCCGTTTAGTTTTCTGAACTAAACTAATTGAACTCTGCTTTCACTTCTTCTTCTTTTTTCTTTTGTAGATTTCGATTTTTTTTAAATAATTGTGCTCGAGACTGCGGAAACGGGGGGGTGCCCGGGCACCCAGGGCACCCCCCTCCTGGTTACGCCTATGTACTCGTCAGGGTAGGAAATGAAAAGCATATCTGAAGGTTTTTATTGGTTTAATCCGCTTTTTATTCGTTTTGTGATTGGTTTATACGGTAAATTGTATTCCCCTTTACTTTCAACAGAGATGGATACCTTCTGTTGCTACTATGACAAAAAAGTAATGAAAACTACAAAAAAAAAAAAAAAAAAAAAAAAAAAAAAATTAATAACTCAGAAACAAATTGAGATACAGCTTTCAAACATATTGCATTTAAAAGTACATTTTTTTTCTCTATCCGACGGTGTAAAAAGTAATATTGTCGGATGTTTAGAAGTTTAAGAATGAAATTTCATTTAAAATTGGTAGTCAGATTTCTTGGAGATCTGACGATGGAAAAGCCTTTTCACGAACAGCCAATGAAATGCTTGGATAATATGTAAGTTTCAGGTGGATAATAACTAATGAAAATGAAAGAAAATGAATTACAATTTCTGCCAAAGAGTTAATTTTAATTTGTAAGATTTTCACGTGCAAAAGAAAAATGGAATAAGCCAATAATAAAAAAAAAAGATAAATAGGACAGGAATGAATACATATAAATATCTCACACCAAATACAAGTCGCAGGCGAATTTTCTCGCTTGGAAGTTTTACGTGTAATAACACTATTAATGTTTAATTCATGGCGTACGTAATGTATGATCAACCGCGTGCGATTTTTTATGTCTTAAATTTTAGTCTTTGAAAAAATCATTTTCCAAATGGTCGTTGTAATTTGTTAAATTGCTTTTATTATTATTATTATTATTATTATTATTATTATTATGTATTGAAACCGGATAAGATAAATTACAAAAAATCATGCTTAAAAATTATTTTAAAGACCATAATAAATCAGTCAATTAAGATACAGTTTTTAAACAAATTGGATTTGAAAGTAAATTATTTCCTTATGCAATGTTCTAAAAAATGAAAATATACGGTGGTCATAAGATCAAAATATTGCAGTAGCAAAAATTTCAAAACCGACATTTGATCGTAAAGTGTTGACAATCACAAAATGACGTCAGCGTTACGCACAGTTACGTTTGCCCTTTATAATATAGATACGTAATCCGTAAAATATAATAAAGATCATTTACTATGATGAAGTTATCTATTGAGGCCCTTAAGCTTGGTATTCCGGAATGAAAAACAGCAAAATTTATTCCACTTAAACACTATTATAGAATTTCCCCCCCATGAAATCTAAACCCGACATCATTTTCTTCCTGTCAAAATTTGCATACGCAATTCTCATATCAGTATTCGCCATTTTACAAAAATTGGCATTTTATTTTATCATTTAAAATAATTTTAACTCAAAACTTGAGGTCACAATTGTCAGCATGCGACTGTTCAGCATGCGACTTTGCATGCGAACAGTCGCACTCTTAACTCGAGATTCTAATCTCAGTACCGGAAAGCAAAAATTGACGTAATTTATGCTTTTAGACGCATTGTAAAAATGTTTAGTTTTATCCAAGAAAATGATCATTTTCTTTTAAATATGACGACATTTTCATTTACTTAAGCATTTCGCCTAGTGTCTGAAAAATAGCATCAGTACACATGCAGAAGGAAGGAAACAAATATGAAAACTTTATGAGGAAAAATGCGTGTTTTCAAAAGCAGTGCGTCATTTTAGACTTCAAAATATTATGTCCCAAATGGGTTTTGCGCCACAATTTGTATCAACACTTTTGAATTTTTATGAGAAAATGGCATGAATAAAGATAAGTAAAGCTCATTTTTTCCTCTCTTCTCTGCAATAATGAACACTATCTAATTACCACCATTATGAAGAAATTTCATAAAATATTTTTTAAATTAAAATATAAAAATGGGGATATTTAAAAAACAGCCAGTGCGGGCACATCTACAAATGAACAGCTTTCAGTTAAAAAAAGTATTAGTAAAATTAGTTCAGCAGAAAGCTCAGGGCAGATGACTAAAAAACAGCTATGTGTTTTAAATACATAAATTATATAAAATTATAAAAAAAATTATTTAAGCAAATTATGTTATTTTGGTAAAATTATAGAAGAATGTCTAAAACAATAGCAATAAAATCTTATTAGTCGAGAGAATTTTGGACAAAAACTTGGGAAACCTCATATTATTTTAAACCTGGAATTATTGCCAATATCTTCTTTGTTTACTTGTCTAACTCGGCTAAGCGAATTCATCCAGGCAAAAAACATCCGATCTGAGCATGAACGCTGTATGTCACTGCTCTTCTATAAAGACATTCTAAATTTTTGTAAAACCAGGGATGAGAGCGCTCCGACCCAGATGACCGATTGCTACCACTATAATTTTATAGTAATTCTTGCGGTATTTAATGACAGAATTTCTGAGATTTAATAAAGTAAAGAATACTATTGAAATTTAGTAGTGAAAATCAACCATTTGTGTCGGAGCGCTCTCATTCCTGTAAAACATTGCGTTTTACAGCTCCATGTTTTATCAGAAATAATTTACTTTATATTTTTTCAAAATTCGGAAATTGTTATTACACTGTAAAAAAAAAATTCCCTTAAAATACGGAAATTGTACTGGCTATCGAGACGCCAGTACTATTTCCGTATTTTAACAGAATTTTTTTACCATAACTCCCAGAAAAAATTCCGTTTTTTTCATAAAATTTACGGGGAAAAATTCCGTTAAATACGGAAATAGTACTGGCGTCTCGATTGCCAGTACAATTTCCGTATTTTAACGTTTTTTTAGCCCCGGGACGGTATGCTATTTCTTTCTCCCAGCTTATTTTGTCTCCAAAAAATAACGTTATCTTACAGAAGGCAGCAACAAACAAAGCAGACGTATCATTGTGCAATTAAATGCTCTATAGCAATTTTTTTAATTTCTAAGCATCGCACATTTTAAATTTTTATACCGTCGTATTGGAAAAAAAAAATGTACTTTTAAATGCAATTTGTTTTAAAACTGTATCTCCATTTATTTTTGAAATATTAATTTTTTTGTAGTTTTTAGCACCATTTCTTCAATTTTGGCAATTCAAGTACTCCATTTATATAGAAAGTAAAAGGAAAATAGTTGAAAAATAGCAATTATATCTTTTTGTTGCCATTTTCTCATAACAACCGAAAGAAAATGTAATTTAAATACGTGCTATTTTGGAAAAATATAAACGAATAATTTCGTTAAAACATGGAGCTATTATAAATTATATTTAATTTTGAGTATATGTAGACGCTTTCAGTGTGACCTCAGTCATGACGTTTTGGTTGGAAACTGCCTCCAAACAAACGGTTGCTATGCGTTATTTCTTTTTAAATATAAATTGTGGAAAATGTTACCAGTACATATCAAGTATTAAAACACTTAGATGTGAGATATAGATATAAGATATAGCTGCAACACACAAACAAAATAGAAAATACAACATAGCAACCATTTGTTTGGAGTCAGTTTCCAACCAAAACGTCATGACTCACGTCACGATTGAAATCGTCTATATTAATGTTACAAACAAATGAATGCCTATGAATCATTAGATAGCCTTTTTTTGTCGAGTTTTTTTAATGATGGCATCTTTTTGCTGCATTTGTGTATCATTTTGTGATAGTGACATCCTTATGCATGCTTTACTGTAGATGTTTAAGAGTGGATCGTAAATGTGGAATTCTTAAGCGGATGCGAATGACGTCATTTTAGATAAAATAAAAGTGTGCTTTAAGTCTTAAAATTTAAATAGGTTTTGTACTATTTATTATATACATATCTTTTTTTCATCGGGGGCGACACTAAATTCTGAAAAAGCAGAATTCCTGTTTTCTATTTTTTTTTTTTTTTAGCCTTCGGTACGGTATGTTATTTCTTTCTCCCAGCTTATTTTGTGTCCAAAAAATAACGTTACCTTACAGACGCTAGCCGTAAAACAAAGCATTACGATTAAATACTCTTTAGCCATTTTTTAAACTTCTAAGCATCGCACATTTTCAACTTTTATACCATCATATTGGAAAAAAAATGTTCTTTTAAATGCATTTTGTTTGAAAACTGTATCTCCATTTATTTTTGAAATATTAATTTTTTTAGTTTTTGGAGCCATTTGCCTAATATTGGCAACGGAAGGGCTCTATTTCTGTAGAAAGTAAAGGAAAAATAGTTTTAAAATAGTAATTATATATTATTATTGCCATTTTCCCGTAAGAACCGAAAGAAAATGTAATTAAAATACATGCTATTTTGAAAAAAATATAAACGAATGATTTCTGTTAAAACAATGGAGCTATTATATACTATATTTAATTGTAAGTATCTATGAATCATTAGATAGCCTTTTTTTTTTTTTTCGATTTTCTTGAATGACGGAATCTTTTTGCTGCATTTGTGCATTATTTCGCGATAGTGATGTGCTATGCATGCTTTACTGTAGATGTTTAAGAGTAGATCGTAAATGTGGAATATTTAAGCGGATGCGAATGACGTCATTTTACATAAAATAAAACGTGTGCTTTAAGTCTAAAAATTGAAATATGTTTTCTACTGCAGTAGAGTCCCGCTTAACCGTGCTATTTTCTTCTGATGGACTGGTGGCTTCTATTATTATGAAACAGCCATTATAAATGAAGTGTTAGGTGAAGATGAAAGAGCAGCCGTAAAAAAAAATGTGGCCATTCCCCCCACCCCCCATTCTGACCAGAAAATCAGAGTTCTAACTTTTTACGGCTGCTCTTTCATCTTCACCTAACACTTAATTTATAATGGCTGTTTCATAATAATAGAAGCCATCAGTCCATCAGAAGAAAATGAAGTAATGGAAATGCCGGAGGCGTCACTAAATTCTGAAAAAGCAGAATTCCTGTTATCTAGTTTTTTTTTTTTTTACTACACACGATTAATAAAATTTCATTCTTTCAGCTTTTTTATACGAATTAAGTAAATGCGGAGAAAATAAGTCACACAAATAGCTTTTAAGTACATTTTTGCAAAGAGAAAGTGTTGTATCGTTTGTAAAGTAAGTTTCAATAAACTAAAAATCATTTAATTGATAAATAAAAACGAAATAAAACCAAAATTCACCGTGTTTTATATTTATAACATATGATATTCTTGACATAGCACGCATCTTAATTTCAATTTTTTTTTTCAGTTTTTATGAGAAAATGGCAACAAAAAGATACAGTAATCTACTATTTTCCTTTTATTTTCAATCGAAATGGTGTACTTCAATTGCCACAATTACAAAAAAAATTAGTAAAAAATACAAAAAAATTAATATCTCAAAAATAAATTGAGATACAGCTTTCCAACAAATCGCATTTAAAATTACATTTCTTTCCTCATACAACTGTGTAAAAATTGAAAATGTGCGATGTTTAGAAGTTTAAAAATTTGCAGTAACGAAAATTATAAAACCGAATTTTCATTTTAAATTTCAAAGTGTTGCCATTCGCAAAATGACGTATGCGTTACGCACAGATATGTTTGTCCTTTATAATATAGATAGATAAAAAGTTTTTAATTCCACGATGACGGAGCTTTCGATGTCACCGTCTCCCGGACTATGGGATTTCGAGATCGCAGAGTGCCAGTGAAGCAGCCGCTTTACTGTAAAACATGTTTTCCCACAACATGTGTAACCGTGCGGGGTAAAAGTTATTTGAAGTTTAGACGATTTTGTGATCGGAGAGTGACAGTGAAGCGGTCACTTTAAACTGTAAAACATGTTTTCCCACAACATGTGTAGCCGCGCGGGAAAAAAGTTATTTGGAGTTTGGACGATCTAGGATCGAGCAAGTGCAGATTCTTGGTGATTGAAGTGGATAGCAGAGTTCAAACAGCTTTAAAATTATTATGTGGTAATGTTTTTAAACTTACCTCCGAAAAAAAAAAACCTTGTAAATTTAGGCACCCTTTTTTACTTTGTTTATAAACTTTTAATCTTTTTGAAATAAAAATGGGTATTTTTTAAATTAGCCGGACGCAAACCTCGCCAACATAACTTTTTTCCCTTACCAATAACAGCGCTTATTTTTCGCGTGTGCAAATTAGAAGCCATACTTTGAGGATAAAATAATTTTTTTTGTTCTACGGTTTATTTTTTTTTCTTATTTTTTTTCTGCATTTTAATTGAAATGAGTGAAATACATGTACTTTATATGTATATTTAAGTAATGCTTGGCAACGCAATACTTATTTATTTCTCAATGTTAATTTCACTTTTCAATGTTAATTTAACACAGAAAAACCTAAGGATCTCATAACTTTTTTGACTTCTTCCCATCGTTTTGTCCCTGATGCCACAATTTTTTTATTCTTTGCTAATTCTAATATTATAATTTTAAAGTATGAAAATGCTTGTCTGACGTCAGGGTCAAAACGGATGATTAAATGCCTTTGTAAATAGGTGTATTGCATTCCATAAAGTAAAATATGATTTATTTTAATCAAATTTATTTCTTAATAATTTCACATTTCTTAATTGAGAATCGAAGGACACATTTACCAAAAAAATTTAACACTTTTTACGTTATTTTCACGTAAAAAATGAAAATGAATTTTTTTTTTTTTTTTTTTTTTTTTTTTTTTTCTGGCGAATTAGAAAGAAAATATTTATGTCGTCATACTCTGCAAATAAAAAGAAGATTTTCTAAAAATTTCGTATCAATACAAGAAGCATAAGTGTGAATATGTACAGAAAGCAGGTGAATATGACGAAATATTTATAATAAGAAGGTCATTTTCAAACATTTGTTAAGGAAACAAGAAGTATGAAGATGAATAAATGCAGAAAGTAAGTGAATATGACGTCATAAAAAAATGAAATATATTTTACTAGTACTGATTATTAAGCATGGATATAAGTTATATACAAAAATGAATTTTCTGTGAAACACGATGTCATGATTCATAGGAAAATAAAATGAACATATTATTGAAAAGAGAATTCGCCTAGGAGAAAAGTGACATCTTGTTACATTAATAGCTTAGATGGTTATTAGGAAATAGGTTGTACTGATTCAACACCATTTACTTTTGCGTTTATAGTACTCACTGGGAGAAAATAGGGGTAACAAATTTAATTAAAATTGATTTTTTAATGTTTCACTCTACGATAGCTATATTGAAATTAAAAGTAGTTGACACAGATTCAATAAAATTTTCTTTTGTGGTTATAGAATCCTCGGGGTGGGGTAACTTAATTAAAATAAAATTTAATTTTATGTTTTTAAAATAAATTTCCAGAATAAGCTTCTATTACGGTGAAATTTATTAGCCTCCGGTATGCTATTTCTTTCTCCCAGCAAATAAAGTGTCGTCTCCAAAAAATAACGTTCCGTTGTATAAGCCAGCTGTAAAACAAAGCAGATGTATCATTGTATTGTTAAATACGCTACTGCAATTTTTTAAACTTCTAAGCATCGCACATTTTCTGTTTTTATACCGTCGTATTGGGGAAAAAAAAGTACTTTTAAATGCAATTTGTTTGAAAACTGCATCTCCATTTATTTTTGAGACGTTAATTAATTTTTTTTTTTTTTTTTAATTTTGGCAACTCAAGTACTCCATTTCTGTAGAAAATAAAGGAAAAATAGTTGAAAAATAGCAATTATATCTTTTTGTTGCCATTTTCCCATAAAAACTGAAAATAAATGTACTTAAAATACATGCTATTTTGAAAAAGTATAAATCAATTATTTCTGATAAAACATGGAGCTATTATAAACTAAATTTAATTTTAAGTATCTATATTAATAGTACAAACAAATGAAGGCATATGAATCATTAGACAGCCGATTTTTTTTTTTTTTTTTTTTTTTTTTTTTGCCTCTTGAATGACGATATCTCTTTTTTTGGATTTGTGTATTATTCAGCGATAGTGACGTCATATGCGTACTTTACTGTAGATGTTGTTTAATACTGGATCGCAAATGAGGAATTCTTCAGCGGATGCGGATGACGTCATTTTATATAAAACGAGGCTAACGAGAAAGACAGGCTACCGCGGTGCGTTCCACGTATCCGTTTTTACAGACTGCTGGAGTCACGTGATGCTCGAATGCACCAATGAAGGTGGGCGAAAAGAGCAATACGTCACTCTAGCGGTCTGTAGAAAAAGACACATGAAATGCATCGCGGTAGCCTGTCTTTTTCGTTAGCCTCGATGTAAAATAAAAGCGTGTGTTTTAAGTCTTAATACGGAAATATGTTTTGTACTATTTATATATATATACAAATATATTTTTTTCATCGGGGGCGACACTAAATTCTGAAAAAGCAGAATTTCTGCTTTCTAGTATTTTAATAAAATCGTTCACATGATTGTTTTCTTTATGCTGGTAGCGCCTCTGGAGGGAAATCGCTTAACAACTTAATAAAACTTTAAAAGGAATTTTTCAAAATGTTTTCTCACATGGGAACCATGCTCCAAATTAAAATTAGGCAATACAGATTCAACTTTTTTCTTTTTACATTCCGTAAATTTTGAAATGAATTCGTCTGAATGCAGTAGTTATTAAAAAACTTGACATATTAAACAAAAACTTAGTTTGCAGAACAAATTAAAACAAAAAATAAATTATTTCCTATATTGTTTAAGTCCGAGAAACGACAGATATTAAGATATTTCATTCAGCAAGTTCTACACTTAATGTTAAATTTTTGCAACAAATAAGTTAAACCAATTGAACATTAAAAAATAAAAATAAAATTGAAACAATATGATACTTAAAAACTTGGATTCCCTTCAAATGAAATCAAAATAAAACTTAGACATTTTTCCATTTTTAAATTGGAAATATTTGAATGGCAGATTTTGTATTACGTTTATGATGAGTGTATGCAAAATGATAAGATGCATGAAAATACAAACCTTTAAAAAAGTCCGTTCGATTTCATTTGAACGGAAACTAAGTTTTAAGGGTGTTTTAAGTATCATATTGTTTTAATTTATTTTTTAATGTTCAATTGGTTTAACTTATTTGTTACAAAAATTTAACATTAAATGTAGAACGAAGTGAATGAAATACCTTAATATCTGTCCCTTCTCGGGCTTAAACAATATAGGTAATAAATTGTTTCGTTTTTTAATATGTTATGCAAATTATTTTTTTGTTTAATATATGTATTTTAAATTAAAGTTGTGTGTTAAAAATGAATACAGTGGCTTATATCTATCTATATACCGGGTGTCCCAAAAAGGACTGACTGATTTTAAAATTCAATAACTTGCAAACGGTGACAGATATTTAAAAAATTCTTGCAGGAGGGTTATGCATAAGGTCAAAAGTTTTATTACAGTGATTTTCAATTTTAGTTCGATTTACAAACAATAGATGGCGCTGTAAGCAATAGTCGCTAAATTCAAGCTCGATTTTTGGTACTTCGTGGCCCGGATAATACATTTCCATCTCCTTTTTCTGCATGGAACAAGATAAAAGACCAAAAATCGAGCCTGTATTTAGCGACTATTGCTTACCGCGCCATCTATTGTTTGTAAATCGAACTAAAATTGAAAATCACTGTAATAAAACTTTTGACCTTATGCATAACCCTCCTTCAAGAATTTTTTTAATATCTGTCACCGTTTGCAAGTTATTGAATTTTAAAATCAGTCAGTCCTTTTTGGGACACCCGGTATATAAAAGCCGTTCTCTGTATGTATGTCCTTTATACAAATCTTTAATTTTTGACCGATTTGCACGAAACTTGCTGTACATAGGCTTTAGAACGTGCAATAGATCCCTGTCACCTTTAAAAAATCACCAGACCAATATTTATCCCTTTTTTCTATCATCTTTCATAATTTAACATTATAGAAATATCTCATTTTAAATTTTCAAATTCAATAGCTTCTTTCCTGTTGCCAAACATCTAAAAAACTGCTCAATAATTTAAAAAAAAATGATAACTCGAGTACTTTGTTTTATTAGCCAATAAAAATTCAGACTCGACTGCTATATTTTTACATTTTTGAAATCGACATCATTCTAATCAGAAAATGCACATTTTTCATATATTTATGTAAAAACTTTAACTAAGCATGTTTTTAAAATGACCTTAGAAGTACTTTAGTTGAATGTTAAAAAATCTATTTTAATGAAGTCGTTTCAATATCAAGAATCAAATAAGGAAAATGATAATAGTAAAAAAAAAATCGTTTGCTAGATATGACGTCAATGTCATCAATATAATTTCAAACTGGCTCTAAAAACTGGATGCTACAATTTATTCCCTATTTCTTTGTAATCTTTAATTATATCATTTAGATAAATGTTTTAATACCTGAAATGCAGTGATAACATTCTACGATTTGTATCGAATACGGTTACATAAAATACGATTTTTGTGCGATTTATATTAAATAGAAATTATAGCTACTATTTTTTAGGGTAAGCTTTTTTTCTTTTTTAAACAAAATTTCATGACTGACAGACTTTTTTGTTAGACGTTGAAATAATAGGATGCATGATGTTTAGAGATCAAATTGCAGTAAAAGCGTAATTTATGGTACGGTTAGGTTGTTGCCACCAACAATATGGTGCTAGGCAGGGGCGTATTTAAGCAGAACTCATTAGGGGGGCGTATATGACGATTTTGCCGACTAACTTAAAAAAATATATATATGTCATTAAAAGTGCATTTCTTTGTCTGTGTATATGCATACCCGGAGTCCAAAATAGACTGACTAATTTTAAAATTCAATAACTTGCAAATGGTGACTGTTATAAAATTAAATTCTTGCAGGAGTGTTATGTAAGATATCAGGAATTTTTTTACTGTGATTCTCGATTTTAGTTTAAAGTATTGGTGGTAGATGGCGCTGCATGCAATAGGCGCTAAATCGGGGTCCGATTTTCGGCTTCTCTCTTTTCTCAATATTGATGCGAAAGAAGAAGATTAAATATATGCTGTGGGCCCCTAAGAACAAAACTGCATTGGCGACTGAGAACCATTCCATATATTTAATCTCCTTCTTTCACATCAATACTGATAGAGAAGAGAAACAAAAAATCAGGCCCCAATTTAGCACTAGCAGTGTATCGCTGCTATTTTAAACTAAAATCGAGAATAGCTGTAAAAAAAAAAAAAAACTCCTGACGTCTTATATAACCCTCCTGCAAGAATTTTTTTAAATAGTTGCCACCATTTGCAAGTTATTGAATTTTAAAATCAGTTAATTCATTTTAGGACACCCGGTATAAGAAATAAAAAACAGTAGCCAAATGAAAAAAAAAATGTTAGCAAAATAGATTTGGCGTGAAATACTGAAAAATATATCTTTAACCCCTTATTGAATCCCCTTTTTTTCAATATGTTCTAAAATAACCTATATTTTTGTAAGTGCTTATAAAATAGATATTCGACTATTTACTGCAGAACCTATAAGTGTTTTCTAAATGTGTAAATATTTGAGAGATTCTTTTAGCAGTCTAAATAAAAATTCAAAACAGCTATCTTTGATTTATCACTGTTAAAATATGCATTTAAAATTGCTATGATATTTCGACTCTATCCGATAGAAAAAAATGACCGGCAAATGATACTTTGAATACAACATGCAACTAACAAATATAATGGTAAATGACTAATTTCAACACTGCATTCCAGCAAAACTTTTCTTTACTTGACCTTTGATGCGAGTAATTATGTTTTTATGCGACGAAGGCATATAGATAGCGATTAACTGAGAACAGAGAAATACCTATTGTATATTCTTTTCTGTGTCTTTGGCTGTTGCTAAATTGAGTTGGCGCTGAGTCAGCATCTCTATAAATAGAGCGATGTAAATGGCACGGTATGATTGAACATTTAAAGCGACAAGAATCGTTCAGCAACGTGGATAAGAATCTCGACGGTATTGGAAAACGCACACACACACAAAAACAAAGAGCATAAACTGAGCACTCGCAATTTGGCGAGTCTGATTGTTCGCTTACTCGCCAAATGAAGCATTTTGTCGCGATTTGGCGCAATGGCGAGCGGCAGCGAGAACCCTGAATACACCACACCTTCACTTACGTTACGTCGTTGTAAATGTTCCATTAAAGTATTTTGATATTTTTTGCTGAATGTGCAGATGGAAATCTGCAATTCGGATTAATTAAACTAGTTGAAGTTTTTGGTAAGATGCTACTTGGAACTTATACAGAATCAGCTAATTTATATTTACATTAAAAAGGATTAAATCAAGACCTATTTTAATTACATCTTTGTTCATTCTTTGCATAACATGCATTTTAACCCACCATTTTTTTAGACGAACCCATCTGTTCACGACAGCGCCCAAATCTAGGTATTTCAAAATATTCTTCTCAAATGTAAGCATCATGAGTGTATTCAAACGTGGATAGTTCATTGTTGTTTTTATAGTGTTATTACGCGTAAAAATTCCAAGCGACAAAAATCGCCTGGCACTCATCCTATTTCCCGCTTTTGAAAGCCAATTTTATTCGTTTTTAAAACATTTCATTGGCTGTTCGAGAAAAGGCTTTTCCATCGTCAGATTTTCAAGCATTTGATTGGCTGTTACTGGCGACTCGCTTCGTTTCAGGCATCAAAGACGCGTCGACAGAAGAAAGTTGCTTGCTTTCGAAGCGACTCCCCTGGGGCCATAAGATAACATGGAGACGCTTGGAATTTGAAGTGATTTTTACCTCTCGTGTAATAGTACTTTAAGATACTTTTTCACAATTTTTAATTTACAATGTTCTTGCATTCGAGACAACTGTGATTGGAGAAGTTAGAGCCAGACGACTGACATGGTTCGCAAGTGGCAGAATGTATCTCAAAGGTTCTGTTTTCATGTAAATATCGTCCATTCTTTCAACCTCTGCGCAGAAGTCTGACAAAACTTTCAATGTGTGTCTAATGCTTTCATATCAGGAATTGCCAATATTTCACGAAAGATCGCTTTCGTGAAACATTTCGGTACTGCTTTCTTAACCAGATTTAGTGTTTATTTCTTACTTGTAATGGGAGGATACATTATTTTATCCAGTGGTCTGATGCAAGAATTAAGACTTTTAGCTATCACCATTGTAAGAGTATCCAGTACCTTCTGAAACTCCATGCGAGAACATTAGATGTTCGGGAGCAAACAAATTGTTTCAATTACCGTTTAACTTCTTTGATACCAATCTTCTTCGATACTGCATAGCAAATTCATTTAACTTACTTGATTTAAAAGAGAACTGCACTCTATATTTCCCTATTCACATTTTCATTGTCATTGTTGATTGTTTCCAATGATTTGATACAAGTCTTTAGTATTTTCGTAGCATCTATTTTAAAAGTCTTCGACTTTATTTTTTCAGTAACTAACTTGCACTTGTACTAAACGTTCTTGAGAAACATCATAGTGAAGCAATGAAGTCGATAGATAACATTTTCTTTCTTAAACGTCGTGGCTTGAACATTGTTTTGCTAACAGAAGTAGAAAAATCAACTTTTTCAAAATTTGTAGGATACATTCATATGAGATCCAAACCGCTTTCAATGATTCCGTTCGAGCAGTCCATCTCGCATTAGAAAGATTCCACAGCAGAAGAGCATTTTCTATTTCTTCGAGCTTGTCTACTAATAGCTTCTTTCGTTTAGTACTTGCTGTGAAAAACACAAACATCTTCCAGCTCGAAGAACACATCGCCTATAGCATTGCTCGCATTGCAGATATGCGAAACGAAAGGGATGTTGAGTCCGTGACATTGACAAGGAATATAGGGTACAATTCAACCCACGATTTCTAAAAACCTCTCCTAAGTGCGGCTGAATTCTCCAGACATACTGCTCGTAAAATCGTATGACCTGAAATGAATCGTATGACCTGTTCTATTTCGAGCTCATTCTTTGTAAGGATGTGCGATATCTAGCATGCAAGGTCGATGTTGGTTTTGACGACTTCTTTTAAAACTTCCAAAAGCCGATCGGCGGTTTTCCATCTTTGTCGACATATTTCAGCCCAACAGCTGCTCGATCATGGTGCGAAGCATCTGGTGTCGTATCTGCCATAACTCCATAAAATTATGCTTCTTGAATATCCCTGACTATCGTTTTACGCACTGCTGTAGCAAAAAATTCAATCATCTCGTTTTGGGATGAAGCGGAAAGGTAAGTTATATGGTATGGGCTGAAACGTGTGTCCTTAAACATGTCCTCAGTTGTGGGTTATGTCTGGAAATTAATTTCACAATTTTTCAAAAGTTTCCATTTTCGTCTTTGTCACTTCTACAGACCAGACCTTGTCTACTCAGAATTCGAGTAATGTTCAATAAGATTACTACAATTTCTTTGTTGAATGCAAGATGTTGCTGTCGCTCTTCCAGAATAATCTGTTTGCGCTTGCTCTCGTCGAGTAAGTGTGATTATGTGTCATCGTGAACTGGCAAAACAGAAAACAGAAAATTTTGTGGAAGTTGGAAGAGAAATGTGCGGACTTTCTTTTCCTTAAGCTCTTCATTTTGTGTCCTTTGTTTACACCACTCTCAACTGAAGAATTTTGTATTTTTTCTCTCCCAGGTCCTTCATGAAACACGCAAAAGAATTAGCATTAAGTTCTGTGCTATATTCCAAAAACGGATGCTCTTATGTACCAAGCGCCGTTGAAATGTCGTAGTCTATCTTGCGGGATGGAACCATTTATCGGATATACGCTGCGTTTTGGCTCATATGGACCTAAACTGATTAAATATGTCTTTTATTGTCTGATTTCATTTTAGACCTTTTTCCTGGGTCATGTTCAATGATGGAATCGTTCCCACTTTCCGTAATGCTAACCTCTCGACGGTTTTTCTCGATTTCTTTCACGATCTTATTAAAAATATTTTACACAGACGAACAATTTTAATTTTCCCTGTCAATACCTATGGTTTCCTTAAGTAACAAGAAAACACTTAATTCATCGGATGGGGCTAATATTTCAATAATCGGCTTACAATCATTTAAACAATTAACTAAATGATTCAATTGCCGAGCACATTTCAGTACACCACGAATAATATGAATACCTTCACCAAAGTCGTCATCATCTTCAGTGCTAGTCATCATCTAGATGTTCGGAACACTACTAATCCGCTGTGGACTCTCAGAAATACTCCTTTAAATATTGGGAAACTAGTCTATCCTGGTTCTCTCTCAGTTTATTTTCATCAGTCACGCGAAGTCGAAGAAAGGAGAGGCAAACTTCGGATTTTTGAAAGAAAATAAGACAAATGGTAAGGACTGGTGTGTTTTAGTGTATGTTTTAAGAAAAAACGTAGAAAATTGGGAAAAAAAATCGATTGTTTCAGGGTTGTATCGATCAATATTGACTACCTAGAATTTGCCGACTGTGATTCAAGTTGCCGACATTGGGGGGGGCGAGACGCCCCCCCAGTAGCTTCGCCCCTGGTGCTAGGCGTTACTCACAGATGTGTCTTTTCTTCATAATATTGCATTAATAGCAAACGGATATATCTTTCTGAATTGGGTTACAGGTATATTTAAAAATATATCCGTGATTGAAAATTAATTTAAAATGGATAAACAATCCGTAAATTGAGATAAGCTTTTCAAAAAAAAAAAAAAAAATTACTGGAAGTACTTTTTGTATTCTATTAGATTTTGGAATAATCAAATGTGCGATGTTTAAAGGTTAAATTGCAGTAAAAGTTAAATTTATGGTTAGGTTAGGTTATTACCACCAACAATATGATGCTAGAGTTACTCATAGTTCATCAATGTCTTTACTTTATAATATTGAATTACGAGCAAACAGGTATATCTTTCGTAATTGGGCTGCATGTAGGGATGAGATTTCTGCGTTTTTGCACACCGGTATATTCTTAAAGAAAATGTTGTTCTGTTAAATCAAGAGAGTGTCCCGATTAAATGAAATATCATTTACTCTAACAAAATACTGGTGTGAAAAAATGCGGAAATCTTATCCCTGGCTGCATGCAAATCAAAAATATCCATGATTGAAAATTACTTTAAAATCCATTCACATGAAAAAATTGAGATACAATTTTCAAATAAATTTCATTTGACAGAAGCTTTATTCGACAGTGTGTAAAACGAAATTGTATGATGATCATAAGTTAAAAAAAAAATTAGTAAAGGCAAAATTTATGGGTTAGGTCATTGCCAGTATAATGTCACAATTGGCATTGTGTTTGTAGTTTTTTTATATATATATTCTGAAGATGACTCAATGAAAGAGTCGAAACATGTAAATTTTTAATATTTTTAATGTTTTTTATTATTTAAATGACGCTTTTTAAGCAAATAATTGTACTTTAATATATGTTATGACATTTGTTTGGAATATACATTATGGTATAGTTAATAGTAGACGCAATTAAAACTATTTTACTTATATTTCTTATCGGTCTTTTAACGATTCGTGGACGGTAATGCACCAATCTCAGTTATTGTCACTGCCGTATTATTTCATTTTAATGTATTTTACCCGGGTGGACCATTATTATTGACACGAGCGAAGCCGGGTAGATCTGCTAGTATAAAATGAAATTATGCTATGTGAATGATGACGACAGAAACAATATTTGGCGATTTATCGATTGTGCCCAGCTAACATAAAAGTACCTAAAAATGTAATAAAGTTTGAATAAGTTAATTCATGGAAGTTTAGAGCATAGCAGAAGAATTCCGAGTAAGGAAAGAGATCATTATGACTGAATCCTCAGATAATCTAGGATTCAGTCAGTTTTGGTCTTTCCAAATAAATACGCATACACACTATTGCTAAATTATATTCAAAATTTAATCCCCCCTCCCCCTTCTTTTTCAGATGATCCATGCAGCACCAGTTCGGAATGTGACACAGCAAGAGGATTGTGCTGCCAAGTTTTACGACGTCACAGGATGGCCGCCAAAAAAGTGTGTCACTACTTCATTGATCCAATGAGCTGCGTCGGAGATGTGCAGACAGATCTCAAGCCCCTGCATTACATACCAAATCCTTTCTTCAAAGCTCGGCTTGGTTAATAACTATTTAGAGGTGAAACGGCATCAGAAGTTTCATAGCTCATTCATTTTTAATCGATTGCTGTTGTTTTAAGTAGAGTACTTAAAAATCAGCCGATGGTTTCATCTAACACTTGGTTACAATTTATTATTTAAAGTAAAGTGGAAGTTCAGTGCTTTTGTTGTGATGCTTTGTAGAGTATTTATTTGTTTGTTCTGTGTTATGAAATAAAACATTTTTGGCATTTTATTTGTTTGTTTTGTGTAAATAAACTTCACAACGAAATAATGCACTATAGTTCCCAGCAACTGATTAATGACATCCGGCGGTTCACCGCGAAATAACACATTTCCTACAGGATAAAATGTAACTAATATTGTTCCAGAAGCTGACTCCATTTCAAAAATTTTCAGCTATAAATCTTTAAATATTTTATAAATTTATAACTTTTTTCCCCTTTAGTTTTTACTTTTTGCAAGATAATTGCACAATGTTTATGATTTCGGTTTGTCTGTCGGCCGTCTATCCATTCTCTAACTCTTGTAAAGATTCTTGGATTTCTCTAACTTATATATCTTATTGAAGCTTACTAGGGTATGTTTTTCCATTAAAAATGAAGTATGGTGTTTTTATAATTCGTTTACAGGGACACTCAAAAGAATTCCTTTACATTATGTTCCATGGGGAAAAATCGTTTGCGGTGTATTTCAATGATGTTACACTATTTGAAACATATTGAAATTGATATGCTTTTCTGAGGTGCACTAAAACATGCTTTCTGTTGAATATGCCGTGCCAAGCATTTATCATTCATTTACAGGATCACATAAAAGAATTCAGTTACCTAATTGTCTACGGGAGAAAAAAATGTTTGAAGCTTATTTCAATGATGTTACACCATTTCAAACATAATAAAATTTACATATATTGCTCAGGTATACTAGAAGATGCTTACTGAAAAATATGACGTGCATAAAATTTATTGTTCATTTTACAGAGACTCACAAAAATATTTGGTTACAGTACGGTAGTAGTTGCGGGAAGTGCTTTTTTAATTGTGGTATGCGCTTTTATGCCTAACTAAATTTGTTCATCACAAGTGATATATATCTACTGGCCTACACAAAAAAATTCGTAAGCATTACTGTGTGTGGGCAAGAATTGCTTAAGGGTGTTTTTTTTTATTGAGTTATGCATTTTCCAAATTAACTATATTTAGTACACTAAGAGATGTTTTCAGAATAAAAATAAATTTAATACTTCATATAATGATCTAGAAGCCCCTGAAGTCGTCCGAGGTATTAAACACCCCAGCCCTACCTGACCAGTTAGTCAATGTCCAAAACTTGTCGAACTGAGCATTTAAATTTTTTCAGTGACATCTTTCGTAATCGGGCCTGCTGCTAGCATTCTAGAGTAATGTTAAAAGCTTAAAGGAACCTTCGATGGGCGCACGGCTGCCGGATGTCCCTTTACCCGTTCAACACTAACCTGGAACGGTTGCAGCAGACCCGATCAAAGGAATAAATTAAAAAGATAAAATCGATAAGTTTAAGACATCGAACAGAGGGACAGGTGGGGCTGAAGCATTTAATACATTGGACAACTGCAGTGTCTTCTAGATCATTATAACAAAGAACTAGATACATTGTCACCTATGAATAGTAATTTTTGGAAATAGATTTGTTTTATGCGTTTCTTGCCTTATAACCTTGCTAAATTTTAGCTTAGTATGTGGTTTGCTTAAAAATCATAAGATAATATACAGGGTTGTACAAAAGAATTAGAGTACATTCAGGGCTTAATTTCTAACAAAAAAAGTACCGGAGCCCTAATGTTCTGCAGTACTAACAACCGTAGCGTGCACCCCCCCCCCCCCCCCCCCGCCGTCACTCCAATCTTCATATTTATGTTTCATACTTTATTTCCAAAATTTAAAGCATTTTTTTTTTCTTTATATCTATCTGCATATACTTAGCTGCCAACTATTCCACTTTTTAGTTATCACTCCTTCCGAATAGAACTCTTTGCCTAACTTTAATGTTAATTAATTGCAGAATTCTGCGATTACATATGGTACAGATTATGATTCGGAAATAGTGTTAACACTAAAAAAAAGAATTATTCGCACCTATGCATTTTTATGAAAAAATGAATGGACATTTATATGCTGAAGAATGGGACGTTTTTCAATTTCCTATAAAAGGTGCATATCTTAAACTATAATCGATTCCTTCCGCATAACGATCTTTTGTGGTGAGTCCCTGAAAATCAGATTAAATTAAAAATTTGACACCGTTATCGGAAAGATTCGATGCTTTTATAGAAAGTTCGTTTCATCTCCATCTCTTACATGTGCGACACATTGCGTCACATATAAGTGTTTTGATAAAAAAGAATGCAATAGCTTGGAGATGGGAAGGAAAGGAAAGGTTAATTTAGGCTCCGGTTTTTCAAAAGCGCAATTGCACTGGGCTCCGGTGCCCTGTATTTATGAGCCCCAGTGAATTCTGACCAATATTTAAATATTTACTAAAAAACAAAGAAGTACCGGAGCTGAGCTCCGGTGCAAATTAAGCTCTGAATTTGCGTCTATTGGCGAAAATTGCTGAAAGTGAATTTTCAACTGTGCTATGAGTTTTCTAATCAGACTGAATTATGTAATATATATACAAAGCTATTGACCATATACAAACTCAACAAAAGAATTTGAGTACTTTCCCAGCTATAGGCTGTAATTTTTTGAAATCTGGTTTTAAAATGTGTTATGCATTCTCTAAATTGTTTACTTAGATTATCTTCATTCATCTAATTAAATGGTGACAATGGTGACTGCAATGGAAATTGCAGTAATTTGGAAGTGTTGCATAATCTATTCTTGTTGCATGATATTTCTTTCTTGTTTAAAATTCACTACACTTTGGCAAATAATGAAAATATATAGTTATTTGTAAAACTATTTTTATAAAAAAAAAAAAAAAAACAAGTAAGAAAAATCATGCGTTAAGCATAGATTATGAAACACTTTCCAACACCTGTAAGCAATGTATTTACATTCATTTGTATCTTATGTATGTTAATTAGTAATCAAGGTGAATTTTGCACTAAAATTTCAACTTTCTATTGAATTTTAGAAAACGCATAAAGCATTTGAAAAACTGATTTCAGCAGTTACCATTCATATGAAATATTTATTCCAATTCTTTGGAACAGCTCTGTATTTGATCTGTAGGTTGATAGGTATATGCTATATAATGGAGAAATTTAGTTTAGCAAGAAAATGAATAACAGATTGAAATTTCTCTTTAAGCAATTTATACTAATAGATGGAAACATACTTGTATACTTTTGTACAATCCTGTAGTTAACCTAGTACCTTTATTACATGCCCTATTTAGCTAAAGTTTAATTCAAAGTAAAACACTCTTAAAACTACTGGAATCACAATTTCAGAAATTATCATTTATAGACGGCCATGTATTCTTTGCGTGACCCTGTATATAATTTTATCTACAAACATTTCTTAGTAAACAAAATACAGTTCAGCGTAAAAATGCATAACTCATTTAAAAACCACCTTTAAGCAATTTACAATCATACCCAGTAACCATTACGAATTTTTTTGTGTAGCCCTGTGTATGAATTACAGCATTTATACACATCATATACAATGCATAAATATAGTGAAACACAAAAGCACATAACATAATTAAAAATGCATTTCCAGCAATCATCGTTACTGTAAAATACTTCAGATACAATATAATATCTGAAATCTTTTGTGCGTCCCTGTAAATGCTATGCACTTCGTATTATACATGAAATAAGTTATAGTAAACCTCAGCGACGTATATCAATTCCATTATACATGAAATAATTTAACATAATTAAGATATGACGGAAAAAATTCCCTCCACTCGTATATCATTATGTAACAGAATTCTTTTGTATGGTCCTGTAAATGAATAATATTTATTCTTTGCAGTACATATTCTACGGAATGCATAATTTAGTGCACTTGATAAATGCTTATCAATTTTATTATGTTTGAAAGCATGTAACATCATTAAAAATCATTTTAAACGATTTTTTCCCATAGGCCGTAATGTAACGGAAAACTTTTGACTGCCCCTGTAAATGAACTAAACATCCTACAAACTTCCTTTGCAATAGGGTTCGTGCTATGGTAGAGGTCACTAACATCCAAAAATTTCAGAATGATCCGAGTATATTTACGGGAGTTAGAGCGCGGACAGACGGACAGACAAACCGAATGCATAAACACTTTTCAACTTTGTTGGAAAGTGTTAAAAAGAAAACTCTGAATTTCTGAGGTGGATTAAAACATGCTTTCTGTAGAATATGGGGTGCAAAGCATTTACCATCCATTTACCGGGTCACAAAAAAATAATTTAGTTGCATAATAATCTATGGAAAGAACTGTTTGCAGCTTATTTTAATTATTTTGCACCATTTCAAACATGATGAAATTGATATACATTGCTGAGGCTTACTACAAGATGCTTGCTGTAGAACATGACTTGCATAACAACTATCATCCATTTACAGGGACACATAAAACATTTCAGATACAGTACTGTATCCGAACTATGATCTATTATGGATGATTGCTGGAAGTGCATTTTCAGTTATGGTATACGTTTTTAAGTTTAACTAAATTTTTGTATACTATGTGGCATGTAAAAAAAAAATCTGTAGATCATATATAGGGCTACACAAAAGAATTCATAAGCATTACTGAGGATAAGCGTGAATTGTTTAAAGTAAATTGTTTTAATTTGAGTTATGCATTTTCAAGTTCTACAATTATTTAGTATACTAAGGTTTGTAGAATACAAATAAAATCATATATAAGTCTATGCAAAGAGCTGGATACATGGCCGCCTATGAATAGTAATTCCTGGTGGCGTGACTTCAGTAAGTTTATGCATGTTTTTGTCTGAACTAAATTTTACCTTAATATGTGGAGTGTGTGAAAATCTGTAAGTAATATACAGAACTGTACAAAGGAATTCAAGTACCTTTCCACCTATTGGTAGAAATTGCTGAAGGTGAATTTTCAACCGTGGTATGAGTTTTTTTACTAAACTAAATTTTAGAATGCTATGTAGAATGTACATAAATCTATAGCTCACAGAAAGGGCTGCGCAAAAGAAATGGAGCACCTTTCCTCAGTAATTGTGGAAATCTGGTTTCCAAATGTGCTATGCCTTTTCTTTTTATTTTGTGTAATATTCTTATGTAAACTCTTATGTAATATTCAACATCTGTAAACTAAAATACGAATTTTCTATAAGCATTTCCCCTCGTGGAGAAAAGTTCCCATGCTTAACGACTGGTTCTCCATGAGAGAGTGATTTAATTTCATTTAATGTTTACCTTCTTTATCTATTAAATGGCAAAGTGTTTCATAATCTATGCTTGACGCATGACTTTTCTTTCTTGTTGCTTAATACAGAAAGAGCCCAAAATGGAACTAAAGATTTCTTTTCAATTAAGATGTGTTCTTGTCAGTGGCACTAAAGATAATCAAAATCATAAGTTTCCCCCTTGAGATCTGGAAATAGGGTTAAATTTATGAATTTATTGGGATTTCAAAGATGAATCAAAATTAATAAATATTTAAGTAGGAGGGAAATGACTTCAGCAGCTCTTTGATATATTCATAGGTAATTTATTGGTAAAGTAACGAACTTTTAAAGGGATTTGTTCTGTAATTAGTTATAACTTGTTAAAGTAAATGTCAAATTTATCAAAAATAGCAAATAAAGCCTTTGTGCAAGAATATTAAAAAGCAGAAACCAATGTTTAAAAATGCACAAATAATACATGAAAAGCAGCAAAGAGCTGTTTTGAATCTACTAGCGAGATTCTTCTTCAGTGCAAGATAGGGCAAGGCACAGCATGCTAGAAAAAAGCAAGGCTGAGTCAAATTTATCACAACAGGTTTTATGGTCCAAGGCCCAGTAATGTTCAATTGATTTCTGATATTTAATACTGAAATTGTGTTTTTCAGCACAAGATCATATTTCATTAAGTAAATTCCTTGTATAATGAGCAGTAAGATAACAAACTTTGTGATTTGACCCTTTTTTTCTACGACAGTGAAATAGTGACTTTTATAGAAGCACTCTTGGTGCCCCAAGTATACTGACTCTAAAAGTTTGCAGATGTCCTTTTCAAGCTTATATGTATATCCTAGTAGTTAGTTGTCATGGAATGACACTTTATTTATATTGAAAAACAAGTACAATTTTTAATGTCATGAGTTAAATTTTTTGGATAAGTGATATCAAAAGATGCCATCACATTTAAGTTTTGAGTTCTAAATTCTAAATTCCATGTAAAATCATAATCAGAATTATTGAAGCTTTATAACCAGAAATGTCAAAAACTTCGTGGGCTACAGCTAAAACTATCATTTTTTGATCGATTCTGGTGAATTTACAACCTGTTCTACTTTGTATGATAACATATACGTATCTGCATTTCACAAACAGACCAAAAGGGAAACATTTGTGCTGGCAAGGAGATAGAGAGACAGTGCCATTGTCTCTCCTGAATTTGAAAATTTATAGAGAAACAGCACCACTGTCTCTCCTGAATTTGAAAATTTAATTAACTAAATTTTCCTTTCCTGTAATGAGTTTGAAAAAAAAAAAAAACCCAGCAGTAATGTTTATTCTTCTCATGTCATTTAAAATAATTAAATGCCAACAAGGTAAGCAATTGAGCACCATTTTGAAACAGTTCTGTTTGAAGCTTAATTTTGCATCTTTCATTATTTTGTATCTGTTACTTTTCTGTATTCCATTTTATATTGATATATTTAAAAATTGCCTGGCAAGGGGGTTTTGATAAAACATTCTAAGTTTAGCTTAGTTAAAGTTTATATTTCTTATTTTAAGAAACACAGTCTATGTAGCAGAGCAAGGCATTTTCTTATTGGAAACTAATGCCACTCCCTGTATTGTGTGTCCATAAAGGGAAATATTTCCTTTCGTATAGGAATCCTCCTCAAACATTTCACTGCTTTTGCTAGACTTACAGCATCTTGTATGAAAGTAACTTGATGCCAGTTATTTTTTTATCCCTTACCCCCTTCAAAAAAAAAAAAAAAAAAAAAAAAAAAACTTTGCCACATCTAACTTAGAATTCAAACTTGTCACATAAATAAAGAGCTTAGAAGGAAAAGACTTTATATATTACAAAAATTAAATTTTGAGAACTTGTTTTCTTTTTTGTAGTATATGTTTAAGGTGTTAACAGGTAGTTCTAAACTATCTCATATAAATTTATTAACATTTAATTTTAAAACATTAAAATTATTAATATTATTTAAATTATCAAACATCTATATAATAAATGCACAGGTCATGTGACTGTCATAAACAATTACAGGCTGACCACTTCAATTTTCATTATGTCAGGCATTTATATGATCTGATTCTATAATTTTTTTTTCTTTTGAAATTTGGAATGCTGGATAGATATAAAACGAGAAGAAATATAAGGGATAACACTTCACAAAAGCCAATGTTTTTCTCATTAAAAATAGCCAAACTGTAAAAGCAAACATGAAGGGCTGTTAGGAAAGTAAAATTTCCAATTAATTCTATTAAAAAATGTTTCAGCAAAAAATAAAATAATAATGATTTTTTTTTTTTATCTTGATGAATCATCACTAATCTTATGTGCACACTAATTAAAGACAAAATAAGAAACACACAATTAAGTTTTCTTTAAACTGTATTTTACATTCAGGCAGAGCATCTATATATGTACAAGAATTATACATTTCAGTAAAACAAAGAGCTGCTTCTAGAAATAACATCAAAACTTTTGAGCTCGCTATTAAATATGAAAAAAAAAAAGAGAAGTGCATAAAAATTTGCACTTTGATCACTCATGTCTTCAACAGCTGCAACAAACAATTTTATACATATAAATAGCTCATCATTACAAAATAATGGTTAGAATTTAATAACACACTTTGCAATATCACACATTTCACCAGTATTTTTCTTTACTATTATTTATAAAAAAAAAAAAAAAAAAAAAAAAGGATGTTTAGAAAATATGCAGAAGTAAATGAAACTTTTTCGGTGCATTTAATTTTCATATTTCCCAATGTTTTAGAAATTTTAGATTATAATTAAAAAGTTATAAAATTTATTCACGCAGTTTAATTTTTAACAACATTCTATTATAAAAGCATTTTTGAAAAATTATGAAATAATTTAATTTTCCGTAATTTTTTTTTTTTTGCCAACTTCCTTTGAAGCATCAAACATTGCCCTTTTTTTTTTTTTTTTTTTTTTTTTTTTTAAATAAAATTCCTTGAAGTAAAGCAAATAATTTACATTACTTTGTACTGTTCTTTGCTAATATTGTTTTAAAAGTAAATAATAACTAATATAACATCATGACAAATGTAGTAAATAAAATTAACTAGGATGCTTAATTACCAAACAGAAGAGAAAATATGTGTGCCTAATACACAGACTTCTAAAAAAAAGCTTCAAAATTATACATAAAGAAAATTAAATACCCACAAACACACAGGCAAAATAATCTAAAACCCATAAGCTGTTTTTGCAATAAACACAGAGAGGAGGTAAAATCAAACATACTATAAAGTGACATAACCAAAAGAACTGAATTCTTGCATAATAAAAACAGGGGAAAAAAGAAAATGCAAAACTCACAAATTAAAGGAGAAAAAAATTAACCCATTCGTACAAAGCCATTTCGAAAATTACAAAGTTGCCTCACAACTGACCAAACATTTAAAATCACTCTACAATCTGCTGGGCTTTTATGCCAAACACACACCATGCAAAACATTTATTTGAACTCTTTAATGATTTTTGCTGTTTTTTATTAAAGAAAAACACACAAAGAAAAAGATAAATTGTAAGTTAGTTGAACGATGATTAATGCTACTTTGGTGATTTTTGATATAATGGTTTACACCATGATAAAAAGTGTGAAAAACTTGTTATCTGAACTCATAAAAAGGAAAATAGCATTTTAATAAAACTGTATGTATAAAGAATACCTTTTTAATTGCATTGCATGCAAACAGATTCATTCCATGTATGCGAAAATCAATGTGAAAATTATATCCTAGAAACACAGCAAAATATGTTAATGAAGAACGTCAGTTTGAATGCCATTCAACTTATTTGCATATTAAAATTATCTTAAGATTCGAGTTTTTTTTTTTAATTAAAAAAAAAACTTTGATTAACACTAAACTAGCCAGATTATGTAGAATTTATAAATGATTAATTCATTAAAAACTACAGAACTACAAAAAGTATCTATAGTAAACTCAATGTAAGTCATATTAATAACTATAAAATACATTTTATGCAAACAAGAATTAAGATAATACGTGCAAAAATTAAGTTGTCCTATATATAAAAAAAAATATATCACTGCATGCAAGAACATATTTTCTAAATTTCAACATTCTAAATATGAAAGAAAATTGTAATTATAAAATATTATAATTTTCTTCTGTAGAGAGACTGCCTTAAATTTATAAAAAATGCATGTAAATGTCTTCCAAAAAGGCCAACTATTATAATAATATTTAATCTTAAATGATAAAGATTAAACTAGGAAAATTTAATTATAACAAGATACTTAAATGGTCCTATTACACCAGTTAAAAGCTACAGTAATTATAATTTTGTATTAAATGTTCAGCTCGTAAATATATAAAAATAATGCCCATAATGAAATGAAGAGAAAAGTATATGTACTAATGTATACTATACATATATGAAGGCACATTATACAAGAATAAAAATACTTGAAATCATACATACATATTATCTACACCATCAAATTAATATTTGTAACAGGAATAACATTATATACAGATTTTACTTTAAAAATGCAAAAATTCTTTTAGAATAAATGACCAGTTTCAGATATAATATATAGAACTTCAGCTATCACACATGTAACTTTGAGATTTTTTTAAATACTCAATTTAAATATATATTTTCTTCTAACAATATTATATTGCATTTTTTCTTTTCATTCAAAGAAACAAACTTTTTGAAATTTATAAATTGTTCCCAAATAAGGTATATATTTTATATCAGTATTATATAAATAATTCAAATTTGTTATAATTTTCTTTTATCGTTAAAAGCAGATTCAACATTGAATAACCTTCATTTTTAAAATTATCTTTTTCTAAGAATACAATTCTAAATATAAAAAATATGTGATTTATTATTGTTTTAAAATACTTTAATACTTTTAACAGCTCCAATTTGTTTTTGAACAACAACATATTTAAATTTAAAATTGCCAATTCATGCACTGTCGTTCTACAAAAGAGAGAGAGCAATCAAAGTATTCAATCACATACAATTTTTAAATTGGCAAGAAACACAAGAAAAATAGACAAGTGCAATTTTCTACAGTGCACATATTGCCATATTGCAGTATTTGAAACTTTATATATACATACAGAGAAATGTAACCATCAACAGATGCTCGCACAATTGCACTAAAAGCATAAAAGTTTTACTCTAAAAGTAGTGAAGAGTAGTGCAACAAGAAAAAATGCTGTTATTGGAAAAATACCATTTTTATACACTGTATTTGATTTACCTATATTTAAAATAGAAAAATCAATCCTACTTACAAAGATTTTTTTCTTTTCTGAGAAAAATGCATTTTATGGTTTATGAAAGAATGAATACAATTTCATTACTGCTGAAAAAAAGTCAGAAAATTTTAAACAAAGAGTGTATAAAAATCTAAATAAGACATCAATTAGATTGTGTTATATTTTTTAAATGAATGGTTTTAAAATTGAAATGAAATATAAAGGCAGCTTCAAAAATATGAGTATGCAGAATGTGAAAAATAGTAGTTAAATAACAATGTTTTACAAAATGGTTTGGCTAAAAGTTTTTCGTATCTTTCTAAAACTTAAATTTGGCACAATATCATTATATTAAAATATTTTCATTTTTCCAATCTTTAAGCAAGAATACAAAATAAATAATTTCAGAAGCAGAGTAAAAGAGGCTTAAATTTCATAAGAGCATATAAAATAGAGCACACAAATAATCTAAAGTGTTATTTTATTTTTAGTTCAGTCGATTTTTTCTTCTAACCAAACTGTATAACATATAATGAGATATTACATCTTGAATGTTTCTTTTAAATACAGAAAAAAAGAGCCAAAACCTAATTTATTTTTTTTTATAATACAGTAAAACAAAATTTTGTCCCAACATTCACAAAGATATTGCATTGATAAAAATCACATTATCAAAAACAAGCATTAATTTAAATAATTCTTAGAGAAACATAACAAAATGAAACAGATACATTGAAAAATATCATCCTTGAAGGGAAAGTTTTGAATAATTAATTATATATGTGTACACATATAAACAGATTCAATAAAATTCCCTAAAGAAAAAAAAAAAAAAAAAAGACACTGGAGTGAAAATTTCACTTGTCAGATTACTCTCTAATATAACAAACATAAGACATAAATTTTTTAAACACTATGTAGATTATTAAAAATTGCAGTAAATTCTACTGACAACAAGTTTATACAAAAAATGCGAACTTTCAATATAAAAAGATATTAATTTAAAGGAATTTATTCACAAATACAAAGTTTATAAAAAAAGTGCATTTAATAAAAAACTCAGAAAAAAGACACTGAAATTAAAATTTCACATGCTGTAATTCTCTAATTTGTCAAATATATGACACAAAGGAAAATTGAAATCTTATATACAAATAAAAAGGTACGGTATTGACAGCAGATTTATGCAATATCAGTGTACTAACTTAATATGCAACAAATGATTAAAATTCAATAACTTTATCCATCATTGTTATTCTAAAATAAGTATACAATTTTATTTTATAATTTAAAATGTTAAATTTGCATATCTGTTTTTAAATGTGAATAAAATTTATTAAAAATAGCTTTTTATAAAACATGTAGAAAGAAAGATTTTCATGTTAAAATTTTTGCAAAGCATCTTCAGATACACAACTAATAATAATAATAAAAACCTATAAAACTAACATTAACTGTGCATGATGTCTCATAAGTAATAAAGACAACAAATTTAAAACTTAAATTTATTAACAAGGTAAAATATATTTTATTAATTTTTAAAAAGAATTATTCAACTAAAACTTAGAGTTCAACCGTCAATGTTGCAGAGTATTTTGCAAGTGTTTTTTAATGCAAAAATTACACTGCATATATTTAAAATCAGAACTACATGAAAAACAATAAACAAGTCTTTGCTAAAAGAAATGAACTATCGAATTGAAAAAGGGGTCATCTTATCTGATATTATAATTTACGAATCATTCACTAAGTGAGTATTCGATTGATTATTATAACATTGTTAGCATAATTGGTGTTTAGTAGCTCTGAACAATAATTCTGAAACATTTTTACAAAGCTTAGCAAAATTCCAAAACACTAGTTAGAAAACTTGTATATTTAAAAAAGAAAAAAAAGAAAAGGAAAAAAGTTTAAAAACTAATATGTTTGTGCTATATATCTTTCTTCTATTATAGGAATTTTTATGTGTTTTAATTAAAATACTTAATTTATATATGAAACAATGCAAAAATCAAGAACACAAAATTTAAGAATATCTTCATACTACATTTACATCCTTATTTGAACAACCAATGAAGTAACAACTTGGTCATTTTTCTGAAGCAATATCTATAAAGCCAATTCTTTTAATTATCTTCAATTTTATCAAAGTTTAAATAAGCATATTAGCACAGAATTAGGCTGGGAGTCACAGTTGTACATTTGTCACAAATCTTTTGTCATTCATTTCAACAAAATCAAGCTGATGCAAAAACATGAACAGTTTCTTATTTGTGCTGTTATATACGAGAGCAGTGGGTAACCTCCTCTATACCACTTCTCAAAAATTCAGGAAAAAGTCTGTAGCAGCATACTACGTACGCACCAGTTTCATTAATAAATTAATAAATTAATTTTATTTTCAGGTCAATGCCCATTGCATGATGCTACAATCACGTCCACCGAGAGAGATTAGTCGTGTATCATCTGGAATGAAATCCACATTGGTCACATGACTGCTATGTCCACCATAGCTGTGATGTGGTGACTAAGAAAATAAAGAAAACTTTTTTCAGGCAAACATGATTAATATTATAAGCAAATTTTATTTATAACACAGATCAACAATATGAAAAAAAATTAAATGTAAAATGAGGGAAACAATTTTTAACCACATACTTTCTGTTACATGAGAACGCTTATCAAATTTATCAAATCCAAGATATATATTTTTAAAAAATTTATGAAATTTAGTCAAAATATTGTATTTAAGAGTATCGATGCTAAGATAATAATAAAGAAATTCTCAAATATCAGATTCCACACTGAAATCTAATTCCTCTTCCGAATTCAATTGATGATCCGTAGCTTTTTCTTCCTCGACTGTTTATTAAACTTATTATTCAGATTTTATTGAGTGTGTTTTATAAAGAGTTAACACATTATTAATAAGTTAAAATTATTATTTTTAAATATATAAACCTTTCCTATTCTAAATTCCTAAATATCACTATAAAAATAAATAATCAGACTTTAATTTAACAACACTAAAACAACATTTAGATACATTAAAATAGATGCTTCATGCTATTCACATAACACCTCATGAGTACAAACATCAATATCACAAACAATTCCAAAAGAATCAGTCCATCCAGACTGATTATTTTTGCAGTTGTTTATGATATTGATGTTTTTATTGACGAGGTGTTAGGTTTACAGCATGAAACATCAATTTTAATTTTAATGTATCTTATGTTGTTTTAGTGTTTTTAAATTAAAGTCTGATTATTTTATTTATTTTTATAGTAAAAAATATTTTATTTTCAAAAATTATATGTATACAGTGTGATTCAAAATGAATGGGACAAAAAGGCAAGCAATGTCAAATTGTTGCAATGGATTTAATTAGAAAATAAAAATATATCGTGACAGTACAACTATAGAAGTTTTATCTGGCAACAGCGAAAAGTCTGAATATATATATTTTCTATAGTGATTTAATGATTTTTGGTCAATTGAATTTGTTTCAATGGTATAATTGTACAGAAAGTTTATATATCTAATAATTTATAAAGCTAATTGGCTTTTGAAATTTCCTTTTATTCATATTAATGAAAATGATAAAATGAACATAAATTTATAATTAAAAATGATGATGTAATAGATGAACACAAAACTAACCATAGTTAATAATGTTAAATCGACTAGAAGACATAAACAAAGGCCAGACATTCTCATATAGATTTTCTAAATTTTAAATATAACTACAAATTATTATTTTTTTTGCATTTCATAAGTATTCTGTGAAAAATAAAATATTTTTCAAAATGTTAGTTGTTAAGCGATTGATATCTGTCACCACATATTTAATGATTTGATTTTATTTTTATTAGATTTTGTTATGATTATTATATTATACATAGTAAAAAAATTAAATATTCAAAAATTCACATGACTTTGAATAAATAATTATTTTGCAATATCACAAACAGACATGAAATTTTTAATCTATAATATTTTTTTGGAAGATCAGAAACACAAATGGACAAGTGTTACATACAATTGAGGTAACAAATGCTTTTATATACATTGATATATTATTCACTTAATAAAACGAAAAAATATAACGGAATAAATAATAATGGTAGGAGGGAGGAGGAAAAAATGAACCATAGTACTGCTTTTTGCCCCTCCTTGTTAATTTTTATGAATCATAATATATATATATATATATATACAGTCGAACCTCGTTATCCCGACACTCTAATGACCAGAAAGAAATCGTCATAAGCGGAGTGTCGCGGTAACAGGAGTTGGAGAAAAATAGGTTTATAAAAAGCTGTATTTTTAATTAATTTCAGACAATTTTAAATTCATAACTCTTCTCGCAGTTTTCAGCAATAAAACATCATTATTAAACGAAATAAATACAAAAATAAAATTGAAAATAATAGAAATCAGATTTATAATGATTTGTTTTTTTTATTGTTACATGAAATATTGATGAATTAAGGTTTGCTTATCCCTAGATGTGCCTCATACAATTTTTTTTTCAATATTATACAATGAATACTCAATATTCGTTGTTTCAGAAATGGATGTTAGATAATTTCTGATCGTTTTAGTGCAATGCAATGCTACGGTTTTAATCGGATGGAAAACGTGAAGTAACTACAAGAAAGCGCCCACTGACCAGAACAAAAAGACCGCGAGTAGACTGATACTTCTATCCGGAGCTTAAATGGGTCATCCATAGTGTGTGGGGTTTAATTATTCAGATAAAGGATTGAACTAAATTTCTCATTTATCTCAATTGGTATTTTAGATACTTTTGTGAAAATTTGGCTAAGACATTTCTTACCGCTTAATTTCCGTGCTTATAAGATGGATTATGAAAAACGAACAATTTTCCTAAACCGTCGGGATATCTGAAGTTGAAAATTATTCAACGACGTAAAATCCAGAGTTTATTTACATTAAAATTATATACAGAAAATAGGGACTAAAACTGACGTGATAAGCGGAGTGACATGAAAACCAGGTGTCGGGATAACGAGGTCCGACTGTACATATATATATATATATATATAAACATTTGTTAACAAAAGGGGATTATTCAAAGAATTTTAACAATTAATTTAAAAGAAGCTGAATATAATACTTTATTTACAAATAATTCATTGTACCTTAGGTTGACAAGCTGGATAGCTGTAAATGTTAACTTTACCAAAATCATCTCCAGTGGCCAATAATTTTTGATTATGAGAACGGGAACATGTATTAACATCTGAACCATCAGCATTTTCAGGCCAAATGCCTATTAAAAGAAAATTATTTGTAGTTATTACTTTTATCATATTTATTATCACAGCAGTTTAGTAACCTTTGAAATGTATTTGCCAAAACTGAATATTAGGCTTTAAATTAAAACACAATAATGTACACTGCAGGTTCACATTTACAATACAATTAAATTTGAGTGGAATGAGTTAAAGATAAATTTCTATATATTAACACAAACGGCTTATACTTGAGGCAACCTTATCCTGGAGACAGAGGGAAGGGTTTGAGAGCCTTTTTGGCGTTAGTAAGATTGCCACATCGGGGATATAATGCTGATTTTGGCATTTAGAAAACAACTTTTCTGATTTAACTTAAACATATATAGTACAGAAAACTTTTTCACCTTATTTTAAAACTTTAAATATACAGTGCTGGAAAAAAGTTTAAGACCACATGCTAATTTTGCTATTTAGAATAAAATTTCAAAAACAGTTATATATCTTGAATTTAGACAGAAATATCTGATATAATATGTGAATTTAATTCAATTGTAAAAGTTAAAATATTTTTTTCTACAAATGTTAAAATCTTATAATACTAACAAATGGAAATATGTTTAGGACCAGTATCTTCTCTTAAATCTAGCATAATGAAATGATGTCATAACAGTAGTATTTTATGTGGGACTTATCTTTGATGATGTTTATAGCTTAGTAGTCACTAGATTTGAAGTTTTGAGATATGGAACTGTTGATTTGAGCGTGGTTCATGAGAAATCCTTGAGTGAAGAATAAAATGGTAAAATAGGGGCTTTTTCGGACTATGAGCAGACTGCAAGGAAAATTGCTGGAAAAATATATAAATTTAAAACTGTTGTGCACAATTTTAGTTATGATTTAAAGAATTACGTTAAAAAAAAAAGAAGCAGATGGCAATCAAAACTCTTAGCCCAGTGTAGCGGGACTTTATTAGAATGGCGGTTAAAGATTGTGCTTATTCTTCTGTGATAAAATCTACTCTAGAACTCTCTGTAACGTCCAGAACTGTTAGAAATGTACTAAAAGGTGCTGAATGCTTGAATTATGCTAAATTAAAAACCAAATGAAAACTACAATGCACACATTGATGCAAGACTAAAATTGCATCTTCCTTTGTCTTAAAATTCAACCGATGGTGCAAATTAGTTTTTACTAATGAAAAAATATTCACCGTTGATTGTACACATGATTTTAGATGTTACTGGCATGATTTACTAAGTGAGCCATATCCAGGCCCGTAACTACCGCCGGGGCACTGCCCCAGGGCCCCAAACTGATGGTTAAAAAATTATTGTATTTTAATATCTAATCTAACTTCCTATAAAATATCCAGCACCTAGCTACAATTTAATAATTAAAAAAATCCATGAAAGTGCTAGTGTAAATGTTTTTGTGTGTCCGTTCATATACTCCATACCCTTTGCATGCAAAAGCAACTCTAGAGCAAACAGCAGAATGTTGAGTCCAATGCGTCATGTCGCACCAGGTGCCTTCCGAGTGATGCGTCAAGTGCAGGCTGGGACGTGCAGTTAGCTAGTGCTATTCATGATGATTCATTCGTTTGCTAACTGCTCATCGATATCGGACAGTCAGTGCAGTTGAGAGTCGCATAGTAGTCATAGTACGCGTGCAGTTTATTACTTAGTATTACTTTGCTTGCGTTGAGGTAATAGTTTATATTATGGTGAAATGAATTCGGCACCAACCAAGTGGAAATAAAAAAGACTCTAAAAAGAATCAACTTGGAGGCTGCAAAAAGTTCGAAGAAGTTATAAACATGGCTGGACAGTGGAAACCACTCGACAGGGAATGGTGATAAGAAAGGTATGTATGGTTTGCTTTATTGAGTGTGATGTGTAATTCATGTAAAAGTAGTACAGTAAAACTTGAATAATTTGAACGTGTATAATTCGAAATCAAAGATAATTCACATGTTTCTGTCGGTCCCTTGACATTCCTATAAAACACAATCAATGGTGGAGTAAGCACTCAAGAGGCCCTGGGTGCAATTAAATTTTGAGGCCCCTCCAAATATTTTCAGTACCACTATTGTGTGCATTGTTAGGGTTCCGTACTTAAAAAGTAAAAACAGAACCATTATAAGATCACTCCTGTGTCTGTCTGTCTGTCTGTTACAGCCATTTTACTCGTAAACTATGGAACGTGGAAAGTTCAAATTGGGGGAAATAATAAAGACTATTGACCTACATATGTACTGATTATTAAACATTCACAAAAATATTTAGGAAAAATGTAGAGGGGCTAATTATGTTACTTATTTTGTCATTTTTTAAAAATTTAGATACCTAACCGGAAAAGAATATTTTCTTTTTTAATCAACGAGCATCAGCTTGAGATATTGTTTATTTGAGGTTTGTAGTCTTCCATTGTGTACGAGTATGAAAATAACGTTAGTGAAATTCTATTTATTTTCCATCATGAATGCGGCTCTGTTCTGCAGATTTACAAAGTTGTAAGTAGTAGTGTCATTTGTAAGTAGATATAATTGCCATGTATTGTTACTTTTTATAGTAAGCAATAGAGCAGCGTTTCCCCTTTTTCTATAAAAGCATCGAATCTTTCCGATCACGGTGTCAAATGTTTAATTTAGTCTGATTTTCAGGGACTCATCACAAAAGATTATTCTACAGAAGGTATCGATTATAGTTTACGATATGCAGCTTTTATAGGAAATTGAAAAACGTTGTTTGATTCTTTAGCATATCAGTATTAATTTCTGTAAATGTCATTCACTTTTTCATAAAAACGTATAGCTGCAAACTATCCCTTTTTTGTTTTAACACTATTTTCGGATCATAATCCTTATTTTATTTACTCGGAGAATCCTGCGATTAATTGACATTTAAATTAGGCAAATATTTCTATTTGGAAGGAGTGATAACTAAAAAGTGGAATAATTGATAGCTAAGTATATGCAGAAAAATTTTATTTTGCTAAAGAAAAAAAAATGCTTTAAATTTTGCAAATAATGTATCAAATATAAATATGCAGATTAGAGTGACGGTCGAGAGGGGGAAAGGGGACACTACGGTTATTAGTACTAGGGAAAAATATTATGGCTCCGGTACTCTTTTTGTTAGAAATTAAGCTCTGGTTATGTTAAATCATGTACTTGGTGAATATTTTTAGTTATAACTTGCAAAGTATTAAGAAAAATGAATTTTTGTCTAGATATAAGAACTTTAAAATTAAATTTCTTACAAAAATGTATCTTTACGTTTCTTGAAATTCTTAGTTTTCGAGAAATTTAGTATTCACATAAAATATACATGCACCATATACTATAGCCGAAACCATACCTATATACGTATAGCTCTAAAATATAAGAGAAAAAAAATATTGTTTTCTCTTTGTCGCTGCCTATATTTTGAACCTAAAATTTTACGGATTTTCTGTCACACATTTTGTTTTTAGGGCCGGAGGAAACAACGAACCAAACTTTGGAAAGCACTTCGGAATGAAATGAAATTGAAGTGTATTCTCCTGGTATAGAAATTTCACAGAACTTAAGTGCAGATAATGATACGACGAAATTGAAACAAGACTACCTTTACAATGATAACAAATCGAACCAACAAAATTCTTTAGGCGAAGAAGTTGTGCTACACCCAACCAATGATACACCAAGTTGTTTGGAAGATTAAGATTCTGCCTACTAGGATACCTTTAATAGAAAATCAAGATAAGAAATGCAGGTTGGTAGCAGCTGGTCCAATACAGCCTGACAGACCATTTTCCAAGGATATCAATCAACAAGGCCGATCTTTTTTAAATAACTATTATAGTACCAACACAAAGTCAGGGTTGAAGCTTAAAAGAAGTTGGTTATGTTACTCAAAAAAAAAAAAATAGATTGTGTCTACTGCCTGCCATGTTGGTTGTTCTCTCAGTTAAAATCGGAAGCACTTGAATATAGCAACCATATATTACTGTTTTCAACAACTGGAGTTCGAGACTAGAAGCATATTTCAGAACGTATTTCAGTTCATGAAGCATCCAAAAACCACACACACTCTTGTGTAGTTTATGAGCAGTGCCGGAAACATGGTACTTTAGAAAAGTTCGAAAAAATTTGGAGAATGAAAGAAGCTTCTGACGAAAAGTTCTTAGAAGAATCCTAAATGTGACCTTAACACTTGCATCATGTAATCTTGCATTTTGTGGATCTAGTGTAAAGTTAGAATGTATCAACAAAGGAAACTTTCGCACGATAGTTCAGCTATTGTCAAAATATGACTCAGTACTGCAAGAATTGATTCAGCGTCCGCATTGAGAATGAACTTAAACCTATTAGCCTTAGAAATCAAAAATGAAATTATTGTTGAGCTTCAAAACTGTTTGTTTTTTTCATTGATTTTAGATTTGACGCAGGACATTGCTAAAGCTGATCAGTTAAGTAAGTTTACAGGTATGTCAAAATAGTTGATGATGAAGAAGGGACACCTGTTGATATAAAAATATGTGAAACTTTTGTATCTTTTAGAGAGGTAAAAATCAGGAGCCCAAGGTCGTGCAGAAGAAATACTTACTTCATTGGAAGAGAAAAACTTGGATTTGACCAAATGTCGGGGACAAGGCTACGATGGGTCTGCAGTCATGAGTGGGGCATACAGTGTAGTGCAGCAGCGTATTAAAGAAAAAGCCCCACTCGCAAATTTTGCAAACTGCGCTGCACATAACCTTAATTTAGTATTAAAGGATGCTGTGGAAGGAAACTGAGAGGTCTGCCAGTCTTTTTAAACCATTCAAAGTGTGTATTGCTTTTTTTATCATAGTATTTTGCGCTGACAAGACTTTGAAGTCAGTGTACGACATCGAGGCTCAGTCTGATTTACTGAATTTGAAAGTAATACTGAAAACTTTTAATCCAACTCGCTGAGCTGGTAGGCATAAGGCAGTGTATGCACTGAAACACAGGTTTTGTAACGTGTTGAAAGGTCTTACCGACATAACTTTGACTTCCAGGAAAAGCAAGGAAAGAAATGAAGCACAGCAGCTAAAGAACAAACTTGAAAGTTTTTATTTTGTATTGTTTTTGGTTGTGCAGTGTGAAGTTTTAGAGTCTCTCAACCTCGTATCAAAATCCTTACAATCTGAAACCATGGACTTGTTATATGCATATGAGTTATTGGGTAATTTATTGTTAAGGAAATACGTGGAAAGTTTGAAAACTTGTTTCTGAAGCATCAGATGTTTGTAGTCAATGGGGAATAAGCAAAGAATTTCGCCAGAACAGACTAAGGAAAGTGAAAAAAACATTTTGATGAGTTGAAAGAAGACAAGAAATTAATAGATCCAAAATCTTGTTTCTGAGATAAAAATACATTTTTGTCAAATTGGAATAAATCCCCATGCATATAAAAAGAAAAAATATTGAGGGGCCTCACTATGAAGTTTTGCCCCGGGGCCTCCAAGTATATAGTTACGGCCCTGGCCATATCGGCTTTCAAAACATGGAAAAGGTGGTGGCTCAGTCACAATTTGGTCAGGCTTTAATGCAAAAGAAAAAGCAAAGTCGGTTTTCACCAAGAAAAATATAAGCTCCTTTGTCTATCAAGATACTCTTGGTAATAATTTTGTTCCACTTAAAGGTGAACTTATGGATCATAATTTTGCCATTGCTTTAAGATAATGCTTCTATTTGCAAGTCTGTGTCAACTTCAGATTAGTTATCTGCAAATAACATCAAAACTTTAGACATTCTATCTAAATTTCCAGACATAAATCCTATAGCAAACATGTGGGGATTTCTGTTTCATCAAGTTTATGCCAACAGAAAGCCGTTTGATTTGATTGTTGAACCAAAAGCATCCATTTTGGAAATATGGAAACAAATACCCATTTACACACATAAAAACCTGAGGAAAACTTTTCCCAAAGTGTCTTTTGGAAGTCACCAGTGTTAAGGAGAAACAAAGTACTAAAAATTAATGTACAATTCATTTACTTGTGTAATCTAGATTTTAAATATACTGGTCCTACACTTTTTCCCACCAAATTGTATTATCTAGAAATTAAGTTTTGCTTATTTTTTTTAAATATATTATTGTAATTTAAAACAAATAATAAAACTTGTATAACTTTATGGGTATAATTTTGCAACGATATTGTTTTTTCTTTAAAGTAAGAGATTTATTGTTTTTGTTGGTGGTCCTAATCCTAAACTTTTTTCCAGCACAGTATTACTTAATCCAATGGCACAGTGAAGGGGGTGAAGGAGAAGATTTAGTTAAAATCTCTCCCATTACATTTAAAAACTGAAAAGATGGAAACAAAATCCATTGTATTAAAATGAAAAATGTATAAAATCAAAAATATCCAAACATATTTTAGCATACAACTGTTTTCAGGCTTCAAAGCAAGAACCTCTTCTTTATTGAAAAATGAATAAAATAGAGAATGAAAAACAGTTACAGCAAAATATGCAAGTTAAATATTTGGCTATTTCTTTCTTTTGTTGTGAGTGAAAATTGAAGGAGAGGTTCCTCTCATGAAGTCTTAGACTCTCTCAGCGCTAAATTTATTTTGGCTGCTCATGATTTTCTATTGTCTGTTTTTGCACATCACAGATTTATTAAGAACTAATTTATAAACATGTAAAACAACAAAATTGTACATTTTTATGAATAATAATGATTCGAAATTCCTCACAGGGGAAGATCCTGTCTGCACCTCTTGATCGGTTATATACAGCTTAACATGAATGCATACTATTTCAACTGGAACATTCAACATTTTTGAGAAGGGGTGGGGTGAATATTTAATTATTTTGAAGAAGGTTTTTTAAAAGTTGTAATTTAACAGTGCCTATAACTTTTTTTTAAATGCCTTTATTTTATATTGAAAATGTATTTTTAAAATTGTGTCAAATACCTCTTGGCATAAAATAGCAGCATTTTATAGAATTATATAATTGAACTGTTTTTTTCAATTTTTGGTAAAGGAAGATTTTTCAGAAAATGTTGTCAAAGCTGGTGTTTTGAACTTAATTACTAGATGTTACAGCATGGGAAAAGGAAAAAAGATGCCATCCTGAGAAAACAATCCGTTATAACTCAAGATGTAGTTCAGTTATTGGAGAATTAAAAAAAACTTCAATTACCAATCACTTCATTAATCATGACTGCAAGTATCATGATTGTACATTTAAAAATGAATACATAACTGTCTCAGAAAGTTTCATGTTGTTTAGCGGAGAAAAATATCCTTTAATTCATTTTATTTTATGAAAAAAAATCCTTACTTTAAATATTTTAACCATATGTTTGGTATATATATCTGAAGTAAAATTTTTCAAAAAAGTCAAATCCATCGAAATCTTTACTCTATATTTAATAGTTAAAAAAAATTAAATGTTTGATTGGATGTCAAAAATCTTTGAACTCCAGAAATTGCAGGAGGAATTATCTATAGTAGATCATCCCACAGAATTCTAGGGGATCCTAAAGGTAACCTACTCATTTGTTTCTACCATCAAAACTTTGCCAAAAACTTTTTGTGCAAAGAAATACACATTTCTTGAATATTACTAGGTATTTATCATAGAAATAATATGCATTAAGCTAAATCAATTTTGATTATTCAGTCAATCATTATTCATTAAAAAATTTAGAAAAAACTATGATTCAAAATGCCACTTCTTTCCAATAAAATACAGCACCATTTCTTCTTGCAGACATATACTCTCCTCGCAAGTATAACATCCATCGACAAATTAGGTCTGCCTCAAGATTAGTTATGTTTTAACTATGTAAGAAAGCTGGTTGGACTTATAAATAAGGTAAATCTACGTATTCAATTTCAAATCTGTGAATAACATTAAGTATTATATAGAAGTAGAATTACTTTTAAGATTTAAATAGAAAAATACTGGACAAATATATTCTCAGAAAGAAACAAACAAAAAATAAATACATAAATAAAACAGAAAAAAATAGAAATCAATATGTTTACTAAGTTATAATAATTAGGGGGTAGGGTTTAATGAATAAGTTTTTGTTGTGCATTAAAAAATTTTAGAAGCTAATTATTATAGAGAAATCAATGTATGCTCAGAAAGAAACAAATAAAAATAAATACATAAATAAATAAATGAAACAGAAAAAAATAGTAATCTATAATAAATTATCAAATTTATAGTAAAAAATTTCCTGGTGAAATTTAATGGCTATTTAAATTATAGATAAAACATACACAAAAGACATATTATTCACCAAATACATAAAAATTAAGTGTTAAAGACTTATAAATTTTCTAAAAACATTAGGATACTTTTATTAAAAAAAAAAAAAAAAGGAATATGAAAGTGAAAAAAATCTTGCTTAACTTATGACAAGTAAAAAATATTAAAATATGAAATATTTTTAAATGTTTACTATATCTTCATGTAGTGTTCAATTTTAATATATGGCAACTTGTACTCCATCAAAACAAAACACACACACACAGAAAAAAAATCATGCATATATGCTTGAAAATGTAATTAAATAAAAAAAGGAGATTCACATTTCATTGTTTTTATACATGTTTCATTGAAAGTTCATATTAACAGGCATTAAATAAATAGCACATTAAAAGATTAACATAAACGAAAAAAAAAATACCTAGCACATAAAATCCTAAAGTACATGTTTGGGTAACCCACTTAAGGTCTCTGGCAATGGACATATTACTGACTTGTCGACACACTCCAGCATTCCCTAAAAGAAAATAATTTAATCAAACATAAATAATTAACTCACCTAGAAGGATCTAATATAAACAGATGTCTTATCATATGACTTGAAGCTGTTCCTACCCGCCTGCGCCTGCTACATTTGACTGTAATTCATTTATGAAAAAAAACAAAAAGAAACCCACTGCAGGATGTGCAGGATAAAATATCTTGGAGAGTACACTCCCTGTATATAATATCATGCACCATATTTGACATGGTTGAAGCAAGCTGGAAGTGGGAGGAGGCTCATCTGGCAGCTTCAATCCTTTCTACAGAGGAATATTTATACATTGTCTCCTTATATTAAATCCTCCTAGTAAATAGCAATAATTAAAAAAAAAATTGGAAGACAGAAGAATATGAAGAATGAATGCTATACTTACAATATAAAATTTCATAATCGCCTGAATTAGTTTGTAAATATGTGCTATCATCAGACCAATCAAGATGAGTAATAAAACTGGAATGACCCTACAAAGAAAAAACTTATATAGAATAAAGTAACAAAGCACATACCTTGATATGAAACAAAATTGTTACATATTATAAACAAACTAATCTTATAAGAAGTTTGTCCAATTAGATAATTTATTCTGCCACTATGTTGGATCCTATTATTTCAATAATACATTACTGATCACAACGCATTAATCTTTGTAATTTGAGACACATATCTGGATAAGGATACATAATTTTCACATTTAAAAAATGAAAATTACAGATTGGTTTCAAAAAGCACAAGAAATACAAATTATTGTGTGTTTTTAATCTTCTGTAACCACACACTGCAGTAACATAATAAAAACATATCTGAAAGCTAACATATTGTGGCCTCAACAATGTATTCCACGAGCCTTTGTTCTCTGTCCTCCATTCTAATGCTATTAATACTATGAAAGCTTTTAATAGCTAGCTGTAAGTGGTGATAGCATTTTGTTGATTTAAGTCATATTATGGCATTAAGGCAATAGAACATATCTGATTTTTTAGCCATAAAGAAAAGTGAGAAGAAGTGTTCTCATTTTAATCGACTCAGATCTACTTACGAAAAAAATATTATAAGACAGTGCATTTTAAGACTACAACATATTTCTACTAAAGATTACAATATATTTCTACTAAAGACTATAATATATTTCTACTAAAGGTTACAATAAGAAGAAACGAAAACTCAAATCTACTTTTTTTTTTCCCATTCATATTAATCCTATGGAACCAAAGTAAAGATTTTGTAAAGATTTCTGGTTAAAAAAAAAAAAAAAAAAAAAAAGTTTTTGAATTGTTTTTGAACGTTTTTTATGTAATTTCTTAAACTTGTCACTCTTATTGTCATTTACAATTTTTATTATAAATATATGGATAACCACTTTGCACAGCTTAGCTTTACAGCTTTAGTACAAGCCAGGAGAAGCCACACTAAACATAAATATAAATATTTTACATGGTGTAAAATATTCGGGGTATAGTGGGAAAAAAAATAACTGTTCTACTGAACATGGCTGTCCCACAACAAACTAGAATTTTCATAATGCTGTTTGATATTTTTAAAATAAATACAGCAAAATCTTGTGTTTTTAATTTATGCATTAACATAAAAATATTTTAATTTGATTCATTGGGAAGAAAAACATTCTTAATATAAAATAGATTTTATCATATTTCACTTTAGTCCCTTCTCCTAAGATTGTTAATCACTCTGTAAGAAGTGATTTATTATTATGATGAGTTAATGAGTTAAGCAGGGAAAGTTGACAAGTCCCTAATCCCCCCACCCCCACCCCCTTTTTTTTATACCTCTGACAGTTTGAGGGAAGGGGAGGCATCTTTTTCTTTGGATGACAGAACTTTCTTTGACTAAGCAACACTCATAAAGCAAATCTATTTACTAACCACTAGTAAGTTGTTAAAATATTTGCACCCTGTGATGAACTCAGGGAGTGTCCTGGGGAGGAGACCAATACACACACACACACATACAGTTTGGAGCATCAAAGTGTCTGAGATATTAAGCTTTTTATGGTCAAAAAAGGCAATCAACTTTTCCAGAACTCTATAATTTCATTCCTAGGAGACACAGAAATACCCCCAGAGAAAAATGTCTGAATTCAACACCGTTTGTAGTCAACAAAAAACATTGGCATGTCAGATATTATTTTTTCGAAGACATGTTCAGTTGTGCTATATTGGGATTTATTAAGTTGTATTTCAGTTTCTTCAATCTATATGATAAAAAATCAAATTCAGAGAACCTCAGCCAGTCTAAAATCATGTATTTCATGCAATTTTACTCAATTTTGATTTAGAAGCTGAATCTATACCATGCCAAAAATAATCTATTGCATGCCAAAGGTCCGCTATTCCTGATCTAAATTAATTACAGTCGTCTTAATCCACAATCCAACGTCAGTCAATTCTCATCATTTCAAACCTTTCTGGTCTCCGGTCTCCTTTATATAAAAGATTTTACTGATTTTACTGCACGTCAGCAGCTACAGGATAGAAGATCAATCAGCAATAGTAATGACAAAAATGGAGTGGATCCTTTTCTTCAAAAGTATCCTGTGATTATAATTTATTATGTGATGCTGATTTAAATCTAGTAGTGTCTGATGAAATGCAGTGTTATATTTTACCTAACATATACAGAAAAGGCAGGGAGAACAATTAGCTATAACCTGAAATATTAAGTTTTAACTTAATAGGTAATGTTTTTAAAGTAATAATAATTCTGTAAACAGTTCCACACAATGTGTATATATCAAGGATCATACTCAAGCGGTATAAGAAAAATGCGTATAAAAGTAAAAATAGTTTTTAAAATCTTAGCTTGAATATAAGGCCTTTTAAAGTTCTTTTATAAGCATTAAGTTCACCTTGAAAATCATGTCTAATTTTTTGATTGCAATTAATATTTTTTCTCCAAAAAATTTCCGTTTACAATAAATCCATTTAGCATGGGCACTGAACTTGATTAAGAAAAACTTGTGGCCTTTTTTTTTTTTTTTTTTTCACTTTGTAGTAAATGAAAACAAGTGAATTCATTAAAAACTATAAAATTTTGCTCTGTTTCTTCTTTAAGACAGGGCTACACTAAAGAAAAAAAATGAGACATTATTTAAACTACCTTTTTAGGATTTCTAAATTGATTTCTCAACATATAATCGAAAATTAATTAATTTTAAACTATTAATAGATAAAAGTGTACACATATTTTTTATATTACACTCTTCATTTTTTATTTATAATTTATTTTCTACTCTTTAGCTTTTAAAACGTTTCAGTGTTGCAGTTTCACATCTATTTGTCCTATTTTGGCGAGCATTTATTTGCGCATTATTAAATCCATTGTTGTTTTAACTCTCATACAATTGTACACATTACAAAGAGTATTTGACAATTTATCACCTGTGGCATAGCAACAGAAAAATACCTTAAAATTAATTTAATAATTTATAATTAATTTCTGAAAATATTAAAATGTTGTATTGTGACTGGAAACATACCTATGAACGTTAATTTCTATAATTCTAGCTTATCAATGAATGGATTAAAAATTGATACGAAAATCCATCTTTACATACAAAAATGAAGTCCAGTTAAATAAAAAAATGCAAAAACCCTGTCTTTTCCAGGAAGTTTCTCTCTATTCTAAAAAAAAGTAACTACTGCTGTCACCGCCTCCGGTTTTGAATTTTTTGTGACCAGAGGTCTTTCTTCGTTAATATTAAGAAAAATAATGCATAGAAAAATATGAAAATTGGTGGTATTATACAGAAATGTTTGATAAACACGCTGATGCAGGCAGTTTTCAAATCGAAGAATTATTTTAAGAGATATTTAATGCTAAGGCTGGACAAAATCGTTCCACTAAAAAGTTTTATAGAAGCAAAAACTATTCATGGGAATTTAATCATTTTTAGATCATTTTATATGTTTGAAGTTCCCGGTGTGCAGAGTGTATTTCTTTTTTTAATTTGACTCATGTTTTGACGTTTTATTTCTATTTTAAATTTAAATTTTCAGCATTTCTAGAGATTATTTTTTACATTATTTTAGAAAATGGTATTAATTTAAACTGTTGCCAAATACATAAACAATGCAAACAATAATGTTTGCTTCAAATTAAAAATTTATTTACATGTGACTATTATAAAGAGAAAAAATAATTTGGAATTAGAATTAAATAATTATGTACAAAAAGCAAGAACTTATTAAAAATTACGTCATAAAAACTATACACGTGAATTTTAAAAGAGAAAGGATATTGTAAAATAATAAATTCATTAACATGTGTTAGAAGTCTTAAATAGGAGAAATTAAGTCATATTTACGTCACATTACAGTTATTACATAAAATGAACACAAAATAATATTGCAAAACAGTTTAAATTTAAAAATTGCGCTAGACATTTATTTGATATTTTGAGAGGATCTTTTCAACTATTTTTGTTAGGAAAGCGCAAATAATAGTTCATTTCTAACAAAAGTATTTTCACGTGAATATTTAAAAGAGAAAGAATAGCTTGGTCAAAATTACGTCAGATTAAAAACGATTAATTTAAAATGTCTCATTTAAAAGAACTTTCTTTTCGCTTTGTTAAAAAATACCAGGAGACAAAGACTCTGTTTACTTAATTCCTTTTATATTAGCTTATTTTGAAATGTTTAACTTATTTTACTTAATCAAAGACGAAAACAGCGATTGTATCTTTGGTACAACTTAGTTATCCCGTTGACCAAAAATCTATCATTCGCCAAACTATAAGATTAAATGCTAATAATGGTTGATCGTAAATGTCACATTAACTTGACTTTAAGCCCGTTACACATGTCTACGTCATCAAGTTATTTTTAATTCAACGTTTTATTTGTATTTTTATTAAGGTTGTACTAATTTATTTGTTCTTTCGTTATTTAAAATAAAAATTATGTCAATTTGTATAATTTGGCAAAATTGGTCGACAGGATAATCAAGTAGTACTGCAGTGGATTTGGCGTTAAAATTCCCCAATCAAAGAGAAATTAATCCGTTTATAGGAAGATCACCACAGTTTTTTAAATTATAATTCAATCTTCCAAAATCTTTTTAAAGCCGATCAAATTAGCGTGCATTTAGAGTCTGCGGTGTCTGGACAGGGGTTAACGAGCGTAGCTCGTAGGGGGCAGAGCCCCCTAGTCATAAAAAATTTCCAGACCTTAAGTTTTGAACATTTAGCAATGAAAAATGATATGGTGATACAAAGTTTTAAGGTGTTAAAATGATATTAGCAATATAACATGAAGCCATCATAATATTAAAAGAAATCACACACTGGTAAAATACATCTCCTTACATCCACAAATTACTTATGCAATGTTACTTTGAAAATCTATTTAAAAACCCATTACTAGGACTAATTTCAAATTACAAACAAATTAAAATATTATACCATATGGTTATGTGTTATATGAAACAATATTCTGTATTCAGAAATATGAAATAGATATATATAGTAGTTATGAATTACGCCCAAAATATAGAATATTTTAATTGCATGAATATTTGCATTGCTAACTAGGCATATAGCCAACAGAATGAAAAGTTGAGTGAGGGGTGCTTCAGTTGGAAAAACGTTGTGTGCTATACCAATGACCTGGGTTCAAGTCCTGGCTTGGACACTTTTAACTCTGTTGGCTATATGCCTAGTTAACAATGCAAAAATTCATTAAAATACTTATAAATTTTTTGAATATACCATACACAAAATGTACCATTTATTACTAAATTTTATTTAGTGGGAGATGCCTGCTGCATTGGCATTCTAATGCAGTATCAAAAATATATTATATCTTACATATTTTTTAAAAATAATAATTTTTATTAGCTTTCATGATCAAGATATTTATGAGGGAGCAGATACATGGTTGCGAAAGGTACAGCACAAATTAGTTTAATATATACTGTATCTATAACCAGTGGTGAGATTCAGCCGGTTCGCACCTTGTTAGTTTGTGCTGAGTTTGGTGAACTGGTTGTTAAAATAACAATTCAACTGCGAAAATCGCATTTACATTAATTTACTTTCTTTAAATGTTTATCTGCACAACAGCATTTTCTAAATATAACACGGTGACACATTCTGATTTGTTTAGTTTAATAAAATAATGTTTTATTTGAAAAAAAAAAAAATCCTTACCAGTCCTGTAAGAAGCAAATTTAACTTAAAAAATTTTTGAAATTTTGAAGATTTCAAGAATTTTGGTATCTAAATCGGCAGCCTAGGCTAAAACTAGTTATATAGCATGCTTATTTATCGTTACAATTAACTACTTATATTTGATTGAAAGGTTACTTTGCTTTGGCTGCTTCTTTTGAAAATATACGGGATGTTAAGACGATACAAAGAGTTTTTGCCGAGGAGCCCGGGATATACATGTGACAAACTAAACATGTGAGGTAGATGACAAGGTGCGATTCCATGGGTAGCAGTGATAGCTTTAAAAAAGGGGGAAGGTGTTGAGGTTCTTGAGCTTGAGGTTCTTTCCTTGGGTTCTTGAGCTCAACAAAAAGATTTTTAAAAAAAGAAAAAAGTAAAAAATCAAATAAAAAATATGCATATTAACTGACAAATTTTAGATAAATATATAGCACCCCAAAACAGCCGCAGCACCCTGGATCAGAGACCCGGAGCTGGAGCCCAGAGCCGGAGAGCTCCGGAGCTGTGTTTCCCTGGAGCTGGAACTCTAAATTTTCCCCTGTTCCAAGGCTCCTTTAGATGATATTCTTTTGAATCTTTTTTTTCAGTCTTTTAAATTTCCAGGCTTAAAATATTTAAATTACATCATTATTCAGTATTTTAATTATATCAATTTTTAGGGCTTTTTTTAAAATTAGAGATGGAAAACTTCTCAAAATATGGTATCTCTACTTTCTACTTGAGCTAAGTGACAACACTATTTGAAAACAAATATGGCCGCCTGTTGTTTACATGTGTAGTTGTACAAGTTTGGTTGTTTGAAAAGTATAGAAGAAATTTAAGATTTTTGTGTTTAAAATTCCACCAAACTTTCTATTTTAAAAGTAAAGGCTAAAAGATGTCATATTTTCTGAACAAGCATTTCAAGTTTGATGAGAAAAAAAATACATTTTGTCAGATCTTTAATGAAGGTAAAGGAAGAAAGAATTTGTGAGCAAAAAACTGGAGCTGGAGCATCAAAAATTGTTCGGCTCTGGGTCACTGCCTTAGATGCTTTCAGGATGTTCCCTACTATCACTGATCATAGCTAATAATTCTCATGAGATTAGAAACTTCAGGATCACAAGTACTACTTACTTCTTACTCAATCTTCCTATAGTTAGTGTTTTTAATATGTAACTGATTGCAACTTTAGATCATGGATGTGGTTTAGTTCTTAAGCTTAAATTTCTGCTATTTCTATATTATCCTTATTGTATATTGTTTTGATGAATTTTCTGATAGAAATTCTAATCAGGGTTTCATGATTGCCGCGCATTATTAAACAAATTACGTCCTTTTATAGGGAAACATATTGCAAGGATTTTTTTTCACTACACCAAAAGATCAAAGTTTTTTAATAATGTTCTTATAATAATGGAAAATATTTCATAATCTATGTGTGATGCTTTATTTTCCCTTCATGTTAATACATCAAAAATCATTTGGACAGTGAACTGGTTGTTATATTATTTGAATCCCACCACTGTCTATAACCCCTCTCTGGCTAAAATATTGCCTGTTTGGTTGATATATTACTTTTGTTGGCAAAGCACAAGTATTTTAGTAAAGTTGATGTTATTCAGAAGGACAATTCAGTGCATGCAAGAGGGACAATAATACACGAGATAAAATATTCCCTGAATTTTCCATATATTTTTAGTAGTTATCATTCTGCCTATCATTTCTAAGTTTTCCATGAGTATATGAAGCCTGCTCTATACATTCTACAGATTTTAAAGAAAATAAAGCGCAATCCTGTGGGCACTGGAATGGATCTCTGGGCAACCCTACCCCTTCACCAGGGTTTACGGTGATAGTTTGTCCAGTTTACAAGCCATTTTTGCCCATCGTACTAAGCACCCCAAAGTCCTAAAAATAAAACAGAAATTAATCACCTTAGTCCATAAAACCTCACTTGGTCATGTCTTAGCCCACATTGCCATTGAGGGCATTGAACAGGCTGATGCTATGACCAAGGCAGAAACAGAAAATCCAACAACAGAATTTGAACTCCCTGTCCCTTTCTCCCATGTCAAATGAGTCCTAAAAGAAAGAATACTACCTGCCTGGCAGGCTAGGTGAGATGAGTCTGCCAAGGGACGCCATACCTACAATCTCATACCAAAAGTATCCAGAGAACTTTATTTCCTTTCCCCACCCACCACAGTATTCCTCATTGGCCATGGATCCTTTAAACATTACCTTAAGAAATTCCACTGCACCTCATCAACTCTGTGAATGTGGCGAAGTGGGAATCCCAGATCATACCTACTATCACTGTACCCTGACTGAAGTCTGGCATTTCAGATATCACACCTCTCCCCTTAAATCCTGGCTACAAAGGATACTATCTCGGTCAGCATTGCTGGCCAAGCTAAGGAAATTTAGTAATTATCTAATGGATGTTTCCATCCTAACCTCTCAGTGGTCTGTCTCTCTGTCGTGTAGCGTGATGTCGAGAGTGCTCTGCTGTCTCCTTTACCTTCGACTGCCCTTCTCCATTTCATAATTATTCTACACTTCTCGACTCTTGGTGTCATCCAGCACACGCTACTTACTGAGTTGCTGTTGCATACGCATTCCATCTCACCCGCTGCCTGTCACGAGAGGGCAAGTATCCCAGCAGGCAGGACCTTCTTAACAAACCTGCATATCTCATCCTTCTCTCCTGCTCTCTGTCATGAGAGGCAGAGTGCACCTCTGCGGACAGAGCTTATTCTGTAAATATTTTTCTTTAAGGAAATTTATGGAAATACTGCCCACTGTCACGATTCTGGTGGCTTCAGCTCTGGCTCAAAACAATTTTAAGACCTTAACCCTCTGAGCGCCTTGAGGGCTTTCCTGCATTTTCATAAAAATGCTTATAAAAAACAGCTTTAATGTAATTTTTTTTTCCCTGTTTGTTTCTAAAATACACTTCATGCCCCTTTATTTGATATTACATTTAAAAATACAATTCTGTTTAAAACATTTTTTCTACAACAGATTTAAGTTGTTTTTTGGGAAACAGAAAAATATGTCCAAACTGCTCAGAGGGTTAATAAAGGGGACCGGGAGGGACACTATGCTCTACAGACTTGGTTTTCTTGTTTGAGCATTCCCTCTTAGGCAATCAAACATTCTGTTCTAAACATTACGAATATTATGCCATCTTGAAAACCATTTTACGTAATGAAAGTGAAGTCTGCATTTTACAACATTGTTTAAAATATTTTGTTAATGAAACTATTTAATCAAGTATATAACCAGTTGGTAGCAGATAAAATGGGACAATGAAATCATAAAAAATGAATAGGTAACTCAAACCAATTATTAAACAGCAGTAAAATAATAAACTCCATTAACACAAAACAGCAATAATTCCTATATTTTGATAAAAATTAAATTAAGAAGGTTAAACATGATAATATACAGCCCAATAAAAGTTTTCTATAAAATGAAAAATACTTTAATTAAAAAAATAAAAGCATTACCATGCAGCGACCAATTCTGTTGTATTTTTTATACTCATCATCAACTTGATAAACATATATATAGTTATCATGAGATCCAATTGCAAGAAAACGACCATCTGAAATTAAGCAATAAATTTAATAAAAGTTATAAAACAAAATTTAAGCAAGCATAAAAAATCAATCATGTTAGAGGTTGCTTTAACAGAACTGAAAAATTTGATCTTATTAGCAAGAGAGTGACAGGAAAACACTGGAAAAAACAGACATTTTTAAGAAATAAACTTAAAGTGGAAGTTACAATATAACACTATTTATTCATTTCTCATTTATATAACTTTTCCGTTTATGCATCTTTTTTTTTGTGATCTCAATTCATTCCTATTCATTCTAATAATAAATAATTTTATGTATCCAAAGCACAATTTTGATTTTGTCATATTTCATTTGGCTTAGAAATGAGTTTGCTGGTAATTTTTTTTTAAGTTGTTTACTTGTCCTTGCTTTTAAGTGACCAGATTTATTTGTAATCCAATTTAAACATTGTTCTCTTCTAAAATTTTCTAAAAACTTAAGGCTTCTGCCATTAAAGAAAAAATACAAATTTTAGAAATTATTAAAAACAAACAGATGAACAGATTTTCAGCAGAAGTCAAATTAACAAAATTATTATTATTATTTTCATTTTCTGATTTTGTAATAGATGCTGAAGTACTTAAAATTATAAATGCACATAATAAGTTTATTATTATTTAAACATTTTTAAAAATAGTGTTTCAGAAATCTTAAAAGTATGTCAACATAGATTAATCTATGCAAGTGATGTGTTAAAATTTTTCAGTTGAAAGCTTACTTAAAAGCCAAGATTTCCATTATATGTCTTTTTCATTTAAATTATTTTGAACAAGTTTTCAAAAATGAATGTAAATAATACAGAACGAAATTGATAAAAAAAAAAAGGGAAGAGGGAAATGTAGATTTTTTTTTATCATTTCGCAATTTGTGCAATACTAAAAGGGTTTATTAATAAAGTAAAAGGATTATTAATTAATAAAAAAGAATAAAATTAATTGTTTAAATATAAGTCCTGAAAATGAAGTATAAGTAATATTTTCAATTACTCATGAAAACTACATTAGCTATAACTAAATGCGAACAATAAGAGACAATAGCTTCTGACATAATATTTAATTTCTAAGGCCATAGAAAATAAATAGAAAAATAAAACAAGCCATAAAATTGTACTAAATGATTAAATTTTGTCACAGACTAAGAAAATAACCAGTTTATTCTCATCAATTGAAAACATTTCAACTATTTAGGTATGAAAATCATTTCTAAATATGAGAATTTCCAGAAATACCTTTCAAAATAGAAGACATACAAATTATAACATTTCATGAGCAAAATATTTAATATTTCATTTAAAGAATGGTAGTGATAAGTACACCAATCTGTTAGACCAATCTAGTACACCAATCTACCAGTCAAATACTAGTGTGAAGACAATTGGTCTTACTTATATTGTACGCATGGTTATAAAATTCTTAATAAAAAAATAAGTAAATTTTAAAGAAACAACATAATAGATGAACAAAGGAACTTTTCAACTTATCCAAACTCACCAGGAGAGAATTTGATACAATCAATGGCTTCATTTCCATCAGCATGCATAGAGTATACCTGGCGTGTTGTAGCATCTAAAACAGACCATCTACCAGAGGTGGTTGCAAGAGCGATAACACTTCCATCAGGTGAGTAACAAGCAGACTGAACTGCTTCCTAGAGTAATATCAAAATACACTAATTTCAAAATGCTAACAAATTTAAAAATTCTAGAAGAAACGCTTCAATTATTTATAACTCACTAGGTACTACATAACAATTTAACAATGAACTACAAATTCTCATTCAAACTGCGAACATAATAAAACTTGACAAAGCATTTTTTGTTGAGGCAAATCCATAATAACAAGTAACCTAAACACTACAATTATAAACTTACAGTTGAAGAAGAAAAAATTGATTTCAATCATAATACTTTCAAAGACAAGTAAAAGAGATAAGTTTGAACTGGATTTTAGTTTTGTACTATATAATATAGCAAAACTTCATTTTTATGCCAGACGAGTTAATGTTTTATATCAATGATGAATTGCACATACCTAATCTAGTATGATCAGATGTATTTTGTTTACTAATGATGTTAAGATTGCACTATTTAATCCTGTAGTTGTTCAAAAACTTGGTCTCACCTTTGATGTTGCATTGGAGTTTACCCCAGGAATAGAATGATGTTGTTATGGTTATTTCGTAATTGAGATTTCTAAATCTGACAAGCAAAACTTTAAAATATAGATGCAAAACATAATACCATGGGAAATGCAGCAAAAAAAGAAGAAAAAAAAAGACTGAAGAAAACTCAATGTGTAATGAAATATTTAATCTTTCTTCTTAATCTCCCATCAACAACACCTCCCCCCCCCCCCCCCAAAAAAAAGTGCTGCCTCATTAAACAACATTTTTTTGCAATTTCTGGTTAGTTAAATTTTAATATTTTCTATCTGAAATTAATTTCAAGCTGTTCGACTAGAGAGGTTGCTTTTGACTCCAGAGCATTTTGCTAAGCGGGCCGGCCGTTGCACTGTACAAATATACCAGCCATTGGTCGGTCTGTTCAAGATACTAAAACTTCAATCTGTAATTGTGATACCCCAATGTTTAACACCTTGTTAGGGAACAAATAAATATGATAACACTTCAATGAAAAAATTAAAGTTTGAATACAGTTCAGCATGAAAGTCCTAAATTCAAAGATCAAATGCGTTTTCCATCATATCAGTGTCTTTTTACTAAGAATGTCAAGTCCTCATGACACATGAGCTTCTAATTTGGAGGTGCCAGGATTGAGTAACAGTAACAATTTGTGTATCATTAAGATCATTAGTAATATCATTAAGTAATCAATCAATTTATCATTAAGTAAATCATTAAAATTTTCTGAATGAGGAAAGTTTGATTAGTTACATTTCGACATAAAAGTTGAAAGATCTTTATTACAAATAAATATTTAAGAATTATGTATTTAAAGATCGCATAAGCTTTATTCATTCTATAATCCTTAATTATCTGTATTAATAAGTTATTAAAAAGGACTGCATAAACTCGAATACCTAGGTAGGCTTTATCCCCCAGCAGTGATGGATATATTCTATGAATGTGGAATAGTAATCCATGCAAATAACTTTTGATTGCGTAGATAACCTGAATTCAGCTGAAAATTATTCACAAAGAACTTATGGAGTTGTGCTTCGAACATTGTTACTTTTTAAAAGGAGTGCAAATTTTTATTTATTTAGATAATAATTCATAAACAACTTAAAACCTTATCCATGCACAATTATTCTTCTAAACTCATGTTGATAAGCCAATATATGAAGTATTATGTTGTTATCTTATATATATTGGGATAATTTTCCATGCATATAAGTCATGTTCAAATAATATAATATTGCTATTGTAAGAGTTTCTGTGCAGTGACTTTAATAATAATTTTAATATTTCTTAAAAAAAAAAAAAACTGTGTTCAACTACCTCTGTTTAACCTCTCAAATAAACCTACACTTACTCTCTCTTTATAAGTATATTTGAAACATTTCTAGCATAGATATGGCAGTATTGTTTAATTATTATGTAAGAAATTTTAAATAAATAATAGATAATGTTCTAATAGAATAATAAGTGGATTAATTTTCGAATATGATAATTCAGGTAAATCATAATTATGCTGACACATTCACACTATTATTTATTACGTACTAATATGTATGTGTATATGTGTATATTTCTTGGAGTCTATCCCAATCGCAGATTGGTATTTTATTTTTATACGAGAGTGGATCCCAAAAAAAAAAAAAAAAAGGTTACAAGCAGCAGCATTTGTTAATTATTTTGGAGGGATTAATTTTTCTCCAGAGTGTAGACAGATGGCACTAGCTGTCTTACAGTGTTTGTGCGGGTAGGTAGTGTAAGTTTGCAGATGTGTCAGAGTGATTAAAATGGCAAGACTGTTGTACATGCACTCTCATATATCTTATCCTCCTGTACACTCGTTCATCCTCTCTACTTTCACAATATAACTTTTCTTTTATATTTCATATACTTTTATTCATAAACCTTTATTTAAATACTTCTATATAAAGCCTTTACTTACTTTTTAGCAATATCTTTATATCTTCTAAATAGTTTATACAGTTCAGCTTTATAAGTTTCTTTTCTTTTCATCTACGGCCACCGGAGATAATGTTGACATATGTATAACATATGGATTCCAATTGCATTGGCTTCGTTTTTCCATCTGCCACAAGATGTCATCGTTTGCTCGGGCGATTACGTTGAACTTATCATTCAATGACATGCCCTCATTCACGAATTAGCTCTTTGCATTTGGGGGTGTGTCTAGCATTGTGTAATAGAAGTTTCTCGACATGTCCGATTAGGATAAATACATCGAGCTTCTCTTGTCAGTTCATTTCCTTCCTTGTTTTTCATTAGCTTGTTGACTACGGTCGGCAAGTTATTGTATCGTAATGTTTCGGGAAGCATTTCTTTTATCAACTCCATTTATTATCAAATATGTCTTCAAGTAGCTTGCTTTGTTAACTTACGTTATGGTTTTAGTACATCTTTATTGATGTCGTTGTCCTTTCTTAGCTGTTAACATGGAAACTTTGGTCTATCTACATTTTTAATATGAGGAGCGTGTTTACCTTTTCCATTGAAGAACCATTTTAAAGACCTGTACGTGTCTGTATTTTAGTTCCTGTGATGGTGTAACCTAACGAGGGAGTAACGGCAGTGGTGAAAGGTGAAAGTGCTAATGTAAGCTCTTCATTTTTCTGCGTGCTTTTAAGGACTAATGGATTTCATCTTGAATTGGAATTTCTGTATCTACGTCAGAATGACAGACGGAATGCCATGTCCTACTGACGTGCTGTTTAATCTTTTTCTGAATGAAAGTATTGGCTGTTCACCATACTACGCTGATATGCATTTCAATTTCTTTAAGTGTCATGATGAAGTTCAGCTGTTAATTACAGTTAAGTGAGAATTATTTAAGTTATGTTTTAAAGTTTATTTTATTTATTGTTTTTACCTTTTTAAGTTGTTAATAAATATTGATGTTTTAAAAGCTAGTTTTCTTTTCTTCTACCACACATTTATTTTGCTTCTTTTATTTAGATATTGATATATTTAAAGCTTTAATCATTTCATGGAAATTGAATGGTTTAATAAATAGTTAAAGTTTATAAACAGGGTTACAGAATCAGCTCTACACTTTTAACTGCCTTTATGCACTCTGCATCTTTCTCAACCCCATTAACATTACATTTGTATTGTTATAAAAAACGTTTAGAAAAGTGGTCTCGCTTGTGCCACTTTGACATGGTTGTGTAAAGTCATCCAATACAAACATGTTGGCAGTTCAAGGGCTGGTGTCATCCTCCTGTATGACAATGTCAGGCCCCAAACTGCTCGTCAAACACAAGAATTGCTCCAAATATTCAAGTGGGATGTCTGGGGCCACCCTCATACAGCCTAGATTTCACACACAGTGATTATTTCCTTTTCTGAAATTGAAGGAACAGTTATCAGGAACAAATTTCTCTTCAGGCAGTGCTGTGAAAACAGCTGCCGAAACCTGGATCACTGTACAGGGACGTGATTTCTACTAAGCAGAGTTTAAAAAGTTGGTCCTGCATTCAATTAAATGCCTAAATAGATTTGGTGATTATGTAAAAAAATTATCGCAAGTATGCCTCTTAATTCTCTTTTGTATTTTTCGTCCACTGTTAATAAATTATTTTGTATTACCTTTGTAACCTTTTTTTTTTTTTTTTTTTTTTTTTGGATCCATCCACACATATCTATCATGGTATTGTTATGGTATTTAAACATTACTTAAATTTGTATTTTTACAATACTTTAAATGTACTACCTATTTTAGTTTACATGCCAAAATTACTCAATCTCCCTTTTGGAATTTATTTGAAAATTTAAATACCTAATCTATTTTTAAACGAGCACTTAATTAGCTCAAAATTGACTTTATCTCTAATTTTATAAAATTAAATTAATATCTTTTTTTTTTTTTACACCCTTGTAACAAACTACAAGATCAGAAGGAAGGCTCTTTAGTCTCTATATGTTTCTTAATCTGTCATCTACTGGGGCAAAAAGATGTACGATGGCAGCAAAAATATTTTTTTTAAAACTACATTTCATAACGATGGCAATTTTTTCCCCCTTTTGTGCCTGAAGGAGAAATTAAAACTTTCATTGAATGAGTTTTTTTCAACTGAATAATGTATGAAAAAAGTTTTTTCATGGTGTTGATCTGATTTAAAGCCACATTCTTAATCAGTTGGATAAAAAACATATTTTTTATTAGTAATTTACACCAGTACATAGATGAACATAAAGTTTCTCTTTCCTAAAATTTAGATTTTCTTGCCAGTTCCATTTTACTTTCTAGATTCCTACTAAAACATAAAACAAAAAAGACTCTACCATAGCTTAAAACTCTATAACAAATTCTTTTTTAGACTATAATATTTTAATTGGACATTAATTTACTTCAATAACACAAGAACAAAAATTGAAAATGAGAATTGAAACTATAAAGAGGACAAAAGGAGAGAAAATAAAATTTGACACAATAGAACTGGACTGATTTGTTATTATTATATTAGCTGATTCGTTAAACTATTAAATTTCTTCAAAGTTGCTGATATAATAATAATTGTAACATAAAATTTCTTTTGCCCCTTGAAAAAATGCACATTTTACATCTTTAATCCCTACTAAAACATAAAAATGAGATTCTACCATAGTTAAAAATGGATAAAATATTATCTTTTAGAGCATTAATCTATAAATAATTTAATCAGATATTATTTTGTTCCAATAACACCATAAAAAAATTGAGAATGAACATTTTACTTAAAAATATTCAGGCAACAAGACAAAAATTTAAATGAGCATTGTATAAGAATGTTTCTTTCTTCTTCTTCTTCTTTAACTATTGAATAACTGACAAAGGATTTTATTGTACAATAAGGCAAATGAAAGCTTAGGACAGAAAAAATAAACTTAAATTATTTTCCTTACCTAACAAGGGAATAACTTTTGGTGTTGCTCGCACCTAGAATTGAGACCTGGTGCATTTTGTAGCTCTATACATGAAAGTTAGAGAACTGATAAAAATTCTCTGTGAAAATCATATTTATGTATTTTTTTATACTTTTAATTTTTTATAGTTGGATTTTTATTTGTTTATTTCATGGCCAAAAGTGAGTTAAGTTACCAAATATGGTACTATAAAATTTTCACCCACTTTATCCCTGGAGTGTATGTGCAGAACATATCAGAACTAAATCAGATTGCGATTTGTTTGACAATTGATTAGCATAAAAAACAAGAAATAGGTTCTTTTTCTATGCAGACAATAAATGCATAAATAGTATATATATTTCTGTTAAAAGCTTTCAAGATCATTGAAAACTATTTTTTTAGTTAAATACAAAATAAGTAAACAATTTCCTTTTGAAGCCGGATGGAATAAAGTTTTGAGTGTTTAAAAGGAAATGTCATTGTATTAAATGATGTGACTTTTGGTAAAAGTAATCAAAGTAAATTAATATTTTTAAGCAATTTAGAGAATTTACTGTGCCTAATTACGTCAGACATTACAATTTCTAGTGAAATCCAAACAACTGCTCACACACAGCAAGCAGCTATGGCATTCAGCTAGGGTTGCCGGAAAGTTCTACTTTTCAGAAAAAAAAGCCAAATTTTCCCCTTGCCAAAAATGTGAATGTTGTAATTTTTCAAAATCAAATTTGTAGGTTCTTGAAGGAATTTTTAAACTTTTTTCAATATTTTATACTTATTATTGACTAATTTAATTTGTATTTTTAAATGCTTTTCTTTAAAAAAATTCCATGTTAATAGTGTACATAAGTGGTTACAATACATAAGTGGTTTCGAAAATTGCATTTTCAAAAAGTTGTGCTGCTGTAAAAAAAAAAAAGAAAAAAGAAAAAAAATATATATACATATGATTTTAACAGAAAAATTTTATCGATTCTCAAACTTTCTATAACGTATAAAGCTTTAAATGCACCAGATCTCAATGATAGGTGCTAGCAGCATCAAAAGCAGTTCCTTTGTAAGTAACATTCATCAATTCAAAATTTCTGTTATGTGATTAATGAGTGAACATGGAGATGAAAAATGAAAAAAATAATTTTGAAAAGCACTTACACCCATGTCTTTACTCCATACAACAGAATGGGACATAGTGTCCCACAAATGAATGTAATGGTCATGTCCACCACTAATAAACTGACTTTGGCTTGGATGGATGGCAAGACCCCAGATTTCTTCCGTATGACCCTAAAATAACATTAAAGAGACATTGAAGAATAATATCATAATTTACTATTATATCAGATATTTTTTTTTATGAAAAAAAGGAGAATATCAGGATAGTTAAAATATAAAAGAAAGTCGTTTACCTTAAAATTAGTTTTTTCTTTATAAATCATTATTATAAAGATGATAAAATAAATAAATGATTAGCAAAGCACCTTATTGAGAAGCTATAAACTATAGATATACAATTTTTTGGAGAATATCAAGACACAAAATAAGAAGCATATTCATAAATAATATTAATTAAGTATATCGATATCTTAAAAAGTACATAAGATATTATATGTACTTATACAATATCTCGTATATTAGTTTGCAGAACAGGTCAATTTATTTCTCTATGAGATTGACTTTTCTACTTTAAAAGGAATGACAATCTACAAAATTATTAATATTCAACATAATGTCATCAAGTTTCTTAAAGATCAATATCAAGAGAGATCTTTAAATGAAGGGCTTAATATTTATTGAGCAAAAGGAGAACAAATATATATATAATATAATGAATTATTAAAAATAGAGGTTATGGTGATTTTCTCTTAAACCACTGATGATTGAAATGTAATTAAAATAACAAAAAATATACAAATCAAGTACAGCTTTTAGATGTGTCAATTATTTTGCAACAGAGAGTATACCTATTAAAATTCCTTTTTTTTTTTTTTTAAATAAATGTCTCTGGATCTTATAATTTATATTTAGAGACATTTTTTTCATGCGTTTATAAATAAAACAGTAAAAATTCAATTTTTCTATCACCAAAAGTCACCAAATTGTGATACTTTAAAGTTAATGAAATTTTGGAGGTTTCAAGTACTAAAAATGGGCAGATGATTTTTTTGTGCTAGAAAACTCTAAAATTTCATAAACTTTAATGCATCATAACTCAGTGAGTTTTAGTGTAAGAAGAATGGAATATTTACTGTTTTACTTGTGAGAGACTGGAAAAAGTGTTTCTAAATATAACAAATATAAATGATAACAAATCATGAATAGTATAAAAAATAATTTTCATGTTTTAATATCTATACATCCCTTTATATATATATATATTAAACAAAAACCTAATTTGCAGAACAAATTAAAAAAAAAAAAAAAATTCCTAAATTGTTTAAACCTGAGAAGGGGCAGGTATTAAGATATTTCATTCAATTCGTTCTACATTTAATGTTAAATTTTTGTAACAAATAAGTTAAACCAATTGAACATTAAAAAATAAAAATGAAATTCATACAATATAATACTTTAAACACCTATTTACTTAGATTCCGTTCAAATGAAATCGAAATAAATCTTAGGCATTTTTTAAAGTTTTGTATTTTGCATGTATCTTATCATATTATGTACATCGTCATAAACATAATGCAAAATCTGCAGTACAAATATTTACAACTTAAAAATCGAAAAAGTCTAAGATTTATTTCGATTTCATTTGAACAGAATCTAAGTATGTAGGTGTTTAAAGTATTATATTGTATGAATTTCATTTTTATTTTTTAATGTTCAATTGGTTTAACTTATTTGTTACAAAAATTTAACATTAAATGTAGAACGAATTGAATGAAATATCTTAATACCTGCCCCTTCTCGGGTTTAAACAATTTAGGAAATAAATTTTGTTTTTTTTAACTTGCTCTGCAAATTAGGTTTTTGTTTAATATGCCAAGTTTTTAAATAACTACTGCATTCAGACAAACACATTTCAAATGAAGGGTATCATCATCAGGCTTTGATTTATGCGATATCGCATCACAATTTGTGATGCAATTTACCTATGTATAATTCAAAAGGTTTCACCAGTGCAGTAATGCAGGCTGCTGTAGTTTGGTCAAAAAATTACAATCTGAACTTAAAAGATCTGCTTGAAAATGTCATTTATATTTCCACTATGACACCATATCCATCTTCTTTTTAATTCTTTAAAAAAAAAAAAAAAAAAAAAAAAAAAAAAAAAAAAAAAAAAAAAAAAAAACTACAGTAAACTCTGTCTAAGGCGGAATCGGTTGGGACTGAGAAAAATTTTCCGTGGTAGACAATATTCCGGCTTATGCAAAAAAGCTCCCATCTCCCCCTAGAAAAAAAAAAAAAAATCTCGATTTTTGATTATTTTTTATTGATTTTCCTGATTCGAAAATTGATTGAAAACTGAAGTTCTGAAAGATCCTTTGTCTTTATAGGTAAATGAGAAACGCTATTCAATTTCTTAGTACAGCTGTAATACATGCAGATTGGAGGTTTACACACGCAAAAAGCAATAAACTTCGAGAATGAGACAGAATGCTATAATTTTGAATTTGAGTACAACCTTAAAATATAATATATTGTACCTTAGAAAATATGTATTTTCATAAATTTGCATTCTACTAGAAATAATAACTTTTAAATGGAATTTTATATAGGAAAAAATGTCATAAGCTAGAATTCCTTAAAATTGAAACAGTTTCTGCTCTCTTGAATTAACTTTTTCAAAGTGTTACAGAATTTAACTGACATCCTTGACATTGAGTACTTGACTTAACAGTTTTAAAGTTTGATAAACGAAATGCCTTTCATTTTTAAAATATCCTTTTTTCCGCCTTATGCAAAATTTTGGTTTCGGTGGGACCTTAAAATCCTTTCTGTTTCCGCGTTACACTGATTCTGCCTTATGCAGCATGAGTTAATGTAATTTTCTATGGGTTCGCCGGGACTTGAAGAATTTTCCACGGTAGACAGATTTCCGGCTTACACAGAGTCCGCCTTAGGCAGAATTTACTGTATTTCATTTTCTTCTGTTTCATGACTCACATGAAAATCATTCAACTAAAAATAGACAAATTATTATTACGGCTTTTGAATTACTTACAACAATGAAGGGAAAATGTTAAATTTTATTAGAAAATGTCCGTTGATTCTCGATGAAAAAAAAGCGAAATTTGGAATTATTAAGAAAAATATTTGAATAATGTAAATAAAAATTAGCCCATGTTACTATCTAGATTATAATCCACTTATATGCAAAAGCATTTTATGATCCGTTTTGACCCTGATGTCAGGCAAATGTTTTTACACTTTGAATTTATAACATTTTTAGAATTAGAAAAGAATTAAAAATTTGTGGCATCAGGAAGTTTTCAAATATTCTATTCAGTGGAAATGTCAGGTGTACACCGGAGATACAGTTTAGGCACTTTTTTCAGAATCAAAGGCTGAACAATTTTGTGTCATTACAGCTCAATTCCCTAGATCAAAAGTATGCAGTAAAAAATTGTTAAAAACATTTCGAAATTGTTTCACAATTAATTTTTTCATAAAAAAGTATCTTCTTACATAGAAACAACTATTAATCCCAAATAATAATTAACTATGACAATGATTGACGATTTTCATGTCCCTGGAAATCTGTTTAACCACTTCACCAGCGACAGGTATGGGGAAACAGTGTTTTTACCCCCGACTTATCTCGGGGCAAACGGTGAAGTGGTTAAAATAGCAAATATATTACTTATAGGCACACACATTATTTTGTCAAAATTTAGACTTTCTACTAACCTATATATTCAATTTTTCTTATAACTGCACTTTAAAGAAGACAATGCAAAATTGGAGCCAATTGCCAGAACATCCTTTTGACTATATCTCTGCACTTTTTAATTTTATAAAATGTTAAAAAATTGCACAACAAAAGCATTAATATTAGAAAATTATGATAAAGGGAAATGATGGAAAAGAAAAATCAAGAATTTTAGAGACATTTTGCAGAATTTTGATGAAGATAGATATCATGGAACCTTATTCTTATTATTTTATTTTTAATAAGGACTTATAAAAACTCACATCAGTAAAAGGTTATGGTCAATGTGATTCAAAATAATTTTTCCTTTAAAAGAAAGAAAAAAAAATTACATATTTGTAAATAATTAATCAGTTTTTAAATTATGGCAACACCATGAATTAAAGAGAATAAAAGTCTTATCATTAATTATTTCACTCACTACAAAATCACACAAATATAAACTGACAGACAGAGAGTAAATATCAGAATTTCAGACACCAAAATAACACTATATGATTAATAAATTAGAGCTTTCTTCCTAAATATAAGTAGTTTTTAAATACAGTTGATATCATTTATCAACGAATGAATTGAATAGTTTTTAGATGAAAAGGGAAAGAAAAGAAACAAAAAGATTGCAAAAGTTTACAAACATGTGATACCATAACCATAACATAACCATACCATATACAGCTTGAATGATTTTCAAGAATAAACTTAAATGTACACAAGTAATAAAACATATTTAACTTAATAAAAAAAACAAATCAGAATAAAAATTTAATATACCTGTACAATTAGTGAAAAATTTAATGATAAGGTTCCTTGCAGAATGCAATTTTTGGTTGTGCCAACAAGAAGCATGCTGCCTTTACCTTGTGCTAGAGCACGAATCCCACCAGCTTGCTCAGGTAGCTGAAAAATTACATATTTTAAATAAAAAACATTTGTAAACATTAATATAATATGTTCAGTAGAAGTAATAAAAAAGTATTACAACATGAAATTCATAATATAATCATAATGAGATGCCAACAATTACAGATTATCTGAAATTGCATTCCCCCGCCCCCCTACAATAAAATTAGAAGCATGTCCTTAAAATCTCACCACAATGGTCATTCTCAAAATCCTTACTATAAAAATAATAGTTGATTCTTTTAACTAAATTATGAAATGACAGTAAAATTATTCTGTCACATACCATATTTTATGAAGGAAAGCTGGCTTTTAAAAATAACATGCAAAAAGGATGAAAATTAGAGGGACATTTCATAATTTTTTTTTTCACACAGAAACTTTATTTGCCCCCCCCCCCCCCTTCCCTCCAAAAAAAAAAGATACACTATCGCATCATGAACTATGCACCTTGCACTATTTTTCAACATAGTCACCACAGACACTGAGACATTTGTCATAGCATGCAATCAGTTTGAAGAAACCACTCTGGTAAAACTTGGTGCCCTGAGATGCAAAGAATTGTCGCACAGCCAGCTCCACCTCAGCATTGTTTTGGAAGTGACATTCCGAGAGTGCAGCTTTCAACGCAGGGAACAGATGAAAGTCTGATGGGGCAAGATCAGGGATGTAGGCCGGGTGATCCAATCTCTCTCATCCGAAGCAACGAATTTGATCTTGTGTGTTGTTGGACTTTCACCAGTTCCCTGGATTGACATTACCTGGATAGACAATCTCGGGATGTCACTTCCAAAACAATACTGAAATGGAGCAGGCTGTGCAACAATTCCTTGCATTGCAGGGCACAGTGTTTCACCAGAGTGGTTTCTCCAAACTGATTGCACACTACAACATTTGTCTTAATGTAGGTGTCGAAAATGTGCAAGGTGCATCACAAAAAGAGAAAAAAAAAATGAATGATTCGGAGTAATGTTACTGAGTGAGTTTGTATATTAGGTAGATTTCGTAAGAAATACTACCTATTGCAGTTGTTAGCATGGTGCAACTTTTGAAAAATTCCTTCATAACTTTTCCTTATAGGACACCAGGAACCCAAAACCACCCCCACCTAAAAAGTTTATATATATATATATGTATGTATGTATGTATGTACTAAATTTTGTCTGCATGATAAAAGTCGCAATTATGCACGGATCGTCTTCAAACTCACCAACAACTTTGAGATGGCTAATATCTCGGTGGGGATTGAAAATGGGCAAAATCGGCCCAAGGGAATGGAAATGGGGAGGGTTCAAAATTTTGAATACTGTCTTAACATGATTCTGATAAAACCAGCTCTTACACAACAATGACAGGAAAAAATAAATATTTTTCGTTATAGCAGTTGCCAACAATTAAAAAAAAGCAATAAAATTCTCACCACAACAATTGCTTTTCTATTGCAAGATTTTCATGTGAAACATTAAATTAAATAAATACAGGGTGTCCAGCGAATAAGACCCTGATTTCAAAATTAAATATCTCAAAAACAAAGATCAATAGAATTATGCGGTAAACGGTTTGTTTATTAGCTAAGCTGTAAAAATGTTGTACAGAAGTTTCAAAAATTAGTTGCAAAAACCGCTAACAGATAGCGCTGTAATCGCAATGCCTATAAATTGTGTTTTGAAATCGAGAGCGCTAGCGTCTCATTCCTAGATGGCTTCCTATGGAAGAACGAAAATTGGGAAACACCGCTTTTTCGTTGGGGTGATGTGCAGAAGTGGAGGCATCTGGTCTCAGAATTATTGCATCAGCTTCAATTTTAGAGAATTTCAATTAATAGTATTTTCAATAAAAATTTTAGCAATCATTACATAAGAACATAAAAAATATTTTATTTGGGTAATGTGCAGAAGCGGAGCCATGTGTTGACAGAATTGAGATTTGTTTCAAATTTTGTTATAAGCTACTTCGGTCCGGTTACCAATATCTCTGTGGTATGTCTTTTCTCTCCTAATTGGTAGATCGTGGAATCGAACCCAAGTAGAGGATTTGAAAAAAATGGAAATCTTTACTTTTTAATATTTATTTAAACTGTGAAAAAAGTTTGAATAAAAAAATCTAAATTTTCTGGTTTTAAAATTTAATTAAGTTAAAAGAAACCCCCTTTTAAAAAAATCATTGGGCATTTATAATAATGATTCATAAATCATAATAATAATAAAGGACTTTACGTTGTAATATCGATACAAAACAAATAGGTGTTGCTATCCAACGTACAATTTATTCACAAGTTTAACATAAAACTCTACGGATTCACGGTTTTGGATTCGTAAATCATTTTTTTTTAATTGTAGAGAATAGTTTGAATGAAAAAAATACAAAGTTTCTATTTTTAAAAGTTTAATTAAGTTAAAAATAATTTTAATTTTAAAAAATCGTTTTCATTTTTTTTTTATCATTGAGCACAGAAATATGGTGCAGCTTCTAGCGATAGGATCCGAAGTGTTTGAAAGGAATGCAGTATCCAAAATACTTTTGCTTTGACGTTGATGATATGATTTATCATCAAATCCTTTTAAAAAAGAAATAATTTAATGCATAATTTCTGTCTCTAAAACTTTGTTTACAAAGAAAAGAAATATATGCATTGTGCTAAAACCAAAGTATTATGCCGTACTTTAAAAATAATTTAAAAGTGAAAAATTACTTTTTTATTTATAATAATTCGGGTATAAACAATAATACCAAAATATTATGCCGTGATTTAAAAATATATAAAAAATAAATAAAAAGTACAAAATTATTTTTCTAAATATATGCATTTTGATTTAAATAATTATATGGCATTAAAGATTGAATTTAATAAAATATTTAAAAAATTCTTATGATGATTTCTAAACTTTTTACTGAAAATTCTATTAATTGAAATTTTCTAAAATTAAAGCTGATGAATAATTCTGTGACTAGATGTCTCCACTTCTGCACATCACCCCAATGAAAATATGGACTTTACCAATATTTGTTTTTACGTAGGGAGCCATCTAGGAATGAGACGCCATTGCTCTGGACTTGGAAGTAGTTTACAAGTATTGCGATTGCAGCGCCATCTGTTAACGGTTTTTGCAACTAAATTTTCAGACTTCTGTATAACATTTTTACAGTTTAGCTAATAAACAAACCGTTTACCGCATAATTCTATTGATCTTTGTTTTTGAGATATTTAATTTTGAAATCAGGGTCTTATTCGCTGGACACCCTGTAGTTTGACGAATTGAAAACAAATTGAATATTACGTCATAAGATTTCTAGAGCAAGATTTCCGCATGAAAACTCAAAATGAAATAAATAGTTTGATGAATTAAAAACAAAATATTGCGTCAAATTGGAAATAAAATGGACCTCAACAGCTGAATATGTAACGTCAAGTGAGTTTGAAGAAATGTATTAAAACATGATAAAAACCCGACTATGGAAACATTAACTTATTTTAACACTTTGAGATTCTCTGAATTTGCTTTAGCTATTTTTTAAACCTATTCCATATACATGTGTGTGTGTATTCATGTATATTAGAATTTTCACAAAATGTTTAACTCCCTAAAGCTCATTCTTAGTGAAGGAACTAGGCTTATCTCTAATCTTGATTTAAGTTTTGTTGGTGAATTTAGTACTTAACTTGGAAATCTACCTCCGCCTCTAGGCCCGAGCCAACAGCTATTTTATTTTTGCAATACAGTTTGTGTGTGAAAAAAAATAATAAAACTAAGTTTCAGAACGTCCCTCGTATAGTAGTGGATTATCGCTAGTGACCAAAGAGGGAGTGATATCAAAAGAACATTACACAAGTGGGCAGTTCTCAAAAGGTGGAACACACATCATAACTTTGGGCCGATTTTGGACAATTAAAATGTTGATTAAATGTAATAATAAGAAAATAATTACAACTTGTTTTCAGATTTTTCAAATGAAACAAAAGGAAGGAAGGCAGAAACTGGTTCATTGTTTGATAATTCCATGAATAGATGAAATTACACATTAAATGATTTTTTTGAGATTGAAGAACTTTTTTGTCTTTTGTCCAAAAATAACAGCTGAGACAAAGCTATTTTTGAACTTTACATATATTAAATAAGTCTTTAAACACATTTATCTACCTTTAAATCATTGAAACCACAATGTCCAAATCATGTAATGATTGAAAAGTTAATAATTTTTACTGCAAATCAATTTTTATAACTGGTCTGATGTTTTAAAACACGAGAAAAAATTATTATAATATTATTTGTTAAAATTGATAGATATTTTGTGAAAATAAAGCACATTTAGCACCAATAATATTATAATTAGTACTAGAAACACGTCCCACTTATATGTGTATGGTCAAGACAAAAAATGGCAGCATGTGAGATTGTTATGAAATTTCAGACATGATTATTTAAAAATATGATTTAAAACAGTTAGTAAAACTTCCCTTAATTATTTAAAAATTAATTCTTCAAAATTTTTTGTAGTAAATGTACATAAAAAAATTATTTAAAACAATGTACAAATTGTGTAACAATCAAAAGGTTGGTAATTTTGCAATAAATTTATAGTTATAGATGGTCCGATATCCTAAAATATGAGAAATTTTTTTATTACTAGGGGGCTTGGCCCCCTACGAGCTACACTCGCCAACCCCTGTCCAGACACCGCAGACTCTAATGCACACTAATTTGATCGGCTTTAAAAAAATTTCGAAAGCTTAAACTATAATTAAAAAAAACAGTGGCGATCTCCCTATAAATGGATTTCTATTCATTTCTCTTTGATTGGGAAATTTTAACGCCAAATCCACTGCGGTGCTACTTGATTATCCAGTCGACCAATTTCGCCAAATTATATAAATTGCCAAATTATACAAATTGACATAATTTTTATTTTAAATAATGGAAGAACAAATAAATTAGTACAACATTAATAAAAATACAAATAAAACGTCGAAATAAAAATAACTTGATGACATAGACAAATGTAACAACATTTCAAAATAAGCTAATATAAAAGGAATTAAGTAAACAGAGTCTTTGTCTCCTGGTATTTTTTAACAAAGCGAAAAGAAAGTTCTTTTAAATGAGACATTTTAAATTAATCGTTTTTAATCTGACGTAATTTGGACCAAGCTATTGTTTCTTTTTTAAATATTCACGTAAAAATACTTTTGTTAGAAATGAAATATTATTTGCGCTTAAAAAAAAAATAATAATAAAAAAAATTTTTGCGCTTTCTTAACAAAAATAGTTGAAAAAATCCTCTCAAAATATCAAATAAATGTCTAGCGCAATTTCTAAATTTAAACTGTTTTTCAATATTATTTTGTGTTCATTTTATGTAATAACTGTAATGTGATGTAAATATGACGTAATTTCTCCTATTTAAGACCTCTAACGCATGTTAATGAATTTATTATTTTACAATATCCTTTCCCTTTTAAAATTCACGTGTATACTTTTTATGACGTAATTTTCAATAAGTTCCTGCTTTTTATACGCAATTATTTAATTTTAATTTGAAAGTATCTTTTCTATTTATAATAGTCACGTGTAAATAAATTTTTAATTTGAAGCAAACATTATTGTTTCCGTTGTTTATACAGTTGGCAACAGGTTAAATTAATACAATTTTCTAAAATAAGTAAAAAAATCTCTCAAAATGCTGAAAATTTGAATTTAAAATAGAAATAAAACCTCGAAAAATGAGTCAAATTAAAAAAATAAATTAATTCTGCACACCTGGAAATTATAACGTATAAAATGATCTAAAAATGATTAAATTACCATGAATAGTTTTTGTTCCTATAAAACTTTTTTAGTGGAATGATTTTGTCCAACTTTAGTATTAAATATCTCTTAAAATAATTCTTCGATTTAAAAACTGTCTGCATCAGCGTGTTTATCAAACATTTCTGTATAATACTACCAATTTTCATATTTTTGTATGCATTATTTTCCTTAATATTAACAAAGAAAGACCTCCGGTCACAAAAAATTCAAAACCGGCGGCGGCGGTGACAGCGGTAGTTACTTTTTTTTAGAATAGAGAGATAATGATGTTTGTTAAAGTCGATAGCGGTTTTGTAAAAATAAAGCCTATTTGGTGCATATAATATTATAATTCTCACTAGAAACATATTTTATGTTAAAAAGAATGATATGCAATAATTATGGAATTTTGAATATGTTTACTTAAAAGTTTCCTTTAAAATGGAACTCCCTTTTACTCACCCAATCATTTAAAAAATATTTTTTGAAAATTTTTAAGCATTTTTAATTTTTTTGGAACATTTTCATACTACTAAAGAAAAGATTATTTAACAGCAATGTCTGAATCACCTATAAGTTTCTCAATAAATTTATTATTACAGAATTCAATGTCCCAAAACACATAAATACACTAAAGTTTAAGTAACTTTTATTTTAAATGGATAGTGATATAACCATATAAACTTTCAGTTACTTTCTGGTAAAAGAATGAATATGTGACGCATACATAATATTTTTATTCATGTGATTGAATATCAATTACTTAAGAAAGCATGTTTGAAAAGTAATAAAAATATTGCATATATAAAAATACAAAACTTATTAAATAACTACCATTTTATAAATGGTTGGAATGAAATAATATAAAAGAAATTTTAAAAACTGCATTTCATCAAATAAAATGAAATAAAATGTTCTAAACATTTCATCCTCATAAAAATTAAAAATAAAAAATAAGTTAGAATAAATATACAATGGAAAGTATATTAAATAGTAGGCAATAATAATGAGAAATAAGCGAATGCATATGATAATATTTAAACAAATATAATACTATAAATAACTTTTCCTTTCTACAGCTAGATGAAATTAGAAAAACTGATGACAAAATATCACAACCTGAAAATTAATCAAAATAAATGTACTCTAATGGCTTCTTAATACAAATAAAATTTATTGAGATTGCATTTCATATACACACCTTTGCTTCTCTCCCTGTACGAGATAAAGTATGATCCCACTCAACAATTCTTCTGTCACGACCCCCACCAGATAAGAAAGTCCCATCTTTCATAGAACATATAGAAAATACTCCTCCATCATGAGCATTATATACAGTTCTGGACACTCTATTTGATCCTGAAATTTATATAAGTTTTGATTACAAAATTAACAAATTTCATTCATCAGAAAATTATGTAGACAAAAAAAAAAATAAGTAAATAAATAAATCTCTCAGTAACATAAAATTCAACTTCCCTGACCACAATCCACCAATCAGACTGAAGTTTTGATTACAAAATTAACAAATTTCATTCATCAGAAAATTATGTAGACAAAAAAAATAAGTAAATAAATAAATCTCTCAGTAACATAAAATTCAACTTCCCTGACCACAATCTACCAATCAGACTGAAGTTTTGATTACAAAATTAACAAATTTCATTCATCAGAAAATCATTTAGACAAAAAAAAAGTAAATAAATAAATCTCTCTGTAACATAAAATTCAACTTCCCTGACCACAATCCACCAATCAGACTGAATCTAAAACCATAGATTGAAAAGGTCTTTGATGTGCATATTTCATAATTAAATCAGAAAAGGGAAAATTAATAATGTAGAATAAAAGAAAATTCTTCGATTAGTAGAACCTAATATAATCAATTACACTGTGATCTGTGTTATTTATTTAAATTTTAAAGCAGAGCTTAAATTATGCTTCTGAGGGTTGGGAAGCATTAGAAAGCAGGTGAAACAGCCCCTAATAAATAAATAAAATAGTTGTTTGAAAACCAAAATTAATAAAGTATTTTTCACCCCGTCTTATAAATTTTACAGAAGGCAGATTAAAAACTATGATTATTTTTGTCATTCATGGACATATGATCAGATATTCATATTTGAATTTCTTATTATGATATATTTTGAGTACAAAATACCAACTCAGATTTGAATCACAATTATTAATAAATGCATAACAGATTGCAAAAATATACAAACCTCTGGACCAAACTAATATGTTTCCATTAGAGTCTCCAGTTAAAAGTTCACCGGTTTCAGTAAATGATATACACAGTACATATCTTGGTTTATCCTGTTTCTGCAAGAGAAATTGAAATTACTATGACAAGAAAATTTCCAAGAGTTTTAAAATGCATCAATTATATTATGCAATGAGAAAGTATATAATACAAGTTTCATTAGTACATTATCCATTATTTATTTCAAAATTTAAATACAGTTTTAGACAAGGAACACAATAGCAAAACAACATTTCTAGTTTTTTGACAGAAAGGCTATGATTTCAAGCCTTAGATGATGAACATTGCAATATATGTGAGATGAATGTGCATGTTAAATATATGGAACTGTAAGTTCTCTCTTTTTAGGTAGATTTCGTAAGAAATACTACCTATTGCAGCCGTTACCATGGTGCGACTTTTGAAAAATTCCTTCATAACTTTTCATTATATGACCCCAGGAACCCAAAACCACCGTCACCTAAAAAGTTTATATATATATATATATATATATATATATATATATGTATGTATGTATGTACTAAATTTTGTCCGCACGATAAAAGTCGCAATTATGCACGGATTGTCCTCAAACTCGCCAACAACTTTGATATGCCTAATATCTCGGCGGGGATTGAAAATGGGCGAAATCGGTCCAAGAGGGTGGAAATGGGGAGGGTTCAAAATTTTGAATACTGTCTTAACATGATTCTGATAAAACCAGCTCTTGCACAACAATGGCAGGAAAAAAATAAAAGTTTTTCGTTATAACAGTTGCCAACAATTAAAAAAAAACAAAATTCTCACCACAACAATTACTTTTCTAATGCAAAATTTTCACGTGTAAAATTAAGTAGTTTGACAAATTGAAAACAAATTGAATATTGCGTCATAAGTTTTCTACAGCAAGATTTCAGCATGAAAACTCAAAATAAAATAAATAGTTTGACGAATTAAAAAAATATGTATATTGCGTCATATTGGAAATATAATGGACCTCAGCAGGTGAATATGTAATGCCATGTTAGTTTGAAGAAACGTATTAAACATGATAAAAACCCGACTATGGAAATATTAACATATTTTAACACTTTAAGGTTCTCTGAATTTTTTGTAGCCATTTTTTAAACCTATTCCATATACATGTGTGTGTGTATTCGTGTATATTATAATTTTCACAAAAAGTTTAGCTCCCTACAGCTCACTCTTTGTGAAGAAACTGGGTTTATCTCTAATCTTAAGTTTTGTTGGAGAATTTAGTACTTAACTTTGAAATCTACCTCCGCCTGTAGGCCCGAGCCGGCAGGGATTTTTTTTTTTATGATGATGAATAATGGGGAAGGAGTCATAGTACAAAGCCAATTCAATTTTATTTTTTAGTGGTAACTGAAACTGTGAGTTCTCTTACAAGAGTACTACAGATAATAAGCAAATGAGATGGTTTCACAGTAAAATGGCCAACATTTCATTCAAGGGTTATATATAGGGGGTTATAATGGGGGGGGGGGAATTTGTGGAGACCTTACTAATTATCAATAAATTGTGATGCATTTCAGAAAATAAATAAGAAATACCCTTTTTTATTAATTTAATGCATTGCACAAAACGTAAAATGTATGTTAGTTTATTATTACTAAATTATTAGTTTAGACCTGACAAAAATCTTAATGATATAAATTATTTTGATAATTAAAAAAGATAGATATGTTTATTAAAAGTGCGATGTTAAATTTATTAAAGAATTTAATGCATTTAATACATTGATGCACAAGGAATTTAATGCATTGCAGAAAACATGAAATGTATGTTAATTTATTATTAGTGTATTATTAGTTTAGATCTGACAAAAGCTTTAATGTGATAAATTATTTTGTTAGTAATAAAAAAACCACCAAATTATTTTGTTAGTAATAAAAAAAAATCGAGATGTTTCTTAAAAGTGCAATATTCAATTTATTATTTTAGATCATAAACTATCTAATCTTACTTTAAAAATGAATTTTGTGGCAAAAATAATCTAGACTTTATACCCAAATATTTTAAGTAAGAGTATAGTGGTGTATTTCATTGTGTTCTAATTTTTCATTAAGTATGAATGACTATTCGTAATTCCTAAATATCAATACATAAAATTTCTTCTAATATTCAATACTTTATTTGCAACATTTCTCGGGCTATCATTTATTTTTTTTTATAAGAGGGTCCACTAATTTTTGAAGAAAACTTGCTAAGTGATTTATATATATATATATATATATATATATATATATATATATTTTAAATCACTTCTAGGTGCGTATTTTATTTTTAAAAGATTAATTAAGTTAAAAGTAAATATAATAGATTGGCATTTAACATGAAAAAAAAAATGTTGTATGGTTTTATAGTTTACTTTTAATACAATAGAACTTTTCACAGCTAGAAAACAGCAAGCATAAGAGTTAAAAAGTCATTTTAAATCAAATAATAAATATTTTTAAGTGGGAATGTTTCCCACTACAAGATACAAAAAAGTTTACATATTGAGGTTGTAACTAATTAAAACGTGAGATTTTTAAAAATTTAAAAATGGTATTTAAAATGTAAGAAATTCAATTTCTTTAAATCGTAAGAAAGTTTGTTTTAATGAAAAAAAAATAAATATTGCTAATCAGGAATATTTCTATTATAAGATGCAAAAATATTTACATATCGATTACATAACTAATTGCAACGTAAAAAAAAACATTATTTTAGTTGAAAATTTAAATATTGCTGTTAAATGATTTTACAATGAAAATTATTTACATATTTTATACAATTACATATTATATACAATTTAAATTACAGTTAATTATTCTTTGTAAGATGCAAAAAAGTTATATACAGAGAAACCTCCCTGTGCGACCACCTCCCTGAATGACCATTTTTTCATGGAACGAAATTTATTCCGATAGGCTTAATACTAATTTTACCTCCATTCAGAGACCATCCCAGTTGAATTTCCTCCACGAATAGAAAAATATCTTTTCCAAGCTTCATGTTTGAAACTTTTATTTTTAAATGTATAACTAATAATTATGTCAGATAATTAATTCAGAACAGGCATTTGAAGATTAACTATAATTTAGGTAATCATTTATGTTAGAGCTTCTTTAGAAAAGAATATTTTCTGATTTTGGTTTAGTTGAGTCTGAACCGTACAACAGGTTGGGGAATAAAAAATAAGATAAGCTTACATTTATGTTAAAATTCTTCAAAAAAAAAAAAAATGTATTTAATATTTTGCTTTATAAAATATAAAACTTTCTTGAAACTTGATACAATCATATAGTTTATATAAGTGTATAAAACAAATTGTATCTGTTTTCAATTAGTTGACCTTCAATTTTGTTCTTAGTTGGAAAAAAAAAAAAAAAAAAAGGAAAAGATAAATGCATTTTTAGAACATTGTTTGATTAAGTTTTCATGTTAAGTGCAATATTTTTTAGCTTCTAATTTATATTATGCTTGAAAATATTTATTATCGGCAGTAAGTTTACTATTTTGAAAATATCAGATATTTTTGATTTTTACGAATCCTGGTTATAATTCAATGTCAAATAAAGAAATTATGTCAAAAACAACAGGTACAAATATCGCATTTGGATATCCTTTGATAGCAATTAAAAAAAAAAAAAGCATATAATTTCATTGATTATTACATTATATTTGTTATTTTCATTCCTTGTATGATCATCAAAATTATAATGTAGATTGTGATAATTTTAACTATGAAAAAAATATATGTATGATAGAAATTTTATTCAATTCAAAGTATGTTAAAAATCAAATTAAAAAGAAAAAAATCAATATGGCAAAAAATGCTATTTTATATTATGCCAATAAAGATTTATTGCATATTAAACTCAACTAAAAACAAATAATTTTTTTTAAACAACAACAGACAAGGAATTGTCCCAAAAATAAATTAGTACTACAAGACTCTCATTATACAGGAGCATAAACCAATGAATAAAAAAAAAAGTTACTAAATTTAAACAAAGCAAGAATAAATATTAGCTACCAAATAATAATTTTAAGAAAATTGCATATAAGTTAATTAGCTATACATAGTTGGAGCATTCTCATAAAAACAACATACCTCAAACAGACCAAGTTTCTTTACAAGAGTTCCACCTTCAGTATCCCAAAAGTGAATATGATTTCTCCCGACAGTTATCAGAGTATACCTATCCATGGGGTGGAATTCAGCGGCAAGAACAGTTTCAGTTGCACTCTATGGCGGCATACAAAAAACATAAATATACATAATACACAATTAACACATTAATATTTTGTTAAAGTTGTTATCTACAAGACATTAAACAATTATACCTTTGTTTCAGTAATTTTATGCCCTTTTTCACCTTTTTGCCAATCCCAAATGGAAAGAGTGTGTTCCACAGATTCATCAATGACACACAATAGAGACCCACCATCCTAGTAATAGAATAAAAATAAATAGTATCAAACTTTAACACAGGTGAACTTGTATTTAATAAATTTTATGATTCTGAAAAAGAAAAAAATCTTAATATAGGAATTTTGTTAAATGAAAATCCAATTTATATCTCTTTCAAAGTTATATAGTTCTTAGATCTGTTTAACTACTACATTTTAAAATGGTGTTTTGCTGATTTGTACATTTTTTTATGTCAGGCAAGTCAACCCACATGCTTAAGGAGTACTTACAGTTAGTCACGGTGTTAGTTATTTAAAGGTTATTTTTATTTACTTTTTTCGGGGATAACTTTATTAAATAGGGAATTTTGCAAATTAGAAGTTAAACTATATTAAGAGGGACTCACAATCCAAGGCTAACGAAACAGACAGGCTACTGCAGTGCATTCAACGTGTCTTTTTTTACAGACCGCTAGAGTGACATGATGCTCTTTTCGCACACCTTCATTGGTGCATTTGAGCATCATGTGACTCCAGCGGTCTGTAAAAAAACACGCGTGGAATGTACTGTGGTAGCCTGTCTTTCTTGTTAGCCTCGCTCACAACCATATTAGACCAAGTCCATTTTTTAAAAAAAAATTATATAGTTCATTTAGAAGGTGCACAAAATCTATTTTATCCACTCCTACAGCAAACCAAGTTTGTAAACAGATGACAAATATGAGAAAGTATGTGAAAACAGACTTGGTTCACTGTGGGAATGGATAAAACAAATTTTATGCACCTATAAATGGATTGATGAATTTTTTTTTCAAAATGGACTTGGTCTACTATGGTTGTGAGCCCCTCATATATGCGAAAACTATGCACTTAAAAGGGAAAATAAATAGAATAGGTACATTATTAAAAGGAATAAATACATACTGCATGTGAGAAAGCAACACAACAAACAGCTCGCTCAAAATCTCCAACACCAATAATGTGAAGTGTATTGAGGCTCACTGAATCCCAGATTCTAACATGAGGCTAAAAGGAAAATGAAAGAATAAAAGATGTTTGATTTGAAGAAGCAACAATTAAGAAACACAACAATGTAGAGGAAATTTAAAATAAAGTAAATATAAATTAAATCTACCAGTGGCGTGGCGTCCGGTCATCGCTGGATGCGGCGATGACCAAGCAATATTTTAAAACTCTTAATAAGCTTTTAAAACTCTACGATCCAGTTTTAGCAGAACATTTGGAGTTCATGTATAAGTGAAGGTAAGATTTAAAGTTTCTTTTTTGAACATTCAACCATTGAATTTTAGAGTTAATAATTTTTCACCACAAACTTAAATAATTGCGATGACCACCGAAAATTTTCACGCCACGCCACGCCACTGAAATCTACATATTAAAACCACAACAAAACCAAACCATGCATAAAACAAAACAGAACACCCTTTTTACATAAGCAATTCTCTTGAGTTTTAAACTAACAAAGTGAAAGTTTAACAAGAACTGATATTTTCTTGATGAAATTCAAAGAGAAAATCTCTATATTTTCACAAACATATTCATATTTAAGATTAGATTCTAAACCAATCTTAATTTATTTTTTAAACTAATCTTTATTGCGTATGTATTTATAGTGTTGGCACTAGAAAAATAAAGGCTGGCGACAATTTATAAAAAAGGGCACTCTTGCACCCTGTTCAATAAACATATTTTGAACTGGTTTGTTTTAAGTCTCCTGTTATCAGTAGAATTTTATGATATTTTCTGTTGATCAACTGACAAATTTTGCAGCTTTTTCTTGTGATCGATTGGTCAAAATCACAGGGTTTTTTTTCTGCGACCGAATGGCGAAAATCACGGTTTTTATTCAGCGGCCGATCCACAAATTTCAGTCTTTTTTAAGTAACTAACTGAAGAAATTCAAGATTTTTTTCCACCACTGACTGAAGAATTTTGTGAGATTTATATATCTGTGACTGATTGAAGAATTAAAAATTTTTTGAAACCGAATGATTGAAGAATTTTGTTTTTTCTTTTTCCTGATGATCAACTGATGAATTTTGCAATTTTATTTTTAACGACTGAGTGACAAATTTTACAACTTTTTACCGCAATTGACTCACAAATTTTACAATATTTTCCTTTTATGGAAAATGCAAAATTTTGCCATTTTTCATTGTGACTTACTGCTGAAACTCACTTTTTTTTTTTCACAAGGTTGATGGATGAATTTCATGTTATCCCCGTGACTTATTGACGAATTTTGCGATATTTATTCGGGAATAATTGTTGACTTTCCTGATTTTTCCTCATGACTTACTGATGAAAGTCACAGGATTTTTTATCATGCAATCGATGGATGAATTTCGAGATTTTTTTCCTGTAACTGACTGAAGGATTTCGTGATTTTTTCCTAAAACCTACTGAAGAATTTCATGATTTTCTTTTTCCACAACTGATTGGCAAATTTTGTGATATTTCCCCATGACCAAACGACAAAATTTACAATTTATTTCTTGTGATCAATCGATGTATTTGCGATTTTTAATTTCCTGCAACCAGAAAAGGAAATGAATTAAAAAGGCATGCCAAAAAGGGCTATAAGGGGCTACCGGGTACAAAAAATATTTGAAAAGGGCTGCTGGAAGCTGCATCATTCCAAATTGGCCTAGATTCAACATTAATTTAGATAAATGATTTTAATTTTTTATTTGTGATAGGACACTAAATTAAATTATTTTTAAAAAGTCTTTTCCATATTTTTTTTTTTTTTTTTTTTTTTTTTTTTAATTTTGGAAGATAACTTTCTGTGCTGATATATGAAATAGGATAAAGCTTTAAGCAATTTTCTCGCTTAAAATTATAAATTAGTTTATGGTTTTTTTAAATTTAAATTTTCTAATAAATAGGTCAATAATAATAATAATAAAATCCTGGAAAAGCAATAAAAATGCATACATTTTAAATTTATTAATTACTCTTATTGAACTATTTCAGATTATTGACCATATCAAAACCGTAGATCTTAATTAGAAATCACTATACTAAATGACATTAGTCAAACAAAATTTGTCGAAAAAAGCACTATATATAAAATATTCAATTTATTTTCATCAGTATATAAATATATATTTTATATGTAAATATTTTTAATTGCTTAAAGCTTAAAGGGTTATAAGCTTAAAGGGTTATTAGCTTAAAGCTAATAACCATTTTTTTTATTTATTTATTTTTTTTTTTTTTTGCAATATGTTTGCAAATGATTTGTTATCAGCATCCTTTAATTCAATTTCATTAATTGTAGTACCAATTCGTATATAAGTTGAGCTTACATATAAAAAAAGACTTTTAACAGTTTGAAGTGACTGCCATGTGAATTCTGATCATATTGCATTCATAGCATGAAGCAACTATTCATTTAATCTTAGCCTGTACTTAGCATGTCACAATTATTGTACTCATCACTATAGTAAAGATACTAAATACTGTCACATTCAAAAGTGTTAATTTTAATTATTTGGTGAAATAATTTTCCTTTTAATTTCTTCATGTGGCAACTTTCTGGAATTGTAGTACAAAAGACGACAGTTAAATAGTTCTTTGACCACAGATTTTCTGCACATAAAATCCTTAAACATTTAAAATGCTTTAGTTTAATGCATTTTAAAAGATTAGCGGATATTAATTGTTTAAGAGAACAGTCAATTTTCTGTTAGTACAAAAGACTGTAAGAAAAGAAAAAAAATAATAATTCTTGAAAAATTAGATGATAACTGCAATATTTCACAAATAAAATGATTGCAGGAAAAAGCATGTCATAAATTTGCAAATTCTCATCAATAAAGACTTTGAAAACTTTTACAGTGTGAGAAAAGTTCAAGATTTGATACTTGTACAAACACAGAAAAGATTGCAGAGAAGCAAGAAATTGCTAAAATGGTATGGTACAGAAATTTGCAATAAAATAATATTTTCTGATAAAAAGTATTTTGTAGAAAATAATGTTATAATCCCCAAATTGATGTCACATATTCAACAACATTCAAATACGTATCTGAAAAACCTTCCAAATCTTAAATAATTTCAGAATAAATTCTGTGACTGTTTAGACAACACGGACAAAGCAATAAAAAAATTGTCCCTAAAATTTATTGTTAAAGGTACACTATAATACACATTATAAGAGACATTCACAGAAATTGTAGAGACCAGCACAGATTATATTATTTTACATGCCTTGCATATGAATATAGTACTTAATATGAAATCTGTCTTCACAGGTTCACCCTCAGCTTAGAGCCCCATACAAACATCCCGCTTTGTACTGCTCTGAAGGGAAAAAAAAGTGCTCTTTATTATATGCAGGCTATATTGGCTAAACTTATTACCACAGATTAACAAATTGCATTCCAAACGGAATAAGTTTTCTACAAAAATTCTGAACTTTCACATAAGACCAAATCCACACAGTTATGTCTAAAGTTTATTTTGCATGAAAATGGTACCTTCTCCAGCTCTAAATCCCCTACACCAGGGGAAGGACTATGGCACATTTAAGCAAAAAATTGGAGAAGGGATGCATAAAAAAATTGTAATGGCATAATTATTCTGTAAAAAGACTGCAAAAGAGGCATATTTTGTATTGTCTTACATACTAAAGGAAAACCTGCTTTTATATATATAAAAAAGTACCCAGTTTAATGGAAGTGTCTGGGTCCCAAGGAACCAATGATTTCAAAAGCCTAATGACATTACTGCTACACTACTGCATTTGGAGCATGTCACAGACTAAAATGAACACTAAATAACACACAAGCTCAGATAAACTTAAAATTTCCAAACTGCTTATATGGGAACAGATTAATCCGTGCTATTAAGGAATAATAGTGTAAATAGATTATCTTTTGTAATTAATTAAAATACCAGCCATTTTTAATAAAATGACACCCACATAAACTTTGATTTATTAGGTACAACTTTTTGGAGATTTATCATTTTCAGTTTAATACTTGTAGAATAAAATTAACCATTAGTTACAATAGTATTTAATAGTTACCCTGTATACAACCATTAATATTTAAATAATGGCCTAAGACCTGAAAAACAATTCTATTAACAATTTATTATCTACACTAAAATATCTCCATATGATGCCATCTGTATTGTATTCAACACATGTATTGCCATAGTATACACAATTAATGGAAATCAATTAATTTGCCTTTAAACAAGCTTTACATATGCATATGCTACTTAACTTTACTCTTCTTTCATATCATATAGAATGAATATCTGTGCATATCAAACTATTGTTGCACATGTTTTTCACTTTCAATCAATCATTTCAAAATTATGTAAATAAAATTTAACTGCAAGAATTTAGAGCAACTAAAGTCGATCAAAAATAACTTATTTATTTATTGAATCTTTCATTAATTTCAAACAACTACTTCAAATTTCTTTCTCATACAAGAAAGAAAAAAAGACTGCAAAAATATGAAAAGCATTAAAGAAATCTCTGCTTTATTGACAAGAGTATATCTAAAAGACAACCTAACGTAAAAATAAAGTAAGCTAAAAAATATATATATGAATCTTAATCACTCTGTTATGTAAATAAAATCTGCAAATGAGGGAGATTTTTAATATTTTCAGTTGAGAATTTACAAATAATACTAAATAAACTTCAATTCAAAATCTCCATAAGCATAATGCTGTCTCCACAAATGATGTTGAAACTATATTTATCTGTAACAATGCTTTGACCCTCAATACCATTCTATCAATAACAATATGGAAAAAAAAAAATTCTATTTAAAATACACATATCAAACATAAAATATAACAAAAGTATGAAAGTACTATAAAATCACATTATGTATAAAAACGAAATACAAGTATGTCATCATATTAAATAGTTTTTCTATCATGCTTTTCACGTATGTTAAATATATATATTATTTTTAAAATTAGAAAAAAAAATACTATATGTAAGTTATTCAAAAGCAAACATTATACATTATTCACAGTATATTAAACATTATACAGAAATGTAAGCATTCTGTTATAGATGCAGTGATGATCCCAATAAAACATGCATCATGCATTATAACATTCCTCATGCAGGAACATAAATTGATATTTTACCCTTCTTGTGATTCTGGGCTGTTCAAGGGAGAGGTGGGAAAAAGGATAAGAAAATTTGAAAATGAAAAACCATTTTTAAAATAAAGTAAAATATGCTCAAATCTCTAGGACTTAAAAATAACCTTTTGCAGTTGGAGAAAATGTAAAATAAATAATAAAGTTATACAATTTGATTAATAAAATTAAACAGTGTATGAAAGGTATGTCAGATCTCCATAAAGATTTAAGCATATAATATAACTAAAAGTTATACTTAATTTAAGACTACATATCTTAAATTAAGTATTGTTATTCATTATATTATGTTTTTTTGCAAATGAGATAATATATGATAATGTGCATGTTTTAAAAGAATAGTATAAAAAAATCCAAAACTGCTTTATTAGATAAATAAAAAAAAAGAAAATTATAAATGAATTATTCATATTGTGCACTCACTAAATTAAACACAGCTTTTAAGACAAAAAGTATTGAAGATTTCAGAATTTTGCATATTTTACATAAGTTTTTAAAAGAATAACTTTAATCCATTAAAGAATTACCTGTATGTAATATAAAGAATTTTTTTTTGGTAAGAGAAAAGAAATGGTTTAACTAAAAGTTTAACAGAAATATATTATAAATTCCCAATGAAACAAATACCTTTATTTAAACGCTTTTAAAATATTAATATTTTGAGGCATAAATCCAGCAACTTTATGTTTTTAAGAAACCCTCTTTAATATCATGGTTCTGATTTTAGTGAGACTACTGTATTAAAAATTTTGCCACTCTGAATACTGTATATTATAATTATAAATTTAAAGAATAGTGAAAAAGTTTACATGATATTTGGATCAATGCATTATAATTTCTTCCTTAAGCTAAATGTAAATTAAGAAAAAGATATCACAACAAACAAAAGTTGCTGGGTTCCTAATCATAAAAATTTGCTAATCTATTTTCCAATAACAATATTTTCCCCATATCAACAATCAATGTTGAAGCATGGAAATAGGGTGCCATATAACATTAGCTTTAAAAAAAATTGCATATTTTCTTCAGAGTAACTGAACAGTTTCTTCAGCTTTTCAGGGAAATTATGGACTTTTTCCTGAGGTTATACCGGGATTTTAAGACCAAAATATTTTTCCTGATTTACAAGTTCTCCTTGAAGCATATGAACCTTGATTTGAGGTTACAAAATAGAACATAAATTAAGAATCATTCTTGATGACTTACAATTATCTCATTAAAATTAATTCATTGAAATATTTTTTTAATATGAAAGTGCAAAAAAAAAAAAAAAAATTATCTTAATTAATAGAATCTTATTTTAAGCAATGAAAAAATAAGCCAAATTTTTAAGTTCTATAAAAATGAATCACATAAAATTACAAATATTGTACAATGACTCAAACTAGAGAATATAGAAATCAAACAAATGTTAAATTTAAATAAAAAATCTTTAATAATACCTAAAAAATATTATAAATTAAATATATCTAATGACAGAATAGTTATAGAGTACTAATGTATAAGACACTAAAATATAATTTATAATAAAATATTTAAAATATATGAAATATTAAGACTGATGTGATATAAAAGGGGAAAAAACTGCAAAGCAATATATAGCAAGCTTATTACAGTGAAACTCCAATTATCTCGACTAATGTATTTTGGATGTGATTCAGATATACAAAAATCCAGATATGTGCAATCATAAAAAAATAAGTATAAAAGTAATAACAGTTTAAAAAAAAAAAAAACACTCTTTTATAAGCATTCAATGTTTATCTTGAAAATTATGCCTGATTTTTTTTGGCTGCAATTCATGTTTTTTTTTAAATTTCCATTACAATACAGTAATCCCTTAACATTCACAAATTTTGATTATTCGCAAAATAAAAAATGAGGAACATTTCAACATTCGCGAATACTTAACTTGGTTATTCGTGAATTTTGTTTTATAAGGAATATTTTTTTTTACAAAGTGAACTCGCTTTGTTTCATCAATTCCATAAACTGTTCGACACTGGACAGCTGCATTGTACTGCATAACCTAAGTTCCGAGAATTTCACTCCTTGTATTGAGGCCAAACATAGATCAGCAATTCCGAGAAACTCAAAACATGACTCGATGCTAAAAATAAAAAAAAAACCTAAATTTTCTAAAATTCAAAATTTTTAATGCAAGTGAAGATTTTTCTGCAAAAATTATACGGAAAATTTTAAAGCTTTAACAATAACTTGCTGAAAAAGCAATAGAAAGTGATGCTTAACTTGTGATGAGTCTTAAATTTAAAAGAGAAATCGAGATAGCAACTTTTCCTTATACGGAAATTTCTAACAAAAAATCTTTTGTTCCAAACAATTGTATATCAGTAAAAATTTTTCAGACATCAACTAACAACCAAACTTTGTACAATATGTTTATAATTAATCAAATTTCTTTACAGCATGCACTGTTTAATGCTTAATAAATATATTTTTACATTTCAATTGCTTTTCTCTTTTTAAAAAAATCATATAACCTAACCCCCTTTTATGCACTGGAAGATATTCTCAACATTAGCAATTTTGACATTCGCGGAGGTTTCTGAGAACCTAACCCTCGCGAATGTTAAGGGATTACTGTATTTTAATTTGGTAGAAAACAGGTAGTGCCACAAAAGACAGGGGGGAAAAAAGGACGATTTTCAACTGTCCGATCTTGCCTGTTTAGAATTACTCAGAACAGTGTTCTGGCGATGCCACTTTGACTTTTCATTCCATTTTGTGATAGTCTTTATGGTTTTTAATTAATATCTTGGTTAATAAATAAAAAATGAAAAATCTGAGCCCCAGGTCTGCCTTGAACTATTCTCATACAAATTTCTGACTTCTATGTGTAGTAATTTTCCTAGTCATTACAAACACAGACAAACATCTTTCTGTTATTAGTACAGCTAATTAAAGAAAATACAATATAACAGTTACCTACATTTAGAGGTGTTAGTTGGGTATGTCGAGGAAAATTATTTTTGTGGAATCTTCAAGCTCTTTACTAATATGGCAAAAAGATGAAAACCACATTCCTAAGAATAAAAGCAGTTGGAAAATCAACCATTTTTCAGGGGCTGTATGGGTGCTTACTTTTCCAGTTACTTTTTCCTTTTTGAAAACTAGTATTTCTATAAAGGTTATTAATTTTAAAAAAAATTAACTTTTTTAAAAAATTTCCCTTAAAAAAAAAAAAAAATGCAATCTTACTCTGTTTTTTTTTTCTTAATCCTATCACATCTGTTATCAATATTTACCACTGGTTGCTTTTCACTTAAAAGTCTAGTTACAATCAATATTTACCACCAGTTGCTTTTCACTTAAATGTCTTACTTTTCACTTAAATGTCTAGTTGCAATCTCTAAAGTGCAAATGAATAAATACAACAGATTTTTCTTATAATACAAGAATAGCAAAATGCAGTATTTTTGCAATTGATGAAATACCAACTTAGAATCATCCAAATATAAACTTTAAAAGTTCCAATCAAGTATGAATTTTAACATTGACTAAAAAAATATTTCAAGGAAATTATATTTTTTACATATTAGGTCATAATCCAATTCAATTTTTCTTTTGAAATCTAATTTTTTTTATTTAATGATATGGATTTACTTGAAGATCCGGATAATTGGTGCTTTACTGTATATAAAACTTTAAAAAGAGTTTTAATTCTCAAAATACTAAAATAGTATTTACCCTGCGTTCACGTTTGTCTATACTTGCTACTTGGCCTGTCGCAATAAGCAATTTGTTGGGATGGAGAGCAAGGCTAAAAATATTTAAAAAAAAATACATATATTAATACAGAAAATACTAAATATGATAAATGAAGACACATGAAAAACTAACATACATTAGTAAAATTAAAAACATATTAAATAGTAAATTATCAGTAAACATTTCATTAGTCAAGAAACATTAGGAAAAAAAGAAAAAGAAAAAAAAAAAAAAACAGCAACAATCCTTTAGTATTTTGATGAAAGATGTGGTTATGTGTAAATGCTGTAAAAAAAAATCAGTGACTGCAAAAACTACTTTCTATCATTGTTGTTTGGAAAAAGTGACGTAATTTTTTTTTTAGTGTCAATATAATTATAATGGTTAAACAGCCTGATTTGATAATGGAACAAGTCAATTACTATTAGCATACTGAGGTGTTAATCATTAGTATCACAAGATTTTATCCAGAAAGAAATAGTCATTTCTTCAGTTCTGTATGCAAGGGTTTTTCTGTGTCTTTCATTATTCTAGAACTATCATCACAGTAGTATGCAGTAAAATATTACGAGTTGTGAGTATTCACTCTCATTTTGTAAAACCCAACTTTTTTAGTAACTCGTCATCCTCAAAGTTTACATAAGGTCAAGTTCGGCGAACTCTACAGTATTACAAAAAACTGATATAATTAATAAAATATTATTATAGTCTATAAATTAATCTTACCACTTTATATCATCCGTGTGGCCAGTATAGTGCCTTTGGATTTGATCTTCTACATTGTATAACACAACAACAGATGCAATAAAATACACCATTTCTCCAGTGGGAAGAAAATATAAATTTGATCGACAGTCTCTACCCCTGTAACCATATCTTTGGTCATGTTAAGGAAATAAAATATTAGCTAAACAAAATAAAGCACTTCAAAATAATTACAAAATAACATATTATAAATATCTAATGATTAGCTTTTATTTTCTTGTACAAACATAAGAAGGAAGTATTGGATTCATGATTTTTCTTTCTTTCTGTTTTTGATGGATTTACTCCTTCAGAGATGTCTTAAATATAATTTGATTAGTTTTAGAAAATCTCTCACTGAGTTTACCTGAATTAGAAAATACCTGAAATAATTTATATATTCCATTCACGTTAATTCTCAGTTTGCATTAGTATTTTCAAAAAATCCATTTTGAATTCTGACATTATATAAAATTTTAAACAACCCCTTAAACAAATAACATATTCTATATTATTTTCTGGATGGTTATCATTAAAAAAGCATTTAAGCATATATTTATAATCACTTCTTTTGCCCACTTTTTCATGCTGACCCGCTTTCTTTATCTATATTTTTCAAACCAAATAAATTTTTACTTTAAAATTTGTGGTTGCTTGGTGCCTACAGAAAAAAAAAAACTGTGTGAAGTTATTCTTGTGTTTGAGCCCTGGAGTTGGAACCCATGCACTGGGCCCGTAACTAGGGCTTAATTTCTAACAAAAAAAGTACCGGAGCCCTAATATTCTGTGGTACCAGTACTAACAACGGTACCGTCCCCCCTGTCACTCCAATCTGCATATTTATATTTCATACATTATTTGCAAATTTTAAAGCATTTTTTCTTTAGAAACATAAAAATTTTTAATATATCTATCAGCATATAGGGGAGGTGTGGGAGGTATGATACACTTTTTTTTTACTAATTTTTTACAACCCTTAGAAAGCTATTTTTAAACAAATTTTTCGTGTTTTCTTATAAAGTGACCTTTTATTCATTTATTAAAAATATTGTGAATTTAAAAAATAGTCATTCAAAAAATATATCCCAATTATTTTGAATGGCTACTACTGTATCAAATCTCCCCATTACTGGGGAGGATTGATACACTAGCAAGGGAGGTTTGATACATTGTTATGTGAATTGAAAAAAAAAAAAAAAATGCAGACAATTCAATTTATGCGTCATACAATATTTTATGATAAATCTCAAAATATTAAGTAAAATTTAAAACGAAATGACATTGGCATATTTTTGTTTCAGAAATGTTTTTTACAAAAATATTTAAACTATTGCTATTATTTAAACAATCATATTAACACACTTTTTAGAAAATAAATAATGAAAAAAAAAAAAAAAAACCCTAGAGATCTAGCTGCAAGGAAAAATGGAGTGAACACTGCTGATTTGCAAACAATTTAACATAAATTTAGCACATTTAAGATTCCTTTAACCCTTTCAGGGACAAAGCATTTTCAATGCTAAAGTGTTGAATAAATGAATGGCACCCGGATTTACCAACAAATTTAATTAGAAATAAGAAAAGGGATATATTTCACTTTCATACTAAATGGAAAATATTTTACAAAAATGCTGGTGCCAATGTGGAGTTTGGGAATTAAAATTAAGTAGTTTCATAAACATAAAAACACACCTGATATGGTTAAAAGAAAAACTAATAACTCTATCATTTTGATAAGTAAAATCGGGTAGATTTAATGTTTTTTCAATTTGCCTTTCGTAAATTATAGAAACATTTTCCCTTTCAGGCCATTTAAACTTTTTCCCTTCCACATGACGAGCAAAGCGAACTAACCATCTATCATCGCACTGCTTTTCTATCTAACATACATAATGTGTATGAATACTCTCTTTGTTCTTCCTTACCAATTTCAGTAGCTCTTGCTGTAAAATAATAATGAATATTACAGTCTTATACAGTAGACTCCCTCAAATCCGCACGGTTTGGGACCAGAGGTTGTGCGGATTTTAGAATTTTGCGGATTTCTGGTCATTGATTTGTTTACATTTTTCAAACATTAATTTGATTGGTAGTTAAGCAAGGGAAATTATAATGAATGCTTACAATAAAGTGAAACATTAAAATAAGTCAAATATTAAAATAATTTATTAGTTTAAACGTAAGTAATTATTAAAATAATTAGAAAAATATTAAATTACTACCGACGAAATCGACTCAATTCGATTTCTAAAGTCCTATGCTGCCATCTATCGGTAAAGCGATCGTAAGATCGATATGTCATCATATAGATATGCTAATTTATATCAAAATCAAAAGTAATGTAAATTTATTTAGTAATAAATCAACTGTAATAACCAAAAGAGAATGATTAACAAAAAATTTAGTAAAAAAAACATTGCGATAGTCGCTGATTTCGACGCCATCTTGAATTTTGTTCCTGCAACTTAACTGTAAATTTCATTGTTTACATCTGAAAAAAATACGCGGATTTTAGGGTCGTGGATTTAAGGGAGTCTACTGTATTAGTTTGCAAACTAGTGTATCATTTCTCCCCAGTACTAATGTATCATTTCTCCCTATTATGCCTTACTAGATTATCAATCACTTTGTATAAATGCAATTGCGAAATGGTAATCTACTCTCTAGTAAAACTAATCCTAACAATGTGCTTTATAAAAAAAAAAAAAAAAAAAAAAAAATACAAGATATTATCTTCACAATAATAAGAGTTATGAAAGAAAATCAGTCAATGAAAAAATTTACATTGACATTCCAAAAACCTTCAAAATTAAAAGAAAAGAAAAGTTGTCAGTTCTTCACTGATTAGTCCAGCTAATGATGGCTTCAGAAAATAAAAGAAGCCTTTACATGTGTTACAATGGCTTTTAATGCCATTTGTTGTGAAAAATTATCAATATATCAACCCTCCCTATGTATCAAACCTCCCCTACCTCCCCTACTTTGTTGTCAGCTATTCCACTTTGTAGTTATCACTCCTTCCAAATTGTAATCTTTGCCTAATTTTAATATTGTTAATTAATTGCAGAATTCTGCGATTAAATATGGTAAGGATTATGATTCGGAATAGTGTTAACACAAAAAAGGAATAGTTCGCAAAAATGCATTTTTATGAAAAAATGAATGAAATTCACAGAAATTAATATTTATATGCTGAAGAATGGAACAATGTTTTCAATTTCCTATAAAAGGTGCATATCTTAAACTATAATCGATTCCTTCCGCATAACGATCTTTTGTGGTGAGTCCCTGAAAATTAGATTAAATAAAAAATTTGACATTGTTTTAGGAAAGATTCGATGCTTTTATAGAAAAGGGGTAAACACTGCTCGATTGCTTTCTAACCAAGGCCAAAAGCTGATATAAAAATTGAGTCCCTTTCATCTCCATATCCTACGTGTGTGACACATAATGTCACAGATAATTGTTTTGACAAAAAAGAATTCAAAAGCTTGTAGATGGGAAGGAATGGAAGGGTAATTTAGGCTTCGTTGTTTAGGACGTGTTAATGCACTGGGCACTGCACTGAAATTTGCACTGGAGCCCTGTATTTATGAGTTCCGGTGCAAATTAAACCCTGCCCTTAAGATAAATAAAAATTTAATTTGAAAAGTTACGTTGAACTGCCTTAGATATACCCTTTACAGAATGTATTAAAAAATGAAAATATCATACAGTGAAAAATCTGATACAAATACAAATATAACCAAAACACGAAGAATTTCTTTTCTTTTAGTTATTTAGATTATTTATTTTGTTAAATGTAATCAGAATTGATTTTTTTGCACACAAAGGACAAAATGACAGTTTACCAAGAATCATGCAATATATTATTAAATATAAAAAAAAAAAATACTGTACTAAAGAAATATTTCTTAAATAAATTACATTGACATGAAAACAAATTTTTGTTTCTATAATTTTATACCTGGAATTTGAGTAGCAAATTGCATGAGTACAAATTAAACAAAGTTTTTTTTTATTTTGCAGAATTGTTTGGAAGATACATATGAAATACACAAATAAAATTATGTATAGTTTTTCTGTAAGGATACACCCATTCGAGTTTTAATCTTTGAGAAGGAGGACTGTTGACTTTATTTAAGGAATAATCTTGTAAATAATCTGTAGGTATGTTAATGGCAATCGGACGACCACGTAAATATAATTTGACTATGCCTTCCTCTGGAATGGAAAAAAGGAAATGTGTTATAAATCAATTTTTTTAATTGAATATAAAAAGAGAAAAAAATATACAAATAGAACTCACCTTGCATTAATATTGCTTCTTTTGTGCTATAAAAAAATGCCAAGTATTAGCATTTTTAATATACAAAACACAGATATCTTAACAAAAAGGGGAGAAAATTATACACAAAACAAATTTTAGATACAAATCAGTACACATGAAAACTGTCCTAATTATAAAACAAAGAAATAAAACTTCATATAAAACTATAATACATGCTACTTGTTTTTTTAATTTTACTAATACCAACTACTAAACATTAGAAAACTCAAAGTAAAAAAAAAAAAATATATATATACAAGTTTTTATTAAGTTAAAAGAAAATAGAAAAAGTGCACAAAAAACGAACTATCTAACATTTAACCACTATTTGAACATTAAATGGGTAACATATAATAAAGATCATCAAAAGTCTGTTTTTTAAAAAACAGAAAATGCAAGAGAAATTCCCTAAATGAAAGGTTTCTACAGAAAATTTTCCCTAAATCTAAAGTGACAAAAACTATTTAAATGCATGAATTTATGAACAGATGTGGAGTACAGATATGTTTCTAGTCTATAAAATACTAACAGAGGTTACTATTGCAAACATGCCAAAAAGGAAATTCAAAGAAATTTAATAAACTCACTCATGGGCACCATTAAGGGATGGGCCATTGCCCCTCTCTGGATTTTGAAATTTTACTAAATTTTCTTCTTCATGACGAATTTAAAGAAAAAATAGTAAAATGTATCCTTTCCAAATAACTAAAAATAATTAAACACTAAGAGAAAACAAAAAGGAACTAAGAATTTTTCATCAGGGAGTCCTTAGTTTCTGAACACATCATTCAAGATAACTTTTAAATGCATGAACCCAGAAAATAGAATTACAAATTACCTTGCATGGGAAACTCAGAGGAACTCTCCTCTCCCCTGATGAAAAGAAAAAAAAAAGTATGTTTTATTTCTCCACTTTGAGATGGGTAAAAAAAGCAATAAAAATTTATTTCTGAATATTAAAAGTTTTTGATTGTTAAATATCTGTATTGCTTTTTTATATTGATAGTTGATATGTTTACAAATTGTTTTGTAAGGGATAAAAAAAAAAAAAAAAGAATTTATTTAGAAATTTTATATATATAGTTCAAGACAGTTTTGAAAGTGATTGCTATTCTGATAATCAGGGTTTCTTGGTACTTTTAGCCTGGCTTTCTATTTCAGAAATAGCATTTTAATGTTTTTCTTTTTTTGAGACGAATACCATTAGACTGAGAACTACGGGGAATGTCTGTTAATGAAATTTTAATCTGTTCTGAACTTCATTCTGCTGGTGCCCATGAAATTATTTAATTCTAGATATATTTTAATGAGATTAATAAAAGCATAAGCATTAGTTTAAATGCAGACATAACTATTATTAACCATGATACTAATTCCAGTGCTATTAATTTGGTTTGAAGATTAGCAAGTAAAACATTGAGAAAACCACCACCATCTAGAACAAGACCCTAAAATTTTATAGTTGATCTTTACCCATGCCTAGCCTGATTGGGTGTTGAACTTCTCATATTCAAGTTGAATAATGATCCACTGGTTATACGCCTGAAGAGGAATGAGTCAGATATATTTGTAAAACATGTACATTTACATTCAACAAAAATATACACTTGGATTGTTAAATAAATAGATTTACACTTGAAAAATGAATTACAAACCAGTCTCCAAAAGAAAAGCTAAGAAACATTTTAAAAATTCATTTAATATTACACTGGAAAATCAGTAAAAAATAATCACATACAGATCTACTTATAACATATCATACCCTGATGTATATTTTAATGAATAAATTAAAAACAACAACAATTTGATACTACTTGATTATCCCGTCGACCAATTTCACCAAATTATACAAATCGCCAAACTATTCACCAAATTATACAAATGGAAGAATGTTGCCATTCTAAAATTTTAAGATAGGAAAATTAATGTATTTAAATAAAAAAATCACTAAAGAATAGGGTTACTTTAAATGTTCACTTATGATGTAGTGACATACCAAACATAAAATTTGATTTATTTCGATGATTTGGGAGAAAATAATACTAATAGTTTATGTATTTAAATTCAGAATTATTAAATTAAACTATGAACAAACAAATATTTTTAAGATATTGCATTTGTGAATAAAATGTAAGTATTTTAAATGTAATAATCAAATTTATTAATGGTTACAATAATATCAATGGTAATGGAAAATTGTAAGAAACCTAATGCTCTTTATTTAGTCAAAAAAACATAGAGGGATATAACTATAAAATTTATGTATACATTAAATATAGGGTTGAAGCAAAAAAAAAATCAAAATTTGCAGTAATTTTAAGTAACGAAAGAACAAATAAATTTGTAAAATATTAATAAAAATACAAATAAAACGTCGAATTAAAAAGACTTGATGACGTAACAAACACGTGTAACATGTTTAATGTCAAGTGAGTGTGAGATTTACGATAATCCATTATTGACATTTAATCTTACAGTTTGACGACAGTTTTTTGGTCGACGAGATATAATCAAGTAGTACCAAAAACTTTAATAAAAATGGAAGTTACTCTATTCATTTGTGTATAATTTGCCTCCTTGTTTCTGATTAGAAAAGATGAAAATAAAAGAAAAAAAAATCTTGTCTTGTCTATAATGCAGACCACATTATTTTAACAGCTGAATATCTCAAAATAATAATTAAAAAAATCTGTAGAAATTCTGACTCACAAAAAAAAAAAAAAAAAATCTCAAACGTAAGTTTTTAGATTTACTCTTATCCATTTATTAAAATACCATAAAATTAAGATTTCCAGAATATACTTTTGTCACATTAGAAACTTTGCTTTAAAATATTTATCAACATCGGAAATGTAATAGTAGTAGTTCTAATTTACTACTAATGATTAACAAAACTTTTGAAAGACAGGGATAAAGATTATCTGCTGCATACTTACGTTATTTATTCTATTTTTAAAGTGTATGTTATTATATTCAGATAGAGAACAAGTTACACTGTCGCTTTCTAACTGAAAAATTTAAAGCTGGAAAATTTGATGTATGCAAGTCTTGTGTACTATTATGAAAGAAGGTAAAAGAAAAACTGAAGAATGTTTCATGCTAGAAATGGCAATTCAGAGATTTAGCAAGAACATATACATTACCATTCAGTTAGAAATATTCTGTGCATAATGCACATCTTGCTTTTAGCTTTAAATTTTTGGGAAAACTACACATTATACATGAGTAAATATGGTAACATAATTCAACAGTTTGAGCACTGAAAGCAATTTTAAATTCTCAACTATCTATTTTTTTTTTTTTTTTTACTTCTTAATTGGATATCAATCAGTAGACTGTTTTTGGAAAAAGTCTGGCTAAATTAAAGATGACTTTTTAATAGTTTTCATAACTGACCAAAGAATAATAATACTCTTTTTTCAACAAGACAGATTTTAAAATCTAGTGTTGACTCTAGGCTGATTTGGCAGGGCGAAGGGCTGAAAGGCAACTTTTAATAACTTTATGTGACCAACGGCCCTTATAGGCCATATATTTGTATTAGATTTGTATTCGAAATTAATCTATTTTCAAAATTTATTTATCTTTCTTCTATTTAATGCTTGCATTCAAAAAATCATTTCTAAGTTATGTCTAATTTAAGTGCAATCGTTATACCCACATAAATATTCTTTTTGTTTCTGTTAAAAGCTATCATTCAGATAAATGATTTATTTGTTATTTCTAATTTAAGTACATTTCCTTTCCAAACGTCTCCTAAATGCATTAAAATACACATAAATTTCATTTTCACTTTGGCCAGTAAATAGATAAATTTCATTAATTATCCTCACCATTAGACTTTATGTAAGCAATGATAGGTTTGCTTTTTATTTCACTTAATAATTCGTTGCCAAATGTGGTTTCTGTCCTTGGCGTTAAATTTTAATATATCTCCCAGTTTAACGTATATTTTGTACTTGGCGTATTGGCTCAGGACAGATGTATTCTTGGCGTATTAAATTACACAGATTGAAAGGGACCTCCTCTCTGATCGTCCTACTGTAAAGAGCTTAAAATTTGCTGAGTAAAGGGGGCCACCACTAATTTTACATCTTAGCCTTAATAAAGATTTTTCCATGGAAATTTCTCCTGAATTATTGCCTGGTGGACATTCCTTACAGGAAATGGATCAATGACTGGGGTTTGCGATGAATTACATTGTATTGTACTATCGGAACTATGTTACGATCATTGTTATAATAAACCGGCCTTCAACAATTCCATAGCCCTTTTTAAATATTTTAAGTGCCCGGTGGCCTTTACTCACTGTTCTTTTTGATGTGCACTTTCGATTTATCTCCTTTTCAAGTTGCAGGAGATAAAATCTGAAATACGACCACTGATCATGGGAAATAACTCAAATTTTTGTCATTCGGTCGGGAGAAATACTGCGAAATTTTTCAATCGGTCGTGTAAAAAAAAAAAATCGAGAAATTCGTCAGTTGGTTAACAGGGAAAAAAAAAAAGGACAAAGCCTTCCATGGATCGCATGAAAATAAAACAGCTAGTTTCGCCAGTTCACAGACACCCCCCCCCCCCCCCCCCGCATGATGAATTTTTTATTTACAAGAGTAAATCATATATTTAAAATTTCTGAACTGAGCTGGATATAAAAGGGAGGCGGGGTATGCAGTGAGTGCAATGCATTTAAGCCTTGCACATATAAAGATTACAAAATTACCCCATTTTACTTTTGAAAAAAAAAAGGGGGGAGGGGGGGTCCCAAAAGTTTTGCATCCATGATTGTAGGAGGGTCCTCTACACGATTAAATATGATCTACACGATACTTTTTGTTTTAATCTTTATATACAAATATTGCATATGCAACGTTCTAAAATTTTCACAAAATATTTATTAAAAAATTTATTTTAAAACTTCGTGCAATAGTTATCTTAAATATTATTTGAGTTTACATACCATTATCTAAAACTTATATATTCAATCAACACTGAATCGAAACTTACTAGGAGGTTGTTGACAAAATAAATAAATGAATTATAACATTAAAATAAATAAATGAAAATAAAGAAGACCTTACTAAAACAAATTTTAAAGTATACATATGTAGTTAATTTTTAATTTTATGCAAAAACAGAAATATCACATAAACACATAGACATTTAGGCTCAAAACAAAGTAGGGTTTTTATGCTAATAAAGCATAAAAAGTTTTTTCCTTTTAAACTTCACATATTTAAAGTAATCACGCTTAGAATTTTCAGCATATTTTCTTTTATGTTTAATAATTCAGTTAGTGTGAAAGACAAAATGACAAACAGTATGAATTTCTTACTGACTTTAAAAGTAAAGCCATTTTACAGTTCATAAAAAAAAATCTTTTATATAACATCAATGCATTATATTAGCGGTTCCCAACCTATGGGTTGCGGCAGGTGTTTAGGTGCGTCACGGAATAATAAAGGTTTGCCATAAAGCATACCTTTTATTTCATCTGTTTAAAAAATATAACAAATACAATATTTTAGAACAGCAATAATCATAAAAAGCTATTAACTTAAACTAAAATGTTGTGAGAAAACAGATAGTCGGTATTATGTTATGAGCTTGTTGTGAGATACGGCAGCAGTCGTGCAGTCTTTTTGGCAACTCTGTACCTACTACTCTTGAGCTTGAGGATTAGAAATCCTTTTGAAGAAGAACATTTAAAAAGCCCAAAACTCTCAAAACCTGGAGAAGATTCCTCAAATGACCTATCTTGGGATTTCTCTTTGTGGCAGTTTTCAAGATAAAATCCTTAATTTGCTTCAGGATGAATAAACGAGCACAATTACCAGAAATATCTAAATCAGCTTTGAGGTCCTTGATGTTGTTCAACACGACATATTCGTGTGAACGTGCTTTTTCTACTTTTCTGTTTTAGAAAAACAAGTACAGAAACAGACTGCATGTAGACATTTAAGGTTAAAATGAACCAGTTTTTACTCTGATATAGATGTCCTCATAAATAAACACCAGTGCCAGAAATCACAATGATTGTAAATTTGTGTTTTGATTATAATTAAACGTATTTTTCATTATCTTTGTAATATGCATGTTATTTTAATTCATATTCCACTTACACACATTGGGATTACCGATTCTTCATTTTGTTGATGGTACATCCTTCGTACAAAAATTTGCCTTTTTCATAGGATAGGAGAGCCTATAGCTTATAGAGATCATACAATAATTCCCATACTGATATTAGATACATCCTCATATTAGGTGGGTCGCAATTCATATATTTTTTTATGTAAAGGTGGGTTGCGTATCAACAAAGGTTGGGAACCACTGCATTATATAAATGAATATGTCTATCTAAGAACTATTATTTTTTAAGTAAAATACTTTTCAAGGCAATTTCTAAAGTCATTCCAGAAGTCATCAAAAGTAAGACTCACATTTCTAAAATTCTTACACAACTAAAAAAAGAAGTATACTTCAGAGAAGCAGAAAAACATTCTACAGCATGAAAACAAATTGTTTTTTTTTTTTATTTAAAATGTAATAAGAAATAATTAACACTTTTTTTGTATGTAGCATTAAAAGTAGTTTTTTTTTCTTCAATATGAGGCATGTTACCTGACATATTAAAAATGAAAAAAATATTAAATTAAATTTCTTCGCTTCTTATACTATTTTACAAAATCTCTCCCCCTTTCCGCATGTATTTTTTGGCTTATCTCAAATTTCCACTTATAAATGAATTCTAGAATTAAGTTTATATTAATATTTCATGTGCATAATAACAATCACATAAATTTGCAAATTAATACTGTGTTGCTATTGCTGAGATATATTGCTGTTACAATATAGTAAAATGGTTAGCTAGCTGGGAGTTTCAACCTCAGGTAAGACATCAATTTAAAAGGAATGATTACAGTTGGTTGTGATTATTTTAAAAATGTTAGTCTATATAATACTATAAAAATTGTACAGCTGTATATCATGCTGTCTATATAATACAGAAAAAAATATTTTAACACTAACATTAGTTACTCTGACCAAAATTTACAATTAAGAACAATTCAGATACATTTACACTGAAAGTGTTCTTACCTAGCATTATGAGGAGAGGTCAAATATTCTTGACTTGATGACCACTTTTTCATAGAATTTAAATTAGAAGTAGACATTGATATGTGTCGACTTGGAGATGGTGTGTGCCTTGGAGATGGTGAACTCCTAGAATTTGTCACTGATGGGGAGGGAGAGGGAATGGGAGATGCTGAGCTGGAACTGTGTCCTCCTTCGCTGTGGAGAGAACCTGATGAAGGATAATGTGATAAGCGACGTCCAGGGTGTCCGGGTGTCTGTGGAGTGGTAGGTGTGTGATGGTTGATAGAGTTTGTGGTAGGTGAGGTAGCCTGTCGCTGGTAATTGACATTAGAAGGTCTGTATGGAATAGCATTGTTGGTGATGGTTGATTTTACTGGAGGAACATTATTACTTGTGATTATAACAGCTGAAAAAAAATTTTAAAAACATATAAATCATTGTTATAACTAGAAATAGTCATTGGTCTTAAATCATTGAGTATGAGAACTCACTGATAAACATACATTATGATAGGTTTGTTAATGTTATTAGGTCAAATAAAACAAAAAATGCAATGAAGAAAACAGCAATACAAATTTGAATATATTACTATTAATTAATGCATTTACATCATATGGATTACAGAAATTTAAATAAGGGTTTAACTGAAACAGTCTCACACCTCATTAAAAATAGATCAATAATGCATTTTTAATATCTACTTCAAAATAAAATAAAATAATGGAAATTGGTTACTGGTGGCTCTGCACTACTGAAACATTTTTGTTTGTGGTCCAATTATGATACTTTTTTAATCATTTCAGATCAACAGACCACCAAAGATCCAAATACAGATATAAATTATATGTATTTTAAAACATAACAATAATTAACAGAAGTAACAGTAAATCAAAAGAATTAATAGTGATATTGATAAGTTTGTGAACATCAAACAATGAAGATTTTTAATTAGATGAGAATACAAATTTCACAATCAGTTTTAAGCAGTAGCACATTAAAATGATAAATATTTGGAGATTTTATAGCTTGGCATTACACTAAGAATAACAAATTAAATAGCTCAATTAGCAAAACTTTTTTTAAAAATCTACTGAAATCAGAATTAACAATACAAAAAGAAAAGTTTACACTTAAAAATACAAGAAAATATAAATTTTTCTTTAAGAGTTTTATTCTATTTCATCCACTTGGTTATGATAGCGATCATATTAAAAAATAACATTAAACCAGGGTTCCTGTTAGAATATAATACCTAATTTTTATGACCAGTATATATATAAATATATGCTCATTTATACAATGAAACCTGTATATAACAATATTGAGCGAAAGAAAAAAAAAAAAAAATACTGCATTTTCTGGTGTACATTTAATAAACACATAACATCATTGAAAATGATAAACAATATAAAAGCAAACTAAGTAATACAACATAATAATTTAACATACATTTATTAAATATATAAGACCAAATTGACGGCTTTTAGTCATAAACGATATTAACGATGATAGTTTTACTTCCAGTGGTTTGTTATGCCCACCAGAATGAATATAATATAAATATTATGTATCAATTAATATGTTATATCTATATGAGTGCTATGTCATATTATATGAGCATAAGTCGTGAAATTGACTATCGACTTGATATTCTCTGTGCGACGAAGGGGGCACACATGGAAGTTCATTGACAAGGGTCATGAAACTTTTTGAGTCTGGGGGCACACATGGAAGTTCATTGACAAGGGTCATGAAACTTTTTGAGTCTATCTAACCATTTATGTTATTAATTTTAATCTATCTTTATTATTTTATGAGTTATTAAACATCAAAATGGGTCCGGGACTTTATAAACACCCTGTATAATACAGTAGACTCCCTCAAGTATGCAACCCTAAAATCCACATTTGTCATTACAGATGCAACCAATGAAACTTTCAGTTCAGATGTAGGAGCAAAATTGCAGAATTTTTTAGTTTTATATCATTCCATATGTATTTTTCGATAATATGACTGAACTTGTGGTTCTTCCATGAAGGAAGTATAAACTTATTTGTGAAAAAAATCAAGATATTGCTGATATCACTGGTAATCACAATCTTTTTACAAGGAAGTCTACTGTATTAACTATGTGTAGTTAAAATGATGAAAGAAAATAAAATAAGTTGTTAGTATAATCAATATATTTCCAATGGCATTGTTGGCACAATGAATATGGTCTGGTTAATCTATAAGTACTAACCTCTAAACTGGAAAGAAAATTCAGGGAACGATTTATACATATACTGGAAATAAAATCAGATAGTCAAAGATCACGGTTGGTAGCTGTGGCAGTAGTTATGAGATAAGCATCAATTCTTCTTTCTAATATAACCCACAAAATTTAGAAAAATATGACATATTTTTCAGAATAATTAAAATTTATTATTGTCATTTTCAATAAATTATTATATTAGAGAAAATCCCGTTAATTTATTTTTAGAAAAATTTAATAGCTTATTTACAGGGAAATTTATATGTATGAAAAGACAAAAGAAAGTATAAATTATTGTATTTTGAAGTATTTTAAGCAAAAGATATCAATACAAAGAAGGATTTAATGGTGTTAAATTTAACTGTTTTTTATCACTGTTAGATTCAAAATTTTCAGAAAATTTACATTTACAGAATCATAGTATGGATCTTAATCTTTATTGGGAGAAAGACTGGACAGAAATAATGACTCACTTCAAAAAATCATTGCAGTACTTGCATGATTTTTTTGCACTTTTGATGATTTTTTTACAAGTGACTTTCTCTTAATTATTACATTTTCAATTATTTAATCACCTCCTCCCCCCTCCAAAAAAAAAAAAAAAAAAAAAAAAAAAAAAAAATGCAATTTAACAAATTACAACGACTATTTGGAAAAAGATTTTTTCAAAGACTAAAATTTAAGACATAAAAAATAGCATGGAGTTGATCATACATTACGTACGCCATGAATTAAACATTAATAGTGTTATTACAGGTAAAAGTTGCAAGCGACAGAAGTCGCCTGCGACTCGTACGTATTATCCACCTGAAACTTACGTATTATCCAAGCATTTCATTGGCTGTTCAGGAAAAGGTTTTTCCATCGTCAGATTTCCAAGAAATCTGACGGCCAATTTTAAATGAAATTTATTTTTTAAACTTCTAAACATCCCACAATATTACTTTTTATATCGTCGTATACAGAAAAAAATGTACTTTTAAATGCAATTTGTTTGAAAGCTGTATCTCAATTTGTTTCTGAGTTATTAATTTTTTTTGTAGTTTTTATTACTTTTTTGTCATAGTGGCAACACTCTGTTGTCCATCTCTGTTGAAAGTAAAGGGAAATACAGATTACTGTATAGACCAATCAGAAAAAGAATAAAATCCCGATTAAATCAATAAAAACCTTCAGATATGCTTTTGATTTCCTACCTTGACAACGTCAATAAGCATTTTTCCAAATGGTTTTAAAAAAATATATTATTTTGTGAATGAAACAAGGGGTCAACTTACACATCGAATATATTCAAAATAATCCATTTCAGGGTTTAAAAAATAAGGTTGATTTATACACCGAAAAATGCAGTATATATATATATATATATTTTTCCCCATAATAGTGTTCCTGTTTCTGTTAGGCAATTTTCTAAGGGTGCAATTCTCTGCCCTTTTTAAAAATAGTGAAATGCACCCCGAGTTTGATCCTACAATCAACAGTGGAAATGTTCTCTGTCCCATAGTGAGTTAAGGCGGTTCTCAAATCCCCTGCTCAATTTCTGACTTATTTTTAAACATAAAGGCACACAATTGGCAGGTCTGACTACTGAACAGATTTGAAATCGAAATAAGCTTTCCATTTTTTGATAAACAAATTATTTATCAAGCTAGAGGAATTTTTATCACATGAGCACCGATTTTTCTCCTCTCTTGCAGTATTGCATAGACTATTTGGATACATCATTCATTTTTATGCGAATTCTGTATATAAAACAACAAAAAAAATTTTGTTTTATGTACAATTTTGTGAATTTATTTTTAAGCGAATTAATTCAAATTTGTTTACAGCATAACTTGTCTGTTATGAAAATATATTGCTTGTGTTTCCTCAATTTAACTTGATGCAATAAGATTACAAGTTTTAATTTTTTTAATGGTCCGACAAGATGTCAAGTTTGTATTGTGGTCAGCATTTAGTGAAGAGAGTAACTCTAAAATCAAGTGTATTTAACATTTTTCTGAGGGAACCCAAAATACAGCCAGGACAGGCAAAAAGCCTGCTTATTTGAAAAATTGCTTTATAATAATAGAACTGAAACACAAAGAATTTTTTAAAACAAATTTTACTCTTTTTAGTTGTTTTAGTTTTAACATAGATTATACATGATTTAACAATGTCCCACTGCTGAGTTTAGATGTTTTCACCATGGATGGATTTCTGTGATTCTGGGGACAATATGGACTTCTGGAGTGGGGTGTGGGTACAATGGTACTTTTACACTATCAGCACAAAATCTAAATCTTCCGGGAGAAGGGGATGTGGGGATGATGCTTCGCAAGCCACCCTCTGAATTCATCACTGGAATTGATAATCAAATACTAAAAAATAATAGCAATTTTCAAATGCATCTTTAAGTTAAAAAACAAATAGTAATATATTGAAAAATATAAACGATACAGCCACTCTGAAGATGTTAAACATTAAAAATGTCTAGAAATTAGTGAATATAGGCATTACCTCGACCTTCAAGTTGAGTAACTCTTCTTAAAACATCAGCTAAGGTACCACGTAGACAGACTATTTCATCAGCTTGGTCTTGTACTTTTTTTTCTAAATCAGCAACTCGTTCTCTTAAAGCGTCATTATCGTGATTTATTATATCCTCTAAAAAAAAAAAAAAAGAAAAGAAGAAGAAGAAGAAATAAGATTAAAACTATCAGAAGCATTCAACAATATAATTACTTTAAAGCTTATATGAGGGTGTATCAATAAGTTTTTGCCCTCACATAGAAATAATTGAGTGAAATTTATGAAATTGCTACATTTTATGAGTACATTTTATGAGTCGTTTGCACAGTAACACATTTGTGCAACCGATTTTTCAAAGAGAGGGGGGGGGGATGTATTCTAGGAGGGGTGATAGTAGACCCAAAGGGGGCATTTTCTAATTTTTTATCGACCTCTACATGTGACATATTGTTGGAAAGGCCTGCGACCACTTATTCATGCTATGCACCTCCCGAGCCCCTCCCCCGAAATTTTCCCTCGGGGGGAAGGGGGGCACTTTTCTAAATTTTGTGGAGATTATTCATGCCGCCCCAGGAGGCAAATTTGGGGGAGGGGGGTCTCCGGAAGTGCACAGCATGAATAAGTGGTCGCAGGCCTTTTCAACAATATGTCACATGTGGGGGTCGGCAAAAGTTAGAAAAATTATCCCCTTTGGGTCTACTATTGCGCCTCCTTGAATACATCCTCCCCCCTCTCTTTCAAATACCATTTGCAGAAATGTGTTGCTGTGCACGGTGACTAAATAGTAAAGGACTAATACAATGCAGCAATTTCATAAATTTCACTCAATTATTTCTATGTGAGGATAAAATCTTATTGATACACCCTCGTACTGATGTTAGTGTTTAAAATAAATAAGAACAATCTTTTAATTTAAGAAAAATACAATGTTAAAAATGCATATTAATGTAATTAAAAATGTTTAAACAGTAAATATAAATTAATGTTATCTTATTTAATTCTGAGGTTTCTAAGCAAGAATTTAATTTTACTGAATACTATAAATTCCGAGATTTCTAAGTAAGAATTTAATTTTGCAGAATATTAAAATGTGGTCATATGCATTATTTTCCTGGAAATATTTTTAACCACAAAATAAATAATTGGAGTCAGTTAATTAACAATTACCAAGATCATATTTTTTAATTGTAAATACAGAGCAGGCCTGCTTGGAAACATGCTTGATAGCTAAGTTTAACATCAAAAGATGAAAATCCATTATCAAAATTATTCCAACGAAAATCATCATTACTACAGTAAAGGTAGGCATTACACAATCTCACACGCAATCCTTTCTCAGGGTATTTCAAAACATGTACAGAACTTTGAAATCATTTATTTTTAAAAGAGTAATTATGGTTAAAATTTCCTTCCAAGCATTTTATGTAAACTCATAAGAACTTTATGACTTTAAACTTATTAAATAATAACATAAATACAAGTCAGCTGTATTCTTCTTCTTAAAAAAGAAAAAAAAAATCCTTTTCCCTCTCATGCAATTTAAATAGAAATATAATCTCATATAAATTAATTCTATGAAAGATCTGATGCAACAGTCAAAAATTATTCTTAAAGATAGGTCTAACAATATATGTTGAATTGGCAATATATTTTGATTCCATGTCATTGAAAACAATTTAATTTTTCTAGTATCCAGCAGATTAATGCTGAGCAGAATGTGCTCTGTAACACATAGATTTATTACTGATTTATTGATTAATGCAATGTGTACCTATGGATGATAAATTATGCGTTTGAATATTAGGTATGCTCTAACAAGACAAGGAATGAACTTTTGAAAAGTTAGGTCGTTTAAAAAGGGAAGGAGACTGAAGGGCCACAGCCCCTCCTCAAAATCTATAAAAATCAGTTTCTTGTTTGTTTTTTACCTACACTTAGGCACAATTTAGCTCATTTTCATACCTCCAAGTAAGGTGATCCCTGATTACCCCACCCCCCCCCCACCCCCTCCCACCGAAATAAATGCTGATTGTTGAATAAAGCAGAAATGTTGACGTCATTTCATTATTTCGTCCTAAATTAATCTCTTTAAGAGGTTACGTTGTGCAAAGAAAAAAAAAACTGAAAAAAAAATCATTGACTAATAAAAAACTTCAGTTGAAAAAAACTTTAAGTTGTTTTTATGGCAATATAATAAGGATTTCACGAGTAACAATGAGAGATCGCATTTTCTATTTCAAGGAGAAAAGAGGCATAATTACTACAAAATGGAACATTACAAGCCTAAGGTGTTGGAAACATTCCATTCCATCATATTGCTCGCTCTTTGCAACATAAGTTATTTTGATAAGAGACAAAAAATCTGTAATCCATTTGAAGATGGAAAAAAAAAAACAAAAAACAATCAGAGGAAATAATCCTTGTAAAAAGCTTTCAACTGTAACAAATGCTCTTTACTTTCAGATTCCCATTCTCTTGATCTTTCACACTTACATTTTAGGGAGCTAATAACCTCAATTTGATAATAATAGCTTTTCCATCAAAATAGTGCCAAGAAAACAATAGCATTTAATATGATAAAAAAGGAGAAATATTTGATATATAATACAAAGAAACAGGTGAACGAAGAATAAAATTCCAAAATTTACGCGTATAAATATTTTATTAGCATTAACCTTCTCGCTGCGCATCCGACGATTTCAACGGGCAACGTAAAAGTAGCAAAATTTGCGATTTCCGCGGCCATGAATTTTTTTCGTCTTTAAAATAAATGGCTTTTACTTCATTCTTTTTTTTTAAACGAAACGAAACGAAGACACAGATGTCATATACGCAACGGGGTACCTAATTGGCGCCAAAATTGCGTTATTTTGCCTGATATGGTAACCCGGCTATTGTTGCTTATTTATTAATAAATGTTTATTTGAATTTATTTTCTTTTTATTTACAAAAAATGTTATAAATTGTTTTGTTCTATAGTTATTACTTAATTTTCTTTTTTATTTATTGTTATTTCATTTTAAAAATAACAGAAAATAATTTAAAAATACATATGTAACAGGTATTTGAAAACGATGTTTTCGCCAAATTGTTGTAAAAAAAAAAAAAAAACCTCGCCAAACCAATGTGACAATGCAACAAATCATGAGATTTAATTTCCACTTCAAAGTAACGTTTTAATGTTATTATTTCTCCCGTCGACCAATTTCGCCAAATTATATAAATAGCCAAATTATACAAATTGACATATTTTTTTTTATTTTAAATAACTAAAGAACAAATAAATTAGTATAACATTAATAAAAATACAAATAAAACGTCGAAATAAAAATCACTTGATGGCGTAAACATGTGTAACTTCCTTAAAGTCAAGTGAATGTGACATTTACGATCAACCATTATTGGCATTTAAACTTACAGTTCGGCGACAGATTTTTGGTCGATGGGATAACCAAGTAGCAACGTTTTAATTTACCACTCGAAAAATAAAAAAATGCTAACTGGCGAGTTAAAAAGCTATTGGCGAGATTTTCACCCGGCTAACATAAAAGTACCAGGAATTCTTTGTGATCATGGCAACTTTTATGTAGTTAAAAAATAATTTTGATTCTTTAATCAAAATGGAAACCTTTCTTATGAAAAGCGAAGGAATCAGCCCGTTGTTTATGGCAGTTACATGACTTGGACTATTATAATATAAACGAAATAATGGGGATAGAATAATATTCGGCGACTTATCACACCTGTGGCTGGCTAACATTAAAGTACCAAAATGGCCGCCTGGAATATAAAAAGCGAAGAGATCCACCTGGAGCTGTTGATGATAGTCACATGACTTAGGCTATTATTATAGAGATTGTTTTCAATTTTAAAAACAGCACAAAGAATAATATTTCCTAACGATTAAAAATTTATTTTCACGTGACTATCAAAAACAGAAAAAAACCCTTTAAAATTACTATTAAATAAGTACGTGTTAAAGGTAGTAAAATATTGAAAATTATGTCCTGAAAATTGTATTTACACGTGAATATTAAAAGGGAAAGGAAACTTTAAAATAATAAATACATTAATATGCGTTTAACCCTGTCACGGACAAGGCACTTCTATTCGTAAAATCTTGAAATTAGTGAATGGCACCAGAATTTACAAACAAATTTCGAAATACAAAAATGCTTTTGTTCACTTACTTAATAAAAGGGAAATTTTCATCCCAATATTCTGATGCTAATGTGGCATTTAAGAATTAAAATTAAGTGGTCCAAAAATTAACCACCGTCCTTGAAGGGGTTAAAGCAGCAAATTTTAGTCATTGTATTATGTCAATCGTTTTATAACGCTGTTAAAAAATACCGAGAGACAAAGACTCTGTTTACTTAATTCATTTTATTTTAGCTTCTTTTCAAATGTTTAATTGATCTTCTTTAACCAAACACGAAAACAACCATTGGATGTCTTAACAGCAACTGATTCTACCTTAAATTTTTGCAATCAAAGGGAATTGAATGGAAACCCGTTTACAGGGAGATCGCTACGGGTTTTTTCAGTATAATTCAATCTTCTCTAATCTTTTTAAAACCGATCAGATTAGCGTGCTTTTAGATTCTACAGTGTCTGAACGGGGGTTGGCGAGCGTAGCTTGCAGGGGGCAGAGCCCCCTAGTTAATAAATTAATTCGTTAATCCAATGTCGGCGCTTTTCGGACACACTGCGACAGGACTTTTTATTATTATTATTATTAATAGAAAGGAATTCAAATTTTCGTTTTCACGCAAGAAAAATTTTAAACATCTTACAGAAACATTCCACAAGGGAAATCGGACTCGCGAATTCTGATTCCGAGGTATTCGAATTCGTGACCAGTAATTTACGTAAATAGGTTCCACGAGTATAAAATTGATGCAATTAATATTGAAAAGATAATATTAAATGAGGAACTTATTTGAGAAATACGCCAAGTTACTCAAAAATACGTATTTTACTGAAAAAGTTATAGAATCCCAACAGTATTAAATGCTGGCAGTTTAAAAAAATGTTGAAAATTAAATATTGACTTCAATGTTTAACCTTTTTAAATTTATTTATTTATTATTATTATTTTTTTTTTTTTTGTGTGTGTGTGTGGGGGGGGGGGGGGGGTCAATCCAACTACCTTAAATTCAAACACTAAAAATTTGTCTGCTTAAAAAAAAAAAAAAAAAAAAAAAAACAGGAAAAAAAACATGCATTTCTTGTTCAATTTATTTATTGGGTATTATTACTTCTTCGCTAAAATTCTGGCACAAATTTTTGTCAACGGGTTTACTGACAAGAGCTACATCGAAATTTATAAACTTTCTGTAGCTGTAAATCTACTTTCCCAGCATTAATAGTAATAACGTGGGAAAACAATTTCTTAAGGTTTATAACAGCAGTAAAATCAGTCAAATACCGTATTGAAGATGTAATTTACAAATATAATTTCCAATTATATAAAATACTTTCATAACTGTAACTTATGTTACATATTTTTTAAGTGTTTTTTCTTTCTTTTCAGAAAGGAAGAACAAGAAAAAGTATATAAAAACCATTCTTTTATAAGCATTTTTTGGTCTGTTCCTTTTTTAAGATATGACAACTGGAAAGAAAAGCATTTAAACTATCAATTCAGGATTTCTACATTATTTACGCGACGTATAATCATAATTTAATAAATATTAAATTATTAATTGATAAAAACGCATTTTAAAAAAGATATACTCTATTTTTTTTATTTAAGTTTTAATTTCTACCTTTTTAGAGTTTAAAATATAGCATTGTAGCAGTTTCACAGTCAAATGCATATTTTAGGGAGCGTGGTTTGGCGCATAATTAATTCCAATATCATTGTAACTCGTATACAATTATAAAAAATATAGAAGGCACCAATTTTGGTCAGCGGGTTTAATGCCAAGAGATAAGTCGAAATTTATAAACTTTCTGTAACTGTAAATCTACTTTCGCCACATTAATAGTAATAACGTGGGAAAACAATTTCTTAAGGTTTGTAACAACAGATAAAGCGGTCGAATGCCGTATTGAAGATGTTTTAACTTACAAATATAATGTCCAATTATATAAAATACTTTCATTGCTATAACATACGTTACATTTTGGTTGAGTGGTTTTTTCTTTCTTTTCAGAAAGGAAGAACATAAGCCTTTTCTTATCAATTTCTTTTTTACGCCATGACAACAGGAAATAAAAGCATTAACTATCAATTCGGGATTTCTACATTATTATTTACTCGACGTATAGTAATCAAATTTAATAGATATAAAGTTATAAATTAATAAAAACGTATTTTTAAAAACATATTATACTCTATTTTTTACTTGAGTTTTATTTTCTACCTTTTTAGTGTTTAAAATATTTCTTTGTTGCAGTTTCGCAGCCAAATGCATATTTTAGGGAGCGTGGTTTGTCGTATAATTAATTCCAAAGTCATTGTAACCCGTATAGAATTATAAAGAATATTTGGCGATTTATGACCTGCGCTAGGCTAACGGGAAAATGCCTTAAAATTAATTTATAATTACGTTCTCAAAATATTAAAATATCGTATTGCTGCCGAAAACACACGTGTGTACACAAGTTTTATAATTCTAGATCATCATTTAGTGAAGGAAAAATCGATTACAAAATTTCCATCTTTGCATACATGAATCAAGCTAAGTTAAATAAAAGAATGTAATTAAATTTGAAAAATCAAAAACCCGACTGCGTATAAATCGAACTAATTAATTATTTCTCATCAATGTGAAACTATTTTTTATATTACTTACCTATTTTTTTATTTATTTGTATTGATGACTTTTAAGTTGTGTTTAATTGTTAGTTCATATCTATAAACACTGTTTTGATGAGGCCTATAGATGTCTATGATGGTTAGAGTTGCAGTAAATCTAGAAATCCTACCTACACAACTTCCAGGTTATGTAATATTTAAACGGAGCTTCTGACTGTAAAATAGTCAATGAAATATCGTCTTCATTTTGAAAGACTTATCCAATGATATGCCACTCAATAGGGTGCGTAAAAAAATTTCGTGTCTACAGCCATTTTGTATTTTACGGCCGCCATTTCGAATTAAAAAAAAAAAAAGAAAGAAAGAAAGAAAGAAAACCTAGCCTATAACTATCGGACGGTTAAGACGAATCGATAGAGACCTCATTCATTAAAATCCATCCAGCCGTTGGGATGTTTCGAAGGTATAAAGAAATCCACAAACTCAGATACGCGTGAAACACATAACCCTTCTTGGCTGTCGGGTAAAAAACACCAGAAGCAGATAATTTTGTAACATTTCACAATGCTTTTGTTTCTAATCTTTCTAATTAAATTTTCTTTAATCTGGATTTTGTAGTTGGGTGGGAAGGGGAAAGCAATTGGTCTAAACCCAAATAAAATATACAGTTAAAACTACAGGCAGGTTAAAATGCGGTAAACTAGTAAGGAAAATCTTGATTTCTCTAACAGCGACTAAGGGGACTTATCTGGTGGAGAAGAAAAAAAAAATGGAATCCCATGTTATCCTATGGGGAAAATATTTATCCCTCCTCGTTCATTCAAATTTCGAAATTTCAACTTTTTTTTTTTTTTTTTTTTTTTTTTTTTTCAGAACGCAGATAGGAAGGTTCTTTATCTCTCTGCAAACTAAAAATATTTTAAAGATAATTGCGCGTATTTTAAAATTCGTGTTAAAGTTTCAATAAATTTCGAAAAGCAGGGTTGGCACGGTTTAAACCAATTGTTTTTTTTGTTTTTTTTTTGAATAAATTTAATATAATATTTTCTCCTTTGTTGTAATTTAAGTGTATTAAATTTATTATAGATAGAAGTAATTTCTACTTTTAACATTTTATCTCAGTAGTGAACATGAGACATAATGAGTCTAGGTCATGTTTTTATGCATGTAAAATGAAAATTAGCATGTGCTGATGAACATGTCCGGTACTCTAAAGATTTATTTATCTTAAAACATATAAAATTAGCAAAGATAAAATAGATAAATAATTTTCAATATTTAGCATAAAATATTTTCATTTAAAAAATGCAGATTATTAACAGATGTTAATAACAAAATACAATCCTCTTTAAGATTTTATCAAGTTGTGAAATAAACTTTTCTGGATTAAGGGAGATTATTCTTAAGTAATTTTAAAAAGTAACTTAAGATATGAAGTTGAATAACACAGCTTGCAAAAATTGAGTGCTAGTTATAGCATTTCAATAATATCATACACCAATCAATCTTTTTTGTTACTTGCTGAGTCTAATGGTAAGAAATGTTGACTTGGACACTTGGAGTCATCACTCAGAAAACAAAATAACCAGAAGTATTTGTACATTTAAAAATAATAATAATAACAACCACACAATAATATATTCATAAAACGGCATCAAATATTTATTGATTATTATATTATTAATCAAAATATTTTTCAAGGTATCAATGTTTCACTATGTAGAGCAATTTATTCTTTGAAAATACGACATAGCTGTTACTAATAAATATTGTTTAATTATGATTTCAATTTTCTACTTAATTGACTGTAACTATTTAATTTGAATTTATATTACTTATATAATATCCTTAAAAAAAAAAAAAAAAAAAAAAAAAAAAAAAAAAAAAAAACGGTTTAAACCAAAAAACCCAGTTTTTTTGTTTGTTTTTTTTTACAAAAAAAAAAAAAAACCCTGTTTTTTGCCAACCCTGCCAAAAAGTATAAAAAGTACTCTTTACTTGTTTGTGGCTTTGGACTGGAAAAAAATATATAAATTTGGAGCTTACAGGGGGAAAAAGAACCTTCCTATATATGTGCTGAAAAAAATATTGTTGAAATTTCGAAATTTGAATGAACAAGAAGTATTTTTTCCCCATAGGATAACATGAGATTCTCCTTTTTTTTCTTCCCCACACCACATAAGTCCCCTTATCCCTTTCGGCCCTGGCGGTCACAAATGTGTTCCTTACTTTTAAAATGCTTTAAACTATAAATAGCGCGCAAATACGTAACAACCTCCTAATCACATATGTGCATTCTATATTTTGAATTTTTAGTGAATAAGTAGCGCCATCTGGCCTTGAAATAGTAAAAAAAAAAAAAAAAAAAAGTTGACAAAAGTTTTAATTTTTTTTTGGACTTTAAAAAAAAAAGTCAGAACCGAAAGGGTTTAAACTTAAATTAGGGACTACTTTTCCGAATGAATAATTTGTGATAAACAATAATGTCTGTTAAATCCTGTTGTAATACGAGATTTTCCAAACGTCTTCAAAAATTCTTTCTTCGACTATTGTCATATGCAAAGAACGCGAAATAACTACATTCGTTAGGTTTCAGAAACTAACATATTCGTTAAATTTCAGTAAAACGTAACTTCTGTGATTTGGTTAGTTACTTTTAATTTTATTAGCGTAAAAGGGATTTTACACCAAACTGAAAATAAATTCAGGGCCGAAAGGGTTACGCGTTTGAGTAGTCTGAGTAGTCAATATACTTTCACACACTTTCCAGACAGAACCAATAAAAAGATTTCTTTTCTCTCAAAACAAAGATAAAGGTGACTTGCATCCATTGAAATTTTTGGCTGAAAACGATTAGCTTCATTTTAAAACAAGAAAGAAAAATCATGCATCAAGCAGAGATTATGAAGCACTTTTTAACACTTCCAGAATATTTTAAGAATACTTCGATGTTTAATAAGGTTAATAACATACCTAAGTAGCAATTAAAAAAACCCCGCATAACACATTTGAAAAATAGGATTGAACAATTACTGTCCATAGCCGGAAAGATACTTCAAATCTTTTGTGCAGCCTTGTATTTGATTAATAAAATTACATAAATTATACATAGTATAATAAAATTTAGTTTAGTACGCAAATGCAGTATAGGGTGAAAACTCACCGTCAGCAGTTTTTATCAATAGGCAAAAAAATACTTTAATACAGCGCTGTATATTACCTATAGATTTTTATACACGCCTCGTAATAAGCTAAAAATAGTTATAAATATAAAATAGTTAATTCAGGCAAAAAACACGTTTTTTAAAACCACTGAAATCACATTTTTAGAAATTATCTTCTCTTCGATAAGCGGTGATTTAATTATTTTTTTGTGTGGCCCTGTATAAGATTTTATTTATATTATACGAATATCTCTTAGTATACTAAACATAGTTCAGGTTGAAATTACAAACACAATTAAAACATTTAAAAACTTTTAGTTACAATTAAAAACAACAAGCTCGTATTCAGTAATGCTTGCGATTTTTTTTTTTTTTTTTTTTTTTTTTTGTAGCCCTGTATATAGGAACCAGGGTTGGCACGGTTTAAACCAAGCGGTTTTAACCATGGTTTAAACCACGGCTTAAACCAATTGATTTTTTTGTCAAAAAAACCATTTGGGTTTTTTTTTTTAATAACAAATTTAATATAATATTTTCTCTTTTTTTGTAATTTAATCATGTTTCTATGCATGTAAAATTAAAATTAGCGTTTGCTGATGAACATATCTCGAACTCTAAAGATTTATCTTTAAAACATACAAAATTAGAAAAAAATAAAATAGATAAATAATTTTCAATATTTAGCATAAAATATTTTCATTTAAAAAAGGCAGATTATTAACAGTTGTTAATAACAAAATACAATGATCTTTAAGATTTTGTCAAGTTGTGAAAGAAAAATTTCTGGATTGGGGGAGATTATTCTTAAAGAATTAAAAAAAAAAAAAAAAGTAACTTAAGATATGAGATTGAATAACACAGCTTTCAAAAACTGAGTGCCAGTTATAGCATTTCAATAGTACCAATCAATCTTTTTTGTTACTTGCTGAATCCAATAGTCAAAAATGTTTACTTGCACACTCGGAGTTATCACTCAGAAAACAAAATAACTAGAAATATTTGTATATTTGAAAAAATAATAATAACAACCACAGAATAATATGTTATATTCATGAAACGGCATCAAATATTTATTGATTATTAGATTATTAATCAAAAGATTCTTCATGCGATTTTCAAAGTATCATTGTTTCACTATGTAGAGGAGTTTGTTCTTCGAACATACGACATAGCTGTTACTAATAAATATTGTTTAAATTAGATATGATTTCAATTTTCTACTTAATTGACTGTAACTATTTAATTTGAATATTTTCAAATGAAGTTTTATTACTTATGTAATATCCAACAATGTTTATTATCAAGAGATACGCATCTGTATGCAATAGAAAATCATATTTAAAAAAACCGGTTTAAACCAAAAAACCTGGTTTAAACCAAATAAACCGTTTTTTTTTTGGGGTGTGGGGGGGGGGGTTACAAGAAAAACCCGATTTTTTGCCAACCCTGATAGGACTTATAGTATTTATACATACCCCGTAGTATGCAAAATTTAGTTAAACTTAAAAATGCTTATCATAACTGAAAACGCACTTCCAGCAATCACTAATAGGCAGTACATCGGTTACAGTACTGTATCCGAAATCTTTTGTCTATCCCTGTATTTAACGATAAAGGATAATGCACATCAGGGCCTGCTTAAGACTTAGAAGTAGGGGAAGATCGATATCCCACAGGGACCCCCCTATTACTCTACCAATCACTTTTTATTTACTAAAACCCTTTTTCGTATGCTTAAATAATTTGAATTTTCACTATGAAAATTTCGAGTAAATAACACTTTTAATATTAAACTAAAGCCACACCTATATACATATTAAATGTATTTTATTATATACATAATTATACATAACCAATTAATTTTGTAAATGTCAAATATGGAACTACAGTTGAGAATATTTGAACTTCAAAATATCTTTTTTGACTTACAAATTGCAGCATAGTAAGAAGAAAAAAAGTTTAGTAAGGGAAAAGAAATGAATTTTTCACCCTGGTTGAATTTTTTTTTTCAAAAATTAACTTTGAAAAGTAAATTTTGGGGCCCCTTTGTATTTAAGTGGGTAAGTACGGGCTTCATGGGCCTATTCGGTAAGCAGGCCGTGATGCACATCATATTCTACAGGAAGTATCTTTAAGTAAACCTTAGTAATTATATCAATTTCATTGTATTTTAAATAGTGTAACATAATTAAAATACGCTGTAAACAGTTTTTCTCAGTAAACCATTATGTAATCAATACTTTTGTGTGACCCTGTAAATCAGTAATAAATGCTTTGCACTCCGTATTCCACAGGATGCACGTTTTAGTGCACTTCATAAATTCATATCAATTTCATTATGTTTGAAATGGTGCAACATCATTAACCCCTTAATTCTCGTCTCCCTCAATATGACAGGCTGAAGATTTAAAACCCGGAAAAAACTTCTGAAAGCAGAAAAATTTAACTGGCATTTTAATATGAAGTCTTTGAAAAATAGTGTTCCTGTTTGGCTTGTACGATCTATATTTGAGAAAACTATAGATTCTGATAAATCAAGCATCTCTGATGATAATTTGATTTTTATTGACAGCCAACATTTTATGTACATATATATCATTTTAAATATTACTTGTAAACGTTTCTAAAGTAGTAAAAATAAAAAAAAATAAGGATCTTATTCGTATCAATTTGTGTGGTGTAAAACAAACGTTAAGGTGCAAAATTCCCGCATAATGGCTTTTTGGCAAATGTGAATATGTTCTATAACGTCCTTTTTTTTTCACCTCAAACAAAAAACTAATTGCATATTTTATTTAGAAATCTTATAATTACTCAATTTCTGCAAAAAAGTACTTTTTTGATGGTTTTTATAAATATTAAGCGATCCTTAAGGAGCTGAAATGCACTTGAAACGATTTTTTCCCATTGACAGTATGTAACGGAATACTTTTGGCAGTACCTGTAAGTGAAGTATAAATATTACAAGCTTCACTTTCAATAGGGATCATGCTATAGTAAATGTCAATAACATATTAAAATTATAGAGCAATCCTAGAATATTTGCGAGAGTTACAGCACGGACAGACAAACCGAAGTCATACACTTTTCAACTATGTTAGAAAGTGTAAAAAAAAAAAAGAAAAGAAAGAGGGTGGGGGGGTGGGGGGGGGGGGGGGGAGCGTAATCATTTCTGGTGTCAGTTCTACGATTGAATTAAAAATTGATGAAAATAAATTTGTAAATACGAATTGGACAATTGCATCAAAAAATTTGCCTTCTCAAATCAGATATTTTTCTGAGCTCCCAAACATATGTTTTCGTTTTTGGACTTTTAACCCTTTATCTACTGACGGTACCACTCACTTTAAACTTTCATCTCATAGTGAATATTACTAATATTCTAACGGTATTTTGCAAAAATACTCTTTCAACTCTACACTATCCGGATACATGGCAGCAGTAGTTCTAGGTTTGTTATTTTAACGAAGGAGGGTATCTTTGACACAGTCGATGTGTTTTGTGCCGACATTTTGTACAAATTGTCACGCTCGTCTTTTTACTGCTGCAAATACAGTAAAGGATATAAGATAAGTGTTGGATTTTTTTTATGCGTTCATTATGATCTTAGAATACAGTTTGAATAGCTATTTTAGTTGAACGGTGTATGTATTTGATTTAACAGTTGAATTACTCGGTGGTACTTATAAGTACCGTCAGTATACTGGGTGTTGGAGAAAAACTTCTTGTTTACTTTTCGGCTGTGTAGTTATCCATCGTTTTCATCTGCTTTAAAATGTAATTACTAAAATGTAGTGTAGTAATGATTTCTCTGGTATTTCTTTTCTGTTTCATTGTTATTTTTTATAGGAAATCGAAAAAGTTGTGGCACCGGCTCGTTTTCGCTATGCTAGAAAAGGCATATGTAAATTCATATATTGCATAGGTGGAGATGCGAGAGAACATGTTTTCCCTGGAATATAGACGTCGCATAACTAAAGGACTGCCAACAAGATCGACCCCCCTCCCCCCCCCCCCAAAAAAAAAAAAGAAAAAAAAGTTCTTTTTAACCCTTTCAGGGGCAAAGCATTTTCAATTCTAAAGTGTTGAAATAAATGATTGGCACCGGAATTTACCAAAACATTTATTTGTAAATAAGAAAAAGCCTATATTTACTTACTTAATTAATCGAAAATATTTTCTGGTGTCATTTGAACCACCTCGTGGGTTTTCTGTTACGATGTTTTTAGTCATAGTATACTGACGGTACTTTAAAGTACCATTTTAATTAATTACCTCTAAGTAATTAAATTTCTCACGGGTGAGTATATTTTTTTTATGTTTATCCTTTAATTTTCATTGTAGTAATTGAAAAAAAAATTACATGAAAAAAATTGCAGTAGATCATAATGCAGTAGATAAAGGGTTAAACTGTTGTAACACCATTTATTCAGAAGATGATCGCAGTAGCGAAGCGTAGATTTTATTGTTATTTAAATGTTTTTGTGTAACATCATTTAGATGTATTTCTTGTGTACCATTCAGCAAGTTTTGCCTGGTTTAAATGCAAAGTTTTTATGAAAATAAATTTGTTATAACAAACTTGGCAACTCAATTCGGCACTTACTCTTATTTAGAGCAGTATTCCTGAAATGGAAATAATAGAAAATGAGAGATTCAGGATATTAAAAATAATTTTGGAATGATGTCAGAAGAATTTCTTGCCAAATCCACTTATATGAATACTAGCCGGAGACAAATGCAGAACTATATTTATGTTGTTTTAAATACAAATGGGTTATTTCGTAATGGAGCCTGTACGTGACAGATATTAAAGTCATACTTAAAAATTATTTTAAAAGCCATAATAAATAAGTCAATTTACATACAGTTTTCAAACAAATATCATTTGGAAGTAGATTTTTTTTTTCTATATGACAGTGTGAAAACTGAAAATGTGCGATGTAACATCAAAAAATGTTAATTAAAAAAATTCCAGTAGCAAAAATTGTAAAACCGAAATTTCATCATTAAGTGTTGCCATTCGCAAAATGACGTCAGCGTTACGCACAACACGTTTGTCCTTTATAATATAGATAAATGTGAGTTTGACAGTCATTTAGCGGAGTTTCAAAGTGTAGGCTGCAAGATTGCAAACCGTGCTTTCAATTTCTGTAATATTTTTGCATTCTGCTACTTGTACTACGGTGTTTTCTTTACTGCGCGTTTTAAGTTGAGACCAAGTTTAGTTGCGAGAAAGTTTAATTCATAACTATATCTTGTTCTTATGAATTAAACTTTTAGATTCTAAAGTAAATATTTTATTAAAAGTTGGCAAATTTTGATTACATCTAATCCTGTTTTTACTCGATCATAGGTTTAAAGATTGACTGACATTGAATACCCATTATTAGGGTTCCGTACTTAAAAAGTAAAAACGGAACCATTATAAGATCACTCCTGTGTCTGACTGTTCGTCTGTCACAGCCATTTTATTCGTAAACTATGGAACGTGAAAAGTTCAAACTGGCTCAAGTAATAAAGGCTATTGACCCACAAATTTATAGATTATTAACCATTCACAAATATATTTAGGAAAAATGTAGAGGGGCTCATTAAGCTACTTGAATATATATATATATATATATATTCTTTCTATATCGTATGGAATATTGTGTGAAAGCTTTCGTAACGCCGAACTCAAATATATATTTCTTTTAATTTTAGGTAGTATTATATTTTCAGAGACATTGTCAAAAATGTAATGCAAAAACATGTCCCCCCCCCCTCTCTATTTCCGAATCTACTGAAACTAAAATTTTGAAAAAAAAATAGCGTAGTACAGGTTAATTTAAACATTGCAGGAAAACTATAACGATTATCCTAGGTCACATAGTTTTTGAAAAAATCGCATTTTTCGGTTACACACAAATTTCGATTTGCGGGCAGTAAGCAAAGGAGTTGAGGAACACTGGAGGTACCTATCATCGCAGCATTGTTGATAATGATTTTTGAAAAAAAAAAAAAAATGTTGGTAATTAGCCGATATATTAATCCTTAAAGACACGGACGGTTTGGACATGCATAAAGCCACGGGCGGTGTACTCTATACGCCATCGGCTTTTAAAGCCTAGATAACAACTTTTAATGATATACTTGTGTAATGCATTGCCCAGTTACTAATTCATATATTTATTGTACGCAACCCTCTGTGCGTGAGTAATACTTGTACTTGACCGGTTATTTTTTTATAATCTTCGCCGTATTTCATAGCAGAAAAATGTTATTTATGGCGAACATTAATATTAAAAATTGCAGTTTCAATGTCAGCAAACTTTAAGCCTATGGTCGTGTAAAAACATAATTAGATGTTTGTCATTTAACACGCACACACACACACACACACACACAAAAAAAAAAAAAAAAAGAAAGAAAAAAAAGAAAAAAAAAAGCTGTAAAATTTAGCTTTCGGAGCTTTTTGAAATGTTTATGACTCTTTAGTGAAGAATAAATAAAACGAAAAATAAAAACCATTCAAATTGTTACATCAGACATAAAAATATGTAAGATAATTTTTTTTGCAAATGAAGGTCATCAATTAATGTTAAAAAAAAGTGTACTCCACCCACATGGCAGAATGCCAACAAATAGTAGGTAGAGTAAAATATTTGAAAACACCTTACCTGTAGGAAGATATATCACGCATGTTCAAATAACATATTTGGTTATGAAAAGACTTAAATTCGTAAAAAATATAACTATTTTTTATGCAAATGATCATCGTATATCGTTAATCACAAACACAGCAATGGCTGGTGAATACAAAATTAAGCAGACAACGGAATTTTTTCTTATAGGATGTTAAAAAAAAAAAAAAAAAAAGAATTAGCAGAGAAACTAAAATATTTAAATAAATAGTTGAAGAAAGAAGGAATATTTCTGTAACTGGAATAAAATTTCGTTAAGTACTATATATATATATATATATATATATATATATATATATATATATATATATATATATATATATATATATATGTATATATATATATATATATGATGATATATATAATAAATATGATATGATAGTTATACTTTTTAACCGATAAAAAATTTAAAATACAGTGAGCGTCCAAAAAATACTCATTTACATGTATTAAATATTTCATTATAAATATATTATTGACTAATAATGTAAGGTAATAATATAGAGTTAATTAGTTATTCAATAACAATAATTCCTTATAGACATTCAACAACAACAAAGTACAACAAGAAATAACCTCCTTAATACATCGATTTTTAAGCGCCAAACGAAAGTAAACAAGAGAGCAAGGCAACTCTCCTTTAAATTTTAATCGATATACCATTCGTTTTCTTACAGAATTTTAAAATAAGTAAATTGCAATCAAATAGAATCTCATTTGTTCTTGCATTACATTTTTTTTAGGAATTTTGAGAAAAGTTTTAGCGATTTTGCCATGGGGAAGCAAACATCTATAAAAACGAAAAAATACCGCTAAATGGGGAGGGGGTCCTTGCGCAAAATAAGTGAAATTGCTAAAAAGAGTCATAATACAGTAAGGGGGGGGGGGGGGGGGCAACGCTAAATATAAGTCGATTAAAAATTTTCAGCGAACATGAAAACGGAAACAGCTGATTAACATAGAAATAAGATAATTTAAAGCGAATCCACCTTCAGACAAATAACAGTAAAAGCAGTGATTATAAATATACAGTGTTTACTTAATTCCGTTCGCTTCAAATAGCTGGAGAACCAAGATAGCTATAGACATGAACGTTGTATCTAGGTGTAGTAAAACGGATGTGTGCTTCACGTCGAGGTATATTGTAACCAGGGATGTAGTGGAGGGTATACGGGGGTATACGCCGTGTACCTTCTGGATTTTTTTTTTTTTTTTTAAGAAGCTCCGTATACCCTCTGTTTCTCAACTAAAGCATTATCGTATACCCTATCCATGAACGTTCATGACGTCAGCGCATACTTTCTGCCTATACCGTATACTCTCTCTCTTTTTTTTTTCTACGACTACAGCACTGATTGTAACGCATCTTATTTGCAAATGGCGGAGCTAGCGTTTCTATCTCGAAAGCGATACGAGATATGGGAAAAAAAGACAACTACAAAGTTGTAAAGCGACCTCGATTTAGTGAAAAAATAACTTTATTGGAAGACTTAAAATGAATTTGATCATTAGCTTAAATACGCCACTAATTGAATACAGAAGTGCCTTATACGATAGATCCAGTTTTACTAATAAAACATGTCATGTTAGCAAGGTACACTTTAACATGGAAATAAGAAAGTTGATTTAAGGACAGCTCAACGTGTCCATCATTGGGACACATTGCTACATCTAAGGAACTATAAATATATATCTAAAGCAAATGAAATCGCCTGCGATTTAGTAGAAAAGCTCAAATTTAGGACATAAAATTTCTGGAGGAACGTTTCTCTAAAGTCATGGAAGCAAATTTGAAAATTTCGATACAAAGATATTGCAGAAAAACATGGCAATTAAAAAACGAAGAAAACACTGACAAGTGTGTAATTCAGATTATGGTGGCTGGACTTCTATCTGGGGAAGTAATGAGTAATAAGTAAAAGAAATCCGATTTTCATAGATTCAACAATGCATAAAATAAATTAGTTAAGGGTCATTCCCAGAAAAGTAAAATTAAAGCACTAACTTTTTTAAAATTTATAAAACAAGTCAAGTAATACATTTTTTTAAAGCTTAGAGTGTGAATGTTCTGAAAATATATGCTTTAAATACGTAAAGTAAATTAATAATAAAAAAAAAAATCAGCACTAAAAATGTGTTAGTGGTGAGATTGAGAACATTCCACTTAAACTATGGTAAAGTTTAACAAGTTACTGACATTTCAAAAATTCTTATTTGTCGAAGTTGTTATTAGGCTAGTTTTTACATTTGAATATTCTATTTTTAAATTTATAAAAGAAATTAGGGTATGCATTATAAATAAATTAGAATTCATAAATATATTGTGATGCATTGAATTGTTACGTCCGTAACGGAGAAACAACTAAAAGTTGTTCTTACAAATTTACTGGTTTATTAAGTTTTAAATCATATTTTCTCTATATAAATTATATGAATATACTTTTAAAGCCATAACATTAATTTTAACAGCATATTAGAGTATTTTATGACTGTTACAGACGTAACATTCTGAGTATCTTATTTTTGAATTAATATAATATTTACAGATATAACAAGTAATAAAAGATTAATATGATAAAAATGTGTACTACAAGTATACTTCTCATCACAATTTACATATAATTTCTTTTTGCAACATGCTATTCATACATTTTACTTTCATGAATGGCAACAGGCTATTTTTATGATACTTCCAAAAAATTTTCTAAATTGGAAAAGATTGACATATTTTCTGATGATGCTGGTCAGCATTTTAAGCAGCGTTATACACTGTACTGCAATATTACTTAAGGTATAATGGACTACATCTTGACTTTTTGCCACTGACGGACTGATAAAACACAATGATTGGAAGATAATAAAATCTCGTCAAGATTTTGTGCATGATGCAAAATTCTTTGTTGACCGTGCACAGTTTATCACAGAAAATGGCACAATAATACGTGTGAATGAACATGAAATCCAGCATCACATTGAATATTTATAAAAGAGATGGCAAGATATCAATGTCCTTCCACTGACAATGAAAGATCATTGTGTGAATACTTTGTCAAAAGAATGTTGTTGAGTATATGCACATATTTCAGAACAGAAGAGAGAAAAGTACTTCTTCACAAACAAAGCAAATACAAATGAAAGCAAACCCTCAAAAAATCTAATTTAAACATCTTGAGAGAAAATGTTGTCCCAAGCCTGAGAAGTTGGGCTCATCAGGAAACTGAATCTTCCAACATGACAACAATTTTAAGCAATCATTGAAATTAATGAAGAAATGGCTATTATATAGGACATACAAGCCTTTGGATCATCCACGACACCATGGCAAATCTCAAACCTTAACTTTATCGAACATTTGTGGTACATCTCGAGAAAAAAATTACATCAGACAATCATTTTAAATGAAAAAGAGTTGAAGAAAACAGCAATGTAAGAATAGCTTAAAATTTTGCTATAACAAACAATCTGGTGGAACATACGCGTAGAAGATTAAAAGAGATTTTACAATGTAAATGAAAGCAGACTAAATGCAAATCGATAAGAATAATTTACTTTTTACGCTTAATTTTCGTTATCCACTTCTGCCATTTACTTTCACGTAAAAAGGATATATTTTGTTTTTTATTTAATTATTTTTTCTTGACTTTTTATTTAATTATTTCTTCTTGACTTCCATTTGGTTTGATATTTATTAGGCGTTAAACTCTTACTAAAAAAAACTACTACCTAATTCTATAATTACTACATTATATTATAATTCACTAATATATTTGTAATAAATGTTTACTCTTTTTTGTGTGCTCATTGCAGCTATAGTTACAAGGTGAGCAAGTCAGAATTCAAGAATCCTATGAACATTAAAACAACAAAATTAAAGGAAACAAAACTTTTCGCTCTTATAAATAGCGGATTCGCGATAATTCGAACTAATCATAAAGACTCGAAAACCTTGCATTAAAACAAATGTTAAAAGTAGCTCTTTAATGCGAACATCGGTTCATTCGATCATCGATAAAATAATAATAATAATAATAATAATAATAATAATTTTTAAAAAAGCAATATTGCAACTGAATTGTGAGTATTTTCACCCCTCCCTACAAAACAAGCGCCGGTTGTAAGATATGAACCAATCTTCTTTTTGCAATTTTAGCAAATTAACTCTTTTGCGAAATGGTTCATGAAAAATCATTAGATTTTTTATTTGAATATTTTAGCAAAGTAAAAAAAAAAGCTTTATAAAACTAAATCTATTAAAAAACAAGATTAGAAAAACTGCCTTATAGACTGATTTATTTACGTGCTAGAGTGGAAGCATGGGTGCAAGTTTGAAATTTGACCAAGCCTGAAAATATTTTGAATCCTCCCCTCCCCGTCTGAAGGAGCACATACGCACGTGCCGACGCACCACCTGGACAAAACCCAACGAGTTAATATTATATGCAGTAAAATTCAATTATGTTGAAACGAATTTAAAAAAATAAGCGCAAATTGCAGGGGTGATTCTGAGTCAAAAAAAATTTTCTAAAATTCACAGCAAATTTTCTGAAAAGTTACAGCAGAGGGGGGAGGGGGGAATCCACTACTGGCACTAACTATGCATTATTTCTGTGATCTTTTGACGAAGTTCGCGTTTTTTCGCAATCTTTTGACGAAGTTTGCGTTTTTTCGTAATCTTTTGACGAAATTTGCGTTTTTTCGCGATCTTTTGACAAAATTTGCGTTTTTTCGCGATCTTTTGACGAAATTTGCGTTTTTTCGAGATCTTTTGACAAAAGTTGCGGGTTTTTTCGCGATATTTTGACGAAAGTTGCGGTGTTTTTCGCGATCTTTTGACGAAGTTTGCGGTTTATTGCGATCTTTTGACGAAGTTTGCTGTTATTTCGCGATTTTTTGACGTAATTAGAGGTTTTTTCGCGATCTTTTGACGTAATTTGCGGGTATTTTTGCTATCTTTTGACGTAATTTGCGGTTTTTTCGCGATCTTTTGACGTAATTTTGGGTTTTTTTGCGATATTTTGACAAATTTTGTGGGTTTTCGGGATTTTTGGATGAAATTTGCGTTATTCCCGCACTCCTTTGAAGAAAATCGTGTTTTTTTGTGATCCTTTAACGAAAACCGCGTCTATTTCGCGATTCTTTGGCGGAGATTGCGTTATTTTCGCGATTCTCTGACAGAAACCGCGTCTTTTCCGTGATCTTTTGACGGAAATCGCGTCTTTTCAGCGATCCTTTGATAGAAATAGCGTTTTTTCTGCGATCATTTGACAAAAATCACGTTTTTTCTGCAATCTGTTGACGGAAATAACGTTTTTTCCGCGATCATTTGACGAAAATCACGTTTTTTCGCAATTCTTCGGTGAAAATAGTTTTTTTTTTTTGGATCCTGTAACGAAAATCGAGTCTTTTTCGCGATCCTTTGACAGAAAGCGTTTTATCCGCAATATTTTGACGGAAATCGCATATTTTGCGCGACCCTTTGACAGAAGTCGCGTTTTTTCCATGATCCTTTGACAAAAATCGCGTTTTTCCGCAATAATTTAAAGGAAATTGCATCTTTTTCGCGATCCTTTGACAGAAATACGTCTTTTCCGCGATCATTCGACGAAAATCACGATTTTTCCGCAATCCTTCGGCCAAAATAGTTTTTTTTTTTTTATCCTGTAATCTTTTTCGCGATCCTTTGACGAAAATCGCGTCTTTTTCGCGATCCTTGGACGGAGATCGTGTCTTTTTCACGATCCTTGGACAGAGATCGCGTCTTTTTCGCGATTTTTTTGACGGAGATCGTGTCATTTTCGCGATCATTTGACGGAGATCGCATCTTTTTCGCGATCCTTTGACAGAAAGCGTTTTTTCCGCGATCCTTAGACAGAAATCGCGTTGTTTCCGCGGAAAAGGAAGATTGTCTGAAAAAAATATAAGCTGTGGGATTTTCAAATTCTAGCCAAAATTTTAAACGGGATGGTCAAAAAGTGAAGTTATTTTAAGACCGATTTTTAAACATTTTGCTCGAATCTTGAGAAATCTAAAAACGGATTTTTTTTTTCGTCCTCTGAGATTTTTCCGGCCCGCTTCCGTCCTCGGAAATTTTCAAAAGCCGGAATTCCGGCCTGTGGCCGGAAAACTTGCACCCATGAGTGGAAGAATTCGCGAACCCTTTATAATTTTAAAATGTCCTTGGTGCTAAATACTCCATTACTTAATACATTATCTCAATATTAACATAGATCCTTTTCTTACATCATCGTACATACAACGGAGAGAGTGGTCGCACATTTTTGTAATGACTTTAGAAAAAGAAATATATTAACAAAGATAAAATTTTTATTTTCTAATACGTTCAGTCTGATAGTCCTTTTGTTGAATTATTTATATTACACCGTGATTTCCAAGATAAAAGAGCTTTTCTAAAAATATCAAGGTTGATTTTGTTCCACTCCTCGGCCATAATCTTCCAATGTTTTGGGATGGATGTCGCTTATAAAGCGCTTGTTTTAAAAAGTCCAAACGCACAGTAATCCATAGGAGATATGCCGGGCTTTGGATGGGATGCCTTTCTATATAGTACTATCAATTCCGGTTTCATTTCTCATTTTTTCTAAAAATGTAGCAGTAGATTTAAAAATATGGCTGGCAGCCTTATACCGATGGAACTAACCACAATGGTGATTATTGGGTAAAGTGATGGAATACTTTCTTTAAAAACAGCTATTAAAACATATTTCTAATAGTAAAACCAGTTAATTTTGACATTTTTTCTACTTTCCTTGCTTAAAGTTTTCCGTTATAAGAGAATTCATAGCAATAACCTCAAAACCTTTGGGAAAATTTTCTTTGTTTTCTCTGAACCAACATTTAAGGTATTTTTCTTCTCTTTTTCGGTATTAAATCGATCTTTTTCTATTGTAATCAGATAAATATATCCAAGCCTCATCGAGCTGTAACTACATGTATCCGTTTTCACCTGCCAAATAATTTTCATATAAAAATCTGCACATAGTCCAACACCAAGAAACATGTTATCGCATTAGCGGTGAACATCATGGTTTTTATTATTATTATCTTTAAGTTAGATTTTATAATTTTGGTTACAGTTCCTATAGAGATATGTAAAGATTTTGCGATAGTTCTTTGAGGGGTTGGTTTTTATAAAAACATGCGACTTTAGATATAATAAGCAGTGAGCGTACCTTTGTTGGGTATGCACTTTTTATCTTTTTCGTAGTCAAATGTACATTTTTTATTATAATTATGTCACTTATTTTATGTGTAGAAATGTTAAAACTTTTCACACTTTTTTTAATAATCGAAAAAGAGTATTTTTCTTACTAACGTGCAAAAACACAGTCACTGTTTATTTTACAGCGACATTTTAAAACAAAGAATATTTTTAATGATGCAGACGACAATTAAACCCTATTCCGAATCGATGCCATATAGATTTTTTTCCCATTTAAATTTAAATAACAAAGAAATTCAAAATCGTTACAAAAATGTGTGAACACCCTCTGTAGTTACATACATCTCTTAGGACATACATACAGTTTTCAATGCATACAATAGACATAACGACTCTTTTTTTTTTTTTTTTTAAACATATGAAAGTAATAGTGATTAACTGATAAGTATATAATTCAAACCCACAATAATAGCAACAATCTCCCCCCTCCCCCTCACGATCGGGATTCTTTTGACGTAAACCAAAGGTCGTTTTTCCTGTCGATTCAAAGAAATAAGCAACCTTGCCGCATAAAAATATTAAAACTTTCGCATTTAAAACGAAGTCATGTAATTAAACACACCCTTTCAATAACTAATTTGACACTTAAAACAGGTCCTTCAGTCGAAATTATTGTACGGCTAATAAAAGCATTTACATAAAGTACACTCTTTTATTGAAGTTGCCAGGCGAAATGTGTTTTCATTTAATGTCTAAATTTTATCCCTCCCTATTAATAATCTTTTACAACATGAAAGTGATTTTTGAAAAAGTTCTCAATGTAGTAGTCTAAAATCTCTTAGAACATTTTACAAAAATATAATTATCCAAATAAATGTCACAAAATAATGTGAGGAAATTTATGCAACATTCAAGAGAAAAAAAAAATGAAACATAATAAAAATAGCTCTAACTCTTACAATCACTGCCGTTAACTGAAAAGCTCTTTAGTTGTGACGGTAAAAATTAAAGAAATGAAAAGGAAAACAGATGTTTTTGCATGACAGCTTCAAACAAAAAGAATTATCTTCAAGCTTTGACGCGAAACGATGGTGGCGATCGTTCTAATTAAAAAAAAGGGGTGGGGGGGGGGGATGGCTAAGAGCTTTTCAAGCAGCTACTCAATCCTAAACACATTTTTAACAGAGTTATCTTCATCATTTCCTATCAAGATAGGTGGAGAAAATAAAAGAAAAGGGAAGAGAGAGTAATGATTCAATGAAAACAAAGTTGGGGGAAATGGCGAAAAAGCGTTTTGGAACATTTCTTTTTGAAACGTACTTCATTATGCAAAGCAACAGAGCATGAAGGTCGTTTATTCGTTGCCATTATTACCAACATTCGGCGACAATTGTTGCGGAACCGAGATTAGAAAAGTGGAACTGGAGAAAAAAAAAAAAGAAAAATTAGAACTTTGCAAATTACGATGTACTGTTACAGAAGTAACAAAGAACGCACGAAACGCCGGCATATATGGAAAAGAATGAACCCCTAAGTTGAAAATCAAGAGTGGATTTTCGCTACACATTTTAGAAAAAGTTACAGGATAGATTAGGACAACAATAACTCTCTAGATAAAAATACAACAGGAAATGTCTTTTTGCATGTTTAATTTGTTTAGACGTGCTAATGTGAAATGACTTTTTCCGTAAAAAACACAATGATGCGGCATGAGTAGAAACGGTAAAATTTTTTATCGCATTTTAATGAATTTCAAAGTATGTTAACAATAACCAGTAAAGGGTCTTTTGGAGCATTCTTTATCGGAAAATAATTAATGATGCCAAAAAAGTTTTGAATTAATATACGGAGGGGGGGAAAAAGGCTTATCTTTTATTTATACAAATATTCAGTTCGGAAAAGTAAATAAAGATGAAACCTTAGCTTTTGAATTAAAAAAAATATTATTTTCAGAAATTATGAAAGAGATTGTGCAATAAATTTTTCCTTGAAACAAAGACACAACTTATATGAAGGACACAGGATGTTTCCAAACAATCAGAATGCATGGATTGAGAAGCGCTAATTCATTCTACAATATAAAAAGTCATTTTGTAAACATCGTTTATTTTCTGAAGCTCGAATTTACCATTATATAAGCGACACACACACACACACACACACACACACACATACACACACACACACCAATACCGTCCTACCCGCCCTCGTCAATAACTAAACTTTTTACCGACGTTTGGAATACCCACCGAAATTTTATTAGTATCATTTAAATATTATTATAGAATGTTAAGATATGCAAAATATACATATGAACACCAAAAAAATTTCATTCGAAGTAATTTTTTATTTTTTAGAACAAAAAGTTTGAGGGAGCACAGTACCATTATTTGGAGTAACTCGGGTGTTACTCGTTTTGAAATTTTACACACTCAACCCGAGTAACTTAATCTCGAACTAAGATGTCCTGGGTGGTTACTCTATTATTCAATGAATTGCCTGACAAAGTGTATAATGTTATTGATGCGTTTGAAGGACAATGACAATTTTTTGAAAGGATATTTTAAGCAATGGAGATGGAAGTGTTACGATTAGCGATGTTAATGCTTAATCATTTGCTAATGTTCTTAAATGAAGCTATTTTAGTTAATGAATATTAATTGATGACTATTATTTACAAATAGTAAATTGTAAGTAATTTTGAATAATTGATTGCGGTTAGTTAAACATTGATAAATTTCAGTTAATTATTGTCGCCAGTAAATTTAAATTTATTTGTTAAAAAATATTTAATTTTGTTTAAAATATTAAAATATATTTCATTAGCGATAACAGACTGGTTCTTTAGCTAAGTCTTTTGAATACAGCTGCTTGGTCAGCTCGGTGCGTTAGTTCTAGAAAGATGTTTTTTTACGCAACGTTAAAAGATGTTTCGTATTGGGGGGGGGGGGGGCGTAAACAGAGTATCTGCTTCCAGTGAAAAGTGTTATGAATGTCATACTCAATAATTTGCCATAGATAAATAAAATAGTACTTAATTGACGCTATTATTAATTAATGATTAGCAATTAATTGGTGAATATTTTTAACTGATAAATAGTAAATAATTGACAAATGTTTATTTGTGGTTAATTAACAACTGATTAATATTATTTAAATTATGTCGAACATAAATAAATTAAAATTATTTTTTAAACAAACTTTGAGGGAAATATTCAATTGCGTTTAAATTAGTAAATACATGTCATTAGCTGTAACAGAATGATTTTTTAGTCAAGTCTTTCGTTCACAGTTGCATTTTTTAATTTGGTGAGTTAGCTGTGGAAAAGTCTTAAAGTGGCGTGAAACAAATTTTCATACTTTGGGGAGAGGGGCAGGGGAGGGGGGTCGTTGCTAGCTGATGTGTTGTTGTACTCGAAATTTTTACTTTAACAGTATAGTGTGACACCCCCCCCCCCCTAAAAAAATAGTAGAGCACACTACAATTTTCTTATAGAAACCAGTGTCATATTTAAACAAAAATTACTTTATTTTCAACTTCACTTTCAACTTTATTTATTTATATCCAAGTCAAGCCTGGTGAAAATTTACTTTAATATGGCCAAGTTATGTGTAAAATCTGGGTTTAGAGTAGAGGGACACAACGCCGCATCCGGGATGGCACGGGCGATGCCCCGCACCAGGCGCCGTCATTTATGTTAGACTTTTACGGCACTCACCGTTATCATTATTATGTGCCCTCCCCCTTCTCTTTTTTCTCCCTTGCTAAATTCTGAAGGTGTTTACGTCATTACTTATTGAGAATAATGCAATCGAAACTTTTTATACTAAAAAGGAAATTTGAAGTCATTTGTATTTCAGAATTTCCTTTGTTAATATCACCTATTTATGTGTTATTAAGAGAAAATATTTATTATTACTTTTTTATTATTTTTTTCCTGATGTTGACAAGAAAATATCATTGGTTTAATACTGATATTTTTAAAAGTTTATCATTGGCGTTTTACCAACATAATACGATCTCATATTGCATTTTTCAGATAAGAAATCACATTAAAAAGTTTTTTTTCTATGAAATTAAAAGTGTATTTAAAAGGTTTCGTAATGTTATTATTTTCATTGGGAAAATCACCTTTTCTGTATATGTTCTAAAATGTGTTAAAGGAATTCACGCCCGAATAATGTATATCAAACTTAAAACAAAATATTTTTGTGGTAGTGATATAAAATCAAATGTCATTGATGCATATTTAAAGGAAGAAAAAATTCTGAAATTAGGTATATGTTCTGCAATAGAATATTTAGAAGAAGAGAAACGTTAATGCATCTAACAAATTATACAGTACTTTAATGTTATTTATAAAAAAAATTCTATTATTTAATAATTTTAAAAACAAAACTGAATTTTAAACTCGGAGTAAGAAAAAGAACAGATACACACAGGGTCCGACTTATGCAAGGGCATGCGGGGCAGTTGCCCCGGTCCCCCCTTTTTAGGGGGCCCCCCATGAGAGTTATCAGGATTTTCATTAAAAGGTGCTAAGTGATTAAAACTAGCCAAAAGTGACCAAAATTCATATATTTTCAGACATTTAGGAAGGGATTGCGGTCCCCCTTCTCTTCTCTGCTTCCAGTAACCCCCGCCCCACTTATGCAAAATGCAAATCATTCGAAAACTAATGATTAACATTTTATTATAAAAACTTAGTATTCTATTGTTTTCAAAAGAAATACTTTATTAACGCTTTCCACGCAACATGGCAAGTTAAAACCATTAATTATGACCAATTTATGGGATTTTCTTTTACACATCTTATAATGTACGTAGTTAAGCGAAGTAAAACTTTGCAAAGAAATACTCGAGTCCACCAATCCATCATTCTTTCTACTATATTATCCTACTAGCATTTTTTCTTAAAAATGTGACAATTTTTTGTGATACTCTGTACACAGACGTGAGCAGACAAAACCGGGTACAAAATTTATGCGTACTTACAGTATGCATGAAGTTTAGTACTAGCCACTTCCACATTATTCACAAAAACATTCTATAGATAGATAGAAGGGGGGCCCCCAGAATGATGCTTGCCCCAGGGCTCCCCATAGCTGAGTTGGTCCCTGGATACACATATGTTCTGATGGCTGTGTATCTTTTATTCGTTTCAGCGAAATTTCAAGTGTTGCACATTTTTTTACTATCCCCCACTGGCCTAACCAGAAACTCTTTGTCAGGTGTCTGTTATACATCTGTTTAAATGACGGTGAACAGCAAGTGATTGTTCAAAAGGTGTCTGGAATTCAAACACTCGAATACTTTTTTTCTTTTATCTTTACAGAATATATTCTTTACCTTTCTTTTAAAGAAAAAAAAAATAGGAGTCATAATTTTTTATTATTTTTCAAAATGCATGTAAATTTCACAAAGGTTAAAAATGATAATAATCATAATATACCTTATAAAGTTTTTTGTTTAATTCCTAATATCAACAATATTGCATATCTATACATTTATAACGCTCAAATGCTCAGTCACAATCACGAAATAATTTTACAACACCAGTTATAAAAGTTGCAGATATTTTAATTCAGATTCCTTTAAAACTGAAGATTTTCTTTATTATTATTATTTACATATACAATAATAATATCTAAAAATGGCATTTTTTATATAAAATTAATTAAATATCTCTTAAATCAGTCATGAAACGATCCATCAAAAGAATATGATAACCATCAATTAGCTGTATGATCAAAGATATCTAATTTATAAACAGGAAAAAAATTGACCTGAATGGGAATACGTGTATTAATATTGGAATTTTCAAAAGTGTGGTCAAAAACATTTTTTAAGATCACAGAAAATGAAAATTTTTAAGCATTTCCTAAAATATATAGTATTTTTAACAATTGATAAAAGTTTTTTTGATATCAGAGTGCCAAATGTTCCATTCTGTGAAAATTTAGCTTGGCAAAAACTTTTTTACAGGTATAAAATAATGTTTGCGAAAGTATTACATTTGTTTAAGAAATTCCGAGGCAATGGTAATCAAAATATAAATATCTAATGACATTTTCAAAAACGCATGATGTGAAAACAAATTAATATTAATTTGTTACTGTCACACTTTTAAGAGGCTACTTCAATTACGCGGAAACATTCAGTCGCTAATGTTATTCCTAAGGGAGAATTTTTTTAATTATTATCTTGCTTGCATTTCAATATTCTTAAATGGTTTTTTTTTGCATTGGGTAGCTGAAGTCGATCTCAACAAATGCCTTTGTTTGCTTTTTTTTATTTTGTTTGCGAGGGTTTTTTTTTATAAGGATACCTTTACTTTCGAAACCGGTTCCGAAAGTCAAAGTATCCTAATAATAATAATAAAAAAAAACTGAAAACAAAACGGGAAAATATTGAAATGCAAGTGAGATATTTAATAGAATTCTACTATAAAAACAACATTAGCGAGTGGGTGTTTTCACTTGAATGCAGTAGCCTCTTAACGATATCAATATAGGCAAAAAAAAATAATAATAATAACCAGTCATAATTGTCACAGGACTAGGACATAGGCAAACGGGGCACTGGTCTAAGGCTTCATAAACTTGGGGTATCTCAATTCTATAATTCTATACGCTTTAAGCTTACCAACTTAAGCTATTGAACTGGATCTGAGTGATCAGGGGGCCAGAATAAAGTATGGTCTATAATCCTATAAGCTTGGAGTGAGATAATCAAAAGACACAATTTTTAAAAACTGCCTGTTTAGTTTCATTATTAACATAGTTTTATATTGTACAATACAAAGATAATAATTAACCAGTAATTTTCGTTGTTAGGTCCCACGAACGCATATGCCTAATGCATTTCAAAATGAACAACAAAAAAGAAAATGACATCGCGACTTAATGATTGATCATGATAATCATATCTAAAAAATATCCAATGATACATGCATTTAAAAGTTATATTAGGGTTTTCTTGTGTTTTTTCTTTTTTTATCTGCAATTGACAATGCACATCTTCCTGACACATGACAATTTTATATCTAAAGGTGAGAAAATTTTAGATATCAAACATCGTTTCCGCTATAATTTATAAGCTTGAGTTAATACTTCACCGAAAATAACATTTTCCCCACTGCGCTATCTCCAATTTTTTTTTCAATTTTGAGAACATGTTTTTTATTTATAGAAAAATTATAAATACTATTTAATTATTTGATATTTGAGTAAAAACTAACGCAAATTTCGTGCATTTATTAATAAAATTGACTTCACAAATATTCCACAAAATAGCAAATTTCAAGTTTAATAGAACCATTCAAAATACACATTTAAAAAATATTTCAGCTTACTAACTAACGTAAGCACGGAGGGCTTCAGGTCATATTTGTGTCCCGGACATCAAAAAGTCATAGTCTGGCATTTACTGTTTACGCGCAATAGCGATAACGTACAGAAAAAATCATCAGAGGGTAATATCCTGTTGCTATTAACAATTTTGACACCTGGATAAAAAGAAAACACTTGTACGTAGCTTCTAGATACTATAAAAACTACGCGCTATAGAATCTGTATTAAAAAAAATATAGATTTTTGTGCCTGTCATCATCTAGACAATAATTCTTTGGCCATATTTAAAAAACATTTGACATTGTATCACGCAATAGAAACAAATCATGTAAGATAAACTGTTATAAGAATCCATGCTTCTGTTTGGTCCTAGGACTCTGAATTTCTAAACCAGACTTTGAGCTTACATTCCATACATAAAAATATCTTCTTCCTTCTCTTCATTCTACAATTTACAAGAATACTTTACACGTTTATTTAAATACACATGGTCATTCATATAAAAATTCTGTACGACTGCAAATTACTCATTACTTACAGGGCGATCTTCGGAATATAATATTTCTTATTGATAGACAGAAATTCTACTAGAATAAACAAAAACTATAATGAAAGTAACAAAATATTAAACATGCATTAATAAAGCTTTCCTGGGTTTTTTGGGGGGGAGGAGGGGGGAGAGAACTTCAAGAATTTTAATAATTGTTTGATATAATTTGCATTCATTTGATATAATGAGAAATATAAACACATTTTAAAGATTTATCTATTTATTTTTTTTCTGTATACGAAACAGAAAAATAACTGGAGAACAGAAATTCTACTTTTTCAAAATGTAATGTCACCTCCGATAAAAAAAAAAAAAAATGTATATATAAATAGTACAAAACATATCTCAATTTTAAGACTGAACCCCTTGCGGACGAGCGATCGGTATACGTTCCACGTAAGGTGCTCAGAATCAGTGATTATTCTCACCAGTAAATTTTGCCTTATTTAACCGAGCCTTTTCCCTACTCAATAAGGCAAGATTTTCTGTTTCGAAAAACTGGTGATAAAAGATTAAAAATTCTGCAAAAGACGCACATCCCGAAGGGGTTAAAGCACACGCTTTTATTTTATGTAAAATGACGTCATTCGCATCAACTTAAGAATTCCACATTTACTATCCACTGTTAAACATCTACAGTAAAACATGCATAGGTCACTATCGCAAAATAATACACAAATGCAGCAAAAAGATGCCATCATTAAAGAAACTCCACAAAAAGAACGGCTATCTAATGATTCATAGACCTCCATTTGTTTGTAACATTAATATGTTTTAACAGAAATCATTCGTTTATATTTTTTCAAAATAGCACGTATTTAATTACATTTTCTTTCGGTTGTTATGAGAAAATGGCAACAAAAATATATAATTACTATTAGAACTATTTTTTCTTTACTTTATACAGAAGTGAAGTACTTCCGTGGCCAATATTAAGCAAATGGCTCTAAACACTACAAAAAAATTAATATTTCAAAAATAAATGGAGATACAGTTTTCAAACAAATTTCATTTAAAAGTACTTTTTTCCCCCAATACGACGGTATGAAAATTGAAAATGTGCGATGCTTAGAAGTTTAAAAAATTGCTGTAGAGTATTTAATCGTACAATGATACATCTGCTTTGTTCTACGGCTGGCTTATACAACGTAACGTTATTTTTTGGAGACGACACAAAATAAGCTGGGAGAAAGAAATAGCATACCGGTGGCTAAAATGGTGTAATGATTTATTAGTATGACTTTCAAAATAGAAAATACCGATAAGAATTTTTATAAAATTAAGAGTAGACACAGTAATTGTTTATCCTAGGAAATAAAATTTTAACAGAGCAATCAAAAATAGAACGGCGCACTCGGAAAAGAGAACAGCACACGCGAAAAATAATATTGTGTGCTTAAAAAATGGCATGGTACTGCATGACGCTAATTATACCTAAAACAATTTATAATTCCAATAATGAAATTACTTCATCTATTTTTTAATATATTAAATTAATATTTTCAGTTTCAAAACTGCGACAATATTGCAACGTATTTCATTTATTTATTTATATTATAAATATAAAAGAGAGGTTTAAAAATGCAAATAAATAATGTTTTGTTAGAGACAGTGTGTGTGTGTGTGGGGGGGGGGGGGGGGGCATTAGGAAAAAAACCAAGAGGGAAGAAGTACAGGGGAAAATCGATAAATAATACAGTAAAAACTATGACATTGACTAGCGTTTTCCATTGTTCTATAAAAGAAAAAAGCCTTTCCGGAAAATTATGTAAAATATTAGTTTTTTAAACTGAATGTCCGGCCACGACAGCCAAGAAAAGTCGCCATGATACAACAATCCCGTATGACCCAATATGTAATACATTTATCGAAAAAGGAAAAACGTTATTCGATTCCAAATCACTTCAATAGTTATGCATTAATATTACCTGATTTTACGTTCAATTATGAATTGATTCCGAGAATATGTTAAAAATTTCGTGTTGTTAAATAGAGGGAATATATTTGTTTTTGAGAACTATTAATTTGTTAGAACCTTAAAAATGCCCTAAATTTCAAGTTAAAGCATTCTGTATATATTGTAGTAACCAGTTCCTTTTTTAATCACTTTAAAAGAAAGAAGTATATCTCAGCAATAGAAGAAATGCGTCATTGATTGCTATATTATGGTTGTAAAACTACTCCGAAAGTATAAAGAAAACAACAGAAAAAAAGGAAAAATAGAATGTAGCACAACTGCTTAAAATAAAAATCAAACTTAAAGAAACAGCTTAAAATATTTAAGAAAAGAGAAGAGCTTCTGATTACTAATATTAAAGGAATTAAGATAAGAATAATTTCAATATAATAAATAGACTAGAATTTTAATAGGTTATTTTATATATACGGTAAAATATGTGAAAGCTTAGGTGGGCTGAGCCCCCCCCCCCCTAGCTTCCTCTAGAGCCCCCTAATCATTTCACTATTTATTTATTTTATTTATTTTTTTTTTTTTTATGTATATTTTAACTAATGTAAAAAAAAATCTATATTTGCAAGAAAAACATTTTAGATGTTTCAACTTTCAACTGCCTTGAATCCTTCAATGCAACGAAATATGAAAAAAAAAAAAAAAAAAGAAAAAGAAAGAAAAAAAGAAAAAGAAAAAAAACCTTCTATTCAGAAGCATATCAGTTGTGTTATATTATCTTGTGGTACAATTCTCGAATTGCAAGATAATTAGGAACATTTTTTCCTCCTGAAGTCCAGATGCATAAACCGGTCCCCACATGTGTCCCCACACCTGATTCCCTCACTGCGAACGGAAATAAGCATATATTTTTCAAACTGATCAGAATTAGTGCAGCAATGGGCAAACCGTCTTCAAACTATTCACTGAAACACGTTTTTTTTTGTTTTTTTTAAGGGTTGCCTGTTGACAACATGTGTATTACTAAAGAAAAAGATTGTCAATTCATACAAGTGGGAGAAAAAAAATAATTGAACGCCGTTTCTAGCTATGGGTGTCGGCAGGAGTATAGTATTAGAAAAGCGTGGGAAAGACACATTCCTTTTTTGCTTTTGATCCCTTTTATCGAATTTTTTCTTTACATTTGATGATTGACAAAAACAATTTTTCTTTTATCTTATAATTAAGCATTATACGCAAAAGTATTATCTTAAGTTTAAAGTTATGTGTATTATAAGGTTTATACAAAAATCTCTTCGTGTAAACAGTGGCTATTGTATTTAAATCTGTTTTCATGTTTAAATCAGTTACTTTCTGACACATTTGTGGGGAAAAAAGGGAAAAAAGAATGATAAAGGCATAAAATGTACAGATATAGTTATTCAAGCTCAACAAATTTTACGTTTTAGATGCTGTTTTCAAATCTAAACAAGCTACGTTCTGACATATTTGCAAAAAGTAATTTTTTAGTGATTAAATTTTAATCCAGCGAATTTCAGGAAACGAAAAACACGTAAAACGTATGCTATAGCTTTCTCACCCCCAACCCCCTGCCTTCTGATAAAAGTATTGAAAAATAAAGAAATTGGAATTATAATAGATTTTTTTTAATTATTATTATAAAATCCAGGTATGTGTTAAAAATATATAATTAATATATATATATATTTATAACGATTCATATTTTAAAGGATATAATAATAGGCGGAATTTAAAATTCAACTCTCGCGAAATCTTAATTTTTATTGCGAATGAATGTACACACATTTTTGTAACGATTTTGGAAAAAGAAATATATAAACAGAGATAATAATTTTATTTTCGAATGTGTTTTTCTGATAGCCCTTTTCTTGAACTATCGTATTACAACTTTTATCTAATGTAAAGGTTGATTTTGTTCCATTCCTCAACAATCTTCCAGAGTCCATCTAATGTTTTAGAATGCTGCTTATAAAGAGCTTGTTATAAAAGCCCAAAAATGGGATAGTCTTAATTTCGATTTCATTTCTCATTTCTTTTTCTTTCTATAAGTATAGCAGTAGATTTATAGGTATGGCTGCTGGCTGGTAGCCAGAGCCGAATTAAGCATTTCTGAGACCCGGGGATAATGAAAAGTTTGGTCCCCCTCACCCTGCTACTGGAAATCCCCCCGCACACACTCACATGCAACTTTTTTTTTTTTTTTTTTTTTTTTTTTTAAATCTTAAAATACCAATTTTAAAAGTTGAATATGTAAATTTTTTATATATATATTTTATATTATATATTAATATTTTATATACATATATTAACAAAAACTTTTTTTGTTATCTTTAATAGTGCTCTTAATTACTTTATTTAAACGTATTTATTACACATATAATTCAAAGATACTTTATAAACATATTCTAGATTTTCTTTATTTAAAATTAAGCTAATTAAAAAAAAAACTTAACGAAACATGGAAGGTCTATGATTTTTACAACCTTTCGACCACATAGATTTTGAAATACTGTAATTTGGGGAAGATTTTTAAGAGAAATTTCTCGATCTCTGAGATGACTAAAGTTGCATTTCACTATTTTTAACCTTCAAATACACGCGCGGCGTACTGCTTACGCCAGAGAAAACTGTACTTTAACACCGATACATTCAAATAAAAATCGCCATATTATTTAATTGCTGACATTTGTTACAAATTCTGCGATTATACAATTTGAAGGTTACTTTTCGAAAAATAGTGGTGACAAATGTAAATACCGTACATATTCTGGATATGTCATACCTTGCGCGTGTATTCTAGGGTTAAAAGGGCTGGGTACATTTAGCACATTTTAGAAAGGTCAGGGTAGCTTAGAAAAAACACTGTGTGCATATATATCAGTGTATATATATATACACTGATGTCCAAAAATTAAGGGGTAATGCCCGGACGCTTTCGACAGTACACGATTTCTCGAATATATGTGAAAATCTTGACGAAATGTCATCCAAATTCAAGGGTGTAAAGAACATGTTTGACTTCACATTTTTCAGTGAAGATGTAGACGAGGAGACAATTAGGGGCAAAACAATAAATTTAATAATAAAATAATGCTTGTGATCATCCATGTGATAGAAAATGCTCACAATGGTCTGTCACTGTAGCAAATGACTATGTTGGTCCTGTCTAACGTTTGTGGGCATATCTGGAAGCATAATACGCATAGGCGTGAAGATTTTAACATTTCTGTGAAAAATTTAAATGTTTTTTGTTTATAGCATGTAGATTTCAACCAAATCTAACAGAACATAACGAAAATATGAAAAAGAACAGTAGAAAAAGTATACTGCGATTAAATTATGAATATATTGAATATTTCATGAGATATGTGCATTTGTATGAAATAATTTTTAATTATGCATGCGTGAAAGATTCCAAAATTTTTATTTCCTAATTTGGTAGTCAGCTATTAGGGCAACTTATATAAAAAGTCCAGTCAAATATTGCGAAAACTCAGAAAGATACAGTGAACTGATTGACAAATTGTGGAAAATCCTTTATAATAAAGCTACTTTTAGGAAGCAACTCACTCTATCGTTCCTATCTTTCTGAATATTTGCAATTTTTGACCGGACTATTTATATAAGTTGTCCCAAATAGCTGACTACCAAATTATGAAAATTTTTGGAATCTTTCACGCATGCGCAGTTAAAAATATTTTACACAAATGCCAAAGCCTCATCAAATATTCGATATATTAACATTTTAATTCCAGTATACTATTTCTGCTGTTCTTTGTGAAGTTTTTGGAAAGTGGTGTTAAATTTGGTTGAAAAACACTGTGTTCTATAAGCAAAAATATTTTACATTTTTCTCAGAAACGTTAAAACCTTCACGAATATGCGTGCTATGTTTACACAAATGCACACAAACGTTTCACAGGACCCACATAGTCATTTGCTACAGTGACAGACCCTTTTGAGCATTTTCTGTCACATGGGTGATCGCAACCATTATTTATTATCAGAGCTTAATTTCTAACAAAAAAAGTACCGGAGCCCTAATATTTTTCTGTACCGGTACAACAACCGTACCGTTCCCTCCCCCCCCCCCCTGTCACTCCAATCTGCATATTTATATTTCGTACATTATGCGCAAAAATTAAAGCATTTTTTTCTTCTTTTAGCAAAATAAAAATTTCAAGTATATCTATCAGCATATATTTAGCTATCAACTGTTCCACTTTTTAGTTATCACTCCTTCTGAATAGAAATCTTTGCCTAATTTTAATGTTAATTAATTGCAGAATTCTGCGATTAAATATGGCAAAGATTATGATTCAGAAATAGTGTTAACTCAAAAAAGAGATAGATCGCAGCTATGCATTTTTAAGAAAAAATGAAGGAAATTTACAGAAATTAATATTTATATGCTGAAGAATGGAGCAATGTTTTACAATTTCCTATAAAAGGTGCATATCTTAAACTATAATCGATTTCAATCTTTTGTGGTGAGTCCCTGAAAATCAGATTAAATTAAACATTTGACACCGTTATCGGAAAGAATCGACGCTTTTATAGAAAAAAAGGAAACACTGCTCGATTGCTTTCTATCAGAATAACAATACATGGCAATTATATCTACTTACAAATGAAAGTCACTTCGTAAATGTGCAGAGTAGAGCCTTAGCATGGGCACCGTTCATGATACAAAATAAATAGAAAAATCACTAACGTGATTTTTATAGTCGCACGCAATAGAAGACAATAAACGTCCAACAAACAAAAACCCAAGCTGATGCTCGTTGGCTAAAACAGAAAATATTCTTTTCATGTTATATCAAAATAAAATTAAAAAAAAACAGCCAATAAGAAAAAATTCTTACTGTCACTAAAAGGGATCGAACTGAAAGCAAATTCAGTCTCTTGAGTGGCGCCGTATCAACACATCGCCGACATAAATTTGAAATAGAAAAATACGATTTCTGTTTCCCCTTCATTCTGATCAAAACAGCATTAAAATGATTTGAAATAGAATATAATATGTAATTTTAAAGGACGAAAAGTTTTTTTTTTTCTATACATGAATAAATAAGAATTTAAATGTAGTACAGATTGAGCTCGAGTCAGTCCAAGACCAAAAACTGATATAAAAATCGAGTCCGTTTTATCTCCCTCTCCTGCGTGTGCGACACATTACGTTACAGATAAGTGTTTTGGCAAAAATAATGCAAAAGCTTCGAGATAGGAAAGGGTAATTTAGGCTTAGGTTTTTCGGGAGCGCTTTTCATGGGGCTCCGGAGCCCTGTATTTATGAGCTCCGGTGAATTCCGACCAATATTTAAACATTTACTAAAAACAGAGAAGTACCGGAGCCGGGCTCCCGTGGGCTCCGGCGCAAATTAAGCCCTGTTTATTATTAAATTTATTGTTGTCATCCTAATTGTTCCCGCGATTAAATCTTCATTGAAAAAGATAGTCAAACATGTTCTTTACATCCTCAAAGTTCAAACATAATTCATCAAGATTTTCAGTAGATATTCAACAAACCGTGTACAATCGAAATCATCCATTCACTGCCCCTGAATTTTTTTAACTTCAGCATATATGTATGTATGTATATGTGGTAACAACATTTTCAATTAATGTATGGAGACAAACTGAATGAGCTGATTAGTACATAGAAAGTTTAACAACCTTTATATATGAACCTGGGTCGAAATTCAATTTTCACTGAGGAATACAAGGTGTTTATACCTGTGATCCAAATTTCAGATATTTGTTCATAACACTTATTGAAATATTTCAATTGAAATTTTAAACATACTTATCCTTCTTTGTGTGAAATATAATAATATCACTTGAAGTATTGGAAGCAGCCCAAGTCCCATCAGCATACAATCAGCTTTGAACTAGGCACTTAATATTTTGGATTGTAGTTGACATTAGATGTGGTGTTAACTTACATCACAATTCTTCCATTGCACTTCGCAATGCCCCCCAAGCATATCATGAAGTTTAAAATCTTTAATTTTTTTTCTCTTTTATTTGTCGTTTTGTTGCAACGATATTTGAATAAACATCTAAATTATTCACCGCCCCCCCCAGAAAAAAAATCCCATTTTTCCTTCCTCTACCGCTACAGTACATAGTTTAAAATCACATGTTTTCCCTATTTATAAAGTTTCTGTATTAATAATTAAAAGAGCATCAAAATTACTCTCTGTCACCTGACTCAAAAAAATTCCGCTTCTACCCCCCCCCCCCCCCCCAGCACATAAACTTTAAAACTCCTTTTTTTTTTATTTATAAATAAATAATCATCGAATTCTACCCTTAAATTTCCATTCCCTTTCCTTATAATAATATTTCCAAACATTTTTCAATTGAAAAATATACTTATGCGTGAATATTCAGAAAGACAGGAAACTTTAAATTAATTAAATTATTACACGTGAAAAGCATTTTATGGAGAAAATTACATCATATTTAAAAAAAGCCCAAATAGTAATATTTCCAAGCACTTTCAATTGGTTGGTTGTGTTTATGACGGACAATTATCAGCACGAAGGATATAGGCCCTAAGGGGGGGGGGGTGACCTCCAAGGGGGGTCTTTCTAAGGGGACCTAAACCATATTTACGCTTGGAAAACCGCGAAAACTCCGAACGATTAGACCGACGGGCGAAAGTGAGTTCGAACCCAGCACCCCCCGTCTTCCAGCTTCGAGAGCAGAACCTCTCGGCCACTGGCGGGGCACACTTTCAATTGGAAAATCGAAAATATATTTACACGTGAATATTAAAAGGAAAAGAAAACTTTAAAATAATTAAATTTTTGCGTGCGAAAAGCATTAAATGGTGAAAAATTATATCATACTTATATATTTAAAACGATTTCCTTATAAAGTCCAAAAGAAAAACAAAATTCTAGCCGGGGCCTAAAAAGACCGGGTTGGTTGTATTTATGTCGGCCAATTATCTGCACGTGGGATATAGGCCCTAAGGGGGGGGGGGGGTGGTGCCTTCCGTGGAGGTCTTTCTAAGGGAACCTAACCCGTATTAACGCTTGGAGAACCAAGGTTCGAAGAAAACCACGAAAACTCCGAACGATTAGGCCGACGGGCGCGATTGGGATCGAACCCAGCACCTCCCGTCTACCAGCTTCGAGAGCAGAACCTCTCGGCCACTGGTGGGGCCTAAAAAGACCGGGAGGCAACAACATTTTTCTCTAAATAATTTTAAACAAACTGATTTTCAAATGTCTGATAGATCCTACTTAATCTAACACGAAAACAACCGTCAGCTATTGCGTTAGCGGTGGATGCGGTCTTGGAAACCGAAAAATTTCCTAGCCAAAGAGAACTTAAGAGCAACGGGATTGCAGCAGACCACTACTGGTTGTGACAATATCATCGAATTTTTCGTAATCAAAATATCTTTTTAAAATACAACAAATTAGCATGTTTTTAGAGACTGCGGGGTCTGCTGCACGTGGGATTGAGAACGTAGCTCGAATGGGTCAGAACCCTCTAGTTTTGTTAGAAAATGTAACTGAGATAAACTTTTACTGCGAAAAAATATTTTTTCCTCATTTAAACAAAAATAATAAAAATAAATGAAAACTTCTTCGAACTTTTCAGAAAATTTACTTTTTAAGTTCAACCAAGACAATCAACTAAATGTTCTAAATGTGTATACTAAAAGTTTTCAGTTTGGCTGAAATAAGTCAATTTTTGTACAAAACATGATAAATTTTAATAAATAAATTATTCGTAATCAAACTTCTGCAATCAAGTAAACTTTTCAAATGAGAACAAATTAGAATATTTTTGGCGGTGTCTGCACGAAATTGGCGAGCGTAGCTCGTAGTGGGCAGAACAGTCTAATTTTGTTAGAAAATGTTAACTCTGAGATAAATTTTTATTACGAAAAAAACAATTTTTCCTGATTAAAAAAAAATTCAATTCAAAATTTTTAGAAAATTTACTTTTCTAATTCAATCCGTATCTTCAGAATGAATTAAAAGTTCTAAATATGAGTGCTAAAATTTTTCATTTTTAATGAAATAAGTCAATTTTGTGCAAAGTATGATAAATCTTATTAAGGCTGTTCTCAAATTCAAAGGAACTATTTTCTGACACGTTTCTGAATTCATTTTCTTTCGGAAACGCATAAAATTGGCAAGTATTCTTATTCAGAAACTATGTCATCGAATGGCGTTTCCCCATTTTTTGATAAAGGCAGGTCTTTCAGAAAATACTGTCAAAGTAAATGTTTCGAGCGAAATTTCCGGATGCGGCAGCACGAGAAAGGGGTAAAATATTTGTCACATGACAAGAATCGCTTATTACTTTATAACTTTGTACTTTATACTTTGTAATTAATTTATAAAAAATGGAAACCGTTATTCGATTCCAAATCGCTTCAATAGTCAGACCTGTCAATTTTACGCCAGTTTAAAATTTGTTTGAAAATGCCTCAGTAAGTTTTGCGTTGTTGAGCTAGCAATTTGAAAACCACCTTAAATAAATTAATGTGAGCATCTTAAACAATTTAACCCATACGTATTGAGTTTTAGTAAATGGTACAAAAGGAAAAATCCATGAATATGGAAATTTTAATAAAATAAGGATGTGAGTATTTAAATAATGTCTGTCTATTTAAATAATGAAATCTGTACTAATAAAAGAAAGTTTCGCTCTGTGTGCGTGTGTGTCTGTTCGCGATGGCTAGGGAAATCTATCGCATGTATAAGTCTGACAATTTAGGTGAGGATAGCCCAAGAAAGGTCCTGATGCACCTGAGGCACAGATTTTTAATTTTTTAAGGGCCGGGGCCCCTTTAAGTTTTTATGCCCTAAATTGTTAATAACGTGCCCCATTTTATCTGATCTTCTTCGTTTTTGGGGCTAAATCTCCATTTAGTTATTCCCCCATTTCTATATTCCAGTTAAGGTCCTCGACACCTGGGACACGGTACAGGGCCCCTTCAGGTTTTTGTGCCCTAAATTGTTAATACATTACTTCCTTTTAATCCGATCTTCATTTTCCACTTAGTTATTCTCACGTTTCTACATTCCAGTTAAGACCTGGGCCCTCTATGCTCCCGTACGGCCCCCTTGAACTTCTTGTGTGTCATGCATTCCTTCCCCCCCCCCCCTTAATTTTCTCACCTTCTCAGTGCATTGTTTTAAAGTTGAATATTTGACTCTTCTTCCTGGACTAACACTCTCATAATTTTAACTGGAACCCTAGGGCCATGTTTTAAGCATTATACCCCCCCCCCCCCCGCCACCCATTTTTGTGCATTTCTTTAAAATATTATTATAAGGATTAATTCATACCCTATGCTTAATTTTGACTAATTGAAGATCTAAAACGCGAAGTACTAAAACATTTTAACATGATTTCATGTTAGGGCCCTGCTCTCAACTATCAGTTGGCTCCTTTTGGGCCCCTATTACAGGTCCCTTAAAAATAGTCCGATTCACTAGCTTTATTTTCTAACAACTTCTTAGCTCCTTCAGCTACCACAAGAAGACAAAAAAAAAAAAAAAAATTTCGCTGACTTCAGCTACCACCGATTTTTAATATTAATCGCCTATTTGGGGCCTTTGGTGCAGCTTCTTTAAAAAGGATCTGAATTGCTTGCAATTTTATTTAACATAGTTCTAGCATCCTCTGATTATTTAAAAAACTACTGAAAAGTATCTTTATAGTGAACTACATGCCAGTTAAGTTCCTGGCCCCTTGAAGTTTTTGCACCCTAAATTGTTAATAAACTACCCCTTCTTAATCCGATATTCATTTTTGGAACCTTTTTTCCATTTAGTTATTGTTGAAAATAATCATAGCATTACATTAAATTCTTATTAATTTCTTTTTGTACAACTATGTTTCTTGTGATTGGTTGTTTAATGTAGCTTTCTTTCACGGCCGCCAATTCCCCGACGTGGGCCTTGCAAAATCTATAAATACCTGTAAATTTTCTGTTTTCTTTCAGTATGTTTGTGTAATTGTTCTTGTTAATATCAAATATACTCACTTCGATCCACGTCTTTATGTCTGCCTTTTTATTTATTTTAACAGCAGAGCGTTGGTTCTAGCAGGTGTTGAAATGAGCTGCGAGACATACTGACGCCGTTATCTTTCTGTTTTTCATTTCTGCTGGGATTTTGAGTGAAAAAGATTTTATCTTTCTTTTTATATATTTTATTGAGCAGAATGGATTCTTCAAAAGATGTTTACGGTATCCCTCTTTTTGAAGGTGATGGAAAAGTTTTTTCGGTATGGAAACGAAGAGTAACGGCAATTTTTGCTGCTAAAGAATTGGAAAAATTCTTGGAAATTGAAGCGGCTCCCGACAATGCCGCCGATGTCGTGAAAGCAAAAAAGGCTTACGCTTTATTATTATCATTATTAAGTGATAATGTTCTTGCATCACTTAAAGATGAAAATACAGCTCATAAAATATGGAATAAATTAGAACGCACTTATGATACAAAGCGTGCAGTGAATCAAATTTTAATTCGGAAGAGATTGGCAACGATTAAGAAAGATCGTACAGTTTCTATGAGAAATCACATTGATGAAATAAATAAATTAATTTCGGATCTTAAGCTGTCTGGGGCAGAAGATAATGAAACGGATACTATTGTTTATATTTTGATGTCATTGCCTCAGGAATTTGAAAAAGTTAAGATTGCTTTAGAAAACCAACCGAATTCTGTTTTGACATTAGATTTCGTGACACAAAGATTATTAGATGCTGAAGCACTTCTTTTGGATTCAAAGAAAGAAAAAGTATATACTAAGGCTGCTCATGATAATACTGCATTTGTGTCGACTCGCAAAGAATTCTTTTGCAAAATTTGCAACTCTAAAGGGCATGCAGCGAAATATTGTAGAAAGAAAATTACTTGCCATTCTTGTGGAAAATTCGGACACATAAAACGTAACTGTAAAGCTGTTAAAAATTCAAATGAAGAAAAATTTGCCTCTTCAGCTGTTTCTTTCGTTGCTGGAAATGCTTCCAGGAAAAGGAATGAATTTATAGTAGATTCCGGAGCAACTTCCCATATGTGTTCTAATGAGAATTATTTCGCATCCTTAGTACCTTCTTCAGGAACTATTAAATGCGCATCAAAAACAACGAATCTAGAAATCAAAGGTATTGGAAATATTAATGGAAAACTGTCAAATGGAATGGAAATTACTTTAAAGGATGTCCTTTATGTTCCAGACTTAAACGGGCAACTCATTTCCGTTAGGAAAATTGAAAGTGCAAATTATACAGTTATTTTCAAGAACCAAAAAGTATTTATCGAAAAAGGAAGAAACCGTTTTTACTTCGGTGAACGGGATTTGAATGGACAATACGTAAGTGACTTTGTCCCTGTTTACGAAACCGTTCTTACTTCAAAGAAAAATCATTGTGATATCTGGCATCGCAGACTTGGTCATCCGAGTGACAAAGTATTGAAAGATATGAAGCTTCCGGTACCTGATTCTTTTTGTGATATTTGTGCTCGGGCAAAACAGAGTGCAAGACCAATGGGAAGAGGACCAAGAAAAAGAGAAACCAAGCCAATGATTTTGATTCATAGTGACATTTGTGGACCTATTTTTCCGACAACCTTTTCTGGCGAGTGCTATTTTATGACTCTTATCGATGATTTTTCTCGTTTTACTGAAGTACGTTTACTGAAACATAAAAGTGAAGTCTCAGAAGAATTAAAAATGTTCTTAAAATCCAACCCTACAGTGAAGAAAATTAGATGTGATAACAGGAAGGAATATTTTTCTAATGATTTAGTGAATTTTACTAGAGATCTTGGTATAGTGATAGATCCCGCTCCTCCATACACGCAATCTTTGAATGGAGTAGCTGAACGCTGCAATAGGTCGCTTCTGAATATAGGACGTGCGTTGATTGCTGAATCAAATTTACCAAAGACTTTTTAGGGTCAAGCTATCCTTTCAGCAGCTTACTTGAAAAACCGAATGCCAAGCAGCACTATTGAGAACAAAACTCCGTACTTCCTGAAATATGGAGAAGAAGCCGATTTCAAGCACATACGTGTTTTTGGATGCAGTGCTTACATGTTAATTCCTTCCGTTCATCGAAAGAAGCTTGACGATAGGTCTAAACAAATGATCTTCATTGGTTATTCTTCAATGGGATATAGATTACTAGATCCTGAAACGAAACGCATAACTGTATCAAGAAATGTGAAATTCGACGAAGAGAAAAAGGAAAATGTTCAGTCGAAACAATACATTCTAGAAAATTCAGAACCAGTCGATAATGAAATTGATCCAGATGTTCTAGAAAATACGAGTGATGAATTAGATGATCCTGAAGAGAAAGAAGACAAAACAAGAAAATCTGAAAGATTTAAAAAGCAACCTGTACGGTATCCAGATCCTGAAGTTTACGAAGCATTACTTTGCCAACAAGAAACATTAACGTTTGATGATATCAGATCCCTCCCTAGTGATGAACAACGCTTGTGGAAAGAAGCTATGGATGCGGAGATTGAAAGTATGAAAATCAACGATGTCTGGGATCTTGAAAAATTACCACCTGACAAACGACCTATTTCCTGCAAATGGGTATTTACCATCAAAAGAGATGGTCGACATAAGGCGAGACTCGTAGCTCGTGGATTTATGCAAAAAGAAGGGCTAGACTATAGTGAAACCTTTTCCCCTGTAATAAGTATGCCAGCTTTACGTTTGGTTCTTATTTTGATTTTAAATGAAGACTTATATGCATCTGTGTTAGATGTTAAAACAGCGTTCCTGAATGGTAAGTTAAATGAACTTGTTTTTATGGATCAGCCGCAAGGCTATGATGATAAAAGTGGGCGAAAGTGTAAACTTAAAAGAAGTTTATATGGTTTAAAACAAGCCCCACGACAATGGTTTGAAAGGTTTCATGAATTTATTTCAAAGTTAAATTTTAAATCTTGTGATAATGAACCTTGTATTTTTATTCGGTATAATAATGATCATAAAATAATTATTGCTTTGTATGTAGATGATATGTTAATTGCAGGTTCAGATGTAAATGAAACTAATGTAGTTATTTCCCTATTACATAACGAGTTTCACATGTCAAAATCGGAAAGTGTTTCAGAATTTCTAGGTATTCAAATGAAATTCAATTCTGATAGTTTAATAATGGATCAAGAGTCTTACATAATTAAATTGTTAAGTAAGTTTAATATGCTAGATTGTAAACCCAGTGACATTCCTATTTCTCCTAAGTCCACCCCATCTGATTTCAAAAATGGTAAACCTTTTAATGGCCCATATCGTGAACTTGTAGGTTGTTTATTATATTTAGCTTATATTTCTCGACCTGATATTTTGTATGCTATTAACTGTTTAAGTCAATTGCAAGAAAATCCTACTGAAATTGCATGGAAAGCACTTAAAAAAATCTTAAGATATTTAAAAGAAACATTGTCTTTAAAACTTGTGTATAAAAGCAAAATTCTGATCCTAAATTATCCATGTATGTTGATGCTGATTGGGGGGCTAACACAAATGACCGCAAATCAGTAACAGGTTATATTTTAATGTTTTGTAACATGCCTGTTCTGTTGTGTTGTAATAAACAAAAATCAGTTGCTTTATCGTCAACTGAAGCTGAAGTCATTGCTTTAACTAAAAGTTTGCAAGACTTGTTATGGTTTAAAAATTTTGCTAGTGAAATTGTAAATATTAAGGATTTAGTAATTTTTGAGGATAATCAATGATGTATAAAATGTATCAGTAATGAGAGTAATTATGGTAGAATGAAACACATTGATATTAAATTGAAATTTGTTCGCAATATTATAAAAGAAAATAACATCAAAATTGAATATGTTCCTACGAATATGCAAATTGCTGATTTATTTACAAAGGCATTACCTAAAGTTAAATTTTATGAACTATTATTTCTTTGTTGTTTGTACAAGTAATGTTTAAATTGTGTCATACTATTATTAATGATTGATTTCAAGAAATTTCTTTGTTTTTCTGATGTAATGCTAGATTATGGGCGGGTGTTGAAAATAATCATAGCATTACATTAAATTCTTATTAATTTCTTTTTGTACAACTATATTTCTTGTGATTGGTTGTTTAATGTAGCTTTCTTTCACGGCCGCCAATTCCCCGACTTGGGCCTTGCAAAATCTATAAATACCTGTAAATTTTCTGTTTTCTTTCAGTATGTTTGTGTAATTGTTCTTGTTAATATCAAATATACTCACTTCGATCCACGTCTTTATGTCCGCCTTTTTATTTATTTTAACAGTTATTGTCCCGCTTCTAGTTTCCAGTTAAAATCCCAGGGCATCCTAGGGTCTCGTAGGGGCCGATTCGGGGCCCTTTGAACTTTTTGTGCGGTATGCTTTTTTCACCCCTAATTTTCTGGCATTCTCAATGCAAAATTTTAGAGTTGAGTCTTGGACTCCTCTCCCCGGACAAAACACTCTCATATTTTTATTGGGACCCTAGGGCCCTGTTTTAAGCATCCCCCTATTTTTTCCGCATATCTTTAAAATTTTATTCCAATGACTAATCCATACCCTATGCTTAATTTCGACTAATTGGAGATCTAAAGTGCTAAGAACAATTTCTAAATATTACATTTCCTGAAATCTTCTTATAATATTCAAATAAAAGTTTATGAAAAAGCACACCCTTTGAAATAAACACACACTTCTTTGTCTCTTTTAACAGTGACTTTATGCAGGAGAAGAAAAGATGTAAAAACAAATCGTTATGGTCGCTTACACAAAATATTGTTGAAAGATACTGGTCAGTGTCATTCCGAAGATCGGAAGTGTAGATTTCAGGCAGTGGGGTGTCGAGTCTGTGCTCGTAATAGTAATTTCTTGGAAAACTTAATGCTGAGTACATGTGTTTTTGAGGCTGAAGAGGGAGATGAATAAAGATGTTTTTCTGCTTTTGCCTCGGGGAAAGAGGGTAAAAATACTAAACGGATGCCTTAGCAACAGTTACTATCGGTCTCACGAACCTTTAAAATTGCAAAAGTAAAAGGTAATGGATGTTGACCCTTGAAACACGGCTTTTTCTCGGCATTTCAGAATACTTTTAGCATTTCAGAATTTCTATTTTTTTTTAAAGAAATTAAGTAATTTTTAAAATGAAATTTTTATACAACTTAACCCACTGGTAAAGGACCCCTCGCGAGTTGGGGCCAGGGACTGCAGCCCCCGTAGCCCCCCCCCCCCCTTAATCCGGCCCTGCTGGTAGCTTTATACTTTTGGAATTTAACTCAGTGAACAGTGTTTGGGTAAAGTGATGGAATGTCTTCTTTGAATGCAGCTGTTAAAACATATTTCTGATAGTAATCCGAGTAAATTTTGACTTTTTTTTTTCTTTTTTCCTTATTTTAAGTTTTCTGTTATAAGAGAATCTAGCAGTAACCAAAAAACCTATAGCAAAACTTTCTTTGTTTTCACTGAACCAACATTTTAGGTCTTTTTCTATTGCAGTCAGTTAAACATATCCAAGCCTCATCAATTGTAACTGCATATTTCCATTTTTCTCCTGCCAAATAAATTTCATGGAAAAATCTCTACATAATTTTATGCTGATAAACATGATTTCGCATTAGGTGATGAACATTTTTTTTTTCCTTATTAGCTCTAAATCAGATTTTATAATTTTGTTTACATTTCCTATAGAGATGTTTAAAGATTTTGTGATAGTATTTCGGCAAAGGCGTGGAGATTGGATTTTATTTTAAAACATGAGATACGACTTTAAATATAATAAGCTGTGATAAGCAAGTACCTTTGTTGGGTATGCATTTTGTACCTTTTTCCCAGCCAAACGTAAACTTTGACATTTCTCTTTTTTTATAATTAATTATGTCACCTATTTTTAGGTATAAAAAAAAATCATGATTTTTTTGAAAAAAAATAAAAAAAATCGGATTTTGATAAAATCAGATTTTTTTTATTTAAATCGGATTTTTATGATTTTTTTTCCCAGCGCTCAAATACTGAATAGCTACCAAGAGTTTTAGGTTTCCAAACCAATTTAACCTCTAATTGCTAATATATTCTGTGATTTTACACTTTAATTAATAAAATTATTATTAATTAGTAATTACATAAATTATAAAAACTGCAAATTAGTAGTTTCATTAATTAGTAGCATACAATAATGTTATATACATTAACATTTTGTAATAATTATGTAAAACTGTATTAAGTACTAACTAGTGATATTTACATTTATTAAAATTATTAATAACTGTATTTACTATTAAATTGTTTAACACTAAAATTAATGATTATTAAACAAAAAATTAACTCTGTAATTAGGAACATAATATACATTTTTATGCTTTAATTACTAAAATGATCTTTAATAATTTAGTATTCATTCTAGAAAGAAAAAGGGGCAGGATGCTAGTCCTAAAAAAGGGCGCTATTTCATGAGGAAATATATTAGTCATCTGTTTAGTAATTATATAAGGGGAAAAAAGTATATAGTTTCTTAGTATAATAAACTGTCATTAATTAATTGTGTCGTTAATAAAGTGTCATTAATTTTAATAATTTTTGAATTACAAATTGAAAAATACAATTAAATAACAAGTTTTAATTTTTTTTAAAGAAATAAAGTTCTATCCTTTTTGCAAAGTCTTGGGCACATGGATTTAGAAATACTGTGGAATGGGGAAGTTTTTTACAAGAAATCTCTGGCTACCACTACTGGTGAATTTCACTATTTTTTAAAAGGGCGGGGCGCATTCTGCCAATTTCATAAAGGACAGGTTGTGGCACCCTAAAAAAATTACCTAGAGAAAAGAGTAAATAATTACAGAATTAATAAAAACTGCAAATAAGTGATTTCATTAATTAGTAGCACAAATAGCAAAACTAACAAATATTATTTGCAGCTCATTTTTCATTTGTACTGTTAATCGCCTAAATCTGAACCTACACACATGTATGCATATGCTAATCCCAGAAGAATATTTTGGGATTAGCATAAAATATGAAAATGTTTTAACCCATTCATATACACATACAGAGTAAATATAAGGAATAACCATGTTATATCTGAAATCCTCAAACCATAAACAGCAGCATTATCAGCACTCAGTGGGGTCTCTCAGCATTCAGTGTTTCAAATAGTTTTGGTGCTTTTTTAATCCCTAGCAATTTTTATTTGGTATACATGAGTTAAAAAATTTTAAATAACAAACATTTATTCAACCTTTATTGAAGAAGCTTTTGCTGGGCTTAATATTTTATACCAATTGCTTCTTTTTCTCTTATACATTCTTTTACAATAGCGGTTCAGCCGATATCATTCTTTAATTCTTCTTTATCTGCTATAAATTTATTGTTACAAAAGTAGAATGCGAAAATGAGGTTATGGCTATTTTATTCTTTTACTTGCAGAAATTTACTATACTCGCTATGCTTATTTTATACAAAAGAATGAATAATTTTATTACTAAAAGAAAATTATAACGTTGCATTTTATATTAGATTTAAATATCATTTTAAAATAAAATCCTTTTTATTTTATGTTAGATAAAAACTAGGCTTTTTAGAAAATTACTGTTCTTAAACTTTTTTCCACAGTCTGGAATTAAGCTTAAAAACAATTATTTAAAGCTTTTTTTATGTATTCATAAGTCAAAATACCTGTAGAAACTTTCCAAATCATGTTCATCTTAAATTTTATACTTTCTAATGTCATTTTAAACATTTAGAAAATTTATGATTTAAATCAATGATTTTTTTTTTAAATCAGTCGATTAAAAATGCTATATAGGTTGTATTTATTTATCTGTTTTTCATTTACATTTAAATCACAGAGAAATCCAAAATCATTACAAAAATGTGCGAACATCCTCTACATTTTAACGAAGCTTTAAACGTTATTTAGAAAGTTACTATTTATACTTTACGGAAATATTATGTAATCTGAACTATGTTTGCTTGTTACTTTTACAATGGACTGAATTAAATGAGATCAATAGCATGCACTGTAATATAATAAATTGTAAAGTACAACCTTAATCAGTATTCAATGCATGATTTTTTTTTCATTTCACTTTTGTTAAGTAAGCAGTTAAAAAAAAAAAAAAAAACAGTTAACAATTTTTACTTATTACACCAATCGTAAATTATTTTTAATCAGAAATATTTTTACTTACTAGGTTTTCTAAAATATGCTTAATAAAGTGAAAACAGTTATAAGCTATGATAATTTTATACACAATGTGCACGATTTTTCTTTATTAAAATTTGAATAAAGCTACTTTTTTTATGAGATGTTGGATGCAATCTGTTTTCCATTAAATAAAACTAGACCTGTTAATGCAAAATCACACAGAATGGGAGAAAATTCCATTTTAGATAGGTTTTCGTCTTAGCAAACGGTACAATGCCTCTAATTGTTTTGTATTTCTTTTTTCAAAGAATCGTAACTTTTTTTCGTTTAAGAAATTCGTTACAGACAGGTTATAGACTTTTTTTTTTTTATAGACAGGTTATGTTATAGGTTATGTATAAAACTAAATGCAGTCGGCACACCGGAAACTTCTAATATATATCCTTAGAATAAAGGATTAAATTCTTATGTATAGTTTTTGCTAATATAAAACTTCTTTAATAGAACGAATTTGACCAACTTTAACATTAAATACCTCTTAAAATAAAATTTTTATTTAAAAACGGTTTTCTTCAGGGTATTTATCAAACATTTCTCTATAATGCTATCATTTTCATATTTTTGTGTGCAGTAGTTTTCTTAATATTAGCGAAGTAAGGCCCTAGGTCACGAAAAATTCATTTACTGCGGAGGTGACAGCATTAGTTACGTTTTTTTTAAAACAGAGAGAGATACATGACAATAAAAGAATAGGAGTGAGTAACATTAGAAAATGTAACACACGAACTTGGCTGCTTTTATTTCACACGTATTTGATTCATTGTTTTTTACACTGAGAAAGGGACTTTTATTATAAAGTTTTAAAGTAGTTCTTGAACATACTATATATATATAATAAAAAAAATGTTTTTCTGTTGACTTGGGGGGGGGGGGGGCGGGGACGAGATAAGGTGGGTGCTCTTTATGTTTTTCCTTCCGTTTTTTAACGCATCATGTATTTATCTTAATGCAATGAGTTTTGACTGCATAAGTTTTTGAGTATGATGGGAGAAGTTTTAAACCCATTAATTGCCCTTCTAAGCTTCCCTTTAAGAAATAAGGCATTAAGGAATATTCTCATTAAACTTCGAAAACTTATTAATCGTGTTCAAAATATAAATATTTTCTTCTTAAATTTTAATGTTATTGCCTTAATTCTGCTTCATCCCCACCCCCTATTGGGAAAGTCTCCACAATGTAAAGTTACCCTTTGTTCATCAATATTCACCCCCCTTCCCATTATTTCTTTTCTTTTTCAATCTCTGTAGTTGCTGATATTTTATCTCCCTCCCCTCAAAGTCCACTGTTAATGAAAATATTGGAGTTATTAAATGGAGGTTTTCTTTTCCTTCTATATTTATGTCTAAAACTTTCACGCTTTTTATGCTTGGAATGACTAAAAGCCTGGATTCCGCTTACTTATATTTTAAAAAGGGAAGACTACTAGGGGGAGAAAATGAAGGCAAATTGCTTTCTCTACCTTTTCTACGCATATGCGATGATCCCCAAATGATCTGTGTGAAAATTTTGTTCATTTTCTTGCAAGAAAGTCAAAATTCGGCTTATTTACATTATGTTTCTTTTTTCTTTTGTTTGAAACATTTTTCCTTGGAAATTTATCGAAACCTAGTCCTAGTGATTAAATTAAATCAAAGAAGTTCAAAAAATCTCATAGCTAGAACTTCAGAGTATTTAATTTCAATTTTTTTTCTTTTTTTCTTTCTGTTTTTTTGTTAGAAACAAACCATTCTTAAATAAACATAAAAAATATTTTTAAAATTTGTACAGATACAACTCTACTTATTATTAAATTACAAGTGCACCACGTGAACCTTTCACACTGCAATATTTAGAATTATTTGTATAAAATTTTTTTTTATTAATTTTTATTCAAACAGGCGAATATGAATTGATACGTGAATGTACGATATGAAAATTCTGTTTAAACCTTCCGAATGAGACAAAATAGAACGGCAATATTCCATCGTCAAAAATAGAACGGCACACCCGGAAAAGGGAACAGCGCAAGCGAAAAATAATATTGTGTGCTCTAAAAATGGCATGACACTGCATGGCGCTAAATATACCTAAAATAATTTATAATTCCAATAATAAAATCACTTGATCTATTTTTTTAGTATATTAAATTAATATTTTCAATTTAAAAATTCCGACAGTATTGCAATGCAATTCATTTAGATATTTTAGTAAAAAGAAGAAATACAAATAAACGGAATGACAATAAACATTCTTAATATTTTTTTCATTGTTATATTTTTTAAGTTTGTTGAATTATGATTTTTTTTTTTCTAAATATGTTTTAAGCTTGACTGTAGGCATCTTTTTGGCAAATTTTGTTAATCTATTTATAGATTATATACACGTCGAAAGTTTTTTTGTCTTTAAAATTGTTGAAACAGATTTTTTTAATGAAATATGACCAAGGGAAATATATATATAGTGTATTGCTAGATTAATAAAAAAATTACATAACAGAATTGTGCTGTTCTTTCTCACTACGAAAAATTAACCCATTTACACACGAAACAGTATAAATAGTCTAGCGTTTACTTCCGGGTAGTATTCCGTAACGAAATTGAAACTTAATAAATAAATAAAAAAATAGTACAAATAATATAAATATAGCACAAATTTAATAAACAAGTAATCTAACTACTTACTAAAGCCACTTAAATGATCATAAAAAAAAAGGCTGCTGTAATTAACAAAATCCGTACCGATTGCTTCGGATATTAATATCTGGCTTGGTGCTAATACAAAAATATTGCTTTTAATAAATTTCAAAACTTTATTTGAATACATTTTGATATTTTTTGTACACAATTATTTTTGGAGTTGTTAGTGGGCAATCTAAAAACATATTAATTTTAAGAAATCTATTACAGTTAAACAGTAAGTTTTTACCAATGTACTGTGACCCGCGGTATCCGATTAGATCCTCTAATTAAAATTTAAAAGAATGTTGGATTTTCTTTTAAGTGGTATTTTTAATGTAATGAAATAGTACGGTAGATATATGCAACTTATTCTACAAAGCTAGTGGATTTAACTTCAAATTCTGACTATAGTGGTCATAGCTGTGAGGCATTTTTCTAGATTTTGTGTGTGTGTGTGGTGGTGGTGGTGGTGGGGGGGGGGGAGGGTCTTGATTTTTTATGCGATTATTAAATATTCGAAAATCAGTAGAAAATGTACAGTATTCATCGAACCACCATAATTTTTTGTCTGAGATTTCGTTTATTCCTATACCTAGATTCATGGAATTCGAATTAGAGCAAGAATATATCTTTCGTAAAAGTTTATTATCAATAAGAATTAAATAATTTTCTCAAATAACCATTAATTTTTCTCTGAGTCTATAATTAAAAAAGGAACTGCATGTTAGAGTAAGACTTTAAATATCTCGTTAATATTGTCAATTTTAATACAGAATGTTACAAATTCTACTTTAAAACTGTTATAAAAGCAAGCATGAAAATCACTTGTAATCAACTAAATGAAGTTACAAATTTCTAAAAGTGATAAAAATAATACAGTTAAAAGTCATAATGCCTTTATTTAGATCAACATATGTTTAAATATGAAAACATCGCACAGCCGGCGAAATTTTCAAAATTTTTGCTAAAATGTTTGTATCAACAAGGATATTGACACTTGTCTAAGTTTTTCACTTCTTTGATTTAAGTCACTTATAGCAATTTTTATCTTGATTTATAGTTTAAAACTGTTTTTGATGCATATTTAAAGAAAAAAAAAATGATATTAATTTTACATTTTGCAACGGAATATTAAGAACAAGAGAAACGTTAATGTATCTAACTAATACTAAAATACTTTAATGTTATTAAAAAAATTCTATTATTTAATAATGTTAAAAACAAAACAGTATTTAAAACTCTCTTAAAAGTCTTTCTGAATGTCCTTCTACACGTGTTTCCTAATAGCAGTATCTTATTCATTTCAACGGAGTTTCTAGCGTCGCACATTTTTTGACCATATCCCGCTGATTTAACCAGATGCCTGATGATATCGTAGACAAAGGAGTGCGGAGACGTGCAAATATCGCTTCAGGCAAAGGACTTGAACTGATACTAAAGAACTAAAAAAGGGAGTAATAAAGAACATCTGTTTAAATACATCTATTAAAATTCTGAGATATTTTTCAAAGAACTCGGAAATAACTAAACTATTACTATTACTACTTTTACGATATTTTCATGTGGTGAACAAAAAATGCTCGTTAAAAAGGGGTCTCAAATAAAGAAAAATATAATGTTTTTTTTTATATAAATAATAATAATAAATATAATACCTTAACAGAATGTATTCTTTAAATTTTTTTTAAAGAATGAAAAATGAAATAGGAATCATAATCTTTTTTTCAAATTTCATGTAAATTTTGCTACAGTTAATCAGATATATATATAAAAAAATAATAGCTTATATATATTTTTTTATTTAATAGCTAATATCAGCAATACTACATTACATATGCATTAATTATTTATAGATAATGTTGAAACTCACTAAACATTCTTAATATTTTCCTAACTGTTAAATTCTTTAAATTTGTTGAATCACGAAAAAAATGTTTTTTTTTTTTTTTTCTAAGTATTTTTTAAGCCTGACTGTCAACAGAAATCTGCAGTAACTTTTGGTAAAATTTATTAATCATAATATAGAGTATATATACAGGGTGTTTTCAAATTGTCGAAATAATTTCTGTTTCTGAAATTGATCAGATGTGTTTTTTTTTTTTTTTTTTTTTTTTTTTTTTTTTTTTTTTTCAATGAATAATGACTGAAAGAAATGTATGTATAGTATATTGTTATATTGGTAGAAAAATTAGATTAAAAAATTGCGCTTTTCTTTTGAGATTACGAAACACATAAATATTTACATTTAATGTATACATTTACACAATATAAATAGCCCTGTATTTATTTCTAACTATAATTCGATAACGAAAATGAAACTTTGTAAATAAATAAGTAAAATATTATATAATGCTTTTAGGCTTATAAATGCTTTTAGGAGTTGTTAGTGGGCAATCTTAATATATATTAATTGGAAGAAATATATTAGATTTTTTACGAATATTCTGTAACCACGATGTCCGGATTAGATCTTCTAGTAATAATAAAAACACTAATAATAATAAAATAATTAAAAAAAAACTAATAAAATAAAAAATAACAAAAATAAAAAACTAATAAAATAAAATAACTTTCTTTCTTTTATTAAGTAATTTTTTTCATGAAATGAAAATGTACTATAGATATATTTATAAAATATTTTACAAAACTGAATTTATCTGCAAATTCTAACAACATTGATTATTTCTGTCAGGCATTTTTCCAAATTGGTTTAATTTTTTTCATGTTGTTTAATGTGATTATTAAGTATTCGAAAATCAGCACAAAATGTACTTTATTTATCCAACCACCAGATGAAAATTTATTATCTATTAACATTAAAATATTCCACAGCCAGCTTTTTTTCTCGGATTTTATTATAATTAAAAAATGAACAGCATATTATAATAAGATGAGGCTCCCGTTTCGGCAGGTGAAAACACTCGCGAGCGAATGTTAAACTTCTGGAAGATTCTTTTCAAATATCTCATTTGCATTTCAGTATTTTTAAATGATTTTTGTTGCATTTAATAGCAGTGGTTGATCCTTACATTCACCCATTTTTATTTTTTCGATTTTGGCTGCAGTTTTTTTTCTTATGATGACACTTTCACTTTCGGAATCCGTTCTGAAAGTAAGAGTAACTTTATATATTTTAAAAAAATTGCACACAAAATCAAAAAAGGGTGAATAAGCGATCGACCTCAAATATTCAATGCAAAAAGAAATAAAAAAAGTTGAAATGCACACGAAATATTTGAAAAGAACCTTCCAAAGCTTTAACATTAGCTCGCGAGTGTCTATGCCTGAAAGAACGGGAAACGGAATAATAAAGATTTTTAGAATTTTTTGTCTGATTTATATTTTATATGTAAAATGTAATGGCGCTAAAAAAAGGTTCTGGGAGTGATCTGTAAGTCGGTCAGTGACACCGTATGAAATGTGAAATATATTTCCAATTACGGAGCATCTAGTTCAATATTGTTTGGAGGTAAATAAGGGCAACAGCTTCCACAAATTCGCGCTTTATATTTGCATTTTAACAATGCAACTCAAGTCTGTTGAAATTTTACTGTAATATAGTTCATTCAGTGTTTAACCTTTGAGAAAATTTGTGTTTAGTCTGGAATGAGACACCCTGTATTTTTCTCAGAAGAAAATGTTTTTCATCCTTTGTTCCCAATACAAAAATTGTTTTTTGTAGTGGATTTTCGAATCCAACTAGGACAGCAATTCAAAATAAGAATTCATATTTTCCAGAAACTTTTTATTAAAATAATACATGATTTTATTGTATATTCAGATAAATTTCAACTTTAAAAATAAATATTAGAGAATCGAGAGTTTTTTCTTGTTTCTTGTTCTTCCCTTCCCCCTTTTTCATTTGGCTGAATCTTAACCTTTGTGAAAAAGATGCATCGATTATCTAACTGATGTTTAAATGTGTGTAACAGATAAAGCAAAACATTATGGTAAAGGAATACGACATTTTAAATTATTATTAATAATACAAATAAAGCGTTTATTTATTTTCTTTGAAAAAAAAAAAAAAAAAAAAAAAACAATTGTAAGAATATTTTCAGCTGCATCATATTCTCAGTAAAAAGTTCAGAAATAAAAAGATTATCAGAAATGGCACTTCTGCATTAAGAGGCTATTTCTGTCAAGCGAAAAGAACCACTCGCTAATGCTACTTTGCAATATTTTAATTGATTTTTTATTCATTGGATAGCTGAGATAAATCTGTGCAAAGAGAATTTTTTTTTTTAATTTTTCGATTTTGTTTACAGGTATTTTTAATTAGGACACTTTCATTTTCGGAAACGGTTTCGAAAAGAAAAGCATCCTCATTAAAAAAAAAAAAAAAAAAAAAAAAAAAAAAAAAAAAAAAAAAAATCGAAAAAATAAATGATAGCCTTTGTACAGATCGATATCAAATATGGGTCATAAAATATCATATCATAAAAATGATATATATTTATCATTTAAAAATATTGAAATGCAAACGAGGTATCATTATAAATTTCTTTCATTGGATTAGCATTAGCGAGCGGGTCTTTTCGAGAGAATGAAGTAGCCCTCCACATGTTTATGTGAGTATGAAGCCGATCGGTTTCATTAATCATTAATTATCAAAGTTTATTTAAATTTCTATAAAGAATATTACCTTTATGATTTTTGAAATGTTCAATTTAATACCATCATGTTAAGCTTTAATAAAATATCGAACCCCTCTTCCCCAATTGAAAAATTGTTGAACCAACAAAATAAATTTTACAACCCCATATAAACATTCCTGACCGATGCTCAATCCGAAATATTTACTTTTTTTTTTTTTTTGTCAGTTATCATTATGCGCCAATGGTATATCACAATTCACAATCACTTCCGCCCCGTGCGCCAAATGGATTTGCTGTGGTGCTGGAGGAGAGACACCTTGTATTTTTGACAGAAGAATATGTTATTCAATCTTGGCTTCCTATATAAAAAATAGTTTGTTCTGGTGTGGTCTACCATTTCTTATTTGCCAGATTTTTGTTATGATTATTTTTTATCACTTTGTATTGCTAAATTTTAAAGGCGTTTGTGTCATTATTCATTAATATGAGAAAATTACGATCAAAATCTTCTATACTGAAATCAAATTTGGAGTTATTTGTATTGCGGAATTTCATTTTTTAATATCACCCATATATGTGTTATTAAAACAAAATGCTAATTAAACTTTTTATTATTTAATTTGATTTTTCTGGTATAGACTAAATGAACATCGTTGGTTTAATACTGTTGCTTTCAAAATTTTAACATTGGATTTTTTACCAACAAAATACAAGCATATGACATTTTTGATATAAGAAATCATATTAAAAATATTTTTTTATTTACAATTAAAAATATATTTAAAAAGTTTCGTATTTTTTTTCATTAGGAAAATCGCGTTTTTTAAAACGCGAAAATCTAAATATGATATATATATATTTATTTATTTATTTAAAACCACAAACAAAATATCAAAATTCATCACTTACCATACCTGCATTGAAACTCACATCGAAAATATTATACTAATCAACATAAACTTTAACTCTTAAAATCAAACTAAATAACCAAACTAAAGAAAATATATATAATTGCAAGACATAACAGAACAGGACAGAAGGCGAGCGGTATGGCTAACGACATACACTGCACGGTTAAGTCAGACTTTACGCATGCTACGTCCCCCTTCACTCGCCAAGACCAAAATTGAAAAAATGAAAAACTATGAAAAACTAAACAGAACTACAACATCCACCAAAATATCACTCTAACTCATTAGATCAATCAACTCATCAAAACCTCCATTCTCATCCATCACTGAGTTCAGTTCAGTTCCGTACCTGCTACTCTTAATAAAATCACTAGTTATTGTCCTGATGAAATTGCGAGGATAACCATGCTTGAATCCCAAGCGGGACCACTCTAAAATATCACTAAACATATCTTTAACTGTAGTACTCAGTCTTTTGATTCGTATTAATCCATTTCTAAGTACATTTCTTTTAATCGAAACATGCACGTTGGAATCAAAATATATCAGCTTTAAGGTATTAAAGTTGAATTCATTTCGCTTGTCAAATAACTTAGATATCAAATTTTCACTTTCTATGCTTAGGTTCACATCTAGAAAATTAATATTTTTACAATTCTGGGAGGAGGGTTCCAGACTCAGTGACGTAGGATAATATGTAAAATCAATATTTTCAATATCATTGTTTAATTTGACTATCAAAACATCGTCTATATACCTGTAGGATAATGTGTCACTGTTTAAATTATTATTTCTTTCATATATATGTAAGTAAATGTTTGCCAAAATGGAACTGCAACTCCCCCCCATTGGAATACCCCGAATCTGTTTAAATATTGTATTTCCTTCGTAAAGGTAGTTTTCTTGTACTACTAACTGAAATAAATTTATGAAAAAATCATTATGAACATCCAAAGTAATATTTGTATTATAAAAATCTACTATTTTATCTTTTAAATCTGTCAAATCAATTGTGTTATAGAGGTCTGCAAAATCGTAAGCGAATATATATATATATTTGGTGTTTTTTCATATGTTTATATGGATTTATCGTCCGCAATATGCTAGTGAATCAGCGATATTGTACTTGATTCTGTATTACTAGTTAAAGGTTCCATCTTTATTTTGTATAATATCAGTAAAAGAGAATCAAGAAATTAATTTGATTAATGCACATTTCTATTATTCATGAGCTGCAAAAATAGTGCTATTGAAATTTGTTGTTCTTTTAACCGCTTCTAAAGAAAAAGTAATAATTCAAATGAAAATTAATGGTATTATAATTATCAATAAGCCCAGTGGTGTAGTGGTCAGCACGCCTGTCTGCCGCACCGCAGGTCGAGAGTTCGACTCCCGACTGGGCAAGGTTCACTCAGCCTTTCATCCCTTCGGGGTCGATAAAATGAGTACCAAGCTTGCTTGGGAACTAAACACCGAGGGTCTCGCGTTAGGTTGACCACCTGGCCGGGACGCATGCTACATAGCACCTCGGGGCCCAGGGTCAAGAAAACAGAGATGGGCACTGTCGGACCAGATCCTTCTTGGATTGTATAGCCACAGAGTTTAGTATAATTATCAATAATGATATAAAATGGTCTTATGTAAGTCTATAAAAATTAGACAGTTTTTATCTTTGCTTATAATATAAATGCACTTTCCAACATGTGCAAATTTCTTCTACAATCTGATTTATTTCCTTTTTTTCCGTAAATGGTAAGGGAAAGCATTATCGAGAAGCTAACACATAATATGCAATTATCTTTGTGAAATAGTGACAGAATTATATAGTGATTTTAAATTTGAAAAAGGTATAGCATTAAGTTTCTTTCTTAATTTATTTTCATTTTTATTTATTTATTTTTTGCTTTGAAATAGTAAGTATATATATTAATTTTAAATTTCAAATTTGCTTCAGAATTCAAAATCTGCTAAAGAGAAAAAGTACATAAATATGTGCTGTGGATTAAAAATAGATTGTTCGCTAAATAAAGGTTCCATCATGAAGGTTTTTCTATTTATTCTATGAAGGGAGAGTGATGAGTTATCAACATTTATTATTTGCTGCCCCTATATTTTTACTTTCTTCTATCTTCAATAGAAGAAAGTATTGTAATCGAAATTTTTTTCGACTTCGGTTTTCGACGGATTTATACGTTTTAGGGGTCAGAGATCTCAAAAAACATGTTTATAGAAAATGTCTGTGTCCGTGTGTCCGTCTGTCTGTCGCCATTGTACCATCAAAAAGTGTATGAAGTTATGCACAGAATTGAACCAAATTTTTATTTTAAGTTTTTGGCTATGGCAAGCAGATCCTCCCTGAATTTGGAAAAAATAGCCGGTAGGGGGCGCTGTAACAGCGATTTTGAATACTGTACCATCCAAAAGTGTATGAAGTTATGCATAGAATTGAGCCAAATTTTTATTTTAAGTTTTTGATGTTAAGCAGGTCCTCCCTGAATTTGGAAAAATTCCGCTGGAAGGGGGCGCTATAATTACGATGTCTGTACCATTTTCTTTATTGTACAATCGAAAAGTGTATAAAATTATGCATACAATTGAACCAAATTTTTTCTTGCATGCTTTTGGCTTTGGCCAACAGGCCCTCCTTGAATTTGGAAATATTGCGCGGTAAAGGGGCTCTGTGATAGCGATTTTTATATGTTTTTCTTGATTTTCCGTAGTTCTGTTGTCCATCGGCGGCGCGTGCAGACGCGGAAACTCGCTTTTTGCTAAGCCGGCTATTCGCAAACATCTGATAACCACAGAATAAGCAAAAACTATTAATTTTAACAAATATCATGATATTGATTAACTCGTTTTTAGTCCGTTTAATTGACTGAAGCAGAAATTTAAGATGAAAATCAAAGTTGGGATAGTATTGAACTAATAATATTGAAGTATTAACATGTGTAACTAATTTTTGAAATATTATGTATAAGATAGAAGAAAGTTTTGGAATTGGCATATCCAACTAGTTTAATGAAATATGGTCATCGTAAATATAAAACAAAAGAAAAAAGATATATATATATATATATATATATATATATATATGTATATATATATATATATATATATATATATATATGAGAGGAGGTGAGTTTCAAAAATAACTTTATCCAGGACATCAAATAAACCGAGAATCTAATAGCAAAAATACAGGATAAATCCAGCTTTTTGGCAGATAGTTGTGTTTCTTGTTATTTTCTTGTGTTCTGCTGTGCAGATTTACCATTAGAATATATTGATAGGGAAAATGCGATATTTTTAATTTTATATAAGGCGAGTTTTGAAACTCACGTTCTCATATAAATTATAGAAGAGGCAGAATTTTAAAATTGCTAGAAAATTGAATATTCTCCTAAATAATCTGCATAAATAGCATACAATTAACTAAATCTGTGTTAAAATAAAAGATAAAATCACGGTTATTAATATATGTACACATTTAGAGATTAACTTTATCTTATAAGAAGAAAAAAAAACTGCGGATAACTTTTGGTAAACTTTTTTTTTCTTTTCTTTTCTTTTTTTTTTTTTTTTTTTTTTTTTTTAAATATGAACATTATAAATTTTGTAACTTTGTGATTTATTGAACTTTGAAATTTAGTAACTTTGTCATAACTGTCAAAGAACCCCTAACTAAATCTGCATTAAATTAAAAGATAAAATCACGTGTATTTGTTCATTAATCTATACACATTCATAGATTAATTTAACTTTGTCTTATTAGATGAAAATATGCCTATAAACTTTTGGTCCCCCCCCCCCCCTCCCCCACAGAATATTAACATTATAAACTTTATAATTATGTAACTTTTACATACCTGGCATTACTTTAGCATCTATTAAAACAGTAAATTTCTAAATGTGGATCCCTAGAAAAACATTCATTTTAACTAATTTGCATTGTAGTAATGTGTAACTCAAGACGAATTTAGGACAGCAAAATTATGTGCTATTTTTGAAATGCAAAATGTTGTACTTCTTTTCCGTCTTACTAGCGTCCATATTCATTTTCGTTAGCGATATTCCTTGATCTATTCCTTGAAGAAGCACTGACTGAATAAAAACACACACCGATAGAGAGTAAAGATACCATAACCATTTGCTCAACAAATAAATTATTTTGGAGAATCTCTTATAAGGGAAAAAGTATTTAAAGAAAATCAAAAATCAAAATGGAAAATTAATTTTATGTAGACTGAAATAAATAAAATTTTACTATACCCCCCCCCCCCCCTTCTTCATCGCACTTAAAAAAATCCTTTGACCTTCGCCGCAATATAATCTATTGACGTATTCAAAATTTCCTTTCTTCTCTTGACTTCTTGTATCCCCCTCTCTCTTTTGTTTATTTATTTATTTAATTTGACACTTAATCAAATTATAGACAAAATTTGAAAAAAAAAAAAAATATGAAATATTCATTCAAATGCATATTTTATTAATAGAGAAAAAATATTTTCTCAAACTGAAAGAGTGACTTCCTGTTAGTTTTCAAAAAGTTCCTTATTGAATGTCAAGCATTCTAAATTAAATTATTTTATTTTCACTAAAATTTTATGTTCAAATTCATTTACAACTTACTTTCAATTATATTTTTAGGTAACTACACTTTTAGCGCAGTTCATTTTCCGTTTTTACAGAGATATTGTAAATAAAAGTTTAATCTTAAACAAATCAAATTCAAGAGCTTTAATTGGATGATAAGTGCATACATACATAAATTGAGTAATTCCACATAAAATCTATACACATTGTTTGAATTATAATCATGCGAAAATATCTGTAATGCAATTAATCTAAATTTTGAAGTAAGATCAGAATGTTAAAAAAAAAAAAAAAAAAAAAAAGCAATTTGTAGATTTATCTTCAAAATTTAAGGTACGTTCTTATTTTTTTTTTTATTATGAGTAAATCTTGCGAGATAATTATAATGAAATTAAAATGTCATTGGGAAAAAATTAAAAGAATATATAAGCAAAAAACGCGAAATTAGGATTATTAGATACACCATTGACTCTATGAGATACGTTTAAAATATTATTGTAAGTATTCCTTTGAAGCAATCATAAATTAAAAATCCAGATTGCTTTAATTTTTAAAATCTCAAACCATAAAGGATTCTCTCTGTAGAACATGTGATAATTTTCAAATATGCGCATACACCTTAGAGGAGGAATTGGGTTATATTAGAAGTCTATGGCGTACACCCTCCCCTTTTTAAAACAAGTTGGAAATTGCTCGTCAAACGTGGCAAATGAGGTGCGTTCGTACTATAACTAGTTTTATAATTATGTTTTGCACCCCATATTGTACTGAATGTATATTTTTTTGCGCTTCATAAGTGCATAGTCTGTAACATCATTAAAATGCACTTACAATAATTTTTTCCCCATTCCCCGTAATGTAACGGAAAACTTTTGACAGTTCCTGTAATTAAACTATACATTCGATTTTCATAAAATTTGAAATGGCTCGACAAAATTTTGCAGCAATTATATATTTAAAATTTCAGACCATTCGGAAGGCTGTAAAATCATTAAAATGCATTTGCAATAATTTTTTCCCATTGGCCATAATGTAACGGAAAACTTTTGGGTGTCCCTGTAATTAAACTATACATCCGATTTTCATAAAATTGGAAATGGCTCAACAAAATTTTGCAGCAATTATATATTAAAAATTTTAGACCATTCGGAAGTCTGTAACATCATTAAAATTCACTTGCAATAATTTTCCCCATTGGCCGTAATGTAAAGAAAAACTTTTGACTGTCCCTGTAATTAAACTATACATCCGATTTTCATAAAATTGGAAATGGCTCGACAAAATTTTGCAGCAATTATATATTAAAAATTTCAGATCATTCGGTCGGGTAGTTTTTGCTCTGTTATATGCGGACGGACAGACAGACGGACGGACAGACGGACGGACAGACAGACGGACTGAACGACGACTGTAGGTGCTAAGTATTTATATAATTACGAACGCACCTAAAAAAGAACCCTTTAAATGAACCCTTTAGCAGATGCTTTGCAAACCCGTTCAGGAACATAATAGATAACAGCATATTCCCTATCTATTCTCCAATTCCAAGATAAGAAAACTTGTCCTTTCAACTTGAAAAACATAGTAAAGTCGACAGTAAGTAAAACTAGAGAACTTGTAGTAGAAGAGTTCCCAGAATAACGTTGGTATAGGAAAATTTAGAATGCATAAATGTTTTTTTTTTTCTTTTCGCACCATTTTTGCGAAATCTATTTTAAGAGATCGGGATTTTACTATTTCAACTTGAACGTAATTAATGAAAATATCGTGGTATCAAAAATTTTAGATCAAGTGCTTTCTAACTTAAAAAGTTTGCAACTTTAAATTATAGTCCTTTCTTTATCTAATTTTATTTAAGAAAATATAGACCAAAGTAGTATTTCGATCCTTTCTCTATGGGCAGACATGTTGGTAAAGCGATTCGTAGATTTATATAACAATTGTTTCAAATAAAAATCAGGCTTCTCGAATGAAAAAGTTATGTTGTCAATATAACTTTCCTGACTTTATTTCTGTGGACCCATGAGTTAGTTATTAAAAATGTGTATTGGTTCTCAATATTGCATATTTATTTTTTTTAAGTTTAGGAAGTCTCAGAAACTGCGCTTTCAAAAAATATACATCAGTAGCGTTTTTTTTTTTTCTATTCATGAATATAAAAGAAATAATACATAAGAAAAGAAATCAGCAAATTCGTCATTTCATTAGATCTTTCTCCAATATTTTTCTTTCAAATTTCTATCAAATTTATTAAAGATTAGCGATTGCCGTTTTAACTCCATACCAAATTATTTTAATATGTCAAATATATTTTTTTCAAAATCAAATTGGCCATCTTTTATGCTTGAAAAAATATAAATTAGCTGAAAATCAGCTAACAGTTTTGTATAATGTAAGTCGTATTGCATTGTTAAATTATGCCTTTAATATTCATAACGGAAGTGTCTTTGTTTAGCAAAAATTAGACTTATTTTGATACAAACGTTATACTTAACATAGCTTACTTATGGTATAAATCAACTTTCAACATTATATTAATGCAATATTAGTATTATTCTCTTAGTATGTTGTACAAGCGTTACCCTCTATGTATATGGTGATTTCTCCCATCTATCCTGCGAAAAAAAAAAAAAAAAAAAAAAAAAAAAAAAAGTAGAAGAAGAAGAAAAATTAGGTCTTTTTCTGCAGAGCCTTTTGAAAGTATTTTTCTGTGGCAATATAACAGTAATTGTAAGTGTTGGATAATAATTCCTCAGGAATGATATTCAGTTGCAAAGGGTACTGTTTTATATTTTTTGATATTTATTAAATACTTGTCTTGTAAAAATCGACATAATAAGTAGCACCAGCAGGCAAAACTTTAGCATTCAGATGTTTCAAGGATTTATAAAAAAAGAACCTATTCATCAATAAAAGAGAAATAACAGAAGCAATAAACACATGTGATTTTTTTTTTGCTATTGGTATGGGTACTTCGATGGAAAACAACTTCAAAAGTCGGCATGCTAGTTTCATTGAAGAAAAAAAAGAAAGAAAAGCATCCCCCCCCCCCCCCTCACACCAAGAAAAAAAAAAAAAAAGAAATAAAATGACATGCTCAGATAAAGAAATGAAAGTTGTCAAACATCACTAACCCAAATACTTAGTAATAAAATATTTACCAGGAAAATAAGAAACCGAAAAATACTCAAAAAATCTAGGAGTTCACTGAGAGATTTGGAGCAAATCTATTACTTTGTAACAGAATCAAATCCTTTATAAATTTTTAACATATTCCTATAATTAATTATTCGGATATTAATAAATACTAATTTAAATGTTGGATGCTTTAAGTTAATAGGTCTTTCAACTTTAACATAGAAAAGGTAGTTTGATAAAGTAGATATGGTAGCGATAAAACTGCCAACTTTTGTGCTTTTCTGCTACTCTACTTTAATACAATCTTCCCTTTATTTAATTCTCGAAATTTGGCGATAGATAATGCAAAAAATGCTTTTAAAAAAATAGCGGTAATAAAAAAGTATAAAAGTTGGCAGCTATGAAACTACAGCCTAAAAGCGTTAAAAAATTAAGTATATTAGACCGAATAAAATTAGATACAAGCAACATATCAATCAGACTTGTAACGTATGCTACTTTACATATTTATTAACGAAATCCTTTTAACATAAGCTGGTAGCTCTAAATATTACTTTGAACTGAGCAGTAGCAATAACTTCAGAGAAATATTCAATTCACTGATTGAAGACGAACATATATGAAGGATTTGGGCGTAAAAAATGGTAACTGTGAATTTTGATTATTATTATTATTCTCGTGTAAAGCCGTTAACTACATCACGTCATCTTTTTAAATGTACAAGATTTCTTTTTGAATCATATATATCATAATATAAGATATGAGTTTCAAAAGTTATGCCATAAATTTTATAAATTTTAGAAAAGAAGACTTCTTGCATATAAATCCAATAAAATAAAATGAATCATACAAAATGTGTAGTACATAAGTGCAACTGAGGATGTTGAGAATACAGTCTTTAACACATTAGCTGTTTTAGACGAAACAATCACGATAGTTCACGAGAGGATAGTTATAGTTTTCTTTAAAAAACTCGAGTCTTCACATCTCGAAATTACATTTTGTTATTTACTTATTTTACAAATGAGCCCTTAATTTTTTAGCATTACGGTTGTTCTCAAATCAAAAGAAAATACTTTATGTCACCTTTCTGAACTCATTTTTGTTCGGAAACGCATGGAATTGGTAAGTGTTATGATTATGTAATTATGTATTCTAATGTATTTTTCAACTTTTTGGTAAAAGCAGAGGATTTTTCAGAAAATCTTGCGTAAGTTTGCAATTTGAACGGAATTGCCGGACGTGATAGCACAGGAAAGGAGGAAATCTGCTATCAACAATTGCTTATAACACTTTAAGTAATTTCTTTATCAAAAAATTCAAAACGCCATTCGATTCCAAATTATGTTAATAGCCTGGCCTGCCAATTTTATGCTTTTACGCTTGAAAATGAGTCAAAAAATGTGTCAAAAAGTGTCAAATTTTTGAGAAAAGAGTTAGAGAATCGCCTTAAGATTGGAAATAAAAAATAAAAATTAAAAAATGGCAGAGCTATTATAGTTTTCTCTTAAATTATAAAAGTAAATGAATCAGGATGCTCCTAAAATAATTTATATTAAGTACCGTAAAGTACCGAAAGTAAGCCCCTCTTTAGCAAATAGGAAATTCTAATGATTTTAAGGGGTGCTTATAATTGGAACTTTTGTGAAAAGGGTAAAAAAATTAGGAGGGTGAGGAGAGGGGGGGGGGGGGGGGTATTTGGAGTTTATGAAATTTCATATGTCTTCATAAGTTTTCTAGAGCAAGATTTCTGCATGCAAACTTAAAATAAAATAAATAGTCTGACGAATTAAAAAAATATGTATATTGCGTCATACTGGAAATATAATGGACCTCAGCAGGTGAATATGTAACGTTATATGAGTTTGAAGAAACGTATTAAAACATGATAAAAACCCGACTATGGAAATATTAACATATTTTAACATTTTAAGGTTCTCTGAATTTGCTGTATCCATTATTAAACCTATTCCATATACATGCGTGTGTGTTTTCGTGTATATTAGAATTTTCACAAAAAGTTTAGCTCCCTAGAACTCATTCTTAGTGAAGGATCTGGGTTTATCTCTAATCTTGATTTAAGTTTTGTTGGTGAATTTAGTACTTAACTTCGAAATCTACCTCCGCCTGTAGACCGAGCCGGCAGGGATTTTTTAATTAAAACATTCTCACCTTGACAGACGTTTTTCTTTGTGTTCTGGAAAAACAGTGATTACTTCTGCAGAAACATGCATTTTCTCTGCACAAAATTGCACATGTAGAATATTGGTCTGACTTCATAATTATCATGGTCAATTTTTTAAATGTGTTACATATTATCCCTGAAGTACCCCTGATCCCAATTAACGAATTAACCCTACCTCCCCTAGATTAGAAAGTTTAAATAATGCTTTTTTCTATTCATGTTGCTAATGTAAAAAAAGGAACAAAGTAAAAAATATATATTTATATATTTTATAATATATATATATATATATAACTTATATATATATTTATTAAAATCACTCGTTTCCTAAAGTTTTCTAAAGCTGAAAAAAGGCAGTGAATTTTTTATAATCAAGGCCAAGCGTGAAATTTAACCCTAGATCATTTTTTTCGCCTTATCTCATGTCATAATTATCTGCGATTAAAGATGTCGAAATAAACTGTAAGAAATTAATGGTGTCCGGAGCATTTGAAACGCTGATTTACGCGGGCGCCTGGCAACACCAGTGCTCGGAGAGTCACCTTTCAAGTACAAAGGGTTAAGATAAAAATTGAAGGCTTAAAAAAGTGTTTTTCTTTTTTCCTTTAAGCCCCGATATTCTATTTCTTTTGGGCAGCAATTAAAGTGTCGTCCATTCAAAATAACGTTACGTTACATAAGCCAGCCGTAAAACGAAGCAGATTTAACATTGTACTGTTAAATACTGATAATCTCTACTGCAATTTTTTTAACATCTAAGCATCACACATTTTTAATTTTCATACCGTCACACAGAAAAAAAAGTACTTATTTTTGCAAATTGTTTGAAAACAGCATCTGATTTTTTTAGGTAGATTTCGTATGAAATACTACCCATTGGGATCGTTCCTATGTTGAATATTTTGAAAAAAATTTGCAGATCTGCACCCATCATGACCCCTAGAACCCAAAACCACCCTCAGTAAAAAACTTTATCTATCTATCTATCTATATATCTATATATCTATATATGTATATATATATATATATATAAATTGTAAAACAACACGAAACAAACGTGGAAAGTGTTCATCATCAGTTGTAGTTTCCAAAAAATATATCACTAAACAAATTAATGATCTTCAAAGTAAATATTTAAAGCATTATAACTGGTTATTAATTCGAAAATACATATTTGCTATTAAAAAGAAACAGATTGTACAACATTTAAATGTATTTCTAAGTAAATCTTTCTCTAAACATTTCTCTGATATTTATTTTGATCTTATTATGACTAGGGTTAATATTTTAAATATTAATTTACAAAAAAAAAAAAAAAAAAAAAACATAAAATTCAAAACACGAATACTCAAATGATAATAACTTTTTCAAATCATATATTTAATAAAATTAATATCAATTCTATAATTAATGATAAAAACTGTTATTTTCCTATTAATAATCTTCATATATCAAAATCCTTTAAATATCCGAATACAATTGGTTTAAAGATTTTTAACGACAATACATTTTCAAAAAATACATCTGCTGCAAGTAATTTTCCGCGTAAATGCAATGACCCTAATCTAAAAAAATATATAAACAATGATCATGGACATATAATCACTGGAAATCTTAATATTGTTAATGATTTTAAATAGAAAAACTAATGGGTTGTGGTACTAAATATAGACTTCCATCTAAATTTACTGTTAAATCTATTATCAAACAGTTTACATATGATATAGATATTTTTATATATAAAATTTCAATCTATTACAAAAAACCCATTGAATATTTTAATCAATGGAAAATATTAGTAATTGAAAAATTAACTATGGCTTTAAAAAATAATATTTCTGATTTGGTTTCTATTAACACAAAGCATTTTTTCCAACAAATTACTAAATTACGAAAAAACTACGTTATTACATATGTAGACAAATCTCCTAATAATTATGCAATCATATGTAAATCTTATTATCACCAACTTCTTACAACCTGTATTTCTTCTAATAAATCTTTTCAAAAAACTAATGAGAATGTAATTGTAAATAATCGTAAAATTCAAAGTTATTATAAACTATTAAATATTATATTAGCTAACTTTAATTATCCTTATTTAGTTCTTATTCCCAAATTTCATAAAACTCCAATTAAATTTAGGACTGTAACTATTGGTTGCAATACATATAATAATAAAGCCAATAAACTTCTATTAAAAATTCTTAATCAATTATATATACTTACTACAAACAATGACAATACACATTGTATAAAAAATAGCTATCAACTGGTCAATATTTAAAAAAATCATCATTGTGTATATAATATAACGACATATGACTTCAAAGATCTTTTTAATAATATAGACTTATTAGATTTACATAATATTATAAATGCATTAATTAAAAAGTATTATAAAAAAACTGGAATTACCATCTAATATAGATATCGCTTATTTTAAATCTTTAACAAACTTCATTATCTATAATAATTATATATTGCAAGATAACACATTATATTTACAGCACGTCGGTATACCACAAGGTGGTTGTACATCCAGTTTATTATCAGACTTATACTTATATCACTATGAACGTACTTTTACTAATAATAATCTCCATTTATATCGTTATATTGATGACATAATTTTAATTGCCACTGATCAATCTAAAATTTCTCAATTTCCAGTTGATTATCCCACTAATTTGGAATTAACGGAAAACCTCTTATCTAACAATACAATTAATTTCTTAGATCTTAAAATTACAATAAAAGACAACAAAACAATAACAGATTTATATGATAAACGTAAAGAATTTAAATTCAAAGTTAATACATTTACAAATTTTAAATCTTGTCTTCATCATTCTGTATATCGAAATATAATACTTAAACATTTATATAGAATAAAATGTTTATGTTCTTCTAATCTAATTAACAATAATATTAAAAAACTAATTTATGAAGTATTAAATCATGGTTTTCCAAAAAAATTCATATAGTCATTAATATACAATTAGTACTTACATGATCTTAAAAAATAAATAAATAAATAAATAAATAACACATGCGTAAACGAAATTACAAAAAAAAAAAAAAATTATAAAATAAAAAAATATTTATATAAAAATTAAAAATTGTAAAATAATAATAAAAAATTACTATAGGATGGTTGGGTGGGTAAATGTTAGAGTACGGAGGAGGGTGGAGTTGTTTGGAAAATACACAATGGTTAATTAAAAAAATGATGGGGCTTTTGTATTATAACTATATTTCTATTACGCATTTTATATGGATGTTGATTGGATGTTTTATATGTAAATGGTGACATTTTTTTTAATTTCAATTCATATTAAATTTAGCTTATTTTATCAGTTTCAAAATTAACTTGATTTAAAATTTTAGTCTACTCAGGACAATGTCATATTAATTAATAATAGTATACCATCTTTATAGTGATTAATATGCATATATGTTTATTTGATATAACTATTGTTATACTGTATGTATTAAAATTGGGTAATTGGTTTTTATTATTATTCCTCTATACTTTTTAATATTGTTTTATTTTCAACTTTGTATTCCATGATTAATTATCGGTTTAATGTGTTTGATTGTCACAATCATATTTTTTAGCTTTTTTGGCTAATATGAAGATAATCCACACACTATATTTGTAATCTTTAGGCTATTGGGAATTTTAGAATCTGACAATCTTCTATAAGCATCTTTTTTTTCCCTGTTCATTTTATTAATTTATTAGATTTTAAACTTAATAGTAATTCTTAAAGTTTTTATATTTATATTATATATAATTTATTTTATGTTATAGCATATAGCTATATTCTATATATTATCAATGTTATAAAATTATTTACTTTCTCAGTGTAGATTAAATGGGTTTGGTAATAGAATATATTGATAGTATTTTATTAACATTTAATTAATTTAATTTTTTTAATAATGATATATTGTACATTATCGTGGTAATGCAGATGATATATTTTAATTTCATTATATTTTATTATTTTCTTCTTGTGACATTTGAATAATAATAATTGTTTCTAAAATAATATAATAGATGGCAGCACTAAAAATTTTTGTCTTTTAAAGCTTCTGTTAAAGTAATAATTTTAATTTTTTACACCAGGTGGTATTAAACGCTGAATATTGGTAATATTGTAAAATTGAAATTAAACAATTTAAAAGTGTTTTTTTAGGTATTTTAAATAATGTAATTATTTTCTATTTATATTATATTAAATGTTTTTATCACGGTATTTCAAAATGAATTAACTGAATCCATAGTTTTAATTTCTGTGTTAACTTAACTGTTTTATTCACCTTAATCTTATCATGCTCGGATACCATGTGCGAGTGGATATTTTGAAAATCAACTGGGTTATTATTCGGTATATGGTGTGTAATATTTCTATTTTTTATGCTATAAATTAAATATTTAATGGGTTGTATTGTTTTTTCCATTTTATGCCATTTGATAATGTTCTGTTTTCATCTTGAAACTATTTTATTGATCATATTGGTTGTTTGGGTACAGGAGAAAAAAAAATTTCAGCTTTTAGCTTTTTTCTCACAGAAAACAACCGATTTGCTTATATCATTGAATTCTGTACTCTTGAAAACGTAATTCAATATATAAGTTTTTCAATTTTTTTTTTTGGTATCCGTACTCTTCTTTTTTCTTTCCATATTAATTCTTGTAATTATGTATAAGGCACTTTATTTTATACATACAGTTCTATATTATAGGTTTGTGGTATCCATTTTTATTGTCATTTTACAATATTGCTGTTTTTGATGATGGTCGGTAATGTTTAATTAATGGTTATATATATATATATAACCATTAATTAAACATTACTGACCACCAACAAAAAACAAAACAAAACAAAACAAATATATATATATATATATATATCACTTTCTTCTGGACACGATAAATTCCACAATTCTGCACAAATCTTTTCCAAACTGATACATAAAATCAAGGGGCATAAAATCTCGGTCAAGTTCGTTAATGGGAAAAATCGGAACAAGCGGATGGAAATAGGGAGCGGTTTTGTGAAAACCGAAAAAAACCTCGTAACTTCTTAATTTTTGTACATTTCAAATCAGTTTAAAGTTTTTATTACTTCTAAAAATAGGGCCAAAAATTTATGTCTCGCATATTTTTGATAAATTTAAAAATGGGCTCAAGAGCCGCAAAAAATAGGGTTTTGGGGAGAAAAAAATTCCTAACTTCGTCAATTCTCAAGATATGAAATCCAATTAATTTTATTATACATCTCCTTAATATTATCTACAACTTTTATATTCACAAGTTTTGATAGGACCAATTCGTACCGCAAAAAAAAAATTAAAAACGAAAACAAAAAAGGGGAGTTGAAGAAGAAAATTTTCTATAACTCCGTCAATTCTCAAGATATAAAATCCCCATGAATTTATCATATATCTTCTTAATATTGTCTTCAACATTTATACAGACACGTTTCGATAGGACCAATTCTTTCAGCAAAAACAAATTAAAAATGCATAGATGTTGAAGAAAAAAATCATCTTATTAAGGGTGTATTCAAATCCAAACTGCTTATTTTCTGATTCATTTTTAAATTCATTTTTGCTCTCAAACGTATCCAATTGGTTGATTCTCTTATTCGGAAACTATATAATGTACCGTAATAATCGATTTTTTGATAGAGGCAGAATATATTTCAAAAAATGATGTTGAAGTGGGCATTTTGGACAGAATTTCCCGAAGCGATTGTGTTAGAAACGAAAAATATTGCCCTACTGAGAAAATAATTGTTTATTAATCAAGTTTTAATTAATTGAAAGAAAAATAAAAACACATGTCGCTTATAAATCTTTTCAAAAATCACGTCAGCAAGTTTCATATTTTTTCTATTAAAAATAAATTAGAAAATGTGCCAGAAAATTTCGAGTTGTTGAGCATGGAAAAGTATTTTTTTTTTTTTTTTAATACCGCCTTAACATGATTCTGATAAAACCAGCTACTATATAAAAATGAAATAAAAACTCGTCAAAGCGGCCAGATAAAACTGTTAAAGTGGATTTATATCTAATCATGATTTAGTTTTTGTTGGTGAAATCAGTATACGTAACTTCGAAATCTACCTCCGCCTGAAGGCCGCGCCGGCAGGGATTTTTTGAGATATTGATTTTTTTTTTTTTTTTTGTAAATTGTAAAGCCACTTCTGTAATGATGGCAACTGGAGTACTCTATTTCTGTAGGAAGTAAAGGGAAAATTGTAGATTACTATATCTCTTTGTTGCCATTTTCTCATAAAAACTAATTAAAAAAAATAAAATAAGTGCTACGCCAAGAATGTCGTCTGTTATAAAAATGTATTTTGAAGTATATATGTATGGCTTTTTTTCTCCGCATTTACTTAATTCGAATTTTATTAATCCATGTATAATAATGTTTTCCGAATTTTGAAAAAAATATAAATGAATGATTACTGATAAAACATGGAGCTATTATAAACTGTATTAATTTTCAGTATCCATATTAAAGTTACAAACAAATGAAAGGCTTGTGAATCGATAACTGACTTTTTTCTCGAGTTTCTTGAATGACGACATGGCTTTTTGCTGAGTTTGTGCGTTATTCCGCTATAGTGCCGTCCTTTGTTGAATACAGACACTTTTCTCTGGGAGGGATTTCTGTAGCTCCGGGGGGGGGGGGGGCATTATACAGTTCCGGGGGGATATTGTACATTTTGACCATTGAATACACAAAATCTCAAATATTCCGGGGGGGGGGTCATCTCGATGCTCCGGGGAGATTGTCCCCCCAGGGTTACCCCCTGAATTCAACACTGGTGCCGTCATATCAATTCTTTTCTATACATGTTATTTAAGATTGGGTCGTAAATGTGAAAATCAACAGCAGGTGCTAATAGCATCATTTTATATCAAGTAAAAGCGGGTATTTTAAGTCTTAAAGCTGAAATATGCTTTGTACTACCTATATTTATATATTTTTTCACCGGGTACATCACTAAATTCTGACAAAGCAGTTTCTAGTTTGTTTGGTTTTTTGTCTTTTTAAGAACTCATTTTATTTTTATTTACTAGGGGGCTCTGCCCCCTACGAACTATGCTCGTCAACCCCCGTTCAGACACCGCAAACCCTAACAGCACGCTAATTTGATCGGCTTTAAAAAGATTTCGGAAGATTGAATTATAATTTGAATCTGACAATTTTCTGACGTAATTTTCACCAAACTTTTCTTTCTCTTTTTAATATTCACGTAAAAATACTTTTGTTATAAATAAAATATTATGATCATCTTAAAATTGAGATAAATGTCTCGCGCAATTTTTAAATTTAAACTCTTTTGCAATATTATTTTTTGTTCATTTTACGTAATAAGTGTAATGTGACGCAAATGTGACGCAAATTCTCCTATTTAAGACTTCTAACGCATGTTAATGAATTTATTATGTTACAATATTCTTTCTCGTTTAAAATTCATGTGTAAGTATAGTTTTTATGACGTAATTTTCAATGAGTTCCTGCTTTTTATATTTTCTGTTTATAATAGTCACGTGTAAAATAAATTTTTAATTTGTAGCAAACATTATTGTTTGCGCTGTTTATACAGTTGGCAACAGTTTAAATTAATACAATTTTCTAAAATACGTAAAAAATATATTTCGAAATGCTGAAAATTTGAATTTAAAATAAAAATAAAACCTCAAAAAATCAGTCAAATTAAAAAACTAAGTGCAGTCTGCACATCGGGAAATTCTGACGCATAAAATGATCTAAAAATGATTAAATTCCTATGTACATTTTTGCTCGTATAAAACTTTTTTAATGGAACGATTTTGTCCAACTTTGGCATTAAATACCTCTTTAAATAATTCTTCGATTTGAAAACTGTCTGTATCAGCGTGTTTATCAAACATTTCTCTACAATACTACCGATTTTCATATTTTTGTATGCAACAGTTTCTTTTTTAAATGTTAACGAAGAAAGGCCATTCCTAAGCATTCAAATTGGATGCCGATCTGCCGGGACTACCTACGCCGATTTTCATTGGTCCAGTTCCAAATCAAAACTTTTTTATATATATAGAAGGATTACGTAAATGTCCGTAAAATATAAGATCTATAAGTAAGAGTGACTATTTTTAAAATACGCGACACTGTTTTTTGCCAAAGTAAGATATCAAAATTTCTTGTTCATTCTAGTAATATGAAGAAAATTACAAAAGAAAAGAAAAGAAAAAGAAAGTAGCACGAAGCCAAATTTTTCTAATGAACGAATAGAATTTTCTTCCATCTGAACGGAATCTCAGTGTACATTTTTGTTCAGTCTTTACAGCCAGATGGGGTTCGAAGAAATATTCTGATACCAGAAAGAATGTACACGCAGTACTTTAATGATTTGAAACCCGTTTTCACTCCCTTCTTCTTTTGTGTATGATGGAAACCGAATAGTTAGCGGAAATATAGTCTGGTCATTCCAACAGTCATTAACAAAAGGGCGGAATTTCTCAAACCTATGTCTTGACTTGCAGTGTGGTAGGGGGAAAAATATATATATGCAAGTGAATAATTAGCAAAACAGCTTAAAGTTTTGAAATTTTTTGGTTAAAACAAAATCTCTTCTTGTAAGGATTTTTCGAACCCAAATAAAAAAGCAAATCAAAATGGGAATTCGTATTTTAAAAATAATTTTTATCAAAGTAATACAAGATTTTGATATATATTCATTCACATATTCACCATTTTAAGATATGAATATACATCAAAATATGATAAATTCATATAATATCGTCATATTTTTTTATCATGTGTTGTGTGTTTTTTAAGACGAGCAATTATCAACACGAGGGATATAGGCCAGAAAGGGGGGGTGCCTTCCTTGGGTGTCTTTCTAAGGGAACCCAACACGTATTTACACAAGGAAATCCAAGGTTCGAACACAAACACGGAAAACTCCGAAATATTAGGCCGACGGGCGCGATTGTGTTCGAACCCAGCACCTCCCGTCTACCATCTACGAGAGCTGAACCTCCCGGCCACTGGTGGGGCTTTTTTTTTAATTTAAATTTCGTTTTCCTTGTTTCAATTCTTGTTTCTTTCCTTTTCTTTTTTTTTAAACTTGTAATCGCAGAAAATTTTTAAAAGATGCATCAATTTCAATTATAAAGTGCATTATAGATAAAACGAAACACCATGATAAAGATACATTTTATATCTATTTTTAGTTAATTTTCTAAAATAAAAAAGTATTTATTTATGTGAGCACGAATCACAAAGGCTCTATTATGAGTTAATTGTCAGGTTGGTTGGTTGATTTTTGACGGCCGATTATCTACACTAAGGATATAGGCCCGAGGGGGGTGCCCTTCGTGGGGGTCTTTCTAAGGGAACCTAATCCGTATTTACGCATGGAAATCCATGGCTCGAAGAAAACCACGAAAACTCCGAACGATTAGGCCGACGAGCGCGATTGGGATCGAACCCAGCACCTCCCGTCTACCAGCTTTCGAGAGCAGAACCTCTCAGCCACTGGTGGGGCGAGTTAATTGTCAGAGTTTACCGAAATAGGTCATTCAGCTTTTAGTAAAGAATATTAACTTAAAATTTTTGAAATGTTTAATCTAATATTGGCGCGGGGTGGGGTTGATTATAGAACATTTCCATTATTTTTTTTTATTGTTGTTGTTATTTTTCATACGTTAAATTTAATGCATATGGAAATTCCGGACCGATAAGAAACATTTTTTAACTCAATACAAAAATTCTGGAACGACATTTATTCATGCATTTCTCGATGGATTTTTATGAGAATTAACATTACCCCCTATTTAAGAATCATATTAATATCTTTTTATTTATGTTTTTAATATCATATTTGAATAAGTGAAGTTTTTTAAACTTATTTGTATATGAGGAAATTATTTCGTGTAAATTTTTTGCACATGTTTAGTAAATTATTAATTATTTTATCTATATTAACCCAAAATGAATGCGATATTCCGCTTCAAACACCTTTTGAGTTTCCCCATTTGATAATATTAATATTCTCAAATAAATCTGGCAGTTTTAAGACACATTCATCAATTCAATTTTTTACGTAAACATATGAAATTGGCACGTGTTCTTATTTCGAAGCTCAATAAATATTTTTTTTTCTTCCATTTTACGGTAAAGGAAGGGGATCATTAATAAAATGCTGTTAAAATTGCCAGTTTGAACTAAATGTTTAGATAGGACAACCCTATAAATGTCGTTATGAAACAAAAGTAGTTGAACTCAAAATGTAATTAATTTATCGCTAAATAAAAATAATAAATGTTTCTTCCATATCAATATTCTTTAAATTTGTTTAATTAAGAAAAAACTATTTTCTTTCTTAAATATTTTTTAAGCTTCAATGTGGGTAGAAATATGTAGTAATTTTTTGGAAAAATTTATCAATCAATTTATAGATTATATGTATAGTATTTTGAAATTTTCGAAAGCTTTTTTGTTTTTGAAATTGTTTAGTTTTTCTTTTTAGGTAGATTTCGTATGAAATACTACCTATTGGCGTCGTTCCTATGTTGGAATTTCTGAAAATGTTTTGCAGATCTACATCGATCATGACCCCTAGAGCCCAAAACCACCCTCAGTAAAAAACTTTATATATATATCTGTCTATCTAAGTATCTATCTATATATATATATATGTATATATATATATATATATATATAACCATTATTTAAACATAACCTACCACCGTCAATTATTATGAATTAAAGCTTTAAGTATATAAAAAAAAAAAAAAAAAAAAAAATTATTATAAGAATTATTATGGAAGAAAAAAAAAAAAAATATATATATATATATCACTTTTTCTGGACACGATAACTTCCACAATTCTTCACCAATCTCTTTCAAACTGATACATAAAATCAAGGGGTACAAAATCTCGGTCAAGTTTGTTAATGGGCAAAATCGGACCAAGGAGATGGAAATAGGGAGGGGTTTTGTGAAAACCGAAAAACTTCTAAATTCCAATTCGAATAACTTCTTAATTTTTGTACATATCAAATCAGTTTAAAGTTTTTATTACTTCTAAAAATAGGACGAAAAATGTATGTATCACAGATTTTTGATAAAATTAAAAATGGGCTCAAGGGGCGCAAAAATAGGGTTTTTGGGAGAAAAAAAAATCACAAGTTCGTCAATTCTCAAGATATCAAATCCAATTAATTTTATTATACATCTCCTTAATATTATCTACAACTTTTATATTTACAAGTTTTTTATAAGATCAATTCGTACCAAAATTAAAATTAAAAACGAAAACAAAAAAAAAAAGGGGGGGGGGTTGAAGAAGAAAAATCTCCATAACTCCGTCAATTCACAAGATATAAAATGAATTTATCATACATCTTCTTAACATTGCCTTTTGATAGGACCAATTCTTACAGCAAAAACAAATTAAAAATACATAGTGGTTGAAGAAAAAAATCATCGTATTAAGAATGTATTCAAATCCAAACTGCTTATTTTCTTACTCATTTTTAAATTAATTTTTGCTCTCAAACGCGTCCAATTGATAGATTCTCTTCTTCAGAAACTATATAATGCATCGTAATGATCGATTTTTTGATAGAGGCAGAATATATTTCAAAAAATGATGTCAAAGTGGGCATTTTGAACAGAATTTCCCGAAGCGATTGTGTTAGAAGCGAAAAATATTGCCCTACTGAGAAAATAATTGTTTATTAATCAAGTTTCATTTAATTGAAAGAAAAATAAAAACACATGTCGCTTATAAATCTTTTCAAAAATCACGTCAGCAATTTTCGTATTTTTTCTATTAAAAATTAATCTGAAAATGTGCCAGAAAATTTTGAGTTTTTGAGCATGGGAAAGTATTTTTTTTAATACCGCCTTAACATGATTCTGATAAAACCAGCTATTATATAAAAATGAAATGAAAATTCGTCAAAAGCGGTCAGATAAAACTAGTGGATTTATATCTACTCATGATTTAGTTGTTGGTGGTGCAATTAATATACTTAACTTCGAAATTTACCTCCTACCTCCGCTTGTAGGCCGCGCCGGCAGGGATTTTTTTTTTAAATTATGAATTGTACATATAAGTATACTCTGTTATATTAGAAAAATTACATTAAAAAATTGCGCTGTTCTTACTTACTTACTTACTCTGATTGCAAAAGATTTGCCCATTTACACATGAAACAATATAAATAGCCTTGCATTTATTTCCGGCTGGTATTCCGTAATGAAACTAGTATAAATAATATGAAATAAAAAAAAAAAAAAACACAAATTTAACAGGTAAGTAGTCTATATAATCGTTAAAACAACTGAAATGCTCAGAATCGAAAAAGGCTGCTATAAGTAGCGAAATCAAATTCAGGTATGCCCATAATAAAAACGTATCGCTTTTAATAAATTTCAAAATTTATTTGAATACGTTTTGATATTTTTCATATAAATTGCCTTTTGGAGATGTTAGTGGGCAATCTAAAAGCATATTAATTACAGTATACTCTCGATATCTCGAAGTCGAAGGGACACTTAAAAAATTTCGAGATAACAAGGTCATAACCAAATGTAAAAATTCTCGTAAAACACAAGATAGGGAATAATGTTATAAAATTTAGAGTCATGATAGATGAGAATAAGTATAAATATGTAATTATAGCCGTTATAAGTCTAAATACTACAATGGCAATTTTAATTTTTAAAATAGTAGAAAATAATTACATTAAATTGAAAAGAATTAGTAAATACATAAATGAACTTAGATTGATAGAATGGCTTAAAAAAGCCGAGTGTCGTGGCCTTGCGACATGTCTTTTGAAAGTTATCGTTTTCCACGTTTTCAGAGCATTCTATGAAGCGTCATAGTACGTGGACAGCATCTTTAGCTTGGGCCGCAGTAATGCTATATAATGGTCCTGAAAGACCCAGTTATTCCTCATTATCAAACGGCAGAGAAGAAACTGATTGATTTTTTACTTCTAAAAATATTCGATATAACAAGGTTTTGAGTGAAAACTCTTCGAAATAAGAATTAAAATTAACATTAGATAAATATGTAATACCAAGGGGAAAAATAATTTTTCGACATATCGAGATTTTCGAGATATCGAGAGTATACTGTATCTATATTAAGTTTTTTGCATATCTATTATGTATATGCAGATATACATGTAAAATATTTTACAAAACTGGATTTAACTTCAAATTCTTCCAACATCGGTCATAAGTGTCAGGTATTTTTCTAGAATTATTATTATTTTTTTTTTCATGTGACTATTAAGTATTCAAAAATCCGTAGAAAATATACTGGATTCATCCAACAACCGTAATTTTTGCCTGAAGTTCAAGGCGGCTACCCAAGTGCACAAGAATTCTAAAATAATCTTCCATTCTAGTTGTTTGTCTATTCCACCTCAAATTCGTTTTTCTCTTATCATAATCCAGATTCATGAATTAGGATTGGGAAAAAAAAGTCGGTCAATATGTCTTTCATAAAAGTTTACAATCAATTAAAATTAAAATATTTCCTATGAATAACCATACTTTTCCTCGGATTCTATATTTAAAATATGCATTGCATAATACATTTAGACCTTTAACACTTTCATTTTCCAGTCACAGTAAGTCGTGTAATGAGAGTTCTTACCAAACGGTTGATCACGCGTTATCGCGTGGACGACGCTATCAAGTTTCCAAGCGGAATAGTATGGCGGCCGCAGCGAAACGGCACAATTTTCAGCTTGGCAATGAAAGTGTTTCAATAGTCTCTTTTTGTCAATTGATTTAAGTGCAGGCTCTTTCAAGCCCATTTGCTCCTGCTCGAAACTACCCGTGAGACAAGCCCCGCGACGCGTCCCGAAGGTCTCCATCAGACAAGCCCCAACAAGGCAGCCCTCAGAGATGTTCCGGCCAGACCGGCGCACTGCCCAGCGCACGTCACGCCGGTTATTCCCAAGATAAATGAATTGGTCGAATACGACAATCCTCACCACACAGCTAGAAGAGACAAATGGTCCCTTCTCTCGGTTCCCGACCCGGTACGCCCCGACAGCCAGCAGGAACCGGACACCTATAAAGGAGCCGGGCCCACGAACCTACACGAGGTTTCCCGAGCCGGAGTTACTTTACGGAGGGCTCACAAGATCAAATACCATTATCCGGCAAAGACATTTATGCGAGCCAACCGATGGAGTATGAAGGCGCCACTAGCGGAAGAGCCTGGAGGTGCAGGAAAACCCCCTCCGGACGTAAAGCGTCCCTGCTCCGGGCTTTTCCCCCAATCTCCCCGCTCACCTGCGGAACCCCTCGCGGCTCGACGCTGGGAGTCAAAGGAGACCAGACAAGTGCCGTTAGCGACCCCAGGCGGGCACGGAAAGCTCCACCAAGACGGGATAGATCCCGCCTCGCTAGGGGGTTAGAGGGTCCGGAGTCCCACCCGTCCCCCACAACTGGACTCCACCCGAGGGTGGAGAAGACGCGGGAGACCGGAAAGAACCCGGCCCGACGCGCATCACATACGCAACTCAATTTACGTCATCAATTTTTGATTTAAAAAAAAATGCAATATCCTTCAAATGATAATAAATTACATGCAAAAATTTCGGAACACAAATTTTCATTACTATTCTTAAAAAGCTAAAAACAGGTTTTTTTCAGTCTTCAAGAGGCGAAGCCCGCTTACACTACGACCAACTACAATTAAAATATTTAAAATATTATATTGATTATATATCTAGTTCATATTTGCTTTATCCTTTAATTTCGATTTAAAACATTAATCGACGTAGGTCTGCAGACCATTCAAAAATTTCACAAAACGAAAACGGCCGAATTCTTGCGAGTCCCATCTCCTCTCACTTAATCTTTTCCCTTTTTATGATATTATCAGCGCTATTATGACTAGATAAACGACAGTATCATCGAGTAACTTTGCTTAATGTGTGTAGAAAAGGGCAGAAGATCGCATTATCGAGTAAATGAATAGTTGAGTGTAAGAATTGGTAAAATACCATATCATGGAGTAACTTAAATGGCTTTGTGTTATAGATGGGCAGAAGGTCGCGTTCTTGAGTAACTGAGATAGTTGTGTGTAGTAATTTACAAAATACCGTATCGCTGAGTAACTTAAATTGCTGTGACGGTAGAACGGCGTCAGGAAGATAAGGACGGTAGAAGATTGCGAAATCGAGTAACTTAAATAGTGTGTGTAGGAATAAAAAAAAACGTACCATTGAGTAACTTACTATATCACTGTGTGTATAAATCGACAAAAGATCGCATTATCGAGTAACTGAGATAGTTGTGTATAGTAATTGGTAAAATACCGTGTCACCGTGTAACTTATATTGCTGCGTAACACACGGCAGAAGATTGCATCATAGAGTAACTAAAAGAGCTGTGCGTAGGAATGGTAAAATATTGCATCTTCGAGTAACCTCAGCTTACTTGACAGAAAATCAGTGCATCTGGTGAAATATTTGGGATTTATAATATTTACTATATATATATAAAATGCAACTGGAAAAAGTTTTCCGGCTGTTGATAACGTGAATTCTGCTAAATGGATTTTGATGGGACTTGCACTGTTAATTAGGTAATTTTAGGGGAGATTTTAGCATTTTGCATATCATTCTATATCAAATTTACAATAAATGATCAACAAAAGGAGTCGATCCTTAACAGAACAAATTTCACCCAACACATTAGACATCAATGCCATTAGATCACAATGCCATTCGTATAGTTTTCAGCAATACAGAAAGACAGATAACGTTCCATATTACTTTAAAACACATGGTGAAATTCATTAAAATTTTTCATTTGTTTCAAAGTTAGTTTGGCGAAACCGATCGGTGTAACGGGCAAAGCCTGCTAGTAATATATAGATGAAGAATAATCTTTTTTAGGTAAAATGCGTTCTTATGCACATTGCACTGCATTAAATGTAGGATTTAATTCGATCTCTCTTTGGCCGATTTTCGTAGACGACAATACAGAAAAGGAAAAAGCATCGTCCGAATACTACAAACGTTTATAACTAAAGAAGTGATTCATTTATCGAAAAAAAATGATCTATTACAAATTACTGCCAGAACTATGTCTGCAAGTAGCAAGCTTTTATATTTAAAAGATAGTCTGAAAATGTTTCAAAGTTTCGGGCTATTACTGGAATTATTATTATTATTATTATTACTGTTATTATTATTATTATTATTTAAGAACCGCCTTAAATGTTTAGAACGTCATGTTTTAGTATGCACATGACATGTAAAAAATCGACGCAATTTAAAGCACACATATCTAAAGTAAATTTTCTCCAATGTTTCATAATGGAGCCCTTTCGTAAGTCTTTGTATCAAAATGAAAGAACAGGGGTGAAAAACACCAGATGATGCAAAATGCGAAATATATATATATATATATATATATTGAGGTGGGAATGCTGAGACTGTGGAAGGTTGTTGATAAATTTCCTTTCATTTTTAGCTCACAGGCTATCAATGCCTGAGAGCTAATGTGCCGGCAGGTTCTGTATGTATGTATGTACGTAAAGCGATAACTCTTGATAGAAATATCCGATTTGCTTCAAATTTTGTAAATAGGTTCATTCTGATAAGGCGCTCCCCAGATTAGTTTTTGGCATTCATTGGTTAAGTATTAAGGGGGGACGGGGGATAATCCCCCCCCCCTTAATTTAGATAAATGTATTTTTCATGCAGATTTATCCGATTTGCTGCAAATTTTGTAAATAGGTTCATTCTGATAAGGCGTTTCCCTGATTAGTTAGATTAACATTAGAATAAAATAGATTTAAAATATCAGCTTTATTAACGTTGCATACTAAATTTCAGAGCCAAAAAGTCAGAGACCATCGGGCAACTGTCCAGTTGGGAATTGCTTTAATCACATCCAGTTACTGAGGTATATTACAATATGTTTTCTGTAAAATGTAGAGTGTGTAGCTGTAGTATTTATAAATATTTTACAAGGATACACTAAAAGATGTCAACAGTAACTCATTTAGAGCATTAGACAGAAATTAGGTTTCATTACTGTTTATGAGCGATACTTACATAACTAAAAGTGCATTTTTATGTATTGTATGTGTTTTTAATATTAGCTACACTCATTTCAATTGTATACTGTTTATAAATTCTGCTGATAATATACATGGCTTTGGGAAAGTGTTCTTAAAAGTTATCGTTATGAGCTTGACTAATGCACGGTCATGCAGAGCCACCTCATTTGAGCGAGTTCACCATGGCAGGAATTAGGGTGCTATAATGAGTAAAACTGGCCAAAAATTACAAATATTTTCTTTCACAAAAAGACTTTCAAATATTAAGGAAGATCGTTTCCTCTCCTTAGCTCATGCTCCCCCCCCCTCCCCCCTAAAATAAAAGAATGAGCTACATCATCAAAAATCTAATGATTAACATTTTATCCTATAAACATAGTACTACATTGTTTTCAAGTTAAATTATTGGTGTTTTCCTCTTAACAAAGCAAGTTAAAACAATTCATGATGATCAATGCGGGGGGAGCGGGGTGTTCTTTTAGACATTTTGTGACATTCATAGATAAATAAAAATGAAGTTTGCAAACTTTTATCTCAGAAACCAATCCATCAATTTTTCTATTAGTTTCCTATTAGTTTTTCTACTAGATAGTTTCTTAAAATTGTGATATTCCAACGCGTACCCAAGGGAAAGGGCTGAAGGGACTACAGCCACCCCCCGACCCTTGAAATTTTCGAAAGTGATATGAAAAAAATGCTGTTTTTTGCTGCTTCTTTTATGGAAAACAAATTAACTTTTTCTGTCATGCAGCGGAATAGTCATTCTCATTAGACCCATATCAGTTCACATTGTCACCAAAGAAGAGAAAGGGGGCTGATGGGGTAACAGGCTCTCTCCTCCCGAAATAGTCGAAAATTAAATAAAAAAAGTGTTTCTTCCTTACTTTTTTAGATAAATCTGAAATTTTTTTCTTCTGTCATACAGCGAAATAGCCATTCTCTCGTTAACCCCATATTACTGCACATTGACATCACAGCATACCCAAAGATGGGGAGACGGATGATGGAATTACAGCCTCCTCCTCTCGAAATAGTCGAAAATGAAATGAAAAAAGTGCTGATTTTTGTTTATTTCTGTTTGAGATAAATTTGTATTTTTTTCCCTTTCATTTAACAGACTAGTCACTCCCTTCCCTTTAGTTCCAAATTAGTGCACAGTGACACCACATTATACACAAAAAGGTGGAAGTGGGGATAATAGAGTTGCTGCTCCCTCACAAAATAGTCGAAAATGAAATGAAAAAAGTGTTTTTTTTTTTTTTTAGATAAATTTGTATTTTTCCCCTATCAATCAGCAGACTAGCTGCTCTCTTCTCTTTATTACCATATTAGTGCACAGTGACACTGCATTATACCAAAAGAGGTGAAAGGGGCTAATGGGGTTACAGACACCTCCCAAAGTAGCCGAAAATGAAATGAAAGAAATGCTGATATTTTTTTTTTGTTTGTTTGAGATAGATTTGTAATTTTGTTTTCTGAAATTCTTATCTTTTTAGATAAATCTGAAATTTTTCTTCTGTCATACAGCGGAATAGCCATTCTCGTTAGCTCCATGTTAGTCCACATTGACATCAGAGCATACCGAAAGAGGGGGAGGGGGAGGACTGATGGAATTACAGCCCCTTCCTCCTTAAATAGTCAAAATGAAATGAAAAAATAGTGCTTTTTTTCTTTCTATTTGTGATAAATTTGCATTTTCCTCTTATCATTCAACAAACTAGCCGCTCTCTTCTCTTTAGTTCCACATTCGTGCAAAAAGACATTACATTATACTCAAAGAAGTGAGCAACAGCCTCCTCCCAAAATAGTCGAAAATGATATTTTAAAAAAACGCTGTTTTTTTCTTTTTGATTGAGATAAGTTTGTAACTTTGTTTTCTGCAATACAACAAACTAGCCATTCTGATTAGTCCCATATCAGAGCACAGTTACACCACAGTAAACCCAACCAGGGGAAGGGGCCTGATGGGGTTACAGGCCCTCTTTCGAAACAGTGGAAATTGAAATGAAAAATGCGCTGATTTGTTTTCTTTCTGTTTGAGATGAGAGAAATTTATATTTTTTTTCCTCCTATCAATCCACGGTAACAGCCACTCACTTCTCTTTAGTCTTATCAGTGCACAGTTGCCCAAAGACGTTGAAAGGGGGTAATGGGTTACAGCTCTCCTCACGAAGTAGCTGAAAATAAAATGAAAAAGGTGCTGATTTTTTTTGTTTTGTTTGTTTGAGATAAATTTGTAATTTAATTTTCTGTTATACAGAGGATTAGCGATTCTAGTTAGTCCTTATTAGTCCACATTGACACTACAGCATACTCAAAAATGGGGAAGGAGACTGTTGGAGTTACAGACCCCTCCCTTCAAAAAATGTCGAAAATGAAAAAAAAGTGCTGATTTGTTAACATTTCTGCTTGAGAGAAATTTGCAATTTTCCCTCCCATCATTCAACTACAACATACTCTTTAGTCCCATATTAGAGCATAGTGGTACCACAGTATAACCAAATAGCTGGAATAGGGCTAATGGGGTTACAGCTCCCTCCCGAATTAGTCCCTTATTCATATGAAACATGAGAAATTTTCGGGCCGTTTAAATCTGTGGGTTCTGGGAAAATGCCCTACGTGTATTCAAATAGAAAACAGGTGGTAAGTGTGATCACAGATCGACCCAGAGGGTTTCGCTTAACATTGCTTTCAAAACGCGTAGTACATTTATCGCCATGGAACCCCTTTTAAATTATGGTAAACCCTCCCTAAACTATCTTAAAATTTCAAACAGATCGCCTTGTTATATTTCCTAATTTTGTTTGCGACTCTCCCCCCCTCCCCTCCCTAAATGTGACGCGCCATTCTTTTCGATAATTTTTTTTTTTATCGTGTGTTATAAACTATCTTAAAGTTTAAAACAGATCGCCGTGTTAGGTTTCCTAATTTTCACAAAAGCGCGGACTGTTAGTTACACATTCCACCACTAGGGAGCGCACTCTATTCTTAACAAAACTGTATCTGAACGAAACTCTGTTACAGAACCTCTCAGTAGGTATACTACTCGAGGGAGGAGGCGATTTTCGATGGAGCCCCTCCCCCCCCCCTCAAAAAAATTCAACTTAACTTAAATTTATAAAGTTCTTATTATGTGTTATAAATTATGTCATTCTTTAAAAGCGATCGGTTCTTCACTTTTCCTAAATTTAACAAATTCCCATCAATTGTCTGTGCGAAAAAGCATCTCTTTTATAAATTTAAAAATCGATTTTTTCGCAAATCGGAAAATTGTTGTCCGATTTTTTTAAAATTTAGATTTTATGTATCAGCGCACGGAATAACATTCAGATGCGAAAGAACCAAATTTGTAAAATCAAAAGTTAAAAAAATTTGTACTGCGATTATCAAACCCTAGTGTAAAAATGTATATCCTTTTCTTTCCGTGTTACGTAGTCTGCCGTGCAAAAAATGAAATTCTGGAATTATTATCTTCGCTTCCAATTGTCGAAATTAAGAAATAAAGACAGATTCTGAGAGAGTATGAAATTTTACGTCGGATGGCATAAAAATCGTAGCTAAAAAATAAAAATAAAAAATTGCTCATTTATCACAATTCTGAGTCCCGTTTTTAAACCCCAAGACACACATGTTTTATATTTTCTCGTTCTCTCCGAAAATTCAATGTCATCAGACATTGACGAAATTGATATTTTTTTCGGGACCATTTGTCAAAAATCGGGATATATTTAAGTCCAAATTGACGGAACCTCAAGCCATGCCGTAAATTTTTGGAAAATTCGGAACAGAACCACCCTTTCCCCCCTCTGGCTACGGCCCTATTGCCAAAAAGGATTTCCGTTTACAACACAATTCAACGTGTTTTGTAAGATTTAGAACATTAGGGAAATTTAAGTCCCCCCCCCCCCCGAAATAAAATCCTGTGTACGCCACTGTGATATCCCATATGCTACAGTGAATACTGCATGGTATAAAATTTACGTATATGTACAAAAGGCATGAAGATTAGTAGTAGTTACTTAAGCATACTATTTATGAACAATTTCTATGGATAGACAGAAGATTGGCCCTCAAAATGATATTTGACCCGCTGCTCTACAAGGAATTATTACAATATACAAGTTGTATTTGCTCAGGTGGAAAAGAAAAATATTTGTTTTCTTTTTTTTTAAGTAAATTATATTGGGTTTGTTCATTAATTTTAAAAAATCGGAAATTTGTTTGTAAATAACGACCCTTTGAAAATCTAAATGACAAACACTATGGTCAAAGAATCTTTATGTTCAGTTTTTAGAAATACATGGTAAATTTCTAACGATTTCATTAAATTCATTGGGAGTTGTTTACTTTGGTGACAGACATACTAAAATAATTTTATTGTTATTGATTGAATGGCTTGCATTCGAACCTCATTTGTATCGTAATTGTATCTTAGTATCATCATATGTTGCTTAGTATCATCATATAACCTTGCGTTGCCACAAGAACGTCAAAAAAAAAAAAAAAAAAAAAAAAAAAAAAAAGACTAGAACGAAATTTGTGGATTTCAATTCGATAATAATGGCCATTTGAAAATTCGAACAACTTTACAGTTATAGGAACTATATTTTCAACTCATTATTAGATTATGTTAAAATTCTTTGATTTCAATAAAAGTTGTTTATTTTGCTAGACGAGACATTTAAAAATTTTGATGTCTTTCATTGAATGATTTGTGTTCAGACCTTGTATGAAATAGGGAATATATTATAGCCAGTGGGTATTTTTATTAGGTAATTTAAATAATTGCTTAACAAATTTGCTACAGCTATCTCATATGCATTTAATTGCAATCGGTAAGGAAATTTAAAATTTTGCTTCAAATTAACTTTCTTAACAAAATAATAAATTTAGGAGGAACAACACCAATTTGTTTAATTTTTATTAAATCTGACACATTGTATCTTTAAAAGAATAAAAAAGAAGAAATAACCTATTGTTCCGACTGGCGCCGGGAGGGGATGTTTAAAATGAATTTAGTTGAAATATTGACAATTTACGCTATTAATATTAGGTCTATTTTTATTCCATTCATTGAATATTTTAAGTTATTTCAGATCTTTATTTCGTGAGAAATTCACGCTTGAAAGCTACGTTTAATAAAATCGTGAATTTCTAATTTGATTTTTTTCGTTATATTTAAAAAACTATATAGACAGATATTCTTCTATCAAAAATGTAGTTAAATGGAGAGGAAAATCTTACATAGCCAATCTGAATTACCAAAGAATCTAAACACACAAGAGTTGCCATTCTTGGATTATTGCCGCTTTAGTGAGTAACCGCTAAATAGAGAGGAAAATCTTATATAGCAAACCTGTATTACCAAAGAAACTAAACACACAAGGGTTGCCATTATTGGACTATTACCGTTTTACCGAGGAATCGTTAGGAAACTCCCTGGGTTTGAGGCTGCATTTTTACACACCGCCAGATGGCGTTATACAGATTTTAGATTTTACATAACACACGGTGTGTATGAATGACTGTGGAATAACGCTTTTCTGAGTAACTTCGAAAAAAGTGGTGCAATGCATAGAAAAATGCTTCAGGAACGTCATGGTATGCTTAAACAAATCGAGTAACCGGCAAAAGTTACTCGAATTGAAATTGGTTACTCCTTACGTTGGTGTTTAAACCACTTTAGGTACTCAAAAGGGAGGGTAGGAGAGTGCACACACACACACACACACACACACACACACGCACACACACACACACATATAAAATAAAATAACAATAACAATAATAAAAGGTTTTTTTTTTTTTTTTAGAAACAGTACTGTTTGTGAAAGAGTCTTATAGTATTAGTACTAACAAAATTACATAAACTAGTTAAAGCCAAAATAGTTAAAATCAATAAAGTTACAGATCCAATACAAATACAAACGTACACAGCATGATAAAGAATCATATACATTATTTCTGTTGTCAACATCCCTTTTTCTCAGCTAATATGTTGCATATGATGAATGAGGTATTAATTTAACTAATATGTAACGTACAATGATGAATGCGGTATCATTGGATAGCCTTTTTACCCCAAATCTGACATTGTACACTAAATTTTCGTTATACTTTAAGTATCATTATGCATATTATTTTTGAGGTCAACAGCCATTTTTCTATGCACGCACATGCAAAAGCACAAGGATTAATGAGGTGTTATACGAAAGGTTTTTGAAAAGGCTTTGACATAACACACTCATATTTCGTTAAAACACGTTGTTTGATTTAAAAAAATTGCAGTTAATCATAAATTAATGAAAAATGTATCAGAAAATAAACTCAAAGATTGCAGTGCGAAAGCCTTGCACGAGTCTACTGGTATGTAAATCCGCTTTTTATTTTTCATTTCTAGATTTCTTTAAAAATTATCTCAAAAACATGTATCAAAATCATCAATTAAAGTTGCTAGGGGAATTTGAAATTTTTTTGAAATTTGAATAATTTATTTTGTATTACGGAATTTTGAATACACAATAAATGCTATGATTCGAGTTAAAATATACATTAAAATGTGCAATTAAGTTGCAGTTTTAAATTTATTGAGCAGGTCTGTCCAATCAAGCAAGGGTGAACAATGAAGGGCACCATTATTCACAGGATTTTAAGCATACATTAAAATTATTTTACTCTAGTAATGGTAGCGCGATCCCACATCCCTTGTTGCAATTTGATTAGTTCAAATAAACATGTTTCAAACCAGAATTTTCCTTAATAAATGAAATAAATTGCATAACACATAAGACAAGATACGCTAAATTAAATACATTTTCTGATACAAAGCATGTTTAACTGACATGGTCAAATTGATACAGAACTTCGGATGATTTGAAAATATGCATTGTGTTTCACAGCGGCTAGTCATTAGGTAGCTACAATGCATAGATCTCAAATAAAAATAAATTATAGAAAAACAATAAATCATTGTAAATTTAACATTAATTAAGTATTTTCTGAGGCTGTTTTCAAAATCTGTCCGTTCGTATATATGTGACAAAAGTTTCGTGGGCACTCACTTTTCAGAAATATTGGAAAGTGTTAAAAAAAGAAAGGAGATAAACAACGAAGCTAAAAACATGCCCACAGAAAAAACATAAGAATGCAATATATATAATTGGACCTATTTTTCCCTACAAATATCAACCATCACCACAACGTTATTTTGAATGAAACCATCAAATGACTATTAATTTTACTTATTTATGTCGCAATTAGATCTCTTCAGTCACAGTTACTAGAACTTCTTTATTATTTAAAACAAATTATCAACTTTTTTTTTTTTAAAGTCTATTAATTAGCCGTTATTTCTATTTATTTTTTTAATCATTTAATCAAAAGAATCATTTTTATCTTCGCTCATAATATTTTTTTTTTTTTTTTTTTTTTTTTTTTTTTTACACTTAGCTATTTAAATAATGTTAAACCATTTAACTACGCTTGATTATGCAAAACTTTCTCTTTAGGTGCGTTCGTAATTATATAAATACGTAGCACCTATAGTCGTCGTTCGGTCCGTCTGCATATAACAGAGCAAAACTACCCAACCGAATGGTCTGAAATTTTAAATGTATAATTGTTTCAAAATTTTTTCGAGGCATTTGAAATTTATGAAAATCGGATGTATAGTTTATTTACAGGGATAGTCAAAAGTTTTCCGTTACATTACGGCCAATGGGAAAAAATATTTTCAAGTGCATTTTAATGATGTTACAGCATTTTGAACAGAAATTGATATGCACTTATGAAGTGTACTAAAATATACATTCAGTACAATATACGGTGCAAAAAATATTTATAAAACTAGTTATTGTACGAACGCACCTCATTTGCCACGTTTGACGTGCAATTTCCAACGTGTTTTTCCTGTTAGCTTTAACTAATCTGTCGCACATCCGTGCCTTACATATCGATTCTAAGAGTTTGACGCAAGGAAGATTGCAAAATATGTTAAAACATGCGTTTTGTAAATTCCTTTATTACTATTATTGTTTGTTGATGTACCTCACAAGCAGTAACCTTAAATTTCATAAATAAATCAAGTAGCAATTAATGTGTAAAAATGATTTTATTCTCTATAAAATTACTAAACGGTAGAGTTGCTCATTACTTTTAATTGCTGATAAAACGCCGTGTCATTTAATGATAAAAGTATTCCGATCATGGAAAAAAAAAAAATTCCGACAATAGTAATAGCGAACGTTGAGTTGCGGATTAGAATTGTGCAAGATTCCTCATTAGTTACAATCATTGAAAAAAAAAAGTTTTATTTATTGCATATACTGAACTCAAATTATGGGAAAATGACATTTAAATTCTACTGAACGGATTTTACAGGTATTCGCACTTAGTTAAATGAATTTGCGAGGAAGATTTTAGTATGTTGAATATCTTTATATGGTGTTTAGTTACAGCGTTATATGATATTTGTGAGGTAAATCATAGAAAAATCAAACAACTGGTACATCAACAACTGACAACCACATACATATCAACGCCCAGCCTCAATCAATGGTTCTCTCAAATCATGAAATTTGGAGGATGGGTACATTTTGTAAATGTAGGTAAAATATTTTGGAAAATATTTAAAATAAAGGCAAAGACTTTGGTGCTTATTTTTTTTTTTTTATATTTGTTTATGTAATTAGACAAAAATAAATTAATATTCTTATTTATGCATTATTTCCTGTATAATGAGCCAAATTTTACAAATGTCTGATGAATTTCGATATTAAAAAAATAATAAAACTTGTTTGGAAAAGTGGTTTTCTGACTATGTCCCTAGCCTATTTACCCAGCCAAAACTATTATTATTATTTTTTTTTTAATTAAATTTGCATTATTTATTTTTAAAAAAAGAATGCAACTTATTTTATATGCTATAAACAAACCTGTTACCACATTAGGAAAACTAACTTTAAAAAATTTACTTGATGACAATATAAAACTGTAAAGGTCTGTCCTCAGAATTGCATCATGAGTGTTACCTATTTTAGTTCTGATTATTTACATATAGGTAGAGCTACTCATCAGTACATATCTAGTGTGTTTTTACTTGGGCAGTATTATAGGATCTTACTTGTGTAATTTTGTGAAGATTTGAAAATTGGTAAAAGAGATATTTTACAACAAACCTTTAAGGAAGGAGAGAGTATTTTTATTCATCATCATGAGTGTTACCTTACTTTTGGAAAGTAATTATGGCTAAGTGTTATTTTTAAATTTCTGATTTCATGATATAAAATGATTATTTATTTAGGCCTAAAAAGATTTATTTTGTTTTGACTATTAATATAGAATAAAGACATTGAAGTATAATAATGTCATGAGTGTTACTTTATAAAAGATCAGCCGATCAGATCGTCACACATGGTACCAATATACCTGATGCTGAAACTTTATTTGATGCATTACAAAACAAGTGGGTAAGTGTGATCACAGATCGCACAGAGGGTTTCGTTTAATATTCCTTTCAAAACACTTTATCCTTTTGCGAAATCTATTAGTTCCACATTTCACAACCAGGGGGCGCACTCTACTCTACACAAACCTCTATCCGAACGAAACTCCATTTTACAACCTAATCGTAGATATATTAGTCGAGGGGATCGGGTCTATAGCACCCGATATAGGTAGGCGCCCCCTGGTGGTAAAAAGTGGAACTGAAATATGTAAGGCTATGTGCATAATATGAAAGAGGGGTCAAAGTGGTGTCGACAAAAGTTAGAAAAGTACCCACCGGTTGCAATGGGGGGAGGTTAGAAAAATTGCTTAAAATACACAAGTTAGAGCACGGTGGATAAATAATATAAGACTTTTTGAAAATTTTATGATTTTTCGTGTGATCGCAAGTGTTCTGCTATAAGTATGCAAAATTTCAAGTCTTCAACTTAATAGGGGCTCAGTTAGAAAAAAAAAGTTTAAAATACACAAGTTAGAGCCCAGAGGGTTAAATACACTGACGGAAAAAAAAAATCCCAACACCAAGAAAGACTTGTGTTAGATAAACGAAATTTGGTAGGCGTGTTTATACATCTGAAAGATGACATCGATTGAAATTTCGCGCTTCGCGCATAAGTGTGGCGCTAGTGGCGCCACTCAGAACTTGCAGATCAGGCTTACTTTAAATGCATGCTGTAAAGTTCGTGGGCGTTATTTAGCTACGAAACGTGACGTATTGAGTTGATGTTAGCCAAGAATGCCTTTAACAAGACGAAGAAGCCACTTTCAACAGCTCCCCGAGTTGGAACGAGGTCGCATATTCGGGCTACGAGAAGGTGGATTTTCTTTCCGCGATATTGCAGAAACACTTGGCTGGAATGTATCCACTGTGCATGATTGTTGGAAACAGTGGTCAAGGGATGGTACTGAATCAAGAAGACCGGGTACCAGGCGGCCACGTGCACTCCTGATAGGGAAGATCGCCGTATTCGGCGTACGACTGTGGCGCATCGTACTGCGTCTGCGGCAGAAATTCGAACTGTAGTTGGTACCACAGTTACACAACGAACTGTTAGAAATCGGTTACTTCAAGGACAGCTCCGAACCAGGCGCCCTGTAGCGTGCATTCTACCGACTCCAAGCCATTGCCGTTTGCGACTCCATTCGTGTCAAGCTAGAGCTCATTGGTGGGTGGAGTGGAGATCTGTTGTGTTTCTTTTTCATTAGAAAACACAACAGATCTCCACTCCGTCCTCCAATGAGCTCTGGATTGACACCAATGACGTCGCAAACGGCAATGGTTTGGAGTCAGTAGAATGCACGCTACAGGGCGCCTGGTTCGGAGCTGTCCTTGAAGTAACCGATTTCTAACAGTTCGTTGTGTCACTGTGGTACCAACTACAGCTCGAATTTCTGCCGCAGACGCAGTACGATGCGCCACAGTCGTACGCCAAATACGGCGATCTTCCCTCTCAGGAGTGCACGTGGCCGCCTGGAACCCGGTCTTCTTGAGGCAGCACCATCCCTTGACCACTGTTTCCAACAATCATGCACAGTGGATACATTCCAGCCAAGTGTTTCTGCAATATCGCGGAAAGAAAATCCACCTTCTCGTAGCCCGAATATGCGACCTCGTTCCAACTCGGGGAGCTGTTGACAGCGGCTTCTTCGTCTTGTTAAAGGCATTCTTGGCTAACATCAACTCAATACGTCACGTTTCGTAGCTAAATAACGCCCACGAACTTTAAAGCACGCATTTAAAGTAAAGTTGATCTGCAAGTTCTGTGTGGCGCCACTAGCGCCACACTTATACGCAAAGCGCGAAATTTCAATCGATGTCATCTTTCAGATGTATAAACACGCCTACCAAATTTCGTTTAACTAACACAAGTCTTTCTTGGTGTTGGGATTTTTTTTTTTCCGCCAGTGTATAAGGCTTTTTCAAAAATTTTATGATTTGTCGTTTGATGTGAGGTGTTCAACTATAAGTATGCAAAATTTCAAGTCTTAAACTTAATTAGGGCCTCAGTTAGAAAAAAAAAACTTAAAGTACACAAGTTAGAGACCAGAGGGTTAAATATAAGACTTTTTCAAAATTTTATGATTTGTCGTTTTATGTGATGTGTTCAGCTATAAGTATGCAAAATTTTAAGTCTTCAACTTAATTAGGGGCTCAGTTAGGACAAAAAGATTAAAATACACAAGTTGGAGCCCAGAGGGTTAAATATAAGACTTTTTCAAAATTTTATGATTTGTCGTTTGATGTGATGTGTTCAGCTATAAGTATGCAAAATTTTAAGTCTTCAACTTAATTAGGGGTTCAGTTAGAACAAAACGATTAAAATACACAAGTTAGAACCCAGAGGGTTAAATATAAGACTTTTTTTTAAATTTTATGATTTGTCGTTTGATATGATGTGTTCAGCTATAAGTATGCAAAATTTTAAGTCTTAAACTTAATTAGGGGATCAGTTAGACCAAAAAGATTAAAATACACAAGTGGGAGGTCAGAGGGTTAAATATAAGACTTTTCAAAATTTTAGGACTTGTCGCTTGATGTGAGGTGTTCAGCTATATGTATGCAAAATTTCAAGTCTTAAACTTAATTAGAGGCTCAGTTAGAACAAAAAGACTAAAATACACAAGTTGGAGCCCAGAGGGTTAAATATAAGACCTTTTTCAAAATTTTAGGATTTATCGTTTGATGTGAGGTGTTCATCTATAAGTATGCAAAATTTCAAGTCTCCAACGGATATAGTTTCTGAGAACGGGCTCTGTGACGGACAGACAGACAGACAGACAGAGGAGCGAGACAAATAGGGTTTCGTCAGATGAACGAAACCCTAAAAAGAACTTAAAAGTGAAACTATTTATCATACCAGAGGAAAAAATTATTGATTATTTACAATAAATACCATCTAGTCTTCAAACTGTTCCAGGTACTCATTCTATGCATTAAATAAAACAGGAGGAATTCTTTTACTGTAATGTTTCCCGTTTTTGTAAAGAAAATAAATAGGCAGTAGGAAAATTTTGTGATTGTTTTGAAACAATAAGAAAAGTCTCAGAATATGACCTATTTATAGCAGTGAATCTGACAATTATTCTTAGATTTATTTTCTTGATATTGAGAATTGTGCAGAATATAGTGGGTATGAATCTATAATTGTAAATAATCTTCAACCAGGTACTCATGTATTAGTTAGAGTTGTTAGTATTAACGTAAAAACAAAACATTTTATCGATATTTTGGGGTAATTCAAGATTATAATGATGATGAAGAGATGAAAGTTGTGTTTTTCAGAATAACTGATGAAAATGGCCTAATGTTTTAGGCTAATAGAAGAGGATATTCACATGTGAAATATAATCAAGTTATGAGAACTTTACCTAAGCCACAAATTGTTATGAAAGGCAACAGAATCTATTATATCATTTTACATTTCCAATAGATGTCTATGAAAAAACAATGCTTTTCATCAAGAGTGTTACCATTTGTCATGAGTGTTACTTCATGAAATGTTTTAAATTTTAACCATTTAAAAATATTTTTTTATCATAACTCTTATGGGAATTCATAAAATACTTCAAATAACATATTTTAACAGTAAAAATATCCTCTAAATTTACTTTTTATAAATTTTATTTATAATAATATTCAATGGAAAAAACAAAAAGTAACATTCATGACAATGCACACAGTAATTTTTTTTAAAATAAAAATTAATTGTAATTACTCATTTTGTATGTGACCTTGTTGAAGGACCAATATGTAATTAAAAAATTTCATTTTATAAACATTTTTACTTAACTAAGAAATTCAATCATTTTGTCCGGTAACACTCATGACTTTGAAGCCCAATGATTCATTTTCAAAGTTAAATATCTTTAATGCCACAAAAAATAAGCTTGGATATTATTGTATTCTAAAAGATTGGCTATTTTTAATCTTGTATATTAACAACAAATTTAATTTCGAATAGTTTTTAATTTTCATTTTTTTAAATGCTGTTTTAGCAAACTTTTTGAAAATGACCCATTTGTTTCTTTGTCGTTCCAATGTTTATAAGTAATATTTATTCCAATACCTTAGCACGAATACCTGCATCGCATCTTTAATATGCATAGCATCTTTAATAAATTCAGGTGATTTCTTTTGTATTTCTGTAGAGGATAGTCAGACTTAGAATGACAAAAGGGAAATAAAGATAGTGTGTGCATGTGAAGCGATTTTTCTTTGTTTTTCATCTTATTTATTTTGTACCCTCAATTTGTTTTAGGATGTGTGAAACAAACAGCACTCGGTGTGAATAAAATAACAGAAAAATAAAATAGTAATGGATAGTCAAAACACATTGTGCTGCAAGAAATTGTGAACAAGAACAGAACAATCATGATAGAGAGATCCGATAAAACGTCCTTAAATAAAAACGATAATTTATATTCAACCTTATTTTAGATGTTCAGATAAGAAAACAATACATTCGAGATATAAACAGTTAAATGTAAAATACGAAAAGAGATCGCAGTACAAAAGAAAGAGCTGTTTAACAGCAACAGTCCTTCTAAATTTCAAACAAGTAGTACATAAATAAGTTTAAAAAAAATAAAAACAATTATTCGCTTTTATCACTCAGTCAGTAATCGAAAAAAAAAAAAAAAAATCGAAATTTACACGAATTTTTTTCTTGGTATTTAAATCGCGAAATCCCCTTATAAAAGTTTTACACGATTGGAGCATTAAAAGAAATTATTAGGGTAAGCCGGGGTAAATTGGTATTGGGGTAATTTGGTGCCTCATTTTCAATTATTATTATCATGATCTTATTGTATGGTTATGAATCTTTAAATATTTTTTACAAGATGATGTGTATGTACATTAAATATATGTTATATAAGTAGCACATTTTCAGGAAGAAAAAAATATTTTCTGGAATCTGTCAAAAACTGTGCAAAATGACACCCTTCAAAAGTTTCGTCATCTGTCTACTTACATGAAGCAACAGAAAAAGCAAGATGATGTACGTATGAATAAAAAAATGCACTGGCATGTTGAAAGCACACTCTAATAAGTATTGCCTTTCTTCCTTCTGCATCTTTGAAAGCGACCCAGATAAAAAATAATATTAGTAAAAAGTAGTAATATTAAAAGTAATATTAGTACCAAATTGCTCCACGTAAAAAAAAAAAAAGCTGGGTAATTTGGTGTTTTTGTATTTTACTTAAAAATTTATTTATTTTTACTGTCGTTTTATTATGTTTGCTGATTGTCACTAACATTTTGTTTCATGGGTGAAAGCAGTCCATCCAAGCCAAGACTGAAAACTTTTCTGAATATTAGAAATAACCAAATGGGAATGGGCTAGAGTATTTCTATGTATTGCATTATGGCTAAAAATTGATCTCTTACAATAAAAGACAGCAATTAAAAGTTCTTGACAGTAAAATTGCTATTATTTAAGTATATAAAGTAAAATTTACATTTGATCAAAAATCTCTACAAGACTGAAGTCTTGCACCCATGTTTTGTTTATAGAAGTATACAGTTGACTTCTTTATTCCAAACTGATTTCTTTTGCAATTTTTAACATGTGTAGGTACAGCAATGTTAGCGATTATTTCTTAAGAAATTGTTTGAAAACTTTTTTATTTAACTATTATTCAGAAGGTACGTTACCTAAAATATCACAATATCAATTCTAAAATGTTTCTCTCTACATTACTGAGCTGGGTTGTTGTATTAAATCCTCCGAATTATCATTTATGCTTTCACTGATGTCTAAAAAACGTGTGCATTAAACTTTTGTTTCAATCAACCATGCTGTATTAATTTTTTTATGGTTAATGTAGTTTGAAAGGGCATCTTTTAAAGAGCATAAAACATTATGAATTTCAACAGATCCTCCAAAATTCTTCATGTAATTGCTATTTCAAACTGTCATTTGGAAAAACATACGCTCTGATGATATGAACTGAGCTGGGTCGGTTCGGGTTCGATTCCAGTGGTTTTCTGGAACGGATCAGACCGAGGATAAAAATTTTGTCCTGTAAAAAATCTAACATGCATTTCTTTTATATTATACATACGGGTGTTCTAAAATGGACTGACTGATTTTAAAATTCAATAACTTGAAATGACGACAGCTATTAAAAAAAGTTCCTGTAGGAGGGTTATGTAAGATGTCAGGAGTTTTAGTTAAAAATAGCAGCGATAGACGGCGCTGCAAGGTATGGGCTCTAAATAAGGGCCCAATTTTTGGCTTCTCTCTTCTCCCAGTATTCATGCGAAAGAAGGAGGTTAAATATATGGAGTGCTTCTTAGTCGCTAATGCAATTTTGTTCTGGGCTATGTCCCACCCATATATTTAACCTACTTCTTTCGCATCAATACTGAGAGAAAAGAGGCCAAAAATCGGACCCCGATTTAGCGCCCATTGCTTGCAGCACAATCTATCGCTGCTATTGTACACTAAAATCGAAAATCGCAGTAAAATAACTCCAGACATCTTACACAACCCTCCTGCAAGAATTATTTTAATAGCTATCATCATTTGCAAGTTACTGAATTTTAAAATCAGCTAGCTCATTTTAGGACACCCGGTACCATACTTACATACAATCAATATAACTACTCCCCCCCCCCTTTTTTTTTTCAAAAATTGAAAGTTTAATTGGACCTAATCTTCCGTAATACCGATTTATCTGCAACTTTTAAAAAAATTATTAGCTAAATGCAGAAGTTGGTATCGTTTAATTTCTAATTGAGATGAATATCACACCGAAATGAATTAGTAATACACTTCTTTTTCTCCACAATACAACAATGGTTCCCTTCCATGATCGGAGTGACTCTATAGTAAATAACATGAAACTTTTCTGGCAACTGAAAACAATAAGAAACCCTTTCGATAATAAATAAATGATTAAAAAAAAAAAAAAAACCCTGTTCCCACTCTTTTAACTTCAATGAGTTTGTGCCAACAATGTTGTTTCATTGTGACCTGAATAAACTGCAATACGCAAAGGAATGCATTTTTTCTTCTCTTTCTCCGATTTACTTATTAAAATCTCATTACTTTGGATGAATCACTCAAGATTAAGGTTATCGATTCCAAAAACCCATACTTAGACTATATTTAGTTTCTAAAATTGCATAACTTTACTTTTATTATTTATTAAATAAAGGATTAAGAATTGAAAAAATTATATGTGTAAGTATTGAGTCCCTATCTAATTTCTTAATTTTCATCGCAAGATTTATTAAAGCTACACAGTACCCTAAAAATGACAAAAATATCGAGTATTTTTTATTGAATTTTTCAGTGGTCCGTACGGTTGTGAATTTTGACTCCAAATTGTAGAACTGAAATCCAAATAGTTTTAAAGATATTTGAACTTTTCTCAGCGTTCTCAGTCTCAAAATGTGACAGCTGAGGTGGCGTGTTTAGTTTCGTTTTGATTTTGAAGCAAATATTCTTATAATTCTTATAATTATTCTTATAATTATATATATTATATAATAAAAATAATTTCCAAAAAATCCGTAAATCCGATAAAAAATTGGAAGGTGTTATGTACAAAGCTGGTTATTTGTAATTTGCATTATTTATTATCATTATTAGTGTGTTTATTATCATTATTTTGTATAAGTATATTGTCTTCACAACTTTTATGAAAATATTAGCTAAATATTAGCTAATCTGTCATTGTCGTTACCATTGTTATTGATATTGTGCAGAAACATATTTTGGATAAGAAAATATATATTCTGTTATATTGAGTTAAAATTATGTTTTAGTAGATCTTATAAGTGAGGAATAACATATAAAAGAAATTACAGCTCTACAAACATTTTTAGTTTTTGTTTTATGCCTTTACAAACTTTAAATGCATTTTTCTCAGATTTTTATTTTTGTTGGTGTTAGTGTTTGCTATTCCGTAAGGTTTTTTTTCTGTTGCAGATAGAGTCTGGAAATTTTTTTGTAGACACATATATATATGTGTACAACAATAATTAGTATGGATTTAGGTCTGTGGATTACAGTTTTTTTTTTATGTCAAAGTTAATATTTCCAAATTTTTCGTGTTTTTATTTTTCAGGTTTCGCGCTACATTTTTTTTTTTTTTTTTTTTTTTTTTTTTTTTTAACTTAAATAAAAGTTACACCTTTAATACTAACTATACTAACATACTAACTTTTGTTCCCAATAATCCAATGAATACAAGTCACTTAAAATAACTAAAAAATATTAAAAAATAAAAATGTCATAAAAGTTTAAAAAAACTTCAAAATTTTCAAAAATTTTTAAATTAAAAAAAATGGCGATTGTTAAAAGGATTTTTTTTTTTTTTAATAACCAGAATTAGTTTAATTTTATAATCTCAAACAAAGTCATTAATTATTTTAATGTAACTGTCTCCAAAATTAAAAAGGAGTGACTGGTGTAGTCTTAATACTTTTATTAAAAAAGTTCCAAGTAATACGTTAGTGCACACAAACTTTTAATTGTATTCTTTCTGAACACTTTCATTCTTATTTATTTTGTCTTGATTAAATCTTGCAAGTGATTTATTCTCCCACTTGCACTTGATTTGTGAAACCTTCTCATCACCAATTTCCTTTACATCATAGAGATCGACCGAAAATTCGGTTTCGTTTTCGGCACAAAATCTGAGTTTCACCGAAAATTCTGCCGGACCGAAACTCACCGAAATTATCAGTATTCCAAAAATCTCGTTTCTTCTACGAAAATTTTCAACATCACTCATCGATTTCAGCTTTATCGACTCAAATAAGGCTATTTGTTGCTACGAACTTCGGTGTTTATAATTATCAGTCATGGCTGACTCAAGACGTGAATTCAAATTATAAAGCAAGCAATGCATATAACAGAGCTTCCCCCAGACAGTTTCCGGAGTGTGCTGCACCCTGCCTGCCCTTAGGTTTTCAAAATAGCACCCCTCTTGCCCCTTATTTAAAAAATTAGCTCCCTTGTTGCCCCCACCTGAAAAAAGTGCCTTTACTCCTTTGTTTATTAAAAAATTTACTTGCATAGTAAAAATTGACTCATTGCTGTCTTTAAAATAATGTTCTGTCTATTTAATATTAAAAAGTAGTATTAAAAATCAAAAGAATACTTTAAACATTTCAAGAAATGCCCTTAGGAATCCAAAACATGCCCTTCGGAATCCAAAAGTGCCCTTTTCCCAAAAGCAACACCCTGCCCTTTTTTAAACCTGAGGAAAACTCTGCATATAATACATTCATGTATAACTAAACTTTTTCATGTGTTTATTAAAATCTGCAGACATAATAGTAATAGTAAATTTTCAGTTTGAAACTGCAGAAGTGTTTCGAATACTCTTTGAGAAAGTTCTAGTATAACAGATAAACATTTACAGAAATCATTATAAAAGATAGCTCGAGGTGTGTGTGTATACATAAAACTAAAATATTTTTTAATTAAATAAAATTCGTATAATTAGAAAATCTTTCTGTGTCGTTCATGAATTAATTATGTTTTATCTGATATGAAAATAAAAAGTTTTGGGTCTAAGGCACAGAGAGCCAATTTGGGCCACACGCACAATTAATTTATAATTATTTATATTTAATAATTATGCATATTTAATAAATACGTATAATTAATTAATAATTATGTATATTTATGTATCTATTAATTACTTTAATACATACAATTTAATTACTTAAAAAATTTTTTTGGACATTTTCGTTTTAATTTTCGGCCGAAAATAGAAAGATCACTGAAATTCGGCCTTAAAACCGGCTTCGGTCGATCCTTAATTATTACATTATCAGTATTATTAAACCTTTGTTTTCTCTGAGTAATAATTGCAAATACGAATTTTTTCTTTTAATTTTAAATAAGGTTGATTTGATAAATTTATTAGCATAATTACCGATGAGATGGCATCAACTGAAGAAGCACAGGGTAGATTTATTAATTTAATTTAATTTTCCTTTTACTGATATTTAATCCTAATATCGTCTTGCAAATATTGAAGTAGGTTAGGTAACTAAGAGAGTATAAATGCATCGAGAAACTAGTTATTCATTGCTTCTGCAAATAAATATTGATGACACTTAAACTGATTAACTAAATTAAAATTAAAATGACTGATCTACACAAGAAAGTCTGAGCCAATAATAAGCATATACGTAGCATTCTCTCAATCGTTTGACTTTTAAATCCCTGAATAATAATTTTTATTTTAGTACATATTCTTGTAGGGTTCCTTTTTCTTTTTTTTTCATATACTGGAGAACATCCCATTGCATGATTGCATAACAATATTAACGAGATAAATACGTTTTGGACGATGTAGGGGGTCCAAATATCCAGGAAACTCCTATACCGTCCCGTGTCCCTGATGCTGATTTTTAAGTTTGGAGCTGTCTGTATAAAATTGTTTCAATAAAAGTAATACGACGTAATTTTTTTCCGAAACTGGAACTATTGTTTATTATAAATATGTAGCACAAAATTAACCTGCACACATTTTTACTGTTGTTATTATTTTTTTTAACTCTATCCCTGAGGTTTTAGATTCCTTACCATCCCTCTTCTAAAATTATACTAAAAATCACTTCAGATGCAGCCACAGAATTTTTTTCAAGTTTTTTTTCTCATGCAGAAGTATGCTAGAGAAAGAATGCCTAAAATTCTTTGACAGGAAATTTACCGAAGAATTTAAATTAGCATTTAAATACAATTTCAAGCATCGTGGCTTTATTGGTAATCTTATCGTCCCCAAGGTTTATTCCTGCACTTTTCGAGGTAATATACATATATATATTTATTTAATCCAATGTAAATAACTGTTCCTAAAAATCAATGAACACTGTGGCTAGCACTTAGTCTTAACATGATTTGCCTAAAAATAGGTGGTAATTTTCATTACCGTCCCATCCTTACCATCCCTTTTTAGGTAGATTTCGTATGAAATACTACCTGTTGGGATCGTTCCTATGTTGGAATTTCTGAAAAATCTTTGCAGATCTACACCGATCATGACCCTTAGAACCCAAAACTACCCTCAGTAAAAAACTTTATATCTGTCTATCTATCTATATTATATATATATATATATATATATATATATATATATATATATATATATATATATATATCGGTCAAGTTCGTTAATGGGCAAAATCGGACCAAGGGGATGGAAATAGGGAGGGGTTTTGTGAAAACCGAAAAAACCCCATAACTTCTTAATTTTGTACTATATGAAATCAGTTTAAAGTTTTTATTACTTCTAAAAATAGGGCCGAAAATTTATGTATCACAGATTTTTGATAAAATTAACAAGTTGGAAATTGCTCGTCAAACGTGGCAAATGAGGTGCGTTCGTACTATAACTAGTTTTATAATTATTTTTTGCACCCCATATTGTACTGAATGTATAATTTTTTGCACTTCATAAAGTGCATAGTCTGATACATCATTAAAATGCACTTCCAATAATTTTGTCGGAACACTTTTGACTGTCCCTGTAATTAAACTATACATCCGATTTTCCTAAAATTTGAAATAGCTCAACAAAATTTTGCAACAATTATATCTTTAAAATTTCAGACCATTCGGAGGGCTGTAATATCATTAAAATGCACTTGCAATAATTTTTCCCATTGGCCGTAATGTAAAGAAAAACTTTTGACTGTCCCTGTAATTAAACTATACATCCGATTTTCCTAAAATTTGAAATGGCTCGACAAAATTTTGCAACAATTATATCTTTAAAATTTCAGATCATTCGGAAGGCTCTAATATCATTAAAATCTACTTGCAATTAATTTTCCCCATTGGCCGTAATGTAAAGAAAAACTTTTGACTGTCCCTGTAATTAAACTATACATCCGATTTTCATAAAATTTGAAATGGCTCGACAAAATTTTGCAACAATCATACATTTGAAATTTCAGACCATTCGGTTGGGTAGTTTTTGCTCTGTTAAATGCGGACAGACAGACGGACGGACAGGCGGACGGGCTGAACGACGACTATAGGTGCTACGTATTTATATAATTACGAACGCACCTAAAAACGGGCTCAAGGGGCGCAAAAAATAGGGTTTGGGGAGAAAAAAATTCCCAACTTCGTCAATTCTGAAGATATCAAATCCAATTAATTTTATTATACATCTCCTTAATATTATCTACAACTTTTATATTTACAAGCTTTTGATAAGACCAATTCGTACAAAAAAAAAAAAAAAAAAAAAAAAAAAAATAAAAACGAAAACAAAAAAGGGGGGTTGAGGAAGAAAAATTTCTACAACTCCGTCAATTCACAAGATATAAAATCCCCATGAATTTATCATATATCTTCTTAATATTGTCTACAACATTTATATAGACAAGTTTTTGATAGGACCAATTCTTACAGCAAAAACAAATTAAAAACATATAGCGGTTGAAGAAAAAAAAATCATCTTATTAAGGGTGTACTCAAATCCAAACTGCTTATTTTCTTACTCATTTTTAAATTCATTTTTGCTCTCAAACGCATCCAATTGCTAGATTCTCTTATTCAGAAACTATATATAATGTACCGTAATGATCGATTTTTTGATAGAGGCAGAATATATTTCAAAAAATGATGTCAAAGTGGGCATTTTAAACAGAATTTCTCGAAGCGATTGTGTTAGAAACGAAAAATATTGTTCTACTGAGAAAATAATTGTTTATTAATCAAGTTTTAATTAATTGAAAGAAAAATTTAAACATTTGTCGCTTATAAATCTTTTCAAAAATCACGTCAGCAAGTTTCATATTTTTTCTATTAAAAATGAATCTGAAAATGTGCCAGAAAATTTCGAGTTGCTGAGCATGGAAAAGTATTTTTTTGAATACCGCCTTAACATGATTCTGATAAAACCAGCTATTATATAAAAATGAAATAAAAACTCGTCAAAAACGACCAGATAAAACTGTTAATGTGGATTTATATATAATCATGATTTAGTTTTTGTTGGTGAAATTAGTATACTTAACTTCGAAATCTACCTCCGCCTGTAGGCCGGGCCGGCAGGGATCCCCCCCCCCCCCTTACCGTTCCTTTTTTCCTATATCTTTCCCTTTTTTTTACATTATCGTCTCTTCTTTAACACCCCTTTAAGACAATGTTATACCAAAATTTTGTACTAAAAATACTACATTGTTATTATTTCTAATTTGAATGCCCTGTGGGTACTATGCAAATTCATTATAAGTAAAAATTTAGAAGAAAATAAAAAGTTTCAGTGGTAAAATGATAAGGAAAATTAAACACGCAAGATTAACTTAAGCCTCAGTTAAATAAAAAAAATTTCGCTGCTGACCATTTTTTCTTTATTTTGAATCATTAAGGCATTCGACTATCAGATTAAAATGTTACTTTAGCAAGTTTAATTTCATCAGATTTTTTTAATTCCCGAAAGTCAAAAGCTTGTGACAATGCCCCATACACACAAAAATAAGGACATTATGTTTTATGATGCATATAGGTTATTCAATAATAAAAAATATTAAATAATTATTCATAATTTGGTATACAATCGTCGCGTGTTTCCCACATTATCCCTTTTCTGAAATTGCATTATCTTATTTATTTACATTTTAAATTGATATAATTATCTATTCAGGAAATAACGACAGCCATTTCTGTTGATGAATCTACTTCTTAAGTCTTATTAATATAGCTAAGGATCGAATGATAGATAACGAAATATTAATTAACAATTCAAATAAATTAGCTCGAATCAAATGAGTCTAAATCTGTTCAGAGAAATGATAAATTATTTATCAACTGGAGCAAAACAAACAAAATAGTTTTGAAATTTGCAGCCGGATAAACTTTCCAGTTATTTCGAAAAGACAATGGACTGCATTTCAAAGACGTACTTTACATCAAAAGATTTTAAACATATGACAGAAAAAAAAAATCGTTAGTATGCCAGCAAATTAAATTTACACACAACGTGTGTTTCATAGGATTTGTGATAATGATTTTTTCGAAAATATCTGAAATTTTTTATATACGAGTATATCCGATATGTTCAAAACAGTCAACTCATTGATGATGATATATATTTTTTCAGACCTAATATAAATTAAAAACTAAAATGTATTTCACTTAGCATGAAAACATAATAAAACAATATTCTAAATGTCTTTTTTTTCTTCTACGTATGTAACAAAATCGACTAGTTGAAAACAGACACAATTTGCTTTTTACACTAAAAAACCTGAAGGATTTATTTTCCAGTTTGAAGAAAATTTTATTTTTTTATACAAAGAAATTGTAAATAATTTGCTTTTATTGAAAAATTTGAGCATAAATGTAAGCTTGTGTGTCAATTCCCTAACATGTTGTGATGTTAAAACCAAAACCAGAAAATATTCTAATAAGCTGTAAATAATTTCTCTAAATTAGGCAGTTTATCTTTCATTAGCTAAGTAAATATTGTCCCACATAATTATTGGGTCTACATTTCAAAATTCCGTTTCAAATGAAAAGATTGGAAAAGATTTTTAAGGGAGAGGGGGAGGCTAAAAAAGCCATTGCTATAGAAAAATTTCTCATCTACAGAATGTCAGAGTCAATATCAGTTAAAAAATCATTTACATTTGTTTTGACTTAAAAATTCAAAAATACCATACATAATATTTTGAAAATAAATATAAAATATATGAAAATATAGAAAATATCAAAACTTCATGATATTTTGAAAATAAATATCGGATATATATGATGTATCATCACTGAAACCGGGTGTTTCAAAATGAAAATCTCACTAGTCCTTCTTCAAGTATTTAAATGCATGGCGACCGAACTTTCAGCCTTTGCGAATTTATATCTAAAGAAGGAATGAGATCACAAGACATTAGCTTCTTCTAATAATACTGTATTAGAAGGACTACCTTAATCGATATATTCACATTCTGAGAATTACATTAAAACAAATCTGCTCAAACATCGTTACAAAATAATACTAAGGAAACACTAAAAGTCAGTATATGACATGAAAATGTCGTCCCGTGTAACAGGAAATTCAAAAGAAATCAGGTGTAGTAAAATACACAACATATGTAATTTGGGAGCTTCTGGATAGTACTAGGGTACTAGTACTGGCAGATTCTTTATCGTTCGGGCGTGCTTTCAAAGCAAACGTTAAAATTTGTAGAAACAAAATTTAGAGAAAATCTTGGGAAAAAAAGATCAACCAATATAATATTATACTAAATATAGATGTTTTTGTATAATACACCTTTATTATACAAAAGTTCTTATTATTGCAAAATCAAGTTAAAGTAGTTTCGATTCATAACAAACTAGTAAAGTTAAATTTTCTTTTCAATTTTAATGAGTTTTTAGTAGGGGTTTTTTTCAATCAATACTTTAAACTTTTTTTAAAACAATTAATCATACCTGAGCTTAAGTTATATGGCTTAAAATAAATGATAATTAAAATTTAAAGAGTCCCTTTAATCTTTATTCAAAGTTTTCATTTAATAGAACTTGCCTCTTTATTCTGTACAGTTAAAATCATAGAACAATAAACAGATTACTAACGAAACGAAGCACATTAAATTTCAAATTAAGACATTGGTCTAAGTATCAATAAAAGAAAAAAAAGGCTTAAATACTAATTTTTAATGTCTTCGTTTACAGGAAGATGAATAGATTATTTGAAATTACAATCGAATCTATTAAACAATTGGAAAGGGTTCCTTGAAAATCATCGTTAAATCGGGGAACGCCTTAAATGAATTACGAATGCATACAAGTTGGTTATTGTTATTTTTTTTTACAAATTATTTATCAATAGTATTTAATAAAGTATCCTTTTTAACGCATTAAATGCATGCCTTTTACTTCCATAAATCTTTTATAGACAGTTGCTTCCGACAGTTAGACAATTGCTATAGACAGCTTTCTTCCTTAAATGTAGATTGTGTGACAGGATTTTTTTTTTCAACTGTTTCAAAAGTATTACATAAATGTTCATTCATATAAAACACCCGCGGATATGCTATAAGTTTGCGAACAACATACTGGACTTTTCGCCGGTTCAATAGAGATAAACTGACATTTCTGTTTACAAGCCATATAAAATATTTGAAATTCATGAAAATTATCTTGAAATAGAAGAAAATTATTATTAAATAGAAGAAAATTATTACTAAATAGAATAACATTATTATTAAATATTGTAAAAGCACTTATTTTCGCGAGGTTTTAATTTTCGCGAGCCTGTCGTAATCGCGAAAATTTAAGCCTCGCGAAATATTTTTTTTCGCCTCAAATAATAATAAAAATTCAGAAATACAGTCGAACTTCGTTTTCCCGACACCCGGTTATCACGTCACTCCGCTTATCACGTCAGTTTTTCAAAGTCCCGATTTTCTGTATATGGTTTTAATGTAAATAAACTCCGGATTTTACGTCGTTGAATAATTTTCAACTCCGGATATGCCGACGATTTAGGAAAATTGTCATTTTTCATAATCCATCTTATAAGCACGGAAATTAAGCGGTAAGAAATGTCTTAGCCAAACTTTTCACAAAAGTGTCTAAAATACCCATTGAGATAAATGAGAAATTTTACTCTAATCCTTTATCTGAATAAATAAACACACAGACACTATGAGTGACCCACTTAAACGTCAGATAGACGTATCAGTCTACTCGCTGTATTTTTTGTCTGGTCAGGCGGCGCTTTCCTGTGGTTACATGGCTTTTTTCATCCGACTAAAACCGAAGCATTGCATTGCATTGAAATGATCAGAAATTATCTAACATTCATTTCTCAAACAACGAATATGGATTGCAATTCATTGTATAATATTGAAAAAAGAACTGTAGGAAGTACATCTAGGCATAAGCAAACCTTAATTCATCAATGTTTAATATAACAATAATAAAAAAAAAGTCATCATAAATCTGATTTTTATTCTTTTCAATTTTGTTTTGTGTTTATTATGTTTAATAATAATGTTTTATTGCTTAAAACTGCAAAATCAGTTATGAATTTAAAATTGTCCTAAATTAATTAAAAATACAGCTTTTTATAAACACATTTTTTTTTCAACTCCGATTACCGCGACACTCCGCTTATGAGAACACTTTTTTCTGGACATTAAAGTGTCGGGATAACGAGGTTGGACTGTATTTCACTTAAAATTTGATGATTACAGTTACTTAAATAAAAAATAAGTACAAAAATTTCTTGAATACTTACAACTATTTCTTGAATAAAAACAATAATAAAATTAATAGAAAGAATTTTTCGGACAAAAGGAAGTTTCTTAAAATGCCTTATGCAAAAGGGGTTCTATCAGGGTTGCAAAAAAGCCGGCTAAAATTTAAAAAAGCCAGGCCGGTGGATTTTATTGGTTTTAACCGGCTTTTTTTGGCCATAATTGGCCTTTATACAATAAAGCATTGTAATTATAAACTACACATTTTAAAGTGTTTTTAATTAGTTTTAATGACATTTAATTGATTTACAGTTTAATAAGTAACCCAATTTCTCAATAATGAGGACATTAATACTGGAATAAAACTTACATGATTTGGATAGTGATTTGTATTCAGAATTGCAAATATGTCAGCTAAATTTTAAAAGGGCCATACCAACTGCCAATTTTTTCATTTTTACTGCTTTATAAAATTAAAGAGGACAATGGTTACTTAGTTATATGTTTTATTACTTAATTTTAAGAGCTATTATTATACAAGTCTTATTTTATTTCTAGCAAACATTTAAAATTATACATAGTCATATTAATAAAAACACCACAATTTCTCACTATTAAAAACATTATGAATAGCATATGCATGAATATGCATAGCAACAAGCTTTTCAAAATTTTATTTTGAGAAATTTTTTTTTCCTTGTTTAAATGCTCTATTTTTTATATACTTATGTACCCCTCTCCTCAAATAAAACATCTTTTCTAATTCCTCGTTTCCATTTTGATGTGTTACATTTTGTCATTAAGGCTGTTAAATCCAAAAGGGCAACTTTCTGACATAAGTTTTAATTTATTTTTGTCCAGAAATGCATGAAACTAGCAGATGTTGTTGTTCAGAAACTATGTAATTGCACTGTTTTTTCTGGGTTTTTTTGGAAACGCTATAGATTTTTCAGAAAATAGTGTCAAAGTGAGCGTTTTTAACCGAATTTCTGCACAAAAGAAGAAACCACTCAGAAAAGGGTGAAAAAACATATTTGTCACGTGATCAAAATCTCTTTATAACTCAATAGATAATTGATGGATCAAAAAATGGAAACAGTTCGATTCCAAATCGCTTCCATGGTCAGGCTTTCGAATTTTACATCTTTCCATTAAAAAATGAATTTGTAAATGTGTCAAAACATTTTGCACTTGTTGAGCAGAGCAGTTAAGAACAGTTTTAATTAAATATAATCTTTAAAATGTGTAGTATATGTGGAGCTATATAATATAGAATTTCAAAACACCAGTTCGGAGCCTAACTTATATCCTTTTCAATGTTTATATACATTTTTTTTTCAGACATAATGCGTTCACAGTTGTCTTCTAGAAGTTATAAAGACTTATTTATTTGATAAAATTTAATAGAAATCTATTATTTTTTTAATAGAAAATATTTATAAGTGTATTAAAAATTAATTGATCCAAATTTAAAACAAATTTACTGTAAACCAACTTTAAAAAATAAAAACTGGTTTTTTTCAATAAAAGCCGATTTTTTTTAATAAAAGCCGACTTTTTTTAAGTGGTTAAAACCAAAAAAAGCCGGCCGGCTTTTTTTGGCCTGGCTAAAAGCCAGCAACCCTGGGTTCTATTTAGGTAGTTTCGGGATTTTTCAACTTTCGGTTCTGTTCATATAAAATTCGCGAAATTTTCAGCTCGCGAAATCTCCGATATCTTCATTTTCGCGAAAATTACGATTCGCGAAAATAAGTGCTTTTACAGTAGAAGAAAATTATAGTTAGAGCAAAAATAACATAAAACAGAAATAAATATAAATGAATCAGGGGCATTAAAATTTATTGTTAAGTTGAGGATATCATTAAATCGAGGTATCACTGTATTTATTTTGAAAAGGAAATACATAAATAGAAGAAAAAAGAAATTGGGCGATTTGAGAACATCCTTAAAATGGCCTTGACTATTGAATGACAATCATATCCACTAGAAAACAGAAAAGGAATATTTAGACAAATCCATAAAGATGACTGAAGCATGCTCCAATCGTCATACGAAGAGATAAGATCACAAAATCGCCTGGTAATACAATAACAGTTATTGTGCTTCACTTTCTTTTTATTTTCTACTATTCCAATAACTAATAAGAATGAATGGAAAAAAAAAAAAGAATTGTTAATAATTTTTAAAACAGCCCCCGGAAGTTAAACCTTGGCAGACTGCCACATTTTATGATTTCATACGCTAAATGGTAATCTTTTTAAAGTTGACAAGAAACTTTGTTTACAATTCTACGAACATGAGGAAAGATTTCACGCCTTCAAATGAAATGATTATCAACAAGTGGCAAAATCGAGCAGAACAAATGCGGATTATATTACAAGACTGCTTCTTTATCGTGTTATTGTCGTATATAATTTCGTTATTTATTTTAATACCCATTGATTCTTTTTATTTTTATTTTTTTTTATTATCAATTTTCACTATTTTAAGTAGTGTGATTATTTAAAGTGATATTATTTATTATTTAAAAAGAACTGAAGCTGATTTTGCAGGAAAAAATTACAAAAGTTCGTAACAAATATTATATGAATGAGTCAAGTATTAATAAATATTATCAAGTAATAATATATATAGACAGAGAATATTGATCAACATTTATTACAGCAGGCTTTTTAAAAATACTCGAAGGAGATTTGACATTAACAGTCTAAATCTAAAGACACCAGTGCGAAAAATTTCATAGTACATTTACTTAATAATTGCAAAGAGCAGAGATTCAGAGCATGATTACTGAGAGGGCAAACGTGGCATATAAAGCCAATAAAAGCGATTTATTATTATTATCATCATCATTATATTCTTTATTTTTTATTTATATTTTATTTTCTACTTTTAAATATTTCATTGTTGCAGTTTTAAAACTAGTTGCAAATTTTAAAATAAAAGAATGTACATATATATATTCTACACTAAAGGCATATTTATTTATTTGTTATTTCTCTCAACTATAGAAATTTTTTCAAATTCCCGAAATCGCTTATAAAGGTAAGTAATTCGTACTAAATTTTCTAATTGTTTAAATTTTTAGGTTCAATTTATTTTTTTACCGTATTTCAAATTAATTTGTTTTTTTTAGCTACAAGAAAAAGCTGCCTTGACGGTTAAACGGTAACGTTTGGGGGGGAAAAAAAGAAAAAAAATTACTTTTTTACTAAACATTTTAAGACAGATTTTTTAAGACTTTTTTTTTTTTGTGAAATATTGCAGTAGCTGACAGTGTCTGCCTTTTTCTGTCGCCCAGGGAAAATCTTTTTTAAAAGCCCGTTTGGTGATCTCTGTATGTGTTTTCCGGCAACATTTTGAATACCTCTAAAACACGTTTTACCGCAAAGCTCAGTATCAGCACCGTATGAAGAAAAAGAACTACAGAGGTGTTTAAACATTTTTAGGACGATTTCGCGACCGTCTTTTAAATGTTTAAGTTTAAAATGTAAATTTTTTCAATGTTCAATTCGATAACCTTGTTTCTGGATTATAAGTCTGAATCGCGATTTCCGTGATAGAAGGACTGCTTTTCGCAAAATTTCCAGGAGTTTTTTGCTTGCCATTCCTTTTACTACTTTACAGAATCCATCAATCACGGTGAGTTAGCGTTTTGAAGGATTCTTTTCGAGGCATAAAATTCCATAGATGAAACGTCAGCTGACTTTGCAGGAACATGGTGAAAAGGTATATATGCAATACCTGGGTCAACTTTCAATTTTCAAAGAATGCAGCGGTAGTTTTTGAAACTTGACTGGTGTTGTCTTGGTGCAGTTTCGCACTAAGTCGTTGGGGGGGGGGAGGGGGGGGGGATTTTTAAAAAAATATAAATATTGAACGTAACACATTCTCCCAATAGTAAGATGAGCTGATCTTAATATTTTTTTCACTTTTCTAATTTTTAATTTCTTATTGTAAGAAAAACCTGAGGCAATCATAAAGTCTTTACTGAAACTTTCAACTTATTCTCAGAACCAGGTTTGGATACCTTTTTCTATACGCTTTCGATAGTAAATAGACCTTTTTTGTTTTAGTCATTTAGGTAAACCCATGCTTCACCAAGAGAAAAAATGTATTTCCATTTATCTCCAGCTAATGATTTTCACATGGGGCTCTACAAAATGTCTTGTGTTGAGCCACATGCTTCGGCAAAAAACGGCGAACATTAATTTTATTTAATTATTTATTGTTTTTTTAAGCTGTAAATCTTAGTTTATTGTTGCTACAAATACATTTAAAGACTTTGCAATTGATTTCTGCATCAGTGGATTTTCACTTGTTACCAGCGATTTCACTTTAGAAACATTAGAAACAGTACAAAGCTTTTTAGGGTATTCACTCGGAATCTTTTTTACCATGCAGAAGTACCGATTGGCGGGATTTAACTTTTCGAATAATAATGTCGTTTATTTTGCACTAAAGAGTTCTTTATACCACGAGTTTCACTTTTATTTTTTTTTTTAATTATGAAATAAGAATATGTTTTCACAGAAAGCAGAAAAATGTATCCTTTGATCTACAACTTGTTTACATGAATTGGAAGCCATTTTGAAAGAAGAATAAATCTGAAAGTATTATACATTAGACGATACTTTTAATTCAAATAATAAGCCATTTCCAAAAATATTTGCATTTTTGTTTTTTAATCCTTTATCGGAATCGTTCTAAAAATGTGTAAACAGCCTCTGCAAAAAGTTACTTGTGAGACAATTATACATTAGAGGAAAACATAAAAATTCTCCTCTATTTGGGGGGGGGGGGGTCATTTACTTCATTTGATATCTAAGCTACAAATATTTCTAAGAATAAATTTTTTAAAGAAAATTTGCGTTCAACTTATAATGAGGCGAAATCAGTTTTACCTCATTCTCCATAGAATTATAAAATGAAAAAAATATATTTGATTAGTAAGAAAGTGTTTTTTATTTAATAACAAAATACTTACAAGATGTAAATAAAAACAATAGTAGAATTATCCTTCAAATGCAATTGAATAATATACATTTATTCACAAATATTTATTTTCCACTCTTTAAATGAATGTAGGTGAAATTTTAATAGTATGCAAAAACGTCTGTAGTATTACAACTTTACAGAAAGTTCTTTTTAAAAACTAAAATATCTGTTACGTACTTAAGTATAGTATGATATATTTCATTCCTAAACATCAATATCCAAGTACAACATTATTAATTATATATTTTTAATTACGCGTATGCTTTTATTTTATTTATTATAGTTATAAAGTCGAGGATAATAAAGGAAGACAGAGGAAACTAGACGAGACATGTGTAGTGTAAAAACAATGCAAAAATAAATAGCAGCAAATTACAGCAATTAACGCCATTGATTTAATGAGAAAAAATTAACAAAGCAGAAAATAAGAGAAAGAGCAATGTACCAGAAGAATTTCATGATGTTCCTTTTAAAAGAGAAAGAACTAGCAAACGAGAAAACAATAAATAACGAAGCTAGTTTACAATTAAATCATCTGTCCTTCGAACAGGGCAAACAATTTCAAAAGAATATTTTGGTGTCAAGACGCTTGAATGTGATTTTTCTTTGACTGTACATTTAATGGATAGAAAATAAATTATAAAGAAAAAAAGTGAAGAATATTTCATATCCGCAATGTGAAAAAAAAAAAAAAAAAAAAAAAAAAAATACTTTACAATCAATCAGTACTACTATTAATTTCAAGAATTAAGAAAATCCTTTTTTTAAAAAAATATTACAATGTTCAAGATAAAGACTATTTTCTTCCGTTTCAAGACAAGAAGAAATACCTCATTTTTATAAAACAAGGAATATTCGCTGTTAAAAGGCTACGTTAGCAACGCAAAGACACTCATTAGTTTATATTAACCCTTAAAGCTCCGTTTTTAACACAATATTTTAAACACAAATTTTATTCGATCGGCACCACTTTTTTAAAGGAAGTTTCCTTCAAGTACACAATTTCAAAAATGCTCTGATTAAATAAGGTAAATTTTATTTTCCTTTATTACTGGTGACAAAAACAAATTTTGCAAAGAAAGATGATGTCTCCGCAGCGGAGCCAACGGAGTGATAAGGGTTAAACCAATAGCAGCGTTCTTTTCACATATTTTGGTTTGCATTTCATTTTCATCCCAAAGGATATCTGAGGATGATGTATAAAAGGGTATCATTATCCTTTTTAATTTTTTTTTCGATGAGGAGATTTTAAATTTCAAAACCGATCCCGAAACTAAAAGTATCCTGATATCCGATTAGACATCGACATAGGGTATCTTATTGGGGGGAAAATAAATGTAAACGAGGGGGGCTTAAAGGCAAACGAGAAATTTCAAAAGGCGGCTGCATTCATCATTTAAAAAAAATGTATTTTGTTTGATCATTTTAAAATCATTTTAACTCAAAACTTGAAGTCACGATTGTCAGCAACATCTTTTATGTGAACAGACGCACTCTTTACTTGAGATTCTACTCTCAATTCCGGAGAGTAAAAATTTCCGTAATTTATAGTTTTTAGACGCATTTGCGTTAAAATGTTTAGTTTTATTTAAGAAAATGATCGTTTTGTTTTAAATATGACTTCATTTTCACTTAAATAAGCATTTCGCCTAGTGTCTGAAACTTAGTATCAGTACACATGTAGAAGGAAAAACAATATAGAAAATAAATGAGGAAAAATGTGTGTTTACAAAAGCAGTATGTCATTTTCCTTTATTTTGCCCCTATTATGCTCCGAATGGGATTTTGCGCCACTAAACCCTATACAACAATTTTTATCAACAATTTTTAATTTTTATCAGAAAATGGCATGAATAAAGATAAAAATACCTCATTATTTCTCTCTTGCCTGCAATAATGAAAGCTGTCTAATTTTCACTATTTTTAAAAAATTTCATAAAATGCTTTTAAAATTAAAATATAAAAGTTGGGATATTTAAAAAAAAACAGATAGTGCGATCACATCTACAAATGAACAGCTTTCAGTTAAAAAAATATTAGTAAAATTGGTTCAGCAGAAAGATCAGGACAGATGACTAAAAAACACACTTGTGTGTATAGTGTATCTTGTGTATAGTGTGTAGTGTAGTATATATATTTGTACACTTGTGTATAAATATATAGATTATATAACATTATGAAAAATTAGATTCAGCAAATTATGTTATTTTGATAAAATTATAATAGAATGTCCTAAAGAATAGCATTAAAATTTTATTATTCGAGAGAATTTTGGACAAAAACTTCAGGAACATGATATTATTTTAAACCTCGAATTATTTGTTTGCTTGTCTAACTCGGCGAAGCAAATCCATCCAGGCGAGAATCATCAATTTCTGTAATATAAATCGTTATTATTTGGATGCGACCTTTCTTTTATAACGACACTCTAAATTTTTGTAAAACATTACGTTTTATCAGTGTGTGGTTTCGATTATATTATTTTCAAAAGTGAAGCATTTTCACCTGTGAAGAATTTCAAAGCTGTGAAGAATTTCAAAGCTTGATGTGCTATGAAAATGATGCACTTCTACAAAACGTAATTCAGTTTTAAGTATTAAAATACATGCTTTTTTATAAAGTGACGTGATTTGCATTCGCTAAAGCAATGCACTTTTACAATCCAGTCTTAAACTTCGTCTTTAGAAAAGTATGCATATGACGTCATTATCACGGAATAACAGACAATATTCTTGACATAGCCCGTATTTTAATTTCAACTTTTTTTTTCAGGTTTTATGAAAAAATGGCAACAAAAAGATACAGTAATCTCCTATTTTCGACTATTTTCCGTTTACTTGCAATAGAAATGTGGTACTTTTGTTGCCACGATTAGAAAAATGGCATTAAAAACTACAAAAAAATTAATATCTCAAAAATAAATTGAGATACAGCTTTCAAACAAACTGCATTTAAAAGAGTATTATTTTCCTTATACGACGGTGTAAAAATTTAAAATGTGCGATGTTTAGAAGTTTAAAAATTGTCAGTAGAGAAAATAGCAAAACCAAAATTTTATTTCAAATTTCAAAGTGTTGCCATTCGCAAAATGACGTATGCGTTACGCACAGATATGTTTGTCCTTTATAATATAGATAATAATACCTAGCAGCTGTAGAGAAATTTAATTTAATTATATATTTCGTAAGTTGTAAATTCTGAGAGTGCATTAAAAACTGATATAGTAAAATAGTTTTGACATCTGGTTGAAACTCTCTTTTAAGAAAGTTCTAGTTAAAGAACAAAAGAAAATCATAGTTAGTTTATTTATTTATTTATTCTGATTATGACATTAAGTCACTCATTTACCTGTGCATGCTTTCGTTTATTTGCATTTATACGGATTTAATCTGAATAAAGTGCATTGACATGTGATAGGATGCTATGTGTTCGTACATGATTAATACTCATAATCCTTTGTGCTGACTAAATTTTAATGATGTCATCGGTTTGTAGATTCTTAAGCACTTCAAATAAAAGTAAAACGAAAAGTTGGAGATCGGAAATCAATTTCCACTTGGCATTCACATTCTTGAAAAATTAGGAAACTTAAAAAAAGGTCAGAAGACAATAAATAATAATAAAAAAAAAAATCGGGAAATCAGTGAAAAAAACCTTTTATTCAGGAGAAGAAAAAAATTCGGATTTTGTCACAAATTTCTGGAATTTTTCCTTCGCATATTTTTTTTTTCTACTTCTAGTGACTATTGAAATACATAATGTATTTTGCTTTGGAGGTAACAAGAAATTTAATATTTATGTTTTCCCTTTAAATTAAAGTTGGATTTTACTAGCTATAAATGTTGTTTTGCCAACTCTCATGTTAGTTTCTCGTCCTTGGGAGAGGAGGGGTCTCCTCCTCAGCAAGCCTTTAAAGTTAATTCTTCAGTTTTTAAGATTGAAAAAGTTAATATAAATAGCTGTTTATATATTTATATATATATATATATATACTAGCAGGGCCCGACTAATGCAGGGGAATGCGGGGCGGCTGCCCGCATACCCCCGATTAAAGCCCCCCTCACCCCCCCCCACCAAGGGTAGGTACAAGTTTTGGTTAAAGGAGAGCCAAATGAAAAAAAAATATCCAAAAGTGACCAGATTCTAATTTAAAGTGTTTTTCATTTTGTGATATTTAACTTCTTCCTTACTGATTTCAAAAAATATTTTAAATACACAATTTTAATTAAAATATTACAGTTATATCACACATCTGCTATCTGTTTTCATATTATGAAACTTTATACCAAAGTACTTTAAGGCATCATGGGGAATGCAGTAACAACATAGCAAGTACTGAAATTTGTTGCTATTATTATTAAATGCATGCCACCACTTGCCTTTCTATATGATGGAATCACCCAAATGCATGTTGATTGAATGCAAAGATTAGAAAAGTATTAACACTAACTCAGCCAATAATGCCTGAGAGAACTGTATTTAGATTTTAACGGCTCACATTTATCCTTATATTCCTATAACCAAAAAAAAAAAAAAATTGTATGCTATAGTTTCTTAAAGTTATCTCTCTTGTACTATACTGTATACAGATGTGAATAATACTTGGTATGAAATTTAAGCCTACATACAATAGGTATGACGTTTAGTTTTAGTCATTTCAACATAATTCACGAAAAATTTCAAAAGATCGAAGGGGGCCCTCCGAATAATGTTTGCCCCAGGGCTCCCCACTGTCTAAGTCGGGCCCTGTATACTAGGGGGCTCTGCCCCCTGCAAGCTACGCTCGCCAACCCCCGTTCAGACACCGCAGAATCTAAAAACACGCTAATCTGATGGGTTTTTAAAATATTAGAGAAGATTGAATTATACTGAAAAAATCTGTGCAGATCTCCCTGTAAACGGGTTTCCATTCAATTCCCTTTGATTGCAAAAATTTAAGGGCGAATTAGTTGCTGTAAGACATCCAATGGTTGTTTTCGTTTTTGATTGAAGAGGATAAGCTAAACATTTGAAAAGAATCTAAAATAAAATGAATTAAGTATACAGAGTCTTTGTCTCCCGGTATTTTAAAACAATCTCTATAACAATAGCCTAAGTCATGTGACTATCATCAACAGTTCCGGGAGGACCACTTCGCTTTTTATACTCTAGGTGCCATTTTGGTACTTTAATGTTAGCCCAGCACAGGTGATAAGTCGCCAAATATTATTCTATCGCCATCATTTCATCTATATTATAATAGTTCAAGTCATCAACTGCCATAAACAAATACGGTCTGATCCCTTCGCCTTTCATATGAAAGTTTGGCACAAATGTCATATTAGCGCGATTTTTTTTTCGACGCAATTTTGGGGAACGCATGAACAGCATAAACAACAACATCCGGCATACTATATCAACCAAAATAACGATACTTTGGCGCCAGTTAAGTACTCGTTGCGTATATGACATTGGCGTCAGAAAAAAATCGCGCCAATGTGGGGCCGTATATGATATCTGTGCCGAAAGCTTTCCATTTTGATTAAAAAAAAAAAAAAAATCCGAATAAAACTATATAAAAGTTGCCATGGTCGCAAAGAGTTGGTACTGTTACGCTAGCCGAGTGCAAATCTCGCCAATAGCTTTTTTTCAACTCGCCAGTTAGCATTTATTTTTCGAGTGATAAATTAAAACATTGATTTGAAGTTGAAATTAAATGTCATGGTTTGCTGCATTATTTAATATTTGGCCAGATGTCATATATGCACCGCAGGTTTGGCGTGATTTTTTTTTTTTTTTTTTTTTTTTTTTTTTTAACGAAAATTTGGAGAAAACCTCGTTTTCGAATACCAGTTACATGTGCATTTTTGGTATTACTTAGTTATCTCGTCGACCAAAAATCTATCGCAAAACTATAAGATTATTTGCCAATAATGGTTGATCGTAAATGCCACATTCACTTGTAATAAGTAAATGAACATTTATTATCAAATAAACAACAATAGCCGGGTTACCATGTCAACCTTTTCTGAAATATGAAAAAAGAATATATGTTTGATTAAAATTTGAGTTGCCATCATTAGAAAAAAGTATATAAAATTAGATAAAATTAATATTTCGAAAACTAACTCGAATTAAAAAATTCTAATACCAGTTTTGAGATCTGCGGATCAATACTGATTTTTAGTGTTAATTTCATCGCAAAGTATTCCATATTTTAGGAGAAATCGCCGGGAAACCTAATCAGTTGTTTAATCAGTCGTTTCAAAGAATCGTTTCATAAATTCGTTTCATTAGGATTTTATATATATAGGGTAGATTTTTAATTATACAAATTGTAGGTATGTGTCCGATTATCATGCTTATGCTTTATCCTTTTAATATTGTTACATCCATAATAAGCAGGAGAAATGTCATTAAATTGGTCTGGGAAAGTCAGGCAAAATAAAAGGGCTATTTCTGTGTACACCATCTATAAGATCAGTTAAAATTTTTTATACTATTAAGTTTGTATTATTAAAGCAATGTTTTTATAATTATTGCTTTATTAAACATTAAAAAATATATAAATATAATAAAAAATATTACTATCATTATTTTACAGTTAGTTCTTCTTAGCCTGTGTAACATAATTTTATTATAAGCACTTCTCAAAGAATACGATTGTAACATGCTATAATAAACTACGTTTATTAACATTGAGTTGTTATAAATTTAAAAAAAATATGACTGTCATTTAACCATTTCACTTATTAGATCGTGTTCAAAGATGTTTTCTACAGTTTTATAATTCACTATTTTATATTTTCTTCAGAACTATCATTTCTTAATTTCGTTGTACTATTTCAAGCAGTGTTATAGTTTTCATAAAATTATATTTCAATTTAAAATTAATTGTTCGTAATTGTTTCATAATGTCGCATTCAACTACTGTCTGTTGAGATGTATTTTGTTCTGTGGAAAGAACAAAAAATATTAATATATAGTTGTTAGTAATCATTTCGCAACGTCGTATTTTAATACGTTGACAGGTATTGGGCCATTAAATTTAAAAACATCTGATACCTCTGAGTTTCTATTAATTTGCTATATACTTGCTCATCACTGATTAATTCTTAATGCTTGTCGTAAGTGGTTTTCTTTTTTCCTCCTCGCTTCATTACACATTTTTAAATGAATTTTGCACCACAAGTATGGATTTTTCATTTACTTTAATTCAGATTCTAAATAAATAAAGTTTTTATTATTATTATTATTATTATTGTTATGTTTGTGGTTATTATATACATGTATGAGGACCCCAGAAGGGATTAAGAACAAAATTTAGATTTGTAGTAAATTGAGTTCAAAGTTGGAATATCAATAGCAATTGACTGAATTAAAATATAAAATTGTTGCTTATATGACAGCAGTATTTGAACTCTTATTTAAATAACTTAAAAAAAAGTGGAGTACAATATTTTTTTTTAATTTAAGTAGACATTAAAGAGCTTAAGTAGTTGGCCTCTAGAACGCAGCACATAGTTAGAAAATCACTTATATTTCTTTCCCTCCAAACAAATAGCCTTATTTCCAGATAGCCTGTGCACTTAGCTCAGTTTTTTCAATTTTGTCATTTATACCCCTTGGCTTCTTGGGTCCTCATATGATAAATACATGGCTGCTTATAGTTGATAGTTTATTGTTGTTTTAGTGACCCATAAAATATGGTCAGTATTCAATTAGTCTATTTGATTTGTACTGTATTTATGAAAGATTCTTAATCTTTTAAAAACATATACATAGCTGCCAACCTTGCTCTAATCTTCTATAATATCTGGATTAATTTAAACCAGCAATGTTTCTACGTGGAATGCATTTAATTTAATTTCTTTAAAATTTTTCTGGCTCAAAAGTGTCAAAAGGTATTAAACCAGGGTTAAATTAACGCAAGTATTACGAAAGATTAGTTTGAGGTTGGCACCTATGCATATATCAATTCTCTAAAATAAAAATTAGAATATTTTGAAATTTCGTGTGCGGATTTGTGAAAATCATTTCGTAATATTATAGATTGCGATTAATATTGTTTGATTTAAGAGACAACGCCTAAGAACCTACGCTAGTAATGCGAAAACACTCGCAAGCTAAGCTAATGTTATACCAATAGCGGATATGAGAAGTGCGTATGCAAATTTTGAGAAGGTGAAAATTGCTGTTTTTCATTAAGGAATACCAAGCATAAGAGCCTCAATTGATAACCACATCCTAATAACGGATCTTTATTATATTTTACTGATTAAGTATCTGTATTATAAAGAACAAACGTATCTGTGTGTAACGCTTACGTCATTTTCCGAATGGCAACACTTCACGATCAAATTTCAGTTTTGAAATTTTCGCTACTGCAATTTTTTAATCTTCTGACCATTGTACATTTTCAATTTTCGTCGCATAGGGAAAAAATTTACTTTCAAATGCAATTTGTTTAAAAACTGTATCTTAATTGACTGATGTATTATGCTTTCTAAAATAATTTTTAAGTTTTTCTTATCACGTGCCAGTTTCAATACATAATAATAATAAACATTTTGCACATAAAGCAACAAACATTGTTCAGCATTTGTTTCTGACTATTTTTGCATAACGAAATTAATACTTCCTTTATAAACAAAGAAAAGAATAATATTAATAAACACTAAAATAACATATTTGTGAAAGACAAATTAACGAAATTAATACTTCTTTTATAAACAAATAAAATAATAATATTAAAAAAACACAAATCCAACATATTTGTAATCATGCAATTTAAATTTTTAGATCACCAAATAGGATTTTTTCTTTCAAATGAAATTTGTTTGCAAAGTTCATTTCAGTTTACTGATTGTCTAAAAAACAATTTTAAAGCATGAAATATTTTTTAATTTATCTATATCGCGCGGAGCTCGATTACGAAAGATTAATCCGTTTGTCCTTAAAACAAAGTAAAGAGTTCATCATTTTCTTACGGCTAATATCCATTAAAAAAACTTCCCTATGAATAAATAAATAAAATAATATAAATAAAACACAAATTTAACAGACATGTATAAGCTCTGAAATTATCAGAATATAAACGGATGCCGTAAATAGAAAAATCTTGGTCAAATAATTCTTAGCATGCGGCTAATAAAAAATATCGCTTTTCAAAAATTTATTTGATAATTCGTATTTTTATATGAAAAATGCTTTTTTAATGTAAGTGGGCAATCTAAAAAAATTATTGCATATAAAAAAATTATTAGTTTTCAGTTAAAAAAAATGTTTTCACCTATATTCTGTAACCCTGGAAGCCCGGGTATGATCCCCTAGTGATATATAATAACAGAGTTTCCTACACAATTCTGGTAAAAAAAATTCCCTGACTTTTCCAATAAAAATTCGGCTCATATATTGTTCTAAAACCCACCACAATGGACAACTTTAATCCAGATAAATACTAAAACAAGTAAGAAAAATCATGCGTTTAGCATAGATTATGAAACACTTTCCAACACTTCCTGAATACCGTAATTTAGAGAAATAAGGTATATAAGAAAACTAAGTAAACATTTTAGAAAACGCATGAAACATTTGAAAAGCTGATTTCTGCAGTTGCCGTATATCAGGGTTCGCAAAAACCCGGGTTTTTCTGAAAAAAAACCCAACCCACATGGGATTTTTCATGAAAAAGCCAATTTTCCCCGGGGAAAATCGGGTTTTTTCAAAAGTATAATATATGCGTAATTACATTATTGTATAATATATTTTCTATATATTATATACACTATACATAAAAAAATGCTTCGCTTATATACAATACAATTGTAATGCTATTTTACAAGTTATAAATTATATGAATTTAAATTAATTAAATGTCAGTGTTTCTCACAAATTAGTTTTAAATATAATAGAAGATATAAAATTATTAATTTTCTTTAAATCAAATAATGAATAGAATATTAAAATTTAAAATATATAAGTAGGAAGAAAAAAACGGGTAAACTAGTCGGATGTGCCAATCCCAAAAGTTTCTTCTATCTCATACATGTTAATAATTCAAAATTCGCTATCACAGTGTTAAAATTAAATGACAATCTATGCCCTTCATGAGGATTGTAAAATATAGATTTGTTGAATTGGATGCATTTTACAAGCAGATATAAGTATCACCTGTTGTGCAATTTACAACAAAACCTGATCAGTAACAGTTTACGTCAACGTCTAACTGAATCTGAAGTTTGATGAAAATCCATGCATTATTAGTTCTTGAGATAAAGCTATTGCAAAAAGTGAGATAAATGCAGCACAACAGCGCCACTGTTGGGCGATATACACCAAAAACTAATCAGCACCAGTTTAAATAAAGGTCTAACTGAATCTACATTTTTATTCAATTCCGTACATTAGTTCTTGAGGTACGAGTTATTGCTGAAATCGCGAAAAATGCAGCAGAGCAGCACTTCCTGTTGGGCGATATGCACCAAAATTCAATAAGCAACAATTTAACTTGTTACTCAATCTGAAGTTTTATAAAAATCCATGCATTAGTTCTTGAGATAAAGCTATTAGAAAAACTGAGATAAATGTAGCATAGCAGCGCCACCTGTTGGGCAGTACACACCAAAAACTAATCAGCACCAGTTTACATCAAGGTCTAACTCAATCTAAAGTTTTATGAAAATCCGTGCATAAGTTCTTCAGATAAAGCTATTGCAAGAATTGAGATAAATGCAGCATAGCAGCGCCACCTGTTGGGCAGTATACACCAAAAACTAATCACCACTAGTTTACATCAAAGTCCAACTCAATCTAAAGTTTACGTGTCCCAATCTAAAGTTACTATTCCGTGCATTAGTTCTTGAGATAGAGCACCCAAAAATTTTTTTTCACATACAGACAGGGTTAGAAATTGGGATTTTTAAGTAAGGCGTCAAATGACGCCTACAATTTATTTTCTAGGCGCCAAACTGCATTTCATGGTTGCAATTTTACGTTGTATCGTATTTTCTCATTTCTTTTCACAACCGTGTTAACATTAATATTGTTCCTATTTTTATGTGTTAAGGGTAAGGGGGTATATATTAAAAACACTATCATTGTTAATCACTAAAACAAAGTAAAAACTGGTTTTCTATAAAACAGTAAAATTTGATTAAACTACAACATATGGATGCTAGAAAAATGTTTAACTAATTATTTTTATATAGCTTATATGAATACAAAAGTTGAAAATACAAAAATCACAAACAAAGAATACAAAAATTAAAATAATATCTTGAATTAAAATCAGGCCTCCTAACTCGTTAAATTTTTAAAATCAGGCCTCCTAACTCGACCGAGTGTTACATCAGAGTACCATAAATTAATGGCTTTTTGTGGATTGAAATTATCTAATGTTGGTCCATACAGTTTTATTAAAAGAATGTCATTGATCAAATTCAGTGACAAACGATTCCTTGTGTTTGTCTTAATAAGATTAAGTTGGCTGAAACCCCTTTCACATTCAGCAATGCTCAAGGGAAGAACCATAACAAATTCCAAAATTTTCCTGATGTTATAAAAACTCGTATTAGATTTGGATTCTGCGATTAATCGCTGCCAAGCAGCTTTGCATGGAATATTTAACTTATCTTTAGTCCACATTTTATAGTCAGAGAATTCCTCGATTAATGCATCTTTATTAATGTTTTTTTCTTACATTGTGTGGAAGATTATTTATGAGTTCTTCTAATTGATTATTAACTTTGTTCTCATCATCTTCTTTCAATTCATAAAGGGAGCATGGGTCAAATATTTTTAAATTTGCAAAGATGGTTTCATTTGTCATATTATAGAACCGTTTATTTAAAGATTCTATTATTTCAGTTATAAGCTTTCTCCGGTCTTCTTCAAACAAACGTAAATTCGAATCATTCCGAGACAGTGTTATATCTTTATACTTTACTTCAGTACCTTGAAAACTCTGGGCATTTTTAAACTCCTGAAGGCTTTTTGCATCTTCAGAAATCATTTTTGAAAGTCTTTCTTTACTAGATTCAAACTTTACAAAAAAATCGCTCAGAAGCAAGAACTTTTGCTGAAAAGTTTCAGAAAGTCTTGCAAGAATGTGAGAAATATCTTCATATAAATGAAGGAAATTCAAAAATCTTTCACATTTCAAGGTTTTTAAATATCCTCTTAATTTTGCACATTCTGTCTTTTCTTTTTCAGCAGCAACAACCTGTTCCATATGAATTATAACTGCATGCCAGTTCTTAATAAGAACCTGAACAGCTCGATGCCGTGATTGCAACCATCGAATGCCATGCAAACCAACAGGCCACAAAACTTTTTCATCAAGGATTTCGGAGAGCAATTTAAGTTCCCTTGTACGTTTGGCACTGTTGTGGTAAAAGGAATAAATTCCTTTAATTGTGTCTTCAACATTAGTAACATACCTCACACATTTTAGCGCATCAGCTAAAGCTAGCTCTAATCTGTGTGCTACACAGTGAACTGTTGCTAAATCTCCACAGTCGTCCTCCATTAATTTGACAATACCAGAAACAGGTCCCATGTTTACGCTAGCACCATCAAAACTGACTGCAACCAGTTTTTCCTTCCAATCTGGTATAAATTCTTGTACAGCAGTTTCTATTGTGGATTTTATTCCAGAAGCACATTCATTTTCGCATTCTTTCAAACCAATAAAAGTACATCTTACATCTCCTTCATACAAATAATAAACATATATTATTTCTGATGATATTGTTGCCCTGTTAGTGGATCCATCAGCCATCATAGAAAAAAAATCAATTGAAGAAAACTGTTCTTTAATTTCTGATCTCATTCTTTCTGCAATATATTTAACAAATTGTTTAGCTGCTTTATCATTCACATATGTGTTGCCAAACTTTATTCCATTTTTTTGTTGGAGTGCACATAAACTGGGAAAGTCATCAAAAGCATAATCCTCTTTAGCAATTAGATATGCTGTATTGAAGAGCTTTTCCATATTCGAAAGTAATTGGGAATCCATTTTCTTAACTGCAGACATCAGTGGTGCTTTAGATGGATTATCTTTGGCTAATTTTGCTTTGCAAGAATTATAATGCGTAGCAAACATACTATGCTTTTTTACCTGAAAAAAAATAATATTTTAATACAAACTCAAAATAAAATTCATTAATTTTTTAAAAAAGGCCAGAACTTTTTAATTAAATATTTTTTATGTGCTGTAAAAATGATGAAAAATTTAAAAATGACTTAATTTTTCTTATTAATTTTAAGTTATTTATTCACCTACATAGAGATGTTGCAAAACAAAATAAAATTACAGTATGCTACTTATCCCTCTCTCCCCCCTAAAAAAGTAAATCTTTTATTAAATTATACATTAAAAAATATATATATATATATATATATTCCTCTTGGTAGAATTTTAATCCAAAACTAATGAGGATATAAAATTTGTACTATTGATTATTCAATTACTGGAAATATTATCAATTTTTTGGTAGTATATTATTCTAGGCCGAATGTTCTGACACAATAATAATTAGAAATCGACCGACCGAAACTTTCATTTCATTTTCGGTCTAAAATCCAAGTTTTGCCGAAAATGAAATCGGACCAAAACTCGACAGAGATTGTGTATTCCAAATCTTCTTTCGAATATTTTCAACTTTACTCATGGCTGAAATGAGACTATTGCTATGAATTCCATTGTTTATAATTATAAGTCATGACTGACTCAGACGTGAATGCAAATTATAAAGCAAGCAACACATATTTGCCTAAACTGTTTTACGCGCTCATTAAAAGCTGCAGCCTTAAAAAAAAATAGAGAATTTTTAGTTTGAAACTACAGAACTGTTTTGAATATTCTTTGAGAAAGTTCTAGTATAACATATAATCATTTACAAACAGTATTATAAAAAATAAACCTACATTGTATGTATACCTAAAATCAAAATATTTTAAAAGTATAAATAAAATTCTTGTAATTAGAAAATATTTCTGTATTCGTTGATAAATTAATTACGTTTTATTTTATATGGAATTATAATTTTTTTATTTATATCCCAAAATAAAAAATTTTGGGACTAAGGCACTCAGAGCCAATTTTGGCCACACTTATAATTAATAGTTATAAATATTTAATAAGCATGTATAATTAATAATTATATAAATTTAATAAAAACATATAATTAATAATTATGTATGTATTGATTACTGATCACTTTAAAAAAAGTTCCAATGTTTTTGTTTTCGGCCGAAAAGAGAAAGAACGCCGAAATTCCATTTCCATCAATTCAATCCTTAATAATTACGGCTATTGCCAATTATCCTGCATGCTTACCAGATAACGGATGTTTTTAAAATAGAATACGAAAAAAAAAAAAAATCTCCACACAGTTTCTTTCTGCATAACAAAATGTTATCCATCCAAAGCAGATCATCTTATTTTGATAACGTTTCCAACCTCACGGTGTTTAAGTAAACAAAACAAACCGCATTGGTTCTTCTTTAGAATTGTTCTATAGTGAGTGATTTTTGTAGAGGCTCTAATTTTCTAATCACTTATTACATTATAATAAAAATTTGTTTCACTGCGTAATTTACTATGTTTGCAACTTGCTGAAAATTTCAAGAAAATCCCTCCATTAACAACGAAGATATCTTTTTTTTTTTTTTTTTTAATAGTAAGGAAAAGCACAAGCAGAGCTGGCTTTTCATTTATTTTTCTTTTGTATACTTATTCTGTTTGCTTGCAGCGCAATAATTTCTTTTTTCCGCTGAAACATTTGCAGAGTTCTTTTTATATGTGAGGTTGAATATGAATAGAATTTGAATAGTTGCTCTCGCTTTAAAGAGGGAAAAAGAAATTATAATGAGGCTACTTGTGCACGGCTGTTCTAAGATCCAAAGTTACTTTCTAAATTAAATTAGTTTTTGTTTAAGAATGCATGAAATTGGGAGTTGATTTCTTACCAAGAAACTAATGTAATCGAATAGCGTTTTCCATATTTGGTAAATACATCTTTTAGAAATTATTTTCAAATTTAATTATTTTTTTATTTATTTTAAAATATTTAAAATTTTTTTAGGGCATTTTATTTTAAATATTTACGAACATATCGCGTAAAGTAACAATTTATTTCTGATAGGTGGTTCTGATGAGTTTTTCGTTTTTGGGAAATAAATTATTTATCGCGATTCGTGTCACATGACGACACTTTTCGACTTTCCCGAATTGCGACGTCGGAAATTAGGTTCAAAATGCCGCATTTTGATAGTATTTCTGAATAATCAACTTAGGAAAAAAAATATGCAAAGTAGATAATATTGTGAGTGAAATTTGAAATTAATTTCAATTCGCATTATCGGCGATAAAGCTAAGTAATAGGTTCAAGTAATTGATAGTTCCCGATTTTGCAATTTACTCAGTGGAGAGATGAGTGACAGTGAATATTATTTTATAAAAGAAAAATAATAACAGAACAAATTATTCTTAGAATGAAATTACTTACCGTTTCATATCTCAATGCTGGACATCCATTAACAAAGTTTGTCTCTTCCGGTTTAGCATATTCTTTACATAGGGTACATAGCATCAAATTTTCTTCTTGAATGAGCCATGGGTGCTCTTTTTTCCATTTTAGGAATGTTGAATTGCTGACTTCTTTGCGAATTAATTTAGAATTCTCATTGTTAGAATCTAGCGGTTCTTTATTTTCGATTTTTAAACGTTTATTTGGAAATGGTAAGGAAAAAAACGAAGTTATATCGCGTTTCGCCATTTTTAAACACTCGTGTCATCTAGAAGCTATACTGAACTCAAATATCAATTTTAAACCATGCTTTCAAACAAGTAGTGCAATAATTTTAAGGGTGTGGTTTTTAAGGTAAGTTTTATTAGTTATTGGTTAAAATCAAGTTAGCTTAGAGGTGATTGACAGGTGCATAGCAGTTTTAAACCAGGCTTTTGAACTAAGTGTGCAAGCTTTTTAGAGACAGGTGCCTCTCTGGTCAGTTTTATCAGTTATTGGTTAAAAAGAAGTCAGCTAGGAGGTGATTGACAAATCCTATTGAAACCCCCCACTGCACGCACGTGAAGAACACCTGTTTTCCATAAAAGAATGGACAGTAGCATGTGTTTGAAAAAGAAGGAAAAAAAAGAATAACAAAGAAAGAAACAGGCTATTTCAGACGTGACAAAACGACTATGTAAAAAAAAAAAAAAAAAAAAAAAAAAAAAAAAAAAAAAAAACCCTTGCGCTAAAGAATGAGAGCGTTTTTTAAACAAAAATTAAAGTGGGAAAAAGCTAGTCGTCAAATTTGACGACTAGGTATAATTGTCTAGTCGTCAAATGCAATAATTTAGTTGCATTTGGCGACTAACGACCGCTAATTTCTAACCCTGCATACAGACAGACATTTCCTAAAAACCATCAGATCGTCTTCAGGACCTTTTTAAAACGTATAAATCCATCAAACTGGAAGTCGAAATTTTTCACGAATCCAATACTTTCTTCTTGTAAAGATAGAAGAAAGTAAAAATACATATTTTTTATTTCCATGAATATAGTTGATTTGAATTTTTCATATAGACATTCTTATGATATAACCTTTACCTATAATTATGTACTATGTATGTTGCCTACTAGGTTCTATGTTAGTGAAGTATTTGAATTGAATGTGTTGAAATACATTTTTATTTTACTTCAGATGTGCATGTAATGGCTTTTATATATATATATATTTTCTTTCAAAATTAACTGAAATGACTTAAATTCGTTAAATGTGTATCTTGTTTAAAATTTTAAATTATTTCTGAAAATTAAAAAAACCCACATTATGGGTTTTTCAGTGGGCTTTTTCAAGTAGGTCCATTCTGAAAAAACCCACTGGGTTTTTTCGAACTGGGCCCAGCTTTGCGAACCCTGCCGTATATAGCCAAATATGTATTCCAATTCTTTTGAACAGCCCTGTATTTGATCTGTAGGTTGATATATATACTATATGATGGGAAAATTTAGTTTAGCAAGAAAACTCATAACAGGTTGAAATTTCTCTTTCAGCAATTTATACTAATAGATCAAAACATACTTGTATACATTTGTACAGCCTTGTAGTTAACCTAGTACCTTTATTACACGCCACTATTTAGCCAAAATTTAATTCAAAGTAAAACACTCTTAAAACTACTGAAATCACATTTCCAGAAATTATCATTTATAGACGGCCATGTATCCAATTCTTTGCGTGACCCTGCATATCCTCTTATCTATGTTCTACAAACATTTCTTAGTAAACCAAATGCAGTTCCGCGTAAAAATGCATAAATCATTTAAAAATCACTTTTAAGCAATTTGCAATCACCATTACGAATTCTTTTGTGTAGCCCTGTATATGAATTACAACATTTATACATGCCATATATTATGCATAAATATAGTGAAACATAAAAGCACATAACATATATAAAAATGCATTTCCAGCAATCATCGCTACTCTACAGTACTTCGGACAAAATATAGTATCTGAAATCTTTTGTGTGTCCCTGTAAATGCTATGCACTTCGTATTATACATGAAATAAGTTATAGTAAACCTCAGCGACGTATAACAATTTCATTATACACGAAATAATTTAACATAATTAAAATACGCTGCAAACAATTCCCTTCACCCCTATATCGTTCTGTAACGGAGTTATTTTGTGTAGCCCTGTAAATAAATAATAATAAATAAATAATAACTATTCTTTGCATCGTATATTCTACAGAATGTATATTTTAGTGCACTTGATAAATGCATATGAATTTTATTATGTTTGAAAGCATGTAACATCATTTAAAACCATTTTAAACGATTTTTCCCATAGGCCGTAATGTAACGGAAAACTTTTGACTGTCCCTGTAAATGAACTAAACATGCTAGAAATTTTATTTGAAACAGGGATCGTGCTATGGTAGAGGTCACTAACATCCAAAAATTTCAGAACGATCCGACTATATTTACGAAAGTTAGAGCGCGGACAGACGGCCAGACAAACCGAAGTCATAAACACTTTTCAACATTGTTGGAAAGAGTTAAAAAGCATGTGCTGTAAGAATTGCCAGATTTGTAATTATTTTTTCAAATTATGCTATCAGTTTGCATAAATTTTATATAAAATATTTTAGATTGGATTAATTCAAAATTTCTTCATTTACGATGATCATAGAGATTCTGATGAAAAGTAGTAGGTACATCAAAAATTCCCTGACCACTTCAAATATTAAAAAACTTCCCTGACATTTCCCTGACTTTTTGCCTAAATTTTCGAATTCCCTGACTTTTCCCGACCCGTAGGAACCCTGTAATAATAACAATAATAATCCATTCATAAGTCAAAAACGTAAGAAAAATGCCGCAAAAGAAAAAAAAAAAGTTTTTTAAGTAAACAATACCAGTTTAAAACATTTTTATGTTTAATGCAAAAGCAACGAAAGCAAGAAGTCCTAAAATCCGTGAAGTATAATGTTTTTTTAGTATCAATTAAGAGACAATTTAATCTTTTAGCGGGCGATGTCAACAAAAAAGAACACCTAATTTTAAGAGTGCTGGCACCAATAATATTTAATTGAAATTTCCCTTTTATAAAGTACGGGGTAATTAGCAAGTTTTTATTTTCTAATAAATTCGTTTGTAAATTCTGGTATCAGTCCATCATTTTACAAACATAATTACGTCGCGCTGTAAAGGGTTAGTCGGTTTAAGATAATTTTGTTACAACCATTAAACGTTATCACGAAGTTACTATAGAGAAATAGATTTATATATTATGCACATTATACATTAGTTTATTTACGAAGTTTAATCACTTTCGAAGATTAAAAAATGAGCATATGAAGATATACTTGGAGAATCCATCTCTCTTTTTCCAATTAGCCTGATATTTTTCAGGCTTATTGCAAAGAGCCTAGAAAGCGTTAGGCTAATTGAAAAATGACCACTTATTATCCGATCAGGGTGATATTTTTAGCTCACAGGCTATCAAAGCCTGAGAGCTTATGTGCCCGCCGATTCTGTAAGTACGTGTGTACGTACGTACGTACGTATGTACGTAACGCGATAACTCTTGATAGAAATATCCGATTTGCTTCAAATATTTTTTTCTAGGCTCATTCTGATAAGTTGCTTCCCTGATTAGTTTTTCGGGTTCATAGGTTAAGGATAAAGGGGGATAGTCCCCCCCCCCCTTAATTTATATAAATGGGTATTTCATGCAGAAATATTCGATTTGCTCCAAATTTGGTATACCGGTTTATTGTGTTAAGGAGCTTCCCTGATTAGATTTGGAAGCTCCTTATTTAAGTATAAAGGGGGGAAAGGGGGGCTACCCCCCTTAATTTAGATAAATCGGTTTTTCATGATGAATTATTCGATTTACTCCAAATTTGGTATACCGGTTTATTAAGTTAAGAAGCTGCCTTGATTAGATTTGGAGGTTCATTAGTTACATATAAAGGGAGGAAAGGGGGGGGGGCAATCCCCCCCCCCCGTAATTTAGATAAATGGGTTTTTCATGCAGAAATATGCGATTTGCAATAAATTTGGTATACCGGTTAATTATGTTAAGCAGCTTCCCTGATTACATTTGGAAGATCATTAAAATGTATAAAGGGGGGAAAGGGGGGCGATTGCCTCTCCCCTTAATTTAGATAAATGCGTTTTTCATGTAGAATTATTCGATTAGCTCAAATTTGGTATACTGGTTTATTATGTTAAGGAGCTTCCCTGATTAGATTTGGAAGTTCATTAGTTAAGTTTAAAGGGAGGAAAGGGGGGCTAGACACCCCCTTAATTTAGATAAATGGGTTTTTCATGCAGAGTTATTCGATTTGCTCCAAATTTCGTATACCGGTTTATTATGTTAAGGAGCTTCACTGATTAGATTTGGAGGTTCATTAGTTAAGTATAAAGGGAGGAAAGGGGGGCTAGACCTCCCCCTTAATTTAGATAAATGGGTTTTTCATGAAGAGTTATCCGATTTGCTCCAAATTTCGTATACCTGTTTATTATGTTAAGGATCTGCCTTGATTAGATTTGGAGATTTATTGGTTAAGTATAAAGGAGGGACAGGGGCTAGTGTCCCCTTAATTTAGATAAATAAGTTTTTCATACAGAATTATTCGATTTGCTTCAAATTTGATATACCAGTTTATTACGATATGGCTTCCTTCATTTGATTTGGAGGTTCATTGGTTAAGTATAAAAGGGGGGAAAGGGGGGCAATTGTCCCTCCCCTTAATTTAGATACATGGGTTTTCATGCAGAATTATCTGATTTAGTTTAATTTTTTTTCAACCGGATCCGAACTTGAAGGTTCTATTTTAAGTTAACCCGAAAACCGACCACAACCAGGTTTCGGATTGAGTTCAATTAGAACTTTCAGGTTTGGATCGGGTTGCCGGTAGACGGAGATTATTTTGTCTGGCTTGCATCGGGTTATAGTTCTTTGGAATATTTTTGTCGGTTAAGATTTGGTTCGGGACGGGTTTCAGGTTGACTTCGAATGGAATATTTAGGTTCTGGTAGCGTTGCGTGTTCACGGAAACTAATTTGTCTTGTTCGGATCCGGTTATGGATCTTTGGAATATTTTTGTCGGTTATCAGATTTGGTTCGGGATTTCGGGTTTTTTCAAATGGAACTCTCAGGTTCGGGTCGGGTTGCATGTAGACTGAAATTATTTTGTCTTGCTCGGATCGGGGTATGGTCTGTTGTAATTTATTTTTCGGGTTTGGGTAGGTTTATGCGTTAATAAACCTAATAAAAAGAAAATTGCCCAGTTAAACTGATGGCATTGCGCTCACAGGCTATTCACATTATAACTGTATATTACACTCTTACTTCAAAGAATAATGCCTCTCGAAAAATAAATGAAAGTATTATTCCCCGTTGCCCCCCTTTCTACTTAACCAAAGAACCTCCAAATCTAATCAGGGAAGCTACTTAACATAATAAACTAGTATACCAAATTTGAAGCAAATCAGATAATTCTGCATGAAAAAACCATTTCACTAAATTAAGGGGGGTGTATTAGCTTCCCCATTTCTCCCTTTATGCTGAACCAATGAACTTTCAAATCTAATCAGAAAAGCTCCTTATAAGAATGAACCTAGAAAAAAAAAATTAAACATAATTAGACAATTCTGCATGAAAACACATTTATCTAAATTAAGGGGAGGGGCAATTGCCCCCTTTTCCCCCCTTTTATACTTAACCAATGAACCTCCAAATCAAATGAAGGCAGCCATACCGTAATAAACTGGTATATCAAATTTGAAGCAAATTGAATAATTCTGTATGAAAAACCCATTTATCTAAATTAAGGGGACACTAGCCCCTGTCCCTCCTTTATACTTAACCAATAAATCTCCAAATCTAATCAAGGCAGCTCCTTAACATAATAAACCGGTATACGAAATTTGGAGCAAATCGAATAACTCTGCATGAAAAACCCATGTATCTAAATTAAGGGGGGGGCGTCTCTAGCCCCCCCCCCTTTCCTCCCTTTATACTTAACTAATGAACCTCCAAATCTAATCAGGGAAGCTCCTTAACATAATAAACCGGTATACGAAATTTGGAGCAAATCGAATAACTCTACATGAAAAACGCATTTATCTAAATTAAGGGGGGAGGCAATTGCCCCCCTTTCCCCCCTTTACACATAATAATGATCTTCCAAATGTAATCAGTGAAGTCGTTTAACATAATTAACCGGCATACCAAATTTATAGCAAATCGCATATTTCTGCATGAAAAACCCGTTTATCTAAATTACGGGGGGGGCGGGGATAGCCCCCTTTCCTCCCTTTATATGTAACTAATGAACCTCCAAATCTAATCAAAGCAACTCCTTAACTTAATAAACCGGTATACCAAATTTGGAGCAAATCGAATATTTCTGCATGTAAAACCCATTTATATAAATTAAGGGGGGGGGGACTGCCCCCCTTTTCCCCCTTTATCCTTAACCAATGAACCCCAAAAAATAATCAGGGAAGCACCTTATCAGAATGAAGCTAAAAAAAAAATTTTTGAAGCAAATCGGATATTTCTATCAAGAGTTATCGCGTTACGTACATACGTACGCATGCACACACGTATGTACGTACACACGTACTTACAGAATCGGCGGGTACATAAGCTCTCAAGCTTTGATAGCCTGTGAGCTAAAAATATCACCCTGATCGGATAATAAGTGGTCATTTTTCAATTAGCCTAAAGCTTTCTAGGCTCTTTGCAATAAGCCTGAAAAATATCAGGCCAATTGGAAAAAGAGAGATGGATTCTCCAATTAGCCCGGCTCTTTGCAAAGAGCCTAGGCTGTTTGCAAAGAGCCGGATTTCTCAATTAGCCTACGACATATATATACAGGGTGATTCATAAATATGGAAACAATAGGCTATCTCCTTAAATATTGCCCCTAGGCACATACTTCCAATTGCAAAGTTTCATAAAAAAAGTTGCAAAATTTGATGAGATAAGTTTTAACTGCATGGGGGGGTCTATATGAGAAAATACAAAAATTAAATTTTTATACGGCCCCCGTAGAGTAAAATTCCCAATTAGGAAATTTTTCCTTATCCATTCCTGAATTAAACACAAAAACATTCATCTCGATATCTTCAAAATTCGCAGAGATATCAAAATCCAAAATTCGTGACTTACACCATTTATCCATGCCTCTGAGCGACGAGCTTTTGACTCATTTTGAATGCAAGATAGGGATCATCCATAAATTGAACATTATTAAAAGTCGATATAAGACAGTGCCTCTCCTTTGGACATAAAATATGCAGCATATAGATTTTACGTTAAACTTGTTTTCAAAATATGCTGGTGGTCTGCACTAGAGGTCTGCACGGGTCGAAATATCTAGGTCCGGTGCCGAACCGACCCATAGGAAAAAAAGTTGAAATTGTAGCCTGGTCCGAGCTGACTGTATTTCTAAATAGATTTAGATCGATATGGTTAAAAGTTGTTTCGTATGGAGGAGTTCTGACCAAAAATACTTATTATATCTTTTCTTTTTTCATGTTTATAATTATTATTTTTAAAGAAGTGTCAGAAGCAGTGATTATTTGTTTTATTAATAAATCTCTATTTATATGTAAATGATTCACTTCTTCTGTAATATCGTTAATCCATATTCCATGTGTTGGAGACAATGAGAAATGCTATAAAGTAAAATCTTTTAAGACGGAATGACATAGGAAAGGAAAAAAAAAGAGTTATAGACAAGTTCCCTTCTTAGGAGTTGTAGTCTATATTTTTCCTCAGGTATTATTATATTCATTTTCCCTGAATCAACAGATTTTTCCGTTTAAGAAAAGATTCCGTCATAGACAGATTTTTTTCACTAGTTTTACTGTATTTTAAATTTTTTGCCTTAAAATATACTATCCTTTAAAAATATGAATTTTAAAGTTTTATTGTAAAATAATGGCTATTTAAAAGTATATGCATTTTTTGTAAAAGTTTTTGGGCTGAGTCAAATTTTTGTTATTTTTGCGCTGATTAGGTCAGTCAGAGATAATGATTTTAATACGGGTTGTCTCGAGACTGGTACTGAACATTTCGACCAGGGGAGATCTAGGAATAATGAAACCAGTCCCGGTTCGGTATAACCAGTGGCCGAGAGGTTCTGCTCTCAAAGCTGTTAGACGGAAAGTGTTGGGTCCCCAAGTGTTGGGACCCAATCGCGATCTTCGTCCCAATTGTTCGGAGTTTTCAGTGGTTTTCTTGGAACCTTGGATATCCTTGCGTAAATACAGGTTAGGTTCCCTTAGAAAGACCTCCAGGGAAGGCACTTTTCCCCCTTCGGGCCCATATTTCTCGTGTAGGTAATTGGCCGTCATAAATCACACCAACACCCGGTTCGTTATGAAAAATACGTTAGGCCCGGCCTGGCCGAGTCTTAAAAAAAAAGTCGCTAATCCCAGGTCTGACCGACCCGGCCCCAGAATACAGACTTCTTTAACGGCCTCGCCGGTACGATTAAAAGCCTGAATTTGTGAGGGCTAAAATTATGAACAACTCTTGATCGGCATGTTAGAAAAAGCATTTTTTCAAGTTACACATTAAACGTTTACTTATGGATATTTAAATAGTACAAAAACGAGGTGGAAACGGCAAAAGTTAAACAAAATCGGAAGTTTAAGCTACAGAAAGAAGTTACTTTTTCACGTGCAATTTTTAAAAATGCATTTAAACATTTTATTAGGAGCCAATCAATGTTTAAAACTTTAAATGCGTTTTTCTGCATGATTTTTTTTTCTTTTCCTTTCTTTTTAACATTTCCCGTCTTTAAATTATTATAAGTCAAAAATCGTAAATAAAAAAGGTGCAAACTTAGAACAAATCTTTTTTTGATCATTTTACATTAATTTTGTTTCGGCAAATTTGAAAAAATTTTTGCTTTCGAAAATATGATTAAAAAAAAAATAAGTTACATAATTTTTTTTATTTATATTTTTAATATATTTAAAATTAATATTTAAAAAAATCCTGAAACAAAACTAAAATTATACTTACCTCTTTAATTAAATAAAAAAAATTGAAATCCGACGAATAATGTTTCGAGTTATAAAGATTTTTAATTAAATCCGCTTAAAAAAATACTAATCATTTAATTTTTTTTAAAACTTTATGAGAAATATTACGATGTGATTTTTTTTGTAAATTATATGGTTAACCATCACAAAAAAAGAAGAAAAAAATCAAAATTCTAACTCAACAAATATATTTTTTACATGTTTCCTAGAACTTTTAAAGTAACATTGTTTCTTGGATTGCACGCATTTCAATTTGTGTATAATGCGTTAAAACCTGATGCATTATTTAAACGGCCATAACTCTGCGAGCTTTTCAGATATGAAGATGCAATTTTTTGTGTTTAATTCAGGAATGGATAAGGAAAGTTTTCCCGATTGGAATTAAATTTTGCACCTTTTTTTTTTAAACTTTGCAATTGGAAGTATGGATCTAGGGGCAATATATAAGGAAATAGACTATTGTTTCGATATTTATGAATCACCCTGTATATATGTGGTCAGAACGGGCCCGGGTTCGGCCCGAGACCCGTACCCGGCAAAATGAAGGCGAACTTTCAAACGGGTCGGGTCGGCAGAATTAGGACAATTTTTTCAACGGGCCAGGCCGGCAATAAAATTGAACGGGCCAACCGTGCCGATGAAAACTATTCGGATGGAGCAATCCCAAAACTTTCTTCTAGCTCATACATGCAAATACTTTAAAATTCGCTATCACAGTATCAGAATTAAATGACAATCTATGCCCTTCGTGAAGATTCTAAAGGTATGAAATTCCATGAATTAGTTCTTCAAATAGGACTATTGTGGATATCGGGAAAAATGCAGCATAAAAGCGTCACCTGTTGGGCGGTTTACACTAAACGTAATCAGCAATAACAATTATTTATGGTATACCTGAATTTGAAGTTTGATGAAAATTCGTGCATTAGTTTTTTAGATAGGGGATTTGGGGAAAAATTCATCATAGCATGTCCAGCGTAGAGATCGGCATGGGACAGTTACATGGTATCTTAGACCGACCTTATTTTTTTTCGCAGACTCATGCCGGGCTGAAATAAGGCCATCTTAATATATTAAGAAAGCATTTTTTTCCTAAATAGTCGAGCCGGGCCGGAACTGGACTTAATTGTTCTCAGGATGTGTAGGGCAGGCAATATGTTTTGTAAAAATATTAATAGCGTTAATGAACTTCTGTTAATGTAATCTTTGGGAATATACACCTTAAGGTCTTTCTCAAATTCAGTGCTCAACAATGCGAAACTTTGACAAATTTTCTGACTAATTTTTAACTGTAAAAGCATAAAATTGACAGGCATGACTATTGAAGGAATTTGGAATCGAACAGCGTTTTCCATTTTTGATAAATAAATTACTTGTTCAGATATAAGAGTTTCGTGTCACGTGGCAGCAGGTTTTTCTCTTTTCCCGTGCTATCGTTTCCGGAAATTCGATTCAAAACGCTAAATTTGACAATATTTTCTCAAAGATATATTGCCTTTATCAAAAAATGGATAGCGCCATTCGATTACATAGTTTCTGAATAAGAACACCTGCCAATCTTCTGCGCTTCCGAAAAGAAATGAATTCAGAAATGTGTCGGAAAGTAGCTCCACTGGATTTCAGAAAAGCCTTAATAAATGACAGAGAAACAACATCACAAATCTACTTTTTATTATACAGTTTCAAAAGTTATTATGTTTTTTTAATCCTCCATTTTTCCTTTATTCTAAATTACATTATTTTTTTTAACGAATCCTTATTTAAATGTTGAAAAATCTAAGAATCTAAGTAAGCATTAATGTTGCTATTGTGTATTTTCTGCCTTGCGAATTTTAAAATATACTGTAAAATTATCTCATAAATATGTATGCAGTACTCTTTAAAGGAATCTTAATTGTATGTTAAGAAAAATCTGCATTTTTTGTAGAAATTGAGTCGGGCGAGATCGGGCCTGATATAATTGATTTTTGCACGGTCCGGGCCTGTTTCCACTGATTTTTGTACGAGCCGGGCTGTGAAGTGTGAAAATATAAATGGGCTGGACCGGGCTCGGGCCGAACTTTAAATTTTTACACCGGGCCGAACCAAGATAGCTTTCGTTCGAGCCGGGACCAAGCCTGGAAATTCTTCTAACAAGTGTTGCATCACCGGCAGCTTACAGTGTAATAATGAATAAGTATAGAGTTCTACACAGCATACACTACTGCATGTGGCACGTAATGTCATTATCCGGTGTATATATATATAGTTATTTATATTTAAAATGAAATCATATGTGCATAACTCAAAAGAAAAGATAATATAAAAATTAAACTATAAAATTAAATCACAAATGTAAAAATAAATGGGAAAGATAATTCAAAAGATGAAAATAGGAAACAAGAAATGTAAAAATAACAAAACTTATGAATTCGTTAGAGGAGCTACGTAAGCATAATTCATAGTAAAGATGTGTTATTTCTTCGTTGACATTAGGGCTAAAAATGATAATATTTAGCTTCTTATAACATATCAAGAAAAAAAAAAAATGACGGTCCATATTTAATGTAAAAAACTTTTAAAAATAACTAACAAAAATCACCAGGTCAGAAAATTTGTATAAGATTAAGAAAAATTTAAAAATGTGTGTATATATATTATACATATTATATATCTATATAATAAAAATATATTTAAAATAGATGAATGTATATTGAATATTGCACTATATGTTTACAACTTAATCTATCGTGCCTGTGAATATCCACTCTCTGGAATAACAGATTTACAGAAATTCCGTAAAACTAGGGAAGAAAATACATCGAAATTACACAATCAAATTTCAACATTTGTGTGCAGTTATGGCGCAGATGGACTAGCGGACACATAGGATAAACTGAAAACTTAAACATTTTTATTTTGTAATTTTTAAATAAGTGAAATTTTTTCACAGAAGAAATAAATAATAGTTCTTTATGAGAAGATTTAATGAGAAGTCAGTGACTTGAGAAAATCCATTCATTCCCTATTAATTACAAAGCAACAACTTATTTGTTCGCATCGTCGCAGTTACAACATAAAAAGAAAAAGAAAACAAACAAACAAATATTTTGTCTTAAAAAACAGAAACATGACATTCACAAATACTAGCGTTACACAATTTTATCTCCTTTAGGCGGAACACACTTTAAAATCGCCGCCTTTCATGGTCAGTAGACCGAATGACAAAAGCAATGCACAGCAAACCCTCAGGGTTATACTTCGGGCAATAGAACTTTCAATTTTTTATTTTACTTTCTTTTATGTCTTCTCAAAACACCTTCGCTATATAAGCACCTGAAACAAAGTCACAGGAAATTCTAATCTCCGTCGCATAACAAACAGCGGATGCCTTTTATAAAAGATTTATTTTCCTGGCGAAAATATAATAAATAAAGAAATATATACATTATCATGTTTTTTGTATCGCTTCATTTAGAGCGAGATAAAAAAAAAAAAAAAAAAAAAAAGGCTGAATACAAAAGAAAAAATATTTACTCCCAAAAGTCAAAATTTCACGTCATTTATTTATCTCATGAAATGCAATTTCCTCTCTCTCTGGTTGCAAAATTTGACATTGAAAATCGGAGCACAATGCACTGCTTTAATTTCTCAAAATACAAAAACTTCAACCCCGCTTTAATTTCTCAAAATATAAAAACTTGGAACCTGCTTTAATTTCACGAAATAATAAAGCTGATATGCCTTATTTTCCAAAATTTCTTTTGCATCTTACTATTTTATTTCACTTGTCTCTTCGAGGGTGACCGATTCCAGGTATTGGAGACAGTACTAATTGTTATTAACGTATTGTTACAAACTATCACAAAGGATGAAGCCCATACAATTGAAAGTTTACCAACAGAAACAGCTCATGCCCAAAATTCATAATTTACAGAAAGAGGAAAAAACGTCTATGGACAACGTTGTTTCTACGAGTAACAAAACTCTTTTGCCTCATAATAAGAACATGGCTTGTTTTTATTTATTTTTTTCCTGTAAACTCTCATGCATGAATTATTTTTAAATAGATTAAAAACACATTTTAGAATATAAGACAGATTTCAAGAGGAATATTAAAAAGAAATAACGTCGAAATTTTAAAAATCTTACATTTATTACAAACTAATCTGATACAAATCTAAACAAGATTTAAAAAAAAATACTATAATAGTTATTAAATAGTTTTTTTTTTTTTTTTTTTTTTGGTCATGATTCGTTTACTTCTAAGAGCAGAAAAGGTTCTCTTGTGCAGAACAGGAAAAAAAAAAAAAAAAAAAAAAAAAAAAAAAAAAGTGAAAGGTGAATTTACCAATTTGAAAAGGAAATGGCTCTGCTATCTATTGCTGTATTTAACAAAGAAGCATTATTGAAGTTCATATGACGTTTATATGTGATACAAGAATTACAATACACACAATTCTCTGGGGGTTGTTTTTTAATAAAACCACATATGAGTTATACATGCATAAGAGGGTTCAACGGTTTCACAGCGTTGCGAAAACAGTTGAGAACAATATTGAGCAATTAGTTAATTTTGTTACTTTTAGACAAGTATAGTTTTTGCTGGAAGCCTTTTAATTACATAATATAAATTAACTTTTTGTATGTCGATTATAATTTGAAAAATAATTGATTTAAATTTAACAAAAAGCGTCATTTTAACGAAAAAAATTAACAATTTAAAACAAAGAATAAATACTAAATGACCAAGATGCAACAAAATTAAATATTTCTTACAAGCATTATCAGTTTTCCGGTGCAAGACATACATATACAGTTTATACATTTAGCAATGCGATATATCTATTTGTGGATTTTCATTTAATTTTTTGATACACCTAAATATAAAATTACTATTGATTTGAAAGGGTTGTTATGTTGCAAGTAACATTGTGATAACAATATTTAGCTGATAACTCATTTTCGCGATCTTTTAAAAAATGCTGCTTTTGCGGTAACCTTTTAACTATATAATACACGAAAATTAATAAGTTCCAAAGTTAATAACACTTTTTTTTAACTAGTTGAAGAGAGAGGGGATTTTAAGATCATACTGCATAGCAAGAATAATTCTTCTTTAAACATTAATTATGCATAAACGATAAAAACTAAAGCTCCGGAAACCAGATGAAAATGTTAGCGTGCTGTTACCAACTTATTATACAGTATCCCACAGCTGTAATTAGAAATTTAGGATAAAAAAAAATAGAATAAAAATAAGAGCACGGATTCATTTTTCATCGTAAAATATTATCATTTAAGATGCAGGTGCCTCGTTTATCACGTCACGAAAAGACGTAAAAATAGAAATAAAATCTGACACAGTATGATATAATGTAGTCGTGAGTTTTCATAAAATCTATCATCGACACATTTATAAAAGTTAAGCAAAACAGTTGTGTAACTAGTTTTGACAACTTCAATTATTCTTTTCAACACCTATAATTATGCCTGTCTGCTAGTATTTAACAAATTAAAATGGAACTTCAATAATATAACCAAATTTCAAATAATGAAATGATTTAAAAAGGGGTTATGGGATAATGTCATCTTTTATAAAAGAACGGAGCGAGTTTTATGAAACGAAGAGCACTTCGGTTTGAAGAAGGACGATCAGATGTGACAGGGGAAAAAAGCAAAAGTTTCCAGGAATGATTATCCAATCAAATCGCTTCCTTTACAATGTACTTATGTCGCCTTCCTTGTTTATACTTTCTCACTGATGGGCACTTTTGAATCCAAAGGGGAAAAAAAAATCAACGTCAACACAAAAAATAATGTATCTATATTTTTTTTCCTCTTCAAAAAAGCATCTAAAGCAATCAACTAAAAAGAGATGGATAGGAAGATGTAAAAGAAATACAAAAGACAAAAAAAAAAAAAAAAAAAAAAAGATTTTAATATAATGACAGTCAATTTCACAGAGAAAATATGTCATAGTTCAAACAATTGGATTTTAGTTTCTTTACGGATCAGCTGACTTAAAAAATAAGTAAATGTACCAAAATTTTATAATTAAAAGGCGCCATTTAAATCACGGTTTCACTTGTTTTATTTTAAAACGTTTTATGCACGAGCCTTCTTTTGGTAAAATCACTCTTCTTAAACTGCAATAGAAGTAATTTACAATATAATTATATTAATACATAATTAGAACACAACAGTACTGCAATAAACATATTTCATATAATTTTAAAATGCCATACATATGTATTTGTTTTGTCTTCGAATAGTTTCTTTTTCATTGTATTTCATCTGCGCTTTTTAAATATTCCATCTGCCAAACCAAATTCGGGGAGATGGCGGAATTCCCTTCTCCTAAACATCGAAATGACCCCCCCCCCCCCCCCCCCCCTCCGCCTCTTCGGGAAAATTTGGGAGTTTATGTTTATTAATGGTTTAGGAGTATCCGGAGCTGTATAAATTCCTACCTGAGAAAAATGTCTGAATTCAACTCTGCTCGAGCCCATTGCGGACCGTCAAATGGCCCCTTGCCATTTGACAAATGAAAAATACTGCTGGTGATTGAGAAACTTAAACAAATCATGTAGAGTCTTTTACCAATAATATAATTAAAAAGTCAAAACATTCTGTATTATTTCCCCTCTAATTCTTTTCGATTTTCGTGGGAATTTTAATTGTTTTATTTTCAAAAATATATATATTAATTTTTATAAGGACTATATGTTTATCAAAGTTATAAGTTAATAAATGCAATAGCACGATACAAAAACTTTCCAAATTTACAGAAACTATTTTAATAATTTGTATATGAAATATGTGAGAAATGTTTTTGTGTATGAAATTTGTATATGAATATGCATATGAAAATGAACTTTTGTTAAAAAAATAATAATTAACCCAGAATAAAACAGGGAATACAATAGTTTTATTTCGATTGTAATTCGTAATTAAGAAAGTGCGGTCTCCGAGACCGCATTGTGTTGACTAAGCCTACTGATATTTTTTGTTGAAGAAATCCCCACGTTATAGAAATATTTTCCTCGCTAAGATTTCTTTAAAAACTTAAAATTTATTATTTTCTGCCATAAGTTGAAAGCACATATGGGGCATTCTCACAATCTTTTGACTTTCGGGAATAAAAATCTGATGAAATTAAACTTGCTAAAATAACATTTTAATCTGATAGACGAATACCTTAATGATTCAAAATAAAGAAAAAATGGTCAGCAGCGAAAAAATTTTAATTTAACTGAGCTTTATGTTAAACTTGCGAGTTTAATTTTCCTTATTATTTTACCGCTAAAACTTTTTATTTTCTTCTACATTTTTACTTATAATGAATTTGCATAGTACCCACCCTACAGGACATTCAAATAAGAAATAATAACAATGTAGTATTTTTAGTACAAAATTTTGGTATAACATTGTCGGTAAGGTAAAAAAAAGGGGGGGGGGACGGTATAGGAAAAAAAGGACGAAATGGGTAAAAAAGGAACGGTAAGGAAAATTACCACCTATTTTAGGTAAATCATGTTAAGACTAAGTGGTAGCCGCAATGTTCATTGATTTTTAGAAACAGTTATTTACATTGCAATAAATAAACTAGTATGTTGTGGCCATCACAAAACTTTCTTCTATATAAATCACGTCAATTAAATCATTTAAATAGTAAAAGAAATTACATCAATTTAGAACCAATTCGTATCAAGGTATACCTGAATTTGAAGTTTGATGAAAATTCGTGCATTACTTATTGAGATAGATCTGTAGGGGAAATTCTGAAAAAATGCAGCATAGCAGCGCCACCTGTTGAGCGATTTGCACCAAAAGACAAACAGCACTAATTCATATTAAGGTATACCGGAATCTGAAGTTTGATGGAAATCGGTGCATTAGTTCTGGAGCTAGAGCTATTGTGGAAATCACAAAAAATGCAGCACAGCAGCGCCACCTTTTGAGCGATTTACACGAAAAGGTACAAAACATCAATTCATGTCAAGGACTAACTGAATCTGAAGTTTGATGAAAATCCGTGCATTAGTTCTGGAGATTGAGCTATTGTGGAAATCGTGAAAAAGGCTGCATAGCAGCGCCACCTGTTGAGCGATTTACACCAAAATATAAACAGCACTAATTCATATCCGGGTATACCTAAATCTGAAGTTTGTTGAAAACCCAAGTATTAGTTCTTGAGATAGAGCAATTGCGGAAATCTCAAAAAATGCAACATAGCAGCGCCACCTGTTGAGCGATTTACACTACAAGGGGCAAAACGTCAATTCATGTCAAGCACTAACTGAATCTGAAGTTTGATGAAAATCCGTGCATTATTTCTTGAGATTGAGCTATTACGAAAATCGTGTAAATGCTGCAAAATGCAGCATAGCAGCGCCATCTGTTGGGCGATTTGCACCAAAACTTTACCAGCACCAATTCATATCAAGGATTAACGGAATCTGAAGTTTTATAAAAATCCGTGCATTAGTTCTTGAGATAGAGCTTTTGCAGAAATCCTGCAAAATGCTACATAGCAGCGCCACCTGCAGGGCGATTTACACCAAAAACTAATCAGCACCAATCTATATCAGGGACTACCTGAATATAACTTTTTATTAAATTCCGTGCATTAGTTCTTGAGATAGAGCGCCCACAAAATTTGTGTCACATACAGACAGACAGACAGACAGACTCACAGACAGACATTTTGTAAAAACGTGTTTTTTGGAATCTCTGACCCCTAAAACGTGTAAATCCGTCAAAAACTGGAATTCGAAAATTTTCATGAAACCAATACTTTCTTCTTGTCAAGACAGAAGAAAGTAAAAATAATAATTTACCTCGAAAAGTGCAGGAATATACCTTGGGGACGGTAAGACTACCAATAAAGCCACGATCCTTGAAATTGATATTTAAATGCTGATTTAAATTTTGCAGTACATTTCCTGTCAAAGAATTTTAGACATTCTTTCTCTAGAATACCTCTGCATGAGAAAAAACTTGAAAAAAAAATCTGTGGCTGCATGTGAAGTGATTTTCCGTGTAATTTTAGAAGAGGGACGGTAAGGAATCTAAAACCCAGGGACAGAGTTTAAAAAATAATAACAACCCTAAAAATGTGTGCAGATTATTTTTTTGCTACATATTTATTTATATAAAACAATAGCTCCAGTTTCGGGAAAAAAATACATCTAATTATTTTTATTGAAACAATTTGATACAGACAGCTCCAAACTTAAACAAGTTGGAAATTGCTCGTCAAACGTGGCAAATGAGGTGCGTTCGTATTATAACTAGTTTTATAATTATTTTTTTGCACCCCATATTGTACTGAATGTATATTTTTTTGCGCTTCATAAGTGCATAGTCTGTAACATCATTAAAATGCACTTGCAATAATTTTTTTCCCATTCCCCGTAGTGTAACGGAAAACTTTTGACTGTCCCTGTAATTAAACTATACATTCGATTTTCATAAAATTTGAAATGGCTCGACAAAATTTTGAAACAATTATATATTTAAAATTTCAGACAATTCGGAAGGCTGTAACATCATTAAAATGCACTTACAGTAATTTTTGCCATTGGCCGTAATGTAAAAAAAAAAACTTTTGACTGTCCCTGTAATTAAAGTATACATCCGATTTTCATAAAATTTCAAATGGCACGACAAAATTTTGCAACAATCATATATTTAAAATTTCAGACCATTCGGTAGGGTAGTTTTTGCTCTGTTATATACGGACAGACAGACAGACGGATTGAACGACGCACAGTGGAGTATTTGGTGGATTTAGCCGGCCAAAAATATTTCTTACTGAAAAATTGGACTAAAGTTTATTATTGATTAGTTTATCTTATTACTATCACTTTTTAGTAGTTTTCTTTGAAAAATACATTATATATATATATATATATATATATATATATATATATATATATATATATATACAGTCGAACCTCTATTTAACGGAGTCGCTAAATCCCGGAAAAAAGTTCGTTATATGGAAAATTCGTTAAATAGAGATTCACCTTTTAAAATACTTTAAACTACATAAAACAGATTTTAAATTCATAAACACTAAATATTTTTACTAAAAGTAATTAATCACATTTTTTAAATAAATTATATCGATTTGTTTTATTTATTTTACCCACCAATATCCATCATTAATTCATTTTTTCTATGTGTTTAAATCTTTGAAATCTGCAAGGAAAACAAAACATTGTCCGGGAATACACTGTATTTTCTGTTTAAAGTAAATAGTTTTAAATTAAAATTAACGAATTTTAATGACATTATCGTATTTATTATTATTATAACAAATAATTTTAACCATACATTAACATATGCGTCCTTAAATTTAATTTCTGAAAAACTCTGTTAATTTTGTCTGAGTTTTTTATTTAAAAAAGTGCTTTCTCTCATAATACATCTCGCATCTTTGCAATGCACCAAAACCCCCTTCAAGCGTGTTTTCTTCTAACTATAATTCGCGTCAGATTGTTTCAAATGATTTTAGCATTTCATCATACGGAGTTTTGTTAATTCCTGCATAATGACCATTTCCATCACCATCCTATTCGTCTTCATCGCAATTCAATGCTGTATTGTTTTTATGTTTCACACTGTCGAAAATATCCAATTCGGATAGTGTTTCCGGGGTCTCAATTTCAGAATTAAGTGAAACAGAATCATTAATCAGCACATCATGGTTAATTTCTTCTATTTTTCTTACTGTATCCACATTTTTAAAAGTTACTCTAAGGGATTATCGTCTTCATCCTCCGTACTTACCGAATTCTCACTGCTGACAAAGAAGGCGCATGGTAAAACCAGTTCAAGGCCATTGAACATCATAAAATGTGTTTAAAGAAAGAATAAGTTTGAAATGTCCAGAAATATTTTGAGAAATGGGGAGAAAAAAAAATTTTGATCACAAGAAAAAGTTCGTTAAATAGAGAATGCACTTCGCTATTTGGAGGTTATTTTACGAAGAAATTCGCAAAATATTCTTGGTTCCAAGGAAAAAGTTCGCAAAATAGAGAAATTCGCAAAATAGAGGTTCGTTAAATAGAGGTTCGACTGTACATGGTATATGGAAAACATTGTAATATGTAAAAATGACTTTAATGCAACAGAATATTAGTGAATATATTGTATTCTATCCGTCAATACAAATGTAGTTTTTCATATACAGTGAAACCTCCCTGTGCGACCACCTCTATTAAGCGACCACCTGAACGATCCTTTTTTCATGAAACGAAATTTATTCCCATAGGCTGAATACTAATTTTACCTCCATTCAGAGACCATCCCAATTGAACTCCCTCCATGAGCGACCCATTTCTTTGAAGAAAATGAAACAAATTTCGTTTTTTCCTGGTCACTTTTAAAAGGTTTGATTAGAAAAATAATTCATGAGACCGCATTGTTCATCAAACTTCTAAACTAAGTTTAGAATTTTTTTTAATATCTGTAACTATTAAATCTTTAAACCCCTTTGTGCCTTTTTATGTTCCTTGTAACCAATATGAATTTTTTTTTTTCAAGAAAGAATGCTTATTCCTACTTGATTCATGCCATCTTTTCTGAAATTCAGGCTTGATATATATTTTTAAAATCATTTTTTATTTGTAGCTTTTGGTTTTCTGAATAATTATTTTTGTTAACAAGATAATCCTCGAGAAATTCTAGTTTTTTTATCGAAATCAGGCAAATTCTGGTTATCCATAAGGTTGAAGAGTTCTTGTCTTGATATAATTTTAACTCCTGATGGATCGGAAATAATTTTGTACAGAAAATAATAAGAGTAATTAATTTTAAATATATTTAGCTTTTAGAATTTTATTTAAAAATTCTCATATATAGAATCACATAAGTTTGTGTAAAAAAAATCCATCCTGACATCCTGACAGTTTTTTTAAGTTATTAACTGCATAGCTGATGAATTTAAACTGAAAAACATCAACTAGAATCATCGGAAAGCATAAAAAATTCCTTATACACTATACAAATTAAAAAAATATAAATTTGATGCTTGATCTTGCATTTTAAAAACCATATATAAACATATGATATGAAATATAAACATATTTACTTGGCTCTTTTGAAATCTAAAAATGATTGATATAAGTAAGAGTTTAAAACAAAAAACTGACTTAAATAAGTAGTCGCATAATCGAAGTTGAAAATACGGCAGATCAAACTATTTCTACAAGCAAATATTAACTGTCGAATCATAAAATAAAAGTTGAACAAAATATTGATCATAAATATAAATTTTAATTATTTTATGTCGTAGACGATACTATCTGACAATATTTGAAATTTATCTTTCCTAAAATATTTTTTTTAATTTATTTTAATGAAAATGAAACATTTATCATTTAAGGAAACACAACGTGCTTAAAATAAAGTATTCCAAATTACCGATTATTCATAGATATTCATTTCAACGTTATTAATTAAATATCTAGATCTCATTTAAAGTATAAAAAAATCATTTGGACTCATCGGTAACGAATTTTTTTTATAGAATATTGAAATTAAAAACACAAATTTCAAACATGTTCGATAGATTTTTTGCCTCTTTACAAAATCTTCTAAATAAATAAATATAAACAAAAATATATTTACCTGGACTTTCACAATCCATAATTAAATACTAGATGTATTTAGGAAGCAGAATTTATAAGATGTAAACTAAAACAGCTCAACATTTTCTAAGAAGACATATATCATTTTTAAATTTAGAACATAAAAAAGGTAACATAGAACTTCAGAAACAGGCGCAGACAAAATTTAAAAAAATTATGGGTCAGATATGTGAATTGGAACTTTTTTATGTCCGCAACGATACATTCTGACAATAATTTCAATTTATCTATCGTAGAATACTTTTCAAATCGAAAGGGAAATGCAAAAATTGTCATTTACAGGAACATACAGTTGTGTGTTTGAATGGAATTCTTCTAAGATCGCAGTTTTTCGCAGCTACAGTTTTCAAAATTATTAACTACATATCTTGAACTGTCACTTAGAGATAAAAAAAAAAATCATCCCGATCGACCCTGATGTATAACAAATGCTTTATAGAATATTGAAATTAACAACACAAATTTCAAACATATACGGCACATTTTATGTCGTTTTATCATATCTGTTAAATTAACAAATATAAATATATTCATGTGAAATGTATGTTCATGTAATATTGTTATGCAATCATGCAATGAGATGCATATAGAAAAAAAAAAAAAAAAAAAAAAAAAAAAAAAAAAAAAAAAACAAGAACATGTACTAAAATAAAAATTATTATTCATTGACATAAAAGTCAAAAGATTGCGAGAATGCCCCATAAACAACTTTATACTAATATTTAAATAAGGAAAAAGCTTTAATGGGTCTATAAATGAACGCGGTTTCAGAGACAGCATGTTCTCTATTACGTTTTATTTTTTCATCTCCTCAGTTACATGTTAAAGCATACTTTTATTATACATTATTGTTTTACCTTCGGTATTTTTACTGACATATTTATTTATTGATAATATTAGTTTTTAAAAGAAAACTTTAATTTAAGAACAAACATATATTCATAATAAAAAAGCAAATAAATAAATCCAATCCGCTGGCTGAATGGGCTGTATTGGCATAGCAGCAAGTGGGCATGAACTTCCTCAGTTCAATGCTCTGGCGAGTTTGTTAACTATCGGAGATAATCAAGGGCAAATCCTACAAGAGTAACTTTATTAAACACGTCCGGTAATAAATTTTAAAAGATACCTGTAGAGCAGGCATTTCCGCCGCCGATTCAAGAACGAAGGATTTCTTCAAAACAACGAGATTTAGTCTTGGGCGGGGGATGGAAGAGTTTTGAGATTAAAGAATGCGGAAGAAACTTTTAATATAAAAAAAGAAAGAAAAATAAAAACTCTATATTTTAAACTATCTATTCGTGTAAGTGTAAGCATTTCGCATGAAGAATATTCGTATGAATGTTTAAGGACTAACCGTACATATTATTTTTGTAACGGACTACAACTGATTTATCGAAAATGTAGATAACTACAACTACTTGTTTAAAAAAAAAAGCTAATACAAATCACCTTTTAAAAGTAGTCCGTCCTTTTTTTACTTTCAAATTTTTTCAAATGTTCAATCTATACTTGAAACTAGTGGTGCAGCCAGAAAAAAAAAAAAAAAAAAAAAAAAAACCCACAAGGTATAGGCTATACGCAGCTGGTATAAAACAGAGAGTATACGCTTCAGCTATGCATATACGGAGTTATCCAGAAGGTATAAGGCGTAAACCACCGTTTATCTTCCACTACATCCCTACTTGAAAAAAGAGGAACACGGATTAACCTTTTATGTACTGAATTATGAATTCATGGAAATTTTATCTTCTAAAGCATTTTTCGTGAATTGGTTAAACCGCATTAAAATATTTACATAATCATTTAATAAATTTTAGGAGGATTTTAGAAGGACTGAAGGATTTAGAAGTATTAATTAAATTTGAATTTATAGGGATTTTGTGCAGTATTTATAACACCACTCAAATCTTTTCTTTTAAATATTTTTCTTAGTATTTTGTAGAATTAGGAATGTAAAAATATAATGTTCTTACAATAAAAATATATAAAAATTTCCGAATGAAAAATCACCCTCCCCCCTCCCAACGCCAAGAAAGCTGAAATGACCCAAAGGCAAAAGAAGTCATTCTTTTAAAAATATTTTTGTTTTGTGTAACCCATAATGCTTTTGGAGCAAGATAAAGAAATGTATCTATAACTCATTCTAAACTGTATTACAACTAATCTATGTATTAAATTAATTTTATAACAAGTTGTTTTAATGGTACTTATAAGTACCGTCAGTAGATAAAGGGTTAAGTAATACAATGGCCTCTCGTTATAACCCATTTGTCGTGACCATGGAGGTACATAATAAAATAAATGGGATAAAACTGAGGCCCCTTAAAAAAAATACACACAAGAAAATATTTTATGTTATTCTCTAAATATTGCGCAGAACACATTTTGCACAAAAGAAGGCAAGTTACGATGTGACTAGGAGAATGGCCCTTTCTTGCCCCCTCAAGCAGCGCGAGCATCCGCTACAAACCAGGGCTCGAAATGTACCGGAGCAAGGCGGAACGATGTCCCGGTTCGCGAAATTGTGACAAATAGTGTTCCGGTTCGTGAAAGTATGGAAAATATTGTTCCGGTTCGTGGAATTATTAAAAAAATATTATTAGTTTCATACATATAGCTTAATGCTCTCTGTAACGTTGTTTTCAATGTAATTATTTATAATCTTGAATGCATTTTTTAAAAATGGTTTTTCGACGGTTAAATATAAATTTGCTATACAGTAAAGTCCCGATTATCCGAGTTAATATGGACCAAGCTCACCACCGATAAGGCAAAAACTCGTATAAACCGGATTTACACAAATCGTCACCCACTAAGGAACTGAAATATAAATTTTCACTTAATTCGTTCATTTTTATGGTACTAGTAACATTTCTTTGATGTACATTTCCGTTACTTTTAAGAAATACCGGGAATTAAATTGTTTTTTTTTTCAATCGAACTTATGCCTTTGGAATGGATCATTTTCTTCTGATGGACTGATAGCTTCCATTATTATAAAACAGCCATTATAAATGAAGTGTTAGGTGAAGATGAAAGAGCAATCGTGAAAAGTTAGAACTCTGATTTTCAAGTCAGAATGGGGGGAAAATGGCCATAATTCCCCCCCCCCCCCCATTCTGACCTGAAAATCAGAGTTCTAACTTTTTACGGCTGTTCTTTCATCTTCACCTAACACTTCATTTATAATGGCTGTTTTATAATAATGGAAGTTATCAGTCCATCAGAAGAAAATAACTCGGTTAAAGCGGAAACTCGGTTAAGCGGGACTCAGATAATCGGGACTCAGATAATCGGGACTTCACTGTACTTAAAATTAAAAAAAAAAAAAAAAAAAAAAAAAAAATTAGTTGGCAATAATTTTGAAATATCGTTCCGGTTCGTGGATTTTCCCATTTCGAGCCCTGCTACAAACTACTGATTTTTTGTATCGTATTACACGTTAACTTATATTTTTCAAAATGTAGCGCACTATGCTATAAACTACCCGAAAAAAGTACAGATTACTGTAATTTCGTTACTTGTAGCGCGCTACTTTCGACCATAAGTGAATACGTAATGCACAAAGTTATGCTGATACAGTTATATTACTTATGCATAAAAACAAAAAAATAAATAATGAATTGTAAGCAGGGTTGGCAAGGTTTTCCCCACTCCCGGTAAATACCATGGTAAAAACCGGTATTTACCGTCCTGGGAAATACTATGTTTTTCCCACATGGGAAAACTGATTATTAAAAACATAAATATAAATTCAAAACAACCTTTAAAAATGTCAAAATTGAGTTCCAAGAAAATAGCTTGAAAAAAAAAAAAGAAAAGAAAAGGAAGATCTACAAAAACAATTTATTTGAATATTCACACACTAGTACACAAATTCCCAAACATTTATCAATCATAATCGTATTCATATTCTTTGTCTTCCACATTGGATTTTAGCATCATATAACAAAATACTAATTTAGAGACTTTTTATAAACCCAGTTTATTTCTAATCTTGTTTTGAATGAAAGAAAATTTAGAAAAAAAAAAAAAAAAAAAAAAAACGCTCCAAAGATGCTGATGATGCAGGACATCCCTGAAGATGTTTTATGCAATAATTCTTATATACAGTAGAAGATCTTTATTGTTAATTATTATTATGAATTTGTTACATTAGTTCAACTTTATCCCCTTAATTTAGAACGTTAATGAAAAGAAAAATGGTATTATTACAATAAACATTTTTGAAAATGAGTAATATAATGAATGATTTGGTCCAGGTATAGTTGACCATGTTTATAAAGTATATTTAACAATATGTGGAATAATCAATGTTATTAAAAAGTACATAATCTGGAAAACTCCTGTGGACAAGGAATGCAGTATAAAGATACTCTAATGTATTTTCATATATGTTTCAGACATATTTCGCCTTATTTATAAGGTAAATTTAATGATGTGCGAAATGTGACCCATATAATGCACAACCTTGCATTTTTAAGTTTTCGTTTTACAGATCTTCTACTGTATTCCTTTCTTACAGAATAATTTTAAACCTAAAGGAAATTTGTAATAATTATGTATTTCCAACTTTCATTTTACACATCAGATTCAGAAAACCAGAATATTGCTTACATATTGTCATTTGGAAGTTTTTTCCAGTATTTACCACTTTTTCCCGGTGGGATGGGAAAAACAAGTTTTGGACGGGAAAAAGCCAACCCTGATTGTAAGTGCTTAGCCAACTTTTGAAGAAAAAGAAGCAGGATGAAAGAAAATTATAAAAAAGAAAAATATTTACCAAAGAACCAAGATCTCAACCCATCTATCTATTCAGACTAAAATATAGAGTGTTCACACTTAAAGCCGAATCCAGATTTTGGTTCACAACTTTAACACTGGTGAAGGGTGAAGGTGAAATGAGACTTGTTTTCCTTTGTGTGGAATGTTCTGAAATCACAAGAACAGAACTCAGTCCGCAGGTTGGGTAGGCTAATATCGTATTAACCGGCCCATGAATAACTCTAATTTATACCTTTTTGTCTTTGCTTTAACCATTTAGGATCTAACGTACCGTACTTTAAAGCAGGGTTGGCAAAGTGGACCCAGCCAACAAAAACCCACCCGAGTTTTTCTGGGTGGGTCCACCAACAAAAGTGGGTTTTTGCTAAAAATCATTTCTGAGTCTGCAAATCCCTCCCTATAGTATTTAGAAATACAAAATACTAGTTTACCTTTTAAGCCCAAAACTTAGGTGGTTTCTTTTATCAAAATTACATAAAAATAAATACATAACATAAAGATAATACATTACATAAGACATTACATAAAGATAAATAAAAATCAGTTGTATTTTGTATTTGTGGTAATCAGGTGGTAGTTTATTTCAGAATATTTATTTTTTTAATTAATTTATTTATTTTTTAAAAATATATTTCAAATAATTTACACAATGTAATATATTTAAAATAATTATAATTGATCTTTTTTATAGTTTACCAATCAAAATCGCATTCACTTTGATTTTTATGGTAATATTTATAAATCTTTACTAGTTTTTCACGCTGCTCTGAGCCTAGTCTGTTCTGAAATTTAGACCATATGAAACCAAATGTAGAGAAAGTCCTCTCGATGGAAGCAGAGCTAGATGTAACAGAATGCAGAAATTAGAGAAAAAAAACTACAAAAACCAGAATCTAACTTGTTGTTTTTCTTTTTTTGTACTTTTTCATTAAGAATTTCTCACCATTTTGAGCTCAAAATTGTGACATAATATTTTCTGAGAAAAGCGATATAGGAAAACAGTCTGTCTTTTATTTTAAATGCCAATATTGCAGGCAACCACTCTGAATGATACTGCATTATCCATGCTTCAGCTTCTTCCTCTTCCATTGAATTAAGCCTTTCCCCTCAGCACACTTGTTACACGGTGCCGTAGGCAGCGGGGACTCGATTCGAGATTTACGTATATATTAGAGATTCGTTTTAAAGGAGGGGCCGTGCAGTGCGTGCACAGTACGCCTGCTATACGCTGCCGTAGGCAGTAGGGACCAGGTTCGTTCGCTTCGAGATTTCATATTATTAGAGGCCCTGTTATATTACAAGCCCCGATAAAAGGAGTTTAATTATTATCGTTTCTAATTATTATAGCAACTTTAATTATTATAGTTACTACAAAAATAAAAATTAATTATTCATTATGACAACTAAAATGTATCTAAAAGTGATAAGAACTCACTTTTATCATTTAATAGTATTACGTTAATTATAACAGTAATAAGTATTAATAATAATTAATATTAATTATTAATAGTATTAATATTTTATAATATCAGTTAATAAATTTATTCTGATATTAGTACTAAGTTAACACTAATATCAGAATAGAATAAATTTATTAACTGATATTATAAATAATATTAATTAGTAATAAATATATAAAATGTAATTAAATTTTTTTTTAATTGAGTACACACACATATATTATATAAATATACAAAATATACAGAAAAATAACTAAAATCCACAAAAACCCAGAAAAGCCCACATTTGTACAAAAACCCGGGTTTTTGCCACCCCTGCTTTAAAGTACCATTAAAAACAACTTGTTATAAAATTCATTTAACACATCGATTGGCAATAATATAATTTAAGATGAGTTGTAGATACTTTGATTTATCATGCTCCAAAAGAATTATTTGTCGCACAAAACAACTATTCAGCTTTCTCGATGTTGAAAGACATGGAATGGAAGTACACTAATCATATAACTTTTTTCAGCAATTATTTCAAATATTCTTACTTCAATATCTTTTAAATTTTCAGTTTTATTTCTTCACCCAAATATGTTATCAATTAAAATTTAAAGGAATAAACGTTAAAGATATTTGTTTCAAAGTTCATTAGGTAAAATAAGGTATATAAACAAATCGAATTCATAAGATACCACATGGCTTGATTTAAATTGTATAAATCAATACTTTAGAAATTTGAAATAAATTTATTATTATCATTTGCTCTCTCTCTCTCTCTCTCTCTCTATATATATATATATATATATATATATATATATATATATATTTTAAGTGAATTATCATAATATTAAAACTTTCTGGAATTTATTTCTCTAAGATTACATTGAAATTTACCGTAATTTTCTTTTATTTTTAAAAATTTACGATACCTTTATCTCTTAAAGGCACTATCAACGGCAAAACTAGATATTTAAAAAGTAAAAATTCTTGTAATGTAAACATAACGGTCAAAACAAGTATTTGATAAGATAAATTGAAGGAAAGTAATACTATTCAAACATAAAATTAAAAGATAAACCGAAACCACGTGAACAAATACAGGATATTCATTCCAACATAATGCTCCAATTATATTAATGCATTTGCAAAAAATAAAAATATTACAGTGCAGGTTTATATTATTTATTTACAAATTGACTCGTTTGACTACAGAAAATAAACGTTCGCTAGAAACACTCCTGGCAGATGTGGCTAAGTATTTTCTTAGAATTCTCTTTTACTTAGAAGTAGAATAGGCTAAGTGATGAGTTTCAATATTATGTGCATCAGTTCAGCTGCATAACAAAAAACAAATCAAAGACCATTTTTAATAATAATAAAAAAAAGAAAGAAAGAAAAAAGTGAAAATTTTCATTCCTAAGATAGTCTGTATAGGGATAAAATCAATCTGTCTGCAATAGAGATTTAAAAAAAAAATTGATATGTTAGCTTTTGTATTTGGAGAACATTTCTATTCAATATGTTTATAATTAGACATACACAACCAGTAAATCTGCTTAATAACATCCAGTTTTCATTTATTTGAAAGAACTTTTACTTTTCTGAAAATCCTTATCCTTAGCAATATAGTCTGTAAAATTTTATATTTTCATAGTTTATTTTGGATATTGACTAATGATAAAATAATAAAATACAAATGATGGATTAAGGAATTCGTGAGTATAAAGAAATCATTAAATTTTTTGCGTAATTAGTTTTAAGAATAAAAATGTAACTGAATTAAATCATTAAGAATTTAATTTTAATAAAAGTTTATTAAAAAAATTAATATACGGAAAAATGTTTATTAAAAAAAAATTAAGTATTCAAAATACAGTTTCACCGAATGACTGCTTCGGTCAATCCCTAATCATAACCATAAGCACACTTCTTCAGGACAGTTTTAAGTTTTATAATCTACTGATCTATACAAAAACTTTTAAAGTTACAGGAGGTCAACAAACATTCTAAAATTGAATAATTTTAATAAAAATATTTAGCTTTTCTGAAAGTGTAGCGTAAATTCCTTAATTACCATAATATATGTGCAGATTGTTGCATTAAAAGCATTTAACTTAATGTAATTTTCATTTATTTTTTAATGCAAGATTAAATATTTTATTTGATCCTACTAACAAAATATATTTGGGTGACGGAAGTCGGTTCGTAGAGTTTAACATAATTATTCGTGATTTTGTTATTTTAACAGACAATCCAACTGAAAGGGCGCCCTCGGCAAGTAAATCTCAGTCAAATTCACTATCAATGTATTGAAAATTTAATATAAGGCTGCATATGACATTGAATGCTTATAATCCTATAAGTAGCATCTTAATATATATGTTTTGTGCTTATAAGGTTTCTTTTCCCAGAACATTCTTTTACCCTATCAATGAGAGCTGGTCATCAAACAGATATATATCAACAATAATATTACACAGAATGCTTGTTTGTAAGAAGTGGTAATCTCTAAAACTACCAAAACGATTTCAAAAATCATCTCGGTATAATAATGGAGGCAGTCTCTGCACACATAAGCTACTTTTATATGGGTATAGTCCCTCAAAAGGGTGCAACGACAGAAAAGATATAAAATTACGATTTCTTTAAAATAGTTAGAGTCAGAAACTTAAAATTTTACATGATGGTTACCTTTAAAACGTAAATGCTTGTTAAGCTAGTTTTTTTTTTTTTTTCGAAACTTAAAAGGAGAAAATGGAGAGAAAACGTTGTAAATAACAATCACCCTGAAAATAACTAACTGATTTCAAAACTTCTTTCAATTTTATAATGAAGATTATGCTTAAACATAGACTACTTATTTTCTTTTAATCTCGATATCTTTCCCCAAAGAGGTGCCAAAGCGAAAACAGTTCTAAAATTATAATTTCATTGAAATTGTTAGGGCTAGAGACTTGAAAATTGACATGCTTTTAAGACATAAATGCTCGCTAAGTTTGTTTTTTTATTTATTTAAAAGGGGGAAAATGAACGGAAAAGTTCTAAAATTACGATAACTTTGAAGCTACTGAACCGATTTCAAAAATTTTTTTTACGGTAGGATAAGTGGTAGGTGGAGCAAACAAGTAGGAATGCACCGAACATTCGGTTTCTATTCGGTATTCGGCCTATTCTGCTTGGCCGAATATCAAACTATTCGGTATGCCGAATATCAAACTATTCGGCGTACCGAATATCGAAATATTTGGCCAAACCGAATACTTGAAAAAAACTTTGAAAACGTAATTTTGAAAATCTTATACAACTTCTACGTTTAACAGTCAACTTATAAAGATATTCAGAATAATTAAAAACAGAATCATATTTAAATAAAAGAGAATGTTTTTACATTATTTATTTGCTGTTTGTTAAGTATTATTTAAGAAAATTAACCAATCACGAGGATTTTCATAGGAATTAATTATGTACAAATGCAAGTTCCTGAACATTGTCCAGTAAAAAATCTGTTTCTCGCTAAGATTTTAAGAACAACGTTTACAATCTCTGAAAATGATTGCCCACTCCAGACACCGATCTAGGATGAATTAAAAAACTTCCTTGCTTAATCAAAGGGAGTAGAACAGTTATTCTTGCTAAGTTGCCATATAAAATTTAAATCGATTGTATTATTTATTTACTTTTGTCTCTTCCTGACAAACAAATAATATATGATCCTGTACAATTTTTTCACAATTTCTCTTTGATTTAAAATGTTTGTTTTAGAATTTAAGAAAATTTTATTCATTTGTTTTAATTCTCAGAATAAGCCATGAAATTTAAAATTTGACTAATTAAAAATTTTTTATAACTATCCTCTTCTTAAATAACTCAAAGCAGATTTTTTTTCAGCATAAAGTTTACGTGAAAAAAGCTCTTGTTTATTAGAATAAAAGTTTCTGTTTTAAATATTATGTAAAATTGTTTTAAAATTTAACATTTTAATGCCTATAAACTTTGAAATATAAAACTATTCGACAAGCCGAATATTCGGTATACGGCCGAATAGTTACTATTCGGCAGGCCGAATATCCGGTATTCGGTTCGCCTGTTGACCGAATATTCGGTATTCGGCTAAAATCACTATTCGGTGCATCCCTATAAATAAGTAAGCTACAATTTATCCATTTTACGCAAGACATGGTTACAAATTGTTTGAAATGAAACTTTTTCCCTTTTAAGTAATAATTTTTCAGAGTAATAATTTTTAATTAGTAATAATCTGTCGCAGTATAATTTTACATGCTTAATAGGCGCACGAATGCTACTTCATATACTTTAAAAATGTTTTCAACAAATGTTCTCCATTTCTACGCACGCAAAGCCTTGAGATTTGCTACTATTACAAAAAAAAAACAAAAAAAAAAACATGAGAATAAACTAAAAACTAAAGAAACTATGCAGTAATATAATCAAACAGATGATGACATTTTAAACATACAATTTTCCAAATTCTGCTTTTTGAAATCATAATACATTTTATCTGGAAGAAAAGATGTACGTTCAGATTGTACGCAGTAAATATTACTTTTAGCACAGAAAATATTTATCTTAAACCTCTCATAAAGTCACCTTCATTATTTCTTACGATTTTCAAGTTTCCGAGCACAAAAATTATAGTGTTTACATACAAACATGCGGCTAATCCCCAATCTTCAAGTCCCATTTTCTTGTGTTACTGAACCAAATCTAGTTCAGAAAATTCATACTTTAAAGCGATATACGTGAGATAATACACTAATGTAAACATACTTTTTGAAAAGGTTTCTCATTCAAATATATTATTGCTACGAATAGTCAGATTTTCTGAAAACTATAAACATTCCACTTAAGCCTAAATCAACAGTTTTAGATGAGCTAGGCAATTTAAATACTTCCCGGGAAATTCTTAGCAAAAGCTATTCAACAGAATCCAAGAACTTGCATTTTTTCCACATCTGTATAGTAAGAACTTTTAATATTATTTATACAGGTAATTAAAAAAATATATATACCGGGTGTTTCAAAAATTCGATGCGAAAGTAAAACGCGATTAAAAAAAAAAAAAAGATCTATGGGTCGGAGAGACATGCGGTTTGCAGATAAATATTCAGCGTGGTACGGAATTTTGTTTGACACCAACAAAAAAATTAGTTCAAAATCTCGACAACAGAGGGCTGCAGATAATTTCATGGATTAATCCCATACTGCTCACACAACGCGAGATTTGGATAAAAACATTAAAGAATACTTTTTTTGCATCCAAATCTTGCGTCGTGTGAGCAATATGGAATTATTCCATGGAATTATTTGCAGTAGCGCCCTCTATTGTCGAGATTTTGAACTAACTTTTTTGTTGTTGTCAAACAAAATCCCGTACCACGCTGAATATTTATCTGACGACATCAAAATTCATCATACACAAATATATTTATGTCTGCGTTTGAGCTTGTTGATACTCTTATAGATAAGAATAAAAAAGAAGGCATTTTTTGTCTGGAAAGCGAAAATTTCAACTTATAGTATAACTCAGGGTTGGCGAACCTATGGCACGCGTGCCACTTTCGGCACGTAAAAGAATTATTTTGGCACGGCGCGGCGTTGATTATGTCTCTAAATGAAGATACAGTGATTTTACACAAAATACACGAAATTTGATGATCTGATTCGATTCTAAATTCGATTAATTGCAAATTGAAGAATTTTAATCTTATTCAATATGGTTTCAAAAATTTATCAAAGAAAGAAAATATTTGAAAACTATCAAAAAGGAAAGATTATTACAGATGGTAAATTATGGCAACTGGGAAATTAATTTCAGAACTATTTAAAGAAACTGCCTTTTTTCTTCCATTTTAATATTTTTTTCTACTATTTATATCTGTGTGTCATCATTTTCACAAATTTTTAAAATAAAAAATCAAATAGAGAGTGGTTGCAATATAAATTAATTTAGTTTGAATTCTGTTGAAATTAACTGAACAAGAACATATTAATTATATTTCATCCAAGATACAACAATTAATCCCATTATGTTTTAATTAATTTCTAAAATGTAATTGTTTCTATAATTATTACAGTGCAGTACTTACTGTATGTTACTCATTTTAGAAAATATCTTAATAAGTAATTTTCAAGTAGTTTTGATTCATTATATTTCAATTCACTAAATTTGTTTTAGAATTGGCACGTCAAGGTCAAGTAAAATAATTTTTGAAAAAAAATTGGCACGCGACTATATAAAGGTTCGCCAACACTGGTATAACTTTTTAATGTGATAATCAATAGGTCATTTGATATTCAAACCCAAAATACATAAAAAGGCAAAATATAACTTAAAAATTAGCATACTACAATTCTTCATTTAAATAAACGAATTTTAATATTCATGCTCGCTGAGTATAAAATCTGGAACTGTTCAATTAATGTATTAATTAAACAGTCCATTAATTTGATAGGATCCAATATTAAAGGACTGGAACTGCTACATATTAGGTGTAGAACTCTACAATAGTCTGTTTCTATTACACACCGCATATAACTCACTTGAACGAACACTTTTTTTTAAAGACACGCTCTTGTTTTGGTGTCTTTGCTTTATAACAAAGAGGACCTCTTGTCTTGATTTCTTTTCAGTTTTTTAAAACGTATAAAATTATCATCGCAAATTTTATTATGATTGATTAAGTTTATTGTGAACTGTGTGAAATATTTTAAGTAAAAATATTCAATTTGTATTTTGGTCTAAATTTCCGTCTCATGATGTGGTCTACGTTAAATAAAGAAACTGCACCCTTTCACCTTACAAGAGTAGAGTATTTTAAATTTCAATTAATTTCTAATAATGAAGATATACATTATAAGATATGTTTATAGAATAGGAGAAGTTTTAAGTTTTTAATTGTAATTTTTTTCACTGTGTAAAATGTTAACGTTTAATGCTTGTTTCAGAAAAAATACACATTTTAATGTTATCAGATTTAAATTTTTTTCTATGAGTGTTTCACATTTTTTTTTTTAGTGACAAGGACTCGCGAAGGTTGACAGCCTTGCAATGGCTACAGTACATAACAATAACATATTTATTTTTTTTTTTTTATAAATCTTACCAGTTGTTGATATTTCACATGACAATTTTTTACATTTGTAAAACTAAATCATTGATTAAGGACTGTTTCTTAGAAATCCGCACAACCTTTGCAGTTATGTGAAATAGCAAAGGGAAACGAATCAGGCGAAACCTGCGTGTGAAGTCTTAAGTTATATCGTATATAGGGGCATGCCCGTTAGCCGAGAGTTCATTAAGTAATCCGTGTGTTTTCCGAGAGTGGAGTCGAAAGATGAGTCTCTGTGTACGGGTGTGTACGTTTTACGAAGACAATATTCATCATGGGAACAAGTTCATAGTGAACTAATTTTTTTTTCCGACAATATCCCCAAACGAACTATATATAAGACGTTCTACAAAGTTACTAAAAGGGACTCCACGCCAAAAGACAACCGGGACCGGGTACGAAGGCCCCAAAAACTCACCAAGCCAAAGTTACAGCAGTTGAAACGAATATTTGGCAAAAGCGATCGAGTATTAATCCATCCCACCGCTTCCAAATTCAGCGTTTCACCCGGGCACCTACATAAGACAATCACGAAGAAGCTTAACATCAAATATCACAAGAAAAGGGTCATACCAAAACAAACAGAAAAGCAAATGGTTGCCGCGAAAACGAAGTGTGGTCACTTGTTCGGAAAATTCTCTAATCGAGCATTCATCTGGGAGTCATATTTCACGCTCACACACTCCAGTTTTAACGATAATGGTGGCTGCTACACATCTGACGTCTGCACGACACAACCTATCATCAAATTCGCTACTAAGCGAAATTCGAAGACAAGACCTTCGTTTGGATGGCAATGGGCCCGAAAGTCTGAGTTAGCTGTCAACGGGCAACGATATTTGAAAAAGTGAAATCGCCGTCATATCATCCCACATCCGTATAGTAATTACAACGGCGGTGATTACGTCTTCTGGACAGATTTGGCCAGCAGTCATTACTGCAAAATCGTTCTCAGACATTTCCGCCAGCAAAACATTACTTTCGTAGAGAACGACAACCCGGCTAACGTTCCCGAAATTCGACCAATTGAGATGTTCTAAGCGTATCTTTAGTCCAAAGTGCATGCTAAAGGTTGGGAAGCAGATAACATCCAGAAATTGATCAGGCGAATCAAGTACTGTCTCAAAATTATGAACCTAAATTTTGTACAACGTCTAGCAAGTACCACCAAAAGTAAAATCGATAATGTCCGACGAAACGGTTTAACTGAAATCCGATAACAGTTTTAAAGAGCAATGTGGTTATTAAACTTACCTTACAGTGCCCATTTGTGTTCATTGTCTCGTTTTTTCATAGTTTTCCTGTCAGGAAAAGTTTGTGCGGATTTCTAGGAAACGGTCCTTATCATTGGCAAAGTTGTAACAGATTCTGGGTTTAAAAAAAAAAAAAAATCCGATATTTTGGTATATATTCGATACTGCTGATTATAACAGTTTCAGCGTTAATATAAATTAGATACTGAAACATATTGCACTTAACACTAAAAGTCAATAAAATAATATTCTGTCTTTTTCTTCATTATTAAGAAATTCATTTATTAAGAAACTATTACCAAACATTAATCATTTAATTTTACCAATTAAAAATAGTTTAAGGTGATTTTGAAAAATGTTAAAGTGAAAATAACTTAAAAATTGAAAGATATATAACTAAAGGACAGTGAATCTTTTTGATTATTATTCTGGAACCTTTGAACTATGAATACTTAATTTTTAAGAAATAATTTATTTTTAGGACGAACATTTATGTCTGAATTGTATTTAAGAATACCCAAACTGAATGTACTTAAGAACAATTCTGAAAAAAGTAGAGATGTTTAATTTTAATTATTTTTCTATTACCTATTTTTGCGTTAATAAAATCTGTCACTAAGATAGTTTTCTAACTTATACATTTTTTTCCCTTTCAGAAGATTTTCACAATTCAAAACAGGATATTTTCTCGGCTCAAGACGTGACTTCCAATTAAAGATAACTTCACTGCAACAACAGTGGTTTCAACCAGGATAGGGAAAAAAGTGTGCGGCATGAACACGAATCTCTGACAATATTTTTGCTTTTCACCAGTCATAAAGCGGGCGAGACACAGACTTTCATGACATATTTTAAGTAAGCGACTACTCGAATATCACGTTTTTTAAAAATAATTTAAAATGCAAGCACGTAATACATTTTTTCTTTCTTTCTGAATAACATTAGACAGTTTATCATAAAGCAAACGCCAGTCAGTAGTGTGACCTGAGAATGTTCTTTAACCCATTCAGAAAAGAAAAAAGAAAGAATGAAACGGGGGAAAAAAAAGAAAAGAAAGAAAGGTAATTTGATTTGACGATATCTAAAATTACTTTTTATACACGAGTCTAATTAAAATATTAAAATACGTACAAATTTCTTCTTATTTATTTGATTCCCAATTAACTGCGCTACCATCCCTCTATTCTAAAAAAAAAAAAAAAAAAGTAACTACCGCTGTCACCGCTGCCCGAAGTGAATTTTTTGTGGCCGGAGTTCTTTCTTCGCTAATATTAAGAAAACGACTGTATACAAAATATGAAAATTGGTAGTATTATAGATAAACACGCTGAAGCTGACAGTTTTTAAATCGAAGAATTATTTTAAGAGATAACTTAATGTTAAACTTTTTCAAAATCGTTCCAGTAAGAAAGTGTTATAGGAGCAAAAACTGTATACATAGAAATTTAATAATTTTTCTGAGAATATACATTACAAACTTGGGGTGTGCAGACTGCATTTATTTTTTAATGACTAATTTTTTGAGGATTTTTATAATTTTTTTATTCTAATTCTCATCATTTCAAGAGTTTTTTTTTTTTCATATTTTAGAAAAGGTTATTATTTCAAACTGTTGCCAGTTGTAAAAACAGCGTAAAGAATAATATTTCTTTTCAATTAAAAATTTATTTACACGTGACAATTAAAACAGACTTTTTTTTAAGTAAAATTAAATGATTACGCGTTAAAAGCATGGAAATATTGAAAATTACGTCATAAAAATCGCATTTACACGTGAATATTAAAAGAGAAAGGCAACTTTAAAATAATAAAGTCATCAATATGCGTTAAAAGCAGTAAATGGGGAAAATTATATTTAAAATGGTCAAATAATAATATTGTCAAACAGTTTAAATTAAAAAAAATATTTACACGAGACATTTATTTCATATTTCGAGATGATTTTTTTCAACTATTGTTGCCAATTCTAATACAACACAAATAATATTTTCTATCTAACAACAAAAGTATCTTCTCGTGAATATTAAAAAGAGAAAGAAATATTTGGTGAAAATTACGTCAGTTTAAAACGATACATTTAAAATGTCTTATTTAAATATATATAAGGCTATATTTTACTATCTCAAAATAATCCTCATTGTTTTTTAAATGTTTATATACTCATATTTATAATATTTGTTTTAAAATGGTTAATTTAATCAATGCTCTTTTATTTATTTATTTTTATTTATTTGTTTTCTTTATATTTACTCATTACTTATTAAGTTTATTCATATTTTTTTATTCTACTTTTAATAAATGTTAATTTAAATCATTTCTTGATTTCTTGAATTGATTTCATTTTTTATGGGTATAGGTGGCAGCACCGAACATTTTTGTTAAAAATCTAGTTACAATATAGTTTTCATTTTTCCCACCAGATGGCAGCAATGTTTTGGTTTTCAGTAACTAATTGCGGGCCACATGATTTAATAGTCTTAAATCTGATTGCATCTTCACATGTTACAATACTATGGGTCAACTTTCTTAAGTCTTGGATTCTTGTCTATAATTGCGGTATTGTGCTCTAATCATTTTTCAATATCTTGTGTGAGGGTTATTTTTTTTTTTTTAGCTCTCGTTTCTTTTTATCATTTATTCTGTTTTATGATGCGCTATAGGAGCTAAATTTTGTCATTTTAGGCTTAATGCCGAAAAAATTGGATGAAATAACGCATCTTGATTATGAATTAAACCTGGAAGCTCCTCTGACGATTCTGTGGGTTATTCATGGTTTGTTATTTTACATACTGGTCTCCTATGTTCATATCTTGTTCATCTTTAGAATTTTACCATTTGTTCATATATTTGAAATTTCATCTTTATTATATATACACATAGACTCTGTTTACTTAGTTCATTTTTAAATGTTTACTGATCTTATTTAATCAAACGCGAAAAAAGTTATTAAATGTCTTTGCAGCTGATTCGGGTTGGAAATTCCTCAATCAACGGGAAATGAATGGAAACCCGTTTACAGAGAGATCGCTACTGGTTTTTTTTTTAATTATAATACAATCTTGCATAATATTTTTAAAGCCGATCAAATTAACGTGTTTTTAGTCTGCGGTATCTGAACGGGGGTTGGCGAACGTAGCTCGTAAGAGACAGAGTCCCCTAGTCAATTCAAATTTTAAATCTACAACAACGATCATCTTATAAAATAAAGTATTTTTGTAATTAAAATTCTATATCAAAAATAACAATATTCTTTTAAATAAAATATTTTGGTAAATGAAATCATTAAAAATAAGTATTTAATTCTGCTTTCAATAAATACATATTTACCTTTCCTAAATATAAACAACTATTATTTTTCAATACTACGGGGCCTGCCCCCTACGAACTACGCTCGCCAACCCCCGTTCCGACTTCCCAGATTCTAAAGGTAGGATAATTTCATCGGCTTTAAAAAGATTTAATTATAATTTAAAAAAACAGTGGCGATCTCCCTGTAAACGGGTTTTCATTCATATTCCTTTGATTGGAGATTTTTAAGGTGAAATCAGCGTTTGTTAAGGGATACAATGGCTGTTTTCGTCTTTGATTTAAAATAAAAATAGTTAAAAATTAGAAAATAAGCTAATGTAAAATGAATTAAGTAAACAGAGTCTTTGTCTCTCGGTTTTTTATCTCTATAAGAAAATTCTTTTAAATAACACATTTGAAATGTATCGTTTTATATCTGACGTAATTTTCACCAACGTTTTCTTTCTCTTAACATAAATATGAAAAAACTTTTGTTGTTAGAAAGAAAATATTTGCGCTGTCTTAGGATTCACGATAATAGTTGAAATAATTACCTCAAAATATGAAATAAATGTCTCGTGCAAATATATTTTTTAATTTAAGCTGTTATGCCAACTGTCAATTATTTGGCCTTTTTGAATATGACGTAAATTTCTTAAGTTTGCGACTTTTAACGCATGATAATGAATTTATTATTTAAAAATTTTCTTTCTCTTTTAAAATCCATGTGTAACTATAGTTTTTATGTCGTAATTTTCAATATTTTCCTGATTTTTAACGCGCAATAACTTAATTCTCATTTGAAAGTTTTTTTCTGATTATAATAGCCACGTGTAAGTAAATTTTTAATTTGAAGGAAATATTTTGAGTTTTTTTAAAAATTGGCAAAAGTTTAAAATAATACCCTTTTCTAAAATATAAAAAAAAATATCTCTCGAAATGCTGCAAATTTGAATTTAAAATGGAGATAAATCCTCAAAAAATGAGTCAAATTAAAAAAATAAATGCAGCCTGCACACCGGGAACTTCTAAAGTTTTAAATGGTGTAAAAATGTTTACATTCCTACGTATAGTTTTTGCTCAAATAAATTTTCTTATTGAAACGATTTTTACCAACTTTAACATTAAATATCTCTTAAAATAATTATTCGATTTACAAACTGTCTGCATCAGCGTGTTTCTCAAACATTTCTCTTTATAAGCGCCAATTTTCACATTTTTGTGTGAAACAGTTTTCTTAATATAAATGAAGAAAGACCCCCAGTCACAAGAAATATGGATGCCGATCTAGGAGTGTACCGGGAAGATCTACGCAGATTTTTATTGGTCCATTTCCAAACCATTACTTTTTTTTATATATATTGAAGGATATATCAGTTAGGCCTGAATTTACGTTATTACAGCGATCGAATTTTGAAAAAAAAAAAAAAAAAAAAAAAAACCTTAATAAGAGCAATTTAAGAGTAATTTTTAATAACTTACTCTTAATTAATACTAAACTTATTCTTATTAAATATTTAATTCCTTTTTCCCACAATACTCCTTTCTTACAAGTTTCATTACACTATATGACCATCTTTTAGAAGCAATCGTAATCCCGAAGACGAGATATTTTTCATATTGTGTGTATTTTTTCATCTAAACTCAAATCGTATATACACCTAAGAGGTAAAAAAACAAGGATAGTTTAAAAATTTGAATACACTGTTACAAAATGCCTGCAATTACTTTTCGCGCAAAGTTTAACAGAGTTCCTACACAATTCTGGATTTAAAAATTACCTCACTTTTCCAGGTTTTCCCTGACTTTATTCAAAAATTCCCCTGACCCTTCTCAGTAAAAATTCGGCTTATACATTGTTGTTAAATCCTCCACAATGAACTTTAATTTAGATGAATACTAGAAAAAAGTATGTGCTGTATGAATTTCCGATTTTTTAATTATTTTTCATATCGTTATATAGTTTGCATAAATTTTATATAAAAATTTTAGATTGGATGAATAATTAATTCAAAATTTCTTCATTTACGACGATAATAGAAATTCTGATGGAAGTTCACCTGATGGAAGTTCAGTGATGGATCAAAAATTCCCTGACTTTTCCCTGACCTTTTCAAATATTTAAAAAAATTCCCTGACATTTTGCCTAAATTTTCAAATTCCCTGACCCGTAGGAACCCTGTTTAATTGCAGTAAAATTAGACTTATAGGAGTTTTTTAATAATAAAATGATGATAACGGTACAGGGGTTGACATAATCACTACAGCAGCCAAATTTGGCGTCAAACATTTGTCTGAAAATTTCGATGAACGATATTTCTGCGATGTATAGAAGCTACTATTTCGCGAATTCCCTATACATAACATGGGATAATGTAACTGAACTTTCGGGACAAAGATACTCGTCTATAGATGATTGAACTAGGAGCGCAGAAACACAGTTTTAAGCCAAGGTTCTGTTGATACCTATTGTCGATGCTTAGAGATCAAGCTTTGAATTTTTGCAATATTTCTGCTTATTGTATCACGCTATTTTTGTGATAAATATAAAATGAATTATGAATAACGGGACATGCTTATGAAATATTTGCCGAATAAAGAGTATGCGTCAAGCAAGTATCTGAGTGTTTGTTTAAGAATCTCCTTTCAAAGCAACGAAAGATGAAAATTTTTTATATTAATATCTACACCGATTAATAGTTTGAATAAGACATGCCATCTAATTTCTAGTACAATGAAATAAAATTAATTCTCAGTGTTATATATTATAACAACATAGTGATCAGTGAGTGCATCAGACCTGCGAAAAAATTTAATCTTGAATTAAGAACAAGATATGACCAACGCGACAAGAAATAATATCGAACATTTTTTATTATAAAATACTAGTTAACACTTTCGAGTCCGGGAGCTGGGAGTTAAATGAGAGACAGGGACATTTTTTTACTTAAAAATTTTACACAAGCTAATCTCCAAATATGCAACCGATCTTACTTAATCAATCAAATAAACAACCGCCTGCTGTCATGATAGCACTGGATGCGGCCTCGGGAACTGCAGCCCACGCCAGTCAAAGGTAAATGAATGGCAACCAGATTACGAAAAAATGCTGCGAGCAGGATCTTCAATCGAGTTGCCATTCATTTACCTTTGACTGGGGGGAGGGATGTTGCGGCATTCGAAGCCGCATCCACCGCTATCGCGACAGCGAATAAGATCAATTACGTATTCAAAAACAGCTTGTATATAATGGTTATGTAAGAAATAAGACCAGAATACCCCCCCCCCCCGCCCCCCGGTTATTCTGTCCAGTTAAGCCCAAGCACCTTGCTTAGGCCAGAGGTTACATAATAAATAAATCGATAAAAAACACTAAAACAATTGTATACTTGAGATTGTATTAAGACTTTTAAAATTTCGCAAATATGATATGTTTTTGAGACATTTCCCACCTTTTAATAATGCCCTAGAAACCCGGTTTTTTGAAATTAGAGATTTTTAAATTTGCACACACTTTACGACAAAGTATCTACGAATATTAAATTTTTCTGCAAACGCATTTTACCGAAGTCTACCTTTTTCCACTACTTACATTTAGATACTTATTTACATTTCTCTTATGAGAAATAAACAGAATTTTCATTTGATTAATAGATAATAACAGAACATTCATTGTTAGAAAAAACAATTTTAAATTAATTCGGCACACCATGTTTTCCAAAACAACCCTATTCCTATTGAGATAATTAAATCTGATCGTGTGGAGTTGAATAGAAAATACAAATAACTAGGGGAGATTATTCTCAAACTACTGCAAATGTATCGTGACATGGTGAATAGAATTACCATGGATTATGAACAATTTATTCGGGCACGGAAACAATTAATTCCGGAAGTGTTACTTAGTGATCCAGATTCATTTTTACAAGACATTTTTGGATAAAAAAGGTAGGGCATCATATTTAAGTACAAATACATAAAAGAGTTTTTTGAACAGATTTCTAAATCTTGATCACTTAAAGAAATTATTTTTAAAAATATGGAGTCATTTTATTCGCAATATTGGATTTTGCCAAGCCACTTATTAATTAGCTTACATATTAATTATGTTAATTATTAATTAATCTTTATACACAATTCATTACTATCATATACTGATACAAGATTATATTACTATAAAAATTTCATTAAAAATAATAGAAAGCTGTCTTGAAAGCCAAAAGAAAAGAAAAATAATTTAGAAATAATCTATAAACAATTTAGTGATGAATATGCGTAAAAGCTGAGATTAATCAACATTAAATTATAAACTACGAAATTATGATTCTTTACAATTCTCTATTTTACTTTTTTGATTTAGTAGCTTGTTCCTGACAGTCGCCGGGAAAATGTCATAATATTTACAATAAAAGTACCCTGATCATGGAAATAAACGACTGTTGTACCATTTTTGTGTTATAGAGAAGACTCTATTACTGATTCGTTTCTATGTGCTACTCATCTCAAAAGAAAAAAAAGACAAATGTTTACATCAGCCGAATAGATGTATAAAGTTTCAATTGAACCAGGATTATTTAACCCTAGATCTACCGGGAATTTTATTCAAGTTTTAATAAAACGTTCTACACCAGAATTTTTATTTAAAACTATTTAACTTATTTATTTACCTTATTTTTGTCTGGTTTATATACTTAGTTTATTTTAAAGAAATTTCTGGTTTGAATGAATATTTTGTATGTACCTGTCGGGTCCAATGGACCCGTCTGGTAGACGGAGGGTTAAAATTGGTATTTTTCGCTTTCATTTCTGGCCAATGATATACGATGCAGAAAAGCAACGGCTCCCATCACAACAAAACCGAAATAAGCAGCATCGGATGTGGTCAGTACTTTAAAGAATCAGTGCTTTACTTGGGCGCACCAACAACAGCATAGTATTCCAAGGAAGAATGCGCTGCTGTTGGCACCGTGTTGATGACAAGGGCCGACACGAAAAATCAGTGGTATGGAGAGTCCTATTGCTGGAAGGTCAGTAAGTAGGAAAGGGCTCTACCGATCCAGGAGAAGATACTATTGGAATATTAAGCATGAAGGCAATTACAAAATTAACATATGCATATATATGTACAGTGCTAGCAAAAATCTTGACACTCAAGCCACACTCTCAATGTTCAGACGTTTTATTTTATTTTTTTCTGCTTTAAATAGAAGAGGCGGGCTAGAGTTTCTAACACGCGACGGTCACGTGGAGTAGTGGCTCTTGCAGCTTGAGATGACGCAGTGTCCCCCCCCCCCCCACACTTTTTTTTTTTTTAGTTCTGGTAGTGGTTTGAAAATAATGTTTTATTTAAAATTCTTCTCGCGACAGAAAGAAACTCTTCTGATGCACATAATGGGACACAAAAGTCATACAATTGTTGAAAAAACTCATACCTTGACTTTATTAGAACCAAAATGTTCCTGTAAGTCGTATATTCTTAGATTTACAAGCATCAAGGCAAACTATTTATGCCCTAAAAAAGGTGAGGGTCAATTTACCACGTGGCTGTACACCAAAACGAAAAATTGGTTCAGGAAGACCAAGAAAGGTTTCAGACAGGTATGGTAGTTTATTAAAGCGTGAGATACTGTTAACAAACTATAACAGTTGCAGAAATAAATAAAAAAGAAAAGTGCCCAGCTAAACTGATGGCATTGAGCTCACAGACTATTCACACTAATTGTATATTATACTCTTATTTTAAAGAATAATGCCACTGAAAAAAATAAGTGAAGGGGAATTAGTTCCCGTTTCCCCCTTTATACTTAACCAGTGAACCTCCAAATCTAATCAGGGAAGCTCCTTATCATAATAAACCGATATACCAAATTTGGAGCAAATCGAATAATCTTGCAAAAAAAAAAAAAAAAAATAATAATAATTATCTAAATTAAGGGGGTGGACTAACCCCCCTTTATCCTTAACCAATTAATCGCCAAAACGAATCAGGGAAGCTCCTTAACATAATAAACCGGTATACCAACTTCGGAGCAAATCGAATCATTCTGCATGAAAAACACATTTATCTGAATTAAGGGGGGTGGACTAACCCCGTTTCCCCCCTTTATCCTTAACCAATGAATCCCCAAAACTAATCAGGGAAGTTCCTTAACATAATAAACCGGTATACCAAATTCGGAGCAAATCGAATCATTCTGCTTGAAAAACACATTTATCTGAATTAAGGGGGGGGGTGGACTAACCCCGTTTTTCCTCCTTTATCCTTAACCAATGAACCCCCAAAACTAATCAGGGAAGTTCCTTAACATAATAAACCGGTATACCAAATTCGGAGCAAATCGAATCATTCTGCATGAAAAACACATTTATCTGAATTAAAGGGGGTGGACTAACCCCGTTTTTTACCCTTTATCCTTAACCAATGAACTCCCAAAACTAATCAGGGAAGTTCCTTAACATAATAAACCGGTATACCAAATTCGGAGCAAATCGAATCATTCTGCATGAAAAACCCATTTATCTGAATTAATGGGGGGTGGACTAACCCCGTTTTTCCCCCCTTTATCCTTAACCAATGAACCCCCAAAACTAATCAGGGAAGTTCCTTAACATAATAAACCGCTATACCAAATTCGGAGCAAATCGAATCATTCTGCATGAAAAACACATTTATCGTAATTAAATGGGGGGGGGGGGCTAACCTCGTTTTTCCCCCTTTATCCTTAACCAATGAACTCCAAAAACTAATCAGGGAAGCGCCTTATCACAGTGAACCTAGGAAAAAATTTTGAAGCAAATCGGATGTTTCTATCAAGAGTTATCGCGTTACGTACATACGTACGTACGTACGTACATACATACATACATACATACATACATACATACATATAGAACGGGCGGGCACATTAGCTCTCAGGCTTTGATAGCCTGTGAGCTAAAAAGAAACATTCAGATTTACTAATGAGTGTATCAGTAAGGACCAACTGTCACAGACTTCAGAAAAATTTGGAACAACCAGCCCGAAGGACAGCGAAAAACTCTCTGCTTATTAATGTCATGAAAAAATAAAAAATAAATTTTTGTAAGAAATATTCAAATTGGACAGCAGAAGACAAGAAAAGATTAATAATGCTTTCTGATAAAAGTACTTTCAGGCTAATCAGAGGAGGTCAGATGATGGTGAGACGACCTAAAGGTTCCTCACGATATGACACAACGTTTACTGTGAAAACTGTAAAGTAACCAGATAGTTTCGTAGTATGGGGTGCTTTTAGTGGTGAAAAAGGTAGAGGTGGACTATATTTCCTTCCCAAAAATATGACTATGAATGGTAGTAAATATTTAGAAATTCTATAAGACCACTTGCCGCAATGTTGGTCCCTTCATGGATGTCAAATTTACATTCATGATGGAGCACCTACGCATAAGACAAAACTTGTGCAAAAGTGGTTACAGGATAATAATATAGCAATATACTTAAATGGCCAAGCAGCCCACCTGACCTTAAGCCAATAGAAAATGCTTTGAAACACAAGAAAAATAAAGTTCAAGAGACACACACCCATCCAACATCAAGGAGCTGCAGAAGGTATTATAAATGTTATTGGTTCATATGGACAATGACTATTTCCAAAATTTGGTAACTCTCATGTCTAATAGACTCGAAAGTGTCATAAAAACCAAGGAAAGTATGACAAAATATTACTTTTCGCAACGAATTTTTACAAGATGGGTGTTTTTTACTTTCTTTTACATTTTTCAATGAGTGTGAAGATTTTTTTTTTGCTAGCACTGTATAAATTCCCGCCACTCTGCGGTGTAAATAAAATGTGCCATCAAAGCAGTTTTTTTTTCTTTCTTTTATTCCCGCATTTGCCTAGGGATGCACAACCTGTGGCCCGCGATGGGTTAGCAAGTGGCCCGCGAATCAATTTATAATTTGCAAAAATTGCAATTTTTGACACTAGTTTGCAGGAAAAAATCATGAATTTCGTCAATTTGTCGTGGGAAACAATAGCACATTTCTTCAGTTAGTTAAAAATTGCGAATTTCATTAATCGCCCGGCCGATACCATTTGTATCAATATAGGAAATTCCCGATTTGCTAATTTCGTCAGCAGCTAGTCGAAAAATACTACGAATTTCATCGATCGGGCGCGGAAAAATCGCGTGTTTCATCGATCGGGCGCGGAAAAATCGCGTGTTTCATCGATCGCGCGCGAAAAAATTGCTAATTTTGTGGATCGAGCACGGGAAAATCGCGAGAAACAGTCGTGAATTTTGCCAATTTGCCGCGGGAAAATTTCAAATTTCGTCATTCAATTAAGAATTGCAAATTTCGTAGACTGAGCGTGGAAAAATAGTTTCGTCAATTTGGCGCGGTAAAATCGCGAGTTTCGTCGATTGTCTGTGGTAAAATCGTGAGTTTCATCGATCAGGCGCGGAAAAATCGCGCGTTTCATCGATCAGGCGCGGAAAAATCGCGCGTTTCGTCGATCAGGCGCGGAAAAATCGCGCGTTTCATCGATCAGGCGCGGAAAAATCGCGCGTTTTGTCGATCAGGCGCGGAAAAATCGCGCGTTTTGTCGATCAGGCGCGGAAAAATCAAGTGTTTCGTCGACCACGTCGGAAATGTCGCGAGTTTCGTCAGTTTATCGCGAGAAATAGCTGCGAATCTCGCGAATTTGCCGCGGGAAATTTTCAAATTTCGTCAGTTAGTTAAAATACACGAGCTTCGCCGCTCGGGAGTTGAAAAATCGCGAGTTTTGTCAATCGAGCGCGAAAAAATCGCAAATTTCGTTAATCGCAGTTGCGGAAAAATCGCGAGTTTCGTCAGTTTGTCGCGAGAAAAGGTCGTGAACTTCGGCAATTTGAAGAGAGAAAAAATTTAAATGTTCGCCAGTCAGTTAAGTCGCAAATTTCGTCGATCGGGCGCGTAAAAATCCCGGAAAAATAGTGAATTTTCTCACTTTATCGCAAGAAAAAGTCGCTAATTTTGCCAAGGATTTCAGTCAGTTAATAATCGCGAATTTCGTTGACTGGGCGCTGAAAAATCGCGAATTTTGTCAGTCGGGCGCGAAAAAAATCGCAAATTTCGTTGATCGGACAGAGGAAAAATCGTGAATTTTGTCGATTAAGTGCGAAAAAGTTGCAAATTTCGTTGATCAGCTACGGTAAAATCGCGAGTTTCGGCAGTTAATCGCGAGAAAAAGTTAACCACGATAAAAAATTTAAACACGGTAAAAAATTTAAAATTTCGACAGTCACTTAACAATAGCGAATTTCGTTGACTGGGCGCGGAAAAATCGCGAATGCCGTTGATAAGGTGTGGAAAAATCGCGAATTTTGTCGATCAGGCGCGAGAAAATCAAAAATTTTGTTGATCGGCTGCAGAAAAATTGAGAGTTACGTCAATTTAACTTCGTTCATAAAGTTTACAGTTTTTTCGGCACTAGCCACTTTCATGCATATGTTTGTTTTTAATACTTTTAATAAAGCAAAATTTAATCCCCGACGAATAAAGTCAATGAATATTTTCACTCCTGAAAATAAGCTTTGCTATATCTCTGTTATATATACAAACACAAACTGTTGATATATCTTTGCCAACTGAATTTGGTATGGTATGTTGACTGGGTAGAGGAACCTAATAGGGTAAAACTGCCACTCCTCGGAAACCATGTTTTTCAAAGGCCACTGATCCCCCCACCTCTTTGAAATATAATTATCTCTGTGTTACTGGTGTGGCCCTCGACAACCCAGGCATTTTTGTAAGTGGCCCTTCTCTTAAAAAGGTTGTGCACCCCTACATGCAGCAACGAAATCTCATACTCCTTTTTAAGCTAAGAAAGAGACATGTTTGCGATGAAATTTTTCTCTAAAAGTGAAATCCATAAAATAGGAGTTACTGTGAAGTGTTTTAATTTCTATACTTTTCCTAAATACATCAAGCACGAAACTTCCTTTACTGGATTATGCACGTTTTACTTTGCCCATCCAGGCTTCTTTCCGTACAAATAAAAAATGGCATGGCGAATTATTTATGGATGAGCGTAAAAACTGAAATTAATCCACATTTAAATGTGAACTATATAATTCCTCACAACCACCTTGTCTTTCTTTTATTGCTTCCCCGCATTCGCCTATATAGCAACGAAATGTCATTTTTATATCTTTCAGTCTCCAAGAAAAAGAAACTTTTACGGAGAAATCTTTCTCGTAGAGTGAAGTCTATGAAATGAGAGTCGGTATTACTAGAAAAGAGGAATATGAATCCTTAAAACTGAATGTTCACAATAAAGCTATAGAATAAAGAATGATTCATACAAATTTTAATCACACATTTTCGTGAGGAAGAAAATTTATTCAATAAGGTTAGAATCAGATAACATATGAACACTGGGGGATAAAAAGGAAGTATCTCTTGGCAAACAAAATTTTCAAATTTTCCACGAACAGAATGCGTTTAAAAAGTTTTGGAATTTGTAAAATCTTAAATTTGTCAGAAAAGTCGAAGTTTAAAGGAATTCTTAGTTCATACCCATCAACATAATATTGCTTCTGAATCTCTGCATAAGATAAATGTTTATAGAGATACTTGATTCTTCCGAAGAATTTATCTTTTGGAATGTCATTCAAGTATCTGGTTGAATTTCTCGGACTCGTCTGGACACTTAAAACAAGTAAGAAAAAATCATGCGTCAAGTATAGATTATGAAACACTTTCCAACACATTCAGAATAATGTAACAAAACTGCCCCGTTTAAAAAATTAAAATATTACGTCTAATTCAACCATATGGAAACGCATAATACATTTCAAAACCCAATTTCAACTGTTCCCATCCACAATTGGAAATAATGCGAATTTTTTCAGCAGCCCTGTATATATATATATTTGGATCTATTAACTACATATATGCCAAAATTTAGTTCACTTAAGCGATACATATACTTCAGTTGAAAATTTACCTTCAGCAATTTCCTCTAATAACGAGAACGGTACATGTATACTTTTGCGCAGCCCTGTATTTGAGGTATAGAATTTATATATAACGAGTAAGATGCAAACAATTAATTAAATTTAAAAGCGCATACCAAATTTTAAACCGTACACTCCAGCAATTATTACTTAAAGACAGTACTGTACTGTAACCGGTTTCTTTTGTGTGTCCCTGTAAATGAATAAAAAATGCTATGAATGCCCTATTCTTATTTATCAATTTCATGAAAATCCGAGTATATTTACGGGAGTTAGAGCGTGGATAAACGGCCAGACAAGCCGAATGCATAAACACTTTTCAACTTCGTTGGAAAGTGTTAAAAAATGATTTTTGTGGTAAAACTTCAGTTTAGGGAACATTAAGTAGTTGGCAAGTACAAAATCTTGAAAATAACAAGCATAATGGAAGACAGTTATATTTTTCTTTGTCAGAAGCTGCTTAACGATAATGGAACTGTACGAAGACCCAGCTTTCCATACCATGACAACAAACAAAAGAGTAATTGTATATTGTATATGTTTGTTTTCATTTGTACAAGCAGGCGATTTTTTAGTCAAGTCAAGTTGAGATGACATGTTAATAAATGCCATCAATTTTCATTTGGCAGGCTTGCTGCTTAGTGCTGGTCAGAAATGTTTTTAAAATATCAGTCCATAAATTTTGTAGGCGGGAGGTCTCATTAGGAGTAAAAAAAAAATTCTAAAAGTGAAATATATATATATATATATACATAAGATATAATAATATGTAACGCAAAGATAATCATAACGTTATTTTATTTTTCATACTTTTTCCGATATTAAAGAAATAAAGCAGTTGATCATTAGTAAGTGTCTGTAAAATTGTCGAACATAAATGACTACTACGCCTTCAATCTTTTATCTATTACCATGCATTATTTTCTAATTATTACATATTAATATTTTATAGAAAAACTAATAATTGTACACTGCGTATTATTTAGTAATTGACAGCACACCAGGAATCAATGTACGTACATCATAAATATTACAACCTTAATTTCTCAATCTTTTTAATTTTTTTATTTATATACTTTTTTATGCGAACGGAATTAACAAGTATCATTGCTGTTTCTGGGGATTTTCCAGTACTTGTACTCGATTTTCCTTTCTATTACTCATCACCAAACTATTCAACAAACAATAAAAGGGTAGCTAACTCGAATAGTGCACAGAATGCTTGTTTGTAACGAGCAGACAAACTAAAGCGATAAAATATTCTCTTAGCTGTCACGAAAGTAACGGCCACACACACACACAAAATAAATAAATAAAAATAAAACAAAATAAAATAAAAAATCATTGAGCCTCGGCTGGTTCAGTTAAATTTGGAACGAAGCCCAGCTGTGTGTCACTGCACCCACAACAGTCAAAGAGAGCTCTTAAGAGCTAGTTCACAACTAAATGCATGTATATCAACACCAAGGTTAATATACGAGATTTTTTTACAAGAAGGAGGTGAAAAGTTAAGAACATGCTTAGATGAAAGATGAAAAATAAAACAGAAATAACAGAGCAAGTGCTATTTTGTCAGTGATATTAAGAATTGTCGACTACTCGAAAATAGAGAAGTCGAGGATTCATAAAACATACAATCAAAATTTTTCTATGGGTATTTTTTTTAAGTGGGAAAAGTGAAAAAAAAAAACTTAATAAAAAAGAGGGTTATTTTTATTTATTACTAACCCCTTCCGGATGAACGTGACATACGTACCGTATAAAGTGCATACGTTCTTTGTCTGGAATACTACTATTTTCAAATAGTAATATTCACTTTACTTAATCACAAAATTTCCGCTGTGTTAAATAAGACAAAGATTACTATTCGGGAACAGCGATGCTGAAAATAAAATGTCACATAGGGTATGCACGTCCCGAAGGGAATTATTATTATTATTATTAAAGATGGAATAAAACAAAAAACAGGAAATTTCTTTCGCGAGATTTTATCTTTATAAAACCAGTCGAAATCATAACAGTAGCAACTTAGGTTCAAGTCAGTCTGGACAGCATTAGCACTCCATCATATGGTACCGCAAGAAAAGAAATCATGAGATAATGTTTCAGAACTCAGGCAGTGACGTCACTTTATGAAGTGGCTGCTGCAGCAGTTATAGAGACACAGGAAACCAGCTCAATTTTACAGTTTGAAGAAGACAGAAAAGAAGTGAAGGATATAATTAAGCAATGATTTGAAATCTAATGTCAATGATAGCCATGCCATCATCAAATGCGTTTTGCAGTTGGGTTTTTTTTTCCCTATATGTTTCTTGATTCACCTTTCCCATCTTCTTTTTAAAATATTAGAAATGGAAAGATTAACAAAACAAGTTGCTAAGTACGAAAAAAAAAAAAAAAAAAAAGCTGTACTACAGAAAAGATACTGAAGGGCAAAGACAACTCCCAAACAAGCGCGGATTTAAGGGGGAGGTCATGAGTCGAGTCATGACCACTCACTAAAAGAACTGCGTAGAACAACACTTTTAAAAAACATATATAAATATGTATTAAAGGCATTTTAATATTTTTTTTTCTTTTATTCTTGCTAAAAAATTCTAATCTTTCTGATTTACGGAGTTATTTTTATATAGAAATGCACGGAAACTGCAAGCATTATTGCTTAAGCATCAAAGAATCGTACATCGTTTTAATTTTCCTATAAATATGGTACATTTTGAATTGTATTAGATTGCTCAAAGACGATATTTACCTGATTGACATTGCCGAAAGGTAACTCACGGCATTTAAGGGTTAAAAGTATCACCTGCATTTCCACTCTGATAGGGCTTGAACAGACCTAATCATACTTCGTGGACAATTGCACTTAACTTCGAACATTTAAGTCGACGGGCATGATCGGGAAACGAACCCTGAACTTTATCACATTCATATGCAGTCAGCGACAAACTCACCACGCCACGAGTGTCCCCATATTCCTATATAAACTTCCCCTTCACCACTATATCTAACTATTGTAGATTATTTATAAATGACTATTCAGCTTTCCATTTCGGAAGTCTCTACTAATTAATTAGTCGTGCTTAAAAGCTGCAAAAAATGCGAAGCTCATAGAGGAATATCTTACAAAAATTTCCCGTCCTCGTTTGGGTACTCATGACTAAAATCTTAAATGACTATTGTAAAATTTCTACTATTGGGCTTGTTTATATAAAATATTTCATTTTGATCTCTTTTTGCTATTAAAATTACATTTTTCATGTTTGGAAAATTAACTTTCAAACAGCCATTGATGCAATACAAAAAGGTTCGAATAGAAGTTCGAAATGACAAATATGGAAGCTGAACTAGCAAGTAACAGCTATCCACGCAAGTAACAGCTATCCACGAGTCTAGGTTGCAAATCGCGTGACGAGCTGAGATCGCAATCATAAAAAATTGCTCTCGGTCTCGAGACATACTGATCTGGAAAATGTGAAAACACAATTGAGTTTCCGTTGCAGATCAAGTACGAGTACACGAAATCTCAATTTGCGGTTAAGATAGTGCCAATGACGTCAGGCCAGCTGGCACATCTTAAGAAAATGGATGTCGAATTGAACTGAGAGTGCCGCAACAGATGGCGGGATTGATGATCAATTATTATCTATCAAATTGAAAATATCACAAGTACCAAGGAAGGATATGAAAAAAGATTAAAAGACAGAAAGCCGGGTTTAGAGAAGTACATTATTGAAGAGAAGGGAACTGACCCGAAAATGATCTAACAGAGTGTTTTTCAATCTTTTTGAAATAACGACCCATTTTGAAAAATATGTCTGCCACACCTCCTAAATTTCAGAAGTGAAATTACACTTAATTCGTGTAGGTTTTCGTTATTTGACAAAAAGCAATAGTAATAAAATAAATCCAAACAATAAAATAAAATTTATTTCATAAATGCTACCATAAAAAAACTGTACTAATATATAAAATTAGAGTGTAAGTCCAAGATTGTTTAAAAAAAAAAAAAAACACCTATTTCTAATTTTATTCGACTATTTAAACGATATATAATAAAAGAACAAAATTACTTTTTTCGTCTCTCTGTGCAAAATAAACTCAGAGACGGTTGCATAACAAACACTAAACTTATCAGGGGCAGTTGAGAACAATTTTGATTACAATCTACAGTTTGTGAACATTCCGATATCTAAAATAGTTAAAAACGGGAAAGAGCCGGGGAATTAAATTAATCAACGAACCGATCTGTCAATACTCAAAAACTCATGAACTAATTGATCTATTTTAAGGAATCTTACGGCTATTGGAAGATTTAATTACGATTTATAAAGGATAATTATGGCTACTATCTGCAGCTTGCCATACCCCGATACCTAAAATAGTTTTTAAGAAAACAGGCAAAACAAGAGAGAATCAATCGATCGATCGATCAATCAATCAATCTTTCAATGCTCACAAGTTCGGAGAACCAATTGAGATTTATAAATGATAATAAATATATTTTAGCTTATAACTTATAAATTTTAATTTAAAAGCTGTGTTGGTAAGTACTTTCCCCAAAAACATGAAAGAGCTTTTCAAATACAAATGCAACACAGTGGGTCGCTATGCATCTGGTAATAAATAAGTTCGAACTTAATATTTGCTTTAACCATCGTTATCTTTTTTTAATGCAATAACTAATAGTAAGCAAACGAGCTTTCAAATCTTGTTTAACAAAAATTGCTCTCAGCATCTCCAGTTACTTTAAATTTCACTGACAGATGAATATTCCATTTACAAATAGTAAAGAGATGAGAAAGTTCACAAATTTTCTCGGAAGAAATAAATGCTACGTCACACACACTATCAATAGACCATATTTTACATTCGGCGGACTATTAGGCACTTGAAAAGAAAAAAGTAAACATCCTCTACTAACTCTGCAACTAATTGTAGTAGAAGAAAGTTACTGGTACCAATCGACTGGAAATAAAGTCTATCTTTGAAAGATGTATATAAAATTTGCATAGCGGGCCATCTACAAATCAAAAACAGACCAAATTTTCTTTTATTTCAATGGCAACACCCAATTTTGACAATATATTTTAAATCTTCGGTTTAAACTGTTCCTAGAAACGAAATTTCTAGTTATTTGGATGATAATTTTTTGAATTATAAACATTCAAAATTTAGAGCTTGTATGTTAAATTACATTTTCATCTTTTTTACTTTCTTCTATCTTCAATAAAAGAAAGTATTGTAAACGAATTTTTTTTCGACTTCCGGTTTTCGACGGATTTACATGTTTTAGGGGTCAGAGATCCCAAAAAACATGTTTATAGAAAATGTCTGTCTGTCCGTGTGTCCCTCTCTCTGTCGCCATTGTACCATCAAAAAGTGTATGAAGTTATGCATAGAATTGAACTAAATTTTTATTTTAAGTTTTTGGCTATGGCAAGCAGATCCTCCCTGAATTTTGAAAAAATTTGCCGGTAGGGGGCGCTGTAATAGCTATTTTTGTGCGATTTTGAATATTGTACCATCCAAAAGTATATGAAGTTATGCATAGAATTGAACCAAATTTTCATTTTAACTTTAGGATATGGCAGGTAGGTCCTCCCTGAATTTGGAAAAAATTCGCCGGTAGGGGGCGCTGTAATAGCGATTTTTGTGCGATTTTGAATATTGTAGCATTCAAAAGTATATGAAGTTATGCATAGAATTATTGAACCAAATTTTTAATTTAAGTTTTTGGATATGGCAGGTAGGTCCTCCCAGAATTTTGGAAAACATTCGCCGGTAGGGGGCGCTGTAACAGCGATTTTTGTGCGATTTTGAATATTGTACCATCCAAAAGTGTATGAAGTTATGCATAGAATTGAACCAAATTTTTATTTTAAGTTCTTGGCTATGGCAAGCAGGTCCTTTCTTAATTTGGAAAAAATCGCCGGTAGGGGGCGCTTTAATAGCGATTTTTGTGTCATTTTAAATATTGTACCATCGAAAAGTGTATGAAGTTATGCATAGAATCGAGCCAAATTTTTTGTGCTTCTTTTTGGTCATGGCATGAAAGGCCTCCCTGAATTTGGAGAAATTCCGCTGGAAGGGGGCGCTATAATTACGATGTGTGTACCATTTTCTTTATTGTACAACCGAAAAGTGTATAAAATTATGCATACAATTGAACCAAATTTTTTGTGCATGTTTTTGGCTTTGGCCAACAGGTCCTCCTTGAATTTGGAAATATCGCGCGGTAAAGAGGCTCTGTGATAGCTGTTTTTGTTACTTTGCTTGATTTTCCGTAGTTCTATTGTCCATCGGCGGCTCGTGCAAAGGCGGGAACTCACTTCCTGCTAAGCCGGCTATTCGCAAACATCTGATAACAACAGAATAAGGAAAAACTATTAATTTCAACAAATATCATGATATAGATTAACTCGTTTTCAGTTCATTTAATTGACTGAAGCAGGAATTTAAGATGAAAATCAAAGTTGGTATAGTATTGAGCTAATAATATTGAAGTATTAACATGTGTAACTAGTTTTTGAAATATTAAGATGTGTAAGATAGAAGAAAGTTTTGGGATTGGCACATCCAACTAGTTTATTAATATCTCCTGAAATTATTATTTCTGATGCGATAATTTTGTGTGCTGTTATAATACTAAAAAACCCAAACATAAATACATTGAAATTGTAATTTAAAAAAGTTTATAATATGAATTATGAAATATGTTCGAAAAAAATGCGAATTTCAAACTACAATTTTTTTGATAGATTTACATTTATTATGCCCTGCTTTATGCAAATTCTCAATTTCGAATATTTCTGTCAAGTAGTTTTCGAATTATCATTAAAAAAACGGTAAATGAAGGTTTAAGGGGCTATGATGCGCGGAAAAGCATAATTTGAAAAAAAAAATATTTTACTCATTTAATTGAAGTATTTGGGCTGGCAATAGTCGAAACATATTAAGCGAGTGAAATGGACAGACATATTGGCAAGAAATAATAGGGGAGAGGGGGGCACATGTGAACAATTTTTACATATTTGACTATTTCTCAAAATTGTTATAAGCTATTGAACGAAAAATTGATTTAAATGAATATTTACAATTTGTTTGTTCTTTTGATGAAATTTTTGGATGCATTTATCAAGAATTTCTAACTTATATCATCATTCTAAAAATTGTCTAAATTTGTTCACATGTGCCCCGGTGGAGTGATAGTTGTGAACATACCTGGGGCACATGTGAACACATGCATAAATAAGACAAAAATATTTTTTTGTGAATAAAAACTGTGATAAAAACTAATTAGATGCCATTTTTCTAGTTGTGTGAACAATCAATAAATGTTTCAACATAGATACAAGAAATTATTGGTAAAATTATACACTAATATACAGACCTACTCCTATTGAGTCACTTTTAATTGTTATCTAACTTCCAGTAAATGAAAAATGTGAAGCAATCCTAAAATCATTGAATTTATAGCTCAATGTTTGACAAGGGTAATTAAATTTTAAACTAAAAAAAAAAAAAAAAATAATTCACTGACAAACTTAGTTCACATCTTCCTCCATATGTTCTGTTCACAAATGTCCCATCTACCAACTTCCGACTAACTTATAAAAAAAAGATATTTTTAATTGAAATAGGGAAAGAAAACTTTTTGTAGACTTACCTAATTAATGCCACATTAGAATGCAATGCTGATATTCTACTTTAAAAAATGTTTTGAATGAATTTTTACTTCAATGACTTAGAAGGCTTTTTTACTTCACACCTTCTAAAACAAGCAAATTACAACTACCACAAATCAAAATGGCTTAGTGTTCTGAAAATTCAGCTAAAAGATGGTACCAGTACTACCATCTATTGGTAAATTTTTTAATTTTTTTATTTGAAATTAACTAAGTGAAATATTTACTGTTCACATGTGCCCCCCTCTCCCCTACATGAATAGAAGTGATATAGTCATTCTATAGCATTTCAACAATCGACTACCGAACTTCAATTTGGATACAACCCCTAATACATGCTCATTTTAAAATATTTAATTTCTCGGAAACTAATTGTACGAATTTCATGTAAATTTGTATTTAGGCAAATTGAAGGGTGTAGAATTTATTTATAGTGTCAAACTTGGGTATTGCTATTGAAAAAAACAATACAAGCAATAATAAAATTGTGTTCGTTTTTATATGTAGATGGCTCCCTAAGCAAATTTTATATACACCATTTAAAAGTAGACATTATTTCCAATCGTTTGGTACCTGTAACTTTCTTCTACGATAACTTTTTGCAGAGCTAGTAGGAGGTGTTTACTTTTTTTCCCCCACGAATGTACAGTGTACATTAATGTTTATTTACGGAAATGGCGGAATGGAAAATTTCGACTGTGCTATGCATTTAACTGAACTAAATTTTATAATAAGTAGTATACATACAAATCTGTCGATCATATAGAAGACAGCACAGAACAAATCGGATATTTTTCGGACTACTGGTGGTAATTACAGAAATTGGGGAAACAGCACCGAAAACTGGCGATATGAAACAATTAAAATAATAAATCTTTGTAAAAAATCATATTTTTTTTACATATTTTCGTAATATTCATTAATATTATTCAAATATTTTTAACTCGAAACGCGTCCTATGTTTTGTTTTTATATTATGGTGATTTTTTACAAAGATTTATTATTTTAATTACAGAAATTGGGTTTGCAAATGTGTTATGCATTTTTCCAATTGTTCATTTAGACAATCTTTTACCTTAACAAACTGTGAAGTTTTGTTACCATATTCTGAATGCATTAGAAAGTGTTTCATGACATATCATACGCTGGGCGCCTGATATTTCCTTCTTATTTTAGGTTTGAAAGAATTTAAGTCATTTCACGGAGATGACTATATACAAAGAGAATAACCTAATTTTCTGCCGGATATCTCTATTTCATTAAGTATAGAGAACGTGATGTACGGATTTTTCTTAGAAAAGTAAAATGTAAAAATGTTTAGCAAGTTTGTAAAAACTTTTTTCGTTATAATTGACAATTACAACGAATAATTAAATAATTGTGAGTTACCCTCCTTTCAATAGGTTTTTAAGAACAAATTTTTATACTAGTTTATAATCAAATCCTCTTTTTTTCCATAACCGGTTTCTCATTACATTTCAATTCACTATACGAAACTTTTTTTTTTACAAGTTTAATGGTTTTTATGTAAAACTTTTTAGAGTTTGCAAAATATAAAAAATAAATAAAAATAAATTCTACATATATTTAAATGATTGAATAGTGGTATATATCTAAAATTTTACTCCACTAGTAATATTGTTTAGCTTACATAAATAAATAAAAAGATATAATACTTTTTAACCATTTGGAAAAATGGTTATTGTTCTCTTCAGGATGGGAAATCAAAAGCATATCTGAAGGTTTTTATTGGTTTAATCCGCATTTTATTCGTTTTTTGATTGGTCTATACAGTAATATCTATTTTCCTTTACTTTCAACAGAGATCTGTTGCCACTATGACAAAAAAGTAATAAAAACTACAAAAAAAATTAATAACTCAGAAACAAATTGAGATATAGCCTTCAAACAAATTGCATTTAAAAGTACATTTTTGCTCTATACGACGGTATGAAAAGTAATATTGTGGGATATTTAGAAGTTTAAGAAATAAATTTCATTTAAAATGGGTTGTCAGATTTCTTGGAAATCTGACGATGGAAAAGCCTTTTCCCGAACAGCCAATGAAATGCTTGGATAATACATAAGTTTCAGGTGGATAATATGTAGGAGTCGCAGGCGATTTCTGTCGCTTGCAATTTTTACGTGTAATAACACTATTAATGTTTAATTCATGGCCTACGTAATGTAGGATCAACTCCGTACGATTTTTTATGTCTTAAATTTTAGTCTTTGAAAAAATCATTTTCCAAATGGTCGTTGTAATTTGTTAAATTGCATTTTTTTCTTCTTTTTTTTTTTAGATTTTTGAGTAAAATGTGCGTATCAGGATAAATGAAAACTCTCAGTAAAAGTGGATACGACTTAGGTAACGTAACCTATAGAGATAACTTATAGAGTAGATGAGATACAGCTGTCACGCCTGACTGAAACAATGCAGTGAAACGCCGACACATACGGCGATGTTGTAGTGGTTCAGTTGTTGCACGCAATCGAATATGTATGGGGGGAAAGTCAGGATACAACATCACGATAGTTTAATGTAATGTCAGAAAAATGTAAGGTCAGACAAGCCTTTTGATAGACCAAAAAATGACCGTATAATATGTGGTGATTTTTTTTTTTATTAACATGGTACGTTCTTGTTTATGTAATGAACCGATTAAACGATAAGCAGACCTGATTTTAAAAGCAGATAAGATTGAAATGTTAAAATAAACCCTGTAAAAAGTGACAAGGTTCTTTCCCCTCCTCCTTTTAATTAAAATTGAGAGCTGCAAAATGCACTAACTAAAAACGGCCATTACAAGATCTGCATCCGAGTTTAAAATAGAACATTTTTTTAAACAGCTTATAGTGCTGTTATAAGTAAGGTAAACGCACAAGTAGTGGGTCACTTAAGGACATTTATCTAATTGTTATTAAAGTGTTAGTGAATTCCAATATATATATATATATATATTAGCCTAGTCCTAATCTTCCTGTGTCAGAATAAAGATTCAAAGTTTCAAAATATATTCTTCGGAAAAAATAAAAAATGTTACCTTCTTCTATGCTCCAGTAGTGTAGTGGGCCTAGAAATTTCTGATGCATGAATCTTTAAGTTTTCGGCTTATTCAACATCAACAAATTATTTACAATGTAATAGAGTATATCAACAATAGTTTAATTCAAAATAAACCCTAATATTAAAGAACAATCAAAAGAACAGAAAGAATAATCAAAAATAAAGACTTATTTATCTCTTAATAAAATCTCTCAGAATTTGTCAAAAATTCTGTTTTTGAAGACATCCTATAAAATAAACAAATGTACCAGCAAGAACAAAAAAAAAAAAAAAAAAAAAAAAAAATTTCAAACAGTTTATGGAAAGTTAACATTCAGATTTCTTTCAGTCGTTTTTCAGAAATGCATTTTGGGCTTGTTTTTAAACTTTGAAAATTAGAAGCCCGCTACTGGTACAAAGTCTTTTCTTTTTTCAATCTTAAATACCAATATGAATTCTAATTATCTATTTTTAAATTTCATTTTTTACCACCTCTTTGTTTTATTTTATTCTAAAAGCCGTATTCGCGTGTTTTTTTGGGGAAAGCCAGTTCGCTCCATTTTTTGTCCACGTTTAAAATATAGTTCTACGCTTATAAGAGCTGTCATTCGCTAATCAGTATATCTCCATTGCCCTGAAAAAAACTGAGTCAGGAGGTATTTCAAGCAAACACATGAGTCAGGAGCTCAGATTTTGTGTGTCAGCAATTGATTTCAATACTCATGACTGCCGTTAGAAGTGAAGATGCTTTCCGTTATGCATAAATCTGCTTTTTATTAATGGGGAAACACCATACACTTCGAGCCATTGCCAAGAGAATAACAACGACTGCAAATGCTGTAATCTAATAATGTCAACTGCAATTATTATCTACTATTAGTAGAAGTGGCATTGATTAGAATTCCTGAATATGGAATGTTGTGAGCGTTTTTCGAGAAGCCTTATAATGGAGCTAGAGAGAGATGTTTATAGTTGTTGCTTCAGTTTTTGTCATTGTTACAAAATATCGTAACAAATATATGTGTACAAAAACCTCGTAATAAATAAAACTTACTAGAAAATCTTAATATATTAATAATCATTAACATATTTGAAAGGTTGATTATACTTAAGAATAAATGAAATAAAAAAAGATCATTATTTACCAAAGAGTGATTTAATAATTTCCATTAATCATATATTCTTTCTTACAAACCCATGAGACGTTTAATCGCAATTTACAGGTATTGTAAGTAGTGTTCATTCTAATGAAAAAGAACAGCGTGTCCTTACCACTAAAAAAGCGCTACTAAAGTAAAAAGAAGCACTGGTCCCGAAGAAAAGAGCATTATTTCAAAAGAAAATGTATTATGCGGAAGACTTTTAAAGAGATCACTGACCACTATTTAAAAAAAGAACATGGATGCAGTTTGCCGATTTTAAGCAAGGCACTGACTGCATCCTTAAATAATACTCTAGCAGGAACACTATAAGAATTATGTTTAATATGTTTAATTAAATTACTAACTACTATATATCCAATGTGGGAGTGGATAAGCACACAAAATTTGAAATACGTTGCACTCATTGAGTGGTATTTTCTACATTACTTTAAAAGTCTTATTTTTATTTATTTACTTTTTAAAAATTTTATTTTACTAATTTGTATTACAATTTTTAATGCGCTAACTTAAATGAAAATAATAATAATAATAATAATTTCCAAATATATTTTTATCTAAAAAATTACGAAAATTTAAAGTAGATACAATTTATGTATTCCACATATGCTAGAGCTTCAACGAAACATCTTTACCTAAACAAATGACTACCTAAACCAATTATTATTTTTTTTAAACCTAATTCTTATTCACAAACAGAACAACAATGAACAACAACAGAACAGAACAACTACAACATGAAACAGACGATGCACTGTGGATTAACAACTCTAGTAAATACTTTAAGAAGATCAGCAGAATAATAACTCATCTAATCAAGAAGATAAATTTAATCGGCGGAAATCGCCTATTAAGAAGGTACAATATCTACGCACTTCTCAGGCAATTAACACAATTAACAAGGATATCAGATTCCTGCCACAAGGCATATATTATGAATGAATAAAAAATAATACGAGGTAAAATTTTGTAATTTATAATTAATGCATAATTAATCTACCCTATATATGTAAAGTCCTAATGAAACGAATTTATGAAATGACTGATTATGTTTCACGGCTATTTCATTTCTTCTAAAATATGAAAGGTTTCGCGGTGAAATTAGCACAAATTATCCGTATTTATCCACAGGTGTCAAAACTGGTGTTGGAATTTTAAAATTTGATTTAGTTTTCGCGATATTATTTTTTTTCTAATTTTAATGGCATTTCATTAATGATGGCCACAAAATTACTTCATTTTTGTGGGAAAAAAAGGGAGAACAGGGAAAAACTATAAGGATTATTAGGTATCTTCTTTTTCGTTATTTTCAAATTGAAATTGAAATTATCTTTTATTTCAAACGATAGTGAAACAATATTGTGATTAAATTATGTTTTTCAGGAAAATTTGAAAAAAATAAAAATTAGATTTGTTTTTGTCGTCATTTTCAAATTGAAATTGAATTGGGCCGTCACCGGCCGATACCTGGTATCAAACCCGTTCAGCTGGGGCGACCCGGCAGGTAGAGGCCTGGTCATCGGTTAGAAAGAAAAAAAAATTGAAATTGAAATTATTAAAAACGGAAAGAAAATTTTAAAAATAAGAATTAAATGATCACGTGTTAAAAGCACAAAATAGGGAAAATTCCGTCAAAATATTTACGCGTAAATGTTAAAAAAGTACGAAAATTGTATAATAAAATTTTATACGGGAAACGCATTTAAAGGTGATAATTACGTCATATGCAAAATGCTCCACATAGTAAAGAGAAAGAAATGCCCGAATATTAAATATCGTCATAGTATAGTTAAAGTGCCTAAAATAATTAAATTATTACGCGTGAAAAACTTTTAATGGTGAACATTAGATCATATTTAAAAAGCTCAATTCTCAAACATTTTAAAATTAAATACTATATTTATTTACCTGTGAATCTTAAAAGAGAAAAATCTTTATAAAAAAAATAAATTATTTAATAGCGAAAATTACATCATATATTAAAATGATACATTTAAAAAAAATTTCATCCCGGAGAATTTTAATGTGACGTCATACGGTATAAAAATAGTGCGTCTAGCAAATCTGTTTATATATTACATCACTTGATGCAGCATAAATACAAGTAAATGTATGCGCAAAATACTTTTGATTTATTTTGTACAAATTACTATTCGATAAATACATATTAGAAAACTCGGATTTTTTTATTAACTAATATAAACAATACACATTGTAAAAATAACATGAAAATATGCATGATGGTGTATTAAAATAGAAAAAATAATTCATGAATAAGCTATACCTGTTTCTGAAAGTAACTCGATCAGAACATAAAATATAAGCGGAAATTTTCAAAGCACACAATGCTCTTCAATACCGTGGTTCAGAAAGATATTCCCAAGCAGACGGAGTAGTGAGAAATTGCCAGGCTAGGACATCGGCCAGTGTAGCTTAACGATAAAGCAACAGCACGTTATGCTGCCGACCCAGGTTCGATTCCTGGCCCCGGCTAATTTTTCATTCCAGTTGGGTTTATTGTATTTAAAGTCTGTCTTAATATATGTGTACCTTTAATAATTAAAAATGGAATTCGGACGTTAATTTATGTGCTTTAATATGATTTCAGTAGTTCATCGGTAGGTTTATCATTGTGTTTTCCAGCACCCAGAGGTATGAAAGCATAGGTGACTGGGAGCAGGAAAACCCAATGGTAAACTTATCAGTAAACCACTGAAATTGGGTTTATAGGTGTTTTCCATCAAGATGTGACTTGACAGACCTGTTGCATTTTAATATGAGAATCGAGTTTTAATTAATCCGTCAACCCGATGAGATGATGGTTTGTAAAGCTGCCTCCCGGTCTATAAAGGAAGAATATTGACCATAGCGTCATTATAAAAGTAAGAAAGATAGCGACATTTTTTACCAAAACATTTTATACAAACTGATTTCCAAATGTGTGATTTATCTGACTTATCAATTCCGAAAACAGCCGTCATTTGTTACGACAGAGATGGATGAGGCCATGGTAATCAACAAATGTTCCATTCCAATGGAAAAGCATGACAAAACGATTACAGAAGCCTTTAATAGTGATAATATCACTCAATCTTCCGTAACCTGGTAATATTTTTTAAACAGGACAAATTACTATGTTTTTAGAAGCTGTGAAGCCTGAACGGGGGTTGGTGGGCGTAACTCGCAGGGGGCAGAGCCCCCTAGTATATATATAAAATTGGAATGCGTCTATGACTTTCAGAAAAACACGTATTTCTATATTCAGAAAAACACGATTACATTTTGATTTAAAACCTGGTTTGGAAAGCATTTTCCCCAAGAAATCAAAAGATCTTATAAAATAGAAAGGGAACACAACGGGTTACGCAGTAGCACATAGCAAAAAAAAAAGAAAAGAAAAGAAATGTATATGAAAATGTATAAAAGAGTATTTAAGACGGCTCTAAAAAAAAATCCCCCCCCCCCCCCCCAACCGCAACAATGCAAAACTTTTTGACACATTCACGGACTCATTTTTACTTTCTTCTATCTTCAATAGAAGAAAGTATTGTAATCGAAATTTTTTTCGAGTACCGGTTTTCGACGGATTTACACGTTTTAGGGTCAGAGATCCCAAAAAGCATGCTTATAGAAAATGTCTGTCTGTCCGTGTGTCCGTCTGTCTGTCGCCATTGTACCATCAAAAAGTGTATGAAGTTATGCATAGAATTGAACCAATTTTTTATTTTAAGTTTTTGGCTATGGCAAGCAGATCCTCCCTGGATTTTGAAAAAATTCGCCGGTAGGGGGCGCTGTAATAGCTATTTTTGTGCGATTTTGAATATTGTACCATCCAAAAGTGTATGAAGTTACGCATAGAATTGAACCAAATTTTTATTTTAAGTTTTTGGATATGGCAAGTAGGTCCTCCCTGAATTTGGAAAAAATTCACCGGTAGGGGGCGCTGTAACAGAGATTTTTGTGTGATTTTGAATATTGTACCATCCAAAAGTGAATGAAGTTATGCATAGAATTGAACCAATTTTTTATTTTAAGTTTTTGGCTATGGCAAGCAGATCCTCCCTGAATTTGAAAAAAATTCGCCGGTAGGGGGCGCTGTAATAGCGATTTTGAAAATTGTACCATCCAAAAGTGTATGAAGTTATGCATAGAATTGAACCAAATTTTTATTTTAAGTTTTTGGATATGGCAAATAGGTCCTCCCTGAATTTGGAAAAAATTCACCGGTAGGGGGCGCTGTAACAGAGATTTTTGTGCGATTTTGAATATTGCACCATCCAAAAGTGAATGAAGTTATGCATAGAATTGAACCAAATTTTTATTTTAAGTTCTTGGCAATGCAAGCAGGTCCTTCCTTAATTTGGAAAAAAATCGCCGGCAGGGGGCGCTGTAAGAGCGATTTTTGTGCCATTTTGAATATTGTACCATCGAAAAGTGTATGAAGTTATGCATAGAATTGAGCCAAATTTTTTGTGTTTGTTTTTGGTCATGGCACGAAGGTCCTCGCGGAATTTGGAAAAATTCTTCCGAAAGTGGGCGCTATAATTGCGATGTCTGTGCCATTTTCATTATTGTACCATCGAAAAGTGTATGAATTTATGCATAGAATTGAACCAAATTTTTTGAGTACGTTTCTGGCTATGGCAAACAAGTCCTCCCTGAATTTGAAAAAAAAAATCTGCTGGAAGGGGACGCTTTAATAGCGATTTTTGTGCCATTTTGAATATTGTACCATCGAAAAGTGTATGAAGTTATGCATAGAGCCGAGCCAAATTTTTTGTGCTTCTTTTTGGTCATGGCATGAAGGGCCTCCCTGAATTTGGAGAAATTCCGTTGGAAGGGGGCGCTATAATTACGATGTCTGTACCATTTTCTTTATTGTACAATCGAAAAGTGTATAAAATTATGCATACAATTGAACCAAATTTTTTGTGCATGTTTTTGGCTTTGGCCAACAGGTCCTCCTTGAATTTGGAAATATCGCGCGGTAAAGAGGCTCTGTGATAGCGGTTTTTGTATACTTTTCTTGATTTTTCGTAGTTCTATTGTCCATCGGCGGCTCGTGCAAAGGCGGGAACTCGCTTTCTGCTAAGACGGCTATTCGCAAACATCTGATAGCAACAGAATAAGGAAAAACTATTAATTTTAACAAATATCATGATATAGATTAACTCGTTTTTAGTTCGTTTAATTGACTGAAACAGAAATTTAAATGAAAATGAAAGTTGGCATAGTATGGAACTAATAATATTGAAGTATTAAAATGAGTAATTAGTTTTTGAAATATTAAGATGTATAAGATAGCAGAAAGTTTTGGGATTGGCACATCCAACTAGCTTTTTTTTTTACGTTATAGCTTAAAATTGGCAGGCATGATAATAAAAGCTATTTGAAATAGAATAGAGTTTTTCATTTTTTAATTACAATTGATTGCTGTCACACATTGACGGCATTTTTTCAAAATAATGTCACTTCCGGAAATTCGATTCAAAATGCCAACTTTGACAGCATTTTGAGATAGATTCTTCGTCTTTATCAAAATATGGAAAAAGCTACCGACTTCATAGTTTCTTTAATAAAAGCAGCTGCTAATTCTATGTATATGATATTAAACAAGAAAATAAAATCATGCACCAAAGCTAAGATTATGGAACACTTTCTAACACTCCCAGAAAACTTCCACAAAACTTTGCTGTTTAAAAAGGTAAAGAAATATCTAAGTAAACAGCTTAGAGAACGCATAATACATTTGAAAACCAGATTTCAACAATAACCGCCCACAGCGGCAAAGGTACTCCTATTCTTTTGTGCAGCTCTATATATGATCTATAGATTTATATACATATACTTATTATTACTACATAGTATGCTAAAATTTAGTATAGCAACTCAGCAATTTCTACCAATCAAATGATATGTAATAGAAATTTTTTGTACAGATCTGTACATTAGCAAAAACTTTTTATACACGGCAAGTGTTAAGATGAAATTTAATACAGGCAAAAACACACTTAAAACTACTAAAATCACACTTTCCAGAAATTATCATCCATAAGCGTGCATGTATTCAGTTCTTTGCACAGCCTTGTATATTATTATATTTATATTTTACAATCATACCTTTCTAAATATAGTTGAGCTTCAAAATGCACAACCCAGTTTAAAAAACTTTAAGCAGTTCACGTTCATTCTCACTAATTCTAACGAATTCTTTTGCGGAGCCCTGGATATGATCTATATAGAACTGATTCACACCATGCAAAATGCAAAAATTTAGTTAAACTTAAAAACGCATACCAGTTGCAAATGCACTTTTAGTAATAATCGGTAATAGACAATACTTTGTACGAAGCATTGTATCCGAAATCTTTTATATGTCCCTGTGAATGAAATTAAATGCGATGTACATCATATTCTACTGTAAGCATCTTGTAGTAAACCTCAGTAACAAATAGCGCAACATAATTAAATTACGCTGCGAGCAGTTTTTCCCGTAGACTATAATAATACGGAACTCTTTTGTGTAAGCTTATAAATGAATGATCAAGGCTTTGCAACAACTACAGAAAGCATGTTTTAGTGAACCTCGTAAATTCGTATCAATTTCATTAGTTTGTACCAGTGAAATGTCATTCAAATACGCCGCAAACGATTTTTCTTCATAGACCATAATAGTATAACGGAATAGTTTTGAATTCTCCTGCACACGTACTGTAAGTGCTATACATAACATATATTCTATAGAAACCATGTCCTGATGCACCTCAATAAGGTGTATAAATCTCATTATGTTTAAAATAGTTTAACACCATTAAAATACACAGCAAATGACTTTTCCCAATAGACCCTAATGTAACAGAATACTTTTGAATGCCCGTGTAAATGAAGTATAAATGCTACATACTTCAATTTCAATACCAAACATGCCATAGTAAACCTCAATAACGTGTATCAATTAAATGACAATCCAAGTACATTAAAGCGAGTTAGAGCACGGACAGACGGAGAGGCAAACCCAATTCATGAACACTTTTCAACTATGTTGGAATGTTGAAAAGACTTCGTGAATGAGTCAAATGATATTGCATGAAACACCATTTAAAAGATTTTCTTTAGAATTTCATCTATACATTTTTAACAGAAGCATAAATTATACTTTTTGATATCGCTTTAAAATATTCAATAACATTTCTTCGGAGATTTGTACCGTGTTATGAGGTGCATGTGTATTATGCTATGTTACCTTGCATAATTTCCGGCAGTAAGGAAAAGGGATGCGAAATAAAAAGTATGCAGGAAGTTGTCTCAGTGACTCAGGAAACATAATGACGTGAATACATCGCGTTTTGAAAATTTCTGGACTTACCATTATTCATTTTGGCTATTTGGTAAAACAATTTATATTAAAATAAAAATTGCATAATTAAGATGTATTCTTGTAAAGATTTTGCTTTCAGTTTTAAAACTTTCTAGTCTTACCATACCCAATCTATATAGCATTTTGACAACTTAGAGAAACAAAAAAAAAAAAAAAAAAAAATTCACTGAAATAAAGTTTTATATAATATTTTATTATGAATTTGAAAACCTTAAGCGATAGCAAAAATTACAATCAGATTCCAGATCCTCAAAAATTTTAAATGAGGTAGTGTACAAATAACAGAAATTAACTGGCTAGTGTGATCAGAGCCGCAGCATGATCACATCACACTACCGTACTACCAAGACTGTAAGCCCTTAAATGGCACCCTCAGTTATCATTACTAAGGTAAATGCAACTGTAGTGAACAACGTACGAGTAGTGGGCCACTAATTTTTAAAGTTTAAAAACAAGCCCAAAATGCATTTGTGAAAAACAACCGAAAGAAATCTGATTCACTAACAACCTTAAATGTTAACTTTTCATAAACTGTTTGGAATAATTGTTTTGTTTTTTTTTTCCCCTACAGGTACATTTGTTTATTTTCTAGTGTCTTCAAAAAGATTTTTTGGCAAATTCTCACAGAAGTTTTTATTTAAAACATTGTTTCTTTAATATTAGTTTTATTTTAAATTAAGCTGTACTGTTGATACACTCTATTACATTGTAAATTATTTGATGATAAGCCGAAAACTTCAGTAGCAGTAAATTTTCCAAGTGTCTGCCACAGATATTTCAGGGACAAGAAATAATCTGCAGGCAAAATATTTTTACAATTGAAGCATTAATTAATCAAACAATCACTTACCTGTAGCGTTTTTATGCATTTTATAAATTTTTATTAATAATAATCTAAAGTTTTTGTATTAAGTAATAAAGAACTAAACATAATATAAAGGTTTGAAGAAAAAGAATCTGCAAAAGAGAAAAGAAAATCTGCGACGCCCGTCTCCCGTCTCGAACTTTCTGCTACCGGGCCGAAAACTTAAAGATTCATGCATCATTCATGAAAATTTACTAGGCCCACTACTGGAGCATAGAGGAAGGTAACATATTTTTATTTTTCATTTTTTCCGAAGAATATATTTTGAAACTCTGAATGTTTATTCTGATACATGAAGGTTAGAATTGATCGGTTGAAAACGAAACAATTTTTTTTTTCGAACCAAGCACCAATAGAGTCGTGAATGTTTATTTTGATACATGAATGTTAGGACTAGGCTAAAAACATATATATCTTTTGGAATTCACTAACACTTTAATAATAATTAGATAAATGCCCTTTAAGTGACCCACTACTGGTATAGCACAAAATTAGCACTTGCCACTCGCCAATCGTCGAGTAACACTTAAAAAGAGGCGATTAACTTTATTGTCCTCACTCGCCAAACTCAATGGGCACCACTCGCTAAACGCGATGATTGAAAGATCGATGCCAGGGAATAAAGGCGCGAAATCCGTTCGGAATTTACGGTGTCCAGATCGGCGCTTCTCCCGAACGTAAGAACAGAAAGTAGCAGAGGTGATTGTCTTGAATTTTCCGAAAATTAAAGGCATTCGGTTCCGGAAAAAAAAAAATCGGTCATCAGTCCGAAAATTTGGACATAAAAATATCGTTAATTTCGATATGATCGCCGAAAAAATTCAATTTCGTCAATCGTTCGCAGAAAAAATTCACCAATTCGTCAGAGAATCGCGAAAAAAACGTGAATTTCGCCCAAGGACCATCACGTAAAAAACGCGAATTTCGTCAAAAAATCGCTGGAAAAACGCAAATTTCGTCAAAGAATCGCGAAAAAGAATCACAAAATTCTTCAAAGTATCGCGGAAAAAACGCAACTTTCGTGACAAAATCGCGGAAAAACGCAAATTTCGCGAAAAAATTGCGGATAAAACACAAATTTCGTGAAAAGATCACGGAAAAAACGCGAATTTCGTCAAAAAATCGCAGAAAAAACGCAAATCTCGTCAAAGAATCGCGAAAAAGAATCACAAAATTCTTCAAAGTATCGCGGAAAAAACGCAACTTTCGTGACAAGATCGCGCAAAAACGCAAATTTCGCGAAAAGATTGCGGATAAAACACAAATTTTGTGAAAAGATTGTGGATAAAACACAAATTTTGTGAAAAGATTGCGGATAAAACACAAATTTTGTGAAAAGATTGCGGATAAAATACAAATTTTGTGAAAAGATTGCGGGAAAACGCAAATTTCGTCAAAAGATCGCCGGAAAAACGCAAATTTCGTCAAAAGATCGCCTAAAAGCGCAAATTTCGTCAAAACGAATGGCGAAAAACCCCCACGAATTTCGTCAAAAGATTACGACAAAAACGCAGATTTTGTGAAAAGATCACGGAAAACACGCAATTTCGTCAAAAGATCGCGAAATTCGGTAAATGGTCGCAGAAAAATGCATATTAGTTAGTACCAGGGGGGGGGGACTCCCCCCTCTGCTGTAACCTTTCTGACATTTTCCTGTGAATTCATTTCATTGCAATTAATAGTAAAAATAAAATATTCAAGATTTTATTAAAATAATTCTTAAAATATATTTCAATTTTCTTGTCTCTTTTACACATTGCATTAAGTATATCTAAATATCTTCAAATATGTGTTTGACTAGTATTTTGAAAGCAGTAATTTCTTGGTTATATTTTTCTGTTAGATGTTAATACCAGTTTCTTTTTCAGTTGGGTGTAATCATATCGGATGATAAGTAAAATATATTAGTAAATTACAATGTTGATAGTTAGAAAAAGCACAATTTTGTATAGAGCGACATACCTTTATTACTGGCCAGTGGTTAAAAAAACTGGCCAGTGAAAAAAATCAGTGTACTGGCCAGTGGCCAGTGGGTAAAAATGTTAATTTTGACCTATAACTACCGGTGATTTACCTTAATGCTCGGACGATCGGTTGAAAACAAAACTTTTTTTTTTCCGAACCAAGCGCCAATAGAGTCGTTAATGTTTATTATGATACATAAAGGTTAGGACTAGGCTAAAAATATATATGTATCTTTTGAAATTCACTAACACTTTAATAATAATTAGATAAATGTCCAGTGGCCCACTATTGGTGCATTTACCTTACTGCACGGACGCGTAGAAGAAATGATTTTCAGTTTTTGCGTACTAAAAATAAATAAATAAATAAATTTAATTATTCAGGTTAATGAATATTTGCAGTTAATTACTTCATTCTTGTAATAATCGATTTAGACATGCAATTAAAAGAACATTGAAAATTACTTTCAGGGCCCGATTAGCACTACGTGGGGTCCCGAGACAAAGAAAGAATTGGGGGTCCCTATAGTATTTTTGTAACTGCCGTTCGTACTCTTTTTAAGAAAAAATGCCCGATTTTTTTGCTTTGGGGCGTCTTTTACAGATGGAGGACCTGAGCAGCTGTCCCGCTTGCCCTTGCGGTAGTCAGGTGCTGTTTACTTTTGTATTGTTAAAAGGAATTATAACCTATCATAAAAATAAAAGGAAAATTTAAAAAAAGATATGGAAAGACACTTATGGCATCATGCCCTGAATTTAAAACTACCTCATTATTATGACCACATGCGATTTTCCATGACTACTCATGTCACAGACGTCATGTTTATAAAAACGAAGTAATAACTCTATTTACATTGCTCTACTTACAGATTTGCTTTCAATAATTGCGATGACTTAATTTCTTTGCTTTTAGATGCAGATAGCTGTGAAATAAGTGTTCGAAATTCGAAATAATAATAATAAATATGATTTATATATGTATATTATTAAATAGTAAAAAGCAACAAAAAATCGAAATTACGAAAAACAGTTTTAGTGTCTGACAAAAAATAATGTTAAGAAAGTGATGTTTACCATGGCTATTATTAGATTATTGTGAGTAATTTTTCATTTCATTTGGTATGCCACTCAACATCTTTGCGCATTACTCATGTATAGTTAATTAAACTTTCGGAACTTATTCTCATGGTAATGGAATATGTAGGATCAGTTGAACCTTTTATGAAGTGTAATATCCCCAAATTAACATTCTAACCTTAAAAACAAACACCCAGTTTTTGTTAACTTGTCATAATATGAAGTAATTACTTTTTTGAAATTTAAATAACAATGCTCATCTCTCAGCAGGTGTTTTGCTAAGAAATCAGTAACAAAATTTTTTGCGCTTTAAACCGAAAGGCGGACTACACCATTCAGAGATTCATACTTCTGCCATAAAGATAATAGAAGTGACCATATTTAGATATGATTAAAAATAGACTTGTACTTTGATCCCTATACCTATATTATAAGGTAAAAAAAATGTCCGGGAGTAATGCTGGCGTCATATTGATGATGGCAATGACCTGACGATAAATTTTGCTGTCACTGCAATTTTGTAAATTTCTAAACAACTCTCAATTTCAATTATTTCGCCGAATATTTAAAAAAAAAATGAACTTCCTAAAGAATTTGTTTGAAAACTGATTTTTATGGTTTACAAAAAATTTTCAAACATGGATATTTTTAAATCTGCGTTCAACCTAATTGCGGAAGGTTAATCAGTTTGCATTTAAAACAATGTAAATAATTTAGTATTTGTTTGTTTCCGTGTAATACTCCATAACTAAATTGCCAAATAAAATTAAAACTACAGACAAATAAATAAACAAACAGTAATTTAATAGGATATGTAATCGAACTACATGCTTAAATAATTGGAATCACATAAGTTGCTATAAATAGTGAAATATTTCACGATTGACCGCTGGCTAATACGAAAGCGCCAAAAATGCTTTTTGGTGTAATTCGCAATCAAGGAAAATATACTAAATTAGGGCTGCCACGGGCGACTATTTTTATCTGGTTGCACTATTATTTTTCTAATGTAAATTTTGAAGCATATTTCTCTTGCAAATGTTGTCAAAGTGTGTGTTAAGGATTTCAGTTTTGAGAAAGTGGTGCTAGTTAGAATTAAAAAATAGCCGCCTGTGGCAAAACTGTAAACGCAAAAACTATTAACAGTTATCAATTTAAAACGATTTTCATCTATATTTTATACATCGGGCATCTTTAAGGACGGGTAGCCAAGGATGATTGCCTGGTTTATTTAAATTGAGCTTATATATTAATGTTCTAAAACACGGTTCTTAACTATTTGATATTAACTAATTGTAATAATGAAAAAGAAATTGGCACAAAAAGTTAAATAAATAATAATAGTAAAGAACTATTTAGAATAGATTCAAAATAAATTCTTACAGAGAAATGACAATTTTAGTTAAAAAGAGGAGTGCTTTCTTTTCTCTTTAACCCTTTATCTGCTGGCGGTACTTATAAGTATCATTAAAATAATTTGTTATAAAATTCATTTAATACATCGATTAGTTGTAATACAGTTTAGAGTGAGTTAAGGGGGGGGGGGGGATTTTTCAATTCGAAAATATTTCTATATTTCTATTGTAAGAACATTATATTTGTGCATTTCGTGATGCTACAAAATACTAAGAAAAACATTTTAAAAAAATGATTTGAGTGGGGTTATAAATATTGCAAAAAATCCCTATAAATTCAGATTTAGTGAATCCTTCTAAAATTTATTAAATTATTATGTAAATCTTCTAATGTAGTTTAAACAATTTACGAAAAATGATTTAGAAGATAAAATTTTCATGAATTCATAATTCAGTACATAAAGGGTTAAAAAGATGCGGGAACATTAAAATGTTAAAAAATTTCACATATAAAATTACTTTGCTGTTTTTTTTTTTTTTTTTTTTTTTTTTTTCGAATATTACAATGAAACTAAATATAGAAAATTCTGACTTAACAATGGCACCCTTACAAATGTACAAATCAAATATATATTATTATACAAAGAGGGATTACGAAACATTTATATAAATCTGCTGTTGTTCCCCACTCATCCCTCTCTTCCCTTTCTGCTTTTTTATTTACTATTTATTTTTCCAGTCTTGCTCCTGCTCTCGTTGATTTACGGTGCTGAAAATACGCTGAACATGTGGAAATCTTTAATGCAACAAATTCATCTCAAACTATTATTACTCTTCGATACCGGCAAATCGCCACGAAAAATCGTGCCTGCAAAGAACATGCGTCTGCTTTCGCTCTTTTATGCCTTATTAGGACGTTCACCTGCCTCGAACACACAAATCTTTTCGGAAGATCGCTTTTAGAGATTGGCAATGAGGAAAAACGGAATCAAGGGAAAGTTTAAATTGGGAATGGCCTTAATAACAAGTAACTAACCAAGATCAAAGAATAAGGTACGGGTGATTCTCCAAAAACCTAACAATATCGTGTCCAAGCAAAATATCACAACAATGGCTTGAGATAGAATGTTGTTATATTTTTTTAATTATCAGACATAACTTTTCCCATGTATTCCTATGTATATAAAAATATTTACTCATTTATTATTTCCTATAAAAATTTTTAAATGGCTGGAAAGTCACTCTCCTGGTCTGTCCGAATCTTTTTCACAAACGTATTTAATTTGTTTAAAAATTTCACAACAATTATTCACAAATTAAATTAGTATTAGTAAACTATATATACTTAAAGGTATAAAATAATATTTTTTGAATCCATTTAATCATTTAACTTATCAAGGTAAATCATTTTAAAGTTTGTCCCAAGGTTTTCATGTCACTCTCCTGGCCTGGAATATTTTCAATAATTTCAAGGAAAAAAGATGGAATTTGTAACCTAGTGCATGGCAACACTCTTTATTCCTACCTTTTTGTTGTATTCATAGAGTGCTTTGAAGATCTGATTCATCTGGTGTTCTTATCATAGTTTTGAAGCTTTAAACTGAGGTATGTAACATTTTTTGTTGTCATTCTCCTGTACAACTTTTTTATTATATATAAAAGAATTTTTTTTAAATAATGCCTGTTATTATGTGTAATTAAGTGATGATAATAATATAAAAACCTTCTTAACCCTAAATTTGGTTCTAGGCCCGAGTAGCAGGCCTGATATAAGAAAAATGTCACACTCCTGGTAGACAACAATATCACTCTCCTGGCATTTTCTGTGCCAGGAGAGTGACTTAACATCCAGGAGAGTGACATTTGTTATAAACACTGGTAATAAATTCTGTAGATAGATAGATTTTTTTAAATCTAACAATTCCACTTAGGCATACTAATATCTAGTTTATTATACACCTAATTTAGGTAAGTTTTTCGTAATTAAACTTTTTAGTGAAAATTAATATTAGAATAAGATAATGGATTGTTTTTTAGTAAATGTTGATGACTTTTCTTGTAGTGTAAACTACTTTTGATTTGTAAGTTGTATACAATGCTGCCAGAAAAGGAGAAAATTCTACATTTTGTGTAATTTTAAATTAATGAAATTTAAATTAACATGTTTAAACAGGACACCAACTTTAGTCTAATTGTTTTCTTTTTCTTTTAATTGGGCAATTTATCTAAAAACAGCCTACAGATGACTCAATAATTACATCTAAGTTATATAAATAATGGAATAAAATAATGAAATTGTATTGAGATTTTTTTTTCCCTTACAGAATCATCCCTCATTATGGCAGGAAAAAAAACCAACCAATCAAGAGAAGAACGATTGAAGAAAAAGAGAGAAGCCGAATGGAAAAGATATGAAAAATTAAAAAACGATCATAACAAATTGGAAGATGAGAAGATTAAATGGAAAACTAAATACAATGCTAGGAAGAGCAAGGGAACAGTTAAGTTAATTGAAAATCAATCGGCAAGAGACCAAAGGGCCACTAGGCTAAAGTGGAGAGAACGCCAAAGGAAGTGCAGAATTAGGAAATCCATTCAACAGCAAGCAAACTGTAATATAAACGAAGATACTCTGCCAGATAGTGACCATGATGATCCAAGTCAAGGTCAAGAATTGGATTATCAAGCCATAAGTACAGCTGAAGTTTTACATACTCCTGAAAATATGTCAGATATATGTAATGTCAGTTCAGCAACCTCTGACGGAAGGACAATTGAATAAAAAAAAAAACGAGGGGACGAAATGATACAAGGAAATGTAGAGAAATAAAAAAGTTAGTTAGAATTAGAAAAATCTCATAAGAAAGCTGAAAAATCTCAAAAACAGTATCAGAGACTAAAAGCAAAAACAAATCAAAAGGAAATAAAACAAAGCCAAATTAAAGATTTGACACCAAAAGCTAAAATTACTCATTTTCTCCAGGGAAGAAGAGTCAACAAAGATATAAGAAGAAAACTGTTCACAGGGGAAATCATTAGGGCACAATTAGCTGACACAATTTCATCCATTAAATCTTATAGGACCAAAAGAATCTTAAAAACATCTTTAGTTGGAAAGATAATAAAGAAGTATAGGGTGCAGAGTGCATTTCCATTTATGAGAATTCCTGTTGCAGTTAGCCAATACAAGAAAAAGAAAGATAAAATCCGTAAAATGGTTAACTATTTCTTTAATGATGATGAAAATACAACCCTCAGTTCTGGAAAAAAAGATTTTATTACTAGAAAAAAAATAAAAAAAACAGAAGAGGTACCTGAACACAACAATGAAGGAGCTACATAAGCGCTTCAGAACAAAAAACCTTGGTGTACGGATAAGTTATTCTTTATTTTGCAAATTGCGTCCTTTCTGGGTTGTCAAACCAACTCTTCAAAGCAGAGATACCTGTTTGTGCATAATACATCACAAATCACAATATTGAAATGCTGGTAGATAAACTTAACAAATGTAAGGTGATTAATTCACAGAAACCAGAACAAATAGCAGAAACTTTGTGCTGCGACAAAAATAAAGAATCCTGCCTATTGAGAAAATGCAGTAGCTGTGCTGAAAGAATTATAACTTATAATGACTTCATCAGTGATGATACTTTTACTTATCAAAAATGGAATTTGCATAAAGAAGCACGTAAGATAAGAGGTAAGGAGAAAATTGTTACGGTTATAAAAAAAGACAAAGTAATAAGCACTATTGGAAAAGCTGTGGATGAACTAGAAAATAGCATAAAGTTTATGACTCATATTGCAAACATCAAACACCAGCATATGTACATAAAAGAACTTAAAGAAAATCTGACCTGTGAAGATGTATTGATACATATTGATTTTAGCGAAAATTATGCATTAAAGTATGCTAGTGAAGTACAAGCTATGCATTTTGGGGCTTCAAGAGAGCAAATTACACTTCACACTGGTGTAGCATATCACAAGACTGATGATAGTACTTCAAAACCAATTTCTTTTTGTACACTGTCAAAAAGTACACGCCGTGATGCTTGTGCCATTTGGGCACATCTAGAACCTGTTTTGTCACATATACTACAAAATAAAAGAATTTCAGCTATTCATTTTCTGTCAGACTCACCATCGAACCAATATCGAAACAAAAAGAACTTTTATTTCTTTAAAAAATACATAAAAATAAGGTTTCCAAACATCAAAATAATGGCATGGAACTTTACTGAAGCCAGTCATGGTAAAGGGGCTCCTGATGGCGTAGGTGGCTGCCTGAAAAGAACTGCCAATAAGGTGGTATCTATGGGGTGTGATGTCAACAACATCGATGTGCTGGTAAAAATCCTTAAAGAACACTGCCCCAAAATACTATTGTGGGTTGTGGAAGAAGATATAGCAAAATGGACTCATTTTTGTCATCTGCTAGTGATCTTAAAGCTATTAAAGGAACTATGAAAGTTCACCAGGTTACAGCAGAGCTTGGAGACGCTGACACAAAGATGAATTACAGGACCCTAAGTTGTCATGTATGCAAAGCTGAGGAAAATTGTCAGCATTATGGAATTTATTTTTCTGTCTCATCAGATCCAACAGAAACACAGTTATACAATGTTGGAGATTGGGTTATCTTTTATTATGAAGATGAAATTTTTGCAGGAGAGATAATAGAGCTTGTAGGTGGAAAAGCAAGAATAAACTCTATGGAACCCAAAAATATAAACAGAACAACTTGGTGCTGGCCAAAAAAAGAAGACATACATGAATATTTAATGGAAGACATTATTAGAAAAATATCTCCTCCCGAGCCCATTGGTAGCAGCTACAGAGTTTCTAATTTTTATTTCTCTGACATTTTCTAAATGTTATGCAGTATGACTAATGTAAGATATACATATTTTTGTCAAAAATAAACATAATTTTGATTTAAATACTTCAGTTCATTTGTTAAATTTCTCATAACCCTTGATGAAACTCATTTTGTCACTCTCCTGGCACCACCTGTCACTCTCCTGGTATCTGAAATTTCAGTCCCTTACTTTCACATACTTAACATAGTTAAAGTGAGTTCGCTTTATTTTTCCCTTGTTATGTGTCGTATACCGAGTAAGTATGAATTTTTTTAGAATTTTTAAAGCACTTTTGTTTTTTAAGAATTTGTGATTTGAAAATGTTAGGTTTTTGGAGAATCACCCGTACCTACCCCTTCTCTCCATTGCGTCAAGCTCATATCCGCCATCCCATCTCGTCATCCACATCTTATGAAAGAATGAATTGAATGAATGAGACTATTTTTACTGAATACTCATTCTGGATTCATGTTTCGTCCGAAGCAGATAAGACTCGGGTTTCGGTTTCAGGAAAGGAATGCTAAAAGATCGACATCGGTGTTTGCTTATGCAAATTGGCGAGAGGAAAGGTTCTTGCAATTTTAGTTAATTAGTTTGCCTGAATTTCACTTATATACCTTTGTATTTTACTTTTCAAAAATTAAGACATTTTAAGTCGTAAGTCAGTTCTCCATGAAAGATGAACTCAACTTCATTCATAATGTGACAGGCATGTGACATAATGAAGGTTTGAGAGTAATTGAATAGGATTGCTAATTCATCCGTATTATATGAATCGTCACATTTTCCTTCACAATTACAAACCGATTGTCTCAGAAGTATTCACTCAGGAAAGGAAAAAAAAAAGTTTATACAAGGTGGTTATAATTAAAGAGAAGGTGTTTGGAATATAGTTACTGAAAACTTATAGCAGCTAATGATATCGAATTTAGTCGACGTACACCGAAAGAGTCCGGTCAGAGCACCAAAATTTTACTGTGATAAAAAAAAAAAAAAAAAAAAAAAAAAGTTCCGAAACTGTCCGTTAAAATGACGCTGCAGAATGTATGCATCAGTAATGAAAACTTATGATTGCAGTTAACAAAATCTTTATTAAGATGCATTTACAAGTACTATTCGATATATCGCTGCTCGATCTCTTCCGTATTCCCACTACAGCGTGTGAATTATACTGGCAAATATATTCACGACACATTTGCATTAATAAATTGCATACAATAACGCTTTTTCAACAAAGTAATAGACATTAATCAATCAGTAACTAACGAGGAATTCTCAAATTGGTGAATATTCCACAATCCCGACTCAACTAAAATTCCATAAATATACATTTAAATTGGATAGTCTTCCACAATCGGAGTGTCCTATAATTTTTTTACAACGACGCTTTTTCAACAAAAGAAAACAATAGATATTCTATCGCTGATACAAATTATAACTTGATGTCTTATTATTAAAGTAGCCACCATTGTCGACCAGTTTGGTCTCCCTTAAATGTATGCTAAGCACTGTATCGTGCTACTTTTATTCACAATTAAATTTGCTTGCTCAATCCTTCGCCAAATCTGAAGATTCTGACAGAGAAATCAAGACTATGTTTGTCAAGACTACTAATCAATTATGTTAGTAGGCGCAGGTAATAAATCGCCAAGCATTGTTCTCGATGCATTTTCTCGTATTTCATCAATTTCATTTAAAATATCGTACTTTCACTCATTTTATATGAAATATGTAACTTTAATTTTAAACTGTAACAGTTAAAACTTATGACTTCCACTTATTTCTTAGGGCAAAAATGAAAAAGAAAAGAAAAAGTAATAAATGAAACCTAAACCATCACATTTAATTTCAACATCAAAGCATTGTTTTAATTTACCACGCGAAAAATAAAATATGCTAACCGACGAGTTAAAAAATGCTATTGGCGAGATTTGCACCCGGCCAACATTACCAAGAATTCTTTGCGATCATGGCAACTTTTATGTAGTTTTATTTAAAAAAATAATTTTGATTAAAAATGGTGACCTTCCGTATGGAAAACGAAGAGGTCAGCTTGTAATTGTTTATGACACTCACATGACTTGAACTATTATAATACAGATGAAATGATGGCGATGGAACAATATCTGTCGATTTACCACCTGCGTCCGGCTAACATTAAAGTAGTAAAATGGCCGCCTGGCATATAAAAAGTGAAGCGGTCAGCCCGGAATTGTTGATGACAGTCACATGACTTAGGCTATTATTATAGAGATGCGCAAAGTGATATATTCGCAAATACCATATAAGTGTTCCATATTGCTAACAAAAATACACAATGATTTAAACTCTTACAGTTTCTCATAAACTGCACTACATCTTCCAGGAGTTAATATCACAATCCAAAAATTCTTGCACCAAAGAATATGTTATTGCATGCAACATATATCTGCCACACCCGGTATCATTAAAGATTTAACATGTTATTTTCAAAATACCTCGAATGGTAAAACTTCATTGCAGATGAAGAATATCAGATCAATGTCGGGATAATATTTTCTGCTGAAAAAAGATAAGACCTTCATTTAAAGGGGAATAAAGAGCTGCCTAAAAGATAGCTTAAGTTAATCGGATAAAATGAACAATATACTATGCGATAAGTGATTTGATTTTCCTTGAAAAGCTTTTCTTTTTTTCTCATTTATCAACACAAACATATTTAAAGTAAATTCAATTACTTTTTATCTAACATAAAACTCATATTACAGAGACTTTAGCGATATGAATCAGAGCGTATGCAAATTACGTGAAATGTGTATGTTATTGTTATTTTTTTAATCCTTGATATTTTTAGAATTGTTCTAACGTACAGATATTTAACATGAAATTTTAAATATTGTTACAATCGTTAAAAAAATTATTTAAAAAAAATCCCTGCCGGCTCGGGCCTACAGGCGGAGGTAGATTTCGATGTTAAGTACTAAATTCTCCAACAAAACTTAAATCAAGATTAGAGATAAAACCCAGTTTCTTCACAAAGAGCGAGCGGTAGGGAGCTAAACTTTTTGTGAAAATTGTAATATACACGAATACACACACATATATATATATATGGAATAGGTTTAAAAAATGGCTGCAAAAAATTCAGAGAACCTTAAAGTGTTAAAATATGTTAATATTTCCATAGTCGGGTTTTTATCATGTTTTAATACGTTTCTTCAAACTTACATGGCGTTACATATTCACCTGCTGAGGTCCATTATATTTCCAATATGACGCAATATACATATTTTTTTAGCTCGTCAAACTATTTATTTTGAGTTTTCATGCTGAAATCTTGCTCTAGGAAACTTATGACGTAATATTCAATTTGTTTTCAATTTGTCAAACTATTTAATTTTACACGTGAAAATTTTGCAAAAGAAAAGTAATTGTTGTGGTGAGAATTTTATTATTTGTTTTTTTTTTTTTTTTTTAAATTGTTGGCAACTGCTATAACGAAAAACTTTTATTTTTTTCCTGCCATTGTTGTGTAAGAGCTGGTTTTATCAGAATCATGTTAAGACAGTATTCAAAATTTTGAACCCTTCCCATTTCCACCCTCTTGGGCCGATTTCGCCCATTTTCAATCCCCGCCGAGATATTAGCCATCTCAAAGTTGTTGGCGAGTTTGAAGATGATTCGTGTATAATTGCGACTTTTATCGTGCGGACAAAATTTAGTACATACATACATGCATACATATATATATATATATATATATATAAACTTTTTAGGTGGGGGTGGTTTTGGGTTCCTGGGGTCCTACAATGAAAAGTTATGAAGGAATTTTTCAAAAGTCGCACCATGGTAACGACTGCAATAGGTAGTATTTCTTACGAAATCTACCTAATATACAAACTCACTCAGTAACATTACTCCGAATCATTCATTTTTTTTCCTCTTTTTGTGATGCACATATATAGTTCCAGAGAATCCTTTGTTTGTTTGTTTATTTATTTATTAGGAAACAGCAGGGAGGGGGGGGGGGGAATAATGAATCAAATGGAGACAATGCTTCATAGTGTTGAGTTCAGATATGAATAGCTTAACGAATTCTCTGTAACCTGAAGTAATAAAATCGCAAAACTCTTAAATACATCATATAAAAGTACAATGCAATAGCTGCAATGCATTTCGAAGAAATCTTTCTTCCTTGGGTTAAAATATGCACTATTACTAATACAAAGACAGAAGCTGAACGAATAGAATATGTAACGCGTTACGTATGTCATATTTAAGAAGTTTTGAAATTCCCTTTTTGATGCTTTTAGGATTATTTAAAAAGCTTTGTGATTTTATTGCATTTTGCATAATTTTTTCCCAACGTTATTTGGTTGCAAGCAGGGTTCGTAAACATCATGATATTTTCGAAAATATAAAAAATATGCGATATTTTCGATGTAGGGTCACCCGGGGTAATTTCTGGTCAGCAAGTTTCTGGCGGTAATTCCTGGTCACAGTCCTTTTTATGTTTTAAGAACGCTTCAACAAAATGAAAAAAATCATAGAGGTACTCTGAACTATCCTCATTGGAATTTATTACTTAATTATGAGTTTATTGTTTATTTATTTTGAAAAAAAAATCTTTTTGAAATGGCTAGTTAAATTTCTGTAAAATAACATTGGCCTTAGTTAGGATACATTTTTACAAAGATCTTTGTCACATCTCAAATTTTAAATATTTTTCTTTTCTTTCTTTTTGGTTCAATTACCAACTACTTTAGCTATTAAAAAATAGTCTTGAAAATTTTTTTATACTATTTTAAATAATTTACAAAAGTTGGTCAAATACTGGTATCTGGGGTAAATCTTGGTCACTGGGGTAATTCCTGGTCAATGCTTTTATCATCATTTAATTCCTTTTTATTGTCATATTTAGTGATTTTAATTGTTTCAAATCCTTTGAGAATTAACTGCAACCACACTGTTCACCACATTTTAGATAATTGTAGTATTTAATAAAATAGTCACCCGTGGTAATTCCTGGTCACCGAGTTTCTGAGGTAATTCTTGATCATTTTCGCTTTTGTTATAAAAATAACAATTTATGAAACTGTAAAAAATCTCAAAGATACTTTGAATCCTTTGCTTTGAAATATATGCCTTAATTATTCATTTAGTTGAAATTAAATATAAAAATATATATATATTCAAAACTGCTACTCAAATTTCTGCAAAACATCGATCTTGATTTTTACACATTTTACAACAGATCATTGTTATTCTTGAAGTTTTAATTATTTTATTTCAACTAATGACATATCACAGTCTTTAAAAAAGATTATAAAATTTTCCTCTACTATATTAAACACTTTTAAAAGAAGAAAACAGTAAGTGCTCAGAGAATAAGACACAGTCTATGACTGAACAATTTAAGTAGAAATACTATCTCATTGCAAAATGCCAAAATGGTACAGTGCATAAAAGTATACATAATGCAATAGAGTAGGGATGCACAACCGGTGGCCCGCGGGCCAAAAGTGGCCCGCGATGGGTTAACTTGTGGCCCGCGAACTTCGTAAATTTATAACAGGAAAAAATCGCAATTTTTGCCCATAGATCACAGGAAAAAATTGTGAATTTCAGCAATTTTTCGCGGGAAGAAATTGCAAATTTCGTCAGTCAGTTAAAAATCGCGAATTTCGTTTATCGGCCGGCGGATACCATAGATATCAAAATAGGAAATTCCCAAGTTTCCAACTTCGTTAGTCGCTGGTCGAAAATAATTTGAATTTCATCGAACGGGTACTGGAAAATCGCAAATTTCGTCGATCAGGCTAGGAAAAATAGCGAATTTTTTCGTTCGGGCACAGAAAAATCGCGAGTTTTGTAGAACGAGCACGGAATAATCGCAAATTTTGTTGATCAAGCAAGGACAAATAGCAAATTTCATTGAAAAATCACGAATTTTGTCGATGAAGCACGGAAAAATCACGAGTTTCGTCGATCGGACACGGAAAAATCGGGAATTTCATTGATCGGGCGCGGAAAAATCGCGAATTTCGTCTATCGGGCGCGGAAAAATCGCAAATTTCATCGACCAGGCGCGGAAAGAAGCGTATTTTGTTGACTGGGCGCGTAAAAAGGGGAATTTCATTGATCGGGCGCGGAAAAAAAAGGGAATTTCATTCATCGGAAGCAGAAAAATCTGAAATTTCGTTGATCGGCCCTTCCTCCCACCTTCGTTCATTAAAGTTCTCATTTTTTTTTCGCCACTAGCCACTTTCATGAGTGTTTGTTTCCATGAGTGCGTATGTTTGTTTTCTAGCACTTTTAATAAAGCAAAATTTATACTCCCCGAATAAAGTCAAGAAATATTATCACTACCTGAAAATAATCCTTGCTATATCTCTGTTACATATACAAACGTAAACTGTTGGTACATCCTTGCACTGAGAAAAATAACACTTTCAAATCTGAGTAAATCGATCTTTTCATTTTGTTCTGAAACTTTTTGCTTCAAATATGACGACGCAATGTTTTCAATTCTGAAATACCAGAAATACTCAGTTTCAAAGAAAATTACTTTTATTCGTTAAATGTAGTAAATTTCACCAAGGTAGTCGAATTTATTCACATTATTTCATTTGTTATGATTTCGAACGAAACTTTCCCTTCAGTAACATTTTATACCATGAAATGTGGCGAACTACATTTTAATCGTGTTCGCGGAAGAACACTTAAAAGCCATCATAATGAAATCTGTTAGAATGTTATTCCATATGGAAGGCATGAATACGAAATTCCTCAATAGGTAAACAATAAAAAAAGTTAAAAGTTTTACCTTTATGTTTTGATGTGTTTCAATGGAAATATACTCTTCTTTGGATGAACAAAAAACATTTATTAGAAGATTGAATACACTAGAATAATATATATGCTGGTCACAGTACAGATCACACTTCACAATAAAAACAAAACAGATGTATAAGACTATTTACAAACACAAAGAAATACTTTGAACTATGGCTTGTTGCAGTTTTTTTTTTATCATATTATATTCCTTTGGAATATTATTGAATTTTTTTAATCAAGCAGCATTTTGCTGCCAACTGCTATAAGGGAAGAAGCAACACTCACTGAACTGAGTGTCTGTCACAGTAGATCAAATAAAAAATGATTGTCTGATGCTGCCATCTGGTGGATGTTCTTGAAAACAAAAGAGCATTTTCTAACATCTCTCCCGTTTTGTGATAGAATCTGACACCAGGTGGATAAGGTTTCTACAAAGTTCAAATTTGGCTTTTGGCAGTGGCTTCGTCATTATATCTGCTATCATTTCATTTGTTGATAGATATTTGACATCTATAACATTTTTAGTTTTTAAATCTCGTATGTAATGATACTTTGTATCAATGTGCTTAGTGCGGGATTTAAATTTTTCACTTTCAACCAATTTAATTGTAGATTGGTTATCCTCAAAAATTCTAATAGGAAAATGTTGTTGTAAATTGAGATCTTTACATAATTTTAAGATCCATAGCACCTCTTGAGTTCCTTGTGACAGTGCCACATATTCAGCTTCTGCTGACGATAACGTCACACATGTTTGTTTTCGCGAGAACCAAGAAATGCAGCTATTGCCTAAGAAGATTACATTTCCTGAGGTGGATTTTCTGTCTGTAGCATCTTGTCCCCAGTCTGCATCCGAGTATGCAACTATATTAGGATATTCTTTTGAAGAAATGTGGAGATCAAGGTCTTTCGTTGTTTTTAAGTATCTTATTACCCTCTTAACAGCATTCCAGTCCTTTTCTCTTGGATTATTGCATCTTCGACTTAGTATGTGTGTAGGAGCGGTAATATCAGGTCTTGTACATGAGGAAATATATAAAAGACTTCCTATAGCTTGTCTGTAATTATCATTTGATGATAAAAGATTTTCTTCTTTATCTAAACTATAATAGTTACTTTCCATTGGGGTATAAGTTGGTTTGGCTTCTTCAAGCTGAAAATCCTTAACTAATTGAGTTATTTTACTTCTTTGTGAAAGTAAATAACTTCCATCTTCTTTTCTGTAAATTTCTATACCTAAGAAGTATTTTGCTTCTCCTAGTGATGTTATGGGATAAGATTTCTTTAAGTAATTTATTACCTCATTAACTTCATTTTCATCTTCTGAGCTCATCAGCATATCATCTACATACAGTATGAGATGAATTGTCTTCTTTGATTTTTCTGTTATGAACAAACATGGATCAGCTTCACTTTGTTTAAATCCATATGCCTTTAAAGTATTCTCTATTTCTTCATTCCAGCACTTGGCGGCTTGTTTAAGACCGTATATAGCCTTTTTTAATTTATAGACTTTGTCTTTATTTTCTTCATCATGAAAGCCTTCTGGTTGATGCATGTATAATTCTTCATTATCTAGTTTACCATGTAGAAAGGCTGTTTTAACATCTACTTGGAATACTCTGGCTTTATGATAAGCTGCCCAGGTCAGAAAAGCTCTAATTGTTGTATGTTTGACGACAGGAGAGAAAGTTTCATCATAATCCGTGCCTAATTTTTGAGTGAAACCTTTGGCAACTAATCGTGCTTTGCATTTTATTTCTTCTCCATTTTCATTACGTTTTGTTTTGTAAACCCATTTACAGCCAATGGCGTGCTTGCCTTTGGGTAAAGTAACAAGCTCAAACACTTCATTTTCCTTTAAAGAGTTAAATTCTTCCTTCATAGCTTGAAACCATTTCTGTTGATCTTTTACTGGTAATTGTAAAACATCTTTAAAAGTTTCAGGATCTTGATTTTTGGAATAACTGTCTTCAGTTTTATAAGAATATCTTTCTGGTGGAATTCCTTTAGTCTCTCTGTTAGATATTCTTCTCTGGAAATTATGTTCACTTTCTTCAGTTGTTGGGCTATCTACTGATTTTTCATCCATTTTTATTTCTTCTGCAGTATTTTCTATTCGGATAGCTTCACTATCATTTTCAAGATTTTCTTCTGAAAAATTGAAGTGCATTAAATCTGAGATTCGCTCTTCAGGATTTTCTTTAAAGATATTTTCACAGTTCATATTTTCAAAAAACTTCACTGTTCTGCTTATCACTATTTTTCTACCACCTATATAAATTCGATATCCTTTGCTTCTTAAATCGTAACCAACAAAGACTCCTTCAGTGGCCTTTTCGTCAAATTTTTGTCTCTTCTGTTTATGAACATACACATATGCTTTGCATCCAAATACTTTAAGGTGACTCAAATTTGGCTTATGCCCATTCCACAGTTCATATGGTGTCTTTTCAGTTGATTTTGTGGGTAATCTATTTTGTAAGTAGGCTGCTGTAGCTATGGCTTCTGCCCAGAATGTTTTTGGCAATTTAGCATTTATAAGCATGGCTTTACTCATTTCAATAAGCGAGCGATTCTTTCTTTCTGCAACTCCATTTTGGGACGGTGAATATGGCGTCGTTGTTTCATGATTTATTCCTAAGTTTTTAAGGTAGTCTTTGACAGATTCGTTGCAATATTCTGTTCCATTGTCACTACGCAAAGATTTAATCTTCAATCTAAATTTGTTTGTTGTTGATGCAACATACTCTTTTAATTTATCAAATACTTCATCTTTAGAAGAAATAAAATATACTTGTGTATAACGAGAGTAATCATCAATAAATGTAACGAAATATCTTTTTGATCCCATACTTTTTGTTTCTGCAGGACCGCATACGTCGCTGTATATCAAATCAAGTGGTTTTTTACTTCTGTATTGCGTTTCTTTTGGAAATGATTTTTCTGTTAACTTAGCTTTTATGCAACTTGAACATTCAGTATTATGAGAACAATTATTCACAGTAATACCTAAAGCTAAATCATCTTTTTGAATTTTCTTGATGGATTCCAAATTTCTATGGCCCAGCCTTTGGTGCCATTTTAGAATGCAGTTAACATTAGAACAAATGGGTAATATTTCTGAAGCACTATATACCTTTTCATTTGTAGGTATTATTTTTAATCTGTATAACCCCTCATCAGCTTTTGCATCTGCAACTAAGATGTTGCCCTTTTTAATTAAACATATATCATCTTTAAATGTTACAACAAAACCTTTCTCAGTACAAGACTGGACAGATAATAAATTACTATCCAACTCGGGAACATAAAGCACATGATCCAATGTAACTCTATTTGTTTGACCATTAAGTGTTTCAATATTAAAAGTACATTTACCCTTTCCCTTTGCAGTTAATTTAGTTCCATTAGCAATTGTAATTGTATCTTTATTCGAACTTTTTAATTCTGAGAACAGTTCCAAGGAATTAGCTAAATGAACAGACGCACCTGAATCAATAACAAAAGACAAATTTTTGTTTTTATTTCCATTTTGTTGAGATTTCATAACAAAATTCAAAGAATTTGATTCTTCCATTAATTCATGATAGTTTTGAGAATCTGATAGATTTTCATTTTGACTAGCAGTAGAGGCAGAGAAATTGTTTGGTTTTTTAAACTGTTGACGTGATCTATCTTGGGTGAAATTTGGTTTTGTTTTGTTAGTATTATTACCCTTTAAGTGAAAACAATCTTCACGGTTGTGATTATTCTTTTTGCAATGAGAACAAAATTTTTGCTTATTCAAATGCTTTGGTTTATCCCTATTACCCTTCAAAGCAATAGATTCAAATTTTGTTGAAATTTGTTTAGTTTCAACTCTTCTAAGATACTCATCAATTAATTTGTTTTGAACATATTTTAATGATAAATCTGTTTCATATTTACTTTCAATAGCAGTTATAAAGGTACTATAAGAATTTGGTAAGGAACAGAGCAAAATAGCTATTAAATTATCATCTTGTATTACTTCACCTATACTTCTTAATTTTTCTGCTAATTCTAAGACAGAATTAATATGATCCTGCATTTTAATGCTTTCATTATATTTAGTGGAATACAGCTTCCTAAGAAGATAAAGTTTATTTGTTAAATTTACTCTTTCATGAACAGATTTCAATTGATCATATGTCTCTTTAGCACTTTTAGCATGTCTGACATGAACAATTTGTGAATCTGAGATATTTAAACAAATTAATGCCCTAGCATTTCTATCATTTTTTACCCAATTATCATCATTTTCCTTTTTAGGTTCAAATACAACATCATACAAACCTTCTTTGATTAACAATTGCTCTATTTTAAACTTCCAAACTGAATAGTTGTCATCAGTTAATTTATCAACATAATGAGATTCTCTAATACTAGACATTATGATATAATAATATTTGCTTATTTCACAGAAAATAAAACTTTTTCTCTTATTAATACATCAAAACAACAATTATAAACTCAAATATAATGCTAATGATGAAATAAGAACAAAATAAAATTCTTGAGAACAATTTTTGAAGTTACTTTTGATTTCAGAAAAACTGTTCTTAAATGTTAAATTCTTTGTTTAAAACATAAATTTACATTTGCAACTTATATAATAAAATTTCAATAAGAAACTGGCAAAATCAAAATCAAAATAATTTCTTTTCTTATCAATACACTTTTGGTTTCAAAATAAGAACAATTCTTTGAATTTTCTTTTATATCATTCACTTGTGAAAAATACCAACATTCAGAAAATAATTATTTCTTTGAATTTAACTATATTATATTTTCTTCTTTTATATTACTATATTTAAAATTGAGATAAGTTCAGTCTCATAATCGACTGTTAGAATGTTATTCCATATGGAAGGCATGAATACGAAATTCCTCAATAGGTAAACAATAAAAAAAGTTAAAAGTTTTACCTTTATGTTTTGATGTGTTTCAATGGAAATATACTCTTCTTTGGATGAACAAAAAACATTTATTAGAAGATTGAATACACTAGAATAATATATATGCTGGTCACAGTACAGATCACACTTCACAATAAAAACAAAACAGATGTATAAGACTATTTACAAACACAAAGAAATACTTTGAACTATGGCTTGTTGCAGTTTTTTTTTTATCATATTATATTCCTTTGGAATATTATTGAATTTTTTTAATCAAGCAGCATTTTGCTGCCAACTGCTATAAGGGAAGAAGCAACACTCACTGAACTGAGTGTCTGTCACAGTAGATCAAATAAAAAATGATTGTCTGATGCTGCCATCTGGTGGATGTTCTTGAAAACAAAAGAGCATTTTCTAACAAAATCGAAGAAGCGTAGAGTTTATTTTTCAACCTTCGAAGCGGAAGAAGAATGGATGAATTCGTAAAAGAAAGACTTCGCAGGTGGACACAACCATCAACAATATATAAATACAAACATCATGTGTAATCATGAATAAACATCATGAATAAAGCGTCATCTGCTCATAATTGAATATGTCCATGTTTTCAGAAATGAGAATACACATGTTTCAAACTTGAGTAATTTTGATTCGGAGCCATTTTGACTATGCGACATACTCAGATTCGAGTGTTTTTTGCTCAGTTTTGAAAATGTCGTTTTTAGAGTGTGCCAACTAAATTGGATAAGTTGACTGGATAGGTGAACCTAGAGAGGTAAAACTCCCCCCCCCCCCCCTCTGAAACCATGTTTTTATCTGATTTTAGGCCTCAGATCACCTTTCCGAAATAGAATTCTCTGTGTTACCGATGTGGCCCTCGACAACCCAGGCATTTTTCAAAGTGGCACTTCTCTTGAAAAGGTTGTGCACCTATACAATAGAGGAACCTAATTATTATGCTGTGTATTATATTAAAGGTCTGTATTGAGAATTTCTTGAAAAGGGAGCCAAAAACTTCAGTTGGCCTAAATAAAATAAAATTGATAACAAACATTGTTATATTTTTTATGGATCAATAAATTTGAAAGTTATTAATAAATCCATTCACAGTGGATACTAATGAAGCAATAAATACTGCTTATAAATGTTATAAAAATGCATAAAAATTCTTTGGCTAATTAATGTTTTGTAAAAGGTACAGAAGTCTTTTGCACATCAAATAACTTTGTATTTATGCCCAAAACAAAGTCTATGCTTTATTATTCCACAATTATGAGATTAACAAAACTTTTAGAAGATTGATTCTACTTATTTTATTACTCGGTCATAAAAAAATTAACTGTACTACTTTATTTACATGGAAAAGGATGCTGAGCGATAATTACCTCAGAAGTGACCAAGAATTACCCCATTTCTGGGGTAATTCTTGGTCATTTAAAAATAATAATTATTTTAATTATAAGTACATATATATTTAAGTAAGCATTTTATAATATAGCCATGAGAGGGGGCTTATTCCACAAAAAAATTGGGAACAATACCTTTAATAGTTTTTAAAATAATTAGATGTTGATGCTTTTTGACCAGGAATTACCCCGGATGACCCTATATTTTCAAAATGACCAACTTACTATTGATAATAAATATTTTCAAGCATAATATAAATTAGAAACTAAAACATATTGCATGTAACATGAAAACTTAATAAAATGATATTCTAAAAATGTTTTTTTTTTTCACTTAAAACAAAATCAACCAATTGAAAACAGAAACGATTTGCTTTATATACACACACACACACACAAAGAACTGTAGGATTCAGTATCAAGAAAATTTTATATTTTATAAAAGTTAATTGTAAATGCAAAATATTTTTTTAATTGAAAAATTAACATAAATGTAATTTTGTCTTCTTTTTTATTTCCTAAGTAGTTTAAGCTCAACTAAAACCAGAAAAAGTTCTTTTTAAATGAAGCTATAAATAACTGATTATTTAAATTATTAGACAATTTAACATTCAATGGCTGTTCTGAATATGTCCCACATAATTGCTAGTTCTACATCTAAAAATAAAAGCCAGAAACATAAAACAAAATTCTTTTTAAATGAAGTTATAAATAATTGATTATTTAAATTAGACAATTTAACATTCAATGGCTGTTCTGAATATGTCCCACATAATTGCTAGTTCTACGTTTAAAAATAAAAGCTTCAAAGACAGAACTTGGAAAAGATATTTGATTTCTTTGGTTAAAAAAGTCACTGCCAGAAAGAACAGTTCTTTATGATCCGATTTGTAGTATATAATCTACAGAACAACAGTCAATAACAGTTGAAAATTTCATTTACACTTGTTTTGGCTGAAAAAAAAAATATCTTGCACAATGAGATATTGAAAATAAATATTACAGACAGAAAGATATAGAAAATATCAAACATCTTGATATTTTGAAAATGAATATCAAATATATGAAAATATCAAACATCCTGATAGTATTTTGAAAAAAAATCAAATAAATGAAACTATCGAAAATATCAAATATCTTGATATTTTGAAAATAAATATCGGACATATATCATGATATATATCAAGATATATATCCATTGATATATATCAACGAACCCTAGTTGCAAGTTTAGTGAGAAACAGTACAGTACAGATACACAACTTATGTCCACCGTGTTCCAAAAATACAATCTAATATAAATTATAGAATTTAAGCAACATTTTTAAATAGAAGTCATTCTTCTTGAATTCAACAGCCCAGCATGTGAATACCCCAATAATGAGTACGGGATATCCCGAAACTTAAGTCACATATTAAGGCATAACTTAGATCAATGGAAGCAAATAAAGTGCATATTTTCGCAGCCATGGCAACTTTTTTTAGCGTCGTAAACACTAAACCAGCTGAATCTTCAAGATTGTAACTTCCATCGAAAAACTATAATATCAGCTAAAAGGTAAAGGTGATAACTCTGAAAAAAAAAAAAAAAAAAAAAAAAAAAAAAAAAAAAAAAAAAAAATCAGCTCCCCACTCCCTCTTCAGTGGTGCAGAGGTGGAGGAAAATCTCGAGGGTCTCCAGAAAAAGGGGCCTCATTAGTGTAAGTTTTATAGTTACGGGATAGGAATGAATATTTTTTCGAAACTTAAATCCTACTATATAATTTTAATTAATTTTTCAATTAATTATCAGCAATGAAATTGCGCTTGAAATTATTGAATATTTAATACGTGATTTACCACATTGCTAATTAAGCGTAGAACCAACAGAGTGAAAAATGTCCATGCCGGGAATCGAACCCAGAACCCTTGGAATAGCGTTCTAAGTGCTCTACCATTTTAAGCTACGAGAACGATACCCAGCTTAGCATATCTCACTCATATATGTTGGTAAGGCGGAAACTGCAGCACAAGATGGAACAGTCTTCATGAGCACACAATCCTGCGGCGAAACATGAGACACAAATAAACCAGCATCGGTGAACACATATATAATTTTAATTAATTTTTCAATGAATTATCAGCGGTGAATTAAAATAGTCTTATTTAAAGATTCATGCCTAATATAAACCTGCAAAAAAACTTTCCAAGTAAAAAAAAAGGGCGAATCCTATGCAATACCTCTGTTTAAGTTAGTGAGGAAAATTACATTCAGTTTGCTTATTATTATCATCTAAATAGTATTTTGCAAAGAAATTAACTAAAAATAAGTTGTTATAAAAATAAATTAATTTATAAGTGACGAATTTAGCAAATATTATCAAAATCTATTAAAATCTCTTCCCTTTTTTATGTGAATACATGTATGGGATGGGGAGGGGGGGGGGGGGACTTCATACCTAGAGCCTAAGTTGGCTTTCAAAACTTGAAATCGCAGGCACAGCTGAAGTTTGACTCTTGCCACGCATCTAAAAAGCAACAGAACAAAATAGCTGCTGAATAGACCACAAGCATTACTGACGTCATACAACGTCATGATGGATTATAAGCCAATCAGCTTCTTGAATTTTCCCACAAGCCCTCACGAAAAGCCAATCAAATACCCCAATGCTTGTGGGAAACATTGCAAGCTCCGCCCAGTGCGCGTGGCCTTTTAAGAAACGTCAACCGAAACACGTGCGGGTTCTTCACTCACGCGAAAATACCCACTCGCTACTGTTAATCCTATGGGAGAATTTTTTTAAATATCTCGTTTGCGTTTGAATATTTAAAAAAAAAAAAAAAATGCGGTGGGTAGCTAAAGTCGATCTCTATAAAGGCCGTTTTTTACTTTTTCGATTTTGTTTTACAGTTTTTTTTTTTTAATTAGGATACTTTTATTTTCGGAGCCGGTTTCAAAATGAAAATATCCTCATTCGTGTTAAAAAAAAAAAAAAAAAAAAAAAAAAAAACCCTTCAAACAAAATCGAAAAAGTAAAAAACGTCCTTTGCAAGAGATCGACCTCAATTATCCAATGCAACAAAATCATTTAAAAACGCTGAAATGCAAACGAGATATTTAAAAAAATTCTTAGATAGGATTAACATTAGCAAACGGGTATTTTCGCTTGAGTGAAGTAGCATCTTAAACAACACAAACTATTAAAATCACCACAGCATATATACCACTTCATACAGTTTTCTTTAAGACTGCATCGGATAAAATCATTATTTTCTAAATTTAACAACAGGTATTAAACAAGAAAGAACCATCATGCGTAACAATAGATTATGAAACTTCCAGAATACTCTAAGGGAACTTCGCCTTTTAAAAAGATGAAAGGAGATATCCAAGTAAACAACTTAGAGAAAGCATAACGCATTTGGAAACTATACTTCAGCAAATACCGTTCATAGCCGGAAAGGTACTCCAATTATTTTTTACATATCTGTATATGATCTATACATCTGTGCGAGTATATACACTATATAGACTGCAAAATATATATATATATATTAGTGATGCAACGAATAATGTTTTGGCCGAATAACCGAATACCAATTATTCGGCCTAGTTATGGCCGAATATTCGGCTTATTCGGCCGCCGAATAATGAACTCAGTTTTGTCTAAAACCAAAATATATTATGCACTATATGCACAATTCTCGTATATTTCACAATTAAAATAGAATATTTTCTTTTTAAAAAATTACAAATTTAATTTTTTAAAGCATTATTTTATTTTGAAAAAATATTTGGCTATGTTTGGTCTAAAAATTGCCTTAATAACTTAATAATATAATCCCCCCCCCCCCCTCAAAGAAAAAAAATCTTAGCAAAAGTTTCTCATCAGTTACTGTCTAGTTACATTATAGTAGATATTATGTATGTTGTTGTTACATTTTAAAATGACAAAATTTTAAAAGTGTTAGAAAACATAAATTTCAACTTTCAGATGAAAGAAAATAAACATAAGAAATCTTAATATGTTAAGAAAAATCACTGACAGAAAGGAATATCCACTAAAATGGTGGAAAGAAATCAGTGTAAACTTTAGCTCACAATTAACAAAAATGTCATGTATTGTTTTGCTACGTCAGCAGACTATTAAAAAGTGTATGGTGAATGATTTCAGATTTAAACGAAGGAAATATCTATATCTGTAAAGAAAATAAATTTTAAAATATTGACTATGTAGTATCTTAGTTAGTGTATTGTTGTATTTAATAGATATTAGGTACATTGTTGCTGTTACATTTTAAAATAATCACAAAATTTTAAAAATACTAGCCAACAAAAATTTAAGTTTCAGGTAATAGAAAATCAAAATTAAATAGTGATGTAAAAACATACATATATACTAATTAAAAGAATTTAGTACTTACATTTCTTTCATTATTCAATAAGAAATAGTAACGCACTTAATAAAATTACTTAAATTATATTTAAATTTAAAAGCATTTTACTTAACCCGGAAAAAAAAACCCGAAAAAAAAACAAAACAAAAACAACTTAAGTATTGAAGCATATACGATTTAAATATTTGTTATCGTATATATTTATGTTCTTTATAAATCCAATTAAAAATATCACTGAAAGAAATATTTTTTTATGTAACAATAACAAGAGATAAATATTAAACTTCCCATTACCCTTAAAAAGTTAGAATTTCCTTGTATTGCTATTGCTCTATTAGGAAAATTTTGAATAGATTAATTTTAAATTGAATAGATTATGTTAGCTTATTACAGATACTTTTTGTACTTATTGATACAACATAAAAATTTTAACATGATACCTAAATTACTCTGTTATATAAAAATGGGTAGATAAAACCCATTCCGGGTATGAAAGTTAAGGGGGGAAAAAGCGTTAGTTAATTTCAAATAAAATTTTCATTATACATGATGAAAATAAATTGCCAAATTAAAAAATTTTACTGTGTGAATAAAAAAAAACCAGTCCTTACAGTATTATTCGGCCAAGGCCAAATAATGGACTTGATATTCGGCCGAAGCCGAATATTCGGCGGATAGGCCAATTATTCGGCTGAAGCCGAATAATCGTTACATCTCTATTATATATTATATACAGATTTTCATACACGCTTCATATCAAACTAAAATTTAACTCGGGTTAAAAAAAAGAAAAAACCGCATAACAAAACTGTAAACGTACTATAAAAGTTATTTATGAAAATCACTTATAATCATCCAAACTAAGCTAAAACTTGTTAGAAGTGATAAAAAAAACTTATCAATAGAGATTTTTTACGCAGTGAGAATATTTGCAATGATTCAGCCTCAACTGAGTTAGCTAAAATTTGGAAAGAGATGCTCTGCAGAATTAGAAACATTAACAGAAGTTAATTCACGCTCACAAATGTCCACTTTATTTTATTTTATGTTTGCACTTGTTTTTCATTGTACATGAGGACTCGTGATTTTATTTATCAATTTCTTGTTTTCAAAAAATTTTGCGAAAATATTTGTATCAACAAAGATCTTGAACATGTCGCCGTTTGTGCGATGAAACATATGTCGATCTGAATAAAGGTACTTATATACCCTTTAAGAATATATATATATTTTTTTATCACTTTTAGCAATTTTTAGCTTAGTTTGGATGTAGGATGTAAAGAAATCATGATTAAAAAAAAAAAAAAAAAAATGGGATTTTTTTAAATTTAAATCGGATTTTTATGATATTTTCCCTTGCATTAAAATACGGAATAGCTACCAATAGTTTTAGGCTTCTAAAACAATTAAATCTCTAATTGCTATCATAATCTACATTTTAAAGCTTTAATTAATTATAATTATTAGTTAATAATTACAGTAATTATAAAAACTGCATTGATTTGTATTAGTTAGTAGTATACAATAATACTATATACATTAATATTTTGTAATAATTATATAAAACCATATTAAATACTACTGATATTTACATTTATTAAAATTATTAACAACTGCATTTAATATTAAATTGTTGACACTGCTTAAAATTAATAATTATTAAACAATCAACTCTCTAATTAGGAAAATAATATACTACATTTTTATGCTTTAAATACTACAATGATAATTAATAATTTAGAATTCATTCTAGAAAGAAAAAGGCCAAGGTGCTAGTTCCCCAAAAAAGTACTAGTTCAGAAAAAAGGGCATTACTTCATAAGGAAATATAGTAGTAATGTGTTTATGTTTGGTAATGGTACGGTATAAGAAAAAAGTATATAATTTCTTAATATAATAAATAAAGTGACATTAATTTTTACTGATTTTGTAAATTACAAATGGAAAAATACAATTAAATAATGACATAATTTTATAATATCCTGTTTTTAATAAAGAAATAAAGTTCTATAATTTTTGCAAAATCTTGTGCACACATAGATTTAGAAATACTGTGGAATGGGGACGTTTTTACAGGAAATCTCTGTGTACAACTACAGGTAAATTTCACGGGAACAGTAAAGTAATTACGGAATTAATAAAAACTGCAAAATAAGTATAATTTCATTAGTTAGTAGCACAAATAACAAAACAAACACCATTTGCTGCTCGTTTTGCATTTGTACTTAGAAAAATTACTGTTAATCGCCTAAATCTAAACTTACACATTAGCCAAAAAATAATTATGAAAATGAGTTTCACCCATACAGAGTAAATATAAAAATAGCCAGTTATATCTGAAATCCTCAAAATATGAAATAGAAGCATTATTAACACCCAGTAGGGATTATTAAAAAAAAGGGAGGGGTTGTTGCCTTTTCTATATCTAACTAATTTTTCTTTATGTGGTGTATACGAGTTCACCAGTAAAAAAATAAAAACATTTATTCATCCACTACCAAAAGAAGCTCTTCCTGTGCTAACATTTTAATAGCAATTAGTTCTTTTTCTCTTAAACATTCTTTTATAATAGTTGTTGAGCAGTTGTCATTCTTTCATTCTTCTTTAGCTCCAATTTGCTATAAATTTATTATTGCAAAAGTAGAATGAGAAAATAACATACTGGCTACTTATTATTTTACTTGCAGAAATTTAATACACATGCTGTTCTTATTTTATATAAAAGAATGAATAATTTAATTAGTTAAAAGAAATTATGATATTGCAAATTATATTAGATTTAAATATCATTTCAAAATATAATGCTTTTTATGCCAGATAAAAATTTGTTTTTTACAAACTTACCGTACTTAATTTTTTAGAAGTTTAAGCTTAAAAAAATTATTTAAAGCTCTTTTTTTTCATTATTCGTAAGGCAAAATACCTGTAGAAACTTTCCAAAATATGTTCATCTTATATTTTACTTTTTTATGTAATTTTAAACAATTAGAACATTTATGATTTTAATCAATGATTTTTTTTAATCACGATTTAATCACCAATTTAAATCATTTGATTAAAATCGTTGACACCCCATTTAGATGTAAACGTACTTTCAGAAATTACCATCCACAGGCGGCAATGTATATTCTTTTCTTTACTTAAACCTGTATTTATATTCTACAAACATCTCTTAGTATACTAAATATAGTTCAACTGGAAAATGCATAATTCAATAAAAAAAAATACCTTTAAGCAATTTATACTCATATTCAGTAATGCTTATAAATTATTTCGTGTAGCTCTGTATACGATCTATAGAATTTATAAACACCACGCAGTATAAAAAATTTTAGGTAAACTTAAGTTTAATTAAACAAAATCTGAAGACTCATTTCCAGTACCTATTTATCGCTCATAGACAGTATTGTAACTGAAATATTTTGCGAATCTCTATAAATGAACGATGACTGTTATGCACGTCATATTCGACAGTAAGCATCTTATAATGCCCTTCAATAATGTATATAAATTTCATCACGTTTGAAATAGTGTAACACCACTAAAATACGCTGAAAACAAATTTTCCCTGTAATGGAACTAAATTCTTTTGTGTGATTCTGGAAATGAATGATAAATGCATTGCACCCCATGTTCTACAGAAAACATGTTTTAGGGCACCTCAGAAATGCATATCAATTCAATATTTGAAATAGTGTAAAATTAAAATATATTTCAAACAACTTTTTCCCATAGAGCATAATATAACGGGACTTTTTTTAGCATCCCTGTAAACGAACTATAAAATGCTACACATTCAATTTTCAATACTAAACCTCTAACACATAGAAGCTACATAGGGTGTTGTTATTTATGACGTCCGATTATCTACACGAGGGATATACGCGCGAGGGGGTTGTGGGGGGTCTTTCTAAGTTAACCTAACCCGTATTTACACAAGGTTACCTAAGGTTCGAAGAAAACCACGCTAAACTCCGAACAATTAGGCCGACGTTCGCTACTGGGTTCGAACACAGCACCTCCCGTCTACCAGCTTTGAGAGCAGAAACTATCAGCTACTGGTGGGGCATGAGTTACATAGGAATCCGGGTACATCTACAAGTGTTAGAGCACGGATAGACCGCGATCAGGCAACAGACAAACAAACCGAAGTCATTCATAAGTACTTTTCAACTATGTTGGAAAGTATTAAAAATAAAAATCATAGCGCATGAACAATAGTTAAATTATATACCGTCGGAGCACCAATTTTTACAGTGCATCTTTATATATATATATATATATATATATATATATATATATATTTTTTTTTTTTAATATGAATTAAAAAGCATTCCAATGGAAAATATAGATTTATCAGCGAAGTTTACAAAAGCTCTAAAGTCAACAAACGAGAAAAAGCGACATTTTTTGAATTATTACTACTATTATTTTCAAATTCACATTTAAACTCTAATATAAAATAAATGTCTAACGCAATTTAGTTAAGAGGACAGTTTACCTTAACAATTTTGATTATTTTTAAAAATATGGTTCAAATGGTGAACTCGCTGCCTTCCAATGCTCAACTAAAAGTACATTTTGTAAAAAAAATTAACTGCATATTTAATTAAAATTTTAATTTTTTTAAATCTTTACTACTTTTTTAAAAATCGATATTTTTCTCATTTTTTTTTTTTTAACTTTTAAATGTGTATTACACAAAACTGCGCATGGATTTTTAGATACATCTAATATTTCATTTAATATAAATTTTTTACTGATACATATAGTGTAAAACGATGAAATCTAACATATCTTCATATACTTTTATTTTTTTTTAAATAACAAAAAATCTCAAGGCTAATTCCATGCGCATATATATCACATATATAATAAAGAAGATGTACCCAAAAGTTTAAAGCTGTATCTCAAATACAAAAAAAGGCTTTAGCATTTTTTAAACATGAAAATGAAGAAAATATGAACATGGAGGAAAAGCCATTTAAAGTTTTAATTTGTGTGGGTAATTGCGTTGAGTGTATTCACAAAATTTATAATATCTCGCGATATAATTACCGTATGGGTATGAGGTGTCAAAATATTCACAATTAAATAGGCTTCCATTTAATATTAAAAAATAAAAATCGATTTTTGACCAATTTTAAGATAAACTGCCCCCTTAAATAAACATGAATAATTTGATTAAATAGTAAAAAAAAAAAAAAATTCAGCACGAAAATGGAACAGAGAAATAAATAGCCAATGTTATGAAGTATAAAAACAATATCATGATTTTCTTGTAAGTTATTCCAACTTTTTTAATCGCAATAATACTACTTCTATCAATGTCAAGCGACATTTCTACGACTTCGTTTTATGGTTATTTTATTTGTTATTTTTAAATTAAAATAATAACAAATTCTTTTAATATATTGAATGCACATTTTCATACTTATAAGCTTTAAAAATTATAAATAAAACAACCATAAAAATATAAATAAAATAACCACAAATAACAAAATCTAAAAGATACCGCTTGACATTGTTAGAAGTAATGTTACTGTGTTCAACAAATTTATCCTATCTACAAAAAAATATTATTTTATTTTTATACTATTATTTAATTTGTAATTTTTAAATTCAAATAATCGAAATAGTTTTAATATATTGAATGCATTTTTCCGTACTTATAAGATTAAATAAAATAAAATAAGCGTACATCAAAATCTTAAAAAGTGTTATTTGACACCGCTGTTGTAATTATTTTATTTATAACTTTTAACACTTATAAGTATGGAAATATGCTTTCAATGTATTTTTTTTATGTGAATATTTTAATTTAAAAATTACAAGTAAATCTTAAAAGGTGTCATTTGACACGGGTAAGAATAGCGATAAATAAAACATTGCAAAACATCCAGAAAAAGAAATCAAATGATTGATTCGGTTATTCATAAACTAGACTTAATATTTCTTGGAAGTTCTCGGAGTTCAATATTTATCTGGTAAGTCGATCTGACATCGCTTTAACCAGTTGTAAAAGAATTTCACAAGATAAATTTACAAATGTTAATTTTCAAGGTTTCCTACTTAATTGCTCGCACGCTTCCTACAGAAGCAGAAACTCTCAGATCACTGCGACAGCAATATTTTTCTTTAAACCAAATTTCTATTATCGCATCAAACAGTGTTTTTTTTCAATCGATTTGTGACAAAAATATTATACGATTTTAATACGCCCTATATCGATTCCGTTTATTTTTCATCCTTTTACCACTGACAATCACAGTCACTCAGCTATATTTAAACGCTGTTGAAACACAAAAGATTTCTCACTTCTTACAATGTTCACCACATAATTAATAATACAGTGAAATACGTTTAACACGAAATTGAGGGGGACGACATTTTTTTTTTTTTTCGTGTTAAAAGATTCGTGAAAAAAAGAACAAAACACGCAAATATTTTCGACGTCGTAAAATTTTATTTCGATTTCCTGTTAAACTACTAGTAGGTTGGATCCATTAGGAAAAAAAAACAAAAAAAAAAACAAAACAAAAAAAAACAAGTATTTTTTATTTTATTTATTTATTTATTTTTTTTTTGGGGGGGGGGGGGGAAATCAGATTTTTTTTTTTTTTTTTTTTTTTTCGGCATTCTGAGACCTAGCTTGTTTGAATCAAATAAGCAAAGCTGTCCCTAAATCTTCGTGCGTAGCGGTTCTCATATGTTTTCTCTCTGGCTTAAACATACTGGGCTCAAACATTAACGTAATGGGATCCCTGTATTTTATTATCGTTGATAAAGTAGAATTGGTAATGCCAAACTTTTTGCAGATTTCTGTTTTCGTCCTTCTTTTTCATCAACTGCATTAAGCAGCTTCATCTTCATTTGAAGCGAAATGACACTTTGTTTTCGCACCGATATTGTGCTTATAAAACATAAGTTAATTTACAAAAAAAAAAAAAAAAAAAAAACACGAAAATCACTGATTTTTACCCAAAATTCAGTGATTTTAACACAAAATTCACAAATTTCAACTCAAACTAACTAGATTGAAAGCAAATTTTTTTCGTGTTAAGCGATTTTTGCTTCGCGTTAAAAGAATTTTTTTTTTATTAAATTGCATAGTATACTGTCCGGACCGCTATATCATTTCGTGTTAAGCGATTTTTCATGTTAAGCGTTTTCGTGTTAAACGTATTTCACTGTATGTATTTTTTAAAAAGAGTGCTTTTGCTTTCATTTTTTCCGAGGGAAATGTAAAAAAGGCAATAGGCATCAATTAATCGTAGGAGGTCGCACATACTTCTTTGATGGTTATTTTCGAATGTTGGAGACTGTACGTCAGACGTGGCAAATGAGGTGCGTTCGTACTATACACTAGTTTGATAAATATTTAGATCTTGGTACAATAGCTGTTCCACTCTAATGCAAAAATGCATGAATACAAAATTTATTACGTTTATACATATTAAATTCAGTAATACGGAAATAATAGGACTCCATCTTAAATAGGACGTAATCACCATGGCAACCTAGAATCATTACTTATCATATGATATCACTTGTGACAGGATTTAATAGAATGAAGAAAACTTTTATTAATATTTTTTTTTTACCTTTTAATTCGATTTTCATAAAATTTGAAATGACTCGACAAAATTCTGCAACTACTGATTACATTAAATTTCAAAACCATTCGGTTGGGCAGTTTTTGCGCTGTTCTATGCGGACAGATGGACAGACCAAAAGACGACTATAGGTGCGACGTGTTTATATAATTACAAACGCACCTAAAAAGGCAATACGCATCAATTAATCGTCAGAAGTCGTACAAACTTTTTCGGTTATTCTCGAAAACTAAATATAAATTTCTCGTTAATAATGTTGTATGTAACTTTTCATCATCAAACTTGACTAAATTAAAAAATCAAAAGAAAAAGAAAAAAAAAACAGCCTCAAGTATCGAGGTAGGTGTTATTACACCATCAAAAATGACTTTATTTCAATTGAAGTCTACAGTACCCTGGCAAGCTTGAAGATTTTTTTTTTTTTTTCAAAATAAATAAATCGAAAAATAATATGCTTTTAAAGACCGACTAGATATACGCTGTTTTACAAAAAATTAAAAAAACATGTTTCAAACTGCACAGGAGGATAATCTTCGAGTTTCAGTTTTTAAAAAAATAAAAAAATCTCGTATTATATATTTTTAATAATATATTTTTAAATCATTTTTAAAAGGCATTTAACAAAATCTCGTTTCCGTGATTTTATATCATTCATTAATTTTTCTCACATCCTTGAACTCTGAAATATCTATGATGAACGTTGCCCTTTTAAGAGGCTACCCAGTGGCAAAATAGCACGACGAAAACGGCCTCCGAAACGGTAAAACTGACAAATCTGGAAAACCCATCACATTCATTCACTGCAGACATATCAAAACAAGATTTCCTGTTTCCGATAGAGAGTGCAGGTCGTCAACTTTAAAGTTCTCGAGTCACGTCTATAAATATCACTTTTGTAACTCCACATAATGAATATTTGTTTAAAAAGGGGGAAACTAAGCAGAAACCTTTATTTTGTTTTCATTTATTAAGTATAGTTTTAAACTGCATCGACGGCTGAAAACAGTTTGGAAATTCTAAAATTACTTTTCAAAAAATATTTTTTTTTTCATATATTCAGAGCATATTAGCTTTTGTCTGAAATGCTTAGAATTTATATATATCTATTTTTGTAATAATCAATCTTATTATACATTTTAACCCTTATCGGTCCTATGTCACTTCCCAAGTGACATCGGGACCAGCATCTCTCTTACACGAATTTTATTCGGTTTGCACTACTTAAGAAAAACTTTGACTTGTACTTTGACATCATGCGCAAGACAAATATACTATAAAACTTATTTTTACAATACAGTGATCACGTATGAAAATCTAGCGTCCGATAAGGGTTAAAATTCGAATACTCAAAATAGATTGATAAAACTCAAAATTCGTTAAATTGTAAAATTCTAACGAAAATTAAGTATAAAATTTTTCCATACATATATTCGCATTATTTTTTTTAAAAATAATCAAATTACCACTATTAAAAGAAAATATCTTAGTAATGGGTTAAGATTTCTAAATAATGTGCAGTTGGCAAAGAAAAAAAATGAATATATTTTAATCGCAAAATTGGCACAGAAAAAAAAAAAAAAGTAGTCATTCGACTAGAATTATATCTTCTTTCATTTTATGTTAAAAAATAAGCTTAGGGGTCGTGTTCATACTGAAATTGTACTAAACTTTAAAACTTCCAATAGGAACACCTAATTTTGAAAATATTTGCCTTTTCGGCACATTTTACTTAAGGATAGCAAACTGCCAGTGATTCACCCAAGTAGTTTGGGAATTAAAAGTTTTCAAAGCTTAGATTTTATAGCGTTAAATTCATTTGTAATCATTGCAAAACAAAATGGCAATGACGGTAGTTTTTAAGCACAACTTAAAAACTACTAGGTGAAACGCATTGTAACTTTGTATGTGCATATTTGAAGCTTTTAAAACATGAATTTCTGTTTAAAAAATTTTCATAAATTACAATTAATGTCTTTTCGAAAATTTGAAAACATACATATTTTCGATATATATGTTCAAATAAATAAATACAATAAATATGAACACCTTTTTTGACAATATTTGGCTTTTCGGTACATTTTACTTAAGGATAGCAAACTGTCCGTGATTCAGTCAAGTAGTTAGTTACCTATGAATTTTTTTGAAACATAAATCGATTTCTAAAAACTTCAAATATGCGAATTGAAAATATTACCCAATTCGCCAAGTAGTTTTAAGTTAAGATTAAAAAACTACAGGCATTGCAGTTCGTTTTGTAATTATTAATAATGAATGTAACATTAGGAGTTCAAAACTTTGAGTGTGCATAATTCCTAAACTATTTCACCGAATGAACTGTTATTTTTAGCATTTATATTTCAATTTACATTGTTATTATTATTTCGCTAAACTAATAATCATAGTGCATAGCATACATCAGAGACGGCTTTAGAGAAGTATTTTACGCTATTCGCAAACAGTTCAGAATCATTTTCACCAATTGAGAAAATGTAAAGGAGAAAAATTACCCATCAATATGTTTGGAAACTATTAAATATTTCCGATGATACGCAGCCAAAATTAGAGCATTCTATAAAAGAACTGCATGAATACGAAATAAAAAAATTGTTTAACATAAATATTTGTCAATTATTTCTAAAACTTTCTTGCGAGGGACTTTCTTTGGATATTCTCATAACGTAAATCGGGGTACGAATTTTAAAATCCGTAAAAAATACCGCTTTAGAAATTATTCCTGAAATTTATAACATACCACTACTCCTAAAACTTTGAAAAAAAAAAATAAAATTACTCCCTAAATTTTTTTTTTATTATTATGCTGCTTTAACCCTTTCAGATCTGGTGTTCTATTAAAAGTACATGTCTTTTCATCGAGTATTATTTTGTCTTAACAATTACTTTTGTTACTATCTACATGTAGTAATGGTAGTATATGTCTATGCATTTCTTATTATGACATCATTTATATTTTTTCATTTAATAATAATAATAAAAGTTTGCTTAATTCTCTTCTTTGCCCAGTTGGCAATACCTTTATTTTAAACATATATTTCAGTCTTTAAATTTAAAATATAGGATACTTTTCTGAACGAATCGTGTGAAATAAAACGCAAAAAATATCAGAAATTTGTAATATCAGTTAAATACTGCTGTAATCCGATATTATCCAAACGTCTCCTTAAACTCTTCATTAGCCCATTGTCATATGGATATGAATTGAATAATACGCAAAATAACTACATTCGTTAGCTTTCAGACAATGAGATATTCTTTAAACTTCCGTAAATCTATTTGGATATCTAAGGATACATTATTATTTGGATATTAATTAATATAATATATTATTATATTATATATTTGGATACATTATTAGCATAAAAGTAATTGTGTTCTGAAAATTGAAAAAAAAAATCGGACCCGAAAGGGTTAAAGAAGGATGAGGCTGGGGGACCGCACAGGACACTAAAAGTTATGGAGCAAAAAATACACAACATGTTTGGTCAATACGTAATAGGGTTTTTTTCTCAGACTCTATTATTCGTAAGGGCGTTGAAAAGATCACGCAAAAGGTGCCAGACTATCAAAGCAGCTATCGGTGTGCATATATTTATAAAAGGCGTTCTAAAAAAATCTTTTTATAGATTAGTCGAAAAAAAGTCTTTTTATAGATTAGTCAAAAGTTTGGATGGCAATATTATACAAATAAGTATTTTTTTTTTTCAAAATAAACAAAAAAATAATAAATGATAAAGGATTTTAAATAGTAATATTAATCGCAATTATTGCTATTGTAGTTAAAGATGATATGCCCCATTATAAATTAATTAAATTCAAACGGACGTTTAATTTTTAGTAAAATATGAACTGAAAAGTTCATGATAGTGAAAAGCATGAACTTCTCACTGTCAAATAAAAGATAGTGAACAGTTCATGCTGAAATTTTCACTATTTTTTACTTGATCTAAACTGAGCAAATTTCTATTGGTTAACAAGAAAATATTACGATAAGCACAATAATGTCAGTTCACCATATAAATAAATGTTTAAATGACAGTAGCTATTTGCAGAGATCAAAATCTAAGCAGTGAACGTAGTAAAAATTTTTTTTAATAATTTTGCCTCTCCACCGAGTCACTCGACTCGACATTTTATCTTTAAAAAATATATTTCAGTTAAAAGGCGAAAACATTTTAATAAAAAAAAAAACTTTTAACTGCGTTTAACTGTCAAGGTTTTTATGTCTGTAAATAGGAACTGTTTTAAAATATTTATTTAACAAGAAATATATTTTTAAAAATATCAACACCCTGCAAAACAACAGATATGTTATATTGTAACACTAAACTCACCTCCTTCCGAATTGGAAGCCTCTCCATTATCTTTAAAATGGATCTTCATCTTTATTTATTTTCTCTCACGCGAGGGAAACGAAAATCCGAACTGTTGAACACTTTTCAAATAATACTTCCACGATTCTATAGCCCAATACATAAACCGTAAAAAACTGGTAGGGAGAGATCTCGCCTGTTTATACCTACTGAAGGCCTGACAGACTGACTGACAGAACCCAATCAGTCAGTGGGTGAAGGGCAACTAAAGAGAATGAATTTCTGGCTGAGAGAAACAGAGAGAAACCGGTTGTCAGATTTAGGAAACCAACTGAACACGCGGAGCGCGCTCTTAACGATGATGACACATTCGGGCAACAAGTGATCAGGTGATGCAACGAAACTATAGTGCATTTTACAGACATGCAAATGACGTGACAGGGCACCTACATGAGACAGGAAACATAAAACAACGGGAGAACATCCACTAATGATGATTCTTTCTTATTTTTATTTCAGTTGTCCAGTCTTGGAGAAGAATGGACACAGAGGAATTTCGTTTTGTTTGTAAAACTGTATCACACCTCAAGGACGTGAAAAATAAGGAATATTTTTTAATGCGATACGAATGAATGTCAAGAGCTCTGAAAGTCAAAGAAGACTGCAAATGAGATAAGAGGAATTCAAAACGGTGATTTATAAACGGGGCTTTAAAAAAAAAAAAAAAAAAAAACAAGAACGAAAAATTATGCACCAGGGCCTAAATTATAAAATACTTTCCAACACTAGCAAGATATTATGAAATTCAGTGAGATATCACAGTAAACAATTTTTAAAACACATAACGCATTAAAAATCAATTTTTAGCAACGTCGGTCTACAGCCGATAAGGTGTGCGAATTCTTTCCTGAAATCCTGCATATGATCTACACATCTCGTAATACATAAAAAAAAAAAATAATAATAATAGTTAAGTTTAAAACTGCACATCACAGCAGATAGAGCACAATCAGCAATTATCGCTTATAGTCAGCACTGTAACCGAATTATTTTGAGTGTCTCTGTAAATAAAAGATAAATTATACGCATCCAATAACACATAGAAAACATGATATAGTGCACCTCAGTAGTGTTTATCAATTACATTATGTTTTAAATAGTGTAACATCATTGAAACACACTACAAAAGATTTTTTCCAAGGATCATAATGTAATGGAATTATTTTGTGCGTCTCTGTACACAAACTATGCTCTTAGAGGAAGCATGTTGCCATCCACTTCAGGGATGCTATCAATTTCACTTTTTGTATCGTCATCAAAATGCGCCGCAAACTATTTTCTCCATTGATCATACTGTAATAGGATCCTTTTGAGTGTCCTTATAAACGAACTATAAATACTATACACTCCATTTTCAATAACGGACATACCATAGTAAACTTCAATAACATATATCAATTCCATGGCAATCCGAGTATATTTATAACAGTTAGAGCAAGGGCAGACCGCAGACAAACATACCGAAGTCATAAATACTTTTCAGCTATGTTGAAAAGTGTTAAAATTTTTGTTTTAAAAAAAGGTACTCTTATTTTGACACAATAAAATCAGCTTTTTGGCAGTCTCTAGGTGTACGATTTCTGCACAAAGTAAACGTAAATATCTTCCTTGTCAGCAAAATATACATGTATTTTAACAAACCGTATAAATATATATGATACCTTTGAAATTAACTAAAATTTGTATAAAACACAAATAAAATGTACTAGAAGCAATTTTAGTACATTTTATTTGTGCTTCATACGAATTTTAATTATTTACTCAACGTGAATTTAGCACTAGAATTTTAACATCTTTATTGATACTTTTGAAGTTTAGCGGGAATTTAAAAATATTAACCTTTAACTGATGTTATCGGTCTCACAGACCGGTGCGTTTTTCTATTTTCATAGTTTAACTTGCAAATTTCAGTTTATCTTCAAACACTACTGAAATTTTGTTTCGTTTGGAACTTTAGTACTAACACCAGAGACTTTTGAATAGGTGAATTTTAACGCTCCTGTACAAAAAGTTTAGTACAAAAACGACATCCTTGAATTAATAGAGGCTTTTATTCATCTTTCGATGCAGCGGTCTCACAGATCGCTTTACACTATGTGACAATTTCTGTGACATCAGTTAAAGGTTAATTTATTTTCTCGTTAGATTCACAAAATGTATAGGGGTACGCATGTCCACGCCTCGCAACAAAAGAATGTGGTTATAATAAACCTCTTAGCCTCAAAAATAGGTTATTCATTCTGAAATTTTTTTTTATAATCTAAACGAAAGTTTCTCTGGTCCATTGTACAATCAGCAATACTGAATACAATGTGTTACTTATTTATTTATTTATTACCGCATTTTGAAACGAAATGCTTTTCGCTCAAATGTGTGCTTATACAGATCAAAAAAGAAAAGGTTTTCAACCATCTAAAATTTTAAAATTGAAAAGGGTGATTTTTTTTTATTTATCACGTGTAGTTTTTTTTTTCTTTTACCCATAGAATATTTCTGATAACTTAAAGATTAATTCTTTATTCAGTATTTATTTAGAATAACAGTGTGATAGAGCCTGGAACGCATAATAACCAAAGTTAATGTACACCTTTCAAAATCGGGAACAGAAAAATTTTGACTGAAATATTTCTTGTTACTGAAAATGTTCGTACAACAATTAACAAATTTTATATCTATAGCTATTTAGCTTTTACAGGCATTCAAATGACAAGGATCTACATGATACATGAAAATTAAAACAACAAGAGAACACCCACTAATGATGATTTTATTTATTTTTCTGCTTGTCCAGTCTTGGAGAATAATAGAAGAATGGACACAGGGGAATTTAATTTTGTTTGATAAACTATATAAAACTCAAGGATATAAAACTCTCTTTTTTTTTTCTTTTTTTCCCCCAATGCGATGCGAATGAATGTCAAGTCAAGAGACATGAAAGTTGAATGCAAATTTGATTGCAATGGTGTAGGAGGAATTCAAATTCTCCAAATTTTTAATAAAAGATTCTGAATATTACAGCTTGGTTATTCATTCTAAATAAATTTTAATAATTTTCTTTAAAGTATAGAACCTATTTAACAGAAGTTTCTCTCTGTCATTGCACTGTACCATGTGCAATATTAAATCCAAAATGCAAACTGTTTATTTATGACAGAGTAGAGATCTGAACGGGCCGGGCTATACTTTTTTCTGAAGTCTCGGGTTCGGACCTTACTTTTTTCCAGAAGGATCAGGCCGTGCCTTAACTTATTTTTTCCGTACAGAGCGGGGGTTGGTTTCCTTCTTCCTAGTTTTCACGCCCCAAAATTTTCAGGCCTGGTTTCGACCGGCCCGTATATAAATCATTATCTCGGCGTGGCCTAGTCTGTTCAAAAGTCAGTAAAATTAGACCTGGCCCAAAAATCTTTGCAAAAAATGCATACATTTTTAAATCGCCATTATTCTACAATTAAACATTAAAATTTATTCTTTTTAAAGAATAGTAGATTTGTACGCTAATTAAAATACGGCTAAATTAAAATATAGTGAAACGTGTGAAAAAGAACCTGCTTATGGCGGAATCGTGTTTTAAACTGAAAAGTATGTTGATCCATGCAAAATGAATATACCAAAACGTAAGAAAAGAATATATAATACATTTACACCTACTAAGAAGGGAAATTGTCTATAACACATTTTTTCCCCTTCCCTATGCAATTCCGTCTTAGAAGATTTTACTGTATCGCATTTTTCTGATTTTTAACACTTCAATACATGGAATATGGATTAACAATATTAATGATAACTGAAACACTTACGTACAACAAATAGAGATTTAAATAAATAAATAAATATCGCAGGCTGCGGCACTTCTATAAAAACGAAGATTATAAACATGAAAAAAAAAAGGGGGGGGGGGTAATATACGAATTTTTGGTTAGATCTTCTCGTACGAGGCAAAATTTTTAACCAAATTGACGTAAAAATCAATGTTTTGTAGAAATTCACTCGGGCCGGGCCTGGAAATTTCGGCCCGTGCCTCTATGACAGACATGACCCCAATGACAGAGTATTATTATTTTCTTTTGTTGAACGTAGTACAGGTAAAGTGGGGTTTTTCAGCGAACACTGATGGTCATTTACCAAAATTTGGGAAGAACTTCGTTTTGGCACTAGAAATGAAAATCCGATGAATCCCCAAAAAATAAAGCTCTTTTACCATGTTTTGGGGAACAAAGGGAGAGCATTTTAACTCAAGGAGGGAAAACTTAAATTTTTGTAAGTAGGACAAGTAGGGTATCGTTTATTACGCATTTTTTAATTCTAAATCTAATGATGCCGCCCGCAAGTCGATGCGATCATTTGTTACAAAACTACGGCAGGTTTTATGAGTACAAAGCCGAAAATTATACTTTAGTGAAGATAACATAGGTTTTACAGCAACAACTGATTGCCACTCACGAAAATTCGAGAAGAACTTCGTTTTAGCACTAGAAATGAAGATCCGCCCAAAAATAAAGTTGTTTTACCTTGTGGGGGGGGGGGGGGGGTAAGGGGTAATTTTAACTCGGGGGAGAACTCAACTTTTTTAAATAAGTCGCGTGCGGTATCGTTTATTATGTATTTTTTAATTCTAAATCGAATACCATCTGCAAATCGATACAATCATTCGTTACAAAGTTACGGCAGGTTTTATTAATACAAAGTCGAAAATTATACTTTATTATTGAGCACAGCTTTGTTACTTTTATTTTACGTTCAAAACACGTTCTTTATATCATATTAAATAATCTCGAACTTATTATGTCCTCAAAACAGCAATAATCAAAATCAGGGTCATCTCAAACTTCCTCAGGATCACCAAAGTTGTCAAAATCCATGAACTCATAAAATCATTCATGACTTTGTATTCATACAACCTGCCGTAACTTTGTAACGAATAATCGTATCAACTTGCGGAGGGTGTCATTCCACTCAGAATTAAAATACACATAATAATTAACCCCACTTGACCTACTTAAAAAAAAAAAAAAAAAATTAAGATCTCTGCTCCCTCCAACGAGTTAAAATGCTCCCCCTTTGTGAAATTTGGAAAATAGCTATTGAAAATCGTAAACGAAAAGAAATAGAGCAAAATTTCAAATTAGAAAGTTTTAGAGCATCAATTAACTATTACGAAACGACATTTGGTTCACACGAATAAGATAAATCGTCGCCTGTATACCCAAAAATGTTTGAAATCGGTGAGCGACGATTCTACTTTGCATATTCACATTCCGTGAATGTAGTAGTGCACAATTTCAAATTGTGACGTTGTACTGTGCTGTAATATCTGTAAAAAATTAATTTCCAATGCATTTAAAATTTCAGATTAACCCTTTCAGGGGCAGAAGAATTATGTTCGTAAACTGATGAAGTAATTTACTGACACCAGAATATTCAAACGAATTTCTTAGAAAAAAAAAAACCGCTAATTTGCACTTCCACTACAAAAGCAAAATTTTATTAAAATATTCTTGCTGCCATTTGTCAGTTTTGGAATTAAAATTAGGTGGCTAGACCGTCTAGCCACCGCCCTTGAAAGGGTTAAATCTATGTCGTCGTATTGAAGAGGCTAGCAATAGACGTTCCATGCTGAGAAATGTGGCATGTAGAATTACTCTCACGAATACAAACGTGTATCGTGAGCTTTTCGTGTGATGTTATCAAAATGTATTGAGATAAGCACGTATTGATACCATAAATTGTGCGTATTTTCTTCATACTTCTGGCTATTCCATTCAAATGTTTACATAAAATAGAGTGCATCGATTTCGGACATTTTTGGGTATACAGGCGAAGATTTATCTTATCCATGTAAACCAAATGTCGTTTCGTACTAATTAATTGATGATCTAAAACTTTCTAACTGGAAATTTTGCTTTATTTCTTTTCGCTTTCGATTTGCAATGGCTATCTTCCAAATTTCGCCACTAGGGACGCTACCGTCGTTTGCATTAAATCGGACGTAGTCACTTTACTATAACGTTACCTCACTTCCATAGCTGTAGCTCTCTCCGTCCACAAGTATTTTCAGGTTAAAGGAACTTTCCTTTGCACCCTGTATATTTTTTTCATGTTTGTGTGGCCATCTGACGTATTAAACACCACTTTATAATCAGCTGACTTTTTTTTTTTCTTCAAGATATTGGGTTAACTATAATTTGACAAATTTTCAACCGGGAGGAAATGACTATTTTTTTTTTACGTGTTTAGGAGGCTACCGCTGCTTAACCCACCCACGGAACCGCAGCTGACGTTCACGGAGCTTCATGATACAACCCTCTGAAGCATTTTACAAATTATCGGCCGAGAGGAACTTGGTCATCAAAATCTCTTGCTGGCTCGCGGGCTATTTATTTTTCGGCGACTTGTCGAATTTTCATTTCTAATGCCAAAACAAAGTACTAACCAATTCTTCCTGAATGGTCACCAGTTGTCATATACAGGTTGGGTGGTCATAAAAAAACTTTGCCGACATATGGAACTCTAGCGGCCGATCCGTTTTTCCGATCGAGGTGAGATTTCAGATATAGTTATTAAGAGGTCTGAGCTCGGGATTCTGTGAACGACATCAAATTGGCGCTCACAGTTACGGTTATATGTACAGAAACTCGAAATTTTCGAATGGCAACGCCCATTTTTTTTCGTCGAAAAATGCTCAGCGCATGCGAAAACCCAGAATAGCGCCAGAACGGTACGTGTATCGCAATAAACGGACGCGTTATGCACGCACAAAAACAGCTCTGCGAGCGGCAAAGAAAGAAAAAAAAAAAAAAAAAAAAAAAAAAAAAAAAAAACACGATCGGGGCGCACGGAGGAAATTTGCATATGACAGAGGAAAGACACCAATTACAGAACGCAGTTTGCCAGATAGTCGGCGTAGAAAACGGATTCTTGCCACTGTCAGATGCAACTTTCCTCCGTGCGCCCCGATCGTGTTTTTTTTTTTTTTTTTTTTTTTTTTTTGCCGCTCGAAGAGCTGTTTTTTGGGCGTGCATAACGTGTCCGTTTATTGCGATATACGTACCGTTCCAGAGCTTTTTAGGGTTTTCGCATGCGCTGAGCATTTTGCGACGAAAAAAAATGGGCGTTCCCATTCGAAAATTTCGAGTTTCTGTACCTAGAACCGTAACCGTGAGCGCCAATTTGTTGCCGTTCACAGAATTCTGAGCTCATACCTCTGAAATCTCATCTCGATTTGTTAAACGGACCGGCTGCTAGAGTTCCATATATCGGCAAAGTTTTTTTATGACCACCCTATATTACTCCATTTTTGGTCTATTTTAACCGCACTAAACAAGCAATGTTACACTTTTAATGGGTGGACCAGCAGGACCCAGGATAGTGTTGCCAAGTCACAAAAAGCGGGGTAGGTAAAATTTACACAGTTTACGATTAAAAATTGTTTTCGTCTATATTCTGTAGATGTGTATAAGGTTCTATAGACCGGTTCGGATCGTCTGTATTCAGGGACCGGATTAGGAAAAATCTGAGGCTTCCAAAGGACCCTTCACAAATTTTGTCATCTTAAAACAGGACCCTTCACAATTTTTGTCATCTTAAAACAGGACTCTTCACAAAATTCTTTGTCTTCAAAATAAACCTATCAGAAAACTTTTACATCTCTAAACTGACTTTTACAAATTTAATCTTTTTAAAACAAAATCTGACCGATCACAAGACAGATGAAGGTGCCAAAGAAGCTATTACTTAGCTAATTTATATATCATTGCCTCACATCAACAGTAGAATATCTAGTAATAATAAAAGATGAGATGTCTGACTTACTGCTATGAATAACTGTGTTTACATCTAGTGGAACAACTTCTGAAACAAGAAGTTATGTTTACTATATTTCAGATGTGTTTTATAAAAATTCCCTACTGTTCCAGACACAGTTTTTCATAGCAGTAAGTAAGTCAGGCACCACATTTTCGATTATTACCATAGATGTCCTACTATTGCTCTGAGGCGACGATATAAAGATCTTGTTTAAAAATACAGTAAAACCTTTTTTTATCCGAAACTCTCGATTAACAGAAATCCAATTTTAAAGCTTTTTTTCTTTTTTTAACAATCAAAATTTTTTGTGTGCAAAATCCATTTTGAAAGCTTTTTTTTTTTTTTTTTTTTTTTTTTTTACCATCATATTCCTTGTGTGAAAGCGGTCCTTTCCGAACCACGAGTGCATATAAATATTTTTATCCCCTTTCTTAGAATTCCTTTAATTTAACTTGAGTTCCCGTAATTTGATTAGATTAAAATTTAACTTAGGTTCCCGTGTTCGTTCCCGTTCTGCGGAGTGGAACGAACAAATTAGCAATTCTAAAGCTTTTGAATGTTTTGCAAAAGGTTTGGCATGGCTGGAGCAGCAGAAAGACTGTAATGCTGGTAAACTGATAATATTAAAAAACTTCGTGATAACGCTTCAAAGCAAAGGCAATCGAAACGGCGACAAACAAAACATTATTTCAAACCCTTGTGAAATACGTAAAAGGTACTTAATTTCAAAATTAAAATTTAGGTAATTTATTCTTGTTTCTATTTTGCTATTACTTTATTTTTATTAAGTACTTGGTTACCAAGTAAGAAATAGCGCACATATTTCTCCTTAATCTTAAAATTGAAGCATTCTCGATTATCCGAAAATTTCGATTTTCAGAAAGAGGGTCGGTCCCAATTACTTCGGATAATCGAGGTTCTACTGTACTAGATAAAAAAGAACCTGAATAAATTCAAATTCACGAAATTATATGACTAGATTTTTCACAATTTTACAAAAACAGGACCCTGTGAGAAAAGTCTGGGCAGACCCCTGGTATTTATTAAACAAGTAAGAAAAATCATGCGTTTAGCATAGATTATGAAACACTTTCCAACACCTCCTGAATGCTTTAACAAAACTTCGTTATTTAGAGAAATAAGATATATTAGAGAACTAAGTAAACATTATAGAAAACGCATGAAACATTTGAAAAACTGATTTCTACAGTTACCGTATATAGCCAAATATGTATTCCAATTCTTTTGAACTGCCCTGTATTTGATCTGTAGGTTGATATATATACTATACAATGGGAAAATTTAGTTTAGCAAGAAAACTCATAAGAGGTTGAAATTTCTCTTTCAGCAATTTATACTAATAGATCAAAACATACTTGTATACATTTGTACAGCCGTGCAGTTAACCTAGTACCTTTATTACACGCCACTATTTAGCTAAAGTTTAATTCAAAGTAAAACACTCTTAAAACTACTGAAATCACATTTCCAGAAATTATCATTTATAGACGGCCCTGTATCCAATTCTTTGTGTGACCCTGTATATCCTTTCATCTATGTTCTACAAACATTTCTTAGTAAACCAAATGCAGTTCCGCGTAAAAATGCATAACTCATTTAAAAACCACGTTTAAGCAATTTGCAATCATACCCAGTAATCATTACAAATTATTTTGTGTAGCCCTGTATATGAATTTAAATATTTATACACACCATATACTATGCATAAATATAGTGAAACATAAAAGCACATAACATATATAAAAATGCATTTCCAGCAATCATCGCTACTGTACAGTACTTCGGACACAATATAATATCTGAAATATTTTGTGTGTCCCTGTAAATGCTATGCACTTCGCATTATACATGTAATAAGTTATAGTAAACCTCAGCTACGTATATCAATTTCATTATACATGAAATAATTTAACATAATTAAAATGCGCCGCAAACAATTCCCTGCACCCCTATATCGTTCTGTAACGGAATTATTTTGTGTGGCCCTGTAAATGAATAATAACTATTCTTTGCATCGTATATTCCACAGAATGCATATTTTAGTGCACTTGATAAATGCATGTGAATTTTATTATGTTTGAAAGCATGTAACATCATTAAAAACCATTTTAAACGATTTTTTCCCATAGGCCGTAATGTAACGGGAAACTTTTGACTGTCCCTGTAAATGAACTAAACATGCTAGAAACTTTATTTGAAATATGGATCGTGCTATGGTAGAGGTCACTAACATTCAAAAATTTCAGAACGATCAGACTATATTTACGAGAGTTAGAGCGCGGACAGACGGACAGACAAACCGAAGTCATAAACACTTTTCAACTTTGTTGGAAAGTGTTTAAAAAGTAACTGGAATGGAAACTATGTTATAATGGAAATATGAGGTGTGATATAACTACATAATACGCGTAAAAGAATAAAAAATGATAAAAATAATATTTTATCATAATTTTTTTTTTAATGATACACTATTTATTTTTAATTCAGTTATTTTTAAATTGTAACTCAGATTCGATTTTAATGGATAAACTTCTTTCTTAATAGAAGTTAATTTGATACATAACTATTGTCAAGAAAAATTGAGTCATATTTTTATTCAGTTTACGAGAAATATTTATTGCGAGTACATTTTTACATTACATTTGTGCTATGTTCGTTACCATCATATAATCGAAATTATGTTCACAGGCCTGAGTTCATTATTATTATTATATTGCTGTTATTATTTGTAACGCATTTAGACTGAAATGACTGGAGCTGCAGAATTATGGTTAGTGTAACTGAGGACTAAAAATGCAAAACGTTAAAAGTACCAAAAAATCGATTTTTTTTTTTTTTTTGAGAAAAAATATCTTAAATGCCAAGTTTAACAAACAGGAGAACCCTTGAAGTGCCCTAGTAGAAGTAGTTCAAAAACCAGCAGAAAAATGTGGCTGGTTGTATGTGCCACACGAAGTGAAGTGGAGAACGCTGAATGTGCCACACGAGGTGAAGTAGAAAACGCTGAAAGTGCCTGTGATAACATGAGCGGCGATTGGTGGCCATTAACAACTTGATCATGTTGTTATTGTTTAACATTAACGGGATATTTTTAAGGAGGTGAAAAATATTAAATAAATAAATAAAAGAAATGTTTACAAATGATATTAGGTATTTAAACACTAAATGGAAGGAAGCTAGGTACCTACATTTTAAAGTGTTGAACTAAGAGCCTAAAAGGAATGAAGTGGTAAATGCTGTAAGTACTAGAAGCATAGGAGTTTTTCTTTTTTTTTTCGCTCTCTTGAAAGATTTCCTCTTTTGGACTTTCAGCATTTTACATTTTTAGTACTCAATTAATATTGTATGTTATTCTATTTAATTTTGCTATTTTATAATCCTTGCCTATTTTTGTTTTGTCTACGGTACTGCAGGCGTAATCTTTATGTTCATATTTTTTTCACAGTTCTTTAAAATAATATAAATATTTTACACATAAAACACTTGAAACGAATTATTACGTTTAAAATGACTAACAGGTTTTTCTTTCACACGAAAATAGATTTTTCGTTTCGGTTACATGCTGAGCTATTTACCAGCTATTAACTGTATGCCTGTGCGGACAGAAGGTTTAATAGCTTTAGGATTTCAAAATCGTAGCAAAACTAGTTTCTCAAGATTACCTTTCTCGTACAATATTAAAATTTTTGTTTTTACAATTTAAGAAGTGTTTTTTATTTCTAAGAAGCATAAATAAATAAATACAAAAAGAAGCAGAAGTGTAAATTAATTATAAGCTTCCTAATCCACAACCAAACTTCTGTCGATTTTCGCCATTTCAAACAAGAGGTTACCGTTACTTCAGTCACGCGAAAAGACCCACTCACCAATGTTAATCCATTTTTTTAAAGATACGTCGTTTGCATTTCAATATTTTTAAATGATTTTTTTGCATTGGAACTGAGACCGATAACCACAAAGGCCGTTTTTTTTTTTTTTTTTTTTTTACTTTTTCGATTTCGTTCACGGGTATTTTTAAGAAGGAAACTTACACTTTCGGAACTGGTTACTGAAGTAGACACGTAACACGTTGAGTGCCACGTCGGTCACCGGTGAGTGACGCCGAACTTTCAGTTTAGACCTCGTCAGTCATCGGTGACTGACACTTATAGATTGTGTAAGGGGAATCTTATTTCGCGGCCAAACGGAAAGACAGACAAAATAGACTTGGCGTTCAACGTGTTAAGGACGTGTAAATGGGAAGGCACCTCACCTATCATTTCCTATCTTAATTGTATCTTACTGATGGACTAAAGTTTACTTTATCAATACGTAATTTGAAAAGTTGACATTAAACTTTAGTTTAAAATAATATTTGTTTTATCAGTTAGGGCAACCAATATAAAATTGACTAATTATTGTATTTATTGGTGATTTTTTTTTATAAATTCGGTCAATCAGTTCCTGTAAACATTTTCATTCGTCAAATTCGACGGGTTTTGACTCGTATGTGTTAACATATACGAGTATGTTAACACAAACGAGTGTTCCCGCATAACACATTTATGCGGGAAGGGGACAAGGGACCTTTTTAACTGTTTTTACTATATGAATTATGGTATCTATTTATCACACAAGCAATTAAAAAAAGTTTTTTTTTTTTTTTTGGGGGGGGGGGGGGAATAAAGAATTTTCCTGAACATTTTAAGCGTTATAAAGAACTTTTGAAAATGCCCCACGCGATGTGCATTCCATATCAATTAAAATACCCAATATATATATATATATATATATATTATGGCTGTTTGGTGTACATATGCAAATAAAACTGTGTAACAAATTTTATACATTTTAATATAAAGGTAAGGAAAAAAATATTTTCTAAATTTTATGAAATTTTCAGCATTTTTGCATCATATTTCTTCACTTAACTACCTTTAACTTTTCCAATTATATTTAGTTTAAAAAAAACAATACACAGTTTTATTTGTATATGTAAACCAAACTAACATAAAAAATATTGGGATATTTAATTTTTATACAATGCGCATGAGGCATTTTGAAAAGTTCTTCATCACTTAAAATATTCAGGAAAATTCCTTATTTTTCTTCAAAAATTTTTTTTTAATTTCTTGCGAGATAAATATATACCATAATCATATAGTGTATCCTTTAGTAGTATTTAAAAAGCAATAATAATAATAATAAAACCTTTGAAGGTCCCTTACACCCTTAAAAGCACCTAAATGGGGGAAAATGACGTCCTATTTCAAATGTCCAAATAATAACATTACCAAACAGTTTGAATTAAAAAATATATTTGCACCGACACAAGAGATTTATTTCATATTTAGGGATGATCTTTTTAACTATTGTTGCCAATTCTAAAACTGCGCAAATAACATTACCTTTCTAACAATAAAAATATTTTCAGAAGAATATTACAAAGAGAAAGAAAAGTTTGGTAAAATTACGTCAGATTTAAAACATTGCATTTTAAGCACCTGGATGCAAAGACTCTGTTAACTTAGTTCATTTTATATTAGCTAATTTTCAAATGTTTAACTAATCTCATTTAATCAAACACGAAAACAGAAATTAACAGAAGCTGATTCGGCCTTAAAACTCCTCAGTAAAAGGGAAATGCATGGAAACCCGTTTACAGGAAGATCGTCACTGGTTTTTTAATTATAATTCAATCTTCCGTAATCCTTTCAAAGCAGATCAAATTAACGGATTTTTAGAGTCTGAACTGGTGTTGGCGATAAGAAAAGTCGGTATTTTCTGGGTCAATTGAGCCGGGTTTGTTTTTATTAATTTTTGCACGGGCCGCGTCTGTTTTCACTAATTTTAGCACGGGCCGAGCTAAAGATAGCTTTCGTTCGGGATAGCTTTCGTTCAAGAACAAGATAGCTTTCGTTCGGGCCATGCCGGGCCCGGCCCTGGAAATTCCAGCCCGTGCAGACCTCTTGTCCGGGTTGGAAATCCTTGTCCCGATAGTGTTGGAAAGTGTTTCCTAATCTATTCCGTGATGCATGATATTTAGCTCTTGTTTTATTATTGTTATTATTATTCCAGCTGTCCAGTCTTGGAAAAAAAAAAAGAAAAAAAAAAGAAAAAAAAAAAGAATGGACAGAGAAAATTTAGCTTTGTTTGTAAAACTGTATCACACCTCAAGGACGAGAAAAATGAGTTTTTTCTTCTTTTTTATGCGAAGCGAATGAATGCCAAGAGTTTTGAAAGTCAAATGGGGCTGTAATGGGATGGGAGGAATTTAAAATGAAGTTCTCCAAACTTGTAACAAAAGATTCTCATTAAAACAGCCCTCATGAAATCACGAAAAAGGGTTATTCACTCTGAATACATTTTAATATTTTGCATAGTAGCTCATCTAGGTCATTTAAAGAATCATCTTTAATAATTATTGTATTTTGAAATAAAAATTTTGTCCAAATGCACGCAGGTATCGTTTCACAAAGGAAAAGAGTTTCTGATACCTTATATTTTTAAAATTGAAAAAGTTAAATCTATCTAACTTTCGACATGGCTTTTCAGCTTGCATCCCCTCCCCCACCTTTTAACGATAAAAGAACTTTTTTGATACATTAATTTCAGGATTCATATATATATATTTTTATATTCACACATATATATTATATATATGATCAATTGCAATAAAACGAATATTCATTAATTTTTCAGTACTCTTAGGAACAATAATTGACACTGCCAATCTAAGGATAATCAAACCAGATTGATGAAGAAATTATAAGAGTAAAAAAATATGTGGTGACTAAATGGCACCACAATAGCAGTTAAAGGTTAAACGCCCGCTCAAAAGAGTTCACACGGAAGGAGTAGGGGATAGGCGTATTTTCATATCCCGATAAAATTTTCTAGCTGAACATATTGGACAGAAGAGAATAAATATTTCAGAAAAAATGTTACAGTTAAAGCTTATGGATAAAAGTTTATCTAAAACAAAATATTAATTTCATTAAATGTTATATAATAAATATGAAATCACATTTATAATGCAAATTCAATATTGACCCCTCCCCCTTTCTTCCCCTCAAATGTTTTCCTATATACCTGGTTAATTGTAGTGTCTATTTTTTAGTGCAATTGTGTTCATAGACCTTGCAAATTTAGAATAGTTTTATTTATTTGTTTTGAAAGTGACTCGGGGGAGAGTCGAAACATGTCAACAGTCGAAATAAATTTATTTTTACTGGTTTTAAAGTTTTAATTTACACATTTTAGCAGTTGAAATTAGTATGTCATGCAATTTGTACTTTAAAATTTTGAAAGGAACGTATCTGAGACATGGCAAATAATAATAATAAAAAAGGATGGGATGGGGTTAAACTTTTACACCAGTCTTCGGGCTCGGTGTGAAAATTATACATATTTATTCACTTTATTTCCGGGAGCATCTCTTCCTTGACCACATGCTGAATTCTTCACTGATTTGGTTTCACTTGACAGTGTTCTAAACTTATAAATGCCCATAATCAAATATTGAGTTTACAGGAAAATGTGAAATAAAAATCAACACATTTATACACTGCAAACGATTTTGTATATTTTATGGGATTGTTTTTTTAGCAGTGCAAGTTTTCTGAAATAAAAATAGTTCAATTTAAATATGCTTTTAACAGCAGCGTAGAGTGGATTTTGAACGCCCAGGGCAATTCACAATATTGCGCCCTCTTCGCAGTGTCTACTATATATCTTTTATGCTCTGACGCTCCTAAAAAATTTTGTGTCCGGGTAATTATCCCTCCTGACATCCCCCTTACGCTTCGCCACTGATTTTTGAAATACCTCGTATGACGGCATTTATAACAACGCGTGAAAATGACAAGAAAACTAACTACACAATGACAATATTCCATGTAAAAAAAAGAACAAAAATTCTGCTGCGCAGTTAGAGCACTTCCTCCATGGGGGCGAACCTGAAACCCAAATGTGTAAAAAGAAGAAAAAATGCACCTCAAATATATTCAGGAGAAAATCCATGCACTTGACGCGGAAGACTAAATATTCATAAGGAGAGCCCGAGAGTGGGCTTTTGGAAATCTGAAGGCGTAAAGGGTTACGGGATTAACGATCATTTTACAGCGTCAACAAGTTCCAGGCAAATTAATTCATAAAGTCTGAAACGCTCGAAATAATTAACAGCCAAGGTGACACCCTTGGCACTCTTTCGCATAGAGAAGAGAGATAAGGCATCTCCCCACACTATTCGCGACTAAAAATCGGTAAATAGTGTTATTACTCATACGTGGAAATTCAACTCTTTTTTTTTTTTTTTTTTTTTTTTTTTTTTTTTTTTTTTTAGAATGATGTTTCAAAAAGAGAACTAAATAATTTAAAGAATAAATAGTATTATAAAGGACAAACGTGTCCGTGCATAACGTTGACGTCATTTTCACAGTGGCAACAGCAGACGATTACATTTAACTTTTATTAATTTTTATTGCATTTTTTAAAATTTCTAAATACCAGCAGGCACCTCTATTCAGCGGACACTTTTTGAATACCCAACGCCTATATATTTGGATGTTTTTAACCTCTGAATAGCAGACAAATTTTATGGTCCTGCGGTGTCTGATCAGGAGTCTATCCAGACTTTTCTCACAGTGTCCTGTTTTCATGAAATTGTGAACAATTTTTCTTATATTTGTGAAAATTCTGGTAATAAATTTGTGAATTTGAAATTATCGTTACCAGGCTTATGTGTATCAATCCTTATGTAAAAAAAACAACAACAACTAAGTAGTAATATGTTCTTTGGTGAGTTCAACCGTTTTCTGACAGGTCCGATTTTATTTTTAAACGATTAAATTTGTAACAGATTCAGTTTGGAGGTGGAAAAGTTTTATAAAAAGTCTATTTTAAGACAAAGGATTTTGCGAACGGTCCTGTTTTAAAACAAAGAATTTTATGAACGGTTCTGTTTTAAAACAAAGAATTTTGTGAAATTTCCTGTTTTAGGATGAACGTTTTTGTGAAGGGTCCTTTAAAGAACCTAAATTTTTCCTAAACAGATACCTGCTGATATTAGGAAGTTTTACTGCATTTCCTTTTAATTAGTATATAAGTGATGCCAAGCAACTCCTTCTTGATACTGATTTATTTATAGGCATTTATATTAAAAACAGTATGTCTAAGGATCTATATTTAAAAAAAGCAGACGAAAAGAGTAATCCAGCATCATTTTATTTTATTTTTTTAAATGTGTTTCATTTTTTTTCAAGAATTCTGGATTATAATATTAAAATATTTCTCTTGATTACTACATGATTACCTCTTTAAGGCCCAAGAAAATTATCGATTAATAAATGTGTAACCAAAACAACAATGTTCAGAACCTAGAAATGTGTATATAAAGGCAGCAAAAATTGGAGCTATGAAGCTAGAAAGCACTGTCACAATCATTACTGATGGATATTAAAATATTTCAAACATATTAAGTGATAAGTTTTTTTTAACGGTGGCACTCCGGGAATGCCAATAGAAGTGAAAACTTCAACAATTACGTGTGTGTTTTTTTAATCGTCAGGAAATGTTTTATTGTGCAGAAAATACTTTTAAATGTAGTGGTTTTTTTTTATTCATTATTATACAATAACATACACCATAACGCAAAAATAACACGAATTTTAAAAACAAGAGAGTTTTCTGCTAAACTTACCCGATATTTGATCGAATAGTTCACTTTTGCCGCCAACTATTGACATAAATAACAACCGTTGAATAAAGATAATTTTATTTTGCTAGAGCAAGGTAGTTTTATTTTAGCAAGAGTCGACTTGGCTAATTTTTACATGAGATGTTTTTGAAGAGATTTCCTTTTTCTAACTCTTGTACGTGTATTTCGGGAACCAACAGCGCACAGGCAAGCATGCGGCGCGCTTGCCTGTAAATTGTTGTTATTGATTAAGCAATCAATAACAATTAATTGCCCGCCCTCCTCATACCGAACTATGCACAATACATGTACATACTTATATACAGAGGTGTCGGTTACAATAACAGTATCACGAGTTCAATGGTTTTTCCCATCTCAAAAAATGCTAAACGCGCCCAAAGAAGCTTTCACTTCAATAATGAAAGTATCAAGTATTTGTCTTTAACAATAAACACAACAGCGTACTCCAACGAAAATGTAAATTTTGTGTGTGTTCCTGTGTGAACGCCGGAGAAAAAGTGAGTTTTAGCTTCGTTCTTCTTTTGCGGATTGAGCTGAAGAAGGAAAAGTTCCTGTCATTCACCGCTTGGCGCGCTAGTGTCTATGTGCCAAAATGCTAGCATGTCGGTTACGTAACAGTGTCTCCAAATCAGTGGTTTTTCTCCATCTCAAAAAAAGCTCAACGCGCCTAAAGAAGTTTTCACTTCAAAAAAAAAAAAAAAAAAAAAAAAAACAATACATAGACCATTATGATTGGAATAGCTGAGTCTTTCAGAGATGTGAAAAATCGTAACAAATGAACTTTTCGAATTATACTAAGTTATCAACATTACTATTTTCACTTAAAGAAAAAAGTTGTACTTAATTATATTTTTAGAAGTTAATGCTTAAACAGTGGAGATGAAATGTTTTGATGAAGATTACAAAAATATGAATGAAAAAATATATAGCTATTATGAATATTTAAATAAAAATAAAATATTTTAAAAATAAAATTTCAAATTTTCCAAATAGAAATACATGCCTTCGGGGGATAAAACTTTTTCCCCTAAAAAATTTCCGTTTTTTTCAAGCATTCCCAATCTAAAAAAACAATAAATAATTAATTTTTGTGCTACCAAAACTGACCGAGTTATAATACTTTGAATTTTATAAATTTTCAGCATTTTTTTGGTATTAAAAACGGAAAAACGTGTTGCATACAAATACGACGACTCAAAATTACTTTCTTGATTAATAGTCTATTTCTTTACTAGCACTCTATAATGCCTCGAAAATCTCGAAAGGAAAAATAGATATTTAGGTCAGCAGATTGCACCTGTGTCCAGAGGCGCATTTAAAATGGAAATTCCACCCAGTTTGTAGTAAATGTTAGTAGGTACTCCGTACTTAAAGTACTTATTATAATTCAATTTATTATTTTATTCGTATTTATTACGTTGAACATTTTGTTATTAAAATAGGTTGACTTTCAAATAAAATTCTAGTTTTGTATCGAAATAAGAATAGTATACAATTTTTAAACTTCAAAACAAAGTAAGGATGCACCGAATATTCGGTATCTATTCGGTATTCGGCCATGTTACCGAATATTCGGTTTGGCCGAATATCAAACTATTCGGTTTGGCCGAATATCAAAATATTCGGCCGAACCTAATACATAAAAAAAAAAAAATTTAAACATATTTTTAACATTGTACAACTTGTACGTTTAACAGTTAACTTATAAAGATATTCAGAATAATTAGAAACAGAATCATATTTAAATAAAAGAGAATGCTTTTACATTATTTATTTGCCGTTTATTAAGTATTATTTAAGAAAATTAACCAATCACGAGGATTTTCATAGGAATTAATTATGTACAAATGCAAGTTCCTGAACATTGTCCAAAAATAATCTGTTTCTTGCTAAGATTTTAAGAACAATGTTTACAATCTCTGAAAATGATTGCCCACTTCAGACACCGAACTAGGATGCATTTAAAAACTTCCTTGCTTAATCAAAGAGAGTAGTACAGTTATTCTTGCTAAGTTGCCACTATATAGAATTTGAATAGATTGTATTATTTATTTACTTTTACTTTAGTCTCTTCCTGACAAACAAATAATATATGATCCTGTACAATTTTTCTTCCAATTTTTTCACAATTTCTCATTGACTTTAAAATGTTTGTTTCAGAATTGAAGAAAATTTTATTCATTTGCTTTAATTCTCAGATGAAGCCATGAAATTGAAAATTTTATTAATTAAAATTTTTTTATGCCTATCCTGTTCTTAAATAACTCAAAGCAGATTTTTTTCAGCATTAAGTTTACTTGAAAAAAAGCTCTTGTTTATTAGAATAAAAGTTTCTGTTTTAAATATTATGTAAAATTGTTTTAAAATTTAATATTTTAATGCCTTTAAACATTGAAATATAAACGTATTCGACAAGCCGAATATTCGGTATTCGGCATAGCAGTTACTATTCGGCTAGCCGAATATTCGGTATTCGGCCAAAATCACTATTCGATGCATCCCTAAAACAAAGTTTAGCATAACTTAGCCGAGTGTCAAGTGATGGGCTTGATAAAAAGTTTTCTTTACTGTGTAATAAGCAAAAAAGTCTCAAAAGTTAAATAAGCATCTGCCAAATGATAACTGCATTATTAATCGTTCTTCTCATAATTTAACTCCTGAGCAAAAAAGTATTTAGAGCTTGGTTTAAATTTTTCCCAGTCTTGCAAACCTTTTCTCACCAAATTGATTGCTCGTTCCTTTAAATATAATAAAATCACTCTTTATCAAAAAGAAACTCTTCGTCACATCCTTGCTGATACTATTTCTTCTAATAATTTAAACTATAAACCTAATATGGGAGAGGGGGCAGATGTACACATGGGGCACAACATGTGAACAGTACATATTTCACTCAGTTAATCTGAAATAAAAAAAATTCAAAAAATTACCAATAGATGACACAGGGGTGCAGAATATGTCCGATCAGGCGATCTAGGATCGGGGGAAATTTTAACCTCCTGGGGAAATTTTTGAGCAAATTTTAACAACAAATTCCATAATTCCCTGAGATAGAAAAATTTCACTGCAAATAAAAAGATCCGTATGGTACCTTCACAAAATCGATCTTGGAATAATATGTACCGCATATCAGGGGTGATTCTGTTCCGAATTTTCGGAAAAATTAAGGCATTCGGTTCCGAAAATTTTTAAAAAATCGTTCATCAATCAGAAAATTCGGACATAAAAATACCGCGAATTTTGTCCAAGAATTACGGAAAAAACGCGAATTTTGTCACAAGATCGCAAAATAACTGCAATTTCGTCAAAAGATCGCAAAATGAACGCATATTTCGTCAAAAGATTGCGAAATAAACGCATATTTCGTCAAAAGATCGCGAAATAAACGCATATTTCGTGAAAAGATCGTGAAAGAACCTCATATTTTGACAAAAGATCGCAAAAGAACCGCACATTTTGACAAACGATCGCAAAAGGACCGCAAATTACGACAAAAGATCGCGAAACAACCGCAAATTGGCGACAAAAGATCGCGAATTTCGTCCAAAGATCGCAAAACAACCGCGAATTTCGTCTAAAGGGGCGAAATAACCACGATTTTCATCAAAGGAACGCGAAAAATACTTTCAAATTTCGTCAAATGATCGCGAAACAACCGCAAATTTTGTCAAAAGATCACGAAACAACCGCGAATTTCGTCTAAAGATACGAAATAACCACGACTTTCATCAAAGGAACGCGAAAAAAACTCTCAAATTTCGTCAAATGATCGCGAAACAACCGCAAATTTTGTCAAAAGATCGCGAAACAAACGCGTATTTCATCAAAAGGGGCGAAATAACCGAGAATTTCGTCAAAAGGAAGGCGAAATAAACGCACATTTCGTCAAAAAAACGCGAAAAAACCGCAAATTTTGACAAAAGATCGCAAAACAACCGCAAATTTCGTCAAAAGAGGGCGAAATAAGCGCGAATTTCGTCAAAAGGAAGGCAAAATAACCGTAAAAGTCAAAAGATCGCTACAAAACGCAAATTACGTCAAAAGATCGCGAAAAAACGCGAATTTCGTCAAAGGGCCGCGAAAAAAAACATAGTGCTGGGAGTGGATTACTCCGCCCTTCCCTTACTCTACTGTAACCTTTCAGAAAATTTGCTGTGAATTTCAGAATTTTTTTTTTTCACTCAGAATCACCCCTGCTATATATACTCGCGCATAAGTTGAGAAATATTGGAAAAATAAATTTTCTGTACCTACGGTAATACAGCATTTGCCTATCACATACGTAAAATTTTGGGGGAATTTTCATGTGGATTGGGGGAAATGTTGGGAGTCGAAACATTTTCTGCACCCCTGAGATGAGTGTTGGCATCATATTTTGGCTGAATTTTCAGAACAATGAGCCAGTTTGATTTCTGGTTGTTGTAAATTGTTTGTTTTAGAAGTAAAAAAATCTTCTAAGGTTATTGAAGTAAAAATTCATTCAAGACATTTTTTAAAGTAGAATATCAGCATTGCATTCTACAGTGGCATTGATTAGGTAAGTCTACAAAAAGTTTTGTTCCCTTATTTCAATTAAAAATATCTTTTTTTCATAAGTTAGGATTAAGTTGGAAGATGGAGCACTTGTGAACAGAACATATGGGGGCAGATGTGAACCGTTCACAAGTGTATTTTTTAAGTCTGTGAATGCAATTTTATTTTTTTTAGTTAAAAATTTAATTACCCTTGTCAAACATTGAGCTATAAATTCAATGTTTTTAGGATTGTTTCACAGTTTTAATTTACTGGAAGTTAAATAATTAAAAGTGGTGGCTTTCTGTAAACATCAATATGTTTATCTGTTATTCTTTGATGATTTCCAGTTTTAAATGTATTTATTTTTTCTTAGCCCATATTAACGTACTTGTAAGATATTTTATTTTATGAAAGTAAAATTTAGTTGGCCAAAAAAGTGATAATTAGTACCTGCGATAATCACCAATTTTTTATACCAATTTATAAAACCATGACGCACAATTTTGTTATACACATTGCATAACATTTAGAGAAAAGTTAAAACACAATAACAGAATTATTCAATAACTTATTTAAAAGTAACACAGATTTGCTAAGCTTGACTCAAATGGAGTACGTATGTTGGTGTGTAATTTTACGAATAATTTGTTGTATCTATGTTGAAACATTTATTGATTTATTCACACAACTAGAAAGATGGCATCTAATTAGTTTTTATCACAGTTTTTATTCACAAAAAAATATTTTTGTCTTATTTATGCATGTGTTCACATGTGCCCCAGGTATGTTCACAACTACCTCTCCACTGGGGCACATGTGAACAAATTTAGCCAATTTTTAGAATGATGATATAAGTTAGAAATTCTTGATAAATGCATCCAAAATTTTCACCAAAAGACCAAACAAAGTATAAATATTCATATAAATCAATTTTTGTTTTAATAGCTCATAACAATTTTGAGAAATAGTCAAAATTGTAAAAATTGTTCACATGTGCCCCCCCTCTCCCCTATTTCACGCTCTCAACATATCGCTCTAAAAGATCTTAAGTCCAATGATAATCTTATTATGACTAAAGAAGATAAAGGTAGTCAAATTGTTCTGATAAAATTTATGCCCTTTTACGCGAAAGTCCTAACATTGAAGTAGAAAAAGATCCTAATAATTCGCACTAACATCTGATCCTACTACTAACACATTTTCTAAAGTCAGTTTTAAATCATTACACTAAACACAGTGTTATTCCTTCTTCAGTCATCTGTGATCGTTTTTAGGCCTTGCCTAAAGTTCATAAAACCAATGTTCCTCTAAGACCTATTGTTTCTAATATTGGTACTGCTACTTAACCTCTTGCCAAGTTTTTAACTTCAATTTTTTCTCCTTTATGCACTAAGCACTACTAATATGAATATACTAAAGAAATTTTTATGATTTTGCCAATAAATAAAAAAATGTTAACCTTTCCAACAGTTCTATGCTGTCACTTTATATCAAATCATTATTTACTAATTATTTTGATTGAACACTCTAAAATTGGGAGGAGTGAGAAATTCACTCTTTGAAAAAGTGACAGGCACTTACTTTCATCCTTTTTTGGAGTGAATTTTTAAAAAATACACTCCTTAAAGAGTGGAATTCCCCCCCCCCCCCTAGAAAGGAGGGAAATATCTCATTCCATTGTTGAGAGTGAAATATGTCACTCCGTTGTCGAGAGTAAAATATGTCACTTCGTTGTCGAGAGTGAAATATCTCACTCTGCTGACAAGAGTGAAAGCCTGGCATTAAACACTTTCAAAAATTGAGCCAATATATGGAGTAAAATAATGAAAAGCATCAAAATATGTCACTTCATAATTTTCAAAAACTCCATTTCATAATGTAACTTTGGAAATTAAGCTGATTTGGTGCTAAAATGCACTCCTTTTCAAGAGTGAATAGTCATTCCTCTGAAAGATTGACTATTCACTCCTGCTTAGAGTGAAATTCACTCTAAGCAGGAGTGAGTATTGTATGTATTGGACATATGCCATTTTAGGATTAAAATTTACAGATATTATTAAAGTGATTATTTATGGAACTTTTTATTATCATATAAAATAAAATGTAATTAATTCAATATTCATAAAGGATACAGAATGATAGAACTTTTTCAAATAGCATTAGAAACACTTTTGCGGTTTCAAACTAAAATTTTTCTATTACTGTTAAGTCTGCCGTTTTTAACAAGCACATGAAAAGTATCTTCAAAGTTGAGTGATATATGCATTGCTTGCATTATAATTTTCACTCCCGTCTTGAGTCTGTCATGACTGATAATTATACACAGTGAAGTTCATAGTAATAAATAAAGAGTGTCCCATTTGAGCCAATACAGCTCAAATCAACGGTAATGTTGAAAATTTCGGAAGAAAGAAACGAGATTTCTGGAATATAGATAGTTTTGGTTGAGTTTCGGTCCGGCCAAATTTTTTTTGTCGAAACTCAGATTTTGAGACGAAAACGAAACTGAATTTTCGGTTTATCTCTAATTGTATGTATTGGTAATACTCACCAGCTAATCAGAACAGCAAGTCTATGACACTTTTTTTAAGATAAGAGAAAGGCGGCCACCCTTTTAGGATTAAAATATAAGGATATTATTAAAGTGATTATTTATGGAATGTAAAGGTAAGTTTTATTTAATTTTAATATTTTATTCCTGTAGATTTTGTATGTTATGATTATGAGTTAAATAGTTTTATGTTACATAAAAAAAGATTGATCTGAAACTGTTTTCTTTTGAGATTTATTGAAAATGTGTTGAGATAGTGCGCTGTTGGATTTTTTTCATTTTTTACTGTTTTCTGGTTATAAACACTTACAGTATTTATCGTTATTATTGTTGTTGTTTAATAGCACAATTATAAAATACTAATTATTATTTTTAGTGTTTTTCAAATTGATATACTATTTATTTTTTTAAATTGTATGTAAGCATTTTTCTGCTGTTTATGATTTTAATCAAAAAATTTAATTATAGATATTCTGAATCAGTTATTAAATTTTCTTCTATTGTAAACTCATTTTCTACATTTATGATACACGTAATTACTTGCACTAAAAAATAAAACATGGTATTTAAGCACTGAAATAAAGTGTTTTCTATGCTTGATATGAAGTTTATAGATAAAATTGCTTTAGTATATATTTTTTAAAGGTTCATAGTATCATATAATATGAGATTGGATATATTTTAAAGAGATAAATAACTATTTTTTACATTAAAAATGTTTTTCAAACACTAAGAACAGTACATATGCAGTCATTTCTTTTCATAGTTCCTTCTTTTTTCCATTTCCTAGATCAACCTTTTCCTATAAAACATACGAAATCTATTTAGCTCATATTCACAAAATACAATATATACGGGAATAAAAAAATAAAATGAATCTGAATTGGACTTCTTTGAAAATTTAGCTATTTATCTTAACTGTGAAATTATTGATTAATGAAAAACCTGATTCTACTATGATCTCTGCAGCTTGGAAAAACTTGTTATAATATTTATATTTTTAAATTAATTAATATTAGTTTTGGTATTAATAAATCTTTATATATATATATATATTCATTTATATAATTTTGTATTTTTTTACTCTGTTTTTATTCAATTTGCTTCATAAATCTACTTGTCTGTGTTCTTCTGATTGGGTAATGCTCTTGGGTGATTGACTGATGCCTTCTGTTTTCCTATTGGCTGTTCCTTCAATTTGGTTGTTTCCCTTACCTTTTTCCTCTCAGTCTTGCTCCTGCTTTCAAAATAGAAGATGTTCTTTGAGCCTGATGAAGAAAGACTAAGTTCTTTTGAAAAGCCTTGCCTATTTCTGTTTTTATGGTATTTTTAAGAAGTTCTTTTTGATGTTGATCTTATATTCAATTCTATGTTAACACTAGAGCCACCATAGCAGTCACTTTGACTAGCACCAAATAAAAATATTTTGATTCAAACAGAAATTTCTTTCCAAAATAGGTTAAATATGTACCACGGAGAAATAAGTTAAATAGTTTTTAAAAAAATTTGGGCGTAAAATATTTGTATAACACTAAAGTAAAATTTCTGGCAGTTTGTGTGGCATGTGTGTTAAAATCCTACAAAATATCATCTTTCTCATATTGCCACGCTTGTTAAAGGCTTTAATTGCCACAAGTTTTATATTATCTGCATTATATTGATAATTTTTTACACGGATTTTTTTCCATTTTTTACACGGATTTTTTTCCTTCAAAAAAGTACAGTCTCTTTCGTGAGTGAGCAATTTACAGGCTCACAAAATATGCCATTAAAGAAATAAAAAAAATAGAGTCAACCGATATAATGGAAAATCTATCTATATCCTGTATCTCAAATTGCTCATTCATTTAACCTCTAATCCCATTTGAACAACTCTGCTTGTTCAATAATGATCTTAACAGTAATTACTAACACACTTCACAATCATACACCTCTAAGTATTTCTTAAATTAATATTAGACATCTTCTCATAATTATATAGGGGATTCTAAGGTAATTCCTCTTGAACTATTTTGTTATGCACTGCAAGTGAACTTTTACACTACAAACTGGCTACAATACAAGAAAGTATGAGTTGGTCACAGCAACTGTTCGACGAGTGACGAGATCAGCTGGATTAAATGGGCATTCTGCCCATAGAAAATTTTTTGTTAGTACGAAAAACAGGAAGCTTAGGCTTTCCTTCGCAAAATCAATGATAAATAAACCTGAATAGTATTGGAATAACGTCTTATTTGCAGATGAAAGCAAATTTAACATTTTTGGTTCCAATGGACGTATAATTATATGGAAAGAAAAAATGATCAGATTTCTTTTTTCCTTTATTTATTTATTTTGAAAAATATAAACAAACACTTGATCATGATAAAAGTAAAAGAGAACAAATTACTTAGGTATTTTATGTTAGCCGGGCACAAACCTCTCCAATAGCAGCTTTATTTTTTGTGTGTGTGAATTAGAAAGACGGTGCTGATGTTGAAGTAAAATGCCTTGGTTTACTATATTACACAATCTTATGGTGTCTTAGGTAGGTAAATCTTAACTTCTTATGGCATTATTATTTTCTTTATTTCAGATGAAATGAGAGAAAAGCCTATATTTTAAATTAAGTTATACATTTTAAAAGAAATGAGTGAAAGATTTGTGTTATGAAATTAATACAATACGAATGATGATGATCAGGATAGGATAATACTTCGCGATTTAACCCAAGCTAACATAAAAGTACCACTACTTTTTATATAGCAAAGCAACGATTATCTGCTTGTTTTGCATTGGTTGTAACCAAGGTATTACACATGTTTTTATTTATTTCTAATTTCTATTCTATCATTTTGAATAGATGATAAGAGCATTGAGTCTACAATAGAAATGAGACAGGCTTATCCTAAAAAGGGCTCATGCTCAAAGTGAAAATTTTATTTATTAACAAGTTGGAGGAAGGAAAACTAAAACCTTGCAAAATGCTATTTGAGACAAAAGAATGCAGTCATTGTTTTTTAATGTGTTTTATGATCCTCTGAAAATCAGTTTGAAAGGGAACTGAATTGTTACTCATGGGATATAAAGAGAAATATTCTATGTGATTCTGAAGCTTTCATACAGACAGGGTTAGTAATACAAAGAAGTTAAGGGATATCTCTTGTCTATCCTCTCTTTCTAGTTGAACTCCTATTTCAGAATTACTGGAAAACAGGGTAAAATGATATTTTTCAAAAAATAAGAGTTAAAATTTTTATAGATTTCTGCCAGCGCTTGCGTATGAATAACAAATTTTGCTACTTTGTAAACAGATTTTCACTGACTTGAAAAATCATCAAATGTCGTCATATTAACAAGTATTTAGTATTAATAGTTATTTCAATGTAACAAGAGATTTTTAAAAGAGAAAATTAATCTTGTAACAATTTAAAAATATTATTTATAATTTTCTACTGGGTATTTTGGGTATAGGGCTTGGACTAGAGACCTGTGTGTGAGCCTGAAAATTGCATTTGAAGTCAACACGCAACTCGGCACAAACTCAGCAAAAAAAATTTCATCGACCTGCAACAGGACAAAATAATTTTTGGCGATCTGCAACCCGACATATTTCAACCTGAACCTAAAATACTTCAAGTCGCAACACTACCTAAACCCGAAATGAAAGGAAAGTAAATTATGTTTCAATGCAATTATGAAAAGTAATCTACAATTATATCTATATTCTATAATACTAATTTTATCTTTTATATAGAAAAATTAATATATCATGTTCTATAATATCCAAATATAGTAAAGCCTCTGAATAGCAGACACCTTTTTAATGTGAAAATATATTTTAGACATTCTTTTGAAAAATCGGATCGACACGAACCCGACCCAAAAGAATCAAAACCCAAACTGAATACAACCTGCAGCAAAAAAGGCAGAAGTCAACCTGAGCTCGGACTCTGAAGACACAAAATTTTATTAGATTTCAAATAGTCTAGCTTGGGCTTAAAAAAGAAAAAAAAAAAATCTGCACCCATCTCTAGTCTCTTATGTCTGTCCTATTTACATGAAAATCCTTTTGCAAATAGACGATATAGAAAAAACATTTATGTAGGCGTTTCACTGCTGATTATGAAATCGTACAAATTCTAAACAGATTACAAAGCACTTTCCCTCTCTATAAATTAATGAGAATATCTCTAGAAAATTGCTACATGAAAAAACTAAAACTATAAAATATCTAAACAGTGATCAAAATATTGAAGTTAAATAACAACAAAAAAAACTTTTTTTCTTGAAAGCGTATTGAGATAAAACATTATTTTTAGCCTTACGATCATACTTTTAAATTGCCTTATTAATATTCGACAACAATCAAAATTTTCCACAAACGATTTTTGAATCCAAAGGAGCTCTCTTCGTAATTATATAGAGTAAGATTTATGAAAGGGTATCCTTCTCTAATATTATTTTATCAAAAACGAGAAAAAAATTAGATAATTTAATATTTTAAAGGTAATTTCATAACCAAAGTAAATCAATAGAAATCGACTAAGATCATCGTATTTCATATCACTCTGAGTCCAAAATTATTCTAATAATTTAAAATAATTAAATTACATCATAGAATACCAAAATAATAACAATTTCTAGAGCAGAGATATTCACAATTAAACAGCAGATAAACAAGCATAAAACAGAACGATGAAAGTAAGTATTATTTAATACTAGTAATCAAAATTATTACTTTTATTTCATTGATTATTTATTATACGCACACCAATTAAAAAGATAATTTATTGTTGCTTATATTTTTTAAATAAATATTTGTAAGCGAACAGAAATCCTTACAATTATGAGGTAATATATATGTGTATATATATATTATACGATTATACCGGAAAACTCTGAAAATAAACAATATTGTATAAAATGAAACTTAAGTTTACATGATTGAGTGTTAACAAAAAATGGATACAATAACTGCTGTAAAAAAAATTCGAACACATTATATATAATTTTTTGTTCAAATTCGAAAATAAAACTAATATTAGTAAATTATTAGAAAAATTCAGCAAAATGAAAACAAACTTACGTATCCCGTCCTCCATCGTAACGTAAATAAATAAAAAAATTGGTTTGGTAACATTGCCAAAAATTAAGAATAATTTTAACACCATTTGCTGATTTCAGCACTCTTTCATACAAAAAATTTATTTAGAAGAACGATATAAAAAATGTAACTGAACATTATGAGCTATGATTCTTTTTTTTTTTTTTAAATAAAACAAAAGCAAAGGTAATTTGTTCAAAATACAAAAAAAAAACTTCTAAATATCTACCTTCGTAAAATGGCTTTCATTTTATTGGCTCAATGCATAATTAGTTATTTTTTGTTATTTGCATTATATTTTCCCACTTTTATATTATTTTTAAATATATTTTTTAGCTTACTACTAGAAGTAGGAGAAGCTTTTTATTTACTCATCCAATCAACCATTCAACATAAGTGTCAAAAAAAAAATTCTAGTAAATTTATTAAAGCGCCATTCTTCAAATTCATAAAAAGGACTTTTTTTTTTTTAAATAATTTTGTTTATATATTAATTATAATTTACATACGTTATAGTTTTGATTAGCTATTGGTAAGTTTCGCCTTGTAAGAATATTTGTTAGAAGTTAATTTTGCTGTGGATTTTATATCAAAATGGGTTTCCTTATACATAAATAATTTATGATTTTTTGTTATCGAGTTCTTTAACTTTGTAATAAAATTCTATTTGTTCTTTAATAATCATTTCTTTTATGTAGAGTTGCACTTCTTGAGCATATTTTAAGCCGGGCAAGTGTTTTGCTTCAGTGTTCTATCTGCAGTCTTTTTGTGCCTATTTGATCGTTACAGATCAGCTAATGAAAGTATGAATTTACACAAAGATAAAGAAAGGTACTATTGATATTTGCTTTTTTTTTTCTTTCATTCCTATTATCTATGTAACACTAGCTTTAGAAGGTTGTTGTTTTGAGACCTGTAGCAGTAATCTGATAATAATCAGTAGCGCCAACTTTTAAAAAGTATTGTGTGGGCTCAAACATTTTGGGTTAAAATAACATGGGCAATTACTTCTTTATTTGGAGGTGAGCAGATAGGGAAAGATGATATTGTAAGCTATTATAGGCAGATGGTATTGTAGTAAATATTAGTGTCTTTATAAGGCAGAACTAATTCAAAAAAATTTAATAATTACGACTTTATTATACTTCGATACTATAATTTTGTTTAAAAAAAATACAAGAACTTGATTTAGAGTTATGTTTTTAAATAAAGTATATCGTAAGGAAGTATAAAATTATAATTTTATTAAATTATATTTGCTTGAGTTAATAAAGACATTAATATTTTACTATTAATGTCTACTACATTAATATTTACTATTACTATACTATTAATTACTATAATACAATGGTTATAAGTTCAATGCAAAAAAAAAAAGCTAAACATTTAACAAAATAGTGGTTTATGTATATCAAAGCATTAAAAAGATACTCATTGACTTATGTTTCATGATAAAATATGCGGAATGGCTTATTTTTACAGAGAACATTAATTGTATGCTACCTGAAAATATTTTTAATGGCTCCGTGTGTCTGTTACTGCTGTCCTTACAATTTTCAAACAAAATATGCTTTGTGAACATCAAGATTAATGAAATATTCTTTCAGTGATTCAAAAAAAAATGAAATTAAAATTATGGAATGGAGAACTGAAAATACATGGACAAATTATTGGTTGGGCTCAACCTTGACCCCCCCCCCCCCCTCTTCATTGATAATAACAGACCAGTAATACTGTGATTATGACAAATTACATAATGTATTAGGATCATTTCAGTTTCAACCACATATTTCCACTTTTGAGGAAGTAATTTTCTTTCTTTACATTTTTACCATAATAATTGCATTTTGTTGTTTTATAAGGCTTAAAGTCAAGCAAATAACTGAAAGACGAGTTTAATGTTTTTTAAGTGAACAAACTTGTTTGGAGATGCTTAGGTGTGCAAATTTGTAACGCCTGTTATCTGACAAATATGCATTTATCATATAAGAACAAGCAACTAAATAATCCTCTTTGCTACTGTGTTTAATATATGGGTCATTCCATGTCAAATCACCTAGGGCATGGCACCCACCATCACCAATTTTGATAAAATTCAGTGAATTTGCAGAGTTTTTAATGCTGACTCCAAAAATGTCAATCATATTGAAATTGATCAAATGGTTTGTGAGTTATGAGCTTTTAAATGTCTTCCAAGATGGCCGATTTGCCACCATTTTGAATGGCACATGTGACAACATAAAGGTCTATAACTTCTTTCAGGTTTAAACTAGAACTTTCAATTTTTTTTTTTTTTTTTTGTTCTGTTCAGAATAAAGTAAACTTTCATCTAAACAGATTTTTGTGCAATTTATTCCATTAAAATGCTGTCAGAAAATGACTTTTTGCCATTTTTTTTTAATTAAAAAAGGTATAACTTCAATGGCCGATTTCCCCCATTGTTCCCCCTTCAATTTTCATCTAATTGCATAAATAGACAGCTCAAAGTGTGTTTTGAAGCCTGATAAAAAAATTTTAATGGGCAGTTTGTAGGTTTTTTGTTTAAAGAAGAATTTCAATTTTACCGACTTCCATAAGTAATGGAAAGTACAAGATAATGTTGATATTTCTTTTATTACCAGAAGTATCATACATAATTACATCTAAAAGTTTGGTAAGGTTTTATCTTTCATAAACATATATATCAGCGTTCGAAATCCTTGGTGGTCCGCTGGTCCGAGACCACTAAAAATTCAATCGGACCACTAATTTAAAAAATTTAGTGGTCCGAAGGACCAGTAACTAACAGTAACTTTTTCCCCTCTCTCACAGGTAAACGTAAATTTTCCCATCCCTGAGAAAACTGCAACCAAACATTACAATAAGCATAAAATTTGCATAAAAACTTAGTCAGTTAAAATAAATAGACGGAAATAAAAAACATAATAATTTCAGTTTTTGTTTATGTACTATTTATTTAATTTTTAGCAAAATATAATTTTACATTTTATTATGCCGAAAATTTTGGGTAACTGAAAGGAAGTTTAATTTATATTCTCGGAGGAGGAGAGGGGGGGGGGGTGTCACTCAAAGGGTTAAGGTACTTATATAATTTTATGTAGCGGGCCAGTGACGATGTCTGCGGACCAGTAAACTCTGATGTTTACTGTTCCTTGTGATCAGTACCTACCAATAATAAAATTGGGTTTTCAAAATTTGCTGACCTGCGACCTAAGCACTGTGTCCCGTAAATTACATGAAAAATCGGAGATGGGATGAAAAAAATAGCTCTTACGCGTCCCACGGGACACGTAATTTCGTCAAAAAATCAAGAAAAAAGCACAAATCTCATCAAAACATCGCGCAAAAACAACAATTTTCATAAAAGGGCCGCAAAAAAAATAGCGTATTTCTTCAAAGGATCACGAAAAAAAAGCGAATTTCGTCAAAAACTCGTGGAAATAAGCGCAAATTTCATCAGAATATTGCGAAAAACACTATTTTCGTAAAAGGGCGCGACAAATTAGCATATTTCGTTAAAAGATTGCGAAAAAATAGCGAATTTTGTCAAAAAATCGCAGAAAAAAGCTGAATTTTGTCAAAGGATCGCGAAAAAAATCACACATTTCACCAAAATATCGCGGAAAAAAACCGATTTTTGTCAGAAGATTGGGAAAAAAATCACATTTTATCAGAATATCGCAGAAAAAAGCCGATTTTAGTCAAAAGATCGCGAAAAAATAGCGTATTTCGTCAAAGGACCCCCAAAAATAACAAATGTCGTCAAAAAATAGCGTTAAAAAGCCGATTTTCGTCAAAGGATCGCGAAAAAATAGCGTATTTCATCAAAGGATCCCCCCAAAATAGCGTAAAAAGCCGATTTTTGTCAAAGATCGTGAAAAAAGCACAAATTTCATCAAAATATCACGGAAAAAACGCTATTTTCGTAAAAGGGCTGAGACAAAATAGTATATTTCGTCAAAAGATCGTGAAAAAGTAGCAAATTTCGTCAAAAAATACGGAATAAAGCCGAATTTTGTCAAAGTATCGCAGAAAAAACACTATTTTCGTGACAGGCTCGCGAAAAAATAGCGAATTTCGACAAAAGGATCGCGAAAAAAGCGCAAATTTCGTCAAAGTAACGCAGAAAAAACGTGAATTTAGTCAAAGCACCAAAAAAGATGTGCAAACTAAACTTATAGGTAGAAAATTTATAAAATGAGATTTAATTTTTTTTTAATGAGATTCTTAAAAATACAGCATGATTTCAGTGTACTTTGATAATGTATTCAGTAGGTGGACCAGTGAAAAATCCTCCCCCCCCCCCCCCTTCTTACTGTATTGAAATGTCTCCTGCCTTCAGAACATTTAGGATTTGATGCTTATTAATGATTTAGATGTAAATTTCCCTTCCAAGGAAAATGTCTGATTCCAACACAGATCTATGCTGACAAATAATTCAGTGGGAAGTATAATGAAAACACCCATTCATTCAACAAAAAGTAAACTTAACATAAGTATTCTTTTTTTCAGCAAAAACATCTTTTTCAATAAACCTGTCTTGCCCCTTTTTAAAAGACACACAAACATTAGTGATACTTGTTAGTGGAACTTGGTATCTTCTACTCTCAAATAAACATTATTTTACAATTAAAATTGTATCTTGCATTTTTACTTTTAAAAAAGTAAAGAAAATTTCTCTTAATATTTTTTTTAAATATCTTATTTGAGTGCAAACAATACTGGTTTTAATTCATTATTTAATTATTATTAAAACAATAATTAATGCATATCATTTATCTTTTCCAAATAAACAAGTTTCATTTATTCCTTTAAAATATAAATTATTATTGAAGGGGACCTGCTTTTGTAAAAAAAGGACCCAGATTTTTTAAAATCCTGGGTCTTGGGGACCCAGGTTTTTTCAAGTACAGCGGCATCACTGGTGTCTTAGTTGGAAGTTCTGGCACACATTCTGTCTGCATGTATACAATACATCAGAAAGTTCAGTTGCTTATTGCAACAACAGGGATTGAAGAAAAATATGAAGATTTAATCCAGAAATTGGTTTGCAGTTCTAACAATACAAATTGTATGTTACATATATGCAACAAATGTCCCAAGAAAGATGTTCTTGAAGATTTTTTTAAAAGTTAAAATTTCCGGATTTTGATCCTTAAGACACAATTGAACATAAACAGTGGGTATCAACTGACAGAGTACGATTAACATCACATGCATCTACTCTATACGATTTCATCCATCTTATTCTTAAAAAGATTGAAAAGCTTGTACACCATACACACATATCCAAGTCCCAAAGCATTTATTTGAAAAAAAGATCTTACTAGTCATGAGGCTCTCATACAAATGGATTTTAGTGAGAACTTTTCTTTTGTACTGCAAGACGAAGCGCAACAGCTACCATTAGACACCTGGTTGCTGTACTTTACATACAGTTGCATTCTATGTAAAGTAAAAAAAATGGAAGCAGCTTAAAAAGTGAAAGCCTTTGCATGCTTTCAGATGATATGGACCATGATGTACCAATGGTTTATCAGATTCAAAAATTAATCATGCAGCATTTAAATAATAAGTATATCTTAGCTACAAATGTAGAATATTTTACTGGTGACTCTGCTGCCCAATATTAAAATTGAAAAACATTTTTGAATCCATGAACATGATTTTGGTGAAATAAAAGCAAAATGGAGCTTTTTTGCTACAAGTCATGGAAAATCGGTTTGCGATAGGGTGGGGGGGGGACTGTTAAAAGACTTGTGACAAAAGCAAGTCTGCAAAGGCCGTTGCATGATCAAATTGCAAATGTGGCTATGATGTATGAATATTGCAGACAAAACATTGATGGTATAACATTTTTTATCATCACAAAAAGTGACATGTTAAAACTGCGCAACAACATGTCTCATTGGATGCAACTTGCTACGAAAATTCCTGGAACATGCAGTATGCATTATTATCGATCTACAAAAAACTTATTAATAAGTTGAAAAAGAATAAATACTGATGAAAATTTTTCTGTTTGTTCATCTTTTGATAGGAATATTAAAGAGACATTAGATATTCCATCTCTTAAAAGTTATGTAGCATGTATGTATGAATGGAATTAGTATACAGGCTTAGAGTCAAAAGTCCACAAAAAAGGAGGAGATGCAACTGTTAAATTCATGCATCCACAATGGCCCATCACCTTCGTATTATTGGACAGAAAATGACAGTTGTATTGTGCCTTTCAGCATATTCTTTGTGCATGTGACATCAACACTACAAATGGTAGAATATATAAACTTGGTGATGCATCCAGTGCTTTAATAAGTACCAAGTGGGCAAAACTTAAAATTAGAAGGAAATAAAATCGAAATATAATGAGAACAAATTTTATTAATAAACTTTATTTTTAATTGTTATTGATGTAGATAGCATTTTTACTGTGTATGTGCTAAATGTTATTTTGTATATTTTTAAAGTACGATAATATTTACTTAATGTATTTTTTTTTAATTATATTTTGTATTATATACAATTATGATTTTGCTATAAAATGTGACTATTTGTAGAATTTTCCCCATTATTTCTTTTTTACTTATAATTTACTGAAACTTTGCAATAGATTTCAATTTGTTAGGAAAATAGTTCTATGTCTTGCAGGAATTCATTATTAGCATTCCTATTTATTAATGTAGGATTCCCCTTTATAGCCACATTAAAAAATATGTATATGTTTATGTAAGATAAAGCCTTATCAAACTTTTAAATGTAAATATGTATGATATTTCTGGTAATAAAAGAAATATCAACATTATCTTGTACTTTCCGTTACTTATGGAAGGTCAGTAAAATTGAAATTCTTCTTTAAACAAAACACCTGCGAACTGCCCATTAAAATTTTCTTATCAGGCATCAAAACACACTTTGAATTGCCTATTTATGCAATTAGATGAAATTTGAAGGGGGAACAATGAGGAGAATCAGCCATTAAAGTTACGCCTTTTTTTAATTTAAAAAATGACAAAAAGTCATTTTCTGACATCAGTTTAAATGAAAGTATACTTTATTCTGAACAGAACAAAAAAATTTGAAAGTTCTAGCTTAAACCAGGGCCGTAACCAGCAAGTCCAGTCAGAGGGGGCTCTGAATTTTTTTGATGGGGCTAACATCTTTTAACAATCCAAATCTTAAGCAAACTAAATATAGTAAAACTGACAAAATGCACCTGTCTATAAAGGAACCCGTCTAAAGCGTAATCTCTCTATAACGGAACTTTCTATAATGAAATTCTTAAACGGGAAATACTTCATGGTAATCGGAAAATGAATATAAAATAATTAGGGGGCGGTGTACCTCTTAAGAAAACCTACCTAAAATAGGACTTTTCTCCATTCCGTGTGATTTAGTCTTAGGTCTTATTGTATTTAATGGGGAAAAAATAGATAGCATCCGACACCTCATAAAAAATGACTTTATTTAAATTTTAATAAGGAAAACTAATGGATTGTACACTGTATTCTATTCCCATTGCAATTTTTGCATTATTAAGCTTATTGCTTCTTTTGTCCCTTGGTGTCTTCAAAAAAAAGGACCCCCCCCCACCTCTCTCCGCTCACGTTTGTTTGTACAGTGTGTGCATATATACACGCAATAATTTCTATGTGTACTTCTATGCATAACTTTGTACCAATTTTGTGGAAAATAAAATTTTTAAAAAGCAAAAAAGATAACTTCTAAACAGGCTATTTGTAATATGCTAAAATGTGCACCACTACAATTGCCAGTCCTAAGCCTGGAAAAAGTGTGAAGGGAAGTTACCTGAAAAACACTGCCATAGCCATTTTTTAAAGTTGTTCAATTATCAGGATTTTTCTTTAACCGGATCGGCATCGGAACCGATTGGTCCGGATTATCAGCGCTCTACTCTATTGAACATTGATTATATGTATGCATATTTGAACTGCTGATTAATAAAATCAGTCTTTCTGTTGAATAAATTAGTGTAATTTATCATGCTAGCATTCTGACAGAAAAGTACATCTTTATTTACAAAAACACTGATTCATACAACAAACATAGAAATCTTCAACCGCCCAGCATGACCATTTTTTAAAAGATGCGTTTTGAAAAAAATTGAGAAAAAGGAATCTGTTGGTATAGAGGTCTTCACGGGCCGAAATTTCCAGGTCGAGCCCGGCCCGAACGAAAGCTATCTTGACCCGGCCCATTCATATTTTCACAGTTCACGGCCATACAAAAATTAGTGAAAACAGATCCGGCCAGTGGAAAAATCAATTAAATCAGGCCCGATCCAACCCGACTCAGTTTCTCCAAAAAATTCAGATTTTTCTTAACATACAATTAAGATTCTTTTAAAGAATACTGCATACATGTTTATGGGATAATTTTACAGCATATTTTAAATTTACGATGTGTTCGCAAGACAGAAAATACACAATATCAACATTAATGATTTACTTAGAGTCTTAGACGTTTCAACATTCAAATAAGGATTCATTAAAAAATTCATATGGTTTAGAATAAAAGAAAAACGGGAAGGTTAAAAACATGATGATAACTTTTGAGGCTGTATTATAAAAAGTAGATTTGCGAAAATATTTCTGTTATTTCTTAAGGCATTTCTCAAATCCAAAGAAGCTACTTTCTAACACATTTCTGAATTCATTTATCTTCGAAAACGTCAATATATTTTTGAGAAAATGCTGTCCAAGTCAGCGTTTTGAATCGAATTTCCGGAGACGATAACATGGAAAAGGAGAAAAACCTACAGTCATGTGACAAGAATCTCTTATATCTCTATAAATAATTTATTTATTAAAAATGGGAAACGCTATTCAATTCCAAATCCCTTCAATAGACAGGCTTGTCAATTTTATGCCTTTACAGTTAAAAGTGTGTCAGAAAGTTTTACGTTTTTGAGCAGTGAATTTGAGAACCACCTTCGAGTATATTTCCAAATATTATGTTAACAAAAGTTTATTATCGCTATTAATATTTTTAGAAAACACATTGCCTGCCCTAAACATCCTGAGAACAATTAAGTCCATTTCTGGCTATGTTGAAAACAAATGCAAGCCTGATCTCGGTCCGGCGCGAGTCTGCTGAAAGAATTAAGCCCGGGCTCAAACGCCATGTAACTGTCCGATGCTGATCTCTACGCCTGAAAATGTTATATTTCGATATTGATGCTGGCAAACTAGTATCGGCTCGTAACGCACATTTATACTTATTCTCGTGAAACTCATATTCATTGAAAATTATTCATATTTTCTCGTCTGCGTTTAAATATTTATATCGGGCCGACAGACCCGCTTAATTTCTTGTATTGGCCCTGTCCAGCCCGGCAGGCACGTTCAAATTTTGCCGGCCCGGCCCGTTTGAGACTTCGCCTTCATTGCGCCGTCTCGGCCTAGCACGGGCTTCTAGCCAAGCCCGGGCCCGTGCAGACCTGTACTGTAGGATACAGTTCTTTTAACATATTTTTTCTTTAAATTGAAGACATTACATAGATTTAAATATCATATTCTGTTCAATTTTTTAATATATAGAAAAAAAGAACGAAAATTTGAGATTTTGCAAATGTTTTTGCGTTATGCATAGATGCCAACAACACTTATCCGGAGTCTGTTACAAGACGAAAATAATTTCAACAGGAAATTTCATTTAATCAAAAATTTCAAACTGAAATCCAAAAATGTACCTTATCGAAAAAACACACAATTCCTTATATATTTTTTCCGGTTTAAAACGTGCTTGTTTTGGATCAGACTCCGGAATAATTAAGAGATGTTGGCATCTATGGTTATGTGTCCTATATTTATTAATTTGAATAATTCACAAACTTACTATTATCATTTAAAAAGTATTTTAATATTTTAATTCCATACGTTTAATATTTTTAATTAATAGCTATTTGTAATTTATTTAATTTTATTAATATTTTGGTTTCTGCTGAATTATTAGATCAATTTAAAATCACGGTTGTTTGTATACGATTTAATTTAGTGATGACATTGTTTCTCTTTAAAACGAGCGTTACCTAACCTTATTTTATTAATAATATGATTTATAAAATTAACCATTTAACAATTCGCAATAATAATTAAATTTAAAATCTTGCATATGATTGTATCATTTTAAATATGAATCAATTATTACAAATATATATTAATTACATATTTTTTAAACATACCTGGACTTAATAATAAAAAAAGAGATTGTAATTTTAATATTATATTCAATATACCTTTTTTTTTTCAAAGAAAACAACTTAGATTTAATTCATTTAAATAGCGATAACATAGATTTTTTTTGCATACGCTTTACATGTGTTTCATGAAGTTCGTTCAATCTCATTTAGAAAAAAAAGCACAAGGGCATGAACGCCCTTTTCGAACAGTTTTCATTGAATGTAGGCGACTATTTATTATTATACGTTTCCCCCATTTCTAAAGATCTTTAAAAATATTCTTCTTTCACTCAATAACGAAAATTTTCCTGATGCAGTTAAGAAGTAATTTTCTTTCCCTTTGCCTAAAATTTTCAGCTTCTCACATTCATGCGCCTAAGAATTGAATACCTTATCTCATTTTCTTATAAATGCCATGATTATAAATAACATGATTTATAGTCATTTGCTACTCGATGACTAGCATTCCCTCGCTAAATGCCAAGAAAATCAACCTACAAAGTCAAATTTGCCATCATTTTTTGACAGATTTTTTTTTAATTTTCTGTATAGTTTGAATACTTGCAAATACCTTTATAAATAAAAGAAATTCGCGAATATGTCAGAAAGTAGCTGGTTTAGATTGGAAAACAGTCTTATAAAACACAAAACACAGTGTAATTCCTTGAGCTTGAATAATCATATCTGCAAATTTTATGCCTTTATCATTAAAATTATTTCGAAAATGTGTCAGAAAGTAGTGCATTTATGCTTGAAAATAGATTTAAATGAAACATACGCCAAATAGTTGAAGATATTTTTGTCATAATCTTATAATAAACTTAACCTTAATCATGCTTTCTCACTTAATGTTTTTTATTGTTATATGACAAATAGAAAAAAAATATTTAGCAAATTCATGGAACACAAGAAAAAAATTTAGATGAAAGTTCAAAAAGCAAACAAAAAATGCCCTACCCCTGCTTTCCTACTGCCTACACCCATAGCATGAAACAATTTTTGGCTTTCAAGCAATTATTTTTCTTATTCCATTTGTATAAAATGACATTTTGTTATCTTTCTAATTTCCTTCAACAAACATTCTAGTTAGTTTCCAAGTGATACTTCATCATTAACTAAATCTGCTGTCAAATACATAATGTCAACAGGCAAAACATTAACAGTTACAAACACGTCTTTTTTGTGACTACGTTTTAGTGAAGACGTTTAACCATTGCTTAACTAATTATCGATTAACTTGAGTAGCTATGTCTATTTCCATTCATTCCTTTTAAAATGTCAAGATGTACGAAAACATGTGGCGGCTAGTTAGTGCATCTGGACTTAATGTTTTCCGGAGAAAGAAATGTTCCTACTTAGAACGCGTTTCGAGAATTGTATCGCAAGCAAGATAATATAAAACAACTAATCTAATAGGGTTCTGAACGCAAAATGTTTGGCATATTCCATTGCATTCAAGCTTCTTGCTAGTTTTTTTTTTTTTTTTTTTTTTTTTTTTTTTTTTTTTTTTAAAGAAAGTTAAAAAGTACATTTTGTTGAAAAAATAAAAAGTAGGGAAATCGTTAGAGGGGGCTCTAGAGGAAGCTAGGGGGGGCTCAGCCCCCATCGCCCCCATCTGGTTACGGGCCTGGCTTAAACCTGAAAGAAGTTATAGACCTTTATGGTGTCACATGTGCTATTCAAAATGGCGGCAAATCGGCCATCTTGGAAGACATTTAAAAGCTCATAACTCACAAACCATTTGATCAATTTCAATATGATTGACATTTTTGGAATCAGCATTAAAAATTCTACAAATACACCAAAGTTTATAAAAATTGAAGGTAGTGGGTGTCATTTTTAGAAAATTCTGGGTGATTTGACATGGAATGACCTATATGTCTTTGGTAAAGTTCATGTTGCATATTTATCTAAAGTGTTTAAGGAGAATGAATAAAAATTTTAAAACTTTTGAATTCCGGCTGAACCAACTTCAAAAGTAATGTACATTGTAGATATGTGATTTTCTAAGTTCTATGTATAATTTGCTGACAGCTAAAATATTTACATTTACACTGCAACTGCAGATTGGACAGAAATTACTCAGACAGACTTCAAAATAGTGATTATTGTGCTGTCCTCTAAAAAAACCCTCAGGAAAATGTATCCTAGAAAAAAAACCCACCCTAGAACTTCATCAAAAAAATCACTGAAGTAAAATTTTCTTTTTGTCCTGTTTCTATATGCCATTAATAAAATTAGTTAAAATTACTTTAGAAGAGTTTTAGTTTTTTAAAAAATAAGCTAATAATACAGAATTCTAGCAAAAAAGAGCTTCATTTTCACAGTTTTTCTTGTTATAATACGACATGTTACAATGATGTATATCAGTTTTTAGATGTTTTTTTTGTTAAACCATTAATATGTGAATAAAATGCACCATTTTCACTTGATCATATTATGTTTGGCTCAGTTTGTGACCTTTTGAAAATAGAGGTTAAAAAAAAAAAAAACATGCGGGAACTAAAAAAAAATCCCTTTTTTATATATAAATAAATGGTGAAGCATACATTTTTTCTTTAAAATGTTAATTTTAAAGGGGAAAAAAACAATAAATTATGCAAATTTAATGCATATTTTGCATTTCTAAGAAGCTGTACAAGTTACGTCATACCTCCCCCCCCCCCCCCCACCTTTCTGTTTTTGCAAAAATAAAACCTATCCTTTTTTTTTATGTGCACAAAGATATCCTTTTACTTTTATATCATACATTGTTTTAATCTTTACAAGCTTATTTTAATCATTATTTTACTTTTTTATGCAAATTTTATTAGGCGATTCTCAAGTTCATTGTTCAACAAGCATGAAACTTTCTGACACATTTACTCATTTTTAAACATAAAGGTACAAAATTGACAGGGCTGACTAAACGATTTGGAAGCGAAATGAGTTTTATGTTTTCGATAAATTACTTATCGTGTTACAAGCTACTTTGGGTCCCATGACGACTGGATTTTTGCCTCTCTTTGGGTGTTTTTTCTCCTTTTGTCTGGAAATTTGGTTGAAAACGACAACTTTAACATTATTTTCTGAAAGATCTTTTATGTTTACCAAAAAATGGAATATTTCTGTAGTTTCAGAATAACCCAGTGCCAATTTCAGGCATTTCTACTTTCTGAACAAAGATTAATTAAAACTTGTGCGATTAAATTGTCCCTTTGGATTTGATTGCAAAACTGAAAAAAAAACTTTTTTTGCAGAATTGTGTTTTAAAAATAATTAATAATTGAAAAAATAATTTGCGTGTGTAATATTTTGGTTTCTAGAAGTGTTTTTACATGTGGGTTTTTTTTTTTAGGTAACATGGGTTATTTTTAGGAAAAAGTGGGGTTTTTTTTCAAATTCTTCTTTGACTGACATTTTGTAATATACTGACAGAATCAAAAATACTATACATTAAAATCTTAGTCAGAACAAGCTGTGAAAATATAGCTACTTCAAAATGTTTTGTACTTTTTATTAAATTTTATATGGAGAAAAATTCAATAAGTGGGTTTTTTTTAGAGGAAAGCACAATATCTTGAGACAAACCAGGCTTGCAAAAAAGCCGGCTAAAATTAAAAAAAGTCACGCCGGTGGTTTTTATTGGTTTTAACCGGCTTTTTTTGGCCAAAATTGGCTTTTATACAGTGAAGCATTTACATTATAAATGACACATTTTTATGTGTTTTTTAATTAGTTTTAAAGACATTTAATTGAGGTAGAAATCAATATAACCCAATTTTTCAATAATGAAGACATTAATATTGGAATAAAAGGCCATACCAATTGCTTTCTCTGGTTTACACTGACCTTAACACCTTTTTTTTTTTTCATTTTTACTGGTTTATATAATTAAAAAGGACAATGGTTGCTTAGTTATATATTTTATTAACTAATTTTAAAGGATATTAATATACAAGTCTTATTTCTCATAAACATATATTTAAAATCACACAAAGTCATTTAATAAAAACATCATTTCTGTCTATTAAAACAGTATTATGAATAACTTATGCATGAATATGCACTATTTTAAACAACTAGCTTTTCAAAATTCTAATTCAATAAGTTTTATTGGAGAACTTTTTTTAATTGTCCTGTTTATTTTATGCACTTACATGTACTAAAATTTCCTCAAATGTTATATCCTTTCTAATTTCTCTTTCAACATTGTTCATTCTACGATTTTAATCTGTCCGTATGGACATATCTGGAATAAGTTACATAACAGCTTAGTAGCAGAAAAACTTTTTACATATATCATTTTTATAAGTTAGAATATCAATTGCTTATTACTGGGTATTCTCAAGTATTATATAAGATAATTTCAGTTATTAAATGTCTGCTATTTAGTTTTAATCAATTTTAAAAGTAAATACAGTCGAACCCGGTTAAGATGCGTTTCAAGGGAGTGGACAAAAGTCGCGTATTAAGCGGGATCGCGTATTAAACATGATTTGTACAATGTTGCAAGAAATGGGCTTATTTACACATCTAATCGTCTGATTGAACTTTGGGGCTTTCATTTATACGTTTACGGTCGAAACTTGTGTCATTTAGATTAAAACTTAATTGTATTTCACTTTTACTCATTGTTTTTTTTTTATAGGACAGGCTGGAATAATAACGAAAAAAAATGTGAATTCCAACAGGGTTTTATTGTCGATTTGTACGTTACAACCAAAAATGAAACAACAGAAATAATTTTCCTACTAGGCTAAATTTTTTTAACAGAAATTTAAAAAAATATTAAATCTTTGAAGCACAGCCCAGTTTTTAAAATCGTATTTAGTACTTGTATTAATAAGTACCATTATAATCAGCCCTTCTTTTTAATATAAGAAAAAAAGTATCTTTATTATTTTTTGTATAAATAATATTGTTAGCATAACAAAAAGTAAAGAAAACAAAGAATTATTCAACCGTAGTTGTTTAATCTTTACGAGTTTCATTTTTTGTTGCCTATATGCATTATAAAACGTAGTAGTGATATAACGTACATTTAAAACCTCACGAACAAGAGATATGATCATCTCTAATCATATAATTTTTATGACGTATCTGAGTAACCTGAATTTGTCTAATATCTCTCTACTACAGTAAAAACGTACACGAAGCGAGACACAAAGAATGCTAGGAAGCGATATCAACGAATTGCAGTTTTACCAATTTAGCGGGTTTTTGTTTTATTCAAATATCTACCACTACAGTAAACTCTGTCTAAGGCGGAATCGGTCGGGACTGAGAAAATTTTCCGTGGTAGACAATATTCCGGCTTATGCAAAAAAGTTCCCACCACCCCAAAAAAAAAAAAAAAAAAAAGCGCAAATCGTATAATTTTTTGCTTTTGTAACGTTTAGTCCCGTTCTTTAAAATGAAAATTTTAATGAAATCAGACTTGTTTATAAATTTATTGTTTTTAATAATTTCGAAAAACAATATTTAAACAAAAAATTAATATTAGCAATGCAAAATTGCTTCAATTCTGAAATTTACTGAAAATCATTTAATTTAACCAATACAATTACATACCTCATATTTCACATAGTATTTTAAAGAATCATAACATAATCTTTTATCGATCCTTGTTTTGTCTTTTGGTTTGCCATTCATTCTTCACTAGTACGTAAGCCTGTAATTATCGGTATATATTTTTTTTTATTTCTTTGAGCAAGTAAAATATTTTTGAATCACCTAATTCTTCTCAAACTGTCCTGATATGTTTAAATTCTCCGCTGTCTTCAACGTTTTCAGACTCGTGGTCATCTTCATTTGCTTTCCTAAAACAATGAGCAACCTGTTCTGGCGACATTTCTGAGCGAGATTTGGCAATCCATTTAACAGCATCAAACACGGATGTGTTTTGTCAGATCGATGGTTGAGGATCAATCATCTAAAGACTCAATAATTGACCGCAACAGATACTTTTTGTAGTGGGTTTCAGCATTTTAATAACTCCTTGATCCACTGGTTGCATCACTGCAGTAGTATCTGCCGAAGAAATTCTAAATTTATATTCGATAGTTTGACGTTGTCATGACAAGATGCATAATCGAGGAACATTTTTTTTAAATCATTCGACTATTGAATTCCTTCAGCCACCCCTCTATTAAGGCAATAGTCATCCAGTTTTTCTTTCTTATGAAACCTCCAATTCCCAGGCAGTTGCTTATCAATATTTACATTCTTAAAACATCGCGACGTTTTTAATTTCCCAATCACAGAAGACTTTAAACTGCTGTTGAAAGCTAAATTAGCATAAAGCAAAACAGTGACACTCAAGTTGGAGGTTTTATCTCCGTGGCATTCACTGCCTCTTTTTGCAAGGGTCTTAGTTGGCACACACGATAAAATAGTCCTGTCTCTTTGCAATTATATATGTCTTTTTCTTGATATTTTTCAATCAGTAGACGAAATCTTCCTTTCCATTCCCGAAATTCAATCTTTGAAACATATTTCTGGTCTCAGTAAAACATGCTTCATGTTGTATAGATTATGGAAACTCATTAACCATTCACTTGAAGCCTTAAAATCCATTTTACCTATTTTTTTGCAATAGAGTCCAGTTATGGGCAACTTATTTACTCTAGCAACCGAAAAGCATTCAAAAGTTAAAATATCGATGTCTTAATTTTTCACAGCACTTTCTTTTTATAGCATCATAATTTAATTTTAACCATAAGAAAACATAATACAAAGATCTACAGAATATTGTTTTTCTTATAATTTGGTAACTTCAACTTTATCCCGCAGCGATGGAGTATTGAGTTTAGATTTTAAAGCCAATTTTACTATTCACTTACTAAGACATGATAAGACTCCTTAGACACGATAAAACGGCGAAGAACAAATAACACGTGCGGTGATCGAGTTTTCTGACAACGTGATTTATTGGGATGAAGCATACGTCAATCGAATAGCGTTTTATGTTTTCGATAAAAAGATTGGATCTTGAGTTATAATGAACTGCTCGCAGATGACAATCTTTCATTGATTGTCCAGCCTAAAAAATCAGTTGAAAACTGATATCCTGGAAGATCCTTTGTCTTTATAAATAAATGAAAAATGCTATTCGATTTCTTAGTACAACTGTAATATCTACAAATGTGAAGTTTACACACACACACACAAAAGCTTCGGGAATGAGACAGAAAACTATCACTTTGAATTTGAGTACAATTTTAAAGCATAATATATTGTACTTTAGACAATACATATATTTATAAATGTGCATTCTACTAGTAATAATAAATTTTAAATGGAAATTTATATAGGAAAAAATGGCATAAGCAAGAATTCCTTAAAATTAAATCAGTTTCTGTCCTTTTGAATTAACTTTTTAAAAGTATTACGGAATTTTATTATTCTGCTCGACATTGAGTATTTGTCATATATATCAGTTTTAAAATTTTGTAAACGAAATGCTTTTCATTTTTAAAATATCCCTTATTCCGCCTTATGCAAAATTTTTGTTTCGATGGGACCTTAAAACCCTTTCCGTTTCCATGTTAGACAGATTTTGGCTTATGCAGCAAGAATTAATGTTATTATCTATGGGTTCGCCGGGACTTGAAAAATTTTCCGTGGTAGACAGATTTCCGGCTTACACAGAGTCCGCCTTAGACAGAATTTACTGTATTTCCTATTAGTAATTTTCGAGATAATTAATCTGTTATTAAATAAAGTAAATAATATTGGTAAAAAACAGTGGTTTTTATCTGAATAGAAATAATCGGCAAAATTGGCATCACTTGAGAAGAGAGCAGGAATTCGCATCTTAATGAATTTGCGTCTTAAGCGTGATTTCTTTCCCCTCAAAGGACCGAGAATTTATTGCGTATTAAGCGGGATCGTGTAATAACCGTTCGCATATTAAACGTGATATTTTTGCATTAGCCTTAGGAGCGATGTTCAAGAGATCTGAAAAAATCCGCGTATTAAGCAGGATCGCGTATTAACCGTGAGTGTCTTAACCGGGTTCCACTGTATAAGTATGTAAGAATGTTTCTATTTTGATGTGTGACATTTTCTTATTCTTTCATATAATCTTTAAAATGTGTGGTATGTGTAGATCTATAATAAAGAATTCCAAACCAATACTTTAGAATCTAATTTAATGTATTCTTCTGAATATTTATAATATTTTTTTTCTGACACTAGGGGGCTCGGCCCCCTACGAGCTACGCTCGCCAACCCCCGTCCAGACACGGCAGACTCTAAATGCACGCTTTTTTGATCGGCTTTAAAAAGATTTCGAGAGACTGAATTATAATTTAAAAAACAGTGGCGATCTCCCTATAAACGAATTTCTATTCATTTCTCTTTGATTGGGGAATTTTAACGCCAAATCCGCTGCGGTACTACTTGATTATCCTGTCTACCAATTTCGCCAAATTATATAAATCGCCAAACCACTCCCCAAATTATACAAATTGATATAATTTTTATTTTAAATAACGAAAGAACAAATAAATTCGTACAACATTAATAAAAACACAAATAAAACGTCGAAATAAAAATAACTTGATGACGTATACACGTGTAACAACATTTCAAAATAAGCTAATATAAAAGGAATTAAGTAAAGAGAGTCTTTGTCTCCTGGTATTTTTTAACAAAGCGAAAAGAAAGTTCTTTTAAATGAGACATTTTAAATTAATTCTCAAAATATCAAATAAATGTCTAGCGCAATTTCTAAATTTAAACTTTTTTGCAATATTATTTTGTGTTCATTTTATGTAATAACTATAATGTGACGTAAATATGACGTAATTTCTCCTAAGACTTCTAACGCATGTTAATGAATTTATTATTTTACAATATCCTTTCCCTTTTAAAATTCATGTGTGTACTTTTTATGACGTAATTTTTAATAAGTTCCTGCTTTTTATACGTAATTATTTAATTCTAATTTGAAAGTTTTTTTCCTGTTTATAATAGTCACGTGTAAATAAATTTTTAATTTGAAACAAACATTATTGCTTGCGCTTTTTATACAGTTGGCAACAGTTTAAATTAGTACAATTTTCTGAAATCTGTAAAAAATATCTCTAGAAATGCTGAAAATTTGAATTTAAAATAGAAATAAAACCTGAAAAAATGAGTCAAAAAAATTAATGCAATCTGCACTCCGGCAAATTCTAACGCATAAAATGATCTAAAAATGATTACACTGCCATGTATAGTTTTTGCTGATATAAAACTTTTTTAGTGGAACGATTTTGTCCAACTTTAGCATTAAATAACTCTTAAAATAATTCTTCGATTTGAAAACTGTCTGCATCAGCGTGTTTATCAAACATTTCTGTATAAAACCACCGATTTTCATATTTTTGTATGCATTATTTTTGTTAATATTAACGAAGAAAGGCCTCCGGTCACAAAAAAATCAAAACCGGCGGCGGTGACAGCGGTAGTTACTTTATTTTAGAATAGAGAAATAATGCCTTTATAGTTGCATTCTAGCACTTATAAGAACTTATTTATTTGACAAAATGTAATAGAAGTTTATATTTTTTTAGTAGAAAATATTTATAAGTGTATTAAAAATAAATTAATCCAAAATTTATATTAATTATCTGTAAAACACCTTTTTGAAAAATAAAAGCCGGCTTTTTTTAAGCGGTTAAAACCAAAAAAAGGCGTCCGGCCTTTTTTTGGCCTTGCTAAAAGCCAGCAACCCTGATTTTACCCAAACTTTTATTTCAGTTCCCATTATATTTTTCCTACAAAAGAAAAGGTATTTAACATATGCCTTTATCACTAAAACGGCTGTCACATAGATTGAATTCATTTAGATGATTATTCACCCTTACTAGATCTATATAAAAAAAAAAAAGCCGGTTAAAATTTAAAAAAGCCACACCGGTGGCTTTTATTGGTTTTAACCGGCTTTTTTTGGCCAAAATTGGCTTTTATACAGGGAAGCATTTTAATTATAAGTGACACATCTTTATGTGTTTTTTAATTAGTTTTAAAGACATTTAATTGAGGTAGAAATCAATATAACCCAATTTTTCAATAATGAAGACATTAATATTGGTATAAAAGGCCATACCAATTGCTTTCTCTGGTTTACACTGACCTTTTAAAGCCTTTTTTTTTTCATTTTTACTGGTTTATATAATTAAAAAGGAAAATGGTTGCTTAGTTATATATTTTATTAACTAATTTTAAGGGATATTAATATACAAGTCTTATTTTATTTCTCTTAAACATTTATTTAAAATCACACAGTCATTTCATAAAAACATCATTTCTGTCTGTTAAAACAGTATTATGAATAACATGCATTAATTTATGCATGAATATGTGCTATTTTAAACAGCAACTAGCTTTTCAAAATTCTAATTCAACAAGTTTTATTTGGAGAACCTTTTTTTTTTTTATTGTCCTGTTTATTTCATGCACTTACATGTACTAAAATTTCCTCAAATGTTATGCTATCCTAATTTCTTTTTCAACATTGTTCATTCTACGATTTTAATCTGCCCGTATGGACATATCTGGAAATAAGTCAGAGTTTCCCCCAGGCAGTTTCAGGAGGAGATGCTGGGAAACATATAACAATAATATGTTCCCGCAACATTTTGGTTAAGTCAAAGTACAGTTGCGTAATTTGTTATTTCTGTTTGTACAAATATTTTTTATAAAATATGATTATGGGTTTAAAATTGTAATAATTATATGTTTGAGTAAATTAGGAGTGTAAATTCATACAAAAATTATTAATTTTATTTTAAATATTAAATAGATATTTTTAAAAATTGATTTATAGTAAAATTAATGTATAATGTCGAGTGTATAGTTCGGATCTCAGATAACAACAATAGCCAGACGCGATGGCGTCGTTTTAGGACAAGCATGAGGAAAGTTATTTATAACAAGACATCGTAAAATAATAAAAATGTCAGAATAAATATAGGGCTTTAGACCACCCAAACTTTATGCATGTAATAAAGTTAAGTATATGTGAGGGGCTTTGGAGGAACGGCAGCTAATTGGTCTATCCAAACATACTATAAAGTTTTCTCACAACCAATAAGGTAGGGCTACAACAAAATTGTTACGCCCACTACCAAGGAATGGTGTCCAAGAGAAACAGTTTGAAGAAAACAGCCTAAGAAAATATTCAAAAAGATGCAAGAGCGATCCTGACTGCCCTGGTAATGCCTAAGAGAGCTTGACAGACCTAATAAAGTCTAAACAAGCCCGACAGACCTGATAATGTCTAAGCGAGCCCGACAGACCTGATAATGCCTAAGCAAGCCTGACAGTTCTGGGGATCTCTACTTGGTCCTGTGAGCCCTGGTAATTCCTGAGCGATCCTGACAGCCATGGTAAAGAGAGGGAAAGGCCAAGGATATATGCTAAATGATCAAGCCTGATTAAAAGCGAATGCCAAAGATGTAGTGGAGCCTGCCTACAGCGTCCCGGAACTATGCTTCCAGTCATGCCGATTCTGCCGCCCGTGTGATGAGATCAATTTGCATGATTAACGGAAACTATCCTTAGCACCGCAACGACTCTGAAAGCTGTTGAACGAAGGCCTTCGACCCATACAAAATTCAAGGTATTCCTTTAATCTTTCTTTAACCACATAAATTATATTAGAAATTGAAAATATCCCTTTGTGATATTTTATGGTAAAATGGTTATCTGAGATCCAACAAACCAATAATTAAATATACATAAGGTATTTTAAATAGAAGAAAAATTATTTCTCTTGATAAAAAAAATATAATAATAAAAGTAATTGAAATCATTAGGTTAGAGATTAAATATTCATGTTCAATGATCAGCAAACAAAAGTTTTGCTTCTTTTTTTTTTTAATCATTTAATGTGTATATGTATATAATCTTGTTTAATGTAAATAAAATATTTAATCAAGAGTTAAAAATCTCTGTGATTATTTTAGTGATAAAATTTTAAGGTGTCATTTTATTTTACAGCTTAAATTGAGTTTAATTCATAAGTGGAAGAGATCACCTAAATAATTCACAACGCAAATTTTTAATTTTTTATTTGTAATTAATTAACTTAATAATTACAATTTTACGCGAATTTTAATTTAATTTTAAGATAATTATTCGTGTTGCTCTTCTACTAGAATTTATGTTTATTACGATCACTTATTTTATTTGGTTAATATTTTAAGGTATATAAAATTATATACCAATTACTATGAGGTTGCATGGATGATTTGGATTAATTAACAATTTTGGGTGAAAATTAAATAGGCGATAAACAAGTGTAATTATCTGTCCAGCATGTCTATTAAAACAGTATTATGAATAACATATGCATTAATTTATGCATGAATATGCGCTATTTTAAACAGCAACTAGCTTTTCAAAATTCTAATTCAACAAGTTTTATTTGGAGAACCTTTTTTTTTTAATCATCCTGTTTATTTTATGCACTTACATGTACTAAAATTTCCTCAAATGTTATGCTATCCTAATTTCTTTTTCAACATTGTTCATTCTGCAATTTTAATCTGCCCGTATGGACATATCTGGAAATAAGTCAGAGTTTCCCCCAGGCAGTTTCAGGAGGGCGCTATAGTACAAATTAGCACTCGCCAGTCGTCGAGTAACACTTAAAACGTGGCGATTAACGTTATTGTCCTCACTCGCCAAACGCGAAGGTTGAAAGATCGATGCCAGGGAGGAAAGAGGTGAAATTCTTTGGAAATTTATGTCCAGATTGGTGATTCTATCGAACATAAGAAAAGAAAGTAGCAAGGGTGATTCTGTCCCGAATTTTCTGAAAATTTAAGGCATTCGGTTCCGAACATTTAAAAAATATCGGCCATCAGTCTGAAAATTCGTACGTAAACATATCTTTAATTTCGATATGGTCACCGAAAACAATCAATTTCGTCAATCCTTCGCAGAAAAAATCATCATTTTCATCAAAGAATTGCGGGGAAAAAAAGGCAAAGAAAATTTCCTCCAAGGATCGCAAGAATACGAAAATTTCGTCCGAGGACTATGTAATTCCGCGAATTTCGTCAAAAAATCGCGGAAAAAATGCAAATTTCGTCAAAGAATCGCGAAAAAAAAACTCCACAAAATTCTTCAAAAGATCGCGGAAAAACACAAATTTTCTGAAAAGATCACGGAAAAAACGCAATTTCGTTAAAGAATCACGGAAAAAACACAAATTTTGTGTAAAGATCATGGAAAAAACGCAATTTCATGAAAGGATCACGGAACAAATGCAAATTTCGTGAAAAGATAGCCAAAAACCGCACATTTCATAAAAAAACACTAATTTCTTCAAAGAATGCCGAAAAAAGTGCTAATCTCGTCAAAAAGTCACGTAAAAACGCACATTTCGTAAAAGGATTGTGTAAAAAATGCAGATTTCGTCAAAAGATTGCGAAAAAACCCCGCAAATTTTTGCCAAACAATTGCGAAAGAAAACCTGAATTTCGTCAAAAAATCGCAGAAAAAAATGTAAATTTCGTCAAAGAATCGCGAAAAAGAACCACAAAATTCTTCAAAGGATCACGGAAAACTGCAAATTTCATGAAAAAGTCACGGAAAAACACAATTTCGGGAAAAGGTCATGGAAAAAACGCAAATTTTGTGAAAATATCGCCGAAAAATGCACATTCCGTTTTTTTTAAACGCAAATTTCTTCAAAGAATGGCAATAAAAGTGCAAATTGCGTTAAAAAGTCGCATAAAAACGCAGATTTCATAAAAGGATTGCGAAAAAAAAACCTGCAGATTTCGTCAAAAGATCGCGAAAAAAACGCAGATTTTGCCAAAAGATCGCGGAAAAACGTGAATTTCGCCAAAGGATCACGGAAAAAACGCGAATTTCGTCAAAGAATCTCCCCTGGAAAGTAGACAACTAATTCTTATTGGTTCAATGGTCATGAATCTCTCTCTCCTGGAGGGGGCTAATTGCACTTTCGGCCGTCCATATCATTATTTTATTTGTTAGAGAAACTAAAAAGTGATAATTTCAAAGGAAACAAAATTCTAACAAACATCGTTGTGATTTTGATAACACATATCAATTGCGCCAAGCAATGCTGAAGTGGAGGAAATGTGGAGCAGTGCAAAAAACACCCAAAAGGACAAAAGTTTACCTATAAATAAAGACACGTTGCATAATCGCCTAAGGATTAAACAATCTAAAATTCGATTAAATGAATATGATCCTGCTGCAGCAATAAAACTTTGGTCGGAAGACTGTTAGGTCACAAAGACCTAATGTGAATGATAAACATAAGTGTCAAAAATAGCACTTTTTGTAATACTTTATTACTTACCCATCATACTTAGTATAGGGTAAGTCTTGTAATCGTTTTAAAAATCGAAAAAAAAAATTTGACGGATTTACACGTTTCAGACACTGGAGATTCCGAAAAACCTATTTTTAGAAGAAAAATTTTGGTGTCCGTCTGTATGTGTGTCAGTGTGTGTGTCTGTAATCGCTCTATCTCCCGAACAAATTGAGATAGAGACTTGAAATTTGGTGTGTACTTAGGAAGTAATAATGGGAAGAAGCCTATTGAACATCAGTAACCTCGATTATCCGGAACTATTTTTTTAGGACTCTCAAAATATTCGTTCTGATAAAAAGTATACAAAAATTTTCGAAATTTTTTATTTGAAGGAGTGAATATAAAAGACAATAAAAAAACATAAATTTTGCATCATGAATGAACTTGATCGGATAATTAGTTGCCGAGATATCTGTAATCCTATTTTTTACACTCTTTGATTTTTCATGACCCTGTATTTCATTCAAATTTCAATTCAAAGATATATTTTAATTGAAAATGAGACGCTTAATCTGACGCAGTAAACTGTTAGTTAATACGATTATAATTTTTCGAGTTATAAGGATGTTTCTTTTATGCAATTCGGTACTACTCGATTATCCTGCCGACCAAAAAATTATCGCCAAACTATAAGATTAAATGCCAATAATGGCTTTTCGTAAATGTCAAGCATTTAATGTATCTCCATACCTATAAGGGGGGTTACCATAGGGGGACCCTGTTCTGTCGCCAAATGCTGTCAAGTTTGTCTCCAACTTGGCGATATATTGCCAAATTTGGCGACCAAAATTAGTCACCAAACATGGCGATATATTGCCAAATTTGGCGACCAAAATTAGTCACCAAAAGTGACATCAAATTGGCGGTATCTCTAATATTTCGCCAAATTCCCATAGACTTCCATTGTAAACCAATAGTGTTTATTTGCTTACAGAAAATCAACAAATTGAGATATTTTAATGCAACAAAAAATATTAACTTAAGGGCTTATATTAATTATATTTAAGGGAGTCCAAGTGAATCAAATTATGAATAAAGTAACATGATACAATGCTTAGCATGTATCACATGTTTTATTTTCATATTTTATATTATGTGTATCCATGATGGGTAAGTATTACGGTGGCCCCCAACGACTAGTTTTATTGCAATTAATAGTCTAATCTAAAGTATTCTTCTGAATATTTATAATATTTTTTTTTTTCTGGCATAATGCCTTCCTAGTTGCCAGAGTTGTATAATATAGAAGCGCACGCCGTGCGCGGGAAATTTTCCGCAAAATTCGGAACTTCGCGGAAAGTTTTTTAGAAAAAAAACGTAATTTTTGTTCTTGTAACTTTTTTTTTTTTTTTTAAATATCAAAAAAATAAAAATTTCCCAATTTTATGTACGATTTATTTATTATTTGCCAGGGGGGGATTCTGTTCCGAATTTTCCGAAAATTAAAAGCATTCCATTCCAAAAAAAAAAAAAAAAAAAAAAAAAAAAAATCAGCCTTCAGTCCGAAAATTCAAACTTAAAAAAAATATCACTGAAAAATATTGCGAATTTCAACAAATGATAGCCGAAAAAAAACAAATTTCGTCAATCGTTCGCAGAAAAAAATCATCCATTTTCTCGAATCATCGCGGAAAAAACGCGAATTTCATCAAAGGAACGCGGAAAAACGCGAATTTCTCCAAAGAATCGTGAAAAAAAAGCAAATTTCATTAAAGGAACGCAGAAAAAAAGCAAATTTCATTAAAGGAACGCAGAAAAAAAGCAAATTTCATTAAAGGAACGCAGAAAAAAAAGCAAATTTCATTAAAGGAACGCAGGAAAAAAACGAATTTCGTAAAAGCATAGCTGAAAGAGCCCGAATTTTGTCAAAAGATCGCGAAAAATACTAATTTCGTCAAAGGATCGCGAAAAAAACCCACTAATTTCGTCAAAGTATCGCGAAAAAACACACTTTTCGTCAAACAATCGCGGAAAAAACACAATTTTCGTCAAACAATCGCGGAAAAAACGCAAATTTCGTGCAAAATTTGCAAAAAAACCCACAAAATTCGTCAAAAGATCGCGAAAAAACCGCAAATTTCGTCAAAAGATCGCGAAAAAACGGAAACTTCGTCAAAAGATAGCGAAAAAACCCGCACATTTCATGAAAGATCGTGAAAATTTCACACAAAAGATCGCGAAAAAACCCGTACATTTCGTCAAAAAATCACGAAAAACAGCAAATTTCGTCAAAAGATCTCCGAAAACACCGCAAAAATCGTCAGAAGGTCGCAAAAACATGCAAAGATCGCGAATTTTGTCAAATGGCCGCGGAAAAAACACATACTAGTTAGTGCCGGGAGTGGATTCACTCCCACACCCCACCCCTCTGCTGTAACTTTTCAGAAAATTTGCTGTGAGCTTCAGTAATTTTTTTTTTTTTTTTTTTTTTTTTACTCAGAATCAACCCTGGCTAACAGAGTGACTGGCAGTTTGTGTGAAGAAATCACAATATTAAGGATTGGGCTGTTTCTAAATGCACTGACAAAATAATTGATAAGAATTCACCCTTTCTTATGTTTTTTTAGCTTTAGTATTTTTCTAACCAAAATAATTATTCTTTAATTAATATCAATTAATTTTTAATTTAAATGGTAATTATTTTAAAACTACTGTTTTTAATTCAAATCGTCAAAATAATATAACACGTTATTTTATTAAACATTAAATTAATTTGCAGAAAGTTTTTGACCCAATATTTGTGTGCGCAGAAAGTTTTTGGTTTTATACAAGTCTGCTAGTTGCATTCTAGCAGTTATAAGGACTTATTTATTTGACAAAATGTAATAAAAGTTTTTTTTTTTTTTTTAGTAGAAAATATTTATAAGTGTATTAAAAATAAATTAATCCAAATTTTATATGAATTATCTATAAACCATCTTTTTGAAAAATAAAAGCCGGCTTTTTTCAAGCGGTTAAAACCAAAAAAAGCCAGCCGGCTTTTTTTGGCCTGGCTAAAAGCTGGTAACCCTGAGACAAACTGAGTGTACCTTTAAACTTATTTAAAAAGGAAAATGCCTTAAAAGTAATATACAGGAGGCCCCCGAATTCATGGGCCAAACTAAGAGGGAAGGTAAAGTACACATAAAGAAGCAATTTTGGTATAGCAATGTGGTGTCAGAAATGAAAAGTTTTGGCGAAAAACAAGAAATGTTGAGGAAATGAAAACAAGCATTTTATTGACATAACAATTACAGTAAGTGCTTAAATGTGCCACTGCCAGCGTCTAGCAAGTGATTGGCATCCTTTTCTTAGATTCCGAGTGTTTCCCAAATATTTGCAGCAACAACTGAAAGTGTTGCACTGAGGTCCTCATGAGAGTCAACTTGCTTTAGTTGACTCTGATGATTCGGCCGTAGCCGAATAAATGGCCTATCTGCCAAATAGTTGGCTTCGGTTGGATATTATTTGGCCTTGGCCAAATAATACTGTAAAAAAAAAAAAAAAAATTATATTTACACAGTAAAACTTTTTAATTTAACAATTTATATTCATCATGTATAAGGAAAATTTTATTTGAAATTAACAAACACTTCTTTTTTTTCTTCTAACTTTCATACCCTGAATGGGTTTTATCTACCCATTTTTATATAAGAAGGTCATTTAGGAATCATGTTAGAAATTTTATGCTGTATTTATAAGTGCAAAAAGTATCTGTAATAAGTTAACGTAATCTGTTAAATTTAAAATTCATCTATTCAAAATTTTCCTAATGTAGCTGTACAAGTAATTTTTTTTTTTTTTTTTTTTTTTTTTTAAAGCATAGTGGGAAGTTCAATATTTATCCCTTGTTACATTAAAAAATCATTCTTTCAATGATATATTTAATTAGACCTATAAAGAACATAAATATATACTATAGATTAGAAAGAACAAAATCAGGGATGAGATTCTTCTGACTTTTATTGGAATTTCAGACTTTTCGTAAATGTTTGAGAAATTTTTCGGTTTTTATCTGCAAAAAAAATCTACTTTTGTTTTTTTCCCTTCTGGTAACGAAGAAAAATGCGCTAAAAGAGTCATATCTCGCCAGCATTGCACTCTCTTAAATCTCGCCAAGCTGAGAAGTCCTGACAATCTCTGCGATTCTTTGACAAAATTCGCATTTTCTCCGAGATTCTTTGACGAAATTCCGTTTTTTCCTCGATCCTTTGATGGAATTCGTGTTCTGTTGTCAGAATTCGCGTATTTTCCGCGATCCTTTAAAAAAAATTCGCATTTTCTCGGCTATTTTTTTCACGAAATGCATGTTTTTTAGCAATCTTTTGACGAAATTCGCGTTTTTTCCGCTATCTATTGTTGAAATTCTTTTCGTGATCTTTTGACAAAATTTATATTTTTCGCACTGTCCTTTGACGAAATTCGCATTTTTTCTGAGGTTTTTTTTGACGAAATTCGTATTTTTTTCACGGCCCTGTGACGAAATTAGTGTTTTTTCGGGCACTCTTTGATGAATTTCAAGTTTTTTCCGAGCCCTTTGATGAAATTAGAGTTTTTTCTGCCATCTTTTGACGGAATTGGCTATTTTTTCGGGATCCTTTGACGAAATTGGCTGTTTTTTCTGCGAACGATTGACGAAATTGATTTTTTTCGACTTCCATTTGTCGAAATTCGCAATACATTTTTTATTTCTGAATTTTTGGACTCATCGATTTTTTAAAAAAATTTTTTAAACCAAATGCGTTAATCTTTTGGAAAATTTGAACAGAATCCCCAGTGCGAGAAACGACAAAAAATCTAAAAAAAAAAAAGCAGAAAATGACACAAAGGCGGAAAAACGTGCATACGCGGAAGAATCTCATGCCTGTTTTGTGAAAAATATGATTCCACTCAGTTTTAGTTTTTTACAAAATTTGACCTTACGCGTATTTTCAGACTTTTTGTTCTTTAGCCACTCTCATGCCTGATAAATATATACTATAGATTAGATGTAGATATATTGTATGTATAACAAAAATATTTAAGTCGTATATGCTGCAATACGTAAGTTTGTTTTGGAGGGAGTAAAATGCGCTTAAAAGTTAAATATAATTTAAGTAATTTTTTAAAGTGTAATTTTTTTACTTCTTATTAACATCTTGAGTGCCATGTCAGTCACCGGTGACTGACACTGAACTAAAGATGAAAATAAAGAATTTTGCTTAGTAGCCACTGGCCGGTACAGGGCTGAAACTAGGGGGGCCAGGGGGGGGCACGTGGCCCAAGTGCCGTTTTAACAGAAGGTGAAGGGAGCGCCAAAATGAAGATTTTGTTTGACATTTGATACAAGAATGTATATATATATACGAAATTTGTATAAAAATTTCTCGCAGCCGGAAAATTGAAAACTGAACCAAATGCATTAAACTTTACAAATTGATAAAAAGATTCATCTATAATTGCAAATGAATAAGAAAAAAGGACTCTTCTCTTAGGCTTTTTTCATTCTCCCATTCTAAAACTATCATGTCTAAGCTTTTGCCTTCTATCTTTTAAATCACTTCCTGTGTAGGAGAACCACTACCGTTTTTAAAGGTATTATTGTAGGACATTGTCCACTACGGTTAACTACCAAACGCGAAGCGACCCCTCAGTCTGACTTTTCTATTAGATAAAAAACTATTAGATAAAAAAATTCCATGAAAGCTGTTTGTTTTTTTCCTGCTGAGCAGCGTTGAGCTTCCTTTCCTTTCTTTTTTTTTTTTTTTAATTTTTTTATTTATTTTTTTTTTTTTGTTTTGCCATGGGCAATGACTGCCCAGGACAATAAAAACAAACGGGAGGGGGAATGCGCGAAGTAAAATTCTTAGTAAGACCCTTTTTTTTTTTTTAGATATCGACCTCATTTAGCCTATACAAAAAAAAAAAAAAAAAAAATGTTTCAAAAGATTAAAATGCAATTGGGTTCCTTTTGATTCCATTTTCAAGGTTTTAATGAATCAATGTTTGACAAAGCTGATTACGTAGTTCAGTTTTATATATTTTAAATTTAAAAATAAGTTGTCTATTAGATACTTAGTAAAATTCTTTTTGTAAATTTATTTTGTGGTGGAGAAGGGGGGCACCAAAATGGCTAGTTTCGGCCCTGGGCCGGTAGGTTGATGTTTTTTAGTAACCAGTTACTGGCTAGTGAGAATAATTTCTTTAACAGCCAATAAGTACATTCATGTTGTTAACTATTTAATTGAAAAATATGAGTTTACAGTAAACAAGTAACTTGTGTACTAAATAAAAATATTTTAACTCATATTGTTTTGAATAAACTTGAGATATTAATTTCGAATCTATTTTAAATTTAAAAATAAGATAAGCAAAGTTATACTACACAACATACTTATGTAGCTAACTACATAAGTCCCACTATGCTAAGGTACTTGTGATGTAGTTAACGACATAAGCATCCCAAACCTTTTTTTAATTATTTGTCTAGAATTAAGATTTGACAATAAACAAATAAGTGTATAAAAATAAAATAAAATGACAATGAAAAAACAGGGCTAATTATGCGTTTTTTCTTTTTTCCACGGCCGTTTGACAAAATTCGTGTTTTTCCGTCATTCTGCAATGAAATTTGCAATTTTTCGCGATCCTATAATGAAATTTTTGTTTTTCCTTGATCTGTTGGCAATATTTGCATTTTTTTTCCTTATCGATATTTCCTTCCTCTAAATCTGAAAACATTCATTATATACTTCAATAATAGTGACATAGCAAAAAAAAAAGGGGGGGGGGGCTTTATTGTTAATTGTCAGCTTTATAAAGTCTATAGTGATTTATTTCCACCATTTTAGAAGATATTCTTCTATCAGTAATTTTTCTTAAGATATTAAGATTTCTTGTTTTCTTTCATCTGCAAGTTGAAATTTATATTTTCTAGTACTTTAAAATTTTGTCATTATTTTAAAATGTAACAACAAAATACATAATATCTACTAAAATGTAACTGTGCAGTACCAGAGGAGGAACTTTTGCTAAGATTTTTGAAGTGAAAACTTCTTTAGGCGTGTTGAGCTTTTTTTGAGATGGGGAAAAACCACTGATTTCGAGACACTGTAACGTAACCGACATGCTAGCATTTTGACACATAGACACTAACGCGCCAAGCGGTGAATGACAGGAATTTTTCCCTCTTCAGCTCAATCCGCAAAAGAAGAAGGAAGCTAAAACTCACTTTTTCTCCCGGCGTATTGCTAAAACAAATTATTATTTTGTTTTTCGTCAGTTAAAATGAATTGTACCGTATTCGTGACCTACCAATTTCGTGTAACTAAAAACCGATAACGCTGTATTTTATCGTGTTGATGGTCTGGTCAATGACCAACAGTATTGGCGGGAATTTCGATTACGGAAGATAAAATACGGGGCACAGATTGCTATATTTAGAAATTAATAGGAAAATGCACTTAATCACGTAAACTTTTTAGCAAAACAAAAACAAAATTTTATTATTTTTGATAATTACAATTGAATTTAGTAAAAATTAAAAATCATATAATGCATGTACATTTGGATTTCGTAACAAGAAATCAAAAGGTGCACTTTTTGTGTGTGTGTGTGTGTGTCAACCATTAAAACAATAGCCAAAAAATATTTTTAAAAAAAGCTAGGCATCAAATTTGACGACCCGAGAATGATTTTGTAGTCATCAATTGTAATAATTTAGTTGCATCTGCATTTGACGACTAACGACTGCTAATTTCGAACACTGATTACTCCATTCGTCTTTCATGAGAGTAACAGTTCTCCCAGCTATTTTCTCTACAGCAGATTCCTGAACTTCTGCTTTATGCAATAATTCTTATTTATTTATATTCCTTTCCTGCAAAATAATTTTAAACCTAAGGGAAATTTGTAATAACTATGTATTTCTAGCTTTAATTTTACACATCAGATTCAGAAAGCAAAAATATTTCTTATATATTGTCATTTGGAAGTTTTTCCCGGTATTTACCACTTTTTCCCGGTATTTACCACTTTTTCCCGGTATTTACCACTTTTTCACGGTATTTACCACTTTTTCCCGGTGGGATGGGAAAAACAAGTTTTGGACGGGAAAAAGCCAACCCTGCATTTGATACAAGAATGTATGTATATATATATATATACGAAATTTGTATAAAAATTTCTCACAGCCGGAAAATTGAAAACTGAACCAAATGCATTAAACTTTACAAATTGATAAAAAGATTCATCTATAATTGCAAATGAATAAGAAAAAAGGACTCTTCTCTTAGGCTTTTTTCATTCTCCCATTCTAAAACTATCATGTCTAAGCCTTTGCCTTCTATCTTTTAAATCACTTCCTGTGTAGGAGAACCACTACCGTTTTTAAAGGTATTATTGTAGGACATTGTCCACTACGGTTAACTACCAAACGCGAAGCGACCCCTCAGTCTGACTTTTCTATTAGATTAAAAAAATTCCATGAAAGCTGTTTGTTTTTTTCCTGCTGAGCAGCGTTGAGCTTCCTTTCTTTTTTTTTTTTTTTTTTTTTTTTTTCGTTTTGCCATGGGCGATGACTGCCCAGGACAATAAAAAGTTTTTCAAGTTTAGTCGCCGAGTGGCGACTGGTGAGTGCTTATTTTCATCTTTACACTGAACTTTCCGTTTAGGCCGCATCAGTTATCGGTGACTGACACTTATAGATTCTGTAACGGGAGTCTTATTTCGTGGCCTAAACTGAAAGACAGACAAAATAGACTTGGCATTTAACGTGTTAAATAATGACAGAAATGTAAGTACTAAATTCTTTTAATTAGTATGTATGTATGTTTTACATCACTATTTAGTTTATATTTTCTTTCATCTGAAACTTGAAATTCATGTTGCCTAGTACTTTTAAAATTTTGTGATTATTTTAAAATGTACCAGCAACAACATACATAATATCTATTAAATTGTAATGTAATACAGTACTTAAGGTACTACATACTGAATATTTTGAAATTTATTTTCCTTACCGATATTTCTTTCCTACTACCTATTACTAAGATTTCTTGTTTTCTTTCATCTGCAAGTTGAAATTTATATTTTCTAGTACTTTAAAATTTTGTCATTATTTTAAAATGTAACAACAAAATACATAATATCTACTAAAATGTAACTGTGCAGTACCAGAGGAGGAACTTTTGCTAAGATTTTTGAAATGAAAACTTCTTTAGGCGCGTTGAGCTTTTTTTGAGATGGGGAAAAACCACTGATTTCAAGACACTGTAACGTAACCGACATGCTAGCATTTTGACACATAGACACTAGCGCGCCAAGCTGTGAATGACAGGAACTTTTCCCTCTTCAGCTCAATCCGCAAAAGAAGGAAGCTAAAACTCACTTTTTCTCCCGGCGTATTGCTAAAACAAATTATTATTTTGTTTTTCGTCAGTTAAAATGAATTTTACCGTATTCGTGACCTACCTATTTCGTGTAACTAAAAACCGATAACGCTGTATTTTATCGTGTTGATGGTCTGGTCAATGACCAACAGTATTGGAGGGAATTTCGATTGCGGAAGATAAAATACGGGGCACAGATGTCAGATATGCACTTGGGTACCTAATTGACAGCAAAATGGTACAAAAGTACTTTATTTTACAAGGTAACCCGGCTACTGTTGCTTATTTATTAATAAATTGTTCATTTACTTTTATTTTATTTTTTTTAATTGTACAATTGTTTTGTTCTATAGTTATTAATGAAATTACCGTTTATTTATTGTTGTTTACTTTTTAAAACAATAGAAAATAATTTAAAAATATATATTGTAACTGGTATTGGAAAACGGGCTTTTGCCAAATTGACATTAAAAAATCGTGCCAAACCTGGTTCGTATATCACATCTCTGCCAAATTCTTGGGTTTTTTTATTTTTCCACTTTTTATCAAAATTTTCCGGATTTTTTAAATTTTCCCTTTCATTGTATCCCAAACACTACCTTCATACCAAATTTCAAGATTCTAGGAATACAGGACGTACCTCTGAGTTTTGATGATCGGTGAATCAGTGTCGAAAAGGTGAAAGTTTAAGGTCATATATCTTCCGAAATAAAAAAGACAGAAACGTGAAAGTTCAGCATTTAGTTCCATTTCCACATTACATTAGATTTACGAAGTTTCAAGTTTCTGGGAATCACCAACACAAAGATATTGGGGGGGGGGGGGGGGGTCAAAAGTACCCTGAGTTGCTTCCAGAAAAAGATGCTTATGGCTGTGCTTTCAAGACTTGGCAGGGACACCGCCGTGTCCCCAGATGCTTTCATTAGTGCTGCTACACAATTCAACGCATAAAACATTTCCTGACGATTAAAAAAACACACACGTAATTGTTGAAGTTTTCACTTCAATTGGCATTCCCGGAGTGCCACTGGTTTTTTTTTTTCTTTGGGGGTTGTGAATTATGTTATTGAGGAAATTTTTAGGTCGAACGTAGCCGAATATTTTTTCAGAATAAAATAATGCTTTAAAAAATTAAATTTGCATATAAATAATTTTTTTTTTTTAAGAAAATAATACATTTTAATTGTGAAATATATAAGATTTGTGCGTATAGTGTATACTATATTTTGATTTTAGACAAAAATGAGGTCATTATTCGGCCAAACTGTTATTCGTTGCACCTCTACTGACTGTAATTGTTATGTCAATAAAATGCTTGTCTTCATTTCCAACCCCACATTGTTATACTAAAATTGCTTCTTTATGTGTACTTTACCTTCCCTTACAGTTTGGCCCATGAATTCAGGGACACTCTGTAGAAGATTGTTTCAGGTTGACCCCAGGGTATTAGTTTGCTACATGGATGTATGTTAAGTTGATTCGTATAAACTAATACCTACAACGGTACCAAAAGCTAAAATTACATCTTAATTATTTAAGAAGAGGATAGTCTTAAAACTTTTATTAATGAAACTTTAAACTTCATCTTCATCCTGTGAATTACAATAGTGGAAAGAAAAGAATTTTTGTTTTTTCTAAATATGTGATTTGTAAATAAAACCAATTCACCAGAAATGAAAACTTTAGCAAGAGGGTTTTGTTAATAAATGTTTAGTTCGAATCTGAGTAACTGGATTCCAACTTTCCTTACAAAATGTTATTTTTCACAAAAATATAATAAAATTCACAAAAATAACTTTTACTTTTTACAAAATGCCCCCCACCCCCACCCCTAAAAAAAAAACCTGCATCGACCCCTGATGGGTAATGGAATAAAATTAATTTCAGATAGATATATTATTTACGATTTATCATACATGGGAATTGAGATGAACTGAATTTTATTCTAGATATTTCATGGGAAATGAAAGTAAACCAATATGATTAATATGAATCTTGATATCCTTGGAAACTTAATCTGGTGCGTTCGTAATTATATAAATACACAGGAGCTGGAGCGCTCCAGAACTGTGTTTTCCCTGGAACTGGAACTCTAAATTTTCCCCTGATCCAGGGTTCCTTTAGTTTTTAATATTCTTTTAAATATTTTTTTTTTCAGTCTTTTAAATTTCCAAGCTTAAAATATTTTAATTACATCCAGGGCTTGAATTTCAGGGCGGGATGGCAGGATTTGTGCCCAAAATTTTGAAATCCCGCCCAAAAGAATTGTTATATATGTGCTCCCATATATCTTATCCCCCGTACACATGTTTCCTCATTTCTATCTTCATAGCATAACTTTTCCTTTATTTAATACTTCATATACTTTTATTTATAAATCTTTATTTAAATACTTCTATAAAGTCTTTACTTACCTTTTTAGCAGTATCTTTATATCCTTCTATATATAAAAAAAAGTTTTGATTTGGAAATGGACCAATGAACATCTGCGTAGATATTCCGGGTTGATCCGCATCCAATTTGAATGCTTAAGCATGGCCTTTCATCGTTAATATTAAGAAAACTGTTCCATACAAAAATATGAAAATCGGTGGTATTATAGAAAAATGTTTGATAAACACGCTGATGCAGACAGTTTTCAAATCGAAGAATTATTTTAAGAGATATTGAATGCTAAAGTTGGACAAAGTCGTTTCATTAAAAAAGTTTTATTTGAGCAAAAACTATGCATGAGAATTTAATCATTTTTAGATCATTTTATACGTTATAAGTTCCCAATACGCAGATTGCATTTATTTTTCTTATTTGACGCATTTTTTGAGGTTTTATTTCTATTTTTAATTCAAATTTTCAGCATTTCGAGAGATGTTTTCTACAAATTTTATAAAATGTCATTAATTTAAACTGTTGCCAATTGTATAAACAGCAAAACAAATTATCATATCAAATATTTCTTCAAATTAAAAATTTATTTACACGTGACTATTACAAACAGAAAAAAAAACTTTAAAATTAGAATTAAATGGTTACATGTTAAAAGCAGGAAAATTACGTCATAAGAACCATATTTACACTTGAATTTTACGTCATATTTAAAATGCCCCAAAAATATGGTAAAACAATTTAAAATGAAAAATATATTTGCGCGAGATATTTTGAGATAATCTTTTCAACTATTATCTTTAATTCGAAGACAGCGCAAATAATATTTCCTTCTAACAACAACAGTATTTTTACGTGAATATTAATAAGAGAAATAAAAGTTTGGTGTAAATTACGTCAGATTTGAAACGATACATTTAAAATGAATTATTTAAAAGAACTATCTTATAGCGCTGCTAAAAAATACCGGGAGACAATGACACTGTTTACTTAATTCATTTTACATTAGCTTATTTTCAAATAACTAATGTGTTTAATTAAATACGAAAACAGCCATTGTATCTCTTAACAGCAACAGATTTGGTCTTAAAAATCCCCAATCCAAGAAAAACGAATGGAAACCCGTTTACAGAGAGATCGCTACTGTTTTTTTTTTTTTAATTTTAATTCAATATTTTTAAAGCCGATCAAATGCGTGCAATTAGCGTGCTTTTTGGATTTTGGTGTGCCTGAACGGGGGTTGGCGAGCGTAGCTCGTAGGGGGCAGAGCCCCCTAGTTCTCTAAATATTTCTTACAGTTCAGCTTTATGTGTTTATTTTTCTTTCCATTTACAACCGCCGGAGATTATGTTGACATTCATATAACATCTGGATTCCATTTGCATTGGATACGTTTTTCCGACTGTCACTTGATGACGTCGTCTGTTTGGCCGATTGCGTCGAACTCGTCATTCGACGACACGCCCTCATCCACGAATCAGCTCTTTGCATTTGGGGGTGTGTCTGGTATTACGTAATGGAAGTTTCTCGACTTTTCCGATTAGGATAAATACATCGAGCTTCCCTTGTCAGTAGTTTCAGTTCTTACCTTTTTGTAAGTACTTGTTGACTGAGGTTGGCAAGTAGCTAATTTGTTTCGGGAAGTGCATCTTTAATCGCTTCGCTTTGAAATGATGATGACTTTGTCTTTTGAGAAGCTTTCTTTTTGATAAGTTTTATAATCGTTTAAATAAGTGATGTCGTCCTCTTTTAGCAATTCCTGTAATGATACGTTGGCCATTTCACGTTGTTAAGTATGGAGAGTATTTTACGAACATGCCTTTTCTATAGAAGAACGTTTTAAAGACCGGCTTTGGCCGTGTCATGGTTCTTGTGGCGGTGTGGACTTACGAGGAAGTTAACATACTGGCTGTGGTGAAAAGGAGGAGATATCATATTTTTAAGCTCTTCATTACTGTGTGTCTTTAAGGTCTAATGGTTTCGTCTCAAGTTGAATATATTACATCGACGTCAACTTTACATATATAGTGCTCTTCTCAACTGACACATCTTTTCCTGAACGAACATATTGACGCCGACATGCTGTACTTTGTGAATCGTTTGGTGAAATGTTTAATCAGTTTATCTAGCTCCTGTGCATCCATTGTTTACATTTACGAGAGACATTAACTGCTCATTTGAGTGTGTTATATTAAGTAATTGCTTCATGTCATTTAAGAGTTCCAGTTATTAATTACAGATAAGTGATATTTAAGTTATGTTTTAAAGCTTATTTTATTTATTGTTTTTATTTAAGTTGTTAATAAATGTTGTTGTTTTAAAATTAGTTTTCGTTTCTTCTACCACACATTTACTTTGCTTCTTTTATTTAATTATTGATATTTAATGCTTTAATCATTTAATAGAAATTAATTTGTTTCATAAATCTTTTAAATTCATTAACGGGGTTATAAATTCAGCTTTACGCTTTTGCTGCTTTTATGTACTCTGCATCTTTTCTCAACCCCATTAACATTACGTTTGTAATGTTATCAAGAATATCATTCAAAATTTTGCATTTTGAAATTACGATCAACTTCCGTGAACGCCTTGCGAATTTCCCGATATTTTCGTGTGACCAATTGACACATTTTGCGGGATTTTTTATTGAGAAAGATCGTTGCAATTCACGAATTTTTCATGCGACTGATAGACAAACTTCATTAATTTTTTCTCGATCGGTTGACAAATGTCAGCGACCGATTGGTGAATTCAGAGGTGATTCTGTTCCAAATTTTCTGAAAATTTAAGGCATTAGGTTCCAAAAATTATGAAAAATCAGTTATCAGTTCAACAGAAAAATATCGCGAATTTCCACAAATGATCGTTGAAAAAATCAATTTCCTCAATCGTTCGAGGAAAACATCGCCAATTTTGTCGCAAAGGATTATGAATAAAATGCGAGTTTTAACACAGGATCGCGGAAAAATGTGAATTTCGTCAGATTGCAAAAAGAAACTCGAAATCCATCAAAAGATTATGAAAAAATGCAAATTACATCAAAGGATAGCAAAAAAATCGTAAATTTCGGCAAAGGAACGTTGAAAAATGAGAATTTTGGCAAAGGATCACGAAAAAACGTGAATTTCTTTAAAAGATTTCGAAAAAAAACTTGAATTTCGTCAAAAGATCGCAAAAAAACGAGAATTTCTTTAAAAGATTGCGAATTTCGTCAAAAGATCGTGGATAAAACACTAATTTCGTCAAACGGTTGCAGAAAAAAATGGGAATTTTATCAAAGGGTAGAGATAAAAACGCTACGGTGTCTTTAGAAAACAGCGCACACTCAAATATCTATTATAATAGGTATAGTTTTTAATCTGAAATAATATACTTAACTAACTTTTGAAAAATTGAGTTTAACCCAAATCCAATTTTCAGGAATCTACACTCAGCCTGAAATCAAACCAAACCAAAAAAGAGTTTACTCGACCTGCAACAAAAATAATTAGCACCTGAGGATTTTCCAATTCCTTCCCATCCCCTGTTGTAACCTTTTAGAAAATTTGCTGTGAATTTCAGGTTTTCTTTTTACTTAAAAACACTCGCTAATTTTACAGTTACTTTTTGCGACAGACTGATGAAATTCAGTTTTATCCCCTGTCTGAGCGATGAATTTCACGATTTTATACCGCAGCCAATCGACGAATTTCACGATATTCTTACCTGGACCGATCGAGGAAATTCACGATTTTTTTTTCTTACGCCCGATTGGCATATTTCACGATATTTTTTTCCTGTGACAGAAAAAGAAAAATATCCAAAAGGGTGCACCAAAAAATGTCTGTATTAATACAAACATGATAAAATAATTAATGAAATTTTTTGAATAGCACGTAAAATAGCAGTGGGTTTTAGATTTTTTTTCTCCCTCCCAAATAGCTTAACTCCCCTCCATTTATAAATGTTGGTAGGGAGACTCCCCTCCTAGGAAAAACTGAATTTCAAGCCCTGACATCATTATTCAGTATTTTAATTATATCATTTTTTAGGGTTTTTTTTTTTTAAATTAGAAATGAAAATCTTCTCAAAACATGATAACACTACTTTACTTTTACTTTCTACTTGAGTTAAGTGACAACACTATTTGAAAACAAATATGGCCCTTGTTGTTTACATGTGTAGTTATACAATTTTGGTTGTTTGAAAAGTGTAGAAGAAATTTAAGATTTCTGTGTTTAAAATTCCACCAAACTTTCTATTTTAAAAGTGAAAGCTAAAAGATGTCCATATTTTCTGAACAAGCATTTCAAGTTTGATGAGAAGAAAAATGCATTTTGTCAGATCTTTAATGTAAAGCAAAGGAAGAAAGAATTTGTGAGCAAAAAATGAAATGTGTAAATTAAAATCTGCAACTCAAAAGCGCGAAGTTGGAGCCACAGTATTTTATCTAGGAGCAGAGCTGGAGCATCAAAAATTGTTCAGCTCCGGGTCACTGGTAGCACCTATAGTAGTAGTTGGTCAGTCTGTCTGTCTGTCCACATATTACAGAGCAAAAACTACCCAACTGAAGGGTCTGAAATTTTACATGTATAATTGTTGTAAAAAATTTTCGAGTCATTTCAGATTTTATGAAAATCGGATGTATAGTTTAATTACAGGGACAATCAAAAGTTTTCCTTTACATTACAGCCAATGGGAAAAAATTATTTCAAGTGCATTTTAATGATGTTACAACCTTTCGAACAGAAGTAAATTAATATTCACTTATGAAGTGCACTAAAATATACATTCAGTACAATGTGCGGTGCAAAAAATATTTATAGAACTAGCTTTAGTACAAACACACCTCATTTGTCACGTTTGATGTGCAATTTCCAACTTTTTTTTTTTTTTTCAGTAGTAGTTTTTATGACATATTTTTTACGCCTTTTAAAGAATTTCAGGAAAAAAGGCTCCCAAAGTCCTAAGCACTGTGCTGCCAACACCATTGTCGCCAAGCATGATAGTGAAAAAAGTACCAACATGTATTTGCCTGATGGAAAAGTGCCTAATTTTCAGTGTATATTTCATATTATGTGCATTAGCTAGCAAAATTGGGTTATAGTGTACTTGAACTAGTTAAGTTTTCTAAATTGTTCAATTGTCAGAAAATATTTATTTTATCATAGTGTAAACTGTTAATATTTGTATAAAATTCACAAATGTCATATTTATTTATTTTGATTTTGATTTTTTTTTCCACCTCAAAAGACTAATTTTTTTATTCTTATCACATTCTTTCCTCACTTTCTAGGTTAAGACACCAGAGACAAGTTAAGCTTCTGGAAGATGCAATGAAAATTCTTCCAAAACCTTCCAATGACTCTGCATCAAAGGTAAATTTTTTATCATGAAAGCTGTTAGGTAGTATTATTAGAAAGGGAATAAAATGGTTTTTCATTGCTATTTAAATCTAGCCATTTTTTTTCCTATATTATGATAATAAAATTTTACTTTTACATTATATAAATTTGCTGTAAGTGTGCAGCACAATTATCTAAAAGCTGATTTTAAAAAGAAGCAGTTTCATCAGCATTTAAAATATCTTCTGATCAATATTTCTATAATATTTCCAAAAGTTTTGTTTCTTTCCTTTTATGTGCAGCTGACACATCAGCGCTCTGGTCTTTTCCAGAAATTTGTTTCCATTCTGTACCATACTTTTTACAGAAACGAAATAGCCAACCGCAATTTGCTTCAAACATTTCTATTTTCAAAAACCCTGAAAATTCTTTGGCTTTACTTTGTACAATAGGTCCTGAGGTGGGCAGATTTTTTTTATCTAAGATCTTTAAACCAAGTGTAAACAACTTCAACAATTACTTGATAGTCTATAAATCATAATCTTTTTGTGTCTGCGTGCATACAGGGTCGGACTGGGTCAGGGAGAATGGTGCAAACCTTGGATGTTCAGTGGGAGCAAATATCTTGACCAACTTAACTCCTTCACGAGGAATTCATATGTGTGGGGTGCTTACAGTACTCAGAATCCTTAATTATTCCTACCAGTAAATTTTATCAATAAAATTTTCCTTATTTAATCATACCATTTCTGCTATTAGATTAGACAAAAAGTTTTTTTTGAATTGCCAGTGATAAAAGATTAAATTCTGTAAATAACTCTTATCACAAAAGGTTTAAGCCATTTCACCAGCTTGCATAATATCTGACATTACAGGGTTTAAGACATGTTCATAGCACCAAGTATGAAGATTGGTTGGTATTATATCTCCCATTCTGAATAAGAGATTCTGCTACATTCACTGTGCATATTTGAAATTCCATCAAATCCATTTGCTGTACAGTTTTCTGTAGTAAGATTTCTGGTATTAAAAAACTTCGTAAATTAGTTGCACAGACATGAAGTTATAGTAAATTGACAGATACCAACTCTATGACTTCCTATTTTTACTTTTTTCTTGTCTTGAAGAAAGTATTGGATTCGTGAAAAATTTCGACTTCCGGTTTTCGATGGATTTATATGTTTTTAGAAGCTCCTGAACACGATTTAATGGTTGTTAGAAAATGGTCTGTCTGTCACTTTGTATCTGACAAAAATTTTGTGGGCGCTCTATCTCAAGAACTATGCACAGAATTTCACTAAACTTTATATTCAATTAGACCTTGATATAAACTGGTGGTGATTACTTTTTGGTGTAAATCGTCTCACAGGTGGCGCTGCCATGCTGCCTTTTTCATGATTTTCGAAATAGCTATATCTCAAGAACTAATGCATGAATTTTCATAAAACGTCAGATTCATTTAGTCCTTGAAATAATTTGGTGCTGTTTACTTTTTGGTAAAAATCGTCCAACAGGTGACGCTTCTATGCTGCAGTATTCCTGATTATCGCAATAGCTCTAACTCAAGAACTAATGCATGGATTTTCATCAAACTTCAGATTCAGTTAGTCCCTGCAGGGCTCCCAAATGGTCCCCTTTTTGGAAAATGGTCCCCTTAATAAAGGTCAAAATTAGCACTAGCCACCAGCCACAGGGCCAGTAAATGGAAAAAAAGTGGCTAGTGAAAAATTGTCTATCAGCGACCACCTTCCGGCCATTTTTTTACAAGGAGATAATACATTTTTTTTTTGCATTTCATCAAGGATTCTACTTTTTTTGGTTCTAGTATATTTATATTAACATATTTATTTGGGCTACTCAGTTTTAGATTAATACTTATAAAAATGATACTGTTTAGCATTTTGAAATAAAAATTGACCGCTAGTTTAAAGAAAGTGGCCACTTTAAAAGTTAGTCCTACTGGCCAGTGGCCGCTAATGAAATTTCCCAATTTTGACCTATACCCCTTAGTCCCCTTTCTATGGATGGAAAAAATTTACTATGTGAAAAAAACTGCTGCAAAATTCAAAAAACTCTAAAAATCACAAAAGTTCAAATATTGCATTTTACTTTAAGTACAGTCATGGAAAAAAAAAGTAAACACCCCCTACTAACTCCTCAACAAATTATCAAGAAGAAAGTTACTGGTACCAAACAATTAGAAATAAAGTCTACTTTTAAATGATGCATATAAAATTTGCTTAGGAGGCCATCTACATATTAAAATGAACCCAAACTTCATTTTTTTTTCCATGGCAATACCCAATTTTAACAAGATATTTCAAATCTTCAGTTCAAACTATGCCTAGTCACCAAATTTCAAGTCATTTGAATGATAAGTTTTTGAATTATAAACATTTAAAATTTAGTGCTTCTAATGTTAAATTACATTTTCATATTTTCATTAATATCTCCTAAAATGATACTCCTAATGTGCTAATTTTTTGTGTAGCAATAATACTAATATACCCAAACATAAATATGTTGCATTTGCAATTTTTATAATTTTATCATATGAATTACGAATTATGAAATTAATATTCGAAAAAATTATGAATTGCAACGTACAATTTTTTTTTATGGATTTAGATTTATTAAGTCCTGCTTTATATTAAGTACAGTCAAGGATCTATAATCCGCACTCCCATAATCCGCAATTTCCTATAATTCGCATTGCTTAATGAATGTAAACAATTAAACAAATTTACAAATTATTGATCCAAAAATGATTTTTTAAAAGAAATATCTGAAAAATTTAAATATAAAAGTGAATACAATCAATTTTTTAATACAAGAATTTGAAAAATGCTAATTTTGAGATAGCATATTAAATTAATTATTATATATCATACTTAAAATAGTGTCCAGAAATAAGAAAATGACATATAATCCATAATACTCCATAATCCGCAATATTCCATAATCTGCACAACCTTTGGTCCCAACTTGTGCGGATTAAAGAACTTTGCCTGTATATTATTAAGTGCTGCAAAATTTCACATTTTTCTTCCAAGTAGTTTTCAAATTATGCTCAAAAAATGGCAAAATAATGGTTTAAGGGGCTGTCTATGATTTTGAAATTTCTTATGCTATCCTGTAATCTATCAGTCTTCAGTGACGCTTAAGATGCCTTGATCAAGAAGGGGGCTCTCTTGATCAACAATCGAGTACCGAACTTCAATTTGGATACAGCCCCTAAAATACGCTCGTTTTAAGATAATTAATTTCTCGGAAAGTTATCGTACAAATTGCATAAAAATATGTTTTTAGGCTAATTGAAGGGTGTAGAGTTTCATGTATGCTGTGAAAATTGTGTACTGCTATTGAAAAAAACAAAGTTATGGTTCGTTTTAATATGTAGATAGTCCCCTAAGCAAATTTTATATACATCATTTAAAAGTAGACTTTATTACCAATCATGTGGTACCGGTAACTTTCTTCTATGGTAATTTTTTGCAGAGTTAGTAAGGAGTGTTTACTTTTTTTTCCACGATTGTACATTGTAACTTGAATTCTTTCATGGATGTCAAAAAATTGCCACACGATCTGAAAAAATGTTAAAATACGCATTGAAAATTTCATTAAAAATCGCTAAAAATTCAAAAATTACAGAGGAAAAAATTTTACTACATTAAGCTTGCAGTTTGAAACCGAATTTAAAAAAATCGCCTCAAAATGTAAAAAAAAAAAAAAAAAAAAAAAAAATCTATAGGAATTCAATTTTATTGAAAAGAGAACCAAAATTTAATAAGTTCTGCGAAAAAATTGAAACTGGAAACCTTTTACAAATGTCAAAAAATCACATAAAAAATTCAAAAATTGCTGTTCAAATTCCAAATAAGCTTTATTGAAAAGAGGACAACATTTACTAAAGTGAGCTAAAATATTGAAGCTGTATCAAGCAGGATGGTCGTTCTGCCAAGCTAAGCTATAAAAAAAATGCTAACCCCGCCAATTAAACAAACGCCAAGAACCAAAAGCCAGAACCACGTAACTGCTTATTATACTGAAGACAACTTCTCCATATTAAATCGGCCAAACGTGGCATTTTAAAATTTCAATTATTTAAGAAAGCAAGCATTGCAGAGAAATAAAACGAAGACCAGAAGAATCTAAAGAAGAAAAGCTTCAATTTGAAACCAAACTCATCTTTATAAAATAATTATAAACAGAGATACAAGATTTTTAAAAAAACGTTGAGATACTGAAAATGATTACAAAAATCTTCGTCAAACATATATCAATTCAATTAAGCTAGAGACTTAAATAATGTACAGAAAAAAGTATGGAATGCATTTTCGGACTGGTGTTTACTCATTCTGCGTGCTTTTATAAAATTTAGTTTTAAAAAAATGAAATTTCTATCCTTAATAAGCAAAAAACTGTTAGCTAATTCTAAAATTATCAAATTATGCCAAACAGCGATAAACCCTCCAACGAGCGCATACTATCCAAATTATAAAAGCACAAATCCACTTCAACTTCAATCTGGTATTTTCCATCAAGATTATTTTTTCGAATAAAACTGCATGAAAGTTACATTTTTAGAAAGATTTTTAAAATAAAAGTAATTTTTTAGAGAAATGGTACCTTTTAAGAAGTATGCATTGAAAGTTATCAGCATTTAAGGTTTCGTTCCTAATGTAAACAAAACTTTTGAAAATGAATTGAGCTGAATGTGAAAAGGTTTTCAGGTTAAAAAAAAAAAAAAGGTAAACGATAGGCACTTTTTTCGTGTACAGAGACTCAACTTACAATTAGAAAACATCTTTGACGTCATTTTTGTGTAAGTTAATGAAATAAGGTTTTACCTTGGAATGTTTCTAACAGTTTCCAACATAGTTCAACAGTGTTTATGACTACGATTTGTCTGGCCGTCAGTCCGTTTTCCGTGCTCTTACTCTCGTAAATATACTCGGAAAGCCCTTAAATTTTTGGACGTTACTGAAGAAAAGATGTTTATAGCAATTACAATTTATTTACAGGTATAGACAAAAGTATTCCGTTATATTACGACCAATGGGAAAAAATCGTTTCAAGTGCATTTTAATGATGTTACACACTTTCACACATAATGAAATTAATATACATTTATGAAGTGCACTAAAATAAGCGTTCTGTAGAATATGTGATGTAAAGAATATTTATTATTCATTTACAGGGCTACATACAGATAATACCTGTAAAAGAATTCCGTTAAATAATGGTATAGGTCGAAAAATTGTTCCCGGCATGTTTTAATTATGTTAAACTATTTCATATATCGTAACATTGATATACATTGCTGAGATTTACTACAACTTACTTCCTGTATAATATGAAATGCATATTATTAACAGGGACAAACAAAAGGTTTCAGATACTATACTGTATCCGAAGTAATGAGTATTGCTGGATGAGCATTTTTAGTTATGATAGGCTTTTTAACTTTAACTAAATTTTTCCATACTTTGTGATGTTTATAAATGCTATAGATCACATACAGGGCTACAAAAAAAGAATTCATAAGCGCTACTGATTATGAGCGTTAATTGCTTAAAGATGGTTTTTAAATGAGTTATGTATTTTTACGCTGAATTAAATTTTGTATACTAAAAGATGTTTGTAAAATACAGATAAAATGATTTACAGGGTAAGACAAGGAATTAGATATATGGTTGTCAACGGATGATAATTTCTGGAAGTGTGATTTCACTAATTTGATCACCGAAAATTATTGTTGATCGTAATCATACCTACCATTCTCAATAGCCAGTGCCGTTCAAAACAATAATTTGATATTCTTTTATTACGTGCATAACATCAGATTGACGAACTTTAGCTAAGATATATTTTCTAATCTTCCTTAGTCGAGTCTATTGCAAAGGTTCGGGTGAAAAAAAATGATATTTCAACTATATAAGTGAATGTAACTGTGAATATCGTTAAAGGCTTTCATAGAAACACTCCATTGTACCAAATTGTATTAGCTAAATAGGCTTATTGGCAATGGACTCAAATACAGAAGATTATTAATTAGGTTTAAAAATATCCTTATTATCGAACTTATTTCAACAGATAAGCAAACGGAGACAAAGATGCCTCAGACGCACTGGGGTATCCTTTTAGTGCCAAACTGACAATTTTATTCAATAGCAACCTAGAAATTTTGACGAAATTATTCTTCATATGACTATCCTGTAGAAGAGATTGCGTGTGTTTTACATTAAATTAAACTTTGTGCATTTTATAATAAAATAATTTGTGTGTGTTTCCAATAAAAGTTATTGGCACGATCTTTTTCTTACGCCAATGTCATGTATGCAATGGGAACTCAATTGACGGCAAAATGTCGCTACTTTGCTTGATATGGTAAACCGGATGTTGTTGTTTATGCTGTTGATGTTTTTGCCAAATTGGCGTAGTAAAAAAATCACGCCAATATGGGGCATATATGTCATCTGTGCCAAAGTTTTGTGTATTTTAAAATAAAATTGTGTTTTTATACCAAATAAACAGGTTTATATTAATTAAAACTAACTTACTACTTTCGCCAGCTAGGTCTAACAGGTACCCGGAAACGTGGTTTTCTTGCTTAACTGGCTAAACAAAAAAAAAAAAAAGTATTGCGCCAACCACGTTGTGTTTGAGACAGCTGTGCTCAAACGAACATGAAGCATAAATGCCTACGTGAGTTAAGTGGTTTTCTCAAGAAAGATTAAATACATAACAACGAAAAAGCTATATAATGCTGACATGATCGGAAGAAGTTCTTGGTACTTTTATGTTAGCCAGTCTCGAAACTCGCCAGTAGCAGTTTTTATTTTTTGCGTGGTAAATTAAAAACAATGCTTTGATAATGAAATTGGCATTTTTTTTCTTTTATTTTTTAAATTAAATAAGTGAAAGGCATGTATCTTAAATGTTTGTATTTTAAATTAAAAGTTACACATTTTATATAAAATAATTGAAAGGATTATAGTTTAAGTAAAATTAAGGCAATACGAATAAATGAGAAGAGAACAATAATTGACGATTTATCACCTGCGTCCGCTAACATAAAAGTAACGAGTTCGTGTTTTCTCGATCAGAATCTTACTATTTGCCGAAGGATTGAGATAGTTAATTAAATTATGAATAAAAGTAACATGATGCAATGCTTAGCATACATTTAACGGTGATCAAACTGCTAGCCAGAGGCGAAAATAATCTAATAAATTCGAAATTGAAAAGAGTACAAAAGAAGAGAATTTTCTAAAATTCAAATTTCTGTAATACTGTTCGGAATAGTAACCGACAATTCGGCACATGGTGATTATTTTAAATACTCGATAAGGATGATTTCTAGAAAAGTAGAAAGTAAAAGTTTGAAACAACAGAAAAGCGTTCTATGACCATTCTAAATTATAATTTACTTGCAAGTGTTAATACTAGAAATATTAAATTTGACGTGCTTTTTACTTATCAGGAGTAAATGATCTCACAGAAAAGGTCCTAAAAAATTCGAAATTTGAATGGATGAAGGCATAAAAAACGTTCTAAAATTATGATTTCTGTAATACCATTCGGGATAGAGGTCATAATTTCGGCATGCCGGTTTGTTTAAAGATGTAAATGTACGCTAAGAACTGTTAGTAAAAAATAAAAATGTTGAGAGGTGAACCGAGAGGAAAACATTTTAGGAACGGTTTGCATTATGATTTTAAAGAAATTGTATGGGCTAGGAGCATGAAATATGACACGGATGTTATTTTCTAAGGGGTAAATGCTTTGCGTTTCCTAATAAATTAGTAATTTATAAGTGTACAAGAGCAAAAAAATTCTTGTATTTTTGAATCTGTGATACTGTTCGGGATAGAATCCTTAAATCTGGCATAGTGGTCACATGTAAATGCTCATTAAAAACTGTTTCTAAATAAATCGAATTTTAAAAGGTTGAAATGAATGGAAAGCTTTTTAAAAACGTTCTAAATTCCAGTTGAATGGAATTGTTAGATCGTGAACTTGAAATTTAGCATGAATAATGCTTTTAAAATGAAAATGCTTGTCCTGAGCAATTTCTAAAAAATTCGAAATTTAAAAGGTTGCAAGTGCAAAAATCATTCATAAATTAAGATTTCTGTGAAACTGTTGAGGAGAGAAACATAAAATTTGATATGGTGGTTACTTTTAAGATGTAAGGGCTGCAAAAACCTATTTCTAAAACAATTGAAATTTAAAAAGGTAAAACGAGTTAAAAAGCTTTCTGAAAATGTTCTAAATTATGATGTTTTTGAAATTCTTAGTCCTAAGGAAATCGAAATTTGACATAGTTGTAACATTTAAGGCGTAAATATTCACCGTGAGCAGTTCTTAAAAAATATCGAAAATTTTAACGGCGCAGGAGCAAAAAAGCTCTAAAAATAGGTTTATCGTGATATCGTTAAAGATTGAAACCTGAATTTTGGCAAGCTGTTACTTTTAAGATCTAAGCGCTCGCTAAGAACTGTTGAAAAAGAAGTCTCTCTTTAAAGAGATTAAATGAGCAGAAAACGTTCTAAATACGTTCTAAATTCCGATTTAAATAGAATTGTCAAAGCCATGACCTTGAAAGTTAACATGGTTGTAACTTTTGAAACGTAAATGCTCTCAGAAATCATTTCCTAATATGTTCAAAGTTTAAAAGGGTGTAAAAACAACAACAACAAAAAAATCTAAAATTCCAATTTTTGTGATACTGTTCGGGGTAAAACCCTACTTTTGGCGTACTAACTATCTAAAATATGTAAAGTTTCATTAAGAACCGTTTCTAAAAATATCTGCACTGTTTTGTATGTCGCGTTTCATTCTCGGTAGCCGTAGATATTTCCAAAGATAAAACGATTTTGCAAAAAATAAAATAAAAAGTTATCTTTAAACAAATATCTGACTAAATATCTAGCAATAAACAAATATCTAACTAAAAGATTGACTATAGGTCTATATGTTATTTTGACTCTTATCATTTTTTTTTACAAAATTCATTCTTCATAAATTTAAAATACCGTATAAATTGAAGAAGACTGATACTTGAGAAAAGAAGTTGGCTTTCATTGCTTTTAAATCCTTAATTACTCTAAGAAATGAATGATATGTAAACAAAATGTACACATATCGGGTTTCTTTTCTACTGACAATGGTTCTAATAAAACTCATTTTAATTTAAGTGAGTAGATTATTTAAATTATATATAATTTCTTAAAAAAAAAAAAGAAATGATATCTACTAAAAAAACAACTTTTCAAAAGTAAAAAACAAAGCCAAGCTAAAAAAAAAAAAAGAAGAAAGATGAAAGTTGTGGCTAAAAAATGGTGTGATATCAAATTTCCAAGCTTATATTATGACACTTTTTTAACATTTTCCACAGAAAAATTTACCATTTTTAAGTCGAGTGACTTCATATATGCTGATAGAAATCCTTTTCTCCTGTACTAAATACATCATAACGTGTTTCTGAAAATTCAAATGTTTTAAAATTATGCATCATGGGCTTGGCGGCCATCTTTCCATATTTTACACAAATTTCTGAGCATCCAAGTTTGTAAAGTGTAATAACTTTGCATTGATAACAATTTAGAACTTCCTGGTTTTAACTACGAACAAATAAGATTTTTATTTCGAGGAAAAAAGTTCATTGTTACTGCTATTAAATGATTAATTACTCTAAAAAAGTAATCATAAGAGGAATAGCAAAGATATGTCACCATTGCCTTAACACACAAATTTCTAAGCACACAATACCGTGAAGGAACGGCATAAAATGTGTGCTTTGGTAACAATGTCAAACTTTGGTTTTCAACTGCAAACAGCTGATAAATTGAAAAAGACTAATATTTTGAGAAAAGAAATATATTTTTATTGCCTTTAAAGGATTAATTACTTTATGAAATAAATCACAAGATGAATTCTTTAGATAAGTTATTTTAAGACACAAAGTTCTCATAACGGAAAAGCTTAAAATGTCTGCTTAAGAAACAATTTTGAATTTCTGATTATAACTATGGATTAGGGTACATAGAAATTTGTGTAAAATATGGAAAGATGGCTGCCAAGCCCATGATGCATAATTTTAAAACATTTGAATTTTCAGAAACACGTTATGATGTATTTAATACAGGAGAAAATGATTTCTATCAACATATACGGAGTCACTCGACTTAAAAATGGTAAATTTTTCTGTGGAAAATGTTAAAAAAGTACCATAATATAAGCTTGGAAATTTGATATCACACAATTTTTTAGACACAACTTTCATCTTTTTCTTCTTTTTTTTTTAGCTTGACTTTTTTTTTACTTTTGAAAAGTTGTTTTTTAGTAAATCCCATTTACCAGTGTGAAAAAGTTACTGCATAAAAAAAAAATTGCTAAAAATTCGGAAAATCAGAGAAGTCAAAATGTACTATAGTAAGGCTAAAACATTATACCCGAAATTTTTTCACAAATGGGGAAAAAAATCCTTGCAGGATGTGATTTTTTTTTTTTTTTTTTTTTTTTTTTAAATCGCTAGCAATTCAAACAGGAGGATGCAATCGTGGAAAGACAAAATTTACTACATTAGGGTTAAAAGTTTGAAACCAAATTCCTTTTATAAATGTCTAAAAATCACTGCAAAATGCTAAAAAAACACTGAAATAATTGCGAAAAATTTAAAAATCACCATACAAATTCCAAATAAACTTTATTGTAAAGAGGACAAAATTTACTACATTCTGCTGAAAAATTTAAACATGATCCTTTTACAAATTTGGAAAAATTTGCATAAAACATGAAAAACGGCTAAAATTTACATTTGAAAAAACTACTCAAAAAAGTCCAAAAATTGGCTTCAATGTGCATAACTTTAGACATACAGCCACCTTCCTGCCAAATCTTATAGCTATATGCGTAGCGATCTCGTCAACACAAAGACAAACCTGTATATTTATTAGATTAATTTTTAATACAATTATTCAATTGATAAATAAATCATATCAGTTGTAAATTTCCAAATACGGGAAAAAAGTCCGGGCCAGGATTCGAACCAGGGATGTCTTGGCTGGAGCCGCCAATGCTTTACCTACTGAGCCATCCCGGACGAATCTGGAGGGCTAATTCACCCAGCTAACCTTAATGTTGCCATACTACACTTTTTTCAATGAACATTATAGTGTATTTCAGCTTTTATTAGATAGTACAAACGAAGTAAATTTTATGTTTGAGAGTAATAATTAACAATGTCTAATCAATACTCAACAGGAGGTGCTGTTATGCTGAGTTTTTTTAATTCACTGATCACTGTTACTCCGTGTTAAATTCGAAGAAATGCACTATACTTTGTTATTGCTAGTGTGCAACTCTGTTAACAATTGATTTGATATTTTCTTAGATGCATTAATTTTTAGCGTTTATATTTTATAGCAAATCTTTTTTTGCTGTTATAAATGACATGAGGGAAAAAATTGATATTTTTTTATTGGCTTAAAATATTTTTTTAACCTTTCTGAATCCATTGGTATGCCCATTTTTTTGTCTGGCCATTAGAAATAATCGTAAAAATTCAAGGGAAGACAAGACTGGGATGCCACGCCTACTCACATTAAGGGAAGACACGACTCACTGGGACACCATGCCCACTCACATTAATTTTACTCTAGCATTTTATACTCATTTATTATATATAACTAAACTTTATCGAAGTGTCTATATGTACTTTAATTCATGTGTTTGATAAAACTGTGCAAGAGATTCACACAACTTAGAAGTGTCTAAGTTTTGTAGCTTTTTGAAAAGTTATACTTTTCAGATAAAAACCCCATTAACTCCTAAAGTACTTGAGTAATTTTGATAAAAAAAAATTTGCTGGTAGAGTATAAACATAAGATCATATGTGGCAGACAGTTAAAAAAAAATTTAATTGGTTTCAGAAAAAAACATTTCTGAAAATAGAAAATTTATGAAAAATTGCCATTGCTCTAAAATAAGAAGTTTTAGTCACAGAAGAAAAAAATCGTGTGCCAAAAGTCTTGAGCATTATCCAGTGAATAGGGATTCAAAATTTCATCAAAATCAGCCTGGTAGTTTCCAAGGAAACAGGTCTTAAAGCTCGCGTTTTTCCTCTATGATTGCACCCATTCTTGTCTTCCCTCAAAAACATTTTTCGGCTTTGTCATTTTGTAACACAAAGTGCAAGTTAAAAAAATACAAGTCACAGTTCAACACAAAACAAAATACAAAAAGTTGCCGTCATTTGATTGAACAATAAGGTGGTTTTAAAAAGGTGTACAAACATTTGACCGACTATCGGCACTCTCAACATCTGTTCTGTCAATACATAATCAGAAAACTCTATTTGTCATTCACAAAGAGCGGGAATTGTGAATATCTATGTTTTTTGGATCTCCTGAAAAATCATACTTTTCAGGCGAAAATCCCATTATTTCATAAAGTACTCGAGCGATTTTGATTTTTTTTTTTTGTGTGTGTGTTAGAGTATAAATATAAGATGACAGCATACATATGTGGCAGACAGTTTTTAAAAAAAATAAAATTTCTGAAAAATTGCCATTGCTCTAAAGCAATGGTTCCCAACGTGGGGCGTACGCCCCACAGGGGGCAATTTCAGATTTCCTACTAAGAAGTTTTCTATCTTTTTTTTTTCTAATGAAAGTAGTGTCGTAGTCTAAAAATAGAAATAATAAATGAAAAAAAATTAAAAATAACTGAATAAAAATTAATTTTCGAAGCCTTCCCGTTTAAAAGTTAAAAATACACTGACACCGGAATAATTATATAAATTTTATTTTAGATATTTTGACACATTTTATATATTCAAAGTCCTATTTCAATTTTTCTGGTTTTAATATTATTTTAGTAAAACTCATAGTGTAATATGCTCCAAGAAGGAAAATTTACATATAGAATTCCGTAGAGTATATCTAAAATTGACTATTTGGACATATTTAATCTAAAAAATGTTCTGAATTATCTAAATAAGGTACTACTTTTATGAAATTGATATAAAACCCCGTGCTCATCACGGTAGGAAAAGAGTAACTATGGATAAAGTAAACTTTTCTGGCTGTTCTGCAAACCACATACACAGTATATAAAAATTATATAAAGTATACAAAAGTATATAACAATAAAGTATATAAGAAGTATATAAAAATACTTCATGACATATGCATTTTAAAATTTAAAATCGGAGAAAACATGTTGGCCAAATAATAATAATGCGGAAAAGATGCCCGCTACCAAAAAAGTTATGGTATGAGGGGAAAGAAAAATAGTTACTTAAAATGGATAAAAACGCGAATCCAGAAATTTTACATGTCACTAAACGAAGTACTAAAATCCATTATAAAAAATATCAATTCTATCAGATGTAATATAAAATGTGAGTTAGATTTCAAGAAACTTTACGAAGATAAAAATGTAGGCTATTTATCACTTTAAAATTTGAGGTGAGATGCCAAAAATCAATAAATATCTCTCTATTGTAAAAAAAAAGTAACTACCGCTGTCACCGCCGCCGGTTTTGAATTTTTTATGACCGGAGGTCTTTCTTCATTAATATTAAAAAAACTGTTGCATACAAAAATATGAAAATCAGTAGTATTATAGAAAAATGTTTGATAAACACGCTGATGCAGACAGTTTTCAAATCGAAGAATTATTTTAAGAGATATTTAATGCCAAAGTTGGACAAAATCATTCCATTAAAAAAGTTTTATAGGAGCAAAAACTGTACATAGGAATTTAATCATTTTTAGATCATTTTATGCGTCAGAATTTCCCGGTGTGCAGATTGCAGTTAGTTTTTTAATTTGAATAATTTTTCGAGGTTTTATTTCTATTTTAAATTCAAATTTTCAGCATTTCGAGAGATATTTTTTACAAATTTTAGAAAATTGTATTAATTTAAACTGTTGCCAACTGTATAAACATCGCAAACAGTAATGTTTGCTTCAAATTAAAAATTTATTTTACACGTGACTATTGTAAACAAAAAATATAAAAAGCAGGAACTCATTGAAAATTATGTCATAAAAACTATAGTTACACGTGAATTTTAAATGAGAAAGAATATTGTAAAATAGTAAATTCAGTAACATGCGTTACAAGTCCTAAATAGGAGAATTTACGTCATGTTACACTTATCTCTCTATTCTAAAAAAAAGTAACTACCGCTGTCACCGCCGCCGCCGGTTTTGAATTTTTTGTGACCGGAAGTCTTTCTTCGTTAATATTAAAAAAACTGTTGCATACAAAAATATGAAAATCGGTAGTATTATAGAAAAATGTTTGATAAATACGCTGATGCAGACAGTTTTCAAATCGAAGAATTATTTTAAGAGATATTTAATGACATTGTTGGACAAAAGCGTTCCATTAAAAAAGTTTTATAGGAGCAAAAACTGTACATAGGAATTTAATCATTTTTAGATCATTTTATGCGTCAGAATTTCCCGGTGTGCAGATTGCAGTTAGTTTTTTAATTTGAATAATTTTTCGAGGTTTTATTTCTATTTTAAATTCAAATTTTCAGCATTTCGAGAGATATTTTTTACAAATTTTAGAAAATTGTATTAATTTAAACTGTTGCCAGCTGTATAAACAGCGCAAACTGTAATGTTTGCTTCAAATTAAAAATTTATTTTACACGTGACTATTATAAACAAAAAATATAAAAAGCAGGAACTCATTGAAAATTACGTCATAAAAACTATAGTTACATTTGAATTTTAAATGAGAAAGAATATTGTAAAATAATAAATTCAGTAACATGCGTTAGAAGTCCTAAATAGGAGATTTTACGTCATATTACACTTATTACGTAAAATGAACAAAAAATAATATTGCAAAACAGTTTTAATTTAAAAATTGCACGAGACATTTACTTGACATTTTAAGATGATCATAATATTTCATTTCTAACAAAAGTATTTTGACGTGAATATTAAAAAGAGAAAGAAAAGTTTGGTGAAAATTACGTCAGATTATAATTGTCAGATTCAAGTTATAATTCAATCTTCCAAAATCTTTTTAAAGGCAATCAAATTAGCGTGCTGTTAGTCTGTGGTGTCTGAACGGGGGTTGACGAGCGTAGCTCGTAGGGGGCAGAGCCCCCTAGTTACGTAAAATGAACAAAAAATATTATTGCAAAACAGTTTTAATTTAAAAATTGCACAAGACATTTACTTGACATTTTAAGATGATCATAATATTTCATTTCTAACAAAAGTATTTTGACCTGAATATTAAAAAGAGAAAGCAAACTTTGGGGAAAATTACGTCAGATTATAATTGTCAGATTCAGATTATAATTCAATCTTCCGAAATCTTTTTAAAGGCGATCAAATTAGCGTGCTGTTAGAGTCTGCGGTGTCTGAACGGGGGTTGACGAGCGTAGCTCGTAGGGGGCAGAGCCTCCTAGTACTTAAAAATAAAACAATAACAATGCGAACATCCATGGCTTTGTTGTATTCATAAAGTCATAGTAAGTTAAAAACATACTTGTAATAAAAAAATATGATTTTAATAAATTAAAGAATGTGAAATCATTTATCAGAGTTAATGCTATTTTCGGATCATTCCTAAAAATAGAAGTTTTTTCTTATGTACAGTGAAACTCGTTTAAGATACGTCCGCTTAAGATACGATCCCGCTTAAGATACGATCCCGCTTAAGATACGAATTGTCTTCGGTCCCTTGAAAAATGCCCATTAAACCTGTGTAAAATTACCCGCTTAATATACGCTCGCATAAAATACGATCCCGCTATGACAAAAACCCCGTTTAATATGCGAGATGGTGTTTATGTAATCCGTTTTTCACGTGTCTTTAGGGCAGATTATGTAAAAAGAGCAACTGAATTGCGCTATTGAAAAAGTACTCAAGATGCGATGTTTACAATGTCAACGAGATGGGCCTTTTTTTAAAATTAATGCCTGATAAAACAATGGCGTTTAAGGGGGAGAAATGTCCTGGAGGCAAACTGAGCAAAGAACACATAACAGTTCTCGTTGGATCAAATATGAGCGGAACAGATAAATTAAAACCCCTTGTCATCTACAAGTCGCGGAATCCTCACTGCTTTAAAAATGCTAGAAATCTGCCCTGCGATTATAAAAGTCAAGCCAAAACATGGATGACAAGCGACATATTCGTTAAGTGGATTCACAAGCTCAATGAACGAATGAAAAAGAAGTCCAGGAAAGTATTGAGTCACGCCGAAAACTTCCCCCCCCCCCCCCCCCCCCATCTTAAGGATATCCCCGGTTTACAAAATATGGAACTAGTTTTTTTACTACCGTGAACTAGCGTGGTTCAACCCATGGGTCAGGGCATAATTCACGTTCTCAAAATGAAATACAAAAGTCACGTCGTTGTACGTCATCTATTTACCTCTTGGACGCATGCATTTCCTGAGTGCGTCCTAAGATGTAACATCAATCACCATTGAGAACTGCTTCTGTAAAGTCTTTGACGTTGACGGCACTTCGCAAAACGTTGAAATCGCAGAAGAGGAGCAGCATCAAGAAGAATGCAAAGATTAGCACTCATTTGTCAAAATTGACAGTCAGGTTGTAACAAGTGAAGTTCGTTCTATCGCGGATATAATCGCGGACGTCAAAAGTTCTGACTAACCTAGACCTTCAGAAGACGCAAAAGACGACGCGGATGAAGAAACTGATGTACCATCCATACCATCATTCGCATCTGTAATCAGCTCGTTCAGTTTACTTCGACTGTACGCCTCTTTGATGGATGCTGGTCCCTCTGTCGAAGATTTTTTCTACCACATCAACAAGGCAAAAAACTTCGTGATAAAATCTCGCCCTACATTGCAATAAATCAAGGTAAACGACTTTTTTTCAACAAACTAAAACTATTTCATGTACTTTAATTTTGATAATGTATCAAATAATTATTGTTCCTTGCATACATTTAGTTTGTCTTTCTAAAAACAATTATGAAAATTTATTATTTTTCCTCTTTAAGTATGTAGTTTATTTTGGTTTCTGTTTCTAAACATTAACAAAAATTCCATTTTATGGCCTTTTTTTATTTGGCGGAGAATATTGCATAAATGCGTTTTAATTTTGTTATTGTACAAACGACTCAATAAAGTTTTGGAGAAAAATAAAGTTATTCTTTATTTCAAAATCTTAAACTCAAATTTTCTAGAATATCTAAAACTTGTTAGAAATGTTTAAAATGAAAGTTATAAATTGCTAAAATACGTTAACAACAATGTACGCTGGCTTTATATGCATTATTACTCGAGAATCTATGAAATCCGGATAAGATACGATCCCGCTTAAGATACGAAATACTATCGGTCCCTTGATTTGTATCTTAAACGAGTTTCACTGTAATAAGATTTATATGATGGCAAAGGGAAGGGGGGACATCAAGATTTTAGCAATGCTTAGGTGGGGCGCGGCCAAAAAAAGGTTGGGAACCACTGCTCTAAAGTAAAAAGTTTTAGTTGCAGAAAAAAACTGTCTGCCATAAGTCTTGAGCATAATCCAGTTAATATGGATTCCAAATTTCATCAAAATCAGTCAGGTAGTTTCCGAGAAAACGGGTCTTAAAGCTAGCATATTTCCCATAGAATTACACCCAGTCTTGTCTTCCCTTAATAAAGCATCAATTTAAATTAAAAGCTCCTTTAAGGAGAATTATCAATCTGAGTACTGAATATTGGAATGCTTTCTATCTTCTTGCACTAGAATATTTAGCTGAGTATACTTTTTAGTGACCCATCTTTTTAAAGATAACCAATTAACATATTTTTGAGAGTAATTTTTAAAAATTTGCTGGCATATTTAGGAAAACTCGGTGCAGTATTTTTAGACATGGTCTCCCAAAGTCCCCTTTTTTAATATAAATGTTCCCCCAAAGTCCCCTTTTAAAATAAAAATGGTCCCCTTTCCCCTTTTTGGGAGACTAAAATGTGTTCGTAGCCCTGTCCCTGATATAAGTTAGTGCCGTTTAGTTTTTGGTATAAATCGCCCTATAGGTGGCTCTGCTATAGGGTGTAAAAAAATCATGATTTTTTTTATTTAAATCGGATTTTTATGATTTTTTTCCCAGCGTTCAGATACAGAATAGCTACCAAGAGTTTTAGGTTTCCAAAACAATTAAACCACTAATTGCTAACATAATCTATGTTTTTACACTTTAATTAATAAAATTATAATTATTAGTTAGTAATTACAGAAATTATAAAAACTGCAAATTAGTAGTTTCATTAGGTAGTATCATACAATAATGTTATATACATTAATATTGTAATAATTATGTAAAACTTTATAAATACTAGTGATATTTAACATTTATTAAAATTATTAACTGCATTTTATATTAAATAGTTAACACTACTTCAAATTAATAATTATTAAACAATTAACTCTTTAATTAGGAGCATATTATACATTTTTAAAACTTAATTATTAAAATGATAATAATGTAGTATTCATTTTAGAAAGGAAAAGGGACAGGATGCTAGTTCCAAAAAAGGGTACTATTTCATGAGGAAATATATTAGTAATGTGTTTAGTAATGATATAAGGAGAGAAAAAAAAGAATAATTTTTAGTATGATGAATAAAGTGTCCTTAATTTTTAATAATTTTATGAATAAAAAATTGAAAAATACAATTGAATAAAATATTTTAATAATATCCTGTATTTTCTAAAGAAATAAAGTTCTATGTTTTTGTGAGATCTCGGCCATATGAATTTAGAAATACTGTTGAATGGGGAGGTTTTCTACAAGAAATCTTTGGCTGCAACTACAAGTGAATTTCAACTAATTTCTTTTAAGGCACGGTGCATTTTGCCAATTTCAAAAGGGACATGGTGCGGCACCATTTACAAAAAGTCCTAGAACAAATAGTATAAGTAATTACAAGATTAATAAAAACTGCAAATAAGTAAGTCATTAGTTAGTAACACGGATAACAAAACTAACAAATATTATTTGCAGCTCGTTTTGCATTTGTATTTAGGAAAATTATTGTAAACCACCAAAATCTAAACTTACACACGTGTATGTGTATGATAACCAAAAGAATTGTGAAAATGAGTTAAACCCATTCGTATAGGATAAATCTAAGTTAGCCACTTATATCTGAAATCCTCAAAATATTTAAATAACAGCATTATTACCTCTCAGTGTGGATTATTAGGTTCCAATGGTTAATTTTTTTTTTCTTTTTAAGAAAAAATTTGCTGCCTTCTCAATCCCTATTCATTATTTTTTATTTAGTATTATGTGAGCTACAAAGTTAAAAACATTTATTCAATCTATACCGAAGAAGTTCTTGCTGAGCTTAGCATTTTTATACCAATTATTTCTTTTTCTCTTATGCATTCATTTACAATTCAGCTTTGAAAAGATGTCATTCTTTCATTCTTCTTTAACTTGAGATTGCTATTAATTACTTATTTATTCTTTTACTTGTAGAAATGTATTACACTTGCTATGTGTAATTTTACATAAAATTATGCATAAATTGATTACCTAAAGGAATTATGACATTGCAAATCATTTTTAAATTAAAACTGTTTTAATTTGGATAAAAACTTAAAAACAATGCTTTTTATAAACTCAACTGTTTTTAATTTTTTACAATATTCATGAATTAAACTTAGAAACAATTATTTAAAGCTCTTTTTTTGTTTATTCACAAGTCAAAATACCTGTAGAAATTTTCAAATTATGTTTATGTTAGATTTTAATATATTTTTTGACATTTTAAACATTTAGAAAATTTTTGATTTAAATCAATGATTTTTTTTTAAATATCGGTTGATTAAAATCATCATTTTAATCGCTGATTTAAATCAATTGATTAAAATCGTTGACACCCTACTCTGCTATGCTGCATTTTTCACGATTTCCACAATAACTGTATCTCAAGAACTAATGCATGAATTTTCACAAAGTTTGACTCATTTAGCCCCTGGAATAAATTGGTCCTAATTAGTTTTTGGTGTAAATCGCCCAACAGGTAGTGCTGCTAAGCAGAATTTTTTACGACTTCTGCAATAGCTCTAGGGCAATGGTTCCCAACGTGGGGCATACGTGCCACCGGGGGACAACTTGACCTTCATGGGGGGCAATTTCAAATTCCTTACTCACTCATTCACTACTAATTGCTTTTGTATTTTGGGGGAAAATAGTGTTGTAGGCTTAAAAATGGAATACAAGTGAAATTTAAGAAATCAGTTTTTTATTGAATTTTTAAAATGTTCCCTATCAAAATCTTAAAATAGATTTAATACCAGAATAATTATGCAAATAATCTTTTAAGATATTTTGATATATTTTAAATTATTAAAACTCACTAATTTTTCTGGTGGAGAGTTAAAAATATTTTGTAACGCCTACGATTATTTATTGAATGCCTTTTCTACTTCTATTCGCGAAAACGATTCACGATATTGGGAAAGGGGAAATAGGAGAATGTGTTATGCGGAATAATGGCTACTTAATTTGATAAAGATGAGAATATGGAAATACTTCTGTTTTGTGTTATCCATAAAAAGAAAAGTCAGTGTCCAAAGCTTTTCCATCAATTCTTAAAACTTTCAACAATGCATTATGAAATGTATGAATTTATCAATTAGGTAGCTTTCATTACAAAAAGCTACCTATTGCAGCCGTTCGGAGGAAAGCGATTTCAAAAAATTTTGGTATATTTTCATCGATCATGACCCCCAGACCCCGAAACCACCCTCCGTTCAAAATTGATATATATATATATATATATATATATATATATATATATATATATATATCTGACCTTTGTCATACTGTAACTCTCGTATTTATGAACTGATTTGGATGTAATTCGGTGTGTACATAGTACATACCAATGTCTCGACCAAGTTCGTTGGCCAGCTTCATCCGCCATTTTGTTTCAAAATGGCGGCCATTTAAAATTTAAAAAAAAATTAAAATTTGAAATGAGGTACCAAAATTTTGAAAATGGAAAAATATTTTTTTCTTATGTATTTGACCTTTATACAAAGACTCCGGAGCAGTTTTTGTTTCGTCTATATCTTAAAAAATGGCTGAGTTATAGCATTTTGAATTTCTAGCATGGCTGCCATTTTGAAACGTCCTGAATTTTGTCACGCGATAAAAGGCGTATTTATGAACCGATTTGGATGTAACTTCGTTTATACATAGTACATACCAATGTCTCGACCGAGTTCGTTGGCCAGCTTCATCTGCCATCTTGTTTAAAAATGGCGGCCATTTAAATTTTTAAGAAAAATTTAAATTTGAAATGTGGTACCAAAAAACTGAAAATTGAAAAAATATTTTTTTCTTATGTGTTTGACCTTGATAAAAAGATTCAGGAGCAGTTTTTGTTTCGTCTATATCTTAAAAAATGGCTGAGTTATAGCATTTTGAATTTCTAGCGTGGCTGATATTTTGAAACGTCTTGATTTTTGTCACGTGATAACAGGCGTATTTATGAACCGATTTGGATGTACCTTGGCGTGTACATAGTACATACAAATATTTCGACCGAGTTCGTTGGCCAGCTTCATCCGCCATCTAGTTTCAAAATGGCGGCCATTTAAAAAAATTTGAAAAATTTAAAATTTAAAATGAGATACCAAAAAATTTGAAAATGAAAAATATTTTTTTGGATGTGTTTTACCTTAATACAAAGATTCCGGAAGGCAGGTTTTGTTTCGTCTATATCTAAAAAAATGGCTGAGTTATAGCATTTTTAATTTCTATTGTGGCTGACATTTTAAAACGACCTGATTTTTGTCACGCGATAACAGGCATATTTATGAACCGATTTGGATGTAACTTGGTCTGTCTCTGTACATAGTACATACCAATGTCTCGACCGAGTTCGTTGGCCAGCTTCATTAGCCATCTTGTTTCAAAAGAGTTGCCATTTAAAAAAAAATTAATTTAAGGTATTAAAAAATTGGAAAATGAAAAAGATTTTTTTTATGCGTTTGGACTTGATACAAAGATTCTGGATCAGTTTTTGTTTCTGAAATTTTGTTCTTTTGTTTATATCTTAAAAAATGCTGGCATTATAGCACTTTGAATTTCTAGCATGGCTAACACTTTGAAACGATCTTGTATTTGTCACGCGATAACACACGTATTCGCCTATTTCGATGTAAGAAGGCATGTGGATAGTATACATCAATATCTCGACCAAGTTCGCTTGCCAGCTTCATCAGCCATCTTGTTTCAAAATGGCGGCCATCAAATTAAAAAAAATTATATTTAAAGTGAGGTGCAAAAAAATTAGAAATTGAAAAAAGTTTCTTTCTTAAGTATTTGACCTTGATATAAGGATTCAGGAGCATTTTTTGTTTCTTTATCTTAAAAAATGGCTCGGATATAGCAGTTTCAATTTCTAATGTAGGTGACATTTTGAAAAATCTGATTTTTTGCCTGCGACAGCACTCATATATATCAACCGATTCAGATGTGAGTGAGCATGTGCACAGCAATTACTAAGGTCTCGACCGAGTTCACTGGTTAGGCTCATCCACCATGTTGTCTTAAAATGGCAGGCACTTTAAGAAATCACCGAATTTGGCAGCCAAATATAAGTTTCCTTAAATAAAAGCAGCTTGGATAAAGCTGACTAATTTCGCGAAATTCTCACTCATAATGATTTAGTATTAATAAAAATTAGAATTGAATCCCCTATATTCAGTTTCCGCTAAATTGAGCTTCGTGTGTTTGAATAATATAAGTTGGCTTTTTTAAAATAAGGAATATGAAAGCTACCTCTTCCTCCCGGCACTGGCCGGAAGGACTTTTTTAATGTTAAATGTGTCTAATTAAGATTGTGAAGATTTTCCTATTGTGAAGATAAAAATGCAGGCCATATAACACTTTTCTTTAACATTGAGTTAAGTTGGAAAAGTACAATAAAACTCGTTTTGGCATATAGGCAAAGATGTATAATATCATTGCATTTATAAAATTACATTTGTGGTAGAAGATTCACCTCTTTGATGAAATAAAAAATGTGAAATGAATAGTTATTCTTAAGGCTCTATTACACTTCCACTTTATGAATAGAGTTCATTTTTTAAATAATGAGACATAATTTACAGATTAGGGGATGAGGGGGCATAGTAATTTTAGAGATGCTTTGGTGAGGCGTGGCCAATAAAAGATTGGGAACCACTGCTCTAGGGGGACCCGGAGTAAAATGGGTAGCCGAGGTAAAATGGGTATATTTTATATATATGTATTTTTTATTTTACCAGATAAAATTTTTTGAAAAGTTAAAGATATGAATAAAATGCTCACATATTTGGCAATATTTAAACTTGGTAAAAACAAACTAGCAACATATATACTGGGCTTGGCAGCCATTTTATTTTTCAGAAGATAAAACAAAGTGTTTTTAGTGAATGAAAAACTTTTTTCCAGAAAAATATAAACTGTTTGTGAATAAACTGTTGTTAGAAAAAAAAAAAAAATTTCTAACAGAAAACTCAAAAAATGAGTAAATTTATTTCCTTACAAAAATTTTATAGTATTTTTTGTCACATGGGGTAAAATGCACATAGACCATCTTTTTTATGCAAGTTGAGGTCAAGATATGAATGTATGAAGATGATCAAAATTGAAAGACCTTTAAAAGCAAATTGTTATTGATCCTATGTTTAAAACTGAAATTATGCTTTGTTATATGAAATTAGGCTATAAATTAGTCGCAAACATCTGTTATCTGCACTACACATTGGAATGTAAACATTAAAAATCGCTGTTAACAGACAATTTCTCAAAAATCACATTAAATCAAAGTACTGTATTTTCGGCCATAAATTAAATCAAAACACTGTTAACAATGTTATATAACTATACTAAATTATTAAATTGGGTGGATTAAAAGAGGACAAACAGTAAAAAGAGTCGAAGCAGCTGATGGAAGTTAAACCAGAGGTTCTTGCTGTAGTGAATCCAATGATTGGTGACTTGGTCCTTGTGAAATTCAGTTTAAAGAAGTCTGTTCAAGAATTTACAGGTCTTATTATTGATATCCCTGATGAAGATGAATACACTGTGAAGTTTGCAACAAAGTCATCTGCCAGATTATTTATATGTCTTCCCTCAAAAAGACGACATTGCTGATGTGCAGGCATCCTGAATTGTCAAAAAGTCTATCTCAACCAAGCTGCACCAGTCGTTGCCAGTATACATTTTGTACATAAATTTTCATTTAGTTATAGCTAGTTAGCTTTATAAATTGCTTTTGATTAAAAATATTTTTCAGTTAACTTAATTTCTTATTTTTTTCTACAGATACTCATGCTGATATCTATCTGCTTTTGAACTACATTAAATTTAAAAAAAACTTTGAAAATGAAACAGTGTTAGAAACATGATTCAAAACATGGACGTAAATTGATGTGGTGAAAATCGGGAGCAGTTTGGAGTGTGTGTTTGTGGGGGGTGTACAATTTGTCGGTACTTGCATCTTATTTCTACTACTTTCATGACAAGAGTTTTTATTTGGGAAGAAAAAAATGTAAACAAACTGAAAGTGGTGGGTTTTTGCCCTTCCTTCCTCACCCCAGTTTACATATGTGATTCAGAAGATGAAGGTGCAAAACTTTTAAATGGTTTACACTAGTGATGTAACGAATAGTGATTTGGCCGAATACCGAATATTCGGCCAAGTTTTAGGCCGAATACCGAATATTCGGCGGCCGAATACTGACTTTAATATAAATGACTTTTATTTTAATTGTTTAATTTTTTTTTCAATTTTAAAATAAAAAATTAAATTAAGGACTAATTGAAATTAATTTTTTGTTTGAGTTTTCAAAAATCATAACAGCTGAATGTATTTTTTGTTATACTTTAAATGTCTTAAAAAATACTTTAAAGATAACATATGACTTTTAAAAATGTAAATAATAATTTAATTCATAATTTTTTATTTAATCCATAGCTAGTTCTAGTAATTTATATATATATATATACTATCTAAAATAGAACTCATTACCTCTGTAAAAATGAAACTTTTTTTATTTTAGTAAAATCCTTTCACCCCCTAAAAGTAAGAACTTGCATGTGTCCTGTGTCTTTTTATATGCTTTTTTATGCAACTTAAACTTAGTAAATTTACACTCTGTATGTCAAAAAAAAAAAAGGTTATTTTCTTAAAATATAATTATTCATTCCATTAAAATATTATATATTCTTTTCTACTACCAAGATATACTTTTCTCTTTTTTTTCTCTCACAATTAACAAGCCCCTCATAATACTTCCTCCACCCCATATTTCAGAATGAGATCTTTTTCTTATAATAATTAATGTATTTAGGTATAATTTTTTAATATTGTTTGTCGAAAATATTTAAAATCATATTTCGTTTTGATTTTCTGGAACATATCTAACCAAATATCTTAAAATGTTCGGCCAAATATGCCACTATTCGGCTACAGGTATTCGGTCAAATGTCCCACTATTCGGCCACAGGTATTCGGCCGGCCGAATATTCGGCAAAAGGGCCGAATAGGCCGAATACCGAATAGTGGCCGAATATTCGTTACATCCCTAGTTTACACATTAATTATAATGTAATTCAACTTTAACCAGCATATGCCCATTTTACCCCAAACCACAGAGTAAAACGGGTAATTAGCCTTTTCCACAAAAATTAAAACAAAAAAGAAACAAAAATTATGTTTAATTTAGGCCTAAGATAAATAATGCATGAACAAAAACATGATTATATTTCATAATGTTGCGGCTATGAAATCTTAAAATTAAAAAAGCTGTTTTTTATACCCATTTTACCACGGGTGACCCTATCTCAAAAACTAATGTATGGATTTTTATCAAACTTCAGATTCAGTTAGAAGTTGACATAAGTTGTTCATGATTAGGTTTACGTGGCCCTGCTCCATTTTTCAGGAAGTATTAACATATATGAGATTGCCACATCCGTCTAGTTCAATATTTACTTAAATACATTAATGCATTTGACATAACTTGATACATCCATGTGTACTTTCAATTCTGAAAATAAAATGTACAAACCATTCTAATTCATCACCAAATTGTCGCTGAGAGATACGAAAGGTACCATTTGACTAGAAATACTGTCTTGTCATGAAGGGATTAAGTCATTTTACCAGCTTGCATAATATCTGACATTACGGGATTTAAGGCATGGTCATAGCACCAAGTATGAAGATAGATTGGTATTATATTTCCCATTCTGAATAAGAGATTCTGCTACATTCGCCGTGCATATTTGAAATTCTGTCATATTCATTTGCTTCACAATTCTGGTATTAAAAAACTTCATAAATTAGTTGCACAGACATGAAGTTATAGTAAATTGACAGATACAAACTGTATGGCTTCCTATTTTACTTCTTTTTTCAATAGTTACTTAAATACATTAATACATTTGACATAACTTGATACATCCATGTTTACATTCAATTCTGAAAAAAAAAAAAAATTGTGCAAACCATTCTAATTCAACAAGTATCATATTTAAATATTAAAAATTACACAAACTTTGATTTTTCGACTGGTAACAGCCCCTTTTGACATTTTATTTGAGTTCTTTGGATCAAAGAAGCTCGGAAAAAGGTATATACTCTTTCTTAAATTTTCATAGAATTAAAAAAAAAAAAAGATCTTAAAATAAAATTTTCTGCAACAAACTTTTAACTACCAGAAAAATTATACAGAATTTCTAAATAACTCTGTATGAAAGAATTTTTTTTTTCATATTTTTCTAGTTACTTTATAAGATTTTATTTTCAGTGGATGCTTTAAGACTGTCAAAACCAAAATGTTTCTATATTTTGGAAACTAATGATTAGAATGGGCTACAAACTTACACAATAGGTTTTTGACAATTGTGGTTCATTTTGTAAATATTAATGTAGGTCATTATTCATAACTGTTTGCATATTAATTTATAAATAACTTTCATAATTTAAAGTATGTTTTTAAATTGAAAAAATTGTCTAGAATTTTGAGTATTTATAGATCTATATATAGATGACCCTATTTCAGAAAATATATTCATATTCGGAAAGTAAAATTGTACCTCTCGCCTCTCTCTGCAAGACTTTCACAATAAAATAGCATTTTTTCTTTTTTTCTACTTGTAAAATATATACTAAAAAATATAAAAGTATCTTATAAATCTAGAACTTTCTCACCTGAGTCGTGAATTCTATGCCTTTATTGTGGCTGATCTCGTTAAGGTATTTACTTCGAAGAATATAAACACTGCTGTACGAAACAAGCATTTAATAGACAAAACTAGCACTAAAAACGGTACATATACTATCTTTAAACATATTCAATTTTTAAATTCGTACATCTCGTCTGCAGTAAATTCATGGAACAACAAATAACATAAAAATTAAATCGTAAAAAAAATGGGTCACTTTAGTTCACACAGCTTGTCTTTTTTACTTCGCACCAAAGAGTTTGGAATTTGAGTCAGAAAATACAACATCCTCCAGCCCAGAAAGATAAGTTATTCTTTATCATAGTCAAGTTCCAATGGATATAGGTGTTGGACTGCTCGCCGAATGAAATTGCCAGTTGCCAGTCTTAAAGTGCATGCACGAACCTTTCCGTCTCTACCAGGATGAATATCTGTAATAATGCCCAATTTCCACAGAAGCCTTGGCAGATTGTCTTCTTTAATTTGAACAACGGCTCCTTTTTTTACTGGTATGCCTTTGGAGTGATCTGTATAATGGACAGATTTTAAATCCATTAGGTAAAATTGTTTCCACTTCAACCAAAATTTTTGTACTAAGTTTAATCTGTATCTATATCTGCAAGTTACTTCACTTTTTGTAGAAGGAATTATTCTTATCTTTTCCGGTGGCAAAGCTGTCAGTCTTTTCCCTACCAGGAAATGTGCTGGACACAAAGGAGTTGGCTCATTTACATCACTCGATACAAAGGTTAATGGGCATGAATTCAAAACAGCTTCCACTTCCTGTAAAGAGGTTTCAAATTCTTTGTAGTCTAATGAAGATCTTCCAAGGATTTTCTTAAGGCATATCTTCGTTGAACGTACCAATCTTTCGTAGAATCCTCCCCACCACGCTGCTCTCTCTACGATGAATTTCCATTCAATTCTTTTTTCCCTAAAATAATTTTGCACCTCAGGATTCTTTGTCAAATTCCATATCTGCTGTAAATCCCTGTCTGCTTTCTTGAATGTTTTAGCATTATCGGTGTAAATAATCTTGCAAATACCACGACGTGAGATGAATCTTCGAAAGGCCATTAAAAATTCGGTCGTTGTTAAATTCATAACAATTTCTAGATGCACTGCTCTTACTACTGCGCATGTAAATAAAACAACGTAAATCTTGGTACTATTTTTGAGGTATAAAGGACCTAGGAAATCTGCTCCTGTCACTTCGAACGGTGATGCTTCTTTAATTCTATCTGGAGGAAAGGGTGCAATGTCTTGGCAGTAAGGTTTAGTGCTGAATTTTTTACAGATGATACATCACCTTAGTATACGTTTTACTTGTTGCCTACCCTTTATAATCCATAAACTTTCTCTTAATTGGGCGAGTGTTTCGGCAACTCCAGCATGAGCTACTTCTTCATGAGCTCTTCTGATTTGAAGATCTGTAAAATGACTTTTGCTAGGAAGGATAATTGGATGTGCTTCTGAATAACTTAAATTTGAATTTTGGAGTCTTCCTTTTAATCGCATGATTCCATCTTCATCTAAGAACGGATTTAAATTTAGAATTTTTGATTTTCTTGGGATTAATTTCTTCTTAAACAATGCTTCTCTTTCTTCTGGAAAGCATTTCTCTTGCGTCTGTTTTATCCAATATTTCTCGGCTTTCAACATTTCTTCAGCACTCAAAGGTCCTGAAAGTTTACTTACACGTATCTTTGTATTGTTCGCAAATCTGAATATCCAACAGGTGATGCGAAATACTCTAGTCAATGTACTGTAATTTTCAATTTTAAAAATTGTATTTTCTTCTTGAGTCACACAGCTAGCTTGGAGAATTTTTGTTTTCATTGATGATCTTTTCTCTACTTCGACACCTTTAATATCAATTTCTTTCGTTTCTTGAGGCCAAAATGTTTCATTTTTTTTCAGCCACTTGGGACCGTTAAACCATGCTTCATTTTTCAAAAATGATTCTGCTTTTTCACCTCTGGTTAACAGGTCGGCTAGATTTTCTGAGCCAGGGCAATGCGACCACAAGTTTGGATTTGTTTTTTGCTGTATTTCTCGAATCCTATTCTGAACAAATGGCTTCCATTCTTCAACATTGCCTCTGATCCAATGCAGAACAATCATTGAATCTGTCCAGAAATGTAGACTGATTTTCATTTCTTTGAAAAGACGTTGATTAACATAGGCTGTTAGTGTAGTCCCTACTAGTGCGCTCATTAGTTCCAATCTTGGCAGAGATAATTTCTTGACTGGAGCAACTCTGACTTTGGAAATGACAAAACTAGTAAATATTTGTTCGTTAACACGGTATTTTAGATAAACAACAGATCCATAAGCTTTGGAACTTGCGTCGTTAAAACAGTGCAATTGTAGATCTTGAATCGCATCTTTTGAATAGTCACCAAAATAATATCTTGCAATCTTTGCAGCTTCAACAGAACTTAGTTGCTTGCACCACTTTATCCATTTATTGTGCATATCTTCATTCAATTTATCTTCCCAATTCAGACCTTCTTTCCAAATTTCTTGCATAAGAATTCTTGCAGTTACTGTAAAAGGGTTCAAAATTCCTATGGGATCATATATTCTTCCTATCATCTTTAAAACTTCTCTTTTGGTTACACCGTTATTCTTATCGTAAAATTTCAAAAGATTCTGTAATTCGACTTTCAAATAATCTTCTTGGGTATTCCATTTATAACCTAGAACTTTTGTATAAGCAGAATTTTTGTGTATAGTTTCTTCATTTAAGTCAAATTGCGATTGAAGACTTTTGGAATTCGTAGTCCACTTGCGCATATTGAAATTAGCCTCTTTCAAAATGGTCTTAACCTCCTCATATACCTTCAAACCTTGTGATTCTTCATTTACACCAGTGAGTAAATCATCAACATACAGACAATCATTAAGTAGATCAAACGTTTCTGGAAATGTGGATTTGTATTTGCTGCTATGATGTTTTATCGTTGCAGATAACAGAAATGAACTAGGCTTCGCTCCGAACAAAACTCTGGTCATTCGTAATGTTTTCAACTTTAAATTTGACACTGGATTAGGAGAATTTTTCATCCATAAAAATCTAACAGCATCTCTATCTGCAGGATCTAAACTAATTTGCAAATATGCCTGTTCAATATCGCCGGTGATTGCACTTTTATGTAATCGAAATCGAAGTAAAACATCAAGTACATCCAGATTTAAATTTGGGCCCGCATGTAAACAGTGATTCAATGAAATAGATTCGGAAGAATGAGAAGACGCATCGAATACGACTCTTAGTTTGGTAGTTGTTTTGTCTTCACGTATAACTGCTTGATGAGGCATATAGTAAGATACTGAGTTTGGCTCCGAATTAACAACTTCTGCCATTCCTTTCTCTAAATAGTTATCTATAACATTGGCATATTTTTCATAAAATTCTGGACATTTCTCAAATTTCTTATTTAAACTATATAGCCTTTTTCTCGCTAACTCATAATTATCCGTTAATTCAACAACTCTTTCATTCCAGGGCAACTGCACTTGATACACATTATTCTTAAATTTAACAGTTTTATTATAATTTTCCAAAACTGCATTCTCATTATCAGATTGTTCCTTTTCTGGTTTTATACCCATAGTTTCTAACTCCCAGAAAGCCTTTAAAGTATTATTTACATCGATATTCCTATCCAACTCAACATGCTCCGAAACAGTTTTCATAACACTGATTGAAGTTTGTAAAATATTAGCATCTTTAGACGCAGTAGAACCATTAACAGTCCATCCTAAAATTGTTTCAGAAAGTACGAGATCATCTGAAAGTCTACGAAGCTTCCCTGTAACCATTTTCCAATAATAATCACTTCCTATCATAATAGATAATCGAAAATATTTTGAATCTCCATAGGTTCTATCAGCTAATTGCAATTTATTTCTATATACAAAATCTCTTATTCTCTTCTCGGGTACGGCAAGTAAAGCTTCACTAATTTCAGGTGTCTCTAACACTTCAATCGTAATACTTTTATTCAGCATTTCGGGATTTTCCAAAAGAATTCTGTATCGCTTACGTTTCTGATTTATCGCGGCTTTAGAGCCAAAAGCGTGAATTGTAACATCTTCTTCTCCCACTACTTGTAAACCTAATTTTTCTGCAACGTTACTCAGTATAAATGATCTCTGCGACCCCAAGTCATACAATAGACGTAATTTCGATTTGTGTTCTTTTCCGATAGCTAATGCAGTAGCGGTTTGCAAATAAATATCTCGTGTTACGTTCCCATTTTGAATTGATGAAACTAATGTATCTGTTATTTCCCCTTATATTCGCTTTCTTCACAAATCACTGAATTATGCCTCCGAAAACAAAATTTACATCTACTTTTAGACTTACAATTTTTAACTAGGTGAAATCGCTTCAAACATAGAAAACATCTTGCTTGACTCTTTATAGCATTTTTCTTCTCTTCTATCGTTTTAGAACAAGTTTCTATATCATGACTTTCTGAACAGAATAGGCATTTATTTTCAACATTCGTATTCAAAGTAGCCAACGTAGGCATTTTGTGCTTAAATGATTTACTATTAACAAAATCCCTATCTGAAAATTCTTTTTTTACAACTATTTTGTTCCCAAATCTTGTATCGTTATCTGATTCTTTCTTGCCAAACGAAAATGTGCGATTTCTTGTTTCGATTTCCGCTCTCAAATAATCTAATAGCTTCGAAACATTCCACGATTCTGCTTCATCTTTATTTTCTCTGTTATAATTCAACATTAAACTATTCGGTATTAACTTTGTTATTATAGGAAATAATAAACTTCCATAACTTTCTAACTCTATTCCTAATGATTTCAAACTGCGTATATGTATTTCGCAAGTATCATACAAATTACGCAATTCTTTCAAATTAGAAGAATTACGGACAGGCGGCAAATTTAATAACTTATTAATGTGAGACCTGATTAACATTTCTTTTTTTCCGTAGCGACTCTCTAAAATATTTACAGCCATATCATAATTTTCTTCAGAAACTAATAATCCTTGAATGGCAGTTTGCGCCTCTGATTTTAGGAGACTTTTCAAATATGTAAATTTATCTATTTTACTTATTTCATCATTGTCATGGATAGCTGATTTAAACTGACTGTAAAATTCTTGCCAGTTCTCTAAATTACCATCGAATTTCTCAATATTCAACTTAGGCAGGTTAACGCGAATCCCATGTTTGGCCATAAAAGGCAAATTGGCGTTCATATCACTAGGGGCGACTGCCAAATTTGAAGCGACATTACTTTCTTCTTTCTGCAAATCCTTCATTTTACGATTTAATTTAGTTTTAACGGAAATAAACTTTTCCCTATATTCTTGGTTGGATTCAAAATCCGACTCTAAGCTTTTTAAATCTTTTATTTCTCCCTCTATATTCTTACATAATTCAAGAAATTGATTTCCTTTATCGTTAATTTGTGCAAACGATTCTTCTAACCAAAACATATCAATTGTACTATCGGATTTTTCAAACATATCATTGATATTATTCATGAGCTTCGTTGCGCTAGATTTAATAACTTTACGTTTCGACTTCAATGCATCTAAATTTTCCATTTTAATATTCTCAAAGGAAATAAATACTTATCAAATAATATTTCAACCAAATAAAAGCGCGACGTATGGGCACCAAAATATTTACTAAAAAATATAAAAGTATCTTATAAATCTAGAACTTTCTCACCTGAGTCGTGAATTCTACTCCTTTATTGTGGCTGATCTCGTTAAGGTATTTATTTCGAAGAATATAAACACTGCTGTACGAAACAAACATTTAATAGACAAAACTAACACTAAAAACGGTACATATACTATCTTTAAACATATTCAATTTTTAAATTCGTACATCTTGTCTGCAGTAAATTCATGGAACAACAAATAACATAAAAATTAAATCGTAAAAAAAATGGGTCACTTTAGTTCACACAGCTTGTCTTTTTTACTTTGCACCAAAGAGTTTGGAATTTGAGTCAGAAAATACAACATACATTAATACAGAAAAAATTTCCCTTGCATAATAATTTACCTTATATATAAATAAAAAAAAAAAACTAATTTAACTTTTTACACTTTTTTTTTAATTATTATTATTATATAGCTGCTTCTATAATTACTGATTAAAATTGCGTAAAATTTAGTTTCTTTAATTTAAAAACATTTTAATTATAGTTTGTATTCTAAGAAATTGTTTCTAAAATTACCACGTTAATGAATTTCACTTTTATAATAACCAAGGGTTCCAGTATCTTTATAAAAAATATGCTTCTTTAACTTAATATGAATTAATTTAAAATTATAAACCTCATAATTACAATTTCTGTTAACGTCTGAGAAATAAAGGCTGTTTATTTATATAGGGTCAGATTACACCTCCCCCACAATATCTAAAGTCCTTCTGCTAACCTTCCAATTAAAAAAATATCTGCATGATGAAGGCTTAAATAATTATAATATCTTCTAAAGAAAACAAAAAGTTTTCTTAAATTTGAAAGACCTGAAGTATATCATATCCGCTTGAAGAAATAACATAAGTAAATGTGTCATAAGTAAATTGTAGTAGCTTGAAAAACTTCATAAACAGCCCGCAAAAAAAAAAAAAAAATGAATCTAAACTGCACACACACACACACATATATATATATATATATCTTATCCCTTATCTACACAGAGGAGCTGTGAAAAACAAAAATATAACTTTAACCCTATAATTCAACTAGTTTTTTAAAGGCAAAACAGCATTTTTAAGTGTGGTTTCTGCAGATGTTTCTGTATGTGTGTGAACATGCACAAATTCAAAATGTAGTGAGTAAAATTCATTCAAAAACATTACCATGAACAAAAATATTTTTCCACATTCAAATAGAAATTTTGCAAACTAAAGCTAACGCTTGTTTTGCTTTTCACAAGAAAGCCCCTTAGGTTCGGGGGAAAAAACTTGAAACATTTGGCATAAGGGGAGTAGAAAGATGAGGTATTTGGACTATGGCCTCTTTAGTAGCCTAAAATAATTAAGTAAATTTACAATTCTTAGTCACACTCTTGGCAGATTTGAAAAATTCTTATCAATAATGAGAAAGCAAGATATATATTTAATTTTTCATAATAGAAAGACCAATCAAGAATGTAGACACTTTTTACTTTTCCTCAAAAAGCAACGTCCAATATTCCTATCAAAACTAAATTCGTACACAAATTTTTGCCTTCCATTATTACTTTTTTAATTCTCAAGTTGCTTTTCAAAAAGCATGTTTTCAGTTGTACTTGCACACTTTTCTAGCCTCAATTGTTTGCAAGCATAAAAAGTTTTGGTTTCTGTTTTTGCAAATTCCTTCTAAGTATCTTCAATTTCTTTGAGATAATAAAAATTTATTTTGTGTCTTATGTGTCTGTTAATCTCGTCGGCGATTATTAAATTAATGTTCTCAAAATTTACTACAAGAATCATACTGTTAAATATTTGCAGCAAACTGCCCGGTCATTCAACTGTTTTTATAGAACGTGATTACATAAAAGTAATTTAACTTTATTTTGACTATAAAATGATTAAAAATATGTTAAGATATGCTTCATAATATGGTCAAGTAACCTTCATTTATATTAAAACGCAAAGGTAAAAATTAAAGTAAGATCAAAATCGACACAATTGTGCATGCATTAACTCCTTTTCAAACCTTTTCAATTTAGAGGAAGGTAGAACAAGTTCCTACTGGCACAGCGGTTTAATGCAGCAGTTTACAGCTCTGAATTTTTGTAGAGGATGCAGGTTCAAGCCCAATGCCCGGCAAAATGACTTCTATAATATTTTTGGCGATAATTGATTTCAATAATGACATATTTTATTAGAAGTTATACGATTTATTTTATTATTATTATTTGAATGGTTTACAATTAAATAAAATTTAACACTCAATAATATTTTGAAAAAATAATTTTATATTTAAAATATTTAAGCTAAAATACTTTGCGTGTAATTATCAATTAAATAAAAAAATATTTAAGCTAAAATACTTTGCATGTAATTATCAATTAAATAAATTAAGCTTATCTACAATTTTTGCTATATTTTCTGACCATTATCAAGTATAAATATGTGTGTAAGCAGAGGCAGCAACTTATATGTTCCCATGGGGCTTGAGCCCACCAAATAATTTGCTTTCGTAACCCACCCAATTTTCCTTGTTTAATTTCATTACATATTTATTTATAATTTTAAATCTTGGAAACAAAATTTCATTTTGACTTTCAAAAGGTCATTTTCTTTTTTTTTTTAAATATTGGCACTCCTAACACATACAAGAGCACTAAATGTCCTTCACAGCTCGTATAATTATTGGATTTCTTTCAACAGATAAATTACCTATATACTTGATCAGCAGTGTTTTAGTCTTATATAAATCAAAAGGTAAACGCTAGAGTCATGAACATTAATGGCTGCAGTATATGTTATAGGTTTGTTTGAGAAAAAGAATCCATATGGAGCATCTTTAAAAAATCCAGAAGGTATACGGCGTATACTTCCATATGCCCTCCACTACACCCTTGTTGATCAGTGAGTGCACATTATCTATTTTAGTGCCCAGACCCTGATATTCATAAAGCTCATAAAATGACTGAAATGTTTTGCTTCTTGCATTTTTAATTTGTAAGCATATTTATGGTATTATAGTAAATATTAATGCTCTATTAAAGAATTCATGAATAATATAAACAAATAATAAAACATGCTGTGCCATTTTGCTAGAAAATTTTGGGCCCACCTGATATTTTTCAAAAGTTAACGTCACAGTGTGCGAATCAGAAAGAAAAGTCTGCCATTCTTTTTCATAAAAAAATAAAACGGAAAGGAAGAAAAATAGTCATATAAGAGCTATAACAGAAATTACAGTAATATCCATGGTTTAATATTTAAAAAGTAAGAGTCAAGTAATAAAAAATATCATATATATCAAAGCGTAAACCTGATTCTGTAAGATCAGACTCAAAAATTCACGCATTTGCACATGCGTGAAGTTAAATTTACTAGATCTTCCATTTAGAGGAAAGGTACAGCAGTTCTGGTTGGCAGAGTGGTCTAACGCACCAGTTTAAAGCTCTGAACGATGCGGGTTCGAGCCCAATGCCTGGCAAAATTATTTCTGTACCATTTTTGGCGATAATTCATTTCAATAATGATATTTTATTAAGAGGAGAAGTTATATGATTTTGCTTTTATTATTATTTGAATGATTTATCATTAACCACTTCACCGGCGACAGGTATGGGGAAACAGTGCTTTTACCCCCGACTTATCTCGGGGCAGCCGGTGAAGTGGTTAAATAAAATTTAACACTCAAAAATAAAAATAATTTTATATTTAAAATATTTAACCTAAAATATTTTGCATGTAATTATCAATTAAATAAATTGAGCTGATCTAAAACTTTTGTTTACATTTTTTGACCGTTATCAAGAATATATAGGTGTTTGAGTCAAAAGGAAAAGTTTGCCATTCTTTTCTGTAAAAAAAAAAAAATAATAATAAAAATAAAAAATAAATAAATAAATAAGATGGAAAGAAAGGAAAATATTCATATAAGAACTATAAAATAAATTATATTGATATCTATGGTTTAATATTTTAAAAATGATGAAAAAAGTAAAATAAAATTCAAGTAATAAAAAATATATATTATAAATCGTTAGTTGCATCAAGTTTCAAAATTAAGCTTTTAGAGAATGAAACTGATGTAAATAAAATTCATGGCAGCTTTTAAAGGTCGTGTAGTTATAAAAATAAAAACTAGAAAGCAGGAATTCTATTTTTTCAGAATTTAGTGTCGCCCCCGATGAAAAAATATATATACGTGTATATAAATTGTACAAAACATATTTAAATTTTAAAGCTTACAGCACACACTTTTATTTTATGTAAAATGACGTCATTCACATCCGCTTCGGGACTAACGAGAAAGACAGGCTACCGCAGTGCTCAGGAGCAGAATTTTTTTCTGCAGTCTGCAACACAAATAGAAACTTTAAAAACAGTCTGCAGAACTTAAGGATAAACGCCCTCTTTCAAATCCCTCATGCACTCCCCCCCCCCCCCCCCCCCGCTAGTATTTGTGATTAACGATTAACATAAAAGGATAGTACTTCTTAAAATAATTTACCTTTGTCCTCAAAATTTTTATCACCACTATCTGAGAAGTTAGAAAACAGAATAAAAGTAAAAATAACACCAATTTCTAAAATTTTTGAAGAGATTGATACAATGTGATAATATCAAAAATTATATATAGATGTGATAATACAGGGATGAAAGTGCACTAAAGCCACTTTGAAGCAGCAAAAATCTTATTTTGTAGCAGTAAAATCCATTTTTGTAGCAGCAAAAATCTAAATTTTTAGCAATAAAAGCTGTTATTGGAACAGATTGAAATTCTTAGAAAATCAAATTTGAGTAATTCATGGAAATACTATAAGTAATTCTAATACAATGTTTTATTTAGAAATCTTAGCTAGTTGTGCAATTCAAAATTTAACATACTTTCACTCAAAACCTGCCACTCAGCTGTAAAAAAAACAAGTAATATAAAAATTTTGTTTTTAAAGTGAATTCCTACTTAGGTCATCAAAGAAAAATTTAATATAATCTCCTTAAGCTAATATTATTTTTGTTGCAATAAAATATCTCAATTTGTTGATTTTCTATAAGCAAGTAGGTTTACAATGGAACTCTATGGGAATTTGGCGAAATATTAGAGATATCGCCAAGTTGACGTCACTTTTGGCGACTCATTTTGGCCGCCAAATTTGGCGATATATCGCCAAGTTTGCGACAAACTTGGCGGTATTTGGCGACAGAACAGCCCCCCCCCCCCCATGGTAACCCCTTATTGAAAATACTTTAATTGATCTTCAACAACCAATGGCCGCCATTTTGTTTCCCATGCAAAACTAAAATTAATTAATTAATTAATATTTGAAAAAACTGTATTAACATCAATTGTCATCCAGTACAAGTTTAAAAAAATTTATTTCAACTTGATAGGATGAATAATGAGTATTTTATTAACGATTGAAAATTTGAACAAGATAAATATATAAATAAATAAATAAATATAGGGAGAGTGTGAGCTAATAGTAGGAATTGAACAAGTGAAAACATCAATGTTGCAGCAAATTTTTTCCGCGATTCTTTGACGGAATTCACCTTTTTTTCCTCGACCCTTTGACGAAATGCGCGTTTTTTCGCGATCTTTCGACGATGTTCGCGTTTTTTTTTTTCGCGACCTTCCGACGATATCCGCTTTTTTTATAGCGATCCTTTGACGATATCCGCCTTTTTTACTGCGATCATTCGACGATGTTCGCGGTTTTTTCGAGATCTTTCGACGTTGTTTGAGGTTTTTTGCGATCTATCGACGATGTTCGTGTTTTTTCGCGATCTTTCGATGATGTTCGCGTTTTTTTCGCAATCTTTCGATGATATTCGCGATCTTTCGATGATATTCGCGATCTTTCGACGATGTTCACGTTTTTTTTCGCGATCTTTTCACGAAATTTGCGTTTTTTCCGCAGATCCTTTGAAAAAAATTCGCGTTTTCTCCGCGATCTTTTGACGATATACGTGTTTTTTCGCGATCTTTTAGCGAAATCAGCGTTTTTTAGCGATCTTTGCGTGAAATTCGCTTTTCCTTGCAATTTTTCGACAAAATTCGCGTTTCTTCCGCGATCTTTTGACAAAATTCGCATTTTCCCGCAATCCTTTGACAGAATTCGCGCTTTTTCCTCGATCATTTGTCAAAATTAACGTTTTTTCCCGATCATTTGACGATACTCGCGATTTCCCGTCATCCTTTGTGGAAAGTTACTATTTTTCGGCAGTCCTTTGACTGGGCTTTTTTTCGATGTTGTGACAGAATTTTCGCCATCTTTTGACGAAATTCGCCTATTTTCCACGATCTTTTGAAGAAAATCTCATTTTTTAGCGATCCTTCGATAAAATTCGCGTTCTTTCCGAGATCATTTGACGAAATAAGTGTTTTTTCAGCGATCCTTTGATGAAATTTGCATTTTTCTGCTATCCTTTGACGAAAGTTGCTATTTTTCCGTAGCCCTTTGACGAAGTTCGTGTTTTTTCCACGATCACTTGACAGAAGCCACATTTTTCCGGCAGCCTTTTACGAAAGTTGTTATTTTTCCGCAGCCCTTTGACGAAATTGACGTTTTCTTCTTGATCTTACGACAAAATTTGTTTTTTCTTCGCGATCTTTTGACGAAATTCACTTTTTTTTCGCGATCCTTTAACGAAATTGGCTATTTTAACTGCAAACGATTGACGAAATTGTTTTTTCGGCGAACATTTGTCGAAATTCGTGATATTTACGTTCGAATTTTCGGACTAATGACCGACTTTTTTTAATTTCGGAAGAAATCACCCCTACGAGGATCGACTCATTTAATATTGGGCGTTTCACGATCGCGTTTTTCTCCGTGAATTATTTATATTTTAAAGGGAATAGGAGCTTCGTCAATCGCATGTGGCGTGGATCGTATTATTATGGCACATGGGAAATAATTTTTAACAAACATTTTTTTCCTAAATTTTAACAGTTGAAAAATAGTCTGCAGACCTTCTCAAGAGTCTGCGACGTGCGTCGCAGCGTTGCGCCGATTCTGCGCCTGGGCCGCAGTGCATTCCACGTATCTTTTTTTTTACAGACCGCTGGAGTCACGTGATGCTCAAATGCATCAATCAAGGTGTGCGAAAAGAGCATCACGTCACTTATAGGTCAAAACTGGGAAATTTCATTAGCGGCCACTGGCCGGTAGGACTAGTTTTTTAAGTGGCCACTTTTTTATTCAAAAATACTAAACAGTAAAATTTCTATAAATATTTATCTAAAACTGAATAGCCCAAATAAATAAGTTAATATAAATATATTGGAACCAAAAAAAGTAGAATCCTTGAAGAAATGCAAGAAAATTTTATTTGCTCCTTGTAAAAAAGTGACCAGAAGGTGGCCGTTAATAGACAATTTTTCACTAGCCACTTTTCCTCATTTACTGGCCCTGTGGCCAGTGGCTAGTGCTAATTTTGACCCTTAATGTCACTCTAGCAGCCTGTAAAAAAAGACACATGGGATGAACCTCAGTAGCCTGTCTTTTTTGTTAGCCTCACATCCGCTTAAGAATTCCACATTTACGATCCTCTCTTAAACATCTACAGTAAAGTATGCATAGGACGTCACTATTGTGAAATAATACACAAATGCAGCAAAAATATGCCGTCATTAAAGGAACTCGGCAAAAAAAAAACGGCTGTCTAATGATTCATAAGCCTTCATTTGTTTGTAACATTAATATAAATACTTAAAATTAAATATAATTTATACTATCTCCATGTTTTAGCAGAAATCATTCGTTTACATTTTTTCAAAATAGCACGTATTTTAATTACATTTTCTTTCGGTTGTTATGAAAAGAAGCAACAAAAATATATAATTAATATTTTACAACTATTTTTCCTTTACTTTCTGCAGAAATGGAGTACTTCCATTGCCAATATTAAGCAAATGGCTCCGAAAACTACAAAATAATTAATATTTCAAAAATAAATGGAGATGCAGTTTTCAAAGAAATTGCATTTAAAAGTATTTTTTTTTTCCTCCAATACAAAGGTATAAAAATTGAAAATGTGCGATGCTTAGAAGTTTAAAAAATTGCTATAGAGTATTTAATCGTACTGCTTTGTTTTACGGCTGGCTTCTGTAAGGTAACGTTATTTTCTGGAGTCGACACAAAATAAGCTGGGAAAAAGAAATAGCATACCATACCGGGGGTTAATAGATATTGTTATTTTTTCAACAAAAATAATTTTATATTTAAAATATTTAACCTAAAATATTTTGCATGTAATTCTCAATTAAATAAATTGAGCTGATCTACAACTTTTCTTTACATTTTTTTGACCGTTATCAAGAATATATAGGTGTTTGAGTCAAAAGGAAATGTTTGCCATTCTTTTATGTAAAAAAAAATAATTAATTAATTAATAAATAAGATGGAAAGAAAGGAAAATATTCATATAAGAACTATAAAATAAATTATATTGATATCTATTGGTTTAATATTTAAAAAATGATGAAAAAAGTAATAAAATTCAAGTAATAAAAAATATATATTATAAATCGTTAGTTGCATCAAGTTTCAAAATTAAGCTTTTAGAGAATGAAACTGATATAAATAAAATTCATGGCAGCTTTTAAAGGTCGTATAGTTTTAAAAAAAAAAATAATAATAATAAAAATATTTTTTCAACAAAAATAATTTTATATTTAACCTAAAATATGTTGCATGTAATTATCAATTAAATAAATTGAGCTGATCTACAACTTTTGTTTATATATTTTGACCATTATCAAGAATATGTAGGTGTGTGAGTTAGAAGGAAAAGTTTGCCATTCTTTTCCGTAAAATAAACAAATAAATAAAATGGAAAGAAAGGAAAATATTCATATAAGAACTATAAAATAAATTATATTGATATCTATGGTTTAATATTTAAAAAATGAAGAAAAAAGTAAAATTAAATTAAAAAGTTCTTTCACTTCATTCAATAGGTTAGACTGACAGTACCCTCTAGCTTGCTTCCAAGAAATAGGAATCACTTATGCAATATAAAAATTTGTCACGATTTCAATAATTAATTTAAAAGCAACTAAATCAAAATTCAATAATTTTTCTACTGGAACATTCAAGTTATTTACCGTCAAATCTTGACGGGTACTACCTAGTATATTATAAATCGTTTGCTGCATCAAGTTTCAAATTTAGACTTCTAGAGAATGTGACTGACAGCTTTCATGGCAGCTTTTAATGGTCGTGTAGTTAAAAAAATATTAATAAAATAACATAAAAATAAATATTGTTATAAAAAAAAGAATGAGACCATAGTAAGTAAAAATAAATGCTCTGCTTGGTATTTTTAGGTAAATTTCTGATAAAAAGCAAGCATAATTGGTTGTAAATTATAAACTTAAAATTCTTTCACTTTATTGAATAGGTTAGACCAGCCATACTCAACCTGCAGCCTGCAAACCTTTTATATGCAGCCTGAGACGCATAATCATTAATCTATTTATAAAATTAGTTGATGTGAATAAAATGCATTTATGACCTTCACTGTTATTTTATATATTGTCAGGAGAAGATTAAATCTGCCCAGTTATAATGAATTTAAAATTGTTATAACATCTTAAAGGGCCATAAGTCCAAAATTCTTTTTACATTTACATGTAGTCCTATTTTGCTATAGTAACATATATATTTCTTAGTATTCAACATTAATCGAACATTATTCTGAATTAATTAAATTTGCATTTACACTATGTATTTTTATAATTAAAAAAAAAGTTTTTGCATTGAGATAAAGACTGATTTAATAGAGAAAATCTTTTTTTTTTTGCTTGGAAATCCTACATTGTTGAATTATTACATTTCATGCTTATTATGTAACATACTGCTTTTTAGTCGTGGAAAATATTGACACGAAAAAATGTTTAGACCACTATTTCCAAACAACAAATTTCGCGGCATATTTCTATAACATTTGCAGTAGACATTTACTACCAATTTTATTGTTTGAAAATGGTGGTGTTAAAAGTTTTTGCTAACATTTCTTTCGAGACAAACGATAAACTCTACTATTAGTATCAACATTGTTGTATTGCTTTGTTGTATACTACTATTGTACTACAGTGGAACCCCGTTTTAACGATGTTCATGGGGCTGCTCAAAAACGTCGTTAAAAGTGAGAAAACGTTAAATCGGGGGTCATAAGAAAAACACTATCTACATTATTTAAAATATTGCCGAAACGATAAAATTCAGTTTACATTAATTAAATGAAACATAAAATAGAAAATAAAGCATTTATATGAACTAACATATCTTGTTACTTTAACAAAAAATCAAAACTTACATTCTTTTGCTGTAACAAAATCGGAGATTTTGGTTAGAATGTTTGTTTTAGATTACAAAACGCAGAAGGAAGTCTCAAGCATTGAAACTGCATCCAATTCTTTTTCTTGAGTTTCATGTCCTTGGGAAAAAAAGTCACAGTTTTTGCAAACAAGCTTGAGCTTCATTGAAAATGGCATTGATTCAACAACTGCACAGTCTTTTTCATCAACGCTTTCATACGAAGACAGTTCCATCAATTCGGCAATCGACAATGCTTTTGTTTCGCAAGTCAGTATTTTGGTGTCACATTCTGCATATTCAATGAAATCGATATCAAATCCCGCTGAATCAACCTCAGTGGAATTGTTATTCCGTGTATGATCAAAAGCAGACGGTTCCAACCGAGGTCGGCAATCCACATGACTTGAAGCTGTAAGAGATGGAGTCTCTTGTAACTTTGTTTCATACCGACGATATCAAATGTAGGGCTTCCAACACATTTATCTTCTTCTTGGATTCGTGTGTGTAACTGAAGTTGACACAAGATTCCAACAGAAACAATTGCCTTTGTACAAGTTGTTGTCTGTAAGCCACTTCGAAGGAACGAATTATCCCTAAATCATGGTACTGTAACATACTGGTACAATTTGGTGGAAAAAATTCTAGGCGCACATTTTTCAATGTTACATTCACGTGAGCTGTGCATTGATCTACAAACAGGATTATTTTATGGTTCTCAGATAGCATTTTCTTATCCAGTTGCTGCAAATATTCTTGAAAAATAACTTCCGTCATCCAGGATTTTCTATTAGCTTTGTAACTTGTGGGAAAAGTTTTAATGTTTTTAAAACAAAGAGGTTTTTTAGCATGGCCAATAGCAAGAGGAGTTAGTTTTTCGCTACCATCAGTAATATAGTTAGACGTTCTTTTGACATCTTCCCTCCATTACATGATTCTCCTTTTACTGAGTACATCTTATCCAGAAGAAGATTGAAAAATTAGCCTGTCTCATCAACATTAAAAATATTTTGCAGAGTATAATTTTTTATCAGAGATGGTAGTGGATCGCTTTTCCGGTCATCAACCTTGGCTTGATCGATGGTTGCGGATTCACCACACACTGATCTTGTATGCAAGTTGTATCTGTTTGAATCTGTCGATCCACCCATTTGATGAGGAAAATCTTGTTATGCCTAATCTAAGAGAAATTTCCATAGCATTATCTCTTAATATTGTTCCATTAATGGGAATATTTGCAGAGCGTGCTTGGTGAAGCCATTCAATTAATTTTTTTCCAGTTCAGCATATGGAGAAGCTTTTAAGGTTTTAATCTTTTTTGCAGCTTTTCCTAGTGCATCTGATTTTGTTTCAACGGCATCTTGCTGGCTTAAAATTTTTTGAAGTGTGTTGCAAGTTCAAGGGATTTCGCTAATTCTGCTTTAGTCCCTGAGAAATGCTTTGATTTTTCGATAATGCTGGCTTTATCGACAATAGAGAATCGCTTCCGTTTTGCAGTCATTTCTCGCTGAATGAAAACGAATAGAGATTTTTAATGTAACCCTCAATTAAGTTTCTATCAAAAACCAAACACTCCTGCTCTCTCGCGGCTCCCACTTGTTTTGTCTATCAGGCGCCGGGGGGGAAAAAAAAAGCAATTTAACAAATTACAATGACCATTTGAAAAATGATTTTTCAAAGACTAAAATTTAAGACATAAAAAATCGCACAGAGTTGATCATACATTACGTACGCCATGAATTAAACATTAATAGTGTTATTACACATAAAAATTCCAAGCAACAAAAATCGCCTGTGACTCGTATGTATTATCCATAGATTAAGGACCAAGATGGGACATTTACGGCAAAATCTGTAGTGGCAACAGTACTAGCGTCATTACCGACAAGGGGGAAGAATTAACAAACCTCCGAAATTTACCTATGTTGAAGAAATATGTTTACCTTCTATACTTTGATTATCTGTTCTTTCCTAAAACAAAGCAGGTGTCAGACGATATTCTATTCATGTTTGCTTTATTTATTTAGCTGCTTTTTTTTTAACCGTACTTGTTGGGGTCATCTTTCTAAAAAAAATGATAATTAGAGTAATATAAAAGAAATCCCTAGAAAATTCTGTTAATAACGTAAATATATAAGTTCGAGATTAAATTGTAAAAAATCAAATTCGGGTATTGTGTTAATTTATTCATATCGAATAAAACTTTATTGAGTGTAATGTCAGTAGCTCTATTTTTAACTGTTAGATTTATATAATTCTAAATATTTGTCGAAATGAATTTTTCCCCATCTGTAATTTTATTATTATTTCTTATATGTTAATATTATAAATATTATTGAATTTATTACACGTTAAAAACAATTAAAACATTAAAAACAATATTTTTATTTTATCTGTAAGAAAGTGAAAATGTGTAAATTTTAAAAGATTATTGTAACGATTGTTTAATACGTTAAACTTCATAAATTAATAAAACATCGGCTATAAAAATTTTCCTACCGAATGGGAATATTTATAAAATTTTCTGGGATTTCTAGAGCGCAATATTTTGTATATTTTTATATTACACCGTTACTGTATATAGCTTTAAATCCAATTATTTCATATACAGACTTAGATAAAATGTAAAACTGTCTGCAAACTCAAATAATTTCTTAAAAAATTTCTGCAGAAAAACGCCACGCCCCTCCTAAGTCCTATATCGCCGCTAACAGGAAAAGTGAAAAAGTCCTCCTTCCAATCCCTCACATTACGTTACATGCTCTCAACCCCCCCCCCCCTCCCCCCCCTCCAGTTTTCTGAATTAGACTTTATTGAAAAGAGGATAATGTTTACTAAGATATTAAAACCGAATTCCCCTTTCGAACGTAAAAAAGTCACTGCAAATCGCAGAGAAATGACAGGCGCATAAACATTCGCTAAAATTTCCAACCAAATATACTTTTTTTAAAAGAGATCAACATTTAACATTTACTTTTCAACACAAAATTTATTTTTAATCTGTTAAATTAATCTGCAAAGCCTAAAATAATCTGCAGCACCTGCTTTGGTGCTGCACTGTTTCTGCTACCGGCCCTGGCAAAAAAAAAAGCATTGTACCAGCCGTTCCGGCATAAGCCCCGCACTTCCAATATTTTTAAGTTTTAAAAATATATATCCACGGCGCTTCTCTGAGAGATTTAAAATTTTGTCCTTTTCTTTTAAGATGGTAGCTAATGTAGAAGTAACTATATCATACATCTATCTGCCTTGTTCCAACTCTTAACAGCTTCTATAATTTTCTTTTCTTTTTTTCTGCCATTTTAATGACAGAAATCAAATTCCACATGCAAATTGACAAATGATCAGAGATAATTATCACTAAATGTTACAGCATTCCAAGGTGACTCATTTAATTTTTTTAACAAGTTTGTGACACAGACGAAAGAAAAAGCAAAAACTAACAAAGAAAGAAAAACAAAAAGGTGATTGTGTTTTGTGTATGAATTTAAAAGACATGTTTATTATTTTTGCAGAAGTAATTTCTCTCAAAAAACATTCAAAATATGCTGAAATTTCAGAAGATTGTGGGGTAAAAAGTTTTCTTCCGAATAATAGTTTTTCAATGGAGATTTTAACTTTTTACCAACACTTGTAAAACTGAAATGACACTTCTTTTTAAGCTGTTGATAAATATGTTAATTTAAAAAATCCATTAATATGAAATCCAAATGAATATTTTTATAATGGGAAAGCATACGACAATTTTTAACAGTCCAAAAAACATTTGTTAAACTAAAAGATTCATTAAAGTGACATTTGTTGTAACTGGATTCTACTGTAGTATATATACAAATCTATATTTCATATATAGGGCTGTGCGGAAGATTTGGGATATTCTTCTGACTATAGATAATAATTGCTGAAATTGCGTTTTCAAATGTGTTATGTGTTTTCCAAATTATTTATATAGGAATCATCTTTCACTTTATTAAATGATGAAATTTTGTTATAGAATTCTGAATCTTTTGGAAAGTGTTTCTTAATATATGCTTGATGCACATTTTTTTTTTTCTTGTAAATATTTTATTTTACTTATTTATTAACCATTTGGAAAAATGGTTATTGTCCTTGTAAGGGTAGGAAATCAAAAGCATATCTGAAGCTTTTTATTGATTTAATCCACATTTTATTCGTTTTCTGATTGGTCTGTACAGTAATCTGTATTTCCCTTTACTTTCAACAGAGATGTATACTTCTGTTGCCACTATGACAAAAAAGTAATAAAAACTACAAAAAAATTAATAACTCAGAAAGAAATTGAAATACAGCTTTCAAACAAATTGCTTTTAAAAGTACATTTTTTTCTCTATACGATGGTGTAAAAGTAATATTATGGGATGTTTAGAAGTTTAAGAATGAAATTTCATTTAAAATTGGTCGTCAGATTTCTTGGAAATCTGACGATGGAAAAGCCTTTTCCCGAACAGTCAATGAAATGCTTGGATAATACGGAAGTTTCAGGTGGATAATGCATAAGTTTTAAGAAATCTGACGGGTCACAGGCGATTTTTGTCGCTTGCAATTTTTACGTGTAATAACACTATTAATGTTTAATTCATGGCGTATGTAATGTATGATCAACTCCGTGCGATTTTTTATGTCTTAAATTTTAGTCTTCGAAAAAATCATTTTCCAAATGGTCGTTGTAATTTGTTAAATTGCTTTTTTTTTTTTTAATTTTTTGTTTACATATTGTTATTCTTTAATTTAAATTTCCAATTAAGATTCTTTTCTTTCCTTTCTTTAGGTGCGAAAACTTCGCCATCTTGTCCTCCATTATCATTACATGAAAAAGGTGCATGAACAGATTACTATGAGTCACTCTAGTATGATAAACGGTATGATTATATTAACAAGTTTTCTTTCTAAAATTATCAGTTAATTATAGTCAATTGTTTTTCTCTTAATTTTTTTTTCTGTACATTGATGATTGAATTTATTTTATTTAGGTTATAAAACGCCCACAAAGAAATTTCCAGTGAAATCCCCATATAAATCCCTAATGGTATTTTTTCTTTCTCTCTTCTTTATAATAATAAGTTAAATTTATAGCAGTCTTGCATTTAGAAAAAGTATATATGAGGGCCCCAGAAGCCAAGAGATACAAGTGACAAAATTTAGATTTGCAGTAAAGAGTAAACTGAATTCAAAGGTGAACATCAATAGTAATTGACAGAATTAAAATATGAAACTGTTGCTTATTTCATTGTGGTCTTTGAACGCGTATTCCAATAACTGAAAAAAAGGGGGAGTACATTTTTATATGTATAATTCATCAATATTGGTAATCATTCGGCACTTGTACACCCTGGCTTCTAAGGGGTACACAAAAAATGAAAATTTATGAAATAAAAAAATGAATTTATGAAAAGTGTAAGAACACAAATGACACAAAATAGTTTGAAAATATAGAACAATATTCTTCCAATGATAACATGGGAACAACACACCTACATTATCTCATCCTCATCCGTTTCATAAGCACGATTAGGCTCATCAGCCTGATCTTCAGAAGCATGCGGGAATTCAGTCTGTCCTATTGCCACTTGGTGAGGAAGATCTCGGTAGAAAAAGTGGTACACTTCAGGTACAAACTGCAATAGTTCAATGAGATTTTAAAACTTAGGTTACTTGAGGGTTTTTTTGTGCTATGGGGATGATCAGGCAGACGCAGAACTGTAAAGGCATCTTCTGGCATGGCTGGACTTCATCTTTAGCTCGTGAAAGGTTTTAATTCACCACCAGCAGCTCCTTTGTAGAATAATGTGAAGAGATTAATTTTTTTCAAAATGCAATTGCTGCATAGTTCGGATTAGAGGTCTGCACGGGCCGACATTTCCAGGCCCGTGCCCGGTCCGACTCATACAGAAAAAAAAACGGCCCGGCCCAATAAAAAAATTTAAAGTTCGGCCCGGCCCAGAAGAAAGTTAAAATCTCGGACCGGGCCCGGCCCGAGTGAACTTCTACAAAACATTGATTTTTATGTCGAATCGGTTAAAAATTTGTCTCGTGCGAGGAGTTCTGACCAAAAATATTTATCTTAACTTTTTTTTCATGTTTATAATCTTTATTTTTATAGAAGTGCAGCAGGCTGCGATATTTATTTTTTTAATGAATTTCTCTTTCTTGTATGTAAATGTTTCAGTTATCATTAATATTGTTAATCCATATTCCATGTATAGAAGTGTTAAAAATCGGAAAAATGCTATACAGTAAAATCTTCTAAGATGGAATTGCATAGAAAAGAAGAAAAAAAATGCGTTATAGACAAGTTCCCTTCTTAGCAAGTGTAAATGTATTATATATACTTTTCTTACTTATTAGTATATTAATTTTGCATGGATCAACACGTTTTTCAGTTTAAAACAGGGTTCCGTCATAGGCAGGTTCCTTTTCACACATTTTACTGTATTTTAATTTAGTTATATTTTAATATGTGTAGAAACCTACTATTCTTTAAAAATAATAAATTTTAATGTTTAAGTGTAGAATAATGGCGATTCAAAAATGTATGCGTTTTTTGCAAAAACTTTTGGGCCAGGCTTAATTTAACTGACCTTTAAATGAACCAGGCCATGCTGAGACAATGATTTTCATACGGGCTGGCTCAAAACTAGGACTGAAAATTTTGGGCCGTGAAAACTAGGAATGAAACCAGGCCCGGCTCTGTATAGAAAAGTTAAGCTAGGCCCGGCCCGAGCCTTCTGAAAAAAATATGGCCCGGGGCCGGCCCAAGTGCCGTGAATGAAAATCGGCCCGAGCCTGGGCCGGGCTCGGGCCACGGGCCGGCCCGTGCAGATCTCTAGTTCGGATACCTTTCACTGACTTTATAAAAACGAATTGGAACCCATCGAACTTCGACGAAGGAAAATGTTTAAGGAACTGTTTCATTGATTTATAATAAACCTACAAAATTAGTAACAATAGAAAATGCATCTTAAATTGGTTAGGATAACTGTCAAACAAATCCCAGTAGCAGAAAGTTGGAGACGGGAGACAGGTGTCGCAGATTTTCTTTTCTCTTTTGCAGATTCTTTTTCATCGAACCTTTATTTTGCTTCATATTATGTTTAGCTCTTTATAACGTAATACAAAAAGTTAAGATTATTATTAATAAAAATTTATAAAATGCCAAAAAACACTACAGGTAAGTGATTGTTTGATTAATTAATGCTTCAGTTGTAAAAATATCTTTACCTGCAGATTATTTTTTGCCCCTGAAGTATTTGTCATAGACACTTTGAGAAATTTCTGCTACTGGGAAACAAATATTATTTTAACCTAAAATTAACAAAATACTATTTCTATAAAATTTAGTTGTCCAGGAGTCGCATTCTACAGGAAAAATGTTATTGTTCCTACCACTATTTTGAAAATAATATCTTCACAGTACCCTTCTATAGCATATTTTAAATTTTAAAAAATTATGAAGATTATTGATTAATAGTTCTGGTAGGATCAATAAAAACTTTTTTCCAATGGAATGCGACCCCTTGTTGTCTGAATTATTAAAATAAAACTTTAGTCGCATATGTAATCAGTAAAATATAATAAAAAATAGTTATCATGATGAAGTTGTCAATTAAGTCTCTTATGCTTCGTTTTCCCGAATCAAAACGATAAAATTTATTCTAGTTTGATACAATCAGATTTTTTTTCCCTGTAAAATCTAAACCTGACATCATTTTAAATTCATTTTAACTCAAATTTGGAAGTCACGATTGTCAACAACATATTTGCATGTGAACAGTCACACTCATAACTTCAGATACTAATCTCAATACCAAAGAGTAAAAATTGCCATAATTTATGTTTTTTAGACGCATTTGTGTTAAAATGTTTAGTATTATCTAAAAGATTGATCGTTTTCTTTTAAATATGACGTCATTTTCACTTACTTAAGCCTTTTGCCTAGTGTTTCAAAATTAGTACCAGCACTCATGCAGAAGAAAAAAGTATGGAAACTTATGCGTTTTTTCAAAAACAGTATGTCATTTTCCATTCAAAATATTTTGGTGTAATATGTCCCTAATGGGATTTTGCACCACTTAACCACTTCACCGGCTGCCCCGAGATAAGTCGGGGGTAAAAGCACTGTTTCCCTATAACTGTCGCCGGTGAAGTGGTTAACCCTATACAACAAAATTTAAATCATAGAAAAAAAAAAAGAAACAATTTTTTTTTTTTTTTTAATTTTTATCAGAAAATGGCAGGGGTAAAAATAAATAAACCCCATTATTATCTCAATTCTGCAATAATGAGAGCTATCTAATTATGATCATTTTCAAGAAATTTCATAAAACATTTTTAAATTAAAATATTAAAGTTGGGATATTAAAAAAATGGCTAGATGCAGGTGCATATACAAATGAACAGCTTCTAATTAAAAATATATATATATTAGTAAAATTGGTTCAGTAGAAAGCTCAGGGCAGATGATTAAAAAACAGCGAGTTTCAAATATATAGATTATATAACATTATAAAAAAATAAATTAAGCAAATTTTATTATTTTAATAAAATTATAGTAGAATTTCTTAAAGAATGGCAGTAAAATTTTATTAGTCAAGAGAATTTTGGATAAAAACATGGGGAACCTGATATTATTTTAAACCTCAAATTATTGCCAATATTCTCATTGTTTGCTTGTATAACTCGACGAATCGAATTCATCCAGGCAATAATCATAAAGTTCTTTAATATATGTCACTATTTTTTTAACAAAGGCTTCCATTTGCATGTCACTGCTCTTGTACAAAGACACTGTAAATTTTTGTAAAACATTGCGCTTTATCAGCCTGTGATTTCGATTCATTATTTTTAAAACAAATTTTTTTACTTGTGAAGAATTTGAAAGCAGATGAGATGAAATGGCATACTTCTACAAAACATATTTCAGTTTTAAGAATTAAAAAACATGCTTTTTTATAAAATGACGTCATTTGCACCCCCTAAAGCATTCCACTTTTATGATCAGTCTTAAACAACATCTAAACTGAACTTCTAGAACTCTTAAATTTTGTAGTCAGTCCTACATCTATAGAAAAGTATTCAAATGACGTCATTATCGCTGAATAATACATAGATGCAACAAAAAAGCAATGTCGTCATCCAAGAAGCTCGGGGAAAAAAAAATCGTGTATTTAATGTTACATATGCCTTCACTTGTTTTTGTTTATGCTCCATGTTATATTAGAAATCATTTTTTAGAAATTCGTAAAATATTATTACACACGGATAAATAAAATTGTATTATTTCAGCTTTCTGATACGGAATAAGTAATTGTGAAAGAAAGTCACACAATTACTTAAAATACGTTTTTGCAAAAAAAAAGTTATATCGTTTGTAAAATATTTTAGCTATAAACTAAGAAACATTTAATTGGCGAATAGAAACGTAATAAAACCAAAATTCACCCGATTTTATAGCAGACGATATTTTTGACAGAGCATGTATTTTAATTTCAATTTTTATGAGGAAATGGCAAGAAAAAAATACAGCAATACTATTTTCCCTTTACTTTTAATAGAAAAATGGAGTACTTCCGTTGCTACAATTACAAAATTTGTTCTAAAAACTATAAAAAAAATTAATATCTTAAAAATAAATTGAGATGCAACTTTCAAACAAATTGCATGTAAAAGTACATTTTTTTCCTTATACGACGGTATAAAAATTGAAAATGTGCAATGTGTAAAGTTTAAAAATTTTCAGTAGTGAAAATTGCAAAACAAAAATTCATTTCAAGTTTGAGATTGTTGCCATTCGTAGAATGACGTATGCGTTAAGCACAGATATGTTTGTCCTTTATAATATAGATGGTACAAATGACTGAAGATTCATAAAATCTTCATCTTTCATCACTTCTACAGTGAAGTTTTTACTGGAATCATTTACAAGTTGAGCCCAGTGCTCTGGAACCTACAGATCCGTTTTATTCCTCCTCTTTCTGATTTCTATGAGCCCAAAGTCTTGGTCACATTCATTATAGGAGTGGCCTGAAATCAATAAGCGGTGGCTGACTGTTTCTATGTATGTATTTTTACTTTCTTCTATCTTCAATGGAAGAAAGAATTGTAATCAAAATTTTTTTTTTGCTTCCGGTTTTCGACGGATTTACATGATTTAGGGGTCAGAAATCCCCAAAAACATGTTTATAGAAAATATCTGTCTGTCCATCTGTCTGCCGCCATTGTACCATCAAAAATTGTATGAAGTTATGCATAGAATTAAACCAAATTTTTTTTTAAGATTTTGGCTATGGCAAGCAGGTCCTTCCTTAATTTTAAAAAAATCTGCCGGAAGGGGGCACTGTAATAATGATTTTTGTGAGATTTTGAATATTGTACCATCAAAAAGTGTATGAAATTATGCATAGAATTGAACCAAATTTTTTGTGTATGCTTTTGGTTAAGGCAAGAAGTTCCTCTCTGCATTTGGTAAAATTCCGCCGAAAGGGGGTGCTGTAATGGCGATTTTTGTGCCATTTTCAATATTGTACCATCGAAAAATGTATGAAGTTATGCATAGAATTGAACCAAATTTTTTGTGTGTCTTTGGCCATGGCAAGAAGGTCCTCCCTGAATTTGGAAAAATTCTGCCGGAAGGGGCTGCTGTAATAGCAATTTTTGTGTGATTTTGAATATTGTACCATCGAAAAATGTATGAAGTTATGCATAGAATTGAACCAAATTTTTTGTGTATGTTTTTGGACAAGGCAAGAATGTCCTCCCTGCATTTGGAAAAATTCTGCCGACAGGGGGTGCTGTAATAGCAATTTTGAATATTGTACCATCAAAAAGTGTATGAAGTAATGCATAGAATTGAACCAAATTTTTTTGTATGTTTTGGGCCAAGGCAAGAAGGTCCTCCCTGCATTTGGAAAATTTCTGCCGAAAATGGGCGCTGTAATAGGTATTTTGGTGCCATTTTCAATATTGTACCATCGAAAAGTGTATCAAGTTATGCATAGAATTTAACCAAATTTTTAGGTCCTTCCTGAATTAGGAAATATTCTGCCGAAAAGGGGCTCTATAATAGTGATTTTTGTGTAATTTTCTTGATTTTTCGTAGTTCTATTATACACCGGTGGCTTGAGAAGTGACTGCAACTTCCCATCCTGATAAGCCGGCTATTCGCAAACAGCTGATATACAACAGAATAATGGAAAACTATTGATTTTAATAAATATCATGATGGAGATTAACTCGCTTTTACTCTAATTAATTGACTTACGCAGAAATTTAAGATGAAAGTCAAATTTTATATAGCATTGAACTAATAAATGAAATACTGACATTTGTAACAACCTTTTGAAATATTAAAATATATGAGATAGAAGAAAGTTTTGGGATTGGTACATCCAGCTAGTTATGATGCACAGCCAGAACTTCACAATCAACTGGCTTTTAGTCTGCCCTCCACAATTGTCACTAAAAGCTGTAATATGCTTGACTTGAGAGGGAAGAGTCTTGATAAACTTCAAGAGACAGGATATGATCTCTTGGTAACCACGAAAAATCTGACCTTCTTGCCACATGTACATGTGGGCAGTTCATCTTCTAAGGTTATGAGTGTTCAAGTTGTAAGTCTAAGGTTGACCTAGGTAATAAGCCTTAGGATTGGTTACATGTGGAGTTGGCACCATTTTTTGCAAGTCCATATCGCAATCTTTGATTCATCATTAAAATTGTGGAATGCGTCTTTGGCTAATCTGGCAACTTCTGCTTTGAAGAGATGTAGTACCTTTTGAGTTTCTACTTGTTGTTTCTCTTCTGCATTTCCATGGTCTTTTTTCAATTGTAGCTTGTCACTTTGCTAGGACTGACACATAACACATGTATCAGTCCAGTCCCTGGTCGGTGAAAACTGGGATTAAAATGGGCGATAAAAACATATTTATAGAAACTTTCCTTGACTGGCTCTATTTGCTTTTCTTCAAGGCAAAAGTGAACATTGAGTTTGTACATCTCCTTTAAATTGAGTTCAGTATTTATGGTTGGGGGTCTTTTCTCTAGAATAATGGCTTGTGTATCATAAAAGCTTGTTTTGTGTTCTTCAACATAAATACAATTTTGTGGAATTTTATTAGCCCCCAGGACGGTATACTATTTCTTTCTCCCAGCTTATTTTGTCTACAAAAAATAACGTTACCTTACGGAAGCTAGCAATAAACAAAGCAGATGTATCATTGTGCGATTAAATGCTGTATAGCAATTTTTTTAATTTCTAAGCATCGCACATTTTCTATTTTTATACCATCGTATTGGGGGGGGGGGGGGGGAAGTACTTTTAAATGCAATTTGTTTGAAAACTGTATCTCCATTTATTTTTGAAATATTAATTTTTTTGTAGTTTTTAGCACAATTTGTTTATTTTTGGCAACTCAAGTGTTTATTTTTGGCAATTATATCTTTTTGTTGTCATTTTCTCATAACAACCAAAAGAAAATGTAATTAAAATATGTGCTATTTTGAAAAAAATATAAACGAATAATTTCTGTTAGAACATGGAGCTATTATAAGCTATATTTAATTTTAAGTATCTGCAGACGCTTTCAGTGTGACGTCAGTCATGATGTTTTGGTTGGAAACTGAACCAAACAAACGGTTGCTATGTGTCATTTCCTTTTAAATATAACTTGTGGAAAATATTACCAGTACGTATCAAGTATTAAAACACTTAGATATGTGATATAGATATTAAGATATAGCTGCAACACACAAACAAAATAGAAAATACAACATAGCAACCGTTTGTTTGGGGTCAGTTTCCAACCAAATCGTCATGACTGAAATTGTCTATATTAATGTTACAAACAAATGAATGTTATGAATCATTAGATAGCCCTTTTTTTTTTTGTCAAGTTTCTTTAATGACGGCATCTTTTTGCTGCATTTGTGTATTATTTTGCGATAGTGATATCCTTATGCATGCTTTACTGTAGATGTTTAAGAGTGGAATTCTTAAGCAGATGCGAATGATGTCATTTTACATAAAATAAAAATGTGTGCTTTAAGCCTTAAAATTGAAATAGGTTTTGTACTATTTAAATATATATGTTTTTTTTTTTTTCATCGGGGGTGACACTAAATTCTGAAAAAGCAGAATACCTGTTTTCTAGTTTGATGGTTCTTTTTTCCTCTTTCATCATGAAAAGTTGCACCAGAAACTGTTTCTTCCTTTTTGTTTACTATGTTTTGCAGCTGCTTATTAGAAACATCTAAAGTTTTCATAAAAAACCCTTTACACACTCTAGAACCCACTAACTTATAAACACAGGATACATAGTTGCTCGCAAATGCTGTCTTTTTAGGGTTTTGTTCATCTGACGAAACCCTATTCGTCTCACTCCTTTGTCTGTCTGTCTGTCTGTCACAGAGCCCGTTCTCAGAAACTATACATGTTGGAGACTTGAAATTTTGGGTACTTATAGCTGAACACCTCACATCAAACGACAAATCATAAAATTTTGAAAAAGTCGGTAATTAACCGAATTACAGGCTAATTAACTTCTAAAATTAACCAATCAACCTTTTTAACGCAGGTACAAACGGAACTTCTCCAAATCATCAGAGTTTCTTCTAAGGGCTGCCAGTAAAATCAGTCAATGCACGGTTACCACGGACAAAATTAAGCTGAAAAATGAAGTGGAATAAAACGAAATCGCATGTCAGAAAGGAGGGGCACTAGATTTCTTTTTAAAAAATTTGCGTTTCTGACCGCTTTAGGTGCCTTTTTTGATGGAGTCCTGAGATATATGCTACTTATTTAATATAAAATTGCCTAAAGTTTAGTTACCACTATTTCCGAATAGTAATTTCAGCAAATATCTTAATTTCTTATTTAAGACTACCACCACCTCGAGTAACATATCTACTGATAGGTTGTTTAACGGAGTTTCCTTCCGATACACTTTTGTTAAGGGTGTTCTTAACTGCTCTGCTCAACAGGGTTGGAAAAAAACCGGGTTTTTTTGTAAAAAACCAAAAAAAACGGTTTATTTGGTTTAAACCAGGTTTTTTTGGTTTAAACCGGGTTTTTTTTAAATATAATTTCCTATTGTATACAGATGCATATCTGTTGATAAAATAAACAGTTTTGGATATTATGTAAGTAATATAACTTCAGAAAATATTTAAATTAAATAATTACAGTCAATTATATAGAAAATTGAAATCATTTCTAATTTAAACATTATTAGTAACACCTATGTCTTATGTTCAAAGTAAACTGCTCTACACAGTGAAACATTGATACCTTGAAAATCGTATGAAGAATCCTTTGATTAATAATATAATAATCAATCAATAAACATTTGATGCAGTTTCATGAATATAATATATTATTCTGTGGTTGTTATTACAGTAGAAGATCTTTATAACGCAAACCTAAAAACGCAAGGTTGTGCATTATATAGAATTTTGCGTTAAATGGATCACATTTCACACATCATTAAATTTACCTTATAAACATGACCAAATATATCTGAAACATATCAAAATACATTAGAGTATCTTTATACTGCATTCCTTGTTACCAGGATTTAATAAATTTTTGCATAATATAGATTATTAAATTTGCTTTAGAAACATGGTTCAATACAAATATACTTGTATCAAATCATTCATTATATTACTCATTTTCAGAAATGTTTATTGTAGTAATTAATAGCAACTTTTTCACTAAAAAGTTCTGAATTAAGGATAGAAAGTTGAACCAATGCATCAAATTTAGTTTTCTAAAAAGTAGCAATTTTTTTATAAGGGAAATGCAGGTGTGCTTCTTAACTGCAAAATTCATTGTTTACATCTGAGAAGTTGTGCGTTATATGGAGAATTGCGTTATATAGAATTGCATTATAAAGATCTTCTACTGTATTATTATTATTATTATTTTAATATCCAAATACTTCTGGTTATTTTGTTTTCTGAGTGATAACTCCAAGTGTACATTTTTGGCCATTAGATTCAGCAACTAACAGAAAAGATTGATTGGTATTACTGAAATGCTATAAATAGCATTCAATTTTGGCAAGCTGTGTTATTCAATTTGATATCTTAAGTTACTCTTTTAAATTCCTTAAGGATAATCTTCCCCAATCCCAATCCAGAAAATTTTCTTTTACAACTTAACCAAAATCTTAAAGATCATTGTATTTTGTTATTAACTGCTGTAAATAATCTGCATTTTTTAAATGAAAATATTTTATGCTAAATATTGAATAATATTTATCTATTTTATCTTTTCTAATTTCACATGTTTTAAGGAAAATCTTTAGAGTACCAGATATGTTCATCAGCACATGCTAATTTTCATTCTACATAGAAACATGACCTAGGCTCATTATGTCTCAATGTCTCATGTTGACTGCTGAGATGAAGTGTTAAAAGTAGAAATTACTTCTATCTATAATTTAAAACAATTAAATTACAAAAAAGAGAAAATATTATATTAGACTTTTTCTAAAAAAACCAAATGGTTTTTTTGACAAAAAAACCAATTGGTTTAAACCGTGGTTTAAACCATGGTTAAAACCACTTGGTTTAAACCGTGCCAACCCTGCTGCTCAACAAGCACAAAACGTTCTGACATATTTACAAATTAATTTTTTAACGGAAAGATATAAAATTGGAAAGCCTGGACATGGAAGCGATTTGGAATTGAACTATTTTTTCCATTTTTTGATCAATCAATTACCCATTAAGTTATAAGCGATATCGATCACGCAACAACCCCGTTTTTCGCCCGCTCTTGAGTGATTTTTCTACTTTCGTGCGGAAATTCAGTTCAAAAGGTCCACTTTGACATTATTTTCTGAAAGATCTATTGCGTTCACAAAAAAATGGAAAAAATAGCTTGATGACATAGTTTCTGAACAACACCACCAGCTAGTTTCATGCATTTTCGAACAAAAGTAAATTAAAACTTATGTCAGGAAGTTGCCCTTTTGGATTTGAGAACAGCCTTAAGAATAGAGTGTGCTCCCTGGTGGTGGAATGTGGAACTAACAGACCGCGATTTCATTTTATGTAGGAATTCCAACAAAGCGATCTGTTTGAAACTTTAAGAACGTTTATAACACAAAAGATAAAGTATGAAAAAGAATTGTGCGTGAAATTCCGGGGAGGGGCTCGAGACTTCTTTTTAAAAAATTAGCATTCTGACTTTTTATGTGCGTTTTTTGATGGAGTCATGTGATGTATGCTACTTATTAAAAGTTAAAATTATACACTTTAAAATTAAAAAGATAATTTATAAGAAGTACTAAAAGATTATAAAAAAGAATGGCGCGTCGCATTCCGGTTGGGGGGGGGGGGGGAGGAGGAAAGGATAAGGGGCACAAATAAAATTAGGCAGTATAACAGGGCTTTTTGTACTGTTTTGCGTGCAGTTTTTTGATGGCGTGATGAGATAAGTATTACTAATTAAATATCAAAAATTTTATAAGTGTTCATACTACTATTTTCGAATAGTAATTTAAGCAAATATCTTAAATTCTTGGTTAAGACCGCCACCCCCTTGACTAGCATATCTCTGATAGGTTGTTTAACGGAGTTACGTTCAGATACAGTTTTGTTAAGAATAGAGTGAGCTCCCTCGTGGTGGAATGTGCAACTAACAGACCGCGATTTCATTTAAAGTAGGAAATCTAACAATAACTTTAAGATACTTTATAACACATGATAATAAAAGTATAAAGAAGAATGGCTCGTCGCATTTCGAGGGGGGCGGGTTGAGGGAGGAACGTGAAAAAAATGAGGAAATATAGCTGGATGATCTGTTTGAAACTTTAATATAGCTTATAAAACATAACAAAAATTTTAAACATCTGACCGCGTCAAAAATCATGGTGACCATCCCCCACTTTGCCCCCCTCAAGGAGGGCACTTTTCTAAATTTGGCAGATACCCGTCATGTGATATATCGTAGCATTTCGGGGGGGGGGGGGGGGGGCACGAACAAAATTAGGAAATATAACAAGGCGAATCTGTTTGAAGCTTTACGATAATTTAGGAAGGGTTTGCCAAAATTTAGAATGTGTTCCATGGCGATAAATGTACTGGACATTTTGAAAGGAATATTAAACGAAACCCTCTGTGCGATCTATGATCACACTTACCCACTTGTTTTTTTCTTTTCACTGGTTCTGTTTCAATACCATTATTAAAAAAGGCAGTTTGTAATTCCCAATCTGAAAGTTTCCAGTAGTCACGAAAAATCACCTGTCGATGGTCTTCAGGAATATTAACATTTAACTTATACATGCAGTGATGATTGTGTTATCATGATTTCCTAGCATCATGAGTTTTCAAGTTCCGGCCTACATACTTTTGTCCCATGTTTTGTAATTTTAATGCTCACTGTTTCCAAGTATGTGGTCTCCTAACTCTCTTACCAAGCTGAGGATCAATTGGAATGGCATTGGTAGGTAAGCTATCAATTAGTCTTTCATCATTGCCTACCAGCAATTCTTCTGAAGAGTCTGCAAAAAATCAACAATATTTTTTTATAATATAAATTACAGGGTTCGTATGGTCCTTGAAAGTCCTTGAAGGGTGATTCTCCAATAAGTGGGTAATTTCACTCATTGATTTAGTGAAAAATAAAAATAAAATTTTAACCAATATTTTTTAATAACTAGATAAAGCATAGGTTACTGAGCAATATGCAACATTCCGGCGCAAACTTTAAGCACTATATGTTTAAAAAAAAATTATTTTATAAATTAATTTGGTAATCAATGTCACTACTGTCCCCAAGATAATTGTTTACTTTATAAAACAGGATTTTAATAAAATTTATTAAAAAAAATATGTTTATTTTATTCAATTATATCTTTTTATAATAAAAAATGTTATGTTTATTATATCATCTGTGATAAATTGGAATATGTTTTAAGTTTAAAGAATAAGGAGACAGGAGTGACATTTACAGGGACAGAAGTGACATATTTTCAAAAATTTTCTGTTTTGAACATTTTAACAATTATATATTATTTAACTTTTTTTTTTTTCAAACTATTTCAACAGAAAGATGTAATTTCATCTTGTAAAGACATATTTTGTGTATAGATAACACCTGTGTGTAGACTGGCTTGTTTTGGGGCATCAAAATGAGCACTCTGTACTTTTGATGCATACTTGCAAAGATAGTTTTCTGAAAAGTCTATTATAACTATAACTTCATTTGGATTAAATAATGTTCTTAATGGCTTAATGGATGATAATTTTAAGAGTGTTTTAGAAAAGCATTGTCCAGTTTGGGCTACATTGATCAATTCTTCTACAGTTGAAACTATTTTATTCTTAACAATAAATTTTACTCTTATTATTTTTCCTTTCTTCTGTTTTGAGTAACAATTGGTAAAAAAAGTCTCTTCTTTCTTTTCATCTTGACTAACTGTAATGGCTAAAGTTTTATGTTTGCAACAATTGCATTGATGATACATGCAGGCTTTTGATAAAGTATCACAACAGACTCGCACTCGCATCATGTGAACAATTTTGAAGTAATAACTTCAGAAAGTGAAGCTTATCAATCAAATATGGAAAATTGGCATGTTTTATACATAAACAAGTCATCTCGTTGGTTTACTTTAGGATTTACACCCAGAAAAGCTTTAACTTTCAGAATGTTGGATATATAATATACTAATAAAAGAACAAATCGCTCTGTGTGTGTGTGTGTCTGCGATGGCTAACAAAATCTACGGCACATACGAGGCTAAAATTTTTTGTGAATATAGTCCAAGCCCTCTCCTAATGTACCTGAGCCTCAGGATTTAAAAATTCGTATAAATATTTGAGTTATTAATTAACAACCATAACTCACTCTCATTAAAAAGCCATTGAACGGCCCAATTAAAAAAAGCATTTATTTCTTCAAAACCACAAGCTAACTAGATTTGGACCTCGATTTGAGGCAGCATAAGGTTCTCCAATCAGGGTAGTTAAGAAGAGTTAGCATTTGATACGATATCTTCATTTAATTGCTTCTTTTTAACTCTACACTTATTTTGTTTGGTTCTCCACTCTTTTCTCCTTTGTCTTTGTTCCTAAGTGTTAGATTAGCAATTAGCTTTATCCTGCTACATTCTTTCTTTTTTATATACATTTCTTTTTTTTACCTTATAGCTTCAGGGTTTTGTTTTATTTTTTCATGCTGTCTTCTTTTACTCTCTCTCTTTGTCTCTTACGTTTTTCCTCTAAGGATTTTAAAGATGGCTTTTTAACTTTTGTTGTGCTGATATGTTCCAAACATCCCTTAGGGGTCATCCAGATATGATGTCACACCTTTTTTCAATATTTTTGACCCCCCTCCTCCCCTTTGTCACAAAGTTTCACACTTCACCATACCCCCTCCCCCCCCTCCCGCTTGTCGCATGTCACGCTATATTACATAAACATATATTTGCAGTTCATAATCAAAGTACTATGTTATAGATTATCATAATCAAAGTACTATGTTATAGATCATATTTCAAATTTTATTTTGAAACTTTTAACTATGTGTTTTAACGACATTTGTGAGCATAATAATAAAAATGATTCATGTACTTATTTTGTATGAAATAAGATTAAGATTTACAACAAAAACATAATTAATATACAAAGCAATAAAATATTAATATGAAAGAACAATTAAAAACAGTAGTATTTTTTAATTTGAAATGGAATTTAATACATTTGGCTTTAAATGTTATCTTTACTGTACGAACACAAAATACTTTAATTTCAAAATAACATTAAAATTTAATTTGCTGATTTTTAATGCTTTTATTTTAACCAAAATGTGTGATGTCACACTTCTTCTTACCCCCTCCCACCCCCTTGTCACAAATTCATGAACGCCCCTCCCCCCTCCAAGCGTGACATCATTTGTGGATGGCCGCTTAGGAAAAAATATTAAATCATTTATTTATACTACACTTGAAAATGAAATATCAAAAACAAAATAAATATAAATTTTAAAAAGCAGGCTTCAAATAATTTTAAAATCTTGAAAAATGTAAACTATTTATTAATAAAAATGTAGTACAAGACATTTAAAAATCAAGATCTTTAAGTTTAGTCAAAAATTGTTAAAGAAATTTAAAAAAGGATTTCAAAGATGTCTTTTAACTTTTGTTTTGCTGATGTATGCTCCAAATATCCCTTAGGATAAAAGATTAAATCATTTATTTACACTTGATAATAAAATATCAAAAACAAAATCAAGATAAAAATATAAATTTAAAAAGCAGGCTGCAAATAACTTAAAATGTTCTAAAAAAGTGTAATCTGTCTGTTAAACTGGAGCACAAGACATTTAAAAATTAAGATCTTTTAAGGTTTATACTCAAAAATTGTTAAAGAAATGTAAAACTTAGAACAGTTAAAATGAACAAATTGTCGTTCTTAGAAACAGAGTACAAATATATAATACTAAAATTATTAAAACTATTTAATAAAGTAAAAACTAACTGAGTCGGACATCACTACTGTCCTTATAGTGTCACTTCTGTCCTTCAAATAAATAATCTGAAAGGGGACAGAAGTGACAGAGACAGTAGTGACAAAATTAAGAAATTTGCTTCTTTGTAGATAATAAGTTAGGTTTAGTAAGACTGCAATATGATATTTTGTACTAAGCAAAAGTATGTTATATCATGACAAAATAATAAATAAATAAAAACAATAACAAGGACAGTTTAAGTAGGGGACAGTAGTGACAAGTAATAAACATATTCTTACCTTTCTACATATTTTGTACCTTGTAACTGCTTTTGAAGTTCAGAGAATTACACCATGTGATTTTCTTGGTAATCTATATGGTTGCTTCTACTAAATGAACCTGTTCACCAAATTTTATCTGACCACTTTGGTGGTCACATGAGCAGTTTTTACAAGAAGACAGTAGTGACATAAAAACTAGGGGACAACATTTCTCTGACTCAGAATAAATAAAACTATTTTTAATTTACAATAAAAATCATTCATTATGTACTTTAGAGTATAAATTTTTACTTTGAGTGGTAAAATTGTTAAAAATAGTTTGTCATTACACTTAAAACTGTTTCAGAAGATCAGTATATGGAGTGGGGGACAAGGGACAGAAGTGACAAATTGAATATTTAAAATAATATTAAAGTAAAATTTATAGTTATTTTCTTGAAAATACTTTTTGAAATTGTAGAAATACATTACAAAATACATTTTATGCTAAAAAAAACCTATATGAATGACAAAAAATCACATATAACTCAAAGGGACGGAAATTACCCACTTATTGGAGAATCACCCTTACATTTTTCAAAAGGAATTTTTGGTGCTTAAAAGTACTTATTTTCATGCAAAATCTGCAAAAAATCCTTAATTTTACTCTCGTATTATTTTTTAATCAGAGGTGAAACTCTTCTGCATTTCTTTGAATTTCTGATTTAAAAAAAAAAAAAAAAAACTTAATCCCCTTTCTCTTCCCTTCTTCCGAAATTTCGCTTTCCCCTTTTGCTTCCTCCTCCATAATATCAAAGGACTTTAAAACTTAATTTTTTTCTACTCTATTTGTTATTTTATAGTGTATAAATAATCAGTCCTAAATTTCGTTAACAATTCATTCCATCACATTCATTTCATCTGAATTTCACCCTCTCAAAATTTTGCTTCCCTATTCCCCCCACCCCCAACCCTTTCCCACAGTACTCAGTTTATAAAACTCTTTAAAACTATTTTATTAAAGAAAAAAAAATTCTGCTCTATTTGCTCTATTTTTATTGTCACAATAAAGAATAGATCATGAAGATTTCTCTTCCCACCCTAAATTGGCATTTTCCCTTTGCTTCCCTATTCCCCCCACCCCCAACCCTTTCCCACAGTACTCAGTTTATAAAACTCTTTAAAACTATTTTATTAAAGAAAAAAAAATTCTGCTCTATTTGCTCTATTTTTATTGTCACAATAAAGAATAGATCATGAAGATTTCTCTTCCCACCCTAAATTGGCATTTTCCCTTTGCTCCCCCTTCCCTATTTAAAGAGCTCATAGAATTTAAAACTTCCACTTCATTGGCAGCAGGTAAAGGAAACAATGCTTATACTATGTGACTTATCTCGGGGCAAACATTGAAGTCATTAAAATTGGTCAATTTCCGATTTCTTTGAGCATTGAAAGATCAATTGATTTTTACGTTTTTTCACTGTTTTAGATATCTAACTACAACAAACTACAAATTGTCGCCAGAAACATTCTATATCTGCCCGTAATAATTTAGTGTTTCTTATTATTTCTTAGCCTATTAGGAACATACAGACAAAAACAAATTGTTATTTTTGACTTATATGTTGTTTAAATAACCTTTAGAATGCCATAATTCTGAAGTTATTCTTTAGTTTTTCTAAAAATCACAGACACACTCCAATTTTACATAGTTGGTATAAACTGATATAGATATAGATGTTGCTTACAAATTGTGAAGCAAAACAGTCATTTTTAAAACTTAATGAAAAAACAGACTATGTTCATCTATGTTGAAGCCTATTCTAATAATAAATATTAATGCCGCTACAACATAACATCACAAAACGCCTTGCGTTTGTTGATATTTTGCAATCATTTGCTAATTCAAAGGCTAGTAAAAGATATTTTAATCCTGTGGAAGAAATTTTTAAAGATATCTCAGTTGCATTTCAATATTTTTAAATGATTTTTTTGCATTGGATAGCTGAGATCGATCTGTACAAACACTGTTTTTTACTTTTTCGGTTTTGTTTACAGATATTTTTAATGAGGACATTTTCATTTTCGGAACCGGTTTTGAAAGTGAATGCATCCTCATAAAAAAATCAGCAATCAAAATCAAAAAAGTAAAAAACGACCTTTGTATAGATCGATCTCGGTTATCCAATGCAAAAAAAATCATTTAAAACTATTAAAATGGAACCGAGATGTCTTTATAAATTTCTTCCCTAGGATTAGCAGTAGCAAACGCATCTTTTCACTTGGCTGAAGTAGCCTCTCATAGAGATGCAACGAATATTCGGCCCATTCGGCCTGTCTGCCGATTATTCGGCTTCGGCCGAATATCAAGTCCATTATTCGGCCTTGGCCGAATAATACTGTAATAAATGTTTTTATATTTACACAGTATAACTTTTTAATTTGACAATTTATATTCATCATGTATAATGAAAATTTTATTTGAAATTAACTAACACTTTTTTTCCCATTATCTTTCATACCCCGAATGGGTTTTATCTACCCATTTTTATATAAGAGGCTAATTTAGGAATCATGTTAAAAAATTTTTATGCTGTATCAGTAAGTACAAAAAGCATCTGCTTGTAATAAGCTAACATAATCTGTTAAATTAAAAATTAATCTATTCAAAATTGTTTTAATACAGCTGTAGAAGCAAATTCAAAAATTTTTTTTATCATAATGGGAAGTAACATTTATCTCTCGTTACATAAAAAAATATTTCTTTCAATAATAATTTGAATTATACCTATAAAGAACTCTAGTGCTATCTGGTGACAGCAAAGAAAAAAAAAATAATGATAATAATAAATGATAAAAAATTTTTGTTAATTGTGAGCTTAATGATTTCTTTCCACCATTTTAGAGGATATTCCTTTCATCCTTTCTATCAGTGGTTTTTCTTAAGATATTAAGATTTCTTATTTTTTATTTTATTTCATCTGAAAGTTGAAACTTATGTTTCCTAGTACTTTTCAAAATTTGTCATTATTTTAAAATGTAACAACACACATAACATCTATTAAAATGTAACTAGACGGTACCTGATGAGGTACTTTTGCTAAGAATTTTTTTTTTTTTTTGGGGGGGGGGGCTGAATTATATTATTGAGGCAATTTTTAGGCCGAACATAGCCGAATATTTTTTCAGAGTAAAATAATGCTTTAAAAAAAAAAAAATTGTATATAAATAATTTTTTTAAAAGAAAACAATACATTTTAATTGTGAAAGATACAAGAATTGTGCATATAGTGCATACTATATTTTGTTTTTAGGCAAAAATAAGTTCATTATTCGGCGGCCGAATAGGCCGAATATTCGGCTGTAGTTTGGCCGAATATTCGGTATTCGGTTATTCGGCCAAACCACTATTCGTTGCATCACTAGCCTCTCAAATAGGTTTAATTGTTAAAATTTTAAGATCAGAGCTACAAATAAATCCATAAATAATTCTATTTTGAAAATTAAACATATGTGTCAAGATATCTCAGTTGCATTTCAATATTTTTAAATGATTTTTTTGCATTGGATAGCTGAAATCGATCTGTACAAAGGCTGTTTTTTACTTTTTCGGATTTGTTTACAGATATTTTTAATGAGGACATTTTCATTTTCGGAACCGGTTTTGAAAGTGAATGCATCCTCATAAAAAAATCAGCAATCAAAATCAAAAAAGTAAAAAACGACCTTTGTATAGATCGATCTCAGTTATCCAATGCAAGAAAAATCATTTAAAACTATTGAAATGGAACCGAGATGTCTTTATAAATTTCTTTCCTAGGATTAGCAGTAGCAAACGCATCTTTTCGCTTGGCTGAAGTAGCCTCTCAAATAGGTTTAATTGTTAAAATTTTAAGATCAGAGCCATAAATAAATCCATAAATAATTCTATTTAGAAAATTAAACATATGTGTCTTATTAATATACTCTACTTCTTTTATTTAGATGCATTGTGGAACTAAAAAAAAATCTTCAAGAGCCAATATTGTCTTCTTGCAAATTGATCGATCAAAAAATGAAGAGGAAAATATTTCTGATGGGCCTAAAAATAATGGCACAGAAACTATTTGTAAGTTTTTAAAAAAATGATATTTTATGTTTATAGAAATGGCAACTTAACCTGACAGGAAGATTTCAATTGATTGATTTTATCATCTTGCTATCTTGTACTTTTTAAAAATAATTAATTTGAATGCAAGATCCCAGAAAAAAAGCAATTCTGAAAGCTAAACTTTTACCAATCTGACCATATTATTTTGTTCTTTTCTTTCTTTTTACCTGATATTTGAGTCCATGATATATATTGGGCTGCTAAAAATAGTTTTTGCACATTCCTGTTTTGATTTTGCGCAAAACTTTTTATGCAAGAATAGCACTTTCTTTACAACCAGTCATATAAATGCTTTATCTAGAAAATATATTTATTATTTATGTTCGTAATAATATTCCTGAATACTCTGATATAAAATTTTCTTTTTATCGAGTAGTTATATATTAAGAAACTGTAAGTAACTAGTTTTCACTTTTTATATTTTAATAGGCTATTACTTTCTATTATTTGACATTTAAACTATTATTTTGGCAACTATTTTAGTGATTTTATGCTATTGAGCAATTATTTAGGCTGTACTTTTTCTGTGGCAACTCTATTTACATCTAAAATTGTGCGCTGAGATACTATTTTAATTAAGGATCAACCAAAACTGGTTTTTAAGACCGAAACAGAAACCAAATTTTGGTGATCTTCTTATTTTCGGCCGAAAATGAAAATGTCCAATTTTTTAAAAAATAAATACATAAGTATACATAATCATGAATTAATTATACGTGTGGCCCAAGTTGGTTCTCTGTACCTCTGACCAAAACTTTTTATTTTCATATAAAATAAAATGTAATTAAGTCATTACAAAAAATGATTTTCTAATTATACAAATTTCATCTAATTAAAAAATCTTTTAGGTATACAGTAGACTCCCTGAAATCCGCACAGTTTGGGAACCGAGGTGTTGTGGATTTTAGAATTTTGTGGATTTCTGGTCGTTGATTTGTTTACATTTTAAGTAAAATATTAAAATAATTTATTAGTTTAAAAGTAAGTAATTATTAAAATAATTATGTAAAATAAAAATTTTGAAAAATATTAAATTATTACCGATGAAATCGATTCAAAAAGTCCTATGCTGCCATCTAGTGGTAAAGCGATCGTAAGATCGATACGTCATTATTCGTCAAGGAAAAGGTAAGTAAGTTACATATTTAAATCAGGGTTGGCATTTTTGCCAGGATTTTAGAATTTTGGATTTCTGGTCGTTGATTTGTTTACATTTTTCAAGCATCAATTTGATTGGTAGTTAAGCAAGGGAAATTATAATGAAAGCTTACAATAAAGTAAAACATTAAAATAAGTAAAATATTAAAATAATTTATTAGTTTTAAAGTAAGTAATTATTAAAATAATTATGTAAAATAAAAATTTTGAAAAATATTAAATTATTACCGATGAAATCGATTCAAAAAGTCCTATGCTGCCATCTAGTGGTAAAGCGATCGTAAGATCGATACATCATTATTCGTCGAGGAAAAGGTAAGTAAGTTACATATTTAAATCAGGGTTGGCATTTTTGCCAGGACAGTGACAAAAACTGGAAAAAAAACATGGCAAAAATGGAAAAAAAACAGCAAAAATGGAAAATTCTTATTTGTTTTTAATCTAAACTAATGAGGATAACAATGATATAAACAATTAAATTTAATAACATATCATTTAATATTTTTAATTAATTTGCTAATTAATAAATATAATTAAATATTTTTACATATTTTAAATCTTTATAAAATAGGTGGGATTCAGCCTAATACTTTGGAATTTAAGAACCAAATTAAAAATCGAATATCTATTTTTTTTTTTTTTCCCTTAAGTAAAGTATTTTGTCAGCCATAAATATTTTTTTAATTATCAAAAGGTTTTATATAACTTTGCTACTTTTGTTTTATGTAATGAGTCTTAAAAATACGTAAATATTTAAGTCTTGGGTACTAATTTATAATTATTTACCTGATCAAACTAGTATGTTACAGATAAAAAAGTAAATTAAATTTAAAGTTATATATTGAAAAAACTCTTATGTCTTGTTAGGAAACTAGAATTTTTTCCTCCCTGTTACACTTGACAATCACAAGACAGATAACAAGATATTGCACCTTGCTTTGTAGTTGGTCAATGGAAAAGTAAGCCTGCAGGTACACAGCTTTTGCAAAAGCTATTGTACAAAGTATTATGTTTCTTTTTTCTTTCATGAGATATTTTTTTCTCTTTTTCTGAGAAAAAAATTAAATGGACAACCTATTTTTGCCACCACTTTGGCAAAAACCTATTTTTGCCGGGACGGTTTTTTCCATGGTTTTTTCCGCCTATGGCAAAAACTTACCAACCCTTATTTAAATAAATAAAGATGAATAAAAGTAAACTATTAATGTAACTGTAGTTAAATATAATATGTATAAAGTAAACAAAAGACCGGTATTTCAAACTAGTGATGACACAAGAAATAGGAAAAGAAGCAAGGAGAACAGTGTTAAAGCTATTATCAGTATGTATAGCTTATTGTGTTCTCTGAAACTTTTTTCATTGTTATTTAGAGTCTTGAATGCTTTTCTTATACTGCTTTGTATGTTTAGAAATAAATTTGTCTATATTTAAAAAAAAATTCCTCTAACAATAATTTTAAAATAGCATTCCGGTTCGTGGATTGATCCATTTCAAAACCTGGAATTTTTGATATAGATATGCTAATTTATATCAAAATCAAAAGTAATGTAAATTTATTTAGTAATAAATCAGACGTAATAGTCAAAAGAGAATGATTAACAAAAAATTTAGTAAAAAAAACATTGCGGTAGTCGCTGATTTCGGCGCCATCTTGAATTTGGTTCCTCCAACTTAACTATAAATTTCATTGTTTACATCTGAAAAAAATGTGTGTATTTTATGCGTTCGCAGATTTAAGGGAGTCCTTAGGGGTATATACCTTGATTTATCTTTTATAAGGCTTTTTGTAAATGATCATCTGTTATACTATACTCAAAGAGTATTCGAAACACTTCTGTAGTTTAAAACTAAAAATTTTCTCTTACCGTTAAATCTGTAGCTTTTAATGAGCAAAGATTAGTCAAGTATGCATTTCTTGCTTTGTAATTTGCACTCGCGTCTTGAGTCAGTCATGACTGATAATTATAAACAGTGAAGTTCGTAGCAATAAATAAATAGCCCCTCATTTGAGCCCATACAGCTCAAATCAATGAGTAATGTTGAAAATTTCCGAAGAAAGAGACAAGATTTTTGGAATACAGACAGTTTTACTCCGGCTGAATGTTTGGCAGCATTTTCAGTGAAACTCAGATTTTGGGCCGAAAACGAAACTGAACTTTTGATCTATCTCTAATTTTAATATATTGCTTGAGAGCTTATGCTGGTACTGTGAAGTCACTCGTTTGCATTTCAATATTTTTGAATGTTTTTTTTACATGTGATTTCTGATGTCAATGCCTAATCAATACCTTCATGCATTATATTTTCATTTACGAAAATCGTTTTGGAAAATGCCTGCCTGTCTGTGTGTAATATCCCCCCAGAATTGCACTTGAACTCTACAGCAGGGGTGGTGCCAGAACTTGCCCGACTGGTGGGGGGTGGGGGGGGTGGGGCACAGTATTCCCGACAGGGGGGCCGAATTCATAATATATATTCAGGGTCTGCGCAAGCCCAGGCCCATCCCGAAGCCTGAGCTTGATAAAAGTTTCTTTCATTAAACTCGGGGCGGGCTTAATTTTATCTGAAAACTCGGTATGAGCTCGGGCTAAGCTTTTGAAAAGTTGGTCCGGGCCTGAACTCCATCTCCCTGGGGCACATCCAGGTCTTATGTTTTTTCTGTAGATTCGGGCCGCACCGGGACTTTATATTTCAGAAAAAAAAAATCCCACGGTAATGTCGTAGTAACTTTTCTCTTTTATTAGTGGAGTAAATGAACAATAAAACACTGCCTTTTTTTCGTTTTTTAGTGTTCCGTACTTAAAAAGTAAAAACGGAACCATTATAAGATCACTCCTGTGTCTGTCTGTCACAGCCATTTTACTCGTAAACTATTGGACGTGGAAAATTCAAATTGGGTGAATTAATCTGGGAGCACGGCAGTGCGTCCGCCAAGTTCGCACAAGCCGTAAGCTACCTTTTCCTGAACCATTTCGGCATACTTTTCACCCCCTCATAACGTCGCTTTAGGGAGAGAGATAAAAATTTTTCTTTTATACACATGTTTGTATGGTCAAACTGAACTAAGATTCCACGATTTCATGTTTCTATATTTAGTAGTTTTCAAAATATTAAATTCCGAAAAAGCGCTTTTTTGTCACTGACTCACTTCGCATCATCAAATAACTAAGGTACTTCTAAAAGTCGTAGAATCATGAAATTTCACAGGTAAGTCGGGTTTGTAGCACAATTAACCAGAAAAATCTGAAAACACTGAATTTCCGCCTCTAAACCCTTCAAACAGGGGGTGTTCATTTGGCCGTAAACAGTTCCTAAACACATTCAATTGTGCCAATGTTGGTCGCCAAAACTCGATTACTGAGTTTTGAAGGGAGTCACGTGATTTCAAGCAGAATAACATTTTATATATATGCTTTTCCAAAGATGTTTGTTAAATAGAAAAAATGAATATACCTAAAAATTTTAATCAGTATAGGTTATGATATATTTACGATATTAAAACAATAAAACATTTAGCAAAATATAACCGCAATTCGGTACGTTTCCGATATAGTAGCCTTAGCGAAATACAGAAAATAGCCTTGACGAGAAAAGAAATTTGATAATAACGTATTTTCTGGCAACTTATTTACTGTGTCACATACACAAGCAATTTTTTCAATATGTATACAATTTATTTAATGTAAGAAGCCCGTTTATTTATTTTTATGTACCAACATAAATAATTTGTATATAAAAAATAATATTTTATACATGTATAAATAAAATGTTTATATGTATATAAAAACATATATAAATAACATAAGAGTTCATCAGGTTTGTTTTCATAGTTGTTTATATCATTTGGCAACATATCTCAGTTTCTGAAGTCCGAATTGCGCCAAGATTTTAAAAAAATGCCAAGGTCTCTATAGTGGACAAATATCCTAATTCCATATGAAAGTTTAAAAATCTCCTTTTAATTAAATGAAATGTGTAACTAATAAACTGTCTTTAACGATATGCGACAGATGCGGCGTCCGAAGTCCGCTGCTAATGTTATTATATTGTATTATTAGCCTACTTACTGTTAATTTATTGTTAATTTTATATCTGTAAAAGAAAGATTATAGTTATAGGTAAGATATGTTGGTCGCCAAAACCTGATTACAGAAAATTAGCCTGAGTTATAAAGGTGTCACATGATTTCAAGCTGAATGAATTTTTATATGCTTTTACAAAAATCTTAATCCCAACAAAAAGTTTTCGGTAAAAAAAAAAAAAAAAAGCGCCAAGTTCTCCTTAATGTTTCGGCCAGAAAAAGTAGTGATATCTGAAGTTCGCAAAAGTTAAAAGCCAAACATCCCAAATCTTTCATTGAAAATGGCTTCCTGCGACTTGGCCGTTAATGCCATCTATAGCATTTTCAATTTAATGTAAATTACGCATTTATGATTTATTTAAATATTAAAAGTAATATTAGAATGCAAAGAGGCGAATTCACATGAAGACATTACAAGTAAAAGATTTCTCAAAAATACTATTGAGTTTCAACAAACATTAGTTTTGATTACAAATCATTTAGTTCATTTCTGGTTTAATTGAAATTTATTTTGTACGGTCTAAACTTAAAGTCATTAACATGAAACCTAAGATATAAAACAAAATTTACTTTTTTCAAGTCTCATAATGTGTTACATTATATTTTAATGTATAATATTAAAATCTTGTGCATTGACGAAAGAGATTTTTTCATTTGAACATATATTATAGTTTGTTTGCATATATTAAGAGGTATTGCAATAACCTTAGAATGCACTTATTCGCTTTAACCCTTTCAGGGGCAAAACACTTCTATTAATAAAATACTGAAATGAATGAATGACACCGGTTGGTTGGTTGGTTGTATTTATGACGGCCAATTATCTGCTCGAGGGAATGGGCCCAGGGGGGAGTGCCCTTCGTGGGGGGTCTTTCTAAGGGAATCTAACCCGTATTAACGCTTGGAAATCCAAGGTTCGAAAAAAACCACGAAAACTCCGAACGATTAGGCCGACGGGCGCGATTGGGATCGAACCCAGCACCTCCCGTCTACCAGCTTCGAGGGCAGAACCTCTCAGCCACTGGTGGGGCTGAATGACACCGGAATTTACAAACAAATGTATTTGAAAATAAGTTGACTCTTCTGCACGTACCAACTAAAACGACAATTTCCAAATCAAAATTCTGGTGTCAATGTCCCATTTAGGGATTAAATTTAAATGATCCAAAAATAAACCACCGCCCTTGAGGCGGTTAAACTGTTAAAAGCGGATACTAATTGTGCTTTAGCAATTAGTCCTGTTGCAATATTATCTTCTGAATACAGTTATTTTCTTATTTTTAACTTCTAAGCATTTAAATAGACTGAAATGGTTTATATGCTTTCTTTAAATGTGTATTTTATTTCTCTACTTTGTGTCACAAAATACCTAAAATCCTCAAAATATGGATTTCGCATACAGTTCATTTGTACATGCTTTAGAATTTGAAAAACCCTCTTGAAGGCATTAATGGCCAAGTCGCAGGAAGCCATTTTCAATGAAAGATTTGGGATGTTTGGCTTTTAACGTTTGCGAACTTCAGATATCACTACTTTTTCTGGCCGAAACATTAAGGAGAACTTGGCGCTTTTTTTTTTTTTTACCGAAAACTTTTTGTTGGGATATCAGTACTTTTTGTATGTTTTTTCAAGTTTGTTTGTCTAAACTATATTAATATTTTCAAAAAATTAAATTTCGGTACTTTTATGTTAGCAGGGAGCAAATCTCCTCATTAGCATTTTGTTTTTTCGCCAACAGCAGTTTTCATTTTTCACATGTGTGAATTAGAAATTATACATGAATAATTAAAGAACAATAAAAAATAAAAACATATGTTATTATTTCTTATTTATTTATTTATTTATTTCTATGTTAAATATTCTTTTAAATAAAATGAGGGAAATACATATATTTTAAATGAGATGACTGAAAAGTTTATATTTTTAAATAAAATGAATGCAGTATGAACAATGGAGTTGGGAACAGTATTTGGCGATTTGTCACTTGCACCCAGCTAACATGAAAATACCTAAATTTATTTTATTGAGCTTTACATATTTATACTTTATTTCTTTTTACATTAAAATACTAGCCGCCTCTAGCAAGCAGTATTTACTCTATTAATTGCATGTTAAACATTGCATCATGTTACTGTTATTCATAATTTAATTTACTTGCCCATTCTTTCGCCAAGTCGGAAGCTTTTGATAAAGAAATCAAGAACTCTTTACGATCATGGAAGCACATCATATATTTTGTGTTGTTATGTATTTCATCTTTCGCGACAAATATCTCTTAACTCACTTATGCATGTTTCCTTATCAGTTATGATTCGTTGTCTAATGCGAAAAGTTTTAATCCTATTAAGTAATCTTTTCTAATTGGACTCACTGCCAATTGTTGTATTTTAACTGATACGATTGGGTACAAGTGAAATGGTTGTTATGAAATCCTTTGAAAAATATTTGCATTTGCATTAAACCATATTGTTGCTAATATCTTTTTGTTTCATGTTAACCTTTTCAATAGACTCGATTACGGAAGAATAGAAGGTCTACGGGCTCACTGCCATGATCCATTTGAAAATCTACCATTCTTCTCATCTGATCGTGTTGAAGAGTTAGCTAATATGCCATGGTTTTAAGATTTAAGCTAATTTTATTGAAACCTGAAAACTAACATGCGAGGAACCGGATTATAGAAGATTAATTCTAACGTACACATCGATTAACAGGTTACATATTATAGAATTATAATAATAATAAGGAGAACTGGCAGTTCCGGTGCTTTAATAGTTTCCGTAAATTCTCTTTATATAATACAGAAGTTTTAGCAGGATAAAAATTAACAACATAATCACAGTAAGTATAATAACAGTACAATATAATAACAATAGCAGAGGTTTGTGCAGTGACAAAACTATTGGCACTTTGGAAATATTTGTACATTATACCATTTAACTATTCAGATGATATGCGGAAAAATATAAGTAGATGACTCGCATTAATAATTAACTCATTGAAAAATAGCCACTAGCGTCAAATACTTGCCAAGCTTGTCGACATTTAGAGGAGTGTCGCCAAATTTGGTCAATTCTCAAATTTAGCGACAAAAAATGTTTTGTTAATTCTGACGTCATAATGATGCATATGTATTATGCACATACCTATAATACGTATGATGCAAATGTATTACGTATTATATGCATATGTATAATATGTATGATGCATATGCAGGGGTTGCAGCATATAGGACAAATTGTACTGTTCCTATCAGTATATTTTGTCGATAATCGTCAAGAGACATTTTTATAAGATATGCAATAGGACTATACCATGAAGATTATTGATAAAAGTTACTGGTAAGAACAATAAAATTTGTCCTATATGCTGCGACCCCTGCATATGCATAAAGTTCTTTAACATCACTAAAACGCACTTAAAGGAACAGTGTTCCATAAATTGTAAGGATATTTGCCAGATTGAACAGAGTGCTATTGAGATTAGAATTTTGACATTTATAATTGACCGGGGGGCGTCTGCACATCGCCTCATCGAGTTTACAGCTGAAATTTTAGGATTAGTTAAAACTAAATTTGCATATTAAAGTGCAACTGGTCTGTTAAGTCATATCTTGGTAGAAACCACCTGAAGACCTAGTGGTTGACTGATAGGTTTACTATTGTATTTTCCTTCATCCAAAAGTATGGAAACATAGAGGAATGGGTGCAGGAAAACACAATGGAAAATCCACCAATTAACCGGTAAAATGGGGTTTGTAGGTGATTTCCACAAAGATATGACTCGGGAGACCAGTTACATTTTAATACGCTAATCGATTTTTAACTAGTCCTAAAATTTCAGCCTTCAAATCGATGAGGTGATGATCTGTGCAGACACCTCCCGGTCTTTAATAAAATTTGTTTTAAGGAAGTAAAAGATAGAAAGATGGACAGATAAACTAAAAGATTTGCCTTATGATTTTTATAAAAGCATATAAAAATTCATTCAGCTTCAAATCACGTAACACCTTTATAACTCAGGCTAATTTTCTGTAATCGGGTTTTGGTGACCAACATATATTATCTATAACTATAATCTTTCTTTTACAGATTTAAAATTAACAGTAAGTTAGCTAATAATGCAATATAATAACATTAGCAGCAGTCTTCAGACGCTGTCGCGCATCGTTAAAGACAGCTTTATTAGTTACACATTACATTGAATTAAAAGGAGGTTTTTAAACTTTCATGTGAGAATTAGGATATTTTTCCACTATAGGGACCTTGGCTTTTTTTTAAAATCTTGGCGCAATTCGGACTTCAGAAACTGAGAAATGATGCCAAATGATATAAACAACTATGAAAACGAACCTGATGAACTTTAATGTTTTTTATATACATATAAACATTTTATTTATACATGTATAAAATATTGTTTTTTTATATACAAATTATGGCACAGATGTCATATTCGCCCCATATTGGAGCGATATTTTTCCGACGCCGATTTGGCGAAAACATCAACAGCATAAACAACAACATCCGGGTTACCATATCAAGCAAAATAACGACACTTTGACGCCGCTTAATTATACATTGCATATATGACATTGGCGTCAGAAAAAAATCGCGCCAATATGGGGCAAATATGACATCTCTGCCCAAATTATTTATGTTGGTATATAAATATAAATAAACGGGTTCCTTACATTAAATAAATTGTATACATATGGAAAAAATTGCTTGTGTATATGACACAGTAAACAGGTTGCCAGAAAATACTAATAATTTGGGGCATATAACTTGTGCTGATATGCCATTAAAGAAAGGGAAACCATTAAAAGAGCAGAACAACGCCGTGAAAGTCTAGCTGGCAAGAGTGAACTGAAGAGTGCATCGAAACGTCAGTGAAATATGAAAGACATTCCTCTAACTGTATAAATAAAATGGCTGAGGCATGATTGAACTTTGGTACACACAGTTTATTTAAAAATATCACAGATCGAGATTACAGCTGATAATATTCACAGGCGAGAGCAAGGCTGATGAAATTCATAACAACAGGAACAGATGTTTAATTGCACATTAATTAACATTAATAAAAATATCACAGTTGATTAAAGCTTGATTAAAACCACATTAAAAAAAAAATAAAACTCATTCAATACTTTCAAAATAATAAACTCCATGAACGCCGTCCCGCGAACGTTCAAGATTCTTGACAATACTTCCCCTCATGGGAGAAGCAAAACGAAAGGGCCACGATATCACCACACGCCAAGGCTATATACGCTCAAAGAAAAAGCACGTGATTCCAAGAAGAACCACAGCAACCAATGAGCAGCCGATATCATTATGGATATGCAAAAACCAGAAACGATGAATCGATTTATTCGATTCTAAAAGATTCTGTGCTGCCATCTGGCGACAAAGTGAAAGTGATATCGATACGTCTTATCGATCATGAAACGTTCAATGCACGACGTGGCTAATTCACAGCATGGCGAACGGCAAAAATTCAATGATGTTCACAAAGTAAACACCGCATAGAAAACAAAACAAAAGGATTTCCAATTAAGGACCATTACAGAAGAGATAAGTAAGTAATATATTTAAGTAAATAAAGATGAATAAATGTTAACTATTAATGAAACTGTAATAAAGAAAATATATATAAAAAGTAAACAAAAGACCGGTACTTTAAGGTAAGCGATAAGAGACGAAGCAAGGAGAACAAAATTTATTCTGCCATCAATGCCCCCCCTCTCATTGCTTCGGAAATCTGCAAAGACAATCCGTAAACAGATAAAAAAAACGTAAGAATATCCAAAATCAAAAAAAAATTTGAACTAAGAGTTTAAAAGCCTTTTTAAAAAAAGCCAAAATAAATAAACAGATTAGTATTCAGAAATGACAAAAGAAAGTCACTAAACATTATCAAAATGAACTGGAACCAAGAACTTTAAGAGTCACAATTACTCACAATTCTTATCTAACATTCAGTATATAGAAAACTTACATATAAATAAATACACAATTCAATAAGTACAATAATTTTAAATATACGTACCACAACATATCAAAAGGTATTTACCCAATTTGGATAAATTACATAACAATAGTTCATAATTTTCTCCATCAATGAACTCCTTGACCAAAAAAAAAACCCTGAAAGTTCTAAAAAAACCTGCTATTTCAGCAGAAAAATTTAAACAAAAAAACTGGTTAATGATGAAGGTTAATACTTCTAAATACTACTTCCAAAGGCCTCAAATACTTCTAAAAAAAACAGGAAAAGAGGACGCAAATTAAGGCCCTACTAACACATATATTCAAAAAAAGTGTTTACACATTCTTCAAATAGACTTCTGATGAACAGAACCATTTACATAAGAAATGTGCTTCTAGATGCCTAGAAGTAAAGAGGAAAACATTAGAAATACATAATCATCCAAAAACACAATAATTAACCATTAATCAAGAAGACTAAATAATTTAAGAAAAGTTTAAATTTTTAATTTTTAACTTTACCAAAGAAACATTTACTGAAAAATTTAAATATTTCATCATTAATATTAAATATTTCAAAAAAAAAGTCAAAATTAAAAACCACAATATGACATAAAAAAAGAATTAAAAATTAAGATTTAAACAAAGCTATATTAAACTAAACCAGAAACAAAGTTAAATAAAAAAAGAAAAAAAATCCTGATAACGAGCGGGGACTATAGACACTGCCAAACTTTATAATGAAGGACTTACGAAAGAAAAATTAAAGTGCCTGTGCACAGAACCTCATACAGCGGTAATTTCCGGAGGACTACCCCAAAGTGACTCTCTGTCATTTACCGGACAAGGGTCACCTACCCGAAACGGTACCGTAGGCTGATCGAGCCACCCGGAAATAGCCTCCAAGAAACACCATTTCCGTAATCAGATGGGAATTAAATGCTCATCATTCAAGAAAAAAAAAATGGTCAAGATATAAGTCCAAGGGAGAAAGATAGAATGTTAAGTATGTTGGCACGACAAAAAAGAAAAAAATTACACAACGATATGTTCATGTCAATTACACAAAAAAAAAATTAACTAGTAAACTCCTATGTTAACAAGTACTTCAAGAACTTGACATGACAAATAAAACAATGTGCTAACAATTTCCAGAAAAAAAAAAAGTCTTAACAACATAGCAAGATTAAAAAGGTACGTATAACTGACAAAAATAAACATGCTAAGTTATAAAAACAGCTTTAACAAAATTTTGAAGGTCAAACTTGGTCAAAGGTTTCGTGAAGACATCAGCGAGGTTAGATTTACTACGTACATGCCTTAAAACAAAATCCCCCTTATAGAAAAGATCTCTAATGAAAAACAATTTTACATCAATGTGCTTCGATTTATAATTTTCCACAGGGGACTTCACGAAATCTATTGCCGCCTGATTGTCAACCAACATAACAGCCCTACCCTGGCATTCAGAAAACATCTTACATTCGCGGCGTATTCGATCAAACCAAACCAGATTCTTAACGGCCTCTGTCATCGCGACAAATTCCGACTCCATGGTCGACAAACTAACACACTTTTCCTTAAAAGTGCGCCAGTCGACCGGAGATTTATCAAGCAGGACAATCTGGCCGCCGATCGAGGTTCGGTCGTCTCGATTAGCCGCGAAATCAGCATCAGAAAATACAGAAAGAAAATTTGACCCACAAGATAATTTCAATTTATAATTAGAGGTAGATCTCACATAACCTAAAAGTCTAAGAAGTCCATCCCAATGAAAAAGACCAGGGCTAGACTGAAATTGGGAAAAAATATTTACGGCATAACATAAATCAGGGCGAGTTCTATTTGCTATAAACGAGAGACAACCCAAAACACTTCTATAAGGAAAATGAGACATATATTCAACTTCAGAATCAGAGGTGGGACAGTTAGACCTTGAGAAGACAGCACCTTTACTAATAGGCAAGGAGGAAAATGGAATCTTAAATTTACTAAACCTCCGACAGACCTCTTCAATATAGTTACTCTGATGCAGAACAAGACCACGTTCAGTTTCTTCAAACTCTACACCTAAAAGTTTACGAGTTCTGCCAAGAACCTTTATATCAAATTCACCCATTAACAAAGATAAAGCTTTATCAATGAAATCCTGATTAAAACCAAAGATAACAATGTCATCCACATATAATAACAGGACCACCCTAGATCCAAGCAAATATACACAATTACAAGAAGAAATTTTCCTAAAGCCAAGCCTTAAAAGTACCTCATGGATCTCGTAGAACCATTCCCTGCCGCTCTGGTGCAGGCCATAAAGGGCGCGATCCAGCTTGCAAACCAGGTGCTCTTTTCCAGGGATTGCAAAACCGGGAGGTTGAAGCATATACACATCATCTCTTAAAGGCGCATACAGATAGGCGCAGGTGACGTCGCACTGAGTGTGCGACCACCCGCAACACGAAACGAGAAGGGAGAAGAAGAAGCGAATTACTCCAAAGTTGACCACAGGGCTGAAGGTGTCATCATACGAGACTCCCTTCACCTGTTTAAATCCCTGGGCAACAAGCCGGGCTTTGTATCGAGCAATTCTTCCGACTTCATCCCTTTTCACCGTGTAGACCCACCGGCACCCTACCGGAGTGATATGGACCGGCAAATCTGTCAAATGCCAAACCTTCCTGTTTTTCATCACCTCGATCTCTTGCTCCATTGCTTTCCGCCAGATCGCACCATTTACGGATCTACAAGCTTGTTTATAAGTTCTCGGAATATCATTCAAACCGCCTAGTCATGCTATAGGATGAATACAATTTGAAGTCACAGAATCAGAGTCAGAGTCAGAGTCAGAAGGAATAGATTGAATAGGAACAATGCCTGTATACTTATTTGAGGCCGAAAAATCAAATAAGTCAGGTTTAAAAATTATACTATTATCTTTACAATATTTCTCAACTTCATTAAGAGACCGGAGACGATGAGAAGTGCCCTCTTCAAAATAATAAATATCCGTTCTGTCACCCCTTTTACGAACAGAAGGCTTCCTCAACCATTTAACCTCTCTCAACTGGGAATCAGTGGAAGGCTGAACTAAAACATTTGAACCCGAATCCACAACCCCATCTCCATCACGTGGTAGTTCACCGGGAGGATCTGGCAGTATTCCAGATACAACTTCCCCAGCGCTTTCTGGATTCAATCCACCTTCGTGTGGGAAGAGGTTGTAATCTTCGGCGCCCAGTGCAGCTCCACTGCGCCCCGGACCACAACGAGACTCGTCAAAAGACACATTAGAGGACTCTATAATTTGATTGGTTTCCGGAAGCCATATTCTATATCCACGAGTCTTAAAAGCATAGCCCACCAGGTAACCACGACTAGCCTTTGGCTCAAGTTTTAATCGTTTTTGGCTAGGCATGCCCACATAGGACACTGTACCAAAAGGCCGCAGATGTCGAATAGACGGCTTCCGTCCGCCATACAACTCAAAAGGGGACTTGTTTAAAGACTGGGGACACATCCGATTCCACGTGTAAACGAAAAATTTCAAAGCCTCTGGCCAAAAACAAGCATCAAGACCACTCTCAATAAGCAATGTTCTCATCCCATTAGCGGCAGTTGCCATAAATCTTTCTGCAACCCCATTTTGCTGGGGGGTATAGACATTTGTGAACTCATGGCGAATACCTTTGCTTTCAAAGAAATCATGAAAACATTGATTATCAAATTCCTTACCGTTATCAGTTCTAAAACTTTTAACCTTTTTATTTAAGAAATTTTCAGCCCTCAATATATGAGTTTTAACAATATCAAACTGCCTCAGATTTAAGCTTTAGAGGATACACTGAAACACGTCTAGAATAATCATCAATTATTGAAAGGAAATAGCGCTCGTCATTACGACCCACTATATGACAAGGCCCCCACAAATCCGCGTACAATAACTCCAAAGGGCGAACCGAACGTATACTTTTCAAAGGTTTGTGAGATACACTACGAAATTTCCCAAGCTTACATGGTTCACAAATATGAGTTGACTCTTTTAACCCCGGTAAGCCTCTAACACAATTTTTACGACTTGTATTAACTAAAATAGATTGATTCACATGCCCACATCGACGATGCCATTGCATTATTGGATCATCTCTATTAGTTGTCAATGATTCAAAACGAACAGAACAACTATCTGGCTTAGGAATTTTAGGGAAGAATTTGTAAATTCTATTTTTAAGTCTAGCTTTAAAAAGGAAATCATTACCCCGACAGATGTCCACGCCATTTCTACCACCATAAAAGGATAAGCCACATAAGTCCAATTGAGGACCTGAAATTAAGTTACGACGAAGCTGGCTTGAATACATGACGTTTGTCAAGGTAAAAATCCTTTGACCAAATCTTAATTTGACCTCCCCCCGACCAGTAATTGGAAAAATAACATCTTTAACAGCTACAGACAAATTATCTTTTAAGAGTTCAAATTTGACAAACATATCACGATTATTACAAAAATGGTGACTGGCCCCGGTATCAAAAACCCAGGAACCATCACTTACACAAGTACTAAAACAAGCTGGTGAGACAAAATATAACTTACGTGAAGAATCATCATGTTCATAGTCATCAAACCGGCTACCAGTCGAAGGAGAACATCTGAAATCATTTTTCCGGCATCTCCGAGACCGCCTTGTCGTGGATGTACCTTGGTCAAATCTATCAGTCTTGCCGCCACGCTGTTCTGGAGTATAACGAGCATTATTTTCAAAAGACCTCGATGACGAAGGGCTACTTGATCGAGAAGACGAGAATCTATCTCTAGGTGGACTGTGATAGGGCCTACGACCTCCGCCTGGATTTCTTCTACTAAAACACCTTGCGTACACATGACCAACACGGCCGCAATTCCCACATCTTCTACCTCTATATCCCTGGACACCAGCTCTTCTTGTAGGAGGGGACGAAACAGCATTCTCAACACTAGGTTGTATACTTAAGGCAGCCATCTTCTTATCAGAATCTGCATCTCGTAATTTCAGCCGCGCCTCTTCTGCAACCAATTCAGTCACTATCAAGTCAAATTTAAATGAAGAATCATCTTTTCTCAACAAACTCTGGACACAACTATCATAACAGGAAGATAAATATCTTAATAGTTGATACGAAAGGTATCTCTCAGAGAAATCTTTGTCGATTGCCTTTATATTCAAATAAATCTTCTTCAACCTAGTGGCAAATAAATTGATGCTCTCACTTGATTTTATTCTCTCATTCACTAACTCCGAAAACAAGGCCATATGATGTGCTCTCGTGTCTGGATGGAAGTTATCTCTCAATCTCTTCCATGCCACCACCGGGTTATCGCCACAATCATCTACGATACGCTTAAATTCCGGCTCTATATTTAAGTAAATGAGGGACAGGGCTTGGTTTCTCCTCACCATAAAAGAATCAATATTAGCTTGAGTAACTGTAGTACTTAGCTCTGGAATTTCTAATTTCTTGTCTATGATATCCCACACCCCTTTATCCAGCATAAGATACTTGACATCAGAAGACCAAACTGCATAATTACTAACATTCAGTTTCTGTATCGTATTCGACGTCATCTTCACAAAAGAGTATGGGTATCACAAAACAAAAAAAAAATTTCACCTGCCCCCCCTACGTTTTCAAGATAATGCCGATCTTAAAAAAATTTTATTTTTATGAGCATTCACATAGATCTAACTGATCTGGATTTCGAACTCCTGTCTTTCAAAAAAAAAAATGCAAATCGTTCAAACTTGAAAAAAAGTCATGATTCAAAATAAAAGTTCAATATCTGTAACTAAAAAAAAAATTCTAATCTTGAAATAAGTTCAGTTCAACATAAAATGTTCAGGATTATCGGCAAAATAAAGTTCAGAATTAACGAAAAAGGCTCAAGTAAAATTATAAAGTTCTATTTCAAAAAAAAAATTCTAAATTAATCCAGTTTTATCTCAAAAATATTATTTCAAAAACACAAACTCATAATTCAAAAACGTAAGCATAAACTCATTGGCGTAACTTCGGAAAAACATAAGTCCAATCATCAGTCAGATTACGATCTATATTTCAAAAACTCCTCTTCAGTTATGGACTCTTCTATGCCCATAACCCTTAATAATTTGGGGCATATAACTTGTGCTGATATGCCATTAAAGAAAGGGAAACCATTAAAAGAGCAGAACAACGCCGTGAAAGTCTAGCTGGCAAGAGTGAACTGAAGAGTGCATCGAAACGTCAGTGAAATATGAAAGACATTCCTCTAACTGTATAAATAAAATGGCTGAGGCATGATTGAACTTTGGTACACACAGTTTATTTAAAAATATCACAGATCGAGATTACAGCTGATAATATTCACAGGCGAGAGCAAGGCTGATGAAATTCATAACAACAGGAACAGATGTTTAATTGCACATTAATTAACATTAATAAAAATATCACAGTTGATTAAAGCTTGATTAAAACCACATTAAAAAAAAAATAAAACTCATTCAATACTTTCAAAATAATAAACTCCATGAACGCCGTCCCGCGAACGTTCAAGATTCTTGACAATACTTCCCCTCATGGGAGAAGCAAAACGAAAGGGCCACGATATCACCACACGCCAAGGCTATATACGCTCAAAGAAAAAGCACGTGATTCCAAGAAGAACCACAGCAACCAATGAGCAGCCGATATCATTATGGATATGCAAAAACCAGAAACGATGAATCGATTTATTCGATTCTAAAAGATTCTGTGCTGCCATCTGGCGACAAAGTGAAAGTGATATCGATACGTCTTATCGATCATGAAACGTTCAATGCACGACGTGGCTAATTCACAGCATGGCGAACGGCAAAAATTCAATGATGTTCACAAAGTAAACACCGCATAGAAAACAAAACAAAAGGATTTCCAATTAAGGACCATTACAGAAGAGATAAGTAAGTAATATATTTAAGTAAATAAAGATGAATAAATGTTAACTATTAATGAAACTGTAATAAAGAAAATATATATAAAAAGTAAACAAAAGACCGGTACTTTAAGGTAAGCGATAAGAGACGAAGCAAGGAGAACAAAATTTATTCTGCCATCAAATACATTATTTATCAAATTTCTTTTCTCGTCAAGGCTATTTTTTCTATTTCGCCAAGGCTACTATATCGGAAACGTGCCGAATTGCGATTATATTTGTTAAACGTTTTAATATCGTAAATATATCATAACCTATACTGATTAAAATTTTTAGGTTATATTCATTTTTTCTATTTAACAAACATCTTTGAAAAAGCATATATATAGACTTTTATTCTGCTTGAAATTACGTGACCCCTTCAAAACTCTGTAATCGAGTTTTGGCGACCAACATTGGCACAATTGAATGTGTTAGGACCTGTTTATGGCCAAATCAACACCCCCTGTTTGAAGGGTTTAGAGACGGAAATTCTGTGTTTTCAGATTTTTCTGGTTAATTGTGCTGCAAAACCGACTTACTTGTGAAATTTCACGATTCTACGACTTTTATAAGTAAGTACCTTAGTTATTTGATGATGCGAAGTGAGTCAGTGACAAAAAAGCACTTTTTCGGAATTTAATATTTCGAAAACTACTAAACACAGAAACATGAAATCGTGGAACCTTAGTTCAGTTTGATCATACGAACATGTGTATAAAAGAAAAAATTCTATATATCTCCCTAAAACGACGTTATGAGGGGGTGAAAAGTATGCTGAAATGGTTCAGGAAAAGGTAGCTTACGGCTTGTGCGAACTTGGCGGACGCACTGCCGTGCTCCCAGATAAGGCAAATATTTCAGTTTATCTGTCCATCTTTCTATCTTTCACTTCCTTAAAACAAATTTTATTAAAGACTGGGAGGCGTCTGCACAGATCATCACCTTATCGAGTTGACGGCTGAAATTTTAGGATTAGTTAAATATCGATTAGCGTATTGAAATGTAACTGGTCTGCCAAGTCATATCTTTGTGGAAACCACCTACAGACCCGATTTTACGGGTTAATTGGTGCATTTTCTATTGCGTTTTCCTGCATCCATTCCTCCATGTTTCCAAACTTTTTGATGCAGGAAAATACAATAGTAAACCTATCAGTTAACCACTAAAATTAGGTCTTCAGGTGGTTTCTACCAACATATGACTTAACAGACCAGTTGCATTTTAATATGCTAATCTAGTTTTAACTAATCCTGAAATTTCCGCTGTAAACTCGATGAGGTGATGGTGTGTGCTGACACCTCCCGGTCTATTATAAATGTCGGAATTCTAATCTCAATAGCACTCTGGTCAATCTGGCAATTATCCCTACTATTTATGGAACACTATTCCTTTAAGTGCGTTTTAGTGATGTTAATGAACTTATGCATATGTATCATACATATTATACATATGCATATAATACGTAATACATTGGCATCATATATATTATAGGTATGTGTATAATACATAATACATATGCATCATTATGACGTCAGAATAAACAAGACATTTTTTGTCGCCAAATTTGAAAATTGACATGATATATTACCAAATTTGGCGAAATTTGCTAAATGCCGCCAAGCTTGGCGAATATTTGACGCTAGTGGCTATTTTTCAATGAGTTAATTATTAATGCGAGCCATCTATTTTTATTTATCCGCATATCATCTGAATAGTTAAATGATATAACATACTAATATTTCCAAAGTGCTAATAGTTTCGTCACTGCCCAAAACCTCTGCTATTGTTATTATATTGTACTGTTATTATACGTACTGTGACTATGTTGTTAATCTTTACACCGCTAAAACTTCTGTATCATATAAAGGGAATTTACGGAAACTATTAAAGCATTGAAACTGCCATTTCACCTTATGATTATTATAATTCTATAATATGTAACCTGTTAATCGATATGTACATTAGAATGAATGAATCTTCTATAACCCGGTTCCTCGCATTTTAGTTTTCAGGTTTCGAATAAAATTAGCTAAAATCTTAAAACCATGGCACATTGACTAATTCTTCAACACGATCAGATGAGAAGAATGAGAGATTTTCAAAAGGATCATGGCAGTGAGCCGGTAGACCTTATATTCTCCCGTAATCGAGTCTATTGAAAAGGTTAACGTGAAACAAAAAGATATTAGCATCAATATGGTTTAATGCAAATGCAGATATTGTCAAAGGATTTCATAAGAACCATTTCACTTGTACCCAGTCATATCAGTTAAAATACAACAATTGGCAGTGAGCCCAATTAGAAAAGATTACTTAATAGGTTTAAAAATTTCCGCATTAGAGAACGAATCGTAACTGCTAAGTGAGTTAAGTAATATTTGTCACGAATGATGAAATACATAACAACACAAAATATATGATGTGCATCCATGATCGTAAAGAGTTCTTGATTTCTCTATCAAAAGCTTCCAACTTGGTGAAAGAATGGGCAAGTAAATTAAATTATGAATAACAGTAACATGATGCAACGTTTAACATGGAATTAATATGGTAAATACTGCTTGCTAGAGGCGGCTAGTACTTTAATATAAAAAGAAATAAAGTATAAATTTGTAAAGCTCAATGAAATAAATTAAGGTATTTTTATGTTAGCCGGGCGCAAGTGACAAATCGCCAAATACTGTTCCCAACTCCATTGTTTATATTGCATTCATTTCATTTAAAGATATATACTTTTCAGTCATCTCATTTAAAATAGATGCATTTCCCTCATTTTATTTAATAGAATATTTAACATAGAAATAAATAAATAAGAAATAATAACATAAACCAAAATATTTTATTTGAAAACCAAAGCATTGTTTCTAATTTACACATGTGAAAAATGAAACCTGCTATTGGTGAAAAAACAAAAGGCTAATGAGGTGATTTGCTCCCGGCTAACATAAAAGTACCGAAATTTAAGTTTTTTCATATTAATATAGTTTAGAATAACAAACTTGAAAAAACATACAAAAAGTAGTGATATCCCAACAAAAAGTTTTCGGTTAAAAAAAAAAAAAAAAAAAAAAAAAAAAAAGCGCCAAGTTCTCCTTAATGTTTTGGCCAAAAAATGTAGTGATATCTGAAGTTCGCACAAGTTAAAAGCCAAACATCCCAAATCTTTTATTGAAAATGGCTTCCTGCGACTTGGCCGTTAATGCCTTCGAGAGAGTTTTTCAAATTTTAAAATATGTACAAATGAGTTACATGCCAACTACATTTTTTGATTATTTTAGGCATTTTGTTTCACAGAGTACAGAAATAAAATACACATTTGAAAAAAGCATTTAAACAACTTCAGTCTATTTATATGCTTAGAAGTTAAAAATAACAAAATACTTGTATTCAGAAGATAATATCCCTAATTGCTAAAACATAATTAGTATCAGCTTTTAACAGTTTATAAATCGAATACCCCTTAATGTATGCAAACAAACTATAATAAATGTTCAAACGAAAAAAATCTCTTTCGTCAATACACAAGATTTCAATATTATACAATAAAATATAATGTTACACTGTAACATATTGTGAGATTTGAAGTAAGTAAATTTTGTTTTATTTCTTGGGTTTTACGTTAATGACTTTAGCTTTAGATTGTACAAAATGGCAATTAAACCATAAGTGGACTAAATGATCTGTAATCAGAACTAATGTTTGTTGAAACTGAATGGTAGTTATCAGAAATCTTTTACTTATGTCTTTATGTGAATTTGCCTCTTTGCATTCTAATATTACTTTTAATATTTAAATGATTCTTAAATGTATAATTTCCAATCATTAATTTTGAAATGCTATAGAAGGCATTAACGGCCAAGTCGCAGGAAGCCATTTTCAATGAAAGATTTTGGATGTTTGGCTTTTAACTTGTGCGAACTTCAGATATCACTACTTTTTTTGGCCGAAACATTAAGGAGAACTTGGTGCTTTTTTTTTTGTTTTTACCGAAAACTTTTTGTTGGGATACAGATTATTGACCCACATATTTGCAGATTATTAAACATTCACAAATATATTTGGGGAAAATGTAGAGGGGCTATTTAAGTAACTTGGGGGGAAAAAATTCTTTTTATATCGCGTGGGGTATCATGTAAAAGGTTTTGTAATGCTGAACTCAAAAAATACATTTATTTTAATTTTAGGTATTATATTTTCAAAGATATCGTCGAAAACGTAGTGCAAAAATATGTCTCCCTCCCCCTTCTATTTCCAAATATACTGAAGCTAAATTTATGAAAAAATTAGAGTTAGTAGATGTTAATTTAAACTTTGCAGGAAAATTATAGCGTTTACCCTAGGTCACATATTTTTTGAGAAAAACGCATTTTTTCGTTACACATAATTTTCGATTTACGGGCATTCATCAAAGATGTTGAAGAGCGCTGGAGGTACCTATCGTAACAGAAGTATAAAAGCATTGTTTATAATGATTTTTAAAAAAAATCGTTGGTAATTAGCGGAGATATTAACCCTTAAAGACACGGATGGTTTGGCCATCCATAATGACAGGGGCGGCGTACTCTATGTACTATCGGTGATTAAAGCTTCGATAACAACTTTTAATGATATATTTGTGTAATGCAATGCCCAATAGCAGTATAAAAGCAATAAATGTCAAATAGTTAAAAACAGACTAATTTAATTAGAATTAATCACACAAATACTATGAGATTCGTGAGTAGTTTTCATTGAGTGGATCTCTCAATACCACTCCCATGTCTTTAAAATTTAATGACAAACTTATCTGGAAAAACACACGGCATGGTCCGAGACTGTATTTCAACTTTGCGACCTCCTTTCGAAGCGCGCTCAGTACAATGCCAAGTTTAAACTTTGAACAAGGGTTTTGTTTTAGCTACACTGTAAAAAGAAAAGATTATTAATACGCTGAATTTAGTTTTATGAAATGCCAAATGAAGTTTAAATATGCACTACTTTTATTGTCAATACTAAATTAAGTTCGTCATAAACAGATTAAGATAAGACTAAAAAATGTGTTATACAGAATAGCAATATTTGATATTATTTAGGTTTCATATCTCTTTGAACTTTCATAATATACCCATTCCTACTTTTCTAGTATATACAGCAACACCCAACCCTACGTTGTATAGTTTTTTATAAAGTCTTATTATTCTTTTAGCAATGATTTTTTTTAATAATACAGTTAATAATTCATATTTATTATACGGAACTCTCTGAGCGCGAGTAATACTTGCACTTGACCGTTTATTTAAATAACAGGTGGAATATGTTGGTTAATCCCATGAAAAACACAAAATTTTCGCATCCGAATTTGACATATCCCGAAACACGCAGATCTCTAACACTCACACTGCTATTTCAATTAGAGATGAATTGCAGAGGACCAAACGATTTTTATTCGAAACATAAATTTCGAAGCTTGTCAAAGAATATTGTAGATAAATAAAATGAAAATAGCTCTTAAGGTTATTTTTGAAACACCTCACTAGTCACCTAATCTTTATAGGTGGGCGAATCCACAACAGAAATAGTTTCCACACTTTTGAGCATTACCTGAAAGGAAGGACTCTGCTTTGTACTTTTCTTCCACCAGCAATCTCCCAATAAGAGGTAATTCAATATTACACATTTTACGTTCACATATATGGCACATACACAGCAGTTTGTGAACGACAAAGTATGGAACAGTTCTTCAGTTTATAAGTCGAACCACTGCGGACCACCCCGCCATTAAGAAAACGCAAAGTTCTAAAAACAAAAGTCCTGCATCAAGTAAGGTGGGTAACTAATTTTTTTGAAACGCGGTTCATGTTCAGGCACGGTTGACCATGTATTTTAATGTCAGGTGTAAATGAAAAAAATCAGTTGACAAATCCCTATCGAAAATGCATGAAGTAACCAAAAATTATTTTAATTTAAAATTATTTAAATTTGTTAGTGAAAGTTGCATCGTGAAAACTAGCAGTTAAACGTTACACCTAACTAGGGTCCTGCCAGGGTATTAAATAAAATTTGCAGCCCTGCAAATTTTATTTAAAACCACGCTGCAACTCGAACCAAACCCAACGGAAGATATTCAGTCTACCCGCAACCCGGTCGAACCCGAAATACTTATTTTCAAATTCCAATCTGAAACCCAGAATCAGAGAAAATTGATCCAAAATATAATGTAATTATAGAAAAATAGTCTGTAATCATATCTTCAATATTATTGTTAACTTTTATGTAGAAAAATAAATATGTAAGGAGTCATTCATATTCAAATACATAGTTTTTCATCTGAAATAGATTCCTGCACGGGTCAGGTTATACCTGAACCAAATGTTCAACTTAAAGTCAATCGGAAACCTACGAAAAATTTCCGTTGACTCAAAACCCGACAACAATTTTTCTATTGACCCTAAACCGAAACACTTCTAACCAAACCCGACTTGACAGAAAAAAGATCTGTAATTTAATTATAGTTATGAAAAAATAGTCTGCAATCATATCTCTAATATCAATTCTATCTTTTATGTAGAAAATAAACATGTAAAGCGACTCATTCAAATTTAAATATATAATTCTTCATCTAAAACTATAGCTTAGACTTTCTTTCTTTTTGTAAAATTGAGCTAACTCGAACTTGGCTCGTAAGTACTGTTGTCAGGCCTAGTATCGCAAAAGGCGGGACACAGAGAGAAAAAAAGAGGGGCAGGCACTTGAAAATAGGGACATCCTTAAGTACTACAATAAAACCTGTTAAAACGGAAAAATGCAAACTAAAAATTTTCGCAATATCAGCTAAAACAGGCTAAGATTAAAACCTGTCTAAATTTAAAAGTTCTTCCGGTTCTTTGTCGTTCCATCTCAACAGATTGCTGTATTAAATAGCTTCCTTTCTTCATATTGAATGTACGTGAATTATACTTTGTCAATAATGGAATGGTGGGAAATTAATTAGTCGAACTAGTTTTATAAATAATTAACAGTAATTTTATGACAATAATGCTCATTTTATAAATACCACATTTTATTTTTATTTTTTCATTAGTTTGCATTTCAGCCATTTTTGAAAAAGCGCAATTATTATTACATATTCTCAAGAAAACATTTCGTTACACATAAAAAGCACAGGCAGCAAGTTACCGGAACGCACCTGTGGTTGGAACAGATTTTTCTATTATTTGAAGAAATTTCTGTCTTTTGACAGGAGAATTTAAAAAACAAATTGAGCTTAGGTTCATGAACTTTTCATGTTTTAAAGGAAAAAAACAGGTTAAAAATTAGTTTGATACAAAAAAGTAGCATGCAGCACAGTTACGGGAACTCCCGTGTGATTTGACGAAAATGCAACTTCAGATAACTTTTTTGTTAGATTAATAATTTTCTGTATTTTAGGGGGTGAAATGGGCAAATTAAGACAGGAATTTTTGTGTTTTAATAATAATAATAATAATAAAAGCAATTGAAAAAACGCTTCAACTCACGTATATTTTTTTTAGAGTGTATATTGATCGAAAACAGACAGCATGGTCCTCTAACTTCTGATAAGATACAGAATTTAAATCCAAGACTAAAACTGAAATACAAATCCTGAAGAAAAATGTAAGTTAAAGGAAAACTTGTAAAATGGCTTAGAACGTAAAAGTTCATTATTTTAATATCAGCTCAGTAATAAAGCAAAGTCTTATTGATGTTAAAAAAAATCTTTAAATTCATACTTATTTTGAAACAGCCAAAGTTTAAAGGTCTGCACGACTCGAGCCTATTTTCATTCATGGCACTCGGGCCAGGTCGGGACTAGTCACTACTCTTTCGACTCTGGCCTTACTTTTTTCTGAAGGATCGGGCCTGGCCTAACTTCTTTTTTTCGTACCGAGACGGGACAAGTTTCATTCTTCCTAGGTCTTCATAAGTCGATATTTTCAGTCCCAGTCTCGATCCAGCCCTTTTGAAAATCATTGTCTCGACATGGCTTGGTATGTGAAAAATCAGTAAAATTTGGCCCGGCCCAAAAAATTTTTGCAAAAAGTGTATGTATTTTTTAAATTGACAATATTCTGCAATTAAACATTAAAATTTATTCCTTTTAAAGAATAGTAGATTTCTAGGCAATAATATTGAAACACAGTAAAACGTGTGAATAAGAACTAGCCTATGATGGAATCCTGACTTATATGGGAAAATTTATTGATCCATGCAAAATGTATATAATAATACATGAGAAAAGAATATAATACATTTATACCATTAAAAAAAAAGGCTAAAATAAGTATTCTTGGTCAGAACTCCTCCTTTTAACAAAATCGACATAAAAATCAATGTTTTGTAGCATTGATGCATCCACGGGGGGAGCTAAGGGGGCTCAAGTCCCTCTCAGACTAGACATTTAATTTTTTTTATTATAAAAGAATGTTATTATTTTTTTTAATAGGTCCTTAAAAAATCAGAATTTTTGAAAAGATATTAATTTTGTCACAAATTTTTTCTCTTATAAATTTTATTATGAAATTTGAAATATTAGCATGTTTGAATTTTACTTAATTAAAAATTTAAGACCTCATGCAACCTCTTGTTCTCTTTAACCTTCATAATATTTCGATAATTTAATAATAAAACTTTAAATCGTTTAATTGCTAACACACTTTAAAATTATCAAATACAGAAACACACCAAAACTAAGATATATTTTAGTACAGTATTTCGTTATTTAATATGTTAAAAGCATTCAGAATTAGCCCCGTCAAAACTTTCCAGAGCTTCCTCTGTCAGGTTACGACTCTGCTCATGTCAGCAGAAAAAATGTAAGTCAGGACCTGATCCGGCACGCCCCATCAAATCAAATAAATGAAAGACAGAGCTCGGCAGCAGGCCGGGCCAGATCTGGGCAAATATACGCCTCTAAAACACTAAAATATGCTAGCCCCCTCCAAAGCGTAGTCCTGGATGTGCCATTGTTTTGTAGAAATTCCATCCGTCCGGCTGGATCGAACTCGGGCCGAGATTTTAACTTTTTTCCGTGTCGGCATATACCCCCTGGACCCCCTCTGGCACCGTCCTTGCTCTACAGTGTAAGCTGGGTTCCTGGGATGGTCATCCCTATCCCTGTCTGTGTGTGACACAAATTTTGTGGTCATTTTATCTCAAACACAAAATTACAGAATTTAATCAAATTTCTGATTCAGTTAATCTTGACATTAAATGGTGCTGATTAAGTTTGGGTGCATATTGCCCCACAGCTGACTCTGCTATGCTGTGTTTTTCGTGATATCTTTATCTTGGCATCTGTGGGATGAAATTTGATCAAACTTTGCATTCAGTTAGACCTTGACATAAATTGGTATACTGATATTGGTAATACTGATAAGATTTATTCTACAGATGGCACTGCTGTGCTTTTTTTTTTTTTTTTTTCCATGGTTTCTGTGATAGCTATTATGTCAGCATCTATGGGAGGAACTTCACCGAATTTAATATGTAAGATATTTGTTAGAAATTATGTTGAATCAGTTTTGGCTTTGTTCACTCAACAGGTGGTGCTACTATGCTGTCTTTTTCATGATTTCCATGATAGCTATATCTCGGCATCTATAAGATGAAATTTCACCAAATCGATTATATAAAACATTTATTAAAAATTATGCTATTTCAGTTTTGGTTTTGTACATTAAACAGAGAATGCTGCTATTCTGTATTTTTCATGATTTCTATAATAACTATATCTCTGGATTTGTGGGATGAAATTTCACCCAAATTTATTTTGTAAGACATTTATTAAAAAATTACATGAATTCAATTTTGGAATTTCTTCACTCAGCAGGGAGTTTTGCTGTTCTATATTTTTACGGTGACCATTATAGCTAAATTTTAGTTTCTATTGGGTAGAAATGCACCAAATTTTATGTTTGAAATTAATATTGTAATTAAAAACATATGTTGGTTCATCTTTGTACCTGATCACAATTTGAGCAGGCAAAAATTTCTGTTTTAAAAAACCGGTGATTAAAGATTAAAAATTCTGTAAAAGACGCTTGTCCCAAAGGGGTTAAAAGGCATTTTTAGCAGGATATGTAACAGGAACAATGGAGCAGAGTCAGCATAGTCAACAAAAGATGTATATGAATATACATACAGTGCAGCTGATTACCCCACATCACAAGAAAAACTGTTTTTTACCTGTCTTCTCAACTTGCCTGGCTTAAAATGATGATTCAGGCAGAAGAGATGCTTTCTTCTCTCGAGTATGACAGGAAATGCATCACTGCCAATCAGTCAGAGTGGTAGATACCACTGGATGAAAACTTAATTTTTGAACTTGAAATAGTAATTAAATTATAAGGAAATCATGAAACTACTGAAAATTTAGTTGATTTGCACTTAAAGTGAATTAAATGAAAGAAAGTTTGCTGTATTGGCAACAAATTATAAATTAAACAAAAAAGAGAAATACATTAGCTAAAAATGATGTCTTTAAATTGGTAACCTAGAAGATTTGGTTGGAAAAGGATTTAAAATTTATGTGAAAATGCTTAAAATTTATTCATTTGGTTGGTTGTGTTTATGACGGCCAATTATCAACACGAGGGATATAGGCCCTAAGAGAGGAGTGCCCTTCGTGGGGGGTCTTTCTAAGGGAACCTAACCCGTATTAACGCTTGGAAATCCAAGGTTCAAAGAAAACCCTGAAAACTCCGAACGATTAGGCCGACGGGCGCGATTGGGTTCGAACCCAGCACCTCCCATCTACCAACTTCAAGAGCAGAACCTCTCGGCCACTGGTGGGGCATTTATTCATTTAAAAGAAATTAAAATACTTTTGAAGAGAATATTATTATTCATTTTAAATTGAAAATTGCTAATTCATAAAACATTGTTAAAATAAATACTTATGATTTTAGAAATAATATGAGTGGGTTGAAATTAATTAGGAATTTGAAATAGAAAATATTAAAATTTAATTACTCCATAAATTGCAAAAATGTTATGTCATAACATTTATCACCACCAATTTAATTTAAAAAAAAAAAAAATCTGAAAATCCCTGTGGAATCTGATCAAGGTCTAAAATTTAAAAGTAATCAAAATTTTATTGACAAAAAAATTTTAAAAAGCATGTCTGATATATATATATATATATATATATATTTTATTTTTTTTTTTATCAAAACATAATATGTAAGCAAACCATAAAGTAATAAAATATAAAATACTACAAATATAGAACAAATTATAAATCAAATGATGAATTTCTCATAAGCCAATTTTTAAGACAAACCACAGCAAACAAAAAGTCGAAATCCCTTTGTTTTCGGGGAATCAGAGTTTCTCTCTGGAGAATTGCAGGGGTGCTTTTACCTACTGTGTCTAATGGGGTGTCCCAAAAAAATCAACTTTTGAAATTGTGAACGTCTCACCCTTCAAAAACGTTCTTCCTGTGAATATAAAACACCTTAAATTGTTTCAGAATTTAAAAAAAATATTTAGAGGCCCCCCCCCAAGGTCATTGAATTTACATAAAAATGGCTAAAATAATGTGAAATGCGACATTTTTTAATTAGCTACATTAAAAACTATTAATGTTCAAATGACTTTTTTTTTAAATTTATGATAGCTTCTTACATATTGTTTCAAACAAATTTTGTATAAATTATGTTTTTGCTCTGTTAGGATGAGACATAATATATTACTGAAATCAAGAAAAATATGATTTTGCAGGCATTTCTACTTTCTGTATAATTATGCCAAATGTGAACTTAGGTAAACAATTATCTTACAATTGGTAAATAAAACCAATGAAGAAGAATGTTTTAAAGCTATCACATACGTAGTTAAACATTTTTTTTTACACATTCACTCATTTTTTATCAACTACATTTCAAAACGATTTTGGCGATTGCACTTTATTTCTTTCTTTGCATACCTATATCTACGACTTGTAACCAAAACTGTTTTTGCTCTTCGTTCTTTGTTGAACAACTAAAGTCATGTATGGATATAACAGCTTGTTCAGCAACATCATTTACACAAGGCAAGTTTTTAGCAAATACTGCAGCTTTTTTATAGGATGGCGTTTTTGGACAATCTTTGACTGGTACACTGAGGAAGCAATCTTCAATTTTAGCCGTATTAAAGAGACTGTTAGAAATACACAAATCATCCAATTTGAGAGAAAGTATTTCTAATAGATGTGAATTAGAACTCCTTTCTTTTTTCATGTTCAGAACTATCTTTGATTTTTGCTCATCAGAAAGAAGATCTGTAAACAAGCTATGTGTTGCAGTTCTCCACTCACATACCATGAATGACGTAACATCGTTTTTAATGTAATATTGCTTAATTGTTTGTCCTCCTATTCTTTCAACCTTTGAATCAGTGAAACATCATTAGGAGGAGCATCAACAGCAGATCGGCAAGTAAACCAAGACTGCAAATATACACACACAACAAACCGATTAAATCGTTGTATACAGGGTTCGTTGATATATATATCAATGGATATATATCATGATATATATCTTGATATATATCCGATATTTATTTTTAAAATATCAAGATTTTTGATATTTTCTATATTTGCAAATTCTTTGCATTTATTTTCAAAATATCAAGATGTTTGATAGTTTGTATATTGATATTTATTTTCAAAATATCACCGTGCAAGGTAATTTTGATATTTTTCACATTCAAACCAAGTGTAAATGAAATTTTCACCTGTTATTGACTGTGTCATTCTGTAGATAATAAACTTTTGCCTCTGGCAGTGACTTTTTTAGGAAAAGAAGAAAACGAATCTTTTCCAAGCTTTATGTTTCAAACTTTTATTTTTAAATGTAGAACTAATAATTATATTAGACAGTCAATTCAGAACAGCCATTGAAAGATAAAATGTAATTTTGATAATCATTTATATACAGCCAGGGTTCATTGATATATATCAATGGATATATATCCAATATTTATTTTCAAAATATCAATATCTTTGATATTTTCATATTACTTGATATTTATTTTCAATATATCAAGATGTTTCATATTTTCTGCATTTGATATTTATTTTTAAAATATGATTTTATGCAAGATATTTTTGATATTTTCAGTCGTAATTTGTAATATTTCAGTGTAAATGAAATAAATTTTCAACTGTTATTGACTGTGAATCTGTAGATAAAGAACTTGTCTCTTCTGGATGTGACTTTTTTAGCCAAAAAAGAAAACAAATATATTTTTCAAACTTTAGATTTGAAACATTTTTTTTTTTTTTTTTTTTTTTTTTTTTTAAATGTTGAACTAATAATTATGTGGGACATAATTAATTCAGAACAACCATTGAAAGATAAACTGACTAATTTAAATGAGCAATTATATACAGCTTCATTAGAAAAGAATCTTTTTTCAAGTTTTGGTTCAGTTGAGTTTGAATTATACAACATGTTAGGAAATATGAAATAAAACATTTTATACTTACATTTATATTAAAATTTTTCAATTAAAAAACTTTTTTTGTATTTAAAATTTTGTTTAGAAAATATCTGATTTTTTTATACTTGGTCTTGATACTGAATCCTATAGTTAGTTTTTTTATAGGTGTATAAATCAAATTGTTACTGTTTTCAATTATTTCATCTTCAATTTTGTTCTAAGTGAAAAGAAAAAAAAAAAAAAGAAAGAAAGAAAAAGAAAAATGCATTTTTATATTATTCTTTGATTAAGTTTTCATGTTAAGTGCAATATATTTTAGTTTCTAATCTATATTATGCTCGAAAACATTTATTATCAGCGGTAAGTTGGCTGCTTTGAAAATATCGGATATATATCGAAAATATCGGATATACAGTCTAACCCGGTTAAGACGCGTTTCAAGGGAGTGGACAAAATTCGCGTATTAAGCGAGATCGCTTATTAAACGTGATTTGTATAGTGTTGCATGATTATGGCATATTTACACATTTAATCGTTTAAATGAACTTTAGAGCTTTCATTTAGATGATAACGGTCGAAAATTGTGTCTTTTACCTATACTTAGATTAAATTTTAATTGTATTCCATTTTATCTGATTCTTTCTTTTTATAGGACCGACTGGAATAATAACTAAAAATAAATATGCATTTAAACATGACTATCATCGATTAATACATTGCAATTAAAAATAAAACAACAAAAATAATTTTTCTACTAGACTAATTTTTTTTAAAGAAAGAAAAAAATAATAAATCTTTGAAGCACAAGCCATTTTTTAAAATCATATTTTGTACTTGTAATGATGAGTACCATTACAATCTGTCCTTCTTTTTAATATAAGAAGAAACTATCCTATCCTTAAACTTACACTATGTGCAAAAAGATGTTCTTAAAAGATGAGACAATATTAAAAAAAAAAAAAAAAAAAAAAAAAAATGTTAAATTATTTTAATACCTTAGTACTTTCAACTATAAAAACATAGACTTCCTCGGAGAAATATAAGAAATACAATTGTTTATTGTTATTAACATCTAATTTTCCAAAATTCACATAGATGGTGATGAATGGAATGAAAGTGGAAATCAATTTTTAGATCTGGAAAACATTCGGAAAATAAAACATGGATATAGGGAAGTGGAATATTACTCGTTTTATGATTCTTTAAGCAAACTGAGCCAAATTCTGGGTTTGTTGTAGGATAAAACGTCATTTCAAACAGTGTTTTCTTTAGTAATAAGTTCTATTGATTTGCGGATGATTAAATCATGATAATTCTTTGAGGGATATATAATTTTTGCGTCTTCGAAATTAATTTGTATATTTTTTTAATATTGTCTCATCTTTTAAGTAGTTTTACACATAGTGTAAGTTTAAGTTTTACTTTTTAAAGATGAATTAAGCATTTCTATTCATTTATTTACTTATCCTATCCTTATTAATCTTTGTGGAAAAAATTTTGTTAGCATAGCAAAAAGTAAAGAAGACAAAGAAAACATAAAAGAAGTATTCCACCACAGTTGTATTTGTTTAATCTTTACCAGTTTCATTTTTTGTTGCCTATAATATGCATTATAAAACATAGTAGTGATATAACGTATATTTAAAACCCCACTAAAAATATGTATGATCATTTCTAATCATAATAATTTTTATGACGTATCTGAGTAACCAGAATTCGTCTATATCCCTCTACTACACTAAAAACATACACGAAGCGAGAGACAAAAAATGTTAGAGGGTTAGAATCAAAGAGGGTTCTCAGTTTTGCCAATTTGGTGGGGTTCTATTTTATTCAAATATTTACCACCACTTCCAATTATTAATTTTTGCCTTAATTAATCTGTAATTAAAGAAAATAATACTATCCGTAAACAGTGTTTTTATCTGGATTAAAAAAAAATATTCGCTAAATTGGCAACATTCAAAAAGACAGAAGGAATTCGCATCTTGTTTAACGAATTTGCGTCTTAAGCGTGATTTTTTTCCTCAAAGGACAGAAAATTTATCGCGTATTAAACGTGATATTTTTGCATTATCCTTATGGGCAGTGTTCAAGGGATCAGAAAAAATCCGCATATTAAGCGGGATCGCGTATTAACCGTGAGCGTCTTAACCGGGTTCTACTGTATATCAAAATATCGGATATTTTTGATATTTTCGAAAATATCATGATATTTACGAACCCTGGTTGTATACCTTGAAACTCTCAAGCAGTTAATACCATTGTGCTTCCATTCCCATTAAACAATAACTTCATTTTCAAGAAATAAATGGCTTTTGCTATCCAGCGAGGACGGTGAAGAACACGTGGTTTCTAAATTGGAAATTGAATGTCTAATCCAATCATTAATGATGAAATATTTAAAAATTCCTTGTAATCATCCCTAGGTAGTTTTGTAGCAATTTTTACCTGATCAGAAGTAATTGTTTTTAAACTGTCCGATGCTGTTATGATGGGTACTGATTGCTTTTTTGGTTCATGGTGTTTGAGCTTAGACCAGTTTTCTCGGAATCTCTTAAATAAAAAGATTTCTGCCCCAGTAGATTGTCCAAAACACACACTAAATGCATTAAAAGGTAGAACCTCAAACATGTGATGCCGACATGCTATCCACAAAAGATTTCTGCCTATTTTTTTGCTCCAGAATTGTACATGCTCTTTTGAATTCAACTATTTGTATGGGTTGCATCAAAACACATGCCAATTACTTGAGATTCACATTTCCACGATTTTAAGAGCTCAAAAACAGCATCAGCTGCTGCTTTGACAGTTCCAGACAATAACTTAGAAACTCCATGAAGCTTAGTACTTTTATCTTGCAAAGAAAAATTAGTACCGCTAAACAATCAATATTTCCTGTGCTTTTTGATGACAAATTGTCTAACAATTTTCCACCCCAGTGAACTGACTTTGGTGCTTCAAGCTGGGTTTTTAATTGTTGAACAGTTTCTTGGCGAAGATATTAGTGTTCCTGATCAGTATGGATTTTTACAAGCGGGTCAGACGTCATGGTAGAGGAAGAGCAACCTTCTTTGTTTATTACAGATGCTATTATCATTGTGGATCTCCTAATGCTGGTGTTAATTCAACCTAAAACAGCAGCAACTCTTGGAGTAATAATGGATCAGCGACTGCATAACTTTCTTTTATTACCTTTGGTTTGTATTATCTGAATATATTTTTACTACAAAGTTTTCATCAGAGCTTTCTTCAGAAGATTTGTCTTCCTAAACTTTCCTTTAACACCTGCTGGAGCTGCAATCTATTATTATTATTAAAAATTAGAAACATTGTAGTATATGATATTAATTTAATGAAATCCAGCAGATTAATAAAGATTGAAGAGCATTAGAAGAGTAAGGATCAGAAAAATAAAATATGGTCCTCGGATAGATTTGTATAGTTATAAGTTTTTATTAAAAAATTTAAAAAAAGTATAACATCAGATGAAATCATTGTTAAACATGATAAAGTGTTCTTAAACAAATTTAGGATTAAAAAAATTGTAAGAGAAGTATTGTTGGATTTTGCAATCCTGCATATTAATTAGAAATTCAAATTTTCCATAAATTCCCTATTTTCAATTAGCTTGGGGGACCCCTAAACCTTTGTGAAATGACTTGAATTTTTTTGTAACATCATATTATGACAGAAAGACCATTTTTAAAAGGTGAGATTTTGCATTTTCAAACTTTTTATTTTTTTTGGCCTCTCCTGGGACACCCTAGTGCAGGGTCGGCGAACCTATGGCATGCATGCTAGAAGTGGCATGCAAAAGAACATTTTTGGCACACCGTTGATTGAGGTTTTAAATCAAGATACAGTGATATTCATTTCACAAAAATACCGATATAGATGAGTTGAGCTTGGTTACATTCGATATTGTAGAATTTAAATTGCAGCTTATTTAACCCCCTGACCGCCGAGCGAAAGAGCAAAATTGTAATGTTGTTTTCTCTGTGATTTTTTTTTAAATGCTAAAAAAAAGATGTTTTTTCCTACGTGATATAAACAATTTTCTTACATATAGGCATATAAGCCTTCACAGTATTAACCATAACTTAATTTTTAAAAACTGTGTTATATCGCTAGAATTCTATTAATTTAAATAATGCTTCTATTGCAGTGAAACCTGCAGCTTAGTGAACGGATATATCAGTTCGCAGCAGTGAGAAGGTTAAATTCCAATCTAGTTGAAAATGGACTGAAAATTTTATCAAACAAAGGCAACATGTGGGAAACATCGAAAAGATTATTAAGAAATATAAGTAAAAATGCTGATGATAAAATTAGAGAAATTTGGAATTTAATTCCAGAGTTTAAAAAAAAAAAAAAAAAAAACGGTATTTGCATTTAAAAAACTTTTCCGCCTATCTACGACTGCATATAATTATTTTCACAAGTGATAATATTAAAATTGAAATATAAACCACTTTTCAGATAAAAACTAGTTCAGCTTGCATTCTGTTAAATGAAATTAAGTATGAACCTTGTATTTTTCCCCCTCCAAGATGCAACTTCGATTTTAATCGCATTAAATTTTTTTATTATTTTCTAAAATATATTTATTTCTATAGATATTACAATGTAATACTACGTGTATGTTGCCCATATTTTTAAAATCTCAATAAGTAATTTTCGAGTAATTTTAATTCTTGATTTTTTTTTATAAATTAAATTCGTTTTATAGATGGCACACCATGGCTACGAATTATATTTCTTGGAAAAGTTGGTATGCAGATGAAAAAAGGTTTGCCAACCCTGTCCTAGTGTCTAATGAAGAATTTGCCTTGCACGTTTGTGTTTTCTTAGGTATAACTTACCTGAAATTGCAATTTTTGAATTTTTTTTAGTAAAAACCAAAATTGCCATGTTCCATACTGCACTTACGATTAGGTAAAAAAAATCCAGAAATTTATTTTCATGAGTTTCCTTCAAATTTGGAATACAAACTAATGAAAAAAAAAAAAAGACTTGTTGATTCTTTAAAATAATGAAACCTGAGAGAAAAAAAAAATTCTATTTATTTGTTTTTTGTTTCCCCGTATTTCATGATCAGCACCTATAATATTTAAATTTACTGAAAAATTTTCGCAATGTACACATATCTATATTTTTCTAAATTAAGAATCGTGTAAATATCCATGGGGTTTTTTTTTAAAGAAAAGAAAACAATTGATATGATTTGATTGCTGGATATTGGCAAAAAGACCTGCTTATTATTTTTTTTTTCATATTATGAAACATGTAAATATATTTTTATTTTTATCGTATACTTTTATACGATGACTGTCCAGAATATATGCTTGTATAGTTAAGATTAGCCCATATAAAGGTTAAATGTATTGAAAATCGTTCGCAATGTACTGATATATGTATATTTTCTAAATAATTAAGAATTATGTAATATCCATGTTTTGAGAAAAACAAAAATCAATATGAGTTGATTGCCAGATATTGGCGAAAAGACCTGCTTTTTTTTTTATATATTATGAAACCTGTAAATATATTTTTATACCATGACTGTCCAGAATAAGGATATTTAATTTTATATGTAATTTTTCTGTATGCTTGAACATTTCAGATCAATGCATATAATGGCCAAATTTATTGAAAATTGTTTGCAATGTACAGACATATATATTTTCTTAATAATTAAGATTTCATGTTTTGAAGAAAAAAAAAATCGATATGAGCTGATTGCCAGTTATTGCCAAAAAGGCTTGCTTATTTTGTTGATTTTATGAAATATGCAAATGTCCTTTTAATTATGATATAAAAAACTGGTGGAACCAGACAGAAAAGTAAAGCTCAATCTAAAAAAGTTACAGTAAAAAATTGTCAAATAGTTTCAGTTTAAAAAAGTAAGTAGTGCATAGAAAAGTAATGTAATCAGATTATCTGTAAAGCTCATGAAATTACCCAAATTTTTGGTTATAGCTAAAAATGTGGACTGAGCTTTACTGGTGCCTTAAAATCAATCAGAGAAGTAAAGGCCTTTTTAACTCATTCTGAATTCCAGTCATTCATAACCAGTTTAAAAATTTGGGTTCATAAGAATAGATTAGAGGTTGATTTGGAAATAAGCGAGAACGTGAGAGGTATCGAGAACATGAGAGATTGTTCAGTATGAAGTATGGACCAAATTCCATTCCAGGGGTCACTGATAAGCCTGGGAGATCAAAGTCCAAAATAAGCCCAAAACCCTAAGCATTTACGATTCAACCATATGCTAATTACTTGTCTGGCTTAAGTCTATTGACATAAGGCTCCCTTCACAGTAATTACATGAAATAAAAATTATTACGCTACATGTGTTATTTCTGAAATATTAATCTAACAAAAACATAGCTGTGAAAAAAGGGAGCCAAGTTCTGTAAAGACAATGGCAAGAAAAGAAGTGATATCTAAGTGGGTGCCAAGTTCAAATAAAATTCACTCAAACTTACCTACTGAAGTATTATAGCATTTTTTAAATTGTTTAGAAATAAAAATTATTGATAGCATATTAATAATAAATCTAGAACTTGGCAAGTTTTTACCTACAAGTCATTTATTTTTATTAATGACATTATTATATCAAAACTTGTTATTTCATGTTTGGAAGCCTTCATTTGAGTGAGCTACTTCCACTTGAACGGTGGTCGGATAAAATATATCCCACCTAATTTTAACTGCAAAATGCCACATTGACACTAGAACTCAGGACTAAAAAGTTTAATTTTATTAAATACGTGAAAAGGAGCATTTACCCATTTTTAAATAAATTTGTTTTTAAATTCTGGTGTGATTCAATCATTTCAGCATGTCACGAATAAAAGCTCTTTGCCCCTGAAGGGTTAAAGGGATGCAGTCTCTAGAGGGATGACCAAGAACAAGCGTAAGGGTATCTGTCTCTTTCTCAGGCCTTTTAGTCTGTTTGCATTGCGGTTTCCGAAGGGTGGGTGCTAGAGTGATAACCAAAGACAAGCGGTAATGTATTTTCGTATTTATTGGTTTATCAAATCTTTAACATGAGTCATTTGTTTATAATAATAACTATATTATTTTTTTTATAATGACATTGTTGTTAATATTAACATCATCATTTTATTTAGACATGAAATTGATAAGCATAACATTTATCAAAAACTTGCCAAGTTCTAGATTTATTATTAATATGCTATCAATAATTTTTATTTCTAAACAATTTAAAAAATGCTATAATACTTCAGTAGGTAAGTTTGAGTGAATTTTATTTGAACTTGGCACCCACTTAGATATCACTTCTTTTCTTGCCATTGTCTTTACAGAACTTGGCTCCCTTTTTTCACAGCTATGTTTTTGTTAGATATCATTACTTTTTGTAAAGTTACAATATATTTAGATACTTTACTTAAAGCTTTTTAATGTGTTTACATGTGACTACTTTATTCACTAAGCAACATTCAATTTTAATTTAAATTTTCTACAACAAACTATTTGGCTGTCAATTTGCGGCAGAAATCTATATTTTAATACTGCTACAGTGAATGCATGGTTTGAAACGAAATGCATTGATTCGAAATTTTTATTGTTTCTGAAACAACAATTCCTATTAAATTCCTATATTAAATTTTCCTATTAAATTTTCCAATTAAATATCCTATAGCTGGGACTGCTTTTTTGCACTGTAAGTGAAAAATAAAGTTATGTGCTTATGCCACACTATGTATCATTCATCCATGGGTGCCGGCAAAGAGGCAGTGCTGAGGAAGGACATTGCCCCTCCCTGGATTTTCAAATTTAATTAACTAAATATCCTTTTCTCTGATGATTTTGAAAATAACGTAAGTGTGATCACAGATCGCACAGAGGGTTTCGTTTAATATTCCTTTCAAAACACTTTATCCTTTTGAAAAATCTGTTAGTTCCATATTTCGCAACCAGGAGCGCACTCTATTCTAAACAAACCTCTATCCGAACGAAACTCCGTTTTACATACTATCCGTAGATATATTAGTCGAGGGGATTGAGCACATAGATAAGTCGGCGACCCTGGTGGTAAAAAGTGGAACTAAAATATGTAAGGCTATGGTGCATAATATGAAAGAATGGTCGAAGGGGTGTCGGCAAAAGTTGGAAAAGTGCTCCTCGGGTGAAAAGGGCGGAAGTTAGAAAAATTGCTTAAAATACACAAGTTAGAGCCCGGAGGGGTAAATAATATAAGACTTTTAGAAAATTTTATGATTTGTCGTGTGGTTTGAGGTATTCAGCTATACGTATGCAAAAAGTCATGTCTCCAACTTAAGTAGCGGCTCCCTTTGAAAGAATTGCTTAAAATACATATGTGGTAGCTCAAAGGGTTAAGGTAAGTCTTATTCAAGATTTTATGATTTGTCGCCTGGCCTCAAGTGTTCTGCAATAAGTATGCAAAATTTCAAATCTGCAATTTAATAAGGGGCTCAGTTAGACAGAATTGCTTAAAATACTCATGTGGAAGCCCAAAGGGTTAAATGTACGACTTTTTCAAAAGTTTAAGATTTGTCATTTGATGTGTGTTCAGCTATAAGTATGCAAATTTTCACGCCTCCAACATAATTAGGGGCTCACTTAGAAAATATTGTTTAAAATACACATGTGAGAGCCCAAAGGGTTAAATGTACGACTTTTTCAAAATTTTATGGTTTGTTATTTGATGTTCGGTGCTCAGCTATAAGTATACAAAATTTCACGCCTCCAACCTAATTAGGGGCTCACTTAGAAAGAATTGTTTAAAATACACATGTGGGAGCCCAAAGGGTTAAATGTACGACTTTTTCAAAGTTATATAGATTTTTGTTTGATGTGAGGTGTTCAGCTATAAGTATATTCAATTTTACGCCTCCAACCTAATTAGGGACTCACTTAGAAAGGATTGTTTAAAATACACATGTGAGACCCCAAACGGTTAAATTTACAACTTTTTCAAAATTTTATGATTTGTCATTTGATGTGAGGTGTTCAGCTATAAGTGTGCAAAATTTCACGCCTCCAACCTTGTTAGAGACTCACACAGAAAGAATTGTTTAAAATACACATGTGGGAGCCCAAAGGGTTAAATGTACGACTTTTTCAAACTTTTATGGTTTGTCATTTGATGTGAGGTGTTCAGCTATACGTATGCAAAATTTCACGCTTCCAACCTAATTAAGGGTCACTTAGAAAGAATTGTTTAAAATACACATGTGGGAGCCAAAGGGTTAAATGTACGTTTTTTTTCAAAATTTTATTATTTGTCGTATGATGTGTGGTGTTCAGCTATAAGTATGCGAAATTTCAAGTCTCCAACATGTATAGTTTTTGAGAACGGGCTCTGTGACGGACAGAATATCTCAATTTGTTGATTTTTTGTAAGCAAGTAAACCCAGATTAACCACCAACAAGTAATATAAAAATTTTGTTTTTAAAGTCAATTCCTACTTAGGCTATCAAAGAAAAATTTAATATAATCAAGCTAATATTAGTTTTTGTTGCATTAAAATATCTCAATTTGTTGATTTTCTATAAGCAAGTAGGTTTACAATGGAACTCTATGGGAATTTGGCGAAATATTACAGATATCGCCAAGTTGGCGTCACTTTTAGAGACTCATTTTGGACGCCAAATTTGGCGATATATATCCAAGTTGGCGACAAACTTGGCGGTATTTGGCGACAGAACAGGGTCCTCCTATGGTAACCCCTTATTGAAAATACTTTCATTGAACTTCAATAACCAATGGCCGCCATTTTGTTTCCCATGCAAAACTAAAATTAATTAATTAAAATTTAATTAATTAATTAATATTTGAAAAAACTGTATTAACATCAATTGTCATCCAGCACAAGTTTAAAAAAATTTATTTCAACTTGATAGGATGAATAATGAGTATTTTATTAACGATTGAAAATTTGAACAAGATAAATATATATATAAATAAATATAGGGAGAGTGTGAGCTAATAGTAAGAATTGAATAAGTAAATAGGTTTACAATGGAAGTCTATGGGAATTTGGCAAAATATTAGAGATATCGCCAAGGTGGCGTCACTTTTGGCGACTAATTTTGGTCGCCAAATTTGGCGATATATCGCCATGTTGGCGAGAAACTTGGCGGTATTTGGCGACAGAACAGAGTCCCCTCCTACGGCAAATTAAAATTTTGCCTAATAGACGTAATGTTAAAGTAAAAATGGGCACCCCCAGGTGGGTAATTCATCGATTTTCACAATTTTTTTATTTTTTTCATTAGTTTTATAGTGTAAACAAACTTCGTACCAAATTTGAAGTCTATAGTGTCAGTAGATATACGAGATCTTTTTGATGAGTGAGTCAGTCAGTCAGTCAGTCAGTGGTAAAATTATCGATTATCAGACATTTTCAAATGTCATTATCTCGGAAACTATTTATGCGTTATTTATAAAATTTTGGATTTTAGGTAATTAGGGTGGCCTTACTACACATTTCGTATAACAAGTACGTAGGTCTCATAGATTTTCAGTAGTAGAGCATTGAAATTTGACGAAAACAGCTCGAAATGGTTCGTGTAAATAACACACGGCTATGTCAGGCGAACTTGGCTGACACACTGCCGTGTGTCTAGATAACAACAATTCAACAGCTTGCTATATTAATGTTATACTTAAAATATTAATTATTTTTCAACTACATTTCAGCAGTGAAATTACGCTTGAAATTAATGAATATTAATGATGTGAATTATCACAATGCTAACAAAGCGTAAACCAACTTAGTGAAAAATGTCCAAGCCGGGAATCAAACCCGGATCCCTGGAATAGATCTCCAGTGCTCTACCACTAAACCACAAGGACGATGTCCAGCCTGGCATTTCTCACTTATATAAGTCAGTAAGGCTGCAACCGCAGCACGAGATGGAGAAGCCTTCATGAGCACACATTCCTAGCGGCGTAACATGAGACGCAAACAAACCCAGCATCGGTGAATATACAATTTTAATTAATTTTTCAACTACATTTCAGCAGTGAAATTACGCTTGAAATTAATGAATATTAATGATGTGAATTATCACAATGCTAACAAAGCGTAAACCAACTTAGTGAACGTGCTGCGATTGCAGCCTTACCGACTTATATATGTGAGAATTTCCAGGCTGGACATCGTCCTTGTGGTTTAGTGGTAGAGCACTGGAGATCTATTCCAGGGACCCGGGTTCGATTCCCGGCTTGGACATTTTTCACTAAGTTGGTTTATGCTTTGTTAGCATTGTGATAATTCACATCATTAATATTCATTAAAATATTACTTCATAATTTACATTCTTTCAGCTTTGTGGAGTTTAGCTTGACTTGATGCAATCATGTCCACAATTCTGGGCCTGACAGAAAATTTTTTGCACGTAACTACACATTCTGTTTATTATACCCAGTACTCATTTTGAGTGGATAATATGATTTTGAATATAAGGCACCAGTAAAGCTCAGTCCATATTTTCAGCTATAAGCAAAAATTTGGGTAATTTCATGAGCTTTACAGATAATCTGATTCCATTACTTTTCTACGCACTACTTACTTTTTTAAACTGAAACTATTTGACAATTTTTTACTGTAACTTTTTTAGATCGAGCTTTACCTTTCTGTCTGGTTCCACCAGTTTTTTAAATCATTTCACATCTTTTTCAGATCCTTTCAGGAACTTAATCAACCAACTTCAACTAACCAAACAACTGCCCCAATTAACCAACCAATGATCCCAATTAACCGGCCCAACCAATTGTCCCAATCAAAAACCAACAGAAACTTTGGTTCACCAGTGTATTTCAAAAGCTCTGATGACCCCATACTTATTGCTAAACCCCATATTGGGATATTGACCTATACTTTACTCAGGACTGACCACCAGACTAGTCTTTAGACTAAGTTTTATACATAGTGTGATCTTTTGAAATTTTCAGCTATGTACCTACATTCCTCTGGTTTAAGGGACTATGCACTATCCTAGGTCAACCCCTTAAACACACAAAAAGCTAGGGTAAGAAACAGTCATAAGAAATGAATTAAAACTGCGAAAAAGCTATAAAAAGGGAAATTTTCTGTCTTTGGAACTTAATGGGAATTTAAAATTTAAAAAAGTCTGAAAACGACTGGAGGTAGAAAAATGATCAAAAGTGATTGAAAATATTATACAATACACCTGTAAATAATATCAGAAATATTACTAATATTGGATATGTATAATAATATTTCGGAGGTCAAACTAAAATATCACGATAATGACTAACATATTTACATCTAACTGTAACCATTGATCAAAAAATAGGAAAATTGGAAAGTAGGTGTCCTTTGTAAAGTATGCATTAATTTAGTAGATAAATTACGTAAACGAGTCTATTGACAATTGGCGTATTTGGTACGGATAAATTATATAATTAAGCCTGCAGACAATTGGCGCATGTTACCAAGCCTTGTTTAGGGGATAATTAACTGAACCGTAAGCGCACGCACCCATTTTTGTAATGTTAACACACGCGTGGGGTAAATCTCACCTCATTTTGTCTCCCATTATATTTTTGGTTAAATGCGTTTTTAAAAAAGTCTACTACTCTATATCGTAAAATGAATCAGTACTACTTCTTTTTAGCGAAAAATCAAGCGTTTCATATTTATTTTCCGATTTTATAACAGTTTCTGTAAAAATGGCGGGGTTTTTTCCCCTTAGAAAATATGCAACGATTTGTTTTACCTCTTAAAACATTAATTATTTTATAAAATTTACAGTAATTACATTTAATACACTTTCATCAACATATGCAGGTAGCTTTTATTTCACTCTTTCAGTAAAATTATTTTAGTGTGTGTCATCCCGCAACGAATGAACATATCGAAATGTAACGTTTGGACACACGCAGGATTATTTAATCCCAGAAGCCATATTTCTACTTTTCTAGCCAACAAACTAATGACATTCCTTCATACAACCTTTCTCAACCTTGGCCTTGAAAAGTACAAGGAAGGTCAGAAGTGTTTCATGACGTAATTTTGATGTTTTTTCACCTACATAACCCCTTCTCCCGCAGGTAAACGCAACGTCTCCCGAAAGCCAGACCGTCAGCATACGTACTACACCATAACACGGAAGAGCATATAGAAACATGAGCCTTGCTAAAATGACGTAATTTTGAATTTTTTTCACCTGCATAACCCCTTCTCCCACAGGTAAACGTAACGTCTGCCACCAGCCAGACCATTCGCATACATACTACACCATAAAACGGAAGAGCATATACCTGCCAACTGCTACGAAAAAATCGTAGTTGCTACGATTTGGACCTATAAACTACGATGCTACGAAAATCGGTCTTAAACTACGATTTTTTGCAAAATATACACAAAAGCATTTTTTGTTTCTAGTTGCAATTTTTATCCCGTGCAGCATATTTTTCAGGACTGATTCTGTTCCGAAATTTCCAAAATTTCAAAGTATTCATTTCCGAAAGTTTTAAAAAAATTTGTCATTAGTCCGAAAATTCGAACATTAAAAAATGCTCATGGGAAAAAAAATCTGGGCTGCAAAACAAACTTCTTAACATAAAACCCTCTTTGTGTATATTAACCACGAGTGAATCGTGTTTCAGTAAATATTTATACAGGAATTCCCTTCCTTAGAAACAGGAGTGCCATTTTAAGAATTTCTGGAGGGGGGATGTGGTTCTTTGAGGGGCAAGGTTAGAAATAGTGTGGAAAATCGCACGATTTGCACACGGAAAAGGAGAGTCTTGCATAAAGAAAAATGCTGTGCAGTATTTCCCCCCTGTAAATTCTTCCACAGAGCTATGATCCTTTTGCGAGTATATTTTGAAATTTGTTGGAAGCCTGCTAATTTTTTTTCTTTTATGGAATTTCCCCAAAGTAATTCATGAATCAATCGCGGAAAAAATTAAGAATTTCTTCAAATGATCGTGTAAAAATATCGGGTATTTCGTCAAAGGTCTCAGAAACAAATAGTGATTATCTTCAATTGGTCGCTGAATAAAATCGCTAATTTCGTTAAAAGTTCAGAAAGAAATTGCGAATTTCGTCAAAAAATTGCGCAAAATAAATTTCGATAAACTATCGACGGAAAAAAATTGCAAATTTCGTCAAAAGGTCGCGGTCATTATTCGATTACTGAATTTTGTTAATTGGTCGCGAAAAGATATTGAAAATTTTGCCGATGAATTTGATAAACTATCGCTAATTTTGACAAATGACCGTGTAAAAATATTAATCTCGTCAATTGGTCGCAAAAGAAAATAAATTTCGTCAATGGATCGTGGTAGAAACGTGAATTTTGTCAAAATATCGCAGAAACAAACATAAATTTCACAAAAAGATCGTGGAAAGAAAACACTTATTTCACCAAAGGATCGTAGTAAAAAACGCAAAGTTCATTAAAGAATCGCGGTAAAAAATGCGAATTTCGTCAAAAGTTCGTGGTAAATAGTGCGGATTTCTACAAAGAATCGTGATAGAAAAATGTGAATTACGATTTTTGACAAAAAAATTGTGAATATCTTGAAATGATCGCGGGAAAAAAATCGCAAATTTCCTGCACTGGGCTAAAAAAATGGAACCATGCTCCTTTTACAAATGTAAAAAAAAAAGTTTTGAAACGAGAAGACACTCTAAAAATCGTATAAAAATTTTCAGAGGAAAAAAAATACTATATTGAGTTGTTGAAAGACTGAAACCATATTCCTTTTACGAATGTCAAAAGATGGCTGCGAAACACGAAAAACCAACCAACCAACCTCCAGATTAATTTTAATTTTGTGTGCTACAATTTCTCATTTTCAAAGGTTGGCAGTTTTGGCATATAGAAAAATGAGCCTTGCTAAAATCAAGTGACGAAAATGCTGCTAGCTCTTAGTAGATTATTACTTTCGGTCCAACAATATTAATTTTTTTTTTAACTCGCGAAATTGAATTTCATTTGACGTTATAATGACGTAATTATAGTAAAGTGTTTCAGTTTTTAAAATTAAAATACATGTTTTCTTTGGCGCGTGCAATAAGAGTATACGATTTCCTTGACAATACGCAGGAAAATGCAATAAATACAACCAAATGAACTAACATTTACTGAAAATTTCTTTCGTATGACTTAAAAATAAATCTTTCGTTTTATGGATGATAATAATGATTAATTTCTGAATATCAGGAGTCTCTTTTCAGAATAAAACATCATTACAAAGTTATGTCAGTTAAACAGAAATTGACGTCATACCTAGCAAACGATTTTTTTTATTATTATCTTTTCCTAAATTGTTTTTTTTTTTAATTACAACTTCTGTATTAAAATAGATTTTTAAACATTAAAAACATTCAAATGAAGATACTGCGTCATTTTAACACGTGTTTAGTTAAAGTTTTTACATATATATAGGGAAAATTTTCATTTTCTGATTAGAATGACATTCATTTGAAAAATGTAAAAATATAGCGAGAAAATCTTATTTTTATTTAAAACAAAATACGCCTTTTATCACTTTTTTAAAATTATTGTGCCGCTTTTTAGTATGTGGCAACAGGAAAGAAAGATTGAAGGAGATATTTCTATATTGTTAAATTATGGAACACTATGTAAAGTTTAAATGGGTGCCATTCCTTTGATATTGGATATTTTATGACCCGACCATCGAAAGGCACATCGTTAAATTAAGACCTTTCCAAAAAGCCATTATTCATCACTGAATGTTTTCTGGTTTGGGTTGTAATTGAGTTGTTGTCTTTTCATCATGTTTCAAAACGTAAAAGATGCGGCTGAGCTCTACTATACAGCACGATCGTGCTGTATGATATCATATGGTTTTATATGATGAGGTGTCCAGAGTTAGAAAATTTAATTTTATATGTAATTTTGTTATTTTTCTACATGCTTGAATATTTCAAATCAACACATAGGGGCTGTGCATATACAACATTATCATTTTAGGGGGGGGGGGGGGGGGGGGGTACATGATATCGTTAGATATCTCTAGGGGAAGGGAGGGTTGTCGTTTGATATTATCATTTTTTATTCAACAATAATTTTCTCTTTTTAGACTTGGGTCTTTACATCAAAATAGTATGTTATCTTTTTTTAGTCTGTTATCTATTTTTATGAAAATACAAAGCAATTATTAAAATCATTAAATGTTTATAAAATTATTTTTTCTAAAATGTGTAATACATACCCCAACGTTTTAACATGCTATTTCTTCTGTCATATATGTATGCATATTATAATCTGCTGTTCAAGAAACAGTATGCGAAGTAGGTTTGAAATGATACTTATGTTTACTAGTAAATAAAAGAGAAAGAATGTTGTCCACCTGTTGATCAATTCTGTCTGTACCCTTCCACCCCCTAACAACCGTGGGTGGGCAAGTGCAAGAAGACATTATTACTGTTGAGTGCATTACGTAACAAAAAGCTAATATTAATTGCTTTTAAATTGTAATTATTTCTTTTAAGTGTTGTTTGATATAAAGTTATTTCATATATAAAGTGATATTTTATTGGCTTCTCTTCATTTGAATCAATGAAGTATGCGAAAAATAAATGTAACCATATTTGTATATCACTCCAAACAAAAGAGAAAAATTCCAAAAATTAAAAGAATTTTTAGACATTGATAACGATATCATTACAGGGGGGAGGGGGGGGGTCAAAAAGTTGATAACGTTATTTATTGAAAATTGTTTGCAGTGTACATATATCTATATTTTTTAATTCATTAAGAATCGTGTAAAAATAATGTTCTGAAAAAAATATTTCATTATGAGTTGATTGCCAGATAATGGCGAATTTGCTTATTCTCTTAATATTGATTAAATATCTTTTAATTATTTTTTTTATACTATGACTGCCGAAAATTCAAATATTTGGTTTTATAATTTCCCCTGTTTTTTATTTTTTTCTAAAAATGATAGAAATCTATAATTATTATTATTTTTCTATTTCCCTGTACAGTTCATTTTCATGGTTACTATTATTTACTCTAATGTTTACTATTATCCAAAGTTGTCTGCAATCAGCTTTCTATACCTATATTTTACATCAGAAGTCTGGTGCAAGAAATTTATAAACGGTTTAAAAAGTTATACTGATTTGAGAAGAATTTGGTTTTTTGAAATAGTTTTGGTTAATTTTCTTAATATTTTGAAACTTTTAAATTTTATTTTTTAATTTTTTTACCATACGTTTTACAGTCAGAATTCTCAATGTTTCAAGCAATTAATAATTTAAATGTAATTAAATGCAGAAATTTACTTATAATCTTTGTTTTCCATGTTATAGTAGCATTTTATTTAACATATTTTTAATTGCTTATGCTTAAAGCATTATATTTATGTATTTTATCTTCAAATCCTTCAGTTTTCCTGCTTGCAGTATAAAAAATGCCGAGGCAAAATATACATATATGTGGGTTTTAATGTGAGTACTGTATTGCTTAATCGAAACTAATGCTCTACAAACTGAGAATAGGTTTAAAAAGGTTTAATATATTACCAAACATATAGCTTAATATTCAAAATAACATCATACAACTCGCAAGAACTTCCCTGAGCCTTGCTTTAGAAACCACCAAATGACTCCATTACTGAATATCTATAGAACAACAACATCTCGCTCTGCAATTTTGAGTTCACCTTTTACGAGTCTCGTTAGAGATATCACATTCATTTAACCATTGAGTCTTATCTTTCTTTCCCACATTTTTTATCTATACCTTTTATAACGCATATACAGAGATGTTTTTCGTACTTTTATGTATGACAGTAACACTTAATAAGCATTATTTACACAGTAGATATTCGCGCCATCTGGTGGCAACTGTAGTCCTTCGATGATTCCAAAACTGAGTGTGTGAGAACTGGGTGTGTGTGAAAGCCTTATAAGGCAGGGGAAGAATTGAGTTTGGCCATGGACAAACACTTGCAGATAGATAATCATATATACCATGGCCGAATTGTGGTGACGCATCAACAATGTTGCAGAATGTAGAAAATGTCTTGCAGTAAACTTTTCATTAGGGGGAAAAATATGTATTTTTGGGAGGGAAAAAGATCCATACAACAGCAAAAGGATCTTCAGTATATGTTTCAATTCTATAGAACGATATTGGTAACAGGTGACAAGACTTCTGTACTTTGGCAGATTTTCATCACCCCAAACATTAAAGTTGAAAGTCTAGTTCTCCCCAGTTTTTTAATATATTTTTTTTTTAATCTAGTTTTTTTGCTTTGGATCTGTAAAGATATTTTTGCCTTTGTTATAGACAGGTATCATTATATTTCAAATGCATGCATGTCTTGATTCTGTTTGTTTCATTATCACCACAATCTGTATTATCCTGGTTACAATGTTTTTGTAAAGGTTCTTTGAAGTAATAGTTATGCGTCTGCATCTAAAATTATTGGAGTATTTTGTAGTTATGATTGTATTTAGTTTGACAGATATACTCATTTGCCGTATTCAATATAGATGTTTTTACTTCCAGTTCATATAATATGCTGTATTTACATGTTTATAATGCACACTTGGTTTTTGATAACGAAAAAATTTGACATATTATAAAATGCAGTATACTAATTTAATTTTAATGACAGAAAATACTGCAATTCAAAAGTAAAAATTCTGTAGAAATCTTAATTATATTAATTTTATGCAATACAAATCTAATAAAGATGCATTATACGTTTCTGTTTTGTAAGTTTTTACTTTATTTTATATTCAATTATGGTAATTTAGGTTAATATAAAAACCATTTTTTCTCTGGACATTTTGACAGATGTTGTGCAGGAAAGTATAATTACTGTGTATTTGTTCATAATACACAAACTAAGGCATGTAAAACTGCAATTATTTCACTTATTTTCTATTCTACCGTATTTTTCTGCCTATTATCCGCATCGGCATCTAATCCACAAGCACATTTTTTCGCTAATTAAAATAAATGTTGCCGTATTATCCACACCACCCTATAATCCACACTGGAAATGGAAATAAGTTTTTACCTTTCATTTATTATTTCTTCATTTTAAATTGATGATAATTCAGAAAATATACCTAGAATACTTTAAAATAATTTAAAATTTCCATTACCTGAAAAATTCTTCAGTATAATAGAAACAAATAATAAATATAAAGCACACTTGAAGAATTTTATTAAACATACATTTTTCATAGCCTCTACCACAGAATACTTTTACGCAAACATAAAAAGAGATTGATTGTAAATTGACCCTAATCTCCTTTTGCGTTCGAGGTTAAGATATCGCAAATGTTTCCCACCATGTCACAGGATTATGCTCCGTTACTGCTCTGTGGCATGCAGCTTTGAGTTGGGAAAGGAGTTGTTGCTTAATTAAAGACTACAATGTTGCATATGTTTTCTCAAAGTACATTGTTGAAGTCTGCTGGCGCCATCTGTTGAACATTAGCTCTTCTCACGATTATTCCGATTAGCAACTCACTTAAAAAAATCGTTAGATTATCCGCACCGGCCTATAATATCCAGCAAAATATTTAGGACTTTTTTAGCACATTATCCGCAGATAATAGGCCGAAAAATATAGTACTTCTATATTAAAGCAATTTTATAGTGAAATCTGCATGTTTTATGCAGTGACTTAGAGAAAGCATGTGTGTTTTCATCTAACTTTTGGGAAAAGTGTGCATGTTGTTTGTGTATAGTAATTGGCTTTTTTGTAATGGTGTTTTGAAGCTTTATTGTGGTTTTAGTTTGCAGCGTTTTGCATTTACATTATATAAGTACTCCTTAAATTAATGATGCTCCATTATCTTTTTTTTCTTTTTTTTAAATGTTGATGTAGTTTTATTTCAGTATTGTTAAGTTCTGGATTTTTATGATGTATGTATTGTGTATACCCTGAAATGATCATCTCTCGAAAACTTTAGTGAGCTTCGACTCTACTATAAATTTGACAGTTAAATATCATATTTCCTGATTTTCCAGAAATCCCTTCATTTTTTGTTGTTGTTGTTGTTGCTTTTTTCTCCTCTAAAAAAAAAAAAAAAAGAATAAACATAATAAAGATTTAAATATATATATGTGTGTGTGTGTTTTAACAAACAAACCCTCATTAAGTTCTAAAACTTTCATTTTTGGATTTTCTTTAGATCTGTTGCATTTGTTTTAATATCAGGTTATAACGAAAGTTTTCCGCCACAGCTTATACGGTCTTGATATTTTGTCAAACGAATTTTAGCATTTGAAAAAAAGAGACTTGCTTTATAACACTGTGTTGTGAAATTTGTAAAAACAAATAGCGTTATCACTAAGTAAAAGGTGTCTGAAATGGGACTATCACACTACCAGATTAGAACCATCATTTACTTCCAGTTCTGTTGCAAAAAGTCAGCTACAGAATGTTTCCAAATAAAGTACACAGCTTTAGGTACTACTGTTGTATTATGTGACACTGTGAAGGTTTGGCAGAATGGTGGATATATATAAAATTGCAGTTAATTATATATATTATAATCAGTATTATGTAATGGTGATTTGGCAGAAAACTTCCGTTACAACCTAATATATATGAATAAAATTTGTTTTACTATTAATGAAAAGCTTGTTTCTATCTTTTTCCCATAACTGTATTTTTTCTCAATTGCAGGTAACTCCCCTGAATCACCACATATGAAAAATTTGGTAAGATCAGAGAATCAGCTTATTTTTTCTTGGTGTTATGCATTTTTGTTTGTTAAATGTTTATTTTAAATTAAAAATTTCTTATTGTGAAAAGGTAATAAAAAGAAGCTATTATCAAAATCATTTCCTAGTTGCACTTAATGTTAAATGTCATATGGCGGGAAATTTTTTAAATTATTTTAAAGCAAGTTAACTAAAGGATTTAATAATATATATATATATATATATGTTACATTATTAGATCTAATTCCGCGATTTCCTTATCTTATTCTAAATTACTACTTTATATTCACTAAATCCTTATCCTTAAATAATATCTATCGTTAACTCTGTTAAATTCCCTTTAATTTAATGTCTCACTTGTCTAAATCGCTTAAATATTACGCTTTTAGTATTCTTAAATTAAATGTTCCATTTCCGTGCTTTTTTCTTTCGAGAATATTCTTTTAGCTTCCATTTTTACTTTCTCGCACATTTCTATGGTTATTGCTTTTCCTTCAAATTCATCCGCTTGCTCTGTCCGCACTCTTTATATGACATGACATTCTTAATTATTCATTGGTTGAGAGCGCGGTCTACGTCATATTCGTACCCTTACATTGGAGGAACAAAAAGTCGATACCCGCTGTGTCAGCAGAATTTGTCGTATTTCTACTTTGATAACTTCCCCTGGTCGCTGTCTGATATTTTCTATTATCTATAATTACTTACCCATGATTAAATACTACGTAGCGATGGCTTGATTTAAATTGAATTGGTGGAAACTGCACCGTTGAAAGCTTTTTAAATAAAACCCTGGGTTAAATTACGCATTGTCTCAATTATTCCGGAGAAACCAACACTGGATAAATGTGTTACCTGGCCTACCACTCGATGACTCCAATATCCATGTTGATTTACTACGAAACATTCTATTTCAGCTTAATCTAATGTACGGCTTCCAGATTGATTATTCATCTACTATAACATCGAAGCTAACCACACTTTCGAAGGACCATATAACGTAATATCGTTATATTAGTCGACAGGATGAGTAACGTTATATTAGTCGACGAGGATTCAACTCTACCTGTGATTCTATTAATTTCAACATTGCACTACTGGTAACATAACAACTAGTTATTCCGTTCACAAGAAAAACCTTCCAATGTTAGGATAATCTAACATATATATATATATATATATAACTATATATATATATATATAACTTAATTAATTGAGTTGAATCAAAAATTTATTTTAATGAATGATTTAATGAATAGGAAGAGGAATAGTCTTACTTTTACATCTGTTATTTATAATTTAATCATTTCTTTTAATGTAATAAAATGGAATTCCAGTTTTTCTGACATTGTTACTTAAGCTTTAAAATCAAGATAGTAGTGTTCACATTTCTTTAAAACAGGGATAGGTCAGATTTATTTAAAAAGGATATTTTTATTGTATAAAGGGGCATTTTTTGTTGGATAAAAGGGTACTTTTTTTATACTTCCCATTGAATTATTTGTCAGTACAGCATACATCAATGTTGGAATTAGACATTTGCAGCCTGTATGTCTGAAGTCACACTTCAAAGGGATGGATTTTTTCATCTTTTTTAAAAATGAAATTTTTTATGTGAATTTTCTACATCAAAAAACAGCAAGGTGCATTTGGCATTTAAAATGAAAAGTGCAGGACGCAGCACCATTTGAAAAACGTCAAATGGGAGCACTTTAAGATAGACTAAGTTGCAGTCACTTTATGAAATATGTTACCCTTTATGAAATATGTTACCCTATTCTGCAAATGATTTTCATGATCTGAGAAGCATAAGCCTGTGCCATTCATATCCATTGCCACTGTTGGGCAATTGGTGGGATACAAGTATTAAAAAATTAAAATTAATAAATAAAAATCTTAAGTTTGTTCTTCTTGATGAAATATTTACATTGCTTGTTTCATATATTTTATTCCCAATATAATAATTTCTACATAAGTATAATAATAATAATAATAAATGTTAAATATTTATGTAATGTATATATATAATTACATTTTAACTCATAACACATAAACTGAGATTTTAACTTGGTGTATGCTTTTTACAAGTAATGTAGTGCAGCATAATTTTTTATTAATGGAGCAAATTTTCTCTGCAGAAAATGTTTTAGATGTTTTTGTAACCACTCATAATCACCTCTTATAAGGTTATATAGATTCTTGCCAGAGGCAATGCCATATTTTGGAACATTTCTCGCTACTAAGCTCTAATTGTAATAGTTAGGAAATTGTTTATTCAAAAAAGGCATAAGATCATAGCAGACATTTTAAAATTAACTTACAGTTTATGTTGTTTATAGCAGTAGAAAAAGAAAAATAGTGTTTTTAGTGAAAAAAATTAACTTTAGGAAATAAAAGGTATGTGTCGGAGTTTCCTCTTAGTCCGCACAACTTTGAAGAAATTCCGTGCTATTTATATGCTGCCACCACCGATATGATTATGGGATATCGGTCCCGCACTGAGAAGATTGTTTAAATGAAAACCAACGCTTTCAATTAACTAAATTAACACTTTATTTACACACTATTTACGCAACACAAAACACTATTTACTCTTAAAACTCGGATGTAGGTGATCCAGTTCAACATTAAATTAAATGCAGTAAATGCCGGCTGTGTACTGTTAAAACTACGTTATATCACTCTCACTCTATACACGTTAAATTAGCATTACCGTAGATTACTCTTAACCTCCCAACACATGGGCTCTAAGCTCGGTGAGCTTCACTCAACCCTACACTCTATCTAAGAGCTATACACAGGAACAACATTCCACGTTGCGTGTCAGACTTCAACTGCACTCTGTGATAGAGCGACTACCCACCAGCAACTCTGTGCCTTAACTGAATCATTCCTCCTCCCACAACATAAAACGGGGTTTTCCACTCTGACCCCAATGTCAGCTCTTTCCCTCTCTCGTGAAATCCTTGTCTCCTTATCTCAGGCAGGCACCTGAATAGCAGGGCAAACCCCTTTCTATTATAACTACTTCCCTTCACCCACTCTGTCTAACTCACCAGCCCGGATTAAGTTTTAGATAAGAAAAGAATGTTACTTTGCAATTCCAAGTACACAGACCAAGTGACATGAATACAATATACAAGTAAAAAGAATAATATATAACCCCAGTTCCAATAGCAGATGTTTCTCAGAACCTGACAGTATGCATAATTGCAAAGAACAAACACAGAGAAGTTCAAAAGTAAGGAAAAAAAAACACACTTTCTGTTGTATTTTTATTTATGCATGAAATAAATAAATACAAATTGAGGGGTGGGGGGGGGGGGGGATGACCTTGTATGAGTGTCAATCAACTATTCTTTGCAACAAGGACCAGCTAGGTATTTTTTATTTTGAAAATATATAATTCAGAATTTTATTTTGCATCTTTGCTGGATTAATAAATAAAGTTTTAAATATGCTAAACAGTAGTGCACCTTTTTTTCTGTATTCTTAAAACCAATTTTTAATTCATATTTGTCTCCTGTGTTACCAAATTCACAAATTTGTATGGTCAACAATTTTGTCAACTATATTATGAAAAGACATAGATTAATATTCTTCAGATAAATAAAAATTACAATTAGTAGTTTTAAAACGCTTTTATGATTTTTTTTTTTTTTTTTTTTTTTTTTTTTTTTTCCAAATAAAAAATGGGTGACAGTATGTAGCAAAGCAGGATTGCAAAAGGTATTATCTATGAAAATTGCATTATTTTAATGCTAACCTGGGAATATCAGTGAATTTTAACAAAAGATATTTGTGATCCTGGGAGAAGAGGGTGATAAAATTATGAGAAATTTTAAATTTTGTTTATTTAAAAACTAATGTGGAAGGAAAGGGGCAAAAACTCAAGATAATGACACCACTTTTGTTTCTATAAAGCAAAAAAAAAAAAAAAAAAAAAAAAATGAAAATGTTGCTAAAACTTGAAAAAGTACATATGTCTTTCAGAATGTAATATAAATTTTTGCAAAGATCCTTATATTGGTACAGAGAACCTTTTAAAATTGTATGTTTCTAAATAATAGGGTGTAAAAAAATCATTTTTTTTTTTTTGAATCTGATTTTTTTTTATTTAAATTGGATTTTTTTTATTTTAATCGGATTTTTTATATTTTTTTTTCCCCTGTGTTAAAATATTAAACATCTATCAAGAATTAAGCATTTCGAAAATGAATAACCCTCCAATTACTAACATAATCTATGTTTTTTTGCTTTAATTAATAAAATTTTAATTATGTAATTATAGAAATTACAAAAAACTGCAAAAAAAAAATTTCTTTAGTAACATACAAAATTATGTGCATTAATATTTTGTAATAATTATGTAAACCAATATTAAATACTGCTTATATTTTAAAGTTATTGATAAATTGCATTTATTTTCAAATTGATGATACAGATAAAATTTTGTAATTATTAAACAATTAACTGTTTAATTAAGAACACAATCTACATTTTTGAAAAAATGGTTGAAAAAAGGTGATAAATAATAGTTTGATAAATTCATAAAGCAGCCAGTAATTTTACACAGGTTCTAAAGCGTATGTGTATCAAATTGATCAAAAATTGTAGCAATGTATACAGCAAACTCGCACATAATTTATAAATAGATTAGAAAAATTGTATTTTTGAAATTTAAATTGGGTTTTTTTTCCCCCACAACATTAAAATATTTGAATAGCTACTAAATATTATAATGTTTTGAAATTATTTAACATTTAGTTAGATATTTTTTAAATGTGTAATACTTCTTTTTACATAGTTTAATATTGTTATAATTAACAATAACAAATATTACATTTTTTACAAGTGATTGTGATAATTTCCTTTACTGATTATAATGCTTTTTCACACTATTTTAAAAAATCAGAAAATATGTGATTTTATCATCTGATTAAAATCATTGACACTCTATTGCTATGTTTATTGTATATAAAAGAATGAATAACTTGATTATTAAAAGGAAATGATGACATTGTAAGTTATATTAGAATTAAATATCATTTTAAAATTAAATGCTTTTTATGTTTGTTAGATAAAAAACCATGCTTTTTACAAACTTACTGTACTTAAATTTTTCACAATACTCAGAAATTACGCTTTGAAAAAATTATTTAAAGCTTTGTTTTGTGTATTCATAAGTCATAATACCTGTAGAAACTTTCCAAATTATGTTCATCTTAGATTTGAATACTTTTTTATGTCATTTTAAACATTTAAAAAATTTTTGATTTTAATCAGTGATTTTTTAAAAAAAAATCACTTGATTAAAATCATGATTTAAATTAACTGATTTAAATCGTTGACAGCCTACTAAATAAGCATATTTTTTATCCTGCTGTTTTATGAAACACTCCTTAAAAGCTTTATCTGTAGAAGGAAATCAAGATTATTTTTTATAAAAAAAAAATTATGCTTGAGTTATGTTTAAAAAAATCACCTGCATTACAATCTACAGTAACCTCTCACTTATACGACTTTCAGGGGACCATAGAAAAAGTCGTATAAGTGAGAGAGACCGTCTTATTATGCAAGTTTCAAACTTTATATGTATTAATTATTTTGCCTTTATTAAAAACGATAGAGTACTAAGAACATATTTTAACAAAATTTATAAAATATTTAAAAAAATAAAACATAAAATATATTGAAGTTCACAAAACATTTCAACTATGTTTATTTTAAAGATTTACAGATCAGATTTTCTAAGAAAAGGAAGTTATATTCTTTTGTCTCTGTCATCGATAAAAAGACAAAATGTCTGTTTCTAAGTCTAATAAAGCTTTTAAGCTATTTTGGGAATAATCATTTTGATGGACATAATTCTTTAATGTATTTAAAGTGACACTTCTGAAAAATTTACAACAGCAGGAACATTACTCTCATCTTCATCATCCTCTTTGCTCACGTCTTCATTATTGTTATTCTCAAAGATTTCTTCAGCAGTTATCAGTTCTAACAGAAGTTGTTTTCATCACATTCTATATAATCTTTGAAATACTTTAGTCCATAAACATTTCATCCCAATCTTCGTCATTAAAGGGTTCCCATACGCTCACAAAATCATGTTAATTTGTTGAACTAGCAATTTGGTCTTGTGAAAAACCACATTTCCTAAAACAATTCTTAATTGCCTGCGATGTCACATTTTTCGATGCAAATGCTGTAAGATGCATAGCATCTAAAATGGAAATTGCTTATCTTCCTTTTTGTTTTCCTGATCAAAAATAAAACAACAAATCAAACTCCATCTGTGGTTTACTTTGAAGTTCTTTATAATCGCTAAATCTAATGGCTGTAATTTGCTTGTAGAATTTTCTGGCAAAAATTGAATTTTAATTTGTTGCAGGAATGCTAAATCTTATATGTTTGGATGTGATGGACACTGATCCATTAGAAATAAAACCTTTCTTGGTTGTTTTCTAAATGTATCATCTATCTCTTTTAAAAAATCAGTGAAAATATGTGATGTCATCCATGTTTTTTTTTATTTTATTTCTGTAGCTACATGGCAATTTTTTTATATTCTTAAAGCATTGAGGTTTTCCTATTACTTACCCACTCCTGATAAATACATTAGGAAAACTTATAATAAATTAAAAGGTTTACAACTTGCTGATAGTTATGAATGTACTAGTAAACAAATTGCAATTTTAATCGGCACTGATAATTATTATAATATTGTAACTGGCAGAATCAAAAGACTAAAGAATAATCTCGTAGCTACTGAAACCCTTTTTGGCTGGTGCTTACAGGGTTATACGGGGTCAGCCAATGAATTGTTCAGTATGAAAATTATCGTTGAAGAAAAGGATATATCCGATCAAATCAGAAATTTTTGGCAATTCGAAAGTCTAGGAATTGAACCCGAAACTCAAGATGTTAGCAATGTGGACGATGACATTATGGCTGATTTTCAGTCTAATATTGTTTTTAAGGATAACCGGTATAAAGTAAAATTTCCATGGGAGGCAAATTTGAAAATGTCTCTTAATAACAATCTCGAAGTCGCATACAGAAGATTTTTGAAATTGAGAACAACCTTTAGAAATGACCCTTTGTTATTCTCAGAATATAAGGCTATTTTAGATAGTTATTTAGCAGACAATATTATCGAACCTGTTGACAATACATCTTATGTAAACTCATTTTACTTACCACATAGAGCAATAATTCGTGAAGATAAGTCCACCACTAAAGTTCGCATTGTCTTTGATGGAAGTGCCCATGCTAAGGGTGAACTGTCAGTTAATGATTGTTTATATACCGGATTTAATCTCATTCGCGAATTGTTCAGCCTTTTAATCAAATTCAGAAACTTCCCCATAACAATTACTGCAGACATTAAAGCAGCTTTTTTGCAGATCGAGATTGATGAACCAGATAGGGACTTCACCAGATTTTTTTTGGGACGATGAACCATGTATTGATGATCCAGGTAAGGAATTTAAAATATTCAGACTAAAGAGAGTGCTTTTCGGTGTGAAATCGAGTCCCTTTCTTCTGGCTGCTACCACCAAGCATCATCTACAAAGGTATCTAGAAACATTTCCTGAATCTTTTGAAATTTTAAATTCATCGTTGTATGTTGATGATTTTATAACAAGTCAACCGAAACTTGATTACGCATTTAAAATTAATAAGGAAGCCTATGAAATATTTTAAGAAGCTAGTATGATTTTTAGAAAATGGAAAACCAACTCGCATGAACTGCGTGAGAAATGGAAAGAATATGGTTTACATATTGATGAAATTTCTGATAACTGAAATCTCACTAATCAGAATTTGATACCTTCCAAAGTTTTAGGGGTTGCTTGGGGCCCAAATAGTGACATGTTTTCATTTACGACTCAAAATCTAGAAAATTTCCTTTCGAATAAACTTAGCACTAAACGTTATTTATTGCAAACTGTTAGCCGAATTTTTGACCCAATTGGATTTATAAGTCCTTATACTATTAGAATTAAATGTTTAATTCAAGAAATTTGGTGTTTAGGACTTGATTGGGATGAAAACCTACCCAAACATTTAGACAATTTATGGAATGAATGGTTTGAAGAAATAAAAGAACTAAATTGTATTAGCATTCCCAGATATTATTTGGCTAATATTGCCCTTGATGAAGTTGATTATTTTGAGTTACATAGTTTTTCAGATGCTTCAAAGAAAGCATATGGTACGGAAGTGTACCTTAGAGCAGTGTTAAAGAATAAGAACATTGTTACTAGTTTTGTGGCAGCAAAAAGTCGAGTCGCCCCTTTAAAAACTGTCTCTATACCTCGTCTGGAACTTTTAGGAGCCCTTTTGCCTGCTAGACTTTGTAATAAAATTGTTAAAGAATTAGCTTTTCCTGCAACTTGCTACTTTTGGACCGACTCTACTATTACTTTCTTTTGGATTAGAGCTGAGCTAGAAAGATTGAAAATGTTTGTCAGAAACCGGATAAAGGAAATCAGAAATCTTAGTGATCCATTAAATTGGTTCCACTGTCCTGGAAAAGATAATCCTGCCGATCTAGTTACTAGAGGTTTGAAAGTTTCAGAGTTGAAAAATAACCATCTTTGGTGGGAAGGTCCCCAGTGATCTCTTTGGCCAAAATTGGATAATACATTCGATAAATTAGATATTTCTGAAGTTAAAGATCAGTTAGAACTAAAGAAAAACACTGTTGTAAAATCAACTATTGTAAATGAAAATCAGTTAAACATTGATTTGATTAATCGATATTCTTCTTTTATGAAGTTAATAAGAATTGCTGCATGGTGTTTATGATTTCTGAAAAACTGTAAATTGAAATCAGGAATTAGAAAATATGATTATTTAGATACTTCTGAGTTACAGATTGCGGCCAAGAAGCTGATAAAGATTGTTCAAAATTCCGCATTCCAAACTGAAATTCGATGTTTAAAGGAAAAACGTCCACTCCCAAATAACAGTAAGATTTTGAACTTAAATGTATTTCTAGATGCAGATGGACTGTTAAGAGTCGGTGGAAGACTGAAATTTTCTAATTTATCAGAATCGCAGAAACATCAAATACTTTTACCAAAGTCTCACTATTTTACTGAACTTTTAATTGATTATTACCATAAAAAATTCCTACATTCAGGTACTCAGACAACTCTATCTTTATTAAGACTATTTTATTGGATACCATCTGGTCAAAGTCAAGTAAAGAAAATTATAAATAGGTGTGTGACTTGTCTTCGAACAAAACACCAAACTCTTCAACAATTGATGGGTGACTTGCCCTGTGATAGAATTGTACCATCTAGACCGTTTGAGAAAACAGGTGTTGATCTAGCCGGTCCTAGTATAACAAAACCTAATTTAAAACGTTCAAAGATAACCCTAAAATCATATATTGCTATATTCATTTGTTTTTCTACCAAAGCCGTTCATCTAGAAGTTGTTTCGGACTTGACCACAGAAGCATTTTTAGCCTGTTTGAGAAGATTCGTTGCTCGAAGGTCTAAACCCTGTGTCATATGGAGGGATAATGCCACAAATTTTAAGGGTACTTGTGCTCTTTTGAAATCCTTTTATCAGATTTGTGCTTCAGAAGAAATTCATAGATTTAGTGCTGAAGAACCAATTCAATGGAATTTCATACCCCTTCATCCCCACATTTCGGCGGATTATGGGAATCAAACATAAGAACCATGAACTCTTGAAGATAACTAAATCATCTATCTTAAATTTTGAAGAGCTGTCAACACTTGTGATGCAAATTGAAGCAGTTATGAATTCACGTCCGTTGACCCCCTTGTCTGCAGATGTTAATGATCTACAACCACTAACACCTGGTCATGTCATCATTGGAGGTCCTCTTTTGAATGTTCCTGAAAATAATGCCATTTTAGACTCTTTACCTTTTTCTTCTAGGTGGACACTAGTTCAAAGATTAAAAATGCAATTTTGGCACCGCTGGAGCTGAGAATACTTAAATGAGTTGAAAGTCCACAGTAAATGGAAAAAGTCCTCGCAAAATGTTGAAGTTGGACAGCTTGTGTTATTGAAGGAAGGAAATGATAAGTTTATCGACTGGAAACTAGCTAGGATTGTGAAAACTTATAAAGGTGATGATGGACATGTCCGTGTAATTGATCTCAAGACCTCTACAGGTATGTTACATCAAAATATCACCAAAGTAGTACCTTTGCATGATGTTGGACAACCGTCCAAGCTGGGCTGGATGTTCCGGCTAATTCTCAAAACAGCTAATTAGCCAGCGCATGCTCACTTTGAACTGTCTACTTTTGAACTGAAACGAATTAATCTTTTTGTTGACGTTAGAATTCTTTAGATGTGATGTGCCGAATGTAACTTCATATATGTTTATGTTCCGTTTTGTAATTAAATGTTTGTTTTGTGCCTTAAAGAATGTTGATTATTCGTAATATAAGATACACTGAACCACCGTTGACGCTAGATTTGATTTGAAATGAATGTTTAGATTAAGTAGAAAAGAAATTGATTAGTTTTATATGCATCAGTATGAAAAACAGTCCTGTTTCATCACAGTTAAAAATGTCTTTAGATTTATAATCTTTAATTAACATAGGTAGATTTTGTAACCATTGCCTAACATCATTATCATCAACGCATATGCTTTTTCCTGTTATGCAGCAACGCAAAAGTCCATGACTTTCCTTCAGTTTCTCAAGTTACCCCCAAGGCTCTAAAAAAAATCTCAATTCCATATTTCTCAGCAAGAGCGCTAGCCTTTCCTTTTAAAATCACACCGTCTATCTGTAAATTTGAAACATGCATTTCATTAAACCGCGCAATGAAAGCCGATTCCTGTTTTTCAAATTTGCCACATTGTATCCTGAATCTCTTTGAATCAACATTTTTAATACATTAAAAATGACATTTTTATTTTTCAGAACTTCTTTTAGTGTCGATTCTGGCAAATTGAAGCGAGCAGCTCATGCCTTCTTTAATTGCCGTTCACTTTTCTCATATTCCTTAATGATTTCAATGCTTAATGCTTTACGTTTTGACATTTTTCAGTTTAGGTATCGACATGCAGCAATGTGAAAAAATTACAGCAAAATGAATGACCTTTCATGCGTCTAGTATGGAAGCTTGTAGCAATCTGCCTTTATCTTCGTAGGAAATACAGCCAATGAGCAAGAGGCACTCTCTGACGTATGCGTTTTCCCCCTTCATTCTGAGGGCTGTACATGTATCAGTCTTTTGGTGCGATTCTAGCTTGGGATGTGTTCCCAATATGTTGTCGCTTTAGTATTTTTTCCCAGCGACATTCATAAACTGTCATTTTCAATTTGTTAAATTTGAAATAAAGGTCTATTTTTCTTAAACAGAATTCCTAAAAGCTTTTAAATTTTTCCAGGAAAGTTCATTTTGCAATAACCCTGATTTCTCATTCAGCATTATATAGAGATGTGATCTGCAGATGGTCATTTGGCTTTTTTTAATAGCTTTTGTTAAATGGCAGACACAAGGGAATTCCATTCAACCACCCTCCAGCCGTATATTTCATCGTTAATAACATACGAAGGTATATACAAAATGTTATTCATTACTGATAAACACTTTAACAATAGTAAAAGGATAAAGGTAAGAAAATTTGAATTATTTGTACTTTAAAGATTATAAAAACGAATTCTTGAGTGATAAATGTGAAATCGTCTGAACCGTTAAAATTGTCTTATAAGTGAGTAAAGTTTAACATTATTCCCATAAAGCATGGGTGGGACCAAGAGAAGTTGTGTAAGTGAGAGGTCACTGTATTTTATAATGATTACAAATGAAACAGGAGTTCCAAATAGTAAACCTCCATAATTCCCAAACTACTTCATCGACTTCCCATTTGGTATCTTAAGTTAAATTTTTACTACAAAAGACAAATATATTAAGTCAAAATTGGTTGTTCATTTTGAAAATATTAAAGTTTAGTGTAATTTCAGTATGAAGGCGACCCTGTAACATGCATTAAATCATAATATCAAATAAATTTTTTGTGAAGCAATTTGATGATAAAAATCTATAGGTTGTACTTCTTTTCTTTTTTTTTTTCCTTGGCCAACTGTACTATAGAATCAACTTCAATTCTTTTTTCATATATACTCTTATTTATTTATAGTTTAAGAATTGCATTAGAAAAATTGTTTGTTTGGAAAATAGAAAAAATGACCTTGTGTAAGAATTGAGGCACCTTAATTTTTTTTTTTTTTTTTTTCCTTAAAAAAATTGTCACTGTTGGAGTATTTCATGCATTAGTCTATAAATTTTCAATTTTAGTGCAAGTCTGTAAAAATAAACTAAATATTTGTTAGGACTTGGAAACAGCATAAAGTATTTTATGTTTGTGTTGATAAATATATTAATTTAACACCAAATTATATAAGTTTTATAAAACAAAACCCTTTTTTTTTTCTTCTTTGAGGAGGGGAGTGGGAGAAGATGGTTTAACTGAAATGTAACTTATTGTCTATATAATAAGTTTATATTTTAGTATCCAACTCACTATTGAAATAAATGCATTCTGACAAAAATTATAAACCTCCTAAAAACATTGGAAATTTTATGTACTTTTATTTATTTTATTTTTTTTTATCTTTTCTTTTTAACATTGTTACAGAATTATTTTATTATTATTTATTCTTATTTTGTTTTTAAGCAAGTCCATTTTTTGTTTCTTTCTAAATATGAATATTTCTTACATTTGCCATTAAAACTAATTAGTTATTTTTTTTATAATTCTCTATAAAAAGATATCAAATTATTTTCTAAGATCTCTTTGCACTTGATCAAGCTAAATACCATATTTGCTTCTTTTTTTTTTTTGGAGGGGGGTGGGGGAGGAAGGAGGCTCAGTATATTTTATGTGTAGTCAGGCAAAGGCATTCCCTACACCCCTTCTCACTGTACTTCCAAATATGGCCGGAGGAAGTTAAGATGTTGGATACCCCTGTTTTATGCCATGTTTTTCTGAAATGAGGATATTGCAGGGGTGCAAAAAATGTTTTACTCACAACATTTCCCTCAATCTATATGAAAATTTTTCCAAAATTTTACGATATGTTATAGGTGCTGTTGTTCAGAAACTTTGTAATTAAACTGTGTTTTCCTTTTTTTGCAAACGCAATAGATCTTTCAGAAAATAGTGTCAGAGTGGGCATTTTGAACCAAATTTTTGTGCAAAAGAAAAATAATCACTCAAGAAACCGTGAAAAACATCTGTGTCTTGTCACGTGATCAAAATTGCTTATAACTCGATAGGTAAGTTATTTATCAAAAAATGGAAAAAACACAGTTCGATTCAAAATTGCTTCCATAGTCAGGCCTTTCAATTTTATATCTTTCTGTTAAAAAATGAATTGGTAAATGTGTCAGAACATTTTGTGCTTGTTGAGCAGAGCAAGTGAGAATAGCCTTAAGTGATAGTCTTCTAAATTTCTACTGCCACACACCTACATGCTCCCTCCTCCCATCCTTTTAAAGAAATGTGTACAAACCCTGCTAAAAAAAAAAAAAAAAAAAAAAAAAAAAAAAAAAACATTTGGTTGAAACCAAACAACCCTGATTTTTTTAAGACAAAAAAAAAGTAACTTAAAATATTGCTAATGTATTTTATTATTAATACAGATGTATTTTAATTTATCCATAAAACATTAAAAACCACTGCTTTGTTTTCTTTCTTTTTGTAAAAAATTCAAATGTATATATTCTTTTTATTCTCTTCTAATATTATATTTTCATTATAACATTTGTTCAAGTGTTTATTTTACCTTACAGGAATATAAAGTACCTGAGATAGTGGTGGATAATGAATTACAGGATAGCAATGCTACCTTTGATAATAATCCTTGTTTGCCCATTGGAAATATTATGCAACCCCTTTCTAATAATTCAAGCTCTTTTGATAATCTTTCTTTACAATCTGATTTAGCTTCTGAAGATAATTATAATGCAGGGAAAGAAAATTGTTCACCCGTTAAACAGGAACCAAATGACCAAGTAAGAGAACAATCATCTATGTATTACAAGAAAAGAATTCCTGAAAATGATATTGAGGAGGATAATGTAATCCATATTAAACGTAGAAAAACTGATTTCCAAAATATTTTGCAAGATTATTCCAATAATTCCACTTTAAGAGATGCAATAAATGAAAATTTCTATGTTACAAATGTTAATTATCCTGAATATGACTCAAAATACGTATTAAATGAAAATATTTCAGATTATCCAATAAACCTATCTTCTGGTAACGTTATTTTAACAAAAGACAATATTAATTATAGACCTTTATATAGTATTGATTCTACTTTGATTGAATCTCAACTTCAGAATGTGCCTTCTTTGACTGAAAATTTATCAGATAATTGTAGTAGTAGTACATTGACTGATAATATACATATTGATGTGGAAAACTTCTCTGATTCTTCAAATGAAGTTTGTAAAATTAAGGCTGTTAGATCGAATAATTTAAATGCCAAAAACAGTGTTTATGATTCTCCAAAAGAACGTGTTTATGATTCTCCAAAAGAATGTGTTTATGATTCTCCAAAAGAATGTGTTTATGATTCTCCAAAAGAATGTGTTTATGATTCTCCAAAAGAATATGTTTATGATTCTCCAAAAAAATGTGTTTATGATTCTCCAAAAGAACATGTTTATGATTCTCCAAAAGAACATGTTTATGATTCTCCAAAGGCGCATGTTTATGATTCTCCAAAGGCACATGCTTATGATTCTCCCGAAACTCTTGTTTATGATTCTCCCGAAACTCTTGTTTATGATTCTCCTGAAACTCTTGTTTATGATTCTCCTGAAACTCTTGTTTATGATTCTCCTGAAACTCTTGTTTATGATTCAACCAAAACTCTTGTTTATGATTCTCCCAAAACATTTGTTTATGATTTTCCTTATAGTACATTGATGAATTATGACTATGCTTTACCATATGTTTCTTCTAGTCAGAATTATTTAGAAAATTATACTGAACAAAATGAAATTTTATCTAGGCCAGTGGGTTATTTACCTCATTTTGATACTATCTCTCCTAAAAATGTCACCTACACTGAAAGTCCAGTAATACAATATTTTGAACCAATTCATTCATTTCAAGATAGGTTAGTTGAGCCTCGATTTACTAATGATAATGCATCAATTTATATGCCATCTACCTTTGAGAGCTACCCCTCAGAACGGTTGTTCCTGTTGAATTCAAAATCAGAAATCATTAAATCTGAACCAGATTCCCAGGATGATTCTGAAGAAAGTAAGCCTAGAATATTTGAAGAAGAAGTGTCATATCCTCTTTCTCAGTACATTAACAATTATTAGAAGGTACAGAGTTAGGTATTTTTTTCATGAATAAATAGAAAAGATTTTCTATTCACAAAATATTTAGACTTGTCTGATATAAAATGCTGTTGTCTTTTTTGCTTATTAATTATATATTATGTAATTATATTTACAACTGTGTGTAGTGTATTTTTATTAGAATAACATAACTTATCCTAGATCTGGTTATCTTTGAAATTTTCATGCTTCAAGAAAAACTAGCATTTTGTTAAATTATATAACATTTTGGTTTAAACTTGTGCATATGTATAAAATATTATCCATTTATTGCATTTCTTTTATACCGGTCCTTGTACAGTTTTTTTTTATTTTTTTATAAACTTTTCATATTACTGTTTCACTTCATCTGCTGTAAAAGAGAAACCTATATATTGTTATTTATTGTTTCATTTCTTTATTCTGTATCACTGTTGCCGTTAATTTTATGCTCGTTTTTATATTGCATTGTTAAATGATGGTGAAATATTTATTCATTTCACATATTTATTACATTCAGTTATGTTTTATTATTAATAATAATTTTTTCCTGTTTGGTATTTACACATGCATAAATATTTAAAGTAAAACTATGATTATCTATAACAGTCTTTGGTAGATATTCAACCAAAGAAGGATTGTTTCAAAGCAGATTTTCACAAATGCTTATTCATATAAAATTTACAGTTTTAACAAAATTACAAATGTTTTAAACTTATATAAAAATGAATAACAGAATAAGACTTGTGGCTTGCTTTCTGTCTTAAATTTTAATAAATAGTCAGTAAAATTTAAGAAATAAATAAAAAGCTATAATTGTGATTACATCAATAAAAAATTGAAACACTGAAGGAATTTTAAATTAGAATTATTCATATTCTTATTTAAATTAGAATATTAGACTGATAAAAATGTATCCTGATTTTTTTTTCATTTTAATTTATCTTATTCATTATATATTTAACAAAATATTAATTTAACCTTTTCTATCTTTCCTTTTAAATTCTAACCTTGTTCGTTGAATTTATGGATAATCAAAGTTTTGCTTACAGTGTTTTACATTATATAATATATTTTAAGTATATCTGTGTTATTCTTTTAAATTTTATTTTGTTTTTTTACTAGCTTAGATTTTATTATACTTATGTTGAATATTAAACATCTGCATTAAAATAGTTTTTGTGAATTATGAAAAGATATTACAATGTAGCAGATCATCTTATTTGGAGAACATCTTTATTTACTTCATTCACTAATTACTATGCTAATATTTTTATTTTTTAAAGTTGGACAATTAATGTTATAAAACTTATTGTTTTTCTGAACAAAAGTATGGAAATTTTAGAGCTGAGGGAGGAGGCAGCGATAATTCATATTTAAAGTAACATGTTAGACAGCTTTATATCTGTTTTATTATTTTCACTTGACACATTTCTACAGCACAACATAACTGAATTTTGTATTGAAGAATACATCAAAAATCTATTTAGATTTATCTTTTTGATACTCTATGCTCCACTATAATTCTTAGAAATTTAAGCTTGGTAGAACAGTTAAAAATCTTTCTATGTGCCAATTTTGTTTTACCAAGAAAACATAGATTCATAATTTTGATTAACCTAGTTATTGAATTTTCATTACTTTTAAGTTTTTAGCTTAAAGATGTCTTGAAGTTATTAATTCAGAAAAGTTTTTTCTCAGCAAACCTTTTGAACTAATGCCTTAAAATTTACAAATTTTGCATCAATATAGGATTTAAAATGTGCAAATTATTTACAATATAGCAATGAATAAGCCTTTGTTTTGGTATTGTTTGAAATTTTTGTAAAACAAAATTCAAGGAATACTTGTTTTGGAAATTTGAAATTGCTGCAATATATGTAACTGAAACATTGATGGTTCTGATTGTTTTTTTACACTTTCTGAATGTCTTTATGAATACTAACATGTTGGTATTCTTACATCTTCAATGTAAACATCTGCTATACATACTCCCCTGATTATGAACTCAGCTATAAAGATTTTTATTTACATTCCTATCTAGTTCAGTGTGTATTCTGAATATTTTTTCATAAAATTTAGATTGATTCCTGAATTCTTGGTTATTATGAACCTTCTCATTTGATTTTGCAAATCCCCAGGATTTAAAACTGAAATTACCTATATTCTTTAGAAATTGTAACAAAAAAAAAAAAAAAAAAAAAAAAATTGTGAAAATCACGTAAATTTTAGGCCACAGAAGTAGAACATCACCTTAAGAACTACTGATTTAAATGGTGATTTGACCACATAAATTTTATTACATTAAAGTCTAATTGTATAATTAAACATAATAGAGCTTTTTTTTCATGAATTTTAGTTGTATTTCAAAATTTTATCTAGTACTAAACAAATTTAAAAAGGAGTAAAAGCTAGTTATTGTATACTGATAAAACTAAATAAAAGCTTCAAATTATTGTGAATGAATTTTCGGTACTTTTCGGTTAGCTGGGCGCCAGTGTTATATATACATATTTATATACATACATATATGTAAATATACATATATATACATATACACATATTGTATATATACACACATATATATATGTAAATATATATGTATATATGCATATATGTATGTATATAAATATGTATATATAAACACTGGCGCCCGGCTAACCGAAAAGTACCGAATTTTCTTTCCTTCTTGTCGTTAATCTTTTTAAATTGAAGCTAAATTAAAAATTTCAAAAAACTTTATAACAAAGTTTTAAACAATAACAAAGCAGAATATTTTTATATTCATATTTTTAAATGTAAAACTATTAATTCAAAGATTAAGGAAAAAAAAACAACTTGTTGAGTTAATTATGATTTATGACACATCCTATAAAATAATATTTTATTTAAAAAAAAAAAAAAAAACTGAAAACAGCTCTTATGTTTATAGAATGTCTTTTCCAATGAAGCCATTTTTCATTGGCCTTTATGACATATTTTTCTGTTTTATTGCTGATACTCATCTTTTGTTTTATTTTAATTAACATTTTTAAAAAGAATGTCTTCTTTCCAACAATCCATTAACTTTCAATTTATTGATGTATGATTATTGTCTTCGATCTTATAACAGACTAATTGGTTTTCATACAGAGTAGTCCGAAAGGCTCTAATTTTTTTTAAAGAAGTATACCTTTCAAATAAAATAATGTATCACCAAAATTGTAATATACATATATATATATATTAGACATGAATATATACAGACAACCAGCCACTTTTTATTTTTCCAAAAATTTTAAATGTATTCAAATTTGTAAATAGTTTGACCCACTTTTTTAGTCCTTGTGATCTTAAGAACTACACATTTTAAATGACCAGTTTTACCAAAAACTCTATTAACTTTTGTAACACAAGGAATTTTACTGTATTTAATTTTAATCTAAGTGATTTGCATTAAGACACATTTTATTTGCTCTTCAGTTATTTTGTACCACTTTATAAAGCCCTGCATCAAATATTTTCCAATAATGAAATAGGCTGTTTGCTGAAATTCTTAGCATTTGTTGGATTTAGATTTTTTTTAATTATTCATTTTTCCCTGAAATTATGTGTAAAAAAAAAAGAGCCTTATGTTAATAACATATATATATTTAATATGTATAAGACATTTCACTTTAATCGGGACTTTCAGATCACTGAACATATGTGTGTAATATTTATTATGTAGTGATAAAAATGTGTTTTAAAAATTTGTTATTTTAAGGTGCTTTTAAAAAGTTTATTGTATCTTATATATGAGCTTATTATATTACAAAAGTTTTCTATGGCATTTTGTATATTTTTTCATCTGTGTCACTTTCTCTTTTAAACAAAACAGACATTGAAATTTGTTTTAGCTAGTCAAGTATGAAAATTTATTTATTTATTATTGATAATTTTTACAATTCCCTTTAAAATTCTTCTATGTTAGAAACTTAATAGGTATGATGCCTGATAGTTATTGTTTTGAAGTATGTTTTCTGATGTATTATGTTGTAATATATATATGTGTGTGTGTACAACTTGATAGTTGTGTATTAATTTATTTTACTATTATTGGCTTTATTTAAACACTGGAGCTAAAACTTTATACTGTGACAGGATTTGGTTTATTAAAAAATTCTTTCTACAGAGACTTATTCTAGTTTATTTTTTATGAGCAGAAACTGTGATATTTTTAAGTATTTGTGCCAGTTATATTACACCCTTCATTATTATATCCATTTGTTAAAAAAAGTTTATTTTGGCATGAGTCATATCTATTGTAGTTTTAACTGTGTGTGCAAATTTTTACTTTGAGCAATGTATATATATTTTTTCCCTGTTTCATGTAAATATATTTTTATTTATTACTTTCTCTCGTATATTTATAATATTGTAAATTTTTCTATGGACATGGGTGCAAGTTTTCCATCCACAGACGGAATTCCGTTTTTTAAAAATTCCCGTGGATGGAAACGGGAAGGAAAAAATCTCAGAGGACAAAAAAATATATATAATTCCTTTTTAGATTTACAGGATTTGTACAAAATGTTTAAGAATAGGGCTTAAAATAACCTCACATCCTTCAAAGGATTGTAATCTAAAAGTAGATATGAATGGGATATTTTTCAAACTATGTTTTGTAATCAAAGATTTAAAAAAAAAAAAAGAAAGACATTAACAGGGCACATCTGCAGATATTTGAGGTACAAAAAATTTTTTTATGTCATTAATGGGAAGATATTTTTTAAATTACAAAAACATTTTGTATAAGTGTGCCCATGCACATTCTTGAGTATTTCTCAATTTTATTTGTCATAGCATGTCAACTTCATTGATTTTAGCTGTAGCCTGTATGAATTAAGGTTTTCAAATACTGTTTTCATGAATATGAATGTTTTACATGCATATGCACTTTTTTTTTTTTTTTTGGTTTCAACATAATTGAATTTTACTGCATATAATATTTAACATGGGTTGTGTCTAAGTGGTGCGTCGGTACATGCGTATGTGCTCATTCAGTGGGGGAGGGTTCAAAATATTTTCAGTCTTGGCCAAATTTCAATCTTGCACCCATGTCTTTGGATTAAGAACAAAATCTAAAGATTTTTTTTTTTCTGTACCTGCGTGACTGATCTATTAAAATTTATCCATACGTATTTTTTAAAAGTTATCTTAGAATGGTTTTTATATGCTTATAATTTTGGTAGATTTTAAAGTAATCAAATAATTCACTACAAAATTATTTTTGCTTATAGTCTGGGAACAAGCAACATTTTTTACTTAACCATTTTATACAAGCTGATCTTGAAATATGCAATTGATCTTACTTTATCACAAGACCCATCAGCTGTCATGCTAATGGTGGATGCAATCTTGGGAGCTGTAACCTCTCCTAGACAAAGGGAAATGAATGGCTACCAGTTTATGGAAGGGTGGAGGATATTAGTGTAGCCATTCAGAGTTTCCACTTATTTTCCTTTGACTGTGTTCACCACTATCACGATAGCTGATGGCTATTTTTGTGGTTGATTAGATAAGGTCAATGGATCATATGCACCAGACGCCAGAGCTGGCAGTATGTTGATCTGTTATTCTAGCTACTGCACCGCCAGAATGCCAGTATGTGCAGGTGCAAGCACCGCTAGCAGACGACTTTAGTCTTGACCCATGTTGAGTGCATATATTTTAACAGAAAATTTGCAAATTTAGGGAACTTTTTCCCATACAGAACATTTTGAATTTATATTACAATATATTAAGTATATGCTGCTACAACAAAGAATTTTTTTGCGGTATTTTAAACAAACAAGCATTAATAACTTGCACTCAATAGACTTTTATGCTAAGTACCACCAGCAGATGAATTTTAGTCTTGACCTCAGGTTGCGTGCATAAGGTCCATTAGATATTTAAAGATCATATTGCATAAAATTGTTTAGTAAATAATGTTGCTGGCTCCTGGACTGTTACCCAATTTCACAGTTTCTGCGAGTAAATAAGCTAAGATTACTTATTCAAAAATCTATGTATTTAAAATGTAAGAACGATCCTTTAAAGAAAGAAAACTATTAAATCAATTTGCTTCATTTTAGTCTCAAATGAAAGATTATAGTCTCTAGATGTCGAAATTAATTTTTATAACCATAATTACTGTTATTTAGTGGTAAATCACAGTTAAAAATTGCTTTAGGTATGTGCTCTTAAATGCATGCTCAGTATACCCAGATTCTTTTTAAAACTAAGCCAAAGAAACATATTTGTTTGTTTATTCCAAGACATTGTTCTTTTATTATTAATTATTAAAAGGTATGGAATTATATCTATAAAGGGAAATGGAAATTGCTGCTTCATATTGTATTTATAATAAAAATGATAGACATTCTGAAGTTAAGTTAGAAACTGTTACTGAAATTGTCAATCAAGGATATTTTTATAAGGATTTTGCTATGGATCTGTCTTAGAGCATGAAGATCTATCTAATAGCAATGAAGATTTTTTTTAAATTATTGTTCAGCAGATAAACCATCGTGTTTTAATGGGTACAAGCTAGTAATGGTATTGAAATATATAAAGTTTCATAGAGGACACTCATACTGAAGGGGTTAACAGGGCACCATATAGGAAGCCCAAAAGTATATACAATTGACTCTTCTTAATTCAAACTTGGATAGTTTTAATAGATATTTTCAAAATTATTTCAAACTTAGGATTATTCTTTTTCAAAGACATATTCAAAACAATGATAAAAGTTGGAAATATTATTTCTGATGTCAACATCTTTTTACCATGCAATACAAAACACGGAGCGCTAAATGAATTATATGCAATACAAAACGCAGAACACTAAATGAATTATTATGCAAAAGTTTTGGGAGACAGGCTTTTGACATAGTACACTCACCTTTCATTAAAATACGTTTGGTTAAAAATTTTAATTAATTAAAAATTAGATGTAAATTAGTCTAGTGTAATTAAAAATTAATGAAGAAAATATTGTAGCAAATATTCTCAAAAATTGCAGTGCAAAAGCCTTGCCCTTACTGGTCTTATGTAATTCAAATTTAAAAACCATTTGTTTAGACATTTAAAAATCTCTAATTGCAATGTCTCATGCATTTACTGTGTGTGAGGTATGTATGCAATGCTGATTTTCTTTTTTTGTAGAGATGGCAATCTGAAAAAAATTGCTTTAAATTATTAATTTCCAATCGTCCACTGGAAATCTTGTTTATAATTTATTTTATTCTTGCTTGATTGGTTACTAGCTAGTAAACTGCAATGATGTGTTTTAATCGATGAAAGAGATTGAAAATTTTTTTTATTGTGAAAAAACAAGCTAGTTTATTGGTCTTTGAAAGTGAAATATTATAAAAGTTTTTTTTCTTTTTCTAAAAAATATAAAACATGACTAAAGATATGATTCCTGTTCTTTGACATTCTTCATAATGGTCTGCTTTCTTGATTTCTCTTAATATTCAAATTTTGGTTAATTTGAATCATGGATAAAAATTTTATGTATTTCCCTATGAGTTTGGGTTAAACAGAGTCCATTGTAGCTTTATAAAATGGATATTTTATTTAACGCAGATAATAATAATATGTAGAATAGAGTTTACAACTTTTATATTGGATTATCCTGACAGTGTATGGCTTTCACTTTGCTCAGCTGTGTCTGAAAACAATTGTTATCTCATGCAATTAATTTCCCATGAATTAAGTGGGAATTTATGTGATGTTGCATTTTGTTATATTGTCATTTATTTGGGTGAATTAATATTTAAATTTGTCATATCCAATAATTTCAACTAATAGATGTTCAGCAGTTTATTTTTTAATGCAACAGTGGCAGAATTATGCCATTATGAGTACTTGACAACTTAAAGAATCTCCTTTTCAGTTTTCCTATGTATCATTTGTGATACAAAATAAACAATTTATATTAAGTGTTGTAACTTGAATGTAAACTACCATCTGGTGCTCCATTATCAAAAAGTGCTTTTTATGTACTTTATTTATTTTTTATTAAAAGTTATTTATTAAGATTTTGTCATAATTTATTATTATTGTGTATGGGAAATGCTGACTTTTTACCTAAATTCGAAGAATATTCTTCATTTTAGTGTATTATTTTCTGCTCAATGTATGTAAAACATTTATAGACTGTATACAATGGATTTCTTACATATATCAATTTGTAAACTTGTTTCAAAATGTTCTATCAATTTTGAAGCAATAGTTTTTAAACTATAGTTATTCCTACCTGGATTTTTGTTTTTCATTATTTGAGATTCATCTTTCTGAAACACTCAAAAGATATAATAATTTATAATCTTTCAAATGTTCTACAGCACAGCAGTTAAATATTTATTTTTACTGTTTACTTTTAAAGTGTTGTTGTATATTAACATGTTAACCCTCCAAGCGTCTTGCAAAGGGGTAAAATTGTAATGTTGTTTTCTTTGCATTTGGTTTTAAAGGCTAAGAAAATATGATTCTTTCAACATTATAAAAAAAAAAAAAAAACTCAGTTACAAATATGAATATAATCCTTGAGAGTATTAATCATTCTTCAATGTATTTAAAATTCATTAAATCTATAGAATTATATTATCTTAAATATTACTTGTATTGCTGTGAAACCTGGAGCTTAGTGAACGGAATATTACGCCCCAAACACTTAGAGGGTTAAAGTTATTGATAGTACTTTTAAATTTTTTAATATACATTTGTATTTATAGAATACTTTTTTGTGAGAGTAATGTTTAATTCTTAATAACATGTGCCTTTGGCATCTTCAATATAGCCTTATATGAACTTGTTTACTGGGATTTTTTAAAAATCGGTTTATTTAAAATATTTTATATTTTGTTTTATTATATGTTATCTTTATACTAAATATGTGATGCTTGTTAACTTTAAGGATCTAAATAAACTAGTTTCATTTTTGTTATATACATTTTGTGTATTTTTTTAGATTTCAGCTAAAGAATGGGTTTTTGCCCTTCTCTCTCTTAGTATTAGTTTGTATGGATTGCCAAAAAGACAAAAAAATTTGGCATCTAATTTTAAAAAATGCAAACATTTTATAAAAAGAATAGTTAATATAATAATTTATATTGCTTTATTTTATTAATGTAGATCAGCATCTATCTTAAAAGCATATTGAATACATACTTGCTGTTTTATTTATAGAAAACTTTATTAAATATTTGTATAATATTTATTTAAATGCCCCTATTGTAGGAGATTTAATTTAAAAATTAGAAGTTATTTTTTATTTTTTCATCTTTATACATTTCTTTAAATTATTTACTCTTGAATTCAAAATAATTATTTATCAGTATGAAGGAGGATGTAATCTCTAGAGTTATTTTTGGAAATGAACATAAGGAATTTAAAATTTTTAACATTGACAATTTAATTAGTATTTTTCACTGAATCAAGTAATAGGAATATTAACACCATCACCTTAATAATATTAACAAAGATTCAATCAACTCTACAGTTGTGAAAATTAATTTAGGAATAAGTATAAATCTAATACTACTCATGAATCTGTCTTTAAAATAATAAATAAAAACAGTTCTTCAAATTTTTAAAAGGATTTTTTAGCTAAAGGCAATTTTAAGAAATTTGACATTTATTGTATTTATAGTAGGTTTGTCAGTTCTACATATCAACTTTTGTAACTACAACTTTGCTTTTGTCAGTTGAAATGAGCTGAAAAGTTTTCTCTTGAGACTACTCATTGCTTTAAGGCATTTTTGGAGTGTTAAGAAGCTTAACGATTAAAATTAAAGTTCCATATTTGTAAAACTTTCTGTTTTATGTTATAACTTTCATCAGGGCTTGCACTGATTAGGTACTTAAAATATAGAGTCCCCCATAAGAAAGAAAAACATGGGTCAAATTATTGAAAAGTTGAGACATTTAAAAAATCTTTTTTGAAAAAAGAACATTTAATTTCAAATATAACTTTTAATTAAGTATGGCTTATGGTTATGATAGTATTTTATAAATTATAGAAAATGTATATATCAGATATATTACAGAAAAAAGTTTTAAAATATCAAAACTTTCAATAGCAAGTACTACTATTGACAAGTTTGATCAATATCGATTTCGTGAATGAAATCATGTGTTGAATAGCAGTCAAAGAAAGAGACGTCATAATATTTCCATGCCTGTTTTCTGTCACATGATCAAAATAGACTGGTTTCCACCTTGTCATATGCTGAAGGTAATCTGAAAAGCAACCAAGATCACTGGAGTACCATGGCCTGTCTCGTCCGTTTACAGCATGTTGAATTGAATATGGTACAATAATGAAACCAGGCATTTGTTTTTCACATTCTAATCTCTGGAAAGTTTTTTATAATACTATATTTTATATAATGAAAAGTTTTGTGAATGACTATTACTTTTCATTTTAAACTAAAAATGAAGCTATTTGAATTGAGAACTAACTGCCTATTTGATTGGGAAAAAGATATTAAAGGCAATTTATATTGTTGCCAATGCTCATTCAGTATTCAGATATGCATTGCTCTTCTTAAATGTGTCCCGAAAAAATAATTTCTATAACTGCATTTTTTATAATATATATATAGGTACTTCTTTGTTATAGCGGAACCACAATTACGATTATACCAATATTGCAGTACATTTTGTCAAGGTCAAAACCAAGATCATGAAGCGCACAACATATAATAGATATATAAAAATTAATATTGTATTAAATATATTTTATGTTTATAAGAATATATTACAATGTTTCATAACAAATTTATACCAATGTTTCATAAAAAATTTCTTATAATGCTTCATGATAATAAGAATTCTTTGATATTAGACCTTATATTATAAGTCATATTTTCGAAATTGCTTTCAATAATTCATCAAAAACATTTTTTCCCTGTATTAGATATAGGGAACACACTTCTTATGTAACTATTCCAATCAATTATCACATTTACACCCATATTATTTTACGGATAATTTCTCTGCCTAATAGTATACAAATCTTAAAGTAGTTACAATTGGTATTCCCTAAGCATTAAAACTATTTCCAATATGGAGACATCTTTTTTTTTTTTTTTTTTTTTTTTTTTTTACTACTTTTTACATTGCATCTCCAGATAGTTTCATCATTAGTAACACTTGATTTCATACCATGGCCATATTTGCATAGTTGTTTGTTGGGCCCTTGATCTAGAAAAAATTACTTCCATCCCAGTACTATGTAAATCAAAGATTGTTTCTCTATTTTAAAAAATAAATAAAAGTGGATAAGAAAAAAATACAACATGCAACTTTTAAAAAAAGATGAAAAAGTCTCCGGAACATAAATGAAAAAACAATATAACATAAACATGTGCTGTTTCATTAGAACAGCAAACCATTTGATGAGATTTTACAACCTAACTTGCTGATGGATTGTCATTTGCAATTCATGCTTGAAGACTGCTATAACAAAGAAGTACTCATATATAAGTAGCTTATATCTAATTAGATTAAAATAAATGTAGTTATTTATCATTATTTTATCAGGAAAATTTTAATATGCATATAAACTAATATTTTGGGGGCACAAAGCACCTGTTTATCTTTCTTTAAATACCCTTAATTATATTGTGCTTTTTTGTTTCTTCCAATTAGAGACAGGAATACTCGGGGGGGGGGGGGGGGGGGGGAAATAAGCATTGAAGTTAGATTCATTAGTGATTTCAACTGTTATGTGGCAGTTTTTTTAATTATCACATTTGTGAAGAATTCAGTTTGGAGATTGGAAAAATTTTCTTAAGGGCCTTATGTATTAAGGCAAAAAAAAAAAATTATGAAGGATCCTTTAAAGAACTTAATTTCTTCTAAACTGCTTACAGATCATATTTTCCTTGTAAACTACTGCTTCCATCAATGAAATTTATTTTCCACTTTTCTTTCTGACCACTCGCACAAATTTTCCCTTTCCTAAACTTGTCTGATTGATTTTGTCATTCCTAACTTGAAAAGTTATTAAACAAGAACAAAATTCATTCAATTTGTTTCCTGATATCGTACCATTTTACACAATTTTGTTCAGTGTGCTTTTGATGAGAATTAATTTTCCATGAGAATTTTTCAAGCTTTTGTTATGTAGAGCAATTTTGGACCCCATCAGTATTTCTTAAAATTCTACATCCATGATATAAAATATCCATTACATTTGGTTTGTTTATTTATAGTTTAAAATTCTGTTGCCCATATTTCTAGGTTCTGAAAACTCTTGTTGTGTTTACATATTGATTAAACAAAAACGTTCTTGGGTCTTAAAGAGATAGCAATCACCAAAAATGTTTTTATATTATAACCCAGATTTCATGGAAAAAATGAAATACACTTTTTCTTTAATAAAATACAGCTGTAATTGCTTTTTTCGTCTGCCTTTATTTAAATATAAATCCTTAGACTTATTGTTTTTAATATAAATACAAATAAATTAGTATGAACAAGAAGTTGCTTGGCAGCATTTATATACTAATTAAAAGGAAATACAGTAAAACATCTTAATACCTCACCTTAGGGTGATAATATCTGTCTGCTATTTGCAGGTAAAAACCTATAAATATGTAGATATTAGGTATTGAAAAAGTGTTTACTGAATAGAGGTGATTATGGAGGTTTTGCTGTACTGTGTAGATGGGATAGACAATACAATTAAAATTTTCAAACTGTAGAATCATATGTATAAAAAAAATAGTGTTTAATTAAGCAAAAGAACAAAACTTCTGTGGAAACTCTGAGACTAAAAGACTAAATTTTTAACAGTAAAAATCATTTATTTTGTAATATATTTGCGTAAAGGGAAAACAATTCTTTTAATGTGTATAAGCCTTTTAAAAACGTTTTATATTTTCTAAGAAAAAATAATTGTAAAAAAATCTTTTATTTGTAATATTTTTTTCCCCCACCACATCAAAATTGTCTCAAATTTTACATCTACCCAGCATGGGTGCAAGTCTTCAATCTCAGGATTGATTTCAACCTTTGACAGATTACTATATATAGTGAAATAAGATCAATTTTTAGCTACAATGCAAGACTTGAAATCTTTGAGTATTATGTTATAACTAAAGGAAGCAAAAAGTTTTCAGTCTTGGCTTGGGCTTCTTGCACCCATGCTACACTGTATGAATGATATAATTAAGAGGTGTCATCAAAGATTCATGACATAATTTCTTAAAAGTCCAAGAGTAATTATTATTAACACGATTTTACTATATTATTTCTCATTTAAAGTTATTTATATTTTGTATGTATCAGGGCTCGAAAAATCTATTGCCTGATATGCCCGGGGCATGTATTATTCTTATCAACATGCCCGAACGAGCATGTATTTTTGATGGTATTTGAGATGCAATAGAATTGCTTTATGTGATCAGTGACAGTTAGAAAAAACATCAAATATAGCTATCCACAGTTATAACTTGACCAATATCTGACAGTATGGACAAATGATAAGACGAGACAGAAGAGCAAAAGTGATCAGTATCATGACATATAAGAGCTGCTTTCACAGATTTACATAAATTTGTTGTCATTCTGTAAAATAACATATTCGAGATGCCATTGGCTGACAACGTGCCCATTTGTTCTGTATACACATCTTCTCAAAATGCAGCCAAAAGATATCACCAATATACTTTTATTGGTTGAAATAATGTTTTGTTTCTCGTCTAGTACATCTGCATGCGAAAGGGGCTTTAGCTGTATGAATATGAATAATCATAAGAGTTTTATATTCCCTTGAATAAAAAATAGATTATGTTATACTTACCAGCTTTAAAATTACAGCCACAAAATTTAGAAGTGCTTTTACTTTGAAGTACTTTTTAGTTGGGCATGTAAATTTTTTATTTGGGCATCTATTTTTTCTATAATGCCTGACTGGGCATGTAAAATTTTTCTAACCCTGGTATCTATACTAATAAAAGAAAGATATGTGCAGTGGCTAGGGAAATCTGTCTCGTATAGGGATCTGCAAATTTGATTCAGAATAAATGAAGATGGGTCTAAATGCACCTGAACCTTAGATTTTGGATTTTTGAATATTTTTTGTTGAATGAAAAAATTCATGTATTTTCAAGATTACCAGCAACTTTGAGCCACTCATACAAATAATCCAAATTCGATCTTTTAGCCCCATACAGCAAATTTTGTCCACTTCAAAAAAATATTGATTGAATTCATAAAATGGTTTTCAATTTTTTGCAATTTATTTTTTAAAAAAAGGAACCATTCTGAAGAAAATGAGAAATTTATGGCTATACATTTACATCTATACCGTTTTTATCAGGCATTACTTGTACGAAAAAAATAATGGGGTATCATGCTGATTGTCTATGCTATACTTGTTAAACAGTCATAATATACTTGCCGAAACGTCAGTGAAGGCTAACTGTGGAGACCCAAAAATGTTTGGTTTCCATCTGTTTGTTTGCCTGCCTGTCTGTCCCACGATAACTGCCGTAAAAAGCATCCTATTAGCTTGAATTTAATTAGGCATGTTGGTGAGGTCCCCAGATCGGATTTAGCTGTATAGTTCTTGGTTAAATTTGGTTCATTCGTTTGGAATATATAGAACATTTTATTTTGCGCAATAATGCTTTTCTATGGCAGTTCAGACGATTTTCAAATTTCTATTTGTTGAAAGAAAATGGCACATTTGATTAATGTATTTAGATGGTAAATTATGGATGCTGAAATTAACAAACAAGGGTTTTAAATTATTTATATTATTTTGTTAATATATTTTTCGGATTTTTTAAATTAGGTGTATAAATTTTGGCAGAACTTTATACGTTTTATAATAATATAAATTATTTGTATTCTATCATTTTACTTATTTGACATGATAAGTATTCCATTTTTTTTTCTTTTGTCAGTTACCAATAGCAACTGCATTTTATAGCCTATAAACAAAAGTCACTTAAATAATCTCAATTACGAAAAAATAAGCAGAAAGTCTCGCTGAGGGAAATAAAAAGTTAATCTTTTATAATTTAGTGTACAATATAGCTTTGCGTCAAACATTAACTATGTTAGTAATGTTAATTTTTTAATTTAATGTAGATACTATTAAAAGACTATCACAAATAAATTTTTCTATAGCGACAAATCAATGCGATTTAGGCAATTAGCAGTGGATACGATGATGAATGATTATCCAGTAGATTTAAAAGCCTCCAAATGTGCCTATTCTTGGTGATTTTTGTATGTTATTGCTATCGAGTAGGTTGTGATGTTTTTAAACTAAAGTTTTAACATGTTAAAAGTGAAAAGAAGTACATTTAAAAGGCATAAAAATATTTTTTAATAAACAGATCTGAGAATATGAGAAGAAATACTTTGCAAAATTAAAAACAATAGAATAAAATAATGCAGGTTCACATTTTATTAGAGCACATGAATTCATTATACTTGAAGTCTCGTCATTTTTGTTTTACCAAATTTATATTTAAAAGTTCTATGGAAAGTTTTTTTTTTTTTTTTTTTTATCAATAGTTATCTTAAAGAAGTTGCCGATTGTGCATGCCAAACATGGAAATCAGTTTATTACTTATAGGGTATTTATATGCCTTTAAATGTACTTTTTATCCACTTTCAGCATGTTATAACTTTGGTTTAATGTCAGTAAGTGGTTTTCTTGCGCAATTTTATAGCATCTATTTAGACTAGATATTACATCTACCTAGAAATATTGCTATTAGCATATTACGGTAACATAAAATTGTTAATCCTGTCGCTTATCCTAAGAAAATTCAAGTGTAAAACGAAATTCAAGATGCACTATAATCATTCGCCCAATCAATAGGAAATTATGAATTTTAATTTATTAAGACTACATGGGGCTCTGCCCCCCCTGAAGAAATGTATTTTTTAAACTAAAAAATTACTAGAATAAGTAATTCGTCAGAATTTCAGAACATCATTCTCATACCGTGTATTATTTAATGCTTCTAATTTTCGAAACTTTCCAAGAATTTTATATGTTGTTAAATATATATATTATTAAAAAATAAGTAAAGTGCGGATTGTAGGATGTTGAATATTATGCAATGTGAGTTTAAAAAGCATTCATTTTAAGATCTGACGTTGAGGCTCCTGATTTGCAGATTTACTAGTTACTTAGATTAGGGATGCACCGAATATTTGGTATCTATTCGGTATTCGGTCATGTTATCGAATATTCGGTTTGGCCGAATATCAAAATATTCAGCTGAACCGAATACTTAAAAAAAAAATTTTAAGCATTTATTTTTAAAAACCTTACACAAGTTCTACTTTTAACTGTCAACTTACAAAGATAATTAGAAACAGAATCATATTTAAATAAAAGATAATGTTTTTACATTATTTGCTGTTTATTAAGTATCACTTAAGAAAATTAACCATTAATGAGGATTTTCATAGAAATTAATGATGTACAAATGAAAGTTCCTGAACATTGTCTAGTAAATAATATGCTTCTTGCTTTTTAACAAAAAAGGGTGTTTCTAAATAGAAAATCATTCAGGGTTGAGAATAAACATCAAGATGGGTGATTTTTGTCGAGGAAAACATAATTGCAATCCACTTATTCAGCTATAAATACAATGTACCTCATCTCACTTAAGGTCAAACTTGGATTTTCGTTTGTTACTTTTAACAATAATGAAGATATCATAACTATATTTCCAACAGACTTGCTTTGATTTCTGTGAAATATGATATGATGAGAAGTGCTGGAAATTGCGACCATTCATACCTAAACAACTATGAGCTAAACATTCCTTTATTCAGAATGCAGTTGACAGTATTTATATGGTGTCACTGCCAAAATTCAGTCATTTTCAATGACATCACATTTAATACCAACAAAATTAATATGAAACAAATCTCAATAAAATATCTTCATTATTGATAAAGTTTTGAACGAAAATTCATTTTCGGCTTGTAGTTACACAACAAGCGTTTTTGATTGAATGCATTGTAATTTTGATGGAATAAATGAGCTGAGCTGTTTCTTGCTCAAAAAATGTCTTGACCATATTATCCCTGCCGAAAGTTTGTTGCAAGCTGCAAGATTTTAAAAACAACCTTTATGTTTACAATCTCTGAAAATGGTCACCCATTCCAGATGCTGATTTAGGATGCATTTAAAAACTTCCTTGCTAAATCAAAGGAATAGAAAAGTTATTCATTCTTTTAGTTTTATAACTATATCCTCTTCTTAAATAACTCAAAGCAGATTTTTTTCAGTATAAAGTTTACTTGTAAAAAGTGCCTATTTATCAAAATATAAGTTTTTGTATTAAATGTTATATAAAATTGTTTTAAAATTTTAACATTTTTTAATGCCTTTAAACTTTGAAATATAAAAATATACGGTCAGCCGACTATTCGGCCAGAATCGCTATTCGGTGCATCCTTAACTTACAAGGGAACCACTCGCACCTAGAATCGAGACCTGGTGCATTTTGTAGCCCTATGCATAAAAGTTAGAGAACCGATAAAAGTTCTTTGTTAAAATCATATTTTATATATTTTTTTATATTTATAATTTCTTATTATTGGATTTTTATTTGTTAATTTTACACCAAAAGAGAGTTAAGTCGCCAGATATGGCACTTCAATATTTTCACTAGCTTTATACCTGTAATAGGTTTATGTCCAAACCATTACAACACGGTACGTAGCGAAAATACTGAGCTAGGGTTGCCGGAAAACTGTACGGGATGAAAAAGACGCCAATCTTTTCCCGCCAAATATGTAAATATTATATTGTATTTTTTGTAAATCAAATTCGTAGGTTCTTGAAGGAATTTTAAAACTTTTTTCAACATTTTATAGTTGACTAATTTATATTTTAAACTTTTTTTTTTTTTTTTAACTTACGTTAAAAGTCTAAAAAGTGGTCTAGAAAATTGCATTTTCAGAAAGTTAATCTGCTGAAAAATCAAATAATATTATTTTAACAAAAAATTTTTATTGATTCCCAAACTTCCTAATATAGAGCTTTAAAATACATCAGGTTTCAATACTAGGTGCGAGCAACACCTAAAGTGGTTCCCTTGTTAGATACAAAGACTGTTTAACAAGTATAGCACAGACAAGTACGATACCCTATTTTTGGTACAATTATTGCCTGATAAAAATTGGTATAGATGTTAAACGTATAGCATTGCATATTTCAGTGGAGAAAACATTCAGAAATCTATTTTAAATAATAATAATGAAATAGTTTTTTTTTAATTATTGATGAATGTATCACAATCTCTTTCTTTTTTCTGAACTACAGCAGAGAAAAAAGGGAGATTGAATGTTTCTATATAACCTTTTATCACCAATGATTTATGACATCATCTGTTTTGTAGTAAGAGAGCTATATAGGCAAGGTTTTTTTTGTGTGTTGTGTGATCATGAAAATGCAATTTTGTACAGGCAAAGTTCTTTAATCCGCACAAGTTGGGACCAAAGGTTGTGCAGATTATGGAATATTGCGGATTATGGAGTATTATGGATTATATCTCATTTTCTTATTTCTGGACACTATTTCAATTCAATATTCAGTATAACATGAAAAGAAAAATATGAAATATAATAATTAATTTTTCTGGACACTATTTTAATTTCATATTCAGTGTAACATGAAAAGAAAAATGTGAAATATAATAATTAAATTAATATGCTATCTCAAAATATGCATTTTTCAAATTCTTGTATTAAAAAATTGATTATATTCACTTTTATATTTAAAAATTTCAGATATTTCTTTTAAAAAATCATTTTTGGATCAAGAATGTGTAAATTTATTTAATTGTTTACATTCATTAAGCAATGCGAATTGTAGAAAATTGTGGATTATGGGTGTGCGGATTATAGATGCTTGACTGAAATTCCATTTGGTAAAGTGTCTGCATAGCATAACAGTACCTTGTTTTTTAAAGGCTATTATGATACTTTCACTTGTATATTATAATTGAGGTTATTTTCCCAGCCTGAGCAACACAATGTGACTGCTACTTCAAAATAAATTTTTATTATTATTATTATTGTTAGTTTAAAATAAAATGAGTGAGTTTTTTTTTAACCCTCTAAGTGTTTAGGGCGTAATATTCCGTTCACTAAGCTCCAGGTTTCACAGCAATATAAGCAATATTTAAGATAATATAATTCTATAGATTTAATGAATTTTAAATACATTGAAGAATGGTTAATACTCTCAAGCATTACATTCATATTTGTAATTTGTTTGTTTTTTTTATAATGTTGAAAGAATCATATTTTCTTAGCATTTAAAACAAAATGCAAAGAAAACAGCATTACAATTTTACCCTTTTCCAAGATTCTCGGAGGGTTAATGGTTGTTCCCCCTTTTTGTTGTAGTTGGTACTTCAATTCCTTAACCAAGAATGGCATAGTGTGCAGTCATCAAAAGAAAAAAAAACAGTAAAGAATATTTTCATAGAAATATGTAAAAATACTCTTTATTATTTAATAATAAATAACCAATTATAATAGTTTAATCATTATTAGTATATAAAAAATTTAATGGATTTAAAAAGATGTGGAAGGAGTAATTGGTGATTACTCCCTTAACTACCCTTATAAAACTAAGTGCTGAAGAAAAAATTCTGAGAAACTTAAAATCTGTAATGACGGACTATTCATGTTAGTAAAACATTAAATTATTAAGGCTGTCTGATCAGCTAGTTACCTAGAATTGTTTTTTATTAATATCAATATGTTCTCTTCCGAAAAGTTATCGTGGTGACACAACAGTTGAATTATGAGCATTGAACACGTTAAACTCAGACTTGCCAACTGCTACGAAAAAATCGTAGTTGCTACGATTTGGGCCTATAAACTATGATGTTATGAAAATCAGTCTTAAACTAAGATTTTTTGCAAAAAAACACAAACGCATTTTTTGTTTCTAGTTGCGATTTTTATCCCGTGCAACATATTTTTCAGGAGTGATTCCGTTCCAAAATTTCAAAGTATTCATTTCCGAAAGTTTTAAAAAATTGGTCATTAGTCCGAAAATTTGGACATTAAAAAATGCTCACAGGAAAAAAAAAAAAAATGGGCTGCAAAACAAACTTCTTAACATAAAACACTCTTTATGTACATTTACCACGAGTGAATCGTGTTTCTGTAAATATTCATACAGGAATTCTCTTCCTCAGAAACAGGGGTGCCATTTTATGAATTTCTGGAGAGGGGTGAGGTGGTTCTTTGAGGGGCAAGGTTTGAAATAGTTTGCAAAATCGCACGATTTGCACACTGTAAAGGAAAGTCCTGCATGATGAAAAAAAATGCTCTGCTGTATTTTCCCCTGCAGATTCTTCCACAGACCTATGATTCTTTTCCTTGTATAATTTGAAATTTCTTGGAAGTCCACAAATTTTTTTTCTTTTATGGAATTTCCCCAAATTAATTCGTGAATCGATAGCGGAAAAAATTCCTTAATCCCTTGAAAAAAGAATTTCTTCAAATGATCGTATAAAAATATCGGGTATTTCGTCAGAGATCTCAGAAACAAATAGTGATTATCTTCAATTAGTCGCTGAATAAAATCACTAATTTCGTTAAGAGTTCAGAAAAAAATTGCGAATTTCGTCAAAAGATTGCGCAAAGAATGATTAATTTCGATTAATTATCAAGGAAAAAATATTGTAAATTTCGTCAAAAGGTCGCAGAAACGAGTAGTGAATTTTGTTAATTGGTCGAGAAAAGATATCGAAAATTTTGCTGATCAGTTGCGATAAAGTATAGCGAATTTCGAAAAATGGCAGCGTAAAAAAAATCAGTTTCGTCAATTGGTTGCAGAAGAAAATAAATTTCGTCAAAGGATCGTGGTAAAAACTAGGGATTGACCGAATACCGAATAGCTGATTCGGTATTCGGTGGTTCGGCATATAAACCGAATATTCAGCTTCGGCCGAATAATTGCAGATAAGTATTTTCTTAGAAGTAGAAGTCTCTTTACTTAGCAGTAGAATAGGCTAAACAATGAGTTTCAATATTATGTGCATGAGTTCAGAGTTCAGCTGCACTACAAAAAACAAGTCAAAGGCCATTTTTAATTTTAAAAAAAAAACTTTGAAATCAAAACAACTGTCTACAACAAAGAAAAAAAAAGTAAGGAAGAGGTGTATCTTTCCCTTATCATTTAATTTTAATTACTTCTACATTAGTTTTTTTTAATTTAAATTTATTTAATGTGTATTTTTTTTAATATACACATCAAATAAGTATATCAGAGTTCATATCTGTATATCTACGGTGTATATTAAAGAAAATATACACATCAAATAAGTATAGCCCTATGCCTATCCTATAGCTTTTATAACCATTATATCAAAATCGCTCAAATTTCTTCCCTTCATCACCACAATGTTAAAATATTAATCAAAACATAAATATTCTATCAGTAACTTGACAGAAAATAGTTAAATGTACAAATTGATATAATACCTTTTGTATTTTGAGAACATTCTTATTCAATATGATTATAATTAGAGACAATCAGGAAATCAGTTTAATGATAACATTGTTTCTTTGTATTTGAATGAACTTTTGTTTTTCTGACAATCCTCCCAGTAGCAGAAATTTCTCCAAGTGTCTGCGACAGATAATTCAGGGGCAAAAAATAATCTGCAGGTAAAATATTTTTATAAATGAAGCGTTAATTAATCAAACCATCACTTACCTGTAGCGTCTTTAGGCATTTTATAAATTTTTATTAATAATAGTCTTAACATTTTGTATTAAGTAATAAAGAGCTAAACATAATACGAAGCAAAATAAAAGTTCGATGAAAAAAAATCTGCAAAAGAGAAAAGAAAATCTGCGACGCTCGTCTCCCGTCTCGAACTTTCTGCTACCGGGACAATCCTTATCCTTAATAATACCCTGTATAGTTTAACATTTTCATAGGTTATTTTTGGGTATTGACTAGTGATAAAATAATAAACAAGTGGGTAAGTGTGATCATACATCGCACAAAGGGTTTCGTTTAATATTCCTTTCAAAACGTCCAGTACATTTATCGCCATGGAATACCTTCTAAATTTTGGCAAACACATCCTAAACTATGTTAAAGTTTCAAACATATTCGCCTTGTTATATTTCCTAATTTTGTTCGCCCCCCCCCCCCCAAAATGCTACGATATATCACATGACAGGTATCTGCCAAATTTAGAAAAGTGCCCCCCTTGGGGGGGGGAGTGGGCAGATGGTCACCATGATTTTTGACGCGGCCTGATTTTAAAAATTTATGTTATGTTTTATAAGCCATATTAAAGTTTCAAACAGATCGTCCAGTTATATTTCCTAATTTTGTTCGCGCACCTCCCTCAACCCCCCCCCCCCTCCTCGAAATGCGACGCGCCCTTCTTCTTTATAATTTATTATTGTGTGTTATAAAGTATCTTAAAGTTTAAAACAGATTGAATTGTTAGATTTCCTACTTTAAATGAAATCGTGGTCTGTTAATTCCACATTCCACCACCAGGGAGCGCACTGTATTCTTAACAAAAGCGTATCTGAATGAAACTCCTTTACACAACCCATTAGTAGATATGTTACTCGAGGGGGTGCGGTCTTCAGCAAGAATTTAAGATAATTGTTGAAATTACTATTCGGAAATAGTGGTAATTTAACTTTTGGCATATTTATATTTAATAAGTATAAGTAGCATGTATGTGAGGACTTCATCAAAAAACGCACCTGAAACGGTATGAAACAAAAAAGAAATATTTTGCCCCTCCTCCTCTCCCCACCTTCCAGAAATTTCACGTGCCATTTTTTATAAACTTTTTCTAATGTGTTATAAACTATCGTAAAATTTCAAACAGATCGCCTTGTTATATTTCCTAATTTTAACAAAAATGTTAGTTCCACATTCCACCACCAGCGAGCGCACTCTATTCTTAACAAAACTGTATCGGAAGGAAACTTCGTTAAACAACCTATAAGTAGATATGTTACTCGAGGTGGTGGCGGTCTTAATAAGAAATTAAGATATTTGCTGAAATTACTATTAGGAAATAGTGGTAACTAAACTTTAGACAATTTTATATTAAATAAGTAGCATATATCTCAGGACTCCCTCAAAAAGTCACCTAAAGCGGTCAGAAACGCTAATTTTTTAAATAGAAATCTAGCACCCCCCCCCCCCCTCCTCGGAATTTCGCGTGTCATTCTTTTTTACACTTTATCTTATATGTTATAAAATATCTTAAAGTTTCAAACAGATCGACTTGTTAGATTTCCTAATTTTAACAAAATCGCGTTATGTTAGTTCCACATTCCACCACCAGGGAATGCACTCTATTCTTAACAAAAGCATATCTGAACGAAACTCCTTTACGCAATCTTTCCGTAGATAGATGGGTCGGGATGGTGGCGGTCTTAAACAAGAATTTAAAATATTTGCTGCGGTAACAAACGCTAAGATTTAAAAAATAATTCTAGCTCCCCCTCCCCCCCGCCCCTTCCTTGAAATATCACACTCCATTCTTTTTTACACTTTTTTCTATGTGTTATAAACTATCTTAAAGTTTCAAAGAGACTGAGTGGCGGTCTTAACCAATAATTCAAAATATTTCCTGAAATTACTATTAGAAAATAGTGGTATGAAGTAAACTTTCTGATGATGAATGAGTTATACTTATCTCATATCGCTGTTCAAAAAGCCCAGGCAAATTATTAGATTTCCTAATTTAAGTTAATTTGTGGTTAAATAAGCGCGTCTCTTCATTTTAATCGACGCATTTGATAGGAATAAACCGATTAATTAAATAATAATTAATATTTCAGTTTGTAATTAAGATAGGACTTAGATATGGGTATCAATGAAATCAGCGAGAAATTTGACATCGGTATGCCAAAAAATTTAATATTTAAAAAGTTAAAATTTCGTATTAAAATATGCTATTATGGAAAACCGCAGCGTCGTCATGTCTACCTGCTTTCCCGCCGATTTGAAATCTTTTTATTTCCTTGTCTTTCCAATTAAAGAAATTAAATTTTTATCGATCGATTTTTAGTGGATATTTTAACTTATACACATCGCAGAAATGTGAACTTTATACCAAATGAAAGTAGATTTTTTTCTGCGTCTGTCTATTCCATTTACAAATTTCTCGGACCAATATTTTCTGATATACGACTTCGCTTTAAAATCTCCACTTCATTTTTCGGCTTAATTTCCTCCGTGGTAACCGGGCATTCGGCTGATTTTACTGGCAACCCTTAGGAGAAACACGGATGATTTCGAGAAAGTCCATTTGAATTTGCGTTAAAAAGGTGGATTGGTTAATTTTAGAAGTTAATTAGCCCGTAATTCGGTTAATTACCAACTTTTTCAAAATTTTATGATTTGTTGTTTGATGTGAGGTGTTCAGCTATAAGTACCCAAAATTTCAAGTGTCTAACATGTATAGTTTCTGAGAACGGGCTCTGTGACGGACAGACAGACAGAGGAGCAAGACGAATAGGGTTTCGTGAGATAAACGAAACCCTAAAAATAAGTGATGGGTTAATGAATTTGTGAGTGGAAAGAATTCATTAAATTTTTTTGTGTAATTTGATTTAAGAATAAAAATGTAACTGAATTAAATCATTGAGAATTTAATTTCAATTAAAGCTTATTAAAAAAGCTAATACAGTAGAAGATCTTTATAACGCAAACCTAAAAACACAAGGTTGTGCGTTATATAGAATTTTGCGTTATATGGATCACATCATTAAATTCACCTTGTAAGCATAGCCAAATATGTCTGAAACATATCAAAATACATTAGAATATCTTTATACTGAATTCCTTGTTATCAAGAGTTATCCAAATTATAAATTTTTGCATAATATAGGTCAGACATTGTTAAATTTCCTTTATAAACATGATCCAAATATCCACACACCCATCCCTTATATTAGCCATTTTCAAAATGTTTATTGTAATAATAGCATTTTTTTTTTTTCAGTAAAAAGGTCTTAAATTAGAAGATAAAGTTGAACTAATGTATCAAATTTAGTCCTCTAGAGAGTAGCAATATTTTACAATGTGAAAATGCAGGTGCTTTTTAACTTCAAAATTCACTGTTTACATCTGAGAAGTTGTGCATTATATGGAGAATTGCGTTATAAAGATCTTCTACTGTATATGCAAAAATGCGTATTAAAAAGTTTCAAGTATTCGGTTGTCGAATACTGAAGCTTCGGTATACACTTTGACCGAAGCTTCGGTATTCGGCAAAATTGCTGCTTCGGTCAATCCCTAGTAAAAACGTGAATTTTGTCAAAAGATCAGTAAGAAAATGCAAATTTCATCGAAAGATCAGTAAGAAAATGCAAATTTCATCGAAAGATCAGTAAGAAAATGCAAATTTCATCGAAAGATCAGTAAGAAAATGCAAATTTCATCGAAATATCAGTAAGAAAATGCAAATTTCATCGAAAGATCAGTAAGAAAACGCAAATTTCACCGAAAGATCGCAGCAAGAAAACACTAATTTCGTTAAAGGATCGTGGTAAAAAACGCAACATTCGTCATAGGATTGTGGTAAAAAATGCAAATTTCGTCAAAAGTTCGTGGTAAAAAGTGCAGATTTCAGTAAAGAATCACGATAGAAAAATGTGAATTACGATTACGGGGAAAAAATTGTGAATATCCTGAAATGATCGCGGGAGAAAAAAAATTGTGAATTTCATCAAAATTTACTGCACTACGCTAAAAAATTGAAACCAGGTTCCTTTTACAAATGTAAAAAAAAAAAAAAGCTTCGAAACGAGAAGAAACTAAAAATCGTATAAAAATTTTCAGAGGAAAAAATTTACAATATTGAGTTGAAAGATTTGTTGACCTTATTCCTTTTACGAATGTCAAAAGATGGCTGCGAAGCACGGAAAGCCAACCAACCAACCTCCCTATTAATTTTGATTTTGTGTGCTATGATTTCTCATTTTCAAAAGTTGGCAGGTCTGTCACAAGAAACATTTGACATGAGTAACTAACACCGACGCAATAGTTATCATGGTGTGACACAACAGTTGAATTATGAGCATTGAACACGTTAAACTATCTCACAAGAAACATTTGACATGAGTAACTAACACCAACACAATATAAATAATGTTGTAATAAGCTTTACTATCTATTATAATAAACAAGCGTTTTTAAACAAGCCTTAATCATACTTTTTTCTTAATGCTTAACTGTTTTAAGTCATCTGGAATAAAATCATAAAAAAATATATCTAAAATTTCAAAATTACATTTTTGGGGTATGATCGCTTGCTCCTTTCCCTGCTAGTTTTAATGCATATTATATTACAATAATAAAAAAGCAACAAAAAATTACTTTAAAATAAAACAGTACTACTAAACTCATCATTTTGTTTTCCAGATTACAATTTAACTTTTAACTACTGCACATATGTTCTGAATCTGATCAGAGATAAAATACTACTTATAAAGCATATGAATAAAAAAGAAAAACATGATTGCTATCAACAGCAAAATGTTATGAAATAATAAATGTTAATATCTACAGAGTTGTAGATTAAACAAAGTTTGGCGTATAAAAAAAAATATAGTACTTATTTGCAACAGATTCATTTTCTCTTTGCATGCAAATATATAAAATATAAAGTTTATCCAATTTTGTCAAAAATATACAAGAATTAATGTACATGTAGGGATTTATGGAAAGCATAATTTATTAAAAGCTCAGTGGAATTTGCAAACATTTAAAAACTTGTTCAAAGTACTCTCTAATATTCAAAAGTTATCAAACATTAATAAAACTAGTTATTAAGTTTTGAAAATATCTATATATTGATACAGAATTAAGTAAAACTTGAGAGAACTCCTTTTTATTATTTCAAAACAAAGTATACAATCTATTGTAATCAGGGTTGTCTCGGTTTTAACCATTGGTTTAAACTGGTTTTAACCGTCCTGGTCAAAATCAATTTTGACCATTGAAGTTGACTATTCAATATATTTACTACTAATCAAATATGTTTTACTAGCATATGTTAAAAACTAAGTTAACATTTGTTAAAAATGTCATTAATATAAGTAACATAACACCAGCAAATGCCAAATTAAAAAAGTCATAACATAAATAACATAACACCAAGATACAACACAAATGTTTTAATTATTTTTTCTACACAAGCTCTTTTATTTTTTTATGTAAGTTGTGTTGAATTTTAAAAATGATTACAAGTAACAAGTTTTGCAGTTGTCTCTAAACTTAGATAGTTTTGTAATTTATTTTGGATTATTCCAAAGTTAGAAAACAATCTTTCAGTTGATGATGAGTTGGCACAACAGTTCATTAGATGTAATGTGAATTCAACAAATTTTATATCAATGCCTTTAACCTTCTTCATTGCTACCCACTAGGCATCAGACCCAATTGTATCTTTTATACTTTCAGAAAAAATAGGATTTTGGAATTTGGATATGGTGAGGATTCTGCTTGAAATACAATCACAAGAGGCAAAAATATAGGACAATATTATTATGTAACCACTGCCTTGCTATTTTTTGCTTCTCTTCATCAATACTTTTACTAATGTAGACAGGATTCAGCATATGAGCCTGAAAATGAACTGGGGTAACATTTTCATTAAATCGAGACACTATCATTTTAGAATAAGTTTCAAGATCTTTTTCTTTTAGCAATCTTAACCATTCGTCGCATGCATCAGATATAGTAGCATCTTCTTTTTTTAAGTTTATCAAAAGCAAGGGAAATAGGCTTAAGCTGATTTTATAAATGTTTTATTTATTTGTATACATTGTTAATGATTTTAACAATGTTATCATCAATATTATCTTCATGCTCATCTGCAATCTTTCATTTCAATAACATGCTTCATTATTAAATTAACTTTGTTTGTGTTTGTAATATCTTGTCCTACAAGATTCAAGTGATGTGCAGCACATCCATAAGAAATAAACAGTTCATCTCTATATGCATTTTGAAAATCTTCTCTCATGCATTTCATCTTGTTTTCATTATCACTTACAAAACTTCTTACTTTACAAACTTGTTTTCTACCTCTTCTTTAGCATCAGCTGCTAGTTTTAAACAATACTGGGCAGTTTTTTTAGATGTCCCTGTATCAACAGCTGAAAGAAAGAATGATTTTTTCCCTGTTGATAGACAATTAACACTGATAGGGCAATTATGGATCAAGCTTTCTTATTGTATTGCATAAACATATTTTACTAATAAGCCTCCTTAACTTATCAGTGTATTATTTTTTTAACTGCCTGTTACTTTTATTATTTATTAAGTTACTTTTAATTGCAAAGAAAAAATAATTATTAAAATTAAGACCATTTTTAACAGTTTTGACCATTTCTGACCAATTTTGGACGGTTAAAACCACTTTTATCCAGTGTGCTGGTCAAAATTAATTTTGACCGGTTAAAATTACAACCCTGATTGCAATCCTATAAAAGAAAGATAACTTCTTCAAAATTATTTCATACTTTTCTCTTGAGATGGCAGCCAATAATAATTTAATACAAAAATATTATTACGGTCAAAACTTGCAATACTTTTACAACAGTGGAAAAATAACTTCTAACACTTTGGTATGAAAAATATAAATTCCTTCAAACATTAACAAAGTTGCAACTCATGATATTAAAAATAGAAACCCTGAAAGTTATTTCTGAATCTAATTTTAATATTAAAAGATGACATTTTCTTTTATCACTGGTTATCTACAGAAGTAACTTACATGTTGCATGCATTATTAGCTACTTTGTTTTGATAAAAAAAATACAGTCAAAAGCACTTCTCCAGCTGAATGTGGATCACTTCTCATGAGCTCGTTCCACTGCTGGGTTTTTATTACTTCTTCACGATGCTCAGCAATAAATTTCAGAGCACTAATCTTCAAACTCTCTATCTTCAATTCTTTGGCCATTAAAAATACATTCGTCACATTGTTTGTTCTGATACGAGAGCAAAGAAAAGTTTCTGTCGTCATATTCTCTAGACAAGAAAGTTCAAAAACTTTAGAAGCTTTCAAAAGATCTAAAGCAGAATTCTCACTCATCTGTTTCAGCTTTCCAGTGTATAAATAATATAAAACAGCATCAAGTGTTTCTGCATTTATGCCAGGGACGTTTATTTCTTTATTTCTTTCTGATATCAAGGCTTTTTTGAAGTAGTCCGAGCGAGAAGTTAAAATAATTTCATGGGCAGTATGCTTGCCATCATCAGCATAAATTACGACATCATGTTGGCTTGTATTGTAATATAGATGCTTCATATCATCCGATAAAATCTCCAATCCTTGAATTTTACAATTTGGAACATCAAATTCACCAGAATTATTTTCCAGTAAGCTATCTTTTCCTACCAAAGCATTCATATCTTTTTCACTGTCAGATGATTTTTTATAGGATTCCGAATAAGATAAATCATTCATACTATGAACCCTGAATGGAACATTAATTTTCTCTTGGTTTGTACCATTTAGCATTTTACATGATCTGTTGACTGAACTGTCTAAATTTTCCCATGATATGTTGAATGCACTAACTAAATTTCCATGTGACTTGAAAGCTGAACTGTCTAAATTTCCCCATGACTTGAAAGCTGAACTGTCTAAATTTCCACACGGTTCACAAGTAATATCCTCCAGGTTTCCGCACTCTAGTAAATCAAACTCGCATTTCATAACCAAAGATTTACCTGAAAGCAAATCTTTATTCTTTAGACTAATATTACTAATGATAGGGCATTCATCAAAATCAAAGCTGTGGCGGAAAACTTTTTCTCTAGTTTTCAACAAATGATGTTTACCACTTTCATCGATAAACGAAATTGTATACATTGCCGAATAGCTTCTATCTACCTCCGATAATACGAGAAGCCGAAAGCCAACATGCACTCCTTCAGGATATATATTATGGGGATGTAGTATCATTCTCCACTTCGATGTACCGGATGATAAATTTTCAGAATAAATTGGACTTGTAAATTCATATTTCCTATCCATAAATTCCTCAAAATTGGTAATAGTCCAAAGGAATGAAAATTTTTTACTTTTAACAGTTGTGAACTGCTGGCAAGGTATTGTGTTTAAACTCCTTGTTTGTTCAATTTCTTCCGCTTTAACAGGACATTTCTCAGAATAAAATTGGTTGGTCATCGCTGATGATCCGTTAGGAAAATCTTGAGATGAAGAATCAAAATAATTTTGATGATAATTCATTTTTAGTTTGCTTCATAAAAGAAGGAAATTATCTATTATATCAAATTAATTCGCCGCCTAATCAGTTTAGGCGTGATTGCAGTTTTGTTTTAATACAAGTGATGCCAAATGAGGTTGTAAAAACTTTCGCTTTTCATTAGAGGTGTGTGTTCAAGAAGCACGCGCGCCGCGCGCGCGAGCTCAGGAGACAGGAACATGGAGTGGTTCTTTATCGTGGATGCAATAAAAGTTTACCACGTTCACGAACAAATAACGGTTTGATTAATTATGGTGCTAATTATAAAGATAATTTGTTGCAAATAAAAGACGAGCTAGATGGCTGAATGGATAGCGTTTTGAACTCGAGACTAGGGGCGGTCGCAGACGATTAGCCGAAAACTAAATAGCCGACAAGACATTTAGCAGACAGCATTTAGACGATAGGACGTTTAGCCGACAAGTACATTTAGTCGACACGTACATTTAGCAGACAGGACATGTAGCCGACAAGTACATTTAGCCGACAGGACAAGTAGCCGAAACGTACGTATAGCATACAGGACAATTTGCCGAAACGGACATTTAGCAGACAGACAATTGGACGACAGGCAATTGGCCGAACGTGACATTTAGCCGATAGGACAATAAGTCGACAAGACAATTAGCCGACAAGACAATTAGCCGACAGGACATTTAGCCGACAGGACAATTAGCCGACAAGACAATTAGCCGACAGGACATTTAGCCGACAGGACATTTAGCCGACAGGACGATTGGCCGACAGGACATTTAGCCGACAGGACAATTAGCCGACAAGACAATTAGCCGACAGGACAATTAGCCGACGAGACAATTAGCCGACAGGACATTTAGCCGACAGGACGATTGGCCGACAGGACATTTAGCCGACAGGACGATTAGCCGACAAGAAAAATTAAACGGCAGGATATTTAGCTGAGAGGACGATTAGGCTAGTTAGGTTATGGTTAGGATACTTTTAGGTTACGGATAGACTATAATTAGTTTACGGTTACGTTAAACTTAGGTTACAGTTACGTTACGGTTATGTTACAGTTAGATTACGGTTACGTCACAGTTATGTTACTTTCAGGTAACAATTAGGTTACGTTTAAGTTACAGTTAGATTACGGTTAAGTTACGGATAGGTTACAGTTAGATTACGGTTAAGTTACGGATAGGTTACAGTTAGATTACGTTTCTGCTACGATTAGGTTACGGATAGGATACAGTTACGTTACAGTTTGGTTTCAAATAGGATTACGGATAGGTTACAGTTAGATTACGGTTAGGTTCCGGATAGGTTACAGTAGGTTCCGGATAGGTTACAAATAGGTTACGGTTAGGTTACCGCCAAGCTACAGTTAGGTTACGGTTAGGTTACATTTAGGTTACAGTTAGGTTATAGTTACATCACAGGTAGGATACGGTTAGGTTATAATTAGGTTACAGTTAGCGTACCGTCATGTTACGTTTATTTAACAGATAGATTACTGTTAGGATACAGTTATGTTACAGTTAGGTTATGGTTAGGTTATAAGTAGGTTACGGTTACGTTACGGTTAGGTTACAATTAGGTTACGGTTAAGTTATGGATAGGTTACAGTTATATTACGTTTCTGCTACGATTAGGTTACGGATAGGATACAGTTACGTTACAGTTTGGTTACAAATAGGATTACGGATAGGTTACAGTTAGATTACGGTTAGGTTCCGGATAGGTTACAGTAGGTTACGGATAGATTACAATTAGGTTACGGTTAGGTTACATTTAGGTTACAGTTAGGTTATAGTTACATCACAGGTAGGATACGGTTAGGTTATAATTAGGTTACGGTTAGCGTACCGTCATGTTACGTTTATTTAACAGATAGATTACTGTTAGGATACAGTTATGTTACAGTTAGGTTATGGTTAGGTTATAAGTAGGTTACGGTTACGTTACGGTTAGGATGAAGTTAGATTACGGTTAAGTTATGGATAGGTTACAGTTATATTACGTTTCTGCTACGATTAGGTTACGGATAGGATACAGTTACGTTATAGTTTGGTTACAAATAGGATTACGGATAGGTTACAGTTAGATTACGGTTAGGTTCCGGATAGGTTACAGTAGGTTACGGATAGATTACAATTAGGTTACTGTTAGGTTACCGCCAGGCTACAGTTAACTTACGGTTAGGTTACATTTAGGTTACAGTTAGGTTATAGTTACATCACAGTTAGGATACGGTTAGTTAATAATTAGGTTACGGTTAGCGTACCATCATGTTACGTTTATTTTACAGATTGATTACTGTTAGGTTACAGTTATGTTATAGTTAGGTTATGGTTAGGTTATAAGTAGGTTACGGTTACGTTACGGTTAGGTTACAATTAGGTTACGGTTAGGTTACGGTTATGTTCCATTTCCGTTACAGATAGGTTACGGTTAGATTATGGATAGGTTACAGTTAGGTTACGGGGGTCTATGTCATTTAGCCGAAAACCAAATAGCCGACAAGACATTTAGCAGACACCAGTTAGCCGACAGGACGTCTAGCCGACAAGTACATTTAGCCGAAACGTACATTTACCCGACAGGACATTTAGCCGACAGGTCAAATAGCCGACAGGAAGTTTAACCGACAAGACATTTAGCCGACAGGACAATTAACCGACAGGTCAAATAACCGACAAGACATTTAGACGACAGGTCAAATAGCCGACCTGACAATTAGCCGACATGACAATTAGGTGACATGAAAGTTAGCCGACAGGTCAAATAGCCGACATGTTATTTATCCAAAACATACATTTTGCCGAAAGAATTTAGAAGACACATTGATATGGGTCGCTGATATACCAACAATGTCAAACCTCAATAACTCGTCACCATCATAATTCAACTTTTTAGCTCACAGGCTATCAAAGTCAGAGAGCTGATGTGCCCGCCGTTCTGTATGTATGTAAGTATGTACGGACATATTCACATAACGAGGTAACTCTTGATAAAAACATCCGATTTGCTTCAATTTTTTTGTCTAGGTTCTTTCTGGAAAGGTGCTTTCCTGATTAGTTTTGGGGGCTCATTGGTTAAAGATAAAGGGGGAAAAGGGGGCTAGTTCCTCCCCTTAATTTAGATAAATGGGTTTTTCATGCAGAATTATTCGATTTGCTCTAAATCTGATATACCGGTTTATTATGTTAAGGAGCTTCCCTGATTAGATTTGGAAGCTCATTAGTTAAGTATAAAGGGGGAAAGAGGGCTACTCCCCTTAATTTAGATAAATGTTTTTTCATTCAAAATTATTCGATTTGCTCCAAATTCGGTATACCGGTTTACCATGTTAAGGAGCTGCCTTGATTAGATTTGGAGGTTCATTAGTTAAGAATAAAGGGGGGAAAGGGGGCTACCCCCATTAATTTAGATAAATGGGTTTTTCATGCAGAATTATTCGATTTGCTCTAAATCTGATATACCGGTTTATTATGTTAAGGAGCTTCCCTGATTAGATTTGGAGGTTCATTAGTTAAGAATAAAGGGGGGATAAGGGAGCTACCCCCCCCCCCTTAATTTATATAAATGGGTTTTTCATGCAGACATATTCGATTTGCTCCAAATTTGCTATACCGGTTTACCATGTTAAGGAGCTGCCTTGATTAGATTTGGAGGTTCATTAGTTAAGAATAAAGGGGGGAAAGGGGGCTACCCCCATTAATTTAGATAAATGGGTTTTTCATGCAGAATTATTCGATTTGCTCCAAATTTGGTATACCGGTTTTCTATGTTAAGGAGCTGCCTTGATTAGATTTGGAGGTTCATTTGTTAAGAATAAAGGGGGATAGGGGAGCTAGTCCCTCCCCCCCACCCCTTTATTTAGATAAATGGGTTTTCCAGGCAGAGTTATTCGATTTACTCGAAATTTGCTATATCGGTTTATTATGTTAAGGAGCTGCATTGATTAGATTTGGAGGTTCATTAGTTAAGAATAAAGGGGGAAAAGGGGGCAAATTCACTCCTTAATTTATCGGACACTTGTGGTACGAATATCATAAAAGTTTGTTTTTAGGCTAATTGAAGGGTGTAGAGTTCATTTATGCTGTCAGAGTTGTGTACTGCTATTGAAAAAAACAAAGTTATGGTTCGTTTTAAGATTCAGATGGCCCCCTAAGCAAATTTTATATACATCATTTAAAAGTAGACTTTATTACCAATCGTTTGGTACCAGTAACTTTCTTCTACGATAATTTTTTCAGAGTTAGTAGGGGTGTTTAATTTTTTTTTCCCACTTTAGGTTTTTCGGATTGTGCTTTATATCTTTCGGTCGGAGTCGGTGTGATCTGGTTTTTAACAAGGAAGTCCTGAATATTTTTCAAATGAAAAACTATAGATTTGACTATTAATGGTGGCTCATAGTAATACCCATGTGTTCATTTCTGTACTTAAGGGATAAAATTATACAACACTTTATTATAAACGTGTTAAAATTGGAGCAAATTTCTTTTACTTTGGGGTTTGGTGGAAGTCTGTCGGTTTTGTGTTGAAGAAATTGTTTTGTTGGGTGCTCGCAGACTCCATTCCTAGGCGTTGAAAATTATTTAGAGTGCACCCTTTATAATATAGTTTAATAAAGCAAATAATTAAATAATTTGATAACATTGCAATGATTGCAGTAAATATAATGTGACACTAATAATCCAAAAAAGTAAAAAAGTCGGATAATTAAGAACTTGAATTATACTCGCCCCTCCTCCACCCCTAAAAAAAACTATCTTAAAAAACTCTACACCTGAATTTCTAGCCATCAGGGGCAAGTTGTACACAGCTGAGAAGCAATTGATAAAAGAAAATTTCTCTCATGTATTTTTTAAATTAGGCAAAGTACGATATATATCTCTCCCTAAGAAAGTTCGAATAGGAAATGTTTTGGATAATTATTAATTTCTATGCATAAATCATTTATTTAATGCATATGTTTTTATTGTAATCAAATCTGACAAATTATCATAGCGTTTGAGCAATTTTGTAATTTTTGTTTGTCTGACAATTGATGAAAATTTTCCGAAAAATCAAATTCCTTGGGGGGGGGGGTATTGCCCCCCTCAGCCCCCCTCAAATGGCGGCCCTGTTTCCAAAACTTTCTAAAATATTCATGGAGACATTTTTATGCATAAATACATTAAAATAAAATCCTTTATATCTAACTTCCTTTTATCAGTAATTTATTTATTTTTTTATTTATTTTTGACTAGATAATCGTAAATTTAAGAGCTGTTTATTTTTATTCCACCCTAACATTATTTATTCCAGACAGTGTTGCGCCAACTTATGCGTTTATGGCGGAAGCATGATGCAACAGTTGAAAGGAGAAATCAATCATCATGTTTGGACATTTCTTTATTCATTTCATTTTCTTCGGTTACTAACGAAAAAGAGCTATTATTTGACACCAATTTAGCCGTGCTAATAAATCTGTTTTATACAAATAAAGCATATTATGGCATTAAACTGGATTAATCCTAATTTTCTCTTATTGATCAAGTTGAATTTAGACACATTTTTTTCGTGAGGGATTTCTGTGATCTCCGGGATGGGGGTGGGGTTGGAATTTGCACTTTTTGACCATTGAAAACACAAAATCTCAAATCTTCCATGGGGACATTTATTCTCTGGGGAGAATGTCTCCCCCGTGTCACCCCATGAATTCAACACTGTTAATGATTTAAAAAAATATATTAGGACTGTTTCTCTTTCTGATTTAATTAAAAAATTTAAACATTTAAATACGGAATGTAAAAAATTATTTTGGAGAAGCTATTATTTGTATAATGAATGCCATTGTTGGATCATATACGCCTACGTTTACAAATGAACTGAAAATTTAATACAATAATATAAAACTAGAGAACAGGAATTCTGTTTTTTCAGAATTTAGTGTCGCCCCCGGTATTTCCATTACTTCGTTTTCTTCTGATGGACTGATGGCTTCTATTATTATGAAACAGCCATTATAAATGAAGTGTTAGGTGAAGATGAAAGAGCAGCCGTAAAAGTTTGAACTCTGGATTTTCTGGTCGGAATGGGGGGGAAAATGGCTATATATATATATTATATATATATATATATATATATATATATATATACATATATATATATTTCTTTTTTTGACGACTGCTTTTTCATCTTCCCCTAACACTTCATTTATAATGTCTGTTTCATAATAATAGAAGACACCAGTCCGTCAGAAGAAAATAACTCGGTTAAGCATTACTCTACTGCAGTACAAAACATATTTCAATTTTAAGACTTAAAGCACACGTTTTATTTTATGTAAAATGACGTCATTCGCATCCGCTTAAGAATTCCACATTTACGATCTACTCTTAAACATCTGCAGTAAAGCATGCATAGCACATCACTATCGCGAAATAATGCACAAATGCAAAAAAATATTCCGTCTTTCAAGGGAAAAAAAAAGGCGATCTAATGATTCATAGATACTTACAATTAAATATAGTATATAATAGCTCCATTGTTTTAACAGAAATCATTCGTTTATATATTTTTTTTTCAAAATAGCACGTATTTTAATTACATTTTCTTTCGGTTGTTGCGAGAAAATGGCAACAAAAATATATGATTGCTATTTTAAAACTATTCTTCCTTTACTTTCTACAGAAATCGAGTTCTTCCGTTGCCAATATTAAGCAAATGGCTCTAAAAACTACAAAAAAATTAATATTCCAAAAATAAATGGAGATACAGTTTTCTTACAAAATGCATTTAAAAGAACTTTTTTTCTCCAATACGACGGTATAAAAATTGAAAATGTGCGATGCTTAGAAGTTTAAAAAATTTTTAAACAGTATTTAATCGTAATGCTTTGTTTTACGGCTAGCCTCTGTAAGGTAACGTTATTTTTTGGACACAAAATAAGCTGGGAGAAAGAAATAGCATACCGTACCGGAGGCTAATAACATTTTGTTTTAAACGTGATATATAATTTTAATTGTTTCACCAATTTTCAAGTTTATTGGGAACTTTTTACGTTTCATCCTCATTCCTCTGTTTGTATTAACTTAATTTTTCAATAACGGTTTCTTTGTAATCAATAATACTCTAAAGTTAAAAAATATATGTTGAGAAAATTAAAAATATTTTTTTTCAAATAATTCTAATTTAATTTGATATTCAAAATTTAAGAAAAGCATTTATCGAATTCGATATATATGGTAAGCATATAGAATTTTTTTTTAATTTGAAGCTAGGTCCTCCTTTATATTAATAAAATTGGTTCTTATTTAATATTATTTTTTTCATTCTTGTTAATAAAGTTTGCATTTGTAGTCGTAGAATGTATCCAGCCTCAGCTAGGGATCTAACGAATTTCGGACGATATTCAGTATTAAGCAGAATATTGTAGATATTTAGAGGAATAAAATCAGGGTAATACATTTTTAGGTAGATTTCGTAATAAGAAATACTACATATTACATTTTTCCAACATTTTTGCAGATCTACGCCGATCATGAAACCATAGAACACCAAACCACCCCCAGTTCAAAACTTTATCTAACTATCTATCCATATATATCACTTTTTTATGGACACGATAACTTCCATAATTCTGCACAAACCTCTTCCAAACTGGTCAGGCCATACCATACAATCAAGGGGCAGAAAATCTCGGTAAAGTTCGTTAATGGGCAAAATCGACCAAGGGGATGGAAATAGGGAAGGATTTTGTTAAAACAGAAAAAAAACTTCTTAATTATAATGCATATCAAATCAGTTTAAAGTTATTATTACTTCTAGGAAGAGGTAAAAAAAAAATTATGTGTAACAGGTTTTTGATATCATTAAAAATGGGCTCAAGGGGCAACAAAAATAGAGTTTTAAGAAGAAAAAAATTCATAACTTCGTCAATTCACAAGATATAAAATCCACTTAAATTTATTATAAATCTTCTTAATCTTACCTACAACTTTTATATTGACAAGATTTTGATAGTATCAACTCTTACAGAAAAAAGGGAGAGGGTTAAAAAGAAAAAAAATCATAACTTCGTCAATTCACAATTTATCAAATCCGCTTAAATTTATTATAAATCTTCTTGATATTATCTACAACTTTTATATTGGCAAGATTTTGATAAAACCAACTCTTACACAAAAAAGGAAAAAAATATCGTATTAAGGCTGTTCTCAAATCCATAGGGGCAACTTTATGACATAAGTTTGAATTCCTTTTTGTTCGGAAACGCATGAAATTGGAAGGTGTTGTTATACGAAAACTATGTAATTGAAAGACGTTTTCCGTTTTTTTTGTAAACACAATAGATGTTTCAGAAAATACTGTCGCAGTTTGAACCAAATTTCCCAACAAAAGGGAAAAAACACTGAACGAAGGGAGAAAAATCCCTTCTAGTAGGTCTGCCAATTTTTTACAATTACGTTAAAAAATCTGTACGTCATTGTGTCAGAAAATATCAACCTTGTTGAACAGTGTAGTTGAGAACACAGCCTTAACATGATTCTGATAAAACCAGTTCAGAAAAATAAAATTAAAAACTCGTCAAAAGCGATCAGAAAAAATTGTCAAACTGTGTTTATCTCTAATCTTGATTTAGCCTTTTTGGTGAAATTAGTACTTAACTTCGAAATCTACCTGTGCCTGCAGGCCGAGCCGGGAGTGATTTTTTTCTCTTTCTTTTCTTTTTTTTTTTTTTTAAATGATTTTCTCAAATCCAAATTGGCTATTTTCTAACGCATTCATATAGAACCATTTTTATTTCTTACAAGCATGAAATGTACAGCTATTTTCATTCAGATACTAAACAATCAAATTCAATTTTTTAGTGTCAGACTATTTTAAGAATCCATAATCTGCCTGTTTGTCATACAGTTTTATAATGAGGCTCCTAAAACTTCGCTTATCGGTGAGAATTTTAACTTTTTTTTTTTTTTTCATTTTGCACAAAACTATCATTATTTGATAAATTTTATAGTACAAATAATGTTCCGATACGACAGTTTGTTGAATTTTCATGATTTTTTTAAAAAAATAAATGGATATGGGCCATTGCCATTAAAAAAAAAAATATTTTATGAACTGAGATAAGGATTACTAGTGCAATTTGTTTGTGTAGAAAAATGTAAGTCACATAAACAAGGTTTTTTAAGAAATAATAATCTCTTTGTGATGTTTCAACATATTATATTAAACGTATAAAACAGACATATGAATAACGAAATCTATATCGAATTAAAAATACAAAACAAACTGTGCGATATGAATTTTTTGCTTGCTTTTTCTAGTTCCCTACGATGCAACCAAATTTTATACAATGCAATTTTATATCACACTAGCTGACCCACCCGGCGTTGCCCTGGCCCATCATAATAACCTTAAATAAAACTCAAGTTTGTATGATTTTATATCCTTTGAAAATCTTTTAAATGAACCTGGTTTCGGTTGTTCCATTGCATTCCACAGCGTCTCGTGTGTTTCCAACAAACGTCTTTCCGAACGAACCTGTAATCTGGGTCCCCGCTACCTAACGCAGCATGTGCCGGAAGTGCTCCGCACGTATCGTAGACAATCGAAAACCAAGTCTAGTGAGCCAAACTTCGTAGTAATTAAGCCCATAGAACCGGAAAAACGAATGCATCATTAATGTTCGAAAATGTCGTTAACTGAAGTCTAAGATAAACTTTCATAATCACAGAAAGTAGTATTTTCACAGAAAATAACTGAATTGTAATCTAAGTTAAATAAACCAATTCCCGTTGAAATTGGGTTCTTATAACCCGACGAAACAATTTATCCTTACGCGGTGGAAGTTGCCTCCCTCCTCCTCCATAAATTTCACGGTCTACTTTTAAAATTAACACGATATTATTTAATAAACGGATATTTACTGATTTGCAAAATTTTAGCGTAAAACAGCCACACAACAGTAGTTATTATTTTTATTGCAGATGCGCAACAGAAGAAAAGATTGCCGTATTATATGAAAAATGTATCTCTGATTTTTTTTTCATTATTTTTCCTGTGTAATAAACTTTTCAGAGAATCATATATAATTTTTTCGAAGCAAAATAAAAATCGCGCATTTAACGGTTAACGTAACGCGATTTTTATTTTTAATTTACGGATGCAGTGGGTAAACGTAAGTTGTTGCCGAAAAAGGAGATTAATATTCAAAAAAGGTGGTAGCTTGGGTATAAAGAAGGACCGGGCCCAGGGGGCAGGATATTAACTGGAATGTAGTTGGGTAAAGGAAAAAATTTTAATAGTTTTAAAGTAACTGTAGGACGCAAGAACTATGAAGTAGAAAATTGTAATAGAGTAAGATCGTTTTTAAAGAAGCTGCAACAAAGGCCCCAAGAAGGAGATTAATATTCAAAATTGGTGGTAGCTGAAGTGAGAAATTTTTTTGTCGTTCACGGAGTTGGTAGAAGACTTAAGAAGTTGTTAGAAAAAAAAGCTAATGAATCGTGTCATTTTTAAGGGAGCTACAATAAAGGGCCCAAAAAAGTCCAACTGATAGTTAAGAGCAGGGCCCTAACATGAAAATATGTTAAAAGGTCTTAGATCTTCAATTATTCAAAATTAACCATAGAGTTGTGAATTAGTATTTCTTAGAATAATAATTTAAAGAAATGCGCCAAAAATTGGGCAAATGCTGTCCTAGGACTGGATAGCTGATTGTCCAAGGGCCCAAATAAAAAAGTCCTTCCGGCCAGTGCCGGGAGGAAGAGGCAGCTTTCATATTCCTTATTTTAAAAAAGCCAACTTATATTATACAAACACACGAAGCTCAATTTAGTGGAAACCGAATATAGGAGATTCACTACTAATTTTTATCAATAGTAAATCATTATGAATGAGAATTTCGCGAAATTAGTCAGCTTTATCCGAGCTGCTTTTATTTAAAGCAACTTATATTTGGCTGCCAAATTCGGCAATTTCTTAAAGTGCCTCCCATTTTAAGAGAACATGGTGGATGAGGCTAACCAGTGAACTTGGTCGAGACCTTAGTAATTGCTGTGCACATGCTCACTCACATCGGAATCGATTGATATATACGAGTGCTGTCGCAGGCAAAAAATCAGATTTTTCAAAATATCACCCACATTAGGTATTGAAATTGCTATATCTGAGCTATTTTTGAAGATAAAGACAAACAAAAAATGCTCCTGAATCCTTATATCAAGGTCAAATACTTAAGAAAGAAACCTTTTTCAATTTCTGATTTTTTTTGCACTTCACTTTAAATATATATTTTTTTAATTTAATGGCCGCCATTTTGAAACAAGATGGTTGATGAAGACCAGCGAACTTGGTCGAGATATTGATGTATACTATCCACATGCCTTCTTACATCGAAATAAACGAATACGTGTGTTATCGCGTGACAAGATCGTTTCAAAATGTTAGCCATGCTAGAAATTCAAAGTGCTATAATTCAACCATTTTTTAAGATATAAACAAAAGAACAAATTTTCAGAAACAAAAACTGCTCCGGAATCTTTGTATCAAGGCCAAACACATAAAAAAAATCTTTTTCATTTTCCAATTTTTTAATACCTCATTTTAAATTTTAAATTTAATTTATTTTTAAATGGCAACCCTTTTGAAACAAGATGGCGAATGAAGCTGGCCAACGAACTCGGTCGAGACATTGGTATGTACTATGTACAGACCAAGTTACATCCAAATCGGTTCATAAATACGCCTGTTATCGCGTGACAAAAATCAGGTCGTTTTAAAATGTCAGCCACAATAGAAATTCAAAATGCTATTACTCAGCCATTTTTTTTAGATATAGACGAAACAAAAACTGTTCCGGAATCTTTGTATTAAGGTCAAACACATACGAAAAAAATCTTTTTCATTTTCCAATTTCTTGGTATCTCATTTTAATTTTTTTATTTTTAAAATCATTTTAAATGGCCGCCATTTTGAAACAAGATGGCGGATGAAGCTGGACAACGAACTCGGTCGAGACATTGGTATGTACTATTTACAGACCAAGTTACATCCAAATCGGTTCATAAATACGCCTGTTATCGCATGACAAAAATCAGGTCGTTTTAAAATATCAGCCACAATAGAAATTCAAAATGCTATAACTCAGCCATTTTTTAAGATATAGACGAAACAAAAACTGCTCCCGAATCTTTTTATTAATGTCAAACACATAATAAAAAATATTTTTTCATTTTCAATTTTTTGGTACCACATTTCAAATTTTAAATTTTTAAAAAAATTTTAAATGGCCGCCATTTTGAAACAAAATGGCGGATGAAGCTGCTCAACGAACTCGGTCGAGATTTTGGTATGTACTATGTACACACCGAATTACACCCAAATCGGTTCATAAATACGAGAGTTACAGTGTGACAAAGGTCAGATATATATATATATATATAAGCTTTTTGCGATGTTTTTAAATATATTTTCATTTTGAATGTCAACAATTCATTTTGAAGTATTTTTTCCTTTTGGTATCTTATATATATTCATATATATTCCCAGGTCGCTAAATGATTTAGCAATCTTTTAAATATTATACGCTTAGATAATTGCTGCAATAGCGCACTGTCTATGTGTATTATCAATATGATTTCTACTATATAGTTATCTGATACCTATTTTAGGATTGCATTAATTTTTTCATTCCTATCATTGCATAGCTTTATTTAATGTTATTTAATTTTCTAGTTATAATTTTATTTGTCGGTGTCCACTTTATTATTTTTCTTCCATAATAATTCTTATAATAAATTTAAAAAAAAAAATTTATACTTACAGCTTTAATTCATAATATTACGGTTTTTGATGGTGGTAGGTTATGTTTAATTAATGGTTATATATTATATATATATATGTATATATATATATATATATATATATATATATATATATATATGGATATATATATGTATATATATATATCAATTTTGAACGGAGGGTGGTTTCGGGGTCTGGGGGTCATGATGGATGAAAATATACCAAAATTTTTTGAAATCGCTTTCCTCCGAACGGCTGCAATAGGTAGCTTTTTGTAATGAAAGCTACCTAACATGAGGGTGTTGGTCCTGGGAGAAGAGTCCAATACTCAGTTTTAAAATTATGCACTGAGAAGGTAGAGGGCGAAAAATGCATGGCGCACAAAAAATTCAAGGGACCTACGGAACCCTAGGGGGGAGAATGGAGCAAGGGTCTTAACTGGGATGTAGAAATGGGAGAATAACTAAATGAAAAAAGGATACCTAAATGAAGATCGGATTAAAAGGAAGCAATTTATTAACAATTTAGGGAGCAAAAACTTCAAGGGGTGCTGTACCGGGTTCCAGGCTGCCAGGCTCTTAACTGGAATGTAGAAATGAGGGAATAACTAAATGGAGAATTGGCCCCAAGAACGAAGAAGATCGGATATAAAGGGGGTAAGTTATTAACAATTTAGAGCATAAAAACTGAAAGAGGCACAGGGGCCCCGACCCTTAAATAAACGGTCAAGTGCGAGCATTACTCGCGCACAGAGGGTTCCATAGAATAAATATATGAATTTGTAATTGTGTTATAAAGAAAAAAAAAAAAACGTTGCTAAAAGAGTACTAAGACTTTGTAAAAAACAATACAACGTAGGGTTGAGTATAACTGTATATATTAGAAAAGTGTAAATGGGTATACCATGAAAGTTCAAAGAGATATGGAACCTAAATAATATCAAACATAGCTGTTCGTATAACTCTTTCTTTAATATTATTTTAATCTGTTTATGATGAACTTAATTCGGTACTGACAATAAAAGCAGTGCATAGTTAAACTTCATTTGGCATTTCATGAAACTAAATTCAGCGTAGTAATAACCTTTATTTCTACAGTGTAGCTAAAACAAAACCTTTGTTCAAAGTTTAAATTTGGCATTGTGCTAAGCGCGCTTCGAATTGAGGTCTCAAAGTTGCAACGCCGCCTTGGTCAGTGCCGCGTTTTTCCAGATAGGTGTTTAATTAACTTTTAAAGTCACTCGAGGCGCATTGAGAGATACAATCAATGTAAACTATCGCGAATGCCACAGTATTTATGCGATTCATTCTAATTAAATCTTTCGAGGGCGATGCCCTTAAAAAACGGACACCTAATTTTTATTCCAAAACAGACAAACGGCACCAAGAATATTTAATTAAAATTTCCCTTTTATCATGTACGTGAAAATAAGCAAGTTCGCATTTTCTAATAAATTCATTTATAAATTCTGTTGTCAGCTCATTATTTCATACGTTTATAAATAGAATTACTCCGTGCCGGAAAGAATTAAGTGGTCGCAGGACTCTTAAAGCTTCAAAATTTAAGAAATTTTAATTTTTTTTAGATGTTAAACTCCTATCTTTTCTGAATATTTTGATATAATTGTTTCCTTGAAATTCCCATTAGAACAAAAGTTTCGGCTTTTAGAATTATACCCGCTCAATAGCTGAAGCGGCGTTTCCGAAACTTTAAAGTCATTATTTTCCAAATGGCGTTTTTGGGGCATAACGCTCAGGATACCTCAAAAACTTCTAAATATTTTTTCATGAAATTTTCAAAACATATAATTCATGTTAGTCTATATAAACTGAACCTAAAATTTCCTTTTTATTGTTCAAAAAAATATTTTTTAGGTGATTTTACTGTTGAAATTTTCAAAATTTTGTATTAGCTAAATACAACATTGCATTAAAAATATAAAAAGGCTTTAAATATAAATTTATTTAAGTTCAGGGAAATTATTACAATCTGAAGTATAAGTAAGCACCAAAATTTTCATTCTAGTTGCAATATTTATTTTGTAATCCTGCGCGTAAACTGTTATGCCAATTTTTTGTTCGGCAAATGTCTAACAGTTTCGAGCCCCCTATAAATACTAATTCTGTATCTTGCAATTTTTTAAATGCATGAAACGAAAGAACATACTTATATCTTTCATTCCAATTAAAATTGTGTTTTAAAATCATATACATTTTACGACATTAAATGTTGAAAATGGTCTTTTTTTTCCACTTTTTACAGTCCCGACCACCCCTTAAAATAGTATGGTTTTAACAATTTGACGTTTATTGCTTTTATACTGTTACTGGACATTACAGTACACATATATATCATTAAAAGTTGTTAACTAGGCATAGAGTACGCCGCCCTGTCCTTGTGTATGTCTAAACTGACCGTACCTTTAAGGGTTAATATCTCGGCTAATTACCGATGATTTTTTTCGAAAATCATTATAAACAATGCTTTTATTCTTCTGCAACGATAGGTATATTCAGCGATGCTCAACAATTTTTCTGAATGCCCGTAAATCGAAATTTGTGTATAACAGATAAACGCTAATTACTCAAAAACTATGTGACCTAGGGTAATCGCTATAATTTTCCGGCAAGGTTTATATTAATGCCTACTACCACTATTTTTTTCATAATTTTAGTTTCAGTAGATTCGGAATTAGATGGGGGGGGGGACATATTTTTGCGCTACATTTTCAACAATATCTTTGAAAATATAATACCTAAAATTAAAAGGAATGTATTTTTGAGTTCAGTGTTACAAAAGCTTTCACAGGATACCCCACATGATATACAATGAAAAGATTTTTTTTTTCAAGTAGCATAATTAGACCTTCTACTTTTTTACTAAATATATTTATGAATGTTTATTAATATGAAAATATGTGGGTCAATGGTCTTTATTATTTCCCCGAATTTGAACTTTCCACGTTCCATAGTTTACGAGTAAAATGGCTGTGACAGACAGACAGACACAAGAGTGATCTTATAATGGTTTCCGTTTTTACTTTTTAAGTACGGAACCCTAAAAAAGAAAAATCTGATTGTCAGGTGCATCAGGGCATGTCTTGGATTGTTCTCACCTAAATGTTCAGACTTCTACGTGCGGTAGATTTTGCTAGTCATCAAACGCAGACACACAGACACTCAAACACTCACATACACACAGACAGAGCGAAACTTTCTTTTATTGGTATCCGTTTTATTCAATTTTCCTCTCTAAAAACTGGGTTGTCGTTAAATGCGATCTCGCTGAAAACTTATTCTACAGTTAAATACAAACACACTTTTAGTAGCTGACGAGTTATTGAGGTTTTATTGCATATGTATAAAATATTAATGATGATTGAGTAAAAGCACTGATTTATGAAAATGATGAGCTATCGATATTATAGCGCCCCCATATCAGTAACAAATAAATACTACTTCTTTCAGCAAAAACAAAGGTTTATTAAGGCTGGCGAATCACTGATCTTTTAATATATAAATTAAATAAATTCGATGCGCAAAAAGACGAATTTGTGAGAATGTCATGTTGTCAAGATTGGATATATATAATTCATTAATGACATTCGACTTAATAAAATCACAGATGATTAAGGATGACGACTTTTCGAGGTTTTTTGGAAATCATACAAAATTTATATCAAACTGATTAAAATATAAATTTAAAGAGATGGCGAAGTAACTAGGTTTTTGCGTTTAGAGAGATCGTTTGGGGATAACTTGTTATTTTAATTTTATTGCGGATGTAAAGAAAATTAATTATATTCTATTGCATAGAAGCACTGCTTTATGAGGATACAGAGTTATCAAGGTTTTAACCACAATGACCAATGATAATTGTTTAAATAAAAACATAGATTTATAAGCTTGAGGATTCATCAATGTTTAACCGTATAACTTGTATTCGATAGAAAATAAAACTGATTAATGAATCTTCAAGTTATCCAGTTTTTAGAGCAAAGGTATAAATAATAATATTAACTAAATACACTTATTTATGAGGATGTCGAGTTATCGAGGCTTTAACATATAAGCGTAATAATAATAACATTTTATTAAACTAGCTGGCTTCGCACTCTAGCGCGCTCATAATTACATCGGGCCTCTAATTTATGCTAACATCGAATAAAACGAATGTCGAATTCATATGAAAATTTTCGATAGGTGCAGTAGCGTAGCTACGTTGTTTGCCGCCCGGGATTTCATCCGTTTATTAAATAATATTGCGTTAATTTTAAAAGTAGTCCGTGAAATTTACAGAGGGGGGGGGGGGCGACCTTCCACCGTTTAGGGGTGTATTCTTTCCTCGGGTTCTAGGGGACCGATTTCAACGGGAATTGGTTCATTTAAGTTAGATTACAATTCAGCTACTTTCTGTATTATGAAAGTTTATCTTAGACTTCAGTTACCAACATTTTCGAACATTAATGATGCATTCGTTTTTCGGGTTCTATGGGCTTGATTACAACGAAGTTTGGCTCACTCGACTTGGTTTTCGATTATCTGCGGCACGTGCGGAGCACTTCCGGTACATACTGCTTTAGGTAGCGGGGACCCATTTCACAGGTTCGTTCGGAAAGAGATTTGTTGGGAACACACGAGAGGCTGTGGAAGGTAATGGGACTTCCGAAACTAGGTTCATTTAAAAGATTTTCAAAGGATATAAAATCATACAAACTTGAGTTTTATTTAAGGTTATTATGATGGGCCTGGACAACGCCGGGTGGGTCAGCTAGTGTGATATAAAATTACACTGTATAAATACAGGGTTCCGGAGCCCAGTGCAATAGCGCTTCCGAAAAACCGAAGCTTAAATTACCTTTTCCTTTCCTTCCCATCTCCAAGCTTTTGCATTCTTTTTAACAAAACACTTATATGTGACGTAATGTGTCACACACGTAGGAGATGGAGATAAAACGGTCTCAATTTTTATATCAGTTTTTAGGCTTAGACTGACTCGAGCTCAATCTGTATTACATTTAAAATTTTATTTATTCATGTATTGAAAAAAAAAATCCTCTTTTAAAATTACCTACGATATTCCACTTCAAATCATTTTAATGCTATTATGATCAGAATGAAGGGGAAACAGAAATCGTGTTTTACTATTTCAAATTTATATCGGCGACGTGTTGATACGGCACCACTCAAGACACTGAACAATAAATTTGCTTTCAGTTCGATTTTCTTTTGTGACAGTAGGATAATTTTTTATTGGCTGGGTTTTCTTTTTATTATTTCGATATCTAACCTGAAAAGAATATTTTCTGTTTTATCCAACAAGCATCAGCTTGATGTTTGTTTGTTCGAGGTTTTTTGTCTTCTATTGCGTACGAGTATAAAAATCACGTTAGTGATTTTCTATTTATTTTGTATCATGAACGGTACCCACGCTAAGGCTCTCTGCACCTATACGAAGTCACTTTCCTTTGTAAATAGGTATAATTACCATGTATTGTTATTCTGATAGAAAGCAATCGAGCAGTGGTTCCCTTTTTTCTATAAAAGCATAGATTCTTTCCGATAACGTTGTCAAATTTTTAATTTTATCTGATTTTCAGGGACTCACCGCAAAAGATTGTTATGCGGAAGGAAATGATTATAGTTTAAGATATGCACATTTTTCAGGAAATTGCAAAACATTGTTCCATTCTTCAGCATATAAATATTCATTTCTGTAAATTTCATTCATTTTTTCTTAAAAATGCATAGCTGCGAACTATCTCTTTTCTGTGTTAAAAAAATTTCCTAATCATAATCGTTACCCTATTTAATCGCAGAATTCTGCAATTAATTAACATAAAAAATAGGCACGGATTTTTACTATTCAGAAGAAGTGATAACTAAAAAGTGGAATAGTTGGCAGCTAAGTACATGCAGATAGATATATTTAAAATTTTTATTTTGCTAAAGAAAAAGAATGCTTTAAATTTTGCAGTTAATGTACCAAATATAAATATGCAGATTACAGGGGCAGGGGGGAGGGGTGGAACGGTACAGTTGTTGTACCGGTAGCGCTGATTAGGGCTCCGGAACTTTTTTGTTAGAATTTAAGACCTGGGCGCAGTAATCTAATTGTAACGTAACCTTAATCTAACTGTACCATAAACATTACCTAACTGTACCCTAGCTGTAACGTGTTACCTAACCGTAACCTAACGGTAACCTAAGAGTAACATACCTTCAACCTAACTATAAACAAATTATCACCTAACCGTAACCTAACTGTAACATAACCGTAACCTAACTGTGACGTAACTATAAACTATCGGTAACTTAACCGTAATGTAAACTAATTATAAGCTAAATGTAACGTGACTGTAACCTACCTGTAACCTATCCATAACCCAATCGTAAACTATCTGTAACGGAAATGGAACATAACCGTAACCTAACCGTAATCTATCTGTAACGGAAATGGAACATAACTGTAACCTAACCTAACCTAATTATAACCTAACCGTAACGTAACCGTAACTTACTTATAACCTAACCCTAATCTAACTGTAACATAACTGTAACCTAACCGTAATCTATCTGTAAAATAAACGCATCATGACGGTACGCTAACCGTAAACTAATTACAACCTAGCCGTATCCTAACTGTGATGTAACTATAACCTAACTGTAACTTAAATGTATCCTAACTGTAGCCTGGCGGCAACCTAACCGTAACCTATAAGTAACGTACTGTAACCTATCCGTAACCTAACTGTAATATAACTGTAACCTATCCGTAATCTTAATTGTAACCAAACTGTAACGTAACTGTATCCTATCTGTAACCTAATCGTAGCATAAACGTAATCTAACTGTAACCCAACCGTAACCTAACTGTAACCTATTCGTAACTTAACCCTAATCTAACTGTAACCTATCCGTAACCTAACCTTAACCTATTTGTAACTTAAACGTAACCTAATTGTTACCTAAATTTAATCTAACTGTGACGTAACCGTAATCTAACTGTAACCTAACCGTAATCTAACTGCAACCTAACCGTAACCTAATTGGAACCTATCCGTAACGTACTGTAATCTAACCGTAACCTAATTGGAACCTATTCGTAACGTACTGTAACCTATCCGTAACCTAACCGTAATCTAACTGTAACCTATCCGTAATCTTAATTGTAACCAAACTGTAACGTAACTGTATCCTATCTGTAACCTAATCGTAGCATAAACGTAATCTAACTGTAACCTATCCGTAACCTAATTGTAACCTATCCGTAACTTAACCCTAATCTAACTGTAACCTATCCGTAACCTAACCTTAACCTATTTGTATCTTAACCGTAACCTAATTGTTACCTAAATTTAATCTAACTGTGACGTAACCGTAATCTAACTGTAACCTAACCGTAATCTAACTGCAACCTAACCGTAACCTAATTGGAACCTATCCGTAACGTACTGTAACCTAACCGTAACCTAATTGGAACCTATTCGTAACGTACTGTAACCTATCCGTAACCTAACCGTAATCTAACTGTAACCTATCCGTAATCTTAATTGTAACCAAACTGTAACGTAACTGTATCCTATCTGTAACCTAATCGTAGCATAAACGTAATCTAACTGTAACCTATCCGTAACCTAATTGTAACCTATCCGTAACTTAACCCTAATCTAACTGTAACCTATCCGTCACCTAACCTTAACCTATTTGTAACTTAAACGTAACCTAATTGTTACCTAAATTTAATCTAATTGTGACGTAACCGTAATCTAACTGTAACCTAACCGTAACCTAACTGTAACCTAAGTTTAACGTAACCGTAAACTAATTATAACCTAACTGTATTCTGACTGTAACCTATCCGAAACCTAACAGTATCCAAACCAAAACCTAACTGGGTTAATCGTCCTCTCGGCTAAATATCCTGTCGGCTAATTGTCCTATCGGCTAAATGTCCTGTCGGCTAATTGACCTGTCGGCTAATTGTCTTGTCGGCTAAATGTCCTGTCGGCTAAATGTCCTGTCGGCTAATTGTCATGTCGGCTAAATGTCCTGTCGGCTAAATGTCTTGTCGGCTAATTGTCCTGTCGGCTAAATGTCTTGTCGGCTAATTGTCCTGTCGGCTAAATGTCTTGTCGGCTAATTGTCATGTCGGCTAAATGTCCTGTCGGCTAAATGTCCTGTCGGTTAAATGTCTTGTCGGCTAATTGTCTTGTCGGCTAAATGTCTTGTCGGCTAATTGTCCTGTCGGCTAATTGTCTTGTCGGCTAATCATCCTGTCTGCTAAACGTCCTGTCGGCTAATTGTGCATGTCGACTAACTGTCCTATCGGCTAATTGTCCTGTCGGCTAATTGTCTCTGTCGGCTATCTGTCTTGTCGGCTAACTGTCGCTGTCGGCTAATTGTCCTGTCGACTAAATGTACGTGTCGACTAAATGTACTTGTCGGCTAAATGTCCTGTCGTCTAATTGCTGTCTGCTAAATGTCTTGTCGGCTATTTGGTTGTCTGCTAAATGACATAGACCCGACTAGGGGCTATGGGTTCGAATCCTTCGCGTCCCAAAATGTATTCGTGATTTTTTTTTTTTTTTGATTGCTTTATATTTTTCATATAAAGTAAGATACTTTTGATAAAGATAAATTTTTATATTAATACTGAAGCACATGTATTTCTATTATAATAATAAAATACTTATTTAAATACAAGAAAATGAGGTATTTCTCGATGAAAGTTTTAGATTTGAACGCCTTTTAATATTTAAAGTTTCGAAACGATCGTTTCAAAGTGATATATATGTATATATAGGGTAGGGGTGCACAACCTTTTTAAGAGAAGGGCCACTTACAAAAATGTCTGGGTTGTCGAGGGCCACATCAGTAACACGGAGATAATTCTATTTTGGGGAAGTAATCTGTGGTTTATAATCAGATAAAAATGTGGTTTAAGAGAGGGGGGGGGGAGATTTACCCCTCTAGATTCCCCTACCCAGTCAATTTATCAAATTCAGCTGGCAAGGGTACATTAACAGTTTACGTTTGTATATATAACAGAGATATAGCAAGGGATTATTTTCAAAGAGTGATAATATTCCTTGACTTTGTTTGGGGGAGTAAATTTTGTTTTATTAAAAGTGCTAAAAAACAAACATAGGTATGAAAGTGACTAGTGCCGAAATAAAGGGAACTTTATGAATGAAGGGGGGAGGAGGAGCCGATCACCGAAATTTGAGATATTTCCGCGCCTAATCAACGAATTTCGCGATTTTTCCACGCCAATCAGCAAAATTCGCGATTTTTCCGTGCCCGAACGCCGAAGTTTGGGATTTTTCCGCCTCTGATAGAAGAAGTTTGCGTTTTTTTTTTCCGCGCCTAATCAACGAAATTTCGTGATTCTTAACTAACTATGACGAATTCTGCAAATTTTTGCAGCGGCAAATTCACGAAATTTGCGATTTTTTCTCGCGATAAACTGACGAAACTCAAGATTTTTCTGCAACCGATCAACGAAATTTTAAATTTTTTCGCGTATCATCGACAAAATTCGTGATTTTTCGTACCCAATCAAAGAAATTTGCGTTTTTCCGCGCCTGATCAAAAAATTTGCGAGTTTTTCATGCGCGACGAACGAAATTCACAATTTTTCGGAGCCTGATCGACAAAACTCGCGATTTTCCCGTGCCCGATCGACGAAATTTGCGATTTTTCCGCGTCCAAATCAACGAAATTTGCGATCCTTCACTGACTCTGAAGAAATTTGCAATTTTTTTCCACGACAAATTGACGAAATTCGCGATTTTTTCTCGCGATAAACAGACGAAACACGCGATTTTTCCGCAGGCGATCAACAAGAGATTTTCCACTCCTAATCTGCAAAATTCGCGATTTTTCTGAACCCGATCCACGAAATACACGAATCTTAATTGACTAATTTGCAATTTCTCACGCGGTAAATTGACGAAATTCACGATTTTCTTCTCGTGACTGACGAATCTCACGATTTTTTTCGCAGCCGATCAACGAAATTTGTGATTTTTTTAGCGCCTGGTCGACAAAATTCTCTATTATTCCGCACCCTATCAACGAAATTAGTGATTTTTTCGTGCCCGATCGGCGAAATTTCCGATTATTTCCGCGTCTCATCGACAAAATTTGCGAATTTTCCATGCCTGATCAACGAAATTTGCGAATTTTCCGCGCGAGATCGACAAAATTCGATATTTTCCCGCACCCGTGCAACGAAATTAACGATTTTTCTGCGCCGGATCAACGAAATTCACGGTTCTTATCTGGCTGATGAAATTTTCAACTTTCCCGCGGCAAATTGACGAAATTCACGATTTTTTTCCCTGCGGTCTATGGGCAAAAATTGCAATTTTTTCAAGTTGTAAATTGACGAACTTCGCGGGCCACACGTTAACGCATCGCGGGCCATAGGTTGTGCATCCCTAATATAGGGTATATATATATATATATATACATATAAAGCAAATGAAAAAATAAGTATTGTGCGAAAATATCCGTTTGAGCGTAGGGTAATTTCTTGATGTTTTTCTTTCTTTTTTCTTTTTGAGTACTTTAGGAGTGAATTTTTATCGAGATTAGGATGCTAATCATATTTTATGGTATTAAAATCAATATGAAAATATTATAAAAATAAAATGTATTAGATGTATATTATTTTAACTAAAAATATCTGCACAATATTTTATCTCTTTTTTAAAGAGATAAAATATATGGGGTTTGCCATCTAGTTTTGTAGTGAATAAAATATTATTAGAATGCTTATAAATTTTTTACTGAAAGTATAATTAAGTATTTTGCTTATACTAACGTGATTTTGAGTGTCATTTGTTTCTCATTTTTTATGATGCATTTTGTCTGTTATTCACACGGTATTAATCCGCACGGCAATCATAAAATAAGAAATATATATACTAAAACCTTCTCTGAAAAATTGCCTAACTAACATTGCAAATTTCAAAATCTTGTAATATGTTGATATCACAATTTTGGTTTATTAACAGCATTCTATCACGAAAAATATAAAGCAACTGATAAATCCTTTTTAAACAAATAAAAAGAAAATTGTTAAAAAGTTAAAATATTTAGATCTCCAATTGAATTGTTAAATTGTATCAGTCAACCTACCAAACAAAGCATAACCAATGAAACATAAGCACAAAATACACAATCACGTGATCAAATCGCCCACATAATTTTTGGGGTAGTTTGCGCGATATTTGTGTGCGGCTGACTGATTGCTGATCAAGCTGAAATGGATAAAATAGGTCACGTGACTCTTTCCGGAATATTTTGAATTTTATCTGAGTGAACATAGGCATGTATTCCTGTTACAAAAAACATGTTTTGGAAAGATAAAGAAATATAGTCGTTGGTTTTACCTGTTTTGAACCATAAAAATAATGAAATAATTGAATTATTTGAAAATTCCTTTCTTCGATAAGACCTACTCCATGGCAAAACCTTCTGAGCGCGCGCGTGGCGTGAGCTGCTCTTCTGAACAGGCCCGAGGAAAAAAAGTGGAAGGGATTTTGAACAAGAGATACGGGTTGTTCTACTGTCTGACCGAGATAAGAAAGACTCTGAAATCGATCTCGGCTTCGTTCTGTTGCCAGGGTAACTGGTCAGTCAACTTTATTTTAGGGGAGTCCGAAGTTTTCTTTTCTCGCTAATTCCTCCCGTTCAATCGGTCATTCTGAGAATCATCGCAGTCTTTCTCGTCCTTCCACAGACACCAGTTCTATATTCATTTAGTGCTTTTGGATTTTCCTACTGAGTATTGTTGTTATTTGTTTTCGTTTTTCTCTTTCACTTAGTATATATTTAGTTTGTATATAATTCAGAATTTTTGAATAAAATTGTTAAACTGAGTTTATCATTAATCTTGATTTAGTTTTTGTTGGGAAAATTTACTTAACTTCGAAATCTACCTCCACCTGTAGGCCGAGCTGGCAGGGATTTTTTTTTTTAAACGTAAAGACATAAAATTGACAGGGTGGACTATTAAAGTAATTTGGAATCGAATATGTTTTTCATTTTTTTGTTAAATAAATTAGTCATTGAATCATAAGCGATTTCTGTCACCTGACGACTGGTTCATCTCCTTTTTCCCGCTATCACGTCCGGAAATTCAGTTCAAAACGCAAACTTTGATAGCATTTATTTTTTTTTATGTTAATGTGTTTAAAAATATGGTGGGGAGGGAGGAGGAGAATCCTGGCAAAAAGCTCTTCATTTAATTTGTTTCATAATTATAATCTCCATGTAAAAAAACATGTTTTAGGATTCGGACCACAGGCACATCTGTTCTAAATTTTTGTCTAAAATCTTCCTGTGTTACGAACTGCTGGCGCTTACGTCTGTTGAAGATGCTTTTAATTATGATCTTTATATTCCGTTTTTGCTCTGTGGCAGTGTTCTATAACAATAATTTTGATTAAATATTTAAAAATATAAATTTGATTATATTTTGCGAAAAAAATAAAAAAATCTAGTGATTTAATAATTGACAAAGTGTTTCCAAAGATTGTAGTGGACACATGGCATATGAAAACCTGCGCAAAGAAAAGCACAAATAAAAATGCATACACTTATTTCAAAGATTTATAAAATGGTGGATACTTCATTGCAAAATTTAAAGGAAAACTGAAAATAAATAACGTACAGGACTGCCACTGGCGACTATTTTTATATTCTCTTGGCACCAGTGTTTTTCAAGCATAAATTTTGAAATATATTTCTCTTGTCAATATTCTCAAAGTGTGTGTTAAGGATTTCTTTTTTTAAAAAGTGGTGCCAGGTAGAATTAAAAAATAGTGGCCCGTGGCAGCCCTGAACGTATAATGAAAATAAAATATAAATGCTCTCTCTATTAGTTTGAAAAACAGATAAAAATGAATAAGAATTTTTATTTAAAAATTATAACTTGATATTGTGTTTGCGTGAAAAGTCAAATTTATAAGAAAAGAAAATCATTGCAATAGTTTGTATTTAATAATTTGCAATATTTTCCTTCATTTAAAAATCGCTAAATCAACCCGAAAATGTCATCTGCCCTTTCCCATCTATATGAACTCTGATAATCTTTATCCGATTCATTTTTTAATTTCACTCTTTTCCCCAAATTTCCTGTTAAGATAATGCTTGAATATTGGAAACTTTTTTTATCACCAAGTGAATGCACGAACTTTTTATGAGATAAGATAAAGAAAAGAGGGGAAAACCTTTAATGACTCTGCCAATTGCGGCAACCCCGCTTCTACTAACGAAGTTCCCTACCTACAGGATTTGGAACCTCCGAAACCAGCAACCCCACTCTCAGAGTTTTTCTAATCGGAGCCAGACAGTAGTTTGTTCACGGTACTTAGGCTGGAATTACGGTGCCTCGCTCTACCGTATCTTACGCTCGATCGTAGGATAGGCGTTCCTGCGATCAGTCGTAACTTCGTATTACGGTGCCTCATCGTAAGTCCTCGTGCTTCGGCGTAAGTCCTCCTGCAGTCAGCCAATCAGAGGCCGTAGTTACATTTGTTGTGGTTGCGCGCGCATCCACTTCTGTCTTAACTTACGGCTGCTTCCAAGCTGTCGTAAGATCGCGAGGCACCGTAATGCCGTTTACGTTTTGTTTATATCGTAAGTCTCTAAGTTGATCTTAAGTGAGGCACCGTAATCCCAGCCTTAATCTACAGATAAACGCACACAGACAGATTTACGCACAGATGTATATTAATCTGTGCGTAAATCAATAAAACAGAGGAAGAGATAAATATCTCCCTCCGTGATTGTAATATCCTGGTGGAATCAAGTCGCCCGCACAAAAGAAATTTTTATCAGAGTAAGGAATTTTAAAATAATTTAATTATTCCAATACTTTTTTGGTTCCCCCGAAGCCCCTGTTCACCTTAGACAAAATCCAAAACCTGGCTACAGCGTCTATAGAATCCCTAGTGTGGAAATATGCTACCCAAACAGTGCTAAAATTTGTCGATCGCAGCGATATCTGCGGGATTTTTGTATTACTGTATTACAATGTACAGACCAAAGACTTTTAAGATATATAGACCGGCCCCATTCAAAAGTATGCGAAATCATGGCAGCCATCTGAAGTAAATAGAGGATATTCCATCTGCGTTTTGATCACGTGATCAAGGTAAAAACGTCTAGTGTAAATAAGGTAGGGCTCCGTAGACGTGTAATGTAAATCCCGCTAGCCAATGAAACAGTTTATCAGGCAAAGCGGTAGCATCTTCCCTTCTTATCAGTTTGAAGTTCCTTGGGTAAATTCCGGTATCACGTGACTTTTTTCAGCCTCGAACCTATATTCGGAATATCCTTCATGCTCAGGTGCTTCAATGGAGGATATTCCATTTTCGTTTTGATCACGTGGTCAAGGTAAAAACTTCTAGCGTAAAGAAGGGAAGGCCCCGTAGACGTGTAATATAAATCCCCGATAGCCAATGAAAAAGTTCATGAGGCAAAGCAGTAGTATCTTCCCTTCTTATCAGTTATAAGTTCTTTGGGTAAATTACCGGTATCACGTGACTTTTTTCAGCCTCGAACCCAGATTTGGAATATCCTCCATTGAAGCACCGGAACCGCGAGATTTCTACATCAGCTGTGGTTATTTACTATTAAGTGCTATGGCTAGAATGAGCTTAAAATTAATTTTTATCAATATATATGAAGTTTATTCCATATTTTTTTACATGAAGCTATTTTTTATATCTAAATATGCGTTATAATTATTGAATTTTCAGTAATAAACTTAAATAAAGCGATTTATTAATAATTTTATGGATGGCATGTTCGAAAAGAGTATCTAATTTTAACATGCCTTATAAACCTAAATAAAGGCGAAATTTATATAGAAACATATTGTTAAAGATTATAATTCCACTTTTTTTAAAGTTTGACTTACAAAAGTAACTGGCAGGGAAGTTTAGATTAGGGGTGCACAACCTTTTTAGGAGAAGGGCCACTTACAAAAATTTCTGGGTTGAGGAGGGCCACATCAGTAACGTGGAGAATTCCATTTCTGGGAGATGATCTGTGGCCTATAATCATATAGAAAATATGGTTTCAGACAAGAGGGGGGAGGTAGTTTTGCCCCTCTAGGTCCCCCTACCCGGTCAACTTATCCAATGCAGTTGGCAAGGATATATTAACAGTTTACGTTTGTATATATAACAGATATATAGCAAGCATTATTTAGAAGGACTGATAATATTCCTTGACTTTATTCGGGGAAGTAAATTTTGTTTATTTAAAAGTGCTAAAAAGCAAACATAGGCATAGTAGCTAGTGCCGAAAAAAATGTGATCTTTATGAACGAAGGGGGGATGACGAGCCGATCAACGAATTTTGCGATTTTTCCGCACCTGATCAATGAAATTTTCGATTTTTCCCCCCTGATTGACAAAATTCGCAATTTTCCCGAAGACCGTCGATAAAATTCGCGTTTTTCCGCGCCTGATCTGCGTAATTCGCGATTTTTCGGAGCTCGATCGACGAGACTCGCGATTTTAACCGACTCTAACAAAATTTGTAATTTTTTCCCGCGACAAATTGACGAAATTCGCGCTATTTTCTCGCAATAAACTGACGAAACTCGTGATTTGTACGCAACCGATCAACGAAATTTTCAATTTTCCGCGCATCATCTAGAAAATTCGCGATTGTTTCGTGCATGATCAACGAAATTTGCGGTTTTTCCGCGCCTGATCGACAGAATTCGCGATTATTTTCGTGTCCGACCAACGAAATTCGTGATTTTTCGGAGGCCGATCGACGAAATTTGTGATTTATCCATTTGCATTTTTCCCGCGGCAAATTGACGAAAATCGGGATAAACAGGCGAAACACGCAATTTTTCCGCATCCCATCTATTGAGATTTTCCTGCAGCCCATCAACGAAATTTGAGATTTTCCCGCTCCTAATAGAAAAGATTTGCAATTTTTCCGCCCCCGTTTGACGAAATTCGTGATTCTTAACTGACTGACGAAATTCGTGATTTTTTCTCGCAACTGACGAAAATCACGATTTTTACGCAGCCAATCAACAAAATTTACAATATTTCCGCGCATCTTCAACTAAATTGACGATTTTTTTCGTAACCGATCAATGAAATTTGCGATTTTCAGCGCCTGATCGACAAAATTCGCGATTTTTCCGTGCTGGATCAACGAAATTCGCTATTTTTCCGATCTCGATCAACAAAACTAGCGATTTTTTCATACTTGATCAACGAAATTTGGGATTTTTCCGCGCTTGATCGACAAAATTCTTAACTGACTGACAAATTTTTCAATTTTTCTCGTGGCAAATTGATGAAATTCACGATTTTTTTCTTGCGACCTATGTATAAAACTTTTTTTTATCCATAATGACAATTGACAATTTTTGCAGTTATAAATTGACGAAGTTCGCTGGCCACACGTAAGCCCATAGCGGGCCACTTTTGGCCCGCGGGCCACAGGTTGTGCATCCCTAGTTTAGATTAAAGGTAGCAACTGTAACATAATATAGTAATTTACAAAATTTTAAATTACTTGTAAAGAAATTTATGCTTTTTAAACGAATTTTTGTGCAAAAAGGTAATTAATAAAATGCATATTAACGAAATTAATACTATATTTTTATCCTTAGAAGATGTTTATTGAAATACTTACTTGCTATACGAAAAAAACGAAAATATTGATGAATAATAAGGTATTTATTTTTAAAAAAGGTCTAAATGAAATAGCGTAGACCAATACTTAATGATCCGCAATGAAAAAAGTCCTTCCGGCCAGTGCCGGGAGGAAGAGGTAGCTTTCATATTCCTTATTTTAAAAAAGCCAACTTATATTATTCAAACACACGAAGCTCAATTAAGTGGAAACCGAATGTAGGAGATTCAATACTAATTTTTATCAATACTAAATCATTATGAATGAGAATTTCGCAAAATTAGTCAGCTTTATCCAAGCTGCTTTTATTTAAAGTAACTTATATATTTCGCTGCCAAATTCGGCGATTTCTTAAAGTGCCTGCCATTTTAAGACAACATGGTGGATGAGGCTAACCAGTGAACTTGGTCGAGACCTTAGTAATTGCTGTGCACATGCTCACTCACATCGGAATCGGTTGATACATACGAGTGCTGTCGCAGGCAAAAAATCAGATTTTTCAAAATGTCACCCACGTTAGAAATTGAAACTGCTATATCTGAGCCATTTTTTAAGATAAAGACAAACAAAAAATGCTCCTGAATCCTTATATCAAGGTCAAATACTTAAGAAAGAAACCTTTTTCAATTTTTAATTTTTTTTGCACCTCACTTTAAATATATATATTTTTTATTTAATGGCCGCCATTTTGAAACAAGATGGCTGATGAAGCTGGCCAGCGAACTTGGTCGAGATATTGATGTATACAATCCACATGCCTTCTTCCATCGAAATAGGCGAATACGTGTGGTATCGCGAGACAAATACAAGATCGTTTCAAAGTGTTAGCCATGATAGAAATTCAAAGTGCTATAATTCAACCACTTTTTAAAATATAAACAAAAGAACAAATTTTTAGAAACAAAAACTGCTCCAGAATCTTTGTATCAAGGCCAAACACATGAAAAAAATCTTTTTCATTTTTAATTTTTTAATACCTCATTTTAAATTTTAAATTACATTTAAAAAAAAATGGCAACCCTTTCGAAACAAGATGGCGAATGAAGCTGGCCAACAAACTCGGTCGAAACATTGGTATGTACTATGTACAGACCAAGTTACATTCAAATCGGTTCATAAATACGCCTGTTATCGCGTGACAAAAATCAGGGCGTTTCAAAATGTCAGCCACGCTAGAAATTCAAAATGCTATAACTCAGCCATTTTTTAAGATATAGACGAAACCAAAACTGCTCTCGAATCTTTTTATCGAGGTCAAACACATAAGAAAAAAATAGTTTTTCAATTTTCAATTTTTTGGTACCACCTTTCAAATTTACATTTTTCTTAAAATTTTAAATGGCCGCCATTTTTAAACAAAATGGCGGATGAAGCTGGCCAACGAACTCGGTCGAGACATTGCTATGTACTATGTATAAACGAAGTTACATCCAAATCGGTTCATAAATACGCCTTTTATCGCGTGACAAAATTCAGGACGTTTCAAAATGTCAGCTTCGCTAGAAATTCAAAATGCTATAACTCAGCCATTTTTTAAGATATAGACGAAACAAAAACTGCTGCGGAGTCTTTGTATAAAGGTCAAATACATAAGAAAAAAATATTTTTCCATTTTCAATTTTTTGGTACCACATTTTAAATTTTAATTTTTTTTAAATTTTTAAATGACCGCCATTTTGAAACAAAATGGCGGATGAAGCTGGCCAACGAACTCGGTCGAGACATTGGTATGTACTATGTACACACCGAATTACATCCAAATCGGTTCATAAGTACGAGAGTTACAGTGTGACATAGGTCAGATATATATATATATATAATATATATATTGATATATATATATATATATATATATATATATATATATATATATCAATTTTGAACGGAGGGTGGTTTCGGTGTCTGGGGGTCATGATCGATGAAAATATACCAAAATTTTTTGAAATCGCTTTCCTCCGAACGGCTGCAATAGGTAGCTTTTTGTAAAGAAAGCTACCTAAAATACGCTGATAAAAGCATTTTCTTAGGTAAATTAAAATATAAAGCATATATACTGCCGTACAACAGCTGTGATCAAAAATCCTCAGTTAAACTGACAGTTTGCAGGTCTAAAGTCTTTGGTATAGACTAGCAGTTGTAGAAAATAACCTGCAGATGTCACTGCGATCTTCATTTTTCAGCAGCATCGTTGCACGTTTAAGGGATACAATATTTTAGCGCTTTTTTACAGGGCATAGATTAAGGACCAAGATGGGACATTTACGGCAAAATCTGTAATGGCAACAGTACTAGCGTCACTACCGATAAGGGGGAAGAATTAACAAGCCTCCGAAATTTACCTATGTTGAAGAAATATGTTTACCCTCTATGCTTTCAATATCTATTCTTTCCTAAAACGAAGTAGGTGTCTGCTTTTTTTATCGTACTTGTATTGATCACCTTTAACTTACAAAATGATAATTAGAGTAATAATATGAAAGAAAACCCTAGAAAATTCTGTTAATAATGTAAATATGTAAGTTTATGAGATTAAATTGTAAAAAATCAAATTCAGGTATTGTGTTAATTTATTCACATCGAATAAATCTTTATTGAGTGTAATATCAGTACCCCTATTTATTTTTAACTGTTCAATTTATATAATTCTAAAAAGTTGTCGAAATGAATTTTTCCCCATCTGTAATTTTATTATTATTTCTTATATCTTAATATTATAAATATATTGAATTGATAGTACGTTATTTACATTAAAAACAATATTTTTATTTTATCTGTAAGAAAGTGAAAATGCGTAAATTTTAAAAGATTATTGTAACGATTATTGCATACGTTAAACTTCATAAATTAATAGAACATCGGCTATGAAAATCTTCCTACCGAATGGGGATATTTATGAAATTTCTGGGATTTGTAGAGTGCAATATCTACCCTATATATCAAAAATCCTAATGAAACAAATTTATGAAACGGAAGTATGAATCGACTGATTAAACAACTGATTATGTTTCACGGCGACTTCTCCTAAAATATGGAATACTTTGCGATGAAATTAACACCAAAAATAAATATTGATCCGCAGATTTCAAAACTGGTATTAGAATTTTTAAATTCGAATTAGTTTTCGAAATATTAATTTGTTTCTAATTTTATATACATTTTTCTAATGATGGCAACTCAAATTTTAATCAAACAGATATTTTTTTCATATTTTAGAAAAGGTTATTTTAAATTAATTTGGCGACGAGTTTGGTCTCCCTTAAATGTATGATAAGAAATGCATGATGCTACTTTTATTCATAATTCAATTTGTATTTCATTATTCTTTTATTTAATACAAAACTTTCATTTAAAATTGAAACCTTTAAAATAAATGGCTTTTACTTCATTCTTTATGTACGCAACGCGGTACCTAATTGGCGCCAAAATGGCGTTATTTTGCCTGACATGGTAACCCGGCTATTGTTGCTTATTTATTAAAAAATGTTTATTTGAATTTATTTTATTTTTATTTACACAAAATGTTATAAATTGTTTTGTTCTATAGTTATTATTATTATTTTTTATTTATTTATTGTTATTCATTTTAAAAATAACAGAAAATAATTTAAAAATACATATGTAACAGGTATTTGAGAACGAGGTTTTCGCCAAATTGTCGTACAAAAAAAATCACGCCAAACCCAAAAACGTATGTGACAATGCAACAAATCATGAGATTTAATTTCCACTTCAAAGTAACGTTTTAATGTTATTACTTCTCCCGTCGACCAATTTCACCATATTATATATTATAAATAGCCAAATTATACAAATTGACATAATTTTTTAAATTTTAAATAACAAAAGAACAAATAAATTAGTATAACATTAATTAAAATACAAATAAAACGTCGAAATAAAAATCACTTGATGGCGTGAACATGCGTAACTTCCTTAAAGTCAAGTGAATGTGACATTTACGATCAACCATTATTGGCATTTAATTTTAGTAATTGTAGTAAATTGTATTATGTCAATCGTTTTATAACGCTTTTGAAAAATACCGAGAGACAAAGACTCTGTTTACTTAATTCATTTCATTTTAGCTTCTTTTCAAATGTTTAACTGATCTTCTTTAACCAAACACGAAAACAACCATTGGCTGTCTTAACAGCAACTGATTCTACTTTAAATTTTTGCAATAAAAGGGAATTGAATGGAAACCCGTTTACAGGGAGATCGCTACAGGTTTTTTCAGTATAATTCAATCTTCTCTAATATTTTTAAAACCGATCAGATTAGCGTGCTTTTAGATTCTGCAGTGTCTGAACGAGGGTTGGCGAGCGTAGCTTGCAGGGGGCAGAGCCCCCTAGTTTCGTATATTTTTATATTATACCATTACTTTACGTAGCTTTAAATCCAATTGTATTATATTTACTTCATATATAGCATTCAAGACGAAATTTTTATTCTGTTTTTCGTTACTCTTATATCGTTCACTCATCATGGTAAAAAAAAAAAAAAAAAAAAAAAAAACCATATATCCGTGCATGAACATAGAATAAATATTAGATATATAAAATAGAATATCCATTCTGTGTTCATGTATCGGTGTAAAATTCTATTGAAAACGTAAACATGAAACATTAAAAAAAGAAAGATCACAATAAGGTAGATGCTCAATGATAAAAATTTTACAATGATATGGTGTTTCTTCCCCATTGTCACTAAAGGCGCTACCATCGCAATCGCATTACTATTACGCGCTATGGAAATGTCCCATCTGGAATGTTAATCTATGATTACAGGGATAGCCGTTTTCCACACTATATTCTAGGCGCTATAACCTGGCGTTCAAAACCTGTTCGCGCGACACAGAAAAATTTTGCGAGTGATTTGATCACATGATTGGGCTGTTTCTGTTTCTGTTTTACTTGTTTGATATGTTGATTGATACAGCTTTAAAACTTCGTACGATCGGAGATCTAAAATTTTTCAACTTTTTAACATTTTTCTCTCTTTCTTTTTTATTTATTTAAAAATGATTTATCAGTTGCTTTATATTTTTTTCGTGATAAATAAAATGCGGTTAATAAACCAAGATTGGGATATCAACACGTTATGAGATTTATCTGTAATCTTCAATATATATATAATGCAAAGGGAATTTCATTTCGGCTGCTATTACTGTAAGTCAGGTAATTTTTCAGGAAGCGTTTAAATGGGAAAGTTCTATAATCAGATGAACCCGATTATAAATTATTAGCCTTTTTAGAAATATTCTGCTGGGTGCATTTTAATGGAATTTGCACTGTTAGCAATTATAATACACTCGAACCTCGTTAACACAGTGGTGTAGCTACATTTTTTGGCGCCCGGGCAGGAAGAAATTTTGCGCCCCTCCTCCCCCCCCCCTAAATAAAAAAAAATAACCAAATTATTTTTCCTCAAGACGAAAAAAAATATTTTTAGCTTGTACCAGGAGGAAAAAGCAGCTTCATTCTTCCTTGTTTTTTAAGGATTCAGCTAATTTTACTCAAACACACGAAATTAAATGCATGGAACCCGATTATAGAAGATTTCTAGTTTTCGTCAATACTGAATTTGTATGGGAATTTCAAAAACTTAGCTGAACACGTTCACGGATATGACTGTTGTTTTAAGCGTATGGGAATAGCAACATTGAAAACAAATTTTCAAAAAACCACATCCACTAAAACCCCTAAAATTCGCCCGATTATGGAAAAAATCTCCTGTTTTAAAACGGCAGCCACCCTTTCAAACTGCTATACCATTTTTTAAGATAGAGGGGAAACCAAAAATGTTCTTGAATTCTTCTATCAAAACTTAACGATTATGCAAGAAATAAATTACAATTTTTTGTATATTTTTATTTTAGTTTGAAAATTTTAGGTGAATTTTGAAGGGTATTTTATTAAAGGAATTTTGCAACAGTATGGCGGATCAAGATGTCCAACGAATTAGGTCGAGATCTTAATAAAACCTTAACATATGCTCAATCACATCCAAATCGGTTCATAAATACGAGCGCCGTCACATGACAATGTACAGATATTTATATAGAGAGATACATACTATATATATTGACGAAAATGACAAGAATTAAAATATTTTAAAATTCAAAATTCCAATTAAATTTCTAAAATTTAAATTAAAATCCTTAAATTATTTTTCTTAACTTTAAATCTTTTATTCTAAAATCCGGTTTACCCCTTGTAACTTTGTTTCCCAGTACAACATTTATTATGTTCACCATTGAATTCAGAAAGTAACTTAAGATAGAAAATACTGACGTTTGGCCAATTCTCCTTCATTTGTGGTTAAAACCTTGTACGTCACAGATCCCGGGAATTTTTCAGATCTTGACCACATGTCAATCAAGAGCTAATTAACCAATTAAACTAAATATTCCTCCCAAATTGTTACCTTCTCCCCCTGCTGGAAAATATTGCCAACATATTAGCAAGAACGCGCGCGAAAAAGATTAGATTTTGTCCATTTGAGATGGCTGCTCTAGCACAACCTGCGGCCATGTAGGCCCCAAAATTGCCGTGAGACATCCGATCGAACTCGCGGACATGATTGTAAGAAGCAGCGACGAAATAAATGTGTTCTCCACAAAGGTTCCCGAGTCAAATTCCTTTCTCCCATTAATCTACCAGTTATTCCTTACATAAATAGATATAGTTTTCTCTAATGCATATGCGCTGAATTTAAATATATATCAAATATATTTAACTTTTAAAACGACGAAAACAGCCATTTGGGTGTGCTAGGAAGACTGAAAAGTCCCACTTTGTTTTTTATACGATTTAAGAAGAGGAAATTTGAGGATAAGTCACCCACATTTTATTATTTGGCTTTTCTCAATACCAATTCAACGGAAAAATGGAATTTCCAATAAAGAAGAAATAATATCTTTACTTGCTGTTCTTCCAGCTAAATCCATTTTGCATTCGTTCAGAGAAACCCCATTACACGAAAATTTTCACATGGAATGAAGAGCGCAAAAATCAGCGTGAAAACCAGTTTATGTGTGAGTTTTGGGACGGAGATAGCTAGAAATATCTACCGCACGTGCAAGTCTGAAAATTTGTGTAAGGGTAATCCAAGGCAGGTTCTGGTGCACATGAGGCTCTAATTTTAGGATTTCTAATTAGCCAAGAATATTAATCAAAAACTCGTCTAAAAACGCGTTTTTTTTTCACAAAATGGCAAAATTGTGCGCACATCTGAACCTGATTCTACAGCCGAAATTGAAGAAATTAAGAATTTTCACATCAGCGAAAATTAAGAAAACTAAGTAAGATATCAATTTGAAAATTTCATAGCACATGTAGAAAAACATTTTACACCTGTGTATAAAATTTTTGAAAATTGGTCGTTAATTTTTCTTAAAGTTTCAAAAAACTGACAAAAGTTCGGAGAAAGAACCATACAGGAGGGCTTCATTTACGCCGGAACTCACCGAAGCTCTGTTTTTAGTAAATATTTAAATATTGGTCGGAATTCACCGGAGTTGTAAATACAGGGCTCCGGAGACCAGTGCAATAGCGCTTCGACAAACCAAAGCCTAAATTACCCTTTCCTTTCCTTCCCATCTCCAAGCTTTTGCATTCTTTTTTTTTTTATCAAAACACTTATATGTGACGTAATGTGTCGCAAACGTATATGGAGATTAAACGGACTCAGTTTTTATATCAGGTTTTTGGGCTTGTACTGGCTGAAGCTCAATCTGTCTTACATTCAAAATTTTAATTATTCATGTATAGAAAAAAAACTTTTCCTCCTTAAAAATTACGTATTCTATTCTATGTCAAATCATTTTAATGCTGTTTTTATCAGAATGAAGGAAAAACATAAATCGTGTTTTTCTATAGTGATTTTTAAAAATTTATGTCTAGCTTTGATGGCGGCGACGTGTTAATACGGCGCCATTTGACAGACTGAACAATGAATTTGCTTTCAGATCGAATTTCTTTTGTGACAGTAGGATAATTTTTAATTGGCTGGTTTATTTTAATTTTTTATTTAGATATAACCTGAAAATAATATTTTCTGTTTTTAGTCAACGAGCATCAGCTTGATGTTTTGTTTGTTTAAGGATTTTAGTCTTCTATTGTGTACGGGTATACAAATCAGGCTAGTGATTTTTATATTTATTTTGCATCATGAACGCTGCCCACGCTAAGGCTCTGCTCTGCACATTTACGAAGTAATTAATTTATAAGTAGATATAATTGCTTATTGTTATTCTGATAGAAAGCAATCGAACAATTTTTCCCCTTTTTCTATAAAAGCATCGAATCTTTTCGGTAATGGTGTCAAATTTTTAATTTAATCTGATTTTCAGGGACTCATCACAAAAGACTGTTATGCGGAAAGAATAGATTATAGTTTAACATAGGCACCTTTTATAGGAAATTGAAAAACGTTGTTCCATTCTTCAGCATATAAATATTAGTTTCTGTAAGCTTCATTCATTTTTCATAAAAATGCATAGCTGCGAAATATTCCTTTATTACGTTAACACCATTTCCGAATCATAATCCTTACCATATTTAATCACAGAATTCTGTAATTAATTAACATTAAAATTAGGCAAAGATTTCTATTCGGAAGGAGTGATAAGTAAAAAATATAATAGTTGATGGCTAAATATATGTTGATAGATATATTTAAAATTTTTATTTCGCTAAAGAAAAAAAAAATCTTTAAATTTTGCAACTAATGTATGAAATATAAATATGCAGATTGGAGTGACGCAGGTGTTGGGGGTGGAGGGAGGCACGCTACGGTTGTTAGTGTTGTTAGTGGGGCTGCGGTAATTTTTTTTTTGTTAAAAATTAAGCCTTGCATATAGGGCGAATTTTTGTTAGAAATTAAACCTTGCATATAGGGCGAACATTCATTAAAAACCGAACTTAAAAGAGATCTTTTTCCAGCCGACCCCTCCATTTAATTTCCAAAAATTGATGGATCAGAGATTATATGACATGTGGACAATCGACTTAAACGTTGCCAAATGCTAAAAACATAATTTAAAAGCATTTTAAAAGCATCGAACATTATTAGTGTGTTCTGTGGCAAGAGTCCTGTGATATGAGTTAAGAGTTCGCCCACAAGCGTTTCTCCTCTTTATTTACATTTAAAAGTATGGTTTCCAAAATATAGACCTCTTTTACCATAATCATGGAACATTAACGGCGCATTCTTTTCTCGGATTCTATGGGCCGGATTTCAACGGGAATTGATTCATTCAACTTAGCTTACGATTTTCTTGCAGTTTTTACCTCCACCTCCTAGTGCAGGTGCGCATTTGTATCTCGAGTTCCATGAACTCAATTTCAACTGGGTTTTGCTCATTCCGTTTGTTTTTCGATTGTCTTACAGTTTTTAGTTTTACCTTCCACCGCCAGGGGGCATTTTTATCTCTGGTTTCATAGGACCGATTTCTGTGAAAATTTTCTCTTTCAACTCATCTTACGATTCTCTTCAGATTTTCCAGCGCGTGCGTAGTACGCCTGCTATAGGGGACGTAGGCAGCGGGGACACGAGATTCATTTTGAAAGAGATAAATTTGAATGGAGGTTTTTAGTGGTTAGCACTCCCAATCTACGCTGCCCAAAATAGTGGGGAGGGGAGGCCCATCCCAGATATTCATTTTGAGAGATTTATATATATATATCTATATATACGTAATAATAAAAAAAATTCGCCCTTTTACCTTAGTTAATTTGTTCCAAATTCTTATAATATTTACCTTTTTTACCTGTCTTTTAATAATATCTTAATCTCATGCCTTTATTCAGCGCATTCTTTTATTTCTTATTCTAAAGATCTTAATATGTTAATCGCTATACTTCTTTGTAAAAACCCACTAATTTATTTTATTCTTTCATTCATTCACATTAAATTCTTTTTTCCTTCGAAGATTTATTAATACCATTTTATCTTTATTGAAATATCATTCCATATCCCAGAGTGCCTTGCGAGAGTTTTCGCGCTCTAGTTTGTTCACCATTTAAAAGTTCCGCCCTAAGTAATAAGTTCTGTCATCTACGTCATCTTCCCCGCACCCTCCCCGCAGTTTAATTCTATTGCTGGCGGTCCTTACCATTTCCCTCCCCCCTCTTTTTGCTAGATTGGCTCATTGCAATGTAGCTGTACGTGCTTTTCTAGTATTTATACGGTTATATTGACTCGGGAGACTAGATTTTTTACGATTTTGTGTTGCTTAAAAAATCTGCGTCACTTGGAGAGTGTTTTGCTTGATGTCGCTTCTGACCAGTTTAACATCTTAAAGCTATTTTTGAAATGTGACCCTACTCGAAAATGAGTAACTGCAATACTAGTGGAGTTGGAATCATGTACCTGTCACTAATAAATCTTTTGATTTAACCTTATGGCTTCTTCCATTATCACGGAAACACCTAAGGAATCATCACATCCTTGCCCTATCGCCGACCATGAAGGTACAACTGCACTTTAATAATTCTGGTTGGTGATATACGCGAGCGATTTTTCTACTGCCTATTTTCAGCATGTCATAATCTACCGTTGTAGAGTGTCATAATTAGTCTACAGTCATAATGCTACAATTAACACGACAGGATTTGAGTTAATGTTACCCACACATGAATATAACATGAATATAACAGGAATTTTAATATGAATATAGGTTTTAATCATTCGCGGTTCGTTTGGGAAAATCGACGGCGGGTCAGCTAGTATACAAATGAAAAATGTTCTTTTGATACCAGAAATGTCACTCCAAGTCGCAAACAGATCTTTTGATTTAGAAACAGAACAGTTAGAAACCTCCATCAGCGATTGACAATTATGGATCTCTCCATCCCCCCCCCCCCTTCACTGAATTTCTTCAAAACATTCACATACACACACAAAAAAAAAGAAAAGGCCAACAATTCTTATTTATTCTCAAAATATGTGAAGAAAACTCCGGTTTAAAACGCCTCTCAATTTGTCGCCCCCTATTTAATCTTTTTTCGTCTCAATTGAGGTACATAATTATCTTAGGTACCAAGTGTATTGAGCGATCCTGAAACATTTACAGAAACTTTTCCTTTCTTCTTTATTTGGATATAACACGATATCTTACTAAAGAAAACATTCGCACACACACACACACACACACACACAAAATCAACAATTCTTATTTATTGTCAAAATACGTGAAATAATTTCGCTTTAAACCTCTCTCAATTTGGCGCTTCTTGGCCTCGGTGCCCAGGACGGCCGCCCTCCTTGCCCTCCCCCCCCCGCTAGGCACTGCATTAACGTGAACACGCTTAGCGTGAATTACTTTTAACATGAACAGTTCCCGCTGTCCCCGTCAAAATGAATACTGATTCTAGTGTTTTTTCTCCTTTTAAGATGAACACGTTTAACGTGAAATTTCGCTTAATATGAACAATTCTCGATGTCCCATGAGAGATTTTGACGCTTAACGTGAACGAAAGTTCTAGAAAAGTGTGAAAGCTTCCTTTTCCCTAGGGAATAATGGGTTATTCTTTAGAGCTTCATGAAAAGCGATGAAAACGAGCCCTACTGCCATTAGAATGTTCTCACTTTAGGACAATACCAGGCCCGTAGCCAGGATTTCCCTTTAGAGGGGGCTGAATCTTGGAATTTTTTCGGATCTGACAGCAGTAATTTGCATAATTTAAAAAGTAAACAATGCGTATCCTAAGGTATGTTCCTGAATATTATACGTGATGTCCATGTCAAAAATTGTTAGTTCGTATTTTTAAGAGTTCTGTTACAATTTATGTTTGCAAGAGCAGTTCTAGTTTCCAAACCAGTTCGGAAACTGGGAGTGTTTTTTAGAGGAAAAAATTCAACAAAAATAAAATAGTAGCTCAAACTAGCAAGGCTTGAGATGAGCCTCATGTATCCTATGAGAAAAACATTAAAAAATATTGAAATGCAAACAAGTAATTTGAATAGCTTTAAAACACAGGATTAATATTAGCGTGCGCGTTAATCGCATTACGAGGTCGGGGTCTTAAAATGATTAAGCAATATATGAAATTAATTACATTTTTCAAAAGAAAAATTAATTACTACAGATATATGTAACAATAAAAATTATATTTTTATTTCACATTCTCTGATTACAATAATTATAAATGCAGTACTCGTGGTGCAATAAATTTACTAGTGCTGCTGAAGCAATCTCCGTGACTTCTTCTCAGCCATGAGGCTGATTATCAGGCATATGATAAATTGCTTCATTAAGGGCTAAACTTGCCTGGGTGTGATTTCTAGAAACAGCTGTCACTTCATCAACAGTTCCAAGACAGTTTCAGATGGCAAGAATCAGCATGCGGTTGGATAATGCAAGTTTAACCGGCGGCTTGAACAATGGACGTATCTAATTTTAATATACTTCTGACGAATTCTAGACTAGATCCCTACTACTATAACCAGCCATATTAGCCGCTCCATCATACCCTGTGTAATGCATTTAGACATATCAATACGTAGTTCATCACAACATTGTACTATTTCTTTTGTTATATTTTCGGCGAACAAGTCATTTACTTATATGAAACCGAAAATATCTTTCCGAATTATTGGGGTTTGTGAATTTTATAAATAGTCCACATATTTAACTCAAAAGGGAAGCTGTTCTGTGCTTGAAATGTCCATAGTTTCATCAGAAATAAACCTAAAACAGATCGCGTTATTTAGTTTGGTGATCAATTCTTCTGTAATTGTATCCGAGCATATCTGAATGATTTCATTCTGAATGTCTGAGCTGAAGTAAGTAAGCATTTCTATGGCTGTTTATAACGTTTCAAATCATCATCTCCAGACTTTGCTCTAAATCTTAAAAGAGCTCTTAGTTTACCGACTTTTATATCGGTCCTCTAACGTTAGAGGACTAAAGGAGCGCTATTATGATCACCTCTAAGTAGCATTTCTTGTTCTGTACAAAATAAGATTATTAGAATGTTAGATATCATTTTCTAGAAAACTCTTCAAAGGGCGCTGTGAAAAACTGCCAAAAAATACCTACACAGGGGTATCCGTTCCTGAAGTTGATAATTCGACAAAAGGCAAATTAACTTTCCCACGCAAATAGACTACTCTGTGTACATTTTCTTTTTATTAACGCTCTCGCTGCGCAACCCGAGAGTTTCTCGGGCAACGTAAAAGTAGCAAAATTTGCGCAACCCGAGATTTCATCGGGGATGCATTTTTCCGTCTAATTAACTCTCCTTGATCATTCCACCAGTTATTTTTTATTCTAAATTTTGCCTTATCTAATCGGAGAAATTTCCCGATTGAATCAGACGAAAATTTTTGTTTTGAAAAATCGGTGGCAAAAGAATAAAAATTCTTAAAAGACGCTCGTCATGAAGGAGTTAAATACGCAATTTTTGAAGCTATTATGATAAAACAATTACGCAGCGAGAGGGTTAAATATTCATATGCAATCAATTTAAACCAAAATTATCCAATGAAGAGCCGGGAAAGGCCGGTCGCGATGGCGCATTTGAAAGTTTGTCGATACCCTATCGTCTTTCTTCGCACCATTCCTTTTCTAAATTTTCTGCTATTAGTTTTTTTTTTAAATAAAAAGCCTTTTACAGTTATAGCAACATTTTCAAAGATATTTTCTTAAAAATCATCATTTTTCACATAATTTTACATCACAAGGGGCTATTAAAGTTTTTGGCTCATTTCTCTACAAAACATTTCAACACTGACCACTCTAAACTTTTCATTATATCGTGATGGATATGAGGATAGATAACGATGATAGAGGAAATTAAGGAAGATCATAACATACAAGTAAATGTTTTATATTTGACTCCTAAAGTTAAATTATCCGCCATACGCGTATTATTTTTTTTTTCCTTAGTGAAATTCAAGATATGGAATTACAATTATCGAATTTTATTGTGCATAAAGTTTACGCTTTAATGTCCATGGTAGCATTTATGCTACCATTACTGTTTCCAATTTAGTGGAATTTTAAATTCAGATTCCCAAATTCATACCAGAACTTTAAAACAGCAATATTTGTTTTATTTAATAACAGACAATCTGTCGTTAAATAAAGTATAATTTATTATTGAAATTTTCTGGTATTAACGGGGGAAATTAGAGAGTTAAAATGGCGTTTTAAGAAAAACTGATACTTTTAGTGGTAGATACGAATAAAGAATAATATATCCGAATGAGCGATATAATGGGGAATTCCTATAACTTTAATTGAATAAATGTATAATTTTACAACTAAAAATATACGTAATTCTAATATCTACCCTATATATATAAAATCCTAATGAAACGAATTTATGAAACGAATATATGAAACGCCTGAAGTGTATCGATTCTTTGAATCGACTGAATAAACAACTGATTTTGTTTACTGGCGATTTCTCCTAAAATATGGAATACTTTGCGATGAAATTAACACCAAAAATCCGTGTTGATCCACAGATTTCAAAACTGGTATTAGAATTTTAAAATTCGAATTAGTTTTCGAAATATTAATTTTTTTCTAATTTTAAATACATTTTTTCTAATGATGGCAACTCAAATTTTAATCATAACAGAAATTTTTTTTTCATAATTCAGAAAAGGTTACTATTTTAAATTAATTTGGCGACAGTTGGGCCTCCTTTAAATCTATGCAAAGAACAATGCTTTTTTTGTATTTCGTTATCATTTTATTAAATACAAAACTCTCATTTAAAAATGAAACATTTAAATTGATGGCTTTCACTTTTTTTTTTTTTTTTTAAACAAAACGAAAAGAAAAATATTAGACACAGATGTCATACACGCACCGGGGTACCTAATTGGCGGACAAATGGCATTATTTTGATAGACATGGTAACCCGGCTATTGTTGTTTATTTAATAATAAACGTATATTTACTTTTATTTCTTTTTTAAATTTATATAAATTATTTTGTTCTATAGTAATTAATTATTTTTTTGCTATTTCCTTTTGAAAATAATAGAAAATAATTAAAAAATACGGTGCAATGTAGTAGTTATTCCGTCACCCAATTTCGCAAATTATATAAATCGCCAAACCACTCGCCAAATTGTACAGATTGACAAAATTTTTATTTTAAATAACGAAAGAACAAATAAATTAGTATAACATTAATAAATATAAAAATAAAACGTCGAAATAAAAATCACTTGATTACGTAAACACGTGTAACGTGCTAAAAGTCAAGTGAATGTGACATTTACGATCAAGCATTATTGACATTTAATCTTATAGTTCGCGATAGATTTTTTGTCGACCGGATAACTAAGTAGTACCAAAAATACATATGTAACTGGCATTCGAAAACGAGGATTTCGTCAAATTTTCGTAAAAAAGAAAAAAAAATCATGCCAAACATGCGGTGTTTATGACATCTGGCGAAATATTAAATTATGTAACAAACCATGGCATTTAATTTCAACTTCAAATCAATGTTTTAATTTACCACTCGAACAATAAAAAATATGCTAACTGGCGAGTTGAAAAAAAGATATTGGTGAGATTTTCACCAGGCCTTTTTTTTCTTTCGGCACAGATGTCATATACGGCCCCATATTGGCGCGATTTTTTTCTGACGCCAATGTCATATACACAACGGGTACTTAACTGGCGCCAGAGTATCGTTATTTTGCTTGATATGGTAAGCCGGATGTTGTTGTTTATACTGTTGATGCGTTCCCCAAATTGGCGTTGGAAAAAAATCGCGCCAATATGATGTTTATGACATTTGTTCCAAACTTTCATATGAAAGGCGAAGGGATCAATCAGATCGTATTTGTTTATGGCATTTGATGACTTGAACTATTATAATATAGATGAAATGATGGGGATAGAATAATATTTGGCGACTTATCACCTGTGTCTGGATAACATTAAAGTATCAAAATGGCACCTAGAGTATAAAAAGCAAAGTGTTCCGCCCGGAACTGTTGATGATAGTCACATGATTTAGGCTATTGTTATAGAGATTGTTTTAAAATACCGGGAGACAAAGACTCTGTATACTTAATTCATTTTATTTTAGATTCTTTTCAAATGTTTAACTTATCCTCTTCAATCAAAAACGAAAACAACCATTGGATGTCTTACAGCAACTAATTCGCCCTTAAATTTTTGCAATCAAAGGGAATTGAATGGAAACCCGTTTACAGGGAGATCTGCACAGATTTTTTCAGTATAATTCAATCTTCTCTAATATTTTAAAAACACATCAGATTAGCGTGTTTTTAGATTCTGCGGTGTCTGAACGGGGGTTGGCGAGCGTAGCTTGCAGGGGGCAGAGCCTCCTAGTATATATATATATATATATATATATATATATAACATTGACAATTTTTATTATCATTAGACGTCACTCAGCAAAATCATTTAAACTTTCGGGAGGGGTTTCAGCCCCCTTAGCCCTCTCCATTGCAACTTTCATATGAAAGGTAGCATGCGTTCGTCTTTCATTTTTATTTTTTTTTTTTCACTTCGTTTACCCGTATGAATTTATAAGGGCATTCACATGTGCCGTACAGTTGCTCAAAATGAGTCGCAAATTTCAGCAATCCTTAAGTCTGAAAAAAAAAAAAAAAAAAGTTTGATATATTACACGAGGTAGATTTGGAAAATTTAAAAAACCTGAAATTGCTAAGAAATATGGAATCACTAAAAGTACGGTATCAATGATTTTAAAAGGTAGAGACAAAATTGAAACGGCATGTAATTTCTCGTAGTTTAGTTACAAACGCATGATTCATTATTATGTTTCATGCTGAAAAAAATGCAATTTTTAAAATCCATGTTTTTTTTTCTTTTTTTTTTTTAGTTACAAAATTACTTTTAACAGTTTTCTATTAATGGATAAAAAATATTTAACTAATAGTTTAATTATTAAAATAGAAATGATTCTCAATTCTCATTAGACCCGTTAAATGCACATTTGTCTCTGAATCCTTTACCACTGCATTTAATTTTATTGTAAATTAACTGTTTATATCTGGTACGAAATACCACTTTTAACAATGAATATTGTATAAAAGATTCATAATAAAAGGTATTATTATTAAAAATTGATTTAATAGTTGATCAAAAAAAAAAATTATTAAATAATAATAATAATAAAACATTTTGATGCTTAAATATATGTTGCTTCTTGCTTTGCAAATAGCTAATGAAAAAAAGTGGTTCACTGCATGTTCTTGTGAAACACTGGAAATGACATTTACTGATAAATTTTGACTGTTATCTCTCTATTCTAAAAAAAAGTAACTACCGCTGTCACCGCCGCCGCCGCCGCCGGCCGCCGGTTTTGAATTTTTTGTGACCGGAGGTCTTTCTTCGTTAATATTAAGAAAAATAATGCATACAAAAATATGAAAATCGGCAGTATTATACAGAAATGTTTGATAAACACGCTGATGCAGACAGTTTTCAAATCAAAGAATTATTTTAAGAGATATTTAATGCTAAAGTTGTACAAAATCGTTCTACTAAAAAAGTTTTATAGGAGAAAAAACTATTCATGGGAATTTAATCTTTTTTAGATCATTTTATACGTTTGAAGTTCCCGGTGTGCAGATTGTATTTCTTTTTTTAATTTGGCTAATTTTTTGAGGTTTTATTTCTATTTTAAATTCAAATTTTCAGCATTTCTAGAGATGTTTTTTATAGATTTTAGAAAGTGATATTAATTTAAACTGTTGCCAACTGTATAAACAGCGGAAACAATAATGTTTGCTTTAAAAAAAAAAGAAAAAAAATATTTATACGTGTAATAAATTAAAAATTTATTTACGCCTGACTATTATAAACAGAAAAAAACATTTGGAATTAGAATTAAATAATTATGTACAAAAAGCAGGAACTTACTAAAAATTACGTCATAAAAACTATAATTACACGTGAATTTTAAGCGAGAAAGGAATTTGTAAAGTAATAAATTTATTAACATGCGTTAGAAGTCTTAAATAGGAAAAATTACGTCATATTTACGTCACATTACAGTTATTACATAAAATGAACACAAAATATTATTGCAAAACGGTTTAAATTTAGAAATTGCACTAGACATTTATTTGGCACAGATGTCATATTCGCCCCATATTGGCGCGATTTTTTTCCGACGCTGATTTGGCGAAAACATCAACGGCATAAACAACAATATCCAGGTTACCATATAAAGCAAAATAATGACACTTTGGCGCCGGTTAAGTATACATTGCGTATATGACATTGGCGTCAGAAACAAATCCCGCCAATATGGGGCGAATATGACATCTGTGCCATTTATTTGATATTTTGAGAGGATACTTTTCAACTATTTTTGTTAGGAAAGCGCAAATAATATTTCATTTCTAACACAAGTATTTTCACGTGAATATTAAAAAGAGAAAGAATAGTTTGGTCAAAATTACGTCAGATTAAAAACGATTAATTTAAAATGTCTTATTTAAAAGAACTTTCTTTTCGCTTTGTTAAAAAATACCTGGAGACAAAGATTCTGTTTACTTAATTCCTTTTATATTAGCTTATTTTGAAATGTTTATCTTATTTTACTTAATCAAAGATGATAACAGCGATTGACATATGTATTTTTGGTACTACTTAGTTATCCCGTCGACCAAAAATCTATCATTCGCCAAACTATAAGATTAAATGCCAATAATGGTTGATCGTAAATGTCACATTAACTTGACTTTAAGCAAGTTACACGTGTCTACGTCATCAAGTTATTTTTATTTGAACATTTTATTTGTATTTTTATTAATGTTGCACTAATTTATTTGTTCTTTCGTTATTTAAAATAAAAATGATGTCAATTTGTATAATTTGGCGAGTGCTTTGGCGATTTATATAATTTGGCGAAATTGGTCGACGGGTTAATCAAGTAGTACCGCAGCGGATTTGGCCTTAAAATTCCCCTGTCAAAGAGAAATGAATAGAAATCCGTTTATAGGGAGATCGCCATTGTTTTTAAAATTATAATTCAATCTTCCGAAATCTTTTTAAAGCCGATCAAATTAGCGTACTTTTAGAGTCTGCGGTGTCTGAACGGGGGTTGACGAGCGTAGCTCGTAGGGGGCAGAGCCCCCTAGTATTTTACAAGAAAACCCTGTCGTTCAGTTAGCTTCTATGTCCCATTAGCCCCCAGTCTCTCCTATATGTATTTTTCTCAATATTTTTAATCTGGATTTTTTGGTACTGATAACATGAACTACGGATAACATGAACAAAAATTTATTTCCCCTTAAGGTTCATGTTAAAGAGGTTATCAAGATTTTCTTTAATACGATTCTCCCAGTCTTCAGATAAATCATCGTAACACTCAAGAGTTTCCTCATATTCATGTGATATGGGGTCATAATAAACTTTAGCTGCGTTTGATAGCTGAATCCTTTCATCTTCTAAGGCATTTAATATCATCAGTGGATTTTTCTATGGATACAATGCTTAGTCTACAAGTACTTAAGCAATTGACTATTGTTTGTGTCTTTAGGTTATCCCATGCACATTTTATCCATCGAATAGCATCAACTACATTGATGGATTTCACAATGTCGGACGCATTTTTGGTCTCATTTATTAGCGAAATGAGCTTTCATAAAACAAAACGTCTGTATTTAAGCTTAAAACAATGAATAATTCCCTGATCTAACGGCTGAATTTTGGATATCGTGTTAGGAGGAAGAAATTGAAGTTTCACACTTTTCAGCTGTGCATCATACAAGTGACATGGGGCTTTTTCCAAAATAAGGATAATGTTTCCACCATGTTTGGTCATCTTTTTGTCAAAGTCAAGTAACCAATTTTCAAAAATGGGGATGTCAAGGACGCCTTTGTGTTAGATTTCCAAATAACTCCTATTTTTGGCACATCTACATTTTTAAAGCAATGAGACTTTTGAGCCTTCAATTCAATATTGCGATTGTTTTTATTTCTCTCCAGCGGCATTCCCACAAAGGGCCACAGTAAGTCGCTGTTTGGCCTGTTTCTCTCGTTTTGCTTCAACTATTTTCTCCATAAAAGTTTTAGTGGGCAAGGCATGGAAGAATAACCCAGTCTCATCCTAATTACAAATGTCACGATCTGAATATCCTGCGAGAATTAATGGAAGACGAGATTTCCACTTCACTAATACCTCTTCATCTACTTCGGCCGACTCTCCACAAATAGATTTGAAAACAATGTTGTTTCTGAACATTAAAGACGTGAATTATCACAATGCTAACAAAGCGTAAACCAACTTAGTGAAAAATGTCCAAGTCGGGAATTGAACCCGGGCCCCTGGAATAGATCTCCAGTGCTCTACCACTAAGCCACAAGGAGGATGCCCAGCTTGGCATCGCTCACTTATATAATTCGGTAAGACTGCTACCGCAGCACTAGATGGAAAAGTCTTCAAAAAATTGTATATTCACCGATGCTGGGTTCATTTGCGTCTCATGTTACGCCGCTAGATTGTGTGCTCATGAAGACTTTTCCATCTAGTGCTGCGGTAGCAGTTTTACCGACTTATATAAGTGAGAGATGCCAAGCTGGGCATCCTCCTTCTGGCTTAGTGGTAGAGCACTGGAGATCTAATTCAGGGGCCCGGGTTCGATTCCCGGCTTGCACATTTTTCACTAAGTTGGTTTACGCTTTGTTAGCATTGTGATAATTCACGTCTTTATAATGTTCAATAATTTCAAGCGTAATTTCACTGTTGAAAAGTAGTTGAAAAATTGATTAAAAATGTTGTTTCTTTAACAAAATTTCTCCAGCCACCCATTGCTTGCATAAAAATCTTTTCCTTTATAGCTTCCGCAATTTGAATGGCCACTGCAATAGAGCTTCATTAAGCTTGCTAAATTTTACCTTTTTCTTTTAATTTCACAAGATTTGAATTCCTCATACTCTTTTAACAGAAAATCTTTGTTTTTCAACGTATTGTTCATTTGAGTTTTGCTACAATTAAACTGTGGCACCTATTTCCTCTCTGATGTTCTATTCTCACGTGCGCTTAAAACTTTCACTTTGTCTACCAAAGTTAACACAATTCTCTTATACATCATCTAAATTGGTATACTAAGTACGCAGCAAGAAAAACACAATATGCACTTCGATGTGAATATGCACTGTAACTTATAACTTCAATTGTTAAACAAAACTGAGGTGATAAAAAGTGGCAATCTTTCCAAGAAAAAGAATATAGATGAACTGGAATCTGACCAACCTCCAATCTCCCTCTTGAAAAAGACTCCTGCACTTTACAGGTGTGTCTGTTATTCGGCCAATTCCAGGAAAGGGAACAATAGCCCTTCTCCCACCAACACCAACTATTCCTCTGTAACCATAGTGACATTAAACGCGGTAATGCACGAGAACCAGCTTTTTCACCCTAAACGGGGGAAAGAGATGACCTTGATTCGGCAGGTCTAATAAAGTAGACTTAGCTGAGCATGTTTTCCGGACAGAAGTGTAATTTTGAGATTCCCCCATGCAAAGGAAAGTAATCCTACACTTCGACTGAAAATTTGAAAAGTGGTTTTTCAGGGAGGAAAATGGGAAGAAGGGGTCCTTTAATGGAGGAAAATTAACATTGAGCCTATAGCCAAAAATTACAGACCTTAAATAAACGGTCTTTATGAGAGGTGGTCTCCTTATGGAGGTGGTCTTTCAGGGAGGTTTCACTGTACTTTCAGCAGAAAATTTATTAACTTTCTAATCATACTTTATTCATTATAAAACTAGATAGCAAACCCCACACATTTTATCTTTTAAAAAAATATATGTGCAGATATTTTTAGTTAAAATAATGTACATCTATAACATTTCATTTTTATAGTATTTTCCATATTGATTTTAACACCGTAAAATATGACTTGCATTGAAATGAAACTTTGAATATTAAAAGGCGCTCTGATGTAAAATTTTAATCTCGAAATAGCTCATTTTCTCGTATTTAAATATTTTATTTTAATAGTAGATTATTTTAATATCAAAATTTATCTTTATGAAGAATATATCATTTATCATGAAAAATATAAAGCAACCAATAAAATAGAAAACAGGAATTCTGCTTTTTCAGAATTTAGTGTCGCCTCCGAGAAAAAAAAAATTATATATGTATATAAATATAGATGTACAAAATATATTTCCATTTTAAGACTTAAAATATAAGCTTTTATTTTATATAAAATGACGTCATTCGCATCCGCTGAAGAATTCCACGTTTACGATCCAGTCTTAAACAACATCTATAGAAAAGAATGCATATGACGCCACTATCACAGAATAATACATAAATCCAACAAAAAGCGATGTCGTCATTTAAGAAACCCGACAAAAAAATTGACTATCTAATGATTCATAGGCCTTCATTTGTTTGTAATATTAATATAGATACTTAAAATTAAATATAGCTTATAATAGCTCCATGTTTTATCAGAAATCCAACTTTTATATTACTACTTTGCTAAAGTTGCCTATATATGTAGTATGAAAATAAGTACCGACTGTAATTGAAGAAGTACCCAAGAATTAGAAAACTACGCAATAGTTGTTCAAGATTTTCTGAGCATGTAGATTCTTTTGTTGTTTCTTATCTTTCGACAAAACTCGCCTATGCAACTGCATCTGATATTAAAAAAAAAACTTCGAGTGCATGCTTTCTTATTTTTCTTTCCTACCAATGATTTGCAGTAAGACAAACGAAACACTTTTCGAACTTTTTATGTTACGTCATTAAGGATTTTTTAATTGTAGGGTAAGCTATAATTTTAACTTATTTAATAATATCTAATAAAATGCTATCGGAACCAAGGATAAAACTGTTACAGTTTTCAGAGCAAAGAAATTACACAAACGAACTCTTGTATCATAAACGCAGAAGAGTTTCTATGACACTAGATTTCAGTATATTATCTCTTACTAGCTAACTTGCCCGGGCTGGGTACGTCAAAAATTGCGAAAAAGGTCTGAAAATCACAAAAAGATATCGAGAAAATTTTTTAAATCGCTGCACAAATTTCGAAAAGAGAAAAAATATTATATATTGTGTTCGAAGATTGAAAGTTGATTCCTTTCACTAATGTGGAAAAATGGTAGGAAATCGCTAAAATACTCTAAAAATGACATACAAAATTCCCGAAAAATTCGAAAATTGATTTACGAAATCCGAATAAACTTTATTGAAATGAGGGCAGAAATTACTTTAGTATTATAGGTCAAAAATGGAATGTCAAAAAATTGCAGCAGATCGCGAAGAAAAGTAAAGATCGAATGAAAAATCACAAAAAGTTCAAAAATCACGAAAGTCAAAATTTACTATAACTTGATAAAAGTTTCAAATCTAATTCCTTTTACTTGAGGGCTCTCTTAAAATTTATGTTTGGGAAAGCATGCTAAGCCTTGTATCATGTTACTTTTATTCATAATTTAATTTACTTGTATTCCCTTAAATATAATTAATATAATCCCTTAAGTTAATATTAGTTTTTGTGCATTAAAATATCTCAATTTGTTGATTTTCTGTAAGCAAGTAATACCTATTGGTTTACAATGGAAGTCTATGGGAATTTGGCGAAATATCAGAGATATCGCCAAGTTGGCGTCACTTTTGGCGACTCATTTTGGTCGCCAAATTTGGCGATATATCGCCATGTTGGCGATAAACTTGGCGGCATTTGCCGACAGAACTGTGTCCTCCCCTATGGTAACCCTCTTATAGGCATGGAGATGCATTAAATGCTGTTCAATAATCGCATAAAAAATTCGCTAAAAATTCAAATATCGCTGTACGAATTCCGAATAAACTTTTTTGAAACGAGAACAAAATTTACTATATTGGGTTAAAAGAAAGAAACCGTATTCTTTTCACTAATGTGGAAAAATCGCCTCAAAACTTGAAAAAGCGCTAAAAATCACATAAAAAATTAAATTAAAAAAATGTAATCATAAAAACGAAAATCGGGCTTCGAGGTGCAAAACTTCATATATAGACGTTCCTTTTCCTCAAATTTTGTAGGTCTACGTGCAGCGGTCTCTTCAGAACACCGTCGACACACTCACAAGCTCACACACACAAACTTATTTCCTTTTTGTTATAGATAACATGAAAACTGACACGTGTGTACTAGACCAGGAGCCGGCAGCACAGACATATGGATGCATTCGTATGGATACCGTTATTTCTCCAGGAAAACTACCAGTATCTTTTTATAGAAAAAAGAAATCTAGGTTAAACGCGCAAAATTTCGCCTTCTTTTAAGAAGAGATTGTCTATAAAATAATACTGGTGCCGAAAAAATTTCTGGTCTGCAAAATTCAAGGAGGCGTACGAACGAGACAACCACCTCATCGAGATGGAGGCTGAAATTCCAGAATTAGCTAAAACTCGATTCCCCAGTCCGCCATGTTTTCATACCTTTGGGTGCAGGAAAACGCAATGGTAAACCTACGAGTCGACCGCTAGAATCGTTTTTTTAGGTATTTTCCACCAAGATATGACTTGGCAGACCAATTGCGTTTTAATATGGGAATCGAGTTTTAGCTAATTCTGGAATTTCAGCCTCCAACTCGATGAGGTGGTTGTCTGTGTTGCCGGCTCTAGGTCTATACATTCAAAACTATTTTCTGCGAAATTTTTAAGAAACAGAATTGCTATTATTTTTCTTTACAAAGGATATCAGCTATGAAATATCAACCTAAAATGAGCGTGCCTTTGGAAAGTTACAAATTTAAGGCAATCACTATCAATAACGATAATAGTTTCATTTTGTCTATTTATTTTCAAACTCTTACGTCAAAAAATTATACATTTTACATCGCATATGTATTCTGTCGAAAGAAAAGTGAGACATATTAAAAATGATTGATTTATTATGAAATAGTTTGTTTGGTAGCTTTTGTTGGGATTACTACAAATAATTGTTACAATTGCAACTATGTAACAAAAATTAATTCAATCTTAATCACCAAACAAGATAGTACAAATCAAAACATGACGGTTGATAACTCCAAGGTTCCATAGAAAAAAGTTCATAACATCATTAAAATGTCGGAATTTTTTATAGAATATTTAACAGCTTTAAGAAATAAAAACTTTTCCTTTTATAACCGGACTAGGACAGGCTGCCTATTAACTGTTTTTACACGGATACAGACAACAGAACATTTTCCAGAGAATTCTGTTTTCAAATCCAAAAAAGGGCAGCTCCAAGTTTTTTTCCTTTAAAATTTTAGAAATGAAAATTTTTTTGAAGTTGAAATTTCATTAATTTTTTCAGCTATAGCAACTGCATTTCAATACCGATAGATGACACAGCAGTTATTTTATATAAATATTTTCCCTTCTTCATGTATATTTTTATTATGGAAATTGATCACCAACGTTTTAGCTCACAGGCTATCAAAGCCTGAGAGCTAATGTACCCGCAGGTTCTGTATGTACTACGTATGTAAGTACGTAACGCGATAACTCTTGATAGAAATATCTGATTTGCTTCAAATTTTTGATATACATTCTGATAAGGCGTTTCCCTGATTAGTTTTGGCGGTTTATTGGTTAAGTATAAAGGGGGAGAGGGTCTAATTTCCCCCTTAATTTAGATAAATGCGTTTTTCATAACGAATTATCCGATTTGCTTCAAATTTGGTATACCGGTTTATTTTGATAAGGCGCTTCCCTGATTAGATTTGGAGGTTCATTGGTTAAGTATAAAGGGGAAAATGAGGGAGCTAATCCCCTCCCCCTTAATTTAGCTAAATGTTTTTTTTTTTTTTTGTCGATTTCTTTATTTTTCGAGGAACATTATTCACTGAAATAAGAGTATAATATACAATTAGTGTGAATAGCCTGTGAGCTCAATGCCATCAGTTTAGTAGGTACTTTTCTTTTCATCATTTAAGTATTGCGCGGCAGCGCAATACTTATTTATTTCCAGTGCCACTTCTCAATGTTAATTTAACATGGAAAAGCCCATGGAGATCATAACTTTTTCATTTTTTCTTCCCACCTTTTTGTCCCTGATGCCACTCATTTTTTATTGTTTACTAATTCTAATGATATTATAAATTTAAAGTGTAAAAACGTTTGCCTGACGTCAGGTTCAAAACGAATGGTAAAATGCCTTTGCATATGGGTGTATTATAACCCAGAGAGAAACGTGGGCCAATTTTTTTTTTTTTTTTTTTACATTATTAAAATATTTTTCTTAATAATTCCAATTTTCGTCGTGCAATACTTATTTATTTCCAGTGTCACTTCTCAATGTTAATTTAACATGGAAAAACCTATGGAGATCATAACTTTTTCATTTTTTCTTCCCACCTTTTTGTCCCTGATGCCACTCATTTTTTATTGTTTACTAATTCTAATTCTAATGATATTATAAATTTAAAGAGTAAAAACGTTTGCCTGACGTCAGGTTCAAAACGAATGGTAAAATGCCTTTGCATCTGGGTGTATTATAACCCAGAGAGAAACATGGGCCATTTTTTTTTTTTTTTTTACATTATTCAAATATTTTTCTTAATAATTCCAATTTTCGCTTTTTTCATTGAAAATCAACGGACATTTTTCATAGAAAATGTAACATTTTTACTTCATTGTTGCAAAAATTTAAAAAGCCGTAATAATAATTTATTTCTTTTTAGTTGAAAGATTTTCACGTAAAATATTAAATTGAGCTAGTTTTTTTTTTTTTTTTTTTTTTTTTTTTTTTTTTCAAAAATTAAAATAGTGAATATGGGCGTCATAGTGGAAATAAAAAGGATATTTTCAGAATAAGTTTATGCTTTTCATGTTTATATTTTAGTAAAAAGTTTCTAATGGATAGCTATTTTTACGCAGGTAGCGAACTTAGTGGGGAATTACAACACTTAAATTTTAAAATCCATTTTTTTTTCCGAGATGAGAACTATTTATACCCCAAGTTAAACTTAGGTAATAATTTTCTGATGTGTTTACATCAACCCTTGGGAGAGAATAAGGTAACAAAATTTAAGTAAAACTTTTATTTTTTATTTTTTACTGTATCACAGCTATAATATTGTTAAATATTAGCAGTAAGGATTCAACACAATTTACATTTACATTCATAGCGTTCCTGAGTGGGAAATAGCGTATCTAAATTTAAGTGAAGTTAGTTTTTTTATATTTTGATTATAGATTTTTTACGTTCAGATTAGAAGTTTTTCTCCAAACTACCGCAACCTGCATTACTACAGTGGTGAAACATTTTGAATTACACATTGGTAAACTGCATCCCACATTGTGATGCAATACCGCATGCATCAAAGCCTGATGATGATACTCTCTATTAACTTTGAAATGCGTTCGTCTGAGTGCAGTAGTTATTAAAAAACTTGACATATTAAACAAAAACATAATTTGAAGAACAAATTAAAAAAAAAAAAAATTATTTCCTACATTGTTTAAGCCCGAGAAAGGACAGGTATTAAGTTATTTCATTCAATTAGTTTTACATTTAATGCTAAATTTTTGCAACAAATTAGTTAAGCCAATTGAAGATTAAAAAATAAAAATAAAACTCATACAACATGATGCTTAAAACACCCTAAAAAATTAGATTCCGTTCAAATGAAATCGAAATAAATCTTAGACTTTCTTTTAAGTTTTGTATTTTGCATGCATCTTATCATTTTATGCACAATTGTCATAAACATAATACAAAATCTGCAATACAAATATTTTCAATTAAAAATGGAAGAAGCCTAAGATTTATTTCGATTTCATTTGAACGGAATCTAATTTTTTAGGGTGTTTTAAGTATTTTATTGTAAGAATTTTATTTTTATTTTTAAATCTTCAATTGCCTTAACTAATTTGTTACAAAAATTTAACATTAAATGTAGAACTAAGTGAATGAAATAACTTAATACCTGTCCCTTCTCGGTCTTAAACAATGTAGGAAATAAATTTTGTTTTTTTAATTTGTTCTTCAAATTATGTTTTTGTTTAATAGAAATATGTCTCATCGATCAATTGTAATAAAAATCATGCCAAAAATTGCAGATAATTTTAATTTATACAATCGATAATCACATGCAAAATTTTATATTTTACATACAAAATCATTAATTAGAAAAATAATGGGGATGGTAAATTTTACTTAATAATAATGACGAAAAAACAAATTCTATAACTTTTCTTCCTGAATAAAACACATTTTACATTATTCAACTGATTTATTAGAACACTAACAATATCTGAGAAGCATCTTATTCCATGAACAGGGTGTGACCACCCATGGGTGACCCATGCTCCTTTGGAGAAACAAAATTTTTCTTTCCGGCTCCTCAGACCACTCGGCCATTTCAACTTCACCTAACGTTCTTTTGAAATTAAACCAGTTCAAAATTCGTTTCCCACTTTGTTTAGCGACAGAAAAGCATCGTAAAATGCCCATTGCGCATGGACAGATCAGCTGAAATCTGTCTTAAACATCCACTTTGCGTTTTAAATATGCCGCCAATTCAGTAAAATGCTAATAATTTCCATATTAGCTACCTGAAAATCTTAATTAGGATTATTTAGGATGTAAGTAGAAATAATCTCTGAAAACAAGCTTTTACGACAGAAGAACATCTATATTGAATGATGCCCCAGAACGTCCAACTGGAAATTTCCAGACTTCAATTCTCATTAGTCTATCTTCCTTTTAGAAATATTGCACAGATACACCAAAGTTCTTGGTTTTACCCCCATCACCTAAGGAACACAGCAATCAGACTAGAGTTACTTGCAGGGATTCTGGCGATATGTGAAATGGAAACCTCTTGCATTCCTGACTCCATTTGAAACAAAGCGGATCAGGAAAGGTCCAGGTGTAGAATCTGAAAAAATAAATAACTATATATATATGTATGTAATATATATAATAATGTCTATCTTAAAGTCAAAACTAATACGAAGAGTGGAATTTATATATCCTTGATTTTTTCTCTTTTGACTTCAACGAAGATATAATAAATAAATAAATAAAAACGTTTTAAGAGTTTATTGGTGAGAATTTTTTAATGGACCTTATGCACACGATCTGAGGTTGAAGCTAAAATTTGCCTGCTGGCGGTACTTACTTTTGAATATTAGATTGGGCTCTATGGAGTATAATTTATTAATATTTATTTGTTAAAAATACAGCAAAAATTCGTTGTTGTAGCAGTAGATATTTAATATATTTATAATATAAATTCAAAATAATGCTCTGTATTCGAGATCATTCTCTAAATTTGTAAAATTTCGGTAAAACTTTAGACTCACAGTCTGGATTGAGGCTAAAAGTCGTCTGATGGTGGTATTTACGAATGCGCATACTGGCGATATGGCGATACAGTTGCTAGAATAATGGATCAAAATACCGCCAGCTTTGGAGTGTGACGTCACGAACGCGAAGTCGAGATTAAAAAAAAAGACAGTCTGCCACGGTGCACATGTCTCTTTTTTTTTTGGCCACTTGAGTCATGTGATGAATACAGGTGCACGAAAAAGGAAGCAAAGGATTTTAGCGGTCAAACGCGAGAGTGCGCCAACTTGTCTTTTTTCAATAACACATACTGGACAATTGCACCATAAAATATAATAAATAAAGACACAATATTGCTTAATGGTACACAAAAGAGGAACTTTAATAAGTTTAAAGTTAATTTCTACGTTTCGAGCTGTTTCTACAGCTGTCTTCAGGAAAATAGGATGGTAAAAAGGTTCAAAGTTCAGAGACGAAAGCTTCCTGTGCAATAGAAAATTAGTCGAAACTTGACCAATGATATGAATACAAGAATGTAGTTCAATATACATGTATCAATATGTAGTTCAATACAGCTGCTAACATTCCCATGTCTTTTCAGTCAAATAAACATACTATGGACCAGAAGTTTTACTTAAATGAAATTAAATAAAAACAAGACACATTTTACAATTTTTCTGTGTTTATGTTCGTAAACTGTGTGCAAAATAAAATATAGTTTTTGTGTATTTATAAATAATTCCCTGGAATGTAGTAAATCTCTGTCATCTTAAACCTAGATCTAAAATTTGTCTGTTGAGTTTTAAACATTTATGTTTTCTTTTTAGAATCTTAACTATATGATCTTTAAAACTCGGTGAGAATGATGTTCACATCATTGTGACATGAACCTGTCTTCACACGAGCCTTTTGTTTCTCAAAAAGTGTCACAGAGTGCATGATGAGAATTTTTAACATCACATTCCTCAGTGACACACGTATTTCGTCGGTCGCGCTCCGACTGAGTGATCTCATGGTCGTAACGTCATTACCTCGACGTCACACCGTGGACTGGCCTTGTATTTCGTTGGTCACGGTTGGTCGCGGTTTTTCTCACTTTCAAAATCAATGTACACTGGTTTCCAAAAATTAAGGAAAAATCACAAAAAGAGCGATAACTCGTTCAAAAATTAACCTATCCGTATAAAATTTGGATATGTTGTTAACTAAAAGATGCTGATTAAAATTACAATATGTAAATTAGTGGCGCTGCAATCGGATTGCGTCATCTGTGCGGAGCATAAAAATGCATGCTAGAGAGTACGGCTGTTGGTGTCGCTGTGATTATGAGATAAGAAAACTGAGATAGCCAATTCATTAGTATGAACTCGAAGTATCATTTGTCCGCATGACTGCGATATAGAGCTATTGGAAGATTGGATGGAGGCCAAAGTCAGACAGAGGTGGCCAGATAGCTAAATGTGAGACTTTCTGTTGCTCATAGGCTTTGGTAATACTTTCAAACCACTGGTTCGGCCTCCAGGAGGTTCAGCGAAAGACGAGCAAGAGCTACGACAAGCACCGATGACCAATATTTGTGGTTATGTGTACGAAGGAATAAAACAGCAACCCCCTCTCATATTAAATCCGTCCTTGCTGCAGTCACTGGAAGGTTGGTATCAACGCCTACTGTGCGTAGAAAGCTTCATGAAGGTGTTCTTTATGTGATGCGACCAGATATTTTTGTGCCGCTCACCTCATGTCTCCGGGGGGAACGTTTAAGTTGGGCACATCAACATGTCCACTGGACGGCTGATCAATGGACGCGTGTTCTCGCCACAAATGAGTTCCAGTTTAGCCTCCAAAGCGATAGTAGGCATTGTTTGATTTGGAGAGAACAGGGAACACGCTATCATCCATCAAACATTCACGAAAGAGATTCGTATGGAGGAGGCAGTGTCTGTGTTTGGGATGGTATCCCTTTGGGCGGACGTACAGACCCCCATGTCTTTCCACGTGGAACTGTGAATGAAACCGCCTATAGAGAAGACATTCTTGATGCTTATGTGCACCCTTATGCCGTTGCAATAGGTACAGATTTCCTGTTACAGGACGATAACGCTAGACCGCACAGGGTTCACATCGTAGAAGATTATCTTCAGCACCAAACAATTCAGTGCATGGAATGGCCAGCGCGATCACTTAACTTGAATCCCATTGAGCATCTTTGGGATGCTTTAGGAAGATGTGTCTCTGCTATCAATCCCCTTCCTCAGACCCTTGCCACGCTTACAACTGCTTTACAAGAGAAATGGCTCCCACTTCCCAGCAAACTTGTCGATCGCATAATTGACATTATCACACTTCGCTGTATGTGCTGTATTGCTTCTAGGGATGATCATACTCCATATTAAAGGTACTTTTCATATACCAAACCGATATATTTATTTTGTTTATTTTATAATTGTATTAATTTCTGAAACACCACAATCGTCTAGTAATTTCGTTTAATGTTATTTTATACCTTACTATATGTTGTAAATTGTGCCTCAGTTTTATTAAAATCTACTTGTAACATTTTGAGTAATCGCTGCTTTTGTTGTTTTTCCTTAATTTTTGGAAACCAGTGTATTTGAAATAGTGTTGATCAAATAAATTACTACTAACAAATTTATACTGATACTAAAAGATATGAATTTGTGATTTGATTAAAAACATAAATTTTACATTGATTTATAATAAGATTTAGTTATAACTATTTTTTTCTTCTTCTGAAAATAGACTTGTCTCACTTTCAAAATAAATGGCTCAACGCTCAACTAATAAATTATTCTACGATTACGTAAGTCACAAGAAATGAGATTTAAAGATCAACTTAAGTTTTGATTTTAAAATTCGATTGTGATGTTTTACCTGTTAAAATGTATGGTGATGTGGAATTTGGTTCTCTGATGGGTCTGCTTGGTGTTCCAGCTCCTGATACCCTTCCAGAACATACTCTGATACCCGTGAATAGAACATAGTCGTCGAGGCATTCCGCAGCCACTGGGCCAGTGACGGTAGAAACTGCACTTGTGGATCCAGGAAGTGCTCCTACAGCAAATGGTGATACATTGCGACCCTCTGAGAATAGTTGGTATGTGATTGAACAAAATCCAGGTTCTTTTCGAATGCATATTACATAATCCATGTTATTAGGATAGCCTTGTCCAAGGAGTCCTGGTTCATCATAGTTGAAGCTTTTGATGGAACCCCTAGTGCCTCGGTGATATTGTAGACAGTGAGGTGGGGCTGCAAAAAAAAAAAAAAAAAAAAAATGTGATATTAAAATTTTTGTATTAACTTTATACTAAAAAAATCAATGAATCCCACCCCCCTAAAATTTGTACGCTATTCACTATTTTTAAGAAAAACTTAGCAAGAAGGATTGTAAAAAAGGAAATTTAGAAATTTGGTTGATTGGATGGTAGATTGCCATATTTTGGTCGCCATTCCTTAAGAGGTCAATATGTATAGTTGTCGAAATTTACAATCATATTTTTTATCGGCGTATTAAAAAGTTTTAGAGTAATAAATTATAGAAAATGTATTTCTCACACGTTTTTAGAAACGTGTTAATATAAGGAGACATAAGATAATAATCCGTTTTAAATTCAGCATAACAGTAGCTTAAATTCAATGATTAAACTAGTCGTTTAAGGACACCGTAATACTTACCCATCATGGATATACATAATATAAAATATGAAAATAAAACATGTGATACATGCTAAGCATTTTATCATGTTGCTTTATTCATAATTTAATTTACTTGGACTCCCTTAAATATAATTAATATAATCCCTTAAGCTAATATTACTTTTTGTTGAATTAAAATATCTCAATTTGTTGATTTTCTGTATGCAAGTAAACACTAGGTTTACAATGGAATTCTATGGGAATTTGGCAAAATATTAGAGATATCGCCAATTTGGCTTCACTTTTGACGATTAATTTTGGTCACCAAATTTGGCGCTATATCATCGAGTTGGTGACAAACTTGTCGGCATTTGGCGACAGAACAGGGTCCTCCCCTTATAGGTATGGAGATGCATTAAATGCTTGACATTTACGATAAGCTATTATTGACATTTAATCTTATAGTTTGGCGATAGTTTTTGGGTCGGCGCACAGTGGGGCAGGAAGCCTCCAAAGTTGGCAATAAATAAAATTTACTTTGAACATAAAAAGCACATCATACATTCTTTTATAGATGTTACGTAGTAAAACTTAAAACTTTTACATAAGCTGTAGAGTAATTTAATAATTAAGATCAAATATTTCCTGTGCAAAAATAAGTTAAAAGTAAGAAATTATGATAGTTTTATGCAAATTAAATATTTATAAATAATTCATAATATCGCATTAAAAATGAAAAAAAAAACTGGTGTTGCGAACACAATTAATAATTTTAATTATTCTGAAGCACACCTTAAAGTGAATATCAGCGACTCGTTTTGAAGGACTGAATTCCCCTTTCTCAGGCAAAATGTATGTACTACTATCAAGACAACAGAAGCAAAATTGTTTCCGCTGTCTTAGTAGTAGCACACATTTTTTATCTGTGGAAGAAGCGTTCGTTCCTTCGAAACACGCCGTTAGTATTAATTTTATAGTGTGTTTTAAAAATTTTAGAATATTTAATCCATACTATCATCTTGGTCATCATCACTGTCATTATCCTGATCAATAGATACATTGGGAGATGGAGTTTTTAACAAATGTAGGGCTTCTCGTGGCAGATATTTTAACTTTTTCTTTCTTTTGATTTGTTCGATAGTGATCACTGGATCCGAACTTGGAAGTAAAAAATTGAAAATATCACTGTTAATTTTTTTTCAGCTGCACTTTTTAGAGTAGTACTCTCCGTATCTTTTAAAGTTTTTATTCCTGGCTTTTTGTGCTTCCTCAGTCATCTGTCCTGTGGGCAACAGAGATAAAGTTATAATTTATGGTCCGTGAATCAAATACTTGTGTAATGTTGGGGGCATGTTTTATAATGGATACTTCAAGACAAATTATCTGGCTGTATCATGCGCAAAGAACAAAATCGCTTAATTGTTTTGCTCTTAATCTTTTTGATAGTTCAGAAAACCTTTGAAATGGAATATGAGGCCAACCACGTTTGCTTTTCAATGCCGCTTCTCTTTGTTTTTCAAATCGATGAAATGAAAGCGACTTACCAAGAGACTCTTTATTAATTCTAAAAAACTTTTCCCTGTCTCGACAGGCTTTTGCACATCGGAATTTATATTGAAATTTAAAACATTTTAGCTTCTTTTTTCAGACTATAGAGTTACTACGTTCGCAATTTTTTACGATTTTGGAACTCTTTTACCAAAAAATCATATTGCTTTTCAAAAGTTTTTTTCTTTTGAACTTTTCATGATATTCAGAAGTTCTCTTCTGGTAATATATAATGTATTTAAATTCGCCCCTAAATAAATAAATAAATATGTAATCATGTTTATGTAAGTACGCTAACAAAAAATTGAGGATGATTAACTATAAAAATGATCATATAATTAAAAAAGGGACAAAAAGGAGCAAAATTTCCTGAAATATTTACAAAACTAAAACTCAAACCAAGTAGAAAAAATTATAGTTGACACTTAACCTGCTTTAACTCATAACTAAAACTTTCAATGTTTGTAGACACTGTTAATTTTCTTTATGAATTTCACTACTATATATTCTAAGCGTCATTTTATCTAAAAAAATCATATTAAAAACAAATTAAAAGTTAATGTATTTTTGTTACATACCTGAATTTGAAGGTTCCATAGTCAAAAAATATTATTTTTAAATTATTATAGCGTAATTAACAAACGAATGTTGAAACAAAATTATTGAATTTTTTTCCATTTATTATCATCGTGCGATATGCAGTTTAACTTCTTATACTTTAATGACGACCAAGATAACTTTGCACACTTTGTAATACTAGGCAGATGTTTACTGTCATCTGCTCTATTAAAGTGACGTATGTAGGTATTTCAAAATAGAATTTCATTTTTTCGATTTTTTGCCAGATTTGAAGGCTTCTTGCCCCACTGTGTGGCGGGATAATCGAGTAGTACCGAAATGCGTGAAAAAAACATCCTTATAACTCGAAAAATTATAATCATATTAACTAACAGTTTACTGCGTTGGATTAAGCGTCTCATTTCTAATTAAAATACATCTTTGAATTGAAATTTGAATGAAATACAGGATTATGAAAAATCGAAAAGGGTGAAAAATATGATTACAAATATCTCGGCAATTAATTATCCGATCGATTTCATTTTTGATGCAAAATTTATGTTTTTTTATTGTCTTTTATATTCACTCCTTTAAATAAACAATCTCGAAATTTTTTGTATACTTTTTATCAGAACGAATATTTCGAGAGTCCGAAAAAAATAGTTCGGAATCTCCAGTGTCTGAAACGTGTAAATCCGTCAAAATTTTTTTTCCGATTTTTCAAACGATTACAAGACTTACCCTATACTACGTATGATGGGTAAGTAAAAAATAAACGATCAAGTGCGAGTATTACTCGCCTACAGAAGGTTTCGTACAATAAATGTTATATTAATTAGAACAATTAGAATTTCAATTTAACTTTCTTTGTGAGTCTGTTCGGCTCAAATGTTGCAATTCAATTTTAACACACTTCCTTTGCTATAATTGACCTAATTTTGATAGTGTGGCGTATTTCTGGTAACAATACAATATTCTGTTAAATATATATATATATATATATATATATATATATATATATATATATATATATATATATATATATATATATATTTGAAATTTGCTTCCCCCAACCCTCAGGGGACAAAAATTTTGGGGTATGTAATAATAAGGGTATGTAAATGTCATCGTGTATGTGATCAGGTAATTTAACATTGATTGCTTCAGATATAAGCTGATGTTCTTCGATTGAACCGTGATATGGGTGGTAAATGCACCATCTTTAAATTACGCGTAGGGTGTGAATGGATCTAGGTTCAATCCTCAGATGGACGTGAATCTTTATTTCTTGCCAATAAACTAGATTCAAAAGGTATATCTATTTTTGTTTTAACGAACTGATGAAATATCACCCGGAATTTATTTCTTTTAAAAAATTTATTCTTCAACTGTCCTTCAACATTTTTTTTTTACCTTTTTAACACATTATAATTAAAGCTTGTTTTTAAAACATTTTTTCTTATAATTTATTTAATTTTTTACTTAAAATGTTGAAAGATACGAGAGCATAAATTTCCAGAAAGAAAGACAAAACATCGAAAAAGAAAAAAGTGAAGGAATTCACTATGGTTTGAACAAGAACGAAAAATCATGCACCAAACATATATTATAAAACACTTTCCATTAAATTCAGAATTCTGTAACAAAATTTCACCGTTTAATAAGGTATCTGAATAATGATGCCTAAGGTGATGATATATAAGTATTTAATTTGGGAAACGCATAGCACATTTGAAAATCCAATTTAGTAATTACTATCAATATTCGAGAAAAAATATTCTTTTTTTGCGCAGCCTTGTATAGATCCTATAGATTTGTATTTATACACCTTAATAGGCTAAAGTTTAGTTCAATTAGGAAATGCATAGCACAGTTCAAAAATTACACTGCAAATCCCCCGCAACACAATAGAAAACGCAAAACTAACACCAAAAAGGTCCTACTTTTGAATGTTAAAAACGCGTTCATAATGCGTTTCATAGAGCTTCTAGCATAGTAAAATGCGTTTTGCTGCAGGTGTTAAATAAAGTGTTCGTGTGCCATTTTTTGAAACGCATTTCACACGTATCGCTTTTTGAAACTCATTCAAGCCACATGTTTATATACACCTTTAAAACATCACATTATGCATTTTGGATTGCATTTGGGGCAGATAACATGATGCATATGAATAGGAAGGCATATTTTCGGCATTGATTCTGCGATATTAAGGGCTTTGACCCCTCATTTTATAATTTAAACACCTTTATATAGCTTTTGTATTCCGAGTTTCTACCTCTTTAGGCTCCTGGGCATATGCCTTATCCTTCCGTAAATTTGTTTTATTTGAACAATTTTTCTAAGCTTTAGCAGATTTCTGCCCCCCCCCCTGCCATGTGGTGCTTTTGTTACTACGTACATAGTATTTCTTAGTTTTCTTGTCTAATTATCTGATTTATATGCAACTTTCAACTTTGTACTTCTAATCATTTTCTCTACTACTTCGTTTTAGTTCCCATTTTCTCCAGTACAGGGAACTCTTCCTTCCCTTTTTATTATACTAATAGTATCTGACTTATTTTTGCTAGTATTTTGCTATCAGAATGCACCTTTTTACAAAATTTGAAGCAAATCGCATATTTCTATCAAGAGTTACCACATTATGTACATATACATACATACATACGTACGTACATACAGAACCTGCGGGCCCATTAGCTCTCAGGCTTTGATAGCCTGTGAGCTAAAAAGTACAGAAGAAAAAAAAAAAGAAAAAAATCTGCTGATTTAATGTATGGTGGAATTGTTTGAAATACCTGCATCTCGGCTCGTGCATTTGACTTGCGTAACTTTTATGTTGAATTTCCTTCCATAAAGCCCAACCATGGTTACATGTAGACTAATGGCACCAGAGTCTTCTACATCAACATAATCTGAAAAAAACATCATTGTAATTAAATCACTTAAACACAGACAAGACAACAATGCATTCAAAGGATCTTTCATAGTTAAAGATATCTGTACAAATATAAAAATAGCAAATAAAGCCTGCAAATAAATTGGCTCAGACCTTGCTTTTTCTAGCACGCTGTTCCTTTTTCCCTATCTTGCACTGAAGAAGAATCTCGCTAGTAGATTCGAAACAGCTGTTTGCTGCTTTTCATATATTATTTGTGCATTTTAAACATTGGTTTTTCTGCTTTTTAATCTGTACAAATAATTGTCGGGAAAATAGTAGGTCAATTTCGGAATTTTTTTTCTTTGGGACAATAGATAAGAGACAAGACTTATGAACATTCTGTTTTTGCACGAATGCTTATTAATATTTTAAGAATTGAATCATATTTTTATATAAGCATAAAAAATTCAAGATGGTGTCCAATATGGCGGTCTGAAGAATATAATGTTTCAAAAATCTGACCGATCTGCGTTAGGTTCCTACTTATTCAAAACATGATCCGAAATAAAAAATATACATTTCTTTAACATAGTTTATTCTGTAATAAATCTAAAAAATATTATTATTTTTAAATGACAAAATGTCAGACACTTGAAATTACTGTTGCTTTGTGGAGCTTTGAGATGCTGTAAAAAATATGTAATGGTAAAACATTTAAATGATTAAAAATAAAGTTAAAATAAATAATAAAGTTTAAATGGAAAAAAAAAAAGAACTCAATTAGTTCAATGGTTGAATCACTAGACTATAATGTGAAACTACACAACTATTTTAGAACTCTGGCGACCAGTTTGGTCTCCCTTAAATGTACGCTAAGCATTGCATCATGTACTTTCATTCTTAAACTAATTTACTTGCTTAATCCTTCCCCAAATCCAAAGATTCTGATAGAGAAATCAAAAATTCTTTGAGATCTTTATAAAATGGTCATACATTTTTTTTTTGTTTGTTGTTGTTGTTATGCGTATTTCGTCTTTTTTGACAAATACTACTTAATTTCTGTAGCTGTCTAAATCTAAAAGTTTAAGAGGACAGCAACAATTGCAAAATCCCATGAAAAACAACTGATATTGATGTGCACTTGCCTTGGGAACTACTGAAGCAATTTCAAGAATTATATCTATATTTTTTGGTATTATAATTAGCTATATTTCAATCATATTACAATTTAACACCTTGTAATAATATATTATTTCTAATTGCTAAAAAGGCGTAAGATTAAAGCTTTAAAAACAGTAAAATAGTTTTATTTGACTGTTGACATGTTTCAACTCATCCAGAGTCATTTTCGAAACAAATAAATAAAATGACTCTGGATGAGTTGAAACATGCCAACAGTTAAATAAAACTATTTTACTGTTTTTAAAGTTTTAATCTTACGTCTTTTTTAGCAATTTGAAATAACTAGGAGATCGTACCCGGGCTTCCCGGGTTACAGAATATAGGTGAAAACCATATTTTAAAATTGAAAACTAATATTTTTTTACATGCAATATATTTTTTAGATTGCCTCCTAACAATAACAAAGCATTTTTCATATGAAAAATATGAATTATACAATCAAATAAAGTTTAGAAATTTATTAAAAGCGATATTTTTGTATTAGCCGTATGCTAAGAGTTATTAGCCGAAGATTTTGCTACTTACGGCATCGTTTTATATTCTGATAATTTCAGAGCATTAAGCGCGTACTTCAATTAAACGTTTGTTAAATTTATGTTTATTTATATTATTTTATTTATTTACTCATAGAGGAAGTTTTAATGTTTTATGGAATGTTAGCAGTAAAAAAATGATCAACTCTTTATGTTGCTTTACGGGCAAACGAATTAATCTTTCGTAATCGAGCTCCACGCGATAGAGATAAATTTAAAAATATTTCATGCTTGAAAATTATTTTTAAATCCATAGACAATCAGTAAACTGAGATGCACTTTGCAAGCAAATTCCACTTGAAAGATTTTATTTTCCTATTTGGCTGTCTAAAAATTTTAATAGTTCGAATGCAAATATGTTGAGTTAGTGTTTTTTTTTTAATATTACAGTAAACTCCCGACTATCCGGCCTAATGTGGCGGAAGGGTAGGCCGGATAATGAAAAAGCCGGATAGGTTGGAATTCTAGAAATATTTACTAACTTCGTGCCCTCCTCCCGCCATGATATTAAAAACACATGTTACACATATTAAGATAAATTTTATATGTACAGTACTGCAGTTTTAAAATAAGCAAAACATTAACATAAAACGTAATCCTAATTCGTAAAAAATGATTAAATACTAATTTTACGGTTTATTAATAAATGATTGCACAAATATGAAAAGTTATGCATAAGATAAGAGTAAAAAATTACAGTTTTTAGTTTTTGAAAAAGTCCTTAATAGAGGACAACCTCTCCCTGTTAACCCTTCTCTGCGATGCAGTGTCCCTCCATTTACGCAAGTAGATGCATGATATCAGGTGGCGTCGATTCCTGCTGACAAACATACTGCAGTGCTGCCTCAATCGTCTTAAACCCTTGCGAATGTGGGCTGAGATTTTTCCTGCAATCCTTTTAACCTTTTTCTTCTGTTATTTCTCCCACTGTCAACACTTCTACAATATCGTTTTCAATTAATTCATTAACTTCGTCGTTTGCCATCCATTCTGCGATGTATTCTGCTTTGACATCGTCAGAACCCAGTATATTTTTCAGCAACGGAAGAAGCTTATCGTTCTCATCTCCCACTGCAGTTTCCCACACGTTTTTATGTCTACATTTTTGGTACAAAAGAATGTTCCAAGACCTTGCAATTACTATGTTTGGAATTTCTTCTCATGCTTTTGGCACCCACGTAGGCGGGAACCTGCCTGCCTTGGCCGCTTGCAACATTCCTCATTTTTTTAATAGACCGGATAGTACGGAGTTTACTGTATTCTTTTATTTATTTATAAAGGAAGTATTAATTTCGTTATGGAAAATTAGTCAGAAACAAATGCTGAATAATTTTTGTTGCTTTATGTGCAATATATGTTTATTATTATCATTATGCATTGAAGCCGGCACGTGATAAGATAAATTACAAAAAATCATACTTGAAAATTATTTTAAAGAGCATAATAAATCAGACAATTAAGATACAGTTTTTACAACAAAATGCATTTTAAAGTAGATTTTTTCATTATATGACATTGTAAAAATTGAAAATATACGGTTGTCATAAGATTAAAAAATTGCAATAGCGAAAATTTCAAAACCGAAATTGATCGCGAAGTGTCGTTAATCGCAAAATGACGTCAGCGTTACGCACAGATACGTTTTGTCCTGTATAATATAGATATGTAAACCATAAAATATAATAAATATCAGTTATTAGGATGAAGTTATCTATTGACGCTCTTATGCTTGGTATTGCGGAGTGAAAAACAGCAAAATTTATTCCACTTTAACACGATCATAGAATTTTTTCCCCATGAAATCTAAACCCGACATCATTTTCTTCTTCTCAAAATTTACATACGCACTTCTCATATCTGTATTCACCATTTTCAAAAAATTGGTATTTTAATTTCATCATTTTAAAATCATTTTAACTCAAAACTTGAAGTCACGATTGTCAGCAGCATCTTTGCACGTTAACAGTCACACTCTTGACTCGAGATTCTAATCTCAGTACCGGAGAGTAAAATTTGACGTAATTTATGCTTTTTAGGCGCATTGTAAAAGTGTTTAGTTTTATCTAAGAAAATGATCGTTTTCTTTTAACTACTACGTCATTTTCACTTACTTAAGCATTTCGCTTAGTATCTGAAGCATAGTATCAATTCACATGCAGAAGGAAGCAAATATGAAAACTTTATGAGGAAAAATGCGTGTTTTCAAACGCAGCATCCCATTTTTCCGTTCAAACTATTATGTCCCTTTGTCTAACTCTGTACGGGATTTTGCACCACTAAACCCCATACAACAATTTGTATCAACAATTTTGAATTTTTATCAGAAAATGGTATGAATAAAGATAAATAAACCTCAATTTTTCTCTCTCCTCTGGAGTAATGAAAGCTATCTAATTACCACCATTATGGAGAAATTTCATAAAATACTTTTAAATTAAAATATAAAGATGGGGATATTTAAAAAAACATCAGTACAGGCATACCTACAAATGAACAGCTTTCAGTTTAAAAAAATATTAGTAAAATTAGTTCAGCAGAAAGCTCAGGGCAGATTACTGAAAAACAGCCTTGTGTTTTAAATATATAGATTATATAAAAATATAAAATTTAAATTAGCAAATTATTTTGTTTTCACAAAATTATAGTATAATGTCTTAAAGAATAGCAATAAAATTTTATTAGTCGAGAGAATTTTGGGCAAAAACTTAGGAAACCTCATATTATTTTAAACCTGGAATTATTGCCAATATCATCTTTGTTTACTTGTCTAACACGGCGAAGTGAATTCATCCAGGCGAGAATCCCCCGATCTAAGAATGAACGCTGTATGCCACTGCTCTTCTACGAAAACACTCTAAATTTTTGTAAAACATTGCGCTTTATCAGTGTGTGATTTCGATTAAGTGGAGCATTTTCACATGTGAAGAATTTCAAAGCAGCCGGGGGTGTAAACTCGGGGTGTCCCACTTCTACGAAACATATTTCAGTTTTCTATAATTAATAAGAATTAAAACATACGCTTTTTTATATAAAATGACGTCATTTCCATCCGCTAAAACATTCCACTTGTACGACCCAGTCTTAAACAACATCTGTAGAAAAATATGCATATGACTTCATTATCGCGGAATAATGCACAAACCAAACAAAAAACAATGTCGTCATTTAAGAAGCTGGGCAAAACAAATTGGGTGTTTAATAATTCATATGCCTTCATTTGTTTATAATAGTTCCATGTTTTATCAGAAATCATTTATTTATATTTTTTTCGAAATTCGGAAAATGTTATTACACACGATTAATAAAATTGCATTCTTTCAGCTTTTTGATATGAATTAAGTAAATGCGGGGAAAATAAGTCACACAAATATCCTTTAAACTACATTTTTGCAAAGAGAAAGTGTTGCATCGTTTGTAAAATAAGTTTTAATAAACTAAAAATCATTTAATTGATAAATAAAAACGAAATAAGACCAAAATTCACCTGGTTTTATAACATATGATATTCTTGCCATAGCATGTATTTTAATTTCATTTTTTTTTCAGTTTTTATGAGAAAATGGCAACAAAAAGATACAGTAATCTATGATATTCTTGACATAGCACGTATTTTAATTTCAATTTTTCCCCAGTTTTTATGAGAAAATGGCAACAAAAAGGTACAGTAATCTACTAGTTTCCCTTTACTTTCAATAGAAATGGAGTACTTCAGTTGCCACGATTACAAAAATGTATTAAAAAATACAAAAAAATAAATATTTCAAAAATAAATTGAGATACAATTTTCAAACAAATTGCATTTAAAAGCGTATTTTCCCCCCAATAGACTGTGTAAATATTGAAAATGTGAGATTTTTAGAAGTTTAAAAATTTCAGCAGCGAAAATTGTAAAACTGAATTTTCATTTTAAATTTGGAAGCGTTACCATTCGCAAAATGACGTATGCGTTTACGCATAGATATGTTTGTCCTTTATAATATAGATATATATTTCAATCATTTTGTATTTCTTTAATAAAATCAATCCCTTTTTCAGTAACACTAATAATAATAATACCCCCCCCCCCCTCCTAAAAATTTTTGTTTGTGAAATTGCATAACTATTCCATTTTTTATTTTTATTTCTCGCGGAAAGATCAATTTATAGTTTAGTTAATTCCAAAATTTAAAATAATAATAATAATAATAATATTGAAAGCACTTCAATAGTTCCGGTAAAAAATGTACTTCAATATCAACTGTTCAACATAGGAATTCGCAAACATTGTTGTTCCCTTAATTTTTGTAAATATCTGTTCCGTCATTTTTAGGAAATTTTATGTTAAAGCGTTAAATATTATGCCGGAACTATCTCAAGATCATTTTACTATTTTACTATTATAAATAAATAAATATATTTAAATTTCGAATTTAAATATGCTAAAGCTCTATCGATAAAGAAAACTGTTCTCGCCTTTTTCTTTAAATAATGCGTTGCTGAAACATTAACGGTTTCGATATCAAACGGGGAAAACCCCTTTGATAAGAAAACTGATAAGATGATGGGAATGTGAGAAACGAAGCAGATAAGTGCGAAAACAGCAGTAATAGAAAAATACAATTTGAGTCCTTGAATAAAGTTTTCTACGTTTACTTCATGAAGTGATAAATTTTAATCTTAATTTTGAAAAAAAAAAAAAAAAAGCATTAGAAGAAATTTGACAGACAAAAAACACTTTTGCTTAGAAATTTATTTTTTGGATTGTTGAAAAGTTAACATTTTATTTATTTTTTATTTTGAAAAATTAATCTTTTTTTCACTCTAATAATCTTATCGAAGACTTTTCCTCCAGAATTTTCAGAAATATAAAAGGTGTTCCAAAAAGGTTGAAATGTGCTTTAATTTTGTTGGCGATAAGTAGGCAATGTAAATAGCAAAACTGTTCAAGAAAAAGTAGAAAAATTAATGTTAATTAATACTTTAATTGATTTGTAAAAAGTTGCACTTTAAAAATAATTTATGACTCCCCCTCGAAAAAGTGATTAATTAGAATATTTTGTTTTGCTCCAAAAAGATCATGCAAAATACTATACAGCTTATGACCTGTAACCTTAAAATTAACCGAATTCTGATAAGGTAAAAAAGAAGTTCTTAAAACACCGTAAAATTTAGATGTGGTGGTGTTTAAGAAGATGTTTAAGAAGTGGAAGTGTTTAAGAAGTTCTTTTTGACCTCATTGTATTACAACAGATTTTTTCATGTTTAATTGTGAATTCTGATAATTGGGAAAAAGCTGACTTATCCAATTTTTTCGAACCATTTAAAAGGCTTTTTCCCCAATGAAAATAGCGACCATTTGTCAATGGATGGAGGTGTTCTTTAGGTCAGTAATGTGTTAACAAGTGTAAAATATTGTATGAGAAATAAATCCAAATATTACATTACACAGATATAATGTAACGAGACAAATGCAGTTTTAAATCCTAGAAACATAAAAAAACAAAACAAAGCATTTTAAAAGTATTTTCTCATATACATTTTCCGTTTATGAAATTTAGATTATCGGATATACAATTTTATAGTGTATTATAATTATTGGTCAGTTAAAAAATATTGCTAGCGCCGATTATCTTTTGTTTAATGTCAATTGAATGTGTATTATAATTCATGTTTCCTTTTTTTTTTTTTTTTTACAAAATCTCCCAGATTTGCAATTCTAATTTGATATAGTCTTTTAACTATGATCGAACACTTTCTGTTTTCATTTGTCCACGTTCCCTTGAATCATGAAAAACTAGCAATCTAAGCTAAAAAAAATCGAAAATTCTCCAATCTAAAGCGAGTTTTCGTGAAAATACACAGGATTTTTGGCAACTTTTTTGCCAGTAATTTTACTCTTTTTTGACGAAATTTATGATTTCGTGATCCTCTCAAACCACGTAAAATTCTGAAATCTAAGATAGCAAAATGAACTTAAATTTTCCCATCTATGTAATTTCATGGAACAGGAATTTCGGCAACTGTGCTGCTAAAATATTTTCTTTCTTTCTTTTCTTATTATTTTTTGAAGGATTTTTTGGAATACACCAAACATCTCCAAAATATTGAGAAATCTCTAAATCTTGAAGCGTTTAGAAAAACAGACATATTTATACGATAAAATTGCAAATGCATCTTTACTGCTAAACATTTACCAAGACACTGAAAATACCTCATAGAGAAGATTGTGCTTGCTTTAACACATAAAAAGACGTTTTAATATTTCTTACTTACAGTGTTGTCCACTGTTGAGACCACATATTTTCGGTATCAAGTTATTTTCGTTTTGTCCTGTGACAACTAGCATGTCTTGGGAACAGTTGCCTTCCGATGGTCGTGCCACATCGAAATCCAGGAAATCCAACCTTATTTGACAAATGGCATCCGAATGCTTCGCGATGCGCATTTTACAGGTTCCTTCTTGTTCATAGGGTGCAGGATACCCAGGATTTCGAAAATAAGATATCATTTCACTTGTAGCACCTCCGCACTGGACGTCAACTAAAATAAAAAATGATGTTAAAAAAAAGCTAACAGGAAAAAATAATTAAAAAATGCAATTTAACAAATTACAACGACCATTTGGAAAATGATTTTTTCAAAGACTAAAATTTAAGACATAAAAAATCGCACGGAGTTGATCCTACATTACGTACGCCATGGATTAAACATTAATAGTGTTATTGCACGTAAAAATTCCAAGCGACAGAAATCGCCTGCGACTCGTACGTATTATCCACCTGAAACTTATGTATTATCCAAGCATTTCATTGACTGTTCGGAAAAAGGCTTTTCCATCGTCAGATTTCCAAGACGGCCAATTTTAAATGAAATTTATTTCTTAAACTTCTAAACATCCCACAATATTACTTTTTACACCGTCGTATAGAAAAAAAAATGTACTTTTAAATGCAATTCTATTTGAAAGCTGTATCTCAATTTGTTTCTGAGTTATTAATTTTTTTTTGTAGTTTTTATTACTTTTTTGTCATAGTGGCAACAGAAGTGATCCATCTCTGTTGAAAGTAAAGGGAAATACATATTACTGTATAGACCAATCAGAACACGAATAAAATGCGGATTAAACCAATAAAAACCTTCAGATATGCTTTTAATTTCCTACCCTGACGAGAACAATAACCATTTTTCCAAATGGTTAAAAAATATGTAAATTTATAGACATTTATGTAACTTCTAAAAATACTTATCATACATAATGAAGAAAAAAAAAAAAGGAGGGACAATTTAAAGAATAGAATTACTTAATATTTTAGGTAGGAAATAATACAGTATAAAGTAATATGATGAATGAATATGCTCCAACAAAGACACATGTAGAATATATAAATACAGTGAAAGAGAGAGAAGAAAAAACGCTAAGGTAGATAGATTTTGCATTTTGTATCTAGAGTAAGCTTAATAGAAACAGGCGTTTGAATCGATTGATGGCCAGTAGCGTCATGCGATCATTTGATATATAAATCATATAACGACCTCAGGTTGAAATTTCGCTCTTGCAAAGCTGGGTAAAACATAACTTTGATGAAATGAATGTAGGAAATTATGACAAACGTCAGAAAAAAAAATTCTTGTAATGTGTAATTCCACTTTATTATTGTCAACTAATAAATATACTGTCATCTCTATGGTCATCCTCATTATCTTCGTTTGCTTTATTATTGTCATCTAATTCTGATTTATATCGTCATCTAATTTGCAACTACTACATTTCAATACCTATTAAAGCCTTTGCATTTTACAATACCACGTCAAAAAAAAAAAAATCTAGAGTTCAATTTAAAAATTTGAACTACCCTAAAGTACCAAAAGAAAACCTCCCGCCGCATATGATCCCCCCCCCCCCTCCTCATATATGTAATTTTTTCCTTTTTTGAAAAAGTGCCATTTATAAGCCCTCACCTTATCTTATGCAATTTATTTATTTTTACCCGACTGCCAAGAAGGGTTATGTGTTTCACGCATATCTGGATATGTGCATTTCTTTATACCCTCGAAACATCCCAACGACCGGATGGATTTTAATGAATGAGGTCTCTATCGATTCGTCTTAACAGTCCAATGGTTATAGGCTAGGTTTTGTTTTTATAAATTCAAACTGGCGGCCGTAAAATACAAAATATCGCTAGAGACGATTTTTTTTTTACGCACCCTATTGTGTGTCATATCATTGGATAGGTCTTTCAAAATGAAGACGATGTTTCATTGACTATTTTACAGTCAAATGCTCCGTTTAAATATTACACCACATGGAAGTTGTGTAGGAAGGATCTCTAGCTTTACTGCTACTCTAACCATCATAGACATCTATATAGGTCTCATCAAAACAGTGTTTATAGATAGGAACTAACAATTAAACACAACTTAAAAGCCACCAACACAAGTAAATAAAAAAAAATAGGTAAGTAATATAAAAAATAGTTTCGAATTGATGAGAAATAATTAATTTGTTCGCTTTTTACGCAGTCGGGTTTTTTGATTTTTTAAATTTAATATATTTTTATCTAATCTCTTCACATATCATTGCATGAGAATGGCATACTTCGCTATGCGTGCTACCAGACTTTTGAAAGGAATATTCCTTTCAAAGGATACTATTAATGTTTTTCTTGGTTTTATGCATTAAGATTTAACAGATTTTTATATCGAGTTTAAGTTTTGTAATTTTTGTTCATTTTCTTTGATATCTAATTTAATTATTTTATGTAAATTTGTTTTATTAATTTATTATTGTGATTAATGAAAACTTTAGCTTCTATGGAAAGTAATTTTAAAACAAAAAAATATTTTGAAAATTGTATAAATCCTGTGAAATTTCATAAATTCCAAATATATCCACTCAATTTTCCTATCCTTTTCACAAAAGTACCAATTATAAGCCCCTCTTAAAATCATTAGAATTTCCTGTCTGCTAAAGGGGGGGGGGGTTACTTTCGGTTCTTTACTTTCGGTATGTTGAATTTCCTAGATAAGAAATTCGAGATAGTAAGGATGTCTTTAAGGGTTTTAAAGAAAGGGCGCGGAGATAGAAAAACACAATGATTTAATTCTGAAAATACATGAAACGTTTTTCAAATGACAGAAGTTTTTAAAGCGTTGAGTTTCTATTTTAAACGTTTTCGTTATTTTACGTTGTTTTTCTAAAACTGTTTATGCATTGGAAAATGTAGTATTGTCCTGTAAAACTTACATATACAGCATACTCCTTCTTGAGGACATCTACCCATGGGTGTTCCTCCCAAATCAACGCAGTCATCGGTTTCGTAGCAAGTCCCTTGCCTTGAATCTGCAGCCTCGCAACGGTCAGTAGCATCCACGTTTAGAGCATCACTATTACTAGGTCTGCGGAAAGCACTAAAATAGTAGGTTGCAGCTACCACAGGTTGAGACAACATCGCTAGAAAAAAGAAAGAAACAGAAAAATAGGAATTAAAAATACGCACATTAATCAAAGTAAAAAAAGATATACTTTAAAATTGCATTTAGAACATTTTTCTCTCCCATTAAATGAAAGAAAAGAGTAGCAATATTTTTAAACTAGAACTTTTTAAATGTTACAAAAAGCCATTTGAAACTAATCTTACTACATTTAAAATTCAGACTTTAAAGTTACATTTAATTAGTTAAATCATATAAATTAACTACTTAATTATATACCATAAATATACAATGCTTTAAATTATAATTATATTTTTACTTTCTTTTATTCTACCTTTACAAGAAGAAACTATTGGATTCGTGAAAATTTTCGAATTCTGGTTTTCGACGGATTTACACGTTTTAGTGGTCAAAGATCCCCAAAACATGTTTTTACAAAATGTCAGTCTGTCTGTCTGCCTGTGTGTGACACAAATTTTGTCGATGCTGTATCTCAAGAACTAATGAACAGAATTTAATAAAACTTTAGATTAAGTTAGTTCGTAATATAAATTGGTGCTGATTACTTTTTGGTGTAAATCGCCCAGCAGGTGGCGCTGCTATGCTGCATTATTCATGATTTCCACAATAGCTATACCTCAAGAACTAAAGCACGGATTTTCAGAAAACTTCAGATTCAGTTAGGCTTTGATATAATTTGGTGTTGATAATTTTTTGGTGCAGATTGCCCAATAGGTGGCGCTGCTATGTTGCATTAATTATGATTATCGCAATAGTTCTATCTTAAGAACTAATGCAGGAATTTACATCAAACTTCGGATTCAGTTAGTCCCTGATATAAATTAGTGCTGTTTTAAATTAGTGATTTTGGTGTAAATCGCCCAATAGGTGGCGCTACTATGCTGCATTTTTCACGATTTCCGCAATAGCTGTATCTCAAGAACTAATACATGCATTTTCATTAAACTTTAGATTCAGTTAGTCCCTGATATAAATTGATCTTGATAATGTTTTGGTGTAAACCGCCCAACAGGTGCCACTGCTACGCAGAACTTTTCACGACTTCCGAAATCGCCCTATCTCAAAAACTAATGCACGGATTTTCATCAAACTTCAAATTCAACTAGAAGTTGACTTAAGTTGTTGCTGATTAGATTTTGGTGTGAATCACCTAACCGGTCGCGCTGCTATGCTCTGCTTTCTTCAGGAAGTATTAACATATATGAGATAGAAGAAAGTTTTGGGATTGCCACATCCGACTAGTTTGCATTTAATATAAAAATTTAATGTATAAAATTTCATTACGAATTGAGTTTGTGAATATTCCCATGAGATTCCACACGACATTCATAATTTAATAATTTTGAATTTCCATCTACCTTGTTAGTTATAGATTTTGTAATTTTAATATTTTTTTATTTTATATACTTACTTCTTGAATGTTTGTGAGGTTACTTGAATGGTTTAACAACATCTATCTTTATAAAATTTCTACTATTTTCAACACATTCAATTATTTTCATTTATATCATTTCATGATTTATTTTTAACCTTCCAATCTACACTCTTTTTATGAATATTTTCCCCATTCGTGTTACACTTGTAATTTCATTTCAGCTTTATATGTAATATGTGTACAAGGTGTCCTCAAAAGATTGAAATGCACTTTAATTTTTCACTAGTTGTAGATACGTAGGCAGTGTTAATTTCTATTGTTAGCGTTTAAAATAAGATAGGATTTACGATTATGTAGATGAAATTAGTTCTGCAATTAATTAAAAAAAAACCACCTTTTTAAATTTGTATATGGTAAAAACTTCATTCTTTTACGACTAAAACTCACCAAGTTATGATACTTTGAATTTTATGAAATTTCGAAGCTTTCCGGCACTAAAAACAAACAAATGATTTTTTTTAGCGCTGTAAAGCTTCAAAATTTATTACCCTGTCATACTTATTTTATTTTTTTTATTAAATAAAATTTCTTATTATAAATATGTATGTTTTATCTTCATGTATTACGTGTACCGGAAATATTTCAAGAGAAAATACTATATAAAATTTAGTTTGATTTTCTGTATGACTAATTCATTATGTTGTTACTTAGTAAAACACACACACACACACACACGGAAAGAAAAGAAAAAAAGTTACCACTACAGCAAAGAGTGCTCTTTTTTTACACCTAAGTATTTTCCTCCTTCTTAGCGACTGTTTTGAACACATAAACATTTTAATATTTGTAAAAAAAAAAAAAAAAAAAAATGCACAATTTTCCGTTTAAACTGTTTGATGTTTAAATATTTTCCCATTCATTAATTGTATCTTAAAATGTTTCCTTTCTTTTATTTATTAAACTCTCTTTAAGTAGTTAGTAACTTGCATAACTACAATTACACATTTATTCTCTTATGGCTACCGATTTATTAGAAAAACAGCTATTCTCCGACAAGGCGTTAAATTGATGACAACTAGGAAGTCCATCAAATGCCTTAAATTATTCAACTATTCAACCGTAAGCTGATTAGTTTTGATTGCTGCGTAATTCCAGCATATACGTTAAAGCTAAAGGCTTAAAGGCTATATTGGATTTTGTTCTTACACACAAGCACGTAAACATTCCCATTCAGTCCAGGGCCGAAACTAGCCTTTTTTGCGCCCGGGGCAAACATGAATTTTGGCGCCCCCCCCCCTTCTTCCTCAAAGTATATTTACAGAATTTTACTAATTTTCTAATGGCCGACTTATTTTAAAATTTAAAATATGTAATCATAAAATATGTAATGTTGAACTACGTAAATTGAGGGTGACGTTTGTTGCAATTATAGTTCGTTCACATAAAAGAATTCGCATGTATTACCGGCTATTTACAGTGTTTGCTTTTACAGTAGCGTTCCGATTATCCGAGTCCAGCTTAACCGAGTTTCCGCTTTCACCGAGTTATTTTCTTCTGATGGACTGATGGGTTTCATTATTATGAAACAGCCATTATAAATGAAGTGTTAGGTGAAGATGAAAGAGCAGTCGTAAAAAGTTTGAACTCTGATTTTCTGGTCAGAATGGGGAAAAAAATGGCCATACTTTTTTTTTTGCAAAAAAAAAAAAAAAAAAAAAAAAAGGCCATTTTTTCCCCTTATTCTGACCAGAAAATCAGAGTTCAAACTTTTTACGACTGCTCTTTCATCTTCGCCTAACACTTCCTTTATAACGACTATTTCATAATAATGGAACCCATCAGTCCATCAGAAGAAAATGATCGATTCCAAAGGTATAATCTTTCATTTGGCGCCCCTTGGCTCTGGCACCCGGGGCACATGCCCCCTCTGACCCCTCAGTTTCGGCCCTGATTCAGTCTTTTCGGAAACTGTTTTTAAACAACGTTACAAAATCTTTTGGGTATTTATAAGTGTATCATTAATGTATTGTCCCATCTGACTAATGGTATACATTTCGCATAACAGTAAATCATATTAATATCTATTATTAGATAATTTTATACAAATTTAAATATTCTTTTAGTTCAAGTGATGATCTTTTATTTGCTTAATTTTTTAGTTTCGTTATAGAAAATGCGTTATAAAGAACTAGACTGAATTCATCTTATTTATTCTAGAAAGAAAAGCTGTTTAAATTAACAATTCAGCATCAGAGTCTGATTATCACCGGGGCAAACGTTCACCAGTCAAAATGAATAGGATTTTTTTGGCCAATTTATGACAGACATTTCGAATAAAGCGTTTAAAAAAGACGAAAATTTCTACTCAAACTTACTGGTGGAAGTTTGCCCCGGAGGCAGCCAGCCCCTGTTCAGCATTGAGAAAGTTTTTATTATTTTTTTAAAATTTAAATTTCTTACACATAGGCGGCATCTGCATTGAATCCGGAGATTCTTCGTTGTAATGTCCTTTCACGAGGTTCATTACTTTCACTTGGCTGAGTGATCTTGCTGCTCCTTGGACGCTTGAAGTGATAAAGAAACTTACCATGACCTATAAGAGGAAAGAATAATGGCTTTTAAATGTAAAACTGAATTAGTATTCTTAAAACAAATGCAAAAACTAGAAAACAGAAATTCTGCTTTTTTAGAATTTAGTGTCTCCCCCGATGAAAAAAAAATGTATGAATATAAATATAGATAATACAAAACAAATTTCAGTTTTAAGACTTAAAACGCACACTTTTATTTTATATAAAATGATGTCATTCGCATTCGCTGAAAAATTCCACATTTACAATCCAGTCTTAAACAATATCTACAGAAAAGTATGCATATGACGTCACTAACGCAGAATAATGCACAATGTCAGCAAAAAGCGATGTCGTCATTCAAAAAACTCGACAAAAAAAGGGCTATCTAATTATTTATATCTTTTCATTTATTTGTAACATTAATATAGATACTTAAAATTAAATATAGTTTATAATAGCGCTATGTTTTATCAGAAATCATTCATTTATATTTTTTCAAAAGAGCACGTATTTTTATTACATTTTTTTCAGTTATTATGGGAAAATAACAACAAAAAGATATAATAGTCTACTATTTTCCCTTTACTTTCTACAGAAATGGGGTACTTCAGTTGCCAATATTAAAAAAAATTCGTTAAAAACTACAAATATATATATATATATATATATATATATATATATATATAAAATAAATGGAGATGCAGTTTTCAAACAAATTGCAAGTAAAAATACTTTTTCCCCTATACGACGGTATAAAAAATGACAATGTGCGGTGCTTAGAAGTTAAAAAAATTGCAGTAGTGATTATCCCGTACAAATCTGCTTTGTTTTACGGCTGGCTTAGATAACGTAACGTTATATCTTAGCGACGACATTTTAATTACTGGCCGAAAGAAATAGCATATCCGGGCTAAAAAAAGCAAACGAAAAAAATCTGATATTTGATTTTTTTTTTTAACACAGTGCCACCGAGAGAATGTAACTTTTCAAACAAAAAACGAACGATCAGAACCAGTTTTCGCATTACTGAATTATGTGTAAATGCCTGCATAACATACATATATAATCATATGATCGTCATCATCATATGTATCATACACACACACATATCATATATAACATACACAATATGTAAAGTCAAATTAAGGACTGAATAAATAAAGAAATAATAAGTTAAAAATGCAATAAGTAAAGAATTTTATTTCATTCAATTGGTAAGAAAATTTGCAAATCCTACGCCCGATTGCTGCGTATTCCAAAGTTAACTTTTAACTTTCAGATAAAAATCTCTGAAAAATTTAGCGCCAATAGAATTAGAATAAATAAAGTTACTATATCACTTTATTTTGTAAAAATTAATGTACTTAACGAAGCCAGCGAAATGAAATTGATTGAATATACACCAATTATGTTAAAGTTAAAAGTGAAAAAAAAAGATTTAAAACGGTATTCTGACTGTGAAATAAATTTTATTATAAAATTTTTATGAAATAATTTCATTAAAAAAATTTTGGTGACGAATATGAGATGTTGCTTAATTGGTTATATCAGTGTTTCTCAACCTTTTTTTGGCCACGCCCTACCGAAACATCTGTAAAATCCCGATACCCCCCTTCCTCCCCATACCCTGTAACACATATCTTTTGTTATTTAAAAAGTGAACCCTTTTCAAATAGAGAAAGTGTAACACAGCCTTAACAATAACTATTCATTTCAAAATTTTAAGACTTATCAAAGAGGTGAATTTTTCTCACAAATATGTTTTTAATATAACTCTGTAAATGCAATGAAGCTAAGCATCTTCATCTTTATGCAAAAAGGTGTTTTGTTGTTCCTTTCCAATTTAACTCAGTGTTGAACAAAAGTGTTATTCGGTCTGCATTTTTATATGCAGAATTCTAATGCAGAGACTCTCACATTTAACATAAAAATTAATATCATTAACTCATTTTATAATTAATTTTAATAACTTATTAAAAGTTGCAGGAAAAGCTTTGGGAACGAAATTTTCTATCTATGGATAACACACATACACAAGAAGCATTTCCAGATTCTGTTCTTTATTATTTTGAGTAGTCATTATTCCCCACCAAAACATATTTCTTTGTTTCCCTTCCCTATTAATGTTAACTGAATGTCATGTATTATCTTACTTTAAAATTTAAATTATATATATCATAATGTACGTTTGTTTACTGTGCAGGAGGCCTCCATCAGAGCCATCAATATTCCATTTCTTTTTGAAATGTTATTTAAATTTATAAATTTGTAAAGCTGGTAGTGCCTGATTTAGATATTTCAAATATTTTCAAGCTGAATATATTCCATGTAGTCAGATTTGGATATATCCTTAACAATAACCAGGAAAATTGTGGAAATTTATAGTGTTTTATCTAAATTTTTTTAAAAGTTTATTAATATAATTATTCTGGTTTTTATTCTATTTTGTAATTTTAATGGAGAACTTTTTTAAAGTTAACAAAAACACATATTTTTAATTTTGCCTATATTACTTTTAGTCTCTAACATTGTTTTAAAAATAAATCTAACAGCGAGTAAAAAATTTGGAATTGTCCCCTAAAAAGTCACCGGTTGGGCGTACGCCCCACTTTGGGAACCACTGGGTTAAATGGTGCTTAATTCCAAAATTTGCTTTGTTATTCTTTTAGAAAAAAGGCCAAATTTCCTTAATACGAGGATCCTTGACTTGTAAAATAAAAGAATAATACAACACATAAAAAAACAAAGCATCAGTTGCGGTTCTCAAAAATAAATAAATAAGATAAAGCCCAAAAAATGGTATTTAACACTTTGAGATAACAATGCCTGTAACAGAAAACATGACAAAATCTAAAACTACACGAACTTTTTTTTCCCAAACAGGGTTGCCAGAAAATATTAAAATTTTATTTTGAATTCCATTATTTTCGTATAGTAATATTCGCGTTATTTCATCGTAAATTTTATAAAATAAAATAAGGGGACTCTCTATAGAAATAGTGGTTGGTTAGTTCTCAACCTAACGTTACACATTATCTTCACTTGGTTTCAGTTGCGAGTATTTGGCGCCTTATTTTATACTGTTTAAATTATTTTTGTAGGTTACTCTACTACTATTAACATCTGTTAATTAATACTAGACTGAAATTTTGCTTAGGGGGTCGTCTACAGGTAAAAATTGTAACAAGCTTTAAAATTTTCAATACTAACACAAAATTTTGATATCATATTCGGATTCTTCTATAAATTTATTTTACCATCGAATACCAAATGGGAAGCCATTTGGTCAAGTAGTTTAAGATTTATGCAAGTTTAAAGTTTGAAACTTTTAATGTTATATTTGTAATCGTTGCAAAACATTGCAATGTGGATAGATTTTTTTAAGCATTACTCAAAAACTACTATTTCGTGGAATGAACTGTTATATATAGTCGAATAATTGAAGCTTTTAGAAGTCGACTTCTGTTAAAAAAATCATAGGTTAAAATTAATATTTTTTCGAAAGTTAATTTAGGAAAGATATATATATATATGTATTGGGATTAATTTTCGAAAAGAATATGAAATGCAACCCTTTAAAATTTTTAGCGATTTTTACTGCATTTTCTTGCATTTTTCGCATTCTGCGGCGATGTTTAGACATTCTTGAAAGGAATTAGGTTTCAAACTTTTAGCCTAATGCAGTAAATTTTGTCCTCTGGTATTTTTGAATTTTTAGGAATTTTTCACGTGCCGTTGCGATTTTTGGACATTCGAAAAAAGAATTCGGTTTCAGATTTTTAGCGCAACATAATAAATTTTGCCATCCGCGATTTCTTAAATTTTTGCTGTTTTCTAAGCGATTTTTAACATTTTTTACGCGCTTCGCGGTGAATTTTTAAATTCATATAGGGAATTACTGTTTCAAACATTTAATCTAATACAGTACATTTTGTCTTCTGCGATTTTCAAAGCGATTTTTATAGTTTTTTTCTTGTTACGAATAAAAGTAACATGATGCATTGCTTAGCATACATTTAAGGGAGACCAAACTGGTCGCCAAGGGCGGCTAGTAATGTAAAAAAAAAAAAAAATAATTTAAAGACATTTATTCGTTAGACGGGCGTAGGTGATACATCGCCAACTATTCTTTATGGTTACATCTGTATACTAGTTTCAACACAAATGTGGTTAATGATGCAAAATAAGTCAACTGGCTATAAAACTGCAACAATGAAATATTTTAAACAAAAAAGTAGAAAATAAAATACAAATAAAAAACAAAGAGTGGTATATTAAAAAAAAAAAAAATGCTTTTTTGTTGTTTTGCTACGGTCTGTGGTTATCTAAGGAGTACATAGTACTTTAAATTAATTTATCTCAGAATATATTTTTTCAATATTCATCCCATTTGCGTAGATTGATATATCTAATACATTAATATTTCGGTAATCAGGTTTTTTTAATTAACAACATTACAATATTTTCTTTACGTTGGATTGTACAGAAATAATAAAGTTATGAGACTTCGAACAGTTATCTTCAGTAATATATTTACGGATTTGTCATTAGGAATTTTTGTTTTGAAGCAATGTAAATCTTATAATAACTATTAAAAAAAATGCATTTTTCATTGAAGAATTATTACATTTTTTGAATAAATAATTTTATAAACCATAAAGACAAATTAATAATTATTTTAATTCTGTTCTCAAAATGACCAAAGTATGTAAAAAGAATTATCTTTTCAGAATATATGTAAATTTTTAAATATGGCTAACATTAATAATTTAAATTTTTTAAATTACATTTGAAAAAGTTAAATTTTGAAAAGAAACACATTTTAAGCAATTCATGCCCATACACGGTCATGTTTAGGATTTCTTTTGTGAAGGCCTATTCCATGTACATAAGCTGTAGAATTTATATACACCACATAATAAAATCAAATTTAGTTAAGTTTAAAAACGCGTACACCAACTGAAAATGAATTTCCAGCAATTATTTCTCATAGGCAGTACTTTAACCGGATTCTTGTGTGTGTTACTGTAAATAAACTTTAAATATTGCGCACATTATATTGTGTGTATCTCAATAATGCACAGGATTTTCCTAATGTTTGAAATAGTCTAACATAATTAAAATACATTGCAAGCTATTTTACTCCATAGACTATAATGTAACGCAATTCTTTTGGTGTGTATCTCTGTAAATGAACTGTAAATGCTACACACACTATTTTAAATAGGGAATGTCTTATGGTAAACCCCAGTAACATACATACATCACATGGTAATCTAGATATATTTACAAAAGTTAGAGCGCAGACAGACGACAGATGGGTTAACTGAAGTGATAAATACTTTTCAACAACTATGTTTAAAAATGTTAAAAAATGAGTAAAAATATTTCTTAATAAAATTAAAAATTTTGCGCCCTGGACAGTCAACTTTTTTGTATCGAAAATTATATTTTTGTTCTTAACACTTTAATTCTGCATATAAATTTAAATTTTATACGCAGACAAGAAGTTATATCATAAATTAATTATTTCCAAAGATATATATTACTATGTCATAATGTGATTCAAAATTATATAGTCGCATTTTAATTATTCCACTTCAGGTAACGTAATTAGCAATTAACATTAGTAATTTAATTAAATTAAAAATTCCTTGATTTTCTTAGCTTATAATAAATACTTTTCAACTAATATGTTTGTAAAAGTTAAAAAATGAGTAAAAATATTTCTAAATAAAACTAAAAATTTTGCGTCCTGGACAGCCAACTTTTTTAATGCTTTTAACTTTTGTGTTCGCATTTCTTAGCTCACTCCCATGTCTTAGTTGAGTTTTCTGTGATAAACAAACACGTGTTTGATTTTCTCAATCAATTAATGTCGAAATAATTTGAATAAAAACAAAGTAAAACATAAAAACTTTAATATATATGTTAATATATATTTTTAATTACATTTTCTTTTTTAAATATTTAAATAAAATATAATGTTTACAATTATATATATATATATATATATATATATATATATATTCTAATTATTTAAAAATATTACCTACTATATTAATTTTTGGTCAGGTATGAAAAATAATATTTAATTTCAAATTCGTTTTTTTTAATGTAACATATTAAACAATATATTTTTCTTAAATAAAAATTTAACAGTAAAATAAAATAATTCTTGCAGAATTTGAGAAGGTTATGAAAGAAAAATTAGAATACAAAAAGAAAAAAAAAAGGCGGATATGCGCGAAATATAATAAAATATTGCTACATGCAACAAACAGACCTGTATGCAAGAAGATAAACCGTTTGTGTACATCTTATTTCTCATTTCAAAAGCGAGCGTTTCAAGAGAGCATTTGCAGAGATCAAATCATAGACAGCATGGCTACACTAGATTTCATACCAGTAGAAATCAGTTCATGGAAGATTCAAGGTTTAGTTTTTAGAGAAAAAAATCATTTTTGATTGGTAAAGACCTTTTTACCATCAACTCTCAAATATACACTAAAAAGAGACATTTGAAAAAAATCCGTGAATCTATCGTCTTAGAGAAAAACTTAGATATATATCACATCTTACCAAGAGTAACTGTTATTGTTTTTAAAAAAAGAAATTATGTATGGCCTTTATATATGCGGAAGCATGTATAGCGATTTTCAGTTTAAAAATGACCGCGTTCACATATAAAAGGATCGTATGATTTAATGGAAAAAGAAAGTTGCCTACTCGACCTCTAAATCTGAATTCAATGGTGCATATTAAGATGTGCGGTTCATTGTTCTATATCTTTTCACACCTTCAATGAGTTTAGAAAAGTTTTTCGAAAACAATAGAAGCAGAAAATAGTTCGTTGAAAATTTAAAACTGAATGAAATATAGCTATATTCACAGCCTACTACTGTTTGACTTAATAGATCAGCATACTGTAGCCGTTCGAACCAACTTATCTTATCTGTTACTTTTATAAAAGAGATCATTTTAAAATCAGAATACTTTTTTCAGAAATTTGGGTTATTGAACAACTTCTTTTGCGGCACATGCTTTGGAGGCATATTTCATATTTGCAAACCTCCAACTATATACTTCCGTAAAATGTGATTTAATTTGACCCAGTTTAAATACGTTTCACAGCAGAAAATTTATTTAATATATCTTTATTTATTTCATTTTATGTTTCTAGAAAAGATGAATTTGGGCTCGTTATTCGGATCCTGAGTCTGAAGATTTGAAGTCCGAGCACGCAAGAGCCCGAAATAATGTGTGAGACCAGAGCCCAATCCGTTACAGAAGGTACACAGTAGAAAATTATTAATGACATTTTAAAACTGTTGCAAGATGAATTTTCTCATTTAAAAACATCTTCTTACATAGAAATAAGTATTAATCTTGAATACTCCCCCATGACAGAATTTCATGATTTTCATGTCTCTGTAAATATATTTAAAATAGACAATTTTTAGGGTTCTGTACTTAAAAAGCAAAAACGGAACCATTATAATATCACTCTTGTGCCTGTCTGTCCGTCTGTCACAGCCATTTTACTCGTAAACTATGGAAAGAGGAAAGTTCAAATTGGGAGAAGTAATAAAGACTATTGACCCACATATTTTCAGATTATTAAACACTCATAAATATATTTAGTAAAAAGGTAGAGGGGCTAATTAAGCTACATGAAAAAAAAATATTTTCTTTGTATATTTGTGTGGGGTATCGTGTGAAAGCTTTCGTAACGCTGAACTCAAAAATACATTCCTTTTAATTTTAGGTATTATATTCCCAATGTAGCGCAAAAATATGTCCCCCCCCCCCCCCCCAATCTAATTCCGAATTTATTGAAACTAAAATTATGGAAAAATTAGAGGTAGTAGACGTTAATTTGAACCTTGAAGGAAAATTATAGCGATTACCCTAGGTCACATAGTTTTTGAGAAAATTGCATTTTTCCGTTACACACAAATTTCGATTTACGGGCATTCAGCAAAAGTGTTGAGAAGCGCTGGAGGTAACTATCGTAGCAGAAGTATAAAAGCATTGTTGATAATGATTTTCGAAAAAAATCTTAGTCGAGATATAAACCCTAAAAGATACGGACGGTTTGGACATACATAATAACAGGGGCGGCGTACTCTATGTACCATCGGGTTTAAAGGCTAGTTAACACCACAAATTGTCACCACAAATTTGGCCTACCTGACAGGGCTGGGTCCTCCCAGTCACCCATCTACTTTACCTACCAGACTGGTACTGGACTACTTTTTCCAGAACGTGGTGATAGAATTTGAACTCTGCACTGCAAAGGCTAGCAAATTCTTAGATGAGGCTCTGGACGATTCACCTCAACCTCTGAGCCTACGAAAAACTGCTGAACCTACAATTAAATTTGTGAGAAAGAAAGAGATGACTGTTGAGTGCTCGTGTGAGCAGACGTGCTGAAACGTCGTTGTTCGACGAATACCCGGTCAGCGGACCTGGTTAAGCAGAATGTCGCCCGGCCAGCTATATTTTTTATGTCTAACTTAATTGTAAAACCTCATCTGTAAATATTTTCATCCACATACCCAAGAATATTAAAGTGTTAAGATTTCCTCAAAAATCTGCCTGGATCATTTACTTCTAGACACCGACCAGAGTAGAAGTACATTTATTCCACAAAATGAATGTGCAGTTATTCTACATACATAACTGGTTTTATAAATATTCAGATCTTGGTGCAACAGCTGTTGCACTCTTATGCAAAAATGCACGAGAACAAAATTTATTACCATTATATAAATTAAATTAAGTAAATACGGAAATAATAGGACTTCATCTTAAATAGGACGTAATCACCATGACAACTTAGAATCATTACCTATTATGGGATCATTGAATTCATTACATATGCTAGGTTTTAAGAGAATGGAGAAAACTTTTTTAAATATCCTTTTAAGTTTTGATTCGATTTTCATAAAATTTGAAATGACTCGACGAAATTCTGCAACGATTATATGTATTAAATTTCAAACCATTCGGTTGGGTAGTTTTTGTGCTGTTTTATGCGCACTGACAGATAGACGGGACGACGATTATAGGTGTTGTATAATTACGAACTCACCTAAAAAGGAGCACATTATCATGAAACAATTTAATAGTTTATTTCGAAAGCACCGAATTTACTTCAAACATTGCTTGGTAAAGCGATTTTTTTAAATACTTCTAAAACACTTTTATGTTATTTAACCCTTAAATGCCGGATTTTTCAAAAATCATTGTAATAATGTTTTTCGGCTTTCATTTTTTAAATAAATCATGGGAAAAATACTTTAAAAAATCATATTTTGTTTTAAGTATGATTTACGGCTAAAAAACTGTTTGTTACTATTCGGCAATACTGGTCTTTAATTGAAAAAATAATTTTCCTTTATAAAATTCTATAATGTTAAATAATCAAGAATTTTAGGAACTATAATACGAAATAAATTTTACTTGCTCACTGCAGAACAAAATAGGGTATTTCGCAAACTTCCAAACAAAACAAAAAGAACAGGTAGCAACAATTTGAAAAAGAAATATATTTTTATTCTTAAACAGCACAAGTGTTGCCATCTACATGTTGAAAATCGATTTAATAATATTTTCTGAATGTATTTTATTGGCGACATTAGGCATTATAGCTTCAATATTATTCTAACAGTATTTTAGACCCTAATTTGGGTATGTTGCCGAAAAGTAACACCCGGCATTTAAGGGTTAAGTATCTTCAACGAATATTTATTTTTAAAAGTGAATAACACCGAAGTAACTTACTCCAAACATATCACAGAGAAATTATTTTGTTAAAGTAGTTCTAAAGCATTATTTTATTTTTAACGAACGTCTTTAAAAAATGGAATACACTGAAAGTACATATATTAAGACAGAGTTGAATACAATTAATACAATAACCCAAGAGGAGTGAAAAATTAGCCGGTGTCAGGACTCTAACCTGGATCCAGAGCGTACCGTGCTGTTGTTTTAACGGGCTAGGACGTCGGCCAGGGTAGCTTAGTGGTTAAAGCAATAGCACGGTACGCTGTGGACCCAGGTTCGAGGTCAGTTTTTCACTCCTTTTGTGTTATTGTATTAATTGTATTCAAGTCTTTCTTAATATATGTACCTTTAATAAAAAAATGAATTCCGATGTTAATTTAGGTGTGCTTTAACACTGATTTAACACTGATTCACTCCAAACATCATATGATGCTGTTTCTAATGAATAATACTTCTTTTTCAGTTTTGAGTATTTTAATAAATTTGTGAATATTTTTTTTGCTGCTGTAATATGTTATTATTTCTTATATGTATAACATACTTTTTTGCAACGAAAAAGTGTTGCTAAAAGAGTCAAAAAGAAAAGAGAGTCGTGATTAGCAAAGCTTTGTTCAACAATTTCATCGAGCATAATGCTTTTGGTATGATATAGTTTGGTTACATTTTGAAACCAATGTTTGAAAAGCAAATAAGAATGTTTTTATAAAGTTTCCCAAACCTTCGATTAAAAAAAAAAAAAGAGAGAATTGTGCTTTAGTTCAAAATTTTAAGCAGGAAAATTGAAAAATCAATGAAATTGTAAATTCAAATTCATTAAAGTTACAAATAAAACTTATACTATTTAGTGCTGTTTTTAAAATTACATTTTATATGATAAGTAAACATTTTTACCTGGATTAATAGCATATGCCTAGAAATTTCGCTATGTCGCTCCATTCTGTCAAAGATGATGGTCAATAATTCACAGTAATATTCCACAAGAACCCCAAGAACGTTTTCTGCAACTGTATCTGTCGTGATACAGTGGGTTTTACGGCAAGTAGTTCGTTGAAATGTTAGGTGGGGGTGAAGGTTAAAAATATTTGTTAAAGGATTTATTGCGAATATAGTTAGAGGAAGTGAATACAAACTAAACCTTTAACCGTGTGAGTTCGCAAGCCATGGAAGACTTGCTTATGTATACCAAAAAGAGATCACCGAAAAAAAGAACTCATGTCAATCTGTCAACATTTTTGTTGAAGCTTTTGGTATTTCGATTTCCGGATGATGGTTAGCGGATATCCATATTTTCGCTTCATCGCACAAGTTTGGCGCGATGTATTTAAAATATACAGCGGGCTCTATAATTGATATACTAGGCGGGCGATATCAATTTGGTCTATGAATTAAAACATTATTCACAAAACAAAATTGACAAGAATACTCAGATTTATATTTTCTTTCTTTTTTTTTTTTTCGAAATTACTCAGTAGGATTTTTGCTCTGACAAGGCTATTTTATACATTCGAGGCCCCTGGGCAGGATTAGTTTTGGAGAAAAGGGAGAGGGGAACCACTTCAAAATAATCTATATTAACTTTTTTAGTTTTGTATACATTTTTCGATGTAGGAAAAAATAATTATTTTGGGGTTACAAAATAGTATTTATTGATGTTCTTATTCTATTTTTATTGACTTACAGCAAAATGATCACTAAATACATACATTTTATTTAATATGCGATATTATAGTACTATTTTAAACGTTATTTTGGGGACATATATATAATAACTTTGAAAAAAAGAAGAGCTTATAAGTTCGTGTATATATATAGTACAAACGATATTAAAAATGAAACAATAACACTAATGTAATAAAGGAATTTCAGCTATTATTATTAATTATCATTCCTTTGATTTCTAACTGTACATTATTTTTACTGAAGCGTTAAAATAAAATAAAATATATGGTATCCTAAATTTTCCTTATCTTGTTTTCAGATTCCTCTGGCTCATCTGTAAAGACAATATTATGTTCTAAACCACTACATTCTGAAACAGTCGTTCTCAAACTTTTATAGCCTGCACCCATTCTTCTTTGCGTTGTTAACTGACTGAATGCAACCACAACGGAAAAAAACCTCTAAATGACAGATTGTGAATAAAATTGCAACTAATTCCGTAATGCTGTTTTAAAAAAATAATGGAAGTTAAATCATCCATAAAAATTTTACGATTTTGGCATTCTAAATATTATGGAAAAGAGAAAAATTCGAACTATACATTGTTAAAAATCTGTAGCATTTGCTGCATAGTCACTTCTCCACTTTTATAGAAAACGATTACTTGGTTATACTATGGAGCCTTCTCATTGGCCTGAACAGAGATATTCTATAAAAGCGGCGGAGCGACTGTGCATGTGCAACTAAAGCCGCAGATTTTTAACAGCGTATGTAAACTCAATATATTTTTGTGTTTTTAAACACAATGCACAATAGTTCCATGAAACAATAAAGAAGACAAAATATTAATGTGGGTGTAAGTAATTACTTCTAGGGATACTTCCATGATATACATAGATGTTAGAAAGGGCCCGACTTGCAAGTTTCCATGCCCAGGGCACTTTCAAGTGTTCGTGCCCCCTTAGATTGGTAGATTTACTGATACTAGTTTTTATTACATGTTACACACTTATTTGAAAAGTGTCAACTCAAAATATGAAGTTTTCCGGGGAATTGAAAAACGGTTGCAGGAACAAAAATAAAATATTTTTTTTAGTATTTATGGAAATTGGTTTTTAACCATATATTGAGATATATTTTTGTCATTTCATGTTATTAATATCTCAAATATCACATTTTTTTCACAAGTATTTTATTTTTTAATGAAAATTTAGATGAAGTTATGAAAAATTTCGTGCCCTTCAGAAATTTCGTGCCCAGGGCATGGGCCCGGGTGCCCGTGCGATAGTCAGGGCTTGATGTTAGAAGAACCACACATCTACATTTACACACGTACGTATCTTTGTATTCCCATGTGTTTCAAACATAGGAGGGTGTAAAGAATTTCAAGGCAGTACCATCTAGATATTTCCCCCTTTCTTTAAATTTACGAATGAAAAAAAATTACAGTTAATGTAGCATGAAATAATTTCCAGGGAAAAATAAGAAAAAACCACAATAAAATAAAATTTCGGTTTAAAAGGTCACTTTCTTTCCAAATTATAGTGAAAAACAACAAAAACAAAAACCACTGAACTGTCTGTATCCTAATACTTAGTTCGCAATTATTTATTGTACATCATACCAATTAATGATTTCCATGTAATTTGGGAGGTTTCGCGTACCACAGTTTGGGAAATTCATCTCTATTATAATGGTCAGTCGAGTTATGAAAAAGTATAACAGAATTTTTGTAAGACTGTAAAAGGGAAGTTACTCAATTCGACGATATTTTTTCCCCTCTATGTTTACCTAGCCCTAATGTTACCATGCTCTTACTTTCGTAAAAGTATCCCTGTTGTTATGAAATTTGAATACGTTATTAAAATAGAATAGCAGTCTTTTCTTTTTTTAAATTTCAAAGTATTTAGTAAATGTACTTCTTAAGTTGCTGTCAATTTCAAGTGAAAATATACAGAATGCGTCAAAAGTCCCAAAGCCCAAACCAGCTTTTCCTTTAATTTCTCGTGTCTTGTTCCTTACATCTTTCTCGTTACCCCACGACATTTTAGACACACTGGAGAGTGGTTTAATGTTACCAAAGATAGATTTTTTTTTAATATATCGTCTTAAATATTTTCGTTAATTTCCTATTTGGCAATTTCTATAACTTAATGGGAATGAAAAAAAGTTTAACGAAATTGATTACAAGTTTCTACACCATGATTAGTGCCTATTTAGTAGAGACACTTCACGAAACCCCTTTTGGTATTGTAGAACATGTGTCGAGATTACTAATGGCCAGATTTTACATTTGCGTACATGAAATTTGTGGACATTCTTGCAGATTTCAAGATAAGTATTATGTTACACTGTAAAAAATTTTAGTGTAAGAAAACGGTAATTTTACAATATATCATTGCAGAAAAAAGTTACGATTAATTTACCAGCTTTATGAAAAATTGCTGAAAGATATTATTTTCATCATTAGATGAAAATAAATGGCATTTTTTTTTTTTTTTTTTTATAAATTAACGATGTTTTTGCCATTTTCTAGATAGATGGTAAAGTGAATGTAAAACACCTTATCAAAGAATCGAGTTCTTATGGAATTTTTTTACAGAGTACTGTAAATGGTTACTATAAATTTGTTTCGATGTTTGAATTAGAGAATTTAGAGATATTACAGTTTACATACGACAACACAATCAAACCAAAGAGAGGCGTAGAGCGTGATATTCATTCGTCCCTCTCCTGCCTATACTGTCACAAAAAATTTAACATTTTCGATGCCTTAGAATAAATATGTAAATACATAAATACATATTATTTATATATTTACAAATGTATTCTGAGGCATATTGTAGTATATTTGTATTTGTAATCTTATCTAACCCTAAAATAACAAAATATTTATTATCAATTCATAGTCAAAATATATTTAAAATGTGCTATCAAAAAATTCGAATTTTTCGAATTTTATCAAATTCGAATTATCGAATTAAAAAATTCGAATTTTTCGAATTTTATCGAATTTCGAATTTTTTTTTTTTTTTTTTGGAAAATTTCAGCTTTGTGACCCTTTTGTATCAAATTTAGGGCTCCACAAACTTAAGTGCCCCAAAGCCACGACCCATTTGTCCGATGCTTTAATCAGATTCTGTTCATAAGTGTAATCATTTAAGTGAACTTCTTGACTAAATTTTATGCTGTACATTGGCGCATTAACGTTATCGCCAAATATGCTAATTCGAGCAACCCCTTAATTTACGAACACAGGCTTCCTTTTTTGTCACCACTCGTATTGTGGTGCATCCTTTATTAATGGAAAATTTCATCTAAAAAGTTCCCTCTCTCTTATGGACTTCCGACCGTCTGACCGCGCGAGCCACGGGTCAGCCAACCGTATTATAATAAGAACCGTTTATCGAACCGAATTCGCTATTGTGTACATTCTGATAGCTAACTCAAAAATTCCATCAATATGCAATATTTTACGATGGCTTATTTTTTTTTTTCAATGCATTTTTATTAGCCACATATCTGATGTGTCAAAAGTATTCGACATATCTGTGTTTTTCTCTCTCATGTTCCCCTTCCTCTTTGTTATTCTTTTACTATTAAAGGCATCGAGTTTGATGGAATATTGAAACAAATTTCTTGATCCTGAATTGCGTATGTAATGTAATTTACATTTGATTCGTCGATTCGTGTATCTCCATTCATCTTTTATGGAGGAAGTGGTATTTGAAAATGCTAGGTATATTAAAACAGTAAATTTGACCTAGATATTAGTTTGCTCGGAATATTTTGTTTTCGAATCTAGATTTAAGGCATTAGGTTACATAAGTTTGATTAGGAATGTTATTTGCCTATAGGGGTTATCCATTAATTACATCACATGAATTTTGTGGGATTTTTTTTTTTACAGCTCTCTCTTCCCCTATGTCATAGGTAATCACATTAGAGTGCTGTTTCTCCCCCATCCCCCGTTTATGCAAATGTTAACATAATTTTGATTAACGTTTAACTGCTATTTGTGATCTCACAGACCTCTGTGTATTTTACTTTTCACAGTTATTTATGTTTATGTTTCACCATTAGGAAAACAGTTTGTTCGAATATTTAACCAAATTGTTTGATGGCGAGTACCTTTGCATTCTAATTTGTATTTAACTTGTCCTACATTTAATTTTCTGTGTATTTCCATTGACGATTTATGCAAAAATGGAAGTAGTACTTACAAATTCTAGGTGTACTACATACTAAAAAGTGCCTTATATATTCGTTTGCTCAAAGCATCTTGTTCTCGTGTTTAGATTTAAGGCATGAGGTTGCAAAGTTTAATTTTGAATTTTATTTTTACATCAATATAATTAATGAATGATACTCAGATGTTATAATACTTCATTTTAAGTATGCAAAAAATAATTAAAAAATTTAGAACATAAAAATGAAAAATTATTGAACGAAACGTACGTTTTTCACATTTGCAATAAAAAGAAAATTACATACTTCTCATAAATAGTGTCAATTTTCTAATACAAAATTATAAAGCATGCGAACTTACCTTATAAAAAAATCCATTTTTGGATTTCTCCAGCTTTTTTAGTTTTACAAAATTTAAGAAGTTCGTTTTAGCATTAACGATGCGAATCTGCTCAAATGATAAATATAACTTTGGCATGAAAAATTAAGTCAGTATCGTCGTCTGTTGAACATTCCATGAGCTATTTATATTAACTGCTGTGCTGGGAGATAGCAGCAATGAATAAAATGGCCTTTTAAAACCCACTGTGTAAGTAACATTGACTTTGGGGTATGTTCCGTCAGATATGCAACACGGTGATACAAAGGGTTAAAGCTATTTTATTTGGAATGGTTGCCAGTCACTGGTATGGTTATAATTTTAAATTTGTGATTCTTATGAAGCTTATTTTCTTTGTCTACTTTAAATTAAAAATATTAAAAATATCAAAATCTTATATACAGCTATAAAAATTTGTATAAAATCCTTTATCATCTGGCTACTTTTCGAAGGCAACCGAAATCCAGCTCAATATATCGCCGCAATCTTTGTGAACTTTCAAGATAATCGACTGTTCTTTTTATGTTAGCTGCTCTATAGAGTTAACTTCCAAATCATTGAAAACTAGTTGGATGTGCCAATCCCAAAACTTTCCTCTATCTTATACATCTTAATATTTCAAAAACTAGTTACACATGTTAATACTTCAATATTATTCGTTCATTACCATACCAACTTTGATTTTCATCTTAAATTCCTGCTTCAGTCAATTAAATGAACTAAAAACGAGTTAATCTATATCATGATGTTTGTTAAAATTAATAGTTTTTCCTTATTCTGTTGTTATCAGATGTTTGCGAAAAGCCGGCTTAGCAGGAAGTGAGTTCCCGCCTTTGCACGAGCCGCCGATGGTCAATAAAACTACGAAAAATCAAGAAAAGTACACAAAAATCGCTATCACAGAGTCCCTTTACCGCGCGATATTTCCAAATTCGAGGAGGACCTGTTCGCCAAAGCCAAAAACATGCACAAAAAAATTGGTTCAATTGTATGCATAATTTTATACACTTTTCGGTTGTACAATAAAGAAAATGGTACAGACATCGTAATTATAGCGCCCCCTTCCAGCGGAATTTTTCCAAATTCAGGGAGGACTTTCATGCCATGACCAAAAAGAAACACAAAAAATTTGGCTCAATTCTATGCATAACTTCATACACTTTTCGATGGTACAATATTCAAAATGGCACAAAAATCGCTATTAAAGCGCCTCCTACCAGCGAATTTTTTCCAAATTAAGGAAGGACCTGCTTGCCATAGCCAAGAATTTAAAATACATATTTGGTTCAATTCTATGCATAACTTCATACACTTTTCGATGGTACAATATGCAAAATCGCTATTACAGCGTCCCCTAGCGGCGAATTTTTTCCAAATTCATGGAGGACCTGCTTGTCATAGCCATAAACTTAAAATACAAATTTGGTTCAATTCTATGCATAACTTCATACACTTTTGGATGGTACAATATTCAAAATCGCACAAAACTCGCTGTTACAGCGCCCCCTACCTGCGAATGTTTTCCAAATTCAGGGAGGATCTGCTTGCCAAAGCCAAAAACTTAAAATAAAAATTTGGTTCAATTCTATGCGCAACTTCATACACTTTTGGATGGTACAATATTAAAAATCGCACAAAAAACGCTGTTACAGCGCCCCCTACCGGCGATTTTTTTCCAAATTCAGGAAGGACCTGCCTGCCATATCCAAAAACTTAAAATAAAAATTTAGTTCAATTCTATGCATAACTTCATATACTTTTGGATGGTGCAATATTCAAAATCTCAAAAAATAGCTATTACAGCGCCCCCTACCGGCGATTTTTTTTCAAATTCAGGGAGAATCTGCTTGTCATAGCCAAAAACTTAAAATAAAAATTTGGTTCTATTCTATGCATAACTTCATACACTTTTTGATGGTACAGTGGCGACAGACACACGGACAGACGGACAGACGGACAGACAGACATTTTCTATAAACATGTTTTTGGGGATCTCTGATAACTAAAACATGTAAATCCGTCGAAAACCGGAAGTCGAAAAAAATTTCTATTACAATACTTTCTTCTATTGAAGATAGAAGAAAGTAAAAAAATCTCTACTATAGTTCGCCCATGCGCAGTTAAAAATTATTTCATACAACTGCTTATATATTTAATATAAATTATATATTTAATACAATTTAATTAATATTAAATATTTAATATATTTATATTCTATGAAGGAGAAACCGGGGAGAGTTGACTCATTTTTCACAAAATGATTTTTTATTTTTTAAATATTGAACCTAGAATAAAGTTTCATATATCATTTTATTCGTTCTGCAATCAGTTATCAAAATAAAATTGCGACATAAGTGTAATATATAAGAAACTTGAAAAATGATTGATTTTAATCATGAGAAAATAGTGGGTCAAGGCTCCCCACATATGGGAGGCTTGACCCACTTTATAATATTTGAAATATTTTTTAAGGGTAATGAAATCAGCTTAAGAAAGGTAGAATAATTTTATGCTACATGGCTTAGTTGTTATTAAAAATTATTTGGGAAAATGTGATGTAAAAACAAACCTGTTTAGACAGAATTTAAGGCACAGGAGAAAAATTCCGTTTTAATCATCCACTTTTTGTGACACCCGACCTGGACACACTAATTGCCGCATAGTTTGACTTCATCTCATTGTGTTCATCTTGGTGAAATTTGTCTACATACCTTCCTAAACTGTTTTGATCAATGTTATGTTCTTTTGCAGAGGCATGAACACTTAACATTTCTTAAAGCTGCCACTTTCATCCTTTCTAGTTTTTTTTCCCCATTCTTTCTATTTGCTTAATATGGGTACTATTTAAATGAAGTAAAAGTTCCTATCAACCTTCTAATTTATATTTCATTAAATTTTTTCTAGCTCCACCGTTAACACTTCAGTATGCACAGTGTATAATAAAAATATTTCCAAAAACATTTAATCAAGGGAGCTTTCATCTGGTCAACCCTCCCTTACATTGATTGGGTCAAGCCTCCCCACATAGCCACTTTTTAAAGTATAGCACATGGTTATGTTTACCCTAATTTACTATGCAATCTTTATGCCTGGAATGAAAGCTCAATATTTTTCCATTACGTAAAACATACTTACTTAAATTTCTATGGCGTATTTTATCTGAGAAAATCTTACAAAATGTTTCTAAAAAGTACACTTTTTAAGCTGAAATCTCTCAACAATTGATTTTTCCACACCTGTTTCAATTATCTACATGAAACAAAGACTATTGTTTGAGAAGTTCAGTAGCTTTAGTTGCCACCTATTGAAAAACTCTGAAATTCTTTTAACTATGAAAACTGGAGGGTGAGTTAAGCCTTCCCTATGGTCAACCCTCCCCAGTCCCCACTATACTGTGTGATTCCTACTATATTTTTTTTCCGATTTTCTGGAACTGGTGATAAAATTTGTTTGAATACCTTCTTGCATGCTAAAGAAAAAATATGCAAAAATTTATCGGACTTTTTTAAAGAAATCGTCATATTTCCATGAATATACGTGCTATTCTTACACAAATGAACTAAAATCGAGCCTAAATTAATATAGCTAAAACTTACTGTTTTACTTTGAAATTTTACATTTGAAAAAGATTTTAATATTAGAGCCATTACCTTTAAAGTACCATTTACTCGAAAGAAACAGAGATTAGAGTGTATATTTTTATTGGATGATATACATTTTGTAATATTTTACAATAATTAAAAAAATTAAAATCTGTACGATTTTGTGTAGTTCTGAAATTAAATTTCGTTATATTATACACATAATTTGCATGCGTTAAATGTTTTATTTATGTATGCAAATGAGTAGAAGAAAGTAAATGTCTTGAAAACGCAGCATTAAACAAATACGAGCATTCACTAGAGCAAGATTGGTTGTATTGATGAAGGTCAATTATCTGCACGAAGGATATAGGCCCAGGGGGGGGGTGCCCTTCATGGGGGTCTTTCTAAGGGAACCTAACCCGTATTAACGCTTGGAAATCCAAGGTTCGAAGAAAACCACGAAAACTCCGAAGGATTAGGCCGACGGGCGCGATTGGGATCGAACCCAGCACCTCCCGTCTACCAGCTTCGAGAGCAGAACCTCTCAGCCACTGGTGGGACCCCACTAAAGCAAGAAGAAACTTTCAAAGGTTATAGAGCAAATAAATCAAACCATGAGACGAAATGCAATATCCCACTTGATTCAGTCACAAACTGCACAATATGAACTTTAAAAAGTTCTCTGTTTACTTAAAAAGGAACAGATAATAATAATACAGATGTTACAAATTTAAAAATATACATTTTATACAAATTTATGAGTACTTTCAGTCTGCAAACCCGCAGCCATCGTCAGGGAATATTTTCATTAATTGCCGTTCCATTCATTTCAAATATGTTTGTTTGAAATGGGGTGTCTATAATTCTTAGGGTAGCTGGAAGTAAAAATAATAGAGGACTAGATTAAACTTTTGTAGAGAAAAAAATATTTAAATATCGATCCATTCATTTTAAAATGTCACTTTATTCACATACGTCACTTTCGCTTTTAAAGGCGTAGCTGAACCATAGCAGAAGTAGCAGCGCTTCCGATTAAACTTGTGGCGAGGAAAATATTTAATTGCCGTTCGATTAATTTTAATACGTCACTTCGTTTTAAAGGGGAAGTAGTACAAGTAGCTTCCGATTAAATCTACCTAGAGGAAAATTATTGGGTGTTTAAGTTTTCAGGATTTATTTTTAGAATATTTAACCATATATTTGGGATATTGTATGATAGTGCGTCTTTACAAACTTCATTGCTTTTACACAGAATTTTTATAGATTCTCTGATAATGATGCGTAGTCACTGGATGTTGGGTATAAAATTTTTTCTTGATCAAAATCTATTGTGATAGTCTGATTAAAATTTAAGCATGACAGAGCTGTGGATTGCCGACAAAATTTTATATATGCTTTGATTCTTTCTTTGAGTTTTCTTTTTGACATTTCTATGTATACCATTATGCAATTTTTATCATTTCTAAAAGGGATAGCATACGCACCAGCTAATTCATCTTTCGGTGTTGGGTATATTTTCGTGCAAATTACCTATTTTAATTGGGCTATTTGGGTATTTTATTTGGGAGGACAGGCTATTAAATTTATAGTGTGTTTCAGTAACACATATCTTAATTTCTCAACTTGAATTATAAACTCCCCCATTTCGAACGAAGTGACGTATTTGAAATGAATAGAATAGAATAGAAATTAATGATAATATTCCCTGACGATGGCTGCGGGATTGGAATTGCACACCGAAAGTAATAGGAAATTTAAATAAAATGTATATTTGAAAGATCTGTAGTTTTTTAATCTGTCAACTTTTAAGTAAACAGAGGACTTTTAAAATTTCATATTGTGTAGTTTGTAATTGAATCAAGGTGGAATATTGCATTTCGTCTTATGATTTTATTTTATTTTAAATATATTTAATATAAATTTATATTAAATATTAATATTTTAAATAATTTATATTTAATATAATTATACTATGTGGTTCCTACTATATTTTTTTCAAATTTTCTGAAACTAGCGTTAAATTTGTTTGAATACACTGCATGCTATAAACAAAAAAAACATGCAAAAATTTATTGAATTTTTAAAAATTGCTTATAACTCGATAAGTAATTCATTTTCAAAAAATGGCAAACACTATTTTGTTCCAAATCGCTTCAATAGTCAATTCTTCAAGTGCTATGCTTTTACTATTGAAAATGAGTCCGTAAATGTGTTAGAAAGTTTCGAGTTGCTGAGCGTGAAAAATTATTTTTTTGAGGGATGCTCATTTTTAGGTGCGTTCGTAATTATTTAAATACTTAGCACCTATAATCTCCTTCTGGCCCGTCAATCTGTCTGTCCGAATGTCCGCATAATTTTTGAAAAACTACTCAAACGAATCGTTTGAAATTAAATTTTAATATATATAATCACTGCAGAATTTTGTCGCGTCATTTCAAATTTTATGAAAATCGAATAAAGATTTAAAAAGCCCCACCAGTGGCCGAGAGGTTCTGCTCTTGAAGTTGGTAGACGGGAGGTGCTGGGTTTGAATCCAATTGCGCCCGTCGGCCTAATCGTTCGGAGATTTCCGGGGTTTTCTTCGAACCTTGGATTTCTTTGCGAAATACGGGTTAGTTTTCCTTAGAAAGACCCCCCACGGAAGGCACTCCCCTCTTTGGGCATATATCCCTCGTGTTGATAATTGGCCGTCATAAAACAACTCCACACCACAAAATTGAAAAAAGATGTTAATAAAAGTTTTCTTCAGTTTGTTAAATCCTGTCATACGTAATTAATTCAGTTATATCCCATGATAGGTAATGGTTCTAGGTTGCCATGGTGATTTCGAGCTATTTACGGTGGAATCCTATTGTTTCCGTATTACTGGATTTAATATATATAGTCCTAATAAATTTTGTATGCATGGATTTTTGGATAAGAGTTCAACAGCTATTGCACCAAGATCTGAATATTTATAAAACTAATAGTGCGAACGTAGCTCATTTGCCGCGTTTGACATGCAATTTCCGACTTGTTTTGGTTTAGGATGGCCAGAGCCATCTCACAAATCAGTTATATTTTCTGGCTCTTCTGACTTCTTAGATTGAGATAATTGTAATAATTTCCTCATCACGTAGATGCTAAGAAATTTTGAAATCATAGTCTATTGCTAGATACTGTTCTCTATTAATGTCACATTTTTATTATTAATATTATTATTAGGTCTTTTAGTTTGAATATTCCGATGCAAGTCCGAATTAACAGAGTTGATTTATTGCGAGTCTTTTATTGTTAAAGTTGCATTATTTATTATGTTAATAACCAGAGTCTTATATTTATTTTTTGTAATGTGTCGGATATTATTGAATTTTAAATACTTTTACGAAAATTTCAGAATGACACACTAGCGTATGTACACGTACAGACACGCAGACAGATAAATATTTCGATACTTTGCGAATGAATCCAAGTTCAATAAATATAATAAAACCTTTTTCAAAAATATAATAAAAAAATTACAGCAAATTCAATACATTTATTTGATCTTTTACTACAACTTTGATTTCTTTTATTCCAAAAAAAAATTTAATTTTTTTTAAACTTTACTTCTTCAGTTTGCTTTATTTTACTTTCAATAGATGGCAGCATTAAACTTCAGATACCTAAGAAAATGCTTAAAAAATGAGAATGTCAATATAACTAACAGAACAATTCTAATAACTATAATAAATTGCAATTATTGTAAAATATAATAAACAATTTAAATGCATTGATTTATTTTTGACGACAAATTTGGGATCCCCCCTCCTTTTTATTCAATAAAATATATAATGAGTTATTTTCAAATTGTATTTTTAAAATTTATTTCTTTTCATCAGCAATAGATGGCAGCATTAAACTCCAGAAAGCTGAGAAAACGCATCAAAGAAGGAAAACGAAGGATAAAAGATGGAATGCAAGCACTCTATCCATTTTAATCACCAAATTGTAGCAGGGAGATGGATAGGATCCATTCTATTCAGGATTTTGTTTACTTTTCGAATATGAATGGAATTTTTTAAATAGGGGCTGTCTGAATTATAAAAGTTGCAATGATGACACCAACTTTTGACGCCATATTTGAGTTGCTTGGATGAAGGTAGCCCGGCAAAAGATATTGTTTTATATTCTTCTAATCGTCTTCGAGTTGCAAGAATCCAAAGTTTGAGGAATCTACTGTGTTAAATCCAATATAACAAACTTTTATTTCTATAGTTTCAAAAAATCACTTGATTGATTTTTGTCTTTTTCTAATGAGGCACAATGAACAGACCCGGAAATATTTTAGGCACATTTTCGTTTTAAAGTCATGTTTTATTCATGAAATTTATTAATAATTTCATTTTAATAATTATGACCTACTTTAACTTTTGCCTAAAATGAGCCACAATTGTCAAAAACATGGATCTGAAAGTTAACAGCTATTTCCAGTCATTAGATTTCGCGATATAGATAATTTTACTTTATGGAGGTCTGTTATCGTTGACATTTTGAGAAAAGAAAATCTTAAACAGCCACCGAAAAACTCTATTTTTTTTCCCTTAAAAATTGAGTTAATATGTATCCAGAATTTCTATATAATTTTTCTGGTAACTGATTGAATATGCTCAGAAGCGAATAAACTACCTCTAGGGCCCATAGGCTAGACTTTTTTGGGTCCCCTTCCCCTCTTTCAAAGAGATATCAGGCATTCTCACAATCTTTTGACTTTTAAGTCCCTGAATTATAATTTTTATTTTAGTAGATATTCTTGTTTTTTTTTTTTTTTTAATTTCTTTGGAAAACACCCCATTGCATGATTGCATAACAATATTAACGAGATAAATAAGTTTTGGATGATGTTGGGGGTCCAAATCCAAATATACTACGAAATTCCTATACTGTCCTGTATCTCTGATGCTGAGTTTTAAGTTTGGAGCTGTCTGTATAAAATTCTTTCAATAAAAGTAATTCGATGTAATTTTTTTTCCGAAACTGTGACTATTGTTTTATATAAATATGTAGCAAAAAATTAACCTGCGCACATTTTTACGGTTGTTATTATTTTTTTTAACTCTGTCCCTGGGTTTTAGATTCCTTACACCCCCTCTTGCTAAAATTATACAGAAAATCATTCCAGATGCAGCCACAGAATTTTTTTCAACTTTTTTTTCATGCAGAAGTATGCTAGAGAAAGGATGGCTAAAATTCTTTGATAGGAAATTAATTTACTGCAGAATTTAAATCAGCATTTAAATATCAGTTTCAAGCATCGTGGCTTTAACGGTAGTCTTACCGTCCCCAAGGTTTATTCCTGCACTTTTCGAGGTATTTTTTTTTTTTTTTTTTTTTTTTTTTTATTTAATCCAATGTAAATAACTCTTTCTAAAAATCAATGAACATTGTGGCTATCACTTTGTCTTAACATGATTTGCCTAAAATAGGTGGTAATTTTCATTACCGTCCCATCCTTACTATCCCTTTTTTATTTTTTATTTACCGTCCCCTTTTTCCCCCTTACCGTCCCTTCTTTAACAACCCTTTAAGACAATGTTATACCAAAATTTTGTACTAAAAGTACTACATTGTTATTATTTCTTATTTGAATGTCCTGTGGGTTCTATGCAAATTCATTATAATAAAAATTTAGAAGAAAATAAAAAGTTATAGTGGTAAAACGGTAAGGAAAATTGAACTCGAAAGTTTAACTTAAACCTCAGTTAAATAAAAACTTTTTCGCTGCTGACCATTTTTTCTTTATTTTGAATCATTAAGTCATACGTTTATAAGTTTAAAATGTTATTTTAGTAAATTTAATTTCAATAGATTTTTATTCCTGAAAGTTAAAAAACTGTGAGAATGCCTTATTTTCTGGCACTAAAAACGGAAAGACGTACTTTTAAGTGCAGGTAAACATTGAAATTTTATAAATTCAAAATATCAAGATTCGGTAAGTTTTAATTGTAAAAAAATGGGATTTTTAAAATTAGACGTAGAACAATATTTTCTAATTATAAGTTATTAAGACCTGGGGCCATATAAAAAATATTTCGTTTTTTAATGTATATGTACAGCTCCTTATAAAACAAAAGCTGTACATGATTTGTACACTTTCTTGCAATTGGAAGAATGTTTTTATTATTGCGATTTAAACGATAATCGCCGTAGCCTCAATTTTGAATCACCCGGTGTTATCAATTCTGAGAACATTTCTGAATCTTTTGCATACTTTTTTTTTTTTTTCAGAATGGATTTAAAGTACAGTCGTGGAAAAAAAAAAAGTAAACACCCCCTACTAATTCCTCAACAAATTACCGTAGAAGAAAGTTACTGATACCAAACGATTGGAAATAAAGTCTACTTTTAAATGATTTATATAAAATTTGCTTAGGGGGCCATCTACATATTAAAACGAACCATAACTTTGTTTTTTTCAATAGCAGTACACAATTCTGATAGCATAAATGAATTCTACACCATTTAATTAGCCTGAAAACAAATTTTTATGAAATTCGTACCATAAGTTTCCGATAAATTAATTATTTTAAAACGAGCGTATTTTAAGGGCTGTATCCAGATTGAAGTTCAGTACTCGATTGTTAACCGAAAGAGCCTCCTTCTTGATCAAGGCACCTTAAGCGTCACTCAAGCAGCCAATGAAGTCTGCTAGATTACAGGACAGCGTAAGAAATTTCAAAATATCTAGTCACGTCTATCGTAGACGGCCCCTTAAACCATCATTTTGCCATTTTTTAAGCATAATTTGAAAACTACTTGAAAGAAAAATGTGAAATTTTGGATATCTGTAAACCAGGACTTAATAAATCTAAATCCGTCAAAAAATTGTAGGTTACACTTCCTAATTTTTTCGAATATTTATTTCATAATTTATAATTCATATCATAAAATTATAAAAATTGCAAATTCAACGTATTTATGTTTGGGTATATTAGTATTATTGCTACACAAAAAATTAGTACATTACGAGCATAATTTCAGGAGATATAAATAAAATTATGAAAATGTAATTTAACATTAGAAGCACTAAATTTTGAATGTTTATAATTCAAAAACTTATTATTCAAATGACTTGAAATTTAGTGTCTAGGCATAGTTTGAACCGAAGATTTGAAATATCTCATTAAAATTGGGTATTGCTATTGAAAAAAATGAAGTTTGGATTCGTTTTAATATGTAGATGGCCCCTTAGGCAAATTTTATATACATCATTTAAAAGTAAACTTTATTTACAATCGTTCGGTACCAGTAACTTTCGGCTACGATAATTTGTTGAGGAGTTAGTAGGGGATGTTTACTTTTTTTTCCACGACTGTACCTAAGTAAAATTTAAAAATTAATGTATTTTCACATAAACTTATATGGAGTGTCTAACCATAAAAGAACTTTCTTACTTTGACAATGAATTTTACTAGAATAAGTGGGAAAGGTCGGGTTATCGCCCCGGACGCTAAAGATTAAAGGGCTAAAAATAAACAAAATGCTTTATTAAAACGTAATAGCTTATATAAAAGATATCTTTTGTAGAGATGCCGACAAAATCTCGCCCAGGATGCTATCTCTACAAAAGAGGCCTCTGTGTAGATCCCTCACAAACTGGAAGCCGAAAATTTGCAAGCATCCAATATTTTCTTCTTATGAATATCCAAATAATTAAAACAGAAGTAGCATTTGGAATATATAGCTATATGTTAATTACCTACAAGATTCAATAAATGGGTGAAACAAAGGATATTGCACATCATTTCTCTTTTGCATAAAATATTAGTCCGATATGACGAAAATACCCGAAAGAAGATCTTAGCACCTGGCTGCATTCCTTCTGGGTCTCTAGGCTCCAACCTACTCAGCCTATGAGTAATCCGTCTCTGAATGTTCCCGGTACTTCTCTTTGTAAGATCTTAATTTAATTTCTCGAAATTTATAAATCCCTAACACATTTTCTTTAAATATTTAATAAAAAGTACATAAACTGTACCTTTTCTGAATTTCCTTGATCCAATGTTCACAGATAGGGTGTCAAAAGGGGTGCTAGTTGGTGCAATATAATGTAGACGGCCCCTAATTTAAAAAGTGTATTCATATTCGGAGAGTAGATAGAATTTCGACTCAATCGGTACCTTTTGCATCTTTCTGCAGCAATTTTGGTTATTAAATGCACAGCGGGGGGGGGGGGGGGGTGTTTTATTTCTCTCACCCCCTTTTTTTTTCTTTTTGAAGACTGTACCAATGTTCGTGTGACATTTTTTGGAACAATAATCTTGGTAACTATAGATTTTAAAGCAGCTACCCAACTTATACTCTATAACAGTGTGCTTTTTTCTTTATTATTAATTAAGGGGACCAGAATGACTAAAATGACGAATTTTTTAAAATTATTTTTATGATTTTTATAGTGATTGAACCTAGAATGATAGAACCCTACAATTGGTGTGATAGGAAAAAAATCCTAACATTACTGTGGAGCGAGCCATAAACGTTGAGTTAACCAGAGCGGCGATACTTGCGAAGACAATACTTTAAACTTCATTCCAGTCGAATCATGATTTTCATTTATGACTTTAACAATAATAAATATATTAAAATAAGATTTTTAACACATTTTGTTTTTTGTGAAATAGGATGACATTAAGTAAAGTGCTGAGAATGATCACCATCTGCGCCCTAAAGAAAGAAGAAACTAGAGAACAGGAATTCTGCTTTTACAGAATTTAGTGTCGCCCCCGATGAAAAAAAAATATGTATATAAATATAGATATAGTAGAATTCCGAACTTACACCTTTGGAATAGATCATTTTTTTCTGATGGACTGATGGCTTCTATTATTATGAAACAGCTATTGTAAATGAAGTGTTAGGTGAAGATGAAAGAGTAGTCGAAAATCAGAGTTCTAACTTTTTACGACTGCTCTTTCATCTTCACCTAACGCTGCATTTACAATAGCTGTTTCATAATAATAGAAGCCATCAGTCCATCAGAAGGAAATAACTCGAATAAAGCGGGACTTGGATAATCGGATCTTTACTGTAGTTCAGTTTTAAGGCTTGAAACACCCGATTTTATTTTATATAAAACGACATCATCCGTATCCGCTGGAGAATTCCTCATTTACGATCCAGTCTTAAACAACATCTACAGTAAAGTACACATATGACATCACTATCGCTGAATAATACACAAATCCAAAAAAAGAGATATCGTCATTCAATAAATTCGACAAAAAAAAAAAAAAAAAAAAAAAAAAAAAGCTATCTAATGATTTGTATGCCTTCATTTTTTTGTAACATTAATATTACTTAAATTTAGTTTCTAATAGCTCCTTGTTTTATCAGAAATCATTCATTTATATATTTTTAAAATAGCATGCATTTTAATTTTTTTTTTTTTCAGTTTTTATGGGAAAATGACAACAGAAAGATATAATTGCTATTTCCCAACTATTTTTTCTTTACTTTTTACAGAAATGGAGTATTTGAGTTGTCAAAATTAAACAAATATCGCTAAAAACTACAAAAAAATTAATATCTCAAAAATAAATAGAGGTGCACTTTTCGAACAAATTGCATTTAAAAGTACCTTTTTCCCCAGTACGACGGTATAAAAATTAAAAACGTGCGATTCTTAGAAGTTTAAAAATTTTCTATAGAGTATTTAATCGTACAATGATACATCTGCTTTGTTTTACGTCTGGCTTATACAACGTAACGTTATTTTTTGGGGACGACACAAAATAAGCTGGGAGAAAGAAATAGCATATCGAAGGCAAATAAAAACATTGAGACAGGCATTCCATAATTGGGAATGTAGCGAATAGTACAGTGTTTACTCGCGTAATAGTCGCCCTCGCATAATAGTCGCACCCCCGTTTTGAAGCAGAAAAAATCGTCAAAATATTTTCTTCGAATAAAAGTCGCAGTCGCGCATTTGACATTTATTTAGAAAATAGAAAATCATCAGCTGTTCTCTTCCCAGAATTAGTACTCATAATGGATTCATCTGTTCTGTTACTTCCATTGACATACCCGATGGTCACTCCATTCTTCAGATACCGATTCACATTATATTAGTGATACTGATACCTTCAGTGAAAGTGATTTATTATGAGTTTTTTGTCAAAATTTTCACAAAGATTATTTGCAAATTTTTTCTATAAAATTATTACCGTAAAAAGGAAAATGGTATTTAATAAACAGCACATAATCTAGAAACCTTTAGTAAGTAAAATTTTACTATGTGTGTGTGGTTTTTTTTTTTATACCAGTAATATTTTAGTATTAGAGTGTAGAGTATTGTGTAGTAGATTTCCTCGCATAATAGTCGCACCTAGACTTTCACAATGAAAAATTGGCAAAAAAAGTGCGACCATTACGCGAGTAAACACCATACAGTGTCACTTATCGAAAACATAGTACACTTTTAGAACTTCCTGTCATGTTACTGAAATTCGCACAAAGAAAAGTTTGCGTCTGAAATTTTCCGTAAAGTAGTTTCATTGCTGATAAGATCATGAACACAAATCCGGATTTAGCTTAGAACCTGTACTTTTGCCCGAATAAGTGGACTGTGAATAGTGTTGCCAGGTGTGTCGAGTAAATCGGGGCTCCAAATGCTCCGAACAACAGTATTTTAAAGTACAGTGAAACTTCTTTTAAAGACCACCCCTATTCAAGGGCCACCTCTATTAAGGGCCAATATTTTTAGGAACGAAAAATTTTCCCATAGACATAATATTAAAATTACTCCTATTAGGGGCCGCACCTACTCCTCATAAAGGCCACTTTTCTTCATATGTGCCTTAAATCCTAAACAGGTGTATTGAATTCTTAAACCAAAAGATAGGAGTTCAGCAAACAACTGCACTTGCAACAAAGAAGGCAAGGAGAGATGAGGAGGATTTAGTAACACAATGAAGGACCACAAACTTTTCCACAAGCGAGACAAACAGATGTTCCTCACACTTTTTTTGACCTTTCAACCTGTAGGGGTTGGGTTGGAGGGGAAACTTGACCCTTTGTTGTGGGCACACAAAGGATAACAGGTTATCTAGAAAAACTGATTTCACATTTACTAAAACAGAATGCATATTGAAGCACAATTTTTACACCTGTCAGGAAACGCTAACAGAAATAAATAAACTAATATCTCATTCTAAGGCATTAATAAATGATGCAAATTTAAGTAATTTGTTCCATAAAGTAAAATAATCATTAGAAACCAAAACTGTCTGCGAAAAAATTATGTAAAGTAAAGAAACTTCAATAGAAAATTTTTTCAATCATGTATAGAGTTTGAAATTGTTAATAAACAGTTTTTTCACCTATATAGGTTTTGATTTTCTTATTTTAGTTGTTGTTTTTTGTCACCCCTATTCAAGGGCCACCCCTCATAAGGGCCAATTGTCAATGGAATGGCAGGTGGCCCTTACAGAGAGATTTCACTGTAATTTTCTTTGCCTTATCTAATGACAGAATTATCTGCGATTAAAGATGACGAAATAAACTGTAAGAAATTTGTAGTGTCCAGAGCTTTTGGAGCTTTGATTTACGCGGGACACCTGGCAACACTACTTGTGACCCTCATTTCCCATAAAAAAATGTCTGCACGTTCTGCACGTGTGTTTAACTTTTAACATTACACATTTATTTCAGTTACACCCTAAACACCAAAAAAAAAACAAACAAGTGTTTCTTCATCTAGGAAAATATAATATAACTACGATTGAAAATATTCAATAGACTCCTTAGAGCTAGTTATTCACAATTCCGAAAAGCGTTCTTTATCTTTAGAAACCTCAGGAAATAATATATTTTTGACATTTAAAGAAAATTTTTGAAAAAAACAGAATTTCTTGTGCTGCCACTGATTTTAGAAAACGTTTTCGAGTAATTCTTATGGTGTATTTATCAGTTTTCTTAAATCGTAATATCGGTTTTTGGGATACTCTCCATACCTAAATAAGCGCCTTTTCATATTCAACAAACATGTTTGACAAAAAAACATGTAAATGAACAGCATTAACATTAAAATTTATATTATTTTGTTATTTTTGCATGTATAGATTCTGCTGCACAGCTGAAAATGTTTAATTGAGAATCGGTAGCATCCTCAAAACCAATATTACTGGTTGAGAGTACTTACTAATGAAATAAAAGAAAACTACTCAGAAACGTTTCCGAAAATCTGTGGCGACAAAATAAATTTTATTTTTATAAATAATTCTTTAGAGTGTTCCAAATTTATCTTTACAATTTTCACCCTCCATAAAACCTAAACGAAATAAGACAGTGGAGTTCAGTTTTGTGTCTTATAATAGCAATTCATAAAGTTTTATTGGTACCAAAAAGAATGTTTTTGCTTTCAGGTACGACCCAATAAGATCCATAACTGGTGATGGCTACACCACAGGAAAAGCCCCCAGTGTGTGGCCTTGGACTGGTTCATAGAGACGAAGCCATATACAAGGGACTAATCCTATACATAGTCCAAAGGAATTTTCGAACAAAATACGGACGCCACCCACCATCCAAGCCCTCAACACACAAGATGGCATAAGACGCTTATAAAGACCGGTAGTGTGCTTCGTTTATGGATACCGGTAGTGTGCTTCGTTTATGGAGACCGGTAGTGTGCTTCGTTTATGGACACCGGTAGTGTGCTTCGTTTATGGAGACCGGTTGTATGTTTGTTCCTGCAAAAAAAGTGCTCATGTGGAACTCGTCTAGCATTGTATAAAACTTTGGATCTTGATGTTCATTATAGAATAAACAGACTTTTGTTATTTAATTTCATTTAAGATTGATATAACTTAAGTTTGAGTAACTTTGATACATTTAGGACACCCTGTATATTGGTTTTCAAAATTTCAAAAAATAAAGATTGATTTTTGGAACCGTGGGTAACGCGGAAGGAGTTTTCGATATTTTAATTTTTGGTTACATTATATCTTCGTAGATTAAAAAATATTCAACTTTTAGGTAGCTTTCTTTACAAAAAAGCTACCTATTGCAGCCGTTCGGAGGAAAGCGATTTCAAAAAGTTTTGGTATATTTTCATCGATCATGACCCCCAGACCCCGAAACCACCCCCCGTTCAAAATTGATATATATATATATATATCTGACCTATGTCACACTGTAACTCCCGTAATTATGAACCGATTTCGATGTAATTCGGTGTGTACATAGTACATATCAATGTCTCGACCGAGTTCGTTGGCCAGCTTCATCCGCCGTTTTGTTTCAAAATGGCGGCCATTTAAAATTTTTAAAAAAATTTAAAACTTGAAATGTGGTACCAAAAAATTAAAAATGAAAAAATATTTTTTTCTTATGTATTTGACCTTTATACAAAGATTCCGGAGCAGTTTTTGTTTCGTCTATATCTTAAAAAATGGCTGAGTTATAGCATTTTGAATTTCTAGCGTGGGTGACATTTTGAAACGTCCTGAATTTTGTCACGCGATAAAAGGCGTATTTATGAGCCAATTTGGATGTAATTCAGTGTGTACATAGTACATACCAATCTCTCGACCGAGATCGTTGGCAGGCTTCATCCGCCAGTTTGTTTCAAAATGGCGGCCATTTAAAATTTTTTTAAAAATTTAAAATTTGAAATGTGGTACCAAAAAATTGAAAATGGAAAAATATTTTTTTCTTATGTATTTGACCTTTATACAAAGATTTCGGAGCAGTTTTTGTTTCGTCTATATCTTAAAAAATGGCTGAGTTATAGCATTTTGAATTTCTAGCGTGGCTGACATTTTGAAACGTCCTGAATTTTGTCACGCGATAAAAGGCGTATTTACGAACCGATTTGGATGGAACTTCGTTTATACATAGTACATACCAATGTCTCGACCGGGTTCGTTGGTCAGTTTCACACGCCATCTTGTTTAAAAATGGCGGCCATTTAAATTTTTAAGAAAAATTTAAATTTGAAATGTGGTACCAAAAATTGAAAATTGAAAAAATATTTTCTTCTTATGTGTTTGGCCTTTATAAAAAGATTCGGGAGCAGTTTTTTTTTCGTCTATATCTTAAGAAATGGCTGAGTTATAGCATTTTGAATTTCTAGCGTGGCTGACATTTTGAAACGTCCTGATTTTTCTCACGTAATAACAGGCGTATTTATGAACCGACTGGGATGTACCTTGGTGTGTACATAGTACATACAAATATCTCGACCGAGTTCGTTGGCCAGCTTCATCCGCCATCTTGTTTCAAAATGGAGGCCATTTAAAAAAATAAAAAATAAAAAAATTTAAATGAGATACCAAAAAATTGGAAAATGAAAAAGATTTTTTTTTGTATGTGTTTGACCTTAATACAAAGATTCCGGAACAGTTTTTATTTCGTCTATATCTAAAAAAAAAAATGGCTGAGTAATAGCATTTTGAATTTCTCTTGTGGCTGACATTTTAAAACGACCTGATTTTTGTCACGCGATAACAGGCGTATATACATACGCCTGTTATCGCGTATGTATAACCTATTTGGAACCTATTTGGACCTATTTGGATGTAACTTGGTCTGTACATAGTACATACCAATGTCTCGACCGAGTTTGTTGGCCAGCTTCATTCGCAATCTTGTTTCAAAAGGGTTGCCATTTAAAAAAAATTAAATTTAAAATTCAAAATGAGGTATTAAAAAATTGGAAAATGAAAAAGATTTTTTTTATGTGTTTGGCCTTGATACAAAGATTCCGGAGCAGTTTTTGTTTCTGAAAATTTGTTCTTTTGTTGATATCTTAAAAAATGGTTGATTTATAGCACTTTCAATTTCTAGCATGGCTAACATTTTGAAACGATCTTGTATTTGTCACGCGATAACACACGTATTCGCCTATTTCGATGTAAGAAGGCATGTGGATAGTATACATCAACACCTCGACCAAGTTCGCTGGCCAGATTCATCAGCCATCTTGTTTCAAAATGGCGGCCATTAAATTAAAAAATATATATATATATTTAAAGTGAGGTGCAAAAAAATTAGAAATTGAAAAAGGTTTCTTTCTTAAGTATTTGATCTTGATATAAGGATTCAGGAGCATTTTTTGTTTGTCTTTACCTTAAAAAATGGCTCACATATAGCAGTTTCAATTTCTATTGTGGGTGACATTTTGAAAAATCTGATTTTTTGCATGCGACAGCACTCCTATATATTAACCGATTCTGATGTGAGTGAGCATGTGCACAGCAATTACTAAGGTCTCGACCAAGTTCACTGCTTAGCCTCATCCACCATGTTGTCTTAAAATGACAGGCACTTTAAGAAATTGCCGAATTTGGCAGCCAAATATAAGTTACTTTAAAGAAAAGCAGCTTGGATAAAGCTGACTAATTTCGCGAAATTCTCATTCATTATATTGATAAAAATTAGTATTGAATCTCCTATATTTGGTTTCCACTAAATTGAGCTTCGTGTGTTTGCATGATATAAGTTGGCTTTTTTAAAATAAGGATTATGAAAGCTACCTCTTCCTCCCGGCACTGGCCGGAAGGACTTTTTTTTTTTTTTTTTAACACTGTATATCACGAGCTGACAACAAACGTGTTAACACGAACACGATTGAATTTTAGAAGGTAAATGTCCCTGCTGTCAACCATTCTGCGTTACAGAATGTGGAATGAATCGATTACATCATAACAAGGCTCGACTGTGTGTGTGTGTATTCTAAGTCAGTCGGCCAGAAGGTCCGAGATAACTGCCTCCTGTGAACTGGATGGATATCAAAAGGTCTTGATGAACGAGCTCTGAGGCTCTAATGACCAGAGCAGAGCTCTAACATTTAGCGCTTAGTTTGAATGAAAAGTGAGGATTATGTTTCATTGCCAAAATAACGTGAAAATATTTCCTCTTTCAATTAAAGGGGCTTTGGTAGTAATGAAATGAAATATGTTTAGAATCAAATAACTGGAAAATGAAAATAAAATGTTAATTTTAGCCATGAGCTTGAAATTACATAGAAAATGTTATTTAAATGAAATACATAAAAATAAGGAAAATTTTGAATTGTTAACAAATCTGATTATTTGTTATTACAGTTTTTGATTTTAAAGTTTTTTGATTTGCTTATTTTTAAAATCTTATTTCTCATTTGGTTTGCAATTTCATGTAGTTCAATAAACTGATTTTCTGTATTCTGGTTGTGATGTTATACTTTTTAGGTACGTTCTTAATTATATAAATATGTAACAGGGCCGAAACTAAGGGGGGGGGGGGGGGCAGAGGTGGCATGTGCCCCGGGCGCCGGAACAAAGGGGCGCCAAATGAAGGTTTTGTTTGTCGATTTTTCTCACATCTATATGTCTAGCACGGTATTGTTAAAATCATCCTGTTTGAGGTATGCCAAAGCAAAGAAAAATCTAAAGATGATATGGCATAAGAATCCGGTATAAAGCGGAATTTTTTTTCGATTCTTTTCGATTCCGTTTTTAAGATTTTAATGAATCAATATTTGACAAAGCAGATTACGTAGTACAGTATTACATATTTTTAATTTTAAAATAAGTCGGATATTAGAAAATTAGTAAAATTTTCTTTGTAAATATACTTTTCGGAGGAGGAGGGGGGCGCCAAAATCCATGTTTGCCCCGGGTGCAAAAAAGGCTAGTTTCGGGCCTGATACGTAACACCTATAGTCGTCGTCTGGTTCGTTCGTCCGTCTATCCTCATACAACAGCGCAAAAACTACCCAACCGAATGATTTGAAATTTAATATTATATAATCTTTTCAGAATTTTGTTGATTCATTTCAAATTTTATGAAAATCGAATCAAAACTTAAAAAGATATTTATAAAAGTTTTCTTCATTGTATTAAATCTTGTCGTACGTAATTGAGGACTAATAATGGTAAACGCTGAAAGTCCAAAAGAGGAAAATTTTCAAGAGAGCGAAAAAAAGTAAAACACCTACTTCTGGTACTTACAGCGTTTTCCACTTCACTCCTTTTGGACTCTTAGTTCAACACTTCAAAATGTTGGTACCTAGCTTTCTTTCACTTAGTGTTTAAATACCTAATATTAATCATTTGAAAGCATTTCTTTTATTTATATATTTAATATTTTCCCCCTTGCTTAAAAATATCCCACTTATGTAAACAATAACAACATGAACTATTATTTTAACACAATCAATCTGATTGGTAAAGTTATCAGACGAATTGAATATTTCCAACTGAGTGAAAAAATGCCCAGCATCTTGTTCTTTACCTGCGGTTTATTCTGTTGAGCTGTCTACTTGACAGACCAGATGTAATTACAAATAAGGTTATCTGAACGAAATATGATAACCGGTTGTCGGCCCAATAGATTAAACGATAGAGCATTGACCTTGTAAGCCAAGGATCTGGGTTCGATTCCCGGCCTGGGCATTTTTTCGCTCAGTTGGAAATATTTAATTCGTATGATAACAACATGATCAAGCTGTGTAAATTCCACCATTCGCCGCGCATCTTATCACTGGCACTTTCAGCGCCCTCCACTTCACTTCGTGTGTCACATTTAGCGTTCTCCACTTCACTTCGTGTGTCACATTCAGCGTTCTCCACTTCACTTCGTGGGACATATTCAACCAGCGATATTTTTCTGCTGTTTTTTGAACTATTTCTACTAGGGTTGGCAAAAGGGTTCTCCTGTTTGTTAAACGTGGCATTCAAGACATTTTTTCATTAAAAAAAAGATTTTCGATTTTTTGGTACTTTCAGCGCTTTTTATTTTTAGTCTTCCGTTAATTCAATGATATCCCATGACAGGTAATGATTTTAGTTTTCCATGGTGATTAGGTGCTATTTAAGATGGAGTCCTATTATTTGCGTATTACTGAATTTAATGTATACATAATCATAATGCATTTTGTATTCATGCACTTTTGAGTAAGAGTGCAACAGCTATTATACCAAGAGCTGAATATCTATAAAACCAGTTATAGCACAAATGCACCTCATTTGCCACGTTTGACGTACAATTTCCGACTTGTTTTCTTTAGCATTTTTCTCGCACACTATACTTTTTCGAGAACACTTTTCGTGTACTTTGAGCGAGAATTCCTGTTCTGCAAAGATAGTGCGGTGCGGTGGTATCCGAACACCCTGTACTCTCTCAAGTAACTTTTTCTTTTTTCAATTCTCCCCTGTAAAACTACTTTTTCCACATCCTTCATTTCGTGACCGAGAAACAGCTAGAATGATTACGCTTCAAGAGAATGTATTTTAGAAAAATTCTCACTCGCCAAGTAACTTTTCGTTTCTCAATTCTCCCCTGTAAAACTACTTTTTCCACATTCTTCATTTCGTGACCGAGAAACAACTAGAATAATTACGCTTCAAGAGAATGTATTTTAGAAAAATTCTCACTCCCCCAAGTAACTTTTCGTTTCTCAATTCTCCCCTGTAAAACTACTTTTTCCACATTCTTCATTTCGTGACCGAGAAACAACTAGAATGATTACGCTTCAAGAGAATGTATTTTAGAAAAATTCTCACTCCCCCAAGTAACTTTTCGTTTCTCAATTCTCCCCTGTAAAACTACTTTTTCCACATCCTTCATTTCGTGACCGAGAAACAACTAGAATGATTACGCTTCAAGAGAATGTATTTTAGAAAAATTCTCATTCCCCAAGTAACTTTTCGTTTCTCAATTCTCCCCTGTAAAACTACTTTTTCCACATTCTTCATTTGGTGACCGGGAAACAACCAGCATGATTACGCTTGAAGAGAATGTACAGTAAACTAGTAACTAGTCTAAGGCGGAATTGGTCGGGACTGAGAAAATTTTCCCTTGTAGGCAATATTTCGGCTTATGCAAAAGAGCCCCACCTCCCTCCCCCCAAAAATGTGCAAATCGTATATTTTTTTTACGTTCGTAACTTTTAGTAATGTTCTTTAAAATAAAATTTTTAATGAAATTAGATTGTTATTAAATTTATTGTTTTTATGATTTCGAAACACATTGTTTGAACCACAAAAATAAATATTACCAATACGAAATTGCTCTAATTCTGAAATTTAATTAAAATCATTTAATTTAATAAATACAATTACATACTTTATATTTCGCATGATAGATTAAAAAAAACAAAAAATAATCCTTTATCGATGTTTGTTTTTTCTTTCGGTTTACCATGCATTCTGAACTAACGCGTAAGTCTTTTATTATTGGTATTATTTTTTTTTAATTTCTTTGAACAAGAAAAATAATTTCGAGGTACCTAATTCCTCTCAATCCGTCCTGTTGGAATTGCACCGCTCTCTTGAACGTTTTCAGAAGCGTGGTCATCCTCATTTCCTTTCCGAAGACAACAGTTAACCTTTTCGGCCAGCATTTCTGAGCAAAGTTTGACAATCCATTTAACAGCATCGAAAACACTGATGTTTTTTGTCTGGTCAGTGGCTGAAGAACAATCATCAAAAGACGCAATAATCGACCGCAACAGATATCTTTTGTACTAGGTTTCAGCATTTTAATAATTCATTGATCCATTGGTTGTGTCACTGCAGTAAGTATCTGCCGGAAGAAATTATAAATTTATATTCAACAGTTTGACCTCGGCATGACAAGGTGCATTATCGAGGAACAAATTTTATTTTTTAATTTCTTCAATCATTTGTCTATTGAACTCCTTTAGCCAGCCCTCCATTAAAACAATCGACAACCAGTATTTTTTCTGAGATCTCCAAATTACAGGCAGTTTAACAATATTAACATGAAACATAACGTTGTTTTCAATTTCCCAATCACTAACTTTTTTTATAAACTGTCCTACAAATTCGCAAAAAGCAAAACAGTGACACACTCGTTGGTGGTTTTACCTCAGCGACATTAGCTTCATCTTTTTACAAGGGACTTATTTGGCACACAACATAAAATAGTACAGTCTCATCGCAATGATAAATCTCCTTCTCTTGATATCTTTCAATCAGTAGATGAAAGTTTCCTTTCCATTCCTGAATTTCATGCTGTGGGATATATTTCGAGTGTCAGCAAGCATGCTTCATATGGCATTGTTGTGCAGATTATGGAAACTCATTAACCGTTCACTGGAAGCTTTAAAATCCATTTTACCTATTTTTTCGCAATATAGTCCAGATGTGAGCAAAATTTTCACTCTAGCAATCGAAAAACATTCAAAAGTTAATGCATTAATGTCTTCATCTTTCGCAGCACGTTTCTATTGGATGTTTTCAACTCTTTCTTTTTAAGCATCATAAATTTGAGTTTTACCATAATTAAACCTAATACAAAGATTTCCTACAGAATAATTATTTTCATTTTAATTTGGTAACTTTAACTTTATCCTGCAGCGATGAAGTATTGGATTTAGATTTCGAAGCCACTTTTACGATGCACTTTTTAATATCCTTAGACAAGATAAAACGACGAAGAACAAATAACCCGTGCAATGATCGAGTTTTCTGAACACGCGATTTATTGGAATGAAGCATACGTCAATCGAATAGCGTTTTATGTTTTCGATAAACAGGTTGGATCTTGAATTGTAATAAACTGCTCGACGATGATGATCTTTCATTGATTGTCCTGACTCGTAAATCGGTTGAAAACTGAAATTCTGAAAGTCTTTACAGATAAATGCGAAATGCTATTCAATTTCTTAGTACTGCTGTAATACCTGCAAATTTGAAGTTTACACTCAAATACACACACAGACAAAACAACTTCAGGAATGAGACAGTAAGCTATCACTTCGAATTTCAGTACAAACTTAAAGCATAATATATTGTACTTTAGAAAATACTTATTTGCATAAATGTGCATCCTTCTAATAATAATAATTTTTACATGGAAATTTATATAAGAAAAATGATTATTTCATATTTTAAATGAAAGAATTCCTTAAAATTTAAACAGTTTCTAGTTATTTAAATTAACTTTTTAAAACTATTAAGGAATTTAATTAAAATTTTCGGCATTGAGTATATGACGTATGTATAACAGTTTTACAGTTTCATAAACGGAGTGCTTTTCATGTTTAAAATATCCTTTTTTCCGCCTTATGCAAAATTTTGGTTTTGGTAGGACGTTAAACACATTTCCGTTTCCGCGTTAGACAGATTCCGGCTTATGCAACAAGAATTAATGTTATTTTATATGGGTTCGAAGGGACTTGAAAAATTTTCGGCGGTAGACAGATTTCCGGCTTGCACAGAGTCCGCCTTAGACAGAATTTACTGTATTTTTGAAAAATTCTCACTTCTACTTAAAATTGAACTGTCGCTGTTAATTGACTTCACATATTTAAATTTTACTTTTAAGATCTCGATGGAATTTTAATTTCAAAGTTCGAAATAAATTTTAGGATTTAATTTTTTTGTTTTCCTGATTTATCTAAAACACTTCCTAAATAGAAAATTATTCAGCTTGATGCAATATTTATTACATTTTGGACTAATATTTTTAACTATCGGAAGTATTTCCATTTTAAAATGATATATAACCAACATTTCGAACCATTATTAACCAATTTTTGTAAAATATTGAAATAAATTAAAAAAATATCTTTAGAAAGCGGAAATACTGACAAAATTGGCTTCATATTGAATAAACTTAGGATTAAGTTGGAAATCACATTTAAATGAAAAGTTCTTAACCATCCATTCTATGTTAAAATGTTACTAGTTTTGGCGAGAAGAACTTAATAGCTCTTTTCATTAGGCGAAGAATCCACACGATGTCTAAAATTTGAAATAAAGATTAGTTTTATTACAAGTTTTTAATTTTTATTTATTTATTTTGTATAAATGCGGGCTATAAAGAAAGGAAAAAAAATAAACTTATTAGCCTCAAAGAGTACGCTACATAAAAGTGGAATAACAAGTAAAATCCCGTCTGAATGAAAGAAATAAAACTTTAAATCAGTTGATGTTTAAATAAATAAACAGTAATTTTCAATTAAGTTACACACCGGAAAAAATATAATGGAAAATTTTAAAATATTGAATCTACGTTAATTTTAGTTATCCGTAAGGAAACAATTCTTCTTACAGCTATTCATCAAAACTAGCTATCGAACAGACAACAATACAGAGATTTTCCAATAGAATATCTACACTTTCGCAATGTGCAAATATTTATAATTTAAAACTAATAAATTTGACGTAATATCTGAACAACATTGTTTTCCCACTTCCATAAAGTTTCACCTGTTTAGCAGTGCAATAGAATACTTACAATGAAAGCTAAATATAATCAATTCTAGTTGGTAACATAAATGATACAAGAGCGGGGCCACACAAAGAGGGAAAGACTAGCAATTCAATCCCTACGTATCGCACAGTGTCCTACTCAAACGAGCTCGGGGAGCGATAGGACTCGGGCGGCCTATTAGGTGCCCTATCTGTTGCCTTGATAGATGAGGGTCAGCTTCGTATAATGGGAAACATCGTCTCTGTCTCCGAAAATACAGTAGGTGACACGATTTATGAGCTGCGAGATTAAACGTGCAGGGATCGGGGTTGCTACTTGGCGATCATTTTGGCGATAATGCGAAAAAATCATTAAGGAGAATGCGGAATTAAAAAATTATTTTTCATATTTCTTAAAATTAAGTAATGCAAATAACATATAATGCATTGAAAATGTGTTTATTTTTCATTATTTATGTTATTACAACGAGAAATTCTTCAAAAAAGGTGAGCGTTCTGTCCCGTATATTCAATAAATATCTGAGAAAAGTTTCATTCTCTGAAAATAATAAGAATCAAAAAATTTAAGTGATTCCAATCGACTTTCCCAACATTATATAGAATGCGTGGAATCAGATAAATTTCCGACTCAATATGTAATCAGCTGGATTCGAACACTGGACCTCCCGTTTCGAAACTTGAAAAAATATCTTTGAGTCACTAACGCTTGACAACATCGTCGCAATATTTATCACCTAAACTCTGTCACATTTCCTTGGTGATTTTTCGTAGAAAATTGGTCGAAAAATGATTTGAAACTGGTTTAAATATATTTTAAATATCTAATCCGTCGGCTGATTTGTACGAAAATCTGCAAAGTTCTTGCGACAGTGGTATATAACATATTTGCCAAATGACCGCCTAATCAGAAGCACCGTTCGGAAGTTATCTTGTTCGTTCATACACGCACAAAATTTATATTTTTAATAGGATTTATTACTAGTTTGAGGACCTTCATACGCCAACATTTTAGAACAGATACACAATTCATTGCAGTTTGCCTTAAATATGTTGAGAATTAGAACACATACAGCATTTCACAGATGTATAAACAACAAAAAATTTGTTTTGAAAAATGTACGTTTGCAATACATTATGATGTGTTATTTACATTGGTTACTTTTAAGAAGTATGAAAACAGATTTTTTTTTTTTTTTTTTTTTTGTCAAATATCCGGCAATACAGTGAATTCCCGTTAATACGGATTTCCAAGGGAGGCGGTTTACCGTCCGCACTAACCGAAGTCTACATTACAGTAGAGGTAATTAGGGTTTTTTTTTTTTTTTTAAACAAATGATGGCCATTCACCAAAATTTGGTAAGATCTTTGTTTTGTCACTAGAAATGAAGATCCGATCAATCGCCAAAAAATAAAGTTGTTTTACCATGTATTTTGGGGAAAAAAGGGGCACATTTTTAACTCAGGGAAGAGGGAACAATTAAAAAAAAATTAAGTAGGTCAAGTGGGGTATCGTTTTTTATGTATTTTAAAATTCTGAATTGAATGAAACCATCCGCAAGTCGATACGGATCTTTTTTACAAAGTATTATGAATACAAAGTCGACAATTATACTTTATGCAGATAAAATAGATTTTTACAGCAACAACTCATGGCCATTCACGAACTCTTGAGGACTTCATTTTGGCACTATAACTACAGATCCAGTGAGTCTCCAAAACACTATCGAAACGAAGTTCTTTCCAAAATTTTAAGAATGGACATCAGTTGTTGCTGTAAAAACCTTTTTTACCTGCGTAAAGTATAATTGTCGACTTTGTATTTCTAAAACCTGCCTTAACTTTGTAACAAATGATCGAATCAATTTGCGAATGGTGTCATTCGATTCAGAATTAAAAAATACATAATAAACTATACATCACTTGACCTACTTAAAAAAAAAAAAAAAAAAAAAAAAAAAAAAAAAAAAAATCTCCCTTCCCTGAGTTAAAATACCCCACCCCTTTCTGCAACCCAAAACATGGTGAAACAACTTTATTTTTTGGGGACTTTGGGGACTCATCGGATCTTCATTTCTTCCCAAAGTTTGGTGAATGGCCACCAGTTTTCGTGTATTACTCGTGTATTTTCTATATCGTGTATTTTTGGTCTATTTTACCTGAACTATTAAACGATGTAAACATTTGAAAGGTATAAAGCAATCCCTTGCGCCGAATAAATTAGATTTAGTTTTTGATAAAAATTAAATAGCGATTTTATCCTAAAAAAGCAATTTTTTCTTTAATTTATAATTTTAGTAAAAAAGCAAGTTAATGACAATTTGTTCATACAAAAGAATACAATTTTCAAGACAAACAAAATATAAAAATAAATTGACGTACTTACATAATTTAATTTTAATTAGCGTAATCTCTTGCTTTTCTTTACGATAGTGGAATAAATGACCATTTTACCTACCATTTTTCAGTTTTGCGCCATACTCAAAATTTTGATCTGTTACATCACATTTTGATTGGTAATATCGTCGAACAGCCATTACCAATTTTTGAAGTGCTCACATTTTTGGTGGTGGAATGGTAATTTTCTCTTAATCCCTATCACTAACAATTTCTCGATCTTCCAATAACCAAAGTTACACCAAATTTGCTTTTAAAGAAACTAGGGGATCGAGCCCGGGCGCTCCGGATTACAGAATATAGGCGAATACCATTAAAAAAAATAATAAAAAAACAAAACAAAAACTCTAATATATTTTTTAATATAATACATTTTTTTAGATCGTTCACTGACAATACCAAAAATAATTTTTATATGAAAAATATCAGCTGAGTATTTAAATAAAGTTATGAAATTTATTAAAAGCAATGCTTACGTTATTGCTGCATGCTATGAGTTAAGACTGTTCTCAAATCAAAAAGGGCGACTTCCTGACATAAGTTTTAATTTATTTTTGCTCGAAAATGCATGAAACTAGCTGGTGTTGTTGCTCAGAAACTATGTCACCGAGCTGTTTTTTCCATTTTTTTGCAAGCCCAATAGATCTTTCAGAAAATAGTGTCAAAATGGACGTTTTGAACCGAATTTCCGCGCAAAAGTAGAAAAATCACTCGAGAGCGGGCGAAAAACGGGTTTGTCACGTGGTCGAAATGGCTTAAATCTCAATGGGTAATTGATTGATCAAAAAATGGAAAAAACAGTTCAATTCCAAATCGCTTCCATGGCCAGACTTTCCAATTTTATATCTTTCCGTTAAAAAATGAATTTGTAAATGTGGCAGAACGTTTTGCGCTCGTTGAGCAGAGCAGTTAAGAACAGTCTTAAGAGCCAAAGAAATCGCTAAAGATTTCCCTACTTACTGCAGCTTTTTTTATTTTGATAACTTCAGCGGTTTAAGCGAGTAGTTCGATTACATGTCTGTTAAATTTGTGTTTTTTTATTTTATATATTTTTATTTATTTATTTATCGACGAAGTTTTAATTTTGTTCTGGAAGATGAGCCGGAAACAAATATTGAACTATTTATATTTTTTAAATGCAGACGAATTAATCTTTCGTAATCGAACTGCACGCAATAGAAATAGATTTAAAAATAATCCATGTTTGAAACTATTTTTAAAATCTTAAGCAATCTGTAAACTGAGATACAGTTTTAAACAAATTATACTTGACTATACTTAAACAAATTATACTTGATGACATCCTATTCGGCGGCTTAAAAATTTAAATTATTCGATTGGATATATGTTAAATTTGTGTTTTATCTTTATTTATTTATTTATTGATGAAGTTTCAATTCCGTTATGAAAAATTAGCCGGAGACAAATGCTGAATTATTTATGTTGTTTTAAATGTAAATGGGTTATTATTCTTCCTTAATGGATCCTTTGGAAATTATTTTTAAAGTCACAATAAATGAGTAAATTGCGATACAGTTTATATTTGATTGAAAGTACATTTTTCGCCTACACGATGGTGTAAAAATTGAAAATGTGCGATGATGCTAAGAAGTTTAAAATGCTGCAGTCGCGAAAATCGGAAAACCGAAATTTAATCGTCAGGTGTTGCCAAGCTGAAAATGACGTCAGCATTACACACGGGAACGTATGTCTTTTCTAATATAGATAAAGTACAGAATCAGTTTCTCTTATGTGCGATCAATTTGTGAACAGTTTGTCCGCATTCTCCGAGGCGTAATCCGCATTAAGAGATGATTTTAACATTAATAAAACATAGAAATTAATAGAGAACAAAATTCTCCTCGTTAACCGGAAATATGTCTTAAGCTGAGAAGCAATTAACGAGAGTTCGCATTTTAAAAATTTTAACAAGTAATAATGCAAAAACAAAAATTTCTATTTTTTCGTAAACTTTTGTTCCTTCCAAAATCCATCATCGCATTTTTCCTGAAATCTTGGCCAAAACTTGAATCACGTTTTGTGTTTCTGAGTTTTATTCAAGTAACAAGCTAATAATAGTCATAATAATAAATTGCAGAACTGAATAACTGAAAAGTCTGTACTATTCAATTCTATCGAATTCTCATACGAATATTCTTATTCGAAAATTACAGCTACATATGACAATTTCTTCACGTGACTGCAATATTTCTACAAAGTCATCTTTGACTCCTGAACTTTCTCTTAGCGTTTATAGAAACAAAAGAACAACATGTCAGTCTTGTGTCCTTTTTATATCAATGCCTGTCCTCCCCTCCTGTTTGCGTGGCCGTGAATGAAAAATGATTTTTTTTTTTATTTCATTTTATGGACGGTCCCTGTGCTCCATAGGAAGAGGGTGCTCTTCATTAAGAAAGGCCAGACAAGGATGGAGAGAAGTGGAACGCTGGACGCTGATTGGCCATCTGGAAAAAAGAGAACAAAATGCTTAGGGATTTTTTGGATGGAAATCCTTCTGTCCAAAGGGAAAAGGAGATTTTTTTTTAATGCCGAATAGTAAGTCTCATACTTTGGGGTTATTTTAATTCATATTGGCTTCCTTTTCCTTGTATACTTATTTAGTAATACCATAGCACTAGTATAATACACTGTAAAACTAGTCGGATGTACCAATCCCAAAACTTTCTTCTATCTCATACATGTTAATATTTTAAAATTCGCTATCGCACTGCCAAAATTAAATGGCAATCTATGCTCATCATGAGGATTCTAAAGATACGAAATTCCGTGCTAGTTCTTGAGATATGGCTATCGCTGAAATCACGTAAGTCTAGTAAAATTCAGCCTAGCAGCGCCACCTATTAGGTGGTTTACACCAAAAAGTAATCGGCAACAATTTATGTCAAAGTCTAACTGAATCTGAAGTTTGGGGGGAAAATCCGAGCATTATTTTTTGGGGTAGAGCTATTTTGTAAATCGTGAGAATTCCAGCATAGAAGCGCCACCTATTGGACGATTAACACCAAAACCTAATCGGGAACAACATCTGTCAACGTCTAACGAAATCTGAATTTCGATGAAATTCGTGCATTAGTGCTTGAAATGGAGCTATTGCGGGAATCGTGAAAATTCCAGCATAGCAGCACCACCCGTGGAGCGATTAACACCGAAACATAATCAGCAACAATTTGTGTCAACATCTCACCTGTTGGGCGATTTACACCAAAAACTAATCAGCACCGATTTATATTAGGGACTACCTGAATATAAATTTTTATTAAATTCCGTGCATTAGTTCTTGAGATAGAGCGCTCACAAAATTTGTGTCACATACAGACAGACAGACTCACAGGCAAACATTTTGTAAAAACATGTGTTTAGGGATCTTTGACCTCCAAAACACTTAAATCCGTCGAAAACCGGAAGTCGAAAATTCTCACGAATCCAGTACTTTCTTCTTGTAAAGATAGAAGAAAGTAAAAAACTACAAAGTTTTCTTCATCTACGAAAATATAATATAAACACGAACAGAATACACAATAATCTCTAGTTACCCACGATTCCAAAAACATTCTTTATCTTTAGAAACTTCTGAAATCAATAAATTTTTGGGACTTAAAGAAGACTAAAAAAACAAAGAAAGTTTCTTCTGCTGCCACTGATTTTCGAAAACATTTTCGACTCCCTTTTATACACTGTAAAAAAATACAAAAGTTTCGAAATCTACGAAAATCTACTATAATCACGAACGAAAATATACAATAACATATTCCGAGTCACCCAAGATTCCGGAAAGGGTTTCTTTATAATGAAGGGAACGAATATCTTTTCCAACTGGATTAAATCATATTCAAGGATGGAGTATCACAGTTGACGTTTATTCCAACAGAGCGAAAAATGTCCAGACCAGGAATCGAACCTGGATACTTGGCGTGCCGTGCCAATGCTGTGCCAATGCGTGAAACTAGCGCTGCAGTTCGCAGCCAAGTCCAACAAATAAGAGTGAATTATGTCAGCCAGTTATCGTCCGGATAGCCTAACAGGTAAGGCATTGGCACGGCACGCCAAGTATCCAAGTTCGATTCCTGGTCTGGACATTTTTCGCTCTGTTGGAATAAACGTCAACTGTGATACTCCATCCTCGAAGAGGGTTTTATCTTTAGAAGCCTCTGAAAACAATTTATTTTCAAAATTTAAAGAGGAATTTATAAAAATAAATTTTTATTAATTGTCCTTAATTTTCGGAAACGTTTCCGGGTAGCTTTTACAATGCATTAATCAGTTCTTTCCACCTGGCAAATCGTTCTTTTCGGATGCTATTCATTCTCAAGTAAATATTTCCATGCTCAGAAAGCATGCTTAATAAACAAACATACAAAATTAACAGCATTAAGATTAAGATTAACATTATTTTGGCGCAGTTGTATGTATACATTCAGTTATGCTGCTGAAAATGTTTACTTGAGAATGTATAGCATCCCAAAAACCCATTTTCCGATTAGAAAGAACCCAATTATTATGAACGATTAGCCTTTTTAGCTCACAGGCAATCCAAGCATGGGAGCTAATGTGCCCGCAGGTTCTGTATGTACGTACGTAGGTATGCACGTGTATGTTGCTCATTGGTTAAGTATAAAGGCGGGCTAACACCCCACTTAATTTAGATAGGTTTTTCAGGCAGAATTTTCCGATTTGCATCAAATTTTGTAAATAGATTCATTCTGATAAGGTTCTTCAGTGATTACTTTTGGGGGTTCATTGGTTAAGTATAAAAGGGGGGGGAACGGGAGCTATCCCCCCCTTAATTTAGATAAATGGGTTTTTCAGGCAGAATTATCCGATTTGCATCAAAATTTGTAAATAAGTTCATTCTGATAAGGCTGATCCCTGATTACTTATGGGGGTTTATTGGTTAAGTATAAAGAGGTGTTCGGGGATAATCCCCCCTTAATTTAGATAAATGGTGTTTTTCGGCAGAATTATCCGATTAGCCTCAAATTTTGCAAATAGGTTCATTCCGATAAGGTACTTTTACTAGTTTTGGAGGTTCATTGGTTAAGCATAAAGGGGGAAAGGGGGCTAATACCCTCCCCCCCTTAATTTATATAAAGGGTTTTTTCTGTCCGATTTGGTTGAAATTTAGTATACAGGTTTATTCTGATAAGGCGCTTCCCTGATGAGATTTGGAGGCTCATTTATTAAGTATAAAGATGGGAAACAGAGGGGTAGGGGCTAATTTCTCTTTAATTTATTTTTCGAGGGCATTGTTCTTTGAAATAAGAGTATAATATACAATTAGTGTTTATAGCTTATGAGCTCAATGCCATTAGTTTAACCGGGCACTTTTCACTTTATTAATAAGTCCAACTAACGGATTCCGACGAGACTTGCTTTGATAATTTTTCATGAACCCTTTTAGTATATTAGATATTGTTCTGTCGTTCTTTACCGAATAGCGTAATGACGTTCATATTGTTTTCAGCAATTCGGTTAGACATTCCAGATAAATGCCCGCATATTGCTTTAAAACGCTTGATCAAATTTACAGATATATTTCGTCTGATTCAAGGTTTCTTTAGAAAAACCGACCAGTGTAGCGGGCGAAAGCTGCTAGTATATAGGTATAATAATAAATCAAGTACTTTGGGATAAACTGGATAGTTTGGGAATAAACTGTATTAAGAAAAAAAGTATTAACCCTTCACCCTTCACTGAACGATGTGCCACATCTGGCACATACCTAAAATCACGGTACTTCTTATTATCTGCCATGAATTTGGCCAATATGATCTTTATCCCTGATCAAAGAACAGTCCAAAAAATGGTATAACACTTATTTTGACCATGTCAGATGACTGCATTTGACAAAAAATTAGAATTTGTTCTTCGGAAGGAAAAAAAAAAATCGATCAAGCTATTAAGGCAAAATTTACTTTCATTATATTTAGTGAATACTTAAAAATATTAATATAAAAAAATTGCAAAGTGTTAAGCAGATAAAACTAATTAATTTAAGCTCATTTAGTTGTAAAATATAGCAGTACAATATTTTAAAACCCTAATTGTGTACATAGGGTACACGCCATAAAATATCAAATTTTAGCTGAAAATTTAAAATTTAATTTTTTTTACTATTTTTCCCATTATTAGATCGATATATAGATTTCAAATAATGTTTTTCATAAAAATAAAAAAAATCGTGCAGTGAAGGGTTAAACCGGTATATTTTTTAAATAAATCTGTGATTAAATCGATTTTTTGCAACTATGCTCTTGCTCGTATAAGCTCAGTATACTGAAGTGCACGTTCATATTTTTATTTTGTAATAAATGTTTCTTTTTTAAACGAATAGAGAAAAGTCTTTTTAACACTTTACAACATAGTTGAAAAGTGTTTATGAATTTGATTTGTCAGCCCGTCTGTCTGTCCGTGCTCTATCTCGTGTAAATATAGTCCGATTGCCATGAAATTGATATATGTTATTGGGGTTTATAATGGCATGTTCGGTATTGAAAATGAAGTGTATAGCATTTTCGGTTCATTTACCTGCTAAAAAGAATTCCGTTACATCACGATCTATGGGGGAAAATGGTTTGACGTGCATTTTAATGATATTGCAATATTATAAAAATACTAAAATGGATATACAGGGTGTCCATAATTAAGCGACCCTACTTTAAAGTTGTTTAAAGACAAAAACTATTGTTCATAAAGTTATGAAAATTTGGGAAAGGCATAATAAAGGGATGGGAATTTGTTTAAGCTAAAAAAAATATAAATAAAAATAGTTCAAAATTTCGTCACCAGAGGGCGATTTTTAATAAATTACACATTTAGCATTACGATAGTTTAGAAATTTTATTTACAGGATGTTCATAATTAATCGACTTTATTTTAAAGTTGTCTACAGACGAAACTAAATAACATAATTTGTAATTATCTATACTTAGTATATAAAATTATATACATACTTAGCATATATATATATATATATATATATATATAGCTAGTATATATAATTATATATACCTCTAGTATAGATAATTACAAATTATGTTAGATAACATAATATATAATCAACCTTAGATTATATAGATGATGAAATATTCTTTTTTCGCTTTCATAAGAAAATTATTTCTAGAAAATAATAGACAGTTAAGTAAAACTTCTTAATAAGAATTTCGATTACATCATCTAATTAAAAATAAAAGATCTTTCAACTAAACATACTAAAAGATGATGATTTTATTCGGTAATGAAAGTTTGCAGATATAAAAATATAGGTTTTAAAATTATTTTAGATCTTTCCAATATCAAACGTGTAAAGAAAATATGTAGTTCTCTTTTAATATGAAGGAATATAGAGATTAAAACTTAACGAACCAACACAATTGAAGACTGAGTTGGAAATGGGAAACTTGCTATCGGTTTATCAGATGTTAGAGGAAGTCACGTGATGATATAAACATCCGGTCAGTTATCTGCAGTGAGCATTTCATCTGTAGGAGCGAGACATGCCAAGCTTCGTTCTAAATCAATGCTATTTGTAAGTAGATATTACTCTAATATTTGAATATAAATGAATTTGTATTAAAAATGTAGATGTAAAAATTAGTGTTTGAAGAAATAAGGTAGATAAGGATAAAGAAAAATTTCATTAAAAAAATAATTTTATAACTTATAATTAATTTTAGACTAAAAAAATGATTATTCTTAAGTCGACCATAGTATACAATTAGTCATATATACACACATTATGTGATATATAACTATCTACTTTGTTATACATACACATTATGTGATATATACTATGTGATCTATATTATGAGATATATAAATACATACTATGTTAACATCAATAACTTATATTTTCCAACTTGTATACAACTGAAAACTAATAACACACACACACACACACATATATATATATATATATATATATATATATATATATTCTTTTTTGAATTGTAAAACTAATATATATATATATATATATATATGTATATATATATTTTAGAAAACTTAATTGATTTTTTTTTTTTTGCAAAACTTTTAAATTATTTTTTAGAAAACTTAATTGAAAATTTTTCTTTTGTAAAACTTATAAAATATTTTTTAGAAGACTTAATTGAAATTTTTTTCTTTTGTAAAACTTATAAAATATTTTTTAGAAAACTTTTTTTAAATTCAAAAACTAATAAAACATTTTTCTACACTTGTAAATAATTTTGAGCTAGAAAAATCTTTGTTCTTATATGAAACATAGTATATACTATGTTACATAGTATACAATATCAGAGCTTCCAAGTCTCCGGCTTTTTGGATACCGCTATTTTAATACAGAAAATTTTGTTTTATTGAATTCGGACATTTTGACGATTTAAGAGAACTAGATTTTCTCTAAAATAATAGTGGTGTTCAAAAAGCCGGAGACTTGGCAACTCTGCAATATATTACATTGTGAACATATTACATATTTATGTGTAGTATGTAAGCATGTTCAAAAAATTTATTCAATGAACGAAAATTTTAACTAATGAAAATTTTTAAAAACTTTTATAATTTTATTTCTTAAATTGTAAAACTTTAAACATTTTTTTTATAATTTTTTAAATCTGATAAAATATTTTTGTAATTTTTAGAAAACATAAAAAAATTATACAATGAATTGAACAAACAAAAAATTTTAACTAATGAAAATTTTTAAAAACTTTTATAACTTTATTTCTTAAATTGTAAAACGTAAAAAAATAAAAAAAACATTATATAATATTTTAAAACTGATAAAATATTTTTGTAATTTTTAGAAAACTTATTTTAAATTGAAAACTAGTAATTTTTTTTTCTAACTTGTAAATATATAATTGAACTAATAAAATATTTGTTCTTACATAGTATATTTTTCTAACTTGTAAATAATTTTGAACTATTAAATAATTGTTCTTACATAAAACATACTACTTATCTATATGTAGTATGCAAACATAAAAGCATGGATAAAAAAATTTTACAACGAATAGTTTAATTTAAAAAATTTTTTTGATTAATTGAAAACTTTTTTATTTCTGAAATTGTAAAATTTAAAATTTAACTTGAATTGAAAAAATTTATTTCAAAATATATTTTTAACTTGAAGTGAAAACTTTATTCTAAAATTGTAAAACTTGAAAAATATATTTCCACTAGATTTGAAATTTATTTCAAAAAATATTTTTTTTTTAATTTTTTAACTTGTAAATATAATTTTATTAAATTGCAAAAGTAGAAAACTTTTATTTTCATTATTAAAAATATTAATAACTTGGAATTCATTTTAAATTCAAAAAATAAAAACTTGTATATATACATTTTGATTAGATAATTGTTAATTTCTTTTTTTTTCCAATATAGATTGTCATAATTAAAAGATAGACTAAATGAATAAACATATACATTTAACAAACAAAAACAACAAAATTTATTATTTAAACAATACATATTGTATAGTTTCTACATTGATGTTACATAAAAAGTTTTTACTAACACACCCAGTTCCGTTTAAAAACATAGAAACAACATAATCAAAATTCACTAACATTAATACCGTGTCCCCTAGCTGATTAAACTTTTCGCGATTATTAAATGTGAAACATGTATGAAGACTCATGCTTTCGTGTTCAAAAATACATCCTACGCACTCATAAATTTGGTTTAAAATAGTCACTACATTACTCTCAATACACTTGATGAGCTTTGAAAATAAAGCAGATTCATTTTCGATGGTTACGTCACCTAGTGTACATTTTTGCTTAATTAAACGTGGTAGATAATTTGTATACATGTGTTGCAAAAGCTTCTTGTTAAAATGATGAACTTTATCCTTCAAATTTAATAATTGGCAATCGTTTAAGTCAAAATGTGAAAAATTCATCAAGTTTTTAATTCGCATAGTGCTATTATTGTGATTCATTACCAACAGAGTATTATTAGCAATAAATGATGAGGATTTATATTTCAAATTAAAAGCAAAAAGTTTCGATTGAAATTCATACCACGTATTAATGTCCATCAAAAGTCTATTTTTCGTCATCATTTCTTTATTTCTAATCACATTGCGTTTAAACTCCCCGATATACACATAAAATCGTTTGATGCGATGTTTTAAAATTAAATAAACACAATCACTCAACTTGATTTCAATCACGTTAAAATTGCGTGGTTTGCTTTTGGGAATGTCTTTCATAAGGGGATCTTGTATTGTATTCAAAACAGCATTTGTTGGTTCTTGTGATGATGAAATTGAGGTACTTGGGGAAATGAAGGATTCCAAATTTTTAAAATCTACGTCATTAAAAATAGTGTCCAAAAAAACTCATAGTAGAAGTTGCGTCGTCATCATTATGAGTGAATATTGGGGTTGTCGAATCCATATCGAACTTGGGTTCTGCAGCATGTAAATCCTTGTTTGAGGGTAATGTTGAACAGTTCTCGTTTGAATTACAAAATTCTAAACTTGGGAGATTTAATTCCTTCATATCAGTATCCAAAGATGATTCTAAACGTTGATACTTTGCTACGCAATTCATTTCTAGGTGAGATCTTTTCAGCATATTTAATTCACAAGCCATTTTAAATAGCAAACAGTATGTGGTGTAGTCTGATCAAAAGTCAACAGTAAACTGATTGAGATGATTTCGAAACGATTATTAACATAAGTTCAAATCAGTGACGGTTTCAGTTAGAAACAATCGTATTAATTAAAAAACCGTGAGCGACTAAATTTTCAAATCGCCGACTGAGTCGAAAAGCATGACTTTTGCTAGTATGAATATTTCATCATGTTAGATATTTTTCAAACTTGAGAATGGCAACACACGATGAGTGAATCACAAGTTTAGTACAAATAATAATTTTATTCATATGAAATTAATTAAAATATATAGTGGAAGTTATAATTATACTTATATGAAATGGATTAAAATAATGAGTGGATAATTATACTCAAATTAAATTAATTAGACTCAAATTAAATTGATTAAAATTGTGAATAATTATATTTATATGAATTCAAATCAGTGACGGTTTCAGTTAAAAATCGGTATCAAGTAAATTTTTCAAATTGATGATTAAACCGAAAAGCATGATTAATGCTAGCATGAATATTTCATTGTGATAGTTATTTTTTAAACTTGTGAATGGCAACACATGGAAAATGAAACGCAAGTTCATTATATTTTTTCTCATGAAATTGATTAAAATAAATAGTGTGTGGATAATTAAACTTATATGAAATGGATTAAAATAATGAGTGGATAAATATAATCAAATGATAATTATACCAAAATGATAATTATACTCAAATTAATTAAATTAATTATTTGTTAATTAAACTTTAAAAAAATATGTAATAAAGATAACAATAATTTAAATAACTTCATTTTCTAATCCCTCTAAACAAAAGTAATAGAAGTTGATTGTTTAAAATAGTTTTTATTACGATGTAGTCATACTCATATGAAATTGAATAAAATAATGAGTGGATACATACTTCCTTTAATATATCCCCTCAAAAATGTTGATAGTTGATTAAATTAATTAGTAGATGATTAAATTCATTTACAATTATTAGTAATGCTACTCATTAATATTACTAAAACTTTATTATTAGAACTTTATTATTTTAACTTTATTAAAATATACTTTAATTTTGCAATGGTTTCAAATTAATAGAGTGAGTTAAATGAAGAAAACTTAAAAATAAAAAATGTATTTCCAAAATATTATTAGAGTTTCATTCACTTAGAAAAAAAAAATCAAGATCATTTGTAGTGGGAGCAATAAAATACTAAGACATCTTGTTAAAATGAAAACATACACGTTTTTCCAATTCAGAAAAATTTTATTTTTCGTTAGTTACAAAAATGATTACATATGTATAATGAAAACATATGTCTATTTCAAATCACCGAAAATTCGATATTTGAAGAAGATATTTCATTTTGAAAAGTTCTTAATTGAAGTGTTAATTCTTCTAATTGCTTAATCAATCCATTACACTGTTCCAATTTAAGTTGTGTGGGTGAAAGATGAATTTTTCTGTGTTCAGCTAAGTGGAATTTATCAGAAAGAACTTGGTCACAATCATCACATTTAAATTGCTTGGAAAGCTCACTTTTCTTCGGAATGATGTGAATTTTAAGATGATTCCTTAAGTCCATCTTTCTCGAAAACGTTTCTTCGCATTGTTCACATTTATGAAATTTTCCGTCTTTAATGTGAATTAACAAATGCTTTCGTAAATCACATTGTTGAACGAATGTTTTCTTACACTTGTCACAACTCAAAGGCTTTTTTTTTAAATGAAACTTTGCGTGTCTGATTAACACACTCTTTCTTGAAAAAGATTTACCACATGTTTCACATTGGTACATGGTAGATGTCATGCGATGAATTATCATATGTTCCATTAAAGAACTCTTTCGAAAAAACAACATTCCACATATGTCGCACATAAAAAGTTTTTTTTCTAAATGAATGTTCATATGTTTTAAAAACTCGTGTTTCTTGTAAAATTCTGCTTTACATTTTCCACAAATATGACAATTTAAACATTTCTGATGAAGCAGGAATACTTTTACTAATCGAAACGGGCACATCTTTTATCTCCTGTTCACTCATCTTACCCAAATTGTCGACAGTAGTCGATTGTGTATCATTAATAACATCCATATTCATTTAAAAACTGTTTTAACTTTGCGAGGACAAAAATACAGCACGTGTATTTAAAACAGTAGAAACAGAATAATGACATGAAATGAAATCCAACTACACTTAAATCAATGTAGGTGGCGCATCAGAAAAAAAGAAGATCACGTGATAACGATTTAATACATAAACTGTTGTGTTCATTTAATAAGCAAGTGTACAAAATGAATCATTTTATAAATTCATTTCTTTTGAATTAACCTGTTTTTATCATTAAGTGATTAACTTTATTATGAATCCTACTGAAATGCGAGTGTTATGAAAAAAAAAATCTGATTCATTTCTTAATTGTTAGTTAATTAAAATAGTGAACCATTAAGAAAATTTGTTTTCCTAATACAATGGAAAAAAAGAAATATTATCTCTGTTTTTCGCATAAAGCGGAAATACGGTTTACCATTGCATCTAGATTAGAAACAGTACATCCTGTTTATGTATGATTGAAACAACAAACACACAAATAGATATGACCACAAATCTTTGAAAATTGAAGAACTGGTTAGTTTTTAAAAGCTTAGGAATAAACTTGTTTTGGTTTAATTGTATATCCTTTTAATGCCTTTGTGGCGCAATTGGATAACGCGTTTGGCTGTTAACCAAAAGATGATGATTCGAATCCATCCAAAGGCGAATATTTTTAAACTAACATTCATAAATTTTGTTACAGTATAAGTAAAAAGAAACATTCTGGGTGAGTGATAATGAAAGAGTTCATTAACTGCACGAGAAAATCCAGATTGAAAAAAATATCATTACGCTAAAATTACATTACTGTTCTAAAATCCAGTTTATAATTTATCTTTTCGCTCAAATTATAATACTTTCCCGAAATTACTGTTCTAAAATCCAGTTTATAATTTATCTTTTCGCTCAAATTATAATACTTTCCCGAAGTTGAAGAAGGCATTATTAAATTTAAGAAAATGAATTAATTTCTCGAAATACATAATATACGAAAATTTAGTGTGTATTTCTCTAAATTCAATGGCAACAGTCTTTAATTTCGTTTAGTACGTAATACAGTAGCAACACACTGTTAATAGTTTCACACAATGTTGAAATATATACTAAAATGAATAAATGTTAGCAAAACCTATTCATCTGAAAATTAAATAATTTCTCGAAGTGCACGATAATAAAAATATATAATGTTTATTTTTCATTTTTGCTAAATTCAATGGCAACACTTTGTTAAAATTTCTACTTAACGTAAAATCATTAACCCACTGATTTTTAAAAAGTAGTCGATACAAAACTGAAAGAAAGCAAATTCAAACGAAAAAACAATGGGGCCCGCCCAGCCCAATGGTTATAGAAATAACCTAATAATGGGAAGATTGTAGGTTCGAAACCAGGTGAATAGGTAAAGATATTTATGAACTTGCAACAAGAGGATAATAATAATTAACAATTTTCAGTTCTAAATGAAATTTTTCAAGTTTCCATCTAGCTTCTCATTACAGAAATTCGAATATTGGGGAGTTTCAGGGTTCGAAACCCGTAAGGAAAACAGTACAAATATAACAAACCCAACGTATACAGGACGATGCAAAATTAAACTGTGTTTAATCCTTTCCACTGCAATCAGATCTTCATCAAATGACTTAAAACTCGATGAGACTACTAATTTTTTTACTGTTTTTTCAATAATGCAAAGCATAACATTTCTCCTTTTTTCAAAGATTCACTAAAGTTTTTCCAAAAACAGAGTTGTTTATATAAACCTTCCAATAAGAATACAAGTTAAATTAAAAAAAAGAACTCTAATCTAATAATACAGTTCCAGTTTAATTCCATCAAAACTAACCTACTATTTTTGACAAAGTTCAAAACAATCAAAAAATTAAATATGCTACAACACATGAAAACTTTCTCACCGAGAGAGGCCGACACTATTAAAAAAAAAAATCCTTATTTTTCAGGGGGGGGGGGGGCAGGGGGGCAAGGGGGGAAGGGGAGCAGGGGGACCCGAACCACTAATCGTTTCTACAATTTAAAGTGGTTCCAAAACCGATTCTCTACTTCAAAAAAAAATAAGCCCCCCTAAAAATAAGCCCCCCTCAAATATTTAACCTCACTAAAAGTTTAGCCCTTCATACTTTCTCTCAAAAATAGCTAACCCCTCGTGTTAGAGTATGATATTTCCAATCCTACTGTAAGTCGATTCGAAAAAAAAATTAAGCCCCCTCAAAAAAATTTAGCCCCCTCAAAAAAATTAACCCCTCCTACCCCTCCTACTGTAAGACGATTAAATAAAAAATATCCTTTCCAATCAAAAAAATTTCTCTTAAACCTCGTCCTACTATAGTATGATTCTCCCTCCTCCTCTCTGCTCCCCCTCAACCCCCACAATCGAACTCTCCTTTTTACTCTACTGATATCATCTGGAATCGTAAGATAGCATGTTCCACAACTGACCGCAGTGTGTTCTGGGAAATGCTAGGAAAATGTTGTGAAATACTGTCTTTAGAATAAGGTTAAGTTAATAAATAAAATTTCTTAACTATCGTAATTCTAAATGTGTAATTTATTAAAAGACTCCCCGTAGTGGCGAAATTTTGAACTACTTTTATTTACATTTCTTTTAGCTTAAACAAATTCCCATACCTTTATTATGTCTTTTACAAAATTTCACAACTTTATGAACAATAGTTTTGCCTGTAGACAGCTTTAAAGTAGGGCCGTTTAATTATGGACACTTTGTACAGTCGTGGAAAAAAAAAAGCAAACACCCCTTACTAACTCCTCAACAAATTATTGTAGACAAAAGTTATTGGTACCGAACGATTGGAAATAAAGTCTACTTTTAAATGATGTATATAAAATTTTCTGAGGGGGCCATCTACATATTAAAACGAATCCAAACTTCATTTTTTTCAATGGCAATACCCAATTTTAACAAGATATTTCAAATCTTCGGTTCAAACTATGTCTACACACCAAATTTCCAGTCATTTGAATGATAAGTTTTTGAATTATAAACATTCAAAATTAAGTGCTTCTAATGTTAAATTACATTTTCATATTTTTATTTATATCTCCTGGATTTATGCTCTTATTGTGCTAATTTTTTTTGTAGCAATAATATTAATATACACAAACATAAATACGCTGAATTTGCAATTTTTATAATTTTATGATATGAATTATGAAATTAATATTCGAAAAAATTATGAATTGCAACTTACAATTTTTTTGATGGATTTAGATTTATTAAGTCCTGCTTTATGGAAATCCAAAATTTCACATTTTTTTCCCAAGTAGTTTTCAAATTATGCTTAAAAAACGGCAAAATGATGGTTTATGGAGCCGATTATGATAGAAGTGAGTAGATATTTTGAAATTTATTCTGCTGTCCTGTAATCTAACAGACTTCATTGACTCCATTGTGCCTTGATCAAGAAGGGGGCTCTCTCGGTTAACAATCGAGTACCGAACTTCAATTTGGATACAGCCCTTAAAATACGCTCGTTTTAAAATAATTAATTTCTCAGAAACTTATGGTACGAATTGCATAAAAATTTGTTTTTAGGCTAATTAAAAGGTGTAGAATTCATTTATGCTGTCAGAATTGTGTATTGCTATTGAAAAAAACAAAGTTATGGTTCGTTTTAATATGTAGATGCCCCCCTAAGCAAATTTTATATACATCACTTAAAAGTAGACATTATTTCCAATCGTTCGGTAGCAGTAACTTTCTTCTACGATAATTTGTTGAGGAGTTAGTAGGGGGTGTTTACTTTTTTTTTTCCACGACTGTACATCACTGAGATGTACTACAAGGTTCTTCCTATAGAATATGGCGTGCATAGAACTTATCGTTCATTTCCAGGGACACATAAATAATTTGGCTATAGAAGAAAATGAGCAATAATTGAACTATTGCCATATATACGTATATGCATTTTTAAAATGAGAAGATTTAGTACAATGTCTATGTTTTTTACTTCCTTCTTTCTAAAGAAGAAAGTACTGTAATGGAAATTTTTTCGAGTTTCGGTTTTCGACGGATTTACATATTTTAGGTGTCAGAGGTCCCGAAGAACATGTTTATACAAAATGTCTGTCTGTCCCTCCCTATGTCCGTATTGTATCATCGAAAAGTGTATAAAGTTATGCATAGAATTGAACCAAATTTTTTGTGTATGTTTTTGGCTATAACCAGCAGGTCCTTATGGAATTTGGAAATATTCCACCGGAAGGGGGCGCTGTAACAGTGATTTTTAAGCCATTTTCATTATTGTACCATCGAAAAGTGTATGAAATTATTCATAGACTTGAATTAATTCATGTGTATGTTTTTGGCTATGGCCAGCAGGTCGCACGTGAATTCGGAAGCAATCCGCCGAAAAGGGGCACTGTAATAGCGATTTTTCTGGATTGTTCATCATCTGTTCATGCAGTGACAGGCAATTCGCATCCAGCTAACCCAGCGATTCTGAATTAGCTATGCAACAACAGAATAAAGAAATTTTTTTAAATTAAATATTATGATTGAGATTAACTCGTTTTTACGCCAATTAGTAAAAGGAAGCAGAAACTTAAGACGAAAATTAAAGTTGATGTAATATTGAAATAATAACGTTGAGGTGCATGTATAAGAAAGAAGAAACTTTTGGGATTGGCACATCCGACTAGTTATTGTCTTATTCACTTTTTGTACGAGTATAACATAAAAGTAAAGCAAAGCATAATATGGTTTGTATTACGATAATTTTATGCGTGCTTTCCAAATCAATTTGGAGCTTTTTTCGTGACGTAACTGGTATTTTTGTTCATTGTTGTATTACAAAATTAAAATATTTTATAAAACAACAATGAAAAAGTTTCTACAATTTAATAAAGCCTTTTAACAAAGCGAACAATGTATCATAATAAATTCAATATTTCGGACACTAACTTGATTGTTTTAAAAGTCCGTTGTAAATCATTGTTGCAATTCACTCGCTATAATCATACACAGTGAATATTCAAAGCGATTTCTGTGAATTTTCATCTAGTTTCTAAAGCTTTGACTTATTAACTTCATTTAATAATTTTCAAATAGTGGTTCTTCTATTAGTAAAGTGATTTACTGATTTCGTAGATAATGGAGGATGCCAGAAAAAAGTTTAAGAGGGGTTCCATTTCCAAGAAACGGTATAGATCACAAGCTGTTATGTCAACCCTTACTTTTTTATTAGAACACCATCAATATGAATTTTCCGAGGAAGTTGGAATGGGAACATACGGAGCAGTTGTGGAACTCAAACAATCTGATAGAAGTCGCAAAGTCGCTGCTAAAATTGTTCTCCAAGAATATGTCACAGAAGGCGAAAAAGCGATATGGCCATTTTTAAGTCACGAAAATCTGTTGCCTCTGATTAATGTGGAATGCATTCCATCAACTTACAGTTACGTGTTTATAACACCTCGACTTCCTAAAAGTTTAGACGTTATTGTGGAGGGATCTGCTCTCAGCCAGGATAGCAACGGCATAGAGAGGGCCACATTTTGGCTTCGTGGAATTTCTAGCGGGCTGAAATATCTACACGACAAGAATCTGTGTCATCTAGACATCAAGTTGTCAAATGTACTGATAAGTGATACTGACACGGCAGTGATTTGCGATTTTGGATCTTTGACTCGCACGGAGGCTGCAACAAAAAAGTTAGTGATATAGTCTTTACTGAAACATACAGAGGGGGCAATTTTGTGCTAATATGTTAAAATGCGAAAATACAACGTGATAATAAACACAAACAACACTACAAATATCAGTTATAAATTTCCAAATTGGTGAAAAAAGCCCGGGCCAGGATTCGAATGAGAGATGTCTTAGCTGAAGCCGCCAATACTGTACCAACTGAGCCATCCCGGACGAATCTGGAGGACTAATTCACAGCCAAAACATCCCTGATTCAAATCCTTGGCTCGGACTTTTTTCACAAATTTGGAAATTTACAACTAATGTGATTTATTTGCCAATTGAATAATTGTGTTAAAAATTAATCTAATATAACACTACAAACATTTTAGTATGCAGTTGTTTTCAGCCAATAAGAAGCAGGAGCTGGATTGATGCCATGCTTCCCATTGCTTCATGATGGCTGCCTCACAAAATCTTGTAGGTATTTCAGTTCAGTTCGTTTCTTATATTTTTCCTCTTTGACCTCGACCAAGGACTTTTTGTCTGTTCTTGCCATTTTTAAGATTTTTATTTACATGTTTTTAGTTTCCTTTTAATTGCACTGATGAATAATTTTTGAAACTCCTGAACAGCTGTATGTTGCAATATTTTTAATATTATTTGTGCTTATTATCACATTGTGTTATCACATTTTAACATATTTTTTATGCCGATAAATCCGTTGAATAATCTATATGGTATGATCCATGTCAATTCAGGCAGCCAAAGAAAAAATCTTACCTTCATAGTCTCAGAAGTTTTTGAATTGAACATATGTTAAAATTCAATAAAAAATAAGATACTTGCATATTTTGGTTTTGCCCAAAAAAATTCCTGGCCCGAGATACAGGCCGCCAAAGATGGCATCCCGGGCACCATTTCATATTCGCCATTTTCCATAAAAATTTTAAAGTGCTCTATCTCTAGAACGGTGCAAGATATTTTGTTGCGGGTTTTTTTATTTTAAAGATAATATTCTTCTGTTTAAAATGATATTCCCAATTTTGAAAAATGTATTCAACTTTTCTTGTGGCAACCTTTTGAAAAAAAAAATTAAAAAAAAAAAAAAAAATTTTTTTTTGAAAATGCCAATCTTAAAAATTTTGATTTTTTTGCTGTTGATCAATACCATTGGGAACTATCTTCACTGTAAAGGAGAACTTCCACTTTTGAGTTTAACAAATTTTAGAAACATTTAAAAAATTCAGAGAATTTTACAGGAACTGTATATATACAGTTTCAGTAAAAGTCACTGAATTTTTGCTTATTCGTATCATATTTGTAAGGATAATCCTACTATATATCCTAAACAAGTTAGAAATTGCAATATCAAATGTGGCAAATGAGGTGCGTGCATAGTATTAACTAGTTTTATAAATATTCAGATCTTGGTGCAATAAGTGTTACACTCTTGGGCAAAAAGGCATGAATACAAAATTTACTGTAATTCCATATATTAAATTCAGTAATACGGAAGTAATATGAATCCATCTTAAAAGGACTTAATCGCCATGGCAGCCTAGAATCATTGCCTATCATGGTATATCATTGAATCAATTATGTATTATAGGATTTTTAAATAGAATGAAGAAAACTTTTATTAATGTCTTTTATGTTTTAATTTGATTTTCATAGCATTTGAAGTGATACATACTTTATTCCAGAGGTTTACAAAAAATTACTTCCTGTGTCATAGAAAGTGCATAGTATTTACAGGGACACACAAAAGATTTCGGATACTTTACCTTATTGGAAATACTATACATTAGCAATGGTTGCTAGAGGTGCATTTTTAGTTGCGATATGAGTTTTTAAGTTTAATTAAATATTTCCATATTATGTTGTGTGTATAAAGGCTGTAGATCATATACAGGACTACACAAAAGAAATCGTAAGGGTATTGCTGAAAGTGCATTTTTAGTTGTGTTTGAGTTTTTAAGTTTAACTAAATTTTTCCATATTACGTTGTGTGTATAAATGCTGTAAATCATATACAGGGCTACACAAAAGAAATCTTAAGGGTTTACTGAGTATGAATGAAAGTAGCTTAAAGGTGATTTTTAAATGAGTTATGCATTTTTACACTGAACTACATTTAGTATACTAAGATATGTTTGGAGAATATAGATAAAATGATACACAGGTCCACGCAAAGAATTAGATACATGGCTGTCTATGGATGATAATCTCTGGAAGTGTGATTTCACTGGTTTTAAGGATGTTTTAATCTTAATTAAATATTAGCTAAATAGCGGCATGTATATAAAGATAGTAGGTAAAATACAGGGTTGTATGAAAGTATTCAAGTATGCTTCCGTCTATTGACAAAAATTTCTAAAAGTCAAATTCCGACCTATTTATGTGCTTTTAACAATTTCCAACATAGTTGAAAGTCTTTATGGATTCAATTTGTCTGCCCATCTGTCTGAACTCTAACTTGTATTAATATAATTTGTAGTGCTGTGTAATTGATATATGTTATTGAGATTGTTTTACTATGTTCGGTATTGAAAATAAAGTATGTATCACTTCAAATGCTATGAAAATCAAATTAAAATATAAAAGACATTAATAAAAGTTTTCTTCATTCTATTTAAAAATCCTATAATACATAATTGATTCAATGATATACCATGATAGGTAATGATTCTAGGTTGCCATGGCGATTAAGTCCTTTTAAGATGAATTCATATTACTTCCGTATTACTGAATTTAATATGTAGAATCATAATAAATTTTGTATTCATGCCCTTTTTGCCCAAGAGTGTAACTTATTGCACCAAGATCTGAATATTTATAAAACTAGTTATCGTACACACGCACCTCATTTGCCACATTTGATATTGCAATTTCTAACTTGTTTAGGATATATAGTAGGCTTATCCTTACAAATATGATACAAATAAGCAAAAATTCAGTGACTTTTACTGGAATTGTATATATACAGTTCCTGTAAACGTCTCTGAATTTTTTAAACGTTTCTAAAATTTGTTAAACTCAAAAGTGGAAGTTCTCCTTTTCAGTGAAGGTAGTTCCCAACGGTATTGATCAACAGCAAAAAAATCAAAATTTTTGGGATTGGCATTTTCAAAAAAAAATTTTTTTTGAAAAAAAATTTTTTTTTCAAAAGGCTGCCACAAGAAAAGTTGAATACATTTTTCAAAATTGGGTATATCATTTTAAACAGAAGAATATTATCTTTAAAATAAAATAAACCGCAACAAAATATCTTGCACTGTTCTAGAGATAGAGCACTTTAAAATTTTTATCAAAAATCACGAATGAGAAAGGATGCCGGGGATGTCATCTTTGGCGGCCTGTATCTCGGGCCAGGAATTTTTTTGGGCAAAATGAAAATATGCAAGTATTTTACTTTTTCTTAAATTTTAACATATGTTTAATTCAAAAACTTCTGAGACTATGAAGGTAACCCCCCTGCCTGAGTTGATATGGATTCAGCCATATATTTAAAAGACAAGGCTGTTTTTTTTTTTAGTAATCAGCCCTGAGCTTTCTACTGAACCAATTTTGATAAATATATATATATTTTTTAAATGAAACCTGTTCATTTGTAGATGCGCACGTAATAGCTATTTTTAATTTATTTCCATTTTTATATTTTATTAACCATTTGGGAAAATGGTTATTGTCCTCTGTCAGAGCAGTAAATCAAAAACATATCTGAGACGTTTTATTGGATGAATCCGCATTTTATTCGTTTTCTGACTGGTCTATACAGTAATCTGTATCGCCCTTTGCTTTCATCAGAGATGGATACTTCTTTTGCCGCTATGACAAAAAAATAATACAGACTGAAAAAAAAAATAATAACTCAGAAACAAATTGAGATAGAGCTTTCAAACAAATTGCATTTAAAAGTACATTTTTTTCTCTATACGACGGTGTAAAAAGTAATATTGTGGGATGTTTAGAAGTTTAAGAATGAAATTTCATTTAAAATGGGTCGTCAGATTTCCAAGAAATCTAACGATTGAAAAGCCTTTTCCCGAACAGCCAATGAAATGCTTGGATAATACGTAACTTTAAGGAAATCTGACGAGTCGCAGGCGATTTTTGTCGCTTGCAATTTGTGCGTGTATTTTTAACACTATTAAATTCATGGCGTACGTAATGTATGATCGACTCCGTGTGATTTTTTTATGTCTTAAATTTTAGTCTTTGAACCAAATGGTCGTTGTAATTTGTTAAATTGCTTTTTTTTTTAATTTTAAAAGGTTTAAACAAAAATTCTTTAAAATGGTGGCAATTGGATTACTTCCATTGTTGCAGAGAAAAGTGAAAATGAAGCTTCTATCCTTTACAGTTATGATAGAAAGTGTGACATGCTCGCTAGCAAATAATAATGTCTCGAATTAAGAATAATAATCATAAGAAAATAATCGCTGTAGGTCATCGAATTTTATCTATTAGACTGATCTTATTGATAGTTTGATACTGCATATTAATATGGTGGTATAGTGTGTTTCAATTATTAAATGGCTGCTTAACTAAATAAGAAAGTGTCTAGCTTTTTTATTTATTTATTGTTATTATTTTTTTAACGAAACAATCACCACACTTTATCACCAAAATATGATAGAGAAAATAGGGATAAAACTTCGTCAGTTTTTTTCCTTAGTAAATAAATTAGCAAACAATTTTTATATCAATTTTTATTGTATGCTTTAAAAATGCTTGTTTAATCTTTATATTGTGGGAAGTTTTGTGACTTGGTTGTTTTATAAATGACGTATTCGCGAGATGAGCTTTTCCGTTTCTTTTCTTTTCAATTAAAAATGTTTTTTTAATAAACAACAGGAAATGGGTATCCATCTATGTAAAGTGACTACTATCACTTTTCTTTAAAGTGACTCTTTGTAATGGAGAATTTTCCTTAAACAAATCATTTTCTCCTCTCTATTCGAAATTAAAAGTGTCTATAGAAGATATTGTACCGACTATTCAATACAGAAAAGTCAACTTTTTAATTAGATATTTAAATTCGGATGTTTTATTCCCTGTCATCTAACCCGTAACTAATTAATATCACACGGAACATAAATTGTGCAATAAATAATAAGAATGAACAAATAAAAAAATCTTGTATTACTGTAGTTTTTCAGATTGTATTTTGGCATCGACGAACTTAAAATTTCACCCATTAGATGACACATTCATCAGCTAGAATCAAGAGAACCTGCAACACAGTTACAGGTATTCTCGTAGAATCGGGTAGACGGACCAAATCTTTAAGGGTGTATTCCGATCTAAACTGCTTATTTTCAGATTCATTTTAAAATCCATTTTTGCTCTCAAACGCATCAAACTGGGAAATTCTCTTATTTAGAAACTACATAATGTGCTTCTCGATTGTTTGATAAATGCAGAAAATACTGTATTAAACGCTGTCAAAGTTGGCGTTTTGAACCGAATTTTCCGAAGCGGGCGAGCTGGGAATGAAAAAAATGGTCATACTGAGAAAATAATTGTTTAAAAATGAAATTCTAATTAATTGAGCTGAAAATGAAATCACACGGCATGTTAAACATGTCTTCAAAAATCACCCCCAGCAAGTTTCATGTTTTTACGTTTAAAAATGAGTCTGAAAATGTCTCAGAAAATTTCGAGCTGTTGAGGGCGGAAAAACATTTTTTCGAATACATCCTTAAGGGGAAAAAAGCACTAGGTAAATTTTCACCCATCCCGTCTTCATATTCTGATGGAAATCTAAACCACCTGTATTCTAAAGGTTACACCTGAGAAAAATATATGGTTCTGGCATCTAGAATCTAAATTGTAGCTCGAGAAAAATTAGTTCCATGTCATCCCTGTAAATTCCAGTACTCTTTGCTAGAGAGTTCTAGAGTCTCCTACTAGAATTCAAGAGCGTTTTCCTATATTCTCGTGGTCAAACTTATTTAAAAATCTCTGCAAATAGATGCGAACACAAGAGGTTAGTTTTACGAACTATAATTCTAGTTTATGAAACCATTTCAAAATTCAAGCAATAATTTCTCGCTACTGAAACGATTCATTATCGTTTCGCCACCTAGAAAATAGGGGAATAGAAATTCTAGATCTTTTCGTCTATTCAGCTTAATTGTTTACCCTATTCGTATAGCTCAAAAATCTATATTTCTAGTTTAAGGATTCAGAAAATGACTACCTATTCATTCTAGGTGAAGGCGGTATTTTTTTTTTTCTCTCAGTGTAATTCTAATAACATAGGGCGACCCCAAAGCTATCTGCCAAGATTTATCAACTTCTCAGAAAGTACATTTTCAAATGTTTTTTCTAATTCAAGATGTTTTAAGCAAAACAAATGTAATCAATATTAATTTACAGATCGATTAATATGTATTTTTGGATTCTAAAGTAAACATTAGTTTTTCATTGCCATTTATGCTTCTTATTTTGCATACCTTTGAAATAAATAAACCGAAAACAATATTTGACGCACGTTCCTTAAGGTAAAGAGTAGATTTTTTTACTATCCAAAATAGACCAGTAATCTTCCCTCTGCGTTTACCATCCTAAAAGCTGTAATCAAAAGCCTACACCTTCGAGGGAAAAAAAAAAAAAAAAAAAAAAAAGGGTAGTATTTTTTTATCATAACCGGAATAAAGAGGATGTAGGATAACCGAGTATCGAATAACCGAACCTCTAATACAAATAAAACAAACCTGACAATTTTTAACAATGGTCTGTGTCATTATTAGGATTACAAGTTTTATAGTCGGATGTACCAATCCCAAAACTTTCTTCTATCTCATGCATGTTAATACTTCAAAATTCGCTATCACACTGCCAAAATTAAATGGCAATCCATGACAATCATGAGGATTCTACGGATATGAAATTCCATCCATTAGTTCTTGAGATATGACTATCGCTGAAATCGCGTGTAAATCCAGCAAAATGCAGCCTAACAGCGCCACCTATTGGTTGATTTATACCAAAATCTAATCAGTCACAACTTATGTCAACATCTGACTGGATCTCATGTTTGGAGAAAATCCATGCTTTAGTTTTTGAGATAGAGCTATTGCGAAAGTCGTGAAGATTCCAGCATAGCAGCGCCACCTATTGAGCGATTAATACAAAAACCTAAACAGCTACAACTTTTGTCAACGTATAACTAAATCTAAAGTTTGGTGAAAATTTGTCCATTAGTTCTTGAGACAGTGCTATTGCGGGAATCGTGAAAAAGGCAGCACAGCAGCGCCACCTGTTGGGCAATTTACACCAACATGTAATCAGCACCAATTCATATCAAGGACTAACTGAATCTGAAGTCTGAGGAAAATCCTTGCATTAGTTCTTGAGATAGAGCTATTGCGGAAATCGTATAGATCCTGAAAAATGCAGTATAGCAGCGCCACCTGTTAGGAAATTCACACAAAACGTAATCAGCATCAATTTATATCAAGGACTAACTGAATCTGAAGTTTTCTGAGAATCCGTGCGGTAGGTCTTCAGATATAGTTTGCAGAAATCGTGAAAAATGCCGCCTAGCAGCGCACCCTTTTGGGCGATTTTCACTAAAAACTAATCAGGACCAGTTTATATCAAGGTCTAACTAAATCTAAAGTTTTGTGAAATTCCGTGCATTAGTTCTTGAGATAGAGCGTCCACAAAATTTTTGTCACATGCAGACTCACAGAGTGACTGAGTGACATTTTCTAAAGACTATCAAATCTTATTCAGGACATTCTAAAGCGTATAAATCCGTCGAAAACCGGAAATTTTCACGAATCCAATACTTTCTTCTTGTAAATATAGAAGAAAGTAAAAAAATGATGGAGCACACTACAATAAACAATTTTTGTATAAAAAACAATTTCGCAACGCATTTATTCAGTCAAAATTATGGAATGTCTCACCACAATCTGAATTCAGATTTTTGTTCATAAATATAACACAAATTGTGATATTTTAATTAAATTTTCAAAAGAATTACCCTGCATTGTGTGAGAAGTAAGGATGCCACAGGAAGCGAACAGAACTACTACTCATCCTATTCATCCAAAATTGACGTTTCATATTTCGGAATTTAATTACCATCACGACCATAATACTGACCGATTTATTGTGCGCTTCTAGTATTTTTCGTGATTTCACCGCATTTCATACAAAGATATGAAATTTTCATTAATACATCTTCATTAGTGTGATTATTAACAAAAATCCGGGTGCGGATTTCAACGAAACACAATGTTTCGTTGACTGAGTAAATGGATTGCGACCCTGGTTTGCTATACTAACAGCAATGTGCTCTACTACCTTTTAAGTTTAAGGTGTCTACATTAAAATTGTCGTTTTGGTGAAAATTTTCGATTTTTTTTTTTTTTTTTTTAATTTGAAAGAGTCTTTTACCATTCCAAATCTGTTTAATTTTATTCCTACGATTATTAGAACAGGAGTTATGGCCAATTTAATAAACAGGAAGTAATGACTCAACTACAGGAAATAGGCATAGGAAGGCCAGGAGAAATATAAACAATGTTACTATGCATAATTTTCTCACGGTTTTAACATGAAAATACTAATAAACCTTAATTGATACTTCTAGATTAATTTTATAGATAAGAAACAATACAGATAAGAAATCTTAAAATTCGATTTCTAGAAAATCAAATTTTTCGTTATTTCTATGTTCGATAAACTCCATTACATAAAATGTTTGAAACATATTTCAGTGAAATTTTCTCAGAATGCTTTCCATATTACTCACTGTGGTCTGAACTAGAATTTAAGCTCTATATGATAATGTAATTATTTTATAGGTCGTCGAATATAGAAATATGATAATTTTTTTTAATAAAAAATATGCAATTCTTGACATATTTTGAAATATTTCGGTTAATTTTGAAGATAGTGTAAAACTCCTAGTTCAGTGCACAGGTAAGTGTAATAGTAGTATGTAGTACAAAGGAAATTGAAATATATTTAGTTGAGTTGAGTGTTATGCTGTCTGGCACGGCATAAGCATGAAATTTTGCCAAGAAAATGGCAACAAAAAAAGAAAAAAAAAAAAAAAACAATATTTTAAAAGGTATGAAGATATTGTTAGGATTTTATGTTTTTTCATCATTCTGTATTACAATTGAACTAAAAATATGTTGTACATTTTTTTTTTAAAAAAGCTCTCGTAGCCAGATACCTTAACCTCTTCGGTTCCTGGGTCCCCATAAGGGGATCTCAGTTCTTTTCCTTATAAAAACTAAAATGTCCGATTTTTTTACATTTTAACATCACGTCTTAATAGCTGAATGTTTTTTGCGTTCAAAGCAAACGAATAAATGGCATCATCTAAACTGATTCCCACATAAAATAAATGTTATTTTCATCTGAGTTTGCAAAATGCCTAAAAATGCCCAAAAGACAGTATGACCAAGAAAGTGAGAAATTTCCATAAGTATTTAACTTAAATATTTTTGAATAAAAAATTTTGAGGATTTGTAGATTATTTACTTGTTTCAATCTCTTAAATTTGTGATTGCGTTAATTTAGGTTAATGGTTATTAAATTGATGTTTTTAAGGGGTTTGTAGTTTCAGACCCATATTTTTGAACCTAAATTACTAAGCGCCTAAAGGATCAATTTCAGAAAAGATATTTTTTCTGTCATTTACGATGTCATTTTGTTTGGAAAAAATCAATGAATAAGCATTTGTATTATTATTTTAGATTCGGAACTGAAGAGGTTAAGGTTTCTAACACTAGTTCTGAAATACCCTGTATATAAGTGTTAATCAAGCAAGTATTTATATGTTATTATTTCTTTTTTAGCTATATCTCGCCTTTCATTTATCGGCCTCCGGAAGGATTAAAGAGCATGACCGGATACAGAGTGATTGTTAATGGATTCCATTACGACGTCTACACGATAGGGACGCTGTGTTTGGAGTTATTCACGAAACGAGCCCTACTTCGATCTGCAAAACTGGGCCTTCGATCACGCTGGACGAAAGATTTGTATCCGAAGATCTTTGACATTCTACAGGTTGGTATAAATTTGTTTTGGGTTACTATATATAATTATGGAAAGATTCTTTAATATCTTTTGCAATGTACAGTCGTGGGAAAAAAAAGTAAACACCCCCTACTAACTCTGGAACTATTTGTAATACAAGAAAGTTACTGGTACCAAACGATTGGAAATAAAGTATACTTTTAAATGATGTATATAAAATTTGCTTAGAGGGCTATCTGTAAATCAAAACTAAACCAAACTTTGTTTTTTTTTCAATGGCAAAACCCAATTTTGACAATATATTTTAAATCTTCGGTTAAAACAATGCTTAGAAACGAAATTTCTATTCATTTGGATGATAAGTTTTTGAATTATAAATATTCAAAATTTAGTGCTTCTAATTTTAAATTACGTTTTTATATATTTATTAATATCTCCTAAAATTATAATCTTAATGTGATAATGTTTATGTGGTTACAATAGTAAAAAGTCCAAACATAAATACATTGAATTTGGAATTTAAAAAAAATTGTAATATGAATTATGAAATTAGTATTCGAAAAAAAACATGAATTGCAACTTGCAATTTTTTTTGATAGATTTATATTTATTATGTCTTGCTTTATGCGAATTCTCAATTTTAAATTTTTTTTAAAAATAGTTTTCGAATTATCATTTAAAAACGTCAAAATGATGGTGTAAGTCTATGATGCACACAAAAGCATAATTAAAAAAAAATATATATATATATACATATTTGAAATCATTTTATTGAAATATTTCGGCTGGCAGTAGTCGAAACATATTAAGCGAATGAAATGGTCCTACTGGCAAGAAATAATACATTAATAGAAATGACATAGTCATTCTGTAGCATTTCAGCAATCGAGTTACGAACTTCAATTTGGATACAGGACTTAAAATATGTTCATTTTAAAATAATTAATATCTGAGAAACTAATCGTACGAATTTCATGAAAATTTGGATTTAATTGTAGGGTGTACAAGGTATTTATGGTGTCAAACTTGGGTATTGCTATTGAAAAAAAACAAAGTGTGGGTTCGTTTTGATTTGTAGATGACCCTCTAAGCAAATTTTATATACATCATTTAAAGTAGACTTTATTTCCAATCGTTTAATATCTGTAACTTTCTTCTACGATAATTTATTGCAGAGTTAGTAAGGAGTGTTTACTTTTTTCCCCCCGACTGTACTTTAGAGAAAGACTGTAAAATTTCTGAAAAGTGAGTGTATAGGCGATTTTCATTATCGCATGGAGAACCCTCGTCCTCGTCACTTAGCTTCGAATGTCTGGATCCTAAAATCTTTTTATAATATTTACTTCAGGTACAGAAACAGAAAGAAGTCAACAGGAGCAACATTCAAGTTCTGTAGCTCCTCTACAGGAAATAAACTTCTTCATGATGATCACCAAATGTGGCAGGACAAATACAAAACCACGCGAATAAGTGTTTTCCAAGCGATATTTAAAGAGTTTTCTTGCAATTTTCCTGAATTGTATAACCTTTATTAAAAATGCAATACAAATGGCAAGCTTCGAAGGATTATAAATCATTTTTCCTGATTTATACAAGGCTCTTTTATTTGTGAAAATATTCACCTAACTTTATTCTTAAAGCGTGTATTTCAAAAGATGTATTACGGAAACTGCAATATTATTTCGCAACACACAATCATGGAGATATTCAAAAATGTAAACGTGTCAACGTGAGCAACATTCAAGTTCTACAACTCCTTTACAGGCAATAAACTTTTTCATGATGACCGCCAAATATGGCTCGAAAAATTCAAACCACGTGACGACAAGTGTTTTCCATGCGATACTTAAACAGTTTTCTTTCAGTTTTCATGAACTGTATAATCTTTGTTAAAAATGCAGTACAAATTTCAGGCAATACTTCGAAGGATTGCAAATCCTTTTTCCTGATTTATTTACATGACTCTTTTATTTATGAAAATATTCATCTAACTTTATTGTTAAAGCTTGTGTTTCAAAAGGCGTATTGCGGTATACTGTAATATCATTTCACAACACACAATCATGGAGATATTCAAAAATGTAAACGTGGCAACACCCATCCAAATCTGCCTCACACAAACTTTCTGATATTCTGTAATAAAGCCCACAAGAAAACGTAAAAGAAAACTTTTATGTAATGCTTAAAAACTTTTCTGCTAAATACACATCATAAAATGTATAAGGCTATAGTTAAACGATGAATCTTGACCTACAAGTTACTGTAAAAATAACACACTTTTTCCTAAGAATTAGAGAGGCTGGGGATGAAGACATAACATTCAGTGTTAAATGAACATGAGAAAACACTCAGTAGCTGAATCCAATGATTTTCAGATTTTTATTCCTCAAGTATCCCTTTAAGAATTATATTGATCTGGCGTACCCTACTTCTTTGTTTACATATAAGAAACATAAAAAGGAAAATGAAGTCAAAGAAAAGAATGGGAATAAACATAACTTTTATTTTGCACTTTATGTAAGCTTTACTGATTTTTAATATAAGCTTTCATAATATAAAAGCAATTAATAATCTTTAAAGTTTTTTAATACAAGGGTTGCGCTTATTTAATCTTGCATATATATACTGAATATTTGGTGTTAAATTCTTGGGGGAGAGTCGTAAACCACCTTCAGCATCTATCAGGTTTTTATATTTTATTTTAAAAGAGCAAAGTGTCTTCATGATTTTTAATTTTGAGTGATAATTGTGAAAATATGCTAATTAATGCAAAACTCACTCACAAAAAAACTTCATTTTTTAACTAAATTTTTTTTATAATAGTCCTAATCAATATTTTAAGAAATCCGAAAGATAAATTAAAATGACACATTTTCTGTACGCAAAAGTGTAAAAATTTTGTAAATCGAGTAAGTCTATCCTAAGTTTTATCAAAAATTCAAAATGTTTAAAATTTTACAATTTAAATTAAAAAAAATATTTAAAATTTTTCAGATTTTTTTACATGCAATATTCTTATTATATTAAAATATATTTCAGAAAAAAAATTCATAACAAAATCTCTATAAATAAAAAAAATAGAATTTTGAGCCCGGACCCCCCTTACAATAAAAATTTTTAAATTGGAAATAGACGTTTTTTAATTGCTTTCACGACGAGCGTCACTTACAGAGTATTTAATACTTTATCCTATAACTAACCGCAGTGCAATCTATTTTGCAACGATTAAAAATGGATTGAACGTTAGGAGTTCCAAACTTTAAACCTGCATAATTCCTTAACTACTTGAACGAACGACTTTTTATTTTATATCCAATGGTATGATTTTCCGAAAAGTTCAAATATGATGTTAAAATTGAGTGTTAATATTGAAAATTTTGAAGTTTTGTATAATTTCTATATTTAGAAAATCTCCAAGGCAAAATTTAAGTAGAGCATTAATTAGGCTAACTGAATGGTACGAATCACATTTTTTGCGTGATGATTTCAGGCATAATTGGTAGTTTTTTTTCCTCTTTTTCCCACAACTGTACAGAATTTATAGTAGTCCGTTGTACCATTGTTCATATACAGGACAGCTTGCTAAAAGAAAACGTATAAAGATTTTGTAAGTTTTACATTTTACATAGATTAAATTTTATATTTTTGTTTATTGTCTCATGATTTTTTTATAACAAACTTTTGAAAATATATTATTATTGTTATTATTATATAATATATATGATAAAATTTGGGTTAAGCAGCAGAAACTGTCGGAAAATGTTAATTCATGAACTTTTGTTTGATATTTTCAGAAAAAACGGTTTGAAGTCCTTGTGAAAAGCGCGTTTCCGATGTCCAAAATAGACAGAAAAACGCTGTGTGATACTAGAGATTTCATCCGTGGCTGCATCAATTTGAATCCACAAAAACGTCCACATGCAGACGATCTGCTGCAGCACAAGATCTTCAGAGGAGAGAAAGACTTCCGAGGAATTCAGAATGATGTTTGGAAGAAAAGATGTAAGTGATAACGTTTCTCGTAATATTTAAGTAAAATAAGTCCAAATGTCTGTTTGCAATTTTGCAAACTTCATTAAAAGAGCGGAGTTATGGATAGAGAGGATTATACATCTTGTGTCTACCGGTTGCGATTGAAGTAACTGAGGATGTAGTCGCAAGATGGCGGCTGTTGTTTGCTTACATCGTATTAGGGGACTAATAGCGTCGGAGGCACACTTCCAGCAGTAAAAACGAATAGAAATTTTTGCCTTATTTATGACAGAAATTCCCATGAATAAGGCATTTAAATAAAGCGAAGAATTCTATTCAAATTTACTGGTGAAGTTTGCATGAAGTTTGCGGTAATCAAGCACTGCGGAAAAGCCTCACAATTCTGAGGATATGCCAATTTCTCTTTATTAATAGTTCTATGATTAAAACATATTTTGTTCAATTATTGTTTGCATAATATTGTGTCATACATCTACTGTAATATACGTATAGTTGTAATTAGTTTAAAAAAAATTTCAAGTACTAAATTTAATGAAAAACAACAACAACAACAACCCAAGATAATTTTAAAAGACATTTCTTTAAAGATATAACCTAAATTGTAATTTATTGAAAATGTTTTTTTCTGTATACAATATAATTCATGGAAACGTGCATAAGACACAATCTTGTATTTGCATTTTCTATATTTTCTTTGTACTCTAAACATGTATTTATATATATGTATATATATAAAGAGAGTCGTTCTCATTTTGAAGAAATAATTTTTAACAATGTGTCAAATAGAGGATTTTTATTAGTATAGTCAAAACCTTGATAGTGATATAAATCCAGAATTTCAATGTTATTCTTTAACCGTAAGTTCTACAGGTCACTAATATACATATTGGGAAAACATACTTATCAGTATGTTTATGATATGTATGAGCTTCCTATGATCATTGGAGGATTTAAATCTTCATGGTTTTCGAAAAAAGAAAAAGTCTGGAAAGACAAACTTATATATCTCTCTATAAATATCTATATCTATCTACACTGTAAAAAAAAATCTGTAAAGTTACAAAAGTTTTTCTAGGAAACTGGGATTCCAAGAAAATTTTATGTAACGGCAACAAGAAAAATTCCTGTAACAGACGCTGTTACAGGAATTTTTCTTGTTGCCGTTACATAAAAAGTTCTTGGAATCCCAGTTTCCTAGAAAAACTTTTGTAAATTTACAGATTTTTTTTTACAGTGTATCTATCTATCTATCTATCTATCTATCTATCTATCTATATCTATCTATCTATCTATCTATATATATATATATATATATATATATGAAATCTACTAGATAAAAGTATCTGGAATACCATGATTAAAGTATAAATTGCTAAAAAAATTAAGAGCATTAAAATAGAAAATAATACAGTGATATCTCGACTGAAGTAAATAATTTGATTCGGAATCATATTCGTAGGCCGAAATCTTCGTGAGACAAAACGTGATTTCCTGCCCAATTATCAAAATACAACGTGGCTGCGTTATAGCATAAGTGCCTAGCAGTCTAGATACTCTCTTATAAAGATAGTCTAGGGTAAAATGGGTTGTTTAGTTTTGTGTGCGTTGTCCCGATTCTAACATTTGTGTATGAACGTGAACGAGACACCTATTCTCTCATTTCTTTTACATTTGCAAAGTGTACCTGGATCTCACCGAATCTTATTTTCGTGGCTATTTCATGCAGTAATATGTTAATTAGATTTCTGTGGCCGTATAGCTCGTATAAATACGGCTGTAGAAATTAGTATCGCCGGATTTTGTTGGAAATCGTCCCTCGAGGAAAACCAAGACTAGGTCTGAGCTTTCGTCGAGCCTTCTGTGTTCTGATAGCCAGTGATGTCCCATTTTGACTGAGTTTGGAGTAGATTCTTTAGCTGCGAGATTGCCTGACTGGTAAGGTGTTACACCTTCGCATTTCAATAAAACAGTTTTGTAATCGATGGGATTCTTTTTTCATAAGTGATATTGAAGTATTTAACGTGACTTTTGTAATACTTTCTATGGGATTTCCCAATGACATTTTGAATAAGTTAGAGGTGATATTTTCTTAGCTTCATGCGAACTATCAGAGTAGTCATTTTGATTTACGCTAGTATTAGTATTTACAGAAATATTTCGGGATATCATTCCCTCTTTCATTCTTCTAGTATGCGAGCTTATAATATGAACGTCATTAATTTAACAGACCTGTTCCACTGATATACTCCTTTATTTATTTCTTTTAATAAATTTGTTTTTCTCTTAATTTAGTGTCAGGACGTTTATGTTTACAAGTACATGCTATAAAACATTCATTAACCGAATCCTAAAACAGCGAAAAAAAAAAATCCTCTTTAGCTGAAATTTTCGCAAACAGAGATATTCTCTAGCCGATGTATCAGTATATTATAATTAGTTTACGTTATACTAATTTTTGCTAGGAACTGAGATGTTCCGCTCTGTATAACAATGAAACGGAATTTGTCAATGCGTATAATTTTGTTCACAATGCTCATAATTATAAATTTTATTTTGTGTCTTTTTAGGTGCGTTCGTCATTATATGAATATGTAGCACCTATAGTCTTTGTCTGGCCTGTCCGTCTGTCTGACCGCATATAACAGAGAAAAAATTACCTAACCGAATGGTTTGAAATTTAATATAAGAATCGTTTCAGAATTTTGTCGAGTCATTTCAAATTTTATGAAAACCGAATCAAATTTAAAAAGATATTAATAAAAGTTTTCTTCATTCTATTAAGTCCTACAACACGTAATTAATTCAATGATATCCTGTGATAGGTAATGATTCTAGGTTGCCATGGTGATCACGTCCTATTTAAGATGGAGTCCTATTATTCCCGTATTACTGAATTTAATATATATAATCGTGATAAATTTTGTATTCATTCATTTTTGCATAAGAGCGTAACAGCTATAGTACCAAGATATGAATATTTATAAAACTTGTTACAGTACAAACGCACCTCATTTGCTACGTTTGACGTACAATTTTAGACTTTTTCTTTCGATTTTTAATGTCACGTTTGATGTACAATTTCCGACTTGTTTCTTTCCAGATGATCCGAAAATGTTGGAGTTCTTGGTGTCTCTATACATCGGGCGAGCCGCTCAATTGCAGTTCAAACAGGACGAAGATGGTAGTGAGTCCATTCAGATAGAGAATGAAGACTTTCGTACAAGTTGCGATAGTGGTGAATCAGAAACTATTGTTGTAACCAACAGAAAGAGAGAGGAATTCTTGAGTTGGCTTACTCGAAAAAATTCAGGCCTCAGTAAAGCCTTGAATCGTATTTTCCGTCCCTCCAAGAATGCATCCGTAAGTTCTTTTCCTTTTCCATTTAAAAGTGTATATAAAACATTCATCGAAAAGAAAACGTTCTGTTATAACCATATTAATAGCGCTAAACTTGAATTTAAGAAAAGGCAGAGAACTCTCCTCGACTATTTTAACTAAGGCTATTATATACTCGTATATAGGAGTTCTACTTAACCCTGTATCTACTGCATTATGATCTAGTGAAATTTTTTTCGTGTCATTTTTTTCCGTTACTATAAGGAAAATTAAAGGATATACATAAAAATATACTCACCCGTGAGAAATTTAATTCGTTAGAGGCAATTAATTAAAGTGGTACTTTAAAGTGCCGGCAGTACACTATGGCTAAAATATTCTCGTAACAGAAAACCCACATGATATTTGAAATGAAATTTAAACTCTTAAAAATGATAAATAACAAGGAGATACTCGCAAGTTAACAATAAAAAAATATTTGAAAAATGACTAAAAATTCAAATTTGATGGTATTAAAAAAACAATGTTTTTTAGAATCCTGCACTGTAAAAAAAAAATCTGTGAAGTTACTAAAGTTTTTCTAGGAAACTGGGATTCCTAGAACTTTTCATGTAACGGCAACAACAAAATTTCATGTAACAGACACACTTTTGCGCCGAAAATCAAAAAATCTGTAAGGTTACTAAGAATTTTTTTGGAAACTGGGATTCCGAGAACTTTTCATGTAACTGCAGCCAGGGTTACAAATAAAAGTTTAGTAAGATTACTGAAATTTTAGCAGATTCATTTGTAAAGTTACAGATTTTTGTAGCTTTACAAAAACTAGTTTTGTAGATTTGCAGCTTTTTTCGTACAGTTACAGGTGAAAGTTTAGTAAGCATGTAACTTTACATCTGTAGAACTACAGATTTTTTTTTACAGTGTGGTCCGGACATTTTTCGCCCAGTTGGAAATTTACATCTAAAATGTTTTTTAGGTTTCGATTTTGTTAGCAGTCCTTTAGCATTAGTTATCTCTAGTTTACTCTAGTTCAGTTTTTTCCCTATGTTATTAGTTTAGCCTTAGCATTATAGTTATACGACACCTATATTCCAAGGACAACAGGTTCTCTCGCATCTCCACATACGCAATATATGAATTTACATATGCCATTTCTAGCATAGCAAAAATGAGCCGGTATCATAACTTTTTCGATTTCCTATAAAAAAAAAAAAAATAAATAAATAAATAAAACAGAAAAGAAATACCAGAAAAAACATTACTACACTACAATTTAATTACAACATTATAAAGCAGATAAAAACAATGGATAACTATGCAGACGAAATGTAAACAAGAAGTTTTTCTTTAAATCCCAGTGTACTGGCGGTACTTATAAGAACTGCCGAGTAATCCATCTGTTAAATCAAATACATGTACCGCTTACTTAAAATAACCAGTCAAATTGTATTCTAAGATCATAATGAACACATAAAAAAAATCCAACACTTATCTGCAGCAATAAAAAGTCAAGCACGACAATCTGTACAAAATGCCGGAACAAAACACATCGGCTGTTTCAAAGATAGCCTCCTTCCTCGCTAAATTAACGAACCTACAACTATTGCTGCCATGTATCATGAAAAAGTGGAGTTAAAAGAGTGTTTTTGCAAAGTACCATTAGAATATTAGTAGTAATATTCCCTATAGGATGCTAAGTTTAAAGTGAGTGGTACTTATAAGTACCGTCACTAGATAAAGGATTAAACCATTTACCATTCTCGTCAGCCGACGCGCAAATGAGTATTTTTTTTTTTTTTTTTTTTTTTTTTTTTTGGCGGCTTTACCCATGGCTTTTCTTATGTATGAGCAACTTTATAGTACATATCTCCTAGACTATGCAAAATATTATTATACAAAATGCGCTTTCAAATTCCAAAAGAATTGTAAAATTAATTCATTAAAGACTCCTTTAGTTATTAAAATAGCCTGTTTAGTCGCAAAAATTTATGTGGTTAGAGAAGCAACCGGATTTCACCTCGTCGCTTTTCAGCATAGAACCCCCCCCCCCCCCCAAAAAAAAAAAAAACAAAAAAAAACATGTAGATATTTATCCTGAAAGCGCGTATTTATGTACCAACATATTCAAACTAGATGAATAAATTGTTAAAATGCAAAAGTTGAATCAATCTTATGACATTAAAAAATGTACACTGTAGTGTAATGGTTCATTATATTTTAATATAATGGTTGATGCTGCTATTTCATGTAGAGAGAAAAAAGGAATAATAATAAAATTTAAAAAAAAAACCGCCATAAACAGTAGCTAAATCCAGATAAATTGTGAAGGAAATTTAATAATTTGTTCAATAATATTGTAACGTTTCACTGCAATTCATATTATTTTTGTGGATAAATAAATGAAGAAAAAGAGAGAAAAAACAAACAAACAAACTTCTAATCTCATCAGCAATAATTGCTACCAATCCAAAGAATGGATGAAATGTAAAGGACGGTTAGTGAAATTATTTTGAATAAATAATAATAATAATAATAATAATAATAATAATAATGGAAATAGCGAAATCAAATTACAGAGGAGGAACCGGAGAGAATAACTACGATATCAATATTGGTCAGTGTCGTCAGTTTGGCAGGAACAAAATACTATTTTCTCATTTTAACTCCCCTGATGATGGGCATTACTTAGCTGAAAGCGCTCGGGAAATTTTGACATGATTTGATATCTATGTTTTTAACATCTTAATAGTTTTAATGTTTTAAAACTTTTATATTATATTTGAACCTATTTTAGTAATAAAATTAATTGTAAATCAATGCATTCACGTTGTTTATTTTGATTTATTAAGGTGAATATGACGTTTCAATATAATATATAGAATTTTGCATACATATTTAATTCATGTATATTACTTTATAAAATAATAATAATTCAATCTGCGAACGATATAAATCATTATCTTAAATTTTATAAAATTTTTGTTATCTAAATTTAAAATCAGATTATTTAGTCAATATAAGATATATGTCTTATTCTCAATGGCGGATCTAAGGGGGGGCGAAGGGGCGATCGCCCCCCCCCCCCCTTGGGCTAATAAAGGGTTTGTAAAACGACATTATGCATCCTCACGGGAAATGACTTGGGGCGGAGCTCGAGCCCGGCGCGACCCGACCCGGGTCGCGCCAGTTTAAATTCACGAGACTCGGGCTGGATCAGGTCTTTTCTCTTTTAGAGTCGGGTCGTGCCCTGATCTTATTTTTTTCTGCCGATTCGTGTCGGGCCAGACTTCTTTTTCGTCGAGATTGAACCTAGCCTGGACTTCATTTTTCCTAGAGGTCTGCACTGGCTAAAATTTCCAGGTCGGGGCTCGGCCCGGAATAAAAGCTAAACATTCGGTCCGTGTTAGCCCGTATGATAAGCATTATTGGCCCGACCACGACCCGTGCACTCCTCTAAATTCTTCCTCCCGAGCCCAAGTTGGTCCGACCCGACCCGGGTCGCGCCAGTTTAAATCCACGAGACTCGGGCTGGGTCAGGTCTTTTCTCTTTTAGAGTCGGGTCGTACCTGGATCTTAATTTTTTCTGCAGATTCCGGTCGAGCCAGACTTCTTTTTCCTCCAGATCGAGCCTGGCCTGGACCCCATTTTTCCTAGAGGCTTGCAATGGCCAAAATTTCCAGGTCGGGGCTCGGCCCGGAATAAAAGCTAAACATTCGGTCCGTGTTAGCCCGTATGATAAGCATTATTGGCCCGACCACGACCCGTGCACTCCTCTAAATTCTTCCTCCCGAGCCCAAGTTGGTCCGATCCGGGTCGCGCCAGCTTAAATCCACGATACTCGGGCTGGGTCAGGTCTTTTCTCTTTTAGAGTCGGGTCGTGCCCGGATCTTAATTTTTTCTGCAGATTCGGGTCGGGCCAGACTTCTTTTTCCTCCAGATCGAGCCTGGCCTGGACTCCATTTTTCCTAGAGGCCTGCACTGGCCAAAATTTCCAGGTCGGGGCTCGGCCCGGAATAAAAGCTAAACATTTGGTCCGTTTCAGCCCGTATGATAAGCATTATTGGCCCGACCACGACCCGTGCACTCCTCTAAATTCTTCCTCCTGAGCCCAAGTTGGTCTGGAATCTTACTTATTTGTCATTCGTAAAAATTATATTTGTTTTGTACATTTGTTTAGCGAAATCTTTAGAAATTTAATTTGATTTGATAAGTTACAGAGATGCATTTTTTAAAATTTTAGTATGTGTTTACGTACATAATTGCCTAAATAGTCATCGTTATAGTCATTAATATTGTTGTTTTTCTGTATTCATGAATTTCGAACATAATCTGAAAATAAAATATGAGCATAAGTAAGTGTACTTTATGAGTAATTTTAATTGCTCAGGCAGGGCTGAAGTTGATTTTTTAGCTTTTATACCGGGCGGGGCCAATAGTTTTATTTTTTTATGTGGGTTGGACCTGGGCTTGGGCCTGATAACTTCAGCCGAGGAAAACCTCTAACGTTGACATATCGAAGCCAGCTTAACTTTTTTTTTAAAATGCTTAATTTCAGACATCCTCCCATAACTACTGAATATACCGGGTGTCCTAAAATGGACTGACTGATTTTAAAATTCAATAAATTGCAAATGGTGACAGATATTAAAAAAATACTTGCAGGAGGGTTATAGATGTCGGGAACAGGGGTGATTATGTTCCAAATTTTCCGAAAATTTAACCCTCTCGCTGCGCAACCCGCGATTTCCACGGCCAACATAAAGTGGCAAAATTTGCGCAACCCGCAATTTCCGCATCAAATCTTTTTTTTTATGATCTAATTCTATTAAAAAAAACCTGTTTCACAAAGATTTTGGGACATATTTTACTCTAAAATGTGTGCAGATTTGAAATGCGTAATAAAAAATATGCGCAATTTTTTAACCTAAACTCTAAAACTGGGAGGAGTGAAAAGTTCACTCTTTGAAAGAGTGACAGGCCTTTTCACTCTTTTTGGAGTGAATTTTGTAAAAATACACTCCTTAAAGAGTGGAATTTCCCACTCTCTATAAAGGAGTGCAATATCTCACTCCGTTATCGGGAGTGAAGTTGTCACTCCAGAAAGAGTGGCTTGCGTATGCATTGCTTATTAACCAATCAGGCGACAGCGTCCTCGTAAGATAAGAAAAATGATCACATTTTCGTCTGGTCCGCCATCTTAAGATTAATAGATTAGGATATCATTAAAATAATTCTTAATGGAATACATAAAATAAAGGTAAGTCTTATTTAATTTTAACCATTTATTCGTGTAGATATGTTAAGATTATGCACTAAATAGTTGTATGTTGTATAGGAAAAGATTGATCGTTAGAGTGTTCAAAAGTGATTGTCTGTTATATTTCTTCGTGTAGCGGTTTGAAATATAATTCTTTTAACGCACTACTTTTAACGCGAATACGCACTAGAGATCTGCACGGGCCGGCTCGTGCTCGGGCTGATTTTCACTCACGGAACTCGGGCCGGTCCCGGGCCACACTTTTTACTGAAGGCTCGGGCCGGGCCTAGCTTATTTTTTCTGTACAAAGCCAGGTTTGGTTCATTCCGAGTCTTCACGACCCAAAATTTTGAGTCCTGATTTTGACCCAGCCCGTATGAAAATCATTGTCTCAGCGTGGCCTGGTCTATTCAAAGGTCAGTAAAATTAGGTCTGGCCAAAAAATGTTTGTAAAAAATGCATACATTTTTAAATCGTCATTATTCTACCCTTAAACATTAAAATTTATTATTTTTAAAGAACACTAGATTTCTGCGCTTATTAAAATATAGCTAAATTAAAACATAGTAAAACGTGTGAAAAGAACCTGCGTATGACGGAACCCAGTTTTAAACTCACTAACGTATTGATCCATGCATAATTAATATACTAATACATAAGAAAAGAATATATAATACATTTACACTCGCTAAGAAGGGAACTTGTCTATAATGCATTTTCTTTTCTACACAATTCCACCTTACTGTATAGCATTTTCCAGATTTTTAACACTTCAAAAAAATAAAAAATCAATGTTTTGTTGAAATTCACTCGGGCCGGGCCGAGATTTTAACTTTTTTTCGGGGCCAGGCTCGGGCAGAACTTTTAATACCGGGCCGGAACAATTTTTTTTTCTACGGGGGGGGGGGGGGGGGGGGCGGCAGAATTTCTTTCTATGAGTCCGGCCGAGTCCTTGGAAATTTCGGCCCGTGCAGACCTATAAGCGCACAATGCTTAGCAAAAAAAAAAAAAAAAAAAAATAATAATAATCCAAACGTCATTAGTTCGGGAAATGTGAATAAAAAAAAATGAGTAAAAATATTTTTTTATTTCCTTTCAATGCTGTGTTTGCAAATTATAAAACTTTTACCAACGACCAAAACAAAGAAGTCTTATCTCTTTCGTTTGAAAGGGTGACTGACTCATGAAAGAAGATAGATTTTCTCAATCGTAGGAGACGCATTAATTTGCCGTTCTATGAGATTTTTTTTTTTTTTTTTGGTTTAATTTTGATTTTGGATTATATACAGTTAAGAGTATTTATTATTGTTTCGGAGTTAAATATGATATTACGAAAAGGTTGGTACAGTGAAACCTCCCTGTGCGACCAACTCTATTAGGCGACCACCTCCCTCAACGACCATTTTTTCATGGAATGAAATTTATTCCCATAGGCTCAATACTAATTTGACCTCCATTCAGAGACCATCTCAGTTGAACCCCTCCATGAGAGACCGATTTCTTTGAAGAAAATGAAATAAATTCCGTTTTTTCCTGGTCGCTTGAAGAAGGTTTTATTAAAAAAATAATTCCGGAGAGTGCATTATTCATCAAACTTCTAAACTAAGTTTAATTTTTTTTTTATCCCGGTAACTTTTAAGTGTTTAAACCCCTTTGTGCCTTTTTAGACAATGGATTTAACTCTGATTACAAATTAAGACTGACGGTTAATAAATTCCTCTGCCCTGTTGTGTCGGAAAACTCTCAAAGAAATAGATAAAGTAATGAAATCGTCATTATTTGCTCCCGTCCACAAAAGAATGCATTTATTTACAGAACTTCGAAAGGACTTGGAAATAAAAATTATAAAATATAAAACTGTAAAATTAAAGCAAAGCTAAATGTGTTCATTTTTTAAACTCTGCAGTAATTAACTTATATAATTAACTTTTATTTTGATACTTAAATTTTTATATTTTTTCCTAGTGTGAAAAATAAATTTAAGTAACATTGTTACCATTTTTCAACAATTAAAATCTAGATTTAAACATGACCTCCATTAAGAGACTACCTCTCGGAGAGACCAATTTTTATTGGAACAGTACGTGGTCGTTTTAGGGAGGTTTTACTGTATATTAATTTTTTTAAATTGTATCTAAACATTTTTCTGCGGGTTATGATTTTAAAATTTCGAGACTGAGTAATATAAAAAAATAATAATTGTAGACATTCTGCATCAGTTATTAAATTTCCTTCAATTTAAACGCATTTTCTACGTTTTTGATGCACGTAATTTTTGGCACTAAAAAATAAAACATGATATTTAAGCATTGGAATAAAATGTTTTTTATGCCTGTTTTGAAGTTTATCGATAAGACAGCTTTAGTATATTTTTTAAAAAGTTCATATTTTCTTACATAATTTAGGACTGAATATTTTTTTAAAGAGATTAATAACTACTTTTTTACATTAAAATGTTTTTCAAACAATAAGAACTTTTATATGCAGTCATTTACTTTATTTTTATCAAAATTCTACAGATACAAATAAATGTAATGTGTTTATTTTTATATTTATTTTTTTCTATTTCCTAGGTCAATCTTTTCCTATAAAACATATCAAATCTATTTTGCTCATATTCCCAAAATACAATATCTACGGGAATAAAAAATTTTAATTAAATATGACTTACCGTGTAGTTTCATTAATAAGTATTGTTTTCAACAATAATGGGCCAAAATTAGAAATCATGATTAAGTTAAGGAATATGTTTAAAAGAAATATATATACATATTCCAGAGAACTTAAAATTTAGACTACATGATCATATTAAATAAAACAAAAGCAAATCACAGCGGAAAAAAATACACATTCTTAATATTTAAATCATACTTAGACTCATTTTTAAAAAGATATGTAAGTTTATAAGCATTGTTTTTAAGTGAAAAAAATGAAAAATATTTTAGAACAATAGGACTTTGCAAAAATAGCAATAATTTACGGAAAAAATACGGTAAAAAGATAGGAATTTATATTTAAAACCAAAAATTAAAATGACATCAAACATTGTTAAACATATAATATCCACCTATTAAAAAGTTATTTATAAAACTTTAAAAGTAATATTTTTATAGGGTATGCAATAAAAGCAAACACAAAGGATAAAATTGGAATAAAATATATTAGTTTATTTCTGTCAGTAATCTAAAGTAAATTCATTTGTAACTTTAACTGATTTTTTCCTTAAAAGTTCATTTAGTGTTACAAACTATGAATTAAATAAATATTGCTGATAAAGTATTTTATTCCAGTCTTTACCACGCTTGTATCTATTTTCATTGCATGCTGTAAAAGATGTGATTCTTTTAAAATACCCATAAAAGCAAAATAAAAAAAGAATTGACTCCATAAAAAATTAACATTCACTTCTATGAAAAAGTGACTATTCACTCCTACCAGTGGTGATAAACCGCACTCCTTTAGCAAGAGTGAATAGTCACTCCTCCGAAAGAGTGATTATCCACCCCTGTTTAGAGTGAATATTCACTTCCCAGGAGTGACTATTCACTCTTTCAGAGAGTCAAAAATTTCACTTTTGCTCAGAGTGAATAGTCACTCTAAAGAGGTTGGGCATATTTTGACTCTGCGATAGAGTGACTATTCACTCCTCTGGAGTGAATAGTCACTCCTTTTTATTTAGAGTGTATTTTGAAAAATAAATAAATAAATAATAATAATAATAATAATACGCAGCTCCAGGGTTAAGGCATTCGGTTCCAAAAATTTAGAAAATTCACCTATCCGAAAATGTGGGCATACAAATAATCGATGATAAATGGTCTCCATAAAAAAATTTGATAAATGGTCTCCATAAAAAATCTATTTCGTCAATCTTTCGCAGAAAATAAGTTCAATTTCGCCGAATGATCACAGAAAAAACGCGAATTTGGCCAGGGAGCCACGGAAAACATGCAAAATTCTTCAAATGATCACAGAAAACGTGAATTTCTTCAAAAGGCAGCGGAAAAAACTCGAATTTTGATAAAGGATCGCGGAGAAAACGCAAATTTTGTCAAATAGCCGCGAAAAAAAACCCCCGCAAATTTCGTCAAAGGATCGTGGAGAAAACACGAATTCCTTCATAGAATCGTGGGAAAAAAAACGAATTTAGTCAAAGAATCGCTTTAAAAACGCGAATTTAGTCAAAGGATCGCTGAAAAAATAAAACGCGAATTTTGTAGAAGGGTCACTGAAAAAAACGCGAATTTTACCAAAGGTCTGCAAAATTACACTAATTTTGTCAAAGGGCTGCAGAAGAAACGCAAATTTCATCAAAGGATCGAAGACGAGCGAATTTCATCAGAGTCGTGGGAAAAATGCAGTGATCTCTTTAGAAAACAGCACACTTACATACGTTTATTATTATAGGTATAATTTTTAACTTGAAATAATATACTGAACTAATTAAAAAAAAAAAAAAAAAAAAAAAAACAAGTTAACCCAAACCCAGCTTGCGAGAATCTACACTCTGCCTGAATTCGATCCGAATCCAAAACAGCTCACCCGACCTGCAACAAAAATAATTAGTGCCAGAAGGGAATCCCCCCATCTGCTGTAACCTTTCAGAAAATTGTCTTTGATTTTCAGAATTTTTTTTTCTTTTTTACTCTACCCCTGATAATTTTTTTAACTGCGATTCTTGATTTTAATTTAAAATAGCAACGAAGATGGTGCTGGAAGCAAGAGGCGCTAAATCGGTTCCCGGAGGAGGTAGGCTTAACGACCATTGTTTACTGCGCTATCTGTCGCTGCTATTATACAGTAAAATCAAGAATCACAGTAAAAAATCTCATGACATCTTACATAACCCTCCTGCAAGATTTTTTTAAATAGCTGTCACCATTCGAAAAGTACTAAATTTTAAAATCCATTTAAGGACACCTGGTATGTTTTTAATAAGTTTCAAAGCATTCTTTACTGAATTACAACTCACCTTAGATATAAAGAGACAAGCAGTCTTATACCAAATTAGTATTTTTTACATAATTCTGGAGATTAAAAAGTATTCCTAAATAATTATTTGGACGTGTCTGTTATGGAGATTTTACTGCATATAGTTTTTATCTTCAAAAATACTTAGACTTTCTTTTAAAAAAAAGGGTCAACCCAAACCCTTCTCGCAAGTCGCAGTAGTGAAAACCCAATCCGAAACTGATCCAAACCGGATATAATGTATATCAATCTGCCCCGAACCCAACGCGATAGGCGCAGCTAAAAAGAAAAGTCAACCCGACCTGTAGCAGAAAAGTAGAAGTCAACCGGGCCCAAACCCGACCCGCATCGAAAAGTAGAAGTTAACCCGGCCCATAGCAAAAAAGTAGAAGTTAACCCGACCCACAGCAAAAAATAGAAATCAACCAGACCCAAACGCGACACACAGCAAAAAAGCATAAGTTAATCCAACCAGCAGCAAAAAATAGAAGTCAACCGGACCCAAACCCGACCCACAGCAAAAAGTAGAAGTAACACTACCCGCAGTGAAAAAATTAGCCCCGACCCGCGCATCAGATTGGAGTTTCCAAATTTCTAAAATCGCCCCCCCCTTGAGGACTCTCCAGATCCGCCCTTGCTTATTCTCTGTTTGTAACTATTTATGATATCATTTTCGTTCAAAAATATATGTCATTATATTTAATATTAACATGATTTTATTTTTAATTAATTTTACTTATTCATTTTTCTTTTAATTTTTCAGGTTAGCTCTACCTCTTCGACAACAGGCTAAAATGTCTAAAAATTCACAGGAACTCTACACACAGAATCATTTCAAGCAATATTCAAGACCGAAGCCTCCATAATTGTAGACCTCATTTTTTTAATCCTAACTGTGATATGCAGCATGTATCAATAGTATCAACGAATTAAAAACAATTATATTATCATTTCAACTAACTGTGTTTAAAGTTAAATGAATAGAATAATCTAGTAATAACAAAATGTATCAGCAGCTTTATTTCTCCATTTTGTAATTTATATATAATAATATTGCCTTCAGTAACTAAATAATAAAGTTTTATTTACAGTTATATTAAAGTTTATTAGTTTAGTGGGAAAGGGCGAAGAAAAATTGAATGTGGAAAGGGTCCTAACTAAACATTAAGAACCGCTGCTCTAGATGGTTTAATCCAGCACTGGCATTGCTTGATAGCAGACTTTTATCATAAAATATATTTCATTAACCCCTTAATTCTCGGTCCCGTGATATTCACGGGCTGTGTCTTTTATTCAAATTATTCAGATTTGTCTGATTCCCACCAGTTTTATGGAATAATGTAATTAGCTTTATTATGGTATCATTTTACCTGTCATTAAATAAGGTGAACATTTCTTTTTCAAAAAAGTGGTGCCAATAAGCAATTTGAATTTTTAAACCGTAATTTAATGCAACCGTTAAGGGGTTAAATGCCAGTTCTACCAAAATAGTTGAAATACAATAAAGAATTTTGAGAAAATGTGTTAGCTGAACTTGTGTGCGATGTTATAAAGCAGTGTCTCACAGTCAATCTTTTTTGTACTCTCTCCCCTCCACTCCCATTCACCCCTCTGAAAACCTTAAAAAGAAATTCAAACGCCTTCTTTGCAATCGATGGTATTAACGAAATCCAAGAATTATTATTATTATTATTATTTTTTAAATGCTTGTGAGTTACAAAATTCTATTTAAGTTTTTTAATCGTTTTTCAAAATAATTCATTTTAACACGTTGATCGCCGCATTATCCGAATTTGGTAAGAAATAAATAAGAAAAGAAAAGCAGCAAACTTGTACTTTCCTGATTAGTCGCGTTCAAATAAGGTTCTGCAAATAAAACGGAAGTTAAAATAAGCATCCAGAAAATGAACAATCATGGTCATTTTCGCTTTTTTAAAACTTTGTTTTAACCCTTTATGTACTGAATTATGAATTCATGAAAATTTTATCTTCTAAAGCATTTTTCGTGAATTTTTGAAACTAAATTAGAAGATTTACATAAATTTCAGAAGGATTTTAAAAGGATCGAAGGATTTAGAAGGATTAATTAAATTTGGATTTATAGAGATTTTGTGCAATATTTATAACCCCACTCAAACCTTTTATTTTAAATATTTTTCTTAGCATTTTGTAGAATTAGGAAATGTACAAATATAATGTTCTTACAATAGAGATATAGAAATATTTCCGAATTGAAAAATCACCCCCCCCCCCCTCCCCGTCAAGGCCAAGAAAGCTGAAAAGATGCAAAGGCAACAGAAATCATCCTTTTAAAAATATTTTTGTTTTGTGTAACCAATAATGCTTTTGGAACAAGATAAAGTAATGTATCTATAACTCATTCTAAACTGTATTACAACTAATCGATGTATTAAAGGAATTTTATAAGTTATTTTAATGGTACTTATAAGTACCGCCAGTAGATAAAGGTTCAAAATAGTAATTATTTTAATATTAAAACTTTTAATAGTACTTTTCTATTAGGCAAACACCATTTTGAGCCAAGTGCAAATGTTGGCGCGAAAGCTAATAAAGATACCAATCGCAAATAATTACGAAAAGGTTATGCTGAAACTAAATGAAGTAGAAGATAGGAATTCTAAACCTAATGACACGTCACATGAAGGGAAAAGTCCTGAAACTAACAATGAAAAAAAAAACCCCTTTTTGTGTCAAAAATGGATTTTATTTTTCAACGTAGTTTTCTTCAAGAACGATACACTTATTCCAACTGTCCAGCAGCATTTAGATATCTTTCAAGTAGTACGACTTCTCAAGGGCTCAAACTGCGCATCAGTTTCGCATTCGACCTCCTGATTTGATGCAAATATTTTCTCTGGAGTCACCTCTTCAAGTTAGGAATCGAATAATACTCAATGAGGGACAGATCTGGAGAATATGGGAGATAGAGGAACAATTCGTACTTCAATTCATTCAATTTAGAGATCGCTTTCACAGTTGTTTGGTCGGTTGTATGGGGTTTTATGGCGCAAAATCTCTTTAGAGACATGCTGCACCAAAAAAGAACACTAAAAACACATAAAAGGTGAAGTTAAGACATTGGCATTAAAATATAATTTATTAAGTTAAAATAAAAATGGAAAAAGCTATGAGAAATGCTATCTGGATGGGGTATCCCCTCTAGATGTAGTCATAAAAGTGTAGAAAAAAATATTGTAAATTTTTAAACCAGTAAAGTATAAAATTAAAAATATTTCAAAAAAAAAATGTTCCCATCCAGATGTCAAACAAAGTGTTAAACTTATGAAGCATATAAAATCCTATATCTCAAAATAAAAGGTCACATGCTTTAAAAAAAGTAAAGAGTCCCCGATTAGGTCTTTCCCCAATGAGGTTTGTCAAAGTGGGTAATGAGGAATTAAAATGCATTCTGTACAAGTGTCGGAGTCCCGTACAGTCGTTTAAAAGTTGATGGATGGTCAGGAAATTAAAGTGACAATGTGAGGCACATGTCTGCATCCTCTCGAAGTAAAAGAAGTTTATGAGTGATTATGGAATGTCCGATTCTTAGACGAGTGAGCAAAACATAAGTTTTCCTTGGGTAATTCGTGGGCCAATTTGAAATTATGTTTTTAATGTGATGTAACTTATTGTACACTCAGTATCCCAACTTTTTTTTTTTGCCATTTATTATAAATAAAACACTTGGTGACATGTTTAACACGAATGTGTGAGTCAGTGCGTTGACTTGGTAGTCCATTTAATAGGGAATTTTACCTAGCAAAATTAATGGTAGTACTGAAAATTGGCTTTCTAGATGTTTTTTGGGTCACTGAATCCGAATTTGTAACTTCCCACCAAAATTTTCCCCGGCAACCTCCCCACATTTTGGTAAAAAGCCCCCCAAAAAAGGTTTTTATTAAAAAAATCAATTTTTTTATTGTTTTAGGGAAAACGTATCTAGAAATTCATAAAGTAGACAAAATTTCCAACAAATTAGATATATGACATTATGACTTAAGATGAAGGGGAAGGGGGGATCTGCCTCGGAACATGCGCGCTGTGCTGCGTAAACTAAGTTGCGCAATTCCACTTAGCCACTCACACGCTTACATCCGCCCTCCCATCTCCCCTCCGAACTTTCTCTATGAGGTTTACTTTTAGATTTTTGGGTAGCTGAATCCGAATTTTTAACTTTCCCCAAAAAATTCCCCCCCCCGAAACACCCCCCCCAAATAGTTGTTTTTAACTTATATTTCTTATTGTTTTAGGGGAAAAGCATTACGAAATTCAGAAACTAGACAAAATTTGCAACAAATAGGATATATGAGATTATGAATTAGGATGAACGGGGAGGGTGAGGGCTGTCTCGGAACATGCACTGCGGCGCTACGTGCACTAAATGATGAAGTCCAGGCAATAGGGGATTTTATCTGGCAAAATTAATGGTAGTACTGGAAATCGGCTTTCTAGATGTTTTTTGGGTCGCTGAATCCGAATTTGTAACTTCCCACCAAAATTTCACCCGGCAACACCCCAAAAAATTGATTTTTTGAAGAAATTTTGTTTTTGAGAAAAGCGCGCGGGGAATGTTCCGAGGCAGCCCCCTCTCTCCCCGTTTATCCTATGTCATAATGTCATATATCCTATTTGTTGCAAATTTTGTCTAGTTTCTGAATTTCGTAATGCTTTTCCCATAAAACAATAAGAAATTTAAGTTAAAAACAACTATTTTGGGGGGGGGGGATTTTGGGGGTAAGTTAAAAATTCGGATTCAGCGACCCAGAAAACTTAAAGTAAACCTTATAGAGAAAATTCGGAAGGAAGATGGGAGGGCTAATGTAAACGTGTGAGTGGTTAAGGGGAATTGCGCAACTTAGTACACGCAGCACTGCGGCGCATGTTCCGAGGTAGATCCCCCCTTCCCCTTCATCCTAAGTCATAATGTCATATATCTAATTTGTTGCAAATTTTGTTTACTTTCTGAATTTCTAGCTACTTTTCCCCTAAAACAATAAAAAAATTGATTTTTTTAATAAAAACCTTTTTTTGGGGGGGGTGAGGGGGCTTTTTACCAAAATTTGGGAGGGTTGCCGGGGGAAATTTTGGTGGGAAGTTACAAATTCGGATTCAGCTACCCCAAAAATATCTAGAAAGCCGATTTCCAGTACTACCATTAATTTTGCTAAGTAGAGTCCCTATACGGTCTCTATTGCCTGGACTATGGTGAAAAATACATTTTTCTTCGCCATATGTGGCATTAATTTAACTTAAATAAAATGAAATGTTTGAATCATTTTTATGAAGAAAAATGCTGAAAGTCAAATTTGTATTGCAATGTGTAAAATACAACTCTTATCCTATTTTTAATCTTTTATTTGAAATATTTATATGTTAAAGCAGTTTTTCGTATTTAAAATTTTGCAGTGAAATAATCACAGAAATAAATGCTGAAATCTATCCAAAGTATTCCCTTTCCTCAATCAGAAATTCCCTAAATACCCTCTTCTTCCCTACCGAGCTCTTCACTCACCCACTTCACGTATCCAACTTCTCAAAGACATCTAAAAGCAAAACAAGTCCGACTGTGTTGTAACAGGACATCGGAAATAAGGTTCGGACATGTATTAGGAACGGCAACAAAAATTGGAGACTACGCCACCCCTCGCAAATCAAATCTCGGCCTAGACCCCGAAAAGAATAACAATGTCGGGGAAACGGGTGAAAAGGGTTAATCAGCCGGAAAAATGACGTGGCCAGCCTGCATTCATAAGGTGAAAGATTTGTCTTGTGGGATACACACAGGATCTAAAAGATTCTCAGTGGATTCTTCATTCAGGGTAAATGACACTTTTATAGTACCTATACGAGGATTTTTTTAGTGCTTATGCAGTAAAATCGAAAAATCAAACATACACATGACCTTATAACTTTTTAATAAATGAAAGTACACATGTATAATTACAAGTGAACGTAGATCAATTTATGTATAACAGATTCCTATCACATTGTATGTTCAAAGTGTGTTTAATTTAGGTACTTTCAATTATTAAAAAGACATTAGCGAAATCATGGGCATATTGAATTTGGGTTATATTGTAAAACACAGCTCTACAACACTGGATTGGCCGCAGTTTGCCTGACAAGCGGCTGCCAGGCTTATGCTTGTATTCAGCATCTACCTCAACTTAGAAAACCTCTGTCGAACGCTAAAATGACGCTAAATCCTGATTAGTCTGATTTGACCTGATTGTTTCCGAAGTCCAAGCAGATTACTGATGAATACCATTTGAGTGTTCGATCCAGGTTTTCTAGGTTGTGGTAGACGACGAATATGAGCATTAATGAAGGCTACCTCGAAAGTTGCTTAATCTGTTACTTGTTTTGATGTTAATAAATGAGGTTTTCTGTATCAGGTTTCAAATATTATATCTTTCTAAGTCATAATGGAGGCCACTCCTAATTTTAAAAGCGTTAGAATTGAGTTAAGTAAGTGTTAAATACGATTTGAAAACAAGCGCCTGTTAGGCGCACTGCACCCGAACCCAGGAGAACACCTGACAGAGGGTTAATTGTGATATTGGACTACTCTCCTTAAATCTGTTTTCTTTAGCATGGGACCTGGGGTGCTGTCAAAATATTTTCCGGCGTGGTGGTAAACCTAAGCACCGTCCCCCCCCCCCGTCCTCCCCCAGTGTTTAGTTTTCAAGCGAGCTTGGTCTCCATTTTATCGACCACGAATGGATGAAAGGTTGAAGAGTTTTTAATTAAAAACGGATTTTCACTTATTTTCGGTACACTGGTACAATGTATGTTCTATACGTTTGTATAAAGTATGTTCTGTACCCCTAGTGGTAATAATAACAAAATAAATTAATTCGATTAAAATTTTTTCGAAGTCAGGCAAAAATAAAAATTCAATTTTATCTATGAAATATTTTTTTCCAATATTTAACGAAAAAATACCTTAAAAGCATCAAATGGGAATTTCGTTGTGCTGGTTTTCTTGTACCAAATAAATTTAAATCGAGCTTAGATTCTGAAAATTTGTAGTTATGCTCGTTGCTTACCGGACGGGTTAAATTAGAATCGTACATAATTTTTGTAGCCTTATCTCTACTATATAAAAATAAACACGTGTATGGGTAAAATTATCACCTTTCTTTAGGTATACGTACATAATTTAGATTTTAAACTTAATTTCATGCAATATTCAAAAGGTTATGAATTATATTTTTGAATTATTATACATGAATCCAGGGGCAATTGCACGGAATACTAACGCAACCAAACTACTTCATAATTAAAGGGCAAATACCGCAATAGAAAATGTATTTAATAAAGTAATATAAAATCGTTTGTTTACAGATGCTCAGTAACGTTTAGTTTTTGGAATGGTAGTTACTTTAAAGATACAAATAATCTTTAAGAACATTTCTAAAAAAAAAAAAAAAAAATCGAATTTTAAAAGGGGTGAAAATGCGCAAAAAGCGTTCTAAATGGCGATTTCTACTCAATCTCAGAAAGTAACGAACCGATTTAAAAAATAATGGTGTCAAAATGATGATGACAGCCCTTGCTCCAATATAGGCTATATTTTATGTCGGTGCCATTACCCCAAAGGGGGTGCAGGAGCGAGAAACGTTCTAAAAATGCGAATTTTGTGCTACTGAAGGACCTAGAAACATGAAATTTGTAATGATCTTTAAGAACATTTCTTAAAAAAAATTTCGAAATTTACGAAGGGTGATAATGCGTGAAAAGCGTTCTAAAAGCGTTCTAAATGGCGATTTCTACGCAAACTCAGAAAGTATCAAACCAATTTCAAAAATTGTGTTTGAAAATTGATGGTGACTGCCTTTGTTTCAACATAAGCTCTATTTCATGTTGGTATCACTACCACCTGGGAGTTGCAGGAGCGAAAAAGTTCTAAATTGCGATTTCTGTGATAATGAAGAGGCTAGAAACTTTAAATATGACATGGTTGTTACTTATAAAATATAAATGCCCTCTAAGAACTGTCTAAAATAAATTCGAAATTTAAAAGAGGTGAAGCGAAAGGAAGGGGCGAAATGCGTACTAAAAAAAGTCCTAAGTTACGATTTCTATGTCATCTCAGGAAATAGTAAAACGATCACAAAAGTAATGGTTGCGAATCAGTGGTGACAGTCTCTGATTACACAAAGAGTATATTTTATGCCAGTGCCACTACCACATTGGGTTGGCAAGAGGAACAACAAATGGTCTAAAAAAAGTCTTTAAAAACTTTCTGAATTACCATTTCTGTGAAATATTAGGAAATATCAAATCGATTTCAATATTAATGTTGGCAAATTAATGGTGAAGCTTGGAATTTGAGATGATGGTTAATTTTTAGATGTAAATGTGTACTAAGAACGGGTTATTCAAAACTTCAAATGAATACTGAAATGAGCGTATGATATGAGGAAGAGGAACAATAAAAGGTCTAAAAAAAGCTTTAAAAACTTTTCTTCAAAACAAGGCTTCAAAATATTTTCTAGATTTTATTTAGTTTTAGTTCTTTTTATTAATTTAAGTCTCATTTCTGCCTAATGCAGTGTAATAATGAGGTTTAGTCAAACTGTGTTTTAAATAGTAATTTTTGAACTATTCCAAAAAGTATAATTCCTTTTAATAAAAATTAAACATATGAATACCACTTGCATATTTCAACTGTTACGCGAGAAAAGCTGCGGGGTTTGCTAGCATTTAATATTTGTGGAGGAAACCTTTAAAAATTAATTTTTTGAATTAGTACAAATTCATATTTTTTAAAATGGAAGATACCCTTAGTACCACGAAAGTACTGTCTAAACGCAGTTTTTTTTCTTTTTTTTTTTATAACACCTCCGGGCGCCTACGATTGTGATTTTAAAACGCACAAAATAAGGAATGTTTTTCTTCGGTCTTCGAGTTATGTGCTTGATAAATCACGTTTTCCCCTAAAAGTGTTGAAGCAATCACAACGCTTGCGATCTGGGGAAAATTGAAGTTTTTACATAAGCGTTCGGTAACAGTTTTAAATTGATATATCGGCTAATAAAAAAAAGGGAAAATTTTGGGTCTCAAGTGCATTGGGCTTATCTTCGTCTATCCTCATAGAAATTTGTAGACTTCCACGTGAGATGGATTTCCTTAGCCATTGCCAACAGACAGACACAAAAACACACACCCAAACAAACAAACATTTTTATTTTATTAATAAATAAATTATATAAAAAATATTTTTTTCGACATTCTTTGGAACTACTTTGCGAATCCCTTCAATTAGTAAGTAGTACATCACGTGGCATTTCTAGCGTTTGAGTTTGAATTCAATTCCCAGTAGTTGGTCTTTGGGAACAGAAAAATGGATACAACAAAATTTAAAAGCAGATAAAACGCTTCTACGTAATTTGCAGATTATATTTGAATGCTAAAATTAATAGATTAATAAATACTTTTTTATTTTTAAAATTACCTGCATACTTTAATATTTTTTATTCTCATACTTAGTATTCTTTGCATACATCCTACTATCTATCTTACATACTTACACACGCGCATGCATACTTACATTTAGAGATCTCACAAACTTATATATATCTTACAGCCTGCAACATAAATGCGTACTTATATGCATTAACGTACAGTACACTTAATATACTTATAACGTGTAATATACATATGATAAATGCAGCAACGTTTCTTCAACAAATAAAACTAATAGCGACTTCCCTGCTGGTAATCAGGAAATTTTCATAATCCTGATTCAATAAAATTTTAATACATACCCATTAAAATTGAGGAATCTACCATAATCGGAGTATTCTATAAATTTTTAATTATGTTGTTTTTTAACAAACGAAAATAATAATTATTCTACTGTTAAAAGAAAACATACACACATACAGAGAGAAAGAGAGAGAGAGAGAGAGAGAGAGAGAGAGAGAAGAGAAGAGGATATGAACTCTAAAGACACAAATAAAAATAAATATCTCACGTCGCATCATTTATTTAAAGCAGGTCGCTTCAGAGAAAGCGAATGCCTTAAGCCTTACAGCCCCATGATATGTGAGCTACGCTAAAGCACAAATAAAGTGATTTTTAAGCTTCTCTCAGGAGTGACAACAGGGAGCGTTCCAAAATTATTTTTTCCCCAACTTCCTGAACTTTTATTCACTATCGTACTTTGCGATTTGAAACATGAATGTCTTTGATATTGGTCTGAAATTCATTACTGAAAAAGAAAAGAAATTAGAGGAGCAGCGTTAGATTTTGTTAAACGGGATTTTAAATAAATTTTTGGTTTAAGCAGCTATAATCATTTTTTTTATTTAACCCTTTCATATATAGCGTCTTTCAGGGGGACAAACATATATTTTTTAATTTTAAGCTCGCAAGTTTTACTTTTCCTTTTATTTGTTATGCATCTATATGTATATAAAGTTTTTGTATTGAAAGTACTCTTACTACTTCTACCTCAAAATACACCTATTTTTACTGTTGAAGCATAAAATTCGTCACATATTCATTTTCTCCCCCCTCCCCCCCCACGAAAAAACTCTGAAAAAGAAAAACTGAACGTTTAATTACCAAGATTTACAATCAAGAATTTTATAAACAGTTATGTCCCCATTTGTTTATATACTACACTTCCTTGTATACTTGTTTGCGACGTGCATGAAATAAAATGTATTTAAAATATGTTTTGAATGAAAATGTGTTATTTATAGGTTTCTTTGTATATTTTTTAACTACCGCCAGGTTGACAGTTTTAAAAATTGTTTGTTAACTGAAGAAATCTGAAAGGAGCAAATAGATTGGGATCATCAGTTTTTTGAAAGGGAATTCCAAAGTTCATTGAATATGCAAGTCAGAAGTAGGATTCAAAGGTCACAGATATACAGTGTGCCCACTAAAATGTGTCTACCCTTATTAATTTTAGCACGGTGACAACTGTAGTCATAAACGTGGAGTCTAGGTATAATAAAGTGGTTAGGCCCTATGCTATGAGATACAGATACAGACATTAGAGAGAGATTGGACATTGCGGCACTGGTAGATTCGACATATCCGCCATTTAAGTTACACTTTCCGTATGCGTCGTTACTACGCCCTGAAGAAAATTTGGATTTTGAAAGATAGAGCGTTTTAAATATTGCATCAGGACTTGCTATACTGTTTATAGCATTAAGTATAAATTTATGAATGTAAATATACTACAATAGAGAAGATATAACATAATCTATTTTAAAAATCTATACTTTTCTGAATATTTCATTAATTGTTTTTTAAATTTCTTATTGTTATTAAATGATATTTTTTAACTTTCTTTTAAAATTCAAAAACTTCCTCTAATACATCTTATTAACCATTTGGAAAAATGGTTATTGTCCTCGGTCAAGGTAGGAAATCAAAAACATATCTGAAGCTTTTTATTAGTTGAATCCGCATTTTATTCGTTTTCTGATTGGTCTATACAGTAATCTGTATTTTCCCTTTGCTTTCTACAGAGATGGATACTTCTGTTGCCACTATGACAAAAAAGTAATAAAAACTAGAGAAAAAAATTAATAACTCAGAAACAAATTGAGATACAGCTTTCAAACAAATTGCATTTAAAAGTACATTTTTTTTTCTATGCGACGGTGTAAAAAGTAATATTGTGGGATGGTTAGAAGTTTAAGAATGAAATTTCATTTAAATTGGTCCAGGAATATTAATGTTTAATCCATGGCGTACGTTATGTATGACCAGCTCCGTAGAAGTTTAAAAATTTACAGTACCGAAAAATGTAATCCATGGCGTACGTAATGTATGATCAACTCCGTGCGATTTTTTATGTCTTACATTTTAGTCTTTGAAAAAATCATTTTCCAAATGGTCGTTGTAATTTGTTAAATTGCATTTTTTTAAAAATTTAGATAAGTATACCTAATTGATCTATAGTAATGAACATTTAGACAGAGGAAAGTAAGAAATAAATACCCACTACCCAAACTACATAAAATTAGATTTCTAGCATTTCTTGTGTTATGCATAAACTAAAATATGTTTATTTAAAATAAAAATTCCAAAATATAGCAACCACTTTCAAAATTTCGTCTGCTCTCCGAACAGACTCGAAATGCTAAACCTGCCTTTCAGCAGAATGAAAAAAATACATTTTCTGAGAACTCTTATTCATTATAACAGAAATGTGCTCATATTTATGTTCTGATAGACTCTCAGAAGGCATATAAAATTAAATTTTCATAATTTTAATAAAATAAGAAATGTTAGACACTGATGAAAACGCATTGCGTTGTACGGCGTTCCATCTACTTTGTAACGAAAATGGCGGACATTTCGTCAATGTCCAATCTCTCTACTGTAGGATCTCTACTATGAGACTGTTTCTAGTGCCACCTAGCGGAAAGCCACAGATTTAATTTTCCTACCTAGAAAACAGTAAGAGATACGAAGAAAAAGGCAATTATAAACTTCTAGAACGTCTGCAATTTAGTAAGAAATGATGCCTTACATGTATAAAATAAGTTTGTTAGAAGCCGTGAAATACGAAGTTTTATATGAAGTTTTTTATATATACTATCATCAATTTAAATAAATACATCCCAAATTGCACGCATAAGTGTGGTATTATAAAGGCGACACACGTGTACTAATAAAATTAACACGTGCAAGCAAGGTACTGTATATTTTAATAAGAAAATCATATTAAGTATCCTCATTGTGAACACTAGTGGAGAAACTAAAGAATGCATTCCAGCCAATGTTGGACACATTGAGCATACTTAGATTGATTTTTTTTTTATTATTATAATAAACTGTGCCTTGATTCCATGTGTTAGTTTTATTAGTCAATGTGCGTCTGGTTTATAATGCTATTCTTCTGTATAAAATTAGTAGCGTATTTATGTTGATGATAGGATAAAAAAAAAATACCTTCTAACAAAACTATTTTTACACGTAAGACACCATTTCATCCTAAATAGATGTTGCTCTACAACTTTGTAATAGAGCCTTTTCTCGTATCTCGGACTGTTTTCGAGATAGAAATTCTAACTTCGTGGTTTTCTGATAGGTGTCGCTGTAAGGAATCTCATTGCGTAGCTCATAGCCACTTTACTCTAATCTAGACACCACGTTCATATCGGCTTGGTGTCTATCTTACGGGAGGGGATGCAGAAGAAGGGAAAAAGTAACAGATAACAGCCTATTGGCTTGTATTTAAGAAAGGTAGCCACACTGAAGCCTTATTCGCTTCTTTGGCTAAAAAATAATGGCTACCATTTATTTCTCATTAGGCATTTTGTCGGGTTGCGGGTTGATTTAAAAGGGAGTTTGAGAGTTCGGGTCGGGTACAACCCGACCCGTGCAGGACTGTACTTCATTTGCTAAAATTCCGACAAACATTGAATATGGTTAAATAAAATAAGTGATATAATATGATAATAAAATAAGTATATATATATATATATATATATATTAAAAATGGTAAATTTTGGCACATATAATGAAACAAAATATGAAATTTCGGTGTTCGGACTTCTTGCGTGTAACATTCAGTTATCAGTTCATTTTGTTATTGGCTGAAACCATTATTGTTGTCTATGTGAATTTACGAAAAAAGGGAAATTTAAAACTTATTATTATAGCATAGAAATGTTAACAAACATATACAATTGTAAATAATAATAATAATAATTCGCCTAATAATAATTAAATAATAAGAACATGCTGTAATATAACTCTACAACTAATTATAATTTTTAAAAAAATGTACAGGTACTAAACGATTGAAAATAATGTGTACTTTTAAATGATGCATATAAAGTTTGCTTTGGGAGACATCTGCAAATTTAAACTACACCAAACTTTACTTTTCTCAATGGCAACACCCAATTTTGGCAATATATTTTAAATCTTCGGTTCAAACTATGCCTAGAAATGAAATTTCAAGTAATTTGGATAATAAGTTTTTGAATTATAAATATTCAAAATTTGGAGCTTCTAATGTTAAATTACGTTTTCATATTTTTATTAATATCTCCTGAAATTAGAATCCTAATGTGATGATTTTTTTGTTTGATTATAATACTAAAAAACCCAAACATAAACACATTGAATTTGTAATTTTAAATTTTTATAATATGAATTATTAAATATGAAATTAATATTCGAAAAAAATATTAATTGCATATAATTTTTTGATAGATTTATATTTATTATGCCCTGCTTTATGCAAATTCTCAATTTCCAATTTTTCTTCCAAGTAGTTTTTGAATTATGAGTAAAAAACTTCAAAATGACGGTTTAAGATGTCTAAAAAATCATAATTTGAAATAAATATATATTTTACTCATTTTAATGAGACGTTTGGGCTGCAAAATATTAAGCGAGTGAGATATTCATATTGGTTAAAAATAATACAGTAATAGAAGTGACATAGTCATTCTACAGCATTCAACAATCGAATACCAAATTTCAATTTAGATATAATTCCTCTAAAATATGCTCATTTTTAAATAATAAATTTCTCGGAAACTAATTGTACGAATTTCATGAAAATTAGGATTTAGGCTAATTGAAGAAAGTAGAATCTATTTATGGTGTCAAATTTGGGGATTACTGTCGAAGAAAAAACAAAGTTTGGGTTCGATGAATATGACCCCCAAAGGAAATTTTATATACATCATTTAAAAGTAGACTTTTTTTTTTTTCCAACCGTTTAGTATCAATAACTTTCTTCTACAATAAGTTATTGCGAAGTTGGTAGGGGTATTTACTTTTTTTCCCCCATGACTGTATATTACTATTATAATACATAAGACATCCCAATTTTTCGGCAGTATATGTTTTAAAAAATATTCGAATTTTTTTTCTGAATTAAAACGAACACAGAATACACGCTTGGAATAGTATTATGATAATAGTATCAAGTCAAATGAGAAAAAAAAATCGAAAATTTATATATTATACATTATCACACACTTTCCAAAATTTTATTCGATACATATAAATTTTAGCACCTATATATATATTGTATATATATATATATATATATATATATATATATATATATATATATATATATTAAGTTTTAGAATGACTCGAAATGACAAATTAAAAATTCTACAGATGTATTTTCACGCATAACCATACGTAATTATGTGAACATAATAATGTGAGAGCAAAGCATGCTCATGCTGTACTGAAATCCATTATCATAGTATGCATTTTCTAGATATCGAATCATATTTACAAACTGGAGCGCAGACAGACTGATAAACGTAAAAAGTTTTGCCTATGTCAAAATGTGTTTTTTTCTCCCTTTTTTCAGGCATATTTTTAATTTTAAAAGTTTTAAACAGTAAAATATTTTAAGGCGAACTCGCAAAACGATCGCTTTAAAAAGATTTTCATCTTACCGTATTTTATGGAAGAAACGCCGCGGCGTTTACGAGTTTAAAAGTTATTTTTTTTCCAAGTGCGGCGTTTACGATTTTTTTAAATACCAACTGAGTTTCCTTAATTTAAAAATTCATAAAAATATTTAAAAACGGATTTAAATATTTTAAATAAAACTTCAGGCATCTTAAGATATTAAAAACGAGACATCTTACACTGCTCAGAAAACTTTGATTAAAGTTAGGTCAATGTGACACTGTCGACAAAAGTAGCATTCCGATGGATGCGGCGTTTACAACGGGTGCGGCGATTACGATATTTTTAAGCTTATGCAGGCCAATTTGAGGAGTGCGTCGTTTACGACGGGTGCGGCGTTTCTTCAATAAAATACGGTAATAGGTACATTATTATTTATAGTCATTCTTTCACTCGTCACCCAGACCATGAAATTTTCCGTTAAAAAAAATTTCCGCTATGCATACGTCCTGCTTTCATTTGTTTTAGTAATTAATATGCCTTAATTATTTTAATTGTAAAATACAGTAAAATCTGTCTAATGCGGAATCGATCGGGACCTAGAAAATTTTCTGTCGTAGATAATTTTCCGTCTTATGCAAATCCGTAAAAAAAAAAAAAAAAAAAAGAAAAAAAAAAAGCTATTGCGTATTTTAATCAATTTTAAAAAAAGGAGGGTTAGTTCGATACGTGTTTTTTTTTTTTTTTTTTTTTTTTTAACAATTTGGAAAAATGGTAATTGTTCTCTGACAGGGTAGGAAATCAAAAGCATATCTGAAGGTTTTTATTGGTTTAATCATCATTTTATTCGTTTTCTGATTGGTCTATACACTAACCTTTACTTTCAACAGAGATGGACATTTCTGTTGCCACTATTACAAAAAAGTAATAAAAACTGAAAAAAAAAATTAATAACTCAGAAACAAATTGAAATACAGCTTTCAAACAAATTGCATTTAAAAGTACATTCTTTTTCTCTATACGACGGTGTAAAAAGTACTATTGTGGGATGTTTAGAAGTTTAAGAATGAAATTTTATTTAAAATGGGTCGTCAGATTTCTTGGACATCTGACGATGGAAAAGCCTTTTCCCGAACAGCCAATGAAATGCTAATATGTAAGTTTCATAGGAAATCTCACGAGTCGCCGGCGATTTTTATCGCTTGCAATTTTTATGTATAATAACACTATTAATGTTTAATTCATGGTATACGTAATATATGACCAGCTCCGTAGAAGTTTAAAAATTTACAGTACCGAAAAATGTAATCCATGGCGTACGTAATGTATGATCAACTCCGTGCGATTTTTTATGTTTTAAATTTTAGTCTTTGAAAAAATCGTTTTCCAAATGGTCGTTGTAATTTGTTAAATTGTTTTTTTTTTTTTTTTTTTTTTTTTTTTTAAACAGATAGACAGTTTTAAGTATAAAATTTTGCATTTTATGAATTTAATAAAAAGTATAAAAGATAGAAATGTGCACATTTTTATTTGTTCAATCGACCTTTCCCTTTTATTTAGGATTGTTTACTGTTTTTACTCAAATAAACTTCTATTTTTCTCAGCGAAATGGATACATACGAATACGGTACATAAAATACAAGCAATGCTGTTTTAATTTATTATTTTTTTCCATAATCCTAATAATTTACAGAAATTATAATTTTTAAAAAATTGCTTTTTAAATTTTGAATATATTTTTAAATTTTTGAATTAAAAAAAATCTCGTAGTCTTATATTTACTGTTAGAATAACGGCCTAAATATATATTTTTTATTATAAGAATAATGAAAAAAATAAAAATGCATATTTAAAATTTTTCTACCGTAAAAAACAAATTTATTTGGGTTAAAAATTGTAAATAAAAAGGAAATTTTGTCGAGAGAACAAAAACAATCTGCATATTTCTTTTTATTAAATCCGCAAAAATTCACAATTTCATAATTCAAAATCTCTCTATAAGCATATGAATGCGTAAAAATATGTTTTTTATTTATATTTATATTTCATAATTTATATTTATTTGATCTATCTAAAAGTTTCATATGCCAGAAGCTTTTCATTTTTTAAATATAATTTTTACCGTTTTATACAAAAATTTCTTTTCGGGGTGACCTTAAAAATCTCTCCGTTTCCGCGTTAGGGAGATTCCGGCTTACTGAGCTCGTGTTAATCTTATTTTCTATGAATTCGCCGGGACGTGAAAATTTTTCCGTGGTAGTCAAATTTCCGCCTTATACAGAGTCCGCCTTAGACTGTATATAACTTCTTCACGTAAAATATAACAGTTCACAAAAAATAATGAGCGCTTTTAAATGAACCTGTAAATCAAATCATACCACTTTTTTAGACGGTTCTGGGGGGAAAAAATACCCAGCTCAGTTTCGATTTGAGAACAGCCATAATATAGAATAGTTGCAGCTTACCTGGCCAAATTCCGTTATTACACAAGTATCTTTATTGAGATCCAGACATTCAGAATGCAAAAGAACATGCAATATGACAAATAAATGTCAAACAACTTTCCATTACAACTCAATGTTTAAACTTTTTTTATTTATTTTTATTTTTGGTACTTCGAAGCGGTATTGCTCATCACAAAGACATTGCTATGATTTACAATAGTTATTATTAACCAATTTTCATAATATAACAAATTATTTTATCTTTTTGTTGTTGTTGTTGTTGTTGTTGTTTGTTTTTTCTTTTCAACTTACAATTTTCACAACATGGTAAACTAACAGCACATGGTTAAACAGTTTAACGCTTTCTAAGTTTTAATTATTATTAAATTTTTATTTTTTACCAAATATCTTGTAGGTCTCAAATATAAATAATTCCTTAATCTAGGATAGTCTAAAATCTGTGTTTGTCTTTTTCGCTAATCATTAAAGTATGTGTCTAAAATATTTAATGAAATCATACGAGTATATTGAAATTGATTTCGCACAATGTTAATAGGTCAATGTTCCATTTATTAGCACAATATTCTTAAATCGAAATCACAACTTTTCAAATTCATGTCCTGTCCATCCTTTGACTCCTCTCCCTCAAAGAAATGTTTTGGGGCAAAATCGTCTGTTTATAAAATGTTTATAACATATTTGGAACGTCTAATATGTTTAAACGTCTGTTTATAACATAATAGAAAAAATTCTAAATAATTTAACTCAACCCCTTAAGTATATTTTTCTTATTTTCTTGATAAATTCTCTGAGTATTAAGACATTTGAAATTACTTGGACAACAGACTTAAAAAAAAATTAAAACATTTTTACAAAAAAGAAAAAAAAAATCTTTGATTCAATGCATAAGGATTCATGGGTGCAATGATATTCGGCCTTCACAAATCCATTCTAGGTTGGCATAAAAGATTTTCTTTAATCAAATACAAAAGGAAAGTGTTTTTATTATTGTCCTAATAAATCGTAAAGATAGTGTGAGAAACACATTCCACATTAAAAACACTAGATAGAGCAAGTAAAAGGGGAAAAAAAAACCCAATAAACCCAAAATAACCAAAAAACCCCAATAATATCTATGAAACTGGGCATAAATTATGTAACAATTTCTAAATTCGTGTATTCGTGCTGTTCGTTTTTCGTTGAATTATCAGTACAAAATATACTATTTCAAAATTAAGTATTTTACATAAATAATTTATTTTTAATTAGATTATTTTATTTAACACGTTAAAAGTTTTCACGTTATAGGTACAATAACTCAAGTAAAAAATAAAGACAAGATAAATAATTAGATGTATGCAAATGGTGTAAAATCTTAAAGGCATTTATGCTTTAGTTGAAGTTACAGCAGCTATTTGCGGGTGTAGTTATTTTCAAGAAGCAAAGTACAATGTTCAAGTTTAATAATAAATCCCAATTTCATTCCCTTTTAATAACAATGTATAAAAAATAATGTTAATATAATACTTTTAAAATGATCAATTTAGTCTTCAAAAGATTTTTGTTCCAATTTCAATTGTGATATTTAAAAGAGAACATTTTAGAAGCAGAGTTCTTGATCTGATTTTATTTCTGGTAACCATGTCGTTAATGAGCTACTTGACGCACCGTTTCCCCTTCTTGAATGATTATCCCGTGAAATTGACACAATCCCTTCATATCACTAGCTGTCGCCATTCTGAAGGGAATGCGAGTGATCGGTACTTCAGAGGGCACCCTGTATATACAGAGTACAAAGGGTAATGTTAGAAGAAGAAAAAGTCTTGTAGGTGCAGCTGGATATGAGCAGTATGAGTCAAACTTGGTACGCGGGAACTTCATAGTGGGCGAATGTTGATGTATGCATTTTATTAGTTAGCGATGACTTTAAGTGACTTTAAGGTTAACTGCTCCTTCAAACTTCTTATATGGCACGCAGATACATTGCATGGCCTTTTTGGTTCACATTTTATTGCACCCCCAAGAAAACTGCTTTCCTCTTACTTTTCGAAAATATCGGTATTCATTACACGAGGCCCTTGCCCCGTATGCCTAGGCCTCACTCTGGGCCTGCTTTCCTGCCCTACTTGGAGAACCCTCTATCTACAAACCAGTGTCTTAACTGCTATAGACTGGATTATAACCGTCGCTTTTGATTAAAAACGGACTTAAATCTGTTCTATTATTGGAAGGCTAAAGATGGTACGTCATTCTCATTTTTCCTCATATTTTTCACAATATACTTACTAAAACTATGATCGTTATTGGAATAAAATGTGACATTCCATTCTGTAGAAAACCTTTATCATCTTTCGTTCTTTATGTATTTCCTCAACTGCCATAAGCCACACCCCTTTCCTATCCAAAAAGAATCCTATACGTTGGAAAGGATTGCTTTCCCCCTTCAAGAATCTTTGAATGCATCAACCAAGAGATGCGCCTTTGTGATTTTCAGGCGCAACAATAAACAAGAAAAAACAGTGAGCAAATATATTTCGTTTACGCCGATTGGTCAGAAGGTGTGTTATTGGTCTGGTTCTAGGATTTTCTTTATTTTGTTTTTCCTTTCAACTCGCCACTTTTGCCATTTCTATTCTCATCTTTCTCTCTCTCTTTTTTTTTCCACTAATGTTTTTGTTCTCCATCTCCACAATGTTTTTCGTTTTATACTTTTGCTGCTTTCTCACTCCTGCGTGAGATATTATTAAGTGGATTGGTGAGAGACATTTCATAAGAGAAAAAAGAGAATTAACTGCAGGAGTGGGAAATGAAGTGAAGTAAATTTCCAGACACAAGCTTTTGTTCTCTTGAAGTGAAGTGAATGACATTTTGTTAATAAAAAACTTTTAAACGAATTCATGCTTTGTTATATTTAAAGAGGAAATCTTTTAACAACTTCGATTGAACTGTATACCAAAATTTGTAAACAAATTAACACATACCTACTAAAAATGTAAAAATAATGAAATAAAGAAATTCCAAAAAAATTGGAGAGCCTTACACAGGCAGATGCTACTATTTTTTTAATTAACCAAAATAATCTGGAAGTCACTGAGAGATCTTTGACAATTGATTTCTGGGTGGTTCGAGAAAGCTAAACCATTCGAGAATAGCAGAAGGAGAAAAAAAAATAAATTACTGTTTATAAAAAAAAATAAGATTGTTTTTTATGTTTATCAAATTTATTATTATTTATCTTTTTATCTTTTATAGTGCCTTAAAAAAATCTTCCAAATTTTTATATTGTCAAATGCCTCCTTTATCAATTAAAATACATACGAGTAACTTCTGTTTTTTTTTTTTTTTTTGTCATAAACCATTTTATTATCTGAGCTCTTCAGGTACTAATGACAATCAACCAATGACTATTTCTGTGTTTTCCAATGAAATTATTGCAAAAGTGTATTGATTATAAAAATAATATTTTAAAGCAAAAGTTGATACTATTAATTATTCATAATAAATTAATCTACCCTATACATATAAAATCCTAATGAAACGAATTTATGAAACGGATATATGAAATGGCTGAAATGAAACGAAGTTATGTAACGATTCTTCGAAACGACTGATTAAACAACTGATTGTGTTTCACGGCGATTTCACTTAAAATATGGAATACTTCGCGATGAAATTAACACCAAAAATCAGTATTGATCCGCAGATCTCAAAACTGGTATTAGAATTTTTAAATTCGAATTAGTTTTCGAAATATTAATTTTTTTCTAATTTTAAATACATTTTTCTAATGATGGCAACTCAAATTTTAATCATAACAGATATTTTTTTTTCATGTTTCAGAAAAGGTTGTTATTTTAAACTAATTTGGCGACCAGTTTGGCCTCCCTTAAATGTATGCTAAGAAATGTATCATGCTACTTTTATTCATAACTGAATTTACTTGAACAATCTTTCTTTAAATCGAAAGACTCTGATAGAGAAATCAATTCTGACGGTATTTTTATGTTAGCGAGACGAAGGTGATAATTCGCTAAACATTTTTCCCGTCGCATTTTTTTATATTTCATTTAAAATATAATCCTTTCATTCATTTTATTTAAAATACACAACTTTCATTTAAAATTGACGGCTTTCACTTCTTTCTTTGTTTTTAAAACAAAACGAAAAGAAAAAGATTAGGCACAGATGTTATCTACGCACCGAGGTTCCTAATTGGCGCCAAAATGGCATTATTGTGATTGACATGGTAACCCGGCTATTGTGGTTTATTTAATAATAAATGTTTATTTACTTTTATTTCTTTTTTAAATTTATATAAATTATTTTGTTCTATAGCTATTATTATTATTTTTTTTATATTTCCTTTAGAAAATAATTAAAAAATACGGTACTACTTAGTTATTCCGTCGACCAATTTCGCCAAATTATACAAATTGACATAATTTTTATTTTAAATAACGAAAGAACAAATAAATTAGCTAATTAGCATAACATTAATAATTATACAAATAAAACGTCGAAATAAAAATCACTTGATGCCGTAAACACGTGTAACTTGCTTGAAAGAGACATTTACGATCAACGATTATTGGCATTTAATCTTATAGTTTGGCGATAGATTTTTGGTCGACGGGATAACTAAGTAATACCAAAAATGCATATGTAACTGGTATTTTAAAACGAGGTTATCGCCACGGAGCTGGTCATACATTACGTACGCCATTGATTAAACATTAATATTCCTGGACCAATTTTAAACGAAATTTCATTCTTAAACTTCTAAACATCCCAAAATATTACTTTTTACACCGTCGTATAGAGAAAAAAATATACTTTTAAATGCAATTTGTTTGAAAGCTGTATCTCAATTTGTTTCTGAGTTTTTTTTTTTTTATAGTTTTTATTACTTTTTTGTCATAGTGGCAACAGAAGTATCCATCTCTGTTGAAAGTAAAGGGAAAATACAGATTACTGTATAAACCAATCAGAAATCGAATAAAATGCGGATTCAACTAATAAAACGCTTCAGATATGTTTTTGATTTCCTACCCTGACGGAGGACAATAACCATTTTTCCAAATGGTTAAAAAAATGCTAACTGGCGAGTTGAAAAAAAGCTATTGGCGAGATTTGAATCCTGCTAGCGTAACAGTACCAAGAATTCTTTGCGACCATGGCAACTTTTATGTAGTTTTATTCGAAAAAAAAAATTGATTTTATAATCAAAATGGAAAACTTACGGCGATTTTTTTTCTGACGTCAATGTCATATATGGAACGGGCACTTAACTGGCGCCAAAGTATCGTTATTTTGCTTGATATGGTAAGCCGGATGTTGTTGTTTATGATGTTGATGCGTTCCCCAAATTGGCGTCGGAAAAAAATCAAGCCAATATGAGGCATATGTATATGACATCTGTGCCAAATTTTCATATGAAAGGCGAAGAATTCAGACCGTATTTGTTTATGGCAGTTGATGACTCGAACTATTATAATATAGATGAAATGATGGCGATAAAATAATATTTGGTGACTTATCACCTGTGCCTGGCCAACGTTAAAGTACCAAAATGGCACCTAGAGTATAAAAAGCGAAGTGGTCCGACCGGAACTGTTGATGATAGTCACATGACTTAGGCTATTGTAATAAAGTAATTAAGATAAATTCATTTATTTTCAAAAGAAATAAAAATTAGAAAATTGTTTAAGGATTTTAATCACAAAAATGTCCTTGATGAAAAATGATTTCGCCAATAATAAATGCTTTTTAGGACATATAAAATAGTTTTGAAGAATTAATATGCATGGCAAATGTTTCTAGAAAACAACCAATGTATATCTATGGATCCATTAATGTCATATTGACTGTAAAAGTAGATTTATAAACAAATTTCAATTATTTGATAGCTGCATTCAAAAGAAGTAAATCAGATAAAATTATTTTAAAAAGTAAAAAAAAAAAAAATAAATAAATAAATGCACAGGTATTCTTTTCAGGAGAATACTTTACAGTACTTATTTTCATCATAAATAGTTTTATTAATTATAAGTGAATACACGCAATTATTGCAAGATAACTAACTCATTTACAGATAATATTACAACAATATCAATTTCTCTGCATCCACGTTATACTGACTGTAAAAGTGAATTTACAGGCAAACTGTAAATCATCGAATAGTTAAAACACAATAGCAACAAAAAAATAACACGAAGTAAATTAGGAAAATTGAATTGTTTCCTTTATCAAAAAAGTTCATGGTTATTTTTATAAAATAATAATAATAATAATTTGATCTTTTACAGTTTACCTCTTTAGTTATTTAAAATAATAATAATAATAATTGCGAGTTTTTGAAAATGCTTATACATTAAATTTGAGTGTTAAGAATAAACGTAAAATTTAGCAGCTATGCTTTTATACTACAGAAATTTACGATATTTATCTTTTTATCAAATCAAATAAAAGCTTTAAAATTTCTGAGTTTGAAAAAAAAAATCACATATTCTACGCAAATATTTTTTTATATTATCATATTACAAAAAAAAAAAAAAAAAAAAAAAAAAAAAAAAGAAGCATGGAAGTTTTTGAAAATCCAATACAAAATTTCTTTATTTTTTAAAGAGTTTCTATGGCATAAAAGGTAGTCTTTGCTTTATTTTTATTATCAGTCCATTCAAGTTCATCATTATTGAGTTTTTATCGAGTACAATAAAAATTTTTGAATTTCTAAATTAGAAAAAAGAAATAACATTTTTTTACAAAAATATTTTTTCATAATTATTAAAAAAATTTAGTTTTTGAAATTTCTGTACATTTTTTATTTGTTATTAAATACTGCCTTTTATGTCATTTATTATTATTTATATTTTTCAAAAGTAATTTAAAGTATTTAAAATTTCTGAACGAATATTTTTTATGCTTACAAGCAAGCATCCAAATATAAAGCATGCATGCAAATTTTCGTGAATTTTTCTTTTTTTTCTTAAAGTTCGTATTTTACGTTACTTAAGTTTATCTTCTCATTAAGACAAATAAAATATTTAAAATTCCTGAACTTAAAAAAAAAAAAAACCTTTTCTGCTTGAATATTATTTTATACTTATTTAAAAAAAAGCATGCAAGTTTTTAAAAAGGAATTTTTTTTCCCTTTTTTTTTTCTTAAAGCTATGTTATTAAAATTTATTATTGTTCTTTTTTATATCCAGTCAAATAAAATCTTTAAAATTTCTAAATTTGATAAAAAAAATCTTATACCGATATTTATTCTGCATGCATATTTTTTAATACTTATTAAAAAAAGTATGAAAGCTTTTAAAAATGGGATTTTTTTGTCTTTTTTCTTAAAGCTTGTATTTTATGTTATTCAAATTTATTATCAAACCAAGTAAAATTTTTAAAATTTTCAAATTTGGAAAAAAAAATCATTTTCTTACACCAATATTTAAAAAATATTTATTGAAAAATAAAGCATGCAAGTTTTTCGAAATCCAATACGTTTTGCTTCTGGTCTCAGATTTAAGTAAGTACTTTCTTTCCCCGCACTTATCTAACTGTGACTACAAAAGTAGTTATACAGGCGCTGAAGTATGAAAGCAAGCAGGCATGAATAAGCCAGATATAGGTTGCCCATAGCCACAAAAGGGGGCTGGGTTTAACACAGTAAGATGAACATTGTTGCAAATAAAACATGCTTTCGCATAAATATACTCATAAAATATAACTGCTGTATTTACTAGTGTATTCCGTACAGTTTTTATACCAAAAATTTATGTAAAGCTTTAAGATGAGCATGATACAAGAGTGCTTGATATTTGAAGATCGACGCAGCGCCATCTTATATCATCATCATTTGCTACTGTCTGTATGCTCGTTGAGTGATTATTTCCTATTTCAATATACGAAATTATGAAATAATATTTTGTAAATATTGTGCAATAATAATTGAGTCATTCTCACAGAAATGGCGCAATAAGCTAAAAAAAATTGTTTGAAACTGTGGAATTTATAGAATGTATTTTTTAAAAAAGCAATGCGCACCAGGATTTCATTACTTATAAAATTTCACTTTGTGTTTGAAACCTCCTTATACTATACATGATGTTTGATAAATGGCTGAAAAACTAGACAGCATTAGTAAAAATGGATGTGCCAAGTCCATGGAGGGGAATTATATGGAGGACAAAATTTGTTTTGTATGGTTTACAAAACAAAAACTAAGTCTTAAATTACAAAATACTTTGGTTTTCAGGTTGCTAAAACGGCGCATTTCTTTTTATTAAATGCAATATTAACCCTTAAATGTATAGTGTAACTCAGAAGTTACATGATTTATTATTATTATTATTATTATTATTATTATTATTATTATTATTATTTAGCCATTTGGCTGTTTCTATTCGTCTTTTGGTGAACTATTATGTGTTACTTACGTGTGATAACATACATTTAAGGTCGAGAAGACGTTTTTGTTCTGATTTGTTATTACTGGGAGATTATAACATCTTTTTTTGATACTGTTGCAATGTGCTCGACTGGCGTTTTTTCTCTATCTTTATAAGGCAGGGTTGCCAAGTCTCCAGATTTTTGCACACCAGTATTATCACAGAGAAAATGTTGTTCTTTTAAATCGCCCAAATGTTCGAATTAAATTAAAGAAGATATTTTGTATTAAAATACTAGTATCCAAAAAGCTGGAGACTTGGCAGCTCTGATAAGGTAGTAATTAATAACACCATGCAACACAATTTTTGTTTCTGGGAAATCAATATCATTTTCTAACTGGTATCATAAAAACATTTAAAACTTTACGTCCCTACGAAAACTTTGCTTTTGTGGTCAGGGCAACGAAAAGTTGAAATTTGCGTACTGTCATTACGGAAACGTACAAATTTTCAGGTTTATCTTTATTTAAAGACAAAAAGGGAACATTATATTTCAAATCAATAGTATATACAGTCGAGCCCCGATTTAACGAATTTCCCGATTTAGCGAATTTTTTTATGGTCCCGACGAAATGAAAACAAAAATACTTCGATTTAGCGAATTTATAATCCCGATTTAACGAATAATTTTCGATGTCAAAAAAATAAAATTGAAGAATTTTTCTAATATTATTGAAAATTTTCAATGTCCCTGATTGTTAATTTTCTAAATATGTATCTTGTAACACATAAATAACTACATGCGAAAATGTACATTACGCCGAGGTTAATAGCAGCAGTAGTGGATCGGATGAAGAAGATAAAATAGAAAGGAAGCTTGCAACGTTCAAAGAAGCAGTTTGCAGTTGGAATACTTTGAAACGGTATGCGATAGCTCATGATGTTGATGACACTGTTTTCAGAGCTTCAGAAAAAAAAAATTAAAGAAGTTTGGAATACGAAATCAAAACACAGCAAACAAATATTTATAAATGTTATCTTATAATTTATCTATAAAATATGAACAAATTACATTTTTTTTCCTTAAATTCAATACTTGTGATTTATAGTAGTGCATAAAAAATAATCAATTTTTATACAGTGTATTTGTATTTTCTTAAAACAACAAATGTTTAACATAATTATTAAGGTAAGTGAGCATTGTTCTTATTTATTGCCATATTTTAACTTGTTTTGTTGTATAAAAATATTATTTTGATTATCCCGATTTATCGAATAATCTCGATTTAACGAACAAAGTTGCTAGTCCCGAACGATTCGTTAAATCGGGGTTCGACTGTATTAACCAAAATTCTACAAATTGATGACAAGGAACCTAGAAATGTTTAGTTTTGCGTGTGCATGTCATATCATTTTCAAGAATAAGTCCCCAAATAGAGCCCCCAATCATGTGCTCATCGTATGTTCTCTGATAGTTTACATTCAAAATGTTGTATGTCCTAATAAAAGAGCTCTCCTTGATCCTCGGAATAGGCACCCACGTTCTCTTTGAAACTATAAAGGTGGGCATCGAGGATATGTTGGCAGCTATGTAAATACGACTGTAACAGCCACAAAAGCGAAGTTTCAGCGATGTAACTACTCTTTTCTACATACTTGTTTCTCAATTAAGCAGAAAATAATACTGTCAAACTAGAAACAGAACTTTTTGGAAAATTTGTTACATAGTGTAATTCTGAAAACAATTAAAAGCATTAGAAAATTATTATATCGTATGATGACTACGGAGAAATTTCCCAAACTGCAAATAGAACAAATGAACTGCAAAAGATTCAATAACTTCCCAACAGAACAAGGAGTTATATCTAAAAAATTTGGCTTTCTTTTCTCTCAATGATTAGTGATGATTTGGCTTGTGGTACTTAAAGTATTTTCTATTCGCAAGGAAGACTATTTTGGCAAGGAACAAAGTTTATATAAGTTAATTCTTTAGTAAAAATAACACTATTTAAAAAATATATAAGTTAGAGCCTAATTTTAGGGTTTTACTAGCTATTATTGAACAGCAACAAAAAAAATTGTTTAAATTTCGGTGATAATTATCTTATATTTTAGATGTAGTGATGTCCACGGGAGGGAATTTTAACTTACATTCATTAAATATTAAAATTATTTTGTCAGAAATGTATTTAATAGCTTTCTTAAAACTTAAATAATATGCAGAATAAAAATATTAGGAAATTTGCTACATTTTCTAATATTTCACCATTTGTGATAGTAAAAAGCACCTTTTCGTGAAAATAAACCATTTATTATTGTTAAATTTTAATAATGTTACCTTGTAATACGTACTTTTTGTGCATAGATTGATGCAATTTATATATATAGAGGGAACTCTACATTTTTTCCCCAACCTGCATTTAAAAAAGATATAACTCGTAAAGTAATGGCTATTTTAGTTTTCTCTGCATCTTTTTTATGTTAGATTTTACATTTGTTGATGCAATTTATAACATTTTAACGACTGTAAACTCCTCATTGCGTTTCATTTTTTCCAGCAAGGCAGATATCAATTTTCTATGTTATTATGCATTAAAGTAATGTACAAAATTAAGATGAATAAAAAGAAAATAATACAAAAAGAGACAACAGCAATATATCCATAAAAAAGAAAAAGGTGATAACAAGTCTAAGTAAAGAGAGAGAGAAAACACGAGAAAACAAAAGGAAAATACAGGTTAAAAAGTTAAAAAAGAGGAGGAAAATGGTTTTGAAAAATTTGTTTGTTAAAATGAATAAAATTCCTACAATTTTAGATTAGACAAAAGAGAACGGGCCAATAAAGGACATATTTCAAACAATTTTTTTAAGGCAGGGCACGAAATTTCTGGTCGTCAGATTGCCTTTGAAGAGTAGAAATTTGAGGCCGGCGATTAGAAGATTGCTTATTTTAGAATAAAATTCTATTTTATATTCAATTATGCATTGAATTGACACTCTATGGCATAATTCATTTATTATTTTTTTAATTTTTTGCATTGTGTTGCTGCTATATGTTAGCATTTTGATCATAAATTGGTTAGAAGTTGCAAAACTTTTAATACATAGGTACAAATTTAACTACTTTTATTAACCCCTTGGGGACGAGCGACACGTATTCGTGCCGCATGAAGCGCTTAGAATCCTTGTTTTTCCTCACCAGTAAAACTTTACTGTAAAATTTGCCTTATTTAATCAGCGCATTTTCTCGATTCAAGAAGACACAAATTTCTGTTTTTAAAAAACGGTGACAAAAGATTAAAAATTTCGTAAAAGGCTCCCGTCCCGAAGGGGTTAATAGATAATAATAGTTTATATATTTTGTACATAAATGTAATGTGTTAATGACGTATAAACTGCAATATTTTGACATGAGTCACATCTTTAGACGATAAGTAAAGGATTTTGAACTGATGTAAAATTGTGGCGATTTATTTTTAGTCCAACGGCCGCCTTTAGATTTGAAATTACATGACTTATTTTAAGGACATGGATGACTGTTTTGTTTGCGTAAAATCAGTAGCTAAAGGATATATAAAAATAACAATCAAAGCCTTTGTGCAGAAATATTAAAAAACAGAAAACCAGCGTTTAAAAATGCACAAATAATATGTGAAAAGCAGCAAACAGCTGTTTAGAAAAAGCTAGCTTTTTCTAGCACGCCGTGTCTTGCTCTATCTTGCACTGAAGAAGAATCTCGCTAGTAGATTCGAAACAGCTGTTTGCTGCTTTTCACGTATTATTTGTGCATTTTTAAACGTTGGTTTTCTGCCTTTTAGTTAAAGGATACTTCAGAACATAATGTAAGGAAGTATTGTATTATAGTTAATGGGCACATTTTCAGAAGGGAGAATTCCGTTTATTTATTTTTTATTTATTAGCTGCTTTATTTTTTTATTAGCTGCTTGGTAGGTAGAGGTCTCTGAGAATTTGGGTTCCTATTATTTAAAAATCCTGTCTAAATGTGTCAATTATTAGTTGGTAAGTATGTCAAAATTAATGAAATGGAAGGAATCGGTACATTTGATGCAATTTTCAGAAAAATTACTCTAAGGGAAAGAAAAAAAAATGTAGTTGGAAAGCTTAAATTAAAGTGCGGTGAAAGAATTAAAATCTAATAATTCTGTGGAAAACAACTTTTTTTTTCAATCAGGTCAAAAATTACAAATATCTTTTAGCATCAAAGACTGAATACGTCCACCACTATATAAGGAACTGAATTTTTCAGATGAATGAGAACATGTTAAACATATATGTAACATATTGTAATGTAACATATTGTAATGTATGCAGGATATTTCAAGACCAATGGAATTCTTCAACGCCATGAAGACGAGCTATTGCGGTATAATAGGAAAGAATCAGATAACTTAGTCATCAGTTGCGCTAGGATTTGTATTATTGTATTACATACTAGGGTTGCCTTATTGTAGGACTCCGATTTATGTATTTCCTGTGAGTTTTGTTGCTAGAAGCGCCCTGAACTAGGATATTTTTCTACTTTTGCATCGTACTAAACTGTATTCTCTTTCGTTAAAATAAGCAACTTGCGAATCGCATACAATTATGACGATTTCTTTTGTTTTTATAAATTTTTGAAATGTTTACAAATTTATGGAAGATCAAATATTTGTTTATGGTACTATGGTCATTACCTGCTAAGGTCTGACTCTATCAATTCAACTTAATTTTATAATTAGAGCAAATATTTTAAATTGTGTAATAAATATACTTACCTATAAGCAGGGAAAATGTTATATTTTAGTAATACCATCTCGATTTTTTAAAATATAAAATAATGCGTATTAAATAGAGAAAACCTTTTTTGAGAAACATATACTTTGCACAGATTTTTCTCTGCTTCTAAAGCATTCGTCTCACTTATTACAAACCTGTACATCCACTTTTTCTCTTAAAATATATTCGCAAGCATTGGAGCATGAACACTCATACCACTTGTTTATAATCTTGGAAAACAATTGACTTTCCTCCATTCAACCTCCCACCTCCCCCAATCACCCCTGCGGCTTTTGGTGACAAATTCTTTCGCCTTAAATGAAACTTCCACACACCATAAAAGTCTGGAACCCCTTTCATTAGGCGCCTTTTACGGCCGGCTTTGTTTGCCAATAATAGTGGCTGTAAATTCGGAGTCAGGCTTCCCGTAAGCCTCGTATCTATTGCCGGACGCCCTCGTCCGGTCGAGTGGCTTTTACGCAGCTCTCCAGCCGGATATTGTGGCCAAAGTTCGCGGGCATTTATGCGGAATCGAGTCCAGTCCGATGGCAGCGGTTTAATAGAAGGACAAAGAAAATTTGTTGTACCAATAAAGTAGAAGAGATCTGAGACACGAGACAAAAGCTGGCGAGCTAATCAAAAACAGAGAAGAGGGTGGGACCGGGGCAAAGGACGTCTTTGGATAGACTCTCAGAATGTGGATAGATGATATTAACTTTTGAGTAGGTTTCTAAGAAAGATAAGAGAGATTAAATACAAGTGACTTTTCGAGATATAATATGTAATAATTGCTTATGTTTAATATGAATCACGGATCAATATTAAGCTTGTATTTCGTTATAAGTTTGAATAAATTTCTTGGGCATGGGATGAATAAAATAATCCGAAATAAAATTTATGTAGCTATTAAGTGAAATAATTAAAAGACAGAGTTGTATTAATAAAGAGAAGGTATATGAATCACAGGGCAAAAGCTGGCGAGCTATTAAAAAGCAGAAAAACGGGATGGACAATGGAAAACAGTGCCGTATCCAAAGATGGAGTATCCCTGGTGGAACTGCAGCTCCCCTTTAAATAAATATATATATATATATATGCCAAGTTTAATTACGCATGTTTTTCAATTTTAGTGAAACTAGCTAAGGCGGAATCGTAAGAAATCAGAAAAATATTCCGTTTTAGACAAGCTTTTATCGTAGTACATGCATTATTCAGCCTAAAACATAAAAATTTAAGTTGTAGCCAGGTTTTTGTTACACATAGGTTCCAATTTCATTGGTTTTATTGTATAAAACATGATAGGTGGTAACTAAAATTACATTGTTCATTTTTATTAGTTTAAAGGAGGCAAATAAAATATTCACTCCCGTTGTTGTTTAATTTGAGAATATCTAATTTAAGTTAATGCTTAGATAAAAGGCAAGTTCTCAATATGAACTGCAAAGAATTGACTCATTTTTTAAATTTATATAAATACTTGGTATATTACAAGTTTCTTGTCAGTACGTTACCGTACTGTTATGTGTTATTTTATTTCAATAATATTCTATAAAATATTGAACAAAAAAAATTGTTCTGTGGTTTTGTGACTAAAAATAATCTTTATTGCAATTTGATCCTGGGCGATTCTGAATCACAAACACACGAAACGTTTCCGATTAGAAACATTTTATGACTAAAACCAATTTTAAAAACTGCTTAACTGTCAAATTTGATATGTTAAGCTGATTTTTGTTATGCAATATTCGCAGAACGATCTTTATCAAGGAGAAATTGAGTGCAATTCAAAAGGAATCCCATTAAAAAAAAAAAAAGGAAAAACGACATTCAATACTCACTTAGTTAAGTAGTAAAGTCTGCAAATGTAATGTGCATCAACGCGCCGAAATAAGTTTGTGCGTGGCGTGTATTGACGGGGGGGAGGAGGAGGAGGAGTTAGGATGATAAACCTTTTTAATTTAACTCAAATAATTTTAAATTTACTGCTTATTTCGGTTTTACTATTTATGACCCACCCGGCGTTTTCCGATTCCGTATTAACAACCTTAAATATACAGAAAATCAGAGTAGAATGACTTTATGTTTTTAAGTGAAAATCTTTCCAAACAAACCTAATGTCGGGGTCCCACTGCATCGGCAGTGTACATAAAAAATGAAAAATCTGAGCCCTAGGTGCATTCGGACCTGTCTTCGTCTATCTTCATCTTTTCCAAATTTTCAGACCTCTACGTGCAGCATATTTCCGTAGCCATCGTCAACATGAACACAGACAAACATCTTTCTTTTATTAATATATATTGATAAATTATTTTTAGCAGATAATTTTCAGCATCATGGTAAATAAAGTTCGTTATGTGCAAGAAAATATGCATGCATGCTTACTAATTTCAATGAGTATAATAACATTGATACATAAAAAGGGGGGAAGGATTGTACTTTGTGCCAAAATATTGAGAAAGAAAATACAACGTTAAATAGCACAAATAAATGTATGTAGAAACCACATACAGCTGTTCCAAATCCTATAAGGCTTCATCATCAGTGTGAAAATTTAAAATAAAGATAAAATAAAATTAAAAATGTGACCCCCTTTTAATAAACATTTTAAAATTAATTTAATCTTTATTTTAAATTTTCACTCTGATGATGAAGCCTCATAGCCTTTGAAACAGCTGTATGCGATTTTTACATACATTTATTTGTGGTATTTAACGCTGTTTTTTCTTTCTTAATATAGTATCACTACTTCCGATTGCAATCTTTGTATTGCTAAATTGTACAGGGTTCGTACGCTATTAAGCCACGCCCTATTTTGTAAGGATTCTACCACCAGTATTATTATAAAGATCATTTTCTTCCCGATGCATGAGCTAGAAGATATTTTTATGCGATTACTGGTGGTAGAGTCATTACAAAATGGTGCGTGGCTTAATGGCGTACGAACCCTGTAGTAGAATTTGTAGTAATATTGTGCGATTAAATAAGGCGCATGTTACTAGTTGTAAATGTGGAACTCAAAGTAAGGTACTTATCCACCCCTGGTAAGATTAATAAATGTTTTTCAATTTTATTTAAAAATGTATATTTGGCCCACTTTGATGGCCCATTGAAGACAAAAATTAAAACCTACAAATGGTGCAACAATTTAATGTTTTAAATCTCTTTGTAAGTTTTCTTCCTCCAATTTCTATGGCAGTATCGGTCCTTTTTCTATGATTAGGGTTCCTTCCATCATATAAAGTGACATGAGAAATATTTTTAAAATTAAAAATTAAAAACAATAATTGTGTAAAAATTACAAGAAAAATATTATACAATGTATAGGAGTAACGTCCCATACGTTAAAATAAATACAGTAAAAAAATAGTTGTAATGTCCGTTAAATTAAAATAATTTTTGCATGTTTTTAGGGAAAAAAACTGAGAAATTTTCAAACGGAAATTACCAATAGATTAGACAAACTTTGAACAAGAAGTTTCGTAAATGTAAAATGAATTCATCTCTAGAAGCTCAGAAAGAGAAGTTCCAGTTCTGACTATGCACTACTACTAGGTAATGGTATGACAGAAAGAAACAAACAAGGTTTTAAAATTTTTTAATTGAATTTAGAAATATGGAAAACCACGCATTTTTACAAAAAAGTATAATATTTTAATTTTAAAGTGAAATTTTGAGCGAAAAAGGCAAAGGATCTTCTTAGAAGTCAATTATATCTAAAAAGGTGAGAATTATAAGGAAAATTTTAACGGTTCACCAAATAAGTGCATGTCTGATGTAGCTTCACTGCATATTTGAAGCTGATAGCTAAATTTCTAATTTTTCGACAATGTCCAAAAATTGAGAAAAACGAATAAAATAGTTTTGAAATAAGTACTGACGCTTCGGCAGACAACGCAAACAAAAGCCTGTAGAAACGTGTATTTTTTTCTTTTTTAACCCTTTGAAGGGCGGTGATGCCGCCATGGCATCACATAATTTTAATCTCTAATTGCCACATTGGCACCCGAATTTTTTTTTAAATGAAAATTGCGCTTTTATTAAGTAGGCGGAAACATACTTTTACTTGTTTACAAGTAAACTTTCTTGTAAATACTGGTGTCATTCTATTATTTCAACATTTTACGAATACAAGTACCTTGCCTCTTAAAGGGTTAAAACTTCAAACGTAGTTGAAAAGTGTTTATGAATTAATTCGGTTTGTCTGTGTGTTCGTTCGTGTTCTAACTCGCGTAAATATACTCCGATTGCCATGAAATTAATATATGTTATTGGTGTTTACGGTCTCATGTTCTGTATTTAAAATGAAGTGTATAGCATGAACGGATCATTACAGGGACACTCAAAAGAATTCCTTATATTACGGATTATGGGGAAAAATCGTTTGCGGTGTATTTTAATGATATTACACTCTTTTAAATATATTGAAATAAGTATATATCACCGAGGTGTACTAAAATAACACTTACTGTAGAATCTGGTGTGGATATAATTTATCGTTCATTTACATGGACGCACTAAAGTATTTGGCTACAGTACTGCCTATGAAGAATAGCAGCAGGAAATGCGCTTCCAGTTATAATGCGCGTTTTAAAATTTAACTATACGTTTTTAATATTACTTGGTGTGTATAAATTCTGTAGGTCATATACTGGGCAGCACAAAAGATCTCAAGTGCATTTCGGTTTATTGACGGAAATTGCTGAATGGGAAATTTCAACTGTGCTATGCGTTTAACCTTTAACTGATGTTATCGATCTCATAGACTGCTGCTTTTTTTCAGTTTTTATAGTTTAACTTGTAACTTTCAGTTTAACGACAAATACTACTACAATTTTGCTTCGTTTGGAAATTTTTTACTGTTACCAGAGACATTTGAATAGGGGAATTTTAATTATAACAGTCTTGTACAAAAAGTTTAGTACAAAAACAACATCCTATGATTAATCATGCCTTTTATTCATCTTTCCATGGATCGGTCTCACACACTGCTTCACAGTAGTTATGTGACAATTTCTGTCACATCAGTTAATCCCTTCGGGACGGGAGCCTTTTACGAAATTTTTAATTTTTTGTCACCGTTTTTTAAACACAGAAATTTGTGTCTTGTTGAATCGAGAAAATGCGCTGATTAAATAAGGCAAATTTCACAGTAAAATTTTACTGGCGAGAAAAAACAAGGACTCTGAGCTCTTCATGCGGCACGAATACGTGCCGCTCGTCCTCAAGGGGTTAAAGCAGGGTTAAAATGTTGCACCATTTGTAGGTTTTAATTTTTGTCTTCAATGGGCCATCAAAGTGGGCCAAATATACATTTTTAAATAAAATTGAAAAACATTTATTAATCTTACCAGGGGTGGATAAGTACCTTACTTTGAGTTCCACATTTACAACTAGTAACATGCGCCTTATTTAATTTAATCGCACAATATTACTACAAATTCTACTACAGGGTTCGTACGCCATTAAGCCACGCCCCATTTTGTAAGGACTCTACCACCAGTAATCGCATAAAAATATCTCCTAGCTCATAAATCGTGAAGAAAATGATCTTTATAATAATACTGGTGGTAGAATCCTTACAAAATAGGGCGTGACTTAATAGCGTACGAACGCTGTGAAGGCTAACTGAACTAATTTTTAGCATACTACGTAATATACATGTGAACCCATAGATCATATAACAGGACTGCACAAATAAATTCGGATATTTTTCTTACTATTCATGGTAATTGCAGAAATTGGGTTTTCAAATACGTTATGCATTTTCGAAATTGTTCATTTAGACATCTTTCATCTTAATAAATTATGAACTTTTGTTACAGTATTCTGAATGTGATGGAAACTGTTTCATAATCTACGCTGGACGCATGATTTTTCGTTCTTGTTTTCTTTTTATTGAGTGCTGAGCAAGGTCGGTGTTCTAAATGAAAAGAGACATAGAACTTTTTACGCTAAATAAAATAAAATAAAATAAAATAAAATTGTATTTTTTTTTATGATTTTACGTTTGTTTCTCTCCATCTCCGCCTTAAATGAAAAACGACATAAGGCACTAATAACACTTAATAATTAAGATACTTTTACGGTTTTTTTTTTTTTAACAATTTGGAAAAATGGTTATTGTCCTTGGTCAGGGTAAGAAATCAAAAACATATCTGAAGCGTTTTATTAGTTGAATCCCGCATTTTATTCGTTTTCCGATTGGTCTATACAGTAATTTGTATTTTCCCTTTACTTTCAACAGAGATGGATACTTCTGTTGCCACTATGACCAAAAAGTAATAAAAACTACAAAAAAAATTAATAACTCAGAAACAAATTGAGATGCAGCTTTCAAACAAATTGCAATTAAAAATGCATTTTTTTTCTCTATACGACGATATAAAAAGTAATATTGTGGGATGGTTAGAAGTTTAAAAATGAAATTTCATTTAAAATGGGTCCAGGAATATTAATGTTTAATCCATGGCGTACGTAATGTATGACCAGCTCCGTAGAAGTTTAAAAATTTACAGTACCGAAAATTGTAAAACTGAAATTTCTTTTAAAATTTGTTCATGATGGGTCCAGGAATGTTAATGTTTAATCCATGGCGTACGTAATGTATGATCAACTCCGTGCGATTTTTTATGCCTTAATTTTTGTCTTTGAAAAAATCATTTTCCAAATAGTCGTTGTAATTTGTTAAATTGCTTTTTTTTTTTTTTTTTTTTTTTTTTTTGACGTTACATAAAGTTAAATGTTCTTCATTTTTTAAATAATCTCAAAAAAGATTATCAGCGAAAGTTTCATGTAATTTCATTTTTTTTTTGTTGAATTTACTTATAAATCAATTTCAATTTTGCTCAAAATATTTTTAACAACAACGGCTTTTCTATTCAAATATAAAAATCCCTTTTTCATGATAAATTCTTATTAGGCTCTTTTAATAAACCATTACAGAGTTTAATGTTACTGAATTCACTTTTACACAATGTAAACTGATAATACATCTAAATGACTGAGGGAAAATATTTATCATTCAATCAGTGTTTCAAAAAGTATTAAATATTTTGCAATTGCTTCAGTTTGTTGAAAAAAAAAATAACAATGATGTAAAGCTTTAAAGAAATAACAATAAAACATATACACAAGAAAAGCTCGACGTTAAAAGCAAAAATAGTCATCTACTGTATCTTTCACAATTAAGCCCGGGACAAATCAGAAGCAAAAGCAAGACGGCTTCCCCACCCCAAATCAATTGCGATGGTATCATTTAAAGGTAAAGCGATAAAAGCATGATTCAGAAGTGAAGTGAATTAAGTGCACAGAAAGTATTACTTTATCAATAAGTGTCATTCGTTATTTTTGTTAACACTAAATGAATTTTGTTCATTAAAGCTGTTTTAATGTAATTATAGATTGTTCGTAGAGGTAAAACACTGTTACTTGGTATTGTTAATCATTATTTGTCATTGCTTAAAGTTAAAAAATCGTTTAACCCTTACGCAAGCAGTGGGAATATACTTCCCACTTAATTTTAATTTTCAACTGCCAGAAGTGTACCAGAATTTAAAAAAAATCCTTTAATAGATGTGATTAATTAACGTGAAGATAATCATTTTTTTTTTAAATTTTCAAATTAATTTGTTCGTAGGGTTTGGTGGCACTCTATAATTTCAATATTTCAACAACAGAATTGATTTTTCCGTGTAAGGGTTAATGAAACAGATTGGTGAGCAGTTACGAATTTGAATTTGTACGTTTTGAAACATTTTCTTTTCTTTTGACGTTTGAAGTAGCTTAAGTAAATACATTAAGAGAGAGCAATTCGTACAGGATCAAAGTATTTCTTTTTCAACATTAATATTTAGAAGTCAGAGTGTATATTTTAAAATATATAAAATAATTAAACATTATAACGGAATTCAATAAAATTGTGTATAAAAATTATCTTTTAATCGTATCAAACCATTTAGGCGAAAAAAAAAAAAAAAAAAAAAAAAAAAGATTTTGTTTTTGTTGAATTTCTGTTTTAAAAATATTTGTAGGTTATTAATAGAAATGTCATAGGTTTAACCTTCTAAATATTTAGTTCAACAAGTATACTTATCTGGTAAATCACCAAAATTTATAAATTTATTATTAAAATTAAGAAAAAAAATCTGAATGGCATGCAATCGATAAGAAAGAATGAGATAAAAAAGGAAAAACAGAGGAAAAAATAGACAGGGAAAAAATAAGTTATGTTTTTGAGATGAATTTTTTTACCTAAAAAATAGTGTATAAATGCTTTTTTGTGTATAAAATATGAATAATATAATTTATCACAATGTTATTGTGCTTTATTTAATAACCTCTTAAATATTCTTTAAGTTATTTACTTTATCATATAAATATAAACTTTTGAGAAATGTGCAAGCCAAACATTTCTGCTTCATGAATTAGTAATTAATTTTACGAGCCACATAACAATAAAGCTAATAATGGAAAGATAAATTATTACAAACTAGAGGTTGTACAAATAATTCTTTTAGAGTTCGCCTAAACATTTGATAGACCAATGCTTTTCTGTTATTATAATCCTATATTACTTTTTAGTCAGTAAAACTAAAATAATAACAATATAAGATTTCTAGATAAATCTTAACAAAGAAATCTTAAATATAACAAATTATGAACATTTTAGACGTCATACTTACAGAAAAAAACATAATCATTTCCTATTTTGCAAGCACAATAGTGTTTTTAATTTACGTAATTTATTCCGTTTTGAAATCCCCATATGGAACTTGTATTCTTTTCCTGATAAAACTAAATCATTTGTTTTTTTAAGATTTTAACTTCACTTCTATGCAATTATTTTTGCTTTAAAACAACATCAATACATTACTTAAACAGTTCTGATTTCTTTATAAAGCAAATATTGTTTTCAACTGAATTTGCAAAATATATTCCAAGATAGCGTGACCAAAAACGTACGAAATTTTCAAAATTGTTTACTTTAGATATTTCACCATAAAAAAGATTGAAACTTTGTAGATTATTAAGTTATTTAAAGCATATAATATTTTATTGTGTGAATCTTGAATGCTTGAATCTAGGGTATTGATATACAAATTTATATTTTACGGAGGCTAAATAATTTTATATCCACTAGAGCAGTGTTTCCCAACTTTTTATTGGCGATGTCCCACCAAAACATCTGTAAATTCACGAAGCCCTGCCCCCCCCCCTTTCTCTGCAACATATATCAGCGATTCCTTAACAATAACTATTGATTAGACATTTTCTAAGCTATCAAAAAGGTGAATTTTCTGTAACAAATGCGTTTTTAACATAGTTCTATAAATGTCATAAGGCTATTCATCTTTGCCTTTATGCAAAAAAAAAAAAAAAAAAAAAAAAAAAAAAAAAAAAAAAACATATTTTTCTTTTTCAACATACCTCAATGTTAAACAAAAGTGTTAGGTGTTATATGGCATACATTTTTATCTTTACATAATGTCTTGAGAGGCTCTCACATTGAGTATTACAATTTATAATGTTGACACATTTTAGAATTCATTTTATTAACTTATTAAGAGTTAGTGAAAAAGCTTTGGACACTATTTTTTCTTTGTATGGATAGCACAATACACAAGAAACATTTCAAGATGCTCATTTTTGCCAATTTTAGTAACCAATATCCCCATCAAAACACATTTGTTCAAAACACATTTGTTTGTTTTCCCTTTCCTATTACCGTTAACTGACTGCAGTGCATGTCATGTCATATATTTACTTACAGTGTAGGAGGCCTGCTCTAGAGCCATAAATATTTACTATTTACTCATTTCCTTTTCTAATGCCATTTAAGATTTATAAATTTTATAAAGTTGGTGGGTGGGTGCTTACTTACTTACTTACTTACGATTAGGTATTTCAAATATTTTTTAGTTTAAATATGCTCAAGACAGTCCGATTTAGATGCACTCTTAATAGTTTCCCATGTAATAGTTTTTTCATCTGGCATATACACTGGTGGAAATTAATTTATGAAAGCACGGTTTTTTTAACAAAAACTTCTATAATATTCATTAAAAATGAATGAAATTTCATACGTTATGTATGCTATGTATAAAAAATGAGTTACAAAAATAAAATTTCATACATAATATTAAACAAAAACAAAAAGTCAAAAATTAGATTTTCGTAATATGCAAACATGGAAATTGATTTATGAAATATCACATTTTATTGGCTATTCTGAAGTAAATGACAAAAATTTGCATAAAACAAGGTAACGTGACATACACATTAGACATATAAAGCGCTATATTTTGGAAGCAATATATTTCAGTTATACTTTTCACGATGGGTAAACGAAAGATGTTGTCTGGGGAAAAATAGCTAAAATCAAAGCATATATAGGAGGGTACACGACATTTCGGTCCCGACACTTCGGTCCCGCCATTTCGGTCCCGCCGTTTCGGTCCCGAGACATTTCGGTCCCTGGCCATTTCGGTCCCGAGACATTTCGGTCCCTGGCCATTTCGGTCCCGAGACATTTCGGTCCCTGGCCATTTCGGTCCCGAGACATTTCGGTCCCTGGCCATTTCATCCCGAGACATTTCGGTCCCTGGCCATTTCGGTCCCTGGCTATTTCGGTCCCGAGACATTTCGGTCCCTGACCATTTCGGTCCCTGACCATTTCGGTCCCTGACCATTTCGGTCCCCGGCCATTTCGGTCCCCGGCCATTTCGGTCCCCAGCCATGTCGGTCCCTGGCCATTTCGGTTCTTAGCCATTTCGGTCCCTTGTCATTTCCGTGCCCACCACCTTATACCTCGTATTCTATTGTCGTGAATCGCCAAACGCTGTAATTTAAACATTATTTGGGACCTTTTTAAATTTTTTAACACCCCCCACCCCCCAAATTAAAAAAAAAGCTGAATATAACAGTCCGATAAATTTAAACTTTTATAACTCGTGATAATGAAATCACAGCGAGCTGAAAATTTGTTTGATTGAACAATGTGATATAATTTTACATGGGACATTGTCTTTTTATTATTATTATTATTTAACAAAATGGATTTTTTAAGCTTTATTATTTGTTATTAATATTAGGTATTTTATATATACTATAAACTGTCATAGATGATTTTTTGGTTGTTTTCATACGTTTTTTAGAACCTTTAAATTATCATCATTAATTAAATAATTTAAAAAACTGTTCTTATTTTTTCTCCTTCTTACAATTAGATTAATAATAAATGTCTTCAATAATTCAATTGGACACTTATAAGCTATTGTAGGTAAATATTTCCTCAAATCATTCTTCTACATCCTCTCCTTTAATAATTCAGAAATGAGATATATTTATTGAAGCAAAAATATTTAATTTTTCTTATTACTTTTATAATACAAAGTTATAATTTTGTTTTCATAAGTTACTTTACCATTATAAACATTGGGAAAACAATAGTGATTTGGTAATTAGGTGTGCCAGGAAAAATATTTTGTTGTCAGAAAACTACACCCACAGCTTCATTTTTTTAAAAATAATTATTGGTTGCATTTTTAACAGTTTTCTCACCCATTGCAGACGATTTTTGTGAACTAATTTTATTGAAACTGGGCCTATTTCTTTGTAATAAGATGATTATTTTTTATTTTATGTAATAGTGTAAGTATTATTTTAATTAATTTTATTTTCAATTTTTAACTGACAAAACTAAGGTTTTTAGGTGCGTTCGTAATTATATAAATACGTAGCACCTATAGTCGTCGTTCAGTCCGTCCATCTGCCCGTCTGTCTGTCCGCATATAACAGAGCAAAAACAACTCAACCGAATGGTCTGAAATTTTAAATATATGATTGTTGCATAATTTTGTCGTGCCATTTCAAATTTTATGGATATCGGATGCATAGTTTAGTTACAGGGACTGCCAAAAGTTTTTCTTTACATTGCGGCCAATGGGAAAAATTATTGCAAGTGCATTTTAATGATGTTACAGCCTTCCGAATGGTCTGAAATTTTAAATATATAATTGTTGCAAAATTTTGTTGAGCCATTTCAAATTTTATGAAAATCGGATGTATAATTTAATTACAGGGACAGTCAAAAATTTTCCGTTACATTACGGCCGATGGGAAAAAATTATTGCAAGTGCATTTTAATGATGTTACAGCCTTCCGAGTGGTCTGAAATTTTAAATATATAATTGTTACAAAATTTTGTCGAGCCATTTGAAATTTTATGAAAATCGGTGTATAGTTTAATTACAGAGACAGTCAAAAGTTTTGCGTTACATTACGGGGAATGGGAAAAAAATATTACAAGTGCATTTTAATGATGTCACAGGCTATGCACTCATGAAGTGCAAAAAAAAATATACATTCAGTACAATATGGGGTGCAAAAAATAATTATAAAACTAGTTATAGTACGAACGCACCTCATTTGCCACGTTTGACGAGCAATTTCCAACTTGTTTGTATTTGTCGTTTATTTATTGATTTTTAATATTACCCTTTTCCTCCCACTTTCCCAGAAAAAAAAATTAATAATTTTTTATGTTAGTTTTATTATTAATTATATTAATAGTTTTAAATTTCGGTGACTTTAAATATAAAATAAATAAACATGTAAAAGATAAATTTCAGTTTATAACTACTATATGATACATAAAATGTATTATGTATTGAGTTTATTTTAAAGTAAAAAAATGTGATGTGTATTAATAATGTTATTAATTTAATAAATTAAGGATACATTAAATAAAAAATATATTTAATAAAATATTAATTTAATTTTTATACTAAAATTCCTAACTTTTTTGAGAATTAATTAATAGCAATTATTAATAGCAATTATTAATAGCACTTAAAGTTTTTATTCAAAAGTTTTAATTTATAATTTCCAAAAAATAATATAGGAATTTTTTGAAAAATCAGCCAAAAACATAAAGTCTAAGTAATAATTAATTAATTAATTAAACATAATAATAATAATAATAATAATAATGCAACATTGTACAAATACGTAAAAATACCTCTTAACAGTGTTAGGTGATATTATGCAGATTTTAATTTTTTAAGTACAGTTATAATTTACAATTCGCAAAAAGTAAGAAATTATTAATTAATTATAATTAAAGAGCAAAAATAATATTATAAGCTAACTAATAAATGAATAAACAACATGTTTATCTTCAGAACCCTTATCACTTTTATACATCCTAATGAAGTTAATAACGTTATAATAACCGAAAATTAAAAATATATATATTTGCATTTACCCTATAAAAATTATTATATAGTTCATGTAATAGTTTTTAAACAAGCAATTGATAAATTAGTTATCTAAATAATTAATAATTAAAATAATTTTGAATTGATAAATACGTTTAATAAAAACACTTTAATTTTTGAATTTTTTTTTTACTTAACAATATAACTATGAGTGTTTTCAACTTGTCGTGCAAGTTAAATTCATGCTGTATCAAATTTATTGCAAATTAACGGCAAACAAGAAATCAAAAATACTGCAAACTTACTGCAAAGTAGTAATCTTTCCATATCACACTATAAGTTTAACCCCTTCGAAGGGGTCAATAGACCTGATCAGGTCTATTGATGCAAAAGCGCCGTCAGAAGGCGCATGCATAGGTTTTATCACCATAAACAAGTTTAGGTAATATTTGTACTTTTCATTTCGAGCATTTTTTGGTATTTAATAAGTATAGCGTTTAGAAAAAACGGTGCCTACCGAATAAAATTTCTGCAATTTCTGCGTATGTGCTGATTCTCATTGTTGTTGAGTCTCTCAACAGAGAAATTTTTTGCTTTCGTCACTTTCGTGAATTAAAGAGTCCTGCCATCAGTTTCACAACAAACTACTCATGCAAGTGGGTGATGGTATACCTTGCGGGAGATTTGCTGCGAATTTCTCAATTCAAATTTGTCACGGCAAGATAATATCAGAAAAAATCAAACTTTCTGCTAATGTTCATGCTATCTGGGTTACCTCAAAAATTTCCATGGAGAGCGCGGCGGATCGCATGAACGGCTCATGCGATTGACACTTATGTGAAATCATTATCCAATATCTATTACAGCACAAATTCTTAATTCAATGGCAAGAAATTAAACATGAAAATTGCTGTTTTACACTTAACCACTTGGCCCTAACTTTATTGTAGGCAAATGTTATGTAATATGAAACTTGATTTAACCCATTCGCTGCCAAAACTAAGAATTTTAAATTTTTTGTTGAAGATCGTTTGCCAGCACAAATTCAGAAAGATAAATTTCGCTTTACTAATACAGCGAAATTTCTGCCAATAAATGAGGCTTTTTTTTAAATTCTAAAATAGTGGTGACAAAGTAATCAATAAATTAAAGCCACGAGTATACTCGTGAATGACAGCGAATGGGTTAATTAAATTTAACTCTTCAGTATGCGCTCAGCTTTTTACATCATAAGTGAATCTTTTTCACTGGTAAATATTAATGTAACTTGAATGTATTATTAGTTGCAGTTATAGAGATTGGCCTTATATTTTTTATCCATGCTTTTTTTTTAAATTAAGAAATTAAATAAGGATATACCTAAATTCTCAAAGTTACTCGAAATACTTCTATCATATATACACAGTCAAGACAAGAATCCAAACACTGGTGAAAAGCTCCATTTTAGACAGTGTTACGGGATCGACATTATTTATTTTTGTTCAAAATCACGCGATCAGAGATGAAAAATGTAAAGAAAAAACAATTGACTTGAAATGACATTTATTATTTTGTTTTTGCTCGTTCACATGTTATTGTCGCTGGTTAAAAAAGAAAAAGGGACAAGTTTTGATGTATTCTGTGGCAACTTCTTATATTTTTGTAGATTCAAGTAAGAAAGAAAATAAATGCTGGTAGCTTGTTTTTTATGAGTTATTATTACTAAGTTTTGAAGTTATCTCACCGTAGGAGTTGTTCCATAAATAGTACAACTATACGAGCACAAAGGTGCTAATGTGAGTATGGTTTAAGTTTAAAATATAAAGTTTATTAAAAGTCTTTCATTCGTAGAATTTAAAAGTAAACAAAAATCTGCTTTGCGTGGTACGTTTTGTGGATTTTTTACATTAGTGGCGTCCGCGACAGGACCTGAGTTTAAACAAGGTTATCTATCACGCGTAGTTTAAAAGGTGTTAATAAAAAAAATTAAATGAAATAAAGATTTTCCATGATGTTTAAGTTGGTTAAAGGTTTTAAAAAGGAAGATTTGATCTTCGTAGCCGAGCAATTAGGTGAAATAGCAGCACCAACGGCTTCACTTGTGGCACTTAAAGATTTAATTTTGAATTGTAAGGCATATAAAGATGATCCTGAATTTGTACAGAGCGTTTTAGAAAATGCCGTTTCAGAAAGAAAGGAAAAGGAAAAAATTAGAGAGACAGTCAAAGGAAAAAGATGAAGCATTGAATATGGAATTACAAGCAAAGATTGAAGGCGAAAAGTTAAAATTGGTGCACGAGTTAGAATTGGCGAAACTTCAGTCAGCAGTAAACAGCCAAGGTGGAGCTCTTAATCCAATTAACGATAGTTATGCAATGAGAAGAAAGTTTACGCTGCCCAAATTAGAATTCAGAAAGTTTGGCGGTGAAATAATAGACTGGTTATCGTTTTGGTGTCAATTTAGACAAATTGATGAAGATACAGAAATAGCACCAGAAGATAAATTTCAGTACTTGGTGCAAGCAACAGTTGCCGGTTCCCGAGCAAGAGAAGTGGTAGAGAGTTTCCCGCCAAGTGGCACTAATTACGCCAAGGCAATTGAGAGTTTAAAAATCCGTTTTGGTAGAGAAGATATATTTGGAAGAAGTCTACGTGAGAGAACTACTCAAATTAATAATATCAGTACAAACGAAGGGAAAATTCTCGTTGACATCGTTATATGATAAATTGGAATTATATTTACGAGCCTTAGATACATTAGGTGTCACAACTGACAAATGTGCATCAATTTTATATCCATTAGTTGAGTCCTGTTTTCCAGCAGAATTTCTAAAAGCGTGGAATCGCACGAACATATCGTCTGAGAAAACTGAGGCACAGGACAGATTAAATAGTCTGATGCAGTTTTTGCGAACTGAAGTAGAAGGTGAAGAAAGGGTGTCACTCGCCGTAGCTGGTTTTGGATTAGCTAAAAGTGAAGACCGTAAATATGTCGCAAAAAGGAATCACCATAATTTTGAACATAAAACCGGTAAAACTTTGACAGCGGCAGGTCTGTTGACTACCTCTTCCGTAACAGAGAAAAAAGGAGTCTGCATTTTTTGCCAGGGAAGACATGCAAGTTCGGAATGCTTTTCTGCGAGAAAATTAAACTTAGCGGAAATACAAAAAATCGCCAAGGAGAAAAGATGCTGCTTCATATGTTTAGTACCAGAACATACCGCTAAAAGATGCCGAGCGATGGTGAAATGTATTATTTGTAATAAGCGGCATGTGCCATTACTATGCGATCAACGTAAGTCATCCGGTAAAGATACTCAAGAGGGAGCTGAGGAGAAGTCTAAAAGAGATGAAGTGAATATGACAAATATTAGTAAGAAGAGCACCAAAGTGTTCTTGCAGACCTTGAAGGTGAAGCTAGTTTCTGAAAGTAAACAGAAGATTGTTCGTTTATTGTTAGATTCAGCATCACAGAAATCGTATATATTAAAAAGTGTGGCGGAAGAAATGAATTACAAGCCTATTCGGCAAGAAAAGATAATACATTCTCTGTTTGGCGACATTACTACTCAAGAATGCCAACACAACTGTTACAAAATAAGAGTTAGAGATTTGAGCGAAGAATTCAGGTGTAATTTCGAAGTACGAAATCAAGTTAGCATATGCGGAGATATTCAACCCGTTACACAGGGGCCATGGTTACAAGAATTAAAGGAAAGTGGCATCATGTTAAGTGATGTGAGTCAATGTTGTGGTAGTATAGAAGTTTTAATTGGAGCTGATGTTATGGGGAAAATGTTAACTGGTAAAAGAAAAATATTGTCTTCTGGTTTAGTTGCAGTGGAAACATATCTTGGATGGACATTAATGGGAAAAGCACAATGTGAAAAGCCATATTCATCCGAAAACTTGGCGATGACAGTAACATCAATGTTTGTAAAAGAAGCGGATATCTCAAACCTATGGAGACTTGACTTAATCGGAATTACAGATCCCATAGAGAAGAAGTCAAGAGAAGAGATAGATCGCCAAACTAAGGAGCATTTCTTCGAAACAGTAAAAATAAACGATGAAAATCGGTATGAGATTTGTCTTCCTTGGGCTGATGACATAACAACACTGCCAAATAACTTTAAGTTGGCGATGAAACGTTTGGAAGGCATCACCTCAAAGTTAATCGCCAAGAACATGTTTCAACAATACGAGAATGTTTTTAATGATTGGATTAACGAAGGTATTATAGAGGAAGTTCCTTCTTACGAAACGAAATCTTATGGCAATTACTTGCCGCATCATCCAGTCATAAAAGAGAGTAGTACTACAACCCCGATCCGTCCTGTATTTGATGCGTCAGCAAGATTAGCAAATTATCCATCTCTGAATCAATGCCTACAATGTGGACCCAACTTGATCGAGCTCATTCCAGATGTTCTTCTACGCTTTCGAGAAAGAAAACTTGGTGTAATTGCAGATATTAGGAAAGCTTTTTTACAGATCAGCATTTGTGAGAAAGATAGAAATTTCCTACGTTTTTTGTGGTGGAACGACTTAAAGGAAAAGAAATTAATGACATTCAGGCATACCCGAGTAGTATTCGGTGTGAAATGCAGTCCATTTCTTCTTTCATCTGTCATTGAATATCACATCCGAAGGGCTCCAGATTTCTCTGAAAGTTTTAAAGATAGATTGTCGCACAGTTTTTATGTGGATAATGTCGTAACCAGTGTAAATAGCGAAGAAGAATTGAAACATTTCATCGAAGATGCGAGGATGCTCATGGCGAAAGGCAGTTTTGATCTAAGACAGTGGGAGTACACAGGTGATCGCCAAGAAACGCCAAACACGAATGAAACTAACGTCTTAGGACTTGTTTGGAATAAGGAATCCGACATGTTGAAAATCAACCTAAGTTGGCTACAAGATTTTGACACAGAAAAGATCACCAAACGCAGTATGTTGTTAGCTGTGCATAAAATATTTGATCCCTTTGGTTTTACGTCGCCAGTCATGATTTGTCCGAAAATAATGTTGCAAAAAGCCTGGAAATTAGGTTTTAAATGGGATGAAGAGATAACTGGTGAGTTACGTAAAGAATTTTTACTATGGTTTCAAGAGCTAACAGTTTTGAAGGATATAGAGATCCCAAGATACATGAAAATGACTCCAGGAAACATAGAAGCGTGTGCACTTCACACATTTGTAGATGGAAGTAAAGATGCTTACACAACAGTTATATTCCTTAGAATAGAAATTGGAAACCAAGTCGAGTTAGTTTTTATAGCAGCCAAATCGAGAGTTGCACCTTTGAAGAACGTCACAATACCAAGAATGGAATTATTGGCGGCAACTATGGGAACTCGTTTGGCGCAAACTATCGTAGATGCCCTCGGTTGGGAAAAGATGAAGAGATATTATTGGAGTGATTCATCTACAGTACTCGCTTGGATATCCAGAGATGTCAATTGGTCAGTATTTGTGCGAAATCGAGTTCTAGAGATCAGAAGATTAAGCAGTCCTTCATCATGGATCTATGTGCCAAGTGATAAAAATCCTGCAGATTTGCCAACTCGTGGATGTAAAGCGAAACAGCTAGCTGCCAGGAGATGGTGGGAGGGTCCAGCTTGGTTGAGAAATTCAGCAGAGTTTGAAAAATATACGAACTCTAGTGATCAAGACTATGACGAAGATGAAATTCGGAAGGAACGAATAAAGTCAGTTTCCATGATAACGAATTCTGATGTTAAACAAGATGGTTGGTATTACAGATATTTCTCGAGTTATGTAAAAATCATACGGATGGTCGCATGGATATTACGTTTTAGGCATAACTGCAGAAGTACCGAAGTGAAAAGAGGAGGAGACCTGACGTCATCTGAATTTAAAGAAGCTGAATTAAAGACTCTACGTATGATTCAGAAAGAAGCGTTTTTTCCCGAGAATGATAACAGATTGAGAACTTTACAAACATGGAAAGATGAACAAGATATAATTCGACTGGAGACTAAAATAACGTACAGGAAAGACAATGAAGATTTTCTGAAACCTATAGTCCTGCCAGCAAAACATGAAGTTGTAAAACGACTCATATATCATGTACATGTAAAACATTGTCACGCTGGATTACAGATTCTACTTAATTTATTGAGAGAAAAATACTGGATACTTAATGGTCGTAGAAATGTAAAACAAGTGTAAGCACAGTGTGTTGTCTGCAAACGCTTCAGTGGGAAGAGTTTATGGAGAGACAGTGCGCCTCTACCGGAAAATAGAATAAAGGATGCTAACGTATTTCAGATCACAGGTGTAGACATGGCGGGTCCGTTATACTTGAAGAAAATTGAGAAATCTTGGATATTGATATTTTCCTGCGCAATATACAGAGCAGTGCATTTAGAGCTAGTGACCGCTGCTTCGACTGAGGCATTTTTGATGGGACTCAGACGATTCGTAGCACGGAGAGGAAGGTGCGCTGTCATTTATTCTGACAACGGCACAAACTTCACTGGATCAGCTAATTTATTGAAAAGCCTAGATTGGTCACGAATACAAAAATACAGTTCTGTTAATGCTATTTATTGGAAATTTAATCCACCAACCGCAGCGTGGTGGGGTGGCTTTTGGGAAAGGCTTATCAGAATAATGAAAGATCTTCTCAAAAGAGTATTAGGTCATGCTTACCTCACTTATGAAGAAATGAACACAATTTTGACAGATGTGGAAAGTGTAATAAATGCAAGACCGCTAACATACCTTTCGGAAGACGCAACTGTGAAACCTATCTCCCCATCTATGTTTCTGCAGAGTATAGAAGAATGCAATCTTTCAGACCTGGATGTTGTGGAACAAAAATCATTAAGCAAGAGATTGAAGTATCGGCAGTCATTACAAAAAGAATTGAAGGATCGCTTCAGGTCCGAATATTTAGGTGCATTAATTGAAAGAGCAAGGAACAAACACCAAGAGCAAATTATAGCTGTAGGTGATGTTGTATTGATCGGATCTGATAATAAAAAGAGAACTGATTGGCCTTTAGGTCGAATTACAGAACTTATACCTGGTAGAGACAAGAAAGTTCGACTCGTAAGAGTTCAAACATCACAACATGAGCTTTTACGACCTATACAAAGAATATATCCACTAGAGATAGCTTCGTCTACTGACTGTCCGAAACCAAAGATTTCTCACAATCCAGTGAAAATACTTAACAAAGCTACAATTTTGGATGTATCCTCAAGCAAGGAATCTCCTAGACACAGCAGGGCTGGAAGGATACTGAAAATTCCTGAAAGACTGAATTTATAGCAAGTGACTTTGTCAATTTCTCTACGTTTAAAATTAGTTCTGATTATACAAGGTAATCAGAAGGTGGGAGGATGTTACGGGATCGACATTATTTATTTTTGTTCAAAATCACGCGATCAGAGATGAAAAATGTAAAGAAAAAACAATTGACTTGAAATGACATTTATTATTTTGTTTTAGCGCGTTCACATGTTATTGTCGCTGGTTAAAAAAGAAAAAGGGACAAGTTTTGATGTATTCTGTGGCAACTTCTTATATTTTTGTAGATTCAAGTAAGAAAGAAAATAAATGCTGGTAGCTTGTTTTTTATGAGTTATTATTACTAAGTTTTGAAGTTATCTCACCGTAGGAGTTGTTCCATAAATAGTACAACGATACGAGCACAAAGGTGCTAATGTGAGTATGGTTTAAGTTTAAAATATAAAGTTTATTAAAAGTCTTTCATTCGTAGAATTTAAAAGTAAACAAAAATCTGCTTTGCGTGGTACGTTTTGTGGATTTTTTACAGACAGTCTTCCATGTAAAGAAGTGTAATTAATTATACTTCTAAGATACACTACCTCAATAAGATCTATTGTTCGTTTCGCAGGGATTCTGAAACTCTTCCGTTTGAGACAGCATTCCGTTATAGAAAGATTCCGCTTTCACAGGTTTCACTATGCTTCACTAAAGAAGGGTGAAAATCCCTTTTCAGACAGCTTTTCAGCAAATTTAATTGTATCGCAATTCATATTAAGACCATGTAACGCTTACGTTAAAGACAGGATTCTGTTATAGACAATTACTATTTTGACAAATTTTATTCTATTGATATGATATAAATAAGTATATTTATATAAATACACAAAACTTTTAAAAATGGAACCTGCCTATAACGGAGTTCTGTCTTAAACATAAATGTTCCATAGTGCTACGGAAAAGAATACTATACAAATACACCAAATAACACGGAAACCTGTGTAAAACGGAATTTTTCACCAATATTTACAATTTCATCTTGACAGGTTTTACTATATATATATAACATGAAGGAAAAATTCTGGACCCTCCCCCCCCCCCCCCGAAACGAAATCCTGGCTACGCCACTGCATGTCGTCCCGGTTTTTTTAAGCCATTAAAGTTGAAAAATGCAGTGTGGCCACAAAAAAGCGCCGGCTGACTAGAACAAAGAGAGCGCGAGTGGAATAATTCTTCTATCTGGATCTTTATTTAGCATAATCAAATGGGGGAAGCCAGGACATCTACACTTGACATATATATATACATGTATAATATTCTTTTGAATGAATAACATATAGATATCAAGAAAAGCCAAATATGTTTTCTAAATTTCCAAATTTCTTCATTGTGATATATTTATAAAATTTCTTAATTTAAAATGAAATTTTACGTAAAAGTGATTCACTATACATTACTATTTTGAGATTTTATGTTATTTTTTTTGTATTTTCATTTTTATTTTTTATTTGTCATATTAAAACATGTAGGCTGCTTTAATTCTAAGTATATAAGTCAAATAAATAACAAAGAGATATTTGAAATACAGAATTAATTTTAAATACGAAAAGAATATTTTATGACAATAGAAATTTTAAAATTTTAATTTATATTTATTGTACTCGTAGTTTTTGAATGTAATAAGCATATAAAAGTCTTAAATATATTAAAAAGGATTTGTAATTGTGCAAACCACTTCACCGTCGACAGGTATAGGGAAAAAGAGCTTTTATCCCCGAGTTATCTCGGGGCAAACGGTGAAGTGGTTCAAAGTTAAAAATATTTTTAAACTTGTCATTCGATTCCGGTAGAAATAGCGGTAATATTATTGTTACATGTAAAAAGATTAATGCTTTTTCAAAAAAAGTTTTTCAAAAAATAGTAAATTAAAATAATTATTAAAATAAAATAGAAAGTTCTAGTCTGTTCCGGTGCAGAATTTAAAAAATAATGTGTCTTTATCACAATTCCATGTTAAGAACCCCCTTTTTAAAAAATATGTAAAATGCAATACATTTAAAATTGATGCGCCGTTAAATAATAGGATAAAATAAAGATTTGTAAAAATATTTGCACATTTTTTCATTATTAATCACATAGTGTGCAAATTATATACAATTGAATATGTGCATTTTGGCATGGGCATTTGCATATGAAAATTAAAGCTCGACTTATAAATATTTTTAAATTGTCTGGACTTTATATTTATGATAGACTAAAATATGAGGAGCTTCTATAAAGAATCCACAGAACTCTCTCTTCCCCCACTCCTGAAAACGATTACTTCTACCATATAAAATTTGCATGGGGTGCTACAATTTGATTGCGAGTTATAAGTGTTTGCGGTTTTCGGGCCCTTATATTCGGTTATACTAAAATTTCAAGGTTTCAGTTAAAAAATCTTATAATGTACCTCCTTTTTTAAAGATTACGTTTACCGTACAAAATATGAGTGTGATTACGATAATTACAGAGAGAGTTATAAATGTTTTAATTTATCAGGACCTTATACTTAAGACACACTAAAATATATAAAAAGTCAACAGAGCCTCCCCCCCTGCCTTATAAAACGATTATGATTATCATAGGAAATTTGTGTGGGCTGCGACAATTTTGATCTGTGTTATAAGTGTTTGCGTTTTCGAGTCCTTATATTCGAGTTATACTAAAATTTAGGGAGTTCAGTTAAAAAATTTGATAATGTCCCTCCTTTTAGGTAGATTTCGTATGAAATACTACCTATTGGGATCGTTCCTATGTTGGAATTTCTGAAAAATTTTTGCAGATCTACACCGATCATGACTCCTAGAACCCAAAACCACCCTCAGTAAAAAACTTTATCTATCTATCTATCTATCTATCTATCTATCTATATATATATATCACTTTCTTCTGGACACGATAACTTTCGTAATTCTGCACCAATCTCTTCCAAACTGATACATAAAATCAAAGGGCATAAAATCTCGGTCAAGTTCGTTAATGGGCAAAATCGGACCAAGGGGATGGAAATAGGGAGGGGTTTTGTGAAAACAGAAAACCCCCCATAACTTCTTAATTTTTGTACATATCAAATCAGTTTAAAGTTTTTATTACTTCTAAAAATAGGGCCAAAATTTTATGTATAACAGATTTTTGATAAAGTTAAAAATGGGCTCAAGGGGCGCAAAAATAGGGTTTTGGGGAGAAAAAAATTCATACCTTCGTCAATTCTCAAGATATCAATTCCAATTAATTTCATTATAAATCTCCATAATATTATCTACAACTTTTATATTCACAAGTTTTTGATAGGACCAATTCGTACAGCAAAAAAAAATTAAAAACGAAAACAAAAAGGGGGTTTGAAGAAGTAAAAAATCCATAACTCCGTCAATTCAAAAGATATAAAATCCCCATGAATTTATCATATATCTTCTTAATATTGTCTACAACATCTATATAGACAAGTTTTGGATAGGACCATTTCTTACAGCAGAAACAAATTAAAAATACATAGCGGTTGAAGAAAAAAATCATCTAAGTAAGGGTGTATTCAAATCCAAAGTGCGTATTTTCTGACTCATTTTACAATTCATTTTTGCTCTCAAAGGCTTCCAATTGGTACGTTTTCTTACTCAGAAACTATATAATGTACCGTAAGGGTCGATGTTTTGATAGAGGCAGAATATATTTTTAAAAATGTTGTTAAAGTGGGCGTTTTGAACCGAATTTCCCGAAGCGAATTGTGTTGGAAAAATCATTGCATTAAGGATGCACTCAAATCCAAACTGCTTACTTTCTGACTCATTTTTAAATTCATTTTTGCTCTCAAACGCATTTAATTGGTAGATTCGTTTATTCAGAAACTATATAATGTACCGCAATGATAGATTTTTTGATAGAGGCAGAATATATTTCAAAAAATTATGTCAAAGTGGGCATTTTGAACGGAATTTCCCGAAGCAATTGTGTTATCACTTTCTTCTGGACCCGATAACTTCCGCAATTCTGCACAAATCTCTTCCAAACTGATACATAAAATCAAGGGACATAAAATCTCGGTCAAGTTCGTTAATGGTCAAAATCGGACAAAGGGGATGGAAATAGGGAGGGGTTTTGTGAAAACCGAAAAAACCCCATAACTTCTTAATTTTTGTACATATCAAACAAGTTTAAAGTTTTTATTACTTCTAAAAATAGCGCCAAAAATTCATGCATCACAGATTTTTGATAAAATTTAAAATAGGCTCAAGGGGCGCAAAAAATAGGGTTTTGGGGAGAAAAAAATGCCTTACTTCGTCAATTCTCAAGATATCAATTCCAATTAATTTTATTATAAATCTCCTTAATATTATATACAACTTTTATATTCACAAGTTTTTGATAGGACCAATTCGTTCCGCAAAAATATTTAAAACGAAAACAAAAAGAGGGATTGAAGAAGTAAAAAATTCATAACTCCGTCAATTCAAAAGATATAAAATCAACATAAATTTATCATATATCTTCTTAATATTGTCTACAACATCTAGATAGACAAGTTTTGGATAGGACCAATTCTTACAGAAAAAACAAATTAAAAATACATAGCGGTTGAAAAAAGAAATCATCTAAGTAAGGGTGTATTCAAATCCAAACTGTCTATTTTCTTACTCATTTTTAAATTCATTTTTGCTCTCAAACGCATCCAATTGCTAGATTCTCTTATTCAGAAACTATATAATGTACAGTAATGATCGATTTTTTGATAGAGGTAGAATATATTTCAAAAAATGATGTCAAAGTGGGCATTTTGAACAGAATTTCCCGAACCGATTGTGTTAGAAACTAAAAATATTGCCCTACTGAGAAAATAATTGTTTATTAATCAAGTTTTAATTAATTGAAAGAAAAATAAAAACACAGGTCGCTTATAAATCTTTTCAAAAATCACGTCAGCATGTTTCATATTTTTTTTTATTAAAAATTAATCTGAAAATGTGCCAGAAAATTTCGAGTTGTTGAGTATGGAAAAATATTTTTTTAATATCGCCTTAACATGATTCTGATAAAACCATCTATTTTATAAAAAGGAAATAAAAACTCGTCAAAAGCAGACGGATAAAACTGTTAAAGTAGATTTATATCTAATAATGATTTAGTTTTTGTTGGTGAAATTAGTATACTTAACTTCGAAATCTACCTCTGCCTGTAGGCCGGGCCGGCAGGGATTTTATAAAGATTACGTTTACCATACAAAATATGAGTGTTTTGCGATAATTATAGATCGAGTTATAAATATCTTAATTTATCAGACCCTTATACTTATGATACACTAAAATATAGAAAATGTCAATCCCCCCCCCCCCCCTTGTTTTTTAAAATGATTACCATACGAAATTTGTGTGTGTTTACTAAAATTTTAAGGCCTTTATTTAAAAAACTCTACAATGTCCCCTATAAAATTGTCACCTATTTCAAGTGCACAAAATTTCAGCTTGCTGGAGAAGGGACCGAAATATCTCGGAATCGAAATGTCTTGGGACTCAATTGTCTCGGGATCGAAATGTCTCGGGGGACTGAATTGTCTCGGGGGACTGAATTGTCTCGGGACCGAAATGTCTCGGGGGACCGAATTGTCTCGGGACCGAAATGTCTTGGGACCGAAATGTCTCGGGACCGAAATATCTTGGGACCGAATTGTCTCGGGACCGAAATGTCTTGGGACCGAATTGTCTCGGGACCGAAATGTCTTGGGACCGAATTGTCTCGGGACCAAAATGTCTCGGGACCGAAACGGCGGGACCGAAATGGCGGGACCGAAGTGTCGGGACCGAAACGTCCTGCTTCCTATATAGGATGTGGAAAGTCTGTTCCGGAAATTAGTAAATTAATTAAAAGATCAATTGGTGTGATATATAGCAATAGAACAGATACAGCAAATTATAGCAAAAATTTTAACGAAAAAGGTAATCCACGTTTAAGTAAGAGAGAGAAAAGAGGGATTTTTCAACTTGCACGAAAGCCAACCACACTTCAAAGAAGATCTGTGCAGATCTATCCCTTCCTGTTACTTCTAGAAGAGTTAGACAAATTTTACATACTTCACGAAGCTTGAGATGGTCGAAAATGAAGTCTGGTCGAAAGTTACTTCTGCGTCAAAGCAGATGCGTTTGAAGTATTGCGAAAAGTACATGGCAATGGGTGACAATTGGAAGAAAGTCATTTTCTCCGACGAAAAAGGATTTAATTTGGATGGCCCGGATGTTTTCACGTATTATTGGAGGGATCTCCGAAAAGAATCAAAATCTACATTCAGCAGAAATTTTGGTGGCGGTCATTTGATGATATGGGCAGCGCTTGCTTTTGATGGCAAAAGTGACTGTATTTTTAAACGGTCGCCAGACTTCTTTTCATTGCAGTTTTGTTTTAGAAAATTCACTTCTTCCATTTGCATGGCAATATTATGGTTTAGATTACATCTTCATGCAAGACAATGGAAGTATTCACATTTCAAATGCAATGAAAGATTGGTTTGACGAACAGAATATTGTTCTTTTGGATCATCCACCTATTAGTCCTGATCTGAACACCATCGAAAACATTTGGGGACAGCTTGTTTTATGGTTTATGCAATTGGGATTCAGTACACCTCACTTTTAGAATTTAAGGCTTCAATCAGTCAAAACTGGAAATTAATTGATCAGAAATACATTCAAAATTTCGTTTTATCAATGCCATTTAGAATAAAAGAAACTCTGATAACTAAAAGCGGCTTTACTAGCTACTAATTTCAATTAAATGTGATATTTCATAAATCAATTTCCATGTTTGCATATTACGAAAATCTAATTTTTGACTTTTTGTTTTTGTTTAATATTATGTATGAAATTTTATTTTTGTAACTCATTTTTTATACATAGCATATATAACGTATGAAATTTCATTCATTTTTAATGAATATTATAGAAGTTTTTGTTAAAAAACCGTAGTTTCATAAATCAATTTCCACCAGTGTAGCAGAGTGAATAAGAAATACAAAGCTTATTCAATACAATCGAAAAACTTTAGGAAATTTAGAAAATACGCTAATAACCAGAAAAATTATAGAAATTTAAAAACATAGAAAATAAAAATGGGCCGGGGTAGGGGTTAAAATATTTTTATTAATTGTCTCTAAAATTATTCTGGTTTTGGTTCTATTTTAAACTTTTGATTGGGGACTTTTTTAAAATTCAACAAAAAAAAACTTATTTTATTTTATTTTCTAATTTTACATGCATTTATTTTTAGTCTACAACGTTATTTCCCACTCCCTCATCCAAAAAAAAAAAAAAAAAAAAAAAAAAAAAAAAAAAAAGCACTGAATGGGTGAGTTACAGATTTGGAATTGGCCCCCTAAAAAGTACCCCCCTCCCAGTGGGGTTGGGAGCCACTACACTAGAGTAAACTTAAAATTACTTACTATCCCGGGAAATTATTAGTTTAAAAAATGTTTTTTCGTCTGAGATCTATGGTGTCATTATGTGTATGCTAAAAAAAGAATGAGTATTTACAATATTATTCTAGTCCCCGGCCTTAAAAGGCCAAACACATATTATTTTACAAGGTCAAAATCAGTCAGTTTCAGTCTACTTAAACGGATTAGACAAAATTGATGGAATTACCTTAAACCATATTTCCTATATACAAGGGTGCCACAGGCAACTACTTTTATATTATATTCGCACCACTCTTTTAAGAAAATATATTTTGTAGTATATTTCTCTTGCAGATATTTGCAAAGTGCCTGTAATTTTTTGTTTTTAAAAAGTGGTGCGAGATAGAATTAAAAAATGGTCACCTGTGGCAGCCTGTATGTAGCTCTCAACCCTTAAATGCGCGATTTTTTATTTTGTTTCGAAAAAAATATATATGATTCTCTGAAAGGTTTATTACACAGGAAAAATAATGAAAAAGATCAGAGATACATTTTTCATATAATACGCCAATCTTTTCTTCTGTTGCACCTGCAATACAAGTAAAAACTACTGTCGTGTGGCTGTTTTACACTAAAATATTGCAAATTAGTAAATATTTTAAGAAATATGTCTCCAAATACCTTATTTTATATAATTATTTGTTTTATAAAACTTAACCTTTAACCATTTAATTCCCATCATAGAATACGTTCTAGAAATTACGTAGTTCAGAGAATCTGACTTTACACCAGAAAGTTTCAATGGTTAATTTCGATTTATTTAAATACTGAATTCCTGTTGTTAATTAAAGTAAATATTGCTATTTTAATTTTCTGGTGGGAATTAGGTATATACGAATAAAAAAAATCTGTTAAATTCAAAACACTGTTGTTTGCAATGCAAAGCTGCGCACTAAAGGGTTATTCTAGCATCAATACTATAGACCTAGAGACGGCAGCACAGGCCATCACCCGATCAAGTTGACGGCTGAAATTTCAAGATTAGACAGAACTCGATTAGCATATTAAAATGCAACTGGTCTTCCAAGTCATATCTCAGTGGAAAACACCTGCAAACTCGATTTTAATGGTTAATCTGTAGGTTTATCAATATGTTTTCCTACGTCCAACGATATGAAAACATGGAGGACTGGGAGCAGGAAAACTCAATGATAAACCTATCAGTGAACCACTAAAATCGGGTTTGCAGGGGTTTCCCATCACGATATGACTTGGCAGACCAGTTTCATTTTAATATGCGAATCAAGTTTTAACTAATCCTGGAAATTCAGCTCTCAATTCGATGAGGTGATGATTTGTCCAAACGCCTCCCGGTCTACTAGTATTAAGATTGCAGACGATTTCAGAGAAATCCTTCAATAAAACTCCAGTTTCCATCACCTTTTCTACATGGGAGTTTGTTGAGACTAAATGGGAATTAATTACTAAGGGATAATAAACGACAGATTAAAAGGTTATGAAAAACAAAGTAAAAGGGACAAAATTGTTCTTTCAGGGAAAAAAATAAATTAAATAAACCGAGATTGAATTTTTAAATAAAACTTAGGAAATTTCAGAACTCAGCAAGTTTTCCTCCTACTTTACATGTCCTGTGTGAAGCCAAAAGAATAATTATAATACAGGGTGTTTAAGTAAAGTCGAAACAAATTTTAACAGGTGGCAAAACACACGAGAATTTTTATTTATTTTTTATGAATTTTTTCATTCAATCGAGAATGTTTTTAAAACATAAAAAAGTATTTACTTTACTTTACATATTTTAAATATTATCTTGATTATCAAATCTAAAATAGAGCAGACTTTGATTTTTTTGTAAAATTGTACTCTTATAGTATCAATATTTTTTAATAGAACAGTTTCATCAATTAAAATGAAATAAATAAGAACCCATATCAGAATACAAATTTCCGTTTGATAACTTATTTACCAACAAGAATTCAGCTTTAAACACTTCTCTGCACCTGTCCGTTTATTGACTGTAAAAGTAGATTTACAGGCAAACTTCGTATTATTATCCTAACCCAGCTTTACTCACCTTTATTTCTTACGGGCCACAAACATTTGTTTTCGACTTTAGGCGGGCCACAACACACTTATAAAATGGCCAAAAAAAAAAAAAAAACTAATTAAAAGAATAGAAGTATTATAACAATGTAATATAAAAAAGTTAATATCATCACTAGCGTTGACCGTTTGACGCGGAAGAAGTTATTAACAAAAAATTTAACACCACTCTTTCCAAATAATAAACTTAGATTTCTCAATTTCTATTGCAAATGCTGTAGAAATATGCCGCGAAGCGAAGTTTGCTAGTTGGCAATAGTTCTGTAAAATGTTTTCAGTGGTAATTTTTTCTGCGACAAACGTTCAAACCTTAAAAGCAGTATTAGCTATGAAGTATAAAACGTAATAATATAACAATTCAGAATTTCCAAATTCTAAAATTTAAAAAAGGAGATTTTTTTCTAATAAATCAATCTTTTGCTCAGTGAAAAGAAAATATATATTGTAGAAATATATACATAGTTCAAATTTAATTTGGAATGATGTTCGATTAACGTTGAAGATTGAGAAATGTATACATCACTGTAGGACAAGTAGGACTACATACAAAAAGAACTTTTGACTAAGGAAACATAACATAATTTTAAGTTAATTATAAATAACAGGACAGATTTTATTTTCCCATGAAAATATATATATATATATATATATATATATATAAACACCGAAAATCTTAAATACTTTCTATGCACATCTCAATTAATTGTATAAATATGGTTTAATGAATATGTGCCTCGGGCCGCGTATAAAAGGTTGCCGGGCCGCAGGTTGAGTATGGCTGTAACCCATTAAACGGCCAAAAGTAGACGGTTACAATTTTTTACCTGAAAGTCGTTTGCCACCACAAATTCCAAAAGGTGATTTTCGCTTTATTTAACCGCAAAGTTTCCGTCATTAAATAAGACAAATTCAGTTCTTAGTTGCGACTATTTTAGAATTATAAAAAATTGCTGTAAAAGTACATTTACAGGCAAACTTCGGATTATTAACATGCAAAGACGTCTCAGCGAAGTTGCATTTTTCACAGATAAGGAAATTCCTTCTTTTGAGATAGAACAAAAAGGCTGATTTCCAATCGATAAAGGAGAAGCTGTGGAATGTCCGAGGCAGGAAAGCAAATTTTGTAACAGCGCCGCTAGAGTAAAATGGGGCGAAGAGAGTCAGTCCGTGTTTCGACGAGCTTCTTGAAAGTTGCTCGGCAGAGCTCCAAACTGGACGGACATTTATTTCCTTTATAGTTGTGAGCACGTGGCAAGTGCTATGTTATGCTAAAGCCAAGATTGTGGCTTATGGAGTTCTCGTGTGGAGAATTGAATTATTTGTACATAATCTACCTTTTGTTTTACATTAAATGTGTTTTGATTTTAAATTTTGAATTTAATTGAGTTTAATTCTATTGTTTTACAAGCTGTAGTTATATTTTCAATAATCTTCGCGACCTAGTCTAGTGCTGTTTCTACAACCCTAATCCATTAACCGCACAAAGGTAGAGGTTTCAACTTTTTACTTGAAAATCGTTTGCCACCGCAAATTCAACAAGTTGGAAATTGCTCGTCAAACGTGGCAAATGAGGTGCGTTCGTACTATAACTAGTTTTAGAATTATTTTTTTGCACCCCATATTGTACTGAATGTATATTTTTTTGCACTTCATAAGTGCATAGTCTGTAACGTCCTTAAAATGCACTTGCAATAATTTTTTTCAAATTCCCCGTAATGTAGCGGAACACTTTTGACTGCCCCTGTAATTAAACTATACATCCGATTTTCATAAAATTTGAAATGGCTCGACAAAATTTTGCAACAATTATATATTTAAAATTTCAAACCATTCGGAAGACTTTAACATCATTAAAATGCACTTGCAATAATTTATTCCCATTGGCCGTAACGTAACGGAAAACTTTTGACTGTCCCTGTAATTAAACTATACATCCGATTTTCAAAAAATTTGAAATGGCTCGACAAAATATTGCAACAATCATATATTTAAAATTTCAGAGCATTCGGTTGGGTAGTTTTTGCTCTGTTATATGCGGACAGACAGACGGACAGACGGACTGAACGACGACTATAGTTGCAACGTATTTATATAATTACGAACGCACCTAAAAAAGCGGTCTTCTCTTTATTTAACCGCAAAGATTCGATCATTAAATAAGACAAAATAAGTACCCAGTTAACACTATTTTAGAGTTAAAATAATTGTAAATTTGTAGCAATCAATCAAAATGAAATAAAAAGCAAGCATACATATCAGCATTCAAATTTCCGTTTTATATTTATAGTTTATTTAGCGACAAGAATTCAGCTTTAAACACTTATCTTCTCTGCACCTATACGCTATTGACTGCAAAAGTAGATTTACAGGCAAACTTCGGATTCTTATCCTAATCCATTAATCACACAAAGGTAGGGGGTTTCAACTTTTTACATGAAAATCGTTTGCACCACTAATTCCAAAAAGTGATTTTCGCTTTATTTAATTCAAAATTTTAGTCTTTAAATAAGAAAAATTATCTACCTATTTTAGAATTAAAAAAATTGTAAATTTGTAGCAATCAAACAAAATGAAAAAAAATAAGCACTCATATTAGCATTCAAACTTCCGCTTAATAGTTTATTTAGCGGCAAGAATTCAGCTTTAACCACTTCTTTGAAGCAATCTGCTATTGACTGTAAAAGAAGGAAATGTACAGGTAAACTTCGGATCCTAATCCATTATTATTATCCTAATCCATTAACCACACAAAGGTAGGGGGTTTCAACTGTTTATCTGAAAGTCATTAGCCATCACAAATTCCAAGAGGTGATTTTCGCTTTATTTAACGACAAAGTTTCGGTCATTAAATAAGTCAAATTAGGTACCTAGCTACCACTATTTTAGAATTAAAAAAAATGTAAATTTGAAGCAATCAATTAAAATGAAATAAATAAGCACATATGCTAACATACAAATTTCCGTTTGATAGCTTATTCGCCAGCAAGAATGAAATTTTAATCACTTCTCTGCACCTATACGCTATTGAATGTAAAAGTAGATTTACAGGCAAATTTCAGAATATTACTCTTATCCATTAACCACGCGAAAGTAGAGGTTTCAAACTTTACCTGAAATTCGTTTGCCACCACTAACTCCAAAAGGTGATTTTCGCTTTATTTAATCGCAAGGTTTCGGTCATTAAAGGGGTTTGGTACCCTTTGAACATTTTTTTTAATGTAAGCATTTTAAGGTACATTTTTGGTATAATAATAAAGGACGCAATGAAGGAAAATGATTCTATCAAGAAATTGTTTGATTCCCATGATAAGATTTTAAAAATTTAATTTTTTCAAATGTAAGTAAATTTTAAAATGTATCTTCTAGTACAATTTTGTACATTTTGAGCTAATTCTTTTTAAACTATTCTTAAAAGTGTGCTGTATAATTTTAAGTATAGGATTTACCATAAGTTAATTAATCTGAGAGAAAAAAATAAAGTGTGCAAATACGCGCAAAATTACAGTAAAAACTGAATTTATTTTACATTTTTATGTTTAAAAAAAAAAAACTTTTTACTTTATTGTAAATCCGATACTTAGTTTTATCAAATAGGCCATAAAAAACAAAACAAAACAAAACAAAACAAAAACAAAAAAACAAAAAAAAAAAAAAAAAAGGAACAAATTTATGTCACTTGAAAAATACACTATGACGCAAAAGTTTAGACAATGACGTCATTCAGCTTTAAAATGTAGAATTATGACGTCAGAATTACAAAAACCTGTAAATATATTCAAAAACTGATTTAAAATGCTATGTACAAAAGACAGTCGTTTTATTTGCTATAATACTAATTTTTTTCATAAAAATTCAAATGTGCTTGTCGCAAAAGTTTAGACACTATTCTAAATTTCTTTGAATATTCGCTGGCATATGCAAATTTAGAATCGATGATGTCACAAATTTGGAGTACTTAAGTTCTGCAAACGATTGCGCTTCATAGTCGACATGCCGAGAGCTAAAGAAATTCAAGTGAATGAGGTTTCAAGGATTTGGCAGTTGAAAGGTGAAGGGAAGAGCGTTTCTGAAATTTCTGCTATTATTAATAGGTCAAAAAAATCTATTTATCGAGTTTTATCGAGTGGTTCCGAATATAAAGCAAAATGTCTGTCTGGGAGGCCACGTGTGACAAATGTACGAGAGGATCGCCTGATACAAAGACTAGCGAGTACTCAACAAATGAGCGTACGTGGAGTTCAAAGCTCATCGGGACTCTCTGTATCAAAGGATACGATTCGTAGACGAATTTTGGAAAAAGGAACAATCGTTTATAGCAAAATGTAGAAGAAACCAGCTCTAAAACCACATCATAAGTTACAAAGACTTATGTGGGCTCGAAAGCATATGTCATATGGAGAGAAATGGCAGTCAGTCATATTTAGCGATGAAAAAAAGTGGAATCTGGATGGTCCAGATGGTTGTTTATCGTATTGGCATGACTTGCGGAAGGAACCTCGACGTTTTTTTAGTCGCAGACAAGGAGGGGGCTCGGTGATGGTTTGGGCAGCCTTTTGCTATAATGGACAAGTATCTCTGACCTTCACCAGTGGTCGTCAAACTTCACAGCATTATACACAGACATTAGAAGAAAACCTACTGCCATTTGCTGAGCTTCTAGGGGGTCCTCAGTGGGAATTTCAGCAAGACAATGCTTCAATTCACACTGCAAAACATTCAAAATCTTGGTTTAATTCCCATAATATAAGAGTTCTCGACTGGCCAGCATGTAGCCCAGATCTTAACCCTATAGAAAACCTTTGGAGCATAATGTGTCGCAAAGTTTATAGCAACGCTAGACAATACTCTTCTGAAAAGGAACTTAAGACATCTATTGAGAATGCATGGTACGATATCGATCCACAAACTATGCAAGATTTAGTTTCTTCCATGCAATCTCGTGCATATGACGTAATACATAAGCATGGATGCGCAACCAGGTTTTAAAAATTGTTTATTTCGATTTTATTTAATTTGTGTCTAAACTTTTGAGACAGCAGTTTATTTTTGTTACCATTTAATTTATTGCAATATGCACAATTCCACTTTTCTTTGTTATAAATATTGTTTATATGTACAGCACATTAATTTCAAGCAGTGATTTGAAAATTGAATAAATATTTTTCAAAGTATGTAAGAATTTCTTCATTGTCTAAACTTTTGCGTCATAGTGTATACGTAAAAGTTTTATCATTTTGAACAACTGCAAGCACAAACTGAGAAAAATCACTTTTAGGTAAAGTGGATGTGGCATTTAAAGGGACAGCGATGTAATAAAATCGCTTTTAACCCCAGTGTTGCCAGATTGGGGACTTTTTTTTAATTTAGATTATTTGACTGTCACCACTTTTTAAAAATAATTGGCCTTATTTTTCAGAACTTTTAATCTATTTTTAAATAGGCCGAATATTTCTATTTCAAAAAAGCGGTGACAATCAACAATCTGGGGACAAAAAGTCCCCAATCTGGCAACAGTGTTTAAACTTTCATGCACAGAATTTCTTTTTCGTAAAACGATGAAAGGATTGACTGACACCTTAATTTACAAACGAAATTAAAAACTTGTTACCTTAAACTTTCATTATAAAAGCAAAATTTTATTAAAATATTCTTGGTGCCGTTTGTAAGTTTGGAATTAAAATTAGGTGGTATCGACGTGGGAACACTGCGATGGAAAGGGTTAATGTATTTATAATACTCGGATTTTTACGAAGCTTCAACAGAATATACTAGGGATAATAAAGTATAATATAAATAAAAAAAATTAAAAAATCAATATTTTCGTCATTTTTCGCCGAATGAAGGGTACCGATTCCCCTTAAATGAAACAAATTAGCTACCAACTTACAACTATTTTAGAATTTAAAAAACTGTAAGTTTGTAGCAATCAAAGTAAAATAAATAAGCATACATATCAACATTCAAATTTCCGTTTGATAACTTATTTAGCAACAAGAATTCAGCTTTAACCAATTCTCTGTATTTAAATGTTATTGACTGTAAAAGTAGATTTAGGCAAATTTCGAATTATTATCCTAATCCATTAAACATGCAAAAGGGGTTTCGACTTTTTTACCTGAAAATCGTTTGCCACTGCAAATTCAAAAAAGTGATTTTAGCTTTATTTAATCGCAAAGTTTCGGTCATTAAATAAGACAAATTAAGTACCTAAATATCACTATTTTAGAATTAAAAAAATTGCAAATTTGAAGCAATCAATTAAAATGAAATAAATGAGCACATATGCTAACATACAAATTTCCGTTTGATAGCTTATTCGCCAGCAAGAATGAAATTTTAATCACTTCTCTGCACCTATACGCTATTGAATGTAAAAGTAGATTTACAGGCAAATTTCAGAATATTACTCTTATCCATTAACCACGCGAAAGTAGAGGTTTCAAACTTTACCTGAAATTCGTTTGCCACCACTAACTCCAAAAGGTGATTTTCGCTTTATTTAATCGCAAGGTTTCGGTCATTAAAGGGGTTTGGTACCCTTTGAACATTTTTTTTAATGTAAGCATTTTAAGGTACATTTTTGGTATAATAATAAAGGACGCAATGAAGGAAAATGATTCTATCAAGAAATTGTTTGATTCCCATGATAAGATTTTAAAAATTTAATTTTTTCAAATGTAAGTAAATTTTAAAATGTATCTTCTAGTACAATTTTGTACATTTTGAGCTAATTCTTTTTAAACTATTCTTAAAAGTGTGCTGTATAATTTTAAGTATAGGATTTACCATAAGTTAATTAATCTGAGAGAAAAAAATAAAGTGTGCAAATACGCGCAAAATTACAGTAAAAACTGAATTTATTTTACATTTTTATGTTTAAAAAAAAAAAACTTTTTACTTTATTGTAAATCCGATACTTAGTTTTATCAAATAGGCCATAAAAAACAAAACAAAACAAAACAAAACAAAAACAAAAAAACAAAAACAAAAAAAAAAAGGAACAAATTTATGTCACTTGAAAAATACACTATGACGCAAAAGTTTAGACAATGACGTCATTCAGCTTTAAAATGTAGAATTATGACGTCAGAATTACAAAAACCTGTAAATATATTCAAAAACTGATTTAAAATGCTATGTACAAAAGACAGTCGTTTTATTTGCTATAATACTAATTTTTTTCATAAAAATTCAAATGTGCTTGTCGCAAAAGTTTAGACACTATTCTAAATTTCTTTGAATATTCGCTGGCATATGCAAATTTAGAATCGATGATGTCACAAATTTGGAGTACTTAAGTTCTGCAAACGATTGCGCTTCATAGTCGACATGCCGAGAGCTAAAGAAATTCAAGTGAATGAGGTTTCAAGGATTTGGCAGTTGAAAGGTGAAGGGAAGAGCGTTTCTGAAATTTCTGCTATTATTAATAGGTCAAAAAAATCTATTTATCGAGTTTTATCGAGTGGTTCCGAATATAAAGCAAAATGTCTGTCTGGGAGGCCACGTGTGACAAATGTACGAGAGGATCGCCTGATACAAAGACTAGCGAGTACTCAACAAATGAGCGTACGTGGAGTTCAAAGCTCATCGGGACTCTCTGTATCAAAGGATACGATTCGTAGACGAATTTTGGAAAAAGGAACAATCGTTTATAGCAAAATGTAGAAGAAACCAGCTCTAAAACCACATCATAAGTTACAAAGACTTATGTGGGCTCGAAAGCATATGTCATATGGAGAGAAATGGCAGTCAGTCATATTTAGCGATGAAAAAAAGTGTAATCTGGATGGTCCAGATGGTTGTTTATCGTATTGGCATGACTTGCGGAAGGAACCTCGACGTTTTTTTAGTCGCAGACAAGGAGGGGGCTCGGTGATGGTTTGGGCAGCCTTTTGCTATAATGGACAAGTATCTCTGACCTTCACCAGTGGTCGTCAAACTTCACAGCATTATACACAGACATTAGAAGAAAACCTACTGCCATTTGCTGAGCTTCTAGGGGTCCTCAGTGGGAATTTCAGCAAGACAATGCTTCAATTCACACTGCAAAACATTCAAAATCTTGGTTTAATTCCCATAATATAAGAGTTCTCGACTGGCCAGCATGTAGCCCAGATCTTAACCCTATAGAAAACCTTTGGAGCATAATGTGTCGCAAAGTTTATAGCAACGCTAGACAATACTCTTCTGAAAAGGAACTTAAGACATCTATTGAGAATGCATGGTACGATATCGATCCACAAACTATGCAAGATTTAGTTTCTTCCATGCAATCTCGTGTATATGACGTAATACATAAGCATGGATGCGCAACCAGGTTTTAAAAATTGTTTATTTCGATTTTATTTAATTTGTGTCTAAACTTTTGAGACAGCAGTTTATTTTTGTTACCATTTAATTTATTGCAATATGCACAATTCCACTTTTCTTTGTTATAAATATTGTTTATATGTACAGCACATTAATTTCAAGCAGTGATTTGAAAATTGAATAAATATTTTTCAAAGTATGTAAGAATTTCTTCATTGTCTAAACTTTTGCGTCATAGTGTATACGTAAAAGTTTTATCATTTTGAACAACTGCAAGCACAAACTGAGAAAAATCACTTTTAGGTAAAGTGGATGTGGCATTTAAAGGGACAGCGATGTAATAAAATCGCTTTTAACCTCAGTGTTGCCAGATTGGGGACTTTTTTTTAATTTAGATTATTTGACTGTCACCACTTTTTAAAAATAATTGGCCTTATTTTTCAGAACTTTTAATCTATTTTTAAATAGGCCGAATATTTCTATTTCAAAAAAGCGGTGACAATCAACAATCTGGGGACAAAAAGTCCCCAATCTGGCAACAGTGTTTAAACTTTCATGCACAGAATTTCTTTTTCGTAAAACGATGAAAGGATTGACTGACACCTTAATTTACAAACGAAATTAAAAACTTGTTACCTTAAACTTTCATTATAAAAGCAAAATTTTATTAAAATATTCTTGGTGCCGTTTGTAAGTTTGGAATTAAAATTAGGTGGTATCGACGTGGGAACACTGCGATGGAAAGGGTTAATGTATTTATAATACTCGGATTTTTACGAAGCTTCAACAGAATATACTAGGGATAATAAAGTATAATATAAATAAAAAAAATTAGAAAATCAATATTTTCGTCATTTTTCGCCGAATGAAGGGTACCGATTCCCCTTAAATGAAACAAATTAGCTACCAACTTACAACTATTTTAGAATTTAAAAAACTGTAAGTTTGTAGCAATCAAAGTAAAATAAATAAGCATACATATCAACATTCAAATTTCCGTTTGATAACTTATTTAGCAACAAGAATTCAGCTTTAACCAATTCTCTGTATTTAAATGTTATTGACTGTAAAAGTAGATTTAGGCAAATTTCGAATTATTATCCTAATCCATTAAACATGCAAAAGGGGTTTCGACTTTTTTACCTGAAAATCGTTTGCCACTGCAAATTCAAAAAAGTGATTTTAGCTTTATTTAATCGCAAAGTTTCGGTCATTAAATAAGACAAATTAAGTACCTAAATATCACTATTTTAGAATTAAAAAAATTGCAAATTTGAAGCAATCAATTAAAATGAAATAAATGAGCACATATGCTAACATACAAATTTCCGTTTGCTAGCTTATTCTCCAGCAAGTATTAAACTTCAACCACTTCTGTGCATCCATAAGCTATTGACTGTAAAAGTAGATTTAGGCAAACTTCGGATTATTACCCTAATCTATTAACCGTATAAAAGTAGGGGAGGGGGGTACCTTTTTTACCTGAAAGCCGCTTGCCACCACTAATTCCAAAAGGTGATTTTCGCTTTATTTAATCGTAAAGTTTCGGTCATTAAATAACACAAATTATCTACATAGCTACAACTATTTTAGAATTTAAATAATTGAACATTTGTAGCAATCAATCAAAGTGAAATAAATAAGCACACATACCAGCATTCAAATTTCTGTTTGATAGCTTATTTAGCAACAAGAATTCAGCTTTAAGAGCCTACTTCGCTCAAATGAAAAGACGCGTTCGCGAATGCTAATCCTATGGTAGAAATTTATAAAGATATCTCGGTCGCATTTCAATATTTTTAAATGATTTTTTTTTGTATTGGATAACGGAGATCGATTTGTATGCAGGCCGTTTTTTACTTTTTCGATTTTGATTGCAGATTTTTTTTATAAGGATGTTTTTACTTTCAAAACCGGTTCCGTAAATGAAAGTATCCTCATTAAAAATACCTGTAAAGAAAATCGAAAAAGTAAACAACGGTCTTTGTACAGATTGATCTCAACTATTCAATTAAAAAAAAAATCATTTAAAAATATTTAAATTCAAACGAGATATCTTTATAAATGTCTTCCATAGGATTAGCGTTAGCGAACGCGTCTTTTCATTTGACTGAAGTAGGCTCTTAACCACTTCTCTGTACCTATATGCTATTGACTGTAAAAGTAGATTTACAGGCAAACTTCGGGTTATTATCCTAATCCATTAACCGTACAAAGGTAGGGGTTTTCAATGTTTTTACTTTGTAGTCGTTTGACAACATAGATTCCAAAAGTTGATCTTCGCTTTATTAAAGCGCAAAGCTTCGGTTATTAAATAAGATAAATTAACTGCTTAGCTACCAACCACTATTTTAGAATTTAAAATATTGTAAATTTGTAAAAAAAAAAAAAAAAAAAAAAAAAGTAAATTAACATATTTAAATTGACTACCTAGCTACCACCATCTTAGAATTAAAAAAATTAGGCATGCGCATTTATTTTGACCGTTGCGTAAATGCACAACCAGTGGTTAATGAATTAAAACAATAATTTAAAAAAAAATGATAAAATGTAAAAAGCACTCATTATACGTATTTAACTATATTATGGACCAAAGGTATTTAATATTTACGTATTTATCTATATTATGGAGTTAAATTACAGTTATGTAACCGTTTTCTATAAAAACGGTCGAACAATTCATGTTTAAACGATTCACTGAATAGTTTGCTACAAATTTTTAGCAGTGTATTGAGATGAGTATTTGTCGACAGGGGATTTTTTCTGTTTTAGAATAAACTGATTCATGAAGATTGAATACATAAAGTTGGTGTTATTATTTATTAGAATTTTTTTTAAATGCAATTTAATCAAGATATTTTTCCCATTTATTTAAATTGAAAAACAAAAACAGTTTTTTTTTTTCAATTTTAATGAGAAAGATGTCAATAGATATCTAAAAATCCCTATCAATTTCCCTTTTCTTCATAAAAAGAGGAATTTAGTTGCCACCATTAAAAAAATTAATATCTCAGAGACGCACTTTAATTTTAAAATTTTAAGAGTTTATATCACATTCTTGGATCTGTATAAATAATTGATGTTAGTTTTATAGCGAAATGTACAGTATTTTAGAAGGAATAACTGTGAAGTCCAAGCAGACAGATTTTAATATAATAGATACAAGCTAATTGTCAGAAAGTTTGCGAAAAACAAAGCCCAGGAAAAAGGCGAGAATGTTATATACTCCTTATTCAAGATTAAGCAAAGCAGGATTTCTAGATAAAATTTACCAAAATATCTTAACACGTTCACGCCGGCGCGGTGGGTCACACTCGACTGTCTCAGAGATGTCGAGTCTCCGGCTTTTTTCACACCACTATTGTTTTAGAGAAAATGTTTTTGCTTTAAATCACCCAATTGTTCTAATTAAATAAAACAATGTTTTCTGTATTAAAATACTGGTATCCAAAAAGCCGGAGGCTTTGCATCTCTGAGACAGTCGAGTGTGACCCACCGCGCCGGCGGCGTGAACGTGTTAAACAACAATTTTTGAGAAAATGACGTTTTATGGCAAAGGGTGTATTTATAAACGAAATATAATTCAAATTTTAAAGCAGTTATTTTATGTGGCTATGTTTTGATGAAGGAAACAAAATTAAAACATTATTTAAGAGAAATAATAACATTTAAAACAAATGTCTCCTGCAATATTAACATTTTGACGCTTTGGCGGGGCAAGCTTAGTTTCTTAATTTTCTAGAAGTATCCATCCAGATATGAAAAGGCATACTAATAATGTATTTTTGAAGTAGTTCTTAAATGCAAAAATTCCATTCGATTTTATATACGTTGCGTAAAAATCGGAACATCATTACAATTCTTTCCTGTTCATAGTCAGTTAAAATTTCTGAGGTACATCTTATAGGACAAATACCGGGTGAGCCAAAAGTTCGTTACAATTTTAAAAACTCATAAAAAGGGAAGAAATTGTGATAAAGGAGTGCGGTTTGCAAAAAGGGATCACAAGGTAGTCGGATTTTTTTTTAGCAGCAAAAGAAATTTTAGTTAAAAAATCACATGTAGAAGGCGCTGACGACCCGAAACACAATGAACAGGGCAACAGTTATGTCATAGAATGTTCTGGAGGTCATGTTGAATATTTTTTATTGGAAGAATAAATGAATGGAGCGTATTGCTGTCCTATTCATTATGCTCCGGGTCATCAGCGCCCTCTACATGTGATTTTTTAAATAAAAATTTTCTGCTTCTAAAAAAAAAAAGAAAAAATCCAACTATCTCGTGAGCCTTTTCTTGCAAACCGCACTCCTTTATCATAATTTCATCCTTTTTTATGAGTTTTTAAAGTTGTAATGAACTTTTGGCTCACCCGGTATTTGCCAAAACAGCGAAATTCTGACAACCCCTTTTTCATTTCTCGGCCGTCTTATAAGCAGAAACATATGGTAAGTTTGGTAAACATAAATTAATTTTGTGGGATGAAAGGCAACTAGTTTCATCACCACTTAACCAGATTCTGCAATAAATCGGCAAAATTAATTAAATCACAGATATCCTTTACGGGCTAGATTTCCTCTGCAGAACTGACATGGCAACATTTAATGAAATCCTTCAATAAAACTCCAATTCCCGTTATCTTTCGTATGTGAGAGTTAGTGAAATTAATTACTAATGCAAACTAAGCGCCACATCGGCAGGTTTACGGGAAAACAAAGTCCAGGAAAAGGTGAGAAAATCCCGACTTACTCCAGTCTTTTTCGTAACTTTCATTCCCTCGCTTATTGATTCTCCGCTAACGAAATGCACAAAAGAAAAATCCCGCTTTAGATTCGTATTGTTCGCCCGCCAATAGATCATTAGCCACAAATTTCTGACCCAAAGGCACGGGGAACAATGCGTTTATTGAAACTTTATCTGCCCGTAATTTTGCGCACACCTCAACCGAAATCGCGCTTTATTACGAGGGACTGTGCGGGGTGTTTGTACCGTGATATGGTCTATTGTTAATACCTATCCTTTTCATGGTGTTATCTCTGTGTATAAATGGTTTGTCTGATGTTTCACTGGTAGAGGGAAGGGGGCTGGTTTCGGTTTTGGTGTTTTCAAATGTTTTGGAATTCTATGTCTATGTGAGGGAAAGCTCCGAAAAGAAACAAAAGACTATTTTTAAGGGAGGGGGGGGGGGGATCTGACAAAGACCGTGTTTTTTCGTTTTTAAATTAGCGTTGTGTGTTTTTACTTTTATGGCTTTTGGGCTAGATTTAAATCGAATCGAGATAAATCTTTTGTGCTGTTAGCTGTTGCTTTGGGAACACGACATTGTGGTATTAGAGGGGGGAGGGGGGGAGAAAGGAAAAGCAATTTTTTTGCGCGGTGAGATGGCAATTATTGTGTCAATATCGTAACTCCTTTTAAGGCTATCGTCGTAACAGATGTTTCAAAAGAAATAGAACATTAATGAATTATTTTTAATAAAGAGATAATGTTTAAAATGTTAGACAATTAGACCATTTCAAATAATTTTCGGAAGATTAAGTAAATCTGCGTTTATTTACATTTTCAATGAAAAATAAAAATACACGTTTTCGGAATAAGAGAACATAATTAAATCGCAACACCTTTTTTCATAATTTCTAGTATAAAAAGCTATTAAATGCACACGAAGATGAAATGGTGTATATGTTGTGAGTATTTACGGCACTAAGTATGTTCTACAACAGAAATTAGAAATTTGGAAACTAATATTATAAGCATTTCTTTATTGTAGGAACATGCGAAATAAAGAATGTGATCAGAATAAAAAAGTAAGAAGAAAAAACCCTAATCTAAATACGCAGGAAAAAATTTCGCTAGTAAAATTAATATCATATTTCATTTGAAAGTTTTGGAATTCTATGTGTATGTTAGAGAAAACTCCACAGAGAACTATTTTTAGTGGGGAACGGGATCTGCCAAAGACCATGTTTCGCGTTTTAAATTAGAATTATGTGTTTATACTGTTATGGTTTTTATCCCACATTTAAGTCGAATGGAGATAAATAAGAGCATTTTGTGTTTTTGGCTAATGCTTTGGAATGCGACATTGCGGAAATAAGGAGAAAGGCAGGCAGAAAGCAATGAAAATGTATTTTTTTTTGGGCGGCGATATTTCAATTAGTGTGTCAATACTGCAGCTGATTTTAGAGCTATTTTCATAACAGCTGTTTCAAAATCAACGAAACACTAATGAATTACTTTTAATAAAGAGATAATGTTTAAATTATAAGATAATCAGAGAACATCAAATATTTAGCCAGAGATTAAATAAATTTTCTGTGATTATTTACATTTTACAAGGTTTAATTATATTATTATTATTATTATTATATTCTTATCCAAAACTAATTCATTATAGACATTATAAGTTGAATTAGGTTGAAATTTTGAGTTCTGTGCATACTTGTACATGAAGATACTGAGTATGTTTTTTGAGTGATTTATGATACTTCTTATGTGAAACAGATATTAATAATTTTACGAAACTCATTATAAGCATTATTTTACTATGAGAACATATAAAATAGAACCTGTGATAATGATAAACAATTAAGACGTGAAAACTTAATCTAAATATGCAAGAAAAGCTAGCTCATAAAAAATGTCAAATTTAGTTTGAATTTTTTATTTTTTTATTTCGCATTAATGAAAGGGAAAACAAATACCATGATTATATTAAAATTATACAATTGTCATCTATCCTTTTTCCGTTTCTTTACTTTCTAAGAGTAAAGTGCACGGTGTAGCAGCAACCACCCTCGCTGCTCCTGTTTGTAGTGCAGGAGGGGAGAGGGGAGGAAAAAATCTTAATAAGAATACAAAAATTGCAAAAATTTGCAAGGCATGAAATCAAAATAAACAGCCTCTAAGTAAAGATTAAAGAGTTAATTAAAAGTCAAAGAGAATTAAAAATTAAACGCACACACATGCACAAATTTTAGACTATGAATATGTTTTTAGACATCAGATGAAACACTTCTAAAAAACAGAACTACCATAACAAAAACCCATAAAACAGCAAGTAATGATCTTTTTATGAATGCTGGCACAACCTGGTTCTGAAAGTAAATTTCAGAATAAAGATAAAAAATATCTGGACCTTAAAAATATTTTTTAGGAAAAATTTAACAAGCAGTTTTTTATTACAAAAATTAAGAGGGAAAATTAAAATTTAAGAAAGCTCTTAAATTATACTATTCTTGAACAGTCTTGAAAATTATAATTTAAGCTTAATTAATAAACAAATCTTATTCCAATTAATGTAGTATTGATGGAAATTGTATTTAATTCATTAATTCACTGAAATTCTAAACGGAGAAATCACGTTTCCTTCTCGCACTACTTTATTTTGAACTTTCATGGCTGCCGCTGACGTACTATTAGAAATAAATGATAATAAAAAAAATGAGCAAGTTCTCATTACACATTCAGCTAACAATGGAACAGAAAAGTAAATTTGTGTGCAATATAGTATGCTAATAAAAAATTTATCATCATTCTTTATTGAACAGTCCTCGTAGTAACTTCAAGCTGCGTCTTTCAGATTGCTGAGGCACAATATTTCTTTCTTTTTCTTTTTAAAATTTTATTTTTATTTTTCATTTCAACAGTTACCATCTATTGTAAGAAAAGTATTCAGATTCTTTTATGAAGCCTTGTATATGATCTATAGATTTCTATATATACTACTTACTATTCTAAAATTTATTTAATTTAGGAAACGTATAATATAGTTGAAAATTCTCCCTCAACCATTTCCGTCAATAAACGAAAATTCATTCTTTTATGCAACCCTGTATATGATCTATAGAATTTATACACAACACGTAATATGCAAAAAATTAAATTTTAAAAGCGCATACCACAATTGAAAACGCACTTCTAGCAGTAGCTCATAACAGAATTTTTTTGTGTATCCTTGCAAATGAACGATAAATGCTATGCATGCCCTGTAAGTATCTTGCAGTGCACCTCAATAATGTATATCACATTTCAATATGTTTGAAATAATGTAACACCAATAAAATACACAGCAAAAGATTTTCCCCATTGACCATAATGTTAAAGAATTCTCTTGAGTGTTCATGTCGACGAACTATAAATGCTGCACAGTTCATTTTCAATACCGAACATGCAATAGTAATAGTCAATAGCATATATCAATTATATTGCAATCCGAGTATAATTACGTGAATAGAGTGTGGACAGACAGACAGACGGCCTGACGGCAAGGCCACGCAAACCGAATTTATAAACACTTTTTAACTATGTTGGAAAGTATAAATATATATATATGTACATATAATGATTTTTACACATCTAAATGAAATAATGAAAAAAAGAAAGAAAAAAGAAAGAAAACAACAAAAATAACAACCCCTTAAATTTTAAATAGACAAATAAAAACAGCTCACTTAAAAACCAATACTTAGCAACAAGTATTCATTAATGTCTCTTCAAATAACCTCTATTCTACATGTTGGCAGTTCCGTTGTACAACGTGTTGTCTAAAAAGTTATTAATCATTACATGCCGAAACAGCTCTTGCTAATGACATCGCCTCATCACTTATTTCATTGATTTTATAGGAAATTCGAGAACATTTATGAGAATGCCTCTTTATAAATATTCTGTTGAAAACAATGTCGAATTGAAGTTTTAGCATGCACTTAATAACTTAAAGTTATTATTCCCAAAATTAACATTTTAGGTTGGTTCGATTTTGATTTTAGAACTCTCTTTTGGTTCAAAATTAAAGCCAATTCACAATTTGCATATAGTATATATATATATATATATATATATATATATGTGTGTGTGTGTGTGTGTGTGTGTGTGTGTGTGTGTGTATGTGTGTGTATTCAGTTAAAATTTTACAAAGTCATAGTATTATTAAATACTTTGTGGTGACGAAGTCAAATTTATCCGCCAATGTTTATTTTAAAATCTGAGTTAAACATTCAAATAATCTAGGATTTTTCAGCCTTTTTATTATTTAATTGATTTATAAGTTATGCAATTGAAATTTTAAAAGTTGCTAATACTGTTAAGTTACTTGTCATGTCGAGATCAAGTATATTTTTCTAACATTATCTTGAAATCTGTATAATAAATTGAAATATAACAGAATCTTTTAAAAAATTAAATTCCAATGGAAAGCATAAAATTTTTTAACTATACAGAATTAGAAATAATCAAAACTCGTTTATTCAACAAAATCTGGGAAGTACAAAGGGCGTTGCATAATAATTGAGAGTAAAATCATAAAAAATCCATAAACATATTTACATCAAAAAGTACATCATTCTTCTTCAAAACAACTTCCCTCAGATGATATCCAACGGTCCCATCGTTCAACACACTTTTCAAAATAAGTAGAGAAGCCGTTTTCTGTAAGATGCTTCAAAGAGCCCTGCACTGTTAAAATAACTTCAGAATCTGTTGTTGAATCTGTCAGAATCACTTGTTGCGGACTTGATAAGGAGTTCAAAATGATGCAACCAATTTTTATCACCTGTCCTTACAGTCTTGGGTTCATCACTTGTTATTACAGAAACTTAGGTGCATCATTTTGAACCCTTATCAAGTCCGAAAGAGGTGATTCTGTCAGATTCAACAACAGATTCTGAAATTCTTTTAGCAGTGTAGGGTTCTTTGAAGCAGCTTCCGGAAAACGACTTCTCTACTTATTTTGAAAAGTGTGTTGAACGATAGGACCGTTGTAAAAATGATGTAATTTTTTATGTAAATATATTTCTTGATTTTTTATGATGTTACTCTCAATTATTATGGAACGCCTTTTGTGTAATACAATAAACCATTTCAAATAATATGAAAAATATTTTTCTTTTTATGAACATGCTTTAAGAAGTAATGCTTGATTTAAAGTTCATGTTTTACATGTGTTCTAACAACACCCACACAATAAGTAAGAATGAAATAAAATAAATTGTTTTGAAAAAAGACACTATATGCCCACAATATTCACTTTCAGAAATCCAGTAACCTTGCTTCAATGTGTTTTCATACAGTTAAGAAAATACTTGATTTTATCCATGATTAAAACATGTCATTACTATTATATCTTACTATCCAACGAAGCAACAATTAAAAAAAGTCTATTTAGCAATGACTTTCCTCAAAATTACGAAGTTTATTCATTAAATAATGATCATATATTTTTTATATCCACATATCCTCACTCATCGTCTAAGTTTTAATGGTGCATTTCAAAGTAGTTCATATTCAATTCAATCCACTTGTCCCATATTTTTTCACGCTTCAAAGACATGCTGGAAATAACTTTTTTAAATAGGTCTCTCAAAATCGCCTCCGCCGTCTTTACCAATACTTTTAATGATGAAAATACTTTCCACGGAAGTGGTTCTTAACATTAGGGAATTCATCTCATCTTTCTGTAACATCACCTTCAATTTTGAATAAACTTCCACGCGAATGCCCTGTTGTTCGGGTATGAGGAATCTCGGAACTCACAGCGCACGACAAGTCTTATATTAACCTTTTCCTTATCAACGTGTGGGTAGTATGCAATTATAACTGCAATATTTTCAGCAGTTTTTATATCTCATTATCTTCTCTGACAATAATAGCGACGGTATTAATGTTGACTTCTGTAAGCACAGTTACAGCAACTCCGGGTACACAGCTCCCTTTGAAGATGATTGCCTTTCTCTCCTTAAACATCTTAAAACATTTCTAACTGTGGTACAGAGAAGAAAAGGCTTTTCTATAGCTTACGTTTCGACTGACGATTTCTTCAGGCGAAAGGAAAATTTAAAGTAGACAAGAGCATACTGCTCATTGCATGTTGCTTACATCGTTCCCTTAGACGATATGGAAAGTATCTGGACTTTCATGGCTGCCGCTGACGTACTATTAGAAATAAATGATAAACAAGTGGATAAGTGTGATCACAGATCGCACAGAAGATCTCGTTTAATATTCCTTTCAAAACACTTTATCCTTTTGCAAAATCTGATAGTTCCACATTTCGCAACCAGGGAGCGCACTTTATTCTAAAGAAACCTCTATCCGAACGAAACTCCGTTTTACAACTTATCCGTAGATATATTAGTCGAGGGGATCGGGCCCATAGCACTCGAGATAGTTAGGCGTTCCTGGAGGTAAAAAGTGGAACTAAAATATGTAAGGCAATGGTGCATAATATGAAAGAGTGGTCAAAGGGGTGTCGGCAAAAGTTAGAAAAGTACCCCCCGGGTGAAAAGGGTGGAGGTTAGAAAAATTGCTTAAAGAGTTACACAAGTTAGAGACCGGAGAGGTAAATATAAGAATTTTTGAAACTTTTATGATTTGTCGTGTGATCGCAAGTGTTCATGTATAAGTATTCAAAAATTTTCTTCAACCTAATTAGGAGATCAGAAAAAAAAAGCTGAAAATACAGAAGTTAGAGCCCAGACGGGTAAATATAAGACTTTTTCGAAAATTTATGATTTGTAGATTGATGTGAGGTGTTCAGATAAATATCCAAAATTTCAAGTCTCCAACATATACAGTTTCTGAGAACGGGCTCTGTGACAGACAGACAGAGGAGTGAGACGAATGGGGTTTCGTTAGATGAACGAAACCTTAAAAAATGAGCACGTTCTCATTACACATTAAGTTAACAATGGGACATAAAAGTAAATTTGGGTGCAATAAAATATGCTAATATAAAAATTATGATCATTCTTTATTGAACAGTCCTCGTAGTAGCTTCAAGCTGCGTCTGCACACACAGACCTCAGAAAAAGAAAAAAGAATTAGCAATAAACATTTTTTTGTATCTTGTGTTATGTAATTTCTGGGTGAAAAATATATTTACGGTTCATACTAAACAAAACTTTTTCGGTGTCGTAAATAACATAAGACTGTCAAACGAATAAAATTGATGTGTAAAAGAGTTTTTCAGAGAATTATTAATCATTCAAAGTAAAGCAAAGAAGTATAATTTTCTTATTTATTTACGTTGCTTTACAAATTTAAAAGAGTAAAATCAAGTACCTATGAAAAATATAAAGATTATAAACCTTAAAACTTTTAAAATGCAACAATGTGATGTGCTACGGTTTCTAATCCCACATAGATAGAAAATATTTAGAAGTTAAAAATGCTTGAGATATATTGGAACACTCAACCGTTCGCATTGAATTTATCCACTGCCCACTGTCTTCCAATTGGTTTAATAACGCTGTTTTTTAAGCAAGTATCTGTGTAATCATGAGGGTTTTTGTTATATATGCACAAGGAAAAAATACCTATACATTTTAATTTTAGATAAATAGATAAAAAAAAAATAATAATAACCACTGAAAGATTAGATTAGAAATCTTTGAGATGAATAAAAATGTACAATAAAGAAAAAAAAATGTCAATTTTTTTCCTAATTCTATTTTACAAAGATCCAATAAAGTGATTTATTTCTTATTTTCTAATTTTCTAAATATCGCTACTATTCTTCGAATAGTCATCCAAAGATGGTATATCATCAGTAGAACTAAGCATACATAAACGTCTCTTAAACATATTAATTATTTTAACTCGGAAATCTAAAAAAAATCACTTTAACTTAAAAAAAAATGATATTACTATATGAATATTTCTAATCAGTTAGAAAAGGTATTTTATTTAAATATGGGGGGGGGGGGAGATTTAAAAAATTAGATGTAAAAGCTGGTATTGCAAACATTTAGAATAGATAAAAATGTATAGTAAATTTAAATTTTTATCAAAACTTATATTTACAAGAAACAGTAGAATTATTTTTTCTTTATATTAGAAGTTTTTGAATGTCCCTATAATTTTTTTTTCACCATAATTTGCTGTAACGTTAATAAAAAGTGGCATATAGAGATGAAGCATACCAATGCTTTCCATTTTGAGCCTAAAAAAGAGTAAAATAATTATTTATTCATATTTTATCACTTAAATGTGTCTAATCAGTCAATAATAAATAAATAAATAAAAGTTAATTGCGATATATCACACGCTAAAGTTTAGATTATAACTATTTGAAAGAATAAAAATATATCGTAAACTTCAGTTTTCATCAAAAAAAGCAAATTTCTAAGAATCAGTAAAGTTGTTTTTTCCTTATTTTCCAATTTCCTGACTGTCTCCATCATTTTTAAAACCGCGGTACATCCAGTGCACTGTCAGTAAAAATACACACGCGGACGCCTTGAAAACATACCAATCATTTTTTTTCAGCCTGAAGAAATCATTTTGAAAAAGAAACTTTAACTTTTTTTTTGTCAGTTCGAAATGGAATCTTTTCTGGCTGTAGAAAAGGAAATACCACTAAATCAAACGTTTCAATTCCTTTTGCAGGTCTCCAACTTCAATTTTTAAAGCTATCTATCAAGTGAAAGGAAACATGTTTTTATCGGGGGAAAAATGTCCGCAGTAAACTCTCTGTAATAATACTGGTGTAAAAAAAGTGACCGACGTAAAAGTATAGCTTTTGAAATTTTTTCTCTGCCTTCGTTCATTTATAACCACTGTTCTGAGTTGAAGCGCTGATGGGGAGAGAGAGAGAGAGAGAGAATGTTAGAGAAGTTTTAGTAGTGAAAGTGATCAATAGAGTTCATCATAGTGGCCTGTCAGAATTCTCCCTCCCTGCATGTTTACCCTATTGACTGGCCCGAATTCTAAACGGATAGGGAAGCAGCGGTCAACTCCATTATAGGATCGGGAACGTGGAAAAATTGCCCTTTTGAAAAACAAAAAATTCAGGTAATATTCTATATGAGTTTGTGTACATTTTGCATTTTATGTTGAGTATATTGTAAAAAATGGCAAATGATTATTATCCTTAGTTGCGTTGGTGGATGTCCTAGTGTGCGCACCGTGCACTTCCAATTGCGCGGGATCCAATAAATCGCCAGAGTCATTTACAGTCAATTTTCCTTAAGGAGTATTAACCCTTTATTTACTGACGGTACCTATAAGTACCGTTAAAATAACTTGTTATAAAATTCATTTAATTCTTCGATTACTTGTAATACATTTAAGAATGAGTTATAGATACATTACTTTATCTTGTTCCAAAAGCATTATGGGTTGCACAAAACAAAAATATTTTTAAAAGGATGATTTCTTTAGCCTTTGCATCTTTTCAGTTTTCTTGGCGTTAGGGGGGGGGGAGATTTTTCAATTCGGAAATATTTCTATATTTCTAATGTAAGAACATTATATTTGTAAATTTTCTAATTCTACAAAATACTAAGAAAAATATTTAAAATAAAAGATTTGAATGGGGTTATAAATATTGCACAATATCCCTATAAATTCAAATTTAATTAATCCTTCTAAACTTTATTAAATGATTATGTAAATCTTCTAATGTAGTTTCAAAAATTCACGAAAAATGCTTTAGAAGATAAAATTTTCATGAATTCATAATTCAGTTTATAAAGGGTTAAAGGAGATAATACTGTCTGGAGTTTCAAGTACTTTTAGGTCAAATAGTTGCAAATCGACGGAGCTTCAGCCATTTGAATAGAAAGGTGTTCTTTTGAAACCTTTTTTCGCAGTCTAGCGGTCTACCAAATATATTTATTTTTTATAAAAATGACTGAAAGTGGTCCAAGCTCCAATAAATTATATTGCCTTTAATTAATACATACATACATACATATATATATATATATATATACATATAGTTACATTGGTTTAATAGTTATTTGCGGTCTGATCCCGCCCAGTTTGAAAAAGTAATTTTGCGTAAAATGTATTTATAGTGCTACAAAACCGTGAAAATCCACGACAGTTCAATCCTCTAGATGGCGGACACCTTTGAATAGCGGATAAACCCCATGCTCCCGTGGTGTCCGTTATTCCGACGTTTACTGTATAATAAAGAACCAAAATATCTAATAAGCTCTTCCGAGTTATCTATGAATCCGATAAGCGTTCTTAATCCTTAAAAACCTCAGAAACCAAAATTATTTTCGAGATATAAAGAATGATTGAGAAAAACAAAGTTTCTTTTGTTGCCACTGTTTTTTGGAAACGTGTCCTGGTAGTTTTTATAATGTATCGGTTAGATTCTTTAGAATATCGGTTAGTATTATATTAATCCTCAATTAAACATTTGTAATTGAATTTATATATGCAAGAGTAACAAAAAAGTATTAATTTTAATGTTAATGTTAATGTTAATGATGTTAATTTATCCTGTTTGTCCGTAAAACATGTTCGTTCAAGATGAAAATGTTTACTTGAGAATAAATAGCTTTCGGGAAACATATATTCCGGAAATGGATTAATACAACATAAAAATTACTAAGAAATGTTCCCGGAAATCAGTGGCAGCAAAAAAAAAAAAAAAAAAAAAAAAGTTTTTTTTCTAAATAATTCTTTAAATCTCGAAAATATGTTAGTTTTTGAGGTTCCTTAAGATAAAGAATGCTTTTCGGAATCACTAGTAGCTCGCATGAGGTCATTGTATATTTTGTTTCGTTTTTATATTACATTTTCATAGATTAAGAAACACGTGTCTTTTTTTACATCGTATGAGAACAAACTTTTTACGTGACACACTGTGATACATTGAACTAGATTTCTGTTTCCCGAAATCCATATTTTCTTAAACTATTGTAATATTCAGGAAAAAGTGGCTAATTTTTTTTAGGCATGTGTTTTCCGATTGGAGTCCCTTTTCTGATTATATATTTTATAAGAAACACAGTCTGTGTTTCAAGTTCTGTCATCCTTGTATTACTTCTGGCTTAGAAAAAAAAAATTAAATTAAGGAAGGATTTGCTTTTTTTCGGTTAAAAATATCGATTTTCTTTAAGCATTTTTCTATTCCCTATAGTAGGGTTCTCAACCTTTATAAGAGAAGGGCCACTTACAAAAATGTTTAAGTTGTCGAGGGCCACATCAGTAACGCAGGGAGAATTCTATTTTGGCGAGGTGGGGAGGGAGGTATGTGTGGGTTATAATCAGATAAAAAACATTGTTTCAGAGGGAGGCAGCTTTACCTCTCTAGGTTCCCTTAGCCGGTCAACATACCCAATTCAGTTGGCAAGGGTATATCAACAGTTTATATTTGTACATATAGCAGTGATATAGTAAAGATTATTTTCAAGGAGTGAAAATATTCCTTGAATTTATTCAGGGGAATCAATTTTGCTTTATTAAAAGTGGTAAAAACAAACACAGGCATGGGAGTGGCAATTGTTGGAAAAAATAAAATGTGAACTCTATGAAAACAAGTAAGAAAAATCATGCGTACAGCATAGATTATGAAACACTTTCCAACACACCCTGAAAGCTTTAACGAAACTTCGTTACTTAGGGAAATAAGGTAAATAAGATAACTAAGTAAACATTTAAAAATATGTATTCCAGTTCTTTTGAACAGCCCTGTATTTGATCGGTATGTTGATATATATACTATATAGTGGGAAAATTTAGTTTAGCAAGAAAATGCATAACAGGTTGAAATTCATCTTTCAGCAATTTATACTAATAGATGGAAACATACTTGAATACATTTGTACAGCCCTGCAGTTTACCTAGTACCTTTATTACATGCCACTATTTAGCTAAAATTTAATTCAAACTAAACATGCTTAAAACTACTGAAATTACATTTCCAGAAATTATCACCCATAGACGGCCATGTATCTAACTCTTTGCGTGGCCCTGTATATCATTTTATCTATATTATACAAATATTTCTTAGTACACTAAATTCAGTTCAGCGTAAAAATGCATAACTCCTTTAAAACACACCTTTAAGCAATTTATGCTCATACTCAGTAACCTTTACGAATTCATTTCTATATCTCTGTATATGAACTATAGCATTTATACGCACTTTATGGAATGCATAAATATGGTGAACAAATAGGTAAGTGTGATCACAGATAGCAAAGAGGGTTTCGTTTAATATTCCTTTCAAAACACTTTATCCTTTTGAAAAATCTGTTAGTTCCACATTTCGCCACCAAGGGCGCGCTCTTTTCTAAACAAATCTCTATCCGAACGAAACTCCGTTTTATAGACTATTCGTAGATATATTAGTCGAGGGGATCGGGCCGATAGCACCCGAGATAAGTAGGCGCCCCTGGCGGTAAAACGTGGAACTAAAATATGTAAGGCTATGGTGCATAATAGGAAAGAATACTCAAAGGGGTGTCGGCAAAAGTTGGAAAAGTGCTGCTCGGGTGAAAAGGGTGAAGGTTAGAAAAAATGCTTAAAATACACAAGTTAGAGCCCGGAGGAGTAAATAATATAAGACTTTTTGAAAATTTTATGATTTGCCGTGTGGTCTGAGGTATTCAGCTATACGTATACAAAAATTCATGTCTCTAATTTATTTAGGGGCTCTCTTAGAAAGAATTGCTTAAAATACATATGTGGTAGCTCAAAAGGTTAAACATAAGACTTTTTCAAGATTTTATGATTTGTCGCCTGGCTTCGGGTGTTCTGCTATAAGTATGCAAAATTTCAAATCTCCAATTTCATAAGGGGCTCAGTTAGAAAGAATTGCTTAAAATACGCATGTGGGAGCCCAAAGGATCAAATGTACGTTTTTTTCAAAATTTTATGATTTGCCGTATGATATGTGGTGTTCAGCTATAAGTATGCTAAATTTCACGCCTCCAGCCTAAATAGGGACTCACTTAGAAAGAATTGTTTAAAATACACATGTGGAGCTCAAAGGATTAAATGTACGGCTTTTTCAAAATTTCAGTGTTTGTCATTTGATGCGAGGTGTTCAGCTATAAGTATGCAAAATTTCACGCCTCCAACCTAAATAGGGGCTCACTTAGAAAGAATTGTTTAAAATACACATATGGGAGACCAAAGTGTTAAATGTATGGCTTTTTCAGAATTTTATGATTTGTCGTTTGATGTGAGGTGTTCAGCTATAAGTATGCCAAATTTCACGCCTCCAACCTAATTAGGGACTCACTTAGAAAGAATTGTTTAAAATACACATGTGGGAGCCTAAAGGGTTAAAAGTACGACTTTTTTAAAATTTCATGATTTGTCTTATGATGTGTCGTATTCAGCTATAAGTATGCAAAATTTCAAGTCTCCAACATGTATAGTTTCTGAGAACGGGCTCTGTGAGAGACGGACAGACAGACAGAGGAGCGAAATGAATAGGGTTTCGTCAGATGAACGAAACCCTAAAAAAGCGCATATCATAATTAAAAATGCATTTCGAGCAATCATTACTAATATACAGTAATTCGGATACAATATAGTATCTGAAATCTTTTCAAATACACCGCAAACAATCCCCCCTATATCATTATCAACGGAATTCTTTTGTGTGGCCCTGTAAATGAACAATAACTATTATTTGCACCGCATATTCAACAGAATGCATATTTTAGTGGACTTCATAAATGAATATCAATTTTACTATGTTTGAAAGAGTGTAACACCATTAAAAATCATTTGAAACGATTTTTTCCAATTGGCCGTAATGTAACGGAAAACTTTTGACTGTCCCTGTAAATGAACTAAACATGCTACAAACTTCATTTGAAATAGGGAACGTGCTATGGTAGAGGTCACTAACATACAAAAATTTCAGAACGATCCGAGCATATTTACGAGAGTTAGAGCGTGGCCAGACGGACAGACAAACCGAAGTAATAAACACTTTTCAACTTTGTTTTGGAACGAGTTAAAAAAAAAAGGGGGGGGGGGAGGAGAGGAACCATATATTATTTCGTGATTTTTTCTCTGATATACATTGATGTACTCGTAACTGGCGATTTTGTTTTCCGCGGTACATTGAAGAAAGTCGCGATTTCTTTTCAGTGCACGATCGACGAAATTTGCGATCTTTTACTGCGAACGATGTATTTATATTTCACGATATTTTCTGCGATCGACAGACAAAATTTGTAATTTTTTTTCCGTGAGCGATTCATGAAATTCGTGAACTTTTGACGAAATTAACTATTTTTTTCCACGGGCGATTAACGAATTTCGCGAAACTTTTTGCAACCAATTGACAAAATTTGTAATTTTTTTCCATCAATAGTCGAAAATTGTGACTTTTTACCGCGACAGATCGACAAAATTTGCAGTTTTTCCGCACCCGACCAACGAAATTTGCGATTTTTCTGCGGCCGATGAACGAAATTCTTGATTTTATCTGACTGGCGAAATTTGCAGTGAGTTAAAACCACGGAGGAAATGAAAATGAAAATTTATATCTCTTCTCCTTAGTTGGTGACGATTTGTGTAATGCCAGTTTATCGGAGTTTTTTGCTTATCCGAGGTGAGCTTGGTTCATATTAACTTGTATAATCGGGACTCTACTGTACTTGATTTATTCTTTTATTTGGAAGTATAAAAGAATTCGAATTTATCTTTTATAATAAATTTATATGTTTAAGATGGTATAGCCTTTATATTATTATTATTATTATTATTATTATTATTATTATTATTCATTACTTTTTTTTTGTAAATAAGGAGTAGATAATTCGGTCTTATGGTGTATTATTATTTTTCTTTTACAAAGTGTCCCCAAAAGATTGAAATGCGCTTTGATTTTTTACCTGTTGGAGATATGTGGACAATGTAAATTGAAAGGCATTGGACAAAAATAAGGTAAGAGTTAAGATTATATTGATGAATAATTTTGGCGATTAAATCAGGCTTTTATCGAGGTTTTTTTCCGACTGTACATAAATTATTTAATTGCCTAAAATCATAACCATTCTCAACATTTTAAATTAATGAATAACAAAACAAATAATTGAACTTTTATAGATTGACTTTTTAAAAATAATTAATATTTCCAAGCTTCAATTCTGGATCAGAAAAATAATTTCTGTTAAATTACGAAACTTAAAACAAAATGCATCAACAGGAAAATTAAAAAAAATATATTAATAATAAAAAAGAAAGCAAAAGTAAGAAAAGGAGGTTCTATTCTGGGTTTCATTCGAACATTAATAACAATCTTTCTAGTTTTCAGTTTGGTTACGGTTCGAAATCCTAGTTTAAATGCTAAACCAGTGCTTCCACTTGGTCAATATTTTTTTTTCTTAACCACTTACTTAACTTACCTCGAAAAGCGTTTTTGTTGCTATTTTGGAAAAATCTACCTCAAAATTTTCTCTCAAAAATACTGGTTTTAAAAAACGGACCACTGGTAGCCCTGCTAACCCCTATTTTAAATACCCGAACAGCCAATCCAAAAAAAAAAAAAATGTTTTTCATCGATTGTTCGGAAAGTTTCAATCCACAAGTATGCTGATGTTTGCTTCTCGGCAAACTGCCTTTATGGAAGGTAGAGAAGGTTTGCCAGGCGAACTTGCATGTGGGTTAAAACCACGGAGGAAAGGGATAGATGGAGATAAAGTGTACTGGCTGGGCGTGATGCCAAAAATGCAATCCTGCAATCGAATAGAAAATGTCTAAATGAAGTCCAAATATTTGCGACAGCGGCTGGCCCGAATGAGAGCATTTAAATTTGAGCAATAATCGCTTTCATATTGCAAACCGTTTTTACGGCATACTGCATGTTCATCTATCTCTTTCCTCCCTGGATTAAAACACTTGTGGTTTCAAATGTTAAACTTAAACTAATAAATAGTGGAATTATTCGTTTTTAGTCCTTTGCAACATAATTGAAAAGTGTTTATAAATATTGAAAAACGTTTATGAATTATTTGTCTATTTGTCTGTGCGCTAACTCTTGTACATATAGTCGGATTGCCGTGGATTTTTTCTTATATGTTTTAGAGGTTTACTATAGCTTGTTCGGTATTGTAAATGAAGTTTGTAGCATTTATATTCCGTTTACAGAGAACACAAAGAAGAATTCTGTTACATTACGGTCTATTGGTGGAAAATCGTTTGCGGCAGATTTTATTAATGAACATATTACAATATGTCAAAACATAATGAGAATGATATATGTGATTGAGGTGGACTACAATATGCTTTCTCAGAAATAAAGAATAAATAGCATTTGTGGTTCGTTTACAGGGTCGCTAAAAAGTTTTCCATTGCTTTATGATTTATGTGAGAAAATCGTTTGTGGTGCAATTGAATGATGTTATGGTGATTCAACTATAACAAAATCAGAGAAGTGCATGCCATGTTTTCTATAGATTAGTACACAGCACTTATAGTTCATTTACAAAGACGCACAAAATAATTCAGTTAAAATACTAACTAAGACTGATAATGCCTGGAAGTGTGTTTTCCTCTGTGGTATAAAATTTTAAACTAATCTAATTTCGAGGGCATTAGGTGGTGTATAGGAATTCGATAGATCGCATACAGGTGCTACGCGAAAGATTTTGTACACATTACCGGATATGTATGTACAACAATAAAAATGGATTTTCACTCAGTTATGTGTTCTTTAAGTTGCTTATTTTGATAATTAATTTCACTCTAGAAAAAAAAAAATTAAATTATACCCTACCACAGTGTTGGAAAGAGTTTCATAGTCTAAGCCTGGTTTTTCGTTCTTGTTAAAATATATTTTCATTTGTCTTAGTTTATAATGCAACTTTTAATCTTAACCGTCGTTTTAAATTCGTAACTAGCCAAAAAAAGAAAACGGCGTTTTTGTCTGTTTTTTGCAAAAGAGAAAGAATACCTCTTTCCGCAAATCTGCTGATGATTGCTTCTCAGCATATTTCCTTTAGAATAGACAGAGAAAATTTGTCAGACACAATTACAATGAAGGCTTTGAAGTATTAGTTGAAAATAAAGAATTTCGATAAAGATAATACAAAGTTTTCTCTTAATGTTATACCATAAATTAAATAAAATATTTTATGCAATTTCAACATCTTGATTTTTGAAAATTACATCTATTTCTTGTTAAAAGCAGGACCTTTTAGTAAAATCATCATAAAAATATTCCATTTTTTTGCATGCATTGCAAATTTTACTGGACAGTTGATAAAGAAAGCGCAAGGAAGAGCACCGCTATACTAACCCTGCCGAAAATTGTTTTATAAAAATTTAACTGGTACCAATTGATTAGTAATAACATCTACTAATTAAAACTATATTTAAATTTTCCTTAGAGGGTCGTCTACATAAAAATTGTTTTTTTTTTCTTAGAAGTTGACTTCATAAATAATTTGAAATGTATATTTATATTAAATATTTTTATATTTATTATCTTAAAAATACTCAAATAACAACTGTTGGAGTTTTTATCAACTTTTTCTTAGCCAGTGAAATTTTCTTTCGTGGATGATACGAAAATAACAAGTGAAACTTTGTCGAAAAAAAAGAAGAATTTGTGAATGGGTTTATCCAATATGCCATCAAATAATTTTATTCTTTGATGGAGATTTTTTAATGCATTAGTATCATCGAAAGAAAATAGTATTCTTTATTACATTTCGCTCACTTTCAAGAAAAGTGACACATTTCGACAAAAGTAAATTTTATAAGAGAGGCAAAAGAAAATTTGCATGATTTTACTGTAACATGAAATTATAGCACTTAGCTCTACACATACAGGAATGAAAACGTGCCTAAAAGCATAAAACCCTTAAAAATGAAGACATAGGATTATGTTTGGAGGGTTGGGTAATTTTATCTCCCCACACAATCCGCCCCTCTTCTGGGAGCACAAATGGACATATAGCGTAATAAAGGGATTTTCCGCATAGCTACACTTATGAAACTGTTTGTGTAGCAAGACGCACTTATGACAGACCTATTAGTGGAATAAAACGCAAAATGAATCTTTGCAAGATGTGTCACTTTTCTTGCGGGTGAGCGATTTGTGATTACATAACAAGTGAGTGTAGTGATTCTGGATGTTGCATATATATTTACTATAGAAGAGTCCCGATTATCCGAGTTAAAATGGACCAAGCTCACCTCGTATAAGCAAAAAACTCGGATAAACCAGATTGACACAAATCGCCACCAACTAAGGAGATGAAATATAAATTTTCACTTAATTCATTAATTTTTATGGTACTAGTAACATTTCTTTGATGTACATTTCCGTTGCTTTTAAGAAAAAAGGGGAATGAAATTGTTTATTTGAAAAAGCCCTTGATAGTTTTTTGTCTGTTAAATGTCAATTTTGCGGCAGTTTTTTTTCTGCAGTATTACGCTTCTGCATAGTATCAATTTCTAAGATTTTCCTTACCACTAAAACTTACCAGTAAAGTTTGCCTAATTCAATCGCTGAAATCTAACAATTGTCTATTGATTAAATATGGCAATAATTTGTATTAAATTTTAGAGGTAACGAAACGTACAAATGGGCAGCTATGTGATTCAATTAGTGTAAAAAATTGCAAGTGTAGCCTTTTCTTTTTGCTCAAAGTATTAAACAGTTTTTTTTCAATCGAACTTATACTTTTGGAATGGATCATTTTCTTCTGATGGACTGATGACTTCCATTGTTAGGAAACAGCCATTATAAATGAAGTGTTAGGTGAAGATGAAAGAGCAGTCTTAAAAAGTTAGAACTCTGATTTTCTGGTCAGAATGGAGGAAAAAATGGCCATGATTCTTTTTGTGGGGAAAAAAATTACCCTTTCCCCCCCATTTTGACCAGAAAATCAGAGTTCTAACTTTTTACGACTGCTTTTTCATCTTAACCTAACACTTCATTTATAATGGCTATTTCATAATAATGGAAGCCATCAGTCCATCAGAAGAAAATAACTCGGTTAAAGCGGAAACTCGGTTAAGCAGGACTCGGATAATCGAGACTCTACTGTATATTGAACAAATGGATAACACTAAAACCCATTATTTTTCCTTTAAAAATTATTATTTGGAAGTTTCCAGTATTATTTATCCGATATATATGCATTAATATTTTCCTATTCTGCAGCTAGTGGAGTGAATGAAAGAAAAATTGTACTGCTTATAAAACGCGTACTCGTTCTTAATTTTGTAAGTTTCAGAAGATAATTAACCGGGAGAACTCGCTAGTGAGAATTTCTCTCACGGTACCCAATTGCTTTTCTTTTACTTTACATTCACTTAATATCAACTTTTTTTGCTTGTCTGAGTACTTTTTTATTCACGAAAGAGGTAAAATAACTGAAATAACATTTTCCATTTTAATTAAAATGAAAAATGGTTTAAATAAGATTATTAAAAACAGTACGACGGTGAGAGGAAATCTCATGCAGAGCGAGTTCTCCCGGGTTAATAGCAACAAAATTTTAATTTCTTATGCAATTTCTCATATTTTACATAAGTGCCCACAATTAGAGAGATAAATTAAGAATTTTGTGCTCATTAATAACATTTTAAAATATTTTCTTTGAGAAATTTAATCTTATTATTAAAATTCAGCAAGCATGTTTTAAAAAGTTGATGGAAATAGTAAAACCTATCCTCTTTTTCATTTTGGTAAAATATTTCATTTAATTTGAAATTAGAATGGAAAATTGCTTATACCTGCATAATTAACGTTCGTAAAATTTTGAATTCAGGCGAAAAGTTTTGAAACTTATGTATTCCAATTTAAAAAAGAAGGAATACAACTATTGACCTAGATGCAACGTATTTAATTTCAATACCGCACCTGTTTAAAAGTGAAATTCTGCCCTCAGGCTCTTGAGATTTCGCGTCTTGGGGTTCATTCACCGGACGGACCAGAGCATCTTATGCGGCGGAAGTGTCTTCCCCTGGCCGGGAAACTATTTCCCGTCCTTCCGCTAAGGAGAGGGAGGTGCTTCATTGGAGAGTTCCGCCGGTGATGCGCTGAGGTGAGGGCGCAAGGGCGGCCGAGGCACTCGCAGGAAATCGAGACAGGCCAACCGAGGAAGTTTGAAATTAAGTATTCGCAAGATTTGATGGCAAGATGTATCAGTGTTTTGACAGGGGAGTTACATAAATCTGCACCTATACTTCTCATGTAAATTTTTAAAGTAATACTAAAATAAGTATAAGATAAGAAAATGATATGAAGTATAAAATATAAAATACTATTTTTAGAAAACACGTTTTTATCAGTGTATTTAAAAGTGGAACACGCCGAATTTAAAATTCATGCTTTAAAAATGAAAATTCCCTTTTTTTTAATGACGTATCGTCATGTAAAAAACACATATTAGAGACTTAAAATTAATGGATTGTTATCAGCTAATTTTAATTTTCCTAGTTTTTTTTTTAAGATATGGTACCAAAAAAAAAAAAAAAGCATTCCTATAATATTTCAAATGCTACTTTACATCACCATAAAAAACGAATATATATTTTTTTGTGACATGCACTGTAAAAAAATCCGAACAGTATTCCTGTAGGAGTCGGAAAAATAGTTGCCCTTATCGTACCGGAAAATTTTCCGACCCAGCTCGGAATAAAATCCGTTAAAAAAGGAAACATTCATTAAAACGGTACTTTACGGATTTTATTCCAATTTTAAGGATTTAATTCCGATGTTACTGATTTTATTCCGAGCTGGGTCGGAAATTTTCCCCTTACGATAAGGGCAACTATTTTTCCGATTCCTACAGGAAATCTGGTCCTATTTTTTTTTTTTTTTTTTACAGTGTGTGGTAATAGATTTAAAACAAATTCACGCCTGAAAGCTATTTAAACTAAGATTTCTAAATTATTTTCTCAACGTATAATTAAAATTTAATTAAAATTAATCTATTAATTGATAACTAAGTTATAAAATATTTTATTGTCATAGGAGACAAGCAAATGTAGATAATTTCTAGAATTCTAATACATCAGGAAATGATTAAATTCATATAAACTGTACAAATACCTGTACAAGAATTATTTTCAGGTGCACATATATAATTTATAAGTATTTAAAATACATTAGAACAAAAAAAAAAAAAAAAAAAAAAAAAAAAAACAGAACGTTTTCAACCTTCACAAGGTCGTCGTCGCAGTGGAATTTAAATATTATTATTTTCTTCGCGCTTAGTCTAGAATTTTCTAGAAGAAATTTATTTCAATTTAAAAGTTGTAAGTCAGGTGAGATGCCAGATAAAGTTATTCAAATTTTCAGCAAAACGAGCTTTCATTTATTATGCAGCCAATTTCTCCATACTCCATCGATATCGTATGATAGTGCATCGCTACAAGCTGTATCTTTATTGGCGATTATTTCAATTGATTCTCTTATAATAGCTTCCTGGTAATTATTTGTGCGGAATATAATTTTCGATTTATTAAAATATACTTTTATAGTTTGAGTTTGAGCTAATCTTGATAATGCAGTATGGGGTCTATTTAATCTAATATCTGCTTTATGCTCTTTAATTCTATCACGAAATTTTCTGATCGTCATACCAACATAAATAAAATATTTATTATCTTTTTGGAAAGTTATAATGTATACTCCGGATCTATTGCTACTAGCTTGTAACGATGTACTATCGTACGATATCCATAGACTATGGAGAAATTTGCTGCATAATAAATGAAAGCTCGTTTTGTTGAAAATTTGAATAACTTCATCTGGCATCTCACCTGACGTACAACTTTTAAATTGAAATAAATTTCTTCTAGACAGTTCTCGAATAAGCGCGAAGAAAATAATAATATTTAAATATTACTGCGACGACGGTCTTGTGAAGGTTGAAAACGTTCTGGTTTTTTTCTAATGTATCTATTTATATAAAATCCAAGTCCCTGTGTGTCCCTCACAATTCCGGTTGGACCGCCTCATTGATTGCTGCGATATCAGGGTTAGGCTTCCTGTGGAGAAATCGGTACCGGCTTTGAGTAATTTTTGAAAAGTACTAATTGCAGAGTTGCCAAAATAGCGCCAAATTTTGACCAGCTTGGCAAAATATCCAAATTTTGTGAAATACCGCCAAATTTGGCGACAAAAATAAGTAGCCATATGTGAAACCAACTTGGCGATAGCTGTGTAATTTGGTGAAATTCCCATTGAAAACCCATTAATCTTTCATAATCGAGCTCATCGCTATTTAATTTAAACTCCGCGCATGGAAGGTTTTTTTCAAAATTTATGGGTCAAAATTTAAAGTGTAATATATGAAAATGCACGTCTTTATATCTTCATCTCGATGCTACTAATAAAATAACCGCCACTAGGCGGCGCTGTACTATCTGAGCTACTAATTGTCCAATTTTAATGTGCTTTACATAGCCGGATAGAGAAATTAAATTCTCGGTATTTTTCTAAAATAGAGGCCTTGGCGAAATAGAGAAAGCAACCTTGGCGAGGAAGAAAAATTTGGCAACATCTTTCTACATTTTAAAATGTGTGATTTTCATCTATAACTGCGGAACAATCGAGAAAAACTACTCATATTCTTACGCATGTGTTGTATATCTTTATATCTCATTTTTCGTCATTTTTGACGGGCTATCATTCTAGTTATTTAATATTTTGGTGTATTTTAAATACTTATAAATTATATATATGCACCTGAAAGTAATTGTTATGCAGGTATTTGTACTGTTTATATGAATTTAATTATTTAACTCAAGGTGAATTGAGCTCTAAAATTTTAATTTCCATCAGGAAATTGTTGGAAAATTTATTACGAAATTCCAATTGTATATATATGGCCCAAGTTAATTAAAAACGTCTAAAATATATTATAAGGAAATAATATGAAGCTTGGAATTAAGAATTCCAAAGATAGGATGTATCAGTATTTTGATAAGCAATATACACTAATTTACATCTATATTCATCCTGTAAAATTGTTAATATAATATTTCATGCTATTCAAAGGTAACGATAATTAATAAATTTATGGAGCATGCATTTTCTTGTGCAGTTAATTAAAGAGCCTAGTGAAAGAACATATTATGTCACATTTTCCGAAATGCTTCATTTTATAGATGAAGGTATTATAAGATATTCTATAGCGTGCTAAAACTAATATGCTAAGATTTATTATTAACATTATTTATTAACATTTCATATTTTAACTAGTGCCAACCTAAAATTAAAATGTCTGTCTGTTTAAAAAAAAAAACAAAAAACAAAAAACAAAAAAAACCTATTTACTTAATTTATGTTTATTCTACTATTCAGGCATTTTCCCCCGTCAGCCTGTTTGTTTTTCCAAAATAGGTTCATAAATGCCATAACAAGCACTAAACTTATAAATGACAGACCGAGGATATTTCTGGCTACAATTTGCAGTATGTAGCATTTTGCTATATATTTATATTAAAAAAAAATTAAAATTTCAGAAATTATGTATTAAATTAAAAAATAAAATAAAATAAAATAAAATAAAACCCCAGAAATTATGTATTAAAAAAAAAAAAAAAAAAAAAAAAACCGTACAATCGCCGAAATATTAATTTATGATGCAAGCATTCATACAAGCATATAACGTCTGTTTCATAATAATGGAAGCCATCAGCCCATTAGAAGAAAATAACTCGGTTAAAGCGGAAACTCGGTTAAACAGGAGTCGGATAATCGGGGCTCTACTGTATATTTCACTTTTAAAATGATCTTTAGAATATTTTTGTTGGTGTTCAGAGGGGAGTCATGACCCTGTGACCTCCCCCTTGGATCCGCCGTTGTAGATTACGCAGTTCAGTATTACATAGTTTATTATTACATATTTTAAATTTTAAAATAAGTCGGCTATTAGAAAGTTAGCAAAATTCTCTTTGTAAATATATTTTGCGGAAAGGGGGGGGGGGAAGAGCGGCGCACCAAAATCTATGTTTGCCCCGGGCGCAAAAAAGGCTAGTTTCGGCCCTGCATGCAAGGATGAAATCGTACACGTTTTGTGCAATCCTCTGAAATGTAGGATTGATAATCCTGCTGTGGTGCCACAATTATTTAATTTTTCTTTTATGAATATTTTATGGGCATTTTTCATAACTGGTTTGGGTTTAATTTTTTGTTTCTATTTTTTTATTTTTACCTATTTTTGCATGATGAATTCCATGTAGCCGTTATTAAACTTTTATATTTACATTCAGATTATTTTGCTGCATTTGTACAATAATTATAAATGTGCGTTGATTATATATTAATATATACAATAATTATAATAATTTATTATAATTATTATTATAATTATAATATTTATTAATATTTTTACTATATATTTATATGTATAATTTTTTTATCTTAACACATTTAAGGAAAAGAGTTTGACCCGATTGCTGCAAAAGTTCCTTTTTTTTTTAAATTTAGACACAGCCTAGCAACATATGGTATTTTAATGTTTGCACCTGCCACCTATATTTCTAACCACTTGAATGCATGTTATATGTTGCAATACATAATATAGATCTATATTGTGACGTGGCTGCTAATTTGTGAAATGCTGAAACATTGCTATTTGATGCATTACTTCATGTGGGAAATTTCAGAAGAAATTTTTAAAGACAATCAGTCATTTCTAAATCCTTAATTTTTAATTTATGTTCTACAGGCTAAGTAGTTTAATAAAAAATTATATAAATATATATTATCTATATTATAAAGGACAAACATATCTGTGCGTAACGCATACGTCATTTTGCGAATGGCAACACTTTGAAATTTGAAATGAAATTTCGGTTTTGCAATTTTCGCTACAGCAAATTTTTAAACTTCTAAACATCGTACATTTTCAATTTTTACATCTTCGTTCAGGGAAAAAAATGTGCTTTTAAGTGCAATTTGTTTGAAATCTGTATCTCAATTTGTTTCTTAGATATTAATTTTTTTGTAGTTTTTAATACAAATTTTTTAATCGTGGCAACTGAAGTACTCCATTTATATTGAAAGTAAAGGGAAAATAGTCATGGTTCATTATTTTTATTCATTATATCCTTATTGATGCCATTTTCACATTACAAATAAAAGTAACTTTTTTGTAATTTTTGAACAGAAAATGATGTCAGACATTAAAAAAAAAACATGCATTCTTCTTCATAAATCAGCTACATTTTAATATTTTTACATTACGCTGATAAATGAGTTTGAGGCGCTCGAAAAATTATTCAGTGAGTAAAAATGATATATTTAAAACAAAACGATATATCTTTTTTTAAACTAAATATTTGACCCATACTATAAATGGCCAATACTATGACAACTAAAGGCAAATTTCTGAATTTTTTTTTCGCCGGTACTAAGATTAGAACTTAGAGTTTGTGCGAATGTTCACATGAAAAGTTGTATCGGGGTTGGGTTGGGTTGATTGTTGACGGCCAATTATCTACACGAGGGATATAGGCCCTAGGGGGAGTGCCTTCCGTGGAGGTCTTTCTAAGGGAACCTAATCCGTATTAACGCATGGAAATCCACGGCTCGAAGAAAACCACGAAAACTCCGAACGATTAGGCCGACGGGCGCGATTAAAAGTTGTATCGGACAAACGTGACTTTAAGTTTGGAAATACATTCATTAATAATCTATTGCGCGTTAAAATACTTTCAAATTGTGAATTTGAGTGGTGCGTATGTAAATTATGAGAATGTGAAAATAACGTACAGTTTAGATTTTATGGGGGAAAATTTTATGATGTGACAAAGCGAAATCCTTTTTACTGATTTTTCATCCCGTAAAAACAAACATAAGAGCTTCATCATAATTACTCATCTTGATTACGTAATCTAATACAGTTTAATTTTTCAATAATTTAAGCAGTTGAAGTTTGTAGAAATAATATTTTGGTAATTTTTGGTTAAAAATATTATTTGTTTTAAGAGTTAGACAACCAATGTGAGATTATTTTTTTATTGTAATTATTTTGTAGGTTTATTATAAATTCGATCTGACAGTTCCTTTCAAACATTTTAGTACGTCGAATTTCGACGGGTTCCAACTCGTATCTTTAAAATCCAAAATTAGTTATTTTTTTTCCCTATAACAAAAATGACCTAATATCCTAATTATGATTTTGACAACTTTTAGCATATTTTAAATCTTCTCTTTCAGTTTTAATGATAATTTAAAAAAAACTGCAGAGAAAAATATAATAGCTTATTAGTCCAGGCAATAGGGAATTTTACCTAGCAAAATTAATGGTAGTACTGGAAATCGGCTTTCTAGATGTTTTTTGGGTCGCTGAATCCGAATTTGTAACTTCCCACCAAAATTTCACCCGGCAACCCCCCAAAAAATTGATTTTTTGAAAAAATTTGGCTTTAGAGAAAAGCGCGCGGGGAATGTTCCGAGGCAGCCCCCTCTCTCCCCGTTTATCATACGTCATAATGTCATGTATCCTATTTGTTGCAAATTTTGTCTAGTTTCTGAATTTAATAATGCTTTTCCCCTAAAACAATAAGAAATTTAAGTTAACAACAACTATGTGGGGGGGGGGGGTTCGGGGGGGAAATTTTGGGGGTAAGTTAAAAATTCGTATTCAGCGACCCAAAAAACTTAAAGTAAACCTTATAGAGAAAGTTCGGAGGCAAGATGGGAGGGCTAATGTAAACGTGTGAGTGGTTAAATGGAATTGCGCAACTTAGTGCAGGCAGCACTGCGGCGCATGTTCCGAAGCAGATCCCTCTTTCCCCTTCATCCTAATTCATAATGTTATATATCTAATTTGTTGCAAATTTTGTCTACTTTCTGAATTTCTAGCTACTTTTCCCCTAAAACAATAAAAAATTGATTTTTTTAAGAAAAACCTTTTTGGGGGGCTTTTTACCAAAATTTGGGGGGGTTGCCGGGGGAAATTTTGGTGGGAAGTTACAAATTCGGATTCAGCGACCCAAAAAACATCTAGAAAGCCGATTTCCAGTCCTACCATTAATTTTGCTAGGTAGAGTACCGATACGGTCTCTATTGCCTGGACTATATAACAAAGATAGATATATAAAATCTCCAGATAATATTGAATAGACGAGCTTAAAATTTCCTACTTCCTAATGCTAAGTGTTTGCGCTATTGCTCCAATAATTTTATTTATTTTAACCTTTTTGATGTATTGTTGCATCGTAATTTACAGAATACTCGATTTCTTTTCTTTGGGTCCTACAGACGCTTTATACTTATTAATTTTATGGTATCAAGACAACGGAAAAACGTTTTTAGATTGAATTATTTTATAAAACAAAAATACTTTTCTTTAATCTTCAAAGAACAAATATTAAGGCAAGAGATATTTTTAAAGGCCACAACAAGTTGCCTCAAATATAATTTCTTTAAAAGTTTCAGATTATAAATAATTGTAATATTAAGTTTATCAAGAAAAGGAAAAAGTTATGAAACAAGTTATTTGGAAATTTTCGAATGTAATGTTTTTGAAATGAATATCCTTTTTTAAAGTCCGAATAAGCTAAGCTAAATATTAAAAATGCTTAAAAATTAAAAAGAAAGATCTCTTGCCATCAATTGAATGTAGACACTGAAGTAAGAAATATGAAATGTTTGGCAGTAATTAGATTTATATCATGCGTGTGACTTAAATGTTAAAACAAAGAATGGAATAATGATATCAAACAATATAAATACACTTTATAATATACTTATAACTACTTAAAAGGTGACAAAAACATATAAAAATATTATTTAATTTAATTTATTTAATTTAATTTAATTTTTAAAGACAATCAGTCATTTCTAAATCCTTAATTTTTAAAGACGGATGATTTTTATATGTTTATATTATTATATAATATGAATTATTGTTATATGTTTTTGTCACCTTTTAAGTAGTTATAAGTATATTATAAAGTTTATTAATAACAAGGTGAAAATTTCCTTCACGACACTAGTGTTTAAAATAGTGTTTTGACTCTATTGAATATAAATACAATTAGAACAATAGCAATACAGTTAGAAATACAATAGCAATGCAGTTAAAAATACAATAGCAATACAGTTAGAAATACAGCAACAATAAAATTAGAAATTTTAAAGAAGGGTGAAGATAGAAACAAATTGAATATAATTGAAATATTTTTATAGTGATATTAACTTTGCGTGTTCCGGAAATTCCACATGAATCTGCCTTTTTAAAGAAAATGTCTACGAAACATAACAAGAATTTACGTAACTTGCAATTCGCAGATGACATATTGTGAATTATCTCGTAATATTGTTGTGAATTACCTAGTAGTTGCTTTTCAAAACGCTGGATCAAATTAATCGTTTTTACCCCAGGCCTATTATAATCTGTTAACCGTCCGGTGATGTTTTTTCATTATTGTTTTCCTCCAGAAATTAAAAAAAAATAATTTTCGCTTTATTGAATCACGATTAAATAAGACGAAGATTTAAAAAAATATATATACTGGAAACAAAAATCCATTTAAAAAAAGTGATTTCATATAAATTTCATATGAACAATATGTTAACTTCTAGAAACTTCTAAGAACACAGGAAGAAATTATAAAATGTCACTAAAAGTCTATAATACAGTGCGAAATGATTTTAAGTTTGAGATAATAGAAAAAATTATTTGTTTTTAAAAGATTGAACAATAATCAAAACTTGGGGTTTAAATTATCCCAAATTTAATAATTCGCTTAATGTTTTTTTATTATTGAAAGAAATATACAGCAAGGAAAAAACCTGTAATCGAACCATTATTTTCTAAAAAAGGCATTCTAGTAAAAGCTATTTTCCAAAAGTTAACAGTTTAGAATGGGCTCCATAACACATGGCACCCTTGTTTCAAAAGTGTCATACCTCAAAAAATTCCGTTTTTCAGAAAATGCGAAAAATTGTTTCCGGGCTGTGATAGATTCAGTGGCCATCTTGTAAATACAGCTGCTACCTGGCGGCTTGACTTACAGTGCCCTATCTGGTAATTTAGGTGACTGGTAGTGGTGTAAATACCAAGTAGAATTCCAGGGGTTGTACTTATGTAACGTTATCAACTTTTTGGTAATTTTGGGCCCCCTCCCCCACTTATGATATCATACGTTATTACCCCTCGACCCCTCCCCCCCCCTAAGGATATCGTTACCAATGTCTAAAAATTCTTTTCAGTTTTGGATTTTTTTTTTTTTGTTGTTGTTGCTTGGAGTGATGTATGCAAGTATGGTCATACGAGGGTCACTCTGAAATTTTTGAGATACAACAAGGTTTTTAAAGTTATACTTACAAAATTTTAGGTGTGTTCAAAGTAGTCTCCTCCAGCATCAATGCACTTTTGTAGACGAATTTTCCACAGATTAAATGCCTCAAGTCATTCATTTCTTGGAATAGATGAAAAAAATGTATTTGTAGCCACATCATTCTCTTCTTCTGAATAAAAACAACGTCCACGTAAGTTCTTTTTTAGATTAAAGAATAACCAAAAGTTACACATGGCTAGATCAGGTGAATACGGCGGATGTTCTATCACTTTAATTCGTTTTTGTTTAAGAAACTCAACTGTTAATCCCGCTATATATGTGAAGATGCATTGTCATGGTGAAGCATTAGTCCCGTAACATTCACTTCTTGTAGAATTTCTGGAAGACATTTAGTGGTATGCCAGTTTGCTGTTACTGTCTTCTGTCCTTCCAACTTGATGGCTTTGACCAATTCCGTACTTCTGAAGAAAACGGCACACATAACTTTTTTCAGTGCGCGTGTCTTTTCACCATTGTCAGCGTGGGATCATCTTCAAAGACCCATACTTTACTTTCTTGACGTGTTGGAACGTCAAAAAACGGTATGTACGTTTCATTACCCATTACAATTTTAGAAATGATGCGGCGGCCACCATCATTTAGCAATTTAAGAGTTTCTTTACTGATTCTGACACGCTCCTCTGTTTGGTTCTCAGTTAGATTATAGGGAACCCAACGGCAAACTAATTTTTTCATATGCAATTCTTCATGAATAATTTTGTGCATGGCTGCGGATCCAATGTTAAGTTCTTTCTGTATCATTTGATAGGTACAGCGATTATCATCCATTAACATTTTTCGTATGGCAGACACATTATCCGGGATTACTGCCGACGGCGGCCTTCCTGTGTGTTCTTCATCCTGAAGAAAATTGCGACCTCTGCTAAATTCTTTAAGCCATCTGAATACAGTAGCACGCACGAGCTGGAGATTCATCACCAAATGCTAATTTCAACCGTTGAACGCATTCTTCTTGATTTAATCCTGCTTTAAAATCGTAGAAAATCATAGCGCGAAAATGTTCTCGCGTCAACTCCATTTTCTCTTCTGTTTAAAATTTATTCTACGCTAAACAAAGTTGAAGTAAGTCAGTAAAAAATCGTCTGCTGTGTTAAAATACTTTGTATTTTAAAATTTAACCGCTATTTTTATTTTGTAAATTTTCGTCTGCGCGTATCTCAATAATTTCAGAGTAACCCTAGTATTTATTTTTCGCACACTTCATTGATTCAAATGAAAAGAAGTCAATGAAATATCACTTTATATATAGTATAACTTTATATCAAACAACACTTAAAAAATAGTTACTATTTAAAAATAGATTTTTGTTACATAACGCATTCAACAGCAATAATGTCTTCTTGCACTTGCCCTCGCACAGGGGGTGGGGGCAGACAGAACTTCTTACAAACAAAATAGGTGGACAGCATTTATTCTGTTTTATTTACTAGTAAACACCAGTATCATTTCAAACAAACTTCGCATATGGTTTCTCGAACAGTGGATTATATATGCATAAACATATGACAGAAGAAATAGAAATACCAAACGTTGGAGTATTCCACATTTTGGAATTAAATAATTAAATAATCATTTAATGATTTTAATAACTTTGTATTTTCATAAAAATAGATAACAGACTAAAAAAAGATAACATAGAACTTTGATGTAAAGACCAAGTTACAAATAAAAGAGAAAATTTTGGTTGGATCAATTTTATAACGATATCAAAAGACACCCCCCCCCCTTAGAGATATCTAACGATATCATGTGCCAGACACCCCCTCCCCCTAAAAGGATAACGTTATATATGCACAGCCTCTCAGCCATAACTCAAAAAACCCATTTTTTGAGTTGTGTCACTTTTGAAGCAAGATTGCGATGTATGAAACAAGAAAATCCAAGTAAAAAATTTAATTTTAATGAACTAAACTTACTGAAATATCTTATTCAATCTCATAAATAGGTATGGAACTGATAACTTTTAAAACAGAAATTATGCCAAGCTATAATATTTAAAATCTTCAAAAGAGGTAAAACATACTGATTACCAATATTTTGTATCTGGGAATAAATGTCCAACAGAAATTTCCAGCTTGTGTAAAAAGAGAAATAACTGTTTTTATAAGTTTTAAATAAGATTTAGAATGATTTTAAGATAGTCCCAATATTATAAATATTTTTAAATTACGTTACTAGATAACAATCAAATTAGACATTTAAATTCCTATAAATGTAACATCAGCAATCCAAACACAGAAAATATTTTTATGACAACAAATTATAATAACGGAAAAATCTTTAAATGCATTAGTATCGAACCATTTATCCCAAAGAAAGACATTCCCAACAAAACCTATTCTCCAAAAGTCAAAAGTTTAGAATATATATGAAAGAAGAAAGTCCCATTCAAAATTTCGAGGAATATAACATTTTTCCTAATGATCCACATCCACAATAAGTCCATCCGCCAGATTCAACCACATAACTGGGCATATAATATGCGGACGGCGAACCACCAGAGGATCAGCGATGTAAAATCCCAGTTATTATTATTTATTGCGTCCCTATTTATCAAAAGGAATGCAATAAAGGATCTTTTTCCTGAAAGAAAAGGACATAACGCTAAATTCAGGGCAATATTCCTAAGTCCGAAATTTTTTCTGCAGTTCTCTGGAATGGGTTCTCCATTTTGCCATCTTCCCCATTAAGGTGACATCTGCAATCTCCCCCCACCCCCTCTTTCCCATCCTCTCGTTCGTAAGAGTTCTAAAGAGAAAACAGTCGCCAAAGTCGCCAATGGTAGAGGCAAGACGTTAAAAGGACAGAATTTTATGTTTATGAGTACTTTGGGTGGCCATATTAGGTTTTAATGCTATTATTTAAGGTACACATACACAATTACCAAAAAGTGATTAATAAAACAAATTATTCTACATGGAAATCATAAAATTTAATGAAAACTTTAAAATTTAATTAAATTCCGAAGTCAAGTAGAATGAAATCCATTCTAACGCTTTTTATTTTTAATATTTTTAATATTTTAACGCTTAATATTTTTAACATTTATCTTTCCCATTAATATTTACCTTAATATTCCAATTAACGACACTCAATTATATAAAAAAGCCACATCATAACATATAACCATTGGCGATCCTCTGATGTTCGTTCTAACGAATCCCGAGAAAGCCAGCCCGAAGTAACTCGGCTGTACTTAATTTGTCAAAAATAGTTATCACTCGTAGTAGTCGATTATTTTCAGAAGACATTTTTATTTCCATTTATCCGAATGAACTCATATTGTGTTTTTCCGCTATACTGAATGACTTTTACTGTAATTTCAATATTCTGCTGTATCAATATGTTGGTTTTATCCTAGTACTTGTATATAGCATATATAGCAGAAAGATTGAATAATTTTAACAAGGAAACTGAATGCAAAAAGGGTTTATAACAAAACATTTGGTTAAATACAATATTCGCATCCTAATGAGCCAATATAGATTTAAGATGGTGATAAGTTTTTATATTTAGTATATCATTAAATATTCTCATTTATTAATAAAAGAAAGCGAATCTGCCTATGAATAATCCCCCCCCCCCACACTTAAAAAAGTAAAAATAAATAAATAAATAAATAAATCCGAATGATGTCAATAACTTGAGGTCTAATTAATGCAAATACAAACGAAAAGTACCGCTTTAATTTGTATGAAGATTATTGTAATCCCATGTGATTTATTTTCTCTTAACAGGTTGTCTACATATTAGAAATTGCTCCAGCGTTGATTTTTCAAATGGTAAGATCCACATTTGAAACTCAATTCTAATGATCAAAGCAGCCCAAAAAACAGCATGTACTTCTTTCAATCGTCGCAGAGTTATCCAAGAAATTGTGTCAAGGTGTACCATAAATTTTGAAAGATAAAATTAAGATCTTACAAAGAAAAATACCAGGAACATTAAATTAGTCACCAGAAAAATTATAGAGAAGACCTAAATATATTTTAAGATCATTTTAAAAGAAAGAAAATTCATTAAATTTTTATCGGTGACTGATGAAGACCTTTTTTTCTGAGGATGCTTTAATAACAGGAAACATCCTTCTTATTAGAGTTCCAAAAAGTATAATTTTCTATATCCCGAAATCTAATTATTTTATCGAGCTGTACATTCAAACATCCATGTTTATGACGAGTGTGCTTCGTTTTATGTAAAAATTTATTTAAGTTATTAAATATATATCTATTTTTTATTTGAAATTATTAATAATTCTATTTATTGCATCTGATTAAAAAAAAAAGGAAAATTTAGTTTGATATATTTTTTTTGGAAGTTATAAATTGAAGTTTGTTAGATGGATTTAACATTTGTGACCTCAAACTTTAAGCTCTTCTAACAATGAAGATTTAAGTAAACTATATATATATTTTTTTCCGGGCTGTCTTGATCCAAGGAACTCGAATATAGTGTTACCATAAAAGAAAAAGAAAATTTAGTACAATTTTTAATATGTAGACATCGGTAAATTTGTTTATTTTTTCATTGACTAAAAATCGAGTTATAGCCATTGTTTGGTTCTTTATTCTTTTGTTTATATTTATTTTTTAGGGGGGGGGGCAGAGGGATTGTGCCATCTCACTCTATGATGGAAATAAGGAATTTGGCACGAAGATAGTCCAAGGTAGAACCTAAAACATTTCTAGACATTTTTTAAAAACTCGATTTATTATTATTTTTATTATTTGAAGAAATTTTGTAATTAGAAGAAGGAATAACGAAATAAGTAATGGATTTTTTTTTTTACTTTTTGTGTATCTTCCATAGCTGATAATGCTATATTTTAAAGTATAGGGAGGAAATTTATCGCGTAATTAGTAGCTTTGGTTCTTTTTTCGAATCTTACATATACGAACTTATCAATTATGGCTAAGAGCTAGTCAATATTAATAATGTTGTATAAGAACTTGTGAACATCGAAAGACTAATCTTGAAGCGAGATTTCTCGCCAAGAGAGAAAGCCCTAGCTGAAAACTCACTTATTGCTCTTCTTTACAGATTTGGCTCGCTGTACTCTGACCACATAACATGTCCTAAGAGGGGCAAACTGGTGGTTCCACAAATGACTCTCCTGTCTTAGTGGAGGCAATCAGCGGCTGACATATGGCCGAGGGGTTTTAACCTCAGCGGCCCATTTTGTCCGACCGCCCCCGAACGTGATGAGACTCGAGATTGGGGCCACAGCACAATTCTTTTCCTTCGAATTCCTGGATGCAAGACTTATTTGCATGAATATAGTGGAGTTTGAAAAAAAATCTGAAACAAAGCATCGTATTAGTTTTTTATGCTTTTCTTTGCAGTTCATAAAAATGTTCTGAGGTAGATAGTTTCAAACCTTAGTAGGCTTTCAGAGAAATTCAAATACAGAGTTGGCATGCATAAAAGCGTGTATCATGGAATGCACGTTTATAATGAAGACATTTATCCAATAGTTATTTTTTGCAATTTTGAGAGTGTTCGTAGAAGCATGCTCAATTTTATGAAGCCTTCTGATTCTCTTCAACATCTTAAAATAGCAAACGCAAGGTTTGTGCATAAAACTTTTATATATTAATAAAAACATAACATTCATACGATTAAAGCAATACAGCAAAACCTCTGAATAACGGACATCTCGGGAGCTTGAAATTTTCCCGCCGCTTTTCAGAGGTACAAACATACAAAGATATGGGTGTTGGGATTTGGAAAAATGTTCGCAAAATAGAGGCGCCAGCTATTTGTGAGGCATCCTTTATGGAGGTTTTACTAGATATGATATATATTTTAATATTTTGAATTTTATTTAAAAAAAAAACACCTGAACCCAACCTGCTGCGTTACGATCGATTAAGGAACAGGGCCTACAGTGGCCAACCCTATTTTCTAGACCATGGGCACAGAGGTGCTATACATACAGTATATGTCACAGTTAGGTGGTTAGCCTAAAGCGGGACCCTCGGTGCTTATTTACCTAGCTGGTTCATTTAGAGCAGATTATGTTTGCTTGATCTCAACCATATTAGAAAAAGGAAAAACATTAATTATTTGGGTACAGAAAAATATGGAGCCCCCCCCCCCCCCCCCCCTCTGTGTAGTATAAAAGCTTATCAAAATCGAAGATCAAGTAAAAAGCATATAAACGAATTTCGTCCAGCTGTGGTAACCTTCTCCGTCTTCCACCACTAAACATCTTATTTCCTCATTTCCACTTCTTGAACTATTTTAATCCCCAGTGTGACATGAGTAATATTTTCATTACAAGAACTTTGCCAACGTATAAGATTCTAGCAACCGAGCGTTCAAGGAATTGGAAAGAAATTTTAGATGAAGATATTTAAAAATAGGTGTTCCAGAATATGGTGAAGGTTAACAAACGAGCTCTTACGGTTACAGTAATAGTTGCAGAAATTTGAAAATTTCAAATAGTATTAGGTTGCATCAAAAGTAATTTCGTTTTCACAATCAAATCTTTGTTGCAATATTTCAAAATAAATAAACATATAACAAATCAAAATATAAATCATAAATTATTATGGTTTTTGTCCATCTTCTTGCAAGTTGAACAATATCTTTTTGATACGAATCTTTAGATTTGAAAGCGAAAAAGTCATGACAACACCTTTTCAGATTGTCAACATTAGAGACGCGGCTTCCCCGAAAAAAATGATGCCATAGAACGTAACATGTGATAGTTCAAAGGAGAAAGATTCAGACTATTGGGGGGACGGGGGGTGAGGTAAAATATTAATTCCTTCAAGCCCCTCTACTTTATTGCAAGTCATGCGAGACGAGTGTGGTATTATATTGTCTTGTTGGAGAAGACCTCTACCTCTGTTGACCAATGCAAGGTATTTGCTTTTCAAAAAAGCATACATTCTGCTGTGTTCACAGTAAATTTCAGAGTTATTATCCACCATGCGGAATAATTTAAAAATAAAGGACTTCTTCAAAATTTCACAAGACGTTGATCATGAACTTCTTTTCAAATTTCCCTTGTTTTTCAATAGGTTGGTCTCATTGGCCCATATCCAACCATTGTTTTAGATTATCTCGGTTTCGTAAATATACCCATTTCTCATCACATTTCACTTTGCGTTTGAAAAATCACAAATCATGTGGGTTTTCCACAGAAGAGTTTTGCACATTTCTACTGTGTGATTTGCTTGCAGTGAAGTCAGTTCATGAAGAACTTTTCTGGAGTTCTTTGTACGTGTTCTGTAGTTTATGTAATATAGTGTCCTTGAACGGTCCCAGCTCCTGTAAAAGTTTCCGTGTGTGCTGGGGATTTTATCCATCTTAATTTTTTGCTTCAGTTCTTCCAGATTAACAAGTAATGGCCTCGAATTACTGGGTTTCATTTCAAGAGACAAGCCACCTCCCTTAAAACGTTTGAATCAGTTTTGGGCTGTACGATGATTATGACCCGTTTTAAAATAATGTCTTGAGGTGGATAATATTTCAATATTTGTATAAGTCATTATATAACCTACAAATCGATAAAAGAATAGGAATTAGTATAATACAATATAGAGGAACATGTACTCTTTAATATAACATTTTGAATTTGTAATTAATTATAAGATAGTTGCATCTATAGCCTTTCATATATAGATATTCAAAAAACGAAAATACTTTACGCACACTCTAATAACACCCATGTTTTTGTTCCAGAAGATGTTCTACAAAGCGGAAAAACACAAAATGGTGTTGAAACGGTAATTGAAGAATAAAAATGGTGACATAAGAGAAAAGAGAAAAAGAGCATGGTGTGTTGCAAAAGCACATTGTTGGCAGTGTCAGGGTCGAAACTAAGCGAGGGGCGGAAAACGGGCGGTGCATGTGCCTCAGCCTACAGAAAGCGTGGTAACGGAAGGTTGTCAATTTAATTTTTCCGTGCAGGTCCTTTATAGATTTTCTTTTAAAATATTTTATCACCGATTTTTCAAAATGCAAATTTGTGCCAAATTAAATCGCCTAAATACTTTGATTAAATAAATAATAATCATAAAAAATATAAATAAAGGATTCTGAGTATTTTATGGGTTACGTATAGCATTACTTTGATGATCAAATCTAGGAGAATATCTATATCTCTATGTAATGTCTGTTTTGCAATTAAGTTTAAATGGGCAGTTTATTTTATACTTTGGAAATTAATAAAATACCCTGGAAACAACAGCTCACTATGGTAGTATCTATCACACAAAGACGTACATACTTCCTGCAGAATTTCTATACCTCCACAAAAATTTAGTAGCTGCTTTTATTCCCTATTACCCTTCATTGTTTATTATTGCCCACAGAGGGTGGGGGAGATTCGGGAAAGCGAACAATATGTTTAAATAGAAAAAAAAAAATCATTCAAGAAAGTTGATGTTTCTTTTCACCTATCTATTTTACCTTAATCTTGAAACAGAAATTAGTTGAATTGTTGGCAAATTGCTAATTGTCTGGCACCAAGCAAAATTTTATAATTGCATTACAGCTGTAAACGCTCCCGATTTTATTACTTATAAACTCTCATCACCTGCAAACACTCTCAAATTGCTTGATTGTTTTTTTTTTAATCCTTATTTGATGACACATTAAATAATGTGAAAATAAGATTGAGTGGTGGAAAATAAGTTTTTGAGAAAACCAGCTTAAATATACACTACCAACACTACCATAGAGTGTGCACCAAGTAAATCTGAAATTCTCTCTTTCACTTCAGAAATTTGCAAGAATATAACTAAATAGATAAATAGTTTTAATAAATTGTGAATCATTGGCAATCTAAATGAAAAAGACTGGATCTAAGTAAATATAAATATAAACGAAAAAAAAAAAAAAACTTAAGGGAAATCAATAAGATGTATTTTATTTTAGATAAAAGTTTTGACCTGCAAGTTCAAATTGATCCTGATTCAAATTAATTCTGAATAGGCCAAAAACCGAACTATTAAACTTCAACGTTGTTTTAATGTTTTTTTAGACCTTAAAGTAAGACATAAAGGCAAACAGATTGACAGTTGAAGAAATCGTGTTAGTGTCAGAACAATAAGTGCAAAGTGTTCGAAAATAAAGAGAAAATTGTTGTACAGATATATTATTTTAATTTTTATCATTTATTGTTATAAAATTATTTTAATTAAGAGAGTTTTTTCTTCTTTTTTTTACACGGTGTTGTGTTATTCCTTCAGTATAAATTTCAAAACAATCATAATACGGACCAATACATTTTATTGTTCTTCCTTATTATTGCCAATACGTATATGTGTAAATATGCTTCAGATTTGTCTAGAATTAACCATTAACCCTGTTCCCCTCCTTCATTTCAAAACACACCAATAAAAGTTCATAAATGAAGTCATATCCCAAAAGTAGCTATAGCGTTTTATTAAAAACTGCTTTATGCTTTCGAAATTCTTCAGAGTCTCCTTAATGAACGACTGCACACCAGACAAGCCCATAAAACTCAACAGCCCGTGACTTCAGCGTCTCATTCTAACCGGCGACCATAATCCTCAAATTTAATAGAATCTTTATGATCAAAAAGTGACCCTGCTGCTAGGAAAAGAACTCTCAACGCTCCAAGAGCATTCTCAAACTCGACAACCTTCCACCATCGACAAAGAGAGCCATCCACTCTTCTCGACTCTCGGTTCTCTTTACTGCCTGTTTTGCCTAATCGTTAGATACAGATTCTTAAAATTTAGGCTCCTTCCGCTTCCAGAAAATATGCTCCTCCCCTCTCCCTCCGCCCAGATTTTTCCTCCGTATAATAATATAAATAATAATCACTAGCAACTCAAGGAGGGCAAGTTCGCGACGGGGCATTTCGTAATATATAGGTAAAATAAAATGCAAAAGAAGGGGGGGGGGGGATGAATGGTAATATATGGAGATACGCAAAAGAGAGAAAAAACAACAAAGGCTGCTTTTTGAAAAATGGCCCGGCCATTGTCGGGCCCCCTGCTCGGCATGCTTCATTAGAGGGCAAGACGTCCGCATCCCTCATGCAAATGATACTGTTTTGGGCCCTGGTGAGTGGAGGGTGGTAGGGGAGGTTTGCATCTTGTAATGAAGGACGTAATACCGACTAAATGGATGTTTATGAGTATTTTCCCGGGGGTGGCTGTCGACAGTATTGCAGGGAGGAGAGGGACTGCATCGGAAGTACCCTTGATGTACGGCGAGCAATCCTTTTTTTACAGTATTAGCTGCACCTCCAGAACGGAGCAATGTCGTTTGGAAGATTTTTCATTCTCTGGAGAGATTATTCTCTAAGAGAAGATTTAACGATGTTGTAGAGCTCGAGATAAATTCGTCAAAATGAATTCAAAAGAATCTAGTTGTTAGAAAACATTTCTGATATTTGGTCTGATTAATGTTGACCTAAAAATATTTGCTATGCATTTGTGATAATTAAAGCATATTGGTGTATAATCATTCGAAAACACATTCATTATAAATGTATTTTGTATCTTCATATGAATCTCTGTTTTTAAACACATTCGTTTCTCAATTATAAATATATTTTGCGTAAAATCGATGCAACTAAGATAGTTAAAGTACTTTATTTTATAATCATTTGAAAAACTCGCCATTTATGTTCAATTTATACATGCATTTATTTCTCAGCTTGTACATGCATTTCTTTCACAATTATAAATATATTTTGTGCAAAATTGATACAAATGTGATAATCTGATAACAGAAGTATATTGGAATATAATCAGTAGAAAAGCTCTCAATATATGTTCAATTGTACATGGTATTTATTTTTCAGTTTGTACATACATTCGTTTAGGAATTATAAATATACTTTTTGGAAAATCGATGCAAATGTGATAATTGAAGTACATTGTTATTTAATGATTAAAATAAAAATCTCAATTTATGTTCAATTTGCACATGCATTTATTTCTAAATTTATACATATATTCTTTTTGGAATTATAAATATATAGAAAATAGATGAAAATGTGATAATTGAAATACATTGTTATATAATCATTTGAAAATCTATCAATATATGTACCATTTCTGAATACATTTATTTCTTAGTTTTTGCATAGATGCGTTTTGAAATTATAAATATACTTTGTACAAATATCTGTCTCTCAAACTTATACAAATACTTGTAAAAAAAATTTTACGAATATTTATTTCGCAATTATGCCCCCTTTATAATGAAAGCTAAAGCAAAGATTAAACTGTGAAGAATATGGCAGTGTGAAATAAAATACAACAATTATACATGAGTGTTAAAGAAACAGTATTTCGAGTTTTTATATAATTAATTTTTATTTATTTATTATTATTATTATTATTTGGCTTTGTCAAGTTTTATTTTTATTTTTAGTTGCACATAACTGCCATTTTGATCGCAATGCTAGATATTTAGAAATAGAAACATGCTTTATTCTGATTTTCCGAATTGTTTTATCACTCTAAATTCATGTCTGAAATTTTTTTTATTTGCGAGTAATTTTCAAAAATAATCACTAATATAATCACTTCAATAAAATTCCTCGATGTGAAAAGTAAAACATAAATCTTTATTCGTGAACGCAATAAAGAAATGGATAAAATAGAATAATAATAATAATAAAAAGTTTACTTGAATCCCCTTCAGCTTATTGAAACTTTCTTAATTGAAAAACAAAAAAAGAAACCAGTGAAGTTTCATACTTCAAATAACTTTCACACAACTGTGAATTGTATTGTTAGTAACTATATGTTCTGGTTGTAATAATTATTCCCCCAAAAATTTATTAATTTATTGACCAGTAAACAAATAACAGAAATGAGAATTTATAATTTTCCTTTAATTTGCATATTAGTGTTGGTTTGATTATTAAAGCCGAGAAATCTTGTTCTTTTGTTATTATAATGTTATATAGAGATGACACGGGCTCAGACCGACATGGGCTCGGGCTCTATATTTATTCTGATTTTCGGGCTCGGACACATTCTTTCAGAAACCAGAAAATTTTATTTAATGATGAATAGAAGAAATTAAAAGAATTTTTTTACCTTAAAAATTACTTATTCCTTTTCAAATCACTGTATTTCTATTTTGATCGGAATGAAGGGGAAACAAAAATTATTGTAAAACAAGGGAAATTTTGTAAAGTTTCCATATTTATGTCTGGTATTGCGGGAGATGATCTGTTGATATGGCGGCAACGAAAGAGGTACAAATAATGAATTTGTTTTTAGTTCGATTTTCATTTGTGGCAGAGGTTATTTTTTAATTGGATCGTTTAATTATTTTTTTTTCAAAGATCTACGCGAAGAGAATATTTTATTCTATTTTAGTCGACCAGAATTAACTTGCGGTTTTGCGAATATTTGAGCCTTCTATTGTATACAAGTCATAATAGCTCTTTATATGAAAATAACTTTTGTGATTATTATATCTATTATGAACTCTGCTGATGCTGGAACTGTACTCTGAACATTTAGAAATTACTTTCAATCGTAAGTAAATATAATTGACATGTTATTCCGATCGGAAGCATTCGAGCAATGTTTCTTCTTTTCCTATAAAAGCATCGGAGCTTTCAAATTTTTAATTAGCTTATTTTCAGGGTCACGTCAATCACAAAAGATTGTTATGAGGAAGAAATCGATTATAGTTAAAGATGTACACCTTTTATAGAAAATTGAGAAACGTTGTTCGATTCTTGGGCATATAAGTATTAATTTTTGGAAATTTCATACATTTATTCATTAAACACACTTCGTTAACGTATCCATAATATTTGTTAGGTTTGGCTTGATTGGGAGAAAAATTTGAGAATCTTTTTAAGCATGAAGTATTTTTATTTGATATTAAATTTCTCTTTGTTTTTATAATATTGAATTTAAATTTTCATTTAACAGTTATTTCTATATAAGAAATTGTTTAAAAATGATATATTAGTTTGAAACAATCTTTAGATACTATGCAATTTTTTTTTACTGTATATTTTTGGTATCGGGCTCTGATGACACAAAATGTTTTGGCCTCAGGCGGGCTCGGATTTAAAATCGTCGGGCTCGGGTGGGCCCGAACTCCGAAAAATAAGCCCGAACTCATCTCTATAATACTATATAAAGTGGTAAGCATTGCATTGAGGCACTAAGCTTAAGAGGCTCGGGCAAACTTATTTTCTTGCTCTATTTTCTTATTTTCTTATTGCTTTTAGGAATCAGAATGTATGCTTTGATTTTTACTTCGAGGAATACTATTGAAGTGGATATTTAACACGTTGAGTGCCACGTCAGTCACCGGTGACCGACACTGAGTTTCCCGTTTAGGCCACGTCAGTCATCGTTGACCGACACATATACATTGTGTAACGGGAATCTTATTTCGTGGCCCAAACGGAAAGACAGACAAAATAGACTTGACTTTCAACGTGTTAATGTAGAAGTAATGAAGTAGATGCTCTGTGAATTCATATTCACATTCTTCAGTTTCAAACCTATTGAATTTAAATCGGAAGCTAGAGAAACTTCCATGTCTCTTGACAAAAAATAATGCTATTGTGTCAGTTATTCGTGAGTACTTACGCTATTCAAAAATAGTGTATTTGAAGTATAATTTGTATCCCAGTATTATAAACATAAAAAATAACTTCTATCCTTTCATTAATTTACACTCTCAAAATAATCCGTTATCTGAACGAATATTTCCTTTGATTATATTTCGTTAAAACACGAAAAGGTTTGCTTTCACATGCTTATTTTCCCCGAAAATACCGAAAATCCACCGTAAAATTTACCTGTAATCATCCAATCTAAAGTTGCATTTTCGTCAAATCACAGTGGTGTTTTGGCAACTGTGCTGCGTAGTGATTTTTCATATTAGAAACTGAACTTTTACGCATGAACAAGAAAAAATCCTGAATCTAAGTTAAAAATTTTCTGAAATTCATAAGTCAGATGTTTCATAAGTTATGAAATTTCTTCAAATAACGGATAAAATCTCGTTCAATCTCAATGGTGTTCTGGCAGTTTGCTGTCTGCCACCGTGTACTTTTTACGTTTTTTGACAAAATGTTTTTTGAAAGTGTATATTATAGTATATGAGGGAGAAGAAGAGGTAGTGGCATGTGAAAACTGATATGAGATTTGCTGCTACATAACATACGTCATTATTTTCGGACTGTTTGGTTCTATCAACGCCTTTCAATTCTATTGATCAGTAAACTTATTTCTTCAATCATTTCCCACAAGATATATATTTGAGCGAAATTTCTATTTACTTTTGCACTGATAACGTTTATGCTGAATGCTTTCGAAATCGATATGCATTATTTGAAGAATTGGTTGTTGCTCTATAAGTCTAAAAGTTGGTTTAGGTTTGATTAAGTTTTATAATTTAAATTTTCGTTCGTTGTTTCATTGGTCAGCAAATTTTGTGATATTATTATTATTTTTATTTTTACATGTGGTAAGATATGGGTTAAATATGGGATTTATTTACTTGTACGTAGAAGTATAATTTCATAAAAACTGTCATAGGAAAAAAATGTCAAACGTTATTCGAGTACCTGGAATCTTAATAAGAATATCTGTAAGTTTTGAGTATTTATAGATGAAAGTTATTACATGGATGTTTCAAAAAGTAACGAATTTGGAATTAAAACAGCCTTACACACTATTCCTTCTGAATCACAGCTTATTTCTCTTTCCACCCTGGGTTAAGATGGAAGGTCAACAAACGAAATAGCAAATAACTTCCGATCGGATGGAAGCATACAAAGCATCTCCCCGCTCCTATAGTGTTGAAAATAGAGAAAGGGCTAAATAGGATTCCCTGGCTATAAAGGGAAAATGCTGGTCTAACAAATGGATGGAACACCTGATACCGATATCAACCCGCAGGTCAATGTGTTCAACTCTATTTCTCACATTTGATAGACGTATAGCTGCCAGTAGGGGGGGGGGGGGAACCTTGCTATAAAATAAACGGTATAACAAGAGTGTTTATGGAAGTAATAACTGAAATCATGCTAGGAGAAATAATTAATTGTTATATGTTAATTGATATGCATTCTATCAACCATTATTATTATTCTGGAGAGGAACATCAGTACAGACTCTTCGTTAGATGTTATTTGGAAACACAAATTATAATATCAAGATAACAACCGCTAAAGAAATTATATAGTATTGGTATGTAACGTTCCTTTTAAGTGTCAGACTATACGTTTTTTTTTAAAGAAATTAAACTAAATATATCCTTAATGATTGTTTATAATGTAAATTCATTATGTAAATTCATGCAGACAATATAGGAGAATTTTTTAAGAAATACAGTGTGTCTTTTTTTATAACCAAAAATCATGTAACGTAGGATCTGTACTGATGCTGCTCCCCACGATAATAATAATGCCTGATAGCATGATACATCAATTATAATAACGGTCATTACAAAAAGCAGATTTTTCTGCTAATAAACTATATAAAACAATTAATTGTTTTAATTCATTCCAGGAAACTCAAATCGTGCTACCTGGGTTAAAGATGCTCAATATACTACCCGGTTTACAGAAAAAAAGATGAAAATCGTTTTTAATTTGTAACTCTAATAGATTTTTTACATTAATATATTATCTTAGATTGCTCTACAACTACACCAACAAGCATTAAAAATTTAGTTATGAAAAATTACACGGAAACGAACAAATGTCGAATTATTTACATTATTTTAAGAGCAAACAGGTTAATTTTCCGTAATTGGGTTGCACGCATATTAAAAAATATTCATGCTTAAAAATTATTTTAAAATCCATAAAAAATCTGTAAACTGAGATACGGTTTTCAAACAAATTGTATTTGAAAGTACATATCTTTTTCTATTTGACGGCGTACAAATGTGTAATTTTTATAAGTTAAAGTAATTGCAGTAAAAGCGACAGTTATTGGTCAAATCGTTGCCACCGTTAATATGGTGTCAGTATTACTGATGGACATATTTTTGCTTTATAATACAGAATTTACCATCGTCCTGTATACAAGACAACTCAGATTTATCGCGTTTCCACAAACAATATGGCATCTTTTATTTCTGCTTCGCCACTAAAATAGATTTTAAGCTTGATAAATATTACTTATAATAATTTTAAGTTCAATTTCGATTTTTTTTTTAAATTTAGATTTTGAATTTAACTATTTTTTTTCTATTTTTATGACAATACTTAAAAAAATTAAATAATTGTGTGTAAAAAATTTCAAAATTCTCTTCAAGTTTTACCCTGCGTATAACTGCTGAGTAAAATTGAGTATTGCTGAGTAACACAAATAGCACAAAATAGTTGATCCAAATTGACTAATTGTTGTAAGAAATGTTCGTCTTTCCGGACAACTAGCCAACAAGCCGATTGCCAACAAAAGCCTAATAGTGGCCTAACGGGCTGTGCATATAGGACGTTATCAACTTTTAGGTAATTTTGGATCCCCTCTCCCCCTTACGATATCATATGTTATCATCCCTTGAACCCCCCCCCCCCCCCTTCTCCCCGCTGTAATGATATCGTTATCAATGTATAAAAATTCTTCAGATTTTTGGAAATTCTTTGTTTTTGTTTGGAGGGATATACAAATATGGTTACATTTATTTTTCGTATACTTTTTGTTTTTTATGAAGAGAAGTCAATAAAATATCAGTTTATATATGAAATAACTTTATCTCAAATAACACTTAAAAGAAACAGACTGTTTAAAAGTATTTAATAATAGCTTTTCGTTGCATAATGCATTCAATAGTAATAATGTCTTTTTACACTTGCACCCCCCCCCCCCCCGCACGGGGTGGGGCAGACAGAACTTCTTATCAACAAAACAGGCGGACAACATTCTCTTTTATTTACTTGTTAAATGCAAGTATAATTTCAAACATACTTCGCATTATGGTTTGTCGAACAGCGGATATATATGTATACAGGTATGACAGAAAAATAGGAAAGCCGAACTTTGGGGGTATTCCATATTTTGGAATCGAATAACTTTATAATCATTTAAGGATTTTAATAATAACTTTGTATTTTAAAAAAATAGATAACACACTAAGAAAGATACATACTATTTTGATGTGAAGACCAAGTTACAAATAATAAGAAAATTTTTTGGCTAGATCAAAAACGATAACGATATCAAAAGACAAGGCCCCCCTCCCCCTAGAGATATTTTGCGATATCATATGCCAGCCCCCCTCCCCTCTAAAATGATAACGTTATATATGCATAGCCCCCAACTATTAGTTTCTCAGATATCCATCCATATACATCGATTAGATGTGGTCCGACAGAATTATTTTTAGTCGGTCAAAAAAACGCTCCAAATTAAAGAGTACTTTCTTGGCTGGAGATTGCCAAACAAATGTAAACAGTTTACTGTTGTATTGCTCCTTCGTCTCTCTATATAGCACAATTTTATAAAACGTAAACCAATGAAGGTTTGGGAAAGTTTTTGAATTTAGATTACTGTTTGTTGGGTGAGTAGTCAGCAATTTTTGTGATATTATTGTCATTATTTTTTTTTTATATGTGGTAAGGATAACCGCATACTTGTGTGCAGTACAGTTACACTTGTGTGCAATGGTGTGTCGCTGCACACATTTGTTCTTCTAAAGTGTCCTAGTGGGGCAAAGAAACAAATTAAATTTGTAATTTTATTACGTTCGATAAAAATTTAATTTATTTTCTATTTCTCTCACTGACCAATAAAAATCAGAAGCAGTTGAATAAAACGAAAGTTGTAACAAAAAATTTCTTTAATTTCTTTTCGATGATCAGAATATAATAATAATGATAATAATAGTCATTGGAGCAGATTGATGAAAAATACGTCGTACTGAAATCTAATATAGTATGTTTTTAGTAAAAAAATATTTTTGAAAAAAAATATTCTGTTAGCTTCTTCTATAAAAACGATCGTAAAATTTCTAGATAAAATCCAATACAATTCTGTGCCTCTATTTCCTATTTATGCTAAGTGGGGACATTTAGCAATAAATAAAATGAACAGTAAACAGGTTTTGTTGTATGTATGAAAGATACATTCTTAATATATATAGATTCTTTTTAACACTTTCCAACATAGTTCAAAAGTGTTTATGAATTCGGTTTATCTGTTTCTCAGTCTGTTAGTGCTCTAACTCGCGTAAATATATTTACGCGATATTATCACATAAATATCTAACTGTATACAGTAAGATTGCCTTGAAATTGATATATGTTATTGGGGTTTACTATGGCATGTTCTGTATTGAAAATGAAGTGTGTAGCATTGACGGTTCATATACAGGGACACTCAAAACAACTCAGTTGCATTACGACCTATGGGGTAAAAATCATTTGCGGTGTATTTTAATGATATTACACTCTTTTAAACATATATATTGTAACATACTTTTAAATATACATATTGAAATTTGTATATATCACTTGGGTGTACTACAAAGCGCTTACTCTAGAATCTTGTGTGCATATAATTTATCGTTCATTTACAGGGACACTCAAATGTGCTTGGCTACAGTACTGCCTATGAAGAATAGTTGTAGGAAATTCGTTTTCAGTTGTGGTATGCGTTTTAAAATGTAACTGCTTTTTTCATCATTACTTGTTGTGTGTAAATTCTATAGATCTATAATAAATATATATTATTATAGAATAAATATATAATATAAAATATGTAATATAAATATGTATTAATATAATACATTCTTACTATAAATAGATTGTTTAACACTTTCCAACATATATACAGGGCTACACAAGAGATCTCAAGTGCATTTCTGTGTACTGACGGAAATTGTTGAACTTTCAACTGTGCTATCTGTTTAACTGAACTAACTTTTAACATACTATTAAATAACATATAACATATATATATATATATATATATATATATATATATATATATATATAATAATATAGTATAATATAAATATATATTAATATAATACATTCTTAATATAAATAGATTCTTCTTAACACTTTCCAATATATATAGAGAGAGCTACACAAAAGATCTCAAGTACATTTCCGTGTACTGACGGAAATTGCTGGATTTTCAACTGTGCTATGCGTGTAATTGAACTAAATTTTAGCATACTATGTTGTATACATACAAATCTATAGATCATATACAGGGTTGCACAAAAAAAATTGGATATTTTTCCGACTATTGATGGTAATTGTAAAAATTGGCTTTTCAAATGCGTTATGCATTTTCTAAATTGTATATTTAGACAGCCCTAGGGTAGACCTTCTCACTTAGTTCAGTCTTGCTTATTTAGACATCTTTCACCTTAATAAACTGTAAAGTTTTGTTAAAGTATTCTGAATGTATTGGAAAATGTTTGCATAATCTAAGCTGGACGCACCTTTTTTGTTCTTGTTAGCCCCCCGGTACGGTATGCTATTTCTTTCTCTCAGCTTATTTTGTGTCGTCTTCAAAAAATAACATTATCTTGTTTAAGCCAGCCGTAAAACAAAAGCCGATGTTTCATTGTGCAATTAAATACTCTACAGCATTTTTTAAAACTTCTAAGCATCGCTCATTTTCAATTTTTATACCGTCGTATTGGGAAAAAAAGTACTTTTTAATGCAATTTGTTTGAAAACTGCATCTCCATTTATTTTTCAGATATTAATTTTTTTGTAGTTTTTACCGACATTTGTTTCATTTTGGCAATTCAAGTACTCAAGAAAAAATAGTTGAAAAATAGCAATTATATCTTTTTGTTGCCATTTCCCCATAAAAACTGAAAAAATGTAATGAAAATACATGCTATTTTGAGAAAAATATAATTGAATGATTTATGATAAAACATGGAGCTATTATAAACTATATTTAATTTTAAATATCTATATTAATGCAAATGACGTCATTTTACGTAAAATAGACGCGTGTGCTTTAAGTCTTAAAATTGAAATATGTTTTGCACTACAGTAGAGTCCATATTATCCGAGTCCCACTTAACCGAGTTATTTTCTTCTGATGGACTGGTGGTTTTTATTATTATGAAACAGCCATTATAAATGAAGCGTTAGGTGAAGATGAGACAGCAGTCGTAAACAGTTAGAACTCTGATTTTCTGGTCAGAATGGGAAAAAAAATGGCCATAATAAAATTAAAAAAAAAAATGATGGCCATTTTTTCCGCCATTCTGAACAGAAAATCAGAGTTCTAACTTTTACGACCACTTTTCATCTTCACCTAAATGCTTCATTTATAATGGCTGTTTCATAATAATAGAAACCACCAGTCCATCAGAAGAAAATGAAGTAATGGAAATGTCGGGGGAGACACTAAATTCTGAGAAAGCAGAATTCCTGTTCTCTAGTTTAATATTTCTTCACGTATTAAAGGAACTACAGCGGCGGTCAAAAGTTTCCGGCCAGAATAAAATTTTTGGTTAATTTGTAAGTATACCCATATGAAGAGGAATCTCAAAGTGATACTTATACACTTTATTGACATGACAGTTAAGAACTTATTTATGGAATAAAAATTAAATATTAATAAATTTAATTGACAAAATTAATTGCAAAAGAAAACGCATGTTCTCAAAAGTTTCCGGCCACCTTGGCAAGTTTGGAAAAAAATGGGGTCATAAAAGAAAATAACAGTGATCAACAACATTTACAATTAGTATTTTCTATTCATACATTTAGCAATATGTACTGCGGCGCAGCAACATGGCATTGATTCAATGAACGGTTTTAGATCATCAATGTTAAATTTTGTCCACGGTTCTGACAATTTTTGTGAAAATGCTGCTGAATTGGAATATTTATAATTCCACACACGTTTTCAAGTTAGTTTCAAAGATTTTCTATTATATTCAGATCGGATGATTGGGCTGTTAATTTCAAAAGCGAAGTTTTTTTTGTGCGAAAGCCACTGCTTGACGAGCTTGCATGTATGCTTTTGGTCGTTATCATGATGACACAAATAGTTGCGACCACAATTTTACCTCCTGTAAGGCCTCAAATGATCTTGCAAGATATCCTTATGCATTGCACTATTCATCTTGCCGCGGATTTTAAATAACGGACAGGCGCATTTTTCGGAAAATGCTCCCCACAGCATAACGTGTCCTCCACCGTGCTTCATTGTAGGAATAATATATCTAGAAACTTATCTTTTGTCTTTAGGTCATCGGTTGTAACGTTTTTTATCACTCACAAAAAGATTGAACGTCGAATCCTCTGAAAATAGTACTTTTTTCCAGTTTTCAGTTGTCCAGTCTTTGTATTCCTTGGCAAACGCCATTCGGGCCCTCTGAATTTTTTTACTTATGAAAGGTTTTTTAACACCGACTGTTCTATAAAGTTCTACGTCACATAAGCGTCTGGACACTGTAGATAGACTTGTTTCAGCAATAACCATAACACCATAAATGCTTTTAACATCATAAATGGCGTGGAATTGCAGCGGCATTTTTACGCGGGTCATCAACTGCTTTTCTTCTGATAATTCTGTCCACAAGAATAGTCGTTTTCCGGTGTTCCCCGGACCGTGGCAAGTTCCGAAGGCCATGACCATCTTTATATATATTTTAAAATATCGTTTGCAGCAAATTTTCCGATCGACAACTTTGTCGCAATCTCACGAGAGGATTGCCCCTTTAGCGAGAAACTAATCAATCATTTAGGAACAATAAATTGTTAAACTTTTAATTTTTTAATTTCAAATACATTATTCACCTTGATTAATTAACAAACATGGCCAAAAAAAAAAAAAAAAAAAAAAAAACACTTTAGCGAGAGCAAAAAATAATGAATGACGAATGGCCGGAAACTTTTGCACGCGCGAATTTTGAATTCCTCCCTTTTGCATCAAGTATCTAATGTAACCAATCAAAATGATCACGTGGTAAGAGGTAATTTGCTTATTCCTAACTTTTGGAGCAATTGAACTTCTTCTTCGCTAAAACGTTCTGTCAAACAAATAAAAAAAAACTAACTGGCCGGAAACTTTTGACCGCCACTGTACGTAAACAACAAAGCAGAAAAAAAGAACAACTGGAGTATTTTTATTGTATTTTTCAAATAAAATATAAATAAATTGTTTAACACGTTTAACATTTTGCATTTTTCTTTTAAGGTAATATGTACAATCATAAGCCATGGATTTCGGAATAGCATCATTGATGATTATTTAGACAATTATATTCAAATGAAGACTGTAAAAAATGTAATTTAACGGAAATAAAATGATGGATTAAAAGATCGTAATTTTGAAGTTTTGTTAAGGGAAAAAAATAGATTAAGAGGGAATGAGGTTTAAATTTTTTTTCTCTTGAACTCTTTCAGGGGACATCCAATTCTCTCGTTAAAATGTTCAAATGATTGACTGCCACCAGAATATTGATATAAATAGATACTTAAAATAATTAAATATATTATACCTTAATCAGAATTTTAAAATTAAAAAGAAATTTAAAATAAGACATTTAATAAAATTAAAAAACATCACAATAATAATGCATAATAAAATCAATTACAGTAGTCGTTTCAAGCCTTATACAAGATCCTTAACAGTACAAATATTAATCGAAAACCAAAGCTGTTGTTTACACACTTTCAAGTTCAAAATTATGCATTTAACATATTAAATCACCAGTATAAGTCACAGTGAAACGACATATCCTGGTGTACATGCTTCATTTAGGGAAGATTTCTGTAGCTTTGTAAACCAACCAAAAATTCTAGTTTTAAAATTATTGCAGTTAGATTTAATTATTTTAATGTGAAAAGCAGAAAAACCAACGTTTAAAATGCACAAATAATATATGAAAAGCAGCAAACAGCTGTTTCGAATCTACTAGCGAGATTCTTCTTCAGTGCAAAAGGAACAGCGTGCTAGAAAAAGCAAGGCTGAACAAAATCATAGACAGAGACGCGACAGACTGCTTTTCATATATTATTTGTGCATTTTAAACGTTGGTTTTTCTGCTTTTTAATATTGTGCACAAAGGCTTTATTTGCTATTTTTATATATTTTAATGTGTTTGAAATCTAGAATGTGATAAGTATCTGTTGAATGATTAACAAGTTTCTATTGTAAATTGTAATATTTGTAAGCGAGTTTATGCCCTTCTAATAGGATGTTACATGATCATCAAGTTTCACCAATATAAACAGCCACAGTCTTTACAAGGGATATTTTAAATTAACCCTTTCAGGGGAAAAGTATTTCTGTTACTAAAATGTTGAAACGATTGATTTGCACCAGGCTTATCAAACAAATTAATTTCCGAACAAGTGGAAGTTTTTTTTTTTTTTTTTTTTTTTTCCCACTCCCGTTATTAAAACAAACTTTTATTTCAAAATTTTGGTGTGAATGTGACATTTTGGAATAAAACATAAGTGGGATATATTATATTCCACTGACCTTCAAGAAGTTATACCGATATTCTGTAAGAGAGTTTGGGAGGGAGTTTTAGGCTTGAATTTGCATAACATACTCTTCATAACATTTTGACGTTTAAAGGCTGTGCTAATATTAATGTATTTGATTAAATTATGTATTTTTTCTGAGACCTAAAAAAAAATCTTTTAGCCATCGTATATGGAAACCTTATATTTGAAAGATTTTAGCCTTTTACTTTCTTCTATCTTCTATAGAAGAAAGTAAAATTTTCTTCGACTTCTGTTTTTCGACGGATTTACACGTTTTAGGGGTCAGAAATCCTACAAAAACATGTTTATAAAAAAATGTCCGTCTGTAAGTCAGTGTGTCGCCCTTGTACCATCGAAAAGTGTATGAAGTTATACTTAGAATTGAACCAAATTTTTTGTGTGTATTTTTGGCTATGGCAAGCAGGTCCTCCCTGAATTTGGTAAATTTCCGCCAGAAGGGGGCATTGTAATAGTGTTTTTTTGCCCTTTTCATTATTGTACAATCAAAAAGGGAATAAGTTATGCATAGAATTGTACCAAAATTTTTGTGTATGTTTTTGGCTATGACAAGCAAGTTCTCCCTGAATTTGGTAAATTTTCGCCGGAAGAGGACGCTGTAATAGCGATTTTTGTATAATTTTCTCTACTTTTTAGGCGGCTCGTGCAGCGACGGGAACGTCGCATACTGCTAAACTGGTTATTCGCAAACAGCTGATGTACAGTCGTGGAAAAAAAAAAAGTAAACACCCCCCACTAACTCTTCAACAAATTATCGTAGAAGAAAGTTACTGGTACCGAACGATTGGAATTAAAGTCTACTTTTAAATGATATAGATAAAATTTGCTTAGGGGGCCATCTACATATTAAAACGAACCATAACTTTGTTTTTTTTTTAATAGCAGTACACAATTCTGACATCATAAATGAACTCTACATCCTCCAATTAGCCTAAAAACAAATTTTTATGCAATTCGTACCATAAGTTTCCGAGAAATTAATTATTTTAAAACGAACGTATTTTAAGGGCTGTATCCAAATTGAAGTTCGGAAATCGATTATTAACCGAGAGAGCCCCCATCTTGATCAAGGCACCTTAAGAAGTCAATGAAGCCTGCTAGATTACAATACAGCAGAAGAAATTACAAAATATCTAGTCACTTCTATTATAGACTGCCCCTTAAACCATCATTTTGCCGTTTTTTCAGCATAATTTGAAAACTACTTGGAAGAGAAATGTGAAATTTTGGATTTACATAAAGCAGGACTGAATAAATCTAAATCCATCAAAAAAATTGTAGGTTGCAATTCATAATTTTTTCGAATATTAATTTCATAATTCATAATTCATATCATAAAATTATAAAAATTGAAAATTCAACGTATTTATGTTTGGGTATATTAGTATTATTGCTACAAAAAAATTAGTACATTAGGAGCATAATTTATGGTGATATTAATAAAAATATGAAAATGTAATTTAACATTAGAAGCACTCAATTTTGAATGTTTATAATTCAAAAACTTATCATTCTAATGACTTGAAATTCGGTGTCTAGGCATAATTTGAACCGAATATTTGAAATATCTGGTTAAAATTGGGTATTGCCATTGAAAAAAATGAAGTTTGGATTCGTTTTAATATGTAGATGGCCCCCTAAGCAAATTTTATAGACATAATTTAAAAGTAGACTTTATTTCCAATCATTCGGTACCAGTAACTTTCTTCTACGATAATTTGTTGAGGAGTTAGTGGGGGTGTTTACTTTTTTTTTTTTTTTTTCAACGACTGTACAACAGAATAACTAATGATTTTAATAAATATCATGATCGAGATTAACTCGTTTTTACTCCGATTAATTGATTGAAGCAGAAATGTAAGATGAAAATCAAATATGGTATAGTATTGAAATAATATTGAAGCATTAACATTTGTAACTACTTTTTGAAGTGTTAACATGTATGAGATAAATGAAAGTTTTGGGATTGGCACACCCAGCTAGATTCCAATTGAACTTCTTTATTTCTACAATATTTTATTGTTCTTTGAACTACGGTTCTAACAAAAGCAATTTTATTCGAGACAGGATTTTCAGAATTAAAATTTAAGTAATGATGAGAAAAAGTTACTTTACGGTATATTGATGTTAAATGTCTTGACAGGTAATTTCTTGTTTTCTTTCATTTAAAATATGTAAGAGAGTTTATAATGTTTCATTTTTATTCAAAGCAAAGAAAAAGTTACCGGTTAAGAAATTTAACATCAGTATACCTTAAGGCAACGTTTTCTAGTCATTACTTAACTTTTATTTCTGAAAATCCCATCTACCATAAAATTGTGCTCTTGTTAGAACATAATGGTTACCATAAATGATGGCGAAAAGAAAAATTTTAAATTAATTTGTATATCCACTATAAATTACAAGAGTTTTACAAGTTACATTTACATTCCACATAAAAAAAAAAAAAAAACTAGAGAACAGGAATTCTGCTTTTTCAGAATTTAGTGTCGCCCCCGGCATTTCCATTACTTCATTTTCTTCTGGTGGACTAGTGGTTTCTATTATTATGAAACACCTATTATAAATGAAGCCTTATGTGAAGATGAAAGAGCAGTCGTAAAAAGTTAGAATTCTGATTTTCTGGTCAGAATGGAAAAAAAAATGCCATCACCCCCCTCTCCCATTCTGACCAGAAAATCAGAGTTCTAACTTTTTACGGCTGCTCTTTCATCTTCACCTAACACTTCATTTATAATGACGCTGTTTCATAATAATAGAAGCCACCAGTCCATCAGAAGGAAATAACTCGGTTAAGCGGGACTCGGATAATCGGGACTCTACTGCAAAACATATTTCAATTTTATGACTTAAAGCACACGCTTTTATTTTATGTAAAATGACGTCATTTGCATTAATATAGATACTTAAAATTAAATATAGTTTTTAATAGCTCCATGTTTTATCATAAATCCTTCATATTTTTCTTCCTCATATATCCCTTTATATTTTTCTCAAAATAGCACGTATTTTAATTATTTTTTTTTTCAATTTTTATGAGAAAATGGCAACAAAAAGATATAAGTGCTATTTTTCAACAATTTTTTCTTTACTTTCTACAGAAATGGAGAACTTGAGTTGCCAAAATGAAACAAATGTCGCTAGAAACTACAAAAAATTAACATTTCAAAAATAAATGAAGATGCAGTTTTCAAACAAATTGCATTAAAAAGTACTTTTTTTCTCGAATACGACGGTATAAACTTTGAAAATGTGCGATGCTTAGAAGTTTTAAAAAATGCTGTAGAGTAATTAATCGCACAATGAAACATCGGGTTTTGTTTTACGGCTAGCGTACTCAAGGTAACGTTATTTATTGGAGACAAAATAAGCTGGAAGAAAGAAATAGCATTCCGGGGGAAAAAAAAAAAAAAAAAAAAAAAAAAAAAAAAAACTGTCAGAAAAAATATTTAGTTTATTCAAATAAATTAATATTGGTACAACCTTTATTTAAACCACAGAATGTTATGATGAGTATGCTATACTTATTCAAGCCTAAAATCCTTCCTTTTAGAGAATATCGGCATTCTTGTGACTCTCTTTATATTGGTGAAACTATGGAAGGTCATGTAACATCCATTTAGAACAGGATAAACGCGCTTAAAAATCTGCCAATTTACCAACGAAACTTGTTAATCGTTCAATAGATACCGATCCCAGCCCAGATTTCCAAAATGTTAAAATAATTAAATCTAACTGCAATAATTTTAAAAGTATAATTTTTCTAGAAAGTTGGCTGACAAGAAGAAATCTCTTCTAAATGACGCATATACAACTGCACCAGAATTTGTAGTCTTGCTTCGACATATACAACATGGTTATTTAACATTTCAAATGCATAATTTTGAATGTGAACATATGTAAATACAGCTTAGGTATTGATTGACATTTGTACAGATGAAAAACTTGTACAGGGTGTTTCTAAAGTCACGCAAACCATATTTCTCTCGCTTGTTCTTCGACCGCTAACTGCTCAAAAAATTCTTCAAAAATGCCAATGTAAACTTTGGAGTTCACAGTGCCCTCGAAGGAAATGGGAAATATTATTCTGCTTCTTGAAATCGCACATCAAACGTAATTTTTTATGGAATGTTTGTTTAGTTTTATTAAATGACTTATTTTAAATGTCTTTTTAATTTTATAAATAAATGTTTTTATTCACGTACATTATAAAAGCAAAACTTTATTCGAAATTTCTGGTGTAAATGTGGCAGTTTTCAATTAAATTAAGGGGTATAAATAATGAACCACAGCGTTGCTACTTTGGCCTACATTTTTATTCAGTTATTTCGAGTTATTACCACAAATAAAAAATAGGGCCAATCCATTTCAAGTGTTCCAGAAAATCCTTTATTCGTTGCTTGACCATTTTTAAAAAATCTGAAATTTTTTGTACAAGAACCCTAACATGATGGAAGTTCAAAATGACTATTATTTTAATTTTATTAATTTTTGTTTGTGCATGGCGGCCATCTTTGTTTCATCGTCTGCAGCAGTTTTCTCATAAGAAGGGTTTACGGGATTGTAAATAATTCATCGTTTATTTCTCCAATTAAAGTGCAGATTAAAGCAATTTGTACAGAATACATTGGACTAAAAATCTGGTAATAGAGTACTTTCCGAAACTAACTGCTTATTGGTGAAATTTAAGCATAAAGTTTCAGTTTTTTTCCAAAATTTGTCCGTTTACAAGTGAAAATTTTTCTAGCAAGGAAAACTGTGAACATGACATAATTTTTTTTACAAATAGGCCGAATGTACTTGTACTCACACACCAAGTTCTAGATCTGGGACTTGCTTTCTCTTCGCTAAAAAAAAATCCCAAATTTTTCAAAAATGTCAAAAATCGCACTTTTGAGGCTTTGATATCTCTGGGGTGGGGGGGGGGGGGCACGAGATAAAAATTTGAAGTTCTGGTTTCTGACAGTATTGTATGTTAGCGTTAAGCACAAGAAATTTCAGGATGGAGATTTGACTACAAGCTGAGATATGACAAGGGCAACATGTCAAAACAATACTGCCAAACTATTGTTTTGTTGTAGTTACAGCTAAGTATTTATCTCAGAGTATCACTTAAATTTATGCTTTTGAATATCATTAAATAATAGAAACAGAAAATAAAGCCCATTACAAAGCTTAGCAATTAATTAAAAAAATAATTATGCCTAAGGCCGTACATTTTGTATGGCTTCAAGTAATTTTTGGATGTAAGTAATTTTAGTAACTAAAAGAAACCTCAGCACTTTTACATAAAGAAAAAAAATTTTTTTATACAAGACCTGAGACAAAAACAGAATAGGGAAAGAGAAAAACTGTTAATGTTGGCATACTTGTTGAGACATCATCAAACGTGTCAAAACACATTCTTCCTTGTTGGTTTAAAAACTACAATTTTGATCTTTCTCAAAATTTTATTTGTAGGAATTAAGTCTTGTCATCTCTTGATAACTTGATTGAAGATCTTGGTCCAGCTGGCTCATAGAAATAAACTTTGAAATCTATTGTGCAAGTCTCAATTCACTAATAATTCTTAGCTTACTTCTTATGCAGAAATGTCATTTTTTTTGCAGTATAAATTTTGAAAGGGCTTTGGATATCTTTACTTTCTGAAAATTACTTGAAGCTGATGCATGGTAACATCGTATAATGTTTCATTTACAGGAACATATTTATGGTAGAAACAAGTTTCAGAGACTGGCAAGCAGCATTAAAATTGTGTTTTTTAAGCCAACAAGCAGGAATATGGTTCGACACGTTTGATCATGTCTCAACAAGTATGCCAACATTAACAGCTTTTTTCTTTCTCTATTCTGTTTTTGTCTCAGGTCTTGTATAATTTTTTTTTAAGTAAAATGATTGAGGTTTCTTTTAGTTACTAAAATTACAACAAAAATTACTGAAACCATACAAAATATAGAACTTAGGCATAATTATTTTTTTAATTATTTGTTAAGCTTGCAAAAGGCTTTATTTTCTGTTATTATTATTTAAAGAAAATAAAAAAATAAATTTAAATGACACTCTGAGATAAATATTTATCTGTGACTACAACAAAACAATAGTTTGGCAGTGTTGTTTTGACATATTGCCCTTGCCATATTTCAGCTTGTAGTCAAATCTCCATCCTGAAATTTCTTGTGCTTAACTCTAACATACAATACTCTCAGAAACCAGAACTTCAGATTTTAATCTTGTGTCCACCAGAGATATCAAAGCCTCAAAAGTCCGATTTTTGACATTTTTGAAAAATTTGGGATTTTTTTTTAGCTAAGAGTAAGCAAGTCCCAGATCTGGAACTTGGCGTGTGAGTACAAGTACTTTCGGCCTATTTGCGAAAAAAAATATGCCATGTTGAAAGTTTTCCTTGCTAGAAAAATTTCCTCTTGTAAACGGACAAATTTTGGAAAAAAACTGAAACTTTATGCTTAAATTTCACCAATAAGCAGTTAGTTTCGGAAACTACTCTATTACCAAATTTTTAGCCCAAAGTATTCTGTACAAATTGCTTTAATCCGCACTTGAATTGGAGAAATAAACGATGAATTATTTACATTTCCGTAAACCCTTCATGCGAGAAAATTGCTGCAGACGATGAAACAAAGATGGCCGCCATGCACAAACAAAAATTAATAAAATTAAAATAATAGTCATTTTGAACTTCCATCATGTTAGGGTTGTTGTACAAAAAAATTTCAGATTTTTTAAAAATGGTCGAGCAACCAGTGCTGCACCACTTGAAATGCTGCACCACCCAATACTATTTGATGCTTTATTTAATGAAACAGGTTTAGCAGTCACATAAAAGTAAAATTCTTTTTTCAAAATTTTCGGTGTGAATCTAAAAATTTCGGATTAAAATTGGAGACCAAACTGGCAACCCTGTTGTACCACCGCCTTCAAAGGGTTAATGTATTAAACCAAAATAAATTTCTGATGATTCCCTTAATAAATATGACTTATCAGCATTATTTTTACAATAAATAAATAAATTGCCGGCGCGACATGACCTAGAAAGAATGAAGTGCAGTACCGACCCGTCCCGAGTCTGCAGGAAAAATAAGCCCGGGCCCAGCCCGAGTCTGCAGAGGGCAATTAAGCCTAACCCGCCCCGAGCCTTATGAAAGATAATTGACTCGAGTCCGTATAGACCTCTACTAAAAACTTCATAAAGCAGTAAAATTAATTATATCATTTTTAACACTTTCCAACAAATTTGAAAAGTGTTTATGACTTCGGTTTGTTTGACCGTCTGTCCGCGCTCTAACTCCCGTAAATATACTCGGATTGCCCTGAAATTTTTAGATGTTATTGGCGTTTACCATAGCACGTTCCCTATTTTAAATGAAGTTTGTAGCACGTTTAGTTCATTTACAGGGACAGTCAAAAGTTTTCCGTTACATTACGGCCTATGGGAAAAATCGTTTAAAATGATTTTTAACGGTGTTACAAGCTTCCAAACATAATAAAATTGATATGCATTAATGAAGAGCACTAAAATGTGCATTCTGATGAATATGCAGTGTAAAGAATAGTTATTATTCATTTACAGGGCCATACAAAAGAATTCCGTTAGATAATGATATAGGGGTGGAGGGAATTGTTTGCGACGTATTTTAATTATGTTAAATTATTTCATGTATAATGAAATTGCTATACGTCGCTGAGGTTTAATATACCTTATTTCATGTATATTAACACGATGTTATGTTATAACACGATGTGCATAATATTTACAGGAACACACAAAAGATTTAAGATACTGCATTGTATCCGAAGTACTGCACATTAGCAATGATTGCTGGAAATGCATTTTAATTATGATAAGCGCCTTTATGTTTCACTATATTTATGCATACTATATGGTTTGTATAAATGATATAATTCATATATACACAAAAGAATTCGTAAGGGTTACTGGGTACGAGCGAAAATTGCTTAAAGGTGGTTTTTAAATGAGTTATGCATTTTTACACTGAACTGCATTTAGTTTACTAAGAAATGTTTGTAGAATATAGATAAAATGATATACAGGGTCACGCAAAGAATTGGATACATGGCCGTCTATAAATGATAATTTCTGGAAAATGACTTCAGTAGTTTTAATTGTATTTTAGTTTGAATTAAATTTTTGCTAAAGTGGCGTGTAATAAGAGTTGTACAAATGTATTCAAGTATGTTTTCATCAATAGTATAAATTACTGAAAGAGAAATTTCAACCTGTAATGCGTTTTCTTGCTAAATTAAATTTTTCCATTATATAGTATATATATATCAACGCACAGATCAAATACAGGGCAGTTCAAAAGAACTGGAATACATATTTGGCTATAGACGGTAATTGCTGAAATCAGTTTTTTAAATGTTTTGTGCGTTTTCTAAAATTTTTACTTAGTTGTCTTATTTACTTTATGTCCCTAAATAACGAAGTTTTGTTAAAGCATTTAGGAAGTGTTGGAAAGTGTTTCATAATCTATGCTTAACGTATGATTTTTCTTTCTTGTTCTTTTATGGAACTATTTCAGATTTCAACGACATTGAAATTCTCCCTTGTATTATTTACTGATTTTAAATTTTCCGCTGCCGAATATGGAATTCTCCCTAACTTCTGAGTGGTTCGATCTTTTTGAACAGCTCATATCTGGAACAAAAGATGGGGTCCTCTGGATGTCTTCTACACCGATGGTTCCGCGAACATCAATGAGTATGTCTGGATAGTTTTAGATAGCACGATACACCCGCTTATTCTCTCTATTTCCTCTTCTGTAATAGAGAGAGAGAGAGAGAGAGATAGAAACACAAGCACATCAATTAAATTACAAAGTCTATGGCGCGCGCGACCTAAACTGCCTCAAATTTATCAAGATTGAATTATGGTCCCTTAAATCTCTTTGCCTCTTGTTTTTGAAGTTCCAACGACGAAAGCTTGAAGATTAGAATGAGATTCCAGTACACAATGAAAGGAATCAAGGGTTGTAAAATTTTAGCCTCGACGTAATTTTGAAGATGATATAAAGTGCGTTATTTTTAAATTACTGTTTTGAAAAGTGGGGACTTTAATCTTTCTATGATGCTGTCGTTAAATAATTAGCATTTAAAAGAGCTTGACAAAGTTTATATGAATTAAATTATTGGTTATTTAATATCACCAGAATTTTTAAGTTCTAATTTCAAATAAAGTTTGATGCAATATTGCGTCCTTTCCAATTGGAATAATTTTGGAAATATTTACCGTAAAGCAATAATATTGGAAGAACATTGACTTTTTATTCGAAATATTTCAGCTTAATTTTGATACTTCACCGGTACAAGGTTATTTTTTAATTACAGTATTGCAGTTTTGGACAGCGCAGTGCCGTCTATCGGTGAAATTTGACGCCTAAGCAAGGAATCATACTAAAGAAATTCTTTATTGTATACGTTACTCAGCTGCAAGAATAACTTCAATAGTTTTCACCGTTTACTTGTTATCAATACAAAAACACTTATTGTGTTAAAAGTTTGTGACGCATCACTTTATGTTATAGCTCTAAGAATTTTAAATATAGATTTTAAAAATAAGGTTATCAAATTTTGAGTAACGCTATGCTATTAATTGAAAAAAAATATGTATATACACATATTATTTATTTCTTCATTTTATTTTTGTTCTATTTATAATCGCATGTGAAAAAATTATGTTCAGCATGAAAAGATATATAAAAATTTATTCGCGAAAGCTTTTTCATTCACATGTCTCACAAATTCAAAATATGAGTTTTAAAACATATGATATCAAAATTTAAGTGACGCCTTGATGTGGCTTTAAGGTGTCTCAGAACTCTTAAAATAAGATAAAAAAAAAAAAAAAAAAGACCATTTTCAACATTTAATTTCTTAAATTGTATTTGATTTTAAGATACATTTTAATTGGGATGAAATATATAAGTATTTTCTTTCATTTCATGTATTTAAATAATTCAAGATGCAGAATTCGGATTTACAGGGGGCTCCAAGCTGTCAGACATTTGGCGAGTTGAAAATTGGCATAACAGATTTCACGCAGGATTACAAAATAAATTTTGCAAGTAGGATGAAAATTTTGTTGCCTACTTAAACTTCAAGAAACCTGAACCTAAATAAATTTGTATTTAAAGCATTTTTATATTTTTAGTACAAAGTTGTATTTAGCTATTGAAACATTTAGAAAATTTCAACCGTATAATCATTTAAAAAAATATTTTTTTGAACAATAAAAAGGAAATTTTAGGTTCAGTTTACACAAACTAACATGGAACTTAGGTCTTGAAAATTTTATAAAAAAATATTCAAAAGTTTTTGAGATATCGTGCGCGTTATGCTCAAAAACGTCATTTGGAGAAAAATGACTTCAAAGTTTCAGAAACGATGCTTCAGCTATTGTGCAGGCACAATTCTAAAAGCCATAACTTCTGTTCTAATGGGAATTTCAAGAAAAGAATTATATCAAAATGTTCAGAAAAGGTAAAAGTTTAAAATCTTAAAAAAAAAAAAAAATATATATATATATATATATATATATATATATATATATATATATATATATATATATATATATATATAAATTAAAATTTCGAAAATTTTAAAGCTTTAAGAGTCCTGAGACCCCTTAGACCCCTTTTGTTTTAAAATTCAATGTAAATTACTTTTGGTTTGGTTCTAAACAATACTTTTAATTTTCCAGTACACTGTTAAATATATTACTTTCACTGAACCTATATTATGCATTCAATAAATTGATTTTATCTTTAATGCCTCGCTATCCGAAATTGTAAGTAAAATTTATGTAAATGGTTTCTTTGCGTCAGTGTATCCAAACTAAGTGAAATATATGCAAATGGATAGTATGATGCAAAGAAACCACTTACATAATTCTACTTACAATTTTGGATAGCGTGGCACAATTGATAAATTAATTTCTTGAAATAATTTAAATATTTTTTTGAAACAAAAATAAATAAATAAAAGTTTCTATAAATCCTCCGCGTCACAGCACATTAGCTAATCTTAAAAATTCGTTTGTATTATAAAATTATTCTGCTTTTTTATTTGTTATTTATTTTATTTTGTTTAATTTGACCTGTCTATTACTTTATCGGAATAATAAATAAATAATCAAATCATAAAATCATGTAAAAGCAAAGGTGGATGAATTTGATTAAAGTTTTCGTTTTCAATAGACAAAATTTATTGTCGCATTTATAATAATAAGGAAAGAAGTTTGTGTGTGAGTGTGTGAGTGAGTGTGTCGACGGTGTTCTGAAGGGACCGCTGCACGTCGAGCTACAAATTTTGGGGGAAAGGTACGTCTATATATGAAGTTTTGCACCTCGAAGCCCGTTTTTCGATTTTTTGATTAGATTTTTTTATTTAATTTTTTATGCGATTTTTAGCGCTTTTTTAAGTTTTGAGGCGATTTTTCCACATTAGTGAAAAGAATACGTTTTCTTTCTTTTAACACAATATAGTAAATTTTGTTCTCTTTTCAAAAAAAGTTTATTCGGAATTCGTACAGCAATTTTTGAATTTTTAGCGCATTTTTTATGCGATTACTGAACAGCAGTTAATGCGTCTTCATACCTATAAGGGGTGTTACCGTAGAGGGGGGGGGGGGCACAGTTCTGTCGCCAAATACCGCCAACTCCAAATTCCCATAGACTTCCATTGTAAACCAATAGTGATTACTTGCTTACAGAAAATCAACAAATTGAGATATTTTAATGCAACAAAAACTAATATTAACTTAAGGGGTTATATTAATTATATTTAAGGGAATCCAGGTAAATTAAATCTATAATAATATGGAAAGAAGTTTGTGTGTGAGTGTGTGAGTGTGTCGACGATGTTCTGAAGAGACAGCTGCATGTGAGCTACAAAATTTGGGGAAAAGGTCCGTGTATATATGAAGTTTTGCAACTCGAAGCCCGATATTCGATTTTTTATTAGATTTTTTTAAATTTAATTTTTTATGCGATTTTTAACGCTTTTTTAAGTTTTGAGGAGATTTTTCCACATTAGTGAAAAGAATACGGTTTTTTTCTTTTAACCCAATATAGTAAATTTTGTTCCCTTTTCAAAAAAGTTTATTCGGAATTCGTACAGTGATTTTTGAATTTTTAGCGAATTTTTTATGCGATTATTGAACAGCATTTAATGCATCTTCATACCTATAAGAGGGTTACCGTAGGGGAGACACAGCTCTGTCGCCGAATGTCGCCAAGTTTGTCGCCAACTTGGCGACCAAAATTAGTCGACAAAAGTGACGCCAACTTGGCGATATCTCTAATATTTCGCCAAATTCCCATAGACTTCCATTGTAAACCAATAGGGATTACTTGCTTACAGAAAATGAACAAATTGAGATATTTTATTGCAACAAAAACTAATATTAACTTAAGGGGTTATATTAATAATATTTAAGGGAATGCAAGTAAATTAAATTATGAATAACAGTAACGTGATACAATGCTTAGCATGTAAGTGTGTGCTTTCCCAAACATAAATTTTAAGAAAGCTCGCAGGTCAAAGGAATTAGATTTGAAACTTTTATCCAATTACAGTAAATTTTGACTTTCGTGATTTTTGAACTTTTTGTGATTTTTAATTCGACTTCTACGTTTTTTCGCAATCTGCTGCACTTTTTTGACATTCCATTTTTGGCCTATAATACTAAAGTAATTTCTGCCCTCATTTCAATAAAGTTTATTCGAATTTCGTATAGCGATTTTCGAATTTTTCGGGAATTTTGTATGTGATTTTTAGTGTATTTAATGATTTCCTACCAATTTTTCCACATTAGTGAAAGAAATCAACTTTCATTCTTCGAACACAATATATAATTTTTTTTTCTCTTTTCGAAATTTGTGCAGCAATTTAAAATTTTTTCGCGATATCTTATTGTGATTTTAAGAGCTTTTTCGCAATTCGAGCTGTTTTTTGACGTACCCGGGCAACGCCGGGCAAGTTAGCTAGTATAATAATAAATATTTTGTAAACATACTACCAACCAAAAATATTCTTTATAATTTGTACTAATTGTCCCTAAATATTTTTATAATTTTGTAAAAAATTGGTAAAATTCACACCAAAGATTTTCATAAGTATTGTTTCTTGCTCTGTATATACTGAACTTTAATTCAAAATATGCGTTCAGTTTTAAATTCTTTACAATCTAATTGTTTTTTCAAAAGCCATTTTGATTCCTTACAAGTAAAATTGTTTATTTATACTCAGTACTATTTTTGAAAAAGAACATCTGATATTCACATATAAACAGTGTTTTACTGCATTCATTCAGTGTCCGTTTCCACCTTTTCTCTTTTTCGAAATCTATATACAGTGGAACTTTTAACAAAGCTCCTATTTAACGACGTTTTCTACGCCAGAAAGATCTTGAAAAAGGTGCAACACTCTCTAACTTTCTCAACGTTCATGAAGACATCGTGACAATTGAATATCCTATTGAAGATGAAATATTGCAAAGTGCAATAAAATGTAGCGAAGGAACTACAGTGAATGATGAAGATGATAATGAAGAAGAAATTGTAAGAAATTCAAAAGAAGAGATGTTAAAAACCTTCGATACAATAAGGGGATTCCAGTTTCACGAAAACTTTTTTGAACAATGTATTTTTTTTATAAGAAACCTGTACAAATTAATATTACAGACTTTTTTTAAAGTTAAGGAATTAGAATACTGAGAAAAAAAGAGAAAAGGTACGATACGCTTCAGTTTTTGTTTACCTCTCTTTATTATGTGTGGGGTTTTTTTTAAACATAATTCTAATTAACTTTTCCTCACATATCTACATTGCATAAAACAAGTTACTGCAGGAATTAAAATACATTTTTTCAATATTTCCATTTTATGTGTATTTTTCATTTTATGCATATGTACTTTATTATACAAATTTCATGAATTTAAGTTCATTTCTATTTAACGAATTTTCTTCATAACGAAGCGCTTAAGTGTAACTATGAAACTTCGTTAAATGGAAGTTTCACTGTACTTCTACTTATCTTTTTACAACAACAACTCCTTTAACGGCTAGCCCCAGATTGTCAGATTTATAAGCAGTAAACAGCCATACAGAGGGAAAGGGGAAGACATGCGAATGAATACAGCCAAGTTTGTAACGACCATCAAACATTAACTTGCGGTAACGACTTGTCACGCTCTTGCGATGAAATTCCCATAGAATAGCATGTAATGCGCTAAGTCATGTCGTCCTATTTTTAAACCGGATTTTATTACGAAACAAGAGATTTCCTAAGAAAAAAGGGAAAACGTCACAGTTGCTTCATCTAAAATCGATTAATATTATAAATCAATTTTTAAAAAAATCGCTCGAGCCATTTTGGAGAAAAATTTTGTGACACCATTACATCATCTTACCGGGACATTTCTCAGTTCACTTAAAAATGGGGATCTCTGTTACGTGCGAGAATCATCGAAACATGAAACCTTTTATAATATTCCAGAATTTAAAGACTATCCTTTTTAACTCATATCTAGAACTTTCATTTCAGAGTTCGTTAATGTATATGTATCTGCCCAACCTAATTCTTGCGGTTTAATGTCTTCTACACTTGCCATGCAGATGCAAACTTTGATCTGCTCGTTTGTACCGCGTTTTATTTTTTTCACTTTCTAATGTATCTTTGGAAAGGGAAGAGGTGCTCTTCTCTCCCTTCACTTTACTTTATTTTATATTATTTTAATCAAGAGAACAATTAAAATTTCTAAATGGAAAGCCGTCAGATTTTATGTGTGAAACCTCACACTAAATGCATTTAAAATGGAAGAAATAATTAACACAATTTTCCAACTTTCTCCTAAGCACTATAGGATATAATTGTGAAATTATGCTGAAGTGATGAGCCTTCGACTCGTCGCTTCGATGGTGATGATAAACTGTGGATCTGGGCGACCTTGGGATAATCTGAGGTAAGAGAAATTTATTATCTCTTTAACTCTAATTTGCTGAAAAAATATTTTATATGAACATATAAATAGTAAAAGAGGTCACTCTGTGAATTTATATTAATCTCGATCTCAAAATATATGCATTTAGAAATGTATAAATTTTAGGAAGGATTAGATAACAGATATGACTGTTTAAAAAAAATCAAAACGATATATGCTACATTTGCTGAGATATTAAAATGTCGTCTTTTTGCATTTTCTTTTATCTCGATTTAGCTGTATAACATAGAGTGCCGATGTTCTACGATTTTGGGCTTAAGCTGCTTCACTAAAGATATTATTGTCTCGCTCGTCATTGAAGTTTTATAATGACCAATTCATTTTAGCGCAAGATATAAAAAGAAAATGTTGAAATATTCTGTGTAATACAGATTCACTGCGGATTAGTGTAGTTAGAAAATTGTCATTATTTTTTATTATAATAAAAATTAACAGTAATTTTTATAATAAAGAAAAATTAATTGTGTAATAGTAGTACCTCTCTTTTATTCGATGAACTTTGTTCCGGTATAGGAATTTAATTTTTGAAGACCGGACAAATTATGTCGAGGGTTAATGCAAACCTTATGCTGTGTCTCATATGAAACCAGACAGAACGGTCGATGATAATCTGGATGTTCCAATCCGGTCTCCTTCCGAAAAGAGATCCTGATGAGAGCCGGAATTTCCGGCCGGGGAACTATGCCCGCACGAATGTAAATGAGGTTGCCAGCCAAACACTGAACTATCGCCAAATTCAACATATTTCGTCCAGACAATTTATTACTTTGTGTGTGAAATGATTTCTTACCATTGTCTGTAAAACATTTTAAGTGGAGAGTTGTTTTTTCAAGATTTTTAAAAAAGAAAACGAAAACATTTATTCAATCACAGTAAAGTACAAAATAATATTGCCATTCAAATCTACAAGAATTTTTGTTGTTGTTGTTGTTGAAATAAAAAATGAAATGGCAACGTTGTAGCTCCTTAAACTGGGATCCTACGATTTGCGTCATGGAACGTCCAGGTCCTTGTAGTTGATTAAATTCAATAAACCACATTTTTTTGATTAAAGATTTGATCCTTACGCTCAGAAGAAACCTAAATATATAAAAAAATACAAAACATTGAGGACATTTTGAAAATAAAATAACTTTTTTTAAAATAAACAAATTGTAAAAAAAATATATATAATTATTTTTATAAGAAAACTTTAGGTTTGTGCTGAGTCCGATACGTTAACGAATATCTATGCAAAATTTCAAGTAAACCGGCCAATTACTTTTTGAGTTATACGCCACAGCACGGAAAAAATTACGTTTTGAGAAAATCGGGTTTAAAGTTTTCAGACTTGCAAAGTTGTGTTTAGCTAGATTTATATTTCCCAAAGTTTAGTCTGCTATTCCTGGACCGTAAGGTAAGCCCTCTTCTTCAAGAAAAAGCACCCACCTGCGCTGTCTTTTCCTTTTTTAGGGTAGTCTTGGCCTCTTTCGACATATGCATTGATCGTTGACCTTGTCTCTGATGTATTAGATTCTGATTGCAATTATCAACAAATCTTTTGCACTCGGGACCAATTTGTAGTGCAAGGTCGTTCATAACTCTAAGTATGTGCATGTATCCATCGTTAAAAATACCTCCGGCCAGGAATGCAGAAATTTCTATATTTTTCGAACCACAGTTCAAATGATTCGGAGCCAAACGCCACAAAATTGCATTGAACAATTCGTTTGTGTTCTGGGTAAAGCCGCTCAAGCATCGCTCCAATAAATCATAATATTATTCCCATAGCAAACTAGAAAACGTACTTGGCCAAAAGCATCGTGCATATGCATTTAGCGCGTACCAAGAGCATCACTCTAATGACTCCTCAAAGACCTTTAGAATTGTTTTTTTGGCTTAAAACTCTTTGAGAATACATTATTCAGATAGTAAATAAATTTTTAAGGCAATAAAAAAACGTGCCTATAAATTTCATTTTATACGAGTCTCCCCTCATAAAAACAAAAAATTTGGAAGATATGAAAATATTTCTATAAGAACGAAAAAACAGAAGTCGCTCTATAATAAACACATGCTTTATGTCAAAAATTAAACTTTGCTGAAGCGTTCCAGTCTCCAAGAAAAACATTTAATAAAAAAATGAAAAGTTTTTTAATAAAATCTCAAAAAAATATATTAACAAAATTTTGAAGATAATAGCCAAGTTATTTTTTTTTATTTTTGTTTTCTTTATGAGTGAACACTTGTATAAACCGTCATCTAAAATAACAAGTCAAGAACTTTTTTAATCGATGATCGATGAAGATGGTGGAAACCACTACACATTCGAAAAAATAATATTGTTGCAATGCATTTCCTTGTATAAAAGACAACGTTGTATAAAAACAACTCTTGATATATCACGGCGTGTTAGATGATGCATGTTTATTTACAACTATGTTGGATGGTATGAAAAGTTTGGAAAGTGCTGTAATTTTTATCATGCTAGATTTTAGTAGATATTCAAAATTTCAAAAGCGTACAAAACAGGTACCACAGAGTATGGAGACCTATCAATTGGAGACCTTTAAAATCTCCTTACTCTGTGACAGGTACGATATAATTTTGTACTGGTGCTGTTCGCAAATCCAAATAGGATACTTTCTGACGCACTTTTTAATTCATGTTTGTTCGGAAACCCATGAAATTGGCAGGTGTTGTTATTCAGAAACTATGTAACCGAAAGATGTTTTCCATTTTTTGGTAAACGTAAAAGACCTTTCAGTACATGGTATGAAAATGGGCCTTTTGAACCGAATTCCCGACGCGGCAGTTCGAGAAAAGCGAAAAACTTGTCGTCACGTGACCAGAATTGCTTATAACTCAATAAGTAATTTAGTTATCAAAAAATGCAAAACTAGTTTCAATTTGAAATTGCTTCTGTAGTCAGACCTGCCCATTTAAAGCCTTTACGTTTAAAAATGAGTCAGAAAATATGCTAGAAAGTTTCACGTTGTTCAGCAGGGAACTTGAGAACAGCCTTAAGATGGTTTTAGATATTTTAAAATAGTTTTTAAATGAAAACAACTTCCAGCCGCAATTATGAAATAATTTCGCTTAATGTGTATTTTACTTTTAATTTTTAAATAAGTATTGAAATGCTTCAATGTATGGAAAATGATTTGTAATTTTCTTTTTAATTAAAAAATTACAAATAAATGGATGCCATTCAGCCGTTTTTTGAATACCACATTTTTCCCACAGAAAAATCTTTTTTTTTTCTATATTTCTATTCAAAACTTTTTAGAAAACTACATCGAAGGTTATTTTTGTTAATTTTTTTTTTTAAATACCACAAACGGTTCACAAGTCAGAAATAAATTTAGTCATAAGAAGTCAGTCAAAAAACTAGTCTTAAAAAACAGGATCAGTGGAAAGCCTGCAAATAAAATAAACATAAATCGAAATCTCTTAAAAGGTATTATTCGACACTGGTAGAAATAGTCTTAAATAACATGGCCTATCCCATTCGAGAAGTTTTAAACCAATAGATGTTTTTACTATAGCTGTCATTTATTGCAACCCTACCGTTTTTTGAGTAACACTGTTCTCGAGTAGTGATTTTCGTCTTACTTAATTGCAAATTTTCTATCATAAAATAAAGCGGATATTTCTATTCGGAAATAGCGCGACTCAAAAAGCTGAAGGGGTGGTAGCCAGTGTTGTAGTCGTAAAAAAAGCAGAGAGTATACGGTATAGGCAGAGGGTATACGCTGACGTCATGAACGCGTATAGCTAGGGTATACGCTAATGCTTTATTTGAGAAACAGAGGGTATACGGAGCTTCTTAAAAAACTCCAGAAGGTACACGACGTATACCCTGCACTACATCCCTGGTGGTAGCTATGCTTTTGGGCGTACTAAAACCCCCGAAAGATAATAGTTAGCTGATAGTCAATTTGTCAACTATAAAACAGATGTGTCACAATTTACATCATATCTATAAGTAAACAGATCTTAAATGAAATATTGCAATATAAATTAGGGTATTTGAAAACATACATATATAGACAACAGGGGGAAAATACTTTGGTTATTTTATTGCAAAATTTAAGACAAACTGGTGTGTAGCAAAAAAGCACTGACCTTTTTTTCAAAAGCTTAGTAAAATATAAATATTTATTCTTAAAAACAAACAACAACAACAAAAAAAATTATTTATTCATTTGATAAATATAGATTCGATAAAATTATCCAAAAACGTTTTTGGTGATCAGATGAGTGGTTTAGGAGAAAAGGTACTTTTAAACCTTAATATTTCTCGGGCATATTTCATCATTTCAATTATTATAAGGTACATTTAGTTAACATGTAAAACACCACAATAGGTTACCCCTTAACTATTTACGTTCAAGTAATCTTAGAATTACATGAACATTTTTTTTTATCTTTGGCAGCAGGATCGCCAAAATTGGCGAAGCTGCAGCCTCGCATCCGTTCATCGCTCCGAATATTCACTTAAGTTCGTCTTGATGGTTTCATTATGCTGATGGATCAATCTACTAGGATCCGTCACGAGATGCCGGCGCACGCAATACTACCCCCCCCCCCCCGACCCCCTCCTACGATGGAAGGGAGGGGTCAAACCATTTGCCTTCTTACAGACCATTAAATAATTGGCATCTGCATGCACATTCACTTAATATTCGCAGAGGAGCATCCGATATTTGCATGGAAGGAGGGGGAAGAAAATAAAGTGTTCTCGTGGAGACCCTAACAGAGATCAAAAGAGACGAAGAAAGAAGCATCCATCGTTAAGGATTTAATGTTTTGATTTATGAAAGAGGCCTTATTGAGTATGCGTGTCGAAGTGTGTATGACTGAATGCTCTGCTAGGAAAGACTTTTCAAGAACTTTTTCGAGAATTTGATTAACAGCAACTCTTTCTCGTCTTGATGTCGAGTTGAGCGAGTCGAGATTTGCATCTTTTTTTTGAGGAGGATCAGCCTAAGAGCGATGACAGAAGATAACATGAGAGCATTTGCCTAGACTCGGTGTCGGTTAGGAAACAAATGAAGCCTCCACATGAACTGTAATAGTCTGAATGTCTTGCTTGCATAATATAAAATGAATAAGGCCGTATCTATTGTATAGGATAAAGTAATCACAATTAAAATTAAGAAAAATATTATATTATTGCATAATTTCTCTCATATTTATTATTAACAAGAAACTACGAGAGAAAAAACCCATACATTTTGTACAAATACATTTTGAAAAACATAATAATAATAAAAATACATTTTGAAAAAATATTATAATGATAATAATAAGTAATAGAGTAATCATATAAGTAAAATACGCATTTTTAAATGAAATTTTTGGTCACTAAGAAATATGACAGATTTTATGCAACGATCTGATAATCATCAAATTTTTTCAGAGAGATAACATGTCATCATATTTTTAACGTAGCGGCTAGCTTTTATACTAATCGCTTCTTGAACTATAAATTGTCACGCCTATTCAGAGACACATGCACTTGCAACAAATCTTTCTCATTTTTATGTTTAGTTAGCGAGTTTGGATTTTATATTTTAAGAATAATGACTCTGGAGCGATGGAAAGAAATAATATTAATATCACACAGAAATTGTAATGGTCTGAATGTCTTGCATGTTGATTATTATGCGAATAACGCTGTGTGTATAATATTTTAAGTCAATAAAAAATTACAGAATATATACAATCTTTTCAGAATGATAGAAGCAATAGACTATCATCATTTATGTTTATATGTATATTAATATCCATACGAATATGAATTTTAATGCATTTTTATACATAAATACACTTATATACAATAAATTCTTAATGAATTCAGATTTGTCTAGTTGACGATTAGGTATTCAATTTTTTATGTTCTATCTATGCAAGATAACAATAATTTTATGGTTGCTTCTTGTTGTAAGATTCCTAAGTTTTGTAACAAGAAGCAACATGGTCGTGAAGCAAATACATTTCAAACCAGTTAAACTAAATGAGAGCATCTGGGTGCGCCAAAAACAATCCTGCATAACCTTACCTAATCCGCCATACTTGACAGAGCTGAATCAAGTTCGAAAACTACTCGTTCAACTACTTTAAAATATATTAAAATTTACTTCTGCTGAAAAACGCACAACACAATTAAAAAAGCAATTAATATGCATGCAATATATTATGCTTTTTATGCGCGAAAAATTCGCCGTTATTGTTGTTTTATGGTTATGAAAAATACGAAATAAATTATGCAACGACCAGATAATTTGTTTTTATTTGAGAAATAATAATAATAACAGGGAATGCTATCATATATATGATAGTTAGTATATTAATAACTAAAGCCGACAATAAGTTTGTTTTTTTTGCCTGTCTACAGTCAACAAATGTTTCTCGGTTCCATGTGGAGTGAATGAGATGAGATTTGCATCTTTTGAGGAGGATGTCTCTAAGAGCGATGGGAGACGATGTATGAGAGACATATTACTGTCTAGACCCAGCGTTGCTGTAATAACGGCAAAGAGCAAATGAATCCTCTGGAGAAAATGGTAATAGTTTAAATGTATTTCAGACATAATATGAAATAAATAAGATTGTATATAGATGGGTAATAAACTAATGCTATTAATGTATAATTAATTTTTTTTTTACTAAAAGTGTCCGTTTTCTTTCAAAATTACAATTATATGTCTTCAATGCGATTAATTTGAAAGTTTTGCCATAAAAAAATCGCCCTTAAAAATGACATTATGAGTACTTTTATATCTTGTAAATAAATGCATACATTAGTAATAAATACAGTTCATTAATTTAAAAGTAGGAAAACGTGAATATCCGTTTTTTGCCTGCACTTCATACCTACTTTAAAAGTGGATTTACAGGCAAACTATTATTTATTCTATATTATAATACAAGCAAATCTTGTGTGTGTGTGTGCATGCAAATTTTAAATTAAAAACGGCTATAAGGATTTTGACTAAATTTTGCATCCTAGCGTTTTCGGGTTGCGAGAAGACCATTGGGCTAGGTCACATGTTCGAGAAAATTCGATTGATGGGTCATTTTGGGTTCACTATGGGTCAATGCATTTCTACGTGAAGGAAGTTTCAAACAGTCATTAAGTTGTTGAACAGTTAGCAGTAAACGAAGTCACAAATTTGTCAACAGTTCGCCAAATTTGGCAGTATTTGGCAGAATATTGGCACCACTGGCATAAATTTTGGCGGAAAAATCGATTTTCAAAATCAATGAAAAAGCACATGCTTGGCACAAAATGAAAAATATCGCCAAATTTGGCTATATTTTTAAATTATCAACAAACTTGGCGATATTTTGGCGACATTTGGCGAAAATTTTGGCTTTCAGAATCTAAAGGAATTTTCGAGAAATTTCCAATAGGGGCCGGAATACACGATTAAGCCAATCAAAGTCCACAGAACGTTCTCGAAAACAGAATTCAATCAGTCAAGATACATAGAGCCTTTTCAACACATGCTTGGCGCCAAATAAAAGAATGTCGCCAAATTTGGCGAAATTTGAGGAAGAATTGGCTTTGAGATTCTGAAGGAATTTTCTAGACTTTTATAAAACAAAATGCTTTATATCAATAATGCAGCGATAATTTATGGTTATGTCAAGTTGAACACAACGCTAATTTTAACTGAGATAGCTCGATCTTGCTCACTGGTTGTAAATAAATATATAAATACCTTTTTTAAGTTCATTAATTTAAAAGTAAGAAAACATGAATATTCCCTTTTTTTCCTCCACTTTATAGATACTTTAAAAGTAGATTTTCAGGCAAACTAAGAAGACAAAAAAAAAAAAAAAAAAAAAAAAAAAAAAAGGAAAAATTAATTAGCGTATTTACATGTATATTTTGCGCAGTTTTTGTTCCCTTCTTCTCCGTTGCTCAAAGGGATACTGTCAAATAATTTTCCAACGATCATTGCTACTGCATTTTATAAGTGATTTTTTTCCCTGCAGTAGGTGTAATTTTTCTCTGAAATAATTAAATTTATCTGAAAGTGTGAAAGCATTTTCAAGATTACCCCGCTTATTCTTATAAAGGATGCATAAACGGAGAAATAAACTTCTAAATAATGCACCTTTATAACACTAAACCTTATTTAAATGAAAATCATATTATATGAAATGTTGGATGAGGAAGTAGCGATATTTCTTTATCAATATTTATTAATTCTTAAACACTTGATGCAACTTGACTTAAAATTCTCGTGGCAGAGTGCTAGAAGAACACGGCCCTACAATAGCTATGAAAAATGGCAATATCATTTCTCTGCATCCACGCTACGCTAACTGTAAAAGTGGATTTACAGGCCAATTAAGAAAGGAAAAACGGGGCGAAAAATTTAGTTATTTAAAAAAATAAAATAAAGTGCACATAGATTTTGCCATAAAACATTTGTCTTAAAAAATGTCGTTACAAATACTTTTTTCTATTGTAAATAAATATATACATATTCTTTTTTTTAATGCAGTAATTTAACCCTTAAATGCCTGATTTTTCAAAAATCATTGTAATAATGTTTTTCGGCTTTCATTTTTTAAATAAATCATCGGTAAAATACTTTTAAAAAATCATATTTTGTTTTAAGTATGGTTTACGGCTAAAAAACAGTTTGTTACTAATCAAAAATACTGGTGTTTAATGGAAAAAATAATTTTCCTTGATAAAATTATATAATATTAAACACACAAGAATTTTAGGAACTATAATAAGAAATAAATTTTACTTGCTCACTGCAGAACAAAATAGGGTATTTCCCAAGCTTCCAAACAAACCAAAAAGAACAACTAGCAACGATTGGAAAAATAAATCTATCTTTATTCTTAAACAGCACATGTGTTGCCATCTACATGTTGAAAATCAATTTAATAATATTTTCAGAATATATTTTATTGGCAACATTAGGCATTATAGCTTCAATATTATTCTAATAGTATTTTAGAGCCTAAATTGTGTATGTTGCCGAAAAGTAACACCCGGCATTTAAGGGTTAAACGTAAGAAATCTGGAACATTCGTTTCTCCGCTTCCACTGTCCGCTGACTGTAAAAGTGGATTTACAGACAAACTAAGGAAGAAAACACGCGGCGAAAAATTAAGTTAGTTTTAAAAAGAATAAAGTGGGTATAGATTTTTGCCATAAAATATCTGTCTTAAAGGATATCATTATAAATACTTTTATCTATTGTAAATAAATATATAAATACATATTCTTTTTTTTAAATATGTATTTATATATTTATTTACAATAGATAAAAGTATTTATAATGATATTCTTTAGGACAGATGTTTACCTGTAAAGTCCATTAATTTAAACGTAAGAAAACGGGAATATTCGTTTCTCTGATCCCACTGTGCGCTGACTGTAAAAGTGGATTTACAGGCAAATTAAGAAAGGAAAAACGCGGCGAAAAATGTAGTTATTAAAAAAAAAAAAAAAAAAAAAAAAGATCTGTGCCATAAAACATTTGCCTTAAAAATTTTCGTTATAAATACATATTCATTTTTTTAAATTCATTAATTTAAACGTGAGAAAACGGGAATATTCGTTTCTCTGCTTCCACTGTCGGCTGATTGTAAAAGTGGATTTACAGACAAACTAAGAAAGAAAACTCGCGGCGAAAAATTAAGTTACTTTTAAAAAGAATAAAGTGCGTAGAGATTTTTGCCATAAAATATCTGTCCTCAAGAATATCATTATAAATACTTTTTTCTATTGTAAATAAATATATACATATTCTTTTTTTTTTAAGAATATGTATTTATATATTTATTTACAATAGATAAAAGTATTTATAATTATATTCTTTAAGACAGATGTTTACGTGTAAAGTTTATTAATTTAAAGTTAAGAAAACGAGAATATTCGTTTCTCTGATCCCACTATACGCTGACTGTAAAAGTGGATTTACAGGCAAATTAAGAAAGGATAAACTTGGCGAAAAATTTAGTTATATAAAAAAAAAAAATTGCACATAGATCTTTTCCATAAAACATTTGTCTTAAAAAATGTCGTTATAAATACTTTTATCTATTATACATAAATATATAAATACATATTCTTTTTTTTATTCACTAATTTAAACGTAAGAAAACGGGAATATTCGTTTCTCTACTTCCACCGTCCACTGACTGTAAAAGTGGGTTTACAGACAAACTAAGAAAGAAAACACGCGGCGAAAAATTAAGTTATTTAAAAAAAAAATAAAGTGCGTATAGATTTTTGCCATAAAATATCTGTCTTAAAGAATACCATTATAAACACTTTTATCTATTGTAAATAAATATATACATATTCTTTTTTTTAAGAATATGTATTTATATATTTATTTACAATAGATAAAAGTATTTATAATTATATTCTTTAAGACAGATGTTTACGTGTAAAGTTTATTAATTTAAAGTTAAGAAAACGGGAATATTCGTTTCTCTGATCCCACTATACGCTGACTGTAAAAGTGGATTTTCAGGCAAATTAAGAAAGGATAAACTTGGCGAAAAATTTAGTTATTTAAAAAAAAAAATGCACATAGATCTTTTCCATAAAACATTTGTCTTAAAAAATGTCGTTATAAATACTTTTATCTATTATACATAAATATATAAATACATATTCTTTTTTTTATTCACTAATTTAAACGTAAGAAAACGGGAATATTCGTTTCTCTACTTCCACCGTCCACTGACTGTAAAAGTGGGTTTACAGACAAACTAAGAAAGAAAACACGCGGCGAAAAATTAAGTTATTTAAAAAAAAAAAAATAAAGTGCGTATAGATTTTTGCCATAAAATATCTGTCTTAAAGAATACCATTATAAATACTTTTATCTATTGTAAATAAATATATACATATTCTTTTTTTTAAGAATATGTATTTATATATTTATTTACAATAGATAAAAGTATTTATAAGTATTTATAATGATATTCTTTAGGACAGATGTTTACCTGTAAAGTTCATTATTTTAAACGTAAGAAAACGGGAATATTCGTTTCTTTGATCCCACTGTGCACTGACTGTAAAAGTGGATTTACAGGCAAATTAAGAAAGGGCGAAAAATTTAGTTATTTAAAAAAAGAATAAAGTGCATATAGACACGTTGTATCTTCAGTTTTTTTTTTCGGCTTATGTTTTAAAACAATGAGCAAGCACAAAAACTAATGCTGTATTAGGAATTAATAATCATAGATCTATCTGTAAAAAAGAGCAATGAATTGTAGACATAATTAATTTTGGAGTAATGAAATTAACCTTTCAGTAACACTACTTTTTAAAATCTTAATTTATTTTATTTTTTTAACGAATTCATAAAGATTTTTGCTATAAAAATATTTCATTGAAAAAAACCTTTCGTCATTATAAATAACTTTAAGTTATGGTAAATATATATATGAATAAATAATCTATGCTTGATTTTGTTCTTTAATAATGAAACAGAAATATCTGTTTCTCTGCCATCACGTTACACTGCCTTTAAAAGGGGATTTACAGGTAAAAGAAAAGCGAAAGAAGTCGGAAATTGTACACTGAACGTGGCAAATGACGTACTATAAGTAGTTTGTATAAATATTCAGGTCTTGGTGCAATAGCTGTTGCATTCTTTGACAAAAAAGCATAAATAGAAAATTTATTTCGATTGTGCATATTAATATCAGTAATACGGAAATAATAGGACTCCATCCTAAATAGGACGTCATCACCATGACAACCTAGAATCATCACCTATCATGGGATATCATTGAATTAATTAAGTATGATAGGATTTAATAGAATAATCCCCATGGCAACCTACAGTCATTACCTATCAAGGGACATCATTGAATTAATTACGTATGATAGGATTTAAGAGAATGAAGAAAACTTTTATTAATATCTTTTTCCGTTTTGATTCGATTTTCATAAAATTTGAAATGACTTAACAAAATTCTGCAACGATTATATATATTAAATTTCAAACCATTCATTTGGATAGTTTTGCGCTGTTTTATGGGAAAATACAGACAGACGGACCGGACGACGACTATAGGTGCTACTTTTACTTTTACTGCCCGAGACAGACTGCTCAGACAAGGAAGTGAGTCTGTAGAGCATAGATGTCTCTCCCGGCCCCCTTTATTGAGGTTAAAAAAATTACAAATTTCAGCCGAGGCTGAGCCCGCCAATACGCGCGACAGAGGGCGGAGTGGTATATATAAAATAAATGTTACAGTAGCAAAGTTTATGAAACAGCAATAAGGACATTAAATAATGCAATATTATACAAAGTGAGACAATATTATACAGGTTGCTGCGACCCGACATTGGGTACTGAATAAGGGGGAATCCAAGTCCCTGTCTCAGTGATGGAGTAAAACTGAAAGGTTACATAAGAAGTTGAAGATGTTTTTAAGATTTGAGAGCAAAGTCGGGCGCGATAAAATATTTGCTACCAACCATCTGGAAGAACAGGAGGACGGCAAATGTGCCAGCGAGTTGTTAAAGGACAATTATAAAAATAATGAGAGGCATCAGCAACATCACCGCACTCACATAGAGGAGAAAGGGCTCTTTTGAACTTGAAGAGGTATGCCCTAAATGAACCATGACCGGTAAGGAAAGCTGTAGTGGATGGAGTGAGCAGAAGAAGATCCAAAGATACCGCTGGGACCAGATCATAGGTATATCTACTCTTATCTGATTAGTCCCAATAATCCTGCCATTGTTTCATAAAGTGAGCGAGCGCGAAGCTGTCTTTTGATATGCGAGTGCGGTACTGGAAGTGAAAAATCAATTGATGGTCTAGCAGTTGCCTCCTTTGCCAACATATCTGCCGTTTCATTTCCCAGAATACCCACGTATTTATATAATTACGAACGCACCTAAAAAACAATGAGCAACACGTAACTATTTTTTTAAAGAAAAAAATGCATAGGGGTTTCCGCCATAAAAAAAATGTCTTCTAAAGAAAACTTTGTGAATATTATTTTTTACTATTATTAATACTTTTATTTATTTGACATAAATATATAAATAAATGATTTATGTTTGATTTTATTGAAACGTTTAACTTTATCAATAGCTTTGATTTTGTAAAAACATGTTACAGTGAACAAAATCTATATCAATGATATAACAATAAAGGGTGTATATTTTTAAATCTATGTATTAACTATGAATCTATATTGTTTGTTTGGGCTGATTTGTATGTGTATCTTTGTGACTGCTTATTTTACTGTCTGTCCCCCCTTTTTTTCAATATGTTTTCATTTGTTTATGTATCTAGTTTAAATCTACTTATTTATCTGTCTATCTTCTACCTACCCAAGGGCATGAGCAGGAAAATTCCTCTAAGTCTGTGGGTATGATATATATTTTTAAAAGAATTTTGTGATAAACAGACTTCTTACTTCAATAAGTGAAAACGGGTTTATTTTTAATAGTTTTTTAGCTTAGTGTTTAGGCATTCATCTTCATCTAAGAAAAATATAGTTTACTTAAAAAATACCCAACAAATTAAGGAAAATTTAGTCAAATTTTCAAAATTCAAGGAGGCTTTAAGACGTCTTTTCTTGTTCCAGCGTACCGAATACCATCTGTTTGCATGTTCATCTATCTATTTATCAAATTCAGTAATAATAAATACACTGGAGTAACATGGAAGACTATATTCTGAATACATTAACTTTTATTTTTGCTGAAGTAATTGTTCTCTGCTGCACTTAACAATAACTAATTGATCCTAAAACTATAAATGTAGTTTTATTAATTTTATGTAAAGAATTAAAAAAAAAAAAAAATCCTTTCTTGTATTCAGGTAGCTGCAATAAATTATTAACGGAATTCCAGTAAAGCATTACTGGGCAATGTAAAAAACTATACAGTCAAAACAATTAAGCATAAACCAAATCAAAATCTTTCATAATTTATTTCACACGAAGAGAGATGGAAAGAGATGTTACACAGTAGTTAAATCTCTAAAACCCCCCAGAAGAGAACAACTTTTGGGATATCTCGTCAAACCAAGACCGTGAATCTCACACTCCCGCCTATCTCATTTCTCTTTCAACGTTATCTGTGACTCCCGCATTTCGGCTTGTCCGATTTCTGCCGAAACGTCCCGACAAAAATCATTAATAACACTGTGTTCCCCCCTCTCTTTTTTAACGAATAAATCACAGTACAGAGGACACGAATGGCCACAAAAAATATGCTCGTAAGAGAAATTACATCGGAGTCATCTTCTTTTCACAGATGTCAGGGAAGCATTGACGAATTCACACTAAGCGGTAAATGTGGGATAGCGCTATCTACACTTGCCAAAATTCGGGAGGAAAGAGAAGAGAGAGAGAGAGAGTGAGGTATGCAGAGCAAATGACAGAATGGAGCGAGGTCCAACATTGAACGGTTTTGCTTTCACAGATAAGAGATAACTTGGCATGTGGTCCGAGTCGAAAGATTTTGGGGATCAATTTTGAAATAACAAATGTTTTTCATGTAATCTCACTCATTTTGAGAGTTAGAAAAAAGCTTTCTTCTCTGTTGCAGCAAAACGGATTGCTTTCTTGCTTTTGATTGATCTTCAGCAAAATATTTGCTTTTTAATCTAATAAATAATCTATCATCATATTCCAAGAGAATTTGTGTTTCATGCTTTCAGAATTAAGTGAAGAGTTTTGTAGTTAGAGCTGCAATGTAAAAAAAAAAAAAATATGTAACGTTACTTAAAATTGGTGACAGTGTTGTTGCCTCCATTTTATTGAGTAAATTAACTCATTTTCGACTAAAGGTGCGTAAACGCACCATTTCAATAAACATTTTTTTATTAACACTGTGACGAATATTTTTCACTAATTTTATTTTTCTGCTATTTTTAAGGGTTCTGGAGACATCTATAAAATATCAGTAATTCAACTGGAGCAAACACTTTCTGTTGAGAAATTTTCAAAATACGCTAGTTTAAAAAAAAAAAAAAAAATTGAAACCGTTATTGACAAATTCGTCTTTTTGAAAATGCATAATTATTCCACTTGAGATTAATCATATGTTTTTATAATGGATTAAAGTTGCTAGTTCTGTAAATAAAATAATAATAAAACATAAAAAATTAAAAAAAAATATTAATTTTAAATTTAATGGGGCGTTAGCGCACCATTGACCGAATGCATAAAAATGCCGAATGCATTTTATTTCTCCAATAAAATATTATTTTTCATGCCGGAAGCTTTTTTTGTTGTCTTAATGAATGTAATTTAAGCATATTTCAAAGAAAATAATACCACATTTTATAAAATTTCTATGCTTGGCCTAAAATGGGTTAACCGATATAACTGGCGTTACGTTACACTAATGGGTAATATTACACCAGTTATATCAGTTTAAATTGCAAAATCATATAAGTTATCCATAAAATTGGAGGCAGCATGTTGCCACTAATTTTATGAAGCAAAGTTACATAAATTTTTACAGTGTGCTACGTCTCATCGAATTAGAAATTTAAGACCACTGTAGGGATTTTTCAAAAAGTTTTTAAAACAATAGTAAGCAGGTACGTAACCAAGTGTGGCCCTCTGGGTTCTGAAGCCAGTCTCGAAATTTTTGAAAGCTATTGAGAAATAATCTTTAATTACAAGAAAAAAATATTTCCAATCTGTTTATGATTTTCACGAAAATAAATTTAAGTATACCAGAGGAACTAATCCACATTTTCCGAGTTAAAGAACATACTACCTACTGTGCAGAACATAAATTAAAATTATTTTGTATTAAAAACTCTGATAGATTTTTTACATTTAATGTATTTTTTAGATGGTTCACTAACAACAGCAAAACGAATTATTATGTGACAAATATCAATTATGTATTTAAATAAAGTTTTGTAATGCATTAAAAGCGATACTTTTATATTAGCCGGATGCCCGAGATTAATAGCCGAAGAAATCGCAAACGATTTTCCACTTACAACAGCCTTTTTAGGTGCGTTCGTAATTATGTACATACGTAGCACCTAGTGTCACCATTCGGTCCGTCCGTCTAACTGTCTGTCTGTCTGTCCGTCCGCATATAACAGAGCAAAAATTACTTAACCGAATGGTCTAAAATTTTAAATATATAATTGTAGCAAAATTTTATCGAGTAATTTCAAATTTTATGAAAATCGGATGTATAGTTTAATTACAGGGACAGTCAAAAGTTTTCCGTTACATTACGGCCAATAGGAAAAAATATTTCAAGGGCATTTTAATGATGTTATAGCCTATCGAACAAAATAAAATGGATATGCACATATGAAGTGCACTAAAATATACATTCAGTACAATATGCGATGTAGAAAATATTTATAAAGCTAGTTATAGTACGAACTCATTTACCACGTTTGATGTGCAATCAGGGATCGATTTACGAATATTTGGGGGGCCTGGGAACAGATGCTTACGGGGACCCTTTGGGGATTTAAAGGGATTGAATAAAAAAAAAATTGAAAAAAGGTTCTTACTAAAATAACCATTATTGACTTTAATAATTACTTTAAAATATCCATTAAAAAATTAAATATGATAATCATTAATTTACTTTTAAATAATTATTTTCACAATTATGAAATTTAAATGTTTAGACGTTTTATAATAAATTGTGTGGTGTTGATTATATTTTCCTATACAAGTCTATATATCTGGAATGGAACAACTAATAATAAATTCCCGACAACACCAAGCTACAATTATTTAAAATATTAGGGGGCTCTACTGCCTGCAAGCTACCCGCACCAATCCCCAAATAACCTGACGAGAACAGGAACAGGATTAAATAAAAAATAAAAATACAATGCATTTTTAAAGTGATAATGATAGAAGAAAATATTCACTATAATAAAGTAATTATAAATGAATGTTTCAGGCAAAATATACAACTTTATAAAAATACAATACGAACACAATAGAATGTATAAAGAAATGTAAAATGCCATTAGATATTAAAACTACATCAGGTTTTGGACAATAATTGTAAAACTTTCAGCATCATTTGGGGTCCCAGAAAATCAGGTGCCCTGGGCCCGTGCCCGGAAAGCACTGCCGTAAATCAGGCACTGTGTGCAATTTCCAACTTGTTTATTCTGCCTTGTTTCTGATTATGCGTATTTAAATGCGTACTTCGATTAGTTATATGTTAAAGTTGAGTTAAATTTATATCATTTTACTTATTTACATAGTGATGAAATGTTAATTTCATTAAGGAATATTAGCAGGAAACAAATGACGAAATATTTATATATTTTTTAAGTACAAACAGGTTAATCTTCCTTAATCGAGCTGCACGCGATAGAGGTAATTTAAAAAAAAATTCGTGCTTGAAAATTATTTTAAAAATCATAAAAAATCAGTTAATATAGATAGTTTTAAGACAAACTGCATTTGAAAGTAGATTTTTTCTCTATTCGACGGTATAAAAATTTAAATTATGCGATCTGTAGAAGTAATTAAATTTGCGAAAGGAGGGAAATGGGTGATTTAGATCATTGCCACTGCAGATATGACGTCAGCGTTATTCGGGGACATGTTATTGCTATATTATGTAGTTTTCCAATTCCAGGGGTATAAAGTTATTTCAATATTTCTTTTAGATTTTTTTCGTGTATTTTAAAATAGCTTTCGTTTTGGATAGTTTTTAACGTTTACATTTCACCTATCTGAACTTAGTTACATGTAAAACAATCACTTTACTACATGAAATATTCATTTAAAAATCCAATACCTCAAACTTTATGTCATTTTTAATTAACAATTATTTAATTTTACGGTGTTTTAGGATCTTCATTAATGAATGAATCGATTTTAATATTGCTAGAGCAATAAATAGAATGACTAATTATGGCTCTTATTGCACAATGTCTTGGAATGAAGGATTTTTTTTTCTTGGTTGTAGGAATAAAGGATTTTTTTTATCCTTAGATGTAGGCTTTCTTCGTATGAAAAGGCATTTAGTCATAATTAGGTATCTTCTGGTGTTAATCTCTTTCAGTGTACGCATTGTCTAACTGTTCTCGGAACTCACATAGAAAAGAAATTCAATGAATACCTCTCCCCTCTACTGTCCCCGTCTACCAGAAAGAAATTTCTAACTACATGCCTGATAGTGAGACATTATAAGACAGAAATATCGGTTTGTTTATCTTTAGAAATTTAAGAAACGATAGAAATTTTTAGGTAATTGATTATAAGCATAAACTGTTGAACAGTTACGATATTTAATTCACATAATTAAGTTTTCTCGCTGTCAGTGTAATCTATTGATGCCAGTGATTAAATTGGCGATTTTCTATGATTCTAGATTGAGAAGATACATCTTCCATAACATTGAGTGAGTTAATTTTATAAAACAATTCAAAAATATATAAAAATATACATGATTTGTCACGTAGCTTTTTATCACGGATTAAATGCATTGTTACACTATAACAATAATTTTCTAATGTGTCATTTTATATTTTTTTTTATAATATAAAACACTGAAAAAAATTTTTCTTTACAAAATTATAGACATTAACACTTTCGTAAATATTGGAAACCAGTTCGTTTGATTTATGAGTTTTCTTATTGCTTCTTCCTTTTTATAGTTTCTGAAGATAGACGAAAGCAGTATTATCAGTCCACTATTTTATTATTATTATTACTATTCAGATTACTTAATTTTCACTGCATATATGCTCACTTTTTTTTTTTTATATATATATATATATATATATATATATATATAAGATTCTAACCAGAAATCATATGCAGGCAGTTTTAAAGGCCAAATTCACGGGGGCGTGTCTGATACTTTTACACAAAAATTAGCTTTGTACTTAAATTGTTTAAAGCCCAAACATCTATCGTAATATAGCAGCATCTGAAAGATCAGCTTTATCTCTAAACAAGAAAGAAAAAACAAGCGTTAAACATAGATTATGAAACACTTTCCAACACTTTCAGAATATTTTAACAAAACTTCTTTATTTAGGGAAATAAGGTACCTAAATAAACATTTTTGCAAACGCATAAAACATTTGGAAAACTGATATCAGCATATACCGACCATAGCCAAATATGTATTTCAAGCCTTTTCCACAGCTCTTTATTTTTATAGGTTGGTATATTTACTATATAGTATGCAAAAATTTAGTTTAGCAGGAAAACGCTTAAATGTTGAAATTTCACTTTCAGCAATTTATACTAATAGAACATATTTGAATACTTTTGCACAGCCCTGTATTTTACATACTACCTTTACATACACTCCCCTATTCAGCTAAAATTTAATTCAGATCAAAATACACTTAAAACTACTGAAATCACACTTCCAGAAAATAACATCCATAGATGTCCAGTCCATGTATCCTATTGTTTACGTGGCCCTATATATAATTTTATTCTAGAAACATATTACTATTATACTAAATGTAGTTCAGCTTAAAAATGCATAACTCATTTAAAAATCACCTTTAAGCAATTTATACTCATACTCAGTAATCCTTACGAAATCTTTTATGTAGCCCTGTATATAATCTATGCCATTTATACACACCACATAATATGCAAAAAATTATTTTAATTTATAAACGCATATCATGAACTGAAAATTTATTTAAATTTAAAAACGTATATCAGAACTAAGAATGCACATCCAGCATCGCTAATATACCGTACTTCGGTTACAGTATAGTATCCGAAATTTTGTGTGTGCTTCTTCAAATTCTATCCACTTTATATTACACAGGAAGTAACTTCTTGTAAACCTCAGCAACGTACGTCAATTTCATTATATATGCAATAGTTTAACATAATAAAAATACGCCGGAAACTGTCCCTCTCCTATACCATTATGTAACGGAATTTTTTTGTTCGGCCCTATAAGTGAATAATTAATATTATTTGCACTCATATTCTACAGAATACATATTTTACTGCACTTTATAAATGCATATCAATTTCATTATGTTTGAAAAGGTGAAACATCATTAAAATGCACGTGAAACGATTTTTTCTCATTGGTCGTAATGTAACGGAATACTTTTGGCTGTCCCTGTAAATGAACTATAAATGATACAACTATATATAAGAACTATGCATAGGAATCGTGCTACAATAAACACCAATAACATAAAAAATTTTCAGGGCAATGCGAGTAAATTTACGAGAGTAAGAGCGTGGGCAGACGGCCATACAAACCGAAGTCATAAATACTTTTCAGCTGTGTTGAAAAGTGTTAAATGAGAATTTTAATGTGTAGCAACAGAAAAATGATATAATTTTTAAAATATGTAAATGATGATTTAGAAAATCGATGTCGCTGTATTACGAGAGATAAATGTTGTATAAACATAAAAACATTTAATTTGAGAGTTTCGGCTTTAAAGTATTTAAGTAGAAATATAATTTATGTGTAAAAGTGCCAGATACGACTCTATGGAGTTGGCACGTATGAACTTTATTGAACTAAATATTATATATATATTTACATATGTTTTGAACTATTTCCATTTTCATACAATAAAAAACATTTTTGGTGATCAGGATCGATTTTCCACTTCTCCAAATGATGCAAATAGGTTAAAAACCCATGGGGTATTTTTAAGTTTTAATTTCTCATGCATTATTTTTTTTATGAAAACTTTTTGAGTGCAGAAAAAAAAAAATATTTTATTTGAAAACATGTCATGTGGTATGCACGTAGCAAATGTTTGTTTCAAGGCAGTAAAACTTTATCTAGATTTTATGTAAAAAGAGAAAAGTCTTACTTTGAAGGGCTACTATCCACTTAAGTCTTTTGAATCTAAAAAAAAAAAGAATGCAAAATAATAAAAATAAATTTCTATACAATATATCACTTAAAGCCATTATTAATAGAATTTATTCATCGAAATATTAAAACGCTGACGCCATAAACCATATGAGTTGAACACAGCGTTTTAAATATGCTAGAATGCAAATTGGGAAGTAGCATAAGTGCGACACTAATTAAATTACATGCTATGATGCTAATTAACAAATTCAAAGAAGTTCAGTCTAAATTATTTAAAAGTACTGCTTAAGATTAATTGTTCACTTTTGTGCGGATGCGATACAATTAACTTAAAGCTAAATTTAGAAAATTGGAGAGTATGCTAAATTTTCTTGCAATTTAAACATAACAATTTAGCGTAATTTTCCCTCTTTTATTAAGAATCAATGTTATCACATGTTTGAGCAGAGTTTGACAGAAATGAGCCTATCATATTATCAACTCATCTCATCACAATCAATTCATTAATGAAACAAATGATATCCACATGCGACTTAATCGCAAATATACGCTCTCCCTTGCGAGTGATGTTTAATCGCTTTTGCAATCTCTTTTAATGTCAAACCACCCTCCTCCCCCTTTCAAAAGAACCAGCGAAAACCATCCGGAGCTCTTCGCGGCAGAGATCTAATCGGGCGGCCACCGAAACCGAAACCAGAAAACTGACAACGATTTAATAAATTAGCCACGGAACGCCTGTCTCTCCCCTCAACGTCCCGGAATGATTTCGTTTTACCGGCACCAATTAAGTCACAGCCAACATTTAAATGGAGAATCTGAGCACGCAATATGCTGGCATTGATTGGCTATCAGCGGTTCCTCTTGCGGAAGTGACGTATTGTTGTCTGCTACTTCCTGTATCGTTGACGCACGTTCTGATGGGGGAAGGGGGAGGGCAATTAATATCCCGATCGAGTACAATAGGGAAGGGGGAGTGAAATCCAACCCCCCACTAGTTGTAATGGAAAAGCACATTGTCGGTAATTCAAAAGGCACAGCTATTAGCTTCCAGCTATTTGCTTTATTTAGGAACGTGTGCCGATAAATAGAGGTACCTTTTAATGGAGGTGTTTTTCGAAGTTTTTCTTAAAAAAAGGCAATGTCGCACGGTTTTTTGGTAAAGTGCTCTTTTATGAAGCGTTCTTCAAAGGCGTGATCCAGAAGAACGGAAAAATTCTGACATCAATCAAATTTCAAAGCTCGAATGCTTCGTTTACTGATAGCTGAAACGCTTAGAAAATGTTTTTGTAGGCGTTAAAAAAGATTAAAACCTAACTGAGTACACTCATGAAAGCTGCATTATGTTTCCCTTCAAAACTTTGACGGGAAGTGTGCCGAAAGAAAATGATCGAAAAATCCCTTTGACACATTTTCTCCTTTTCATCCACATATTGGACAATAATGTGTTAGCAGATAATTTTGCAAGAGTTTTTAAATGAACAACGCACTTTATCAAATACTCAGAAACTTGGATGGAAAAATTTAGTTGAAGAGATGGCATTATTCCCCTCCCACCGCACCCTCTCCCAAATATATATAAGTATCTACGCTGCTTATTAATGTTTTTATTACGTAAAAATTCAGATACGTTATTATTCTTTTATTTACTTAGCTAAACATTTTATAACAAAGTGTTAGCAGGTAATTTTTCAGATATTGAGATTTTAAACACATAAATAAATTGATACTAAGAACTAATCAACACAAATCAGAAACCTGAATACAAATTTAATTGAAAAGAATTACCATTTTGTTTCCCATTATATATATATATATATATATATATATATATATATATATATATATATATATTATATATACATTTTATAAAAACATCAAGATATTGTTTGTTAAGGCATCGTAATGTTTTTTTACGCATTTTCAACGTTCATCTACACGTTTGACAATAATCAGTTAACAGATAATTTTGCGAGGGTCTTAAAAAAAAAAAAAAAAAAAAAAAAAAAAAAAAAAAAAAAAAAACTTGAATGCAAAAGAACTGTTTTGTTACATTTAGTTTGAAAAAGTATCTGCAATATTTATTAATGTTTTCATCACGTAAAAATTCATAAATACCTTTCAGCCATTTTTTTTTCTCAACCGTTTACACATTTCACAATAACGCGTAAACAAATAAATTTTTGGATATTTAAATTAAAAATAAATAAATAAACGAGCCCTGCTTAGAGTTCCTAAAGGTTATTCAGAAACTTGACAATAAATTAAATTAAAAGCATATATATATATTTTTTAACAATATAATATATAATATATCAATATATTAACAATATTAAATAATATTAATAATTTTATATTATGTATATTGATATATTATATATTGTTAATATATTGATATTCATACATGTTAGATACAAATTAAAGCAATGTTTGCTAGTACATTCGTGATCTTTCATTGCATCCACGTCATTTGGCTATACTTAACTCCGGATACGGGAGTTCCTTTTGCATTTTGCGTATAACATTATTTCTCAAAAATATGCAAAATGTTTGTATTCATATAATCTGTATGTATGTTAATATATTGATTATAAACAGTGTCATTATTGATATATATTTTTGTAAAACAAGAACGAAAGAAAAAATGTTAAACAATGCAATATGTGACAGTAACGCCCATAGGTGGGGTTTACGAGTCATTTTGCAATAGTTTTAAATTTAATGACACATTTTAACAAGCTCATACATTTGAATTTATAGAGTTTCCAATAAAAAAATAGAGGATGGCAAAGAAAAATAGAATAATATAACAAAACTTTACCTTACTACACAATACACTTAGTACACTACAATAAATACCACGTGTCTGTATGTAAATTAACTTATTTTATTCATATTGCTGTAATATGAATTTCTTCGTTTTCCCCATAACATTATAGGTAACGTATTTTTCAGTGAACAATCATTCTTTTTAAATTATTATACAAAGAAAAAAAAAGTTAAAAAAGTCAATCTAAACTAAAAATTGAATCAAGTTCCAAAACTAAATGAACTGTTGAAAAAAGGATTTTTCCATAACAAATTTTAGTGATAAAGTAATTATTTAAAAAATTATATATCAGTTAATAATTATCTAATTAAATTAATGTGTATGCATAAAATTCTCATTAACATAATGAAGGGGAATTTATCTCTAAAAATAACGTAGCATCTGTTTCCCTGTTTATGATATTGACTGTAAAAGCGGATTTACAGGCAAGCTTTGAATTTCCTAATCAATGCAATAAATGACTAAATTAAATCAGAGACAATCAATATTGAAGGAATACTAATTAAATTATCATCTTTTCATTATTTCGGAAGTCTGAATTTCTAAATAATACACAAAAATACCCTTAATTTTACAAAATATTTCTTTAGTTCTGAAAGTCATATTTAGGTGGAATAATCTTTTCTCTAATGAAATATTTTACTCTAGAATTTTTTGGAAGGAATTTTAAGAATTTGCCAATTTAAAAATTAAATAATCTTGCAAGAAAGATATTCTTCAATGTTAAGATATAATAAATAGAAGAATGAATATGTATGAATAAGTACTTAAAACAAATAAATTATTGCCTTTACATTAAAAATTATACTAAATATAAACTTTAATATTTAACCTTGGTTCTATACTTTGCGTTAATAAATAAATAAAAAGCGACATTCTATTTATCCTGTAGCTTAAGCTATAGATGCAAGTGTGCCGAATACTTTCAACGGTTGGTTCAAATATAAAGTGTGTGTGTGTGTGGGGGGGGGGGTGTAAAATCCTGTACTAGATATATAAACACACCTTTATCAACAAAATTAACTTCAAATCACAAATTGAAATACGTAAGAGTTTATTTTTTTGAAAAAAATTGCATTATTGGTGTTTGCATAATATTTTTATAAACTAAAGAAAGGGCTAATCCAGTAACATCCGTTTCTCTGTTTCTCCATTACATTTGTCGTAAAAGTGGATTTACAGGCATCTGGTTTCCAAATATCTTGCAAGATTAAAAAAAAGCGTGGATTTCTGCGAATTTTTTTTTTCAGGAAAATGAAACAAAAGATTTGAAAGAAAAATTGTAAAGAAAAGAAATTGCGTTTTTCAAGGATGAAACAAAGTTGGCTTTCTAGCAGATCAGCTCCCCGGAGATGATGTCGTTCTAGTAGCCGTCCACAATCTTCAGCGTGACTATGTCAAATGTTATCTGAAATTATAAAAAACATATTGTCTTTACTTTATACACTTAAAGCTAGATAAACCGTGCAGCTTTTGGAAAAATTAATTTTGAACAAAATGGCAGTCGTTCAAAGTTAAGGTATCAATTTTCACACACACACACACACACACACAAAAAAAAAAAAAAAAAAAAAAAAAAAAAAAAAAAAAAAAAAAACTGAACTTTGATTTTTTATAAAAAATAGAAAAACCCATCAGATCGTCAAAAGAAATTATTACTTTCTGAATAATATTGTTTTTAAAAATTCGTTGAAATTTAAAGAACATTGTTTGAAATTGGTTCGAGTTATCATCACTGCCGACTTTAAAATATATTTTTGAGATATTCCCGTTTAAAGATTCAAGTATGACAGAACAATATAAATTAAAGCGGAGTAACTTTCTTAATTTTATCAGGTTTTAAATGGCTATTTTTTACAAATTGCTATTTCAGAAAAATGCGATAAAAAATATATATATATATTTTTTTTAAGTTTGCAGTTATGTAATAACCCCTTAAAAATTGCAGTAAAAATGCTACCTTTATCAGTTGCAAAATTAAGTACTCGAGGATTTTTATCCTTAAAAAGAAACCTTGCTATTATTTATTTTTAAATTATGAAAAATTAATTTTATTAGCTAAATAATAAATAAATAATAATTATACTATAAATTTCAAAATTAAGTACTCGAAGATTTTTATCCTTAGAAAAAAAAAAAATGCTGATTTTTTTTAATTATAAAAGTTAATTTTACTAGCTAAACAATAAATTTTCGCTTACTCTGTAAGAAACTAAATAATTAATACTAATTTGGAAAATGAAGGGAACGAATATTTTTTCCAACTGGAATAAATCATATTCAAGGCTGGTGTAGCACAAATGAAGTTTATTCCAACAGAGCGAAAAATGTCCAGACTAGGAATCGAACCTGGATACTTGGCGTGCCGTGCCAATGCCTTACCTGTCAGGCTATCCGGATGACACCTGACAAGTCTAAAAAATAAGTGTGAATTATGTCAGCCAGGTATCGTCCGGATAGCCTAACAGGTAAGGCATTGGCACGGCACGCCAACTATCCAGGTTCGATTTCTGTTCTGGACATTTTTCGCTCGGTTGGAATAAACTTCAACTGTGCTACTCCAGCCTTGAATATAATTTCGCAAAGTTTATTTCTGTGTTTAATAACAGAACTGATATAAAAGTGAATTTACATTTCCTAATTTTTGCTATAAAAATCAAGATATTTGAACTCACTTTTAGCAAAAAAGAATAAATAAATGAAACTAGAAATTAAGTGGCAGATATTTTAGTCTTTAAAATAAAATCTCCTTATTTGGGCTTTTATTATTAAATAGGCTTCCATATGTTTCAAGATTTTTTTCATTATGATCGTAGCTAGTTTGAAAGGGCGAAAGCCGTGATGTCCGTTTCTCTGTTTCCCATTACATTGGTTGTAAAAGTGACTTTACAGATAAGCATGAGATTTCTTAAGTCGGTTTTTAATAAAGAGCAGCTTTTATTAAATAACTGTCAGCAATTCTTTTCGAATTTCAAAATTAATTATTCAAGAATAGTTTCCTTAAATAATCTTCTGTTTAATGGTGTTTCATTGTTAAAATTAAATTTATTTGCTGAAAAACAAAATAAAATCAATTTCTTCCATATTTGAGGAATAATTTTCAAAATAATATAATTTTAAACAGGAATTTTTGTCATAATAAATTATCTGTACTTTTTTTAAAATTAAAAATGCTTTTATTAATAATAAATTAAAAAAAAATTTACGAAACTTCTGACATGATGCCTGGTTTCTTAGTGAGAATTCAAGAACATCTACTTCTGTACGGCCCAATATATTAAATGTAAATATTAATTTGCTGTTAAAAAATTATATTACTTTAATTATTGAATGAAAAGTAGTGTATATGGCATAGTTTTGAGTAACAAAATAATTTTTAAGACGAAAAATATGGTAAACTTTAATTTTTGTTAGACGGTTATTGTTAGAGAACCGTTTATTTTCGTTATTAAAGTTTCTTTTACCAGTTAAAAATAAAATAAATTGATAAATAAAATCATAAGACAAAACGCAATATTTCAGCTTGATTCAAACATAAAATATGTATATAAAATATTTCATGTTAACAACAAACATAAAGCCTGAAATTACTGAGAAGTTTTTACTGGTGAAGGGCGTGCTAAAGCCTGAAAGTACTAAGAAGTTTTTAAATAAAATGTATATTTTTAAATTGTAAAAATCTCTTTTATTATTTTTAGTTGCCTTTTAAGTAAAACAGTGAACTTTTTAAAGTTCCTATTACATAAAATAAATTTATTTATAATATTCCGCACGGAAAAACTTATCTACTATTTAACAATTATGAATTAACATACATCAATGACAATTAACCAGTAATTATTTTTGTGTTTTTTCAATGAAATGAAATTGATTATAAAAGTATAATGATTATAAAAATAATATTTGAAAGAAAAAAATGGTACTATTAATTATTCACGATAAATTTATAATAAAATAATAATAACAACACTAAAGTAATCAAGATAAAGTAATTTATATATATATATATATATATATATATATATATATATATATACCTGGTGTCCTAAAAAGGACTGACTGATTTTAAAATTCAATAACTTGCAAACGGTGATAGATATTTAAAAAATTCTTGCAGGAGGGTTATGCATAAGGTCAGAAGTTTTTTTACAGTGATTTTCGATTTTAGTTCGAATTACAAGCAATAGATGGTGCTGTATGCAATAGGCGCTAAAAACAGGCTCGATTTTTTGACCGATGTCATCTTCCATGCGGAAAAAGGAGATGGAAATGTATTGAGCGGCTACGAAGTACCAAAAATCGAGCCTGTATTTAGCGTCTATTGATCGCAGTGCCATCTATTGTTTTTAATTCGAACTAAAACCGAAAATCACCGTAAAAAACTTTTGACATCATGCATAACCCTCCTGCAAGAATTTTTTAAATATCTGTCACCGTTTGCAAGTTATTGAATTTTAAAATCAGTCAGTCCTTTTTAGGACACCCGGTATATATAAAAATAGAAATAAGCATAAGGATTTCATTCATAAAACTATCATTGATCAAGAGTAATTTCGTCAATAATAAATGCTTTTTATAAATTATAAATTAGTTTAAAAAAAAATAGTATTCATGGTAATTTTTTAAAGAAAACAACAAGTACGAATCCATTAACGTGATATTGATTGTAAAATTAGATTTAAAAATAAATTTCAGATTATTTGATTGCTGAAATTTAAAAAAGTATATCCGATAAATTAATTATTTTGAAAAAGTAAAAAGTAAAAATAAAAAATGAATAGGTATTCTTATAATGCGAATACTTTAGAGTACGTATTTTCGTCATAAATACTTGTATTAATTATAAGTAAATAATCAACGCACGATTTTTGAAAATAAGATTACAACAATATCCATTTCTCTGCATACACATTATACTGACTGTAAAAGTGCATTTACAGGTAAACTGTTAGTCAGGGCGTGTACTAGAGATGAGTTCGGGCTCACTTTTCGAAGCCCGGGCCCGCCCGAGCCCGACGATTTTAAATCCGAGCCCGCCCGAGCTCGACGGTTTTAAATCCGAGCCCGCCCGAGCCCGAAACATTTTTTCGTCATTAGAGCCCGAGTCCGCCCGAGCCCGATACTGAAAATGTAAACCGAAAAAAAAAGTTTAATAAAAATTGCATAAAAGTTGTTCTAAATGAAATATCTCATCCCTAGCACATAATTAGTTTTATGACATTTACATTTAATCTCATCAAAAGATAAGTCCCTAAAAAGATTCTCACATTTTGCCATATTTCGCCTAGATTGTCAAATAATAAAATAAAATAAAATAAAATAAAATAAAATAAAATAAAATAAAATAAAATAAAATAAACGATCCAATTTTAAAATATTCTACTATTTTGGCGCCTTAGCGTGAATGATATATATCTGCAAATATTGCAAATTTCTTTTAAAATACCTGTGATGTTGTAACATTAATCAATCATCACATATAATTATACCTAATTTAAAACCAAAATTGCCCTTTTACAAATATATTTAACTGAAACTTCCTTCCCATTAAATACATTCTCATTACACGTTAATTTCCGCTTTATCTCTTATACAGCTAATAAATATTCCTTTCAATGTTTACCAAATTATCAACTGTTAACAAAATAAAGCAAAAAAAAAAAAAAAAAAAAAAAAAAAAAAAAAAAAAAAAAAAAAAAAATCAACTTTCTTACCCTCGTTAACGAACAGTAAAGTTAAATGCTTTTATTTCCGTTCACCAATAAATAAAATTATTTTTTTATCATTTTCTTTTCTTTTGTGCAATAACCTAAACAGTTACTGATACTTCGCTTTCATCATTCTTATGAAAATAACATCAAAATGATTTCTTATGGATAATGCAATTTTCAACCCAGGCATCGCGTCGTAAGGACGAGAAATTGGCGATAACGGACAGATGCCTCATTTATTTATTGAAACCACAGGAAACTGAAATATTAATGATTATTATATGAAAGGAGTAATTAAATTACTTTTACAAGAATAACAGCTTTTTAACAGAGATAAAAATAAGGAATACTGAATTTATTTTAGAAACATAAATAAATTTTAGACAGTAACACACCTTAAGAAGCATTACTAGAATAATATAGGGAACACAAGAAATTTTGATGATTATATATTAACTAGAAAGGTAGCCCGCCAAAAATGACGGAAATTTAGATATAAAGATATATACAACTCATGTGCAAGAATATGAGTTTTCTCGCTTGTTCCGCTGTGATAGATGAAAATAACACATTTTAAGAACGAAACACATTTATGAAAAACTGTGTACAGTAGAAGACCACTAATTTGCACAGTTTGGTTCCAAGTGTTATGCAGATTTGAAGCTTTTTGCGGTCATGTCTATTCAATCTTTGTTTACATTTTTTTTAATTCATATATTGGACAATTTAGATTGTTGAGCCTTAAAAATAAATAAATAACACACTTGAAGTAAGGTTAAAAACTATTAAATTATCGTATACGATTTCATGAAATGGTATTATATGGTATTATATGTGTGTGCTTCACGATCTTGGTTACGACGTTGGTGAAATTGGCTGCAACTTGTCATAATCCTAATAGTGTGGGCCGCTATAATAAAAAAGTAACCAGTTTTTGTAAAGTTTCTGATATAAAGTAGCTTTCAAAAACTTGTGTAAAATTGCAGGCCGTTCTCGTGTTATGTCAGTCCTAGGAATAATATTTCTAACACTGAAGATTTTCCATGTATATATGGAATTTAGAAAAGCTTCTCCAAAAGAAAGGTCCTGAAATGACATTGTAATTTCCCTAACTTCAAAGTTTAATCGGGCCCTGATGTTGAGTACTGAAATCTAATAAATACAATTATTTTGAATATTACAACAGAATTAAACAGTTAAACTTATTTAACTTAAAACCGTTGTTACTTCCCGATGTTATTTTTTAGTATTAAGAAAGAAAATTATTTAAAATTTTCAAATTATGCATTTATGATTTTTTTCCGTCTTTAATAACTAAATAATGAAAAATAGGCTTTTGTTCTGAGCTCATAAATATGACAATAAAATAATGTAACTAAGAGACATTGCAAAATTAAATCTTTGTGATTACAAACCATAAACAAACGATACCGCCACCTTTTACCTACTATGACATCATTAGAATATTGCCCATTGATTGTTGGAGAACTTACTTTGTGAATGATTATCTCAATGATTTAATATTTTTGACGTTTCACGATGAATGAATCACATGAGTTTGTTTAGGTTTATGGAATGAGATATTAAGCTGTGATCAAATTTCAATTGAAGTTATCCAAGGATATATGTATTTTTAATCGAAATTAAAAACAATGCTTTGATCTCGAAATAAAAAGTTTTAGTTTGTATAATTTGTTATTTCTGTTAATTATTTATTTAAGTACTTTTCCATTATAGCGCATTTTTAAAAAAAGCTTGGCGCGATTCGGGCATCAGAAAGTGAGATATGTTGCGAAAATATATAAGCAGCTATGAAAACAAATCTAATGAACTTTTATTTTTGTTTATATATGCACTTATATGCATAAAAAAATCGTGGAACAGATGTCATATTCGCCCCATATTGGCGCGAATTTTTTTGTCGCCAATATCATATAGGCAACAGGTACTTAACTTGCGCCAAAGTGTCGTTATTTTGCTTGATATGGTAACCCGCATAATGTTGTTTACGCTGTTGATGTTTTCGCCAAATTGGCAACCGAAAAAAATCGCGCCAATATGGGGCGAATATGACATCTGTACCAAAATCGTTTCTAAATATATATTTTTTTAATACAAATTACGGCACAGATTTCAGATATGAACCGGGATACCTAACTGGCGCCAAAATGGTGTTATTTTGCCTGCTATGGTAACCCGGCTATTGTTTTTTATTTATTAATAAATTGTTTATTTACTTTTATTTTTTGTTTTTTAATTATATAAACTGCTTTGTTCTATAGTTATTATTCAAACTTTTATTTATTTATAGTTATTTCCTTTTCAAAATGATAGCAAATAATTGAAAAATATATAAGTAACTGGTATTCGAAAGTGAGATTTCTGCCAAATTGGCGTCATAGAAAAATCACGCCAACCCCCATGCGTATATGACATCTGTGCAAAAAGTACTTCTGTTTCTTTATAAAAATGGGTAAATAGCTTTTTTTATATTAAATTGTCGGCACAGATGTCATATACGCCCATATTGGCGCAATTTTATTTTATTTTTTTGACGCCGATGTCATATACGCACCGGGTACTTAACTGGCGCCAAAGTGTCGTTATTTTGCTTGTAATGGTAACACGAATGTTGTTTATGCTGTTGATGTTTTCGCCAAATTGGCGTCGGAAAAAAATCGCGCCAATATGTGGCGTATATGACATCTGTGCCAAATTGTATACATATGGAAAAAATTGTTTGTGAGTATGAAGCAGTAAATAGGTTGCCGGAAAATACGTTGGCAAACTTCTTTCTCGCCAAGAAACTTTTCTCCGAAGTATTGTCATAAGCAATGATTGCTAGAAATGCATTTTTAATTATGATATGCGCTTTTATGTTTCACTACATTTATGCATAGTATACTGTGTGTATAAATGCTACAGTTCATATGCAGGGCTACACAAAAGAATTCGTAAGGGTTACTAAGTATGAGAGTAAATTGCTTAAAGGTGGTTTTTAAAGGAGTTATGCAATTTTACGCTGAACTGCATTTAGTTTCCTAAGAAATTTTGTAGAATATAGATAAAATGATATACATGGTCACGCAAAGACTTGGATACATAACCTTCTATGGATGATAATATCTGGAAATGTGATTTCAGTAGTTTTAAGAGTAGTTTACATTAAATTTTAGCTAAAAAGTGGCATGTAATAACTATGTAGGTACTATTGGCTATGGACGGTAACTGCTGAAATCAATTTTTAAATTTTGTTATGCGTTTCTAAAATATTTACTTAGTTATCTTGGTACTTCTTAGTTATCCCGTCGACCAAATTACTGTCGCCAAATTGTAAGATTAATTGCCAATAATGGTTGCCATTAATTAATTAATTAAATGCCAATAATGGCCAATAAAACCATTAATTCGACGTTTTATTTGTATTTTTATTTCGTTTTATTATGTTTTACTATTGATTTGGCGATTTATATAATTTGGCGAAATTGGTCGACGGGATATCTAAGAAGTAACGTTATCTTATTTATCTTATTTCCCTAAATAACGAAGTTTTGTTAAAGCATTTAGGATGTGTTGGAAAGTGTTTCATATTCTATGCTTAACGCATGATTTTTCTTTCTTCTTTAGTCTTATTTTGCATTTATTTTATTCTTAATTTTTTAGTCGTATACTGCTTTATAGAAATTTTGGCACAGTTGTCATATACGTTATCATATATTGGCGGGATTTTTTTCCGACGCTAATTTGGCGAAAACATCAACAGCATAAACAACAACATCCGGATTACCATATCAAGCAAAATTACGACACTTTGGCGCCAGTTAAGTACCCGTTGTGTATATAACATTGGCGTCAGAAAAAAATCGCGCCAATATGGGGCGCGTATATGATATCTGTGCCGAAACTTTAATATTTAATGTTTAAACTCTTCGCTCCACTCCCCTTGCATATAGTACACACTATAACACGGATAGTGCAAAATAATAGACAGTTTGGTACTTTTCCACTGTAGGGGCTTTGGCATTTTTTAAAAAAAGCTTGGTGTAATTTGGGCATCAGAAGGTGAGATTTGGGTACTTTTCCGTTATGCGGACACCATTGTCGCCAAGCGTAATAGTTGGCGCAAAATCGGGAATTGAAGCATTTGAAAAATAAAAGAAAAACCATTGTCGATACTAAAGTGAGCATTTAAAAAATATAACATTTGAAAATTCCAGACTTTTACGAACCATTTCATCAAATCACAAATATATATTTAAAATAAGTGAACAAATAACTGCTATAAAATAAAGCAATAAAATAAAACTCATATTAAACTGCTGGCATAAAATTACAAATATCTTTTAGAATTTTGAAATAATTGGCGCATTAGCATACATTTTGGCATGGTGTCCGTATAACGGAAAAATATCGAGATTTGTTGTCAAATCATATAAACAGCTATGAAAACAAATTTGATGAACGTTTTTGTTTGTTTTATATGTATATTATTGATGTTTTTAGGTACAAATTACATCTGTTTCTGTATAAAAGTAGAGAAACGGCTTTTTTATGTTAAGTAAATCGTATAAATATCGAAAAAAATGAGTGTGTATATAAAATGAAACAGTGAATAGGTTCCCGGAAAATATGTTACCATTATTCCTTTTTCGCCAAGGCACCTACACTGGAAAAGTACCTAAAGCACATTAAAATCGCGCAGTTAGGAGCTCACACAGTACACCGTTGTCTATTGGTGGTTATTTTATTAGTAGCATCGGGAGTAAGATGTAAAGATGTACTTTAAATTCTCATCCATAGATTTCGAAAAAATATCTTAAAAGAGTGGAGTTTAAATTAAATTTCGGTGACCTCCATTATGAAAGATTAATGGTTTTAAATGGAAATTTCTCCAAATCAGCCAGCTATCGCCAAGTTGGCTAACATTTGGCGCTACTGTGGTAAACCTGCATTAATATTTTTCAACAATTACTCATTTCAATGAGGTGATCCTACCGGAATAGTGAGGGACACACAGAGACTTGGATTTTATATAAATAGATATATTACTTCTTATATTTTTTAAAAAGTTTTTTTTTCCATACGGGAATAAATAAAGTTTTCAGGTTAAAAAAAAATGAGTCCGAGTCGAAGGCTGGTATGAAAATCGAGCCCGAGCCCGTGTCGGGCCCGGGCTGAGCCCGTCTTATCTCTAGCATATATTCCAACGCGGCGCCCCTTAATGCTTTTGATTTTGCTCTTTCGAATGATTCCTGTTACTAGGAGTTTTTTTTTTTTAAATAAAAATACATTTTAAAAGATACTTCTTTAAAATCATTAGTGTTCCACACGATTTTGTATTAATTTATCAGCTTCATTCCTTGGAAAATACTTTGATAGGCATATCTCTCAGGAAAATGTAATTCTGAATTTTCTATGATTTATGCTTTTTATTTCAATTATTTTTCGTACTGAAGACTGCATAGCAGAGTTCATTTAACATAGTAAGTTCCGGCCGTACGGATCACATTGCAAGGTGTCTGTGCATCTTATAAAATGTCTGCATATCGTGACTCCCTACCAGGATTGCCAGTACGGCCTTCTTTTTTATTCAGAATACCAAAATTCATACCAGAACTTCGGAATAGCAATTGTTATTTTATTTAATGAGAGTTATTTTATAATTACTTAAAGTAAAACTTCTTTCGGAAATTCTGGTATAAAGCTGCAATTTCTGAATAAAAAAGTAGGCCAAATTGACAACTCTGCCCCTACATAACGAAGTTCTATGTTACCGGACATGTGAATAATGGCGCTGTTCAAGGCGATGTTTGCCACTATATGAGGTGCACCCGCGCTTACTGAAAGGTTGGACTGCCGTACTCTAAATAATAAATAATAAAGTCATTAAATAGTTACAATACACGAAAAAACAAAATAACATTTTTGAAGTAAATTAATAAAATTGAATTATTTTCTATATGAAAAAAGTTCTAAATGCTTTTTGTAAAATAATAATAATAATAATAATAATAACAATTACTTTATCTTTTACAGTTCAAAGGGTAGCATCGTTCAAATCGGGTCAAACTTTCGATTTTTTTAAGTACTATTTATACACACGAAAGCCATATTTTATTAGTTAGAAATCAATATCGAAAGAGAAAGTTCAAGAGCAATATAGCTATAGTGTTCCACAGTAATGAAAACTTTAAAATTGGTGGACACTCCAGTTCCACCAGTTTTCAATTAATCAAGTCAAACCTGTTTGAAAACTAATCCTCGCACATTTTTCTAATGGAAAATGTAGGATATATATATATATATATATATATATATATATTGATAGCTTATTTTTTTGTGTAATTTCAATTTTTGGTTGAAATTTTACATTTTACTTTGAATCGATGCCATGTCACTAAAATGCATATTTTTTAAAACGGCACTAGCTTTTGGATTAAAATATGTATTTACTTTTTGTTTTATTTATTTTTTTTTGGGGGGGGAGGGGGTCTATAAAATCTATATTTATAATTTTTCTATATATATTTTTTATATATAGATCAAGTCTACCGTGGATTATCGTGCCCCCTCCTTAACCCCCTTTTTTTCGAAACGCTCCTGCTCACCAATTGTCAAGCCGCCATTTCGCAAAATATGAGCTCAATAAATAAATAAATAAATAATAAAAAAAATGCAATTTAACAAATTACAACGACCATTTGGAAAATGATTTTTTCAAAGACTAAAATTTAAGACATAAAAAATCGCACGGAGTTGATCATACATTACGTACGCCATGGATTAAACATTAATAGTGTTATTACACGTAAAAATTGCAAGCGACAAAAATCGCCTGCGACTCGTACATATTATCCACCTGAAACTAATGTATTATCCAAGCATTTCATTGGCTGTTCGGGAAAAGTCTTTTCCATCGTCAGATTTCTTGGAAATCTGACGACCAATTCTAAATGAAATTTCATTCCTAAACTCCTAAACATCCCACAATATTACTTTTTACACCGTCGTATATAGAAAAAAAATGTACTTTTAAATGCAATTTGTTTGAAAGCTGTATCTGAATTTGTTTCTGAGTTATTAATTTTTTTTTTGTAGTTTTTATTACTTTTTTGTCATAGTGGCAAAAGAAGTATCCATTTCTGTTGAAAGTAAAGGCTAGTGTATAGACCAATCAGAAAACGAATAAAATGCGGATTAAACCAATAAAACGCTTTAGATATGCTTTTGATTTCCTACCCTGACGAGGACAATAACCATTTTTCCAAATGGTTAATGAATGAATGAATAATGCAATTTTCAGCTCTAAAGTGTGCATCGTAAATAAGTATAAATGAAATTTTATAAATTTTTTGCAGTTGTTTAAAAAATTTTCCAAAAAAACTTTATTAAATTTTTAAGTTATAAATTCACTTAAAAACTTCAACATCATAAAAGAAAAAATATTTATAGATTTATTTTTCTTCTTTTTAAAAACATAAATAATAATAATAATAATAATTTTATTTCTGATTGAACACTGTTAAAAATTTGCACAACAAACTGTCTAGTCATTCGACCGTTTTATAGATAACCGTTACTTAACCATAATGTTGATTGATCCTGGCCATAATAATATCAATCATAAGGCCATAATACATTCTTAATCTAGTCAAGTAATAGTTATTTTCAAAGCGGTTGAATGACTGGGCAATTTGCTGCAGATAACAGTTAATAGACAAATTTATGTGTTTAGATATAATTAAAATGCAAAATAATGTACTTAAAAAATAAATAAATCTCCTGATTAGTAGATTTAAAAAATATATATTATTTTATACTTAGAATTGATTTTAAAATGATAATCCCATTATTTTCATTTTTTAAGTCATTTTCATGTTTTCGCCAGTTAAAAATAAATAAACATACACAACTGCGGAATATTTTCCGGTTTGATAGCATTTTTCCCAGCAAGAATTCATCTATATCCCCTTCTCCGCATCTGTACGCTATTGACTGTAAAAGTGGATTTACAGGCAAACTTCAGATTATTCCATTGAAATAATAATGAAAAAATTTGATAAAAATGTATAAATATTGTATTTTCTAGATGCAAAATAAGCTACAAAATAATTTTCTAGTGAAAATATAGTTTCATTACCTATATTTTTGTTATATACAGGGTATCCAGTATCAGGATTATACATTTTAAGAAAGAGTTCAGTAAACTTTTTTGTAGTGGAAACCTAGATCGCAACTGATGTTGCCAGGTCCTATGTCACAAAAAGAGGGGCAGATCGCGACATAAAAACACTGTAAATCTTAGAAAAATGTAACCTGTATATAATGGAAATCTGTCTTAAATGTAAAATATTCATTGTCCCTCTACGGTAGGAATTATACCCTCTAAACGAAAGCCTGTTTTAAAAGGACTTTTTCTCCTGTCCCTTACGATTCTTTCTTAGCATATTTTATTATACTAAATAAGTATAACAATTTTGTAAAATAAAAACTGCGAAAGAGGATCTCTAAGAACTGAACCAAAATTCTAATTTAGCAGGTATAATTGTATACTATCCTTATTGTAAGAAAAATGAATTAGCTAAGTACATTTTTTTCTTTGATGTACTTTTTTCTGGTCTAATCAACTTATTTTTATCATATGAGCAACTGAAAAAAGGCAATTTCGCTATTGACCATGTAACTAACCAGGAAGTAAATTTATTGTTATATCTTTTGTACAAATTTAAATTAAAAGAAATAATTTTCTAATTTTTGGATATTAAACCATCATAATAGTCTAAAATTGGGAGTTTTCATTTTATAATTTTTGCAATAGTATAACTAGGTTTCAAACTTTTTTTCTTTTCAAATTTTTTTAGATAAATCTTTTTTTTCCCCTGGTTGTATTTCTAAAATAAATAAAAGAATTTGCTATTTATCTATATGAACTTTGGCACGCACAAAATCTAAGAATAAAGTTCAAATATTTAATTTTATTTTGTAGGTATCTGAAGAATATTATTCAATTTTTTATTACTAAATTTATTATTATAATGACAGTATCTTTATTAAGGATATTTCAACCAAGAAGACACCATCTCTTTATTGCTGTTTCACTGCAAATATTTCCAATGTTAAGACATTTTTTGTCTATTAGTAGCAGTGCAATGCAAATACTTCCAATGCAAAATCACATTTAATCTACATTGGTTTTCCTTTGGAAATAATTTCGATGAAGAAATATTGGTGAAACAATATGTAGGTCACTAATAGAATCAATATTAAATAACAATTCAATATCAATTTGGTACTATGTACATTTTCCATAAAAAAAAAAATGCCGTTTAGTCTTTTATCATACTATTAAAAAAGAAAAAAATTCAATAAGAGACCCGTTTTTTGTATGCCGACAAATCTCCGCGCTTGAAACTCATCAGTAGGCTTATGATTGTTTATCAATTTGTAAAGATCATAAAAAAGTATCTCTGCACGAAAATCGTTCTGTCAAAAAGAGAAGTCTATTAGAAAAAGTCAATATCTCTTCAATATTGGTATTTCACTGCAAATATTTCCCACACTGTTAAAAATTTGCAGCATTCTGTCCAGTCATTCGACCGTTTTTTGAAAAAACGGTTTTATAACAGTAATTTAACTGTATTTTGACCATAAAATGTCCAATAATATGGTCAGAATAGCGTTAAATTATGGTTGTGTAACCGTTTTCGATAAAAACGGTGAAATGACTGGACAGAATGCTGCAAATTTTTAACAGTGCACATTTCCAATATAGAATCGATATTAAATAGCAATTCAATATCTATTTGATGCTATGTACATGTACATTTTTCATAAAAAATTTAAATTAAATGCGGTTTAGTCCTTTATCATACTATAAAAAAAAAAATAAATAATAAGAGACCCATTTTTTGTATGCCGAGTGCTTGAAACCCATCAGTAGGCTTATGATTGTTTATCAATTTGTAAAGATCACAAAAAAGTATCTTTGCACGAAAATCTTTCTGTCAAAAAGAGAAGTCTATTAGAAGAAGCCAAAATCTCTTGAATATTGGTGTTTCACTGCAAATATTTTCAATATTTCCAATGTTAAGAATTTTTTTCTCCATTTGCAGTAGTACAATGCAAATACTTCCAATGCAAAATCAATATATAATCGAAATTGGTAATTTCCTTGAAAATAATCCCGAAGAACGAAATATTGGTGAACGTATATATTAGGCACTTATATAATCAATATAATGTAATATATCAAATCAGCATTTATTCGCGATTATGTCTGTTTTTCATAAAAAGAACATTAAAATGCTGGTTAGTCCTTTATCATAGTATAACATAAACAAGTTTTTCCAATAAGAGACCTATTTTTTTATGCCGGACAAATCCCCGCGCTTGAAATCCAGCAGTAAGCTTATGATTGTTTATCAATTTGTATCGGTCACAAAAAAGTATCTCTGCACGAAAATCTCTCTGTCAAAGAGAGAAGTCTATTTCGTGTCCACAATCATTTCATTCTTCCCCAGTTTCCCCCTTTTTAGCGCCCTGCTTTTCCTTTCTTTAGGGTTTCCATTTCCCGGTTCTCATTCATCATTCTCTATCAGATTCTAGCGTAGAGAATAAATCGGAGTATGCAATGGCCTCCTCATTCCGGCAATCCCTTGTTTGTTCTCTGCTTAAGTTCGTTGTTTATATTAAAAGTAACTTACGATTTTTTGTTTAAGTACATGATGTGAACTTTAAAAAAAAGTCTGTTAATTGATAAACATATGCTTAACCCTTCAACCCCTCAAACATATGCTCAAGCCCCTCATATAGTGTGTGCTGGAGCAATTTTCTTTTTTCAACCGTTTATAGTTATCCAACTTCTAAATAAGACAAAGGCAATCTTTTTTTTTTTTTCGAACACAGGTCGGTTCTATAAGGAAAATGACCAGGGAAATACGACAGAGAATAAGTGAAAAATTTTACGGAGCAATCAAGCATTAGCTGCACAGAGATAATATCTCCAGTTTCAAATCGGGAAATCCAGCGTTCGAATCCAGCTGATATCATTATGTCAGAAATATATATATATATATATATATATATATATATATATATATATATATATATATATATCCGCACACATACAACTGTGTTCAGAAAATCGAGTACAGTCGCTCGATTTTTTAAAAATTGTTATAGTACTGCACACGGCCATGTGCACTGGATACTGGAGCAATAATATTTTGTCAATATTCATAACAAAACTTTTAAAACTATTATCGCAAGAAAATAGTACCTGTGTTCACGCTATAGAAATCATGGAAAACACAAAACTTAGGCAATGTCGAAGTGTCGACAGCAAAAAGGCGCGGAAAGTATGGAAAATTAAATTAAATAAAAATTATTGAATTGCATTACAATAAAAATTATTAAAGATTCTTCTAGAGAAGTGGTGTTTACCATAAAAAAATCAAAATAAAATTTCGATTATATTCTGACTCCACGCATCTTTTAATATGTTTAATTTAACTTGATATTAATTTCATGTTCAGCATAAAATGAAAATCTGTGTTTTCGTTGTCAAGTTTTAAGTTTAGAGCCAAAGTGCGGTAATTCATGTTTAATCTGATTATAAGATTAATCTTTTTTTTTTTTTTTTCCTTTTCACTTTTCTCTGAACAATCAATTGCAAAATGTGGTAACTTTACCACATATCTTTACTGTTGAGATATATTTTGAAAAAAAAAAAAATGTTCTTCAAAATCATTTTAAAAAGCCAAGAAAAATTCACTAAAGTGTATTATTTTACATACTCTCTTTATCTCTCTCTATTTTTCGTTGGCCGACTGTACATAATTTCTGCCACTATTTTGGTGCAATGAAAATATAAGGAAAATGCTTTACGATGAACAATTGTGGTGATAGTAGTATAAATGTATCCTGTTCAATTAAAACCGTATCACGGACGTTTTAAATAGCATTTAACGTGACAGGCGCAATATTGTCTCCGAGCTCTACATCCTCCTCTTCCTGACTCCCAACTCCACCGCACGGAAATTGTTATTCCTGGGGCGTCCAGCAAGTGACTGAAAGTAGTCGCCGGGGGGCTGATCCCCAGGTCAGCGGGCGCCCGGGGCTGCTTGCAACATCAGTTCCCCTTAATAATGTCGTCACTGCGTTGAATGCTCAACTCTGACCTCAAGTGACTAAGCGACTTTTTCCGCTCGCCACCCATTCTGGGTTTTGGGGGCAGTTTATTAGCAAGGTTCTAATGTGATAGATGGGAGAGGGATATATTAAAGAGACCGTGATGGAGTGATCGAAAGCATTAGATACGTTTCAGGCTTTGTATCGAAAAAAATTGCCTTTCTGTATTGTCTGTTATCGTTTTTCTTTTTACTTAAAAATACAGTGAAGTGTTGTTTCAATTATGCAGATTTTTTACTTAAATGTTATTTAATTTAATTAATTATTACCAAATCAAGGAATTTTTTTTTTAAGTTTGCATTTATTTAAAAAAGGGATGCACATGAAGAAATAAAAAATATTCTTTTTTCATTAAATTGGCTGAAACTGCACTCACATTTTAAGCACTAGAGAAATAGAGAATTTTTCATTTTCAGTTTTTGAACTTTTTATTTAAAAGAAAAAAAAGATTTTTGGTATTCCTTACACGGCTATAAATAATTTCTACTACAATTTTCTGCCATTTCCTTTTCTATTCGAAAAAGGGTTTCTAATATAACGTTATTTCCACTAATAAAATTAATAGCAGCTAAGTAAAGACGCATTATTTCAACTTTCAAGCGGCATTTAGGATTTTTTTTCTTTGAATAAAAAATGTACAATCGAAAAAAAAAAAAAAAAAAAAAAAAAAAAAACCACTATATACTAACTCTGCCGCAAATCATTGTATTAATATTTGACTAGTACCAATCGAACAGTAATAACGTCTACAAATTAACGCTATACTTCAAATTTGCTTAGGATGTCGTCAACACGCAGAGATTGTACCAAACTGAAAAATCTTCAACGCTAACTCATAATTTTGACATTATATTTAAATTTTTTTGTAAATTTTGTCTTAGAACACCAAACGGGAGTTCATTTGGACATATAGTTTAGAAATTGTGCAGGTTTCAGTTTTGAAACTTCTAATGTTGAATTAATTTTTAATTGTTGCAAAACAGATTGCAATGCTAGTAGTTTTAAAGTATAAATAGGAAAGTCTTTCACAGAAGAGCTGTAATTTTGGATTCGCACATTTAAAGTTCTTAGAAATTGATTTATGTTAAAAAAATTATAAGTCACAGTTAAGTTTTTCCCTCAAAAATTAAATTCGAAAGTATTGATATTATTTGAAACTAATTTTAGAAAAAAAAAAAAAAAACAATTGTAACCTATAAATGCTCTGATGGAAATCGATTTCTAGAAGCTTCAAATATGCTGATCCAAAATTAGAACTCATTCCGCCAAGTAGTTTTTGAGTAAATTTCAGTGTATTTCAGAAAATTTAACTTTATTTCAATTATACAAATATGACTTTTTTCGATATGAAGTGCTCATAAGACCGTCGTAGTTTTTACAGATATTTTATTTTATCTTTTCAAAAGTTGTTTTGTAAAAAGTTCGTAAATTGCCAAGGATATATTTGTATATTCATAAGCTGTTATCTTTTTAAATGACTGCTAAATAAAAACAAATAAGTCAATTTTTATTTGAACCAGTAGTTTTCTTTGTACTTATAATTTTTCATTAAAATTATTTTCAATTAAACACAAACTAAGCTTTAATATAATATTATTAGCATATTTATTAGCTAAAACAAATATATAATAACACCAATGTTTTATACAATGGCAAAACAAAATGAAAAATATGAGAAACTACCTAAATTGAAAGAATGTTTTTTTTTATTTACTCATTCCGAATATGAGTGAAATATTAGTATATTACTTGGCTTATTATTTTACATAAAAGTAAAACTATGACCGAAAATACCTTAAACCGTTTTAAACGTATATACGTCTGTCAACACATGTTAATACAAAAACATAAAGTAAAAAAAAAAAAAAAAAAAGTTTAATTGAAAAATAATTTCAATAGTCTAATGTATAATCATAACCAATTCTAGAGATAAAATGCTTACATAATCTTAAGTACTTTTTAATTCACCTAAATTAAAATAGTTTTTAATGAAATTTTGAATTAAAATAAGCAAAATAAAAAGTAATCAGTACAGCATTACAAATACATACACCGAAAAGCACGCAACTACATACATATATATGTAAGTATGTATATATGTGCGTGTATGTATAAACAAACTTAATAGAACAAGATACATTTTTACTTTCTTCTATCTTTACAAGAAGAAAAAATTTCACCTTCCTGTTTTTGATGGATTTACAAGTTTTAAAAGGTCCTGAATACGATTGGATGGTTTTTCTGTCTGTGAGCCTGTCACGCTGTCTGCCTGTGAGTCTGTCTATATGTGACAAAAAGTTTGTGGGCGTTCTGTCTCAAGAACTAATACACGGAACTTCACAAAACTTTAGATTCAGTTAGACCTTTATATAAAAGGGTGCTGATTAGTTTTTGGTGTAAATCGCCTAACAGGTGGCACTGTTATGCTGCATTTATCACAATTTCCGCAATAACTTTATCTCAAGAACTAATGCTCGAATCTTCACCAAACATCAGATTCAGGTATACCTTGACAAATATTGGTGCTGACTGTGTTTTGGTGTAAATCGTCCGACAGGTGGCGTGCTACGCTGCATTTTTCATGATTTCTGCAATAGCTCTATCTCAAAAATTAATGCAAGGGTTTTCACTAAACTTTAGATTCAGTTAGACGTTGATATAAGTTGCTGCTGACTAGATTTTGGTGCAAATCACCCAGCAGCCAGCAGGTGGCGCTGCTATGTTTTATTTTGCTTGATTTACACGATTTTAGCGATAGTCATAGCTTAAAAACTAATGCACAGAATTCCATATCTTTAGAGTCATCATGATGGGTATAGATTGTCGTTTAGTTTTGGCACTGTGCTAGCGAATTTTGAATTATAACATGTATGAGACAGAAGAAGGTTTTGCGACTGGCACATCCGACTGGTTTTTATTATTATAGTGAATAAAAATGTATAAATTTAAAATATTTTCCAAACATATTTTTGTTGAACATACATTTATTAAGTAGGTCTTTATATAGTTTCGTGTGCTATACAGGGTGCCCAATAGCTAATTTCTAAACCGTTAGTCATAGACATATAGTTCCAATTACAAAAATGTTTTAAATGAGACGAAATATTATTTTAAATGTCGTTTTAATGAAAAAAAGCATTTCTTAAAAATCTATTTTATGTTTTTTTATTCTTTTATTTTTTCCAAAACTTTGTTTTATGCATTCATTTTAAGTCAGTGGATGATCGTTCATATCGCTCATCTTTACTAGTAGCTGATAATTCTATATTATAATTTTTAACGTATCTCAAAGAAAAGAAGGAATTACATAATATCGAAAGGACATATACACGATACAATGATTATTTTTTTTTTTACTTAAGGTGTTACAAGATTGGCATTTTCAAATTTCGTGTTGACTGGACAATTTTTTTAAATGTTAGATCCTAGGGAGCGGGGGGGGGGGGGGCAGACAAATTTGTTTGATTCTGACGAAATTTATATGGGTTTACCACAAGTCTCTCCAACAAAGAAAAAAATATCAAAATCTGAGATGTAGGTTTTTTTTAATGAACGACAGCTCAAACCTTGCACCTTTTTAGCTCATCATAGCTCGAGCAAGGATGAATTCGTACATGTTTTTTGGCATCTATTTCGCGCTTGATAGATTGGGTTGCTATAGATTTCACATTATTTTTCAATATTTTTATTCTTACAATTTTTCATAACAGGTAAGTCTTCATCTTTCATTTTTTTCCCCATTTGTATATTATGAGTTATAAATAGTCTAGTATATTATAGTTATATATAAACTGCATAACCTCCTTTGTTTAAAATCAATAAATAAAAGAAATAAATCAGAAACTTAAGTGTTCTAATGTATAAAGAATCAAAAAAGAAAAATAAGGAGAAAACACTGTTTCCATCCGTTACTTGCAGAGAATCTGTCGATCTTTTGTGCGCCATTATGACAGAGTCTATCAATTTTGTTGCTATAAACAATCAACAAATGTATTGTTTGGCATTCTGATTTATTTTATTTATTTTTACTCGTACAAAATCTTACCGAAACAGAGAAAACAGCTAACACTACCTTCTCTCTCTTTCACAGAAAGTAGCAATCTATGGGATTCTCCATAATACACTTCGCTTTCGTGTAATGTTTTGGGAATCCCGCGGATTTGTCCAGCTTTCGGTTATGAGCTTGACGGGCTTACAGCGAAGGGAAAAGTAGAAGGTTTTAGAGATGTTATGGCTGTTATGTATAGGACGGGATTCATTTTATTGCTTACTTGCAAAAAAAATGACTCCAGATCGACACATTAGCTTTTACGATTTTATAAGGACTATGGTGCAATGTAGTTTTATCGAGGCTTTTTTTTTTTCACCCAGAAAATTTCAAGAAGGTACAATGTCTTTAACCTGTTATCATTCTAAATAATTATTCTAAAAAAAATCAAGTTGTTATTGTAATTATGTTATCATGCTACAAAAGTAGAAGGTTTTGGAGGCGTTATGGATGTCATGTATAGGAAGGGATCCATTTTATTTCTTACTTGTAAGGAAAAAAAAATTCCAGATCGATACATTAGCTTTTACTATTTTATAAGGACTATGGTGCAAAGAAGTTTTGTTGAGGGTTTTTTTTTTTTCGACACAGTTTTCAGTAGGTAAAACGTCTTTAATATTCTGTATGTTTAATATTCTGTATATTATGTTATTATTCTGTTTAATCATCCTAAAAATCAATATTCCGGTTTGAGAAAAACGGAATTATACACTATAAGCGCTACTGGGAAACGTTTTCAAAAATCGACGGCAGCAACTTGCACTTCTAGCGTCGACGCAAGATGTTCAGATTTCTTTATTGTTCCTACCAATAATTTTGAATAGAAAATATTGCCTTAATTATTTATAGTTGAACAGTTGAACAATTTAGACATTTCTTGGGTTTTCTAGCTGACGCCAACTTTACGCCCTGTCTAGGAGCAGCTGTATTTCTACAACTTAGGGAGCCATAAGAGGGAACTCTAACTGTATAGTCTAAACTACATAAGAGTGAGTATAATTATAATTAAAGATAAAAAAGTGTTTAGGATACGATTAAAAATTAAAAATTTAATAAAATTAAAAAATATATATATATAGCAATTACAATTTAAAAACATGATAAAATATTAAAAACAGTCGAGATCATGGAGGAAAAAGCCAGTAGGGCACTTTTCATTGATAGCAATACGTTATTTCATTGTTAGCAGTAACAGTATGGATATAAAAGCAAAAAATAAAGCATACATTTATTTATATGTTTAAATATATATATATATATATATATATGAATGTAAGATGTATGTTACAATGTAAATGTATGTTACACACACACAAAAAAAAAGAAGAAGAAGAAAAAAGAAAAAAAAAAGAAAGGAAAGAAAGAAAATCAGGTATTATCTTCAATCAGTACTGAATAACACTTTTTTTTCCGCCGTTGATGGGGTCGGAGACATCGTAGTCCAGCAGTTCAGCAATAATATCATTAGGAATACTATATATACATTTATTAAAAAAAATTGGAATTTTTTTTTACCCGTTTTATAAAAGAGCAAATATTTAAACCCACATTTGATTATTGTATTACGGAGGTATCTGCAGCCATTTTTGATGGTTCTTAAATTTCTATTATGAATTTTAGGCAAGTTTTCCATATTAAATTTCCATATGAAACTCCAGATCAGAGAGACATAAGTCGTGATAGAGATATTGTAGGCTTTATATACCGGGCGAGCCAAAAGTTCGTTACAATTTTGAAAATTCATAAGAAAGGAAGAAATTATGATAAAGGAGTGTGGTTTGCAAGAAAGGACTCACAAGGTAGTCGGATTTTTTTTTAAGCGTAGCAAAAAAAAAAAAAAAAAGTTAAAAAAAAAAAGTTAAAAAATCACATGTAGAGGGCGCTGACGACCCGAAACAAAATGAACAGAACAACAATACGCTCCATTCATTTGTTCCTCCAATAACAAATGTTCAACATGACCTACAGAACATTCTACGAAAAAAAAAGTCACCTCCATTTAATCATAGCATTTCTACTATTAAATTAGATAAAAAATTGTCTTTACAAATATCGGTTATGGAAGATTAAAAATTATGGAAAGGATTCTTGTTGAGAAGGAATTAAGGTGGTTGGGAGACTACTATTTTGACTTTATTTATTTGAAATAAAACGACGCAATCCTCATAAACGCATGACCTAGGTAAAGAGGTATAATCTTTTTTATGTTGTATTACCTGTGGTTTCCCAAGGCACACTCTGGCGCAGCAAAAGTACAAAATCCTATGGGGATTTTGTACCATAAAAATCTATACAATCTCAACCAAGGCATACTTAAAGCTGTAAATCCATTTATCTCAAGAATATATTTTTAATTTTCTCCTTTTTAAATTGGTATACCTAAATTTCTGTAAAACATAAAGTTAATAGACATCGTGCAATTATTTTCAATTATATTTTGAGTAAAATATCCTCGAGATTTTTTATTTTGTTTTGATAGAAAATTTCGTAAATATGATTTTTTCAGTCAGAAGTATGCATTAGAGTGACTTTTTTTCTTTAAAAAATGAAAAAAAAAAATTAAATGAATATTTTAAAAATATTCAAGACAATTTAATATTTATTTTTTTTTATACTAAAATATGAAAAACGTGTGAACAAATCGTCATTCTTTCGATTTTTTTTTTTTTTTTTTTTTTTTTTTTTTGTATGGATAAAAGTTATATCTTTTATTTTTTTAGAATTAAATGTAACATTAAAAAAAAATAATGTGCATTTGAAAAGGACTATATATGTATGTATAACTGCGCAATAAAAAATGCGTAAAACTATTTAAAAATACAAATTATGTGCCCCAAACACCTTTAATCAAAATTTACGTTACTGAAATCAGTTATGATCATGACATCTCTTATAGTTACCTGAATTTTACTTTATTTATAATATTTCAGTGGCTTTCAGTGAGTGAAATTAAATTTTATTTAAATAACTGATAATAAATCGCTTACTTGCAAACGAAAACGACACTAGATTGACACTTTCTTTTATGATTTTAGAAGCATTGCGTTGCAAAAAACAGTTTGATTGTGGTTTTAATGGTTTGGTCGAGTTTTTGTTAGATAAATTTAGGAATGGTACAATTGTCGTTAATTAAGTAAATTAGAATATATGGTAGAGATATCAATTGATATCGTTACTTTTTTATATTATTCACTGTTATTGTTTAATTGATAAACTTCAGTAGTGAAACTAAAATGAGATGTGTAATACGCATCGATCCCCCCCCCCCCCCTCCAAGAGAATGAAAACAAATTTTTTCATTTTAAGATTTTTTGTTTTTGTTTTGCGTTAATATAATTTAGAATCCAAATTTACTACACTGCCTTTCTGAATGCTTTTTGTTTGAAGATTTTTGAAATGTGTTATACAAAACTAGTCGGATGTAGCAATCCCAAAACTTTCTTCTATCTCATACATGTTAATACTTGAAAATTCGCTATCACATTGCCAAAATTAAACGGCAAACTGTGCCCATCATGAGGATTCTAAAGATATGAAATTCCGTAAATTGGTTCTTGGCAATCTCTGAAATCGTGTAAATCCAGCAAAATTCAGCCTAGCAGTGCCACCTATTGGGTACTTTACACCAAAACCACCAAACAACCGCTTATGTCAAAGTGTAACTGAATCTGAAGTTTGCGAAAAATCCGTGCATTAGTTTTTGAGATAAAGTTATTGCGAAAATCATGAAAATTCCAGTATATCAGCGCTACCTATTGGACGATTAACACCAAAACCTAATCAACAATAACTTGTGTTAGCATATAACTAAATATGAAGTTAGATGAAAATTCGTGCATTAGTTTTTGAGATAGAGCTATTGCGGGAATCGCGCAAAATGCAGCACAGCAGCGCCACCTGTCGAGCGATTTACACCAACACGTAATCAGCAATAAGTCATATCAAGGAATAACTGAATCTGAAGTTTCAGTGAAATCCGTGCATTAGTTCTTGAGATAGAGCCATTGCGGAAATCGTAAAAAATGCAGCATAGCAGCGTTACCTGTTGAGCGATTTACACCAACACGTAATCGGCATCAAGTCATATCAAGGAATAACTAAATCTGAAGCTTCATGAAAATCTGTGCTTTAGTTCTTGAGATAGAGCCATTGCGGAAATCGTGAAAAATGCAGCTAGCAACGCCACCCGTTGAGTGATTTACACCAACAGGTAATCAGCATCAAGTCATATCAAGGACTAACTGAATCTGAAGTTTCATGAAAATCCGTGCATTAGTTCTCGAGATAAAGCCATTGCCGAAATCGTAAATAATGCAGCATAGCAGCGCCATCTGTTGAGCGATTTGTACCAAAAACTAATCAGCATCAATTTGTATCAGGGACTAACTGAATATCAATTTTTATTAAATTCCGTGTCTTAGTTATTGAGATAGAGTGCCCACAAAATTTGTGTCACACACAGACAGACTCACAGACAGACTCACAGACTCACAGACAGACATTTTGTAAAAACATGTTTTTCGTGTTCTCTGACCCCTAAAACGTGTAAATCCGTCGAAAACTGGAATTCGAAAATTTTCATGAATCCAATATTTTCTTCTTGTAAAGATAGAAGAAAGTAATAAAAAAAATATAGTTTTTTTTTTTTTTTTTAGAAATTTGAAAGTATTTAAATTATATCGATTTGATTTTTATTTATATGGAGTGCTCATAAAATCATCGTAGTTTTTGTATGTTAATACAGTATAACCTCGAAATCCGGCATCGTCGGGACCGTGACTAAGCCGGATTTTTGAAAATTCCGGATTTCTGAAAGAATAATTTATATGTTATATGTTACAAATTTTTTTTTAATAAATAGTTAAATCATTTCTTCTCGTGTAATTTTCGAAGCATTGATGCCAATTTTATTTGCTTCAACATTTTGGACAGTTCTTTAACAAGTTTTCCTTGGATTTTACACAAATGACGAATATCAATTTCGAAAATACAGTCTTGTTTGTCTGAAAAAGATGTTAATTTTCCAGTCAAATTTATGCATTTTTCAAGTGACACATTTTCTTCTGCCAGCTGATCATTCTCGTTCTCTACCAGCGTTACTGGCAGCGGTTCTACATAGCACAGCGATTGCTATCTCGCTGACCCATTGCTTTCAATCTCGAAGTTTCGAAATTCGTAAACAATTGCTATCTTTCTTTCTGTCGTAATTTGGAAGCTTAAAAAAAAAGCGAGGAGACGACTTTGATACTTTAAATTAATTTTTTAAATACATGTATAATATTTTTGGGTTGTATATTTTTATCGTTTGGATATATTTATTCAAACAAGCTTTCAATTGAATTTTAAGTAGATAAACAAAATATGAAATATATTGTTGTTCTCTTCAAATAACTTAAAATCCTGTTACAAATTAATATAAAGAATTGAGATGCACACAAAAATCGTATCTCTCTAAGAATGTGTATCTGGATCTAATTCGCTTAGTTAATAAAAGCTAATAAGTGTCCTAATAAATAAAAATAAAAACTGCGAATTTCGAAAAGAAAACACATTTTTATTATTTTACACAGTATCTACAGCACACATTACATCAAAATGATATGTATGAAAACAATATATATTTTTTAATTATTTACAAAAACATTTTAAATTAACAACTACTTAAATATTATTTTCAGTTCTTATCTACAAAAAAATACAGGGTGATATTATTTATAATTTACTATGATTTTTCGAAATATTTCGTTTGTGTGTTCATTTTTCATGCATTTATATATGTTTTTCTGTTATTTTCATAGTTTAAATTTTAGAGTTTAGTGATACGTCATGCACGTTGTTATGAGAAGTATTTTTGAGATAAAAAGTGCATAGAGATACTTAAATTTAAATAAATTCTAAAACATTGTGCATGCATTTGTACATGAATCAAGTATTTATTTTTGAAACTGTGGTTTTAAGTTGCAGAAACAGTTTTAACTTTAAGAAATATACTGTTTGGAGGATTTAGAGACTGTATTTTGGATAAGAGTTGAATTTTGAAGTAGCATTTATTTAATAGTATTTAAGAATAAATACCGTTTTACAAAATGGCATTTAAGAGTTTCGTATAGTTCCTTTATTTCTATCAATATTTCTGATCCCCCCCCCCCCCCCCCCTTCGAAGTTTTTTTCCAAACTCCAGTTATTTTAAATAGTACCCTTCTAGTAGTTGTTTTTTCCATCGTGCGAAATCATATTTAATAATTATTTTAAAAACTCTATATTAACATTAAGGCTGCTAATCACCCAGCTTCCAAATTCTCTTCACTAATGTTAAGTCTAAGGACGTTTGATGCGTTCATATATCTAAAATACCTCCTGGGGAATTTAATATTTTTAACTTCTATTTTCTGTGTGCTCTTCTTAAAGGATATCTCTTTTTTTTATTAGTTCTCAAAATATTTCTGAAATATATGTTTAATTTTATATGAAGAGTTAAAATCTTACTCACAGTTTGTCAGCTTTTAACACATAAAATATTAAATTAAGCATAGATTTTAGAAATAATTCGAAAACTAACAAAAAAAAAAGAGACAACCTTTAAAAAGAGTACACAGAAAAAAGGAGTTGAAAATATTAATTTTCCGAGGAGATATTTTAAATATACCAATTCGTTATACACCCATAGACATAACATTCGGAAGCTGGGTGACTAGTGGCCTTAAGAATAAATAAATAGATTTAATAATAATATTTTTTTAAAAATCTGACTTGTGTTTTTGTATGTCTCATTAATCTTTGCTATATACCGGAATCTTTAAGTTATCTTGTTTTGAAACATTATTAGAAGGAAGAAAAAGAAAAAAAAAATTCTCTCTGTGTTACTATAAAAAAGGAGTTTTTATTTAAATGTTGGATAATCACTTATGCTTCAAAAGCATACTGATTCCAAATTTGAAATACATTCTTTAAAATATAGAACACTTTTAACACGGGAGAACTCGCTAGTGAGAATGCCCAATTTCTTTTCTTTTACTTTACATTCATATAATAACAACTTTTTTTGGTTGGCTTAGTACTTTTATTCACAAAATAGGTAAAATAATTAAAAAACATTTTGAAATTTTAATTAAAATGAAAAATGATTTAAATAAGAGTCTTAAAAAAGTACGACTGTGAGAGAAAATCTCATGTAGCGAGTTCTCCCGGGTTAAGGAGATATATGTCTATTACTATATTTTTAGTTAGATTGCGCTGTTTACTTTTTGGTAGAAAAATATAAAACTAAGAAAAAAATCTTTTAACACTAGAACCGCCGGCAAAAACGTATACCTATAACCGACAAACGGTCATTTTGACCGATGTGGATTATCATGCTCAAATATTGTTTACTTGCCATTTTTTACTCTTAGTATCATTTATTACTATTATTAACATCATTGCCTATATAATAATATATATTTCATAATTTGTATTATATTTTTTTATATTTTATTAAGTTATAATTATATTATATTGAGATATATATAAATAACTTATATTTTTTTATTTTAAGAATATTTTTATAGTAAAAAATATTTTTCATGAGAAATCGAAATTGCTAAAAACAATACTAAACTTAGTGAAAATAAAAAAATATATTTATCTCCTGAGCAATACAATATTCAGGGTGGCTAGCGGTCAGGGAAAAACACAGTCACAAAAAGAGAAAACTACCAGTATTTTCTTCTAGAAAATACTACGAATAATATAATTGGACTAACGGAAGCGGATTTCTCTTTAACAAAATACTGGTATTTAACATCTTTTTTGATCGTGTTTTTCAGAATTGATGCCCTCTAGATTGTGAAAATTATAAAGCACTTGTACATGTCATCGTATAGAATTAGCTTTTGTAGAATACTTCCGTGCCATTTGGTCGAGCACGTCGACGGCAAATTTTGTAGAATTGTAGAACTTTACAGTTTCAGGCAAGTGTTTATCGCCAGTTTCAAAAGTAACTGATGTATGTCGGGAACTTAGAATTAAAACATACTTATTTTTCTTCCCTTGATAAACTCAACATAATATCATCCTTGGCAAGAATTTGGCTACTGTACAAAGACTTTTTTTTCAGATTTTATGGCCTATGGAATTTTGTTTTTCGTCCACAATTGACTGTGCCAACAATGCTTGTTTTCAGTGACTTCAACTTTTCTGCAAGGGGCAATGAAGTAAAGAAGTTATCTGCGGTAATGCTGTAACCTTTGTTGAAGTGTGGTTGTATGAAGTATGGACAATTGCGATATCTACTATATAAAATGTGCATTAAAATTGACAGCGGTCATTTTGACCTTTTCGGCGGTTCTAGGTATACTACTGCAATACTTCACAAATTTTGTCTGACTGGAAAATTTATCACTGGCATATCATAGCTATTCAAATTATAGGAAAAGTCACGGAAACTGAAAGTTATACTCTAAATAGAAACAAACTGGTACACAATGAAAGTTTCGAAACGGTCAAAATGACCGCCTTGCCGGTTCTAGTGTTAAATAAGTATCACAAAAGTTTTTAACCCCTTGGGGACGAGCGACACGTATACGTGCCGGAAATAGGCCTAAGGATCCTCGTTTATCCTCACCAGTAAAATGTTGCTGTAAAATTTGCCTTATTTAATCCGAGCATTTTCCCGATTTGAATAGGCACAAACTTCTGTTTTTTAAAACCGGTAGCAAAGTAATAAACATTTCGTAAAAGGCTCCCGTCGCGAAGGGGTTAAAGCAACATAAAGATAAAAGACTAATAGATGAACTAAATTCTAATTTCATTTTACATTTTAGCAGTGTGCATTTGTAATTCTAAGAGAATGTATATATCTTTAATTTTACAATATAAACATATTTTAATAGAGTGAAAGTAAATTGAAATTAAAATGTGAAAAAAAAAGACAACAGAAAAGGAAAAAGTTTAAATACGTACAGCTGCCACTGGCGACTATTTTTATATTCTAACCGAATCACCATTTTAAAAAAATAAATTTTTTAGTATATTTTTCCTTTACATGTTGTCAAAGTGTATGTGAAAGATTTTTGTTTTGAGAAAGTATAACGCGATAGAATTAAAAAATAGACACCAGTGGCATGCATTATGCAACTTTGCATGCGTGAGGAACATCCCAGACAAAAATTTATTAAAATACACTTAATCTCTTGAATACGGGCTAGGATTAGCGACTATTTTTATATTCACAAATACCAAAATTTACATGAAAAATTCTTTGTGGTAAATTTCTTTTGAAATTATCCTAATAAAAATGTATGGCAGAGGTTATTTTTGAAAAAGTGATGCGAATAGAATAAAAAAAAATAGTCGCTGGGACGAAATATGTCCCAACCCCGTAATCAAAGGGTTAATGAGCTTCTCATACTGTTAATTACAAGGAAGGTCTTCATACGGACATACTCAGAAAAAATCTGAAAAAATTACAGAATGTTCTTCTCATGTGCATGTATATGTTTATAAAAAAAAGTTCGGCAGAACCTTGATTGAGCGTCCGTAAAAAAATAATGAACATTTCGTTTATTTGGCGATATATCGCCGGTTGGCGATGAAATAAAACTTAAAAAAAAATACTCTTTTATGTCGAATATTCTTCGAGGAAAAAACTTTTTTTTATGTTGAATTTGTAAAATAAGTTTAATTTCAATAACTTTAGTTTTGTCATTTTTAGTTTTTTAACTATAGTTTTGTCATATATATTTATATGTATTAGGTCAACCGGAAAGTTCTGTCTGATAATGTTATTTCACGCCCACTTTTTTTAAATTCAGATTTCTTCATTGGCACCACTTTTTTGAAATGGTAAATTTCTCATTGTTTTCACCTTAATTAATAAATCTTAATTAATAACCGCCTTAATCGTTAACCACCTTAATTAATAAGTCACCTTAATTAATAAGGTGAATTATACAATTTAAAAAAAAGTGGTGCCAATGACGAAATCTGAATTTTAAAAAAGTATAGGCGTGAAATAACATTATCGGACAGAACTTTCCGGTAGACCTAATATTTATAATGATATTTAGCTATCATATTTTATGATTTAAAACAAAATTGAAATTGATTTAAATTGTTTCAAGCTCAAAATTAAGTCTGACTGAGTACTATCGACTTAATTTTGTTGTTATGGAAACAGCGAGTTTTTCGATATGGAAATGTATAATGGCAGAATTCTTCATGTGGACTTTATTTTTAAACAGCCGTTTAAATTTAAATAATCTTGGATTGGAGGATAAAGCAATGGCAAAATTTTATTCAAATGGGTAATAAAATGAAAAAAAAAAGGAGGAATTATTTATTACTTTATGGAGCAATTAAAATTAACATTGCTACAAATGAAACAAGTAAATTGTACTTGCAAATGGAAAAATATAAAAGAAATAAATTAAATAATTAAAAATTAAATGTAAGCTTACTATAACTTAAAATAAATATTTGCATCTTGCAAACATAGAAAATATTTTCCATTGATTAAATTAAATAACTAAAGCAACAAGCATAATGTATGTGTAATAAAAAATATATTTAATAAACTCTTTGATTGATTAAGTTTAAAGTCATTAAATACGGCGCACTCTAAAAAACAATTAACAAGCAATTTTCAGATTCATTAACAGGGTTCGTACGGGTCCTGGAATTTCCAAACCAGAAAATTCTTCGATACCAGTATTTTATTATAGATAATCTCTCCTGAAAACCGGCGAAATTTCGCGCGTTTGAACTTGATTTATTTTTTTTATAAGAAAATACTGATATTTTGCCTTGAAAATGACGGTACCCGTACGAATCCAGATTAAAATAGTTTGCTTTTGGCGAGGAAAAATCCTGCTCGCAAAATCGCGTGTCGCTTTCGTATTTTTGCGCCAAATATCCGAAAGTATTTTATTTTTTTACAGACTTTCTACTGGAATTCCGAAGCTAAATTTAACTGATCCATTATTACATACATGCGTAGTTTCACTACGATTTTTTTTTTCAACATATTCTGAGTATGCCCAGTAAGGAGACCTTCCTTGTTAATGAAAATGTAACTATAAATGTGAAAAAGGCTGATTTTATAACAATAAAAACACATTCATAAAAAGATATTTCAGTATACGTTTTTAACTTTCTGAAATTATTTTTAGATTTTATCACATTTCCCCTTTTTTTCTGTGATGTATAAATTTATATTAATGAAACTTTACTAATTACTAAAAAAAGACCTAGAATTTTTTTTGTGATGTGTATTACTACAATATTATTCATTCTTTGTTTTGCGCTTCATACATATGAAGTAAACTATTGTTTGGAAAAAATAAATAAAAACGATTGCTATATTTTGTGGGTACACATTCAACATTATATTATTTTATACACGTGCTGACGAATTGGTATTTATGTTTATTTTTAATAAAATGCTATTTCTTCCGATTTTCATTATTTACATAAAAATTATGAAAAACAAACTTCTGCAAATTATGCTGAATTCATAGATGCTGATTTTTTGAAAGATTTAAATAGTGTAGATTTTCGAGTGTATTAAAAATCTTCTAAAGACTTTTAAAGTTTCACCCTCATTTAATATTAAAGTCTTGTATACGATTTTCAACAACATACTTTTTACATAGAGTTTTAGTTCAAGATTGTTTAATTACTTTCTCTTCAATTTCCACTTTTGTCACCACCACCTATGCTGGTGAATCAAAGGATGCGTGTAAGTCGGCATCATGCTGAACGTCCCAATGCAAGAGTTACTGATAGCTGCCATGTTCGTCATGGATGTGATGGAGGATAAGTCTGTCGGCATGTTGGAGGCATGTGTGTTTCCGTCTTGTTGCTGCTGTTTCACGGATGAACCTGTAGGCTGGCAGGGTTTGCCATCGCGGACCAAAACGGGCACAGCAACTCTTCGAGGTGAGGGAAGAGGAGTGACGTCTAAGCCTTTTTCTTGCCTAGCTCTTTTTGTTTTGTATCTGTGATTTTGGAACCAAATTTTGACTTGTGTTGGTGTTAAGCGTATGATGCTTGCCAAGTGCTCTCTTTCTGGAGCCGACAGATACCTTTGTTGTCGGAACCTGAAATTCAGAAAATATGTCAATATCTTTTTCGTGTTCTAGCAACATCCCTATGTTATGAGAAAAAATATTATATCTAAAAATTAAGGAGTATTACTGTTCATCAGAGAAAATTTTTTAGGTGCGTTCGTAATTATATAAATACGTAACACCTACAGCATTCATCTGGTCCGTCCGTCTGTCCGTATATAACAGCGCAAAAACTACCCAACCGAATGGTTTGAAATGTAATGCATATAATCGTTGCAGAATTTTGTCGAGTCATTTCAAATTTTATGAAAATCGACTCAAAACTTAAAAGATATTAATAAAAGTTTTCTTCATGCTATTAAATCCAATCATACGTAATTAATTCAATAATATCTCATGATAGATAATGATTTTAGATTCCCCATGGTGATGACGTCAGATTTAAGATGGAGTCAGTCCTATTATTCCCTTATAACTGAATTTAGTATATAGAATCGAAATAAATTTTGCACTCATGCGTTTTTGCATGAGAGTGCAATAGCTATTGCACCAAGACCTGAATATTTATAAAACTAGTTATAGTACGAACGCACCTCATTTGCCACGTTTGACGTACGATTTACGGCTTGTTTCTTAATAACAAACATTTTTTAGAACTTAAGAAGAACAGAAAGATTTGACATGACGGGAAATTGACTGAAATTTGATAGCGGATTACGAAGCTTGTAATTTATTTCGACTTTTACTTCTTTTTTTGCATTTATTTATTTATGGTTTATAGAAATAATGAATATTTGTTAAATTGTAGAAAATAATAACTAAAGTTTTAATATTGTTCAACAAAATCCTTCTTACAAAACTAGTTTTAGCAAGATTGTGAAGTCGAGGTTCTATATTTTTGAGTCGCGCTTTCATCTTTATTCTGCTTATTACGTTGTTTGTCTATTAAGAGCATTTGGAAGTCCCTATATCTACCATGTTACATTAATGTACCTTTTCTCAGAATCTACCAAAGATATTAACTTGAAATTTTTTATATACATAATATAAATAATTCCTAATAAAGTGAAGTCATATTTTGTAAACAGATATTCTTTACTTTTTTTTTTTTTTTTTTTTAAATATCTGGAGTAAAAACCCCTTTTAACCCCTTAAAGATCACTTAATATTTATAAAAACCATAAAAAAATACCTATTTTATTATTGCAGAAACTGAGTAATTATAAGATTTTAAACTAAAATGTGCAATTAGTTGTATGTTTGAGAAATGTGTTATAAAACAAATTCACATTTGCCGAAAAGCCATCATTCGGGAATTTTGCACCTTATTGTTTGTTTTACACCATACAAATTAATACGAATAATATCCTTATTTTTTAAACTTTTACTACTTTACAAATGTTTGCAAATATTTTTTAAAAATAATACACATACATAAAATGTTGGCTATCAATTAAAATCAAATTATCATCAGAAGTGCTTGATTCATCAGAATCCATAATTTACTCAAATATAAATCGTTCAAACCGAACTCGAGCGATACTTTCAAAGACCTCATATGGAAATGGCAGTTAAATTTTTCTGATTTTAGAAGTATTTTCCGGTTTTAAATCTTCAGTCCGACAATATCACGGGGACGAGAAATAAACAACGGTATCTCAGCTCGTCATATTGACGAGAGCGAGTATTAAGGGGTTAAATAACAAAAAACTTACATTTTTCGAAAGAAGAACTTTTTAATAAAAATTTTGTACAAATGTTTATAACAAAAGTTCCCTTCAGAATGATCAGGGATATATGTGAAATATTCTGGTATAGTCCGGGTGCTACGGTTGAGAAAACTGCAAATCATGATAAGAATATACCGATTGGTGAATATCTACTTTATATTAATACACAATGTATTTCAGAGGGGAGGCATCGCGTAAAGTCGTGGGAATTCAAGATGGCGGCTGTTATTCAAAATGGCGTCATTTTCTGATTTTTCTTACTATCCATCAAATAAATATGTGTTTCAGGGCGATTTCGATGTTTTTAACGTCAAAAATTTCATTTTTAGCTCACAGGCTATCAAAGCCTGAGAGCTAATTTTCCGCCAGCTCTGTATGTATGTATGTATGTATGTACGTACGTACGTATGTATGTACGTAACGCGATAACTCTTGATAGAAACATCCGATTTGCTTCAAAATTTTTTCCTAGGTTCATTGTGGTAAGGTGCTTCCCTGATTAGTTTTGGGAGTTCATTGGTTAAGGATAAAGGGGGAAAAACGGGGTTAGCCCAACCCCTTAATTCAGATAAATGGGTTTTTCATGCAGAATAATTCGATTTTCTCCGAATTTGGTATACCGGTTTATTATGTTAAGGAACTTCCCTGATTAGTTTTGGAGGTTCAATGGTTAAGGATAAAGGGGGAAAAGGGGGGTTAGTCCACCCCCTTAATTCAGATAATTGGGTTTTTCACGCAGAATCATTCGATTTGCCCCGAATTTGGTATACCGGTTTATTATGTTAAGGAACTTCCCTGATTAGTTTTGGGAGTTCATTGGTTAAGGATAAAGGGGGAAAAACGGGGTTAATCCACCCCCCTTAATTCAGATAAATGGATTTTTCATGCAGAATCATTCGATTTGCTCCGTATTTGGTATACCGGTTTATTATGTTAAGGAACTTCCCTGATTAGTTTTGGGGGTTCGTTGGTTAAGGATAAAGGGGGAAAAGGGGGGTTAGCCCACCCCTTTTTATTTAGATAAATGGGTTTTTCATGCAGAATGATTCGATTTGCTCCAAATTTGGTATACCGGTTAATTATGTTAAGGAACTTCCCTGATTAGTTTTGGGGGTTCATTGGTTAAGAATAAAGGGGGAAAAGGGGGACTAGTCCACCCCCTTAATTCAGATAAATGGGTTTTTCATGCAGAATGATTCGATTTGCTCTGAATTTGGTATACTGTTTTATTAGGTTAAGGAACTTCCCTGATTAGTTTTGGGGGTTCATTGGTTAAGGATAAAAAGGGAAAAGGGAGGTTAGCCGGCCCCTTTTTATTCAGATAAATGGGTTTTTCATGCAGAATGATTCGATTTGCTCCAAATTTGGTATACCGGTTAATTATGTTAAGGAACTTCCCTGATTAGTTTTGGGGGTTCATTGGTTAAGAATAAAGGGGGAAAAGGGGGGCTAGTCCACCCCCTTAATTCAGATAAATGGGTTTTTCATGCAGAATGATTCGATTTGCTCCGAAGATGGTATACCGGTTTATTATGTTAAGGAACTTCCCTGATTAGTTTTGTGGGTTCATTGGTTAAGGATAAAGGGGGAAGGGGGGCTAGTACCCCCCCCCTTAATTTATATAAACGGTTTTTTCATGCAGAATTATTCGCTTTGCTCCAAATTTGGTATACCTGTTTATTATGTTAAGGAGCTTCCCTGATTCGTTTTGGGGATTCATTAGTTAAGGATAAAGGGGGGGGGGGTCTAGTCCACCCTCTTAATTTAGATAAATGGTTTTTTTTTGCAGGATTATTCGATTTGCTCCAAATTTGGTATACCGGTTTATTATGATAAGGAGCTTCCCTGATTAGATTTGGAGTTTCACTGGTTAAGTATAAAGGGTGAAACGGGGGCTAATTCCCCTTCACTTATTTTTTTGAGGGGCATTATTCTTTAAAATAAGAGTATGATATACAATTAGTGTGAATAGCCTGTGAGCTCAATGCCATCAGTTTAGCTGGGCATTTTTCTTTTTTATTAATACTTTCCGCCATAGTTGAATGAGTTTATGAATTCAGTTTGTCTGTTTGTTTGTCTGTCTCTCTGCTTGCCATTCCATGCTCTAACTTGCTTAAATTAACTTAGATTGTCATGAAGTTTATATATGTTATTGAAGCTTACAGGGACATGATCCGAATAAAAATTGAAGTGTATAGCTTTTATAGTTCGTTTACAGGGCCCTCAAAAGATTTCCATTACGTTATTGTTTATTAGTGCGGGTTCTACGGTTGAGAAAACTGCAATTCGTGAGAAGAATATACTGATTGGTGAATATCTACTTTATATTAATACAATCCATATAAGACGGGGAGGGGATTTCGTCAAGTCGTAGGTCGCTCTAACTCGCTTAAACTCACTCGGACTGCCATGTAATTTATATATGTTATTGAAGTTTACAATAACATGTTCCGAATAAAAATGAAGTGTATAGGTTTTATAGTCCGTTTACAGGGCCCTCAAAAGAATTACATTACGTTATTGTCTATTAATCCGGGTGCTACGGTTGAGAAAACTGCAAATCATGAGAAGAATATACCGATTAGTGAGAATCTACTTTATATTAATACAATCCATATGAGAGGGGGAGGCATCACGTAAAGTCGTAGGAATTCAAGATGGAGGCTGTTATTCAAAATGGCGTCATTTTTCTGAATTTCCTTACTATCCATCACATAAATATGTGTTTCAGAGCAATTTCGATGTTTTTAACGTCAAAAATTTCGTTTTTAATGTTTTCCGCCATAGTTGAATGAGTTTATGAATGCATTTTGTCTGTTTGTATGTCTGTTTCTCTGCTTTTCATTTCATGCTCTAACTCGCTTAAATATCGCTACTCGCTTAAATTCTCTCAGATTGCCATGTAATTTATATATGTTATTGAAGTTTACAATGACATGTTCCGAATAAAAATTCAAGTGTATAGGTTTTATATTCCGTTTACAGGGCCCTCAAAAGAATTCCATTACGTTATTGTGTATGGGGAAAAATCGTTTGCAGTGTGTTTTAATCATGTTATACTCTCTGAAACACATTTAAATTGGCAGAAATCACTGAGGTGCACTACACGATACTTACAATAGAATAAGGCGTGCATAGTATTTATTGTTTATTTACAATGACACACCAAAAAAAGAATACGTGCGTTTGAAACTCGTGTATAAATTCTATAAAAATCATCAGTTAAGTCAGTCAGTTCAGTAAAATCATCAGTTCAGTATTAGTAGATCTTCTAGGTATGAAAAAAGTGCATTTTGTGATAAAGATATTCCGAATGATCAGTATCTACTTCATATCTTACATACAATGCATATAAGAAGTTGAGGCATCTTGCAAATTCATAGGAATTCAAGATGGCGGCTGTTATTCAAAATTGTTTGCATTTTTATTCCTATACATCATATAAAAGTGTTTATAATGTCAATTTCGATATTTTTAAACTACAAAAATTCCCTTTTTAACATCAGAAATACGCTTAAAATGAAAATAGGACAATTATTAAAGTGTTTTTGTATTTTATAGTGAGAAAAATGTAAGGAATAAATAAATAAAAAAATGCATTTTTATTAATACTTGAATTATACAAGATATTAAAAATATTGCATTTTACTTTTAAAGTTAGAGAATATAAAAACTTCAATATGTATCATTATAATTCTCTCATTCGTTTTTGCAGTTGCACAATAATGTGCAAGAAAGTCTAACCTTCCTACAGCCACACTTATTTTTACAGATTTTGCAAATACATTTTACATCAAACACATTTTTATACGATGAATAGTATGAAAATTGCAAGAATTCCAGAAAATGATGCTATTTTGAATAACAGCCGCAATCTTGAATTCCTACGACTTGACGAAATCCCCTCCCCGTCTTATATGGATTGTATTAATATAAAGTAGATATTCACCAATCAGTATATTCTTCTCACGAATTGCAGTTTTCTCAACCGTAGAACCCGCACTAATAAACAATAACGTAATGGAAATCTTTTGAGGGCCCTGTAAACGAACTATAAAAGCTATACACTTCAATTTTTATTCGGATCATGTCACTGTAAGCTTCAATAACATATATAAACTTCATGACAATCTAAGTTAATTTAAGCAAGTTAGAGCATAAAATGGCAAGCAGACAGACAGACAAACAAACAGACAAACTGAATTCATAAACTCGTTCAACTATGGCGGAAAGTATTAAAAACGAAATATTTGACGTTAAAACATCGAAATCGACCTTACGCACATATTTATATGATGGATGGGTAGTAAGAAAATTCAGAAAATGAATCCATTTCGAATAACAGTCGCCATTTTGAATTCCTACGACTTTACGTGATGCCTCGCCCTCTCATATGGATTGTATTAATATAAAGTAGATACTCACCAGTCGGTATATTCTTCTCACGATTTGCAGTTTTCTGAACCGTAGCACCCGGATTAATAGACAATAACGTAATGGAATTCTTTTGAGGGCCCTGTAAACGGACTATAAAACGTATACACTTCATTTTTATTCGGAACATGTTATTGTAGACTTCAATAACATACATAACTTACATGGCAATCTGAGTGAATTTAAGCGAGTATCGTTATTTAAGCGAGTTAGAGCATGGAATGACAAAGAGGCAGACAGACTAACAAACAGACAAACTGAATTCATAAACTCATTCAACTATGAAGGTAAATATTAAAAACAAAATTTTTGACGTTAAAAGCATCGAAATCGACCTGAAACACACATTTATATGATGGATAGTAAGAAAAAATCAGAAAATGACGTCATTTTGAATAACAGCCGCCATCTTTAATTCCTACGACTTTATGCGGTGCCTCCCCCTCTGAAATGCATTTTATTAATATAAAGTAGATACTGACCAATCGGTATATTCTTATCGTGATTTGCAGTTTTCACCTTATTTTGGTCGTGTAGCCCACGGACTAGTAAGATTGCAAACAATAATAAGCAGTAGTTTTTTTTAAAAGGTACATCGAAGTTTAAAAAGTTACATTTTGAGAACATTGGGTTTAAAGTTTACGTATGTAACGTTTGTGTATGATGTAAACAAACTGAATTACTTAAAAGTTTTTAACTTCGTGTTGTCGTATAGAAACAAAAATAATATACCATTCGAAAGGGGGACAATAAAGGATTCAAAACATAAAAGAGAAAAAAAGCCCGATTTTTTTTTCATGAATTTGACTTCCAACTGCTCTTAAACCTAAAACTAAAATAATAGTAGTAGTAATAATAATAATAATAATAAATTAAAAATTTGTAAAACTCTATCATATTTTTTGTCATAACTTGAAAAAAAAAAGTTTGTTTATTTTTCAGGTATAGTTTGTAGAGAATTTAAATTCCATTATTAAAAATAATTAAATAAATAAATTAACATGTAAATTCGTTAAATTGTTCAAAAGTTATTATGGAAAAACTGCTGAAAAATAGCATTTCGAGATAATCGGGTTTAAAGTTTTGTCCTTCGCAGTTATCGCCGGTTCTCTGTTCAACATTTATGGCTCGTAAGACCGTAATTTTAGGAGTATTCCTACCGGATCAACTGTACGACATTATTAAAGATTTAAACATAATAATAATAATAATAATAATAATAATAATAATAATAACAAAAAATACATTTTTTCGTCATTTCAAGCTTTTTTTGACCTCTTAAGCTATATTAATAAGAAATTTAACATTTTCTTAAATAATAATAAGAAATATTCTATTAAATAGTTTTTAAGGTTTTATTAATTAGAGTTTTTCTGAATTTTTAGTTGTATGTAATTAAATGTTTCCTTTATGTACTTGAAATAATAAAGAAAGTTTTTTTTCACTATTAATTAGTAAAAAACACAACTACAGTTTCCAATAGTTAGCAGCTTTCTTCATCGGTAATTTTCACATACTTTTTGGAAATATTTTCGAGTAGTTTTTACAGTGGGTTAAACAGTTTTATCAACCCGGAATCTCATTTTTATTTCTCAGATGCTATCAATTCTTAACATTTTCAGAAGCGTAACAGAATTTATACATGCAACATGCAAGAGTAACAAAATAATATTCGTGCTATTAATTTTAATATTAATTTTGTTAATTTTAATCCATCCACGACGAGCATATTTACACTTCTTTTAATTTTTTAACGTTATTTGACACCAGTTTTTCTATATTGTAATTTTTACTCATTTAATCGCTCAAAATTTGAGATGAAATAAAAAGAAAATTTCCGTACTAAAACACTGTTTTCAAATTTAAATGCTTACTGCACCTTAAGCGGCAAGTAAACTTGCCAATCGTGGTAAGTGAGTTAATGTTAATGTTAATGCTATTAATTTATTATGTTTGTTAAAAATCGTAAGCCCCATAAAAGCCGATCTTATTAGTTGAAGAAACGGATTAATACGAAGACTGATCGGAAACATTTCCCAAAACTACAAGCACAAAAGAATTTTTTGCTTTCAGAAATACTTCGTTAAATCTCAGAAATCCATTGGTTTCACCCTCCGAGCGTCTTGGAGGCTTTAATGCATTTTCATAAAAATGCTTATAAAAATGACCTTAATTAAAATTTACTTTCCCTGTTTGTTTCTAAAATACACTTCACGCTGCTTTATTTGATATGCATCTTGAAATAAAATTCTGTTTAAAATATTTTTGCCTACAACAGATTAATATTTTTTTTTTTTTTTGAGAAACGGAAAAATACGTCCAAACCGCTCAGAGGGTTAAATTTTTGAAGATAAAGGAATGCTTTTCGTCATCGTTGGTAACTCGGAAGAGGTTATATTATATATGGGTCGCGCAAATGAAAGTGGCACTACAGTCGGTTTGAGAAATGGTTTAATGGTATTAATGTAAATTAGTATACAAAAGAAAGAAGTAATACAAACGTAACAGACAGGCTAGACAAAATCACCTTGTAGGTCGAAACAAGTGTTCCAATTTTCAACAGCAGCTTGGACCTCATTATCACTTCCTTTGTTCATAGACATTTCCTCCGCTATTTCTCAAGTGGTGATTCGTCGATTGAATCTCACGAGACGTGTCCACATCTTCAACTGCTTCCTTGGTGATACCACATACGCTCGACCAGAACGTGACTTGTAGTCAGTACTGCTTCTTCCACTACGAAAATCTCTACACCATCGGAATGCAGATCTGCGTGACATACACTCCGTGCCATACACATTTTACATTCGACGATAGATTTCACTAGCACTCACATTTTCCGCTGTTAAAAATTGCACGACCGCGCGTTGACACCGTTTGGAGGCATCCATGATTCGAACGATGCCTTTTAACGTGCTCCTACGCTATCACACACGCATCTGGCGGGATCTGACGATATCGCAAGCATTCCCAGCACCCTGTGCCCTCAATAGGAACATGCGCAATCAACTTTCTCTTCAAATGGCAGAGTTATTACAGCAATGCCACTTTCATTAGGGCGACCCTTATATTTTCGTAAACCATAAGAAAGATAAGAGGTGTCGTAAGAAACATTTGTTTGAGAACAGAATTAAAAGCCTACGCTGAACCATCGAAAGCATTCTCTACAAATTTTTCGTTTACATTTTAACATTTTAAGATGATTTTTTTTCTTTTTTTTTACTTTGTAAAGGATATTTGAAGTCAATTTCGATCTTTTTTTTTCAATTTCATTTTGTTTCTGGTGATCCCCACTGGTTCCAAAACTGAGCAAATTCAGAATTAAACAAATTTCAACTAATTCAATTTTGAGCTGTTATATGTGTCGGTGGATCAATTTCATTTCTCGAAATTCTGTAAACATCTCTCGAAATAAAAATCCCCCTTTTTAAAAGCATTTTTCTCTAAAATTAATTTTCTTTAATCAAGTCAGATATAATGTGCGCAGTCTAAGTACTAGTATGCATCTAAGTATGTATCTAAAATAAATGGGAAGTATCTTCTTTAAGAAGGAAAGATAACCTAGTTTTATAGCACTTACCTTCTTTCTAATTCGTATGTTTGAGCTTTGGAAAATAACACTCTTCTTTTTCTTTTTTTCATTGGAGGATTCATACCATCTCCAGTAGTAGAGCTCGTCGGTGTGTTGTTACAACCTCCACTGACGCTGCTGACAGATGTAGTATTGATACCATCACAGTTCCTTGCGTTAGGTTGCTGAGAAGACGTCACTTCATCAGAATCGGAATCCTCCTGTCTACTAGACGACGGATTCGCTGGCTTTCGACCATGAGCAGGCGACGTGTCATCTTCTTCAATGATCTCCTCGTCCTCTTCGTCTAGTATTTCTTCATCGTCTTCATCCATTTCGTCCGTGCTTCGAGTGAGTTCTTGGTGATGATTCAGGAAATTGTGATCTCCGGAAGTAGTAATGCAGGGATCCAGCCCCGCATGTGCAAAAGCTGGGGGTAAAAAAATATTAAATAATGTTAGAATAATAATAAAACTAGATATGCATCTAAGTAAGTATCTAAAATAAATGGGAAGTATCTTCTTTTGATAATATCTCAAGCCTACAATTCTTTGAAATAATATGCTGTATCACATAGCTGTGAGAATGATGGAGCACTGTAGTTACATTTCAAATTATGATACATTAGTCTCATTTGATAGTAACTTTTCATAGATCTTTCAGTGTTGACTATTTTTACGCTTACAAATTAAAATATAAATATAATTCCGAACGTGTAAAAGGCAACATAAAAAAAAATCACTCTAAAACACAAAGTTATTACATCACTTGCACATTTAGCTTTGTTCATGTTCAAACATTTTACGGCCATATTCCACAACTTAAGGCAAACAAATCTGCACTACCTCTTGAAACATCTGCTTTGAGAGTATCAAGAATACCAAGTATTAAAAAACAACTTAATAATTCAAACAATCTATAAAAAAAAATCTTCAAAAAACATAAAAAATACTAGCAGCACAATTTCAGAAACACTCCCGTAATTTGAAGAAATTTTTGTATTATATGCCGAAATTTCTGTCTTTTGACCGGAGGGGTGCGGAAAAATTTGAGCTGAGATTCGCGAGGTTACAGTAATTTGAGAAAAAAGAGAAATATTTAAAAATTGCTTTACTGAAATGAAGAAGTGCTGTCAGCACAGTTGCCGGAATTTCCTTGTCGTTTGACGAAAATTCAATTTAAATAGGAAGTTTTCTCATGTTATTTTTACGTTAGATCGGTGACGTTTCTGTTTTCTCAAGGAAAATGGGCAAATCAATAAAGAAAATATTCGCAAATTAACGAATATAATGAACAGAAAAATAAATATAAATTCACGGATTTATTTAGAGTATAAAAAGCAATAATGAAAACATAATTACAATGTGTAAAAGATAACCTGATGTAGCTCTATAAAACACAAAGCTATTATAACATGAGCCCTTTTATCACTATTCCGTGTATTTTACGGTCTTCAAACTCAACTTTGTAAAAACACCACATCGCGTCTTGAATCATGCGCTTTAGGCGCATCAAGAATTTCATACCTTCAAAATTAACTGTAATTCCAAGTCTAAATTATGCACAATTCTGGGGCCATTTTTTGCATAGAATTCAAGGCTCTTATTGTTTTTAAAATAAAACATTATTTTAAACGTTATGAACAAGATAATAATTCATAATGAATTTTTTTTGATTTATGATATTATTTCTTATTAAAACATATTTTATTTGTATTTTAATTGAATGATCGAAATATATCTATCTTAAATTAAAGGTATATAATATCAAATGAAATGGGTGAAAGATTTGTACTTTTAATGAAAGGATTGCAATGTGATTTAACCCATTAAAGACGGAATTATTTTTCTTTATAAAATACAAAAATTGCTTTTCGCACCACTTTTTTGGAAACGAAAAATTTGTATTACTTCATAGCAGAATTTCTGCCATTAAAGAAAATGAAATTTTTTGTTATAAATTACTGGTATTCAAACAGCAAAAGGACAGTTATGCTGTGACCATATGGTAACGCTAGTCCTTAATGGGTTAAAGAATATATGGCGCTGTATAGAAAATTAACACCTTGTAGTAATATAGTAATTTTAAATGCTAAAAGGTGAAAATTAAAACTTTAAAAACAGTAAAATATTCGGCTTTTTACACGTTTCGACTCTACCGGAGTCATTTTCAAAGCAAATAAATAAAAATATTCTAAAATTGTACGGCCTATAAAACGCCACAATTCAATTTTCCACGTACTGTTTCATATTATGCAAGTTATTTATTTATTTATTTTTTACTTGGATGTTTATTTTATTATATTTTCGAGCTACTCAATGGTTACGAAAATAAAATAAAACATACAAGTAAAATAAAAAAATAACGTGTCATAATATGAAAGAATACGCGGAAAATTGAATGATGGCGCTTCATAGACCGTGCAATTTTAGAATATTTTTATTTATTTGTTTTGAAAGTGACTCCGGCAGAGTCGAAACGTGTAAACAGCCGAATAAACTTCACCTTTTAGCATTTAAAATTAAATACCTTAAAATTAATTTACTAATTTTTAATTAAGTTCTAAATATATTAAAATATTGTACTCTCATCGAAAACATACCTCTGTACACCATTTTTATAATTCTAGCGTATAAGGAAGCGGGTGAAAAATCTATTAAAACTTTTCATCTTTACATAAAAAATCCAAGATAAGTTAAATAAAAGAGTTTAAAAAGCACAACTAAACAATAAAAATAAATGATAAATGATTCTTTCAAAAAATTCTTTAATTCGTGTAAAATTTTGGATATGTTGAAAATTTACCCTATTAATTTCTGTTGAATTTGAAAATTAATTGTAGCTAACAACAATTAAAAAAATTCTTGTTTAGGGTCATTCCATGGTAACTTGCGTTACATTTAGAACAATTTACTGCAGTGATTTCAGTAATATAACAACAAAATATATTCAAAATGCAAAGTTGACATAATTTGTTAATTAAACCTATCCAAAGCACAATTTGGATGAAAATTACCTAAAAAATGAGAATGAAAAGTGTACTTTTTTATGGTATATTGTTTCTTTTTCAGTAATGTCAGTTACCATAATAAATATAACTGTCAGAGTTCAAGAAATAACCCTAAAATTAGGTAATTTTCATTTAAATTGAGCTTTGAATAAGATTAATTAACAAATCATGTCAAATTTCCATTTTGAATATTTTTGGTGTTATATTACTGAAAACGTAAGTTACCATGTAATGACCCTTTACCGTTTCTTTGCATTTTCTCACATACATTTTGCAAAAAAAGTTTAAATTTTAATTTTCTTTATCGAATTTTCCACCCTACCATTAAGATTAATATTTAAAATAGGGTTAGATGCATAAAATACTTGCTTTCAAGAAATATTGTGGAATTTTCGCTCCAAGCTGCACACAGTAAAATAAACGGTCAAGTACGAGTGTTACTCGCGCCGAGAGTGCTCCGTAGAATAAATATATGAATTAGTAACTGTATTATTAAAAAAAAAAATAGTTTCTAAAAGAAAAATAAGACTTTGTAAAATACTATATTACGTAGGGTTGGATATAGCTGTATATATTAGAAAAGTATGAATGGGTAAACCATAAAAGTTCGAAGAGATATGAAGCCTAAATAATACCAAATATTGCTAATCTGTATAGCTTTTTTTTTAATCTTATCCTAATCTGTTTATGATGAACTTAATTTGGTACTGACAATAAAAGTAGTGCACATTTAAATTTCAATTGGTATTTCATAAAACTAAATTCAGCGTTGTAAAAAGCTTTTCTTTTAACAGTGTAGCTAAAACAAAACCCTTGTTGAAAGTTTAAACTTGGTAGTGTGCTAAGCGCGCTTCGAAAGGAGGTCGCAAAGTTGCAACGCCGCTTAGGTCCGTTACGCGTTTTTCCAGATAGGTTTTTAATTTACTTTTAAAGACACAGGATGCGTATTGAGAGATCCACTCAATGCAAGCTTTTCGCGAATCCCACAGAATTTATGTGATTAATTCTAATTAAATTTGTCTGTTTTTAACAATTTGACGTTTATTGCTTTTATACTGCTATAGGGCATTGAATTACACAAATATATCCTTAAAAGTTGTTATCCAGGCTTTAAAAACAGATGGTACATACAGTTCGCCGCCCCTGCCATTATGTATTACCAAACAGTCCGTGGCTTTAAGGGTTAATATCTCGGCTAATTACCAACGATTTTTTTCGAAAATCATTATCAACAATGCTTTTCTGCTACGATAGATACCTCAAACATTCCTCAACACCCTTGCTGAATGCCCGAAAATCGAAATTTGTGTGTAACGGAAAAATGCGATTTTGTCAAAAACTATGTGACATAGGGTAATCTCTATAATTTTCCTGAAAGGTTTGAATTAATGTCTACTACCTCTAATTTTGTCCTAATTTTAGTTTCAGTAGATTTGAAAATAGAGTGGGGGGGGGGGGGACATATTTTTGCTTTACATTTTCGACGATATCTCTGAAAATAAAAGAAATGTATTTTTGAGTTCAGCGTTACGAATGCTTTCACACGATACTCCACACAATATACAAAGAAACTTTTTTTTTTTCTTAAATAACTTAATTAGCCCGTCTACATTTTTCCTAAATATATTTGTGAATGTTTAATAATCTGTAAATATGTGGACCGACCCTAGTAGCATCGACAGATCGTAATTTTCTCGGCCTTTCATCAATTCCTCGAAATGTGCTCGAGTAATAACACAGGTACATCCTTGCGAGCAGTACCTGAGAACCGGTTTTCGATGGGCACAATTTCCTCGGTTAAAAGGTATCATTATGAGCATAATTACCGAGGAATATGTGCTAATCGCATAGTCATGTGCAACAGATAACGGCGCGATATCAAATCACGGTGAAATAAGCTAGAAAACGCAGTTTTTCTGGAAGCGTGAATCTGATTGGTTGAAACACGAGAGCTACGAAGATCCCGGATGAAGACGATGTTGTTGTTGACGGCCGTTCGCCAGGAAGAAGGAAGCGGTCGCCATTGCTACACCGCATTATCCTTGGAATAAATACATTTTTTTCGGGAATATGTAAGTACCTATTTCATTCTTTCTGATGTTATTACCTTTTTCATTTGACAATGCTTCTGATTTACACACGTTTTCCCGTGCTCTTGATTGTAATGCACCTTTTTTAATAGTCTGTGTAATTGTTTATATTTAATCTTATATGACAACAAAGCGCAATTTAAAACTGAAAAAAAAAATTGATTTCATTTCTGATTTTTGGATTTCGGAGCTTGGCAAGTCTGTATGTAGTAGGGTGTCAACGATTTAAATCAGTTGATTTAAATCAGCGATTTAAATCATGATTTTAATCAAGTGATTTTTTAAAAAAAATCATTGATTAAAATCAAAAAAATTCTAAATGTTTAAAATGACGTAAAAAGTATTCAAATCTAAGATGAACATAATTTGGAAAGTTTCTACAGGTATTGTGACTTATGAATACACAAAACAAAGCTTTAAATAATTGTTTCTAAGCATAATTCCTGAGTATTGTGAAAATTTAAGTACAGTAAGTTTGTAAAAAGCATGGTTTTTATCTAACAAACATAAAAAGCATTTAATTTAAAAATGATATTTCAATCTAATATAATTTACAATGCCATAATTTCCTTTTAATAATCAAGTTATTCATTCTTTTATACTATACAATAAACATAGCAATAGAGTGTCAATGATTTTAATCAATTGATTTGAATCAGATGATAAAATCACATATTTTCCGATTTTTTAAAATAGTGTGAAAAAGCATTATAATCAGTAATGAAAATGATCACTAAATCACTTGTAAAAAATGTAATATTTGTTATTGTTAATTATAAAAATATTAAACTGTGTAAAAAGAAGCATTATACATTTAAAAAAAAACATCTAACTAAATGTTAAATAACTTCAAAACATTATAATATTTAGTAGCTATTCAAATATTTTAATGTTATGGGGAAAAAATCCGATTTAAGTTTCAAAAATACAATTTTTGTAATCTATTTTTAAATTATGTGTGAATTTGCTGTATACATTGCTACAATTTTTGATCGATTTGATATACATACGCTTTAGAACCTGTGTAAAATTACTGGCTGCTTTATGTATTTATCAAACTATTATTTATCACCTTTTTTCAATCACTTTTTCAAAAATGTAGATTGTGTTCTTAAAAAGTTAATTGTTTAATAATTACAAAATTTAATCTGTATCATCAATTTAAAATTAAATGCAATTTATCAATAACTTTAAAATGTAAGCAGTATTTAATATTGGTTTACATAATTATTACAAAATATTAATGCACATAATGTTGTATGTTACTAAAGAAATTTTTAATTTGCAGTTTTTTGTAAATTCTATAATTGCATAATTAAAATTTTATTAATTAAAGCAAAAAAACATAGATTATGTTAGTAACTGAAGGGTTGTTCATTTTTGAAATGCTTAATTCTTGGTAAATGTTTAATATTTTAACACAGGGAAAAAAATAAAAAAAATCTGATTTTTAAAAAAAAATCTGTACAGATGTCATATTTGCCCCATATTGGCGCGATTTTTTTCGCTTGCCAATTTGGCGAAAACATCAACAGCATAAACAACATAATCCGGGTTACCACATCAAGCACTTTGGCACAAGTTAAGTACCTGTTGCCTATATGATATTGGCGACAGAAAAAAATCGCGCCAATATGGGGCGAATATGACATCTGTTCCAAAAAATCATGATTTTTTTACACCCTAGTATGTAGTAGTATTTTGTTTCTGAAACCAAGCAGTTTGGCAGCCAAAATCCAAAATGCTTTAGTATCATTCAGTCAAGATTTAAGGATACTAAACAAAAAACATCTTTTAACGCTTTCGTTTATTAACACACAAAACAACCCCTACTGCTGGGATATTTAAAAAGAAAAAAAAAACAGGCAGAGGGGGGGGGGGGGCGTGATATTAAAATACAAAAAAGTTCATAAAATACTCTTATTTTTATCGCTTATGATAAAAAATAAATTTTTGCAGGGTTCGCAAATATCAAAACAGCGGTAGAAATGATTAAAAAAAAGTCACTGGTCCCAAGGACCAGTAAACATCAGAGTTTACTGGTCCGCAGACATCGTCACTGGCCCTCTACATAAAATTATATTAAGTACTTTTAACCCTTTGAGTGACACCCCCCCCCCCCCCCATCTCTCTCTCTCTCTCTCCTTTTTCATAAATAACATTTGGAGAACTTTGATATTTTGTTTGTAAAAGCATGTTAAAAGATAGATTGAATAGATCTTTTTTTTTTTTTTTTAACCAAAATTTTTCTAATTTACCGATGTTTTTGAAGACAAAATAATATTTTGTATTTATCGCTAATGCTGCTTGGGGACAAGTATTATAACAAATGTTATTAAATACAAGAATATTGTTTTGAATTTTTAATCTTATCATCTGTTAACCTTATGTTAATTTTTATAATGAAATTGAATGAGTTTTTGTATATCCCTTGCATATTCTCCCTTGATCGTCTGTCATCTTTTTTGTTATGACCGACATTTTTTTAGCGATTTTGCAACCCTGACTATTTTCAGCGGTAGAATTGATTTAAAAAAAATCACTGATCACAAGGAACAGTAAACATCAGAGTTTACTGGTCTGCAGACATCGTCACTGGCCCGCTACATAAAATTATATAAGTACCTTAACCCTTTGAGTGACACTCCCCCCCCCCCCCCTCTCCTCCTCCGAGAATATAAATTAAACTTCCTTTCAGTTACCCAAAATTTTCGGCATAATAAAATGTAAAATTATATTTTGCTAAAAATTAAATAGTACATAAACAAAAACTGAAATTATTAGGTTTTTTATTTCCGTCTATTTATTTTAACTAAGTTTTTATGCAAATTTTATGCTTATTGTAATGTTTGGTTGCAGTTTTCTCAGGGACGGGAAAATTTACGTTTACCTGTCAGAAAGGGGAAAAAGTTACTGGTCCTTCGGACCACTAAATTTTTTTAATTAGTGGTCCAATTGAATTTTTAGTGGTCTCGGACCAGCGGACCACCAAGGATTTCGAACGCTGCAAAATAGTCAAATACTTATTGCTGATTATAAATATTTTGAGATTTAATATAAATTGGAAACTAAAATATATTGCACCTAAAAAGAACACAATCTTTTTCTTTCTATTTACACCAAAATTGACAGTCAACTAATTGAAAACAGAAACAATTTGCTTTTCACAAAAAACAAACATTCACTATCAAGGGAATTTTTATACACAGAACAAAATATATTTTTTACTGAAGAATTTGAATGCAAATGTTAGCATGCCTGTATTTTTATTGCCTAACCTTTTTAAACTAAATTAAATGAAAACGAGAAAATATTCTTTCTAATGAAACTATAAGTAACTCATTGTCTTCTAAATTAGGCAGTTTATAAATTAATATTGCTCCACATAAATATTCGTTCTACATTTACAAATCAACATTCAGAATCCTTGGTGCTCTGCTGGTCCGCGACCACTGAAAATTCAACCTGACCACTAAGGGACAGTCCATAAATGATGTCACACCTTTTTGGCCCCTCCCCCCCCCTTTGTCACACTTCACCTTACCTCTTGCCCTCCCCTCTTGTCGCATGTCATGCTATATTACATAACATATACTTGCAGTTCAGAAACAAAGCACTGCTTTATAGATCATATTTAAAATTTTAACTTTTAAACTTTCATATTAACTTTAACTATTTGTTTTCAAGACATTTGTGAGCATAACTATAAAATATGATTTGTGTATTTATTTTGTATGAAATAATATTAAGGTTTACGACAAAAAACATAAATTAATATGCAATAGTCATAAAATATTAATATGAAAGAGCATTTGAAAACAGTAGTATTTTGGAATTTGAAATGGAATTTAATATATTTGGCTTTAAATCTTATCCTTTAGTGTTGACTCTAGAAAAAAAGGGCCGCCGGGCGGTAATTTTTCAAAAGGGAACACTATCTAAAAAAGGGTACATTTCTTCAAAAAGGAAACATTGTTCTAAAAAAAGCACATTTTTTTTTTTTCAAAAAAGGGACACTTAAACCTTGTTCACAAAAATATTTTGAACTGGTTTGTTTAGAGAGCCTAGAATTTGTGATATTTTTTCGGGATCAATTGGATTGCCACAAGGCACATAGGAAATGTTGAAAAGGGCAGCTGGGCGTATCGGGAGGGTTTAAAAGAGCTGCCGGGCGCAAAAAAAGAAATAAAAAGGGTCGCCTAGCGCTGCGCCCTGCTAAAAAGCGGCTTAGAGTCAACTCAATACTATCCTTACTTTATGAGTATAAAATACTTTCAAGGATCGATGCAGGTTTTTATTCTTGGGGCCCATTTTGTGAAAAGTAAGTTATTTTTGTGAATTTTATAATATTTTTGTGAGAAATAGCATTTTGTAACGAAAGTGGAAATCCAGTTACTCATTCGAACCAAGAATTTATAAACAAAAACTTCTTTAAATCCCCTTGCTAAATTTTTTGTTTTTCGTGATCTGGTTTTATTTACAAATTACACATTTTAAAACAGTTTTTATGAAAAAGAATATTATGAAAGGGGTTTTTATTTATTAAAAGGATTTATTTTCTTATCTATTATCTGTTTATTAAAAGGAATTTTGTGAAGGGGCCTATTTTATTAAATAGATTTTTGTGAAAGGGCCCTAAATAGGCCCCAAATTTTGCATGGATCGACCCCTGATTTTAATTTCAAAATAACTTCAAAATTTAATCTGCTGATTTTTAATGCTTTTATTTTAACCAAAATGTGTGATGTCACATTTCTTCTTACCCCCTCCCATCCCCTTGTCACAATTTCACGAACCCTACTCCAAGCATGACATTAGTTGTGGGCAGCCCCTAATTTGAAAAATTTAGTTGTCCGCAGAACCAGTAACTTTTCTGCCCTCCCGATCGCAAATCACAGTTTTATTTTATTTTTAACAAATTAAAATTCCACATTTTATTAATGCTGAAAATTTTGGATAACTGAAAAGTGAGTTTGGTTTATATTCTGGGGAGGGGAGAGGGCTCAAAGGGTTAAAGGTGCTTAATAGAATTTTATGTTGTGGACCAGTAAATTCTAATGTTTGAGTCCTTGAGACCAGTGACTTTTTATTAATCAGTTCTGACACAGCAAATTTAGCTCGAAACATAAAGATTGGGGGATATATATATAATAGTAGAAATAAGCAAAAAAAAAAAAAAAAAATGCAATTTTGTACCAATCATTCTGACAGCCATAGTTTGGTTATCTTCACTGCAGTCTTGATTGGTTGTTGCCATACTTTCTTAGCAATCTTCTATAATTAAAATGCACAGACAAGATATTTGACTGTGGTCCAAAAATGATAAACATGTAACAAATGTGACCATATTACACTTATGAACTTTATGGTCTTAAATCACATTGTTTGGCGACTTTTTTTTCTTTTTTTTTTCTTTTTTTTTTAATATAATATATAAGTGAACTATTAAATACAGTCAACTCTGTGAAATCCGCTGATGTATAATCCGCCAATGTCTATTATCCGGACTACATGTTGGAATGTAAACAATGAAAATTCCATTAACAGTTAAACTCTTAGATAAAGTTAAATTTGGTTTTTTTTTTTCATAAGTTATCAATTCTCCAATGAATAAATATTTAAATATAAATTGGACATAAATGTTTAAATTTCCCAGGGCAACAAAATTTTATCACAGCGCGAAAAGTAATGATTGTTCATAGACTATAGAAAAAAATTATTGACAACAAAGCAAAACTGAAATTACCATTATGTTGTGTCAACGTTTAAAAAAATTAATACAATTAGTAAAATAATAATGCATTATGTTTTTCTTTTACATTGTAATTATAATTTGTGTGCAGTTGTTTCTAATTTATTGCCAGACTCTAAAAAGTAAAATGTAAACAAATGGATGATCTATAATCTGCAAAAATGTGTAATCTGCAAAACCCTCTGTCCCTAAGTGTGCAGATTTCACAGAGTCGACTGTATATAATTTTATTTTTATTTTATGAAAATCAAAAGGGTTTTGTCGTAAAGATGAAAATAAGCACTCGCCACCCAGCGATTAAACTTGAAAGACTGGCGACTAAAAATATGGAAGGAACCGGTCAAATGCAGGATTTTGTAAAAAAAAAAAAAAAAAAAAAAAAAAAAACTCAAATTTCATCAAAAAATCATGAAAAATGCCGCTAATTTTGTCAAGAGATCGCGAAAGAAGTGTAAATTTCGTCAAAGGATCGCTAAAAACTCGAATTTCGTCGAAGGATCGCGAGAACTCAAATTTCTTCGAAGGATCACAAAAACTCAATTTCTTTGAAGGATCATGAAAACTCAATTTCTTCATAGGATCACGAAAACTCCAATTTCTTGGAAGGATGGCGAAAACTCAATTTCTTCGAAGGTTCGCGAAAACTCCAATTTCTTCGAAGCATCGTGAAAACTCTCATTTCTTCGAAGCATCATGAAAACTCTCATTTCTTCCAAGGATCATGAAAACTCTCATTTCTTCCAAGGATCGTGAAAACTTGCATTTCTTCGAAGGATCGTGAAAACTCGCATTTCTTCGAAGGATCGTGAAAACTCGCATTTCTTCGAAGGATCGTGAAAACTCGCATTTCTTCGAAGGATCGTGAAAACTCGCATTTCTTCGAAGGATCGTGAAAACTCGCATTTCTTCGAAGGATCGTGAAAACTCGCATTTCTTCGAAGGATCGTGAAAACTCGCATTTCTTCGAAGGATCGTGAAAACTCGCATTTCTTTGAAGGATCGTGAAAACTCCAATTTCTTCGAAGGATCGTGAAAACTCCAATTTCTTCGAAGGATCGTGAAAACTCCAATTTCTTCGAAGGATCGTGAAAACTCCATTTCTTCGAAGGATCGTGAAAACTCCAATTTCTTCGAAGGATCGTGAAAACTCCAATTTCTTCGAAGGATCGTGAAAACTCCAATTTCTTCGAAGGATCGTGAAAACTCCAATTTCTTCGAAGGATCGCGAAAACTCAAATTTCGTCGAATGGCTGCTGAAAAACCGTGAATTTCATCGAAGGATCATGGGGGGGGGGATGCAAATTTCATCATAGGGCACGGAAAAGTTCAAATTTTGTGAATGGTTCGCAGAAAAGACTAGAACGGGCTCTGTGACAGACTGACAGAGGAGCGAGACGAATAGGGTTTCATCAGATGAACGAAACCCTAAAAATTGAATTTCAAGCCCTGTCTTCAGTGGTTATAAAATTTTTGCGACGATTGATAAATCCTGCCATTTCATTTTACGATTGATTGATAAAATTTACTCTGTTTTTCCTCTGTTGAATTGAAAAATTGCATGTTTTTTTTCTGAGATGAGTAGACAATTTGATATTTTTCCCCATTAATCGATCACAATTAAAAGATTTCGCAGTTTTTTTCTTGTGTGGAGTTGACATATTTCTTGATTTTTTCCCCCCTCTTTACAATCAATTAACAAATTTTGCATTTCCCTTGCCTATTCGATGAATTTAGCTGGGTTTTTTTCTCCTTCGGCCAATTAGTGAAATTCAGATTTTTTTTGCAGCTGATTGATGTATTTTTTGATTAAATTAAATAAAAGGGTGAATCAAAAAAAGCAGTAAGGACCCCTGGGTGCATAAAGTAGTTAGTAGTAGGGCCGCCGGGCTTTATGCCCTGACAAATAAGCCCATAGTCAATACTATTTTTACATTACCAAAATTCCTTTTTAGGTGCATTCGTAATTATATAAATATGTAGCTATAGTTGTCATTCAGTCAGTACGTCTGTCTGTCTGTCACTCTGCATATAACTGAGGAAAAACTACCCAACCGAATGTTCTGAAATTTTAAATATATAATTATTGCAATATTTTGTTGAGTCATTTCAAATTTTATGAAAATCAGATCTATAGTTTAATGACAGGGATAGTCTAAAGTTTTCCATTACATTACGGCCAATGGGAAAAAAAAAAAAATTCAAGTGCATTTTAATGATGTTACAGCCTTTCGAACAGAATGAAATGGATATGCACTTATTGAACCGTACTAAAATATACATTCAGTGAGTACAATATGCGGTGCAAAAAATATTTATAAAACTAGCTATAGTACGAACGCACCTCATTAGCTACGTTTGACGTGCAATTTCCAACTTGTTTTTGTGTATCAGTACTTTAATGAAATCCAATATTTTTTTTACATTTCAATTACTTTTTTTTTTTTAATCCTTAGGATATACCTAGAATTCCTGAGAGTCCACTCTGAGAATGCAAACAGTGTTCCCCTTGCAGCGTGACTTTGTAGAGAAATCTGTTTAACGGTAATTATAATTATGTTTATGCTAAAGAAACTACTTTTTGCAGTAGATGCTGCTTAATGTGATTATGTGTAATATCAGCCTGTTAGTGTTTTCAAAATCATCATGTCTCGACCTAAGGCATCATGCTAAAAGCATCGCTTTGTGTGAAAAATATTTTGAATTATATTAAGAATTATATAAAAAAATTCAGTTGTAGTTGGTTCAATATATTCTTAATGCAGCAAACCAGTCCCATGAGATACAAATGTACTTTTTAAATTAACTTAATTTTTTATATATATATTTTGCTAAATCATACTTAATTAATGCAAAATTATACACAGGTTTCACTGATAAATGTATATGTATTATGTAGAAGTTTAAAGTGTTCTGCAAAAAAACTCAATAAAGTCCCAACCCCCCACCCCCCTTTTTTTTTAAAGAAAACCCCGAGTTTTAGACCAGTGTGCTGGGTGTTTTAAAACCCTGTATATTGTTATCAAAAACTTGTGGTCCCGAAGTAATCACATTAAGCAGCATCTATACTATACAGTGAAACCCCCGATCTATCGTTCCAGCATCCATCGTTTTCCCACATTGATCGTTTTACTTCTATGGTCCCTGCACAAATTATACTTAAATAATGTTAACGAAACCCGCATTCATCGTTCGTCAAGAAATCTTTTTCCCGCATTCATCGTTGTAAAATTTTTCTCCCCACCGAAATGAAATTGAAGGTCAAGCGGATCCATATGACATACAAACTGGAATTACTTCTTTTATCCTAAAATAACTCATTTGAGCTGTTTCGGGAGGGGGGGAGGGCAGAGATTATCAAGAGGTCGTACATCTTCTTGATGCCAGAATAATCAATTGTTTTAAGCAATTTTACAGGAGAAAGCTAGTGAAATATCTTTGTTTCGTGGAATAAGCAAAAGAACGTACTTCAAAAATAGAGCTTCTGCAGGCTATTCATTTTGTACTTTCAGCTTGGCATGGAGTAACTTCTTCATTCCATCCAGAAGTGTTTCGTGAAATGCTGTTTTTTTGCGAAAAACTCATGAAGAATGCTCAACAGAAGGGAAAGAAAATAATGAATATGCTGACGATAATACAAATGAAGAGTGGTTGCGTGTAAAAGAGGATGTCTCTGTTACAAAATTTAACGATATATTTCTATTGATCGAGATGTTGCGACATGTGGTGTCCTAAGCATAGAAGAAATGTGTGATGATGCAAAAAATGAAAATAATGGCGAAGAAGCAGAGGATAATGTTCATGTCGATGAAGCTAAGCCTACACCAGCGCAAAGTCTGTCTAATTTAATTACGGCATTTGAAACTATACGAACTTTTTTATATGTACATGAAATTACAGAAAATGACCAAAAATATGTTGTACATCCTGAAAATTTGTTGTTTAATTTAAAAAATGAACGAAAAACTGAATATAAAATTACTCATTTTTAGAATAAATATCCATTTTCTACAACTTTGATTTATTTATTTTACAGTTTGGTCTGTAACAAATTAGTATTTATTAATATACTGTATACATTGCATGTATTAGTAAGTAATGCTTAAACTTTGTTTTTTTTGTTTTTTGTTTTTTTTCCCGTGTTTTGACGTTAAACCACATTCATCGTTTTCCTGCATTTATCGTTTTTTCCACACACACCTTGAAAAACGATGGATCGAGGTTGTACTGTATTTAAATATTAATAAATTTGTATGTGTTCAAACTGTTCAAAGCAAAAAAGACAGTATTTATATGAAACATTTAATTATAGACTTTTTTCCATAATTGTATTAAAATATGTATTACTTTCCTTTCTCTTCAGTTTGTAGAATTTTTTTGTTGTTGGATTCGTATTGATTTTAAGCAGAAAATTCGTGTTTTGGTTGGTATAAACTGATCCATGTTAAACATTAATGTTTTTGAGTTACCAGACGTAATTTGACGTCTCTTGCTACTTCAAAGAGTATGTTAAGTTATACACTAACGTAACAAATACTTCTTTATTATAGGGGCTATGACATAATTCAGTCATGACCGAGTTAAGATTAAGAAAGTGTGATTTCTTGGCAAATATTATGAACTGTCGTGAAAGTGAAATTGCGACCAATAAAAAATGTCTAACTATATATGGCTTATTTCTTATTATATATATATATATATATATTGTATTAATTGTTATGTTTTATTTATGCATAAATTAAACTAATAGTTTTTTAATGTTTATATTAAATGGTATCGATATAAAACAAATAATTGTTTGTGCGTTTGATACATTGATAACTATTTTATAAAGATATTCCAATCTGTGAATGTTTTTAAAATGTAAATAAAGGTTGCCACAAAGTAATTTTGAAAATGTTGATAAATTGCCAAATAATTTTTGCAGTTGTAATTATTTATGAGTACAAAAACAACGAAGATAATGTGTCAAATGATTTCTGCCAAAATATGCCAACTGACTGTGAATCTGCAGTAACAAAATATTTTAAGCACTAAAAAGTAGAAAATATAAATAAATAAAAAATGTATTTAAAAATATTACTTTTTTATCATTTCAAATTTTCAAATAGTTTAATATTAATTATGATTACACATTGAGTAAACAGTTTAGAAGAAGTGTAGTTATAATTGTTCATGAGTACAAAAACAATGAAGATAATGTGTCAAATCATTTCTTCAAAAATATGCCAACTGACTGTGAATCTGCAACAACAAAATATTTAAACACTAAAAAGTAGAAAAGATAAAAAAAATAATGTATTTAAAAATTTATATGCCTACTCTTTTTATCATTTAAAATTTTCAAATGGTTTAATAAATATAATTATGATTACACATCAAGAAAACCGTGTAGAAGTCTATTTTTAAGGACCATTTCATGTTTTTTATCCAAGTGTCAATCAAAAGGATGAATTTTCAATAATCGGGCCCATGCCAAATTAACGTGTTGTAATGAAAAATTTTTTTAACTACATAAACTTGCAGTTTTGAAATAGAGATACAACGAATATTCGGCCCATTCGGCCTGTCTGCCGAATATTCGGCTTCGGCCGAATATCAAGTCCATTATTCGGCCTTGGCCGAATAATACACTGTAATAAATGTTTTTATATTTACACAGTATAACTTTTTAATTTGACAATTTATATTCATCATATATAATGAAAATTTTATTTGAAATTAACTATCACTTTTTTTCCCGTTAACTTTCATACTCCGAATGGATTTTATCTACCCATTTTTATATAAGAGGCTAATTTAGGAATCATGTTAAAAAAAAAATTATGCTGTATCAGTAAGTACAAAAAGTATCTGTAATAAGCTAACATAATCTGTTAAATTTAAAATTAATCTATTCAAAATTGTTTTAATACAGCTGTAACAAGCTAATTCATTTTTTTTTTTTTTTTTTTTTTTTTTTTTTTTTTTTTTTATCATAATGGGAAGTTTAACATTTAACCCTTGTTACATAAAAAAATATTTCTTTCAATAATATTTTGAATTATACCTATAAAGAACATAAATATATGATTGATTAGATATAGATGTATTATATGTATAAGATATTTAAGTCGTATATGTTGCAATAGTTAAGGGTTTTTTTTTTTTTTTTTTTTTTTTTTTTTTTTTTTTGTTTGTTTGTTTTAGTAAAATACGCATAAAAGTGAAATATAATTTAAGTGATTTTTTTTAAGTCTGTTACAATTTCTTATTAAATAATGAAAGAAATGTAAATACTAAATTCTTTTAATTAGTATGCATTTATGTTTTAGATATTTTTTTCAAGAATAGCATTGTAATGCCTTAAAAAACAGTTAAAATGTTTTCAATAAACGTAGATTGTGATGCAGAAATAATAATAATCAGCATTCTCAGATGATAGTCTTTCTTTTTTTTTTCCCCGTAAATGTTACCTGTTTCTGAAAAAACCTCTCACTATATATGGTACTTCCTGGTGCAGAAAGGTACTTTTTGGCTAATTGTGAAACATTTAGAAAGTCTTCCGAATTTTTTGCCCACCACCCCAAAGGACGCTGTTGTCTTTCTAGTAGTGGTTGGAAAAGAAAATTACTAATTTCTTTTACTCTTCACATTGAGGCGCACTTTCTAAAGAGACTTCACTGCTGCCAGCAAATAATAAAAAAAAATAATAATAAAGATAAATAAAAATTTTGTTAATTGTGAGCTTAATAATAAAGTCTATAGTGATTTCTTTCCACCATTTTAGAGGATATTCCTTTCACCCTTTCTATCAGTGGTTTTTCTTAAGATATTAAGATTTCTTATTTTTTATTTTATTTCATCTGAAAGCTGAAACTTATGTTTCCTAGTACTTTTAAAATTTTGTCATTATTTTAAAATGTAGCAACAACACATATAATATCTATTAAAATGTAACTAGACAGTACCTGATGAGGAACTTTTGCTAAGAATTTTTTTTTTTTTTTTTTTTTGGGGGGGGGGGGGGTGAATTATATTATTGAGGCAATTTTTAGGCCGAATATTTTTTCAGAGTAAAATAATGCTTTAAAAAATTAAAAATTTGTATATAAATAATTTTTTTAAAGAAAACAATACATTTTAAATGTGAAATATACAAGAATTGTGCATATAGTGCATACCATATTTTGTTTTTAGGCCAAAATAAGTTCATTATTCGGCGGCCCAATAGGCCGAATATTCGGCTGCAACTTGGCCGAATATTCGGTATTCGGTTATTCGGCCAAACCACTATTCGTTGCATCACTATTTTGAAAGGTGTTATTTTTAAAGATAAACGTTGAATGCTTATAAATTGTTTTTTAAATTGTTGTTATTTTTTTTTCACCCCTCCCTTTTTTTCCCCTCTTCTCCCTCATGTCTGTGGAAACATAAATAATTTCGAAATTAGAAACTCCCCCCCCCCCCCCCCAATTGTGAAAATTTGGCTTTTTTTTTTTCTCCTCGGGTTTCCAAGAATAAAAATTATACAAAATTGTATTTTTTTTTTTTTTTTTTTTTTTTTTTTTTTTTTTTTTTTTTTTTTTTGCTTGGTTTTATGCATCTTGGACCTGAAATAAAACAGATGTTGTAAAATTATCTGTGTGACTGAAAATAAAGCCAAAATGGTAAATTTTCTCTTCAATCTGCATGCAGTCTGTCTCAAATCGAAAGGTCTGTGTGACATAAAATAACGATGGTGGTGTAAACTTTTTACAAATTTTACAGCAGTTCATTGAAATTTAATTTTTTTTTTTTTTTTTTGGGGGGGGGGCGAAATTGTTTTCAGAAAAAAAGTGTCATCTTTTTTCTGAAAACTTTTATCTCTTAACTTTAGTGTAGCTCGAAGAATATATTATAATTACATATGTAAAAGGCTGATGGGCCCGCAAAATATTCTGCTATTTCCAAAAAGAAAAACATGATTGGGTGATCCATTTAAACTGTATTTTACATGTCATGCTAAAAATGTTGTATATGCAACTGACAATATTGCCATCAGTTTTAATAGTTGTTGTCCCGGTAGCAGAATGTTTGAAACAGGAGACGAGCTTCGCAGATTTTCTTTTCTCTTTTACAGATTCTTCTTCGTCAGACCTTTATTTTGCTTCATAGTATTATGTTTAGCTCTTTCTTTATTACTTAATACAAAAAGTTAATATTGTTATTAATAAAATATTTTAAAATGTCTAAAAACGTTACATGTAAGTGATTGTTTGATTAATTAACGCTTCAATTGTAAAAATATTTTACCTGCAGATTATTTTTTGTCCCTGAAGTATCTGTCACAGGCACATGGAGAATTTTCTGCTACTGGGGTTGTTGTATAATAAAAAATATCTGTTATACTACAAACTATGAATAATAACTGGTTAAATTCAGTTTTTGTGGTACTTTATTCTTTCTATGGGGGGGAGGATGAAATCGACCTACTTTTTCGGCTCAATGAATGGTATCCTGCCTTTAAAGAAAATTATAGAGGATTCCATGAAATCATAAAACCACCTTTTCTTCATAGCAAAAAGCTGGTTTTTGTTGTTTGAAATAAGATTTTGGGTGAAATCTGTAGGGTATACTTTATAAGTACCAGGTTTCAATCTGAAGAAAATCTCCAAAATTGGCTCTTTGTAAAATGGTTATTTAAACACTGAAACTGTTTATAGAAACAAAGTGTAATTTTGTATATGAAGTCTTAATTTTTTTTTCTTTGCAAATTTGCTGGTTCCTATTTGGAAAGTTTTATGTTTGTTAATTTTAACTTGTATATAGAAAAATTAACTGAAATAACAGTAGACATTAAAGGTCTGCACAGACTAAAATTTTCAGGTTTGGCCTTAACAAATTCTATCTTGGCTTAAAATTTTTACAATTTTGCTGTTATTTCAAATTGTGCAGACCCAAAAAATCCAAGATTTAAAAAAAAAATACTAAGCTGGGGCCAAAATCCCAAATTCACCTTCAGTTTCTTTTTTGAATAAGTATTCAATCCTTTTCAAAAGATATTTTTTCTTTCTTAAAAATTTCAAAATGGACTTTTTTGAATGACCCCATATATCTCTCATTGAAATAAAATACAAGGGTACTAAATAAAGCTTACTGAAATAAACCACAGTTTTATATGTATATACACAACACATGATTATGCACAAAAATTTACTATTTTTTTCTCTTTTTGTCTAGCTTTGTGAACTGCATTTTACATCTGATGACATTCATGATATCCCCTCTCTACACTGCAGAAAATGAAATATTGTCAGCAGTTTTGTTAGCTACATTTAAGAAAAGATGGCATTCCGTCCTGATAATTTGGCTAGAACACTTCTAAAACAAGATACTTCATGTAATTACCCAGATGACAGACTTCAAATAGAAAATACAGATCAACCTTCCCTTGCAATTTTTTTTCCGAAGTTATTTTAAATGCATTAGTTTTTGTTTGTTCCTGTTGGAACATTAATTATAAACAGTGTAATTGATGCACTTATATATTTAAACTTACCTTGAATTTCTTTTGATGTGTATGTTATATTATGTGTTATTTAAAAATAAATAAATCTTAAATTTATATCAGAGTTAATTAAAGTTTGCTTTTGAAATTATTAGCTATATTTGAGGACATGAGTTTCAAAATTCGCCTCATCCAGAAAATCAAATTTTCAGAAATCGTGAAAAACCTCTGATCACGTCCATTGGTCTTCATTCTAAACCAAGATTTTACAATGCCAGAAATACACAGTAAAGCTAGTGTTTTGCAGATTGTATTGTTTTCTCAATTCATGTCCACCAGTACCAGTAGAATAGAATGACAGAGAAAACTCGATTTTTTAACTTTTAGATAAGACAAGTTTTGAAACTGACGTCCTCATTTAATTCTTATGCATGAATATTCAATAAATATTTTATTACTTCTACTTTTTTATGGGATGTGAATGTACACAGCCACGTTTGAATCATTCTGTGACAATAAATTGCTTCAGAAACTTATTTAACTTAGAAGATTTGTGTTTAGATTTCTATGAAGAGTTACGGGAAGAAGCAACAATTTTTTTTTTCTGCCATTGTTTAACCTTAATAAAACTTTCAAATAGTACATTTATATGAAATGAGCAAGTTAATTGATCAGAATTTAAGTACTTTTTGTGTACTCTAATTTCAGATGTACATAGTTTGCAGCCGATCCAATAAATTTTACATCAAGAAAGTTTCTTTAAATATGTTGCATAATATGTAGAAAATAGAAATAAGATAAATCTTATTTATTAACATTTCTGGATCTAAACATGTTTGTTTGATCAGCAGAGTATGCACTAGAAATTGGGGTATTTTATTAATGTAGTAATTAAAAAATGCAGATAGTATATGTAGATTCTTAAAACAACACTTCAAGTTTAGAAACAATAAGATAAAATAGCTAACATTAATGGGATGTTTTATGTAGGCATAGAGATATAAAACTGAAAAAAAAAATGAATTAAGATAATGTATTTTTTCAGTCATCTGCCCTAATATCTAAACAGCATAGCTGCCAACTTGTACGGATTTTTCATACCACTAAAATGTAACAGAAAATTTTAGTTAATTTAATCACCGCAATTCAAGCAATTTTAACGTTTAAATAAATAAAAAAATTCTATAAAATTTTAGTGGTAAGAAAAATACGTACAAGTTGGCAGCTATGAAACAGAAACTAACAGGAGATGGATGTTGCTATTAAACAACAAAAAGTACATTCAAACCTCATTAACATGTACAAAATTAACCTGGTATACTTTTAGTATGAATTGTTCCTACAATGCCTGTCAAAATTAATACAACAATTTTGTTACTAATAATATAAACTATTGATGATAACATGAGGGAAAAACTTTTAATTTGCCTTGAAATTTATGTTAACGAGGTTTGACTGTATAACTACTACAGTAGTATTTTAAATTTTGTTTCAGTCATGAAATTTATGGATTAATAAACAAAAACAGTTAAATATTTTAAATAATATCACGAGCATTAAAGCCTTTCCTTATTCCACGTTGTGTGGATTTGTTCGCATTCAACTATTCTGACCTATGCATCTGGATGCGTAAGTTTAGGTGTTGAAAATTTTTTTCCTACACTTCCAGAGAATGTTGATCCTGTGCTAATGAAGCCCAATTTCATAATGAATATAAATTTATGTAAAGTTTTTGAATGAAAAAAATCATCGCAGCAGTGTTTTGGGAAAAAAATTATCAGAAAGGCTCAAAAAGTTATTTTCAAATAAATTGGACAATTAGATTGATCAATAATTATTAAAATATTAATTAAAATAGTTTTTCTATCTATTTTTCTTAAATCATATTAAAGATACATATATTTCAGAGGGGAAAAGACCTACTTTACAGAAGTTTTCACAGACAATACAGTCTTGAAGTATCAGCGTGACATAAGATTTTTCCTTAAACATCTAGGTAGTACTAATAGAAAAGAAATTAACCGTAGACTTGAAAGTTGTGAATATTAACCCCTTGAGAGGCGATGGGATATATTTTATCTCACCTAAGTTTAATCAAGATTTGCACCGGAAACTTTTAAATAAATTTTATTTTTGTAACTTTGATGGAAAAAACTTGTAAAATTGCTTTTCCTTATTTTGAAACAAAAATTTTCAAAGATCCGGTGTGAATTTAACATTACAGGAACACAATCACTTTCTCAAGGGGTTAAATGAAATGGATTTGAATTAAAAATGGGACTTGCAAAGCTGAACCTAATTCATACATTTGTTTTAGAAATATAATCTGTTATTACGGTGTGCTTCTTCAAGAGTTTTATTTTTTATACTTTACAGATATGAATTATGAAATATTTAAGAAAAAAAAAATATAAGCATACTTATTACCACCTTCCCACGTAATGAAAGAAGAAAAAAACTTTAAACCAGAAATTTTATTTAATGAAATAAAGTATATTTCAAATCTCTACCACATAGAGGCAAGACACATTTAATTAAATAAATTTTCTGGTTCAAAGTATTTATTTTTGGGAAAAACGGCTTATTGGCAAATATGGGTATGTGTTTGGGACAGTTTGTGTGATAAAAAATGGTCTTTATTTAAACGAGGAGGGTGTGAGGGCCTTTTTCTTTTGTATGCCTCTTGTCAAGGATCTCCGAACAGACCTAAATTGTACCTAATTAGACACCTGAATCCCACCTTAACCCTCCCCCCCTCCAAAAAATGCTTATTTAAAAATATGCACTCTTGTGAGTTATGAGTGTTTATACAATAGTATAACTTACTGAATTATTCATATGTACCTTGGTAGAAAAAAGGCCCAATGCATTTTTCATCTCTTAAAGTCGAATAAAATGAAAGAAATAACCTTTCACATTTTAAAATGAAAAATTTAAAGGGCAAAAACTTATCAAAGCAGAACAATAATTTAGAATTAACAAAATTCTTTTAAAATATTTCTATCAAACAAAATGATAAACAATAACAGTGGTAATTGTTAGTCCAATATTAATACTTAAAAAATCCCTTTTTTAAGTATTAATATTGGAAAATCCCTTTTTTAGAGCCTTTTTTTTTTTTTTTTTTTTAATAAATCAGTTTGAGTTCAGCAAGCAAACTTTATTTAAAATAAAAGGCTCTAGGAAGAGGATAAATAATAGAATTTAATAGGATTATTTAAATGAAGGAGTAGTATTTGTTCAGAAATAAACTAAGAAAATATGGAACTTTAATTCAGCCCCCCTCCCCCCTCAAAAAATAAAACAAAATTTGGATATTTTTGTTTAAATATTTTGTTTCAAATGATTGTAGTAAAGCTAATAGAAATTAAAAGTGAGCATATTTAAATTTCTAACTGCTAAAATTTTAATGTATGTATATTTCGCAAAATCTGAAAATAAATATTCTGAAATCGCTTTCATTTATACACCCAACCAACCAATCTATAATTCATCGCTTTCTCATCAAAATTTGCTTGATAACTCATCTAAAAGTCATCGGACATTCATCGTCATGAAATCGTACTCCTCGGGGATTCATCATATTTTTTTCTAAAATTCATCAGGTTGCGATCATCCATAGATCTAAGGCCAATGAGACATTTCTGAGTAATTGCCGATGAAAATCATCCCTGTCCGATGAGAATACGATAATCGGCCACTTATCGTGTAATCGGATTTCGATGAGAGGCCATTCAAGGGCCAGACACAATTTGCTACTAGGGGATAGTCTTTATTACTTCCTACAATTTGAACTTTCCACGTTCCATAGTATACAAGTAGAATGGCTGTGACAGACGGACGGGCAGACACAGGAGTGATCTTATAATGGTTCCGTTTTTATTTTTTAAGTACGGAACCCTAAAAAGGAAAAAAACCCCTCATAAAACTGATTTTAAAAACTGCTAATTGAGATATAACAGAAAAGTATATTTTATTTTATTTAAAAAAAAGTAAGATTTCTGTTTTTTAACAGGACTGTTTAAAATCTTAAAAAAAAAATAAAAAAAAAAACAGAAATTTTCTTTTAAATAAACAGTTTTTTACTATATTTAACTTTAGACTCTTTCTTCTGTTAGCTTTACAGGATTTTTAAAAGAGAGTAGTACATTAAATGGTGCACTAGGAATCAATCAAGATTGTCATCTTTGATTTCATCACGATTTCTGTATATTACTCTGAGATCGCTTATAATGCTCTCTTTTTATAATGAATCCGAAACCATCTCATTTCTCTATGCCTAACAGAAAATCATCGATGAATCTCGAATGCCATCAAACAACAAATGCATAACATGAGTTTGCTTAATGCTTTAAAAGCTTTTAGAAATGGAAATGATCGTGTTATGTTCTACCATTGAAAAATAAGTTACCTTTCTATAACGAACTTAATTTCTATTTTGCGTGCTTATTTTGTGTTTGTTCCACTCTGATCTCTCTTGCGTGATTGGGGTGACGTTGAGGGTACAAGGGCGATAAATTCGGTAGCCCCCTATTGTTCTTCTTCATAGTGAACTGTACTCATAGGTGAAAGGTGTAAAGTGAATGCAATTAGGCTGTTGTAGGCCACTTCATCAGAGCGTGAGCATTAACAGAAAATCTATAACAGGGGGGAAAAAAAGCAAATGATCAAGATTGACCAAAGCTTTCAAGCGTGGGAGAGTCCTTTAGTTCAAGTGTCGATTATTTTGCAATAGCATACTAATGCTTATAACCATAACTATATGCAATAAAATATATTTCGTTTGAGTGGCACATACACGTTTTTGTAAAAACAATGCATGCAAAAGCAACTAGGGAAGTAGATATATTCCTAAAACTGTATATATTTTTTCATCCCACGCAAATAAAACAACTATTCATAGCCACTCTACTTTCATTAATAACGCACTAATGCTTGCAACTAAAAGCTATCAACATTAAGTAGATTTTGAACGGTTTATCACGATGTATGCATAGAACAATACATTGAAAAGTTACTTTACAAGAGTGTGAAGCAGCTGAAATAAATCTACAATTTTTCAAAGTTAAATTTCTTTCATCTATTCATAAAATGATGCATAAATAGAAGATATTTTGATAATAATGAGCGTCGGCTTAATATTATAAGTTGTATTTGTATCTATGATCAGTGAAATAATAATATCTATCATTCTGATAAATCGATTAAAAATAAATTTGATGTACATCTGACTCAGATACATCTATTCGGTGTAACTGGATTAATTATCCATTTATTACTAATAATCCACCCTTTCTGAAGCCCTCCCCCGTCTTCCCCACCCCAATATCATGGTGCCGAAAAACTGAAAAGTAAAATGTATCATCTTACCAAGCCTATAGCAGAATATATAAGGCGAGAAAACAACGGTAGATTTTTTTACGCTGTCTCCAAATTATTCCCAGATTCGTTCATTAATTAATTTTTATCATCTAATTAAAAATTATTAATAAAATATTTAAGCAACGGATGCTAAATTATGTTCATGAGAACATCAAGTGAATACATATTTAAAAAAAAAATGCATGTTTTAAAACAGTGCATCTTTAAAAATAAGTATTCTCTCCTATTGCAATATGGCCATTACTGAGTACCAACCTGTGCTTAACTTTTAACTGCTGTTAGATCTCTCACAGAACGCTGCTTGTTTCAATTTTCACAATGTTCTACTTATATAGGCTATAATATGGGCTAATGATACTAATGAAATTTAGTTTCGTCCGGAGCCGGTCACTATTGTTATAGACTTTTGAATAGGGGGATTTTAAGTATAACAATCCTGTACATACAATTTAGTACAGAAACAGTATCTTGTCAATCCAGCTTTTTATTCCTTGTTCTATCCAGTGGTCTCAGAGACGCTTAGAATACCTATGCGATAATTTTAGCGATAGTAGTTAAGGGTTAACAAAATATCACGAACAAAACACTAAACTAAACCTGCGGCGCTAAAATCCATTAAGAATCATGGCCTACAGTGCCCAGACCACTTTTCTTGGCTATGGGCTCTGAGGTGTTATATCACATATGTGACGGTCAGGTCACCTGCCTAACGCGGGACCCTCAGTATTTATAATTCACAAGCAAGCTTGGTACTAATTTCATCAGCCCTGAAGTGGTGAAAGGTTGAGCGAACTTTGCTAAGTCCGAAGTCCAAAATTGAATTGTGAATCTGTAACGTGGTAGGGAGAACCTACCTTACTACATCGGTATTTTTTTTTTTTTTTAAGTTTTCAATTTTTTATATTCTATCCGTGGAATCTAAATTACGTAGGACAACTTCAAAATGTACTATATACTTAAAATTGTACCGCTGTTAAACATGTCAAAGTTAAAGAACTTTCTCCTCACTAAATTCAGAATTTCTCTAAACTTGGTCTTATTAATGGGTCACATTCTGTAAAGAAAGATTTTGGTGTTCTCATATGGCAAAAGCAATTAGAAAATTTACTTTAGATCTTTTTACCAATAAAAAGTACTATGCTGAATTGTATTTTCCTCAAAAAACTTAATGAGTTTTTCTTATCAATCATAAAAGTTGCGTTTTCCTTTACATGTATTGGCATTATTTGAGTTTAATGGGTTTCCTGAGAAACAATTAGACTTAGAGGAAAAAAGATGTATTTTAAAAATTCCACAAACTTAAATGTTGATGGGGTGTGTCCTGGTGAGCTATTTTGAATACACTTTTTAAAAATATTTTCTGATTGATGAAAATGAAGGTGGTTGCAAATACTTTTTTTAAAGGTTTTACAAACTATAGCGTGCATTCAACTGCGAAAACGGTAAAATAACCCACAATTCAGGATATTTTTAATATAATATTTTAGTCCATTTGCTGCCACAGTCACGTGTTTTTTAATAAAATGGCTGTAATGTTTTTACTGTCAATAATAAACCTATAAACTAAAAGAAAACTCTTAATAACAAGAAAAAAAAAACTTTAAAAATTTTATTATTTCTTAAATTTCATTTACTTAGTAGCAACAGGATGATAACTGCACCATCTTTACAATGTTAAAATCTTTACAAATGGTTATTATTATTATTACCAAAAAATATAGACCACTTATTGTTGCTCCATCATTTAACACTTTCCAATATAAGTTGAAAAGTGTTTATGAATTCAGTTTGTGAATAATTCCACAGAAAATTCTCATTTTTTGGGGGGAGAATAAAATTTATAATATGTTTAATTTAAAGGTATGATTGGAGAGCTTGATATTTTTATGTTCTATAATAAAATACTAATAAAAAGGCATTCTACATTACTGTTTACAAACTAAGTTAAGTACCATTATTGTCTTTGTAAAGTCACAATGTTACACAATAAAAATTACGTCAGTTACATGTGTAAAAGCCATTTTTTCTTTTTTCTTGCTCAGAAATTAATTAAACATGTTACTGTTATAATTTGTCATTACTTAGTGTTGTTGAGAACATTAAATCACTTTTTTTAAAGGTATAGTTTTGATAAACTTTACACTTCAATCAAGGCAGAAAAAATGTTTGTCTATTTTATGTTAAATCAGTTACAGAATTTTGCATTGCAATTTTTGGGACTAAAAGAGAGATTGAAATAATCTGCAGGTATTTGGGTATTAAGTCCTTAGTAAGAAACATTTTAAATTGTAAAAATTTATTCTAGCTTTATTAGCTAATCGTTCGGAGTTTTCGTGGTTTTCTTCGAGCCGTGGATCTTCCATGCGTTAATACGGATTAGGTTCCCTTAGAAAGACCCCCACGGAGGGCACTCCCCCCGGGCCTATATCCCTCGTGTAGATAATTGGCCGTCAAAAATCAACCCAACCCAACTCTAGCTTTATTAGTAAATTTTCTACACAGTTTTGAAAACAAAATTCGACGACGCGACGTCAGTTACGATGGAATTGACCTTGTCTGGCGTTTGTCTGTACGTCTCTAACCCGCATAAATATATTCGAATTAAAATGTAATTTATATATATTATTAAGGTTTATCGTGACATGGTCTATTTTGAAAATGAAGTGTATAGATTTTATAGGTCATTTATACGAGCATTCAAAAGAATTCCGTTTTATCATGGTCTGTGTAGAAAAATCGTTTGCAACGTATTTTTAGCCCCAAGTATGCTATTTCTTTCTCCGAGAAATTAAGGTTGGTTGGCTGGTTGGTTTATTTATGTCGGCCAATTATCAGCACGTGGGATATAGGCCCTAAGGGGGGGGGTGCCTTCCGTGGAGGTCTTTCTAAGGGAACCTAACCCGTATTAACGCTTGGAGAACCAAGGTTCGAAGAAAGCCACGAAAACTCCGAACGATTAGGCTGACGGGCGCGATTGGGATCGAACCCAGCACCTCACGTCTGCCAGCTTCGAGAGCAGAACCTCTCGGCCACTGGTGGGCTCCTCCGAGAAATTAAAGTGTCGTCTCCAAAAAATAATGTCCCGTTTTATAAGCCAGCCGTAAAACAAATCAGATGTATCATTGTACTGTTAAATACTCTACTATAATTTTTTTTAACTTCTAAGCATCGCACATTTTCAATTTTTATACCGTCCAATTGGGGGAAAAAAGTACTTTTAAGTGCAATTTGTTTAAAAACTGCATCTTCATTTATTTTTGAGATAGTATTAATTTTTTTGTAGCTTTTAGCACCATTTGTTAAATTTTGGCAACTCAAGTACTCCATTTCTGTCGAAAGTATAGAAAATATAGTTGGAAATAGCAATTATATCTTTTTATTGCCGTTTTTCTATAAAAACTGAAAAAAATTTACTTAAAATACGTGCTATTTCGAAAAAATATAAATGAAGGATTTCTGATAAAACAATGCAGCTATTATAAACTATATTTAATTTTAAGTATCTATATTAATATTACAAACAAATGAAGGCATATATATAATTAGATAGCCGATTTTTTTTTGTCGAGTTTCTTGGATGACGAAATCTCTTTTTTTGGATTTGTATTAGCGATAGTCACGTCTTATGCATATTTTACTGTAGTTTAAGGCTGGATCGTAAATGAAGAATTATTCCTCCGAATGCGAATGTCGTCATTTAATCTTCTATATCTATATCTATCTATACTTCTATACTCCTATTATAAAGAGGTAAAAATTGTTTATTTGTAGGAGGTAAGCTTTGAAACTACCGAACCGATTCCAAAAGTAATGGTATCAAAATGATGGTGTTAGTCCAACTTAGAACATAGGCTATATCTTATGTCCGTGCCACTGACCAAAAGGGTGTGCAGGAGCAAAAAACGTTCTAAAAATGCGATTTTTGTGTTACTGAAGGACCTAGAAACATGAAATTTGGAATGGTAGTTACTTATAAGATACTAATGATATCTAAGGACATTCTTAAAAATTTCGAAATTTAAAAGGCGTGAAAATGCGAAAAAAGCGTTCTAAAAAACGTTCTAAATGGCAATTTTTACGCAATCTCCAGAAGTACCAAACCGATTTCAAAAATAATGGTGTCAAAAAGATGGAGACAAGCCTTGCTTCCACATAGGCTACATTGTATGTCGGTGCCACTACCCCGAAAGGGAGTGCAGGAGCAAACAAACATTCGAAAGTACTATTTTTGTGATACTGAAGGTTCCCAGATACATGGAATTTGGCATGGTAGTTACATATTAGATATAAATGATCTCTAAGGACATTTCGTAAAAAATTCGAAATTTAACAGGGGTGGAAATGTGCAGAAAACGTTCTCAAAAAGTTCTAAATGGTGATTTTTACGCAATCTCAAGGATTACTAAACCGATTTTAAAAATAATGGTGTCAAAATGATGGTGACAACCCTTGCTCCAACATAGGCTACATTTTATGTCGGTGCCATCAACCCCAAAGGAGGTGCAGGAGCATAAAAAACGTTCGAAAATGCGATTTTTCTGTTACTGAAGGGCCTAGAAACATGAAATTTGGAATGGTAGTTACTTATAAGATATAAATGATCTCTAAGAACATTTCTTAAAAAATTCGAAATTTAAAAGGTGTGAATATGCGCGAAAAGAGATCTAAAAAACGTTCTAAATGGCGATTTCTACGCAATCTCAGAAAGTACACAACCGATTTCGAAAGTAATGGTTGGAAATTGATGACGACAGCCCTTGCTCCAATATAGGACTTACTTCATGTCGGCCTCACTACCACCTTGCGGATGCATTTTAAAAAAAGGTCTAAATTGTGATTTTTGTGATACTGGAGGGGATACCAACTTGAAATTTGGCATGGTAATTACATATGAGATGTAAATGCTCTCTGAGAAGAGTTCCTTAAATATTTGAAATTTAAATGGGGGGGGGAAATAAAACTTTTGTTTTATAAAAGAACATTCTAAAAACGTTCTAAATAGCGATTTCTACGCAATCTCAGGAAACATAAACCGATTTCAGAAGTAATGTTTTCAAATTGATGGTGACAGTCCCCGCTCCAACTTAGCCTATATTTTACGCTGTTGTCCTTACCACCGGGATGTTACAGGAGCAAAAAATGTTCTAAATTGCGTTTTTGTGTTAAAGAGGGGGGTCTAACATTTTAAATTTGGAATGGTAATTACTTCAAAGATGCAAATGTTTTCTAAGAATTGTCAATAGAAAATTTCAAATTGAAAAGGATGAAGTGAGCGTTCTATAAGCGTTCTAAATTACGATTTTTATACAATCGTATGAAATACGAAACAGATTTCAAACATAATGTTTGCAAATTGATGGGGATAGAACCTGCTGAAACATAAGCTATATTTTATGTCGGTGTCGCAACCCCAAGAGAGTTGCAGGAGCAAAAAACTTTCTAAATTGCGATTTCTGCGGTACTGAAGAGGCTAGAAACTTTAAATATAGCACGGTCGTTACTTATAAAATATAAATGTCCTCTAAGAACAGTCGAAAATATATTCGAAATTAAAAAAGGGTGAAGCGAAGCAGGGCCCGCTTAACACTTAGGAATAGGGGAAGCCCGACATCACACAGGGCCCCCCCTATTACTCTACAAATTACTTTTTTATTTACCAAATCTCTTTTTCGTATGATTAAATAATTTGAAATTTTACCATCAAAGTTTAGAGTAAATAACATTTTTAATATTAAACTAAAACTACCTATGTAAAAGTATTTTATTATATGTTTAATTGTAAATAATCAATTTATTTTGTAAATGACAAATATGGAACTATAGTTGAGAATATGTGAACTTAAAAATATTTTTTGTGATTTACAAATTGCCATATAGTAAGGAAAAAAAAAAAAAAAAAGCTTCGCCAGGAAAAAAAATGTACTTTTTACAGTGACTGAGTTTCTTTTTTCTAAAAATTTGTTTTGAAAAGTAAAATTGGGGGCCTTTTGTATTTCAGTGGGTAAGCACGGGCTTCACGGGCCTATTCCGTAAACAGGCCATGAAGCGAAGGGAAGGAGCGAAAAGCATTCTAAAAGAGTCCTAAATTACGATTTCTATGGAACCTCAGGAAATAATAAACCGATTACAGACGTTATTGGTTGCAATCAAGAGTGATAGTCCCTGATCCTATACGGACTATATTTTATGCCGGTGTGACTACCACCTGGTTGGCAGGAACAACAAGAAAGCCTTTAAAAACATCAAAATTCCGTTTTCTATAGAATATTATTAAATACCAACCGATTTCAAGGTTAATGTTGGTAAATTGATGGTGACAGTCTATGTCTCAACATTTTTCGAGACATTCTATTTCAACTCTGTTTCGGCATTTTATGTTGTTGCTACTAACACCAGAGAGGTGGTAGACTGTTAGACAAGAAGCTTGAAATTTGACACGATGGTTAATTTTAAGATGTAAATGTGTTAAGATGGTTTCTAAAAAATTCAGAACTTCAAATGAATACTGAAATGAGCATATGAAATGAGCATGAAAGTCTCAAAATACTTTCTAAATTATCATTTTTTTGTAATTATTTTTAGTTCTTCTTTTTTAATTAAAATCTCATTTCTGTCTATTGCACTTTTATAATGAAGTTTAGTCAAACTGTGGTTTAATTTGTAATTTTGAATTATTCCAAAAACTGTTCTTCTAATAAATTATAGTCATGTAAATATCACTTGGCATATTTCAACTATTACGCGAGCAAAGCCGCGGGGTTTGCTAGTATAAAATAAAAGCGCGTGTTTTAAGTCTTATAACGGAACTACAGCAGTAGAGTCCTTATTATCCGAGCCCCGCTTTGACTGAGTTATTTTTTTCTGGTGGACTGATGGCTTCCATTATTATGAAACAGCCATTATAAATGAAGTGTTAGGTGAAGATGGAAGAGCAGTCATAAAAAGTTAGAACTCTGATTTTCTGGTCAGAATAGGGGGGGGGGGGGGATGGCCATTTTTTTTTTTTTTTTTTTTTTTTTATTATGGCTATTTTTTTCCTTATTCTGACCAGAAAATCAGAGTTCTAACTTTTTACGAAAAAAAATTATGGCCATTTTCCCCCCCATTCTGACCATAAAATCAGAGTTCTAACTTTTTACGACTGCTCTTTTATCTTCACCTAACACTTCATTTATAATGGCTGTTTCGTAATAATGGAAGCCATCAGCTCATAAGAAGAAAATGATACATTCCAAAGGTATAAGTTCGATTAACTCGGATAATCGAGACTGTATCTATCCATGTATTCTACTGTATCTATCCAAAATTTCACAAAAATCCTCTTAAATTCCGCACTGTCACTGTAGGATGTAATACATATAATACTCGTGCTAATACACTCTTTTTAAATATTCTTACACAAATTTATGAGTTATCAGTTAAAAAAGACAACACTCACTGCATTAAAAACAGTTTTGAATTGGTGGATAAAATAAAGCCATTAACAAATGTCAATAATATTATTACTTTAGATTTCAAAGACCTATTTAATAATATCATTCTAAAAGACTTGCATTCTATTATCAATTCATTATTTATAGAATATTTTCCTTTATTAAATTTACCTGATAACATTGATACTGACTACTTCACATCTTTGACTAACTTTCTACTATTTCATAATTTTATTTCCCAAAACAATGCTTTTTTTATTCAAATACAGGGCATACCTCAAGGCGCTGCTTCATCAAGCATGTTATCTGATTACTTTTATGAACGTAAATTTATTAATAATAATTTATTGCTCTATAGATACATAGATGATATAATTATTCTTTCTGTTACAGATAATAATTCTATATCTATCTCTTCCTGTAAAGTACCCTTCTAATCTAGAACTTAGTACTGCCTTTTCAAATAATTCTAGTATCAATTTTATGGATGTTAAAATTAATATTCTCCCTAATAACACCCTAACATTCAACATTTATGACAAACGCAATGAATTTTCATTTAATGTAATTAATTTTACGAACTTTAATTCCTGTTTGCATATTTCAGTATATAGAAATATTCTGCTTAATCATAGTCTTCTTATCAAACGTTTATGTTCCTCCCAATTCTTACAGCCTAACATTTTTAAATTAAAGCAATTAGCATTGTCTTATAATTATCCTATCTCTTTTATATCTGCATGGCTCAAATCTTAATATTCATTTTTTTCTACTTCTTACCAGTATAGGCATTTAATATGTTTAAAAAAACTAAAAAATCGAAAACACTATTATGGAGGGTGGGATGTGGATTGCTGAAAAAATTATAAAAATCATACACACATATAATTATATGCATTATATGCATATATATATATATATATATATATATTCTTAGAAAAAAAAAGTTTGGTGTATGTGTATTTTTTCCATACATTATACACTAAAAACATAAAAAACATAAAAAATAAAAATACCATTATGGAGGGTTGGGGTCGGGAATGCTAAAAAAAGTTTAAATCCTTTATGTTTTTATGTGTGTGAGCATGTATAAGTCAGTGGCGTGGCGTCCGGTCATCGCTGGATGCGGCGATGACCAAGCAATATTTTAAAACTCTTAATAAGCTTTTAAAACTCTACGATCCAGTTTTAGCAGAACATTTGGAGTTCATGTATAAGTGAAGGTAAGATTTAAAGTTTCTTTTTTGAACATTCAACCATTGAATTTTAGAGTTAATAATTTTTCACCACAAACTTAAATAATTGCGATGACCACCGAAAATTTTCACGCCACGCCACTGGTATAAGTGTATGTATATATGCTTATATATTGTATGGATATATAATAATAAAAAAAAAAATGGGGTATCATGCATTTAACATAATAAATTTTCACATATTGCATCATCATTTAAGGATATATTTTACTATCTCAATATTCCTCGTTGCTTTTTAAATTTTCACATTTATTTACATAATACAAGGCTAAATTTTACTATCTCAAATATTCCTCATCTTTTTTAATGTTATTTATATTCTCATTTTTTTATATTACAATTTTTTGTCTTTAAAACGTTAATTTAATTAATTTTCCTTTTATTTATTCTTATATAATTATTTATTTATTTATTTGTATTAATTTATTCCTTTTCTTTATTTAATTTTGTATTCATTCAGTACTTATTAAGTTTATTCCTATTTTTTCATTCTAGTTTAACTACTAAAAGTTAATCTAAGTCTTTTCTTGATTTCTTCAATCATTTTCATTCATTTTATTTTTTAATTTTTTGGGGGCTTAAGATGGCAACTCTAAACATTATTGTTATTAATCCAGTTCCAATTTACATTTCTTCTTTCTCACACCAGATGGCAGCACAGTTATGGGTTTCATTCAGATGCTCAACTGTAGATCACATGTTAAAATAGTCTTAACTTTGCAGTTCTTAATATTCAGTAGTTTTGACTCTTAGTATGTGATTCAGGTATTGTGCTCTAATAATTTTTAATATCCTGTATAAGGTGTATCTTTCTTTGGATCCCTTAGCTTTTTATTATCTATTTTCTATAATGTTTGCGTTATAAGGAGCTAAATTTTGTCATTTTAGGCTTAATGCCGACAAAATTGGATGAAATAACGCACCTTCTATGAATGAACTCACAAGATCCTCTGATGATTCTGTGAATCATTCATAGTTTCTTATTTTACATACTGGTTTCATATGTTCATTTCTAAATCATCTTTAGAACTTTATCAATTTCTTCATATATTTGTGATTTCAAATTTATTATTTATATACATATATATTTTTTTCATCGGGGCGACACTAAATTCTGAAAAAGCAGAATTCCTGTTTTCTAGTAATATTATTGCATTATTTCAAGCATATTTAAATTAATAAACGTCAATGAGGTGCAGCATAATATTCTTACTATAGAATACGGTGTGCATAGTACTTATTGTTCATTCACATAGGGACACACAGACGAATTTGGTTATAGTACTATCTATGAGCAATAATTGCTGGAAGTGTGTTAGGTAGATTTCGTATGAAATACTACCTATTGGGATCGTTCCTATGTTGGAATTTCTGAAAATTTTTTGCAGATCTACAGCGATCATGACTCCTAGAACCCAAAACCACCCTCAGTAAAAAACTTTATCTATCTATCTATCTATGTATCTATCTATCTATATATATATATCAGTTTCTTCTGGACACGATAACTTTCGTAATTCTGCACCAATCTCTTCCAAACTGATACATAAAATCAAAGGGCATAAAATATCGGTCAAGTTCGTTAATGGGCAAAATCGGACCAAGGGGATGGAAATAGGGAGGGGTTTTGTGAAAACCGAAAACCCCCCATAACTTCTTAATTTTTGTACATATCAAATCAGTTTAAAGATTTTATTACTTCTAAAAATAGGGCCAAAATTTTATGTATCACAGATTTTTGATAAAGTTAAAAATGGGCTCAAGGGGCGCAAAAAATAGGGTTTTTGGGAGAAAAAAATTCATAACTTCGTCAATTCTCAAGATATCAATTCCAATTAATTTTATTATAAATCTCCTTAATATTATCTACAACTTTCATATTCACAAGTTTTTGATAGGACAAATTCGTACCGCAAAAAAAAAATTAAAAACGAAAACAAAAAGGGGATTTGAAGAAGTAAAAAATACATAACTCCGTCAATTCAAAAGATATAAAATCCCCATGAATTTATCATATATCTTCTTAATATTGTCTACAACATCTATATAGACAAGTTTTGGATAGGACCAATTCTTACAGCAAAAACAAATTAAAAATACATAGCGGTTGAAGAAAAAAATCATCTAAGTAAGGGTGTATTCAAATCCAAACTGCGTTTTTTCTGACTCATTTTACAATTCATTTTTGCTCTCAAAGGCTTCCAAATGGTACGTTTTCTTACTCAGAAACTATATAATGTACCGTAATGGTCGAGTTTTTGATAGAGGCAGAATATACTTAAAAAAATGCTGTTAAAGTGGGCATTTTGAACCGAATTTCCCGAAGCGGATTGTGTTGGAAAAATCATTGCATTAAGGATGCACTCAAATCCAAACTGCTTATTTTCTGACTCATTTTTAAATTCATTTTTGCTCTCAAACGCATTTAATTGGTATATTCGCTTATTCAGAAACTATATAATGTACCGCAATGATCGATTTTTTGATAGAGACAGAATATATTTCAAAAAATTATGTCAAAGTGGGCATTTTGAACGGAATTTCCCGAAGCAATTGTGTTATCACTTTCTTCTGGACACGATAACTTCCGCAATTCTGCACAAATCTCTTCCAAACTGATACATAATATCAAGGGACATAAAATCTCGGTCAAGTTTGTTAATGGGCAAAAGCGGACAAAGGGGATGGAAATAGGGAGGGGTTTTGTGAAAACCGAAAAAACCCCATAACTTCTTAATTTTTGTACATATCAAATCAGTTTAAAGTTTTTATTACTTCTAAAAATAGGACCAAAAATTTATGTATCACAGATTTTTGATAAAATTAAAAATGGACTCAAGGGGCGCAAAAAATAGGGTTTTTGTTGAGAAAAAAATTCCTAACTTCGTCAGTTCTCAATATATCAAATCCAATTAATTTTATTATACATCTCCTTAATAATATCTACAACTTTTATATTCACAAGTTTTTGATAGGACCAATTCGTACTGCAAGGAAAAAAAAAAACGAAAACAAAAAAGGGGGGTTGAAGAAGAAAAATTTTCATAACTCCGTCAATTCACAAGATATAAAATCTCCATGAATTTATCATATATCTTCTTAATATTGTCTTCAACATTTATATAGACAAGTTTTTGATAGGGCCAATTCTTAAAGCAAAAACAAATTAAAAATACATAGCGGTTGACGAAAAAAATCATCTTATTAAGGGTGCATTCAAATCCAAACTGTCTATTTTCTTACTCATTTTTAAATACATTTTTGCTCTCAAACGCATCCAATTGCTAAATTCTCTTATTCAGAAACTATATAATGTACAGTAATGATCGATTTTTTGATAGATGCAGAATATATTTCAAAAAATGATGTCAAAGTGGGCATTTTGAACAGAATTTCCCGAAGCGATTGTGTTAGAAACGAAAAATATTGCCCTACTGAGAAAATAATTGTTTATTAATCAAGTTTTAATTAATTGAAAGAAAAATAAAAACACAGGTCGCTTATAAATCTTTTAAAAAATCACGTCAGCATGTTTCATATTTTTTTTTTTTATTAAAAATTAATCTGAAAATGTGCCAGAAAATTTCGAGTTGTTGAGTATCGAAATTTTTTTTTTTAATATCGCCTTAACATGATTCTGATAAAACCAGCTATTTTATAAAAAGGAAATAAAAACTCGTCAAAAGCAGACAGATAAAACTGTTAAAGTGGATTTATATCTAATCATGATTTAGTTTTTGTTGGTGAAATTAGTATACTTAACTTCGAAATCTACCTCTGCCTGTAGGCCGGGCCGGCAGGAATTTTTTTCAATTGTGATACATGTTTTTAAATTTAATTAATTTTTGCTTATTACTTGCGTGTAAAATATATGGATCACACATAAGGTTGTACACTAAATAATTCGGATTATTTTTCGGCCTGCAGATGTTAATTGTTGAAATTGGATTTTCAAAAGTGTTATGCATTTTCTAAATTGTTTACTTTGAGATAAACTTTAAGAGGTGAAGTTTAGTTACAGTATTCGGAATGTGTTGGAAAGTTTTTAATCTATGTTAGGCGCATATTTTTTTCCCGTGTTGTAAATTCAGCAATGCTAATGCAGTTTATTTTCAATTTACATTGCTTTCCTTAAATTTTAAATTGAAAACATTAAGAATCTGCCTCATCTGAAGACTTTACGCATCAGAAATGGCAACATACATTGTAAAAAATGATTGTTAATTCTAACTACTTTGAAAAATAAAACCTTTCAAAAAGGAGTTTTTTAATTAATTATTATCTTTTTTATGTTAGTGTATAGTAACACTTTATTTAGTTATTGATTTATTAACACAAACTGCAACTTTTTTTTAAATCATCCAATTTGCTTACAATGCCAGCTTAATTTTTAAATTTCTTATTAAAACTTTATTATGTTATATAATTATGTATTATATGTCCAAAGATTAATCGGACACCTTCCATTTTAGACATTTTGTTGAAAATGTTGACGAATTGTTCTTAACCTATTTGATCTCATATTTTTCAGTGAAGATTTAGTCAACAAGGAATTGAATTAAAAAAATATTTACAATCATTCTGAAACACAAGAAACTCTAAATAATATGTATCTGATACGAGTTATTTAATAGGCTTGGTACATTTTGTACAAAGCCTATGGCTTATAGTTCGATGGTACCGTATGCATCATTTTTGTAAAAATAGTACGTATATTCGTGAAGATATAAAAGTTATTTTTAAAAATTGTAAAAATATCTGCCATATTTTTAATATTATGCAGGGTTCTCGATCAAATATAACGCCACTTTCTTGAAACTTGATAAACTGCAGTAGAACATTATACTGTAATTAAAATATGAATATAGTACTTTGTATCTGCTCATAAGCGAATGATTATGAGCCCATTTTATATTTTATAATATAGTAATAAGCAACAAAGCGCAAATTATATAAAAAGGCTAGTCAAATATCGTAAAAATTCATTAAAATATCGATGATGTAGTAAGCTACATTTCAATTACTTTCTGAAAATAATTAGACGATAAGAGATTTTCCACAATCATATATTAAAGGATAATTACACTGACATACTTGTAAATGAAGCATTAAATTCCATTTTATAAGTTATAAAATTTCGTATACATAAAAGGAACAGGAACCATCATTATCATCAGGTTACTTAGAAAAAAATTTAAATGTAGCTCACTGTACCGCTGATATCTTTCTGAATTTTAAAGATATTTGATTAGCCTGTTTATATAAGTTGTCCTAGACATATAGGATAACCTAATCCTATACATATTCATATCTCTTATACATATATATGACTATATACATGTATATATACATATATAATGAATATATACATTTTTGAGCTTGCATATATAATGAATATATACATATTCATACAGCCTATACATAAACATAAAAGTATAACCTAATCCTATACATATAGGGCTACACATAGATTTTTGGAATCCATGGCTTCTTTCCAATTTTACCAGGTGTGAATATTTTAAAAGATTACCATTTCTAAACGATATGTTCTCATACAAACTTAACAAGCTTTTTATTCGTACATCTGCATTATTAGGATGTTATTCGGATCACTCCTTCAAGAAATGCACCGCTTTTGTGGAATACAATTTTTGCTGCGTTTCGAAATTCAAATTACAATTTTAGAATGCACTGGTGGTTCAGTCGCAAATACACACATCATTTCATTTCACTTCACAAGTGAGGGATGTCAACTAGCAGCGAAACCAACTTTCTTTTTCCATTTTAATTACATTTTCGACATGGGTATCGTATCAATTCATTCTTGTTTATTAAAAGTGCATTAATCTGTGAGAAAAAAACAATATGACATATACAAATACTTCATTAATTTATTTATTAAAAAAGAACAATAATAAACAAAAGAAGAATGACTACAGCTTTTTTTCACAGTGATCAATACATAAAGCATACGCAGTTACGTACTAGACATTTTTAGCATTTGAAAATTCTTTCTATTTATCGAAAAAAATTATCAGTTCAAAGATATCGTTCGAAAGGGTCGTTCAAAGATATTTTCTCTGGTGAAATAGGCAGTACCTTTTCTGCAGTACCAATAGCTATGAACTAATTTTCAAGTCTATTGGCAACATCCATATTGTATTTACTTTTGTCTATACCTGCATCTATTCTATAAAGTATTTCGTAAAATATGCGAGAATGCTTTTTTAAACATCTAACCTGCTTATAGGAACAAAAATGGTAGAAACTCTACTTGCAAAAACTAAATTTGTCAAAATATTTAAGTCCATTCCCAATTTATCTTTTCCTTAAATATCAGTTCATGAAAAATCCACACTTGATTCGTAACTCAACAAATTCTAAATTCCAATGTAAACATCTGTCCGACTTATGTATAAAAATCACTAACCCTATTTGCTATCTATTGTAAATTTACTTCAATGAGTCACTCAACGTTGGACATTTTAATTAAGGGCCTACAGAACAGTCCGGTCTAATCCCATTTTCCTGAGCAAACCCGTGGGCCACCCGCCCTCCTTTCGTAAAGGATTTAGGCCCCCACCCGACTGTCGAGTTAGCTGTCACCGTGTGCCGTTTTTATACAACATTTTGTTTGACATGTTAAAGAGTGGAGTAATTGACTTATCACGTATTTATTAAAGATCAGTGTGAGGGATTTGAGCGGGACCAGCTGTAAAGCATTTTTATTAAGTTTAGAACAGAGAATAGACGAATCAAGGGGTTTCATTCAGGCCACTAAAATAGGGCGAGAGTATGAAATGATGATGCCTTTAAAAAGTACGCTTGTTGGAAAGTAGGCCTGCTATCGCAATAAAAGTGTAAAAACATATTTTTAATATCATACACTGTAAAAAAAAAACATGTTTCTTAATCTTAGAAAATATAATGTAACCACGAACGAAAATATACAACTAGAAAACAGGAATTCTGCTTTTCAGAATTTACTGTCGCCCCGATGAAATATATATATATATGTATATAAATATAGATAGTTCAGTTTTAAGACTTAAAACACACGCTTTTATTTTATATAAAATGACGTCATCCGCTTCCGCTAAAGAATTTCTCATTTACGATCTAGTCTTAAACAACACCTTCTGTAAAATATGCATGAGACATGACTATCGCTGAATAATACACAAATCCAAAAAAAGAGATGTCGTCATTCAATAAACTTAATAAAACAAATCGACTACTTCATAATTCATATGCCTTCATTTTTTTGTAATATTAATATACATACTTAAAATTAAATTTAGTTTATAGTATCTCCATGCTTTATCAGAAATCATTCATTTATATTTTTTCAAATAGCACGTATTTTAATTACTTTTTTTTTTTCAGTTTTTATGAGAAAAGGGCAGCAAAAAGATATGATTGCTATTTCCCAAATATTTTTCCTTTACTTTCTACAGAAATGGAGTACTTGAGTTTCCAAAATTAAACAAATTGCGCTAAAAACTACATAAAAATTAATATCTCAAAAATAAATGGAGATGCAGTTTTCAAACCAATTGCATTTTAAAGTACTTTTTTTTTCAATACGGTCTGATAAAAGATTTTTTTTAATATTTGGAAATTTTTCCAGAGAACATTCGCCTTGCATACAATATTTCAAATGAAAATCAAATTTCAAATTAATTGCTTAAAAGGTGCAATGGCCTACCTACTAGGCCAACCTAGGCCAACCTAGGCCAACCTAGGCCAACCTAGGCCAACCTAGGTCATTCACTAGGCCAACCTAGTGAAAAAGAGTGCGAGTCCCGGCATGGAATCTTTTTCACTAGGTTGGCCTTTGCGCCTTTTAAGCAAATAATTTGAAATTTGATTTTCATTTGAAATAAGAATTTTTTTAATGAAGTTATTGAATTTAATATTTTTATTAGCACAAATTATTTTATTATGCATATCGCGTTTGTATTGCACTCCGTTTATAAAAAAAAAATACAAAGCTTTTATCACAGTGCGTACAAATTTTCTACATTTTTAATAGAACTTTTTTCTATATTTAATCACAGAAAAACGTTGCAAATTCAAGGATTAAATGGGGGAAATTAAAATTTTGCGTGCAGTTTATTGCTATGAAATCGATTATTCTCCGGCTTATTTTTAAGCGAGAGAAACTTGTGGAAATATGAAGATTTCACTAAAGGAAAAAGTGAAGAAAACACCTCTTAGAAAATTGAAACTAAGAAAAAATAAATAAATGATTTGTGAAAGAAAACACAAAAAATAAACACTCAACCAACCGACCAAAAACAAATTGTTTAAAGTATATTTTAACTAAAAGTGCCGAAATACTTTTAAAATGAGCTTATTATACTTAATATTTTATTAGCAGGTTATATTATTACAGACATTATTTGTTTCGTTTTTTTTTTTTTTAATTCCAGATGTTCCACTTAAAATAAGCAATAAAGCTGCAATTTAGCTTATACATAATATATCATATTTATACACAATTCATTGAAATGATACTGGATTGTTTCCAGCTTATTTTGAAGTGGCAGAAACCCAACGACCAAAGTATGTAGTGGAATATCCGAACTTATTTGAAAAATATGCTTAGGTACACAACGACCACTCATGGTGAATTGAATCTTATCTTTATGTTTTCAAGTGTCGAAACCACTCCATCGCTGTAGGCCTCTCAAGGATGTTTGTTGCACTAATCAACTGTCACGACCGAATTCCTCGCAGGATATAACATGTAAAAACAAAAAGGTAATATTGCGATTTCGAAACGGTGTAAAAATTTTGAAATTGTGAATTCTTATGTGACAAGTGTTTCTAAACATTTAAAATATATATATTTCATTGCATAGCTTGAAAAGTATACAGCTTTGATTCAAAAGTTCTACAACATCCATGAAAGTATGTTTTTGTGTATCTAACCATTTAAACAATTAATTTAAAGCTAGAATAAATTAATAATGTATAAATGTGAATATAAGTTTATAGCTAGAGATTGAAAAATAATAATAATAATAATTATTATTAATTAAAGACTATGTTATTGTAAATATTATGCTGTAGAAAATGGAAAGGAATTATATACAGGGCTCGCACCGTTCCTAAAATTTTCACACTTTGGTACCACTATTTTAAAACGACAATATTTATTGTAGACTTCTATCGTAGGCGTTAAAGGAATCTTTCACGAAGATTTTTGATTTGAAATTGAACAAGTTCGAAATTGCACGTCAAACGTGGCAAACGAGGCGCGTTCGTACTGTAACTAGCTTTATAAAGATTTCTTGCATCGCATATTGTACTGAATATATATTTTAGTGCACTTCATAAGTGCATATCCATTTTATTCTGTTCGAAAGATTGTAACATCGTTAAAATGCACTTGAAATATTTTTTCCCATTGGCCGTAATGTAACGGAAAACTTTTGACTGACCCTGTCATTAAACTATACATCCGATTTTCATAAAATTTGAAATGACTCGGCAAAATTTTTCGACAATTATATATTTAAAATTTCTGACCATTCGGTTGGGTAGTTTTTGCTATGTTATATACCGACGGACGGGCAGGCAGACGAACCGAGCAACGGCTATATGAGCTAAGTATTTATATAATTAGGTACCTACCTAAAAAATGGTAATATTGCGATTTCGAAACTTTGTAAAGTTTTTAAAATTATGAATTCTTATTAATATATTTTAAATATTCGTTTAAAATATATATTTCATTGCATAGCTTGAGAAGTATAAGCTTTGGTTCAAAAGTTCTACAACATCCATGAAAGTACACTGTTAAAAATTTCTGTAAAAACACAGGGAAAAAAAATGAGACTATCTGTAAATGTACACTAGTTCTCTGTTAAATGATTGAGTTTCTCGGTCATCATTTTACTAACATTTCCTTTTTCTTATATCAAATTCCCTGCAGGGATTTCCATGTCTTTATTTGCAGGTATTTTATTTTATTTTTTTTAATCTTTGTAGCCTGGAATTCAAAATACACCCTTTTAAAATTCTTTCAAAATTTTATTAGAAATATCAAAGAAGAAAGTTCGATTAAAAAAATTTTAATTAAAAATTAGAATATTTTATAAAGGAAAAATTCGTCTCAGCGGAGTTAAGTGGGGATTTTTATCGACAATCACTTTGCAGTAGTTTCATTCACCAAGTGCAGGAAGCTTTTTAATATTAAAAGTAAATCGCGTATTATTATTATTATTATTATTATTATTATTAGTTCAATGACAAATACGTTGTAAAAATATATTAATCTTCTAAAAACATATTACGCAAAATGAATAAAATAATTAAAACGTATAAAGTCAATTTTTAAAAATAAATTACATTTTTAAAGTTTATTTTTCTCCATTTTCTTACTAAAATATTCTTTATAAAAATATTAGGGCGGCATTAAAAAATAAATAGTGCGTGACAATTTAATTTCGAAACATTCTCTAAAACATTGTTGTTGTAAAAAATGAATTACATTTAATTTTTTTCATCAAAAATAATCCATTAAATATTTTATTTATTACTTAAACTAGTTTTCCAAAATTATAATTAAACATACTAAAATATTAAAATTGATTAAAATTTTTTTTTATAGATATTAAATTATTATGTATCAGTCTAAAAGAAGTTGGACTAAACCGTACACGAATTTTTTTAATGAATATAATGCAAGCGAAATCTTTGAAAACAATAACAAGGGCTAATAGACTTTTCCCCGCTGAATCATAAAAGAATGGTCCAAAAATTCAAATACTCTCGCAAATTCTAATTCTTCTTCATAAAATTCACTTATTTTGAAAAATAAATAAAATTTTTATTATTAAAAAAATAAACTAAATAAATTTACAGTATTTTTATTGATATAAATTTACAGAGTCTACTGTAAATTCACCGAATAATTTCTCGATTATCTAAAAGAATTCTCTGTTCTTCTAATCTCTGTAATTTTACATAAGACTTAAGATAATGGATTACCAGTAGATTATCTGTAATTTCACAGAAATGTTTTTAACAGTGTACGTTTTTGCATATCTAACCACTTTAAACAATTAATTTAAAGATAGAATAAATTAATAATATACGAATGTGAATATAAGTTTATACCTACAGATTGTAAGATAATAATAATAATAATAATTAAAAATTATATTATAGTAAATGATATGCACGAGAAATTTATAAAGGAAAAAGAACTATATAGTGCAGGTAAATATTGAAAAAATAATAACTTTGTAAACTAAATATAACTTTTAAATCCCAATTGTGGAGAGCATGATTTGGTTCATAATAACCCCATTGTTTTTCTGATTCGTAAAAAGTTCTAATCATAAAGAATATTTGGCAATTTATGACCCGAGGCCACCTATATGGAAATCGTAAAATTAATTTATTATTTATAATTAAGTTTAAAAAAAATTAAACATTGTATTATCCTCTGAAACACACATATGTACAGTCGTCGGAAAAAAAAGTAAATACCCCTTACTAACGCTGCAAAAAATTATCGTAGAAGAAAGTTACTGGCACCACACGATTGGTAATAAAGTCTACTTTTAAATGATGTATATAAAATTTGTTTACAGGGCCATCTACATAATAAAACGAACCATGACTTTGTTTTCTACAATAGCAGTACACAATATTGACAGCATAAATGAATTATAAACCTTTCAATTAGCCTAAAAACAAAATTTTATACAATTCGTACGATAAGTTTCCGCGAAATTAATTATTTTAAAACGAGCGTATTTTAGGGGCTGTATCCAAAGTAAAGTTCGGTGCTAGATTGTTGACCGAGAGAGCACCCTTCTTGATCAAGGCATCTTAAGCGTCACTCAAGCAGTCATTGAATACAGATTACAAGAGAAGTTAGGTTACAGGATAGCATAAGAATTTTCAAAAAATCTAGTCTCTTCTATCACAGACGGCCCTTTAAACCATCATTTTGCCGTTTTTTAAGCATAACTTGAAAACTACTTGGAAGAAAGGTTCGAAATTTTGGATTTCCATAAAGCAGGACTTAATAAATCTAAATCCATCAAAAAAATTGTACGCTGCAATTCATAATTTTTTCCAATATTAATTTCATAATTCACATCATAAAATTATAAAAATTGCAAATTCAACGTATTTATGTGTAGGTATTTTAGTATTATTGCTACACAAAAAATTAGCACATTAGGAGTATACTTTCAGGAGATATTAATGAAAATATGCAAAAGTAATTTAACATAAGAAGAACTAAATTTTCAATGTTTATAATTCAAAAACTTATCATTCAAATGACTTGAAATTTGGTGACTAAGCATAGTTTGAACCGAAGATTTGAAATATCTCGTTAAAATTGGGTATTGCCATTGAAAGAAAAATGAAGTTTGGGTTCGTTTTAATATGTAGACGACCCCCTAAGCAAATTTTATATACATCATTCAAGAGGAAGCTTTATTTCCAATCATTCGGTACCCGTAACTTTCTTCTACGATATTTTGTTAAGGAGTTAGTAGGGGGTGCTTACTTTTTATTTTCCACGACTTTACATATTTTTTATTATCGTGTCATATTAGGAAGTGAGGGAAATTTCGGCTACAAAATTCCATCTCTACTTACTAAAAATCACATTAAGTTAAGTAAAAGAGTGTAAAAAAAGTCAAAATTATGAAATATAGGACATAAAACATTAAAAATTAATTTTATTGAAAAATTAATTTTAAATTTTTGTGAATTAGTTCTGAGTTTTATGTGTCACTGTTTCTTTTACAACTTCTTCAATAATGCACATATTATAAAATTGTCAAAAGCTTTGATTCTACGTAACATTGTCGTTAAAATTTCGATATAAATCACCACATTTGTAGTTAAAGTTAATTTAAGTATCATTATGCGTTAAAAACACATGTTTCAAAAGGTGTTGCAGAATGTTTGTGCTAAATTATAACTAGATATTCAATTTATCAAGATAAAAATTATGTGGGTTATTGATACTAGATCATTAAACAATTGCCAAAAATTTTATCTATGCCTCATCTAATTTCCGTACCACCTATATTATCACTTATTAGTCAAATAGAGTGTTGACCATTGAAATCACTAATAAATACTTGAGAGACTTTGTTTGTAATAAATAAGAAAATACAAAAGAATATATATATATATATAAGAATATGTAATTTGCGACACAAATGATTTATGACCGAGATTTCAGTTTGGTGATCTAATATTTTAGTTTTAGACTTTAGCAAAGATTTCAAACGATGAACATTTTTCAAATAATTTAACTAATTTCGTCCCCACGCACACAAAAAACATGCACTTACTGTTATGCATGTATTGATGCATTTTTCACAAAAGAAAGTGTTTAATTTTGAATAACTTGTACTTTATGCGCACACGCAATACCAATTTTAAAAATCAAGATTTCTTTTTATTAGGACAAATTATTTAAAATAATATCTTAAATCACACTTTTTAGAACAGGTGTGGTCAACATTTATATACTATCAGGTTCACAACTGTTGCTATCTTAGTGGGCGCAGCAACCTGCCTTCCTATCCAGCACGCCTACTTATTTATATTGTGCTATGTACAGATTGCATAAACATACATAATCCGACGCATGAATATATGTTAACATATATTTGCAAAATTATTTCAAATATAAAGATTAGCAAAGATTCTTTACCATGTATAACAAGGAATAAAGCTACACTGTAAAAAAAATATCGTTGATTGCCAGTGTATTATTATAATGTCTGTATTTTTACTGAATTTCGTTTCTTCGATGAAAGGGATTCTGTGAATGAGTTAAAAAGTATTGCAAATAGGGAATTGAGGTTATCATTGACAGATAGTTTAAATTTAAATTAAATTTATTGTGTTTATTTTTTATTGTTACACTGTCAAAACAAAAAAAAACAAAAAAAAACAAAAAAAACAAAAAAAAAAAAAGGAAAAAAGCTGAAATTTACTAGAAAGTAGAGAATTTTTTTTAGAAGGTAAAAATATAAAAAAAATCTTAGCCCCTTATCGAAAATGACAAACTAACTAGACTTTTACCACTATTTAGCACTGTCTAGGATGTTCTTAAATACATATTTGCTAATTTCTGACATGTTCACAATAAAACCATTTCAGAGAAACAAAATTGTAAAATCATAGAAATCGTGCTAGCAGTCAACGGAATATTTTTTTTAGAGTGTGTGTTGAAAATCTTGTCAATATGAATGCGAGTGAGTCTTTTATTCACAGCATATATCATAAGAAAACACTGCAAAGATAGAACCGTACATTTCTTTAAGTCAAAACCTGAACTTACTATCCAAACGTAAAATATGTAGTTATTATGATACGTTTACAAATGCTTCGTGGGTGCAAGAAAATAGATCGGTGGGATCTTGTGTGCTCACCAGTCGCAATCATAGATGACCTCTGCTTTAGAGCTTATTTAATCTGTTTATTTTTTCACGATAAGTTAAGTAAAATGTGTTTTCTTCTAAAAAACACTGAATCAGTATATGATAAAATATGAACTCGAACGTTTACTGTACGCAAAAGTACTTCATTTCTTCATATTTCTATTTTCATTAAAAATGCTATTTTTATTTGGAAGATTTATTAAAGAAATGAGTTACGCTCATTAACACATTTCAGATATTTAATTTTTCGCATTTTTTTAAAAATTAGACTAAATTTTTAATCAATGTATCGTAAAAAAGAATAATTTGATAATTTTAAAACTATTGTCTGAATTAATACCATCCATTGCAATGGTATATATTAAATTAAAAAAAAGAAGGAAAATTATATGTCAAACATAAATTAGGTTTATTTTTTTAATTATATGGATTAAATTTAACTATATTTCTGAAACTGTTTTGCGTTTTAATGGCTATTTAATTTCCCATTAATTCTTTTTCGAAATAAGTGCATATTAATACCGGAAAAGTTCTAACTGTTATATCCAAAAAGTAATGTCGTACCGGTTATTTTTAAACAAACAATGTATTTTAAAGAAATATAAAAGTACTGAGTCAAAAGACTGTACAAAAACCTTTCATATAAAACCCCATTCATCGTTATGTGTTTTGTATATGCATAATAAAAGATATGTTAACATCAGAAATAATAAATATTAGAAGAACCGGTTTACTACTTTCGACAGGAATCTTTGAGATTTTGTTGATGATACGTTTTCTCATTAATTTTTTAATGAGATTTTGTTGATGATACGTTTTCTCATTAATTTTTTAATGAGATTTTGTTGATGATACGTTTTCTCATTAATTTTTTAATTGCAATTTTAATAATAATAAAAAAAAAAGTTTTAGCGAAGTGTGACTGTTACATGCCGAAAGTCTGTTCAAAACATTTTCATGTGATACCTCATTCATCGTTATGCATTGTGTATGTTCATAGAAAAAGGGATGTTAACATCAGAAACGATATAAAACAGTAAGGCCCGTGTAACGTTTTCACACTGCAATCTTTGAAAATACTTGTCGATACATGTTTTTCATTAATTTTTAATTAGCTGCAATTCTCATACAAACAACGTGTTTTAACGAAATAGGTGTGTATTGTAGCAAAAGCCTGTTGAAAAATGTATTTGATACCTCAATCATCATTGTGCGCTTCGTATGTGCGTAGAAAAAGTGTTGTTGAAATCAAAAATGATATATATGAATATTTTTGAGCTACTTCTTAACAACTTTTAAGCACTTCCATAAAAGAAAAAAGAATCTCCTCTCTGCTCCGCGTCAACAATCCAAATGATTCTAACATTCTAAGGAAATAATTAATACGTTAAGGAAGTACGAAAGTTTTATTATTATTATTTAATGCTAAAAATAAATATTTCATTTAAATATTTTATTCAGTATCATTAACAGTTTCAGAAATTTTAAAATCAAATTATTTACTAAGTGAAAGTCACTTTCTGTGTCTTCGCTGTTAAATATGGGATCTAGAAATATGATAAGCATGATAAAATTCCACATACAGAGACTTGATTACAAATTAAGGTTAATTTAGGATCTCGCAAACAAAAAATTATTTTCTTGTTTTAGTTCTAAAAAACACTGTAAACATTTTTTTATCGGCAATTTTCATAAAACTTCTTCCTACGCAAATATTAATATTAAATTTTCAGAGAAGATTGATGCAAAGGATCATGCAGCGAGAATATGTGAACGATTGTTTTCAAGATTTGTTTTTAAATTTGTAATTAGAAAGATAATCAATATGAAAATTTTTGTTGAGCAACATTCCTTTAAAAATAGGAGGGTAGGGCGCCTATAAATAATGGAAAAATGTCTTTCAAATAAAAAGTACATTCAAATATTTTTTTTTACTTTAAAATAATATTTTTTGGCACTTTAAAATAATTGTGATTTTCTCTGCAGAGGTTCTTTAAAACGATAGCACACGCACGCACACATCACATGCTCCACATATGAGCAATAGTAAATAATAAGAAGCTCAAAGAAAATCTTTTTGTAATTTTTTTTTTTTTATTTTATCTTAAAATTCTAAATTTATTTATTTTACCATTTGTGTGCTTAGCATATCCTTTAAGGAATGAATAGTAGAAGCTTTCTTAATTTATAGTTCAAAGGGTGGGGCGGAATTGCAAGATATAATTATGTATTTATTTAATTACAGTAAACTTTGTCTAAGGTAGAATTAATCGGGACCAAGAAATTTGTCCGCAGTAGAAAATATTCTGCCTTACTCTTCTAATTTTACTCTATGTCTATGGATTTGCACGGATTTGAAAATCCTTCCAAGTTAGAAGGATTTCCGTTTACAGAGAGTTTACTGTATTTATTAAAGAAGCACACTAATCGAAGTATAAAGTCTGAATGATCGCTTCCCTTTAGTGGATGAATCGAATGGAGCTATAAATAAGAATAAATCTTGAAAGACCTTTCAAGTTTTTATCTATTTACCAGTTTGAAGATGCATACCTTAAAAAAATAGTTTCCCATTTTGTAAAAAAACAAAACAAACAAAAACGGCGTTACAAAATACTGACCTAAACCTAAAAAAAAATGCCCTCAAATTGTGAAATTTTTGTTTCAAAGTATTAAATCTCAACTCAATCTCAATCTCAATCAAAGTAATAAATCAAACCTAAAAGATTACAACTACCAAAAAAAGAAAAAGCAAAATTGCATAAAATGCAATTGTCATAAAAATCTTATGATTAATTATTGATTACTCTCTTTCAGTTACACACACACACACACATACGAAGAAAAAGAAGAGAGAGAGATAATTAACTGAGCTTAAATCGATGCTACAGGAGTTAAACTAATGTATGCCTCAAAAATTGTTAATATTAGCTGCATATAGAATTAAGAAACTATCGATTGTTCATTCTGACAAGTGTTGAATGTTATTTTTATCCAATGTACTTATCTGAAGCCGTTACTTTCAATATACTGTTGTAATACTGATAAACCCATCGAGAAGCTGTTCAAAAAAAAAAAAAAAAAAAAAAAAATAGGGGGGGGGGGGTATATCTTTATACATTAATAAATGTAAAATAGTGTTTTCTATTTTAAGATAAAATATGGAATATTTGCATTTCAACAAACATAATACAACATTTATCATGAATCTGTTATCAAATTACAAATTAAATCTTGGTTCTATTTATAATTTCATTTGTATAATCTGAAGTTAAAAAATGGCTGAACTTTTGGAATTATATCTATTCATCCCAGTTCAACTTATGCATATTCATCAGAACTTTTTTTTCCTTTATTTGTATTTGAACAATCTTTTCCTATTTTTAATAATTTTATTGTTATAAAATTTGTTCTTGAATTTATTCAACTTATAATCCAAAGTATTTTATTATTATTATTATTGTTATTATTATTATTATGACTAACAATAACAATACTGATAAATTATTAATAATAATAATAATCACCGAAAATTTAATTATATCACCGCTGTTATTAAATAAATTGCAAATAAAGGTTCCAAGCTCTTTGAAACATATAACAACTTTTAAACAATGACTACATTATAAATTGCAGGCAATCGAACTCCATAAAATGCTGGATACGTAATTAGACATAATTCATTAAATTTTGGAATATTTCCAAATTGGGTGAAGAAGTGCCCAGGATTCGAACAAGGAATCTTTTGGCTGAAGCTTTATTCACTTAGTTTGGAAATATTGCAAAGTTTGATGAATTATGTGTAATTATTAAATTAGAACATCTATAAAATGTATATCTTAATTACCTGTAAAAAAATAAAAATAAATAAATTTTTCTTAATCTAGAAAAATGCAATAATAACAACGAACGAAAATAAACAACTAGAAAACAGGAATTCTGCTTTTTCAGAATTTAGTGTCGCCCCCGATGACAATATATATATATATATATATATATATATATATATATATATATATATATATATATATATATATATATATATATATATATATATATTGAAAAATCCAAATTCACATAATTTATTACACGAAAAAACATCTAACAAACGGTAACTAAAACAATAATTAACAAAACCAAGAGTAACTAAGAAAAAACTAAACATGAAGACAAGTGGTCAAGGCTTATGACTTGTACTGCGGGGTTAAACATGTTTTGCGTGCACAACATTCCCCCTCACTTGCCGAGACCAAACAAATAGAAATTGAAAAAAATGAAAACCACAAACTAACCCGAAAGCCGTCAAATGAAGTCTGTGAATATCCTCACCGCTAAGCTATTTTCGATAGGAACCACGTATCGATAAATCACCATCATCGAACAATTTCAATATTTTATTTCGATAGCTTTTTTTCTTGATAAAATTGAAAGTTAAATCATTCAGAAAATGTATTGGGTAATTTTGTTTACTGGCGTTTATGTAAAGGTTATAAATTTCACCAACCAATTTATCAACATTTGAACACAAATTTGCAATACGATTTAAACCATTTAAATATATATTTCTAAAAATTGAAACATGCACGTTACTATTAAAGTTTAATATTTTTATTGTATCAAAATCAAAATAATTTCTTTTATCATAAATACTATATACTAAAATTCCTTTTATAATCTCCAAATTAACGTCCAAGTAGTTGACACTGCCCTGATCATCCGAAGCACTCTTTAAACTCAAAGTGTCTGGATAACATTTAAATTGATAAATTTCTTTATTGTTATTCAGCTCAACCACCAAAACATCATCTATATATCTGTATATCTTTAAGTCTTTTTCCAACAATAAACCGGCTTCATATGTAAACAGATAAATATCTGCAAGGATGGAGCTACAACTCCCCCCCATTGGAATACCTCTCACTTGTTTATATATTTGTTTCCCTTCCAACAGATAATTTTCGTAAACAACAAATTGAAATAAATCGGTGAATATTTCAATACTGATATCTTTCTCTTTAGATTTCTTGAAAAAATCCACAACTCTGTACTTCAAATCATCTAAATTTATGCTATTATACAAATCCTCGAAATCGTATGTATATAATCCTGTAATTTTTTCCAGCTTTTTTAAACTTTTTATAAGTTCATAGCTATTTTTTATTACTATCGAAGAATATTCATTTATAACCTGATCGAAAATCTTTTGTAATATATTCAGCAATTTTTTATTTACACATTCCAAGTAAGAACCAAACCCACAAGTTACAGTTCTAAAAGTAATTGGGTTTTTATGGAATTTTGGAATCATTACAAGATAAGGAAATTCCACACTATTTTGCTTTGATTTTATTTTTTTATAAAACGCCTTCACTCTGTTTACAATAACCTGTTTAGTAGTTTTTAGTAGTTGATAATTTCCCTCATTATTGTAGGTTTCCCTTAGAATATCTCCGTATTATTTTTTACATATTATAGCATAGTTGGTGTTAGCTTTATCCACATACGTAATGATAAAATCATCCTGTAGATTTTTTACTGATTTAATCAAATCTTTGTAAGATTCTCCCGAGACACCCTCAAAATCTTTTTGGTAAAAGCCTTGAAATTCTTTTAAAATATAGTGCCTCCATTCCTCAAAAACGCTTTTTGGCCATATTTATATATTAATTTTTGAATGAAGATATCTATATTATTTGATATATATATATATATATATATATATATATATATATAAATAGTACAAAACATATTTCAATTTTAAGACTTAAAGCAGACGCTTTTATTTTATGTAAAATCGCGTCATTCGCATCTTTTTAAGAATTCCTCATCTACGATTCACTCTTAAACATCTACAGTAAAGTAGGCATAGGGCGTCACTATCGCGAGATGTAGCAAAAAAAAGCCGTCATGCAGCAATGTAGCAAAAAGATGCCGTCATTAAAGAAACTCAACCAAAAAAAAAAAAAAAAAAAAAAAAACGATTGTCTAATGATTTAGAGGCATTCATTTGTTTGCAACTTTAATATAGATAAAATTAAATATAGTTTATAATAGCTCCATGTTTTAACAGAAATCATTCGTTTATATTTTTTCAAAATAGCACGTATTTTAATTACATTTTCTTTCGGTTGTTATGAAATAATGTCACAGAAAATATATAATTTTACAACTATTTTTCCTTTACTTTCTACAGAAATGGAGTACTTCCGTTGCCAATGTCAAGCAAATGGCTCCAAAAACTACAAAAACATTAATATTGCAAAAATAAATGGAGATACAGTTTTCAAACAAATTGCATTTAAAAGTACTTTTTTTTCCAATACGACGGTATAAAAATTGAAAATGTGCGATGCTAAGAAGTTAAGAAAATTGCTATAGAGTATTTAATCGTAGTGCTTTGTTTTACGGCTGGCTTCTGTAAGGTAACGTTATTTTTTGGAATACACAAAATAAGCTGGGAGAAAGAAATAGCATACCGTACTAGGGGGCTAATAACCTCTACCGAATTACCCACTATTCCGAAAAAATATTCTTTATCCTTGGAAAGCTAAAAAAATAATATATTTTTTATATTTAAAGAATAATTTGTAAAAACAAAGTTTCTTTTGCTGCCGCTGATTTTCGGAAACATTTGTAAGTAATTTCCATAGTGTATTAATCAGTTTTTTCAACCAAGAATACAAGGTTTTCGGATGCTAGGAATTCTCAAGTAAACATTTTCATGTTCAACAAACCTGTTTTACAGAAAAATATGATACAATAACAGCATTAGCGATAAAATTTACAGTATTTCTTTTTCATATTCTTTCTTATTACTTTTGCATGCATAAACCAGGTACAGTCGTGGAAAAAAAAAAGTAAACACCCCCTGCTAACTCCTCAACAAATTATCGTAGAAGAAAGTTACTAATACCGAACGATTGTAAATAAAGTCTACTTTTAAATGATGTATATAAAATTTGCTTAGAAGGCCATCTACATATTAAAACGAACCCAAACTTCATTTTTTTTTTCAATGGCAAGAACCAATTTTAACGAGATATTTCAAAACTTCGGTTCAAACTATGCCTAGACACCAAATTTCAAGTCATTTGAATGATAAGTTTTTGAATTATAGACATTCAAAATTGAGTGCTTCTAATATTAAATTACATTTTCCTATTTTCATTAATATCTCCTGAAATTATGCTCCTAATGTGTTAATTTTTTGTGTAGCAATAATACTAAAATACCCAAACATAAATATGTTGAATTTGCGATTTTTATAATTTTATGATATGAATTATGAATTATGAAATTAATATTCGAAAAAATTATGAATTGCAACCTAGAATTTTTTTGATGGATTTAGATTTATTGAGTCCTGCTTTATGGAAATCCAAAATTTCACATTTTTCTTCCAGGTAGTTTTCAAACTATGCTTAAAAACGGCAAAATGATGGTTTAAGGAGCCGTCTATGATAGAAGTGACTAGATATTTTTAAATTTCTTACTCTATCCTGTAATCTAACAGTCTCAATGACTTCTTGAGTGGCGGTTAAGTTGCCTTGATCAAGAAGGGGGGCTCCCTCGGTCAACAATCGAGCACCGAACTTCAGTTTGGATACAGCCCCTAAAATACGCTCGTTTTAAAACAATTATTTTCTCTGAAACTTATCGTACGAATTGCATAAAAGTTTGTTTTTAGGCTAATTGAATGGCGTAGAGTTCATTTATGCTATCAGAATTGTGTACTGCTATTGAAAAAAACAAAGTTATGATTCGTTTTAATAAGTAGATGGCGCCCTAAGCAAATTTTATATACATCATTTAAAAGTAGACTTTATTATCAATCGTGTGGTACCAGTAACTTTCTTCTACGATAATTTTTTTCAGAGTTAGTAAGGGGTGTTTACTTTTTTTTTCCCCCACGACTGTACGTAATTAAGAATGTTTACTTGAGGATTGATATATTCTAAGGTAATTTATCAATTTTACAAGCTCATGGAGGAAATTATCCGCAGTAGAACTACAGGTAAATCAGATTTATTTATTTTATTTTTTTCGGAAAAAAGGCTTCAGACCACCAAACACTTGTTGTTAACTTCTGAGATCCTATAAACGATCGCACTGCTTTCTTTTTTAAATTGTGCGAAGAAATTTCCTCATTTTGTCCTCAGATCCCAAAGTCAAAAATGTAGCATACGATAAGCTCTGTATGTATGGATTAGTTTTCCGAACAAAAATTGCCACAAAATGTAGTTTAATTCTTCGAGAATACAAATAAAGTAAAATACAAATGTCTATGAAGTTTTCCCTACATTTGCACTTTTAAAAATTTCAGTTCTACAATAAGCCAAAATATGGATACAGTTACTTATTTTGTGTTGCTATAAGTTGCCGTAACCTTGGTATAGTAAACTGGTTAAAGCTGCTAGTCATCCAACTTCTGAAATCTCCTTATTAATGTTAAGTCTAAGGGCGTATGATGCATTCGTATATTTAAAATATCTCCTAGGGAAATTAATATTTTAAACTCCTTTTTTCTGTATTCTCTTCTTAAAGGATGTCTCTTTTTTTTTAGTTCTACTTCTAAAATATATATTTAATTTTATATGAAGTGTTAAAATCTTACTCACAGTTTATCCGCTTTTAACACACAAAATATTAAATTAAGCATAGATTTTAGAAACCTTTTGAAAAATAAGAATAAAAGAGACATCCTTTAAGAAGAGCACGCCGAAGAAAGGAGTTAAAAATACTAATTTCTCGAGGAGATATTTTAACCTTTTAACTTCTGAATTTTTAATAAAAAAATTGCTTCACCTGAATACGTTAAAGCTTGAGATATCCAGAACAACATATATAATAATAATTTGATTTTTAAATAATTTTTAAATTAAAATTGATTTAATAAATCGGCAGTTACAGCACTTTTTGAAAAATATTTAAAAGAATAATTAAATTAATGAAAAAAAAATATTGTTATGGAGATCTCAAACTTTGTATAATAACAGTGAAAATCAATGTATTGTGATCCTATCTGTAACAGAAAAATGTTTTATAATTGCAATTTTTTCGTATAATATTTTTTAATAGGATGAAAGCTACACTTAGGTAAAGGGTTGAGAAAATAATCATATTAAAAAATATTTAGCCTCGACTGTTTCACTGTGTTTTCAGAATGGGATTGAGCAAATTATTGTGTATGAAAAGGGCAGTGTGCTTTTATTAGTAAACGAATTAAATAAATTTTACATTGAATTTTCTTTAATGGTACTTAAAAATACCGTCAGGCTATAAAGGGTTAAACATAAGAATGCATCAAACGCCCATAGACTTAGCATTAGCGAGCGAAATTCGGAATATGAGTGACTAACAGCCTTGACGATAAGAAGGCACTTTTAATGAAAAAAAAGCATCTTTCTGAGGTTCAGCAGTTTTCAAAATCAAGTTTGAGGCACTATTATGGGAAACTGGTAGAATTTCTTAAAATTTAATTTTTTTTTATTGTTATCTTTTTGTAACTGAATATATGCTTTAATAAAAATTTCTAATTAAAAATTGGACGATTGCACCATGATATAGGGGAGAGTAGCCTAATTTGAACCACTTCGCTTATTTTCAGGTGTAACCCACTTAATTTTTGGAATATCTGAAAAATATTACTACACGGGGTCAATCAATTCATCTACTAACTAAATATAACTTTAGATCATTTTCTTTTTGAAAATCTTAAATTTTATTTTAATTTGAAAAATTTGTCAAAAGTGGTCCAAATTCAGCAACTGGTTGCCTAAGTTGGACCACCAGTCTCCTAAATTGGACCAAATAAAATCAGGTTGTTCTAATGACTAGGGAATATAACTAATTTTATTAAAAGCAAAGTTTGCGGTTACTGAAACAATCAAACAAAATAACAGCAATGAAATATAATGAAATCAAATATCTGAAAATAAGTGTAATTGTTTTAAATCAAAATGTATTCAAAATATAAATCAAAGTTATCAGTAATTAAGAATAAAAATTATGAAACTAATTGCCAGTTACTTGATAACATTTAAGGAGTGATGCAAAGCTTACACGTGAATTTCGTTTATTGATTTTTTTTTTCCAGCGCACACAACATGGAACCGTATTTGGCAATATGAACACTGAATCATTTCTGCTGTTTTATTTTCTTATAAATCAGGCAAAACCAATCATCACTATTTAGATTTTTCTTTTTAGATTCTGAATTATTAGACTTTTTTTTTTGCAACACAAGTTTTCTTTACATTATGATTGTAGTTCTCCCCTTTCATTATTTCCTTGATAATTTCATTACGCCTATTTTTTAAAAATTGATGTTCCATTTGCTTTTATGCTGTGATAGCTTCCTTTTAGTCGATTTTTTGTGTTTTTTCATTTCAAGGTTTACTTTATATGACGAAGATGTTAACACAACTGTTTTTTGGCTCCCTCTGTACTTTTTTTAAACTAAATTTAGCAAAGGATATAACTATTCTAATGATTTTTTGGCTTTTGGGGAGGATTTGTAGCTACAGCCTTATTGCAGGTCAATTTCTTCACAACTTACTCTCTCCTTTTTATTTCCTATATCTTTAACAGCTTTTGCTGTCACCTGTTTTTTTTTTCCAGACAGCTTGTCCGTGTCTTTTTCAACATTTTTAACATTATATTATAAAAGTGTTTAAAAAAATATGCTCTATTGAAAAATACGCTACGATTAATTATACGCAAACATTATATATTCAAGAGTGTTGTATTCACCCCCCTACTCCCAGGAGGTTTGGTGTTTTATGCGTTTTAATGGCAAAAAAGTGTAATTTCACCCTCCAGAACTGTAAAAAGTCTACCTTTCCTCAGGGAATCGCAAATATCCTCCAGGAAGAAAATGTTTGAATTCAACTCTGTAAACCAAATACGCCGTAGGAATAAAATATTCAAAGAAAATAAATACAAATACATACAAGATAAAAGAAATTGCAAACAAAATTTATTGCATAAACATGTAAAAATATTTTTTTGTCTATATAGGCCTAAACTGTATAAAAAAATTAATCCAGATATACCCCCCCCCCCCCCATAAAAAAAAAAATAAATAAATAAATAAATAAAAAATAAAAATAAAAATAAAAAAAAAACTTGCATGGAGATAGTAATCCATTATAATATATTAAAAAAATTAAAAAAAAAATAGTGTACAAAGTGTACCATCCTTGAAATTCATTACTTAATTTTCAAAATTTATGATCGCATATCTGGTTCAATTTAAGCAACTTAAATTGGTCCAATTATGGCAACTGCGCCATTTTTTAAAACAGATAATTTCAAGACTAAGAACAAAAATGAAATCAAACAAAGCCGCGCGAGAAATATGCGCAATTAACAGATGAATTTATATATGTATATGAAAACATAACAACTTACCTTAGTTTTAAAGTATTCACTTACGTTTAGTAGGAAAAAAGTAGATCAAAACAGCTAAATTTAGTTTTTTTTAATTGTCTGAAAACAACACGTGGTAGGCGGTTGCTTCTTCTAATCATGAGTGACGTCATCCTGATGAGTAGTATTTCAGCGTTAGATGTCATCTCTTCCTGTAATTAACGCCAGAATGGCAACGGTCCAATTAAAGCGGCGGTCCAAATATGGCTACTCTCCCCTATATTAAAAAGTATGTATTAAAAACAAATACATTATGCCAAAAGGTACACACATTAAAATACAATCAACACCATTGTTTCATTTCGCATCTGCGAACGTCTTCAGGATATTAGGTACATAGGTCTAAAATTTTAAAAATCTTAAAATTTTTAGACTTATGTGTATCATAGCATCCTGAAGGCGTTCGCAGATGCGAAATGATACGTTGGTGTTGATTGTATTTTAATGTGTGTACCTTTTAGCATAATGTATTTGTTTCAATACATAATTTTTAATAAAAGATTTCTATCACAAATAAACGAAGGATCAGGTGGAAAAGTATGTCATGCAAGAAAAAATAAAATTTCAATAAAATTGAGTAAAATGTCCTTTGATGTAATTTTTTCAAATTTGTTTTCTTCTTCTCAGCAAGATTAAAATGTTAATACTGGTCGCACTAAATTTTCTCTGAAAAACTATCATTTAATAAATATTAAATATATTATTATTATTTAAATTATTAAATATTAAAATATTAAGCAATATTAAAAAATGTGTCTCACATCTTCAAGGATAAGTAGAATGAAAACATTTTAGAAAAATTTAACGTATGATATCACGATATCATACATCTTCAACATCATACATCTTATCCTACAATATCTTCATACATAAAATCAAACAATTTTTCAAAAAATCGGGGCATAATACCTTCTTCCATTCGTGTCTTCCAGTACAACAAAATCAAAATGTAGCTATGCAGAAAACTAATTGAAATTAGTCTTTATGAACTGTTACAAAAATAAATAACTAGTATAACTTTTAGCCAACATGTTTAATATTTTAAAAACCATTACCTATATACAATTTTATGAAGCACAGTTGTGAAATCAATGGAAAGTTGCATTCTAGAATTTTAAAGCACTTTTTCTATTTAAAACTACATTTTCTATGTTCAAAGATTTTTATGAGGAACGAAATTTTCAAGAATTGTAACTATGTCATATTGTTGATATATTCGCATAACGTAACTATATTATGTAACTATATTCGCACTCTGAATATAGATTATACAGATAACGCAGCTATTTACATTACTCTTTTGTTCAGTACAGGGTTTCTGCAAAAGGTTGAAACGCACCTTTTTTTTTTTACTTGTTGGAGATAAATAGGAAATGTCAATAGCAGGGCTCCCAAATGGTCCGCCAACTGAATACCAATAAATTTTAACAGAAAATTTTATGGTAGGTTTGCGCTAGAATTAACTTTCAAATGTGATTTCGGGGTGATTTGTAAGAAAAATCTAAAAAGAAAATTTTTCAAAAAAAATATTGGTATTCAGTTGGCGGACCATTTGGGAGCCCTGCAATAGCAAAAAGGTTCAAAATAAAATAAGAAACAAGATTATGTTATTGAAATAGTCCCCCCTCCCATTATTATTATTTATTTTAACCATTTAGGGTCTGATGTACTATTAATAGTACATGTCTTTTCATCGAGTATTATTTTGTCTTAACAATTACTTTTGCTAGTATCAACATATAGTAATGATAGTATATACCTATGCATTTCTTATTATGACTTCATTTATGTTTTGTCATTTAGTAATAATAATAATAATAATAATAATAATAATAATAATAAAAGTTTGCTTATCTCTCTTTGCAACATTGGCGATTCCTTTATTTTAAACATATATTTCATTCTTTAAATTTAAAATACGGGTTACTTTTCTGAACGAATAATATGCAATAAAACGCAAAAAATATTAGAAATTTATAATATCTGTTAAATACGACCTTTAATACGATATTTTCAAAACGTCTCAAATACTCTTCCTTAGCCCATTGTTATATGAATATGAATTGAATAGCATGCAAAATATCTGCATTCGTAAGATTTCAGACAATGAGATATTCTTTAAACGTCAGTAAATCCATTTAGTAGCAACGATTAACATTATTGACATAAATGTAATTTTGCTCTCAAAATTGAAAACAAAACCGGACCCTAAAGGCTTACATACGCTTTTTAAATTTTTATACGAGCCTCCTACACAAAATTGGACAATTAGAACTTTCTTCTGTTTATTATAACAAGATCCTAACAAAAAACTGCATATCTGTACATATCTTTAAAACTTTATACTTTTAAAAATGAATATGAAGTATGAGAAAAATGTGTCTGATTCGCCTAATCGTAAGTTTTTCAATATTTAATTAAATTAGAAAGAAATCTGTAAGATACTGATGACCGATAACCGGCTGGCGCGGATTTTTCGTTTCTAAAAATCGTGTTAAAATGACAGTAGACAAAAATATTTTAAACAGAATTTTATTTTTAATCCTATATAGAAAGAAGTGATATTAAAGATATTGTATTAAAGTTTAAATTTTTAAACAATTTTAGGTAGCTTTCATTACAAAAAGCTACCTATTGCAGCCGTTCGGAGGAAAGCGATTTCAAAAAATTTTGGTATATTTTCATCGATCATCACCCCCAGACCCCGAAACTACCCTCCGTTCAAAATTTATATATATATATATATAACCATTAATTAAACATAACTTACCACCATCAAAAACCGTAATATTAGGAATTAAAGCTGTAAGTATAAAAAAGTCCTTCCGGCCAGTGCCGGGAGGAAGAGGTAGCTTTCAAATTCCTTATTTTTAAAAAGCTAGCTGATGTTATTCAAACACACGAAGCTCAATTTAGTGGAAACCGATTATAGAAGATTCAATACTAATTTTTATCAATACTAAATCCTTATGAATGAGAATTTTGCGAAATTAGTCAGCTTTATCCAAGCTGATTTTATTTAAAGTTATATTTGGTTTCCAAATTCGGCGATATGTGAAGTGCCTGCCATTTTAAGAGAACATGGTGGATGAGGCTAACCAGTGAACTTGGTCGAGACCTTAGTAATTCCTGTGCACACGCTCGCTCACATCGGAATCGGTTGATATATATGAGTGCTGTCGCAGGCAAAAATCAGATTTTTCAAAATGCCACATAATGAAATTCAAACTACTGTATCTGAGCCATTTTTTAAGATAAAGACAAAACAAAAAATGCTCCGGAATCCTTATATCAAAGTCAAATACTTAAGAAAGAAACCTTTTTCGATTTCTAAATTTTTTGCACTTCACTTTAAATATAATTTTTTTTTAATTTAATGGCCGCCATTTTGATTCAAGATGGCGGATGAAGCTGGCCAGTGAACTTAGTCGAGACTATATACTATCCAAATGCCTTCTTACATCCAAATAGGTTAATAAATACGTGTGTTATCGCGTGACAACTATCAGATCGTTTCAAAATGTCAGCCATGCTAGAAATTTCAAAGTGCTATAACTCAAACTTTTTTATTAAGATGTAGACGAAAAAAAAAACTGCTCTGAAATCTTTGTATCAAGGTCAAACACATAAAAAAAACCTTTTTCATTTTCCAATTTTTTCATACCTCATTTTAAATTTTAAATAATTTTTTTAAATGTTCCCTTTTGAATCAAAATGGCTAATGAAGGTTGCCTACGAACTCGTTCGAGACATTGGTATGCACTATATACACACCAAGTTACATCCAAATCGGTTCATAAATACGCCTGTTATCGCGTGACAAAAAGCAGGTCGTTTCAAAATGTCAGCCACAATAGAAATTAAAAATGCTATAACTCAGCTATTTTTCTAGATATAGATGAAACAAAAACTGTTCCGGAATCTTTATATTAAGGTCAAACACATAATTAAAAAATCTTTTTCAATTTTTTGATACCTCATTTTAAATTTTAAATTTTTAAATTTTTTTTAAATGGCCGCCATTTTGAAACAAGATGGCAGATGAAGCTGGCCAACGAACTCGGTCGAGACATTGGTATGTTCTTTGAACACACCAAGGTACATCCATATAGGTTCATGAATAGGCCTGTTATCGGGTGACAAAAATCAGGACGTTTCAAAATGTCAGCCACGCTAGAAATTCAAAGTGCTATAATTCAGCCATTTTATAAGAGATAGACGAAACAAAACTGCTCCGAAATCTTTGTATCAAGGTCAAACATATAAGAAAAAAATATTTTTCAATCTTTAATTTTTTGGTATCACATTTCAAATTTTAATTTTTTTTTTTAAATGTAAGTGGCCGCCATTTTGAAACAAGATGGCGGATGAAGCTGGCCAACAAACTCGGTCAAGACATTAGTATGTATTATGTACACACCGAGTTTCATACAAATCGGTTCATAAATACGCCTGTTATCGCGTGACAAATATCAGACCGTTTCAAAATGACAGCCACAATAGAAATTCAAAATGCTATAACTCAGCCCTTTTTTAAGATATACACAAAACAAAAACTGCTCCGGAATCTTTGTATCAAGATCAAACACATAAGAAAATAATATTTTTCAATTTTCAATTTTTTGGTATCCCATTTCAAATTTTAATTTTTTTTTTAAATTTAAAGGGCCGCCATTTTGAAACAAGATGGCGGATGAAGCTGGCCAACGAACTCGGTCGAGACTTTGGTATGTACTATGTACACACCGAGTTTCATCTAAATCGATTCATAAATACGCCTATTATCGCGTGACAAATATCAGGTCGTTTCAAAATGTCAGTGACGCTAGAAATTGAAAGTGCTATAACTCAGCCATTTTTTAAGATATAGACAAAACAAAAACTTCTCCGTAATCTTTGTATCAAGGTCAAATACATAAAAAAAATATTTTTCAATTTTTAATTTTTTGGTACCACATTTCAAATTTTAATTTTTTTTTACATTTTAAATGGCCGCCATTTTGAAACAAGACGGCCGATGAAGCTGGCCAACGAACTCGGTCGAGACATTGGTGTCTACTATGTACACACCGAGTTTCATCCAAATCGGTTCATAAATACGAGAGTTACAGTATGACAAAGATCAGATATATATATATATATATGGATATATATATATATATATATATATATATATATATATATATATATATATATATATCAACTTTTGAACGGAGGGTGGTTTCGGGGTCTGGGGGTCATGATCGATGAAAATATACCAAAATTTTTTGAAATCGCTTTCCTCCGAACGGCTGCAATAGGTAGCTTTTTTGTAATGAAAGCTACCTAAAAGAGTGCCCATATATATATATATTTATATATATATCTGACCTATGTCACACTGTAACTCCCGTAATTATGAACCGATTTCGATGTAATTCGGTGTGCACATAGTACATATCAATGTCTCGACCGAGTTCGTTGGCCAGCTTCATCCGCCGTTTTGTTTCAAAATGGCGGCCATTTAAAATTTTTTAAAAAATTTAAAATTTGAAATGTGGTACCAAAAAATTAAAAATGGAAAAATATTTTTTTCTTATGTATTTGACCTTTATACAAAGATTACGGAGCAGTTTTTGTTTCGTCTATATCTTAAAAAATGGCTGAGTTATAGCATTTTGAATTTCTAGCGTGGCTGACATTTTGAAACGTCCTGAAATTTGTCACGCGATAAAAGGCGTATTTATGAACCGATTTCGATGTAATTCGGTGTGTACATAGTACATACCAATGTCTCGACCGAGTTCGTTGGCCAGGTTCATCCGCCATTTTGTTTCAAAATGGCGGCCATTTAAAATTTTTTTAAAAATTTAAAATTTGAAATGTGGTACCAAAAAATTGAAAATGGAAAAATATTTTTTTCTTATGTATTTGACCTTTATACAAAGATTTCGGAGCAGTTTTTGTTTCATCTATATTTTAAAAAATGGCTGAGTTATAGCATTTTGAATTTCTAGCGTGGCTGATATTTTGAAACGTCCTGAATTTTGTCACGCGATAAAAGGCGTATTTATGAACCGATTTGGATGTAACTTCGTTTATACATAGTACATACCAATGTCTCGACCGGGTTTGTTGGCCAGCTTCATCCGCCATCTTGTTTAAAAATGGCGGCCATTTAAATTTTTAAGAAAAATTTAAATTTGAAATCTGGTACCAAAACATTGAAAATTGAAAAAATATTTTCTTCTTATGTGTTTGACCTTGATAAAAAAAATTCGGGAGCAGTTTTTGTTTCGTCTATATCTTAAGAAATGGCTGAGTTATAGCATTTTGAATTTCTAGCGTGGCTGACATTTTGAAACGTCCTGATTTTTCTCACGTAATAACAGGCGTATTTATGAACCGATTTGGATGTACCTTGGTGTGTACATAGTACATACAAATATCTCGACCGAGTTTGTTGGCCAGCTTCATCCGCCATCTTGTTTCAAAATGGCGGCCATTTAAAAAAATTAAAAATTTAAAAAATTTAAATGAGATACCAAAAAATTGGAAAATGAAAAAGATTTTTTTTCGTATGTGTTTGACCTTAATACAAAGATTCCGGAACAGTTTTTGTTTCGTCTATATCTAAAAAAATGGCTGAGTAATAGCATTTTGAATTTCTATTGTGGCTGACATTTTAAAACGACCAGATATTTGTCACGCGATAACAGGCGTATTTATGAACCGATTTGGATGTAACTTGGTCTGTACATAGTACATACCAATGTCTCGACCGAGTTCGTTGGCCAGCTTCATTCGCCATCTTGTTTCAAAAGGGTTGCCATTAAAAAAAAAATTAAATTTAAAATTTAAAATGAGGTATTAAAAAATTGGAAAATGAAAAAGATTTTTTTTTATGTGTTTGGCCTTGATACAAAGATTCCGGAGCAGTTTTTGTTTCTGAAAATTTGTTCTTTTGTTTATATCTTAAAGAATGGTTGAATTATAGCACTTTGAATTTCTAGCATGGCTAACATTTTGAAACGATCTTGTATTTGTCACGCGATAACACACGTATTCGCCTATTTCGATGTAAGAAGGCATGTGGATAGTATACATCAATATCTCGACCAAGTTCGCTGGCCAGCTTCATCAGCCATCTTGTTTCAAAATGGCGGCCATTAAATTAAAAATTTATATTTAAAGTGAGGTGCAAAAAAATTAGAAATTGAAAAAAGTTTCTTTCTTATGTATTTGAGCTTGATATAAGGATTCAGGAGCATTTTTTGTTTGTCTTTATCTTAAAAAATGGCTCCGATATAGCAATTTCAATATCTAATGTGGGTGACATTTTGAAAAATCTGATTTTTTGCCTGCGAAAGCACTCGTATATATCAATCGATTCCGATGTGAGTGAGCATGTGCACAGCAATTACTAATGTCTCGACCAAGTTCACTGGTTAGCCTCATCCACCATGTTGTCTTAAAATGGCAGGCACTTTAAGAAATCGCCGAATTTGGCAGCCAAATATAAGTTACTTTAAATAAAAGCAGCTTGGATAAAGCTGACTAATTTCGCGAAATTCTTATTCATAATGATTTAGTATTGATAAAAATTAGTATTGAATCTCCTATATTCGGTTTTCACTAAATTGAGCTTCGTGTGTTTGAATATTATAAGTTGGCTTTTTTAAAATAAGGAATATGAAAGCTACCTCTTCCTCCCGGCACTAGCCGGAAGGACTTTTTAATTTTTAATATAACTCTGCAAGTACTTACTCGATTTACAAAATTTTTACACTTTTGTGTACGAAAATGTGTCCTTTTAATTTGTTTTCAGGATTTCTTAAAACATTGTAAAAAAATGAAGTTTTTTTTATGTGTGAGTTTTGCATTAATTAGCTATTTTCACAATTATCACTCAAAATTAAAAATCCTGAAGGCAATTTGTTGGAAATATAGCATAAAATCTCTGTTGAAAAATTTCATGCATATATATTGCAAGGAACTTTAAATATATTATTTTAAAATTCACAAATCGTGAAAAAATTCATTTTGAGATAAATGAAGTTAAAATCAGTTAAAGTGAAGTTAAAGTGCATCGCTTCCCAAGGCAAAAGGTGTTATATCCGTGGATCTAATGAAGATAAAAGCACGTGGTTTGCGATATTTAACGCTAAAAACTCAGTATTTTTTTTAAGCCAATAATAATTTTTAAAATGCATTTTTTTTTAGAATTTTTAGCCTCGGAAACCACTTAAACTATATTAAGGTTTTTACGGTTTTCACGAGCTCTAAAAGCACGATAACGGCAAATAAGAGCAATTTTGAACGTTACGAATGGTTCATCCTTTTAAACTGTATTAAGATTTTCACGCTTTTCGGGAGCTCTAAAAGCATGATAACGGCAAATACGCGAGCAATTTGAACGTTAAGAATGGTTCACCATTTAAACTAATTAAGATTTTCACGCTTTGCACGAGCTCTGAAAACAGGATAACGACAAATAGGAGCAATTTGAACGTTAAGAATGGTTTATCATTTAAATTATATTAAGATTTTCACGCTTTTCAAGAGCTATAGAAGCGGGATCACTGCTAATACGCGAGTAATTTGAACATTAAGAATGGTTCGCCATTTAAAGTATATTAAGATTTACACGCTTTTCACGAGCTCTAAAGGCATGATAACGGCAAATACGAGCAATTTGAACTTTAAGAATGGTTCATCATTTAAACTATATTAAGAATTTCGCGCTTTTCACGAGCTCTAAAAGCAGGATAATGGCAAATAAGAGCAATTTTGAACGTTAAGAATGGTTCATCATTTAAACTATATTAAGATTTTCACGCGTTTCACGAGTTCTAAATGCAAGATTACGACTAGTACGAACAATTTGAACGTTAAGAAAATGGTTCATCATTTAAACTATATTAAGATTTTTACACTTTTCACAAGCTATAAAAGCAGGATCGCGGCTAATACGAGTAAAACAACTATTCATTTCAATACAATTTTCGTCAAAAAATAAGGGAAAATATTGTAGTTTATCAATATTAACAAATAAAATTTCAACCTTCAAACACATACGCACGCACAAGAAAATGTAAAAGGATGCCCTGAGATCTTGAAAGAATGAAGAGATAAGGACATTTCAAATACCTCCCCTTTGTAAGATTTACATCTGAGCCATGAAAAGAAAAGAACATAAAAGAAAACCTTTATTTGTTTCATTTTTAAAATCCAGACCCTGGGCTATATTAATCACCTTTTCGTGCCTCTTATGGAGCTGTTAAAATGAAAAGGATATGTGATATTAATAGCTCGAAAATTGTAGTGATTATTTCAATGTTAGGCGATTTTTTACTTTATGATATTATGTTTATTTTAGCATTCAGGTAATTAGAGTAATTAATAGTTGTAATTAGTTTATTTATGTGTATGTTTTTAAGGTATTTATTATCTTCACGGGTATGACGAGTAACGGTTAATACAAGAATTCATATCATTCCCTATCTTCTTGTAGTTCGATAGTATTTACACAAGGTCCACATTCACAACGGTCAATTTTTAATTAAGCATAACTCTTTAAGAAATCTGTAATTTTAAAAATCTTCAATAAAACGAAAAGAATGTTACTTATTTTTATTTTGTAAAAAAGAATGTTAACCGATAAAAGAAAGCCGCACTGAAACATTCGCAGTTAGAACAGAAGATATAATAAAAAAAAAGTTGATTCTTATTATGAAATAAAGCAGATAACTTACTCTTAATTTTCCGAAAGCTGTAATTTTCTTGACTGACAAGCCTGCGATGGTTGTGTTGTTTAACTTTTGATAATTGATTCTTATATATCTTTTATCGCTAAATCCGTAAATGACCTTCATTTTTTACCATCACATCAGGATTTTTCACAAATCCTGAACTTGTATTAAAATGATTTCAAGAAAGTATTCTTCTAGAAAAAATACTTTTAAAAAACTCATTCAAATTTTGAGAATGGAAAAATCTATTGACATTGTAATTAATTAATCATCAATTATAATAATAAATGTTTTATTATCTAAATGATATTAATCTGTTCTATAAATAATACAATTATATACACATCAGAAATATTTTGTCTATCCATTGAATAATATATATTTAATCTCACAGATAGCACAAGCCTGCGAAATTTGGGTTGTGTCGTGGTTTTTTTTTTTTTTTTTTTTTTTTTAAACTTTTGATAATTTGATTCGTATGTAATTTTTAGCGCTGAATCCGAAAATGACCTTCATTTTTTACCATCACGTCAGGGTTTCTCGTAAATAGCAATTTTTTTTTTTTTAAAGTCGAAATATTGCCAAAATCTGATACTTTAAAATAGAGATAAACATTTTTTTTTTCATAAATATTTATTCCTTTTTTGGCTCAGACTATGAATTCCTACGACAAACTATGTAAAATATTATATATTTAAGTTACTTGTAATTTTATTTCATGCGTGGAAATTTCTTTGAACTGCCCTCCCACCCCCTACACACACACACACTCACGCACACATCCTCATCACACTCCTCAACTGTTTAACTATAAGAATCTCCAAGCCAAAAAAAAAAAAAAATGAATAACTATTATGAAAAAAAAAAAAAAAAAAAAAACGTTTTACATCTATTTTATAGTATCAGATTTTCAATATTTTTAGACTTTTTAACAATTTTGAAATTCAGGATTTGTGAAAAATCCTGATGTGATGGTAGAAAATGAAGGCCATTTACGGATTTAGCGCTAAAAGATATATAAGAATCAATTATCAAAAGAACAACACAACCATCGCAAGCTTGTCAGTGAAGAAAATTATAGCTTTCGAAAATTAAGAGTAAAGTTATCTGCTTTATTTCTTAAGAAGGATCGACTTTTTTTTTTATTATATCTCTTGTTCTAACTGCGAAAGTTTCAGTGCGGCTTTCTTTTATCGATTAAGATTTTCTTTTTACAAATTAAAAATCAGTAACATTCTTTTCGTTTCATTCAAGATTTTGAAAATTACAGATTTCTTAAAGAGTTATGCTTAATTAAAAATCGATCGTTGTGAATGTGGCCCCTATATAAATTAGAAATGTAAATCTGATTGATATTGCAAGAAAAAGAAAACATGGGCGACAATGCATATAAAATTGATCTTAAACAAAATATATTTTATGATTATTACAATATTAGCGGAAAAGAGCTCCAAAATACTTATTATTACGATAGAATTATTATAGAAGAGCTCTTTAATGTATTGGAGCTAAGATAAAATATTTTTTTTTTAATGTTTTGTGATTTGGTTTTAAAAATTACTTTTTAAGATTTAAAACTATCTGCCTCTTTAGATGACCTCTGCCTGTTTAATGTTTTATTCGGATGAATTGGGAAGCAATATTTTCTCACAAGTAAACATATTTTTTATCTATAGATAATTCTTTATAAAGAACGCCATTCTTCATTTTAGAATGATTCCTACTTGTACTGATGAAATATTTTTTTTAATGATACGCAAAAGTGGTTTAGTCATTCATACCATTTAAAAAAATTTGCGATCGTAAAATATTTCTTGTGTGTATATTATTATATTATCTAATAGAATAAGTTAATATCATTCCGATAAATATACATTATATCATGTTTTATGAATTATTAATTATTAATTACAATTTCAGTAGATTTTTACGATTCTTAAAATTTGAATGAGTTTTTAAAGTATCCTTTTTCATAATTCAGTTAATTTAAACTTGCAATTATGTAGATTTTTATAATGAAGCAAAGACAAAAACTTTCCCATTGACAAATTTTGTCTAGGAATGTTGTAAAAAAATATTAAAAGCGTATCCATTTAAAAATTAGTAAGGAGGACTATTTCATTATTATAATCTTATTTCCGATCCTATTTTGAACACTTTTGCAACTTACATTGGATACGTATCTCCATTAAAAAAAAAAAAAAAAAAAAAAAAAATTAAAATGAGTTTCAATCCTTTTGTGACAACCCTGTAAATTACTTTTAACAGCACCTGATAAATGCTTATATAGTTCCTTTATTAGAATCAGGTAAATTTAAGACGTAATTCTTTTCTCATGTCTAATTAGATCAAATTTCACACCTCCAACAGAACTTTTTCCAATTCTTTAAATATGCTACAGTCATTCAGGGTAACTTTGAACCATGGGGTGTAATTTTGCACCACCTCCTAAATTTCAATATTTTTGACTCCAAAAGACTAAATAAACTCCAGAACTGTGCTCCGTTGACTGGGTTCTAAACTGGGATTTCTGCTCTTTATTTTAGAAAATAAATTAGCAACATTACGCGCAATTAATTGCATCATCTAACTATTTTTGTGAAGTACTGTTTTCAAGTTAATTTTGAATGTTGTTTTAAAGTTGTTGTAACCCAATTAAATTTTCATAGTAAGTAACAATATACTCATTAATCAGTCATATTCTAAATGTTGTAAATATGTAAATATTTTGTGATTGTTTATTTATTAATAATTAATAAAATGTAAAATAAGAAGGTACTAACATTTTCCCACATTTTCAGGGTAACTTTGAGCCGGCTCAAAGTTTTACTGATTATAGGTGCTACTGTCAAAAATTTCCCATATTTGCACTTATATTTTATATAAATGCCTAAAGTGTGTATTAGATATAACATGTAAATATTTTCACAAATATATGTAAAATGCATAAAATTCATTTAAAGATGTTATTCGGGGTGGAACTACGCAAATTTGACATTTCATACATTCGACAATTTTTAGTCTTGTTTGAATAATACTAGTACTAGTATGTATTACTGTAACTATGGATATATTATTGGGTTAAAACATTGAAATTTGTTTTTCACTGCATTTTTATGTTTTATAAGAACAATAAACTGTTTTTTTAAATTTCTAAATATTCATGGTTCTCGTCTTCCACTTTTCTTATGCCTAATATTTGTTGTAATATCATAAATTATACAAATCTTGTGATGTTGGGCAATGTAAATTCGGAGTCTTTACATATCTGAAAACACTTTTTGGGTTCAAAGTTGTCCTAACTATAATCCTTTTTTTATAATGAATTATTTTAGATAATATTTATCATATGGTGCAAAGTTACCTTAAATGACCGGGTAACTTTAAACCAGGTTAAAAATTCATTTTTTATTGCTTTTATCATTATTATTCCTTAATTTTCGATAGTCAAGCAATAATTTAGGATCATTTCTTCTCTTTTATGCCCCTAGTTGCAAAAATACTCTTTTAACCCCTTAATTCTCGCCCCCGTCATATTCTCGGGCTGTGTCTTTTACTCAAATTATTTGATTCCCACCAGTTTTATAAAAGAGTGAAATTGGCTATATTTTAGTATCGTTTTTACTGTCATTAAATAAGGTGAATATTTCTTTTTCATAAAAGCGGTGCCAATAAGCAATTTGAATTATTCAACTGTAATTTAATTCGAGCGTTAAGGGGTTAAAATAAGAGTGTGTCATATGAAAATAGAGAGAATGCGGATCAAAATTACCCTGAAGGACTGTACAAGTTATTATTAAATATACTATGGAAAATTACAATCCAGACTATTTAAAGGTGACTTCATCTTCCTCTGTGTAGATATATAACCTCTAAGCTTTCTCAACCATTAAACTATAATCAACATATTCTCAAACTAATCTTCCTTCAGAAATGTAGCTATAACTTACTTAACCCATTCGTGACCGGCGGCTTTTAATCAAATTTTATTCGGTTGGCACCACTTCTTTTTAAAAAGCTACCTTTACTTAAACAATCACGAAATTGCGCTAATTAAAGAAACCAAACATTACATTTCTTTTTTACTGGTGCCTAAAACAAATTCTGTATGTTCCTTTTGAAGGTGCACCCATTGTCCCAAACGTGTTAATACTTAATTGAATAAAATGTAAAAACTTGTTGAATTATAGTAAGATGAGGTCGAGTTCAATATATTCCTCCTGAAAACACTTAGAAAAAAAAATATTTTCTATTAGCTAATAAAAGTTTTATTTGAAAAGGGTAGGAAAATATATTTCATTAACTAATTACGCTCTTTTTGTTCTCATAAGTTACTTACATCAGTCTATGTTGCATTAATTCAGTAGCAATTGTTTTCCGCATATTCATTTTAAACAGTCTACCTCAAATTTTAAAAATAATATTTAGAACTAAAGTACTTTTATAACATATGTCTTGAAAAATTAAGCTCCATTAAAAATACTTTGTCTTGAAAGTTTAATTTTTGTTTTTTAAATATAAATGTTCCTTTTAGTTCCATTACTTTTACTCAAAATCATAAATTATCATTTTTATCAACCAAATTCTTATTAAAACTTATCATTATACAAGTTTGCAGTAAATATTTATATTTTTTTCACACAGGAAATCTGTAGGGATCGTGGAAATTATGATTGTAGAATAAGCCGTAATAGGCATGTTTCAATATCCTTCTTACAAATATTATAAATATTTTGGTCCTCCAAAAATCTAGGTAAAATTTACACCTGATATGTGAATATACATGTTTTTTCTTTTACCACTACAAGTTTTTCTTATTTATAAACATAAAGTTATCACTCCTGTAATCGTCACGTGCGGAAAACTTCCACGGTACAAAACTGGTCAAACTCAATTAAAGTATTATAATTAACAGCCTTTTATATTTAAGGATCGAAGCAATTGGCATTATATCATTTCACAATAAAAAGTGCATAAAAAGTAAATAAATCCATTACAATTAAATTTGACTATAGTAAACAGATATCAGAGATAATGAAAGTTAAAATTCTGGTGCTAATTACTTGCAGGTGCATACATATAATATAAAATTATTAAAAATATCTTAAATATACATTAAAAACCATTAAAAATCCAAAACGTTTTCAGCCATCACACGGCCGTAATCAGTGGGGATTTACATGTTGATTCGAGCTTCGATTGATTAAAACGTTTATTCGAGCGCAAAGAAAAATAATAACAACATTTAAATCCCCACTGATGACGGCCGTGTGATGGCTGAAAACGTTTTGGATTTTTAATGGTTTTCTAATGTATTTTTAAGATATTTTTAATGTATTTTAAATAAATTTCTATTATATGTATGCACTTGCAAATAATTTTAGTAGATTTATTTGTGCTTTTTTTATATGAACTTTAATTAGATATCTGTTTAGTTCGGCGATATTCGTTCTAACGAATATCCACAAAGCAATACTGGGCTATTTCTTATGTTTAAATCTACAAACACAGTGGTATAAAATGCAAATCAAGTGATTATCTAAAATTATTATTAATCAAAACTTATAAAATTATTATCAAGTATAATATTTTTTACAAGTGAAAGATATATTCTTTTCTGTTGTCTGTTGAAAGGACAGCGTTATGAAAAATATGTGAAAAAACGAATTGCAACTGGCTCATTTTAAAAAGTAAAAACAAAACAACTTAAATCTAAAATTCTTGTTGGTTAAATAAATGAAACATTGTTAAAAAAGAAAAAAAAAAGGGAAATGTTGATTTCACGGGAGAATTTGGGAGTGGGGGTGAGGTGAAAATTTGTTTTTAAGATTTATTTTACTTGACTGTTAAAAACACTATGTTCTTGCAACGGTGGTGATCATTTCACTAAAACAAATGGTTTTTTATTTGTATCCTAGCTGATAATTATCCCATTATTATTATTTTTTTCACAAGGGGAGTTAAAAGAAATTTAAATTATATGCTAAAGATGGTACTTACGCAATGCTGCATATGCTGGTATGATTTCAGAGGCCAGCCACCTGGAGTAAGTAGTGTCCGGGCACAGTCCTGCACTATAGCACAAAGCTGGTATAGTGACATCGGATAAGTCCAAAGCCCTAGGCAGTGGGCTGCTTCTTTTGGTACAGGAACCTTCATTAGAAGTCTTTACTTCTGGTAGTTCTAGAATATCTCTGACACTAAAACCACTCGGTTTTGTAGAAGCCGTCATCGTCAGTTAAAGAAGTTTCACTCACAAAAATTACAATGGAGAAACTCTTACAATTCTTCTAACAATAAATTTGAATTTTGTGTTAATGTACATATATGAAAATTTCTTCCTCTTAGTGCAAATTGAACAATTAAGCGTTGAGAATTTTTATATTAGTACTCCAAAAGCTTGATAAATGACTGATTAATAAGAAGAACTGAAATAATTTTAAATAATCAGTTATTCGAGTTTATCTTATTACAACGAAATACAAGCTGTTATCAAGGTGCATGATTGACATATGTAATATCAGTTTCAAATGTTTGATGAGTTTTCGAAAAAAGGAAAAGTATAATTTAACTCAATGGGTTAATTTTAAATAGAGTATCAAAAATTCTGCTATTTACTCACAACCTTTTTTTTTTCTCTCTTTATAGTCTTATCAATAACTTTATCTGATCACTTCTGAAAAAATACAGTTTATCATTACTTTCCTGTTTATCTTAGACAAACACTGTGGTATTTTCAGGATTTGAAACATGTTACAAAAATTAAAACTCATATCATAATTTAAAAAATGAGTATTATAAACTTGAATAAATTATGAAAGCTTCTTTTGCGACTTTCTCAGGCTTTCTTAATTTCTTCTCTGTCCAGCAATCTTTACAAGAGATTGCTGTTTTAAACATTTTAGTCATTTATAGATAATCTTCTATGAATAGTTAATGAAAAGTTGGTGTTTTTATTACATTATTATATAATATTCCTCATCCAGTATCAACATATGTGATAAACTCTATTTCAAATAAAGGTGTTCACAGTTTTCAATAGCACAAGAAACTTCACAATTAAAACGCGTGAAATTTGCCAGCCGTGAAATTGTTTTCTATTTAGTTGGATAAGTCCACATATATTCTATTAACAAACTGCTAGATTTTTTTTTGTTTAACTTTGTTATTAACATGTTTTACTTTATAGCAGTGTTGTTGCTTCATGAAATTCGAAAGAAACGCATTACTACTAAAACTTATTACTAGTTTAGCATTTTCAATGTTTGTGCCCAGACAAAAATGTAAATCTGGAGTTTAAACTACGACGTGTAGCAATTACCGATTAGCTTAGCGAGCAATCAATGCATCAATTAATGGTCTTTCAAGGATCGAGCAGTTGCTCTGAGTATTGCATCAACGTAAACACTTTCTCCATGCGGTCGTGAGATTCCTCTTCATCCCTTGGAGTAGAATATCATTTGCGGCTCAACTCCGGCTAACTTTCCGAGTGTGTATCTTTTCGCGCATGGGTTCCACCCCCGCTTAACCTTTTTGCATCGCTATTGGCGAAGTCATGTTTTTACGGGAGGAGCGCCCCGGCTTTATTACAGGTCCTTTTTTGTACGAGGCATATTTTTTTTTTCACCTTGTTTGTTTGCTTGCTGGTACTTTTGAGACGGGTTGAAAGGAGTGTTGACAGGTTGCAAGAGTGGAAAGTAGTGGAACAGGGGAGGGCCGCCTCTGATACCGCTGTAGGGGAAGATGAGGATGGAGGGGTGATCTATCTAATCCCATATTGCGCCATTAGTGTATGTCTCGATGAAAAGTAACTTGAAAATAGATATTTAAAAGAAAGTTATTCAAATGATAGCTGTAGTTTTTATTGTGGATATTTATTTTGGGAAAGCATAATAAAACTAAATTAAGATTAAAACAACTGACCTGTTGGCAGTTTTATTTACGTAGTATAATGACCTAAGATTTATAAATACTTTTTAATTTCTATTTTAAAAGGTAAACCCCTCCAAACAAATGATCTATGCCATAAAAACATACAGTGGCGGTCAAAAGTTTCCGGCCAGCATAAAATTTTTGGTTAATTTGTAAGTATACACATATGAAGAGGAATCTCAAAGTGATACTTATACACTTTATTGACATAGCAGTTAAGAACTTATTTATGGAATAAAAATTAAATATTAATAAATTTAATTGCCAAAATTAATTGCAAAAGAAAACGCATGTTCTCAAAAGTTTCCGGCCACCTTGGCAAGTTTGGAGAAAAATGGTGTTATAACAGAAAATAACAGTGATCAACAACATTTACAATTAGTATTTTGTATTCATATATTTAGCAACAAGTACTGCGGCGCAGCAACGTGGCATCGATTCAATGAACAGTTGTAGATCACAAATGTTAAGTTTTGTCCACGGTTCTTGCAATTTTTGTGAAAATGCTGCTAAATTGGAATATTTATAATTCCACACACGTTTTCAAGTTAGTTTCAAAGATTTTTTATTATATTCAGATCGGATGATTGGGCTGTTCCTTTCAAAAGCGAAGTTTTTTCGTGCGAAAGCCACTGCTTGACGAGCATGCATGTATGATTTTGGACGTTATCATGATGAAACAAATAGTTGCGACCACAATTTTACCTCCAATAAGGCAGCAAATGATCTTGCAAGATATCCTTATGCATCGCACTATTCATCTTGCCGCGGATTTCAAATAACGGGCAGGCGCATTTTCCAGAAAATGCTCCCCACAGCATAACGTGTCCTCCGCCGTGCTTCACTGTAGTATATAATATGTCTCGCATCTTATCTTTTGATTTCAGGTCGTCGGTTGTAATGTTTTTTATCACTCACAAAAAGATTGAACGTAGATTCATCTGAAAATAGTAATTTTTTTCAAGTTTTCACTTGACCAGTCCTTTGTATTCCTTGGCAAACGTCAGTCGGGCCCTCTGAATTTTTTTACTTATGAAAGGTATTTTAAGGCCGACTTTTCCATAAAGTTCTACGTCACATAAGCGTCTTGACACTGTAGATAGACTTGTTCCAGCAATAACCATAATACCATAAATCGCTTTAAACACCATAATTGGCGTGGAATTGCAGCGGCATTTTTACGCGGGTCATCAACTGCTTTTCTTCTGATAATTCTGTCCACAAGAATAGTCATTCTCCGGGGTCCCCCGAACCGTGGCAAATTCCGAAGGCCATGACCATCTTTATATATATTTTTTAAATATCGTTTACAGCAAATTTTCCGATCGACAACTTTGCCGCAATCTCACGAGAGGATTGTCCCTTTAGCGACGAACAAATCACTCATTTAGGAACAATAAATTGTTAAATTTTTCATTTTTGAATTTCAAATGCATTATTCACCTTGATTAATTAACAAATATGGCCAAAAAAGCACTTTAGCGACAGCAAAAACTAATGAATGACGAATGGCCGGAAACTTTTGCACGCGCGAATTTTGAATTCCTCCCTTTTGCATCAAGTATCTTAAGTAACCAATCAAAATGATCTCGTGGTCAGAGGTAATTTGCTTATTCCTAACTTTTGGAGTAATTAAACTTCTTCTTCGCTAAAACGTTCTGTCAAACAAATCAAAAAAACTAACTGGCCGGAAACTTTTGACCGCCACTGTACGTATCTCGCACATCCGCATTAATAACTACACATTTACCCGTCACGTGCACATCTACATCCACATCCACATCCAGATGTTGCCACGCCGTTTCTAGAAAACATTTTTTCTTCTTTTTTTCAGGGTCTCTACGAATATCTTCTAAAGAAACTATTAAGTTTTAGCCAAAAATGTTGTGTATTTTCTGCTCGTCAGTTCTTTGTGCCCCGACCAGCACCCCAAATAGCCCTTTCCTCTTGTCTAAATTCGGCTCTGTGTACACCTTACACTTATATCGTCATTCATATATATACATATACACATCCGCACATTTATTTCCGATTTAATTTTTCATAATCGCAAGGAGTGTTCTGCAATTTTTGACAACAGTGCTTTTTTAATAAATGAAAGAAATTGGAAGCTTAAAAACGTCTATGAAATAAAATTCAACATTTCCATAGCGATTTTTAAAAAAATTTAAAAGTAACAATTATGTGCAAGGTGTCATTTTTAAACTGACCGAGCAAATTAAAGATTTTAAACATCGCGGGTGTTTAAATTTGGTAAAAGACAAAAGGAAAAAACAAAAAACAAAACCGCAGTAGGCTTTAAATAGGACATATAATACCAGTAGAAAATTCACGTGAAAGGCTTAATTTATTATTATTATTATTATTATTATTATTATTATTATAGGTAAAGAAAGACAGACGAAAGGAATGTGAAATAACGATAGAAATGTAGAAAACAATAATAATAATAATAAATTTTAAAAAAGGATGCTCAATCAAAAATTCACCAAGACGGTGACATACAATCTACGGCTCCACTTTTATCCTATTGTTAAGTCTTCCAATATTACTTTTTGTTGCGGCGATGTCTTAAGGTTTTTCATCCGTTAGACTGTAAATTCGCCTTTCTAATGCCAAACCTATGCATGCGTTTGGAATAAATCCGTATTTTTTAAATGTCTGCGCGGAAAATATTTTTTTTTACTTTCTATTTTCTGTGCAGTCTTCTTGAAGGGTGTTTCTTTTTGTTTTATTTTCAAAAATGTTTCGAAAATATATACTTAGTTTTACATGTAACGTTAAAATCTAAAGGTAGCTGGCAAGTTGTAAATAAGATTTTAACTTTTGAAATAATACTAACTGTGTATTTTAGAAGTATTTTGTCAAATAATAAAAAAAAACATCCTTGAAAAAAAAAAAGCATAAGAAATGTGAGAATCCTTTACTTTCCAAGGAGAAATATGAAAAATACGGATGCATTTCAATCCCGTAGGTTTAACATTAGAGAGGAGGGCTTGCCGCCGGATTTTTAACACGCCTTAATACATTGACATAGTCATTAACATTGTAATCTTCATTTTACATTGCAAAGCTTTAGAATTACATGTAACATTGGATAGTTGAAGAATTGGCACAATAATCATTTTGAAAAAAAAAAAAAAAAAAAAATGAGATGCAAAGTTCCAAATATTTATTTGCAAATCTTTTTTATTTATTTATTTCCAAATATTTATTGTCAAGTACCGCCTTGTCAATTAAAACCTCTGCGAGTATTATGTTTTTTTAAATAGCAATTTAACAGATGATAGAGGACCATTGATTATTTTTAATCGTTTAATTAACTCTCTTTTTTTTTTAGTCACGTACTACTGCTATTCTCCGAGCTCTTCAATTATAAGATTGAGCTGATTCGATTAGCTACTTGTAATTTTATGAAAATAACATTACCGTATATTGTTTCCCATTATGACCAACCATGGCAAAAATCAGCAATGAAGAATTTAAAATTGCTCATTTATAAGTAAATGCTTTTGGTTTTGACTGATTTGTTGACAAAATGTGGAATCGATTGCAGAAGACTATAATTGTTTTCGAACACGATTAACTTAACCCTTTCGCGACGGGAGCCTTTTACGAAATTTTTAATCTTTGTCACCGTTTTTTAAAAACAGAAATTTGTGTTTTCTTGAATCGAGAAAATGCGCGGATTAAATAAGGCAAATTTTACTGTACAATTTTACTAGTTTATTTTTGGAAAAACAAGGATTCTGAGCGCATCATGCGGCACGTATACGGGTCACTCATCCCCAAGGGGTTAAATGTAGAGGTAACGGAAAACAGATTACGATTATGTCTCTGTTCATGAAAGTTCTATTACAATTACCTTCCTGATTCCTAAAAGAAAAACAGTGTAACTTTCGAGTGAATAATGGTAGATATTTTAAGATTTACAGTCGTGAAAAAAAAAAAAGTAAACACCCCCTACTAACTCTTCGACAAATTATTGTAGACGGAAGTTATTGGTACCGAACGATTGGAAATAAAGTCTACTTTTAAATGCTGTATATAAAATTTGCTTAGAGGGCCATCTACATATTAAAACGAACCCAAACTTCATTTCTTTCAATGGCAATACCCAATTTTAACGAGATATTTCAAATCTTCGGTTCAAACTATGCCCAGTCACCAAATTTCAAGTCATTTGAATGATAAGTTTTTTAATTATAGACATTCAAAATTTAGTACTTCTAATGTTAAGTTATATTTTCATATTTTTATTTATATCTCCTGAAATTATGCTCCTAATGAGCTAATTTTTTGTGTAGCAATAATACTAATGTGCCCAAACATAAATACGCTGAATTTGCAATTTTTATAATTTTATGATATGAATTATGAATCATGAAATTGATATTCGAAAAAATTATGAATTGCAACCTACATTTTTTTTGATGGATTTAGATTTATTAAGTCTTGCTTTATGAAAATCCGAAATTTCACATTTTTCTTCCAAATAGTTTTCAAATTATGCTTAAAAAACTGCAAAATGATGGTTTAAGGGGCCGTCTATGATAGAAGTGAGTAGATATTTTGAAATTTCTTCTGCTGTCCCGTTGTCTAACAGGCTTCATTGACTGCTTTAGTAGGTGCTTAAGGTGCCTTGATCAAGACGGAGGCTCTCTCGGTTAACAATCGAGTACGGAACTTCAATTTGGATACAACCCTTAAAATATGCACGCTTTATAATAATTAGTTTCTCGGAAACTTATGGTACGAATTGCATAAAAATTTGTTTTTAGGCTAATTGAAGGGTGTAGAGTTCATTTATGCTGTCAGAATTGGGTATTGCTATTGAAAAAAATGAAGTTATGGTTTGTTTTAATATGTAGATGGCCCCCTAAGAAAATTTTATATACATCATTTAAAAGTAGACTTTATGTCCAATCGTTCGGTACCAGTAACTTTCTTCTACGATAAGTTATTGAGGAGTTTAGTAGGGGGTGTTTACTTTTTTTTTTCCACGACTGTACAACGCAGTTTTATTTTGAATGTCTTTATTTTTATTTATTGATGTCCATTTAGAATCATCAAATTTCTCAACAAAAACATTGTGTTCTTCCTACGTATTTACTAGCAATAAGCAAAAACAAATGCATAAATGACTTTTATGCATTTGTGCATAAATGCCAATGCATAAATGACAATTTTTTTAAATTGATAAAAATATTTTGTCCTTTTGGAGTGAGATCTCAAACTAAAAGTATTCCAAAGGAAAAACGCATTGAATGTATGGTTATATAACATACAAATGTTGCCACGATAAATCCAATGTGCATCTATTAAACTAATAATGTAGAATTCACTAATGCAAAAAGGAACCTCTAAAGAGGCAACGCACATAAGCAGAATATGATTTTCAAAAAATCACAGAAAAGAAGAGGTTTTTTTCCCCGAAAATTTTGAAAGTATCCCCGAAATAGGCAGAATTGATGCATCTTCACACATTTTTTCCCCTCTTAAATTTAATGCGTTCAGCAAGGGAAATTTTAATGGATGTTTCGTAAGAGAAACTTTATTATTAACACCATCATTATGTATTTAAATTTTAAATACTAAATATGTTTCAGTAATCTACTCTTGACGACCGATATCTCTTTTTACTCATGGTTTGAAGAACTTACTAGAATTTTTTTTTTTTTTTTTTGGTTTCTTACACACATGCTTTACCTGAAGCAGCGAGCTATAACATTCCATGTAACATTATATAGGTTAAGTCAAAATGAATGCTCCAATTTCAAAGGTTTACTACGCGAAATGTAATCAATGTATTCATTCAAAATATACACACTGTAAAAGGTAATATAGGCAAGTTACGAATAACAGTTTGTAATCTATATTCGTCAATAGGTGGACCGTAAACATTGTTGCTTTGGCCACCTAGATCCCCAGATCTCGCCGCATGCGATTTTTTTGTGAGTGTTCGTAAAAAATTGCGTGTATGTGCCTCCAGATCCAACGACCATGACTGATTTGAAAGCCTGTATCACAGCTTCTATCGACAACATCGGTACAGACATGCTGCACACGGTTTGGCAGGAATTACATTACAGACTTGATATAGTATGTCGTATAACGAAAGGAACGCATATTGAACATTTTTTAGGAGTACATTCAAAACTTGATTGTAATACCTCTACATGTAAGTATGCCCGTAAGGCATGGTGACGTTACGGCGACGTCGTTGGGAAGTCACACTGTGACTTTGTAACCGTCGATGTGACGTCACGTGACGTCGATGTGAAGTCATAGTGACTAGAATGTGAAGTCGTTATGGCCGTTTTAGAGCTGATTTGTGACGCCACATTGTGACCAATTTGTGAAGTCATGGTGAGACCAATTTGTTAAATATGTGTCATTTGTACCGAAATTGCCATTAACACTGCGGTGATTCTGTAGTGACAATGTTGTGAAGTCACATTGTGACAATTTTGTGAAAATTGTGTAATTTGTGACGATTTTGTCATTAACTTTCTGACGAATATGTGACTACAATGACAATGTTGTGACAGCATTAAGATGAAGACATTTATTGAAAAATGAAATCGCTATTCGAGTCCAATCAATGAACCTAGACAATGGAGGCAGGAGTGATTATGAGTAAAAGGAAATTCTGAAGTTCACAGAAAAATTTCAGAGTGTTTTTTTTCACGATGCTTTGTCGAAATTTGAGTCTTTTTTTGAGATCCTTCGGCGAAATTTGCCTTATTTGTACGATTTATTGACATAATTTCACGTTTTTTCGCTATCCTTTTACGAAATTCGCTTTTTTTCGCTATGCTTTGACGAAATTCGTTTTTTTTCGTGATCCTTTGACGAAATTCACGTTTCTCTTCAATCTCTTGACGAAATTGCGATTCTTAAATGAAATTCACCTTTTTTTCCACGACCTTTTGAAGAAATTTAGATTTTTTTCGCGATCGCTTGACAAAATTCGCCTTATTTGCGCGATTTATTTACAAAATTTCGCCTTTTTGCGATCCATTGAAGAAATTCGCGTTTTTTCTACAATCTTTTGACAAAATTTGCTATTCTTAGATGAAATTCGCTTTTTTCCGCGATCTTTTGTCGAAATTTGCATTTTTCGCGATCCTTTGACGAAATTCACCTTTAACCAATCAAGTTATTCTTTCTTTTCTATAAACAACATAGCAAGTACAATAAATTTTTGCGAGTAAAAGAATGATTAGGTAATATGTTATTTTCTCATTCTACTTTTGCAATAATAAATTTACAGCAAATTGGAGCTAAAGAAGAATGAAAGAATAATATCTGCTCAACAACTACCGTATTTACTCGCGTAATAGTCGCACTTTTTTTGCAAATTTTTCATTGTGAAAGTCTAAGTGCGACTATTATGCGGGGAAATCTACTACACAATATTGTACACTCTAATGCTAAAACATTACTGGTAAAAAAAAAAAAAAAACATTATAATAAAATTAGTAACTTATCAAACGTTTCCAAATTATGTGCTGTTTATTAAATACCATTTTTCTTTTTATGGTAATATTATTTTAGACGTAAAATTTACAAACAATCTTTGTGAAAATTTTGACAAAAAATTCTCATAATAAATCACTTTCACTTAAGGTATCAGTATCACTATTGTAATGTGAATCGGTGTCTGAAGAATCTCCGTCATTCCATAAAATGTCATCTTCGCTTCCGTCCAAAGCGTCGGAGATACTCGTCTTCTTAAAACTTTTTGAAATTATATCGCTTGTTATTAAAGTCAAGCTTTGTAATATCCAACTACATATTTGTTACAGGAATTGACGCGTTACTTTTTCATTCGGAGTTTTTCTTTATTCTCTATATCCATATACTCGTCTTATATTGTCTTTAAACGGTTTGTTAACCGATACGACGAACGGTTGCAAAATCGATGTGAGTCTTCCAGAAATTATCACAAGATTTTTTTTTTGCTTCTGAATGTTCCTTCTTTACATCATCAACAAGATGTCACATGAAATTATCGAGTACCAGCATGGCTGTATTTTTGAGCAATGCTCTAGACCTTTTCTTCCAAATATTGCGAACCCAATCTTTCGTCATTTTTTTACCCGTCAAATTTATGCGAAGAAAATATTTTGATGATTTTTTTCTGCTTCAAATTGGGGGGTGGGGGGTGGGGGTGAGACTATTACGCGAGTAAACACGTATTATAAAGAATGGAAAGAGAAAAAGAATTAATTGGAATAAAAATGTTAAGCTCAAGAAGAGCTTCTTCGGTAGAGGTTGAATAAAAGTTTTTATTTTTTTTACTTTTGAACTCATATACACCAAATAAAGAAATTAGTTAAAGATTGAAAAGGCAGGGTTTTTTTTTTTTTTTTTTTTTTTTTTTTTTTTTTTTAGTACTGCATGTTAATAATCCTCACTGAGTTGTAACAATGTTGCTCTTTGATATTTTGAGGATTTTCGATATAATTGGTTATTCTTATATTTACTCTGTATGTGTAACTAATTTTCATATAAATAAATAAATATATATATATATATATACATATATTTGGTTAACATATATACATGTATGTAAGTTTAGATGTTGGTAATTAATAGTAATATTCCTTTGTTCAAATGCAAGATGAGCTGCAAACCATATTTGCTTGTTTTGTTATTTGTGCCCCTAGCTAAATTATATTTATTTGCTATTTTTATTAATTCTGCAATTACTTACTGTTTCCTCTAGGCTATTTTTTAAAGTTGCAGCAGCCTGCTCTTTTTAAAATTGGCGAAATACACCCTTTAAAAAAGGTGAAATTCACCTTTAGATGCAACCAGAGATTTCTTGTAAAAAACTTCCCCATACCACAGTATTTCTAAATCAGTGTGCCCAAGACCTTAAAAAAATTATAGAACTTTATTTCTATAGAAAATACAAGATATTGTTAAATCATGTCGTTATTTAATTGTATTTTTCAATTTGTAATTCATAAAATCCTTAAAAATTAATGTCACTTTATTTATCATATTAACAAATTATATACTTTTTTTTCTTATAGCATTACTAAACACATTACTAATACATTTACTCATGAAGCTCTGTCATTATGCTCTGTTTTTACTGAACTAGCACCTCTTTTTAATACATTTGACTAATAACACCAAAAAACATTTTAATATGAAAAATATCAATTATGTATTCAAATAAAGTTTTGAAATCCAATAGCGATACTTTCATATTAGCAACATTCCAAGATTTAATAGTCGAAGAAATCGCCAAAGATTTTACTACCTACAGTTTTTTAAAAAATTCTAATAGTTTTAGTAGTTTAATCGAGCAGTTCGATTACATGTTATTAAATTTGTGTTTTATTTATGTACATTTTTTTATGAAGTTTTCAATTTACTATAAAGGTTTTAGAATAATGTGTGGTGAAAATTTTATGTATACAGTCTGTTACAAATGCAGGTAATCATATTTACTTTTATATGACACAGTAAAATAAAAAATAATGAAAATAATGTAAAATAGTTAGCCATTTTTATGTAAACAAAGTATAAAAATCCAAACCATAAGCACAATATAGAAACACACATTGGTTAGTTATTACTATTATTATTTTATTTACAGGATTAGATAATAATTATAAATAACAAGCCCCTTTAATCAGTCTGTTTCTAATAGAGTGTATAGTATAGATATTTTGAAGTTTATGCGTATAAAATCATTATGGAAATAAAATATTAAAAGTATTCAGAAAAAAAAGAAATAATAAAATATATTTTACATTTTAGCTTCATCCATTCAAGTACATGGATATGTTTTTTAATAATTAAAATCTTTCAATAAAACCATATTTAATTTCTCACTGGGTTACATAATTTCTATATTTGTCAACAAATTGAGACACCGGTTTACTTTGAAAACTTTTCGTTCATAATGTTTAACTGAAAAATTCTTACCAGCTAAGGATATCTCTTTATAAATTTTTATAACTTTTCTCACATCGAATAATACTCATTGACACTGATTTTGTCCCCTTAATACTACCTATGCATGATATTCCTTAAATAGTACTTCTCCATTATGTAAAAAAATTCTTATTTCTTCTAAATAGAATAAACTATCTTCTTTTCTTCTGAACAGATATTATTTTTTAAATAAAAATGTGCAATGCAAATTGTTTCAGACCATCAAAAAATTTTATTCTATAAAAATGCCTTTTTATTTAGTACTTTAAATACATTTAAATATTTGCTAATTATGTTAAACTTTGATGATAATATTTTTATACGTCATTTTAAAGTTTGAGAAAACATATGATTTTAAACTATAATATTTTAAAAGAAAACAAATATGATTAAAATAAATTTATATAATTGATTTTAATCATCTGATTAAAATTGTTGATAGACAGTTATTTACTTCAATAAATTAAATAATAAATCTACTAAACTTTATTAGGTTAATGAAATGCTTTACTAAAATTGTTATAATTTAAGGAAAAGCAAACTCTGGAATAAAATATTTTTCATACCTTTTTTTTCTTTAACGTCGTTCTTTAAATTTCGATGTAATCCATGTTTTAGGAAGAACAAATTTTGGAAGTAGAAAATATGTCCAATAATAAGTACTATAGCAATGATGAGAATCATTTTAAACCACACCAAACCTAGTGTAATTATCTCGGACTGATATTTTTGTCTAAAGTATTATCTTGGAATGATTATTCCTATGATTTTTTTAGGTTAAATGTTTATATCTGACAGACTGCATGTTCATAACATTACCTATTGTCCAGCAAAACACTCCCTCCGCCTGTTCCAAAGATTAAACGCAATATGTTGTCTTTAATAGTTTTTATCGTCTGCGGTTTTTCGCGCTCTTTTGTTTATCAAGGCACAGAACAGATGGCTTTTCCGTTCTTATACATTTATATGACATAATATTTTTATAAGCATAGTTCCAATTAAAATTTCTTGGTTCAAGAATTTTTTTATGCATTTAACCTTTTTTTTATGCGTTTCAAAATAGTTCAAGTTTTAAGTTTTGAAAAGCTACTTTTTTTGTTAAATATGACAATAATTAAACTAATACTGGGAGTACAACAAATTAAAGAATGTTTACATTTTTAAAGTATTTAAAATTCATTTTTATATGCAATAATGCAAGATATTTTAAAATGAGAAAAGTAAAGTTTATATTATACGTAGTAAATGCAAAATATGTTCATAAAATATAAATAAATTAACTTGCGATATAATGTTTTTAGTGGGGGAGTGGGGAGGAAATCAGGCAATTGTCATATTTTTTTTCTATTTTAATTTCCTGTAGATTAAAACAGCTTGTAAAATAACAGTATTTTTCAAAATAAATTTCTAGAAACAAAAAAAAATAAATAAAACTTGAATAATTAATTACGCCATGCGTTTTACATATATTTTGTATATTTTATTTTATATTCGGAAAAAGTTAAATTTATTAAAAAAGTGTGACACAAGTAGCCAAATTTATTTTTAAAGAATTACTTAAAATAATTAAACACTAGCAGAAAATTTATTACTGAAAATATGCAAGTGTTTTTATTTATTATAATAAAGCATTACTTTATTACAAAACTCCGTTCCTTCCCATTCCCACACACAAACAAATCTTTGCTTTCTCCACCTGTATATTAATTTCTACCATTTCCGCTGATAACAATAATTTAAAAATAACAAACCAATTTCCCGGATTATAGAATACAGGAGGAAAACATTGTCTTATCATAGAAATCTCTACCGTTAATACATTTTTCTAGATTGGCCACTAATAACACCAAAAAACATTTTTATATGAAAAATATCAATTATGTATTCAAATAAAGTTTTAAAATTCAATAGCGATACTTTCATATTAGCAACATTCCAAGAGTTAATAGTTGAAAAAATCGCCAAATATTTTACTACCTAACACAGATTTTTTAATTCAAATAGTTTTAGTAGTCTAAGCGAGCAGTTCGATTACATGTCTATTAAATTTGTGTTTTATTTATGTACATTTTTTGATGAAGTTTTTAATTTTGTTGTGAAATATTAGCCGGAAACAAACAGTGAATTATTTTTATTGTTTGAAGTGGAAAGTTTTAATCTTAACATATGTTTTGTCACACTGTGAGTTTACAATATGGTAGGGTTTTTTTGTCACATAATGAGACGTACGTTACATGTCGTGATATAACAGTAACGTCACAATTTTTTTTTAATTGCTAGAAAAATATTTTTTACAGTAAATAACATGTTTTGAAGAATTTTTGTAATTTTTAAAAGTTTTCTAAGAAATTCACATATCAGTCACAATGTGACATCGCTGAGTGGTGGCATTCTCGCCATAGTTGTGACGTGACCACAGTGACTTACAGTGACGTCAGAATGACGTCACTGTAACCATGCATGCTATGAGGGTATATTGAAAAAATACATTGATTACATTTTGCGTAGTAAATCTTTGAAATTGGGGCATTCACTTTGACTTACCTCTATATATAACATTAAAATAGCAATTCGTCAAACATTGAAAGAAAATCTGAAATACAGTAGAAACTCCCATATCCGGCCTTCTCATATCCAGACGAATAAAAGCTCAAAATTTATTGCATGCTTGTATATTTTTCCCCCCTTAGAATTCCTCCTACTTAATCGCCGTGTTCACGAAAGATGGCCAAACGAATTTCTTGCAACTTTGCAATGCTAGAGCCCATATATTCAGTCCTAACATATGATCTCCTTTATTTCTTATCAGTTGTATGGAGAGTCCACAAAGATCCCCGTTAATTTTTTGGATAATCTGAAATCTATAAACATAAAGGATGCAATATTTTGGTCTGCTGAATCATAAAAGACAGTCAAATGCTTACTTGAAAAAAAAATGTTCGAATAAATTATCAGCAATCCATGAAGGTTGTGAAAATTTGGAAAACTTAAATTTAACAAATACAATAAGGAAAATGGAATTTTTTTTTTTGTTTTGAAAATATTACATAAATAGAAATTTTTGACTGGGTAAATAGTGATATAGATTACCACCTGACCAACGAAGAAACCAGGGCTGCGGAGTCGGAGTCGGGCCCATTTTTGAGCGAAAGAGTCGGAGTCGTCCATTTTACAAGCAGGTCTGCGTTGTCGGAGTCGGCCCATTTTTGAGCGAAAGAGTCGGAGTCGGATCGGTTAAAATTCCCGGAGCCGGAGTCGTTCATTTTTCCCACCGACTCCACACTGTAAAAAAAAATGGTAACGTTCCATGTAAAATCCAGGAACGTTTCGCCTTTTCTCAGGTTTTCAGAATAATTTAGCTCTTTCCTGTGAAATTCTGGTTTTCTTATCTGAAACGTTCCTGAACCAAAAGTTGGAAACAGCAAAACGCTGCGGCCGCCATTTATTATTTTTTTGCTATAATCCGTTGCTCGCGCGCGAGTGTCGAAAAAGAATTCCTTAAATGAATGTAAAAAAATCAATATGGAATGCAAATAAATCAATAGACGACATAATCCTTTACGACAATTCAGATGAAAATACAATACCTCTGTGATATCGCTAAGAGATTATATCTCGTACTTGTCTGTGGAATGTTTAAGGAGCAGACCGTGTAAAAAAAAATACACCTATTATTTGGATCTCCATTAACCAGGGGACCATCAAACATGATTCTCACCGATTTTGATTAATTTAAAGTATGTTTTAGAGTTCTTATCTCTAATTATTCTTGTGAAAGGATTTCTTCAAATGGGACTTAGATTTTCAGAAATTAGATGCCGAGGTTTAGCATACGTTTCAAATACCCATTAGTTTGCAGCTCTCAACGTGTCTTTCGTGGTGTGGGCGCAGAAAGCTCGCACGCCACCCGTACGGCCCGAGTTCGATGCTACCTCTGGACTTTTTTTTTTCTTTTTTAATTAATTTTATATTTTAACACTTTATTACAATTTGATTTAAATTTGATATATATTTGACACTTTGAATTGCTGCAAATTTGAATTTTTTTTTTTTTTTCGGAAAAAATATACAATTACGTTTAGGTTTTTTTTTTTTTTCATGAAAATTTATATGTATTTTATCTAACTTGTAAACTAACATAATTACTAACGAAAATCCAAAATATTTTATGTCTAGATTTTTTTTCTAATTATTATTTACATTTATATATTTTTAAGCAAAGTTCAGAAACAATATATCATATATATATTTACTTTATTGAATTTTAATTGAAAATTTATATTTTCGTGTAAATTATAAATAATAATTTTGATGTCAATTTCAAAATATTTTTTCATTCTAACAAATAATGATAATAAAGCGAAAATTGTCAACTGGAAATGTAAAAATCGTCTGCGGATCCCGCATGCTGTGAAATGTCAGTAATGTTTTGCTGTCAACAGAAATATTCCTGGTATTTCGCAGGAAACTTACTGGCATTTCTGTAGAAAGTTTTTAACATATACAGTAAAGTTCCAGTCATTTTCAAGAAATGTTTCTTGGAAATAATGGGCAACTCAGCTGCCCATTTTTTCCCAGGAACGTTGCGGAATTTTTTTTACAGTGCACAGCCTTGGAAGAAACTTTAAACTTTCTCCCTCTGACGTAATTACAATGAGACATTGGCGTGAAGTAGCAGTTCGTCAGCGAGTCGAGCAAAGTGTATGTAGTACTTCAAATTGTATCTGCAAAAAAACTGTGTCACTATAATAAAAAGAGAAAACAATGTTTTTATACGACGAATAGGTACATTTGTTACTCTTTGTTTTAAATAAAAAATATATTCCTCTCTCTAATCCGGATTTTTCTCATATCCGGATTCCTCTAGTCCACATTTGTTCGGTTATGAGAGAGTCTACTGTAGTCAAATCAATTCACTTATGCTGTAAAATTAGTAATTGAATATGTTGGGGGGTGGGGAGGGCAACTTTGTCGTTTGACTTCGCACAATATTGTTATTATGATTATTTATGATTAACTGGACATTTTGCACGTTTTTGAAGTCAAAATGAAATATGTAAGCTTGTACACGTTTTAAAACAATATTCTTTTAAAAAAAGCTCCCTATAAGAGGCAACCCAAAACACTGGACGACTCTGGAAGTTTGTGGTCGAGGGGTGGAACATAACCAACGATAATATTTTAAGGAAAACTCTTTTATTTTCGAAATCAAGATGTAATACGATAGTTTAACAAAAGGGATATCAGACTAAACATAGTAGAAAATATAATTATTATCTTTGTTTACATATTTCTTTTTCCAAAATCGTTACAAAAAAGTGTGAACACCCTCTGTCTATTAACTGTAAGGAAAAAAAAATGTGGAAAAAAATTCAATAAAAAGAAATGGTTTTCATCCATGTTCTGCACATCGGACAGTATGTTTTATACATAAATATTAAATAAAAATTTATACATACTTACATAAATACCTATATCTATTAACTTATAAGTTATTAGAATATAAACTATAACGTTAAAAAAAACCTGGATTTTTATATTAGTATAGTTATTTTAAATTGAGGATACAATAGAATTATTAAAACAGCAGAAATATCTAGAAAAGCTGTCCGGTATTTGATACGGAATAGCCTTTATAATAGGTTTAAAAATCCCCACATTTTAAACCCTAGACCTAAGTAAGCTACCCGTTTTTAATAGGTTTAAAAATCTCCACATTTTAAAGACTAGATCTAAGTAATCTGCACGCTTCAGGGCCATTCCTTAGAAAACGGACAAAATCTCTGGCGCGTGACATATAAATACCTAAATATATTAACTTATATGTTCTTAAAATATAAACTATACCCCTTAGTTGAATTAAAAAAATATATAAAAAACAAACACCCCTAGATTTTCAAGTTACATAGTTGTTTTAATTTGAGGATATAATAACATTGTCGAAACAGCAGTAATATGTAGAAAAGCTGTCCCACACATGACATGGAATGGTCCTAGTAACGTTTCTGTAACATATAAACAGGTTCTAACTCCTAGAAGTGAGAACAAAATATTTATTGAGGCATATCTGATATAATATTCTCTTAGAAACCAAGTGATACATAAACATAATAAAACTAGGTCATAGTATTAGTAAGTAAATACTACGTTATTATAACGACCTAAAAATTTGACAAACAACTTTCAGATGAGATTTCTCATGGATTTCGAAAAAAAGATTCGGAGATAAGGTTATCTGTAACAGTAAAGTGTAATCCTATTGTAAAATTTGTCGTCGCGCTGTCAATGATACACTGTCAACAGGATGCTGTCACTCTTGACATGTGGCATCATCGCTTCTTTAGACTGCAATGACATCTGACTGCAACGCATCTGATGACCGCTCACAGATACCTATGAGAATCTACAACTTGGTGGGAAAAGATGGACACTCTTTGTCCGTTTGCAGGTGGTACGAAACTACGAACTTCGTATTGTTAGTCTGTCGACCCTAGTTTTCACCTTTGAATGAGCATTAAGAATTAAATTCTAAAGCATATATTTTAATTGTATTTATGTTTATATATTGTTAAATAGAAAAGGAATAAGGCAAAAATGTTTTTTTTTTCTTTCATTCGAAATGTAAAAAAATAGTTCAAATATTTAATATGATCACAATTTTATTTTTTACATAAGACACGAAAATCGAAAAATGGCTATTCAGGAAAATAAATAACTTAATTAAATAAATGTATAGGTATTCCCGAGTAAATATTTTCTAGCATTTCATTTTATTATTTTAAACTCATTTGAGCATAAATGTTCAAATAATTAAATAAATAAAAATCACATTGCAATCATGTAGATTTTTAAAAATGTATTTTATGCATATTTTATTATACTAACATTTATAATGAAATAATGAATAATTTATTTAAAAATTTGGAAATATTTTGTAAAAGCGAAATTTATTAACTACTTAACTTTTTCGTAAAAAAATTATGCATCTTGTTGCATATAATGATTATTACATTAACCTGAAATATCTAGTAACTGATGATGATATGATACCTTTGCACGCTACATTAGCAAGTATTTTCTAAATATTTCAAAAAGCAATATCAACTGATTTGTGAACCAATTATCTTTTAGACAAATGATTCACAATATATGTTTTTAGTAAATCAACAATTTACTATCAATACCACTTTTAATCTCGCAATTACCTAATCAAGGTTCGTACATCTAAGGGGATTTTAGATGTTTGAATACCAGAAATTTCGTAAAATAATGGCCGCCATATTTTAATACAAAAGAGTTTTATTAAATAAGGCAAATATTACTTTGCGCAAAGCCTGGTATTCTTTTCTTGAGTCGTATGAATAATGCTCATTTTTCATAAAATTCTCAATCGAGCAGCCTATATAAAGATAAAATGGTGCCTTTTTTACATGAATGTTTTTTTTTTTTTGGGGGGGGGGGGGGACAGAAATACGTATATTCAAAACATGTCACAGTTCATTATTGAAATAGAATAACGTAATCTGTCAATTTTATGGCTTATGTGAAAATGACAGCACGTAATGCTATTACATCTTGCTGTTTTCCACGATGCTTTTGGATAATCATACAGCATAGCCTTAGAATTAATATATCTGGAATAATTACAATATGAATTCGTACTTTGACTTTAATATAGGCTGATGCTGGCACGTGCATCTATTAAAACCGGAGAATATATTTTATGCGAGAGCGTTGTTTTTCAAGCTCGTTATAGTTTCTTTTTTAGCTAAAGGGCGACAATAAACTTTTTTGAAGAATCTACGGCTATTATGTCGTATAACTTTCTTAAAATGAGATTATAGGCATCGTTGTGATACATAAAAAATAATTTCTAACTGTACTGGAAGATAATAAATTTGTCCTTAGAATTTAAAGTCATCGCCCTCTAAATATATATATATATATATTTATCTAAATAGTAGTACTTTTTAAATTAACGTATTTAAGCCACCTTCTAAATAATTACATCGATGTATATAAACTTATGGCTTGCAAAAGTTACGTAACGAGCACAAAGGCTTGGTAATGAACGCAAAAGTTCCGTAATGAAAACAAAAGTTTCGTAATGTGCACAAAAGTTTTCGTAAAATTCTGTCTTGTAATCTGCATAATTGGAGTATTTATATTTTAATAGAAAAAAAATGAAAGGGGTTTAATGGAAAACATTCGCTTGCTAATGTTAATCATACAGGAGAATTTTTTTAAAAACATCTCGTTCGCATTTCAATATATTTTTTTTTCATTGGATATCGGTGGTCGAACTGTACATTGGCCGTTTTTTTTTTTTTTTTTTTCCCCTTCAATTTTTCGATTTTTTTTTTTTTTTATGATAATACTTTCATTTTTTAAATCGGTTTCGAAACTGAAAGTATCCTAATAAAAAATAAAAACAAAATAGAAAAAGCAAAAAACTGTCATTGTAGAGATCGACTTCAGCTATCCAATGAAAAGAAATCATTTAAAAATATTAAAATGCAAACGAAATATTAAAAAAAAATTCTCTCATAAGGATTAACAACAGCGAGCGGTTGTTTTCACGTGAGTGAAGTAGCCTCTTAATAGAAGCAAACGAAATATATAAATATTAATATTTAAAAAATGTATTTTTGTTTGTTTTTTCCCCTAAGAAAAATAATTGTGGGGAAAAAAAATCAGTTAAAGAAATTATCTGCGATTGTTGCTAATTGTTTACTATTGTAACTATTTTTGCAAAATAGTTACAAGAATAATTAGATTAATTAACAAAAACTAAATGTTATGGAAATCTCAACAATTCTTATAAGAACAGTGTCAATAAATGTAATGTGATCCTATCTGTAACAGAGAAGTGTTTTGTAGTTGCAAATTTTTCTTATAACATTTTTTTATAAGATAAAAGCTACAACCTAGTTAAATGGTTGAGAAAATAACCACATTAAAAGATGTTTAGCTTCGACTGTTCCACTGTGCTTTCTAAATAGGATTGAGCAAATTATTTTGTGTGGAAAGCGCAATCTACTTTTATTAGTAGGCGAATTAAATAAATTTTACATTGAATTTTTAATGGTACGTAAAAGTACCGTCAGGATATAAAGGGTTACGATAATGGATTGCCTGTAGATTTTCTGTAATTTCTCAGAAAAACTTTTAACAGTGTAAGAATGGGAAGATTTATGGCAGTTTTAGCATGCTTTTTTTTCTCGAATAGACGCGTTTGGTGGCAATAAAATGTAATTTACATTTTATGTTCCTTTAAATGGCATGACATTGTGACTAAAATTATGCCTTTTTATAATTTAAAAATACGTCAAAATTTTCAGCTATTTCTATTTTTTCATTGGTACATATTTAGCTAGTATGGTTGAGGAGTAAAAGTTACATATTTTAGAAAAAAAATCAAAATTATTCTAAAAAAAATGCGTTTTTAATGTGCGAACATATAAACGCAATTGCGAAGTTATTTTATTTCAAATGCATAATATTTGACGCAGTTTAAATTTTGAATAAACAATGTAGTTTTACGAAAAAAAGCACAATTAGATCCAACTTACTTCTGATTATAGTACATATCATCAAAATGCATGATACTGCGGATGCGATTTATACAAGCTTTGTTTCAAAATTTAATTTAAATCAGATTTTATAGAAAAAAGGCATTTTTATGCAAATTTATTTTCAAGTCATTCATATAAAATTTAAATAAAACAGCTGAAATTACTATGGAATAGGGAAATACAAAATACTTCGTGACAGTGGTTCAAAGTTATTTTTATTTAATAAGACTTTAAAGAAATCTCGTCTAGTATTTTCTTTAACCGATTATATAATCTTAAAATTTGATAAACAAAAATGAATTTCCTATTTACTAGAACATTATATTCATATAAAAATTAAATTTTCTTACCTGCTTTCAAAATATGAACTCATGATTGAAAAAGGCTGTTAACGCCTTTCTGATTATTTGACGTTTTTATCTATGACGTTTAAAGGGAGCAAAAAGAGCTATAATCTCTCGATTTACGCTAAACTAAGTTTCTCTTCTTCAAATTTGGAGAAAGAAAATGCAAAATAAAGGCCTGACAGGCAAGTGAAATGGAAACATTTCTCCATAGAATGTGACATTATCTTCTTTGAAGCATTATACCCTGTTTAAAATTCCTAGAATCTCGTTTTTTATTGGTGAGTACTAAAGGCTTGCAACCTTTCAAACTTCCTCATTTTATTTTATGTGTCAAACACAGTTTATGTGTGTTTGAGATAGGATCACGGTATGTTATAGTTTTTTCTAACTGAACAGCAATAAGAATTAATAAAGCGCGGTTGAAAAGCACAATATTATTTTATTTTAATATTCAGCAAATTTTAATGATTAACTTGCGCGTAATCATTAAAATTAGCATGTTTGGGGAGAAAAAAAAAGGCAAATTATCATTTACTTAACGAGTGGAAAGACGTTGCCAGAATAGTTTATACTCTTAAATACATAAACTTGATTTAAGTACGAAGTAAATCCTTACTGTTTAAATGATTCCTTGTTAAAATTTTGTAGATTCCATTCGATGTTGTCAATTGTGCATTGGGGAAAATTTTAATACTTAAGTAAAATATTATACATGAGTTATTTGAGAGTAATGGTTAGAAGTAGTGTGCTACAATTAGCGAAACTACTGTAGTCTCTACTTTCCGGTAGTTTGTACTGTAGCGCGAAAAAGAAAACAGCAGTTTATAGTGAACAGTGACGCTACTTTTCACGCTACTTTAGAAAAAAAAATGCCATTCTTTTAGTCGCATGACAGTAACTTGTTTCTTTTGTGCAACATATGTTCAGGGCAATTTGCGAATGTCAGCTATTCTGCTACAACGTTTAGAAATGCATTGGATGACGTCATGTATTTTTCCACTGACACTTGTCCAAGTACAAATGTCCAAGTACCGAAATCCAAATCAAAGAAATTAATTTTCATGTTGGAAAATAATTCTTAGTTTTCTGTCTTATTGATTCATTATCAGATCTTTATGTTTTAATGAAGGTTTGATACTTTTTGAAATACTTTGTAATTAATTATTTTTTGAGAGAGAAAATAAATCCTGAAATGCTCTGGTCGGCATATAAGGTGAAATATGCGCTTGAATTAACGTTTTAGAGAATAACACGAAACATTTTCTTGTATGTTATATTTATTGATTTTTAATTGCCTCGGCTTTATTGCATTTACTTGATTGTATCCAGGAAAACGCAATAATATGAGGGGCCATTGTATTACTTAATACATTTACTGAATTTCAAGTGTAGATTGAATTTTTTGACAAAATCAGAAAGTAGCGGCTACTTTTGAAAAGAAGTTTGTAGACGCTAATTTTGAAAACAAGTAGTTGTAGCTGTATTTAATTACATTTTCTATAAAGTACTTGTAGTTACATCTCGCTACAAAAATAAAGTAGTTTTTTCGACTACTGTTTAAGAACTTCTATAGTATTGCAGATTTTTTCCTGTTCTTCAAATAATAAAAAAGAAAAAGACGAAGAAACATTTTAAAATTGCATCTTTATATGAATACTCTTCACAGGCAAGCTTTCTGGTTTTTTTTTCTGCAAAATCAATTGAATATAATTTTATATTGTTGCTAAATAACATTGTTGTAAAATGACATGTAATTTTTTGTTTGTCACGTTATTTGCCTAAAATCAGGAGCTTATATTTCTGAGTTAAATAACTTTTTACGTCGGTTTTTAATTGGGTTTCTGTTAAAAAACTGTCATAACTTTTTTCCACTTAACATGAAAATATCATCACCTCACATGAAAGGAAAAAAGAAACGATTGTAGTAAAAATCAAGTAATATGTTATTAACCTCACCATTCTAAAGTAATTATCGTTTTAGACTAAAATGAGCTAATTATTCTTCGATATCATTTATAATTGTTCGATATTAAACTTGTGCGAGAAGCTTTCATGCATCTTTCAAACATGTTGAAAAGCGTTAATGAATTTCGATTTGTGTGCATTCCAATTTGCTATAGCGGGGGATTCAAAATAGAGAATTATGACAATTATCTCCTGAATCCCTGATGACAGAAACATACTTCTAATTAGAAAGAAAAACCATCCATCAAGGATAGATTATGAAACACTTTTTAACACATTCAGAATACTGTGTCGAAACTCCATCGTTTGGTAAGGTGAAAAAGAATATCTAAGTAAACTAAGTAATGAAATGAAACGAAATGAAATCGCCCCTTCGTGGAGAGCATAATCGTAGGAACCGTTAAAACCGTTAAACATAGCAACTTTTCTCCAACAGGGGAAATGTTTATTGAAAATTTATATTTTAGGTAACAGATGCTGGATATTACATGAGAGATAAAAGTAAATTTAGTAAAAAGTTAGTTATTACAATACACGTTCAGTATCACAATATTTCTTAACCCCCCCCCTCCCTTCACAAAAAAAAGAAAAAAAAAAAAAAAAGAAAAAGAAAAAGAAAAAAATGGAAGAGACTTATTTGCACCCCTTAAAGCTCCTACACCAATTACTTAAAACAAGACTATGCGTCATACCAGACTGCGATAAACATTTAAGGGGGCACAGTACCTTTGACTTTGTGGACACGATCAAAAACATCAACTTTTTAAAAGTACCAAAGCACAAATAATATGTGATGCAATTAAGATTTTCTTTCATTTCTTTCTGAAGTACATATTCTTAGCTATATTATACAGAAAAATAAATGATGTATATACAAAAATTAATATTTAAATTTTAAATTTAAACATTCATCTCACTAATGAGTGAATTAAAATTATTAAGTGCTGCGCGCGTAATAAAACTCTAAATTATGCATATAGAAAATAGCTTTTGGACAAATAGAATCCTAGCACACCTACTTCTAAATTAAAAGCAAAATACAGTCGAACCTCGTTATCCCGACACTCTAATGCCCTGAAAAAAATGTCGTCATAAGCGGAGTGTCGCGGTAACAAGAGATGGAGAAAATATGTTTATAAAAAGCTGTATTTTTAATTAATATAAGACAATTTTAAATTCATAACTGTTCTTGTAGTTTTAAGCAATAAAGCATTACTATGTATTAAACAAAATAAACACAAAAACAAAATTGAAAAGAATAAAAATCAGATTTATGATGACTTATTCGTTTATTGTTAAATGAAATATTGATGTATTAAGGTTTGCTTATCCCTAGATGTGCTTCCTACAATTCTTTTTTCAATATTATACAATGAATTGTAATCAATATTCGTTGTTTCAGAAACGGATGTTAGACAATTTCTGATCGTTTCAACGAAATGCAATGCTTCGGTTTTGTTTTAGTCGGATGAAAAACGCCGTGTAACCACAAAAAAGCGCTATCTATTCAGATGAAGGATTGAATTAAAATTTCTCATTTATCTCAATGGGTATTTCAGACACTTTTGTGAAAAGTTTGGCTAAGACCTTTCTTACCTCTTAATTTCAGTGCTTATAAGATGGATTATGTAAAATGGACAATTTTCCTAAACCGTCGGGATATCCGGAGTTGAAAATTATTCAACGACGTAAAATCCGGAGTTTATTTACATTAAAAGCATATACAGAAAATCGGGACTTTGAAAAACTGACTTGATAAGCGGGGTGACGTAAAAACCGGGTGTCGGGATAACGAGGTCCGACTGTATATACAAAAAGTTTTGTTTAAATTTTATTTTAGCACCAAAATTTAAAAAAAAAATCAAACTTTTCAATTTTTTTTTCATATTCTTCAAGTGTAAAATAATAAATAACCGAAATATGTGAAATTTTTTGGTTTTAGCATGAAGACTATAAAGAAACGTATATTTGTTTAATTTTTTAAAGATGCAGCTTATATAGTTTGAAAGTAACATTGCGCGCAAACTCCAAATTTACTCATCTGAGAAAACGCGTTTTGAAGTTTCAATATCTGCAGACCTTCAATTGTACTCACAGTTTAAAAATGATTATAACTCAAGAAATAATGCAGATTTTTTTAATGGGGTTTTTTGAATATTGTTGAGAAATTTTGAAATATTCAAAATAAACGAAAATCCGAAAACTGATTTTTTGAAAGTTTAAAGGTCCTGTGTCCCTTTAAAAATTTCATGTTTTGAGAAAAAGTATAAAGAAAGATATTAGAAAATTTATGAAAAAGTAAATTAATGCATAACCCATTTAGAAATTTTGCGTAACACCTCCACTAAACTTAGTAGGAACAATATGAGTAAGAAGATGTGAACACAATGTGATGAATATTTTATAAATTTCAATAAAAAAACTAGTTGGATGTGCCAATCCCAAAACTTTCTGCTATCTTATACATCTTAATATTTTAAAAACTAGTTACACAAGTTAATACTTCAATATCATTAGTCCATTACTATAACAACTTTGATTTTCATCTTAAGTTCCTGCTTCAGTCAATTAAATGAACTAAAAACGAGTTAATCTATATCATGATATTTGTTAAAATTAATAGTTTTTCCTTAATTTGTTGTTTTCGGATGTTTGCGAATAGCCGGCTTAGCAGAAAGTGAGCTCTCGCCTTTGCACGAGCCGCCGATGGACAACAGAACTACGAAAAATCAAGAAAAGTATACAAAAATCGCTATCACAGAGTCCCTTTACCGCGCGATATTTCCAAATTCAAGGAGGACCTGTTCGCCAAAGCCAAAAACATGCACAAAAAAATTGGTTCAATTGTATGCATAATTTTATACACTTTTCGGTTGTACAATAAAGAAAATGGTACAGACATCGTAATTATAGCGCCCCCTTCCAGCGGAATTTTTCCAAATTCAGGGAGGACCTTCATGCCATGACCAAAAAGAAACACAAAAAATTTGGCTCAATTCTATGCATAACTTCATACACTTTTCGATGATACAATATTAAAAATGGCACAAAAATCGTTATTAAAGCGTCTCCTACCGGCGATTTTTTTCCAAATTAAGGAAGGACCTGCTTGCCATAGCCAAGAACTTAAAATAAAAAATTGGTTCAATTCTATGCATAACTTCATACACTTTTCGATGGTACGATATGCAAAATCGCTATTACAGCGCCCCCTAGCAGCAATTTTTTTCCAAATTCAGGGAGGACCTGCTTGTCATAGCCATAAACTTAAAATAAAAATTTGGTTCAATTCTATGCATAACTGCATACACTTTTGGATGGTGCAATATTCAAAATCGCACAAAAATCGCTGTTACAGCGCCCCCTACCGGCGAATGTTTTCTAAATTCAGGGAGGATCTGCTTGCCAAAGCCAAAAACTTAAAATAAAAATTTGGTTCATTTCTATGCGTAACTTCATACACTTTTGGATGGTACAATATTCAAAATCGCACAAAAATCGCTATTACAGCGCCCCCTACCGGCGAATTTTTTCTAAATTCAGAGAGGACCTACCTGCCATATCCAAAAACTTAAAATAAAAATTTGGTTCAATTCTATGCTTAACTTCATATACTTTTGGATGGTACAATATTGAACATCGCACAAAAATAACTATTACAGCGCCCCCTACCGGCGAATTTTCCCCAAATTCAGGGAGGATCTGCTTACCATAGCATAACTTCATACACTTTTTGATGGTACAATGGCGACAGACAGACGGACAGACGGACACACGGACACACGGACAGACAGACATTTTCTATAAACATGTTTTTTGGGATCTCTGACCCCTAAAACATGTAAATCCGTCGAAAACCGGAAATCGAAAAAAATTTCGATTACAATACTTTATTCTATTGAAGATAGAAGAAAGTAATAAACATTATTAAAAGCATTTAATTAAGTAAGAGAAAGGATCATAGATTCTTTTTAATAAATGGGAAATGGTTATTCAGAATGTTGTAATTCTTTTCTAGTTTATCATAGTTTTAATGATCAAGCAGGATTGTATTCAGATTTTGTCTCACTGTATTACTTTCTTCTATCTTCAATAGAAGAAAGTATTGTAATCGAAATTTTTTTCGACTTCCGGTTTTCGACGGATTTACACGTTTTAGGGGTCAGAGATCCCAAAAAACATGTTTATAGAAAATGTCTGTCTGTCTGTGTGTCCGTCTGTCCGTCTGTCCGTCCGTCCGTCCGTCCGTCTGTCCGTCTGTCTGTCGCCATTGTACCATCAAAAAGTGTATGAAGTTATGCATAGAATTGAACCAAATTTTTAGTTTAAGTTTTTGGCTATGGCAAGCAGATCTCCCTGAATTTGGAAAAAAGTCGCCGGTAGGGGGCGCTATAATATCAATTTTTGTGCGATTTTGAATATTGTACCATCCAAAAGTGTATGAAGTTATGCATCGAATTGAACCAAATTTTTATATTAAGTTTTCGGATATGGCAAGTAGGTCCTCCCTGCATTTGGGAAAAATTCGCCGGTAGGGGCGCTGTAACAGCGATTTTTGTGCGATTTTGAATATTGTACCATCCAAAAGTGTATGAAGTTATGCATAGAATTGAACCAAATTTTTATATTAAGTTTTCGGATATGGGGTGTAGGTCCTCCCTGAATTTGGAAAAAATTCGCCGGTAGGGGGCGCTGTAACAGCGATTTTTGTGCGATTTTGAATATTGTACCATCCAAAAGTGTATGAAGTTATGCATCGAATTGAACCAAATTTTTATTTTAAGTTTTCGGATATGGCAAGTAGGTCCTTCTTGCATTTGGAAAACATTCGCCGGTAGGGGGCGCTGTAACCGCAATTTTTGTGCGATTTTGAATATTGTACCACCCAAAATTGCATGAAGTTATGCATAGAATTGAACCAAATTTTTATTTTAAGTTTTCGGTTATGGCAAGCAGGTCCTCCCTGAATTTGGAAAAAATTCGCCGGTAGGGGGCGTTGTAATAGTGATTTTTGTGCGATTTTAAATATTGTACCATCCAAAAGTGTATGAAGTTACGTATAGAATTGAACCAAATTTTTACTTTAAGTTCTTGGCTATGGCAAGCAGGTCTTTCCTTAATTTGGAAAAAAATCGCCGGTAGTGGGCGCTGTAATAGCGTTTTTTGTGTTATTTTGAATATTGTACCATCGAAAAGTGTATGAAGTTATGCATAGAATTGAGCCAATTTTTTTGTGTTTGTTCTTGGTCATGGCACGAAGGTCCTCCCTGAATTTGGAAAAATTCCGCCTGAAGGGGGCGCTATAATTGCGATGTCTGTACCATTTTCATTATTGTACAATCGAAAAGTGTATGAAGTTATGCATACAATTGAACCTAATTTTTTGTGCATGTTTTTGGCTTTGGACAACAGGTTCTCCTTGAATTTGGAAATATTGCACAGTAAAGGGGTTCTGTGATAGCAATTTTTGTATACTTTTCTTGATTTTTTGTAGTTCTGTTGTCCATCGGTGGCTCGTGCAAAGGCGGGAACTCGCTTCCTGCTAAGCCGGCTATTTGCAAACATCTGATAACAACAGAATAAGCAAAAACTATTAATTTTAGCAAATATAATGATATAGATTAACTCGTTTTTAGTTCGTTTTATTGACTGAAGCAGAAATTTAGGATGAAAATCAAAGTTGGTACAGTATTGAACTAATAATATTGAAATATTATCATGTGTAACTAGTTTTTGAAATATTAAGATGTATAAGATAGAAGAAAGTTTTGGGATTGGCACATCCAACTAGTTTTTATTAATACTGAAAATATATCTCACTAGAGGATAATATATATGTAATATAGGATAGTTCCTGGGCTTTTTTGGCATATGCATGTTTGGAATGAGTATTTGCCTATTTTATTTCAAGGGGTTACATGTGTCAAAAAATCCATTTATTTATTTATTTTTATCTAACAGTACAATATGCCTAGATTTTGTTTTTTACTTTCTTATATCTTCAATAGAAGAAAGTATTGTAATCGAAATTTTTTTCGACTTCCGATTTTCGACAGATTTACATATTTTAGGGGTCAGAGATCCCAAAAAACATGTTTATAGAAAATGTCTGTCTGTCCGTGTGTCCGTCTGTCCGTGTGTCTGTCGCCATTGTACCATCAAAAAGTGTATGAAGTTATGCATAGAATTGAACCAAATTTTTATTTTAAGTTTTTGGCTATGGCAAGCAGATCCTCCCTGAATTTGGAAAAAATTCGCTGGTAGGGGCGCTGTAATAGCTATTTTTGTGCGATTTTGAATATTGTACCATCCAAAATTATATGAAGTTATGCATAGAATTGAACCAAATTTTTATTTTAAGTTTTTGGATATGGCAGGTAGGTTCTCCCTGAATTTGGAAAAAATTCGCCGGTAGGGGGCGTTGTAATAGCGATTTTTTTGCGATTTTGAATATTGTACCATCCAAAAGTATATGAAGTTATGCATAGAATTGAACCAAACCTTTATTTTAAGTTTTTGGATTTAGCAGGTAGGTCCTCCCTGAATTTGGAAAAAATTCGCCGGTAGGGGGCGTTGTAATAGCGATTTTTGTGCGCTTTTGAATATTGTACCATCCAAAAGTGTATGAAGTTACGCATAGAATTGAACCAAATTTTTATTTTAAGTTTTTGGCTTTGACAAGCAGATCCTCCTTGAATCTGGAAAACATTCGCCGGTAGGGGCGCTGTAACAACGATTTTCGTGCGATTTTGAATATTGTACCTTCCAAAAGTGTATGAAGTTATGCATAGAATTGAACCAAATTTTTATTTTAAGTTTTTGAATATGGCAGGTAGGTCCTCCCTGAATTTGGAAAAAATTCGCCGGTAGGGGTCGCTGTAACAGCGTTTTTTGTGCGATTTTGAATATTGTACCATCCAAAAGTGTATGAAGTTACGCATAGAATTGAACCAAATTTTTATTTTAAGTTTTTAGCTTTGACAAGCAGATCCTCCTTGAATCTGAAAAACATTCGCTGGTAGGGGACGCTGTAACAGCAATTTTCGTGCGATTTTGAATATTGTACCATCCAAAAGTGTATGAAGTTATGCATAGAATTGAACCAATTTTTAGGTAGATTTCGTAAGAAATACTACCTATTGCAGTCATTACCATGGTGCGACTTATGAAAAATTTCTTCATAACTTTTCATTATAGGACCCCAGGAACCCAAAACCACCCCCACCTAAAAAGTTTATATATATATGTATGTATGTATGTATGTATGTATGTATGTATGTACTAAATTTTGTCCGCACGATAAAAGTTGCAATGATGCACGGATCGTCTTCAAACTCGCCAACAACTTTGAGATGGCTAATATCTCGGCGGGGATTGAAAAGGGGCAAAATCGGCCCAAGGGAATGGAAATGGGAAGGGTTCAAAATTTTGAATACCGTCTTAACATGATTCTGATAAAACCATCTCTTACACAACAATGACAGGAAAAAATAAATATTTTTCGTTATAGCAATTGCCAACAATTAAAAAAAAAAAATCAATAAAATTCTCACCACAACAATTGCTCCTCTATTGCAAGAATTTCACGTGAAAATTGAATTAAATAAACAGTTTGACGAATTGAAAACAAATTGAATATTACGTCATAAGTTTTCAAGAGAAAGATTTCAGCATGAAAACTCAAAATGAAATAAATAGTTTGACGAATTAAAATAAAAACAAAATATTGCGTCATATTAGAAATATAATGGACCTCAGCAGGCGAATATGTAACGCCATGTGAGTTTGAAGAAACGTATTAAAACATGATAAAAACCCGACTATGGAAATATTAACATATTTTAACACTTTGAGGTTCTCTGAATTTGCTTTAGCCATTTTTAAACCTATTCCATATACATGCGTGTGTGTATTCGTGTATATTAGAATTTTCTCAAAATGTTTAGCTCCCTAGAGCTCATTCTTAGTGAAGGAACTGGGTTTATGTCTAATCTTGTTTTAATTTTTGTTGGTGAATTTAGTATTTAACTTCGAAATCTACCTCCGCCTGTAGGCCCGAGCCGGCAGGGATTTTTTTATTTTAAGTTTATGGCTATGACAAGCAGGTCCTCCCTGAACTTGGAAAAAAAGTCGCCAGTAGGGGGCGCTTTAACAGCGATTTTTGTGCCATTTCGAATATTGTACCATCGAAAAGTGTATGAAGTTATGCATAGAATTGAACCAATTTTTTATTTTAAGTTCTTGGCTATGGCAAGCAGGTCCTTCCTTAATTTGGAAAAAATTCACCGGTAGGGGGCGCTTTAATAGCGATTTTTGTGTCATTTCGAATATTGTACTATCGAAAAGTGTATGGAGTTATACACAGAATTGAGCCAAATTTTTTGTGTTTCTTTTTGGTCATGGCATGAAGGTCCTCCCTGAATTTGGAAAAATTCCGCTGGAAAGGGGCGCTATAATTACGATGTCTGTACCGTTTTCCTTATTGTACAATCGAAAAGTGTATAAAATTATACATACAATTGAACCAAATTTTTTGTGCATGTTTTTGGCTTTGGCCAACAGGTCCTCCTTGAATTTAGAAATATCGCGCGGTAAAGGGGCTCTGTGACAGCGATTTTTGTATACTTTTCTTGATTTTTCGTAGTTCTATTGTCCATCGGTGGCTCGCGCAAATGCGGGAACTCACTTCCTGCTAAGCCGGCTATTCGCAAACTTCTGATAACAAAAGAATAAGGAAAAACTATTAATTTTAACAAATATCATGATATAGATTAACTCGTTTTTAGTTCATTTAATTGACTGAAGCAGGAATTTAAGATGAAAATCAAAGTTGGTATAGTAATGAACTAATAATATTGAAGTATTAACATGTGTAACTAGTTTTTGAAATATTAAGATGTATATGATAGAAGAAAGTTTTGGGATTGGCACATCCAACTAGTTTCAGTGTTTAATTCAATCGGAGCAAAATTCTAGGAGAGAGAGCCTTTGAAAATTCCCCTCATTAGGTTATACCGGCTAAAAGCGATGCAGGTATATCACTTTTTTTTTTTTTTCTAAAAACACTATTTTTGAAGTTGGTGGACACGATTTCTCAAAAATTAATGCACAGATCTTATTGATATTTTACGCACTTCTTCAAAATAATATTGACTAGTGATTGGAAAAGGTATTTTATTATTTTTTTTTTTAATACAACTAATTTTACTTCTGCCAAAAATTCAAATTTCAATTTTTATTTAAATCATTCGTTCAATCGCGAGCTATACTTATCTAACAGAAAAAAATGGGTTTTTTAATTTCTCATAAAGTTATGAGTTATTCTGACCACCACGAGGACACTGTTTTTGAGGTGTCTCCGGAAAGAAGGTTTCGCCGGCTGAATTTTCCAAATTTTTTAATGAAAATTTTATAACATATTGTTTCAATGTTGCTCTTTTATATATGCTTAAAATTTTGAATAAAATAATCTATTTATTGTATATATATAAAAAAAATAGAGGAAATATGGTCTTTTTTTAACCTTCGAAACCCATGTAAACCCTTAAAATGATGGAAAGCTTCTGTGTCTACTAATGTAATAAGCTAAGACTGGCTTTTTGGAAATAAAATTCATATCAAGTTTTCGTAGAATTTCATATGTATCTCTGCCTTCTAATGAATAGGACCAATCTTTCTGCCAATCTGTGGCTATTTTTCTTCTAAAAAATAATTTGAGTTTTAAAAATGGGAATAAGAGAGTTTCCATTTTGATGTGACGGTCATTTATGACGGCACCCTTTGCCAACGAATCTGCTCGTTCATTATCCTCTGTGAGATTTGATCCATGTAATTATTACTTGTTTCTTGGGAATCGATAATAAAATGCTACATATTTTACTTACTAAATAATTTCGCGGAAACACAATTTTGAGGGCTTCAAGTGAGGAGCGACTTTCCGTTAAGATGAGTAGACTTTTATATTATGAAGATGCGAAAACAGTTTAATGCGCGTAAAATGACATCCAATTATGCTTTCTAAATTGAGTTCTGGTTTTGTAAGCAATGCATTATTGCTAATATATGTAGTCTGGTAGTTTAATCTAAGCAAACAATATAAAAAATGCATAACGCACGTAAAACCAAATTTCAACAATAGTCATCTATAGTCAAAAAAGAGTCCGAATTTTTTTGTGCAGCCCTGTATATGAGCTATAGATTAGTATATATACTACACAGTATGAATACAGTAGACTCCCTCAAATCCGCAACCCTAAAATCCACAAACGCCTAAAATCCGCACATCACCACAGACGTAAACTATGGAAATTTCAGTTCAGATGAAGGGGCAAAATTACAGAATTTTTTTGTTTTATATCATTCCTTATGTATTTTAATATGTAGCAATTGATAATATGACTGAACTTGAGGTATTTCATGAAAGAAGTATAAATTTATTTCTGAAAAAAAATCAAGATATTGCTGATATCTCTGGTAATCGCAAACTTTTTACCAAATATAATTATGTATTAATCAAGTTTCTTTTGGTTATTAAGACTGGCTAAACTTGAAATAAAACTTCCTCACTTTAGGATTTTGATGTGAATTAATAGGGTACCTTTATGAGGAAAGTTTCATTGAATAATTTAAGGAAAATGTATCTCATCTTTATTATGCATGCTTAATTATACATTATTTATTATTTACTTGACCTTTACTTTTAATAATTTTTAAATTTATCCTACTTTTTAGCATATTACTTTAGTTTGCAAGCATTAATTATAATTTTGATTGCATTATTACATTCAAATTACTGTTTAAAAAGTCTAAATAAAGCAATGACCAGAAATCCATAAAATTCTAAAATCCGCACAACCTCTGGTCCCAAGCTGTGCGGATTTGAAGGAGTCTACTGTACTAAAATTTGATTCAGTTAGGCAAAGCATAACACAGGTGAAACTCCCCCTTCAGCAATTTCCGTCAACAAACGGAAATGTATTCGATATCTTTTATGTAACCTTGTATATGATCTTTGGAATTTATACACGCCAAGCAATGTACAAAAAATGAGTTAATTTTAAAAACGCATACCACAAATGAAACACACTTCCGGCAATTATCGCTCACAGACAGGGCTGTAACCGAATTATTTTACGTGTCTCTGTAAATGAACAATAAATGTACACCAAATTCTACATTAAGCATCTTGTGGTGCATCCCAGTGATGTATATCAATTTATATATGTTTGAAATAATGTACAATCATTAAAATGCATTGTAAACGAATTTTCCCCATAGATCTTAATGTAACGTAATTCTTTTGAGTGTCTCTGTAAACGAACTATATATACTTCACACTTCATTTTCAATACCGAACATGCCGTAGTAAACCTCATTATATGACAACCCGAGTACATTTAAGCGAGTTAGAGCACATACAGATTGCAGACAGACAAACAGAAGTCATAAACACTTTTCAACTATGTTGGAAAGATGAGTGATTTCTCTATTTTCCTCCCAATTTTTTATTTTTCTCTCTGCATCTGCATCAGTGAAGAGACAATTTACAAAGATTATTGCAAGTATCTAACTACCTCACCTTAATGGTAGTGAAATGTAACATCATTATTTCGTGTTGTGAAATAAATATGAAACCTTTGGCAAATATTGATTTTGCCTTTTGAATTTTCTTGCTAAATTTCAAATATTAACATATTTAATATTTGCTACTTAAAAAAAAAAAAAAAAAAAAAAAAAAATAAGTGTATTACAATTAAAGAAAGTAGACTTGTAAGTCAAGAATTTCATCTGTGTCACATTCATAACTTCCATAGTATGAAGCAGACTGATCGAGTAATTTAATCGATTAAATATGTTAACAATTGGCCCTAACTGAATTCTATTTCTGTTTAAATTAGAAAGAAGTTAACAAATTTTATCGATCAAAATGTATTTCAAAATACATAATTTTAATTAACTGTCGGCTGATCACCTATTCACAGTGTCACGGAAATATACTAGAGCAAAATCTGCACGGCTTTAAAATTTCTGGCCCGGTCCCCCAACAATTTTTTAAAATTAATAATCCTACCCGACTTGGAAAAACTCAGTTTCCAGAAAAAATTTCAATATTTTTTTTTCTGAAATAATATACAACAAGTAAAACACTTTTAAATGAACAGTGGCTACGTATTTATGCAAAAAAATTGAAGTACGTCATTTTTCAGATTATACCTCAGCAAGACATGCAATACGAAATTACATTAATGATCGCCTACACAATTATATTCTAATGAAGACATACCGATACCGTAAGCCGGGACAACTTTGCTACTTTTTTTTTTTTTGTTCCTATCCATCTTTTTTTTTACTCATAATGTTTAATAATATCTGAAACCGTCTCAAACCATTAGTCTTCAACTCTAGTTTAAGAAAATGCTGTAACTTGGTAACTTGAGTAAGTATTTCTATTTTTTTGCACGTAAAACCGTGTTGGCAAAGTTACCTGGAAAACGGAACAACTTTGCCATCTGTCTAAAAACCAGTGAAAAAAAAAAAAAAAAAAAAAAAAAAAGGCAGGGAAATTGAATTTTAGAATTCAAATAATATATTTAAATGACATATACATTTCAATAAAATAGAAAAGAAATAGAAGAACAGTTAGAAAAAAATTCGAACATTCTTGTCGGAAAGCGAAATTTTTCGTTTCGTGTATTTTTCGTATATTTTTCGTTAATTTTTCGTTCTATGTAAGGAGGTTCAACGAAGTTACACAACATCGGCTACGTTGACGGACGCCTCATCCGGAACACTAGGGAAATGGAAACTCCACCCATTGTTTTTTGTTAAGGTATGACGACACCTTAAACTCGTCATACCCCACCCATTGTTTTTTGTTAAGGTATGACGACACCTTAAACTCGTCATGTCCGTAATAAGGGTGATTTTTGCACCATAATCTTTCACATTTTTTTCGCCAAGACCTTAACGATCCCAAGCATCCCAATCTTTAGTTGTATGAAGTTTTGACCCTTTTGGGCTAACTTGGTGTCTTCAGCCATTGATGATTGATCATCAACTTGAGGAACAAATGTCCCGTATTAACTCTTTAGTAGGTTCTTTAGGTTGCTCGTGCTCTGCATCTTGTTTGGATTCTGCTTCTTTCTCTGGAAGTACACCTTGCTCGGATTCTGATTCAGATGTGTCACGCAAGGAAAACGAGCAAATAAATAAATAAATAATAATAATTGAAAAACTCCGATTTGAAGAAAAATTATCAAAGAATGTAAGGAAATGACAAATTTCTAGGTTAGTAAAGTTATCCCACTCTTCCCAAGATTCCTGGTGCAACTTTGCCAGCTACTATTATCTAACATAAAAAATAACGTTAGATTAAGTTCCAAAAGTGTTTCCAAAAAGTTATTATATATTCCATCAAACAAAATAGGCAGTTTTTACTTACGCTCGGATTAAAAAGGTGAAACGAAACACTTTTTTAGACGTTCAAAATCACCTGTTTTGCAATTACAAAATATTTTCACTGATAATGACCATAAAGTGTCTGATAAGACAAAAACACGCGCGGTAATAGTGTCATACAATGTCTTCTTTGTGAATTGAAAACACTAGCGCCTGTTTTAACCCATTAACTGCCAAAACTATAACATAAGGATCTTCAACTTTTTTGCAGAAAAACGTTTGCCACCACAAATTTTGATAGAAAATCTTCTCTTTATATAGTGATAAAAGTTTCTGTTATAAAATAAGGCACATTTTTTAATACAAAAATAGTGGTAGCTCAATAGTAAATTTAAGCACGGGCATTTAATTTTACTGTTGCGTCAACGTCACACCATCGGGTAATGGGTTAATTGGATACTTATGAAAAGTATCTTGACAATATATTATCACTCCTAAATTTTTGTATTAATAAGTTTGAGAGTACTGTGTAATGTATTACACAAATACATCACATGAGTCAATAAACGAATTGCGTAAAACCATCTTTATATAAAAAATTTTCAAATTGTGTTATGCCTAATGCCAAGAATTTTCTAAATGGGGCCCTAGTGGGAGCTACTGTAACATTTAGTGATATATTCACTATCAAAAATCACCTTCATGTAACTCGCCAAAATTCTCCATTGCTGCGATAAGGCTTTATAGTAACCTTCCCCATAGATTCACGAAGTTAAATGCTGCCAACACGCTGTTAGCAATGTTGACAGTTGTGGGATTCAGGCGTGTCTAATTGGTAGTGTACTGTTTGTGGTGGGACGTCTCCCTCAATTCGTATCGTCAGATTTCTCCCACACGCAGGGGCGCTGGAAAGGGGATGGAGGAGCAGAAATCAAGCCCCTGTGGAAGAGGAACATTGCATTCGTATCTAAACTCTTATTAGAATCTGGCGTACAAATAGCTCCCACAGGTACCACTAAAAATCTCGCGCCAGAGTATTAAGGTACAAATTGGGGGATTTCACTCTAAAGCTTTGCGAAGATTTATATCTAAGAGCTTTTTACCGACTTATCCGTAAATAAATTACGCTTCACTTTGATGTTTAGAAAGTGACAAAATTGCTTTGCGCTGTAAATTTCAGTATAATGTTGAATTCGTATTAATTTGGATCGAACGTTAGTAATGATAGCACTTGCAAATCATTGAGTGATGTACTAAAGTATTTAAGCAAGCATTTTTATTAAAGGTATTTTCATTTAGTTTCTCTCTACTCTGCAAAAAAATAACTAATGCTGCTGTCGCCGCTGCGGCCATAATTGGATTTATTGTAACCTTTTGATTTTCTCGGATCATAATAAAACTAACTGCGCCATATAAAAACAGAAAAAGTGGCAGTCATATAGAAAAATGTGTGATAAACATGAGGCAGACAGTTTTTAAATTGCAGAATTATTTTAAACGCTATTTAATGTTCCCGATGTAATCAAAATCATACGCATAAAACGATATATTCATATCCGTTAGTTTCAAATTCTCGCCAACTTGGCTATTATTAGCTCTTCCATTAGCTCTTCTATACTCTTCTTCAGTTATCATGTGGGATGCCAACCTCACGCATTATTCTAGTCAGTTACTATCTACCATACATATGTACGTATATATATATAAATATATATATATATAATGGAAATAGGAATTTCGTTCCTGCTGCTTATAACTTGACTTCTGTTGAATGGATTTTGATACGACTTGCACTGTTAGTTCGAAAATTTTCAGAGAAGATTTTAGTATATTGCATATTGTTTTACGTTGCTTAGTTGGAGAATTATGGGAAAAGTTCTAGTGGAACCGATTATGAAAGATGAGCCTTTTAAAAAGTTCTACTGAGCGGATTTTGATAAAACTTTATTAGTTAGAATTTTTTTCAGTGATGGTTATAGTATATTGCATATCGTTCTACGTTCTGAGAATCATAACTATGGGAGAAAGTTCTATAATTAGGTGGATCCGTTTATGATAAATAGGCCTTTTTAAAAAGTCCTACTGAATGGATTTTGACGAGACTGGCATTATTAGTTAGATAATTTTTCAGAGATGCTTTTAATATGCTGAATATTATTATATGTTGCTTAGTTAGAGAATTATTGGGCAAAGCTCTATAATCAGGTGAATCTGGTTGTTAAAGATTAGCCTTTTTGAAAAATTCTACTAGGCGGATTTTGATGCGACTTGCATTGATAGACAGATTTTCGGTGATGGTTTTAGTATATTGCAATTGTTTTATCGTTCGTTACCAAACTATATTGTATACAATCAACTAAAAAAATTTGCCCTTGACATTCAAAATTTTGTCATACACATTAGAAGACATAATAGCGCAATGACGTTCGTATCGTTTTCAGAAATGCAAAATTGCATTCCAGGTTTATATTGGTTTAAAACACAAGTTCAAATTCACCGATCTGTTTTGTTTGATTCAAGGATAGTTTGGCGAAACCGACCAGCGTATCGGTCGATTCCTGATAGTTAAATCATATATGCAGTTCTAGGGTCTACGAAACCGGCAGGCGAAGCCTTAGGCGCGCCACACACCAGGGAGCCATGCGGCAGAAAAGCGTGAGGCATGCGACAATTTCACCCTCTTAACAAAGAAAAAACCGGTTTGAACAGCAGAATTTGCCTCATGTCTCACGATTATTGTCGCATGTCTCTCTGGTGTGTGGTGCGCCTTATAGTTAAATCATATATGCAGTTCTAGGGTCTACGAAACCGCACTCGTCCACGCCCGCTCATGTACGTTTTTATTCCTCTTTTGTGTTATTATTTTTAGTGCTTAGACCAGTCAGAAGTCCAAATAAGTAAAACAGAAATTTAATTCTGTTTTTATTTTTCTAGGTTTCAGGAAGATTTAGCCTTAATAATCCCCAGGATTTGGCCGCAGTACAGACTTTATTGGATGACAATGGGCACATGGCATTTCTGACGACAACCACGTACGACTACGAGGCAGTTCTGAACTTTGCCATTCACAGTGATCATGATAGAGATACAGACGTTGATACTGGAGCTGAATAACAATTTTTCAACCCGTGCACTGATGTACAATTGGGAGCATCTTTAACTTCACAAATTTTGTAAAATTAAAAACGTTGAAGAGATCCAAAAATCAATTTTTTACGAAGGTAAGTTTGTATTATTTACTATTTTATATTAGAAAATTGACGATATTTATGTGAAGTATGTAATTTTTGCTTATTACAGATGTGAAAAAGTATCTTTTAGTCATTTTTTTTTTAATATGCTTAAAATGATGCATTTAGCCTCTGAATAAATATTTTTCAAATCGGAGTTGTAAAGTCACAAAGGGTTAACATAAGATGTCCAAACTTTAAAAGTTTATCATTTCTAAACTATTTGACCGAATGACTTCCCATTTGGCATTCTTCGGTTAAACTTACAGTAAAAAAACGAGTATGATTTCAAAATTAGTTATTTGAATTGAAAAGTAAGGAGTCCGGTACAATTTCAGCATGAAGACGATATTATGTTATCCTTGAGGTTATATTTTTTAACAAATTGAAAAAATTACTTTTAAAAACGCAGGAATTCAGTTTTTTTGTTTTGTTTTTTGTAAAGATGTTGTTTCAATAGCAAATGCAAAAATTTCTAATTGATCCAGTGGCATTATTATTTCATTAACATAAATATATTTACCGCCTCATATCAATAACTTTTAAAAATTACTTTGCCTAATTATCTCCGACACATGAAAAATTGAGATGTGTTTCAATCTTTTAGGGAGATTTTGTATACCCATATTGCAATTGAGCAGCTTCTTCTTATATTATTTATTTATTATTGCATATACAGTCCACGTAAGGAAAAAAAAGTCACATACCCTTACTAAATCTGCCGCACATCATTGTAGGGGAGACCGGGGCTAGTAGGCGCAGTTTTTAGTTTTTGATTTTTATAAATTTTTTATTTAAGTTTTTTAACAAATTTTAACTGCACTTTTAATGAACAGACAGGTTCGGCCGGGTGGGGCGGCCTACCAATTGGCTTGAGCACAACAAGCCCCACCCAAAATGGACACCATCTTATGCTCCGTCGTTAAAGAACAGACATTTGGCTATAAATACCCGGAGTTTTGAGTTTGTAGCTTTTGTAGTTTATGTTTAGCGGAAGCCTAAAGTGAAAGGAAAATTGTGCACCAACCTACCCCGTCACGGGGTAAGTTGCCTATACCTATGGGGTAAGTTGGCACACGTTTTATAAAAATTTAAATGAAGCTCAAATAAGACACGCAGTTAAGCGAAATCAATTTCATTATTACCAGTAAGTTTAGACTAAGGCGTTATAGCCGTACAATGTAAATTCTAAATTATACAGACATAAAAATAATTAATAAAACATTAACATTGAGTAACTTCTATCTTACTCTATATCATCATCAGAGTTACAGTTGCCACAAATAAAAAATCGAGTGTCTCCGTTTGGGCAAGCCACGTGTGCCCAAAATCTTGCATTGCAACCGCTTTTCTCGTTGTTTGCTGATTTTCAAGCTACCAGTGCACACCAAACACCGAGCCAACTTGCCCCGTGTTCAATGCCCCTACTTGCCCCGTGTTCAATGCGCCTACTTGCCCCATAATAAATTTCTTCACAAAAAGGACACGTAATCCTCCAAGCATAAATAATCCAAGTAAATCACATATGGGGTAGGTACAGTTAATCATACACTAAGAAAAACTGCACAAGTTAAATCGCAATTATTAAGATAAGTATTAGAAATTAGAAAAAGAATGAAGCAACAAAAAATTACTCATGAGAGCAAAAAACAGAAAAATCGTAATAAATGTCCACTGCACGTAGGTAACGATGCAAAACACCATTGAGGATTGTAAAAAGCAATAAGAAAGGTACTCTGTAACTGGTTGCGCACTCTATCCAGAAACAGGCGAATTATGAAGACTGCGCCTACTTGCCCCTGTATCCAACTAGCCCCGGTCTCCCCTATAAAAAGACTAAGATTAATCGATTAGTAATAAGTCTAATAATTATTGCTAAGATTTAACATTTTTAATACTAACACCTATTTTTGACATTCCATTTGTACTTTTGGTTAAATTTTACTTTCGATACTAAAGTAATTTGGGAATTATGTAGGTTGAATCTTTCCGTTAAATTTATTTTAAATTGTTACAAATACAAATTACAATGTGGGTAGTCTTTTTAAGGGGACGGTGGAAGTTTAAAAAAAAATTGTTTTAATTTTCATAATAGATTAATAGAGATTTGAAATTTTGTGCAAATATACATTTCACCATAACTATATAAAACACCTTAAAAGAAATTTCCAATCTTATTAAAATTTTATGATCTTTTAAAAAATTTCAAATTTTAAAACGAAATTTTAAAATTCGCCTTGCGTCTTAATTTTTTAGACATTTCCTCGATTTTGGATTTTAATTACGTAAAACTCCATTGCAAACAAATCTGTTAATCGATTTTTTAATCCCTTAAATTGTTATTTTTTTAGAGATATTTTTCTGAATTCCATAACGACTTTCATCAAAATTCTGCCTAATAATAGGTTAAAAATCAAATTTAATTGTCTTTAATGAAGTCGAATTTAAAAATGCATGCACAGCTTCGTTTTGAGCAATATCAGGATTCTTATCAGTTTCGTGAATTTTGATCAAAAATTAAGTAGCAAGGACCATTAAAAAAAAAAAAAAAAAAAAAAAAAGCTGAAACATTAGTATTGAGAAAAAGATATTTAAAGTACATTAAAAGCCCCAAAAATTGCTTGTGAACAAAATTAAAACACTTGTAACTTTGCGTACAATAACCGCATCTGCATGCGGTTTTCCACTATTGACGTAGTACAAATTGGAGAATAATTATACATACAGAAAGAAATGTCGATTTTGCGGTCGATTTTTGCTCAAATAAAAATCCACAGACCGCGCAACTCAAAAAATACTTGGCGGAATGAGCTGCAATTTTGCATTCGCTTAAATGAATCTTATAGAAATAGATTTTTGTTGAACAATTCTAGGTTACGATTAATTATTATTTTAATTACCGTACATACTTGTGTATAAGTCGACCCCCCAATTCTTAAGCAAAATTTTGAAAAAAAATTTGAATTTTCGTGTACAAGTCGAACCATATTTCTGGTAGTATGTTGAAAAATGATTTGTAATCGAGGATAAAAAAAAAAATAATAATAATTAATAAATTTTCATTAAATTAGTAAATATTTTTACGGATCTAATCAAACTTTTTTTTTAATTCAACGCCTTAAAACTGTATAATTATGTAAAACCAAAGAAGCTTAAACTATTTTGAAACCTATTCACATGAATTCAATGATACTTAAAAAGAAAAAAGTCTTTCAAAAATCTATTCCAACCTTATTTACAATGGTAAACATGTTCTTGGATTGCTAAAATATAGTACTTCTTTGTATTGTAGGACTTGGAGAGATATCTAGAAGCATTCTCACGTTGAAATCTTTTTAAAAAGGGGATTAAAATATTGAAAGGAATGCCCGTGTACTGAAGGGAATTCTGTCCCAAAAGAAGATGGGTGCAAAACAATTACAGGGACATTATTGTTGAGCTTTTTTTTTTTTTTTTTTTTTGTCAATGACAGGGAAATGACCGCTATCCGCTTTTATCTCTCATGTGATTACTTAAAAGACTTGCTCATTCGGCGATTGTCTGTGGTTTTTTTTTTTAATACTTTTTCGTGTATGAGTCGACCCCCCCCCCCCCCCCCATATTTCAGCTCCCAAATTTTGTCTAAAATTCTTCGCTTATACACGAGTATATACGGTAATTTTGAAATGAATTATCAAAAATATTTTTAAACAGAAACCAATTTTTAAAAGCTCTAAATATACCAGGCCAAAATTACAGATCATTCCGCAGAATAGTTTTTGAGTTACGCTTAAAAAACTACCCACAACTGCAATCTGTTTTGCAACGATTAAAAATGAGTTTAACAATGAGGGTTCCAACTATACATCTGCATAAATCCTAAACTTCTTGGCTGAATAACTTCTTCGGCCCTGAAAGTAAAATTTACTTGAAAATCCAAATATGATGCCAAAATTAGCTGTTTATTATTAAAAATTTCAAAGTTTGTTATAATTTCTATATTATTAAAGTTATTACTAAGCGAATGGTCTCAACTTTATACAAAGATTTGCGGCACATTTAGTAGGACGCATCTTTTATCATATGAGGACGTGAGTTTCAAAGCTCGCCTTATCCAGAAAATCAGATTTTGTGAAATCGCGAAAAAAACCCAAATTGCGTCCTTTGGTTTTCATTGCAAACCAAGATTTTACAATTCCAGAAATACACTATAAAACTAGTTTTTTTTTTCCTTTTAGATTGTGATGTTTTTTCGATACAAGTTAAAAAATAGAATAGATTGATAGGCAAAAATAGATTTTTTTAAAATTTAGGATAAGACGAGTTTGAAACTCACGTCCTCATATATATTATTTCTGTTGTCAAGATCTCTTTTTCTCAACTAATATGTAACATACAATGATGAATGAGGTATCATTGGATAGGATTTTTTACCCACATCTGACCATCGCATACTGAATTGAACTAATGTGTAGCGTACTGCGATGAATGAGGTATCGTTGGATAGGATTTTTTGCCTCACCTGCCATTCTGTACTGAATTTTCGTTGTACTTTTAAGTTAAGCATCATCACATACATATTATTTCTGATGTCAGCATCCCTTTTCTACGCACATTCAACACACACAATCAATGAATGGGGTATTAAACCAAAGATTTTTGAACAGACTTTTGACATAGTACACTCATATTTCGATAAAACACATTGTTTGATTAAACAAATTAATTAATTAATTAATTAATTAATAGCAGTTAATTATAAATTAATGAAGAATGTATCAGAAAATAAACTCAAAGATTGCAGTGCAAAAGCTTCGCACGGGTCTACTGGTTTTATTGTACTTTTTCACTGGGGCGGTACTATAGTTTGTATTTCTCAAATTTGCTTTTGCACGTTAAAAATATCTCTTGCGGATTGCAAAGTCAGATAATAGATGGCAGCACTAAAGATACTTTTATTGCCTTTTTCTATCACAATCACAATATTGTAATGAATGATTTTATTGGCTAAGTGATGCATATTTTTTTTAGATTTTTTACACTAATATACAAAAAATATAAGCAGTGTAATTACACCTGTCTGTTAAATTTTTGTTTCGTGAGTTGCAATTGTGGTCAGGTTGAACATAGAAGCTAAATGTATGTAATTAAGTATTCAACTTGCTTTTCAACTTTAAAAAAAAAAAAAAAAAAAAAAAAAAAAATATGAGTGTACCATTTTACTCCTACCAATTTATCTTTTTTCTATATATTTTTTTAATGCTGCTAAGCTGTTAGCGTTCCTTTTTATGGGGAAATTCACCAAAGCCACCATTTAAAGGAGTAAAGATTTTATTATTCGTATATAAGATTATAGATGGCAGCACTAGAAAAAATACTGATTTGTCTATTTCTAATAGAGTAACGGCTTACGTTAATTTTTTTTCTTTTCTTTCTTTCTGTTTATTTATTTATGTTTTTAAAGGAGTCTTTTAATCGCCGTCACTCTTGGGAATCCCAAAAGTAATTACTTTTAAACAGGCAAAATGGGTCTAGATTTTATTTAACCAGGGCCGAAACAAGCTTTTTTACACCCGGGGTAAACATCAATTTTAGCCCCCACCCCCTCCCCCTACTCCGCAACATATATTTACAAAGAGAATTTTACTAATTTTCTAATAACCGACTTATTTTAAAATTAAAAATGTGTAATACTGAACTACGTAATCTGATTTGTCAAATATTGATTCATTGAAATTTTGAAAACGGAATCGAAAAATATTCCGCTTTATACAGGATCCTTATGCCCTATCATCCTTAGTTTCTCCTATGCTGTGGCATACCCCAGACAGGACGAATTTAACAATACCGTGCTAAACATAGACGTGAGAAAAATAGACAAACAAAATCTTCATGTGGCGCCCCTTTGCTCTGGCGCCCGGGCACATGCCCCTTCAGCCCCCCCCCCCCCTCCCTTAGTTTCGGTACTGGATTTAACGATCATACATACGAATGGAGTAAATGGCCGTGTTCGTCAAACACTATTAGAATTTTGAAAAACCATAAAGAAAACTAAATTCGGCCATTTTAACAACGGGAAAATTGTCCCAGTCCAATAACTTTATTGATAAGCAAAATTTCCAAGTGATTTGGATGAAAGCTAAAGGGAACAAGAAAGGTTTGGAATTTCGGAAGAAAGTATTTATTATTATTATTATTATTATGTTTTGGCATTTGAAAATTCCGTAGAATTGATACGATAGGAAAATTCCTAAATTTATGGTTGTACGAGCCGTAAACGTTGAGCCGCGCAAAGCGCCGAAAGCTGCGAAGGCAAAACTTTAAACTCAATTGGAAACGCTGTTTTTCAAAGGTTTTCCCACGATAACTTTTGATCAAGTAAACGGGTTTACATTTTGATTTTTCTTTAAATAAAGGAAATTAAATCCTCTGCAAACTACACCTTAAAAAATAGGGAAAAAATCGTTTTATTTTAAATTGATCATTTTTTTTATGGATTTAAATTTTTTAACGTTTTCAAACAAAGTTGAAAAGTGTTTATGCACTTGGTTTGTCTGGCCGTCTGGCCACGCTCGCTCTAACTCGGGTAAATATATTCGAATTTTCGTGCAATTGATAAACGTTACTTAGGGTCACCAAAGCATGTTTGGTATTGTATATGAAGTATGTGGGATTAATAGTTCATTTACAGGGGCACTCAAAAGAATTCCGTTACATTATAGCCAATGGAGAAAAATCGTTTGCAGTGCATTTTAATGGCATTACGCTATTTCAAATGTATTGGAATCGATATAAATCACTGAATTTCACTACAAGATGATTCCTATACAATAGGGCAATACAATATATACAGGGCTGTTCAAAGAATTCGGATAATTTTCCGATTATAGATGGGAACAGCTGAATTTAGGTTTTCAAATGTGTTATGCGTTTCCATGGGGTTGAATTAGACGTAATATTTTAACTTATTAAATGGTGCAGTTTTGTATCATTATTCTGAATGTGTTGGAAAGAGTTTCATAATCTGTGCTTGACTCATGATTTTTTTTTTTTTTTTTTTTTTTTTTTATTAATTTCTGTTTTGTTTTTCAGGTGTCATCGAGAGAAAACGTAATAAGCAGTATAGACAGACAAGGTAACTCAAAAAATCTGGAACCTGGACTGCACAATCGCGGCAAAACTATCTTAACAAGATAAGATTCATTTTGTCGGATACTATTAAAAGTTTTATTATTGTTTTCTACAAATTAACAAATGTATTTTATGTCTATAAAACATTGATAAATGAATTCAAAAATAAGTAATAGTCTAAATCAGCCGTACTCAGTCTGCGAGCCGCATGTGGCCCTGCGACCTTTTTTGTGCGGCCCGACAAACATAATCATTAATCCCTATTTATAAAATTGAGATGTGCATAAAAAGTTTTTAAGACTTTCACTGTTTTAGGTAGCTTTCATTACAAAAAGTTACCTATTGCAGCCGTTCGGAGGAAAGTGATTTCAACAAATTTTCGTATATTTTCATCGATCATGACCCCCCGACCCCGAAACCACACTCCGGTCAAATGTTGGTATATATATATATGTATGTATGTATGTATATATATATATATATATATATATATATATATATATATCAATGTAACGAATTCGCCGCTACTCCAGTTATGGATCTTCTGTCGTGTCGTCGGTCAAGGCCGGGCCGCTGAGGGCAGGGGCGCGAACCGCGGACGCGTGCGTGCCGATTTCTGAGCGAATCCTCGGAACTTCTATCATAGTTAAAGGGTCGCAGGCCGTGAGTGGTATCCGGGAAATCGAAGTCAGATTAAGATAGTAATTGTTCCAATAAAGACACCGTTTTTCAGGGGACCTGATTTATTGTTCTTTTGTTACATCTTTTTGAGAAATCAGGCCCCTTTTGGCTTGAGAGCTGCTAATTTATTTTATGGACATCTGGCTTGGGAGCTGTGTACCGCCAAGCGATACTTAAGAGAGCCGAGTGTCGTGGAGTCAGTGCATTCTTTTGATGGTAAAAAGCTCTGTCCGGGGACCTGTGCATCGGTATAAATATGCTGTATTTCGCATTATTCCTGCTAGGGGCCGTTGAAGTCAAAGGAGGCGTCTTTATACTATAATTGGTCGTTAGCTGAATGATTGACTGCCCGGGATAAAGGCTGTGGTTTGAGTTTGGCCGATCGAATGCAGCAAGACTTACGAATTGCACTTATTCAGCAAAAATACTCTTATGAGATGTGCCAAAACGATCTTTAAAAGTTATAAGATGTGATGCGGGAAAGTTAATTTAACAGGGGCAGATGCATTCACTCAACTGAGACACAATTACAAAAGCCTTTTAAAAGTTTTAATTTCTAAATTTAAATTTTAAAAAGGGACAAAAAGGGGATTTTAAAAAGGGGCTTAGCTTTTATCGTTTCATATATATATTATATATGTATATATATATATATATATATATATATATATATATATATATATCCATATATATATATATATATATAATAAATTTGAAATCACAAATATATGAAGAAATTGATAAATATATATATATATATATATGATCTTTGTTACACTGTAACTCGCGTATTTACGAACCAATTTGGATGTACCTTGGTGTATACATAATACGTACCAATGTCTCGACCGAGTTCGTTGGCCCGCTTTATCCGCCATCTTGTTTCAAAATGGCGGCCATTAAATTTTTTTTAAATTTAAAAATTGAAATGTGATACCAAAAAATTGAAAATTGAAAAATATTTTATTCTTATGTGTTTGACCTTGATACAAAGATTCCGGAGCAGTTTTTGTTTCGTCTATATCTTAAAAATTGGCTGAGTTATAGTACTTTGAATTTCTAGCGTGGCTGACATTTTGAAACGACCTGATTTTTGTCACGCGACAACAGGCGTATTTATGAACCGATTTGGATGTACCCTGGTGTATACATAATACGTACCAATGTCTCCACTGAGTTCGTTCGCCAGCTTCATCCGCCATCTTGTTTCAAAATGGCGGCCATTAAAATTTTTTTTTTAATTTAAAATTTAAAATGAGGTACCAAAAATTGGAAAATGCAAAAGACTTTTTTGTATGTGTTTGACCTTAATACAAAGATTCCGGAACAGTTATTGTTTCGTCTATATCTAAACAAATGGCTGAGTTATAGCATTTTGAATTTCTATTGTGGCTGACATTTTGAAACGACCTGATTTTTGTCACGCAATAACAGACATATTTATGGACCAATTTGGATGTAACTTGGTGTGTACATAGTACATACCAATGTCTCGACCGTGTTCGTTGGCCAGCTTCATTCGCCATCTTGTTTCAAAAGGGCTGCCATTAAAAAAAAAATAATTTAAAATGAGTTATCAAAAATTTGAAAAATGAAAAAGATTTTTTTTATGTATTTGACCTTGATACAAATATTCCGGAGCAGTTTTTGTTTCGTATATATCTTAAAAAATGGTTGAATTATAGCACTTTGAATTTCTAGCATGGCTGATATTTTGAAACGATCTGATATTTGTCACGTGATAACACGCGTATTTATTAACCTATTTCGATGTAAGAAGGCATGTGGATAGTATATCGTAATTTCTCGACCAAGTTCGCTGGCCAGCTTCATCAGCCACCTTGTTTCAAAATGGAGGCCATTAAATAAAATAAAAAATTATATTTAAAGTGAGTTGCAAAAAAATTAGAAATTGAAAAAGGTTTCTTTCTTAAGTATTTGACCATGATATAAGGATTCCGGAGCATTTTTTGTTTTGCCTTTATCTTAAAAAATGGCTCAGATATAGCAGTTTGAATGTGTCTTAAAATGGCAGGGAACTTCAAGATATCGCCTAATTTGGCAACCAAATATAAGTTACTTTAAATAAAAGCAGCTTGGATAAAACTGACTAATTTTGCGGAATTCTCATTCATAATGACTTAGTATTGATAAAAATTAGTATTGAATATCCTATAATAGGTTTCCACTAAATTGAGCTTCGTGTATTTGAATAATGTAAGCTTACTTTTTAAAAATAAGGAATATGAAAGCTACCTCTTCCCCCTGCACTGGCCGGAAGGACTTTTTTATATAACTGCATAAGAAAACAAAATCTGTCCTGTTATTTATTATTATTGATTTGAAATTAGCTTAAAATATCTTAAAGGTCTTCTCCTTAGTCAAAAGTTCTTATAACATGTAGTTCTACTTATACGTCCGATAGAGGTCATTCCTTAAATTTCAATACTAAACAAACATTATTCCAAATTAATTAAATCTGCACAATATATATTTGCATTAAAAAACGTTTTAGCATTGAGAAAATAACCGATTTATTAAAGAAAATCCCTGATTTTTTTCCTTCAGAACTTGGAACTGCTTGTTACATTATTACGTTTTATACTTATCATGTAGCTAATGATGCTTATTAGCGTAAAACATTTGCCGCAAAAAATTTTGGCAAAGTTTTATACCCCTATTTCCAAACAACAAACTTCGCGGCATATTTCTACATCATTTGCAATAGAAATTAACTACAAAGTATATTGTATGGAAATAATGGTTTTACCTTTTTGGGTGTAACATTCCTTTCGCAACGAAGTTCTATATATTAAATTTATTATATAGCTTTGTTATAATTCAGTTGTTATCGTTCTATTTTAATTACTCCTTTTTCATATTATCATATAATTAAATAATTAAATAAGCTGGCGTAAAATGATAAGATGAAAATAACTTCTTGAAAAACACCATACATTTTTCTTATGATGCATTAAAATTTTTATGCTGGAGATTCACTTTGAATGAGATAAATTTGAATGTAGATTTTTAGTGGTTAGAAATGCGCAGCAGGTCCGGTCTAGGGCAGTGAGGATCCATCCCAGAGCTTCAGTTTGAAAGACTCGTTATTATTATTATTTTTTTAAATATGAATAGAAGTTTTAATCGCTATTCGTTTGGAAAAATCTACGGGCGGGTCAGCTAGTATACAAATGAATAATGTTCTTTTGATACCAGAATTGTGACCCCAGGTCGCCAACAGGTCTTTTGATTTATAAACTAGAGGCTCTAGAGAGTTAGCAACCTCGCTCAGCGATTGACAATTATAGACCTCTCCATTCCCCACAAATTCACTGAATTTCTTATAAACATTCACATACACACACACAAAAGAAAAGGTCAACAATTCTTATTTATTTTCAATGTATGTAAAATAATTTCGGTTTAAAGTTCCTCACAATTTGTATTTGGTGCCCCCTATTTAATCACTTTGCACCTCAATCTAGGTACATAATTATCTTAGGTACCAAGTATGTTGAGCCATTTCTAAAAACATTTATAGAAGCTTTTTTTTCTTCATTATTCGGACATTAACAAAATAGTTTACTAAAGAAAACATTCGCACATAAAAAAAAAATTAAAAAACTCAACAATTTTTATTTATTGTAAAAGTATGTGAGATAATTTCGGTTTAAACCTCTCTCAATTTGGCGCCCCTTAATCTCGGCGCGCGGGGCGGCCGCCCCCCTCCCACCCATTAGCTGCGCCACTGTCTCCACTACACCACTGCATATCATCTCTACTTCATACTTCTATTCTACTTTGCACAATGGAGTATTCTACAGGTATAATATAGCCACTTAGGGAAGGGAAGATAACATCTGAGAGTTTCCTCTGTTTTTATAATGTAACATATTAATTATTGAATGTAATGGCAAATAATTGCTTTGCAAATGGAGTATTCTACAGGTATAATATAGCCACTTAGGGAAGGGAGGATAACATCTGAGAGTTTCCTCTGTTTTTATAATGTAACATATTAATTATTGAATGTAATGGCAAATAATTGCTTTGCAAATGGAGTATTCTACAGGTATAATATAGCCACTTAGGGAAGGGAGGATAACATCTGAGAGTTTCCTCTGTTTTTATAATGTAACATATTAATTATTGAATGTAATGGCAAATAATTGCTTTGCAAATAGAGTATTCTACAGATATAATATTACCACTTAGTTAAGGGAAGATAACATCTGAGAGTTTCCTTTGTTTTTATAATGTAACATATTAATTATTGAATGTAGTGGCAAATAATTGCTTTGCAAATGGTCTTGTCCTGAGCCCGGATGATATTGGCGCCGCTTCCCATTACCAGAGAGGTGTATGAAAAAAAAGGTGTATGCTAGTAGGTAGGCCATTCTGAAATTTTTGTATTCAAATAACTAGTTTTATGCTTTAAAGTATTTTACATCCCTCTGAAAGACTTCATAGTTTGAATAATCTATTTATGAATGAGTGTGCTATGTGGGTATGTGGCTGCATGCATTCTGGGATATTTTCTTGGCAATGTCAGGTTTAAGGCTGCCATCTTTTGTTGATAAATAGAAGTAAAATTAAGAAGCAACTCGATGTCGTAACCAATATTGTAAATTTAGCGGAATTTTTTTTAATTAAAAAATGTACTATTATTTCTGAATAGTAATATCCGCTTTATTAAATATGTTTTTCAATAAGTCGCATATTAGAATTCGAAAATAGTGGTAGCTATCTGAATAAAAGTGTTCGCTAAATTAGCAACACTGGTCATAACAATTGAAATGAGTGTACGTATTTTCAAATAAAATTTTTACTTTCTTCTATCTTTACAAGAAGAAAGTATTGGATTCGTGAAAATTTTCGCCTTCCGATTTTCGCTGGAATATTTTAGAAGGTCGTGAATACGATTTGAATGGTTACAGAAAATGTTTGTCTGTGAATGTGTTGTTCTGTGAGTCTGTCTCTCTGTGTGACACAAATTTTCTGTGCGCTCTATCTCAAGAATTAATGTACGGAATTTAATAAAAATTTAGATTCAGTTATTTCCCGATTTAAATTGGTGCTGATTACTTTTTGGTATAAATCGCTCAATACGTGCACTGTTAAAAATTTTGCAGCATTCTGGCAGGTCATTCGACCGTTTTTTGAAAAAACGGTTTCATAACCATAATTTAACTGTATTCTGACCACAAAATGGTCAATAATATTGTCAGAATAGTGTTAATTTACGGTCGTGTAACCGTTTTCGGGAAAAACGGTCAAATGACCTGCCAGAATGCTGCAAATTTTTAACAGTGTGGCACTGCTATGCTGCATTATTCATGATTTCCTCAATAGCTATATCTCAAGAACTAATGCACAGATTTTCATCAAACTTCGGATTCAGTTACAACTTGATATAATTTTCTGCTGATTACTTTTTAGTGCAAATCGCCCCAGGTGTCGCTGCTATGCTGCATTTTTCCCGATTTCTGCACTAACTCTATCTCAAGAATTAATGCACGAATTTTTATTAAATTTCAGATTCAGTTAGTCCCTGATATAAATTGGTGCTGATTAGTTTTTGGTGTAAATCGCCTAACAGGTGGCGCTGCTATGTTAATTTTTTTTGCGATCTTCACAATAACTCTACCTAAAAACCGAAAGTACGGATTTTCATCAAACTTTTTATTCAGTTAGACGTTGGCATAAGTTGTTGCTGATTAGCTTTTGGTGTAAATAACCCAACAGGTGACGCTGCTAGGCTGCATTTTTCCGGATTTACACAATTTCAGCATTAGTCCTATCTCAAGAAGTACTGCACGGAATTTCATATCTTTAGAATCCTCATGATGGGCATAGATTGTCACTTAATTTTGGCACTGTGATAGCTAATTTTGAAGTATTAACATGTATGAGATAGAGGAAAGTTTTGGATTGGCACATCCGAGTAGTTTTTAGCTGTACAGTCGAACCTCAATTATCTGAAGTAACTGAAACCGACCCTCTTTCGGAAAATCGAAATTTTCGGTTACTCGAGAATGCTTCAATTTTAAGATTAAGGAGAAATATATGCAATCTTTTTCAGACCCTGACTATCGCACGGACACCCGGGGTCCGTGCCCTGGGCACAAAATTTCTGAGGAGCACGAAATTTATCATAGTTTTATCTAAAATTCTATTTAAAAAATCATAATAAAGAAATGTGATATTTGAGATATTAATACGATAAAATGTCAAAAATATAGCTCAAAATATGGTTAAAAGCACATTTCAATAAATAAAAGAAATATTTTATTTTTATTCCTGGAACCATTTTTCAATTTTTCTGAAAGCATAATTTTTTGGGTTGACACTTTTCGGATAATTGTTTAACATGTAAAAAAAGCTAGTATGAATAAATCAATCAATCTAAGGGGGCACGAAAAATTGAAAGTGCCCTGGGCACAGAAACTGGATAGTCGGGCCTTTATCTTTCTTATTATGGTAACAAGTGCTCAATAAAAATAAAGCAATAGCAAAATAGAAACAATAATAAATTACCTGAATTTTAATTTTGAAATTAAGTACCTTTTACATATATTACAAGGGTTTGAAAAAATGTTTTGTTTGTCGCAGTTTCGATTGCCTTTGCTTTGAAGCTCTATCACGGAGTTTTTTTAATAGTATTAGCTCACCAATATCACACTCTTTCTGCTGCTCCAGTCATGCTAAACCTTTTGCAAAACGTTCAAAAGCTTCAGAATTGCTAATTTGTTTGTTTTCTTCGTTCCACTCAGCAGTTTATGGGAGCTCAAGTTAAATTCAAAGAAACTATAAGAGAGGGATCGAAAAAATATGTATGTACTCGTAGTTCGGAAAGGACCGCTTGCACACAAGGAATATGATAGTTAAAGGGAAAAAAAAAACTTTCAAAACGGATTTTCACTCAATTAATGTGATAGTAGGGGGAAAAAAATCTGCACACAAGGAATGTGATAGTAGGAAAAAAAGCTTTAAAAATGGATTTCGGTTAACGGAGAGTTTCGGTTACAAGAGTTTCGCATAAAAGAGGTTCTACTATATATCAGTTTAATAGTTTTTTTTTTCTTTTTTGGATTTTCAAATATTCCTAAAACATGATTTTTAAAAAAATGTGTATCAAAAAAGTACGGGCAAACCCGAATACAGAAAATCAATCTGTTCCCAAATACAGCATCGTAATTACAGTGGACTCCCGTTTGTACGAACTTCCAAAGGAGGTTCCCCGGTAATCTTCGTATCGCGTACATATTATTAGACGCCGGTGTTCTTTCTCCCAGCTTATTTTGTGTCGTCTCCAAAAAATAACGTTACGTTGTATAAGCCAGTCGTAAAACAAAGTATGTGTATCATTGTACGATTAAATACTCTTTAACAATTTTTTAAACTTCTAAGCATCGCATATTTTCAATTTTTATACCATCGTATTGGGAAAAAAAAGTACTTTTTAATGCAATTTGTTAGAAAACTGCATCTCCATTTATTTTTGAAATATTAATATTTTTGTAGTTTTTAGAGCCATTTGCTTAATATTGGCAACGAAAGAACATCATTTCTGTAGAAAGTAAAAGAAAAATAGCAATTATATCTTTTTGTTGCCATTTTCCTATAAAAACTGAAAGAAAATGTACTTAAAATACGTGCTATTTTGAAAAACTATAAATGAATGTTAATACATGGAAATTATTCCAGAGAGAAAACATTCGCCTTGCATACAATATTTCAAATGAAAATCAAATTTCAAATTCCAAAGTAATTGCTTAAAAGGCGCAAAGGCCAACATAGTGAAAAAGATTCCAAGCCGGGACTCGAACCCGGTCCATCAGTATAGCGCACTGACGTTCTACCGACTAAACCACTTGGAACGATACCTAGCTCGGAAAATTTCTCACTATTATATGTTGGCAAGGCTACAAACGCAGCACAAGATGGAATATTTTGATAGAAGATATATTCATATAATCCCCTTATCAAGATTTTTGGATACCCATTTTCTCCCTCTTTCTACTGCAGAAAAACATCATTAGAGTTTATAGTGAAAAAGAAACACTTAGTAGTCCACAGATGTAATATCCAGAGAAAACTGCATCTCTTCATCTTTCTTCGCCTTATGTGAGATACGTTTTAAACCAGACTCGCAAGCACTTATGTTCTATTCTGGTTCGCGTTATAAACTTATAAACATTATAATTGACTGTTACACTGAACACTATTTTATCAGACTTTACTTCCTTGTAACTTTCATAAATATCCAATTATGTATAATTGGTTGATTACCTCAAAGTGCCGAAAATACATCCATACGGTTATCAATTTTAATGATGTAACACGCGCGGAAAAACATATGTAATATTCACTTTTAAAACGTCCTCACACAAGTGAAGACGTACAAAATGTAATCTCTTTCTTAGTATCTCTAATTAAACTTCTCCTTTTTTCCTTTCCTACAATATGAGCAGTTTCAATGAAGCACACACACAATACACCGTCTGTTACATGATTCCCTTTTTAAGCCTGATGCACTGTGACCTGAAGGAGTAAGGATAAACGAATATATGATGATACGGGATACTCCATAATTCTTAGACGCCCTGACTAACCGCGAGCTGAAAAACGGATATCTATACATAGAAGGTAAGGCCTTTAATTATTCTTTTATTGTTGTGATGAGGCATCGCGCAGTTTGCGTTTATAGTAAATGAATTAGTGAGGAGCATGTGGATTCACGCCAAAACTGTTAGACTCACAAATTTTTCTAACATATTTTGATTATGGAGACTGATTTAATGTCTCATTTAGTAAATTAAACAAATATAGATATCCATTTAGGCAAATTAAGCCAGATAAATAAATCCGGTAGTCAGGTGAAGGAAAAAGTATCTAATTGACTTAAAGGAAAGAAAAATTATGGCTTACGCAAAAGATAGTGCAGCCATTGAAAAACTTAACGCCAATAACTATTCTTGTTGGCGGTTTAAATTAGAAATGCTTTTAATTAGAGAGGAGCTATTTGATGTCATTACCGATCAAGCTCCAGACCCTTTGACTGAAAATTGGAATAAGAAAGACAGGAAAGCACGGGCACTAATCAACCTCTGTATTGAAGATGGGCAGATAATTAACATCAAACATTTAAACACGGCTCGAGAGACTTGGGACACTTTGAAAAATATTCACGAACGGTCCAATCTCTCAAGCAAATTACACCTCCTTCAAAAATTGTATATCACAAAGCTAAACGAAGGAGGGAACTTAATCGTACACATCAAGAAATTAATGGAACTTATCGACAAATTAGCTGCGATCGGAGAAAATGTTACCGACTCTCATATATCTGCACTCTTTTTTGCTCATTACCGCCGTCATATGACACATTGATTACGGCGTTAGAGTCGAGAAATGAAGATGAATTGACGCCCAGCTTTATTAAAAGCAAATTATTTGATGAGTATACTCGTAGAGTTGAAAATTCCGAAAACTCGGAACATAGTACTAAAGCATACAAGGCTCGAGAAAAATTAGTTAACATAGACCGCAAGAGAGGTAACAAATTTTGTTCCTATTGCAAAATGAAAAACCATTCGTACAATGATTGCTGGTTCCTGAAACGGAAAAATAATAATAATCCAGTACAAAATAATAAACTTTACAAAAATAAAAATCACACCACCTCTCTATGTTTTGAAAAAAATGCCCCGGCCAAAACCGCGAAACCGCAATATACAAGACAGATAGGAAATGAAAATAAAAATGTTGCGTTGTTAATTGAACGACCCGCAAATAAACAAACTTTTATTATCGATAGCGGAAGCTCTAGCCATGTTGCCAACTCCAAAGAAATGTTTTCAAATATGACTAGCGACACAGAAACTAACGTAACAGTCGCGAATGGCAATAAACCAATTTCATATGGCTCAGGGGAAATTGTAATTCACACAGGAAAAAACAACAGGCAGATTATACTTCGTGACGTACTGTTTGTACCTGAAATCGAAACTAACCTGCTGTCAGTAAGCAGGGCAACGAAAAACGGATGTCAAGTTAAATTTGAAAAAGATACATGCGACATTATACATAACGGTGAAGTAATTCTTTAAGGTAGATTAAAGAACAACTTATATGAAGTGCAAGTAAACAATGATAAACAATTTGATAGCAATCATGTAAACATTACGCATAAGTGTTCAAACACAAAAAATGTATTGAGTTGTGGCACAGGCGGTTAGGCCACAGAAGCTACGAAACAATTAAAACCATTGTACAAAAACAACTAGTGAACGGAATTACCATAAACAATTGCCGACACGACAAAGAATGTGAGGTATGCATAAAGTCCAAAACCAACGACGCCCCATTTCCCAAATCGGGCGCACATAGAGCCACAAAAAGGCTAGAATTAATCCACAGTGACGTATGTGGGCCGATAAATACACCCACCATAGGGGGAAAGCGGTACTTCATAACATTCATTGACGACTATTCCAAATTTTGTGTTATCTACTTAATGTCGAAAAAGAGCGAAGCATATGAAAAATTGAGGGAATACATCTCAACCGTCAAAAATAAGTTTGGAAAATTCCCAACCGCCATCAGATCCGACAATGGCGGGGAATATGTCAACGATGAATTAGAAAACTATCTTAAATGTAACGGAATCGAACACCAGCTCACCGTACCATACTGTCCAAGTCAAAATGGCATTGCTGAGAGGAAAAACAGGACACTGTTAGACATGACTAGAAGCATGTTAAGCGAAGCTAACCTCCCACATAAATTATGGGGAGAAGCAATCTGCACCGCAAATCATTTGCAGAATCGCTTGCCTTCCAGATCTATTAGCACTACGCCATATGAGCTTTGGCTAAACAGAAAACCAAATTTAAGATATCTTAAAGTATTCGGCTGTACCGCGTACGCATACATCCACAAATCAAAACGCGGCAAACTAGATGATAAAGCAGAGAAAGGCATTTTCGTAGGTTACGACAACCGATCGAAAGCGTACAGAATATTTATTAGTGACGGAAGGGTTATTTTAGCTAGAACCGTAAAATTCTCGGAAAATAACATGGGTAATATAAATGCTGATGAAAATTCAAACACGAATGAGTTAATGTCAGAAACAAACAAACACACACGACAGACTGACACAAGCGTAATCGAATTTGATCTAACACAAAACCAAAATTCTTCAGATACACCATCCGCGTCTCAACATACACAACAATTGAGAAGATCAGAAAGGCATAATAGAGGCGTGCCACCGGACAGGTTTGCCTATGCAGTCCGGCATGATCCGGTATATGAACCGAAAGGTTGGCACGACATGCTAAACATTGAAAACCCACAAGAAAAAATGAATTGGATTGAAGCGACACGCGACGAAATAAACTCGCTTATGAAAAATGAAACATGGTCTTTGGTAAAACCACCACAGGGAGCCAAAGTAATTGGATCCAAATGGACCTACAAGGCTAAATATGATGAATCTGGGAAAGTAAAGCGTTACAAGGCGAGATTAGTAGCTCAGGGATTTTAACAAAAATACGGGGTCGACTTTGACTAGACTTATGCCCCAGTAGTATCCCACATCACCTTAAGATGTTTCCTCACTGCCGCAGCCTATCATAACCTTAGCGTCAGGCACATCGATATAAAAACCGCGTTCCTACACGGAGACCTAGAAGAAGAGGTATACATGTCACAACCGGAAGGGTACGTGAACGCAAACGAATCCGATAAAGTCTGTAAACTCCGAAAGGCGATATACGGGCTTAAACAGGCAGCCCGAGCCTGGTACACAAAAATTACTGAATCTCTTAGAGAACTAAATTTTATGCAAAGCAAGGCAGACACCTGCCTATTTACACAAGGACAGGGGGAAAATACAGTCTACGTAGTTGTGTACGTAGATGACATTCTCATAGCGGGAAACAATGCGCAAATTGAAGGAGTAATAAATAAGTTAAAAACACAATATACACTTGAAGATTTGGGGGAAAATAGTAATAATCTTGGGATAAAAATTAAGAAAACACATAACGGCTTTAACCTTAACCAAACAACAAAAATAATGGAAATCGTTAAAAGGTTTAACTTAGAGAAATCAAAACCATACGGAACACCCATGGAAACGGGCTTCTTAAGATCAGAAAAGGATGAAAATCCAATGCCAAACAACATAAATTATCGTAAAGCGATAGGCGCGTTATTATACATTGCAACTATAACTAGGCCAGACATACTACTGGCTGTAAATGTTCTTAGCAGAAAGAACGAAAATCCGTCGGAAAAAGACTGGAAAGGTGTTAAACGACTGATCAGGAACCTCTACCACACAAAGGACCTAAATCTCATAATCAGCACTGAATGTACACCAATTTTGGAAGTGTACACCGATGACGATTGGGCCGGTGATACGCAAACACGAAGATCAACATCAGGGAATTTATTCCTTCTTGGGAAAAATCCGATGCAATGGATAACCAAACTCCAAACTTGCATTGCGCAATCGTCAGCAGAAGCTGAATACGTAGCCGCAGCAAACGCTGCACAAGAACTTATGTGGATAATAAAACTTTTACAAGATTTGAATTTACCACAAAACCTACCCGTAACTGTCTATGAAGATAACATTTCCTGCATAAAAATGATAGAATCTGAAAAATACACCAAGACAAAACACTTCGATCTAAAATATCACATGATTAAGTATATGAAAGAAAATGGTACCATAGAATTACGTTATTGTCCGAGCAAATCAATGCTGGCAGACATCTTGACGAAGCCAGAGCCCGAACCTGAATTTCAAGAAAACAGAAATAAATTAAAATTACAGAACAATCTTGATTAGGGGCTTAAGGGGGAACTTGATAGAAGATATATTCATATAATCCCCTTATCAAGATTTTTGGATACCCATTTTCTCCCTCTTTCTACTGCAGAAAAACATCATTAGAGTTTATAGTGAAAAAGAAACACTTAGTAGTCGACAGATGTAATATCCAGAGAAAACTGCATCTCTTCATCTTTCTTCGCCTTATGTGAGATATGTTTTAAACCAGACTCGCAAGCACTTATGTTCTATTCTGGTTCGCGTTATAAACTTATAAACATTATAATTGACTGTTACACTGAACACTATTTTATCAGACTTTACTTCCTTGTAACTTTCATAAATATCCAATTATGTATAATTGGTTCATTACCTCAAAGTGCCGAAAATACATCCATATGGTTATCAATTTTAATGATGTAACACGCGCGGAAAAACATATGTAATATTCACTTTTAAAACGTCCTCACACAAGTGAAGACGTACAAAATGTAATCTCTTTCTTAGTATCTCTAATTAAACTTCTCCTTTTTTCCTTTCCTACAATATGAGTAGTTTCAATGAAGCACACACACAATACACCGTCTGTTACACGATTCCTTTTTTAAGCCTGATGCACTGTGACCTGAAGGAGTAAGGATAAACGAATATATGATGATACGGGATACTCCATAATTCTTAGACGCCCTGACTAACCGCGAGCTGAAAAACGGATATCTATACATAGAAGGTAAGGCCTTTAATTATTCTTTTATTGTTGTGATGAGGCATCGCGCAGTTTGCGTTTATAGTAAATGAATTAGTGAGGAGCATGTGGATTCACGCCAAAACTGTTAGACTCACAAATTTTTCTAACATATTTATCGTGAGTCACTGACCTGGGACAAACACGAAACATAATTAAATCCAGCATCGATAGAAATTATTCAGTATAGCGCACTGACGTTCTACCGACTAAACCACTTGGAACGATACCTAGCTCGGAAAATTTCTCACTATTATATGTTGGCAAGGCTACAAACGCAGCACAAGATGGAATATTTATCGTGAGTCACTGACCTGGGACAAACACGAAACATAATTAAATCCAGCATCGATAGAAATTATAATTTCTATCGATAGAAATATTTCGTGTTTGTCCCAGGTCAGTGACTCACGATAAATATTCCATCTTGTGCTGCGTTTGTAGCCTTGCCAACATATAATAGTGAGAAATTTTCCGAGCTAGGTATGGTTCCAAGTGGTTTAGTCGGTAGAACGTCAGTGCGCTATACTGATGGCCCAGGTTCGAGTCCCGGCTTGGAATCTTTTTCACTATGTTGGCCTTTGCGCCTTTTAAGCAATTACTTTGGAATTTGAAATTTGATTTTCATTTGAAATATAAATGAATGATTTCTGATAAAACATGGAGCTATGATAAACTAAATTTAATTTTAAGTATCTATATTAATATTACAAACAAATGAAGGTCTGTGAATCTTTAGATAGCCGATATATATATATATATATATATATATTTTTTTTTTTTGAGTTTCTTGAATGACGAAATCTCTTTTTTTTTTGGATTCAGCGATTGTGACGTCCTATGCGTACTTTACTGTAGATGTTATTTAATACTGGATCGCAAATGAGGAATTCTTCAGGGAATGGACATCATTTTATGTAAAATAAAATCGTGTGTTTTAAGTCTTAAAACTGAACTACAAGAGAGTTCCGATTATCCTTGTCCCGCTTAACCGAGTTTGCGCTTTAACCGAGTTCTTTTCTTCTGATGAACTGATGGCTCCATTATTATGAAACAGGCATTATAAATGAAGCGTTAGGTGAAGATGAAAGAGCAGCCGTAAAAAGATAGAACCCTGATTTTCAGGTCAGAATGGGAAAAAAATGGCCTTAATTTTTTTTTTTTTCATGAAACATTATGGCCATTTTTTCCCCCCTATTCTGACCAGAAAATCAGAGTTCTATCTTTTTACGGCAGCTCTTTCATCTTCACCTAACACTTCATTTACAATGCCTGTTTCATTATAATGGAGCCATCAGTCCATCAGATGAAAATGATCCATTCCAAAGGTACAAGTTTGATTGAAAAAAACCTATTTAATAATTTTTTTTTCTTCGGGTGCGACACTAAATTCTGAAGAAGCAGAATTCCTATGCTCTAGTTTATTTATTTTACAGAGATATGTCAAAATTTTTAATGTTCTATCGTCTAATGTGCATACTGCGTAATACTGCGCTAAACATGACTAGTAACAATGTAGTTTCAAGAAAGTGAGGATAACAGTAAAGATTTCCACAGAAAACACTCTGTTAACAGAAAAACTCAAAAAAGAGTTTAAAGCGGAAAGTCACATTCACCTTGAATTAATATAGATGAAATATTTATTAATTATTGTTATTATTAAATGTGCAATTATTTTTTTAACAATTCCATTACATAAAAACTAAGCCCAGTAGCGTAGTGGTCAGCACGCCTGTCTGCCACACTACAGGTCGCGAGTTCTGCTCCCGGCTGTGCAAGGTTCATTCAACATTTCATCCCTTCGGGGTCGATAAAATGACTATCAAACTTGTTTGGGAACTAAACACCGAGGGTCTCGCGTTGGGTTGACCATCTAGCCGGGGCACATGCTGCATAGCACCTCGGGGCCCAGTGTCAAGTAAACAGAGTTGGGCACTGTAGGCCCTGATCCTTCATGGATCGTATAGCCACAGGTTAGTTTTTTTTATTACATAAAAACGGGTCTTAAAAACTTAAAACTATTCAATTATGATGTTAAAAATATATTTAAAAAGATGTTACCTTAAGAAAAACGATTTAACCTACATAGGCATGGTTACTCGAAAGTTTAAAGAAACATTGGGGAAATACATATCACAGACATCAAATTCAACTGACCATCTACGGCATTATCAAGATTACATCAATATTAAAATATAAAAGTAGATTTCTAGAACACAAAATTTGTAATACCACATCGAATTACTATACTTCAAAAATGAGATAATCATTAGAAATTTTGAATAAAGGGAATAGCGCAAGTAATAATGTTAAGTAATAATGTTCTTATGATATACCTGAGATGTAGTTCAATATCCTGAAAATATCAAAGACTGAATGTACGAACTTAATACTACCCTCCCCCGTCCCACAATGATTAATAGACTGATTCTTTTTCCAAACTGATATAAAGTAGCACAGTGAAAGCCACATTCTAGTAAAGATATCCCTTGAAAATGATCACGTTCCTGATTGAAAGATCTCGGGGTTAATGTAACATCTTTTTACATATGTTTTTAACATCATCATTGAATAGTTTTACGTTTTTGAGACCAGTTTATATGTAGTGGAATGGTTGAAATAAAAGAATTATGCACCTTTTCAGTAAATTAATAATTATTTTATTCATAACACTCTGTTATGCCAATCTAATCTCCCTAAAATACACCATCTGGTACATTTGAAGTCGGTTTTATTTTTCTTTTGACAAATATTTGATGAGGCTACTTTTATGAGATGTAATTGATTACAGCAGCGATAAAAAAAAAAAAAAAACTGCTATTAACGTTAGACATGATTTGAGCTTTTATTATGAAACAAAAATACTCCTGCTCTTTCAAAAACTTACGCTTTGTAAACGAAATACCCGTGATTTCTTATTTTGTATTACCATACCAAAAGATAACCATCTTCAATCAAACTTTTTTAGGGTTCCGTACTTAAAAAGAAAAAACAGAACCATTATAAGATCACTCCTGTGTCTGTCTGTCCGTCTGTCACAGACACTTTACTTGTAAACTATGGAACGTGGAAAGTTCAAATTGGGGGGGAAGTAATAAAGACTATTGACCCACACATTTACATATTATTAACCCTTAAATGCCTGATTTTTCAAAAATCATTGTAATAATGTTTTCGCCTTTAATTTTTTTAAATAAATCATGGGAAAAATACTTTAAAAAATCATATTTTGTTTTGAGTATGGTTTACGGCTAAAACACAGTTCGTTACTAATCGGCAATACTGGTCTTTACTTAAAAAAATAATTTTCCTTGATAAAATTCTATAATATTAAACACACAAGAATTTTAGGAACTATAATAAGAAATAAATTTTACTTGCTTACTGCAGAACAAAATAGGATATTTCGCATGCTACCAAACAAAACAAAAAGAACAAGTAGCAACACTTAAAAAAATAAATCTTTCTTTATTCTTAAACAGCACAAGTGTTGCCATCTACATGTTGAAAATCGATTTAATAATATTTTCAGAATGTATTTTATTGGTAACATTAGGCATTATAGCTTCAATATTATTCTCATAGTATTTTAGAGGCTAAATTGGGTATATTGCCGAAAAGCAACAGCCGGCATTTAAGGGTTAAACATTCACAAATTTATTTAGGAAGTATGTAGAAAGGCTAATTAAGTTACATGAAAAAAAGCTTTCGTAACGTTGAACTCAAAATAAATTTCTTTTAATTTTGGGTATTTTCAGAAATATCGTCGAAAATGTAGTGCAAAAATATGTCCCCCCCCCTTCTTCTATTTGCGGATCTACTGAAACTAAAATTATGAAAAAATTAGAGGCAGTAGACATTAATTTAAACCTTGCAGGAAAATTATAGCGGTTATCCTGGGTCACATAGTTTTAGAGAAATGCACATTTTTCCGTTACACACAAATTTCGATTTGTGGGCATTCAGCAAAGGTGTTGAGGAGCGCCGGAAGAACCTATCGTAGCAGAAGTATAAAAGCATTGTTGATAATGATGTTAGAAAAAAATCGTCTGTAATTAGCCGAGATATGAACCCCTAAAGACACGAATGGTTTGGACATACACAATGACAGGGGCGGCCTACTCTATGTACCATCGGCTTTTAAAGCCTAGATAACAACTTTTAATGATATATTTGTGTAATGCAATGCCCAGTAGCAGAATAAAAGCAATAAACGTCAAATTGTTAAAAACAGACTATTAGAATTAACCACATAAATGCTATGGTATTCGCGACTAATTCTCATTTAGTGGATCTCTCAATACGCCTCCCGTATCTTTAAATGGTAATTAAAAACCTATCTGGAGAAACGCGGCACGGAAAAAGGCGGTGTTGCAACTTTGCGACCTCCTTTCGAAGCGCGTATAGCTCAATGATAAGTTTAAATTTTGAACAAGAGCTTTGTTTTACCTACACTGTAAAAAGAAAAGATCAATACTACGCTGAATTCAGTTTTATGAGATGCAAAATGAAATTTAAAAATGCACTACTTTTATTGTCAGTACAGATTTAAGTTAATCATAAACGTATTAGAATAAGATTTAAAAAAGAGTTATACAGAATAGCAATATTTGATAATATTTATGCTTCATATCTCTCTGAACTTTCATGGCATATCCATTTATACTTTTCTAGTATATACAGCTAAACCAAACCCTACGTGTATAGTTTTTTACAAAGTCTTTTTATTTTTAAGCAACAATTTTTTTTAAATAATACAGTGAATAATTCCTATATTTATTGAACGGAATCCTCTGAGCGCGAGTAATACTCGCACTTGACCGTTTATCCTTCCATCAAATCACATGGTTACAGTGTAAAATATTACAGAAAAATTTCCTGATGCTGAAGGAAATGCATAGAACAAGTTAACGTACCTACGTAATTATCCATGATCCTGAAGACGTTTCCTATATCACCAAAAACATTTTTTGAACAGACACCAATCAGAAAACGATTGTGAGGTTTGTGGAAATGGTTAGGAAATAAATTGCCTCCTTTATTTAAAGTAACTTTCGGAAAAGAGATTTCTGTTAATTTCAGAAACCTATTGGTTTCAAGTGTTTCTAAAATACGAGATTCCAGAATCATGAGTAACTACGCGATTATCTTAAATTTTCGTAAACATTTTTTTTGTATGTCAGGAAACATTTCTTCAACTTTCTAGAGTGTATTTTAAATTAATAACTATCAATTGTCACAAATTTTAAACTGTATTGTGAATTAATCTTTAATTTTTCAGTTTTCCACGGGAGAATTTATTTGGTTGGAATTTTTTTAAAAATAAATTTGATGTATTTTAAAACTTCATTGTCACCTTCCTTATAATAAAAAAGAATTTATTTTAAATTGTTTTCTGAATAAATTTTTAATAAAATCAAGAAATATGTGCAATAATTTTTTTGATTTGACGAAAACATGATTCAAGAATATGATGCACTTAACGTAGTGAAACATTTTTATAAGGTGTGTACAAGGATAAAAATTTTGGACATTAGTTTCATTGAAAACAGGGAGAATATACTTTGTTTTTACGTCTTTTTATGAATAATTTTGGCTGGATATCCTATCTTCTTCACTGTCTTCTTCAAATTCAGAATCCGTATTCCAACTGTTTCTTCTAGAGCTCGACTCATCTGACAGACTTGTGGATCCAAGCCTTTGGAAATTGATTCCGCTGTCCGAATCGTAAGGATCTAAAGTAGTCCCATCAAACGATGAGTACAATTTCTTCGTGGTTAGAAAATTAGAACGCCTATCTCTAGCTCTATAAAGTTCCGAACTAGTTGAGGCTGACCTGCTAAGTCTAGGCTTTACGCATTTCACTTCTTGATCGGAAGCATCAAGATCTCTGTAGATTGAATTTGGTGAACGAACTTCCGTTGCTTCTGGTGCATTCCTATCACTACTAAGGTAAGGCAGGTAATCTGCAGATGTTGGGGATCGAACAACATTTATTTCATCTACTTCTTCTTCATTTTCTTCTGGAATGGTATGCACGCCAAAATTAAAAGAATCGTTGACGTATAGTTCATCCTTGAAACTAGTAGTTACAGATACCTGTTCATATTTGTTGAAATATATTTTGTGATCTACAGATGTTTCTGCTGAAAAACTCCCATCGTCTGTGGAATGTGATCTACGGATATTTTGTGAATAATGATTAAGTTCATCTTCTTCACTTAAACATCTTTGTAGTTTATTGTGAGAATTATTATTTTCTTCACATGATGTCGATCTGAAAATGCCACTTGCATTACTGGTTGACGTTTCTGAAGAAAAATTTCTATTTCTGTCCGTTTTTGGTCTTGAATTAGCAACACTTGTAATTTTAGAAGTCTTGATGCAGCTTTTCTCTTTCAAAACATCACATTTTTCGGATGATTCAGATTCATCATCGCTTGCCTCGGAAGCTCCAGTGATTTTGAGATCAGGAATAATCCGACTTGGTTTTGCGACAGTCTGAGAAAAAAATGGTTGCTCTTTTGGCGATGGAAGGTCTTGGGAATACTGCTTGACGACTTTGATACCGGGTCTCATGGGTCTTGCACTTGAAGAGGTTGAGTTTTCATGTTCGGGCTGAGATGTCGCCGCGCCTCTTATGGAATGTCCAGAAAACAACAGCTGCTCCAGATCTTTGATTCGCTGTTTCGAATCTTCGACTTCTCTTTCCTTTTCTCCAAGTCTCGCTTGAAGAACTTCACACTACAAAAGAATTTAGATAAATGATCAGACAGCTTATATAAGTGCAATTATTATTATTATCATCATCACAATACTTAAACAAGAAAATAAAATTATGCATTAAAGCATAGTTTATGAAACATTTTCCAACGCTCCCAGAAAACTTTCACAAAACTTTGCCTTTTAAAAAGGTAAAGAAAATATCTAAGTAAACATATCAGAAAACGCATAATATATTTGAAAATCAGATTTCAACAATTATCGTCAATAGCGGGAAAGATATTCCTATTTTTTTTTTTTTTTTTTTTTTTTTTTTTTTTTTTAGCAGCTCGATATATGATCTGTAGATTTGTATATATACTACATAGTATGCTAAAATTTAGCGCAGTAAGAAAACGCATAATATAGTTTAAAAGTCCCATTCAGCAATTTCTACCAATTAACAGAAATGTACTTGAATTCTTTTGTACAGTCCTCTACATTAGTAAACAAAAATTATACTAGCCACATGTCAAGATGAAGAGTAATTCAGCCAAAAACGTGCTTCAAACTACTAAAATTTTACTTCAAGAAATTATCATCCATAGGCGTGCATGCATCCAGTTCCTTGCATAGTATTATTAGTGTATTATTATATTTATATTTTACAGACATATCTTTCTAAATATAGTTGAGCTTCAAAACGCATAACCCAGTAAAAAAAAAAAAAAAAAAAAAGCAATTCAAGCTTATTTTCAGCAATTCTTAAAAATTCTTTTGTGTAGCCCTGTATATGGTCTATAAAATTTATACACACCATATAGTATGCAAAAATGTAGTTAAACTTAGAAATAAATACCATAGCTGAAAATGCACTTTGAGCAATCATCCCTGATAGACAATACTTCGTATACAGTATTGTAACGAAATTTTTTATGTGTCCCTCTAAATGAAATGCGATGCACATCATATTCTACTGTAAGAATCTTGTAGTAAACCTCAGTAACGTACGAGTATATCAATTTCATCATGTTTGAAATAGTGCAACACAATTAAAGTACGGTGCGAGCAGTTTTATCCCGTAGACCATAATAAAACTGAACTTGTTAGTGAGGCCCTGTAAGCAAATGATAAATGCTTTGCACACCCCACAGAAAGCATGTTTTATTATACTTCATAAATTCATACCAATTTCATTATGTTTGTAACAGAGAAACATCATTAAAATACGCCGCAAACGCTTTTTTTTTTCATAGACCGTAATAAAACGGAATACTTTTGAGTTCCCCTATACAAGCACTGTGAGTGATAGACAGATCTTATTTTATAGAAACCATCTTCTAATGCACCTCAATAAGGTGTATAAATTTCATTATGTTTAAAATAGTTTAACATAATTAAAATATACCGCAAATGATTTTTCTCCATAGACCATAATATAACGGAACTTTTGAGTGCCTGCGTAAATGAAGTATAAATGATGCACACTTCATTTTCAATACCGAAAATGCCATGGTAAACCTCAATAACGTATATCAATTACAAGGCAATCCGAGTGCATTACTAAACAAGTTTTCTCCTTTCTTGAGCTAAAATGTTTTCCCTGTTGCCCCACAAAAACATTGCAAAACAACTTTTTGTTTTGGGGTGGTGATGGTGGTGGAAAACATCGGATCTTCATTTCTAGTGCCAAAACGAAGTTCTTCCCAAATTTTAGTGAATGACCATCAGTTGTCTCTGAAAAACCCTATTTTATCTGTTACTAATATTTCTTAACCCTTTCCGGCGCAGTGGTCCCACGTCAAAACAACCTAATTTTAATTCCAAACTTACGAACGGCACCACGAATATTTTGATAAAATTTTGCTTTTACAATGAAAGTTTAAAATAATACGTTTTTAATTTCTAAAAAAGTCGTTTGTAAATTCCCGTTTCAGTCAATCATTTCATCATTTTACGAATTGTTCTGTGCCCGAAAGGGTTAAAGCAAAAAGAATAGCGTTGCTTTAAATCACGGAGCTGTAATCTGTAGATGTCGTAAATTATAAATAATGGAGTGTATGAATAACAAGAATTAGAGCCAGCGTCACTTAAATATAAGTTTCTTTTAAATATTTTAACAGTTATTCTCAAGCGTTTTCCAGTACATTGATTTCTTTTCTAAAATGCCAAGTAAACGAGAGATGTAAGGATTTGAAGTAATAAAAATTGTGTAATATTTACCTTTGTTATTAGTTGCCACACAGTTCTTCCTGGAGCCTGAAATGATTCGAAAATACTTAAAAATAGAATCGATAAATCTAAATAAAGTTTAGAAAATATGTAAGTGTGAAACAAGCATAGAAGGGGGAAAAAAAGACAAAATCGGCAGTGATAAACTAACTTAACTGGTAAATTTGACGTAAAGTATAATTTACTAAATTATAAAATAAAAAAGAGTGTAAAAATACAATAAGTGAATGTAAAACCGAAAGCAAGTTTCGACAGATTATCGTAATCAGAGCAACATCGAAAATTTTTGCTCAGAAAGTTATTTAGAAAAGATTAAACATAACAACAGTATCAAGTTGGACGAGTCTTCAAAGAACCAACGTTGAATTGATTTTTTTTTTTTTTTTTTTTTGGTAGTAAATTAAAAGACAAGTTGACACTGGCGAGTAAAATTATTGCATATTGCATGATAATCAAGTTATTAGTTGCATATTATCGCTTCTTGGAATGTCATAAAACTTTTCACTCTCTTTGAATACACTGAAGGGGAAGAGTAAAAGTTGTTTAAAGATTTGTTTAGAAAGGGCAAGATATATATTCAAGAAACGTGACATTACATTTTGCATCTTGTTTCATCTTTGTCAATTTTATGTTTTGGTGAGTTGTTTTTGTTATTTTTAGAGTTCCGTACTTAAAAAGTAAAAACGGAACCATTATAAGATCACTCCTGTGTCTGTCTGTCTGTCTGTCACAGCCACTTTACTCGTAAACTATGGAACGTGGAAAGTTCAAATTGGGGGAAATAAAGACTATTGACCCACATATTTACAGATTAATTAAATATTCATAAACATATTTAGGAAAAATGTATAGGGGCTAATTAAAGTTACTTGAAAAAAGAAATCTTTTCTTTGTATATCGTGTGGGGGTATCGTGTGAAAGCTCTCGTAACGCTGAACTCAAAAATACATTTCTTTTAATTTTCGGTATTATATTTTCTCACTTGACTGTTTATTTATATTTAGTTTTCATCTAATTTTAATTAATTTTAATTAATTTCTTAGTTTTTAACTTAATATATTTCAATCATCCTGGTTTTTTTTTCGATTTGTTATAAGGAGGTTAACACTGTGATTTTTAGGTCTTATGGCGACAATCTCCGACGAAATAACACATCTTTACTATGAATCATGCTTTTTAAACTCCCCTGAAGAATCCATAACATTTTCACAGTTTTCTTATTTTTGCATTTTCATTCTCGTATGTTTATTTTTTGGTTTTTAATTTATTTTCACACGTGTCATTTCATTTTAAGTATACTATATACATATATTTTTTTTCCGTTTAATTTACTTATGTCCATTTTGAAATACAGTAAAACCTGTAAAGTTGACCACCCTTGTAAGTTGACCACCTGTCTATGTTGACCTCTGTTGTCAGGAACCAAATTTATCCTATACAAAACTATAAGACAAACCCTTTGTAACCTGACCACCTGTCTATCTTGTATCTTGACCACTGAAATTATTCAAATTTGACTAGAACTATTATAAAATGCCCATCAAAACCCTTTATAACTTGACCACCCAAAAAGCTAACAAATCATGAATAAAAAAAAAGTAACTCTCCACGAAATTTTTTCTTTTTTTTTTTCTTTTTAACTAGAATTTCTAAAAGGGTGAAATAGTTATTGTCCTGAGGAATGCTTTTAGCAGGGATAGGTGTTGATAAATTATTCAAGGCTATCTATTCTTACATTGTTGGTCTTGTGGATTTGGCTTTTCAACCCTCCCCCTCCATTCTTTGATTCTAGATTTCTTTCTTCTATTTTCCATTCTCTTATCATTCCTTCCCTTCTTTCAATAACCCCAGGTGCTAATTTGTAAGCAGAAATATTTCCACCAGTTGCAATGGTTTGTGGCAATGGAGGATATTCCATCTCCGTTTTGATCACGTGGTCAAGGTAAAAACTTCTAGCGTAAAGAAGGGAAGACTCCGTAGACGTGTAATGTAAATCCCCGCTAGCCAATGAAACAGTTCATGAGGCAAAGCAGTAGTATCTTCCCTTCTTATCAGTTAGAAGTTCCTTGGGTAAATTACCGGTATCACGTGACTTTTTTCAGCCTCGAACCCATATTTGGAATATCCTCCATTGTAACAACAAGAGATGAGTTACACTAGAACTGTGTTGTAGTACAGAAGGATTATTATTTTCATCTAGTGAACTTGGTGTAGAGGCAGTATTCAAGACATTTATATTTTGTAATTGCTTTTTAACAAGGAAGATTTTGTTAACCTAAAATGGCTCAAAAAAAAAAAAAAAATTAGTTGAACTTTCAAATGATAAGAAATATGAAATATTAAATTTAATTAGAAAAGGAGAAAGCCTGAGAAAATTAGCTGATAGATATGGAATTACCAAAACTACAGTGTCTAACATATCAAAGAATGGGGAGGAAATAATAAATTGTGGCTAGAGAACTGTAGTGGTGATAGAAAAAGAAAATTGAGAAAAACATCAAATGAAGAAATTAATCTGGCAGTTTGGGAGTTTTTTAAGCTATGTCGTTCCAAAAATATTCCAGTTTCAGGGCCTATGCTCCAAGCTAAAGCTAAAGATATTGCAAATGAATTGGGAATTTCTGAATTTAATGCAAGTAATGGATGGCTAGAATCCTTCAGATCTAGAAACAACATAAATTTCCGTACTCTTTGTGGTGAATCTGCTTCAGCAGATTCTAATGCTGCAGAAGACTGGAAAGCAAAATTAAATGAAATTGTGAAAGATTATCCGCCTGAAAACCAATTCAATGAAGATGAAACAGGACTGTTTTTCCGTCAATTGCCAACAAAATCCCTTGTATCAAAAAATGAAAAATGTTTTGGAAGCAAAATGCCGAAAGAAAGACTAACTGTTTTACTTTGCTGTAGTGTCACAGGGGAAAAATTGAAACCCCTTGTAATTGGAAACGCTGTTAACCCTCGTGCTTTAAAAAAAAATGGTGTTAAAGTTGAAAATCTACCTGTGTCATGGAAATATAATAAAAAAGCCTGGATGAATTTATCCATTTTTGAAGAATGGCTTCGAGATATTAATTCCCAAATGAAAAAACAGGGTAGGCGGATAATTTTATTTATTGACAATGTATCCAGTCATAAAATTTCCAAATCGTTCACCAATATTGAAATAGCATTTTTGCCTCCAAATTTAACGTCACTTGTGCAACCTCTAGATCAAGGCATTATTTGTGCAGTTAAGTTGCATTATCGTAAACTAATGTTGAAGTGCCTCATTACAAAAATTGAAAACTGCTATGATCTTTCAGACTTTACTAAATCAGTAAATGTTTTGGATGCAATTCGTTGGCTTAATGATTCTTGGAAAAACTTATCTTCTTCAACTATTTCCAAATTGTTTTATAAAGCAGGATTTAAAAGTGTGGATGAAATATTGAACGAAGAAGAGACTGAATTTTGTTTGAAGAATGAAATTCAAACTTTGCCAGTAAATATTCAACAAGAGCTGGTCGATGAAAAATCAATTCTCTCATTCGACAATGACATCGTTGTGCACGAAGAAGTTGAAAAGAATGCAGAAGATATAGCTGCTAATATCTTAGCAAAGATGAAAAAACCTCTAGAAATAGAAGATAATCAAGAAGAAGACAGTTAAGGGGAGACGATTAATGAAAACACAAGGAAGACTCCTTTAACTTTTTCAGAGGCTTTAGACTGTGTAAAAAATTTAATGTCCTATGCTTCTGATAAGCAGCCTGATATTTGTGAAAAGATAATGGATCTCCATGTTTGCATTGAAAAACATTGGGCCGATGTAAAGTCCAAAAATCAGCGTCAAACTACAGTAACAGAGTTTTTCTTGGACAAATAGGTAATGTAAATTACAAACTTAATTTTAGAATGTGTATTTGTCTTAACATGTGAAAAAACAAGTGTTTTTTATGATTTTTATAAATTATGTGTAATAACTAGTATAGTTTGAAGAATTACTAATTGGCTGTATATTAATTGACTGTTTTTTTTAAATAAATAGTAGTTAATACTAATTGATTTAAAAATTGATACAAAACTATTAATTCATTCTTGTAATTAATCTTTTCTTTTATAAGGTGTTAGAAATATGCATGGTAATACAATATTATTTTAAAGCCCTGTCAATAAATAAAATTTTTGTGGGAAAAAATGACATGGCATGAATATTACGTTAAAAAAAAAGTAAATTTATCATCACCCTTTATAAGTTGACCACTTCTTTAAGTTGACCACTGAAGTGTGGCACCGCAAGTGGTCAACTTACACAGGTTTTACTGTACTTTTTCTTTTCTTCTCTTTCCCTAAATCGAATTTCAATTGTTTCTGCGCCTATTATGTTAGCTTCCCCTGATCAAAATTCATTCCATTCAAGAATATTCTATTTATGATGTAAACCTAGTTTTAATTTTCAAAGGCGCACGTTCCTGGATTTATTGTACCAAATTCGATGCCGTATTGTGCCAATTTTTTAGATACGCCTTTAACAAGTTCCAGCGGCTATGTTGAATGGTTAAAAAGTCTTTTCGTAGTGCGGCATATCGGGATTTTTGGTTCGTACTCCATTGTCGATAAATCCTGATGCACGAGCTCAGCGAGGTAATTTTTTTATGTTTTGTATTGCCATCCACTCAGTATCCTAAAACTATGGAATTCTTTGTATTTTATGAAGCTGTTATGGAAGTTTAATTTGTTATAGAATTATTATGGAATCTTAATATTTAAATATGTAAGTCCTTATCTCAAATATAAATAAATGTTTGTATGAAACGTCGTAAATAATGTAGTTGTGATGAAAGTGTTTACAAGAATTCTATCTTTTAAATGGACTATATTTCCATATTTTCAAAATAAAACCGTTTTTCAACATGGTTTTAATGGGAATTATGGCACACAGGCACACTGATATTATACCATGAAACTTCGCTAACTTGAACACGCATAACGTGAATTTCTTTTGTCATGAATTGTTCTTACAATCCTTGTCAAAATGAACACAAAAATTTAGTTACTAATAAAAATAATATGAACCACTAACATGAAAAATAAAAAAAGCAATTTCTCTCGAAATTCACGTTAACTGAGTTCGACTGTACCGATTTCTTGAGGAAAAAAACTTGGGTAAAATCTTCTTTGTTATCACCCCTGTTGGACTACTTTTAAAAAATTTAATCAAATTAACGATAGGCTGAAAAACCTTGCAAAATGTTTTAAGCCTAATACCACTTTGTTGCGACTTATAATAAGTGATGGAAAAAACTTCTTCCTGATCAAAAATTTGGATTTTGCATTCGCGCATTGATGAAGACGGCTTATACAGCAAATAGTAAGTATGGTGACCTCTCACTTATGTGCTTCTCGGTTAAGGTTCAAACAGACAGATCCTACGGACAGCGGTGCCTTTGTATTTAATGTTACATATGCAAACACTTGTTTTTGTTTATAATAGCTTTATGTTTTATTAGAAATCCTTATCAGAAATCAATTATTTTTTTTTTCAAAATTCGGAAAATATTATTATACACGGATAAATAAAATTGCATTCTTTCAGCTTTCTGATACGAAATAAGTAATTGTGAAGGAAAGTCACACGCATATTTAAAATACGTTTTCGTAAAGGGAAAGTGTTATATTGTTAGTAAAATATTTTTGCTGTAAACTAAGAAACATTTAATTGATGAATAGAAACGAAATAAAACCAAAATTCACCGGATTTTATAACAGACGGTATTTTTGACATAGCATGTATTTTAATTTCAATTTTTATGAGGAAATGGCAACAAAAATATACACTAATCTACTATTTTCCCTTTACTTTTAACAGAAATGGAGAACTTCTGTTGCTACAATTACAAAACTGGTACTAAAACTATAAAAAAATTAATAGCTCAAAAATAAATTGATATACAGCTTTCAAACAAATTGCATTTAAAAGACATTTTTTCCTTTATACGACGGTATAAAAACTGAGAATGTGCGATGTGTAGCAGTTTAAAATTTTTCAGTAGCGGAAATTGCAAAACAAAAATTCATTTCAAATTTGAAAGTGTTGCCATTCGCAGAATGACGCATGCGTTACGCATAAATATGTTTGTCCTAATGAAGGGTACGAATATTTTTTCCAACTGGATTAAATCATATTTAAGGCTGGAGTAGCACAGTTGAATAATAATAAACACACATACTACAATATACATTAAAACACACATTCACACATAAATAACGCCTGCATTCAACAGTTAAAGGTATATATAAATATTTTACAGACATACATACATTAATTACAATAAACCCAACTGGAGTGAAAAATTAGCCAGAGCCAGGAATCGAACCCGGGACCACTGCATTCCAGGCAGTCGCTCTAACCACTGAGCTACTCCGGCCGATGCCTGAGTCTGCAATTTCTCACTAATAAACCATGTTGGGGAAGTCACCAGCCATTTACAACAGCCTTGGATGACCGGACAACGATGAATTATGTATTAATTAATGTATGTATGTCTGTAAAATATTTATATATACCTTTAACTGTTGAATGCAGACGTTATTTATGTGTGAATGCGTGTTTTAATGTATATTGTAGTATGTGTGTTTATTATTATATTTCGTAGATCGATGTAATAGTAAAATCTATTCATCGTTGTCCGGTCATCCAAGGCTGTTGTAAATGGCTGGTGACTTCCCCAACATGGTTTATTAGTGAGAAATTGCAGACTCAGGCATCGGTCGGAGTAGCTCAGTGGTTAGAGCGACTGCCTGGAATGCAGTGGTCCCGGGTTCGATTCCTGGCTCTGGCTAATTTTTCACTCCAGTTGGGTTTATTGTAATTAATGTATGTATGTCTGTAAAATATTTATATATACCTTTAGCACAGTTGAAGTTTATTCCAACAGAGCGAAAAATGTCCAGACCAGGGATCGAACCTGGATACTTGGCGTGCCGTGCCAATGCCTTACCTGTTAGGCTATCCGGACCGATACCTGGTCGACATAATTCACTCTTATTAGTTGGACTACTCTTATTAGTTGGTTCCAACTAATAAGAGTGAATTATGTCGACCAGGTATCGGTCCGGATAGCCTAACAGGTAAGGCATTGGCACGGCACGCCAAGTATCCAGGTTCGATCCCTGGTCTGGACATTTTTCGCTCTGTTGGAATAAACTTCAACTGTGCTACTCCAGCCTTTAAATATGTTTGTCCTTTATAATATAGATAACTATGATATTTTAAAATGTTTTTGTTTCGCAAAATATTTAAAATGTATAACGAACATAAAGGCGTCTCAGTTATGCGCGATTATTTTAAATCTATCCTTTGAATTGCGGATATGTGAGACCAGGGGCTTCGTTAAGACTTATGGTTGGGGGGGGGGGAGGGGCTTTAAAATTGCCAAGTCAATTATTGACATTTGCCAATTGTGTGCATTTAACGGAAAGTAATTCACAGTAAAACCAGTGAACACAGAACCTGGTTATGATGAAAACCTATCTTAAACTCAAAAATCGTCTTCCATATCACAACCAATATTTGCACAATTTTGTGTAAAAATCTGATCTGATTTTAACACCAATATTGAGTTAACATTAAAAAACCTACAGTAAAAATAATATATATATATATTTACCTTATTTGCATTTTTCAGTTCTTCAATCATTGCTTTTATTTCAGAAACCTCGTGACCTGTAAAAGAAACAACATTTACCAGTACTTGTACACATCTGAAATAAACGGTACAAAGCAAATAAGGGGATGCTTTAGTCAGAGCTGAATACACAGGGTTTCCATAAAGGAATGCTCCAGTTTTAATGGCCTATTATAACAGTTAAATTTAGACTGGTTACAACAAATCTTACATCAAATTGAAGGCAAACTAATCTAGTTTTTTTACAAATGTACAATAGGTACACCTTTAGTTAAACGGCACGCATCTGACCTAAAGTCCAATTCTTCCCACCCTTCGGTTAACAAGTAAGGAGTAATGCAAGCAATAGCCACTTCAATTCTGCATCTCAATTCTGGCAAATCATTAGGTAGCGGACACAATCTTTTATAAAGCCCCAAAGGTAAAAATCGCATGACTCTAACGGCTTTTGAATCTTCAGCCCAGCAATAACGCTTTACGCTCCTCAGGAGTCGCTATTTTGCGTATGTGGCACTGCAAGCGAGTCAATAACAAAGCAGTGCTCGCGCATGCGCTTATGTAAAACTGTTTGAGTTGCCCTTTATTTGTGACCTTGAACCAACACTCTAGAACGCCTACATTTCATACTATTAAAATTTACAACTAGGACATTATTTTATGAAGACACCATATAATATATACCCAGCTACAGCTCTAGTTTACGACCCCCTTCGACAAGTCGCAAAAACTCGCCGGCCCAATAGCGATAACTTTGATTGTAAGCTTTAATGAGTACTATAATATAATCGTTCTGCAATCCTTTCCTTCTTTCTCCGTTTTTATTGTGTTTTTAGTAGACTTACTATGGAACATCTCCAACTGTCAATTCTGGATTTTAACAAGAGTGGTATCGTTCGATGATCTCTATATAGAAAAAATATTTTAAGTCAATTCCTACTTAGGTCAATAAGAAAATTTTTTTTCTCCCATTCTTCTTTTCTCTTGAGTGGCGCTTAAAATGCCTTGATCAATCATAATATATCTATATATCCTCTTGTCACGAGGATTAAAAAAAAAAAAAAAATGTATACGAACTATACTCCCAAATCCAATAATTCACGAAACATTTGCAATGGAAAATAGCAAAAAGAAAAGAATAAACAATTAACTTAAAAAAAAAAACGACTGCGTAAAAAGCGAACTTATTAATTATTTCTCATCAATGTGAAACACTTTTTTTTTTTTTTTTCAATTCCTACTATTAGCTCACACTCTCGCTATATATATCTTCTTCAAATTTTCAATCGTTAATAAAATACTTATTATTCATCCAATCAAGTTCAAATAATTTTTTTTTAAACTTGTAGTGGATGACATTTGATGTTAATCCAGTTTTTTTTCAAATATTAATTAACTAATTAAATTAAATTAATTAATTTTCAATAATCCAGAGAGTCCTCTTCTTGATCAAGGTATTTTAAGACCGAGAGAGCCCTCTTCTTGATCAAGGCATTTTAAGCGCCACTCAAGAGAAAAGAAGAATGGGAGAAAAAAAATTCTCTTATTGACCTAAGTAGGAATTGACTTAAAATATTTTTTCTATAATAATATATATATATATAATATATATATATATATATATATATATAATATATATATAATATAAGCTAAGGTATCTAATAGCTTAGCTTAGATAGCTTAGATAGCTTATATATATATAATATATAAGCTTCTTTAAAAACTATCCTATTGTATTGCAATTTTCTTTAACATAGTTTTAGCGTCTTCCAGGTACTTTAAAACCCCTAAAAATTTTTCTTATACCCAACTACATTCCAGTTAAGACCCTGGCCCCCAGGGTCCGGTCTTTCTTTATCCCTCAGGTACCACCTTTTTCGAACATTAACCTCCTGTTTCAGCATCAACTTACGTCTACTCACTACAGCCGTAAATTAAAAATCGCGTTACTTTAAAGGTAACTTTAGATAAGGGATTTCACTTGTTTATTAAATGTCGTGTTAATATTAATATTATATATTAGATATTATTATATATTATTATATTAGATAGCTTTCTAAGCTAAGGCTATCTCAATATTTTATAAGCATTGTATTAAAATGTTAAGATGATCATGATGTGCATTATATAATGTATAAGAATATCTATATATTTGATTTAGTCTAGTGATGTTAAGTTTTGTAAATATTCCATAGTTTAATCAATTTAAAATAATTCTCAATTTTCATATTTTTCGTTCTCCCACCTGTGAAACTTTGAGTTTTATAAATTGAAACTAGTCTATGTGGGGTTTAGCAATTATTTTTTTATTTGATTTACTTTTATTTATTGATTTTTTGGAGCATTAGCTTTTTATATGTTGCATGTGCATTGACATCAACCTCATTTGCAAATTTAGTTCTTGAAATATTAATATTCTAATATATAATATTCTTTAATATTCTAATATATAATATATAATAATATATAGTAATATCTAATATAAGCTATATAAGCTTATATATATATAAGCTTCTTGTTTATATTACTAACATATTTTTTTTATTCACTTGTATTGATGACTTTTAAGTTGTGTTTAATTGTTAGTTCCTATCTATAAACACTGTTTTGATGAGGTCTATAGATGTCTATGATGGTTAGAGTTGCAGTAAAGCTAGAGATCCTACCTACACAACTTCCAGGTTGTCTAATATTTAAACGGAGCTTCTGACTGTAAAATAGTCAATGAAACATCGCTTTCATTTCTAAAGACCTATCCAATGATATGCCACTCAATAGGGTGCGTAAATTTTTTTTTCGTCTCTACCGCCATTTTGAATTTATAAAAACAAAACCTAGCCTATAACCATTGGGCTGTTAACACAAATTGATAGAGACCTCATTCAATAAAATCCATCCGACCATTGGGATGTTTCGAGGGTATAAAAAATCTACATACACAGATACGCGTGAAACACATAACCCTTCTTTTCAGTCGGGTAAAAAGAACTTTTACAAATTAGTGGGCATTGAATGCGAATTTCAAGTACAGAATGATTAGAAACAGGAACTAACTCCTCACCTGATCCTATGGTATGAAAAAAGGGCAATGGGAAGTTCTAGGAGTGGATCAAGACAGCGGCTTTACTGTCAAACAATAATAGCCTTCGTTGTTTGTGCCTGGTGTTCGAAACTTTTATATTTTCAGCACTTTTATTTAGAAAAACATTATCATGATTTATTATAAGACGAAATTCCTGCCTTTGATAGCTTTTGAAAGAATCTGATGCATTTTTCCCGTCTTCACTGAAAAAAATGAAGTACAGTCGGACCTCTATTTAACGAAGTCGCTAAATCCCGAAAAAAAGTTCGTTATGTGGAAAATTCGTTAAATAGAGATGAACCTTTTTAAATACTTTAAACTACACAAAACAGATTTTTAATTAATAAACACTAAACATGATTAAAAAACTTAACTAATCACACATTTTTTTGTAAATCATATTTATTTTTTATTATTATTATTCATTTTACCCATCAAAAAGAAATCTGTAAGGGCAACAAGAATTTTAAAAAATATATTGTCCGGAAAATACACTGTATTTTCAGTTTTAAGAAAATATTTACATTAAAATTAATGAATTTTAATGACATTATAGTATTTATTATAACAAGTAATTTCCAGCATTGTGCTACATGCGTCCTTAAATTTAATTACTGAAACTTATTTACTACAGAACAGTCCTTTTGAGTGTGAAAGGGGGATATTGAAAGTTTGCATTTCCTAGATAAAATGCAAAGAATGAAAGGGATTTTACTACTCTCGTTGAGTTAGGCACCTGGTAAAACTAATTGAAGGTTATTGAGCATTATAAAATGTGTAAAAGAAAGAATAAGTTTGAAGTGTCCGGAAATATTTTCAGAAATAGGGAGAAAAAAAAATTATATCAGAAGAAAAAGTTCATTAAATAGAGAATACACTTCGCTATTTGGAGGTTATTTTACGAAGAAATTCACAAAATGTTGTTGGTTCCGAGGAAAAGTTCGCAAAATAGAGAAATTCGCAAAATAGAGATCCGACTGTACTCAAAAATGAGTAAATCAATGAACGAATATCGAATTGAGTATGTTTGGATAAAAAATGAACCTATGCTTTCTCAATTTTGAAACATCACATGTTATCAAACCCAAACAAAACGATAATTTTGTACCCTGTAATAGTTTATTTCATTTATGGTGGCGTAAAAAATGTTTATTAATGTAAATATTAAATTATGCACAGTATTTTAAAATAATTTAAAAGTGCTTTCAAATAATGCTTTTGTAATAAAAAAATTCGATTTGGACATCTTTAAAATAATTTTGCTATTTATCTTAATAAATAATCAATTAAACGTTTCTTATTAATAATTTTTAACAAGAAATACATGTTAGTACATTTTTACTTTAATTTGTAGGTTCAGGGGGGCACAGTACATAACGATTTATATTTGAACACAACCATGGAATAAAAAATGAGTACATGTGTTTCGCTGCTTTGAGTATATTTGGATCGGATCTATTTTGAGTATGTGAGGTATTTAAAATTGAGTACTTTTTACTCAATTTTGAGTACCTGTTTTTTTTTCCCGTGTTTATTTCGCTTCTTCCAAAACAGAAAAATCCCTGCCGACTCGGCCTATAAGTGCAGGTAGATTTCGAAGTTAAGTACTAATTTCAACAACAAAAACTAAATCATGATTAGAGATAAACCCACTTTAACAATTTCATCTGCCGCTTTTGTCGAGTTTCTAATTTCATTTTTAAATAAGAGCTGGTTTTATCAGAATCATGTTAAGGCGGTATTAAAAAAAAAATACTTTTTTTTTTTTTTTCATGCTCAGTAACTTGAAATTTTCTGACACATTTTCAGATTCGTTTTTAAAAGAAAAAAAAACATGAAACTTGCTGACCTGTTTTATTATTATTTGTTCAATTAATTAGAACTTGATTTATAAAGTAGAACAACATTTTTCGTTTCCAACAAAATCGCTTCAGGAAATTCGGTTCAAAATGCCCACTTTGACATCATTTTTCGAAATATATTCTGCCTCTATCACAAAATCGACCATTACGGCAGATTATATAGTTTCTGAATATGAAAAAATACCAATTGGATGCGTTTGAGAGCAAAAATGAATTTAAAAATGAGTCAGAAAATAAGCAGTTTGGATTTGAGTACACCCTTAATACGATGTTTCTTTCTTTAACCGCTATATATTTTTAATTTGTTTTTGCTGTAAGAATTGGTCCTATCAGAAACTTGTCAATATAAAAGTTTTAGATAATATTAAGAAGATATATAATAAATTCAAGCGGATTTTTTATTTTGTGAATTGACAAAATTATGGATTTCTTTCTTCTTCAACCCCCCCCCCCCTTTTGTTTTCGTTTTTATTATTTTTTCTATTTTTGCAGTACGAATTGATACAATCAAAATCTTGTTAATATAAAAGTTGTAGATAATACTAAGAGGATTTATAATAAATTTAATTGAATTTGATATCTTAAGAATTAACGAAGTTATGAATTTTTTTCTCGCCAAAACCCTATTTTTTTCGCCCTTTGAACCTATTTTTCATTTTATCAAAAATCTGTCACACATAAATTTTTGGCCCTTTTTTAGAAGTAATAATAACTTTAAACTGATTCGATCTGTATTTTAATCAAGAATTTATGGAGGTTTTCCGGTTTTCATAAAACCCTTCCCTATTTCCACCCTTTTGGTCCGATTTTGCCCATTAACGAACTTTACCGAGATTTTATGTTCTTGATTTTATGTATCAGTTTGGAAGAGATTTGTGCAGAATAATGGAAGTTATCGTGTCCATAAAAAAGTGATATATATATACATATATATATATATATATATATATATATATATATATATAGAGAGAGAGAGAGAGAGAGAGAGAGAGATAAAGTTTTTTACTGAGGATGGTTTTGGGTTCTAGGGATCACGATCGGTGTAGATCTGCAAAAATTTTCCGAAATTCCAACATAGGGGAGATTGCATTAGGTAGTATTTCATACTAAATCTACCAAAAAGAGCCCATATCTCGTGAACTATTGGATTTGAGAGTATAGTTCCTATACATTTCTTGGTCTTTGTGGCAAGAGCTTTCGAACGATACGAAAATTAAGAACTGACAGTAGAGGACGTTGCCTAGTTAGAAGAAAATTCACTTATGGGGATAACTTTTTTGAGGATTTAAAAAAATAAAAAATCATTTATTTCATTCATTAACTTGATCAATTAACATTTTCAGTATCAAAGTAATTATACTTCTAAAATGTTGAAATGAATGAATACCACTAGAAGCTACCAACAACTGAACAAATTGATTTGGAAATAAATATATTTTTTTCTACACGTACATTACAAAAACCAAAAATTTATTAAAAAAATTCTCGGTGCCATTTGACAGTTTGGAATTAAAATTGAGTGATATAAATAATATATTTCAAGAAGTTAATTAATTAAAGTTTAATTAAAGTTCAATTAAAATTTAAAAATTAAGGAAACAATTTCTAAGCTTAAATAATATTTCAATTAATAGTATTTTGCCTTAAAACTGTTTTTATTGGAAAAACGTCATGGTTTTGTTTCAGGTTTGGTTGTTTGTGCGTCTCTATAAATACAACATGTTGTAGTGCATCTCAGTGATTATATCAATTTCATTATGTTGGAAGTTTTGTAACATCATTAACATGCCTCGAAAACGTCTTTTCCCCATAGATCAGAACGTAATGGCATTCTTTTGTGCGTCCCACTAAACAAACTATAAATGCTATTTATTCCATACTCCTGAGGAAGCATGTTTCAGCCCACCTCAGTGATTTCATTATATTTGAAGTTTTGTAACATCATTAAAATGCATCGGAAACGATTTTTCCTCCATAGTCCACAACGTAACGGAATTTTCTTTTGTATGTCCCTGTAAAGGAGCTATAAATTCTAAATACTTCATTTTCAATACTGAGCATTCTACAGTGCACATTATTAAAGGGTTCCAGGCAGTGGCGTAGCCAGGGGGGGGTGGGGTCCAGGGGGTCCGGACACCCCCCCCCCCCCCGAAAGTTGACCTGGTTTACTGAATCATGGATACACATACAACAGTAAAAACTGCTAAGATAGAATCACAAAGGATCTATAAAAATTCCGCTTTAGAGAGGCATTCGTCTTAGAAGGTATAATTCAAAGGTATGTCTTTCTTCGGGACTATGAACTTTTCCGTTTTAGGCAGGTTTTCGTTATAAACATTTTCCGTTTTCACAGTATCCCTTAAAATTGCTAAAACGTACTCACTTCCCAAACTTTTTTCTTTCACGTACCCCTTTCTTAGGTTTTTCATTTCGGAGTACTCCCCATTTCTCATAAACACGCCCCCCTTCCTCCCCTCCTCCACTCAAGCAGATAACATAAACATGATTTTTTTCATTAGTAATCTTCTTATCACAGCCGTATAATAAATCGATGCAAATTACATTGATATTCCTAACATTTTTGTGACTTCTGGCATTACCGATATTATTTTCACATACCACCAGGGGTACGCTACCCCAGGTTGGAAACCGCTGCTATAACACCACCTCTGAAGAGCATAAATCTATTACAGGAAAATCTGTGAAGATGACCTATCTCAAAGGAAAACAATTCAGGGTTCGACGAAAACAACACTATATATTTGTGCTTGCTAACATTTGAAACCTATCTGAAATGAAACTCGTTCCAATTGTGAATCCTTCTTGGCAGGTTTTCTGAAAACACGGAATCCTCTCATAAACAAAAACATTTTAATGTCCCGAGACGGAAGGATAACTATGCAAGTATACCTGCTATTACGTTTACACAAAATTTACTGTAACTAGATTAAACGCAAAGCTTCTTTATCTTGGACTTCGACGGGGTTCTGTTATCGACACTTATGAGAAAGAACGAGTTTATACGAACGCAATAACGGTACATTGGTTGAGTTTTGTGACCCTTTTCTTAGTTCACTTTATAACAGACAATATTAACAATTACTTTAAATATGCTGCCTGCAATTCATAAAAGTAACTTTATTTTTGGACTGGTTATTTGTTACCACTTTCAAAATACACTGGCGAGAAAAATTAAAGGAACAACCATAAAAAGGTGCTTTATGTTAATTCTGTTAAGGGAACTTCCAGAAAGGTAACTCAATGTCAACGTTATGACGTAGTCCAATGGGATTAACATTCTCTACAGAAATATGCAAATTTTTCAGCCTCAGCCCGTTCTTTCGGTTCACGGGTGAAAAGGAACGCATGTGGGTAATTTGAAGTCTAATTTTAAGGATTGTACATGTAATTAGATAAAACTTTCGCTTCTAGTAGGTGGAATACGTAATCCATTTGACCGATTTCGAGAAATTGCGTGCGATAGGGAGAATGGAAGCTTAAGAGACACTCTTAGGGGTTTGTAAAGACTTAAAAATAGCCAAAAGCGTCATGTCAAGAATCTGAAAAAGGTTTAAAAGAGACTGGTATAATGTCCACAGACAACCAGGTCAAGGTAGAAAACGCACCACAATAGGCTCTCAGGACTATGATTTGCCAACGATTGCTAAAAGAAATAGGCAATTGACGTCAGTTCAGATTGCAGGGAGTTTGCTGTAGTAACAAGAACTCGACTATCCTGGTTTACTGTGAGTGACAGTCTGCATGCAAGGAAACCCATGATTTGTGTTCCACAAACCCCGGTTAAAGTGGTGCAGAGATCATCGTCATTGGAGTACCACGGACTTGAGCCGAGTTCTCTTTACCGACGAATCCCGATTTTGTTGAGAGAGTTACTACAGACATGTTACGATATGGAGAAGGAAAATCGCACGCAATAAGGCTGCAAACATCCGTGAAAGGCATCGATACGAAGGTCGGGGAATCATGGTATGGACGGATATCATTTTGAATGGCCGCAGTGACCGACACTTTTTTACCAGTGCAACTGTGAATGCTGAAATATACAGAGATGAGGTTCTTGATCCTCCTGTCAAGTTGTTTAAGGTTGCAATCGGAAGATTCGGAATTTTATGATCATTAACGGTCTACAAGGGCGCTACCCTCTTTCATGGAACTCCTAAGTGTCCTTTCCAGAGCTGCATAAATCTGACCCGTCCGAAGCTTACTGCTGAACTTGGAGAATGTTCTAAAACTGTTTCGAACCATCTAAAATAAATCGGCTGAGAAGTACAAAAACAGAAACCACTATGAACCATTTTTTTCACATTCTAATACTTCCAAAAAAGTGCTAATCCATCACAAGTAAACTTATTACAAAAATTTAACTTCCTTAAAGACGACCAGATATCGGAAGCAACTATTAGATCGAATATGGTATCAAAAGTGGCGAGACATGAAACATGGAAACCCAAAAGAATTATGGCTGAATAAGACAATTGTAACAAAACTGCTTTTTTCAGCATGAACTATATTTGATGTGTGTGCTTCTTACATTACTATTTTCTGTAGCTGAAAATGTAAGATCTTTTTCTTAAAGTTAAAACTTCCCCACATAGCATTTTTAGTTTGCAGAAAATTTGCAACAGTCTTGCTCTGAAAACCTGCAAAGTTGCAGTAAGCTCAGCATGACAAGACTGAAAGTTCATAATAAGACTGCAGCAAGATAACGCAAACGCCGAAGTCACCACACTTTGAACTTGCAGCTAACTTGTCGTGCAAGTTAAATTCATACTATATCAAATTTATTTCAAACTAGCGGCAAACAAGTAATCAAAAATACTGCAAACTTACTACAAAGTAGTAATCTTTCCATGTCACATTATAAGTTTAACCCCTTCGAAGGGGTCCATAGACCTGATCAAGTCTGTTGATGCGAAAGCGCCGTCAGAAGGTGCATGCATCGGATTTATCACCATATCACCATAAACAAGTTTTGGTAATATTTGTACTTTTCATTTCGAGCATTTTTTTGTATTTAATAAGTAAAGCCTTTAGAAAAAGCGGTTCCTACCGAATAAAATTTCTGCGTATGTGCTGATTGTCTATTCTCTCAACAGAGGGATTTTTCGCTTTTGTCACTTTCGTGAATTAAAGACAGTCTTGCATCAGTTTAACAACAAACTGCTCATGCAAGTGGGTGATAATATACCTTGCGGGAGATTTGCTGCGAATTTCTCAATTCAAATTTGTCACGGCAAGATAATATCAGAAAAAATCAAACTTGCTGCTAATGTTCATGCTATCTGGGTTATCTCAAAAACTCCCATGGGGAGTGCGGCAGATTGCATGAACGGCTCATGCGATTGACACTTATGTGAAATCATTATCCAATATCTATTACAGCACAAGTTCTTAATTCAATGGCAAGAAACTAAACATGGAAATTGCTGTTTTAAACTTAGCCACTTGATCCTAACTTTATGTAGGCAAATGCTATGTAATATGAAACTTGATTTAACCCATTCACTGCAAAAACTATAAAGTAAGAATTTTAAAATTTTTTGTTAAAATTCGTTTGCTACCACAAATTCAGAAAGGTAAATTTCGCTTTACTAATACAGCGAAATTTCTGCCAATAAATAAGGCAATTTCTTAAATTCTAAAATATGACAAAGTAATTAATAAATTAAAGCCACGAGTATACTCTTAGATGACAGCGAATGGGCTAATTAAATTTAACTCTTCAGTATGCGCTTAGGTTTTTACATCATAGTGAATCTTTTTCATTGGTAAATATTAATGTAACTTCAATGTATTATTAGTTGCAGTTATAGAGATTGGCCTTACATTTTTTATCCATGCTTTTTTTTAAATTAAGAAATTAAATAAGGATATACCTAAATTCTTAAAGTTACTCGAAATACTTCTATTATATATACACAGTCAAGACAAGATTCCAAGGGACTGGTAAAAAGCTCCATTTTAGACAGGCTTCCATAGAAAGAAGTGTAATTAATTATGCTTCTAAGATACACTACCTCAATAAGATCTATTGTTCGTTTCGCAGGGATTCTGAAACTCTTCCGTTTGAGACAGGATTCCGTTATAGAAAGATTTCGCTTATACAGGTTTCACTATTTCACTAAAGAACGATGAAAATCCCCTTTCAGACAGATTTTCAGTAAATTTAATTGTATCGCAATTCATATTAAGACCATGTAACGCTTCCGTTAAAGACAGGATTCTGTTGTAGACGATTACTATTTTGACAAGTTTTATTCTATTCATATGACATAAATAAGTATATTTATATAAATACACAAAACTTGTAAAAATGGAACCTGCCTATAACGGAATTCTGTCTTAAACAGAAATGTTCCATAGTGCTACGGAAAAGAATACTATAGAAATACACCTGATAACACGAAAACTTGTGTAAAACGGAATTTTTCAGCAACATTTACGATTTCATCTTGACAGGTTTTACTATATATATAACCTGAAGGAAAAATTCTGGACCCCCCCCCCCCCCGAAACGAAATCCTGGCTACGCCACTGGTTCCAGGACTCTTAAAATTGGAAAAAATAAAAAAAGAACCATTTTCAACATTTAATATCTTAAAATGTATTTAAAAACACAATTATTATTGGGATGAAAGATATAAGTATGTTCTTTCATTTTATGTATTTAAAAAATTGCACGATGCAGAATTAGTACTTATAGGGCGCTCCAAACTGTCAGACATTTCTCGAGCAGAAAATTGGTATAACAGCTTACGCGCAGGATTACAAAATAAATTTTGCAACTAGAACGAAATTTTTCGGTCCTAATTATACTTCAGATTGTAGTAATTACCCTAAACCTAAATAAATTGGTATTTAAAGCAATTTTATATGTTTAATACAAAATTATATTTAATTAATACAAAATTTCGAAAATTTCAACAGTATCATCAACCTAAAAAATATATTCTTTTGAACAATAAAAATGAAATTTTAGGTTCAGTTTATACAGACTAAGATGAAATATACGTTATGAAAATTTTATGAATAGATTTTCATAAGTTTTTGAGATATCCTGCGCGTTTTGCCCAAAAACGTCTTTTTGAGAAAAATGACTTCAAAGTTTCGGAAACGCCGCTTCAGCTATTGAGCGGGTATAATTCTAAAAGCCATAGCTTCTGATCTAATAAGAATTTTGAGAAAACAATTACATCAAAATGTTCAGAAAATATAAGAGTATAACATCTAAAAAGATTAAATTTTGAAAAATTTTGAAGTTTTAAGAGTCCTGAAACCCATTAACAAATGAAATTTTCATGGCAATCCGGATATGTTTTTAAGAATTAGAGCATAAACAAACGGAATTCATAAACTCTTTTCACTCTTTTCAGTAAAAAATGTAAAAAAGTGAACAAGAGGAATAGCAGACAAGAATACAAAAAGGTGCGACAAATCAAGAAAAGTCTTGCACAAGAAATCAGTAGAAAAGAAAAAAGCAACACATACAGAAAACGAAGGAACTAAAAATAATTAGATGAAAAAAGTGAAACAAATTAAAAATACATTGAATAAAAAAAGCTACGCATGTACAATGGTTTGATGTAATGGAAATAAATAGATCAAATAAACCAACAGAAGTATAACAGATTAAATTAAATTAAATCCTTCTTAATAATAACAATAGTTATTACTATTGTTATTACTAATGTTATAGATATATTTGTTTACACAGGTTTTAGTGTATTTTAACACATGGTTGCCTATCAGATGCAACATTTATCAATGCTAAAAGTTTTATCTCATAGGAAATAGCCTAGTAAGATCCTTGTTGAAAAGTTTTTTTAACGTATTTATTATTTTTATATCAACGTTACGGTTATGTTCAAAATTTTACCTGTATCATCCTTAGTTTCTAATCCACTATCAAAAGATGACGCACTATCTTGAGAACTTTTTAACAACGTATCCACACTGAAAGCTCTCTGAGCTTGAAGATTGGTCCTCATCCTAAAACAAATCCACGGATAAATGAAAATTTCACAACAATTTATTAGAAATATAAATAACGCGATTAAAACAATTTTCTTTAAAAAAAAAAAAAAAAAAAAAAAACTTTATTATATCTAGACATATTTATTGATGTTGACTTGTATATGACTTATATAATATTTGACTAATGACTTGTATAATACTAGTACTCTCAACAGTAAAACCCTTATATTATTAGTTTGAACATTTCAAACAAAAATACAATAGAACTTCTTTTATCCGAAACTCTCGGTCAACCTAAATCCAATTTTAAAGCTTTTTTTTTTTTTAACTGTCACATTTCTTGTGTGCAAAATCCATTTTGAAGGCCTTTTTAACTATCATATTACTTGTGTGCAAGCAGTCCTTTCCGAACCACGAGTGCATATAAATGTTTTTGATCCCATTTATTAGAATTCCTTTGAAATTAACTTGAGTTCTCGTAAGCTGCGGAATGGAACGAACAAATTAACAATTCTGAAACTTTTGAATATTTCGCAAAAGGTTTGGCATGGCTGGAGCAGCAGAAAGACTGTGATACTGGTAAACTGATAATATTAAAAAACTTCTTGATAGAGCTTCAAAGCAAAGGCAATCGAAACTGCGACAAACGAAACATTGTTTCAAACTCTTGTGAAATATGTAAAAGATACTTAATTTCAAAATTAAAATTCATGTAATTTATCCTTGTTTCTATTTTGCTATTGCTTTATTTTTATTAAGCACTTGTTACCATAATAAGAAATAGCACATACAGTGGCGGTCAAAAGTTTCCGGCCAGCATAAAATTTTTGGTTAATTTGTAAGTATACTTTTATGAAGAGGAATCTCAAAGTGATACTTATACACTTTATTGACATGACAGTTAAGAACTTATTTATGGAATAAAAATTAAATATTGATAAATTTAATTGACAAAATTAATTGCAAAAGAAAACGCATGTTCTCAAAAGTTTCCGGCCACCTTGGCAAGTTTGGAAAAAAAGGGTGTCATAAAAGAAAATAACAGTGATCAACAACATTTACAATTAGAATTTTGTATTCATACATTTAGCAATATGTACTGCGGCGCAGCAACGTGGCATCGATTCAATGAAGGGTTTTAGATCATCGATGTTAAGTTTTGTCCATGGTTCTTGCAATTTTTGTGAAAATGCTGCTAAATTGGAATATTTATAATTCCACACACGTTTTTAAGTTAGTTTCAAAGATTTTCTATTATATTCAGATCGGATGATTGGGCTGTCCATTTCAAAAGCGAAGTTTTTTGTGCGAAAGCCACTGCTTGACGAGCTTGCATGTATGCTTTTGGTCGTTATCATGATGAAACAAATAGTTGCGACCACAATTTTTCCTCCAGTAAGGCAGCAAATGATCTTGCAAGATATTCTTATGCATTGTACTATTCATCTTGCCGCGGATTTCAAATAACGGACAGGCGCATTTTCCAGAAAATGCTCCCCACAGCATAACGTGTCCTCCGCCGCGCTTCATTGTAGGAATAATATATCTAGAACCTTATCTTTTGTTTTTAGGTCGTCGGTTGTAATGTTTTTTATCACTCACAAAAAGATTGAACGGCGAATCATCTGAAAATAGTACTTTTTTCCAGTTTTCAGTTGTCCAGTCTTTGTATTCCTTGGCAAACGCCATTCGGGCCCTCTGAATTTTTTTACTTATGAAAGGTTTTTTAACACCGACTGTTCCATAAAGTTCTACGTCACATAAGCGTCTGGTCACTGTAGATAGACTTGTTTCAGCAATAACCATAACACCATAAATCACTTTTAACACCATAAATGGCGTGGAATTGCAGCGGCATTTTTACCCGGGTCATCAACTGCTTTTCTTCTGATAATTCTGTCCACAAGAATAGTCCTTTTCCGGGGTCCCCCGGACCGTGGCAAGTTCCGAAGGCCATGACCATCTTTATATATTTTTTAAAATATCGTTTACAGCAAATTTTCCGGTCGAAAACTTTGCCGCAATCTCACGAGAGGATTGCCCCTTTAGCGACAAACAAATCACTCATTTAGGAACAATAAATTGTTAAACTTTTCATATTTGAATTTCAAATACATTATTCTCCTTGATTAATTAACAAACATGGCCAAAAAAAAAAACACTTTAGCGATAGCAAAAACTAATGAATGACGAATGGCCGGAAACTTTTGCACGCGCGAATTTTGAATTCCTCCCCTTTGCATGAAGTATCTTAAGTAACCAATCAAAATGATCACGTAGTCAGAGGTAATTTGCTTATTCCTAACTTTTGGAGCAATTGAACTTCTTCTTCGCTAAAACGTTCTGTCAAACAAATAAAAAAAACTAACTGGCCGGAAACTTTTGACAGCCACTGTATATTCCTCCTTAATCTTAAAATTGAAGCATTCTCGATTATCTGAAAATTTCGATTTTCCGAAAGATAGTCGGTCCCAATTACTTCGGATAATCGAGGTTCTACTGTAATACTGATTTGTGAGATTTGTGACTTAACTTGTCAGTTACTATTGACTCAATTATTTACGATAATATACGAAAAATTATATTAGTCATAAAGCAAAAATTATCATAGAATATAATATTCAAGAACGATTTCATTATACAGATAAGCGATATAAACGATACAAATGACATCAATGCGTGTGTGCGTGTAAAATTTGTACTCTAATTGACTTTACTAGACTTGGCAGAAAAATTATACAGCACATATGGATTAGGATTAAAATACAGTTACAAGTTAACGCACACACACACGCTGGTTTCGAAAGGGTATAAGCTTAATATTGTAAAGAGTACCCGGTGCAAAATTTCACTGTAATTGTATGAATTCATAAAAGTTTTCGGTGGTAGGGATTAGAATCACAAACACCCGATGCTCACACCATCTGTTCTGAGAGACCGATCATGGGCTTTTCTTTGATCACAAATAAATGCACACTGTCTCACTAAAAATGAAACAAAAACATAATTTGCCGAACAAATTAAAAGAACAAATTTATTTCCTATATTATTTAAGCCCGAAAGGGACAGATATTAAGATATTTCATTTAGTTAGTTCTACATTTAATGTCAATTTTTTGTAACAAATTAGTTAAAGTGAACATTAAAAAGTAAAAGTGAAATTCAAACAATATGATACTTAAGCATCCTAAAAACTTAGATTCCGTTCAAACGAAATCGAAATAAATCTTAGATTTTTTTTTGAAGGTTTGTATTTTAGATGTGCCTATTCATTTGTTTTCACCTACCGTAAACATAATGCAAAATCAGCAATACAAGTATTTGCAACTTAAATTTGAAAAAAAAGTCTAAGATTTATTTCGATTTCGTTTGAACGGAATCTAAGTTTTTAGGATGTTTAAGTATATTGTTTGAATTTCATATTTACTTTTTAATGTTCACTTGGTTCAATTAATTTGTTACAAAAATTTAACATTAAATGTAGAACTAACTGAATGAAATATCTTAATATCTGTCCCTTCTCGGTCTTAAATATAGGAATTAAATTTATTTTTTTTTAATTTGTTCGGCAAATTATGTTTTTGTCTAATATGTCGAGTTTTTTAATAACTACTGCATTCAGACGAACTCATTAAAAATTAACTAGATGCATCATCATCAGGTTTAATTTACAAGGTATCGCATCCAATTCGTAGTGATTTACATATATTTAATCCAAAATGTTTCATTTGTTGTAGTAGTGCAAAGTTTGGGCAAAAACTTCCAGTCTGAGCATAAAAATCTTTAATAAAAACACACACACAAAAAAAAACAATTTTACTTAATTTCAATTACCCCATTTTCCGCGCTGGTACGCTATGAATGCAAAAATATCCTTAAATCTTGACTGCTAATATTATAACAACAGTAGAGCTGTTACACAGCAAAACATAAGAAAAAAAAATAGTTTTACTTAAATTTTGCTACTCTATTTCCTGCTATAAGGGGGCGATGTAAATGCAAGATTAAGTTGTTACCTAAATTTAACTTGGGGTATTTATTTAGCATCAGTCGTTTTCAAGCCAGAAAAAAAAATGACAAAAGACCTTGAGGAATAATTTTAGATAAAAAATGCGGTAATAACGTTAAGTTTACTTAACATAACTTCGTTAACTTTACTTAACGTTAAAAGTCTCTGTCCTTTTTAAATTTACAAATAATTATCTTAATACCAAAAACTCTTAATACAATAAATCTTAATACCACAAAAAGAAATTGCATTTGAAGAATATATATATTGCATGCCCGTGTGTTATACTGACGTTATGTTGATGATGAAACCTGTAAAACACATTTCGGTCATTTGCAAATTTATTAACTTCTAAACTTCGGACGATTTCAATTTTTACACAGTCTTAAAACAATACAAATAGTTCAGTATTTTTTTCCGGCTAGTATTCCTTAACAAAATTAAACCTTCATAAATAAATAAATAAAAGGAAAACATAAATAAATCACAAAGTTAACACCTTTTTAATCGAATGGGCACATCTATATGTAATTGATATTCATGCTTAAAAATCAGTATCGGTGAAATATGTTGCAATTTTTCGACTTCATAGTCACTTGCTTTCTGTATTTACTCTTATTAATGCTTCTTGTAATACTAAACAAATGTTTGAAAATATCAGTTTTGTTTCCCGTATGACGACATATTCATCTTCTTTTTAATTCGTAAAGAAATTATTTCAAATTCCATTTCTTACGTGGAAATATTTTAACTGAAAATTAATTACTGTAGAAAAATTACTATGACGGCTTTTGCATTTTTTGCAACAATAGAAAAAAATGTTAAATTTTATAGCAAAAAGGCCCAGTGATTCTCAGTGAAAAAAAGTGAAATTTGGAATTATTAAGAAAAATATTTAAATAATATAAATAAAGCTTAGGCTGTGTTACTCTCTGCATTATAATTCACCCATATGCAAAAGCCTTTTATCATCCGTTTTGACCCTGACGTCAGGCAAACATTTTCGTACTTTGAATTTACAATATCATTAAAATTACAAAGAATAAAAAAATTGTGGCATCAGGGACAAAAAAGGTGGGAAGAAAAAGTCAAAAACTTATGAGCTCCATAGGCAATTCTATGTTAAATTAACATTGAGAAGTGACACCGGAAATAAATAAGAATTGCGCTACCGCGCAATACTTAAATGTATTTCTAGGATACTATGTGAGACCAAACCATGATGTCTATGCACCAAAGCGCATAATCCCTGGGCTCCGGAAAAAAGAAGAAAAAAAATCGGGGTGTGGTAAAATTTTGGAAATGACTGCGGTCCGTAATCCAGGCTTGGTCACTCTTTCAAAACTAGACCTAAAGTCGTTTCTGATCTCAAAGCTTAAAGTTCGGTTCTCAAAATGGCAACAATTTAAAACATACTTAAACCAGTTTTTTTTTTTTTTTTTTTTTTTAATAGAGAATATGAGCATAAGATGGGTTAAACTTATAATTTTTTTATCAAAACTCCCCGTGGAACCTATATTTAAACATGCAAACAAAGCAATTCATATATTTAGCAATTAAAAACTTTTACTTATTATGTATGTACTTTTTTCTTCCTTCAAGTCGTGTAAAACCTATCCATCCCGAACGAAAAATTTTTATACAGGATCTTTCATAAAGGATGAGCAAAACTTTAAGAGGTGTTAGTAGACATACAATCAAACAACTTTTATCAAAGAATGCATGGTCGGAAATACAACGCAAAAGTGCTAGAGTGAAGCTGATGTTAAAATATGATGAAAAAACGCACAAAGAATGATTAAATGACAAAAGCAAGGTAGGAAACAGCTCTTCGTATATCAACGTATATCTTCGTATGATTGTATACAATCATTGAGCCTCTGAGTCATTTTCATTTCCAGTTCAGTAGATAAAATGCAAATCAGTCTTTTTTTAATTAGGGAAGAGTAACAACTTCCGTACGTTCCAACCGCGATTGACAGTTCCACACTAGGGTCAGCATCTTTTATGTATTAATCGAGGCGAAATTTTGCATACACGTTATTCTTCTCAATGTTGAATTCAGACACTTTTCTCCGGGAGGGATTTCCGTGACTCCGTCGGGTGACATTATAGAGTTCCGGGGAGGAGGGGGATTGCACTTTTTGACCATTGAAAACACAAAATCTCAATTCTTCCGATTTCATCGCTCCGGGGGGGGGAGGGGCTATCCCCCCGGGCCACCTCCTGGATTCAACGTTGATTAAAAAAAAACATGCTTATTTTTTCCTATTCTGACCAGAAAATCAGAGTTCTAACTTTTTACGGCTACTCGTTCATCTTCACCCAACGCTTCATTTACAATGGCTGTTTCATAATAATGGAAACCATCAGTCCATCAGAAGAAAATGATCTAATTCCAAAGGTATAAGTTCGAATGCAAAAACTATTTAAGACTTTGAGCAGAAAGAAGACGCTAAACCTGCAATTTTCATGACACTAATAGATTCGCATAGCTGCCAAATTGTGTGGTTTTGTTACCTCTAAAATTTAATACAAATTTATATACATATTTTTTTTTTCATCGGGGCGACACGAAATTCTGAAAAAGCAGAATTTCTGTTCTCTAGTTGGATTAACTTCTCTCTGTTATTGCTTCCGTGAGGATGAGAACTGCTAAGTAATAGTTCTCGAAACTATAGTTGTATGTTATTACTCAAGATCTAGAGAAAAAGAAAGACCCACCGCTATATATTTGGGGCATTCTCACAATCTTTTGACTTTTATGTCCCTGAATAATAATTTTTATTTTAATATATTTTTTGTGAGTTTTTTTTTTATTTCATATACTGGGGAACATCCCATTGCATGATTGTATAACAATATTAACGAGATAAATAAGTTTTGGACGATGTTGGGGGTCCAAATACCAGGAAAATTCCTATATCGTCCCGTGTCCCTGATGCTGATTTTTAAGTTTGGAGCTGTCTGTATAAAATTGTTTCAATAAAAGTAATTCGATATAATTTTTTTTTTCGAAACTGGAACAATTATTTTATATAAATATGTAGCAAAAAAATTAACCTGCACACATTTTTACGATTGATATTATTTTTTGAACTTTGTCCCTGAGTTTCTCATCCTTACCGTCCCTCTTGCTAAACGTATATACAGAAAATCCCTTCAGATGCAGCCACAGAATTTTTTTCAAGTTTTTTCTCGTGTAGAAATATGCTAGAGAAAGAATGTCTAAAATTCTTTGACAGAAAATTTACTGCAGAATTTAAATCAGCATTTAAATATCAATTTCAAGATCGTGGCTTTATTGGTAGTCTTACCGTCCCCAAGGTTTATTCCTGCACTTTTCGAGGTAAATTTTATTTAAATTTTAATTTAATCCAATGTTAACAACTATTTCTAAAAATCAATGAACATCGTGGCTATCACTTAGTCTTAACATGATTTTCCAAAAAATAGGTGGTAATTTTCCTTACCGTCCCATCCTTACCGTCCCTTTTTTTTCCCATTTCGTCCCTTTTTTCCCATACCGTCCCCATTTTTTGTTTTACCATCCCTTCTTTAACACCCCTTTAAGACAATGTTATACCAAAATTCTGTATTAAAAGTACTACATTGTTATTATTTCTTATTTGAATGACCCGTGGGTACTATGCAAATTCATTATAAGTAAAAATTTAGAAGAAAATAAAAAGTTAGATTGTTAAAATGGTAAGGAAAATTAAACTCGCAAGTTTAACATAAACCTTAGTTAAATAAAAAAAAAAATTTCGCTGCTGATCATTTTTTCTTTATTTTGAATCATTAAGGCATTCGTCTATCAGATTAAAATGTTATTTTAGCAAGTTTAATTTCACCAGATTTTTATTCCCGAAAGTCAAAAGATTGTGAGAATGCCCCATTTACACTCTTTTATTTAACGCAATCTCGTTTTTGTATGTAAAGATGAATTTCGTAATCGATTTTTAACATGTTTCCTGATATTCTAGAATTATAAAAACTACTTTCACAAGTGTATTTACGATGATAATACAGAATTTAATACTTTTAGAACTTAATTATAAATTAATACATCAATTTTAAGCCATATTTCTGTTAGCCCGCCAAAGATGATAAATCGCCCAATATTCTCCGTGTCCAGTTTGTATACAAATTTAAACAACAACGGATTTAATGATGCGCCGATCAACGTTCGCCAAAATAAGCCAAATGGCTGTAAAACGGCAACAATGAAACATTTTTAAGGCTAAAAAATATAACTTAAAATTAGAAATAAAAAATGAAAATTTTAATATTTTAAAAAATAGCTTTTGACAATTAATATAGTAATATTAACTAATTTACGATTTATGCGCTGAGAAATAAATTTAGAAACCCTAAAAAGATAGTTTAATTAATATTTCATTTCTTCCTTCCTGCTGCTTTATCTTAAAAAAAGAAATGACGCAAAATTTATGTATTTTTTTTTATAAATTCGGTTGCTTACGCTTTCTACGAAGCATAAAAATAACAGTGATTTTTTTTTCTCCTAATCAAGTTAGGCGCCCACGCCAAATTAATGTATTGTAATGGACATTTTTTTGGAAAAAGGGAATTGTAGCCAAATGATTAGGCGTGATTTTCAAGCTGAACATTTAATATTTATAAAAAATCTTTTCTTTTTTTTTTAATTATTTTTACTTTTATATTTATTTTCATACCTAATTATTTTATCATCACATTTAATATTTATAAAAAATCTTTTTTTTTTTTTTTTTTTTTTTTTAAACTATTTTCACTTTTATATTTATTTTCATATCTAATTATTTTATCATCACCAAAACTAAATCACAAGTTTATATTTTAACTTTGCACGTTACAATTACAATAAATTGTAACTGTTTTTGAAGAAAACATACTAGAATGAAATCCCGTACATTGAATTTAACGAAAGCAAGAATGCAATCACTGAAATCTGTACAAATAAATCAACTGAAGATTATTGTTTGAGGCAACCCAGTTCCTAAATAACGAACAGATATTGATGCGCCTTCATCTCGTTGTTCTTTCCTTGCTGCCTAATTAATATTATTTCGAGATTTATGAAAGTCATTGATTCTATTTCTTTTTTTACCCGACTGAAGAGAAGGGTTATGTGTTTTACGCGTATCTGTGTATGTGAATTTCTTTATACCCTCAAATCATCCCAACGGCTGGATGGATTTTAATGAATGAGGTCTCTATCAATTCGTCTTAATGGCCCGATGGTTATAGGCTAGGTTTTGTTTTCATAAATTCAAACTGGCGACCGTAAAATACGAAATGGCGGTAGTGACGAAAAAAAAAATTTGCGCACACTATTGAGTGGCATATCATTGGATAGGTCTTTCAAAATGAAGACGATGTTTCATTGACTATTTTACAGTCAGAAGCTTCGTTAAAATACTATACAACCTGGAAGTTGTGTATGCATTGTGGATCTCTAGCTTTACAAATGCCTTGATCAAGAAGAGGGCTCTCTCGGTCTTAAAATACCTTGATCAAGAAGAGGGCTCTCTCGATTATTGAAAATTAATTAATTTAATTTAATTAATGAATTAATATTTGAAAAAAACTGGATTATCATCAAGTGTCATCCACTACAAGTTAAAAAAATATTTGAGCTTGATTGGATGAATAATAAGTATTTTATTAACGATTGAAAATTTGAACAAGATATATATAGCGAGAGTGTGAGGCTATAGTAGGAATTGAAAAAAAAAAATAGTTTCACATTGACGAGAAATAATTAATTAGTTCGTTTTTTACGCAATCGGGTTTTTTGATTTTTTTAATTTAATTGTTTATTAAATGAATTGTTTTAATATAATTTGAAATGTAAATGGCGTATTATCACTCACTGAGAATTTTCATATAATTTAATATAGTTACCTTTTCTTGGCTTGCACTTCTAGAACAGCTTTTGCTTCTGGATATTCAACAAGAGCCTAAAACAAAGATGCAATAATGGGAATGGTAAGAGGTATAGAGTAAAGAATGTATAGAACGTATTTTTGCAAATTAAAACTTACATTACCACATGCAAAAAAGTCTTAATATTCAACAATAATATAAGTAAAACTCATACACTTTATAAAAAATGCAATGCTAAAAAAATATTCTTTTCATTAGTATAAAAAATATTTTGACCCAGAAAAGCAAAAAAAAAAAAAAAAAAAAAAAAAAAAAAAAAAAAAAAAAAAATGCAATTCATCTTTATCATTTTTAAAGTTAAAGATAAAATTGGTGAATCGAAGTTCATACTAGGAGTCATTTTCTGAGAGTCTGTTTAAATCAGATGAGTAATACTAATTGTCATAATTCGAATAATATTCTAGGAAATAACTGTTAGGTAAAAAAAAAAAAAAATAAATATTTAAGAGGAAAGGAGGAAAGAAATTTAAATTTATTAAAGTTGGGAGTTATAAATATCTTGTGTGATTTTTAATGTGAATTAGAGAGGAGAAAGTTTACTATTAAATATGGCCAATGATCGTTAGTGGTTAATGATAAACATTGCATGTGAGAGATGTAAATAAATATAACTTGGTAACTTCATGGTAAAAAATATAAATAATAAACTTTAGACTCACCTGAACTAAGAAAATACTTCTTGCTTGAAAATTGTATATGTTGAACATATTTAAATTGTGCCAAGTGTTAAATATTTACTTTAGAACGTTTATAATTAATAATTCTTTAATATATAATTGTAATAAATTAATTTGGCACTTTATGATAATATTAAGAGACACGTAAATCAAAACACAGGAAAATACACAAATATATTTAAATAAACAATTTCCTTTATTAAAGTATTATTTTAATTAAACGGGGGGAGTGGGGAGAGAAAACGAGATGCATCTGTTCTTTACAATTACAATATCAAAATGTTTCATTATTATATTCGAATATATTTAAATTTTTACTCTATAGAATACCGAAGGTACATAGAATTTTACTTCAACAACATTAAAGATAGATTAATGCTGATCATTTCAACATCGTCATTCGTTATGATCTTCTAATGAAAATAATCAAATTAATAGATTACTGCTGTAAAAGTTCCACCACATAGTTCGCTTTTTTAGTTCATAGAAACAATAATTTTTTGCATTTCTTGTCGAAATACACAATATGACTACTGCAAGATTTAAATATCGAAAAGGAAAAACGATCTCGGAAATCCTGTTGGACCACGACCAGATAAACTGATAAAATTCATACCTGTTCATAGCATCTTTCAAACATTATACACTGGTAGATCCAAATACATTTTCACAATCGCATATTCACAAAAAATTGAATGGATGGCGTAGAACGGCACATATTTGAATTGTTATGAAGATCGTTGATCCACATCTTGAAGTTTTCCTTTTTCATCTCATTTTGACAATACTTTTTCATCGCGTCGGTGACAACAGATTCATATAAAACGATATTGTGAGAAGCAAATCATCCAATGCCCTTACAAAATTTTCTTAAATGAAAGATTTAAGTTTAAGGTTATTTTTAAGTAAGATATTAAAATGGCAATATCAAGCGAAGGACCCGTTTAGCCCGACGCCGATATGCCAGGAAAAAGAAAAAAGGCGGAGCCGCCGAGAGAGGAATACGTCCACTCGCAGTAGAATCCAGGCAGGAAGAGAGCGATGCTATTCCCAAACAGACGCTATCAAAAACCCGCCGTTAGGAACGGACGTCGCTGATTGGCTGATTTAAAATCGACGCCACACAGAGTAATAGAAGTGTTTGAATAAAATGACTTTAAATGATGAATTTTAGATTTGAAAATTATTATAAAAATATTCTATTACGGTAGAAAGTATTAATTTTAAGATTTATTATTTTATTATTGATAATTTTTGACGATCTTTTATGGCGATAAAATTAAAATTGTTTTAAAGTGAAATTTAACTGAAAAACGAACTTAACGAAAATTAATGAATATTTAAAGGTAGAATTTAAATTTTAAAAGTAAAGAAGTTTTTTGATTTAATTTAAATATTTTAAAATAGCTTTTTAAATTAATTTTAATTGGAAAGGATGTTATTGTATAACAATAACATTTACGTGTTAATCCACTATGTTGTTGTAAAGGATTAAATGCTTTATAGTTTGTTATTCATAAATATATAACCATAAAATGCTGTAAACGTCTCATAAATAATAAGAACTTTCAAATATATTTTTATGCTACAATAAAATAATATAACAGACTTAATGTACTTACGGCCATCAAATCCCTTCTGGAAAGACACAGAAGTTCAGAATAGCCTATTGATCTAACATCAGCTGTACGCCTGTAAATATATATATATTTAAATGTTTTTTAAATAGGAAGAATGTAAAATGAAAAGTTTATATATACGTATACATATTTAAACAGCATACACATATCGTCAAATTGCTTCAAAGGTACCATTCGATGGGGAATTAATTATTTATAATTAAGCTTAGGATCCGTGCCTATTATGGATTATAATATAACAAATTCGCAATACCAAAATTTTTACTTCATATATTGATTCTAGGGTAAATTTCAGCCTCAGACCTCAAGTTTGAAGCCCTTCGGTGAAGACGTTTAGAAATTATACTGATTTAAAATTTTGAGCTACTAAATTATTTCTTAATAATTCCACTTATATTTTCTAGGATTATTATCTTTTTAAGCTGTTTTTTTTGTTACACTAGTATTAAATATTCTAAACATAAATTAGGAAATTAACATTTTCATAAATTAGGAAATTAACATTTGAAAAAAATCCTGAATTATAATATACAGATATTTTATCAGAATTTTAGAGGCTTTTAATCTCTTGTATGGCGAAATGATATGTTTAATTTCCTTAATTTTAATCAAGTTTCATACCAAAATCTTTGAATAAGATTTTGCTTTATAACTTTGGTGTGGAAAAAAGTGTAAAATTGCATTTCCTTACTTCCAAATAATTTTTCCGAAAATTCTAGTGTGAATTTAACATTACAGAAACACAATTATTTGCACCCTCAAAAAGTTAATATACGTATACAAAATTTCAGTTTATTTGCATAAATAGTTTTGAGTTAGCTATGGCTTAAAAAGTTATCAACACTACAGTTTGAGTAATGTACATTCATTAGAAAAATGATTAATTTTATTTAAAATATATTAAAACATGCATATAATACAAATCCTTATACATTATAATATTAAATAAATTTATTATAATTTTGTTATAAAAATATTTCCAAATGTAACAGTGGTCTCAATTGTTTGATGGAATATTTAAATGATTTATTTAGCGTTTTTCTAATGTTAGTAACATTTCAGATTGAAATGCATTAAAAATTTTTGTATGATATCGGAATTTACAGTAACGGGTTTCACTTCTGAGACCACTTTCAAAATTATTAAAATTTTTCAAAATTATCGCGATATTAGGTAGCTTTCTTTACAAAAAAGCTACCTATTGCAGCCGTTCGGAGGAAAGCGATTAAAAAAAATTTTGGTATATTTTCATCGATCATGACCCCCAGACCCCGAAACCACCCTCCGTTCAAAATTGATATATATATATATATATATATATATATATATATATATATATATATAAACCATTTTGCTTATATCATTGAATTCTGTGCCCTTGATAACGTAATTCAATGTATAAGCTTTTCAATTTTTGTCGGTGTCCACTTTTTTCTTTTTTCTTCCATAATAATTCTTATAATATTTTTTTAATACTTACAGCTTTAATTCATAATAATTGACGGTGGTAGGTTATGTTTAATTAATGGTAATATATATATATATATATATATATATATATATATATATAACCATTAATTAAACATAACCATCCACCGTTATATATCTGACCTATGTCACACTGTAACTCCCGTAATTATGAACCGATTTCGATGTAATTCGGTGTGTACATAGTACATACCAATGTCTCGACCGAGTTCGTTGGCCAGCTTCATCCGCCGTTTTGTTTCAAAATGGCGGCCATTTAAAATTTTTAAAAAAATTTAAAACTTGAAATGTGGTACCAAAAAATTAAAAATGGAAAAATATTTTTTTCTTATGTATTTGACCTTTATACAAAGATTCCGGAGCAGTTTTTGTTTCGTCTATATCTTAAAAAATGGCTGAGTTATAGCATTTTGAATTTCGAGCGTGGCTGACATTTTGAAACGTCCTCAATTTTGTCACGCGATAAAAGGCGTTTTTATGAACCGATTTGGATGTAATTCGGTGTGTAGATAGTACATACCAATCTCTTGACCGAGTTCGTTGGCCAGCTTCATGCGCCATTTTGTTTCAAAATGGCGGCCATTTAAAATTTTTTTTTTAATTTAAAATTTGAAATGTGGTACCAAAAAATTGAAAATGGAAAAATATTTTTTTCTTATGTATTTGATCTTTATACAAAGATTTCGGAGCAGTTTTTGTTTCGTCTGTATCTTAAAAAATGGCTGAGTTATAGCATTTTGAATTTCTAGCGTGGCTGACATTTTGAAACGTCCTGAATTTTGTCACGCGATAAAAGGCGTATTTATGAACCGATTTGGATGTAACTTCGTTTATACATAGTACATACCAATGTCTCGACCGGGTTCGTTGGCCAGCTTCACCCGCCATCTTGTTTAAAAATGGCGGCCATTTAAATTTTTAAGAAAAATTAAAATTTGAAATGTGGTACTAAAAATTGAAAATTGAAAAAATATTTTCTTCTTATGTGTTTGACCTTGATAAAAAGATTCGGGAGCAGTTTTTGTTTCGTCTATATCTTAAGAAATGGCTGAGTTATAGCATTTTGAATTTCTAGCGTGGCTGACATTTTGATACGTCCTGATTTTTCTCACGTAATAACAGGCGTATTTATGAACCGACTTGGATGTACCCTGGTGTGTACATAGTACATACAAATATCTCGACCGAGTTCGTTGGCCAGCTTCATCCGCCATCTTGTTTCAAAATGGCAGCCATTTAAAAAAATTAAAAAATAAAAAAAATTAAATGAGATACCAAAAAATTGGAAAATGAAAAAGATTTTTTTTGTATGTGTTTGACCTTAATACAAAGATTCCGGAACAGTTTTTCTTTCGTCTATATCTAAAAAAAAATGGCTGAGTAATAGCATTTTGAATTTCTCTTGTGGCTGACATTTTAAAACGACCTGATTTTTGTCACGCGATAACAGGCGTATTTATGAACCTATTTGGATGTAACTTGGTCTGTCCATAGTACATACCAATGTCTCGACCGAGTTCGTTGGCCAGCTTCATTCGCCATCTTGTTTCAAAAGGGTTGCCATTTAAAAAGAATTAAATTTAAAATTCAAAATGAGGTATTAAAAAATTGGAAAATGAAAAAGATTTTTTTATGTGTTTGGCCTTGATACAAAGATGACGGAGCAGTTTTTGTTTCTAAAAATTTGTTCTTTTGTTGATATCTTAAAAAATGGTTGATTTATAGCACTTTGAATTTCTATCATGGCTAACATTTTGAAACGATCTTGTATTTGTCACGCGAAAACACACGTATTCGCCTATTTCGATGTAAGAAGGCATGTGGATAGTATACATCAACACCTCGATCAAGTTTGCTGGCCAGATTCATCAGCCATCTTGTTTCAAAATGGCGGCCATTAAATTAAAAAAAATATATATATTTAAAGTGAGGTGCAAAAAAATTAGAAATTGAAAAAGGTTTCTTTCTTAAGTATTTGATCTTGATATAAGGATTCAGGAGCATTTTTTGTTTGTCTTTACCTTAAAAAATGGCTCAGATATAGCAGTTGCAATTTCTATTGTGGGTGACATTTTGAAAAATCTGATTTTTTGCATGCGACAGCACTCCTATATATTAACCGATTCCGATGTGAGTGAGCATGTGCACAGCAATTACTAAGGTCTCGACCAAGTTCACTGCTTAGCCCCATCCACCATGTTGTCTTAAAATGACAGGCACTTTAAGAAATTGCCGAATTTGGCAGCCAAATATAAGTTACTTTAAAGAAAAGCAGCTTGGATAAAGCTGACTAATTTCGCGAAATTCTCATTCATTATATTGATAAAAATTAGTATTGAATCTCCTATATTCGGTTTCCACTAAATTGAGCTTCGTGTGTTTGCATGATATAAGTTGGCTTTTTTTAAATAAGGATTATGAAAGCTACCTCTTCCTCCCGGCACTGGCCGGAAGGACTTTTTGTTATTGAACAGCTCCGTAACTATTCTTAAGACTTTAAGGGAACTTATATTTAGGCCAATTTAAAATTGTCGATTTGTGTTATTTTTAATGTTTGGTATTAAAATTGTTAGAATTAAAAAAAAAAAACTTCAAGCCTATTGCGTCGTTTAAAAAGAACATTCCCCCTCCTCAAACATATAAATTTAACATAGGAATTTTTATATTTGCATTGAAGAATATACAATTTCGAGATTAATAGTATTCTTTTACATTTCTGTACGACAATTTGGCGTTTAAAATTCCATGGAGGTTATTTTGTTTGTTTGTTTGGCTATCGTACAACGTAAGAATAAATGTATGGACGAAGATACACTAGTAAATATATTTTTTCTTGCATTCTGATGTTGAAAAGTTTATATAGTTCTAATAATAATAAAAAGTTAAAGACAAAGCTTTTTTTTATTTTGAGAAATACAACATGCAATTAATGAGCATGATCAGTGCCCTAAAATTTCATTAACTCTTTGAGGCACACAATTGTAAAATGAATAAAAAGTTGCACTTCAACTCTGTAACAAAACTTTAACCTTTGCAAAATGCTCAATTGTACATTATGAATAATTTAAGGTTTTCGAGGAGGTCAAAAACTTGCCTCAATGCCTCCACTCACAAAAAGGTACGAAAAAGGTAAGAATGTTTTTATTCGATCTAACTTTAAAGAGTTAAAATTCCATTCTAATAATAATAATTTCAATTTCCAAAAATTATATTTCATTAATGGCTAAAAGTGTTAAATAAAAACATTAAACATTAAAACAATTTATATATACATAAACTGTACACATGTTTCGATTCACTGAAACCTTTTCCAAGACAAATGAGAATGTTTTGCAGTTATATTACAGTAGAGAGCCGATTACTGGAACTCCAATTAACCGAACTTCCATTTATCCGAACAGCCTATTTCTCTCAAAATTTTTTAAAATGATATTGAGATTGTGGATGAGATTTAAGATGAAAAAAAAATTGAAGAAATGAAAACGAATGCTCTGAAAATGACCCAAGTCCATCGCATAACGAAGCCTTTAAATGTTTGGAAATAGCTATGAAATGGCTCGAACGGCAGAAGAACTCTGATCCTAATTCAACTAACGTCTTTAAGAAGAATTCGAGATATGGCAGTATTGGAAAGAACGTCTTCTTTGAAGCTAGCAACAATCGAAACCTTTTTTGCTTAAATTATAATCTCTGGAGTTCAGAAAATGATAAAAAGAGAAAAAGAAAATTTTAAATGATAAAAATGTAAACAAACAAACAAACAAAAAACAGTTTTTAAACACGCTAGCACTAACTGGTGCTGCCAGTCCTAAACCTGGATAAAGTGTGAAGGTTTAAGTATAGTCAGAAACATCCTTTAAATTGTCTGTCCATTTATCCGAACTGTTGCTCATCCGAACTAGGGTCGGTCTCGATTTGTTCGGATAATCGGCGCTCTACTGTATCTATAATGATATGAATTGAAACGCCACTATTCCCGTTTTCGCGTTCTATTTCAACATACTTGCATTATTTTAATTTTTAGTTTGATGTTTGTTTCTATACTCTTAACCATAGATAGAATAACTCAACCCTTAGTTTTAGCAAGTCAAATGATGCTGTATCGTTACATATTAAATTTCTACGTGTTACGATATCAATGGTTTCTCTTATAGTGGATGTGTAGTATAGATTAGAAGGAAAAAATTCTTTTGCTTCCCTTGAAATTTATTTTGATGGCTTTATCTTGATATAACTGGGAAATGCTGTAGTTTTTCTGTTATACTTTATGTCAGCTATGTGTTCCTTTTTTCTACAACTAAACAACAATTGGCTTTTTTTTTAATTGTTTTTATGGTTTTTACTTAACACCTTTTATAAATTTCAAAAATTATTAAATATAATAGTTGAGTTTCAGATAATAATAAAATCCTTTTCGTTATTATTATTATTATTATTATTATTATTATTATTATTATAAATATATCTAAAATTATTTTATTTGAAATATAAAGCTAATAAATATGATTTTTTAAAAAGAAAAATAAATGTTTCAGGTATAGATATTAGAACTTATATTCTTCTTATAGCTAAGTGCTTGCGATTTAAATATTTTAATGTTTTTAATTAGTTTTTTAAATTGTCTTTTTTTTAATACACACTCTCTCTCACATACATATATACACCCAGAGAGAGAGAGAGAAAGAGAGAGGGAGAGAGAGAAAAGTGATAATTTTCTTATATCGGCACGATACGCTGGATGGATTATCCATCTAACAACAAACTGTACCGTTAAATGATACAGAAAAAAAAAAAAAAAAAAAAAAAAAAGAAAGAAAAAAAAGAAAGAAAGAAAGAAAGAAAAAAGAAAAAAAACCCAGGTCACTCGGTTTATGAAAAGAAATGCCTTATTTTACTACATTTTCAAAAAAATCCAAACAAATTCCATTAGTTTGAACAGTCACTGCATCCCATAAAGAATCATCTAACATCTTTTAATAGCAAATAAAATCTACTACCTTACTTTTAATGCCGATTGTTCGAGATTCAAAAACTGATAACATTTTATGGCTCTTGCTACTGTATATGTTTGTTTCTCGACATAAAACTCGACTTCTTTCAGCAATGAAACAACTCATTTTACATGACAAATTCACTTTATCACAAAACATTTACTCCGAAAATCTCAAAGTATGTCATCCTTACTGAATTAATGGGGGAATAAGCTTTCTGTAGGATCCTGCATGTTTTCATTTTCTGTATGCTTTCATACAAGCTAGCTACTTTTACTTTTTATCTAATTTGCTTGATTATATGAATAATGACAACACAGACGTATTTCTAATGATATAGCATGGATTGAAATAGTTTCCCCAATTTATCTTTATTTTCTTAGGACTGCTTTGATTAGTATTGTTAGTCTTTGGAGTTACGGGGTTAAAAAGCAATTTCTCTTCTCAGAGATTATGTTAACAGGTTTCAAAATAGTGTCTTTGCTAGCCGATTAAATTATTTTTTTTTCTAATAACAAACCTCTAATATTGACTGATTATTGCTCCAATATATTTATCGGGCTAACAGAATAATATTTAAATTTTAATGCCCAAAATTCGGAATCTCATTCGCATTCCACTGGAGGAAAAATAGCAGTAATTCTGCAGAAATATTTTAAACCAAATATTTCACCAGTATTATCTGTCATTTGGTAGAAAATATTTCGATTGTTGTATCATCATTTGTCCAATGTAGTTAAATATTGGCAATTAGTTATGAAAAAAAGTGATACTGGCACAATATTGTTTTTAATTCAGCCAACTGAACTAATAGTAGGTTATTAATATTGTTTTAAAGGACTTCACCTACAATTATAAGGAGAAAAAAATTGGTTTGAAGTTTAATTAGAAAACGGAAACTACTACATCATAAAGCATGATACTGTAGAGACGCTGAGTCCAGGGTGAGAATATTTACGCATGCACAAGGCAGATTTCGTTAAGCTAAAATATTAAATAATTGAAGAGCTTAGGCGAAGAACATGTTACGATACATTTTCTCAAAAATTGTTTCATTTTATGAATAAAAGCGTTATGTGGTATAATATTATATCGTAAAATTAAAATGCTAAAATGCTACTTAGTATTGAAGATTTGAGACAGTATCTTTTAACATTTATTATTTTATATTGAATAATTTAAATGGTGAAAATCATTTCTAATATTAAATAATTAAATGTTAATATTCTTTTCTAGGAGAGTTTAGTATCACCTATTAACATTCAAACATATGCTGCTAAGAAGAAATTAAATAAATAACTAAATTACAACAAAACACTTTCACTTCAATTTTTTCGAATTCTAATTTTTGTTACGTAACATCTCCTTCCACTCAGTTCTTCTTAATGTCTGATAATGAGTTTACAGATGATGACGTGAGTTTCCAAACTCACCTTATTTAGAAAATCGAATTTCTGGAAATCGCGAAAATGTTCTAACTGCGCCCATTGGTTTTTATTATAAACCAGAACTTTACAATGGCTGAAATACATGATATAGTTTTTTTTTTTTTAAGACTGTAATGTTTTATCGGTGTAGGTTAACCAGACATTGATAGAGGAAAAACGATTTTTAAATTTTGGATAAGGCGAGTTTTGAGACTCACGTCCTAAAATATGGCCTAATATAAAGAATATCAGATGGAATAATAAATTTAACAGTTTTGATAAGATATGGTTAGTATTAGGTCTATGTGGTTTTGCCATTAATATTGCGATTAATATTTTTTTTTTCGGCAGAATTTTGTTATTATCTGCTTTATTTTGCAGGTGTTTACGAAATCTAAAATCTAAAAGAGAAGATAACTATTTTCTTAAAAATATTTTTTCCTTCAAATTATACACAGTAAAATTTGGATTAAAAATTGATAATGCTATTCAGCGCATACTGAAATTTTAGAATTATCTTTCTTTATGTAATTATGGGTTTTCAGTATTACTTATATAATGCACACTAAGTGGAAAATACAACCTTTTTTTTAATTGAAAACGTTTGCATGTATTTTAAATTCGGAAGAGGCGAGGAGTGTGTGTGTACAAAACAATGAACTTGTATTCGAAGTAGAATATGTTCACACACCCAAACAAACAACAACAACAACAAAAAAATGCATAAAAAAATCCTATTTTACAAAAATAACATTATAAACTAATATTATTATATTATGATATTAGATGTAAATTTCCAACTGGGCCAAAAATGTCCGGACCAGGATTCGAACCAGGGATCTCCTGGCTGAAGCCGATAGTGCTCTACCATCTGAGCTATCCCGGACGAATCTGGTGGAACTTTTTCACCCAGCTAACCTTAATGATTATAGCATCTGGTCTGAAACCTGGTTCAGTTCAACAGAATAAATCATAGGTAATGGAACTCCAGAAATCGCTGGATACGCAATTACACTAGATTAATTTTAACACAATTATTCTAATTCTAATTGGTAAATAAATCACATTAGATGTAAATTTCTAACTGGGCGAAAAATGTCCGGACCAGGATTCGAACCAGGGATCTCCTGACTGAAGCCGCCAGTGCTCTACCATCTGAGCTACCCCGGACGAATCTGGTGGAACTTTTTCACCCAGCTAACCTTATTGCTCCTGTCCCTGCCGGCGAAGACTCTCACGAGCTAATGTTAATCCTATGGGGAGGGATTTTTCTAATATCTCGTTTGCATTTTTCAATAATTTTTTTTTATTATTTTTGCATTGGATAGCCGAGGTCCGTCTCTACATCGCACCTTTTTTACTTTTTCGATTTTGGTCGCTGATATTTTTTATAAAGTTACTTTCACTTTCAAAACCGGTTCTGAAAATGAAAGTTTCATTTGAAAAAATATCTGCAACTAAAATCGAAAAAGTAAAGAAAGGTGCGATGTAGAAACGGATCTCGGCTATCCAATGCAAAAAAAAAAAAAAAAAAAAAAAAAAAAAAAAAAATTAAAAATGTCGAAATGCAAACGAGATATTAGAAAAATCCTTCCCCATACGATTAGCATTAGCTCGTGAGTGCCTTCGCCGGCAGGGACAGGAGCCTTAATGATTATAGCATCTGGTCTGAAGGTTAGCTGGGTGAAAATGTTCCACCAGATTCGTTTGGAAAGTTCAGATGGTAGAGCACTGGCGGTTTCAGCCAGGAGATCCGTGGTTCGAATGCTGGCCCAGACATTTTTCGCCCAGTTGGAAATTTACATCTAATATGATTTATTTACCAATTAGAATAATTGTGTTAAAATTAATCTAGTATAATATTATTATGGTTGAAGAATTAACATTAAAATCAAATCATAAGATAGCGAGTATTTTGTATTTAGACTGCAATTTTTATTTATATTTTATGAAAGATGTGCTTAAAAATTACCTGTTCTGTACTTTATCCAACCTCAACAGGCTGATTTCCCCGAAGTAATTTCCCTCGCTCAAAACTGCTACAACCATATCCTTATTATTGACAGGACTAGGAACAAGAACCTATATTAGCAAATACATTTTTCTTCAGATTTAGAAGACATACATTCCTAAATAATGGAGAGCATAAGTAAATGCATTTTAAAACTGCTTAAGTTAGTCTTTTAAAAAAAATACACGCATATTCTCACATGTTTCAGTGAAGGAAATAAGGTATCATACGCAGGCAAATAAAATCCATTATTATAAATTAATTTTGGGAGTGTTTTTTCAAATTTTATGCATGTACATTATCTCAGTTTATAACTTTATTATGTTTACTTTGGAATTCTAATAATGTTCCACTAAAAGTTAAAAAAATTATTTAACAAGAACTTAGAACGTTAAACATCAATTAGATGAACTTTTTAAAACTACGAGTACATTACATATAGTGACTCATAAACTATAGTCCGTGAGACCGCAATGCGTCTTTAGGGGGTATGCGAAGGACTAGTATTCAAAGAGTAAGTCTTTTAACTCTTATCCAACGTAGATGAAAAGGCTTTATGAATTCGGCTTGTGTGTTTGTCTAACGTCTTCCCGTTCTCTAACTTGCGTTTTGCAATTTATAAGGTTAGTTGGGGCAACTGGGACATGATTTTACAATGTGACTCTGGAGCTTCTGACAATTCAGCTTCAAAAAACTAATGTTCATTTGAATTAAAGTCTGAACTTCTGTAAATATGTTCAGTTAGATTTCCTCTATCAGACAGAAATGCTCAAAATTACATTTTAATATTTAAAAATATAAAAATACGCATATTTCATCTTTCTTTCCTCATGGGTCCAGTTGCCCCCAAAAATGGGGTAACTGGACCAGAGGGGGGGGGGGGTCTATGTTCCACACGCGTTCATATTTTTTCATATCGGATATCAGGTCCTGTTTGAAAAAAATTACTTCCCGTAGTAAGGGAAACACAAAAAATTATTTATAACTATTGGGGTAACTGGATCCATCATGGTCCAGTTACCCCATTCTTGAAAAATTTATGGGGTAACTGGGACACCGGGCTTACGTTTGAAACATGAAGTAAATATGTATAGATACCTAATAATATTATTGTAGTTATATGTCTAATCTTTAAAAAAAGTGATTGTTTAATAAAAGTACTTACAGTATTTTAATAATCAGCCGAGGAAGTTCAACCATATAGACGTTGTTTTTAAAAAAAGAAAGTAAGTTTTTGGCAACCTATCACAGCAAAGTGAGAATTATGATTGAGTTGATACACGTTGTTTTAGGAAGTAGAGATTAAGGGGCATTGTTCACAAAAGCTAAAACTTAAAAAACACCAACAGTTTTTTATAAAATAGCCTATGGCCCAGTTACCTCGTGTTTCCAGTTACCCCAACTAACCTTATATGTAATTGAGCTCTACTGTGGAATTTTCGGTACTGAAAAGGAAGTGCGTAGCGTTTATAGTGATTTTACAGAGACACGCAGGGGAATTACATTACATTATGGTCTATAAGAAAAAATCATTTGCAGTGTATTATAATGATGTTACACAATTTAAATATTTATAATATTGAAATTAATATATAACATTGAAGTGCACTACACAATGCTTACTATCGAATACGGTGTACATAGCATTTATCTTTCACTTACAGAGACACACAAAAGAATTCCATTACAGTATTGTCTATGAACAATGATTACTATAAGTGCGTTTTCAATGTTTATGCACTTTTCCAAATTTAAATAATGTTTTGCATATTACTTGGTGTATATAGATTATATAGTCATATATACAAGGCTGTACAAAATAATTCGGGTCCATTTCCGTTTAGTGACGGAAATTGATGAAGAGGAATTTCCAACTGTGTTATGCGTTTCGTAACTGAACTAAATTTTTGTATACTACATAATACAAATCTGTAGGTTATATACAGGTCTGCACAAAAAAAATCAGATATTTTTCCGACTACAGATGGTAGTTGCTGAACTTGGGTTTTCAAATGTGTTATGCGTTTTTCAAATTGTGCACTTAGACATGACCTATCACCTTATTTAGCGGTGAAGCTGTGTTACAGTATTCTGAATGCGGTGGAAAGTGTTTCATAATCTATGCTTGACGAATGATTTAGCATAACAGATGTAAATTTCCAACTGCGCGAAAAATGTCCGGACCAGGATTCGAACCAGGGATCTCCTGGTTGAAGCCGCCAATGCTCTACCATCTGAGCTATCTCGAGCCCCAACAGTGGCCGAGAGGTTCTGCTCTCGAAGCTGGTAGACGGGAGGTGCTGGGTTCGATCCCAATCGCGCCCGTCGGCCTAATCGTTCGGAGTTTTCGTGGTTTTCTTCGAACCTTGGTTCTCCAAGCGTTAATACGGGTTAGGTTCCCTTAGAAAGACCTCCACGAAGGCACTTCCCCCCTTAGGGCGTATATCCCACGTGCTGATAATTGGCCGACATAAATACAACCAACCTGAGTTATCTCGAAAGAATCTGGTGGAACTCTTTCACCCAGCTAACCTTATTGATTATAGCATCTGGTCTGAAATCTGGTTCAGCTCAACAGAATAAATCGCAGGTAATGGAACGCCAGAAATAGTAATTACACTAGATTAATTTTAACACAATTATTCCAATTGGTAAATAAACCATAACAGATGTAAATTTCCAACCGGGCAAAAAACGTCCAGACCAGGATTCGAACCAGGGATCTCCTGGTTGAAGCCGCCAATGCTCTACCATCTGAATCAAGTGAATCAATCAATCTAATCAAGTGAATGATTTTTCGTTCTTGTTTTTTAATTTATGAAGAACTTAATTTTTTTTTTTTTTTTTTTCAAATTTATCTTCTAGCGATAGCGTCTTAAAAGGTTTTACTGTATCTCAGTAAATACTCTCTCTCTCTCTCTAATTTACTTATATTTTATTTAATACCTTAAAAATATCATGAATTTGAGTCGTCCATCCTAGAGGTCTGCGAAAATAGGGGAAATACGAAAAAGAGCCCCGTGTTATCTAATAATTTAAGAACTGCTGCATTAGAAGATTTATGAAATTAATGACATAAATTTTAGAAAAATTTCGTCTATTAAAATTCTTAAACTAAATCGGTATTTATGGAGAAAATTTATCGGTTTGTGGAATATTCACAACTCTACAGAAATCATTTCTTTAAAATACTTTTTTAAAACATTTTCCAACATGGTGGAAAAGTGTTTTATGCATTCGGCTTGTATGACCGTCTGTCTGGCAGACCGTGCTCTAACTCTTGTAAATATACTGGGATTGCTCTGTAATTTTAATATGTTATTGACATTTACTATAGCATTATCTCTATTTAAAATGTAGCAGTAATAGTTCATTTACAGAACAGCGAAAAGGATTCCGTTACATTACAGACAATAGGAAAAAATCGTTTCAAGTGCATTTTAATCATGTTTCACCATTGCAAACATAATGGTATTGATATAGATTTATGAAGTGCACTTATATATTCATTTTGCAGACTATAGGTTCGCAAAGAATTTATTATTTATTTACAGGGCCACACAAAATAGTTCGATTACGTAATGGTCTGTAGTTAAATTGTTTGCCGTATATTTTAATTGTGTTACACTATTTCAAATATACTGAAATTGAGATACAACACTGAGATTCACTACAGCAAGATACTTCCTGTAGAATGCTATACGCATATCATTTATCGCATTTACAGAGACACACGAAAGATTTCGGATACAGTACTGCATACGAAGTTCTGGCTTTTAGTGATAATTGCTGGAAATATGTTTTCAGTTGTGATATGCGTTTTTAAGTTTAAATACATTTTGCATATTACGAGGTTTATATAAATGCCATAGATCATATACAGAGCTACACAAAATAATTCGTAAACATTACTGAATATGAGCGTGAACTGCTTAAAGGTGGTTTTTAATTGAAATATGCATTTTCAAACTGAACTATATTTAGCATACTAAGAGTTGTTTGTAGAATATAAATAAAATCATATACAGAGTCACATAAAGAACTAGATAAATGACCGCTTATAAATGACAATTTCTAAAAGTATGATATTGTAAAATTGTAAAAATTGTAAAATAGTCTAAAAGTATGTTGTACGTAATATACAGGGTTGTCCAAAAGAATTCAAGTATTTTTCAACAAAAGAATTAAAGTATTTTTCCGGTTGTGGGCGGTAACTGCAGAACCTTGTTTTTCAAACACATTATGTGTTTTCTAAAACGATTTCCTTGGTATCTTATTTAGTATCGGCGAAGTATTGTTAAAGTATTACTTACTTTTCTTGTTTTAGCCTTTTATAGAATAAGAAAATGTATAAATATATCCGACTTCTATGTAAATATAGGATTTTGCCGGAACTGAAACTTTCCACTCCACGTCTTATAAAAGCTGAACAGTTAAATAAATATAAAAGTAAAAATACATATATTTTTAAAAACATTCTTTTATAAGCATTCAATTTTTATCTTGAAAATTACTCCTAATTTCATAACTGCAATTCATGATTTTTTACAAAAAAAAATATGTTACACTTATTTGGCGTGAATTCGCCGAACCGGATTACGGAAAACTTAATACCGGAATAGTAACGTTTTCGTCTTTAATAAGAACTTTTATAGGCAAGTTAACGGTGCAGCCATAGGGGTCTCCAATCAGGGCCAAAACTAAGGGGGGGGGGCAGAGGGGGCATGTGCCCCGGGCACCAGAACAAAGGGGCGCCAAATGAAGATTATACCTTTAGAAAGGATCATTTTCTTCTGATGGACTGATGGCTTCTATTATTATGAAACAGCCATTCTAAATGAAGTGTTAGGTGAAGATGAAAGAGCAGTCGTAAAAAGTTAGAACTCTGATTTTCTGGTCCGAATGGGGGAAAAAAATGGCCATAATTAAAAAAAAAATTATGGCCATTTTTTCATTTAGAATGGCTGTTTCATAATAATAGAAGCCATCAGTCCATCAGAAGAAAATAACTCGGTGAAAGCGGAAACTCGGTTAAGCGGGACTCGGATAATCGGGACTCTACTGAATATGTCATTTTAAAAATGATCTTTAGAATATTTTTGTTGATGTTCAGAGGGACCTCCCCCTTAGATCCGCCACTGTAGATTACGTAGTTCAGTATTACATATTTTAAATTTTAAAATAAGTCGTCTATTATAAAATTAGTAAAATTCTCTTTGTAAATATACTTTGTGGAAGAGGGGGGGGGGGCGCCAAAATCTATGTTTGCCCCGGGTGCAAAAAAGGCTAGTTTCGGCCCTGTCTCCAATTTCAGGCTTGCTAGCGGAGTTCAAGATGCGACCACTGGAGGAAAAGATTCTTAACAGTATCCAACCAAAACCCAACGTATGGTTACGTTATGTAGATGACATTTTTATAACTTAAGACTTTGTACAGCAGGCTCTTTTTGGTTTTCTCACAAAAATTAACAATATTGATAATAATATTAGGTTCAGCCTAGAATTGGAAAATAGCGACACTTTGCCTTTCCTTGATGTTTTACTTCTGAAGGATAATAATACTCTAAGGCTTAAAGTTTATCGAAAACCTGTGAAAACTGATTGCGTTATACCTTTTAAAGTTTCCACCCCTCTAAATTGCAAATTGGCTGCTTTCCACTCCTTTATTAATAGAGCTTACTTTGTCTGTTCCGAAGAGTATATACAGGATGAGCTTGATAATATTATTCGTATTGCAAAAGACCATGGCTTCTCCTTAATTATATCTACCGCATAATTCATAAGCACAGTGTTATTCGCCAGACTACCCCCCCCTCCCCTCAAACCCAGCTTGCTTGCAAGAACTTCCCCTATATCCCGTTGGTTTTTTAACGGTTAAAAAGGTCCTTGTTTAAGTTTAATATACATCTCATCGCTTCCCCTCCATCCTTCCTAACCTTTCCGTTTTACTTTCAGCCAAATTAGATCCCATACCCCCCCGACCAGTTTTCAAGTGTATATGATATTCCTATCCTTCTAAACGATAATCAAACAGTGCATTATATTGGTATGACTAAGCGTAAGTTTTCTGAGAGATTGAAAGAGCAGAAGAGAGACATTAAATTTAACAAGTTAACTACTGCCCTTGCCAGGCTTTACGATGAAAATAAAGTTAAAAATATTGATTTTGACAATGCTAATATTATTTATCGGCAATTTAACCCCTTCCTTGTTTTAGTTAGAGAATCAATTGAGATTTTTACACGTCAAAATAGTGTTTGTAACGATAACTTATCTTTTAACATTTCAATGATTTGGTTCAATTCCTTGAAGCATATTTAATCCCCCCTCCCTCCTCTTTTAAAAAATTTTATCTTTTATTTTCCTCGTTTTTGTCCACGCATGGCGCCACTTGTGCCTTTTCTCCCTTGGTTTTCCCTCTTTTGTCCCTATTTCCGTTTCATTTCCAGTGGCGTAGAAACTTTGTACAGACAGGGGGGGCCGGGGCATATTGCGGAAAGCTAGTGGCCCGGATCATTTCGTTCATTTTGGAGGGTTCCTTCATAGTGTTGCACGTTTCACAAACAGGAGTATAAAATAGAAGCATATCAAAAGATCATCAACTCTTTAATCCAGTTAAAATAATTTTTAATAAATATACTTGATACATAGAAACTTAATTTATGTGCGATCCCAAATACAATATTCAAATTTAAGGCTTCTCTCACTTCCATTTACCAAAATTTAAAGTGCTATCTGTTGTTTTGCTTACAAATTCTTTACAAAACTCTTCCTAATCAATTTTAAAGGCCTCCTCTTTATAAATATGTTATCAGTGCAGGTAATTTATAGTAGACCTATATAAGACACCCTTTTTTCTGGAAATCAGGAGGGTTGTAAACAATGAGAAAAAGGGTGAAGGCACAAACAAGTGTACTCACCACCCTTTCTCTCTCTTCACTTTGTGTGAATTTCTTAGAAAAAGTATACTTTATTTTTTAATTCATTAATGTATCGTTACAGATATGGTGTGAGAATTCCTCCCGTCGGAGCTGAGCCCGTCTGAAATATTCCAGGGGGAGCCACAGCTCCCCCAGCTCCCCCGGTTCCTACGCCCTTGTTCATTTCTACCCCTTCCCTCATTGTGTTGGAGAGTGAGCCTTTGCGAGTGTTTATGTAGTATCCCTCGAAAAAGACCAAGTATGTTGGTTGAAACTGTCGGGAATTTTTAATATCATTTCAATGTTTTAACGTCATGCATTTTAATGCCATGTAAATTTTAAATGTGTTGTAAAGTTTTCCATTGTACACTGTTTAGAAAATATATTCATATAGTTCAGAGTTGGGCAAAATACATCGAAAAACCATTTTCGATACAAAATACAAAATACATTGGTTTCATAACTTAAAATACAAAATACAAAAAACTTTCCAAATTTCAAAAATTCAAAATACAAAATACATGTATTTCGAAAATACATTTAAAATACAAAATACATTTTTAAAAAATTAAAAACTATTGCGCATTAAATTGCACTACTCAAATGCAAAGCTGGTTTGCAAAACTAATTAAATTTTTAGAAATTATAAATTTCCAAATAAAGAAGCAAAATCAATTAAAGCTCAACGAAAGATAACAAAAACAAACTGAAAGATTGCAGCAACAATGTGCTTAAAGATGTATGAAAGTTACAAGAATAATTAATAATGAATGAACTACCCATTAGAGGTAGTTATTCACTAGGAATAACTGCATCAATTGATTGTGGATCCAATATGGAATCTCTTTCAGAAGGCATCATCTGTAGGACGATATACACCAAAATTTCATTCATACTATAACTGAATATGATGAAGTTTGATGAAATTTCGTGCTTTAGATCTTGAGATATAGCTCTCACGACACACCTACAAGCTTCAGACATTTTTAAAAAATAAAAAAAATACAGCACGAACCAGAAAATTTATTTTAAAAATGTACTTTTTATCTACGTGGTACTTATTTCATTTCAATTTGATTTACAAATATGAGCATTTTGACTAAAAAAAACGAGAGTTTTACATACATGTTACACGTTACGGTAATAATAAAAGCACAGCATAACAACGCCACCTCTTGAGCGATGCACCCCAAATTTTATCAGCATTAATTTATTTTAAGATCTAAAATAATATGAAATTGGATTAAATTTTTCCCATTAGTTTTGTAGATATAGTTATCGCGGAAATAATGAAAAAAAAAAACAGCATAGCAGCGCCACCTGCTGAGCAATATACACTAAAAGCTAATCGGCAAATATTTCTGTTCCAGTCTATATGCAGTTTGATGAAATTCTCTATATTGGTTCTTACAATATAGTTATCATGGATAAAATAATTAAGCATAGCAGTGCCATCTGCTGAGCGATATAAATCCAAAGCTAAGTTATCCCTAGGTCATCTTAATCTGAAGTTTGATTATTATTAAACTCCATGCATCACTTCTTGAGATAAAAGAGCAACAAAAATTGTATCTCACACAGACTAACAGACAGACACACATTTCCCCAAAATGGTTAAATCGCATTCAAGACATCCTGAAACGTGTAAATCAGGAAAAAAAAAAAAAAAAACGTAAGTCGAAAATTTTCACTATTCCAATACATTCTTATGTATTAGAAGAATGTAAAAACGAATCAGTGTAGTATCAGTCTTTTCAATCAGTCTTTTTTAGTATACAAAAGAACACATTTTATAATAATCTGACACGTAAAATGGCACCGAATAAAATTGTTTAAATGTAATTTTTTTCTTTTTAGATAATGCGCGTGAGTTTTAATAACAGCTCCCAAATACGCAAGATTTTTTAAACCTTCCACTAATAAAATATATGGGGCACATTTTTTCGATTATGGTGCTTTTAGAAATAATGTATACAAAATTTAAAATATGTATTACTGAATGCAAAAATATAAATGAAAAACTTAGGTAATTTTTGACACAAGTTGAATTATTATTATTAGGAAAGGCACGAATTCTTCGTATAAAGTAGTTTTACAATTAAAACACTTAAGTAAAATATCAAACCATATATAAACGCAACGAATTAAGAAATCATTTGGATTTACTATGAAAGTCTTGAAGCTTTTAGTATAGAGCAGAAAAAATATGAAAGCTCTTTCATTCGTAAAAAGAAAGCACTTATAAAATATTCAAAAAAAGTAGGAATAATTCTAATGAAAAATTTTCAAAATCATAAATTTTATTTTTTCATAGTCAAATCGTTCCTTTAAAAGTTCATTGCAGCAATTTTCTTATGGTTACTGTCTAATGTATTTTTTACAAAATTATTGATTTGACAAAATTATTGATGACAAAATCATAGAATTAATGAAACAGACGATTTTTTAAGAAATCTCATTTTGATATTTTTAAATAATCTACTAGACTAGAAAAAAAATTGAGCCTCTTATATTTGTGGTCAATGGCAACTGTGGGTAATGGAGCGCTGCACCTATGCAAGTCTGAAAGCTCTCTCTTTCTTCGTCCGGTCTATCACAATACATGTCTGTTTGTTTTTTCCCTTGTGATTTCTACAGCAACATTAAGATATATAAAAGTTATTTTTGTAACTAATCAGCAAGAATCCGTTTGCTGTAGCTAAAGAACATATTCATAAACTTCCTTAAATTAGCAATTGTCGAAGACTCTGTTTATATTAACTTCCAGACATAGATCTAGTAAAATAACTAGATTACGCATACGGGGAGAAAAGTTGATTCTGCGCGCGCGAACGTAACTACACTAGGGTGGCAAATGGACGGTGATCCATCGATATAAGGAGAAAATGAAATAGCTTGTGCGTTCTTAAATTTCATTTCCATAAGTTTAAGCCTCGATAAATGTTTCAAAATGTATACAAGTAATATCAATGATTTTTAACTAGAAATTAGCAATTTTTATCGTTAAATAATTTTTATGGTAAAAATGAACAAGATAGATTATTCACTTTCAAAAACTATCTTTTTTTCTCAATTATACTTAAATATTCTTCAACGTGAATCAAAACAGTACTTAACTGAAATTTAAATTTTCCTCAATAGTTTTTTTTTATTTTATTTTATTTTTTTTATCCAAAATAAAAGTTATGTACATTTTTAAATGAATTTTTTTCAGGGGAAGGGGACAGCTTATATTAAAGTATAGAGTAAGATTCCTCCGCGGATTTCCACCTTCCATCTATTCCCCTTCCCACCCCTCGAAAATTTCTGTTTTCTTCTTCCCCCCACCCCCCACACCCTCCGCTCCCCACACACTCATTTTAAAATTTTCGATTTTTCTTTTTTTTTTTTTTTTCCCATCAATTCCTTTGCGATGAAACTAAATAATATAAAATGTTTCTTACCCACAAAACTTAAAACATTTCATTTATTTTTCTTATTGTTGTGGCCCAATTCTTAAGTTGTAGCAAAATATATAATTTATATATATTTGACCTCACCAGCCCCCCCCCCCCTCTATAACGACTATCTCGTTATATATGTTTGCGTTCCATCCCCCCCCCCCCCCACAGTTTCAATTAAAATTCTGTTTAATAATTTATTTATTTTAGTGCACTATAGTCAAACAGTGCAGCCCCTAAATTAAATTCAACATTTAAAAACTAAAGCGATTGTATTATGAACCCTTCACATTTAAATTAAATTATTCTAGTTGCTCATCTCTTTTTAATAAAATAAAACCAGTGATTCAACCTTCATTCTTACTTTGTGAGTTTCTCACACATACGATTTAACCTTGTAGAAAAACGTTACTGCTGTCTATTAAAAACAAAAGCATTTTAGCTTCAGGCATTTCCTTATTTGGGCATGAATATAACTCATCATTTAAAATCACTTAACATGCAATCTATTCATTAGAATTATCTTCGCAATATGCTTTAACATTCACACCCTTTTGTTCATATGTATGTCAATTCTGCATTTTTGTGGTTAGGCACGGGGTTCATCTTTGATCTAACATCTGGTCTAGAAAAATACATTCTCATGCCTTTTCGCCTAACGAATTCGGTCTGTTACTATGCCTTATCCAGAAACATTTTTTATTTTTTTTCTTTACACTTAACCGCAGCTGTATCAATGTACAGATTTGTCTGCGCCTATCATGATTCAGGAATGTTGGCAGCCCACAATCTGGCGCCCCTACACAATTAATATACGGTAGAAGCCTACCGTATGTTTTTGGCGAATCCATACCAGCTAATGTTTTCTCTCTGTCTCTTGTGCATGGCGCAAAATATTTGTAGATTGGCGATATTGTAGTCCGCCGAGCAAGAAAGTTGTAACTGTATATTCAACACACTCCTGCGCTGTCTCTTGCCTCGTGATGTCATTTTAACAAGAAGCTCTGATCGCTTTCCCTTGTACCTCTCCCTTCGTCTTTCATCATGAAATAAAGAAACAGTTCGTTTAACAAATTGGAGTTTTTTTTTTTAATAAGTCCTGGTGTTTTAAATCGCTATACGTTGTCAACAAAACGGCCATCTCTGTATCTAACGAAATCGTCTCCACACCCTCCAAAAAAAAGAGCGTAGTTAAAACTCTTCGATAAATATTTTTTTTCTGTCCATTCGTTTCTTTGCAATTGCAATAAATAATCAAACTTTTCCAGACCCACAAAACTTAAAATATTTAATTTGTTTTTTCAGCCCTAATTGTTAAGTTGTAACAAAAGTAAATATATAACTTATCCCCCCCCCCCCCCAAAAAAAAGAACGTTGTTCTTAGATTTTTTTCCCCCTGCACATTCGTTTCTTTGCAATGACAACAAATAATCATATAAAATCTTCATCGCCCATAGAACTTAAATTTTACTATATCTATGCTTCCAGAACAGAATTTGAAAACTAATCAAAACAGACAGTCATGCATTTCTTTTTATTAGTGAACTGCAGTTTTACTCTGGTGCGGTTTAAATATCGCAGTTTGAAAATTGGAAAAAATGTATTTTGAGTATTTTCAAAATACAAAATACATTGTAAAACCGTCAGAAAATACATTACAAAAATACATTGATCTTACCGGTTTAAAACACAAAAGTATTTTGAAAATGTATTTCAAATACATGTATTTTCGATACTGCCCAACTCTGATATAGTTATCATACAGTGTAAAGTCCAATCTTAAATATCTCTTTTATTATTTTAGTCGCCCTTTAAGTAAAACAGTGACCTTTTTAAAGTTCAAATTGTATATTTTATATAAAACTATTGATTAAAGCGTATTAAATATACATACATACATATATATATATATATATATATATATATATATATATATATTTTTTTTTTTTTTTTTTTTTTTTTTACAGGGTGGGTTTTTTTTAAAGTAGCGAAAGTAAAACCCTATAACAAAAGAACCACTGATCCAAATGACCTGAAATTTCAGCAGTATGCTTTCAAAGCAATGGGAATTTTTTAACCGTGGTGAAAAGTAAAACTTAAAATCGCACCGACAGATGGCGCTGTAAGCCAACAGAACAAAGAATGTTGCTCGTGGGAGGAAAACAATGGACGGTACTTTGAGAAAAAGAATACTTTATTACGCATATGAAAAAAGTACAGAATGCAGTAATTGAGAAAAGGAACTACGAACACTCTCGCAGAAACAGAACGAAATAAAAATATGGAGTAAAGCATTCATACGGAACTGCGCCACTAACGCAAGAGATTTTCAATGTGCTGTTCAACGTTTTCAGCTACGAGTTAGAAACGTGAAACCACATATTCCACAACAGAGCGAAGAGTATCTGGTTGGATGCTATGGATCTGGTGCACAATGCGTGCCTTCAAGTCAGCTAAGTTTGTAACACCACCAAAATACACAGTATTCTTTAGGTAATTTCTTTAGCTGGCCAGGCTGTTGAGAAATTGCGGCTTATAATCCTAATCTGAGTAATAAAGTTTTCTTTTTCTCAAAGTACCGTCCATTGTTTTCTCCTATTGACGATAGTCTTTGTTTCTGTTAACTTACAGCGCCATCTGTCGGTGCGATTTTAAGTTTTTTTAACCACATCTAAAAAATTCCCATTGCTTTGGTAGCATACTGGTGAAATTTCAGGTCATTTGGACCAGTGGTTGTTTTGTTATAGGGTTTTACTTTCACAACTTAAAAAAAAATCATCCTGTACATTTCCTACTTTATAAGAGTTTAAATAATTCATTATTGCAACTTCACAGCACAGTTGGCCTTTTTCTGGGGAGCATGGTTTGGCGCATCAATAAATCTCTTGTTGTTGCAAGTGGCCATAAAGATTATTATAACCATAAAGAATATCAGGGGATTTATCACCTCTAGTGGGCCAACGGAAAAATGCTTCAAAATTAAGTTATTAATTTATAATTAATTTTTAAAAATGTTGTATTGTTACCGGAAACACTTAGTACATTATTTTTATAACTCTAGCTTATCAGGAACTGAGTTAAAGATCGATGGCTGATGTCCATTTTTTAACACAAAAACTAAGCTAAGTTAAACTACTTGGATGTGGCAATCCAAAAACTTTCTTCTATTTCATACATGTTAATACTTCAAAATTCACTATCACAGTGCCAAAAATAAATGGTAATATATGCCCATTATGAGGATTCTAAAGGTATGTAATTCCGTGCATTAATTCTTGAGACATGACTATCACTAAAATCAGTGTAAATCCTGCAAAATGCAGCATAACAACGCCACCTATTGGGAGATTAACACCGAAACCTAATCAGCAACAACTTGAGTCAATGTCCAACGGAATCCTAAATGAAATGAAAATTCGTGCATTAGTTCTTGGGATAGAGCTATTGAGGGAATCGTGAAAAAAGCAGCACAGCAGCGCCATCTGTTAGGTAATTCACAGCAAAACGTAAACAGCATCAATTCATATCACAGACTAACTGAATCTGAAGTTTGATAAAAATCCGTGCATTAAATCTTGAGATAGAGCTGTTGAGGAAATCGTGAAAAATGCAGCATAGCAGCGCCAAATGTTGGGCGATTTGCACCAAAATGTAAGCAGCATCAATTCATCTCAAGGATAACCAAATCTGAAGTTTGATGAAAATCTTCGCATTAGTTCTTGAAATAGAGCTATTGAAAAAAATCGCGAAAAATGCAGCATAGCAGCGCCACCTGTTGAGAGATTTACACCAAAAACTAATCAGCGTCAATTTATACTAGAGACTAACTGAATATAACTTCCATTAAATTCCGTGCATTAATTATTGAGATAGAGAGCCCACAAAATTTGTATCACATACAGACAGACAGACATTTTGTAAAAACATGTTTTTAGAATCTCTGACCCCTAAAACGTGTAAATCCATCAAAAAAGCGGTAGTCGAAAATGTTCACGAATCCAATACTTTCTTCTTGCAAAGATAAAAGAAAGTAATAAAAGAGTATTTAAAAATACTTTTGTTTAGTAGAACGAATTATGATTTTGGAACGTGATAAAGTGAAGTACACATAAAAAAATCCTGAAATGTATTAGAACCAATCGGTGTATTAAATAAATTTTATATAAAAATATTAAAGTTACTTTGAAGCACCATCGGGGCATAAAGGTTTAATATTTATCATTAATACAATGTATTATCTCATACAAAGTAAGATAGTCATGATATTTTACTGCATAATTTATCGGAAAACTGTATTTAAAAATCTGAAATTTGCACATTCTGAATTTCTAGATCGTTCAATGAAGTTTTTAATCATTGTCAGTTTTCTTTGTACTGCGTAACTGAAAAACAGCGAAACATATTTCTTCTGATGTATTTCTAACAAATTCTAGTAACCTATCTAGCGTCATAAATATTTCAAATTACAAGCGGATTTGTTACGTGCTGCTAAATTCAGGATTCCAAATGAATTTTTGCAGTTCAAACAAAATTTCAAATTGCATTATCTATAGTGCTACTTTAAAAATACATTTAAAGTGCAAATAAGACAAGATCTTTTGAAAATGGATAAAAGAGTCAAATAACTTATACTCTAAAAATTCGTCGGACCACTAAAATTCGCTCAAATATTGATTAATACAGCAGACACGGATAGAAAAAAAAAGCAGAAAAACAACAAAAACTCTAAGTCAGCTTTATTTCAGAGATATTATTCGGAAAAAATGCCTTTTTCGAAAAATATGTCTTTTTTATGACAGTAAATCGGGTTAAATGAAGTGAAAAAAAACTTTAAATCTTCTGTAATTTTTGACATTTCAAAAATACTTTAGCCCTTAATTCAAAAATGCTTGACAAATATTAATTAACTAGCAGAACTACCCGGCTTCGCCCGTGTCAATTATAAGGAGCCTTCCAGGTAAAATAAATTGAAACGAAATAATACGGCAATCACAATAACTGAAATTTGTGCATTCTCATCCACAAAAAAAAAAAAAAAAAAAAAAAAAGACGCTATTGTTTCGCAACCATAGTAAAATCCCTGAGCTTTAATAAAAGAATGCACGTATTCTTTGGCGAGTGTAAGAGAAAAATATGTGATTTTTATGACAATACGAAAAAAAAAAACCAACAAATCGCGCAGCATTTAGTGAAATTCTCATTTGTATGGTATATATCTACATTATAAAGTAAAGACACTATGTCAGTGCCCATAAATTGTGCCCCATAAATTGTAACCCATAAATTGTGCCTTTACTGCAATTTTTCTAATTTCTAAACATCGCACAATTTCATTTTTTACAATGTCGAATAGAAAAAATTTCTTTCAAATGAAATTTGTTCGAAAATTATATCTCAATTTTCTGATTTCAATGGGTTTCAAAGTAATTTTCATTGCATGGATATTTTTAAAGGTGGGTGCAACCCGATTACGAAAGATGAACCCGTTTACCCTTAATGCAATAGTATAAAGAAAACACATGTCTATGAGTGACGCTGGTATCATATTTTTGGTGGCAACAACCTAACACAACAATAAATTTCCCTTTTACTGCAATTTAACCTCTAAGCATCGCACATTCGATTGTTCCAATGTCTTATAGAAAACAAAAGTACTTTCAGTAATATTTGTTTTACATGTTTATCTCAATTTACAGATTTTTTATGGATTTTAAAGTAAATTTCAAGTATGAATAATTTTTAAATGTGCTTGCAACCCAATTACAAAATATTAACTCAATTGTTCAAAAACATTGTAAATAGTTTAGAATTTGTTTGTTTTCGCGTAATATGCAATAACTAAATTGGCAAACGAAATTAAAATGACAAAAATAAAATAAAATAAAACACGAATTTAACAGATATTAAATCAAACTACTCAAAATAATCTAATAAGTATAAAAAATGCAAATGGGAATTTCGTTCCGGTTGCATATAACTTGAATTCTTCAGAACGAATTTCCATGCGACTTGCACTATTAGTTTTTCAGGGAAGATTTTAGTGCGTAACATTGTTTTCTGTTGCTTAGTCATAGAATTATAGGAGAAAGTTATATAATCATGTGAACTCAATTACGAAAGATTAGTCTTATTAATGAATGAAAAATGTAGGACTATTTTTATCTCTTTAAGTACTGACGGGTTAATCTTCAGTAATCGGGCTGTGCGCTAGTTGGCGTATTCGTATTTTAATGAGCGTGCCTCACACCTATTATGACATGCACTTTTGTTTAAAACAATGTAGAATGATTTACGTTTTAAACGAATATCTGGCATGCAACTCGATTACAACATACTAACCTGCAATAATGCTTAATTTGGTTCTCCAGTTCCGGTGGTTTTCCGGGGGGGGGGGGGCAAAATCAATGCGTAGCATTCTTTTATGCATCTATCGATGTTAAAATAATTTCATTAATTTTATTTTTATTATTTAAAATCTCAATATTTTGCAACAGATAAAAGTGATTATCTGGCAATTTTTCTCTCTTTTTGCCCTTGATTTTGCTTTTTGTAAATTAACAATAAAAATTTATATATATATGTAAACTGTTTGCAAAATTAAACCATTTAATTGACCAAATATTTTGAGATCACCTTTTAAAAACAAAAGAAACAAAATACTAGTTAAAAAACGGAGTACCATGCAATGAAATATGAAAAATCACGGATAAAAAATTAAGTAGATGGATACAAAAGAAGGCTTATATTGTAAAACACTTCGTCAGTGGTACAAGTTTTACAAATATAACCATATAACAGTTGATTTCTGTTGAGAATCAAACTATTATCTGAAAATTGATTCTCATTGTACCCTATCAACTGTGAAACAGGAATTAAAAAAGTCAACAAAGAACATCGAATAACAAGATTCCATAAGAATTTAAAGATCAGATAGTATATTTGATAAAAACAATTAAACTTACACTAAAAAATGATCTTACATTTGAATCACTATGCCGAATAAACCATAAAGATTTGCAAGTGTAGAGACGTTACAGCAAACGATTGAGGTTAATAATACCGTTAAGAAATTTTACATGAAAACAAATATTATAGACAACGATTCAAAGTTAATATATATAAAACACTTATTTTTAAATTATATATTTATGTGTGTGTGTATATTTGTTGTTGTTGTTGCTCTATACGAAATTAAATTTATCAAATATTTGTAAAACAGTCACCATACACATTTTTGTTTCTCTTTCCTGAAACAAATAACTGAATTAAGATTTCATTTACATTTTATATCTTAGTACGATGATGTCCAATATCAGTTTTCTAGAAACGAAATATAGACTCTACTTACCTCAACTTTTCCATGATTAATTATGAACATTTCCCTGCCTGAAAAAGAATTAAAAAGTCTGAAACTTATGGGACCTACATACATAAAATATAATCAAATATTGATGTATCGAGTAGTTGCTAAGAAATGTCTAACATTTTACAAAAACTATCTAAAAATTCTATTATGCAAGCATTTTAAAACAACAAATCTCTTATAAATTCAAAATATTGAATTCAAAATATTAATTCAAAATACTGAATTATCAGAACATGAGTATATCCACTATGAAAGCCGTAATGGAAATATTATTAAAAAGCTATCTATAAATAGAATTTCGGAACCACTCTCACGTTTCTCACTTCCACTACTTGCTTAGAATTTAAAAAAAAAAGTCATTCCGGCCAGTGCCGGGAGGAAGAGGTAGCTTTCATATTCCTTATTTTAAAAAAGCCAACTTATATTATTCAAACACACGAAGCTCAATTTAGTGGAAACCGAATATAGGAGATTCAATACTAATTTTTATCAATACTAAATCATTATGAATGAGAATTTCGCGAAATTAGTTATTAATTTCGCGCTTAATTAGTAAGTTTATCCAAGCTGCTTTTATTTAAAGTAATTTATATTTGGCTGCCAAATTCGGCGATTTCTTAAAGTGCCCGCCATTTTAAGACAACATGGTGGATGAGGCTAACCAGTGAACTTGGTCGAGACCTTAGTAATTGCTGTGCACATGCTCACTCACATCGGAATCGGTTGATATATACAAGTGCTGTCGCAGGCAAAAAATCAGATTTTTCAAAATGTCACCCACATTAGCAATTGAAACTGCTATATCTGAGCCATTTTTTAAGATAAAGACAAACAAAAAATGCTCCTGAATCCTTATATCAAGGTCAAATACTTAAGAAAGAAACCTTTTTCAATTTCTAATTTTTTTGCACCTCACTTTAAATATAATTTTTTTAAATTTAATGGCCGCCATTTTGAAACAAGATGGCTGATGAAGCTGGCCAGCGAACTTGGTCGAGATATTGATGTATACTATCCACATGCCTTCTTACATCGAAATAGGCGAATGCGTGTGTTATCGCGTGACAAATACAAGATCGTTTCAAAATGTTAGCCATGCTAGAAATTCAAAGTGCTATAATTCAACCATTTTTTAAGATATAAACAAAAGAACAAATTTTCAGAAACAAAAACTGCTCCGGAATCAAGGCCAAACACATAAAAAAAATCTTTTTAATTTTCCAATTTTTTAATACCTCATTTTAAATTTTAAATTTAATTTTTTTTAATGGCAACCCGTTTGAAACAAGTTCGCGAATGAAGCTGGCCAACGAATTCGGTCGAGACATTGGTATGTACTATGTACAGACGAAGTTACATCCAAATCGGTTCATAAATACGCCTGTTATCGCGTGACAAATATCAGGTTGTTTTAAAATGTCAGCCACAATAGAAATTCAAAGTGCTATAACTCAGCCATTTTTTTAGATATAGACGAAACAAAAACTGTTCCGGAATCTTTGTATTAAAGTCAAACACATACGAAAAAATCTTTTTCATTTTCTAATTTTTTGGTGTCTCATTTTAAATTTTAAATTTTTTACTTTTTTTAAATGGCCGCCATTTTGAAACAAGATGGCGGATGAAGCTGGCCAACGAACTCGGTCGAGACATTGGTGTGTACTATGCATAAACGAAGTTACATCCAAATCGGTTGATAAATACGTCTTTTATTGCGTGACAAAATTCAGGACGTTTCAAAATGTCAGCCACGCTAGAAATTCAAAATGCTATAACTCAGCCATTTTTTAAGATATAGACGAAACAAAAACTGCTCCGAAATCTTTGTATAAAGGTCAAATGCATAAGGAAAAAAATATTTTTTCAATTTTCAATTTTTTGGTACCATATTTCAAACTTAAATTTTTCTTAAAAATTTAAATGGCCGCCATTTTTAAAGAAGATGGAGGATGAAGCTGGCCAACGAACTCGGTCGAGACATTGGTATGTACTATGTATAAACGAAGTTGCATCCAAATCGGTTCATAAATACGCCTTTTATCGTGTGACAAAATTCAGGACGTTTCAAAATGTCAGCCACGCTAGAAATTCAAAATGCTATAACTCAGCCATTTTTTAAGATATAGCCGAAACAAAAACTGCTCCGGAATCTTTGTATAAAGGTCAAATACGTAAGAAAAAAATATTTTTCCATTTTCAATTTTTTGGTACTACTTTTCAAATTTAAATTTTTTAAAAAACTTTAAATGGCCGCCATTTTGAAACAAAATGGCGGATGAAGCTGGCCAACGAACTCGGTCAAGACATTGGTATGTACTATGTACACACCGAATTACATCGAAATCGGTTCATAAATACGAGAGTTACAGTGTGACATGGGTCAGATATGTATATATATATATATATATATATATATATATATATATATATGGATATATATATATATATATATCAATTTTGAACGGAGGGTGGTTTCGGGGTCTGGGGGTCATGATCGATGAAAATATACCAAAATTTTTTGAAATCGCTTTCCTCCGAACGGCTGCAATAGGTAGCATTTTGTAATGAAAGCTACCTAAAAAAAAAAAAAAAAAAAACCTAGGAATTTTGACGACAATGGACATTTTGAGGATAAAAAAAACGATATTATAAAATTTTCAATAAAAATTTAAGTGATTTATAAATACAGTCGAACTCGATTAAAACGAGAAGTAAGGGAATTATAAAAATCCGAGTATTAACCATAACTCGTAATACACGGGAAGATAATAAAAATCTTATAAACACACACATAATTAAATTAATAACTATTATTTATTAATTTAATTATGTGTGCTCTAATTATTTAAATGATAAAATTAATTTAATATCATAAAGCTCCGTGCTTATTAAAAGATATTAAATAATTTTTTAAAAGTTTTTATCAGCGAAGCGCTACCGTTGGCGACCTCTGATTGGTTTCTTGTGAGCCGAGTTTTCCAGCTACTAACGCCTAGTAGGATATGAACGAAAGACACTAATGCAGTTATAAAGCAGAAATTCTAAGTGTAAAAGACGGATTTCATTGTTCGAAAAGAAATAAATGACGTCAAAATGAGGATGCAAAAGAATGTCTTTTTTAACAGTGATTGCTTTTTAGTGAACATTCTGTTTTTATTCTCTGTTTTCTTGTTTAAAATCTATAAATATACAGAAGTGTGATGCGGAAATTCAATAAACACCTCTGTACACTGTGTATCTTCCTTTATTAAATTTACCATACTTTTCGCCGAAATTCAAATTGAAGTGAACTATGTTTTGCTCGTATTAGTAGGTGGTCCTATCCTACTCTTGTAGATCGTAATAAGCGGAACTACCTTAATATAGTTTAAATGACGAACCTTTTTTAACGTTCAAATTGTTCGTTTTAACCGTGTCCTCATATTATCCGGGCTCATATTAACCGAGTTCCATTGTATTTAGCGTGGTGAAAATAAAAAGAATAAATAGAACAATTGAGGTTTTGAGAGAGTGGACTATCCAATATCCTTGTTTAAAATGAGTTTGAAGTCTCAAAGCATTGTATCTCATGCTATCTATTGTCTGTATAATGAATTTTATTAATTTCGAATTCTTGCAGGTGATACAGTCAGTTTAACAGATGGTCAAACATAACTTGGATATCTGATTGGCAGTGCAAGAGTGGATCAATTGGCTTGGTTCGCTCTGCCATTGACAACTTAATCACCATATGCATGCTGAAGGAGCTTTGGCTCCTCTGGCATTGCTAACTTAAGACTCCTGTTTCGTCAGGTGAAGATACTCGCGAGCTAATGCTTAGCCTATGGGAAGGTTATTTGCTAATATCTCGTTTGCATTTCGACATTATTTATTTATTTGTTTTATTTTATTTTATTTTATTTTTTTATTTTATTTATTTATTTGTTTTATTTTATTTTATTTTATTTTATTTTTTTATTTTATTTATTTATTTATTTATTTTTGCATTGAACAGCTGAGGTCGATCGCTTTTTTAATTTTTAGATTTTGGTTACAGATATTTTTTATAAAGTTAATTTCACTTTCGAAACCGGTTCCGAAAATCAAAATGTCATCATAAAAAATATCTGCAACCAAAATGGAAAAAGTAGAAAAGGACCGATGTAGACGTCAACCTCAGCTGTCCAATGCAAAAAAAAAAAAAAAAAAAAAATCCCTGCCGGCTCGGGCCTACAGGCGGAGGTAGATTTCGATGTTAAGTACTAAATTCTCCAACAAAACTTAAATCAAGATTAGAGATAAAACCCAGTTTCTTCACAAAGAGCGAGCTGTAGGGAGCTAAACTTTTTGTGAAAATTGTAATATACACGAATACACACACACATATATATGGAATAGGTTTAAAAAATGGCTACAAAAAATTCAGAGGACCTTAAAGTGTTAAAATATGTTAATATTTCCATAGTCGGGTTTTTTATCATGTTTTAATACGTTTCTTCAAACTCACATGACGTTACATATTCACCAGCTGAGGTCCATTATATTTCCAATATGACGCAATATACATATTTTTTTAATTCGTCAAACTATTTATTTTGAGTTTTCATGCTGAAATCTTGCTCTAGGAAACTTATGACGTAATATTCAATTTGTTTTCAATTTGTCAAACTATTTAATTTTACACGTGAAAATTTTGCAAAAGAAAAGTAATTGTTGTGGTGAGAATTTTATTATTTGTTTTTTTTTTTTAATTGTTGGCAACTGCTATAACGAAAAACTTTTATTTTGTTCCTGCCATTGTTGTGTAAGAGCTGGTTTTATCAGAATCATGTTAAGACAGTATTCAAAATTTTGAAACCTCCCCATTTCCACCCTCTTGGGCCGATTTCGCCCATTTTCAATCCCCGCCGAGATATTAGCCATCTCAAAGTTGTTGGCGAGTTTGAAGATGATTCGTGCATAATTGCGACTTTTATCGTGAGGACAAAATTTAGTACATACATACATACATACATATATATATATATATATATATATATAAACTTTTTAGGTGGGGGTGGTTTTGGGTTCATGGGGTCCTATAATGAAAAGTTATGAAGGAATTTTTCAAAAGTCGCACCATGGTAACGACTGCAATAGGTAGTATTTCTTACGAAATCTACCTAAAATGAAAATGTCGAAATGCAAACGAGATAGCAGCAAATAACCTCCACATAGGTTTAGCATTAGCTCGCGAATGTCTTCACCTGACGGACCTTCATCACCATATGCATACTGAAGAAACTTGGAAGCTCTGCTTAGGAGACCAAGCTTCTTTGTACTGGCAGAACTGGACTAAAAGAGTTTGACAGAAACTTTTTGAAAGTATTTTTCTGGAAATCAAAATTGGCAAGGTTGTTCCACTATGGTTTTCAATGTCTCAATTTATTTATCAAAATGTAAATGACGTCAAAATCTCGAGCGTTTTTGCAACTCTAAACAGACAAAGGAAATGAAAAATGTTGAAGTTCTTCGAAAATTCTATTTATAAATGACATTTTAATAATAATTTATTACGACTTTCATGGCGAATATATACCCATGTTCTGATTATTCAGTATTACAAATTACGAAAGTTCGATTTAAACTCTTGATATGTATTTTCACCTTTAAAAAATTATTTCAGTGAAAACATCACATTAAAAGTTTTTCATTCTGACCAACAAATACCATGGTTTAGAATTGAATAGCTACTAATCTATATAACAAGTTAACACCTTGTAATAATATACTATTTCTAATTGCTGAAAAGTGTAAGATTAAGACTAATGTCAGACGGACGTCTTTTTGCACGCTTTTTTGCTTACGTATTATCACTACACAATGCGAGCGGCATTGTGTAGGGATAATACGTAAGGAAAAAAGCATGCAAAAAGACGTTCGTCTGACATTAGACTAAGGTCAATGTCAGACGGACGTCTTTTTGCATGTTTTTTTTTACTTACGTATTATCCCTTCACAATGCTAGTGGCATTGTGTAGGGATAATACGTAAGTAAAAAAGCGTGCAAAAAGACGTCCGTCAAACATTAGACTAAAACTTCAAAAAGAGTAATTTTCAAAAACTAGTAATTTTATATGACTGTTGACATGCTTCGATAAAATGACTCGGGTAGGCTCGAAACATGTCAGCAGTCAAATAAAACTATTTTACTGTTTTTAAAATTTTAATCTTACACCTTTTAGCAATTAGAAATAGCTATTAATCTATTATCAACCAAGCTTTTGATTTCAAACATTAAATTTCTTAGCTATACATCGTAATTTTAAATCTGTTGCTTAATATTCACTTTTAAGGACCTTTATCATAAAATTGGAAGGCATTCCAGGAAAATAATTCTAATTGCAGTCTAATATAGTCCAATATTTGAGAAAAAAGGAAGCAATAATTGAAAATGGTTCCAATTCAATCAAAATACTACATCAACATCGAAATTAAACTGAAACTATTTCTGCCAATAAATTTCACCAACTAGTACCTGTTTCTCCGATGCGACAGACGTAGTCACCAGGCGAAAAAACTTGGGAGCGTAGTTTCAAGACGAGTTCGCACAAGAAGCCTGTTTCACACTGTTCGAAGATTTTGACCTATGCAAGAAAAATATTAAAAATACAACAAATTACATTGCGTTCTTTGGCAATTAAATAATAAAACTTAGCGGAAGGTAATTCCAAGAGTACTACATAGCTGCCAACTTGTACGGATTTTTCATACCACTAAAATTTAATAGAAGAATTTAGCTAATTGAATCGCCGGAATTCAAGTAATTTTAACGTTTAAATAAGTCAAAAATTTCTGTAAAATTTTAGTGGTAAGATAAATCCGTACAAGTTGGCACCTACGGTACTATTTTACGAAATCATGTTCGTTGCTTTTTATGAGAAAAGCAACAATTCAAAATGCAAATTCAGAATGAAATTTGTCATGGACCAGGCGCCAAAATTTCTATTTAAAAATTATTGTGATGTTACTAAGTTGTTATTATATCACAAAAAATTTAATTAAAAATATGCATATATGGATATGGTTTTACAGAGTACCATTACAAAACAAAAATAATGAATGCTTAAACATACAAGATAAATAAAAATATACGTTACATCAGTGTGGTCCAACCTTTAGTCACCCGAGGGCCAATAAAACTTTAGGATAGGAATGTGAGGGCCAGAGACATTCCGGAAATAAAGGGAATTACATATTTTATTCAAAAACTGTTATGAAAATTTATCTAATATACCACTTCATTTAACAGTTGAGAAATCAATGTGATGATTGGCACTGCTTCCCTGATACAAGTTTATCAATGCCCACTGTAAGTTCAGTAAGGCAAAGTCTCAGGATCGATTCCAGTGAAGCACTTTGAATTCGTTTTCTCGTTTTTGATTTAATTTATTTGAGAGAAGAAAAATTACTTTCGCCCACATATTTTCTGCCAAACAACTATAACATTTGCAGAGAGGATTTAAGCAGTTTCGGAAACGTTCTTTAGAAATCAGTTTCCAGAAGTTTTCAGGGACATCATACTTTTTAGTCTCGTAGAATGGGTCTGCATGAAGATCACAAATTTCCATTTGAAGGTCGCAGGGCATCTCACTCACTTCAATACTCACGGAGTTGTTGAACAGTGCAAGTTTAGGTTTTAGGTAGTCAAAATCCTGGAATCTGTCCTGGAAATCTTTCTTTATATCTATTATTTCATGAAACATACTAAAATTTGTGTCACTTTTTTTTTCTTTCAACTGCTGACAAGATGGGAAGTGCGCCGTATTATTTGCCTTTAGTGCAATTTGCATTACATCAAGTTTTTTTGCGGAAGCCCTCAATATGTCCATAAAGATGAAAGATGTTTTGTTTTCTGTCTTTTGGTTTCAGGTTTAAAGCATTTAGATGGGAAGTTAAATCTGTCAGAAAAGCAAGATTATTTAAAAACTGGATTTCTTCCAGTTTTTCTTGATACCCATGCCCAATGTTCTAATTTCTGTGAAAAGCAAGATTTTTATTCTTCAACTCAAGAAAACTGTTGCAGGCATATTCCAGCACTCAGCCAGCGCACTTCACAGTATAATGGAACGTCACCACACTCAGCTTCCAAACTGTCCAGGAATGCAATAAATGCTCTGTGTCTATGGGCATTATTTCCTTCCCTTACTAAATTTACAGTATTTGCAACAGTTTTTATTGTCTAACTGAGCCTTATAATTTTTTCACAGAGAGCCTCCTGGTGGATAATGCAGTGGAAAAGCAAACCATTCATTCCCTTTTCTTCACACAGTCCTACTGACCCAGCTTTATGACCAATCATTGCTTTAGCCCCCTCTGTTGCAATGCCAGAGCAGTTCACAAAACCTACATATTTAGAAACGACACCATCCAGTGCGTTGAATATGTCAATGCTTTTTGCTGTTTTCTAATTATTTCAATTCCAACAGTTCTTCTTGAATTTCAAATTCTTCCTTTATTGTTCTGACAAAGATAAGAAGCTGGCTGCTGCCAGCTATATCTGTGCTGTTATCTAGAGGTAGAGGGTAAAATTCATACTTTTTCAAAATGCCCTTGAGATAAACTGGAACTTCACCACTGATATCATTAATCTTCTACTTGCTGTCTGCGAGACAAGGAAACTGTTTCAAAATTTTTAACCATCTTATTATCTCCAGATGAAGATACGATTTTTTACAGCACATCTCTTCATTAGCTCACCATCCCTAAAAGACTTTTTACTTTTAGCTAGCACTAACCATACCTCATACGATGCTTTTAAACCAGCAGTGTTTGATGGTTGCAAGATATCCTTATATCTAGTTAGTTTCAACTTCAAAATCATTAGACATACAACTTCTGACACTTACCTGGTATTGATCGTATTTTGATTTATGCAAGCTGGTATAGTGTCTATTCACGTTATACTCCTTCAAAACACCTAATACTTGAGATCAGATAACACACTGTAGTTTTCCATTGTGTTCAACAAAAAATTAACTATTCTGCCGGTTTGACTGAAATTGTCTTTTTTCATTTTAAACACGCCGTTTCTTGAGTTCCGCCATTTTTGGTACCGCTCTCGCGACAACGACGACAACAATCTCTGATCGTACTATATCTCTCGAACAACTTCTCTCGTCAAAAACAACCACTTCGAACCGCCCTGCGCACCGTTTTACAGGGAAACCTTCCAGAAAATCCTCCGCAGCACACTAACGATCACGAACCTATCTGCAACAAAGCCGCCTAAAGACAACAAGCCAGACACGCCCTTCATTCCCCCACATGTGACGTCACAGCCCGGGGCTGGCTAACTGCCAACACCAAACATTTGAATTTTGTATCTTGCTCTTTAGAAAAAACACGAGCACGTGCGTTTTACTCAGCCTAATAACTTATTCTTTTCAGGGTAAGTTTTATTTTCAAATTATATTTATATGCTATCAGCACTTATTTCTTGCGTTCAAAATCTTTTATTTTCAATTTCTTTGAAATAAATTGACTAGTAAATCCTAATACGATGCCATCAATAACACCGTATCTCAAAACGAAACGATATTATTGTAGTTCTGTTTCTTTTCACATAGAGCAATAATTTAAAATGGCAACCATCCCTAAATCGTGTCAAGACTTATATCATTTAATTTGTATCTTGTCACACCATCCTCTCTTTCTAATTTGTTTTGTTTGCTCTCATTCATTAGAGTGACCTTTAATTAACGCCCATTTATTAAAAAGCACTTGTCGTGTGAATAGTAACTCGGGTTATTTTGTAAGCAGAATTGGTTGGACTTTAATTTGACAACAAATTTATGTATTTATATATATATATATATATATATATATATTCATACTTAAAAATTTAAATATTCTAGAAATTTTCATAAAAGTCGCTGTAGATACATAGCATTTTTATCTTGTTTACTTCTTTTAAAGCAAAGTCCGATGGATATACATGTATCAATTTATTGTTGTTTTTAAATCTTAAATTTTTGTTATTTTAATAAAAATTCTTTTTATAATTTTTTGTTAAATTATAAATGCTTATCTACTGTGTAAATAGAGCTATGGGCATAATGTTTTTGAATCTCTCTATTTTTGCCACAACTGTAAACAATTTATTTACAAGACTAGAGGAAGTGTTGTTAGCACCCTTATGCAAAACAGTAGTTGCCTCCCCCCCCCCCCACACACACACACCCCTTCTTCGCAAAAATCCTGTGTGTTTTCATATACATTTTAATGTTTAATTAAAAATAACAATAAATAAAATTATTTTTCTATAATTATATATTTACTTTTCGATCTAGTCAGGATATACTTTTCATCTCATAAAAATTGATTATTTTAAGCTTAAAAGATGTGAACAAACATTTAAGAAACCACACAACATTATTTTGTAAATGAAATATTTCCGTGGAAGGTTTTTGGGTTCTCGATGTTTTTTTATCAGCTATTACTAAACATTCGAAGAAAATGAACATAAATTAGGAATATTTTAATTCAAATTGATGGAAGTGTTTTCTTTCTTTCTTTTATTTTTCTCTTCATATGTCAATACACTTTTTAAAAATCTATTGCTTGTACCTTGCATAATATATCAAACTAATACAAAACTAAATAATAATTTTCTGTTTCATGAACTTGTGTTGTAAGTATTATGACAGTTTTATGTTTTTTAATTTAAAGGATTTTATGTAAAAATTACCCGTTTCTGATAAGTAAAGTTTAAAGCACGAAAATTTATTTATAAGAATACTTAATTTCATGTATACTTTAATTTTACTATTTATTATATGCAGGTTTCAAATCACTGAATATTTAATAGGATATTTACTGTATAATTCAAACCCGATTAAAAACATAAATAGAACACAACTTGAATTAGTTTTCATTTAACTTTTCATCCACTTTAATGTAATTTTTAAATGTGGGTTTTGATTGGCACACTTATTGCTATTTATTTATTTTGAAATAATTGAAAACAAAATAATGCAATTTATGTGTTTAAACTGCAAATATATATATATATATATATATATGTGTGTGTGTGTGTGTGTGTGTGTGTGTGTGTGTAATAATGTATAATGTCTTGTTTTTGAATATATACCAAATAGATAATTGATATTGTTTCTAAATTTCAAAGTAGAATAAATAATAAAAACTGTCCACTAAAATAAATTTAATACTTGGGATTTTTTTTTCATTAACGAACGAATTTTCTTTAATGTCACTTTAATTCTGATGCACATTTCATTGACACAGTGATATTATTTCATAAATATTGTTCTTGTGTTATCTTTATTATTACTGTTTGAGTGGTTAAAATTGAATGAAAAGCATTTAATTAGCGTCTTTAAACTATAAGTATATAATTTTTCCCTATGCTGTGATAATAATGGAATCTACAGGAAAGAATTGATGTTTTATATAACGCTGTGCTCTTTACGGCTGACGTAAGCTCCGCACCGTGACGTCACGAAACCTTGTGTTTGGCTTGTAGTCTTAAGGCGGCTTTGTCTGCAACCAATCATTGGCGACCACCCGTCGCCTGGAGCCGGGGTCGCTTCTCGACTTTCCTAACTACCTCATTCGTAACAGTACTGAATGAAAGTGAAAATCGAAGTCCCGAAGTAAAAAAAACGGCGCGAATTATAATGTTAAAGAGTGAAGCTTCAATATAGCCGTTATAGGGGAAATGAAGATTGTAAGGTGTTGCTGACGTAAACTTCAAGAAAACTTAAAGTAGTATTACTTTAAAATTTAAAGCAGTAAGAAGGGTAAACATTTCTTTCCTAAATGTTAAATTAAAATATTTTTTTCCAGTAAGAGGGGCAAGGGACAACAAAAATCAATAGGTGGGCCGCATGCAGCCCGCGGGTTGGACCACACTGCGTTACATAAATAAAAGTTATTATTAATTATTATTGATCATGTTACGTGTAAATATCCTACTTTTCTATTTAACATTATTTCTAGACGCTAGGAAGTGCTGCAAAATCCATCCCTGTTCAACTTGCTTTGCAAATGATTGCTTCCATGGTTTAATATTTTTGTCGTAGGCAAAGGAACGAATATCGTATGTTTATTGAGCTGTCAGCCGAATTTTAACCGAAGTTATCTCAGCATATATGCATATTTAAATATAACCCATCCCTCAAAAATTAATTTTTCTTAGCGGTCTTTCTAAAATTGTAACTTCGATGCAATTTATGCGGTCAGACCCGCATCTGTTTAAAGCAGTTCCATGATTTTCTATATATCTATTTAACATTCATTGGAAAAAAATTTCCGTAATTTATATCGTACTAACAAATAATTCCAAAATTAATAAAGACTTGTATCTCCACTCTTTACCTCCTCATTTTTTTTTGTCATGCTGAACGTAAATATGTAATACAATAATGACGTTAATATTACTAGCTGCTGAACTTTTAATATTCAGGTGAACACTTATGACAAAATAAACAACACGCAGTTACTAACAAGGGAACCCCTTTAGGTGTTGCTCGCACCTAGTATTGAAACCTGGTGCATTTTAAAGCTCTATATTAGGCAGTTTGGGAATCGATAAAAATTTTTTGTTAAAATAATATTTTTTGATTTTATAGCAGATTAACTTTCTGAAAATGCAATTTTCGAGACCACTTTTCGGTCTGTTAAAGTAAAAGGTTTAAAAAAAAAAATGGTTAAAAATATAAATTAGTCAATAATAACTATAAAATGTTGAAAAAAGTTTGAAAATTCCTTCAAGAATTTACGAATTTGATTTAAAAAAAATACAATATTATATTTACATATTTGGCGGGGAAAGATTGTCGTCTTTTTCGTCCCGTACAGTTTTCCGGCAACCCTAGCTCAGTATTTTCGTTACGCACCGTTTTGTAATGGTTTGGACGTAAACCTATTACAAGTACAAAGCTAGTGAAAATTTTGAACTGCCATATCTGGCGACTTAACTCTCTTTTGGTGTAAAATTAACAAATAAAAATCCAATAATAAAAAATTATAAATATAAAAAAATATATAAAATATGATTTTAACAAAGAACTTTTACGGATAGGGCTACAAAATGCACCAGGTCTCGATTCTAGGTGCGAGCAACACCTAAAGTGGTTTCCTTGTAAGTTCTTTAAGCTAGTTATTACTTTTCTCTTTTGTCCCCTTTCATTAATTAGAGCTGATTTGATAACCATTTTTTTTTCTTTTGTCATACTCTATGCACATATTCCAAATTTCGAAAAATGCAATTTAGTTACTCGACATTCAATTTTGAAAATAAGTAAAAATAAAAACAAACATTTTCTGAATCTATTTAATATTGTACTGTCAAGCTATTGATATTGTACAGATTCCTTTCTAAAAATCATTTTGAATGAAAATAAAATTGATCATTCAAAAAGATACGTAAAATCGATATTTTACTATACAAATAATGTAATGAGATAAATAAATTCTAACCTTTTTTAAGCTCTCAAGGTGAACGTGTACGGCAACTTCTGCTCTGAGCCTTTCAGGAAGCATGTTTAAGAGCCTAGATTCATCCGTTGCTTTTGTCCTGATGGAAAAAATAAAAAATAAAAAATAAAAATAAAGTTTAAAAAAAATTAAATATTTTATGACATCTGAGTAATTTAAAAACATTTTTTCTTTTCTTCTGTTTGTATCATTTTTCAAAGACTTCTTTTTCTTTCATTCTTACTCTCAATTTCAAGCCGCAGAGTTGCTTATTGCTTTCTATCATCGGAAAATTATCGTGTCATAATTTACGACAAAAGAGTTTCGATCATAGAAAAAAACAAGTTTCATAATAATTTTTGTGTTAGGGATTACGATTAAGGATGATTTCTAATTAATCACTATGACATTTTTTGTAAAAAGAGCTTTATCTACGGTAGGTACGTGGTGTGTTTTTTAAGTAAGTGCCATTTTGATATTAAAAATGCCTTCCTTTAACAAATTTATTTTTATATGAAAGCACGAGTCTTGTACTACACAAATATATCATTAAAAGCTGTTATCTAGACCTTTAAAAGCCGATGGCGTACGGAGTACGCCGCCCGTGTCTTTATGTATGCCAAACCGTTCGTGTCTTTAAGGGTTCATATCTCGGCTAATTCCAAAAATTCTTTTCGAAAATCGTTATCAAAAATCCTTTTATCCTTCTGCGAAGATAGGTACCTCCATCTCTCCTCAACTCCTTTGCTGAACGCCCGCAAATCAAAATTTCTGTGTAACGGAAAAATGCGATTTTCTCAAAAACTATGTGGCCTAGGGCCTCTATAATTTTCCTGCAAGGTTTAAATTAACTTCTACTAACCTTAATTTTTCCATAATTATAATTTCAGTAGATTCGGAAATAGAGGTGGGGGGGGGGGGGGCATATTTTTGCGTTAAATTTTCGACGATATCTCTGAAAATATAACACCTAAATTTAAAAGAAATGTATTTGCAAGTTACGAAATCGATACGTAAGCTTTCACACGATACCCTACACAATATACAAAGATTTATTTTTCAAGTAATTTACTTAGCACCTCTACATTTTTTCCTAAATATATTTATGAATGGTTAATAATCTATAAATATGTGGTTCAATGGCCTTTATTTCAGCCAATTTGAATTTTCCCCGTTCCATAGTTTACGAGTAAAATGGCTGTGAATGTCGCAGGAGTGATCTTATAATGGTTCCGTTTTTACTTTTTAAGCACCGAGCCCTAAAAATAAACTAGTATGTTGTGGCCATCACAAAATTTTCTTCTATATAAATCACGTCAAATCATTTAAATAATAAAAGAAATTACATCAATTATGCATCAATTCATATCAAAGTATGGCTGAATTTCAAGTTTGATGAAAATTCGTGCATTAGTTCTTGAGATAGAGTTATAGCGGAAATTCTGAAAAATGCAGCACAGCAGAACCACCTGTTGAGCGATTTGGCCAAAGCATAAACAGCATTAATTGTTATCAAGGTATACTTGAATCTGAAGCTTGATGAAAATTCGTGCATTAGTTATTGAGATAGAGCTATAGTGGAAATTCTGAAAAATGCCGCATAGCAGCACCACCTGTTGAGAGATTTGCACCAAAACATAAACAGCAGTAATTCATATCAAAGAATACCCGAATCTGAAGTTTGATGAAAATACAAGCATTACTTCTTGAGGTAGAGCTATTGCGGAAATCGCAAAAAATGCAGCATAGCAGCGCCACCTGCTAATAATACCACCTGTAATATAAATTGGTGCTGATTAGTTTTTGGTGTAACTCGCTCATCAGGTGGCCGTTGATACTAAATGAATAAAGTTGTGTCCATAGTAATTACTTTGGCATCGAAAATAATCCGGTAACTAATCTATTATCGTCAAGATATTTTTTTCTAAGATTCCATCGAGAGCTTAGTTTAAATATGTATTATTAAAATGGTTGTTTAAAGTGTATATATGTTTTATAATATATCGAAACAACAGGTTAATATTTATTCAATTAATAGAATTAAATATATGGTATTTTATTCAGTAAGTTTGAAAAGTAAATACACTAGTGTGCAAAACTTAAGCAACGAACACAAAATGTTAATTTCTAAACACGTGAGTACTCAAATGAAAATTCTATAAACAGCAATTGTAAAAAATAGGTGTTATCCTAACAACACAGCCAGTCTATAGATAGTCTCCATGACCTCACAAAAAATCACAAGTCTCACAGTTACTACAATGAACTGAAATGTGATATATTTCATTCATCTCATTCTTAATCTCATTTGATCATTCCACCGAGAAGTCCCCATGACTGCTGCTTTGTGACGAGTCACCAAATGACTTTACAATGAAGTCACCTTGTGCTGGCAAGATCTAGACAACTATTAAAAATTAGGTTAATGAATATCTTAATTTATCTATAAATTCCCTAGCACAAGCTAACAAGAGTGTTGGGCGCACCCTTTTCTCCGAACTTACTTGATCCAAAAGAAAATCTATCTTATAGGGGCCTCTAATTATAGAGGACCTGGTGATCGTAAAGCCTAGTTAGTTAATAGATAACCTACGGTCATTTACCTAAAAGGTTATCTTGAATAAATAAGACAATGCGTTGTGAAATGTTTAGAAGATAACTAACCTATGGCCAATTGGTTTGAAGGGAAATATATAATAAAATCAAAAACCACTAAATATAACTCCCCAATTTTCAGACAAACCAACCCTACAAGATAAATTTAATTATGGCTTTTACATATATGGTCTAATAATAATATTAAGCAGTCAGGTAATTTCCAAATACGTAAAATAAGTAATTAGCAAGACTTTTAACAAATAATAACAAAGAAGGGAATTAATAATAATAAATCATTTATTTACACCACAGGCAAATTATATTAAGTTACAATTAAATAATTCATACTTTTACCATCCAAAATAATAACTCATGAAAAAAAAACACTAATTTGGATATTAATTGAAGTTGACAAGTTCTCCTGGGCACCCTATTCCCAATTCAAACATTTGATATTAATACGGTACACAATAGAAAAGAGAACATCCATAACATCGTACCTTTTTCCCCATTGGGGGTCACAAGATCCTTTTAGAGTTGTAGACTTGACAGTATATATATATATATATCCAAAAGTTCTTTTTTTTTGTTTGTAGAACCACAACACACATATTCGTGTTCCGTAATTTTAGTTTTATTTACACTAAATTCCACCCAGGTCTGGGCCAAAAGCAAAAATGTTTAAATCATTTTTTTTAAAAAAATTAACACTACTATATTGCTCGTCATAGACAGAGCAAGTAAACATGGGCAGATCAGCCAAAAGGGCTTGGAAAAAAAATAACCACCGCACTCTGGAACTCTTTTTGTACATCTGTATTTTTTTTCGAGAAAAAGAAAATCTCTCTCTGTTAAAAATTTGCATGTGCGGCCCTGAGTGGTGGATGCGAATTAACATATTCAGCATAATTAAAATCTCCAACCACTCGCCGCTGCCTGGACCCGCCTTCGTGTCGGCCAGTGGTCAGTGGGTCCCCGGAATGCACAGGGCCTTCCGACCCTCCTACATCCGATATTTCAAACCCCACTTTCTCACGAGACTGCGGGCTCCCACACGAAGATCCTGCAGCTGTCCCATAAAACATGAGGTCATAAAAGTCCCTCTTTTGTACCAAAACTGTCCAATTCTTTACTTTACATCGTAATATCATACATACAGATAGTAACTGGTAATTAAGCTTTCCCCTTAGCAAAACACTTGCCTGGGAAAATACTTAATGCTCTTGGTACCCATCCTTAATAAAATAATAATAATGTACTAATAAATGCATACATAAAAACAATAATACTGTACATTGAAAAAACAAACTTGAATTAAAAAATTAATCAATTAGATAAAATAATCACTTAGATAAAATAATCACTTAGATAAAAAAAACTTGAATTAAAAAATTAATCAATTAGATAAAATAATCACTTAGATAAATATATACATAGATGATATCGACAGTAAACTTATTCATATATATATATATCTTTTTCCTTCAAAAAAATAGTTCTAAATATCCAAAATGTTGAAATCCTGCCAACACCTTGTGACCCCAAGTGAACGTCATTTGGAGACTCCATTGTAAAATCTTCACGATAGCTGTTTTGTGTCGAGTTCCCAAGTGAAGGAAAATGAAATCATCTGGTGACTTTTCACAAAGGAGCGCAATGGTGACGTCACAGAAGAGTCTCGGTCACCTGAAAGTCACCAAGTGACTTCATTGTGACATTGTGTGGGAGACTCAGCACAATTCAATGCTCAAAATGACTTCAAAACTGAGTCTTCAAATGACAGTCACATGAAAATCACAAGGTCACCTCGTTGTAATGTCACCTGGTGACTCATCACGAAACAACAGTCACAGTGACTTCACAGTGGAGTCACCATATGACGATCATTTTAGAGTAATAATGAGACAAATGAAAGATCCCAAATTTTATTTTTCTGTAGTGACTATGACACTTGTGGCCATGTGTGACATGAAGGAGATGTCACATCAACTAGGCATGTTGTAGATATAATACCTATTTGCTACACCTGATGTTTATACCATTTACTCACATGCTTGAAAATTAGCATTTTATGCTTGTTGCTTAATTTTTGCACACCAGTGTAATTATTGATGTTGCGCTGTTTCGTAAGGCTTAAGAATTGTATTTTTGTTGTATATTTAACTTGCGTTGTAATATGAATGCAGAGTTAGTTATTTATTACGATTGATGATATTGATAGAATATTAAGAATATAAATAATTATATTTGACGGGAAAAAGTAAATTTTGTTATTTAATAAATAACCTCCAGTTATTGTTGTTTAAGAATAAAAGGGAAAAAATGCGTTAGCTATCTTAATTATCGTTTGGGGGGGGGGGGGGGGGGGGGAGAAAGAAAGAATTGATCTATTTGCAAATGTTTTTATTTTTTTAACTTTATGATTAGATTAAAAGGTGCTATTTTCAAAGTATGTAGAGGAAATAATAGGTTTTTTTTTTTTGTTATGTATTATTCTGGAATTCTTTGAAATGTTTATATTATGACTTATTCAGATTAAATTATACAATAAAAGCTAAGTAATCTGTTTGAATAATAACGGCAGTGGAGAAATTTGTTCTTTATTTGATTATTACGGATTTGGGTTTTTTTTCTTTTTATTGGGACTGAATATTAACCATTTTTTTTTGTTGTTGTTGTTTTATTTTCAATTTACTAAGTGAAAGAGAGTATAGAGATTTGATTTGGTTTCAAATCGAGATAAAAGAAAGATTTTCATATCTTGAATACAATTTAATTTAATTAAAAGGTGTTAACTTAAGATTGTGATTAATAAATATTTGGTTCATTTTGAAATATAATTTAATAAGAAATTAAAGTGCTCAAATAAAAACAAGATAATATATTATGTATTTTTGAAGGATGTATTTAGAAATTAATACGCAAAGCGTCGACAAATTCTTGTTTTGTTAGAACACAAATGTTTTATTTTTTTTTAATTGACATATTGGTAAAAATATTTTTTAATTATTGCAGGAATTGTTTCCTGGATATATTTTTTTTTTGTTGTGCAGATGTGTTTTAATTTATTCAGTAATACTAATATAAGTATTTAAATAAATTTCATTCAATTTGAGTGGTTATGTACAAAAGAATGTTCAGGTTTAAATTAAATTTGGTTTAAGGCGTTTTTGGCGTTCTTAGGGAAAGTTCCAATTGGGGTGGAGACACTGTTTGAATTTTGCTGATTGCTTCGATTTTTGAAATTTGGTTCATCAAATATGGCTTATCTAAGCAAAAGTAGTAAAGAAAAAAAATTTACAGCAAGTGGCGACTGAACTTGGAGTTGAGGATGCCAAAATTTAAAATTTGTAGACCTGAAAAAGGCTATACTAGAAGTGGATGGATATGAAGAAGAATTTGTTAAGGGATTTTTTAATTCTGTAATTGAAGATAGGAAAAAGAAAGAAGAAAGGGAAGAAGAGAGACGTCAGGAAGAGAGGGAAGAGAAAATACGTCAAGAAGCAAGGGAAGAGAGAATAGTCAGGGAAGCGAGAGAACATGAGCTTGAAATGAAAAAACTGGAACAATTGCAGAAATTTCCGGAACAAAGAAACGAATCAAAAGTTGAGATAGCTCCAAAAATTCAATTAGCTCAGATTGTCCCGAAGTTTGATGAAAAACGTGATGGGATGGGATTATTTTTGATAAATTTTGAAAGAAAGGCGGAAATGGCACAAGTACCAAAGAAAGACCGGTAGCCTATCTGTTGGCAGTTTTGCTGGTGGAAATTGCAAATATGCTAGCTAGAGAACCCCGAAAGATGCAATTAATTGCGATTTTGTAAAAACTCTTATCTTAAAGCGATGCAAGTTAAACAGTGAAAAATTAAAACAATGTTTCTACAGACACCACAAAACATCATGGAGGAATTATACACAAAAGCTTTTAAGTTACTTCATTGAATGGATCACAGAATTAAATATTAACACTTTCCAGCAATTAAAAGACTTAATAGTAACAGAACAATTAAAATTTCGTGTGCCCGTAGAAATAAGAGAACATTTCTTGGAAAATTGTCTCACATTTACCACACTGTTAACATTAGCAGAAAAAACTTGATGATTACGAGAGCATTACCGAAAGTTTAAAAAAAAAATAATTTTCAAAGAAAAATTTATCTAACTCTCGAAATCAAAGTGGGAATAATTATAGTTCGGAATCAAAAAAAGATATGAGAGATGGTAAACCGAAATTTGAACCTAAGACTGAAGCATCTCTCGAAGTGCAACGAGATAAAACAGAATTTCGCACAAAATATGGCTGTTTCGCATGTGGCAAGGAAGGGCATGTGAAGAAGTATTGTCCCAAATTGAAGACAGTAAAACAAGATGGAGGAAAAACTTCCAAAAGCGATCTGAAGAAAAAGGATCTAAATGCAATTTGTTTGAATGTGAATGTTCCGGTTGAAGAAACAGATGGGAGACTCCTTAAGATCGATCTAGGAATCGGTAACTAGAAGTTTCAGGGAATCATCGATAGTGGTGCGGAAATTACAGTGCTGCGGAAGTCGGTGGTGCCGGAAGAATATTTACAGTCATGTGGAAAGGTATTCTTGATACCCGCAATAGGGAGTCCTGTAGAAGCAAAGCTTGTTTCCGTTCCGTTCACTCTTCGGACAGAAAATAGGTTATTCCATATTTACGAGTACAGGTTGCAGTAGTGGAAGGGTTACACGAAGAAGCTTTGATCACTCCCAAGGTTTTAGTTCTGTTAAAAGGACAACAGAAGTTGTATTTAGGGGATGAGGTAGATATCACCCCGGTTGAAGAAAACAAAGAAAAACCCATATTCAATGTGGAGGGAAGGGGTCCAGAAGGAAAACTGGAAACAAATCTAAATAATGAAGATGAAGACGAAGAAGCTTCAGATTTGGAACTGATTCCTACTCCGGTCGAGGCAACTGTTTTGCCCGAAAACGTTTGTAACGAGGACCAGAGGGAAAGTTCTTTAGTTTCACAAGCGCAAATACTGAAAAGGAGCAATTGGCTTGTTCTACATTAGAAAAATGCTTTGAAGATGTAAAAGGGCAGAAAAATAATTATTGGGTAGAATCCGGTTTATTGTATCATAGAAGCAAGGTTGGAGGACAAAATTATGTTCAACTTGTTGTACCTGCCTGTAGAAGACAAAAAATATTGAGATTAGCATATGAAACACCAACTGGTGGACACTTAGCTGCTAAGAAAACAAGAGATAAAATTGCTATGTCGTTTTGGTGGGAAAGAATGCCAAACGAAGTAAAACAACTATGCGCTGCTTGTCATGATTGTCAAATGCGCAGAAAAACAAAAGTAACGGACAGAACACCTATTGAAGCGGTCGAAAGACCAGAACTCCCATTTCAAGTAGTAAATGCAGATATTTTGCGACCAATTGAGCCGAAATCCTCTCGAGGCCATCGGTATGTTCTAGCTGTTATGGATCAACATAGGAGTTGGCCTGAAGCAATCCCTATTAAATCGTTGACAGCAAAAGCAGTTTGTGAAGCGGTTATTGAAATTTTTGTTAGAACTGTAATTAACATGGAAGAACTAAGCTTGAGAATGAAATAAGAATGCAAAATGTAGAAGAACATGTAAAATCAAAAACAATTGAAATACTTGAAAGTTTACTGAAAGAGAAAGATTATGACAAAAGTGTTATTAGTGAAAATTTTCCAGAAATAACATTTGAAGAGTTTATTAAGTATTATGAAATTAAAAAGAAAAAAAAAGATCTATGATTGAGCAAGAAATTATGGATGAATTTGAAGCAATTGAAAAAATGTTTGGCTTTGATGAATGTTTTAATATTGTCAAAATTATGAAGATAATATTGATAATGAAGATGAGATGGAAACTAAATCAAAGACTCTGGAGGGTGTTAATCGTGTTTATGAAGTCAAAATGGAAGAACCTGAGGAAGATATTAATTACAAAAATAAAAAAATAACTGGTACAATAAATATGAGAAAAAAATAATGGAAAGCATTGTTTTAAAGAAGAAAAATATCTAGTAACAAAAATTTCCATGAAAGAAAGAGAAAGGAAAGATGCTATTGAATCAGTTAAAGGAATGAAAGAAAAAATGTATTCAATTTTGCTTTAAGTTGTATTGTAGTATTCTGGAGATTCTAAAAATTGTGAAAGAAGCTATAAAGTATGATAATGATTCTCTTCAGAAGGTTAAACAAGAAAGCAAATACAAAATTGTCACTGAGGGTAAAGAAGTTACAGTTTCCTTTAAGGACTTGTACCTTGCAAAACCCTTGACAGATCTGACCGGAAAAACTGTTTTAAATGATATTCTATGGTCGGAAGATGCTGAAAAGTCGTTCAATAAGTTAAAGGAAAGCTAATGTGAAGTTACATTATACCCGAGACATGTCCAAACCGTTCGAAATAAACACCGATGCTTCCATATCGGTTATTGGTGCCTATTTAATGCAAAGGGACAAAAACGGCATGTTAAAAGCCCATAACCTTTGCCAGTCAAAAGCTTACTCCAACTCAATAAAAGTGGAGCACAATTGAAAGGGAAACACATGTTGATTACAGCATAACTGGACACTTGGGAGATTCCAAATGTGGACTTATACAGGGGCGTAGCCACAGATATTTTTTCGGGGGGGGGGGGGGGGGGAATTCGAAAATTTCCCAACTTGAAACAAATTGCTCCAATTTTCGACTAAAATGATATGCACAACGTGTGTAATAATTATAATGATACTTTTGCACAAAAAATTCCTTTCCAAAGAAAAATTCTGAAACTGAAAACATAAAAATTCTAATTATGGGTTTGTTTACTAAAATAATTGTGTATATTTAATTAATGTATATTAAATTACTATTTAGAATGCGATTGCCAATTGAGTATTTTAAATATGACTGTCGATTAGATAAACTTTTTTACCAAAAATAAAACAGACTTCAAAAACTACTGCAAAGTAAAAAGCGCACTTTTTGCTTTTATCGTGCAATCTGATTAAAATTTACATGTTCTCATTTCTTGATACAATTCAGATGTTTTCATGTATTAATTTAGTTTGCTTCTGTATTATTTAGCATTTTAAAGAATGGTTGGCAATTGAGAATTGTAAATATGACTGCCGATTAGAAATTGTGAAGAAACATATTGGAGAAGATCCATTAGTGAATTTGAATGAATATATCGCCAAATTAGTCAGTTACAGCCAAGTTGGCTTCATTTATGACAACTTATTTTGGTCACCAAATTTGGCGATATTTCACCAAATGGCGCCAAGTCTGGCGACAACTTGACGATAACGCATATGAATACACAGCTTTATGCTTATGAATGAAAAACCGGTTACAACAATGAAAGATAATTTGCGAAAAATCCTTTATTTTATTGGTTTTTGTTGAATTACTAAAAAACTACTCAACCAATTTCGATGAAACGGAAGTGGTACCAATTCGAGAGTATCCTCTTTCAATTAAAACCAAAATCACATAAATCGGACAAAAAGTTCCGGAGCAATCGGTGAACATACATAAAAAAAAAAAAAAAAAAAACATACATACGTGTCGAATTGATAACCTCCTTTTTTCGAAATCGGTAAAAAATGCGAAGAAACAGATTGGGGAAGATCCATTACTGAATTTGAATGGGAATATCGCCAAATTAGTCAGTTACAGCCAAGTTGGCTTCATTTATGGCGACTTATTTTGGTCGCCAAATTTGGCGATAATTGACGTAACTGCGCCAAGTTTTGCGACAACTTGGCGCTAACGTATATGAATACATAGTTTTATGCTTATGATTGAGAAACCGGTTACAACAATGAAAGATAATTTGGGTGAAATCCTTCATTTTATTGATTTTTGTTGAATTACTAAAAAACTACTCAACCAATTTCGATGAAACGGAAGTGGTACCAATTCGAGAGTATCCTCTTTCAATTAAAACAAAAGTCACATAAATCGGACAAAAAGTTCCGGAGCAATCGGTGAACATACATAAAAAAAAAAAAAAAAAAAAAAAAAAAAAAAAAAAAAAAAAAAAAAAAACATACGCGTCGAATTGATAACCTCCTCCTTTTTGAAGTCGGTAAAAATAAATACGCTTTATACTTTCTTCTGTCTTTACAAGAAGAAAGTATTGGATTCGTGAAAAAATTCGACTTCCGGTTTTAGACTGATTTATACGTTTTAATAAGTCCTGAACCCGATTCGACTGTTTTTAGAAAATTTCTGTCTGTCTATATGTGATACAAATTTTGTGGGCACTCTAACACAAGAGCCATAATGCACGAAATTTAATAAAACTTTAGAGATTCACTTATACAGCCGAACCTCGTTAACGCGAACACTCAAGGGGAAACTTTTTTTCTTCGTATTAAAAGTAGTTCGTGTTATCGGAACTTAACTACATTCCATACAACTGGACGAGGCAATCGGAAACAGTTCGTGTTAACGAGGTTTGACTGTACCTTGATAAAAATTTGTGCTGATTTGTTTTTGGTGTAAATCGTCCAACAGGTGGCACTGCTATGCGGCATTTTTCACGATTTGATTTTAGCGATAATTATATCTCAAAAACTATTGCACGGAATTTGATCAAACGTCATATTCTGTTAAACTTTGACATAATTTGATGCAGATTAGCTTTTTATGTATATCATATAGCAGGTGGCGCTGCTATGCAGCATTTTTCACGATTTTGCGATAGCTGTATCTCAAAAACTAATGCACGGAATTTAGTCAAACTTCATATTCCACATAAGTAGCACTTCCACATAAATAGATCCTTATTAGGCTTGGGTCTACTGTCCAAAGCTATCGCTTTTGTGCACTTTGAGTAAGGAATTTTGGTTGCAGACATCTAAGAGGCTGGGTGCCAAAATTCAATGATTTGTTTGAAAAATGCTATGCTTATATCTTCTTTTTAAATGCACACAATTCAACAAATCTATACCTTTAGAGTTTGTTATTATAGGCAAAGAATTGTCATTTAATTTTGGCACTGTGATTGCAAATTTTGAGGTATTAACATGTATGGAGTAGAAGAAAATTTTGGGATTGGCACATCCGACTAGTTTTTACTTAATATTAATTCTTGTGGTCTTCAAAGAAGCCCACCTGTTAATAACATCGCTTAGTTTAATAAAATTCCCTATTTCACTTTCATATTTTAAAAGCATTAGGCTGTCAAGGCTGTGATCCCTCATTGTAGCTTGCGATATATATTTTTTAAATTTTTATTTGACTAAAGATTCTTTCATTAGATGCAACGCCATAAAGATAAGCTGCTGTGAATGTTAAGGCACGAGTATATAGTTTGACGGCGTGACACAAATAGTCTTTGAATTTCATGGCATGAGTAAAAGGTTTGTTAAGTGAGTTGGGATTTGGTTTATTTCTATTTGACTGTTCAAGTCATGTACATCCGGTTTCTCATATCCAGGTGGAAACATTATTAACTTTTCCCTTGCACAATTTTAATTTAAATATGGAATGAATTGCTGCAATATTCTCTTGATATAGGGAACATTGTCCTTTAAGCCCATTATTAAATTCCCGAAATTTTCTTGTATTTCTTATAATTCTTTACTGTAAAACTTGTTGTGTATGAATGTCCATTGCTGTGCTATTATTTTTATCTATTGCCTTTGGTGAAACCGTTTTCCTACGGCGCTTTCGGAACTCAGCTTCTTCAGTCACATCCTAATATCCATAATTGTTTGTGAGCTTGTCTGTAAGGAAATCTTTATTTCTTTAAAATTTTATTCAAGTGCAACGTGTCAGTGTTACAGTGCATGTCGATTTTTTCTTCAGTTGATGGACTGCTTTCATGAATATATTTCTGTTCCAAAATAAAATCGTCTATTTTTTACCTTTTTCATCCTCGAATGGATTTTTAGATGCTGCAAATACTCGCACGAAAACTCTTTTCCTATTATGAAGGGTTTCTTCGTGCTGAGATTTATAGTAACTTTTTAGAACAGCTTTAAACACAGAACACTGGACTTTTGGTTTAAAATTTTATAAACACATATGAATATAAACGAACAGGACTGATATATATTTCCGCACACAAATAAAAGTAAAATGTGACAAATTTATCTAAACTAACGACTTCTTATATCCGCATTTGCTCATATAACGCTTTTTACTTGACATCAAAGGGTTAACTAATTTTTGCGGCAAAAAAATCACGAGAATGAGTAAAATATTGTCCAAAAATCGCAAAATTAGTCAAAAAAGTTGTGAAAGCTCATCAAATCTTCTTGCCCATAGTTGTGTTTCAAGTAGATTACTACATTCCTTTCTGTTGTGCTACAAGTGATCTCCAATTTTCAAAAGAAGCTGCAATCCCTTTGGATTAAAATAGCTGGATTCTCTTTTGGGAGGAGAAGGGGAGGTAGGGGGAATTTTTTGAGAAAGGAACAAAGATTTGGAGGAAATAAAGGAACTGGTTAGTCAGTTATTGATGGACAGGAGTAGAGAAATTTAGGTCTGGTAGATGTACAATATTTTTGTAGAATTGAAAAATACAATGATAGATTGAGTGTAGCTGACTTCTTTTTGTATTTCTTTTGATAATTTAACTTGTTTACTGTTGCAGTACTCAAAATAATCACCAAAACAATAAAAATTTCGTAATTTTTTTACTATTACTTTTAAAAAAGAAAATGTCTCAAAAATCTAGAATTTCTCAACTCTAAGCTCAAATTCCCCAACTTCACATATATTGGGGGGGGGGGGGAGGCTCCACCCATACCCCCCCTGGCGACGCCCCAGGACTTATAGAACCACCATAATATTGCATACTGATCATAATCCCCTAAAATACCTAACAGAGGGAACTCCTAAGAACACTCGATTACAGAGATGGTCGTTGGCACAATCTCGCTATCAGGTTTCTATTGCTCCTAAACCAGGAAGTGCTAATACAGTGGCAAATGCTTTATTTCGCATTTATGAGTAGAAAAAATATTTTATATATGTATATGTCTTGTAGTATTTCATTGTTATATATTGTATCATATGTATTTGTAATATGTATATTTTTAGTATGTAGTGTAATAAGAATTTATATATGTAAGTAGTTTAAGTAAATGCTCTCGATGGGACGGGTAAAGAACTAGGATTTTTAAGTAGGACTTTTGCTAGGACTTTTAAGAGTAGTTTAACAGTGTGGGACACCGTCTAACATGTGGAAACAGAGGGGAAGGTGTGAAGGTCGCCTCGCCGCTACTCCATGGTCGAAGGACTTTTTAGGGAACTCGAAATGGCAACAGCCGGAGAGAAACGATGTAATTTTGGATGTGTTCGAAAAAAGCGCTGATGAAATATGTAATCCTGTAGCGTATTATTAAGTTATATTATGTGTGTGTGTTGTTGTCAGTGTGTTCGTCAAATATGCATAGATTAAACGTATTTAATCGGATAACTGCATCTCTTCTGTTTTCCTCAAGAACAGCACGGAATCCCTAACCAGTCATGATAATATTTACCAAAAAACATATTTATTTTAGCTCTTTAGTATACCTTCACTTTTGAATTTTTCATAATAACTCAAGACTATTTTATACATTAAAACTTTGCGAAATAAAAATTTATAGTAAATATTGGAGTAATAAGAGACGGGGTTAAACTTTTCTGTGAAAAGTTTCAGATATAGATCATTATTCCAGTCAATGCCTAGTGTTAATATATTGATATTTTGCATCACTGCTATATCTAAATCTAGAGCTGTGTGTGAAACAGCAGGGCAAATAAAGAAATTTTGTGTATAATTCAAGAAATTTATTTTTTACCCTCCTGCAGCACCAAAACATTTTTTTTTCTTTTAATCTGACAAGCTGTGTTAAAAGAGCTTTTAAAATGTCTATGGGGATAAGCCCCATTTTCTTTACACGAATGTTATAAGGCCTGTCTTTTAACTAGTTGGAAACTACACGTCAAACGCGGCAAATGAGGTACGTTCGTACTATAACTAGTTTTATAAATATTTTTTGCATCGCACATTGTACTGAATGTATATTTTAGTGCACTGCATAAATGCATATCAGTTTCATTCTATTCGAAAGGGTGTAACATCATTATGCACTTTAAATATTTTTTCCCATTGGCCGTAATATAACGAAAAACTTTTGAGTGTCCCTGTAATTAAACTATACATCCAATTTTCATAAAATTTTAAATGACCCGACAATATTTTGCAACAATTATACATGTAAAATTTCAGAACATTTGGTTCAGTAGTGTTTGCTCTGTTATAAACGGCGGATGGGCGGACGGACTGAACGACGACTATAGGTGCAACACAACTTACACAATTACGAACGTACCTAAAAACAGATTTCGAAAAATGGCAGAATCTTTCTAAACGCCAAAAATTGGCTATAAATAAAAAAAAATAAAATGTTAAAGTTAAAGCTGCGAAATGTAATGTATTTTTTACAAAATTCTTTTCTCATAACAAAAAATGAATACACATATATATTATTTTTCTCTCTTATTACCCCCATTTGTATCTCTCTTATTGCCCCATCTTCCCTTAAATATTAGATCAAAATACTGAATACTAAAATTATTTATTACACAAGAAATGATAGCAGAAACTTACATATCGATATCTTATCATGACGATGCGACCTAGCATTGATATCTCAAAACATGAAGTCATTAATAATATGTCCAGACTTATTTAACATACGACCAAAGCAAATCACAATATTAAGCATCACACGACACCACGTTAAACAGTTATATTAGATTTATAAATGTTGTTGTAAATGTTTTAAATTCAAAATGTTACCTTGACCACGTGTACTCTGCCCACTTCTTAATTTTCATTTGCAAGGAAGCTGGAACTTTCTTATGAGTAAGATACATTTGTATATGATCCATCCTGAAACAATAACAAAACTTAATTAATAGCAGCTTTCGACAAACTTTACTTATTGAAATTCAAGGAATTTAAACTCTTCGGGGACGTTTTTTTTTATTGTGAGAAAACAATGACTTAGTTTTTTTTATTTATTTTACGATTTATTCATTTTATATTACCTAACAGGAATTCAAAAAGCAAAAAAAAAATAAAAATTCACACAGAAAAAAAGAAATAATAACGTCCACATTTGTGGCCGCTGAGCGTTAATGGTAATTTATGAGTGAAATGATTTCTTATAAAATAAACAAGTAAGAAAAATCATGCGTTAAGCATAGATTATGAAACACTTCCCAACACTTCCTGAATGCTTTAACACAACTTCGTTATTTAGAGAAATAAGATATATAAGAGAACTAAATAAACATTTTAGAAAACGCATGATACATTTGAAAAACTGATTTCTGCAGTTATCGTCTATAGCCAAATATGTATTCCAATTCATTTGAACAGCCCTGTATTGAATCTGTGGGTTGATATATACTATATAATGGGAAAATTTAGTTTATCAAGAAAACGCATAACAGGTTGAAATTTCTCTTTCAGCAATTTATACTAATAGATCAAAACATACTTGTATACATTTGTACAGCCCTGTAGTTAACCTAGTGCCTTTATTACACGCCACTATTTAACTAAAGTTTAATTCAAAGTAAAACACTCTTAAAACTACTGAAATCACATTTCCAGAAATTATCATTTATAGACGGCCATGTATCCAGTTCTTTGCGTGACCCTGTATATCATTTTATCTATGTTCTGCACACATTTCTTAGTAAACCAAATGCATTTCCGCGTAAAAATGCATAACTCATTTAAAAACCACCTTTAAGCAATTTGCAATCATACCCAGTAACCATTACGAACTATTTTGTGTAGCCCTGTATATGAATTACAATATTTATACACCCCATATACTATGCATAAATACAGTGAAACATGTAAGCACATAACATAATTAAAAATGCATTTCCAGCCATCATCGCTACTGTACAGTACTTCGGCTACAATATAGTATCTGAAATCTTTTGTGTGTCCTTGTAAATGCTATGCACTTCGTATTATACATAAAATAAGTTATAGTAAATCTCAGCGACGTATATCAATTTCATTATACATGAAATAATTTAACATAATTAAAATACGCCGCAAACAATTCCCTCCACCCCTATATCGTTCTGTAACGGAATTATTTTGTGTGTCCCTGTAAATGAATAATAGCTATTCTATGCACTATATATTCTACAGAATGCATATTTTAGTGCCCTTGATAAATGCATATCAATTTTATTATGTTTGAAAGCATGTAACCTCATTAAAAACCATTTTAAACGATTTTTCCCTATAGGCCGTAATATAACGGAAAGCTTTTGACTGTCCCTGTAAATGAACTAAACATGCTAGAAACTTTATTCGAAATAGGGATCAAGCTGTGGTAGAAGTCACTAACATCCAAAAATTTCAGAACGATCCAAGTATATTTACGAGAGTTAGAGCGCTTACAGACGGACAGATGGACAGATAAACCGAAGTCATAAACACTTTTCAACTTTGTTGGAAAGTATTAATAAAAACTGGCAGTAAATTTCTTTCTTACAGTTCAACGCATCATTAAAACTTGATATATTTAATATATCTGATATTATTTTTATCAAATATTAACGATTTGTTCAAACAATCCAACAATACTGACTGCCGGAAAACTACTTCACGCTTATTTTATATCTTTAACTGTGTATCGGTGCAGCCAAACCATAAAATTTTTACTTCTCTTGTTGAAAGATTCTGTAGTGAATAATTAATTATTATTGTCAAATTTTTGTTCTTTTTCTTATTGACAGTAATTATAATTATAAAAAATTAAACGTCCATATATTTGGGCAAGGGCGTGAAGAGATTAATCCGTGCGAGTTGCTAAGTGTCGACCATCGTCTCGGATTGATTAATATTGTAATATAACTTATAAGAGGCATTTATTACATCGTAAAGACAGTTTAAGTTGAATAGGCATAAACTTAACTGTTGAAATCCTTTTTATGAGAAAAATTTTGGTGAATGCAGTTAATGTCATTGGAAAAATTGAAATACCAAAATTCTGATCTATATTAAGTAAATTATTATTGTTAAAATAATGAAATTTTATGATGAATTTACGAGAAACAAGTAATATAAAAATTTTGTTTTTAAAGTCAATTCCTACCTAGGTCATCAAAGAAAAATTTAATATAATCCCTTAAGCTAATATTAGTTTTTGTTGCATTAAAATATCTCAATTTGTTGATTTTCTATAAGCAAGTAGGTTTACAATGGAACTCTATGGGAATTTGGCGAAATATTAGAGATATCGCCAAGTTGGCGTCTCTTTTGGCGATTTATTTTAGCCGCCAAATTTGACGATATATCGCCAAGTTGGCGACAAACTTGGCTGTATTTGGCGACAGAACAGGGTCCCCCCCTATGGTAACCCCCCTTATAGATATGAAGATGCATTAAATGCTTCAATAACCAATGGCAGCCATTTTGTCTCCCATATAAAACTAAAATTAATTAATTAAAATTTAATTAATGAATTAATATTTGAAAAAACTGTATTAACATCAATTGTCATCCAGTACAAGTTTAAAAAAATTTATTTCAACTTGATAGGATGAATAATGAGTATTTTATTAACGATTGAAAATTTGAACAAGATATATAAATAAATAAATAAATAAATATAGGGAGAGTGTGAACTAATAGTAGGAATTGAAAAAATCGCTTCGTAAACATTAATTACATTTGATACCGTTTACTCATTTATAGATAGATATATTTCTTACAAATGTCAATTGTTTGTGAGAGTAAATTCTGGCTATTTTTATAGCTTTCATATGAGTATGACTATCGAAATATAATTCCTGGTATTTATTATTATTATTATTATTATTATTATTATTAATATTTTGGCTCATAAAAATATTTCGCTTTTTTCTTCAAAATAAAAATATCTGTTGTAGTATTATCATAAAATACATGCAATTGATCAAATAGAAAAATATATTCATTTTTCCTATTTTAATAGGAAGTTACAATGGAAAATGTATAAATTCACATACATGCACATATATATATATATATATATATATATATTAATTTATACATTTTTCTCATTTAATTTATTTAGTTCACCTTGAAATATTTTTCTTTCTTTTCCCCCATCTCAAAATTCCATTATTTTACGCCCGGTATCTTAGTTTTTCCGTATCAAAATTCATTCCATTTTAGAATATTATTTTTATTTCATAAGCCTAATTTTTTTTTTTTTTTCTTTCAAGGGACCGCGTTTTAACATTTTCCGCGCAATCCCAGCACCTTTTTACACTTCTTTTTTCATACGTGGTTAAATAGTGCCGTCAAATTCTCCGACTGCGCCTTGCTTCCGGTTGCGCATTGCACTGAAGTATTTCTTTGTCTTTGTGTTCCTACCATACTTCTGTGTACCCATCAATAAAACAGGATACATGTCCTCTCCTCAGATTAGAATTTTCTTTGCGATTTTTTTTCTTTAAGTTCTGTGCAGAATATCATTGGCCTCTGGAATATTTTACTATTACGGAGTTTGTTTTGATTTAATTTAACCTAAATTATATTGGAATTTAAATTAATTTAACCCATTAATGTTCTGGTTTGTCAACTTTAGATGTTTTAAAGTCTTATGTATACTTAAAATTCTGGAGCATTTCATGGAACTGTCAAATGTTTCTACCGAAATAAAAATATTGAACTTAACTCTTAGCTAATCTTTGAACTATGAGCACCTTTTCGAATAACAGTTTTTGCCTGCACTGCTCGAGTTATGCGAGTGCCAAGCTAATTTAAATTCTACAATTTTTCTAAGAGCCAAATCACAGCATTTTAGTTGGTTGACTACCGAGATCTCGAAATAATCAATGCAAATTCAACTTAAAACAAAATGCAGATCTAATTCTTCGACTCCTGCATTGCTACACGTATTAAACCTAATTGATGAGATTTGCGATAAATTTGCTCCGTCGAAGTAAAAAGTTACACATGCGCGTGCACACACACGCACCCACATGTATTACAATATAAGGTTTCCTTACTTCTCATTTCATTGTTCTTTCCATTTTTTTAGGATTTTCATCGATACTCATACTTAGGTCTTTCATCGATTCATTTAATACTTTCTTATTGAAGTTATCTCTGACGTAATTTAATACTTGGTCATATTTTTCTCGGGTCGATTTCATCTAATAGTCATTTTTTTTACAAAAAGTGCTATCGAATTAAGGAGAAAATATTATTTGTTATCAGCCATTGTCATTTTATAGCGTATCAAAACTATTAGAAATTTGCAAGATAGCATAAGTATACAAACTTTGCTTGGAATTCCTGACGTTTAGCGTTCATGCTGGAAATGACATCACCAACGTTACCCATTACAGTAGCAAAAACAAAAACACCCGTCAAAAATATGATGCCAGTGAAAATATATTCCTGCAGAAAAAAGAAAATTATAATCAATCATTTCGCGTTAATGATACACATAATACACATATAATAAGGAGTTAATCAACAATTACGTTTAATTTTAATCGAATAGTTCCATGGAATCCCTTCGTCAAACATTTAACGTGTGCCATGGACATAACGAAATTTCATAGATAAAATAAATAATATGCGCTACATTGCCTGAGTTTATCTGCATAGTACTTTTATTTTTTAAATATAACTGATTAATAACAATTGAAAAACAACTGCTGTATTTCAAATAACTTTCCACTAATTGCTTCGCGACGGGCATGCGTGATTATAAGAATTATATATTCAGTAAAAATTAAATTTTATCAAGAAATATATATTTAAGTTTTAGCTATGAAACATCGTGCAGCCACTTATTTGAAATTTTAAAATTTATTTTAGAATTTGAAAAAAAAAATAAGTTTTGACAGAAAATAATAGATCAATTTTTAAATACCATAGTTCCAAACAAGTTAATAATAATAATAGTAAAAACAATAATATTAGTAGCAATAAAAGAAGTACTAATTAGCGTTTATAGAAATATTTCAGTACCAAAAATATCCTTGTATTTAGAATGTTGTTGTTTTCCCCCCAGAATCTTTCTTTCAAAATAATACAGAGGATAATTTTAACGTGAAAAATATTTCTAGCATATTAATGGAAATACAAAATATCTGTATATACATGTTAATATTTCATATGTTTGAAATTCTTGAAGAATCTTAGAATGAAACAACCAAAGGCACAGTCAATGAGAAATTAGTTTAAACATGACGAAAATATTTGTTTCCATATTTAACTATCCTATGTCAAGTATTTTAAAAAATATATTTCTAAACGAAAAATAATTTACTTGGGGAAAAAATTACATTATTAGGTAACAAGTGTTATTTCTTCATAAAATTTTCTCTTCTAAAGTAGTTTAAAAAATTCTCCAATGTTAAAATTTCTTGTGTGAATATATATTTATATATGGATTTTTTATCATCATACTTTTATTTCCTTTTTTTTTCTTTTTTCAATTTTTTCATTTTATATTAACGAATATACATTTTTATTTTGTCGATTTCTCTGTGATTTAATAGTTATTATTAACAAAACATTTATTATATACATACATAAAATATGTGTAAAAAAATTTTGTGAGTTTAAGAAAAGACGTTATTGATATCCCAAATTATCGATAAAGAGCCCAATTTAGCGAATTAACGCCAACAGAAAAGAGTCTTTCTAACAAAAAAAAAGCTGTCACTAAGAGACGAGGGTGACTATGATATCCGTTCCCCGTGACGCCGAGCGCAGTTCATACAGGGGGAGACAAAGAAGGATCGGCCCAGTTAGCCGGTCTCCGCCGCAATGGGTGTACATCAATTGCGCTTACGATAGGAGGAGATCATAAATTGCGCCTACAGCTTCGGCCCTTTCTGTATGAATTGCGCTCGAAGGGGTGAGATAAGCAATCCATCATTGTATTGAGGGTTGCCTTAACGAGCTTTTTTTTCCCAAAAAGTCTTTTGCTTGCAAATCCAGCCGTGGTAAATCTTGGCGACAATAATTCATCTAGCATTGCATTACATCTTATAATATATTCAATGTAATAAATACAAATAAAATATTAAAATGAACTAAATTCCTCAAGTAGAAAATACTTACTAATATTTACTACGAAAGAAGGGGGACCCGATTTAAATGGACCCGGTGCAAACTGCCGCCCCAAATTTTGTTATCTCTTTCATAGTATTCCAAGGAATATGTTAATTAAAATGTTAATTTAAAAAAATACATCATTGTTAAAAATATATTTTGACTTTTAACATTTGGCTAAAAGCGTTTTTCCGTTTTTAATGACAAAAAACGCTGAAAACTCATAAAATTCAAGTTATCACAACTCGGTAAGTTTTATCTGTACAAAAATGAAAATTTTATTGTTTTATTTATTAGTACATGAAGAAAGTTTTACTAAGTATATAGTACTTGAATCACGTAAAAATCGTAATTTCTGTAACTTTTAAAAATAACGCCTTTTTTTATGTAAACGGATTTAATAGGAGGAAGAACAACTTTAAAACATGCTTGCTATTGAAACTATACTTCTAAAGCTAGTGGTTTAGGAAATTGGTCATTGGGCAACAATTAGAGCTGATATTCATATACTATTTGTCACGATTTTTAAATATTTTATAACCAAAAATCCTTAGTATTACTATTATTAGAAGCAATTATTTTTTAAATGAAGCAGAATAGAGAAGGGTCTAATTTAGGATTATTTAAAAAATCATTAATGCGTTAAATTTTTCTATCACAACATAATTTTCATCCATTCATGTATTTATATTCTCTTTCAGGTACCAAATAACTAATACATCAGTTCTACTTAAAAATTTGGCTTTTAAAAGTCAGCAAAAATTTAATTAAAAAATATTTTGAGCATCAAAATCACAAAGTCAACTCTAATCTATTATTTAAAGTGTATTTTTCTTTTATAACAAGACATTATTATTAAAAAGAATATTTTATCTTTATAGATAAATAAAACCTTAAAACAATATTTGGAGAAGATGTGTTGATTTAACACGAAATGAGAAAATCATAATCTTATGTTGATGAAAGGTGTTGTAAGAATTTCCCTGAAAATTTTTTAACTTACAGACTAAGTTTTAAGCGTAAAAGCATGTCACTTGCAGACATGACTGTTGAATTAATTTAGAATCTAATAATGTTTTCATTTTTTGATAACTGAATTACATGTTGAATTATAAGCGATTGCTGTTTAATGAAAATTTTATCGAACTGTCACGTCTGGAAATTCACTTTAGTCATTGTGGAAATTCAGTTCAAATGCTAAATGCTGTAAACAGAATTTTGTGAAAGATTGCCTTTAATAAAAATTTTAAAAGACGTTCGATTTCATGGATTCTAAATCAGCATTTGTCACTCTCACGCAAGTATAAACAAAAATGAATTCTGGAAAGTAATCAGTTTGGATTTGAAAACAGTCTTAAGGCTGCTCTCAAATTTAAAGAAGCTACTTTCCGACACATTTCTAAATTCATTTTTGCTCGAAACACATTAAATTAGAAGGTGCTTTTATTCAGAAACTATGTAATCGAATGGCTTTTCCATTTTATGGTAAAAGCAGATGATTTTACAGAAAATACTCAAAAATTTGGCGTGTTGAACCAAATTCACGACGCAGCAGTGCAAGAAAGAAGGAAAACTTGTCGTCACGTAACAAGAATGGCTTATAACACTATAAGTAATTTATCTGAAAAAGGAAAACGCTATTCAATTAAAAATCGCTTCAATAGGACTGTTAATTTTATTCCTCGAAGCATAAAAATAAATCAGACAATGTGCCATAAAATTTTATAGTGCGGTACAACTTAAGAAATCATGTTTCTTTACCCACTTTTTGGATGCATATTTTTCAAATGATACCTCAATTATCAGTTTTGAATTCATTCGAATTCATTGCTCTTCTTCTTATTATTATTAATTTATAAGCATGTGCACAAGGAGAATCGTGCGTGATTATAAGAATTATATATTCAGTAAAAATTAAATTTTATCAAGAAATATCGTGCAGCCACTTATTTGGAATTTTAAAATTTATTTTAGAATTTGAAAAAAAAAAAGTTTTGACAGAAAATAATAGATCAATTTTTAAATACCATAGTTCCAAACAAGTTAATAATAATAATAGTAAAAACAATAATATTAGTAGCAATAAAAGAAGTACTAATTAGCGTTGATAGAAATATTTCAGTACCAAAAATATCCTTGTATTTAGAATGTTGTACTTTTTCCCCCAGAATCTTTCTTTCAAAATAATACAGAGGGTAATTTTAACGTGAAAAATATTTCTAGCATATTAACGGAAATACAAAATATCTGTATATACATGTTAATATTTCATGTGTTTGAAATTCTTGAAGAATCTTAGAATGAAACAGCCAAAGGCACAGTCAATGAGAAATTAGTTTAAACCTGACGAAAATATTTGTTTCCATATTTAATTATCCTATGTCAAATATTTTAAAAAATATATTTCTAAACGAAAAATAACATACATGGGGGAAAAATTACATTATTAGGTAACAAGTGTTATTTCTTCATAAAATTTTCTCTTCTAAAGTAGTTTAAAAAATTCTCCAATGTTAAAATTTCTTGTGTAAATATATATTTATATATGGATTTTTTATCATCATACTTTTATTTCCTTTCTTTTTCTTTCTTTTTTTTTTTTTTTTTTCAATTTTTTCATTTTATATTAACGAATATACATTTTTATATTGTCGATTTTTCTGTGATTTAATAGTTATCATTAACGAAACATTTATTATATACATACATAAAATATGTGTATAAAAATTTTGTGAGTTTAAGAAAAAACGTTATTGATATCCCAAATAAAGCGCCCTATTTAGGGAATTAACGCCAACAGAAAAGAGTCTTTCTAACAAAAAAAAGCTGTCGCTTCGTACCCATAAGTATAAGAGACGGGGGTGACAATGATATCTGTTCCCCGTGACGCCGAGCGCAGTTCATACAGGGGGAGGCAATGAAGTGTCGGCATAGGCACAGTTAGCCGGTCTCCACTGCAATGACAATCACCTCATCGAGTTGATGGCTGAAATTACAGGATTAGACAGAACTCTTTTATCATATTAAAGTGCAACTTGTCTGTCAAGTCATATCTTTGTGAAAACCACCTGCAGATCCGATGGATTTAGTGGTTGATCGGTAGATTTATCATTGTGTTTTCCTGCACCCAAAGGTAGGAAAACATGGAGGACTGGGAGCAGGAAAGCACAATGATAAACCTACCAGTCATCAACTAAAATCGGGTTTGCAGGTGTTTTCCACCAAGGTAAGACTTGACAGACCAGTTGCATTTAAATACGCAAATCGAGTTTTACCTAATCCTGGAATTTCAGCCTTTAACTCGATGAGGCGATTTTTTTTGTGCAGCCACCTGCCAGTCTACTATGCTTCTTTTATTTTTTTTTTTAGAGCTACTATGTACTTTCCGAAAACAAAGTGTGAGGAAAGCATTGCAATTGTATTGAAAGTATTGAAAGTATTTCTGTAGGAATGCAGATTATAAATTCCAAACGGTACTTCCGATTGATCTCCCATTTCGCGAATATGATGTCATAAATCACTGTCGCAAAAACTGTGAAGATTTTCGTACAAATCGGCTGACGGATAAGATATTTAATCCATTTTTTAGCTTTCTACAAGCCATTTTGCACCCGCTACTGTAGAAAAAATAACTAAGGACATGTCGCAAAGCATAAATGTTAGATATTACGGCGAGGTCATCAAACATTAGTGAACAAACGCCACTGAGGTGTTCGTAACACCAGTTTAAATCCAGAATCCTGAAGAAGGCTAGGTACAGACGCGGGAAAAAAAAAAGAAAAAAAAAGTAAACACCCCCTGCTAACTCTACAACTAATTATAATAGAAGAAAGTTGCTGGTGCCAAACGATTGGAAATAAAGTTCACTTTTAAATGATGTACATAAAATTTTCTTTGGGGACAGATCAAAAGCAGACCAAACTTTGCAATAGAAACACTCAATTTCGACAATATATTTTAAATCTTCGGTTCAAAGAACATTCAAAATTTAGAGCTTCTATTGTTAAATTACATTATCATCTTTTTATTAATATCTCCTGAAATTATAATCCTAATGTGATAATATTTTGTGTGGTTGTAACACTAAAAAACCCAAACATAAATACATTGAATTTGCAATTTTAAAAATTTTGTAATGTAAATTATGAAATTAATGTTCGAAAAAAATATGAATTGCAACCTATAGTTTTTTTTTTTTTTTTTGATAGATTTATATTTATTATGTCCTGCTTTATGCGAATTCTCAATTCCAAATTTTCCCTCCAAGTAGTTTTCGAATTATGATTAAAAAACGTCAAAATGATGGTTTATGGGGCCGCCTATAATGTGCAGAAAAGCATAATTTGAAAAAATATATATATATTACTCATTTTATTGAAACATTTAGGCTGGCAGTAGTCGAAACACATTAAGAGAGTGAAATGGTCATAATGGCAAGAAATAATATGATAATAGAAGTGACATAGTCATTCTGTAGCCTTTCCATAATCGAGTATCGAACTTCAATTTGATTACAACCCCTAAAATACGCCCATTTTAAAATAATTAATTTCTCTGAAACTAATCGTACGAATTACAAAATACATTACAACATTATTATTTTTTTTAAATAGTGGTGCTAATAGAATAAAAAAATAGTCACCTGTGGCAACCCTGTATTCAGTCAGTTTACTTGCTTTTGGCATTGTTATAAAATTAATTAAACTTTTAATAGAAAACGTCAGGAAAATACCTACATAGAAGAGTTTTTAACGTGCAAATTAATAATAATTATACATAACACTTCCAATAAAAAACAGTGGTGTCCTTAAAGTTTTTACACACAGGCAAAAAAAGCGTTCGTTTGCATAATTATTATTTTTTTCGCATTAAAAAGATCACAGTTACATTTTGTTGACTTTTATTTTAGTATTTCCACTTTATGATCAACATTAAATTACCATTTCAATTATCGCATTTTAAATTTCTCAAAATTTTTACAATTTTTTGCTGTCCTTAAAGTTTTTATACGTAATGTAAATTTAAATAATATTTTTGTCACTTTCGAAGGATAAATGTGCCATTTTTTTTGGCTGCCACAGGCGACTATTTTTTTATTCTGTTCGCACCACTATTTAAAAAAAAAAATTGCAGTATATTTTTTTAGTAAATGTTCTCGAAAAGTATGCCAATAACTTTTGTTTTGAAAAAATGGTGAGAGGTAGAATTAAAAAGCCTGTGACAGCCCAACCCCCCCCCCTTTTTTTTTGTTATTGTTTTTCTTTTGCTTTCTAGAATTACATATTAGATAAATCAATAATTTTCAGAATAAAAAAAAAATAGAATTAATCAAATGCTAAAATTAACGGAAAAATTATTTAAAATATGATAGTTATTTAAAAATAGCTAGTGAAGAAAATTTCTTTTTAAAGCAAAATTCAAAGTAATTATATAAACTGTCTGTTATATATACACTATGACGCAAAAGTTTAGACAATGACGTCATTCAGCTTTAAAATGTAGAATTATGACGTCAGAATTACAAAAACCTGTAAATATATTCAAAAACTGATTTAAAATGCTATGTACAAAAGACAGTCGTTTTATTTGCTATAATACTAATTTTTTTCATAAAAATTCAAATGTGCTTGTCGCAAAAGTTTAGACACAATTCTAAATTTCTTTGAATATTCGCTGGCATATGCAAATTTAGAATCGATGATGTCACAAATTTGGAGTACTTAAGTTCTGCAAACGATTGCGCTTCATAGTCGACATGCCGAGAGCTAAAGAAATTCAAGTGAATGAGGTTTCAAGGATTTGGCAGTTGAAAGGTGAAGGAAAGAGCGTTTCTGAAATTTCTGCTATTATTAATAGGTCAAAAAAATCTATTTATTGAGTTTTATCGAGTGGTTCCGAATATAAAGCAAAATGTCGGTCTGGGAGGCCACGTGTGACAAATGTACGAGAGGATCGCCTGATACAAAGACTAGCGAGTACTCAACAAATGAGCGTACGTGGAGATCAAAGCTCTTCGGGACTCTCTGTATCAAAGGATACGATTCGTAGACGAATTTTGGAAAAAGGAACAATCGTTTATAGCAAAATGCAGAAGAAACCAGCTCTGAAACCATATCATAAGTTACAAAGACTTATGTGGGCTTGAAAGCATATGTCATATGGAGAGAAATGGCAGTCAGTCATATTTAGCGATGAAAAAAAGTGGAATCTGGATGGTCCAGATGGTTGTTTATCGTATTGGCATGACTTGCGGAAGGAACCTCGACGTTTTTTTAGTCGCAGACAAGGAGGGGGCTCGGTGATGGTTTGGGCAGCCTTTTGCTATAATGGACAAGTATCTCTGACCTTCACCAGTGGTCGTCAAACTTCACAGCATTATACACAGACATTAGAAGAAAACCTACTGCCATTTGCTGAGTTTCTAGGGGGTCCTCAGTGGGAATTTCAGCAAGACAATGCTTCAATTCACACTGCAAAACATTCAAAATCTTGGTTTAATTCCCATAATATAAGAGTTCTCGACTGGCCAGCATGTAGCCCAGATCTTAACCCTATAGAAAACCTTTGGAGCATCATGTGTCGCAAAGTTTATAGCAACGCTAGACAATACTCTTCTGAAAAGGAACTTAAGACATCTATTGAGAATGCATGGTACTATATCGATCCACAAACTATGCAAGATTTAGTTTCTTCCATGCAATCTCGTGTATATGACGTAATACATAAGCATGGATGCGCAACCAGGTTTTAAAAATTGTTTATTTCGATTTTATTTAATTTGTGTCTAAACTTTTGAGACAGCAGTTTATTTTTGTTGCCATTTAATTTATTGCAATATGCACAATTCCACTTTTCTTTGTTATAAATATTGTTTATATGTACAGCACATTAATTTCAAGCAGTGATTTGAAAATTGAATAAATATTTTTCAAAGTATGTAAGAATTTCTTCATTGTCTAAACTTTTGCGTCATAGTGTATATATATATAAAACAAATGTATACATTTTTAAGTATACGGTCTCAAATGTTTTATCACTTCTCAAGTATGAACTATGCAAACACTTTTGAAACCAAGAATAATCTAATAAAAATCATGAACAGATGGTGTTGATAAGGCAGAATCTCAAATTTCTGTGGAAATGACATGCATGTTGTTCAAGTAGATTTTAATGGTTGAAGTATGTACTTCATAAAACAAGAGTAGCGATATAGTTCATCATGAGATAACTTCATATCAATGGTATAATACGGACTCTACACACCAAAATTAATTTCATAATTCAGTTTTTAAAGCGTTTGAGATCATTATATAAAATTAGAAAAGAACTGCCAGTTGTATCTACGTTTAAATATTATTGATTAAATATATGATTTTTAAATAAATTTTCAAGATATTCAAGATAAAAGCGAATTGTCAGAATTTATTTTTTAAACAATCTTTAATCTTAATTATAAATTTCATACTATGTTTTGAGATGATGCAAAATATGAAAGCGTGATTTTAAAGCTTTTCAATACAAGTTTACTTTAAAAACTGTTTTTTAATATTATTACGAAAGTTTTCAGTAACATATTTTCAATCTGAGATGTTAATTATTATCATGTCATCGTCTTAGAAACAGGTAGAGGATATAACTACAAAATTTATCCAGAAGAGCAAAACATGAAATTGTGATTTTAGAGTTTTCTAATACAAGTTTAAGCAGATTTCTTTATTAGCGCAAAAGTTTTGACAAAATTTTGGTAATCTAAATTTTATTTAAAGTTGTTGTGAAATCAGCTATTTTCTTTCGGTCGAAAGTATCGTTTTTTCCTGTATTTTCAGTAATGATTATGAGTTATTTCAATCTCTCTATAAACGAAATTTTCAAAATTTTCGGTTCAGATTCCAAATAAATAAACTTTCACGTTTCTTCAATTTAAAAATAATCTTGAGGAAAGGTGGAAGTCCAACTTTTGGCTGAGGATTTTCAAAAGTCTTTTTAGATTTTTGAAGGTATTTTGTGTTTGGTTATTACGCTTTTTTTAAAAAATCAAAATACGCATTTGGTTTTCGCTGAAATTTTTAAACAGAACAACTTATTTTACGGATAAAATATTTTTCTAATAAAATTTAATGTTTGTGTAAATTAAAAGCAACATTTGTGAAAATTTAATGTTTGTGTAAATTAAAAGCAATATTTGTGTAGATTAATTTTTTTTTTTTTTACTTTTAGTTATTCTTGACTGACTTCAAAAAAAGCAGTTACAGGTTCTCAATTGAAAACGTATTTTTTTTTTTTTTTTTTTTTTTTTTTAATTACGTCTGTATGTTTACCTATTACTCCGAAACTACGTGACCTGTGATTTTTTTTTTTTTAAGTGAAACAGGATACTCTCGAATTGGTTCCATTTAAAGTTCATCAAAATTGGTTTAGTACTTTTTTAAAAATTCAACAAAAATAAAACAAAATAAATAAATAAACATCTTTAAATATTTCATTTTCTACGATTTTCATCAAACGACATGTTTTACATTCCAGTAGTTTTTGAAGTCTTTTTGTTTTTGAGAGAGGGGGGAGGTAAAATTTATTTAATATACGATGAACATTTTTATTGCTCTGTCTATTTTGAAGTTTCAAACATGCAATTTATATTCATACTACGGAAAATAAGAGGAAATTGTGCTTGAAAGTTCTAATAAAATCCATATATATTAATTTAATATCTAACTGGGTTTTCTTTTTATTATCCTCTGGATTGCTATTCAAACATCTTTTGGATTCTCCAATAGTTTATTTAAATTTTCGGTTTTTAAAATAGACATTAATATTACACATAATTAAAAAATAATAATGTATAGTTATTTAAAATCAGAATATTTAAAACTGTTTTGAATGTCGTAAAATTTGATGCACAACTATGACTAAAAATAGCTTAACTTGATCTATCAACAAAAATCTTCGAACATATAAAGCCCAATTTACACGAAACAAATTCAGATGTATGCAGTAATAAGCTGATAACGTGAAAATGGTAGGCGGAAAAATTCCAAATCCTTACTGAAAAAAGGAATCCACTCCGAAAGAAGAATTTTTAGTTTATGCAATCACGAAATGTCCATTAAATAAATCAAAAATTACTTATTTTACTAATTAAATTTTGTGGTATGAATTTTCAATTTTTGAATAAAAAAAAGTTCCTGAATGCACGCTTCGAATGCCAAATGTTGACAGGCTTCCTTTTTTTTTTTTTTGGGGGGGGGGGGGGTTAGATTTCGTAAGAAACTTTACCTATTACATTCTCCCCTATTTTGGGATTTGTGAAAATATTTTGCAGATCTACGCCGACCATGAGCCCTAAACCCAAAACTACCTCCAGGTTGAAACTTTATCTACTCAGGATTATCTATATATCTATATATATATCACTTTTTTATGGACAAGATAACTTCCACAATTCTGCACAAAGCTCGTCCAAACTGATACATGAAATCAAAGGGCAGAAAATCTCGGCCAAGTTCATTAATGGGCAAAATCAGACGAAGGGGGTGGAAATAAGGAGGGGGTTTGTGAAAACAGAAAAATTCCCATAAATTCTAAATTATGATACATATAGAATCAGTTTGAAGTTATTACTTTTAGGAAAACGGCACAAAATTTATGTATGACAGATTTTTGATATCATTAAAAATGGCCTCAAAGGGCAAAAAAAAAACCAAAAAAAAAAAAAAATATATATATATAGGGTTTTAAGAAAAAGAAAATTCATAACTTCGTCAAATTCAAAAGATATCAAATCCACTTCAATTTATTATAAATCTTCTTAATATTATCTACAACTTTTATATTGGCAAGTTTTCATAGGACCAATTCTTACAGCATAAAAAAAAGAGAGGGTGGTGGTTGAAGAAGATAGAGGTGGTTGATATCAACAATTTTTACATTGACAAGTTTCTGATAGGACCAACTCCTACAGAAATAAACGGGGGAAGAGGTAGAAGAAAAAAAAATCTCAACTCCATTATTCCGCCATTAAGGCGATAAAAAAGTATCATTGGCGTGATGAAAACTTTTGACAACCCTCAGAGATATTGTATATAGGGTTGCATTATTAAAAGCACGCGTGTCTCAATAAAAAGAAAATCAGAGTTTAAAATATATTGTGTGGTTTATTTAATGAAACAATCACCACACGTTTAAATTTATTATATAAATCTTCTTAATATTGTTTATAACTTTTGTAGTAACAACTTTTGATAAGATGAATACTAATGGATGATATCACTAAATATATTCTCAAGGAACGAAAAAAAAAAATATCGCATTAACATGATTCTGATAAAACCAACTTTTGCAAAAAAAAAAAAAAAAAAAAAGGAAATTAAAAACTGCCGGATAAAATCGTTGAACTGCTTCTATTGTTAATCTTGATTCAGTTTTTGTTTGTGAAATTAGCCCTTCGAAATCTCTCTGTGCCTGTAGGCCGAGCCGGCAGGGATTTAAAATTATATTGAAGGGTTTGACTTTTCTACAATTTTCTCACTTGTTATGTTTCAACCCGACATTATAGTACTACATTCTATTCTTTGAAAAAAAAAAAAAAAAAAAAAACTCACCACGTCAGTTTCCGGAGAACTAGTATTTCCAATAGTGGTTAATGTCATAGTAGACCAGTAAAGGCACACGATGTATTTCCTACATGCAGAGAATACAGATAAATATTTTATATATTAGTAGAAAAATAATGAATTATTTGAAATTAAGTTTTTCTATAATTTTACACATAAATTTTGTGCAATTTTTATACACTTACATCAAAATCGATGCAAGTGAGAAAATATTATTTTTGATATGCCGGGTGTCCTAAAATGGACCGCCTGATTTTAAAATTCAATAGCTTGCAAATGGTAACAGCTATTAAAAAATTCTTGCAGGAGGGTTATTTCAGATGTAGGGAGTTTTTTACTGCGGTTCTCGATTTTAGTTTAAAATAGCAGCGATAGATAGCACTGCAAGCAATAGGTGAAAAATCGGTGTCCTATAGAAGAGAGAGGTCAAAACTAGGCCCCCAAGTTAGCGCCTATTACTTGCAGCTCCATCTATCGTTGCTATTTTAAACTAAAATCGAGAATCGCAGTAAAAAAAAAAAAACTCCTTACGTTTTACATAACCCTCCTGCAAGAATTTTTCAATAGCTGTCAACGTTTGCAAGTTATTGAATTTTAAAATCAGTCAGTCCAGTTTAGGACACCTGGTACAAGGAAAGGACAGCTGATGCCACTGTGGATCCACAGTAATTTCCTGTCCTTATTTACGACTCCTATTGTACACAAAAATTTAGGTTATCTAATGGTCAGCTCTGTGGTACGACTGGTCAACGTCGCCGTGATGATTCCTGCAATGATCACTAAAGCAAAAATTCGTTGGTAGATTGGTTGAAGTAAGTGTTTATTTGTAAACATGCCCTTCCCTTATATAGCATAAAAGAAATAAAATATCTCGAAATCATATATTTTTTTCTGTCTCTCTCTCTTCTTTCTGCATCTCTCTATTCTAAAAATAAGTAACTAACGCTGCCACTGCCGTTCTAAATGAATTTTTTGTGACCTGAGGTCTTTCTTCGTTAATATTAAAAAAAAATACTGCATACAAAAATATGAAAATTGGTGGTATTAAAGAGAAATGTTTGATAAATACGCTGAAGAAGACCTTTTTAAATCGAAGAATTATTTTAAGAACTATTTAATGTTAAAGTTGGTCAAAATCGTTCTATTAAAAAAGTTTTATAGGAGAAAAAACTATACATAGGAATTTAATATATTTTTTTAAGAGTATACATTGAAAGCTCCCGGTGAGCAATCTGCATTTGTTTTTTTTTTTAATTTGACTCATTTTTTGAGGGTTTATTTCCATTTTAAATTCAAATTTTCAGCATTTCCAGAGATATTTTTTACATATTTTAGAAAAGGTTATTATTTTAAATTGTTGCCAACTGTAAAAACTTCGAAAATAATAGTATTTCCTTTAACTTAAAAAGTTATTAACACGTGACTATTATAAACAAAAAGAAAAACCCCTATGAAATTAGAATTAAATGATTGCGTGTTAAAAGCAGGAAAAGATTGAAAATTACGTCATAAAAATTGTTTTTACACGTGAATATTTAATCCTTTAGCGGGCAGTATCCACAAAAAGGACACCTAATTTTAAGAGTACTGGCACTCAGAATATTTAATTAAAATTTACTTTTTATAAAGTACGGGAAAATAATCAGGTTTTTATTTTCTAATAAATTCGTTTGCAAATTCTGCTGTCAGTTCATCATTTCATCATTTTACAAACTAAATTACTCCGCGCCGGAAAGGGTTAAAAAGAAAGAAAACTATAAAATAATGAATTATTTAATATGTGTTAAAAGCAGTAAATGCGGGTGAAATTAAGTCCTCTTTCAAATGGTCAAATAATATCATTGCCAAACAGTTTAAATTAAAATATATATTTACACGTACACGAGAGATTTATTTCATATTTTCGAGAGGATATTTTTAATTATTGTTGCCAATTCTATGACAGCGATAAAAATAATATTTCCATTCTAACAACAGAAATATTTTCAAGTGGATATTACAAAGAGAAAGAAAAGTTTGTGAAAATTACGTCAGATTTAAAACGTTACATTTAAAATAATTTTCTTTAGCTTTATTAAAAAATACCGGTAAGCAAAGACTCTTGACTTAGTTCATTTTATATTAGCTAATTTTCAGATGTTTAACTAACCTTATTAAATCAAACACGAAAATAACAATTAACAGCAGCTGATTTGTCCTTAAAATCCCCCAGTAACAGAGAAATGAATAAAAGCCCGTTTACAGGGAGATCGCCACTGTTTTTTTAATTATAATTCAATCTTCCGTAATAGTTTTAAAGCTGATCAAATGAACGGATTTTTAGAGTCCGCACGTTGTTTGACGAGAATAACTGTTGAAATAAGAAAACATATGTGTTAGACCCAAAGCTAATTTTTTTAAATATAAAAAGAATCTGTATAAAAATATTAAATTTCAAACAGTTACATATGTATACACTCCCCTGTAAAACTAATGCCATATCTGAAACCTATTTAATTTGTAAGCTTTTTGCAAACCTCGGAAGTATGTTTCTATCAGCAACGCTTTAACCTTTTCAAGTACAAGTAATTGTGTTTCTGTAATGATAAATTTGCATCAGAATTTTCGAAAATGTTATTTCAAAATAAACAAATGTAATTTTCAACGTTTTTACAAAAATTAAACATAAAATTTTGTTCAAAAATTTTGGTTCAAAAATTTTTATTAAAATTTAGTAGTATAAAAATATGTTCCATCGCCCTTCAAGTGGTTAAGAGATAATCACCATCACTGTTATTTCTAATCATCGGATACATTTTTCAACAGTTAATGATTTATGGTTAAAAATTAAAAATAAAATAATTTATATCATTTACTAAGATTTTTGCAAAATATTTAATTACTCTTGCATCTATACAATTCGATGGTGAATGATATCTACTATTTAATAGTAAGCATAAATTACTATTCAATGGGCCTTCTACGTATTAAAAAGTGTCCTAACTTTTCATTTTCAGGTGCGTTCGTAATTATATAAATACGTATCATATATAATCGTCATCTGGTCCGTCCGTCTGTCTGACCGTCTGTCCACATATAACAGCGTAAAAACTATCCCACCGAATGGTCTGAAATTTAATATACATAATCGTTGCAGAATTTTGTCGAGTCATTTCACATTTTATGAAAATCGAATCAAAACTTAAAAAGATATTAATAAAAGTTTTCTTCATTCTATTAAAACCTATCAAACGTAATTGATTCCATGATATCCCATAATAGGTAATGATTCTAGGTTGCCATGGTGATTGCGCCCTATTTAAGTTGGAGTCCTATTACTTCCGCATTACTGAATTTAATATATATATAATCGTGATAAATTTTGTACTTATGCATTTTAGCATAAGAGTGCAACAGCTATTGCCCCAAGATCAGAATATAAAAAAAAAAACTTGTTATAGTACGAACGCACCTCATTTTTCACGTTTGATGCATAATTTCCGATTTGTTTAAATAATAACAAACCTAAAAATAGTTAAAGACAAGTACTTCAGTGATTTTTTGAGTTATTTTGTCTATTCTGCCGCCAACATCGACTTTGAACTGGATAATGTAAGATTATACGAATAAGACAATAATTATGGATGTTTGATTAGATATTAAGAAAAAAGTTTTTTACTTTTTAATTTCATCTTTCCTAGTATTTCGTTTAATTCAAAATTCTTTTAGAAAACCCGACAAGAGTAGCGGTTGAAGGCTGCTAGTTTTGTTATAAAAAATATAATACTGTTATATTGTTAACTAAGCCATGAAAATATATTGAATACATTTAATTCCATTCATAAAAATTACATGAATATAGTTAAATTCACTTCAGCCGCACATGCATATAAACATTAGTATGCTTCACTTACTGTAGGCAACATAGACAAGTTCCAGTGTATAAAAACAATAAATAAGTGAATTATTGATTATTAATTGCCAAAATATTTCCAAGGACGATTAATATGACACGCATAATTGGTAAAAAACGTTATAATTAAAAAAGTAAAGCATCTATAACGAATAAACCAAACGTACATAACGGTAGTTAATTTGACATAATTGTATTACCTGGAAAATCTTTGCTGGTCCGGCGCATTCGTGTACACCCACTGATTACTCCCTAAACCTTCATTCTAAAGGTGCAAACAAAAAACATTAACAGAAAAAAATGTTAGACATATATTTTTTCTTTAAAATGATACAGAAGAATACACATGCAAAAAAAAAAAAAAAAAAAAAAAAAATCAGTACAGTGAAAGCTACCCAGGTAGGGTACACAGGCCTGCAAAAAAAAAAAAAAAAATACTTTTTGAAAATTGTTTTAATTTTTATGTTATTTTTAGTACTGATTCCAAAAATGAAATCATTTCTTTTCTATCGCGTAAGGATTTTTCACAAAGCAATTGCATATTTTGAGGGAAACAGTTGAAATCACGAAATTTTGACATTTCATTTAAATTTTGTTAATTCATAAATTCGTATAAATTACGTTTATATCTTATATTAGTTTAAGTAATTGTTAAGTATATGTAGAAAGTTACAAATCCTTATTGTAACGTTTTTTTTTCTTTACCTCAAAACTTTTTTTGCCGCTTTTCCTCATGTGAACTCTGCAGGGATTGTCTCTTTGTATCTAGCATCCAGCAGTAGTCGGCTATTATGCTGACATTCCATCTTCCTTGATAAATCCTCGCCATTTCCTTTATATCTTGTTAAAATCTTTCACCTTGTTCCTCACTAACTGCACCTAAATTTTTAGGAAAATATTCCAGGTGCGAATCGAGAAAATTAGCTTTTAATCTCATACTACAGTTTAAGGGGGTCCGGGACACATTTTCAAAAAATTCTTATTTATTGAGTTAAAATTTTGAAATTTTTTGTGATGGTTAACCATATCATTTGTAAACAAAATTGCATGATAAAACTTCTCATAATTTTTTTTTAATTTAAATTTTAAATTTTGTTAAAAAAGTGGGGTAGTTTAAAATCGTTATAACTCAAAATATTATTCATAGAATTTCAATTTTTTTTCATTTAAATAAACAGAAATATATAAATTTTAATTTAGAGCCAGCATTTTAAATATATTAATTTTTAAAAAAATTAAAAATATTTAACGAAAAAATTATAAAAAAAATGGTGCATGATAAAACTTCTCATAATTTTTTTTAATTTAAATTTTAAATTTTGTTAAAAAAGTGGGGTAGTTTAAAATCGTTATAACTCAAAATATTATTCATAGAATTTCAATTTTTTTTTCATTTAAATAAACAGAAATATATAAATTTTAATTTAGAGCCAGCATTTTAAATATATTAATTTTTAAAAAAATTAAAAATATTTAACGAAAAAATTATAAAAAAAAATGGTGCAACTTTTTAAAAAAAAATCATATTTTCAAAAGTAAATATTTTTTTCAAATATGCTGGCTCAAAAGTAAAGTAAAATAATTGAAAAAGATATGGTCCGAGTTTCAACCCTGTGTCTTTAACGGTTCTTGAGTTATAAGAATTTAAATATGAGAAATGGTGAAAAAACCTATCATGAAGAAAAACGCAATTTCACAAGAACTCGTTTCCTTGACAACCATAGCTTGAAAGGCAGATTTTGAAAACAAACCAAAACGAAAAAATTAATATTTTTGTTCTAATTAAGATAGAAACATGATTTAAACATCATTTTAAGCAGAAAACGGCAGAGAAATTTTTAATCCAATAAAAAAAAATTGAAAATTTGAAGATTTTGTGTCCTGGACCCCCTTAAAATCTTGAAATTTTTTACCATATCTTTTGCAATAGATTTGCAGTTTGGGTACTTTTTGTTTCCAAGAAAGGTTAGTAATAACTAATTTGAAAGATTCCTAGTTTTTTTTTTTTTTTTTTTTTTTTTTTTCGTTTATTTTTATTTTAGTTTCAAAATTTGCATCTTTCATTATTTTTCTGATGTGTGGTCCTACAAACACACCTTCCTTCAGTTTTGCTTCGGATAAATCAGGCAACTGGTCACAATCACAATGGCATTTGAAGAATTCACCTTCTTTTGATAAAACCTTTACAAATTGTTTCATAAGACCTAATTCTATGTAAAGCGGTGGAAGTAACACTTTTTTGGATCAACCAGATTTTACTAAACAAATAAACAAACTTTGTGTGGAGCCAAGCTTGTCTTGATCCCCCAATTTCAAGCTAAAATAAACTATAAACACACTTAAAAAAAAAAAAAAAAATTCGACATGCATCTTTGTTGTTTTTGCATTGGTTAGTTACCACAAATATAGCAGAAACAATTCTGTGCATCAACACAATTCTCTGAAAGACATTGTTCTCTAATGCAACAAAAACTAGAAGTAGAAAATAATTCTATAACCTATAATTCACTTCAGAGTAATGTTCTGGATTGAAATAGTTTATTCTTTCTTGTTTAGTAGTTTCACTGCAAATAGAGGCGTCTTAAATTTAGACACATATGTGACTGAAAAAGAATTTCAGACACTTAAGTGACTGAATCAGAAACTTAAGACATGATAGATGTCTTAATTTAAAACATATAAGTGTCTTACTACGATCATGGTATAAACGAACTAAAGTACGTGGTTAAAATATCTGCAGGCATCTTATTTTAAGACGTTTTCTTACTGCTGTTCGCATTAGGCACCAGGGGGCACCTCAGTTGCGCATGCGTTTTACATTTGTTTCCTTCTACAGTGATAGTCGTTTGTAATTCAAACGGTTGTTTGATTTTATGTACGCGTCGATTTTAATTAAGTTATTTATTTTGACTTGTTTCATTTTTTGTGGAATGTACTAAACTTCTGTGATTACAATACGCGTCTACTTAGTTAATGTATTTATTACATACTTGGACTTATGTGCTTCACGCCAAATGTCGCTAATAAGCCGTCGTCGATATAAAGGCGGGATAGACACAAGGAAGTAACAACGCTTGAAGATTACATCCGGGAACTCCACAAAAACAGCATGCTACGGATTTAGTGCTATTTGTATTAGTTTATATCAATAATTCTGTTCTATTCGTCTTCGTCTTGAAAAAACTTTTGTCTGGCGGGTTATACTTTGAGGATGGAAAACATTCTCTTTGTATAGCTAGCCGGATGTATGAAAGGATTTCATTTTAAAAAGATGCAAGTCGTTCTCGCCCTCTGTGAGTTTTTAAAATTTCAAATCCAGAAATTTTTCTTACCATTTGCGAAGCATTTCAGGTAAGTTTTTGTTTAAATGTTCTATTTTAGATTCATATATATTTAATTTGAAGTCAATTATAATATTGATTTTTGGTTAATTTTAATAAAAAAGTTATTTGATAATAACAAGTTGGAAATTGCACGCCAAACGTGGCAAATGAGGTGCGTTCGTACTATAACTAGTTTTATAAATATTTTTTGCACCGCATGTTGTACTGAATGTATATTTTAGTGCACTTCATAAGTGAATATCAATTTCTTTCTGTTCGAAAGGCTGCAACATCATTAAAATGTGCTTGAAATAATTTTTTTCCATTGCCGTAATGTAACGGAAAACTTTTGACTGTCCCTGTAATTAAACTACACATCCGATTTTCATAAAATTTTAATTGACTCGACAAAATTTTGCAACAATTATATATTTAAAGTTTCAGACCATTCGGTTGCGTAGTTTTTGCTCTGCTATATGCGGACGGACGGACGGACAGACAGACGGACGGACCGAACGACGACTATAGGTGATACGCATTTATATAATTACGAACGCACCTAAAAATGGATATCAGTAAAAAGTTAGAATTTTATAATATTACTTCATAACTAGATTTTGCCCTTAAAATTGATGTTTGTATAACTTTATTTATATATTTTTCATAAAAAATAAACAAATATGTAGGCAGTAACCGGATTAAATATAATACAATATGAGCGATTTATGCATTTCTTTTACGATTCTTTATTTCTAAACAGATGAATTGCAAGTGATCAAGATAAATGACTAATGATTTGATAACACATGTCCTTTGACCTACTTGGATCAGAGCAGAAAATGCCTGCCTAATCAAAAGAAAAGTTACGTTCAAATGTTTATCAGTTACTTTTTTTCCTTTACAAAGAAAGCTATTTTCTTTTAGTGAATTTAACGTTTGAGATTCACAGATAAACACAATTTAACTTATACAACTTTTGCATACATTATTTATTTTCCAACAATTTTTTTACCAAGTGCGTGCGTTGTGCATTAAGAAAAGTCCATCCATAACTAACATTCCCGAATACCGGACACCTCTATTTAGCGAACCAGAATGCAGGTTTAAGTACTTTGCAGAAGAAATTTATTAAAGCATGGGCAAATTGGTAAGTGTCCCCTACCTTCCCCTATGATTTTGGGGACCCCAAATTACGTAAGCAATTGTTGTAAGGATTTTACTTTAAATCTGTTTTGACATTGTATGATTATAAGCAATATTTGGATCTTTTAAAGTAGAACAACATTAAAAACGAACTAAAAAATAATCTAAATACAGTAAAACTTCTCAATCGCGGGCACCTCGGAAATCCTGAATTTGTCTGCTATTCGAAGGTGTTCACTTTTCTGAGGTAATTATACATATTTATGTTGAATAGGAAAGTGTTCAGAAAACAAAGTTGTCCGCATGAAGATTTTGTAGTAAAATTTCCATACCGGACACTCCTAAATCGAGGACACCACTATTTAAGAAACTCATTTTTTTTATTCACAACATGCATATTTTTTATATACTTTTACCTCAGAAAATCAGACACCTCCGAATGGCGGACAAATTCCACGATTCCGAGGTGCCCGCTATTGAAAGATTTTACTGCGTATCAAGACAAAATATTTTTTGTTTTTAATCTTGTTCTATTCTAGAAATTCAAAATATTGATTATAATCAGTACAAGGTCTAAAAAGATTTCAATTATCAGCTTTATAAAAATTGCATACAAAATTTTGGTGCCCCTAAAACCAGGGTGTGTGTGTGCGGGGGGGGGGGGGGGTGCAGGACCATGACCATATTTTTTTCCAGCATTCAACATAGTCAAACATGGCTACGTTTAAGGCTTACAAAAAAAAAATGACTGCGATTCAGACGTATGAAGTGTCTGAAATTCGGACGCAAAAAGTGTCTGAAAAAATTCAGACATTTTAAAATGTCTGAAAATTGAACACTCCGTTTCAGACACTTAAGTGTTGGAATTTCAAACATTTTCATTTACAGTGTTAATGCACGAATTTACTATTTTAAGTTCATAAATATGTTTATCAAACTCATATAAAAAATATTTTTCTGGTCCGAAATATACTAAATTCGTAAAAAACAGATTGCGATTTGTGATGAAACTGTACGTGATGGATTTTTTCCCCCAGTAATCAGCATAAAAAAAACTATAAACAAGTGGGTAAGTGGGATCACAGATCGCACAGAGGGTTTCGTTTAATATTTCTTTCAAAACAATCCTTTTGCAAAATCGGTTAGTTCTGCATTTCGCAACCAGGGGGCACACTATATTTTAAACAGACCTGTATCCGAACAAAACTCCGTTTTACAATCCATCCGTAGATATATTAGTCGACGGGATCGGGCCCATAGCATCCGAGATAGGTAGGCGCCCCCTGGTGGTAAAAAGTGGAACTAAAAGATGTAAGACTATGGTGCATAATATAAAAGAGTGGTCAAAGGGATGTGCGATGATATATCACGTGAGGGGTGTCGGCAAAAGTTAGAAAAGTGACCCCCGGATGAAAAGGGGGAGGTTAGAAAAATTGCTTAAAATACATAAATTAGAACCCGGAGGGGTAAATAATGTAAGACTTTTTGAAAATTTTATGATTTTTTGTATGATATAAAGTGTTCCGCTATAAGTAGGCAAAATTTCAAGTCTCCAACTTAATTAGGAGCTCAGTTAGGAGAAAAATGCTTAAAATACCCAAGTTAGAGCCCGGGAGGGTAAATAATATAAGATTTTTTGAAAATTTTATAATTTTTCGTATGATATAAAATGTTCAGCTATAAGTAGGCAAAATTTCAAGTCTCCAACTTAATTAGGGGCTGAATTTGAAAAGTTACTTAACATACATAAGTTAGAAACCGGAGGGGTAAATATAAACCGTTTTGAAATTTTTATGATTTGTCGTGGGATCGCAAGTGTTCAGCTATAAGTATGCAAAATTTCAAGTCTCCAACTTAATTAAGGGCTCAGTTAGATAAAAAATGCTTAAAATACCCAAGTTAGCCCGAAAGGGTAAATAATGTAAGACCTTATGAAAATTTTATAATTTTTCGCGTGATCGCAAGTGTTCTGCAATAAGTATGAAAAATTTTAAGTCTCCAACTTCATTAAGGGCTCAGTTAGAAAAAAAATGCTTAAAATACATAAGTAGCCCAGAGGGGTAAACATAACACTTTTTCAAAATTTTATGATTTGTCGTTTGATGTGAGGTGTAAAATATGCAAAATTTCAAGTCTCCAAGGTATACAGGGTGTCTCAAAAGGCCGTTTACAAACTTAACATGCTGGTCTGTCATATCATGATAAACAAGATTTACATAGGAACTTGTGTTCGAAAATGCAAACTGCGACCGTTAGAGGGCGATGAGCGCAGGCTTACGGGAGAGTGGGGAGCGTAATAATTTCAGGCGAGGACGTTGCAGTAGAAGGATGAATTGGTTTAGTAACGCAGAATTGGTCGGTATGCAACATATGAAGTCCATGGTGTACGAGACGCCTGTAACATCGGACATGGATCTCGTCGGCAGGATCGTGGAAGCGGCAGCACGTGTCCGTGACACACCTGCCCATTTTGAACGGGTCCGAGAATCCATGCGTCGACGTTATGAAGCATTTTTGCGGCGAATGGAAGGAATTCTGAACACCTTCTGTAAATTAAACCATGTTCTTTAATAAAAGTCATATTAATACCTCTTTCGATATCCTTTCTTTCTTCCTCTCCACATCTGCGCCCATCGTCCTCTAGCGGTCGCAGTTTGCATTTTCGCACACAAGTTCCTATGTAAATCTTGTTCCTCATGATATGACAGACCAGCATGTTAAGTTTGTAAACGACCTTTTGAGACACCCTGTATAGTTTCTGAGAACGGGCTGTGTGACAGACAGACAGAGGAGTGAGAAGAAGAGGGTTTCGTCAGATGAACGAAACCCTCTTCGTCTCACTCCTCTGTGTTATCGGTACTTTATTGGCAGTTTGTAGAATTCTTCAGGGAATGATTAGGAAATATACGGGGCACGCTTCTAATTTAGATCGTATCTGATCAAGATTCTGCCTACATGGGATTGGCTTAAACCTTTTTTACTTACTTGGATATTCCATGAAAAAACGGCGGACGGTTTTATATGTTTGGTCAATTAAATATTTTCTTTTTTAATGTAGAGCAAAACCTCCCTAAAAGGAGACCTCTATTTATCGGACACTTTTTCCATCCCCGACACCTATCTATTTGTACAATTTTACCTCTGAACAGCAGACAAATTCAGTTCTTCCGATGTGTCTGTTATTCAGAGGTTTTATTGCATTAGCCTTTTTATATAGTTTTATATAGTTTTATTCTTAAAGAATTATTTGTATTTGAGGAATGTCATTTTATGCATATAAAAATAAAGTTTAATACGTACAGAGTGTTTTTTTGTTGTTGTTGTTGTTGTTTTTAAAGAGTAAATGTCAAGAATTTATTTCATATGGACTGTGTAAGAACGCATTCCTCACATCATGGGATACAGAAAAGTCTTTAAGCTTAATATATTTTGTTTGACACTTTTTGACTTAAATTAGCTTTGTTTAAAGAGCTGAAAGTTCAAACTTTTAAGTTAAATGTTTTTATAATAAAACCAACATTTATCTACCTTAATACAGCAACAAAGAATTTGTAGAACGTCATTTTACACTTAAAAGAAGTTGGTTTTTAGTGCGGGTTTCAGATTTTTGTCACACACACTAGAAATAAAAACCTGGGTTTTTTGTTGTTGTTGTTGTTTTTTATATGAAGAAATGTCATAATTTTTTTTATGACAATTATTATTATTATTATTATATTAGGATTAGAATTCTTATTATATTAGGATTATTATTTTATGGCTTTATTAAGACAAATAACAGTTGGAAAATGATAAAAATAATAGCATAAAAGTTTGGGCGTTACACTTTTTTAGTATAAAGTTATTTTAAGTGTAAAATTGGCCGATGCGCTCACTTCCATCAATATAGATTTTGAGATTTTATTTACTACAATGAAGGATGTTTACAAAACAACAAATAAATAGATGGAGCATAGTGTAATTTTAAGTTTTGATGTTTACAAAATTTTTATTTTTCCATCTCGGAAACACGAGAGTTTCTGTCCGAACTGCAAAATCTTTTTTCGTTTCTGCATATACATGACATTTTAAGTTTTTTTTTTTTATGGCACAAAAATCAATCTTTTTATTTTTATTTTTTTTTTTTTTTACCTTAGATCCCATTTTTGGAGTTGTCAGGTTCTGAAAATTAGTTTTAAAACTGCAATTTCAATAATTTCTAAACGACATGCTTTATACTTAAAAAAAAAAGAAAGAAAAAAAAATGAGTTTGGATTTCAGAATAGCCTTGAATAAAACTGCAACTACGTAGATTAGATTTTATTAGTTTAAACTCTGTAGAAAAGTTTAATTTTGCGTATTAAAACGTTGTTCATTAGTAGAAAAACATGAGCAATAAATTGCTGGCATACAATATTGTCGCGTTTAATTTACTTTTAACTTTGTGCCTTAGAGGTTTATTAATTCACAAAAATTCAAGATATTGAAAGAAAATGGTTTTAAATTTTATTTCCTAATTTATAAACAGGTGACACCAACCCTCTTTTTAAGACACCTTTGTCCCACTATTTGAGAGAGTGGGCCTGTTGTGATCCTGGTTTCATATATAAAAATTGTGTCAAGAAAGAATGAGCAACGTTAAAAAGCGAAAATGTATGTATACAAAAGGTGCATATAGCTGTTTCAAGGTTTCCCAAGCTCCATCATCAATGCGAAGATTAAAAATTAAAGATTAAAACATAGCGAGCCAGGGAGAAGCACCTCACAGAGGAAGCTTTGAAACAGTTGTATGCACCTTTTGTATATACATTTGCGCTTTTTAACGTTGCTCATTCTTTCTTCATATATTGGCAAAAAGTACAGTCCTCCCTCTTTTCATATAAAAATTGTCTGTTGACATGTGCTCCACCTCTTAAAATTTGTAATCCTGGTACTGAGATGTCTTGTATAGTTAGTAAAAAGTAGTATTTAAATAATTTATAATCTTGATGCTATTTTTTTTTTTACAATTTATTAATTTCTAAGTATTATATAAGGTTTTTATACCTCTGAAACGAGATAGTATAAACAAGCGATCCAATGGATAATGATGGCAAGGTTGAGGAATAATCTCAGAACTCGGATGAGATGAGGGTTGCTAGTAAAGCTGTAAAAAAGGATGATACCACCAGACTTTATTAAGTTATAGTGATATAACTAAAAATAAAAACGAGAAGGAGTAGAGTAAAAGTTACCTTTCCGCGAAATTATAAAATCTGTAGAGGATATGAATCTTTACAAGTTTTGTAAGGCGAGCTGTAAAAGAATGAAAGAAAAGTGTAAAGAATCAAAATACGAAGTTCATTTCGCAAAAATTGAGATTAAAACTATGGAAAATCAAGAAATACTAACTAGAGAAGTGCAGGAAGTGTTACGTGCCGATTTTGACGAGAGTGGTGTCGTTGGAAAGATCTCGTCGGGGGGAGTAAAAAACTCATTGGAACTATCCGTCGCCAGCCCACCGTTTTCGAGATTTCCGATAATTTATGTTACACAATTTGTTTATTTATTACTTTCTTCTATCTTTACAAGAAGAAAGTATTGGTTTCATGAAAATTTTCGAATTCCAGTTTTCGACGGATTTACACGTTTTATGAGTCAGAGATTCCAAAAAACATGTTTTTACAAAATGTCTGTCTGTCTGTCTGTCTGTCTGTCTGTCTGTCCGTCCGTCTGTCTGTCTGTATGTGACACAAACTTTGTGGGCGCTCTATTTCAAGAACTAATGGACGAAATTTCACAAAACTTCATATTTAGTTAGACCTTGATATAAACTGGAACTGATTAGTTTTTGGTGAAAATTTCCCAACAGGTGGCGCTGTTATGCGGCATTTTTAACGATTTCTGCAATAGCTGTATCTCAAGAACTACTGCACGGATTTTCATAAAACTTCATATTCAGTTAGTCCAGGATATAGTTTGGTGCTGATTACTTTTTTGTGAAAATCGCCCAACAGGTGACGCTGGTATGCTGCATTGTTCATGATTATCGCAATAGCTCTAACTCAAGAAAAAATGCACGGATTTTCATCAAACTTCAGATTCAGTTAGTCCCTGATATAAATTAGTGCTGCTTAATTTTTGGTGCAAATCGCCCAACAGGTGGCGCTGCTGTGCTGCATTTTTCACGATTTCCATAAGAGGTGTATCTCAAGAACTATTGCACGGATTTTCATCAAACTTCAGATTTAGTTAGTCCTTGACATGAATTGATGTATAAATTAGTGCTGTTTAATTTTTAGTGTAAATCGCTCAAAAGGTGGCGCTTCTGTGCTGCATTTTTCACGATTTCCACAAGAGCTGTATCTCAAGAACTATTGCACGGATTTTCATCAAACTTCAGATTTAGTTAGTCCTTGACATAAATTGATGTATTAATTAGTGCTGTTTAATTTTTGGTGTAAATCGCTCAACAGGTGGCGCTGCTATGCTGTATTTTTGGCGATTTCCACAATAGCTTTATCTCAAGAACTAATGCTTGGATTTTCAACAAACTTCAGATTCAGGTATACCTTGATATCGTTTAGTGCTGTTTACTTTTGGTGTAAATCGCTCAACAGGTGGCGCTGCTATGCTACATTTTTTCAGAATTTCCGCTATAGCTCTATCTCAAGAACTAATGCGCGAATTTTCATCCAACTTCAAATTCAGATATACTTTGATATGAATTGGTGCTAAATCGTTATTTCTTGTACTATTTAAATGATTTAATTGACGTGATTTATATAGAAGAAAGTTTTGTGATGGCCACAACATACTAGTTATTACAATGTATTTATGCTGTTACATTTGTCATATAGTTAAATTTATAATTTTTGCTGTTAAATGTCTACCTGTTAACTGAATTATATTTAGAAATTAAATATGGAAAAAAAAAAACCTCGAAAAAAATGAAGATAAGTTAATGGCTGTAAATGCAGGGTTGCCACGGGCGACTATTTTTATATTCTATTCGTACTACTGTTTTTCTACAAAATTAGAAAAAAAAAAAAATAGTACATTTCTCTTAACAGTGGCTTAACAGTGTTTATACTTTGAGGGGCTTCCGAGTTGTCTACAACTTTACGCCCAGTCTTTTGATGATTGTCTATAAATGAATGAGCCATTGGGATATAAATTCTAACTGTAGTATAATATTACTATAAAATTTTATTAAAATGAAAAATTTTTAAAATGAAAAATTACTTTTATAGAAAAGTGGTATTATAAAGTTAAAATAGTAAGAAACCTTACTACTGGTTTAGAGGTATACATGAGAGGGATACATTTCTCTTGCACATGTTGCCAAAGTACATCGGAAAGATTTCCTTTTGAGAAAGTGGTGCGAGATGAATTAAAACATAGTCCCCATGGTAGGCTTGTAAATGTATTGTTTCGTGTGTTGTGTTTGTGTTTGTTGATGCTGCATATTTCTAGTGTTCACTGGTTGTTGTGGTCTTCCATACAGAAGTGTCCTGGAAGCTATTTAACAGCGAAAATTATAAATTTAACGCCATAACAAATGTACACCATAAATACATTATATTAAATAAACAAATTGCATGACATAAATTGTCAGATATCTCGAAATTGGCTAATTTGCAACAGGTAGTGAGTTTTTTTACTCCTTACGACGAGATCTTTTTAAGGATACCACTCTCGTCAAAATCGGCGAGTAACACTTCCTGAACTTCCCTAGTAAGTACAGCAAAATATACCTTACAATTTCAAAATGTCTTTCCTCGGATGATGTGAATTGATAAAGGTATTTTAATACTCATACTTATGTATTTCATATATTAAAAATAAAAAAAGTAGGAAAAGTCATGTATTAGGCATAGATTATGAAAAATTTTTCAACGCTACTAGAATATTGCTTAGAAGTTCAGTTTTTTTTTTATATACAGTGGAGTGAAATATCTAAATAAACAATTTTGTAAACACATAACACAGTCAAAAAAACATTTTCAGCAATTGTCTTCCATAGCCGATAATATATGCAGATTCTTTCATCCAACCTTGTGTATGATTTATAGTATTTATACACACCGCATAGTACAGTAAAAGAGAGTTAACTGGCTACTTCACTCATGTGAAAGCACACTCTTGCTAATGTTAATTCCATGGGAGAGTTCTTATAAATTAACTCGTTTCCATTTCAATATTTTTGAATGGATTTTTTTTGCATTCGATAGCTGAGGTCTACCTCTACAAAGGTCGTTTTTACTTTTTCTTACTTTCTGTACTTTCGTTTTCGGAACTGGTTTCGAATGTTAAAGCATCCACATAAAAATAAACCTGCAAACAAAATCGAAAAAGTAAAAAACGGCCTTTGTAGAGATCGACCTCAGCTATCCAGTGCAGTAAAAAATCATTTTAAAATATTGAAATGCAAGCGAGTTACTTATAGAAAATCTCCATAGGACAAACATTAGAGAGAGGGTGTTTTCGCTTGAGCGAAGTACGCCTTAAATTTTAAAATGTATGCCACAATTGAAAAAGCATTTCCAGTAATTATCACTCATAGTCAATCCTGTAACCGAATTATTTTGTGCCTCTCTGAAAATAAATAATAAACACTACGCGCTCTCTATAATCTATAGATAGCATACAGCAGTGCACCTGAGTGATGCATACCAATTTCATTATGTTGGTAATGTACCGTTGGGTAATAAAAAGATAACACCGTCTACTAACTCTGCAACTAATTATAATAGAAGAAAGTAACTGGTACCAAACGATTGGAAATAAAGTCTACTTTTAAACTACGTATACAAAATTTGCTTAGAGGCCATCTACAAATCAAAACCAAACCAAACTTCGTTTTTTTCCATAGCAACACCTAATTTTGACAATATATTTTAAACCTTCGTTTCAAACTATGCCTAGAAACGAAATTTCAAGTCATTTGGATGATAAATTTTTGAAATATAAACATTCAAAGTTTAGAGCTTCTAATGTTAAATTAGTAGTTAGAAATTTTCATATTTTTATTAGTATCTCCCGAAATTATAATCCGAATGTGATAATTTTTAGTGTGGTTATAATACTAAAAAACCCAAATATAAATACACTGAATTTGTAATTTTAAAATTTTATAATATGAATTATGAGTTATGAAATTAATATTCCAAAAAAAAAAATATGAACTGCAACCTACAGTTATTTTCATAGATTTAATATTTGTTATGTCCTGTTTTATGCGAATTCCCAATTTCAAATTTTTCTTCCAAGTAGTTTTCGAATTATGCTTTAAAAACGTCAAAATGATAGCATAAAAGACTAATTTGAAAAAAACATATTTTGCTCATTTGATTGAAACGTTTGGGCTGTCGATAGTCCAAACATATTAAGCAAGTGAAATGGCCCAATTGGCAAGAAATAATACGATAATAGAAGTGACATAGTCATTCTGTTAGAGGTCTGCACAGGCCGTAATTTCCAGTCCCGGCTCGTACAAAAATCAATGAAAACAAGACCGGCCCTACTCAATTTCTACAAAAAAATCCTTTTCTTCTCGACAAACAATGAAGATTATTTTAATGAATACTACATACATATTTATGAGAACATTTTACTGTATATTTTAGATTACTATGTGTTCGCAAAACAGAAAACACACAATAGTAAACATTAACGAATACTTACAGCGTTTTAGTCATCGTCTCTAGAGACGTTTCAAAATTCAAATTAGGATTCATTAAAAAATTAATGTAGTTTAGAATAAAGCGTTAAAAACATGATAGCTTTTGAAGCTGTATAACAAAAAGTAGATTTGTGAAAATATTTCTCTCATTTTTATGGTTTTTCTCAAATCCAAAAGAGGTACATTCCGACACATTTATGAATTCATTTCTTTTCGAAAACTCGTAAAATTGGCCGGTATTTTTATTCAGAAACTATGTAAATGCCGTTTTTTTCTTAGATAAAAGCAATATATCATTCAGAAAATACTGCCAAAGTTAGCGTTTAGAATCGAATTTCGATAGCACCAGGAAAGGAGAAAAACGTACAGTCACGTGACGAGAATCTCTTAACTCTGTAAGTAATTTATCAAAAATGGAAAAAGCTATTCGATTCCAAATGCCTCCAATAGTCAGGACTGTCAATTTTATGCCTTTATAGTTAAAAATGAGTGAGAAAATGTGCCTGAAAGTTTCGCATTGTTGAGCAGTGAATATGAGAACCACCTTAAGGTATATTTCTAAGATACTGTTAACAGAAGTTCATTATCGCTATTAATACTTTCACAAAACATAATTCCTGCCCTGCACATCCTGAGAACGATTAGGACCAGTTCCGTCCCGGCACGAGTCTGCTGAAAAAATTAAACTTGGGATCAGACATCACGTAACTGTACGATGCCGATCTCTATAATGGACATGTTACATTTTTGTATTGATGTTGTTAAACTCGTATCGGCTCATGACACACATTTATACTTCTCGAGAAAGTCATATTAATTGAAAATGGTTCGTATTTTATCTGTTTTGCTTACATTCTTATATCGAGCCGATAGGCCCGATTAATTTTTTTATCGGCCCGGCCCGGCCCTGCAGGCCCGTTCAATTTTTTTGCCGACCCGGCTCGGCCCGTTGAAAAAGTTGTCCTAATTCTGCCGGCCCGATTCGTTTGAAAATTCGCCTTCATTTCGCCGGGCCGGGTACGGGCCTCGGGCCAAGCCCGGGCCCGTGCAGACCTCTACTATCTGTAGAATTTCAGCAATCGAGTACCAAACTTCAATTTGGATACAGCTCCTATAATAAGCTCATTTTAAAATAATTAATTTCTCTTAAACTAATCGTACGAATTTCATGAAAATTTGTTTTTAGGCTATTTGAAGGGTGTAGAATTTATTTATGATGTCAAACTTGGGTATTGCTATTGGGATAAAACAAAGTTTGGGTTCCTTTCGATATGTAGATCCCCCCCCCCCCCTAAGCAAATTTTGCATACATCATTTAAAAGTAGACTTTATTTCCAATCGTTTTGTACCAGTAACTTTCTTCTGCAATAATTTGTTGTAGAGTTGGTAGGGATGTTTACTTTTTTCCACGGCTGTACATCATTGTAACACACTGCAAACAGTTTTTCCAATATAGATCATAAAGCAATGGCATTATTTTGTGTATCCGTGTAAAGGAACTATAAATGCTATTCACTCCGTATCATATAGAAAACATGTTCTAATCTCTCTCAAGTGATGTATATGAATTTTCGCATGTTTTAAGTTTCGTAACATTATTAAAATGCATCGCAAACGATTTTTTCCCACAGACCAAATGTAAAGGAATTTTTTTATGTGTACCTATAATGAAGTATAAACAGGCTTCAGTTTCTATAGCGAGCATGCTACAGTAAAGCTCAATATAATATATAAACTACATTAAATTTGAGTATATTTATGACTGTTGAATACGATCAGACAAACAAAGCGAAGTCATAAGCACTTTTCAATTGAGTTGGAAAGTGATAAAATACCCTTTAAAATTTTTTAATCATGTGTATTTTCACGCTTTGTGTTTATATTTCTTAATATTTTATTGCTTAAACCAAACCGTTTATCGAGAATGAGCAGTTATTCTTCATAAAATTTTGTATAATTATTAAAAAAGAAAATTGCTCATACGTTTAGAAGAATTATTTAAATTTTCTTCATTAACAAAAATCTCTAATGTCAGGTCGATTATGAACACTTATGCCTTCTCAACTTTTAAAATTTGACTTAGCATGTTCTTTTTTTGGACCTTGCGTAATTTCAGTCCATCAACCAACCAACCAACCTCAGCTTTCAATGTTTAATAGAAACCAATGATAATATCTTACTTCAAGGAAGCCATTAAGGGTGGTTCTGAAATTTCAGTATTTGCAGGCCCTATAAAGGGAAATACGTGTTTTTTGTGCAGGAAATAAAATTCATAAAATTCATAAAATTCGAAGTAATATAATTCGGAAAGTCTTGGTCGTAAAAAAAGAAAATTTTTTATTGTTTTTCCAGGCGGGGGTCAAATTTTAAAAGGGGTCGGTATAAAAAATTAAATTTAATATATATCTAGTCCCTTGTAATCCAAATGCCATATCAAAAAGCTATACTTGATTTGGATGTAATTTTGCAATTGGAAATACGTTTAATCATCTTTTTTTTTTTAAGAGACAATTTCCATAATCCTATTTTTAATCATTCTGTATATAATATTTGTGTATAATGCATTCACTTTGTTAAAGTACAAGTGCCAGAGAACATGAGTAAAAAAAAATTATTAAGAAGTTAGTTTAAAAGAAGGTTATACATCTTCGATTTTTTTTCATTTCTTCTTTTCCTTTTTTTTTTTTCTTCTTTTCATTTCTAAAGTGTGTAAATTGTTTCCCTAAAGTGGTTCCTTAATATTCCAATTCCTTACAAAACGGCAGGCTGTGTTCAAAGTTACGATTGCTCGTCTCGTCTGGAAACCACGTAGAAACCATGTGAAAAAAAAATCTCGAAGCCATGTTTTCAAACTGGGTGACCAATTTTCTCGAGAAGTATTCGACCGATTTCCTTTTTTTATTAAAAAAAAAAAAGCTAACCGTTTTTGCTGGAGCTTATGAGGCATTCTCACAGACTTTTGACTTTCATTTCCTTGAATAATAATTTTTTTATTTAATACACTTTTTTGAGTTTTTTTTTTAATTTCACATACTGGGGAACATCCTATTGCATGATTGCATAACAATATTAACGAGATAAATAAGTTTTGGACGATGTTGGGGGTCCAAATACCAGGAAAACTCATCTACCGTCCCGTGTCCCTGATGCTGATTTTTAAGTTTGGAGCTGTCTGGATAAAATTGTTTCAATAAAAATAATTCGATGTAATTTTTTTCTGAAACTGAAACTATTGTTTTATATAAATATGTAGCTAAAAATTAACCTGCAAACATTTTTAGGATTGTTATTATTTTTTAAACTCTGTCCCTGGGTTTTCAATTCCTTACCATCCCTCTTCTAAAATTATACAGAAAATCATTCCAGATGCAGCCACAGAATTTTTTCAAGTTTTTTCTCATGCAGAAGTATGCTAGAGAAATAATGTCTAAAATTTTTTGGCAAGAAATTTACTGTAGAATTTAAATCAGCATTTAAATATCAATTTCAAGCATCGTGGCTTTATTGGTAGTCTCACCGTCCCCAAGGTTTATTCCTGCACTTTTCGAGGTAAATAAATAAAAAAAATTAATATAATCCAATGTTAACAACTGTTTCTAAAAATCAATGAACATTGTGTCTATCACTTAGTCTTAACATGATTTTCCTAAAAATAGGTGGTAATTTTCCTTACCGTCCCTTTTTTTACCATTTCGTCCCTTTTTTCCAATACCATCCCCCTTTTTTACCTTCCCTTCCCTTCTTTAACACCCCTTTAAGACAATGTTATACAAAAATTCTGTATTAAAAGTACTACATTGTTATTATTTCTTATTTGAATGTCCTGTGGGTACCATGCAAATTCATTGTAAGTAAAAAGTTAGAAGAAAATAAAAAGTTATAGGGGTAAAATGGTAAGGAAAATTAAACTCGCAAGTTTAACTTAAACCTCAGTTAAATAAAAAAATTTTCGCTGCTGACCATTTTTTCTTTATTTTGAATCATTAAGGCATTCGTCTATCAGATTAAAATGCTATTTTAGCAAGTTTAATTTCGCCAGATTTTTTTCCCCAAAAGTCAAAAGATTGTGAGAATGCCCCTTATACAACCGAAAAAAACAATTTTCATCGAATTCTTCTTCTTATTATTATTATTATTAATTTTATTTATTTATTAATTTTATTTTTATTTTATTTTTATTTATTTATTTATTTATTTATTTATTTTTGGTAAAAAAAAGACGAAAAAATGAACTTTTTTCCTCAAATTACCTCCATCTTGTCAAAAATATTTTTTTTCACTAAACGTTGGTATAGGCTTCAGAAAATCTAACTCTCTTTCATAATTTGGTGACCCATCTTGTTTTTCATATTTGTGATCGGAGAGAAATGGTCGCCGGATTGGATGTTCTTGGCCAGGGCCGAAACTAGGGAGGAGGGGGCAGAGGGGGCATGTCCCTCGGGCGCCAGAAGGAACGGGCGCCAAATGAAGGCTTATACCTTTGAAATGGATCATTTTCTTCTGATGGCCTGACGGATTCCATTATTATGAAACAGCCATTATAAATGAAGTGTTAGGTGAAGATGAAAGAGCAGCAGTAAAAAGTTAGAACTCTGATTTTCTGGTCAGAATGGGAAGAAAATCAGAGTTCTAACTTTTTACGGCTGCTCTTTCATCTTCACCTAACACTGCATTTATAATGGCTGTTTCATAATAATGGAAGACGTCAGTCCATCAGAAGAAAATAACTCGGTTAAAGCGGAAACTCGGTTAAGCGGGACTCTGATAATAGGGACGCTACTGTATTTCATTTTAAAAAATGATCTTTAGAATATTTTTGTTGGTGTTCTGAGGGGCGTAATGACCCCCGTGACCTCCCCCTTGGATCCGCCATTTTAGATTACGTAGTTCAGTATTACATAATTTATGGCTGCATATTTTAAATTTTAAAATAAGCCGGCTATTGGAAAATTGGTGAAATTCTCTTTGTAAATATACTTTTCGGAAGAGTGGGGGGGGGGGGGCGCCAAAATCCATGTTTGCACCGGGTGAAAAAAAGGCCATTTTTGGCCCTGTTCACGGCGCGCACATTCAGACCTCGCACAACGCGTATCCTTTTTACACAGAAAAATTCAAATATATAAGGGAAATATCAGTAAACATAATGCAAGAAATCCGAAGGTGATATCTCTTTTCTTTGTAACCAAAAACGAATCGCAAAAATCACATGAATTTTAAGCTGATGAAGTAGAACTTCTCCTTAAATGAATTTATCTCGTAGTTGCACATATAATAGTTATATCAAAAAGAGGTTTTCTTACCCGCTCCTGCAGTGCAGAGAAAATATTTACACCAACCAAAAAGAGCATCTGAAAAAAATAAAGATTAATTTAAATTTTTGTGTGTGTATGTATGAATTCCCTTACTTATCGTATGTTCTTTTTTACACATTTCTCTTAGCATGCCAGTGCGGATATCTTATCAATATTTAACATAGAAACTATGCAAAATTTGAAAATGTTCTACGATTTATCTGTAATACATTTTAAAACACAATTACGTAGTATAATAGATAACACATCGAAATAATTCCATGGGATAAATCATGTACCATTTATAAGTAATCCATAATTAAGAATTAAAGTATGGACAAAAAAATATCAAAAAGAAAAATTTTAATTAAAAAATTCACATTTTTACCTTCTATTTGGCTTAAAAAATACTCTAATAAAATGAAGTTAACTGCATGTAAATGCGATAATTAAATCAAAATACGGGGTGTCCGAAATGTGTCTTCACACTTCTAAACTAGTCGAATGTGCCCATCCCAAAACTTTCTTCCATCTCATGTTAATACTTCAAAATTCGCTATCACAGTACCAAAATTAAACAGCGATTTATGCCCATCATGAGGATTCTTAAGATAGGAAATTCCCTGCATTAGTTCTTGAGATATGACGATTGCTAAAATCGTGTAAATGCTGCAAAATGCAGCATAGCAGCATCACCTGTTGGGTGGTTTACACTGAAACCTAATAAGCAACCACTTATGTCAACATCTAACTGAATCTGAAGTTTGATGAAAATCCGTGCATTAGTTTTTCAGATAGAGCTATTGCAAAAATCGTGGAAAATGCAGCATAGCAACGCCAACTGCTGGGTGATTAACGCCAAAACCTTATCAGCAACAACTTGTGTCAGCGTCTAACTGAAACTGAAGTTAGAGGAAAATTCGTGCATTAGTTTTTGAGATAGTGCTATTGCAGAAATCGTAAAAAATGCAGCATAGCAACGCCATCTGCTGGGCGATTTACACCAAAATGTAATAAGCACCAATTCATGTCAAAGACTAACTGAATCTGAAGTTTAATGAAAATCCAAACATTGGTTTTTGAGATAGAGCTATTGCTGAAATCGTGAAAAAGGCAGTATAGCAGCGCCACCTGTTGGGCGATTTACACCAAAAATTAATTATCTCCAAATTATGTCAACTACTAGCAGAATCTGAAGTTTTATGGAAATTTGTGTATTAGTTCTTCACATGGAGCTGTTGCAGAAGTCGTGAAAAATGTAGCATAGCAGTGCCATCTGTCGGGCGATACTCACCAAATACTAATCAACACCAATTTATATCAGTGACTAACTGAATATAAATTTTTATTAAATTCCATGCTTTAGTTTTTGAGATAGAGTGTCCACAAAATTTGTGTCACATACAGACAGACAGACGTTTTGCAAAACCTGTTTTGGGATATATCTGACCCCTAAAACGTACAAATCCGTCGAACACCGGAAATCGAAAAATTTCACGAATCCAATACTTTCTTCTTGTAAAGATAGAAGAAAGTAAAAATAATTAAAGAAACGAACAATGATATGCACTTACGGTTTTTTATGTTCCATAAGGAAAAATATCAAAGTTTTTTTTACAATGTTTTATTACATGATTTCAATGTGCGCGCCATTAGTCGCACGCTCCCACTTTTATTTTTATTTATTTATTTATTTATTTTTTTACAAAGTGTAATAGTTTTTTAAAAATCATACTATCATAATTGCATAAATTTAAACATTTGCATCCAATATATTCGGCCAAGGCTGCATGTATCACATACATAACATATGATCCTATGCTAACTATTTAAGAAGATAATTAAAGAAAAAAAAAACTTTAATGGGATTCAGCGTCTAATTTAATAGGAATTACATCCATAAGCTGTTTCCTCTTTCAACTATAAAATTCTTTTTAACATGCATTTATGATTTATCTAAGTATTAGCATACAACATAACTATTGTCTATTGTCATTGAAAGAGAACTGAGTGTTCACGTACTTATTGATAATATATCACGTACCTGGCAGGAGAGACATAATACTTTGACTAGGTATGACGGATATCACATCTTGGATGAAATATGACTGGCTCATGTACTGTACCCGTATCTTTGCAGGCTCGAACACCTAAAACCCAAGAAACAGATGCATTAATTAGTTTATCTGACATTACTTATATAATATAAAGTAGGAAATTATTATTAATGCGAGTAATAGATTTACAACGTGACTAATTAGTATTAACTCGTTCGGTTCTGGCATACTATTAATAGTACATTTCGTTTCATTGAGTATTATTTTGTCTGAGCAATTACTTTTTTTACTATCTACATGTAGCAATGGTAGTATATGACTATGCATTTCTTATTGTGACTTAATTTATATTTTGGCATTTAGTAATAACAAGGGGATATAGCCGGGCATCCCGGATTACAGAATATAGATGAAAACCATTTATTTAATTGATAACTATATTATTTTTTTTTTACATTCAATATCTTTTTTAGAATATACACCAGGGCATGAAATTTCAGTTGAAAACGCACTAGCCAGACTAAAGTTTTACTCGCCATTATTTTACATTCATCCAGAGAGCAACGTCGGCCACCACACCTGCCCCAAAAATGAACTATTTATGACAAACTGAATTTAATTATGTCATTGTTAGATGGAGCTGTCTGTTAAATCAGAATATTTTACATTCATGAAAAATATGAACATTTTTTAAAATGTTAACAGATGTAGTATGAAGAACTTTATGGTGACCGAAATCCTAAAAGAATGTAGAAATAAAAAAAAATCGAAACATATTTAATAGCCCAGTGGTTAGGGGGTTGAATTCGGAATTAATTAGGGGAAAGCTGGAAATTGTTTTAATCCCTTCTGTTTAGGTCTAGAAGGAATATGCTATGTTTCCCCCTCGTACCAGGTGAGCGTTAGGAAATATGTATAGATTTATAGTCAAAAAACACGTTATTTTGCATACCATAACAATATCTCAAAACGGCTAACTCTGTCAAAAACATTGTCAGTACAAATGTTGTAGAGCTAAAAAATCTGAGTAAAATGAGTACCTACACTCAATACTTATGTTGAATATTAAGGTCACAATTCTACTTCAAAGTTTTAGACCCATCATCAAGGGGATGACCTCAGATTTAATTAGGAGAAAACTGGAAATTGTTTTAATCTCTTCAGTTTAGGTCTAATATGAACGTACTATGTTTTCTTCCTCGTACTTGGGTGAATGTTAGAAAATATGCACATATTTATTTTAGAAAAACACATTTTTTTAGTTTCCTTAACAATATCTCAAAACAGCTAACTCTATAAAAAACATTGTCAATACAAATGTTGTAGAGTTTAAAATTCTGTATAAAATGAGTACCATCATTAATATTTTTGTTCAACATTAAGGTCGCAATTCTATTTCAAAATTTTTCAAATCAAGAGCTTGAAGCCGGGAGAGACCAAGTTAACTTAACAATATCTCAAATTGCGGCCTTAATATTGAACAAAAATATTTATTGTAGGTACTCATTTTACTCAGAATTTTAGGCTCTATAACTTTTGTACTAACAATGTTTTTGATAGAGTTAGCTGTTTTGAGATATTGTTAAGTTAACTTGTTCTCTCTTGGCTTCAAGCTCTTGATTTGAAAATTTTTGAAATAGAATTGCGACCTTAATGTTGAACAAAAATATTAATGATGGTACTCATTTTATTCAGAATTTTAAGATCTACAACATTTGTATTAACAATGCTTTTTATAGAGTTAGCTGTTTTAAGATATTGTTAAGGAAACTAAAAAAAAACGTGTTTTTCGAAAATAAATATGTACACATTTTCTAACATTCACCGAAGTACGAGGAAGAAAACATAGTACGTTCATTTTAGAACTAAACTGAAGGGATTAAAACAATTTCCAGTTTTCTTTTAATTAATTCTGAGGTCATCCCCCTGATGATGGGTCTAAAACTTTGAGGTAGAATCGTGACCTTAATATTCATCATAAGTATTGAGTGTAGGTACTCATTTTACTCAGATTTTTAAGCTCTACAACATTTGTATTGACAATGTTTTAGACAGAGTTAGTTGTTTTGAGATATTGTTATGGTATGCAAAAAAAACGTGTTTTTTGACTATAAATCTATACATATTTCCTAACGCTCACCTACTACAAGGGGGGAAACATAGCATATTCATTCTAGACCTAAACAGAAGGGATTAAAACAATTTCCAGCTTTCCCCTAATTAATTCCGAATTCGGCGTTTTTTTGCTCCCCTGCCACTGGGCTAGAAAGCAAATACATACATATATATATAAATATATATATTAACTCAAAGTAAGGTTGCGGTAAGTTTTCAATGGTTACAAAAATTGTCACATACAGCTAAAAAGTCATGGAAGAAAAAGTTCCTGTACGTTTAGCACTTCATGTTTGTATAGCGCTGCCTTTCTTCACTGAAATACCGCTCGTCAGTCGCAGCTGTAGGGTCAAACTCTGTCAGGGTGGTTCCATTAAGAGGCTACTTCAGCCAAGTGAAAAGACCCGTTCGCTAATGCTAATCCAATGGAAGAAATTTATAAAGCTATCTCGGTTGCATTTTAATATTTTTGAATGATTTTTTTTTGCTTTGGATAGCTGAGATCGATCTGTATGCAGGCCGTTTTTTACTTTTTCGATTTCGATTGCAGATTTTTTTTTATGAGGATGCTTTCAGTTTTGAAAATGAAAGTGCTCTCATTAAAAATATCTGTAAACAAAATCGAAAAAGCAAAAAACGGCCTTTGTGCAGACCGATCTCATCTATCCAATGCAAAAAAAAAAAAAAAAAAAAAAAAAAAATCATTTAAAAATATTAAAATGCAACTGAGATATCTTTATAAATTTCCTCCATAGGATTAGCATTAGCGAACGGGTCTTTTCACTTGACTGAAGTTGGCTCTTAATAAAAATTTTGAACTAATCATCCAGTGTCTCAGTCTTCAGAGAGTTCCTGCATGCATCTTGAGTATGTTGTGACAGCTGAAGCCTCTCTCACATGAAGCTGTGCTCACTGATAGAACAGCACAAAATGTTAGAATTTAGAGCAAAATGGGGAATCTTGCTGAACACTTTTCACTGTAAAACTTCTCCAGCATATCTTTCAGTGTTAGTGAAGGGAACAAAAACTTGAATTCTGCACACTTTGCCAATGCAGCATCCACTTTTCCATTAAAGGGACTTGGGTTCAAATACATGAAGAGCTTCTTTATTTCATCTTTCCTAATTCAAGAATTTTTTCTTTGGGAGGCCAACACTTCCCTTAACCCCTTCGGGACGGGAGCCTTTTACGAAATTTTTAATCTTTCGTCACCGCTTTTTAAAAACAGAAATTTGTGTCTTCTTGAATCGGGAAAATGCGCTGATTAAATAAGGCAAATTTTACAGTAAAATTTTTCCGGTGAGGAAAAGCAAGGATTCTGAGCGCTTCATGCGGCACGTATACGTGTCGCTCGTCCCCAAGGGGTTAAAACACTTTCACGTGTCGCTGGATTGAGGCACGATATTCTGAGCGTATATAGTTTAATTTGAAGCACTACATTTTAAAAGATGAAACTTACTCGCCAACCTTAAATATTTGCTCGCCAATGGCGAGCTGGCGAGCGGAAATTTCGCGCCCTGATATACACTAACAATACAAAAAATTATATTTATATGAAAAATAGTAATTAGTTTAAGTAAAGTTTTGAAATTTATTAAAACCCATAGTTTTGTACAATGGGTGATCGGTTAACGAACCTAATCTGTTCCAAAACAGTGTTATCTACCCGAATTGTTTGTTAACAGATCATAAATTTTGTATTGATTTGTATGGGAATTCAATTAATTCGTTCTAAAGGGGTCTCAGGACTCTTAAAATTGGAAAAAAAGACAATTTTCATCATTTAGTATCTTAAAATGCATTTGATTTTAAAACACAATTTTTATTGGGATGAAAGATATCAGTATATTCTTTCATTTCATATATTTAAAAAATTGCAAGGTGCAGAATTAGCATTTATAGGGGGCTCCAAACTGTCAGATATTTGACGAGCAGAAAATTGGGATAATAGCTTACGCGCAGGATTACAAAATAAATATTGCAACTAGAATGAAAATTTTGATTCCTACTTATACGTCAGATTATAATATTTACCATGAACCTAAATAAATTTGTATTTAAAGCATTTTTATATTTTTAATACAAAGTTGTATTTAGATAATAGAAAATTTAGAAATTTTCGACAGTATAATCACCTAAAAAATATATTTTTTTGAACAATAAAAAGGAAATTTTAGGTACCATTTATACAAACTAACATGAAATATATGTTTTGAAAATTTCATGAAAAAATAATCAGAAGTTTTTGAGATATCATACGCGTTATGCCTAAAAAACTCATTTGGATAAAAATGACTCCAAGATTTCGGAAAAGCCGCTTCAGCTATTGAGCGGGTATAATTCTAAAAGCCATAACTTCTGTTTTAAAGAGAATTTGAAGGAAACAATTATGTCAAAATGTTCAGGAAAAATAGAAGTTAAATATCTAAAAAAATTAAAATTTCGAAAATTTTGAAGATTTAAGAGTCCTGAGGCCCCTTAAAGGTTAAATAATGAATTAAAAAATATATATAAATCTTCCCTTTATAATAGGATTAATATCCGTCCTTATTTAATATGAACAGATTTTATTTTGATAGCTTTTTCCGTGTCGTAATGTTATTTAAAAAGAAAAATGACATGTCATTTGTAAAAACTTTTAGGATTACATTCATTGATTACGGCATTAAATCATATCAATTTGTCACTTCGACCTTTCAAAAACTCCTTCAGGATTTGAACACATCAAGGAATTCACGGGATTTTAGGTGTTTAAGTACCAGAAATTTCGTCAAGTACTCGTCACTGTATCTGAAGATAGAATTTTTCTTCATTAAATAAGGCAAATACTACTTTACGAAAATTCTGGTTACATGTTCTTGAAGCGTATGAACCCTGTCCTTAGTTCTCTAAAAGGTCGTGTTTACAGCAAGGCTCGATAAACTTCAAGTTGAGCCTAAGAGCAGAGACGGCAAATCTATGGCACGCGTGCCATATGTGGCACGCGGGAGATTATTTTCGGCACGGCATAGACTCATATTCTAAATTAAAGTTTCAGCTCGCGTGTGAAACAGGGTAATTAACAAAATGCAATTTTTGATACATTCAGTTTTCAAGTTTTGTAAAGAAAAATACAAACTAAATTATTATGATTGTATCTTATGTATAACTTCTTGCAAAACAGCTGATTTGTTAAACCTTAAAGATCGAACTACTCCTCCCAGACACAGGCATGTTTTTGTTTTTTTAATCCTCAGATGTCACAATGGGACCGGAATTTAAGATAAAAATTTATTTGTAAATAAGTAAATGCATTTATTGGTGTGCATAAGAAATCGAAAATTTTGTTTAAAAATACTGGTGTCAATGTGACATTTGTGGATTAAAATTAAATGCCGCCACTGTGGCGGCATCGACCGCAAAGGATTAAGAATAGAACTTCTATTAACTTATGTGCAACATTTTTTGCCTGATAGCTTTTATTTTATTGGACTTATATGTAAATAATTTTCCTTTTGTAAATTTAGATGCAAAAATTACTGAATAAATATAATGCATATTGAGGTTGGTTGTCGCTCTCATGTAGATTGAATAAATGGAAATGCAACTTTATAAATCCCAATCCAGCTCAAGATTGGCTCAAAAAATTTTGAGATTAAGAGAGAATTAGGTGATTATCGGAAAATAACGAACAAAAGCGAAAAGGGCGAGAGTGAAATTATGATAACTTGGAATTTCGAATTCAATTCCATATAAAAACTTTTTTTTAAAGAAGCCATTTTGATATTTTTTTCTGATAGATTTTTTTTCGGAAATAAAAAGTATGAAAAACTCAAGTAGAAACCTGTTTGGTGGCTCCAATTCAACCGAAGCTGATCTGAATTATGAGAAATAGGACTTTTTTAAATATTTAAGTATATTACAAAATTTTACCCGTATATTTTAAATCTTAAAATCAGTATTTTAATTAATTTTGCTACTTTGATCCACTAAATTTGTTGGCACGTCAGGATCATGTTAAACATTTTTTGGAAAAAATTGGCACGTGGATGTGAAAAGGTTCGCTGACCCTGGCCTAGAGTCTGTTAATAGTTTGTGAACTAAATTTCAATTAAAATAATTAATTTGCCATTAAAAATATTTCTTTAAAAATCACAAAAATTTCACAAAATATAAAAATTAATCTTACATGTATGTTCATTCTTATTTTGGGGCCCTAAAATGTAGGGTCCGTATCCCATAAATTAATTATGCTATACGTATACAACTGTTAAGAATGTTCTCTAAGTGGACAATAGATGCAATTAAATACAGCTCGGCAAATCTGAAACACAACATTGCTTCTTCTTGGCTTTCTTTTGTGAGGTGTTCGTTAACCGAACATGTGTTCGTTACTCGAACATAAAAATCTCTCGCGAAAGTGTTCGTTAATTGATCTGTTCATAAACCGAACAGTTCGTTATCCGATCACCTACTGTATTGGCCTTGCGCCAGGTGTTACCAGCCGAAGAAATCGCCAAAGATCACAATTTAAAATCAACCTTTTATTAGGTAGATTTCGTATGAAATACTACCTATTACATTCTCCTCTATGTTGGAATTTTTGCAGATCTACACCGATCATGACCCCTAGAACCCAAAACCACCCTCAGTAAAAAACTTTATATATATATATATATATATAAAGTTTTTTACAAGTTTATATATATATATATATATAATATATATATGTATATAATATATATAAATATATATAACCATTAATTAAACATTACCAACCATCATCTATAATTGTGATAGCATGAATGAATTTACAACAATACAGTGTCCCCAAACACACCGAATGGATACCAAAAACATAATAAACAAGCTGCGAAGTATAAAATAAAGTCCCTTTTACTATATAATAAGAATTATTAATGAAGAAAAAGAGAAGAATATGGATTTCGAGAAAGATAATTGAAAAACATATATATTGAATTACGTTTTCAAGAGTACAGAATTCAATTATATAAGCAAAATTAGTCGTTTTCTGTGAGAAAAAAAAGCTAAAAGCTGAAAAAATTTTCCCCTGTACTCTAACGACTAATATAACCAGTAGAATAGTTTCAAACTGAATACAGAATAAAATTAAATGCTGTGAAATGGAAAAAGCAATACAACCTTTTAAATAATTAATTTATAGCAAGTAAAAATAGTAATATTACACAAAATACCTAATAAAATCCCAGTTATTCTATCCAGATACACATCAGCACATGGTATCCATATGCACGATAAATTTAAGATTATTTTTACAGTTAAGTTAAGACAGATTTTAAAACCTAATGTATACAGTTAATCAATTTTGAAATACCGTGATAAATTCAATTTAAATAATATAAATAGAAAATAATTACATAATGAATAAATAACATCTTAACAGTTTTTAATTTGTATTAAATTTCTAAACTAAAGTAAAATTCAAAATCGCAAATATCCAAAATTAAGCTCCACCTTGTGTTAGAAATTGATATTATTACTCTATTCGCAGCTACAGACAGAATCCAATTTAAATTTTAGTGCTGCCATCTATGATATAAACTTGAAACTAAATGAACAATGTCATAAAGATTATGCTATAAGTTAATTCATCCATAATATACCAACTGCTATATCCCAACAATTCCCATTATAAAAATACCATATTATATTTCATTATTCATATAAATATTAAATAATTACAAATTTTAATAGAATTATTACAATATATTTTACTACCTTACCCAATTAATCTATACGGAAAATTTAAATAATTTCAAAACAATAATATATAGCAGTATGCTTTAAAACTAAATAATTTATATAAAAAAATTTATATATAATAAAAATAAACTATAAGAAATACTTATAAATATATAAAAAAAATTAATTAATAAAATGACCCGGAGGAAAATAAATAAATAAATAAATAAATAAATAAATGGACGTTGATATAATTTTGTCAGAATCTTCATTTCCCAATTGCCTAATGATAACAAATTGTGTGGCTTATTTTCATATTAACTATAAAAAAAAAAACTAAACAATATGAATATGAGATTGACATTCACAAAAAACAATTAATTAATCATTTAATTCTAAGTTCAAAATTAAACATTATTAAAAAGTATAGAGGAATATATATATATATAAAATTACAATAAAAGACAACAAAACAATCACAGATTTATATGACAAACGTAAAGAATTTAAATTCAAAGTTAATACATTTACAAATTTTAAATCTTGTCTACATCATTCTGTATTTCGAAATATAATACTTAATCATTTATATAGAATAAAATGTTTATGTTCTTCCCCTCTAATTAACAATAATATTAAAAAACTAATTTATGATGCATTAAATCAGGGTTTTCCAAAAAAATTCATATATTCATTAATATACAATTAGTACTTTTCTTACATGATCTTTTAAAACAAATTAACACATGCGTAAACAAAATTACAAAAAAATTATAAAATAAAAAAATATCTATAAAAAATTAAAAATTGTAAAATAATATAAAAAAATTATTATAGGTTGGTTGGGTAGATAGATGTTAGAGTACGGAGGAAAGTGGTGTTGTCTGGATAATACGCAATAGTTAATTAAAAAAAGGGGGGGGGGGCTTTTGTATTATTACTATATATTTTTGATACGTATTTTATATGGATGTTGATTTGATATTTTATATGTAATTAGAGAATTTCATTAATATTATAATTAGCTTAATTATTGATTAATCTTATTTACAATCATTTGTTATTAAATTTTAATTTACTAAGGACAGTATCATATTAATTACTAATAGTATGCCATTTTTATAGTGATTAATATACATATAAGTATATTTAATATAAATAAAGTTATACTGTATGTATCAAAATTGGGTAATTATTTTTATTATTATTCCTCTATTCTTTTTAATATTTATCTATTTTCAATTTATTATCGGTTTAATGTTTTTGAATGTCCCACATTCATACTTTTTGGATTTTTATGGATGTATGAAAATAATCCACACTCTATATTTGTGCTTTTTAGGTAAAGGGAATTTAAGTATCTGTTAACCTTCTATATACTTCCATGTGCTTTTTATTTCCTGTTCATTTTATAATTATCTTATATATAATAGATTTAAAATATATATATATATTATTTTTAATAATTTATATTAATTATTACTGAATTTATTTTGTTTTATAGCATATAGCTATATGCTATATATTATCAATGTTCTAGAATTATTTAAATTCTTAGTTTAGTTTAAACAAGTTAGCTAATAGAATATTCTGTATGCTTTTTAAATTTTATTTACAATAGTTATTATTTTTTTTTAAATACATAGTGTGGTTTATATTAGGTATATAATTATCTATATATAAGGATATGTTTGGTTTTGCTGTTAAAAAAAATTTTTACATTCAAATGCTTACAAATGTTTATCTTGTGACATTTGAATAATAAAAGTAATACTAGATGGCAGCACCAAAATTTGTCTTTTGACGGTAAGTTCTAAATTTTAATTTTTCTTGCTCCATTTCAGTTATAATTTACTACACCAGGGGGAATTTTTAGCTAAATTTTGACGATATTGTTAAACTGTTATTAATTAATTTAATAGTGCATTTTAAATAATGTAATTACTTTCTATTTATTTTATTTTATATTATATTAAATGTATTTAACATGGTATTTCAAAATTTATTTCAAAATTTATTTCAAAATGTATTAACTGCATCCTTTGGTATCAATTACTGTGATTTCTTAACTGTTTTATTCACCTTAATCTTTTTGATATTTTGGTAGCCATGTGCGCGTGGATATTTGTAAAATACTGAAATATTAATCGGTATGGTGTTTATTATTTCTATTTTATATCCTATAAATATTTAAATAGGTTTTATTTATTCTTCCATTTCATATTATTTGTTTCTATTCTGTTTTCATTTTTAATCAATTCACTTGATTTTAATGGTTGTTTGGCCACAGGGGAAAATAATTTTTAGCTTTAGCTTATTTTTCTCACAGAAAACAACCAAATTGCTTATATCATTGAATTCTGTGCCCTTGACAACGAAATTCAATATATAAGCTTTTCCATTATTTGTCGGTGTCCACTTTTTTCTTTTTCTTCCATAATAAATCTTATAATAAATTAAGTGAATTTTTTTTTTTTTTTTTTTTGTTATACTTACAGCTTTAATTCATAATATTATGGATTTTGATGGTGGTAGGTTATGTTTAATTAATGGTTATATATATATATATATATATATATATATATATATATATATAACCATTAATTAAACATAACCTACCACCATCAAAAACCGTAATATTGTGAATTAAAGCTGTAAGTATAAAAAAAAAGTGCCAAATAATTTATTATAGAGATTGTATAGGACAATACCATACACTTACAACAAGAAAATACAGATAAAATTATAACTAGAAAATTAAATAACATTAAATAAATCTTTGCAATGATAGGAATGAAAAAATTAATGGAATCCTAAAATAGGTATCAGATAACTACATGGTAGAAATCATATTGATAATACACATAGATAGTGCGCTATTGCAGCAATGATCTAAGCATATAATATTTAAAAGATTGCTAAATCATTTAGCGACCTAGGAATATGTATAAATATATATAAGATACCAAAAGGAAAAAATACTTCAAAATGAATTGTTGACATTCAAAATGAGAAGATATATTTAAAAACATCATAAAAAGCTTACATTCATAATTACTTGCGCAAATGCATCATAGTAATTTGAATGCTAATATATAACCATTAATTAAACATAACCTACCACCATCAAAAACCGTAATATTGTGAATTAAAGCTGTAAGTATATATAAAAAAAGTGCCAAATAATTTATTATAGAGATTGTATAGGACAATATCATACACTTACAACAAGAAAATACAGATAAAATTATAACTAGAAAATTAAATAACATTAAATAAATCTTTGCAATGATAGTAATGAAAAAATTAATGGAATCCTAAAATAGGTATCAGATAACTACATGGTAGAAATCATATTGATAATACACATAGATAGTGCGCTATTGCAGCAATGATCTAAGCGTATAATATTTAAAAGATTGCTAAATCATTTAGCGACCTAGGAATATATATAAATATATATAAGATACCAAAAGGAAAAAATACTTCAAAATGAATTGTTGACATTCAAAATGAAAAGATATATTTAAAAACATCATAAAAAGCTTGTAATTACTTGCGCAAATGCAGCATAGTAATTTGAATGCTAATATATAACCATTAATTAAACATAACCTACCACCATCAAAAACCGTAATATTGTGAATTAAAGCTGTAAGTATATATAAAAAAAAAGTGCCAAATAATTTATTATAGAGATTGTATAGGACAATATCATACACTTACAACAAGAAAATACAGATAAAATTATAACTAGAAAATTAAATAACATTAAATAAATCTTTGCAATGATAGGAATGAAAAAATTAATGGAATCCTAAAATAGGTATCAGATAACTACATGGTAGAAATCATATTGATAATACACATAGATAGTGCGCTATTGCAGTAATGATCTAAGCGTATAATATTAAAAGATTGCTAAATCATTTAGCGACCTAGGAATATATATAAATATATATAAGATACCAAAAGGAAAAAATACTTCAAAATGAATTGTTGACATTCAAAATGAAAAGATATATTTAAAAACATCATAAAAAGCTTACATTCATAATTACTTGCGCAAATGCATCATAGTAATTTGAATGCTAATATATAACCATTAATTAAACATAACCTACCACCATCAAAAACCGTAATATTGTGAATTAAAGCTGTAAGTATAAAAAAAAAAAGTGCCAAATAATTTATTATAGAGATTGTATAGGACAATATCATACACTTACAACAAGAAAATACAGATAAAATTATAACTAGAAAATTAAATAACATTAAATAAATCTTTGCAATGATAGGAATGAAAAAATTAATGGAATCCTAAAATAGGTATCAGATAACTACATGGTAGAAATCACATTGATAATACACATAGATAGTGCGCTATTGCAGTAATGATCTAAGCGTATAATATTAAAAGATTGCTAAATCATTTAGCGACCTAGGAATATATATAAATATATATAAGATACCAAAAGGAAAAAATACTTCAAAATGAATTGTTGACATTCAAAATGAAAAGATATACTTAAAAACATCATAAAAAGCTTACATTCATAATTACTTGCGCAAATGCATCATAGTAATTTGAATGCTAATATATAACCATTAATTAAACATAACCTACCACCATCAAAAACCGTAATATTGTGAATTAAAGCTGTAAGTATATAACAAAAAAGTGCCAAATAATTTATTATAGAGATTGTATAGGACAATATCATACACTTACAACAAGAAAATACAGATAAAATTATAACTAGAAAATTAAATAACATTAAATAAATCTTTGCAATGATAGGAATGAAAAAATTAATAGAATCCTAAAATAGGTATCAGATAACTACATGGTAGAAATCATATTGATAATACACATAGATAGTGCGCTATTACAGTAATGATCTAAGCGTATAATATTAAAAGATTGCTAAATCATTTAGCGACCTAGGAATATATATAAATATATATAAGATACCAAAAGGAAAAAATACTTCAAAATGAATTGTTGACATTCAAAATGAAAAGATATATTTAAAAACATCATAAAAAGCTTACATTCATAATTACTTGCGCAAATGCATCATAGTAATTTGAATGCTAATATATAACCATTAATTAAACATAACCTACCACCATCAAAAACCGTAATATTGTGAATTAAAGCTGTAAGTATATAACAAAAAAGTGCCAAATAATTTATTATAGAGATTGTATAGGACAATATCATACACTTACAACAAGAAAATACAGATAAAATTATAACTAGAAAATTAAATAACATTAAATAATTCTTTGCAATGATAGGAATGAAAAAATTAATGGAATCCTAAAATAGGTATCAGATAACTACATGGTAGAAATCACATTGATAATACACATAGATAGTGCGCTATTGCAGTAATGATCTAAGCGTATAATATTAAAAGATTGCTAAATCATTTAGCGACCTAGGAATATATATAAATATATATAAGATACCAAAAGGAAAAAATACTTCAAAATGAATTGTTGACATTCAAAATGAAAAGATATACTTAAAAACATCATAAAAAGCTTACATTCATAATTACTTGCGCAAATGCATCATAGTAATTTGAATGCTAATATATAACCATTAATTAAACATAACCTACCACCATCAAAAACCGTAATATTGTGAATTAAAGCTGTAAGTATATAACAAAAAAGTGCCAAATAATTTATTATAGAGATTGTATAGGACAATATCATACACTTACAACAAGAAAATACAGATAAAATTATAACTAGAAAATTAAATAACATTAAATAAATCTTTGCAATGATAGGAATGAAAAAATTAATAGAATCCTAAAATAGGTATCAGATAACTACATGGTAGAAATCATATTGATAATACACATAGATAGTGCGCTATTACAGTAATGATCTAAGCGTATAATATTAAAAGATTGCTAAATCATTTAGCGACCTAGGAATATATATAAATATATATAAGATACCAAAAGGAAAAAATACTTCAAAATGAATTGTTGACATTCAAAATGAAAAGATATATTTAAAAACATCATAAAAAGCTTACATTCATAATTACTTGCGCAAATGCATCATAGTAATTTGAATGCTAATATATAACCATTAATTAAACATAACCTACCACCATCAAAAACCGTAATATTGTGAATTAAAGCTGTAAGTATATAACAAAAAAGTGCCAAATAATTTATTATAGAGATTGTATAGGACAATATCATACACTTACAACAAGAAAATACAGATAAAATTATAACTAGAAAATTAAATAACATTAAATAAATCTTTGCAATGATAGGAATGAAAAAATTAATGGAATCCTAAAATAGGTATCAGATAACTACATGGTAGAAATCACATTGATAATACACATAGATAGTGCGCTATTGCAGTAATGATCTAAGTGTATAATATTAAAAGATTGCTAAATCATTTAGCGACCTAGGAATATATATAAATATATATAAGATACCAAAAGGAAAAAATACTTCAAAATGAATTGTTGACATTCAAAATGAAAAGATATACTTAAAAACATCATAAAAAGCTTACATTCATAATTACTTGCGCAAATGCATCATAGTAATTTGAATGCTAATATATAACCATTAATTAAACATAACCTACCACCATCAAAAACCGTAATATTGTGAATTAAAGCTGTAAGTATATAACAAAAAAGTGCCAAATAATTTATTATAGAGATTGTATAGGACAATATCATACACTTACAACAAGAAAATACAGATAAAATTATAACTAGAAAATTAAATAACATTAAATAAATCTTTGCAATGATAGGAATGAAAAAATTAATAGAATCCTAAAATAGGTATCAGATAACTACATGGTAGAAATCATATTGATAATACACATAGATAGTGCGCTATTACAGTAATGATCTAAGCGTATAATATTAAAAGATTGCTAAATCATTTAGCGACCTAGGAATATATATAAATATATATAAGATACCAAAAGGAAAAAATACTTCAAAATGAATTGTTGACATTCAAAATGAAAAGATATATTTAAAAACATCATAAAAAGCTTACATTCATAATTACTTGCGCAAATGCATCATAGTAATTTGAATGCTAATATATAACCATTAATTAAACATAACCTACCACCATCAAAAACCGTAATATTGTGAATTAAAGCTGTAAGTATATAACAAAAAAGTGCCAAATAATTTATTATAGAGATTGTATAGGACAATATCATACACTTACAACAAGAAAATACAGATAAAATTATAACTAGAAAATTAAATAACATTAAATAATTCTTTGCAATGATAGGAATGAAAAAATTAATGGAATCCTAAAATAGGTATCAGATAACTACATGGTAGAAATCACATTGATAATACACATAGATAGTGCGCTATTGCAGTAATGATCTAAGCGTATAATATTAAAAGATTGCTAAATCATTTAGCGACCTAGGAATATATATAAATATATATAAGATACCAAAAGGAAAAAATACTTCAAAATGAATTGTTGACATTCAAAATGAAAAGATATACTTAAAAACATCATAAAAAGCTTACATTCATAATTACTTGCGCAAATGCATCATAGTAATTTGAATGCTAATATATAACCATTAATTAAACATAACCTACCACCATCAAAAACCGTAATATTGTGAATTAAAGCTGTAAGTATATAACAAAAAAGTGCCAAATAATTTATTATAGAGATTGTATAGGACAATATCATACACTTACAACAAGAAAATACAGATAAAATTATAACTAGAAAATTAAATAACATTAAATAAATCTTTGCAATGATAGGAATGAAAAAATTAATAGAATCCTAAAATAGGTATCAGATAACTACATGGTAGAAATCATATTGATAATACACATAGATAGTGCGCTATTACAGTAATGATCTAAGCGTATAATATTAAAAGATTGCTAAATCATTTAGCGACCTAGGAATATATATAAATATATATAAGATACCAAAAGGAAAAAATACTTCAAAATGAATTGTTGACATTCAAAATGAAAAGATATATTTAAAAACATCATAAAAAGCTTACATTCATAATTACTTGCGCAAATGCATCATAGTAATTTGAATGCTAATATATAACCATTAATTAAACATAACCTACCACCATCAAAAACCGTAATATTGTGAATTAAAGCTGTAAGTATATAACAAAAAAGTGCCAAATAATTTATTATAGAGATTGTATAGGACAATATCATACACTTACAACAAGAAAATACAGATAAAATTATAACTAGAAAATTAAATAACATTAAATAAATCTTTGCAATGATAGGAATGAAAAAATTAATGGAATCCTAAAATAGGTATCAGATAACTACATGGTAGAAATCACATTGATAATACACATAGATAGTGCGCTATTGCAGTAATGATCTAAGCGTATAATATTAAAAGATTGCTAAATCATTTAGCGACCTAGGAATATATATAAATATATATAAGATACCAAAAGGAAAAAATACTTCAAAATGAATTGTTGACATTCAAAATGAAAAGATATACTTAAAAACATCATAAAAAGCTTACATTCATAATTACTTGCGCAAATGCATCATAGTAATTTGAATGCTAATATATAACCATTAATTAAACATAACCTACCACCATCAAAAACCGTAATATTGTGAATTAAAGCTGTAAGTATATAACAAAAAAGTGCCAAATAATTTATTATAGAGATTGTATAGGACAATATCATACACTTACAACAAGAAAATACAGATAAAATTATAACTAGAAAATTAAATAACATTAAATAAATCTTTGCAATGATAGGAATGAAAAAATTAATAGAATCCTAAAATAGGTATCAGATAACTACATGGTAGAAATCATATTGATAATACACATAGATAGTGCGCTATTACAGTAATGATCTAAGCGTATAATATTAAAAGATTGCTAAATCATTTAGCGACCTAGGAATATATATAAATATATATAAGATACCAAAAGGAAAAAATACTTCAAAATGAATTGTTGACATTCAAAATGAAAAGATATATTTAAAAACATCATAAAAAGCTTACATTCATAATTACTTGCGCAAATGCATCATAGTAATTTGAATGCTAATATATAACCATTAATTAAACATAACCTACCACCATCAAAAACCGTAATATTGTGAATTAAAGCTGTAAGTATAAAAAAAAAAGTGCCAAATAATTTATTATAGAGATTGTATAGGACAATATCATACACTTACAACAAGAAAATACAGATAAAATTATAACTAGAAAATTAAATAACATTAAATAAATCTTTGCAATGATAGGAATGAAAAAATTAATGGAATCCTAAAATAGGTATCAGATAACTACATGGTAGAAATCATATATATATGATATAATATATATAATATAATATGATATAATACATATATATATATATATATCACTTTCTTCTGGACACGATAACTTTCACAATTCTGCACAAATCTCTTCCAAACTAATACATAAAATCAAGGGGCATAAAATCTCGGTCAAGTTCGTTAATGGGCAAAATCGGAAAAAGAGGGTGGAAATAGGGAGGGGTTTTGTGAAAACCGAAAAAAAACCCATAACTTCTTAATTTATGTGCATACTATCAATCAATTTAAAGTTTTTATTACTTCTAAAAATAGGGCCAAAAGTTTATGTATCACATATTTTTGATAAAATTAAAAATGGGCTCAAGGTAGTGATGGGCGATTCTGGAAAATTCAGGAATCGATTAAAATCGACATCGTATAAAACTGAATCGATCACAATAAGAATCGATTCCCAAATTCTAGAATCGATAGTTGAATCGATATTTCGATAGTCGCAGATTCGCACAGATAAGCTCAAAAATATTAATTTCAAAACTTAGCGAATCAGCAGAACCGTAGCGGCCACCTCCCATACCTCACATTTAGAGGGTAGACAAAGTCAGGGGCCCAGTCGTAAGCTATTACAGACCTTTGAGTCAAATAATAAAGTTTTTAACTTTTAAATTATTAGTTTTAAGATGTAATTTTACTAATATTGTAATTTAGATTTTATTTAAATTTATTTTTTAAGAAAGATCTCGGTTAAATACAAGTTGGAAATTGCGCGACAAACGTGGCATATGTGGTGCGCTCGTACTAAAACAGTGCACTTCATAAGTGCATATCAATTTCATTCTGTTCGAAAGTCTGTAACATCCTTAAAATGCACTTGAAATAATTTTTTCCATTGGCTGTAATGTAACGGAAAACTTTTGACTGTCCCTGTAATTAAATCATTGTGATTTTCTTCCAGCCTGAATTAAAATTTAAATTTTCAGGGACATAATTCACGTTGCCATAAGAACCGATTTAGTATTCTTACAATTTGAGTTTAATAATGTAACTAGCAAAGTTTATTAAAGTTCTTTTATTAAAAAAAAAATCGTCGCTGCAAGACGTGAAAATTTAGTTTTCTCAGAAGAAATAAAAATCAACTAATTTTACTGTCTTAGAAGGATAGCGACGCACATGTATATTGCTTGGAAATCTTTAACATTATAGCTAGTAACTAGCGGGTTCCCCCTAATATGAAATCTCGAAGCGAACGAACCGCGAACCGGGTTCCCGCTGCCTACAGCATCGTATAGGTGTACCCCCCCTCCCACTTTGCCCACCTGGTCGGAAAAACGCGCTCACCTCTCCCCCCCCCCCCCCAATTTTTGACATTCATCATTTAAAAATTTTTTATTATGTGTTATAAGCTATCTTAAAATTTCAAACAAATCGCCCTGTTATATTTTCTAATTTTGTTCTGCCCCTCCCCTCTATCCACCCCCCCGAAATGTGACGCGCCATTCTTTTTTATAATTTTTTATCATGTGTTATAAACAATCTTAAAGTTTAAAACAGATCGCATTGTTAGATTTCCTAATTTTAACAAAATCGCGTTATGTTAGTTCCAGATTCCACCACCAGGGTGCGCACTCTATTCCTAACAAAACTGTGAACGAAACTCCGTTAAATAACCTATCAGTAGATATATTACTCAAGAGTGTGGCAATCTTGATCAAAAATTTAAGCTATTTGCCGAAATTACTATTCGGAAATAGTGGTAACTAAACTTTTGACTTTTTTATATTTAATAAGTAGCATTTATCTCAGAACTCCGTCAAAAACCCCCACCTAAAATGGTAAGGAACGCTAAGGTTTAAAAAAAATTCTAGCGGCCTTCCCCCCTCCTCCCGAAATTTTCTCACCATTCTATTTTAAACTTTTTCTTATGTGTTATAAACTATCTTAAAGTTTCGAACAGATCGCCTTGTTAGATTTTCTACTTTAAATGAAATCGCGGTCTGTTAGTTCTATATTCCACCACCAGGGAGCGCAGTCTATTCAAAACAAAAGTGTATCTAAACGAAACTCCTTTATACAACCTATCCGAAGATACATTAGTCTAGGGGGTGGTAGTCTTAAGCAAGAATTCAAGGTATTTGTGAAATTACTATTCGAAAATAGTGGTATGAACACTTATAAAATTTTTGATATTGAAAAGGTAGTAATTATCTCAGCCCGCCGTCAAAGAACCGCACGCTAAACGGTAGAAAACGTTAATGCTGCTATAAAAAATCACGTGACTGCCTTTAAAAATGCATTTAATAGAAATAAACCAATTAGTCAAATAATAATTAATATCTCAGTTTGTAATTAAGATAATATTTTTTCGAATTTCTGAAAGGAGAATTTTTTTTGCATCGCCCTGTCCAAGTTTCGAATTTTTACGCCCCTTACATTCTAAGATGTGGTCCCCTTTTAAAACAGGACAAAATTCTCGGGAATCACTTCGTTTAAATTGTTAAATATATTATTTGAAAAAAAAAAAAAAGGTTTTAAAGCATTTTAGCACGTATTTTCATACCTAGACCCTTGAAAAAAATTAATAACATACAGGGGATCCTTTAGTTTCGGAAAGCTCCGAAATTTCATAAAATTCAAAGTATCATAAATCAGTAAGTTTGGTTGTAAACGACTGGAATTTTTATAATGCAACTTACACAAACACTTTGACAAACTTGTGAAATACCGCTTAACTAACGAGAACATTGAGTCACGTGGCTTTAAACCAAGAATGATAAGTTTAAAATGGAAAAGAGCCGAAATTTGTTATTACCATTCATAAATGGTGCTCACCAAGAGCTGCAGATATAATATCAGTGTTTAGTTGGTAAACAAATGACTCGGGAAGAATATCAAAAAAGGTCCCATTGAAATTGGACCATAATTAAGAAAATTGGGATGGGGGGGGGATGTATTGGTGACGAACTGGAAAAGTACAGCTTAATAAACTAGTAACCCAAATAACTTGGCTCCTAAACTAAAAATATAACAATTTAACATAGAAAGAAAAAGGCTCTTATGCGAAATTTGACAGCAGTTCTGCCTTTAAAACAGTAAATCCGAAAGAATAAATATATATTCCTTTGAAATTACTGTCAAAAATATCAATACAAAAGTTGGAGCACGATTGACCCTTACCAAAAAGGAAGGAAGGCTAGAGACAGAAAATAAAAGATCACATTAAAAGCTTTCCAACGATATGTTATACGATATGGTTTGGAAGAAACAAAAAATATCCCCCCCCCCCCCCACCGAGGGAGCAGGTAAGCCCCAAACGGTCGGAGGGGCGACCTCAAAAGTATCTTTGGTCAAGGTTTCAAAATGTGGCTTTATAATAAAATAGAACAAGAATTGGACATTTTAAAAATTGCATGCAAATTTTGAACGGCCCTGTAAATTAAGATTAGCGAGGAAAAGGGGAGAGGGGGGTGGAGAGATTAGAAGGGACGAACTTGAAAAATACAATATAATAAACTAGTAACCTGAATAACTAGGCTTCTAAACAAAAGTATAACGATTTAACCTAGTGTTGAATTCAGGGGGTAGCCCGAGAGGACATCCCTCCCGGGACATTGAAATGTCCCTACCGTAAGTTTTGAGATTTTATGCTTTTTAATGGACAAATGTGCACCCCCCCCCCCATTACGGAACTCTGAAATACCCCCCTCCCCCCCAATCCCGACCGGAGTCGCATAAATCCCTCCCTAAGAAAAATACCTGCATTCAACACTGATTTAACCTAGAAAGTAAAAAAAGGCTCTTATACAAAATTTTACAGCAATTCTGGCACTAAAACAGCAAAATTGGAAGAATTGATTCAAGCCGAATCGTGGATCGACCGCGATGCGATTTGAATTGAAGTAAATCAAAACATAACGATTCGACATTGCATCTAAAGAATTGAAGTAAATCAAAAAAATAACGATTCTGAAGATCGCATCTGAAGATCGGCATCGAATCTGAACTGAATCGATTCACCGTTTCTGATCCAAGGGCAGAATCGATGCGTTCATCTTTTCTTGCTTTCTTTTGTCTTTAGAAAAATAAAGTGTTTTTTTCGTGAAAATTTTCGACTTCCGTTTTCTAAGGATTTATAGTTTTAGAAATTCTTGTCTGGAATACGATTTGACTATTTTTATAAATTTTTTGTCTGTCAGTCTGTCTATTTGTTTGTCTCTGACAAAAAAATTGTGCGCGGTCTATTTCAAGAACTAATGCATGGAGTCTGTTGAAACTTTAGATTCAGTTAAACCTTCATATAAATTGGTGCTGATTACTTTTTGGTGAAAATCGCTCAACAGGTGGCGCTGCTATGCTGCATTTTTCATGATTTCCGCAAGATTGCTATCTCACGAAATAATGCACGAATATTCACCAAACTTCAGATTCAGTTTGACGTTGACATAAGTTGTTGAGTATTAGGTTTTGATGTAAATCTACCGGCAGGTGGCGCTGCTATGCTGCATTTTTCCCGATTTTCGCAATAACTCTATCTCAAGAACTAATACACGGAGTTTCATAAAACCACATTCAGTTAGACGTTGGCATAAATTGCTGCTTATTACATTTCGGTGTAAATCGCCCAACAGGGGGCGTTGCTATGCTGATTTTATCAGCAGAGTTCAATTCAGACATTTTTCTCCGGGAGGGACAGTTCAGAGGGGGAGGGGGTTGGACTTTTGTACATTTTAATGTACAAAAAGAATAAAATCTGAAACTTTCTGGGGGGCATTTGAATGTTGCGGGGGGGGGGGAGGAATGTTACCCTCCCGGGCCATCCCCTGAATTCAACACGTTTTTCAGGATTTAAATAATTTTAGGGATAATATCTCAAGAACTAATGAACGAAATTTCATCAATTTTTAATGTACAAAAACGTATTGAATTCAGGGAGTGGCCCGAGGGGGGTGACCTTCTCCTCCCCCCGAAACACTCAAATGCCCCGCAGAAAGTTTGAGATTTTATGTTTTGTTGCGGGGGGAGGAATGTCACACACCCGGGCCACCCCCTGAATTCAACACGTTTTTCAGGATTTAAACAATTTTAGGGATAATATCCCAAGAACTAATGAACGAAATTTCATCAAACTTAATATTCTGTTAGACAATGCCATAAGTTATCCATGATTAGGTTTTTGTGTAAATGATATAACAAATTGTGCTGCCATGCTGCTTTTATCAACAGTGTTGAATTCAGACATTTTTCTCCGGGGGCGGATTTCTATGGTTCTGGGGAGAAACATTCTAGAGTTACGAGGGGGGGGGGGGATTGGACTTTCGTCCATTAAGCATAAAATCTCAAATCTCCCTAGGGGACATTTCAATGTTCCGGGGAGGGGGGGGGTCCACCCGTACCAGCCCCTGAATTCAACACTGTTTTTCAGGGTTTACGCAATGTTTGCGATAACATCTCAAGAAGTAATGAACGGAATTTCATCAAACTTAATATTCTGTTAGTCATTGACGTAAGTTGTTTGAGACTTTCGTGTTAATCATGTAATAGGCTGCATTGCTATACTTCTTTTTTCATGATATTCATGATAGCCATATATCAAAACTAATGCACGGAATTTAATCAAACTTCATATTCTGTTACACTGTCGTATAAATAGACCCTTATTAGGCTTGGGTGTATACTACCCAACAGGTGTCGCTTTTATGCCCTTTGAACTGAGATTTTCCGTTGCGGACATCTAAGAGGGTGTAGGCCGAAATTCAATGATTTGTTAGGAAAATGGGATTCTTATATATATTTTTTAAATACACATATTTCAACGAACGTATACTTTTGGATCCTCATGATGGGTATAGGTTATTTAAATTTGACACTGTGATAGCGAATTTTGAAGTTTTAACATTTATGAGACAGAAGAAAGTTTTGGGATTGGACATCCAACTACTTGACCTTAAATTTTTGAAGGAAAATGAAAATGATATGACCTTTAGAGACATCGATTAAAAAATTTATAGTATCGATTAAATCGAGTTGGCCATAGTATCGATTAAATCGATTTAAAAAATCGAAATCGCCCATCACTAGCTCAAGGTGCGCAAAAAATAGGGTTTTTGGGAGAAAAAAAAATCATAACTTCGTCAATTCTCAAGTTATCAAATCAAATTAATTTTATTATGCATCTCCTTAATATTATCTACAATTTTTTATGTTCAGAAGCTTTTTATAGGACCAATTCGTACAAAAAAAAAAAAAAAAAAAAAAGAAAAAAAAAAAAAAAGAAAGAAAGAAAAACGAAAACAGAAAGGGGGCGGGGGTGAAGAAGAAAAAATCCATAACTCCGTCAATTCACAAGATATAAAATCCCCATGAATTTATCATATGTCTACTTAATATTGTCTTCAACATTTATATCGACAAGTTTTTGATAGGACAACTTCTTACAGAAAAAAAAAAAAAAAAAATAATAATAATAATAATAATAATAATAAAATAAAAATACATAGCGGTTGAAGAAAAAAATCATCTTATTAAAGGTGTATTCAAATCCAAATTGCTTATTTTCTTACTCATTTTTAAATTCATTTTTGCTCTCAAACGCATCCAATTGGTAGATCCTCTTATTCAGAAACTATATAATGTACCGTAATGATCGATTTTTTGATAGAGACAAAATATGTTTCAAAAAATGATGTCAAAGTGGGCATTTTGAATAGAATTTCCCGACGCGACTGTATTAGAAACGAAAAATATTGTCCTACTGAGAAAATAATAGTTTATTGATCAAGTTTTAATTAATTAAACGAAAAATAAACCAGCTATTACATAAAAATGAAATAAAAACTCGTCAAAAGCGACCAGATACAATTTTTACAGTGGGTTTATATCTAATCATGATTTAGTTTTTGTTAGTGAAATTAGTATACTTAACTGCGAAATCTACCTCCGCCTGTAGGCCGGGCCGGCAGGGATTTTTTTTTTATTCTGATCATTTTAGTCGTTTGAGTGCATAGTTTGATCACATGTCTTTCATTTGTTTTCTATTTATATGTTATTGTTTTATTTATTGATTGATGAATGTTTTAATTTCGTTATGTCATATAAGCTGGAAACAAATGCTGGGGCATTTATATTAATTTAAGTACAAACGAATTTTTCTTAAGTAATCGTCTGCATGCAATAGATATAAGATAGTAAAAAATTATGCCTGAAAACTATTTTAAAAGCAATAAAAATTTAGTAAATACCGATACATTTTTCAAACAAATTGCGATACAGTTCAAACAAATTTAATTTGGAAGTAAATTTTTTCCCTTTTTAACAGTGAAAAATAAAAAAAAAAGTGCTATGTTTAGAAAATTTAAAAAATTGCACTAAAAGTTAAATTTAATCGTTTGGTGTTGCCACCGTCAAAATGACGTCAGCGTTATGCACGGACACGCTTATTATTATATAGATAATAAAAGTTTTCTTAATTCTGTTTGTATCGTTGGCGATTCTTTTATTTTAAACTAGCAAACCCCGCGGCTTTGCTCGCGTAATATTTGAAATATGCCAAGTGATATTTATAAGTCTAATTTTTATTAAAAGAAATTATACTTTTAGGAATAATTCAAAAATTACTATTTAAAACATGGTTTGACTAAACTTCATTATTAAACTGCATTAGGCAGAAATGAGACTTAAATTAATAAAAAGAAACAAAACTAAATAAATGATAATTTAGAAAATATTTTAAAACTTTTATGCTCAATTAATACTCTCATTTCAATATTCATTTGAAGTTTTGAATTTTTTAGAAACCATCTTCTTACATCTTAAAATTAACCATCATGTCAAATTCCAATTCCTATCACTTCTTTCAAAATAATGGGCTATGTTGAAATAGGAACTGTCACCATTAATTTGCCAACATTAATTTTTAAATCGGTTTGTTATATCCTCATATTCCACAGAAACGTAATTTAGAAAGCTTTTAAAGGCCTTTTTTAGAACGTTTATTGTTCCTGTGAAGCGTGGTAGAATCATCCCAGGTGGTAGAATCATCGGCATGAAATATAGCCGGTGTAGGATCAGAGACTATTACCATTGATTCGCAACGATTACTTTTATAATCAGTTTATATTCCCTGAAATTGCATAGAAATCGTAATTTAGGACTTTTTTAGAACGCTTTTCGCACCTCCCCTTAGCATCACCCCTTTTTATTTTGAATTTATTTTAGACAGTCCATCGAGGGCATTTATATTTTATAAGTAACTACCATGCCATATTTAAAGTTTCTAGCCTCTTCAGTATCACAGAAATCGCAATTTAGAAAGTTTTTTGCTCCTGCAACCCCCTGGTGGTAGTGGCAGAGACATAAAATATAGCTTATGTTTGAGCAGGTTCTATCACCAACAATTTGTCACCATTAATTTTGAAATCGGTTTGGTATTTGATAAGATTGCATGAAAATTGTAATTTGGAACGTTTTTAGAACGCTTTTCGCTCACTTCATCCTGTTAAATTTGGACTTTTTTTTCGACTGTTTTTAGAAAACAGTTGCATCTTGTAAGCAAATACCATGCCATATTTCTAAATGTTAGACCCCCTCAGTTGTGCAAAAAACGCAAATTAGAACATGTTTTGCTCTTGCAACCCCCCGATGATAGTGACAGCAACATAACATATAACCTATGCTGGAACAGGGACTGTCCTCATCAATTTGCAACCATTACTTTTGAAATAGGTTTGGTATTTCCTGAGATTGAGTAGAAATCCCAATTTAGAAGGTTTTTAGAAGGCTTTTCGCGCATTTTCACCCCTCTTAAATTTCTATTTTTTTTTTCGAAACTGTTATTAAATGTCATTTATATCTAATAAATATGCACCTTGATTAATTTCAAGTTGCTAACCCCTACCGGTCACAAAAATCGAAATCTAGAATGTTTTGTCTCCTGCAACCTCCAGGTGATAGTGACACCGATATGAAATAGCGTCTATGTTAGAGCAGAGGCTGTCAGCCTTTTTCGCGCATTTTCACCCCTTTTTAATTTAAAATTTTTAAAGAAATGTTCTTAGAGATCATTTATTAGTAATAAATATATACCATGCAAAACTTCATGAATCTAGGTCCTTCCATAATTCAAAAATCGCATTTTTAGAACTTTTTTGCTCCTGCATCTCCTCTGGGGTAGTGGAAACAGAAATAAAATTTAGCCTATCTTGTAGCAAGAGCTGTCACCATAATTTTACATCATTATATTTGAAATCGGTTCAATACTTCCTGAGATTGCATAGAAATTGCAATTTAGAAAGTTTTTTACAACGCTTTTCGCGCATTTTTATCCCTTTTAAATTTGATTTTTTTAGGAAATGTTCTTAGAGATCCTTTATACTTTATAAGTAACTACCATTCCAAATTTCATGATTCTAGGCCCTCCAGTAAAGCAAAAATCGCATTTTAAGAACGCTTTTTGCTCCTGCACCCCCTTTGGAGTAGTGGCACCGACATAAAATATAGCCTATCTTGGAGGAAGGGTTGTCACCCTCATTTTGACACCATTATTTTTTAAATCGGTTTGCTATTTCCTGAAATTGCATAGAAACCACCATTTAGAACGTTTTTTAGAACGCTTTTTGTGCATTTTCACCCCTTTTAAATTTCGATTTTTTTAAGAACTGTACTTAGAAATCTTTTATATCTAATAAGTAACTAATATTTCAAATTTCATATTGCTGGGCATTTCAGTAACACAAAAATTGCATTTTTAGAACGCTTTTTGCTCTTGCACCCCCTTTCGGGTAGTGACACCCACATAAAATATAGCCTACCTTCAAGCAAGTGTTTTCAGTATCATTTTGACACGATTATTTTTTAAATCGGTTTGCTATTTCCTGAAATTGTATAGAAAGCACCATTTAGAACGTTTTTTAGAACGCTTTTTGTGCATTTACACCCCTTTTAAATTTCGAATTGTTTAAGAACTGTTCTTAGAAATCCTTTATATCTAATAAGTAACTAATATTTCAAATTTCATATTTCTAGGCTCTTCAGTAACACAAAAATCCCATTTTTAAAACGTTTTTTACTCCTGCACCCCTTTTAAGGTAGTGGCACCGACATAAAACATAGCCTATCTTGGAGCAAGGGCTGTCACCATTATTTTTTAAATTGTTTTGGTATTTCCTGAGATTGTGTAGAAACCACCATTTCGAACGTTTTTTAGAACGCTTTTTGTGCATTTTCACCCCTTTATATTTCGAATTGTTTAGAAAATGTTCTTAGACATCATTTTTATCTTATAAGTAACTAATATTCCAAATTTCATATTTCTAGGCCCTTCAGTAAAACAAAAATCGCATTTTTAGAATGTTTTTTGCTCCTGCACCCCCTTTGGGTTAGTGGCACCCAACATAAAATATAGCCTACGTTCTAAACTAACACCATCATTTTGATACCATTACTTTTGAAATCGGTTCGGTAGCTCCAGAAATTACCTCTAATAATCACACAATTTTTACTTCTTTATAATATTAGTATAGATATATATTTCACTCTTTACATTTAAACTATAGGTTATTTTTCTAAACGTGTCATGTGTGATAAAGCACAAAAAATATTAGAAAGATGTAATATCTGTTAAATGCTGTTGTAATATGTTACTTTCCAAACGTCTTCTAAACCTCTATCCTAATCTATTGTCATATGAATATAAATTGTAAAGTATGTCAAATAACTGGATTCGTTCGATTTCATTCAATGACATATTCGTCAAACTTCAGTAAATATATTTGGATAGCTACTGTTAACATTATTAACGCTAAAATAATATTTTTCTCGAAATTGAAAACAAACTCGGACCCGAAAGGGTTAACTACGGAAAAGTCCGTCAAGGTTGTCACTTAAAGAACTTAAAATACAATTTACATACGGATTTCTTTTATAATTGTATTTTTTTATCTTTTGAAAAAATACGTCGAAATTATCATATACATACACTGTTAAAAATTTGCAGCATTCTGGCAGGTCATTTGACCGTTTCTTCCGAAAACGGTTACACAACCGTGAATTTAACACTATTCTGACCATATTATTGGTCATTTTATGATCAGAATATAGTTAAAGTATGGTTATGAAACCGTTTTTTCAAAAAACGGTCGAATGACCTGCCAGAATGCTGCAAAATTTTTAACAGTGTACACTATTAAAATTTTCAACATACTGCTCAGCCATTGGATCAATTTTATAGAAAACGGTTTCATAACCGTAATTTTTACTTCTGACCATAATATGATGGAAGACGCTTCGTAATGTGATTCAAGTGACCGATATCTTTAAAACGGTCGAATGTTTGGACAGTTTACTGCAAATTTTTAATGCTGTATGATAAAAAATGAAGAAACAAGTAATATAAAAATTTTGTTTTTAAAGTCAATTCCTACTTAGGTCATCAAAGAAAAATTTAATATAATCCCTTAAGCTAATGTTAGTTTTTGTTGCATTAAAATATCTCAATTTCTTGATTTACTATAAGCAAGTAGGTTTACAATGGAAGTCCACAGGAATTTGGCGAAATATTAGAGATATCGCCAAGTTGGCGTCACTTTTGGCGACTCATTTTGGCCGCCAAATTTGGTGATATATCACCAAATTTGGCGGTATTTGGCGACAGAACTGGGTCCCCCCTATAGTAACCCCCCTTATAGATATGAAGATGCATTAAATGCTGTTCATTAACCAATGGCCGCCATTTTGTCTCCCATATAAAACTAAAATTAATTAATTAAAATTTAATTAATGAATTAATATTTGAAAAAGCTGTATTAACATCAATTGTCATCCAGTACAAGTTTAAAAAAAAATATTTCAACTTGATAGGATGAATAATAAGTATTTTATTAACGATTGAAAATTTGAACAAGATATATAAATATAAGGAGAGCGTGAAATAATAGTAGGAATTGAAAAAAAAGAATGATTTTTCGTACAAATTCTATAATATTAATTTCTATGTTATTAAATTTTCACGCTCGTAAAATTACAGTAAATAATATCTCTGTATTGTATTTGCCTTAGCAATTATGTTTGGAAATATGACGTATTGTATAAAGAATCATAAAATATAATTAAAAGAGAAAAAAAAAAGTAAGTAAAATAATTGGTTTAGATGAAGTCTTTTTTTCCGATGAAAAAATATTAAGTATTGCTCCATTATTTTCTTCTTTAAAATGCGTTTCTTCACCTTGGCATAAAAGCTGAAACAGAAACTATAAAATTAAACTGATAATATATATTATGTATACATTAACCGTACTTAAAACAGGAAAGATTGATACCACGTCAAATGTTCATGTATTCAGTTTTTATTTTCCGTGTAGTTCTATGGCTGATTACGGAATACATATTATGTATGAGATTAATTTGCATTATAATAGATCAATTGTTTATTAGATGTGTTCGTAATAATATAAATACATAGCATCTAGAGCCACCAGCTGGTCCGTCCGTCTGTCCGCATGTAAAACGCAAAAACTACCCAACCGAATGGTTTGATATTTAATATAAATAATAGTTGTGGAATTTTGTCGAGTCATTTCAGAATGAAAATCGAATCAAAACTTAACTAGTTGGATGTGCCAATCCCAAAACTTTCTTCTATCTTATACATCTTAATATTTCAAAACCTAGTTATACATGTTAATACTTCAATATTATTAGTTCAATAGCATACCAACTTTGATTTTCATCTTAAATTTCTGCTCAAGTCAATTAAACGGACTAAAAACGAGTTAATCTATATCATGATATTTGTTAAAATTATTAATTTTTCCTTATTCTGTCGTTATCAGCTGTTTGAGAATAGCCGGCATAGCAGGAAGTGAGTTCCCGCCGCTGCATGAGTCGCCGATGCACAATAGAACTACGAAAAATCAAGAAAAGTATACAAATATCGCTAGCACGGAGCCCCTTTACCGCGCAATATTTCCAAATTCAAGGAGAACCTGTTGGCCAAAGCCAAAAACAAGCACAAACATTTTGGTTCAATTGTATGCATAATTTTATACGCTGTTCGATGGTACAATAATGAAAATGGCACAGAGATCGGAATTATAGCGCCCCCTTCTTTCGGAATTTTTTCAAGTTCAGGGAGGACTTGTTTGCCATAGCCAGAAACATGCACAAAAAATTTGGTTCAATTATATGGATAACTTCATACACTTTTCGATGGTACAATAATGAAAATGGTACAGACATCGCAATTATAGTGCCCCCTTCCGGCGAATTTTTTCCAAATTCAGGGAGGACCTGCTTGCCATAGCCAAAAACTTAAACTAAAAATTTGGTTCAATTCTATGCATAACTCCATACACTTTTGGATGGTAAAATATTCAAAATCGGACAAAAATCGCTATTACAGCGCCCCCTACCGGCGAATTTTTTTGCAAATTCATGGAGGACCTGCTTGCCATATCCAAAAACTTAAAATAAAAATTTGGTTCAATTCTATGCATAACTTCATACACTTTTCGATGGTACAATATTCAAAATCGCACAAAAAACGCATTTACAGCGCCCCCTACCGGCGATTTTTTTTTACAAATTCAGAGGACCTGCTTGTCATATCCAAAAACTTAAACTAAAAATTTGGTTCAATTCTATGCATAACTTCATACACTTTTGGACGGTACAATATTCAAAATCGCCCAAAAATCGCTATTACAGCGTCCCCTACCGGCGAATTTTTTCCAAATTCAGGGAGGACCTGCTTGCCATAGCCAAAAACTTAAAATAAAAATTTGGTTCAATTCTATGCATAACTCCATACACTTTTGGACGGTACAATATTCAAAATCGAACATAAATCGCTATTACAGCGCCCCTACCGGCGAATTTTTTCCAAATTCAGGGAGGACCTGCTTGCCATAGCCAAAAACTTAAAATAAAAATTTGGTTCAATTCTATGCATAACTTCATACACTTTTCGATGGTACAATATTCAAAATCGCACAAAAAACGCATTTACAGCGCCCCCTACCGGCTAATTTTTTCCAAATTCAGGGAGGACCTGCTTGTCATATCCAAAAACTTAAACTAAAAATTTGGTTCAATTCTATGCATAACTCCATACACTTTTGGATGGTACAATATTCAAAATCGCACAAAAATTGTTATATCAGCGCCCCCTACCGGCGAATTTTTTCCAAATTCCGGGAGGACCTGCTTGCCATAGCCAAAAACTTATAATAAAATTTTGGTTTAATTCTATACATAACTTCATACACTTTTTGATGGTACAATGGCGACAGACAGACGGACAGACGGACAGACGGACAGACGGACAGACGGACACACAGACAGACAGACATTTTTTATAAACATGTTTTTTGGAATCTCTGACCCCTAAAACATGCAAATCCGTCGAAAACCGGAAGTCGAAAAAAATTTCGATTACAATACTTTCTTCTATTGAAGATAGAAGAAAGTAAAAAGATATAAATAAAAGTTTTCTTCATTCTGTTGAATCATATCATACATAATTAATTCATTGATATCGCATGATAGATTATGATTTCTAGGTTGCCATGGTGATAACGTCCTATTTAAGATGGAGTCCTATTATTTCCGTCTTACTGAATTTAATATATAATCCTGATAAATTTTGTAATAGGTGAGACCGGGACTAGTAGGCGCAGTTTTTAGTTATTAATTTTTATAAATTTTTCGTTCAAGTTTTTTAACAAACTGTATCTGCACTTTTAAAGAACAGGCATTTGGCTATAAATACCCCGGAGTTTTGAGTTTGTAGCTTTTGTAATTTATATTTAGCCGTAGCCTAAAGTAAAAGGAAAATTGTGGGCCAACCTACCCTGTCGCGGGGTAAGTTGCCTATACCTATGGGGTAAATTGGCACACGCTTTATAAAAATTAAAAAAAAACTCAAATAAGACACGCAGTTAAGAGAAACCAATTTCATTATTACCAGTAAGTTTAAACAAAGGCGTTATCGCCGTACAATTTAAATTCTAAATTATACAGGCATAAAAACAATGAATAAAACATTAACATTGGGTAACTTCTATTATACTCGATATCATCATCAGAGTTATAGTTGTCACAAATAAAAATTCGACTGTCTCCGTTTGGGCAAGCGTCATGTGCCCAAAATCTTGCATTGCAACCACTTTTCTCGGTGTTTGCTGTTTTTCAAGCTACCAGCACACACCAGACACCGAGCCAACTTGCCCCGTGTTCAATGCGCCTACTAGCCCCATAATAAATTTCTTCACAAAAGGGACACGCAACCTTCTAAACATAAATAATTCAATTAAATCACATATGGGGTAGGTACAGTTAATCATACACTAAGAAATACTGCACAAGTTAAATCGCAATTATTAAGATAAGTATCAGAAAGTAGAAAAAGAATGAAGCAACAAAAAATTACTTATGAGTACAAAAAACATAAAAATCGTAATAAATGTCCACTGCACGTAGGTAACGCTGCAAAACTACAATGAGGAATGTAAAAAGCAAGAAGAAAGGTACTCTGTGACTGGTTGCGCAATCTATCCACAAACAGGTGAATTATGAGGACTTCGCCTACTTACACCTGTAGTCAACTAGCCCCGGCCTCCCCTAATGTATTTTTGAATACGAGTGCAACAGCTATTGGGCACCAAGATCTCAATATTTAGAAAACTTGTTATAGTACAAACCTCATTTGCACCTCATTTGCAAAGTTTGACATACAATTTCCGACTTGTTCTTCCTTTTTTTGATATTTTAAGTAATCAAGTTCCATATTTCAAGTAAAAGTATTGTGAGCACTGCAGAATACTAATTTAACTAGTTATAAAATGTAAATCGCTACGAAAAATTTTCATTTAGAGCTTTAGTAACTTAAATAAATTGATAAGATGCAACTAATTTTAAAAAGTGAGATTTTTAAAACCTGTTAAAATGGATTTTGAAATAGCAATTGATTTTATTTATCGGTAAGTTTTTCTTTAACAGAAATTTATTGAAAAACCAATCATTTGCTGAAAGAAATTGTACAGTACTGAATTTATATTTCTTTCCACTTCTCACTTTTTGAAAACAAATTTTCGAGAGGAGATACCAAAAGCATGGGAGATACTAAGCAAAAATCAAAAAGAAAAAAAAATAATAAAAAAATAAAAAATAAAGATTTTAAGACTTTTCAAAAAGTTTGTAAAATAAAGCAGAATCTCGGAGAGTTGTAGAATAGTTCAAAACAGATTTTCGTGATTGTTATGTTCTGAAAATCGATTTAAAGCATCAGTTCTGACAGTATTTTCTGATAGATGATTTATAGGAAATTTTAAAAAAGCCCTTCACTTCGTTCGTTGGAATTTGAAAGGAACTATATATAAAGGAAAAATAATTCTGTTTATAAGGATAAAAATGATTCAGTGTTTGCCTAAGAAAGTAGAGTTTGAATTTGAGAACAACCTTAAGGTTCAAGAAAGCGATTTTTTCTGTCACATTCACAGTCTCATTTTCATACAGAAGTGCATGAAATTTGCATGCAAATTTATATACATTTTTTTTAATTTAACATAAAAATCAAATTATAAAGCTTTTGAATCGAACGATTGGTTGGTTGATTTTTGACGGTCGATTATCTACACTAGGGATATAGGCCGGGGGGGTGCCCTTCGTGGGGGGTCTTTCTAAGGGAACCTAACCCGTATTTACGCATGGAAATCCATGGCTCGAAGAAAAACACGAAAACTCCGAACGATTAGGCCGACGGGCGCGATTGGGATCGAACCCAGCACCTCCCGTCTACCAGCTTCGAGAGCAGAACCTCTCAGCCACTGGTGGGGCTTTGAATCGAATGGAGTTTTTCATTTCTCTATAAATATTTAGTATCTTAAGTTATAATAGATTACTATCAATTGTTGACCTTTCCTTGACTGCCGTGCCCAAAAAATCGTTTTAAACCACTGACTTTGGTACCATATTCCGAAAAAATTCTTTCTCTTTATAGAAAATCGGGAAGTGCTCGTTGCTTTCTGAGAATCTGAATAATAATAATAATAGTAATAATAATAATAATAACAAGCAGAAACAGGAATTCTGCTTTTTTCAGAATTTAGTGTCACCCCCGATGAGCAAAAAAAAAAAAAAAAAAAAAAAAAATTATTATTATTACGAGGTGGAACACATCGAATTTCGACGAAAGAAAATATTTAAGAAGGAACTGTTTCATTAATTTATAATAAACCTACAAAATTACTTACAATAAAAAATGAATCTTATATTGGTTAGTCTAACTCTCAAACAAATATTATTTTAACATAAAGGTCGTTGCTCCTCTATAAAGACATTTTTTTTTTTTTTTTTTTTTTTTTGTAAAACTTTCCGTTTTATCAGTGTGTAATTTCACTTGCGTATTTTCAAAAGCGAAGCATTTCCAACTGTGAAGAATTTCAAACCCGCTTGAGTGAAAATGATGCACTTCTAGAAAACATATTTCAGTTTATCACAAAACATATGTCATCCGCTGAAGGATTCCACATTTACAATCCAGTCTTAAACAACATCTATATATATCTATATATATCTATATATATCTATATAACATCACGATCGCGAAATAATGCACAAGCAGAAAATTACCCAGCAAAAAGCGATGCTGCAAAACTCTACAAAAAAAATCGACATTAATATGGAAACAGAAAGTTAAATATATTTTATAATAGCTCCATTTTTTATCAGAAATCATTCTTTTATATTTTTTCAAAATAGCACGTATTTTGACCCTTGTTTAATTGCATTTTTTTTCAATTGTTTTGAGAAAATGGCAACAAAAAGATATAGTAATCTACAATTTTCCAACTATTTTCCCTTTACATTCGACAGAAAGGGAGTGCTTCAGTTGCCACCATTACAGAAATGGCATTAAAAAATACAAAAAATATCTCAAAAATAAATTGAGATGTAGAATATTTTTCCGATATAAAGGTGCAAAAATTGAAACTGTGCAAAGCTTTGAAGATTAAAAAATTGCTGTGAGATTATCAGTATTTAACCGTACAATGATGCATGAGCTTCGTTTTAATATGGCTGGCTTATGTAACGTAACGTTAATTTTTAGTAACGACACTTTAACTGTTGCCTGAAAGAAATAGCATATAGGGGGCTCATAAATCCTGCAGATTTTGTACATTTAAAAGAAAACAAAACTTTATGAATGGGAAGAGTGAGAAACGTAGCAAAGAGAGAGTAACTCGCATACCTTTACATACCTTTGCACAGGGCCGAAAATAGCCTTTTTTGCACCCGGGGCAAACATGGATTTTAGCGCGCCCCCCACCCCCTCTCCCTCTTCCGCAAAGTATATTTACAAAGAGAATTTCAACCGAGTTATTTTCTTATGATGGACTGAAGGCTTTCATTATTATGAAACAGCCGTTATAAATGAAGTGTTAGGCGAAGATGAAACAACAGTCGTAAAAAGTTAGAACTCTGATTTTCTGGTCAGGGTGGGGGGGGGGGGGCTGGGGGGGAGGATACCATAATTTTTCCCCGTTCTGACCAGAAAATCAGAGTTCTAACTTTTTATGGCTGCTCTTTCATCTTCACCTAACACTTCATGTATAACGGCTGTTTCATAATAATGGAAGTCCTCAGTCCATCAGAAGAAAATGATCCATTCCAAAGTTATAAGTTCGATTGAAAAAACTATTTAATAGTTTAAGCAGAAAGAAGAGGCTACATCTGCAATTTTTATGACACTAATAGAATCACATAGCTGCCAATGTGTACGGTTTAGTTACCTCTCAAACTGAATACAAAATTTTGCCATATTTAAACGTTGACAATTGTTAGACTTTTTAAACTGAATTTCCAGAAGTGACAGCCAATTGTTCCCTTGCGACGACATTTCTGTGGCTGCCAAAACGTAATTTTTTTCTAAAAATGCTAACTTTGACAACATTTTCTGAATGAACCTTTGCCTTTATAAGAAAATGGGAAACTCTTTAATTTCTTGGTATCCGAACAAAATCGATAAATTTTATATTTTTAAGAACATTAATGCAAATTTTTTGTATTTAAGAATGAAAATGACTTCGCGAAAGTATCAGAAAATAATTAGTTCGGATATGGGGATCGCTTTCAATATAAAAATTTCTCATAACGAGATGTGATCCCATCTCACCCCAAAAAAGGAAACCCATGACCCCCCTCTAAATGATGAGCTGGATCCGCCCTTGGCTTTGTCAAGTTTTGATTGATTAAAGTCTTGAAAACGGAATTGAAAAGAATCGAAAAAAAAAAATCCGCTTTATACGGGATCCTTATGCCATATAATCTTTAGATTCTTCTATGCTTTGTCATACACTAGACAAGATGATTTTAACAATACCGTGCTAATCATAGATGTGAGAAAAACGACAAAAATAATTTTCATTTGGCGCCACTTCGTTCTGGTGCCCGGAGCACATGCCCCCTCTATCCCCCCCTTAGTTTCGGCCCTGCCTTTGCATACCCATACATCACCTATTGATCTGTATATAAACTAAGTAGTATTTTAAAATTTAGCTTAGTTACAAAACTCATAACACGCTCGAAAATTCGCATTCATGAATTTTCACCAATAGTTAGAAATGCATTCGAATAATTCTCTACAGCTCTGTAAATTATTTTCACATTTTTATACATGCCTCATATTAAACTAAAATTTAAATCGGGAGAAAAACGGATAAAACAGTTGAAAACGTACTTTTAGAAATTATCATCTATAGACGATAATGTATCGAGTTCTTTGCGTAGTCGTATATGCATTTATATTTATAGTCTGCAAACATATTTTAGTATACTAAATACAGTTCAGTTGGAAAACGCATAGCTTAATTAAAAAAACTCCCTTGAGCAATTCGTAACACCGCGTTGTATGCAAAAATTTAGTTACACTTAAAAATGTATACCATAATGCACTCCCAGAATTTATCACTCATAGACAGCACACTGTAACATAAATATTTCGTGTGTATATCCCTGTAAATAAGCAATAATTGTTATCTACGTCCTATTCTAAAAGTAATAATTTTGTAACGTTAGCATTTTGTATTTCTCCTCAATAATGTATATGAATTTTATTATGTTTGAAATAGTGTAACATCATTACAAAACACTACAAGTAAAGTTTTCTCGTAGAATCCAGTTCCAATTCCAATCTACATCCAATTTCCCAGTAGACAATTATGTAACCGAATTATTTTGTGTGATCCAGTAAAAAGAATGATAAATGCTTTGTACTCTATATTCTATAGAAAGCATGTTTTAGTGAACCTCAGAAATGCATATCAATTTCATTATGCTTGAAATACTATAACTTCATTAAAATATACCGCAAACAATTTTTCCCCATAGACCATAATGTAATTGGATTAATTTGAGTGTCTCTGTAAACGAACTATCAATGCTACAAACTCCAATTTGAATAAAGAACATCTCTATATAATAAAAGCCAGTGTAACGCTGGGCGGGGCGAATCCATCAATCTTACCTGTCTCCCAGGAAGAGACTCAAGGGGAAAAGGATCCATTCTCCCATTGGTTGACAAGAAACAAGAATCCCGGGATTACTTCTCAAGGTTACAAGTCCTAATAATTGAGCAGTAGTAGACACCTCTTCTTAACAAATCAGTGCAAGGCACATCGCATTACACCACCAAAATAAATCGCCAAGTGTCACTTGAGATTATTTCAAGTATTAAGTTGCAATCATATTAAATTTTGTTTGCGACATGTAAGGAATTTTAATTTATTTCTCATATAAAGTGATTGACGGAAAACAATTATATGGTATTTTTTAAAAATATACTTTTTTTTCCTGCAAAAAATTGATAAAACTGACTTTCTTTTAAAAAAGTAATCAATTTAAATATTTTAGGCTTATTATTTTGTAACTTATATTTAAATTACACATTACTTATATTTTCCTTTTCTATATACAGGTGTATGTAAATTTAAACTTAAAAAAAAACCATATTTAATATTTGAAAAGTAAAAAATTAATATTTATACGAAAAGTAAAATAATAATTTTTGATTTATAGCTTTGCATCAGGAGGACAGAAACTTAGGGGATTAGACGGTTGGGATTCAACCCGAGATATTTATTTATTAATCAATATACATATTTAAAAAATTTTGGAGGGGGGGGGGTAAACGATCAAATACAATTTCAAAGTGTTATTAAAAAAAAAAAATAGTATTATTTCAATAGTTGCAGCAGACTGTTTTAATTACGCACTTTTATTGCATATTTATTAAATTTTTGTTTTATTAAAAAATCTTAATTTTGTTATAGTATATTAGTCGGAAAACCTGGTTGTAAATGTTAATTGTGTGTTTATTAGAACATAAACTAACCGAACTTTGCTCATCTAAACGCTTCCATATTGTCAATTATTTTTTTTTAGCAGTTTTTCAAGTTTTAAGTGAAAAACATAATTTTTACCCACCGTCCTAGGACGGGCATTTACACTAGTTCCATAATAAACCTCAACAACATATACGAATTACATGGCAATTAACGAAAGTCAGAGCAGATACGAATGGCAGACGGCAGACAGACAAATCGAACTCATAAACACTTTTGAATTATCTATGAAAGTGTCCAAAAGTATAAATATTGATTATAGTTCACACAAGCAGGGTTCTCGCTGCCGTTCGCCATTGCGTCAAATTGCGCCGAAATGCTTCATTTGGCGAATAAATAGTCGAATAAATTCGCCAAATTGCAAGTGCTCAATTTATGTTCTTTTATTTGTGTGTATGTGTGCGTCAGTACAAGCGACACTCTTATTCGCATTACTTGAGTTCTCCTTACAGAACCAAGAAGTTGGGCGAAGCCATAGATTTCAATCGAAGAAACACCCTGCAGCAGCTTTATCCTATAAAACATACAACATGCTACATCCTAAACTTTGCTTCAATCTTGCCACAACATTCAGTGGACTGAGAGAGAGTATTTAATAAAAAATGTCAATAATGCCGTTAAATAAATAATGCCAATAATGCCTTTCAATAATTGTTAATGGGCCCAATTATCAATAGTACAATTTTGAAGTGGGGGCAATAAAAAACCGAAGAATTCTAGGAAAATAAAGATTTTTTGAATGTGACATACATTTTGTTGTTTATATTTTAAAATTTTCAGAATTCATTAAATGTAATATTGTAATCTTGAGTTACCTTTGGTTGGAAAATTGTATTTCATAATATTTTAATGAGTTAAATTGAGTTTCGTATTTTTTTCTCGATTGCGCAAGACATTTACAATGTACTTGTTTTCTTGTTTTTAATAGTTTCCATAGCGCATAGTTTAATTTAGATGAATAAGTGACCTATAAGCGGCTATAAAATATTAGGTTATTTTAAAATATATTGGGTGGAAAAGATGCATTAAGGGGTTAAAGATCTATTTTTAAGATTTTCACGAACAATCTATTTTGCTAAAAATTTTCTCATTTGGCTACTGTTTTTCATTTTTGATTAGCCAAATTGCTAAAGTTGGCTAAAAGTCAGTGAAAACCCTGCACACGAGTAAATATGCAGATCAGGATCCTCAATGAAAATTCCCCAAGCCGCATTTTTTATTTTAAACTATCTCTTCCATTTCATTCTCTCTGGTATTCGAAGTTTTCAGTCCACAGCTCAATTTGTTTCATATTTGTATTAGGAGCTGTGCATATATAACATTATCATTTTAGGAGGGAGGAGGGTCTAGCACATGGTATTTTAAGATATCTCTGGGGGGAGGGGGGTTTGTCTTTTGATATCGTTATCATTTTTTATCCATTCAAAATTTTCTTTTTATTTGTAACTTGATTTTTACATCAAGGTAGTCAGTTATATTTTTGTAATCTGTCATCTATTTTTATGAAAATTCAAAGTTATTATTAAAATCCTTAAACGATTACAAAACTATTTAATTCGTAAAAATATGGAATATCCCAACGTTTGGCATTCCTATTCTTCTGTCATATGTTAATGCATATATAATCTGCTGTTAAAGAGACAAACTGTAAAGTATGCTTGAAATGATATTTGTGTTTACTAGTAAATAAATTAAAAAGAATGACTTCCACCAGATTTGTGGATTAGAAGCTCTGTCTGCCCCCCACCCCCTGCCGTGCGAAGGTAAGTACAAGAAGACATTATTACTAATGAATGCATTATGTAACAAAAAACTATTGTTAAATACTTTTAAAAGTAAATATTTCTTTTAAGTGTTATTTAATATTAAGTTATTTCATATACAAAGTGATATTTTATTGATTTCTCTTCAATTGAACCGATAAAGTAACCGAAAAATAAATGTATAACAATATCTGTATATAACTTCCAAACAAAAGAAAAAATTCCAAAACTGAAAAAAAATTATAACGATATCATTACGGGGAAGGGGGGGGGGGGGGGTCGAGGTATGATATCGCAGGGGGGTGTCCAAAAATACCAAAAATGTTAATAACGTTATATATGCGCAGCCCCTTACTGCAAGTAAGATTTCAAGTACTTTTAGAACATTTGATTCTTATTAATAATAGCGAGAAATACGATTAGATGTACCCAAAGGTTTCATTTCGTGTGATTTTTTTTCTTACACCACATATGCTGTATATCAGGGGAGAGGAAAACCGTTTTTGAATCCCCCCCCCCTTTTTTTCCCCGTGGCCTCATTAATTTGATAAACGCAAATCTATTATTTCAATATCTATATATCCTATATGACATAATTAAAAGATAGATTTTGTGAAAATGGCATTAATAATTAATTCCAACGAGCAATTATCATAAATATTTAATTAATTATAGTCAATTTTATAATTGTGTAATTTATTTGAAAACGAGTAACTTAACCCTTAACCGGAAACGTACATCTGTGAGATGTTTGCGTCTACGTTATCTGTCCTTAATATTTTCCCTCTCTGACATTCCAAACTTATTTTTATGCTGTTATATTAAAAAATTGGTCCTGTTAACGCATTACTATTAAAAATTAAATGTTTAAGTTCACTATTTGGTAAATTATTAAGTGTTCTGTTTGTGCACCGGATTTTCACGTTTCCGGTTAAGGGTTAAATAACTGTATTGCTATGCCACTATTAAAACGTTTAGATTTGAAAACAGCTCTTAGGCGTTGTACTCCCGACGTAATGTGGGAGCGCCTACTATCCGCTTTTGTTTACCTCTGGCATTTATCAACCGGTATATTCATCACCTGAAAGAGATCATTTTCAAACTGTAAGGCTCATCAACCTCTCTCATTATGTATGCAATTTTGCATCCTGCTGCTGGTGATTATGCCGAATGTGGGTGTACTAAACTACGAGGCTAGAATTTGTTTAATAAGAACCATTGTATGTATTATTTGGAATAATTTCCTTGGCAATCATATACTTTATGGTAAACTAGAAAGAAAAATGACGGAAAATGAAATATAAAGATACATACAATACTACATGAGCAATAATGTGTTTTTCTCGCTTGTTTCGCAGTGATAGATGAAAATAACACATTTTGAAAACGAAACACATTTATGAAAAACTGTGTATGTAATGAATACATTAAAAATGCAATTTAAGGATAAATTAAAATTTGACCACAAAACTCAGGATATGCGATTTTTTTTTCTTTTGTAAAAACTCTTTTATTGCCGAAACGTCAGTGAAGGCTTACTGTGGAGACACGAAAAGTTTTGGTTTCCGTTAGTCTGTCTGTCTGTTAGTCTGTCTGTCTGTTCCGCGATAACTGCCGTAAAAAGCATCCGATTATCTTAAAATTAAGGATGCATGTTGGTGAAATCCCCGGATTTAGCTGTATAGTTTTTGGTTAAATTTGGTTCCTTCGTTCGGAATATACAGAACTTTTTATTTTGCGACTTAATGCTTTCCTATAGCAATTCAGACGATTTTTCCATTTTTATTTGTTGAAAAGAAATGGCTCATATGATTGAAGGATTTAAATGCTAAATTAAGGATGGTGAAATTTCCTAATTAGAACCATACATTATTCATATTAATTTGAAATTTTGTTTATACATTTGTCAGAGTTTTTAAATTCGGTGTATAACTTTTATGGAGGGATTTTATATATGTGTTTCAATAATATAAAATATTTTTTTTTAATTTTCGTTTTAAGCACATAATTAATTGTTTTTATTATCTTTTAACTGTTATCTAGCAGCGAACTACACCTAACTAGTCGGATATACCAATCCCAAAACTTTCTTCTATCTCATGCATGTTAATACTTGAAAATTCGCTATCACACTACCAAAATTAAACGGCAATCTATGCCCATCATGAGGTTTCTATAGATATGAAATTCCGTGCATTAGTTCTTGAGATATGACTATCTCCGAAGTCGTGTAAATCCAGCAAAATTCAAATTAGTAGCGCCACCTATTGGGTACTTTACAACAAAACCTATGTTAAACAAAACTACCAGGCAACCACTTACGTCAAATTCTAACTGAAATTTGGGGAAAATCCGTGCATAAGTTTTTGATATAGAGCTATTGCGAAAATCATGAAAACGCAAGCATAGCAGCGCCACCTATTGGACGATTAACACGAAAACCTAATCAGCAACAACTTGTGTTAACATCTAACTAAATATGAAGTTAGATGAAAATTCGTGCATTAGTTTTTGAGATAGAGCTATTGCGGGAATCGTGAGAAATGCTGCACAGCAGCGCCACCTGTTGAGTGATTTACACCAACACGTAATCCACATCAAGTCATATCAAGGATTAACTAAATCTGAAGTTTGATGAAAATCCGTGCATTAGTTTTTGAGATAGAGCCATTGCGGAAATCATAAAAATGCAGCATAGCAGCGCCACCTGTTGAGCGATTTTCACCAAAAACTAATCAGCATCAATTTGTATCAGGGACTAACTCAATATGAATTTTTATTAAATTTCGTGCATTAGTTCTTGAGATAGAGCGCCCACAAAATTTGTGTCACACACACAGACACACAGACAGACAGACAGGCAGACAGACAGATTCACAGACAGACATTTTGTAAAAACATGTTTTTCGGGTTCTCTGACCTCTAAAACGTGTAAATCCGTCGAAAACCGGAATTCGAAAATTTTCATGAATCCAATACTTTCTTCTTGTAAAGATAGAAGAAAGTAAAAATATCGTAAATGTGAAAGTATTTGTAATTGTTTGAAGTTAAATCAAAGTCAAAAGGGACGAATTAATTAATGCCTTTGTGTCTTTGCATATAGATGGAATTTACCACAGAAATAAAGAAAGACTATGTTCTATTTATTTTGTTCAAATATATTTTTTTTTAATTAAAAAGTTCATTATTTTCATAAGGAATAAATAAATCGACATTTGCTATGAAATTTAACAATCTTTTTTTTTTTTTTTTTTTTTTTTTCTTGCCGTTGCCACGAAAATTCAATCCCGGAATAAAAATTTATCCTAAACAGTTAATTTTGATTTGAAAGATTTTTATGTGCGAGAGGAAAATGAAATAAAAAATAGACATGAATACGCCTTCATATTAGAAATAAAGTGAAAATACGAAAAGAAGGTGAATTTGATCTCATATATCAAAAATAAAACGAATACGCTTTGAGGTTGAAATAAAAGGGGCTTGTGTTATGATATTAATTCTTATTTTAAAAAAATGTTACTAATATCACATGGTTTGTCGTCTGCACACAGCTAACAGAAATGTTAATTCTTAATCGAAAATTCCAATGAGAAAAAAAAAAAAAACTTTTGAAAAGCAAATATATAGTAAATATCAAAATTATGCACCGAAAAATTATCGCTGTCGAAAATGACGTCAATGTATCGGGAAATAAATATTTTCATCCTTAAAAACCAAGCATTAACTAGATTGCCTGAAAAAATGTTTTTTTGACGGGGGTTACTTCTTAATGCCGCCTCATTTCAGAAAATATGAATGAAAATTATTTTATTTTTAAAGGAAATTACATTTTTATTCATAAAACCTAAACGTTTAATATAATTGCGTCAATGTAAATCATTTTCTGTGTTACCAGTATTGAAAAATAAGGCTCGGAAGTGTAAAAAGAAATCTAAGATTTGCGCTAACCATTAGCGCAATCAATAAAAAGTTACGTATGTAAATTAATAAGACCACGGTAGGTTCAGGGGGGCTCCGCCCCCCTAAAGAAATCTACTTTATTATTTAAAAAATATACCAGAATTAACAGCTCATGAAAATTTCGAAATATCCTTCCATAACGTTTTTAATTTAATGCTTCTAATGTCTGAAAACTTCGTATTTTTTATTGTTATAAATAATTACATAAGTTGAAAACTTTAAATTGCGGTTTGCAGGAAACTGAATATTACCAAAGTGAGTTTAAAAACAATGACTTGCAAAGCTGACGTTGAGGCTCCTGATCTACAGATTTACTAGTTATTTAAATGCTGACCTTGCTCTTCAGTATCTTCGACATAAGTTTTTAAGTGCCCTTCCACTTTACATCTTGAAATATTTACATATAATTGCCCATGAGAAAAAACTGTTATTTTAAATACAGTAGAACTGTCGAAAATATTTGATCTTGTGACTTATTCAACGTCATTGCAAATGACAGTATAACTGGAAATTTCATTCATTACGCATTCATTTCAAGTGGACCAATGCAATTTAACTTTTTTTATGATATTATATTGTATACGTATGTATATGCATATATATGTAAAGTTGGTGCCCACGCTTTCATTTTTTTCTTGGACATGAGACAATAGAACAATTTATTTTCTGCACACAAAATTATTTTCTACTTTTTAGTGTATTTAAATATATATATGTATTCTCTAAATTTTTGTGAATATTAACGAAAGCATGTCTTTTAAGAAAAATGCATTTATTTTACTTTCAATTTTTCTTTGTCTCTTTTATAGTCTTATTTTAAATTTATTTTAGTCTTAAATTTTTAGTCTTATTTTTAGTCTTAAATTTTTACTCTTTATAGAAATTTTAAAATTTAATCTTTAAACTTTCCCCCCCCCTCCCCCACCTTGGTTAGCGCCAAGTTAGTCAAAATTCGGCGCTATTGTAGTAACCCTGTATTAGAACTTTTCAACAATACTCATTGTTGTTGTTGATACCGATTTCTCCAAAAGAAGCCTAACATGGCCACGATTAATGAGGTGGTCCAACCGGAATTGTGAGGGACACACAGAGATTTGGATTTTATATAATAGATAACAATGTTTTGAAAAGAGATTTAATAAACGGAGGTCAGTAAATTCGAAAACATATTAGTATATAATTCACAATTTATTATTTTTTACTCCATCATACTGATTGCTAATAAGATTTTGATATTTTCCCAGCTAAATGAAAAAGTGTCCAGTCCGGGAGTCGAACCCAAGGCTTATGGCTTAAATTGTCAACGCTTTGCCTATAGCTCAATTGCCAGAACGTTGGCAATTATTACAACTATGGCAGAAAGACGTGAGTTTTTTTGTCTTCCAGTAATTCTGAAAAAAAAAACCCAGTTCAAACAGAAAGATAAGACAGAGAAGGGACATCCCACGTTTTCTTTATGTTACTAATACTGACCGTGCCAAGGCTTCAGAATCAATTAGAATATTTATCTTTATATTCCAACAATTACTATTCAGTACACTTCTCAACTAATTTTTAGAGGTTTGGAAAACATTTTAAGAAACTTTCACTACGGTAGAGCGCGATTATCGGAACTTCAATTAACCGAACTTCCAATTATCCAAACAGCCTATTTCTCTCAAAAAAAAAAAAAAAAAAGTTAACCGAATTTCTATTTATCCTAACAGCATATTTCTCTCATTTTTTTTAAAAAAAAAGATGATGCGATTTGTGGATGAGATTTAAGATGAAAAAGAAATCGAAGAAATGAAAACGAATGCTCTGAAAATCACCCAGGCCCATCACATAACGAAGCCTTTAAATGTTTGGAAACAGCTATGAAATGGTTCGAAGACCAGAAGAACTCTGACCGTATTCAACTAACATATTTAAGAAGAATTCGAGATATGGCAGCACTGGAAAGAGCATCTTCTTTGAAGCAAGCAACAATCGAAAGCTTTTTTGTTTAAATTATATTGTGGAGTTCAGAAAATAATAAAAAGAGAAAAAGAAAATTTTAAATTATAAAAAAGTTAAAAAAAATAGTTTTTAAACACGCTAGCTTTAACTGGTGCTGCCAGTCCCAAGCCTGGATAAAGTGTGAAGGTTTTAGTATAGTCAGGAGCATCCCTTAATTTTTTTTTGAATCCACTGATATTACCTATATTAAGAATCATACACCTAATATATTGATAAAATGTAATATTCTGTTATTCTCCATCTGACCATTTGTTGTGGTTTTAATGTGTTACTTTTCATAAGCATTCAACAAAAATAATTATTTTAAACGACGAATTATTGTAGGATTTATTGTGGGATGACTGAGGGGATAACTGAGGATTTATTGTAATAAATGCTATTGAATACAGGTATTATTATGCAGTTTATAATTCCTAGTATCAAGTAAAAATCTGTTGTATGAGTTGCAAATAATGTGACAAAGTTATAATGGGATAATTTATTTATAAATTATTTACAAAAAATATTAAGTGCACAAAATTATACATTTGAGCCCATATTTTCCCGTCATGCAATTTAAAAAAATAAAAGACTTGTGTAGCAAAGTTTATAAATTTATCTTAATTATTACTATCGCATAATAATAAAGATGTAAGTTATTCAAATATGAATCTACATATACCGGCTGTTTCAAAAGTTCGGGGCGAAAGTAAAACTAGATAAAAAAAAGGTCTATCTGTCGGAGAAACATGCGTTTTCCATATAAATATTCAGTGTGATACGGGATTTTTTATGGCACAATCAAAAAATTTACTTATAAATCTTGACAGTAGAGAGCGCTACTGCAGATAATTCTATGAAATAATTCCATATTGCTCATACAACGCAATATTTGGATACAAAAACTTTGGAAAATACTGCATGTCACTTTTTTTGTATCCAAATCTTGCGTTGTGTGAGAAATATGGAATTATTTCATGGAATTGTCTGCAGTAGCGCCTTCTATTGTCGAGATTTTGAACTTTTATGTCATACGAAATCCCGTATCACGTTGAATAGTTGTCTGCAAACCACATGTCTCTATGACCTATAGATCTTTTTTTCTCGCGTTTTACTTTCGTACAAATCTTTTGAAACATCCGGTACATATTTTTCACCGCTATTATTTTATGAATTATAACACAGATCCTCAAAAAATATCCCGTAATCTCAAAGAGTTAATGACGATAGCGAAATTCCTTAAAGATTTAAATATAAGGCATAGCTTCTAAGATATTTGTGCAAATGGGCGCAGCAATACTTAAAACATTTTGTGAATCTTTTGATTCAAGAAAATTAATTCTGTATATCTATACATACGTCAGAGAGAATAACATAAATAATCATTTTATAATGGTAACCAAACTACAAAGGCTTAAAATGTTAATTATTTATTATTGATAACCATTACTAATTATTAATAAATGTTATGTTTATTACTAAATAAACATTTTTTTTTTAATATCAAACTTAAAAATAATTTTTCATACTTTAATTTCTATGGTTACAAAATCAATTTAATTTTTTAAATCCTATAACTTTCTTCCGATATTAAGTACGAAAACATGACTCATGTAATTGTATAAATATAGGTCAAAGTTTGATGCAGAATAATCTTTTAGTCATGTATACGAAAATCTCAAGGCTAGAAATTTGTTTTGGCTGCCTGTGTAGAACCAATAAAAACGCTAATTTGACCCTGATGAATGATAACGACATGTCTTTGTTACCAAAACTTCTTTTTAAAGAGCACTAAATATTTCCTTACCGAACAGGTGTACAAATTTATAACTTCGTAATCAAGCTAAACAACTTTTCTCATATTGCTTGTAAGATAATGTAATGGATGGCTTATGAATGACAGAAAATACTTGTTTTTGAGTGTTTTGATTAGAGATCGACCGAAAATTCGTTTTCGTTTTTGGCACAAAAATCAGAGTTTTGCCGAAAATTCAACCGAAACTATCTGTATTCCAACAATCTCGTTTCTTTTTTCGGAAATTTTCAACATTACTCATTCATTTGAGCTGTATCGGCTCAAATCCTTTATTCATTGCTATGATCAAAGCTGTTTATTTATTGCTATGAACTTCACTGTTTATCATCAGTCAGGACTGACTCAAGACGTGAGGGCAAATTACAAAGCAAGGAATGCATATATGACTAAAATTTGAAGACGCTTTTCATGTGCTCATTAAAAGCTGCAGACTAAACAGCGATAGAAAATTTCAGTTTTAAACCGCAGAAGTGTTTTGACTACTCTTTGAGAAAGTTCTAGTCTAACAGATGATTATTTAGAAAAATCATAATAAAGGATAAATCGAGGTATGTATACCTAAGATATTTTTTAATTAGATGAAATTCGTATAATTTGAAAATCATTCTGTGCCTTTGATGAATTAATTACATTTTATTTTTTATGAAAATGAAAAGTTTTGGTCAGAGGCACAGAGAGCCAACTTGGACCATACGTATAATTAATTAATAACTATATATATTTAATAAACACGTATAATTAATTAATAACTATATATATTTAATAAACACGTATAATTAATTAATAATGATGTATATTTATGTGCATATTAATTACTTAAAAAATTTTAGACGTTTTCGTTTTTGGCCGAAAATAGGAAGATTACTGAATTTCGGTTTCGGTCTTAAAAACCTATTTTGATATATCCTTAGTTTTAATGGAACTGATTTATCGTGTAGTTAACCTTGCATTAGTGTTGAGTTCAGGCATTTTACAACGAGAGGGTTATTATTTCTACAGCTTTGTGGAGTGGAGTTCCGATGTGTGAGGGGGGAGGGGGGGGGTCGTACTTCTAGACATTCAGAACCATAAAATCCTACATCTTACGGTGAAGACATCTCTGCTCGGGATAAGTCCAGAATTAAACACTGCTTTGTATTTTTGAAATGCTTTTGTAATTATAAATTTATAATTCTGATCGTCACGTTTAAGATGGCAACAACAATAGTAAAATCCTATAAGAAACAGCTGATATTGCTGTACATTTTCTCGGGAACTACTGAAAAAAAAAATTCTGTGTTAAAATGACCTCTATTTCAATCGCTTTGTTTTCTGGAAAATCAATTTCTTTTAGCAATGTTAATTTAAAAAAAATCTCTAGAATTATAGACGCGTAACTATTGCATTTTTTATGTTTTTATTTCAACTTCACGATCAATTTATAGTTTACCTACTGCTACAAATATGTAAAAATATATTGAAATCACTTCCGTAGTTTCCGAGAAAAAGATATTTCAATATAAGCTATTTTCCATAGGATTTTGAGAGTGTTATTGCTCACTTAACTGAAAAGAACTCTTGTACACTTGTTACGTAACGTTTTTTATACACGCATTTAACTTTTTTTTTAAATATATATATATAATTTTAGAATTATTTCTGGAGACCCGAAATTAAGTAGAGAAATTGTCCTTTCTACAATTTCACACTGTATTTTTTATTTATCTATGTGTTATTACCCTATTTAAATCAAACTAAGATATGTTATCCTTATTTTAAATTAAAGCTTTTTTCTGCATTTGTAAAAGATATATCCATGTTAGAAAAAAAGCTTAGACTTATTTCTGAAGATCCAGAAGAAAATATTATTTGAATTAGAACCTATTTTCACCCGAGCTTAATGTCTCAGGCTTGCAAACCAAGGCCAATGTTTAAAATTCAAGTTTTTTAATTTGAAAAAAAAATCCCTGCCGGCTCGAGCCCTGCCTACAGGCGGAGGTAGATTTCGAAGTTAAGTACTAATTTCACCAGCAAAAACTAAATCTAGATTAGAGATAAACCCAGTAAAACCCAGATAAATCATAAACCCAGTATGACAATTTTATCTGGCCTCTTTTGACGATTTTTTAATTTCATTTTTCTGTAAGAGCCGGTTTTATCAGATTCATGTTGAAACGATAATTTTTTATTCAACACCTATTTTTGTTTAAGTTGTTTTTGCTGTAAGAGTTGGTCCTATCAAAAACGTGTCAGTATAAAAGTTGTAAATTATATTAAGAAAATTTATGATAAATTTAAGCGGATTTGATATCTTGTGAATTGACGAAGTTATAATTTTCTTTCTTCTTAAAACTCTATTTTTTGCTCTCCTTGAGCCCATTTTTAATGATATCGAAAATCTCTCACACATAAAATTTTGGTCCTTTCCCTAGAAGTAATAATAACTTTAAACTTATTTGATATGTATTATAATTAAAAATTTATGAGTTTTTTTTTTGTTTTTGTTTTTGTTTTAACAAAACCCCTCCCTATTTCCACTCCCTTGGTCCGATTTTGCCCATTAACGAACTTGGCCGAGATTTTCCGACCATTGATTTTATGTATCAGTTTGGAAGAGATTTGTTCAGAATTATGGAAGCTATCGTGTCCATAAAAAAAGTGATATATACTATATATATATATAGATAGATAGATAGATAGATAAAGTTTTGAACTGGGAGTGGTTTTGTGTTCTAGGGGGTCATGATCGGCATAAAGCTGCAAAAATTTTTAAAAAATTCCAACATAGGGTAGAATGTAATAGCTAGTATTTCTTACGAAATCTACCTAAAAGAAACAGTTACTGAAAAAACCGCTTTCGAAGGGCATTGAGTATTTTCTTATAGAACAAGTATACAAATTTATCACTTCATAATCAAGACAAGAAACTCTTCTCAATTCGTTCTTAAGAAAATATGCTGAATGGATTGTGAACGTCAAAAGACAAGAAAGTACTTATTTTTGAGGAATTTTAGAGAAATGGGTTATTCTACAGTAATATTTTGAATTCTTTTATCTCTTTGTCTATATCTCTGATTACTCTGTTCAACCCATATCTGACCAAGTATTCAGAAAAAGGTTTTTTTGGGGGGTGTGTGTGTGTTAAAAATTAGAGTTTGGGTTCATAAAGACAAAAAGAAAGACTTAAAATTGAAAAACTTGCCAAAACTTTATTATCTTAAAATTTACAGGCTGTTTATATATATATGGCTATGGTCAAATCCACTGCTATGACACTTTTTTTTCGTACTCAAACTTCTTTGAAATTAAATGGTAAAAAACAGTTCAAACAGAGTAAAACTCTTTTTATTTTTATTTTATTTTATTTATTTTATTATTATTATTATTATTATTATTATTTGCACAATTATGTAGTTGAAAACGGCATTGCCTACCGTTCTCCCAAAATAGGCATTTTTTGAAATTTTATTACAAATAAATTTAAAAAAAAAATAAAGATTAAGCCAGTGTAAGTAATTCTTTATAGACCGGGAGGTGGCAGTTCAGACCATCATCTCATCGAGTTGATGGCTGAAATTCCAGAATTAGACAGAATTCGATTTGCATATTAGAATGCAACTGATCTGCCAAGTCATATCTTGGTAGAAAGCACCTGCACACCCTATTTTAATGGTTGACTGGTAGGTTTACCATTACGTTTTCTTACTCCCAGTCCTCCAGATTTTCATACCTTTGGGTGCAGAAAAACACGATTATAAACCTACCGATCAACCACTAAAATCGGGTCTGCAGGTGGTTTCGACTAAGATATGACTTAGCAGACCAGTTGCATTCTAATATGCAAATCGAGTTTTGTCTAATTCTGGAATTTCAGCCGTCAAGTCGATGAGGCGATGGTCTATATATCAGTAATAGCCTTCCGATCTATTACTGAATACTGACACAAATGCAATAGCAAATCTATTTTATGAGTATGGGCTAGAAATGCATGCTGTCCTATATATAGGGCGATAGTCAAATAGGGGTTAAATCAATACAAAGTCTCTTATTCATATATTTATAATTTAAGCTTACTTTTAAAATGCATTTATGTTAGAAACAAGTTCAATATATCTAACGAAAACGGAAATGATCATTTTTTACCCTTTCTTTCTTTCTTTTTTTTTTTTTTTCTCTGAAATCTAATTCGAGCATTCAAATTAATGCCAATGTTTTAAGCTCAGCCTTTTTAAGTACTTTTTCTAAAACTGACTTTCATTAAAATATGATTTTCTGTTTTGCTATTATAATAATTGTAAGAAAGTCTTTTAAATATAAATGTATTACAAGTCATTAGCTATTGAAAGATGTTTTATGATTGGTTGCAAATTTGTTATAGTAAAAGCTCTATATTTAATATTTATCTTCACAATTGTGTTAGTTGGAAATTTTACGGTGTTTATATGAATTCATATTTTTCATGAAATTTCTATTACAGCTATTTTTTTCCCTTCACTTTCTCTTTACCCAGCTTATAAACGGACCCTATTTAGCTTGAAAATCTTAAAATAAGCTTTAATTGTTCATCTTTATTACCCGTGTAAATTTATTTATGTTTATGTTAAACGGGGTTCGATATGGGGTTTTTCTGTTTTGTGACAGATTAGTTTAATTAAATGATATGTGCTTACCGGAATTCCATCTTGTAAATACGCTATGCGTAGCTGCACAACAATATCCATGAGATATATGAAGTCACTCAGCATATCGATGTAGTAAAGATAAAACAATCCCCGCTGTAAAATAACAAAAATAAAAATAATTACAGAAGCCTTCCTCTTAACCGGCCTCCTCTTAACCGGAGCTCCGCTTTAACCGGCTGACTTTTTTTTCCAACATCAGACAAAATTCAGAAAGGAAAATTTCGGTTCTCATTTCTTTATGGTTAATTAACTCAAATTTACGTAATGTAGAATAATTTCACCTTCTTATAAAGGTATGTGATAAGATTCTCAAAAATTTAATTTGTATTAAATATTGCTCATTATTTGTTATTAGTGATAATTTTTATTTCAATTTAGTTAATTACTGCAAGTATTCATTTCATAATACAGTAGCGCTCAAAAGTATTTTGACAACCTTATATTCTCTCTTATTTTATTTAATATAAAGTGTAAAAGAAAATATATTCCCTATAATTGAGAACACTATGACTGCAGTTATTCAAATGTATCAAGTTTCAACTTGTTTGTATACATTCGGCGCCACTGAAGAAATATGACTCCTCCTTAGCTCAAAAGTATTTTGACAATTAGTTTTCATTTAATTGTTGAAGGTTTCAGTGGCGCCATAGCTTCGATTAATATTTATATCGACTTATTGTGATTATTTTTAAATGCCGAAATGTAAAAAATATTGAAGTGATTATAGAAAAGCCGCTGGAAATGCACTTAAGAAAGGTAGACTGCAAGCAGAATTAGCTCGTTCTTTTAACGGGTCTCGGCAACTTGTTATTACATGGAATAAAGTTTTTAATAAACAGAAATACATCGAAAATAAGCCTCAAAGTGGGCATCCGAAAAAAACAACTTGCAATGTTGATTGTATTATAAAAATGATATCTACAAGTGATTGTCTAAGTCCGCTGTAATAATCAAAAATGAATTGAAAGAAATTTACGTCATGGAAATACACGTTTCATCAGTCAAACGACGCCTAAACCTCTATGGTTTACAAGGCAGAAGACCAGAAGTTTATAAATTCAACACATCCCTAATAAAAGTGTTGAAATTAATGATTGACACCGCAATTTTGGTTTAGAAAAATTCGGTTTATTATGTGCGTGAAATATAGCTTTTTCATATTTACAAATAAATTTGTTTTCAAATTCCGGTGTCAGTCATTAAATTCAACACTTTAGCAATGGAATTGCTTTGCCCCTGAAAGGGTTATGCCGTTTTACAAATGCGACTCTAGCCTTCCTATTCTTAGTAGACAACAAACGTGTTTTTATTGGCCTTCTGCCATGTAAACCATAGAGGTTTAGGCGTCGTTTGACTGATGAAACGTGTATGTCTATGCTGTAATTTTCTTTCAATTGATTTTTTATTATTACAGCGGACTTACGACAATCACTTGCAGATATCATTTTTAGAATACAGTCAACATTGCGAGTTGTTTTTTTCGGATGGCCACTTTGAGGCTTATTTTCGATGTATTTCTTTTTATTAAAAATTTTATTCCATGTAATAACAAGTTGACGAGACCCGTTAAAAGAATGAGCAAATTCTGCTTGCATTCTACCTTTCTTAAGTGCATTTCTGGCGGCTTTTCTAGAATCACTTCAATATTTTTTACATTTCGGCATTTAAAAATAATCACAATAAGTCAATATAAATACTAATCGAAGCTATAGCGCCACTGACACCTTCAACAATTAAATGCAAACTAATTGTTAAAATACTTTTGAGCTAAGGAGGAGTCATATTTCTTCGGTGGAACCGAATGTAAACAAACAAGTTGAAACTTGATACATTTGAATAACTGCAGTCATAGTGTTCTCAATTATAGGGAATATATTTTCGTTTACATTTTTATATTAAATAAAATAAGAGAGAATATAAGGTTGTCAAAATACTTTTGAGCGCTACTGTATATAGAAAATATGTACTTTTTAAAAACTAACCAAATTGAAAAACTAAATGCATCCTGCGCATTTAATTATTTAAATATGCAGTTACTTATTTAAATTTTTTACTTCTCCGGTTTAACCGGTTTTTCTCTTAACCGGCTAACCCTCGGTCCCGTTTAGGCCGGTTAAGAGGGAGGCTACTGTAATTAATTAATCTAAATGTAGTAAATACTATGCAATAAAATATTCTTGGTTAATAACATAATTTAAATAAAATATGTACTTCTTTCCATAAACAGACCACAAGGCAGAGGAGGCAGGAATGGGACAATGCGAATTTTGATTAAACTAAACATTATTTATCTTCAGTTTCTAGTTTCTACACCAGTTGGCGCGCCTATAAAGCACACACTGCAAAAAAAGACAAATGCTTAGTAATAGAAGAAAATATAATTCAACCAAGAACGAAAATATACAATTACTTCTTCCATGTCAATCCATGATTCCGAAAAGCGTTCTTTTTAGTATTAGAAACCCCAGAAACCAATCTATTTTTCAATATTTAAAGAAGCATTTATAAAAACAAAGTTTCTTTTGCTGCCGCTGATTTTCAAAAACGTTTCAGAGTAGTTCTTGCTATGCATTAATAAGTTTTTTTGTAACCCCAAATATAGGTTTATAGGAAACTATTAATACCGAATTAAACATTTTCAGATTCGTAATTGAATGTATGCATGCAAGAGTAACAAAATATTATTAATTTTAATATTCGTGTTAATGCTGTTAATTTATCATGTTTTTCTGTAAAACATGATGGTTGGACATGAAAATGTTTACTTGAAAAGGCATCCTGTAAACCTGTATTCCGGGTTCAGAAAACTGATTGATATACTGTAAAAACTACTCAGAGAAGTTTCCGAAAATAGGAGGCAGCAAAAAAGTTTGTTTTTATAAATGCTTTTTTTAAATCTCGAAAATATATTGGTTTCTGGAGTTTCTAAATTTAAGTAATGCTTTTCAGATTCGTGGGTAACGCTGAAGAATTTTTTTTATATTTTTTCGTTTGTGGTTATATTATATTTTTCTAGATTAAGAAAGATTATTGTTGAAAAGTCGCGTTATTTTAATTTCAAAAGAAAGTATTCAATATTATTTTGAAATTGATTTTATACTTATGAACAACTTTATGAAAAATAATTATGAATTGTTACACTATTTCACAGTTGTGGAAAAAAATGTTTTTATGAAAATTGTCCCATTCTGGCCAGCCTATTCTACTTTTTTTTAATGATATAATTGATTTTGCATCCTTATGATAGATTATTAATTTTCAAAATCCTTTCAAACAAATATTGTACTATATGAAATTTAAGAAAATACTGACCTCTTGCCTTATTTCTGGAAAAGCAATTCGAAGCGCTATAGTCCAGGCATTATACAGAAATGCTAAGGACACGACTGCCTATTAATAAAGTAATAAATATGCATAACATAACAATTCAAAATAAATAAATAAATATGAGTTAAAAAAATAAAAAAATTTTAATAAAATAGTTAAGTTTTAATAAATAACTAGTTTTAATAAATAGTTTAAAATTTTTTTTTAAATTTTTTAATAACAATTTTGCATTTATATAGGCAAAAATAATGTATGCAAAGGCAATATCTTTCATTGTTCCTAATAACTGATATTAGTTTTATTTTTTCGAGGATTTTCTTTTTAATTCAAAAAGTTTTGTTAAATCTAAACGAATTTAATTCTGAAAGACCATATGTCATAAAACTATTTTTTCTTTAACTGAGATAGTGCATTCAATTCTTTTATCATCGGTTCTAGCTAAAAAGAGGGCTCAGGTCCACAGAGAGGTGGTTAACGACTGGTACAAAAAGAGCCTGTGGTGCGTTCCTTTACAAAATAAAACAGTAAAAAGTAAATTCGAGCTACTTATTTTTAACGTAAAATTTTTAACCTGAAATAACTTACAATGAAAAAAGCTAGAGCTTGAATCGTATAAAAGGCACCTCTTATTGTTATTATACAGTGCTAAGAAAGGAACTCGTTAAAATTTATTGTATCGATTAATAAATCGTCAGCAATGGCATAATAATGTTTAGCTGCCCCATTCCCTTCGGCTTTAGAAATACTCTTGGCAGCTATAAATATTTTTATACCTCGGACCTCGGACGCTAATATTTCTTTTGCATTTTGCTAATATATTGATGTTTAAATTTTCAGTAAATATGCACATAATTTTAAAAGTAATTATTCAATAAATTGATATACATAAGAGTCCGCATTCGAATCAATACCGAAGCTCGAAATTATCTCTGCGGCTCTGCTTAATCTTTATCATTTTAGGTTATTTTAACCCTAGATCTACCGGGAATTTTATTCAAGTTTTAATAAAACGTTCTACACCAGAATTTTTATTTAAAACTATTTAACTTATTTATTTACCTTATTTTTGTCTGGTTTATATACTTAGTTTATTTTAAAGAAATTTCTGGTTTGAATGAATATTTTGTATGTACCTGTCGGGTCCAATGGACCCGTCTGGTAGACGGAGGGTTAAAGCGAAATCAATTAAGCGATGAAATTGTAACTTATCTTAATGTACTTATAATTCAACACACTAGACTAGATATTGGAAGACGGAGGGGGGATCTATCCTTTACCTTCAGTACCTCTTTGCCTTCAATCAGACTACAGATCAAAGAAAGTTGCAGTCGAATGCTATGATACAGCATATATGATTATCAGCAGTAATAAAGTTCTAATAATTCCGATAATAAGGTGCTTAATGAGTTGAACCGTAAAAATTTCTTTCTTGCAATGTTGATAAAATATATCGTGTTTAAAATAACGAAATTTGGCTATCTGATCAGTCATGATCACTGAAGACCACAAGGTTCCGTTCCTCAGTTACTTAGAACTAAAAATCTTCCACATTTTTTTCCAATTATAACACTAGAGCCTTAATTGGTTTTTCCTGTTAAATTCCGTAATAAATCTTCAATTTTCATAATCATATCAAATATGTAATAAATAAATTCATTTCAACATTTAATTTTAATTAAATTCACTGAAAGATATTTATAATTTATTCGCTCTCAAATATGTTAGCGTCTGTTTATTTCAAAAACGTCTTAACGTTCCTTTATGTCAAAATTGAAGTATGATTCAAAATATTGAGAGAAGTCTTTTTAGTCTCAAATGCGAATTTTCTCATGTTTTTAGTAGTAGAACCATATGATAAAAAATTTAAAATGGAACTTACAAATTTAACAATATACTTTATCCAAATCTTCCTTAAATAAATCAACACAGTACCGAGTGTCCAACAAAAGATTCCTTGATTTTAAAATTCAATAACTTGCAAATAGTTGAAAACTATTTAAAAAATTCTTGCATGAGGATTACGTAAGATGCAGGAGTTTTTTTTTTTTTTTTTTTTTTACTGAAATTCCTGATTTTAGTTCCAAATAGCTGAGATAGAAGGCGCTGGAAGCAACAGATGCTCAGTCCGATAAAACCGAAATCACCAGGCATTCATGCGAAGGAAGGAAGTTAAATATAAGGAAGCACTAATAGAAGTCTGCACGGGCCGTAATTTCCAGAGCTGGGTCCGTTGTAAAAACTAAAATTTTGCTCCGGCTCGGATTGTAAGAAAATCAATGAAAACAGGCCCGGCTCACGCAAAAATAAATTAAATCAGACCCGGCTCGAACCAACTCAATTTCTGCAAAAAACTCTGATTTTTCTTAACATTTAATTAAGATTCTATTAACGAATACCGCATAGGCTGAAATGGTGTAAAACCGGGTAGACCTATTTTTTCTCCAGTAGGTGCTGTCACCTGTAACCTGACACATGAAATAAGATCAACCGTCCATGTCAAGCAGTGTTATATTGGTTACCGTTGGAAAATGACACTTTCTAGCGGTGTAAACATTTTTTTCGTAAAAGTGAAAGATTTTGTGTTTTATAAAGCCACTCGAATACACTTAGTACGGAGTTCCTGCTTTTCTGTATTTTCAAGGTAAGTCATACAATGTTTGATTAAGTTAGTCTACCAGGTTTACCCGCTTTTTTTGTACCTGTAACTCACTCTCGTTTCAGTTGCGGTCGTGTTTAGTCAGACAAGTTCTGTGGAGCAAAACAGGGTACCCGCCGATGGGCAAAGTCGGGTGGTTGCACTACCATACCTATAGCTGTGGATCGTCCTTACAATTCTCCCTAGTATATATAATGCCTCGAAAAGAAAAAGAAAACCAAAGCGGGGGTGCTACAGACATTTTAACTTCATCCCTTACAAATCTAAATTGCTTAATGAAATTACGAAGTCTACAAAACAGAGAAAAACCACGTCAGAAAAAAGGCGAACCTAAAAAAAGGAAAGTCAAGAGGAAGACAAGACTGCAAGGAAAGAAAGGCATGAAAAGGAAAGAGGTCTCTTCTTCTTCTGAGGAGGAAGAAGACTAGCTTCCTTTGACCGACGACGACGACGATGATGATGAGGTTGGTGGCGATGCATGTATGCATTGCAACCAACTTGTGTACGATGCGCCAAGTAGAGATGGATGGCCAATTTCCACAATTTTCAAGAGATTTGCTCACGATGCCTGTAGCGGATTTAACATTGATGGTGAAGACGGTTTTGTTTGCGATTTCTGCAACGATCTAACCCCCCAAATCAAAACGAAGTAACATGGTTTGAAAGTTTAACATTTACTTAGATTTATTCAGTTTTAAAATTGGCTGAATAAGTAAAAAAATGGTGTTTATGTTTTGTGTTTCTTTTTCTAGGTACCCAGTTTTACTCACCCTCGCTTCAAAATTGACACTTTTGTTTTTTTTTACACTTACTTCAAGTTTGTGAACATTAAATTTTAAGGGAACATTAAATTTTATCTAATATGTCAAATTTTTTAATAGCCTTATTGTTTAAGATTACAGTCATGCTTTTATTTGCAGCATTTATGGTGGGTTGGAATTATCCAAAAAACAAAGTTATGTTACACGGTTTTACCCCACTTACCGCTACATATTAATAGAAAAATTTTACAGTATATTTTAGATTACTATAATACTATGTGTTCGCAAGACAGAAACTACAAAATCCCAACATTAATGGTTACTTAGACTTTTAGACTATAACATTCAAATAGGTTCATTAAAAAAAGTAATGTAGTTTAGAATAAAAGAAAAAAAATGTTAAAACATCATAACTTTTGAGGCTGTATAATAAAAAGTAGACTTTTGATAATTCTCCGTAATTTATTATTGTATATTTCTAATGATTCCATTAAGAGAAGTTCATTATCGTTATTACTATTTTTACAAAACATATTGCCTGCTCGACACGTCCTGGGGACAATTTAGTCCAGTGCCGGCACGTCTCGTCATAGTAGAAAAATGTGTAAGCCTATTCCCGGCCGAATATGCTAAAGACATTATGCCCTCACTCAGACATGAGATAACTGCCCGATGCCGTTCTCTACGCTAGACATATTATATTTCTGTATTGACGTTGTCAGACTAGCATCGCCATGTGCATCAAATTCATACTTATTATCGCAAAAGTCATGTCCATTGAAAATGGCTCATATTTTATCGGCTTCGTTTAAATTTTTCTATCGGCCCGGGCGGTCCGTTTATTTATTTATTTTTTATTTATTTTATTTATTTATTTATTTATTTTAATTTTATTTTAATTAATTAATTTATTTATTTATTTTGCAAACCCGACTCGGCTTGTTAAAATTTTTTTCTTTATTCTGCCCGGTCCGGTCCTGCCCTGCCCTGCCCGTTTGAAAGTTTCTCTTCATTTCCCGGCCTTCCAAACAAATATGTTATTTAACCCTTCCAGATTGAAGAAAGATTATAAATGTATCAAAACATGCAATACTTACCATCCAGTAAAACACCAAGCAGCTGTCTGGGTCAAATACATATTTAGGCATGTGCCGACTGTCCTACAATTGTTGCAAAGAATTTTATTAGAATTTTCGTGTAGGCATAGATAAAAATCATTTAAAATCCTTTTTCAAAATTCTACAACACATTTTGGCCATCGGAACATTGCACACTTTAATAAAGAGACCTTTTTAGCCCCCGATATGCTATTTCTTTCTCCCAGCTTATTTTGTCTCCAATAAATAACGTTATCCTGTATAAGCCAGCCGTAAAACAAAAGCCGATGTTTCATTGTGCGATTAAATATTCTACAGAATTTTTTAAAACTTCTAAGCATCGTACATTTTCAATGTTTATATCGTCGTATTGGGAAAAAAAAGTACTTTTTAATGCAATTTGTTTGAAAACTGTATCATTTATTTTTGAAATATTAATTTTTTGTAGTTTTTAGCGACATTTGTTTCATTTTGGCAACTCAAATCTCCATTTCTGTAGAAAGTAAAGAAAAAATAGTTGAAAAATAGCAATTATATCTTTTTGTTGCCATTTTCTCATAAAAACTGAAAAAAAAAATTAATTAAATTACGTGCTATTTGAGAAAAATATAAATGAATAATTTATGATAAAACATGGAGCTATTATAAACTATATTTAATTTTAAGTATCTATATTAATGCAAATGACCTCATTTTACATACAATAAAAATGTGTGCTTTAAGTCTTAAAATTGAAATATGTTTTGCACTACAGTAGAGTCCCGATTATCCAAGTCCCGCTTAACCGGGTTATTTTCTTCTGGTGAAAAAAAATTATGGCCAATTTTTTTTTCCCATTCTGACCAGAAAATCAGAGTTCTAACTTTTTACGACTGATCTTTCATCTTCACCTAACGCTTCATTTATAATGGCTGTTTCATAATAATAGAAACCACCAGTCCACCAGAAGAAAATGAAGTAATGGAAATGTCGGGGGCGATACTAAATTCTGAAAAAGCAGAATTCATGTTCTCTAGTCTCTAGTTCTCTAGTCTTTTTTTTTTTTTTCTTCCCTGACAATGATCACGTATGATGTGCGAAAACCCAAACTTATATTTCAAATGCCTTATTATTCATTTTTTTAAAAATTTTATACTAAGTTTTCACTTTATGCATTTTTAATTCAAACAGTTCAAATTTTACTTATTTTTAAACAACAATGTATCGTATTTTTAGGTGCGTTCGTAATTATATAAATACGTAGCACCTATAGTCGTCGTTCAGTCCGTCTGTCTGTCCGTCCGTCCGCATATAATAGAGCAAAAACTACCCAACCGAATGGTCTGAAATTTTAAATATATGATTGTTGTAAAATTTTGTCGAGCCATTTCAAATTTTATGAAAATCGGATGTATAGTTAAATTACAGGGACAGTCAAAAGTTTTTCTTTACATTACGGCCAATGGGAAAAATTATTGCACGTGCATTTTAATGATGTTAAAGCTTTCCGAATGGTCTCAAATTTTACAAATATAATTATTGCGACATTTTGTCGAGCCATTTCAAATTTTATGAAAATCGGATGTATAGTTAAATTACAGGGACAGTCAAAAGTTTTTCTTTACATTACGGCCAATGGGAAAAATTATTGCACGTGCATTTTAATGATGTTAAAGCTTTCCGAATGGTCTCAAATTTTAAACATATAATTATTGCGACATTTTGTCGAGCCATTTCAAATTTTATGAAAATCGGATGTATAGTTTAATTACAGGGACAGTCAAAAGTTTTTCTTTACATTAAAGCCAATGGGAAAAATTATTGCAAGTGCATTTTAATGATGTTACAGCTTTCCGAATGGGCTGAAATTTTAAATATATAATTGCTGCAAAATTTTGTCGAGCCATTTCAAATTTCATGAAAATCGGATGTATAGCTTAATTACAGGGACAGTCAAAAGTTTTCCGTTACATTAAGGGGAATGGGGAAAAATTATTGCAAGTGCATTTTAATGATGTTACAGACTATGCACTTATGAATTTCAAATAAATACACATTCAGTACAATATGGGGTGCAAAAAATAATTATAAAACTAGTTATAGTACGAACGCACCTCATTTACCACGGTTGACGAGCAATTTCCAACTTGTTTTTTAATGGGTTGGATGCAGAAGCGTGTCTTTTTACGCAAACTTTTCATTCAATGAAATACTGCTAACTGCCAAAGTCAAGGCTGAAACTAAGGGGAGGTAGAGGGGACATGTGTCCCGGGGGCCAGAACGAAGGGGCGCCAAATGAAGGATACCTTTGGAATGGATCATTTTCTTCTGATGGACTGGCGGCTTCCATTGTTATGAAACAGCCATTATAAATAAAGTGTTAGGTGAAGATGAAAGAGCAGTCGTAAAAAGTTAGAACTCTGATTTTCTAATCAGAATTAGAAAAAAAAAATGGCCATAATTTTTTTCTTTTGAAAAAAAATTATTACATACTAAAAAAATTATGGCCATTTTTTTTCCATTCTGACCAGAAAATCAGAGCTCTAACTTTTTGCGACTGCTATTTCATCTTCACCTAACACTTCATTTGAAATGGCTGTTTCATAATAATGGAAGCTAGTCCATCAGAAAAAAATAACTCGGTTAAAGCGGAAATTGGGATAACCGGGACTCTACTGTGTACTTCATTTAAAAAAATGATCTTTAGACTATTTTTGTTGGTGTTCAGAGAGGGGGGGGGGGGGTCATGACTCCCGTGACCTCCCGTTTGGATCCGCCATTCTAGATTACGTAGTTCAGTATTACATACTTTATGATTACATATTTTAAATTTTAAAATAATTCGGCTATTAGAAAATTAGTAAAATACTGTTTATAAATATACTTTGTGGAAGAGGGGGTGGGGACGCCAAAATCCATGTTTGCCCGGGGTGCAAAAATGGCTAGTTTCGGCCCTGACCAAAGTCTCACCCATCAGGCTTCAAGTAAACCCAACGTTTCTCACTCCTCAAATGTCTACACAAGAGGAATGAACCAACGATTTCGCAGGATAGATCGAGACCTTGATTTTACAAGGCGGAAATGTCGAAAATTATAAAAATTTCCAAAAATCATACATTACCATACAAACCATAATTAATTATGCAAACTGAATATTTACAACTGAGCGAAAAAATGCTCATGCCGGGAATCGAACCCAGAAACTTGGCTTACATTGCCAATGCTCTACCGCTACTTTTTACTCTGTTGAACTATCTACATGACAGACCAGATATTATTGCTAATAAGGTTATCGGAGCGGAATATGTCCGCCTGTTGTCAGCCCAGGTAGCTTAAACGGTAGAGCATTGACAATGTAAGCCAGGGACCTGGGTTCGATTACCGGCATGGGCATTTTTTCTCTCAGTTGGAAATATCCAATTCATGTGATAACTTTACCAATTATTTTGATTGTGTTAAAAAAATAATTGCATAATTAATTAATAAAAAAATTTTTAGGCTCAAATCATCGCTCCAAAGACGAAAAAAAATATTTATACTAATATACAATATTGGAATATACAACAGTATACAATATTGTATTTCGTTTATCAGTTACTCGTTTTTGGTTTTCACCTGTCTTTCGAACTTTTCCGGTACGTTTCTTTCTAAAAACGAGGATAGACTATATAAAACGTGTCTGTGTATGTAGGGGGGGGGGGGGGTAGTACATGTTTTATCATTCTGTGGGACTTATAGAATAACGCTACGTAGTTGAAAAATCGTGGGAAAATACATAAAATTTTCCTTACAACTTTCCAGTGCACCACGCAGTTGTTGAAATTAAGCATTTAGCGCCAAAAAATAAAAATTTCCAATTACAGTACATCTCGAAACTCTGGCATCGTTGGGACCGAGAATAAGCCTGATTTTCGAAAATTCTGATTTTCGGAAAGAAGTACTTCAGTTATTCTTAATTGTGCAATTATTCATAATTTAACTCACAAGCCAAGTGACTTTTATGTTAGAAAATGAGAAAATTAAATATTTAAAAAAAACTTACTTTAATTGATATTTTCTGTGTTATAAAAACAAAAACAAAGAAAATTCTAATAAACAGTGAAGTAATTTTCGTCGTGTAATTTTCAAATCATCGTTGTCAATTTTATTTGCTTTAATTTTTTCGGTCGGTCATTAACAAGTTTTTCTCGAATTTTATGCAAGTGAAGACTATCAATTTTTGAAACACACTCTTGGTTCTGTAAAACCGATATTAAATTTCAAGTCAAATTTATGCATTTTTCCAGCGGCATCTTTTCTTCTGCCGGCTCCATGTTCTCATTTAATTGATCTTCTACCAGCGTTATCGGCGGCTCTATTTAGCTCAGCGGCGGTGATCTCGCTGTCCGCTAATCGATCGCTTTCGATCTCGAATTTTTCAATTCATAAAGAATTACAATTTTTCTTTCTCTCGTAAGTTGGAAGCATAAAAAAAAGAGGGGGGGAGGAAGATGGCTTTGATGCCGGATTTTCGAGATCACACTGTACTTTTTTCTGCTTAGGCAGCTTTCTACTTAGTTCATTTTTGTTTTTTCAATAATGTAGCATCAACCATCATAATATAACACTCGTTCTCAAAGTAATATAATGTAGGTAAACACATTTTGCCTCTTAGTATCAATCGAGGCATTCAGTCGGTAATTTATTGCTGTTCATTGTGTTAATTTTTCTCACAGTTAACATTAAAATATATATTTTGTTCGGGTGAACTGTTCATTAAAATAAGTTTAAAAGACAAAAATTTTCTTTTTTTTTTAATAAGTAAACAATTTTTTATAGTATATTTTGGTTCACTATCTTTGGATTTGTAAATTTGTACGGTTGAATCGATGCACAAAACTTTGCACACATTTCTACATATTCATGCACCACATGGCCAAAAGTCACCAGACACTTTCGATTTCAGACGTTTTGTAGAACATTTAGAGATTTACTTGGTGAATTCTCTGAAACTTCGGGGATATTAGAGAGGGAGTTGGTAGAACAAATTTGCCCCTGTAGTTTTCAGATAAGGTTTGGTCACAAGGGCAAATAGCGGGCCAACAACAAATTGAATAGTAATAAGAAAAATAATTCTGATCACCCTGTAAAAGAAAATGCTCGAAATGATGTGCAGGTGTAGCACATGAATATGTGGGTCCTGTTCTATTTCAGTGTCCATATCCATGGAGTTATAAAAGTTTCTTTAAAAAATTCAAGAAATTTTTGCATGTTTTTTTGTTTACGAGTTCGAGTTCTTTGGATATTTACAGAACCCTCGCTGTACCATTACTGCATTTATTCGGGTATTTATTGAATTGTTTGTTAGTTTATGTTATCTTAATGTTATTTGTATAACTTTTGACCTAACAAATATGTTTTGTTACATTCCCATTTAGACGCGTTCCACTATAAATGAAAGTGGATTTTATGAGTTTACTGCAGCATTATTGATTGTCAGCAGGGCCGAAACTAAGGGGGGGTGGCAGATGGGGTACATTATATAACATTTCCAATATAAAACAGTATTAAAAAGTATAATATAACCTTAAAAACGTATTTTTATTTTTTATTGACTGCTTACTCTTATTTTTGATTTAAGTGACATAGCACAGAGGAATAAAAAAACTCAAAGCTTTCTTTCTTTGTGATTGATCATGAAAAATTTTTGTTTAACTAAATTGTATATTTTCATATAATTTACTGGCTACAGATTTTTCTTTCTTTTTTAGGAAGTTTTTAATTTAGACAGGTGAAAAAAAATTGCGTGCTCCATAAAATATTATAAATAATGTTTTAATGTATACATATAATTTGTCTATATATAATTTTTCATAATTTGTAACACAGTTTGTGGGGATTTTTTATTTCTTTCTTTTTTTTTATAGAGCAAAAAAGGACCCAAATGATATATTTGATATTGTTTTCAATGTGTTTTTTCTTTCATATTTTTTAAGAATAATAATTAAATCATTAAAATCTGTTTTTTAGACAAAGATTTGAAGATTAAATGCAATCGTCATAAAAGATTAAAACATATAATTGTATGAAAATAAGACTAGAGTAAACTATAGACCTCCACAGTTTTTTAAGGTATGATTAATTGTAACTCGGTTCCATTTTAACCCTTTAGTGCGCAGCTTTGCATATATGCAAACAACAGTGTTTTGAATTTAATAGATTTTTTTTATTCGTATAAACCTAATTCACAAGAGAAAATTAAAGTAGCAAAATTTACTTTAATTAATAACAAACATTCTGTATTTAAATAAAGTGAAATTAACCATTGAAACTCTCTGGTGTAAAGTCAGATTCTCTGAAATACGTAATTTTTAGAACGTATTCTATCATGGGAATTAAAGGGTTAAGGGTTAAGTTTTATAAAATAAATAATTATATAAAATAACGTATTCGGAGACATACTTAGTAAAATATTTACTAATTTGCAATATTTTAGCGTAAAACAGCCACACGACAGTAATTTTTACTTGTACTGCAGAAGTGCAACTGAAGAAAAGTTTGACGTATTATATGAAAAATGTATCTCTGAATTTTTTCATTATTTTTACTGTGTATTAAACCTTTCAGAGAATCGTATATAATTTTTTCGAAACAAAATAAAAAATCGCGCATTTAAGGGTTAAGCATGGATAATGACACAATACCTAAATATTATAATTCACATATAAAATGCTACAAAACCATGCATGAGATAAATAACAATTATGCTTTCGGTATCCGACATAGCGGTCAAAATCACCCCAATTGGCCTTTCGAATGTTAAAAGTAAATTTATTGCTTGTGGTGAGAATTATATTCTATCAATGTTCTAGAAATTTTTTAACTTTTAAAATGACAAAAAAAGAAAAAAAATACAAATTAGTGTTTTAATTTTCTTTTAATGTGACAAATTAAAGAAATTATAAAAGCTGGTGGCATAAAACGTTTAATTTGATAAGTTATCTCATAAGAAAGTCGTAATTTTGTTTCAAATCAAGATCTTCATAATATATTTCTAAATATGATAGAAAAAATTCCAAAGTTGAAGAGAAAATTATTTATTATTGGAATCTCATCAAAAATCGAAATTGAGCTAATTGTTTTATATTTTAAATATGAATAATTTTGGGGGGTATTATTTTAATTTTGAAATTTTAATCGAATTCTTTAATAAAAACACTAAAGTCTATGGAGCTGTATGTTAATTAACATTTAAAATAAATTCATACATACTGTATCAATCATTTGGGGTGTGTTCAAAATAATAGGTACTAAATGTGCCAAGAAAGACATTTCAATTTATCCAAATTGGATGTTGAATTCATCCTAAAACAGGTATTTAAAGGCACCCAAATTGAGTATTAATGTATCCTAAAATATATATTTAGGAATGTGGAAAATAGATGTTAGCATGGCCAAATAGGGTCTTAAGTATTCTCCAAAATGGGTACTTAGTAATATTCAAACTGGGTGTTAAGATATCCAGATTGGATATAAAACGCTGCCTAAAATGGATTCTGAGTGGTGTCCAGAATGCGGCGTAAAATATCCAAAATGGGTATTTAACAGAGTCTAAAATGGATACATAATGAACCTCATACCTAAGAATCTTTCAACCCAAATTGGGTTTGTTTTACCGATTTTAGGTCTTATTTTTTTCTGTGTAGCATGCCGGATTTTCAAGAAAATATAACGCCACTTGAAAGAAACTATACAAAATAAAGCAGAAACAACATACTATAATTAGAATATAAATATATTAAATATTTGATGAAATATGGGCATTTGTGTGAAACGATACTTATTTGCCCATTTGCGAACGATAGAAAAACGTTTTTGCATAATTTAGTCGTTAAATATATAAGACAACTCATGTAAAAGAAAAAAAAATGTCTAACAACTTGAAAATTCAGAAAACTATCTATGCGATGTAGTGAGCTGAATTTCAGTTGCTTTCTAAAAGTAGTTTTCCTTAAATTATCATTATTTATTTATTTATATATTTTTCATCTTTTATAGATGCTTTAGTTCTTCTTGGGAAAAGCATCAAAACGAGTCAATTCCGAAAAAAAAAAGAAAAAAAAAAAGAAAAAAAAAGAAAAAAAAAGAATTATCAAAATCGAAGTTTCCATTCCAAAGTTCCACGTTATTTTTTGTTAAATACTAGCTCCATTATAAGTCAATTAATGTAAAATGACAATTTGTGGAAAATTCCTTATCATTCGATTACTTTTCTATTACTACTTCAATATCTGTATGAATTTTCAGGAAATTTCACTGGCCTTTTTTATATGAGTTGCCCTGTATATTTAACTACTAAATTATTTCGATTTTTTTTTGACGTTTTCGCATGAGCAAATAAATATTATTTCATATAAACTCTCATATTTCATCTAAAATTTCATATACTTTTATTCTTAATGTAGTATGTTATTTATACTAACTATACTTTGTCAAGTTTTCTGAAAGTGGCATAAATTTAATTGAAATTTCCCCGTTCTATAAACAAAAAACATGCTGAAATTTCTTGATTTTGTTTAAAAAGAAACCTTTATATTTCCATGAATATACTTGCTATTCTTACACAAATTAACACAAATGTTACGCAGGATCCATATAGACCTATGCTGAAGCTACAGATCATTTCGAGCATTTTATTTTACAAGGGGATCGATATATATATCTTTTTATTCATTTTGTTGTTGCTCTCTTAATTGCACTAGTAATCAAACCGTCACTGAAAAATATGAAAAAAATGTTATTTTTATTTGCGAAGTTCCAGACTAATTTCTCGAGTGTTTCTCTAGATATTCGACAACATTTCTAAAATCGAAAGATTCCGGTGACTTTTAGGCATATAGTGCCGTAGCATATATATATACTATTTTTTATCGTATAAAGAATTCAATTTTGAAGTGCATAGCATTGATACCCGAAGAATGTATGAATTAAAATGAAGAAAATATAAAGTACACTTTGTCTAATATTTTCAAACTTGACTGAATCAAAATCAGGTGTCTAAGATATCATTTGATTATTTCAACTATCAAAGATCTCTTCCATTACCTGATATTGTCATCCAACTATATCACAAATTATCGAAAGGATGCTTTACGTACAAAAGAAACATTTGCAATTAAGAGATATCGATTAAAAAATATCGAAATTTGACATCGATGTTAGATTCTCGATATTTATCGATTTCATACATCATATAGATACGTTATACAGATTAATATTTCCCAAACGAAAATCAATTTTAAGCAATTTTTACGTCTATTTCTAAAATAAATCGAACTAAATTTATTTTAAATTTGTGAAAAAAAGAAATTTAAGTAAAAATCTTTTTTATTTAATCGGTTTTTAAGAACCTTTAGGCATTGTGAAAATGTCCTTCAAGAAATCAGAAAAGCACCTCATCATGAAATTGCTGATTTTTGACAAAACATCATTAGCGAAATCAAAAACTGAGGAAAAGATCTCAAGTCCTGGAAAAGGACCCTCATCTCATTGTCTCAAATGACATTTGTTTTCGCGAAAGTGTCAAAGGTAAATAAGCGTGCTTTATCTGTATTTGCTTCTGGATCTTATCTGATGGGTGGGTTGTTGTGTTTTATCGTTTCTATATATATATATATTTTAATTATTATTGAACAAGTAAAGTTACAGAAGTAATGAGATTCCTAAAAGTGGTGTTTGGAGATACTTTACCTCAATTAATAAAACTGATGTTAAAGAGCATTTTAAATCGAAAACTAGCAATATTAGATAATCTCTTACTGTATCACAAAAAACTAGATAACTCTGAAAGTGAAAAGGGTTAAATAATAAAATAGCTTTTATAACTTCGGAAGACGGTGTCTCAAACCTGCTCTGTAAATATGCATTCTAAATACCTTTGTATCAATATCTGTATCTAGAAATAACAACGAAAACTTTTGGCAATCTAAAAGGACTTAAAACATATTTATCTAAAATTTTCTCAGTTAGCAAGTCAACCCTTAGGTGTCTCAACTGAGAGTCTGTAATGTCGAAAATACAATTACGGGAAAAAAGATCGTCTGAGTAGCAGCTATTATCAAAGTTAGGCTTAATTGGTGTAATTATGAACGTGGGATAATTCATTTCACTAATGCTCATGTGAGAGTAGCTGATGCTAAACTGAAGTAAAAATCAATGGTTTACATTTCTTATGACAGAATGAAAGCATTCCTGCCGTTTCTGCTTCATGGTTGGCACACCTGCTCGCGCACATTACATTCCTTATTAATTAAGAGTGACAGTTTTTTAGTGCCTGTGAATATTTTTATTTTCTATCAGATAAAATCGATGTAGGATATTTTCTTAATCAATAATTGTTAAGTTACTATTACTCTAACATAATATCACTAAGTTTTTGTTCTATCTAATTTTCAAGTATCTACAGAAGCATGTTCATAATTTCTCCACAAATTTTGTGATATATGGGGTAGTTATCAACAGTATTTTTCTAAGTGATTTGGTTCCAATATTAGATCGAATTAAACTTCATATGAAATCATAGCTGTTAACAGTTGAAACTTAAATTTTCCTCAGTAACTTTTGTTCAGTATTGAAAGTTTAATATATCTGCATATCAGAAATTAAACCGGTAGTCATTATAACGAGTGCCATTTTAATTCGTTTGGAAAGAATTTCGTTTACAAATATAAGACAGCGGAATCCCCAATCTTAAGTTCGTTTGGAAAGATTTTCATTTAAAAATATAAATTCAAAACAGATCGGAAAGTGCGTATTATACGCGGCTGAAGGCTATCAGGTCCTCAATTCTAGATTCGTTTGGATAGATTTTCATTGAAAAATATAAAATTATACAAATTCGAGAATGTGCGATGCCAAAGGCAGTCAGGCCCTCCACATTAAATTCCTTTGGAATGATTTTCGTTTAAAAATATAAAATCATACAAATTCGAGGTTGTACGCTGCCGAAGACAGTGTAACTCCCAACATCAGGCTCGTTTGGAAAGATTTTCGTTTTAAAATATTCATTTATATTGAATATTATTATCACGGACTCGGGCAACGCCAGACGAGTCAGTTAGTAGTGGAATAAAGTATGTATGAACTTCTATTGAACAAAAGTTATGTATGAACTTGCTGTATGTATTATGCCATCTCGACAGAAAATAAATGTTCACAATTGCCCTGCAGTCTTTGGAGAAATTATGAACTAGGGAAATTGAGTACAGGTAATTTTAGATACTTAATTAACATTCCACAGCATCAATAACTAATTGTAATTGAAGAATATGGGTGAAAAAATAAGTTTATAGCGGTTTTTACAAGATTTGTTTACAGATATTGTGAAATATAATCTCCAAACAAGGACAGTAAAACAATCAAGCTAAGTAAATTGTCTTTTCATGTGTCAAATGTGATTTATAAAAGTCCTTCCGGCCAGTGCCGGGAGGAAGAGGTAGCTTTCATAATTCTTATTTTAAAAAAGCCAACTTATATCATGCAAACACACGAAGCTCAATTTAGTGGAAACCGAATATAGGAGATTCAATACTAATTTTTATCAATATAATGAATGAGAATTTCGCGAAATTAGTCAACTTTATCCAAGCTGCTTTTCTTTAAAGTAACTTATATTTGGCTGCCAAATTCGGCAATTTCTTAAAGTGCCTGTCATTTTAAGACAACATGGTGGATGAGGCTAAGCAGTGAACTTGGTCGAGACCTTAGTAATTGCTGTGCACATGCTCACTCACATCGGAATCGGTTAATATATAGGAGTGCTGTCGCATGCAAAAAATCAGATTTTTCAAAATGTCACCCACAATAGAAATTGAAACTGCTATATCTGAGCCATTTTTTAAGGTAAAGACAAACAAAAAATGCTCCTGAATCCTTATATCAAGATCAAATACTTAAGAAAGAAACCTTTTTCAATTTCTAATTTTTTTGCACCTCAATTTAAATATATATATATTTTTTAATTTAATGGCCGCCATTTTGAAACAAGATGGCTGATGAATCTGGCCAGCGAACTTGGTCGAGGTGTTGATGTATACTATCCACATGCCTTCTTACATCGAAATAGGCGAATACGTGTGTTATCGCGTGACAAATACAAGATCGTTTCAAAATGTTAGCCATGCTAGAAATTCAAAGTGCTATAAATCAACCATTTTTTAAGATATCAACAAAAGAACAAATTTTCAGAAACAAAAACTGCTCCGGAATCTTTGTATTAAGGCCAAACACATAAAAAAAATCTTTTTCATTTTCAATTTTTTAATACCTCATTTTGAATTTTAAATTTAATTTTTTTTAAATGGCAACCCTTTTGAAACAAGATGGCGAATGAAGCTGGCCAACGAACTCGGTCGAGACATTGTTATGTACTATGTACAGACCAAGTTACATCCAATTAGGTTCATAAATACGCCTGTTATCGCGTGACAAAAATCAGGTCGTTTTAAAATGTCAGCCACAAGAGAAATTCAAAATGCTATTACTCAGACATTTTTTTTTAGATATAGACGAAAAAAAAACTGTTCCGGAATCGTTGTATTAAGGTCAAACACATACAAAAAAAAATCTTTTCCATTTTCCAATTTTTTGGTATCTCATTTAAATTTTTTAAATTTTTAATTTTTTTAAATGGCCGCCATTTTGAAACAAGATGGCGTATGAAGCTGGCCAACGAACTCGGTCGAGATATTTGTATGTATTATGTACACACCAAGGTACATCCAAGTCGGTTCATAAATACGCCTGTTATTACGTGAGAAAAATCAGGACGTTTCAAAATGTCAGCCACGCTAGAAATTCAAAATGCTATAACTCAGCCATTTCTTAAGATATAGACGAAACAAAAACTGCTCCCGAATCTTCTTATCTAGGTCAAACACATAAGAAGAAAATATTTTTTCAATTTTCAATTTTGGTACCACATTTCAAATTTAAATTTTTCTTAAAAATTTAAATGGCCGCCATTTTTAAACAAGATGGCTGTTGAAGCTGGCCAACAAACCCGGTCGAGACATTGGTATGTACTATGTATAAACGAAGTTACATCCAAATCGGTTCATAAATACGCCTTTTATCGCGTGACAAAATTCAGGACGTTTCAAAATGTCAGCCACACTAGAAATTTTTTGCCAACACTACATACAACACCTTTTTTCTCATTACAAACACAATCCAGAACACTGTGTGCCGTGCCAGTCGCAATTTTCCGCGGAAGCACGAATTGTAGTTTGCTTTTTATAGTACACTAGTACCACAAGGCCCGCGGCTTTGTGCACGTGGAAATTGAACACACCTGTTAAAAATGTTGTCAAAGTTAACCTGAAGTAAAATTTACATAGCTACTGCTACTAAATAAAATAGAAAATCTTAATTCCAACCCGTTTGCAGACTTCTCCCTTCCAAAAAACAAACAAAACGTTGTCTATTTGTGTATACTACAGCTGAAGAATATTTGCAGTTAGTTCCGTAATTTCAAAATAATCGTGATTTCAGATCTTTTTCACTAGTTTGATAGTTTTAAATTTCATTTTTTAGGTGCGTTCATAATTATATAAATACGTAGCACCTATAGTCGCCGTTCAGTCCGTCCGTCAGTCTGTCTGTCCGTCTGTCTATCCGTTCGAATATAAAAAAGCAAAAACCGAATGGTCTGAAATTTTAAATATATAAATGTTGCAAAATTTTGTCGAGTCATTTCAAATTTTATGAAAACCGGGTGTATAATTTAATTACAGCGACAGTCAAAAGTTTTCCGTTACATTACGGCCAATGGGAAAAGATTATTACAAGTGCATTTTAATGATGTTACAGCCTTCCGATTGGTCTGAAATTTTAAATATATAATTGTTGTAAAACTTTGTCGAGTCATTTCAAGTTTTATGAAAATCGGACGTATAGTTTAATTACAGGGACAATCGAAAGTTTTCCGCTACATTAAGGCCAATGGGAAAAAAGTATTTCAAGTGCATTTTAATGATGTTACAGCCTTTCGAACAGAATGAAATAGATATGCACTTATGAAGTGCACTAAAATATACAGTCAGTACAATATGCGGTGCAAAAAATATTTTTAAAACTAGTTATGATACGAACGAACCTCATTTGCCACTTTTGACGAGCAATTTCCAACTTGTTTTAAACTGTTCTTATTAAGCATTTAAATAATTAGCCTTAAATCTCCTTCCATCTAATAAAATTTTGACTTTCTAAGCCTGCAACAGTTTCAAAGAAATCATAACGAGTATTTTTGGCACTTGTGCCTCATATGGTGAAGGGGTGCCGAGTTTTTTTTTTTTTTTTTTTTTTTTTTTTTTTTTTTTTTTTAAGGACATTAAGGACTTTGTTTAAGTAGGAATAGGTACCATTATAAATGCTAAAACAATTCTTGAAATCGGGTCTGTAGTTTCAAATTGTGATTTTAGAACGTTTTCAGCTAATTTCATCCTTTTAAATTTCGATTTTTTTTAAAATTCTGTGCGAGCATTTGCGTGCTAAAAGAAACCAGCAAGTCAAGTTTCAAATTTCTATCTGTAGCAATTTCTAAGAAATCGTTAAATTAGAACATTTCTCTCTCTTGCATTACTTGAAGATAGAATTTTCGAGATTAAAAAAAAAAAAAATTCTGCAGTTTTAATCAAAGATAATCTCCAATCTACTATATGAAGAATGTTTTAAATCGATTCGATAGTTTCAGATTAATAGTGATTTTAGAGCGTTTTCGGCTCACTTTACACTCTTAAATTTTGAATTTTTTGAAAACCGTTGTTAGTGAGCGTTGCAGTTTGAAATGTTTAGCCATAACAGTTTCGAAGAAGTCGTTATTATAGGAATTTTTTTCAACTCTGGCATCCCCTCCCCCCTTAGGTGACAGATGTACTGACAAAAAAATAGGTTAAGTTGGAGCAGATACTATCGCCATTATTTTTTTAATTCGTTCAGTAATTCCAGAGAATACTTCCTACAAACAAATGATTCTTCTTTATAATATTGTCATAGATTACCAAGTTATGCAATATGTTTATTTCTCTTCACAAATTACTATATGCAGTGAAGTATTATGTTCTATAACATGAAAATATTATATACTAGGACTTCCCTCAGAGGGATTAGTCTGAGCGATATTGCTGAGAACATAGATTTAATAATAACATGTGGAGGTAAAGAAAATGAGATGTTATCTTTAATTCTCCATATACTGCGATAAATTGAAATGATGAAAATAAACAAATCATAGAATTACAAAATCTTATATATAAATTCGTATACACTGTTTAAAAAAATGCGAAATCAAACCATGCAAGACAGCCATGCAAGGATATAAAATTGAAAGTACACAATATATTAAAAGTGAAATAGAAAATGAAACTCTAAATTATCTTATATCGGAATTTTAACTGTATAAAATGATGTTAAGAGCATAATCAGACGCTCCGCACCAATTCGAGTAACTTTAAATGACTAATATATGATGTTTAAAAAGAATGGACTATACTTTATATGGTGTGTGCTCCCCCGGAATAGTTAATATTGTACAATATCTGTTTTCCACGGATGCAATGAGGTTGTCGATAACATTTAAGGAATTCTCTCCTCAAAATCTGATATAGTATCAAAGTACCGAATACATCAACAGTGACATGCAATGCTTCGTTAGAGTGTGTTTTAGAAATGCTCGATCGGATTTAAATGATGAGTATATGCTGGCCACTACATACGCTGTATTGTTTTGTTTCCAAACATATTCGGCACAAGTTGAGCTGTATTTAGCATGTATTAAATAAAAGAAATCGGCAATGATTGCAACATAAAGTATGACACAAGATCTGAATATGTCGTCTGCATAACTTTTGAGCTGTCAAAGTGTCATTTGAAGTAATTTACAAATCCATACATATTTATTCAGCAAATCATGCAAGCTAACATACGCCAATATGAACCCGATTATGAAATTTCACCAGAATAAGTTAATATATAAAAAATCTAGTAATGATAATTGAGTATATGAGCTTATGATAAAATGTCTAGAAAAATGAATCAGATAAAAAATTCATGTCACATTTAAAACGGTACTTCCCTCTGTTAGTCGCCTTGGCGAGAGAGAGAAAAGCCTAGAGAAGGAACACTTTTGCAAGTACTTTCGGGCAACCTACTCACTGTTTCATACAGGTCTTTATTTAATATTTACACTATTTAATGCTAGGTGGTATCTATCAGTTTTGTTGCATTTAAATTGCATGTTTTGCGGAAGAAATGCAGCATTATGAAATATTTAAAGTTGCTATACCTAATAATTCCAAATTAATGGTAATTGAGATCGCTTTCCGTTAATTTCATCTTTTTAAATTTTAAAATTTTTAGAAACCATTCATAGAGACAATTGTATATTTTAAAACTAACCCGAAGCAAAATTTCTAGATTTTGGGCTTAGCAGTAACACAGAAATAGAAAATTTTCGAAAGTTTTTTCTTTCTGCACTGTTTTATATAGTGACATTTTTAGTAATTGTTCTATTGCGAGAATTTACGTCATGATAAATACAGCCATGTCAATTTTCATGTTTATATTCCTAACTATTACATGTACTTCGTTACTTAGATCATCTTTAGATCTTTTTCCGCTTTGTTTGGTCTTTCGATTTTTTAGAATTCGTTCTACAACGAGCATTTACATAACATCTTATAAATTACTACCATGCCAAAGTTCTAGTATCTAACCCCAACAGTATCCCAAAAATTTCAGTATTCCAAATAATAGTTTAGAACATTTCGAGAAATTTTTACGTTTATCCGTCAAATTGAATCTTTAAGAGAGCGTTCATTACGAGTATTTACATCTTAAATGTAACTACCGCATCAAATTTAAAGTTTCTAACCCAATCAATATCGCAGAAATCGCAATTTTAGAACTTTTTTGCTCCTGTAGCGATGTAGGTTCTTGTACTGAGATAAAATACAGTCTTTTTGTCGAAGCAGAGATGGCCACCAACATTTTTTTATGTTGGCTATGTAGTTTCAGAAATAACACCTCACAAACGTACAAGCATGTATAATACTATACACTTTATAATATTATGACGCTTTATAATATTAGCATTAGATTTACAGATACAAAAGCCATTTATCTGTTACAAACTAAAGTGACCGGCGTTGCCCAGAATTTGAAGGATTTTTTTTCTGAAAAATCCATTTCAAAATTTAACATGCAACACAAAACAAACATTAAAAAAAGCTGTTGAAATGTTGTATGAATGAATCATATGAAAACGCTATATAAAAATGTATAAATGTATATAACAGAGGAAAAAGAATACAGCTATAAATGAAGTCATTTCAATTTATAATTGGAGCAATAATATTAAAATACGCCAATATTTCCCTAATCGGGTTTTTATCATACTTCAATACATTTTTCACACTCATATGACGTTATACTATATCCACTACGTCCTTTATATTTCCAATATGACGTAATATTTTCCTCTTTCACGTGGAAATCTTGAAATAGAAAAGTTATGAACATTTAAATTCGTCAAACTATTTATTTCATTTTCATTTTTCACGTGAATATCTTGCAATAGAAAAGTTATGATGTAATATTCACTTTTTTTTTTAATTCAGCAAACTATTTATTTCATTTCCATTTTTCACGTGGAAATCTTGCAGTAGAATATTAAGTGTTGTAGTAATAATTTTATTGTGCATTTTAATTGTTGGCGACTGCTATAACGAAAAATGTTTAAATTTGATAAGAAATTGCTGTTAAATTGGCGATTTTTTATTAATTAAAAATTAACTATAAATTATTTCGATTCCGGATTACTTTAGTTGCATCGGCCATGTTTTAATACACATGTCCGTATCATTTCACAATTTTGGCTTCCAAATTGTGGATTTTTATAAAATTACAAACAGACAGATAGACAAGTTTTCATTTTTATATATCTCTCTATTCTAAAAAAAGTAACTAACGCTGTCACCGCTGCCGCCGGTTTTGAATTTTTTGTGACCGGAGGTTTTCTTCGTTAATATTAAAAAACTATTGCATAAAAAAATATGAAAATCCGTGGTATTATAGAGAAATGTTTGATCAACACGGTGATGCATACAGTTTTCAAATCGAAGAATTATTTTAAGAGATATTTAATGCTAAAATTGGACAAAATCGTTCCATTAAAAAAGTTTTATAGGAGCAAAAACTATACATGAGAATTTAATCGTTTTAGATCATTTTATTCAACAGAAGATCACGGTGTGCAGATTCCATTAATTTTTTTTTTAATTTGACTCATTTTTTGAGGTTTTATTTCGATTTTAAATTCAAATATTCAGCATTTCGTAGATGTTTTTTCCATATTTGAGAAAATAGTATTAATTTAATCTGTTGCCAAATGTATAAACAGCGCAACAATAATGTTTGCTTCAAATAAAAAAAAAATATTTACTCGTTACTATTATTATAAACAGAAAAAAACCTTCAAATTAGAATTAAATAATTAGGTATAAAAAGCAGACACTTATTGGAAATTACGGCATAAAAACTATATTTACATGTGAATTTTAAAAAAGAAAGGATATTGTAAAATAAATTCATTAACATGCGTTAGAAGTCTTAAATAGAAAAAATAACGTCACATTACACTTATTATGGAAAATGAACAAAAAATAGTATTGCAAAACATTTTAAATTTAAAAATTGCGCGAGACAAAATATTAGAGGTTAAATATTAGACTTTTCAAAATTTTATTATTTGTCGTTTGATGTGAGGTGTTCAGCTATAAGTATGCAAAATTTCATGCCTCCAACTTAATTAGGGGCTGAATAGGAAAAATTGCTTCAAATACACAAGTGAGAGTCCAGAGGGTTAAATATTAGACTTTTTCTAAATTTTGTGATTTATCGTGTTATCGCAAGTGTTCAGCTATAAGTATGCAAAATTTCATGTCTCCAACTTAATTAGGAGCTGAGTTAGAAAAATTGTTTAAAATACACAAGTTAGAGCCCACAGGGTTAAATATTAGACTTTTTCAAAATTTTATTATTTGTCGTTTGATGTGAGGTGTTCAGCTATAAGTATGCAAAATTTCATGCCTCGAACTTAATTAGGGGCTGAATAGGAAAAATTGCTTCAAATACACAAGTGAGAGCACAGAGGGTTAAATATTAGATTTTTTCAAAATTTTGTGATTTATCGTGTTATCGCAAGTATTCAGCTATAAGTATGCAAACTTTCATGTCTCCGACTTAATTAGGGGCTGAGTTAGACAAATTGCTTAAAATACACAAGTTAGAGCCCAGAGGGTTAAATATTAGACTTTTTCAAAATTTTATTATTTGTCGTTTGATGTGAAGTGTCTAGCTATAAGTATGCAAAATTTCATGTCTCCAACTTAATTAGGGGCTGAGTTAGAAAATCTGCTTAAAATACAGAAGTTGGAGACTGGAGGGTTAAATATGACTTTTTCAATTTTATGATTTAGCGTTTTATCGCAAGTGTTCAGCTATAAATTTGCAAACTTTCAAGTCTCCAACTTAATTAGGAGATGAGTTAGAAAAATTGCTTAAAATACATGCTAGGGCCCAGAGGGTTAAATATTAGACCTTTTTCAAAATTTTGTTATTTGTCGTTGATGTGAGGTGTTCAGCTAAAAGTATGCAAAATTTCATGCCTCCAACTTAATTAGGGGCTGAATAGGAAAAATTGCTTCAAATACACAAGTGAGAGCCCAGAGGGTTAAATATTAGATTTTTTCAAAATTTTGTGATTTATCGTGTTATCGCAAGTGTTCAGCTATAAGTATGCAAACTTTCATGTCTCCGACTTAATTAGGGGCTGAGTTAGACAAATTGCTTAAAATACACAAGTTAGAGCCCAGAGGGTTAAATATTAGACTTTTTCAAAATTTTATTATTTGCCGTTTGATGTATCGTGTTCAGCTATAAGTATGCAAATTTTCAAGTCTCCGACATATATAGTTTCTGAGAACGGGCTCTGTGACAGACGGACAGACAGACAGCCAAAGGAGTGAGATAGGTAGGGTTTCGTTAGATGAGCGAAACTCTAAAAACATGCTGCGGATGACTGTAACAACGTCCTAAAATTACATTACCATTAGCGATGTACCAATCCCGAATTTAGTTTATATTCGTTTCATATATTCTTATTCTTTTGTGCGGCCCTGTAAAATAACTATCAATAATATATACAGTAAAACCTCTGAATATTGGACACCTCGAGAATGCAGAATTTGTCCTCTATTTGGAGGTGTCCGCAACTGAGTGTAAAACATGTACAGTTATTTAAGTGTTGGTAATCGAAAAAATGTCCGCTAAATAGAGGTATCAGCTAATCGGGTGTGTCCATTATGGAGGTTTTACCAGTAAAACCTCTGAATAGCGAACACCTCGGGAGGGCAGAATTTGTCCTCTATTTGGAGGTGTCCGGTACCGAGAGTAAAAAAAGTACAGTTATTTGAGGGCTGGTAATCGAAAAAATGCCCGCTAAATAGACGTGTCCACTAATCGGGTGTGTCCGTTATGGAGGTTTTACTGCATAATAATATCGTCCTTTACAAGAAAATTGCATGCTGTTTGATAGACAGACAGACATCCAGAGAAAGATAACCTCCCGGAGAAATAAACACTCTTGTCTTTTGTTTTAATCATCCACAATCGTTTCTAAATTTCGTTATACGAGTACAAAAAAAATCTGTTAATTTCCAGTCGATAGACTGACAACTATCTTTTAGCCTGAGTTTTTAGCCGGATATCATATAACAGGCCAGATTTTATACAACAGGCTAAAAACGGTCACCGTGGTACGGAGTACTGTATTATTATTTGTTTGCCCACCAAAACTGGTTGCCACGGGTTGTTTCAAGGTTTGTGATCACGTGGTTGAAACTTGTCTATTCAATATTACTGGGAGGGTATTTTTTTTATTTGCTCCATGTGTTCAAACCAGTTGTCTACGAAAACATCCAGCGGTGAAAGTGACGCACACCAAATTTCTGTGACGTATGCAGATAAATTGTGCTTTTTTATCAGTTTTTTAAATATAATTTTTAAACGGTTTGGAACTTATTTTTCATTGTAGGTGCATTCAGTAGGTGGCCCTCATAGGTACCTTCTGGTGTAATCAGAAACGATATCCGACAAATATTTTTTGAGTTATGCTTGACGAAAGGTTTTTATTAGGCTTTTTTTTAGTAGGACATGGCGTTAATATCCATTGTAGTTGTAATGTGTCCGGACAGTAATATTTCGCTGAGTATTAGCCTTCGCTTCGCTCAGACAATTATACAATATAGTATTAGTTTACGTACAATAAAAAAAATCAAATAAAAAACTTTAAAAACCTCATTATTGTGTCATTACAAGAAAAATATAATATATCTTAAATGAAATTATATATTTTATTGAAATTTTAGCTCATTGCTCGAGGATCAATGTATATTTTTTAAAATCCCTGTTCAACTAAAACTTTTACTTTGCCGCTACAAAGATACTCGACATTTATATGACAACAGATATATGTCGACAGATATATGACATTTAAAATTGCCTGTGCTGAAAAATGATAACAGAAAATTCACTAACATTAATTTAAAAATCGGTATGTTATTTTGCTTTGAATTAATAAAATTTTGCTTGCTTGTAAATTTTTATACGTATTTTGTATTGAATAAAAAGCTTTTTTCCATTAAGGGGACTGGTCAATCAGCTTCGGAATTCTCCTCTGTAATGTTAAGTCTATGGACTTTTGATGCATTCGTATATTTAAAATATTTTCTCGGGAAATTCATATTTTTGACATTTTTTTTTCTGTGTACTCTTCTTAAAGGATGTCTCTTTTTTTTCTTAGTTTTCAAAATTTTTCTAAAATCTATGCTGAATTTAATATTTTATATGTTAAAAGCGGGCGAACTGTGAGTAAGATTTTAACACTTCCTATAAAATTATGCCTATAATTTAGAAATATTTTGAGAACTAAGAAAAAAAGAGACATCCTTGAAGAAAAGAACACAGAAAAATAAGTTACAAATATTAATTTCCAGAGGAGATGTTTTAAATATACGAATGCACCAAATGCCCATAGACTTAACATTACCCTGAAGAATTCGGGAACTGCGTGACGAGCAGCCTTAAACTGTGTATCTAATTAAGTTTGCCTTAATATCTCTAATTATTCTTTGAGTCAAATGTCGTTCCGATAACCGAAAAGTGTTGATACTACAATGAAATTGAATATTTTATCAGTAGACAGTCCCATAAAGCCGTTACAACTAAGAAATTAAAAAAAAAATTAACAAATTGTCGTTAAGACTATAGTTTTACTTGTCAGAGTTGAATTTCCCCCCTTTCTCTTGTTTGTGTGTGTAAGAAAATTAAAAATTTTCCTGATAGGTGGCGCTATTAAGGTCCACGTTATTAAAAGATACAAATAATAACTGAGACTATAGAACATGTATTTATTTGCGCTTGAGAATACAGTATAATGTTAAAAGCAAATAAATACCTGTTTTGTATTTTTTAGTGTTTTAATATCGAGCGCCAAGTATCGGTAAAATTTTGAACTATCTTTTTTTTTTTTTTTTTCTGCCAAAAAAATTCCGTCTCTTTGACAAGAGTTATGGTGCAAACCGCATTCCTATACGATAAATTGTTACACTTTTTTATGAATTGTTGCAATTTTAACAGACTTTCGTACGGAACATTCTGTACACTATATTTCCATTAAAACTTCCAATCAAAAACATGTGCAATGTTGTATACTTTTAATAACGTAAATCAGGTGTGGCGAACCTACAGTACTTGTACTACGAGATGGCACGCACGACAATTTCTCTGACACACGAAAATTTTGAAGTTGAATAATCATTATACATTGCTGCCAACCTCCCCTCAAATCTAACAAACGTCATTTGAAACAGGAAAGTTTATTGAATAAAATATTTGTTTCCTTGTGGTTTTTCAAGAACTTATTTTCTTTAATAAAATCTCTGCCTTATTTCAATTGAGAAAATAAAACCCAGAAGGATGATAGGTATAATTATATTCCTTAAGTTCCCTTTTAACACTTTCCAGCATAGTTGAAAAGTGTTTATTAATGCGATTTGTCTGACCGTCTGTTTGTCTATTCGGGGCTCCAACACGCGTAAATAAACTCGGATTGTCATGTAATCGACTTATTCATTGAGTTTTGTCATGTTCGGTATTAAAAATAAAGTGTTTTAGCATTTGTAGTTCGTTTACAGGGTCACTCAGGAGTATTCCGTTACATTATCGTCTATAGGAAAAAATTGTTTGCAGTGTATTTTAATTATATTACACCATTTCAAACATATTGAAATTAAGATACATCATTTGGGTGCACTACAGGATGCTTATTATAGAATGTGGTGCATTTACGGGGAAATACAAAATATTTCGGTCACAGTACTGTCTATGAAAAATAATTGCTGGAAGTGCATTTGCGATATGCGTTTTTAAACTCAACAATTTTTTTGCATATTATTTGATGTGTATAAATTCTATAGATCATATATACGGCTGCATAAAAGAATTCGAATACATCGTCACTTATTGATGTAACTTGCCGAAAAGAAATTTTCAACTGTGTTATGCATTTTCTGACTGAATTAAAAAAAATTGTAGTATTTATACATATCTTTAGGTCATATACAAGGCTTCACAAAAGAATTCGAAGAATTTTCCGCCTATGGATGGCACCTGCTGATATTGAGATTTCAAATGTGTTATTCGTTTTCCAAATTCTTTTTTACTTAGATATAATCTTTCAGCTTATTACACGGTGAAGTTTTGTTACAGGGTTCTGAATGTGTTGGAAAGCGTTTCCTAATCTATTTTTGACACATGATTTTTTTCTGGTTTTTAATTTCTTCTATCTTTACAAGAAGAAAGTATTGGATTCGTAAAAATTTTTGACTTCCGGTTCTCGACGGATTTACACGTTTTAGAGATCAGAGATTCCGAAAAACATGTTTTTACAAAATGTCAGTCTGTGCGTCTGTGACTCTGTCTGTCTGTCTGTATGTGACACAAAATTTGTGGGCGCTCTATTTCAAGAACTAATGGACGGAATTTAATAAAAATTTATATTCAAATAGTCCCTAATATAAATTGGTGCTGATCAGTTTTTGGTGTAAATCGCCTGACAGGTGGCGCTGCTATGCTGCATTTTTCGAGATTTCTGCAATAGCTATATCTCAAGAACTAATGCACGGATTTTCATCAAACTTCAGATTCAGTTAATCCTTGATATGAGTTGGTGCTGGTAACATTTTGGTGTAAATCGCTCAACAGATGGCGCTGCTATCTTGCATTTTACGGAATTTACACGATTTTCGTAAAAGCTCTATTTCAAGAAATAATGCACGGAATTTCATCAAACTTCAGATTCAGTTAGTTCTTGACGTGAATTGACGTTTTGTACCTTTTGGTGTAAATCGCTCAACAGGTGGCTCTGCTATGCTACATTTTTTGTGATTTCCGCAATAGCTCAATCTCCAGAACTAATGCACGGATATTCATCAAACTTCAGATTCAGTTAGTCCTTGACATGACGTTTTATACATTTTGATGTAAATCGCTCAACAGGTGGCGCGGCTATGCTACATTTTTTGTGATTTCCGCAATAGCTCTATCTCAAGAACTAATGCTTGGATTTTCATCAAACTTCAGATTCCGATATACCTTGATATTAATTAGTGCTGTTTATGTTTTGGTGCAAATCGCTCAACAGGCGGCGCTGCTATGCTGCATTTTTCAGAATTTCCCCAACAGCTCTATCTCAATAACTAATGCACGAATTTTCATCAAACTTCAAATTCAGGTATACTTTGATATGAATTGGTGCTTTGATATAAAAAATAATGTAATTTCTTGTACTATTTAAATGATTTAATTGACATGATTTATATAGAAGAAAGTTTTGTAATGGCCACAGCATACTAGTTTTTATTATCATTATTATTGTAACTCTTAAAACAAACTATCACTAAGAATGCAACTATTATTGGACGAATTAACACATTAAAAATCCCTTTTTACGCTATGAAGCATTTTCAACATGTAAATATACTGCATTTCTATATGAAATTAAAAAACTTTATTTCTGCATTTTTATAAGCTGTCGCTGCAATACACAAATGAACCTAATTTCGCTGTATATATGACACGATTTCACTCGTATCATATAACATGTAGATCTTAAGCACCAGCATACCCACATTATATACTCATTGAAGAAATCATGGTTTTTTGCATTCGAACAATCGTGATGGAAGAGTGGAAGGTCAGGCTGTCGTCCATTGGAATGTTTCCCGAAAGCATAAATAATCGAAGCCGATAGATGCATCAAAACGTTTATTAATCGACCATATAATGCACCAAATTCCACTAGTTATAGGTGATCCATGTGCGGGCAGTCGCTACGTAGTAAAATATACCACTAGATGTTACTTATTAGAACAAATGATGAAGATTCAGGAAAAAACAAACACTCCAGGTGGCGTGGTTTAATTAAGCAACCCAATAATCGTCAAATTCTCCCTGTTCTAGTCCATGCAACGGGTTATATCTTGCGAAAACTGCATGCGTAGGAATACAATACACGATAAATGACAAATGATGTAAAAAGTAGAAGGAAGGACGCGATGAGAGCAGAATACGATAGGACCTAGCTCCGGGGGGAGGGGGGAAGCGCGGGTGACGACGATACGAACTATATAGCTTCGGCGTCAGAATTATTGCGCAAACAGTGGCTGGCGGGATTTGCAAGGAATGATGGGAATAGAACACCAAAGAACAAATTATATTAAAAAATATTCGAAAGAAAAAGAATTTATTTTTAGAATAAAATGAAAAAATAATTTAATGGGTTTTATGAGATGAGGCGAATGGATTAAGGTTTTTAGACTAATAAAAGAATACGCAGGTGAAAATTTTTATTATTACATATATATATTACTAAAAGTTACACGATACGAATCAAATACGAAGAGTTTTCCATGGAACGTACAACAACGAAAATCTCATTGACAAATTATTAAAATATTTTTTCTGAAATTTGGATCATTATAAGTTGCACACACATCATTAACGATAAAATAAAAATTCGTAAATATATATATTGTTTCCTTTACAGTACTTGCCATAAATGAATAATGTTTATAATTAAAATTTTAATAAATTAATGACTGATTCCATTGAACGGGAAAATAGCATTCTGATATATGCCTTTAGTTATTTATTTAAGAGTGTTGGTCGGTGAAATCTCAAATTCTCCTTTGTAATGTTAAACCTATGATTGTGTGATATAGTCGTATTTTTAAACTATTTTCTCAGAAAATTAATATTTTTAGCTTCTTTTTTCTATGTACTCTTCTTGAAAGGTGTCGCCTTTTTTTTTCTCTTGTCAAAATATTTTAAAAATATAGGCTTAATTTTAAATTTTATGTGTTAAAATCTTGACGAGTTAGGAGTAAAATTTTAACAATTCAAATAAAATTGTGCATATACCGGGTGTCCCAAAAATGACTGATGGATTTTAAAATTCAATAACTTGCAAACGGTGACAGATATTTAAAAAATTCTTGCAGGAGGGTTATGTATGATGTCAGGAGTTCCTTTACTGTGATTCTTGATTTTAGTTCGAATTTCAAGCAATAGATGGCACTGAGAGCAATAGGTGCTCTGTCCAGACCCGATTTTTTGGTACTTCGGAATCCATTCAATACATTTTAATCTCTTTTTTTCGCATGGAAGAAGAGAGAGGCCGAAAAATCGAGCCTGGATTTAGCTGTTATTGCTTGCAGCGCCATCTATCGATGCTATTTGTTACTAAAACTGAGAATCGCAGAATAAAAAACCTGACATCTTACATAACACTCCTGCGAGAATTTTTTTAACATCTGTCACATAGGTGTAACCAGCCTTTTGAACGGGGGGGGGGGGGGGTGCCCAAACTTTTTAACCTGAATATGTTGGATACAAACAATATCTTATATAGTAAAATCTGCTGAAACGGTACCCCATGAAACGAATTTCCGTTTTAGACAGGTTTTTCTCTTAGAATTCATAATTGTGTGGTATTTCTTTTAAAAAGGACTCAAACGCGATTTTTGTTTGCGTGAGGGATATGAGAAGGGGTTCAAAATATCAAAACTAAATCGAATGGTGAAAAAAGAGAAATATATTTAATTATCCTTGCAGCAGTGAAATAAGACAGTGACTAAGTGTGGTTACAAGTGTAAAACATTTTGGCTCCCCAACTTCTTATAAAGATTAAAAAAGGCCTTTAATCATGCTGGAAACTTCTATACGCACAGGGGCAATGTATGAGACCTAACATTATCTATGTCAAAGTTTTGTAGATGAAATTTTGACGGATGATAAATCTCAGATAATACATGCTGTACACCAGTACATACACATGAAAGTTTTTCAGAATGTGACTTCATGACCTCTTAGTGATCACCGGGGGCAACCCAAGAAATTTTGGAGGAATGTGCATATAAATAATTATTATAATATTATAAATAATTACAATATTCATTAATAATTCATGTTTTTACTTCAGAATGTGTTCAATGTATCAGGTAAAGCAAGTCATGATAATATACACTAAATTTTGTCAACATGATAAAAATTATATTATCATGATGCGACTGTAATAATAAAGATAGGTGCTTGTCTGTCTCTGGGTGTATGTGTGTAAGTGCGCGCGCTGAACTCTGAAAAAACAATGCAGTCCTCACAGCTGCAAGATTTGACAGGAAAGTATCTGTTTGCCTGAAGTCATGCATATCGAAGACAATTTCTGGAATTTTTCAATTAATTTTTTATGCGAATTTTTTCAAATTAGTAAAAACGAATCCGATTTATATATTTTATCCAACAAACTTTGTCTTCTTTTCAATAAAGTTTTTTCGAGATTCTTACAACGAATTTTCAGTTTGTAACAATTTTTAATGTTATTTTTAGAGGTTTTTTTTTCTGCATTCCTAAAAGAAATCCGGTTTAAATATTTTACCCAATTAGTTAATTTCGTTCCCTACTGTTTTTTAATCTTTTCCGAATTTTTAATGCGATTTTTAACGGGGTTTTTTGCACTTTGAGGCGATTTTTTGACTTTTTTGAAACAGAAAAAACTCTCCGGTAATTTTTGCAATTGCCGTGATTAAATTCGAATTGGAAGAATGTCAAATCAGTTCTTATAAGAAAGCTGAAAATTTAATTTGGCTCGAAAAGAAAAAAAATCGCAATAATTCAGGATTCATTTGTTTCGTAGCTTGGTCAGGGGTACGTTGCCGAAGGCAGTTTCACCCCCCCCCCCCAAAAAAAAAAAAAAATTAAAAAAATCCTAGATTCCTTTAACTCTATGTTCTTTTTAAAAAAAGCAACCAGCGAAACTCCACTAGTATGAAGTTTTCTTCGAGGGGCAGGATTTGAAATAACGGGCGGGATCGCGCGATTTGTGCACAGTAAAGTCGCGCATAATAAAAAATGCTGTGCAGTATTTCAGCCCTCAAAATTCTTTCAGAGATCTGTGATTCTTCAGTGAGTATTTAATTTTTTTTTTTTTTTTTTTGAAGTCCACGATTTTTATTTCTTTTGTGGAACTTCACAAAATCCCGGAAAAATTTAAGAATTTCTTCAAACGATCGTGAAAAATATCGTGAATTTCGATAAAAGAGTGCAGAAAGAAATCGTGAATTTCATCAAAGATTGCGCAAAAAAAATCACGAATTTCGATAAATGAGTGACGAGAAAATGTTGCAAATTTCGTCAAAAAGTCGCGGAAAAGAGAAGAGGATTTCGATAATTGGTACGGAAAGATATCGAGAGTTTTCCCGATCTGTTGCGCAAAACTATCGTGAATTTCGACAAATGACCCCAGCAAAAAAATCAGTTTTGTGAATAGGTCGCAAAAAAAAATCGTCAAAGGATCCCGGTGAAAACAAGAATTACGTTAAAGGATCGCAGAAAGAAAATGCGAATTTTGTCAAAAGATCGTGTAAAGGAAATACGAATTTCATCGGAGGATCGTGCTAAAGAAATGCCAATTTCGTCAAAATCTCGCGGTAAAAAATGCGAATTTCGTCAAAGGATCACGGTGAAAAACACGAATTTTGTCAAAGGTTAGTGGTGAAAAGTGCGGATTTCGACAAAAAAATCGCGCAGCAAGACGTGAATTTCATCAAATGATTTTGGGAAAAATTGTAAATATCATGAAATAATCGTAGAATAAAATCGCGAATTTCGTCAAAATTTACTGCACTGGGCTAAAAGATTGAAACCGGGTCATTTTCCTAGTTTCAAAAGCACTCCGTGAAACAAAAAGAAACTCCAAATATCGCATAAAAATTTTCAGAGGAAAAAAAATTACTATATTGACTTGAAAAACTGCAACCATATTCCTTTTACGAATGTCAAGATATGGTCGCGAAATACGAATTCAACCAACCAACCAACTCCAGATTAATTTTAATTTTCTGTGCTATTATTTCTCATTTTCAAAGGAGGCAGGATCTGTGCACCCCCACCTTTTCCCGGCTAATCGCATTTTACAATTACTGTTTCACATCTGCATTCCCTTTCAAATTTTATCCTTTCTTTCTAGACTTTAGACTGCGAAATCAAAGAGACAAATAATTTCTGTTTCTATCCTCGTCAAGAACTTGCGTTAATTTCTCATGGAATTGCAGAAACATACAATAGAAAGAACGGTGTTAAAAAAAAAAAAAAAAGACGTCAAATTATAAAACCTCCTTTTTGACTTACTATGACTAATGCAGATTCTTGTAAATATTCTAGTTTTAAGAAAGATAAAGAATATAATTTGAAAAAAGAAAGTGGAATTCTTTTTTTTATCACAGTTCAAAACTTAGGCTGTTGAGTTTTCTGAACTAAACTAATTGAACTAACTCTGCTTTCACTTGTTTTTTCTTTTGTAGATTTCGAATTTTTTAAATATTTGTGCTTGATTCTGCGCAAGCGGGGGGCGGGGTGCCCGGGCACCCAGGGCACCCCCCCCCCCCTGGTTACGCCTATGTGTCACCGTTTGCAAGTTATTGAATTTTGAAATCCATCAGTCACTTTTGGGGCACCCGGTATATTAGAAATATTTTGACAATTAAAAACAAGAACGAACAATCATGTGTCCAGCATAGATTATGAAACACTTCCCAACACATTCAGAATACTATAACAACATTTTATAGTCTATTAAGGTGAAAGTTGATGCCTAAATAAGTAATTTAAACTATACATATAACGCATTCGAAAATCTAATTTCTTCAATTACCCTCAACAGTCGGATAAATATCCGAATTGTTTTGTGGAGTCCAGTATGGGACCTATAGATTTGTATGTATACTACCTAGTATCAAAAAAGTTAATTCAATTAAACTCATAGCACGGTTGAAAATTCCCATTCAGCAATTTCCGTACTCAAGGGGATTCTTCGCGCAGTTGAAAAACATCCCGCTCCGTAATGTTAATCCTATGGGCAGGTTATTTTCGAATTTTTGGTTTCAATTTTAATATTTTTAAACAATTTTTTTGAATAGGATAACTGAGCTCAATATTTAATGTGACTCTTTTTTACTTTTTCGATTTTGGTTGCAGATTTTTTTTAAAAAGGTACTTTCAGTTCCGAAACCGGTTTGGAAACTGAAAGCACCTTTTTAAAAAAAAATCTGCAACTAAAATCGAAAAAGTAAAAAAGAGTCATATTAAAGATCAACCTCATCTAGCCTATGCAAAAAAAAAAAAAAAAAAAAAAAAAAAAAAAAAAAAAAAAAAAAAATCGTTTAAAAATATTCAAATTGAAACGAGAAATTCGAAAATAACCTGCCCATATAATTAACATTACGGAGCGGGTGTTTTCAAGTGCGCGAAGAATCCCCTTAAACGGAAACGTACTTGAGGTCTTTTTTGAATCCTTATGTATGATCTATAGAATTTATACACACCAAGTAATATACAATAAAAACAACAACAATAATAATAATAATAATAATAATAATAATAATAGCATTTTGAAACCCGTACCACAACTGAAAGCGACAGTCCCAGCAATTATCGTTCATAGGCAGTACTGTAGCCAGATTCTTTTGTATGTCCCTGTAAATGAACGATAAATTATAGGCACTCCAGATTCTACTGTAAGTGTCTTGTAGTACACCTCAGTGATATATATAAATTTCAATATTTTTAAAATAGTGTAATATCATTAAAATACACCGCAGACGATTTTTCCCTTTAGACCGTGATGAAACGGAATTGCTTTGAGTGTCCTGTAAATGAACCGTAAGTGCTACACACTTCATTTTCACTACAGAACATGCAATGGTAAACCCCAATAGCATATATTAATTACATCGCAATCCTCGAGCATGTTTACGACAATTAGAGCACGGACAGACGGTAGACAGACAAACCGAATTCATAAACACTTTTCAACTATGTGTTCTGTACTGTTCAACTAAAGTGTTAAAAAGAGAGATATAGAGAGAGAGACATCTTTAAGAAGAGTATAGGGAAAACAAAAGTCAAAAATGTTAATTTTTTATGAGATAATTAAAAGAAAAGAGATGCATCACACCCCCATAGGTTTAACATTAGCTAGGAGAATTTGAGATCTCACTGACCAAAAGCCTTAACCCTTTGTATCACCGTGTTGCATACCGAACAACATACCGACGGCAATATACCTAAAAATCAATGTTCTTATATACAGCGAGTTCTAAAAGACGATTTTATTTATTGCTTCTATCTTCCAACACAGCAATTAATATAAATTGTTCAGAGTAGTTACAACAGACGGCAATACTGAACTAATTTTTCATACCAAAGTTTCATTTATCGTTTGAGAAATTTTGTATCGTTATTGATATGAACTTCGTAAAATTTGTAAAATTAGAAAAGCTAAGAAACGTTTAAAAATACATTTTTCAGAAAGGTAAGTTCGTATAGCTTACAATTTTGCATTAAAAAATTTACAATATTTATGAGAAGTATCGACTTTTCTGTTTATTGCAGATATGAAAAAAAATACCTTTTAGATAATATTTTTTTCATTTTCACGTTCTAATTTTTTTAATTATTTTTTACATGTTCAAATTAACGTATTCTAACATCTGAGTAATAAATATTTTTCAAATCGAGCTTGTTGAGTCACAAAGGATTAATGTGTAAAAGCAAATGATTCTATAGCGTTTCGTATAAGCAGCCTATGAGGTAATATCTCTTTATGTAAAAATTTGGCACGTTACACTGTTGATAGATATTGTTTGTGAAATTTCGGCACGCTCATGTGAAAAGTTTCGCCAGCCTTGACATAAATGATGAAAAGACACATTACCTGCTCCGCATTTTGCAGTCCCGGCCATCGTGCTTTGGATGCACTAATGGGATTGCTAGCAGAAGAATTGTTGTTGGTATCATTTTCTGCTCCGCTGAAAGGAGAAAAACTAGTATTATTAATCATGTTACCATTAATATTAATATTCGGCTCGTTTGTAATTAAATACGCTGTAAAGATAAATATTTCTTAACCTAGGAAAATATAATATAGCCACGAACGAAAATATACAATAACCGAGTTACTCATGATTCCGAGAAATGATCCTTATCTTTAAAAACTCTAGAAACCAATATATTTTTGAGATTTAAATAGAATATATAAAAACAAGGTTCCCTTTGCTGCCACCGATTTTCGGAAACTTTTCAGTGTAGTTTTTATAGTGTATTTTCAGTTTCCTCAAACCGAAGTTTCGGTTTTTTTTGAATGGCATCCATTCTCACGTAAACATTTCAGCTGTGTATGCAAGAGTAACAAAATAATATTAATTTTGATGTGAATCAAAATTAATATTATTAATATGTTGTTAATGTATCATGTTTGGCTGTAAATCATGATTATTCGACATGAAAACGTTTACTTGAGAAGGGATAACATCCGAAAAACCTATGTTCGGATTTGAGAAAAGTGATTAATACATTGTAAAACACACTCGGAAATGTATCCGAAAATCAGTGCCAGCGAGAGAAACTTTGTTTTTACAAAAGCTTCTTTAAATTTTGAAAATATATTGGTTTCTTAGATTTCTAAAGAACGAGTTTTGAAATCATGGATAACTCGTAAGAGGTCATTGCGTACTTCCGTTAATAGTTATATTAAATTTTTCTAAATTAAAAACATTAGTTTCTTTTTATCGTGCAATACACAAATACTTAAAATAATGCTAAACTTTCTAAAATAAATTTAGCGCGGACTACTTTAGGAGTAATAAAAGTTAATCTATTAACGGAAAGTGTTTATGATGATCTACCTTAAGGCTGTTCTCAAATCCAAAGGGTCAACATTCTGACATAAGTTTTAATACATTTTTATTCGGAAACGCCTGAAACTAGAAGGTGTTGTTATTCAGAAACTATGTCATCGAACTGTTTTTTCCTTTTTCTTGTAAATGCAATAGATCTTTCAGAAAATACTGTTAAAGTTGGCCTTTTGAACCGAACTTCCAAACGAAAGAAGAAAATCCAGTCAAATGGGGAGAAAAATACCGTGTCACGTGATAAAAATTGTTTATAACTCAATAGCTAATTTATTGATTAAAAAAGGGAAAAAACAGTTCAATTCCAAATCGCTTCCATGGCCAGGCTTTCCAATTTTATATCTTTCCATTAAAAAATGAATTTGTAAATGTGTCAAAACTTTTTGCGCTTGTTGAGCAGCAGTTGAAAACAGCCTTAACAATTTTTTTTTTTTTTTTTTTTTTTTTTTTTTTTTTTTTTTTGTAATTAAATAAAATAAAAATGTAAGACAAAATAGGCAGATTTTTGTTATTCTTTGCCATAGGGGTTAAGATTCATTAATCCTTTTTCATTTTTGTTTCAAAAGATATATTTTGTAGCATTTAATGCATCCATAAAATTTACAGACAAGGTAGATTTTTCTTGTTTTCTATTAAAAATATTCCTATTCAAAAACCTCCATGAATGATATCGCAAATTTTAACGATAGACGTAAAAATGAGGGGTTGTCTACATTTTTTTTGGAAACAATGCTTCGACCATTATCTGAAAGAAATGGCGACTACTTAGTTGTTTATAAAACAGGTCTCCACTGAATTTTTTTATTCAAAATGAAAGATGCTTCTTATGTCAGTTTTAAGCTGATTTCAAAATATGTACACAAAATTCTATAAAATTACGGTTTCTACAGTGTTTAAGAATTTAGGTTTGGTTTGTAAACAATAACTTCAATAACTTTAGTCACAAAAATATACATGTGTGTGAATATATATATATGTCGACTTAAAAAAAGACACGCGTTTCTTAATCCAGCCAAATATAATGAAAATACACAATAAGCTCTTCCGAGTTACATATGATTCCGAAAAGTATTCTTTATCTTTAACATCCTCAGAAACCAATATATTTTCGAGATTAAAAAAATATTTATAAAGGAAAAGTTTCTTTAGCTGCAAATTATTTTCGGAAACGTTTTTGAGTAGTTTTTATTATTGCATTAATCAGTTTTCTCAAACTGGAATATCGCTTTTTTTAATACTATCATTTCTCAAGTAAATATTTTCATGTTCAACAAATATATTTTACAGAAAATTATGATGAATTGACAGCATTCATATTAACATTAACATTAATATTATTTTGTCATTCTTGCATCTATAAATTCAATTGCACGGCTGAAAATATGTAATTTAGCGCTGGTAGTATTCTAAAAACTGATATTTCGGTTTGATAAAAACTGATTAACACACTATAATAAAAAGAAAAGCGCCCAGTTAAACTGATGGCATAGAGCTCACAGGCTATTCACACTAATTGTATATTGTACTCTTATTTCAAAGAATAATGTCCCTCGAAAAATAAATTAAAGGGGTCAATACCCGTTCCCCCTTTTATACTTGACCACTGAACCCCCAAAACTAATCAGGGAAGCACCTTATCAGAATAAACCGGTATATCAAATTTGAAGCAAATCGGATAATTCTGCAGGAAAAACCCATTTATCTAAATTAAGGGGGATTAACCCCATCCCCCCCCCTCTATACTTAACCAATGAACCAGGAAAACTAATCAGGTAAGCGCCTTATCACAATGAACCGAGAAAAAAATTTGAAGCAAATCTGATAATTCTGCATGAAAAACACATTTATCTAAATTAAGGGGGAGGCATTAGGCACCCGTTTCCCCCCATTATAATTTACCAATGAACCTCCAAATCTAATCAGGGAATCGCCTTATCAGAATAAACCGGTATACCAAATTTGAAAGAAATCGGATAATTCTGCATGAAAAACCCATTTACCTAAATTAAGGTGGGCGGTATTAGACCATGTTCCCCCCCCCCTTTATACTTAACTAATGAACCCCCAAAACTAATCAGGGAAGCGCCTAATCAGAATCTACCTAGAAAAAAAAATCTGAAGTAAATCGGATATTTCTACCAAGAGTTATCGCGTTACGTACGTAAATACATGCATACGTACATACATACAGTGGCGGTCAAAAGTTTCCGGCCAGCGTAAAATTTTTGGTTAATTTATAAGTATACCCATATGAAGAGGAATCTCAAAGTGATACTTATACACTTTATTGACATAATAGAAAGGAACTTATTTATGGAATAAAAAATAAATATTAATAAATTTAATTGACAAAATTAATTTCAAAAGGTAAACGCATGTTCTCAAAAGTTTCCGGCCACCTTGGCAACTTTGGAAAAAAATGGTGTTATAACAGAAAATAACAGTGATCAACAACATTTACAATTAGTATTTTGTATTCATACATTTAGCAATAAGTACTGCGGCGCAGTAACGTGGCAACGATTCAACGAACGGTTGTAGAACGTCAATGTTAAGTTTTATCCATGGTTCTTGCAATTTTTGTGAAAATGCTGCTGAATTGGAATATTTATAATTCCACACACATTTCCAAGTTAGTTTAAAAGATTTTCTATAGGATTCAGATCGGATGATTGGGCTGTCCGTTTCAAAAGAGGAATTTTTTGTGCGAAAGCCACTGCTTGACGAGGTTGCATGTATGCTTTTGGTCGTTACGAGGATGAAACAAATATTTGCGACTCCAATAAGGCAGCAAATGATCTTGCAAGATATCCTTATGCATTGCACTATTCATCTTGCCGTGGATTTCAAATAACGGACAGGAACATTTTGCAGAAAATGCTCTCCACAGCATAACGTGTCCTCCGCCATGCTTCATTGTAGGAATAACATATCTCGAATCTTATCTTTTGTTTTTAGGTCGTCGGTTATTGTGTCTGTTATCACTCCCAAAAAGATTGAATGTCGATTCATCGGAAAATAGTACTTTTTTCCAGTTTTCAGTTGACAAGATTTTGTATTCCTTGGCAAATGCCAGTCGGGCCCTCTGATTTTTTTTACTAATGGAAGGTTTTTTGACACCGACTGTTCCATAAAGTCCTACGTCACATAAGCGTCTTGACACGGTAGACCGACTTATTTCAGCAATATTTTCACGGGGAATTGCAGCGGCATTTTTATGCGGGTCATCAACTGCTTTTCTCCTGATAATTCTGTCCGCAACAATAGTTTTTTTTCCGGGGTCCCTCGGACCGTGGCAAGTTCCGAAGGCCATGACCATCTTTATATTTTTTTTAAATATCGCTCACAGCAAATTTTCAGATCGACAATTTCACCGAAATCTCACGAGAGGATTGTCCCTTTAGCGACAAACAAGTCACTCGTTTAGGAACAATAAATTGTTCAACTTTTAATTTTTGAATTTCAAATACGTTATTCACATTGATTAATTAACAAACACGGCCAAAAAACACTTTACCGATATCAAAAGCTAACGGATGACAAATGGCCGGAAACTTTTGCACACGCGAATTTCGAATTTTCCACCTTTGTATCAAGTATCTTCAGTATCCAATCAAAATGATCACGTGGTCAGAGGTACTTTGCTTATTCATAACTTTTGGCGTAATCGTGTTTCTTCTTCGCTGAAACGTTCTGTCAAACAAATCAAAGAAACTAACTGACCGGAAACTTTTGACCGCCACTGTACGTACGTATATACAGAACCTGCGGGCACATTAGCTCTCAGGCTTTGATAGCCTATAAGCTATCAAAGCAGCAAAAGAAACTTTGCTATTATAAATGTTTCATCAAATCATGAAAATAGTCTTTTTTTTGGGGGGGGGGGGAGGGGTTCTAAAGATAAAAACGCTTCTCGGAATCGTGGGTATCTCGGAAGAGATTTTTGTGTACTTCCGTTCGTGGTTGTGGTATACTTTCGAATACTAAGAAGCATTTATCTTTGTTTGCAGAGCATAACTTTTTGTAGCAGGCACGTAACTACCGCCGGGGCACTTCCCCGCGGCCCCAAAGGCCGAGGGGCCCAAAACTCATGGTTAAAAACTTATTGTATATCTAACTTAACTTCCTATAAAATACCCAGCACCTAGCTAAAAGATAATAATTTAAAAAAAAATCCATCAAAGTGCTAGAGTAAATGTCCGTTCATATGCTCCATACGCTTCGCATACAAAAGCAGCTCTAGAGCAGACAGCCGAATGTCAAGTCGTATGTGTCATGTCGCGCCAGGTGCCTGCCGAGTGATGCGTCAAGTGCAGGCTGAGACGTGCAGAGGGCTAGTGCTATTCATGATGATTCTTTCGTTTGCTAACTGCTCATCAGTATTGAACTGTCAGTGCAGTTGAGAGTCTCATAGTAGTGGTGATAGTGCGCGTGGAGTTTATTACTTAGTCTTACTTTGCTTGTTTTGAGATAATAATGTATAGTATACAACGAATTCAGCACCAGCCAAGTGGAAATAAAAAAAGACAGACTCTAAAAAAAAGAAACTTGGAGGCTGCAAAAAGTTCGAGGAAGTTATCAACATGGCTGGTCAGTGGAAACCACTCGACAGGGAATGGTGATAAGAAATGTATGTATGGTTTATTTTATCCAGTGTGATGTGTAATTCATGTAAAAATAGTACGGTCAAACTTGAATAATTCGAACGTGTATAATTCGAAATCTTGGATAATTCAAATGTTTCTGTCGGTCCCTTGACATTCCTATAAAACACAATCAGTTGTGGATTAAGCACTCAAGAGGCGCCAGGAGCAATTAAATTTTGAGGGCCCTCCAAATATTTTCAGTACCACTATAATGCGCATTTTTTAGTTTTACAATTAGAATTACTGAAAGTGTATGTTGTTAATTCCACGCGATATTCTCTCTAATTGGAATATAAAGCTCAAATTATTTTCTATCGCATGCTAATAAAATATTGAAAGTACTTATTTATTACATTATCATAATTTTTAGAACTAAGAGATCACATTTTTATTTAGCTTCTATTTTGAAAATCACTGCATTCTATTTACTAAAGTATCACTTCATTCTATAATTCTAAACAAATGTGTTTTTCACAAATATAACTGTAAGATTTTCTCTTATCAATAAATATTTTTTTTCTCCTCCAGTAAAGTTCTTGCTAAATCTTTTAAATAATTACTGAGTCATATCTAAGAAACATTTTAGGAATACAAAATCATATATTTTATTTTTAACTATCAATTTAAGTATTGCGCGGCAGCGCAATACTTATTTATTTCCAGTGTCACTTCTCAATGTTAATTTAACATGGAAAAGCCTATGGAGATGATAACTTTTTCATTTTTTCTTCCCACCTTTTTGTCCCTGATGCCACTCATTTTTTATTCTTTACTAATTCTAATGATATTATAAATTTAAAGTGTAAAAACGTTTGCCTGACGTCAGAGTCAAAACGAATGGTAAAATGCCTTTGCATATGGATGAATTATAACCCAGAGAGAAACATGGGCCATTTTTTTTTTTTTTTTTTTTTTTTTTTTTTTGCATTATTCAAATATTTTTCTTAATAATTCCAATTTCCGCTTTTTTCATTGAAAATCAACGGACATTTTTCATAGAAAATGTAACATTTAAGTATTGCGCGGCAGCGCAATACTTATTTATTTCCAGTGTCACTTCTCAATGTTAATTTAACATAGAAAAGCCTATGGAGATGATAACTTTTTCATTTTTTCTTCCCACCTTTTTGTCCCTGATGCCACTCATTTTTAATTCTTTGCTAATTCTAATAATATTATAAATTCAAAGTGTAAAAACATTTGCCTGACGTCAGGGTGAAAACGGATCATAAAATGCCTTTGCATATAGGTGGATTATAATCTAGAGAGTAACATGGGCTAATTTTTATTCACATTATTCAAATATTTTTCTTAATAATTCCAAATTTGCTTTTTTCATTGAGAATCAACGGACATTTTCTAATAAAATTTAACTTTTTTTCCTTCATTGTTGTAAATAATTCAAAAGCCGTAATAATAATTTGCCTATATTTAGTTGAATGATTTTCACGTGAAACATGAAACTGAAGAAACTGAAATAGTTTTTTTTTTAAGAATTAAAAAGAAGATGAATATGGCGTCATAGTGGAAATAAAAATAACATTTTCAAGCAGATTTTTTTCAATTCCTACTATTAGCTCACACTCTCCCTATATTTATTTATTTATATACTAGGGGGCTCTGCCCCCTACGAGCTACGCTCGTCAACCCCCGTTCAGACACCGCAGAGCAGACTCTAACAGCACGATAATTTGATCGGCTTTAAAAAAGATTTCATGAAAAAAGTTTTTATGAAGTAATTTTCAACAAGTTCCTGCTTTTTATACTTATTATACGTAATTATTTAATTCTAATTTGAAAGTTTTTTTTCTGTTTGTAATAGTCACGTGTAAATAAATTTTTAATTTGAAGCAAACATTATTGTTTGCGCTGTTTATACAGTTGGCAATAGTTTAAATTAATACCATTTTCTAAAATAAGTAAAAAATATTTCTCGAAATGCTGAAAATTTGAATTTAAAATAGAAATAAAACCTCAAAAAATGAGTCAAATTAAAAAAAATAAATGAAGTCTGCACACCGGGAACTTCTGACGAATAAAATGATCTAAAAATGGTTAAATTCTCATGTATAGTTTTTGCTCCAATAAAACTTTTTTAATGGAACGATTTTGTCCAACTTTAGCATTAAATATCTCTTAAAATAATTCTTCGATTTGAAAACTGTCTGCATCAGCGTGTTTATCAAACATTTCTCTATAATACCACCGATTTTCATATTTTTGTATGCAACCGTTTTTTTAATATTAACGATGAAAGGCCATGCTTAAGCATTCAAATTGGATGTGGATCTACCCGGAATATCTACGCAGATTTTCAATGGTCCATTTCCAAATCAAAACTTTTTTTTATATATATAGAAGGATTTATCTTGTTAAATTTTCAATCGCTAATAAAATACTCGTTATTCATCCTATCAAGTTGAAATAAATTTTTTTTCAACTTGTACAGGATGACAATTGATGTTAATACAGTTTTTTCAAATATTAATTAATCTCTCTATTCTAAAAAAAAGTAACTACCGCTGTCACCGCCGCCGCCGCCGCCGCCGCCGCCGCCGCCGCCGGTTTTGAATTTTTTGTGACTGGAGGTCTTTCTTCGTTAATATTAAGAAAAATAATGCATACAAAAATATGAAAATAGGTAGTATTATACAGAAATGTTTGATAAACACGTTGATGCAGACAGTTTTCAAATCGAAGTATTATTTAAAGAGATATTTAATGCCAAAGTTGGACAAAATCGTTCCATTAAAAAAGTTTTATAGGAGCAAAAACTGTACATAGGAATTTAATCATTTTTAGATCATTTTATGCGTCAGAATTTCCCGGTGTGCAGATTGCTTTTAGTTTTTTGATTTGACACATTTTTTGAGGTTTTATTTCTATTTTAAATTCAAATTTTCAGCATTTCGAGGGATATTTTTTACATTATTTTAGAAAATGGTATTAATTTATACTGTTGCCAAAAGTATAAACAGCGCAAACAATAATGTTTGCTTCAAATTAAAAAATTATTTACACGTGACTATTATAAACAGAAAAAGTCATTTGAAATTAGAATTAAATAATTATGTACAAAAAGCAGGAACTTATTAAAAATTACGTCATAAAAAGTATACACGTGAACTTTAAGAGAGAAAGGAAATTGAATTGAGAAAGAATAGCTTGGTCAAAATTACGTCAGATTAAAAACTATTCATTTAAAATGTCTCATTTAAAAGAACTTTCTTTTCGCTTTGTTAATAAATACCAGGAGACAAAGACTGTTTACTTAATTCCTTTTATATTAGCTTATTTTGAAATGTTGTTACACATGTCTACGTCATCAAGTTATTTTTATTTCGACGTTTTATTTGTATTTTTATTAATGTTGTACAAATTTATTTGTTTTTTCGGTATTTAAAATAAAAATTATGTCAATTTCTATAATTTGGCGAGTGGTTTGGCGATTTATATAATTTGGTGAAATGGGTCGACGGGATAATCAAGTAGTACCGCAGCGGATTTGGCGTTAAAATTCCCCAATCAAAGAAAAATGAATAGAAATCCGTTTATAGGGAGATCGACACTGTTTTTAGGTAGTTTCGTAAGAAATACTACCTATTGCAGTCGTTACCATGGTGCGACTTTTGAAAAATTCCTTCATAACTTTTCATTATATAACCCTAGGAACCCAAAACCACCCCCACTTAAAAAGTTTATATATATATATATATATATATATATATATATATATGTATGTATGTACTAAATTTTATCCGCACGATAAAAGTCGCAATTATGCACGGATCGTTTTCAAACTCGCCAACAACTTTCAGATGGCTAATATCTCGGCGGGGATTGAAAATGGGCAAAATCGGCCCAAGGGAATGGAAATGAGGGGAGGGGGGTTAAAAATTTTCAATACCGTCTTAACAAGATTCTGATAAAACCAGCTCTTACACAACAATGACAGGAAAAAATAAATATTAGGTAGATTTCGTAAGAAATACTACCTATTGCAGTCGTTACCATGGTGCGAGTTTTGAAAAATTCCTTCATAACTTTTCATTATAGGACCCCAGGAACCCAAAACCACCCCCACCTAAAAAGTTTATATATATATATATATATATATATATATATATATATATATATATATATATATATATATATATATATATATATATATGTACGTATGTACTAAATTTTGTCCGCACGATAAAAGTCGCAATTATGCACGAATCATCTTCAAACTCGCCAACAACTTTGAGACGGCTAATATCTCGGCGGGGATTGAAAATGGGCGAAATCGGCCCAAGAGGGTGGAAATGGGGAGGGTTCAAAATTTTGAATACTGTCTTAACATGATTCTGATAAAACCAGCTCTTACCCAACAATGGCAGGAAAAAAATAAAAGTTTTTCGTTATAGCAGTTGCCAACAATTAAAAAAAAAAACAAATAATAAAATTCTCACCACAACAATTACTTTTCTTTTGCAAAATTTTCACGTGTAAAATTAAATAGTTTGACAAATTGAAAACAAATTGAATATTACGTCATAAGTTTCCTAGAGCAAGATTTCAGCATGAAAACTCAAAATAAATAGTTTGACGAATTAAAAAATATGTATATTGCGTCATATTTGAAATATAATGGACCTCAGCAGGTGAATATTTAACGCCATGTGTGTTTGAAGAAACGTATTAAAACATGATAAAAACCCGACTATGGAAATATTAACATATTTTAACACTTTAAGGTTCTCTGAATTTTTTGTAGCCATTTTTTAAACCTATTCCATATATATGTGTGTGTGTATTCGTGTATATTACAATTTTCACAAAAAGTTTAGCTCCCTACATCTCGCTCTTTGTGAAGAAACTGGGTTTTATCTCTAATCTTGATTTAAGTTTTGTTGGAGAATTTAGTACTTAATATCGAAATCTACCTCCGCCTGTAGGCCCGAGCCGGAGGGATTTTTTAAATTATAATTCAATCTTTCGAAATCTTTTTAAAGCCGATCAAATTAGCGTGCATTTAGAGTCTGCGGTGTCTGGACGGGGGTTGGCGAGCGTAGCTCGTAGGGGGCCGAGCCCCCTAGTTAATTAAATTTTAATTAATTAATTTTAGTTTTGCATGGGAAACAAAATGACGGCCATGGGTTATTAAAGACGAATGAAAGTATTTTCAATAAGGGGTTACCATAGGGGGGGGACCCTGTTCTGTCGCCAAATACCGCCAATTTTGTCGCCAACTTGGCGATATATCGCCAAATTTGGCGGCCAAAATGAGTCGCCAAAAGTGACGCCAACTTGGCGATATCTCTAACATTTCGCCAAATTCCCATAAAGTTCCATTGTAAACCTACTTGCTTATAGAAAATCAACAAATTGAGATATTTTAATGCAACAAAAACTAATATTAGCTTAAGGGATTATATTAAATTGTTCTTTGATGGCCTAAGTAGGAATTGACTTTACAAACAAAATTTTTATATTACTTGTTTAAGTTCAGATTGTAATTTTTTGACCAAACTACAGCAACCTGCATTACTGCACTGGTGAAACAATTTGAATTATACATAGGTAAATTGCATCACAAATTGTGATGCGATATCGCACAAATCAAAGCCTGATGATGATATACCCTCCATTAATTTTGAAATGTGTTCGTCTGAATTCAGTAGTTATTAAAAAACTTGACATATTAAACAAAAACCTAATTTGCAGAACAAATTAAAAAAACAAAATTTATTTCCTAAATTGTTTAAGCCCGAGAAGGGGCAGATATTAAGATATTTCATTCAATTCGTTCTACATTTAATGCTAAATTTTTTAATAAATAAGTTAAACCAATTGAACATTAAAAAATAAAAATGAAATTCATACAATATAATACTTTAAACACCTATATACTTAGATTCCGTTCAAATGAAATCGAAATAAATCTTAGACTTTTTCCATTTTTAAGTTGTAAATATTTGTACTACAGATTTTGCATTATGTTTATGACGATTGTACTACATAATATGATAAGATACATGCAAAATACAAAACTTTAAAAAAGTCTAAGATTTATTTAGATTTCATTTGAACGGAATCTAAGTATATAGGTGTTTAAAGTATTATATTGTATGAATTTCATTTTTATTTTTTAATGTTCAATTGGTTTAACTTATTTGTTACAAAAATTTAACATTAAATGTAGAACGAATTGAATGAAATATCTTAATATCTGCCCCTTCTCGGGCTTAAACAATTTAGGAAATAAATTTTGTTTTTTAATTTGTTCTGCAAATTAGGTTTTTGTTTAATTTTTACTTCATTGTTGCAAAAATTTCAAAAGCCATAATAATAATTTATCTCTCTTTAGTTGAAAGATTTTCACGTGAAATATTAAATTGAGGTAGTTTTTTTTTTTTTTTTTCTTATTAAAAAGATGAATATGGCGTCATAGTGGAAATAAAAAGGATATTTTCAGAATAAGTTTTTGTTTTGGTCAAGTTTATATTTTAGTAAAAAGTTTCTAGTGGACAGCTATTTTTACGCAGGGAGCGAACTTAGTGGGAAATTACAGAACTTAAATTTTAAAATGTATTTTTTTTTTTTCGAGATGAGAACTATTTATATCCCAAGTTAAACTTAGGTAATAATTTCCTGATGCGTTTACATCACCCCTTGGGAGAGAATAAGGTTTAAAATTTAAGTAAAACTTTTATTTTTTATTTTTTACTCTATCACAGTTATAATATTGTTATACATTAGCAGTAAGGATTCAACACAATTTACATTTACATTCATAGCGTTCCTGAGTAGAGAATAGGGTATCTAAATTTAAGTGAAGTTAATTTTTTAAGTTTTGATTATAGATTTTTTACGTTCAGATTGGAAGTTTTTGTCCAAACTACAGCAACCTCTATACAGTGGTGAAATATTTTGAATTACACATTGGTAAATTGCATCGCACATTGTGATGTAATACCGCATACATCAAAGCCTGATGATGATAATCTCTATTAATTTTGAAATGCGTTCGTCTGAGTGCTGTAGTTAATAAAAAACTTGACATATTAAACAAAAACATAATTTGAAGAACAAATTAAAAAAAAACAAAATTTATTTCCTACACTGTTTAAGACCGAGAAGGGACAGATATTAAGTTATTTCATTCAATTAGTTCTACATTTAATGTTAAATTTTTGTAACAAATTAGTTAAGCCAGTTGAAGATTAAAAAATAAAAATAGAATTCATACAATATGATACTTAAAACACCCTAAAAAATTAGATTCCGTTCAAATGAACTCGAAATAAATCTTAGACTTTTTTTTTAAGTTTTGTATTTTGCATGCATCTTATCATTTTATGCACAATTGTCATAAACATAATACAAAATCTGCAATACAAATATTTTCAATTAAAAATCGAAGAAGTCTAAGATGTATTTCGATTTGATTTGAACGGAATCTTATTTTTTAGGGTGTTTTAAGTATCATAGTGCATGAATTTTATTTTTATTTTTTAATCTTCAACTGGCTTAACTAATTTGTTACAAAAATTTAACATTAAATGTAGAACTAATTGAATGAAATAACTTAATATCTGTCCCTTCTCGGTCTTAAACAGTGTAGGAAATAAATTTTGTGTTTTTAATTTGTTCTTCAAATTATGTTTTTGTTTAATTATAATTAATCAGTTAAAATTAATTCTAAAAACTATAAATTAAGAAATAATGCGACAGATTCACTATTTTACATTATTCGGATTTGAAACATTTTTGAGTCGGCAAATCTTGCCTTTTGCCCCCCCCCCCCCCCCCCGCCCCCAAATAAATAAATAAATAAAAAAAATCTTTCGCTATTGCCCTGGATATACTTTTGTATATTCTATATTTTCACAAAATTTTAAAATAAATATTTCATGTATGATATACATTTTTTCCTCTATATTATATATATTTTTTAATTGGAACATACAATTTATACGTCAATAAATATTTAAGTAAGGTAGTAGTTGGAAAAAACAAAACTTGTCTAAATCGAAATCTCGGGTAATTCGAATTTTTTTAGCGGTCCCTTGGACTTCGAATTATTCAAGTTTGACTGTATATGCATATGCCCCAAACAAATTACTTTTGTTAACCCTACAAGTGGCAATCGGCAAAAGTAGTTTTGAAGTTTATAATTAAAGCACTATTTCCACACGTTACTTTCGAACGGAAGCACCATTCGAATGCAGTTTGTTTTGTTTTGTAATTTCATCCCATAGTGGTCCCATACTAATATCTTTACGCTATCTTTTAGCCTTCTGCATTAAAAAAGGTAAAAAAATTGTAAGTAGGTATAATTGTCATGTATTGTTGCTTTTAAAGTAAGCAATAGAGCAGCGTTTTCCCTTTTTCTATAAAAGCATCGAATCTTTCCGATCACGGAGTCAAATGTTTAATTTAATCTGATTTTCAGGGACTCATCACGAAAGACTGTTCTACAGAAGGAATCGATTATAGTTTAAGATATGCACCTTTTATAGGAAATTGAAAAACGTTGTTTGACTCTTTAGCATATCAGTATTAATTTCTGTAAATTTCATTCATTTTTTCATAAAAATATATAGCTGCGAACTATCCCTTTTTTTTTTTTGCTTTAACACTATTTTCTAATCATAATCCTTATTTTATTTATTCACAGAATCCTGCGATTAAGTAACATTAAAATTAGGCAAAGATTTTTATTCGGAAGGAGTGATAACTAAAAAGTGGAATAACTGACAGCTAAATATATGCAGAAATATTTAAAAATTTTATTTTGCTAAAGAAAAAAAAATGCTTTAAATTTTGCAAATAATGTACGAAATATAAATATGCGGATTAGAGGACGATGGAGAGAGGGGGTGGATATTAGCATTAGGGCAAAATTATAGGGCTCCGGTACTTTTTTTGTTATAAATTAAGCCCTGGTTATGTTCAATCTTGTACTTGGTGAGTAATTTTAGTTATATCTCCCAAAGCATCAAGAAAAATTAATTTTTGACTGGATATAAGAGCTTTAAAATTAAATTTCCTCCAAAAATGTATCATTACGTTTTTTAAAATTCTGCTTAGTTTTCGAGAAAATTCGTATTCCCATAAAATATACATGTACCATATACTATACCCGAGACTATATCTATATCTATATATATATATATACTAAATGTATGTACCTATATACGTATACCTCTAAAAGATAGGAGAGAAAAATATATTTTCTTTTTCTTTGACCCTGCCTATATTTTGAATCTAAAATTTTACGCATTTCCTGACGCACATTTTCTTTTTAGGGCCAGAGAAAATAACGAATCAAGGTTTGGAAGGCACTTCGGAAGAAAATGAAATGGAAGTGGATTCTCCTGATATAGAAATTTCACAGAACTTAATTGCAGATAATGATACGTCGAAATTGAAACAAGACTACCTTTACAATGGCAACAAATTGAACCAACAAAATTCTTTAAGCGAGGAAGTTGTGATAGACCCAACCAATGATACACCAAGTTGTTTGGAAGATGAAGATTCTGCCTGCTACAATGTATTTCCTACTTTAATAGAAAATCAAGATAAGAAACGTAGGTTGGTAGTAATTGTTCTAATACAACCTGACGGACCATTTCCCAAGGATATCAATCAACAAGGCCGATATTTTTCAAGTAACTATTATAGTACCAACACAAAGTCAAGGTTGAAGCTTAAAAGAAGTTGATTATGTTACTAAAAAAAATTAGATTGTGTCTACTGCCTGCCATGTTGGTTGTTCCCTTAGTTCCAATCGGAAGCACTTGAATATAGCAACCGTATATTACCGCTTTCAACAACCGAAGTTCGAGGCTGGAAGCATATTTCAGAACGTATTTCAGTTCATGAAGCATCCAAAAGCCACATACACTCTTGTGTAGTATATGAGCAGTGCCGGAAACATGGTACTTTAGAAGACGTTTTCGACAAACATTTGGAGAATGAAAGAAGCTTCTGGCCAAAAAGTTCTTGAAAGAATCCTAAATGTGACCTTAACACTTGCAACATGTTATCTCGCATTTCGTGGATCTAGTGAAAAGTTAGAATGTAGCAACAAAGGAAACTTTCTCTCGATAGTCCAACTCTTATGCAAATACGACCCAGTACTGCAAGAATTGATTCAGCGTCCGCAAGGGACTGTGAAATACCTGAGTCCTAAAATTCAGAATGAACTTATAAACCTTTTAGCCATAGAAATCAAAAATGAAATTACCGTTGAGCTTCAAAACTACTTGTTTTTTTCATTGATTTTAGATAACACTCAGGACATTGCTAAATTTGATCAGTTAAGGCTCCAGTCCCTGCCGGCAAAGACACTCATGAGCTAATGCTAATCCTATGGGGAGGGATTTATCTAATATCTCGTTTGCATTTCGACATTTTTAAGTAATTTTTTTTGCATTGGATAGCCGAGGTCCGTCTCCACATCGTACCTTTTTTACTTTTTCGATTTTGGTCGCATATATTTTTTTATAAAGTTACTTTCACTTTCAAAACCGGTTCTGAAAATGAAAGTGTTATTCTAAAAAATATATGCAACCGAAATCGAAAAAGTAAAAAATGTGCGATGTAAAGACGGATCTCGGCTATCGAATGCGAAAAAAAAAAAAAAAAAAAAAAAAAAAAAAGTTATTTAAAAATATCGAAATGCAAACGAGATATTATAAAAATTCCTCCCTATAGGATTAGCATTAGCTCACGAGTGCCTTCGCCGGCAGGTACAAGAGCCTTAAGTGAAGTTTACAAGTATGTCAAAATAGTTAATGATGAAGAAGGACACCTATTGATATCAAAATATGTGAAACTTTTGTATCCTTTAGAGAGGTAAAAGATCAGTCTGTCCAAGGTCTTGCAGAAGAAATACATACTTCATTGGATGAGAAAAACTTGGATTTGACCAAATGTCGTGGACAAGGCTTCAACGGGGCTGCAGTAATCAGTGGGGTACACAGTGGAGTGCAGAAGCGTATTAAACAAAAGGCTCCACAGGCATACTTTGTGCGCTGCGCTGCACATAACTTTAATTCAGTATTAAAGGATGCTGTGGAAGGAAACCGAGTGGTCTACCAGTTTTTTGAAACCATTCAAAGTGTGTATTGCTTTTTTGGTCATAGTATTTTGCGCTGGCAAGACTTAAAGTCAGTGTACGACATCGAGGTTCAGACTGATTCATTGAATTCGAAAGTAACACTGAAAACTCGCTGGGCTAGTATCCAACTCGCTGGGCTAGTAGGCATGAGGCAGTGTATGCACTGAAACACATGTTTTGTGACATGTTGAAAAGACTTACCCGCATAACTTTGACTTACAGGAAAATCAAGGAATGAAATGAAGCACAGCAGCTAAAGAACAAACTTGAAAGTTTTGATTTTGTATTGCTTTTGGTTGTGCAGTGTGAAGTTTTAGATTCTCTCAACCTCGTATCAAAATCCTTACAATCTGAAACCATGGACCTGTTGTATGCATATGAATTATTGGGTAATTTATTGTTAAGGATAACTTAAATACGTGGAAAGTTTGAAGAACTTGTTTCTGAAGCATCAGATGTTTGTAGTCGATGGGGAATAAACAAAGAATTTTGCCAAAACAAACTAAGGAAAGGGAAAATACACTTTGATGAGTTCAGTGAAGACGAGAGATTAATAGACCCAAAATCTTGTTTCCGAGTCACTGTGTTCTATCCAATGGTAGATACACTTTTTACCCAACTTGATCACCGTTTTGAAGGGATGAAAGCTGTTCTTGACACTTATCAATACAACCTGATTTTTTAGCCAATGCAAGTGAAAGTGCTATTCACAAAAAAATAGTTGATTTCGTTAATAAGTTCCCAAATGATGTGAGTCCAGCCTTTCCTTCACAATTATGTTCAGTGAAAAATTCGTTTCAAAACAAACTGGAAAAAAGGAAAAGTGTTAAAGAATTTACTAATTATATAATAGTCGACCACAGTTCGCTTTCATCAAGCTATCCACATCCAGATGTTTGCACAGCGTGCATCATGTACAGCTCAGATTCAAAATATTAAAAAAATTACTTTTTTTTTTTACAAATTGAAAATATCGTTTGGTAATTTAATGTCTTTTAATGCAAATATGCAAACGATATTTTTATTAAGAACTTATTGTTGATTAAACTTATTTATTATCTTTAAATCATATCATTTTAGAAAAGATTAATTGAAAAAAATTATTTTGAAAAGTCAAAATATTAGAATATTTATTCAAGTGGTTCAAAATATTAGAATATTTCACGTTAATTCTCCATTAATTATCACTAAGTCATAACTCTGGTGGCCTCATTGATTAAATTCAAACGATCTTATTTAAAATCAGTATTCTTTTTGCAGTTTGTTTGTTTTTTCGTCTTAAAATGGGTCGTGTGAGTGATATTTCTGAATATATTTAAACTTCGTATGGTTGATTTGTAACGGCACGGTAAAAATCAATGTTATATAGCGAATTATTTACATTGTTCGCAATCAAGCGTTAGTAAAATACTAACACAATATTAAAAAAAAATGGAAAATTTCAAAATAATCGCAGAAATGGTGGCCGAAAACCAAAAACATCTGCTAGAGATGACAGAAAACTGAAGCGTATAGTTAAGAAAAACCGTTTTAAATGTGTGCAATTCTTGCACCGAAAATGGAAAGAAGAAATAGTTGAAGTTTTTACATTGACAACATTAAGACGTCTCCATAAATTTAAGTTTGAATCTCGTGTACCGAAAACAAAACCTCTCATGACTGCAAAAGAAAAGCGTATAAGATTGAATTGGTCTAAATCAAGACTTTTATGGAGCGAAGAAGATTGGAAAAATATATTATTTATTGATGAAAGTATATTTTGTGTTTCATATGGTAATCAAGGTATCCGAGTTTGGAGAATGAAGCAAGAAGTATTTGATAAAGAATGCCTTAAACGTTCCGTAAAATTTGCTGCTAGCTTTGGGGTTGCATGAGTGCAGAAGGACGTGGAAAGTTATGCATCGTCTACGAAAAGGTTAACGCTCAGATGTATCAAGAAATTTTGGAATATTACATGATTTCATCATCAGAAGATTTATTTGAAGATGATTTCATCTCAACAAGATTTAGCGCCACCGCATCCCTCAGTGTCAACTAAGAATTGGTTCCGCCAACGCAACATTAAGGTACTTCCTTGGCCACCAAACTCATTAGACCTTAATCCCATCGAAAACGTGTGGTGTATAATGAAGAAAAAACTCTAATAAAAATCCTCCTTCAAGTAAAACTGAGTTAGTGGCACGTATAAAGTCTATTTGGGCTAATATTGATAGAAATGTTTGTAAACACCTTGTATATAGTATGCAAGATCGATTGTACGCTGCTATGAAAGCTAAAGGGGATGCTGCAAAATATTAACTACCATTTACTTCATATCCATAAGGCAATATTGTTGCGTAAAATAAAATATTCTAATATTTAGCCAATCTAAATTTTATTCTAATATTTTGATGTTTTTCAGAAAGCTGTATACCTAATTTATTGTACTGTATTTATATTTTGTAAATGTTAAAATCTCATCTAAACATTCTAGATTTAATTTATAAGAAATATAATGCATTTACTTAGTATCAAAAATGAATAAATGAAAAATATTTTTTTTCTTATTACTTTTTCTCAATTATTCTAATATTTTGAATATGAGCTGTATTTGACTGTTCCTGTGACAGTATCTAAGGCTGAGCGGTCCTTTCTTAAGCTTAAATTGATCAAAAATTACTTGAGAAGTGCAATGGCTCAAAAAAGACTCAGCAGCTTAGCTTTGCTTTGAATTCAGAATGATTGAGCTCAACAAATCAACTTTGACAAAGTAATTGATGAATTCGCTTCTTTGAAAGTTAGGAAACAAATGTTTAAGAAATAATCAAATGTAGCTAATCTTTAATCTTTTCAATCTACACTACTTTCCATGCATCAGTTACTGATTCCTTCTCTTTTCAGCAAAATATGCATTTTAACAAACTTAATTTACATCTATTGTAACTATATCTTTAATCTTCCTTAAATTTTTATTTAGAAAAGTCATATTTTAATTTATCAATTAAAAGTTTTCACCTAGTTTAAATTGATCGTTATTCAATTACGAATTCAACTAATAAACTTATCCTTAAAAAGTATCAAACCCGAAAGAATTTTTTTAAATATATATATAATAATTCATTGTGACAAAATAAAGAAAAAAAGAGAAAAAAATACATAGTATGCATGCTGAAATAAGAAAGTACAATCTCACCAAACACTTTCAATCCTGATGTGCATATGGAGTTAAAAAGATAGAAAGTGTAAATAACATGATAAATACTGAAAAAGTTGATAGTTAGTATTATAGATAATTTAAATATAGTTATCTAACTATATAGATTAATAAATAATTTTAAAATATACAGGATTAAAAACGAAAAAGGACATGTATAATTCAATACTATTGATTATTATTTTATAATCATAATAAACTTAGATTCATACATTAAACACATCCCAAGCCTAGCTTTGCGTATTATTAAAATTAATAAACAAAATCAAATCGCCTATTTAATAAAAATCATTATTAATTTATTCAGATAGAAATTTGTATTAAAATTCACTTTAAAAAATAAAAATAATCAAATGTTATCAAATACTTAAAACAAATATGTAATAGTTTAGTGCTGCCAAATATGAGAGAAAGAAAAGAATACATTTTAAGAAAAAAATAAACTAAACTAAAAATACACATTTTTACTAGGGGGCTCAGCCCCTGCAAGCTATGCCCGCCAACACCCATTCAGGCTTCGCAGCCTCCGAAAACATACTAATGTGCCCTGTTTAAAAAATATTACCAGGTTAAGGAAGATTGAATGATATTATCAATATAACAGCACGGCTATCTTCTGTAATTGCGTTGCCATGCATTAAACGTTGAATGATCATTTTTCGGTTACCTTGGACTCATCCATCGCTGTCGAAATAAATAATATCAGTTTTCGGGATTGATAAGTAAGATCAATTACACATTTGAAAATCAGCTTCTACACTGTTAAAAATATCGAGAAAAATTACCTCTGTTTTTAAAGACTATCTATTTTCTGACCAATGAGAACGCTCCATAGGCGTTTATGTAGCGTTCTCATTTGTCAGAAAATTGATAGCCTTTAAAAATTATTTTTCACGATATTTTTAACAGTGTATAAAATGGTTAGGTTAAAAATGACGCTATCTTCCTGACGCTATGGATAATATTTTCCTTTTGGTTTTTGAGGTGTTTGAGCCTTTTTGAGGTTTTAAGGTTGAGCCTTTTTGAGGTTTTTGAGATGTTTGAGCCTTTTAGGTATGACGCAATTATAACCTTTAAATGCGTTTCGCGTGTGATATTTTTATTTTAAAGTTTTCGTACGTTTTTTATATTTATGTGTAAAGATTTTGAAATAACTTTCCTTATTTTCTGCTTTTAACACGTGATCATTTAATTCTTATTTTAAAATTTCCTTTCTGTTTTTAAGATTATTGATGTCATTTTCAATTTAAAATTGAAAAGTAAACTTTTTTTTTTTAGTCTATGGAATTTGAAAGTAACAGACGATTTTTCGTTTCTAAAATAAACTGATTCTAGATGTTCGGAATGTGAAAAAATGTTTTTATTTATTTTTTTGTTATTATTCTGAAAAACATAATTTAATCACAATATTGTCTTCACTATCGATTGAAATAACAGATACTTTCAATTTCAATTCGAAAATGACGGAAATAAATTTAATAATTCCCGTGTTTTCCCCCCTTTTTTTTACCACGAAAATGGAGTAATCTAAATTATTTAAAACAACGTTTAAACACACAATAAAACAACATATTTGACCATACGTATACGTTTCGTGAGTACTAGGACTCACATCCTCAGTGTAAAAACTTAAAAAAAAAAAAAAAAAAAAAAAAAAAAAACATCCCCCCAACTGCATGTACGGTGAAAAAAACCCAAATGTCAAAACATAATACCAAAAGACCATCAAGTTCTAACAGCCAATGAAATTAATGCGGAAGTGAAGTGTCGTGACACAACAAATCCATCCAGAAAGTTGAGATGTATGGTGTACTAGATAAATCATTAACCAAGGAGTCTTTGAATTTATGGATATGAATAGCCTCATAAAAGTCTAAATCCAGAGGAGTAATACATTTCTTGATAATGGTAGCTGAGTCAAAATTAAAATTATGTCCCTCCCCCCCGCAATGAGAGGCGATAGAGGATTTCTGTAATTCTTTTTTCTTTACATAGTTTCTGTGTTCATTGATTCTGTAACGGAGTTTTCGTTTAGTTTGTCCAATGTAGGACAAACCACATTGGCATTGAATGTTGTAAATGCCCCAATAATTATGTGGAGGAATTTGGTCCTTAAGTTGCGAAAAAGATAATTTATTAACCGGTTTAAAAACCACATTAAAATCATAATGTCTTAAGATATTAGCCATCTTAAAGCTAATGCTATTATAAAATGGTAAAATGATAAGATTGGAAATGGAAACCGTAGTAACAGGAGAATCAAGATTAACATATTTATTAAGACTATGAGAAATTAAATTATTGATATAAGATAAACTAAAACCTCGATCAATAGCCACAGATCTAATGTAATTTAATTCTGTAATAAGTGAATTATTATCTGAACAAATTAAGCGAGCTCTATTAATCAAATAATGAAAAGCCGAAGCTTTTTGGGAAGGGGGGTGACATGAATTGAAATGGGGGGGGGGAGAGTGTGACAGCAAAAGGTTTACGGTAAACGCAAGTGTCAAAGGTATAAGGCTGACGTGTAACCAACACATCCAGAAATGGCAATCTATTATCTATTTCAACTTCATAAGTGAATTGAATGACTGAGTCTATTGAGTTTAAAATCGTTAATATATTGTCAACAGAAAATAGAGAAAGGTCCAAGAGTGCAAAAGAATCGTCTACATATCTACAATAAAATGGGAAGTTGATAAGGTTAAACATTTTAACCTCAAAGTAATGCATATATAAATCTGCTAAAAAAGGGCTAAGGGGATTACCCATTGCTAAACCATCCGTCATAGAATAATATTGATTAGAAATTTGAAATGAATTTTGTTTTAAACAAGTACTGAATAACTCAATAATGTGGTTGATTTCATAATCTGTGTAATGAAATTCTTTTAATCTAGTAGTGAGACTTTGTAGTGCACCTTGAACTGGAACATGGGTAAACAGAGAAGTAACATCAAATGAAACCATGCGTAAAGAGGGAGAGGGGGGGGGGGAGTTTTTAATCCGATTAACAAAAGAACTAGAATTCTTAATAGTGTACATATTAGAATTTGAAAGGAATGAAAAGCGTTTCACTAAATATTTAGCAAGAGGATATGAAGCAGTACCGATATTGGACACGATAGGCCGGAGGGGAACACCAATTTTATGAACTTTAGGTAGAGCGTAAAAGCGACTGCAGTTAGCAATAGACGGAATTAATGACATTTTAATACTGTCATCAATACAGGGAGAGGTTTTTATAAGTTTTCTGGTGCTTGTTAAATCACTGTCAGAAGGATCCCGATTTAATTTAATGTATGGGCCGGATTGTAAAAGATTTTGCACTTTATCCAAATAAGCTGTTTTATCCTGTACCACTATTTGACCTCCCTTATCAGCTTTAGAGACAACAATGTCATCATTAGATTTTATAGAGGATAAAGCTTCTTTAATATCCTTTGTTATGTTTGGTTTGAAATTCTTAGAATTGTGATCAACTGTATTTTTAATGAGAACTCTAATGGAATCCTTTTGAGAACTAGATAGTTTGCTAAATTTGAAACTTCTTTCAACTGGAGTTCAACTTCCAGTTGAAAGAAGTTTCAAATTTAGCAAACTATCTAGTTCTCAAAAGGATTCCATTAGAGTTCTCATTAAAAATACAGTTGATCACAATTCTAAGAATTTCAAACCAAACATAACAAAGGATCTTAAAGAAGCTTTATCCTCTATAAAATCTAATGATGACATTGTTGTCTCTAAAGCTGATAAGGGAGGTCAAATAGTGGTACAGGATAAAACAGCTTATTTGGATAAAGTGCAAAATCTTTTACAATCCGGCCCATACATTAAATTAAATCGGGATCCTTCTGACAGTGATTTAACAAGCACCAGAAAACTTATAAAAACCTCTCCCTGTATTGATGACAGTATTAAAATGTCATTAATTCCGTCTATTGCTAACTGCAGTCGCTTTTACGCTCTACCTAAAGCTCATAAAATTGGTGTTCCCCTCCGGCCTATCGTATCCAATATCGGTACTGCTTCATACCCTCTTGCTAAATATTTAGTGAAACGCTTTTCGTTCCTTTCAAATTCTAATATGTACACTATTAAGAATTCTAGTTCTTTTGTTAATCGGATTAAAAACTTCCCCCCCCCCCTCTCCCTCTTTACGCATGGTTTCATTTGATGTTACTTCTCTGTTTACCCATGTTCCAGTTCAAGGTGCACTACAAAGTCTCACTACTAGATTAAAAGAATTTCATTACACAGATTATGAAATCAACCACATTATTGAGTTATTCAGTACTTGTTTAAAACAAAATTCATTTCAAATTTCTAATCAATATTATTCTATGACGGATGGTTTAGCAATGAGTAATCCCCTTAGCCCTTTTTTAGCAGATTTATATATGCATTACTTTGAGGTTAAAATGTTTAACCTTATCAACTTCCCATTTTATTGTAGATATGTAGACGATTCTTTTGCACTCTTGGACCTTTCTCTATTTTCTGTTGACAATATATTAACGATTTTAAACTCAATAGACTCAGTCATTCAATTCACTTATGAAGTTGAAATAGATAATAGATTGCCATTTCTGGATGTGTTGGTTACACGTCAGCCTTATACCTTTGACACTTGCGTTTACCGTAAACCTTTTGCTGTCACACTCTCCCCCCCCCCCCCATTTCAATTCATGTCACCCCCCTTCCCAAAAAGCTTCGGCTTTTCATTATTTGATTAATAGAGCTCGCTTAATTTGTTCAGATAATAATTCACTTATTACAGAATTAAATTACATTAGATCTGTGGCTATTGATCGAGGTTTTAGTTTATCTTATATCAATAATTTAATTTCTCATAGTCTTAATAAATATGTTAATCTTGATTCTCCTGTTACTACGGTTTCCATTTCCAATCTTATCATTTTACCATTTTATAATAGCATTAGCTTTAAGATGGCTAATATCTTAAGACATTATGATTTTAATGTGGTTTTTAAACCGGTTAATAAATTATCTTTTTCGCAACTTAAGGACCAAATTCCTCCACATAATTATTGGGGCATTTACAACATTCAATGCCAATGTGGTTTGTCCTACATTGGACAAACTAAACGAAAACTCCGTTACAGAATCAATGAACACAGAAACTATGTAAAGAAAAAAGAATTACAGAAATCCTCTATCGCCTCTCATTGCTGGGGGGAGGGACATAATTTTAATTTTGACTCAGCTACCATTATCAAGAAATGTATTACTCCTCTGGATTTAGACTTTTATGAGGCTATTCATATCCATAAATTCAAAGACTCCTTGGTTAATGATTTATCTAGTACACCATACATCTCAACTTTCTGGATGGATTTGTTGTGTCACGACACTTCACTTCCGCATTAATTTCATTGGCTGTTAGAACTTGATGGTCTTTTGGTATTATGTTTTGACATTTGGGTTTTTTTCACCGTACATGCAGTTGGGGGGATATTGTTTTTTTTTTTTTTTTTTGTTTTTTTTTTTTAAGTTTTTACACTGAGGATGTGAGTCCTAGTACTCACGAAACGTATACGTATGGTCAAATATGTTGTTTTATTGTGTGTTTAAACGTTGTTTTAAATAATTTATATTTTCACACAAGTTCTGTACTTATGGAGTAATCTAGTTTCCATCATCATACAAATGTCATAAAAATTGAAAAAAAATAGTATCTCGAAAACTAAATCAAGTTTTAAAATTGTAATACCATTTTATTGGGATTTTATATATATATATAGGGCAGATATACTTAATACAAAAAAAAATGTAAAATAAATTAGCAATAACATTAAATATGATTTACGTTACAAAATATATCTAACACAGGGCTCCCAAATGGTCCGCCAACTGAATACCAATATTATTTTAGAAAATTTTTCTTTTTCGATTTTTCTTACAAACCGCCCCAGAAACACCTTTGAAAGTTAATTCTAGCGCAAACCTACCATAAAATTTTTTGTTAAAATTTGTCGGTATTCAGTTGGCGGACCATTTGGGAGCCCTGCTAACATAAGGTAAACTAATTTATACTTTATTAAATTAATAAAGTAAAAAATCAGTGTATTAAAATGAAAAGATAAAATTAAATTAATATTTTACATACTGATTTAAAATAACTTATTTCATATGAATGTATTGAAAAAAAAAATTGTATGTAGGAAGTCACAATTAATTTATGTGTGAAACAAAGATAAAATTATATGAATTGGTGTGTAAAATTTTCTAAGTGTGATTTAAAAATAAAATTAAAGGAAAAAGCAACGAATTTAAAACTACAGTAGTAGGCTTTGAAAAACTTTATACTGCAGAAAATTTAAGAAGGAAAATAAAAGAAAAGAATAACATAATCAATAACTAATAGCATAAAGATTTTTCATGTAATGCCCGTAGATTGCTTATAAAAATTATGTAATATGTTTTCTATTTTTATCTTGTTTTTAATTGTATATAAAATGTTTTACATGATTATCAATGTAACATTGTTTTTCAATTTTTCCTATATTTAATGAGAAGGACAAAAACTGACTAAATAAAAGAATAAGAAAAGCAAGAAAAAAAATAATCGGAAAAGGAAAATATTTAAAAAATAAACTTTTTTAAACTGAGTCAAAAATAATGCAGCGTGTTAAATTAATAACTAATCAACTAAATACCGGTATAATATTAAATTCTTTAAATTTAAAAACATTTTAAAGATCTGTGCAGACGAAACTAAATTGGAAACGGCAATTAAAACATACATCGTTAAAATGTGTTGAATATCGAATTTTGAAATAAAGCTGCATCTTTCAAAATCACGTAAGTATGACATTTATTTACAAAAGCAATATGCTTTATTGTTTCGGGTCGAGAAACATTAGACGTATTGGATCAAGTGAGATATTATCACGCAAGCAATGAAGCATATAGGCCTCTCCTTTAATGGTCCTTTTTGTCTCTGTCATTGTATGAATTATAACTAAGTAAAATTTAAGGATATTTTAGAATCCAAATCCGTTACTTTCTGACACATTCACTCTAATGTGTCTAATAGTAACTTTTTATGTTTTGGGATATTTCCTAATCTAATATAAACATTTGCAATATAATTTCGCTTGAATGATTCTTATAATTTCTACTTGTGTTTCTCTAATCTACATAATATTTCAAAAGGGAAAAAAAACACATATCTTCGTGTATTTGCACAGACTCGTGTATTTGTAGTAATTTTAAACTTACAGTAAACTCCCGACTATTCGGCTCTCGACTATCCGGCCCTCCGTACTATCCGACCTATTAAAAAAAATGAGGAATGTTGCAAGCGGCCAAGGTAGGCAGATTCCCGTCCAAGTGGATGCCAAAAGCATGAGAAGAAATTCCAAACATAGTAATTCCAAGGTCTTGCAACATGCTTCTAGACTAAAAAAGTAAACGTAAACCCGTGTGGGAAACTGTAATGGGAGATGAGAGCGATAAGCTTCTTCCGTTGTTCAAAAATACACCGGGTCCTGACGATGTCAATGCAGAAGACATTACAAAATGTATGGCAAACGACGAAATTAATGAATTAATTGAAAACGATATTGTAGAAGTGTTGATAGAGGTAGAAATATCATAAGAAAAAGATGAAAGGATTGCAGGAAAAATCTCATCCCACATTCGCAAGGATTCAACACGAGAGGCAGCACTGCAGTACATTAGTCAGCCGGAATCGACGCCAATTGATATCATGCATCTACTTGCGTAAATGGAGGGACACTGCATCGCAGAAGAGGGGTAACAGGGAGAAGATGTCCTCTATTAAGGACTTTTTCAAAAACTAAAAACAGTAAGTTTTGACTCTTATCTTATGCATTACTTTTCATATTTGTGCAATCATTTATTAATAAACAGTAAAATAAGATTTACTCATTTTTTTACGAATTAGCGTTACGTTTCATGTTAATGTTTTGCTTCTTTTGAAATTGTATGTACTGTATATATAAAATTTATCTTAATATGTGTAACATGTGTTTTTAATATAATGGCGGAGGGAGGGCTCAAAGTTAGTAAATATTTGTAAAACTCCGGCTTCACTGCAAATAGAGGCGTCTTAAATTCAGACACATATGTGACTGAAAAAGTATTTCAGACACTTAAGTGTCTGAATATGAAATTTCAGACATCATAGATGTCTAAATTTAAGACACGTAAATGTCTTACTGTGATCATGGTATGGATGAACTAAATAAAGTGTCTTAAAAATGATAATACGTCTGAAATTAAGACATTTAGAAATCAGACACCTAAGTGTCTGAATGTAATACAATTGTATCATATGTATGATGACTGTATATTACAATTGCAATATAAATGTAAGCAGAATTAGAAAACGCTTTCGAATGGTTGAAAGACGTTTAAAATTGCATGCATTAAACTTGGTATTACTTTATAAAACAAGCGACGTGATTAGACCATGGGGCGTTTGTCAAAATTGCAATACTAGTTCGTTTACTAAGTTTTTGAACTAAGTTATTTTTAGTGCAATAAAGTAATTAACGAATTGCCTTTCACAAAATATAAAGTTCTCCAAATAATTGTATTAAAATAACGTACTAGCTAGGCACCACCCCCTCCCCCCGACACACATGCTCACCTAATGGCTTAGCGTAGGTTTTTGTGCACCAGAAGCAATTTAAAATACTGCGACCCTACCTTAGTGGCTATTATAGTTTCATGCTATAATTTTTATGCAACAGTTGCTGCCCGCCTTAACTAGTTTCTATCGGGGTAATTCTCCTCTGCTTCCCATATGCTAAGTCAATGTCCCTTAATAAAAATCTTCTGCTATATTTACACATTACTGTTTTATAATTAGATAATAAAAAGTATGGTATAAAAAGTCGCTATATTAAAATAATCCCTGGATTTACTAAGTTTAATTTTAAATGTAGCAATTTATTACTAATTTATTAAAATTTGATAAGTTATTTGAAAGTTTGACGACAAAATATTTATTTTATCCCTTTGTCTGAAAGCGTCCTAACTGTAATAATTATATCTTATAATAGATAATTGTAACGCATTAAAAAATATACTAATGAAGAAGAAAAAATTGTATTCGTTATTCCTACATTATTTCATTTCCCGATGATAAAAATCAACTGAAATTCATTCTGCAAATCAGGACCGAGTTTGAGCTGCCAGTCTCTCAGCCAACGATTGCGTCATTAACGGAAATAATGGGCGCGGAAAAATATGCTGACAGGGTATTTCTATTGTGAAGATGTGTCTAATGTAAGATTGTTGGCCGATTAATATTTCAAGTGACGGTGATTTTAAACGACCATTAGCTTTGTGATAAGCTCCTGATTTCTTTAGTTAAATGCAGTTTTCTTTAGTTGTGCAGTGCTTGACAGAAATATTATTACAATATTGAAACACCATGTATTTTTAATATTTCAAGTGACGGTGATTTTAAACGACCATTAGCTTTGTGATAAGCTCCTGATTTCTTTAGTTAAATGCAGTTTTCTTTAGTTGTGCAGTGCTTGACAGAAATATTATTACAATATTAAAACACCATGTATTTTTAATATTTCAAGTGACGGTGATTTTAAACGACCATTAGCTTTGTGATAAGCTCCTGATTTCTTTAGTTAAATGCAGTTTTCTTTAGTTGTGCAGTGCTTGACAGAAATATTATTACAATATTGAAACACCATGTATTTTTAATATTTCAAGTGACGGTGATTTTAAACGACCATTAGCTTTGTGATAAGCTCCTGATTTCTTTAGTTAAATGCAGTTTTCTTTAGTTGTGCAGTGCTTGACAGAAATATTATTACAATATTGAAACACCATGTATTTTTAATATTTCAAGTGACGGTGATTTTAAACGACCATTAGCTTTGTGATAAGCTCCTGATTTCTTTAGTTAAATGCAGTTTTCTTTAGTTGTGCAGTGCTTGACAGAAATATTATTACAATATTGAAACACCATGTATTTGGATGTACACTACGTATAACGTTCTTCTTAAAGAAAGAAATGTCTAGTTATTTTTGACTGTGTGTTCAGAAATGCATGCGGATTTTTAAATATCGCATTCGTAATGATTTTTATTATGTAGCGCATTAAAAAAATATGTTGTATCACGATAGATGTATGCAGTATCAAGAATATTTTTTAAAGTGCATATAACTTTTTTAAAAATAGTGTTTTATCGCTACTTCGTGAAATACTTTATTTCATGTTTGTGAAAATGGATTACACTGGTAAAAGGTAAGAAAGAACCCTTTTGTACGATTATGTGAACTTTATTTCAAGCTGAAATTTTATAGAAAAATAGTGACTTTTATTAGATAATTAAACATATAATGCTATTTAAAATCTAAATTATTTTTATTTTAATAATTTGCATATTTGGTTCTTTTTTACATCCAATAAAATTAGTTTTGTTTTAAAAGGCTTGTGTGTTCATTTGTGTGTTTTCAATAAATGCATATCATTTTCAAAATAATGAATTTGTTTAATATTTCTTTAGACCTCTATTTTATAAATAAATATTTTGTAGTCCAGAAGTAATTTTCCCTGCTTGTTATTAAAAAAAACAATGCATATATTTAGATATTAATGCTTGCTAAATAGCTTGATCAAATTGCAATTATCATTTAATCTATATAAACAAATGCCCATACATAAATAAAAAGAATCTAATTTCAAATGATATTTCATTATTAAGTTTTTTTTTCAACTTTCAATACTTTATATTATACTTAATTTTACATATTAATTTTCATTTTTTGCAACAATGACGAAAGTATCATTTCATTTCATTCTCTTACAGAGTATATTTTCGAAGTAAATGTTTCAATATTATCAAATTTAACCTTATATATGATTTATTACAAGCTGTTCTAAAAAATTATTTTAAAAAATAAAGTTGAATAAAATCCTATTGAAAAATGTGCTGATATTTAATATTTTGGGAAGGTAATGAGGTTTGAAAATATAAATATTCTTATAATTATGTTTGATCTGCACATATATTTTTATATTATCATCATTTTTTTTCCTTTCAATTTTCAGTACATTTTGTATTTATGATATAATTTTACATATTACTTTTCATTTTTTGCAACAAAGACAAGAGTATCATTTCATTTAATTCTCTTACAGAGTATATTTTCGAAGTAAATGTTTCAATATTATCAAATTTAAACTTATATATGATAAATGTTGTGATTGCTTTATATGATGGATGTAGAACATGAAAGGAAATCGTGAAAGCACCAGAGTGAAGTTATTTCGAATATCTGAATATTTTATAAATATTTTTTAGTTTTTCCAATGGAAAATAAATCCTACCTCTATAGTATTCATTTTTTTTTTTTTTTTTTTTTTTTTTTTTAATAATTCTACCGAAAGTTTACTTAAAAGGTACAAAATCTGCTTTGATTTTCTGTGTTCCATCTCAACAACATATTCAATTTTCAAGCCACAGAGTCATCTTGAAAATATACTTTAAACAAGGAATAGAAATCGTTGTAATTAATCAAAGCTGTGCTAAAAAATTATTTTAAAAAATCAAGTTCAATAAAATCCTATTAACAAAAATGTGCTGATATTTAATATTTTGGGAAGGTAATGAGGTTTGAAAATATAAATATTCTTATAATTATGTTTGATCTGCAAATATAATTTTATATTATCATTTGCTTTTCTTTTTCTTTCCTTTCAATTTTCAGTACACTTTGTATTTATGATATAATTTTACATATTAATTTTCATTTTTTGCAACAATGGCAAGAGTATCATTTCATTTAATTCTCTTACAGAGTATATTTTCGAAGTAAATTTTTCAATATTATCAAATTTAAACTTATATATGATAAATGTTGTGATTGCTTTATATGATGGATGTAGAACATAAAAAGAAATCGTGAAAGCACCAGAGTGAAGTTATTTGGAATATCTGAATATTTTATAAATATTTTTTAGTTTTTCCAATGGAAAATAAATCTTACCTATATAGTATTCATTTTTTTAAAAATAATTCTACTGAAAGCTTGCTTAAAAAGGTACAAAATCTGCTTTGATTTTCTGTGTTCCATCTCAACAACATTCTTAATTTTCAAGCCGCAGAGTCATCTTGAAAATATACTTTAAACAAGGAATAGAAATCGTTGTAATTAATCCAAGCTATGCTAAAAAACAGCTGTGCTAAAAAATTATTTTAAAAAATCAAGTTGAATAAAATTCTATTAAGAAAAATGTGCTGATATTTAACATTTTGGGAAGGTAATGAGGTTTGAAAATATAAATATTCTTATAATTAGCTATGTTTGATCTGAAACATATTTTTATATTATCATCGTTTGTTTTTTGTTTTTTCTTTTCTTTCAATTTTCAGTACTTTATATTTATGATATAATTTTACATGTTAATTTTCATTTTTTGCAACAATGACAAGAGTATCATTACATTTAATTCTCTTACAGAGTATATTTTCGAAGTAAATGTTTCAATATCATCAAATTTAAACTTACATATGATAAATGTTATGATTGCGTTATATGATGGTTATAGAACATGAAAGGAAATCGTGAAAGCACCAGAGTGAAATTATTTCCAATATCTGAATATTTTATAAATACTTTGAGTTTTTCCGATGGAAAATAAATCCTACCTATATAGTATTCATTTTTTTTTTTTTCATATCCTACTGAAAGCTTGCTTAAAAGATACAAAATCTGCTTTGATTTTCTGTGTTCCATCTCAACAACATATTTAATTTTCAAGCCACAAAGTCATCTTGAAAATATACTTTAAACAAGGAATATAAATCGTTGTAATTAATCCAAGCTATGCTAAAAAACATCGTAATTATTCCAATCTGTGCTAAAAATTATTTTAAAAAATCAAGTTTAATAAAATCCTATTTAAAAAATGTGCTGATATTTAATATTTTGGTAAGGTAATGAGGTTTGAAAATATAAATATTCTTATAATTATGTTTGATCTGCACACATATTTTTATATTATCATCATTTGTTTTTTTTTAATTTCTAGCGAAGTAAGTTATTTTTAACGTCATGTTAACAGAAAGAAAATGTTTTTGACTTCAATCTCAAGTTACTTTTTATGTATTTAATATGCGGAGAGGAAGAGAGACCCAAAATAATAAAGAATGACCTTTTTTTTGGTGAGGTTGGGGGGGGGGGGATCGGATTTTTAGGATTATTTTGTTTTGTATTTGATAATGTAGCAACTCAACGCACGTTATGTTAGTTTCATTTAAATTTAGTATGTTTTTATGACCAAAAATAAATAAAATAATAAATAAACTTGCATTGAGATGCTACAAGGTTAACCCTTAGTATCATCGTGTTGCACATCTGCAACATACCCAAAAGTCAATGTTACTTACACAGTAAGCTTTAAAATACAATTTCATTTATTGTTCCTATTTCCCAATACAGCAGAATATAAATTAACCAGAGAATTTTAACAGACAGAGATAATGAGTTAATTTTTTATATCAAGGATTTTCTTTATCTTTTGAGCAGTTTCACATATTACTAAAATTAACTTCGTAAATTTCGTCAAATTAAAAAAAACTTAAGACTATCGAAAATAGATTTGTACAGTGATATTTACTATATTATTTATCGCTTAAAAAGTGTCAAATAGGCATGCTGTCCATCCAGAATCCTATAACTACTGTTCGCCTTAGCCGCCGATATGCGGTTATCAAATGTTTATGTATTTATTTGTATGATAAATAGTATAATAATAAAAACGAAGAGACATAAAAAAAGTAAGAGTTTCTTACTCAATTTTTTTTTTTTTTTTTTTGGAATCTCATATACTTCCAATTTTGTGGAATCTAGTGTTAGATTTTATTTAACACAGATATGAAAATGCAAAAAAATTAATTCACTGGAAATATCTAATTTAAATGGGAAGAAAATTGTTCAACAAAACAAGGATGGGTTTCATTCCGAAAGGGGTGAATCATTTTTTATAAATGGGAATAATTTGTTACCATAAAGCAGAGCTGATTGCAGCTTGGACAAAGTGGGCTGTTTCTATGGGTCTTTTGCTTTACGGGCCCCAAAACTTGGTATTAAATTTCCATAAAGCTGATATTTTAAATTTGTTTTGACCTTATACGTATTTTAATAAATATTTTGTACTTTTAGATCATTATTAGGTTAAAGAAAAGGATATATTTGTCCAAATATGTATTTGATGACATCGAATAGGCTTAATTTTTTTTGTAACAGTATATGAAGGCGGTGGGGGGGAGAAGGAATACCAAGTCTCTGGCCTAGAATTCATTTGAAGTTGTCTTTAAAAGTAATTAACATTTTTGACGCCATAGGGCATATATGATATCACGTAAATACATATTTAGGTGAATATACTGATTATAATCATCCCAAGGTCAAAACATATTTAAAATATCAGCTTTTTGAAAATTTCATACCCAATTTTGGGTGCCCTAAAATCAGGGGGCACAGAAATATCCCAGTTTTCTCACGCTGCAATCAGCTTTGCTTTATGGTAACAAATGATTCCCATTTGTAAAAAATGATTCAATGTGGTCAAACATGGCTGCGTATATGGTTTAGAAAGAAAAGTGGTCAAAGATGGCTTCATATTGACAAAAAATAACGGGACAAAGATGGCCGTAATTAAGACATTTGAAATGTCTGAAATTCAGACGCAAGAAGTGTCTAAAAATTTTAAGACATTTTAAAACGTCTGAAAATCGAACACTGCTGTTTCAGACACTTAAGTGTCTGAAATTCAGACGCAAGAAGTGTCTGAAAATTTTCAGACATTTTAAAACGTCTGAAAATTGAACACTACGTTTCAGACACTTAAGTGTCTGAATTTCAGACATTTTAGTTTACAGTGTTATCCGGTTTTTTCATTATCCGGCGTACCCTTCCGCCACATTAGACCGGATAGTCGGGAGTTCACTGTAATAATTTATACGATTCTGGGAGCACAGCTCCGGCTTCCCGTGAAGAGTTATACTTTTGTGAACACGATAACGTCCAAAATACTAGGTTGTAACGAAAGTTTTCCGCCAAATCACCATTACAGAATACTAATTATAATAAATTTAATTAATTGCAATTTTATATATAACCACCTTTCCGCCAAACCTTCACAGTGTCATGTGATACAGCACTAGTACCTAAAGCTGTACACTTTATTTGGTGACATTCTGTTGCTGACTTTTTGCAATAGAACTGGAAGTAAATGATAGTTCTAATGTGATAGCATGGATAGTTCCATTTCAGACACCTTATACTTAATGATAACGATATTTTTTTTACAAATTTCACAACACAGTGTTATAAAGCAAGTCTCTTTCTTTCAAATGCCAAAATTTGTTTGACAAAATATGAGCAAACACGTCAACGCGAACTGTTTGCACAGGCCGTATTAGCTGTGGCGGGAAACTTTCGTTACAAACTGATACTTGTCGCATCGTTGCAAAAATTGAACTGGACGTTGGTTGGTCAAAATCTCGCCGGGTATCGAAAATAAAAAAAATATTCGTCAGCCCTAACGCCCTGAAACGTCGTCCGCCCAAAATTTTACAATTTTTCAATAGAGATAACATTGCGATTGTTTAAATCTATGTATTTAAAAGAAAAGGTTGTTTTTTTAGTCATCAGCTTTGAGCTTTCTACTGAACCAATTTTGATAATTATTATTATTTGTTTTAATGAAAGCCGTTCATTTGTAGATGTGCCCTTAATAGCTATTTTTTTAGTTTATTTCCATTTTTATATTTTATTTTTAATTTTAAAAGTTTTTTTGTGTAATTTCTTTAAAATGATGGCAATCGGATTGCTTCCATAGTTACAGATAAAAGAGAAAATAGAGTTTGTTTATTTTTATTTATTATATGCTTATCCATGCCACTCTCTAATTACAATTAAAAATAACTTTAAAAAATTTCATCAGAAATTTAGGTCACACTTTAAAAAACATGCCTTTATCTCACAAAACTGTTACTTTTCAATATTTTTTCGTTACGCTGATACTAATGAGACGCTAGGAGAAAAGCTTCATTAGAATGAGAGAAATATGAGAGAAAATGAAGTCATATTTTTTTTTTTTTTAAACTGACATTTTCTTTGATAAAACTAAATATTTTACCACAAATGCGTCTAAAAAGGCATACATTTCTGAAATTTTTACTCGCTGTACTGATTAGAACCTCAAGTCAAACGTGCGAATGTTCATATGTAGCGTTGTAGCTGACAAACGTGACTTCAAGCTTGAAAAAATATTTAGTAATAACCTATTTGCGCGTAAAAATATTTTTAAATAATGAATACGGATATGAGAGGGGCGTATATAAATTTTGAGATGATGAAAATGACGTATAAGATTTAGATTTCACGCAGAAAAAAAATTCTTTGATTGTGTCAGAATTAAATAATTTTTGTTGCTTTTTCTTTCCATAATACGTAGCATATAAGAGCCTCAGAGTCTAACTAATGATCGATGGTTTTTTATTGCAATTAATTTTGTAAGTTTATTATAAATTAATGTAACAGTTCTTTTTAGCCCCCGGTATGCTATTTCTTTCTCCCAGCTATTAAAGTGTCGTCTCCAAAAAATAACGTTCCATTGTATAAGCCGTAAAGCAAATCAAATGTATCATTGTACTGTTACATACACTACTGCAATTTTTTAAACTTCTAAGCATCGCACATTTTCAATTTTTATACCGCCGTATTGCGAAAAAAGTACGTACTTTTAAATGCAATTTGTTTGAAAACTGCATCTCAATTTATTTTTGAGATATTAATTTTTTTATAGTTTTTAGCACATTTTGTTTTTTATTGGCAACTCAAGTACTCTATTTCTGTAGAAAGTAAAGGAAACGAATTTGGGAAATAGTAATTAAATTTTTTTGTTGCCATTTTCCCATAACAACTGAAAAAAAATTGTAATTAAAATACGTGCTATTTTGAAAAAAATATAAATGAATGATTTCTGATAAAACATGGAGGTATTATAAACTATATTTAATTTTAAGTATCTATATTAATATTACAAACAAAGGAAGGCATATTAATCATGAGATAGCCGATTTTTTTTTTTTTTTTTTTTTTTTTTTTTTTTTTTGTCTTAAACGACGACATCTTTTTCTTGGATTTGTGTATTATTTAGCGATAGTGACGTCCTTTGCATACTTTACTGTAGATGTTCTTCAAGACTAGATCGTAAATGAGGAAGTCTTCCCCCGGATGCGAATGACGTCATTTTATATAAAATAAAAGCGTGTGTTTTAAGTGTTAAAACTGAAATATGTTTTGTACTATCTATATTTATCCATAGGGGAGGTGGGGGGATGAATGGGACACTTTTACAAAAATGTTTATTTTTAATACTTTTTTTAAAGTTATCATCAATATTATATATCCCATTTCATACATTAGGTATTTAACTACATCTATGCACCATATTTAATCTAGATTATTGTTATACAGTAAAATATTATAAAATTTAAAAAAACGTTACTCTCTGTCCCAATCATCCCTATAGCAGTGGTGAATGGGACACTAATAAGGATGGATGGGACACCAATATTTTTTCCTTGTATTCAATGTTACCGAGTTAAAATTTATAATTATAAACTTATATGTATTTATATTTGTAATATATGATCTTATAATATGGCTATTATACCTCAGCGTAGCTGATCACTTCTTTTACTGCAGTTTTAACTTGTAATGCAAACTTCGACTGTCTATCTGTTCCCCTTTCCCACTTACGAGACATTTTAGATATTAAATGAAAGTGAAAAATGTCTTTGAAATACGGCATAGCCAATATTTTTCATTCACAACTTAATAATAAATATAAATTCAATGTATCTTAGGTATCATGCACAAATGAAATTATGTTAGGGGAGGTGCGAGTGGGGAATTTATTTAAGCACAAGTTTCAAATTCAATATAATTTAACACATCTGATCAATAAACACATACTACTTTTAACAATTTTATCTATTTTGATAATGTTTCAATAGCAATTTTTTGATAAACTATTTAACCTTTATTACAATACAATAATTAAGATTCAATATAGTTTTTAATAATAAACAACCTATATAATACGAGTACAGTTTAATACTAATAATTAACATAAATCATTAATTTATAAACCTATATAATATTTTTTAGTTAATAAATAAATGTTTTAACATCTCTAGGAATGAAAAAGACTGTCCCACTCATCCCCATTTAAATTGTCCCAATCGTCCCTATGCTACATAGATTCAATTGTCCGCTATTTTGCCTCAGAAATTATTTTGTCACATTGATTAAAATGCACTCATTTTAATTACCAATATTGAACCTTCAAATAAATAACTACAACATATCTTATTTGTTTATATTGTATAAAATATTTGACAACTTCAAATTTTGAAAAAAGTTACTTTTAAGCAGAATTTCAAAAAAATGCAAATTTGCAAAAAAAATGAAAAGAGCCATGTGGTTTTGCATTTGGTTCTAAAGCACACTATGGTAGGGCCATATATGAGAATAGAAATCAACTAAAAAAAAAACATTCATTGCATGAAATATTGAGAATGTCCCATCCATTCCTTGTCCCATTCATCCCCCAGCTCCGCTACATATATATATATATATATTTTTTTTTTTTCATCGGGGCGACACTAAATTCTGAAAAAGCAGAATTCCTGTTTTCTAGTTTAAACATTTCCTTTTGTCGAAATTCGACGGGTTCCACCTCGCTATTTTTTTAATTATATTGATAATATAATATTGAGTAATTATTGTAATTATATTTCAAATTTTAATTTTGCTTAAAAGGCGTACAGCCAACAGAGTAAAAAAGTGTCCAAGCCGGGACTCGAATCCAGGTCATCTGTATAGCGCACCGACATTCTACCAACTGAACCACTTGAAAGAATACCCAGTCAGGCACTTCTCACTATCATATGTTGGCAAGGCTACAACCACAGCACAAGATGGAATATTTTTCCGTGAGCCACCGACTCTGGGGCAAACACGAAACTAAAGAGAATCCAGCATCGATGAAATTGAATAAATCTATATAATTCTTGGAAATTTTTCTATAGAAATTTTACACGCCTTGCATTCAATAATATTTCAAAATAAAATTATTTTCTTTTTTCAAATTTTTCAAACTTTTTACTGAAAAATTTCCAAGAATTGTATAGATTTATTGTAATTATTTTTGTTTTGTTTTTTATAAATTCAGTCAGTCAGTTCTTTTAAATATTTTCATTCTTCGAATTCGACTGATTTCGACTCGCTTTTTTTTTTTTTTTTTTTTTTTTTTTTTATTGAATAGAAAAAGACGTTACGATGAAAAAAAACGCTTTTTTACTTATAAATCTGTTACATTACAGTATTTTTTTTTCATTCCGCTGATACTGAGATTGAGACGCTAATCACAGAGGGTTTCAGTGAGTGAAAATGGCGACATAGTAAAAACGAAATGAGTACAGTAGAACCTCTTTTATCCGAAACTCTCGGTTAACCGAAATCCATTTTTAAAGTCTTTTTTTTAAGTATTACACTTCTTTTCTGAAAAATCCATTTTGAAGTTTTTTTTCTTTAAACTATCGTATTCCTTATGTGCAAGCGGTCCTTCCCGAACCACGAGTACATATATATATTTGCGATCCCCTTTCTTAGAATTCCTTTGAATTTAACTTGAGCTCCCGTAACCTGTGGAGTGGGACGAAGAAAACGAACAAATTAGCAATTCTGAAGCTCTTTAATGTTTTGCAAAAGGTTTGGCTTGGCTGGAACAGCTGAAAGACTGTGATGCTGGTGAAATAATAATATTTAAAACTTCGTAATAGAGCTTCAAAGCAAAGGCAATCGAAACTGCGACAAAAAAAACATTGTTTAAAACCCTTGTGAAATATGCAAAAGGTATTTTATTTCAAAATTAAAATTCAGGTAATTTATTCCAGTTTCTATTTTGTTATTGCTTTATTTTTATTAAGCACTTGTTACCATAATAAGAAAGATAAAGGCCCGACTATCCAGTTTCTGTGCCCAGGGCACTTTCAATTTTTCGTGCCCCCTTAGATTGATTGATTTATTCATACTAGCTTTTTTTACATGTTAAACACTTATCCGAAAAGTGTCAACCCAAAAAATTATGCTTTCAGAAAAATTGAAAAATGGTTCCAGGAATAAAAATAAAATATTTCTTTTATTTATTGAAATGTGCTTTTAACCATATTTTGAGCTATATTTTTGACATTTTATCGTATTAATATCTCAAATATCACATTTCTTTATTATGATTTTTTAAATAGAATTTTAGATAAAACTATGATAAATTTCGTGCTCCTCAGAAATTTTGTGCCCAGGGCACGGACCCCGGGTGTCCGTGCGATAGTCAGGGTCTGAAAAAGATTGCATATATTTCTCCTTAATCTTAAAATTGAAGCATTCTCGAGTAACCGAAAATTTCGATTTTCCGAAAGATGGTCGATCCCAATTACTTCGGATAATCGAGGTTCTACTGTATTTACTTTGATAAAACTAAATATTTCATTACGAATGCTTCTAAAGAGGCATTGTTCTGGATTTCGCCGACATTTGGATTAGAACCTCCAGTCAAAAGTGTGAATGTTCAGATGCAAAATTGTAACTGGCAAACGTGACATCAAGTTTGGGACTGTATTTATTAATAATCTGTGGCACGTTAAACTATTCTTTAAAATACTGAATATGAATGTGAAAGGTATGAATGTAAATTTTTCGACTGTGAAAACGACGTTATTTTTAGATGTTGTTGAAAAAGAAATATGTGTCATAGTGGCGCAATTTGCGTTTATTTTTCGTTACGCAATACCAAAGGTCAAAGCCTCAATTAATAACTTCACAATTTTGTTATCTTAATTACATGTTACTGATTATGTATTAGAAATAAAGTTTTAATTTTTCAATAATTTGAAAAGTTGAAATTAAACTTTAGTTAAAAATCATATTTGTTTTAATAGTTATTCAAGTCAATATAATATTGATTAATTAATGTAATTATTTTTGTTTTTATAAATTCTTTTAAAGATTGTCATTAGCCGAATTCGACGGGTTTCGACTCGTTTTTTATTAAAACATCATCTCCATTGATTAAATTGTGCATTTTAACCTCATTGTTGTCCGCATCGTTATGACATCAACATTTGTGACCTGCGATATAGATTAAATTTTAGAAGTTTTAATTCCTACATACTACGTAACGACCACGTGTTTATTAGCCGCTGGTACGGTATGCTATTTCTTTCTCCCAGCTTATTTTGTGTCATCTTCAAAAAATAACGTTACCTTACAGAAGCCAACAGTAAAACAAAGCAGTGCGATTAAATACTCTATAGCAGTTTTTTAAACTTCTAAGCATCGCACATTTTCAATTTTTATACCGTCTTATTGGGAAAAAAAGTCCTTTTAAATGCAATTTGTTTAAAAACTGCATCTCCATTTATTTTTGAAATATTAATTTTTTTGTAGTTTTTGGAGTCATTTGCTTAATATTAGCAACGGAAGTATTCCATTTCAGTAGAAAGTAAAGGAAAAATAGTTGTAAAATATTAATTATATATTTTTGTTGCCATTTTTTTCATAACAACCGAAAGAAAATATAATTAAAATACGTGCTATTTTGAGAAAATATAAACAAATGATTTTTGTTAAAAGATGGAGCTATTATAAACTCTATTTAATTTTAAATATCTATATTAATGTTACAAACAAATAAAGGCCTATTAATCATTAGACAGCCGTTTTTTTTTTTTTTTTTTTTTTTTTTTTTTTTTTTTTGTTTGGTTGAGTTTCTTTAATGACGGTATCATTTGTGTATTATTCCGCGATAGTGACATCCTATGCCTACTTCACTGTAGATGTTTAAGAGTGGATCGTAAATGTGGAATTCTTAAGCGGAAGCGAATGACGTCATTTTACATAAAATAAAAGCGTGTGCTGTAACTCTTAATATTGAAATATGTTTTGTACTATTTATATATACACATATTTTATTTTTCATCGGGGGCGACACTAAATTCTGAAAAAGCAGAATTCCAGTTTTCTAGTTATTATTAATTTATTTTGAAAGGTATCAAAATTAGGCCTTATATTCTCTGTAACCTTCCAAACCAATCCACTTGAATTTGAATTTTCAATAAAGAGTAAGGAAAAGAAATCGTATACGAATACGGAGAATATGAACTTGGGTACTTCCGTATTAGCTGCATGCCAACGGATGATAACCAACAAAGAAATTGAGAAAATTATATAATGTATGTATTCATTATATGTATGTATTCATTATATGTATGTATTCATATGTATGTATGCTTGTATTCACATGTATGCATGTTTGTAATGGGAAACTTCCGTAATCGGTTTCGCAGACAATTGGCATAATTCAGTGAGCGTTGTTTGACGTGAGCGTGTTGCAAATTCAACAATTTCGTAGTGACCACAATTACAGAAGGTTACTCAAAAATTTTTAAATCTTGCATAACTGGACGTGTTGCAACTGAAATGCAAGTGGACAGCCTGAAATGAATAAGATAAGCATTTTTTGTCAAGATGTACACTTGAAAACGAATATATGTAGATTACAAAATAAGAAAACTTTTTTGTGACTATTGCTTGTAAATTACCTATAGCTTTTCAATAAATATTTGCATTGGTGAAAATTGAGATGATACTTGGTACTGTACAATATAGGTAGATAAAACAACGTTTTAAGCCCCAGATATATCCCAACTATTACGCTAGTTTTGATAATATTCAGCATATCGTCATCAGTGCAAGGGGCGATGGAATATTGCTCATAAACAGGGTGTTTGAAACGCGCTTTCAATTTTTATATGATGGAGATATGAAGGCAAATCTAGACTGTTCACACTAGTAAAGTGTTCAAAATAAGATAGAAATTAAGATTATATTGATGAAAAAACCCTAGAAATGTTTAAAAAAAAAAAAAAAAAAAAAAAAAAAAATTAAAATGTGTAACTTTATGAAAAGTAGCGGCAGGACTATTTCATCGCTACAATCTTAATTGCTACCTATTTTAAACACTTTTGCAATTTACATTACCTACGTATCTCTAACTGTTCAAAAAATTAAAGCACGTTTCAATCTTTTGGGGAAACCCTGTACATTGAGGGAAAGTTGTTTGGAGTGATAGGTTTACTGACCAATATAATTGTCCTAATTAAAAGAATGTAATATACAGTCGAGTCTCTATATAACGAAATCCGTTGTTCCAGTAAATACTCGTTATATAGAGAAATTCGTTATATAGAGAACGAGTAAAAATTCCTATTTAATGTGTAAATTTTAAACAAAAAATATTTTTGAGGCGTTTAATTAAGAATTTGAAATGTTTAACTATAAATATTAACCTAATATTGTATTTCTTAATTATTTAAACAGTTTCTAAAAAGAGAACAGACTTTTATTTGAAAGCATAATAGGGTAACTTCCCCAGTAATTGACAACTTAAGAATTTGTCGTTAGACTTACCCCTGTTTTCATTACTTAGGGAAAAAATATTTACTTGCAAATATTTTTAAATCAAAGAGTGCATATCTGTGCATCTATTTTGCCAACTAAGATCAAAAATATTTGAAAAGGTATTTTTATAAAAAAAAATATTTATAAAAAGCTACTATAATCACCAGTAATTGGCACCAAGTACACCAATGTATGACACCTTGTGATCCAGTGATTGGCACATGTGTATATAAGTAAAAAAACACACTATTTTTTACTTTTAGATTATATGAAAAATATGGCTATGAGAAACATATGATAGAAAAGATTAATTATAACACAATATAAGCAGAAAATCTTGGTTATAAGATAACAAAGCTTGATAATATTAATTTTAACAACTTTATGCTGAAAATATTAATCATCGCATAAGTAAATTAATGCTAATTCACACATCTTGATGTTGGAAATATGTTGTAACTGTTTTAGACTTGTCTAAAATAGTTATAAAATAAAAACATAATTTGAAATGTTACATGGAAAAATAATAATATGGAAATTAATGCTGTTTTATCTGTCAGTATGGAGTTTTGATTTTTCGAATGATGAATGACTCCAGAGAAAAAAGAAAATTTCCTGATAATTCCAAGGAACAATAAAAAAAGAAACGATTGTCTACAGTCACTAATATCTGACTTTGGTGACCAAATATATTTGTTTTCCATTGTTTCTCGTAAAAAATTTAACAGTAGGTTCTGCAGGATCAAATCAATTATATGGCCCATATAATATTGTTCATCATAAAAAACATCATAAAATACATTATTATTATTAAGAGCAGTAGAATCAGTTAATTTTTCAAATTAACTGTAATCAACTCCATCTGGATTAAAGGGATATAGGCCACAATGTCTAAAGCCATATGAAATACATTCAGAACTAATGCTTCTAACAACAACACTTCAAACATTTTTGAAAACGTAATTTTTGTAATAACTCCATGAATGTTACTCTCCGTTCATGAGCTACCTGCTTCCACTTCAATTTCATCACTTTAAACAAGCTGACATCACATGATTGCAATGTACGTGTTACATTTGGGGGAGAGAAATCATTACTATAACTTTTTCAGCACAATAATTACTTAAATGCAATGTAAGGTGACTCTGATGAAAATCCATAAAAATTATTATTGGTAAATCAATCTGATTTTGCTGCAGCCATGGAAAAAAATATATTAGCTACGTATTTATAAAATGTTTCACCATTCATCTACCCACTTTTACCTTTCCCTGAACCCCAACTTTTAGGAGCATTATTAACGAGATCTGATGGCATTCTCAGATAAGGATAAATTATAAATGGTGGACAAACAACTCCATCAGCTCGAACTGTCATCAGTACAGTAAGAGATTCTTTGTCTGAGCCTTGCACAATTTCATAAACATCTTTGCATCCTCTTTTCCAGTTTTGGGACAAAGCAAAAATGCAGCCTCATCACAATTATTGTATATTCTCAGGAGATATTTGAAAAGCTCTTTGAGATTTTCTTTGCAAAAATAATCTACCATTTCTTTAAACATAATTCGCAAACCTAACTCAGTTAGTTTGGCTATTGAATGAGTAAGAGTTTCTGTTTCTGGAACGTTCAAAATAATTTCAGGATGATAAGCTAAAAATAATTTAAACCATTTTTTCCTAGGTTTATTATTTGTGAATGGAGTTTTCCTGTTTGACAGTTCAATAATTTTTTGCACTGTACACAATAAATCCTCTGTTATCAAGGGAAAGCTATCTTTGGTAATGCTCAAAATTCATTTTACTATGTTAACTTCTGCTGCTGCTGTAAGAACTGATGATGCTCTCATTCTTCTTTCTCTTGGAGTTTTCCCATTAACTTAGTTTTCTAAAGTATTATGAGGCCCACCAAATGTAACATTGGCTTTATGAAAGCTCATGTTTTGAGTATGTGTAGCATGCATTTCATTCATCACTGTTTCTTCAGAATACAAGAATTTGGGTTTAATCCCTTTCAATGAATTTAGTGTAGATGAAGATGCCATATTTCTGGTTTTTGAGAGAAAGAAAGCAGCATAATTAGTTCGAAATGTGAATACTTTAAAAGAATACAATATATTTATATTAATATACAATAATTGTCATGCCATCCCCAGTAATTGTCATATGAAGCTTTAATGCATGCCAATTACTGGTAATATTTCATATTTTCAAATAAAAACAATTGCTAAAGAAAATTAGTTTATAACTTTAAAAGAACTGCCAAAATAAGTGGTTTAATGCCAAATTTCATGATTCTCCAATAATTGGCACATGTGCCAATTACTTGGAACTAGCAAAACTGAAGCACCATTAAATGGCACCTATCATTAATTCAAAAATCCAAATATTTATGTCAAAAATACTTTTACACAATTAAAGTAAGACCTTTCAACTAAACAAAACTTTTGTCAGTCAAAATTTATAACATATTATAAATCAGATAATAATGAATTGATATGCATGCTACCTTAAGCCAGAGAAGAAGCATTTGCAACGAAAATGGCTAATTTGACACAAGCCATAATTGTTTCTCGTTCTTATGCACTATTGTCATCTAGTAGCATAAATCAAAGTTATAATCTTTAAAGTAAATGTACATATAGCTGGAATATGGTCTTGCATTTTTAAAAGACTGGATGTAAATCTTATTTTAGGACATTTTTGTAGGATATGCCAATCACTGGTGACCTGCCAATCACTGGGGATGTTACCCTACAAATCACATAAGGAAAACTTACATTAATTTTAGACGAAGAAATCGATTTTTTTTTTTTTTTTTTTTTTTTTTTTTTTTTTGCTGTTTTGATTTCAAAATTGTTACACTTTCGAAAAAAAGTTCACATTTTAGCAAGGAATGAAAAATTGTATCGTGAACATTTAGCTCCATTTGAAGTCCTCTCCTTATAAGATGAAAAGAACTCATCATTTCACTGCGTGAGTGTTTTTTCTCTTTTTGTACGTTTTCGTTTTCATGCTCATTGTCGCTTTCACCATTATTGTTCATAACGCTGCTTAAAATATCCTATCAGTAAGATACTGCGATAGTGAGATTGTCATCCACTTCCAAAAAATCAGAGAGAGTGACATTTTCTTCGACATTTCCGCGCTCCTTAATTAATGTCCATTTCTCTTTGAAGTCTGCTAAAGCCACATCTTCTTCGTCCTCAGATTCCGCATTATTCTCCAGTTTAAAAAATCCGGCCTTATTGAACCGATTGTAAATTGATTTTTCAGTTCCATCAAATCTCCAAGCTTTATAAAGTTCCGCAATACACTTTCTAAGACTAATGATGTCTTGGGTGGAATCATTTTTTTCAATAGCTATGATCAGTTCTTTAAAAATTCTTTTCTTATAATGCACCTTTAGATTTTTTATTATTCCCAAGTCCAAGGGCTTCAGTTTTTATGTGCAATTGGGTGGTAAGAAAATATCTTCAACGTTTTGCAATTTTTCTCTACCGTTTTGTGGGTGAGTTGGACAATTATCAATAAGCAAAGCAATTTTTCAGCGTTGTTTTCTCCTTTGATTGTCAAGTGCTTTTAACCATTTGCCAAAATTTTCAGTGGTCATCCATGGTAATCATAGTCCACTTCTAAGGACTTCACGCCTTTAAAACATCGAGGAGATTTAATTTTCCCAATGACTAGCATCTTTAAATTTTATTTCCTTGTCATGGTAGCACACAGCAGAATAATAATCCTTTGTTTGCCACCAAAACATTTATCTTCTTTAAACGCCAGAGTCTTGTTTGGGAGACACTTGTAAAAGAGACGTTTCGTTAGCATTGAAAATGATCTCAGGAGCGAATGCTTTTAGAATTTCTACTACTATGAGACTCCAGTTCTCACATGCTGTGACCAAGGTATCCGCACTTTAACCACCGATAGTTTTCTGGAATAACCTTTTCTAGCCAACCAATGCTGGCTTGGAAGTCAGAGTGCCCAAGAAATGAAGCATATTCTATAGCCTTTTCTAAAATCATTGGTCCCAAAAGTGGTAGATTCCAGTCCCTTATCCCTTTAATCCACTTAAACATTGCTTCGTCTAAGTCCTCGTGTTGGCGCGTCCTCTTTCTTTTTCGTGCCGAACCAAGATCCGAATTCTGCTCGGTGATTGACTTTCTATTTTTTATGATTGTTGACAGAGTGCTTGCCGGAATCCCAAACTTTTTTGCCACATCTTTTTTTTCAATCCCTTATCGATTTCTTTCAAAATCTTCACTTTATCACAGAGAGTTATGCAGTTCCTAAGAGAATTTTTTTGCAGAAGCAGTAAAAAAATGCACTCAAACAGATTAAGTTTTGTGAATCTTTCACACTAAGGAAAGCCAGAAACAATAAACATCTACTCTATCTGTAAGGGTTGAGAGCTTTAGTTTGGATAGATGAAAACGTGTTCTAAATGGTGACAGTGATCTGCTCTCGTGGCTGCACTGTCGAGGGAGAATTTTCTATTCGATTAATAGTGTGCTTGCGCCTTCTTTTTCCAGCTTTTTTGTGAAGCCCATTAGGTCACGTGTTCTGTTAGTGGATCTCGGAAGCTTTCTGGCAGTGATTATTACGAATATCGACTTGTTGTGCTTGATTAAAAGAGAGTTCATTTTTCTAATTTGACCTTCTGAACGATCTCATTCACCTTAAACTTCAATTACCTCTCTGGTCCCGCTCTTATATGTGTAACAATCCAATTGTCACTGTTTTAAGAAGGATGTTGGAAAGTGTGTGAGAAAGGGGGGGGGGGGGGGAGATAAATTCGTTGGACATAAAGAACAATCAGATTCAAGGTAGAAAAATATAATAAAAAACTCAGCACTGAACGATAAATCAGGAATCAGTAATGGAAAATTGATTCCATGTGATTTGGAAGCTTTTTTTAAACTGAATAAAAAAAGAACATTTTATGAAAAAAATCGTTATATGGTGATAGATATTTCGCTATATGCAGACTGTTTTTAATGAGATCATGGGAAAAGGGGACCGTTCCTACTAAAAATTCTTTATATAGAGAAATTCGATGAATGGAGTTTCGTTATAGAGAGGCTCGACTGTATACGTAAAATTCCATCGATACTAATCTGCAATAGTTGGAATCTTTATGGTGCTCAAAACGATGTTTTATCTATTTCTATAATACACTGCTGATTTCGTCCGGGGATTGTACGTTCATAGATTTCGTTCCCGGATGGTTGTTCAGTTGCGCAGTCATTTTTATTCTTAGGACATGAAAGTTGCAAATACAGTGAAATATCGTTGCAATGAATTTGAATTGACCACAGATTATGTATGTTATTTTGAAAAATTCGTTAATGTAAAATTCTAATATGACGAATTGAAAAAATTAATTTTGGATTCACGCTGAATAAAATTCAATATTATTAGTAAAGTTATATTAAATTTTCTCAAACATGTCTATAAAGAATAAATATATCGCATATTATTGTGAAATTATTTGTTAGAAGAAAATTATTAAGTTCCTTAAATTTGAAGACTTTAGTCGTAGAAGAAGGACTATAACAAGTGGGTAAGTGTGATCACAGATCGCACAGAGGGTTTCGTTTAATATTCCTTTCAAAACACTTTATTCTTTTTCAAAATATGTTAGTTCCACATTTCGCAACCAGGGGGCGCATTTTATTCTAAACAAACCTCTATCCGAACGAAACTATCCGCAGATATATTAGTCGAGGGGATAGGACCCATAGCACCCGAGATAGGTATGCGCCCCCTGACGGTAAAAAGTGGAACTAAAATAAATATGAAAGAGTGGTTAAAGGAGTGTCGGCAAAAGTTAGAAAAATGCATCTCGGGTGAAAAATATGGAGGTTAGAAAAATTACTAAAAATACAGAAGTTAGAGCCTGGAGGTGTAAATAATATAAGACTTTTTGAAAATTTTATGATATGTCTTTTGATGTGAGGTGTTCAGCTATAAGTATCCAAAATTTCAAGTCTTCAACTTAATTAGGGGCTCAGTTAGAAAAAAAAAAACTTAAAATACACAAGTTAGAGCCCAGAGGCGGTAAATTTAAGACTTTTTCAAAATTTTATGATTTGCCGTTTGATGTGAGGTGTTCAGCTATAAGAATACAAAATTTCAAGTCTTCAACTTAATTAGGGGCTTAGTTAGAAAGAAAAGCTTAAAATACACAAGTTAGAGCTGGGGGGGGCGGGGGGGTGTAAATATAAGGTTTTTTCAAAATTTTATCATTTTTTGTTTGATGTGAGGTGTTCAGCTATAAGAATCCAAAATTTCATGTCCCCATAATATATAGTTTCTGAGAACGGGCTCTGTGACAGGCAGACGGACTGACAGGCAGACAGACTGAGGAGCGCGACGAATAGGGTTTCGTCAGATGAACAAAACCCTAAAAAAACTATAAAAAAATTATAAATAATGTTACATACCTGACAGATAAAAAATTGAAACTGATATTTAAAATTCATGTAACTTTTATTCGTTTTTTTCTTTTTTTTTTAACAAAGAAAATCGGAAATTTTCAACTTTTCTGAAGTTGACTGCAAATATCGTACTACACATTGTATAAAATATTTCCCGGCACATTTTTTCTGAGATAAATGATTTTTTAAAGTTTCAATACAGTGGAGTATCAATTATTCGAAATAAAAAGTGACCGGGAGTACTTTCGGATAACGGATTATTTTCGAAAAAAAAAAACTACTATGTTATATGACAATAGTGAAACAAATAAACACAATTATGTATGTATTTTGTATTGCAATGCTTACAACAAGAAGAAAGGAACAGACTATCAAGGAATAAAGTGATTAAAGAAATCTGCCTGAAATCAAAATTACAGTACTGTAGAATATTAAAGACGTGAAATTACGTAATTTCACTGCTGAAAAGTAGTTGAAAAATTAATTAAAAATTGTGCAGTACTGTAGGTCTACATTTTAAGAAAATAAATCAAAAATTTTCTTTTGCTTTAGAGACCTCGTTTTCTTGCTGCTATATCTCTTATATTTTTTAATGAAAGCACTTGAACAGAATCACACTCTTCTTGCTGCTCCACCCATTTCAAGGCTGTCGCTAGGCACCAACTTGTTCTTCGTCACCAAAGTCCTCCTCATCGTCATGGTCTTCTGAAGGGCTTTGGTCTTCCATAAGAATAGCAAGAATTTCATCGTCCGTCAGTAATTGGTGACCACCAGCATCGTATTCGAGCCGTCCTTGAATGTTTTCCTGGTCACAATCTTCAGATCCTGAAAATTCTTGAATCAACTCAGCCAGTTCTGATACAACTTCCCAAGCTTCTGCTGTCATGTACACAGCATCCTACAAATTGATTTCTTTGTACAGTTGTAGAATACTATTTTCATTGTCTTGCCTGATTAGAACCATGTGCAGCAATGACTTTCTGTAATACCGTTTGAAGGCTTCGATAACCCCTGGTCCTTTGGTTGGAGGACTGAAGTTACGTTCGGAGGCAAAAAAGCAACTTTAAATTTGCTGTTTTCTCTTTCCTGGGAAATATTTGATGGATGATTTGTGGCGTTATCAATTAACAACAAAACATTTCCAGAATTCCCAGTTGCACGCTGATGCTTTTTAACTTCTGGAATAAATATAGTGTTGCACCATTCTGCAAAAAGGCTTCTATCCATCCACGAGTTCTTTTGGTTCTTGTATAAGACTGACAAATTTTTTGTACCCTTAAAGCACCGCGGATTTTTAGATTTTTTTACGAGAAACAAAGGAAGCCTGTGTGATCCAGTAACATTCCTACATATCAGAGCAGTAATTTGTGATTTTCTTGCCTTGAAGACAGGTGCTGACATTTCTTTCTTTGAAACTGGGGATTTTGTTGGCATTTTCTTCCAATACAAACATGTTTCATTTACATTGTACGCATTGACTTTTTTTAATTTATCCTTCTGGAACGCATTAGGTAGGCCAATCTTGCCAGGGAGGGGAGCGCTAACAGGGTTTGCGGTCGCGTGCGGAACTTCTGGAGCGCATGGCGCGGAAATTTTAATTTCGCCTTCTGGAACGCATTCGGTTAAGCAGGGCCGAAACTAAGGGGGGGGGGGCAGAGGGGGCATGTGCCTCGGGCGCCAAATGAAGGATTATACCTTTGGAATGGATCATTTTCTTCTGATGGCCTGATGGCTTCTACTATTATGAAACAGCCATTATAAATGAAGTGTTAGGTGAAGATGAAAGAGCAGTCGTAAAAAGTTAGAACTCTGATTTTCTGGCCAGAATAGGAAGAAAAAAAATGGCCATGATTTTTTTTTTTTTTTGACAAAAAAAATTGACAAAAGTTTTTTTTTTTTTTTTTTTTTTTTTTTTTTTTAGATTTGTTCATAATGAGGCCAGCATGGAAAAACCAAGTTTTCCAAACAAAATTTCGTAACGGAGAATTTTCTGTGGCCAAAATACAACAAAATTTTGGGACTTTTTTTTATTTTGTTTTAAATATCTCGAGACCCGTTGTCGTCGCATATTATTTGTCAATTACAATCTTAAAGACGATAAAATTATCTGTAACTTTCATATTTACAACTTTTTTACACACTCAATAGCAAGCGCAGTAGCCATTTGAAAAATTAGACATTTTTTTAAATTTTTCTTAAAAACTGTGAAAAACGTAATTCTGTCCCGGTTATTCAAATGTTTCGCACGGATATGATCGTGTGCTAGAAAAGAAAAGCAGAACGCTTTCTAGTCACCTTAAATTTTAGATATCTCACTCATCCGCTGCAATAATTTGAAAACATTTTTCTGGTATATCAGAAACGTTTTCGAAAGCTCGGTGTAATCTCGTAATTATGCATGATTTCAGTAATATTTCTCTTAATTTAGAAAGTATTTCAAGAACATGCCGCTTTTTGAAGTCAGAAACTTCAGAAAATTTTGCGGGTTTCAGACGTTTTTATAATTATACCACGAATAAATGGGCTCTTCTTCTCGTTAATTTCAGAAAGCTATTAGTTTTTGAAGTTTCAGAGTGGTTCGTCTTTTAAAGGTTAAAAAAGATAAGGGAAGATATTCCAAGTTCGTGGAAAATTGGTCATGGTAACTAGGAGGCTTTATTTATTTTAATAATGTTTTTTCTATATCATGAATCATTTCTACAATTTTTATGCGGTGGCAATGCTACTTTCTTTTGGTCAATTCTTTGTTTGCACGGTGAGACTTTATTTCGACCTTTATGTTGAGACTTTATGTCGACCTTTATGTTGAGACTTTGATTCAATAGTTATAGTCAACACATTGAAAACAAAATCTTAACACTTTACCGACCGGTAGCGGTTCGAACATACTATACCCTTTCACCGCCCGGTCAGCCGCAGATCGTCCGAGACACCGGCTTGGTTTCGGCCTAGACTGACGCGCGGGAATATATGCGCTTTTCTTAAACTCTGGTAAAATTGTACGCTTCGTGTTATTCTAGGGTAACGAAATTTAATAAAATCTTTTACTTTAATCATATTAGTGTTAAACAATATTTATTTTATCTATTACAATCGTTTTCAGTTTATTATTTACATAAAATATACCATAATCCATATAACAATATTTGTCGAAAAAGAAGTTGTTTAATATTTTTTTAAACTATGATAGCGCTCGAAACAGTCACCTTTGTGTAATGGGACGTTGCAGTATTTACAAGCGAAACCTTTTCTGCTTAGTTTTTTTTTTATTGCACAAACCCTGCATTGTCGTAAGGTTTTTTTACATTGACCGCTGGTCACTATATTTACTAGTTTATGCTTTCCGAAATTTGCCAGTCTTCCGGGATGATGAAATCGGGATGTGGCTCTTGTGGGTTCGGAATTAGGTAGATCCTTACCTTGTTCTTCAGTTTCGCTGTTTTCTATCAATGAAAGTGCCGCTTTGTGCAGAAAAATTTTATATGTAAACTTCTGTCCGTTCAGAGTTGGATATACTTTAAAGGAGTTAAAAAGTGCACAATTGATGAAGAAAATTACGACATGTTTCGTCCATTTTTTGTTTTCCTAAAAATGGAGTAATAGGACAGATATTGATCTGCGCGATCTACGCCCTTCATATATTTATTATAATCTATTATTGAAATAGGTTTCTGTATGGGGCAATCTGATGTCCTGCTTCTGTTTCTAGATTCCGCCATTTGTGCAGAATGTATTGTCGATATCATGTTTACATTCCTTTTGCCATTATTCCATACTTGTAATAAAATATGGCCATTTCTAAGAAATTGATGTTGGCCTCTTGAAAGCTTGACCGTTTGAAGTATTTGAGGAAGACCTCTGTTCTTTCGAATCGTCCCGCACACTCGCAATTTATTTTTAAAAATTTTTTAGCTATGTTGACACTATTATAATAATTATCTTGATATATATGATGCCACATGTTCTTATACGGTCCAATGACCGATAATACTGTCTCTTCTAATTTTTTTCCCTCAGCGGCATACACACAAAAGTTGGGTACGTATCCTGTACGAGCTTCAGACAGCACTCTAACCAGTATTCCATATTTTGTAATTTTTGCCGGATTATATGTTTTGATTGACAGTCTACCTCTCCATGGAATTAAACATTCATCTAGAGACAATTGTTGATCTGGTTTATATACGTTGTTAAATTTTTCCTTGAAATAATCAATGACAGGCTGGACCTTCACCAGCCTATGCGAATTGGGAGAAATATCGTTATTATTACAAAAATGTCAACTTTGCATTATTTGTAAAAATCTGTTCCTGCTCATAACCTCCGAGAAGAACGGCGTTTCTATAGATGGGTCTGTAGACCAATAATCGTAGAGAACGTCCTTCTTTACTTGTCCCATGAGAATGATCAGGCCCAAAAATTTCTTCATTTCAGTCAGCGTGACGTCTTTCCATTTTTTCGTTTTTGATGTAATTCTATATTTTTCCACAATTTGATAATGATATCTATTAGACTCCCTCACGAAGTGCTCAATCAGGTCACTTCCAATGAATAAATTCACAATACCCATTACGCTTTCGGAGAAACTTGGCATAATTTTTACGCCAGAGCTGCCTTCGAGAGGTTCCAAAATGTTTGGAACCAAAATGTTCCTCTTATCGTTCGTTGACCATGTATCATTGTTGTCTTCAACATTATTATTCATGTCCTCGTCTTCTGAATCACTGTATATTAGCGGTACAGGACGTCGCTTTCGAATGGCTATACTACTGCTATCCCTTTCGTCATCGGTACTACTTGCTGAACGGCAGTCAAGACAATCTGACAGGTCGTCGAGATAAAACTCGCCGAGACTATCCTTTCCATTCATTTTTAAGGGCTAAAGCTTACAAAAAAGCACCGATTATCTGAATAAAGAATGCGAAATGCCTGCTGCTTGCTACTTATCAATCTAACCTAACCAAATCTAACAGAAAGATCAAAAGTCGATTAATCGACGACCGGTCGGTAAGCGCTGGAGAGCAAACGTCGAATAATTGACGGCCGGTCGGTAAGCATTGGGGAGCAAACGTCGATTAATCGACGGCCAGTCGGTAAAGTGTTAATATTCCAAGTGTTAAAGATACGTATGTTGAATACTTATTTAAATTGATTCACAAAAACATATTGCAATTTTAAGTAGTTGAATAATTAAATGATGTAAAAAAAAATATTAGCTTGGAAGAGATAACAGAACTCATGATCTCGCTGTCTGATTTTATTCAAAATCCTTTTCCACCAATTACATTTTACTCGTATGTCGCAAATCTCTTATATGCTTTACTTATCTGAAATAACTGGTAAAAATTAGTCTTTCTTTTTCTCGTATTTGAAACGATATAAAGTTCAAATTGAAGTAACCGTTGATTAAAGGTTTCGAACAAGGATGACACTGAAGGTAAGCTTTGCAATTTTTAAAAATCTCTCTGAATAATATATTTTTTTCTTTTCAAATAAATTGTATTTTTAAAAATAAGAATATTTTTTCATTTATACATTTACTAAAAAATAAAAAGATATTAAACTTACCTTATTACGGGAGGAGGCATTATGACCTTGAAGACTTATCCCTATATTAAAAAAAACACATGTTACCATTCAAATTTTGATAAATTACATTAATATGCTATTTTCAGTACACGTTTGTTTACTTTTAATTTATTTGCTTATTTATCTTGTCTTTTTTTATAGTACATTTTAATGTAGTATATATTATTTATGTATTTATATATTTTAATTTTTTTAAAGAAGAGAAGAAGGGTTTTTAACTGCGGTGATCCACAGGTGGTCCGTGGGAATTTCTTATCGAAAAAAAATTATACGTCATGCTAAAATGTAAAAATTATTGTAAGATTCCAATAAAGATACATGATTAGGATATACTTTTTTAGCATTAAAAGAAAAACATACTGCCATTGTGAAGAAATTAAGAACACATCTGGAGTTATTCCACTAGACTTTCCGAACAAGCATACAGAAAAAAAAGAGGGAAATATGCATAAAATTAAAAAATGGTTTAAAAAAAAACCCCTCCCTTATAAGCATTCAATTTCCAGCTTGAAAATTACGCCTGAATGTTTGACTGAAATTCATGTTTATGAAATTTTGAAAATTTTTGTTTCAAAATAAGGAAAAGTATTTTAAAAACTTTTTTCCACCAAAGCTATAAAAGAAAAATTTAATAAAAGTTTCTGGTGCTAATCTTGATTAAAATTAGGTGGTATGTAATATATCCCACCGCCTAGCAAGGTGTTAAACTATTAATTGGTAAATAATTTACTTTATGTAATTAAAAAAATTTTATACTAAGTAAAGAAATTTTTTCTATTCAAAAACAGTGTAAAAGTTGGTATCTATGAAGGGGGTCAAAATTCAAATATGGAGTACAGGGTGGATTTTTTTAAGACATAATCAATTTTACATTTTTAAAAATGATTTCTAGTAAAAAAGTATTCTTTTCTGAAAATGTCTTAGTCTCTAGTACAATCATTATCTTTGCTTTAGAATTTAAAAGCTTCCTTTATCATCTGTGCGAATAAAAATCTTTGAAACAAATGGTAAGGGCAATCGATGGAAGAGATTTGATGCTGATGTGATGCTTACAGTTGATGGGCCATTACTGAAGGATTTATCGAGTAAACATAATGAGTTTTGAGAATGAGTTTTGCTTTCATATAATAGGTTTTTTTCGAAACGATTATTATTCTTTTTTTGCGATCAGAATGGAAATTAAATTACCGTGTTATGATAGTTCACACATTAAAGAAACATCATTTTTCTCGATTGCTTTTCACCATTGAAAATCTTTATCGCAAATTATATTTAAAAATTGATTTTAATGATTATCGGCTGATTAAAACGTCTGAAAAGCAGGTGTTGTTTTGAATGATGTTATTAAGGTATAATAATTTGCATTACTTGTCTGTAGATCATTATATTTTACTTTACAAATTGATTAAATACACCGCTAAAAATTGTTCCATAAAAGAACAAAGACTCTACTTATAATAATTTGTCTTAGCGATCGTGCAAATTTACAAAACGCTAAAAACAGAAATTTTTTTTTAGATATATTATTATGTAAATTTACAGTAGATTCTGCATGTTTATACCGATAAAAATACAGAAAGACTAGTTTAATTACAAGAACAAATATACTGAATACAATGTAATTTTACATGAAAAACCTCCCGAAGACGATTTTGTTTTTATTGATCATACTGTGAGTGGGCAGTTCTTCGTACCTGCACGTTACAGCAGAAGAGAACAATTTTTTAAAAATATTCGAGAAATTTACTATTCAAGAATCTCGAAATAGTTCGAAAACTTCTATACTATAACTTAAAGTGAATTGGCTTACACCACCTCCCTTCATCAATAACAAATATCTGGCGCCGGGCACTGATTCTTTGCACCATTCTATAAAACAAATGTTTGATAGAGAATCTTCATTGAAACCTGGCTTTACAACGGCCTACATTCTTAAAAAATTTGGGGGAAAATGCACTGTTAAAAATTTGCAGTAAACTGTCCAGTCTGTTTTTGTAGAAAACGGTTACATAACCGTAATTTAACTGTATTCTAACCATAATATGGGGAATAATATGTTCAGAATAGTGTTAAAATACGGTTCTGATGTAACCATTTTTTATTAAAACAGTCGATTGGCTGGACAGTTTGCTACAAAATTTTAACGGTGTGTCCAGTCATTCAAAGCAGTTACTTAACCGTAATTTTAATTGATCCTGACTATAATATGGTCATAATACTCCCAGGGTTCTACGGGTCTTTGAATTTTTAAACTAAGAAATTCTTCTGTACCAGTATTTTCTTAAAGAAAATCTCTTTTTAAATAAGGCGAAATTTCGCACGTTTAAACTAGATTTATTTTTCTATTAAAAAATACTGATATTTGGCCTTGAAAATAAAGGTACCCGTACGAACCCTGTACCCTCGTAATATGGTCCTAATACCTTCATAATATAGTCGAAAAACCGTTTTTTTGCAAAAAAAATTGTCAAATGTCTGGGCAGTTTGCTGCAGATTTTTAACACTGAAACAAGTAAGTCGAAAAAGACTCGCTAGCTAATGTTGAACTATGGCAGCGTTCTTTACAAATTCTCGCTGCCACTTTAATATTTTTAATCCTAAAATCCGCGATTTTTTATTTTGTTTCGAAAAAATTATATATGATTCTCTGCAAGGTTTATTCCACAGGGAAAATAATGAAAAAAATCAGAGATGTATTTTTCATATAATACGTCAATCTTTTCTTCTGTTGCACATCTGCAATATAAGTAAAAACTCCTGCCGTGTGGCTATTTTACGCTAAAATAATGCAAATTAGTAAGTACTTTAATAAATATGTCTCCAAATACCTCATTTTAATTATTTATTTTATAAAACTTAACCTTTAACCCTTTAATTCCCGTAATAGAATGCGTTCTAGAAATTACGTAGTTTAGAGAATCTGACTTTATACCAGAAAGTTTCAATAGTTAATTTCGCTTTAGTTAAATACAGAATGTCTCTTTTTTAATGAAAGCAAATATTGCTATTTTAATTTTCTGGTGGGAATTAGGTATATGCGAATAAAAAAAAATCTATTAGATTCAAAACAGTGTTGTTTGCATATATGCAAAGCTGCGCACTAAAGGGTTAAATGATTTTTATTCTTTTTTTAATAGCTTATCTGAAGTCTATATCTAAGAGGGTACTTTCGTACTTGTATGATTAGGGTTACAATTTTTTTATTCCGCATAAGGACTCTTTTATTTTTGGAACCGTTTAGAAAGAGGAAGTGGCTTCAGAAGGAAAAAATAAACTAGAGAACAGGAATTCTGCTTTTTCAGAATTTAGTGTCGCCCCCGACATTTCCATTACTTCATTTTCTTCTGATGGACTGGTGGTTTCTATTATTATGAAACAGCCATTATAAATGGAGCGTTTAGGTGAAGATGAAAGTGCAGTCGTAAAAAGTTAGAACTCTGATTTTCTGATCAGAATGGGGGAAAAAATGGCCATAATTTTTCTTTTTCAAAAGAAAATTCATTCAGACGTCATTTGCATTAATATAGATACTTAAAAATAAATATAGTTTATAATAGCTCCATGTTTTATCATAAATCATTCATTTATATGTTTCTCAAAATAGCATATAAATGAATATGCTATTTTGCATATTCATATATACTGGTTATAACGTATTTTCATTACATTTTTTCAGTTTTTATGGGAAAATGGCAACAAGAAGATATAATTGCTATTTTTCAACTATTTTTTCTTTACTTTATACAGAAAATGAGTACTTGAGTTGCCAAAATGAAACAAATGTCGCTAAAAACTACAAAAAAATGAATATTTCAAAAATAAATGGAGATGCAGTTTTCAAACAAATTGCATTAAAAAGTACTTTTTTTCCCAATACGACGGTATAAACATTGAAAATGTGCGATGCTTAGAAGTTTTAAAAAATGATGTAGAGTATTTAATCGCACAATGAAACATCGGCTTTTGTTTTACGACTGGCTTATATAAGGTAACGTTATTTATTGGAGACGACACAAAATAAGCTGGGAGAAAGAAATAGCATACCGGGGGCTAAAAACTGGAACCAAAATTAAATTACAAAGGTACGCATTTAGACATCGACCACAGACATACTATGCAAAAAGAAATCATTTAAAAAAAAAAAAAAAAAAAAAAAAAAACAAGTGAGAAATTTGAAAAAAAAAACACACTACGGCGAGGCCATATATTTGTGTTATATTTTCATTCAAAATTAATCCTTTTTCTAAATTTATTTTCCTTTCTTCTGTTATAAGCAGGGGTGTAGTGGACGGTATACGGAGGTATACCCCGTATACCTTCTGGTTTTTTTTCAAGAAGCTCTGTAAACACTCTGTTTCTCAAATAAAACTATAGCGTATACTCTAGCCATGAAGTTCATGATTCTAGCTTATACCCTCTCGTTTTTTTTACGACTACCACACTAGTTATAAGCTATCAATCAAAAATTATTTCTCTTTACTTCTAATTAAAGAGCAAAAATAATCGCCGCGTAAATAATCTATATTAATATTTTTAGATAAGCACCGCTTTTTAGAAATCTGTTTACGTAATCTAAAGATCATAAATTTAATTTAATCTTTCTGGCGCCCCGTATAAACATTCAAAGACCCATAAATTGCATTTTCACATCTGCTTGCAAGTAGATTTGGTCATTAATTATCCTTGCCATTATACTTCTCTAATCAATAATCGGTTTGCCTTTTTATTTCACTTTTTAATTGATAGCCAAATGTGATTTCTGTACTTGGTGTTTATGTCTTTCAAATTTTAATATCACTTCCAGTCTAACCTGTATTTTGTGATTGGCGTGTTGGCTTAATACACATGTATTCTTGGCGTATTAACTTACGCAGATTGAACTAGACTGCGCCTTTGATTGTCATCGGAAGAGGACCTTCAAAGTTTTGGTGAGTATGGAAGGCCACCACTAAAAGTCCTCTGTTTTTCGTATAATAAAGTTTTTTTTTCATGCAAATATTTGCTGAATTATTTTGTAGTAAACTTTTACAGGAAACGAATGACAATTTACTGGGATTTGCTTTGGATTACAGCGTGTTGTACTTACCAAAACTATGCAAAACGATCACGTATAACTCCATCATAGCTACCTTTCGTTTCAGATTCGCGTTACTACACTGTAACATATGTCCAGTCATCTGGCAATTTTTATAGATAACTTTTATTTAAACTTAATTTTAATCGATGCTTGACCAATGAGGAAAGACTTCATAAAATGGTCAAGTGACCATCGTTTTACAAAAACATTTGAATAACTGGGCAATCTGCTGCATGTTTTTAAGATATCTGCCTACGTTCGGAGCGCTTTATTTTATGTACAATATTGGATAAATAAACATATTTTTAGTTCACTTGTGATACAGAAATGATGAAAAAACATAAAATTCATCAATATCTTCATAACTTTTTTAAAAAATTGGGATTCTTTGGCATTTTTTTAGCCAAATTCCATGCTTACGCCAGACAGCATACACTCAATTTAGCTAAATGTATCTCAATTTCCTTTCTATTACACACTATTATTACACTTACCTATGCACTGAACGAGGAGCTTTACAGTATCTTCAAAATTACCTGAAATATTCCAAAATACGTCGTTTATCGAACATCGAGATAACGGAAAAATTGATTTTCCGAAATCGCAGTTTAAGATTTTTTTTGTTTCTTTCTGATACCTACAAAATTAATCTAAAAGTGTCAATAAAAGTTTATTAGTGTTTTTATGTAAAAAAGTAAGAAAAAGATGCATAGAAACATTGTTTGCATTTCTCTTGGCCTTCCTGCGCCCACTTCCGGTAGTTGACTCATTACTTCCTGTTTATTAAATTGACCGTAACCCCTATTCTGATAACCCTAGAAATAAAATTAAAACAAATTTGGAATAGTAAAAAATTTCTCTTTAAAAAAAAACAATAAAAAAATTACTAAAATTTTCACTGTAAATGCGGCCATTTTAATGTATGCAAATACCTAAACAGTCTGGTGTAGGTTCTTAACATTTTAACCCCTTGGGGACGAGCTACCGGTATACCTGCTACTTAAGGTGCTCAGAATCCTTCATTATTCCCACCGATTTTTTTTATTATTATTATTATTATAAAGTTTGCATTATTTAATCAGAGATTTTCGTGATTCAATTCCAGAAAATTTGTTGTTTTCTGTGAAAAACTGGTGGTAAAAGATTAAAAACTAAGCAAAGGGCTCTCGTCGCGAAGGGGTTAATCGGGAACTAGAATAAATCTACCAAGAATCTTTGTTTCTTTTATGTGTTTTTAACAGTGTATACCATGGTTTGCTGATATACATCATGATATATATCGTGATATTTATCCGATATTTATTTTTAAAATATCAATATTTATGATATTTTCGATATTTTCATATATTTCACACTTATTTTCAAAATATCAAGACGTTTGATGTTTTCTATATTTGGGATATTTATTTTTAAACTATTGCTGTGCTAAATAATTTTTCACTCAAAACAAGTGTAAATGAAAATTTCAACTGTTATCTCTATCAACTGTTCAACTCTATCATTCTGTTAATAAAGAATTTTTGTCTCGGGGTGATTTTTTTAGCCAAAGAAGGAAGCAAATATCTTTTACAAGCTTTATGTTTAAAATTTTTATTTTTAAATGTAGAACTATTAACTATATGACACACAATTAATCCAGAACAACCCATTGAAAGATAAACTAATTTACATAACCAGTTATATACATCTTCATTAGAAAAGAATCTTTTCTGGTTTTGGTTTAGTTGTGTTTAAAGTGTATGTTAGGGAAAGCATCATGTTAGGGAATAAAAAAGAAGACAAACTTACATTTATATTAAAGTTCTTCAATTAAAAACACTATTTTGCAGTTAAAATTTTGTTTTATAAATTTATGATTTCTTAATAAAAGCAAATTATCTCTGTTTTCAAGTAGTTGATCTTCAATTTTGTTCTAAGTAGGGGAAAAAATGGAAATGCATAGAATATTGTTTAAGTTTTCGTGGTAAGCATGTTAAGTGTTATATGCTTTAATTTCTAATTTATATTATGCTTGAAAATACTTATCACAGTGAGTCGATTATTTTGAAAATATCAGATATATAGAAAATATCGGATATATATCAAAATATCGGATATTTTTGATATTTTCGAAAATATCATGATATTTACAAACCTTGGTGTATACACTCTTATATACATATTTTGTAAAATATTATATATCTTACGTAAAATATTTACATACTAAAACAATTGTACCAACTCTTTGTGTGTGTGTTTTTATTTTTTTATGGTAACATTCTTTTGAGTCTCTATTTGAATTCCTGTGAGTAAATCAGTTCAAAAGAATATGTAGTTATATGCATTTTCCTTTGGTCTTCGTGAAATTAATAGAACTTAAGATTTTAATATGGTAATTTTAAGATCACTCAACAATATTTAATTCACATCTTCATGAATTGCTTAAGAATTCATTTAAATGAGATTTACGGGACAATAAAATTATTAACACTACTTAAATTATCTAAATTTGAATATTTTATAAGCATTGGAATAATTAGAATATTTCTCTCTCTTTTTTCTTTAACCATAATTGCTTAAAACGGCATTACGTAGAAATATTAGAATTGCTTTATGAAATGCTCAAAAAAATTATCTTTTAATTAATATTCTTATGCGCTTAACTTAAATTTCGATTCAATTTTACACTTCAGTGAACGTAATGATTTTTAATTATGTTTAATAACTAACATTAATTCGAATTCTAAAACAATCAGTTTTATTACAAAATGAATTTTAAAAAATCTTATACATTCCGAATAGAAGATTTTTGAGAAGTCTAGAGTAAAAAAAAAGAAAGAAAACAAGGTAAGCTTTTTGTCTGATCTTCAGTTCTAAACTTTCAGTACCTGCTAGAGCACATTTTTATTTAATTAGCATAAAACAGTTCACGCTGTTTTATTTACGCATTTATGTTTGACGTCTATCTCTCTTTACTTTACAGGTTTAACTTCTCACTGTTCCTTTAAACCAGAAATATCTCCACATTCTCTTAAAACTTTTGAACATAGTTGAGAAGTATTTGTGACTTTCCAACCGACTGTCTTGTCAGTACACTTGCCTTTGCACTCTAACTTTTAGGTAGATTTCGTAAGAAATACTACCTATTACATTCTCCCCTATGTTGGAATTTCTGATAAAGTTTTGCAGATCTAACACAGATCATGACCCCTAGAATCCAAAACCACCACCAGTTCAAACCTTTATATATATATATCACTTCTTTTTGGACACGATAACTTCCCTAATTCTGCACAAATCTCTTCCAAACTGACACATAAAATCAAGGGGCAGAAAATCACGGTCAAGTTCGTTAATGGGCTAAATCGGACCAAGGGGATAGAAATAGGGAGGAATTCTGGGAAAACCAGAAAAACCCATAACTTCTTAATTGTAATACATATTAAATCAGTTTAAAGTTATTATTACATCTAGGAAAAGGGCCAAAAATTTATATCACATATTTTTGATAAAATTAAAAATCGGCTCAAGGGGAGAAAATAAAATAGGGTTTTAGGGAGAAAGAAATTCATAACTTCGACAATTCTCAAGATATCAAATTCACTTAAACTTGTTAATCTTCTTAGTAGTATCTATAACTTTCATATTCACAAGTTTTGATAGAATCAACTTTTACCGCAAAAAAAAGGGAAGGGGGGAGGAATTCAATTAAAATAATAAAACTTTGTAAAAAATCACCACAAAATAAAAACAAAACATAGGACGCGTTTCGAGCTATAAATATAACAGCTCGTCATCAGCTACAGTAAACACGTGTCCGTAAGCGGACAAGGTCAAAAATGAACTGAAAGGGAGAGAATGTTGCAAAGAATGCGACAGATGGCGCTAGCTGAAAGGGGAACATACAGAAGAGAAAAGTGTTGCCAAAAAGATAGAAGAAGCCAAAGAGAAATTGATAGGGAAAAAATGGAAATAAAAGAAATAAACAAAATTAAAATAAAATAAAGAAGTAAATTAAAAAATATAAATAATAATAATAAATAAAGAAATATAAAAGAATATAACAAAAAAAGGCCAAAAGATATTTTTTTTTTTTTTTTTTTTTTTTAATAGGGTTGAAGAAGAAAAAAAATTATAACTTCGTTAATTCACAAGACAATCACACTTAAATTTATTATACATCTTCTTAATATTATCTACAACTTTCATATTGACGAGTTTTTGATAGGACCAACTCTTACAGCAATAACAAATTAAACAAAAATAGGGGTTGACGAAACAATTATCGTATTAAAGGTGTACTCAAATCCAAACTGCCTATTTTCTGACTTATTTTTAAATTCTTTTTTGCTGTCAAAGGAACCAATTGGCAGGTTCTCTTATTCAGAAACTATATAATGTGCCGTATGGGTCGATTTTTTGATAAAGGCAGAATATATTTCAAAAAATACTTTCAAAATGAGCATTTTGAACCGAAAACGAAAAAAAAAATGGTCGTACTGAGAAAATAATTGTTTGTAAATCAAGTTCTAATTAATTGAACGAAAAATTTAAAAACACAGGTTGCTTATAAATCTCTTCAAAAAATTATTTCAGCAAGTTTCATATTTTTACTTTTAAAAATGAGTGAAAATGTGTCATAAAATTTCGAATTGTTTTGAGCGTGGAAAAATATTTTTTTTTTTTTTTTTTTTTTTTTTTTTTTTTGCTTTAACATGATTTTGATAAAACTAGCTCTTACAGAAAAATGAAATTAAAAATTCGTCAAAAACAGCCGGATAAAATTGTTAAACTGGATTTATCTCTAATCTTGATTTAGTTTTTGATGGTGAAATTAGTACTTAACTTCGAAATCTACCTCCGCCTGTAAGCCAAGCGGGAAGGATTTTTTTGTAATTATGCGTGGATTGTTACAAAATTTAACTATGATGTGAAGAATAATATATTCTGTATGCAGCATATTCTATATTAAAAATGGTCGTTCAGTCATAGTGACGAATTGGAGAACTTGGATATGTTACAATCTAAGGGCGCAATTCGTTTTAATGATATTAATCCTTTCAGGACCAATTTTTTTAAGCTTTGGAGAAAAATTACTTTTAGGTTTAAAAAATTAAAAGTAGCTATCCGAATCACAAACTTTACGGTTTGCCGAAATTTAACTAATATGTCCTTTAATGAAATTTTGTGTTCTATTGATATGGCAGCTAAGGAAGGATTGAGAACGTCTGTTTAATCTTTTTTTAGGTACAGTTATAAGGTTATAGGGACCACCGACGAGCGCGTGGAACGCCGCGAACATCATTAACCCTCTAATGGCCATGGTAGCATATATGCTACTAACAGTGTTTCGAATTTAGTGGATTTTTTAAATCGGATATTCGAAATTCACACCAGAAATTTAAAATAGCAATATTTGCTTTATTTAATAACAGGCATTCCGTATTTAAATAAAGCGAAATTTATTATTGAAATTTTCTGGTGTGAAGTCAGATTCTCTGAATTATGAAATTTCTAGAACGTATTCTATCATGGGTTTATCCGATGGCTTCAGGGCCCCGAACCCAATTGTTCCCGCTTTTCGATGTATTAAACTTGTTGAATTACGCTTTTAAATTTGTCCGGTGGCGTCTTTTTATTTATTTTCATTTTATTTTTTATCGGTCCGGTCAAGTGTCGGGTATAGGGACGACCGACGGGCGCGTGCAAATTTAACAAATATGTCATTAAATGAAATTTAAAGAATATAGTTATTTTATATTCTTATTGATATGACAGCTAAGGAAGAATTTTGGAGGATATTTGGAAAACGTTAAATTACAACAATATTAAATAGACTTAACAACTTTCCAGTGTTTTATATCTTTTTATCATAACTTATTGCTTCGTAAAAGTAGCATCTATTTTTTAAATTAAAAGAATCAAACGTGCATCTGAAATAAAAATTATCACTAATGCTAAAACGCAGTATACGTTTAGAAGGACAGACTCAGTTTCTTGATTTAAAAACTTAAATTTTAAAGCTTTTAGCCTCTTCAGCAGTGGTGTCAGGTACACGTTCCATATATAAGTACGCATGGTGCTTCTTTTTTAGCACCAGAATATTTTCGTCTTAATATTTGCTTTGTCTAATCGTCTTTAATTAAAAATAAGGCGAAAAATACTACACGGAATTACTGGTATTAAATTTAAAAGTCGTTAAATGCTGTCCTTCCTGAAGGAATTAAATTGAAACATTTTTTATGTTTGGTCGCCTTTATATAATTATAAATACACATAGAACGTTTCTCCGAACTCTCTGAGTTGAGAAAATTTAATGTCCACGATCCTACGTAATATAAAATTTAGACTTTTATTTCAGATTACTTTTAAAAGAAAGTAAGTTCTGCAATTGAATTTAAACTATTAGATCCGTACAAAGAAAAGGAAGCAAGTTCCCATCTTAAATGATCTTCTTCCTGTTCTCTGAGCAAATGTTCATTGTGCGTTATCATTTATTGCGCGTAAAAAAATTATTGGAACTAAGATAATATGAAAACAGCTTCTTTATGAGATTTTTGATAGAATAACACATCTTGATAAGCCTAAAAAGGTTTAATATCTAGATCATATTGTAAAATACAATTTTTTGGAAATCGAATGTATTTAATTATTGTTACAGCGTTAAAATGACTATAAAAGAAATGTTTATAAAATGAAATTAGTTGGATGTGCCAATCATAAATTTTCTTCTATCCCATATATTTTAATATTTCAAAATGTTGTTACAGATGTCAATATTTCATTTTTATTAGTTCAATATTATATCAACTTTGACTTTCATATTAAATTTCTGCTTCAGTCAATTACTCGCAGTAAAAACGAGTTAATCTTGATCATGATATTTATAAAAATCACGAATAGTCGACTTATCAGAATGGGAAGTTCCCGTCGATTCACGAGCCACTGGCGTACAATAGAACTACGAAAAATTAAGAAGATTACACAAAAATCGCTATTGCAGCTCCCCCTTCCGGGCGGAAATTTTTCACAGTCAGAGAGGACCTTCTTGCCATGGCCAAAAACATACATAAAAAATTTGGTTCAATTCTATGTATAATTTCATACACTTTTCGAAGGTACAGTATTGAAAATGGCACAAAAATTGCTATTACAGCGCCCCCTTCCGCAGAATTTTCCCACATTCACGGAGGACCTTCTGGCCATGGCCAAAAACATTCACAAAAAATTTGGTTCAATTCTATGCGTAACTTCATATACTTTTCGATGGTACAACATTCAAAATGACACAAAAATCGCTATTACAGCGCCCCTACGGCGGATTTTTTCCAAATGAAGGAAGGACCTGCTTGCCATAGCCAAGAACTTAAAAAGAAAAATTTGGTTCAATTCTATGCATAACTTCATACCCTTTTCGATGGTACAATATTCAAAATCACACAAAAATCGCTATTACAGCGCCCCCTTTCGGCGGATTTTTTCCAAATTAAGGGAGGATCTGCTTGCCATAGCCATAAACTTAAAAAAAAAAAAAAAAAAAAAAAAAAAAAAAAAAATGGTTCAATTCTATGCATAACTTCATGCACTTTTGATGGTACAATGGCGACAGACACACGGACAGACAGAATTTTCTATACACAGGTTTTTGGGGATCTCTGACGCCTAAAACGTGTAAATCTGTCAAAAACCGGAAGTCGAAAAAAAATTTCGATTATAATACTTTCTTCTATTGAAGATAGAAGAAAGTAAAAAAGTAAGTGAATGATAACCACTGTAAAAAAAAAAAAAAGATCTGTAATTTTTATGGAAAATAATTGTATTTTTTACAGAAAATAATTGCATTAAAGAAAAACAGTTTTTACTGTAAAAAAATGCGGATTTTGTAATTTTTACAGAAAAAATATACATTTTTTACAGAAAAAAAAATTACAGATATTTTCTCTAAATTAAACAGTTTTCCACTGGCTCCAAAATTGACAGTTTATTTCTGTCAATTTGAGAGATTTTTTTTACAGTGAAGTAGTATTCAAGGTTTCCAATACTAGCTGTAACGCCATTATGGCATAATCTTTTACCATTACGAGTGAATGCCAAAAAAGAGGAGGCATTTTAAAATTTAATTAGCTAAATTTTCTTTATCTCTCATGCATTTAAAAAAAAAATTGTAGCTTTTATTTTTATCAAGTGATTTAAAACACTGACTTGTGGCGAAACAATTGCTTCAATTTTTCAAAAAAAAAAAAAAAAAAGTTTTAATTTTCCATTGTTTTAAGGTCATTTGGAAAGAATAAATAATCCTTGTAATTTTTACAGAAAAGTATACATTTTTTAGAGATAAACCACTGTTTTAAGGGAAAATTACAGATATTTTCTCTAAATTAAACAGTTTTCCACTGGCGCCAAAATTAACAGTTTTTTTCTGTCAATTTGAGAGACTGTTTTTTATAGTGAAGTAGCATTGATTAAATATAGAGAACCCACTTCAGCTATTCATTTTTAACCTGCTCGTTATAAGAAACTGGTATTCAAGATTTCTAATTCTAGCTGAGTTGCTTCAATTTTTCATAAAAAACAAAAATTAATTTTCCATTGTTTTAAGGTCATTTTGAAAGAACAAATAATCCTTGTAATTTTTACAGAAAAAATATACATGTTTTAGAGAAAAACAACTGTTTTAAGGGAAAATTAGATATATTTTCTCTAAATTAAACAGTTTTCCGCTGGCACCAAAATTGACAGGTTTTTTTTTCTGTCAATTTGAATGATTTTTTTTTCACAGTGAAGTAGCATTCATTTAAAAAATATATAGAACCCACTTCAGCTATTAATTTTTAACCTACTCGTTAAGACCTACTCGTCAAGATTTCCAATTCTATAGCTGTAACGCCATTATGGCATAATCTTTTACCATTACGCATGGATGCCGAAAAAGAGAGAACATTTTAAAATTTAATTAGCTAAATTTTGTGTATCTCATGAATTTGAAAAAAAAAAAAAAGTAGCTTTTATTCTTACCAAGTGACTTAAAAAAAAAAAAAAAAAAAAAAAAAAAAAAAAAAAAAAAAATCAGAAGAAATAAATACTATTTTCAATCGGGAGGAGATTGACTTGTGGCGATTCAATTGCTCCAATTTTTCAAAAAAAAAAATTAATTTTTCATTGGTTTAAGTCATTTGGGAAGAATAAATATTCCTTTAAAAAAAAAATAAAAGCCAGTAGAAGGTTTTTTTTTTTTTTTTTTTTTTTTTTTGCATTTGTAATATTTCTTTTTTCTTACTTTTCTGTAATGCTTTTTATGTTTATATGTTTAAAAACTGTTTTAATCAGGAGTGTTGGGACGCTCTTTAACACGCACACACAAAAACGAGTATTTTTAGCATTTTCCTAAATATATTTTTTAAATTTTGGAAAACACCGGCAGAAACTTATTTTTCGGTATTTATTAAACTTATTTATTCTTTTTTAATTGGATAAGTTTAAAATTTGTCTTGCACGGTATTTCTGGCTTTTTTTTTTTTTTTTTTTTTTTTTTTTTAGTTTATTTCATTTTATATTTGTCATGTATATAGGAGGAGAAAAAAAGATGGCCTAGGCTGTGCACCACATTGATATCTGTTCTAAAATCTTGCCCTTCCATGGATTTCATTCTGCTGGCGATCGGCTACCATTATTTATACATCGGTAATCAATAAAGGAGCTAAGAAACTTTTCGTGTCTGGTCCCAGTAGAGTTTCTGTGGCACTGTGCATTAACATGTTTCAAAAATCGGTTAATATGTTCTACACATAATGCATAATATGTTTGGGTTTTTTTTTGTTTGAAAGGGGAGGGGGAGTGAGGTTTCTTTTAAGATTTAAGTAATAAGTATATTCAGGGCCGGAGCAACGTCGCGCAGGGTCCTGACAAAGTAGTCAATTGCGCCCAACATATATACTGCAATACTGGACTAATACAATTTATTCTTAAATTGTAGCTATCATCGAATAATATGTAATATGGATAATAAAATGGTTTAAAATACCACTCTTTTCACATTTAATATGCATATTTTTTTTTAATTTGGCAAAATCTTCTATTCTTTACAATATTTTAAATATTTATTTTTTGCGTTCGCGGTTACTTTCAGGATCGTCGAATCTATATATTCCCCGAAAATTATATCAACTTTGCCTGTAAGAAATAAAGTTAATATTCCCTTTTTTCTACCGAAGAAACTTTTAGAGCACAAATACTATTGTTTTATACAAAGGAAACGTTATTTTGAAATGGATAGATGAGACACGGGGTCCCTAATGAGATTCCAATCTGCGCGGTGCCCTGGGCAGCCGCCCCGTTTGCCCGATGTTTGGGCCAGCCCTGAATATAATCCATACAAATGAATGAAAATAAGTAAATAGTAGCAGAAGCTCGAGTAAAATGCTTTATAATTACAATGAACGATTCTTATAAAACTATATATGAAAATCACTTGTCAAAACTAACTTAATATTTGCTAAAAGGAATAAAAAATACATTTACAAGGCAAATAAGTACCTTTATTTGTTCAGCTTTACCAGTTTTTCAATTTAAAATTTTTTGCGAAAATATTTGTATCAGTATAAATCTTGAGAATGTTGCCGTTAGAGCTATGAAACATCTCGATCTGAATAAATGAAAATATTTATTTGCCTTGTAAATGTATTTTTATCACTTTTAGCAAATATTAAGTTAGTTTTGAATGATTTTTAGTTAAATTTAATTTGCAAAGAATGTCTGAAAATATATCACTGAAAGATTCATTTCTTCCAAGTATATTTACATGATTTAAAACTGAATTGAAACATTCCATTACTTGGGTACGAAATATTTTAAAGTCAAAAGTTTTGTAATCTATTCTGATTTCTATCCGAGAATGTTAACCTCATTTTCCAAGAAAGGCGGATTTTGTGTTAATATTACATAAGCTTAATGCAATTCCTTTGTTTTTATACAACAAACGTGATCGTATAAAATGACATTATTCTATCCCGGAAAGCTGAAGAAAGTAAAATTTATTGCGAAATTGGAAATAAAACTGTTTTGGAAAATACTTCTTCAAATAAAAAAAGACGAAATGAAAACAGTGTTGACAAATTGTTGTACAACGATATGTATATTTTGTAATAAACTTTATGTTTTTTTTTTTTTTTTTTTTTTTTTTTTTTTTTTTAAACATTGTAAAATAAACGATACAAATATTATTTATGTATGTCATATGCGGAAAATGATATATTATTTTACATTTGATTAAACAAATTGCTTCGTTTACTGTTTCATCACTTTTTGTTATTGTAATTAGTGTTCGACCGAAACAGGTTTTTAAGGAGTCTCGGGACTCTTAAAATTGGAAAAAATGAAAAAAAAAGACCATTTTCAACGTTTAATATCTTAAAATGTATTTGATTTTAAGACACAATTTTAATTGGGATAAAATATATAAGTATGTTCTTTCATTTCAAATATTTAAAAAATTGCAAGATGCAGAATTGGCATTTACAGGGTGCTAAAAACTGTCAGACATTTGACGAGCAGAAAATCGGCATAACATATTACGCGCAGGATTACAAAATAAATTTTGTAACTAGAATGAAAATTTTGGTGCCTACTTATACTTCAGATTGTAATAATTACCCCGAATCTAAAATAAATTTGTATTTAAAGCACTTTTATATTTTTAATACAGCGTTGTATTTAGCTAATGCAAAATTTAGAAAATTTCAACCATATAATCACCTAAACAAATATTTTTTTTAACAATAAAAAGAAAATTTTAGGTTCAGTTTATACAGACTAACATGAAACATATGTTTTGAAAATTTCATGAAAAAATATTCAGAAGTTTTTAAGATATCGTGCGCGTTATGCCCAAAAACGTCATTTGGAGAAAAATGACTTCAAAGTTTCGGAAACGCCGCTTCAGCTACTGAGCGGGTATAGTAATTCTAAAAGCCATAACTTCTGTTTTAATGGGCATTTGAAGAAAGCAATTACATCAAAATGTTCAGAAAAAATAGAAGTTTAACATCTAAAAAAATTAAAATTTCGGAACTTTTAAAGCTTTAAGATATGTGCCTATCCTCGAATCGCTGTTTTTGTGAAATTTTAATTTTTTTTATTATTATTATTATTTTAAATCAAAGTTCAAACATTTAGGATTCCAAAAATGCCTTATTTTTGGTTCAGCGATAATTAGAAGCAAAGTTAAAGCCCAAAATATAAACCGGAAATGAACTTTCTGAAATAGGAAGTGACCGTTTAACAAGCCCTAGAAAGGTAAACTATACATTTTAATACACAAATATATAATATGCAATACATACACAAATATATAAGCACCTACAAATATGGTGAATTTTAAAGTTGTAAACTTTATACATAATTTTTTTGTGCTACATCAAAATCTTAATTTGCGTTTTTCATTGTGTACGTTAACGACAAACATCATTTCTTAAAAGTTTTTAAGATATTGAAACGAAATTTGTAACAAGATTCTGCTGATCCATTGGTATGGTATGAAGCAAAATATAGCTTGTAAATTTCTATATATTAATTTAGGAGCTATGCTTATTGAGAAATACACATTTTTCTTTTAAAAAATCATGTTTTGTACACAAAATTTGGTATATGTTAATAAATTTAAGAGGTATTGCAAATATTTTGCTTCATAACACAGGTAAGCGATTTGCTAATATATTGTTGAAAAAAAGAAGTGAAATACTGAATAGATTTCGTCATAGAAGGTTTGGCATAAACGGAATTCTCTATTAATATTTGACTAAAAATTGCCTAAATTTGAAAAATTAATTAAAATTCCATTAAAAAATGATATGAATTCATAGTTTTATTCCCTGTTTTAACTAAAAACACACGTGTTTCAAATTTTCCAAAACGAGTGCCCCGAAGGTAGGCACATACCTTAAGAGTCCTGAGACACCCCCCCCCCACACCACCACCACCCCCGCCGGCCCTTAAGACCAAACAGAAACAGAATTTTGGTAATCCTTCTAGTTTCGGCCGAAAAGGAAAAGGAAAACGAAACTGTCAAAAACAAAAATTAAAAGTAATTAATACATAAATATATATATATGTTATAATTAGAGCAGAGTTATAAATACGCAGGTTTTAAGGTCATTTGGTGTAGCGTTAAGTGTAAATCACATTGATGAAACAGTTCATTTGAAAATAACAGTTCATTTATTAAATTCAGTTTGAATTTTAAAACTTAAATAATGAAGATATATACATGTACCTCCAGCTTTTGCTGGGAACTTTGCTATATTGACATATTATAACTGTAGCAAGGAGTAAGTTTAAATTCCGGCTTCATCGTCCTTCCATAACATCACCTCACACCACTACACACTCCATGGAGTTGTTTCACACAAGATATACTTACTCCGTACATCAAACTAGAATAAAAATATGCATACAGTTACAATTAAAAGAGAGTAGTGCCTTTACGACCGAAATGGAAAAATAAAAACCGGTTCGGAACGATTTAACTTCCGAACAAACCACACGATAAATTGAGTTGACAACACTTTGTCCAGATTTCCAACAATACACTGTAAAAAAAAATCCGTTAAAAAACGGAAATAGTACTGGCAATCCAAACGCCAGTACTATTTCCGTTTTTTAACGGAAAAATTTTTTCCGTAAATTCCAGAAAAATTTCCGTTTTTTCATAAAATTTTTCCGTTTTTTTTTTTTTTTCATATATCCGTATTTAAAATTTTTTGTTTTAAAGCCAAAAAAAAAAAAAAAAAATCATATAACTTTTCGAGAAACTTACACCTTTATCAATTTCAACGGACGCGTTTATCAAGGTAGCGTATCTCTAATTTATTCAAATAACAGTAATGAAACAACACTTACCTAGGGTGGGATCGAACTGGGGACCGGCCTCTACCAGATTAGCGCTCTTATCCACCATGCCATTGATGACTCGAGTTGCGTTTCCTAATATCGTTACTTATTTCAGATGCTTTTTATGAAGTAAATGCACGATGTTAAACAAGGAACGTATTTTCGTTGGAGATATTTTTCAATTGAGTGTACAATTCTGAATATTTCCATAATTTTGAAAATTTAGCTTTTTAATTTCATGCTTTATAAAAAGAAAAAAATTAGTCTTTAAAATATTACGTGCATGAAAGAATGTATTATAAGTAATAACTGCTTCTTTTTTTCAAGATTTAAAAAAATTTATTGTACTATTATTTTTATTTATTTATTTGTATATACATCTATAATTTCGTTATTATGTTTCAGATATGTTTTAAGTTTTATGTGCGATTCCATTAAAGTGAATAGATTAAAAAATATTAAAATTAAAATTAGAGTTTTTCGATTTTTTTTTGAAAATAATAATAAGTATTATTTTAAAATCATTATGAAAAATAAACTGTAACATTTCCTTCTCAACTGTCTGAAACTTAAAAAGAATTAATAAAATTTATTTAAATATCAGATTATTATTTTTTAAATATTGTAAAAAAAAATTTTAAAACAATTTAAAAACTTTTTATTTAAAAAGAAAGAAAAATACTACAGTGTTAAAATACTATATAGTTTAAGTGTACATGCATAGATGGCGCCAAAATTTTTAGCTGTTTTACTTGAAAAACCACGTAAAACCGACACATTGGGAAATCATTGGATATATTTTCAATATAGAGCCACATTTATCCAATATTGGAGTTTCATTGAAAATAATATCACTGTAAGACAAGTACATACAACCAGTGGCGGATCCAAGGGTCATGACCGCCCCCCCCCCCTCCCCCAATCCCCGTTCAACAATCTGAATCTCTCTGGCTCTTTAAAGCTCTACTCAAATCAAAATTAGGTAATTTCTGATACATCCGTGAAAATATTTTTAATCTCAAGAAATTTGAAAGTGCACTTATTCTGAAACTATGTGATTAAAAAGTGATTTCTGTTTTTCAATAAAAGCAAAGGATCTTTTCAAAAATTCCATAAAATTTGGCATTTTAAACAAAATTTACGGACGCGAATGCTAATTGCTCCCTCATGACGACATTTCTGTGGCTCTCATGTCCTAAAAATTGGCTTAAAATGCCAACTTGACAACATTTCTGAATCATTCTTCGCATTTATAAGAAAATGGGAAATGCTTCGATTTCTTGGTATCAGAATGAAATACACTATGACGCAAAAGTTTAGACAATGAAGAAATTCTTACATACTTTGAAAAATATTTATTCAATTTTCAAATCACTGCTTGAAATTAATGTGCTGTACATATAAACAATATTTATAACAAAGAAAGGTGGAATTGTGCATATTGCAATAAATTAAATGGTAACAAAAATAAACTGCTGTCTCAAAAGTTTAGACACAAATTAAATAAAATCGAAATAAACAATATTTAAAACCTGGTTGCGCATCCATGCTTATGTATTACGTCATATACACGAGATTGCATGGAAGAAACTAAATCTTGCATAGTTTGTGGATCGATATCGTACCATGCATTCTCAATAGATGTCTTAAGTTCCTTTTCAGAAGAGTATTGTCTAGCGTTGCTATAAACTTTGCGACACATGATGCTCCAAAGGTTTTCTATAGGGTTAAGATCTGGGCTACATGCTGGCCAGTCGAGAACTCTTATATTATGGGAATTAAACCAAGATTTTGAATGTTTTGCAGTGTGAATTGAAGCATTGTCTTGCTGAAATTCCCACTGAGGACCCCTAGAAGCTCAGCAAATGGCAGTAGGTTTTCTTCTAATGTCTGTGTATAAGGCTGTGAAGTTTGACGACCACTGGTGAAGGTCAGAGATACTTGTCCATTATAGCAAAAGGCTGCCCAAACCATCACCGAGCCCCCTCCTTGTCTGCGACTAAAAAAACGTCGAGGTTCCTTCCGCAAGTCATGCCAATACGATAAACAACCATCTGGACCATCCAGATTCCACTTTTTTTCATCGCTAAATATGACTGACTGCCATTTCTCTCCATATGACATATGCTTTCGAGCCCACATAAGTCTTTGTAACTTATGATGTGGTTTCAGATCTGGTTTCTTCTGCAATTTGCTATAAACGATTGTTCCTTTTTCCAAAATTCGTCTACGAATCGTATCCTTTGATACAGAGAGTCCCGATGAGCTTTGAACTCCACGTACGCTCATTTGTTGAGTACTCGCTAGTCTTTGTATCAGGCGATCCTCTCGTACATTTGTCACACGTGGCCTCCCAGACCGACATTTTGCTTTATATTCGGAACCACTCGATAAAACTCGATAAATAGATTTTTTTGACCTATTAATAATAGCAGAAATTTCAGAAACGCTCTTCCCTTCACCTTTCAACTGCCAAATCCTTGAAACCTCATTCACTTGAATTTCTTTAGCTCTCGGCATGTCGACTATGAAGCGCAATCGTTTGCAGAACTTAAGTACTCCAAATTTGTGACATCATCGATTCTAAATTTGCATATGCCAGCGAATATTCAAAGAAATTTAGAATAGTGTCTAAACTTTTGCGACAAGCACATTTGAATTTTTATGAAAAAAATTAGTATTATAGCAAATAAAACGACTGTCTTTTGTACATAGCATTTTAAATCAGTTTTTGAATATATTTACAGGTTTTTGTAATTCTGACGTCATAATTCTACATTTTAAAGCTGAATGACGTCATTGTCTAAACTTTTGCGTCATAGTGTATATATATATATATATTTATTTAGGAATACTAATGCAATTTTTTTTTATTTATGAATGAAAATGAATTCACGAAAGTATCAGAAAAATCGTCAGTTTTAATTTGGAAATAGCCTTCAATAAAAAAATTGATCATGAAATGGTGTGACCCCCACCCTCCCCCCCCCAAAAAAAGAGGCATTACCCCCCCCCCTCTAAATTAAGGGCTGGATCCGTCCTTACATACAACAATTAATTCCTTCACTTTCCAAACATGTCAGTTATTTCTAAACATCATTTACGGAAATTGTACTGTTTTGAAAGCGATACAGAAACATTCCGTAAACTTTACGGAAGACTTACTGTATTTACACGGATTTATAATCTCATAATGTCAATTACGGAAATTGCACTGTTTTCTTAGAAAGATGAAACTATTTCGTAAATTTTTACGGAAAAGTTTGTGTATATTGACGGATTTTTTTTTACAGTGTATATATATATAATTATTAACTAATTATACGTATATAGAATCACATTTCTAGGTTGGTTAGTTAATTGGTTGAATGGGAGTTTTATGGCGCAAAGCCCCTTTAGGGACATGCTGCGACAACACATTTCTAGGAAACAAACATATATATATATGTGTGTAAGTTTCAAACAAAAACAAAAAATAAATAATAATAGCGCCCCTATTCGGAAATTTTATCGCGGCTCTCCGTTTCTCTGACTAAAACTTTTTATTACCATATAAAATAAAATTTAATTAATTGATCAACAACACAGAATGATTTTCTAATTATACGAATTCCGTCTAATGAAAAATTGTCTTAAATATACATACTCGATTTATCTTTTATAATGATTTTTGTAAATGATCTTCTTACTACACCTTTCTTAGACAGCATTCGAAACATTTCTGCTGTTTCAAACAAAAAAATTTCTATCACTGTTAAGTCTTCAACTTTTAAGGAGTACGTGGAAAGCGTCTTCAAAGTTTATCCATACATGCATTGCTTGTTTTGTAATTTGTACTCACGTCTTGTGTCAGTGATGACTGATAATTATAAAAAGTGACGTTCACAGCAATGAAGAGTGTCTCATTTGAGCCGATACAGCTCACATCAATGAATAATGTGGAAAATTTCGGAAGGAAGAAACGAGATTTTCGGAGTATATATAGTTTCGGTCACGGCCGAAATTTGGGCCTTACTTTCGAATGTTCGATGAAACTCAGATTTTGGACCAAAAACGAAAACGAAGCCGAAATTTCTGTCGAGCTCTAATTGTAATTATCTGTTTATCTAGTGGTATATTATAGATGCTGATTATTACGAAAATATCTATATATTTTTTGGATTTCTGTTTTAACACTCTCAACCCAGTTGAAAATTTTCTTAACTTTTGCTTGTTTACCTATTAAAATCTTTGTTTATCTTCTCTCTGCACTTTTTAAATTTCGTAAACAGGGTCATCTTTTTAAAGAAAATTATGCCTTAAACTGGAGTGTGGAGTACAGTAAAAGTTAATTTATGCAATTTGAGTAGTACTGTCCATAACCACGCTAAAATATTGATTTTTTCCCTATTAAGGATAGTTATTGTTAATAACTTTGTTTTTGAAGCTTAGTTTTAAAAGTATATTTTTAAATATACAGGGTATCCCAGTAAGGCCGTATATAAACTCTAACAAAGAAACATACCGCTACGATCTATAATTTTAGAGAACAATGAAAATTAAAATCATGCGTCGAATTCAGCGTAAAAAATAAGCTTTACGGAAAACGTGGACATTGGTAGTTACATTAATTTATTGTGTTTTCCACAAGTAGATACTCAAAATAACGTCTGCATAATGATAAACGCTTGCGGTGAATACTTTACAAACATAACACAACGGAGACGTGTGTACTAGAGATGAGGTGTCGAGCATATTTTTCCGGAGCCCAAGCCCGACGATTTCAAATCTGAGGCCAGAAAGATTACTGTCACGAAAGCCTAGCCTGATACCGAAATTACGCAATTGAAATTTGTTAAAAGCATTTTTAAATATCTTCAAGTATAATCTTTTGAAAATATCTTCTTAGATAGAAATTAATTCAATTCTAAATACTCCCTTATGACAACGTTTCATGATTTTTATGTACATGAAAATCAGTTTAAAATGGCATGTTTTTTAAATTTATATCGAACCACTGGCAGAAATCTGCAAAGTTACAGTTCTTAGACTTTTAAATGGTCATTGTACAAGTAAAATACATGATTTCTTATTTACAGTAATTCTTCAAAAGGACTTCAAACAGAAAGTGAGGACAGACAAGGAATATCCCATAACTTTTCTATGTTACTATAACACGACTGTGAAAGGACTTCATATTATAGAATATTTCTCTTTAGAATGATAGAATATTTCTCTTTAGAATGATAGAATATTTCTCTTTAGAATGAGGAGGAATTTTTTTTTTTCAACTGGATAAGTCATCTTCAGGGTTGGAATAACACAGCTGAGGTTTATTCCAGAAGAGAAAAGAATGTCCAAACCAGTAATCGAACCTGGATACCTCGGTTTGCCGGGCCAATGTTCTATCTATTGAGCTATCTGGACGATACATGACATGCCATGTATAGTCTAGGTATCGTATTGAAAAAAAAAAAAAAGCCGTTTTATACTCTTTTTCAAAACCTCAATAACATATAAGTATTTAGTATTCTTTTAAAAAATCCTTAATTCACAAACAACACAATATAAGCTTTAAAAATTTCTTTGTTTACTTAAAAGGTGACAGATGTTACAGGGTCAATATCACAAAATACGAAAATTGCAGTCCGCAGAATAAAATTTCTATTTAATGTTATATAATGCGATTTTCTTTTTTCATTCTAATAAAAAATATTCGCAGAAGTATTTTCAAGACATATTATATTCATAAACATAAAATTAAAGGAATTAAAAGACTTAAAATTTCAGATTGTCATTTTCCTGGAATGTCACACTGTGATGTGTGCAAAGTAAAAGGCTTTCTGCTATACTGTACAAATACCTTTTTCTAGTTTTTTTTAAATTTCTAATTAATAATTATACCTATATGTAACACATATATGTGGAAGGTAACAAGTTCTGTATTTTACAAATAATTTTCCATAATTAAAATATGATTGTCACTGAAAATGAATGTCATTGTCCTGGCCTGCTCATTTTAGTTCTTTATGAGGTATAAAGATTGCGCTGCAGCATAATTCTTCTTGTTCTTGACATAGTTCAAGTCAGAAGTAGTAAAATCATTGCTACCAGCAAGGTCTTTTAGATATTTCTTTGAAAATAATGTGTTTAAAGGCTTTGTAAAAATTGAGTAGACTTTTATTATGTCATTTTCCTGTCTTTTATAAATTACAAATAAAACTGAATATTATACTGAATTTGAGGTACCATACAGGAAACATGTTCCGTTAAACAACATTAAAATGTTAGATCAAAAAATAAAAAAACCAAGAATGCGAAAAACGTTTTAGAAGGAAATTGTCATTATCCTGGCATACATATGCCAAGAAAATGACATATAATTATAATTACATAAAAATGAACTTAAGCTCTTCAAACGTTAATAATTTTACATATCAATTCCTTTAAATTCCTGTTCAACCAACATTTAAAAAAAAAATCAGAAGAATTAAAATGATTTAAATTTTCAAAACCTCACATTTTTTTATATTCACCCTACACGTTTAAAATGTGCCTTTTATTTAAATTTCTTATTACTTTCGGTCTGCAATCCCGCAGCCATCGTTAGGGAATATTTTCATTAATTGCCATTCTATTCATTTCAAATGCGTCACTTCTTTTTTTAAATGAATAGAATGGCAATTAATGAAAATATTCCCTGACGATGGCTGCGGGATTGCAGGCCGAAAGTAATAAGAAATTTAAATAAAAGGCATATTTTAAACTTGTAGGGTGAATATCAAAAAATGTGAGGTTTTGAAAATTTAAATCGTTTCAATTCTTCAGATTTTTTTTTAAATGCTGGTTGAACAGCTGAATAAAGGAATTGATATGTAAAATTGTTAAAGTTTGAAGAGCTTAAGTTCATTTTTATGTAATTATAATTATTATATATCATTTTCTTGGCATATGTATGCCAGGATAATGACAATTTCCTTCTAAAACGTTTTTCACATTCTTGGTTTTTTTTAATTTTTGATCTAACATTTTAATGTTGTTTAATGGAACGTGCTTCCTCTATGGTACCTCAAATTCAGTATAATATTCAGTTTTATTTGTAATTTATAAAAGCCAGGAAAATGACATAATAAAAGTCTACTCAATTTTTACAAAGCCTTTAAACACATTATTTTCAAAGAAATATCTAAAAGACCTTGCTGGTTTGAGCTATGTCAAGAACAAGAAGAATTATTCTGCAGCGCCATCTTTATATCTCATAAAGAACTAAGATGAGCAGGCCAGGACAATGACATTCATTTTCAGTGACAATCATATTTTAATTATGGAAAATTATTTGTAAAATACAGAACTTGTTACCTTCCACATATATGTGTTACATATAGGTATAATTATTAATTAGAAATTTAAAAAAAAAACTAGAAAAAGGTATTTGTACAGTATAGCAGAAAGCCTTTTACTTTGCACACATCACAGTGTGACATGCCATCAAAAAATAAAAAAACAAAGAATGTGAAAAACGTTTTAAAAGGAAATTGTCATTATCGTGGCATACATATGCCAAGAAAATGACATATAATTATAATTACATAAAAATGAACTTAAGCTCTTCAAACTTTAACAATTTTACATTTCAATTCCTTTATTCAGCTGTTCAACCAACATTTAAAAAAAAAAAAAATCAGAAGAATTGAAACGATTTAAATTTTCAAAACCTCACATTTTTTGATATTCACCCTACAAGTTTAAAATATGCCTTTTATTTAAATTTCTTATTACTTTCGATCTGCAATCCCACAGCCATCGTTAGGGAATATTTTCATTAATTGCCATTCTATTCATTTCAATTGCGTCACTTCTTTTTTTTTAAATGAATAGAATGGCAATTAATGAAAATATTCCCTGACGATGGCTGCGGGATTGCAGGCCGAAAGTAATAAGAAATTTAAATAAAAGGCATATTTTAAACTTGTAACATCTGCATTATTAACATCTGTCACCTCTTAAGTAAACAGAGAACTTTTGAAAGTTCATATTGTGTAGTTTATGACAGAATAAAGGTGGTATATTACATTTCGTCTTATGATTTTATTTCATTTGATAAATATAGATTCAATAAAGTTCTACAAAAACTTTTGTGGTGGTCGGATGAGTGTTAGGAGAAAAGGTACATTTAGTTAACATGTAAAAAACCTCAACAGGTTACCCCCTTAAAAAGACAGGCTGCAGCACTACATTTCGCATTAGACTGCTAGAGTCATGTGATATTTTTTGTGAAACTACATTCGCACATTCAAGCATCGCGGTACTCAATCAGTCTGAAAAAAAGCGACACTTGTAACGTACCGCGGCACCCTGTCTTTGTCGTTGATGTTTAATAAATTCCAAAATGCCTCCTTAAGTAATAGAGTGTAAAAATAGCTTAAAAACATTCATAACACTGAACACAACTCCCATTTCACATTAACATTTTATAAATTTATTTTAAATACATTTCAATTTTAATATTTGCATAGTTGCCAACCAACCTTCCGGTATTGTTTAAAAAGCAGATATACGAGGGTTATTTTTTTTCCAACCTCCGGTGGGTCGTAAGATACAGACAAGTTTGAATAACAAAATGGTTTTATAACCAGGAGTTAAGCAAGCACAGTCAAGTCAAAGTTACTTTTCGACATAGTCACAGTGAAGATTGAGAAATTTGTCATACCGGTGGATGAGTTTTCCAATACCCTCTTTATAAAGCTTACCACCAGCGTGTTGAGGTAGGTCTCCAAGGCGTCTTGAGTATTGTTTTTCGGAGGAAGCGCTGTCCTCTCAGACCTGTCTTCAGTTCTCGAAGAAGATGAAAGCCAGTCGGTTCCAGACATGGGCTGCGTGCCGGGTGATCGAACATCTCCCATCGAAATTGTGAAAGAAGCTGTTGGGCCATCAGTTCGGCCTGGCACCGACTGACGTTCATCTCCTTCTTCAAGAACTGAAGGCAGGTCTGAGAGTACAGCGCTTCCATCCCAACAAAAATCTTTAAGATGCTTTGGAGACTATCTCAACATGCTGGCGGCAACCTTCTATAAAGAGGGGTTTTGGATAACACGCCCACCGCTATGACAAATGTCTCAATCTTCACTGTGACTATGTCGAAAAGTAACTTTGATTGTACTTGACTCCTGGTTATAAGATCATTTTGTTATTCACACTTGTCTTTATAGTACGACCCATCGGAGGTTGAAAAAAAAATAACCCTCGTACATACGTTGAACTAGAATTTTTATAAAATAAAATCTTACCTTCCTTCTATGCAGTAGTTATAACTTTTCATCCATTAACTATAATTTCTTGTCGAAATATGTTTATTAATTGCCAGGTACAACAATTCTCCCAAAAAACCGGAAGGTTGGCAGCTATGTATTTTTGTAATTAGCAACTTACCGAAATTTTTCAGTTTACAGCTTGTATAAACTTTAATTAAACAAAAACAAATTCGATAAATGTTTTACAAATTCAGCTTTGTATTAGACTCAAAACATTGCATAAAAATTTTATTAATTATCATAAATTTTATTAATTATCACGAATTTCAGTGTTAAATGTTTTATAAATTCAGCTTTGTACTAGACTCAAAACATTACATAAAAATTTTATCAATTATCATAAATTTCAAAGCTAAATGTTTTATAAATTCAGCTTTGTACTAGACTCAAAACATTACATAATTTTATTAATTATCATAAATTTCAGTGCTAAATGTTTTATAAATTCAGTTTTGTACTAGACTCAAAAGATTACATAAAAATTTTATTAATTTTCATAAATTTCAGTGTTAATAATAACGGATACAATTATGAATAAAAAGTTTCTAATACATACATACATGATCGCATTAATTTGTTTTACATTTAAAGTATCATCGAAGAAATATGTGTGTAGTTATTTCTGTAATTGGGGGCAAAAAATCGTCCTTAAGTGGACGAATTCTCATTGAAAGAAATAAACGACTATGTTTGAAAGGAAATATTTATACGCTATGTAAAAGTCAAGTGCAAGCTCGTTTTTTAATTGAACACATTTCTGATTAAGAAGAGAATCGATATTTAAATATAGTGCTTCATTCGGATCTTCAACTAGATGCCCGCGTTTATTAAAATTAGAGGGAGCAAATTTAAGCCATTTCCTCGTATGTGTAGGGCGCAGCGAAAGTTATTAGGTGCTTTAAAAGATATTAACTGTAAACAAAATGTACAGAGCTTTACTCTGCAACAAATTATTGTAGAAGAAAATTACGGGTACCGAACGATTGGAAATAAATTTAATAAGGAAATAAAATATATTACAGTCCTCCCCACTTAATTGGGTCACGGATAATCGAATACCCCGCTTATTCGAATAGAATCCTCCGGAACCGAATTTATTCCTATTGGTTCTATGCTATTTTTCCCCGCTTAAACTAAATACCTTTTACGAAAGTACCCGCTTAATCGAATAAAAACTGTGTGAGCGATGTTTGAAAATAGGCGCAGAAAGCACGTTTCAGCTGGAATTTCCTTCCACCTTTTGTCATTTTCGGTTCCTTTACGCTGAAAAGAAATTTTCAGTTCTTCCTGCAATGATTTCGGCCAGCAAGTGTATATTGGACAGGTCAAATGATTTCCTCACCTTGATCTCCCCACCATCACTTCTTGCTGTTAACCAGGCTAATGCGCCGTCACTTCGAGACTCGAGATGGTAATTGTGATATTTTGCACTCATTCGAAAAATAACTCGATATTTACTACTTTGAAATTCCACTTAAACAAACCACTTTAAACGATTTTTTTAAAGCAGTATAAGTAACGTAAATTAGAAGTAGCGAAGTTTTGGCCAAATTCAAACGAGCTGCATTAAGTCTGATGTAAACCATATAAATGTATATACTGACATTAAATTAACACGTATTTACTTTATATTAGCATTTGTATTTATTTTAGTTTATGGTAATCTATTAACGATTTATTGTGCTGTTAATTAAATATACCGTAGAGGGTTATTTTGCCTTTTTATTACGCATTAAATATTACAGTTATGATTACCCGTTTAATCAAATAACCCGCTTAATCGAATATTATTTCTGAACCGTCAATATTCGTTTAAACGAGGACGATTTACATAATAAAATTGGAAATAAAGAAATTTTCAAAAGTCGCACCATGGTAATGACTGCAATAGGTAGTATTTCTTATGAAATCTACCTAAAATGCGACCTATGCTTCGACTATCGGAAAAAGGTGTTGTTGTGCAGATTTAAACTTAAAATTGACTTTTTAATGTTTCCTGATTATTCCTTGTTAAATTAGATAACACATTAATGCTAATGGAAGTTCATATAAATTAGAGAAAATTTATTTAAAAATTTTCAAAAAAAGTTTTAATACACAGATATTATCTAACAATAACACATCATAAACAATTCGTAGTACATTGTTCTAAAGTTTATTTATGCATTCTAGATTTTTAAGAAAATTGACTGTGGATCTGTTGCAATTTGTCCCATTGTATATATGGTTTGGTTAGAGAGGTAAAATAGAAGGATCAATTCACTAATTGAGGGAATTTGTAAAATAAATGAACTTTTTAAAAATTAAATTCAATTATCTTTACCATTTTCACAAAAAATAAAAGAAAAAAAAAGAAATGGGGGGAAAGAAATCGTAAAAATAACTTTTTGTTTAAATTTGAAAGTGGTAATTGTGTTTGTTTACATTCTTCTTGAAGAGGTTTATCTTGAAGAGATTTTTCGTACTTTTTTAAAATTTATGATTGACTTTTACAGAAGTCTATTGTAGCACACAGCAAACAAACCTTTGTTTGTTTCTCTCTCTTTTTTCGAAAGAAGCATAACTTACTGCTGCCATGGGGGGGAAAAGTCATTTGCATTGTTACGCAAACGAACAAATTAGCTTTCTCAAAGAGTAGTTTTTTTCTACTTTAGCTTTAAGTTATCTTTAAAGTTGATTTATGAGAAAGTCAAAAATAAAATAAAATGGCCTGCCATAAAAACTCGTCCACGTTCATTTTACACTTGACTTTATTTATATACTTAATATACTTGCTTTTCTCGCGACTCATGGCATTTTTTTTATATATATATCTGGTAAAAAAGAAAATAAATAAATATATTATGTGCTTATGCCCAAAATGACAAGAGCTTGTTTTTATGCATTCGTTATCATTATTTCTAAAACTATAATAATCGTTCTTTAACCTGTGCAATAAGAAGCTACCAAAATTATATTTTGAAAATAATAATGGCTAATATATAAAGAACATAGGGCGTTGGACACCTGCATATTAGAATATACAGGCCATAGGCACTTAAACTTTCGGGTAATCTTGTGAACAATCTGTCATGTACTTTTTTTTTCTTTTTTTTTTTTTTTTTTTTGCTGACATGACAGCTTCGAATAGTATATAATATATATATACAGAATGTCTTAAAATATATGCACAATTTATTTGATAATAACTGGCATATTCAACTTTTACAATAAATTAAAAATACGAGGTGGAACCCGTCGAATTTTGACGAAAGAAAAAGTTTTAAAAAGAACTGTTACATTGATTTAGAATAAACACACACACAAAAAAATAAGTACAATGATATAACAAAAAACCATCAAGCATTGGTTAGTCTATCTCTTGAAATAAATATTATTTTAATCTAAAGTTACCAAAATACTATTTGCACTAACTTCAACAGTTCAAATTATTTACAAAATACGTAATCAGTAACATGTAATCAAGATAAATAATTATGTTGTAGTTATCAACTGAGACTCTTATGCTAATGAGCAAAAATGATTTACCTTTGAAACAATCCTAGAGTTGTTTTCACCGTGAAATCTAAACCTAACATCAATCTCAGTATAGCCGAGTAAAAATTCCAGACGTTTATGTCTTATAGACACATTCGTGTAAAATATTTAGTTTAATCAGAGAAAAGGATTGTTTTCTTTTAAATATGACGTCATTTTTACTCACTGATGCATTTTGCCAAGTGTCACAACTCAGTACCAGTGGAAGAAAAAATATTGAAATGTAACAGCTTTATGAGGAAACTTTTTAAAAAAGTTATTTTTAATTATAATGAGAAAATGGCTTCAATAAAGATAAATAAACACAATTATTGTTCCTTTTCTCTGCAACAATGGAAGTAACCCGATTGCCAGCATTTTGAATCAATTTCATGAAAAAACTTTTAAAATTAAATTTAAAATATAAAAATAGAAATATTTAGAAAAATAGCAAGGCACATCTACAAATGAACAGCTCTCATTTAAAAAAAAAAAAAAAAAAAAAAAATTAGAAAAATTAGTTTTGTTGAAAGTTCAGGCCAGATGACTGAAAAAAGAGCCTTGTTTTTTTAAATATATAGATGGCTGAAACCAGGCTACGCTTTGAGCAAAGGACGTTTTCTCTAAAGTATCACTGAAGATTGGAAGTTTGTTGAGCAAAGAACATTTATCCTAAAGTGTTCATGGAAGTTGGTAGAGAAAAGGAAATTTATCCTAAAGTGTTATTAGGAGTTCATTGAACAAAGGAATTTATCATAAAATGTTACTGGAAGTTCAAAAACGTAGCTGAAACACAGGAACAGTTTAGCAGAGTTTTTAGATATTTCTACGGCCCATACAATCGCTAGAACTAGAAAACAGTTTGAGGCATGTGGAGCTGTTCAAAATGTTCACAAATGACGCTCGTGAAGACCAAGGTCATGAACAAACCTTGCAGAAACCCTAGTAGGAACCTAGGGCAAAAATTCAAGGAAATCTGTTTAACCATCTGTTCGCGAGGTAGGACTTCAAAATTCAAATATTATTCGCATTTTAAATCGCCTACATTGTAAAAATTACATTCCAAGATAACTCAAGCTTTCAGTGTAAATGGTCTGGACAGGAAAGTACAATTGTGTTAAAGATTTTTTTTTTTTTTTTTTTTTTTTTTTTTTTTTTAACAGCTGATGATGTAATTAGAAAAATAATTTCGTTAAACCATCGACTATTATAAGACTGAATGTAAATCATTATTTATTAATAAAAGAAATGCCTTATTGACATCCGTACATTAATGATGCTCCAAAGTAGCTAAGATTAATAACGCGTTTCAATTTTTATTTTTTAAAGAATTTATATATACACTGACGGAAATAAAATCCCAACACCAAGAAAGACTTGTGTTAGATAAACGAAATTTGGTAGGCGTGTTTATACATCTGAAAGATGACATCGATTGAAATTTCGCGCTTCGCGCATAAGCGTGGCGCTAGTAGCGCCACTCAGAATTTGCAGATCAGGTTTACTTTAAATGCGTGCTGTAAAGTTCGTGGACGTTATTTAGCTTCGAAATGTGACGTATTGAGTTGATGTTAGCCAAGAATGCCTTTAACAAGACGAAGAAGCCACTGTCAACAGCTCATCGAATTAGAACGAGGTCGCATATTCCGTCTACGAGAAGGTGGATTTTCTTTCCGCGATATTGCAGAAAAACTTGGCTGGAATGTATCCACTGTGCATGATTGTTGGAAGCAGTGGTCAAGGGATGATACTACCTCAAGAAGACCGGGTTCCAGGCGACCACGTGGCACTCCTGAGAGGGAAGATCGCCGTATTCGGCGTACGCATGTGGCGCATCGTACTGCGTCTGCAGCAGAAATTCGAGCTGCAGTTGGTGCCACAGTGACACAACGAACTGTTAGAAATCGGTTACTTCAAGGACAGCTCCTAGCATGCGCCCTGCAGCTTGCATTCTACTGACTCCAAGCCATTGCCGTTTGCGAAGCCATTCGTGTCAAGCCAGAACTCATTGGTGGGCGGAGTGGAGATCTGTTGTGTTTCTTTTTCATCAGAAAACACAACAGATCTCCACTCTGTCCTCCAATGAGCTCTGGTTTGATACCAATGGCGTCGCAAACGGCAATGGGTTGGAGTCAGTAGAATGCAAACTGCAGGGCGCCTGGCTCGGAGCTGTCCTTGAAGTAACCGATTTCTAACAGTTTGTTGTGTCACTGTGTTACCAATTGCAGCTCGAATTTCTGTCGCAGATGCAGTACGATGCGCCACAGTCGTTCGCCGAATACGGCAATCTTCTCTCTCAGGAGTGCCACGTGGCCGCCTGGAACCCGGTCTTCTTGAGGCAGTACCATACCTTGATCACTGCTTCCAATAATCATGCACAGTGGATACATTCCAGCCAAGTCTTTCTGCAATATCGCGGAAAGAAAATCCACCTTCTCGTAGCCCGAATATGCGACCTCGTTCCAACTCGGTGAGCTGTTAACAGTGGCTTCTTCGTCTTGTTAAAGGCACTCTTGGCTAACATCAACTCAATTACGTCACATTTCGAAGCTAAATAACGCCCACAAACTTTACAGCACGCATTTAAAGTAAACCTGATCTGCAAGTTCTGAGTGGCGGTACTAGCGCCACACTTATGCGCGAAGCGCGAAATTTCAATCGATGTCATCTTTCAGATGTATAAACATGCCTACCAAATTTCGTTTATCTAACACAAGTCTTTCATGGTGTTGGGAATTTTTTTTCCGGCAGTGTATATTACGCTAACGTACGTGGCACAGAAATCGTGATTATTTGTTATTGTTTAATGGCAAAGCCCGAGAAACACATCTCATTGGTTATTCTGTAAGAGTCCTTTGACAGGATTTAGGACGATTGGGTTTGTTTCGGGTTTGTTTACGTTTCGCTTTTTCGGTGCAATATCTTTCGCTGCAATTATGTACCTTCAAAATATCATTTAAAATGCCCGTAAAAAATCTCGGCGAATGCTTGAAAGTGAAGAAGAAGCCGAATTCGAGTTGAATTGAAATAGATTCGAAATCCAAATAGAATTGATCGAGAACGCCGCTAAGCGATCGGCAAAATAGGCTTAATAACTGAGCATGCACGCGTTGCTTCTGAAATCCAAATTACTGATTTAAACGTTCTGGGGCATGCATAATTGTGGGTAAAACGTGCAATTTCTGCAAAGCACTGTATTGAAAATGCGAATTAAACAGCAGCAAAAAGTTTACAAAATTTTGTCATGACGTAAAAAGTAATTTTGTACGGACAGGTAGTTTTGACTGTACGGACCTGCGATATGAATTTCAGGTTCATTTAAGAATATTATTACGGGGCCCCAGAAGTAAAATACAATAAAACCTGCTTAGACGGAAACGAAAACGGTCAGTGATAAATTCTGTTTTATGCAGGTTATTTAAATTGAACAAAGCATAATAGCATTTTTTTTTTGGTGGTGGGGGGGGGGGGGGAGCTGGATTTTTTTTTTTCGTTTATTGCAGGATTCCGTTATAAACAGGCTTTACTCTATTAGAAAATAAATTTGCTAGATGGTACTTTTTTAAAAAATCTATATAGTAATATTTGCTTACAATTTTATTATTTCTTTTTCAGTATTACACTTTATGTTGTATTTGTAATTGCTTTTTCATATAAAGATTTTAAATAAAAAAATAAATTATTGAAAAGATAATTACATTTTAATTAAATTCATCAGTTAATTTGGAATAAAAAAGTTTAAAGTATGAGACATATAAAAATTAAAAAACTTAACCTTTGTTAAGTTTTGTTAAGTTAACACAACTTTGGAACTGAACAAGTGCCGGGCCCTGGTAATTTGCACCGTCTCCACCCGGCCCCCTCTGTACGGACCTGCGATAAAAATTTCAGATTAATTTAAGAATATTATTACGGCCCCGGGCAACACCGGGCAGGTCAGCTAATATTTTGAAATCAAATAAAATCTGCAGACAGATTGAAGTTTTAATGTTTTTGTACTGAAAAATTCTCGGCAATTTTTCTTCGCCCCTTTTATAGTTTCAAACGCAGAGGAGACGTGGGGGATTTTATTTTCCAAATTGTAGTCCTCGTCTTATCTAATCGCAGAATTCTGCTATTTTATGGCACTGCCTCTAAATAATCAAGTTTCCTTATCTCTTGTAAATGACTGAAAAGCCTATCTGAGAAATATATGCAGTAAAAAATATATCACATCCTCAAATGAGTTGTGATTTTTTATTTCCATTCACGTGAAAAATAGTATAATAAATGTTCTCTTTCGCTTGCTCAAACAAAAGTGACAATTTGGTTTGAATATCCGACATTAATTAAATAAATTACATACGAATTTCCGACATTAAATAATAATGAAGTTTTGTAAAATTTCGAAGATTCAACGGAAAATAAGTTAGTTATTTTTCAAAAGATGGAAATAGATCAACGTATATGCATTGACTAAAAAACCGTATTAGCCTATATTACTAATTTAATTTTTGTTAAAAATTGTGGATTTTGAAATCAAGATCAACATGTCAAACTGTTCTGTTTTTATCGCAGGTTTATATTTATATATATAGCTTTACGTTTATTACTTTCTTTTGTTGAATTTTCATTTATTTCTTGGTTATCCTAATTTCTCACAATTATTGGTTTTTCGATATGTTATAAGGAACTTAATATTGTCATTTTTAGGCTAGATGCTGATAATATTCGAATATATCGAATAAACCTCTACTATGAATTATTCTTATGAAGCCACATTTCCAATTTTTGTATTATCTTTTCCTTTGTTTTTGCATAAGTGATTTCATTTTAATTATACAGGGTGTTCCGTTAAAGGGGTCCAATATTAATAGGGGTAATAGAGGAGATCACACGGAGCATAAATCAGTATATAATGCCTGGCCGGATCTCAATAATTTTCAAGTTACAGCAAATAGAATGAAAAATCGGAAATTTGTAAAAAAACCCTCATTGCTAAACTATCGATAATGCTACATAAAAACGAAGCACATATTTAGAAAGAGCAAAAAAAATCCTACGAAATGACATAAGTTGTTTTAGAATATTGAGAATTAATGGCGAGTTACAAGCTCTGAAACAGTGAAAAAATACAAAATCAAATATTTAGCAAAATAGTTAATCGTTAATTCCAAAAATGCAACTCTACCTACATCAAGGAAAATGTTATAAAATTTGGTCCATTCCGAAAGCTTTCGAAGAAGCTGACAATAAACCATATCAGTTTAATTGTATGGGAGAAATCAAGCAGTTCCCTAGTTACAACTCTGTACTGTTGCACGCTCGGAAAGGGCGAAACTCCGCCCATGACGATTGTAAACACCCCGTTTTAATATCTTTCAATTATACATTTCTGATCAACCTCTATCAATACCCTTTCATTATTCAGTCTGGTCAAGTGAATGACATATTGTGCAGCTCTCGCCTTGTCTTAAAGCAAACTCCGTGACTGCTGCGTTTCCTCCATGAACTTTCAGGATGATGAAGAAGAAGTACTTTTTATGCAAATTTTCTATGTGTATAGGAAGAAAAGTGTAATAAAACAGCAGTCATCAGTGGGCGTTATGTTAAAGGGAGGCTGTTGTAAGTGGGATTGTAGTAAGTTGATGTATAATAATTATGCCGGAATACTCTAACGAAGAATATGCGGACATGCATCTGATGTACGGGCAAGCTCATGGAAATGCATGTCTAGCACAGCGCATGTACCGTGAGCAATTTCCAAGGAGACGTTGTCCAAGTTCGAAACTCTTCATAAAAATCGTTAGACGATTACGGGAGACTGGATCGTTTAATACAGCAAGCATTGATGCAGGGAAACCTCGACATGTACGAACACCTGCAATGGAAAGAAGATGTACTGAATATTTTTAAAGATAACCCCTCCACGAGTACACGAGCTGCTGCGTCTGAAGTCGGTGTTTCTCACCAAAGTGTGTGGCGTGTTCTGCGTGCAGAAAACATGCACCCCTTTCATGTGCAGCGGGTACAACTGTTATCAGTAACAGATTGTGCTCAGCGGACAGAATTCGTACGCTGGTTGCTTAATGTAACAGAAAATAATCCACAATTTCTGGAAAATATTTTATTTACTGATGAAGCAACATTTACGAGAGAGGGCGTGGTAAACATGCACAATATGCACACATGGTCATATACAAATCCGCACACTGTTTTCCCGTCGAACGCACAACAAAAGTTCAGTGTGAACATATGGGCAGGTGTCCTCGGCGATTATCTCATAGGACCATATTTACTCCCAGATGTACTCAATGGCAGTACATACTTGGTTTTCCTACGGGATATCTTACCGCAGTTACTGCAAAATGTGCCAGCAACATTGCGCCACAATATGTGGTTTATGCACGATGGCGCACCGGCACATTTTTTCATAGGTGTTCGCAATCACCTCAATTCAACATATCCTGGGAAATGGATTGGACGCAGTGGACCTGTTGCTTGGCCTGCACGCTCTCCAGACCTCAATCCGTTAGACTTTTTTGTTTGGGGACACCTTAAATCGCTGGTGTATGAAACGCCTGTGGATACACCGGAGGATTTACTAGCGCGAATCGTTGTCGCTGCAGGAGACATTCCCAACTCCGTCGGAGTTTTTCGGCGTGTTCGCCAATCTTTACGACGTCGCTGTCGGCTGTGCGATTCTGTTAATGGGCGCAACCTCGAACACCTATTATAATAATGTCCGTTCGTCTGCCTTCCGACATTGAACTGTGCAGCGCAGGCCAGAAGACTATGCTTCACATATGTCATAAAGTACGTGGAATGTAATTCTTTATTTGTCATTTTTCTTTTATTTTCAACACTTTTTGGCACAGTATTTTGTAAGTCACAGACTGTGGTGTACTCAAATTGTAAATTACAAAGTTTGTATGAATTAATTTAAAATTTAGTGTCTTTTTTAAATTTATAATTAATAAAATTATTATGCTATTTGTTATTATTATTTCCTATCATAAATTATGATGCACATATACATACAATAATTGTCCATGTAAAACATGTACTGAAACTTCTTGCATAGTTACAAATCGCAATATTTTTAATTATTTCCGAATTTTCATCACCAGTTTAATTTTAAAGAATTTAACTTAAGTTTTATATCAATAAAAGACCACTTTAAAATGTAGACTATTATGGTAAAGTTATTTTGGTTCATTCAACTCTTGAATAATTAAAAATGTTGCATCTCAGAAGAAGCATGATCGAAAATGTATAGTTGAGAGTAATTAAAAAGGCGGTGTTTCCAATCGTGATGGGCGGAGTTTAACCTTTGCTAGTGTCAAAGAAAGCGGAGTTGTAACTAAGAAGCTGATTAATTTCTCTCACACAATTAAACCGATATGGTTCATTGTAAGCTTTTTCGAAAGTTTTCGGAATGGACCAAATTTTACTACATTTTCCTTGTTGTAGCTAGAGTTGTCTTTTTGGAATTAACGATTAACTATTTTGATGTATATTGGATTTCGTACTTTTTTCACTGTTTCAGGGCTTGTAACTCGTCAATAAATATTGCTATTTTAATACAATTGATGTCATTTTGTAGGTTTTTTTCTGCTCTTTCTAAATATGTGCTTCGTTTTTATGTAGCATTATCGATAGTTTAGCAATGAGGGTTTTTTTACAAATTTCCGATTTTTCATTCTATTTGCTGTAACTTGAAAATTATTGAGATCCGGCCAGGCATTATATACTGATTTATGCTCCGTGTGATCTCCTCTATTACCCCTATTAATATTGGACCCCTTTAACGGAACACCCTGTATATATATACTAGCTGACCCTTCCGACGTTGACCGGACTTGTGAGGAATGACCCTTAAATTAACCTCAAATTTGTACGATTTTACATCTTTACCTCCATTTTACTTGTATTTATATTTTTAAGTGAAAAAATATTGAATGGAAAGTATATGCTATTTGGTATTTTATTTTCTGCGTAATTTTATTTTTGGTGTCTATGCGCTTCGAAAGCGAACACAGCCGCGACGAACCTCTCGGGTTTTTACTGATTTCGTCGAAATTCTCACACACTTTATTTTGTAAAAAAATATTTGTATCCGTCCGACCGTTTCAAAATTGTGGTAGGTGCTGTAAATCTGGTCTATTGAGATGCTCTAAAAAGGTTGTGTTAAAATACGGCCATTTAGTTACTTTTAGCGTAGAAGAAATATCGTCTCCGTGAGGAGCGAAGTGACCCGAGTTCGCCGATGTATTTCAAAGGGTTAAAATTCATTTTTAACCGATTGCACCGTCGATTAGAAGAAAATTCCAGCTTTAAGAGCATACTATTGGTTTGTCGGTACCTTTAAAATTGCGCCCTGGAGGGGCATTGCAATAAGAGAGAAAAACGCTGTTCGAAAAAACAACCTTTTTTAAAAAAAAAATTTTCAAGGGTTCATCTGCATATTCTTTTTATTGATTGAGACATAAGAGTACGATCTTTCAGAATATGCCTTTCCTTTTTAATTTTACCAAGCGATATAGCGGATGTAAGTTAAAAAATAATGGCAAAATAGCCCCCGAAATTTCTTCTTTTCGATCTTCATTTTCAGCTGATGCGTAAATAAGCCTTCTGTGCGTTCGTCAGCACTTTTTCTCTCTCGCAAGCACCGAGATGAGTTTTTAATGAGAGTGAGTTGCAATTTTAATTAATAACTCAACTAATTATTAGAATTTTAAAATTCTGAGTCTCGGGAGTCTCAGGAGACACTTTGGACTAGCCTCACAAAACTTTTCAACCTCGTAAGTGCCGTAGATTTTTCTAACCACCGCACACAATCACACAGACAGAGCGAAACTTTCTTTTATTGGTATAGATATATATATATACATTAGCGGATGATTTTGAAAGTGGGGCAATCCTATTTTGTAAAAAAATAATCTTAATAAACTGGCAAGTGCAAGCATTACTCGCGCTGAGAGATTTCTGTACAATAAATATATGAATTATTAAATGTAATATTAAAAAAATCGTTGCTAAAAGAATAATAAGACTTTGTAAAAACTATATAATGTAGTAAAAAGCAGAAAAACCAACATTTAAAATGCACAAATAATACATGAAAAATTTTAATTGTGCATTTTAAACGTTGGTTTTTCTGCTTTTTAATATTGTTGCACAAAGGCTTTATTTGCTATTTTTATATATAATGTAGGGTTGGGCAATAGCTGTATATACTTGAAAAGTATGAATGTGTATCCCATAAAAGTTTAAACAGATATGAAGCCTAAATAATATCAAATATTGCTATTATGTATAACTCTTTTTTTAATCTCATCCTAATCTGTTTACGATGAACTTAATTCGGTACTGACAATAAAAGTAGCGCATATTTAAACATCATTTGGCATTTCATAAAACTAAATTCGGCATAGTAATAATACTTTCTTTTTACAGTGCAGCTAAAACAAAACCCTTGTTCAAAGTTTAAACTTGGCATTGTGCTAAACGCGCTTCGAAAGAACGTCGCAAAGTTACAACGCCGCTTTTTCCGTGCCGCGATTTTCCAGATAGGTTTGTTAATTACCATTTAAATACACAGGAGGCATATTGAGACATCCACTCAATGCAAACTAGTCGCGAATACCATAGTATTTATGTGGTTAATTCTAAGTAGTCTGTTTTTAACAATTTGACGTTTATCGCTTTTATACTGCTACTGGGCATTGCATTACACAAATATATCATTAAAAGTTGTTATCTAGGCTTTAAAAGCCGATGGTACATAGAGTAGGCCGCCCCTGTCATTGTGTATGTCCAAACCGTTCGTGTATTTAAGGGTTAATATCTCGGCTAATTACAGACGAGTTTTTTCTAACATCATTATCAACAATGCTTTTATACTTCTGCTACGATAGGTAAGTCCAGCGCTCCTCAACGCCTTTGCTGAATGCCTGAAAATCGAAATTTGCGTGTAACGGAAAAATGCACTTTTCTGAAAAACTATGTGACCTAGGACAATTCCTATAGTTTCCTGCAAGGTTTAAATTAACGTCTACTACCTCTATTTTTTTCATAATTTTAGCTTCCGTAGATTCGGAAATGGTGGGGGGGGGGGGACATATTTTTGCACTATATTTTCAACGCTATCTCTGAAAATATAATACCTAAAAGTAAAATACAGTGCACTCCCGATTATCCGGGTTACACCGGGAGAGGTCGCACGGACAATCAAAAAACACGGATAATCCGAAAACTCCTTTTTATTAAAGAAAAAATCAACATCCGTACAGACATATAAAAATTACTTATATTTGCATACTGTATAACATTAAACTAGGAAATTTCCTTTTAATATTTACTGCTTAAAAAAAATCTGTAATGCATCTTTGCTTCTGCTGTTTGTGCATCCCTTGTCTTATACCAGCACATACTTTACGACCCGCAGTAATGTCACCGTAATCAAATTCTCTTTCTCCCATATAGTCTAACAAAGTTTCTACAGATTGTAGAGCAGTAGAATCAGAAATTGTATTTCTCTCATTTTGTACATCTTCTGCATCAGTACTATCATCACTATTAGATTTAACAACACAGTTAGAAACGATGTCTTCATCTGTCAAATACTGGAAGCCATGCTCACATGCCCTCCCATCCACTTTAACACTACCAGTCAAATAGGTTCCAGAGCGTTCAATTTTACCTCTACGTACATCAGAATATTATCAGCTAAACCGGAAAAGTTTCTAATTCACATCAACATCGATTTTACATGCATGATAAGGGTGAAAATTCCTGTTTTTATTTATTTATTTTTTTTTTTTTGAGTCCGGAATGAGCACGTATAATCTACAAACCGGATAATCCGCGCACGGATAATCGAGAGTACACTGTAAATGTATTTTTGAGATCAGTGTTAAGGGGATAGAATACCTTTAAACCTGCAAAATTTTCGAAAAATTTTTTATGCATATTTTGATTCCGTAATCATTTCTGAACAATACGCAAAAAAAACGCATTAAAAAATTCCCATTAGTTTACTAATTGTGACAGTTTTATTAAGACTACATAGGATAAATAAACTTTGCATTGCGGTTATTCAAAACGATGAATTTTGATACTGCGCGCAGAGTTACTAAAAAACTATGCATGGCAATCAAAAAAACTTTTCACCACATATTCATTACTGTATTATCTACAACCTAAAACCAGAAAAAGGCAAGATTTTATTTTATTTTTTGTTTTTTACTTTGAAAATATTTTTTTAAAAGTTAGTTTTTTTAATTTTTTGTTATTTTTTTTAAATTTAATCAATATTTTTTACAAATATTCTGGTTTTAGTATTAAGGTAACAGTATTATGTATTTATTTTCACCAAAATTTTCTCTTTATGTGCATAATTTCAGATTTTATCATGCGCGCAAGGTTTTTTTTTCGCTTATTATCATATATTTTTAAACTTATCATTTCAATATTTATTTATGAATTTACAAGTATATATATATTTTTAAATATAAATATAAATATGAGCTTTATATTTAAATGAAGTTTGATTTTTATTTTTGACTTATTACCAGTGACCCAGAGTTAAACAATTTTTGATGCTTCCAGCTCCGCTCCAAGATAAAATACCATGGCTCCAGCTCCGGCTCCGGCTCCAACTCGGCTCCAACTCGGCTCCGACTTCACACTTCTGAGTTGCAGATTTTAATTTACACATTTAATTTTTGCTCACAAATTCTTTCTTCCTTTACCTTCATTAAAGATCCGACAAAATACATTTCTCTTCTCATCAAACTTGAAATGCTTGTTCAGAAAATATGACATCTTTTAGCTTTTGCTTTTAAAATAGAAAGTTTGGTGGAATTTTAAACACAAGAATCTTAAATTTCTTCTACACTTTTCAAACAACGAAAATTGTACAACTACACATGTAGGCCACAGGCGGCCATATTTTTCAAATAGTGTTGTCACCTAGCTCAAGTAGAAAGTAGAAGTAAAGTAGTGATACCATGTTTTGAGAAGTTTTCTATCTCTAATTTTAAAAAAAAACCTAAAAAATGATATAATTAAAATACTGAATAATGATGTAATAAAAATATGTTAAGCATGGAAATTTAAAAGACTGAAAAAAAAAATAATTTAAAAGAATATTAAAAACTAAAGGAGCCCTGGAGCAGGGGAAAATTTAGAGCTCCAGCTCCGGCTCTGGCTCCAGGGAAAACACAGCTCCGGAGCGCTCCGGGCTCCAGCTCCAGCTCCGGGTCCCTGCTTATTACACAAATTTTGAAGCTTGGAACATAGTGATATTTTTTCCCTTTTCAACGTGTTCAAAGGTATCCTACCCCGTAAGAAAGCTTTCACACGATATACAAAGAAAAGATTTTTTTTTTTAAGTTACTTAATTAGCCCCCTACCTTTTTCCTAAATATATTTGTGAATGTTTAAGAATCTGTAAATATGTGGGCCAATAGTCTTTATTACTTCTCCCCAATTTGAACTTTCCACGTTCCATAGTTTACGAGTTAAATGGCTGTGACAGACAGACACAGGAGTGATCTTATAAAGGCTCCGTTTTGACTTTTTAACTTTCGAACCCTAAAAAATTAGTTAAAGCAAAATCTTATTACAAATTAACATGAAATTTATGTTTTTAATCAGTTCACAATAAATATATTTTAATATCAGTAGAAATTTGATATTAATCATTTTTTGGGTGAATATTTCAAATGTGTTGATTTTAAAAGTGAGGCAAGCCCCCTTTGGATAGAATTATTTTTTACGTTGCATACTATTAACGAGCACAATCAGAATTTCATTATGAATTCTTTTAGAAACTTCACTATATAAATTGACAAATATAATTATAGGCATACAATTTATTAATGAATACTTTTTCCACATTTTTTGTAAAATTAAATTTATTTTTTGTTTTATTGTAACTTTTGTAAAGAAGAATGAAGTAATGAAATAAAATAAATAAGTAAATAAAATAAAATATTAGTATTATTTTTATAATTACATTTCATTCAAAGGAAATGAACATTTTCAATAAATCATTCCTTTTAAAAGTGAAGCAAGTCCGTTGGCGCTTACCCAAACCAGGCTTTTTTTCTTTCAGCTAACAACGATAGTCATTATTGCAATAAAAAATTTGCGTGAAACAAGACCACAAAAAATATAAAATAATATAATACTGCTTACGAATATCTTAATCCCATTCAAATGCAGACATATAGAAATACAAGTTAAATAGAGATTTTTTTTTTTTTTTTTTTTTTAAACAACTGATAGCTATATACCAAAATAAAATCTGCAGACAATTTTACTTCTTTTTGGCACTTGAAATGAAGATCTGATGAGTCCCCCCAAAATAAAGTTGTTTTACTATTTTTTTTGGGGGGGGGGGGGGCAAAAGAGAGATTTTTAACCAAGGGAGTGGGGAAATTAAAAAAAATTTTAAGTAGTTCAAGTGCGGTATAATTTCTCATGTATTTTTTAATTCTGAATCGAATGACACCGTCGACACTATCATTCATTACAATGTTATGGTAGGTTTTATGAATACAAAGTCGAAAATTATACTTTACTATTCGGACTTCGCCCGCTTCGCTGGTCGGTTTCTCTAAAAGAACCTTGAATCAAACGAAATATATCTAGTAAAAATGAAATGTGTTTACCTATTTTTTTAGTATGTTCGTTATCTTGAATTTTACGCTTCTACCTAAAATGGCTGATGATATACGCTAAATGTTCTAAAATTTTCGACGCCCCCCCCCCCTTTTAGACCCCTTAGGGTAGGGAATTTGTAAAATTGCTGAAACATGTTTTCAATTATTTTTTAGTAGATTTATTCTCTGGAATTTCACGCTTCTACCTAAAACGGCTGCTGAGATATGGCCAAATGTTCTAAAAGTTTTAACACCCCCTTTTACATCCCCTTAAAGGTGAATTTCTAAAAACGCTGAAACACATGTTTAATTGCGTTTTAGTAGATTTATTTTCTGGAATTTCACGCTCCTACCTCAAACGGCTGGTGAGATATGGCAAATGTTCTAAAATTTTCGACCCCCCTTTAACCCCCTTTTGGAAGGAATTTCCAAAATTTCTGAAATACGTGCTTAATTACTTTTTTAGTAGATTTATTTTCTGGAACTTCATGCTTCTAGCTAAAACGGCTGCTGAGATATGGCCAAATGTTCAAAAATTTTCGACACCCCCTTTAACCCCCTTAAGGTGGGGGATTTCTAAAATCGCTGAAACATAGGTTTAATCTTATTTTATTAGATTTATTTTCTGGAATTTCACGCTCCTAACTAAAACGACTGATGAGATATGGTCACATGCTCTAAAATTTTCGGCCCGCCCCCTTTTAACCCCTTTAGTGGGAGAATTTTCAAAATCCGTCCTTAGTGCCCTTCCCCACCCCCCAATTTTCATGCTTCTAGGTTCAGTACTTTGGGCTGGGCCTTTTATATATGGAGATAAAGATTAAAAACTATCTCAAACGATTTTTCCTCCATTGGCCGTGATGCAATGGAATACTTTTGAGTGTCCCAGTAATCCTCCACTTCCACCCACCGCGACCAAGCTGCCTTACTAACAACAGGAGACCAAGGGCTATCTAACCACTACAACCGCATGTGGGTGACAGTAGGTGTTCATGGAGAAAAGTCTGTCTTTACCCACAGACAATTGACTTTTATATTATAGAGATTATAGAGAACAGCTTTGTCACATTTATTTTACGTTCAAATTTGTTCTATATATCATATAAAACAGGGTTGGGTTTTTGACGTCAAAAACTGGTTTTTGACATGACAAGCGTCAAAAACTGGTTTAAACTGTCATAAACTGGTTTAAACTGTCTAAAACTGTCATAAACTGGTTTAAACCGTCGAAAACTGCCAAATACATGTAACACGCTAAAACATTTTAACAATAGATAAACATTAAATAAGTCAATGTCAATAAGTCAATTATGTGATCTTTTATTGAAATTTAATAATTTAAAAAATATATTATTTGCAATATTTTTTGATTTTTCAGCCAGAAGAAAATAATTTTGTACAATTAAATAATCCGGATCAATTTTACCCCGCAGCATGCTGCAGCACACCACGTGTTTAGCACATTTATTTACACCCAAAAGATTTTTGAGTTTAGAGTGTAAGAAGCGTTAGAAATAGTCTGTCTCTTAATTGATGCTGAACTAGTAGGACTTGATAGCAAAAGCATTGCTAGATGAGCAAGTTTTGAAGCTGGCTCAAAAAGCTGTTGCATTTAGTGATACCTTTCCACCAAACAATGGAGTCCTCCCTATAGAACTGAAATAAGAAGACTGGAAAGGGGATTCTTTAGCTTCATACACAATCAATATGGGTAAGCATCCATAAACTCTCTCCGTAGCTCAAGCGCGAGCTGAATCAACTGATACAGCAGTCAACCCTTTCCCCTGATGGTTGGGATGCAAAGTATAAGGCAAACAATGGTATGGTTTCATGATTTGATCCCTTCTATTATGCACTTTTTCAATATGGGCTTACAGGAATTTTCTTTTAGATGACCGAGCCAATTTTGTTCAGTTTTAAAATCGAAAACATTTTTATATATTGAAAGAAAGCATGTTTTAAAAAGATTTTGACTTTAAGCTTTTTTTTTTTTAATTACTTCTCTTATTTTGTAAATGTTTAAAATTAATAATCCAATTTCAATTTTGAATGGAATGGTTATTGCCTAGACTAGAATAACATTGATGCACATTATCTTGTTATATATACAAAAAAATCTACACTTTTCTAAGTTTTTTTTCCCCATAAAAAAAGCTAGCTAATGCTCTAAGCTCTCAAAAGTAAGCGAAATTAAAACGATTTTAAGTAAGAGAAAAAATGCACAGCTCAGGTGAGCTTAATGTCTACTTTTTAGAAAAACACAATTTTACAAAAAATAAAATAAAATAAAAATAAATAAAAATTTTACCCTGTTAAAAAGTTGTACTTAACAATAATACTTTACTATGTACTAATTACTGATATACAGTAAGAGTGAATTTAAAATATTACATGTAATGTTGTCATGTGTGACATTTAATTTGAATTTTTACAGATTAATTTAGTATTTGAGGTTTTTGACATGACGGTTTAATCTATGGTTTAAACCTGACATAAACTGACACATGTCAAAAACCTGCCAACCCTGTAATTATTACTAATACTATATACTAATTATACAATTAATGTAATAGTGAATTTTAAATATTACATCTAATGTGTGACATTTAATGTGAAATTTTACAGATCACTGTAAGTATTTGAGGTTTTTGACAAGGGGTTTTTGACATGACGGTTTAAACCGCAGTTTAAACTGTCAAAAACTGACATGTGTCAAAAACCTGCCAACCCTGATATAAAATAATCTCAAACTTATTAAATGTCCTCAAAATAGCAATAATCGAAATCAGGATAATCTGAGTCTTCTTCAAGGTCATTAAAGTTGTCTCAATCCATGTATTCATAATTTTGTATTCACAAAATCGTTCAAGACTTTGTATTCATAAAACCTGCGTAACTTGTAACGAATGATCGTATCGACTTGTGGATGGTGCCATTCGATTCAGCATTTAAAAAATACATAATAAACGACACCCTTCTCGACAGATTTTTAAAAAATTGATTTATTTCCCTTGAGAAAATGACACCCTCCCCCCCCCCCCCCCAAAAAAAAAAAAAACCGCTAAACAATTTTATTTTTTTGGGGATAATTGTCGACTTTGAATTAATAAAACCTGCTATAACTTTGTAAAACTAATCGTTGGGGACCACCGTAATACTTACCCATCATGGATATACATAATTTAAAATATGAAAATAAAACATGTGATATAAGCTAAGCATTGTATCATGTTACTTTTATTCATAATTTAATTTACTTGGACTCCATTAAATATAATTAATATAATCTCTTAAGCTAATATTACTTTACTAATATTAATTTACTCAAATATTTCAATTTGTTGATTTTCTGTAAGCAAATAAATGCTATTGGTTTACAATGGAAGTCTATGGGAATTTGGCGAAATATTAGAGATACCGCAAATTTGGAGTCACTCTTGACGACTCATTTTGGCCGCCAAATTTGGCGACAATTTTGACGCCGTTTGGCGACACAGAGTCCCCTATGGTAACCCCCCTTATAGGTATGGAATTGCATTAAATGCTTGACATTTACGATAAGCCATTATTGGCATTAATCTTATAGTTTGCCGATAGTTTTTGGGTCGGCGGGATAATCGAGTAGTACCGAATTGCGTAAAAGAAACATCCTTGTAACTCGAAAAATTATAACCATATTAATTAATAGTTTACTGCGTCGGATTAAGCGTCTCATTTCCAATTAAAATATATCTTTGAATTGAAATTTGAATGAAATACAGGGTCATGAAAAATCGAAGAGTGTGAAAAATATGATTACAAATATCTCGGCAACTAATTATCCGATCTACTTCATTCTTTATGCAAAGTTTATGTTTTTTATTGTCTTTTATATTCACCCCTTCAAATAAACAATTTCGAAAATTTTTGTATACCTTTTATCAGAACGAATATTTCGAGAGTCCGAAAAAAGTAGTTCCAGGTAATCGAGGTTACTGGTATTCAATAGGCGTCTTTCCATTATTAATTACTAACTACACACCAAATTTCAAGTCTCTATCTCAATTTATTCGGGAAATAGAGCGTTTATAGACACACACACAGACACACACCCAGGCGGACGGCAAATTTTTTTTTCTAAAAATATGTGTTTCAGAATCTCCAGAGTCTAAAACGTGTAAATCTGTCAAAAATTTTTTTTTCGATTTTCAAAACGATTTCAAGACTTACCCTATACTACGTATGACGGGTAAGCAAAATGATCTAACGACTTGCGGATGGTGTCATTCGATTCAGTTTTCTCAGAAAAAAAAAACAGCAAAGAAAATCGAAAAAGTAAAAAAGTCTTTTGTACAGATCGATCTCAGCTAGCCAATGCAAAAAGAAAAAATCGCTTTAAAATTGTATTGAAATGCATTTGAATTATGAAGTAAAATATATTTTTAAAAATTAAATATTACTATTTTATTATTTGTTCAAATTTCTTATTTTGTAACTATAACCAATATCTAGGCAAAATATGGAATTTACCCCTCCCCCAAAGGAATTTTTTTTATTACATTTGGTGTAATTTTCGGCAAAATTAAATGTTGGCAAAAAGAAAAAATTAGAAATATATTTTGAATTGATATGAAGAAAATCTAAATTTTATAAATGAAAAGGGAAAATGAAAAATGTAACAGATTTTTTTTTCAATAGGCTTTGTTTGGAACTTAATTAAAATATAGACAAGTCGGAAATTGTACGTCAAACGGGGCAAATGAGGTGCGTTCGTACTATAACTGGTTTTATAAATATTCAGCTCTTGGTGCAACAGCTGTTGCACTCGTATGCAAAAAGTGCATGAATATAAAATTTATTACGATTCTATATATTAAATTCAGTAATACGGAAATAATATGGCTTCACCTTAAATAGGACGTAATCTCCATGAAAACCTAGAATCATGACCTATCATATCACTGAATTGAATACGTATGATAGAATGAAGAAATATTTTATTAATAGCTTTTTAAGTTTTCATTTGATTTTCATAAAATTTGAAATGACTCGACAAAATTCTGCAACGATTATATTTATTATAACGATTATACAGGGTGTCCGGTCTCAGCGGTGTCCAATGGCTAATTCCTAAACCGTTAGTCATAGACATATAGTTCCAATTACAAAAATGTTTTAAATCAGGTAAAGAAATATTTTAAAAGCGATTTGAGTCAATAAAAACATTTCTTAAAAAATTACGAAATTTAATTTTTTATACGGTTCCCCGGTCCTATAAATTATATTTAGTAAAATTTTCCTATTACACTGACAAGTAAGACAAAAAAGTCCCATTCATATAACACTAAAATTGAGCGAGTTATGAAAATTTGAAAATTCATGACTTATGGCACTTTTTTGCTCTGAAAACAAATGAGTTCGGCTTGGCTTTGAGAGGTCACATACCAAGTGCTTAAAGTATTCGAAGATCTTATTTCATGTGTACCTGCGCTTTGAAAAAAATCGTACAAGCATTACGATTAAGTTAACATTTATTAAGTTTCAGATTGGCTAAAATAACATATGTTTTATTTTGTCAGGATTTGAGACTGTTTCTGTTATGATTTCTTTTTTAAAAAATTATGTTATTTTTATAAGTTTTTATGTTACTTCAACGATCGTATGTATGTTTTTCCAGTTCAAAATTTGTACTCGAACTTTAACTCACTTTTAAATATCCGATCGAGATTACATTTTACATATTGGCGCAAATCCAATAACAATCTAATATTATTATGATTTTCGGTAGTTACCATTTATAGTTATTTTACAGGATAACACAAAAAATTTCGGATAGATTACCGCCAAGAAGTTTAAGAAAAAGTTTTAGATTAGATAATACAAGACTGCGATTGTTGTTTTTTTTTTTTAACTTTTATGTATTTTTTAGCACTGAATCCGAAAATTACATTAATTTTTAACCATCATGTCAGGATATTTCGCAAATCATAAATTGTCAAATTTAAAGAATAACAAAAATCGGATACTATAAAGTAGAGGAGATGGTTGTGTTTTTTAACTTTTGATAATTGATTTTTACGTACTTTTTAGCACTGAATCTGAAAATTACCTACATTTTTAACCATCACGTTAGAATTTTTTTGCAAATCGTAAATGTGTAAGTTAAAATATAGCGAAAATCTCATACTATAAAACACATGTAAAACTTTTTTTGTTTTATTTTATTTTATTTTATTCAATAATTTATTCGATATTTTTGCTTATCCTGGGATTCTTACAGCTAAATAGCTGAGTGCTCCAATGAGATGAGGGAGGAGATTCAATTTTAGCTTTGAAATTTGCGAAAAATGATGATGTGATGGTTAAAAACGAAGATCAATTTCAGATTCAGCGGTACAGAATACATAAGAATCAATTATCAAAAGCTAAAAAGCCTGACATAACCCAACTTTTGCAGGCTAGTATAATCTAATAAAATTTTGAAATACGTATCTTTTTGTAAAGAATTGAGACTATTAATTTAGCATCATTTTATTTAACAAAAATTCTGTTTTTTCTTTCTTCTTAAATGTTTATTACAAATTGTATATTTTTCATTACTATGTCAGAAGATTAAAGATTTCAAATTTATATTGCAATGTTAATTTTACTCTCAACTATTTTTTAATATATCTGACGAAATTATATTTCGACTAAATTTGTGAATGACCCCCAATTTGCAGCAAAAAATATGCTCCAACTTTAAACAGCTATTACTCGGTCAATTTTAATCGTAGAATAACGCGACTTTTTTGGTCTTACTTGTCAGTGTAATAGGAAAATTTTACTAAATATAACTTATAGGACCGGGGGACCGTATAAAAATTTAAATTTCGTAATGTTTTAAGAAATGTTTTTATTGACCTAAATCGCTTTTAAAATATTTCTTTACCTGATTTAAAACATTTTTGTAATTGGAACTATATATGCCTATGACTAATGGTTTAGGAATTAGCCATTGGACACCGTTGAGACCGGACACCCTGTATAATGATTGAATTTCAAACCATTTGGTTGGTAGTTTTGGGCTGTTATATGCGGACAACACACAGGACGACAACTATAGGTGCTACCTATTTATATAATTACGAGCGCACCTAAAGAAGAATATATAAAAAGTATATAGCACTGATGACGGTATTCTGAATATTATCGAAACTAATCTGCAATGAGTTTTTAAATTCTGGTGCTTAAAATGTTGTTTTAGCTGGTTACAGAAAAGATGTACTTTTTTTTTTTTTTTAATTTTCTGTAATTTTAACATATTTATTTCAGTTGTTTTTGTCTTATATAAAGCATAAATATTTTGGATCAAATTCATAATAATATGTTGTTTGATAACTTGTTAAATTATCATATCTGATCTTACTCTTTTGTATAACTTTTACACTTTTTATCTCTATATAGATAAATGTTATCTCTTTTTTTTATATTCTATAGATAATATTTTATCCATTTTGCTAAAGAGCGATTAATGAAAAAAATTAAACTAGTTTTATAAACAAAAATTTCATTGTTTGATTGTATTATCTGTTACTACTTATTTCCTTCAAATGTGTTTGTGTACGTAAAATAAATAAATAGAATATTTGAAACAACATCATTGAAATACAGTTTCTACTGCATTCTCCTTCACATACTCTTTCTAATAAGCAGCTGTATAATTCGCAAATCTCTATAACCCATCATTCACTTTGGAATGTAAACAATAAAAATTATAATTAACAGTTGATTTCAACCAAAAGATTTATTAAAATTTTTTAACTCGCAGTACAAATTGTTGTATTGCGTGCAGGATAGCGTCACAAGCACGGAATAAAGGAGTCAGAAATTTTAAAAATGCAAAATTCTATTAATTCAAAAATTCTTGTACTATAGAACCTAGATTATCCAAAGTAACTGGGATCGACCCCCTTTCGGAAAATCGAAATTTTCAGATAATCGAGAATGCTTCAATTTTAAGATTAAGGAGAAATAAATATATGCGCTATTTGTTATTATGGTAACAAGTGCTTGATAAAAATAAAGCAATCGAAAAATAGAAACGAGAATAAATTACCTGAATTTTAATTTCAAAATTAAGTACTTTTCACAAGGGTTTGAAACAATTTTCTGTTTGTCGCAGTTTCGATTGCCTTTGTTTTGAAGCTATCATGAAGTTTTTAAATATTATTAGTTCATCAGTATCACAGTCTTTCTGCTACATCCAACCATGCCAAACCTTTTGCAAAACATTCAAAAGCTTCAGAATTGCTAATTTGTTCGTTTTGTTCGTTCCACTCCGCAGCTTACGGGAACTCAAGTCAAATTCTAAGAAATTCTAAGAAAGGGTATCGAAAATATTTATATGTACTCGTCGTTCGGAAAGGACCGCGCTTGCACATAAGGAATATGATAATTAAAAAAAAAAACTTTCAAAGGAGATTTTGTAACACAAGAAATGTGATTGTAAAAAAAAAAAAAAAAAAAAGTTTTAAAGATAGATTTCGGTTAACCGAGAGTTTCGGTTCAAAGAGTTTCAGATAAAAGAGGTTCTACTGTAATATTCATTTTAAACATTTTTCAACATAGTTGCGAAGTGTTTATCAATTCGGTTTGCCTGGTCGTCTGTCTGATCGTATGTCAGCGCCCTAACTGCCGTAAATATACTCAGATTGTCAAGTAATTGACATATGTTATTGTGGTTTACAATGTCCTGTTTGCTATTTAAATTGGAATGCGTAGCACTTATAATTCGTTTACAGGGACACTCTTAAAATTCCTTAACATTGTGGTCTATGGGGAAAATCGTTTGCAATGTATTTTAATAATGTTATACAATTTCAAATATACTGAAGCTGATATATTCACTGAGCTGAGATATAAGATGCTTACTGTAGAACAGGTTTGTGTGAGTGTGAAATGTGTGCATTTATCTTTCATTTAGATCATAGAATTTGGTTACAGTACTGTCTGTGAACAACAATTGCGGGGTGTGCATTTTTCAATTCTGGCATGTGTTTTTAAAATCAGCTATTTTTTGCATATTTTTTATTAATATGATTTCTGGAGTCTATGCCCACCGAATGCGAGCGCAACTTCGACGAAACACTCGGGTTTTTACTGATTTTGTCAAAATTTTCAGCCATTTTATTTTGTAAAAAATATTTCTAACCGTCCGAACGTTTCAAAATTTTTGTAAGTGATTTAAATCTGGTCTGTTGAGATGCTCTAAAAAGATTGTGTTACGATGTGCACGTTTAGTTACTTTTAGCGTAGAAGGAATATTGTCTCCGTGAGGTGTGAAGTGACCCGAGTGCACCGGTGTTTTCGAAAGGGTTAAAATTCATATTTTTAAAAACCGATTACACCATCGCTTAGCAGACGGTTTAAGCTAAGAAGGTATATTTGGATGTCGATACCTCTAAAATGCGACCTGGAGGCGAGTTACAATAAGGGAGAAAAACGTTTTTCGGAAAACCAATCCTTTAAAAAAAAAAAAAAAAAAAAAAAAAAAAAAAAAAAATTCAAGAGGTTAATTGCGATATATTTTTTTAATTGATTGCGGCATTTGAGATGAAAGAGTCCGGTCTTTCAGAATATGTCTCCCGTTTTTAACTTTACTAAGCGGTTTGGCCGCTGTAAGTTAATAAAAAATGACAAAATACTCCCAAAATTCCTTCTTTTCGATTTTCATTTTCAACCGATGCGTAAATAAGGCTTCTGCACATGCGTCAGCGATTTTTCCCTCTCAAATGGACGAAGATGAGTTTTTAATGAGAGTGAGTTGCGATTTTTAATTAATAACTCAACTAATTATTAGAATTTTAAAATTCTGACTCTCTGGTGTACCCTCACAAAAATTTTCAGCCTCGTACGTGCCATAGATTTTGCTAGTCATCGCATACAGACAGACACACAAACAGAGCGAAAATTTCTTTTATTAGTATAGATTCCGAGTTTTATGCTGAAAGAATAGTTTTTATTTTATGTAATCACGAAACGTTTGCAAGTAAATAAAGCAAAAAATACTATTCAGAATTTCAATTATTAATTCGGAATGTCTGAATAAAAGAGAAATTTCTGAATTGACGCTTTTATGCGCTAATGATACAAATGGGTTAAATGTCTGTATGATTATATGCTCACTGTGAAAATGTTGATAACTTATACACTATATGGCCAAAAGTGACCGGCCACTTGCGATTTTTGACGTTTTCTTAAATATCTAGAAAAATACATGAGGAATTATCTTGAAACTCCAGGTGTGTAAACAGAATAGTACAAGTCATATATTTCCGAGAAGATTTTTTCCCGAAACCCCATAGGGGACCGTCAACAACTTGAAAAATAACGAATATCTTTTGGACAATCCTGTAAAAACTAATGTAGCAAAAGCGTTCAAACTGTAGATTATGATTAAATGCCTTATTGTAATAAGTTGTGTTCATTTTTATGAGAATAGCATGTATATTCGTAGAGAAATTAAAGTTTTTATAAAAAGAGTCTCAAATTTTGCCAAGTTTTTTGCCTATAATTTATAGAGTTAATAATATAAAAAAAAGTTCTTTCCAGAAAATATGAAAAATAACATTGTACACAATACCCTGCAATCAGAATGAAAAAATAACATAAATTGTATGAAAAATGAGTAGTTTTACTAAATAATGATTCACTGCGCATGCCCGAATGTAAACAAAATATAATGTGCATAATGTGTTAGCTAAATGTATAGAGCAACTTTTGTAAAAGTCTCAAAAACATAGCTTGAAAATTCTGAAAATTATCGTTGATAGAATAAGCTCAAAATCCGTTGTTTCTAAAATGAAGCAAAAAGTTGTGCGGTTGTATCCATATATCCATTGATTAGAGCTAGTATAGCATACACAATATTGCACGTACTACTGTATTTTGATACAGCCTCTCCTCTTTTGCTTCCTTTTTGGAATAACGTTTTGAGCTTATTCCATAAACGGTAATTTTCTGACTTTTCAAACTATATTTTTGAGATTTTCACAAAAGTTGCTCTATACATTTAGCTAATACATTATGCAAATTATATTTTGTTTACATTCGGGCATGCTTAGTGAATTATTATTTAGTAAAACTGCTCATTTTTCATACAATTTTTATTATTTTTTCATTCTGATTTCAGGGTATTGTGTACAATGTTATTTGTCACATTTCTGAAAAGAACTTTTTTTTATATTAAGAACTCTACAAATTATAAGCAAAAAACTTGGCAAAATTTGGGACTCTTTTTATAAAAACTTTAATTTCTCTACGAATATACATGCTATTCTCATAAAAATGAACGCAATTTATTACAATAAGGCACTTAATCATAATCTACAGTTAGAACGCTTTTGCTACATTAGTTTTTACAGGGTTGTTCAAAAGATATTCGTTCTTTTTCAATTTGTTGACGGTCCCCTATCGGATTTCGGGAAAAAATCTTCACGGAAATAGATGACCTGTACTATTCTGTTTACACACCTGGAGTTTCAGGATAATTCCTCATGTATTTTTCTAGATATTTAAGAAAACGTCAGAAATCGCATGTGGCCGGCCACCTTTGGCCATATAGATATAGTGTATGTCTATGTTCAAATTACAAAAATTTATATATCGTGTAAATGATGTTTCTGTCTTATCAGGGATGGCAACTTTGAATTCAATAGGCTAATAGCATGTATACTGAGTCTGCGCATTTCATTAAAATATGTTGCTTTAACACATTTGTATCATTAGCGTGCATTTCAGGGATTTCTTTTTTATTCAGCTATTTTGAATCGATACAGAAAATTCCAAAAGGAGAATTTTTACTTTACCTAAGCCCGAAACGTCTTCATCAAATAAATCAAAAATTACTATTTGGAATTTCTGAATAAAACAGAAATTCCTGACTTGATGCATATATGCGTTAATGATTCAAGCGTTTTATAGTGAAAATTTTGATAGGTTATATGTATCTGTGTTAATTGCAAAAATTAATATGTATAAGTTGTATCTTTCTTTTCTTTTTTTTTAAATAAATATCTGCGTAGCACACACTGTCGGAAAAATTCGTCTTTATACTACAGGTGCAGGTTCACGGTCGCCAGTCGCCACGTGGCGACTAAATGTTTTGCTTTGGCGACTAACTTTCAGCGTCTAAGTCGCTATGCTTCTTATAGGGATGCCCCTTTTTCGCCGAATGATTTTCGGATTTTTTTTTTTTTTCTTCTTCTTCTTATCAATCGCGGGATTATGTCTCCTCCATAACCCCGCGATATTTACCGCTTTTCTTTTATTTCTTATTGTCCGTAATTAAAAAATATGATTAAACATGGACGCCACAAGTAATTAAGAGAATTTTGTGTTTAAATTAAATGTATACATTTGATATATTTAGTGTATGTTTTGTTGTATATGTGCTTAGATTAAACAAATTATTTTTCACTTTGAATTCCTGAGTTTTTTTCCCCACATATAAACGTTATTGCTTTTATGCGATTTTTCACAATGTGGCGACTGGACTTTTGGGGTTTAGGAGTCACTGGCTCCTTAAAAATTTAGGGAATCTGCACCTATACTTTATACACTAAATTATTCGTCATTTTTAAACAAATAATTTCAGTACTCCCAGAAAAATGCTTCTTAGGTTAATTCCTTACGGATGTCTGAAAAAGAGGGGAATTTTCCGTTTATTCCTTGCACGCATGCGTATTGGCTGTATTAATACCAAAGTTCGAATTTATTTTTAAAATGAAAAACCGAAAATTCAATAAACTAAAATTTCTAATTTATTTAAAAACAAACAAACAAAAATAATGCTTTCAAATTAAATAAAGTAGCAATTTTATCACTCATTTAAACTTATTCTCAATTTATTTTTTAATAGTAGTTCAATCAAGTTAAAAAAAAAATCGATTTTATTCAAAAAAGCAAACATTTCTTCTCGAATTTAATTCAAAATATAATATTCATATTTTACATCAAACATTCAAATTATATCTTATTAAAAATATGTCTAATATGTAATAATTTTTATCCTCTATTATTCTATAAGTGTTAAAACACCAACCATCATTTTATAACGACGAAATGTCCCTGCAATTAAAGTTAAATTTTCGAGCTTTCTGAACAAGAAATTTAAAAAGCCTTACCAATTCCCCATTTGAAGAAAACCAGTATCTTCATTTTAAACTCGCGCTCAACTAACAAGGGAATCACCAAACATCGTGCTCACTGATAAAGTATGTTATAGGGATTCAAATGAGCTCTAGTTTTCGAGAATTTGGGGGTCTAAGTTCAACATACGTTTCAAATACTCATTAATTTGCCCTTTCAAACGTGGCCTGGGTAGCTTCGAGGTAACGTGCGAGTCCGCTATGTCGTAGATGGCGGGTTCGAATCCAACTTGTACCACTTTTTATTTAATATTTTATTTTTGACAAGATATAAGTTTTACACTGAATTAAGAAATACGCAGCTTCAAATTTTTTATATTTTCCTAACAAATTACACTTCCATTTTCGATTTTTTTTTAATGAAAATTTATATTTTCTCTGCAAAATTTTAAACTAATATTTCTGTTAACGAAAATTAAACTAATATATATTTAGCTATCTCATCTTTTTTAAACCTACTATTATTGTTTACATTTATGTATATTTTGTTATTTATCACAGTTCTGAAATAACGCATAATATTTTTTTCTTACATTATATATATATATATATATATAAATAATTGACTAGGAAAATTTAACAAAATGCTATATAATTTTAATATTTCATTTGTTCTAAATATAATCAATGCAATATATTAACTAATGACATACAAAAATGTTTATCATTACCGACATCGTCATTATTAGTTTTAGTAAATATGCAATTAACTGGATGATACATATCATAATAATATTCGAAACATAAAATTCCAATAAAAAATCACAATAAAAGCAAATTCTTTGCATGAATTTTTTAAAACAATATTGGAAGACCGCATAAACTAACATAATATATATTCTTTAAATACTTTAATTTTTTAATGCCATTAAATAGCTGAACGAGATCAATAAAAGGAAAACTTTACTTATTCTGATATTACCGCGAAAACACAGCAAACAATTTTATTAAACATATTTTTTTAATATGACAAATTATATCTGGCATTTCCAGTTCATTCTTTAAGAATGACGTCAACAATGTTTATACTTGTTAGAATGAAGAAAATGTTTTACATTTAATCTGTCATTTTTTTATGTTAGCAAATAAAAAAGGATGTTAACTTCGAACTTTACAGATAAATGTATTTATAAGACATTAAAAATTCATACAAGTGGTAAAAACTTGCATATAACTGTTACTACTTTAACATTTTATTACTCTTTTGTAAATATGGTATTGAAATTATCTAATCGTGAATACGTTTAAGAGATTCGACATGAAAAATATTTTGTATAAATTATTGGAAAAAATATATAAATTTCCATTTAAAATCCCATAATGTAAAAATATATGCATATATTGTTATTATAGATCTGCACTTAAAATATAAAAATGTAAATACAAATAAATTTAATAAAAATAATTTAACAACAAAAAAAAAAAAATCTAGACATAAATTAATTTAATTTTCGTCTATAGAAATATTAGCTTAAAAATTCCAGAAAAATATAATATTAATAACAATTTCGAAAATATAAATGCAATTTGTTAGTAAAATATCAAAAATTTCAAAGCTGCGGATTTTTTAATTCAGTGTAAAACTTGTAACATGTCAAAAATATAACATTAAATAAAAAAAGGCATAAGTTAGGTTCGAACCCGCCATCTACGGTATAGCGCTCTCGCGCGTTACCCCGACGCTACCCAGCTCACGCTTGATAAATCAAATTTATCAGTATTTGAAACGTATGTTGAAATTTGATCCCCCAAATTCTCGAAAACTAGGGCCATTTGAGTAAAATCTTTCAGCAGAATAATTAGGGATATGATCCCTATAACATACTTTAAAATCATCAAAATCTGTGAGCACCATGTTTTTTGGTGGTACCCTTGTAAGTGCTCGCTGGCCGAGTGACTAAAATGTTGGACTCGAGAAGAGTAGTCTCAGGTTCAAAACCAAATGGATCCACGGAAGAAAAAGAAACGTATTAAAAAAAAAAAAAAACTCCTTTTTTCAGATTACGGAAATTTTCTGTACTAGTAGGGAATTTTTTTCACTTTTCGGATATAAACCGGTAGCAGTGCTGCCAAGAATATTTCCGTGAATCGAAGAAAGTATTTCTGAGAGTGCAGATAACATAATTGTCATAGAGCTCCACTCGATGTAACTCTGACTCCGCGATAATTTTGAAACACAAAGTTTCTGAAATATATATTTGGTATCAAAATACTAAAATAGCTTTTTGTTAACATCAAAACTGAAAATTCGATTTTTTTTTTTTTTTTAGCATTAATGTGGTTCTCAAATTTCGAAACTTTCAGACGCATTTTATGATTAATTTTAAAGTAAAGGCATAAAACTGGCAGGCTTGAGTATTGAAGCGATTTGGAATCTAATTCCGTTTTCCATTTTTACTTTCTTCTATCTTTACAAAAAGAAAGTATTGGATTCGTGAAAACTTTCGACTTCCGGTTTTCGACGGATTTACACGTTTTAGGGGTCAGATATTCTGAAAAACATGTTTTTACAAAATGTCTGTCTGTATGTATGTGACACAAATTTTGTTGGTGCTCTATCTCAAGAACTAATGCACGGAATTTAATAAAAATTTGTATTTAGTTAGTCCCTGATATAAATTGGTGCTGATTAGTTTTTGGTGTAAATCTCTCAACAGGTGGCGCTGTTATGCAGCATTTTTCACGATTTCTGCAATAGCTCAATCTCCAGAGCTAAAACACAGATTTTCATCAAACTTCAGATTCAGTTAGTCCTTGACATGAATTGGCGTTTTATACATTTTGGTGTAAATCGCTCAACTGGTGGCGTTGCTATGTTGCCTTTTTGCGATTTTCACAATAGCTCTATCTTAAGAACTAATGCTTGGATTTTCAACAAACTTCAGATTCATGTATACCTTGATATGAATTAGTGCTGTTTATGTTTTGGTGCAAATTGTTCAACAGGTGGCGCTGTTATGCTGCATTTTTCAGAATTTCCACTGTAGCTCTATCTCAAGAGCTAATTCACGAATTTTCATCGACGGATTTACACGTTTTAGGGGTCAGAGATTCCGAAAAACATGTTTTTACAAAATGTCTGTTTGTGAGTCTGCGACTCTGTCTGTCTGTATATGATACAAATTTTGAGGGCTCTCTATCTCAAGAACTAATGTACGGAATTTAATAAAAATTTATATTCAGTTAGTCCCTGATATAAATTGATGCTGATTAGTTTTTGATGCAAATCGCTCAACAGGTGGCGCTGCTATACTGCATTTTTCAGAATTTCCACTATAGCTCTATCTCAAGAACTAATGCTCGAATTTTCATCAAACTTCAGATGCAGGTATACCTTGATATCAATTAGTGCTGTTTATGTAATTTATATAGAAGAAGGTTTTGGCCACAACATACTAGTTTGATAAAGAAATTAGTTATAGAGTTATAAGCGATTCTTGTTACGTGATGACTCTTTTTCCTCTTTCTCACGGTGCCGTATCGGGGATTCACTTTGACAGTATTTTCTGGGAGATCTTCTGTCTTTACCAAAAAATGAAAAACGCCATTCGATTACATTGTTTCTGAATAAAAAGAACTGCCAAGTTCCTGCATTTTCGAGCAAAATTAAATTCAGAAATGTGTCAGAAAGCAGCTCCTTTGCATTTGAAACAGCCTTAAATATGTATAACGAAAAAAAAAAAGATTTTATATAAAAACAGAATTATACTTCCGCAAATTATTTCAAAAAGGCAAAATTTTGAATGAAAACTTTAAAATGTTTTACTTTTCTTTTCTTTTTTGTTTTTAGCTTTCATTTTTTTTCTTACCTTCGCCAAGTATTAATGCTGACAAGAAATTTAAGTAACGTATCGCAATTCATTAATGTCTTTAGCTTCCGGGAAAAGCAATTTAAACTACGAAAAAGTAGGAAATAATCACGAGAAATCAGGCATTCCATTAAAAAAAAAAAAAAAAAAAGATTTTTAAATTCAGTACTCAAATATCAAAATGCGTGTGATATCTTTCTATTTGTGTGTAGTATAGGGTAGACCGGGGCTAGTTGGCCCGCTTTTTCTTCTAATAATTTAAAAAAAATTACAATTCAACATTTTAAATTTCTTTTTATGTTACCACTATCAGCGTACTTTCAGGAAGAAGTAACAATAGTAAAGTTTGAAAATATTAACTATAAGTATTAGTTTAGAAGCTCAAATTGACACCAAGTCGCTTGGACCAACCTGCCCCGATTGCGGGGTAAGTTGGCCCACGTCACTTTTTAATGTTCTGATAGTGTAAAAGTTTAAGAAATGATCAAAATTTTACCAAATCTTCATTTTTATTTCTTTCGAACGAAAACACAATATAGCTTCCTAAATTAAAATAAAAAATTTCGTCAATTCACAAGATATCAAATTCACTTAAGTTTATCATAAATCCTCTTAATATTATCCACAATTTTTGTATTGACAAGCTTTTGATAGGAGCAATTCTTACAGCAAAAAGAAATTAAAAACAAAAATGTGTGTGTGGGGGAGGCAGGGAGGTTGTATAATAAAAAAAAAAATCACATTTCCCTTAATCCGTTGCGGGCCAACATGCCCCGTGCCAAATGGGCCAACTAACCCCGTATCGCCATTTTTGTTTTTCATGACTGTAACGAATTATTCTGAAAGTATTTCAATAAAAAAACATGCCCTACAATAACTACGAACAATTATTTTTCTGAATTATTATATATCAAAATCTAAAATGTAATTTACAAACAAATAAAAAACGATTATTTATAAGAGAGGAAATTTACTCACCTTTGCAAAATTTTGAAAATTCTCAATAATTCTTTAACGGACGCTCCGACTTCAATGGTGCTTATGTTGGAGGAGGAAAGCGAAGAAACGCACACTTGACTGGACTCACAATGTTATCTAATGCAAAGTTAAAAAAATATTGCGACTGGGCCAACATGCCCCTGTGGCCAACTAGCTACGGTCTACCCTAATAATAATCATAACTGAAATCACGTTTGATATAATGCTACTCTAAAAAGAAATGGACAGATGAGCACGTCCATTGCTACTTTTGTGACCATCAGAGCAAGTTTTCAGAAATACTTACAATTATTTTATTACAAAATATAACTAGGATAAAATTAATATAACCAGTTAAATACAATCATGTTACCTTCACATAAAATAGAGGGTGTACATAAATGAATATACCAACTTTACCTGGCTATTAAAAGAAAACAAAAAGAAGTATAACCTTGTTGTTCATCGGTAATCTAACATAACAGTTGAAAGTTTACGATGGTGGTGATTGATCGCCAAGAATTTCAGGATCTTCTTCTTCATCAATGGCCTCCTCACAGCCCTGACATCACTCCATGTGATTTTTTTTTTTTTTTTTTTTTTTTTTTTTTTTGTGGATCCTCATTAAAGATCAGATGTTTATTCCACCGCTACCAACTGACGTTAATGAACTTAGGACACTCATATCTGCAGCCATTTGAAGAGTCACAACAGACATGCTGAAACTTATGTACGCCCTGTATATCAAATTTGTAACAACATTTTGAGTTATTATATAAATGCTTTTTGTTACAAATTAGATAGTAAAATGTTTTTTGATACAAATTAAATATCTTTTATGTGAGTGAAACACGGTGGTATAGACGGCTTAGACATGACGACACATGTTCAGAAGAATCTGGCATCGCTTCATATGGCGCCCAAATAGGCGAATGTGGTGCTTTCCCTTTAACTCATTAGACTTATTATCACTTGTAGAATAATAAAAATAATAACAATCTAAATTAAACAGAAAGACAACACGTGCTTTTAACGGCAAACGGAGAAAGACATAACGTTCCCTGTGGGCTCCAGATGCAATACCAAATTATAGTATCAGTCGTTCCTAATAGCAACGTGACGTCAATGCAAGCCGTATGTTTAACTACTTATATAAATTTTTATCCTAATAATAAAATAATTGGAAGTATTTCTGAAAATTTCCTCTAATGGTTACGAGTAACGAATGGACGTACCCAGATGTTTTTCAATCTAGGTACATATCATACAACCAAAAAAGAAAATATACAATAACCTATTCCGAGTTACCCACGATTCCCAAAAGCCTTCTTTATGTTTAGAAGTCTCGCAAACCAAAATATTTTCGAGATTTAAAGCATTAAAAACAACAAAGTTTCTTTTGCTGCAACTAATTTTTGGAAACGTTTACGAGTAGTTTTTACAGTGCATTAATCAGTTTTTTCTACACAAAATATCGGTTTTCAGGATGCTTTCCATTCTCAAGTAAACATTTTCATAATTAATAATGAGAAAGCTGGTGTGATACAATAAAATCAAAAAGAACTTCTTAAAACGCTATAAAATTTAGAGATGCGAAAATCTTTTCGAAAGAACTTAGCCTTCCTTCATCAAGTGCAAAAAATACGTGCTTCTACTACGAAAACAGGAGCAAGACTCAAGCACGTATTTTTTGCGCCTGATGAAGGAAGACTAAGTTCTTTCGAAAGGACTTGCGCATCTCTAAATTTTACAGTGTTTTAAGAACTTCTTTTTGACCTTGTACATTTTCGTGTTCAATAAACATGTTTTATAGGCAAACTTGATAAATGAACAACATTAACATTAATATTAAAATTAATATGATTTTGTTACTCTTGCATGTATAAATTCAATTACGTGGTGGAAAATGTTTCGTTGAGAGCGCATAGCATCCTAAAAATCGATATTCCGGTTTAAGAAAATTGATAAATACATTCTAAAAACTACTCGGAAACGTTTTCGAAAATCAGTAGTAGCAAAAGAAACTTTATTTTTATAAATGATTCTTTAAATCTAGAAAATATATTGATTTCTGAGGATTCTAATGATAAAAAGCGCTTATTGGAATCATGGATAACTCGGAAAAGGTTATTGTATATTTTCGTTCGTGGTTATATTATATTTTCGTAAATTAAAAAAAAATCTATTTATATTATAAAGGACAAACGTGTATGTGCGTAACTCTGACGTCAATTTGCAAATGGCAACGCAGATGATCAAATCTCGCTTTGACTGCAATTTTTTTAACTTTTTAAACTTCTAAGCATCGCGCATTTTCATTTTTTACACAGTCGAATAAAGAAAAGAAATGCACTTTCAAATGCAATTGTTTGAAAACTGTATCGAAATTTGTTTGAAAACTGTATCGCCATTTACTCAATTTTTATTGCTTTTAAAATAATTTTCAAGCATGAATTTTTTTCAAATTTATCTCTATCGTGTGCAGACGATTGCGAAAGTTTAAACCGTCTTAAATTAATATAAATAGCTCATAATTTTTTTCCAGTTTATATTCTATAACGAAATTGAAACATCCATTAATCAATAAGTAAAACAATAAAATATAAATACAACACAAATATAAGACATGTAATAGAATTTCGGGTTTAAACCACTGAAATGAAACGAAGGCTGATTGTACAAAGCAATCTTTGGCGATTTCTTCCGCTGTTAAATCCTGACGCAAGACCAATAGGAAAATGTCGCTTTTAATACATTTCCAAATTTTATTTGAACACCTTGCTGTTTTTCATGTTTAATTTTTAGTATTGTTAATGGGCATTCTAAAAAATATATTAACCCCTTGAGGGAATTTAAACAAGATATCGCACCAGAAACTTTTAACTAAATTTCATATTTTTAACTTTGCAGGCGAAATGTTGAAAAATTGCTTTCCCTTATTTTAAAATAAATTTTTTCGATTATTCCGGTGAGAATTCAATATTACAGAGACATTTTTGCTTGCCCCTCAAAGTGTTAAATGTAAAAAATGTATCAGAGGTGTCAATAAAAAATAAATAAATAAAAAGGAAAAAGAAAGAACAGTAAGAGGCTTTCTCACCGCAATCACTGAGATTATTTGTTGGTACGTTTTTCCGTTAACTGCAATTTTTTTTTTTTTAATCAAACAACGTGTTTTAACGATATACAAATATACTACATCAAAAACCGCCTCAGAACCTTTCGAAAAATACGTCATTCATCGTTGTGCTTTTAGAATGTGCAGAGAAAAAAAGATACCTAAGGATTTTTTACCAATTTTTTTACTAAAGGATATTTTACCTATATTCTGTAACCCAGGAAACCGGGTTGGGTTTATCCCCTGGGTTTTTTTTTTTTTTGTTGTTGTTGTTTGTTTTTTTAACAGCGTACTGACCAAGGCCGTAGTCAATGGGCGGGATCACAGCGTTGATTTCAGGGGGTGGCCCGGGGTGCATTCCCCCCCAGAAGATTTGAGATTTTGTGTTTTCAATGGTCAAAAAGTGCAATTTCCCCCCGGAACTCTATAATGTCCCCCACCCCCCCGGAGCCACAGAAATCCCTCCCGGAGAAAAGTGTCTGAAAATAACACTGGGGGATCACCAGGGTTTGATCGGCCTCCCTCCGAAATGTTTGTGGGGATGACTATAAATTATAAATAAGCCATTAACTACCAGTCATGACCGCCAAAATTTTAAAATCAACCACAGTCAAGTTTCAAAAAGCAAAATTCAACGCTAGCATATCTTTAATGTTTGATTCTGTCAGTAGGTTGAAAAAATAAATGCAATTTAAAAGAAATCTGTAAAGTTTAGTTGAATTTTTTAGAATAGGATTCTGTAAAAGCAGAATGTTAACGCTGTTAAAATAAAATTTTTACAACAGTCAGACTTGTTTAGCCCAAATTCTTGAGAAATGCTATGCATTCATTTTAAATGTCGACATTGTTGTTCCGACATATGCTAATGGGAAGACATTTTCGGCAAATAAAATATTTAAAAAGATATATAAAAAATGTGAAACATTAATTTTGTTACACTAGCGTCAATACATCCCAAAAAAATATCTAAATGAGATTATAATTTTATTGGCAATGACTAGAGAACAGGAATTCAACTTTTCCAGAATTTAGTGTCGCAACCCGATGAAATATATATATATATATATATAGATACAGTTGAGTCCCGATTATCCAAGTTAATCGAACTTATACCTTTGGAATGGATACTTTTCTTCTGATGGACTGAAAAAAAAAATTATGGCCATTTTTTCCCCCCATTCTGACCAGAAAATCAGAGTTCTAACTTTTTGCGACTGCTCTTTTATCTTCACCAAACACTTCATTTATAATGGCTGTTTCATAATAATAGAAGCCATGAGTCGATCAGAAGAAAATATGTGGGTTAAAGCGGAAACTCGGTTAAGCGCGACTCGGATAATCGGGACTCTACTGTAGCTCAGTTTTAAGATACTCAGTTTTATTTATATAAAACGACGTCATCCGAATCCGCTGAAGAATTCCTCATTTACGATCCAATCGTAAACATCTAGAATAAAGTTTGGGTGGGACGTCACTATCTGAGAATAATACACAAATGCAGCAAAAACAAATCAATTCATTTATATTTTTTCAAAATAGCACGTATTTTAATTACATTTTTTTTCAGTTTTTATGAGAAAGTGGCAACAAAAAGATATAATTGCTATTTTCCAACTATTTTACCTTTACTTTCTACAGAAATGGAGTTGCCAAAATTAAACAAATGTCGCTAAAAACTACAAAAAAAAAAAAAAAAATAATAATAATAATAATAATATTTCAAGAATGAATGGAGATACAGTTTTCAAACAAATTGCATTTAAAAGAACATTTTTTCCCCAATATGACAGTCTAAAAATTGAAAATGTGCGATGCGTAGAAATTTAAAAAATTGCTATAGAGCATTTAATCGTACAATGATACATCGGCTTTGTTTTATGGCTGGCTTCTGTAAGGTAACGTTATTTTTTGGAGGCGACACAAAATAAGCTGGGAGAAAGAAATAGCATACCATACCGGGGAGCTAAAAAAGGCTTAAAGTTTCTGTTGTAATTATAATTAATGGAATTATTTGAATTCACAATAAAACTTAATTAAACTCTTAAAACTCGCCTCTATTCAATTAGTAAAAAACAAATCTAAAGTAAGTCTAGATTAAAATTCATGGTCCTAATTCCACCTCCGAAAAATTTTTCTAGCTACGTCCTTGGTACTGATGCATGGAATTATCCAATATTCAAGTAACAAGTTACATGTAATGTAATGCTCAACTAGGAAAAAAAAAAAAAAAAAAGAATTTATTCAACAAATAAACGAAACATCAAAATTATGCATCACGCAATGATTATAAAACACACCGAAATTGAAGAAAAGAAAAGAAAATTAGGAACATGATTAAATGACAGTAGCTAAATTAGCTGTCATTGAGTAACGAATTCAAGAAATAAATTCCTTATCCTTAAAGAATATAAAGCCAAACAAAAGTTATTGATTTACAACAAAGAAAAATCATGCATCACACCCACATTACAAAACACTTCCCGACATATAGATTGGTAATAAAAAATTAAATTTAAAAAATCAAAAAACCCGACTGCGTAAAAAGCGAGCTAATTAATTATTTCTCATCAATGTAAAACTATTTTATATATATATATACATTACTTACCTATTTTTTTTATTATTTGCTTGTAGTGATGACTTTTAAATTGCGTTTAATTGTTAGTTCCTATCTATAAACACTGTTTTGATGAGACCTATAGATGTCTATGATGGTTAGAGTTGCAGTAAAGCTAGAGATTCTACCTAGACAACTTCCAGGTTGTGTAATATTTAAACGGAGCTTCTGACTGTAAAATAGTCAATGAAACATCGGCTTCATTTTGAAAGACCTATCCAATAATATGTCACTCAATAGGGTGCGTAATTTTTTTTTTCGTATCTACCGCCATTTTGTATTTTAAGGCCGCAATTTTGAATTTATAAAAACAAAACCTAGCCTATAACCATCGGACGATTAAGACGAATCGATAGAGACCTCATTCGTTAAAATCCATCCAGCCGTTGGGATGTTTTGAGGGTATAAAGAAATCCACATACCCAGATACGCGTGAAACACATAACCCTTCTTTTGAGTCGGGTAAAAAGCATTTCTGACAATTATAATCCATAGGCGGTAATGTACCCATATCTTTTTGTGTAGTCCTGTATATGACTTTACTGCACACTATATTAATATTTAGTTCAGATTAAAAACTTGTAACAAGATTGAAAACGTACTTTCAGTAATTCCAGTCTATAAAAGTTAATTCATTCAAATTTTGTATCTGATCTATATAATTTATTATACAACATAACATACTAAAGCTTAGTTCAGCCTGAAAACGCACTTCCTACATCTATCGCTCATAGGCAATAATGTGTCTGAAGACTTTTTTGCGGCCTTGTAAAACACGTGAAATGTTCAATGCTCCATTTTTTATGTGGAATATAGTATAGCGCACCTCAACAACATATATCTATTTTACAAAGCGCACTTTAAACAAATTATTCCCAATTGATAGTAAGGTAGTCGAGTTCTTTTGTTTACCTCAATAAGAAGAATAAATGCATACTGTTTTCAATAGGAAATATGTTGTAGTGCATATCAACAATGCACATCAATTGTGTATTGTTTGGTGTAGTGTAACATCATTGAAACACACTTCGAACAATTATCAACCATAGTAACGCTAATGTATAGTATGTATCTGAGTTATTTTGAACGTCCCTGTAAACGAAATATAAATAATACAAATTCATTTTCAATAGAGAATATGATGTAGTGGACCTCAAAAATGTATGAATTTCTTGGCAATCCAAGTATATTTATGAAAGTTAGAGCTGTGTGGGACAGATTATCTGAAGTTATAAACATTTTTCGATTATATTGAAAAGCATTAAAAATTGAAATCACAGCTTTTAAATATTTCGTTTACTATTGTAAACAGTTAACAGGCGATTGTGAAAACGGTTTAGCTAAACTTTTGCTGTACTTTATTTTAAGGCAAATGAAGGATTTAAAAAAATTATTTTCAATGTAGGCATTTTCATCGAATTTTGTAATTTTTCAGAAAATGATTTCCTTTGATTTTAACTCTTCAATAACCAAGTTACATTTTAAATGAACAAATATATTTTTCATGACATAAACATTGTCCGAGAGAAAATTTTTAGCATAATTGAGCATGCAGAAAACAGATGAATGTATGCAGTTAACATGTACAAAAATGACTTCAAATTAGTTTTTAAAAAATACGTAAAATACAATTGCGGGGTTTATTCATACATAAAAAATAATACATAACATTTTTTAAAAAAAGCAATATGAATATTAAATTCACAATATATATATTTACTAAATAGGTGCTAATATACATAAATGTTAAAGTCGTCATAAGTCGTCATCAGGGAAAACTACTCCCCGGGTAGTTTTCTCTGATGACGACTAATGTTTTAGTCGAAAGCGCTCGGATTTTAACATCGTCTGACCCCAATTTTTTAAAATCAAGATTTTTTTAAATGTTTTAACATTTATGTATATTAGCACCTATTTAGTAAAGATATATATTGTGAATTTAATATTCATATTGCTTATTTAGTTTATTAAGGTTTATTAAGGTTGTCGTTTCAACTTGAAATATAGAGCTTCTATATTTATTTTAACATTTTTTTATTAGTTTAACTGTCATATTATAATTCAAAACAAACATAATAAAACAAAAATTATAAATAAAACAAAAAAAACTAAAAAATAATTTTAGAAACATTATCCCATAAGGACAAGAAAATTCAAACGTGAAGTTAACAGATAAGTCATATAAGTAACATAGAAAAATTATTGTAAATAATTTTTGAAACGATACATAATGCGCAACATTATTATATAATAGGCTGTAGTTTAAATTACTAATTAGGGGTTTTATATATGCAAACTACTATTGTATTTATATAAATTCTATTTGTTATCTGGCACATTATATTAATTTTCAAAAATTAAACAAATACTGTTTTAATTGACATGATTCACAATAATATTTTAAGACACGTATTAAATGATTAATATGGGGTTTCGCATATCAAAACTGCAGTATCTTATTTATGTAAACACAATTTTTATCTGTCATATCTTATTAATTTAAAAATATGTAGTAATTTGCATATCACAAAAAATAACTTGCAGGTACAAATTTTCATATAATTGAAATGATACGCAATATTCTCATAAAACATTCAAATTATTAATATCAAATTTCACATATCAAAACTGCTATCTTATTTTTTTTTTTTTTTTATCTGTCACGTTATATTTATTTAAGAAAGCTAAAAATATCTTTTCAATATCACAAAAAAAAAAAAAAAAAATGTTTCGAGATAAAATTATTGATATAATTGTGAGTAGGCGAAATCGCCGCACGTGTGCATCAATAAATCTCCCACACCAGCACAGAATCTCTAAAATCTGTGCCAATTCTCACTCACCTTTGCATAGCAGAGATATCATCTTACGTCAAAACGAGCATGAATCTTTCTAAACTCTACGCTACCGGAGCATCTCTTTCTATGTCATCTTTTCCGTATAGTTTTCCTGCATAGCACGGGTAAAATTGGCTGCCCATCACTCCAACCACCTGCTTGATGCAATGCACTGAGTTTTGATCCAGCTGTTCATTTATGAACCTCAAGATATAGATCGCAACCAAACGAAGAGATAAATGTTTATCCCGAAGATAAGCATCTCTGCCTGTTGGGAAAATGTTTGCATCACGTGACGGCCGCTGCGAATCGTCGCCAAAATCGATCGCTAAATTCCGCCAAGAGTTTAAATTACAGCTACTTAGAAATTTACGATAAACATGCAAAAGAAATTTGCTTTTCATTAAAAAAAAAAAAAATCGTCTGCGAAATAAAGAAATGAAAGAGAGAAACCAATTTTTAATTTGAGAGGGATTTTTTTTTTCTTCTAAGATGATTAGAAAGAGAAAAATCCTGCAAATTTTCGAATAGAGAAATCGGATAAAATGAAATACTAATTCTTACTTTAAATTTATATTCTAAGATGGTTCAATTTAGAAAAATCTAACTCGCGTTAAGGAACGAGAAAATTTCCCTTGCATCTTTACGAAAAAAAAAAGATCTGGTTTCTTTTCATTATACGAACTAAGTTTTCGTTCTTTTATGTAAAAAGAAAAAAAATTCAATTCAAGTCCTGTAATTTATATTATAAACAGCTAAATTAATAAAAACAGGTAAAGTTATTAGAAGAGGATTTCTTCTAATTTGATATATATATATATACATATACATATAACCATTTTAAAACAACATAAAAACATATACACATATATATACATGTATTTTGTTTTATATTTGTACATATATTTTGTTTTCCTTCAAAGGATAAGGATGGTAATAATAATAATTAATGGGATGGATATTATAGCTTAATTTTACACATTTAAATCAGATAAACCTAAACCAATACTGTTATATATAAATTTAAATTCCATATGTTTGTTAGGAAATAAAATGTATAACAACATACAATTTATGCATAATCAATATTACTTCCTTAAAAAAATTTATATAACAATTTCATTTTATTTAACTTAATCCTAAGTACATAAAATTTTCATTATTTTATCCGATATTTCTTTTTTATTCCGTCTCTAAATTATTTCTAGAATTAGAACGAAATGCTTTCGATTAATAAAACACATTCTTTTGTTTTATTATTTTACGATTTATTTAATTTAATTTTTTTATTTTTCATGAAAACAAGAATAAGAAACATTGTGTTATATTTTCTTTATATGATAGACTGTCTGTGTTAAAGTCAAAACTGTAACGAAAAAATTAACAAAAAGTTTCGTAAAAAAAAAAAAAAAAAAAATTAAATTTAAAAATTAATAATAAACTTTTCAAAAATTATTTTATTAGCCCCCGGTACGGTATGCTATTTCTTTCTCCCAGATTATTTCGTGTAGTCTCCAAAAATAACGTTACCTTACAAAAACCAGCCGTAAAACAAAGCAGTACGATTAAATACTCTATAGCAATTTTTTTAACTTATAAGCATCGCACATTTTCGATTTTTATACCGTCGTATTCGGAAAAAAGTACTTTTTAATGCAATTTGTTTGAAGAACTGAATCTCCATTTATTTTTGAGATAATCATCTTTTTTTTTTTTTTTTTTTTTTTTTTTTTTTTGTAGTTTTTAGAGCCATTTGCTTAATATTGGCAACGGAAGAACTCCATTTCTGTAGAAAGTGAAAGAAAAATAGCAATTATATCTTTTTGTTGCCATTTTTCCATAAAAACTGACAAAAAAAATTAATTAAAATACGTGCTATTTTGAAAAAAATATAAATGGAGGATTTCTGATAAAACATGGAGCTATTAGAAACTAAATTTAATTTCCAATATCTATATTAATAATACAAACAAATGAAGTCCTGTGACTCTTTAGTTAGCCGATTTTTTTGAATGACGAAATCTCCTTTTTTTTTTTTTTTTTTTTTGGATTTGTGTATTATTTAGCGATAGTGACGTCCTAAGCGCATTTTACTGTAGATGTTGTTTAACACTGGATCGCAAATGATGAATTCAGCGGATGTGGATGACGTCACTTTATGTAAAATAAAATCGCGTGTTATAAAGTCTTAAAACTGAACTACAGTAGAGTCCCGATTGTCGGAGTTTCCGATTTCACAGAGTTATTTTCTTCTGATGGACTGATGACTTCCATTATTATAAAACAGTCATTATAAATGAAGTGTTAGGTGAAGATGAAAGAGCAGCCGTAAAAAGTTAGAACTCTGATTTTCTGGTCAGAATGGGAAAAAAATGGCCATAATTAAAAAAAATATATGGCCATTTTTTTTTCCCATTCTGACCAGAAAATCAAAGTTCTAACTTTTTACGACTGCTCTTTCATCTTCACCTAACGCTTCATTTATAATGACTGTTTCATAATAATGGAAGCCATCAGTCCATCAGAAGAAATGGTCCATTCCCAAGGTATAAGTTCGATTAACTCGGATAATCGGAACTCTACTATATCTATATTTATATACATTTATGTCTATATCTTTTTTCGTGTGATACGGAATGGTCCCATCTTCCGTTTGCTTTTGAGAACAAATGGAGAAGCTTTTTGCGAAAGCTACCTTTCTGAACCTACCCATCTAAAATAAAGTGAGTGTCAGTGCTGATTTTTGTCCTACTTTAGAGCTTTCATTTAAGAACAAAAGTTCTAAAAAACAGTTATTTTAATAAAACAATCTTCTTATTAAAATATAGATAAACAGTATCAACCTGTTAATGCTGATACTGTTTATCATGCTGACATTAATGCATTTGAGGATGTATTTTATATAATGGATGTATGTTGTATGCATTGTGTATCTAAAGCATGAAAGATGAATGCATGTAAGATGTATACATATAAGAATGAACAATGAAGGTGGTGTATTAAGCACTGAGATAAAATGTATTAAGGACAGTCGGAATCCCTATACCTGCCATGTTAAATTAATGTACCTTTTCTCAGAAACTTCTTAAGATATGGACTTGAAAATTTTTTATGCATAAAATAAACAATTCTTAATAATCTGAAGTTAAATTTATAATTAAATAAAGCTTAGATATTCTTTTAAAAAATCTGAAGTAGAAACCACATTCAAATTTCAAAAAACATGTAATTTTTTCAAAGATAATCATAATAATAAAAAAAAGTTCTTTTTATGAGTTTAAACAATTCACCTCAGATTAAACAGGGATACTTATAGAATATTCAAGCAAAGTTCCAAAGCATAATGTATAATAGTTTTATCTAAAAGGTACATCGAAGTTAAAAAAAAACAACATTTTGAGAAAATCAAGTTTAAAGTAATAAACGCACTAGTAGTAAAGTAGATAAACAAACAGAATTACTAAAAATTTTCCAACTTCTGGTTGCCGTAGAAACAAAAGTAATATATCAGTAGAAAGAGGAGAAATGGTAAACTTAAAATATTAAAAAATCGAAAATTCGATATATTTTAGGTTTTGACATTCCAACTGCCATTAAAGTATGAAGATAATTAAAAAATCAAAAAATACAGTATTATAAAATTTGTTCAAAGTTCAGTCATAGGGATCTGTATTGAGCAATAAATAAACGGTCAAGTGCGAGTATTACTCGCGCAATGAGGGCTCCGTACAATAAATATATTAATTTGTAATATATTTTTTGTACAAAGAAAGAATACCAAAAAAAGCATAGCAAGATTTTCTAAAAAATTATATAATTGTAGGGCTGGGTATATGCTAGAAAAGTATAAATGGATATAACATGAAAGTTCGGAGAGAGATTTGAAGCCTAAATAGCATCAAATATTGCTATAACTCTGTTTTTTTATCTTATCCTAATCTATTTATAATGAACTTAATTTGGTGCTAACAATAAAAGTAGTGCATATTTAAACTTCATTTGACATTTTAAAAACCCAAATTCAGCGTAGTAATAATCTTTTCTTTTTACAGTGTATCTAAAACAAAATACTTGTTCAGAGTTTAAACTTGGCATTGTGCTAGCGCGCTTCGAAAGGAGGTCGCGAAGTTGTAATGCAACCTTAGTCCGTGCAGCGATTTTCCAGATACATTTTTAATTAACCCTAAAAGACACGGGTGGCATATTGAGAGAACCACTCAATGCAAACTAGTGGCGAATTCCATAATAATTATGCGATTAATTCAAATTAAATTAGTCTATTTTTAATAGTTTGACGTTTATTGCTTTTATACTACTACTGGACATTGCATTACACAAATAAATCATTAAAAGTTGTTATATGGTCTTTAACAGCTCGCATAGAGTACGCCGCCTGTGTCTTTATATATGTCCAAACCATTCGTGTCTTTAAGGATTAATTTCTCGGCTAATTACGGACAATTTTTTTCGAAAATCATTTACCAACAATCCTTTTATACTTCTGCGACGATAGGGATCTCCTGCGCTCCTCAACTGCTTTGCAGAACGGCCGCAAATCGAAATTTGTGTATAATGGAAAAAAGGCGATTTTCTCAAAAACTATGTGACCAAGGGTAATCTCTATAGTTTTCCTGCAAGGTTTAAATTAACTCCTACTACCTCTAATTGATTTCATAATTTTAGTTTCATTATATACGGAAATAGAGGGTGGCGAACATATTTTTGCACTATATTTTCGATGATATCTCTGACAATGTAATACTTAAAATTAAAGGAATGTATTTTTGAGTTCCGCGTTACGAAAGCTTCACACGATACCCACATGATATACAAAGAAAATATTTTTTTTCTTCAAATAACATAATTAGCCCCTCTACATCTTTTCTAAACATATTTGTGAATGGTTAATAATCTATAAATATGCGGGTCAACAGCATTTACTATTTCCGCCAATTTGAACTTTGCACGTTCTATAGTTAAAGTGCACAATGACTGTGACAGACGGTCAGACAGATACAGGTGCGATCTTAAAATGGTTCCGTTTTTACTTTTTAAGTACGGAACCCTAAAAATACATTTACAGAATATTAAAATGTTCGTCAAAATAGAATTTTCCACGAAACTCATATTCAACGTTAAAATTTATATTTAATTATAAAGTGTCTATTTGCATAACTGTGAATTGGTGTCTACGGCAAAACAATTTTTGTATCACACGTTCAACAAACACCTCGATATATGTACGTACTGTATTTTTCAAACTGCCTGAAGGAAAAGTCATCTGATTTCCAACATACATTAGGCATACCTTATTATTAAAAAAGTCTACTGTAGAAAATAAAATATTTCACAACACAACCTTTTTTAACACTTTCCAATATAGTTCAAAAGTGTTTTTGAATTTGGTTTGTAAGTCTGTCCGTGCTATATACTCGCGTAAATATAGTCAGACTAGTGTAAATGCCCGCCCTAGGACGGTGGGTAAAAATTGTGTTTTTCACTTAAAATTTGAAAAACTGATAAAAAAAATAATTGACAATATGGAAGCGTTTAGATGAGCAAAGTGCGGCTAGTTTATGTTCTAATAAACACGCAATTAGCATTAACAATATTTCTGGGTAATCCAGGTTTTCCGGCTAATATACTATAACAAAATTAAGATTTCTTAATAAAACAAAAATTCAATAAAAGTGCGTAATTAAAACAGTCTGCTGCAACTATTGAAATAATACTATTTTTTTTAATAACACTTTGAAATTGTATTTTATCGTTTACCCCCTTCTTCCTCCCCCCTCCGTCAAATTGTCATGAAATTGATATATTTTATTGGGGCCTGCTATGGCATTTTCGGTATTGAAAATTAAATGTTTAGCGTTTGCGGTTCATTTACAGAGACACTCAAGAGAATTACGTTACATTACGGAGTATGGGGAAATATCGTTCGCGTTGTATTTTAACGATATTACACTATTTAAAACATATTGAAATTTATGTACAGTAAATTCTGTCTAAGGCGGACTCTGTGCAAGCCGGAAATCTGTCTACCGCGGAAAATTTTTCAAGTCCCGGCGAACCCATAGAAAATAACATTAATTCTTGCTGCATAAGGCGGAATCTGTCTAACGCGGAAACGGAAAGGATTTTAAGGTCCCACCGAAACCAAAATTTTGCATAAGGCGGAAAAAAGGATAATTTAAAAATGAGAGGCATTTTGTTTATTAAACTTTAAAACGGATAAGTCAAATACTCAATGTCGAGCATGTTAGTTAAATTTCCTAACATTTTGAAAAAGTTAATTCAAAAGGACAGGAACTGTTTAAATTTTAAGGAATTTATACTTGTGCCATTTTTTTATATGCAAAATCATATTTAAAACTTAATATTTCTAGTAGAATGAGCATTTATCAAAATATATATTTTCGAAAGTGCAATATATTATACTTTAAGGATGTACTCAAATTCAAAGTTATAGCGTTCTGTCTCATTCTCGAAGTTTATTGGGGGGGGGGGGGGGGGTTGTTAGGTTTTTTGTGTGTGTGTAAACTTCCAATTCGCATGTATTACAGCAGTACTAAGAAATTGAATAGAGTTTCTCATTTATCTATAAAGACAAAAGATCTTTCCGAATTTCAGTTTTCAACCGATTTTCGAGTCAGGAAAATCAATAAAAAATCATCAAATTCGAGGATTTTTTTTTGGGGGGGGAGGCGGGGGAGGGGAGCTTTTTTGCATAAGCCGGAATATTGTATACCACGGGAAATTTTCTGAGTCCCGATCGATTCCGCCTTAGACAGAGTTTACTGTATATCATTCATGTGTACTACAAGGCACTTGTAGAACCTGGTGTGCGTGTAATTTATCGTTCATTTACAGGGACACACAAAAGTACTTGACTGCAGTGCTGCCTATGAAGAATAATTGCTGAAAGCGCATTTGGAGTTGTTGTATACGTTTTAAAATTTATTTATTTATTTTATTAATATATATATTTTTCGCATATTACTTGGCATAGTATAAATTCTATAGATCATATAAAGATCTCAAGTACTGTTTTTTGACGGAAATTGCTGAATAGAAATATTCAACTGTGCTGTGTGTTTAATTGAATTAACATTTAACATACTATGTAGTATACATACAAATCTATAAGATCATATACAGGGCTACACACAAAATTCGGATATTTTTTCAACTATTGATGGTAATTGCAGAAATTGGGTTTTTAACTGTGTTATGCAATTTCTAAATTGTTTATTTAGACATCTTTGTGCTTAATACACTGTAAAGTTATATCACAGTATTCTGATTGTGTTGGAAAACGTTACATAATCTATGCTGGACGCATGATTTTTCATTCTTTTTTATCTGGATTTCTACATATCAGGATTGCATTCAGAAGATTCTCACTCACTCACTCACTCTTTGTGCGTGTGTGTGTGTGCGGGCGCGTGTTTCCATTTCAATTGGAAAATACTAATTTCCAGTAAAGTACGTCATTTAAAAAAAAAAATACCAAAGCCCATAATTCAAATATTTTAGGTAAGTAAAAAATATGCGGGAAAACTCAAATTTAAGCGAATGAGGAACAAATGAAACTACACATTTTTAACACTTTCCAACATTGTTGAAAAGTGTTTATGAATTCGATGTGCCTGTCCGTCTGTCTGTCCGTGCTCTAACTGGCGTAAATACAATTCGGTTGCCATGAAATCGATATATGTTATTGGGGATCGATATATGTTACTATAGCATGTTTGCTATTGAAAATGAAGTGTGGAGCATTAATGGTTCATCTACAGGGACACTCAAAAGAATTCCGTTGCATTGCGGTCTGTGGGGTGAAATCGTTTACAATGTATTTTAAGGGGACCTTCTACATTAGAAGGGAAAAAAAAGCACTTTTTATAATTTTTTTGTAAGAAAACTGCATGATGGATCTTTTTGAAATTTTAACACTTTATTGTACATATCTTAAAGTATACACAAGAATTTTTTTTATTAGATTTTGTTGCTTCAACTCCAAGTTATAAACAAATATGTTCAACTGTTTTGGAGAATTTCGTCTGGACGGTGGGCATGATAGCGCCTTGTAGAATTATCTGAAACAAAAATAAAAAAAATTTCGTAAACTTCGTGAGTATAGCTTCAAGTTAAATTAAAGGAATCCATAAATTTATTTTTAAAAAAAGTTATGTAATGGTTGATTAAAAAAAAAAAAACTCTTTTTTTTTTGTTAAAGAAATTTGTTCTATTTGTTAATAACTTTTTTTTTTTATAATTTTAGTAAAAGCTTTTATTCATATCGAAGGCAATTAAATAAGCTTTAATTAAAAAAAAATCAAGATGATCCATTGAGTAGTTTTTTTTTTAATCTTGCCCACCGTGTCAACCACATTTTTGACACGGTGGACCAGATTAAAAAAAGAACTACTCAATGAATCATCTTGATTTTTTTTTAAATAAAGTTTATTTAATTGCCTTCGATATGAATTAAAGCTTTTACTAAAATTATTTAAAAAAAAAGTTATTAACAAATAAGAACAAATTTTTTATTGACAAAAAAATGTTTTTTTTTTTTTTTTTTTTTTTTTTTTTTTTTAATCAGCCTTCATATAACATTTTTTTAATAAGTTTATGAGTTCCTTTAATTTAACTAGAAGCTATACTCACGAAGTTTACAAAAGAAAAATTATTTTTTGTATTTCAGATAATTCTACAAGGCGCATCTGCCCACGAAATTTTCCAAAGCAGTTGAACATATTTGTTTATAACTTAGAGTAGAAGCAACAAAATCTAATAAAAAAATTCTTGTGTATACCTTAAGATATGTACGATAAACTGTTAAAATTTGAAAAAGATATATCATGCAGTTTTCTTACAAAAAAATCATAAAAAAGTGCTTTTTCTATATCTTAATGTAGAAGGTCCCCTTAATGATATTACACTTTTTTAAACATATTGAAATTTATTTATATCACTGAGATGTACTACAAGGTTCTTATTATATAATATGGTGTGTATACAGTTTATTGTTCATTTACAGGGATGCACAAAAGAATTTGGCTACAGAAGAAAATGAACAATAATTGAACTATTGAAACCTACGAACAATAATTGTTAGAAGTGCGTTTTCATTTGTTATATGCGCTTTTAGATCTAAATATTACTTTATGTTTATGAATTCTATAGATCGTATACAGGGCCACACAAAATTTCTCAACAAGAACCGTTTATTGGTGGAAATTACTGTATGGAAATTTTCAACTCGGTTATGCTTTTAATTGAACTAACTTATAGCATACTATGTCGTATACATAGAATCACATGCAGGGCTGAACAAAAAAAATCATATACTATCTCGGCTATTCATGGTAATAGCAGAAATTTGGTTTTCAAATACGTTATGGTTATGCATTTTCCAAATTGTGCATTTTGACATAATCTTTCACCTAAGTAAACTGTGAAGTTTTGTTGTAGTATTGAGAATGTGTTGGAAAGTGTTTCATAATCTATGTAGTATGCATGATTTTTCGTTCTTGACAACTATGCAGTAATATTTATAAAAATTGAAAAATTAATGACATTTGAACTATGTAGAAATTACAATTTACTTTTGCTTTTACATTATACAGAACTTATACTGCTATACTATTATATACTACTTACAAAAATCAAATTGGAATTTCTCAATAATTTGAGATCTTGATATTGCTCAATATTTGAGTTGAAAAATAATTACACATAATATGTTTCTAAATTCTTTAATAACCGAAAAAAACTGTTCATACTAGAATATCTATTAAAACTTTCTGGAATTGATTGTAGTAAACATGAGTCACTCTTATTATCACCAGTTTTGACATCTATAAAAGTGATTCAAAAAAATCAACATTAGTTTCTTTCTCACTCTCTCTCTCTTTTTTTTTCTTTCTTTAATGGAATAAATATTGTGAAATGTTTATGTTATTAAAATAGAAATTCCGATTGTTTCTTCGAAAAAGAAATTTATTACTGAAATGTTTTTCATTTAAGCTCAAGCTAAAAAAAAAAAAAAAACTTTTATTATGAGATTACCTCAGAGATGTCGTAATATCTTATAAAAGATTTGAGACAAAATTGACTTTTAATTAGAGATGTGCTTATTAAAATCACATATTTAATAATTTATATGAGATGGGATAGATGTTTCGATACCTATTCTAAGTTAATGCTGGAACTGCAAAGGTTAAAATCTATAATAGTCCAGGCAATAGGGAATTTTACCTAGCAAAATTAATGGTAGTACTGGAAATCGGCTTTTTAGATGTTTTTTGGGTCGCTGAATCCGAATTTGTAACTTCCCACCAAAATTTCCCCCGGCAACCTCCCCAAATTTTGGTAAAAAGCCCCCAAAAAAGGTTTTTATTAAAAAAAATCATTTTTTTTATTGTTTTAGAGAAAAAATATCTAGAAATTCAGAAAGTAGACAAAATTTCCAACAAATCAGATATATGGCATTATGACTTAGGATGGAGGGGAAGGGGGGATCTGCCTCGGAACATGCGCGCGGTGCTGCGTAAACTAACTTGCGCAATTCCACTTAACCACTCACACGTTTACATTCACCCTCCCATCTCCCCTCCGAACTTTCTCTATAAGGTTTACTTTAAGATTTTTGGGTCGCTGAATCCGAACTTTTAACTTTCCCCCAAACATTTCCCTCCCGAAACCCCCTCCAAATAATTAAATTTCTTATTGTTTTAGAGGAAAAACATTACGAAATTCAGAAACTAGACAAAATTTGCAACAAATAGGATATATGACATTATGAATTAGGATGAACGGGGAGGGTGATTGCTGCCTCGGAACATGCACTGCGGCGCTACGTGCACTAAATGATGAAGTCAGGCAATAGGGAATTTTATCTGGCAAAATTAATGGTATTACTTGAAATCGGCTTACTAGACGTTTTTTGGGTCGCTGAATCCGAATTTGTAACTTCCCACCAAAATTTCACCCGGCAACTCCCCCAAAAATTGATTTTTTGAAAAAATTTGGTTTTTGAGAAAAGCGCGCGGGGAATGTTCCGAGGCAGCCCCCTCTCTCCCCGTTTATCCTACGTCATAATGTCATATATCCTATTTGTTGCAAATTTCGTCTAGTTTCTGAATTTCGTAATGCTTTTCCCCTAAAACAATAAGAAATTTAAGTTAAAAACAACTATTTGGGGGGGTTTCGGGGGGAGAAAATTTTTGGGGTAAGTTAAAAATTCGGATTCAGCGACCCAAAAAATTTAAAGTAAACCTTATAGAGAAAGTTCGGAGGGAAGATGGGAGGGCTAATGTAAACGTGTGAGTGGTTAAGTGGAATTGCGCAACTTAGTCCACGCAGCACTGCGGCGCATGTTCCGAGGCAGATCCCCCTTCCCCTTCATCCTAAGTCATAATGTCATATATCTAATTTGTTGCAAATTTTGTTTACTTTCTGAATTTCTAGCTATTTTTCCCCTAAAACAATAAAAAAAATGATTTTTTTTAATAAAAATCTTTTTTGGGGGGGCTTTTTACCAAAATTTGGAGGGGTTGCCGGGGGAAATTTTGGTGGGAAGTTACAAATTCGGATTCAGCGACCCAAAAAACATTTATAAAGCCGATTTCCAGTACTACCATTAATTTTGCTCGGTAGAGTCCCTATACGGTTTCTATTGCCTGGACTATAAGCAGTTTCACAAACTTTAAAAAATGCGTTTGTTCATTATTAAGAGCGTTTACTACATTCTCTGGCGAGCGCCTTATTGGGGGCTTATCTTTTATGGCCCCCGAATCGCGGATTAATGGAAAGTTTTTAAAAATATAAAGTTTTCTAATAAAAATATATTTAAAAAAAAAACTTTAAACACGTTTCTGTTGAAACAACATTTTTCCCCCTTGTCCAACATTTCTCCCCCCCCCCTTTTTTTTCCTGTTTTCTAAAAAAACTACTCAGCTGATCTGAATGGAATTGTTAGACATTGTTCAATCTATAGTTGGCTAGGGTTGGAATAGACAATGTCTATATAATAAAAGGCAGTGTAACGCATCCGAGGCGAATCCATCAATCTTACCAGTCTCCGAGGAAGAGACTCAAGGGTGAAAGGTTCCATTCTCCCATTGGTTGACAGGAAACAAGAATCCTGCGATTACTTCTCAAGGTTACAAGTATGATAATTGAGCAGTTGTTAGACACTTCTTCCTAACAAATCAGAAGGCACATCACATTCAACCACCAAAATAAATCGCCAAGTGTCACTTGAGATTATTTCAAGTATTAAGTTGCAATCATATTAAATGTTTTTTGCGACATGTAAGGAATTTTAATTTATTTCTCATATAAAGTGATTCACGGAAAACAATGATATGGTATTTTTAAAAATATCCTTTTTTTCCCTGCAAAAAATTGATAAAACTGACTTTCTTTTAAAAAAGTAATCAATTTAAATATTTTAGGCTTATTATTTTGTAACTTATTTTTAAATTACACATTACTTATATTTTCCTTCTCTATATACAGGTGTATGTAAATTTAAACTTAAAAAAAAAAACATTCCATATTTTAAAAGTAAAAAATTAATATTTATAAAGTAAAATTAATAATTTTTGATTTATAGCTTTGCATCAGGAGGACAGAAACTTAGGAGATTAGACGGTTGGGATTCAACCTGAGATACTTATTTATTAATCAACTAGCAGACCCGCCCGGCGTTGCCCGGAATTTGTAAATAATAACCTTAAACAAAACTCAAGTTATGATTTTATATCTTTTGAAATATTTTTAAATGAACCTAATTTTGGAGTCCCCATTGCCTTCTGCAGCATCTAGTGTGTTCCAAACAAACTTCTTTCCGAACGAACCTGTAACCTAAGTCCCCGCTACGTATGGCAGCATTTACCGGAAGTGCTCCGCACGTGCCGGCGACAATCGAAAACCAAGTTGAGTGAGTGAAACCTCGTAGTAATCAAGCCGATAGAATCCAAAAAAAGAATGCACCATTAATCATTAATGTTAGAAAATGTTGGCAACTGAAGTGTAAGTATAAAATTTCATAATACAGAAAGTAGCTGAATTGTAATTTAAGTTGAATGAACCAAATCCCGTTGAAATTGGCTCCTTAGAACCCGAGTAAAGAATGCGTCCCCAAGCGGTGAAAGATGCCACCACCCCTTGTACATTTCATGAATCACTCTTAACATTAACACTATATTTAATAAACGGATGAAATCCCTTTCCTAAAGTTACCTTTAAAGTAACGCTATTTTTAATTTACGGCTGTGGTGAGTAAACGTAAGTTGATGCTGAAAAAGGAGATTAATGTTCGAAAAATGTGGTAGCTGAGGCATAAAGAAAGACATAATTAGAATAATATTTTTAAGAAATGAGCAAAAAATGGGGTAAATGCTTAAAAAGGGTCTAGGAGCCCAATAAATATATGCGGGTGTTGGTCTAGGTAGAAGAGTTCGAGACTCCATTTTAACATTATGCAATGAGAAGGTGAAAAAATTAGGGGGTGAAAAATACATGGCACACAAAATGTTCAAGAGGCCCCGGATCGGGCCAAACGGGACTCTGGACTGCCCCAAGATTTTAATTGGAATATAGAAACGGGAAAATAACTAAATGGAAAAATGAAGCAGCCAAAAATGAAGATTAAGAGGGGAAATTTATTGACAATTTATACTGAAAAATCATCAAAGGGCCCTGTACCGGGCCCCAATGGGTCAGGGACTTAAGTGGCATGTAGTCTGGCAAAAATGTACTTTTGAGTAGTTTTTAAAGTAATCAGAAGACACTAAAACTATGTTAAAGAAAGTTGCAGCCAATTCGGTTCATTTTTAAAGAAGCTGCACCAGAAGCCCAAGAAGGCAATTAATATTCAAAATTGGTGGTAGCTGAAGACTGAAATTTTTTTGTCGTTCATGTAGTAGCTGGAGGATTTAAGAAGGTAGGGAAAAAAGCTTGGGAATCAGAGCATTTTTAAGGTGGCTATAATAGACGGCTCCAAAAGGGGGCAACTGATAGTGAAAAGCAGGGCCCTAACATGGAAACATGTTAAAATGTCTCAGTACTTAACGCTTTAGATCTATAGATAGTCAAAATTAAGCATAGGGTATTAATTTTTCCTTAGAATAATTTTTTAGTGAAAAGCGTAAAAAAATTGAGTAAATGCTTTTAAAAAAGGCTCAAAGGCCCCAATAAAATGAGTGTGTTGGTCCTGGAAGAAGAATCCAACACTCTAAAAACGACGTTTTCAAAATTGAGCAAAAAATACTCAAATCTGAGTATGTCGCATAGTCAAAATGGCTCCGAAACAAAATTACTCAAGTTTGAAAATCATATATACTCATTTCTGAAAACACGGACATACTAAAATATGAGCACATGATGTTTTATTCTTGAGTTTGTGCATGCTCATATTTGAGTATGTCCGTGTTTTCAGAAATGAGTATATACGATTTTCAAACTTGAGTAATTTTGATTCGGAGCCATTTTGACTATGCGACATACTCAGATTTGAGTATTTTTTGCTCAATTTTGAAAACGTCGTCTTTAGAGTGTACGCAACATGGTACATAGCTAACCCTAATTTTAAGATAACTTATAGAAATTACGTCTGCATACAATAAAAATAGGGATAAATATTTCGAAACAAAAAAATTAATGAAATTACCTTCAAAATTTTCAATGAAATCTTGCAAATTCCACCTGAGAAGTCTTTCTTTTACCAAGTTATACATTCTTCGGTTTCGAAGGCTAAAAAGCAAACTCTACGCTTCTGCGATCACATTAGGAAGGCTTTTGATTGTTCTTCCGCGATTACGATAAAATGTAGTTCGCCGCATTTAATGAAATAAAATATTATTGAAAGGTGTGTTTCGTTCCAAATCATAACTTATGAAATAATATTAATAAATGCAACTACACTGGTGAGATTTACTACATTTAACGAATAAAATGCAATTTTGTTTGAAACTGAGTATTTCCCGTGTTTCAGAATTGAAAGCATTGGATCGTCATATTTGAAACAAAACGTTTCATAACAAAATGAAAACATCGATTTGCTCAGATTTGAAAGTGTCATTTTTCTCAGTGAAGACTCAGCTTTAACATTATGCACTAAAAGGTGAGAAAATTAGTTGGTGCAATATACATGGCGCACAAAAAAGTTCAAGGACCCTGGACCATGCCCTCGGGCCCTACGGGACCATTGAGTCCCCAGGACCTTAACTGGAATGTATAGACGTGAACTAAACGGAAAAAGGGTTCCAAAAATGAAGATTCCTTGAATCAAACGAAATTGTGAATTTAACCTTCTATTTAAAAGCAGTAAAGATTATCACCTGGAATGTCCTTCCGCATTGTTGAAAGCAATGCGAATGCCATTAGGATATTATACACTCTTATGCCTTGGAGAAAATTTGGGCAATTAAGAAACAACGCTTTTAGTTGATCATTTAAAGTAGAGTTTGGTACTGAAATGATACAGTTATGGCAACAGGAATTAAACTTTCTCTAGTCATAACAATATTAAATTAGAGAGCATTACAATGATTGCAGAGATTGATTATTGAACTTTAAAAACATTCGGACTGTTCATTTTCATTTGTTTGTTGTTTAACTCCCGGCATCTCAACTTGCTCTATATGAGATTCTGGTAACTTAAATTCAATCTTACTACATGTTGCATTACATTTTTTAATAAACGTCCTCTTCTGGCAGGTCTGCTACTGTTTTCCACCTGTTTATTCCAGCAGATTAAATAGAATCAAAAGCATAGGACAACAAACCGACGTGTTTTTACAGTAAAGCATATTGAAAAATATTTTAAATGTCTGAAATTAAATGATTTAATCATATGTGCGAGAGGCGGTTGGGGGGGGGGGCACATTTAGCATAAAATTTAAATATTTTACTTAACAATCATAATGTTAACTGCTTTTTATATAATTTACATTTGAATATAAAATTTTGCTTCCAAATGTGGAAATTAGACTATAAATACCTGGGCATTCACCTGGATTCAAAATTATTATGGAGCAAGCACGTTGCAGAAACCCCGAACCGTGCGAATGCTGCTGTTTCATCCCTTCACCCTCTCTTGGCTTATTACAGCCCCCTGTCAATTAAAAATAAATTGTTGTTGTATAAATCTATGATTAGACCGATCGTAACCTATGGTTCGGTCGTGTACTGTAGTGCTAGTAAAATTCATCTTGAAAAACTTCAAACTTTTCAAAATAAATTATTACGTAAATTTGTTCGTGCAACCCGTTATGTCCGCAATGACATCATCCATAATGATCTTAAAATTAGGCCTATTTTTGGTGAGATTAAAAAACTTGCCATTAAATTTCACAGCTCAATTCCCTCAGTAAGGAATCCTGCGTTAAACTCAATTCGAACTTACGATGCTAGGGTGGGCAGGGGCCGGAAACGTCCCCTGGCTATCTTAGCTAGGGATAATAATTTTATTCCTTACTCGAAAACATCGAGACATAACCCCTCTGGAGTTACTTAAACGCAGAATTCCCCTGCAAATTCATTTTTTCCCTAGACAGAAAGAAATTTTCGTCTAGTTTTGGCTTTTCCCCGACGTCATGCAATCTGCTGTTATTTTAATAAACAGCCGCGAGTGCAACCTTCCTTACAATTTTATCTTTTAGACTTTAATGTAGTTTTTAGGGTTTTTAACCTGCCTTCATTTGTTCTTAAAATTTTGTAAATAATTCTCATCCTGCTATTAATTTCATTTATTTTATTTTCTCTGCCCTTCTGGGCCAGAGAATGTCTATGACGTCATAGTCCTAGCTCCAATCAGCGTTTACGGTCGAGTTAGCCCTTCCAGTAATTTCATTGGCCGAGGGGAACCTGCTCACGAGATCCTCGGCTACTCTATTTAAACCCCGGTTTTTGACACCTAAGACCGCCGGTGTGTGTGCGGTCGCGGGAATATCGGATGCACTTAAATTGATAAACCGGAAGTAGCTTGTCATGTGATCGTCGCTGCGCCGTCAAAGTTAGATTTGGCGAATTATTGCTAATTTGGCGAAGTATAAAAATATTAGCATATTTAAAACTATTTATAGAATTTTGGTCGTATTTTAAATAATGTCAACTCTATCATTCATTTATTTTATAGGGGTACAGTAAACGATTTTCAAAATTTATCATGAGAAGATGGTCTAATCCCCTCCAACAACAACAACAACAAAAATTAACATTTTTGTTGAAGCCTTCAAATAGCCAAGACACTTGAAATTTTGAACACAGGTAGAACCTGAATAGGGATTATGCTTAAATATTCCAGTTTCGGAAATTTCAGCTTATGGGTCCCAAACGGTCCCCCACCCCCCAGAAAAAAACAAAAACATTTTTGATAATGTGCCTTCAACTTTTCAGAGGTACTTGAATTTTGTAGGAATGTACGTTCTGAATACAATCATACTTAAGTACTCCTTTATGGAATAATTAAAGATAATCTAGAGTCCCCTACCGAGACAAATATATATATATCATGGAAGACGGTAGTATTCCGAGTGACGCAGCCTTAAGCCTAAAATCGTATCGTATCGTATCGTATCATAGAATTCGTAGATGGCGGAACTCATATATACAGCTAACTCGACATCAAAGAAAACGCGAAAGCCGCCTTTTAATAACTCAGCAGATATAGGTCTTATTGTTCTGAATTTTCTAGAACAGTCTTATATCTGCAGTCTAATCGTATACTGAAATTTTTACATTTCTACGTGCAGTATATTTTGAGATCTAAATAGCCATTTTTAAAGTGAAAACCTTGGTATGATATCGAGGAAGTTCCTAATTTGAAAATCTCAAAAACGGTTCTAACGATTATCTTTAAATTGATACATAATATAAATGTGATTAAGGCGAGGTGAATAACACTTTTCTTTTTTCTGGGAAAACTCTTGTTCGTTAAATAATGCGATTTTTTTTTCTCTCGAAAATGACACGGGCGATTTTTTAAAAATCAAATAAATATGTTTCAGATGAACCAAATAACAATTTACTTGCTTCCAGCAAGACTCTTGTTCGTTTTATAATGCGCATGAAAAATCGGACTATATTTCTTCGCCATTCTATGGAAATTTCACCGAAAATGCATGACACTGTATTCATACACATGCTTTCTTTTTAACCACTTTTGGGGAGAAAAATATTGTCTTCCCAGTAGCTGAGTGGTTAAGGGCCATCGTCTACTGATCTTAAGATAGGCAGTTCGATACTCCCTGGTACTTGTTTTCGCATGTGAATGTGTTTTTTTTTCTTTTAAAGTCTTTTAGTTGACCATTATTCTCAGTTCCTTTGTAATTTTTTAATTGCTATTAAGTTAAATAAAATTACAATTATAATGACGCCAATTTGATGATGATTATTTCTTGGCAAATTTTATAAATATATTTAATTTCAATCACTTTACAAAAAATATACATTAATAATTATTATTTGAATATAAATCACACGATCAGAAACGTAAAAAAAATAATTCATTTCAGCTCTTCTTTTTATAATATCATTTTTTATTATTATGACGGTCAATCAATATATAATCACTGACATCGATAATATTATTATTATTATAATTATTATTTTCCTTGCATAAAAACTATTGTGATGTAATAATTCTTTTATAATAAATAATTTAGTTGAAATGTTTTATTTATAAATAACAATGAAGTTTGATAACCCCGAGACAATTGTTTTTATTTAACTTTGCAATATTTACAGTTTACATAATAAGCATATCAGAAATCTGGTGTCGCCATCTTTTGACGCAATTGCGTACTACATTTTGTCTCTTATTCCGAAAAAAAAAATAAATAACGCTCTTCGCCGCTTTGAAAGAATCTCTTGTGACTAGAGGTCTATTTCGCAAATATTAAGAAAATTACCGCATACAAAAATATTAAAATGGGTAGTATCATAGAGAAATGTTTGATAAAAACGTTGAAGTAGACAGTTTTTAAATCGAAGAATTATTTTAAGAGATATTTAATGTTAAATCTGGATAAAATTGTCTCATTAAAAAAGTCTCATAGGAAAAAAAAATATACATGGGAATTTAATCATTTTCATTCAATAGAAACTAGAAGTTTGCAGAGTGCATTTATTATTTTTAACTTGCCTAATTTTTTGACGGTTTATTTCAATTTTAAATTAAAATTTTCAGAATTTCCAGAGATATTTTTTACATATTTTAGAAAAGGTTATTTTAAATTGTTGCCAATTGTTAAAAGAGCGCAAAGAATAATATATCCTTTAAATTAAAAATTTATTCACACGTGACTATTATAAACAGGAAAAAATCCTTTTAAATTACAATTAAATGATAACGTGTTAAAAGTAGGAAAATATTAAACATTACATCATAAAAATTGTTTTTACACATGCTTACTTAAAATGAAAGAAAATTATAAAATAATCAATTATTTTCAAATTAGAATTAAATGATTTCGCATTAAAAGCAGGAAAACATTGAAAATTACGTCATAAAAATTATATTTACACGTGAATATTAAAAGAAAAAGAAAATTTTTAAATAATAAATTCATTGATATGTGTTAAAAGTCGTAAATGGAGGAAATTACGTCATATTGGCCAAAGTGGCCAAATAATAATATTGCAAAACAGTTTAAATTAAAAAATATATTTATATGAGAGATTTATTTCAAATTTCGAGATGATATTTTTAACTATAGTTGCCAATTTTAAGGTAGCGAAAATAATAATATTATCTTTCTAATATTAAAAATATTTTCAGTTGAATGTTACAAAGAGAAAGGAAAGTTTGGTGAAAATTATGTCAGATTTAAAACGTTACATTTAAAATCTCTTATTTAAAATCATTTTCTTATAGCGTTGTTAAAAAATACCATAAAGCAAAGACTCTGTTGACTTAGTTCCTTTTATATTTGGTAATTTTCAAATGTTTAACTAATCTTATTTAATCAAGCACGGAAACAGCAACTAACATCAGCTGATTCGGTCTTGAAATCCCTCAGTAAAAGGGAAACCCGTTTACAGTAAGATCGCCATTGATTTTTTAATTATACAGAGCAGCCTCGATTATCCGAGCTAATTGGGACTGTTAGTAAATCGGAATCGGAAATCTCGGTTAATAGAAACTGTGTGTAAAAACTCGCCGTGCTTGCGAATTTAACATCTCTTTTAAAAAAATATATAGAACGTTTTTTAAATAATAAAAATAAATATATGTAAAGTTCTGTTTCACAGCTTAACAAATTTAAAAAGAAAATCAACTACCAGTAGTAAATTTTAAAATGCAAATTGAAAAATTTACGAAAGTTCACACAGCCACTGGAAACAAAGCATTGTTCGCTATTGACTTCTCAGGGTCCAATGTTTCTTTGGAGTTGAGTGCTTTTGGGGGCAGAAGGGCCTGTATAGCACGGACAGTGAGCTAAAGGTGTGGTTATTTTTAAGGCTCATTCAAAAGGGAAAAAAATCAGACTTTGTTATCGGCTCGGTTAACAGAAACCTCGATTAATCGAAGCTCGGTTAATCCAGGTTCTACTATAATTCAATCTTCCTTAATCTTTTTAAAGCAGATCAAATTAATGGACTTTAGCACAAAGTCACATAGCTGATAACTGCCATGCTTGTTGGCCACCTTTTTTTCAAAAAGTTTGCTTCGCCTTATTCAATTAATGAGATATCTCCGATAAAATAAGTCACATTTTCCCGTTCTAAAATACTGGTATCCAAAAATCGTAGCATGTAACTGACACTACAAGTACTCATGGAACTAGACTATTTTAAGTCTGATTTTTATTATAGACTATATAAAATTATTAAAAATATATATTATGATAGGAACTAGCGGGCGTCGTCCGCTATTTACGTTACGGATATAAAAATCATGTTTTTTTTTTTTTTTTTTTTTTAGGGAAAAAGAAATAAAAACCTATTTGACGATAGGTTTATAAAGACATATTTTGTATTTGTTATATTTCCGGAGATGAGGAGGGGGGGGGGGACTATTTTGATTAAATATCGCAATTAGTCCACATGGCAGATATAATTATGATAGACACTAGCGGGCTTCGCCCCTCTATGGCGCCTTATGGGTCCGGCTTCCATAACTCAGAAACTACCTTTCGGAAATCAATGCAACAGATTCCAAACGTTATACAGTCGAACCCGGTTAAGACGCGTTTCAAGGGAGTGGACAAAAGTCGTGTATTAAGCGGGATCGCGTATTAAACGTGATTTATATAATGTTGCAGAAACTGTGCGCCTATTTACACATCTGATTGTCTAAATGAACTTTAGAGCTTCCATTTACATGTTTACTGTAGAAAATTGTATCTTTTAGGTATATTTAGATTGAAATTTAATTGTATTCAACTTTAACTCATTATTATCTTTTTAGGAACTACTGTAATAATAACTTATAATAAAAGATGAATTTAAACGGCTTTATTGTAGATTATTATGTTACAACCAAAAATAAAAAAAATAATTTCCAGCTAAACTAATTTTTTTTTAACAGAGATAAAAAAATATTAAACTTTTGAAGCACAATCCAGTTGTTAAAATCATATTTAGTAATTATGATAATGAGTACCATTATAATCTATCCTTTTCATGATAAGACAAAACTATCCTTATTAACCTTTTTGTAATAAATGTTGTTAACATACAAAAAAGAAAAGGAAACATAAAAAAATTAAACAACCGCAGTCGTATTTATTTAATATTTACGAGTTTCATTTTTTTGCCTATAATATGCATTTTAAAACATAGTAGGTATATAACTTACATTTAAAACCTCACTAACAATAGGTACGGGGTTCGTTGATATATATCAATGGATATATATCATGATATATATCCGATATTTATTTTTAAAATATCAAGATTTTTGATATTTTCAAATTCCTGATATTTATTTTCAAAATATCAAGATGTTTGATATTTATTTTCAAAATATCAATGTGTAAAATAATTTTGATATTTGCTTCAGTCAAAACAAGTATAAATGAAATTTTCAACTGTTCAACAAAAAACTTCTGTCTCTGGCTTTGACTTTTTTAGGCAAAGAAGAAAAATATCTTTTCAAGCTTTACTTTTAAATGTAGAACTAATAATTATGTGAGACAATTAATTCAGAACAGCCATTGAAAGATAAACTAATTTAGATAATCATTTATATACACATACAGCATTATTCAGGGGTGATTGTGTTCAGGTAATGTACCTGAATTCAGGTATTTATTTCTTTTTCAATACAAGAATTCTGGTTTTCCTGATACTTAAATTCATAAGATAAGACTAAAATATCAATTTCATATGATTGCTAAGCACAATTAAAATTAATATTTTTCATAATCAGAGGATTGGACCTCCCAGCAATACATTATATGTTTTCTCTTCATATAAAAACTTTTTTTTTCATAAATTTTCAGGTATTTTTTCATGAATTCACAATCACCCAGAAAAGAATCTTCTGATTTTTGTTTGAGTCTAAACTGTATACAATAGGTTAGGGAATAAAAAAAAAAGACAAGTTTACATTTATGTTAAAATTCTTCAATAAAAAAAAAAAAAAAAAAAAAAAAAACTACCTTGTATTTAAAATTTTAAGTACTTTTCGAACCGAAAAGTACCAAATTTTACTTTATAAAATATAAAGCTTTCTAGATACTTGATACAAATCCTATAGTTTATATACGTATGTAGGTGTATAAAGCAAATTGTATCGGGTTTTCAATTAGTATATCTTCAATTTTGTTCTAAGTAAAAAAAAGAAAAGAGAAATACATTTTTAGAATACTATTGTGTAAGTTTTTATGTTAATTGCAATATGTTTTATTTTTTAATTTATATTATGCTTAAAAATATTCATTATCAGCAGTAAGTTGACTATTTTGAAAATATCGGATATATATCGAAAATATCGGATATTTTTTATATTTTCGAAAATATCATGATATTTACGAACCCTGAATAGGTATGATCATCCTTAATCATAATTTTATGACATATCTGAGTATCCTGAATTTGCCTTTCTCTCTCTACAGTAAAAACATACACGAAGGGAGAAATACAGAATGTTAGGACGCGGGATCAAAGAATTCCAGTGTTGGTAATTTAGCGGGCTTTTTAAAATTCAAATAACTCACTATTTCCGATTAGTAACGTTCGGCTTAATTAATCTGTTATTAAATAAAGTAAATATTATTATTTGGAGACACTGTTCTTTATTTAAATATAAAAAATCCGATAAATTGGCAATACTGGAAAAGAGACAAGGAATTCGCATCGTGATCAATGAATCCGCGTCTTAAGCGTGTTTTTTGCCTTAAGGGACCGGAAATCTCTCGCGCATTAAGCGGGATCGTGTATTAATCGTTCGCGTATTAAACGTGATATTTTTGCATTAGCCTTATAGGCGATGTTCAAGGGATTGGAAAGAATCCGCGTATTAAGCGGGATCGCGTATTAACCGTGAGCGTCTTAACCGGGTTCCACTGTAATTAACTTAATAATCACCCTATATAGCATTAAAGTAAATTTATGAGTACTGCATACTATTTTTTTTATCGTAATTTCTGAAGAGAAAAAATTATTTCGGTTCCATTCTTAGGTACTGGTCTGAAAAATTTTGAAAATGGGGGGAAGGAGGGGACATGAGACTGCTGTTTGTCAAACAACACAACGGGGTCTGGCTTATTCAACTTGGTTTTTGATGACTTCAATTGGAAGGTGGTTTGTTTAAAAGAGTGCGTTCCCTGCCCCATGAAAATTGGAACTATTGGTGCACCATCTATGTAAGGATTTAATAATTATAAATTAACATTTTGGATGTATTAATTTAAGGATAAAGTGTTTTTAAAGGAATATCAAATGAAACCCTCTGTGCGATCTGCGATTATACTTACCCACTTGTTTTTATATAGAAACTGCTATAAGGAAAATTGTAATAAAATAGTAAAAATTAAATTTGCATTAAATCCCATAAGTATATTTTTTTAATCATTTTATCACTAACCTAAAAAAAGTAATGATATCAATGCAAAAACCCTTGACGGGTTAAAAGTTTCTGACGCAGCACTTTATCTTATGCTCTAAGAATTTTAAATATGGAACTTAAAAATACTGATATCAAATTTTGAGTGACGTTATGCTATTTCTTAAAAAATATATTTGTATTTATTTCATCATTTTATTTTTGTTTTATTTATAATCGCATGTGCAAAAGTTATGTTCAACATGAAAAGCTGCATAAAATTTTATTCGCTGTTGCTTTATCATTTACATCTCTCATAAATTCAAAATATGAGTTTTAAAAGATATGATATAAAATTTAAGTGACGCCTTGATGTGACTTTAAAAGGTTTGTTTTAAAATTCAATTTAAATTATTTTTGACTTGGTTAAAATATTTTTTTACATCTACACAATACTTTTAATTTTCCAATTCACTGTTAAATATATCACTTTCATTGAATCTATACTATGCATTGAAATGTATTTATTTCAATAAATTGATTTATCTTTTGTGTCACGCTATTCAAAATTGTGAGTAAGATTTATGTAAATGGTTTATTTGCGTCAAACTATCCTTTTTCATACATTTCATGTAGTTTGGACACAATGCATCCGATATTCCCGCGACCTGTGTGTGCACCTCCCTGGAAACCCGTTAGCAAAGTGCTCTTTTCAGAGCCACGGCCAGACTGATGCACTAGCGCTTAGCGGCCAGTTCAATTCGAAGGATATCATGGAAACGCTCTACAATGAGGAACTTGTTAGAGGGCGCCACATACTCTCCTCAAAATTTGTACCGTACAAAGCTTAAATATAGGACTTGTGCTAGATTTAATCGTGCTTACAATACTAAATTCAACAAAAACCGCTAAAATGTCTAGTTATATACGATTACAGACTGTTTTTTAATAGGAAATAAGTTAAAAACTTACATTGGGCAATAAGAAATCGGCGCAAAATTTTTTTATTTGCATACAAATGATGTTCTACGACATAAACAGATGGCCGTGTAGGATGTTTACTGTAAAAAGGGATGGTTATAACATAAAACATTTTAATATTTATCGCATAAAGTTTTATTTATTTCAATTGGATGGAGAAATATGAATAAATAATATGTAGATTTAAAACAAATACTATTTAACCATTATTGTTAGAGCTCATAAATATACACGAAACATTCTTCAATTAATACATCTACTTACTAAATACAGTATCCATTTCTCTCGTAAATCGATATTACTTGGGAATTCATGGAAAGAAATTTTATCTTCACCCTTTTGCCTACTAGAGGATTTACAATATGGTACACAACAGTAAACCATAATGGAAAAAAAAATAATAAAGGCTCCTGGAAACTTTAACAGCTATAACAATAACTAATGGAGAAACAGCACCTACCTATATTTTAGTATTCCCCAAAAAGCACTAAAAAGTGCTGTTTTATAAATCAATTGTGACAAGAATAAAATAAACAAACGTATATCTGCTTACAAAAATCGCGGGATTTGAGGAGGTATAGTAGCGCCCTCTCTCGGCAAACAGCCGCCGCAACTGTTTCCTTAAAATGCATTGGGATTTTAAAAATTGGATAGGCCGCTATTAGATCAGTCTGGCCGTGTCAGAGCTAAACGGTCCGAGCTGTATCGGGGAGTACGGGAGTAGTTGCTATCCGGCATGGTCACAGATACACTCAGTGTTAGTTTATTTTTAAATTTTAATAGATTTTATTAAATTTAAAATACCCCATATTTTAGATCTTGGTCAACGCCAATGTGAAACTTGCAGTCGTGGAAATTTCGATGTCTAGTACCACAAAGCCTTTTTCAAGGCTTCCCCATTTGTGCGAAAGCCGGGAGATCTGCGACTTGTGAGGGACACAAGGCTTGACTTTCAAAATTTAGTGAGCTATGTGGCCCCCTTTTTTTTATAGGGTTCAGAGATAGTTTTAGTTTGGGCCTCTGGTTTTCCTGGATGTCAGGCTTAGCTGTGACTCCTGGCGCCACCTGCCTTTTCATTTTTCGACTATTGCCAGGTCAAACATTCGTCTATCAACGAAGTGTAGGGCAACCAAATTTATTTGGATGCTCTACGCGCCCTATTATTTTGATGCGGATTTGTGCCTCAGGTATGCTTCCAAACCCCGGAATGAGCCTCAGGGCCCTCCAACAGGGTTTCTAAATTCTTTTATTTTTTTGTACGCATTGTTTCTAAATTTAAGTTATGTTGCTTTTTTTTACAATTTCGTTGGAGGTTTCGCGTGGCGGTAAAACGATCCACGTCGGTACTCCGTAAGCACCGCGTTGACTTGACTTGACTTCATACACTTAAAAAAAACTATTATTCTGAGCGTTGTTCGGTCCTATATCACTCTTCTGCCTTTTTGGCTTAAAATTGCAAAAAATTTGTTTGGCGACCAAGGTAATAAACGAATAGAATGCAACTCACAAGTATATCCGTTTTTACAATTACTGCTGCAAGTTTCTCTTGTACGACACACACACACACATATATATAAAACATTTTATTTACTTATTATTATTATTATAATTATTTTAAACAAATTAGGTACTACTTGATTATCCCGTCGACCAATTTCGCCAAACTATCAGCCAAATTATGGAAAGGGCATAATTTTTGTTTTAAATAACGAAAGAAAATATGAATTAGTAAAACATTAATAAATATAAAACGTCGAATTAAATCATTTGATGACGTAACAAACACGTGTAAAGTGTTTAATGTCAAGTAAGTTTGACATTTACGATCACTCATTATTGGCATTTAATTTTGCAGTTTGGCGATACTTTTTAGGTCGACGGTATAATCAAGTAGTACCAAAAATTATTTCTGTTCGAATTTAAGTGTAGATAAATAGTTCTTCTTTACATTAAATAAATATCATAAATATTGAAAATAATGCTTACATGTATATGAAAAGTTAATAGGTTGCCAGTAAATATACAAAAAAATCCCTTCACTCGCTAAGGCCATTTTCTCTATCTCGCCAAAGCCCATATAATAAATATATACCAAACACTCTTCAATCTGTTGTCTGATACTAAGTAACCACAATAATGTAAATAACTGTTAGACACAGATATCATATACATACCGTGTTTGGCGCGCTTTTTATCACGCCAATTTGGCGAAAACATCGTTTTCGAATACCAGTTACATATACAGGGTGTCCGGTCTCAACGGTGTCCAATGGCTAATTCCTAAACCGTTAGTCATAGACATATAGTTCCAATTACAAAAATGTTTTAAATCAGGTAAAGAAATATTTTAAAAGCGATTTGGGTCAATAAAAACATTTCTTAAAAAATTACGAAATTTAAATTTTTATACGGTCCCCCGGTCCTATAAGTTATATTTAGTGAAATTTTCCTTTTACACTGACAAGTAATACAAAAAAAGTTCCGTTATTCTACGATTATAATTGACCGAGTAATAGCTGTTTAAAGTTGGAGCATATATTTTGCTGCAAATTGGGGGTCATTCACAAATTTAGTCGAAATATAATTTCGTCAGATATAAAAAATGTTTGGGAGTAAAATTAACATTGCAATATAAATTTGAAATCTTTAATCATTCTGGCATATTAAGGCAAAATATACAATTTGTAATAAACATTTAAGAAGAAAGAAAAAACAGAATTTTTGTTAAATAAAATGATTATAAATTAACAGCCTCAATTCTTTACAAAATGATACGCTTTTTAAAATATTATTAGATTGCACAAGCCTGCAAAAGTTGGGTTATGTCATGTTTTTTAGCTTTTGATAATTGATTCTTATATATTCTGTACCGCTGAATCCGAAATTGACCTACATTTTTAACTATCATATCAGGATTTTTCGAAAATAGCAAATTTCAAAGTTAAGAAGTTCAATGTTAAAATTGAATTTCCTCCCCCATCTCATCGAAGCACTCAGCTGTTTAGCTGTAAGAATCCCAGGATAAGCAAAAATATCGAATAATTTTTTTAATAAAATAAAATAAAAAATGTTTTACATATGTTTTACAGTATGAGATTTTCGCTATATTTTAACTTACGCATTTGCGATTTGCAAAAAAATTGTAACGTGATGGTTAAAAATGAAGGTCATTTTCAGATTCAGTGCTAAAAAGTGCGTAAAAATCAATTATCAAAAGTTAAAAAACACAACCATCTCCTCTACTTTATAGTATTCGATTTTTGTTATTCTTTAAATTTGAAAATTTATGATTTGCGAAATATCCTGACATGATGATTAAAAATTAAGGTAATTTTCGGATTCAGTGCTAAAAAATACATAAAAGTTAAAAAACCCAACAATCGCAGTCTTGTATTATCTAATCTAAAACTTTTTCTTAAACTCCTTGGCAGAAACCTATCCGAAATTTTTTGTGTTATTCTGTAAAATAAGTATAAATGGTAACCACCGAAAATCTTAATAATATTAGATTGTTATCGGATTTGCGCCAGTATGTAAAATGCAATCTCCATCGGATATTTAAAAGTGGGTAAAAAAAGTTCGAGTACAAATTTTGAACTGGAAAAACATACATACGATTGTTGAAGTAACATAAAAACTTATAAAAAACATAATTTTTGTTAAAAGAAATCATAAGAGAAACAGTCTCAAATCCTGACAAAATAAAACATGTGTTATTTTAGCCAATTTGAGACTTTATCATAATACTTGTAGAATTTTTTTTCAAAGCGCTGACACACATGAAGTAAGATCTTCGAATACTTTAAACACTTGGTATATGATCCCTCAAAGCCAAGTCGAACTCATTTGTTTTCAGAGTAGAAAAGTGGCATAAGTCATGCATTTTTAAAGTTTCATAACTCGCTCAATTTTAGCGTTATATGAATGGGACTTTTTTTGTCTTACTTGTCAGTGTAATAGAAAAAAATTACTAAATATAACTTATAGGACCGGGGGACCGTATAAAAATTTAAATTTCGTAATCTTTTAAGAAATGTTTTTATTGACCCAAATCGCTTTTAAAATGTTTCTTTACCTAATTTAAAACATTTTTGTAATTGGAACTATATGTCTATGACTAACGGTTTAGGAATTAGCCATTGGGCACCGTTGAGACCGGACACCCTGTATATGTTTAAATTATTTTCTATTATTTTAAAAGGAAAAAACAATAAATTAAAAAAAGTGTAATTGATAACTATAGAACAAAACAATTTACATAATTGTAAAAAAGAAAATAAAAGTAAATAAACAATTTATTAATAAATAAACAACAATAGCCGGGTTACCATGTCAGGCAAAATAACGCCATTAGGTACCATGCAGCGTATATGACATCTGAGCCAACAAAACTTCCAATAATATAGTAAATATGTCATTTGGCGGTGACTTGATTATCGAAGAGTACAAAATGTTCAATAATAATAAAAATAATAACAGTTAATAAATAATAATAATAATATAGAATTGAAATTCAGACGTTGATTTATGTGCTTTTACGTATCTAAGATTAGTCCATTATCTTTTAAAATATTACCTAACAGAGGGGGGAAATATGAAGAAATAACAAATTTAAAAAGATTTGTAATTTTTTTTTATAGTAATAAGACATAAATTTCCTTAAGAATAATTTTCAGTTCCTAAATTTTTAATTGTGAATTTTCCGTACTACTTAGTTATCCCGTCTCCTCGCCAAATTATATAAATCATCAAACCACTCGCCAAGTTATACAAATTGACGTGATTTTTATTTTAAAAAATAAAAGAACAAATAAATTGGTATAACATTAATAAAAATACACATAAAACGTCGAAATAAAAATCATTTGATGACGTAAACGCGTGTAACTTGCTTAAAGTCAAATGATTGTGACATTTACGATCAGCCATTATTGGCATTTAATCTTATAGTTTGGCGATAGATTTTTGGTCAACGAGATAACCAAGCAGTACCCAATTTTCCTATACGTGAAACTGGCGTTATAAAAAAAATAATAATAAACAATAATATTTTCTAAAAAAAGAAACCAAAATAAGGGATAATATTCGTTGATCTGAGTTGGAATGTATAAAAATCACATGCTTCCGTAATTACGGCGAAAAACTTTTTAAAAAGTATGAAATTATTTTACAATATGTATGTGTGGCAGAAATTCACATTAAAATTTAGATATTTGATTCCATTTTTTAAATATTAACTGATATCTATATAACTTATAATTGAATACATAAATGTTCTCCAAAAATGCCAAATATGATCGCGGTCAATTGAGAAAAACACTATTATTGCGAAAAATCTCAAGCTAATGTCACGCTTATGGATTTTTGGCTTTAAAAAAACGGCTAAACATTGTTTGGCGACAAACGCAAATTAGAAATCGTAAATAAATAAATAATATATAATTCACAATTGTGGTAACTTTTACAATTACATCTGTTTTTTTATACTGCAAATAATATGATGTGGAGTTAGATAAAAATAAAAATAAAAGAACTAAAAAAAAAAAAAAATGTAATTCAAAATTAGTCTAATGAAATTTTCAGATTCATTTTTTTAACGTAACGCAGGCGATAATTTGCCAAATATTGTATCAATTGTAAAATTTCACAATAAAATTATATTTCAAGCATTAAAAATATTTATTTCATGTTTAAATTAAATATTTTCGTTTTATAATATTGTGTCTCATTAAAACTTTTTTTTGTCTTTTTTAATTAAATATCAGTATTTTTTTTCACTTATTTGAGAGGTATTTGTATTATTTTCTAACGGACGGATAATTATTTCAATTTTTTAACCAACAAACCTTTCGCCAAAAAATGACCAGTGGCAACCTTTTCGTTCAAGATAACAATAAAATACGAAATTTATTACCAAAACTCATAGTTATCCCTGTATATTTTACTCTAAACCACCTTGTGAATATTCTCTATCGAATGACATTATTTGCAAAAAAATCCACCGGGTAGTTTTTGAAAACACTCGAGCGGAACTTTTAGAGCTTACTGCTTTATAATATATAATATATATGATATGATGATATGATATACATGTAAAAAAAAATTGGAGCGGGGAGGAAAGGGGGGGGTGTTAAAATCCCCCTTTCTTTCTGTTTGACTTGGCGAAAATTAATCACCGCCAAGAATTATGGTAACCCTATTTTTTACTTTACTATTTTTTAGTTTGTTTCAAAAGGTAGATGTAATTTAAAATTCTGAAGCGAGCGATCTCCGCTATATGAGATCTGAACCAGGATTGCCTGGTAATAATAATAAATATATTAATATTCAATTCTTTGAGCCTTTAATTATTTGAGTGCTGATTTACTTTCAATGAGTAAAAATCGTTCTGCTGATTTATCATGAATAGATAAAATTGTTCCGCATATCATTTATTTGGATTGACGTGACATATTTCTGATTCGAAGTAAATATTTTCGACTGTGTTCTGTGAAATTCCTCAGGCTGGCTAACCGCGTCAGGATGTCTGGACTGACGATGGAATATTTTTTCTTCTGATTCTGAAAGCTTGAGGTAAGCTATTTTTTTTATTGTTGATTAATTGAAAGCAAATATGTCCACTACTGCTAATATTGATACTTTAAAAAAGAAAAGAACTGGATTACGTACACAAACGACAAAATTGTGTACAAAAATAAGTGAAGATGATTCACTGACATTAGAAAATAAACTGGATTTATTAAACATTTGTAAGGACCAGTTAAATGACAAATATGAATTATTAAAGAAATTAAACTCTGATATCCAGGATATTATTGCCGATGACGATTTTGAGAAAGAAATCGAAAGTTCCGAAACCTATAGTGAGAAAATAATTGAATCTCGTTATAAAATAACGAAGTTCTTAAATGAACATAACTCCCAAAATCAGAATAATACTTTTCAAAATTTTATGAAAAATGAATCCGGTTCTCAAAACGGAAATTTAGAGCGATCTATGAAATTGCCGAAGCTCACTATAAATAAATTTTTTGGTGACAGCAGTTCCTGGTTAGAATTTTGGGGGCAATATTCTAATTCAATTGAAAAGAATTGCAATTTAACTCCTATTGACAAATTTGTCTATTTGAAATCTCTTCTTGGAGGTAGTGCATATAACGCTGTTGCAGGATTTTCGCTTTCTGAGGAAAACTTTAATGCTGCAGTTGATTTATTAAAGGCTCGCTACGGTCGTGATGACCTGGTCATCAACGCACATATGAATAAACTGTTAAATTTAAAACAGGTAAAGAATGCTTCTAATGTTAGAGAACTTCGGGAACTGTATGACAGTTGTGAAATACAAATTCGAAATTTAAATTCTATCGGAGTTACAGCAGGAAGTTATGGTCATCTCTTATGCCCTATTTTATTAAAGTTGATACCTTCTGAAATGGCGTTAGATTTCAATCGTAAAAGAACCGATGGTAAAAAAATGGAAGTCGAAGAGCTTCTTTCTTTCATTAAAAACGAAGTACAATCGCGAGAATCTACTATGGCACTCCAGAGCTCTGAAAATAGTTTTAGTGCTAAAAAAGAAAAGAATAAATACAATAACAGTTATAAACATTTTAGCAACTATAAACGCGACATTCCTTCAGCCTCTGCATTGACTACCAATCTAAAAAATAATTGTTTATTTTGTGATAATGATCACGATTCAAAATTTTGTAAAGTTTGTACTATTCCTCAAAAACGGGATAAATTACGTATGCAAGGACGTTATTTCACTTGTTTCAAAAAATTCCACGTCTCGGCTAAATGTAAATCGAATTTAGAACCATGTAAATTTTGTAATGGAAATTTTCATCATTATTCGATTTGTTTAAAAAAATCTCAATCAACAATTCCAAAAGAAATCGAATCAGCTGACACAATTATTAGTTCGATTTCTCATTGTAAAAATGAAAATGAAAATTCTTTTAAAAAGGTTATATTACAAACATCTTGCGTAAATGTGGAATCTGAAAAACTCTGAGCTTGCATTATGCTTATATGATTTGGGGAGTCAAAGGTCATTCGTCACAGAGCAATTAGTATCAAAATTAAATCCCCGAATTATTCGTCAAGAAAAACATCAAATTTATTCTTTTGCAGCTGTTAAACCACAAAAAAAACATTTGATGTTGTGCAATTAAAATTATGCCATGTTGAAAACAAATCGCGTTTCATATTTATCGAGGCTTTAGTCACAGATGTAATTTCAAACGTTAGGATTCCCCCCCCCCCCTTCTCTCCAGACAGATAAAAAATAAACTGGCACCTTTTAAATTAACAAATGCTGTTGCATCATCCCATTCTAATGTAAATGTTCTTATTGGAGCGGATTATTTTTATCAAATCTGTTACGATAGAGAAATAAAAAAAAATAACTAAATCTCTCTTTTTATGTGATAGTTTATTTGGATGTTTTGGCTTTGTGGTTTTTATGAAGATGAAAAAAGAAAAAAAATGGAAAGTGCTTCTGTTTTAAATCTGTGTGTTTCAACTCCAGTTCGGGAAGATTTGAATTTTTTATGGGATATTGAATCTTTGGGTATTACGCAATCAAATGATAATATTTCTGATGCAGATAAGGAAATTGTGAGTAAATTTGAGAATAACTTAAAATTCGTAAATAATAGATATGAAACGGGTTTATTGTGGAAATATGAGAAAAATAAAGTCGGGAATAATTTTAGAATAGCTAGAAGTCGCTTTGAGGAATTAAATCGTAAACTCGAGAAGGATAATGACTTATGTAAAAATTATAAAGATATTATATTAGAACAATTAACTGCTGGAATTGTAGAAGAATGTCCTGATAAAATAACTGAAAGTGGTTATTTTATGCCGCACAGACCGGTTTTAAGAGATGATAAATTAACTACTAAGGTAGGAATGGTTTTCGATGCTTCTTCTAAAGAAAAACATTTAAATTCTCTGAATGACTGCTTATATCCAGGTCCGAATCTTAACCCGAACATTCTTAATGTAATATTTAATTTCAGAAAATTTAATGTTTCATTTAGCCGCTGACTTAGAGAAAGCGTTTTTGCAAATTGGGATAACAGAGGAAGATCGGGATTATTTAAAATTTGTGTGGTTTGGTGATGAAAAGGATGATTTAAAATTTTTGAGATTTACACGAGCTGCTTTTGGGGTAACTTGCAGTCCCTTTCTTTTGGCTGCAACGATTAAATCCCATACACGTAAATATGTTGATCATCCTGAAGTTGTTAAGATTTTGGACTCTTCTTTTTATGTAGATGATTTGATTACGGGGTCAAAATCTGACGAAGACGCTTATTATCTATCCTCAACAGCTTCGCATATTTTTAAAGAAGCTAGCATGAATTTGCGAAAATTCAATACTAATTCTGTCAAACTTAGAAAATTATGGAAAGAAAATAAGTTATGTGACTCAGAAGAAAATTTGAATAATTCTTTAAAAATTTTGGGATTATTATGGGATACTAATTGGGATATATTACGTTTTGACGTACAATCCTTTCCTGATGATTGGAAATTTAATCCATCGAAACGCGTTGTTAAGCCATGTTAAAATTCTTTGATCCTATTGGATTCATTGCGCCATTTTCTGTTCGTATGAAAAGTTTGCTACAGGAAACATGGAAAAGGGGTTTGGAATGGGATGAAAAATTCCCTGATGATTTAAAAATTGAATGGGAAAATTGGTGTGCAGAAATCGAACATTTACATAAATTTGAGGTACCCCGCAAATATTTTCCACAGGGTTTAGACTTTTCGGACCCAATCGAAATTCATATATTTTCAGATGCTAGTCCTAAGGCTTATGGGGCCGTAGCTTATTTTCGCTATACCACAAGTGATAATAAAATTATGACTAGTCTTATTTGGGCAAAATGCCGAGTCGCCCCGATTAAATGTTTGACAATTCCTCGGCTTGAATTAATGGGGGCATTAATAGCTGCAAGGATGTCTAAATATCTGAAAAGTGCATTTAATTTTCAAAATTTGGAAATTCATATCTGGTCAGATTCCACAATTACGTTACATTGGATCAGGGGATCAGCCATGGATTGGAAGCCCTTTGTGGCTAATAGGGTTGTAGAAATACAATCTTTAACTGATCCTAGAATATGGAAATATATCCCGGGTAAGGATAATCCTAGTGATCTTCTTACTCGAGGCGAAAATTTACATAACCTCATAGAAAATAAATTATGGTATTACGGTCCTGAATGGTTGTCATTACCAAAGGACAGCTGGCCGAAACCTGAAAAAATACAATTTAATGAAAATATTTTGAACGAAAGAAAATCAAGAAATTTGAGTTCTGCTCAATTATCTTGTACTGTAGGTGTTGTACCTCCAGAGTCTTTGTTAAAATTAGAAAATTTTAGTTCTGTCTCCAAATTACTTAATATCACAGCCTGGATCTTAAGATTTATAAATAATATCAATAAATCGAAACCTAAAATTCAGTGGCGTAGCTACATATCCAGCGCCCTGGAGCAAGTAAAGTTGGTGCGCCCTCATGTCACTTGAAAAAGTTTTGCGCATTTTTTTTTAACTTTAAAGTTTATGTGCTATTCTTAATTCGATTAAAAACCTATTTGAAAGTCAGAGTATTTCAACACATATTAAATACAAATAATTAAAAATAAATAATTAATAATGAAATTAATTACAATTCTTTAAGTATGGAGTACCTACTAATATTTTCTGCAAATTTGTCGGGATTTTCGTTTTAAATCGGCCGATTGACCAATACAATTTGCCGCCCTTAAGGGTGTATTCCGATCCAAACTGCTTATTTTCTGATTCATTTTAAAATTCATTTTTGCTCTCAAACGCATCAAACTGGGAAATTCTCTTATTTAGAAACTATATAATGTGCCGTGCTTCTTAATTTTTTGATAAATGCAGAAAATACTGTAAAAAACGCTGTCAAAGTTGGCGTTTTGAACCGAATTTTCCGAAGCGGGCGATCTGGGAATGAAAAAAATGGTCATACTGAGAAAATAATTGTTTAAAAATCAAATTCTAATTAATTGAGCTGAAAATAAAATCACACGGCATGTTAAACCTGTCTTCAGAAATCACCTCAGCAAGTTTCATGTTTTTACTTTTAAAAATGAGTCTGAAAATGTCTCAGAAAATATCGAGCTGTTGAGGGTGAAAAAATATTTTTTCGAATACACCCTTAATATCCGTTTTATCTTTTCAAGGGTTTCGAAGCATTGTAGAATACTAATTAAAAAAAAAAAAAACCGCTATAGCCAAGATTTAAAAAAAAATATTTTCCGCATATGGATGAAACACGTTTCTCTGTTTTCAGTGCCAGTAAATACTAAAATTCCATAAAATTCAAAGTATCATAACTTGGTAAGTGTTGGTCATACACAAAAATTTTTTTTAATCATTTTTATTATATACGGAGGACATTTTTCTAACCATAAGGTGTAGAGCCCTGGGACCGAATAAAAATGTCAATCTTGTAACTTTTAAAGAATAACTATTTTGACATTAATTACTTTTAAGAGAATGCAGAACAACTTTGAAACTTTTCTACTATTTAGAACTATATTTCTACAACTAATGGTTTTAAAAATTACCCGGAACTGGATCCGAAATTGAAAAAAAAAATTGAACAGCATTGAAAAACTGTTTAGACGTCGACCTCATATATTCATGCAAAAAAATTTTAAAAATACTAAAAATGAGAAATTTGCAAAGAACGTTGCCATTGATTTAACATTAGCTTGCGAAAGATTAGTGTCGATTCTAAGTATAGAAGAACTTTAGTACTAAATAAGAATGATTAATTAAACATATTTTAAACTTTTTTTGAAGTGGGAGGATAATGCTGGTAGTAATAAGCTCTATGAAAGACAGATTTCCGTCTTATGCAGAATCCGCCGTAGACAAAATGTAGTATACAATAGTATATACAAAATAGCAGACCGCCGTTCTGATCATCACATTTAATGGCAATATTGAAACAGCCCCGTTTTCACATTAAAGTGTAATTTTTAACGAAAAGGTATCTTTGACTTACCTTTTTTTTTTTTTTTTGGGCGAAAATATTAACATTTTTGTGCATCAAGCACAAAAATCAATATAATAAACATTTATATAGGTTAAATTACAATCACAGTACTGTGCGATACACGAAACCTACACATTTCAATCAAATACATAATAAATGATTTCACAAAAAACGAAATAAAAAAATACGTATATATATTTTGAAATAGAGGCGACGCATGGTCCTCTGAAACGAAGAAACTTTCAAGAAAAAAATTCAATTCCTCTTTGCAAAGAAAAAAAAAATCATTGATTAAAAAAATGCTTCAAAAAAGTGATTTTTTAAAATATATATATTAAATAATTTAAGACTGTTCAAATCTAATGCTTGTAGTAAATTTTGTAACTATTAGTTTCACCTCAGGAAAAGCACAGCTTTACCTGGTTTAGGGCTCACCAACCCGCAGGTCGGTTGCTCGGCAGGCCAATCCGAGTCTGCCAGAGTGTAACTTAATTTAGCACAATCTTATTTTTTCTTATTTTTTTTAACTTATAGACCTTGTTTCAGCATGGGCGGAATAAAAATTTGTTGAAAAGTATGCCATTAGAAAAATGTTTAAGCTTTATGAATGAACGTGCTCCTTTTCTTTAAAGCATGAGGTCTTTGTCACCAGTGGAAAAATTTCACTTTTGTATAAAAGTGGGATCTGTGAAGGCGCCTACCTTCACATATTAATATTAAGACCTTTCCTCTTTCCCCCTTTAAAATTACATTTTTTAAATTCTTAAATTTAATTATCTGTCTGCATTCGGATTCAATCTGTTTTTTAGCGCTCTTTTCCCTTCATAAATTAAGCATTCAATTCTCAGTCTCTTTAATATTTTAACCGCAGCGCACTGCAGTTAAAAGAAAAGAAATCATTTCCTTTTCTCGCCTAATAACTGGATTCTAATTTTCATCCTTCTGTTAGTTTGATGATATGCAGAAATTAGTCAGACATATTACTTCTACATTTTTAGCCGTTGGTCCAGATGTTAGATAGATGTATCATTTCAGTTATTAACCCTGTCTTTATTTTGTTTTTGTTTTTTTAACGTGCTCTTTCGGCCGCTTCAATCCCATGAGAATTTTAGCAACCCCTATAGAATGCCTTTCGCGGTTTATGAGCTAAAATTCCAACACAGCCATTGGCGTTAAATATTTCTTATTACTCTTTTACATTCCCCATTCAATTTCAATTATTGTACTTTGACCACATGTCTTCCTCTCTTTAATCTCGCCATATAGTGTATATATTTGGCGAAATTGTGTATGTAAGCTTGCCAACACTCCAGATTTCGAGAAAGTGTATTTTTGAGTCAGACTAGCTTCTGAACTCGCATGATGTGAATAAAAAAAATTGTAACGCTTCGCTCCCTTCTCCAACATGGGCCGTGTAATTCTCGGCGGTGGTGGAAACGATCCCGGTGCACAATAAAGACCTTCAGAAAACTTCTACCTTTTATTATCTCAGCAGTTCCTTGCCTCGATCTTAAAATAATTAACAATTGATTTTTTTACCTTAGAGTCTGTATTGAAGCTTAGCAAAATGAACCACCTGTGCAACAACAAATAACTACTTTACAAAAACTGGACAACAACATTACACAAACTTGGTGCTTAAGGCCGGCATTGCCGAGGTTACATTTGGAGAAGCGGAGCACGTGATATATATATATTTCTTATTCAAAATAATTACTAATACTGGATTATTACAAAAAAACTGTTCAATTTCTTTAACAAAAAAAAACTGCAAAATTCATGGACTATCAATTATGGACAATGTTCATTACAGTGGCTGTTTGCACGCTTATCTAGCCTGAAATGTCCACTACCCCGGTACTGAGACGCAATAATTATGACACCTGTAGTACCCGATTAGCCAGTTTGATCTTTGAGTGTGCTATCCAAAATAGATGTCTGAAACTATTTACTGCTATTCCAGACCAGAGGTTCAGTGAATGTTGCCTGCTATACAAAAAAAAAGAAAAAAAAACTGGTTCCCGTGATCCTGAATTAAGGTGAAAATGAAAGACGCCCTCGTACAGCACTGTACCGCAGATTTCCTGGTGGTCATCGGAAAATCCATGCATCCCCTTGCCGGGGGATTCCGTCACAAAGTCCGCCAAACACCTCCTCTTTATTTCCAGCAAGAAGAGAAAGGAATAAATTATCATTCATGATGACTCAAAGTATATTTTTCTCTCGCCGCCGAAGCAAGATTTTTGTTTTTTTTTGTGTGTGTTGGATGGATGCGCCGTTTTACAAACTTTCAGTAGTCGCAGCCTTTTTAATTATTCTTCGGTTCTGTGCGTTGTGTTTTGAGACATCTGCAAATGAACGTGTGAATTTAAGCAACTGATTGATTTCACATAATTAACATGAAAGTTTATTCCTAAAGAAAAAAAAAACTTTAAAGACAAGTAAAATTCACTGGGGGCGCACACAAAATAAATAATTTTCCCTTCTCTATAAAAATATAATAAAAGGTGAAAACACAGGAAATTAATTACATAAAAAAAAAAAAAAAAAAAAAAAAAAAATCATTTTTCTTGTCTTTAGTATAACAGGTAAGCTATTCTTTTTTTTCTTTTACAGTATTCAAGTCATGTTACTCCCATAACTACATTTTATGGCTCCTATGATATAGAGGCATGCTAAACTTAAGTAATTTAAAGTGGTATGAACTCTGGACAAATACATCATATAATTTTTTTTTAAAAAGGGCCAATGAAAGGAAATTTGAAATATTACTTTTGGTTCTTGAACCTGTATCTTCTTTAATGTATAAAATTTGATAGTTAGATGGCAAGTTTTATATATATTTACAGTGTAAATTGTAAAGTATTTTTTTTTTCTTTCTTGCACTTTTAAAGGTAATGTTTGCTCTCTCCTTACCAGTTTTGTGCTTGTGCTAAAGGCAGAATTATACTTTTATGTTGATTCCTAAGTAATACAGTATAGATACTGTGTGATTAAATTTTTTTTGCTACCTTTTAACAGTGGATATTGAAAATATTAAAGTAATTCAAATAATGATGTTTTAGTTACGAGGATTGATTTTGCTATATATATATTGAGATAAAAAAAAATATGTAAAAAAAAAAATCCTCATGACAGGATTATATTGCTCTTTTAATATATATCTATATATATAAGTTTTGATGGCTTCTTACTAAAAATTAAGCATTTATTTTTATTAGTAACATGCTAAGATTTTGTATGTCTAGGGATGCACTTCATATCCAGTTCAGTTTCAAAGTTTTTTAATTTAGATAAAAAATTGTCCAAAATATTTTTTTCTTTCTTTTCACATTTCCGATTCTTATTTAATTCATTATATATATTTTTCGGTGTGACACAATGTTGCAATTCTGAGATGAGATGTTGTTTTTCTTATCTCCATTGGCCTAGGATTGCTGAACATGGTTGCTCTCGCTTAATTTCTTACATCTTGGCGCTGGTCGCAATTTTCCCTTTTTAGATATTATGCGTCTGCAACTGATATGTGTCGCATTGCATTTTATATAAAATTGTTATATATTATGATCACAGACAAAGTTTTTATTATTTTGGTTCGTGTACTTTTAAAACTCAGCAATCTTGTTCTAATCAGGCAGTCTGATGGTGAAAACCTTGTTAGATAAAAAAAGGGGCATTGTGTATTAAAAAAAAACAAAGATAAATAAAATAACTTAAGGTAATTTTTTTTTCACAGAGCTTAATGTAATTTTGATACAAAAAAATGAGGTAAAAAAATGAAAAGGCTTAAACTGATACTGGACTGATATTATTATTTTTATTGATTTTTTTTTCTTACTTGTTGTGCTTAATATGTTTCTTGTGGTAGCACTTCCTACAGGTAATTTCTTTTTATATATAACATTTTATATGTTTTTTTTATGTGTATATTATATGTTTTTTTTATGTGTATATTATATGTTTTGTCAGTCATCCATATCAATAAGATATGAAATTTTTAATACTCTAGATTACTATAAGTATACGTCTTGCAACTTGTATACTTAAGGATAAGCACTAGTGACATATAAAAGAAAAGAGAGAGGAAGGAACCAGTAATGATGTTTAAATTTGCTCATTTTCAATCCTTTCCAGTTGGTTGCTACTAATTTAAGAAAATTAGAGTTGGCATCTATACAGTACACTTTTCTGTTTAGATAGATCTCTCATATTCCAATTTACACGGATTTTATACATTTTTATTCACGTCTCATTAATTTATTTCTATAGCATAAGTTAGGCTCCTTCGTTTTAAAATATAGCTCGAGTCATCATATCTTAAATTTTTTTTTTTCATAAAAAAAGCCTCTTTTTCCTCTTGATTTCTATTTCTAGTTTATAAAATTTTTATAACATGAGTCGTAAACATTTTATGCATGTGTTAGATATCAGTATGCTTGTTACTGCATACACACACAATTTACACGCACACTACATTTTACATGTGATTATATTACTTGAGGTTAATTTTTAATTATTGTTTCCTGTGTTGTGTAAGTGCTTTTTTTTCATTGCGCTATGATCCGGAAATAGCCCAATGATTAAAGGTGTATGTTTCAGTTTTGGCTAAGTGGATCGGCCGTCCACTTTCTCAAAAGTGGAATATATTACTTACATGATACAAATGTTCAATACCTCACATTAATTTACAAGACGTTCGCGCTCTTTTATTTTTTTTTAAATGCATAATGACGTATCTCTCATACTATTTGATACTCCGTTCATGATTTTTTTCCCAACTCTAGCTTACTATGGGCAGATAGTGAAGTTAGATGTTTGCCTTCATCATTTTCTTTTTAATCTCATGTACACATTTTTATGATTTCAAGTTTAACCTGGTACTACATACACACACATATTTACATTTGCATTTCATATGGTCTTGTTTTGTAATAATTTTATGACACTCACCTTGGTTGAACATGGTCATGATTCTGTGTGCTTGTACATTTTTTTACATTCTTTCTCAACATTGTGTATATTTTCACAGATACATAGTTTTACACTATTTTAAAGTTAGCGTATTTTTTGTTGCCTTGACATTTTTTTTTATTTTCGGATTGTTACTGGTTTTTTTTTTTTTTTACATAATGTAATTCAATACAATATTTGCACATGCATCTTAAATTTACATGCATGAGTTAATTTCTAGCTGGTATTTTTTTACACATTTGCTAATTTTGTTTGTTTACGCGCGGCTGGTGACTCGTTGCTATTTTATTTATAACATAAGGTATTTTATTATAACTCACATGATATTTGATATCTTTAGGGGTTGTTTTTATAAAAGTTATTCAAATGCATAATGTGAGCTGTTATGTACACTTTATTTTTTTTTAAAAAAAGGCTATTCACATACAGTCATTAAACTAATTCTTTGGCATTTTCTCACATTTTAATTTTTTTAGTTTGTGAGTTATAGTCTCACAGGTGTCTTGTGACGGATACATACACTCATAGATCATAAAGTATAACGATTGGTAGTTTGCTATTCGTTTTTTTTTCTCTTTTCCAACCCTTTACTTGGAACATGTTTGGCTTGGCATTACTTCTACATTTTAGCGTAGAGTTATGCAATCTGTCGTGCACTCGTACATTGTATGCACGCTTCTTTTAACTTCATACAGTAATAACTCTCGCAAATACAACTTTATTTTAATTTTAACCCTTTGTTAACCATTTATGCACCTTTTTTTTTCTTTTCACAAGTAGTTCATGTGTTGGATATTTATTTATGTTACACAAAATTTGCTCATTTAGAATACAATTTGGTTCATTCATATACATACATTACACTAGTTCATGTGTTGATTTACATATTTTGTTCATTTGCTTTTACACATTGTACTTTGCTTACGATCTATTCGACAGTATTCCTTTTTGTTTTTTTTTCTCACAAGTAGTTCATTGAGTAATACACACTGGCTGGTTTAGAGTATAACCAGAGTTTTCACACATTACACGGAGTTCATTGCCTTTATTAACCCTTATTCATTACATTTTGGTGATTAACTCACTAATTATGTAATTGAATGTCACTCGTATGTTAGTGTTTTGGGTTATTACACACCTACTGTCCGTATATTTTGTTGGCAAAGTGCATAAAAATGGTAGTTCATTGAGACATTATTACAAGTAGTTCATGTGGAATTATACAATTTGTTCATGTGTTTATTTACACGTTGTGTATGCTTGCGTACACACTTATTCATATGTTTTATTTCAGGTAATTCATGAGTTTGAGGGTTTTTTTTCCCTCCCTGCACACATACATTTTTTTCAGTTACTTTTCTATCTTTTAAACTTTACATCATGTTTTAATACTAAAAATATTTCATCAGTTTTTTTTATATTTTTTTTAATTTTAACAAGGTTGTGTGTTTTTTTTTTTTATGTGTTTGCATAATGTCATAACATATCAATGACACATCACTTTGTCTATGTACAAAGATTTTAAAGTTACTAGGAGTTACCCGTCACATGACATATTAAATTACACACACATTTCGAATTTGTTGCCTTTTAACATGTAACATTTTTTTTAACACTTTCATTAGATACTTCTTACTTGAAGGTGGCAGATCGAGTAAGGTATCTTGTCACACTATATTAAATCGTATGCAATTTCTTAGTAAATGTTTTTATTATTTTTACCAGGTGTTAAATTTTAATAAATACACAGATGATCTATACACGAAATTTCAGCAAAACTAAAACCTTTACATATCCTCTTTTTTTGTGCAAATTTCATTTACTGTGTTTGATTCTCACTGGTTATCGAGGGAAATTTCTTTTTTCTTTCACACTCATATGTCAGGATTTTAAGGATTTCTTTTTAGTAAACAACACTTCTTTTTCTATATTTTGCAAGAGACAGTTTATCTTTTGCGGTAACACTCCTTTTCCTTTTTTGTTTATTTAACGTAAAGGTATGGATCCTGTCAATTTTACACTGATGCGTTTTGAGTAGAGATAGATATATTTTTTTCAACGAATGCAGCAATATCTTATGAAATTTACAGTAAAAAAAAAAAAATTAAATTTAACCCTTTGGTAACGATTTTTTTTTTAATACGGTACACTTTTTTTCTCTTCAGTTACATTTTGCTGTTTGGTGCTTGGTGCATGTAGAGAATTTTTGTTCATAGTTAACACACACAGTAGTTCATAGTTTATCTTAGTTCATAGAAAAAACCCTTACACGAGTTCATTGCTTTCTCAATTCTTTGCGTGCATCAGGGACTAGTTGTCACTGTTTTTACAACTGATTTTCAAAACACTTAGGCATTTTACTTCATTGATACATTTCTTTGGTTCAGTGTTATATTTTTTTTCACTTGAGGTCACTGTGATACACTGCTATTGTTCATTTGTATACTAGCACACATTTGTTATTTTTTTTTGTGCTATATATTTAAAAAAAGGGTTTCTTTTTTTTGGTAACTTTACAGGATTACCCTTTACTTTTTTTTTTCATTCGGTACCTTTCTTGGCTATTCAAGGTATTTCACGTGATAGGATACTTTTCTTATGCACGATTTTCCAATCACCCAGTACACAGGTGTGCATTATTTTTTTGGTTTTTGTTATGCTCATTGACACATGTGGTTTATTATTGGTATGTACCAGTCGTAACACCAAACGGTGTTATTTATGACTACATTCACACACATACATACTTTTGTGCCACCTGTTGTATAATGCTTATTAAATTTCATTAAATTTATTGTACATTTTTACCATTTTTTTAAGGGGTACTTTCTCTGGAAAGTTCTGACTACCTCTTGTTTATACCTTATAGGAGTGCAATATATTTTAAAATACACTTTAGTTAAATTAGGTGCTCAGTAAAACACATTAAGTCTTTAGTTACAAGATAAAACGAGGGCAACTTTCAACTTTTAACAAATAATTTACCCCCATCTTCCTCTCCTTTACCAGTTATAACACTTTTGAAAACTTGAAATGTCACAAATAGTGCTGAAAATGAACAATTTTTATATTTACTATACTATGTAATGTTTGTTTTTATTTACAGTTCATGTCTCAAAAAAAAAATATTTTTATAAGTTGGAGTATGACCAACTGTTGTAGCAATTGTGGAAATTGCTCTTGCTTGAAGTGAATGTTCAAGCAATTTTATATATTAAAATCTTCTGGAAATAATTTTAAAAAAAAGATAACTGTGTGCACACGTTGAAAAAAAATAATAAGAAAATAAGAAAACAGCTGTCCAGAAGTATTAACTGCAGTTCAAAAAATTTTCAATATATTTTATTTTGGCAAGTCTTTGGTACCAACTTGCTTTGTCATGCTTATAGGCATGCTTTTTATATGAGACATGATTTATTTGTTCCTTACATATTTAGTATTTCTGTATATGTTTATAAACTGTTGGTCACCGGGTTCCCTCTACAAAATATTACATTTTTACATATTTTCTTTATGTGTAATGTATTTGAGGGAAGACATGGGGTAACTTTTTTTTTCTCTCGCGGTTCACTTCGTTCTTTTTCGGCTGTTGGGGAGATATATGTGAAGGCGCCTACCTTCACATATTAATATTAAGACCTTTCCTCTTTCCCCCTTTAAAATTACATTTTTTTAAATTCTTAAATTTAATTATCTGTCTGCATTCGGATTCAATCTGTTTTTTAGCGCTCTTTTCCCTTCATAAATTAAGCATTCAATTCTCAGTCTCTTTAATATTTTAACCGCAGCGCACTGCAGTTAAAAGAAAAGAAATCATTTCCTTTTCTCGCCTAATAACTGGATTCTAATTTTCATCCTTCTGTTAGTTTGATGATATGCAGAAATTAGTCAGACATATTACTTCTACATTTTTAGCCGTTGGTCCAGATGTTAGATAGATGTATCATTTCAGTTATTAACCCTGTCTTTATTTTGTTTTTGTTTTTTTAACGTGCTCTTTCGGCCGCTTCAATCCCATGAGAACTTTAGCAACCCCTATAGAATGCCTTTCGCGGTTTATGAGCTAAAATTCCAACACAGCCATTGGCGTTAAATATTTCTTATTACTCTTTTACATTCCCCATTCAATTTCAATTATTGTACTTTGAGCACATGTCTTCCTCTCTTTAATCTCGCCATATAGTGTATATATTTGGCGAAATTGTGTATGTAAGCTTGCCAACACTCCAGATTTCGAGAAAGTGTATTTTTGAGTCAGACAGCTTCTGAACTCGCATGATGTGAATAAAAAAAAATTGTAACGCTTCGCTCCCTTCTCCAACATGGGCCGTGTAATTCTCGGCGGTGGTGGAAACGATCCCGGTGCACAATAAAGACCTTCAGAAAACTTCTACCTTTTATTATCTCAGCAGTTCCTTGCCTCGATCTTAAAATAATTAACAATTGATTTTTTTACCTTAGAGTCTGTATTGAAGCTTAGCAAAATGAACCACCTGTGCAACAACAAATAACTACTTTACAAAAACTGGACAACAACATTACAGGATCTAGCTTTTATTCATTGTTATACTGTTTTGAATACACAATACTTGTGTAAACTCTTGTATAAAAGTAGGATCTAGCTTTTATTCATTGTTATACTGTTTTGAATACACAATACTTGTGTAAACTCTTGTATAAAAGTAGGATCTAGCTTTTATTCATTGTTATACTGTTTTGAATACATAATACTTGTGTAAACTCTTGTATAAAAGTAGGATCTAGCTTTTATTCATTGTTGTACTGTTTTGAATACACAATACTTGTGTAAACTCTTCGGAAGTTGAGTGGAGTAACTTCAGATTTTTTTTCTATTTTATTATTCCAAAATTCATTGACTACTAATTACATGATATTGGATAGTGTTGGTGGTGTGTGGGCAGAACATGATTACGGCCTCAGCAAACTCACATTACTATTTTCGAAATATGTTTTGCCTTATTTAATCCTAAAATTTTGCGATTAAATAAAGTTTAATCTGGAAAAATATTTTTCGAAAAAAGTGGTGTACATTTGCATAGGCGATAATCATGTCCTGAGGAACACTGAATTTGATACTTAATTATTTTCTCTTTTTTTGAAGGAAAATGCTTAACAATTCTGCATTTGAGATTTACCACATTTTTAAAATCTCAAAAACAATGTGCACAAAATTCAATTTGATGCACCCCCCTCACAACCCAACTAAAATTAGTTCGCCGTGGACTGATGTGGAATATGCCTAAATGCGGCTCTTATTGCTGTAATCTGCATTAATGCATGTTTAGTTTCCACAGACACACACAAAAAAAACCTTTAAAATTTTCATTTTTTTTTTCTTTTATAAAATGGTCAACAATTTTCTTCTACTTGTCGAACCACTGTTTTTTTTTACTCTATAATAACTAAATAGCTAAGTCATTGCTGTTACATCGTAAACAAAAGTTTCTCAGCGGTGACTTATTTGGCTACCATTATTTCTGTACAGTAATCATCATGACAAAACATTTTCAATAGAAATGTACCAGGAAGATTATTGTTTGGAAATAGTGATAGCCAGTAAAGTGACCGATGAGAGCCCTGTAAATAACTTTTGATTACTTTAAGATTTGAAAATCTTCAACTGTCGTCAACGAAGTCACAGGGGGGAAAAAATCCGGCATGCTGAAACGGTGTTGGAAAAGTTACTTGAGGCTGCAGTATGATATGAATTAAAAGTAAAACTTCGCGAATAGAAGTAATCCCTTTTAACTGCGAATAAAAAAAAAATGTATTAAATCAAAATAATTGAGGCAACACAAGGTAAAATATAACAGAAATATGCTGGTTGCAGCAAGATTCATCGATTATTTCTGATTAATAATGAAAAAAATTAGCAAAAATTTTTACAAATCTTTATTTCGCTCTTTCCAATTTTGCGCCCTTACGACTCATGCGCCTGGAGCAGTTTGCTCCAACTGCTCCACGGTAGCTACGCCCCTGCTAAAATTTCAGGTGAGCTCACAGCTCAAGAAATTGAAAAGGCAGAATTTTATTGGTTAAAACAAACCCAGTTATCTGTCTTTAATCGTGAAATTGAGTTACTAAAAAAGGGAAAGCCCATCGATAAAGATTCAACCTTGTATAGTCTGAATCCAAAATTGGATGAGAATGATTTGTTAATTTTATCTGGAAGATTACAATTTTCAGAATTATCTCTAAGGGAAAAGCACCCTTTTATACTTCCATATGGGAGTGCTTACTCCAAATTGTTGATTCGAAGTGCCCATGAAAAGGTTTTCCATTATGGAATTGCAACAACTTTAGCTCACTTACGAGAAAATTATTTTATAATTAGAGGACGAAAAATGATAAAATCTGTACTGAAAAACTGTCTTATTTGCACAAAATTAAAGCTTCTCCTGGGAAGCAAGAAATTGCACCATTACCTAAAGATCGTATTACTGAATCACCACCTTTCTATACCTGTGCTGTAGACTTTGCAGGACCTATTTATGTCAAAGCAAAAACTGGCCAAGAAAAGGCCTATATAGTTCTTTTCACGTGCGCAGTCACTAGAGCTGTGCACCTCGAATTATGTACCAATTTAACGACAGAAACTTTCCTTTTGTCATTTAAAAGATTTATCTCTCGTAGAGGAATTTGTCGAACAATCTACAGTGATAATGCGAAAACATTTATCAAAGCTGATAATCTTCTTAGAGAAGTTTGGAGCCGAATATCGAAAGAGGAAGTTTTACGATATTTTAATAAAAATAGAATCATATGGAAATTCATTATTCCAAGAGCCAGTTGGTGGGGCGGTTTTTGGGAATGCATGGTACGTTCGGTGAAAACTCCTTTGAAGAAAGTTCTCGGAAGATCTTGTCTTTCATATGAAGAAATACTACAAACCACTTTAACTGAAATCGAAGCAATGATTAATGGTCGCCCTTTAACTTATGTTTATGAAGAAAACAGTGAACCGCTTCCACTTACTCCTTCACATTTCCTGATCGGTAAGCGAATAAATTCTCTACCAGATTTTCATTGTGTTACTGAACCTAAATCGAATAGAATAACGTTAACAAAAATATTGAAATATCGAGAGCAAGTTTTAAACAATTTCTGGAAACGTTGGAGGCAGGAATATTTGCTAGAACTGCGTTCTGCCAATTTTTCAGTTCCTGTCAAAGCTCCGACTAAATTCGAAATTGGTGACGTTGTGTTAATTAATGAAGATAAAACTCCAAAGCACATGTGGAAATGCGGCAGAATTACACAGCTCTTTTTAGGAAGAGATTCGAAAGTTAGATCTTGTGCTATACAAACTGAATCTGGATTGATAAAAAGGCCGGTCCAACTCATTCATAAACTGGAGCTCGACATTATGGACTAATTTTTTGAACTTTTCATTTTTAAGAACATTTTGTTTAGATTTTCATTTTTTAACTTTTTCTAATCTAGTATTTTGTATATTTTAGTTTCAGTAGTTGTTCCTGTGAAAATAGAATTAATTGTATGTCTCATTATTGTAAGTATGTTCTAACTTTTAATTGTCTTATTAATGTAATTTGAAATCTTTGATAAAAATTTAGTTTGAATGATGAACAATAGTAATTGTTCATCCGGGGGCAGTGTGTTAAAATCCCCCTTTCTTTCTGTTTGACTTGGCGAAAATTAATCACCGCCAAGAATTATGGTAACCCTATTTTTTACTTTACTATTTTTCAGTTTGTTTGAAAAGGTAGATGTAATTTAAAATTCTGAAGCGAGAGATCTCCGCTATATGAGATCTGAACCAGGATTGCCCGGTAATAATAATAAATATACTAATATTCAATTCTTTGAGCCTTTAATTATTTGAGTGCTGATTTACTTTCAATGAGTAAAAATCGTTCTGTTGATTTATCATGAATAGATAAAATTGTTCCGCATATCATTTATTTGAATTGACGTAACATATTTCTGATTCGAAGTAAATATTTTCGACTGTGTTCTTTGAAATCCCTCAGGGGATAAACGATAAAATACAATTTCAAAGTGTTATTAAAAAAATAGTATTATTTAAATAGTTGCAGCAGACTGTTTTAATTACGCACTTTTATTGCATATTTATTAAATTTTTGTTTTATTAAGAAATCTTAATTTTGTTATAGTATATCAGCCGGAAAACCTGGTTTACCCAGAAATATTGTAAATGTTAATTGTGTTTTTATTAGAACATAAACTAGCCGAACTTTGCTCATCTAAACGCTTCCATATTGTCAATTATTTTTTTATCAGTTTTTCAAATTTTAAGTGAAAAACACAATTTTTACCCGCCGTCCTAGGACGGGCATTTACACTAGTCTGTAATACTTTTCTATATAATCTTTTTTTCTGACCCTCTAAGAGCAAAAAAATATCAATTTTTACTATCCATTTTTTCAGATAAAGTCTATTTTGACAAAAGAAAAAAAAAAGACAGAATTATTATTTTATCGGTTCCAACATGTAATCCTACAGATTATAAACATGTTCATAAATTCTATTTCTGATATATAGATATTCTGTATATAGATCTGCTAAAAAGCGTGGGACATTACAACTGCGTGCGGGCGCAAGCTCAACTTCATCACCTTCTTGTAATGCCAATTTTTTTTTTCCTCCAAAAAATTAAAAAAAAAATTGAAATAAAACTAATTCTAAAATTTAAAAATATCTACAGTAATATATTTTGTTTCTGCTGAAAAAATAATTTCCCAAAAATTCATAGACATAAAAAGTGGAATGTAGAAAACTTCCTCAATCTATGATATATATATATATATATATAGCTAACACCAACTACGCTATAATATGTAAAAAATTATACGGAGATATTCTAAGGGAAACCTACAATAATGAGGGAAATTATCAACTACTAAAAACTACTAAACAAGTTATTGTAAACAGAGTGAAGGTGTTTTATAAAAAAATAAAATCAAAGCAAAATAGTGTGGAATTTCCTTATCTTGTAATGATTCCAAAATTCCATAAAAACCCAATTACTTTTAGAACCGTAACTTGTGGGTTTGGTTCTTACCTGGAATGTGTAAATAAAAAATTGTTGAATATATTACAAAAGATTTTCGATCAGGTTATAAATGAATATTCTTCGATAGTAATAAAAAATAGCTATGAACTTATAAAAAGTTTAAAAAAGCTGAGAAACATTACAGGATTGTATACATATGATTTCGAGGATTTGTATAACAGCATAAATTTAGATGATTTGAAGTACAGAGTTATGGATTTTTTCAAGAAATCTAAAGAGAAGGATATCAGTATTGAAATATTCACCGATTTATTTCAATTTGTTGTTTATGAAAATTATCTGTTTGAAGGGAAATAAATATATAAACAAGTGAGAGGTATTCCAATGGGGGGCAGTTGTAGCTCCATCCTTGCAGTTATTTATCTGTTTACATATGAAGCCGGTTTATTGTTGGAAAAAGACTTAAAGATATACAGATATATAGATGATGTTTTGGTGGTTGAGCTGAATAACAATAAAGAAATTTATCAATTTAAATGTTATCCAGACACTTTAAATTTAAAGAGAGCTTCGGATAATCAAGGCAATGTCAACTACTTGGATGTTAAGTTGGAGATTATAAACGGAATTTTAGTATATAGTATTTATGATAAAAGAAATTATTTTGATTTTGATACAATAAAAATATTAAACTTTAATAGTAACGTGCATGTTTCAATTTTTAGAAATATATATTTAAATGGTTTAAATCGTATTGCAAATTTGTGTTCAAATGTTGATAAATTGGTTGGTGAAATTTTTAACCTTTACATAAACGCCAGTAAACAAAATTACCCAATACATTTTCTGAATGATTTAACTCTCAATTTTATCAAGTAAAAAAGCTATCGAAATAAAACATTGGAATTGTTCGATGATGGTGATTTATCGATACGTGATTCCTATCGAAAATAGCTTAGCGGTGAGGATATTCACGGACTTCATTTGACGGCTTTTGGGTTAGTTTTTGGTTTTCATTTTTTCAATTTCTATTTGTTTGGTCTTGGCAAGTGAGGGGGAATGTTGTGCACGTAAAACATGTTTAACCCCGCAGTGCAAGTCATAAGCCTTGTCCACTTGTCTTCATATTTAGTTTTTTCTTAGTTACTCTTGGTTTTGTTAATTATTGTTTTAGTTACAGTTTGTTAGATGTTTTTTTCGTGTACTAAATTATATGAATTTGGATTTTTCAATATAATAACCTGTGGAAATTGATGGCGAAGCTACGTTTGCACTGGGTTGAAATTATGTGTATATGGAGTGTTATAAGTTGCATGGATTTGTGTAATAGTGAACTTAAGGGCGGAAGTCGAGTCAGATATTACACTATGTACTGAATATGGACTGAAATGTGGTTCGTTAGTTTATATTGTTACTAGTTAGAGTGGTGAGTGGTTTTTGGGTTCTTATGGATTTAATGTCTGTTAATTAATTGCTTTATTGTGTTAATTATTTAATGTTTGCATGATTCTGGTTCTTCCTAATCTTCAGTGATTAATGGCTCTTATATGTCCGATAAGTGTTTGATATCGTTGGAAATTATGTGGTTATTGAACTTGTAGTAGTAGTTGGCGTATTAGTTTTGATTTGGTAATATATTGAAGTTGATAACTTTGTGTACCGTTTGTATACACATAAAATTTCTGAGTCATGAATTGTAAAACTAGTTTTGATTACGATACCGGCAAGATATGGGAATTGAAAAATGACCTTAGTGCCCGGTCGGCTTCTGATTACATGGTAGGAAGTGGATCGACAAAAAGTTACCGTTGTTCGGATAATAAAGTGGATGAACAGACTGGTGAGAGTAGAGATACTTTCGGGTATGAGGAGGAGAGCCGGGATCATGTAATTTATGAAAAAAGCAAAAAGTTGGATAAAAATTATAAAATGTATGGAAACTACAGTAAAAATAGTAATTTTAATTGTTATAAAAATGTTATGGATTCAACAGTGAGTGGTAGTACTAGATATACAACTAGATATGTTTACAACAGCAAAATTTCAGATATAAAGGAGAAGGTAGAGAAGACTAGTATGGTAGAGAAGAAGTATAAAACTAGATATTTTTACAATAAAAGTATGAGAAATGGGGGGGAAACAATTATTTAAAATTTAAGAAATGCAAGGATAAAAGATGTAAAGTCTGCATCCATGCTGAAAAGGATAACTGTAACGCCGTGGATGAAAATTGTGTAAATTTTTGTAAGGTATTTAACTGTGTGTATAGATTAAAATGTAAAATTTGTAACATGTCTTACATAGGACAAACGTCTGGTCCTTTTAATAAGAGATTTAACAACCACAAAAAAGATATAAGAAAGATAACGAGTGCGAGGGAAGAACAGGAGATTGAAATAGTACATTTCGCAAAACATGGAATTGAAAATACTGAAATATCGATTTTGCATATAGTTGCAAACAAGGCTGAAAGATTAATATGTGAAAGGAATATGATGGTTAAATACGGAACAGTGTACCCTTATGGTTTAAATGTTATGTTTGATCAAATTAATGTTATGAAGAATTTTAGAAATACAATATTGGAAGAGTCGGTCTATGGAAAAATTAATCACAATTTGAGTTGTGAGTATGAGGTACATAATAAACAAAATGTCAAAGTTAATGATCTAAATTGTAGTAAGGATATTAAAAGTGCTATTGTCAATATTAATTCCGGCAATATTGTTAAAACAATAAAATACATAATTTTCAATGTGAAAAAGAAGTTAATACCCGATTTATTGAGAGAATTATATGAACATACAGGTAACGGAAATATAGATATAGGGTTTGATTTGTTGAGATTCAGAAGGTAAGCAGAAAATTAATGGTTATATCGAGTTGAAAAACCACAAAGTTAATATAGAGAATAAGATTTATTTTGTATTGGATTACATGGGGCAACATTTTAGGGGAACTAATTTTAAGGGAATTTTAAATAAGTATAATGAATACCTGCCTGATAAAAACATACATATTATTAAAGCTTACAAATACGATAAACCATTAGGCAGAGTTATATTTAACTACAACAGTTACTCTAGGAATTTGCAGAGCTGTATTGAGAACAATATTTGTCATTGTAATAAAGTTGAATATAATAAATACGTTAATTCAAATTACGGACATATTCTTACCGGGGATCTTACTATAGTGGCAGACACAAATCTCAGAAATTACATGAGGTATGGTACAAAATACAGATTGAGGAGAGTCGTGAGTAGAGGTTTAGCTAAAAAACGTATGTCAAATAATATAGATATCTTCATTCAAAAATTAATATATAAATATGGTTTACCAAAAAGTGTTTTTGAGGAATGGAGGCACTATATTTTAAAAGAATTTCAAGGCTTTTACTATAAAGATTTTGAGGGTGTCTCGGGAGAATCTTACAAAGATTTGATTGAATCAGTAAAAAATCTACAGGATGATTTTATCATTACGTATGTGGATAAAGCTAACACCAACTACGCTATAATATGTAAAAAATTATACCGAGATATTCTAAGGGAAACCTACAATAATGAGGGAAATTATCAACTACTAAAAACTACTAAACAAGTTATTGTAAACAGAGTGAAGGCGTTTTATAAAAAAAATAAAATCAAAGCAAAATAGTGTCGAATTTCCTTATCTTGTAATGATTCCAAAATTCCATAAAAACCCAATTACTTTTAGAACCGTAACTTGTGGGTTTGGTTCTTACCTGGAATGTGTAAATAAAAAATTATTGAATATAGTGCAAAAGATTTTCGATCAGGTTATAAATGAATATTCTTCGATAGTAATAAAAAATAGCTATGAACTTATAAAAAGTTTAAAAAAGCTGAAAAGCATTACAGGATTGTATACATATGATTTCGAGGATTTGTATGACAGCATAAATTTAGATGATTTGAAGTACAGAGTTATGGATTTTTTCAAGAAATCTAAAGAGAAGGCTATCAGTACTGAAATATTCACCGATTTATTTCAATTTGTTGTTGCCGAAACGTCAGTGAAGGCTTACTGTGGAGACACGAAATGTTTTGGTTTCCGTTTGTCTGTCTGTCTGTCTGTCTGTCCGTCTGTTCCGCGATAACTGCCGTAAAAAGCATCCGATTAGCTTAAAATTAAGTATGCATGTTGGTAAAATCCCCGGATTTAGCTGTATAGTTTTTGGTTAAATTTGGTTCATGCGTTCGGAATATATAGAACATTTTATTTTGCGACTTAATGCTTTCCTATAGCAATTCAGACGATTTTTCCATTTTTATTTGTTGAAAGGAAATGGCTCATATGATTGAAGGATTTAAATAGTAAATTATGGATGATGTAATTTCTAATTAGAACCATACATTATTCATATTAGTTTGAAATTTTGTGTATACATTTGTCAGAGTTTTTAAATTCGGTGTTTAACTTATGGAGGTATTTTATATATGTGTTCCAATAATATATCTTTTTATAAATTTACTTTTTTTCAAAGCACATATTTCATTGTTTTATTTTCTTTTAACTGTTGCCTAGCGACGGAACTACACCTAAAAATATCGTAAATGTGAAAGTATTTGTAATTGTTTGAAGTCAATCAAAGTCAAAAGGGACGAATTAATGCCTTTGTGACTTTACATATAGATGAAATTTACCCCAGAAATAAAGAAAGACTATGTTCTGCTTATTTTGTTCAAATATTTTTTCTTTTAAATTAAGAAGTTCATTATTTTCATAAGGAATAAATTGATATTTTGCTATAAATTTAACAATCATTTTTTTTTTTTTTTTTTTTTTTTTTTTTTTTTTTTTTTTACCGTTGCCAAGAAAATCCTATCCCAGAATAATAATTTATCCTAAACAGTTAATTTTGATTTGAAAGATTTTCATGTGCAAGAGGAAAATGAAATAAAAAATAGACATGAATACGTCTTCATATTGGAAATAAAACTAAAATACGAAAAGAAGGTGAATTTGATCTCATATATCAAAAATAAAACTAATATGCTTTGAGGTTGAAATAAAAAGGGCTTGTGTTATGATATTAATTCTTATTATTAAAAGAAATGTTACTAATATCTCATGGTTTATCGTCTGCACACAGCTAACAGAAATGTTAATTTTTAATCGAAAATTTCAATGAGAAAAAAAAAAAAAAAACTTTTGAAAATCAAATAATGTCATAATAATAATCAGTAAATGTCAAAATTTTACACCGCAAAATTATCGCTGTCGAAAATGACGTCATTGTATTGGGAAATAAATATTCTCATTCTTAAAAACCAAGCATTAACTAGATTACCTAAAAAAATATTTTATGACGAGTGTTACTTCTTAATGCCGTCTCATTTCAGAAAATATGAATGAAAATTATTTTATTTTGAAAAGGAAATTATATTTTCATTCATAAAACCTAAACTTTTAATATAATTGCGTCAATGTGAATCATTTTCTGTCCACCAGTATTGAAAATTAAGGCTCGGAAGTATAAAAAGAAATTTAAGATTTGCGATAACCATTAGTGCAATAAATAAAAAGTTACATATGTAAATTAATGAAACCACGGGGAGTTCAGGACGCGGAGCCCCCCCCCCCCCCCTGAAGAAATCTGTTTTATTATTTAAAAAAATATCAGAATTAGTAGCTCATGAAAATTATTTCAAAATATCCTTCCATAACAACGTTTTTAATGTAATGCTTCTAATGTCTGAAAACTTCGTATTTTTTATTCTTATAAATAATTACATAATTTGAAAACTTTAAATTGCGGTTTGCATGAAATTGAATATTACCAAAGTGTGTCTAAAAACAGTGACTTGCAGAGCTGACGTTGAGGCTCCTGATCTGCAGATTTACTAGTTTATGAAAATTATCTGTTTGAAGGAAACAAATATATAAACAAGTGAGAGGTATTCCAATGGGGGGCAGTGATAGCTCCATCCTTGCAGTTATTTATCTGTTTACATATGAAGCCGGTTTATTGTTGGAAAAAGACTTAAAGATATACAGATATATAGATGATGTTTTGGTGGTTGAGCTGAATAACAATAAAGAAATTTGTCAATTTAAATGTTATCCAGACACTTTAAATTAGGGGTGCACAACCTTTTTAAGCGAAGGGCCACTTACAAAAATGTCTGTGTTGTTGAGGGCCACATCAGTAACACGGAGAGAACGCTATTTCGAGAAGGGGATGTATGGCCTATAATCAGATAAAAAATATGGTTTCAAAAGAGGGGGGGGGGTTAACCCTCTAGGTTCCCCTACCCAGTCAACATATCGAATTCAGTTGGCAAGAATATATCAACAGTTTACATTTGTATATATAACACAGATATAGCAAGGATTATTTTCAAGGAGTAATAATATCCCTTAACTTTATTCAGTAGAGTAAATTTTGTTTTATTAAAAGTGCTAAAAAACAAACATAGGCATGAAAATGGCTAATGCCGAAAAAAAATTAGAACTTATGAACGAAGGGAGCGGGAGGAGCTGATCAACGAAATCTAAGATTTTTCCGCGCATGATCTAGAGGTCTGCACGGGCCCGGGCAAAATTGAACGGGCCAGCCGGGACGGACCGGGCCGATGAAAAAAAAAATAGCGGTATGTTACCGGTCCGTGCAGACCTGTAGCCAGATCAAGGAAATTTGAAATTTTTCCAAGCCCGATCAATGAAATTCGAAATTTTTCCAAGCCCGATTGACAAAACCCACGTTTTTTCCGTGCCCGATCGACCAAATTTGCGTTTTTTAGCCCCTGATCGACAAAATTCCCGATTTTACTGCGCCCGATCAACGAAATTTGCGATTCTTAACTGACTCTGCCAAAATTTGTAATTTTTTTCCCGCGTCAAATTAACGAAATTCGCATTTTTTTCTCGCGATAAACGAACGAAACTCACGATTTTTCCGCAGCCGATCAACGATGTTTGCGATTTTTCACGATTCGACGAAATTTTCGATTATTACGTGCCTGATCGACGAAATTTGTGATTATTACGTGCCCGATCAACGAAATTTGGGGGTTTTTTCCGTTCCTAATCGACACAACTCGCGATCCTTCCACACCCGATCGACGGAATTCGCGATTCTTGACTGACTGACGAAATATGCACTTTCCCCCACGGCAAATTTATTAAATTCGCGTGTTTTTCTCGTGACTGACGAAACTCACGATTTTTTTGGCAGCGGATCAACAAAATTTGCAATTTTTCCACACTTCAACAAAATTGACGATTTTTCCGCGCCCGATCAACGAAGTTTGTGATTTTTCAGCGCCTGATCGACAAATTTCGCGATTTTTACCTTGCCCGACCAACGAAATTAGAGGTTTTTCCGAACCTGATCGACAAAACACGCGATTTTTCCGTCTCCGATTGTCTAAAATTGCAATATTTCGGCGCCTGATTGAGAAAATTCGCGAATTTTCCGTACCCGACCAAAGAAATTTGAAATTTTGCCGAGCCTCATCGACAAAACTCGCGATTTTTCCGTGCCCGAATGAAGGAAATTGCGATTTTTCTGCGCCTCATCGAAAAAATTCGCATTTTTCTGCGTCCGATCAACGAAATTCGCGATTTTTCCAAGACTCATCGACAAAACTCGCGATTTTTTCTGAGTCCGATCAACAAAATTCGCGATTTGCCTGTGCCCGATCATGTGCCCGAAATTTGCAATTCTTAACTGGCTGACGAAATTTTCAGTTTTTCCCGCGGCAAATTCACGAAATTGACGATTTTTTCCTTACAATTTTTTCCTGTTATAAATTGACGAAATTCGCGGGCCACAGGTTGTGCATCCCTACTCTAGTAGATTCGAAATAGCTGTTTGCTGCTTTTCATGTATTATTTGGGCATTTTTAAACGTTGGTTTTCTACTTTTTAATTTAAATTGAGTTTTAAAACAAACCTTTTAAAGCGACATCAAGGCGTCACTTAAATGTTATATCATATCTTTTAAAACTCATATTTTGTATTATAAGAAATGCGGATGAAAGAGCATCAGCGAATAAATTTTTATACATCCTTTCATGATTAACATAACTTTTGCACATGCAATTATAAATAGAACAAAAATAAAATGATGAAATAAATAATACAAATATATTTTAATTAACAACATAGCGCCACTCAAAATTTTATTGCATTATTTTTAAAATCCATATTGAAAATTCTTAGAGCCTTAAGGTAAAGTGCTGCATCACAAACTTTTAACCCGTTAAGGGTTTTTCTATTGATATATATGCACACACACACAGCCATGTTATTCTTTCCCTTCATGTGTACATCGATGGGACTTTCTTATACACAACTATTCGGTACTCGGCTAAAGTATACTACTCGGTACACCACTACTTTTTATTATACAACTTCAAAAGTTATGATGTTTTTAGCACTCTTTCTTTCATTTATTCTAAACTACATAATTTTTTTTATGAATCTTTATCTGAATGTTGAAAAGTCTAAGAGTCTAAGTAATCCTTAATGTTACTGTTGTGTATCTTCTGTCTTTCAAACACATAGTAATCTATAGCAAATTACTGGTTGTTAAGCTTCCCAAAAATCAAGATCAAGGTTAGAAGAACATTTTTTGTTGTACATACAGTACATTTTTTCTATAAATATCTATTCAGTATCCTTTAAAATAATCTTAATTGTACGGTAAAAAAAATCGGAAATTTTTGTAGAAATTGAGTAGGGACGAACCGGGCCTGATTTAACTGACTTTTGCACGGGTCGGGGCCGGGCCTGTATTCCGAGGAATTTTTCTCCGGGCCGGCCCCGGGCCGAACTTTGATTTTTACATTGGGCCGGCCGGACCAAGACAGCTTTTGTGCAGGCCAGACCGGATCTGGGCCTGGAAAATCCGGCCCGTTCAAACTTCTTATTGTACAGCCCATAAACTTTGTAAAACTTTATTTGGATATAAGGTGGGAGATGTCTAATGTGTGTCGCTGGGTGGGACAAGTTGAGCTTCAGCCCTTGAGTAGGTATACCCACCTAGTTGAACTTGTTTACTTAGATATAACTTTTCATCGACGGGTAAGCTTTGCTAAAGTATTCTGAATGTATTCGAAAGTGTTTCATAATCTAAAATAATTTTAATACGTTTCCGATTATAGACGGTAGTTGCTGCATTTAAATTTTTAAATGTGTTATGCGCTTTTCAAATTGTTTACTTCGATATAATCTTTCATCTTATTACACGGGGAGGTTTTGCTACAGTATTCAGAATGTATTGGAAAGTGTGCTAGACATATGATTTTTCTTTCGTGTTTTATTTAAAAGATTAAAAAAAAATCACAGAAATATTTTACAAAACACAGACACAGAGATCCTGATTAGACGGGACGGGGATGGGAGGAGGGCGTTCCTCACCCACTTGTTAAAACAGCATTGCCTTTAAAGATACATATTTCTGAATTATTTTTCGTTCTTTTTTAGTTCGCTGTTTTCTTCTTCGAACAATAAAAATGAATTTTGCCGTTGCTCTGCCTTAGTCAAACCTGTGCATTCATAAATAAGAGCCAGAAAACACGGCAGACATTTAAAGATTCATTCTTCAAAATACATCCCTTTGTTTTAAACGATTTATGTGACAGAACGAAATCCAATTCTTTAGTTTAAAATATAACGAAAAACTAAATATTCTTAAGTTTTACGAGTCTAAACTCGAAGTTTGTTTCTAAAGGATAATTTATTAACTACCGACTGATCTTTATTTATTTATTTATTTATTTTATGTAGCTTGTTTAAGCCATAGAGTCGTTTATTGCTTTTAATCGCTAAAATATAGTCCAAAAAATTCGCCAAAAATAAAATACACCCCCTTCCCCAATTACGGTTAGAAACAACTGTTGATCCATTATTTTATTGTGAAGGCGGATCTAGAAATAGATTCAAGTTTAAAAATTTATAGGTTACAATTTTTTTTGAAAATTAATTTCAGAAATATAAATTTTTTTTAAGTAATTTTCGAAAAAAATATGAATTCTAACCTAAATTTTCTTTTAACAGAAATCGATTTCTAGAAGCTATAAAAAAAACTTTATATAAGAATCTAAAATTGCAGCTGATTCAGACAAGTAGTCTTGAGGATTATCATAGTGGATTTATTTTGATTTCATTTGAGTGAAATCTAAGTTTTTAGGATGTTTTAAGTATCATATTGTTTGAATTTTATTTTTATTTTTTAATGTTCAAATTGTTTAACATATTTGTTACAAAAATGTAACATTACATGTAGAACTGACTGAATAAAATATCTTAATATATATCTCTTCTTGTGCTTAAACAATGTTAATGGAAATAAATTGTTTTATTTTTTAATTTGTTCTGCAAATTATGTTTTTGTTTAATTTTATATACCATTAATAACAGTTTAATCGAAATCGCCAAAATAAATTTTTTTTCCATTTTGACATTCTGTAAAAACTTTCGTACAAGCAAGTAATCAAGGTAAAATTTATATTTCCTAGTCTTTTTATTATTTAAGGGGTCACAGGGCATTTGAGTTTGTCGAAAAAATAAAAAACATCGACTTTTTCAAAGTGCTAAATCTCAAATAATATGCAATTAAGAGCTTTTTTTCCCCTTTCTGCCTAAAGCATATACTCTTAATTATAATATTCACAAAAATAAATGTTGTACACACAAAATTAATATTTAAATTTTAAATTAAAAAATTCATCTCACTAATGCGTGAATTAAAATCATTAAGCGCTGCGTGCATGATAAAACTCTAACTTATGCATATAGAAAACAATTTTTGAACAAAATAGAATCATAACACACCTACTTCTAAATTAAAACCAAAATATGCACAAAAAGTTTAGTTTAAAATTTAATTTTAGCACAAAATTTAAAAAAATCAAAAATTAAAAAAAAAATTAAAAATTTTCAAGTGCAAAAAATAAATAACCAAAATACGTGATTTCTTTTTGTTGTTGTTTTAGCATGTAGACTAGGGATGCACAACCTGTGGCCCGCGATCACAATTTATACAATTTCTTCGTTTTTTTTTTGTTTTTTTTGTTTTTTTTTTTTTTTTGACACAATTTCCTCAATTTATAACTGGAAAAATTGCAATTTTTGTCCATATGTCACAGGAAAAAATCATGGAAAAAATTATTAATTTTGTGTGTCGGTCCCAAAAAATATCATGAAATAGAAATCCATTGGTCGCAGGAAAAATCGCAAATTTCATCGATTATGCTCGTAAAAAAATGGCGACTTTCGCCAATTTATTGCGCGAAAAAAATCGCAGATTACATCAATGTACATCAGGGAAATTACGTTTCGTCGATTGGTCGTTGGAAAAAAATTGCAAATATTGTCAATCCGTCACGTAAAATATCGCAAAATTCGCCAATCACTCATGAAAAGAAATCGCGAATTTTTTTAATTGTTCATGGAAAAACTTGCAAATTTTGAAGATCGATCGCAGAACAAAAATGTCGCGAAATAATTCGGTTGGGGGCGGAAAAATTTGCAATTTTCGTTTATCCGTTGTGGGAAAAAAATCGCGAATTTTGAAAATTTATCGGTGAAAAAAATCGCGAATTTCGTGAATTTATCGCAGGTATCGCAAATTGGTTGGTTGAAAAGATTGCAAATTTTGCCAATCGGCATTGGAAAATTACCGCGAAATCTGTCAAACGGTCGTTGATAAAAAATCGCTAATTTCGTCAATCAGTCGCACTTGATTGACAAAAGAAAAAAAAAACAAGTTTTGTTAATAGTCCGCAGAAAAAATAGCATAATTAGTCCATCATGCCTTGTTATTTCAGAAATAAGTTTCCTTTTATTTTAAATGAAGTTATTCTTCAATAAATTTTTCTTATAATTTTCAATAACGTTCAATTATTTTAAAATGTTGTGTAATATTTCTTCTTCAAGTTACCATTTATGAAGAAAGAACCGTTAATCTTTATAAAGTGTTGTATGGTTATTCATTCAGATGCGGAGAAACTCTGCATTCCTGCATACTATTTATTTATTTCCGTTTGTTTATTTTTGTTATAGACAAAAACTAATTATTCATCAAGAATAAAGACTGATTACCCCCCCCACACACACACACACACACACCTCCCCGATATAGAAATTTCTCTGTGTTACTGATGTGGCCCTCGACAACCCAAACATTTTTGTAAGTGGTCCTTCTCTTAAAAAGGTTGTGCACCCCTAATGTAGACTATACAGAAAAACATATTTAGTTACTTTTCTAAAGCTGTAGCTTACATAGTTTGAAAGTAACAGTGCGCACAAACTCTAAATTTGCTAATCTGAGAAAACGCGTTTTAAAGTTTCAATATCTACGGACCTTCAGTTATACTCACCGTCTATAAATAATTATAACTCAAGAAAAAATGCAGCTTTTTTTAATAGGATTTTTTGCATATTGTTGAAATTTTTTAAAGAATTCATAATAAAACAAAAACCGGAAACTGATTTTTTGAAAGTTTAAAGGTCCTGTGCTCCCTTAATGATTCCTTAATCGCTCATAAAATGGGGTAAGGTGGATGGATTTTAATAAAGGTGGTACCAAAATGCCTATCTTCGCTCCCATAGTGTCATACGCTGTTAATAGTTTAGCCGATGTTTCCTGGAATAATAGGATATCTACTTATAAATAGTTGTTTTATTACAAAGCATATATTGAAGTTAGGAAAACTTAACAATCAGGGACCGATGTACAAATTTGGGGGCCCCGGGCACAGATGCTTACGGGGGGCCGAGTAAAAAAAGATATGTCTTGTAAAAGTTACTTACTAAGATAACCACTATTGACTTTAATATATCACTTTAAAATATTAATTAAAAATTTTAATTTGATAATCATCAATTTACTCTAAAATAATTATTTCACAATTATGAAATTTAAATGAGTAGATGTTTTATTATAAATTGTGTGGTGCTGATTATCTTTTCCTATGCAAGTACCTGCGGAATGATAAAGTATGCAACAACTAATAATAAATTTACCGCAATACCAAGCTACAAATATTTAAAATATTAGGGGGCTCTGCCGCCTACGAACGACGCTCACCAACCTCTAAATAATTTGGCGAGAACAGGAATGGGATTACATAAAAATTAAAAAATCTATTCGAAATATACAAAATCCTAATGAAACGAATTTATGAAAGGAATTTATGAAACAATTTTATGAAAAGACTGATTAAACGACTAATTATGTTTCACAGATATCTACCTTATATATATAAAATCCTAATGAAACGATTTTATGAAACGACTAATTAAATGACTGATTATGTTTCACAGCTATTTCACCTAAAATATAGAATGGTTGGCGGTGAACTTAGCACCAAATATCCGTATTGGTCCAGAGATGTCAAAAGTGGTGTTAGAATTTAAAAATTTGAATCAGTTTTCGAAATATTAATTTTTTTCTAATTTGAATGAAATTTTTTCTAATGATGGCAACAAAACTACTGCATTTATATGGCACAAAGGGAGAAAATGAAAACCATGGGGATTATTAGATTTCTTCTTTTCTGCCATTTTCCAATTGAAATTGAAATTATCTTTTATTTCAATCGATAGTGATGGCAATATTGTGATTAAATTATGTTTTTCATAAATATTGGAAGAAATAAAAACTTTTTTTCACATTTTGATCGTCAGGAATCAGGTTATTTTAAGGCTGTTCTCAAATCCAAAAGTGCAACTTTATGACATAAGTTTTAATTCAGTGTTTTTGTTCGGAAATGCATGAAACTAACAGGTGTTGTTGTTGAGAAACTATGTCATCGAGCTGTTTTTTTCCCCTTTTTTTTTTTTTTTTTTTTGCAAACGCAATAGATCTTTCAGAAAACGGTGTCAAAGTGGGCGTTTTTAACCGAATTTCCAAAAGAAGAAACCAGTCAAGAAAGGATGAAAAAACATGTTTGTCACGTGATCAAAATCGCTTATAACTCAATAGGTAATTTATGGATTAAAAAATGGAAAACACAGTTCGATTCCAAATCGCTTCCATGGTAAGACTTTCCTATTTTATATCTTTCCGTTAAAAAATGAATTTGTAAATGTGTCAAAACGTTTTCCGCTTGTTGAGCAAAGCAATTGAGAACAGCCTTTAAAAAAATGTAAAATTATTAAAAACAGATAGAAAATTTTAAAATAAGAATTATGTGATCGTGTGTTAAAAGCAGAAAATAGGAAAAATTACGTCAAAATGTAAACATGTAAATATTTAAAAAGAACGAAAACTTTAAAATAACAAATTTATTACACACAAAAAGCATTTAAAGGTGATAATTACGTCATATGCAAAATGCTAAAATATTAAATATCATCATAGTTACAGTGCATAAAATAACTAAAATATTACGCGTAAAAAACTTTTAATGGATAATATTAGGTCATATTTAACCCTAGATCTACCGGGAATTTTATTCAAGTTTTAATAAAACGTTCTACACCAGAATTTTTATTTAAAACTATTTAACTTATTTATTTACCTTATTTTTGTCTGGTTTATATACTTAGTTTATTTTAAAGAAATTTCTGGTTTGAATGAATATTTTGTATGTACCTGTCGGGTCCAATGGACCCGTCTGGTAGACGGAGGGTTAAAAAGCTCAAATAATAATATATTCCCAAACACTTTTAAATTAAATAATAGATGTAGCCGTTAACCTTAAAAGAGAAAAAAAACTTTAAAATAAATAAATTATTACATGAGAAATACATTTAATAGTGAAAATTACGTCCTATATGAAAACGATACATTTAAAATGATTTTCACTCCGGAGAATTTTAATGTGACGTCACATGGTATAAAAGTAGTGGGGCTAGCAAATTTGTTTATATATTACATCACTTGATGCAGCAGAAATACAGGTAAATGTGTGCGCAAAATACTTTTGATTTATTTTGTACGAATTACTATTCGATTAGTACATATTAGAATATCCCGATATTCTTATTAATTAACGTAAACAACATACATTGTAAAAGTAGCATGAAAATATGCATAATAGCATATTAAAATAAAGAAAATAATTCATGAATAAGCTATACCTGTTCCTGAAAATATCTAAAACTCTATCAAAACATATGATAAAAGCGTAAAATTGCAAAACACAATACTTTTCAGTACCTTGGCTCTAAAAGCTATTTCCATAAGCAGACAGAGTTACTTAACTTCGAACTTAAAGGAAGAATATTGTCCATAGCATATAAAAGTGAAAAAGATAGCATCATTTTATATAAACTATTTTATACAAACTGATTTTCAAATGTGTAATTGATCTTACTTATCGATCCCGAAAATAGCCGTCAGTTCTTACGACAGCGATTGATGAGGGCATGGTAACCGAAAAATGCCACATCCAAACGGAAAAGCATGGCAAACCGATTACAGACTATAGAAACCGTTATCGTGACAATATCATTCAATTTTCCACAACCTGCTAATATTTTTTAAACGGAGCATCAGAGATTGCGTAGCCGGAACGGAGGTTGGCGGGCGTAGCTCGCAGGGGGCTGGGCCCACAAGTGCAATATATTTTTTAAGTGACATAGATAAAAAAAAATATTCACTATAATAAAGTAATTAAATATGGATGTTTCAGACAAAATATACGATGTTTTAAAAATAGAATACAAACACAATAAAATGCAGAATGAAATGTAAAATTCCATTAGATGTTAAAACTACATCAGACTTTGGACAATAATTGAAAAACATTCAGCAGCATTTGCGAACCCCTGAATGGGCCCGTGCGCCGAATGCCCTGCCGTAAATCAGGCGCTGTTAACAATTATTCGCCGTCAATCACATAAACTGCTAACTAGAGGGAATGACCGAGCTAAGCTCGGTCAAAATTAGCCTTGTGCTCAATTCGATATTTCATTCTCACTGCATAATTTTTGCTGTTTAGATAGAATTGGTATAATCCTAAGCCATAGGGACCCACTAACCGAAATTTTTCGAACACGTGACCTAACCAATGCTCATCTGGAACCCGAAAACGATAGAATGCAAAATTTAGTCAAAATCGCTTAAGTCATTTTATAGATAAACTTAGCTTGACCCACGGTAACCCAAAAAGGACCTACTTTTATCTAAATTTATCGAACATCTGACATATCCCAATGATCTTCTAGTGATAGGAAACGGTGTAATAAAAATTTTGTCAAAATCGTTTGAGCCATTTTTTAGATAAAGTTAGCTAAACCTTGACCCATAGTAACCCAAAATGATTGGTTAATCGAATTTTCTTGAGCATGCGACCTAGACCAATGGTCTTCTCGAACCCAAAAACGATAGAAAACAAAATTTAATCAAAATCATTAAAGCTGTTTTCTAGATAAAATTAACTTGACCCACAGTGAACCAAAAATTACCCATTAATTGATTTTCCTCGAACATGTGACCTAACCCAGTGATCTTCTCCTGCCCAGAAACAGTATAATACAAAATTTTGTCAAAATCGTTTCAGCCTTTTCTTAAGATACAATTAGCTTGACCCACAGTGACCCCAAAATGACCCACTAATCGAATTTTCCAGAACATGTGACTTAGCTCAATGGTATTCTCATGCTCAGAAACGATATAATACAAACTTTTGCCATAATGTTTTGAGCCGTTATTTTAGATACACTCAGCTTGACCCACAGTGACCCAAAAATGACCCACTAATTGAATTTTCTCGAACATGTGACTTAGCCCAGTGGTCTTCTCATGCCCAGAAACTGTATAATACAAAATTTCGACATAATAGTTTTTTTAGATACAAATAGCTTGGCCCACAGTGACCCAAAAATGACCCACTAATAGATTTTTCTCGAATTTGTGACTTAGCCCAATGGTCATCTCATGCCCGAAAACGGTATATTACAGAATTTTGTCAAAAGGTTTTGGGCATTTTTTTAGATTCAATTAGCTTGACCCTGACCCATTGTGACCCAAAATGACCCACTAATCAAATTTTCTCGAACACGTGACCAAGCCCAATGGTATTCTCGCGCCCGAAAACGATAAAATGCAAAATTTCGACAAAATCGTTAGAGCCATTTTCTAGATAAACATTGCTTGACCCACAGTGACCCAAAAATGACCCACTAATAGAATTTTCTCTAATATGTGACTTAATCCATTGGTCTTGTCGTAATCCAAAACGACAGAATACAAAATTTAGTCAAAATCTTTAGAGCCGTTTTTTAGATAAAATTGGCTTGACCCAAAGGTACCCAAAAATGACCCTCTAATCGAAATTTCTCGAACATGTGACCTAGCCCAATAGTTTTCTCGTGCCGAAAAACAGTTGGATGTAAAATTTAGTCAAAATCGATTGAGTCGTTTTTTAGATATACAGTCAAGTCTGTCTATAAAGAAACTCCATACATCGAATTTCTCTATATAACGAATTTTTAGTAGGAACGGTCCCCTTTTATCATAATCTCGTTAAAAACAGTCTCCATATAGCGAAATATCTATCTCCATATGACGAATTTTTCTATAAAATGTTCTTCATTTATTCACTTTTAAAAAGCTTTTAAATCACATGGAATCAATTTTCCATCGCTGATTCCTGATTTATCGTGTAGTACTGAGTCTTTTATGTTACTTTTCTACTTTGAATTTCCTCGTTTTTTAAGTCCAACGAATTCATCTCCCCCTTCCTCCCACACACCTTCCAACATGCTTCTTAAAAGAGCGTCAATTGAATTGTTACACATATAAGAGCGGGATCAGAGAAGTAATTCATGTTTAAAACGAATGAGATTGAAGATCATTCAGAAGGTTAAAATAGAAAAATAAACTCTCTTTTAATCAAGCACAAACAAGTCTATATTCATAATATTCACTGCCAGAAAACCCGAGATCCACTGGCATGACACGTGACCTGGCGCACTCAACAAAAAAGCGGGAGGGAAAGAAGGCGCAAGCACGCTATTGGTCGAATGGAAAATTCTCCCTTGACAGCTGCAGCCGCGAGAGCAGATCACTGTCACCATTTAGAATACGTTTTCATCTATCCAAACAAATGATCTCAACCCTTACGGTTGGAGTAGTTGTTTATTGTTTCTGACTTTCTTTCGTGTGAAAGATTCACAAAATTTAATCTATTTGAGTGCGATTTTTTACTGCTTCTGCAAAAAATGTCTCCTAGGAACCGCATAACTCTCTGTGATAAAATGAAGATTTTGAAAAAAATCGATAAGGGATTGAAAAAAAAAGGTGTGGCAAAAAAGTTTGGGATTCCGGCAAGTACTCTGTTAGGAATCATAAAAAATAGAGAGACAATCACCGAGCAGAATTCGGATCTCGGTTCGGCGCGAAAAAGAAAGAGGACGTGCCAATACGAGGACTTAGACGAAGCAATGTTTAAGTGGATTAAAAGGATAAGGGACTGGAATCTACCACTTTCGGGACTAACGATTTTAGAAAAGGCTCTAGAATACATTTCATCTCTTGGGCACTCTGACTTCCAAGCCAGCATTGGTTGGATAGAAAAGTTCAAGAAGAGACATGGGTAACTCCAGAACACTATCTGCGGTGAAAGTGCGGATGCCTCGGTGACAGCATGTGAGAACTGGAGTCTTAAAGTAGCAGAAATTCTAAAGAATTCGCTCCTGAGAACATTTTCATTGCTGACAAAACAGGTCTCTTTTACAAATGTCTCCCAAACAAGACTCTGGCGTTTAAAAAGAAGATAAATGCAAACAAAGGATTACTGTTCTGTTGTATGCTAACATGACAGGGAAAGAAAAATTAAAGATACTAGTCATTGAGAAAAGTAAATCTCCTCGGTGTTTTAAAGGCGTGAAGTCCTTAGAAGTAAACTATGATTTTAATAAAAAGTCCTGGATGACCACTGAAATTTTTGACAAATGGTTAAAAGCACATGACAATCAAATGAGAAAAGAACGCCGAAAAATTGCTTTCCTTATTGATAATTGTCCAGCTCACTCACAAAACTGTGGAGAAAAACTGCAAAATATTGGAAGTTATTTTCTTACCACCCAATTGCACATCAAAACTGCAGACCTTGGATTTGGGAATAATAAAAAATCTGAAGGTGCATTATAAGAAAAGAATTCTTAAAGAACTGATCATAGCTATTGGAAAAAATGATTCCACCCAAGACATCATTAGTCTTAGAAAGTGTATTGCTGATCTTTATAAAGCTTGGAGATTTGATGTAATTGAAAAAACAATTTACAATTGCTTCAAAAAGGCCAGCTTTTCTGAACTGGAGAATAATGCGGATTCTGAGGACGAAGAAGACGTGGCTTTAGAAGACTTAAAAGAGAAATGGAAATTAATTAAGGAACGCGGAAATGTCGAAGAAAATGTTACTCTCTCTGATTTTTTGGAAGTGGATGACAATCTCATTATTGCGCAGTATCCTACTGATAGTGATATTTTAAGCAGCATTATGAACGATGATGGTGAGAGTGACAATGAGCATGTAAACGAAAACGTACAACAAGAGAAAAAAGCAGTGAAATGATGAGTTCTTTTGATCTTATAACGAGAGGACTTCACATGGAGGAAAATGTTCCCAATACAATTTTTCCTTCCTTGCTAAAGTGTGAACATTTTTTCAAGAATGTAGCAATTTTGAAATCAAAACAGTGCAAAATTGCAGATTTCTTCGTCTAAAATTGATGTAAGTTTTCCTTATGTGATTTTTATTATGTTTTCAAATAAATGTATGTTCTCTTTTTTGAAACTATTTAAATAATTAAGAAATACAATATTTGGTTAATATTTATAGTCAAACATTTCAAATTCTTAATTAAACACCTCAAAAATGATTTTTGCTCAAAATTTACTCATTACATTTTTACTCATTCTCTATATAACGAATTTCTCTATATAACGAATTTTTTACTGGAACAATGGATTTCCTTATATAGAGACTCTACTGTAATTAGCTTGATATTGACCCATTTGACACAAAATGATCCACTAATCGATTTTTCTCGTACATGTGACTTAGTCCAATGGCCATCTCATGCCCAGAAACGGTATATTACAAAATTTTGTCGAAATGTTTTAGGCCTTTTTTGGATTCAATTAGCTTGACCCTGACCCATTGTGACCCAAAATGTCCCACTAATCGAATTTTCTTGAACATGCGATCAAGCCCAATGGTATTCTCATGCCTGAAAACGATAGAATAGAAGATTTCATCAACATTGTTAGAGCCGTTTTCTAGATAAACTTTGCTTGACCTACAGTGACCCAAAAATGACCCACTAATCGAATTTTCTCTAATATGTGACTTATCTCATTGGTCTCGTAATCGAAAACGACAAAATGCGAAATTTAGTCAAAATCGTTAGAGCCGTTTTTTAGATAAAATTAGCTTAAGCCATAGTGACCCAAAAATGACCCACTAATCCAAATTTCTCGAACATGTGACCTAGCCCAATAGTTTTCTCGTGCCAAAAAACTGTTGGATATAAAATTTAGTTAAAATCAATTGAGCCGTTTTTTAGATATAATTAGCTTGACCTTGACCCATTATGACCCAAAATGACCCACTAATCGAATTTTCTCGAACACGTGCCCGAAAATGGTAAAATATTTCTCGTACATGTGACTTAGTCCAATGGTCATCTCATTCCCGGGAACGGTATATTAAAAAATTTTGTCGATTTGTTTTACGCCTTTTTGGATTCAATTAGCTTGACCCTGACCCATTGTGACACAAAATGACCCACTAATCGAATTTTCTTGAACATGCGATCAAGCCCAATGCGATCATGCCCGAAAACGATAGAATACAATAATTCGTCAAAATCGTTAGAGCCGTTTTTTAGATAAACTTTGCTTGACCACATTGACCCAAAAATGGCCCACTAATCGAATTTTCTCTAATATGTGACTTATGCCATTGGTCTTCTCGTAGTCGAAAACGACAAAATGCGAAATTTAGTCAAAATCGTTAGAGCCGTTCTTTAGATAAAATTGGCTTGACCCATAGTGACCCAAAAATGACCCACTAATTGAAACTTCTCGAACATGTGACCTAGCCCAATAGGTTTCTCGTGCCGAAAAACGGTCGGATGCATATTTTAGTCAAAATCGATTGAGCCGGTTTTTAGATATAATTAGCTTGACCTTGACCCAAAATGACCCACTAATCGAATTTTCTCGAGCACATGACCTAGCCCAATGGTATTCTTGTGCCCGAAAATGGTAAAATACAAAATTTCGTCAAAATCATTAAAGCCATTTTCTAGATAAACTTTGCTTGACCCACAGTGACCCAAAAATGACCCACTAATCGAATTTTCTCTAATATGTGACTTAGCCCATTGGTCTTCTCGTTAGCCAAAACGACAGAATACAAAATTTAGTCAAAATCTTTAGAGCCGTTTTTTAGATAAAATTGGCTTGACTCATAGTGACCCAAAAATGACCCACTAATCGAAGTTTGTCGAACATGTGACCTAGCCCAATAGTTTTCTCGTGCCGAAAAACCTTTGGATATAAAATTTGGTCAAAATCGAGTGAGCCGTTTTTTAGATATAATTAGCTTGACCTTGACCCATTATGACCAAAAATGACCCATTCCCATTCCATAATCGAATTTTCACGAACACGTGACCTAGCCCAATGGTCTTATCATGCCCGAAAATGGTAAAATACAAAATTTTGTCAAAATCATTAGAGCCGTTTTTAAGATAAAACTTACATACATGTACACACACACACACACATACATACACACACAATTTTTGCTCGCATTATAGTATAAGATAAATGAATAATACACCAAACAGCAACAACAAATAAATAAATAAATAAAATTAAAGAACCTTAAAGAATTTGGAATAATGCAACCTGAAACTGTAATGCTCTTGGTGTGCTTATCAGTTTCCTTACACATAAACGAAATAGTATGTTATGGCCATCATAAATCTTTTTCTCTATAAATAAAATCGTATGCAACCAAAAGTAAATGACAATCTTTTCGTTTTCGAGATATAGCTATATGCAACCAAAATTAAATGACAATCTGTTCGTTTTCGAGATATAGCTATCGCGGAAACCATAGAAACAGAGCATAGCAGTGACACCTGAAGGCTGGTATACACACAAACATAATATGAATCTATTTATGCCAAGGACTGGCGGAATACAAAGTTTTGTGAAAATCCGTGCGGTATAGTTCTTAAGCTATAGCTATCGCGAAAATCGGGCTGAACACAGCATCGAAGCAGGTTTTGGGACGACTTGCATCTAAACCTATAATCAAAATCTATTTATGTAGATTATGGCCTAATAAAAAACGAAGCTTGATGAAATTCCGTGCATTAGTTCTGGAGATATAGCTATGGAGGAAATCGTAAAATTAATTTAGAAATCCTAAAAAGATAGTTTAAGGCTGTTCTCAAGCTCACTGCTCAACAAGCGCGAAACTTTCTGACATAATGATGTACACATTTTTAAACGGATAGGTAATTGGCAGACCTGACAATGAAAGCGATTTGCAATCGAAATGATTTTTCCCTTTGTGATAAATAAATTACCTATCGAGTTATAAGCGTTTTTGATCAAGTGACAAGGCGTTTTTTTCTCTTCGCTGACTGGTTTTTCTGTTTTTGTCGGAAAATTCGATTCAAAACTTCAACTTTGAGAGTATTTTCTGAAAGATGTATTGTGTTTACAAAAAAAAACTGAAAAAGTCTTTCAATTAAATAGTTTCTAAATGACTACATCTGCGAGTTCCATGCGTTTCCGAACAAAAATGAATTAAAACTTATGTCACAAAGTTACCCCTTTAGATTTGAGAACAGCCTTAAATAGTGTTTCTTTTTTTCTTTTCTGTTTAAAAGAAACACAGCAACATTTATATATTTTTTAATTAAATTCACTTACTGGCGCTTTCTTCCAAACGTAAAAAAAAAAAAAAAAAAAAAAAAAAAAAAAAAAAAAAAAAAAAAAAAAAAAAAACAGTGAATTTTCCATAATTGAGTTTAGTGCACTGGTTGCACGGGGCCACATTAAAGTATTGTAACAGAATTTTTTGGTAAAAAAACATGCATTGCCGCCAAAAAATTAGACGTAATTTTCAAGATGAACATTGAATGCTTTGGCTTAGAAAATCGCAGATCATGAGTACAAATCCTGTTTCGGTAAATATTGCGTGTTTGCTGTAGAATGAATTAAATAAAGAATTTCCCCTCTTAATGTATCTTTCAAAAGTTGTGACTGAAATTGATAGGATAAAAAAAACCAACGAAGTACAGAAATAATACCAGCGCCACGGTTTTCAAAATCTTATTTTACAGTGTATTTATTCGGATTATACAGATTTTATCCATAAATTATGACTATACTATTTTAGGACTTCAAAACAACTTTAACAGAAAATGGCACGCAGTAAATATAATTGTTAAAATAAATAAAAAGGCAGACATAAAGACGTGGATCGAAGTGAGTATATTTGATATTAACAAGAACAATTACACAAACATACTGAAAGAAAACAGAAAATTTACAGGTATTTATAGATTTTGCAAGGCCCAAGTCGGGGAATTGGCGGCCGTGAAAGAAAGCTACATTAAACAACCAATCACAAGAAACATAGTTCTACAAAAAGAAATTAATAAGAATTTAATGTAATGCTATGATTATTTTCAACACCCGCCCATAATCTAGCATTACATCAGAAAACAAAGAAATTTCTTGAAATCAATCATTAATAATAATATGACACAATTTAAACATTACTTGTACAAACAACAAATAAATAATAGTTCATAAAATTTAACTTTAGGTAATGCCTTTGTAAATAAATCAGCAATTTGCATATTCGTAGGAACATATTCAATTTTGATGTTATTTTCTTTTATAATATTGCGAACAAATTTCAATTTAATATCAATGTGTTTCATTCTACCATAATTACTCTCATTACTGATACATTTTATACATGATTGATTATCCTCAAAAATTACTAAATCCTTAATATTTACAATTTCACTAGCAATATTTTTAAACCATAACAAGTCTTGCAAACTTTTAGTTAAAGCAATGACTTCAGCTTCAGTTGACGATGAGGCAACTGATTTTTGTTTATTACAACACCACAGAACAGGCATGTTACAAAACATTAAAATATAATCTGTTACTGATTTGCGGTCATTTGTGTTAGCCCCCCAATCAGCATCAACATACATGGATAATTTAGGATCAGAATTTTGCTTTTTATACACAAGTTTTAAAGACAATGTTTCTTTTAAATATCTTAAGATTTTCTTAAGTGCTTTCCATGCAATTTCAGTAGGATTTTCTTGCAATTGACTTAAACAGTTAATAGCATACAAAATATCAGGTCGAGAAATATAAGCTAAATATAATAAACAACCTACAAGTTCACGATATGGGCCATTAAAAGGTTTACCATTTTTGAAATCAGATGGGGTGGACTTAGGAGAAATAGGAATGTCACTGGGTTTACAATCTAGCATATTAAACTTACTTAACAATTTAATTATGTAAGACTCTTGATCCATTATTAAACTATCAGAATTCAATTTCATTTGAATACCTAGAAATTCTGAAACACTTTCCGATTTTGACATGTGAAACTCGTTATGTAATAGGGAAATAACTACATTAGTTTCATTTACATCTGAACCTGCAATTAACATATCATCTACATACAAAGCAATAATTATTTTATGATCATTATTATACCGAATAAAAATACAAGGTTCATTATCACAAGATTTAAAATTTAACTTTGAAATAAATTCATGAAACCTTTCAAACCATTGTCGTGGGGCTTGTTTTAGACCATATAAACTTCTTTTAAGTTTACACTTTCGCCCACTTTTATCATCATGGCCTTGCGGCTGATCCATAAAAACAAGTTCATTTAACTTACCATTCAGGAACGCTGTTTTAACATCTAACACAAATGCATATAAGTCTTCATTTAAAATCAAAATAAGAACCAAACGTAAAGCTGGCATACTTATTACAGGGGAAAAGGTTTCACTATAGTCTAGCCCTTCTTTTTGCATAAATCCACGAGCTACGAGTCTCGCCTTATGTCGACCATCTCTTTTGATGGTAAATACCCATTTGCAGGAAATAGGTCGTTTGTCAGGTGGTAATTTTTCAAGATCCCAGACATCGTTGATTTTCATACTTTCAATCTCCGCGTCCATAGCTTCTTTCCACAAGCGTTGTTCATCACTAGGGAGGGATTTGATATCATCAAACGTTAATGTTTCTTGTTGGCAAAGTAATGCTTCGTAAACTTCAGGATCTGGATACCGTACAGGTTGCTTTTTAAATCTTTCAGATTTTCTTGTTTTGTCTTCTTTCTCTTCAGGATCATCTAATTCATCACTCGTATTTTCTAGAACATCTGGATCAATTTCATTATCGACTGGTTCTGAATTTTCTAGAATGTATTGTTTCGACTGAACATTTTCCTTTTTCTCTTCGTCGAATTTCACATTTCTTGATACAGTTATGCGTTTCGTTTCAGGATCTAGTAATCTATATCCCATTGAAGAATAACCAATGAAGATCATTTGTTTAGACCTATCGTCAAGCTTCTTTCGATGAACGGAAGGAATTAACATGTAAGCACTGCATCCAAAAACACGTATGTGCTTGAAATCGGCTTCTTCTCCATATTTCAGGAAGTACGGAGTTTTGTTCTCAATAGTGCTGCTTGGCATTCTGTTTTTCAAGTAAGCTGCTGAAAGGATAGCTTGACCCCAAAAGGTCTTTGGTAAATTTGATTCAGCAATCAAAGCACGTCCTATATTCAGAAGCGACCTATTGCAGCGTTCAGCTACTCCATTCAAAGATTGCGTGTATGGAGGAGCGGGATCTATCACTATACCAAGATCTCTAGTAAAATTCACTAAATCATTAGAAAAATATTCCTTCCCGTTATCACATCTAATTTTCTTTACTGTAGGGTTGGATTTTAAGAACATTTTTAATTCTTCTGAGACTTCACTTTTATGTTTCAGTAAACGTACTTCAGTAAAACGAGAAAAATCATCGATAAGAGTCATAAAATAGCACTCGCCAGAAAAGGTTGTCGGAAAAATAGGTCCACAAATGTCACTATGAATCAAAGTCATTGGCTTGGTTTCTCTTTTTCTTGGTCCTCTTCCCATTGGTGTTGCACTCTGTTTTGCCCGAGCACAAATATCACAAAAAGAATCAGGTACCGGAAGCTTCATATCTTTCAATACTTTCTCACTCGGATGACCAAGTCTGCGATGCCAGATATCACAATGATTTTTCTTTGAAGTAAGAACGGTTTCGTAAACAGGGACAAAGTCACTTACGTATTGTCCATTCAAATCCCGTTCACCGAAGTAAAAACGGTTTCTCCCTTTTTCGATAAATACTTTTTGGTTCTTGAAAATAACTGTATAATTTGCACTTTCAATTTTCCTAACGGAAATGAGTTGCCCGTTTAAGTCTGGAACATAAAGGACATCCTTTAAAGTAATTTCCATTCCATTTGACAGTTTTCCATTAATATTTCCAATACCTTTGATTTCTAGATTCGTTGTTTTTGATGCGCATTTAATAGTTCCTGAAGAAGGTACTAAGGATGCGAAATAATTCTCATTAGAACACATATGGGAAGTTGCTCCGGAATCTACTATAAATTCATTTCTTTTCCTGGAAGCATTTCCAGCAACGAAAGAAACAGCTGGAGAGGCAAATTTTTCTTCATTTGAATTTTTAACAGCTTTACAGTTACGTTTTATGTGTCCGAATTTTCCACAAGAATGGCAAGTAATTTTCTTTCTACAATATTTCGCTGTATGCCCTTTAGAGTTGCAAATTTTACAAAAGAATTCTTTGCGAGTCGACACAAATGCAGTATTATCATGAGCAGCCTTAGTATATACTTTTTCTTTCTTTGAATCCAAAAGAAGTGCTTCAGCATCTAATAATCTTTGTGTCACGAAATCTAATGTCAAAACAGAATTCGGTTGGTTTTCTAAAGCAATCATTTTCAAATTCCTGAGGCAATGACATCAAAATATAAACAATAGTATCCGTTTCATTAACTTCTGCCCCAGACAGCTTAAGATCCGAAATTAATTTATTTATTTCATCAATGTGATTTCTCATAGAAACTGTACGATCTTTCTTAATCGTTGCCAATCTCTTCCGAATTAAAATTTGATTCACTGCACGCTTTGTATCATAAGTGCGTTCTAATTTAATCCATATTTTATGAGCTGTATTTTCATCTTGAAGTGACGCAAGATACCGAAAAAACTTTTCCATCACCTTCAAAAAGAGGCATACCGTAAACATCTTTTGAAGAATCCATTCTGCTCGATAAAATATATAAAAAGAAAGATAAAATCTTTTTCACTCAAAATCCCAGCAGAAATGAAAAACAGAAAGATAACGGCGTCAGTATGTCTCGCAGCTCATTTCAACACTTGTTAGAACCAACGCTCTGCTGTTAAAATAAATAAAAAGGCAGACATAAAGACGTGGATCGAAGTGAGTATATTTGATATTAACAAGAACAATTACACAAACATACTGAAAGAAAACAGAAAATTTACAGGTATTTATAGATTTTGCAAGGCCCAAGTCGGGGAATTGGCGGCCGTGAAAGAAAGCTACATTAAACAACCAATCACAAGAAACATAGTTCTACAAAAAGAAATTAATAAGAATTTAATGTAATGCTATGATTATTTTCAACAATAATTTCAGACGATCCTGTTTTTTGTAAATTAAGGTTGTAACACTATTTTGTGGTCTAAAAACAAATCTGCTGGAAAGAGAATAAACACACCAAGCACCATGTGTTTGTTCTTGATACAAATTTGTTTTGCGATCATAAAAATGTTTAGTTCAAAATTTACATGCGAAACTTTAAGGTTAGGTGTACATAAAATCCATCGTTTTTGTATGTTACACAGACATATATGTGTACTCGTGTGCAATTTACACGTTAAACTGTGTATTTCTGAGTTATCTAATAGCATTTTACACACTTAAGCCGTTTAATGTGCTATTAAAATATGCATAAAAATGTGTATTTTGAAATTGTCACACCAGGGCGTGTATTTGGCAATTTACACGCCGCTGAACACATAGAGAAAAACCGTTTTTGTATCATCAGTATACCTGTTTTAATGTGTAAATTTACGCATTTATTTTTTAGGGTGTAGAATAGATTACAAAATTCCATCTTTACATACAAACAAGTTGGTAAGTGTAATCACAGATCGAACAGAGGGTTTCGTTTAATATTCCTTTCAAAACACTTTATCCTTTGGCAAAATCTGTTAGTTCCACATTTCGCAACCAGGGGGCACACTTTATTCTAAACAAACCTCTATCCGAACGAAACCCCGATTTACAAACTATCCGTAGATATATTAGTCGAGGGGATCGGGTCCATAGGTAGGCGCCCCTGGCGATAAAAATTGGAACTAAAATATGTACGGCTATGGTGCATAATATGAAAGAGTGGTCAAAGGAGTGTCGGCAAAGGTTAGAAAAGTGCACCCCGGGTGAAAAGGGTGGAGGTTAGAAAAATTGCTAAAAATACAGAAGTTAGAGCCCAGAGAGGTAAATAACATAAGACTTTTTGAAAACTTTATGATTTTTCGTGTGATCGCAAGTGTTCTGCCATAAGTATGCAAAATTTCATATCTGAACTTAATTAGGGGCTGAGTTAGAAAAATTGCTTAAAATACACAAGTTAGAGCCCAGAGGGGTAAATATAAGACTTTTTCAAAATTTTATGATATGTCGTTTGATGTGAGGTATTCAGCTATAAGTATCCAAACTTCCAAGTCTTCAACTTAATTACTGGCTCAGTTAAAAAAAAAAAAACTTAAAATACACAAGTTAGAACCCAGAGGGGTAAATATTGGACTTATTCAAAATTTTATGATTTGCTGTTTGATGTGGGGTGTTTAGCTATAAGAATCCAAAATTTCAAGTCTTCAACTTAATTAGGGGCTCAGTTAGAGAAAAAAGCTTAAAATGCACAAGTTAGAGCCCAGAGGGGTAAATATAAGACTTAAAAAAATTTATTATTTGTCGTTTGATGTGAGGTGTTCAGCTATAAGAATCCAAAATTCCAAGTCTCCAACATATATAGTTTCTGAGAACGGGCTCTGTGACGGATGGATGGACAGACAGAGGAGTGAGACGAATAGGGTTTCGTCAGATGAACGAAACCCTAAAAACAAGTTGAGTTAAATAAAAGTTTGTAATAACGGAGCGCTGTCGCTACTCATTCATATTTTAACACTATCTGACAATATTATGTACAATGTTTCAGAATAATCAGTTACCCCTATAACCCACATGCATATGATTAAATACCAAGGTAATCTTTTTGTTTCTAACCCTTCCCTTACCCACATCATATTCATCTTTTCAGGATAATTAGAAAAACCCGGAAGTTCAGCAAAGAACAATTCTTAAAACATGTTCTTGGAACTGTGAAAAAAAATATAAATCATTTATTATAAAAACAAAATATAAAAAAAAATAACATGTTTTTCGTTCATTTATTACGAACGAAAAGACCGTCAAGTATGACGAGGAAAAAAATATTGGTGTGTGTTCAAGTTTATTTTTTGCCTGTTTAAGTGGATGTATTATAAGACGCGTAAATAATGTAAATATTTTGGCTATTAATTTTGCTTGATATATTGTTCGGCGTGTTTAAAAATAGAAAATTGAATTAGGAAAGCCTCAGTTTTAGATAAGTCTATAAGCATTATTGTCAATTTAGCGGAATTTTACCACTATTTCCGAATAGTAATTTTCGACTTATTTAATCTGTCATTAAGTACAGCGAAAATTAGTATTCTGAAATATTGATTGACTGAAAGAAAAAAATATATTCCACTAAATTCGCAACACAGTGAAAAAAAAAGTACATCCTTCAGTAGTGTGTGCAAAAAAAGTCTTTTGAGATTGTTGTGAACAGCCGAGAAGCAATTGATGCAGTTGTGTAGTCTCACATACATTTTCAAAACTGGCCAAAATATTCATTAAAGATAAATGCTTTCCACTTCGAGAATGTTGCAATAGCAAGGTTTTAGCACCACACAGGGCCGAAACTAAGGGGAGGGGGCAGAGGGGCATGTGCCCCGGGCGCCAAATGAAAGATTATACCTTTGGAATCGATCATTTTCTTCTGATGGACTGATGGCTTTAATTATTATGAAACAGCCATTATAAATGGAGTGTTAGGTGAAGATGAAAGAGCAGTCGTAAAAAGTTTGAACTCTGATTTTCTGATCAGAATGGGTGGGGGGGGGGGAGGGAAATGGCCATTTTTTTGTGAAAAAAAATTGTGATGAAAAAAAATCGTAAGATCTCATGCAATTAAATGCAACGCAGCGGGTTGCTATGCCAACTAGTTTTATTAAAAGATGAACAGTGGATCAGTAAAAAAAGTTTCGTTACGCCATATTAACTAAAAGGTTAAAAATACTATTTTATAAGATACCTTGTAAAGAAAGAGCCAAACAATGGAAGTTTAGGCAATGGCAAAAATAAAACAAAGAAGCTCGCTCTGTATATTATAAAGATTGGAGTAAACAGAAGAGAGAAAAACACAGTGTTTCAAAGAAAAAATGGGAAACCAAAAAATCGCAGGAAAAAAAACAAGGAAAAGCTTTTATCTTCTGATAAGCTCTGTCAACGAAAAAAATTGTTGGAATTTTCCCATTTTAAATCTAAATGGTACCGGCGGTATATCGTTAAGCTGCGCTATAGCTGTAAAAGTACAGATAATAAAATGCAAGTGGAAAACGCAAAAAGGCGCCAAAGGTATTGTACAAGTTTAGTGATAGACCGCCAATATTATTACAAAAAAATTCTTGAGTTTTTAAAAACGGGTCGTCGGGTTTGGGTCTCAGAGCAAAAATCTTATAAAAAAGTTATTGTCAAATATGGATAAAAGCCACTACCAAATTTAGAGATTTCTGATGAAAATAAAGCACAGCTCCATATCAAAAAGCTTCTAGCAGAAACAATAGTAACAAGGGCGCTTAGCAAATGATATTTTTTTGTTTTTGAGCTGAAATCAAATATTACAAAGATAAAAAAATTTGTGTGCAGCAATATCAGCCATAGCCCAGTGGTTAGGGGGTTGAATTCGGAATTAATTAGGGGAAATCTGGAAATTGTTTTAATCCCTTCAGTTTAGGTTTAGAATGAATATGCTGTATTTTTCCCCTCGTAATAGGTGAGCGTTAGGAAATATGTATAGATTTATAGTCAAAAAACACGTTTTTTTACATACCATAATAGTATCTCCAAACAGCTAACTCTGTCAAAAACATTGTCAATACAAATGTTGTAGAGCTAAAAATTCTGAGTAAAATGGGTACCTACACTTAATATTTTTGTGTCAACATTAAGGTCACAATTCCACTTTAAAGTTTTAGACCCATGGTCAGGGGGTTGAACTCAGAATTAATTAGGAGAAAACTGGAAATTGTTTTAATGCCTTCAGTTTAGGTCTAAAATGAACGTACTATGTTTTCTTCCTCGTACTTGGGTGAATATTAGAAAATATGTGCATATTTATTTTCGAAAAACACGTTTTTTTTAATTACCTTAACAATATCTCAAAACAAATCTCTCTATAAAAAACATTGTCAATAAAAATGTTGTAGAGCTTAAAATTCTGAATAAAATGAGTACCATCATTAATATTTTTGTTCAACATTAAGGTCGCAATTCTATTTCAAAATTTTTCCAATCAAGAGCTTGAAGCCAGGAGAGACCAAGTTAACTTAACAATATCTCAAAACTGCGGCCTTAATATTGAACAAAAATATTAAGTGTAGGTACTCGTTTTATTCAAAATTTTAAGCTCTACAACACTTGCATTGATAATGTTTTTGATAAAGTTAGCTGTTTTGAGATATTGTTAAGTTAACTTGGTCACTCCTGGCTTCAAGCTCTTGATTAGCGATTAAGGCAAAATTTTGAAATAGAATTGTGACCTTAATGTTGAACAAAAATATTAATGATGGTACTCATTTTATTCAGAATTTTAAGCTCTACAACATTTGTAGTGACAATGTTTTTTATAGAGTTAGCGGTTTTGAGATATTGTTAAGGTAATTAAAAAAAAAAAAAAAAAAAAAAAAAAAAAAAAAAAAAAAAACGTGTTTTTCGAAAATAAATATGTACATATTTTCTAACATTCACCCTATTACGAGGAAGAAAACATAGTACGTTCATTTTAGATCTAAACTGAAGGGATTAAAACAATTTCCAGTTTTCTTCCAATTAATTCTGAGTTCAACCCCCTGGCCATGAGTCTAAAGCTTTAAAGTGGAATTGTGACCTTAATGTTCAACAAAAATATTAAGTGTAGGTGCTCATTTTACTCAGAATTTTAAGCTCTACAACATTTGCATTGACAATGTTTCTGATAAAGTTAGCTGTTTTGAGATATTGTTATAGTATGTAAAAAAAAACGTGTTTTTTTACTATAAATCTATACATATTTCCTAACGCTCACCAAGTACGAAGGGGAAAACATAGCATATTCATTCTAGACCTAAACTGAAGGGATCAAAACAATTTCCAGCTTTCCCCTAATTAATTCCGAATTCGGCCTTTTTTTGCTCCCCTACCACTGGGCTACCAGCATTAATGATAAGGAGAAAATTTACGTTGAAGATGTATGTGGGCAAGGGTTCTACCGTATATATTCTGAACAGTGCTTCAAGGAATTTGCATACATAAGTTCAGTATTTGGAAATTTTGATAAAATAATAGTGGAAAAATGGAATAAAAGTGCTAAAAAGCATCAGATTCAGTCTAATAAAAATCAAAATGAAAAAATAATAGTCGATTCAAAAGTAGATGAAAACGAAATTCAAAATGAAACCACAGTTTTCGATTCAGATTCAGAGAAAACTGATACAAAATCGTTAAATACAAAACCGTGCTATCCAACACTCTGTAAACTGCCAAAAAATATGATAAAGAAATGATAAATTTCTCGAGGACGCTTCTGACCTTCTTTGTACCTTTCAAGGTCAAGGTTGAGAAAGGCTGGGGTAAGGAATGTCTTTCCTTTGTTGACTAGAAGGGGAGAAATATGCCTTTTGGGATTAAATAATCCCGCGCGTGTACAAATGTTTAATTTCGATATGTTCATTCGTTACGGGATAGCACACACTAAAATAACTTTACTGAAAGCGTGACATAAAAGCTACATGTATATATTGATGAAAGTGTATTAAATGTAATAAATGTAAATTTTATAAAATAATTCATGTTTTAAGAGGTAAAACAAATCATTGCATATGTTCGATTAAAAAAAGGTGATTTTTACAGAAACTTGCAAAATCGGAAAATAAATATGGAATGCTTGATTTTTTTTCCTAAAAAGAAGTAGTACTGATGTATTTTACAATATAGAGTAGTAGACTTGCTTTTAAACCGCATTTAGCCAAATATATAATGGGAGACAAAATGAGATCAGATTTAACCCCTAGTGTGTGGTAACGTTACAAAAATAGGTGCATGTACTTAGGGTTCAGTTAATTAAGCGCTAAACGACGCCCGGTAACATGCGCCAATTGTCTGTAGACTCAATTATGTAATTTATACATAACAAATACGCCAATTGTCTGTAGACTCGATTACCTAATTTATATCCTTAATTAATGCATTTTTTACAAAGGACACGTACTTTCCAATTTTCTTGATTTTTTGATCAATGGTTACAGTTAGATGCAAATATGTTAACGGTATTTTAGTGTCACCTACAAAATATTATATAAATATCCAATATTAGCAATATTTCTGATATTATTTACAGGTGTATTGTATAATATTTTCAATCACTTTTGATCATTTTTCTGCATTCAGTCGTTTTTAGACTTTTTTTAATTTTAAATTCCCAGTAACTTCCAAAAACAGAAATTTTCTCTTTTTATAGTTTTTTCGCAGTTTTGATTCATTCCTTATAACTGTTTCTTACCCTAGCTTTTTGTGTGTTTGAGGGGTTGACCTAGGATACTGCATAGTCCCTTAAACCAGAGGAGCGTAGGTACATAGCAGAAAAATTCAAGAGATCACACTATGTATAAAACTTAGTCTAAGGACTAGTTTGGCGGCCAGTCCTGATTAAAGTGGTCAGTATCCCAATATGGGGGTTAGCAATAAGTGTGGGGTCATCAGAGCTCTTGAAATTCACTGGTAAACTAATGTTTCTGTTAATTTTTGATTGGGGCAATTGGTTGGGCCAGTTGATTGAGGTCATTGGTTGGTTAGTTGGGGCAGTTATTTGGTTAGTTGAAGTTGGTTGATTAAATTCCTGAAAGGATCTGAAAAAGGTGTAAAATGATATAAAAAAACTGGTGGAACCAGAAAGAAAAGTAAAGCTCGATCTGAAAAAGTTACAGTAAAAAATTGGCAAATAGTTTCAGTCTAAAAAAGTAAGTAGTGCATTGAAAAGTATTGGAACCAGATTATCTGTAGCTCATGAAAGCTCATGATAGCTCATGAAATTACCCAAATTTTTGTTGATAGCTGAAAATGTGGACTGGGCTTTACTGGTGCCTTATATTCAGAAGCATATTATCCACAAATAATGAGTACTGGGTATAGTAAATAGAATGTGTAGTTATATACAAAAAATTTTCTGTCAGGCCCAGAATTGTGGACGTGATTGAATCAAGTAAAGCTAAACTCCACAAAGCTAAAAGAATGTAAAACCATGAAGTTATATTTTAAGTATAACATTAATATAGTCAGGTTGCTGAGGAATTATTGTTATTAACATTTTTGGCATAACACATCTAACGTAATAATTTTTATTTCATGTAATTACTGTGAAAAGGGAACCTTATGTCAATGGACTTAAGCCAGACAAGTAGTTGCTAAGTACTATGACTATTGCAAAGCATATGATTGAATCGTAAATGCTTAAGATTTTGGGCTTACTTTGGGCTTTGATCTTCCAGGTTTATCAGTGACCCCTGGAATGGAATTTGGTTCATACTTCGTACTGAACTGACCTCTCAGGTTCTCGCTCATTACCAAATCAGCCTTTAACCTATTCTTATGAACCCAAATTTTTAAACTGGATATGAATGTTTGGGATTCAGAATGTGTTAAAAATGAAATTTATTCCCCTGATTGATTTTAAGGTACCAGTAAAGCTCAGTCCACATTTTCAGCTATCAACAAAAATTTGGGTAATTTCATGAGCTTAACAGATAATCTGGTTCCATTACTTTTCAATGCACTACTTACTTTTTTAGACTGAAATTATTTGCCAATTTTCTACTGTAACTTTTTTAGATCGAACTTTACTTTTCTCTCTGGTTCCACCAGTTTTTTATATCATATATATATACATATATTATATATACAGTCGGACCTCGTTATCCCGACACCCGGTTTTCACGTCACTCCGCTTATCACGACAATTTTCAAAGTCCCGATATTTTGTATATGATATTAATGTAAATAAACTCCGGATTTTGCATCGTTGAGCAATTTTTAACTCCGGATATCCCGACGGCTTAGGAAAATTATCCATTTTTCATAACCCATCTTATAAACACGGAAATTAAGCGGTAAGAAATGTCTTAGCCAAACTGTTCGCAAAGTGTCTAAAATACCCATTGAGATAAATGAGAAATTTTACCTCAATCCTTTATCTGAATAAATAAAACCACACACTATGGATGACCCAATTAAGCTCCAGTAGACGTATCAGTCTACTCGCGGTCTTTTTGTTCTTGTCAGGCGGCGCTTTCTTGTGGTTACACGGAATTTTTCATCCGACTAAAACCAAAGAATTTGCATTGCATTGAAACGATCAGAAATGATTTAACATCCATTTCTGAAACAACGAATATCGATTACAATTCAATGTATAATATTGAGAAAATAATTGTAAGAAGCACATCTAGTAATAAGCAAACTTTAATCCATCAATATTTCATGTAACAATAAAAAACAAGTCATCATAAATCTGATTTTTTATTATTTTCAATTTTGTTTTTGTGTTTATTTTGATTAATAATAATGTTTTTTGCTTTAAACTGCAAGAACAGTTATTAATTTAAAATTGTTTTAAATTACTTAAAAATACAGCTTTTTATAAACGTATTTTCCTCCAACTCCGGTTACCGCGACACCCCGCTTTTGACGATACTTTTTTCTGATCCTTAGAGTGTCGGGATAACGAGGTTCGACTGTATTTTTTCAACGGGGGTGACACTAAATTCTGAAAAGGCAGAATTCCAGTTTTCTAGTACTATATTAATTTATTTTATATTATTTACTATTTTTAATAATGTTATGCATTTAATAATATTAAATTACTGATCTGAACATGATTATCAACGATAAACGAGGTTGACTATTGTCAACCACCTATAATCCTAACCCGGATAATACGCAAGTACCGAAAGTTTCACTCCAGACGCTTGTATTTTGTCCTGCCCGATAAAAGATTTGCTCTTCTTGAAAGCATCATCGATTTACAAAAGAAAGGTGAAGCTCAATAGCTTACTTAAATTACGAACCATGAACTCAATGTTTTATGCTAAAAAGGGCTCGTTCTAAGAAATAGTTCATTTTACTAATGCGCATGAATTCATTAATTAACGAGACGCATGAATTTAGATATTCCATTTAACTTTCGAAAGTATCAACGACTTTTTAATTTGGTGCATAAACAATTGTTTTTATTTAAAAAGTTACCCTGCCAAAGCATAATAGAAATCCTTTTTGTTAATAGTAAAAATATGGGCAATTCACGATAGCGTCCAGAAGAAAGAACTGAAGAAAAGGACAATGAGTCCAATATGGAGAATAATACTAGAAATGCAGCGTCAGAAAACCAGAAGGATAAGAAGAACAAACCTGAAATTGCTTCCCCAGATAATATACCTACGATTCAAGTGGATCTCGGAGAAAGCAATGAAGAAAAGGACAATCAGTCCAATATGGAGAATAAGACTGGCAATGCAGCGTCAGAAAACCAGAATGATGAGAACAGAGAAACGACAGTTGCATCCTGGAAGATTAAGCAGGAAGAGAGTACCTGTTCACCCTCCAACGTCTCAAATGGTGATGGATTCAATTAAGGTCTTTAGAAAAGTAAGAGCAGCTACAGTTGAGGAAATTAAAGAACATATTGAAGAAACTTATGTTGTGGATATGAATAGAATCAAGTTTCACATGGATAAATTCTTACGCAAGGCAGTGGTTGAAAGTTCTTTGGAGAAAGTCAACAAAAACGGTAGCGATGCTTACAAAATCAAAAAAGGTCCAAAAAAGTTGCCTCGTAAAGAAGGGAAAGTTGAACAAAGAAAGAAAATGGCTGCAACAAACGAACAAGTTTCAAAGTAACAAAAACAACTACATCTCAATTATTTTTTTTTTCTGCTTTGTATGGAATAGATGAACTTTCAAAATTCCTTAATATTTCTATTTAATACCATGAATAATTTAAAAATAAACAGATTTATTTTACTTTAGTTTCATGTTTTGTATTTTAGTATAATTTATTTAAAATTAAATTAATGAAATGTATTTCAAAATTGTGTTACTCAACTAACTTTTAAAAATTCAAAATGACAGGAAAAAAAGTTATAAAGTAACCAAAACTGCTTTTCTGTAAGGTGACAATACAACATTCTATTATTTTTAGAACTTATTTATAAATACATTAATTTTGAGACTTTTTCCGTTAGCCCGCCAAAGGTGATAAATTGCCAAATATCCACTTTAACGAGTACAATTAATTCTGTATGAATTGAAACAACAATTGATTTAGTCATGCGCCAATAAACGCACGCCAAAGTAGGCCAAATGTGTAATATTTTAGAACAATAGGGAAGCAAGTTTTTGCGGAAGCAAGTTTCATAGGTCCCCAGCCACGTCCCGAGTAAAGCCGCTATCAGATTCACCGACTTTTCGAGCAACCAACTTTACAGCCGATTTTAACCCCAACTTTTTCCAGTTGAAAGGGAGAAAAAGGTTACAATTGTCTTTGCTAAAGTTGGAGGAAAACCCGGGAAAACCAGTACTACTAGTACCAGTCGTCAATATTTATCGCATTTTCGTATCAATCGCGTATCTCTGATTCGCTGAAATGTTGAAAGGTGGGAGGAAAAGTTGCGGCTAGGATAGACTTTTTTGAGATGCGGATAAAAAGTTGGGGATATTGCTGTTTGCTATCACACTGGGTGTCGAGACAACATTTCGCAAAAAGTTGGAGAAAATCAAGAGTTGGCTCAAAAATTGCTCGAAAAGTTGGTGAATCTGATAGCGGCTTTAGAGACTCTCTAGCAAAAACGAGATTGAAAAAAATAAATAAATAAAAAATTGAAACCGGACAAATTTAAAAGGGAAATTACACAAATTAAATACACCGAAAAGCGGGAAGGGTTCGGCTCGGGGCGATGAAGATACCGAACGACTCCTAGCTACTTCGAGCCCATTATTAGTATTTATTGTTTGTATATCTGTATAATATTTATATATACATTTAACTGTTGAATGCAGGCGTTATTTATGTGTGTATGTGTGTTTTAATATATATTGTAGTATGAGTGTTTTATTATAATAGGGAAGAGTTTCGTATCCTGTTCTGGTTGGCGTGATTGGCGAAGGAACCCAAAATGGCGTCAAAAGCCAATTTTAGCATGTTACCAAATTTTTCAAGATAACGGGAAAACATGGTTTGGCACAGATGTCATATGCGCAACGGGGTACCTAATTGGCGCCGAAATGGTGTTATTTTGTCTGACGTGGTAACCCATCTATTTTTGCTTCCTATAACAACTTAGTAATTTTGATCGTTTTATTAACAGTTATAAATATTTATATTTATAACTTTATTTATTGTTTAAACTGTTGTTTATTAATATATTGTAGTGCTACTTGATTAGGCACAGATGTCATATACATATTGGCGCGATTTTTTTTTCGACGCCCATTTGGCGAAAACATCAACAGCATAAACAGCAACCTCCGAGTTACCATATCAAGCAAAATAACGACACTTTGGCGCCAGTTAAGTACCGTTGCGTATACGACATTGGCATCAGAAAAAAATCGTGCCAATATGGGGCGTATATATGTCATATACGTCAATATGGGGCGTATATATGTCGTATATATATATCATATATGGGGCATATTGGCGCGATTTTTTTTCTGACGCCAATGTCGTATACGCAACGGTACTTAACTGGCGCCAAAGTGTCGTTATTTTGCTTGATATGGTAACCCGGATGTTGTTGTTTATGCTGTTGATGTTTTCGTCAAATTGGAGTCACAAAAAAATCGCCCCAGTATGGGGCGTATATGGCATCTGCGCCTAATTTATTTGTTCTTTCGTTATTTAAAATAAAAATTATGTCAATTTGTATAGTTTGCCGAATAGTTTGGCGATTTGTATAATTTCACGAAACTGGACGACGATAATCAAGTATTACCGTATTTTGGTACTACTTAGTTATCCCGTCGACCAAAAAATTATCGCCAAACTATAAGATTAAATGCCAATAATGGTTGATCATAAATGTCACATTCACTTGACTTTAAGCAAGTTAGACGTGTTTACGCCGTCAAATGATTTTTATTTCTACGTTTTATTTGTATTTTTATTAATCTTCTACTAATTTATTTGTTCTTTCGTTATTTAAAATAAAAATTATGTCAATTTGTATAATTTGGCGAGTGGTTTAGCGATTTATATAATTTGGCGAAACTGGTCGACGGGATAACTAAGTAGTACCAGTATTTAGTTTTACTAATTTATTCGTTCTTCCATTCTTTTAAACAAAAATTATGTCAGTTTGTATAATTTGGCGAATACTTTAGCGATTTGTATAATTTGCGAAATTGGTCGACGAGGTAATCAAGTAGTAGCAAATATTGAAATATAATTGCTTCTTTATATAAAACTGTGAATAGGTTTAAGAAAATATGTTGCCAAATTTCCCTCTCTTGCCAAGGCTCCTATACTTGACGTGTACCGATTTATTATTAGGTGCGTTCGTAATTATATAAATACGTAGCACCTATAGTCGTCGTTCAGTCCGTCTGTCCGTCTGTCCCTCCGCATGTAACAGAGCAAAAACTACCCAACCGAAGGGGCTGAAATTTTAAATATATGGTTGTTGCAAAAGTTTGTCGAGCCATTTCAAATTTTATGAAAATCGGATGTATAGTTTAATTACAGGGACAGTCAAAATTTTTCCTTTACATTACGACCAATGGGAAAAATTATTGCAAGTGCATTTTAATGATGTTAAAGCTTTCCAAATGGTCTGAAATTTTAAACATATAATTATTGCGACATTTTGTCGAGCCATTTCAAATTTTATGAAAATCGGATGTATAGTTTAATTACAGGGACAGTCAAAAGTTTTTCTTTACATTACGGCCAATGGGAAAAATTATTGCAAGTGCATTTTAATGATGTTACAGCCTTCCGAATGGGCTGAAATTTTAAATATATAATTGCTGCAAAATTTTGTCGAGCCATTTCAAATTTTATGAAAATCGGATGTGTAATTTAATTACAGGGACAGTCAAAAGTTTCCCGTTACATTAAGGGAATGGGAAAAAATTATTGCAAGTGCATTTTAATGATGTTACAGACTATACACTTATGAAGTGCAAACAAATACACATTCAGTACAATATCGGGTGCAAAAAATAATTATAAAACTAGTTATAGTACGAACGCACCTCATTTGCCACGTTTGACGAGCAATTTCCAACTTGTTATATAATGTAGTATTAGCTAATTTTCTCTCATCTGATCCACAGTTAAAGTTAGCTGAAAGAAGTGATTAAGTGTGATCATAGATCGCACAAAGGGTTTCGTTTAATGTTCCTTTTAAAACGTCTAGTACATTTATCGCCATGGAACACCTACTAAATTAGTGCTCCCGATGGGATACGTATTTCAGTTATACGTTTAAACGATATACGTATATACGTATAATACTATAATACGCTTCTTTGAAATACGAATACCTTAAAATTTAAGTTTAAACGTATCTGTATACGTATAAGGATATATCGGTTAAACGTATATTTAAGCATACGTACATTTAAAGTATACGTATCTTTCAAGTATCGTATCTACTTTTAATAACAATGGACCTCATCAGTCTTACGTCACTGAATGGAGAATAAGGTAGAAATCGGTGGCGTTATCGTAGCAATCTGCATATTATGTTTCATATATAACATCTTGTTATTTTTCTCTTTAAATATTTTATTTCATTTATTTTCTTCTAATTTTCATTACATTAAGTGATAAAATGTTATATAAATTTCCTGGAACAGTTTAAATTATTTTATAAATAAATAATATTTGCTGAAAGTAGTCATTACAGATGTTTTAATTATGTTCTCATAATGGTTTAAAAAATAAGTGTGGTATTGGTTCTGTTCATGAACTGTTTGTCGAAGTAAACATGGTCATGTATGCCTATTAAGAAAGTGTTTTGGAAGGATAAGGAGATGCAGTTGTTGATTTTGCCTGTTCTGAACGAGATTTTTCAGCTACAGGTAACATAGTAACATCAAAACGAAGTTGTTTGAATTCCGAAAATGTTAATATGTTAGTGTTTTTCTTTCAAAACCGAAAGTTATTACGGTGAATTAAATAAGTACTTACGCAAATTTTTACTTTGAATTTATTTAGATTTTTTGTTAATCTCATGGTATTGAGATCAGATACCCCATTATATCTATATATTCTGTATATAATATATACAAATTGTATTCATTGTTAGCAACTAGCAAAATTAAGCACTTTTTGAGCAAAGAATGAGAGAATAATTCTTTCAAATTTATTGTGAATCCTTGTTAAGTATGTGTTTTTCTTTTTAATCTTTTAAAATTTCTTTATTCGTGTGTGTTACACTCAAGATTGCATCCGGGCCCAAATGTTTTTATTTCTACGGCGATGATGTTTTCTACTCTGTTAATGTATAATGAAAATCCATTTTTTTAATCATGATACTCATGGTATTTTTTATACAAAATTTAAGGCATTACGCTTAGGATTTGTTAATATTGACATATATAATTTTTTGTATAAAGTTCCTATAAATTTTGATTACTTATAGACTGGCAAATAACGAACTAGCAGGTTTTAGAACACAATTGCACATTCTTGAAATGATTTGCCTTCTCTTTACCTTGATTTGCTTTCTCAGAGTAAAATATATTTTCAAAATATTTTAAATTTAGAAAACAATATTCTTAAATACAATAAAGGTATTATTACAAAACTTCCCAGGAGTCGGATTGATCAATGTCACTATAAAATATAAAATAAATTTAATTCTGGTCTCTGGCCCCATGCAAAAATAGTGTGCGAAGCACCCATGCCATAAATCAAAAGAAGCTGTGTTACAGATCTGCGAAAGGTAGCTTTGAAGCTATTAGTAGGGTCTGAAATGTTTTCCAGCTCGATTTCTGTGCCAAGTTTGATATTTTTTTTTTTTTTTTGTAGCTTTTGACATGTAGATTCCAAATATCTTAGGTGCCATTTTTATCTTATGCATTTTTGAGGTGATTTTCAAGATGGCGTCCAAAATGGCTGCCATTTACTGACTTTTTTAGTATTTGTGGAATATTATCGACCAGTATATCAAATTATATGTTTTGGGGGTCAAAAAATGCAAATCTACAATCGAAATAGGCATAAATTGTGTTATTTATTATTTATTTATAAATTTACTGCAATATTACTAATATACTAGAGGCATAGAGTTTCACATGACTATCGTTTTGGCATGCTACGACCTTCTCTTTGAAACACTGCCACATTCTACAGAGATTATTTCCCTGCAAGAAAAATGCAACTCACTACATGAGAAATTGCACAATTGTGAAGTTAAAGCTACAACTTTGTTTAAAGAGATCAAAGTAGTAGTTGAAAAAAATTGTCTTCCACATATTACACAATCTTGATGTGGCAAAGTTCTTACTACAGTATATGAACCAATTTGGAACTTTGCTACGTTTCATCCGTGCCACTCGTCAAGGAGATTGGGCATTGCATCTCGCGTCATTAGAGGAACAAATCAAGTATTATTTTGCTCATGACTTATTTCATTATACCAGACTCCTTCCAGTATACATAGCACAGATGAAGGACCTTAAAACAACATATCCAGAAGTATGGAATGCTCTTGAATCTGGTTATTTTGCAGTATCCAAATCCAGTGTGCAGTTTACAAAACTATTTTCAGACTAGAATTTGGAAGAGAAAAACAAAGAACTGAAAAACGTTGGTGGAGTTATAGGTTTAACTCAGAATGAAATCGCCCTCGAAAGGTATTTCTTGTGTGTACCAGAAGTATTACGCATTGTTTCAAGTTTCTTTGAAAAGTACTGTCCAAATGAAGTCTCTAAGCAGCCCAGGAAGCACTATCAGCTTCAGACTTCCATGTATCTAAGAATTTTTCACAATGCAGTCATCGTCAAGGAGAGTATTAGGGTTCATTGTGGAGGAAACCCTTTCCAAGATAATACCACACTAATGAATATTGCATCCTCTATGAATGTTCCGGAATCTGCGAAGGAGGATATTCTGAATCGTAACCAAAAATGCTAATTGGAATTCGAAGAATATGTAAGATATAGATCAATTCGAGAAGATAGGCAACTTCTTACTCGTTTTTTTTTGTTGTTATGGAATCAAGACCTCAAATGTTTACAAACATTTAGAAACTACGAGTTTTTTGTAATACCAAGATCATTATTTTCTTCTGATGGATATCTTCATATTCTATCTGACAAAAGTTCATTTATTGCTGAAATAGAGCAATATAATCGATCACCCATACTTGAATTATTAGAATCGACGATTACTTCTCCGATAGAAAAAGTTTGTGTTATAGATGGAATGGCAATCGTACAATCAGTAAAAAAGACACCTGCTTTGAAAACTTGTGAAGACTTCGCAAATTATTTTACTGAGATCATTATGAAAATGACAAGTGGATACACTGAAGGGAGAATAATATTTGACCAATACCTTGAGTATTCATTGAAGGGGCAAACTCGTCAGAAAAGATTGGGGGCGACAAAACCTATTAGATTAACTGTTACAAATAGTACCAATATAACTTTGGTTTCATTAAAGATGTTTCGTTCACATACTGAAACAAAATCACAGCTGACTGAGTATCTCGGGAATAAATTACTACAGGTTTCACCTGTTACTGAGAAGAAAATTGTTGTCGTTTTTGGCAGTAAGGCATACAGTAACCACGCGAATGTTTTCGATTCAGAATTATGTGATCATACACATGAAGAAGCAGACACCATTATACCTCTTCATGTACTTGATATAGTGCATCATCATGATAATTATGAGATCGATGTATTTTAGAAAGATACTGACATTTTCATATTGCTGATTGACTTGGTTTCAAGTCATCTAGAAAACAGTGAAATCAATTTTGTTACTGGTCGATGCAACAAACACAGAAAAAAGAATATTAATGAAAGATGTCAAGCAATAGGTGCTCATAAAAGCAAAGGTTTACTAGGTTTACATTCATATACTGGTGGAGACTGGGGTGGAAAATTTGCAGGCATTTCAAAACAGAAGTGGATAAAAGTGTATATGAATTTTCAGTGTGATGATGATATCATAACAGCTTTTCAAGAACTTGGGGAACCTAATGTTGATCCATTATCCAATCTGCCGTTGTTTGAAAATTTCACCAACTTGGCTTATTTGAAAAATAGGAATTTTTAAAGGATTTCAGAATCAAGATGGCACCTTTTCAGAACTAAAAGTATCGAGGAAGAGAAATTACCACCAACCCATGGAGTACTGAAGCCACATATTCTAGGATCCAACTTAATTTGCACCATTGGAAAGGGCTGCAGAAATCATTGACCAAAAATACCCCCACTTATTGGCAATGGTTGGGAAAAAAATGGCGAAGGAGCAATTTCTCCAGTCAAATGCCTGGAGTTACCTGCGCCCAAAGGAGTTATTGAACTGGGCAATGTTCTTGCTTAAAGAATTCTCTGCTTTGTACTGCCCTTTGCAAATGCAGTGACTGCAACAATACAAAGGACTATGAATATCATCACAGCGATAGCAGTGATTCAGAAGAGGATAAATAACATCCCAGTACTGTATATACATATAAAGGCTGTTTTTATTAATTTTGTTCAATATCTTCAATAATTTATGTTATTTCGTTTAAATACTTTGGTTGTGTATAACTGGTTAATAAAACGCTAGTACATCTAATGTCTTTCATATTTTTGTGCTTTATTTGCATCTTGTCGCTTAAAACACTGGAAAAACTCAATTTACTCTTAATTTTATTATATATTTGTAGTATTTCTTGACCCTGAAAACATATAATTTGACATACTGGTCAATAATATGCCTCAAATATTAAAGAAGTCAGTAAGTGGCAGCCATCTTGGACGCCATCTTGAAAATCACCCCCAAAAATGTGTATAAAAAATGGCACCTAAGGTATTTGGAATCTACATGTCAAAACCTTCAGAATGCAACAACAATATCGAACTTGGCACGTCAATCGAGCTGGAGCCACATTTTACGACATTTCAAACCCTACTATATCCACTACTAATAGCAAAACATTTAATAATTGATAGCTTAGTTTTAGGGAAAACAACCAAAATCTAAACAGAGAAAAAGTATTCAGATTTTTTAAGTACCTGTGCACCAACTAGACGGTAGGTAAACCCCAGGCCATCGTGCTTCTTTGAACAAAGAATCGCGATGGCCCTGGTAAACTACTCTATATACGGGACTCTAATAGAGAATATTTCTCAATGTTTCTAATCAGCATATGGGTTGTTCTCTACAATACTTGCAAATTTGGCCAAGCAGTCTGACTTGAATAATACATATGTAAATTTTCATAAAAATTAGATAAATGGTAAGAAATCAGTCAATTATTGAAGATTTTAATAGCAGCAGAAATCGTTTTAAAAATTTGACTTAACAAAAAAAAAAATAAATAAATAAAAATTTGTGGAAAAAATAAAGTAAAAAATGTGTGTGTAAAGTAAAAAATGAAATAAGACATTTTTACTAAGTTGTAGGGGGAAATGCAAAATTATGAAGAAATCCAAACTGTTTCCTTTAAGAACAACACTTAATATATAATGTATGATAAAATTAAAATTTTTGATATTTGTAAAAAAATTAGTATTCTGTGTAAGGAATGACTGCTAATAAAAACGCTTCCAGATATATTGACTGAAAATTTTTTTTGAAAAATTAACAAACTCTTACACCACCAATTTATGTTGCTGGACTGACAAGTGCTCAAAATGGCTTCTTCTCTGTGAAGGATGCTAAACTGATACTGCTCTTTAGTGGTAGATATTTGAGGTAATACCAGTGTGTGAGAGAATGATGGTCTAACATGGGGAAACATATAATTGATTGAGTAAACTATATAATAATAGTAAAAAATAATATTTTTATTATTTTTTGTAATGTACTAAATAAGAACTTTATTTTGCTTAGGGTATTTTTAATTATTTTTATTTCTATATGGAAAGAAATGGGTAATAAAATATGGTAGTACAGGTGGGGGAAAGGTGAGGGAATGATGTTTGCATGATATATATTACATTTTTAAATACTAAATTTATTTATTTTTAAATTTTACTTTCTGTCCTTAATAAACTATGTTTAGATCTTCTAATTAAAAAAAAAAAAAAAAAAAAAAAAAAAAAAAATGTAATGAAATTAAGAGCATTTATATGACTGGAAAACACTTTTTGCACTATTGTAGAGAATAACCCATATAAGCATTAAAACATCTATTTCTATGCCTTGAACGAAAAACCTTTAGGGGTTTATACGTTTAACCGCTTGGGTAAGATCCGTATATACGATGTACCGTATATGCTGTTTTGCATAATATGTATAACCATCGTAGCCATATTATACGTATCTGAAATGCGTACCTCGTATAATACGTATTGCACGTATACTCGTATAAACGTTTAATAGGGAGCACTATTCTAAATTTTGGCAAACCCTTCCGAAACTATCGTAAAGCTTCAAACAGTTTCGCCTTGTTATATTTCCTAATTTTGTTCATGCCGCCCCTCCCCCCGAAATTCTACGATATATCACATGACGGGTATCTGCCAAATTTAGAAAAGTGCCCCCTGGGGAGGCGAAGTGGGGTAATAGTCACCATGATTTTTGACGCGGCCTGATGTTTAAAATTTTTGTTATGTTTTATAAGTTATATTAAAGTTTCAAACAGATCGTCCAGCTATATTTCCTAATTTTGTTCGCGCCCCTCCCTCACCCCCCCCCTTCCCATCGAAATGCGACACGCCATTCTTCTTTATACTTTTTTATCATGTGTTATAAAGTATGTTAAAGTTTAAAACAGATCGCATTGCTAGATTTCCTACTTTAAATGAAATCGCGGTCTGTTATTTCCACATTCCATCACCAGGGAGCGCACTCTATTCTTAACAAAAGGGTATCTGAACGGAACTCTTTTAAACAACCTATCAGTAGATATGTTACTCGAGGGAGTGGCGGTCTTCAGCAAGAATTTAAGATGTTTGTTGAAATTACCATTCGGAAATAGTGGTAATTTAACTTTTGACATATTTATAGTTAATAAGTAGCATGTATCTGAGGGCTCCGTCAAAAAAAAACGCACCTGAAACAGTATGAAAAAAAGGATAAAAAAAAAAGAAATATTTTGACCCTCCCCCTCTCCCCACCTGCCCGAAATTTCACGCGCCATTTTTTATAAACTTTTTCTTATGTGTTATAAACTATCTTAAAGTTTCAAACAGATCGCCTTATTAGATTTCCTATTTTAAATGAAATCGCGGTCTGTTAGTTCCACATTCCATAACGAGGGAGCGCACTCTATTCTTAACAAAACTGTATCTGAATGTAACTCCGTTAAACAACCTATCAGGAGATATGCTAGTCGAGGGGGTGGCGGTCTTAACGAATTAATTTAAGATATTTGCTTAAATTACTATTGGAAAATAGTGGTATGAACACATAAAATTTTTGATATTGAATAAGTAATAGTTTTCTCATCACGCCATCAAAAAATCGCACGCAAAACAGTACAAAACGCCCTGTTATACTGCCTAATTTTGTTCGCGCCCCTTCCCCTCCCCCTCTCCAACCAGAATGTGACGCGCCATCCTTTTTTATAATATTTTACTATTTGTTATAAAATATCTTAAAGTTTCAAACAGATCGCTTTGTTGAATTCCTACTTTAAATGAAATCGCGGCCTGTTAGTCCCACATTCCACTACCAGGGAGCGCACGCTATTCTAAACAAAAGTGTATCTGAACGAAACTCCTTTAAACAACCTATCGGTAGATAGATGGGTTGGGGGGGGGGAGGGTCTTAACCAAGAATTTAATATATTTGCTGAAATTACTATTCGAAAATAGTGGTATCAATACTTCGGACATTTTTATCTAGCATAAGTAACATTTATGCTGTATTTTTAAAAATCGGACACCGTTCAGAAGAATACTACAATGAAAAATCACGTGACTGCATTTAAAACAAGTATATAATAGAAATAAATCAATTAGTGAAATTAGCACCCCTCCCCCTCCCCGAAATTTCACGCGCCATTTTTTATAAACTTTTTCTTATGTGTTATAAACTATCTTAAAGTTTCTTACAGATCACCTTGTTATATTTCCTAATTTTAACAAAATCGCGTTGTGTTAGTTCCACATTCCACCACCAGGGAGCGCACTCTATTCTTAACAAAACTGTATCGGAAGGAAACTCCGTTAAACAGCCTATCAGCAGATATGTTACTCGAGGTGGTGGCGGTCTTAATAAGAAATTAAGATATCTGCTGAAATTACTATTCGGAAATAGTGGTAACTAAACTTTAGACAGTTTTATATTAACCCTTAAATGTCGGGTGTTGCTTTTCGGCAACATACCCAATTTAGGCTCTAAAATACTATTAGAATAATATTGAAGCTATAATACCTAATGTTGCCAATAAAATACATTCTGAAAATATTATTAAATCGATTTTCAACATGTAGATGGCAACACTTGTGCTGTTTAAGAATAAAGATAGATTTATTTTTTCAATTGTTGCTACTTGTTCTTTTTGTTTTGTTTGGAAGCTTGCGAAATACCCTATTTTGTTCTGCAGTGAGCAAGTAAAATTTATTTCTTACTATAGTTCCTGAAATTCTTGTGTGTTTAATATTATAGAATTTTATCAAAGAAAATTATTTTTTCAATTAAAGACCAGTATTGCCGATTAGTAAGAAACAGTTTTTTAGCCGTAAACGATACTTAAAGCAAAATATGATTTTTTAAAATATTTTTCCCATGATTTATTTAAAAAATGAAAGCCGAAAAACATTATTACAATGATTTTTAAAAAATCAGGCATTTAAGAGTTAAATAAGTAGCATATATCTCAGGACTACCTCAAAAAAGACACCTAAAGTCATAGGCGTAACTAGAACTATTTTGTGGGGTGGGCCCAGGCCCCCAAGCTCATAAGTTCTTTGTGTGTGTGTGTGTGCATGCATGCGTGTTTGTTGGGAAAGGGAAATATCTAATAAATCCGCATTGAGACCAAATTCGTTAATTTAATGGAAAATTTTAATTAATATTAATAACCAACTCCTTGTTAAGGTTAATAGGCAAGAATTCGATCGATTGTGACATTGCAATTTTTAAGATGACCGGACGTTCCAATACAAATTCAGCTGTACGCTTATTGTCTGAGCGTCCCTACACATTTACTCATATTTAATATCCTCGTTTTCAACAGAACACCTACACTAACCCGATTTTTCGAAGTTCAATTAAAAAAAATCCCTGCCGGCTCTGGCCTACAGGCGGAGGTAGATTTCGATGTTAAGTACTAAATTCACCAACAAAACTTAAATCAAGATTAGAGATAAACCCAGTTCCTTCACTAAGAATGAACTCTAGGGAGCTAAACATTTTGTGAAAATTCTAATATACACGAATACACATACGCATGTATATGGGATAGGTTTAAAAATGGCTAAAACAAATTCAGAGAACCTCAAAGTGTTAAAATATGTTAATATTTCCATAGTCGGGTTATTATCATGTTTTAATACGTTTCTTCAAACTCACATGACGTTACATATTCACCTGCTGAGGTCCATTATATTTCTAATATGACGCAATATTTTTTTTTTTTTTTTTTTTTTTTTAAATTCATCAAACTATTCATTTCATTTTGAGTTTTCATGAGGAAATCTTGCTCTAGAAAACTTATGACGTAATATTCAATTTGTTTTCAATTCGTCAAACTGTTTATTTAATTAAATTTTTCACGTGAAATCTTGCAATAGAAAAGCAATTGTTGCGGTGAGAATTTTATTGCTTTTTTTTTTTATTGTTGGCAACTGCTATAACGAAAAATATTTATTTTTTCCTGTCATTGTTGTGTAAGAGCTGGTTTTATCAGAATCTTGTTAAGACGGTATTCAAAATTTTTAGTTTGAAAACGATCCGTGCATAATTGCGACTTTTATCGTGCGGGCAAAATTTAGTACATACATACATATATATATATATATATATATATATATATATATATATATATATATAAACTTTTTAAGTGGGGGTGGTTTTGTGTTCCTAGGGTCATATAATGAAAAGTTATGAAGGAATTTTTCAAAAGTCGCACCATGGTAACGACTGCAATAGGTAGTATTTCTTACGAAACTACCTAAAAAATTACTGTTTTGAATCTTACGAAATTCCTCTTTTCTATTAACAATATGTTGAAACACTCCACTCTGTGTAACAAAATACAGTAAAACCGGTAAAACGAAACCTGTCTGAAAACAGAATCCTGTCTTGAGAAAAATTTCATGGTTCCGACAGAGGTAATGCCATACCTTCCATAATTAAAACTTGTCTAAACTGTAAAAGTTTTTCCAATCCCTTGTGATTTTTTTTACGCGTGCCCCTTTTATATCAGTATAGTAAACTGAATTTATTTATTTTAAGAATGAATAAGCAAAACAAATACAGAAAATGCTTCTAAAAATCCTTAATATAAATTCTAAATTTGTTTTAAAATTCTGAAATTGATAAAAAGAACATTTTGAGGGGTGAGAAAAAGAACAGGTTTTATATCGGGGGGATGTGGACTCAGCATTTCCGTTTTGTGTCACGGCATTTGTTTACTGCAGAATTGTCCTTAGCAAAAGCGAGGCCTAGTGCAAGAACATTTGCGAGTCCCTTTTTAAAAAAAACTTAGTTCATCTCCCTCTCAACCTTTCTATAATGGCCGACTTAAGGCTGTTCTCAAATCCAAAGGGTCAACTTTCTGACATAAGTTATTCATTTTTGTTCGGAAACGCATGAAACTAGAAGGTGTTGTTATTCAGAAACTATGTCATCCAACTGTTTATTCCGTTTTCTTGTAAACGCAATAGGTCTTTCAGAAAATACTGTCAAAATTGGCATTTTCATCTGAACTTCCGAACAAGAGAAGAAAATCCGGTCTGTAAGGGGAGAAAAGCCGTGTCACGTGATCTAAATCGCTTACAACCCAATAGGTAATTGATTGATCAAAAAATGGAAAAAATAATTCGATTCCAAATTATGAATTTGGAAATGTGTCAAAACATTTTGCGCTTGTTGAGCAGAGCAGTTGAGAACAGCCTTAAGTACCAGCTCTTGTTTGTAAGGGCAGTGACTTACCGCAAAGTTCATGACATCAGATCACGTGATCTCTGCCGACCACATGGTTTGAGAAAGCTATCCTAGAAAGGGGAAAACAAATAAGAACTCTCTCAGCATTGATTCATTGACAACATCGGGCATCAGCCCGATTTTACCGATTTTTTACCCGAACCGGGATGGGCATTGAGCATTTATGCTGACCCAATAATGTTTTCACACGGTACAGGCAGCGCTAGGCCTCTAATTTTCGGCTTGTACTGACCCGTAGCTTTACTTGGTTGTCTTGAGTACGTATAGTAGACTGAACTACTTCATTCCATTCTTAAAAAATGCCACACCAGTTGCATTTTAAATAGATATATTGTATCCTGAGAAAAGATAAGAATCAATTTTCCTTTTCGATGTTAGAGGTAAAAACGCCGACCGATTGCGAATACTGCAAATTTAGAAATTAAAACACACAATGTACATTCCATAAAAAATAAAAATTTTATGTGAAATAAAGTTAATAGTGCAATGAAGGCTCATTATTTAAATATTTATGCAAACAAATGTTAAATATTTAAAAAAAAATTAATTATATATATGACATCTATTGATAGATTATCAAAGCTATGTTATTTATATTCTATATTCTTGAAATTTTAAGAGCAGCCTATAATAAGTATAGTCTTATAAGATATTTTTAATGTCGAACCTCATTTGGATTTATTATGTAGAATAAAATTATCTATATTAAAAATTAATGATATGTATATATCATTAATACATCGAACTATATATTTAAGATATGAATATAAGTAAATTTATATAAAAAAAGCCAAAGTATTACACTTCTAGTAATCTATAGCAATAAAAATAAAAACAGGAAAATAAAAAGACACAAATCATCTAGTTCTACAGCAACGCACACAAAACACAATGCATCTGTAACCATATTAAATTACCGGTTTCTATAATGAGCCAATATATCCCACCTGTATTATATAGTCCAAGAGCCGACAGCACAAAAACCTATGTTATCAAGCACAAGAAAAAAAAAAAAAAACCTTTATTTTATGGAAGAGTAGAAGTAGGGTAATCCAATGATCCATGTCCGTCGGAAGTGAAATGGTGCATAAGCCAAAAATTAATACCATCAGTGGTTGACTCGTAGGTTTATCATTGTGTTTTCCTGCTCCCAGTCCTCCATGTGTTTATACCTTTGTTTGTAGGACAAACACAATGATAAACCTACGAGTCAACCACTGGTGGTATTAATTTTTGGCTTATGCACCACTTCACTTCCAGCAGACATGGATTATTACATTATCCTACTTCTACTCTTCCATAAAATCAAGGTTTTGTTCTTGTGTTTGATAACAGGTTTTTGTGCTGTCGGCTCTTGGGCTTACTCTAGCATTAAAAAAAAGACATAAAAACAGTAAAATTAAAGAAGGCACAAATCATCTAGTTTTTGCGGCAGCGCACACAATATACACTGCAATTGTTACCTAATTGACTTAGTGGGAACAAATAATTAAAATAAATATATAAATAACAAAAGCAACTTTTGAGATTTTTTGGAAACTGTAAAATAGCATATATCCATAATGAATGCTTAATTATATGTGTAAAACAGATTTAACAGGAAAAGATGTATAACTGTTTTTTATTGCTTTTTGAAGAACATGTTTTAAATTTTGAGTTTTAAAGTTATTTGAACAAAGATTTTTGATTCTGTGTGCAAAGTTTAGTAAAATATTGGCATAAACTAATTTATGTAGACATGAGATATAATGAGTAAATAAATTAACATTAAATGGGAAAACGTTTCGTTTGTCATAAATGTCAAAGAGTATATTCTTATTATCACAAAGATATACTATAGATACATTTCTTGGGCGCGAGGCCCTGCGAGGCCGCACCTGTCACACACCCCTAAGGACGGCTCTGGTTTACTGAAAACTGGATACCTTACCGACTTTATTTTTCAATCTTTCAAAAAATTTTAATCCGATACGGCCCGGAAAGAATAAAGTACAGTCCCGGTTCGGTCAGAATCCACAGAAGAAAATGTAAGGCCCGGACCTGTACCAGGAAGAATAAAGTTCAGGTCCTGCTCAACTTTTCAAAAAAATAAAATTTAACCCCAGTCTTGCCCGAGTCTTCAAATAAGAATTAACCCCGGACCGAGTTTAATGAAAGAAAATTTCACCGAGTTCGGACTTCGGGACATGCTGAGGCTCGTGGAGACTGCTAATACACATTATAAATTCGGCCCCACTGTCGGGGATAGCGCCCCCACCCCCACCCCGTCGGACAAATTCTGGCGCCGCCCCTGCTCATGAAAATATTTTTACTTAAAATTATTATCACGCAAAATACATAAATTAATAAAGCTTAAGGCGGTTCTCAAATTCCTGTACAACAACGCGAAACTTTGACACATTTTGTTTCATTTTAAAACGCAAAGGCATGAAATTGGTACACCTGACTATTGAAGCGATTGCGGAATGAAAAGACGTTTTCCATTTTTTGATAAATAAATTATTTATCGAGTTATAAGCGATTGCTGTCACTTAACCACGAGTTTTTCTCCTTTTCCGTAGTTTCGCACCCGAAAATTCGGTTTTAAATGCCCATTTTGAGAGTATTTTCTGAAACATTTTCTGCATTTGCCAAAAAAACGGAAAACGCTATTGGATAGTTTATTAATAAGAATACCTGCAAATTTTAAGAGTTTCCGAACAAAAATAAATTCAGAAATGTGTCAGAAATTAGGAGTTTAGTTCGATATCAGTCTTAAGTTTAACTTTTTTTCTTTTCTTTTTTTTCCATATAAAAAAAAAATTATTATTATTGATTCTATCGTATTTGAAAGGTGTTTATAGGAATGGGCCGGTCAGAGATTTTGGACAAACACCATATATTCGACATATGTGGTAAACCGAATACCGAAAACTCGCCTGGCCGAATACCCCTATATTTCAGGTTTTAAAGGCATTTGTACTTTAAACCCTGTATTAATACCTGTATACTTTAACACCCATACTTTAAAGTAATTTTGCATCATATTTAACACAAATACTTCCATTCTGATGAACAAAACCTTCTTACAAGTAAACTTTACACTACAAAAAATATGCTTTCAGTTATTCTTTAAAAATAGGATTATCTTAAAACTTTTTAAATTAGCAAAGCGTTAAACTCCATAGCTTCTTCTGTGAATTAAAATAAATGAGTAATGCTTTCTTGTATTTTAAAACAAATGTTTTTAAATCGAAAAGAAATGTTTAAGGACCTAGAAGGAAAATTTTACATTTATAGTTTTTTTTTTTTTTTTCTGTCAGAAACAAAGAACTAAAGTAAACAAACAAATTCTATTCAAATGATGGGAACTCAAAAAAATAAATAAATAAATAAATAAAAATGCTCCTTTTAATTTATCTATTAAGTTTCAAGTACACCCGAGTGGGTGATCATTTTCAGAAGTTGTAAACGTACAAGCTGTTCCTAAAATTTTGAAACAAACTTTCAGGAGAGATAATGCAGTCAAAACAACCATTTTTTATACAGTAGAACAGTACCGCAATCACTTATTCTATTACTGCAAGCTCAACCCGAATTTTCGTTCATAAACAATAATGACGATATTTTAGAGATTTTCATCATATTAACTTTGCTTTGTAAGTAATATGACGAAATCATTGGAAATGACTGAATTTTGGTCATCGACACGGTATATGCAGTCAGCTGCATTTTGAATAACGCAATGTCTAGCTTACTGTTTGGATGTGAATTTTGGCAATTTCCAGCATTTCTCGCCATGTCACCATATTTCACAGAAACCCAAATAAGTGTCTGTGGAAAATATATCGTTACAATATTTTCAGTTTGGCCGAATATTCAGTAGTATGATCAAATAGACCAAATACGGAATATTCGGTGCGTCCTTAATTTTAAAGGTAGAGGAATGAAACGCTCACACGTAAAAGTGGCCATTAAAATGTGTTATAATGTTTATTATAAATAAATCCACCTGTTTAAAGAAAATGTTTACAAAAATTCATAAATATATACTTTTAGAAGTATGCAGTTGAAAGGCGTTTTTCTATTCGAAACATAAGTTTAAAATTCAATAAAACTTGCAAACAAAATATGCGTTTGACGTTTGATTGAGAAATTTCATCCCGTCTTAGATAGTTAACAAACCAGATCGGGTTTTAATCTGTACAAGATATTAAAACTAAAGAAACAGGTCTCTCAGATCTCACAGATCGTTAAAAAAAAAAATATTTGTATTTCACCATACCGAAATATGGACTGAATTGCTATTGTTCATTAATTAAAATTCAACTTTCTAATGAAAGATTCTATATGGCGATTTAAGCACGATATGTTGTGTTCATCATTAAGCATGTATTCTTTTCACAATGATTAGTACTACAGCAATATAAAAACTAAATAAATTTAAATAAAAGAAGCTAAATTTGACTAATTTCTGCATCCATCAATTTTTATTTACAACAAATGACATTAATTAAAGAGCTTTATTATTTTTTCGATGAAGGTGCAATGAGATACTTTATCATATGATAGAGCTAAAATACCAAGATTCTAATTAGTCTAAGATCTGATCAATTATTTATTAACATTTAATATTTTAATATCAAATCTCTCTATTCTAAAAAAAAAAAAAAAAAAAAAAGTAACTAACGCTGTCACCGCCGCCACCGTAAATGAATTTTTTGTGACCGGAGGTCTTTCTTCGCTTATATTAAGAAAACTACTGCATATAAAAATATAACAATTTGTAGTATTAGAGAAAAATGTTTGATAAACATGCTGAAGCAGGCAATTTTTAAATCGAAGAATTATTTTAAGCTTTTTTAACGTTAAATTCGGTTAAAATCCATCTATTAAAAAAGTTTTATAGGAACAAAAACTATACATAGGAATTTAATAATTTTTTCTGATGATATACATTACAAACTCGCGGTGTGCAGACTGCATTTATTTTTTTTTAATTTGAGTAATTTTTTTAGATTTTTCTTTTCAGATTTCTATTCAAATTTCCATCATTCCAAGCGATATATTTTTCATATTTAGAAAAGGTAAATTTTTTATACTGCTGCCAACTGGTAAAACAGCGCAAATAATTACACTTTCTCTCAAATAAAAAAAATATTTACACGTGACTATTAAAAAGAGAAAGGAAATATTTAAATAATAATTAAATGATCACCTGTTAAAAGTAGAAAATATGGAAAATTATGTCATAAAAATTGTATTTACTCGTGAATTATGAAAAAGTAAGAAAATTTGAAAATAATTTAATTATTACACGAGAAACGCATTTACTAGGGAAAATTACATCATATGTAAATTGCTGAAATATTAAATATCGCCATATGTAAAATGCCTAAAACAATTAAATTATTACGCCTAAAAAACTTTTAGTGGTTAAAATGTGGTCATTTAAAAAAAAAGCTCAAATAATAATATTCCAAAGCATTTTTAAATTGAATAATATATTTGCACGTGAATATTAAAAGACACACACACACACACATACAAAAAAAAAAAAAAAAAAAAAAAAAACTTTAAATAATTAAAACATTACATGTGACGCATTAATAGTAAAAATTACTTCATATAATAAAACTATGCATTTAAAACGATCTTCTTTTTGGACAATATTAATGTGACGTCACATTGGAATCACACGGTATAAAAAAAGCGCGGCTAGCAAATTTGTTTATATATTTCATTACTTGATGCAGCATAAATAAAGGTGCACAAAATACTTTCAATTAATTTTGTACGAATTACTGTTCAATAAATACATATTAGAAAATCCGTATATACATTAATAAAAATAAACAATTTACATTTTAAAAATAACATGAAAATATGCATGATGGTGCAATAAAATAAAAAAAATTCTTGGATAAGCTATACCTGTTCCTGAAAATATCTAAAACTCGATCAAAAGATAAAATTAATATATCAGCGTACAATTTCAAAACACAATGCTTTTCAATACCGCGCTTCTAAATGTTATTCCTAACCAGATGGAGTTTTCTAACCTCGGACCCAAAGGAAGAATATTTTCTATAGCGTCATTATAAAAATCCGAGAGGCAACAGGATTTTTAACCTAACCCTTTTGTGGAAGCTGATTTTCAAATGAGTAATTGATCTTAATTATAAATCCTCAAAACAGCTGTCAGCTGCCGTGACAGTGGTGGATGAGGCCATGGTAAACGAAAATTCAAACAGAATATTCATACGGCCCTATTCAAACGGAAAAGCATGGCAACCCGATTGCAGAAGATAATCTCCATTCGTAATAATATCATTCAATCTTCCATAACTTGATAATATTTGTAAAACAGGGCACATTACCATGCTTTTAAAAGCTGCGAAGTCTGAACGGGGGGTGACGAGGCGAGGGGCGAGCATAGCTCGCAGGAGGCAGAGCCCCCTAGTAATTTAAATATTATTAATAATTTTTATATTTGAAAATTAAATGTCGATAAGTTTTTCTGGAGTTTAGTTACACCTAGAGTTTAGTAGAACTGGAAACGTACTTCCAGCAATTATTGTTAATAGACAGCATAGTAGCAGAATTTTTTGTATATCCTTGTAAATGAACTATGAATGCTATGCACGCCATATTCTATAGTAAGCCTCTTTTGGTGCACTTCAGTGACATATATCAATTTCGATGCGTTTGAAATAGTGTAACATCATTAAAATACACCACAAACGATTTCTCTCCATAGACCGTAATTCTTTTGAGTGTCTTTGTAGACGAACTATAAATGCTATACACTTCATTTTCAATACCAAACATGCCATAGTAAACCTCAATAATATATATTAATTGCATGGCAATCCGAGCATATTTACGAGAGTTAGAGTCGGGGATCGAGTTACAGAATTTAGGGATAGGCGGAATGCGCTTTTTTCTGTGATTCGATTTTAGGGGTCCTGGGCACAAACATAATAGCGGCCACCTATAACATTTTAAGTGCAAAACTAATGCATACAAGCATAATAATTTTTGAAATTTTAAATATGTTTATTATTTTTTGGAATAATGTAACTTGAGGATCATCTAAAATCGGGGGCCCGGGCCCATGCCCGGAATGCCCTCCAGTAAATCAAACTCCGGTTACAGCACGGATACGGACAGACAGACAAACCGAATTCATAAATACTTTACAGCTATGTTGAAATGTGTTTAAAACAACAATAAAATTTACAACAAAAAGCTTTCTTCTCAATTTGGTTACATAGTACCTTTTCCTCTAAGTACCTCCATTTATACAGAATATCAAAGAATTTGATTGGGAAAATTTTACTCACAAAAAATACAGTCTGGAATTCGAAGCGAAGGGCCACATGACAGTAACACTTCCTGTACTTTAAAGAACAGGATTTATTGCGCACTGATAATTAGGCATGGAAACTGAAAGTTATCCCACCGGCACACACACACACACAGTCACAGAGAACTTGCGAAAAATCTAAAAGGAAACCCCCTACCAAGATCTCCTGGACAATTAATGAAAAAATAAGTTGACATCTGGTTTGCCTGAAAGGTGTTAGTTATCGCTTCCTAGAATTCCCATGGTCATTTCCGTACCCGAAGTGTAGCGATAAAAAGTTTGTCGTTATTTTGTAAGAGAAAAGTTGCATGTAGCTCGAGCTCCTGTGCCACACCCCCTCCTCTTCTTACCGGCTCTGACAACAGCACATGCTTAGACTTTTCCCCATCCCCTCGTGACAAAAAAGAAAAACTCTAGCTGGCTCATATGAGCCTTCAGATAATATATTGCTCTATTAGCTCCGGGCTACATAGCTGTTGCACCTTTGACACCCCCTCCCCTCACACACACATTAGGCGTGCACATGATACGTGTACATTTTAGGTGAGAATGTAACTTACTTACTTTAAATTATAAAATCAGAAAGTTAATAACAACTAATAATATTTATTAACATCTTGGAAAATACGCGCAAACGACATGCACGGAAAGGCAAGCCACAATAACCCGTGGACTGTTGCCAAATTACAAAGAGAAAAATTCTTGTGATGATATCAGTTCAGTTCAGATTCAGCCAAAAACGGCTATTGCATGTTGCCACATCACCCCCTTCCCAGTGACGAAGTGGCGTCAAGATAACGGGTGTTGAATTTAACTCGGCGACCAGATTTGGTAACATATGGCTGTTGACTGGTAGGCGGGTCAGAAGACAGCGGTTGGCTGGTTGTCAGGCCAGAAGGAAACTGTGGTAGGTCAGGCATTGCTGAAGGGAAAAACACAGTCTGTTCTGGAGGCACAGCATCAGGAACTACATTGATAAATGCTGGCTTCAACCGATCAATATTCACAGTTGAGGTTTTGTTGTGTAGCTGGATGGTGAAGGTTTTATCACTGCGGGATAACACCCGAAATGGTCCAGTGTAAAATGGTTGAAGACTTCTACGAGTAGCATCCTGTCGTAAAAAGTCATGACTACACGAAGAAAGTGCATTATGCACAAAAATGGAACGACCAGTGCGCAGGCTGGCTGGAACAGGACGGATTGTGGATATGTGGTCTTTCAAGCGACCAACAAATGCAGCTGGATCTATATAGTTCTTGGATGCAGAAAAAAATTCACCAGGTAAGCGAAGAGTTTCACCATAGACGAGTTCAGCAACACTAGCTTGCAGGTCTTCTTTGATGGATGAGCGGAGGCCCAGGAGAATAGTGGGTAGTATCTCAACCCAGCGTTCTGTGGCATAGCAGCGAATGGCAGCCTTAAGACTTCTGTGAAATCGTTCAACAAGTCCATTCGATGCTGGATGTATGGAGTCGTGTATATATGGTGGGTGCCAATGATTTTAGACAAACTTTCAAACAGCTGAGATTCAAATTGTCGTCCACGGTCTGTGGTGATCCGGAGAGGTACACCAAACCTGCAAATCCACTCAGAATAGAATTTGAAGGCAATAGTGTCAGCAGTTATGTCCTCTATTGGAAAGGCCTCTGGCCAACGTGTAAATCTGTCCACTAGTGTTAGGAGATACTGGCAGCCTTTCGATTGAGGGAGAGGACCCACTAAATCTAAATGGACATGCTCAAAGCGAGAACTTGGAGTGGCGAACTGACCTGGGCGACTGAATGTGTGCTTGTGGACCTTGCTGCGCTGACACGGAATGCAGGAACGAGTCCACTTGGTAATGTCAGTTTGCATAGACGGCCAACAGAAACGTTGTTTTATGAGCTGCACGGTTGACTTGACACCAGGATGGGAGAGTCCATGAAGACTGTCAAAGATCTGGCGACGCATCACTAGGGGTACAAAAGTTCTGATTTTGTCAGTCGAGACATCACAATAAAGTTCAGATGAGGAACCACTTTCTACTGGAAACTTCTTACGAACTAAATTGGATGAAGTAGGGTTTTGCAGTAGCTCACACAGTTCACTGTCACTCAGTTGTGCTTCAGCCATTGTTTGTAGACCGAGATCCAGGGATATTGCATTTATGCGGGAGAGTGCATCAGCAACACTGTTATCTTGCCCGCTGACATGTTGAATATCCGTCGAAAACTGAGCTATGAAATCAAGATGCCTAAGTTGTCGAGGAGTACACTTATCAGGTTTCTGTGCAAACGCAAAACACAGAGGTTTGTGGTCAGTATATATAGTAAATGATCTAGCTTCAACCATGTATCTGAAGTACTTAATTGCCTCGTAAATAGCTAAAAGCTCTCTATCATAAGCCGAATAGCTTTGCTGTGCAGGAGAAAGTTTTTTGAAAAGAATGCAAGTGGCTGAAGACATTGTTCCGTTTTTTGGTGTAATGCTGCACCAATAGCTGTATCGGATGCATCTGCATGCAACACTAATGTAGCAGTTGGATCAGGATGACATAGCATTGTGGCCTGAGAAAGTTTTTCTTTACAAGCTTCAAAAGCTTTTGTCGTAGCATCAGTCCAAGAAATTTCTCGTTTGTCATTCTTTTGATAATTTTGCAGCAAGTGATTTAGTGGCATTTGAATGGAAGCCATTTCAGGAAGAAAACGTCTGTAAAAATTTAAGGCACCTAAGAATCTGCGGAGTTCTTTCACTACTTTTGGTTGGGGAAAGTCTATAATTGCCTTAACTTTGTCTGGAAGAGGTTTGCAGCCATGCTCAGAGACAAGGTGTCCAAGGAACTGAATTTCATCCTGGAAAAACTCACATTTAGATGGATTGATAGTCAAATTATATTTGTTAAGACGACTTAACACTTGCTGAAGGTGTGCTTCATGCTCAGCTGGAGATTTACTGGCTATCAAAATGTCATCCAGGTATGGAACACAGAAATCAAGATCACAGAGAACTTCATGAATGTGCCTCTGAAATGTTTGGGCAGCATTCGACAGCCCAAATGGCATAAAAACAAATTCGAATAAACCAAATGGGGTAGTAATGGCTGTTTTGGGAATGTCAGTAGGATTTACAGGGATATGATGAAAAGCCCGCACAATATCCACTTTTGAGAAAATTTTAGCACCATGCAAATTATGAGTAAAATCTTGAATGTGGGGTATAGGATATTTATCAGGACGTGTTATCTTATTAAGTGCTCTGTAATCCCCGGTGGGACGCCAGTCACCTGAACTCTTACGAACAAGGTGCAAAGGAGATGCCCAATTAGATTTAGATGGCCGACAGATACCCTGTTCTAACATAAATTGGAACTCCCGTTTAGCTGCAGCAAGTTGTGCAGGGTGAAGTCTTCGGGGTTTGCTAAAAACAGGTGGGCCAGAAGTTTCAATGAAATGGTAAGTATTATGAGGAATTTTGCTGTTAAAAGGGCGGGGACGTGTAAAGTTAGAAAATTGGTTTAGAATTTTATGAACGGTTGAATCTTTACAGATACTTTTGACAGATGTAAATATACCCTTTATAAATTGGTCTTTGCTAGTTAATTTCGTTAGTGGATCGATAAGACCGTGGTTTTTAAGATCAATTAATAACCCGAAATGAGCTAAAAAATCTGATCCAATAATAAGACGCTTAACATCTGCCAACGTAAATTCCCACTTGAAGCTACGTCTAAGGTTTAGCTCAACTTCAACAAGTTTTTGCCCATAAGTGGATATCTTAGTATTGTTGGCAGCAAAAAGACAAAAAGTTGATGGGTTTGATTTGGTGGTGTTGGGAATTACAGAGACATCTGCACCTGAATCAATTAAATAATTTGTCTTAGTGGCTGGATCATAAATACATAAGCGACTATTGTGTGGAGGTTGTGTGCGATCACATGCCGCTACTGTGATGCACTCGTGTCGTTTCCCGTTTGGGAAAAAGAACATGGCTTTGTACATTTTCGAGCTTGAGGGCCAAAACTTGCATGATAGTAACAAATATCGGCATTATGTCTCCGGCCGTTTGAGAAACTGCGGTTTCTATAAAAATTGCCTCCTCTGCTACGATGTGGAGAACGAGAGCGATTCTCAGACAAAGATACTGTTAATGCTTCGACCTTTTTTGACAATTCAGAAACCTGAAGGCGTAGAATTTTTATCTCGTTGGACTCTGACATTGCAGCTATTACATGATCAGTGTGGGGGGTGGGGGGGGGTTGCTGATTTCGGACACTTTATCTGCCAGGACGGCAAGTTTGTCCAATTCATCACCCCCTACTGCTAAAACGGCTTGAATATTACTTGGCAGGCGTTGTAGCCAAAGAGTTCTTAGAAAATCGTCTGTAACTTGGCCGGAGGCAAGGTCCTTCATCTTTCTGAGCAACACACTTGGTTTCTGGTCCCCAAGAGTGAGCTCTTGCAAGAGTGCCTTCGTTTTTTGGGCAGTAGAGTTTTCAAAAATTGTCTTTTAGAGTAGTAAAAGGGTTTACATCGGGCGGTGTGAATATAAGATCACTAACAGAGGACAGGATATCAGTATCTAAAATGTTGATTAGATAATTATATTTAGTTTTTTCATCAGCGATTTTATTAAGTGTGAATGCCGAATCAAGTTGCGCGAAAAATAGTTTGATATTGTGCTTAGAAAACGTTGGCATTTTTGCCTGCACGGCAAGAACTCCTGTCTCTTGATCGACAGACATATCTTTATTTTACTTTTGAAGGCCAACAAAATAAGGAAATAAAAATTACTAGGTGTGATAAGAATGATTAAAATTAATATACATTTACATTACACAATAAAGTTGTTCCGATTACGATACGATTTGCAACATGAGAAGGGAGAAAAAATAAATATTTACATATCAAGGTGCAAGTACAGAACAAAACTAGTCGGATGTACCAATCCCAAAACTTTCTTCTATCTCATACATGTTAATACTTCAAAATTCGCTATCACACTGCCAAAATTAAATGGCAATCTATGCATCTCATGAGGATTCTAAAGATAGGAAATTCCATGCATTAGTTCTTGAGATTTGACTATCGCTGAAATCGTCTAAATCCAGAAAAATTCTGCCTAGCAGCGCCACCTATTGGGTGATTTATACCAAATCCTAATCAGCAACAATTTATGTCAACGTCTGACTGAATCTGAAGTTTGGAGAAAATCCGTGCACTAGTTTTTGAGATAGAGCTATAGCGAAAATCGTGAAAATTCCTGCATAGCAGCGCCACCTATTGGGTGATTAACACCAAAACCTAATTAACAACAACTTGTGTCAACATACAACTAAATCTGAAGTTAGATGAAAATTCGTCCATTAGTTCTATAGATAGAGCTATTGAGGCAATCGTGAAAAAGGCAGCACAGAAGCGCCACCTGTTGGGCGATTTACCACAACACATAATCAGTGGCAAGTTATATCAAGGACTAACTGAATCTGAAGTTTGATGAAAATCCGTGAGTTAGTTCTTAAGATAGAGCAATTGGGAAAATCTTGTAAATCCTGCAAAATTCATCATAACAGCGCCACCTGTATGGCGATTTACACCAAAACGTAATCATCATCAATTCATATCAAGGACTAACTAAATCTGAAGTTTTATCAAAATCCGCGCATTAGTTCTTGAGATAGAGTTATTGCGAAAATCGTGAAAAATGCAGCATAGCAGCGCCACCTGTTGAGCGATTTAAACCAAAAACTAATCAGCATCAATTTGTATTAGGGACTAACTGAATATCAATTTTTATTAAATTCCGAGCGTTAGTTCTTGAGATAGAGCGCCCACAAAATTTGTGTCACATACACACAGACAGACAGACAGACTCACAGAGTCACAGACAGACATTTTGTAAAAACATGTTTTTTGGAATCTCTGACCCCTAAAACGTGTAAATTCGTCGAAAACCGGAATTCGAAAATTTTCATGAATCCAATACTTTCTTCTTGTAAAGATAGAAGAAAGTAAAAATAAAGATGATCTAACAGATATTAGGTGACAATTAATTTCTTAGTAGAAGTAATGCTTGCGATTGACACAAAACGGAGAACAGCCATTATGAGAAAAAAAATTATAAAATAAAAAAAACTGTAACCATACCTGGAGACAGCGTATTTATTTACACTGTTAGCGTTTTATAATTAAGCAAATACGAGGCATAATGACATGTTGCGAACTTATCGAATTGGAGATCTTGGAAGCACTTTGCTTGAGGTTAGGCCTAAGTAGCCATCAGGCTGATCGATCACGCTGTTTTTTACTTTCTTCTATCTTTACAAGAAGAAAGTATTGGATTCATGAAAATTTTCGAATTCCGGTTTTCGACGGACTTACACGTTTTAGGGGTCAGAGATTCCAAAAAACATGTTTTTACAAAATGTCTGTCTGTGACTCTGTGTGTCTGTCTGTCTGTGTGTATGTGACACAAATTTTGTGGGCGCTCTATCTCAAGAACTAATGCACGGAATTTAATAAAAATTCATATTCAGTGAGTCCCTAATACAAATTGATGCTGATTAGTTTTTGGTGTAAATCGCTCAACAGGTGGCGCTGCTATGCTGCATTTTTCACGATTTTCGCAATACCTCTATCTCAAGAACTAATGCACGGATTTTGATCAAACTTCAGATTTAGTTAGTCCTTGATATGAATTGATGCTGATTACGTTTTGGTGTAAATCGCCCAACAGGTGGCGCTGTTATGATGAATTTTGTAGGATTTACACGATTTCCCCAATAGCTCTTCTTAAGAACTAACGCACGGATTTTCATCAAACTTCCGATTCAGTTAGTCCTTGATATGACTTGCTACTGATTATGTGTTGGTGTAAATCGCCCAGCAGGTGGCGCTTCTGTGCTGCCTTTTTCACGATTGCCTCAATAGCTCTATCTATAGAACTAATGGACGAATTTTCATCTAACTTCAGATTTAGTTGTATGTTGACACAAGTTGTTGTTAATTAGGTTTTGGTGTTAATCACCCAATAGGTGGCGCTGCTATGCAGGAATTTTCACGATTTTCGCTATAGCTCTATCTCAAAAACTAATGCACGGATTTTCTCCAAACTTCAGATTCAATCAGACGGTGACATAAATTGTTGCTGATTAGGATTTGGTATAAATCACCCAATAGGCGGAGCTGCTAGGCAGCATTTTGCTGGATTTAGACGATTTCAGCGATAGTCATATCTCAAGAACTAATGCACGGAATTTCATATCTTTAGAATCCTCATGAGATGCATAGATTGCCATTTAATTTTGGCAGTATGATAGCGAATTTTGAAGTATTAACATGTATGAGATAGAAGAAAGTTTTGGGATTGGTACATCCGACTAGTTTTTATTTATCGATGAAACGCGTTCAGAGTCCGTGGTCACCACTGTACATTTTAGGTGAGAATGTAACTTACTTACTTTAAATTATAAAATCAGAAGGTTAATAACAACTAATAATATTTATTAACATCTTGGAAAATACGCGCAAACGACATGCACGGAAAGGCAAGCCACAATAACCCGTGGACTGTTGCCAAATTACAAAGAGAAAAGTTCTTGTGATGATATCAGTTCAGTTCAGATTCAGCCAAAAACGGCTATTGCATGTTGCCACAATACGCTTTGATTACATTAGTTCACAAATCAGAAATACATTTGTTTGTGTAACCATTCAAACATTTAACAATTAAAATATTGACTATATCGCAGTCATAACAGTCTCACTTGAATTTGAAATTCTGGGGTGGGCACTGGAACTACCTGGGGTGCCCCCCCCCCCACACACACACACTAGTTACGCCTATGCCTAAAGCGGTCAGAAACGCTAACTTTTTAAATAGAAATCTAGCGCCCCCCACGCCGCCCCCTCCCCGGAATTTCACACATTATTCTTTTTTACACTTTATCTTATGTGTTATAAAATATCTTAAAGTTTCAAACAGATCGACTTGTTAGATTTCCTAGTTTTAACAAAATCGCGTTATGTTACTTCCACATTCCACCACCCGAGAGAGCACTCTATTCTTAACAAAAGCGCACCCGTATTCTTGCAAGTTACGAAACGAATTTGCGCGAATTGTGACGTCAGGTGAAAACACTCTTTCGCACACTATGCCATTTCGCATCTGGCGAAAAGTGCTATTCGATGGGGATGCGAAGTGGGATGCGATTTTGGAATCTTCCCTGGATTCGCGCATTTGGCGAAGCAAGCTTGGCGCGGTTGAAAAACCGGGACTCTGGGTTGCTGTAAACGATACGTACCCCGCCCGCTAGAAAATATATCGCCATGTGGTTTTGCACGGGTATTTTTGTTAGGGATCTGATCAGTAAGTCTTTTTTTTTTTTCCGTGTGTAAAACTTATCTATATCATATTTTTCTTGTTGCGAATGTTTAATTTGTTGTTTTAATATAATTATATTATTTACATGTTGCTATATCGTGCTACAGTTATATACATAACACCTTTTGGTCATTGCTTATCATGAAGTACTTAATTTTGTGTTAATTTTCCTTCTCCTTTTTACCAGGAAAAGCGGGATCTATTTTTTTAAAATAAAGGTGGCTTACAGTTAATTTGCATTAATTTATTTTTAATGCATTCATAAATGTTCTTGGTTAAATAACTAAATGTTTATTACGGCAAGAGTAAATTCATGCAGTTTTTTGTTACGCATTATTTTTAATGTGTTTTCCAATTTTAAAAGCCTTTTTAAATGTTTTTCAAGCGCATCTCGAAAGAAATTATATTAAGGAAATTTCCAATATACCTTTGCCACTCTTAAAAAAAGCCAAACAGCTTGAGAAATAATTAAGAATAATAAAACAGCTTGTATATAAATATACTATAATACTTTTCCCACCTCTGATTCAGTAACTGATGATTGCTTAGAAGATTTAATGAGCCTAGTATAATTTTTTTCATTTATGAAATGATATTCTGCTTTACCAACACATTTTTTTACCCCAGTATCTAATAAACTAATCAAAATAATCATTTGGATTCTTTTTTAATCTGAATCTTAAAGTGGCTGGTCACTCAGCTTTGGAATTCTCCTCCGTAATGTTAAGTCTGTGGACTTTTGATGCATTCATATATTTAAATTATCTTCTCCGGGAAATCTCTATTTTTAACATCTTTTTTTCTGTATACTCTTCTTAAAGAATCTTTTTTTTTTTTTTCCCCTTAGTTTTCAAAATATTTCTAAAATCTATGCTGAATTTAATATTTTATGTGTTAAAAGCGGGCAAACTGTGAGTAAAATTTTAACACTTCATATAAAATTAAGCCTATACTTTAGAAATATTTTGAGAACTAAGGAAATAAGAGACATCTTACGAAGGGTACACTAAAATAGAAGTTAAAAATATTAATTTCCCGAGGAGATATTTTAAATAGACGAATGCATGAAATGCCCATAGACTTTACATTAGTGAGGGGAAATTGGAAGCTGAATGACCAACACCCTTAACTGAAAATTTTATTCTTTACATTGTAAATGATATGTATGTGGTTATTAAAAATATACACCTAAACTTTGCAGTACATGCTGTGTCACTTATCGAAATTTCACACTTCCAATGATGTTATCACATTTATACAAAACTAATCTGATAAAAATAATCAACATTGTTAAAGCTGTGAACGAAAGGTTGAATTCAGCGAGGTACACTATCTTATTCTTGAAATAAATATATTGTGGTCTGGTTTTATGTACAAAATTTTTTTCAGGAGTAGTTATGCTTGAAAGTTTGTTCCATTAATTTAGAAACATCCTGCATATTAGGGGGCACAACCTTTTATAAGAGAAGATTCAGTTACATAAATGTTTAGGTTTTCAAGGGCCAAAGTCTGTACCCCAGACAAAATTTTATTTCGGGAGTGGGAGATCTATGGCCATGGCTTATAATCTTGTGAAAACAGATTTCGTAAAGGGGGGGGGGGGGTGGCAGTTTTACCCTTTATCCAGTGTACAGTTCCAATTCTGTTGGCAAGACAACATCAACAATGTAATTTGTGTCTATAACACATATAATTAAGGTTTTTTTTTTTTTTTAAGTGGAAATATTCATTGACTTTATTTGAAGAGGTAAAATGATATTTTTAAAAGTACAAAAACAAAATGGTCATTGACTAAAAAAAGTTTCATGAATGAAGTTGAGAGGGTGGGGGTGAGTAATAAACATTGAAAGTCAAGGAGAATTTTTTCTTTGTGAAATTTGAAATTGTTGATGATGAAAATTTATATAGCTCTTTCCCTTAAACATCAGATTTTATTATATATAAACTATAAAAAAAATTGTGAAAAATAACTGCATTATTGTACAAGAAAAAATTAGCACTCGCCAATCAGCGAGTAATACTGAAAATTTGGAGATTGACTTTATTGCCACAACTGTGCAAATTTAAGTTGCCACTTGACACTCGTCAATTGTGATAATAGATTCTACTAAGTAAAAATGAAATATCCATGATGTGAAATCATTTTTTAAATTAAAGTATATTCTAATTTCAAAAATCCATTTTTCGTTTATATAACATATCAGCATATCTTTAAATACAATATATCAGCATATCTTTAAATATAGTTTATCACTTATATTATAATTTGACTGCAGTAAATGCCAGTTTTTTATGTCGAGTGTAATCTTGTCAAAGGGTAAATAAAGGATGTTAGTAAGTCATGTTTTTAAGGCTCCCGTCCCACAAAAGTACTTGCTAGCTAATGTTAAACCTATGGGAGGGTTCTTTTCTAATATCTCATTTACCTTTAAATAATTTTAATTGGATAGCTGGGATTGATCCCTATATTTGACCGTTTTTATTTATTTTTTTTTTTTTTTTTTTTGGCTGCATACACTTTTAAATGTTATTTTCACTTTTGGAACCATTTCCAAAAGTAAAAGTGTCATCATAAAAATGCACTCAAAGTAAAATAGGGGCTAATGTAGGGATCAACCTCAGCTATCCAATGGGAACAAAATTATTTTAAAATATTGAAATGCAAATGAGATATTGAAAAAGAACCTTCCCGTAGATTTTAGCTCATGAATGTCTTTGCCTGATGCGATGAAAGATATAACAGTAACGAAAAGCACTTTTTTTAAAATCAAACATTTGTAAATTTGTTACTGGCCAGTGCATAAAAAATCTGGCTAATGAAAAAAAAAAAAAATCATGTACTGGCCAGTGAGTAAAAAAGTTAATTTTGACTTATACATTCTTGATTGGTGGTGATTTTACAAAAAAAAAAAAAAAAAAAAAAAAAAAAAAAAAAAAAAAATTAGACTAGTTACATTATAAAATACATTCACATTATTTTAAAAATGTAACTGTTCATATTATAAGCCTGAAAGTATAGTTTTATACTGCAGTTTTGTTTTGTTGCTTTGAGAAAAGAATAATAATAATAATGCAAAATATTAATGTTTATAAATGTTTCATTCTATTCGATTATGATTGAAAAGAAAGCTAATCATTTATTTATAAAGTTTTCCTTACCTAGACAACCTATTTCATTCATAAATTTCGATGTTTGTTTATTAACATATAAACTGACCATGTGTATGAATATATTTTTCTCACTGTACCATAAGTTTTATATTCTAATTTATTAAATTAAATTTATTTTTAGTTAGCTGAAATCCAGGAAATAGTTTGAGAAATAAATAAAATATCACACTAGTTACATAATAAAATAGGCTAACATTATTTTAAAAATGTAACTTTTTATGTAAGCCTAAAAGTGCCATTATTTTATGCTGCAGTTTTGTTGTTTTGAAAAATCGATTAAAAGTTTAACAAAATATTAATCTTTATTAAATGTTTCATTCTATTTGATTGATAAATGAAGAAAGTTATTTATTTAGAAGTAAATAGTTTTTCTTACCTACACAATCAACATTTTATTCATAAATTTCAATATGTTTACCATTAGCATAAAACTGACCATGTGTACATATATTTTTCTCACCATAAGTTAAATGTACACTATTCTAATTTATTAAATTAAATTTATTTTTAGCCAGCTTATGTCAAGGAAATAATTTTTGAGTAATAAATAAATAAAATATCAAACTAGTTACATTATAAAGTAGGCTAACAATATTTTAAAAATGTACCTTTTTATATGATAAGCCTAAAAGTGCCATTATTTTATCCTTGTTTTGAAAAATGGATTAAAAGTTCAACAAAATATTAATCTTTATTAAATGTTTCATTCTATTTGATTGATATAAATGAATAAAGTTATTTATATACAAGTAAATAGTTTTTCTTACTTACACAATCAACCTATTTCATTCATAAATTTCAACATGTTTGTTTACCATTAGGATAGCATATAAACTGATGATGTGTATGAATAAATTTTTCTCACTGTATCTACCATAAGTTAAATCTACACTATTCCAATTTATTAAATTAAATTTATTTTTAGTCAGCTTATGCCAAAGAAATAGTTTGAATAATAATTAAATAAAATATCAGACTAGTTACATTCTAAAATAGGCTATCTTAAAAATACCCTTTTTATATGATAAGCCTAAAAGTACCATTATTTTATCTTGTTTTGAAAAAAGAATAACAAAATTGTCAAATATTAATCTTTATTAAATGCTTCATTCTATTTGATAAATGAGTAGAAAGTTATTTATTTACAGTAAATAAAGTTTTTCTTACCAACAAACAAGTTACTTCATTCATAAATTTCAATATATATGTTTGCCCTTATCCTTATATAAACAGACCATGTGTATGAATGATTTTTTCTCACTGTATCCTGTACCACAAATTAAATCTAGAATATTCTAATTTACTATATTTATTATTAATCAGTTTATGTTAAGGAAATAGTTGTAGAGTAACAAACAAATTAAATATCAGACTATTTACATTAGGAAATAGGTGAAGATGTTTATAAATGGTAATGTATCCCTTTTTATATGATAATCCTAAAAATGTGACTATTTTATCCTTTTTTTTTTCCTGATTAAAGAAAAATGTTAATTATAGTATGGAAATACAAAATATAAATGATTCATTCTATTTGATTGCTAAATGAGAAGAAAATTACCATTTATTTACAGTAAATTAAACTTTTCTTACCTTCACTAACATGCTATTTCATTCATAAGTTTCAATATGTTTGTTTACCATTATACGAACCATGGATTATTGAAAAACCCCGGTTTATTAACGCATTTGAGCACATAGGCGCTAATAACCGGGCAGGAAAATTCTTCTTTTTGGCTTTTTTCTTATCTAAACTTGAACTGATCACCCAATTTTTTGCTACTAAAATGCTCAAATGTAGTTATTTTGGAAAGTATCTTGGCAAATGCGAAGAAGTGGGTTTTTGTGTTGTGGAAGTGATGCTTGCAACTAAAAAAGAAACTATTCGGGAAGATTTAGAACCTTCTAAAATTATCGTAAACATGCCTTTGCTACTAAATTATTTAACTGATGCCCGAGAACTTTTTAAATTTTTGCATGCTACTGAAGAACTAACTTATACTATTCAATTTCAGGAAATAGAAAAAACCCCTTTTAATTTTGAACTGTTTACTGATTATGCTGTAGAAAAAAACATAACAAATCCTAACACACTAACGTTATATTCAGAAATTTATAAAAATCTTTCTGGCAAATCAAAGCTTGACACCGACATTTCCCAGCGACATTACAAAAACTCGTGAGTTTTTGTTACGCTGGCCGATAGACTGCGGCATCGAGGGTTGTGCATTCATATATTTCAGAAATTACTAACAGGACTACTAATACAGATTATCTAATAACACAACTTCGAGAAATCTATACCTGGTGGGGTGACGTAATGACTCCACAAACCAAACAGGACGATTATGTTATCCTAGCTGAATTGACTAAAAGATGGCATGGGGAGTTTAAATTAAAAAATTTGTTAACTAAAGTATTCCAGGCTTATCAAATTGGGGAACCCATAAAAAGATGGGTCGCGCTTCAGGGTCCAGTAAATTCGGGTAAAACAACTTTTGCTTCAGCTATAGTAGAACTTTTTAACGGGATTCCTATAAATGTTAATACAAATGAAGATAATACATTAACATTTCAGCTGGGACAGACTATCGGGCAACGGTTTGTGAATCTAGACGATGTTACCTCCACGGGTTTTCGTAATATAGATAGATGTATGAGAGAAATGCTGGATGGTGATCACTGCGTTTCTCTCTCTCTCTCGAAAAAAAAAAAGACCCACTTCTTGTCCTTTTTCCTCCGGGGATCCTAACAACTAATGAGGAACACTTTAATTCTGATATGTACAAATGTGTCTCTGTCAGAATCCAGCTTTTTAAATTTATACCAAATAACTAATTCTTTGAGCACCATCTTCTGGATTTTGAGCAAGTCCGTTTTGATAAGAAGGCTCTTGTTATACGTAAGTAATAATTTCATTTTAGCATTATTTTTCAACTATTGGTTCAACAAGGTACGTATACATTAAATTTTTTTAGCATGTGAACTATTGGGATTAAAATTTGGTATCGGAGACCAACTATCTTAGAGATTTATTTAAGGATGAGCTCACGGCCAGTTTGAAAAGAAAATATATTTATTTTTAAGTAGTATAACTTTTTATTTTATTTTACTTAATTTTTTTTTCTATTTCTAGGATTTCAGAAAAAACATCGGAACTGTACAGTGTGCCAAAATAACATCCTCGGTTAGTTTGGACAATGAATGCTCTCAGATGAAAGTATTGGTACCCAACACCACACCAAGCCCTCCACCGATACACCATCAACTCCTTTACCAGCTAGAAATGGACTTAAACAACACAGGAGAACAGCGAGGATGTCATTTTGGGGGCCTCGGCAGGCTGCATGGATGTGCATCCCAGCCATTTCTTCACCTAGAGCCTATCAGAGGAACCTGTTTCCTTCTCATAAAGAACATAAAAAAGTGATTGCCTGCAGTGTATGCACAGACTGTCAAAACAAGGATTACTCAGCACGTAAATTCAAAATGTAAAATATTGTAAATAAAAGGCAACAGCCTGGAGAGAATCTAGAGCGGGTAGTGCCTGACAACATGTCTGGCCACTCACTCGGGATGATCCCCTTGGTCTTGCTAAATTTACAATTACAAAGAATAACAAATTACTCAAACCAAAAAAAAAATACAAGTAAGTATAGTTTATTTTTTTTTTTTTTTTTTTTTTTTTTTTTTTTTTTTTTTTGAGGTAGGATTAATATTTTTCACATATTAAAATTTTCCAGAGTATTTTCGAATATTTCAAAGGACATTGCGGATCGCTCTTCACCTTCCTCCATTCTTGATGACTTTTTTTTTACGCTTTGAGTCTTTCCCAGTTTTTAGTTCGATATCATGCAAGGTTCACCAATACACAAAATTTTAGCAGGAATTCGAATCCAAGTAGAGTTATTTTGCAGGTCTACTTTACATTGGATTTCCTCGAAACCTGCATGTGAAGAAAACTCTTGTATAAAGTAAATCAATGATGAAAGACCTGCTTTAAACAGATCTTTAGTTATGTCAGGTACTTTGTGCCCCAACTGTCGACTTTCAATGATTTTGCTGTATTCTGCATCTAGTTCTTTTTTGCATTTTAAAGGGTCTTCGTCTTCCCAGCCCAATTGTTTTCTAGCCTCATACGCACGCATTTCATCTTCGGTGAGAAAATAACTAAGCAGCGCATCACATGAACTATCCCGAAGCTTTTCTAACTCAAATTCAGATAGATCATCCCTGTCATCTCCTGTCGCACTATCAATCTGGTCACCTGAGTTTTCGCACTTGCAATGATTCTTAAAATAAATCTGGATAGCTTTAAAAACAATGTCGAGTGTCATGTCTATGTACTTTTCCATGTTATTCCCTAAAAAAAAAAAAAAAAAAAAATGTGCAGGATACTCGGTTAATTTTTACATGTTAATTTAATAAGAAATTCTATAAAAGATACGGTAAATACGTACGTCTTTTGAACATGCAATAACATTTTTCAATACGTATTCTTTTAGAGTCGGGTTAGCCAAAACATGATCTGGGCAAAATATAAGTCTAGGATCAGTTGGGACTCTTCCTAGTCATTCGGTTGATTGCTGTTGCTGTCCGTTTGGGGGTTGCACATCTTTTGGTAATACCGGATTTTATACATTAGTCTTATCGTTATTTTAATTCTCTGGATTTTTTGCCAGGAATGGAGATATTGAGGCTTTGTGTAGTCCTAGTGTTTAGTTAAAAATTGTAGATTTATTTGCTTGCATGCTAGATGCCAGGCATGCATACATATAACATATTCATCATTTAACTCTTTTACATTTTATGGGATCAACACATTTTTCTGCGAGCTTCGTAGTCTTTAATTTCATCTTCCAAACTATTTCATTCATATGAAAACACCCACTTGCTAATGTTAATCCTATGGGAGAAATTATTAAAAATATCTCTTGCATTTCAATATTTATTTTTTTTATTTTTTTTTTTTTTATTTTTTTTTTTTTTTTTGCATTGGATAGCTGAGGTTGATCTCCTCAAAGGCAATGTTTTACTTTTTCAATTGTCTATATATTTTATTCTTTTTATGAGGATACTTCCACTTTCAAAACCAGTTCAGAAAGGGGAAGTATTCTAATTAAAAAATAAAAACCTGTAAACAAAATCGAAAGTAAAAAGCAGTCTTTGTAGAGATCAACCTCAGCTATCCAATGCAAAAAACAAAACAAATTAAAATTAAAATGTGGAAATCCACACAAGATATTTTTAAAAATTTCTCCCATAGGATTAACAGATTTCTGAGCACTTTTTTTGCATGAGTGAAGTATAGAGGCATTGCAAACCGCATGTGTTCGTTACTGAGTAACGGGTAATCTCTATGGTACGAAGTACCAAATCATTAGTTCGGAATATGAGTCGTTACTGCAGAACTTAGAAACAAACTTCAAACGTTACTTTCATTTCATGATTCATGAACGGAGCCGCATTGTCTGATGCGGAAAGATGTGAATTTGTGTTCGGAAATCAGTTGTTCCCATATTAGTGTCCCATATGGGTATTCATTTAATCGTTTCGTTACTTCAGTGGCTTTGCTTCAGCACTCGTTTATTTGCCGAAAATGTCCGTGTGAATAATTTTGGAAGGAAGATTTTGAAGTCACATGGTCAATAGCAGAACAAACTGCTTTTAGAAGAACGATTACTATGAGATCGTTTTTTCTTTCAGGGATTGTACTTTTTAGCTCACAGGCTATCAAAGCCCGAGAGATAATGTGCCCGCCGGTTCTGTATGTACGTAACGCGATAACTCTTGATAGAAATATCCGATTTGCTTCAATTTTTTTTCTAGGTTCATTCTGATACGGCGCTTCCCTGATTAGTTTTGGTGGTTGATTGGTTAAGTATAAAGGGGAGGGAACGGGGGCTAATCCCCCCCTTAACTTAGATAAATGGGTTTTCCATGCAGAATTATCAGATTTTCTTCAAATTTGGTATACCGGTTAATTCTGATTAGGCGCTTCCTGATTAGATTTGGAAGTTCATTGGTTAAATACAAAGGGGGAAACGGGGGGGCTAATACCCACTTAATTAAGATAAATGTTTTTTTCTATCCGATTTGCTTCAAATTTGGTATACCGATTTATTTTGATAAGGCGCTTCCCTGATGACATTTGGAGGATCATTGGTTAAGTATAAAGAGGGGAAACGGGAGGGAGGTAATCCCCCCTTAATTTTTTTCGAGGGGCATTATTCTTTGAAATAAGAGTATAATATACAATTAATGTCAATGGCATGTGAGCTCAATGCCATCAGTTTAAAGGACACTTTTCTTTTTTATTTCTCAGATATGAAGTGTTATATGCTTTTTTCAAACATGGAGAGAATAATTGATTTTTTTTTTTTTTTTGCCAAGAGGTTTTATGAATGCATTTAAAAAAAGGAAGCATGGATCCAAGCAATAAAGAGACAAGATGTGTTTATCATTTAATATTTTAATTAGATTAATTTCGTATTAATTATGCATTTAATCTATTAAGATTGCTTATAATTTTACTGTCAAAAAAACTGAAGCTTATAACAGAATAAAATATTCATTGTAGCTGCATTTAAGGAATGATAAAGTATTTTTATGAAATATAACTTTTTAAATCATTGCTTTTTACTCATATTCGCAAAAAATCTGTAAGCACTTTTGATAAGAAATGGATTATAGTGTCTCTTTTTCCTTTAAATTCAAAAGATTTGTTTGACGATATACTATGAAAATGTGTGTTTAGAACCAAATTTCTGGATGTGACAGTAATTGAAGGGCCATCATATAAAAGCACTTGATTATAGCTTGAACTGCGATGAACTTATCGAAAAATGAAAAAACGCTATTCGATTCCATATCATTCGCATCACTGCCAATTTTATGAGTTTATGCATTAGTTGAGTATATGAATGTGTCAGAAAATTTTGCAATGTCGAGCAGAGGTAAATATGTTTTGAGAACCGATTTCATGCTAGTTTCCGTTATAGACACATTCAGTTGTCATGTTTTACTGTTTTCAGTAAGCAGTGAATATTTCTATTAATATACTTAATTACTATTTTTTTCTTTAATACATACAGTAATACTTACGGAGACAGGATTGTGAGAAATACCTAAGGAATTCTGTTTCAGAGAAATTTTTCATCTTAGCAGATGCATTTCATTGTATTATTTTTATGGAAATCGGATCTTGGAATAGTTCAATTCAAGGTAAAATTCCATTTTTACACAGATTTCTGTTACAGAAAGGTTTCATACAAAATTTTATTATGGTCTATGTAACGGTAACAAATTTTTGAAAAGATCTCACATACGGTATATAATTATATTTACTGTAGTCTTGTGACCATATATTTCACATGCAGTATTTTGAATGCCCACTTTTATACTTCATGAAATGTTAAATTAGTGTAAGCATCCATATAGATTTTATCTATTATTTTAAGGAACAGTTAAAACTAATTATAATAAAAAAAAACTAGTCGGATGTACCAATCCCAAAACTTTCTTCTATCTCATACATGTTAATACTTCAAAATTCGCTATCACACTGCCAAAATTAAATGGCAATCTATGCATCTCATGAGGATTCTAAAGATATGAAATTCCATATGCATTAGTTCTTGAGATATGACTATCACTGAAATCGTCTAAATCCAGCAAAATGCTGCCTAGCAGCGCCATCTATTAGATGATTTATACCAAATCCTAATCAGCAACAATTTATGTCAGCGTCTGACTGAATCTGAAGTTTGGAGAAAATCCGTGCATTAGTTTTTGAGATAGAGCTATAGCGAAAATCGTGAAAATTCCTGCATAGCAGCGCAACCTATTGGGTGATTAACACCAAAACCTAATTAACAACAACTTGTGTCAACATACAACTAAATCTGAAGTTAGATGAAAATTCGTCCATTAGTTCTATAGATAGAGCTATTGAGGCAATCGTGAAAAAGGCAGCACAGAAGCGTTACCTGCTGGGCGATTTACACCAACACATAATCAGTAGCAAGTCATATCAAGGACTAACTGAATCGGAAGTTTGATGAAAATCCGTGCGTTAGTTCTTATGATAGAGCTATTGGGGAAATCGTGTGAATCCTACAAAATTCATCATAACAGCGCCACCTGTTGGGCGATTTACACCAAAACGTAATCAGCATCAATTCATATCAAGGACTAACTAAATCTGAAGTTTGATTAAAATCTGTGCATTAGTTCTTGAGATAGAGGTATTGCGAAAATCGTGGAAAATGCAGCATAGCAGCGCCACCTGTTGAGCGATTTACACCAAAAAGTAATCAGCATCAATTTGTATTAGGGACTCACTGAATATGAATTTTTATTAAATTCCGTGCATTAGTTCTTGAGATAGAGCGCCCACAAAATTTGTGTCACATACACACAGACAGACAGACAGACTCACAGAGTCACAGACAGACATTTTGTAAAAACATGTTTTTTGGAATCTCTGACCCCTAAATCGTGTAAATCCGTCGAAAACCGGAATTCGAAAATTTTCATTAATCCAATACTTTCTTCTTGTAAAGATAGAAGAAAGTAAAAAACCCACTCCGAAAATTAGAAAATACATCGAATATATGTGTACTAGTACTTATACTTGATTCCACCTTAAGTTGGCAGCGTTGGTTATGCTATGAATGCCGAATCGCAGCCGTTGCCGTAGCAACCAGGGTTTCCTTGAAAACCAAAGGATCACTAGTAATCAAGGAAAAGCGCCATTTTGGCGGAAAAGTATAATGCGTGTGCAAAAATCTGTACGGTTTGAAGTTCCTATGAAATTAATCATATAATCTATTAAAATAACGAATTGCATTATTATTCTTTTCTTATTTTTACATTTTTACTTTCTTCTATCTTGACAAGAAGAAAGTATTGGTTTCATGAAAATTTTCGAATTCCAGTTTTCGACGGATTTATATGTTTTATGGGTCAGAGATTCCAAAAAACATGTTTTTACAAAATGTCTGTCTGTGAGTCTGTCTGTCTGTCTGTCTGTCCGTCCGTCCGTCTGTCTGTATGTGACACAAATATTGTGGGCGCTCTATCTCAAGAACTAATGCACGGAATTTAATAAAAATTTATATTCAGGTAGTCCCTGATATAGATTGGTGCTGATTAGTTTTTGGTGTAAATCGCCCTGCAGGTGGCGCTGCTATGTAGCATTTTTCAGGATTTCCGCAAAAGCTCTATCTCAAGAACTAATGCACAGATTTTTATAAAACTTCAGATTCCGTTAATACTTGATATGAGTTGGTGCTGGTAACGTTTTGGTGCAAATCGCCCAACAGATGGCGCTGCTATGCTGCATTTTGAAGCATTTACACGATTTTCGTAATAGCTCAATCTCAAGAAATAATGCACGGATTTTCATCAAACTTCAGATTCAGTTAGTGCTTGACATGAATTGACGTTTTGCCCCTTGTGGTGTAAATCGCTCAACAGGTGGCGCTGCTATGCTGCATTTTTTGAGATTTCCTCAATAGCTCTATCTCAAGAACTAATACTTGGGTTTTCAACAAACTTCAGATTCAGGTATACCTGGATATGAATTAATGCTGTTTATGTTTTGGTGTAAATCGCTCAACAGGTGGCGCTGCTATGCAGCATTTTTCACGATTTCCACAATAGCTCAATGTCCAGAATTAATGCACGGATTTTCATCAAACTTCAGATTCAGTTAGTCCTTGACATGAAATGATGTTTTGTACCTTTTCGTGTAAATCGCTGAACAGGTGGCGCTGCTGTGCTGCATTTTTTGTGATTTCCACAATAGCTCTAGCTCCAGAAATAATGCACCGATTTTCATCAAACTTCAGATTCAGTTAGTTCTTGACATGAAATGATGTTTTGTACCTTTTCGTGTAAATCGCTCAACAGGTGGCGCTGCTGTGCTGCATTTTTTGTGATCTCTAGCTCCAGAACTAATGCATCGATTTTCATCAAACTTCATATTCCGGTATACCTTAATATGAATTAGTGCTGTTTGTGTTTTGGTGCAAATCGCTCAACAGGTGGCGCTGCTATGCTGAATTTTTCAGAATTTCCCCTACAGCTCTATCTCAATAACTAATGCACGAATTTTCATCAAACTTCGAATTCAGGGATACGAATTGGTTCTAAATTGATGTAATTTCTTATACTATTTAAATGATTTAATTGACGTGATTTATATAGAAGAAAGTTTTGTGATGGCCACAACATACTAGTTTAGACTGATTTTAGCACTATCTTATATTAAAATAGCTGATCCGCCCAACGTTGCCCGGCCCGCAAAATGCGAAAAAATTTTTTAAATAGCGAAAACTTTAAAAAAGGGTACACGAATTGTGGAAAAACTTTATTGAAAAAATGTCAATATTTACTGTTTTAAACTAAAAATTTGAAGTCGAATTCCATGTACTGATGTTGAAAAAATCACATCGGAACGAAAAAATCGCATCGAAAATTATCTAAGAAATTTAAAATCGCGAAGGGCAAAATTTTCTATATTTAAGCTCCAAGTTTAAAACAGAATTCCTCTTACAAATGTCAAAAAATTGCCGCAAAAAGCAAAAAAAAAAAATTAAAAATCAGATTTAAAAAATCGAGAAAATTTAAAAAATCGCTGTACGAATTCCGAATGAAATTTATTGAAAACAAAACAGTATTATCTATATTGGGTTAAAAGATTAAACCCAAATTATCCGGAAATCTATTTAAAACAGAAAATTTGTTATTTATACCAAAACCTCTGGCAGAAATTCGGAAAAGGCTAGATCTCACACTGAGCCCGTCTCATTTTTAATGTACATTTTTAATTATAGATATTAGGGTGTAAAAAAGTCATGATTTTTTAAAATCAAAATAAGCTGATTTTTAAATAATTAAAAACTGCATTTAATGTTAAATTGTTAACACTGCTGACAATTAAGGGACTATTTCACTCACGCAAAAACACCCGCTTGCTAATTCTAATCCTATGGAGAAAAAAAAATTAGTATCTCGTTTGCATTTCAGTATTTTTAAATTATTTTTTTTCCTTTTCGTTGGATAGCAGAGGTCGATCTCTCACTCTATTCCAACTCAACTTGGCAGCACTGTGAAAGGTAGAAACAGTAACATTCCGCCTTGAAAAGTAGTTCTCCGTTATTTTTTAATCTTAAATGGTGAAAATGCATACAAATTTATATGATTATGTTTATAAATTACAAATTTCGGTATTTTTTAAGCATATATTTAGTGTAATTTCTCTGTTAAAAGTATTTAATTTAAAAGTATTTTGAATTTAAAGCGAACGTATAAAGTAAAAATCTTGGCGTAAAAAACTCTCCTTTGGCGAGGAACAAATCTTCAAGGTTAAATATCTGGCGCGCTTTAGTGCTCTGCTACTCCGCGCATTCTTATGAACAGTTCTTATGAATAGTTTTAATAATACTCGCTGTTTACTTTCGCTTTTACTTTTCTTTTTAACGTGTTCGTAGTTTTTTATTTTTACTGTTAATTATTGTTATTATTTATTCGTGTATTAACTGAGTATTTCTAAAATTTGTTACATAGTTAAATATTTATTTGAATCATACTTATTTGAATTATAACATGTCTGATAAAGCCGCTTTACACACCTTCAAGGCGAGGAAAGTGAATCAAAAGTGCAGCTCGCAGAAATATATTAAATGTTTATTCCAGACTTCGTCAAGAAAATCCCCAACATTCAATTAATGAAATCGTAGAGGAAGTTTCCCAACTTACAGGTGTTTCGAAAAGCACAATTTTTCGTTTGAAAAAAGAGGAAAAGGCATCTAGCCCTTTAAGTACACCCGGAAATAAACGACCTGGTGCAGTGGGTAAACGCAGAAGGCTGGGAAAATATGACAAATTCACGTTATCTTGCATTCGACGAAAAATCCATAGTTTTTTTTTTTTGCAGAAATGACATACCAACTTTGGATAAAGTTTTACAAGTTGTAAACGATGATAAAGAATTTTTTTTGAAAAATATTATCCAGACTAAATTGAACAGAATATTAAAAGATTTGGGATTCTCTTTTGAAAAACGAAAAAGAGAGGCAGCTCTTCTTGAGAGGCAAGATATTATTTTGTGGCGCAGAAACTATTTGAGAAAAATTACAGAGTATAAGAAAAAAATGCTTCTATTTATTATCTTGATGAAACATGATGATTTTGTCTTTTCTTGATTTAAATGAAGGGCATACTCAGAGCCCCCTTCCCCCCCCCCCCCCCAAAAAAAAAAAAAAAAAAAATCTTGCAAACAAAATCGAAAAGGTAAAAAAGGTTATTTATCGAGATCGACCTCAGCTAACCAACGCAAATGAAAAAAAAATAATTTAAAAATACTGAAATGCAAACGAGATATTATTTTTTTTCTCTCCATAGGGCTAGAATTAGCAAGTGGGTGTTTTTGCGTGAGTGAAATAATCCCTTAATTTTCAGCAGTTTTAACAATTTAATATTAAATGATGTTTTTAATTATTTAAAAATCAGCTTATTTTGATTTTAAAAAATCATGACTTTTTTACACCCTAATATCTATAATTAAAAATGTACATTAAAAATAAGACGGGCTCAGCGTGAAATCTAGCCTTTTCCGAATTTCTGCTAAAGGTTTTGGTATAAATAAGAAATTTTCTGTTTTAAATAGATTTCCGGATAATTTGGTTTTAATCTTTTAACCCAATATAGATAATACTGTTTTGTTTTCAGTAAATTTCATTCGGAATTCGTACAGCGATTTTTTAAATTTTCTCGATTTTTTTTATCTGATTTTAATTTTTTTTTGCTTTTTGCGGCAATTTTTTGACATTTGTACATTTGGAATTCTGTTTTAAACTTTGAGCTTAAATATAGAAAATTTTGCCCTTCGCGATTTTAAATTTCTTAGACAATTTTCGATGCGATTTTTTTCGTTCCGATGTGATTTTTTCAACATCAGTACATGGAATTCGACTTCAAATTTTTAGTTTAAAACAGTAAATTTTGACATTTTTTCAATAAAGTTTTTCCACAATTCGTGCACCCTTTTTTAAAGTTTTCGCTATTTAAAAAAAAATTTCGCATTTTGCGGGCCGGGCGACGTCGGGCGGATCAGCTTATATAATATAAGATAGTGCTAAAATCAGTCTAAAAAATGTAAAAATAAGAAAATAATAATAATGCAATTCGTTATTTTAATAGATTATATAATTAATTTCATAGGAACTTCAAAACGTACAGATTTTTGCACACGCATTATACTTTTCCGCCAAAATGGCGCTTTTCCTTGGTTACTAGTGATCCTTTGCTCTTCAAGCAAACCCTGATTGCTACGGCAACGGCTGCGATTCGGCATTCGTAGTATAACCAACGCTGCCAACTTAAGGTGGAATCAAGTACATATATACAAATAACCTTTATATATATTTTTTTATACAAATAACCTTTTCGATTTTGTTTGCAAGATTTTTTTTTTTTGGGGGGGGGGGGGGGCGGAACTGTGAGTTTGCCCTTCATTTACCCATGTTTCATCAAGATAATAAATAGAAGCATTTTTTTTTTTCTTATACTCTGTAATTTTTCTCAAATATTTTCTGAGCCACAAAATAATATCTTGCCTCTCAAGAAGAGCTGCCTCTCTTTTTCGTTTTTCAAAAAAGAATCCCAAAACTTTTAATATTCTGTACAATTTAGTCCGGCTAATATTTTTCGAAAAAATTTCTTTATCATCGTTTACAACTTGTAAAACTTTATCCAAAGTTGGTATGTCATTTCTGCGAAAAAAACTACGGATTTTTCGTCGAATGCAAGATAACGTGAATTCGTCATATTTTCCCAGCCTTCTGCGTTTACCCACTGCACCCGGTCGTTTCTTTCTGGGTGTACTTAAAGAACTAGATGCCTTTTTCTCTTTTTTTTTCAAACGAAAAATTGTTCTTTTCGAAACACCTGTAAGTTGGGAAACTTCCTCTACGATTTCATTAATTGAATGTTGGGGATTTTCTTGATGAAGTCTGGAATAAACATTTAATATATTTCTGTGAGCTGCACTTTTAATTGACTTTCCTCGCCTTGAAGGTGTGTAAAGCGTGGATGGAGATAATGCTTTATCAGACATGTTATAATTCAAATAAATATTTAACTATGCAACAAATTTCTATGTTATAATTCAAATAAGCATGATTCAAATAAATATTTAACTATGTAACAAATTTTAGAAATACTCAGCTAATAAACGAATAAATAATAACAATAATTATCATTAAAAATAAAAAACTATGAACACGTTAAAAAGAAAAGTAAAAGCGAAAGCAAACAGCGAGTATAGCCCAGTAAATTTAGACCAAAAAGGGGGTCGATAGCTAAGAAATTTATAATGAGCTCAAATTTTCAGGATTAGCTCCTGGATATGTATAGGATGGATCCTGAAAAGTCTCAAAAAATTCGATGTCGGCTTCCATCCGAAATGGCGGATCAACTGTGGTCGCCAAATAATTGCGTCTTGTTGGATGTTTTTCTGCATATTTACGTCAAAAGTGAATATTTTTCCCTTCTAAGGAAACCAATGCAGTCGGCAAGTATGCTAATTTGTATATGAGCTTAGGTTTATAAAATAAAGAAATTGTAAATGTACGGTAATACGATTTATTTAAACTGAAATTATTTAAAAAAACAAAAATCGTTTTGTCCTTTGGATTTTTCACTTACATTTTCACACACAGGCATTAAAAAAAAATGCAGATAAGAATAAGAATAAAAGGTAGTGAATGAAGTAATTTCCTACGCATGCGCTCCATACATACATGGGAGGGGGTTGGAGAGGAATGTGAGTTTGCTGACGCCGGCTCTGCTCACAGTTTATTGTTTCGGCCAAAGGCTTGACTGTGCGTGGTCATTTTCGCTTCTGTTTTTGCTTCGTTTAGCTTTTTATTTCCGAATATAGTTCAAATGGATTGTGATCCGCTTTGTGTGATTTGTGGTGAAGCACTGAATGTTGGTGAAACAGTTACAGTGACAAGGGGCCTTCAAACCCTTTTCAATACTAGTAAAAAACGACAGGATGGATTACACGAATATTTTTCGGATGTCAACAGTTTAACTGTTCATTCAGAGTGCAGAAACTATTACACCATGCCCTCTTTGATCGCTAAGGGAATTTCACAACGAGACCATGCTACAGTTTGTGAGAGACCTACAAAGAGAACTAATGACACGTGTTTCAATTTTAAAACCCACTGTTTGTTTTGCGGTGAAGAGGCTTCAGTTAAAGTAGAAACAAAAAAAGCAAAGAAGTACAGAAAAGTTGTTCATCAGATAGAAGATCCAGGCCCCGGTCATGGCTAATTGGAGCCCTGGGCAAAGATAAATTAGGGGGCCCCCATCCGAATCGTTGTAACATTATTGAAATATAACTGATGGCCAGTCATATTGGTATATGTGTAATGCAGAAACAATATTTTCGCACCTTGGATTTTAAATGGAAGAAAATTCTTAGCTCCGTTAATTCTAAATGAAATACCTTAATTAATAAAAAATACTCTTTTTTTTTTTCTTAGTACAAAACAAAACACTTTTATATAACTTTAGCAACTTGTTACATTACTTTAAGATGAGTTTAATAACTTCAACTTATAGAAGAGTTGGAATTAAAAAATAAAGTAAATATTTTATAATTTAATATATGGATTTGGGGGCCCCTGGGCAAAGTCCCGATTTGCCCATGCGATAATAAGGGCCTGAGAAGATCTTCAAGACAACTACTGTATTAAACAATTGATCAACTCTATTGAAACAGCTGCAGAAAGCAGAGACTTTTCTGGAACTGGCAAGCTGTGGTTATAGTACATGGAACAGATTACACTTATTCTTTTCTATATTCAAGCAGATCGAGTTGGGAACTGGGAATTACATTTGTATAGCATTAAATCCATGATGACTTACTTTCATGCAGCAGGCCACATTTTTTATGCCAAATGTGCCCATTTATATATTCAGCAAATGGAAGAATTTATGGAGAAAATGGAAAGCAATGAATTAAAAAAAAATTTTGATGGTTATTTTACTATTCGCAGAAAAGACAGTGCATGGAGTGGAGTTGCACCAGACATGATAATAGAGCAGAGTCTCATGAAATCCATAAAAGTAGCAGGAGGCTTAACACAAGGCCGAGGAATGAAAGATTCTACTTAGTCCACATGGATTGCTTCTTGCCCAATGAACATGAAAGTATCGGAAGTATTAGAAGATTTTTGTGAAAAAACTTATGTATGCTCAGAACAACACGTTGAATTTCGGCCTTCCAGACAATCAAGAGATGATTCTGATTTGAATAAGCTATCCGAATGGCTACTGCTTCACAATCCTTTCGATAATCAATGTCCTAAACATTTGTTGATGAATATAGCTAGTGGATTGGTTGCTGATGATAAAACAAACTATGACAATGCAAAGAAAGTTGGTGAAAATTTACTGTCATAGGATGCTCATTTGGGGAAATTAAACTTCAACGGAAAAAGAGAGTTATACCAATATCGGCAGCAAATAACACATTGATAATAAGGAATTCAACTGTGATATTCAATCCTCTACAGTTGTTTACCAGATTTGCGGCTGTACTCAAGTCAAATGAAAATCTACGAGATTACCTCAAATACGAATTGGCTCCTCAACCTCCCTCCCTCTTTGATGAAGTTTCAATGAGGAAGAATGTTAAATCAACTTTAGCTGCTATCATTGAAACAACTGAGCTTTGTGTTGAACCTCCACCAGCTTGCTCGTTTATTGTAGATGGAGAATTTCTTTTGCATGCATTGGTTTGGAATGAGCCCGACACCTACAGAGATATAGGCCTCAAATATGTTAGGTTTGTCCAGAAACACTTCTCTCCATGTGGAGCAGTTGTTTTTGATGGGTGCACTTGTGCCTTATCAACTAAAAGTGTGGAGAGGCAAAGAAGGTTGATGTCGAAAATGTCTGCAACTATTGCTGTTGACGAAAACATGGTGGCCACAACCAAACAAGCTGTTTTTTACGGAACTCCGAGAACAAGGCTAGGCTTATTCGAATGGTCATGGGCTACTATAACGATTATCTCGTTATATATATTTACATTCCATCCCCCCCCCCAGACAGTTTCAATTAAAATTCTGTTTAATAACTTATTTATTTTGTGCACTATAGTCAAACAGTGCAGCCCCTAAATTAAATTCAACATTTAAAAACTAAATCGATTGTATTATCAGCCCTTCACATTTAAATTAAATTATTATAAGTACTCATCTCTTTAATAAAATAAAATCAGTGAATCACTCTCCATTTCCACTTTCTGATTCTTTCACACATACGCTTTAACCTTGTACAAAATTCGTTACGGCTGACTGTTAGTTTCAAAAGCATTTTAACTTCGGTCATTTCCTTAGTTGGGCATGAATATAACTCATCATTTAAAATCACTTTACATGCAATCTACTTATTAGAATTATCTTCGCTTCACACCCTTTTGTTCAGATGTATGGCAATTCTGCATTTTTGTGGTAAAGCGGTGCATCTTTGATCTAACATCTGGTCTAAAAAAATACAGTCTCATGCTTTTTAGCCTAATGAATTCGGTCTGTTACTATGCCCTTTCCAGATAACACTTTTTATTTTTTACATTTAACCGCAGCTGTATCAATGTACAGATGAGTCTCCGTCTATCATGACTCAGGAATGTATGCAGCCCACAATCTGCCCCCCCCCCTACACAATTAATATGGTAGAAGCCTACCGTACATTTTTGGCGAACATACCAGCCAATGTTTCTCTTAGCCCCTGTGCATGGCGCAAAAATACTTTTAGATTGGCGATATTGTAGTCCGCCAAGCAAGAAAGTTGTAACTGTATATTCACATTCCTGCTCTATCTCTAGCCTCGTGATGACGTCTTAAAAGAGGCTCCTTATTGCTTTTCCCCTGTACCTCTCCCTTCGACTTTCATCATGGAAATCAACTAACTCTTCGTTTACTCGAATTGGGAGTTTTTTTAATAGGACCTGGTGTTTTTTTAATTCTCGCAATCTTATAAACGCAAACGGCCATCTCTTCTAGCAAAAAAAGTCTTCATAGCTACTTCCAGGCCGAAGGAATAACTGCCCTACAGGCGGATGCTGATGCACTAATCTGTACAACAGCAATTAATTCAAGTAAGACCAATTCTAGATTAGTCACAGTAGTTGGTACTGACACAGATCTGCTGACCATTCTCATTGCACGAGGTAACTCAGGAAAACCACTCTTCTTTCTACGACCTCGCGAACAAAAATGCTATAAGATATTTAAAATTCAAAAATCACTTGGCCCAATGAAGGATTTCATTCTCTTCCTACATGCAGCAACTGGATGTGATACCACATCAGCAATTTTTAGGAAGGGGAAATCCCCAGCTTTTAAATTGATAAAGAAAAACCATGAGCTGCTTTCTTTAACTTCCTTATTCAACAGTCCTCACCTTAAACCCCAAAAGGTAATTGAAATTGGCGAGATATTCATGAAAAACCTTTTTGGGGGAGAGAAAGTTGACTCCCTAGATGAGCTGCGATATATCTGTTACAATAAAGAAGTAACCAAAAATCTCTCATCAAAATTTAACCTGGCCGTTCTTCCACCAACAAGTGCAGCAACTTCGCAGCATTCACTTCGGGTTTAACTTCAAGTCCAACAGTGGCTGGGAAACAACCTAGATTCTACTGAATGGGGATGGTTCATGAAAGAAGGCAGATTAAACCCATTACCTTCAACACTTCCCGCAGTGCCCGAAGATCTTCTGCAGCTTATCTCTTGTGATTGCAAAATAACTGCTGCAAGGGACTGTGATGAAAGATGTCAGCCCAAGAAGGCAGCTCTCCATTGTTCTAGGTTTTGTACCTCTTGCTTAGGAGAAACATGCACAAATTCAGTTCGTCCTATTAACGGATTTGAAGACGACGATAACGGTTACGACGTTGAATGAGTGGCATTCTGGTAATTTTGTTTTAAGTTTATTTACCACAAGATTATTAGCTTATTTATTACAAGCATTACTATAATGTTTTATTGTACTTTTACTTTGGATTTAAATTTTTGTGCCTTGTAATAAATAATTTAAACTTGTTCTAACTTTCTTTCTTTTTTTTCCCATCACAGTCTTCTGACAAACATTTCTATATAGAAAAATGGAATATCTGTCATTTTTTAAAACAAAATTTTAAAAATAATCCTCACAAATAGGATTACAAACATACAGATGACTTGTCAATAGTTTCTTAAGTACGAGGCAAAACAGGCTAAGGGTAATGAAATTCTATTAATTTAACGACAAATAAATGAATGTACAACTCATTCGTAGCTTTTATTTTGATAAAAACTAGGTACAGGGCTCCACTAATCAACTAAGGCCTGGGCAGGAATCTCTTTGCGGGGCCCCTACACCTTAAGGTTCTTTTACAAGACCATTAAAAAACCTCAACAGAGAGGGGGTTTTTTTTAGCAATTTTATTGTTTTTTTTTTTTTAGGCCTTTTCTGGCACGGGGCACATGCCCCGTGTGCCCCTGCTTTAGTCAGGCCCTATGTATAGATTAAAACACAGGGTGCAAGTAGGGGTCACAGAATTTTTCAGAAGTAAAAAAATATTGATATATGACTTAGAAATGGAAAAAAAAAATTGGACGATGCAAAGAGCGGCCATCTTTGATCGGCCATTTTGGATAGAAGCACACATGAGAACTTCTGAGACTTTTAAGGTTTGTTTTTACTTGTCATAAAGAACTAATTCTGAAATTTTCAGCTCATTATAAATTACTTAGCTATCAAACCCTAAATTTACTGGGCTAGTATTATTAAAACTATTCATAAGAACAATAAGAATGCGCGGAGTAGCAGAGCACTAAAGCGCGCCAGATATTTAACCTTGAAGATTTGTCCCTCGCCAAAGGAGTGTTTTTTACGCCAAGATTTTTACTTTATACGTTCGCTTTAAATACGAAATACTTTTAAATTAAATACTTTTAACAGAGAAATTACATTAAATATATGCTTCAAAATACCGAAATTTGTAATTTATAAACATAAGCATATAAATTTGTATGCATTTTCACCATTTAAGATTAAAAAATAACGGAGAACTACTTTTCAAGGCGGAATGTTACTGTTTCTAACTTTCACAGTGCTGCCAAGTTGAGTTGGAATAGAGTGTAGGATAATTTTTAATATCCGTTTTCTAAAGAGTAATGAGTAACAAATATTTTCTAATGGGTAGTGTGTTTGAAAGTAACGAATACATACGGGTGTTCATTTAGTCGTTACTTTTACAGCACTAGTGAAGTAGCCTCTTAAGTATAATTGAATCATTAGATCTCGTGAAGCATCCTCTATCATTTCTTGAATTTCCTGTGTGTTTCATGAAGCATCTTTCAGCACTTTTGGAACACCCTGTGTAGTTGAATCTATATTGTATGTCCGGTGTTGCCCGGGGCCCATTATAATAACCTTAAACAAAACTCAAGTTTGTACGATTTTATATCTTTTGAAAATCTTTTAAATAAATGAACTTAGTTTTGGGTGGCCCCATTATCTTCCGCAGCGTCTTGTGTGTTCCCAGCAAACCTCCTTCTGAAGGAACCTGTGAACTGCATTCCCCGCAACTTAAGGGAAGTATGTACCGGAAGTGCTCTGCATGTGCCAGAGATAATCGAAAGCCAAGTTGAATGGGCCAGTTCTCGTAGTAATCAAGCAAGCCCATAGAACCCAAAAAAATAATGCACCATTAATGTTCAAAAATGTTGGCAACTGAAGTCTTAAGATAAAATTTTATAATACAGAAAGTAGCTGAATTGTAATCTAAATTGAATGAACCAAATCCTGTTGAAATTGGGCCCTTATAACCCGAGGAAAGAATGCACCCCCAAGCAGTGGAAGGTGCACCCCCCCCCCCTCTCCCTGTAAATTTCACGAATTACTTTTAATATTAACACAATATTTAATAAATGGATGATTTCCTTTATCTAAAGTTACCTATAAAGTAACGTGAGACTCATAGAGTGATAGACATTTTCTAAAAACCATCAAACCATGTTCAGGATCTTCTAAAACGTATAAATCCATTGAAAACCGGAAGTCAAAATTTTTCATGAATCCAATACTTTCTTCTTGTAAAGATAGAAGAAACTAAAATTAGTTTTTTTTTAAATTCTCTAATTTATTATAATACATATTTAAAGATTCTGTTAACTGAAATTCATTATTGCTATTACTATTTTTACAAAATAAATTGCATTGATACGTCCTGTGATTAATTAAGTCCAGTTATAGCTCGACCTGGCCCGAGTATGTAGAGAAAATATAAGCTTGATTTTGGCACTCCCAGAGTCTGTGGAAAAAATTCAACACTGACTCGCACACATCTAACTGTCCGATGCCAATCTCTAAAATGGACATATTATGTTTCTGTATTGATGTTGTGAAACTAGCATCAGCTCATGCAGCATATTTGTACTTATTCTCATACCAGTCATGTCCATTGAAAATTGTTTCTATTTTATCAGCGTAGTTTATTTCCAATTTGTTGTATTGTGTCGGTCAACCTGCTTAATTTTTTTATCAGTTCGGTTCAGACCATTATAGCAAAAATTGTCTTTATTCTGCTCACCCGGCCTGTTTAAAAAAAATTTAATATAGTGTTTAGTAGTAAAATAGTGTCCCCTTTTTGAAATATTTCCGCCCGGCGGCCCTTTTTTTCTAAAGTCAACACTAAGAGAGTAGCTACATTCCTTTCCAAAGTTTTAGGGAGAAAGTTATATTAAGGATTATATTCCAATCATATTTTATTTATAATTTTTCTAATAATATTAAAAAAACATATTGGTTACATTGGAAAGCAAAATTTAAGAATAATAATTTACTTTAATCATTGACAAATGTTTATGTTTAATAAACAATTCTTTAACTTTGTATGTTTTAAAAGTATTTCATGAAATCTTCTGATTCTAGTGTGTCAGTTAGTTGAAAGATATTTATTGTGTCAGAATATTTTTTAAAAAGGACGCTTCTTGATACAATAACATCGCTAGTTCTTCAGCACGAACACAAAAAAATAATAAAAATAAATAAATAAATAAAATAAAAAAGGTTTATTGTTATTGACACACGAAAAACGCAAATAAAATTCCAACCGAAAATGTGCCACAAGCGACAGCGAAATAATAACAGTAACTCTTTGGGCATTTCCCTCGATTCGCGCACCATCGCTACTTCGGTTCCATATTTTTCATTTCATCTCAAAATGCATTTCTCGCCAAAAAATCTCGCCAAAAGTGCGTGAATCGAGGGAAGATTCCAAATTCGCAGCGGGGACTGGGGACTGTCACTATCAATTTGAAACCATTACTTCTGAAATCGGTTTATATTCCCTGAGATTGCGTAGAAATCGCTATTTAGAACGTTTTTAGAGCACTTTTCGTTCATTTTCACCCATTTTAAATTTCAAATTTTTAAGGAACTCTTCTCAGAGAGTATTTACATCTCATAAGTAATTACCATGCCAAATTTCAAGTTGCTAGCCCCTTCAGTATCACAAAAATCACAATTTAGAACGTTTTTTAAAATGCAACCGCAAGGTGGTAGTGACGCCGACATGAAATAGATACTATATTGGAGCAAGGGCATCATAAATTTCCAACCATTACTTTTGAAATCGGTAGAGTTCTTTCTTAGATTGCATAGAAATCGCAATTTAGAACATTTTTTAGTACGTTTTTCGTCCATTTTCACCCCCATTTTAAATTTCGAATTATTTAGGAAATGTTCTTAGAGATCATTTATACCTTATAAGTAACTACCATGCCTAGTTTCAAGTTGCTAGCCACTACAGTATTACAAAAAATGCAAATTAGATCGTTTTTTGCTCCTTCACCCTTTTTGGGGAAGTGGCACCGACATGAAATACAGCCTATGCTGGAGCGAGGGCTCTCACCTTCGTTTTCACACCTTTATATTTTAAATAGGTTCGGTACTTCCTGAGATTCTGTAGAAATCACAATTTAGAAAGTTTTTTAGAACCCTTTTCGCTCATTTTTACCCCTTTTAAATTTCGATTTTTAAAGAAATGTTCTTAGAGATCATTTGTATCATAAACAACTGCCCTGCCTAATTTCAGGATTCTAGGCACTTCAGTAACACAAAAATCGCAATTTAGAACGTTTTTTGCTTCTGCAACCTCTAGGTGGGTAGTGACACCGTTTTGAAATAGAGCCTATGTTGGAGCAAGAGCTGTCATCATCAAATTCCAACCATTACTTTTGAAATATGTTGGGTACTTTCTGAGATTGCGTAGAAATAGCCATTTAGAACTTTTTTTTAAACTCTTTTCGCGCATTTTCACCCTTTTAAATTTCGAATTTTTTAAGAAATGTTCTTAGAGATCTTATGTATTTTATAAACAACTGCCCTGCCTAATTTCAGGATTCTAGGCCCTTCAGTAACACAAAAATCGCAATTTAGAACGTTTTTTGTTTCTGCAACCCCTAGGTGGTAGTGACACCGTTTTGAAATAGAGCCTATGTTGGAGCAAGAGCTGTCATCATCAATTTCCAACCATTACTTTTGAAATATGTTGGGTACTTTCTGAGTTGCATAAAAATCGCCATTTAGAACGTTTTTAGAATGCTTTTTGCGCATTTTCACCCCTTTTTAATTTCGAATTTTTTAAAAAATGTTCTTAGAAATCATTTATATCTTATAAGTAACTACCATTCCATATTTCATATTTCTAGGCCCTTCAGTAACACAAAAATCTCATTTTCGAATGTTTTTTTTGCTCCTGCAACCCCTTTGGGCGTAATGGTACCGACATAAAATGTAGCCTATGCTGGAGCAAGGGTTGTCACCATCATTTTGACACCATTATTTTTAAAATCAGTTTGGTACTTCTTGAGATTGCGTAAAAATCGCCATTTAGAACGTTTTTTAGAACGCTTTTTGTGCATTTTCACACCTTTCTGATTTTGAATTTTTTAAGAAATGTTCTTGGAGATCATTAGTATCTTATAAGTAACTACCATTCCAAATTTCATGTTTCTAGGCCCTTCGGTAACACAAAAATCGCATTTTTAGAACGTTTTTTGCTCAAGCACCCCCTTTTGGCCAGTGGCAAGGACATAAGATATAGCCTACGTTCTAAGTTGCAAACACCATCATTTTGATACCATAACTTTTGGGATAGGTTCGGTAGTTCCAGAGCTTACCTCCTACAAATAAACAATTTTTACCTCTTTATAATATTAAGTATAGATAGATTAGTATAGATATACAGTATTATTTTAATTAACATTTTATTATAATAAACCAATAAATAAAAGACATTGCACAATAAGCCTAACTATAATTTGTGTTACCTTTTTAGTCCAATGGGAAAAATATTTGCCATAAAATTCCAAAAAAAAAAAAAAACTACGCATTGTTATGTATTTTCCTTATGATTTTTATTTATTTTTACGTCTAAACAAACTAAACAGTTATGTTTTAATATTTACTCTTAGCAACCTTATGGTCCTGTAAGGGTTAAAGGGGTACATCAATGAAAGCTGTTTTACATAATTACTTTCTTCTATCTCCAATAGAAGAAAGTATTGAAATCGAAATTTTTTTCGACTTCCGGTTTTCAATGGATTTACACGTTTTAGGGGTCAGAGACACCAAAAAACATGTTTATACAAAATGTCTGTCTGTCCGTCCGTCGCCATTGTACTATCAAAAAGTGTATGAAGCTATGCATACAACTGAACCAAATTTTTTGTGTATGTATTTGGCTGTGGAAAGCAGGTCCTCCATCAATTTAGAAATATTCTGCCGGAAGGGTGCGCTGCAATAGCGATGTCTGCGCCATTTTCAATATTGTACCATCGAAAAGTGTATGAAATTATGCACAGAATTGAACCAAATTTTTTGTGTATATTTTTGACTATAGCCAGCAGGTCCTCCTTGAATTTGAAAAAATTCTGCCGAAAAGGGGCGCTGTAATAGCAATGTCTGTGCCATTTTCATTATTGTACCATCGAAAAGTGTATGAAATTGCGCATGGAATTAAACCAAATTTTTAGTGTATGTTTTTGGCTATGGCCAGCAGGTCCTCCCTGAATTTGAAAAAAATTTGCCGAAAGGGGACGCTCTAATAGCGACGTCCGTGCCCTTTTCATTATTGTACCATTAATAAGTGTATGACGTTAACCTTAGAATATAATCAAATTTTTTGTGTATGTATTTGGCTGTGGCCAGCAGTTTTTCCTTGAATTTGAAAATACTGGGGGGGGGGAGGGGGCGGGGGGAAGAGGTTGCTGTAATCGTAATTTTTGTGCCATTGTATTTATTTTATCATCGGAAAGTGTATGAAGTTCTGATTAGAATTGAACCAAATTTTTTGTGTATGCTTTTGGCTATGGGCAGCAGTTCCTCCTTGAATTTGAAAATATTCTGCCGGAAAGGGGCGCTGAGATAGCGATTTTGTAAAATTTTCTCGGTCTTTCGTAGTTCTGTTGGTCATCGGCAGCTCGTGCAGCGAAGGGAACTCACGTCCTGCTAAGCTGGCTTTTTGCAAACAGCTGATGTACAACAGAATCTATGTATATATTATGCTATCGTATGTGGCACAGAAATCGCGATTATTTGTTAATTGTTTAATGGCAACGCCCGAATGAAACGCACCTCATTGGTTATTGAACAACATTTAATGAATCTCCATACCTATAAGAGGGTTACCGTAGTGAGGACCCTGCTTTGTCGCCAAATACCGCCAATTTTGTCACCAACTTGGCGGTATATCTCCAAATTTGGCGACCAAAATTAGCCGCCAAAAATGACGCCAACTTGGCGACATCTCAATAATATTTCGCCAAATTTCCATAGACTGCCATTTTAAACCAATAGTTTTTACTTGCTTACAGAAAATCAAAAAATTGAAATATTTTAATGCAACAAAAACTGATATTAACTTAAGGGATTATTTTAATCTAGACACAAGGCAGTGTGTCAGCCAAGTTCGCCTGACATAGCCGTGTGTTATTTACACGAACCATTTCGAGGTGTTTTCGTCAAATTTCGATACTCTACTACTGAAAATCTATGAGACCTACGTACTTGTTATACGAAATGTGTAGTAAGGCCACCCTAATTACCTAAAATCCAAAATTTTATGAATAACGCAAAATTAGTTTCCGAGATAATGACATTTGAAAATGTCTGATAATCGATAATTTTATCACTGACTGACTCACTCACTCATCAAAAAGATCTCGTATATCTACTGCAGCGACAGATTTCAAATTTGGTGCGACGTTCGTTTACACTATAAAACTAAGGAAAAAAATTGTGAAAATCGATGAATTACCCACCTGGGGGTGCCCATTTTTACTTTAACATTACGTCTATTAGGCGAAATTTTAATTTGCCATAGGAGGGGACACTGTTCAGTCGCCAAATACAGCCAAGTTTCTTGCCAACGTGGCGATATATCGCCAAATTTGGCGACCAAAATTAGTCGCCAAAAGTGACGCCACCTTGGCGATATCTCTAATATTTCGCCAAATTCCCATAGACTTCCATTGTAATCCTATCTACTTACTGGGGATTTATCTGGGTTTACTTGCTTACAGGAAATCAACAAATTGAGATATTCTGACAGTCACAGAGTCCTTCTCAGAAACTATACATGTTGGAGGCTTGAAATTTTGCATACTTATAGCTGAACACCACACATCATACGTTAAATCATGAAATTTTGAAAAAGTCGTACATTTAACCCTTTGAGCTCCCACATGTGTATTTTAAACAATTCTTTCTATGTGAGCCTCTAACTAGGTTGGAGGCGTGAAATTTTGCATACTTATAGCTGAACACCTCACATCAAATGACAAATCATAAAATTTTGAAAAAGTTGTAAATTTAACCCTTTGGGGTCTCACATGTGTATTTTAAACAATCCTTTCTAAGTGAGCCCCTAATTAGGTTGGAGGCGTGAAATTGTACATACTTATAGCTGAACACCTCACATCAAACGACAATTTATAAAATTTTGATAAAGTCGTACATTTAACCCTTTTAGCTCCCACATGTGTATTTTAAACAATTCTTTCTAAGTGACCCCTAATTAGGTTGGAGGAGTGAAATTTTGCATATTTATAGCTGAACACCTCACATCAAACGACAAATCATAAAATTTTGAAAAAGTCGTACATTTAACCCTTTGCGCTCCCACATGTGTATTTTAAACAATTCTTTCTAAGTGAGCCCTAATTAGGTTGGAGGCGTGAAATTTTACATACTTATAGCTGAACGCCTCACATCAAACGACAATCTATAAAATTTTGATAAAGTCGTACATTTAACCCTTTGAGCTCCCACATGTGTATTTTAAACAATTCTTTCAAAGTGAACCTCTAATTAGGTTGGAGGCGTGAAATTTCGCATACTTATAGCTGAACACCTCACATCAAACGACAAATCATAAAATTTTCAAAAAGTCGTACATTTAACCCTTTGGGCTCTCACATGTGTATTTTAAACAATATTTTCTAAGTGAGCCCCTAATTAGGTGGGAGGCGTGAAAATTTGCATACTTATAGTTGAGCACCTCACATCAAACGAGAAATCATAAAATTTTGATAAAGTCGTACATTTAACCCTTTGCCCCCCCCCCTCATGTGTATTTTAAACAATTCTTTCAAAGTGAGCCTCTAATTAGGTCGGAGGCGTGAAATTTTGCATACTTATAGCTGAACACCTCACATCAAACGACAAATCATAAAATTTTGAAAAAGTCGTACATTTAACCTTTTGGGCTCCCACATGTGCATTTTAAACAATTCTTTCTAAGTGAGACCCTATTTAGGTTTGAGGCGTGAAATTTTTGCATACTTATAGCTGAACACAGTGGCGTAGCCAAGGGGGGGGGGGTCCAGGGGGTCCGGACCCCCCCCCCCCCCCGAAAGTAGACCTGGTTTACTGAATCATGGATACAAATACAACAGTAAAACCTGCTAAGACAGAATCACAAAAGATCTATAAAAAATTCCGCTTTAGAGAGGTGTTCGTCTTAGAAAGTATAATTCAAAGGTATGTATTTCTTAGAGACTATGAACTATTCCGTTTTAGGCAGGTTTCCGTTATAAACATTTTCCGTTTTCACAGTATAACTTAAAACGTCTAAAACGTACTCACTTCCCAAACTTTTTTCTTTCACATACACCTTTCTTAGGTTTTTCATTTCAGAGGCTTTTTTTCATTAGTAATCTTCTTATCACAACCATATAATAAATCGATGCAAATTACATTGATATTCCTAACATTTTTGTGACCCCCCCCCCCCCGGGGGGTAAGCTACTCCAGGTTGGAAACCGCTGCTGTAACACCACTTCTGAAGAGCATAAATCTATTACAGGAAAATCTGTGAAGATGACCTATCTCAAAAGAAAACGATTCAAGGTTCGACGAAAACAAACACTACAACTCCGATTCAAAAAATTAGAATAATGTAAAAAAGAATGAGTTTGATGTTGCTAACGCGTCAATTTGCATACTGCGTCCAGGAAAAAATATATTAAAAGTATCTAATTATCTTCAGAGCATTTATAAATATAACATAAATATTTATTTTTATCTGATATATTAATAATTAACTATTTAAAAAATATTAGAATAATTCAAAGAAATAGAATACCTCGATAGCATCGTTCAAAAAATTAGAATATTCAAATTTTTCTTATAAGTTGAGAGAACGGCTGCGGGATTAACATCTGTGGGACTATAAAATGTGCTCTGTTGAAAATGAAAAGTCGTTTGGCATTTGATTGTAGCGTAGTATTTGCTTAATATGGGACGAAAGAGCGATTTATCTGAGGCTGTGAAATATCGTATTGTGTACTTGCACGAAATAGGAAAAACACAACTTTTTATAGCAAAAGAAGTGAAATGCTCTCAAGCAAGTGTGAGTAGAGTTTTGAGAGAATATTCTAATAATAAGTGTTTTTAAAATAAACACTTTAAAAGTGGTCGAAAGCCAGTAACTTCAAGAAGAGATGAAAGGCAATTGAAAAAGATTGTGAAGAAACATCGTTTTCGGAGTGTGAGATATGTGCATAGAAAATGGAAAGAAATGGGTATAAATGTCTCCAAATCTACAACACTACGACGACTTCGCAAATTAGGTTTTAGATCACGTGTGCCTAAGATAAAGTCATTCTTATCATCTAAGCAAAGGGCTGCTAGAGTTAAATGGTGTAAACAAAGGCTATTTTGGGATCACGACGATTGGAAAAAGATACTTTTCAGCGATGAAAGTGTGTTTTGTGTGTCTCACGGAAATCAAGGTATACGTGTCTGGAGACTCAAACATGAAGCTTATAAGAAAGAATGTTTAAAACGTTCGGTTAAATTTGCGACCTCTGTTATGGTATGGGGCTGCATGACTGCTGAAGGCCCAGGCAGGTTGTGTATTGTTTCCACAACAGTCAATTCAGAAGTCTATAAAGAAATTCTTGAACATTTCATGATTCCTTCAGCTGAGGATTTATGTGATGACGATTTCTTGTTTCAGCAAGATTTAGCTTCTCCCCACACTTCCAAATCAACAACTAAATGGCTCAAAGATAAGGACATACCTGTACTCCCTTGGCCTGCAAACTCACCCGATCTAAATCCTATCGAGAATTTGTGGGGAATTATGAAGAAACGACTTCAAGAAGTTGCGCCTAGAGACAAAAAAGAACTTATTTCTAGTATAAAGAGCATATGGGCGAATTTGGATAAAAAACATTGTGAACCTTTAGTTAAAAACATGCCAGAACGTTTAAGAGCTGTCATTAAAGCTAAGGGTGATGCAACAAAGTACTGATTAGCAAGTAAAAATACTTAGAGTTTAAATTATGTCCAATATATTTTCATTATTCTAATTTTTTGAACCATGTTAGAAAGTATTCTAATATTTTGAATTTTTTGTTGTTAGCTGATTTAAATATATTTTCTATTTCATTGTAATGTGTTTACATTTTTATAATCTGCAAAATATGCAGATTCATATTATAGTACTTTATATTTGATATTGTTGATTATTTATTTGATAAATTCGATTTTCATTTCCCTTGACCGTATTTCTTTTCATTATTCTAATTTTTTGAATCGGAGTTGTATATATTTGTGCTTGCTAACGTTTGAAACCTATCTGAAATGAAACTTGTTCCAGTTGTGAACCCTTCTTGACAAGTTTTCTGAAAATACAGAATCCTCTCATAAACAAAAACAATTTAATGTCCCAAGACGGAAGGATAACTATGCAAGAATGCAAGTATACCTGCTATTCCGTTTACACAAATTTACTGTAACTAGATTAAACGCAAAGCTTCTTTATCTTGGACTTCGACGGGGTTCTGTTGTCGACACTTATGAGAAAGAACGAGTTTATACGAACGCAATAACGGTACATTGGTTGAGTTTTGTGACCCTTTTCTTAGTTCACTTTATAACAGACAATATTAACAATTACTTTAAATATGCTGCCTGCAATTAATAAAAGTCACTTTATTTTTGGACTGGTTATTTGTTACCACTTTCAAAATACACTGGCGAGAAAAATTAAAGGAACAACCATAAAAAGGTGTTTTATGTTAATTCTATTAACCTTTTGATTACGGGATAGAAATGACAACTTTTTTATATTCAATCGTACCACAATTTACAAAAAAATTTATTTGTGGTAGATTTCGCGTGAAATTTTTCTTGTGTAAATGTATGACATAGATTAGTTTACAAAAAGTGGTGCGAATGCAATAAAGGAATCGTCTCTAGGACGACATATATCCCAACCCCGTAATCAAAGGGTTAAGGGAACTTCCAGAAAAGTAACTCAATGTCAACGCCAAATCTGACACTTTCGTGCACGAACACAGGATTATTCCTACTGCCACGGTCCCTCCAGATGAAAATACGCCTATTATCCGGATGCACAGAAAAACGGGACTCGTCAGAAAACAGAATATTGCTCCATTCATTTCTCCTCCAGTTGACATGCTCGGTTGCCCACTCCCTGCGGTCGCGACGATGCCTTGATGTTAATCTAACACATACCATCGGTCGGCGAGCATACAGACCTACAGCATGGAGCCGGTTTCGGACAGTCTGAGTTGAAATCGTGGTGCCTGTAGCCGAGCGAAGGTGTTGTTGGAGAAGAGTAGCGTTCATGGTTCGGTGTCTCCGAGCTGTTAACGCTAAATACCGATCTTCATTGGGCGCTGTTGCCCGTCTACGACCTTGCCCTGGTCTTCGGCCTGCACATCCACTCTCCAAAAAACGGTTCCAGATCCTGGAAATGACACTTTGTGACACTCCAATGGCTTGCGTTACTTTAGCTTGAGTTTGGCCCCCTTCTAACCTACCAACAATTCTCAAAGCTTCTGAATCTGTCAAATGACTTCGCTGAGACATCGTACTCATCGAAACAAAGCAATCACTGAATGCCGATCATCCTTGTCTTCATTCTCTTTTATCCAGTTGAAAGTCAAATTTCATTCGCTGCCGCTGAAGCGACGTTTTTGACGTCGAACTCAAAATTTGCATACTCCACAGTTTGAAAACCAGAAAAATTTGCATTTGTGATTCTCTTCTTCTATTTTCGGCAAAAAAAATTTCGTTTATATCTTTATTTTATATAAAACTTGAAATATCCTTTAATTGTTTTGAGCAGTGTATAATGGAATGAGTGAAAGTGCCAAGTTTTAGCAATGTAATTTTAAATTCATGTAATATACGTACTTTTTATTACATGTTTTTAAATGAAATTTATTTATTTTAAATGAAATCAATGATAAGTTAATATTTTAAATTAAATCAATGATAAGTTAATATTTTAAATTAAATAATTGCAATATAAATTATGGCGATAAAAACAATGTTTGGCGATTTAACACCTGCACCCGACTAACATAAATGTACCAAATAATATCGTCTATCATATTCTTTGGCGATCATCCGGCATGTGTTTAGTACGTAAGTACCAAATATTTATAATTCAAAATTGACAGACCCAAACGCATTACTACAATCTCCTTTTATTCCAGACGCATCATTTCTATATCGCCATTTACGAAATGCGCAAAAAGTACAACCCTATTAATACAGATAGACTTAAAATGATAAAAGTTAGTTGTGAGGCTGTTAAAAGAAAAATGGATACTACTTACAAGGAAGGTCTCCTTACTGGGCATACTCAGAATATTTTGAAAAAAAAATACCAAGTAAACTACTTACGTATGTAATAAAGGATCAGTCAAATTTATCGGCGGAATTACAGTAGAAAGACTGTAAAAAAATTAAATACTTTCGAGTATTTGGCGCGAAAAGACGAAAGCGTCACGCGATTTGGCGAGCAGTGCTTTTCCTCGCCAAAAACAAACGATTTTGATGCACCTGAAATTTATTTGTTAATTGATTTTTAGAATGGTGTAAAAGTATTTAATCAATTTAAACATAAACAATGAGAGAGTTTAATAAATACATTTTTTCGTATTACATATTTATGTTGCTTGTTATTTAATTTTATTACTTTAAAAACAATTTCATATATAAAAAATCCCTGCCGGCTGGAGCCTACAGGCGGAGGTAGATTTCGAAGTTAAGTACTAGATTCACCAACAAAACTTAAATCAACATTAGAGATAAACCCTGTTCCTTCACTCTAGGAAGCTAAACATTTTGTGAAAATTCTAATATACACGAATACCACACACGCATGTATATGGAATAGATTTAAAAATGGCTAAAACAAATTCAGAAAACCTCAAAGTGTTAAAATATGTTAATATTTCCACTGTCGGGTTTTTATAATGTTTTAATACGTTCCTTCAAACTCACATGACGTTACATATTCATCTGCTGAGGTACATTATATTTCCCGGGGCTAACGAAAAAGACGGGCTACCGCGCTTCTCCAATTTAGAGCAGTCACGTGACGTTCCCGGTCTCAGCTGAGCTACGCAAATCAATTGACAAAATAGATTATTCTCCCGGCTTTAAATTACTATTTCATCAAAACCATTCTGTAATTCAATAAAATTCGTTATTTTATCAAGCAGCGGCAATCATGATATCAATCATCTTATAAAAATTCCAAACCACTAGCATAAATTTAAGTTTATTAAATAAAATCATTTGTAAACAGCTATAATGTTGTAAAAAGTGAAAAAGAATCAACTGAGCTTTTTATGGCATAGAAATAATTATTTTAAACAGGCCGAATTCACAAACCTACTTAAGAATGATTTAATTAACACATACAATTTCAAAGCTGTAACACAATTTTAAGTTATTGAAAAAAAGAAAGAAAATGATTGTCGAAAGAAAAGTGAAAAATAAGTGAGATTTTTTTTCAAACAGGATCTTTATTTACTAAATATTAATGTATCCGCATGAACATGGTCACCAAAAACATATTTTACTTAATCTTTTTGTAAAAAGATTAAAATTTTGAAGAAAAAAAATTCTTCTAAATTATTTAAACTTTTGAAAACTTTAGTCTAAAAATAAGTATTCAAAAATAATTAAATGTGTTTAATGTTTACTTCTGAGTCGAATAGTTAAAACAAAAATAAAACAATTTTAACACACAAAACACCTAAAAATTAAAAGAGAACGAAAAATTTTTCCAGGAGACCCCTGAATTATAATTGTAAAATCTTACAAACATTCGAAACCACTGACATCATTTTAAGAATATCGAATAAAATAATTTATAAACAGACATAATGTTGTCAAAAGTAAAAAACTCAACTCAGCTTTTTATACTCTAGAAATAATTATTGTAAATAAACGTAAATTGAAGATTGACTATTTAAGAAAGATTTATTTATCATATAAAAATTTCAAAGCTTTAACACAAATTTATGTTATTAAAAAATGCACTTGTCAAAAACAGATAAAAAGTGAGAATTTTTTTTTTCAAATGAGCATTTTATACTTTAAATATCAATATGTCTGCACGAAAATTATTCACGGTCATCATACACATATTTAATTTAATATATAATCTAAACAGCTTTGGTATAAAAATAAGTACTTAAAAATAATTTCACGTGTTCAGATACTTACTTCTGAGCATAAGAGTTAAAGACCAAAATAAAACAATTTTAGCACAGTAAACATCTAAAAATTAGAATCTTTTAACCAGAAGATTTCTCAAGCAGTAAAAGTATGGTTGTAAAATCTCATAAAAAGTTCAATCCCTAGCATCATTTTAAGTATATCAAACAAAATAATTTGTAAGGAGATAATAATGTAGTCAAAAATTGGGAAACAATCGACTGGACATTTTAATCCTATAAATAAACATTGTAAATACCGCAAAATTAAACACGACTACTTAATAACGATTTAAACAATTTCAAAGATATAAACATTTTAAATTAAAAAAAATAATAAAAATTTCGAAGATGTAGTACACTTTTAAGTTATTGAAAAAAACATGATCGTTGAAAGAAAAGAGAAAATAAGAGGGTTTTTTTTTTTTAAACAGGATCTTTATACACTAAATATTAATATTTGTGCACGAAAATTATACATGATCGTCAGATACATATTTTATTTATTATTCAAAATTTTAAAAACTTTAATACAAAACTATGTATTTAAAAAATGTGCTCGATATTTATTTTTCAGCATAATAGTTAAAAACGGAAGTAAAACAATTTTAGCACACAAGAATATCTAAAAATTAATATTCTCGCATCGAAATTTTTTTCCCAAGCCGTAGAATTATGATTCTTATAAAAAAATTCAAAACACTGACATAATTTTATGTATATTAAGTAAAATAATTTGTAACTATAGGTATAAGTTATCAAAAGTGAAAAAAAAACTGAGCGAATTGTCAGCTAGAAATCATTGTAAACACACCATAGACTACTTAAGAATGATTTTTTAACACATAAACATTTTACAGATGTAGAAAAATTTTAAGTTATTGGGAAAATTACACCAGAATCGTATATTATTATCTACTAAAACATTTGCTAGATCTTCTAGATTACAATTTTACCAAGCTACGAACTACTTTATTGCAAAAATAAAAGTTATCGGCAATGTGCTTGTAAACTAAACAACTTCACTAGAAAGAAAGCTTTACCAGGAGGATTTATATAATTTAGCGTTAATAAATACTTAATTTAGATTTCATCTTTTGTTACAAAATTTAATATTTTAACAGAAGGTTGCAGAACGTAAAAAATCCTTGTATTTACCCCTGAAGAAAACATAAAAATCTCATCTACAGAAAACCTTCTTGAAAGGAAAAATAAATAAATAAATAAATTGCAAATAAATAAATGAAAATAACATTCATTCGATGAACACAAAAAATATATGAATCATTTAATGAAACCAAAACGTAAAAACACCACAGGGTAATATCACGAGCTTCATGTTCAGAGCAAATAATATTGATGTAATTAATGATTATTGAATGTTATTAATGATTTTTTCTTTTCTTGCTTACATTAAAAATGAAAAACATTTAGTATAAATAGTGCATGTAAAGATTAATTCATTTAAAATAAATTATGTTTACCTAAAGAAAAGAATACAAAACAAACAATCATATGAATACATCAGACATCAATCAACTAAAACAGTAAAATGGATTACTTACATTCGACAGATTAGCATAATGATGTATCCACGCTCACGTCGTATTACAAATTGATTAAAAATAGTTAAGTAATGTCAATTTGACAAAATTAAAATAACTTATTCACAACAAAAAGTGTATTTACAGCACTTAAAGTAGCAGAATTCCTTTGTTAAAAGGTGCGCGTCGTAATTGGTTAAGACCGCGACTGTCACGTGACTTTCAACTGCGGGAGCCCTCTACGTTAGCCCCGTATATTTCCAATATGACGTAATATATATATTTTTTTAATTCGTCAAACTATTTATTTCATTTTGAGTTTTCATTCTGAAATCTTGCTCTAGAAAACTTATGACGTAATATTCAATTTCTTTTCAATTCGTCAAACTATTTATTTAATTTATTTTTTCACGTGAAAAATCTTTCAATAGAAAAGCAATTGTTGTGGTGAGAATTTTATTGTTGGCAACTACTATAATGAAAAATATTTATTAGGTAGATTTCGTAAGAAATACTACCTATTGCAGTCGTTACCATGGTGCGACTTTTGAAAAATTCCTTCTTAACTTTTCATTACAGGACTCCAGGAACCCAAAACCACCCCCACCTAAAAAGTTTATATATATATATATATATATATATATATATATATATATATATATATGTATGTATGTATGTATGTATGTACTAAAATTTGTCCGCACGATAAAAGTCGCAATTATGCACGGAACGTCTTCAAACACGCCAACAACTTTGAGATGGCTAATTTCTCGGCGGGGATTGAAAATGAGCAAAATCGGTCCAAGGGAATGGGAATGGGGAAGGTTTAAAATTTTGAATACCGTCTTAACATGATTCTGATAAAACCAGCTTTTACACAACAATGGCAGGAAAAAATAAATATTTTTCGTTATAGCTGTTGCCAACAATTAAAAAAAAGCAATAAAATTCTCACCACAACAATTGCTTTTCTAATGCAATGTTTTCACGTGAAAAATTAAATTAGATAAACAGTTTGACGAATTGAAAACAAATTGAATATTACGTCATAAGTTTTCTAGAGCAAGATTTCTGCATGAAAATTCAAAATGAAATAAATAGTTTGACGAATTAAAAAAAAACAACAAAATATTGCGTCATATTGAAAATATAATGGACCACAGCAGGTGAATATGTAACGTCATTGAGTTTGAAGAAACGTATTAAAACATGATAAAAACCAGAGTATACATATTTTAACACTTTGAGGTTCTCTGAATTTGATTTAGCCATTTTTAAAGCCATTTTTTTCCACATACATGCGTGTGTGTATATTAGAATTTTCACAAAATGTTTAGCTCCCTAGAGCTCATTCTTAGCGAAGGAACTGGGTTTATCTTTAATCTTGATTTAAGTTTTGTTGGTGAATTTAGTACTTAACTTCGAAATCTACCTCCGCCTGTAGGCTCCAGCCGGCAGGGATTTTTTTTTCCTGTCATTGTTGTGTAAGAGATGGTTTTATCAGAATCTTGTTAAGACGGTATTCAAAATTTTTAACCCTCCCCATTTCCATTCCCTTGGGCCGATTTTGCTCATTTTCAATCCCCGCCGAGATATTAGCCATCTCAAAGTTGTTGGCGAGTTTGAAGACAATCCGTGCATAATTGCGACTTTTATCGTGCGGACAAAATTTAGTACATACATACATATATATATATATATATATATATATATATATATATATATAAACTTTTTAGGTGGGGGTGATTTTGGGTTCCTAGGGTCCTATGAAAAGTTATGAAGGAATTTTTCAAAAGTCGCACCATGGTAACGACTGCAATAGGTAGTATTTCTTACGAAATCTACCTAATAATACTTTCATATATTTAAGCGTATTCCAAAATAAAGGCAAGATTCATTTACCAGTTATTCATTTCAATATCAAAGAATTCGTTGTTTCCATAGCAACAAAATTGAATCGACTCGACAGTGTTCAATTGGACTTAATTTTGAGATATTGAAACAATTTTAATTTATTTTAATTTTGTTTTAATTCATAAAATTTGATATTTAACTTCCATTATAAATACACACACATATACCGGGTGTCCCAAAAAGGACTGACTGATTTTTAAATTCAATAACTTCCAAACGGTGACAGATATTTAAAAAATTCTTGCAGGAGGGTTATGCATAAAGTCAAAAGTTTTTGTTACAGTGTTTTTCGATTTTAGTTCGAATTACAAACAATAGATGGCGCTGTAAGCAATAGTCGCTAAATACAGGCTCGATTTCTGATCCTTTCTCTTGTTCCATGCTGAAAAAGGAGATGGAAATGTATTATCCGGGCCACGAAGTACCAAAAATCGAGCCTGAATTGAGCCTCTATTGATCACAGCGCCATCTATTGTTTGTAATTCGAACTAAAATTGAAAATCACTGTAAAAAAACTTTTGACCTTATGTATAACCCTCCTGCAAGAATTTTTTAAATATCTGTCACCGTTTGGAAGTTATTGAATTTTAAAATCAGTCAGTCCTTTTTGGGACACCCGGTATATATATATATATATACATGACAAAACTATAGTTAAATCAAACTAAAACTGACAAAACTAATGTTATTTACATTAAATTTGTTTTAACAAGTTCAATATGAAACATGTTTATCTTAAAGAGTATTCGACATAAAAAAGCATTTTTCGAAATTTCATTTCATCGCCAACCGATGATAAATCGCCAAATAAACGAAATTTTCATTATTTTTTTACGAACGTTCTATCGAGGTTCCGTCAAAAAAAATTTATAAACATATATATCCACATGAGAAGAACACTCTGTAATTTTTTCAGATTTTTCTGAATATGCCCGTATGGAGACCTTACCTTCCTTGTTAGTTATCCCGTCGACCAAAAATCTATCGCCAAACTATAAGAGTAAATGCCAATAATGGTTGATCGTAAATGTCACATTCACTTGACTTTAAGCAAGTAACACACGTTTAACGTCATCAAGTGATTTTTACTTCGAAGTTTTATTTGTATTTTTATTAATGTTATACTAATTTATTTGTTCTTTCGTTATTTAAAATAAACATTATGTAAATTTGTATAATTTGGCGAAATTGGTCGAGGGGATAATTAAGTAATACCGAAAAATGAAATATGTATCCTTTCATTCCAGACGCATCATTTCCAAATCGCCATTTAAGAAATGCGCAAAAAGTACAACCCTATTAATACAGATAGACTTAAAATGATAAAAGTTAGTTGTGAGGCTGTTAAAAGAAAAATGGATACTACTTAGTTATTCCGTCGACCAAAAATCTATCGCCAAACTATAAGATTAAATGCCAATAATGGTTGATCGTAAATGTCACATTCACTTGACTTTTTAAGCAAGTTACACACGTTTAACGTCATATTTTTACTTCCACGTTTTTATTTGTAGTTTTATTAATGTTATACTAATTTATTTGTCCTTTCGTTATTTAAAATAAAAATTACGTCAATTTGTATAATTTGGCGAAATTAGTCGAGGGGATAATTAAGTAATACCGAAAAATGAAATACAGTTTCAAACTTATAAACATGTTTATTTTTTAATTTTTGATAATAAAATGGATTATTTGGATTATAAAAGATTTTTTGAACAGTTTGCAATGTCCGTTAACATTTAAAAAACCAAAAAAGAATTTTGAGATGGAACAATAAAAATTACTTTTTCACTTGATTTCTTGTTGCAGCCATTTTCTTTTTGTTTTGTTTTCGAGGCAAATTTTTTGGGTTCTTGATTTTGTATTTTAGTTCTACAACCTGTCTTTCAATTTTATGAAGAGCTTCAGTAGCAACGGCTTTTTTTAAGAAAGTGTTGACGTGGCCCTTGAGTCTCTTCATGTTAACCTCATACTTTTCTTCCATGTACTTAGCAATATCTTCATATGACGCACCTCTACGTTTTTGCAGAGCATTAATGGAATCCATAACCATTTCAGCAACTGCAGGATGCGTACTTCTTTATTTCGTCTGACGTACAACTGTCATTTTCTTGGTCTCATCATTCTGGTTTTTCGCCTTTGCATTCCCAATTTTACTCTTCATGTATTTTGATACGATGCTTAGGACAGCTTCTTCGAACAATTTATTTGAATTCAGCGAGGTTTCTGTTTTCCGTTTATTTTTTTCAAGTGCACTGTTATCTGTTGTTTGGAGATCAGCAGCTTTTCTTTTTCGTCATTTATTTTCAGGTATAGAAATCTTATACTTTTTCTTGGTTTTCTTCTGGACTTTAGGCTTAGGATTTCCAGTCTTGGTCTTCATGTTTTTTGATTGAATACTGGGTACAACAAGCAGATTTTCACTTGAATCAATTTCATTTACAGCGGCAACCACAATTTCTGAGCTTTCCGCAATTTCTTCATGATTTTCTGGTCCGACGTCCCACAAAACATTTCGCTGATTTTCACTTGAATCAATTTCATTTGCAGCGGCACCCACTATTTCTGAGCTTTGCGCAATTTCTGCACAATTTTCTGGTGCAGTGAGAAATATGTTTTCAATCCCATTCATATCAGCTTCAACAACTTTTTCGCAGCTTCATCCAACATAATGTCGATTTTCTGTCAAGAAACTGGATTCTCGAAAAAGCATAAACAAAATACGATTCCAAATGAACTTCATATTAAATTGATAAAAATAATCTTTATGAATAGAACAATTTGATGGATGCAATTAAAAAATTTTTAACACGAAAAACAGTGGTTCAAAAAAGAAATGGCCACTTCAGAAAGTGAAATTCTAAAACATTTAAACTCTCGTGTTTCGTTAATTAATCAATTCATGCGCGTATAATTAGTAAAACGAAATATTTCTTAGAAAGAGCCCTTTTACCGAAAAACATTGAGTCTGTAGTTTGGAATTTAATCAAGCCACCGAGATCCACATCTTAGGAGTTATTAGATTTCGCCGGAGTAATTGACGTTATGTTTAAAATACTTTACGTGCGTTTTTGCCAATAAAATGGGCATTGCCCACGATAGCAATTAACAACAGAGAAGTACATAAATTTCCACAATGACTGAGCGACAGATGACGATAAATTATTGTTTCAAAATTCTTAGGGCATATTGTTACTCTTATACAATCTGCGTCAAAACTTTAAGCACAACAAGAAAATATTTTATTAAAAACAATACAAAATTAAACAAACAAAATTTATTTATTGGATTCTCTGTAAACATTTTCGAATTAGTCGGATGTACCAATCCCAAAACTTTCTTCGATGTTATGCATGTTAATACTTCAAAATTCGCTATCACACTGCCAAAATTAAATGGCAATATATGTCCCTCATGAGGATTCTAAAGATAATGAAATTCCTTGCATTAGTTGTTGAGATATGACTATCGCTGAAATCGTGTAAATCCAGCAAAATGGAGCCTAGTAGCGCCACCTATTGGGTGATTTATACCAAAACCTAATCAGCAAAAACTTACGCCAACGCCTGACTGAATCTGAAGTTTTGAGAAAATCCGTACATTAATCTTGAGATAGCGTTATTGCGAGAATCGTGTAAAATGCAGCACAGCAGCGCCACCTGTTGGGCGATTTACACCAACACGTAATCAGCACTAATTCATATCAAGGACTAACGGAGTCTGAAGTTTGATGAAAATCCGTGCATTAGTTCTTGAGATAGAGCTGTTGCGAAAATAGTGTAAATGCTGCAAAATGCAGCACATCACCGCCGTCTGTTGGGCGATTTACACCAAAACCTTATCAGCACCAACTCATATCAATGACTAACTGAATCTGAAGTTTTATGAAAATCCGTGCATTAGTTCTTGAGATAGAGCTATTGCAGAAATCGTTTTGTTGTTGTTGTTTGTGAAATCGCATACCTACTGTATTTTTATAGTCCAGTAGAAATAGCATTTTGCCTTGCAAAAATTCGGGTAATTCTGATTTTCGGGTATTATGTATAGGTTCACCCTCTAATGAAAAAACCAAGTTTTTGACCTTCTAGACCTTGTGCGTTTTTTACTATATCGAAAAAAACCAAAATTTTTCGGCACTTTTTCGATTTTTCTTGATTAATTAGGTTTCAGTGCATTTTACAGAAAAAATTATCATTACAATTTTATAGAGGACAAAATTCTCTACAACATGCACTATTCATGTTTGTGAATTGACCAAATAGGAGGCGAGATACGGAGCCGGGAAAATGGGGTACAATTTGCAAAAAGTGGGGGGAAAAAAAGGAAATGACGTTAGTTTTCCCTTAATAACCCATTTTTATTTTTTATTTTTCCTTTTAGGAACAAAAATGTCGTAATAAACTTTGTAAAGTATGAAATATCCTACAAGTTTTATTCATTAGAACATCTATATATATAAAAGCCGTTCTCTGTGTGTATGTCCTTTATACAAATCTTTAATTTTTGACCGATTTGCACGAAACTCTATGCACATACGTTTTAGAACGTGAAAAGATCACTGTCTACTTTAAAAAATTATCAGACTACTATTTATCCCTTTTTTCTACCACTTCCATAATTTAACATTATAGAAATATCTCTTTTTAAATCTTTTTTAATTCAAACGTTTCTTTCTTGTTGCCAAACCCTAAAAAATGACACAATAATGTGAAAAAAAATAAGGATAACGTGTGTATTTTGTTTCTATTTGCCAATAAAAATTCAGATTTTCTTGCTATATTTTTGCGTGTTTGATACTGACGTCATTCTAAACAGAAAATTTACATTTTTTTGTATATAAAATAAAAACTTTAACTATAAGAGCGGGAAAATAACGTAGCACCTCAATTTGAATGTTTTTTTTTTTTAATTAAAACATCTATTTTAATACAAACAGTCAAATTTCATGAAAACATTTTAAGAAAAAGAAAAAAAAAAGGCTAGATATGGCTATCACATTCTATCAAATCTTTTCAACGCGTAATCAAACTCATTGTAAACATATGGCTCCTATATTTTGCTTACTACTTCGATTGTATACTAGAGCCATATCTTATAGCTATACGTTATCGCTAAGTGTTGTATTGGTTTAGATTCAGTGCTAACATTTTCTGTGATTTATAGCAAAAAGAGAGCGGTTATTTACATTTTCAAAAAAAATCTTGACAGATGTCTTGATTTAAAATTTATGGAAAATGACATCATTTCATCTAATCATTGTAGATTTAATTTCAATAAAATTTCAAATTTTCCAAATAAAATTTTAGTAACTACTACCTCATTTGGATGTATTTTTTTGCATTTCCCCGCGTATTGTGAAGATATTGTATACTTCTATTACGCGCGCCAAAGAAAACATGTATTTTAATTTTAAAAGTTTAAAAAAATTACCACAATTGTCAGAAGAACATTCTTTTTCTGAATTTAAATTTCGCGAGTTCCAAAATTAAAACTAAAAATGTGAGTTTTTTCATAAACTTCAAGTTAAGGCTGTTTGTTCTCAAATCCAAAGGAGCTATTTTCTGACATATTTTTTAATTAATTTTGTTTGGAAACGCATGAAATTGACAGGAGTTCTTATTTAGAAACTATGTAATCGAAAGATAGTTTCCATTTGTTGGTAAAGGTATAAGATCTTTCAGTTGAGTTTTTAAACTGAATTTCGGACGCAACAGTGCAATAAAGGATAAAAACCGGCCGTCACGCAACCACAATTGCTCATAACTCGATAAGTCATTTATTTATGAAAAAAGGAAAAACTCATTTCAATTCCAAATCGCTTTAATAGACAGGCCTACAAATTTTAAGCCTTTACGTTTAATGAGTCAGAAAGTTTCGCGTTGTTGAGCAGGGAACTGGAGAAGCACCTTAAGCATTATTGCAGGTTAGTATTTTGTAATCAAGTTGCATGCCAGGTAGTCGCTTAAAACATGTCATTCTATATTGTTTTAAACAAAGGTGCATGCCACAATAGGTGTCAGGCACACTCACTAAAATAAGAATACCCTAGCGCACAGAAGATAAACCCGTCAATATACTTAGAGATAAAAATATTTCTGCATCTTTCATTCAGCTAATAAGACTAATCTTTCATAATTGGGTTCACATGATTATATAACTTTCCCCTATAATTCTATGACTAAGCAACGGAAAACAATATGTTACACACTGTTATCTTCCCTAAAAAACTAATAGGTCAAGTCGCATGGAAATCCGTTCTGAAGAATTCAAGTTATATGCACCCGGAACGAAATTCCCATTTGAATTTTATATACTTATCAGGTTATTTTGAGTAGTTTGATTTGATATCTGTTAAATTCGTGTTTTATTTTATTTTTGGCGTTTTAATTTCGTTTGCCAATTTAGTTATTGAATATTACGCGAAAGCAAACAAATTCTGAATTATTTACAATGTTTTTGAACAATTGAGTTAATCTTTTGTATTTGGGTTGCAAGCATATTTAAAAAATATGCATGCTTAAAAATTATTTTAAAACCCATAAAAAATTCGTAAATTGAGATAAACATTACAAACAAATATCACTGAAAGTACTTTTGTTTTCTATAATACGTTGGAACAATCGAATGTACAATGTTTAGACGTTAAACTGCAATAAAAGGGAAATTTGTTGTGTTAGGTTGTTGCCACCGAAAATATGATACCAGCGTTACTCATAGACATGTCTTTTCTTTATACTATTGCATTAAGTGTAAACAGGTTCATCTTTCGTAATCGGGTTGCACTCAACTTTAAAAATATCCATGCTTAAAAATTACTTTAAAATCCATTTATGTCAGAAAACTGATGTACATTTTTCAAACAAATTTCATTTGAGAGAACTTTATTCTATTCGACATTGTAAAAAATGAAATTGTGTGATGTTTAAAAGTTAGAAAAATTGCAGTAAAGGCACATTTTATGGGTTACAATTTATGGGGCACAATTTATGGGCACTGACATAGTGTTTTTACTTTATAATGTAGATAATACCATACAAACGAGAATTTCACTAAGTGCTGCATGATTTGGAGGAATTTCTTTTTTTCGTATTGTCAGGAAAATCACATATTTTTCTCTTATACCCGCCAAAGAAAACGTGCATTCTGTTATTAAAGCTCAGGGATTTTACTATGGTTGCAAGACAATAACGCCATGTTTTTTTATTATCTTTATAACGATTTGTAGGTGGGAATGCACAAATTTCAGTTATTGTGATTGCCGTATTATTTCGTTTTAATTTATTTTACCTGGAAGGCTTCTTATAATTGACACGGGCGAAGCCGGGTAGTTCTGCTAGTTATCTCTAACAGACTCTAAAATCAGAACAACACGATTTATGGTTAAAACAGGAAAATACTGGCAAATCACTAATTTAAAAACGATCTTTAATTTTTGATACTGAATAAACGAAGCAATTAATTAATTATAGTATGTACAGTAAAAAGTAATTGGAGAATAATTGGGGGGGGGGGGGGGGTGAAGTTAACCAAAAAACCTAGTCGGTAGATATTAGGCGCCGCTCAGAGTTTGGGCTAAGAATTGGAAGTCGAAAGTAAAGTTAAGTGCTGGGAATAATATAAAAAATACTGCAAAGATAAATAAAATATAATTTAGAAATTTTAAAAAGGTAAAAGGATTATACAGGGCCGAAACTAGAGGGGGGGGGGGGGGGGATATGCTTCATTCGCCAGAATGGAAGGCAAAGAGGGTGCAAAATGAAAATTTGGTTTGTCGTATTTGTATTAATTTGTCACACAAATTTTTCTTAGTTAGTCAAAGTTTACATTAATGGTAAATCTATCTCACATTGAGAATATTATTCCCAACATAAAGAGGACCAACAATTATGCTTATGCATACTAAGTCGGAAACCTGTATAAAGCGAAATTGTTTTCGGGCTTTTTTGAATTCAACTTTAAATTTTAAAATAAAGTATTGGATATTATAAACTTATAAAATTTTGTATGTAAACTCACTTTCCGTAGGAGGGTGCAAAATCCATGTTTGTCCTACAATGAAAAAAAAAAAAGCTAGTTTCGGCCTAGAAGTATCAAATAAGAATAACTGTTAAAAATGAGTTCGGAAAGCCCAAAATGCATGATTCTATACGTTAAAAGTAATAGCGGAAGAAACATTGACAATTAATTAAATATATGAATATTACACTATGACGCAAAAGTTTAGACAATGACGTCATTCAGCTTTAAAATGTAGAATTATGACGTCAGAATTACAAAAACCTGTAAATATATTCAAAAACTGATTTAAAATGCTATGTACAAAAGACAGTCGTTTTATTTGCTATAATACTAATTTTTTTCATAAAAATTCAAATGTGCTTGTCGCAAAAGTTTAGACACTATTCTAAATTTCTTTGAATATTCGCTGGCATATGCAAATTTAGAATCGATGATGTCACAAATTTGGAGTACTTAAGTTCTGCAAACGATTGCGCTTCATAGTCGACATGCCGAGAGCTGAAGAAATTCAAGTGGATGAGGTTTCAAGGATTTGGCAGTTGAAAGGTGAATTGAAGAGCGTTTCTGAAATTTCTGCTATTATTAATAGGTCAAAAAAATCTATTTATCGAGTTTTATCGAGTGGTTCCGAATATAAAGCAAAATGTCGGTCTGGGAGGCCACGTGTGACAAATGTACGAGAGGATCGCCTGATACAAAGACTAGCGAGTACTCAACAAATGAGCGTACGTGGAGTTCAAAGCTCATCGGGACTCTCTGTATCAAAGGATACGATTCGTAGACGAATTTTGGAAAAAGGAACAATCGTTTATAGCAAAATGCAGAAGAAACCAGCTCTGAAACTATATCATAAGTTACAAAGTCTTATGTGGGCTCGAAAGCATATGTCATATGGAGAGAAATGGCAGTCAGTCATATTTAGCGATGAAAAAAAGTGGAATCTGGATGGTCCAGATGGTTGTTTATCGTATTGGCATGACTTGCGGAAGGAACCTCGACGTTTTTTTAGTCGCAGACAAGGAGGGGGCTCGGTGATGGTTTGGGCAGCCTTTTGCTATAATGGACAAGTATCTCTGACCTTCACCAGTGGTCGTCAAACTTCACAGCATTATACACAGACATTAGAAGAAAACCTACTGCCATTTGCTGAGCTTCTAGGGGGTCCTCAGTGGGAATTTCAGCAAGACAATGCTTCAATTCACACTGAAAAACATTCAAAATCTTGGTTTAATTCCCATAATATAAGAGTTCTCGACTGACCAGCATGTAGCCCAGATCTTAACCCTATAGAAAACCTTTGGAGCATCATGTGTCGCAAAGTTTATAGCAACGCTAGACAATACTCTTCTGAAAAGGAACTTAAGACATCTATTGAGAATGCGTGGTACGATATCGATCCACAAACTATGCAAGATTTAGTTTCTTCCATGCAATCTCGTGTATATGACGTAATACATAAGCATGGATGCGCAACCAGGTTTTAAAAATTGTTTATTTCGATTTTATTTAATTTGTGTCTAAACTTTTGAGACAACAGTTTATTTTTGTTACCATTTAATTTATTGCAATATGCACAATTCCACTTTTCTTTGTTATAAATATTGTTTATATGTACAGCACATTAATTTCAAGCAGTGATTTGAAAATTGAATAAATATTTTTCAAAGTATGTAAGAATTTCTTCATTGTCTAAACTTTTGCGTCATAGTGTATTACCGTAAGCCACGGCTCAGATAACTCTGTTTTCTACCAGAATTTTTATTTTAAATACATTGTGACTTATTTCTGCTTAGCGTTTATTTAACTTCATTTCTTTAAAACAATTTCTGTTTTGAAACAGATTTAGCATATCCGCAGTTTATAAGCAGGAAATTACAGTAAAAATCACTTTTCTAAGAGAGACATGTCAGGAAAGAAAAATAAAGCACTGTTTTCGTCATTTAAAAAAAAACTAATAATGTTTATAGTTTACATTTAATTTACTAATTACTACATTTAATTAATAGTAATATTTTACATTTTTGTAGAGGATAAAATTCTCTACAACATGCACTATTTATGTTTTTAATTTGACCAAATAGGAGGCTAGATACAAAGCCGGAAAAATAGGGTAAAATTTGCAGAAATTCCACAAATGACGGTATTTTCTGCTTTATAGCTCACTTTTAGTGCATTTCAGAATTAAAACAGTCATAATCAACTTTTCAGAGCATGAAGTAGACCATAGTTTCATTTATTAGATAATTATTTTTCGTAATAGACTTTGAAAATCACAGCAGCGAGATTTTTTTTTGAAAACAGGAAAATACTGCCTGGCAATTTAGTAATTTTAAAAAAGAGCTTTTATTTTTTATCTTAAAAACACGAATTAATTAATTAATATATATTAATCAACAAATATATAATAAGTATATTCACTTTATATATGTTCTCTTTTTCTGCTGTTTGGCCCTGGTAGACTGTCTCTTGTAGTTGACTCGATTGTTAGTTCTAAGTCGTCAAATTCCCCAAGGTCCAGTATAACATCAGGAGCACATAGTATAATAACTTTAATATACTTGATTAATTGTCAATATTTCTTCGGCTATTACTTTCAACACATAGAAGCATGCATTTTGGGCTTTCCGAATTTCATTTTTAACAGTTATTCTTATTCGATACTATAAGACCGAAACTACCTTTTTTTTTTTTTTAATTCTGGGGCAAACATGGATTTTGCCTCCCTCCACACACCCTCCCCCTCCTGCACAAAGTGAATTTACATACAGAATTTTATAAGTTTATAATATCTATTGCTTTATTTTAAAATTTAAAGTTGAATTCAAAAACACCCGAAAAAAATTCCGCTTTATACAGGTTTCCATCTTACAAGGAAGGTCTCCATACGGGCATACTCAGAAAAATCTGAAAAAATTACAGAATGTTCTTCTCATATGGATATATATGTTTATAAGAAAAATTTTGGCGGAACCCCGACACAGCTGCCGTAAGAAAATAATGAAATTTTCGTTTATTTGGCGATTTATCACCGGTTGGCGAGGAAAATAAAATACGCTTTTATATGGAATACTCTTTACGGAAAAAACGTTTTAATTTGAATTTTTTAGTTTATTTTAACTATAGTTTTGCCATTTTTTGTTTGTTTTAACTATAGTTTGTCATATATATTTATATGTATTTATAATAAACTTTAAATATTATATTTTACGATTTAAAACAAAATTTAAATTGTTTCAAGCTCAAAAATAAGGCAGATAGAAAACTGTCGATTTGATTTTGTTGCTATGGAGACGACTTCATCGATATGGAAATGTATTATGGCAATCAAATGTCAGCTGGCTATAACTTAAAACAGATATTTGCAACTTACAAAGCAGAGAAAATATTTTTACAGTGATATAATTAAATAACTACAGCAACAAGCAACATATATATGTAATATAAAAAATATGTAATAACCTCTTTCTTTGATTAAGTTTAAATTCATTAAATACCGTGCATTCTAAAAAACAATTAATAAACAATTTTCCGATGTATTAAAATCGTTTGCTTTTGGCAAGGAAAAATCCTGCTCGCCAAATCGCACGTTACTTTTGTATATTTGCGCCAAGTATTTGAAAGTATTTGTTTTTTTACAGACTTTCTACTGAAATTCCGCCGCTAAATTTTACTGATCCCTTATTACATACATGAGTAGTTTCACTAGTATTTTTTTTTCAACGTATTCTGAGTATGCGCTGTAAGGAGACCTTCCTTCTTAGTATGAATAAGCATAATTGTTGGTCCTCCTTATGTTGGGTATAATATTCTCAATGTGAGATAGATTTATCATTAATGTAAACTTTAACTAACTAACAAAAATTTGTGTGGCAAATTAATACAAATACGACAAACCAAATCTTCATTTTGCACCCTCTTTGCCCACCATTCTGGCGAATGAAGCATATGCCCTCCCCCTCTGGTTTTGGCCCTGTATAATCCTTTTCCCTTTTAAAATTTATAAATTATATTTTATTTATCTTTGCAGTATTTTTATATATTATTCCCAGAACTTAATTTTATTTTCGACTTCCGATTCTTAGCCCAAACTCTGGGCGGCGCCTATATCTGCCGACTAGGGTTTTTGGTTAAATTCAACCCCCACCATTAACTATTCCCCAATTACTTTTTATTGTTCATACTATAATCAATTATTTGCTTCGTTTATTCAATATCAAAAATTAAAGATCGTTTTTAAATTAGTGACTTGCCAGGCGGCATTTTCCTGCTTTAACCCTTTCGGGACGGGAGCCTTTTACGAAATTTTTAATCTTTTGCCACAGTTTTTTAAAAACAGAAATTTGTGTCTTCTTGAATAGAGAAAATGCGCTGATTAAACAATGCACATTTTACAGTAAAATTTTACTGGTGAGGAAAAACGGGGATTCTGAGCGCTTCATGCGGCACGTATGCGTGTCGCTCGTCCCCAAGGGGTTAATCATAAATCGTGTTGTTCTGATTTTACAGTCTGTTAGAGATAATTAATGTTCTAACGAATGATACTTGTAGGATATTTCATACTTTACAAAGTTTATTACGACACTTTTGTCCCTAAAATGGAAAAATAAAAAATAAAAATGGGTTTATAAGGAAAAACGAATGTCATTTGTTTTGTTTTTTTCACTTATTGCAAATTGTACCCCATTTTCCCGGCTCTGTATCTCGGCTCATATTTGGTCAATTTACAAACATGAATAGTGCATGTTGTAGAGAATTTTTTCTTCTACAAAATTGTAATTATAATATTTTCTGTACAATGCACTGGAACCGAGTTAATCTAGAAAAATCGAAAAAAGTGTCGAAAAATTTTGGTTTTTTTCGATATAGTTAAAAATGCACAAGTTCTAGAAGGTCGAAAACTTGGTTTTTTCATTACAGGGTGAACCTATACACAATACCCGAAAATCAGAGTTACCCGAATTTTTGCAAGGCAAGGCCCTTTTTTGAGCTATTTCTACTGGACTATTATTACTTCCCGAACGATCAATTTATAGTTTAACTACTGCCATTTTTTTTTTTTGTTTTTTTTTTTTTTTTTAAAGAATTGAATTCGCTTCAGTAGTTCCCGAGAAAAATTAACAACAATATCTGCTGTTTTACACGTGCTTTCGAAACAGCCCTCATAAGATATTTTTCTCTACTCAATAAAATTGACATGAAATTTTTATGGAGTCTTTTTAATACTTTCCAACAAAGTTTAAAAGTGTTTATGAATTTGGTTAGTCTGTCTGTTTGACGTCGTTCCGTGCTCTAACTAGCGTAAATATAGTCAGATTGCCATGAAATTCATATATGTTATTGGTTATCACATTGGCATGTTCGCTATTGAAAATTAAGTGTGTAGCATTTAAGATTCACATAAAGGGAAACTCAAAAGAATTCCTTGGGGAAAAAACGTTTGCATATTATTTAATGATATTAAACTAGTCTAAACAGACTGAAATTTGTAGGGGAGCTGAGGGATGAATGGGACAAGAGATGGATGGGACATTCTCAATATTTCAGGCAATGAACGCTTTTCTTTTAGTTGCTTTCTATTTTCATATATGGCACTACCATAATGTGCTTTAGAATCAAAAGCAAAACCACATGGCTGTTTTCATTTTTTTTTTTTTTTTTTTTTTTTTTTTTTTTTGCAAAGCTGCATTTTCTGAAACTCTGCCTAAAAAGTAACTTTTTTTTTACATTTGAAGTTGTCAAATATCTTATACAATATAAACAAATAGGATATGTTGTAGTTATTTATTTGAAGGTTCAATATTGGTAATTAAAATGAATGAATATTAACCATTGTGACAAAATAATTTCTGAGGCAAAATGGCGGACAACTGAATGGGGATGATTGGGACATTTCAAATGGGGATAAATGGGACAGTCTCATTCATCCATAGAGATGTTGAAACATTTATTTATTAACTAAAACATATTATGTAGGTTTATAAATTAAAAATTTATGTTAATTATTAGTATTAAACAGTACTTGTATTATATAGGTTGTTTATTATTAAAAATTATATTGAATCTTAATCATTGTATTGTAACAAAGGTTAAATAGTTTATCAAAAAATTACTATTGAAACTTTATCAAAATGGATAGAATTGTAAAAATCCCTGCCGGCTCGGGCCTACAGGCGGAGGTAGATTTCGAAGTTAAGTACTAAATTCGCCAACAAAATTTAAATCAAGATTAGAGATAAACCCAGTTCCTTCACTAAGAATGAGCTCTAGGGAGCTAAACATTTTGTGAAAATTCTAATATACACGAATACACTCACGCATGTATATGGAATAAGTTTAAAAAATATTTAAAGCAAATTCAGAGAACCTAAGAATTAAAATAAGTTAATATTTCCATAGTCGGGCTTTTATCATGTTTTAATACTTTTCTTCAAACTCACATGACGTTACATATTCACTTTCTGAGGTCCATTTTATTTCCAATATGATGCAATATTTATTTTTTTTTTTTTAATTCGTCACACTATTTATTTCATTTTGAGTTTCATGCGGAAATCTTGCTTTAGAAAACTTATGACGTATAACTCAATTTGTTTCCAATTCGTCAAACTATTTAATTTAATTTTTCACGTGAAAAATCTTGCAATAGAAAAGCAGTTGTTGTGGTGAGAGTTTTATTGCTTTTCTTTTAATTGTTGGCAACTGCTATGACGAAAAATATTTATTTTTTCCTGTCATTGTTATGTAAGAGCTGGTTTTATCAGAATTATGTTAAGACGGTATTCAAAATTTTGAACCCTGCCCCATTTCCATTCCCTTGGCCCGATTCTGCCTATTTTCAATCCCCGCCGAGATATTAGCCATCTCAAAGTTGTTGGCGAGTTTGAAGACGATCCGTGCATAATTGCGACTTTTATCGTGCGGACAAAATTTAGTACATACATACATATATATATATAAACTTTTTTGGTGGGGTGGTTTTGGGTTCCTGGCAGGGGCGCCATTTGAAAGGGGCTGGGGGGGCAATAGCCCCTCCCCCAAGGAATTTGATATTTCAGAAAATTTATCAACTATCAAATGTAGGGATGTACCCAATAGTGATTTTGGCTGAATACCGAATATTTGGCCTGCAGGCAGTGTTGAATTCAGACACTTTTCTCCGGGAGGGATTTCTGTGGCTCCGGGGGGGGGGGACATTATAGAGCTCCGGGGGGAAAATTGCACTTTTTGACCATTGAAAACCCAAAATCTCAAATCTTCCGGGGGGGACATCTCATTGCTCCGGGGGGGGGGGAATGTCCCCCCGGGTCACCCCCTGAAATCAACACTGCCTGCAGATAAGCCGAATACCGAATATTCGGCCAGCCGAATAGTAACTGTTAGGCTGAATACCGAATATTAGGCCAGCCGAATACCAAATATTCGCCTTTTATATTTCAGTATTTAAGTTTAAAAAGTTAAATTTTAAACAATTTTTCATAATATTTAGCACAGATACTTCCATTTTGATAAACAAGACTATTTTTATAAGTAAATTTTGTACTAAAAAAAGTATGTTTTGAGTTATTATTTAAGAAGAGGATGGTTTGAAAAATTTTTAAATAAAAAAATTTAAATTCCATGACTTCAATTAATTCAAACAAATGAAAATAATTCTCTCATACTGAACAAGAAGCAACATATCATTCCACTTCTTTCATCAAAAATGAAAGGTGTACAAGCCGTAGCAGAATTTTCGTTTATAACTGTATAAAAATGAAGATATTTTAGCGAAATTTGCATCACATTAATTTGCTTGTATAGAATGTGATGATATCCTTGGAAGAGACTGGATTTTGGCCAGTGGTACAGTATAAGTACTGTTAGCTGCATTCTTAATAAAATAATGTCTAGCTCAGTGCTGTTTAGATATGAATGGTCGTTATTTCCAGCACTTCTCGTCATGTTATCATATTTCACAGAAATTAAAGTAACTCTGTTGACAATATAGTTACAATACCTTCATTATTGTTAAAGTAACAAAAGAAAATTAAAGTTTGACTTGGGGATACACTGTATTTCTGACTGAATAAGTGAATTGCAATCCTGATTTACTGGACAAAAAATTGCCTGTTTTGATGCTTATTATTACCCCTGGAATTTTCTTCTATTTTGTTTAGAAACACCCTGTTTGCGAAAAAGCAAGAAACGGATTATTTACCATACAATGCTCAGTAACTTGCATTTCCACATTTATTAATTCCCATGAACAAATGACATGTCATTAATGGTTAATTTTTTAAGTGACATTTTTAAAACAACAAATAAATAAAAAATCATTCTCTTTTATTTAAAGATTCTAATTATTCTGAATATCTTTATTAATTGACAGTTAAGGCTGTTCTTAACTGCTCTGCTCAACAAGCGCAAAAAGTTCTGACACATTTACAAATTCATTTTTTAACGGAATGATATAAAATTGGAAAGCCTGGCCATGGAAGCGATTTGGAATTGAATTGTTTTTTTTTTTCATTTTTTGATCAATCAATTACCCATTGAGTTATAAGCGATTTCGCTCACGTGACAAACCCGTTTTTCGCTTACTCTTGAGTGATTTTTCTACTTTCGCTCGGAAATTCGGTTCAAAACGTCTACTTTGACACTCTTTTCTGAAAGATCTGTTGCGTTTGCAAAAAAATGAAAAAAACACCTCAATTACATAGTTTCTGAACAACAACACCTGCTAGTTTCATGCATTTTCGAACAAAAATAAATTAAAACTTATGTCAGAAAGTTGCCCTTTTCGATTTGAGAACAGCCTTAAAAGTAGAAGTTGTGTAACGTTTTAAAAAAATATTTTTAAGAGGTTTTTAAGCATTCGGCAAACCGAATACTTTGATATTCGGCCTAACCGAATGTTCGGTAGTACGGCCGAATATCGAATAGATACCGAATATTCGATGCATCGCTAATCAAATGTCAGACTCAAACAAATAATTAGAAAATTGCTCAAACTCTAAAATAACTTATCAGATTTTATTGCAATAGAAACATATGCATTAAATAAATGCTTATGCATATAAATTAATAATTATCAAAAAAATTTCCTAAAGCCTTACTATTCGAATTCTCTCAAGGTGAAACATATATCTTTAATGAGTACTTTGGTTCATTTTAAAAATACACGTGAGAATTTTTTTTAATCTCAGCTGTGTGCACATTGATCATGGAAAAACTCGTCAAAATCATTGACACAATGACTTTCATCTAGCCAATTCTCGAATAAACGCAAAGAAAATAATAACATTTAAATCCCACTGATGACGATCTTGTGATGACTGAAAACGTTCTGGGTTTTTCTAATGTACTTTAAATAATTTTAAATTACATGCATGCAGATGAAGGTAATTCTTGTGCATTTATTTTTGCTTTTTATATGAATATTAATTATAAATTTTATCTTTTCTGTAGAAAAATGAAAATATATACATAGTATTCATTAATGTTCAAATATGTAGTTTTTTTATCTGAAAAATATTCAGGATTTCTTTGAAAAATCGGATTAACATAAAACCATCTCATAATAGTGAAAACACAATCCGAAAAAAATAACGCTTTACCTTCACTTGCAGAAAATCACTAACAAAAATTTTCTTATACTTACAGATCACAACATTTGCAAATTGTGTGTCCTATTCATGACGTTCGTTGGCTGATTATCTCATGACTGATTGAATTTTTTTTTTTTTTTTTTTTTTTTTTTCCGCTATCATCTGACGAAATTTGCGATTTTTTCTGCAATCGATTCACGGAATTCACGATTTTTTTCTGAAAGCGTTATACGAAATGGATTTTTTTCGCACGAGCACTTGCCGAAATTCACAATATTTTTCCGCGACCAAATGACGAAATTCGATATTTGTTTTCGTGATTTTTTTGACAAAATTCAAGATTCTTTATCACTATCATTTATTGAAATTCGTGATTTTGTTTCTGCCACCGATTAAAAATATTTGTGATTTTTTTTTGCGCGAGAGTTAGACAAAATTTTGGACCTTATTACGCTATCGTTTGACGAATTTCTCCTCGATTTTATTGCGCGATTGTTCGACGAAATTTTTGTGATTTTTTACGCAATCCTTTGACGAAAATCGCGATTTTTTTCGCAATCCTTTTACGAAATTCAGTATTTCTGTTTGTGTAATCATTTGACGAAATCTGTATGTTTTTCGCGATCTCTGATGAAATTAGCGATATTTTCCACGGTCGTTTGAAGAAATTAGCGATTTTTTAAGCGACCATTTTGAGACTTTTTTTTCAAAATTTCTAAGATTCGCGATTTTTTTCTGCGACCCATTGACAAATTGATTTTGTGGATTTTGAAAGAAAGAAAAATTGCCGACTTTCACGAAAATTAAAAAAAAATTTTGGAATAATCACATGCTTGTGAAAGAAGTTATGGAGACAAAATCACGTAGAGCATGTTTAATCGTGCGGGATTTTTTTCTGTGTGATTTGTGCAGTTCTGCAAGTTGTGCAATTTTCCACGTTCCCTGTTTCGCAAAAAAAAAAAAAAAAAAAAAATTCTTTGTCCTTTGTCAGGAAACTCATGAAATGGCGCCCCTGTAAGTAAAACTTCGAAAGGGACTAGAAAAAAGCTCCATTTAAACAGGTTTTCGTCTTAGCAAGTATAATTGTATGAAGTTTTTTCAACGAAATCTGAATTTTTTTCCCCTTCTAGAAAGAAATCTGTTATAGACAGGTTTCGTTTTCACAAGTTTTACTCTAATACATATCTTTTCAGAGCTATACTATAGAGCGGATGGTTTAACAGTCAGTGAGGATACCTGTAAAAATGAAACCTGTCCAAAAGGAAAAAAAATCATCTCCAATATATTAAAATTTTACCTTCTAAGACGGAAACATGTCTAAAACGAAATATTTCATTGGTTCTGAGTTTCCGTATTCGAAGTTCTTACTGTTATTGTAAGCATAAGTCAGTAAACGTTTCTCATGGGGTGGGGGGGTTAGATCCCCCTGGATCCTACCCTTAGCTATATAGCATCCCTCAAAAAATGTTTGCCCCCCCCAAGAAAGTTCTGAAATGGCGCCCCTGGTTCCTGGGGTCCTATAATGAAAAGTTATGAAGGAATTTTTCAAAAGTCGCACCATAGTAACGACTGCAATAGGTAGTATTTCTTACGAAATCTACCTAAAACTGTATATGTTTATTATCGAATGGTGAAAATTAAATTGAATTTTGAACATGTGCTTAAATAAATCCCCACTCGCACTACCCCTAACATAATTTCATTTGTGCATAATACCTAAAATACTTTGAATTAATATTAATAACTTGTGAATGAAAAATAATATCTATGCCATAATTCAAAGATATTTTAGGTAGCTTTCATTACAAAAAGCTACCTATTGCAGCCGTTCGGAGGAAAGCGATTTCAAAAAATTTTGGTATATTTTCATCGATCATGACCCCCAGACCCCGAAACGACCCTCCGTTCAAAATTGATATATATATATATATATATATATCCATATATATATATATATATATATATCTGACCTATGTCACACTGTAAATCTCGTATTTATGAACCGATTTGGATGTAATTCGGTGTGTACATAGTACACACCAATGTCTCGACCGAGTTCGTTGGCCAGCTTCATCCGCCATTTTGTTTCAAAATGGCGGCCATTTAAAATTTTTTTAAAAATTTAAAATTTGAAATGTGGTACCAAAAAATTGAAAATGGAAAAATATTTTTTTCTTATGAATTTGACCTTTATACAAAGACTCCGGAGCAATTTTTGTTTCGTCTATATCTTAAAAAATGGCTGAGTTATAGCATTTTGAATTTCTAGCGTGGCTGACATTTTGAAACGTCCTGATTTTTGTCACGTGATAACAGATATATTTATGAACCGATTTGGATGTACCTTGGTGTATACATAGTACATACCAATGTCTCGACCGAGTTCGTTGGCCAGCTTCATCCGCCATCTTGTTTCAAAATGGCGGCCATTTAAAAAAATTTAAAAAATTTAAAATTTAAAATCAGATACCAAAAAATTGGAAAATGAAAAAGATTTTCTTTGTATGTGTTTGACTTTAATACAGGGATTCCGGAACAGGTTTTGTTTCGTCTATATCTAATAAAATGGCTGAGTTATAGCATTTTGAATTTCTATTGTGGCTGACATTTTAAAATGACCTGATTTTTGTCACGCGATAACAGGCGTATTTATGAACCGATTTGGATGTAACTTGATCTGTGCATAGTACATACCAATGTCTCGACCGAGTTCGTTGGCCAGCTTCATTCGCCATCTTGTTTCAAAAGGGTTGCCATTTAAAAAAAAAGTAATTTAAAATTTAAAATAAAGTATTAAAAAATTGGAAAATGAAAAAAAAAATTTGTCTGTTTGACCTTGATACAAAGATTCTGGAGCAGTTTTTGTTTCTGAAAATTTGTTCTTTTGTTTATATCTTAAAAAATATTGAATTATAGCACTTTAAATTTCTAGCATGGCTAACACTTTGAAACGATCTTGTATTTGTCACGCGATAACACACGTATTCGCCTATTTCGATGGAAGAAGGCATGTGGATAGTATACATCAATATCTCGACCAAGTTCGCTGGCCAGCTTCATCAGCCATCTTGTTTCAAAATGGCGGCCATTAAATTAAAAAAAATTATATTTAAAGTGAGGTGCAAAAAAAAAAAAAAAAAAAAAAAAAAAAAAAAAAATAGAAATTGAAAAGGTTTCTTTCATAAGTATTTGACCTTGATATAAGCATTCACGAGCATTTTTTGTTTGTCTTTATCTTAAAAAATGGCTCAGATATAGCAGTTTCAATTTCTAATGTGGGTGACATTTTGAAAAACTTATTTTTTGCCTGCGACAGCACTCGTATATATCAACCGATTCCGATGTGAGTGAGCATGTGCACAGCCAATTACTAAGGTCTCGACCAAGTTCATTGATTAGCCTCATCCACCATGTTGTCTTAAAATGGCGGGAACTTTAAGAAATCGCCGAATTTGGCAGCCAAATATAAGTTAGTTTAAATAAAAGCAGCTTGGATAAAGCTGACTAATTTCGCGAAATTTTCATTCATGATGATTTAGTATTGATAAAAATTAATATTGAATCTCCTATATTCGGTTTCCACTAAATTGAGCTTCGTGTGTTTGAATAATATAAGTTGGCTTTTTTAAAATAAGGAAAATGAAAGCTACCTCTTCCTCCCGGCACTGGCCGGAAGGACTTTTTCACTTTCATTTCATATCTAAAATGACTCGTAAGTGGAAAAAGAGAACAAATAAACAGTCGAAGTTCGCATTACAAGTTAAAACTGCAGTAAATGAAGTGATTAGCAACACTGAGATATAATAGCAATATTAAAAGATCATACATTACAAATATAATTACATATAAGTTTTTAATTATAAATTTTAATCAACATTGAATACAAGGAGGAAAATATTTGTGTCCCATCCATCCCTATTAGTGTAGCATTCATCCCTGCTATGGGGGTGATTGGGACAGAAAGGAACCTTTTTTTTATTTTATAATATTTTACAGTATAATAATAATCTAGACTAAATATCGTGCATAGATGTAGTCAAATATCTAATGTATGAAATGTGATAAATAATATTGATAATAACTTTAAAAAAAGTACTTAAAATAAATATTTTTGTGAAAATGTCCCATTCATCCCCCACCTCTCCTATATATCACTGAGGTGTACTACACGGCGCTTTCTGTAGAATATGGTGTGCATAGAATTTATTGTTCATTTACAAGGACACACATATGGAAAAATATTTGGCTAAAGAAGAAACTGAAAAATAATTGAACAATTGGAATTTAAGAACAATAATTGCTGGATATGTGTTTTCAGTTGTGGAATGTGTTTTTAATTTTTTTTTTTTTTTTTTTTCAATATTACTTGGTGTGGATTAATTCTATAGATCATACACAAGGTTGCACAAAAGTTCTCAAGTACATTTCCATTTATTCACGGATATTGCTGAATGGAAAGTTTCAACTGTGGTATTCATTTAACAGAACTAACTTTTAGCATATTATGTAGTATACATACAAATATATAGATCATATACAGGATTTCACAATAAAAAAATCAGATATGTTTCCGAATAAGTGTTTCATAATTTATGCTGGACGCATAATTTTTCGTTCTCGTTATAAATAAAAGTATGAAATTTGCAGACATCAAGTATTGAAGCGATTTATAATAATAAAACAGTGTTTTTTGATTTCTTTTTCTGTATATTAAAAATAATTATATACTACCACAATAAAACAATTGGGTGTTACTCTAAATTGTTTCTTTTATTGTTCAAGGCAAGTTTTCTTTCTTTGGCTTTAAACTTTTTTCTTTTTCTGCTTTGCACCTCATCAAAATTATCCATTTGCATTGATACAGTATGATCATTTTGTTATTTTTTACAGTTTTTGGAAAGAGCTTGATATTTCTTACATGATTTTAAAAGTTGTTTCCATAATTACTGAATTACCTCTCATTTAAAAACAAGGGTATTTAAAGAATTTTTTCTCTCAGTTTCTGAGGAAAAAAGGAGGTCAAAATTTAGATTTAAAAAAATTAGGAGATAGTTGGAAGTACAGTATTAGAGATGAGTTCGGGCTCACTTTTCGGAGCTGGACCTGCCTGAGCCTGACTGTTTCAAATCTGAGCCCGAAAGATTTTTTGTCATCAGAGCTCGACCCCTATACTTAAAGTATGCAAAAAAAATATCATAATATTGAAAATTGTCCTAAATGTAATATCTCATTTTTTAACAACTTCTTTGATGGAAATAAAAATAACTTAATTCCTAGCTCATAATTAATCTTATGAAATTTATATTATATGCATTAAATATTATCGCAAAAGAAATTTCATATCTGATAAATATATAACAACCTTCTTAAAAGAATTCTCTTATTTGTCTCCCCAACAAGCAAATCTGATGGACACATTAACGAAATTCGTTCTATAAATAAATGATGGAAATTTGCAGAAATTACTATTTATATGACAAAGATTTGCACAACGTTTTTCTATTTCCTTTAAAAGGTATACATCTTAAATTATAACCAATTCCTCCTACAAAACAATCTTTTGTGATTCGCCTTGCAAATCAGCTTAAAATTAAAAGTTTGACACTGCTATCTGAAAGGTCCGAAGTTTTTATAGGAAAAGAGGAAACACTGCTCGATTGCTTTTTATTGGAATAACAATACATGCTAATTATATTTACTTACAAATGAAAGTGACTTTGCGAATGTGAAGAGCAGAGCAAGTTGTATGAGCAAAGTTCGTGATGACGTTATTTTCATATAAAGAGCAATTATAACTCGCACACAATAAAACACTAAAAATTTGCAAACCTTAAGCTATGTTGGTTGACTAAAAACAAAAGAAAATATTCATTTTGCATTAGATCTCTAAAATAATAATAATAAATAAACGGTCAAGTGCAAGTATTACTCGCACACATAGGGTTTCATAGGATAAATATATGAATTTGTAATTGTATTATTAAAGAAAAAACGTCGCTAAAAGGATACTAAGACTTTGTAAAAAAAACTATACAATGTAGGGTTGGGTATAACAGTATATATTAGAAAAGTGTAAATGGATATACCATGAAAGTTCAAAAAGATATTTAACGTAAATAATATCAAATATAGCTATTCTGTATAACTCATTTTCTAATAGTATCCTAATCTGTTTATGATGAACTTAATTCGGTACTGACAATAAAAGCATTTAAACTTCATTTGGTATTTCATAAAACTAAATTCAGTATAGCAATAACCTTTCTTTCTACAGTGTAGCTAAATCAAAACCCTTCTTCAATGTTTAAATTTTGCATTGTGCTAAGCGCACTTCGAAAGGAGGTCGCAAAGTTGCAATGCCGCATTGGTCTGTGCCGCGTTTTTCCAGATAGGTTTTTAATTAACTTCTAAAGTCACCCAATGCGTATTGAGAGATCCACTCAATGCAAACTAGTGCGAATCCCATAGTATTTATGTGATTCATTCTAATTAAGGTGTCTCAGGACTCTTAAAGCTTCAAAATTTTAGAAATTTTAATTTTGTTAAATGTTAAACTCCTATCTTTTCTAAACATTTTGATATAATTGTTTCATTGAAATTCCCATTAGAACAGAAGTTATGGCTTTTAGAATTATACCGCCAGTAGCTGAAGCAGCGTTTCCAAAACTTTGAAGTCATTTTTCTCCAAATAACATTTTTAGGCATATCGCTCAGGATACCTCAAAAACTTCTCAATATTTTTTCATGAAATTTTCAAAACATATTTCATGTTAGTCTGTATAAACTCGACCTAAAATTTCCTTTTTATTGCTCAAAAAAAATTTTTTTTTAGATGGTTATACTGTTGAAATTTTCAAAATTTTGTATTAGCTAAATACAAGAAAATATAAAAATGCTTTAAATACAAATTTATTTAGGTTCAGGGTAATTATTACAATCTGAAGTATAAGAAGGCACTAAAATTTTCATTATAGTTGCAATATTTATTTTGTATTCTGTTATACTTATTTTCTGCTCGACAAATGTCTGACAGTTTTGACCCCTCTATAAATACTAATTCTGCATCTTGTAATTTTTTAAATATATGCAATGAAAGAACATACTTATATCTTTCATCCCAATAAAAATTGTGTTCTAAAATTATATACATTTTAAGATGTTAAATGTTGAAAATGGTCTATTTTTAATTTAAAGAGTCCCGCGACCCCTTAAATTAGTCCGTTTTTAACAATTTGACGTTTATTGCTTTTATACTGCTACTGGACATTGCATTACACATACAGTACAAAGTCTAAAGTCCGGAATCGTCGGGACTTTACCAAGTCCGAACTTCGGATTTTTGCGAACTTTGGGTCATCAAAAATATTGTTTTCCCAATAAAAGGAAAATGAAAATTCACTACTTAAAAAGGCAAAATATGACGTTCATATATTAAAAATTGCATATAACAAGTATTAATACAGTAGACTCCCTCAAATCCGCAATCCTAAAATCCGCAAATGCCTGAAGTCTGCACATCATCGCAGATGTAAACAATGAAACTTCCAATTCAGATGTAGGGGCAAAATTACAGAATTTTTTAGTTTTATATCACTCTGTTTGTATTTTAATATGTAATTAATTCTCTATAACATGACTGAACTCATGGTTTTTCATGATGGAAGTACAATTTACTTTTGAAAATATATACATATATATATCTTTATTAATCACAATCATTTTATCAAATCTTTTTATGTATTAATCGAGATTTTTTGGTTATTAAGACTGGCTAAACCTGAAATAAAACTTCCTTACTTTATGATTTTGATCTGAATTAATAGGGTAGTACCATTATGAGACAAGTTTCATTCAATAATTCAAGGAAAATGTATCTCATCTTTATTATGCAGATTTAATTATGCATTATTTATTTGACCTTTACTTTTAATAATTTAATTATTTTTAAAATTATCTTACTTCTTATTATTTTAGTTTATTGCTTTACTTAATAATTTTAATATTTTACTATATTGCAAGGATTCTTTAAAATTTTGATTGCATTATTACATTCAAATTACTGTTTAAAGGTAACAAAGCAATGACCAGAAATCTGCAAAATTCTAAAATCCGCACAACCTCTGGTTCCAAGCTGTGCGGATTTGAGGGAGTCTACTGTACTAAATTAAACAATCATTTTCATTAAATAAATCATAACAAAATAAAAAGTAAAACAAAAAACTTTATTTAAAGCTATTCCCAAATCCAAAAGGGCAACTTTATGATATAGGTTTTAATTTATTTTTGTTCGGAGAGGCATGAAACTAGCAGGTGCTGCTGTTCAGAAACAATGTAATCGAACTGTGTTTACCGTTTTTTTGCAAACGCAATATCCTTGCATATATTTCTTTCAAAAAATAGTGTCAAAGTGGGCATTTTGAACCGAAATCCCGCGCGAAAGAAGAATAACCACTCAAGGAAGAGTGAAAAACGTCTTTTTCATGTGATCAAAATCACATGTATTATCAAAAATTGGAAAACACAGTTAGATTCCAAATCACTTCCATCGCCTTCCAATTTTATATCTTTCCGTTAAAAAATGAACTTGTAAATGTGTCAAACGTTTTGCGCTTGTTGAGCAGAGCAGTTGAGAACATCCTTAATTGGACATACAATTTAAGAAAAAACTAAACTTTCTTAACTATTGAACATTTTAGTTAATGTGAACTGCTTGATTAACTTAGGTACATCATTAAAAAGTTTTTCTTTTATTCTGCACATAGGCATGAGTTAAGATTCATTAATAAAGCTTCTTTGCTCTAGCCTTTCTTTTTTTTTTTTTTTTTTTTGTTTCAACAATTTTGTTTTTTCACTTCTTTCTTGAATACTGCTGCTGGAAAGTCCGAACTTTGGACAATTCCGAACTTTGGGTGTCCGAACTTTAGACTTTGTACTGTATATATCATTAAAAGTTGTTAACTAGGCTTTAAAAGCCGATGGTGGATACAGTACGCCGCCCTTGTCTTTAATATGTCCAAATTGTCCGTATCTTTAAGGGTTAATATCTCGGCCAATTACTGACGATTTTTTTCGAAAATCATTATTAACAATGCTTTTACATTTCTGATATGATAGGTACCTCAAGCGGTGCTCAACACTTTTGCTGAATGCCCATAAATTGAAATTTGTGTGTAGCGGTAAAATGAGATTTTCTCAAAAACTGTATGATCTAGGGTAATCACTATAATTTTCCTTCAAGGTTTAAGTTAACGTCTGTTACTTCTAATTTTTTCCTAATTTTAGTTTTCGTAGATTCGGAATTAGATGGGGGGGTGGGGGTGAGACATATTTTTGCGCTACATTTTCGATGATATCTTTGAAAATATAATACCTAAAAATAAAAAGAATGTATTTTTGAGTTCAGCATTATGAAAGTTTTCACACAATACACAAAGAAAATAGGGTTTTTTTTTTTCAACTAGCTTAATTAGACCCTCTACATTTTTACTAAATATATTTATGAATGTTTAATAATCTGAAAATATATAGGTCAATAGTCTTTATTACTTCCCCCAATTTGAACTTTCCATGTTCTACAGTTTACAAGTAAAATGGCTGTGACAGACAGACACAGGAGTGATCTTATAATGGTTCCATTTTTACTTTTTAAGTACGGAACCTTAATAAAAGTTCCTATTAAAAAATATCCTAATGGCACCACTGTGAGAATACTTCTCACAGTATTTAAATTTGGTTTATTTTTATTTCCTTTCAGCTATTTTTTTGCATCGATGTCTATTTAAACTCAATCTTTACGCCGCGATGTTGACGCTTTTATCTCTCGCCGTAAAGCAAGTTCATTTTTCACCGCCGATATTCATATCTGCGTTGGGAGCGGATCGGCAGCTAGCGCATGCGCACTCCGTTATTTTGGGAGCACATTTCTGGAGCTCTCGTATCCATGAACATAGAATAGAGAAGGACTTCACACGAAATAGAGTGAATATCGTGTCGCGATTTTGGTCTTGAATGAAGGGATGGCAACGGTTAGAATACAACCGTGTACATACCAGCGCCTCTAACGGACAACGTTCATTGGCTGGATCTCATTGATCAAAGAAGTTATTGGTAGAGCAAATTGAAGCAGACGAAACCGAGTACAACCGTGCGACATAGCGCCATCTATTAGACAAATTTTCAAGGAACGGTTTTCTTCTTCTAAAACCTATTTCGTGAGAAGTCCTTCTCTATTCTATGTTCATGCTCGTATCGATGGAGACAGCTTGCATTATGATGACGTCATTGAAATTATGCTCCGCCCTCTTTTGACGCCGATCGCTGACAGGAGAATCGTTTGGTTTCGTTTTCCAATCAGTGGAAACTTTTTTAATTCTGTAGCTTGTAATTCGATTCTCATTAATTTCCCGTAAATGTTAATTTAGCTAATCAATTTAAAGTCTGCCTTTTAATTACTTTGTCAACCCCGTATTCATCATTTAAAAACTAAAACTCGTTAATTTTCAATTCAGAATTTGGTTTGATGTTGTCTGAAAAAGATGTAGTCTTTTAACGTAGTTTTAGCGGAGCGCGGCCCGCCGGCCGTTCGAATGTCGTGCCGCTTTTTTTTGGCCGAATGAGTTTGATATTTTATTTTCGTGGATGTGTTTTTCTTTCTCAAAGTTTAATCCTTTAGAATTGTGCTGCTCTCATTAAAGGAAATCCCATGGATTTATTCCGTGTTGGCTGCTATTTTTCTTAAAGGATTAGTTCTTCTATTTTAAAATGGTGACCAGAAGCAAGTATTTTCTTAACCTTCTACCGCTACTAACGTAAGAAATAAAGAATAGTTGTTTTCATCAAATTGCCTCTTCACTGTCTACATTTCAAGTAAGAACACTCCAGTTTTATTATTTCTTTAACGATCAATAGTAATATATTAAAAGACCTTCGCAATTTGTTCTAAACCACTTAAACGATCACTTAATTACCGTCACAATTTGGCGCCGTAGTACCTTTCGAATTGCAACGATGTTGCTTTGGGATATTGCAATTTTCAAATTACTAATTCTAGAAGATAATTTTTTTAGAACTTTTTGTTCTTTTTTTTAAGAATTATGAGAGTTTTGGTTGAAATATTTTAATGGAAGTTACATTTTCATGAAACTTGTTCTAATTTTTGAAGAAAATTAAGATCGTTATTCAAGAAAGTCAAGTAAAATTTTTTTGAGGAATTGTTCTCATTAGTTCAAAAGAAAATGGTTTCTTTAATTCAAGGTTTATTGGATATAATTTATGAAAATATTGTAAAATATTTGATGTTCTCATTCTAAAAAAATTCTTGAGTTATGCCATTTTTTTTGTTAAATAGTTGCATTTTTTTCTTACAATATTCTAAAGAATTCATATTTAAATTTTACTATATTTTGTAGAATATATTATTAGTCAATCAAGAAATGAATTTATATAATTACAATATTGAAAATGAATTTTATGTTGTTGCAAATAATAGAAATATTCTGTTTTTAAGAATAGAATTCTGAGGCAGTTGCATATTTTTTTAATTGATTGAAAATTTTGGAATTGAAAATAATTTTGAAGAATAATTGTTGAAATTGAAATATTTGTAAATGAATTTATGTTCTCAAATAATTGCAATGAATTTGAAGTTTGGCAAAAATTGTTCTCAAGAACATAATGTGATATTTTAGGAGGCATGGCTTTTGGGTTATTTTTTTTATTTTCTACTTATTAATGGCACTTTAAATGAATTATAAATTTGAATTTCAATATATATATTTTTTCTAAAAATGATTGAAATTTTATTGAAGTATTATTTTTTATTCTTGTTGCTGAGAAATTTTGTCTTCACCTGAAGTTATTCTCATCTCACCAACTACGCCTATTTTCTCCAACTGAAGTTTGGTATTCTTCAAATAATTTATAGTAGTAATTATCCTGTATGATTATTTTGAAGTATTGCCTGCTTCTCTTAATAACAAAAATATAATATGAAAATTTATAAACAGTTATCCCCTTTGAAAAGTTCTTAGACTTGCTCCTTAGATGATTTGTGAAATATGCTGTATGTATGGTTAGCATGTTGTCTTGTGGACTAGTCTGATTTCATCTCTAATATTTAAAGAAGTGTTTCTAATATTTAAAGAACTGTTCCTGTTTTTAAATTTACCTGTATGTTGTTATAGAACTCTCAGCTAACAAATTGAAAATGTTCAAAATTTTCATTGCTTCAGTTCTCTTAGGCAAATTCAATTCTTTCACAAATTTATAAGTCTATGCATGACATATCCACATCGACATCATCATACCTTATTCTCATGTTGCTTTATAAAAAAAATAAAAAGAGCAACATTATTTTTTTTTAAATGAAATGGGGCTTCTTCAATCCTGTAACAGTTCTACTTAAAAATTCCATTCACCATAAGAAAATTTTTTTTTCCTTGCCAATAGTGAAGATTACTTTTATATATTAACTATCAATAGTTCTTAAGTTATGTGCTTTTTGCCATATTTGATGATGACTGTTCCTGTATATGCTGCTAGAAAATTTTTTTAATTACCTGTAATGACATTCTTCAGACTTCTCTTCCATTCATCTGTTGCTTACCTGATGAAGGTGGTCAGTGGTTTTGTGTGACATCCATTTCTTCTGGTCTCTTCTTTGTTGTTGCACATGTTATCATGGAAGCTAAAAATTATAAAATTACCTACCTACTTCTTCAAAAGTTTCCTACATCTACAATAGTTTAATTTTTTGTGTGCTTCGTATTCAGCCATAAGATGCCTGGTGGAGATGTTTTTCATTTATAGGCAAATATCCATTTATGAAACCACTACATTAGAGTTCTTCGGTTTGTGAAGCTACAAATATTGTTTACTACTTTGTTCTCTTAAAAATAAATAAATAGCTTTCATTACTGATTATAATAGTGTGCCAGTTAACGTTTCTCATGTGAGAGCAAATATCTTCATCAAGTGAAATTGTTGACTTGTCTGCTGCTAGAACTCAGTTACTCACACCATATCTTTATTCTAAGTCTTCTCAAAATAAGGAAGTTTAAATTTATATTACCTGAAAATTACTGATGTGTTTTACCTTCAATAACATAATTTTATGCTGCATTTTCTCCAAATATTCTAGCACGTGCAATTAAAATTATTCAGAGTTAATTTTTGCTTGTGTGTAGTAATTCATCCTCACATTGCAAAATTTTTGCTCATTGATAATCAAGTGTAAATTCTCAATTAATATAAGAAGTTTGTGAATATTTGTTACAGTGTTTATGCAAGATCAAGTTATTTTGAAAAGTTCCCATATTTATTTATTTATTATGTGCATAGTGCCTTTTACTTTAATTTTATTTCATACCCAAAGCCTCTAAGTTTTTATTTTGCCATTTGCCTCATTACTTTAGTATATAAAAAAAAAAAAGATTCGTTCATTGAAGATTTTTTGTTTTATGAAGAATTGAATAGTAAAAATGATCTTCATTTTGAAGTTTTCAATGTTTTATGAAGAAAGGGAAATTTATTAATGTCTTCTCTTCATACCTACAAATAATACAAGAAGATTACACAAAAGCACAACTCTAGATGGAAATTTTTACCAGCGCATTTATATATATATAGAATTTTTTTCTATAAATCATCTAGTGAAATTTTTTTTTAAAAAAAGTGCTTCTTGACCTCAACTCCTGATTATGTCCTACATTTCATCATAAGTGCACCATCGACTTCTCGTCCTTGTTAACTCTGCAAAAGTGATTCATGTATGCGTCGCAAGAGTTATGATTGCTCTGCAGTAATGAGTACGATGTCGTCAGTTAAGTGCTTCAAAGAGAATGCAATGCATTCTCACTTTCTACGAAGTGTCTCGTCATGTTAAAATGTTCTAATGTCATCATGCAAAGATCATCTATTTTGATGATTATTATGTGAATGTTCCAGTTTTTTTTCGACAGCACTATACCAGTGTACCACCTCATGTTGTGTTACTAAACATTCAGTGACATCTATTTATCTCAAATAGCCTTGTTCCATATGGCTCTGGACTCAATGAACATCATTTTGATTCCAAAAACATTGCCCTTACACACCTGCAGTTACACAGTGTTTATAATTAAAATTTTCTTTTACTTAAGATGTTAGGAGCCTTGTTAGGAGATCCAAGCCACCTAAAATTTTACGTAGGAGTTCATATATGTGTTTATTTTTGTTCATGTACATGCTGATGGCTAGGGCATGATGGTCATCGACGTGGTTGTGGACTTCAATATTTACATATATATATCTAATTTTGTGTTTGTTTACAGTGTTGCTGATGATTTCATCTTCGTCATTATCATCATTGTGAGCTTAACATTGAATTGTAATAATTTTATTTCTATATTATATTTAAATGATTATTTAAAAATTATACGTACTGGTACATGGTATTTTAGTTTTATAAACTCATGATTTTGTCAATTTTTTCTTTCATTCTATATGGAAGTACTTAAATTTTTTTGGTGATCACCAGTCTCTCACATTTTAAAGAAAACCCATGGTATATGCATATTTATCTAATCTTTTGAGTCTCATATATATATATTAAGAATTCTTATGACTAATACATTGAAATTTTTATTTAGTAAAGTATAAAGTTCAAAGAAATTGTGTCTAAGATGGGATTTATGACACTTAATTATGACATGTCTTTTAATTGAAATAGCAACTTGTTTTTATAGGATACCTTGTTTGGGTGATTGGGTAGTGCACGACTCAATTACACAATTGGTATCACATACAATTGGTTGTCTGTTTTATTTTAAATGAAATACTAAAGTTTGATACACTAAAATGATATCATTATGTTTTATGAAAGTTTATTTATATATGGCCATTTCATTTCCTTTCATGTTAAGAGTAATAAAGAAAACTCTTTATTTTTTTAGATATAATTCTAAAATTAAAAAGTCCTAGGCATGTTGTAAAAGTCAAATTACAAAATATTTTTTCTTGACTTTTTTGTTGCTTTTGTATTTGCAACTTTTATCAGAAGTTAATTCTGTTTTTATTTGGTACCAAGATAGCAAAAATTGTTATGACTAGTCAATGATCTCAATTTTGTTAACTCAGAATATGTTAACATTTTTAGGATAATTTTATGAGATCAAATAGAAGGTTTTGCCAATGTTACTGTATTTTTGGCATTTTTATTGTATACTTGATGTATTGTATACTTTTTGGATTATGAATGTACTTTATGCAATGTATATTCTTTTTCTCTCTCTTACTTTTGGTCACCAATATTTTTTTCCAGCACCAATTTTTTTTTTTTTCTCTTTTCTCAACTGTTAAATCACCAATTTTTTTTCCCAGCACCTTAACTTTAAATTTTATTGTTCGACTTTAATGATTTTTTTCGCTTTGGCAGTTCAAAATTTTGTCATCCCATTTTCTGTAAAAGGTTTTTGATCGATTTTGCCTTTTACATCTCCTGGTCTTACAAAATTTTCTCGGTGAAGGGAGGTAATGTGAGAATACTTCTCACAGTATTTAAATTTGGTTTATTTTTATTTCCTTTCAGCTATTTTTTTGCATCGATGTCTATTTAAACTCAATCTTTACGCCGCGATGTTGACGCTTTTATCTCTCGCCGTAAAGCAAGTTCATTTTTCACCGCCGATATTCATATCTGCGTTGGGAGCGGATCGGCAGCTAGCGCATGCGCACTCCGTTATTTTGGGAGCACATTTCTGGAGCTCTCGTATCGATGGAGACAGCTTGCATTGTGATGACGTCATTGAAATTATGCTCCGCCCTCTTTTGACGCCGATCGCTGACAGGAGAATCGTTTGGTTTCGTTTTCCAATCAGTGGAAACTTTTTTAATTCTGTAGCTTGTAATTCGATTCTCATTAATTTCCCGTAAATGTTAATTTAGCTAATCAATTTAAAGTCTGCCTTTTAATTACTTTGTCAACCCCGTATTCATCATTTAAAAACTAAAACTCGTTAATTTTCAATTCAGAATTTGGTTTGATGTTGTCTGAAAAAGATGTAGTCTTTTAACGTAGTTTTAGCGGAGCGCGGCCCGCCGGCCGTTCGAATGTCGTGCCGCTTTTTTTTGGCCGAATGAGTTTGATATTTTATTTTCGTGGATGTGTTTTTCTTTCTCAAAGTTTAATCCTTTAGAATTGTGCTGCTCTCATTAAAGGAAATCCCATGGATTTATTCCGTGTTGGCTGCTATTTTTCTTAAAGGATTAGTTCTTCTATTTTAAAATGGTGACCAGAAGCAAGTATTTTCTTAACCTTCTACCGCTACTAACGTAAGAAATAAAGAATAGTTGTTTTCATCAAATTGCCTCTTCACTGTCTACATTTCAAGTAAGAACACTCCAGTTTTATTATTTCTTTAACGATCAATAGTAATATATTAAAAGACCTTCGCAATTTGTTCTAAACCACTTAAACGATCACATTTATTACCGTCACAACCACACCACATAATCAGATTGTTGCCTTCAAGACCGGATATGAATCTGCAAATATCACAACTGTTTCCTCTTTATTCTGATCAAAACAGCATTAAAATGACTTAAAATAGTATTAATAATAATTTTTGAGAAAAAAAGTTATTTGTATTTTTTCTGTACAACAATAAATGAAAATGTCAAGTTCAAAAGAATGAGCACGAGCCGGAAGGCTTGTATAAAAATCGAGCCCAAGCCAGTGCCGGACTCGGGTTGAATCCATCTCATCTCTATACAGTATGAGCTAAAAATTGCTAACTTCAAAAGATATTACTTAACAAGCAACCAGAATAAACCAGTCATTCTCCTTTCCTCAATCAATTTCACCAATCTTTTTTAAGAACTATGGCAATTTAGGAGAAAAATTATAAGGCAAAAGACTAATAGTATGGGAGGCAGCATCACATTTTGGCAGCTTATTTTAGCGTCAATAATTTTGGTATATATCATAGATTAGATGGTACATATAAAGAAACTGCCAGTTAGTTGGCACACCAGTGGCAACATCCCATACTCCGCTGCAATGTGAAATGAATTGCAATCCAATTATAGATTATGTCTTTGAGCTAAGATAACATCAGTAATTGGGCTGCCATTTATTTCATATTGTACCAAACTGTACAATGTTGCTATGGAAACATTCCCGCTGGTGTGTCAGCTGACTGGCAGTTTTGTTGTCTGTATAATCTAATCTATCATTTACAGAAAAATTATCAACACTAAATTTGGTTACAAAAATATGTTGCTGCCTCTCAAACTATAATGTCGGTTACCAATTTTAAATTTAAATAACACAGGAAGTAAAAAAAATATTCCAAAATTATAATCACATCATATACATACAATACAGAGCTGCCCCACGCCACCCTTGCTTTTCATTTAAATAGAATGGTAAATTGTTTAAAAAACAAGATTTACTAAATGAACAAAATAACAACTTTTATTAAATTAGGTTTTATTGAAAAAAGGTAGTAGTATGCACCCTGTAACCTATTACTAGGTCAGTAAGATACACATGCATGTAAATTAGAATCTGAATGTTTAATAACTGCTTTTAATTACTGGCACACAAAAGAATGTTACACACAGTGGGAACATATGAACATGTAACAAATTATTTTACTGTTTCATGTTGTGGGATTTACAATTTGCCAGCCTCACTGACTAATTAAATGAATGAAACATCACAGCAGAAACAAATCATGTAAATTTACTAAATCTTACAGAGAATATCGTATTGTATTTTTTATCTTCGATTTGACTATGCTTATTGAATTAAATATAAATGAAAATGTCATATTTGTTTTATAAAATATTTAAATGCTAATGTAGAGCTGGAATTAATTTTTTATGATTTACTAATATATTTCACCTTTATTAAATGATAAAATAATAATTATTGAGGCAAAAAAATATAATTTGGCATAAGACAATATAATAAAGAAAACTTTAAATTAATTACAGCATATTTCAAATTTATACATAACAATTTTACCCTTCTTTTAAAGATTTTGATGAAAAGTGGGTTTTAAGAAAATCTTGATTTAATTACCTATGTAAACTATTATATTGTAACATTCATAATTTTTATTTATTTATTCGTGATTTGTTTTAAACATCTGAAGAGAGAGAGAGAGAATGGTCATTTGGGATAAAACTTCAAGAAAATAACAAAAATAATATATTTTTTCTTCATATATAAATGGAACAGTATATAACTGAATAGTGACAAATAATTCAACCTTAATGCTCAAGTAATCTTACAAAATTTTTATGTGAAAAAGGGAAAAAAAGTGAAAAATTATAGCAATTTGAACTACTACTTTTTCTTGAATACTTTCAGCTTTCTGTATTAAGTAGCAGTTATTCTTCAACCATCAACAGTTCATGTTGATTTTTTGTTAAGACACAATTGCTAAAAAAATTACACTCATTCAAATAGTAATAAATTAAAAATCAAAATCCGAAGAATGATTTAACTAAATTTGAATTTCAGAGCACAGTACTGGTAGAATGAAATAAAATATAAAAGGTAATAAGGAATGTAATTTAGATTATTTAAGATCATAAATTTTAGCATTCTTTTCTGGGCTCATTTTCCTCTTTGTTCACTTGAAGTTTGAAATGAAAAAAATTAAAACATCAGATTCTCTGCAGACTTAATTTTATGTCCATAAAAATATAGTTAAAAAGTCTTCTACTATTATTAACTATAAATTAATATTTCAAAACATGCTTTTAATATAAGATTTATCAAGATCATATCACAAAAGTTAACAAAACCACACATTGGTCATTAAAGATTGATTGTTGAAAGTACCAATGGTATTCATATTCGAGGATGGAGTAGCACAGTTGACGTTTATTCCAACAGAGCGAAAAATGTCCAGACCAGGAATCGAACCCGGATACTTGGTGTGCGTGCCAATGCCTTACCTGTTAGGTTATCCGCACGATAACCGGCTAACATAATTCACTCTTATAACTTAACTATAGCATTTACATGATGAAAGTGTGTTTTAACACAGTAAATGCTATAGCTATAGCTCGGATGAATGAAACTAGCGCTGCAGTTCACAGCCAAGTCCAACAAATAAGAGTGAATTATGTCAGCCGGTTATCGTCCGGGTAGCCTAACAGGTAAGGCATTGGCACGGAACGCCAAGTATCCAGGTTCGATTCCTGGTCTGGACATTTTTCGCTCTGTTGGAATAAATGTCAACTATGCTACTCCATCCTCGAATATGATTTAATCCAGTTGGGGAAAAATATATATATATATATATATATTTGTTCCCTTCATTATGTACCAATGGTATTTATGGAGATTAAAAATTGACAAAAGCTTATGTGTTTAATTGCAAATAAACAACTATGTTCCATAACATGAAACAATTATCTGTAAAAGGATTTAAGACATGATTACAAAATGCTGCATGAACTCTAAATGCCAATGAGCCGAGAGCTGGATCTACTAAGCTTAATCAGGAATCAATTCTAATAATCAATCTTGAAGATAATTTCATCAGAAACAAAAGCAAATTATATAATGCTTTCAATTTTAAACAGGATATAAATATTAGTTGCTTATATCTTATAATTACATTTAAAAAATGCATAATTTTGGTTTTAATTCTTGCAGCTAAAGCAGCCGTTTTAATCTTCAAATGCTGCATCTTAAATAACTGTAATATATTGTACTCAGTTTAAAACAATGTTAACTTTATTCGATTAGAGCAAGTTTAGTAAATTCATTCTTTCAATGTACTGTCAAAAATTACAGAATTTTTGTAATTGTATAAAATATATCCAAACATTAAAATTAAAAATATATAACAATGCAAGAGAATTTTAGTCACAAATTTTAAGGAAAATATTTTGTCCCAAAAGAAAACTTTAACAAAAAAAATATATACAATAAAACAAAATATTTTCTCATTAAACGTTATTAAATGAGTCGGAAAATGTATACTTCATAACTTTTATAAGTTGTCAAATATTAGGTAGCAGTTAATTGCTAGAAACTAATTGCTAGGGACTATTATGCATCAAAATTACTTTTTGAAGGAAAAATAATTCACATTCATCTCACATAAAATTCAACAAGCTTTTCATCTCAGAAAAACGTTTTTATTCAAATTTATAAGACTATCTTTTGGGGAAGACTGGAATGTTACATTCAGACTTTTCTGTGTATACTGGAAAGAATTATGAATTGACAACATGAATACTTGGAAAACAAATAAATGGAGTTTATCAGAAATTGTTATACCCAAGCATATCAAAGCAGTTTCTTAAAAATGTTCATAAAAAATCACTCTAGGCATCAAAATCGTAAATATGTAAAATTTACTACAAATATACATTCAGTTCAAGCAAGTCAATGGCACAGTTTTAAATGCAGAATCACAAGCAGGTAGTTTCATGATCTTTTTTCTTAATTTTTATATAACATCAAATGCATGTAAGAATATTTAAGCATATTAAAGTAATTTCAGAATTACACATCGGTATACTAAGGCTAAAAATTGGAAATGATTACAAATACAAATATTAGGAAAAAAATCTTTAAATGTGCCATAAAAACAAACACACTTTCCATTTACAAATAAAAACTATGAGTTGAAAATATATTGTGCATACAAATATCCAAAATCTAACAAAATACCTTACTTTTTCAAAATTAGTAAACAATGCTATATAAAATTAAGATTTAACTAGAAATACAGCAAATCTATGCTTTGAATGCATCAATCTTTCCAATTACATTAAAAAATATTGATTTGTTCAACAGTAAAATGACGATCTAGAAATGGACATTATTAAAATTACAATAAAAGAGCAATTTATTGAGATTCCAAATCCATTTTTATCAGTTTATTTATTTATTTATTTTAAGTATTGTTTAAAAATATACATGCACAAAAGAGAGAGACACAGGGAGAATTACACATAATACAAATTAATTTAATTTTAAACTGAAAAAGTAAGATAAAATAAACTATCTTTGTAAGAAAAAAAAGTTTAGAGCAGTAATCCAATAACAATAAAAATACAATTCATCAAATTTAAAATTATAAAATTTAGCAGTTATAAACATCATCACCGGGAAATATAACTTAAATATATAAAAGATAAGAACATTCATAATTCTAGATTTACAAAAAACTTTTATCAAAATTTATTTCTAAACTTTTGTTAGATACATTATTTACAGGGTGAAGTTAATATTTCTTGTCCAAATTATTATTTATTGTTTTCTTAGACAATATGGAAGTAAATCAAACCTTAATGCATTTCCATTTGTTTGATTTTAAAACTAATTGAAAATGTAAATTTTCTGTTACAATACTCACTGTTTATATCAATCACTAACTAATCAAATCACTAAGTATATAATGGAAGCCTTTTTCTTTTTCTCTTTGTGTCATGTATTGAAATAATGACAATACAATTAAGTAGTTGGCCACTCAATTGAGTCATATGCTGATGAAGAAGTATGACACAGCTAAACAACAGATACTATAACAAATAAGTTTCAAATTTTTGGAATCTATTACAAGCAAACATACTATTTTTAGCTTTAATGTTAAATATATAAATTCAGAATACTTCATTTAAAATCATTGATGCTTCCCTCAAAAATAAACACAAGCTGGTAAAATACATGAAGAAAGAAAGTCCATGCATTTTGCTTATGCATGCTTACAACTGAAGAACATAGGAACTTTTCAGTTTAATGTATATATAATTTTTATTTGATAGGCCAAATCAAAATTTTTCAATTTCACATTTATAAATTTTTTCAGCACTTCTTCTAAATTCTGTTATGTTATAAAAATTTTAACCAAATCATGAATACAATGATGATTAAAATGCTGACAAATAGCAGCACTGAACTGAAAAAATAAAGAAAGAAAGAAAACTATAGTATTATGGAATAACATCGTATTAAACTGGATTTCATTCTGATATAAGAAACGTTTTTGTTCTAATATGTTTAAAAATAAAATTGTACATGTTTAGATCATCAGAGGGTTAATTAAATGATGGGGTGGAAAAAGCTCTTTTCTGCACAGAAATAAATAAATAAATAAAATATGGGTGTAGGATAATTATCAAGTTTTGGCGAAAGACGTAGCAGCAAAGCGATGTAAGTAAGCGTCCTATCTTAAATGGGAAAGGTAACAGTAAGATTAAAGGCGAGGTCACGTCAATGAAGGTCATACGCCACCCAGCGGACGGAGTGAACTACAAGAGGATTATTAACTTCTTTCCCCTTTGTGGATGATCTATAAGTTCGATATCTATGAAATAACTATGCGCACGCGCAGCCATGATTTTATTCGTTTGTCGTCTGCAGTACTTAATTGTTGAAAGTATAGATATAATTCGATTTATTTATTCGCCATTATTTAATTTATTAATTGAAGTTAGTTATTTAAACAAAATCAGTTCTTTTAAGAATTTATATTACTTGGGAAAATGCCACGTTCTAATTATTGCAGTTTTCAAAACTGCAAAAATAACTCTCTATCTGAGAGAACTCTTTTTTTCGCTTCCCAAACGAGAAAAACAGGTTAGTTTTGGGTTTTATTATAATTTATAATAAAGTTAAAATATTATTTAATATATATTATTAAATGTCAGTGATTTTAATACGTTCTATTTGAATTATGTTTTTGTAAAATGAACAAGGACATATAAAAATTAGCTAATGGATGTTAAGATAGAATTTTACAGCAGCGTTTTTAATTCAATTCCTGATAAGATAAAGTTATAAAAATTACATAAACATGTGTATTTCCAATGAGAATTAAACTTTTCATTATGCTTAGAATTTAAAGATAAATTATTTAATTAATTTTAAGGCATATTTGTTATTTACCGGGCGCAGGCGATAAATTGCCAAATATTCTCTTGATCAAATTGTATTTATAAAATTTAAAATAGAAGCATTTCATTCATTTCATTTAAAACTCATTTAATTTTACATTAAGATCCACTTTAATTTAAAATGCAAGCAGTAATTCTTGTACTATTAAACCAGCAATAATTGATTATTTATAGTTTTAAATATTTTGAGAATTTTAGACAACAGCTTTAAAAAAATTCCTAAAATCAACAAATTACTTTTTTTTTAAATCTATAAATATGTCGGTTATTGTGTTATATCCGGGGAAAATAGTTTTCATGGGATAGTTTCACTTCGCACAGGTGAATAACATTGCAGAAAGCATACAAAGTATAGAAGAAACTTCAAAAATTGGAATAAAATATAAAATATTTACAAATAGTAAGTGGTATGCTCAATTAAATATTTATTATCTTACACCGGTTCTTTGCAGGGGTAAAATGGATAACTTTCCGTAATCGGGCCGATAGCCATGATTGGCGTCAAATGAGAAAACAGTATACAATTGTAACTGTATAACAGTTAAATAATGGTTAGAAAATGAAAGTAACTTTTATCGAAATAACCCAATTGCGGAACATTCTCCAAATTTGAAAAAGGCTTATGAAACACTCAACAATTGCCAATAACTGAAAACTATAGACAAATAACAAGCTCAACGTAGCAGTTGTTGGTCGGTAGCCAATAATTTCAAATTTCCCTTTTAATTTTGTCTGGTTTCAATTTTTTTTTTTCAATCTGGCTTCCGCAAAAGAGTCGGAATAAGTAGTAGATAAAACGGCTGCGGACGGAGATGGGCCAATTGAACGTATTAAAATCGCTGACATTTAATAATATATATTAAATAATATTTTAACTTTTTTAATAAAAAATTATAGGGCTGAAATCACGTTTAAGATGCTTAAAGGTTTTAAATATTTCTCTTTTGCAATTTCCCAACCAGCTGGTATATTTTAGAAATCGTAGTTTGTTACATAACTTACTCAATTGTTGTACTTGTATATACAGTTGTAACAGCCATAAAGAATGTTTAAGGATTTATCAGTTACGTTTAGATAACGTAAAATTAATTTGCTAATTTATAATCAAGTTGTAAAAATACTAAAATGTTGTATTGTTACTAGAAACACATCCATGTACATAAGTTTTATTTTTCTAGCATATCTGGGAGGGAAAAGTCAATTAAAATTTTTATCTTTTCATATATATGAACAGGGTTAGATTAAATAAACAGTATAAAAAAGTACTTTTATGTTAGCCGGCCGCAGTTCATAAACCGTCAAATATTTTCTTCATCACCAGCGTTCATGTTGCATTCCATTCAAAATATAAAATCATCATTTAAAAAATATACTCGTCATTTGAAAAACATAACTTTATTTAAAATACATACATACTGGTATATTACATCAATTTAAACACATGCTTTTCGCTCATTATATTTAAAATACATTTTTTTTTCCTAATAAATAATAACATAAACCCAAGGTGGGCAAGTTTCTTCCAATGTGGAAAAAAACCTGGAAAAAACCATGAATTAAAAATTACTCCTATAACTTTCATTAACAAAAATGGTTTTCTTTTAGCCTGAATAGCTTGCATAAAATTCAGGTCTATTTGAAGATATTTACAATTTAAGAGTTATAGGCGGAAAAGCAGACAAAGCCATTTTAGAGAATACCTGTTAAAATTTTAATCGTGAATTTCAAATATTTACTCACTCATGGAAGATTAACCTTGTTTACCAGATTTATTGCAAAATATTTTTTGTTACAGCTTGTTTTGATAAAAATATATGTATTTAAAAAATAGTTGCAATGTCAGTTTAGTTTCGGGGCAAAAGGCAATACTGTTTACGTAGCATTAGTGCTTTTTCTCCCGAAATTAAAATGACATTGCGATTTTTTTTTTTTTTAAATACACATATTTTCATCAAAACAAACTGTAACAAAAATATTTTGCAATAAATTTGGTAAACAAGGTTCATATTCCATGAGTGAGTAAATATTTGAAATTCATGATTAAAATTTTAACAGGTATTCTCTAAAATAGCTTTGTCTGCTTTTCCGCCTGTAACTCTTAAATTGTAAATATCTTCAAATAGACCTGCGCACGAGATGCGCAGATGGTAGATATTCTGTCATATATGACGTCATACAAAAAACCCGTGCATTTGCGTTATTCACTCCATCCACAAGATGGCGCAGCTGTGTCAATTTACGGCAGATTCCAGCATTAACTTTGTACGCTTACTTATAGTGCTTTGCGTAGCAGCATTACACTTAAAAAGAAAATAATTAAAAAATAAAGTGGAATAATACAGTAGACTCCCTCCAGTCCGCGACCCTAAAATCCGTGAACGCCTAAAATCCGCGTATTTTTTCAGATGTAAACAATGAAATTTACAGATAAGGTGCAGGCACAAAATTCAAGATGGCGCCGAAATCAGCGACTACCGCCATGTTTTTTTTACTCAATTTTTTGTTAATTATTCTCTTTTGGCTATTACAGCTGATTTATTACTAAATAAATTTATATTACTTTTGATTTTTATATAAATTAGCATATCTATATCAAAAATTCCAGGGCTCGAAATGGAAAAATCTACGAAACAGAACGCTATTTAAAAATTATTGTTGCTGATTTTTTTTTTAAGTATAGACAAATTTATTTCTAAACATACAAAGCAATATAAAAACAAACATTCAAGACTCTAAATAACAATGAAAACAGTAACAGAGCGCGCAGAAAGCTATATTAAACAGTAACAATGTTTTAATAAAAGTATGAAGCGGAACGATATTTACCATAATTTTACGAATCGGAACTTTATTTATCATAATTTCAAGAACCGGAATATCACTCTGACTTGTTCCAGTACATTTCGAGCCTTGGAAAATTCCCCTTTATTGTGTTTTCTGTAGAATATTAGCAAGTGTAAACTGTAGTGGAATTGTTTACTTTTCTTCCGTTCGTTTCCTCGTGTTTCAATATTTATTATTTTTTCAATATTACGTACGCATTTTAATATGTAATTCTGATTAATACGACTAAATGCAAGCTTTTTTATGAAGAAAATATGAATTTACTTCTGAAAAAAATCTAATGGCCCTGTTTTGTAAATACAGTAAAGCCCTTATCTGTATGTATAGGCGACTGAGAAAAATATTGAGAAAGAGGAAATGTGCGGAGCGAATGCGCGAAGCAACGGAACAGTCAAATAAGTTTTAATTTCGTTTTGAGATCGCAGCGTGAAAGAGGTATCTACGTCAGTTTTTATCAATGTTGAATTCAGACCCTTTTTTCCGGGAGGGATTTCTGTGGCTCCAGTGAAGGGGGGGGGGGGGGGGGGATTGTACTTTTTGACCATTGAAAACACAATCTCAAATCTTCCGAGGGGGTAGCATCTCATTACTCCGGGGAGGAATGCCCCCCCCCCAGGCCACCTCCTGTATTCAACACTGGTTTTATTTAATCTAATGATTTTTATTTATTTATTTTTAATTTTATGTACGTATTGTAATATGTAATTCTGATTAATATGACTGAACTCAAGTTTTTTCATAAAGAAATATGCATTTATTTCCGAAATAAATAAAGATGGCACTAATATCATCGGCGATCGCGATCGTTTTCCAAAATATTTTTTAATTAATCAAGCTTTTTCGTTTATTAAATCTGGATAAACATGGCATAAAATTTCATTATTTTAAAATTCTGGTGTAAATTATTTGCTTATCCAAAATAAAAATACAGTGCAACAGTAGCTTTTGCGTAATAACTGTAATTGTTGAAACCCTCTTGTTTTAGTTTCAGTTTTGAATCTATTGTTTCTTGCGAAATTCTACCAATATGGATTATCCAGATTTTCCTGATGAAAAATCTCTCTATTCTAAAAAAAAGTAACTACCGCTGTCACCGCCGCCGCCGGTTTTGAATTTTTTGTGACCGGAGGTCTTTCTTCGTTAATATTAAGAAAAATAATGCATACAAAAATATGAAAATCGGTGGTTTTATACAGAAATGTTTGATAAACACGCTGATGCAGACAGTTTTCAAATCGAAGAATTATTTTAAGAGATATTTAATGCTAAAGTTGGACAAAATCGTTTCACTAAAAAAGTTTTATAGCAGCAAAAACTATACATGGCAGTGTAATCATTTTTAGATCATTTTATGCGTTAGAATTTGCCGGAGTGCAGATTGCATTATTTTTTTTATTTTGACTCATTTTTTGAGGTTTTATTTCTATTTTAAATTCAAATTTTCAGCATTTCTTGAGATATTTTTTACAGATTTTAGAAAGTGATATTAATTTAAACTGTTGCCAACTGTATAAATAGCGGAAACAATAATGTTTGCTTCAAAAAAAAAAAATATTTATACGTGTAATAAATTAAAAATTTATTTACACGTGACTATTATAAACAGAAAAAATCATTGGAATTAGAATTAAATAATTATGTACAAAAAGCAGGAACTTATTAAAAATTACGTCATAAAACTATAATTACACGTGAATTTTAAGAGAGAAAGGAATTTGTAAAATAATAAATTTATTAACATGCATTAGAAGTCTTAAATAGGAGAAATTACGTCATATTTACGTCACATTACAGTTATTACATAAAACGAACACAAAATAATATTGCAAAACGGTTTAAATTTAGAAATTGCCCTAGACATTTATTTGATATTTTGAGCGGATACTTTTCAACTATTTTTCTTAGGAAAGCGCAAATAATATTTTATTTCTAACACAAGCATTTTCACGTGAATATTAAAAAGAGAAAGAATAATTTGGTCAAAATTACATCAGATTAAAAACGATTAATTTAAAATGTCTCATTTAAAAGAACTTTCTTTTCGCTTTGTTAAAAAATACCGGGAGACAAAGATTCTGTTTACTTAATTCCTTTTATACTAGCTTATTTTGAAATGTTGTTACACGTGTCTACGTCATCAAGTTATTTTTATTTCGACGTTTTATTTGTATTTTTATTAATGTTGTACTAATTTATTTGTTCTTTCGTTATTTAAAATAAAAATTATGTCAATTTGTATAATTTGGCGAGTGGTTTGGCGATTTATATAATTTGGCGAAATGAGTCGACGGGATAATCAAGTAGTACCGCAGCAGATTTGGCGTTAAAATTTCCCCAATCAAAGAGAAATGAATAGAAATCTGTTTATAGGGAGATCGTCACTGTTTTTTAAATTATAATTCAATTTTTCGAAACCTTTTTAAAGCCGATCACATCAGCGTGCATTTAGAGCCTGCGGTGTCTGGACGGGGGTTGGCGAGCGTAGCTCGTAGGGGGCTGAGCCCCCTAGTTCAGTAAAAGAAAACATGTCACTTTGACTATAATGCACAAAGTTGAAATTATTAAAAAACTGAATTCTGGTTCTTCTGTTCATTTTTTGGATAAATCTTATGGAATAAGCCCTAGAACAGTATATGACATTAAGAAAGAAAAAGAAAAAATTTTGAATTTTTATATGAATAGTGACAGCAATGCTGGTACTGCAGAAAGAAAAACAATGCATGCAGCCAGATCTGGTGATCTAGACAAGGTGCTTTATGAATGGTTCAAACAACGTAGAAGTGAAGGTGTTCCTATAACAGGGCCTCTTCTCTGTGAAAAAGCCAAAGACCTTCACAAAAAGTTGAATATGGAAGTTCCATATAGTTTTTCTTCAGGGTGGTTAACTCATTTTAAACAGAGGCATGGAATAAAATATCTAAAGACATGTGGAGAAAAATTATCTGGAGATTCATTATCGGCAGAAGAATTTATTGATGATTTTACCAATCTTGTCAAAGAAGAACAATTGAGTCCAGAGCAGATCTACAACATGGACGAAATGGGACTTTTTTGGCGCAGGTTACCATGAAAAACTTTAGCAACTGCTGATGAGAAGAATCCGTCAAGCATTAAAGAAGATAAGCAACAAATCACCATTCTTGTTTGCAGCAACACTGCTGGCACCCACAAGTGTCAGTTATTGGTAGTGGGGAAAAGTGCAAAACCTCGTGCATTAAAAAATATCAAACTTCCCGTTATATATAAAGGTAACAAGAAAGCTTGGGTTACTAAAGATATAATAAATGAATGGTTTGAGAACAATTTTGTTCCTGAAGCACTTGAACATAGTAAGAAATTAGGATTGAACAAAGATAGTAAAATTATGTTATTATTCGATCAATGCTCAGCGCATCCTGTTTCATTAAGCAAAGAAAATGTAACAGCACAGTTTCTTCCACCAAACACAACTTCTCTCATTCAGCCGATGGATCAAGGGATTATACGTGCAATGAAGTGCAATTATAAAAAAAAAGGTTCTGCGAAAGTTGCTAAGCTTAGATCCATCAGCTGATATGCTTGAAAGATTTAAAAAAGTTTTCACTCTAAAAGAATGTCTTTTTCTCTTGGCAGATGCTTGGAATGCTATGTCGCAAGACACCTTGATACATGCATGGCATAATTTATGGTCACCATTGTTGTTCATAGAATCCGAGAGTGATGATTTAACATTTGATGGGTTTCATCCCAGTGCTGCCCAAGCTAAAACTAATGATTTACTGTGAAGTGAATATGACAGTGAAGTTCTAGACTGGATTTCTTGTGACGATAACATCCCAACAGTAGAAACAAAATCTGACCAAGAAATAATTTCCAGTGCCCTGCATATTGATACAGATTCTTCATCAGAAATTGAATCTGATGAAGAACTTGAAAAAATTAATCTTGAAGAAGGTCTAGCCATAGGAGAAAAATATTTGAGCTTCCTGAAGCAGCAGAGCTTTATATCTGAGCAACAGATAATGAATCATCAGCAGCTTCAGGATGCAATAACAAAAGAACGAAACAAAAAATTAAAGCAAACAACCATTTTATCCATGTTTCAAAAATATAAAATAAAAAAATAAGTAGAGTTTGTAAAAAAAAAAAAAAAAAAAAAAAAAAAAAAAAAAAAAAAAAAAAATTATTTTTCCTCATTATTATGTATATTTAGTATTGTATGTTTGTATTTAGTATTATTTTATGTATATTTATATATTATTTTATATTTATATTATATTATATTGTTTATTTATATGTGCATTTAGTATTGTATCTTAATTATTATTTACATGATTTAATTTTTAATATTTTTCTAAATTTTTTATTTTGCATAATTATTTTATTTAATAATTACTTACTTTTAAACTAATAAATTATTTTAATATTTTACTTAATTATTTTAATGTTTCACTTTATTCACTTTATTTAATGTTTACCATTCATCATAATTTCCATTGCTCAACTACCAATCAAATTAATGTTCAAAAATGTAAACAAATAAATGACCAGAAATCCGCAAAATTCTAAAATCCACACAACCTCTGGTCCCAAGCTGTGTGGATTTGAGGGAGTCTACTGTATTATGGAATAGCATCATATTAAACTTGATTTCATTCTGATAAAAAAAAAAAAAAAAAAAAAAAACATTTTTGTTCTAATAGGTTTAAAAATAGAATCTTATCTGTTTAGGTCATCATAGGATATACATTAAATGATGAAGGGGTGGTAAAAGCCCATTTGTGCAAAAAAGTAGAAAAAAAGACATTACATGTGTTTGATAATTATCAAGTCTCGGCAGAAGACAATAAATTGTGGCTTCAATATTCGAAAATGATCATATATGTCCGAATGCTGCATTTTATTCAACAGCCTTTATTTTTTGGTCATCTGGAAATTTCACACACTGATATAGACATATCTGTCACTTTCACAATTTGCAATTTATAAAATGTTTAATTAATACCAAAGTCTTATAATTAATGCTAAAATTATTAAAATAATATAATCTTCATACTATTTACAGATATTTGATCCACATTACTGTTCTTTTCAAAAACTGTATGGTTTCTCTAAACAAAGATTAAATTAAAAGGTAAAATGAATCACATCACGAGAAACATAAGGATTGACTATATACCAGCAAATACTTACCAAGGATTAAAAGCAGCCAAAATGCTAAAGATCGAAAAAAAAAAAAAAATCTTTGCCTTCTCCCAATATTTAGAGTTTTTTTTTTTTTTTGGAAAAATTAGGAGGGGGGGGGGGGGTACAGAAAATATGAAAAAAAAAGCAATATAAAATTTTCCTATAAATCAAAATAATGTCATTAATTCAATAAGAGTTTTAAATACTTAATTTAAAAAAATATATATTTTATCTAGTTTAGAAAACAATCTTCTATTTCACATTGTCAGTTTCACATCACAGATTTAGATGTTACCAAAAAAAAAAAAAAAAAAAAAAAAAAAAAAAGATGGATAGTCAAAAAAGATAAAATACAATAACAAAACAAATAGATATGAATAAGAACAACACAACTTCTTTAAATCAATTATAAAAATACAACAAAATTTTTTAAAAGGACATAAAAATTTAAAAAAAAAATGCATATGGAAAAACATGAAGATTCGAATGAACATAAGTATATATTTTTTAAATTACTTTTAATCTTATTAAGAATTTAAATGGGCAGTAATTGTGTGTACAACCAAAGATGAAATTTTTATTTATAATACATAATGTGGAAACAAACCATTAGACTCAGAATGTTTGAACTGTAAATTTTTTTTATAAATTATCAATAACTGAATATCTCAACACAGAAAAATACCAGAAATATAGATTATGGAGTATTAAATCTAATCACCCATTTCAGGGGCCGATGCAGGTTTTTATTTTTGGGGCCCATTTTGTGAAAAGTAAAAGTTATTTTTGTGAATTTTATAATATTTTTGTGAAAAATAACATTTTGTAACGAAAGTTGACATCCAGTGACTCAAATTCGAACCAAGAATTTATTAACAAAAACTTCTTTAAATCCCTTTGCTAAAGTTTTTATTTTTCGTGATCTGACTTTATTTTCAAATTACACATTTTAAAACAGTTTTTATGAAAAAGAATCTTATGAAGGAGGCCTATTTCATTAAATGGAATTTTGTGAAGGGCCTGTTTTATTAAGTTCATTTTTGTGAAGAGGCCCATTTTATTAAACTTATTTTTGTGAAGAGGTCCATTTCATTAAATTTATTTTTGCGAAGGGGCCTATTTTATTAAATAGATTTTTGTGAAAGGGCCCTAAATAGGCCCCAAATTTCGCCTGGATCAACCCCTGCATTTGAACAACATTATTTACAAAATTTATTATTTCAAGTATTAATTTAGCAAAGAGCAACTTCAAAAATAACAAAATTGTTCAATAATGACCACTTGACTAATCTGAAAAAATTAAGTCTGAGTAACATATAAATGAATAACATGTAAATTTTCAATCAGATTAACTTTTATTCTGTCATGCATTTTAAACTCAATGTATTTATTATCAGATTGTTCCTAACATATAGCTTTGTGCAATTAAGTTTTTTTAAATAACAGTATTATTTTTAATTGCATAAAAATTTATCATTTCACATAAATACTTGAAACACAAACCATTTTAAACAAATCACCTAAAACAATTGAAACAATAGCTTAGAATATTTTATTTTACTTTTTGCTATTATGGATTATTATTATGGAGTTTTCTGCACGATGCCATCAAATTATAATTTTTAACAATTAAATATTAAAAATAAGGCATAAAATACAGTGTCTATTAAAACATTATTAGAATATTGATGCTTGGTCCAAATGGAAAGGTTATTCATTTCTCTTATGACTATTAATCAGTGAAACATTTTCTTTTTGGTCTTGGAATAAATGAATGAGAAAGTCGCTATAATTGTAAATCAATTTAAAATTATTATTATTACTACATTTAATCATATTTCGTTTTGAATAATACTTCAGACAATTTTCTCCAATTGTCTATCACTAATAATCACAATATTTATAATCTTTAAAAGAAAATAATAATAATAATAATGAATTCACATTACAACTGAATGAGAATACTGCAATACTCAAATTCTTAAAAAGTTAAAAGTGATAGGATTTTTTTTTCTTTCTCATGATATCTGACAATTGTATAAAAAGTAAAGTAGAAAAGCACATTCACAAATCAGGTACTGTTCAACTTGAATCTGCAATGTTAAATATATACACAAAATGCTCGCATTATATATATAAAAAAATGCATGTAGTGTATAAAATGACAAGCTATCGCTAGCTAGCTACAGAGTAAAGTTTTATAAATTAGCAAATATTTGATGGTATAAAAACAGACACAACACACATATGAAATATCTGCCACAGGGCAAGCTATCAAATTGCACATGTATACAATAATTTCTTCATAAATTTCAAGGTAGCCACATTAAAAAATTCTGCTTGCAATTAACTTAATTAATGACCTCTCTTTTCATAGCACCCTTTAAGGTATAGAAACACACATGCACACTATAACATCTAAATAAATCTCAGAATGACTACTCCTAGTCAAAGTATGATCTAAAAATAATCATTTACCTCAGCATCTACAAAATGTACACAACAGACTACATAAAGTAGGATGTTTATCATTAAATAACATACTATATATTATTCATCTATAATTTAATCAGTTTTCTACAAAAATATATAAATACCACATACTTAAAGGAAATGGCAAGACCTACTTTTGATTCTTTTTTTTAAATAAAATAAATGCTTACAAAAAATATTTTTTTTTTACAACTATGAAAAAAAAAATATATATATAAATATATAAAACTCCAAATCTACAAACAAAATCACATAACACTTTCTAATATTATCTTTCAGCAAAGCAAGTTTGTCTAAAATATCACCTGCATCCTAAAACTAGTTTCATGTAGTCAAAACAGTTGTCCAAAATACAGATATTGAGATCCTGAATAAGATTTGAATTTAAGAGTGAAACTTGTTCAACTATTAGCAATGTTATTAACTTTAAGATTTGTCCTCAAAAGGATGTAATGTTATTAATGTTTGCTTTTTAAAAACAAGTCAAATTTGAAAACTGTTTCTCCTGAATATATTCTACAGATTTATCTCAACTTGTTTAGAGGACTTTAAAGACTTGTTTAGAGGATTTTAAATAGTATATAAATTTCAATGATGTCATAAAAAAGGGAATTGATTGTTTTCAGTTTTATCCTTTCTTTCACAAGTGAAGCACTTATATTAAGGCCATGTTTTCATTACTATACATATTTTCATTCCAAAAATACAAACTATTTCATAGAATAAACCCTCTTTACAAAAACAAAAAAAGGGTACTTGTTAGTTATCCTGTTGACCAATTTCGCCAAATTATATAAATCGCCAAATTATACAAATTGACATAATTTTTATTTAAATAACGAAAGAACAAATAAATTAGTATAACATTAATAAAAATACAAATAAAACATCGAAATAAAAATCACTTGATGACGTAAACATGTGTTGCCAAGTAAATGTGACTTTTACAATCAACCATTAATGGTAATCTTACAATTTGGCAACAGTAATTTAGTCGACGGGATAACTAACAATTACCAAAAAAATATATCTATTAGCCCTTTTGAGACGGCATCCCTTACACAAATTTTATTTGATTGGAACCGCTTTTTTTAAACAGTTCCCTTTACTGGTTAAATACCAAAAAATAATCTAATTAAAAAAGACAAATGTTAGATTTATTTATTAATGGTGCCAAAAACAAATTCCACATGCCGCTTTTCATGATGCATAGATGCATCATCGTCCCAAAAGAGTTAAGCAGAGATCTCACTTATTATGTTTTTGCCATAATTTTATTAAGGGGTTTGTTTTGCTTTATAACATTACATAAGAAGCACATTCTCATTTGTACCCAGAGATATGATAACCTTGCTCTACTGATAAAATTACCAATAAAACTTGAAAATCACGACTCACATTTTAAAGAGAACATTCAGAGATTGGCAGCTTTGTATTAAATTATCTTAATTTATTTCTTTAAAAAGTGCTGGTTTGCCAACTAATACTGTAAAAATGTCCACTAATTTCTAAAATAAGACACCATCTATTCAAAATATAAATAGTATGAGTTTAAAAAAAAAAAAAAAATTAATTACTTCTAATATTAACAAGATATCAATACAAGCTCTATGTCATTTTAAAAATTAAAGTGCAAGCTAAAGACAGATTTAATTATGTTTTAAGACAATTCATTTTTTATGCAATTATACATGCAAATTATCATGCATCTTTAATTAACTTTGTTTTCACTTTAGAAAGTTGATTGTCGATACAAGCTAATATATTAATCTCATGCAATGCAACAAACGTAATTCATACAAATTTTGTTATTCTCACTTAGATTATATAAAATTTTATGCATGTTGAGATAATTATATAACTTAAATCATAATATAAATGAGGCACTAGGAGACAGCCATTTTAGGTTATGTTACTTTAACCACTCAATAAGCCACAGTGAAATATCTGGAAAAAAAAAAAAAATCTTGTATCTTTATTTCTCTGAAAGATAGTGCCATTAATAATTTATCGGAAAAATTTTGGTAATTTTATCTGAAAAACTATTACTTAGCCTGTACCTCCCCCCCCCCCCTCCACCCCACCCTTAAATGAGGTAATTGATTTTCAACATTAAATATCTTTTAAACAATATAAAAAAATATAACAAAAGGTGATGAAATTTTTTCACTGCTTTATTTTTTCAAAGAGGTTTTGGATGATAAGATGGTTCATTTTAAGTCGCAAGTGCCTCAAAGATATATTTAAAAATATTAAAAGAAAATCTGGTGTGTAAGATATCTGTATAACAATTTAAAAAATATATACAGTAGAACCTCTTTTGTCCGAAACTCTTTTAACCGAAACTCTCGGTTAACCAAAATCCATTTTTAAAGCTTTTAACTATCACATTCATTGTGTGTAAATCCATTTTGAAAGGTTTCTTTTTTACTATCATATTCTTTGTGTGCAAGCGATCCTTTCCGAACTATGAGTACATAAGCCCTCTTTATTACAGTTCCTTTGAATTTAACTTGAACTTCCGTAAGCTGCGGAGTGGAACGAAGAAAATGAACAAATTAGCAATTCTGAAGCTCTTGAATGTTTTGCAAAAGGTTTGGCATGGCTGGAGAAGCAGAAAAATTGTGATACTGGTGAACTAATAATATTAAAAAACTCCGTGATAGAGCTTCAAAGCAAAGGCAATCGAAAGTGCGACAAACAAAAGATTTTTCAAACCCTTGTGATATATGTAAAAGGTACTTAATTTCAAAATTAAAATTCAGGTAATTTATTCTTGTTTCTATTTTGCTATTGCTTTATTTTTATTAAGCATTTGTTACCATAAGAAATATTGCATATATTTCTCCTTAATCTTAAAATTGAAGCATTCTTGATTATCCAAAAATTTCGATTTTCCGAAAGAGGGTCGGTCCCAATTACTTCAGATAATCAAGGTTTTACTGTACTAATAAAGTTTAAAAGTAAACACAAATGAATGTTTGTGCAGCAATATAATAAATAATTTAGGATGAACATTCAACTTGTTCTTTTCATCAATAAAACTACACTCTTTTTTATTCTGAATGATAAGATGGTTCATTCTAGATATCTTTAAAAATACAGAGAGAAATTCTAGCATGAAATATATTGGCACAACAACTGAAAAAAATATACTGACAAAATTTAAGATCAAACAAAAGTAAATGTTTGTGCAGCAATATATTAGAAAGGTTCAAAAGAACAATCAATTTGTCTTTTAAATAAATGAAACTACATTCTTCTTTTACAATTTAAAGTAAATTAAATTTGGTCTTTTTTTGCAGAAGGAAGGAGGGGGGGGGGGGTGAGATTTTAAAGAATTATGTGAAGGATTTTCTTTTCTGTTCCTTCCAGATGACATTTAAACAAGAACAAAACTAATCAAAGTATGAAGTGACTTATATGGCAGAGCCTTGCGATTGCTATTCTAGTACTGTTATGAAAATTAGATATGCATATAGAATAAAACTTCTATTATATTCACAGAAAATAAACTTCCACAAAAAATCAACAACACTTATCAGTCTAATAATTACAAAAACATTGTACAACAAAAAGGTATACATATAGTAAATCACATAATACATTTAACTATACAAAATGACAAAAAAATAAACAATACACAAAGTGTATGGTAAAAAAAGTTTTAATTAAAAAAAAAACTAACTATATATAACACATTTGTGCATAAATTAAAAGAGGAAAAATTATTCTTGAGAGTCTGCTTTGAGCTGCAATCCAGAGGCATGCCTTTTTAGAAAGAAGTAGAAAATGCCAGCTTGAGCCATCACATCAACAGTGCCAGCTGTTAAAAGATCTGCAGGGGTTGAGCTGGAACTGCGACTGCCAGGCCTAAGAAGGGTAGGGCCAAACACAGTTGCCAAGTTATGAAGAGACATTTTGTTTGTGGCTTCACTCTGGTGAATTCTAAAAAATAAAGGGGGGGGGGGCAGAATATGAGGTAAAAGTTTTTACACATGTAAAAAATAACAATACTGAATTAAAAATACTTTAGAAATATTACAGAAAATTAAAAAAAAAAATTAAAGATCAATAATCACCTAAAAATTAATTTACTGTGTACCACTCCACGGTGGGTGATTTACCGATTCTAGTTGGCCAAAATTATTTTTAGCATCAATATAGTCACATCGTCATGAAATTGAGATATTCACTATCGAATGTATTGTAAAATGTAGTGTGTAGCAGTCATAATTTCGTTACAGAGACATTCAAAAGTATTTCATTACATTACGGCCTGTGGGGAAAATCGCTTGCGGTAGTTTTTAATGATTTTCATAATTTCAAATACTTTGAAATTTATATACATATCTACAAGATGATTGCTATAGAATATGGTATGAATAGCATTTATCGATCATTTACAGGGACACTAAAAATAATTATGTTACATTACAGTCTATGGAGAAAAATTATTTGTGGTACATTTTATTCATGTTACACTATTTCAAAAGTATTTAAATTGATATATATCTCTGAGGTGCTCTATAAGATGCTTGCTATTGAATATGATGTGCCATTCATCTTTCATATACAGGGGCACACAAAATAAATCAGTTATATTTTTCTCTGTATGAACAATAATTGATGGAAGTGAGTTTTCAGTTATGGAACACTTTTTTAATTTATAAAAATTGCATACTATTTAGTGTGTATAAATTCTATAAATCATATACAGGGCTGCACAAAACATCTGAAGTACATTTCCATTTATTGATGGAAATTGCTCACAAGGAATTTTAAACTGTGCTATGCATTCACTAACTGTTCTAAATTTTAGCATATTGTGAATTATATGATAAATGTATAGTTCATATACAGGGATGTACAAACTTTTCAGCTATTTTTTCGACTTTGGTTGAAATTGTGTTTTCAAACGTGTTATATGTTTTACAAATTATTACTTAGACATCATTTTTCAGGTTATTAAGATATGAAGTTTTATTATAGTAGTCCAAATGCGTTGAAAAATGTTTCATAATCTGATTGATGCATGACTTTAAGTTCTTCTTGATAATTTTAATGATACTTTCTTAACAGTATGGAAGCTAAAGTGATAAAACTATTTTTGTATTATTATAACAAATCCTGAAAGTTTGAAACTCAAGGTAGTAAAGATTTTTGCTGGAATGGACTTTCCTATTAAAGCATAATATATTTAATGATATTAAGTAGTCGGAATTTGGTTTATTTGTTCAACTCCATATTGAAATTTTGTTCAATTTGGTTGTGTTATATTCTATTAAATAAATATGTTCACATTATTTGGTGTAACAAGAGGAAGAATGATTCCCCCCCCCCCCAAACAGTTTTGAGAGGATCGTTATTATTTATATCATAACTAGTGATCTCCCTGGCTTTGCACAGGTGCCATATGTAAAATGATTTTAAATTAATTTTGAACCCATTAGTCAAATATGAAAAGGAAAATTGAGAGCACATAAAAACAAGAGAAAACAAAACTAGCTTCTAATTCGTTCAAGGAGACACACCCCCTCTCTTTCCATTGTTGCTGAAGTGTTCTAAAAATAGGTTCGAAGTGACATCACAGGCACATGCATGCTGCGCATAAAGTACGAGCGAGGGAAGGAGTAACTGATGTCATATTGCGGCATTCTTGCCGATATCGAAATATGGCATAGATATCAGTGTTTCAAGTCGTTATGCTTCGCGGCCGATTCTGAGACTGTTCGGTATCGATGTTTGTTTCCTAGTTTAACTACGAAATCTTTTCAGCCTTTAACTTACGAGCGTTTCGTTTTTCTGACAATATGATGTCATACATTTACGAATTCCACGCATCTGGAATTGAATGACTGAATTCCAACTTAAGTATTGCGTCATCGTGCCGATGATGTACGCTGGTTTCTAATTGGCTGATTTCTATAACTGCATGTTTCACTGTTAGTTACGAAGTTGATTCTGTTTGGATGGTATATATTGGAGCGAATGTTTCAGTAATAAGACTGATATAAGTAAAGGCTCGATAAATGAGCTGTTTAAGTTCTTGGCCGAAGTTATGGCCGTATATTGTTATATTTAATATCTTTAATCGTGTTTTTAATTGGTTTTAATAAAGTTTTGTTTAATTTATAATCTGACTTCTTTCTGTATATGTGTAGACACCAGTCCTTTAAAAATCTCTGCTTTAAGTAGTTGTGGCTTTAATGGATTTTTGCCCTAGGGAGTCCGTTAGTAACATGGGAAGAAATAAAGCTCTCTGAAATACCTTACGGTAAAATGAGAGAACTGTCGAAATTGGCTAAGGAAGACAGATTCCGGAGGAAGCATAAACAATATGGCATTCATACAACATCGAAAATACAAGATAATAAAAGAATGTAAATAAAAGAAATGTGATGGTAATATCACACCATTATGTTTTGAACTAACAACTATATTTTTGATTAAGTGAAAAAATGCGAAACTTTAATCCTTTGAGTGCCAACATGATTTTTAGAGAGTTAGCTACAAGTGCCACACTGCTAGAGGAAAGTACAAATTAAAAAATATATATATATTTCTTAGTTAAATTCGGAACATTTTATTTACAAAAAGTATTTCAAAAACAAAAAATAAATGTTATAATTCCAATAAATATTATAATTTCAACATAAGTGACAATAAACAAGAATCGACAAGTATGAAATAGAGACCGTATTTTTTAGATTTCTTATAAATACACATGCAGAATAAAAAATAAACAAGAATCGACAAGTATGAAATAGAGATCGTATTAGTTCATGCATGAGCCAGGAGTGTTCCTGGCATTTTCGGCCAGTGTACCGAGGAGTGCGATCACGTTTCTTGGCATTCAAAGGGTTAAGCAACAAACTATTATATTTTTCTTTTTTTTTTTTTTAACTAATTTCCTGCCTGGATCTTGCCTGCTGTTCAAATACCGGCTCAAAAGTTGATTAAAATGCATGTTATCATACTTAAAGTCAATAATTCTTTGTAATGTGGGATTGCGTGTCATGCTATAATAATTATATAATCTGTGCTGCCTTTCTTAAATTAGATTAAAGAATTCCTTTGGGATTTATATTTCACAAAGAGTTTGCCAAGCTCATAATTCACGGAGATCAAGAGCAAAATCTTTAATAACCTTCCAACTACTACTCCAATCACAAGAGATATCGGCTAAATTTCGACCTATTGCCAGAATTGTTGGTAAATGAACAGTAGTCGAATTGAAGGCTTGACACAATATCGTTTGTTTTTGTGACAATTTCTTATCAAAATCTAGTGATTTATCTAAATAATGTCGAGGGGAAACGTCGGCAGACAATTGGATTACTACAAGTCAATTAATCCGCAAAATATCTGTATGTATGTAATCGGCCCATAATCAGAAAGTAATTAAAATTGAATCCTTTAACTAGAGTGTTATTGTTTGTTTTTGCAATAAAGATACCCTATGCAGTGATGATAGGGATGTGTGTCACATGAATAAAACTCTCCAATCCCCTGCAATATCTTATCCCACTGCCGCTCAAAATGCTTTTTCACGTTTCAAGGACATCATTTGTAAGTGGACAGTCAAAGGAATGGAACGAGAAAAAATACTTTCCAAGAAATGTTCTTTGGTGAGAATAAGTTATTATTCGCAAATGAGTAAACTTAAATCCCTTTAAAATTTACAGATAGCAGCACAATTAAATTAAAAGAAAACTAACAATTTAAGAGCCTTTTTTTTCTTACTTTCTTTTTTTTTAATAATTACGTATAGGCATGTGTACTAAAAATTATTCTTTGATAAATCGGTAGAGATATTTGCTGTTTTGTTGATTTAGATAAATAAATTGAAAATTATAATATCTGAAATTTATATTATATCATGATAATATATGAAATTTAGACTATCGCTGCAACAAACTATTTGCTCTAAATGTATTTTGTTAATTATGAATTAGAAATTAATTTATTTGGAAATTATTCAGATAATGTTATTATATAAATTGTATTATAAAGAAGATGATCATCTTTTTTCTCCAGATAGTGATAAATTTAATTTTATACCGTTTAAATAAAAAAAAAAAAAAAAAAAAAGAGGACTGAACAATTTTTTTATTAAAATAATTATTTAGATATTAAAAGTAAGAGAAAATGATTTTTTTTTCATACATAGCCAGAGTAAAATGAGAAGTTTTACGTTCAAAGATACAAAAATTGTATAATTAAAATGTATGAAAATTTGTTTTAATTCAAAAAGTAAATATTGTTAAATGGAAATATTTTCCTCTATAAAATACAAAAATATTTTCGTAATGAGGATGTAATTAATTAAAACATAAGAAATTTTGTTTAATTTAAAGTCCAAATAATGCTTTTAAATGATCTTGCAATGAAAATTACAATTAATTATTATTTATAAGATTAAAAAATATTTGTATCTTAATAGTATAGGTAATTTATAAGCAAGGCTATAATTTTTTAATTAAATGTAATTTTATTTGCATTTTACAATGAGAAAATTAATTGTAACTTAAATTGTAAATTTTATTCTAATATTATTTAACAGTAATATTTTGAATTTAAAGAAAACAAAATTTCTTACATTTCAATTAATTACACCCTCAATATGGAAATATTTTTGCAGCTTATAGTGGAAAATATTCCCAATTAGCAATATTTATTTTTTTTTAATCAAAATGAATTTTTTTATGTTTTAAATACTGTTTTTGCATCGTACAAATTCTGCTATTCAATATCATTAGCTAATTGGCAAAAGATCATATGATATGAAATATACTTGGTAAAATATTACCAAGTAACCAAATTATAAAAAACTAATACACAAAGGCTTCAAAAACTGATTCAAGTGTAGTCGGGATGCGATGCTCGAAAGGTGATCTGCCTTGCGGACAAGAAGTCATATCTGCTGACCCCAAGTCCCGATCATGACTAATTGGGGCTCTGGGCAAAGATAAATTAAAGGGCGCCATTCGAAAGAAGAAAATTCTTAGCTCCGTCAATACTAAATTAAATACCTTAATTTTTAAAAATACTATTTTTTTTTCTTTAGTGCAGAACAAAACCCTTTTAAATAACTTTAGCAACTTGTTATATTACTTTAAGATGAATTTAATAACTGCAACTTATGGAAGATTGTCAAATGCTCTAACATATGAATATGAGTTAATCAAGTTACCTTCTTTTACATCTTTTTAAGGTGTACTACACACAACATAATATCATATCAAATACATTCTATTTCACAAGTAGAAAATGTTTTTTCAATAAATCTAAAAAGATGGCAATTTTGGGTTTGTTTTTCATATTTAATTCAAAGTTAAAAGAAAAAAATTTGAATACAGAAGAAAATTTATCTCATGATAATTAGAATTGATTATTTTCAACCACTAAAGTTTAGATATGATTTAAGTTTATTGCTAATATAAGCTATTAAAATCAAAATATTATTTCTTATTTAATAGTGGTTGAGGTTAGCTTTGCGAAAGCATTGAGCTCTGTGAGTTCAAAATGAAAATTGTTTTCGGAAAGTTTAGTAGAATCTTTTAAAGATGAAATTTGTGTTTTGTATTTGAAAATTTTCAGAGTGGGAATTGGGAATAAAAAGTAAATATTTTATAAATTAATGTATGGATTTGGGGGCCCCTGGGCAAAGTCCCGATTTGCCCATGCGATAATAAGGGCCTGGCTGACCCCTGAGAATGAGATCGCCAGTACGAAAAGTAGTCAAGTAAGGACTTTTGGTGGAAGTTTGGCCAAGGATTATTTGCTCTTTGGGTAACCAAGGTAAAATACATTTTGTTACTTCTACAAGATTGCTTCTTCATTTTAACTTTAACATCTTGCACAGCTGTAAAGCAAGAATTACCCTTTACAATATTATATTCTCTTCATGATCTTTTAAAGTGAATTCGACCATAAAGGATGCAACTTTGTTGCATCGGGATTATTGCCACTCTCCATATTCTGCAATATATTCTACTCTACTAAAAGAAAGTAATCTCAATGGCTTTTTCATCAATATATTAATGCACCATCTACTTATAATAAAATCTGAGTGCAGAAACTGTTGGAACCATGCCAGTTCGAGCCACTCTGGTCTGTGAATCAAACATAGCTAAACGCCATGTTAGGCTTAATGAAAAACATATCCTAACATATGATAAATAAATGATAATTTTTTCTACTTGAATTCATGTCTGTTCAGCATATTTTCACATAATACATTATCCATTTTATCATATCCATTTTATAAATGGATATGATATACATGTTTTAAGTTCTAAATTAAAATTAAGCTATTATAAACATAGAAATCAGATCTAAACAAACTATACTGTTACCATTCAGATTCAAATTCCAGCAAATCTACAAACAAGTGAATGACACTTTGAACGCTTCATTAAAAAAAAATACAGGATAATGCCAATGCTGGTCTTAAAATATTTGTAAAAGTATTTGTATATTAAAACCTTTAAATATTTTAACTTTGTTTAAAACCTTCAAAAACTATCCAATTAAGTTCTAAATTTAAGGGTCAAATCAACAACAACAACAAGTAGTTCTAAATTAAAAATAACTGATAACTATCGCCATCTGGTGGAGAAAATATATAACTTTCATTCTAGAAATGTCCGTGAAAGCACACTGCATTGCATGTATTTTTAATTTATTCAGAATGATTATTCTTTTGTACAATTTCAGATTTCCTGTGACATTTGTTTTCTATCTTATATGACAAAGTAAAAATTATCCGAATTTGAATATCTAAAACTTTTAAAGGCATTTACAATAAAGAATTATTTCAATGGCATTTTAGCAATATTTAAAGGGAAATTAAAGGGACAATTTTTTCTGTACCGAAGGTTGTGAGCAGTGCCTCTGTAGGCCATTTTAATTCCTAATAAATTAGGAGCTTATGTTTCTTGCTAATTCTTTTGGTGTCAACTTTCTGTTGTAATTATACTTTTTTTACAATGCATTTTATCAGATTTGAAGACATTGCAAATAAAATGAATATTTTTATCGGTACAACATATTTTAATTATCTTGCAGATAAAATTATGAATTTTAACATAGTCTGTAACGAAAAAAAAAAGTGACACTAAACAACAAATTTTTAATGTAGAGGGAACTTAAACAAGCATTTTCGCCATAGAATGTGTCGCTGAAAATGGCTTGTTTAAGCAATGGTGACTAAATTGTAGTTTACATAATTTCTTTGTTCTAATCATAAAAAATCAGAGGATAATACTTTTTGATTAACAAAATGCATGAGGCATCTTTTTTTTTTTTTTTTTGAAGATTTATCATTGACTTTCCGTCATTTTTGATGGGGATTGTATACTAGCTATATATATTAATACCATCTACAGGCATTAATTATTTGAAACATGTTTTAATAACATTGAACAATTTTAAACTTAATGAAATGTATGCATTATAGATGTACCATAGAGCATGCTCGCTATTGAAAGTGCAGCATTTACATGCCAACTCAAAATAGTTCAGATCCATTGTTGTCTGCAGTCAGTCATTGGAAGTTGGATTCTTTAATGGAGCAGTAAGTTTTTTAACTCGTGAAAATTTTAGCATGCGTCATGAAAAAAAATAACTTCAGTTTCTTTTCTTTACCATTAATCAAAAAGATCTAAACTTTAAATGCTATTAAATATCAGGAAGACTAGCAACATTTAAAGACATATCTATCACTACATTTGGTACAAAAAGTCATTAGAAAAAGTGTAGACTTTGATTGTATTTGTCCATATGGTAATTATCCTAGTAAAATATTTTATAACTATTTGCCCCATTTGTTATATCAATAAGTTCTCTAAAACTAAGCCATCACGGTCAGGATACTGAAAGTTTTAATTATTAACACTTCGGACAATATCTCAAGCATAATTATTAGTAAAATTCAGAAAAGCAATTTCAAATTTCTAACACTGAATCACTCTCAGGCTGCATTTGAAAACTGCAATCTCCAGATGAGAGGCCATATATATAAAAACTTGATATAAAAACATATCTGGTAAAATAACAAAATAAAACTCCAAGTTTTGAAATAATTAAGAGCCAAAACAGCCGTATATAGTAATACAAATTACTTAGCAAATACATGACACACTACAGCACAAAGAATACACAAGAAATTAAAGTTAATCTGTCAGCCAAGACTGCATGCTGGTCTGTTAAAACCACACAATTTTTCTTAAATTCTTCAACAACCATAAAAATAAAAAGTTTTATTGAAGTAGACTACAACTTGTTCTACAAATGAATGAGTGAGGGCTGAGTTTGGAATAAGATTTTTAAAGAAGGTCTGACATGATAGGAACAGAGGATAGAGCCTGTGACAGAAAATAATAATCTTTTAAAATTACAATTTTACTAATTGACATATTTCACAAATATATCAATTCAATATATATGAAGGAAGATTATTGCACTATGATTTCCAAGCATAAAAATTTGCTATAGAGAAAAATACATTTAGATAGTAACACATTTATAAAAATAACATACAATAACAAGATAAAAATATATGTAAAAATCAATAATCAACAGCAAAATATAGAAGGGGGAGAAAAAGTGGAACTTTTGCACTTTTCATTATATTTATTTATTTTTTTTTTCATTTAAATAACTTAATGCTTCACATCATTATACCCGATAAGATTTTTATTAGTGTAAGTCAGAAAATGGTAATCAGAGAAAATGTGAACTTATTAGTGCAATTGTTCCCATAAAATGTGATAGGGGAAAAAAGGAGTAATAACATTTTAAATTCAAGTATAACCTGACATAAAAAATAGGACTGGATTAAAATTTCATAAAATTAATTAAATGGGTTCAATAAATTAAGACAAAATAAACTAAATAAAACTTACCTAACAAGGTGATCTAGAAGAAACATTATGATACCACGATTAATTTCAGGAAGCTCACCAAACAATTGCAGCAACTGGTTTGATTTTTCTTCTTGATTAGATAAACCTAATAAAAGACATTAAGAAATTACTGCCATGTGAAAATAAATGTGTTTTACAAATCTAATGAAATGTTAAATATTAAAAGTATTTCAAAGCTGTCTCGTTTTAATACAAAGTCTACATTACAAGAAATAGACAATTAATAAAAATAGTTTCTTAAAATACATCTAAAGCACACCACAATGCTTCCAACAGCTTAACAAAGCTAATAATATAGTAGAATCCCGCTATTCCGAACTAATTGAGACCGAACACTGTTCGGTTTAGCAGGAATTCAGAATAGGCGGATTTCATTAATAATAATCAACGTACTGACTTGTTGAGGCATAAATTAAGTGTAGGGACGTCGGCTAGTGTCAGCTCTATACACCATTAATTGGCTCGTAGTGAACAGGTTCAGTGAAAGTGGGAAGAGAAGGGCAGTGACCTTCGACGACGCATCACCCCACCCTATCTATATCCCTCTCCCTCCCGCATTCCAAGAATTACTACCAGGGTTACTGCATTTCCACTGTCACAGAGTATTGGCGTATAGATTCCGTGATTTCGCCAACGTTGACAAATGATTTTGAAACTTGCCTACCGGTAAGTGTTTACTCTAGCAGAGTTTGATGAACTGTGTGTGCTTATTGCAAATTTATTGTGAAAAATGGTGTTTCCGTGAGTATTGAGTTACTACTTTACTGAGTCACTGTGCCTTTTTTATTTATGTTCGCAGTCCTTGACATCAATTATTAAACATTACACATGGCAAGTAAACAAAGTTGTTCTTTATGTACTTTAAAAGAACAACTTGAAGTGTTAAAAAGACTGGACAAGGAAGAAAATGCTATTAAATTATCACTCGAATATGGTGTCAGAAAAGCAACGATTAGTGATTGGAAAAAAAATGCCTTAAAATTGAGCAGTTTTGTTCTGCTTCAAGTGAAAAAACTCTTGAAAAACGGCAAAAACCGACAGTGTCTTCAAATGAAAAACTTGACCAGGCCTTATTCTTGTGGTTCACTCAAGAAAGACAGAAAGGAATCCTCATTTCTGGTCCTTTGGTAAAAGAAAAGGCACTTCAAGTGCACAAGCTTATCGATGGTGAACCATCATTTTCAGATAGTTGTGGTTTTTTGGATCACTGGAAGAAAAGACACGAAATTAAACAGCTCATGATTGCTGGGGAGAAGCTGTCAGCTGACAACGAAGCAGCTGCGAATTATATGAAATAATTTAAAGACCTTTTTTCTTCTCAAAACTACTCGCCGCAGCAAGTTTACAACGCAGATGAAACCAGACTGAATTTTAATGCTTTGCCTACTACAAGTCTTGCTTTCCAGGAGCATAGCTACAAAAAAATTTTCAGGGGGGGGGAGAGAATTCAAAATTTTCCCAACTTATAACTCAAAAATTTCCCAATGTGAAACAAATTGCTCTATTTTCCAACTAAAATTATATGTTCAATGTGTCTTTAATGATAATAATACTTATATGCAAAAAAAAAAAAAAAAAAAAAATTGCCAAAGAAAACTGCTGAAACTAAAAACATAAAAATTATAATTATTGGTTCATTTAATGAAAGTTTTTGTCTTCAATTTTGTATGAGTAATAATCGTACTTCACATGAAAATAGTCTCATATTTTTAGATTTTTGAGAAAGGAACAAAGTTTTGGAGGAAATGTATTAGAGGCACTGTTGATGGACAACAGTAGAGAAATTCAGGTCTGGTAGATGTATGATATTTTTGTGATATTTTCGTAGCACATAATGAGAAATTGAGTCTGGCTGCTTTTTGTATTTCTTTTGAAAGTTTAACTATTTTACTATTACAGAACTCAGAAATGTAGTCAGCAAAACAATAAAAAATTCTTTTATTTAAAAAAAAGAAAAAGTGTTTCAAAAATCTATCATTTCCCAAGTTCACATATATTGGGGGGGAGGGACTCCCCCCCCCCATTGCGATGCCTCTGTGTTTTGAAAGAAGAGAAATCTGCCCCAAGGTTTGAAATGGACAAATAAAGTCTAACTGTATTAGCTTGCAGCAATGCCTCTGCAACAAACAAACTTCTGCTGAGGGTAATAGGCCAATCGGCGAAACCACGAGCGTTCAAAAACATTAACATCAACTCACTTCATGTGCATTGTAAGAATTTTAAAAAAGCTTGGATGAAACACGACTTCTTTAAGGGATGGCTCGAGCACTAATTTGTCCCTAAAGTGACTGCATTCAATAGCGAAAATGGATTGCATAATCGTGCTCTGTTCATTATAGACAATGCTCTGTCCCAACCAGAAGAAATGGAACCTTTTTGTGGAGACATTAGAGCAGTTTTTTTGCCACCGAATATTACTTCAATTCTTCAGCCTAATGACCAGAGTGTGTTGCAGGCCATTAAACAAAAATACAGAAAAATGCTGCTTCGCACCTTACTTGAAGAGGATGAAAATGAACTCACAATCCTGCCTGCAAGAACTTAAGAAAATTATAATAAAAGATGTGATTTACCAGGTGGCTGAAGCATGGGATAACACTACTTAAGGTACAATACAAAAATCATGGAAAAAAATCTCTGGCCTAGATTGGAATTTGTTGAAATAACTTTTGCACCAGTGAAAGACTGTCACCTTCTCCCACTTGTCAAGAAAACCCCTGGCTGTGAAGATGCAGAAGAAAGCTGTGTTGAGGAGTGGACTGCTGTTGACGAGACAATGGCCACCAAGAGTTTGGAGGTGAAGACTTCGTAGCAATGGTGTAGGACTCATTAGCTGAGATCGACTCAGAGGAAAACGAGGAGGAGGTGAACACACAAACTGAACTCATATCACACACAGGCGCGGCAAATGCTCTTGACCTCGCCTTACACTACGTCGAACAACACGCTTCGTCAATGCCAAATAATGTTATGTTTATGAGGCAATGGCAGAACATTGCATCCTCAAGTCAATTCAGTGCTCGTCGTCAGAAAAAAAATCACTGACTTTACTTCTTAAATGTGTGTAAATTAGTTATTTTTTGTGTTTAGCAGTAATTAAAAATGATTCTACAGAATTGTATAAATGGAGACGGCATATACTGTAAGTAACCAGCTTTCCCATTTTGGTTTCAGGTGTTTTCATCAAGCTTATGCTCTATGTATGTCTGATTTCACTTCTTTGTAAAACAATATATGAAGTGTTCTTTCATGAACGTCTTTTTAATTTCTCCTGTTTTTAAGTTATGAAAATCGGTATTTTTTCTGAGCTCTGTTCAGAATAGGCGTATTTTCCGAATAGCGGGACTCTACTGTATATGGTTATTTAACTATTTACAAAAATACAAAAGATAAAAGTTGTGATAAAAATTACTGTTGCAAGTTGCTTTTTCTAAGGGTATTTTCTCCTCTTTACAACACACTAGAAAAAAATGTATACCAATAGACTAAGATAAAAATTGTATGTTATATCGTGGTTTCAAAGAATGACTGGTCAAAATATGTTATATTCATTTGTGGAAAAGAATAACTTAGCCTTAATTTTCATAATTTTTTTTTTTCAGTTTAGATATTAATTTTACTATTTTGAGGGAGAAATACAACTATCTTGTCGAAAAGGCTTTCTTTATTATAAGCTGCATTCTTCAGAGATAATTATGAAAAAAATGTTGAAGGAAAAAACTGGATACAATCTTATATCATGTGATTATATGTTGTTAAATTGTCATACTGTAGATTGAGTGTTATCTAAACATAATAAAATGCAATGCAATGATTCTGGTGCAAACCTATTCATCTTACCATTTGTTGATAAGTTGGAGCCATGTTAAGCTTAATTTCAATTTAAAATGTGTATGAGAAAACTTATCTGCCTAAATACAAATCTCTTCTACCTCAAATCACATCTGTTCAGCATATTTTTCTATAAAACATTCAAAACTAACAAAATTTCAAGGATTTGTACAATCAACATACCATTTTAGAACTCATGTTTAATCTTAGTAATGTAAATAAACAATGAGCTATGTAGTAAGTTGCTCCATTTTGAGATTAACTAGTAAAAAAAAAAAAAAAAAAATTCTGTGCATTGAATATTTTAAAATCTTGCAGTATTATTATTTAAATTTTATGTATTTTAATAGTTCATATCAAATCATTGTGTTTAATTTTGCTAATGTAAACAAACAAAAATCACAAAAAAAAGCCTTTGACGCCATTTGCCTATGAACCTGTAGTGTTGTGTATTTTAAAAGATACTGCCGAGCTTAAATAGAAACATTTACAATCGTAGTGCAGGTTACTATATAATATGAAATAACGCACTTTCAGACCTGCCAATTTTTGAAAATGAAAAATCGTAGCACACAAAATTAAAATTAATCTGGAGGTTGGTTGGTTGGTTTTTTCGTGTTTCGCAGCCATCTTTTGACATTCGTAAAAGGAATAAGGTTTCAGTCTTTCAACTCAATATAGTAAATTTTTTCCTCTGAAAATTTTTAGAGTTTCTTTTCGTTTCGCAAAGCGGTTTTTTTTTTTTTTTTTTTTTTTTTTTTCATTTGTAAAAGGAGCCTGGTTCCAATTTTTTAGCTCAGTGCAGTAAATTTTGACGAAATTCGCGATTTTTTCCCCCACGATCGTAATTCACATTTTTCTATCACGAGTCTTTGTTGAAATCCGCACTTTTTACCATGAACTTTTGAAGAATTTCACTTTTTTTACCGCGATCCTTTGACGAATTTTGCATTTTTTACCATGATCATTTGACGAAATTAGTGTTTTCTTTCTGCGATCTTTCGGTGAAATTTGCGTTTTCTTACTGAACTTTCGATGAAATTTGTATTTTCTTACTGATCTTTTGACAGAATTCGCATTTTCTTTCTGCGATATTTTGACAAAATTCACGTTTTTACCACGATCTTTTGACGAAATTGATTCTTTTTTTACTCGGTCATTTGTCGAAATGCACGATAGTTTATTGCAAATCGTGCAATTTTGCACACTATTTCAAACTTTGCCCCTCAACGTCCCTTCCCCTCCAGAAATTCTTAAAATGGCACCCTTGTTTCTGAGGAAGGGAATTCCTGTATAAATATTTACAAAAACACGATTCACTCGTGGTTAATATACATAAAGAGGTTTCTATGTTAAGAAGTTTGTTTTGCAGCCCAGATTTCTTTTCCATGAGCATTTTTTAATGTCCAAATCTTTGGACTAATGGCGAATTTTTTAAAACTTTCGGAAATTAATACTTTGAAATTTCGGAACAGATTCACTCCTGAAAAGTATGCTGCGCGGGATAAAAATCACAACTAGAAACAAAAAATGCGTTTCTGTTTCTTGTAAAAAATCGTAGTTTAAGACCGATTTTCGTAACATCGTAGTTTATAGGTCCAAATCGTAGGAACTACGATTTTTTCATAGCAGTTGGCAGGTCTGCACTTTAGAACACCACACATTTAATAACAAACATTACACAGAGCGCTCGATATACAACAACTAAAGTTACAGTTAACATAGGGTCTACAGGTAACATATATAAAGAGGTGGGAATAACATGGATAATGCCACATTCTACCACTTCAAGTGACTACAGGTTGATTAAATTGTGGTGTAACTTTGTAATTTTCTTTGGTTATGACAGCATGATCTGATCTTACTGTTTTCGAAACCTTTTTCGAAGGAAGTTTCCCTATGTTATGTTCCACTGGACTTACTTGCAGTTTATTACCTGGAATTAAATACTTCTTATTTCACCTTAATGTTTGTTGTCTTTCCTTAACGAGATATGATCGTGATGTATCTGTCTCCTTTTCTACAATACCAGCTGCCTTTCTATCTGTTATCCAAACCTTTTCACCCGGATTCATTGGTTTCAGTTCATGGGCGTTATGTCTTCGATAATAATCTCTTTCTTGTGTTTTTATTCTATTTCTTCCAATCTCTCCTTCTGTACCAGTTTTGGTTGAAGTTCTGAGAGTGCTGTGGGTAGAATTGCTTGTAAACGCCATCCCATCAGCAGGGCTATAACCATTTTTTAGAGGCGAAGCTCTGTATCTCAACAAAGTCAAATAAGGATCTCTTGACTTTTTGAATCTGAGTAATTACCTTGACTGCTGCCTCCACAAAACCATTGCTTTGAAGGTATCTCGGACTAGACATAACATGCCTGAAGCCATATGCTGTAGCAAATTGTTGAAATTCAGCTGTTCAAGTCACTTCTAACTGTTTTCCCATTGTCAGATCTGACTATACAGGTAGAACTTCTAAAATCCGGAATCACTCGGGGGTCTGCAATTCCAGATTTTCAAGACTGAGAAATAACAATCTAAATTTTAAATTAAAGCCACACTTAAAAATAAGAAACACATACTGTAAAGTTTCTAATATGCTCTCTAAAGAAAAAAAAATTAGAATACTTTCTTTTATTGTGGCAAGTATTATTCTGATCGCCAAACAACAACGATTATGATATTTACGTTCGCTAATGGTGCCATCTCTGAACAGTTTGCATAAACAGTATCTAACTCATACAGTATTGATAATTAAATACAAAGGAAAAAATAGTTAAAAATAAATTACTAAATAAATCAGAATTAGAAAACATGTTTCATTTTTAAATTAATTTTTTTTAAACATTTCTATCAAGGTCAAAGCCTTAGCTTAAGCTTGTTAGAAATTAAAGCCACACTTAAAAATAAGAAACACATACTGTAGAATACTTTATTAAAAACAACAACAACAACAACAACAACAACTAATAGCCATTACAGCAGATGGAGATCAATAAAAACGATTTATTGAATTAGAATACTTTCTTTTATTGCGGCAAGTATAATTATGATCATCACAAAACAACGATCACTGTATTTAAGTTCGCTGATGGCACCATCTCTGAACAGTTTACATATACAGTATCGAATTCATACAGTGTTGACAATCAAATACAAAGGGAAATAATTAAAAATAAATTCCTAAATAAATCGGAATTAGAAAACATGTTTCATTTAAAAATTAATTTTTTTTAAATATTCTGTCAAGGTTTGTTGCCTTAGCTTAGGCTTGTTAGAAATTACTTCTTCTCTAATTCTATAACATCCCATAATTTCATGTTCAGATAAAAAGTTTCTTTGTTCCAATCCTAATATTGCCATATTCAAGGATTTAATTAAATCTTCAGTAAATATTTTTTCATTTTCTGTATTTTCACAGTCACTTTCCTCATTTTCACTATCATTATGGTCATCTTTATTTAATACACTATTGACGATTTCCGAGTCACTTAATGAACCCACTATCAGAACATTTTCATCAATGTTTATAATTTCATTTATGTCCAATTCATGCAAGATTATGTCTTTTTTATTGGCATATTCTAATAATTCTGCCATTTCAGTCTCTTTCTCTGATGTTTTGAAACCTTCAAACTCATACATACTATCATCATCATCATCGGTGAAAATGAACGTTGGCAATAGGCTATGCCAAGCATTTTTTTTACAGTTTCCACACTTATGCTAGACCAAGCATTTGTCACAGACCATAGTGTATCCTTAATGTTAAACTGCTTAACGGAATCCGTAACGTTTTTGCTGTCATTTATGTAATTCAACATCTTTTGTAAAAAAACATTCTTGTATCTGCATTTTAATGCTCGCAACAATCCCATATCCATGGGCTGTATTAGCGATGTAGAGTTTGGTGGCAGGAAAATTATTTCAACATTTTCTTTATTAAGAACTTCTGAATCAGGATGGGCAGAACAATCATTTAAAATTAAGACAATTTTAGAAACCTCTGGGAGTCCTTTTTCGACAGAATGCACTCGAGCTTGCGGTAGAAAATAATTATCAAACCATTCTGTAAAAAGGTCTTGGTTGACCCAGGCTCGTTTGTTTGCTCGGTAAATCACCGGATAAACACTAATGCCTTTTAAACATAGAGGCTTTTTGTTTTTGCCAATCACCAATAGTTTTAATTTATGGCTTCCAGTCGAATTGGTACAAGCTAATACAATTAGTCTATCTTTTATGTTCTTTGTTCCCATAGGATTTTTTAATTCCGATGTTGCTAATGTTTTTCTTGGCACATAATGCCAAAATAAAGATGTTTCGTCAGCATTATAAATGAGTTCATGCAAAATATTTTCAATCACTACTTTTTTCTAAAATTCCTCCATAAACATTTCACTTGTTTCGTCATCTGTGCTTGCCTTCTCACCACATATTCGTAGTTGGCGAACGCCATGTCTTTTCTAGAATTTATCAAGCCATCCGGTGGAGTATTATATGGTGAGCTTACTTTCAAATTTTCGTGAAATATTTTGGCCTGATCTATAATCATAGGCCCAGTAAGTGGAATATGTTCACTTTGTTTCTGACGAATCCATTCTATTAATATTTTGTCCAAATCCACATTATTCGGCGTCTGTAAAGTTTTCCTGTTTTTCATTTCTGCTTTCGAATCACTCTCTACAAAAAAAATCTTTAACTTTTTCTTTTTGTTTAATTAAATCATATACGGTGGATTTTCCAAGTCCATAATTCCTACAAAGAGTATTAACTGGTGTTCCTTTATCAAACTGCTTTAAAAGTGAAACTTTATCTGCAATAGAAAGAGAAACATGTTTTCTCTTCTTACTGGTTGTTGCTTTTGATATATCCATTAAATAGGTTATTTTTATAAAAGTAGTAAAAAAATTAAATAATAAATTGTCAGGAAATATCAGAACAATAGAAAAATAACTCGCTGACGTAGCTATAATAGCGAAGAAAATGCACTAGCAGGCAGTGGAAAATGCTAGAAAAAATTCTTTGACAGATTGTCGTTTGGTGCCATCTACCAATCATAAGAACAAACAAAATTTGACACTGTTATGAAACTGTTTACACATATTCCTAACTTTTATGCCTAGGACCACCTGTATTAAATAAAAAAAATTAAAAAATCAACCGCCATGCTTAAAAAAAGGAAAAAAAAAGTTTTATAGAAGTATACTTAAAATAATATGAAGCACCTTTTTTTTTTTTCCATATTCCTTTAAAAGCTAAACTTCAATAGTAATAAAAATTGTAAGTTCATTTTTTTCTTTTTTGTACAGTTGAACCTCATATCAACTTAAAGCATTAATTATTATCAAGTTATTAAAAGAATTTTAAATTTTAATTTAAATAAGATAAAAAAAATATCAGTAGAAGAAATACTAAGAATCCATTTATTGATCTCACTTTTGTTTGTTCAAATTGTTGATGGTGCCATCTGCTGATTGAATAGAAAAATAAAATTAGTGATGATAATAGAGAAAACAAAAAGTTTCTGGAAGCTTTCCAGTTTTTGGAAGATTCCGGATTTAAGAAGCCTGGATTTTAGAAGTTGTACCTGTATCAGGTATCTGGCGAATACTGACTTACAGTGCAGAATTACTTTTTTGGATGTGAGCCTTTCTAGTTTTGTGACTTCTGGATATTGTGAATAAAAATCAGTTAGCAGCAAATACCAGTCTGAGTGAAGTTTGAATAGATCCACGGCTACAATTTCCCATGGTCTTTTAGGAAAGCTAGTTGGTTTCAGTGGTTCAGAACAGTTTCCAGCTTCCTGTATGCATGATGGACATTCCCGAGTGAGTTCCTCTATCTGCTTGCTTATTGCTGGCCAATAAACAGCTGAATTTGCTAAAGCTCTACCATTTATTTATTCCCTTGTGTTCTTCAAGGATTTTCTCCAAGATTTCTCGTCATAGACTGTCTGATACAACTATTCAAGTTCCTCTCATATTTAGCCCATTCTGAGCTGAAATTTCGTATCTTAAAGGCCAAAAGACCCAGCAAGATAGCTCTACATTCTTTTTCTAAGGCCATCCTTCTAAAGTATAGGTAGTTAACATCTTATACATTGAGTCTTTTTCTTGTTCCAATTTCAACTGGAAAAGTCTTTGCGGAGCTATAGGAACAGTCTCTGTGATTTGATTCATGAAGAGTTCGACAACTTCCTCCAAATCAAAAGACCTCCTGTTGGTGAGGTGCTCTGTATAATGCGGCTGCGACCAGCAAGTGTTTTCCTAGAGTATGAAAACCATCAAAAGAGTATCTCATAAATCTCATTTTTAATCTTTGAAGACGAAGGTCTGAGATCATCTAAAGATTTTCTTGTTAATATAGGGACCAGAAGATTGTGATCAGTCTCCAAAAGAAATTTTGTACCTATCAAATAATTACAAAACTTTTCGCATGCCCGAGTGCTGCCAGTGCCTCTTTCTCAATCTCTGTGTAATGTTTTTCCGTTGGAGTTAAGGTTCTGGAAGCATACGCAATTATCTTCATTTTAGAATCTTCCTGTTTCTGGCATAATGTAGCTCCTAATCCATAGGATGAAGCATCTGCACTTACTATTGACTGTTTGTTAGGGTCAAATACAGTAAGTACTGGTTCAGACGAGAAACTTTCCTTTAACTTTTTCTATGCATTTTCCTGGGGAGTATCCCAAATGAAATGATTTTTTGTTGATAGCAAGGAAGTCAAAGGTGCCATAATATCTGAAAATTTTGGAATGAATCTTACTAGATAGTTAGCCATTCCCAGCAGCTGTTTAAGTTCTGTTTTGTTGGTTGGAGTTTTGAATTTTTGTATGGCTTTTATTTTCTCTAGGTCGGGATGTATTCCGGACTGATTGATTACATGACCAAGGAATTGTATAGACTTAACTGATAAGCAGCATTTTTGTTTATTTAGAAAAATTCCCATTCTCCCAGATGTTTCAAGGTTGATTTCAAACGTTCGTCATGTTCTTTTTGATTGGATCCCCATACCAGGATATCCATTTGGCATATTACACCTGACAGACCTTCTAAATCTTGGGACATTCGATGCTGAAAATGTTCAGATACTGAAGATATCCAAAAGGCAAACGTAAGAAACGGAATCTATGGAAAGGCGTAGTGAAAGTCGTAATATAAGATGACTCTTCATCTAAAAGGTACCTGCCAGAATTTTCAAAATTACCATCTAATTTTGAAAATATTTTGGCTCTTGCCAACAAAGATAAATTATATCTTCTGTAGTTGGTAACGGACACCATTCTCTTCAAATACTTCTGTTAAGAACAGTTAAAGCTACACAGATTCTTACATTACCATCTTTTTTACATACCAACACTGCTGGTGAACACCAGTCTGTGGGTGTTTCTACAGGTTTAATTACATTTAATTCTTGCATTCTATTAATCTCCACCTTTGTTTTCTCCAACAATGGTATTGGTATTCTATGTGGAGAAGTGAGAGAATAAAACTTAGCACTACCAATGAGTTCTGCTGATAATTTTCTCTCAGCAATCCCAGTCCTTCAAACAAACGAGGAAATTCCTTAATAGGATCAAAGCTGCTAATACTTTGCACACAATGTGGTTTTATATTAAGACCCAGTCCGAAAACTTTAATGGCTGATTTTCCCAACAAACATGCTTGAAGGCCTTTTATGACAAAAATCTCTTTTAAACAATTTTTTTCACTATATTCTATGTTTTCAACTAATTTCCCTATTAATTTCAAAGGTGTTCTATCGGGACCAAAAGTTATTTTATTCGTACTCTTAAGATGAGCATTCTTTAGCACTGTTTGAACGATATTACTAAGAATCCCTGAGTGATCTGCACTGCTGTCGATTTTAAATTGAAGAGATTTCCCCATTAATTTGATAGAAACTGCCCATTCATCAGTCTGTTGATTTTCTGGCATTAGACCTATGAACCTAGCTTTACAATAAACTTCATTTACTCTGTTCGTAGGACACAAACAAACTTTTCCCCAGTGCCCTTTCTTCTTGCACTTAAGGCAGAAAGAGTCCTTGTCAGGACAAAATTTTCTATCATGAGGTATGTTTAGACAACATTTACACTTTTTCACATTAAGAACTCTTTTAGGATCATGGAAGTTGGTATTCTTTTTATTTAAATTCTGAAGTGTCTGTCGAAATTTCTTTTTATGTGTTACAGCATTAATTGAGGCCTTATTCACTAACAAAGACTGTTGCCGATTGACAGATTCTGATAAACAGACTTTATCGATGGCAGTTTGTAAAGTAAGCTGAGGTTCAAGTTGTAGCTTTTCGCTCAAAGATTGATCAGTGACACCGACAACAATGCGATCCCGCAGTAATTCACGATGAAGATTTCCATAATCACATTTATCAGCTAATACATATAGATCGGTAATAAAATCGTTAACTGACTTCACCTTCTTTTTTGTATCTGACGTAGAGGTCTGCACGGGCCGGAATTTCCAGGCCCGGGCCCGGCCCGGTCCGAACGAAAGCTATCTTGGCCCGGCCCGGCCCGGTGTAAAAGTTGGAAATTCGGCCCGAGCCCGGCCCGTTTCATTTTTACAGTTCTCGGCCCGGCCCGGCCCGGCCCGTGCAAAAATCAGTGAAAACAGGCCCGGCCCGGCCTGACACAATTTCTACAAAAAAAAAAAAAAAAAAAAAAAAAACGTTTTTTTTCAACATACAATTACGATTCTTTTAACGAATACTACATACATATTTATGGGAACATTTTACAGTATATTTTGCATTTCTATTATGTTCGCAAAACAGAAAACACACAATAGTAAACATTAACGATTACTTACAGTGTTTTAGTCGTCGTGTCTACAGACATTTCAAAATGGAAATAAGGATTCATTAAACGATTAATGTAGTTCATCCGAATAAAGGATTAAAAACATAACTTTTGAAGCTGTATAATAAAAAGTAAATTTGTATAATAAAAAGTAAATAAAAATTAGAAAATATTTCTCTCATTTTTAAGGCTTTTCTCAAATCCAAAGGAGCTACATTTCGACACATTTATGAATTCTTTTCTTTTCGGAAACGCATAAGATTGGCAGGTATCCTTATTCAGAAGCTATGTAAATGTCGTTTTTTTTTCATAGATTAAAGCAATATATCTTTCTGAAAATACTGTCAAAGTTAGCGTTTTGAATCGAATTTCCGGAAGCGATAGCACAGGAAAGGAGAAAAACGTACAGTCACGTGACAGGAATCTCTGTTATCTCTGTAAGTAATTTATCAAATATGGAAAAATCTGTTCGTTTCCAAATGCTTTCAATAGGCAGGCCTGTCAATTTTATGCCTTTATAGTTAAAAATTTTGTCAGAAAATGTGTCTGAAAGCTTCGCATTGATGAGCAGTGAATATGAGAACCACCTTAAAGTATATTTCCAAAGATACTGTTAAGAGAAGTTCATTATTACTATTAATACTACAAAACACAATGACTGTTCTACGCATCCTGAGATAGATTAAGACCAGTTCCGTCCCGGCACGAGTCAGCTGAAAAAAAATTAAACTCGGAATCAGACATCATGCAACTGTACGATGCCGATCTCTACGATGGACATGTTACATTTCTGTATTGATGTTGTTAAACACGCATCGGCTCGTGACTCACATTTATACTTCTCGAGAAAACCATATTCATTGAAAATGGCTCGTATTTTATCTGCTTCGCTTAAATTCTTATATCGGGCCGATAGGCCCGATTATTTTTTTTGCCGGCCCGGCCCGGCCCGTTGAAAAAATTGTCCTAATTCTGCCGGCCCGGCCCGTTTGAAAATTCTCCTTCATTCCGCCGGGTACGGGCCTCGGGCCAAGCCCGGGCCCGTGCAGACCTCTAATCTGACGGTTACATCGTGCCCTTTCGAATATTATATTTCACTTTACTATGAAATGATTATTAAACTTTTTTAGCACTGCTTGAAATTTCTTCTTATCAGCCTCTGTGAAATCGAGTGACAGAAAAATATCTTCGGCTTTGTCGCCCATAATATATATAAGAGCATCTACCTGTTCCTCGCCTGATTTCGTATTTAATCTTGAAGCAGTTCTGAAACATAAAAATCTTTGTTTCCATTTCGGCCATTCCGCTGGCATTGAAAAGGGAAAATATTCCGATGATAAAATATGATAGGCTGATGCTGCAGCAGTTGATGTCATAATTTCTGATGCTTAGAAAGAAACTAAGTATTTGATTTGAAACCACTTGCCACAATGTAGTATTATCTATCTTAAAAGATACTGCTGAACTTAAATAGAAACATTTACCACCGTAGAGGTGTGCAGGTTCAGGGTTGTAATTAAATCCGGAGAAAATTTTAAAAATTCTATCTGGTGGATTTTATTGGATTTAACCGGAGAAAATTGGAGTTTTTTTGGAGATTTCGGATTTTTTATTAATTGCTGCACAAAATTTAATATTTGTTATTTTTAGGTATCAAAATTACTTTAGATTATTTTCAGAGGTCTGTGCAGGATTTTTTGCTAGAGTCCTATCTCCTATTTAGTGTAAAAATATTTATATTGTGTGAATTTTTAAAAAAGAGAGTTAGAAAGAAAAAAATAAGTAAAATAAAATGATAAAATGCCACAAATAATTATTTTTATTTCATCCAATGAATAAAAAAATTTGGAAATCATCTTATATAGATATAAGTAATTTTTTGCCTTGATTAAATGTGTAACTAGTTATTCCCATAAGTCTTGCTAATAGAAATTTATATTTCTTTCAATTAGAAATCAAATATTTTCTCTAAGTCTTCATTCATTCTATAATACAACACTAACACCCAGCAGTTTTTTCTTTTATTTTTTCCATTCTTGTACCACCTGTATTGGCAGGTGCATCTGCTTACCCAAACTGCCATCTGCATTCTTCTATTCCTTTGCAAACCTCTTTTTAAAGTGATTCCTTAAGATGATTGGCAGAAAAAAGCAGGTGCTAGTGCTAATGCTATTATCAGCTTCATACTTGTGGTCAGTGTCAGTACAGTCTGGGAATGAGTTGCAGTGAAATACATATGTAATAGCTTGCCATAGTCAAAAATTTTATTTGTGAAGTGTTATAGTCAAATGTACCATTTTAATAAGAAGAATTGTGTTCTTAAAAAAGTGTACTGGATCACCATGCCATTTGGAAGTGGAAGAAAACCATTACCAGAGTGGGGTGAGGTTATTGATTCTGGAACTAGTGTGAAGTGCAAGTATTGTGATACTACTATCAGCAAAAGGACTGAAAGGATAAAACAACATCTAGAAAAATGCAAAAGAATTAAATTGGATTCTTCCCATATAAGTGATGAAAATACTCTTGAGCCTGACTGCAGTGAATGGGAACCTCCATTAAAAATAACTAAAGCTAATCCTAATATTGATATTTCTTCAAATACATCTACAAGTACAAGTGAACAGGTTTCTCCTAAGCAACAAATATTTCCCTCTACTTCTAAAACTAGAGATCAAGCATCAATTTTATCATATGGAATCAAAACTACTGCCATTCAAAAATCAATGCTTGATAAAAAAAGATTGCCAATTTCTTTTATGCAAATAATATTGCGTTTAATGGTGCAGATAATGTAGAATTTAAAAATATGATTCAAGAGTTAAGGCCAGGATATATTCCACCAAGCAGAAAACAGTTGTCTGAAAAATTGTTGTTTGATGCATATGATGAACTTAAGAACAAATTAAAATCAGAAATTTCAATCGAAACAAGTCTAACGCTAATATTAGATGGCTGGTCAAACATAAGCAATGACCCCATCTTCGCATGTAGTATTCATACAGGTAAGAATTCTTACCTTTTTAAAACTGTTGATTGTGGAGCAGAAAAAAAAAACCCCGCAGAATTTTGTTCAGATTTTGCAGAAACGGCAATAAAAGAAATTCAAGAAAAATTTGTCAAAAATATGTTTGCTGTTTGTTCGGATAATGAAAATAAAATGATCGCTATGCGAAATAATTTAAAGTCAAATCACCCTGAATTATTAACATACGGATGCTCCTCTCATATTTTAAATTTATGTGCAAAGGACATAACCCCAGCTAATTTAATGAAACATATAGTTGAAATTCAAAAATACTTTAGAAATAAACACAATGCACATGGTTGGTTAAAGAATAAAAATGGTATGATGCCCCAAATTCCAAATGAAACTAGATGGAACTCATAGAAAGAATGCTTGAAAACTTTTTTGAAAAATTATCACAAATACATTGAAACAAAGTTAGAACACAATGAAGATTTCAATAAGGAAATAGGAAAGTATCTAATGAATGTTGGCCTGTATTCAGAAGTCTTGAATTTGTGTGAACATTTTGAAGTTATAAGTAAGGATTTAGATGCTTTGCAAGATGACAAAGCAATATTGTATTGTCTACAGCTGTTGAGGTATGGTTAGATATTTTAGAAAACCAGTCTCTTAGCAGTTATTTACCTATGCTGAAAAAGAAGTTTTCTGAAAACATGGAACCATTTCATTTCCTAGCGAATATGACTGATCCAAAGTATTTTGGAAAACGACTAACTTCTGAACAAGAAGAAATGGCAGAGCAGTGGCTTGCTGACATGTATCCGAATTTTCTACCTTATGTTTTAAAACTGAAACTAAAGGGACAGTGATTTTTTTTCAGCCAGTATATTTTCAAATTCAGTTATTGAAAACTTTTCTGCAAAGCAGTGGTAGCACCTCACTAAGGCAAAATCAATTAAAAAAAGCATTAATGTACCTGAAGCTGAAGAATTTTGTGACTTTTTTATAAAACTACATAGCTGTCCACCCAGTTCTGCATCAATTGAAAGAATCTTTTCCACTTATGGTTTTGTTTGGAATAAAGTAAGGAATCGTTTAGGAACTGACAAAGCAGAAAAGCTAGTTAAAATTTATCGACACTATAGAGCAGAACCAAAAGATTGGTGACATTTTTTGTATTTCCTTCTTTCCTTAAAAACTGTTCATTTATAAGCAATTGTGCAGCAGCAATCAAAAAACAAAAACATTGTTAAGATTGAATTAATTATACATTATTATCTTATACTAAGTATTGAAATTGATTTATGTCAATTTTTAAACATTACACTTTATAATCATTTATTTGTTTAGGGCAACTGTTTCTTTAACTTTATTTTAAAATAAGTTTCTTTTTTCTTATTCAACAAAATTACAAATTCAAATGATTTCATTTTCATAAATAAATTACATCATAAAATTTGCTTGTCTTTGTCTGCTGAATTAATATTGTACTATATACCATTAATGGTTCATCTTCTTTTCCAGCCTTCTATTTAAAAAAAAGTTAAGATTCATTTTAAATGAACTTTTTTTCATATTATTTATCAGATACTTATACATTTATATTTTCTCCAAAAATCTCCGGCTTTTTTTAAGTGGATTTATCCAAAAAAAAAAAAAAAAATCCGGATTTTTTTTAAATGGATAAATCCGGGCAACCCTGTAGCAGGTTACAATATAATATGAAATAATTCACTTTAGAACACCACACATTTAATAAACAACATTACACAGAGTGCTCGATGTACAACAACTAAAGTTACAGTTAACATAGGTTCTACAGGTAATAAATATCAAGAGGTGGGAATAATGTGGATAATGTAGCAGAACCCATGAAGTTAGTTTTTCTTTTAGAAGTAAACTTTTAGATAACTCAATTTGATTTTTTGTGTGCTAATTTCTGAAACGAAAAAGGTAATAAATGAAGATTTTTGTTTGTTTCAGGCTTCTATGTATAATTTATTTTGGTAAAATTAATTGATTTGCTGAATCATCAATAGATTTCCCTTTTTTAGCAACAATATAAATAGTTCAACAGTTGTTTCTGGCTAATATACAAAATTAAAAGTTCATAATAAAATACAAATTAAAACTATATCTATATCTTTTTACCAATTAAGAAAGATCTGCAATTTCTTCTCAGTTCTGCCATCTTATTTACATAAGATTAAAAAATTTTTGTTAATACTCCTGAGGTCTATGCTTTAATCAGGTCCTCAACATTTCAGGTCAGTTTTTCTTATTGTCGATGAATAGCATATGTATATTTTAATCAATTATTTCAAATTTTAAGTGAAAACAACAATTTCTACCCACCTTCCTAGAATGGGCATTTACACTAGTATCATAAATAAACAGTAGTGTGCTTGTAGCTATTTAAATGTATCCAACTGGATTTTGTCTTAACTACATATTTTCACGTTCTATTTACATGAGAAATAGTGACATGTAAAACTGTACTCATATATTTATGCATTAATTTAGTTATTTTTACTAATTAAGTTTATTTTGGAAAATATTAGCTTTACTTTGCTAATTCAATTTAAGTTTTATAAATTATACAAAGTCATTTAAAAACATCTTTTTTACAACTGAATTTGAAAAGCAAAAACAAATTGAGGAATCACACACTGATTATTAAGAATCGTGTCAGAATCCTGCAGGTTTGCAATTCCTAGTGACAACATGACTGACTGGCACATATACAGAAAATAAGCCTGCCAATATAAATAAAAAGCTGCAAAGATTACAGCATTTATTCTTAGCTTAAACCACTATTCATAATTCAATACATTACTTACTAAAAGCTTTAAAAAACTTATGATACAATGAATCTGTAAAGAGAGCCTCTGGTAGTTCCCTGATATACATTTTAAACATTCCTGTTACAGAATGAATGTCAACCTCTTTGAGTAGCTGCTCTGCTTCATAAACATCTGAAATTAAAAAAAATAATAATAATTTTTGATTTCCAAAAGATAAGGCAAATTAATTTAAACATAAACAAATTTGCAGAAGTATATATTTTTATTTACATGAATTTTTTAAAAGTCTTATTTACTCACTTCTAAGATACACTTTATTTCTTAGTTGCAAAAATAGGATTTTTTTCTTATATAACACACAAGAAAAGTGGAAGAAAAACTAGAAATATATAAAACTTTCGAAATGTAGTAAATCCATTTTTTTTTTCATACATATTTTCAAATTATTATTCACAGTAGTGTTCATTAGTATTTGAATATGTCTCCATTTTTGGATTGTTTGCCCATTGGATGAGAAATTCTGCACATGAGAAAAGACTTAAAGATGATCAATAAGAATGAAATTCCATGCACCTAAAGTCCACTTTGCTACAAAAGAGAGTATTTATCAATACATCCAATTGTTATCAGTTCTGTGTTTCCCAATAGATCATTCTTCATGCATACATGAAGCAGATGAAGTTTAAAAGTAATTCCTCTAGGTACAACCACTAGATAAGATCTGCTTTCTTGAAGCCTAATTTTTACAGAATAGGTTACATTTCTTTTGAATGAAAATGAAGTAAAAATGAAATCCTAGACCAGGGATGGCAAATCTTTTCACATCCACATGCCAAATATTTTCAAAAAATATTCTATGTAACCCTAATGTGCCAACAACTCACCCTTCCTCTTCTCAAAAAATAAACAATAATAAATCAAAGTTACTTGAAATTTTGTTATTAAGATTAAAATTGTAAGGGTAATATACTTATAGAAGTTATAATTTTAAAAAAGTAAAAGAAAAAAATGTGATTTCTGTTGTTACATTTTAAATGCCAAATATTTAATATCAGGTTCTTTACTTAATTGTTTTTAACAGAAAGCAACCTAAGCTGGAATCACCTGAAAAGTGGATTCTACTAGAATTTTTCATATTGTTATTATTATTTTAATAACGATTCACAGGCACAGGTAGAAGAAAAAATTGTCAGAATGGCTAACACCAGTATCTTTAAACATCATATAGGTGTCTAGAATTAAATTCTAAAGTACTTAATTTTAATCATCAATATTTTTATTTATGATGCCTTACAATATTTCGTTTCAGATAGTTTTCAAATTTTCTTCTGATTTAATACATTTTTTAACTCATATTGATCTAGATTGGAATAAAATAAGTTGCACTTCAATATCCAATCAGTGGAATTAAGACCATGTTCATTATGGCAAACCCTCACCCTGTTTTGCAAAAATCATTGTAGTTTGATTAAAATCAATGCTTTAGTTGAATTATGAACATTTTCCATTCTTTTAATTGGGGTTCTTAATAACATGAATTAAGACTTTTTCAAAATTTATGATTTATTGGTTGATTGCAAATGTTCAGCTATAAGTATGAACAGTGTTGTTTGGTTTAAACCATGTTGGTTTAAACCGTGGTTTAAACCAAATGGTTTTTTTTTAAAAACCATGCTGGTCTTTTTTTCATCTGGTTTTTTTCTCTTTTCCCCTAATGTTTGCATTTATTTTACACATTATTGATAAATGCAAAATCCAAGTTATGCAGAAGCTACAAGCAAAGCTTTAGAAAAATGATGAATTAATAAATTTGTAAAGTGACAAACATTTTTAATCAAACTTTTCTTATAAGCTTTAAATCTAGATGGCAGACTAACTAATTTTTCTAAAATTAGCTGGGAATAAAAAAACAAGTAGTTAGTTTTCTTTCTTCTTTTTTTTAAGCCTTTTATTTTTAAAAATACCCAAAATGGCAGGTTTGAGCTAAAAATACATTTTTACTACTTAGATTGCTTCATTAGTTAAGATTTACTAAGGATTGCATTATGCCTCAATCATGACATAATCATAAGTCATAATCATCTCTCCATTGGTTACTTTGTTTTGTATGCTAATGAATGATTGGCTGTGAGTTTTCTTTGCTGTATAGCTATTGGGTTTAGTAAGCCTTTGCTTTCCTTGCATTTCTACATTGGGATTGGGGTTTTGCATTATGATTTTATTCTGTTACCATCAGGGTTGGCACGGTTTAAATCAATTAGTTAACCAACTGTTTTTTTAGAAAAAATTTAATATACTATTTTCCCATTTTTGTAATTTAAGTTTTTGAAATTATTGGATATAAATAATTTCTACTTTTAACAGTCTTATCCCAGCAGTCACAGTGAGACATAGTGAGTCTAGGTTATATTTGTATGCATGTAGAATGCAAATTGCATGTATTGATGAACATATTTGAAGCTCTAAAAAGAAAATTTAAAACAGGTGAATTTAGCAAAGATAAAATACATTAAAAATATTCAATATTTTGAATAAAATATTTTCCTTTGAGAAAACGTAGATCATTTATAATTAATAATGTAAAATGACCTTTAAGATTTCGGTCAAGCTGTAAAAGAAAATTTTCTTGATTGGGGAGATTATCTTTTAGGGCTGTTCTCAAGTGTTCTTCTCAACAAGCACTAAACGCTTTCACAAATGTACAAATTCATTTTTTAACAGAAAGATATAAAACTGGAAGGCCTGACTATGGAAGCTATTTGGAATCTAACTGTGTTTTCCATTTTTGATAAATTAATTACCTATTGAGTTGTAAGCAATTTTGATCACATTACAAAGATGTTTTTAACCTTCCTTGGGTGGTTGTTATTATTTTGCGTGGAAATTCGGTTCAAAACGCCCACTTTGACAACATTTTCTGAAAAATCTAAAGCGTTTGAAAAAAAAAAAAAAAAAAAAAAAAAAAAGGAAAACATCGTTTGATTACATAGTTTCTGAACAACAGCATCTGCTAGTTTCATGCATTTCTGAAAAAATAAATTAAAACTTATGTCATAAAGTTGCCTTTTCAAATTTGAGAACAGCCTTTAAAAAAAAAAACCTCAAGATATGAAGTTGAATAAGATGACACTATATTAGATGTAAATTTCCAACTGGGCGAAAAATGTCCGGACCAGGATTCGAACCCGGGACCTCCCTGGCTGAAGCCGCCAGTGCTCTGCCATCTGAGCTATCCCGGACGATTCTGGTCGAACTTTTTCACCCAGCTAACCTTGATGATTTCAGCATCTGGTCTGAAACCTGGTTCAGCTCAACAGAATAAATCTCAGGTTATGGAACTCCAGAAATCGCTGGATACGAAATTACACTATATTAATATTAACACAATTATTCTAATTGGTAAACAAATCATATTAGATGTAAATTTCCAACTGGGCGAAAAATGTCCGGACCAGGATTCGAACCCGGGACCTCCCTGGCTGAAGCCGCCAGTGCTCTGCCATCTGAGCTATCCCGGACGATTCTGGTCGAACTTTTTCACCCAGCTAACCTTGATGATTTCAGCATCTGGTCTGAAACCTGGTTCAGCTCAACAGAATAAATCTCAGGTTATGGAACTCCAGAAATCGCTGAATACGAAATTACACTATATTAATATTAACATAATTATTCTAATTGGTAAACAAATCATATTAGATGTAAATTTCCAACTGGGCGAAAAATGTCCGGACCAGGATTCGAACCCGGGACCTTCCTGGCTGAAGCCGCCAGTGCTCTGCCATCTGAGCTATCCCGGACGATTCTGGTCAAACTTTTTCACCCAGCTAACCTTGATGATTTCAGCATCTGGTCTGAAACCTGGTTCAGCTCAACAGAATAAATCTCAGGTTATGGAACTCCAGAAATCGCTGGATACGAAATTACACTATATTAATATTAACACAATTATTCTAATTGGTAAACAAATCATATTAGATGTAAATTTCCAACTGGGCGAAAAATGTCCGGACCAGGATTCGAACCCGGGACCTTCCTGGCTGAAGCCGCCAGTGCTCTGCCATCTGAGCTATCCCGGACGATTCTGGTCGAACTTTTTCACCCAGCTAACCTTGATGATTTCAGCATCTGGTCTGAAACCTGGTTCAGCTCAACAGAATAAATCTCAGGTTATGGAACTCCAGAAATCGCTAGCGATTTCTGGCAGCTCAGATGGCAGAGCACTGGCGGCTTCAGCCAGGGAGGTCCCGGGTTCGAATCCTGGTCCGGACATTTTTCGCCCAGTTGGAAATTTACATCTAATATGATTTGCTTACCAATTAGAATAATTGTGTTAATATTAATCTAGTGTAATTTCGTATAGCGATTTCTGGAGTTCCATAACCTGAGATTTATTCTGTTGAGCTGAACCAGGTTTCAGACCAGATGCTGAAATCATCAAGGTTAGCTGGGTGAAAAAGTTCGACCAGAATCGTCCGGGACAGCTCAGATGGCAGAGCACTGGCGGCTTCAGCCAGGTAGGTCCCGGGTTCGAATCCTGGTCCGGACATTTTTCGCCCAGTTGGAAATTTACATCTTATATGATTTGTTTACCAATTAGAATAATTGTGTTAATATTAATCTAGTGTAATTTCGTATCCAGCGATTTCTGGAGTTCCATAACCTGAGATTTATTCTGTTGAGCTGAACCAGGTTTCAGACCAGATGCTGAAATCATCAAGGTTAGCTGGGTGAAAAAGTTCGACCAGAATCGTCTGGGATAGCTCAGATGGCAGAGCACTGGCGGCTTCAGCCAGGGAGGTCCCGGGTTCGAATCCTGGTCCGGACATTTTTCGCCCAGTTGGAAATTTACATCTAATATGATTTGTTTACCAATTAGAATAATTGTGTTAATATTAATCTAGTAAGATGACACTGTTGTGACAAAATTGGGTGCAAAAATTGGGTGCTAGCGAAGCACCTGTTTACTTTAACTAAAACATCCAATAAGATATATTTAAATCGTCTATTGCATAATCGAATCCACTTATTTAGATCTGACAAAAAAATGGGGGAAATTGAGATTAAGGTTTACTTGAGACATAATAGAAAAAAGTCTCATAAAAATGCCTAAAAAGATATATTATTAATTTTTAGTTTAGACATTTAAAAGTAGTATGTATTATAACATAGCTCAGAAAAAAAAGACTGTGTATTGAGTTTGATGGCTGTTTAAATGTTTTAGTGGATGAAAACTTTTATAAATCTACTTTAAATTTTAAGATAAATGTTTTCAGTAGTCTAAAAAGCTGGTAAATAGGTATTTCTGTTTATTTTACATTCGCCTTTTCTTTTTTTTTTACCTGGCAGTTTCAGAGGAGAAGTGTCAAATGACAATACACAATAACTTCTTGAAACATGTAAAGACTCTACTGCTAAATTCAAATCATTCCAGGAATTCTTTATAAAAAGCTTTACTTTCAATAAAAGATAATATTTGTCCTGTAGTGTTCAAACAGAAAAATCAGATATCTCAGATTGCAAATATTTCAAAGAAATTATTTTGAATAGCCAACGGAAAGTATATTATATTTATGAAACCACATCATATATTTATTTATAGTACTACTAGTAATTAAAAGATTGTTTATTAAGATTTTCAAGGTATCAATGTTTCTCTATATAGAGCATTTTATTCATGGAACATAAGACAGCTTTTACTAAAAATTGTTTAAATATTAAATGATTTCAAATTTCTATTTAATTGATTGTAATTATTTAATTTAAAATACTTTTAAATGAAGTTATATTACTTATATATCCAACGATGTTTATTTTTATCAATAAATATGAATGTATATGTAATAGGAAAACTTATTTAAAAAAAACCTGGCTTAAACTAAAAAAAAACAGGGTTTTTTGGTTTCTCTCTATTCTAAAAAAAAGTAACTACTGCTGTCACCGCCGCCGCCGGTTTTGATTTTTTTATGACCGGAGGCCTTTCTTCGTTAATATTAACAAAAATAATGCATACAAAAATATGAAAATCGGTGGTGTTATACAGAAATGTTTGATAAACACGCTGATGCAGACAGTTTTCAAATCGAAGAATTATTTTAAAAGATATTTAATGCTAAAGTTGGACAAAATCGTTCCACTAAAAAAGTTTTATAGCAGCAAAAACTATACATGGCAGTGTAATCATTTTTAGATCATTTTATGCGTTAGAATTTGCCGGAGTGCAGATTGCATTAATTTTTTTATTTTGACTCATTTTTTCAGGTTTTATTTCTATTTTAAATTCAAATTTTCAGCATTTCTAGAGATATTTTTTACAGATTTCAGAAAATTGTACTAATTTAAACTGTTGCCAACTGTATAAAAAGCGCAAGCAATAATGTTTGCTTCAAATTAAAAATTTATTTACACGTGACTATTATAAACAGGAAAAAACTTTCAAATTAGAATTAAATAATTACGTATAAAAAGCAGGAACTTATTAAAAATTACGTCATAAAAAGTATACACGTGAATTTTAAAAGAGAAAGGATATTGTAAAATAATAAATTCATTAACAAGCGTTAGAAGTCTTAGGAGAAATTAAGTCATATTTACGTCACATTATAGTTATTACATAAAATGAACACAAAATAATATTGCAAAAAAGTTTAAATTTAGAAATTGCGCTAGACATTTATTTGATATTTTGAGAATTAATTTAAAATGTCTCATTTAAAAGAACTTTCTTTTCGCTTTGTTAAAAAATACCAGGAGACAAAGACTCTCTTTACTTAATTCCTTTTATATTAGCTTATTTTGAAATGTTGTTACACGTGTATACGTCATCAAGTTATTTTTATTTCGACATTTTATTTGTGTTTTTATTAATGTTGTACGAATTTATTTGTTCTTTCATTATTTAAAATAAAAATTATATCAATTTGTATAATTTGGGAAGTGGTTTGGCGATTTATATAATTTGGCGAAATTGGTAGACAGGATAATCAAGTAGTACCGCAGCGGATTTGGCGTTAAAATTCCCCAATCAAAGAGAAATGAATAGAAATTCGTTTATAGGGAGATCGCCACTGTTTTTTAAATTATAATTCAATCTTTCGAAATCTTTTTAAAGCCGATCAAATTAGCGTGCATTTAGAGTCTGCGGTGTCTGGACGGGGGTTGGCGAGCGTAGCTCGTAGGGGGCCGAGCCCCCTAGTTTTTGAAAAAAACCCAGATTTTTTACCAACCCTGAGTATGAAAGATTTCAAGGTTCTAACTTATAAAGTTTCTGAGAACAAGCTCTGTGATGGATGGATGGACAGACAGAGGACTGAGACTAATTTGTTAGATGAACAGAATGCTAAAAAAAAAAAAAAAAAAAAGAAATTGAACATCTTATCCATACTTCTGGATACATATAGGATTGTGTTATAAATTCAAGTGAACAAATAATTTGCTATTTTTTTACATAAAAAAATTAAGATTGATGCAATGATAACTCATTTTCGATTGCAGTCAAATCCTTTTGTGGATAAATTGGTTTTTATAGAAGCACAGTAGAAAAAAATGGGACCAGAGACTCACAGCTTCTAGTAATAAGACAATGAATGGATGAAGTGGGCACGACAGATGTCCTTCAGAAGCCAATTGAAATTACAAGGCTTGATTTTTGACAAAAAAGTGCATCTTACATTGAAATAAATAAAGCAACTTTAAATTCCTAACCTTTAACTAGCTCACTTCATAAAAAATAATCTATATAAAACTAAAAAAATATATATCCTCCTACAAACAATTTGATATCAGGTTATAAATTTTAATATAAGTATATATTAAGTAATACAAAAAGTCACAAATGCCAATTAAAGTCTTTAGATAAGATAAGAGATTACATTTATTACATGTAAGTCAAATGCTATGAAGAAAGGAAACTTGGAGAGAAAGAAGTAAAATCAGAAATATGGTTAATTACTAACTTTTCATAAATTACTTTTAAAGTAAGTGGGGAAAACAACTTTCTATATAGAAAGTACAACAGAATCTTTAAGCAATCAAGTTACAATAACAAGCAGCTGAAATTATCAAATTAATAAATTATAGATATTTACAATATTAATTATCTTACATTTTGAATAAAAGGATAAACTCTATTATAAATATAGCTTTAGTTTATCTAAACTACATAAATATTTCTGGATACTTTTACACCAATCTAAAAAATAAAATTTAAGAAGCCAACTTATTATTAAATGTTTTAAAATCAAGACTGTCAAAAAATAAGACACCCACAGCAAATAGAACTTACTTGTTTCGAAACTTTTTTTCAGTCTCTGAACATCAGACGCTGAGCCTGAAACCCTATAAATTCCTACTTCATGGATGCCTCGTTTTTCAACTTCTCGAATGCAACTTATCATAATAAATGGCACAGTGGATTTTTCTTTCCTTTATAAAAATAACATAAATAAATATAATAAATAAAGGGAAAAAAAGGGACTAAAAATAAGAATACCTTTGAATGTAATAATACAAAGCCATAATTTAAAAAAACACATAGCTAGATTCAAGACAGGAATAACATCAAAGTCACTGTAAGAGAATATAGAATCTGATAAATATTTCAGGAAAATGGCTTATTTCTGGATAATTGTTTTAAGAAAACTTTTTAAGACTAGAAAAAAAAAAATGGATTTTTTTTTTTTTTTTTTTTTAGAAATTAGGAGACTTTTTCCAACAAATCACACCCCCCCCCCCCCTCCCCCTAGATATAATAAAATGTTTAACACTGCTCTAATTAATCACTGAGGAAAAGGCAAACTGTTATTAAAATAACAATAGCATATACATGCCGCTTGCATGTTCATTACATCAAGATTAGTAAATAAGAATATATATATTTTTTTCAATTTAAAGCTTATATACAGATATGACAGAAACCTCTACAGAACATGACAGAAGCTTAAAGATTTTTTATATGGTTATTTGCAATAACTTTAGTATACAACTTTTATACAAGCATAGGTATTTGGTGCTCAAGTAATCTTGGAACCTTTTAGATACTAAACTCTGCCATGTGCAGATTACAACTTACAGGTCATTTCCTTCACGATTGCAGTAGCTCTTGTTCTTTCCTTACACACCTTATAGCATTATCAATAAACATCTTATTAAATAGGGATACTGCATGGTCTGAAGCTTTGATGGTAGACTATGATCTAATAAAAATGACAAAAAGAAACCCACCACTTTAATGATTCTTTGACCCATTTTATCAATGTCAAATTTAAGCCTTTTTTTTAAAAAAATACATTGTATATTATCTGTATGTCTTTGGGTTCTAACTTGTTTTACTAAATTTCCTTTTCCACAATAAAAAAAAAACTGAGATCGAAACATGCCATGCATGTAGCATGTAAACTTTCTTTCATCGATGATACTATATAACGAAAATCATGTGAAAAAGATAGGAGAAAAGATGGTGCATATTTAATTTATAGTGCCATAATTATAAATCTAAAAACAAAGGATGAAATTAAATACTTAATCCATCTGAGATTCAAAATTCACCACCAAATACCATAAACTGATGTAAACCAGGGGTGCAGAATATGTCCGATCTGGCGATCTAGGATCGGGGGAAATTTTAACCACACGGGAAATTTTGCAGAAACATATACAATTGATTTCGATTTTAGAAACGAATTCCATAATTCCCTGAGATAGAAAAATTTGACTACAAATAAAAAGATTCGTATGGCGACCTTCACTAAATCGATCTCAGAATAATGTGTACCATATATAGGAGGTGATTCTGTTCTGAATTTTCCGAAAATTTAAAGTATTCGGTTCCGAAAATTTTAAAAAAATCAATCATTAGGCCTTAAATCGATTTAAAACTTACATCGGAAATCCGATTTAACCATTGGTCTTAAATCGATTTAAGCTAAAATCGGAAATCGCGATTTAGCCATTGTCTTAAATCGCGATTTAGCCATTATCTTAAATCGCGATTTAGCCATTGGCTTTAAATCGATTTAAAACAAAATACTGATTCAGAGCTAACATCGGAAAAACGATTTATCTACTTTGATGTATCTACCACTTACATCGCAAGCTGGTGTTAAATTGATTTAGGAGGATCCGATTTAAGCAAACATCGAACCTCAATCCCCTCCGATTTAAGAAAACGATGATTTAAGTAAAAATTGATATTTATTTATTTATTTTGTAAACAAGATGCAGGGTTTACGAGATTGGAATGTGTATTTTTCAAAAATTAAGAACTTATATGGTGGAAAGTTGAAAGGAAAAAGTAATGTTTAAATCTTAAAATCCAAATTCATCGAATTTCAATTTATATGCTAATGCAATCTTTTGATGAAAGATTAAGTTTTCACATATTTGAGTAATATTGCAATATGTATTTTTTATTTTCTAATATTCTGTAATTAATTAAAATGTTTTAAAGTAGAATCCTGCATTATTTCAAAAGATTGTTTTCCCGAAATTCATTCAGCATTTATATAATTAAAAATAATAATAATAAAGTTTTATATTTAAAATCCAAACTCATCGACTTTCAGTTTATACTTTTATGCATTCTTATAATAAACTAGTTGGATGGGCCAATCCCAAAACTTTCTTCTATCTTATACATTTTAATATTTCAAAACCTAGTTACACATGTTAATACTTCAATATTATTAGTTCAATACTATACCAACTTTGATTTTCATCTTAAATTTCTGCTCAAGTCAATTAAACGGGCTAAAAACGAGTTAATCTATATCACGATATTTGTTAAAATTATTAATTTTTCCTTATTTTGTTGTTATCAGCTGTTTGCGAATAGCCGGCTTAGCAGGAAGTGAGTTCCCGCCGATGCACAATAGAACTACGAAAAATCAAGAAAAGTATACAAAAATCACTAGCACAGAGCCCCTTTACCGCACAATATTTCCAAATTCTAGGAGGACCTGATAGCCAAAGCCAAAAACAAGCACAAAAATTTTGGTTCAATTGTATGCATAATTTTATACATTGTTCGATGGTACAGTAATGAAAATGGCACAGAGATCGGAATTATAGCGCCCCCTTCTGGCGGAATTTTTTCAAGTTCAGGGATGACTTGGATGCCATAGCCAGAAACATGCACACAAAATTTGGTTCAATTATATGGATAACTTCATACACTTTTCGATGGTACAATAATGAAAATGGTACAGACATCGCAATTATAGTGCCCCCTACCGGCAGAATTTTTCCAAATTCAGGGAGGACCTTCGTGACATGACCAAAAACAAACACATAAAATTTGGTTCAATTCTATGCATAACTTCATACACTTTTCGACGGTACAATATTCAAAATGGCACAAAAATCGCTATTACAGCGCCCTCTGCGGGCGATTTTTTTACAAATTAAGGGAGGGCCTCCTTTCCATAGCCAAGAACTTAAAAAAATTTTTTGGTTCAATTCTATGCATAACTTGATACACTTTTTGATGGTAAAATGTTCAAAATCGCTATTACAGCGTCCCCTACCGGTGAATTTTTTCCAAATTCAGGGAGGACCAGCTTGCCATATCCAAAAACTTAAAATAAAAATTTGGTTCAATTCTATGCATAACTTCATACACTTTTATATGGTACAATATTCAAAATCGCACAAAAATCGCATTTACAGCGCTCCCTACTGGCGAATTTTTTCCAAATTCAGGGAGGACCTGCTTGCCATATCCAAAAACTTAAAATAAAAATTTGGTTCAATTCCATGCATAACTCTATACACTTTTGGATGGTACAATATTCAAAATCGCACAAAAATTGCTATATCAGCGCCCCCTACCGGCGAATTTTTTCCAAATTCCAGGAGGACCTGCTTGCCATAGCCAAAAACTTAAAATAAAATTTTGGTTTAATTCTATGCATGACTTCATACACTTTTTGATGGTATAATGGTGACGGACAGACGGACGGACGGACACACAGACAGACAGACATTTTCTATAAACATGTTTTTTGGAATCTCTGACCCCTAAAACATGTAAATCCGTCGAAAACCGGAAGTCGAAAAAAATTTCGATTACAATACTTTCTTCTATTGAAGATAGAAGAAAGTAAAAATTCATTTTTTGCATGTTTTAGTAATATTTTAACATTTATTTTTTATTTTCTATTATTTTGTAATTAATGAAATTATTTTAAAGTATACTCATGCATTGTTTTGTGTATCACTATTTGGCTGTGATCCACATGAAATATTTTTCTTTTACTAATATTTTTTTCCTGAAATTGATTGAGTATTTATGGTTGGAAAAAAAAAATAAAGTTTCATATTTAAAATCCAAATTCATCGAATTTCAGTTTTTATTTTTATGCATTTTTTTAATGAAATATTCATTTTTCACATATTTGGGTAATATTTTAATACATATTCTTTATTTTCTATTATTCTGTAATTAATTAAAGTATTTTTAAATAGTCATGCATCAGGTTTGACATCCGATTTCAATGCCAGCCACGTGGATTGAGTATTTTGCTGAAATTGATTCACTGTTTATATTCAAATTCATCCATTTTTAGTTTATATTTTTATGCATTATTTTCATGAAAAATAAATTTTTATATGTTTGGGTATTATGGGAATATTTTAGCTTTAATTTATTATTATTTTGCAATTAAAAATACTTTAGTAAAGTTCTGTAATGAATCAAGTAACTTTTTTTTACAGCAGAATGGGGGAGGGGAGGAGGAGGCATTCATTAGATTTTTCTGCAGATCTGTGATTTTCTGCCTTTTTGACATTTTGTTATCATTAAAAAGAGATATTTTAAGATTATATTTTATTACTAATCTTAAAGGATAGCAACGGCCGTGAAAAAAAATCAATAATTTCTAAGGCTCACACTTTCAATCCTTCTCCATCCGCTATATAGATGTCAGCATTTATGTTAAACAAATTTTATTATAATCTAAAAGTTAAAAAGATATAAAATTGCACCTTATTTCTCACATCTCCCCCACCCCTTTTTAGGGTTTCGTTCATCTGACGAAACCCTATTCGTCTCGCTCCTCTGTCTGTCTGTCTGTCTGTCTGTCCGTCACAGAGCCCGTTCTCAGAAACTATACATGTTAGAGACATGAAATTTTGGGTACTTATAGCTGAACACCTCACATCATACGACAAATCATAAAATTTTGAAAAAGTCGTACATTTAACCCTTTGGACTCCCGCATGTCTATTTTAAACAATTCTTTCTAAGTGAGCTTCTAATTAATTTGGAGGCGTGAAATTTTGCATACTTATAGCTGAACACCTCACATCAAATGACAAATCATAAAATTTCGAAAATGTCCTAAGTTTAACCCTTTGGGATCCCACATGTGCATTTTAAACAATTCTTTCTAAGTGAGCCCCTAATTATGTTGGAGACATGAAATTTTGGGTACTTATAGCTGAACACCTCACATCATACGACAAATGATAACATTTTGAAAGGGTCGTACATTTAACCCTTTGGGTTTCCGCATGTGTATTTTAAACAATTATTTCTAAGTGAGCTCCTAATTAGTTTGGAGGCGTGAAATTTTGCATACTTATAGCTGAACATCTCACATCAAACGACAAATCATAAAATTTTGAAAAAGTCGTACATTTAACCCTTTGGGCTCCCACATGTGTATTTAAAAAAATTCTTTCTAAGTGAGCCCCTAATTAGTTTGGAGGCATGAAATTTTGCATACTTATAGTTGAACATCTCACATCAAACAACAAATCATCAAATTTTGAAAAAGGTCGTGCATTTAACCCTTTGGGGTCCCACATGTGCATTTTAAACAATTCTTTCTAAGTGAGCCCCTAATTATGTTGGAGACATAAAATTTTGGGTACATATAGCTGAACACCTCGCATCATACGACAAATGATAAAATTTTGAAAAAGTCGTGTTTAACCCTTTGGGCTCCCGCATGTGTATTTTAAACAATTATTTCTAAGTGAGCTCCTAATTAGTTTGGAGACGTGAAATTTTGCATATTTATAGCTGAACACCTCACATCAAATGACAAATCATAAAATTTTGAAATTATAGCTGAACACCTCAGATCTCACATCAAATAATAAATTTTGAAAAAGTTTTATGTTTAACCCTTTCAACTCCAGCTTGTGTATTTTAAGCCATTCTTTCTAACTGAGCCCCTAATTAAATTGGAGATTTGAAATTTTGCATACTTATTGCAGAACACCTGAGGCCTGGCGACAAATCATAAAATCTTACATTTAACCCTTTGAGCTACCACATATGTATTTGAACAATTCTTTCTAAGAGAGCCCCTAATTAAGTTGATGACATGAAATTTTGCATACGTATAGCTGAATGCCTCAGACCACACGACAAATCATAAAATTTTCAAAAAGTCTTTTATTATTTACCCCTCTGGGCTCTAACTTGTGTATTTTAAGCAATTTTTCTAACCTCCACTCTTTTAACGCGGGGAGAAATTTTCCAACTTTTGCCGACACCCCTTTGATCATTCTTTCATATTATGCACCATAACTTTACATATTTCAGTTCCATTTTTTTCCGCCAGGTGCGCCTACTTATCTCGGGTGCTATGGGCCCAATCCCCTCGACTAATATATCTACGGATAGTATGTAAAACGGATTTACGTTCGGATACAGGTTTGTTTAGAATCAAGTGCGCCCCCTGGTTGTGAAATGAGGAACTAACAGATTTTTCAAAAGGATAAAGTGTTTTGAAAGGAATGTTACACGAAACCCTCTGTGCGATCTGTGATCACACTTACCCACTTGTTTGTAACTACTTTTCTCATCATGGTAAATGAATAATTAAATTCATCATTGAATTATTTTAATATGCTTCTGTTTTACCTCAGTAACTTTTTTAATCTGTGTTTGTAAAAAAAAAAAAAAAAAATGTGTAGGTTGTTTGCAATGAAGTGCTATTTGGGTGGACTTGGGGAATTTGTCACCCCCCCCCCCCTTTAAGGAATTTAGGTTGTAGCAGGCATAACAAGTCAGACAAAAAAAAAAAAAAAAAAAAATCTTTTATATTACTTCTTAAAGAATGAATTTATAAAATGTATTAAAATAGGTCACTAATTTTTAAAATGGAAAAAAAACTAGTGTTTTAGGACATTCAAATTTTTTTATGTGTAAAATATACCACTTTTCAAAATTATTTGAAAAATTAAAAACTAAGTATACTAAATAATACAGGAGGGGGGGGGGGGCACATAAAGACCGCATTTTGTTATTAAAAATTAAAAAATAGGCTTCCAGATTATAAAATGTAAAATCGGTGTTAAATCGCGATGTTAGATGGATGATAAATCGATTTAAGAAATTTCTACATCGCCCAGTTCTATCAGTCATCAATTTGAAAATTCGGACATAAAAATACCGTCAATTTTGTCCCAGAATTATGGAGAAAACGCGAATTTCGTCACAAGATCGCAAAATAACCGTAAATTTCCGCAACAAATCGCGAAAGAACCCCAAGTTTCGTCAAAATGATCGCGAAATAAATGTACATTTCGTCAAAAGATCGCGAAAAAACCGTAAGTTTCGTCAAAAGATCGCGAAAAAACCATAAGTTTCGTCAAAAGATTGCGAAAAAACCGTAAGTTTCGTTAAAAGATCGCGAAAGAACCGCAAATTTCGTCAAAAGATCGCGAAGGAACCGCAAATTTCGTCAAAAGATCGCGAAAGAACCGCAAGTTACGTCAAAAGACCGCGAAATGAACGCAAATTTTGTCAAAAGATCGCGGAATAAACCGTAAGTTCCGTCAAAAGAGCGTGAAATGAACGCAAATTTTGTCATAACATCGCGAAATAAACGCACATTTCGACAAAAGATCGCGACAACACCGCGAATTTCGTCAAAAGAACGCGAAAAACCCGCAAATTTCGTCAAAAGATCGCAAAATAACCACAGATTTCGTCAAAAGATCGCGAAATGAACGCAAATTTTGTCAAAAGTTCGTGAAATAAACGCACATTTCGTCAAAAGATCGCGAAAAAACCGCAAATTTTGTCAAAAGATAGCAAAAAAACCCACAAATTTCGTCAAAAGATCGCAAAATAACCAGATTTCGTCAAAAGATCGCGAAATGAATGCAAATTTTGTCAAAAGTTCGTGAAATAAACGCACATTTCGTCAAAAGATCGCGAAAAAACCGCAAATTTTGTCAAAAGATAGCAAAAAAACCCACAAATTTCGTCAAAAGATCGCAAAAGAACAACAAAATTTGGCAAAAGTTCGCGAAACAACCGCAAATTTCGTCAAAAGGGGCGAAATAACCGCGATTTTCGTCAAACTTGGCGAAATAACCGCGATTTTCATCAAACTTGGCGAAATAACCGCGAATTTTGTCAAAGGAAAGCGAAAAAAACCCGCAAATTTCTTCAAAAGATCGCGAAATGAACGCAAATTTCGTCAAAAGTTCGCAAAAGAACCGCGAATTCCATCAAAATATGGAAAACAACCGCGAATTTCGTCAAAAGAGGGCGAAATAACCGCGAATTTCGTCAAAAAGAAGGCAAAATAACCGCAAATCTAGTCAAAAGATCGCGAAATAACCATAAATTTCGTCAAAACATCGCTAAAAAACGCAAATTTCGTCAGAAGATCGCGAAAAAACGCGAATTTCGTCAAAGGGCCACAAAAGAAAACATAGTGCTGGGAGTGGATTTCCCTCCTTTTCCCCACTCTGCTGTAACCTTTCAGAAAATTTGCTGTGAATTTCAAATTTTTCTTTTCACTCCGAATCACCCCTGCCACTTATACTCGCTCAAAGTTGAGAAATATTGGAAAAATAAATTTTATATACATACGGTAATACAGCATTTACCTATAACATACCATAAAATTTTGGGGGAAATTTTCATGTGGATTGTGGGAAATGTTGGGAGTAGAAACATTTTCTGCATCCCTGATGTAAACATCCCACACAGCACACACGTAGATATTTCGTTTATTTAGAGCGGTTTACATCTAGAATACATACATGTACATCAAAATGATGTTCATTCAAAGCCGTAAGATGGATGGTTGAATACATTATATTCCTATAACATTCATATCCCAACAATCTACAGACCAACATAATATGGAGGTGGACTTAACGTTCATTCTAAAATACAAACTGGATTGTCAAAGAAACAATGTCAACATGACATTCATATACCAAAACTTTATGGAGGTAGATACAGCGCCCTCTATAAAGAGTGCTAAAAGAGTTAAATATCTTACTTCCGATACACTTTTCCGTGTGGCAACATGAGCTTTCTGTTGTTTTGAAAACACGCCAGACGCGACGCCATTATGTTATGCAGATGTTTATGCATTTTTTGGCTGCTTTAATTTAGACTATCAAAGTTCAACTTGTTTTTTAATTTTATAAATTTTTAGTTGTATCAAGATGCAGATTCATGTTTATTCAAAACAGTTAGCATTTACAACAACCACTGAATCTAACAATAGAAATGATGTTTACTTTACTTTAGGTGCATGATGCAGTTTGAGATTTGGATTAAATATCGAGCAGGATTATGTGTAAGTAAGTCCTTTGATTTCTTTTTTTCAGGTTTTTATTTGCTATTCTATTTTGGTGCTTTTGTAGCATTTACGATTTTTAACCTTATCTTTAAAAAACTACAAACAAATTTTTACCCATATAATTAATTTTTAATTAACTCCTCAAATTTCACGATCTTCTTTATCCCTATCATATAATTGACTGATCATAGTAATATTTGTACTTGACTTACATCGTTACTCATCGGTTTTACATTTTAAATGTTAATATAAAATTTTATTTTGCATAATTACAGTGCAAACACTTTTTGGAGTCTGCTTCGGCAAGGAAAAAAAAAAAGAGAATGTTTATTATCTATAAAAACTTTCAAATGGTGAATTTGTCTTGAATAAAAGAAAATAATGCTAACAAATTAGATCCAATGAAAACAAGGATAAGTTAACAGTTTGCCTAATAATAATAAATATTTTTTTTAACAATCAAAATAACTTATCACTTTATTATGTTGTTAAATTACGATTCTTTGATTTGAGTCTATATGTTTGGGTGTATAGTACAGTTTTAGACAAATCAATAAATTCAGTGGGTCAAAATAGTATATTAGAAGTAATGAGAAACTATAGTAGGTCCTAGTTTTGACATTGTTTGTTGTATAATGTGCTATTTTTTTAAACATATAATTTAGCGAGTAATGTAATCTAAAAAAATGAACTAGTCTGCAGGGAGCATCAATGTTATTTTTGACGTTACGTCCAGAAACAATATCTCAATCAATACAAATTATACTAGTGGAGATGAGCGTTTGGTGGATCAGCTGGTACCGGGATTCAAATTTGAATGCTCTCAGAAAATCACAGGTGTGTAGTTTTATTATATAATAAGTAACTACCATTAGTGATCTTCTGCAAGCAACTGGAATGTGCCAGGTGCCCTTGGACGGTATGCTGCTTTTGCAAGGATTGTGGATTCAGCATCGAAGATTTCAAAACAGATTTTATAAAATCTGTGAGTATGGTAGGACTCCCATTGCCATGTCAAAAGAAGAGATAATAAAGTAAGTTTATTAAAGTAACCTCAATAATAATACTGGCGCTCCCTACGAACTAGTTTTTTTAATTACATTACTCGCTAGATTATATTTTCCAAAAATAGTATGTTACTCTACAAAGTATAACAACACAATAAGAAAAGTAAGTACAAAAATTATTTAGCTAAAAATATTTTTAAATGCCCATGTAATAATAAAATAAAATTGTAAATATAATGTGAAATAAACATTTATATATTTCAGTCTGGGGCATAAATAAAATCTGCCGCTAAGTAAAAAAAATAGTGTGGGCCAATCTTACATATACTCCCACCTTGTTTGTTACCAGAGCAATTACACTATTTGGTTTGATTTTAAAAGAAAAAAAAAAGGGGGGGGGGGGGAGGAAATATGATGTTTTTATATAATAAAAGTTTTTAGTGTTTTGTTTAAGATGCACATAGGGTATGTTGTTTATATTCATGTGAGACTAAGTGTTTTTGAAACTAAAATAGCAAAAAAAAAAAAAAAAAACATTTAAAAAAATAAAGCGTTTATGTTGTTTAAGATAATAAAAAGTATTTTTTTCCTTATATTTTCTTATGTTAATTATATTTATTGTCATCAGAGCAGTTACACAATACAGTTGGTATGATTTAAAATACAGTTATTACAGTTTAGCTAATATTGCAATAATTTGTGCTTTTTACCAATAATTTTGATATTTTAAAATATTTTTTTAAATCAAACTTTTCATGTATAATATTTTTTTGTAATTAAAAAAAAACAAGATGGCAGAAGAATGTGGGTATACACATACTGTTCCATATTACATATATATATATGTACACATTACATAGATATGATGTATATAAATGTACACGTTACATAGATATGATGTATATATATGTACATATTACATAGATATGTGTAGTATATATACGTACATATTACATAGATATGTGTAGTATATATACGTACATATTACATAGATATGATGTATATATACATACATATTATGTCTAGGTTATGATCTATATGGACATAGACATCCGTTTTACATAGATATTATGTCGGATCTGGATGTCCAACAAACGCTATATGGATGTATTCGGAGAGACATCTGATGGTAATATCTACGTAGATACTATGCAATATGCAATTCCTTGGATGAATTATGGACATGGTATATGGATGTACTTTACATTATATGGATGTCATATTTACCAATTTGTGCTGTGTGGGCATGGCTCATCTCCATTACCTGCCAAATTCAATGGCACTTCAGGTTCAAAGAGCAGCTGGATTGTGACTTTTTAACCACACCCATTATTCACGATGTGATGTCAAACCCACTCACCAATCACAAAGGAGAAAAGAGTTTTTTGCAAGTACTTCCCAAAAGATGGTTTGGTTGGCTGGTTCTATTTTAAGCAATAATGGTTAGTGAAAATAACAGCATTTTCCGATATAGAAGAAAATCGGAAAAGTGAGAGAGCAATAAATAATCAGGAGTCTCCTGCCTAAATCAGGAGACTTGACAAGTATGAACATTGATACAAGGCACACACAAGACAATTAAAGCAGAATAAAAATAGGAATGCACTGAAGCAATCTTTTTTTTTACAAATAAGACAAGTACTTACTTGCAAACTTGTTGAATTTTAACACCAAATACACCTCCAGATTTGGACGATGGAATTCTTCGTAAAGATAGCTCTGGCGGTTCATATTTAAGGCTAACAGTCAGCATAAGCTATACAATATTAACAAAAAAAAAAAAAAATACTTTCATACACAGTAAACACAGCAAAAAAATTAATAATAAAATAATATGTAGTAAAATATTTAAGCAAAAAAAAAAAAAAAAAATCTTAAAGCAATATTGAGAAATGTAACATTCTTAAAAGGATTCTTAAAAGGATGTCATAAAAATCTTTCCTGATAAAGTATTGTCAAGAATAAATAAACTACAGTGGTTTTGTAATTATGCAGCATAGAGTGACAAGTGGCTTCCCATATTGTTCAATGATGGAAAAGAAATCAAACTTTGATTAATCAGAAGATTGTGAAAATTACTGCATTTATGCAAAGAGACAAAAAATTTATACAATAGGTAACAAGATGATATATCAATAGTTTGTGATACTTTGGGAAGCTCTTTTTACATACAACAGGAAAGATCTTTCATTTCTTAAACTGGACATAAAAAATCGTGTTACATTATTTTTATATGTCCTCTGCAAGATCGAATAATAGAATAAATGGCCTGAGAAACAGAAGGAAAAATTTTCAAACTACTTTCTGCTGACTTATTTGTTGTTTCATACAAAAAAAGCAATCTGATGAATTTTAAATTTATTTAATATACACAAACATAAACAATTTAACTAAACTAATATATATATATATATATATATATATATATATATATATATATATATATATATAAAATATTTAATTAACCATAGATCAGAGTTTTTTTCTACTGCCTGACCTCTTTTTTTTAAACACCCTTCTTATACCTAATCCAAAAATATCACCCTTCTTTCCCCTTAATCAAAAAGATTGTGTCTGTACTTGTCTTTTCCAATGAAAAATTTGCTCAGATAGTAAAAACTGGCTCACTGCTGTTTGAAAAGAGCGTTCCAACTTTTAAATATTAAAATTGCATTTAAAAATTGAAAGAATGCCTTTAAAAATAAAAAAGTGCTCATAAAAATCTAAAATGTGCCCTTAATGAAAAAAAGGCAAGTAAGAATCTAAAATTTACCCTTATGAATATAAATTGTTCCCTTATTAATCTCAAATGTACCCTTATGCATAGGCGTAGCGTCGGAGGGGGGGGGGGGGGGGGGGGGGGGGGTGCGCCCCCAATCTTCGGAGCCCCGGGCGCCAGAAGAGAAAGCGTACGGGGTGCCAAATGAGGATTTTTTTTTTTTTTGTCTTTACATACAAAGAATACATACATACATGAATATAAATTGTTCCCTTATTAATCTAAAATGTACCCTTATGCATAGGCGTAGCGTCGGGGGGTGGGGGTGGGTGGATGTGCCCCCCCAATCTTCGGAGCCCCGGGCGCCAGAAGAGAAAGCGTAGGGGGCGCCAAATGAGGATTTTTTTTTTTTGTCTTTACATACAAAAATGTATATGCATATATACTGAATTTGCATAAAAATGTCTCACTGTCGGAAAATCCAAAAGGAAAACTGAACCAAATGCATTAAAATTTACAAATATATAAAAAGATTCATCAATAATAAAAGACTGCAAATGAATTATAAAAAAGAGCTGTTCTCTTAGACTATTTTCTTTCTCCAATTCAAATGTACCATGTAACTTCTATTATTTAAATCACTTCCTGTGTCAGGAAAATCACTAACATTTTTCAAGGTCAGTCTCTAGTCTTCTCTTCTGTGTGAAACTGTCCCTCACCGATAATTGCCAAACGCCAACCGATTTCCCCGAGGAAGGGGGTGCAGAGGCGCATGCGCCTGGATTCCAGAACCAAACTCGGAGGGGGCGACAAATGAAGATTTTTTTTTGACTGACTGTTCTGATGAAAAAAATTCCATGAAGGCTATTCAATTTTTATCTATCTGCCTGAGCAGCGTTGAGCTTTCTTTTTTCACGTCTTGCTATGGGTGAGGTCGGGTGGCTGCCCGGGACAATAAAAACAAACGGAAGAAGGATTCAGGACCGAAATTTAGGGGGCGGCAGAGGGGGGTATGTGCCCAGGGCGTCACGCGAAGGGGGGTGCCAGATGAAAATTTGATTTGCCGTTTTATACAATATATATATATATATATATGTGTGTGTGAAATTTGTGTAAAAAAAATATTTTTTAGCCGAAAAATCTAAAAGAAAAGCTGAGTAAAGTATATTAAAATTGTCAAATAGATAAAAAGATTCGCCTACAATATACAAGACAGCAAATAACCCCATTCTTTTTCTTCTAATCACTTTTTTTACATGCATATCACCGTATTTGATCTTAGAGGGGGCGAGGTCAGGTGACTGACTGGGACAATAAAAACCAAGCGGTCGAAATTTCACAAAATGAAAAGTAAAAACTTAATAATTTTGTTATTGTTGTTTTGAATCACACATAAATTTGAAAATTAGCATTAGGTTGAGGAAAGTATGTAGACATATCAATCTATAAATAAGAAGAGTGGTATAAGTGATAATTCCACAAAACTGGTGTAGATAGTACAGGAAGATATTTTACAATACAGGATTTAATTTTTATGCCTACAGTAAATCCTGGTTTTTTTAGATCCTAAAACAATGTGACTCATATTACTATGACATTAAAGTGTCTCAATTGTAATTATTTGTAATGCTACAACAACAGTAAAATCTGGAAAAATGAAATCTGTATATAATGGAATCTTGTCTTAAATGAAAAAACTATATGATTCCAACAGAAGGAATACCAACAGTTACATCTGCTAAGACGGAAACCTGTATAAAACGGAATTATTTCCGCTTCCTTTCGATTTTTTTCACAGATTTTAGTGAATAAATATTTGACAAAGCTGGTTATATATTTCAATATTACGTATTTTACTGTTAAACATTTTAAATTTTAAAATAAGTCTGCTAATAGAAACTTTTGTAAATTTCTCTTTGTAAATTTACTTTGCGGAGGAAGGAGGGGGGCGCCAAAATCCATGTTTGCCCCAGGTGAAAATATAGCTAGTTTCGACCCTGGAAGGAGTGCACAAAGTAAAATGCTTTAGTAAAATCCTTTATAAGAAAAAAACGGGTATAGCATTTGCAGTGGTACAGTAAAAAATCTTTCACAGGGCGCCACGGCTAATAAGTCGCCCCTGCCTTTATTCCACAAAATGTTTTTTTTCTCTTCTTTTCGTCATTTCTAGGCTTTTTGCCACCCTAGGCTGAAATAGAAAAATGCCGCTCTGTTCCTTTTGATGCAATTATTTTTTGCATTACTTCTGGGGCAATTAATTTTTGCAACCAGCCAGATCCAGTCTTAGAGAGAGGAGGCGAGTTTAAGCGACTGCCCGTGATTTAAAAGAAAAAAAATCTCACCAAGGGCGGCCTGAATATTAAAGATGCAGCTGCCCCTGCTTTTACCTTCCCAAATTACATTTCTCGTCTTTTTACTATTTCTAGGTCAGAGTTGGGCAAAATACATCAAAAAACCATTTTCGATACAAAATACAAAATACATTGGTTTTAGAACCTAAAATACAAATTACAAAATACTTTTCAAAATTAAAAAATTCCAAATACAAAATACATGTATTTTCAAAATACATTTAAAATACAAAATACATTACAAAATTTCAAAAATTTATTGATGCAAAGTATTTTTGGGGATGTAATTTTGCAATTTAAAGGAGACACGGGGGGAAGGGGTGTACATTATCATGATCCTATAAGAGGGTGTCCCAACGGACTACACCACTGGTTGTGAAAAAGTCACTGAATTAAAACTACTTGAACATTCATAACATATTGAATAGCTTCATCATTTATATTATAAAACTATATTACATTATTATCGTAAAAAAATTTTTCGTAATATTTTTTCAATTTATTTAAAAGCCAAATATTAAACAATTTGAAACTCTCTACAATGGACATCAATCTCAGTTTTCGAACTGTTAATACGTAAATAACAACATCAGTTAATAATGAATAAAAGTCTTTGATTATTATTTATCAAAATAATACAATATAATGTTTTAATAATATTTTCGATTTTATTTTGAACAAAAGTATGCGCAGCACATACCTACATATACATAATATGTATATTTTGCAAGATGCATGTGCTTGTGATTAATTAAATTAATAACATATTTGTACATACATATGGATACTATATTAATTGGTTAAATTTTCCATTTTCGTTTTCTATTGAAACTCTAAAAAGAATCGAAATACGGTTTTGAACTGAAAAACTTACTCAGCTAATTTATATCTTCACTGTATTAATTATTTCACAAACAATCTATATTATAAAGCAAAAAAGATGTCCTTGAATAACTCTAATGTCATATCAATATTGACAACGATCTAAATAAACATTTTTTTTTTCTTTTTCTTACTCTTTTTATTTTGAAATTTTGCAAATTCTAAATATCGCATACACTATATGGCCAAAGGTGACCGGCCACTTGCGATTTTAGACGTTTTGTTAAATATCTAGAAAAATACATAAGGAATTAACTTGAAACTCCAGGTGTATAAGAAGTATAGTATAGGTCATATATTTCCGTGAAGATTTTTTTCCGAAATCTCATAGGGAAGCGTCAACAAATTGAAAAAGGACGAATATCTTTTGGATAACCCTGTAAAAACTAATGTAGCAAAAGCATTCAAACTGTAGATTATGATTAAGTGCCTTATTGTAATACATTGTGTTCATTTTTATGAGAATAGCATGTATATTCGTAGAGAAATTAAAGTTTTTATAAAAAGAGTCCCAAATTTTGCCAAGTATTTTTGCTTATAATTTGTGGAGTTCTTAATATATAAAAAAAGTTCTTTTCAGAAAATATGAAAAATAACATTGTACACAATACCCTGCAATTAGAATGAAAAAATAATAAAAATTGTATGAAAAATAAGCAGTTTTACTAAATAATGATTCACTGTGCATACCCGAATGTAAACAGAATATAATTTGCATAATGTGTTAGCTAAATGTATAGAGCAACTTTTGTGAAAATCTCAAAAATATAGTTTGAAAAGTCTGACAATTAAATTTTATAGAATAAGTTCAAAATCCGTAATTCCAAAAAGGAAGCAAAAAGATGAGGGCTGTATCAAAACACAATAGTATGTGCAATATTTTGCATGATATACTGGCACTAATCAATGGATATATGGATACAACCCCTCATCTTTTTGCTTCATTTTGGAAACAACGGATTTTGAGCTTATTCTATCAACGATAATTTTCGGAATTTTCAAGTTATGTTTTTGAGACTTTTACAAAAATTGCTCTATGCATTTAGCTAACACATTATGCAAATTATACTTTGTTTACATTCGGGCATGCACAGTGAATCATTATTTAGTAAAACTGCTCATTTTTCATACAATTTTTATTATTTTTTTCATTCTGATTGCAGGGTATTTTGTACAAAGTTATTTGTCATATTTTCTGAAAAGAACTTTTTTTTATTATTAAGAGCTCTACAAATTATAAGCAAAAAACTTCGCAAAATTTGGGACTCTTTTTATAAAAACTTTAATTTCTCTACGAATATACATGCTATTCTCATAAAAATGAACACAATTTATTACAATAAACCACTTAATCATAATCTACAGTTTGAACGCTTTTGCTACATCAGTTTTTACAGGGTTGTCCAAAAGATATTCATTATTTTTCAATTTGTTGACGGTCCACTATGGGGTTTCTGGAAAAAATCTTCACGGAAATATATGACCTGTACTATTCTGTTTACACACCTAGAGTTTCAGGATAATTCCTCATTTATTTTTCTAGATATTTAAGAAAACGTCAAAAATTGCAAGTGGCCGGTCACCTTTGGCCATATAGTGTATATGCAATTTTTTCACAGTGGAGTAGAAAAAAAGTACTTTCAAAAGCGATTTCCTTAAAAACTGTATCTCAATTTACCCAGCTTTTATGGATTTTTAAAGTAATGAATTTTCAAGCGTGTATTTTTTAAAAACCATCTCGGAAGTAATCGTGCGACCCATTTACGGAAGATTAATCCTTTCACTTAAAATAATGATGCAACTCAGCATTTGTATGTTTATGTGTAATATTCCATAACTAAATTGCCAAACGAAATTAAAATCTCACAAATACATAAATAAAACACGAATTTAACAGACATGTAATTGAACTATGAATTTAAATGCTGAAATAATCAAAATAACAAATTTTGCTATAAATGATAAAAACCTTTCGCGATTACCTGCTGCCACATGGCTAATAATAAAGTTTCACTAATGCTTTTTGGTGTAGTTGGTTGGAAATCTGTGAAAATATATATTTTTTCAATGAAAAAATTATTTCTACCTATGTTCTATGTGCAGTATATCGGACATCTTTAATCTGAGTGAGATCACTGGTCTGCATCAAAAAACAAAAACATGCCCATGAGTAACGCTGATGTCATATTGAAGATGGCAATGATCTGAATAATAAATTTCTCTTTTTAGCAAATCTATTAACGTCTAATCGTCGCACGATTTGAATTTTTACACTGTCGAATAGAGAAAAAATGTACTTCCAAATGCAATTTATTTGAAAACTATCTTAATTTACAGATTTGTTATGTTTTTGTTGTTGTTGTTTAATTCAAGTATCATTAATAAAAAAATTCTATATCGTGTGCAGCTCGATTGCAGAAGATTTACCTGTATGCGCTTAAAATGATATAAATTAGTTCATCATTTGTCCGTAACTAATATTCGATAATGATATTAAAAGTTCATAATATATAAATAAATAAATACATAATACTGAAATAAATAGAATTAAAAAAGCTGCTATAATTAGCGAATTATTTGACGATTTTTTGTCTATTAATCCTTGGCATGTAGCGAATGCAAAAGTACTGCTTTTAATAAATATCAAATCTTTGTTTAAATGCATAATTTATATTTTTCATATAAAATTGCTTTTTTGCGTTGTTAGTGAAAAAAAAAGTTAAGCATTAAAAAATATATTATAGTTTTAATTAAAAAGGATTTTCATCTATGTTTTGTATACCATGCAGTAGGTTCTGTAAGCCAGAGCTAGGTTAACTATAATAAAACAAGGTCTGCATTTAAACATCTAATATCTAATATACTCAATGTAAATACAGTTAATGAACATTTGCATACTTTATGAATAAATTAAACTACTTTTATATTGAAGTTCAATACCAATTAAATGAATATAAAAGGTATGATAAATCGTATTAGAACCTCGATTGAATGAATAACCAAGAAACTAGGGAAAATAATGTTAAAGTCGAGATATAGCAGTTATTTCCATGAGCCTTTGAACTAACAGCATTACACTTCTAATGTATTTTAAATATGCAGCACCTGCCCCTAGATACAACGATTTTCACACAACAAGTTTTTGTAATTCTCATTGAATGTTATTAATTATAAAAACTATACTTGAGACTGACTACTCAGCAAAAATACTTCTGCAGAAGTAAACATCCGATTCATTAATATGCTTATCGGACATCATATCAAATGTTAAACAATTACACATAAACTTCCAGAAAATAATTCGAAAATTATTTATCCCTGTTGCAAATCTAGGATCTGCGGTTTAGACACGGCAGCTTGAAATCCTGAGGAATGTATTTTGAGTATTTTGAAAATACAAAATACTTTGAAAAAGCTTTCCAAAATACATTACCAAAATACATTTGCTTTGAAGCTTTAAAATACAAAATACAAATTACAAATGTATTTTGAAAATGTATTTCAAATACATGTATTTTCGATACTGCCTAACTCTGTTCTAGGTTGGTGATAATTGAAAAATGTCGCCCATGCTGTTTACTAAAATTACTTTTTTTACTTCCAGATCCGGCCTCAAAGGGCGTGAGGTCGGGCAACTGTCAACGACTAAAAACTAAGGGTTGAAATATATGCAAGATAGAATAGTAACCCACTTTTTTAATGTTTTTTTAAGAATATAGCCTGGGCCGAAAGTAGGGGGTGCAGAAGTGGCTTGTGCCCCAGGCGCCAGAACAAAGGCGAAGGGGGCGCCAAATGAAGATTTTGTTTGCCGTTTCATACAAAATTGTATATATATATATATATATATAATACAAAGAAACTCGCCAGCTAATGTTAAACCTATTGGAGCGTTCTTTTCAAAGTTCTCTCTTGCATTTTAATATTTTAAAATGTTTTATTTTCCTAGGATAGTTTAGATTGATCTTACTATACTTTTAGGTTTCGAAACCGGTACTGAAACTGAAAGTAACTTTATAAAAATAATCTGCAACTAAAATCGGAAATGTAAACACTAACCCGGTTAGAATTTAACCTCAGCTTTTCTAAGCTAAAAAAAATCATTTAAAACTATTGATATGCAAGCGAGAAAAATTTAAAAATAACACTCCCATACGTTTAGAATTAGCATTCCAGTTTCTTCGCCTGACTAGTGTAGGTTCTTAAAACTCAAGCTAATGTTAATCTTATGGGAGCGTTGTTTACATAGTTCTTGCTCTAATTCTAACTATTAAATGATTTTTATTTATTTATTTATATATATTTTTTTGCATAGGGTACCTGAGGTCGATAACTTTTATTGAGCGTGAGGAGATGTGGAGGAGGGCGGGAGGGAGGCACCAAAATCCATTTTTCGCTGTCGTAAACAATGCTAGTTTCGGCCCTCAAAATACGATTGATATTAAGGTTGCACTTATTGTGCAAATTATTAACCCTCCGAGCGTCTTGCAGAAGGGTAAAATTGTAATTTTTTTTCTTTGCATTATGTTTTAAATGTTAAGAAAATATGATTCTTTCAACACTATAAAAAAAACTCAATTACAAATATAAATGTAATCCTTGAGAGTATTAATCATTCTTCTATGTATTTAAAATTCATTAAATCTATAGAATTATATTATCTTAAATATTGCTTGTATTGCTGTGAAACCTCGAGCTTAGTGAACGGAATATTACGCCCCAAACACTTAGAGGGTTAAAAACATTCATTAGTCACTGTTTTAAAAAGATATGTGATTGTGTATTATACATAGGATTTCGCAAATATCAACAATTGGTCGTAGAAAAAAAAAGTTTTCCATCGGTCGCGGAAAAAACTTGTAAATTTCGCATAACGATTATGGAGCGAAAATCGAAAATTTTGTCAAACTGTTGCGGACAAGAAAAAAAAACAACAACTGTGAATTTGATCAAATAGTCGCTCAAAAAATATCGCGAATTTCGTCAAAAAATCTCGGAAACAAATACCGAATATCATTTTTGTTAATCGGTCGTAGAAAAATTCACGAAATTTGGCAAAGGATCAGGGGCGTAGCTACCGTGGAGCAGTTGGAGCAACCTGCTCCAGGCGCACGAATTCTAAGGGCGCAAAATTAGGTTGAGCAAAATGAAAATTTTTTTAAAAATATTTACATATTTTTATCATTATTAATCATATGTAATGGAGGAATCTTGTTACAATCAGCTTATTCCTATATGATATTTTACTTAGTGTTTAACCTATGCTATTTCTGTTTAAAATATATTTTTATACACAGTAAAAAGAAATTATTTTTATTCGCGAAGTTTTAATTCCTTCCATATTTCAACCTTAAGTAACTTCCCCAACACCGTTTCAGCATGTCTGATTTTTTTTCTGTAACTTTTAAGTAGGCGACAGTTGAAGATTTTCAAATCTTAAAGTAATTGAAGCTTATTTATAGGGCTATCCCCAATTACCTTATTGGCTACCACTGTTTCTGGACCATAATCCTCCTGGTACATTTATATTGAAAATGATTTAGATATTTATCATGATGATTACTGTACGGGAAAAAATGGTAGCCAAAGAAGTCACCGCTGCTAAACTTATATTTACGATTGCAACAGCAATGCCTTAGCTATTTTAAGATTTAATTAGATATTATTATTTTAAGATTTCCCAAAAAAGACAAACAATAGTTTGACAAGTTAAAGAAAATTATTGACCATTTTACAAAAAAACTTTTGAAGGTTTTTTTTTTTTTTTTTTTTTTTTGTGTGTGTGTGTGTGTGTGTGGAAACTAAACATGCATCAATACAGATTACAAAACAATAAGAATTAGGCATATTTCGCATCAGTCCACAGCTACAAAATATAAAGGGGGGGGGGGGGGGAGCGGGCAGCGGCCAAATTACTTTTGAGATTTTGAAAAAAAAAGTTAATCTCAAATGCGGAATTGATAAGCATCTTCTTTTAAAGAGAGAGAGAAAGTTAAGTATCAAATTCAGTGTTCCTTAGGACCTGATTATCGCCCATGCAAATTTACACAACTTTTTCCTAAATGTATTTTTCCGCATTAAATCTTATTTAATCGTAGAATTTTAGGATTAAATAAGCCAAAAGGTATTTTTCAAAGATAGTAATGTGAGATTTGCTTAGGCCGTAATCACAGGCTCTGTTTCATCCGATATCGCATATTAGTGGACAATGAATTTTTGAATTATAAAATCTCTCTATTCTAAAAAAAAAGTAACTACCGCTGTCACCGCCACCGGTTTTGAATTTTTTGTGACAGGAGGTCTTTCTTCGTTAATATTAAGAAAAATAATGCATACAAAAATATGAAAATCGAAAGTATTATACAGAAATGTTTGATGAAAACGCTGATGCAGACAGTTTTCAGATCGAAGAATTATTTTAAGAGATATTTAATGCTAAAGTTGGACAAAATCGTTCCACTAAAAAAGTTTTATAGGAGCAAAAACTGTTCATAGGAATTTAATCATTTTTAGATCATTTTATGCGTCAGAATTTGCCGGAGTGCAGATTGCATTAATTTTTTTATTTTGACTCATTTTTTGAGGTTTTATTTCTATTTTAAATTCAGATTTTCAGCATTTCTAGAGATATTTTTAACAGATCTTAGAAAGTGGTATTAATTTAAACTGTTGCCAACTGTATAAACAGCGGAAACAATAATGTTTGCTTAAAAAAAAAAAAAATATTTATACGTGTAAATAAATTAAAAATTTATTTACACGTGACTATTATAAACAGAAAAAAACATTTGGAATTAGAATTAAATAATTATGTACAAAAAGCAGGAACTTATTAAAAATTACGTCATAAAAACTATAATTACACGTGAATTTTAAGAGAGAAAGGAATTTGTAAAGCAATAAATTTATTAACATGCGTTAGAAGTCTTAAATAGGAGAAATTACGTCATATTTACGTCACATTACAGTTATTACATAAAATGAACACAAAATAATATTGCAAAACGGTTTAAATTTAGAAATTGCGCTAGACATTTATTTGATATTTTAAGAGGATACTTTTCAACTATTTTTGTTAGGAAATCCCAAATAATATTTAATTTCTAACACAAGTATTTTCACGTGAATATTAAAAAGAGAAAGAATAGTTTGGTCAAAATTACATCAGATTAAAAACGATTAATTTAAAATGTCTCATTTAAAAGAACTTTCTTTTCACTTTGTTAAAAAATATCAGGAGACAAAGACTCTGTTTACTTAATTCCTTTTATATTAGCTTATTTTGAAATGTTGTTACACGTGTCTACGTCATGAAGTTATTTTTATTTCGACGTTTTATTGGTATTTTTATTAATGTTGTACTAATTTATTTGTTTTTTCGTTATTTAAAATAAAAATTATGTCAATTTGTATAATTTGGCGAGTGGTTTGGCGATTTATATAATTTGGCGAAATTGGTCGACAGGATAAAGTAGTACCCCAACGGATTTGGCGTTAAAATTGCCCAATCAAAGAGAAATGAATAGAAATCCGTTTATAGAGAGATCGCCACTGTTTTTTAAATTATAATTCAATCTTTCGAAATCTTTTTAAAGTCGATCAAATTAGCCTGCATTTATAGTCTACTGTGTCTGGACGTGGGTTGGCGAGCGTAGCTCGTAAGGGGCGGAGCCCCCTAGTGAAAAAAAAAATCTTGAGTAACTCCATTCAACTTTCCGAACAGCTAACAAAATACTGTGTGTTCAAAACAGTATGATAATGAATAAAAACTTAGATCTAGTTTTATAGACAGGTGAAATATTCCCACTGGTGATAAAGACCTCGTGATTTAAAGAAAACGTGCACTTCCAAGAGATAATTTTCAACAAATTTTCATTTCGCCCGTACTGAAACAAGACCCATAAACAGGGCTTAATTTCTATGAAAAGAAGTACCGGACCCCTAATATTCTGCAGTACTAAAACCGTAGCATGCCCCCCCCCCCCCGCCACGCCATCATTCCGATCCGCATATTTATATTTCATGCCTTATTTGCAAAATTTAAAGCATCTTTTTTTTTCTTTAGCAAAATAAGAATTTTAAATATATCTGCCTGCATATACTTAAACTTAACTGTCAACTATTCCACTTTTTAGCTCATCACTCCTTCGAATAGAAACTTTTGCCTAATTTTAATATTAATTAATCGCAGAATCCTGCAATTTAATAAGGTAAGGATTATGTTTCGGAAATAGTGTTAACACACACACACACACACACAAAAAAAAAAAAAAAAAAAAAAAATGTTCGCAGCTATGCATATATGTAGCTAATGAATGAACAACAGGTAAAAACATTTATAAGAAATATGTTCAGAAAATCTTACGTGCCGTTTCCTCTCCACCCCCTACGTGGGCGATACACTACGTAAGCGTTTTGATATAAAAGAATGCAGAAACTTGGAGATCGGAGGGAAAGGAAAGAGTAATTTAGGCCTCGGTTTTTCGAAATCGCTATTGCACTGGGCTCCGGAGCCCTGTATCTATGAGCTCCGGTGAATTCCGACCAATATTTAAATATTTACTTAAAACAGAGAAGTACCGGAGCCGAGCTCCGATGGGCTCCGGCGCAAATTAAGCCCTGCCCATAAATAAATAAAAAAGAAGGATTTATTTTACATTTCACAGTCTGGTAGGCTCAGGCTGGCCCGCTAGACAATTGATCTGCGGGTGGGTGTGCCCTAAATCAGGTAAAATTGCGCACCCCCTTAGGTGAAGTTAATAGTTACAAAATATGCTACAAGTATTAGATTTAAACAGCCTTAAGTTATTTAATGATTTTTAAAAAATTCACTTTTTAGAAGCTTTTTATTATTGATCATTTTTTTTTTCTTTGCAAAGCAGAAGAATTTAATTATTTTTCTTGAAAGTTTCTTTGTTTCAGAGGACCATTTAAATCTTTTAAAACCTAATGTATATTCTATAATTCTGTCCGTTACCAATGGCGACATGATCTGTCCCAACAATTTTCAGCCTGTCTAGCACCAAAGAGCTCTATTTCAAAAAACTTTTTATTAGTTTTTTGTAAAATCATTTATTAAGTATTTGTTTGAAATGTTTAGGCTTCGTGTATTCGTACACTGCTGTGATTGTAATTTCCCCTAAATGTTTATTATGCTGATTTTTGTGATTTTTGAACAAAAAAATATTTATAAAGAATATTTTCTGCAAAGAAAAGATAAGTCAAACGTATTTTATGTTAAGAATCACATTTTAATATGAAAATGAGACTGTTTGAATATTATATATAAATGTGATAATCAGAACCGTGGTCAGCTATTTTCTTACGTTAAAACAGGACTGCTCAACGTGGCGCCTTTTCAAGGTTCTGTTTGTGCCCCTGTTGTTAGGGGTATTTTTATACATTCTGCCTAAAGCGGATATATGTCTAACACAGAGCTTTAGACAGAGTTTATTGCATAAAAATCTATTTTAAAGATACTTTGCTTTAAAATCAAATTAATAATATGTACACGTTTTATTAGCATCAATAAGAGTTTTTATCCTGACCGCTCCAGAAAAGATTTAAAATAGGTTTTATTAATAATAACATTCCTATTTAGTACTATAAATTCTGTACACTTAGAATCCTAAACCAGCCACTCGCAAGCTAATGTTAAACAATGACAGCGCTCATTACGAATTTCTCATTTACATTTCAATATTTTTTAAAGGTATTTTTAAATAGAAAGTTGAGGTTGACGTTTAAATGGTTATGTGTATACTGGATTTTTTTTTTTCTTAGGGCACTTTCAATTTCGGATTCAATTCAGAAGTTGAAAAAGCATCCCCCTCCCCGCAAAAAAACTGGGATGATAATGGGTATTATTCGTTTCTACTAGCAAGTTGATAAAACAATGAGTTTCTAAAATGTTGCGCCTCCAAAAATCCAACGTCTGCGTATTTGGCAATGACCTAATCCGACCCTTCGTACACTAGCAGCTCTTCAAGGGTTCACAATCACTTTTATACCAGAATTTGTAAATAAAATTTATTCTGTTTTTTATCGGGGAATTTTCAACGATTAAAAAATGAGAAATTTTTTTCTGAAATAACTGGTAGTGAGGTGATTGTGAACCCGTTGTCGAGCTACCACTGTCTGCGTGGTGAAACGTTGCCTGTATAGATATAAGATGAACGTGAGCAATAAAAATAATTTAATTGAGGTATAAGAGAAAGTGTCCATCAGTTATCGTCACTCAATGGTTCAAAAATAGTTTAGATACCAAAACCATCCGCCGATTTTTTCGAAAATATTACAATTCATACAGATTTATAGCATAACCGCTCACATCTTTAAAAACACACCAAATCAAGCTCTGGGAATCTAAAAACGTGAGGAAATTTTAACATACACACATACATCTTGAATGGTTATAAAAATTGTGAGAACAGATTCAGGTATTTGAAAATGCAAAAATATACCATTATTTTCATTTATTTTTATTATGATTACAATACTTTCCTATTTCCTTCTTTGCATTGTATACACTTTCCTATTTCCTTCTTTGCATTGTATGTGTATAAAAATTAAAAACTGCAGTCGTGAAAAATTGGTGTCAATCAGGGTTCTCGCTGCCGATCGCCACTGCGCCAAAATGATTCATTTGGCAAGAAAACTAAAGACTGAAATCGCCAAATTGCAAGAGATGTTTTTTTTTTCTTTCGATGACAATATCAATGATGTTATTGTACGATTAAACTTTTTCTGTGTCATTTGAATTTAGCTGGTTCAAAAGCCAGTGAGAAGGCCGGTGCCAACTTTTACCGTTGCCCATTGGCTAATTTTCTGAACCATTAGTTGTCGAAATATAGTTCTAATAGTAAAAGAGTTTCAACGTTGTTCTCAGTGCTGAATTCAGGGGTGGCTCGGGAGAGGGGACACTCCACTGGGAGCAATGAGATGGTCCTCGGAAGATCTGAGATTTTGTGTTTTCAATGGTCAAAAAGTGCAATCCCCCGCCCCCTTCGGAGCCACAGAAATCCTTCCTGGAGAAAAGTGTCTTCATCCTTTTAAAAGTAATTTATGTCAAAATAGTTATTTTAACAAAGTTTCGAGATTTTAATTTTTTTCGGTGCCTTGGCTCCATACGTTATATCTAAAAAAATTTTCTCCGTACTTTAGCAGATAAAATAATAAAGAATTCTCTTTTGTACGACCAAAACTTACTGAGTTATTACATTTTGAATTTTATGAAATTTTAGTATTTTCTGGTACTAAAAATAGAAAACGTACTTCATCTATATGTAAAAAGTAAAAAAAATATATATATATAAATCGTGACAATAGTGTGTTTTCATATTGTTCAACAATGCTTTGAAACTTTTGAAAAGAAAAACAGATATTAAGGGCAGTAGATTGTACAGGCCCATTGGCGCATTTAAAATCCCCCCCCCCCCCCCCCGCTGATTCGCAGAAAATATTGGTAGGTACTCCGGACTTAAACATTTCATTTTTTTTTACTTTTAATTATTTGTATTTAATACGTTGTTAAAATACTTTGACTTTTAAATAAAAGTAAATTTTAAATCGAATTAAGAATAGTATATGAATTTTAAATTTCAAAACAAAATTACGAACTTTTTTAAGTGACAAAAGGGCGCACAAACTTAAATTGCTCCAGGGCGCTGAATCTGTAGCTACGCCACTGCAAAGGATAGTGTAATGAAAATCGTGAATTCCATGAAACGATCGGCGGGAAAAAGATAAGAATTTTGGTAATTTGCCGTGGAAAAAATCGCGAATCTTCTCAAAGGACCGTGGAAAAATATCTTGAATTTTATCAAAGATTGCGGAAACAAATGGCGATTTTCGTCATTTGGTCGCAGAAAAATCATCGCAAATTTCGTTAAAAGTATGCACAAAGTACTACGAATTTCGTCTAATGATCAAGAGAAAAGAAATTACAAATTTCGTCAAATGGTCGCGGACGAAAAGACGGCAGGGGTGAGTTTGAGTTAAAAAGACAAAAAATCTGAAATTCACAGCAAATCTTCTGAAAGGTTACAGCAGAGGAGAGAAAGTCGGGAAATCTCCCGGCACCAATTATGCGTTTTTTCGGCTGTACTTTGGCAAAATTCGCGTTTTTACGGTGATCCCTTGGTGAAATTCGCATTTTTCCGGGATCCTTTAACAAAATTTGCATTTTTTCGCGATCCTTCGACTAAATTTACATTTCTTTATCACGATCATTTGCCGAAATTCACGTTTTTCCGCGATCTTTTGATGAAATTTGCATTTTTTGCGATCCCTTGTGAAATTTATGTTTTTTTTTTCGCGATCCCTTAACGAAGTTTGCATTTTTCGTGATCCCTTGAAGAAATTTGCGTTTTTTTTCCGCAATTCTTTGGTGAAATTTGTTTTTTTTCTGCAATCCTTTGAAGAAATTTGGCGTTTTTTTTTCTGTGGACGATTTTCGGAATTGATTTTTTCGGCAACCATTTTCGGCGATATTTTTTATGCCCGAATTTTCGGACTGATAACCAATTTCCTTAAATTTTCTAAAAATTCAGAACAGAATCACCCCTGAAGAGAGGCGAATTTGGTCAAATAATCGCGTAAAAAATCGAGAATTTAAACAAATGATTGCGCGAATAAACAAGAATTTCGTAAGTCGGTTTTGAAAAGAATCGTGAATTTCGTCAAATGATATTTGAAACAAACAGCGAATACCATCTATCGGTCGCGGAAAAAATATATATCGCGAATTTCGAGAAATGGTGGCGGTAAAAAAATTTCGGCAATCTGTCGCAGAAAAATTCGCGAATTTTGGCAAAGGATCACTGAAAAAAAATCGTGAGTTCCGTGAAACGATCGCCCCCAAAAAATCAGGAAATTTGTAATAGGCCATAGGAAAAATTGCGAAATCTCCTTCAACGATCGTAGCAAAAGATAGCGTAAAGAAATAACTATTTTCGTCTATTGATTGAAGAAATAATCGCAAATTTTGCAATTCGTCATGGAAATGATCACGAATCTCCTTAAACAACAGTTGAAAAAGTGCGTTTAGAAAGATGACTTTACTGGTGCTTTGAAGAAAAAGTTATTTTCAGTCAAAATAATCGCTCAAATCAGAAAAAAGTAGCCTCTTTTCATGAAATAGTCGCTTTTTAATGGTGTTCGGCCTAAAATAGTCGTCATAGCCGCCGGATGCTGAAAATAGTCGCTTTTTGTAGCATTTTAGTTGCAAGTGGCAACCCTGCAATTATATGTTAAGAAAAATCGTATTTTTTTGAGAAATTGAGTCGAGCAGAACAGGGCCTGATTTAATTGATTTTTGTACGAGTCGGGCCTGGTGGTAAACTGAAAATATAAACGGGCCGGACTCGGGTGGAACTTTTAATTTTCTCACCGGGTTGGGCCCAGGTCTGGAAATTGCAGTTCGTGCAGACCTCTAATGTGTCTCCCAGGAGTGTGCAAAGAGGGAGCTAAAGGAGCGGTCGGACCGGGCGCGAAATTTATGCTGCGAACCACGGTTTTATATGTTTATTTATTAATTTTTTGGTCGCCGATCATTTTCTTTTTCTCTCTTGATCTTTTTCTTTTCTTTTTTTTTTTTTTTTTTTCTGCCGCAAAACATTATGAACTCTTTAACAAATAAGTGCAATTTTCTTTTATGTTATTTAGTTGTTCTGAATTTCTAAATTAAAAATAACCCATTTAAAGTTCCAAAATAAATGCGAAATATTTATTTGATAGAATTTATTTATGTTACTGCACTTTATCAATTTTATTACACCCATCACAAAGGGAAAGATTTTTTTTTCGGATGGGAGGGGACACAAAATTGAAAATTCGCTCTGGGTGCCGTTTTTACTTCACACGGCCTTTGTGCCCCCCCCCCCCCCCCAAAAAAAAAAAAATTCTGGTCACACTACGCCTATGCCCTTATGAATCTAAAGAGTGCCCTTATCAATTTAAAAAGTGCCCTTTTCCCAGCAACAGCATCCAACGCTTTTTTAAACCTGAGGACAACTCTATATAAATAAATATTGCTGTTTTATCAATTTTGTATTCACAGCTGTTTATGAAAAAAATTCTTAAAAAAATTGAAATCTGAAAAATTGAAAATTGAAAAATCTGAAAAAAATTCTTAAGCACAAACTGTGTCAAGCTTTTAAAAAAAGTGCCAAGGTTCTTTAAAAAGGTAAGGCCAAAACTGTTAAGTTATACATAAAATCTTTAAAGTCATCTAACGCCTTTGGGTGAAACTTTAGGTAAGACCAACTGGATCTAGGGGCTGTGTAAAAAAAAAAAAAAAAAAATTCTGAAATTCACAGCAAATTTTCTGAAAGATTACAACAGAGGGGGGTGGGGGGGGGGGGTGAGAAAGAAGAATCGAGGCACTAACTGGATGGCTTTTTTTTTGCGCCCCTTTGACAAAATTTGCCTCTTTTTTTCTTTTTTTTTTTTTGCAATCTTCTGACGAAATTTCGTGATTTTTTGATGAAATTTGGTTTTTTCATGATTTTTTGACAAAAATTGCGGGGTCTTTTTTTTCATGATCCCTGGACAAATTCGCGATCCTTTAAAAAAAATTTGTGTTATTTTTGTGATCGTCTGATGAAATTTGCATTTTTTCCACAATCCTTTGACAAAATTGGCGATTTTTCTTTGAACGATTGACGAAATTGACCTTTTTCAGTGATCATTTGTCGAAATTTGCGATATATTTTATGTCCGAATTTTCGGATTTATGACCAATTTTTTTTTAATTCTCGGAAATGACTGCCTCAATTTTTCGGAAAATTCGAACTGGATATTACAGTAGGACAATCTCATCAGCACCCATCTACACTTCAAATGCCACAAAATACTTTTTAATCTATAAGAAAGTATTTTTTCATAATTTCAGTTACTTTATGAAATAGTTGGATGATTAAAGATTTTCATCAAACTGTAATTTTTTATCACAGGATAACTAAATTATAGCGGAATTACAACTATCCTGGATGTGCATATTATAAATTAGATAAATTACATCACAAACTGCATTGATTTTTACTCAATAAAATACCATAATTTAATTTTAAAAAATAGAGCTATTGAAAATATTCTTCCCCCACCCACCCCTTTTTTTTTTCTTAAAAGGAAATGCAGCTTACTACATCAGAGAAACATTTCTGAATTTTCATGTTACTTAATTTGAATTTTTACATAAGTTGCCTGATAAACTTGACTACCAAACTGGGAAAGAAAAATTGTGCTATAGTTTGCGCATGCACATTTAAAAATTATTTAATATTAAGGTCCCTATTTTATTGATATATTAATTTCAAATTTTAACACAACATTGCCGCAGCATCTTGCATCAAATTTTTATTAAATTTAGTGAATTTTTGTTAGAAATTCAGAAACACTACAAGCAAAAAATGTGCAAAAAAATTGGAATTTTCAAAAGTTAAAATTATTGTGATTAAATTTTTTGTTAACAGAGCTGAAGTTCTTGCAAAAATGCATACCAACATAGAAAACACAATTTAACAAGATTTAAAATTTATCACAATTATATATATATTATAAAGTACAAACCCAAATTATTATAAAGTACAAAAGAGCTATATTATAAAGTACAAAAAGTCTGTATTAAATTTGAATTTTTCTGCAATTTTTTAAACTTCTAAACATCATACATTTTCAAATTTTACACCGTCAAATAGAGAAAAAAATGTACTTACAAATGCAATTTGTTTGAAACCTGTATCGCAATTTACTCATTTTTATGATTTGTAAAATAATTTTCCAGCATGAATTTTTTTTTTTTTTTTTTTTTTTATCTCTATTGCGTGCAAATGATTATGAAAGATAAATTCGTTTGAATATAAATGGTTCAGCATTTGTTTTCGGCTTATATTCTATAATGAAGTTAATACATAAAAAATAATAAAATAATATAAATAAACAGGAATTTATCAAACATGTAATCAAACTAAGCTCTTAAATCAATGAAATGATCAGAATTAAAAAGTACTACATTAAGTAACGAAATCTTGGCGATTTCTTTGGCTATTAACTCATACGAAAGTATCGTTTTTAATACAGTGGAACCCGGTTAAGACGCTCATGGTTAATACGCGATCGATTTCCGGTCTTTTAAGGCAAAAAATCCCGCTTAAGACACGAATTCATTGATCAAGATGCGAATTCCCTGTCTCTTTTCCAGTATTGCCAATTTATCGGATTTTTTATATTTAAATAAAAAACAGTGTCTCCAGATAATAATATTTACTTTATTTAATAACAGATTAATTAATTCGAACATTACTAATCGGTAATAGTGGTAGTTATTTGAATTTAAAAAAGTCCGCTAAATTAGCAACACTGCAATTCTTTGATCCGCGTCCTAATATTCTGTGTTTCTCACTTCGTGTATGTTTTGACTGTAGAGAGAGAAAGACGAATTCAGGATATTCAGATATGTCATAAAATTATAATTAAGGATGATTATACCTATTGTTAGTGAGGTTTAAAATGTAAGTTATATACCTACTATGTTTTAAAAAGCATATTATACGCAAGAAAAATGAAACTTGTAAATATTAAATAAATATGACTACGGTTGTTTAATTTTTTTATGTTTTCTTTTCTTTTTTGTATGTTAACAATATTTTTTACAAAAAAGTTAATAAAGATAGTTTTGTCTTATAATGTAAAGGATAGATTATAATGGTACTCATTATCATAAGTACTAAATATGATTTTAACAATTGGACTGTGCTTCAAAAGTTGTTTAATATTTTTTATCTCTGTTAAAAAAAAATTAGTTTAGCTGGAAATTATTTTTTTTTATTTTTGGTTGTAACGTAATAAGCTACTATAAATCCGTTTAAATTCATTTTTTATTTTCAGTTATTATTACAGCCGTTCCTAAAAAGATAATAATGAGTTAAAGATGAATACAATTAAATTTAAATCTAAATATACCTAAAAGATACAATTTTCTACCAGAAGCATCTGACCGAAAGCTCTAACGTTCATTTAAATGATTAGATGTGTAAATAGGCGAACAGTTTCTGCAACATTATACAAATCACGTTTAATACACGATCCCGCTTAATACGCAACTTTTGTCCACTCCCTTGAAACGCGTCTTAACCGGGTTCGACTGTAAATTTTAAATATTTATTTGAATGCAAAATTGATACTTTTCAAATAAAAATGCTTTTTGGTGGTGTTAGTAAGCAATCTAAAAAAATATATATATTAATGTAAGAAAATAGTCTAATTTGGGAGGTCCGGGTTCGACAACCTAGTAATTTTAAAATTCAATTTGTTGTTGGGTCCCTAAATGCTCCTGTGACTGGAAATTCACTGGAAAGTGAGAATTCAAGTGTGTTCTTTACATGGCTAAATTTAAAAACAATTTGTCAACTACTTTTTCAGAAATACAAATAAAGACTAAAATCGAAAGTATACAGTGACTTTTGGATACATAATGTATTATAAACAATGTAATTCATTACTGAAAATATTTTTTTTTTTTTTCTTAATTGATTCATGTTCAAAATAATTTTTTATGCAAAATAAACTTTAACGAATATAGTTTTATATGTTGCAAAAGATTTGTCAATATCATAATTAGCTTACTATTAAGTGTTTAATATTCATAATCTTATTACTATCGAGATTTAAGTATTACTAAAAATAAATAACTTTAGAAATTTTTTTTTTAACAAAGTTATAAAACAGAAGACTAACTTTAATATTATAACATGGTTAAATATCATTTACATAAACAACTGAAATATGCTCATATAAAATATACAAACCTCTTGTAAACTAACAGATTTTTCTTGAATTTTGTCTGTCAACCAGCTTTGACTAAGCTCTAAAGCCCCTTTCCCCCTTAAAATTGGTCCCTGCTGAGTATTTTCATAGCAAAGTATTCTCAGTGTTTGCGAACCTTCTAAATCTATAACAAAATCCTAGGAAAAAATAAGAAAAATAACATATGTTCCAATCAACAACATTTGAAAATATAAACCAAATTATATTATAAGTAGTACAGAACCATTTATCCAGAATGGTTGGGGTCAGATGTATTCCGAATAACTGGTTAGGCATTAAAGCAGCATCCATTTGATAAGTTTTGTGGAATATATGTGGTTGTGGCATTATTTCTGATTTTAAATTATTAGATTACTTGGATTAAAAATCAGATCCAAAAAAGATCAAAAGTTAATCAGAGTTTGAAAGAAGGTAATTTATGGGAATCCCTTGGGAACAAAAATTGTTCCGTTTCCTCTGCATAAAAATTAAAACATCTAAAATACAAGTAAATATGTTTCCATTTCTAATACTAGATGTTGTCATCAAATTATACAATTGTTTCAAGCAATGCATATGTCAAACTGGCAGTATATGACACTTTTTTCTGCAAAGATTCTGAAATCAGTCTATTAGAAATAGCATTCTGGATAACTGGTTTTCTGGTTAACTGGTTTCTGGATAAATGGTTCCATACTCTATGTGATTCAGTATTAAAGTTTTAAATTGCATATTGTTTATATTTTAACAGGGTAAAATATATATTTAAATTCATAAACCCTACATGCAAGAAAGATCCTACATGAAACAAAAAAGGTTTTCATTTCAACACCTTAAATTATTAAAAATTGTATTAAAATAACTTCTTAAACACCATAAAAAAAATCAGATGGTGTTTAATCAAATGGTGCATTTTTGATGATGTTTAAGAAGTTCTTTTAATACTTATTGATTCACACCAGTTTCAGTTTATTTGCTTTTATTATAAATTGGTGAAAAAGAGTGAGAATAGTTTCATTTTTTGAAAGAGAAAATTTACTTACTTGGTTAAACATTGGCTCTGTTGTAGAATAACAAGTCTTTGTTTTCGCTTTGTTGAAGAAATGTCCATAAGAATCTACTTCAAAGCACAAATAAACATCTGTAATAAAGTAAAATATAAGTTTAAAATGCATATAAATAAATATAAATGTAATTTTTTTTTTTTTTTTTTTTGAAAAATATACTTCTATTAAAATTTTCAAAATGCAGAAAATATGTTTTATTAAATGCACTAAAAAGTAGAAAAGTCTTGAAAAAAAAACCCTTAAATGCACACAGTTTAATTAAATTGTTGTGAGCTCGATTATGGAAGATTAATGGATTTAAATGGGAATTTTGCCAAATGAGCCAGCTATCACCAAGTTGCTTCTTATATGGCAACTTATTTTTGTCACCAAATTTGGTGATATATCGCCAAGTTGGCTAAAATTTGGCACTACTGTGGTAACCCTGTCATTAATACTTTTCAACAAATACTCATTGTTGAAGCTGGTGCTGATTTCTCCATAGGAAATCAAACGAAACCATTAAGTCAATATGCCCCCACCCCCATTGCCCCCCTAAGGGAACAAATTTTAAAAAATCAAGTCCAATTCACGTATTGCCCTCAGGAATACATATATATTTCAAATTTTAATTAAAGCTCTATATCAACAGGAAGAGGGTGAAAAATGAGTCAAGATTTGACTGCCACACACAAACATAATTGTATTGTTGGGATAATCCTGCCATATTACATGTGTTCAGTAAGGGAAAGAAAGATAGACAAAAAAAAGGAACATGAAAATTGGAATACCGTCGATCCTTTGAGGGCATGCAAGTATCATGTGAGGTTGCGGAAGGAAAGTTCATTTAAGCAATAAATGTGCCTCTGTGCCAGCAAACATAGAATTTCCAAATAAAAGGGATAGGGATTTTTGCACATATGAGTGAACTTTCATTGCAGGGGATAGGAAGAGATGAGAATTGAAAAGTTAAGAGAGATGGAGTTTAAAGCTTGGAAAAGAAAGAACCTTTTCTCTCTAAGAAGGGAGAATTTTGTTTTCTCTGGCTACAGAAAAAGAATGTGGGTTTGCTTCTGTGCAACCGTACATCGAGAGTTAATAAATTACAGTGCAGTGGATTATACTTCAAATGACAATGCCATAAGTTGGATTATTGCTGATGATGATTCTGACTGAGGAAATTAAGAGGTGAGTGGGAACATTTATCAATAATTCTGGTAACCAATTAAGTTCAATAAATACAATTAAGTAAAAACAAATGAAAGTTAGGCATCCTTGGTATCCTAATTTCTCTATGAATGTTAAAATTACAATCTATGCAAATTTAGTTATACATATTCTTTAATGATAATATATTATATAAAGAGAAAGAAACATTTGAGGCATGTTGTTGATGCCTTTGTCGTTTTGATTTATTAATAAATTGTTTCATCTTCAATGTTTCTAGAACTTGTTTATTTCAAAACATCTGACTCTTGAACCTGGGAAATCTAAAATAAAACCAATTAAAGAACATACGAGTTGTTGGACAGTATATTAAAAGAAAGCATGTAATTACACAAATAAAATGAAAACAAAATTTGCAAAACATGCGAAATTTAATTAAAATTTAATTGATTTTTAACTAATAATGCACAATTTGAATTGAGCAAATTACCTGAAGGCCTTGTTAAACCATGCAAACTATGGACCACTAGATGTAAATCTCCAACCAGTAAATCTTCATCTTTACCTAAATTTATAAAAAAAAGAGAGATTTAAAGAAAAGTTATATAAAAATCTGTAAAATTATACATATCAGTGATGCACAAAATATATATTCAAATGAGGACTGCAAAATTAAACAATGTTAATAAAATAATATAATACAAATACAGTTGCAAAACATAACTATTAATTAATTAACTGTTTTTAAGGAAGAATCCTTAAACAAGACATTACTGGTACATCAGTGATGGAACAGCGTGGACCTCATTTGCGAGCAGCAAAAAGCCACTTTGGAGCAGAAAATAACTATTTTGGAGCAGCAAAAAGCCACTTTGGAGCAGAAAATAACTATTTTTTTAGAGCAACAAAAAGGATAATTTTGGAGTAGAAAATAACTATTTTGGAGCATCAAACCATCATTTTGGTATTCTTTGACGAAATTCAAGTTTTTTCTGCAATTCTTTGACGAAAGTCGCATTTTTTTCTGCGATTCTTTGACGAAAGCCGCGTTTTTTTTCACAACTCATTCACAAAATTCGCATTATTTCGCAATACTTTGAAGAAATTCGCATTTTTTTCGGACTCTTTGTTGAAATCAGCGTGTTTTTCGAAATCTTTTTACGAAATTTGCGATTTTTCCATATCCTTTGACGAAATTAGCGTGTTTTTCGAAATCTTTCGACGATATTTGCAGTTTTTCACGATCTTTTGACAAAATTTGTGGTTTTTTGCGACCTTTTGAGGAAATTTGTGGTTTTTCCTGCGATCTTTTAATGAAATTCGCGTTTTTTCACAATCTTTTGACCCCGTTTTCTTCGTTTTTTGATGAAATTAGCGATCCTTTGACAAAATTCACGTTTTTTTCGCAATCCTTTGACAAAATTCGCGCGTTTTTTGCGATCTTTTGACGAAATTCGTGTGTTTTTTGCGACCTTTTGATGAAATTTGCGGGGTTTTTTTTAGCGATATTTTAACGAAAGTAGCATTTTTGCACGATCTTTTGACAGTGTTTTGTTCGTTTTTTGACGAAGTTAGCTATCCTTTGGCAAAATTCACGTGTTTTTTTTTCATGATCCTTTGACGAATTCGCATGTTTTTCGCGATCTTTTGACGAAATTAGCGTTTTATTCGCGCTCTTTTGATGAAATTTGCGGGATTTTTTTCCCACGTTATTTTAACGAAAAAGCGTTTTTTCACGATCTTTTGACCCCGTTTTATTCGTTTTTGGACGAAATTAGCGATCGTTTGACAAAATTCATGTTTTTTCTCACGATCCTTTGACAAAATTCGCCTGTTTTTCGCGCTCTTTTGACGAAGTTCACGTGTTTTTGCGACCTTTTAACGAAAGTAGCATCTTTTCGCGATCTTTTGACCGTGTTTTGATGAAGATAGTGCTCTTTTGACAAAATTCACGTTTTTTTCGCGATACTTTGACGAAATTCACATGTTTTTCGCGATCTTTTGACGAAATTCGCGTGTTTTTCGCGATATTTTGACGAAATTCGCGTGTTTTTCGCGATCTTTTGACGAAAATTTCGTGTTTTTCACGATCTTTTGACAAAAATTTCGTGTTTTTCACGATCTTTTGTCGAAATTTGAAGCCTTTTGATGAAATTTGCGGTTTTTTTCTCTATTTTTAAAATAAATTAGCATTTTTTAACGATCTTTTGACCGTGTTTTGTTCGTTTTTTGACGAAATTAGCGATCTTTAGACAAAATTCACGTTTTTCTCGCGATCCTTTCACGAAATTCGCGTGTTTTTCGCGATCTTTTGACGAAATTCTCGTGTTTATCGTGATCTTTCGACAAAATTTGCATTTTATTCGCAATCTTCTAACGAAATCACTTTTTTCGCGATCTTTTGACCACGTTTTGATTGTTTTTGACGAAATTAGCGGCCCTTTGTTAAAATTCACTTTTTTTTTCGTGATCATTTGAAAAACATCGCGTGTTTTTCGCGATCTATTGACCAAATTCGCATGTTTTTCGCAATATTTTAGCGAAATTCGGGTGGAAAATGATCGATTTGGCTCAAGAAGTATTATTGAATTGGCGCAGCTGGGCGCAATTTTGTTGAAAAATGATCGTTTTGGCGCAGAAATGCGCAGCATTATCGATTTGGCGCAATTGGAGCAATTGGCGCAGCTGTTCCATCACTGGTACATTCAATATATAGATTAATAGGTTGTAAAAAATAATGGTACCAAGATTAAAACAAAATAAAAAAATTTCCCTTCTTTTTAGAAATAAAACTATACAACTAGCTAAATTGTAAAAGCTTTGTTTATTTCTCAACTTTACAACAGATACATATAAAATTTAAGTCAACTAGGTAATTACAAAAATATTAAAAACATTAGTTGTCTATTAAATTATGCCATTGGATAACAGACTGAATAAAGTTTCAGATATTAGCATTTTGATAATAGAACAGAATTTTAAATAAATCTCTACAAAACATAGATAGCAAAATATATATAAAAAGCTGAAGAACCAACATAAATTAGATAATAAACATTAATTTCCATCACATATAAATTTCTCCAATTTGGGAAGAATGAAACAAAATAAATATTCAGCAATTACATACAAAAACATTCACTTTTTTTTTTTTTTTTTAAATACGAGACATTCATTAAAGATACACTTAAAGATATAACATGAATATGGATCAAAAATTCAAAACGTTTACCTGTTCTCAACAGGAATGATCCGAGATTTGTTCCCAAATGCTAAAATAAAGAAAAATTATAAAAATATAATTTCTATAATCAAATGTATTGCAACACAGTTAATTCTTTCAAATCTATACTGTTTAGGACAGAAGATTTTATAGATATTTTGTTTATTTTTTTAGACTGACTAAAACTAAGCAATATAATACATTTGTATAAGAATTTGCAGATAGAAAACATAGTGCAAAAGAAAATTAAAATTCTAACTATTTAAAGCAACATTATATATATATTCAAATTTATTGGTTGTTGTTATATGTACAGTGAAACCTCTCTGTGCGACCACCTCTATTAAGAGACCACCTCCCTGAATGACCATTTTTTCATGGAACGAAATTTATTCCCATAGGCCCAATACTAATTTTATGTCCATACATAGACCATCCCAGTTGAACTCCCTCCATGAGCGACCCATTTCTTTGAAGAAAATGAAACAAATTCTGTTTTTTTCCTGGTCGCTCGAAGAAGGTTTTATTAGAAAAATAATTCCGGAGAGCGCATTATTCATCAAACTTCTAAACTAAGTTTAGATTTTTTTTTTTATTCCGGTAACTTTTAAGTGGTTTAAACCCCTTTGTGCCTTTTTAGGCAATGAATTTAACTTTGATGACAAATTAAGAATGACAGTCAATAAACTTCCCTGCCCTATTCTGTCAGGAAACTCTCAAAGAAATAGATAAATTAATGAAATCATCATTATTTGCTTCCATCCAAAAAATATTGCATTTATTTATGAAAGAACTTGGAAATAAAAGTTATAAAAGATAAAACCATAAAATCAAAGTAAACGTCAATGTATTCATTTTTTGAACTTTGCAGTAATTAACTAATGTAATTAACTTTTGTTTTGTTACTTAAATTTTTATACTTTTTCCCAATGTAAAAAATAAATTTTAGTAACGTTCATTGTTACCTTTTTTCAACAATTAAAATCTAGATTTGAACATGAACCCCATTAAGAGACCACCTCTTGGAGCGACCAAATTTTTATTGGAACGGAACATAGTCGCTTTAGGGAGGTTTTACTGTACATTTATTTCATTTATCATACATTTATATCTTGATGAAACTACCAGCTTTCATATTTTTTTATGCATTTTTTAAAGTAAGGGGTTCTGCCCCCTGGGAGCTACACTCGCCAAAATCCATCCAGACCTTGCAGATTTCAAAAATATGCTAATTTGCTGTTTTAAAAAGTAAGATACAAATTACAGAAGATTGAATGATATTACCAGTGGCGATTTTCTGTAATCGAGTTGCCATTAATTTCCCTTTAACTGAGACGACTTTTTGGTCCCCAACGTTGCATCCACTGCTCTAACAGTTGATCCCTTATTTGGTGATTCACTGATTAAGCACGATCCATCACACATGACACATTTAAAAATCAGTTTGTATAAAAGGATTATGAAAAAAAAAGGGGGGGCTGCCTCCTGGACAATATATATTCAATAGGTACATAACAATATCTTAAGGAAAGCTTTTTTTTTTCTTATACGCTATAAGAAAATCGGTTGAAATATATCATTTTAAATATATTTTACTTTTCCCCCAATTAAAGCTTTTCGCACATAATAATTTAATTTTTTTTTTCTTTGAATATCATGCACAATTTATTTTTCTATTTAAAAGTGTTTAGCAATATTATTTTGGCTTTTATAACATAATTTTCCTCATTAAATGATTTTTGCAAGAAATAATATAATTATTTTAAAGTTTTCTTTAAATTTCAGCGTTCAAAATCCTTGGTGGTCCGCTGGTCCGAGACCACCAAAAATGCAATCGGACCACTAATTTGAAAAATTTAGTGGTCTGCAGGACCAGTAACTTTTTCCCCCTTTCTCACAGGTAAACTTAATTTACCCGTCCCCTGGAAAACCGCAACCAAACACAAATCACACAATAATTTTAAAAAATTGCATTAAACCTCAGTCATTTGAAATATTTAATCAGATAAATAAAATATCTAATTAATAATTTTATAGTTTTTCATTATGTATACTGTTTATTTAATTTTTAGTAAATTATAATTTTACATTTTACTATGCTGAAAATTTTGGATGGCTGTAAAGGAAATTTGGTTTATATTCTAAGAGGGGGGGGGGGAAGGTCACTCAAGGGTTAAAGGGACTTAATAGAATTTTATGTAGCGGGCCAGTGATGATGACTGCGGACCAGTAAATTCTCATGCTTACTGGTCCTCGGGACCAGTGACTTTTTTTTTTTATCAATTCTACCGCTGAATGTGGTAACAATAAGTAAAAAAAAATCTCAAAATGTGAAATAAATTTCTATAAAATAATGAAATTCTAAATAAAAAAACTTAAACAATTAAACAAATTTTAAAAAAAGATTGGACATTGCACTCCTGGAAAAGATGGTTAAATTGCTATGCACAGTTTTGATCCATAAAACTTTTTAATTGAACTATTTTGAACAATTTCAACATGCTTAGTGCTTAAAATAATTCTTTGATTTAAAAACTGTCAGCTTCAGCATGTTTATCATACATTTATTTCTCAATGAAACTACCAGCTTTCATATTTTTTTATGCAATAATTTTCGGTACTTTTCGGTTAGCCGGGCGCCAGTGTTATATATACATATATATGTATATATAAATGTATGTATATATACATATATATTTACATATATCTATATGTGTTTATATACAATATATGTATATGTATATATATGTATATTTATATATATGTATATATATAAATATGTATATATAACACTGGCGCCCGGCTAACCGAAAAGTACCTAATTTTCTTAAGACGAGAAAGAGCTTCAATCACAATAAATAAGTATGGTAGCGACAGTGTTACTTTTTTTAGAATAGAGTGATAACAACCACAGACAATAGCAGTGATAGAATACAACAATAGCAGGGAATCTTGATACCACCACTTGAAAAATTAACTTATTTTTTTCTGTACTCCATATGCAGCTATTCGTTCTAATTATAAAATGAAATTATTTAGAAATGTATCAGGAAAAAGAACTTTTCAAATAAACAAGCTGTTGAGACTAACTCAATTATTATTAGAACATATTTTGCAAACTACAATTTTGTTTAATAGAGCACAGCTTGAAATTTCAATTACTCTTTCAACCTGTAAAGTGGAAGATGACACATCTGAGACCGCCCCTTATCAACTAAACAACTAAAACAAAGAAAAGTTTTGATGAAGGAGACACTATGTTTTAAAAATGTGAACATTTCTTTGAAAACTGAGTTTTATTCCCCTCTCTGTTCATTTGAATGCCAAAGTACATGTCTGTAAATTTCAAACTAATGTTTAACAAAGGAGGCTATCCTGGGTCAAATAACAATATTCTTAAATCATGGTAATTAACGAAATTGCTATAATTTTTAACTTAATTTGCAAACTGGGTATTTTTATGTTAGCCAGGTGCAAATCTTGCCAATAGCAGCTTCTATTTTCCACATGTGTGAAACAATGGTTTGATGTTGAAACAAAATGCTTTGGTTTATTATATTATTTCTTCTTGTTATTATATTATTATTATAATATATATTATTATAATATATCTTGTTATTATTATATTATTTCTTCTTGTTATTATATTTTTTAAAAAGGAAATGAGTGAAAGGCAAGCATTTTAAATATATGTATTTTTAATGTATCTATTTTAAATGAAAGTTATATATTAAATGTGTAAAAGGTTTATATTTTAAATTAAATAAATCACATATGACTAAAAGCAAAGGGAACAATAGTTGGCTATATATGACCTGTGCCCGGCTACATAAAAGTCAGGGGCGCCATTTCAGAATTTTCTTGGGGGGGGGGGAGGGGGCAAAGTTTTCTTTGAGGACAGTGGCATAGTCAAGGGTGAGGTTCGGGGGGGGGGGGGGTATCCTCTTCCATTCGAAAAAGAACTGATTCAAAATTCCGTTTTAAGGAGGTTTTCATCTTAGCAGGTATACTTTCAAAATAAGCATGCATACTTTCAAGATAGCAGGTATACTTTCTGACTAAGATTTTCCGTTTAAGACAGTATTCCGTTAGAGACAGTTTCCATTTTACAAGTACACCTAAGGCTGTTAAAACATCCTTTCTATAGTAAACTTCTGAAGAGCATACGTACATTTACTGTAATACTTGTGAAAATGAAACCTGTCAAAAAAAGAATTATTTCGGAAACGGAAAAAAATAGCGTTTCTTTGAAAAAAAAAACCCATATAATAACACTTGCTAATATGCAGACCTGTCTAAAATGGAGCTTTTTCCCCTGACCTTTCGACTTCTTCTTTGCAGGTTTTGCTGCAGGGGTGGGGAGCCATTTCAAGTGGTTCTTGTAGGGGGAGGGGGCAAAGTTGCAAAGTTTTCTTTGAGTCGAAGGGCTTGAAACAGCATACGGGATTTTGCTCTCTTAACGTCTTGATTCTTCCAGGAACATTTTTTAATTTTCGTTGAAGACCGCAGTATATTTTACTTTTTTTGCGGAATCAATTCGCTAATCGACCGCGGAAAAAAAATCTTAAATTCTGCCAATTTTACTTGGAAAAAATAGTCAATTTGGCAAATTAGTCGCGGGAAAAATATTACTTCTTAAAAGGACCGTGAAAAAATATTGCAAAGATCGTGCAAACAAACAGCGATTATTGCCAATCAGTTGCGGGGGAAAAAAATACAGATTTCAACATTCGGTCGAAAAAAAAAATCAAATTTGCTCATCAGTCGTTCAAATAAAATTGTGAATTTCGAATATCTATTAAGGAAAAAAACACGAGAATTTTGTCAAAGGTTTCGGATAAAAATCATGAATTTAGTCAAAAATCGCGCAAAAAATTCAAAAATTTCGTCAAAAAACCGCACAAACCAATCGCAAATTTTGTCAGTCGGCTGTGAGAAAAAAAACGAATTTCAACAAATGATCGTAGAAAAGAATCGCAAATTTCGTCAAAATATCTCGGATAGAAATAACGAATTTCGTTAACAGTCGCAAAATGGTTACGACATAATTTTGACAAATGGTTGCGAAAAAAAATTGTGAATTTCATTAATCGATCACGGAAAAAAGCGTGAATTTCATCAAATCGTCGGGGGGAAAAATCGTGAAATTCAATCGGTCACGAGATAATCAGCACATAAACATTAGGGTGGTGCGAAAAAAGTCAAGTTGATATTTCCGGGTCGCTATAGTGCGGAAAAGTTGCAATTGGTAAATACAAGAAAAACAAAATAAAAAATATTCAAATCGGACTTTATCTTCCAATCCCGCAAACTGCCTAAAAATTCAAAAAAATTTTGAAATTCCGATTTTTTCAGAATAAATTTTCTTTTTACGTTTATATATTTTTTATCGTTTATATATTTTTATAGTGAAAAATATTTGTAGATTGTACTGTTTAATAATAATTAGAATAAAAATTGTCTTAAGAGACTATCTTCCAATCGCGCAAGCTCAATAAAAATCGGCAAAAATTCAATTTTGAGTGATTTTTATGCGTTAAGAATATAATCAACTGAGGTCAGTTTGCGGTTTCAGGTTAAGTTTTAAATGTTAATTGATACTACTGAGCATATTAGGTCATTTTAGTCGGCACCCAACTGTCGCTAGCCACGTTGCAAAACAGTGCTGAAGTTAACGTTCGCGGTCCCACCTAATCTCACCTAACTCCATAAAATTTACAGGAAAGTCAACTGAATTCAGTTGAACTACATGGCATATATTTTGACGGAATAAAGGATGATACCCTAGTTATAGAAAGGATTGAATCTAAACAGGTTCGTCCAACTATTAAAGAGGAACACTATTCTCTCATATAAGAACGTAGCTCAGTTTATTTAGGCCATGTGTCTCCAAACTCCGGATCTGCTAAGGGCATTGTAGCTTTCATAGTATCATGTCTTAGTCTTACTGAGCAAGGGGTTTCACTAGAATACTTAGATTTGGTAGCCTGTGATGGTACAAATACAAATACTGGATGGAAAGTTGGTGCTATCAGACAGCTTGAAGTGCATCTCGGACGACCACTACAGTGGGTTATTTGTTTATTCCTTTTTGTTGAATTACCTTTCAGCCATCTTTTTTCAATATTTGGATGGTGAAACAATTGGCCCAAGAATATTTAGTATACCAACTGAGCAGAATCTCATTGTTGTGAAAAGCTCTCGGTGATAAATTTTCTACTGACTGATTGTGAAATTCCAGAAGTGGACAAACAACTGTTGAGAAAGGACCAAAGATATCTCTTTGACGTAAGTCAGGCAATTAATAGTGGCAACTTTCCAAATGTCTAATTAAAATGGGACTCTGGTCCAATTTCACTTGCCAGATGGCTCATTTGTGCAAATACAATCTTTCGATTTACACTTAACGCGAGCGTGGAAAACCCATCGAATGCCTTAAAAGACATATTGACATTTATTTCAAAATCCTACATGCCAGTTTGGTTTGAAATAAAATGCAGTAAATGCATTACAGACGGGCCTATTCATCTGTACAGAGCATTAGAAACATCTCGATACTTGCGTGACAACCTGAAGAAAGTGTAGTCCCTGAAATTGAATGAAACTCATTCTTTGCTTACCCGGAAAACCTACTAATGGTAATCGTCTATAATAAGCGAACTAGGCTTAAGAAGAGTGTTAAAAGCCAGGTAGAGTGTTTCAAAAGGTAAAGGCATCAGAATCTTTATCACTCCTACTTTAAACTTCGATTCGGCAGACTATACAGAATTAATTGATTGGAATGTAGCAAAATTATCATTTCCACCTCTTTTTTTGGAGAATAGCCAATGATGAAATACATTTCTTCGTTCAATCAGGTGATATCTCAGGCTGGGATGATAGAAAATTTCGCTGCCACAAGCATTCTGTCATGCGGTGCGTCAAATTTGTACGGAAGCATCGTTTAAGGTATGTGGACCCCAGTCAAGAGATGGGTTCATCAGGGCCACACTGAAATCAATGTCCATGATACTAGACATTACCACCAAATCGCAGTACAATGTTGCGCCTTAAAGTCAGACTTAAACAGATGAAATAACAAATTGTATATCTTATACTGTCCCGACACTAGCTTTTTAATACAGTGTTTTGACTCTATTGTAACAAATTATGTATTTAACTAATGTAAATAGCACCCTCATTAGTTGGATGAAGGGAAGGGTGTGGGTTGAACTTGAAGTGGAGCTATCTTCCCGTGGTTAGTTCTGGGTTGTTTAAATATTATCATATATCTAAACAAGGAAAAAGCTGTACAATTTACATGCAAATGTTAACACTGGAACGCAAACTGACCTCAGATGATCCTTTACTTAATTCATGAAAATCACTGAAAATTGAATTTTTCCTGATTTTTATCGAGAATTGCGTGATCGGAAGATATTATTTAATGGCAATTGTTTATTTTTTTTTAATTAAACATTACAATCTGCAAATATTTTTCACTATAGAGATAAAAAAATATATGTACGTTTTTTTTTAAAAAAAATTCTGAAAAAATCGGAAATTTTCAATTTTTTTTAATTTTTAGGCGGCTTGCGGGATCGGAAGATAAAGTCCGATTTAAAGAATTTTTTTTGTTGTTTTTTTTGTATTGACCAATCGCAACTTTTCCGCACTATAGCGACTCGGAAATATCAACTTGACTTTTTTCGCACCACCCTAATAAACGTAGTCAACACGTCAAGAAGTTCGCAAATTTTCTGATTCATAGGGATATGAAATTTTCACCAATGATTTTCTGTGAGTAAAAAATTTCCTTAATCATTTTCTGCATTCCTTTTCAGACTATGATCTAAATTCCACAGAAATTTGCAAAACATTTGGTATCAGGTAGAGTCTGCATTAAAGATGAGTTCGGGCTTTTTTTTCAGAGCCCGGGCCCGCCCCAGCCCGACGATTTTTAATCCGAGGCCGCCCAAACCCGAAACATTTTGTGTATCAGAGCCCGATCCCGATACCGAAAATATGCAATAGTAAAAAATTGCATAATATTTAAAAAAAAAATGTTTCAAATCTAATTATCATTTGTAAACTGTTTTTTACATAGAAATGACTGTTAATGGAAAATTTAGATTTAATATTATCAAAAGAAAAGTTTGGTATCAAATAAAAATGTACTTCATACTTGGATTTTCATATTTTTTCTCTTTTAATAAGAAAATCTTATGGGCATGTTAATGAAGTGCGTTTCATGATTAAATGCATGAAATTTGTAGAAATTACTATTTATCTAGCGAATAATGGAACAACATTTATCAATTTTCTAAAAAAAGGTTCACATTTTTAACTATAACCAATTCCTTCCTCATAACAATCTTTCAGGATTGGCGTGACTTTGAAAATAATCTTATGTTAAAAATTTTAATGTCCCGGTGCTTTTACAGGAAAAGGGGAAACACTGCTCGATTGCTTTCTATCTGAATAATATGGTAATTAAATTTACTTACGACTGAAAGTGACTTCGTAAATTGCAGCGTACAGCTTCAGCAGAGTTCATAATAGATATAATAATCACTAAAGTTAATTCCATATGAAGAACGATTACTACTTGTGTACGTTATGTACAATAAAAAATCTAAATTATTCACAAACTGCACACTTTAAACAGAAGAAAATATTATCTTTGTATTAGATCTCTAAATAATAATAATAAAATAAATAAATCCAATTGCAAAATAACCTCTGCCACAAACGAAAATCGAACTAAAAAGAAATTAATTATCCCTGCCTCTTTCGTGGTGCCTTATCGTACGATCGTCGTCGGCAATGCCAAACATAAATCTGTATATATGACTAATCATTTTCTTTAAAATAGCATTCTATTCTAATAACTAAAATAGAAAAACACAACTTCTGTTTCCCCTTCATTCTGAAAATGGGAAAAACTTTCAGATCTGATAATAGACATCAAGACAGACCATTTTTGCACAAGAAACCAGTATCGCAATCCGCTTAATCAGTCAAAATCAAAAATACAGTGTATCTCATCTCACTTCAGGTCAAACTTAGATTTTCATTTTAACAATAATGAAGATATCGTAACTATTTTTTCAAAAGAGTTACTTTGATTTTTGTGACATATCATATCACGAGAAGAAGTGCCGCAAATTGTGTGTGTGTGTGTATAAAGTTTACTTGTATAAAGGTCTTGTTTATCAAAATGGAAGTATCTGTGTTGAATATTATGAAAAATTGTTTTAAAATTTAATTTTTTAATATCTTTAAACTTTGAATTCGACCACCCGAATATTCGGTATACCTGTAGGCCGAATATTCGGTATTTGGCCAAATCACTATTAGGTGCATCCCTAATGACAGATAAATTTTCTGAAAAATCAAATTCATTGGCGCCAAATTCAACGCCAAGATATCAGCTAAAACCCGTGCCAAAAACGGGAGATCTTGCAGATTTGAGAAGCCTGTCAAACCTACGGCCATATAAGCACTCCTGGAATTAGCGATGTTGCATATATCATGAGAAGAAGTGCCGGAAATTGAGTGTGTGTGTAAAGTTTACTTATAAAAAGGTCTTGTTTATCAAAATGAAAGTGTCTGTGTTAAGTATTATGAAAAATTGTTTTAAAATTTAATTTTTTAATATCTTTAAACTTTGAATTCGGCCAGCCGAATATTCGGTATTCGGTCTAACAGGCCGAATACTCGGTATTCAGTTTGCCTGTAGGCCGAATATTCGGTATTTGGCCAAAATCACTATTCGGTGCATCCCTAATGACATAAATTTTCTGAAATATCAAATTCCTTGGGGGGGGGGGGGGCGTGCCCCCCCCAGCCCCCCTCAAATGGCACCCCTGATAAAAGTACTCTTAATTGTTAACTATGAATTATATTGTTTACATCTCAAAGTGAACAGCATATTTTAGAGAAATGCAGATTACACAGCAAGATATATCAGAGAATCAACTGTATTTTCAAATAACTTTTTTAAAAATAATAAACCTATACAGTAAAAGAAATTGCACAACTGATAACAAATATAATACCTATTAAATACTTACTTTTCGACATGAGGTAACCCAAGCTTGCAGTTCATAAGGACTTATAGATGAAGTAGAATTAGTAGCTGTAATATAAAGTACTTATTTATTTAATGCTAATAATATACTAGCATTTATATTTAAACTTACAGACACATTTATTGAAATTACTTTTAAATTGTAAAACACGTGGCAGTTATTAAATCTTTTCTTTCATAATCAATATGATGTCTTTTTTTAAATATCACTTAACTCTACACTGTCAATCAATTATTATTATTATTTTTTTTTTTTTTTTTTGTAGCTGTAATATAAAGTACTTATAAATTTAATGCTAATAATATACTAGCATTTATATTTAACCATTTCAGCGGCTGGCTGCCACGGGATAAGTTGGGGTTAAAAGCACTGTTTCCCCATACCTGTCGCTGGTGAAGTGGTTAAACTTACAGACACATTTATTGAAATTACTTTTAAATTGTAAAACACGTGGCAGTTATTAAATTTTTTCTTTCTTAATCAATATGATATCTTTTTTAAAATATGACTTAACTCTACACTGCCAATCAATTATTTATTTATTTATTTTTTTGTATCTGATCTGACCTTATAAAGAATAGCTATGATGGGAGAAAATCATTAAAAGCACCTCATCATCGTTTAACACTAATCCAGACAATCTAAATCTATGAAGTCGGCTGAGCCAGATTTAGATCTGCATTTCTGTTTTATGTCATAATTTCTCAATGAAATGTACTGGCTTTTCCAATCTCTTTTGTTATTAACTGACATTGGTTAGGAAGCATAGTGGTTTATGTTATTCTGATCTATAGGACTTCTGGGATACAGTTCTGACACTGGGAGATTCTTTTTAGTTTCCCTCGAGTTTCTTTTGATTTACCCCCTAGGATAACTGCCGGCAGTGAATTTATCTTTCAGATGCATATGCATTTTTTATGGGGACTCATTCTGTTTTCAGCATTTACCCTGCTTCTTCTAGCTGTCTGTTTTATGACTTTGGCAGCATGCTAACTGCTTATTTCTGTTCCGACTCTCCCCTCGCATTAAGCTTAAATTTAATTATTTTCAAATTATCTTTTAACTAACTCTGGGCTACTGATTCATACACTATTTTGGGGGAAAATAGTTGATGAATCAAGCGACATAAACTGCCCTTATTTTACCCGAGTTAAATGAGCAATTTTCCCCGGTAAATTGGATTAGAATGCCAAAATGTGGACCGATTCCACCTTCCTCACAAATAATAATCTTCAGAATATTTACATTAAAATCACAGACAATACATAAAACAATTAAAATTATTACATAAAAACACTAAAAACATATTAAAATTGGGACGTTTCGGATCATCACGATCCCTCCTCAGCCAATTATAAACGTTAAGTCAATACTATGAACAGTTACAAGAAAAACACAACAGAAAGTCATCAATTTCAGGTTACAGTTAAAATAAAATAGAATACTCGGCCGGCACAGATGCAGCTTCGTTAATCGCTAAATCCTTGGTTTTAGTATGCCAGGCTTCTAAAAACACTCGCCCTGCGTAATTGTTGCAGCCGGATCAGATCACAAAAGCTTTATTAAAATCTGGAAAATGGTCGGTTGCAATAGTATGCTGAATGATCTTTGAATTCAAATTTCTACATCTAAATGCCTCTTTATGCTCTTTTAAGCCGTATTCCCAATTTTAATATGTTTTTATGTAATAATTTTAATTGTTTTATGTATTGTCTGTGATTTTAATGTAAATATTTTAAAGATGGAATTCAGACGTAATATTTTTGCTTATCTAATTGAATAATCTTCAGGGTTGCCACTGTATAGGGAATACTGGAAGAACTGAGGGAATTTAAAAATGAGTATTAAAAACAAGGAATTTTACTAAATTTGAGTACTTTGCAAAATTTATCCATTGAAATTTTGAAAATTCTCAGAGGAATTACTCTAGGAAAATTTAATTCTTTGCTCAGGAAAATGCAAGGAATTCGATTGCCAAAATAAATGGCAATCCTGATCTCAAATACAATTTTTGCGAACACTTCATAGTCTAATAGATGGGAATGACTTCATATTCTTAAATGGGCAAGTTTCCCCGCGTAAATTAGATTAAAATGACAAAATGTGGACTATGATTCCACCTTCCGCACAAATAATAATTTTCAGTAATAAAATAATAAAATCAGTAATAAAATATAGTAGACCCTATGATAACAGAATCTGTTTACAACGGAATCCTGTCTTAAATGTAAAAATGTCATTGTCCTTACAGTAAGAATACCATACCTGCTACGATGGTAACTTGTTTAACACGGAATTTTTCTTCTGTCCCTTGAAATTCTGTCTTAGCCAGTTTCATTATACTAAATAAAGACAACAATCTTATCAGGGTTTTTTATAAAAAGCCCAGCCCGGGCGGGCAGCTACCCACTACAACCCTGACTTATATGGACCCATGGGAACCGAGCCCACCAAATAATTTACTTTTCCAGATCACCCAATTTTCATTATTTTGTTTTTGTGCTTATTTATTTTTCAATCACTGAAAAGAAATTTTGACATTCACAAAATTATTTGAAAATACAGTAAAAACAGCAATAACAGACAAACAGGATCCTAAAACACAAACTCCCCTTACCTTTCATCTTAAAAAACGTATAATCAATTTCCTCCCAAAAAAGATATTTCCTGCATATTTTTGAATTAATTTTTCTTTCTAAATTTGCAGTTGTTATTATTCAGCACTTTCCATTTTTTGAGTTAAAGAATCTTACAAAAAATGATGCCAAGGTGTTTCTAAGACAATTTTCAAAATGCACCAGCTCAGAAATGGTCACCATGAGACAGCAATCAATTATAAGTGACGAAGTAAAATATATATATATATTGGGCTGTTTAATAGCCTCTGCTTATTAACCAGGAGAAATGCTTTCGAGGAAAACTTAAAGGAATCGACCGGGAGCGGAAACTTAATGTCCAATCCGCACCTTCCACTGGTGCAGCCTGTGCATGGAGAATGAATGCGGATGGGCTTCCTCCAATCTGCTTGGCCAGCATGGAGGAATTTGGCCACCTACCCCCCTTATTTTACCCTCCCAGAGATGTAAAATGGCCAAAAAGACGACCTCAAGTAAGATGGAGTGATGAAATGAGAAAAGTAGCCGATGTTAATTGGATGACTAAAGCACTAGACAGGAAACATTGGAAAAATCTGAGGGAGACCTACATCCAGCAGTGGATTGAAAATGGTTGATGATGAGTATATATATTAAATAAAAAAAGTTATTCGATTACAAATCATTTCAGAAGTCACGTCTACAAATGTCAGGTTTTTAACATATACAAGCGACTCTGTGAATGTGTCAGAAAGTTCGAGTTTGTTTCGACTGTTTGTTCGACTTGTTTTGTTGTATGGAGTAAAATATTTCTTTCTTAATAGTTTTAAGGGTCCAAATAGACATAGCCTGCAAGTAATGCTGTCTTTGTTGCAGTTAGGTGATGCTTTTCCTGTTTTATTAATTTCGTAGGATCCAAATTGGTTGGAAATCTTTCCGACGAATCCATCTCCACCTCTTTTCATTGTTGAGACTTTTTTTTTTTGATAACCACAGACTGGTTGGAAAAGAAAAGCCAGTTGACATTTTTATTGCTTTCATAGGAGAGGGAGAACTTTTTTACTTTTGCACACAGCTTAAGTCGAGAGTTTGACTTCTAAAGGTAGGGTTAATAATGGAAGCATATGTATGAGTTACCTCAGTGAAACTTGAACCGGAACTCAAGAGTGCATCAAGATAGAAATATTTTTTCTCTGATTTTAATAACATAGTTAAGTGTAAAAATTTTAAAATCCTTTCCCTACGGAAAAGACTAAAAACAATTTTTACGTTCTATTATGTCAAAGAAAGGGATTAATCAAATTGCCATTTCAAACATGATTAGGGCAGTGAGGAAAATTTGTTTCAAAGGATGCTTGTGATACATTTAGTGGAAGATGTGCAGTTAGGAGATCACTTGCAACATGCAAAGATGTGTCCATTTTATTTTTAAAAGTCCTTCTGGCAAGTGCCGGGAAGGAAAGGTAGCTTTCATATTCCTTATTTTTTAAAAGTTAGCTTATATTATTCAAACACGCAAAGCTCAAATTAGTGGAACCAGATTATAGAAGATTCAATACTAGTTTTTGTCAATACTGAATATGAATGAGAATTTCGCAAAATTAGTCAGCTTTATACAAGCTGGTTTTATTTAAAGTGATTTATATTTGGTCGCCAAATTCGGGGATATCTTGAAGAGACCACCATTTTAAAACAACATGATGGGTAAAGCTAGCCAATGAACTTAGTCGAGACCTTAGTAATTCCTGTGCACATGCTCACTCACATCGAAATCGGTTGATATATATGAGTGCTGTGGCAGGCAAAAAATCAGATTTTTCAAATTGCCACCCACATTAGAAATTCAAACTACTATATCTCGGACATTTTTTAAGATAGAGACAAAACAAAAAATGCTCCGGAATCCTTATATATTGGTCAAACACTTAAGAAAGAAATCTTTTCCAATTTCTAATTTTTTTGTACCTAATTTTAAATTTAAAAAAAAGGGGGGGGGGGAACAAGATGGCGGGACAAGATGAAACAAGATGGCGGGTGAAGCTGACCAACGAACTTGGTCGAGACATTGCTACATACTATGCACATGCCAACTACGTACACACAAGTTACATCCAAATCGGTTGATAAACACAAGAGTTACAGTGTGACAAAGATCATATATATATATATATCAACATTTGAACGGAGGGTGATTTCGGGGTCTAGGGGTCATGATTGAGGAAAATGTACCAAAAATTTTCAGAATCGCTTTCCTCCAAACGGCTGCAAAAAACATTGAAAATTCATAAAATTTAAAGTATCATAACTCAGTATGTTTTTTCTTAAAAGATTTTTTAAAAAATTGTCCTTCATAGTACTTCCTTCTAATGCCATTCTTTTACTAATTATATGTTGTTTTACTAAAAAGAGGACATATAAAAATTAAATTTTGTATTTTAATGTGCATGCAGCCCCTTTTATAAATAAATTCCATATCTGAAAGTTGTACTTGTTTTGTATAATTTTTGTGATTGGAAGTATCTTTCTATTATCAACGGTTTAAGAAATTGTATCTATTTTGAATCATCTGATATAGTTTAAGTAAATAATACTATTAATGCAAACATTTCAGTGTATTTGCATTAAATACCCATTTTAACCCTTTTTAGTCCTTTGCGTTTACATTTGTAGTCAAATTCATGGAATAATAGCAAATATTAGAGTCCATAAAAGGAAGACCCCCATGAGAATATAATTAAATAAAATCGCAACTTTATAGTCTACTCTAAAAAAATTCTAACTTATTCTAACTTGAAATATCATCTTTTCTCAAGCTTTCAAAGAGAGCAAATGGCAGTGTCATTTTACCCTTAAATGGTTTTCAGCCCATTCTATGTTTTTCAAAAGTTGGCGCCACTGGTACTTTATCACTAAAAAGTAATATTTAGTTCAATTTTTAAAAAGGAAAGCAATAACAAAATAATGATCAAAGCAAAAACAATGCTCATTTGTCTCTCTTTTATGTCAATTAGTACACAATATAGAGATATGTGATTAGAAAATTACTTTTAACAACAGAGAAAAAAAAAAAAAAAGAATGCAGAAGAAGAAAGGAAAGAGTATTATATCTATTTTGAAATAAGCAAATAAAAACTTTCGGGATTTTCAATTAAATTAAACTCATTTGAACTACAACAAACTTCAAAAAAATTATTTTATTAATTCAAACAATTATTAAATCATTAATTCAAAAATTTTAAACATACCTGAGGATTGTAATATACTAATAGCTTCATTCCATTGCGCCCTTTCAAATTCTGATGACAAGAAAAATGTATAATACTTTCCTCCTTTTTGACCAATTCTAAACAGTAAATTTGGAGAAGCAAGAACCAGCTGGGCTTCCTACATGTAAAGAAATATAATTCAGAAAAAATGTATTTTATTCAGTTAGTGTTTTTTTATTTAAAATTACATTACTAGATAAAATTATAAGAGAAAAATGGGAGGATCAAAGGGGGCAGTTGTACTGTCTCCATCCATATATAGTATATATATGGATTTCATATATAGTATATGTGTTATGGCCAAAATCTGGATCTTGGCCAATTTCCAAAATACATGAAATGAATAGCGTATTTCGGGTTTTGGCCGGTCAATTCGCGAACTGGCCGAGAAGCCTTGGCCAATATGTGAAGTGTTCAGCAATGGGTATCCACAGCCAGTAATGTGTTTCTTTTAGCTTCCATGCAGCCCTACATATGATCTACAAACCGGGTAATAGACTACAAATAAATTAAATTTTAAAAGCGTATCACAGCTGAAAATGCACATCAAGCAATAATGGCTCATAGCCAATCAAATAACCAAATTCTTTGAGAGACTCTGTAAATAAATGACAAATTCTACCTAGTTGATAATCTATGGAAAACATGTTGTAGAGAATATTAGTAATGTATAACAGTTTAATTATGTTTAAAGTAGTGTAATGTCATTAAAATACCTTATAAACAATTATTTTTACACATAATTCTTTATCGGATTTTTTTATATTTTTGCTGTCCCTATAAACAAACTATAAAGGCAATCAATACTCTACAAAAAAAAAAAAATATTGCTCCCCAAATGAGTGAGGCATGTGGATTTTATTATGTTTGAAATAGAGTAATACTATTTAAGTGTACTAAAACTGATCTTTACCCATTCACTGCAATGTAACGAAATACTTTTGTGTGTCCCTGTAAATTAACCAAAAATAGTACACATTTCACTTTCAATATTGAAATTAATTTATAAGGTTAAATAATATAATTACAAGTCAATCCAAGTCTTTACTCAATTTAGAGCATGTGTAGGTAGGCGGCCAGACAAATTGAATTCATAAACACATTCAACTATGTTAGAAAGGGATAAAAAGTAAAAATTGGTTTCTATATACCAATTTCGCGAACTGGCCGATCGCATATGGCCACTTTGGGAATTGGCCGTAACATATGCATGTATGGGTGGGGTGGCCTATGAGCATAACCTGTATCGTCTGCAAAACTACTCTAAATGCACCTGAATTCAATTATTAAGTAAATTAAATTTCAAACACTATTAGAATGTACTCAATAGTTAGCAAAATTAAGTTTCGAATTTTCTTACGTATAAGACATTAACAGTTATCAGCTAAAAATAGGCTGTTATTTAATTCTCCAGGATATTAGCAACAAAGCTGTTTTACTGTTGTGGTTATACACCAGAATATTCCTTACATGCCCATATCAATGAAATCTAACATTATTTACTTCTCTAACATTATGTATGCTGAATTTTTTTATACCAGGGAATACCAAAAATGGTTTATATTACATACACCCATGCTCATAAATTAAGGATAACAACTGGACACATCTGGTTTTAGATGTCTTATGAAATATTTACAAAAATACAAGGATAAATTGTCCTTGAACACTGAGGACATAAAGAACATATTTGAACTCACACTTGTCAGCGAAAATTTAGAGGGGAGATCAATTAGCGTAACAACAATGAATGGAATTAAAAAGGGGTATTTGGAATCAAACTGTAAGGGGGGAAAAATGCTTCAAAAGGATCTGCCACTGTAGCAAATGACTATATGAAGCTAGAACTACCCCCCACCCCCCTCCCTTGCATTTGTTTAACAATAGCATGCATATTCGGGAAGATATAAATATTTCTATAAAAATATTCAAATGTTTTCTGTTTATAGCAAGCAGTTTTCAATCAAATTTAACACCACTTTTTGAAAACTTCACAAAATGCAGTTGAAATATAATACTCCATTAAAAAATACATTGAATATTTTATGAGTATGAGCATTTGTACAAAATCATTTTTATCTGTGCATGCACAAACAATAATTTACTAGTCAGCTATATAGGGAGACACACGTAAAAAGGCTAGTTGAATATTGCAAAAATTCAGAAAGATATTGTTGATACAGCTATATAGGGAGATACACATAAAAAGGCTAGTTGAATATTGCAAAAATTCAGAAAGTATTGTTGATATAGTAAGCTCAATTTCAGTTGCTTTCTTAAAAGTAGAATGATGATAAAAGATTTTCCTCAAATTATCAATGTATCACCATCTTTTTTAGGGTTTCGTTCATCTGATGAAACCCTATTCGTCTCACTCCTTTGTCTGTCCGTCCGTCACAGAGCCCGTTCTCAGAAACTATACATGTTAGAGACTTGAAATTTTGGTTACTTATAGCTGAACACCTCACATCAAACAACAAATATAAAATTTTGAAAAAGTTGGTAATTAACTGAATTACGGGCTAATTAACTTCTAAAATTAACCAATCCACCTTTTTAATGCAGGTTCAAACGGACCTTCTCCAAATCATCCGTGTTTCTCCTAAGGGTTGCCAGCAAAATCAGCCGATGCACGGTTACCATGGAGGAAATTAAGCCGAAAAATTAAATGGACATTTTAAAGCGAAATCGCATATCAGAAAATATTGGTCTGAGAAATTTGTAAATGGAATAGACAGACGCGAAAAAAAATCTACTTTCATTTGGTATAAAGTTCACATTTCTGCGATGTGTATAAGTTAAAATATCCACTAAAAATCGATCGATAAAAATTTAATTTCTTTAATTGGAAAGACAAGGAAAAAAGATTTCAATTCGGCGGGAAAGCAGGTAGACATGACGATGCTGCGGTTTTCCATAATAGCATATTTTAATACGAAATTTTAACTTTTTAAATATTAAAGTTTTTGGCATCCCGATGTCAAATTTCTCACTGATTTCATTGATATCCATATCTAAGTCCTATCTTAATTACAAGCTGAAATATTAATTATTATTTATTTAACCAGTTTATTGCTATCAAATGCATTGATTAAAATGGAGACACTGTTTTTTTAACCACGAATTAACTTAAACTAGGAAATCTAATAATTTGCGTGGGGTTTTTGAACAGCACTATGAGATAAGTATAACTCATTCATCATCAGAAAGTTTACAAGTATTCATACAACTATTTCCGAATAGTAATTTCAGGAAATATCTTGAATTATTGGTTTAGACTGCCACTCGATCTGTTTGAAACTTTAAGATAGTTTACAACACATAAGAAAAAGTGTGAAAAAGAATGGAGTGTGATATTTCGAGGAGGGAACTAGAATTATTTTTTTAAATCTTAACGTTTGTTACTGCAGCAAATGTTTTAAATTCTTGTTTAAGATTGCCACCATCCCGACCCATGTATCTACGGAAAGATTGCGTAAAGGAGTTTAGTTCGGATATGCTTTTATTAAGAATAGAGTGCATTCCCTGGTGGTGGAATGTGGAAAACTAACATAATGCGATTTTGTTAAAATTAGGAAATCTAACAAGTTGATTTGTTTGAAACTTTAAGCTATTTTATAACACATAAGATAAAGTGTAAAAAAGAATGACGTGTAAAATTCCGGGGAGGGCGGGGGCGCTAGATTTCTATTTAAAAAATTGGTGTTTCTGACCGCTTTAGGTGCCTTTTTTGAAGGAGTACTGAGATATATGCTACTTATTTAATATAAAATTGTCTAAAGTTTAGTTAGCACTATTTCCGAATAGTAATTTCAGCAAATATCTTAATTTCTTATTAAGTCCGCTACCACCTCGAGTAACATATCTACTTATAGGTTGTTTATCGGAGTTACCTTCCGATACAGTTTTGTTAAGAATAGAGTGCGCTCTCAGGTGGTGGAATGTGGAACTAACATAATGCGATTTTATTAAAATTAGGAAATATAACAAGGCGATCTGTTTGAATCTTTAACATAGTTTATAACACATAAGAAAAAGTTTATAAAAATGGCGTGTGAAATTTCGGGGAGGGGAGGGGGCGCTAATTTCACTAATTGATTTATTTCTATTATATACTTATTTTACAAGGCAGTCACGTGATGTTTCATTGCAGTATACTTCTGAACGGTGTCCAATTTTTAAAAATACAGCATAAATGTTACTTATGCCAGATAAAAATGTCAGAAGTATTGATACCACTATTTTCGAATAGTAATTTCAGCAAATATAATAAATCCTTGTTTAAGACCGCCAGCCCCTCGACTAGCATATCTCCTGATAGGTTGTTTAGCGGAGTTATGTTCAGATACAGTTTTGTTAAGAATAGAGTGCATTCCCTGGTGGTGGAATGTGGAAAACTAACATAATGCGATTTTGTTAAAATTAGGAAATCTAACAAGTTGATTTGTTTGAAACTTTAAGCTATTTTATAACACATAAGATAAAGTGTAAAAAAGAATGACGTGTAAAATTCCGGGGAGGGTGGGGGCGCTAGATTTCTATTTAAAAAATTGGTGTTTCTGACCGCTTTAGGTGCCTTTTTTGAAGGAGTACTGAGATATATGCTACTTATTTAATATAAAATTGTCTAAAGTTTAGTTAGCACTATTTCCGAATAGTAATTTCAGCAAATATCTTAATTTCTTATTAAGTCCGCTACCACCTCGAGTAACATATCTACTTATAGGTTGTTTATCGGAGTTACCTTCCGATACAGTTTTGTTAAGAATAGAGTGCGCTCTCAGGTGGTGGAATGTGGAACTAACATAATGCGATTTTATTAAAATTAGGAAATATAACAAGGCGATCTGTTTGAATCTTTAACATAGTTTATAACACATAAGAAAAAGTTTATAAAAATGGCGTGTGAAATTTCGGGGAGGGGAGGGGGTGCTAATTTCACTAATTGATTTATTTCTATTATATACTTATTTTACAAGGCAGTCACGTGATGTTTCATTGCAGTATACTTCTGAACGGTGTCCAATTTTTAAAAATACAGCATAAATGTTACTTATGCCAGATAAAAATGTCAGAAGTATTGATACCACTATTTTCGAATAGTAATTTCAGCAAATATAATAAATCCTTGTTTAAGACCGCCAGCCCCTCGACTAGCATATCTCCTGATAGGTTGTTTAGCGGAGTTATGTTCAGATACAGTTTTGTTAAGAATAGAGTGTGCTCCCTCGTGGTGGAATGTGGAACTAACACACCGCAATTTCATTTTAAGTAGGAAATCTAACAAGGTGATCTGTTTGAAACTTTAACATAGTTTATAACACATAAGAAAAAGTTTATAAAAAATGGCGCATGAAATTTCAGGAAGGTGGGGAGAGGGGGAGGGGCAAAATATTTCTTTTTTGTTTCATACCGTTTCAGGTGCGTTTTTTTGACGTAGTCCTCAGATACATGCTACTTATTAAATATAAATATGTCAAAAGTTAAATTACCACTATTTCCGAATAGTAATTTTAACAATTATCTTAAATTCTTGCTGAAGATCGCCACTCCCTCAAGTAACATATCTACTAATAGGTTGTGTAAAGGAGTTTCGTTCAGATATGCTTTTGTTAAGAATACAGTTCGCTCCCTGGTGGTGGAATGTGGAACTAACAGACCGTGATTTCATTTAAAGTAGGAAATCTAACAATGCGATCTGTTTTAAACTTTAAGATACTTTATAACAAATGACAATGAAGTATAAAGAAGAATGGCATGTCGCATTTTGGGAGGGCGGGGGGGAGGGGGGGAGAGTTAGGGAGGGGTGCTAGCAAAATTAGGAAATATAGCTGGACGATCTGTTTGAAAATTTGATATAGCTTATAAAACATAACAAAAATTTTAAACATCAGGCCGCATCAAAAATCATGGTGACCATTACCCCGTTTCACCCCCCATCACTCCAAAGGGGGCACTTTTCTAAATTTGGCAGATACCCGTCATGTGATGTAGCATTTTGGGAAGAGGGGGGGGGGGGCACGAACAAAATTAGGAAATATAACAAGGCGAATCTGTTTGAAGCTTTTTACAATAGTTTAGGAAGGGTTTGCCAAAATTTAGTAGATGTTCCATGGTGATAAATGTACTGGACGTTTTGAAAGGAATATTAAACGAAACCCTTTATGCGATCTATGATCACACTTACCCACTTGTTAATTTTCACAATATTCCATTGACTATTTTAATTTAAATTGTCCTATATAGTTGATACCCAAATTATGAAAAAAGGTTTTGATATTATCTTTATATGCATAGATAAAAACTACTTCATATAAATGCTCATATCTCATTATATATTCAAAATATTCATACTTTAATTGTAGTATAATGTTTCTATCGCACTCTGTCAAGGTTTTGGAAAGTGGAATGAAATTTGGTTGAAAACTCTGCATATTAATGCTATAAATAAAAAATATTTGATTTTTGTACAGAAACATTTATATATACTCAAATACGCATGCTATATTTACACAAATGCATAGAAACACTGTACAGGGCCCACAATAGTAATTTGCAACTGTGACAGACAATGTCGAGCATTTTCTGTTACACAGCGATCACAAATATTATTCTTTATTCAATTTATTGTTGGCCCTTTAATTGTCCTTCTAAAATTGACTTGGATCTTCTTTTGACTAAATATTCACTGAAAAATATGTGGCTATACATATTCTTTGCATCCATGAAGTTTAAGGACCACTCCACAAGCATTTCTGAAGATATTTGTTATAGAAAAAGGTAAATTTTACATCTAAATAGGGTGTCAATGATTTTAATAAATGATTTAAATCAGTGATTAAATCGTGATTTTAAACAACTATTTTTTTAAAGATATCATTGATTAAAATGATAAATTTTCTAAATGTTTAAAATTGCATTAAAACGTATAAACAATTAAGATTAACATAATTTGGAAAGTTTCTATAAGCATTTTTAAGTACCCATAGACTCGTTGAAAAAAGTATTTTTTTCCTGAAACAGCAAAAATGGTGCCTCTACTGGACTTGATTTCCAAGTGAAAATGAAAGATAATGAAAATTTTCACTACTTGGCTAACATTAAGAAAACTAATCAAGATATCAATTTAAAAATTTCAGAGAAGATGTAGAATTTTCTTTTAACACCCAAACAGCCAACTTTTTTAAAAATCAGTCTAATTTTTCCAAAAAAACTTATGGTGACAGTCTAAAAATTCAGAAAAAGAATCAGACAGAAAGAAGCATTCATTAAAAATTGAACTAAAGAGAGATCAGATTCAGTAGATAAGCCGACCTCCTATCTAATTGGGATATGAAATGATATTAAAATATTAATTATTAAACATTGTCAAATGCTAAAAACATAATTTAAAAGGATTTATTTGAAAATTATTAGTGTGTTCTGAGGCAAAAGTCCCTTGATATGGGTTAAGACTTAAGGGTTTGCCCACAAGGGTTTCTCCATTTTTATTTCAATTTAAAAATATGTTTTCCTAAATGTAGACTTCAGTTACCATCATTTTCGAACATTGATAGTGCATTCTTTTCTCAGGTTCTATGGGTCCAATGGGAATTGATTCATTCAACTTAGGTTACGATTATCATACAGTTTTTAGTGCCACCTTCCACTGCGAGGGGGCGCATTCTTATCTCAGGTTCTACGAGCCTGATTTCAACAAGGTTTGGCTCCTTCAACTTGGTTTTCGATCAATTTTTGCTTAACTGTGCCATATCTTAATAACTCAACTCTTATTACTCATATCTCTTCAAAACTAATTCCAAATTACATTAATATCTTAATTATCATTTCTCACAGTCTTAAAGTTAATTTATGAGTAGTGGTTACCACTATACAGTTTTGAGTGGCATCTTCTACTGGCAGGAGGCACTATGATGGAGACACTATATTACTGGTTACAACTATTTTGAATAGTAATTTCAACAAATTTCTTAAATTAGGTTCCTGGTTCAGGTACCAGTACAAATTTTTGACACAGGACTTCAGTAGTCTTAATGCATTTGTCGAAGAGCACTTGCATCTCCCCTTCCCCATTCATAGTTTTTTGCTTAACTGAGCTGTATCTTAATAACTCAACTCCTATTACGCATAGCTCTTCGAAACTAATTCCAAAGTACATTAATATGTTAATTATCACCCCTTAGAGTCTTAAAATTAATTTATGAATAGTAATTACCACTATTTCTGAATAGTAATTTCAGCAAATTCTTAAATTAAGTTCCTGCCTTAGGTACCAATCCAAATTTTTGATGAAGGACTCCAGTACTCTTAATTAATCATTTGTCAAAAATCACTTGCATCTCTCCTCCACCTCCCCTTCATTTGTCCCCTAAGGTTTTTTTCTCTTATTTGAGTACCCACTCCCTCAACTAACATATCCTCAGATAGGTTGAATAAAGGAGTTTCATTCGGTTAGAGGTTTGTATAAAACAGAGTACACCCCTGGCAGTGGAAAGTGAAACTAACAGATTTTGGATTTCAGGTATATTTAAGGTTATTATGAGGGGGCAGATCAGATAGTAAAGAAATAAAAACAAAACTTGCTTAGGTTAACATGAAGAAGCTTTCCTTTATTTGAATGCAGCCAATGAGCATAAACATTACAGACTCAATATCAGGTGTGATCCTACTTTGGCAGTGAGTCAATCAGTTAACAGTAGCATTCAACTCTTGATGCCATGTTTTGATGGACATTTGAGGACTATGAGGAGGACATTTGTAAGTGCTTTATGGGATTGATATTAAAATTGAGTATGATACAAAAAAATTAAAGAAATGACACAAAGAGTTGGCTGGTCAGCTAAAAAAACGATGTAAAATAGTAATCTTAAGTGAACAGGGTTACAGTTCTGAAGAAATTAGAAGGTAAATTGGTGAAAATGTAACCAAAGGTGGCCTTTCTAAATTCTTGATGTGGTATATGAAGGCAATGCCACTACAAAGCGAAACTGCTAAAGGAAGGAAAAGGTGTACAACAGCAAGTGATGATAGTAGAATTAAAAGACTGTGCATAGGTGACAGAAGAAAATCATCTGGATGTATACAATGTGAAATGGTGAAAGCCAATGTGATGTTGGTTGCAAGGACTGTTTGGTACAGACTGCAAGTATTTGGTTCAAATGCTAGAATTCCACAAAATATGCCTTTTTTATCCCCCAAGTTTGAAAGATTAAGCCAGGCTAAAACTTACAATAATAAACAAAATTATTAAAAATAAAAAGCTTTAAACATACCTTATAAACTTCTTTAAGCAAATAACATTAACTATATATAATAAGTGATAATGAATCAAAAACTCCATGATATAAAATCTATTGAAATTTCCAACTGAAGAAAAAGAACTTTATTTTTCTAAAGTCCCAGAGCTTGCAAAAATAATAGAATAGCTTGACATTATAAGTTGAATAAAAATTAACTTCGCAACAAGATTATATATCTTCATTAAACTAATGTAGAATATCCAGCATTGTTAAACAACCATGTAAAACAGACAGTGTACACCAGCCTTTAAATTTTCACAAGCAGTTGAAAAAAAAATGGCGACACTTAAATATAAACAAGATGATACGAAGAGAGTTTCATCATCCGCCAAAAGAATACAGGAACATAAATTCTACCACGGCATAATATTTCCCTCCAGACAAAAAACTTCAAAGACCTTTAATAACATCAAGTTAACTGCTTTAAAATACAACCCAATATCCCTTTTTCCTTATCAACGAAGAGAAACACTAAAAGTTCAGTAAACGTTAAAAAGCACAGCCATAAAAAAAAACTTATTTAAAAATAACTGAATAAATTTATAATGAGACTTCCAATCAAATTAGAACTACTGCAGCCCAAACTCATCGAGACTTTAAATGCCTCACTTCATGTTAGAAAGAAAAGCTTCATCTACCAAAGTACAAGCAGACCAAAACATATTTATACAAGTACAAGCTTTCAGCTTATGCAAAACAAGCGACTTCCAGAACAATTGAAGGCATACGATGCACTCTACCTCAACATCTAACACAATCACTTGGCAGTCAGGAGTACTACTCATTAGTCATACATGGAAAAACGATCTTCAGGAAGTGCGATGTTTTGAAAAAGTCACCGGTAGCAACAAGTGAGATTTAAGATACACTACTGCAACTAAAGATAAAAGCAAACTAAATAAATAAACTTTATGGAGAAATAACTATTGAAGACTGTAAGATATGAGGTAATATTTGCATTTATGTTTAATTAAAGATTGTCTGTTTCAGCTAAAGAGTAAATATTAGGAGCTATGTTAGTATGGTAATAAGATACTATGGGGATTGTTATTCCCAACAAGTGCCCCCCCCCCCCCCCTCTTATCACCTATACTTAGTGTTCCCGTTATACGTTTTTCGAAGGGCGCTGCACCCTGCCCTTTTTTATTTAAATGTCGATGCGCCCTGCCCCATTTTGCATAAGTAACGACGCGCCCTGCCCTTTTTATAAGTGAAAAATACGCCCTGCCCATTTCTCAAAACATGTACCTTGCATCCCGAATTTCTTGGGAAAAAAATGCCTTGTTTTTCTTCCCTTTATGGAAAATAACATGTGGATGCTTGAAAAACAAGTGATTCACTTGTCAGGTCACGACAGGTGACGATAATCGGACAATCGGATCCTCCCCATGCATAGCTAGAACAGGTGCAAGAACCCCAATTCATTATGTATTCAAGATTTCAACATTCTGCACTGCATTCTGTTCTGTATCCCCATATTCCAACTCGCCTGCATTTGCAGTTTAAAAATCGCTCCACTAGTTCACGTGGTTGTTAAATACAATTCATCCAGATATGCCTTCATCGAATCGTAAGGAAAAATTACTGGAAGATGCAAGAAAAAAAGAAGGAAAATCATGCAAAAAATTAGCGGATATGTTCATTAAAAGTTCAGTTTTATTTTATTTAAATATTTGTATTGAAATTTATTTACAACAAAATTGAAAATATGCACAACTAGCTTAACTTTTACTGCATTATATTTACAAATCATGATTTCGATGCAGACTGAAAAAAAAAAATAATAATAATAAATTCTTTAAACATAGAGAAGTACATTATCAGATGCAAGCTGATAACGGCCGCATTTCTGTTATCTGAACAACTAAACTGCAAATGTCATCTTTTTATTGGGGGTAACCTTAACAGTGGGATTTTTTTAGAGGGTTCTAATTTTCTGAAAACTTATTATAGTTAAATAGAAATTTGGCAAGCGGCCTAATTTATTATTATTTGAACTCTCTGAAAATTTGAACGCAATCGGATAATTAACAAAAGATATATATATTAATAGTATGGAAAAGAAAAGGTTAGCTTTCCGTTCTTTATGAATTATTATTTCTGCTTGCAGATGACGTTTTTTCTCAGAAAAATATTTTTCTCGACACAACAATGTGGAACTTTGATACATTCACAGTGTGATCTCAGAAAAAAAATTGTCAATTTCGCTAATCGGTAATTAAAAATAGTGGGATACATCAATTGGTCATTGAAAAGAATTGCAAGAAAAATTGTTAATTTCGCCAATCGGTAATTGAAAATAGTGGGATTCATCAATTAGTCATTGAAAAAAATTGCAAATTTTGTTAATCGGCTGCTGATAAAAATCGCGAGTAATCAAGTGTGCACCCCCCCCCCCCCCCCCCAAAAAAAAATGCTAATTTCGTATTTCATCAGTTTGTCGCTTAAAAGATTCGACATTTAGTTCTTCATTAATCGGTTGCGAAAAAGTAAAAAGTCGCAAATTTCGTCAATGTATCTCTAAAAAACACCAATCGGTCAATGGAAAAAAAAATCATTTTATTTAAACTTATTACAAAAAATATGTAAACGCTATAAAGGATGATGATGATTCAGAAAATAATTGTAAATATTATGTCGGACCCTTCGGATAGCATGTCGGACCTTCAGATGCCGGATTACAAGATGTTTACTGTATTACTGACTACTATAACTTACATTTTGTTTAGCACGCATCTTTTTCTTTTCCAATTTTATCGAAATTTCAGATAATCCGAATTTTTTGTATTCCGAACAGGCACCGGTCCCAATTAGTTTGGATTAGCGGGGTTCTACTGTATTACATATAGTGTAATAAGCGATTGCTGTCTAATAACCTTCCCCAAGCTTTCGCGTCCGGAAATTACGGCTACCAATTGATATTTTCTGAAAGACTTTTTCTCTTTATCAAAAAATAAAAGCGCTATTCGATTTCACAGCTTCTGACTAAGAGAACTTGCTAATTCCATGCATCTAAGATTAAAATGATTTCGTCAATGTATCGGAAAGTATTTGCTTTCGACGTAAATACTTATTTAACAAAAAATCAGGATTTTAATTCTAATTCATTAAAAGTTTTGAAAAGTATAGCCTTGGTGGCAAGTTTAAAAAATTCACCGTAACACCATGCTAACATTTATAGAACCAGTAATTTGCAGGATTAAATATAAATTGCTTAGGCATTAGAAGATATTTTAAGATTCTTTTTTTCTACTTTTATTCCACCTGACCATTTCGTTTCTGTAATTTTCTTTCAAAATTAATTTCTAATGGAAACAAAAACTTCTAGCTAACGTCGTAATCTATTTTCCTCTCTTTCTCTCTCTCTCTCTCTCTGGACTGTGCAGAGATAAAGGCTATAAATACATGACTCATGTAAACTAAGCGATAGGATTCATGTGCGGGGTCATAGGTTGTTTTCATTTTTTCTTTCTTTTTCTTTTATTGCTTTAGGTTGTTGCAATCTGAAATGAATAAAATAATTAGAGTTAGAAAAAAGTTCTTTTAAAATACGTTTGCAATGGGCAGATTGATTTAAAATGTACTTACAAGTTCTATTTGATTAAAGTACTTCAGACAACTTTTTAAAATTTCAAGTCGAGGGCGGGGGGGACGCAGAGATTTGTTTTGGGTTGGGACCAGATTTTTTCCGAACCTGAACCGGGGCAGGCGGATGCTAATTCTTTTTCGTTGCAGATCAGGTTTACTTTAAATGCTTTGGGTTTGTTTTTAATTGTTTCCGGACTGGATTTTTCAGAAAGTCTTGAATTGAATCGCGGAAAAATGCGATTTTCTTCAAAAAGCCATGGAAAAGACCCGATTTTCATCAAAACACCGTGGGAAAGACATGATTTTCATAAAAGCACTGCTGGAAAAAAAATAATAAAAATTCGCCAAGGAGCCGCGGAAAAGATGCGAAATCTTTAAAAACTTAATGACCAAAAAAGCATGCAAGGAAATTCGTTGTTTATTTCTGCAATCTTTTGACAAAATTAGTGTCTTATTGTAATCGCTCTTTGAATTTTTTGGATTTTTTTTTTTTTTTTAAATCATTTGACAGATTTTGCGATTTTGATGAATTTTGCGTCATTTTTTACCCCAGATGTTTCCATGACTTTTTAGAAAAAATGTAAATTCCCTAACTTTTCCTATATATTTAAAAAATCCCCTGACTTTCCATGACTACTTCTAAATTTTCCATTTTCCAGATTTTCCATGATGCTGGAAACCTTGTAAATATAGTACAATTCCAGTTTACCTTAATACTGCATTGAAAATAATCCAGCTGAAGGCACGGAATGTATCTTTTTAACATTCTCCTTTCAAAAAGTGCTCTTTTGCTTGACAAAAAGTGCCCTTTTTCTTGACAAAAAAGTGCCCTTTTCAGTAAATGCGCCCTGCCCTTTTCAAAAGAAATGTGAACACTACCTATACTACATCAAAGGGCTAACGCCTAAAAAAACCACCAGACACGATCCTATAGACCACGACACACTGGTAATCTTCTAGGCTAAAATTCAGAAAACCCGCCAACTTCATACCATCAATAAACAGCAAAGATTTCCTAAATACAAACCTCAATATCAAAACAGGAAAAACAGCAAACTGGAGAAATGGATTAAAAACAAGCTTTAGAACATTAAAAACATAATATATAAAAAAATAACACACATAAATATATTAGTACACATAAGAACACACTTTTCCAGTTGAATGGTGTCTTCAATATCTAATGATCAAATACATACATGAATAACATCATTAATTTAATATGATCATCCCAAGCTTAATACTTTATGATATGCATAAAATGTAACACAAATTTAACACATTTTCAATTTACATCTAAAAAAACTTTCTGCCATCTGTCTGCACTTATTATATTACAATTCTTTATTAAAACAAAAATATTTACTGAGAAAATCCATTTAAATCCAAACTTTTATTTCACCTTAATGTCATAACCATGACTCTATAACAGGACAAAGCCTCTTAAACCCAATAAATGAATCCCCCATTGAAATCAGTAGTATTCGAATTTCCCTTTCAAGCAAAAACACTCTATTTCACTTTTAAACTATTCAAGAAAAAAAAATTCAACCATACAATTAATTCTTTAATCTCAAAAATTAAAAATCAAAAAGATAATTACTAAAATAAACAATCCTGAGTTAATACAATTGGTGACACATTCTAAACCTCCTATTTCTTTTAATCTTCCTCTATTTATAACAACCGACTCCCCCTCTAGGTCATCTACAAAACATCCCCTGCAATCAAACTCACATTACAATGACTAAGACTATACAACTTCAGTCCAAAGTTATACTATCTGCTGATGTCAAATATCCACTCCCACAAAAATTCACTGTAAACTAAAAATATATATTTAGTAACTTCCAGCAAAAATTTCTCCTTCTGGTCACACGTCATACATATCCAAGATTCCTGACGATTTGGACAACACAGAAATAATTATACAGTCCCAACAAATAGGACAAAAAAAGAAAATATATAATGAATTGGTACAACTCAAACATTCCAAACCTTCCAACATACTGAGATCTGAAGGTCAAGTGGCCATTGTCAACCCGGAGATCCCAGCACACCCAAACAACACTTATGCCTAAGCATGCACATATTCAAAATCCATTGCAAAAGTGATTTTTTAGAGTTAAAAGTGCATGTTATATGCCGAAATATACAGTAAGTAGAAAAATCTGGGAAGATTTGCATCCTAATTGCACTTCACACACCGTGAAGCATCTAGTTAGTGCTATGATACAGGCTTGTATCACATCAAAAAGCGTGGGCATAGTTTGTGTGATTAATGGGAATATAAATGCCCAAAAATATATAAATGAAATATTTCTATCCCAACTGAAGCTTTCCACACATGATCTTTTCCAAGATAATGAAACATTTATATTTCAACAGGATTCAGCTCTATGTCATGTTTCTAAAGTGTTCAAAAAGTGGGTTTTAAGACAATTTTATTCTAGTGTTACAAAGGCCTCAGAATAGCCCAGATCTAAATCCAATCGAAAATCTGTAGAGCGGACTACATAAACTTGTTCCAAAGAAGAAACCCAGCAATAAAATCCTATTAATCAAAGAAATAATTCAATCTTGGTATCACATTATAATAGCTTCACAACTAAAAGACTTATTCATAAAATGCAGGTAATATAACTCCAGAAAAATGCTGGATATGTATTTACACATGAATAATTAAAGTTGTAATTTTTCTAATTTGGGTGAAAAAGTGTCCAGGCCAGAATTCAAACCAGGGACCTTTTGGCTGAAGACACCAATGCTCTACCAGCTGAGCTATCCTAGACAAACCTGGCAGACACATAATTGACCCAGAAACCTAATGACTATGACATCTGGTCTGATATGTGAATCAGCTAGGCAGAATAAAACACAGGTAATGGAAACTCCAAGAAACGTTGGACAGGTAATTATATTCATAAAATGCAGGTAACATAACACCATTAATTAATTATGAATAATTAAAATTGTAATTTTTCCAGAGTGGACAAAAAAAGATCAACATAAAGAACAAAGGAACAATACCAAAAAATAAGACAGCCATACTATATCATAAAAAATATTTAGAGGAAAACACATTATGCACTTACTAATTCAGCAAGTTTTTTCTTGTGCTTATCAACATTTCTCCCAGCTACCCTTTTCTGAAATAAAAGAAAATAATAAGCATTTTATACAAAACACAAAAAGTCTAATATAGAGCTAAAATTTTAAGTAACATAACCTCATAGTTTTGATTTTAAAATCTAACACATGCATTGCTGGATAATAGAGAGTTCTAACAACACAACTGTTTAATAAGTAAAAAGAATTTTTTATTGTTTTGCTGACTACCTTTCTGAGTTCTGTAATAGTAAAATAGTTAAACTTTCAAAAGAAATACAAAAAGCAGCCAGACTCAATTTCTCATTATGTTTCTCTGTGCTACGAAAATATCATACATCTACCAGATCTGAATTTCTCTACTGTTGTCCATCAACAGTGTCTCTAATACATTTCCTCCAAAACATTGTTCCTTTCTCAAAAATCTAAAATTATGAGGCTATTTTCATATGATAAAGAAACTTTGTGGATATACATGAAACCACAAAGCTTTTATTGTCCTCAGAAAGTCATTATAAACTTTTATGAATAAATATATGTTTTGCATGCAAAAGGATAGTAACTATTGTTTTAGATGTAAAGAATAGAAAATTTCAATTTGTATGATATTTTCTAACAGTGAAATCTTCCAAAATAATAAATATTAAGAGTTGCACTAAACAAGACAGAATTTTTCAGAAATATTTCCCTTTTCAGATAACTGGTAGTTACAAAAGTGCTCTGTGAGACCCTCCTCCCACCATTTACAGTTAAATGAATTTTTTAAACATTGTCAACAGGGATGTAATAGAGGGTATATCGGGGCATATGCCATATACCCTCTGTATTTTTTTAAGGAACACCGTATACAATCTGTTTCTCAAGAAAGCTATAGTATATATACACTAGGGTATACTCTCTGCCTTGAGCGTATACCCTCTGCTTAGAACGTATATCCTCTGTTTTTTTACGACTACACCACTGATTGTCAAACATTTTTTCATTACATTGTTCACAAAAGAGCTTTATAAGATGTCTCTTAGATGGAATCATGCGTCATTCTCACAGAGAATAACAATTTTAATTTGAGAATAATCTTTTCATAAAATTGTTTTATTATTATTATCTATTTTTCCCCCCTTTTTAAGAATGTGCAAATGTACAGAATAATTTTCTAAATATAACTTATAGAACTCAGAAACCAGATAAATATTTAAATTAAAATTTTGTAACTTTACAAAAATTATTTTAATGTGAATAGCACTTAATATGACATAGAATAAAATTTTTAAGATTTCTGCAGTTGGAAATGTACCTAAAAAATTGACTAATTAGCTACTGAGGTTTAACCATCAATCTGAAAAGGCAATTTAACTAAAATCAAGATATTAAAAAATACAAAAATTTGAAAAACACTTGCATTGTAGAGAAAAGACAGAGTTGAATGTGGGGTAAGAAAAAGGGGAGGAATCCTAAAGTACTACTATTTTAGAAGTTTGTTTTCAAATGGCTTTCGAAAATTTAAACATAGTTTTCAATTAACTACATTGTACTAATTCTTGAATAGCTTAAAATATCAATAATGCCTTAAAGACTGATAATCACCATACATTAGATATACAATAAAGCACCATTTATATGTCTTTTACATTTATACATCATTTCAGTGTGGTTTTGATTCATCCCTATACAATTTAATATTGTAATGTTTTGTTTATACGGTGCATAGCATCGGTTATACGTTATTTCTTTCATGATTTAACCAATTTTCTTAGCATTTTTTCTCCCAGCGTCGTATTTTTTTCTTTTCTGCTAGCAGTATTTGAGAAGTGAAAAGTGATTAAAGAGAAAAAACATAAGTGACTGCAACAGAGGTTATTTCAAGTTCATGAAACCTGGTAGGGGGAGGGGGGAAACAAAAAGAATGGATAACGGGTGGCCTGTATTGACATTAGAACCTCTTTTGTTTCTCACAATACTAGTGAGAAAACTTTGCAGGAGCTTAACGCCATGCATTATGCTTTGCTTAAATCTAAAAATAAATGGGCACGTCAGATGACAATTAAAGATTAGTTTAAATAAAATCTGTTTGTACTTTTGATAATGGAATAAAAAAAAGTGTAATGTAAGTGTGCAATTGATATGAGGTTTGATAATTCTCACTTTTATTTTTCAATTTTAGAAATAAATATTTAATAATTTTTTTCAATGCTATAACCTTTATCAATAGCTAGTGCATCTTGAATCGAAAATTATAGCAAAATTAAATTTGTGCGATTGCAAAATTATATTTTTACAGCCAAAGATTTTACATCTTAGGCGACTATAAATTCGATTATACATCTTTCTCAATCGTCTTTTTAGAATGGCCCCCTGTAATATGTATAATAAGTGCTTTACTGTACTAATATATAAATTACAGTAGAAGGTGAGGATGAAAAACATACAAGCATATCTCTTTTGAGGAAAAACGAAATCCTGTAGTGCATTACTATTATTTAGAAATTTGTTTTTATACGACTTTTTAAAATTTCAACATAACTTTCGTTAAAGCTAATAGTCAACTGTCCAAGTCTCCTCGCTAATAGCATTGGATGCATTTGTATATTTAAAGTATCTCCTTGGGAAAATAATATTTTTAACTTCTTTTTTCTGTGTATTCTTTTCTTAAAGGATTTCTCTTTTTTTCTCTTAGTTTTCAAAATATTTCTAAAATATATTCTTAATTTATTTTTTTATGTGTTAAAAGCTGAAGAGATGCAAGTAAAATTTTAACACTTCAAATAAAATTAAGTACAGTGAAATATGTTTAACACAAAAACGCTTAACATGAAAAATCAGTTAACACGAAATGATATAGCAGTCCGGACAGTATACTACGCAATTTAATACTTTTTTTTTTCTTTTAACACGAAACAAAAATGGTTTAACCCGAAAAAAAATTCGCTTTTGATCCAGTTAACTTGAGTTGAAATTGGTGAATTTTGTGTTAAAACCACTGAATTTTGAGAATCGGTGAATTTTGTACTTTTTTGTAAATTAGCAAACATTTTATGAGCACAATGGTTGAGAAATCGGCGCGAAAATAAACTGCTATTTCGCTTCAAATGAACATGAAGCTGCTTAATGCAGTTGATGAAAAAGAAGGACGAAAACAAAAATCTGCAAACATTTTGGCATTGCCAATTCTACATTATCAACGATAATAAAAAACAGGGATCCCATTACGTTAATGTTTGAGCAAAGTATGTTTAAGCCAGAGAAAACGTATGAGAATCGCTAAGCACAAAGATTTAGAGACTGTTTGCTTATTTGATTTAAACAAGCTATAGATCTCAGAATGCTCAAAAAGATACTTTAAAAATATATATCTGATTTTTTCCCAAAACAATTTTTTTTTACTTGCTTTTTATCCTAATGGATGCAACCTACTAGTAGTTTAACAGGAAATTGAAATAAAATTTGACGATGTCGAAAATATTTGAGTTTTGTTCTCTTTTTTACCAATATTTTAACACGAAATTCTTTTTTTAACACGAAAAAAAATTTCGTCCCCCTCAATTTTGTGTTAAACGTATTTTACTGTATATATTTTAGAAATATTTGGATAACTAACAGAAAAAAAAGAGACATGGCTTAAGAAAAGTACACAGAAAAAAGAAGTTTAAAATATTTATTATCTGAGGAGACATTTTAAATATATGAATGTCTTTCACAACCACAGTGAGGGAAATTGGGGAGTTGACTGGCCAACAGCCTTAAGTAGATTACACTAATTCTTGAATTGCTGAAAATTATCAATAATGTTTTGAAGACTGATAATGACCATATATTAGGTATTTAATAAAAATTATACTAAAGGTGAAAACGAAAAACATACCTCTTTTCCCTTTTCTTCTTTCAATATTTGATCTCTCACATTACTGGCACGAGATTTAAGAGAAAGAATGTCAAAGGGAGAGTTTTCTTTTATACTCTCATTATCAGCTAGAAAAGAAGATATGAAAAATAAATTTCTCAGAGTGAAATTAAAATTTTAAAGGCACTAAAGTACAAAACTTCTATTTTAAAAAGAACAAAATGTATTATTTAAATAAGCTTTTACTATATTAATTAATAGCTAATGGGAGAAAAGTTGATAAATAAAAAAAATTTAAAAAACTGGTAATGTGTCAGGCCAGATTTAAAAATATGCAAGGAAAATGATTAATAACCAACACTCCTGGACAAATTTATAAACTCAGAAAATTTTTAATTTATTTAAATCATAATATAAATAAGCTTAGCTTTACATTAATAAAATAAAGATGAATATTTATAAAAATACATCTAAATTTAATATAACTCATAAATAAAATGGAGCAAATAATTTAAATAAGAAAATACGTAACTTAAAAAAAAAAAAAAACCTTATGTGAGACCTGTACAAAATTATAAACTCAAAGTTATGAATTTCTACATTCTTGTATTTTTCATCTGAATAAATGCATTTTATGATAAGAAACTAATTCAGCAAATTGTTTTTCACATTGATATTAATGCAAACGATATTTATCCATATTTTCATTTTTCTCAATGGTTTTATTAAAAATCTTTTATCATCTGCCTTTGAATTACTTTTAGAATAATTATGAGTCTCTTTTAATGCATCTTGTTTATCTTGTGTCGTTCCATGTTATTCTTAGAATAGTGAAAATCAACAAGTTTTCAAATGCCTCAAGGAAAGGTTCTCACAGAGATACAAGTTGATAAAATTTTGGCCTTCAGAGCTTTTGGAAAACCTCAATGCCAAATTGCTTTCTTAGTTAAATGTCTTAAATCATTCGTCAGGTTATGGAAAGCAAAAACGCAGTGGTCGACGTCCAAAGATAACAGAAAGAAATCCAAGATCTTATGAACAGCATCTAGAACTGGAGCTTTTTCTAGCCAAATTTTAAATGATTAAAGCTAAATGTAAGCTCTCGAACTGTCAGACAAATTCTTCAACGAGCCCCGAACATGAAATGGAAGAAAATGAAAGTTAAGCCAAAACTTGAGCCTCATCACATAAAAACCACACTTCATTTTTCACAGCAGCAGATGTCATGGACAATGGAGTGCAGCACAGTCATCTGGTCAGATGAAAAGAAGTTTAATTTAGACAGCCCAGATGGCTTAAGATACTACTGGCACAATATTAGGCATGAAGAGTGGTATATCTTTAGTCGAAACTTTGGTGGAAGATCCATGATGGTGTGGGCTGGTTTTTCTCAGAATGGTAAAACTGCTCTGGCTTTCCTTAATGGAAAACAAAAAGCAGAAGACTACTAGTTAATGATGAAAGATAATCTATTGACTTATGCACCATTGATTGCTGAAGTAAACTGGGTTTTTGTCAGCAAGATTTTTTTTTGCAATAGTCTGCAAAAAGTACAAAAGAGTGACTTGAGTGCTGGCATGTGAATGTCATGAAATGACAGCCCGCAGCCCTGATCTAAACCCCATCGAAAATAGTAGAGTTGCAATGGTTCAAATAGTCTATCATGATGGATGTCAATATCAAAACACAAACGATTTAAATATGGTTATATTTTCAGCATGGAACCAGTTGTAAATGGAGCAGATGAAAAACCTTGTTCAATCTATGCCGAGCCGTGTATTAGAAGTAATTTAGAAAAATGGCAATCCAACTCATTTTTGAATGTATGCATTAATACTTAGCACCAGGATTCAAATTATGTTCATTTCTTAAACTCAGTAATTTACTGTTTTCGGTTTAGTCATGTGCTATAGTAAAATTACACATCTTTTTGAGAAGAATATAAAAAATGCAATGATGTATTGTGTATATAATGTATTGTTCCCTAATGACTCCATTTATTAGTTTCTTATCATAAAAGGCATTTATTCATATAAAAAATACCAGAATATAGAAATTCATAACTTTGAGTTTATAATTTTGTAGACTAACGATTTAAGACGATTTTGAAGCATTATTGAGTATTATGAGCAAGCACAATTAGGGCAGGAGAAAAAAAAAAGTGGCAAAGTTGTTCCGGTTTATGGTAACAAAATTGTGAAAGCGCCTTTAAAAGACCCAACTTTAAGGGGAAAAAAAGAGATCTCTGTTATTTTTAACCTAAGCAGTCATTCCTACTATCAAACAATCATGATTTATAACTGAAAATGTTATGGCCGAGGGCTAGATAACACTAATAATTGATAGTTTCACACTTTTAGTTACCTTGCATCTGATATTTGTTTTGTGAATCATTTATATAGTATTGTGTGAATCACAAGTTGGGACAATAATACCATTTACTACTACTAGGTACAAAGAGCTTTTGGATTTGTTCATACATACAAAAAATGGCTGGCAGAAAGAAAGATCCAATATATAGCTTTATTTAACAGAAAAAAAACTATTTCTGGAAAAGGTACAATAGCAATATATAAATCATGTATGTAGAAATGATGGGGATTGTATCAAGAATGAAAAAAAAAACAAAATAAAGCAACTTGCAATCTGCGTGATAAAGATAACATTAATGAATCTGAATCAGTAGAAATACACATATACATTTAGAATTCTTTGATGATTTATTATTTGAATATATATTATAAGCATTATTGCAGTGAAAATTAACTAGAAATGTATACTCACAACATACATAGGTATCTGAATTTGTTAGCAACAATTTTTAATTTTTATTTAAAATATCTTGAATTCTTATCTAGGAATTGTAATAAAATTAATAGAAATGTGTAAATCTATACAGAAAAAAATATATATATACATGCACGGTAGACAAATAATATTAATTTTTAAAAACTCTGATTTAAATAAAAATCTGATTTCATTTTTTTTTTAATCATGATTTTTAACAACACTGATTGATATACAGATATTTTATTGACAGATTCATATACATACATACATAAATACATACGTACATTACATATATAGAAAATATGTTAAAACTCTCTACCAGTATGAATAAATATGACTAACTCAAGATGAACATCACATATTTTTTTTTAAAGGTGATTTACAATACCATTAGATTCAAAGAAAAAACTAACAAAATTTTCTGATATGTACACACTGTTGTAGTTTGGAAAGAATGTAACATTAAGGGGTGCTACAAGACAAAGTACAATGAAAATATGGCAAACATCGGAAAGATAAATTGTCAGAATTAAAACTGAAACCTCTTAACAGAAATAAAGTGCTTACACCCAGCCTATTACAGTTGCTCTATAAAACTAATTGTCTTCATTACATTAAATATCAAAGTCTCACTACAAAATGAAAAAAATGTCTAGAGCAGTTAAAGAAATTTGAAAAAATAGAATGTGCATAAGTACCGTTGCTAGAAAGTATTACATATAGCCGGATAAATTTTTAAAAAACCAGATATGTGCTTAAAACTTATGGTGTAACCTTATATTGTATGCAACGTCATTCTAGAAAATATCTGAGAAATATGAGTAGCTTGAAACAGCAGATCTACCAACTGTTAAACAAGATTAAAATTTCCATTTTAAATCGACGAATTATGAATACGGATTTTGAAAAGACCACCAACAGACAAAATAGTTAGAGTTTTCATTTGAAATTATAAAGCACCTGAGTAAACATAAAATTCAAGGCAAATTTCATAATGCTATCGTGTTATTTGACAGTATTAGCATTTTTAAATATAATTTATTAATTTGACAAAACAACTTTAAAAAAGAAAATGTATTTCATTTTAAATGTTATCAGGCATTAAAGGGCAAAATTATTAGCCATCATTCAATATATATCATCAAATAAGTAGGAATTTTTAGAAGAATAAACTCAAAAGAAAATTTTTGAATTTCAAGAAATATGTAAATCAGTTTAATCTATTTTCTTCACCTCTAATGATTGATATTGTTGTTTAGAATTTATTACTGCAGTTCATCAAAATTCAATGCTATTCCCTATTAGAAGGCAAATATATAAATATGGGGTTTCAAATTTCTATAATTATTTATTAATCGATCTATTTTTTAATTTATAGTCTTCAATTAAGCATATTTTAGTTATGTTCAATTGCACAATTTTGCATAACTGCCAATTTTGTATTATTTTTCAAATCAACTAAACATAATTTATAAATGAAATCAAATAAATAGTGAGCAAGTATTTTACTTGAAAATTATCCAGAAGACTGAGAAATAGATATTCCTTTTGTTAAATAAAGATTAATAGACAAGCATGTATAATCAATTTTTAAAATAAATACAATTTAAAAAATTCAATTAAATTTTGTAAATTTAGTTGAATTTTTAAAATAAATACAATTTAAAAAATTCGATTAAATTTTGTAAATTTAGTTGATGAAAAGTAATGTCAAGCATTTCTTTGAAAAATAAAATAAAGTAAACAATGACTAATAATAATTTTGGAACTTTGCGTGAATATTTAATATGCCTGTGTTTTTATAAGTACGTATTTTATTATATGCAATGGTAATAATATTATCTATTTTTTATGTGGCCCATGGTGGTTCACGAGTTTGACATGCCTGATTTACAACAAACACTGCGGAAGGAATAGTAAAACAGTACATTTAAATTTTCAATGTATGTCATTAAAAAATACACACATATATATATATTTTCAAACTTTTGTAACTTTTCCAGATTTTCTAATTTAATAAATAGAAAGCAATGCTTTATATCTGAAGTTTTCCTTCTTTTCAATTAAAATTTTTCAGCCCTTTGAGTATTACATAATATTTTGGCACATCCATTTAATACTTCATACAAATAATAGCTGTGCAAAGCATAAATATGTAGAACGATATTTTAATAACTTACATACTTTTTCTTTATACATTAGTAAAAATCAACATGCATTTCACAATTTTGTTACATCAGCCTTTTCTCTAACTACATGAAAGAAAGAGATGGGCTAAATGCTAAGTGTTAAGTAGTGTAAAAACAAACATATTGATAGAAATTACCATAATATTTCAGACACATTAGAATATATTTTCAATATTCGTTTCATTGTACCATTAACATAAAGTTCAGTGAAGTATGTTTTTTATACTTAAATTATCAACACTCAGTAGAAAATGTTTTATTATTATTGAAAAAGTAATATACTAAATATGTTGCGCACAATTTGAAATCTGTTCATCAATTTTATTCAGCTAAAAAAGAAGTCAGATATCATAAATTTAAACAATCTACTATATTGAGGAAAGGAAAAAAACACTTGTAATCATATGCCAAAGTGCATAATCATTAGTGGATAAGCATGAACTCAGTTTAGGCTTATGCATAATTGCATTTATAGATTGATTATTCCATTTTATCTCGCATTTTATGAAGCTTTAAATTTCTTATTTCTTAAATTATAGAGACAAATTATTTATTTACGAATTATCTTCTTAATTTCTAGAGTCATTCATAATAGCAAAATTCTACAAGTAAAATTTGAACAAAAATTAATAATGTTATGTTTCAAAAATACAACCATTGAGTACTTTGAATAACTTCATTATGGTATAGTAACAAAAATGTATATAAATGCAAGAAATTGTTGAAGAAAGAAAAATTAAGACAAATCATACTATGAATATTTCTCAATCAGCACATAAAAAAAAAAAAAAAAAAAAAAAAAAAAATTCCTTACATAAAAAACAGAGTGCATAAAATTATGGGGAAAAAAATTACCATTTGATTCTAATAGAATAACGTCAGATAAAGGAATGAACCACTTGACTTCAAAAGTAAACTTTTGTCTATGGAAATAATAAAACAATATAAGAATTAAGTCAACTTTGTGAGATAATTAAAAGTAAACCATGTTAAATATTTTTTTCTTATACAAGGAAATATGCTTCTCACCTAGTAGAAGGTTTGTATTTGGCACATACAATGACGTCACTAAAAAGAAACAAATGCCTTAACTTCCGATGTCCTTCAGACAGTTCTACGATAAAGCTGTTTTTCACTAAATGCCTTTGAGCTCTGTCAGTAACCTAAGAAAAAAAAAATCTTGTGTTGACAATATTATTTAAATAATAATCTTTTCATTAGTTCTATTAATGTAATAGTATATTTCAAGCAAAGCATAACGTCACTGGTACAAACTTTTCAAACACACTTTAAAGAAATTTCATATAAAGCATTTAAAATTAAAATATAAAAATGAAAATATTTTTAAAAATAGCTAGTGCTGGCATATCTATAAATTAACAGCTTTCATAAAAAAAAAATAATAATTAGCAAAATCAGTTCAGTAGAAAGCTCAGGGCAGATGACAAAAAAAACAAAAAAAAAACAAAAAAAAAAAACAAAAAAAAAACAAAAAAAAAAAAAACAGCCATGTGTTTTAAATATATAGATGGCATGGTTCGATACGGAATGGTTACCTACACTTGGACTTATATAAGTAGACATCAGAACAGAATATTACTCACAGTAGGTATTTTTAGATTTTTGAATATTAAATTTAGAAAAAACAAAATTATAAAATTGCAATGTCTTGTACTGTTAGATGATTAAAAATGTTAAAAAATACTCTAAATATTGCTCCATAAGGTTTACAAATTAAGACTTTCTTAAATATTTTAAAAGCATTGATGTTTGGGTTTTATTTCAATCCTTCAAAAAATGGATTTATGTTAGAGTAGCATTATACCACTTATTTTAACAATATAACCAACATAGTCCCAATTTCTCCCTATTGCTTTTACAGTAAATGATTACTATAGCTTAATTTAGTAGCTGAAACTCAACGTTGCTTGGACCTGTGATAATAACCTTAAATAAACCTCAAATTTGTATGAATTTAGATCTTCAACGCGATTTTGTATGGCTTTATATTTTTAAATGAAATGGAAATTCATGAAAAAAATATTGATATATAGCGGTAAAAGCACTCTTAAGAAGACATTTTTTTCTTTTGTCACATAAGGTTGTTTCATAGATTAACAAAAAAAAGTTTTTGTTGTCTGAACTGTTTGAAATCTTTATTGGTTATAAATAAAATGGTTTTACAGCTCATGGAAAAATTTCATAAAAAAATATTGATATCTAGTTGTAAAAGAAACATGTTTTCTTATACAACATGTTGTTGTTGCTGTTGTTGTTTTCGCATCAGGTCCTTTAACATAACAAAAAAATATATATAGTTCTTATTATCTTATCAAACTCTCTGAAATTTTAATCAATTATATATGTAACTGTATCCAAGCTCTCTTTAAAATTTCGTGAAAATATGAGCTGAAGCTGTGCCAAAAACAGCCAACGTTTAATATTTTCATCAAAAAATTCTCGGATTTTATTTTTTTTTAAATACTTCTACTCTTCTAAACATTTCAAAATTTTTGTAGGTGATGTAAATGCGTTCTGCCAATATGCGCTAAAAAGATTGTGTTGAAATACCAACGTTTAATTACTTTTAGCTTAGAAAAAAAGAACAGCTTCGGGAGGCACACAGTGATCTACAGTCGCTAATTTCAAAAGGGTTAAAATTTGTACTTTTCAAAACCAATTGCACAGTCAAAGAGAAGGTCTCAGCTAAAAATAGATATTTTTGTGAATTGGTACCTCTAAAAGCAAATCCTAGGGGAACGCTGCCGAAAAGGAGAAAAAGTCAACTGCCAAAACAACCATTTTAAAAAAAAATTCAAAGGGTTAACAACATTTTTTTAAAACCGATTGTGGCATTTAAGACAAGCCATCTTAAAAAAATATCGAATATTAGTTTGTTTGTCACTATAAAATTCTTTTCTAAAATGCAAACAATATTTAATTGAGATGATAAAAATTTATTTTTCCTTTCAACAGTTCGATTTCACAAATTATCTACAGAAATGTTTGTCGACATGGTGACTGAGCTATTTATAGATTCTCAATTTTGAACCGTTTGTAATGAGTTGTTACATAATTCCTCATTCTGAAGTTCCATTGGATTATTATAAACATCAGGAGTGATTAAACAAGGAATACCATTTTTTTCCCCTGAAAGCCATGCATGACCTTAGGATGTCGGATTAGAGCATGTTTACTGTATTTTTATCGGAATTTCGGATAATCCGAATTTTTTATAATCCAAACAGGCACCAGTCCCAATTAGTTCAGATTAGCCGGGTTCTACTGAAGAAAAAATAAAGTAAACATATTATTGTCTAAATAAACTTTGTTTTAAATTACTTCAACAGTAAAAATTTTACACATTTATTTTTAAAAAATTATGAAAGTTTTATAAAGGGAGAAAATGAATTGCATGATAGACAGACAAAATGCATATAACAGAAAAAAAGAGATGCAAAAAGAGCAAGATTTGTAGAAAAATATTAATGTGAAAATGTTGAAATTTGAGAAAAATACTAACATACCTGCCTTATATTAAAACAGTACATTTTTTTTCAACATTGTCAATAAAAAATTATATGTAATAAAACGAGTTTATAAAGATGTCTTGTAACACATGTGTTACACATGTTTAACACATGTTTTACTATACTTAAGTTATTAACAATTATAAAAATATTAAATGGGCATACAAAGTTAAATTTAATTGCATGTTAAAGAGAAAATTCCAAAGCATGATTCAAATAACAAAAGTATTTATTATTCTACTTTTGTCATACTTTACATAAAGAGGCAGAACAACAACAACAAAATGTTTGTCATAGTTTTATTTATAGGAATGCTCTACTCACAAGCTTTTAATTATTAAAACATTTTATAAGTCAGGAAAGATCTAATTAATTTCTAATCAAGAAAATCTCAAAAATTCAATTTTAGTTTTGCTTGCTGAGTATATCCTTATGTTTAGGACTGTTATGAAATATTTATAAAATATGCAGCATAAAATAAGAATTTCCCTTATGTAGAATCTCTTGTTGCACATCACTATTTGGTTGTTGTGTCCTACCATATTCCTAATTATGCTCCAATCTATAACCTACACAATATATGCAGGGGTGCCATTTCAGAATTTTCTTGAGGTGGTGGGGGGGGGGGGGGCTGTCCTCTTTTCTCCAAACGAAAAACTATTCAAAATTCCATTTTAAGCAGGTTTTCATCTTAGCAGGTATAATTTTAAGATACTGATCAAGGTTTTCCGTTTAAGACAGTATTCCGTTATAGACAGTTTCCATTTTTACAAGTATATCTAAAGCTGTTAAAATATCCTTTCTATAGTAAACCTCTGAAGAGCATAGGTACAGTCGTGGAAAAAAAAAGTGAACACCGCCTCCTAACTCCTCAACAAATTACCATAGAAGAAAGTTACTGGTACCGAATGATTGGAAATAAAGTCTACTTTTAAATGTTATACATAAAATTTGATTAGGGGGCCATCTACTTATTAAAACGAACCATAACTTCGTTTTTTCAATAGCAGTACACAATTCTGACAGCATAAATGAATTCTAGACCATTTAATTAGCCTACAAACCAATTTTTATGCAATTCGTACCATAAGTTTCTGAGAAATTAATTATTTTAAAACGAGCATATTTTAAGGACTGTATCCATATTGAAGTTCCGTACTCGATTGTTAACCGAGAGAGCCCTTTTCTTAATCAAGGCATCTTAAGCATAACTTAAGCAGTCAATGAAATCTACTAGATTACAAGACAGGATAAGAAATTTCAAAATATCTAGTCAGTTCTATCATAGACGGTCCCTTAAACCATCATTTTCCCGTTTTTTATGTATATTTTGAAAACTACTTGGAAGAAAAATGTGAAATTTTAGATTTCCATAAAGCAGGGCTTAATAAATCTAAATTCATCAAAAAATTGTAAGTTGCAATTCATATTTTTTTCGAATATTAGTTTCATAATTCATATAATAAAATTATAAAAAATGCAAATTCAACGTATTTCTGTTTGAGTATATTGGTATTATTGCTACACAAAAAATTTGCACATTAGGATTATAATTTCAGGAGATATAAATAAAAATATGGAAATGTAATTTAACATTAGATGCACTAAATTTTGAATGTTTATAATTCAAAAACTTAAAATTCAAATGACTTGAAATTTGGTGTCTAGGCATACTTTGAACCGAAGATTTGAAATATCTTGTTAAAATTGGGTATTGCCATTGAAAAAAATGAAGTTTGGATTCGTTTTAATATGTAGATGGCCCCCTGAGGAAATTTTATATACATCATTTAAAAGTAGACTTTATTTCCAATCGTTCGGTACCAGTAACTTTCTTCTACGATAATTTGTTGAGTAGTTAGTAAAGAGTGTTTACTTTTTTTTTTCCACGACTGTACAAGCAGTATACTGTAAAACTTGTGAAAATGAAATCTTATTAGATGTAAATTTCCAACTGGGCGAAAAATGTCCGGACCAGGATCCTGGTCCGGACATTTTTCGCCCAGTTGGAAATTTACATCTAATATGATTTGTTTACCAATTAGAATAATTGTGTTAATATTAATCTAGTGAAAATGAAATCTATCAAAAAAAGAACTCTTTTGGAAACGGGGGAAAAAAAATCATGTTTCTATGAAAAAAACACCATATAGTTATACTTGCTAAGACGGAGACCTGTCTAAAATGGAGTTTTTTTCCCTAACCTTTTGACTTGTTTGCAGGTTTTGTTGCATCGTTGGGGAGCCATTTCAAGAAGTTCTTGGAGGTGGAACAAAGTTTTCTTTGAGGGGAAGGGCTTAAAGAAGCGTGCAGGATTTTGCCCTCTTAACGTCTTTCAAAACCATGGGATTCTCCCAGGAATATTTTTTTTAAATTTTCGTGGAAGACCGCAGTATTTTGTTCTTTTTTTTTTGCGGAACTACGCGAAATCATTTCGCCAATCGACCGCGGGAAAAAATTGCAAATTTTGCCAATTGAACTTGGAAAAAATAGTCAATTTGGCAAATTAGTCGCAGAAAAAATATTATTTCCTAAAAGGACCATACAAAGTATTGCAAAGATCGTAAAAACAAACAGCGATTATTGTCAATCGGATGCGGGGGGAAATCGCAGATTTCAATATTCGGTCACAGAAAAAAAAAAAAAAAAAAAAAAAAAAAAAAATCAAATTTGCCCGTCAGTCTTGCAAAAAAAATTGTGAATTTCGAATATCTATCAAGTAAAAAAACGAGAATTTCATCAAAGATTGCAAATAAAAATCACGAATTTAGTCAAAGAATCATGCAAAAAATTCAAGAATTTCATCTAACGATCGTGCAAAGCAACCGCAAATTTTGTCAGTCGGCTGCGGGAAAAAAAAACCAATTTCAACAAACGATTGTAGAAAAGAATGGCGAATTTCGTCAAAATATCTTGGAGAGAAATAGCGAATTTCGTAAATCGATCGCAAAAAATATCGTGAATTTTGATGTCATGGAAAAATATTCTGAATTCCGTGAAACGATCACGGGAAAAAATCGTGAATTTCGTCAAATGGTCGAGAAAATAAATCGCGAAATTCAATAGGTAACGAGATAAGCACACAAACATGGTCAACACGTCAAGACGTTTGCAAATTTTGTGATCCACAAGAAATTTTCACCAATGATTTTCTGTCAGTAAAAAATTTTCTTAATCATTTTCTGCATTCCTCTTCAGACTATGATCTAAATTCCAAACTATTCAGAAATTTTCAAAACATTTGGTCTCGGGTGGAGTCTGCATTCGGTCGCGCAACCCGATTTTTCTCAAAACCGTCACCATCCGATCCATGGCACATATTGAGGCGGGTTGACGTTTCTTTTTTTCGTTTCGGGTCAGGATGACTTTGAACATTTGATTACAGTCGGAACATATATATCTCTGCGGACTATTTTTTTTTTTTGCCATTTTTTGAAAACTAATCTCTGTCATACATCACTTATATTAAGATATTTTCAAAAAAAATCTACTTCAAAGAACGTTTTTGGAAATTGTGAAACAATTGATATAAAAGTATTCGCCAATCCTGTCCTGTAATCAAAGAGTAACTTGTTTCATGCTTGGGTTAGGTTTTCACTACATTGAGTCAAATTCGTATTGACCTGATTTCTCAAAGAAATTCTGAATATTTTCAGATGAAAAAAGCGAAATACTTCAACATATATGAATATAGTATATATATACATTTGTTCATATCTCTACATAAAAATAAAACTTATATTAGAGATATAATTGCAGACTACTTTTCCATAATTGTATTAAAATACTAGCATCCTTTGCCCAGTACGCTGGTCCAAAGGAATTTTGAATTGAATATTGACGATATCGAAATATATTGGTGAATTTTACCATGTGTTTTAAAGCAATCGACCTTTACCTATAATGCCCTTCCGCATTCCTGAAAAGATACGAATGCTGCTGCGTTATTATATTTCCTAATGTGTCATACAAAATTTGGGCTGTAAAGTATCAAATCTTTTAGTTGATCCTTTATAGTAGGATTTGATAAACAAAATGGAATGATATGCAATATACTAAAACCATACCTGAAAAAGTGTCTAATAATGCAAGTCTCATCAAAATCCGTTAAGTCGACTTTTTAAAAAAGTAAAATTGGGCTTTTATAATTCGGTTCACTTGATTATTGAACTTCCCTCTTATAATTATATAACTAAGCAACTTAGAACAATCGCATATATACTAAAAGGTTTACTGAAAATTTTTCTAACTGACAATGCAAGTCTCATACACATCTGTTCAATAGAACTTTTGAGAAAGACTAATCTTTACAATCAGGTTAATCTCATTATAGAACTTTCCCCCTTAATTCTATAACTGAGCAACACAGAACGCTATCTTGCATATTAAAGACTTCTCTGAAAAATTGTGCAACTAACAGTGCAAGATCAAAAAAATTATTCAGCAGAAACTTTCTTAAAAGTATAATAATTTATTATTGGGTTTATCTGATTATAGAACCTTCCAGCATAATTTATAACTAAGCAACCATACTACTACATTCCTACTAATTCTAAAACCTTCCGTGAAAAATTATCTAACTAACAGTCCAAGTTCCATCAAAATCTATTCAGCACAACCCACGTTATAAGCTACTGGGATGAAATTCTCATTCGCATTTTATATAATTTTAAATACTATATAGTAGATGGAATAATTTTCTTTCATTTCAGGTTAGGTTGCGGGTCAATGAAATTTTTTAGGCGGTTTTTGGAATGATTAGAAATTACAGTCTGCATCGGGTCAGGTAACCTGATTGTACCCGAACTTGAGAGGCGGATCAGATCAGGTTTATGCTATTTTTTTTCTCTAGGTGTAAGGTTAACTTTAATCATTTCTGGTTATGCTTTATCTCTCTTTGGATGAACCGATTTTTCAAAAAGAAGACCTGAAATTTTTTCAAATGAAAAAGTTATACATCGGAGTATTAATGGTTGCATATGTGTTCATTTTTGTAAATAAGAGATACAATTGTAGACCACTTTGCCATAAATGCAACAAAACATAGATTCATTTTCTTTCACTTTGAGTTTGGGTATGAATACTCACTCATTAATGAGAAATGTCTCACCTTGAGAATGTTGGAATAGCAAAGTCTTTAGAAAATATTTTTGATAATTAGTTTCTGTGCATAAAGTGTTTATTTATTGCACGTGTTTTTATTATAATACAATCTCACAAGTTACTTTAGCTTTTGAGCAATTTATGAAAAAAAAATTGAGTCTAACCTGTGATGACAGATAGGGATGCATCGAATATTCGGTATCTATTCTGTATTCGGCCATTCTACCGAATATTCTTTTAGGCCGAATATCAAACTATTCGGTCTTCCAAACATTTGGCTTGACCGAATATCGAACTATTCGGCCAAACCGAATACTTAAAAATATCTTTTGAAAAATATTTTTTAAAACCTTACACAACTTCTACTTTTAACTGTCAATTTATAAAGATATTCAGAATAACTAGGAACAGAATCATATTTAAATAAAAGAGAATGGTGTTACATTATTTATTTGCTATTTGATAAGTGTCACTTAAAAAAATTAACCATTAATGATGACTTTCATAGAAATAAGTGATGCACAAATGGAAGTTTCTGAACAATTTCTTGTATATTAACCTGACTTTTGCTTTTTCGCAAAAAGAGTGCTTCTAAAGAAAATGGGAAAAACTTTCAGATGCGATAATATACATTAAGGCAGACCATTTTTGCCCAAGAAACCAGCATCGCAATTCGCTTATTCAGTCAAAATCAAAAATACACTGTATCTCATCTCACTTCATGTCAAACTTAGATTTTCATTTGTTACTTTAACAATAATGAAGATATCATAACTATTTTTTCAAAAGAGTTACTTTGATTTCTGTGACATATGATATCATGAGAAGAAGTGCCGGATATTGTGTGTGTGTGTGTATAAAGTTTACTTGTATAAAGGTCTTGTTTATCAAAATGGAAGTATCTGTGTTGAATATTATGAAAAATTGTTTTAAAATTTAATTTTTTAATATCTTTAAACTTTGAATTCGACCACCCGAATATTCGGTATACCTGTAGGCCGAATATTCGGTATTTGGCCAAAATCACTATTAGGTGCATCCCTAATGACAGATAAATTTTCTGAAAAATCAAATTCATTGGCGCCAAATTCAACGCCAAGATATCAGCTAAAACCCGCGCCAAAAACGGGAGATCTTGCAGATTTGAGAAGCCTGTCAAACCTACGGCCATGTAAGCACTCCTGGAATTAGCAACAGAAGCGGCTCGAAGGACCTCGGACTGGACTTGGGAATCGGCTGTATGATAGAGCATGGAATATATTAGTACGATCCACCAAGAGGTTCCCGAGTCCAATTATTATCCAAGTATGACACCCCAAGGTGTCCGACATATGAAAAGCTGGCTGTATAGACACTAGGGTGGAGCGAAAAAAATTAATTTTTTAAAATCAAAAACGGGTAGTTGCCAAAAGTTGCCTTTATATTAGTACATCATCTGCGTGCAATATTACCGCTGAAAAAAAATGGCTTGAGTCTGCGCTTTTGATCCAAAAGTCGAAATTTGGGGTAAAATTTGACATTTTTTTCAAAAAATTAAAAAAAATTCTATAAAGATGGTTATTATTTAAAAGTGTTATATAAACCTTTATTATTAATGTCTTAACATATTTAAACAATAAAACGATATCTTCGCTCTGTATAACTGGAACAAAATTGACAACTTTTGGGGGGAAAAAGGCGTTGTCACTCTGTTGTGTCATACAACAAATTGTTATTTAGAATACAGCTGTTACGTAGTTGCTTTCAAATCTACCCAGGAGGTATCATTTGGAGGTGGCTGCATTTCATGACAACAACAGTGCATAGCCCGACCACCCTTTCATCTAAGCACAATGTCTTATTTATATATTGAATTGTGATTTTTTATCAAAAACTGGCATAAGTTTTCTCTGTATCAACCTAGTCCATCTCTTCTTTATATCCACAGACATTGGGTGATGCTGCTGTGACACTCCTTCACGTATATTTCTACTGCTTGCGTATGATAAAGTAAGCAGAGTAATGCAGTGGAATTAATGGAATCTATTCAGCCCTCTATTATCTTTACCAAAATTGCATCCAGTTACTGCATAGTGATTGGGAGTTCTGTTCATACAACATTTTACAACATTTAGGTATTTCATCTTTGAGTATGCCATCCTTTACTCTACCTCTTGCATTTATTATATGTTGATAAGCTTGTTGTTTAATGTGATAGCGATCATCATCAAAATTGCAATAAGAATTTGCTCTCGATGTCCTAAATAGTTTTTTTTTTATATTTGTTTTCTGCCGATTTCTCTGATGTTTAGTAGCCGAGTAATTTCCCATAAGTTTTTAGATAAATTTTTTGGATGTGGATTATATTTGGTGTAAACCATTCTGCGGCATAAACTTGTGTTATAAAATGCAACATCTCTAGTAGTAAATAATCTCAATTTTATTATTTATTTATCTTCCTCAATCTTAAATTAATTCATTTTAAACTCAACTTCTAATCTAGAAAATTATCTTCAAAATATTTAAGTTTCCTCTTAATAAAGTTATTCTAAATTTTATTTATTTTCCTCAATCAAACTTAAATTCTATCTTGCAATCATTCATTAAAATATATTAAACTAAACATAACAATAACAATAATATGTGTAAACTAAGTTTTACGTTCGTGTTTGCTTTTCCGAAAAGATCGCGATTCTACATTCTTTATAAGTTTAAAACAACGAAAATAAAAATAATTTATATTTTAATATTGCGTGCTCAATCTATAATCAATAGATAGAATATATTTTTCTGATTAATTTGATATAAGTTGCAGCAAAATCCGTCAACAAATATTGGAGATATTTAATTTAACGTGTTCTGCATTTTTCTATTTTTAAATATTGGCGCGATGCTTTCTGTCCGCCATTGATAAAAGGATGCTTTTCTGCGCCATTTTTTTCGTACAATTCGGTGACATCGCGAGACACCCACACGGATGGTTCATTGAACTCATGCGTTCCCGGTTGGACGCGCGGTACTTGAATGCATCGGATTGGCTATTTTCAAAATCTTACACATTCTTTCAGGCTGAGATCTGTTTTGAGTCTGTCATTTTAGGGATTAAGCAGACAGACATTGGTGTGTGAGCTCGGCGCAGCTTCGGCTGCGTCCGGGCAGAATGAGTTTGAGATGCAGGTGGAACAACTAGTTTTTTAAAACGCTGCTTCTGCATGGAATTTGAAGAAGATACCAGTGCCATATTATGTGTTTAGTTTAAATCATTGAAAATCAAGAACCTGAGCCTTTATTGACAAAATAAGATATCCAGAAGTTTCATCCTACAACGCCGGTATTCAACAATAATTTTATCACTGAAGATAGAGCTTTACTTTCAACTTACGAGTGGTGAAATATAATAACAGCGCAATACTACAAAAAAAAAAAAAATTATAATCTTATTCCTCGATTAATGAAATAGATTTAAGAAGAATAATGTACCCCTACTCTAGTGATCAGCAAAGTTTCTAAAAAGGAGTGTGGAGCGATCTTACTTAATTTCTCCAACATCAAACTTCTGGAACAGCTAAAAGATCTCTATGTGCTGCTATCTACAGTTAATACTCCCATTATCCAACGTTCTTTATTTGAACATTCTCTTTCCGCAGAAACTGTTTAGAACTCAATATTAAAGTCTACAATCTTTACATTTCAATATAGGACAGTGTGAACTTTCAACCATACAGACGATCATCACGTATAAGTTAATATTGAATCCATATGAATAAATAATTCTTCTCATCGCCAATTTAATAGAAAGATTTAAAATGTTTATTTTGTACTGGTAAATTAAATGATTAACGAATATTTTAAATACAACTTGGCCAAGCACTTAAATTTTGAATATATATTTTAAAGTCTGCATTAATAAGAAATAAAATTATTTGTCTGAAAATTGTAAGTATTAATTTGTCTACACATCACACGGGTGAGTCTTTTTACTTTCTTTATTTTACAGATGTTATTACAACTTAATGAATTCTTAAAAATTAGATAGATGGCTTTGATTCTATTTTCGTTTTAACGCAATGTCTAACCACTCTATGCTCCGGTCGGTATGCGTCTTTGGATAGAAGGATTTTATGCCTTTAAGATGTTAATTTAACTTTATTAATTCAATGATTTTAATTTCTTAAATATTACCAACTTAAGAAGTTTATTTCATTAACTTTAAATCCCTTTTATCCAATATCGCCTATCATCTTTGGTGCTGTGTTTTTTGAGACTTATCTGGGGTATCGCGAATTTAAATTTTTTTCTTTTCTTTTAAAAGCTAATAGCCATCTTTTAATGATTATTAAAATATTTTTAATTTATAAAGAAATAGCTCATTTCAATTTAATTTCTGTGTCTTTATTTTTTTTCATGTGTGCAAATCGAAAATCTTTATTTTTTATTGAAACTGTGCAATATAATTTTATAAATTTATGAAAACAATATTTTTAATATATTATGCTTTGGTAAAAATATCGAGATTTAGTGCAATAATATACTGAATCATATATTTTGGTTGCAATTTCTATAGTTTATTTTTATTTTCTTAAATATCTACAATTGAGTTTTTACAGCTTCAATTTAAAAATTTATCATTTTCATATTAAATTTATTTGAAGAATTTATTTCAATTATTTTGGTTAAAAATAAATTGTTAATTTTTCTTTCAAATTTTCATTAACCTCTACTATCACTCTATTTTTTTTTTCTTTCAAAAAAAAAAAAAATTATCAGAGCTGAGTTTTTAAATTTAGGGGTTTTGCTACAATAACAACATATACCTTTATATGCTTACTTTTTTCCTTTTTGGGAGATTCTTATATCAATATTTACAAAATTTCACAAATGATATAAAATACATTTTTGATTTTTTGTATTGCAAGTTCAAATATTTGTATGCTATATTTTTCATGCATAGAATATAACTTCTATTTTTTATTATTTCAAAGTTTGTGATTAAGGTTATTTCTCAAGAGATTAAAATTTTGAAAAATTTTTATTTTTCCTGTTTTTAGTCCTATGATTAAGCATTTTATGTTTTATATAGTACTATTTTTATGTATTTTGGGGGATTCTATTTTGATTAATTTTTTTCCCTCTTTTCTGAAAAGCAAATTTTTAAGTACTGATTTTAAAATAATTTGGCTAATTTTTTTTCAACTTTTACAATTGCACTCTCATAAGTTTGAGATTATCAGATACAACATTTCAGAGGTTGATTTTTAAATTTTTGTGCAGATAATTTTCTACTTCTCTAGAATTTTTTATTTTATTTTTGTGTTAATTTCTCAGTAGATATTAATTGCTTTACTTTTGATAATTTAAATTTATATAGTTCACGATTGTTAGGGCATTTTTGATTCGTTTCCCTCACATCTATTTCTGAATTTTTTTTTACTTCAGAGAAATTTGCAATGGCGAATCAATTGCTTTTAAATTCACTTTTAGCATCTATTCCCACTTTCCACGGGCGAGATGATGAAAACGTGGACATTTTTATTAGGAATGTGAGTGATGTGTGCAACCTGGAAGCTTGGCCAGATGTAAACAGGATTCTTTTATTGAGACTTTTATGTAGGGACAGGGCGTCACAGTATGTTTCGGGAGATCCTGAAATTGCTAATGAGGAGAATTTTGAGGTAGTGGTACGCCTTTTGAGAAACAAATTCACGAAACAAGACAATTTTCAGCAAGCTTCATATGACTTTTCCAGAATTTGTCAGAAGCCAAAACAAAATGTTAGGAAGTTAGCCGATGAAATTAAACAGGTTGTAAACCGAATGATTCCTAACGACGAGGAAATTCCGCAAATAGAAGCAGTCAGAGCTAATATGATGTTCGCGAAATTATCTGATGCACTTAGATCAGATATAAAATCTGAAGTTTTGAAATTTGGCCGCAATAATTTTGAGGACCTTGTTGCTTGCGCGATGGACATAGAGAAGGCTCTAGAACAACAATCCTTGTGTATTAACAATCTCAATGCAACTGAAGCTCAAAATTCTAACACGCAGGAATCTCTCATCTCACTTCTCTTAAAACAACAAGCTGATTCTAATAAATTACTCACAGACATGGCTAATCAGCTGAAAAAGATTAAAGAAGAAAAGGCGGTGTGCCATATATGTGGGAAATTGCACAATACACGAGAGTGTTGGCATTTTCCAAGTAACAACACTAACAATACATATCTGGTTCAAACCAATTTTGCGAGTCAAGGAAACAACTTTACAGGTCAGGGAAACAATTTTGCAGGTCAGAGTGGAAATTTTTGGAGTCCACACAACAATTCGCCGGGCAATGACAGATTTAATTTTACTCATGATCGATATTTTTCTGTACATTCGAATAGAGGAGGTGATAACCATGTTCCGAGATTTCAGAGAGGCAGAGGTAGAGGTAGGAACAACTTCAGGCCATACAATCACAGAGCTAGGCGGAATTTAAACTTTTGAGGGGTTCTGGTGATGATTTTCATAATTTTTTTCCTCCGTCTCACAGGACCCTCAATAATGATGTTTTTGGTATGCGAGAGGGTTTTGATAGTTTTGAAGGCTCAGTTTCTAATGTTAATGTTACAAAAAATCTAATGTCTTGTTACGAGGATAATTCACAACTTCCCATTATTAAATTAAGATTTAATAACCATGTTTTTGATGCTCTTCTGGATTCGGGTGCAAATTTGTCGTTAATTCAGCCAAAAACAATACAGATTTTAAAACAAAAAACCAAACTTAACTTCATTTCTAGATCCATAAATATTAAAACAATAGATAACACTAACATTCCATATTCTTCAGCAGTTCAACTAAGCTTTAAAATCAAAAATAAATGGTTCAAGGGAATTTTCTTCATAACACATAATAATTGGAACTCAAATTATCAAATAATCTTAGGCTACGACTTTTTAAACAGAAACAAACTTTTGCTGGACTCAGCCAATTCACAATTAATCATGGGCAACCTCACATTTCCATTTAAAAATAAAAATCCAGATTCAACTACAATTCATAATGTAAACAATGACTTAAATGACAATATTTCTGAAACAAATGATAATTCTCAAAATAATTCCAATTTTTCTAGTAATGAACATAACGACAACAATGATTCTGATGAAAACAAAAACATTGTAACTCCTGCCAACAAAGTTATAATTCGACCTAATCAGGGAAGAATTATACGTTTAAAAGCTCTTCATAAAATCAATAAATCCTCTAATTATTTATTTTGTCCTTTAAAAAACAAATTAGCTTTAAATTTAGATTTCAGTCTTCACACACCAAATGTCAACAATTCTATTTTACTATATGTTCACAATAACAACAATACAAAAATAACCCTAAATAAAAACACTAAATTAGGCTATATTAAAGTAATTTCAGATGACCAAATTTCCTCACACAATAACAACAAAACTTATCAAATTAATTCACTAGTTTCAGAAGACATCTTAGAACTAAGAAAGAAGGAGTTAAATGTAAACAATTTTAATGTTGACCACTTACCTCATTCAGACCGAAAAAGTATTCTCAAGCTTCTCATGCAAAATTCTGCTGTTTTTTCTTCTTCATATAGCACACTAGGGTGTACAGACAAAGTCATTCCTCAGTTCAATTTGCTACATGATTTTGCATTACAAACTAAACCATATCCAATACCTAAAATTGCTAAGGAATTTGCTCGGAATGAAATTTCTGAACTTTTAAATGCTGGTATCATAGAAAATTCTACATCCAATTATTGTTTTCCTGTTATTTTTGTCAAAAAGAAAAATCTTGCCACAGATGATCCAAATAAACTTAAATTCCGTATGGTCATAGATTATCGTCTTCTTAATGCAATAACTGAACCTTATAAAATTTGTCTACCTAAAATAAATGACATAATGCAAAATATCGCTGGCAAAAAGTTGTACACTGTTCTGGATCTTAAATCTGCATTTTTTCAAATTTTGCTTCAGGAAAAAGATAGGTCAAAACTGGCTTTTGCAACAGAATTTGGTAATTTTATGCCAAAAAGATTGCCATTCGGATGTGTCAATTCTACTTCTTATTTTCATACTCTTATAAATAACTGTCTTAGCTCATTAAAAGGTAAAAATGTACAATATTTCTTAGACGACATAATTGTTGCAGCGGATTCGATGCAGGAAATGCTCATCTGGCTACAGAAAGTTTTTGACAAACTCAAAGAGTTTAATCTCACATTAGATCCTGGTAAATTACAAATCTGTAAAGAAGAAATTACTTACTTAGGTTTCAATTTAAATAAAAATGGTCATTCTCCCTCCACTGACAATATTAGTAAAATAAATAAATTTCCTGTTCCAACTAATCTTAAACAAGTACAGAGCTATCTAGGCATGATTAATTACTTTCGACACTTAATTTTTGACTTTGCTAAAATTATTCAACCTATTGTAAACTTAACGAAGAAAAAAGTTAAATTTGTTTGGAGTACACAATGTCAGGAAGCATTTCAAAAAATTCAAGATATACTTTTAACTAATCCTACTGTAAAGAATTTCGATGACAGCAAAGAAGTTTTTTTAGTTACTGATGCCTCTAAAATTGCAATTTGTGGTATTTTAATGCAAAAACATAATGATAAATTTTATCCTATTGAATTCTATTCGAAACAACTTAATGAAGCAGAATCAAGATATCCTTCAATTAAACGTGAATTTTATGCTATTTATTCCTCTGTAAAACATTTCTCAGAATTTCTATATGGTAGACAATTTAAAATTCTAACCGATGCTAAAGCCTTAACTTATCATTTAAATTTGGAAAAGCAAGCAGAAATTATAACTAGATGGCTAATGTTTCTACAAAGTTTCAATTTTAAGGTAAAACACATTCCTGGACTGGTGAATCCAGCTGATTTTCTTTCTCGTGTTGTAGACCTCCCCAATAACCCTAATTTATATGTCAATGCACTAAATATTTTCATTCCCACAAATGACTCATTAAAAACTGAAAATATTCTTCAAGAACAATTAAATGATGAAAAACTTAAAGAAATACGAGAGAAAATAATCAATAAAACATGTTCTAACTCTAATTACTCCATTAATCCTGATACTAATCTGTTAATGTTTTCAAGGAAAAAAGCCGGTAATGTCAATAGATCTAATAAAATCCTAATTCCTAAAACTTTAATTAATAGCTGCATAGCAATGGGTCATCAAGTACATTTTGGAATAACGAAAACTGTGGATACAATCTCGAGAAATTATTTTTGGCATGGAATGGTTCAAGATATTCAGAATTTTGTCAATTCATGTGAAAAATGTCTGCCTCATAAAAGTAAACAAACAAACACCAAGCCTGCGTTCATTTCAAAGTGCGAATTAGCTCCCGGAGAGATGCTTGCGATAGATATTGTGGGAAAACTCCCCAGGTCACATGACGGTAAATTTTTCATTCTTACCATCGTTGACCACTATTCACGCTTTCTGGAAGCGATTCCACTTAGAGATGCTACTTCTCCATCAATAATCAAAGCTCTCAATGACTATTTTTCCAGGTACGGTCTTCCTAAAGTTATATTGTCTGATAATGCTAAAAACTTCACATCTGACATTTTTATCAATTTTCTTAAATCTCTAAATATTAAACATAGAAATTCTTCAATTTACTTTCCAAGGTCGAATGGACTTTTGGAACGTATCCATCGATCGCTCAAAGAGTCTGTTGCAGCATTATCTGATCAAGTTATTGAGTGGTCAAATAGATTGAAATTTTTTGTCCTTCACTACAATAATTCAAAACATTCAGTTACTAACTTCACCCCAGCTAATTTATTTTTGGGTAGAGACTTAAATTTGCCAATAGATAATTTTCAACCACCCAAAGAGGCAGAAGAACCTTCTATATATTTTCAAAAACAACAAGAACATATCACAGCAACCAGAGAATTAGTCAAACAATTTGAGAAAAATTATTTTGATAAAAATGAAAAATTCCTTAAAGGTCGCCCTGCTTGTAAATTTAAAACTGGTGATATAGTATACTTAAAAAAATTTCATCATGGTTCACCCTTTCATCCAAAAAATTCTGGTCCATATAAAATTATTAGAGCTTTCAGAGGTGATAATTATTTAATTAGACATTTAAGTGACACCACAATAAGAGATATAAAAGTAAATGTCACTAAGTTAATTAGGACAGGAGGTAAATAGTATGTCTATCTTCTACTCCTTCATCTCTCACTTGATTATGGATATTCTTTTTTCAATTTTTATTTTTTTACCAATCTTCCTACAACTTTAATTCCATTTTTATATCATTTTTTTTATTAGATATATTTTTTTATTAGTACAGTGGTAACATTTAAATCATTTAAAAATGAATAATACACGTTTCGCTGGCGAAACAGCAGTGTGCTAATACGTAGTGGCACACTGGGATCTATTTATTTTTATGATCCAGCTTTGTCATAATTTTATCATTAATTTTTGCCATAGCCACAACTACACCAACTTATTTTTCCTAGTTTTTATATTTTATTTTTGGAAATCAATATTATGTTACCACAATTTTTTTTTATTTTTCAACTATTAATCTTAATTCAATATATCGTCCATGTCATATTGTGCAGAGAGAGTGATTTAGACTTTACTGATTTCTACGACTTGTTTAGAGTGATAAAATTTTTTATTATTTCAAATATTACAATTTTAGGATCCTAAATTAATTTTTTTACAAATGATTATAAGAAAGTAAACAATTTATTACTCAAAGAAAAATATAAAATGAATATAAATAATAAATAATATAAAGATAATGAAATTAAATGAAAATTTTTAATTATCTCCAAACATGCGCATGCCTATATGTACTAGTGGAGATTTTAGTATGAGAATACGATGGAGCAACTGCTCTAAGTCTTTTCTCTTTTTTTATATTCCCACAAAATTTTAATGAGCACACACGGAAGGTAAATTCGGCATAGCTTGGGGAATTACTTAACACAAAATTTTTACCCCTCCGATAAGTCCTTCAAGGTGCAGTTAAGCTATAATTTTAAAGGAAATAAAAATTTTTTAATTGTAAAATTGTGTCCAGTTTCACATTGTTTTAATGGTAACAAAGATGAAATGAAGGAATAAATTATTTAATTTTTTTTTGGGGACACAACTACATTCTCTAAGAGGTGTACGCAAGTTTTCCTCTTAAATGTTATGTAGTAATTTTGCAATTTATTATAAATATGAAATATTATTTCTATTGTTTACAATTTTGTCTCAACATCACTCTGCAAGTTACGTAGCAATATTTACATAGGAATCTCTGGTTATTGTTTAGTAGTTTTGATTTTACTACATTCAAATATATCTTGTCATACTCAATAACTGTCAATTATTTACAAGTGCCAATATCTGCTGTTTAATTGTTTGTACATAAATATGAGTTTTATCATAAATTGCTATTCTTTTTATCGTGCAATATGTTCAGGTTTTTGATTTGCACATATGATTTCACAGAATTTTCGGTTTCTCAGGTATACTCACCCTTCGTGTGTAAATGATAAATGTTATTTCTTGTATTGTTTGTATTTTTGTTAAGTATATATCATTGTTATGTATCACATATTTATATTCATTGTGTTGGTATCAAAGTTTAGTGTTGTATTTGTATCAAAGTTTAGTGTTGTATTTGTATCAAAGTTTAGTGTTGTATTTGTATGTATTGTGTTTGCATTTGTTATCTCTGTACTTTTGTTGGTTTAAGTATTCAGTGTGACAGCTATAGAATAATGCAACTAGGATTCACTTAAAAGCAAGAATTTATTGAGTACAAAATATACTACAGACAGTTTGATATAAATTAGCAACAAATTTCAATGATTATGGCCAATCCAGCAATTTTTTTAGCCGTCAGCAAAGAATTTTTTTTTTATTGATTTTTTTTTTTCTACAGGGGAAGGAAATGTTATAAAATGCAACATCTCTAGTAGTAAATAATCTCAATTTTATTATTTATTTATCTTCCTCAATCTTAAATTAATTCATTTTAAACTCAACTTCTAATCTAGAAAATTATCTTCAAAATATTTAAGTTTCCTCTGAATAAAGTTATTCTAAATTTTATTTATTTTCCTCAATCAAACTTAAATTCTATCTTTCAATCATTCATTAAAATATATTAAACTAAACATAACAATAATATGTGTAAACTAAGTTTTACGTTCGTGTTTGCTTTTCCGAAAAGATCGCGATTCTACATTCTTTATAAGTTTAAAACAACGAAAATAAAAATAATTTATATTTTAATATTGCGTGCTCAATCTATAATCAATAGATAGAATATATTTTTCTGATTAATTTGATATAAGTTGCAGCAAAATCCGTCAACAAATATTGGAGATATTTAATTTAACGTGTCCTGCATTTTTCTATTTTTAAATATTGGCGCGATGCTTTCTGTCCGCCATTGATAAAAGGATGCTTTTCTGCGCCATTTTTTTCGTACAATTCGGTGACATCGCGAGACACCCACGCGGATAGTTCATTGAACTCATGCGTTCCCGGTTGGACGCGCGGTACTTGAATGCATCGGATTGGCTATTTTCAAAATCTTACACATTCTTTCAGGCTGAGATCTGTTTTGAGTCTGTCATAAAAGTGAATAATTTTATGCGCCTTTGTGAGCCATCTTGTGTAGGAGAAGTTTCTTGGGTTCCTATTCGCTAGTTCTTCTAAGCCATATCTTGATGAAATAACTTTGCAAATGTGTAGCAGGTATTTCTGGTATGTGCTGAGTACCCTTTTTTCGATTTTAGGAAATAATTTTTGGAAATTACTCTCTATGGCTTCAAAAATTGAAATAAGAAGGGAATGGCACGTGGACAAAGATTTTCCTATTGGTCTGGTGAATCCATGTGGATTAGAATCTAATTTTTGCCAACTATCTTGTCTAATAAATGATGCAGAGAAATTTCACTGGACTTGGAGGTGGCATATGATCAATTGTAATGGTTCATTCTAAACACGTCCCTCACTGAAAAAAATGAAGTACTCAAAAAGGAGTAAATCGATGTACTCATATCGAATTGAGTATATTTGGATAAAAAATGAACATATGTTTTCTCAATTTTGAAACATCACATGTTATCAAACCCAAACAAAACGATAATTTTGTACCCCGTAATGGTTTGTTTCATTTAGGGTAGCATAAAAAATATTCATGATAATTCAAACATTAAATTATGTACAGTATTTTAAAATAATTTAAAAGTGCTTACAAATAAAGCTCTTGTTATAAAAATATTTGATTTGGGTATCTTGGTAATAATTTTACTATTTTTCTTAATAAATAAACAATTAAATATTTCTTGTTTATATTTTAAAAAGAAAAATAAATGTTAGTACATTTTTACTTTAATTTGTACATTCAGGGAGACAGTACATAACGATTCATATTTGAACACAACAATGGGATCAAAAATGAGTACATGTGTTTCTCAATTTTGAGTAGATTTGAATCGGAGCTATTTTGAGTATGTCACATATTTAAAATTGAGTACTTTATACTCAGTTTTGAGTACCCATTTTTTTCAGTGCTCGCAGAATGGATGACAATGACTAACAGAATTATCCACCTTCAAATGACCACTCACTGCCCATCAGAGTCTCTACGTTCACTCAAAATGTACAATGATATCCAAGTTTGGCCCCAGGATAGCTTACAATCAAATATAATCCACAGCTTAAGAAGGGATCTAAAAACTCATGGGAAATTACTCTGCTACTAAACAACACACAAAAGTGAATAAAACAACTACTAGAAAAAGGTTATTTAGGACAATGGTTGCTTTGCATACGCAGAGGAAATTCTTAATTCAACGCTCTCTGAGAATCGCCATCACATTAAACAACTATCTGCTCAGCACATAATAGTTGAAAGATGAGAGTAAATGATGGCATACGCAAATCTGAAATATCGACAATCAACTTTGAAGCGGATAATTATATAAATCTAATTCATTGGAAAAGTGTTGTGGTAACAGAACCTCTAATCAATATGCATTTATCGGGTGCAATCTTGGCGAAGATAATAGACGGCTGAATAGATTACATTAATATCATCCGCACTACATTACACTGTTTGTCTTCTCTTACATAAACGGTAGAAAAATACATAAAGGAGATCACAGCAGCAGCATCCAAAGTCTATGGATCCAATGAACAGATGTACTAGGTTGATACATAGAAAACTAGTCTTTGATAAAAAATCCCAATTCAATACATAAATAAAACATTGAGTTCAGATGGTAGGGTGGTCCGGCTATGCACTTTTGCGACATGAAATGCAGTCACCTCCACGTGGTACTTCCTGGGTAGTTTTGAAAGCAACTAGGTAAGAGCTGTGTTCTAAACAACAATTATTTGTGTGACACAACAGAGTGGCAACGCCTTTTTTTTCACCAAAAGTTGTCAGTTTTGTTCTAGTTATACAGAACAAAGATATCATTTTATCGCTTAAATATTTTAAGTCATTAATAATAAAGGTTTAAATAACACTTTTAAATAATAACCATCTCTGTAGAATTTTTTTTAATTTTTTGAAAAAATGTGAAATTTTACCCAAATTTTCGACTTTTGAACCAAAAGCGCAGACTCAAGCCATTTTTTTTCTGCGGTAATATCGCACACAGATGATGTACTAGTATAAAGGCAACTTTTGGCACCTACCCATTTTTGATTGTAAAAAATTTATTTTTTTCGCTCCACCCTAATGGACACCATGCTGGGAAGTGAACGGGCCGTGACTCCCTTACTGGACTCGAACGCACGATTTATTACATTTTAAGTCGGCAAGGATGGTTACCTGCACTTGCCGTGAAGATCCCAATAATGAATTTCTACAAAAAAGTTCGGCTATTAAGGAGAAAATCAAGATTTTTCTAACATTAATCAACGGAAAACGCCGTGATCAAAGGACACGATTCCTCTCCCACTGAAATATGGTTCCATCGGCAAAAGAGAGAAAAAAAAAATGTCTTTAGCCAGTCTGCGCTCGGAAATATTAAAACAAAAACAAAAAGAATATCCTTCTATACTTTGAAAGAGTTGTGTCCTAAGTTTCAACCGAGTACTGGAAGATCATAAGGTACCAATCCTGCTTTTCCTGGATCGTTTTTTGCTCTGTCCGAACAATCTCTCTGAATGTGAAAAATAGGATATTTCCGATGTCGCTTGTCGTAGATGATTAACAGAAGGCTGTGAAGGACTGTTCATATTGCTTGAAAATGATCATTGTGAACATGAGGATTGTGAAAAGAAAAACATTTATTCACTCGGATTTTTCCTCCAACAATCCCTGATTAAAGAAAAGAAAAAGAAGTGATCTCAACTTTAGCTGTATTGGGATTTTATGTTACCCTCAAGAAAAATTATCCACATGGCTTAAAAATGATTTGCATGCTACTCTTATTAGTAAAAGTAGAATCTTTTAGCACAGGCTGAAATTTTCTTTCTCGCAGTAGTTCAAGTTCACCAGCTGTTTTCAAGGTCAAAGTTCGCAAAGAATTGTTTCATTCTCGCTGTCAAAAAACAAATGACTCACCCATCAATTATTTTGATTATTTTTATTTTTCAATACGTAATTGATGAGCGAGGACAGGAAAGTTTTATTTAGATCTTTATCATTCAGAATTTATTACAAAATAGGAAGAAAAAAAATATATATAGTGATAATAATTAGGTGCGTTACAATTAGTCTTTGTTTCTTTTTATTTTCTGTAAAAGTCATTGGATTCACAGGTATGTTTCTTTTTATTTATTTTTAGTTCAGAGTGATGTTTTTTTAGTTTAAAAGTACATATAAGTTGAGAGGGAAAAAAAAAAAGAAAGAGAGAGGAAAGAGTAGTTTTTGCAATAAAAATAATTAAGAAAAACTAAGGATTTATTTTTGTATCATTTATTTTATGAAATATTTTAGCTATAAGAAATCAGCTTTGTTACATTAAACAATGTTTTTATTTACTTTTTACTTAAAATATCGGCGACGGAATTAATTGCCGGAAGTACAAAAGAAGAAATGGGAAAGGTTCCTCGTGAGAATGAAAAAGACAACAAAAAAAGATACTGTTATAAATGTGTAAATTTTAAATTATTGACAACATTCATGAAGTCAAAGTAATTTATTTAAAATATGGGTACTGTATTAAAGGGATTTTAAAGATTTTATTGTTTTAAAATTATTAGCTTTATTTTCATTTTTTGCGGGATTTAAAGTTTATTATTAAAATTTGACAAAAATGTGGGGATTCTACATGTGCGCTAAAGTCATGATAAACTAAAATAACAGTCGTTTAGTTTTCTTATTCATCAGGTGACACACACGTGTGATCGCCAAAAAGTAAATTGATTTGATTTTAATGTTTTTGCATATTGTAAATAAATTAGTTGAACTAGTTACCTGTTTTTAAACAGAAAATTATCTAAGAATAAATGTGCAATTGAATATGTGTGAATATTTAGTGTCCTGTTCCATTAATTCTTTCTATAACTAGAGATGAGCATCCTGAAATTTCTACATGTGTGTAATTAGTAAGTTATGTCAGTTTGTGTGTTATTTTATTTTAATCCATATTTTAATCATTTTTGTGTAGATAAGTTTTTTATTTGTGAATAATGAGAAAAGCTCAGTTAGTTTTTCAAGTATTTCTTTTAATAGATAGAATTTTATGCAAATGATTGCTCATTTTAAATTTTTGTGTATTATAGATGAATATTATATTTTATATTATTTAATTTTTGAGTTTTGAATTTTTAGTAGTTTTATCCAGTATTTCTTAAAAGTAATAAATTTAATCATATTAAAGGGTCCAAGTGAGTTGGCAACACCCACCACTTTTAAGAGACAAATGGAAAGTGCCGTCCTTATCATTTCATGAAAACAAAATATGAGCAGGTATTTCACTCCTGCCAATTTTCGGATACAGGTGAAGGTCACGCCCCCACCATGTTAAAAATATTTTCAATCACTGGTTTAGACATTACCGTGGTAACCCCACTTTATCCCAACAGTGTCTAAACCCAATAGACATGACCGTGGTAACCCCACTTTAACCCAATAGTGTCTAAATCCAAAGATACAAATTTTAAAGATGACCATGGTTACACCCCATTAAGTTTTTAAACAAAATATATATATTTTTTAATGTAACTCCAATCGAAAACACACCTCTACATACAAACGGGATTCAGTGACTTGTGCAATCTGAGCAAATGTGGCAACTGTTGATAAAATAAGTGTTCGGGCAATTAACAAAAATGCAAGACAAGACTATTAAAAAATTTTTTCAACTGGTTGCCATGTGCTTCAAAAGCTAGGTCATAATGCTATTTGTTTGAACCAGGGTCTATTATTTTATTAATTTTTTTTGTTTGTCTTATTTAGTTAATTTTTCTGTTTTAGTATTTTTTTTCCTTTGCCACGGTAAAATGCTTGAAAATTAAAAGATTTTTACTATTTGCATAAACACTAGCAAGGAAAACTCCGAGTTTGAGTGTTCTGGCCTTCGTCTTGAGGAAAAATGTTCTTTGATTTTTTTACTTCCATAAAATAGGAAATTTTTATGGTCTAACAGTGACATGAAGATGTAGTTTATTAAATTGTGACTTAGATTTATTAATGCCACTGAGGAAAATAAATACCCCAGTTTGCAAAATAGTAAATACCTTTGCTTACCGGTAAATTGCATCTGCATCATCACACAAAAAATTAAAGACACACACATTTTTCTTTTTTTTTTAATTTTTGCTAAAACCTCCCTGAGGTTTAGGATACGCTAAAACCTTAACGGTTTCAGATAAATACTTACTTATCTTACAAGTAGTCTTTCATGTAAATAGACTTCAATATATTATTTTTCTTTATTATCATACGTATTTCAACATATTTATTTCAACATTATTTAATATTTGCATCTTTTGCAATTTTGCCAATTTTATATGTCACATATTTTTAATATTTTCACATTTTGAAATAAAAGGTGAAGAAATTTAAGTAATTCTCTAAATTGAATTTTTTTTTATATTTTGCTGTATATTATGTTTCGTTTGAATACTATTTACATATTTTGAAAATAGGTGAGGAAATGTTTTAAATTTTTTCATGTTTTTAAATAGTTCTATTATATTGTGTTTGTTCTATAATTATGGAAAATTGTTTTTTAAGTTTTCCTATGTTTATTTGCAATTTCCAATATCATATTTGTACATAAATTTATATTTTTACAGTTTAATTTTATATAAAAATGTGACATTTTGTGCTCAAAGACTTATTAAGCACAAACTTATTGACCAGAGGACTTGCAAACAAAAAATTGTGGTCAATACTTAAATTATTTTACAACTGTGCTCTCTGCTGGAAAATATGTTAAATCCCAAGATATTAGCTAAAATCCACGCCAAAAACGGGAGATCTTGCAGATTTGAGAAGCTTGTCAAACCTACAGCCATGTAAGCACTCCTGGAATTAGCAACAGAAGTGGCTCGAAGGACCTCGGACCAGACTCGAGAATCAGACTGTATGATGGAGCATGGGATAAATTAATTCGATCCACCAAGAGGTTCCCGAGTCCAATTATTATCCAAGTATGACACCCCAAGGTGTTCTGACATATGAAAAGCCGGCTGTATGGGCACCATGCCGGGAAGTGAACGGGCCACAACTCCCTTACTGGTCTCGAACGTGCAATTTATTACATATATATGTTACCATTAAAGTGTAAAATTCAGTTATTTCATAAACTACCTAGTTATTTCATGAAATAACTAGCCAAGTCCATTAAAGTGTGTAAAATTATTGGATTATATGGTTTAACTAGCTATTTTATAGAATAACGATTGCCTAACCGTTAAAGTGTAAAATAATCATTTTGACATTAAAACAAATCTGTTGTTTTGGAAATTAACTGATGATAAATAGTTAAAGGTCACTCGAAAACTACATTTCAAATTATTAATAGATGAATTGATAAGTAATATATAAAAACGGAATATATAATATAATAATATTTTTATATTAGTAAGACAGTAATAGAACATAGCAGAATGCAGTGTGGCAATAGTTATATTTAAATTTTTATAAATTATAATTACGTAATTATTAGGTAATTTGTCCTATTTTCAAAAACATTCACACTTTTTAAAACATATTACAAAGATTTTATCCAAATTGCAAAATATAAATAATTCTTACAAAAGAAACAACAACAACAACAATAATAATAATAATAATAATAAGTTTAAATATTATTAAAAAATGACATGCTGGAAGGAATAATTATGTTATTTAATAGCAACACTTCATAAACTTTTTTTAAAAATTAATAATGCAAGAGCATTTTAATTTAAAATGTATGAAATACTTTCATTTTATTTTCCATTATTTATAACAGCAAGAACCGCTGTGATGACACTTAGATTTGCATTGCATATTATTTTTGATACAGGTACACTTTTTATTATCACACAGTGCTTACTTCTGCATTCGAATTCAATATTTCTTTCACGAGTAAGTATAGCACTGCTTTCTTTTTTTTCACGCTTTTTTTAAACAAGGATTCCAACCGCTCTTGTACTAAGTTTTTCTTATTTGCTGATTGGTCTTTCATACCTGTAGAACTCATTGTTTTAAAAAAAGATTGCAAAAATCTTTGAGAATAATCCCAAATGGAAAACGCTAACATAAATCCACCGCTTACAAATTTATGCAAGTTCAATACACATATCAACAAAACATGCACTTCGAAAGACATTTAGCAACTAAGAAGAGATGTAAGAAGAGATCTAAGAAAAAACTGACTAAAACCAGCTATAATCAGTTCAAACAGCTTTCGTGTGACGTATTTATTACTTTAACGGTTAGGCAATCGTTAGTCTATAAAATAATTAGTTAAATCATAAAATTCAGCATTTTTATACACTTTAACGGACCTGGTTAGTTATCTCATAAAATAACTAGGTAGTTTATGAAATAACGGATTATACTCTTTAACGGTAACATATATATTGAAATCACTCCAATAATTCCCAAGAAAAAGTTACTTCAGTATCAATAACAGATATTTTCCACAAGATTTCTCAAATGTGTCCCCAATGTACCCTTATATGAAATATGTACTCAACCATAAATTCATGTAAATTGGAATAAGACTACAGATTTTCATTCATGAATAAATTATAAAATGAAATTAACAAATTATACATAAAAGAAAAACACTTACAGGGAACATACTCTCAGTGGCACTCACGTTGATATCATTCAAAAAACACTGAGTCATCTTCAATGCAGTTTTCAGTGTTTTGTAGTCGGGATGGTTTTCAGGTGTGTACCTCAATAAATCCTAAAAACATAATTAAAATCAAAAAGCTTATGAATACACTTAGATATATTTTTTCATTGATTATCCAAAAGAAAAATAACGCTAATTGGCTGTTCATTTTTTCTAAAATAAGTTTAGTACTTACAGTTTCACTCATAAAAATCGCCATTTTAGCAATCTGTTCTTTCTGTATTAGCCTATCGTAGACTCATTTGTATTTATCTGCACTCAAATGATTACAAATTAGGCAAGCAATTTCAATGGCATGTTTAGCGCTCAAAAAAGTTTAACTTTAAAAAAAATATTTTGCTCAAAGTGAGTTTAAATATAAACATCTTTATTGTCAACAAATTATACGTTAAATTTAACAAATAGCATAAATATCTACAGTATATTTAAAATTGATTTATCAAGAATTATAAAATGCAAATTGTTTTCATTTTCTCTTATTAGATGCAGTAGACATTTAGGATAATGTGTACTGCTAACTTCACCCAGAAAAAACACAATGCTTACAGGTGAATACAATATATTGAATTTCTGAATGCAAGTAAACATTAAAAAGGAATGTAACTTTTGAAAATTATAAAATTTCACTAAATGTCACATCTAAAAAGAAGTTTGCAAATCATAGCTTTGAAACAAGAGAAATGATAACAAAAGTATAATTACTATTTCTAAACAGGTTTTTTTTTAATTGTTAGAGCTCCAAATTAAGGATCAAAATATTATTCAATCAATACTTTTTATAGATTATGCTTTATAGCGTTTTCTCTAAATTATTACTTTTAAGTAATAATTCTAATCAACAGACCAAAATGTAAAATAGAATGTTTTACAAAATAAAATGTAAATTATGAAGAAAAATATATAAGAAATATTAACAATGAAACTATTGTACCTGAAAAATAAAATTTTAAAACTTATAGAAATTCTACTGCATTCATTTAATCAGAGTCTAGTTAGGAATACATTCTAACTAGTATTCCCATCAAGCCGAATTGTCAGAGTTATGATGTAAAGATGCATTAAAAATAAAAAATAAAAATTAATTGCAAATAATTAAAATTTTTATTGAAAGACACGTTCAGTAAATGCAATTAAAATATTCACTCATTGAGTAGACTGTTATTTTGCTTTGAAAAGATAACAAGATACCAAATAGCTTTTGGGGTTTAGCTCTTTGCAGCAGTTTCCAATCACATTCATCATATTACAGTTAATAATCATTGAAAATGTCAGTAATCAAGATGTACACTATAGAGTGGAGAAATAACCTGGTGAATGAACAGAATGTGTTAAGATTAACAGTCTTCATTCTGAACCTGCATTCTGCTGTCGATATTAATAGATGAAAAGCCAGTAAGAGCTTAAGGCCATAACAGATTCAAAGCTAACTTGCATCATTTTTTTCACCACAGTGATTTCCCAGTATCGACTTTTCCTAGTATAAAAGATGGCTTAGTAATTTCCTGATTACATTTGTTGAGTGCACGGATTTGCCTCACACAAAGATGTTAAATTATTTCGAGAACCAGATATTTTGATATTCATGGGTAATGATTTTAGTTTTCCATTCGCTTTAGAGTGCTCAATAAAGTGTGGAAAATTGATAGTGGGACAGGGAAAGTGCTCTGAATTCCACACAAAGCATCATCTTATTTGCATTGATTGTGTGAGTGATCTACAGCAATAAATATAGGATTGTTTAAAAATCTAAATGTGAAAAATGTAAGTATACAATACCAGGGGCAGACTGACATAGTTTGGCCCACCCCGCTAGACTTATGCATTGGCCCATCAATCAACAAATTAGAGGTCTGCACGAGCCGGAATTTCCAGGCCCGGCCCGAATGAAAGCTATCTTGGCCCGGTCGGGTGTAAAAATTGAAAGTTTGGCCCAAGCCCGGCCCAGCCCGTACAAAAATAAATGTGAAAATAGGCCGACCCCAACTCAATTTCTAGAAAAAAAATCCGTTTTTCTTCGACATACAATTAAGATTCTTTTAATGAGTATTACATACATATTTATGGGAGCATTTTACACTATATTTTAGATTACTATGTGTTCACAAAACAGAAAACACATGATAGTAAACATTAATGATTACTTACAGTGTTTTAGTCATCATCTCTACAGACATTTTAAAATTCAAATGAGGATTCATTAAAAGATTAATGTAGCTCAGAATAAAGGATTAAAAACATGATAATTTTTGAAGCTGTATAATAAAAAGTAGTTTTGTGAAAATATTTCTCTCATTTTTAAGGCTTTTCTCAAATCCAAAAGAGCTACATTTCGAAACATTTATGAATTCATTTCTTTTCGGAAACGTGTAAGATTGTCAGGTATTCTTATTCAGAAACTATGTAAATGCCATTTTTTCATAGATAAAAGCAATATATCTTTCTGAAAATACTGCCAAAGTTGGCATTTTGAATAGAATTTCCGGAAGCAATAGCACGGGAAAGGAGAAAAATGTACAGTCATGTGACAAGAATCTCTGTTATCTCTGTAAGTAATTTATCAAATATGGAGAAAGCTATTAGTTTCTAAATGCCTTCAATAGCCAGGCCTATCAATTTTATGCCTTTATAGTTAAAAATGAGTCAGAAAATGTGTCTGAAAGTTTCGAATTGTTGAGCAGTAAATATGAGAATCACCTTAAGGTATATATCCAAAGATACTGTTAACAGAAGTTCATTATCACTATTAATACTTTTACAAAACATAATGCCTGTCCTACACATCCTGAGATCGATTAAGACCAGTTACGTCCTGGCACGAGTCTGCTGAAAAATATTAAACCCAGATTCAGACATCTTGTAACTGTACAATGCCGAAACTTCTGCCGGCCCGGCCCGGCCCGTTTGAAAATTTGCCTTCATTCCGCCGGGCCGGGCTGGACTGTTTGAATGGTGACTATCAACACAACCCTTTGCTCTAACTGTATGAAGATGGCTGAACTCCAATTTGAGACATACTAGCATCTTTGTAATCATTTATTTTCAATTAGTAATAATTTCATTGTAAAAACAATTTTTTTTTTTTTTTTTTTTGGGGGGGGGGGGGGGGGGGCGATTAGCTTGCTTAATTTTTATTTATTTTTTGAATATGTAAACTTCAAACAATTAAAAGGTATACATATAATAAATAAAAATGTTTGAAATTTCTTATGGAAATTCAGTTCAGATATTTTTATTCTTTGTATATTAAAAAAAAATGTTTAATCTAATGGCAGGTCAACAGCACTGTCAGCATCTGTGGTATTACTAATAAATTGTGCCGTAATATGAAAGGTAAATTTAAATTTGAAGTTCTTTTTAGCTAAAAATGTATTGTGTAATATGGCAATAAAACCCTCTGTTTTTTGAGGTCAGCAGTTGTAAAAAAATAGAAAAAGGAAACTTCTTACTTGTATATCTGTAAGGAAATGACGAGGAGACTTTTAAGCACAAAATCAAACTTTTTATTCATCTTGTTGAAGAGAAGTAAGAGGCTCACCCTTTGGTCACCGATTTTCAAATAAATACGTTGCCGATAAAATAACTTATTCCTCTTGACGAGCATCTTAAAAATGTAATGTGCAGCACTAAGCGACTTTTTCTATTGATAAGAATTTCAACTAAATGCCTTTCCAAACCATCCACAAATGAATTTAACAGGAGTTATTAAAATCGCAGATATCATTTACGCAAAAGCTTTTCACCGGATTCCACATTCATCGGTAGATAGACCGATGGGAGCCCGCAGCCCCGCGATCTTTTTAAAACGAAACTATGTCATGACAGCAACACCAACAAAACAGATTCTGATTTAAAATTAACGGAATTTTTAATTTATAGTAAGAATACGGGGACTTCAAAAGTTATTGAAAGAAAAGATTTAAATCTATTAGAGAATTTAAAATATTAAGCAATGTCTTAATAAACAAATCCAAAAGAACACATTTAAAAAGTTTTGTTTTAATTTGTTGTACGCTCGGCGATTAGACACACCTCCGAAAAGATCGACATCCATTCAATGCATATGCCGTGAGAGACTTGCTCCGATGACGTCATCACAATCGTACAGATTTCAAAGGAGAAGCACCCCATGCCAGGCACTGCGGAACATCAGAGAACTTGACGATGTGCGGTCGAAACGAAATCGCCCGCGCAAAAATAAATATGGATTTAAGTTTAAAGAACATCGATGTATAAGGCGAAAAGAAATAAAAAAGTAACATGATTTAAACACTGTGAGATTTCATCTCACAATACCCCCATTTACCGAGTAAAATTTTGGCAGAGCAAGTGATGTAAAAGGTAAAATGAAATAAAAACCTTTTACAGAAACAGGATGACAAAATTTTGAATGCCAAAGACAGAGAAAAAAAAAGATAAAATATTAAAGTAAAGCCAAAAGTTTAACTGCTGCAGATAAAAATTAGTGGTGACCAAAAGGGAAGAGAGAAGAAAAAGAAAGTACATCAAAAGTATACATAGTATATTCAAATAGTATACATAAAAAATGCCAAATCTTTCTATTATGGCAATTGCAGTATGATGTCATAAACTTATCTTCAAAAATAATACTTAAGTACAAATGCTAAAGAAAATGAGAATTAGCATATATAAAATCCTATGTATTACTTAAGTAAAAATGCTAAACAAAATCGGAATTAGCATATATAAAATGAGAATTAGCGTATATAAAATGAGAATTAGCATATATAAAATGAGCTCATTATCAAACATTTAATTAAATTGGTATACCATATAAGAAAAGTTGCACTTTACAAGCAACAAAGATCAAAATAACTTCAGTATTTGATCATCGCCTAGGACTTATAATTCATAAAATAGAGCATTTATTTGCAGTTACTCTAAATATAAACTGGCCATACATAAAAAAAATATCTTTAGTAACGTTTTCATAATATGATATTCATCATTTTTTTTAAATTCAATTTAGTACTAAATATGTAACTTCAAACAACCAGCTGTACTCCACATGAACAAGTAGCCAAATCGTGCACTAAATGACCACTCACATGTAAAACACAGATAGTTAAGGTAGTTGCAACAATATATATAAGAGAGACATGTCTAAAAGGAATTAAGTGTTATATTGCTGAAACATATACTCTTACTACTTTCATAGATTGCAAAAGCAATATATCAACAAACACCAATACTTTTTGTATTATTTACTCATCAAAAATTTTCAAAGTATATACTATTCTTTAAAATATGGGACATCACTTAATATAATTTTAAATATGTGTAAAGATAAACTCATAAACTTATAGACAAACAGACAAACCATGGTTTTAAGAATAAGTAGGTATTTGGTTGAGTGCAGGGGCGCCATTTCGGAACTTTCTTGGGGGGGGAAAGTCTTCTTTGAGGACAGTGGCATATCCAAGGATGAGGTTCGGGGGGGGTATCCTCTTCCCTCCGAAAAAAAAAAACAGATTCAAAATTCCGTTTTAAGCAGTTTTTCATCTTAGCAGGTTTATTTTCAAGATACTGACTAAGATTTTCCGTTTAAGACAGTATTTCGTTACAGACAGGTTCCATTTTACAAGTACAGTATACTCTCGATTATCCGTGCGCGGGTTATCCGGTTTGCGAATTATCCGTGCTCATTCCGGACTCACACACACAAAAAAAAAAGTTAAAGGGAAACATTTTCACGCTTATCATGTACGTAAAATTCGTGTTGATGTGAATTAGAATCTTGTCCGGTTTAGCTGGTAGTATTGTGAAGTGCATAGATGTAAAATCGAATGCTCTGGAACCTGTTTAACGGGTAGGGTTAAATTTGATTAATGATGTTAAAACACTACCAAATTTTTGGAAGCAATATTCGTTATTGAATGCAGTATATGGTACATCAGCAGCATGGTTAAATGTAAAATCGTCTACTTTATCAATATCGTGAGGGATGACCATACCACATGATCATACCGCTTGATGAACAATCTTCTTCAGATATTCAAAAGGGATATAAAAACAGTGGTATTCTTGAACAAGTAAAGGAATTAGAAGGTTTTGAAAATCTTGATGAAAAAAATTTAGAAGATTGGTTCCAAAAGGATGCACATGAGCCCTGCTTTCAGTATTTGACAGATGAAGACATCGTTTCCAACTGTGTTGTTAATCTAATAGTGATGATAGTACTGATACAGAAGATGTACTAAATGAGGGAAATACAATTTCTCATTCTACTGTTCTACAATCTATAGAAACTTTGTTAGACTATATGGGACAAGGAGGATTTGATTACGGTAACATTACTGTAGTTCGTAATGTATGTGCCAATATAAGACAAGAGATGAACAAACAACAGAAGCAAAGATGCATTACAGATTTTTTTTAGCAGTAAAAATTAAAGGGAAAATTTTTGTACTGATGTTGATTGCTTCTTTAATAAAAAGGAGTTTCCGGATTATCCATGTTTTTCGATTGTCCGTGCGACCTCTCCGGTGATTAACACGGATAATCGGGAGTGCACTGTATATTTAAGCTCTGTTAAAACATCCTTTCTATAGTAAATCTCTGAAGAGCATAGGTACATTTACTGTAAAACTTATGAAAGTGAAACCAGTCAAAAAAAGAATTATTTCGGAAAGGGGGGGGGGGGAGGGAATTGCGTTTCTATGAAAAAAAAAAAAAAACACCATATAATTACACTTGCTAATACACAGACCTGTCTAAAATGGAGTTTTTCCCCATGACCTTTCGACTTCTTCTTGCAGGGATGGGGAGCCATTTCAAGAGGTTCTTGGAAGGGGGGGGGGGGGGGGCGATCAAAGTTTTCTTTGAGGGGAAGGGCTAGAAACAGCGTACGGGATTTTGCCCTCTTAACGTCTTTTAAAATCATGTGATTCTTCCAGTAACATTTTTTTAATTTCGTGGAAAACCGCAGTATATTTTTTTTTTTTTTTTGCGGAATCAACTCGCCTATCGACCGCGGAAAAAATCTTAAATTTTGTCAATTTTACTTGGAAAATAGTTAATTTGGCAAATTAGTCGCAGAAAAAATATTACTTCCAAAAAAGACCGTGAAAAAAAAATTGCAAGGATCGTGGAAACAAACAGCGATTATTGCCAACCGGTTGCGGGAAAATAAATGTACATTTCACCATTCTGTCGCAAAAAGAAAATAATAATAATAAAAGGAAAAAATCAAATTTCTCATCAGTCGTGCAAAAGAATTGTGAATTTCGAATATAAATCGCGCAAAAAATTCAAAAATTTCGTCAAACGATCGCGCAAAGCAATCGCAAATTTTGTCAGTCGGCTGCGGGAATAAAAAAAAAACGAATTTCAACAAATGATCGTAGAAAAGAATCGCGACTTTCGTCAAAATATCTCGGATAGAAATAGCGAATTTCGTTAATCGTCGCAAAAAATATCGTGAATTTTGACAAATGGTCACAGAAAAAAATTGTGAATTTCGTGAATCGATCACGGAAAAAAATCGTGAATCTCAATCGGTCTCGAGATAATCAGCCCATAAACATAGTTAACACGTCAAGAAGTTTGCAAATTTTGTAATTCATAGGAATATGAAATTTTCACCAACGATTTTCCGTGAGTAAAAAATTTCCTTAATCATTTTCTGCATTCCTTTTCAGACTATGATCTAATTGGTATCAAGTAGAGTCTGCATCAGAGATGAGTTCGGGCTCTTTTTTCAGAGCCCGGGCCCGTCCCAGCAGGACGATTTTAAATCTGAGGCCGCCGAGCCCGATACCGAAAATACGGAATAGTAAAAAATTGCATAATATTTAAAAAAATGTTTCAAATGTAATTATCATTTGTAAACTACTTTTTACATAGAAATGACTGTTAAAAGAAAATTTAAATTTAATATTATCAAAAGAAAAGTTTGGTAATCAAACGGCCATGAGATAATCAGCCCATAAACATAGTCAGCACGTCAAGAAGTTTGCAAACTTTGTGATTCATAGGAATTTGAAATTTTCGCCAATGATTTTCTGCGAGTAAATATTTTCCTTGATCATTTTCTGTATTCCTTGTCAGACTAGAGATCTGCACGGGCCGAAATTTCCAGGCCCGGGACCGGCCCGACTCATCGAAAAAAAAATTCGGCCCGGCCCGATAAAAAAATTAAAAGTTCGGCCCGAGCCCGGCCCAGAAAAAAGTTAAAATATCGGCCCGAGCCCGGCCCGGAAAAAAGCTAAAATCTCGGCCCGAGAAAAAAAAAAACCAGCCCGAGTGAATTTTTTACAAAACATTGATTTTTACGTCGATTTGGTTAAAAATTAGTCTCGTACAAGATATCTCTGGCCAAAAATATTTACCTTAACTTTTTTTTCTCATGTTTATAATCTTCATTTTTAAAGAAGTGACACAGACTGCGATATTTATTTTTATAACGAATCTCTATTTCTTGTATGTAAATGTTTAGGTTATCATTAATATTGTTAATCCGTATTCCATGCATTAACATGCATGTATTCCATGTATGCCAAAAATCTGAAAAATTCTATACAGTAAAATCTTCTAAGACGGAATTGCGTAGAAAAGAAAAAAAAAATGCGTTATATACAAGTTCCATTCTTAGCAAGTGTAAATGTATCATATATTATTTTCTTACGTATTAGTATATTAATTTTGCATGGATCAACATGTTTTTCAGTTTAAAATAGGGTTCCGTCATAGGCAGGTCCCTTTTCACACATTTTACTATATTTTAATTTAGCTATATTTTAATAAGCGTAGAAATATACTATTCTTTAAAAAGAAAAAAAATTAATGTATAAGTGTAGAATAATGGCAATTTAAAAATGCATGCATTTTTTGCCAAAAATTTTGGGCCAGGCCTAATTTGACTGATCTTTGAATGGATCTGGCCAAGCTGATACAATGATTTTCATACGGGCTGAGTCAAAACTAGGACTGAAAAGCTTGGGCCGTGAAGACTAGGAATGAAACCAATCCCGACTCTGTACAGAAAAGATAAGTTAGGTCCGTCCCGGCCCAAGCCTTAGAAATAAAATATGGCCCGGGCCTTCAGAAATAATGTACGGCCCGGGCCCGGCCCGAGTGCCGTGAATGAAAATCGGCCCGAGCCCGGCCTGCGGGACGGGCCGGGCTCGGGCTTCGGGCCACGGGCCGGCCCGTGCAGATCTCTATGTCAGACTATGATCTAAATTCCACACAATTCAGAAATATGCAAAACATTTGGTATCAGGTAGAGTCGGTCTGCATTAGAGATGAGTTCGGGCTTTTCTTTCAGATCCCGGGCGCGACCCAACCCGACGATTTTAAATCCGAGGCCGCCCGAGCCCTAAACATTTTGTGTCATCATAGCCCGAGCCGATACCGAAAAGATGACACAGTAAAAAATTGCATAATATTAAAAAAAATATTTCAAATGTAATTATCATTTGTAAACTACTTTTTACATAGAAATGACTGTTAAAGGAAAACTTAACTATAATATTATCCAAAGAAAAGTTTGGTATCAAATAAAAATGTACTTCATACTTAAATGGATTCTTATACATTTTCTCTTTTATTAAGAAAATCTTACGGGCATGTTAATGAAGTGTGTTTCAGGAATAAATGCATGAAATCTGTAGAAATTACTATTTATCTAGCGAATAATGGAACAACATTTATCAATTTTCTAAAAAAAGGTTCACATTTTTAACTATAACCAATTCTTTCCTCATAACAATCTTTCGGGATTGGCGTGACCTTGAAAATAATCTTAAAATAAAAATTTTAATGTCTCGGTGCTTTTACAGGAAAAGAAGAAACACTGCTCGATTGCTTTCTATCGGAATAATATGATAATTAAAGTTACTTACGACTGAAAGTGACTTCGTAAATTGCAGCGTACAGCTTCAGCATCAGCCGAGATCATAATAGATATAATAATCACTACAGTTATTTCCATATGAAGAGCGATTACCACTTGCGTACGATGTGTACAATAGAAAACTAAATTATTCGCAAACCGCAAACTATAAACAGAAGAAAATATTCTCTTTCTGTTAGATCTCTAAATAATAATAATAAAGAAAAATAAATCCAATTGCAAAATAACATCTGTCACAAACGAAAATCGAACTAAAATCAAATTAATTATTCCCGCCTCTTTTCGTGGTGCCGTATCGTAGACGTCCGAACATAAATCTGTATATATGACTAATCATTTTCTTTAAAATAGATATTCTAATAACTATAATAGAAAAACACAATTTCTGTTTCCCCTTCATTCTGATCAAAAAAACAATACAATGATTTGAAAAGGAATAAGTAATTTTTATGGGGGAAAAAAAAGTTCTTTTAATTTTCTATTCATGGATAAATAAAATTTTCAGGTTTCAGAAAGAATGAGTCTGAGCCCGGGCTTTCGGGCTGAGCCCGTCTCATCTCTAGTCTGCATTGGGTCGCGCAACCAGATTTTTTTCAAAACCAACACGACCCGAGGCAGATATCGAGACGGGTTGACGTTTCCTTTTTTCGTTTCGGGTCAGGTTGACAGTCTTGCATCGGGTCGGGTAACCTGATTTTATCCGAACTCGAGTTGCGGATTAAGTCAGGTTTATGCAATTTTTTTACGCTAGGTGTAAGGTTAACTTTAAGCATTTCTGGTTATGCTTTGTCTCTCTTTGGATGAACCGATTTTTCAAGAGGAAGATCTGAATATTTTTAAAATGAAAAAGCTATATATCGGCAGAGTATTAATAGGTGCATATGTGTTCATTTTTGTATATGAGATATAAAAATGTAGACGTCTTTTCCATAAATATAATTAAACATAGATTCATTTTCTTTCACTTTGAGCTTGGGTATGAATATTTCGGGTTTATTTTGCAGTTTGTCAGGCTAGAGTTGTTTCGCATTAACGACTTTTGACAGGTTCGGATAGGGTAGAACCCGATCCGTGCAGAACTCTAGTATCAGGCTGAGGAGAATATTAAGAACATACTTGTATATAATATGATTTAATAAAGCAAATGATTTGATAGCGTTGCAATAAATATAATGTGATACTAATAATGCAGAATAAAAAATTCAAATAATTAAGAGCTTGAAAAAAAAAAAGAAATATCCTCTCTCAAATTCGGACTAAAGGGGAAATTCACCTCAAAAATTCTAGCCCTGAGAGGAACGAGTTTTCTTTGATCATTTTGCACACGGCTGAGAAGCAATTAATTGAATTTTTTCTCACATATCTTTTTTAAATTAGCCAAAATACTTATCAATGAGAAATGTCTCACCTTGAGAGTGTTGGAATGGTAAAGTCTTTAGAAAATATTTTTGATAATTATCAGTTTCTGTGCATAAAGTGTTATGGTATGTGTTTTTATTGTAATAAAATCTGGCAAGTTATTTTAGCTTTTGAGGAATTAATGAAAAAAAAAATGTTGAGTCTGACCTGTGACGACAGATAGATATGCATCGAATATTCGGTATTCGGACATGCTATCGAATATTCGGTTAGGCAGAATATCAAACTATTCGGTCCGCCTAATATTCGGGTTGGCCGAATATCGAACTATTCGGCCAAACCGAATAAAAATATCTTTTGAAAAATATTTTTTAAATCCTTACACAACTTCTACTTTTAACTGTCAATTTCTAATAAAGATATTCAGAATAAATGGAAACAGAATCATATTTAAATCAAAGAGAATGCTGTTACATTATTTATTTGCTATTTGATAAGTGTCACTTAAAAAAAATAACCATTAATGATGACCTACATAGAAATATATGATGCACAAATGGACGTTTCTGAACAATGTCTTGTAAATAATCTGTATTTTGCTTTTTTTCAAAAAGAATGTTTCTAAAGAAAATGGGAAAAACTTTCAGATGTGATTATAGACATCAAGACAGACCCTTTTTGCCCTATAGTATCGCAATTCTCTTAAACAGTCAAAATCAAAAATACAGTGTATCTCATCTCACTTCAGGTCAAACTTAGATTTTCATTTGTTACTTTAACAATAATGAAGATATCGTAACTATATTTTCAAAAGAGTTACTTTGATTTCTGTGACATATGATATCATGAGAAGAAGTGCCGGATATTGTGTGTGTGTGTTCATTTTACTTGTAAAAAGGTCTTGTTTATCAAAAATGGAAGTATCTGCGTTAAATATTATGAAAAATTGTTTTAAAATTTAATTTTTTAATATCTTTAAACTTTGAATTCGGGCAGCCGAATATTCGGTATTCGGTCTAACAGTCAGTATTCGGTATTCGGTTTACCTACAGGCCGAATATTCGGTATTCAGTTTACCTGTTGGCCGAATAATCGGTATTCGGCCAAAATCACTATTCGGTGCATCCCTAATGACAGATAATTTTTTTGAAATATCAAATTCCTTGGGGGGACCACGCCCCCCCCCCCAGCCCCCCTCAAATGGCGCCCCTGGTTGAGTGGGTGGGGGATCCCCAGAAAAAATAAATGCTTTCATATACAATGAAAGATTTTAAAAAAAAAATGACACTATCATGGGAAATTTAAATTTTTAAGTGTACCATAATATAAATATTAAAAATCATTTACATAAAATATTTCATGCAGAAAAATGAAGAGAATTATGTAAAAAATATACTATTATCCACAATCATAGAACAATATACACTGTGACTACTCATCTTACTCAAGATTTCAGGTGGCTTGGATTTTCCCTAAACTAGGCTCCTGACACCTTGTGCAAAAAGAAAAATAACTATATACACTAAATAGCACAATATACCATCCCATAACTGCAAAAATAACAGCAATGTCCTTCTTTACAGATCCTTGATTCCTTAGCGTTATAAACACAATTTAAAGTTTGCATGAAAAATAAAATAAATAAATGTTATCAGAATGTTTAAAAACACGCTGAAATTTTTGGTACACAAAAAGACATCAGGTATGTGTATTGTTGCAAAGGTGTAAACATTGTGTTTACCATGTAGAAGCCGACGCATATCTCTAGATGACATACACAAAAAGGCAACATCCACTTAACAGTTGAACAGACATTATACAGGAACACTGGACGAGAACTTTTTTTTGGGCGACAACACAACATTTGTGTGCTTCACTTCCTTTGAAGCTAATCATTAACTTTCAGCAATCACTATTTCTGGACACACGAAAAGGATGAATTATAGAGCACTGATGAAGAGAAAATGATGTTGTATTTCAAGAGAATTGATGATGTATTCACACACACATCTTGAGGGAAAAAATGAGACATAAGTAGGTAGGTGATGATATCAATAAGCACTTTTTCTTTAAATTTCTTAGTAATTTTGAAGATTCATCAAGGAACACTTCTACATTAAAAGGCGCTGTTAAATAGTTGCTAAGAACTGTGCTTTTCTTTTTGTGTAATCTTGTTTAGGAATTGATTTGATGCTTAAAAAATTTTTAAATATCTTCATTAATAATAATAAAATCTTCAGAATTCATTCAATTAATTACTTGTGTAAAAATATGAGGCATATGACAACATAAAAATTTAGAGACTTTGGGTATAGTCACAAATGAAAACAAAGCCACAATGCAATTTTTGAAATATGGGGAATTTAAACAGAAAATAAATTGATCTTGAGAATTCCTGAATCAAAATACAACTCTTGTAACTGCAGGTATATGTAAGAACACACATACAAAATCAATATTGAAAGTAACTAATTTTTATATTTCATAAATTTTCTTGATTTAGCAAAAATAGCAACACTGATTTTTAGGAGCAGATAAGTTAACCAGTCCACTTAGTAAGGATAATTTACGTCTCACAAGAGAAAAGGCCAACTAACAAAACTTCCATAATCAGGTCTTGTGACAGCTATTACTTGAGAAAACATTTGAGATTACTCGTAAATCTTATTTAGCTTTAAAGACAAACATCGAAGATATTGAATTGAATCAGACATTGTAAGGATAAAATGACTCAAACATGACATGACTCTTCTTCAATAGTTACTTCAGCGTTGAAAATGAAACATAAATTTTAAAGTTATTGTTATAAAACAGTGAGTTAAGCAGGTAAGTATAGTATTAATATATTTATCTTCTACCGTAAAACAAGGAAAATACTAGAGAAGAGGTCAGCACAAATGGATACAACTCATCAGTGAATGGCCAACTTCATCAGGTAAGAAACTGTTGAAAGTGAAGCAAAGTTTTTTTTGCAGGTGAGTTTTTTTTTTTTTTTTTTTTTTTTTTTTTTTAACAGGTTGGAAAAGAACTCTTAGAGCAGCATATGTAGAGAGACAGTCTTTAAATATGCGAAACAGCAGTGACACACAGTTAAAATTATTGCAGAGAAACACTGACATTTTATGAGAACTTATTTTAAAAGCTGTATAAAACCATGACTTTTTTTTTTTTAATAGATGATGTAAAATAATTTCAAGAATATAACTGTAACAGGAATGAAGTAGCCATATGCCTACTTCTTCTCAAGAGTAAAAAAATAATGCTGCTTTCATTCCTTTTCTGAGAGCAACATGAGAATCTTGTCTGTTGAAAACTGTCATAGTCTGCACATACTATGAAGTAGAAAGGTCCCAATTTCAAAATTATAACTTAAAAAAAATGAAGCAACATGAATTTTTCAAATATAAAATTTTGTCAGCTGAGAATTCTTTTAGAAACCCGAGAACAGTTGTAAAATAAATGTGAAAATATTCTTAAATGCATACATTCTTAATTTGTAAATTGCAGATTACCTTTGCATTAAGCCAAACTGTATGATTATAATAGAACATCACAGTCCAGATGGCATAAGAATAAATCTATGAACAAACTCTTGTATTCAAATTATTGTTAAACAAAATATCTTGATTTGAAATTTGTAGAATAGAAGCATAGAAATCTCTAAGAATGTTATATAGGATATTTACAACTAATAACTTCTGAGAAGAATTTCAGTTTCAGAAGAATAAGTATGACATAAGATAAGAATAAAATTTCTCAGCACCAATAATCACAATTTCAAAAATAATGTTTCTTATAAATATATAAATAGAATTTGTAAATTTGTTGCAATAAATTTAAAAACCCAAAGTCATAGCCTCTTAAAATATGAGTATGTTCTTGAGAACAATTTTATTATTTCAACTTCATTAGAATTTTTCTAAGAACAATATATAATTCATTTCAAAAATATATATATACCAAATAATCATTCTTTAAAAAAAAATTAGGTTCTCTAATAATTCATTACAAATAGAAGAATATGTAGATGAAATTCTTCAAATAAAACTATTTAAATAGAATAATAATTATGCATCATCAAAAATATGACTATTTTAAATTTATCTTAATTTAAATAATTGTTTTAAAAAAATTGACAAACTTAGCAAAATATATTATATTCTTCAAGATGGAGCAGAAAAAAATTCATTCTAGATTTAAATTTTAATTCTCCAAAATAGCAAAAATCTATGCAAGAAATTTTTTTTGAGAACAGAAACTTCCAATACTAAAAAAATATTGTCATATGTAGTTATGCAAAAATTCTTGCATAAAATATTCCATATTTCTTAAAAATTTACTAAAAGAACAAATCTTGAATTCGATTGAACACATCAAAAAAATTTTCAAAAGTTATTCTGAGAACAAAAGTACTAAAATATTACGATTTTCTTTAAATCAATTTAAATTTTTCTTCAGAACCACTGTTTTTGTGGCACCAAATGTGGTATTACTAATAAATTGTGCCGTAATATGAAAGGTAAATTTAAATTTGAAGTTCTTTTTAGTTAAAAATGCATTGTGTAATATGGCAATAAAACCCTCTGTTCTTTGAGGTCAGCAATTGTAAAAAAATAGAAAAAGGAAACTTCTTACTTGTATATCTGTAAGGAAATGATGAGGAGACTTTTAAGCACAAAATCAAACTTTTTATTCATCTTGTTGAAGAGAAGTAAGAGGCTCACCCTTTGGCCACCGATTTTCAAATAAATACGTTGCCGATAAAATTACTTATTCCTCTTGACGAGCATCTTAAAAATGTAATGTGCAGCACTAGGCGACTTTTTCTATTGATAAGAATTTCAACTAAATGCCTTTCCAAACCATCCACAAATGAATTTAACAGGAGTTATTAAAATTGCAGATATCGTTTACGCAAAAGCTTTTCACTGGATTCCACATTCATTGGTAGACAGACCGATGGGAGCCTGCAGCCCCGCGATCTTTTTAAAACGAAACTATGTCATGACAGCAACACCAACAAAACAGATTCTGATTTAAAATTAACGGAATTTTTAATTTATAGTAAGAATACGGGGACTTCAAAAGTTACTGAAAGAAAAGATTTAAATCTATTAGAGAATTTAAAATATTAAGCAATGTCTTAATAAACAAATCCGAAAGAACACATTTAAAAAGTTTTGTTTTTATTTGTTGTATGCTCGGCGATTAGACACACCTCTGAAAAGATCGACATCCATTCAATGCATATGCTGTGAGAGACTTGCTCCGATGACGTCATCACAATCGTACAGATTTCAAAGGAGAAGCACCCCATGCCAGGCGCTGCAGAACATCAGAGAACTTGACGATGTGCGGTCGAAACGAAATCGCCCGCGCAAAAATAAATATGGATTTAACTTTAAAGAACATCGATGTATAAGGCGAAAAGAAATAAAAAAGTAACATGATTTAAACAATGTGAGATTTCATCTCACAGCATCGACCAATGATATTGTTAGAATAGATGATGGCTACTTGTGAAGGGGCTCCCAATGAGAATAGGACATCGCTGACCCTAAGCTATGCACATTCGCAACACCTAGGAACATCCATACCTCACCCGGAATTTGGACCCAGGTCCCTTTGCGTGGAAGGCTAACATGCTAACCACTATACCATCAAAAAAATCTTGTCTGTCCTCTACATTGTAAATATTATACTGAAAAGTGTTAGTATTGACCGGAAAGAGTTAGTACTATTAAAATTGACACACATGCATTGATTAATTTGTTTATTGAAATATCATTTTATCATTTGTACATTTTATTTTATTATTCGAAATTATCAACATATATACACTTTGTACATTGATTAATGTTTGTTTAAAATATCATTATAGTACCTGATAATTGAATAGTTTGTTTTATACCCTCACTATTAACTAATTAGAATGTCAGATATCTGGACAATTTTTTTTTAACTTGAGGCAACTCTATTGTAAATCAAAAGATCGTTCAACATTGAATAGGATAAAATCCTCTAACATTTCTTATCCTAGTGATGAACGCAAGCTGTTCTTTATAATTTAAAGTGTTAAGAACACTCGTTCGCAAGACACTTGGGTGCATGATAAAGTAATAAGCTATGTACAAGGTACATATAAATACAGCCATAGGCATTCAACTCGCACAGTAATTCTAATGCACAAGCTAGGCATTTTTTACATTTCTTATTAACATTACAGAGATTCTCTTCATCTTGTATGAGTTCTGAATTGCTCGTTTATTTGCTGTAAGCAGCTGATATCTCTCTACATCAAGATTGTTGCTGCAATAGCGATTGATTATAATCAGCATAGTGCCGGGAAAATTGCAGCAACTCTGTACTTTAGTCTTTCTTGACTTTAATAGTTTCTCTTGAGTTTCGCCAACCCAGACAGAATACTAAGAGCTTCTTTAGCAAGTTCATTTAACAATTTAACCTCACTGAAGCAATGGGGATCGAACTAGGCAAAGTCTTTCATGAACAAGTCATTTCCAGTACATTGTGTATTCAGCTACTGAATAGTTGTGTCTAAGATGACATTATAAACTTTTACCTTAAATACTTCTGATGATGACCTGACAATAATTCTTGCCTCATCATGAGAATATCACCACATGGACGTTTTGCTATAGACATTATCTTTCCAGGTAGAAAACTCTCCATTTCAATGGAGTACTCCTTTTCTATTAGTTGTTTCTGAAGCTGTTCTGCAAATTCAGAAGCATTTTTCAGTATCATATCAAAAATTATTTCTTTTGTGTAACAGATTGGATTTCAGGATTTGTATTTTATTAGCAGCAGTTAAGTAGTCCAGACCGCTTATCTGCAGGTACTTCGATGTGGGTGTAAAATATATTGAATAGGTCACTGAAGATGATTGCAGAGCAAGAATCTGAGAAAGTGTCACACCTAGCATTATGGGGTGATTCATGCCATCTCAGATTTTCTCCAAAAAATTACCAGTTATTACTTATCTTGTTAAAAGGCCAAATCCAGAAGTTTTTTTCCAAAGTCGAGTTGTTCATTTTTTATGAGCCTCCAAAGGTCACAGTGCAGTGCGAAAAATTGAGCGTTTTTTTTAGACATTAAAATTGCTATGACCCACAATTCTTTGCGCAAACAACTTGCCACAAAATTCTTTTTATATATGGGATGTAGGAGGGTTCAACTTTATATAATAGATGAGAAGTCTGTGGCAACTTGTTGCCGCAAGGTCACTGAAGGTCACAAACTTATGGATTTTTGCTGTTTTTTACCATTTTTAAGGCCCAATAACAGCTTGCGCGTTGAAGTTGGCAAAAGAGGTGTCATTTGAAAGACATGTATTAGCACTTTTTAAAAATGTACGTATAATTGAGGCAAGTTGGATGCGCATTTAGTAACAGAGCGCCAAAATGTGAAAAATGTCATATTTGACCGATATTCAAACTGTCATAATTTCCTGCGGCAATGACATTTTGAAATAATTCTTTTGCCATTCTTTTATTCTATTATTGCTCTTTATGAAAAAATAAACTCCACTGAGGCATGTATCTTTAAAAAAAAAAAAATGATTTTTTTAAACATACTCTATTCCGATAGTCAGGACTTTTTTGCTTATCAGAACAACTCGTCTCAATAACAATTTTTTAACATTTACTTGGCTATATGAATTGATATATTTTATATATTGTTACGTTTATATTTATTGAGAACAATTATTTAGTTTTAAAATTTCAAAACATCACCAACATGTTCTCCATTTGGTATATACCTGTGAAATGCATAGATGATTTTTCCATTACTGTTTAAAAATTTACTATAATTTTTCAAATTAATAGACTAAAAGCAAAAGGTTTGGAATGTTTTATACTTTTATACATATTTTGGAATAAATATTTTGTTTAATTTTTAACATTTGTTAAAAAAATCACCTGAAACTTGTACACAATTATAACTGAATAAAATGCAGAGATATAAAGATATTAGTCTTTTTTTTTTAAATATAAGGTACATTTTAAAATCGTTATTGATGAAGTATTTTTAATTTAAAATCATATTAATTTCAGAACATAAAATTATTCAAAGCAAAACATTCCAACCATCCCAATTTATAATGCTCCTTCATTAAAAAAAAAAAGGTATCTGATGATAAGATTATTTTTTGTAAAGTATTTAAAAAAAAAGGTCATTGATAAAATATTTTAAGTTTATAATCACATTATTTCAGCAACACAAAATTTTGAACAAGTGGGTAAGTGTGATCATACATCGCACAAAGGGTTTCGTTTAATATTCCTTTCAAAACGTCCAGTACATTTATCGCCATGGAATACCTTCTAAATTTTGGCAAACACATCCTAAACTATGTTAAAGTTTCAAACATATTCGCCTTGTTATATTTCCTAATTTTGTTCGCCCGCCCCCCCCCCCCCCCAAAATGCTACGATATATCACATGACGGGTATCTGCCAAATTTAGAAAAGTGCCCCCCTTGGGGGGGGAGTGGGCAGATGGTCACCATGATTTTTGACGCGGCCTGATTTTAAAAATTTATGTTATGTTTTATAAGCCATATTAAAGTTTCAAACAGATCGTCCAGTTATATTTCCTAATTTTGTTCGCGCACCTCCCTCCCCCCCCCCCCCTCCTCGAAATGCGACGCGCCCTTCTTCTTTATAATTTATTATCATGTGTTATCTTAAAGTTTAAAACAGATTGAATTGTTAGATTTCCTACTTCAAATGAAATCGCGGTCTGTTAATTCCACATTCCACCACCAGGGAGCGCACTGTATTCTTAACAAAAGCGTATCTGAATGAAACTCCTTTAGATTTTCCTTTCCATAGATAGATGGGTCGGGATAGTGGTGGTCTTAAACAAGAATTTAAAATATTTGCTGAGGTAACAAACGCTAAGATTTAAAAAATAATTCTAGCTCCCCCCCCCCCCCCCTTGAAATATCACACTCCATTCTTTTTTACACTTTTTTCTATGTGTTATAAACTATCTTAAAGTTTCAAACAGACTGAGTGGCGGTCTTAACCAATAATTCAAAATATTTCCTGAAATTACTATTAGAAAATAGTGGTATGAAGTAAACTTTCTGATGATGAATGAGTTATACTTATCTCATATCGCTGTTCAAAAAGCCCAGGCAAATTATTAGATTTCCTAATTTAAGTTAATTCGTGGTTAAATAAGCACGTCTCTTCATTTTAATCGATGCATTTGATAGGAATAAACCGATTAATTAAATAATAATTAATATTTCAGCTTGTAATTAAGATAGGACTTAGATATGGGTATCAATGAAATCAGCGAGAAATTTGACATCGGGATGCCAAAAAATTTAATATTTAAAAAGTTAAAATTTCGTATTAAAATATGCTATTATGGAAAACCGCAGCGTCGTCATGTCTACCTGCTTTCCCGCCGATTTGAAATCTTTTTATTTCCTTGTCTTTCCAATTAAAGAAATTAAATTTTTATCGATCGATTTTTAGTGGATATTTTAACTTATACACATCGCAGAAATGTGAACTTTATACCAAATGAAAGTAGATTTTTTTCTGCGTCTGTCTATTCCATTTACAAATTTCTCGGACCAATATTTTCTGACATACGATTTCGCTTTAAAATCTCCACTTCATTTTTTAGCTTAATTTCCTCCGTGGTAACCGTGCATTTGGCTGATTTTACTGGCAACCCTTAGGAGAAACACGGATGATTTCGAGAAAGTCCGTTTGAATTTGCGTTAAAAAGGTGGATTGGTTAATTTTAGAAGTTAATTAGCCCGTAATTCGGTTAATTACCAACTTTTTCAAAATTTTATGATTTGTTGTTTGATGTGAGGTGTTCAGCTATAAGTACCCAAAATTTCAAGTCTCTAACATGTATAGTTTCTGAGAATGGGCTCTGTGACCGACAGACAGAGGAGCGAGACGAATAGGGTTTCGTGAGATGAACGAAACCCTAAAAACAAACTCTTCTATTGTTTATATCACTAGTACTACATGGTAGAATATTCTAGAACCATGAGAACAATATTTCTGTGCAATCAGAATTCTTTATGTTCATCCATTAAAAAATAAAATTATTTTCTTGTTTGTTTATAAAGGGTATTTTTTTTTAAAGTATTATTGATAAAATATTTTACATTTGCAACAATAATTTTAGTAACATAAAATTACACAGAAAAAAAAAAAAAAAAAACCCAACTCAACTCTTCCCTTGTTTGCATTACCATTATCACATGGTTGGCTATTCTGGAATATCAGAACAATATTTCTGCTGAATAAGAATTACTTTTGCTCATCCATTTAAAAAATATAGAGTTGTGAATTTTTAATTTGGATCTTTTCATACTTATGTTTATATATTCTTAGTTAAAAAAACTGTTTTACAAAACATGGAAGAACTTAATTCGGATCCTTATAAAGATTGTTTTTTTTATATTGAGCTATTGAACTGTGGAAGACGTGGCAAAAGTCGTAAGGATGGGTTGTTTTCAGAACAAGACTTGGCAGCAGATGTTAGAAATTATCTAGAAAGAATAAATGTTAAAGCACCTGATAGAAGTGTGTCTGAAAAAGAACTAATATCTAGCAGAAGTGGTAAAGTTTTACCTGAAAGATTTCAACTATGTGCAAAGCATCGTTTTGATTTTGGTACTTATTGGAATGTTCCAACTGTATGTTTACACCCTTATCACAAGGAAAACAGGAAAAGAAAAAGGTCTTAGGACTGCAAGTTGGGCAACATATGAATTAATATGTAAATATAACTAGGGGACTCTGCCCCCTACGAGCTACGCTCGCCAACCCCCGTTCAGACACCCCAGATTCTAAAAGCATGCTAATTTCATCGGCCTTAAAAAGTTTGAATTATAATTTAAATAAACTGTCAAGTGCGAGTATTACTCGCACATAGAGGGTTCCGTACAATAAATATATTAATTAGTAACTGTATTATTTTAAAAAATCTTTAATACTTCAACCATTATGATAGCGGGACAGATGTCATATACGTCCCCTATTGGCGCGATTTTTTTCTGACGCCAATGTCCCATACGCACCCACCGGGAACTTAACTGGCGCCAAAGTGTCGTTATTTTGCTTGATATAATAGCCAAGATATAGATGATATGGTAACGAGGTTTTCGCCAAATTGCCGTCGAAAAAAAAAATCGCGGCAATATGTATATCATATCTGTGTTGAAAACACATCTACTGTCCTAACAAAATAAACTTTTGTGACGATCACCGAAAAAACTGCTGGAACAATAATTTCATACCTTCCTTTACTTTAGAGTTCCATTATAATAGTTTACTTCTTTGAAATTAATAAAATGCAAAGTTAAGCAACGGTAAGTTACTATTAGAAAAACCAAATCTACTGCATAATAACACAATCTTTAGCGATACAATTCAACGATTAACCAAAAATATTGCTGGAACAACATATTAGCACTTTTATTTACACTCAAACAGAAGTTTAAAAAAAAAATTAAATTATTTTTATACTGTGCGCATACAGATGCGATACTTCAGAAATTGCTCATGTGATTTGCTAATTCGCCGGAGCAAAGAAACCAAATAAATTCTTCAAATTTTTATATTACATGAGCTATTGCATATTTTTTTAATTAGACGCCAAAATACTTGTTTGCAAGTACATTACAATTGTTAATTTCTTAAAATATATACATTACTATAGTAATGGAAATGGACACTTCATGCGGAAATATTTCTTTTATAATGTTAATTTTTTATTTAAGCTGTTTTTTTATAAAATCAGTAACAATTTTTTTTTTACCCGATGCGTTAACCTTTTTCCCCCTCTAGTTGATGTAACCATTTAATTCTTTAATCAAAAGAATTGATCAACAAAAATGTTTATTTGAAAATTTCCGTTGCTATAGTAACGGATGCATTTTTAGAAATTATCACTTGAAAATCTGACGTTTTGATGCCAAAGACATCGCCAAATTCGAAAAATATGAAATATCTCTCGAACTATTGGACTTAAACGAATTTAGTTAGTACCATTCGATTCAGCATACAAAAGTACACCAAAATATGTTGATTAATGCGAAATCCAGACTTTCTTTTATATATATAGATTAAAAGTTGTTAACTAGGTATAGAGCACGCCACCCCTGTCCTTATGTATGTCCAAACTGGCTTATCTTTAAGGGTTAATATCTCAGCTAATTACTGATGATTTTTTTCGAAATTCATTATCAACAATGCTCTTATACTTCTGCAACGATAGGTATATCCAGCGATGCTCAACAATTTTTCTGAATGCCCGTAAATCGAAATTTGTGTATCACAGAAAAATGCTAATTTCTCGAAAACTATGTGACCTAGGATAATCGCTATAATTTTCCGCAAGGTTTACATTAACATCTACTACCTCTAATTTTTTCATAATTTTAGTTTCAGTAGTTTCGGAATTAGATGGGGGGGAACATATTTTTGTGTTACATTTTCGACAATATTTTTAAAAATATAATACCTAAAATTAAAAGGAATGTATTTTTGAGTTCAGCGTTAAGAAAGCTTTCACAGGATACCCCCACATGATATACAAAGAAAAAAAATTTTTTTTTTCAAGTAGCTTAATTTGCCCCCTTACATTTTTACTAAATATATTTATGAATGTTTATTAATCTGAAAATATGTGGGTCAATGGTCTTTATTACTTCTCCGAATTTGAACTTTCCACGTTCCATAGTTTACGAGTAAAATGGCTGTGCCAGACAGACAGACAGACACAGGAGTGATCTTATAATGGTTCTGTTTCTACTTTTTAAGAAGTACGGAACCCTAAAAAACAGTGACTCTCTCCCTGTAAACGGGTTTTCATTCATTTTCCTTTGATTGGCGATTTTTAAGACGAAATCAGACGCTGCTAAGAGATACAATGGCTGTTTTCGTCTTTGATTAAAAACAAGAAAGAAAAATCATGCATACGGCATAGATTATGAAACACTTTCCAACACTCCCTGAAAGCTTTAACAAAACTTCGTTATTTAGGAAAAATAAGGTAAATAAGATAACTAACTAAACATTTAAAAAACTGATTTCAGCAGTTACCATCCATAGCCAAATATTTATTCCAATTCTTCCGAACAGCCGTGTATTTGATCTGCAGGCTGATATACATACTATATAATAGAAAATTTAGTTTACCAAGAAAACGCATAACAGGTTGAAATTTCTCTTTCAGCAATTTAGACTAATAGATGGAAACATACTTCAATACTTTTGTACAGCCCTGTTGTTTACCTAGTACCTTTATTACACGCCACTATTTAGCTAAACTTTAATTCAAACTAAATCACTCTTAAAACTACTGAAATCACATTTCCAGAATTTATCATCTATAGGCGGCTATGTATCCAATTCTTTGCGTGGCCCTGTATATCATTTTATCTATATTCTACAAACATTTCATAGAAAACTACATGCACTTCAGCATAACACATTTTAAACCCACCTTTGAGCAATTTACGGTCATACTCAGTAACCTGTAATAATTTGTGGTCGTAGATCGCCGTAGTGGAGTATGTCTGAAAAATAAACTATGAATTGGCAACCAAAGATATTAAGATTATAAAATTAAATATTCAAAATAATTAATTTAGAAAATGTTGCCTTTGAAATATTCAATGACGGAAGCCGAAAAATAAAAAGTGTAAAATAACTCACCCGGAGATTGGAGGAACAGTTGACACATATTTTATTGAAATATTTATATGCACTGCATGAATAATAATTTTAATGACTATTATTGGTAGAAAAATAAGATTTTCCTGGCCAGGAATACGACATACTTGTATGAAGAGGAAAATACATTTAAATGATATTGCACTATGTAAACAATCCTTCAAAATTGCTGAAATAGTTGCAAATCTGAGAGTTCACTATTGTAAACTAATTTTATACCATCCGAAGTATTATGTCCATAGTCCAGACTAAAGTCCTGTATTTAGGAATATATTGGTAGATGAGAGTTTGAAGATAAACTGGAGATTGTATACTTTTTATTATTGAAGATTCATGACGATAAGCAATAACTGTAAAATTGATGAAGGCACAAAGGATCACAGTGTTGAAATAGTCATCACAATAGGTTAGATGCAGACCCGTACTGAAGTTGTAAAAGATGATTTGGAGATAAACTGGAGATTATATTTTTTACTATTGAAGATTCATGATGATAAGCAGTAACTGTAAAATTGATGACGGCATATTATCGGTGGAGCTCGGCATGGCAGATGTTATTACGAACGGGAAAGGACGCTCAGTTATTAAGCAAATCCTTTGAGGGTTATTATTAATCTCAAAGAAATGAACACATTAAAGTAAAAATTGATGATGAAGTTTCAGCTGCTGGGAGTACAGAAAATTGACACGGGAGAGCTTACAGTTCGTAAAAATAAAAAGGAAAGAACATTTCTTCGTCTGGCTCCAAAAACTAAAAATGGCTTCCAAAATGCAGTAATGCTACTTCTTCCTGAAAAATTCTTAGTCTGGGGCCAGAGTCCCAAACATACGTGTGTCCTCCTCCTTACATTGTTGACAAGTGCCAGAGACGAAGCGCACATGGCCCCCCCAAAAGATCGTTGGGCAGACGCTGAACTCAAATTTAACCAATGAGCGATCGGCACGCACGCTTCTGAGTCATATCGATAACGATTTTTATCGCAATCGAAATATCGGTAACTATTTATATCGTAATCAAAGTTGCATTCTCCCTGCATTCCTGAGTACCGGCGATGTCGCCTCCTGATACTAAAACAAGATGGAGGATAGAGTGACGTCACAACGCTCTTTCCTGCGAGGAAGAAAGATAAAAACATGTCTAACTGCGTCGGGAAAAAAATGGATTGCACGTCTTTTAAAACTGACAGAAGTTATTAAATATTGTAATGCGGATATCTCGCTAAATTACGGTTTAAAATTAAATGAAATTTTGGCAATCGGTTAGAAATAAATAGTAACATCCAATAAAAATAGTTTGGGAATAAAATAATTAATATTAAATAACTTTTTTAATTTATATTTTCAGAAGTTAGCGATTGTTAGAAAAGCATTGTAAGTTACTTTAACGAACGATATTCCGTAATGTTTATATTCTAAAAGATCCGTACATTATTAGAATGATATTTAGTTGCATATTATAATATTTATTACTTTGAATAATCATTAATTATAAGGTTATTAACAGAATATAAATTATTTAGAATGCTTTTTATTTATTTACTTACTACGTTTTTAAAAGTTGTTTTTGTACTTAAATATTTAAATTTAAATAGAGAAATAATGCAGACGATAAATTAATAATCTGAAATATTGAAAATGTAACATAACCTTTACGAATTCTTTTGCGTAGCCCTGTATATCAACTATAACATTTACACACTGTTGAGATAATTACCAATAAGTAATATCTCAGTAAATTAAGTTAGCAAAGTGAATTAAGCAAATGGAAACGTAAGTGCTTTATGTCCCAACCTCGAATGAAAAATTACGTTAAACTATTAAATCTATTATAACTCAAATCTTAAATGAAATTAAAATGTTTAAACAGTTAAATGAAATTAACTTGCTGAAATGCAATAAGAAAAAGTGAAGCTAATATGATTTAAATAACGAAAGACAAATTTAAAAGAAACAAAACATTTATTTAAATTTAGTCAAAACAGAAAAACAAATAAATTAACTAAGAGAATAAAATACATAAAACATACCTCAATCAGTTTTAACTTTAGAAGACAATTATGCATTTACGTATATAACAGATTGCACTGAGTAACACTCCATGACACATTATTGCAGAAGTATAAAGAAATATAAAATGTCTTTCAATTCAATGCTCCAGAGCTCGATGAATAATTATTGAAAAGCTATACTTTGTTTTAAAACTAATTCCAGCACTTCCAGCAATATCTTATAGCAGTGCAAAAACAATCGTCATTCCCACCAGGAAAAACCGATAGATAAACAACAGTCTGTAAATACGATATAAGCTCATCCTTCAACGTCTAGGAATTCGGAAACAGCTCAGCTGACACTCCAACACAAGAAACGTCTTCATTTCGAATAAACACTAAAAAGGTTTTTCAAAGATAGGGGTCACACAATGCAGCATCACTATTCTGGCGGATGACTTTAAAAACGAAACCAAGATTAGTTGATATCCATAGTAACTCCCAGATGAGAAAGACTTTAATATTCACTGTGCGTTTCCCAGTTCAAACAAGCCTCCATGCCGATAAAATATTAAAAACACCTGCTCATATCATACTGAAAGGGTAAATCCCAACTGGCGAGAAAACAAGCTGGCCGAAGCATATTTATATGATTCGGACATGCGTACCAACTGCTGGCATATGCGAAACAGATGGCTTCCAGAATGATCGGAGACTTACGACGCACTCTACCGGACAACTAACGCCATCTTGTGGCGATCGGGAGTACTGCTCAACTCTCATACGTGGAAAACGATCTCCGAGAACCGCGATGTTTTGAAAGACAGGTGAACGGCAGAAGAAGATACGATTAAAGGTAAACTGTAACTAAAGATGAAAGCAAATCAAATAAATGATTTAAGGATATATAACTATGGAAAACAAGGATATGAGGTAAGTAGAATCTGTATTTGTATTGTAAATAAAGAAAGGCTGTTTCAGCTAAAATGTAAATAAGTTGTAGAGCTAAAGTAGTACGGTGATAAGATATAGAGGGCTTGTTATTCCAAACACACACACCATATAGTATGCATAAATATCGTGAAACTTAAAAGCGCATATCATAATTAAAAATGCATTCCCTACCATCGCCGCTAATATACAGTATTTCGGATAGAAAATACTTGACTGAAATGTTTTGTATGTTCCTGTAAATGCTATGCACTTCGTATTATACATGAAATAACTTAAGTAAGCCTCACCGACGTATATCAATTTTATTATATATGAATAAGTATAATTAAAATACGTCGCAAACAATTTCCCCCTATACCATTTGTAATGAAATTCTTTTGTGTAGCCCTGTAAATGAATAGTAACTATTTGTTGCACCGCACATGCTACAGAATATTCTGCATATTTTAGTGCACTTCGTAAATGCATATATTTTTTACTATGTTTGAAAGGGTGTAACATCTTTAAAATTCATTTGAAATGATTTTTTCCTATTGGCCGTAATGCAACGAAATACTTTTGACTGTCCCTGTAAATGAACTAAACATGCTACAAACTTCATTTGAAATAGGGTTCATGCTAGGCTAAACGTCAATAACGAAAAATTTCAGTGCGATTCGAGTATATTTACGAGAGTTAGAGCGTGAACAGACGGACAGACAAACCGAAGTAATAACACTTTTCAACTTTGTTGGAAAGTGTTAAAAATTAGTTAAAAATTTGAAAGTAAGTTAATGTAAAATGAATTAAGTGCACAGAGTCCTTGTCTCTCGGTAATTTTTAACACCGCTATGAGAAAGTTCTTTTAAATGCATCGTTTTAAATCTGACGTAATTTCCACCAAAGTTTCCTTTCTTTTTTTAATATTCACAAGAAAATTCTTTTGTTGTTAGAAAGGAAATATTATTTGCGCTGTCTTAGAATTCACGATAATAGTTGAAAAGATTATATCAAAATATAAAATAAACGTCTCGTGCAAATATATTTTTTAATTTAAAGTGTTTTGCCAACTTTTATTTATTTGGCCTTTTTAAATATTACGTAATTTCCTTCATTTGTGACTTTTAATGCATAATAATGAATTTAGTATTTAAAAATTTTCTTTCCCTTTTAAAATTCACGTGTAACTGTAGTTTTTATGATGTAATTCTCAATATTTTCCTGATTTTTAACACGTAATCACTTAATTCTAATTTGAAAGTTTTTTTCTGTTTATAATAGCAATGTGTAAATAAATTTTTTATTTGAAGGAAATATTATTCTTTGCGCGTTTTTTAAAATTGGCAACAGTTTAAAATAATTGCTCTTTTCTAAAATGTGTAAAAAATATCTCTCGAAATGCTGAAAATTTGAATTTAAAATGGAAATAAATCCTCAAAAAATGAGTCAAATTAAAAAGATAATTGCAGTCTGCACATCTGGAACTTCCAATGTATAAAATGATCTAAAAATGTTTAAGTTCCTATGTACAATTTTTCTCCTATAAAACTTTTTTGATGGAACGATTTTGACCATCTTTAACATTAAATATCTCTTAAAATAATTATTCGATTTAAAAACTGTCAGCATCAGCGTGTTTATCAAACATGTCTCTATAATACCACCGATTTTCATATTTTTGTATGAAACAGTTTTCTTAATATTAACGAAGAAAGACCCCCGGTCATAAAAAATATAGATGCCGATCTAGTAGGAGTATACCCAGATGATCTACGCAGATTTTCATTGGTCCATTTCCAAATCAAAACTTTTTTTATATATAGAAGGATTCTTCTGTAAACTTCCCAATTGGAGGAACTGTTTGCCCAAAGCATAGAGATTATTTTCTTTCAAAAGATTTACATCAAATGAACGATGAAGTTGAGATAGCCGACATCACTTCCAGTGATCCAACATTTGAAGTTCCTAATTCTCTGTTAGTGGAAACTGATAAGACCGAGACAAATTCACTTATAAAATCATCAACAGAAGGTGTAAGCTCTGTTAAATTTCAATTGAAATCTCCTGTTTCAGAACTTTCTGCAAGTACCATTTGCTATATGAAACGAAAATACTCTGAAGTTACCAATAATTTTAAAGCAACGTTAACCAAGAAAATGGCCCCAGAGCAAGAACATGAATTTCAAAAGGTTGTTTCAGACAGCTGCAGTGAGACAGAAGCTGAAGATGAATGTCTAAAAGAGATAGTAGCAGCCTTTAAAAGCACTCCATCTCAAAAGATGAAGCTAGCTTTATTGTTTTTATTGGATCCTCAAAAACACACAAAATTAGAAGTTATAGAGAAATTCCAATGCTCACAGAGAATGGTAAGGAGAGCAAGAGAATTGACAGTACAACTTGGCCCTAGCAACATGCCTCCTGTAGACAAAATTAGTAGAAACCGCCTCGACATGAGTAAGGTTGATCCTTTTTTAGATTTTTTGTTTACAACAGATTCTCTACAAGATGTTGCTTATGGAACAACAACTTTAAAATATGATTGTGGATTAAAACATGTTACCCCACATGCGGTACTCATAGCATTAAAAACACATATAGTAGTTGATTATATGGAATTCTGCAAGAGCATTGAGTTTGAAAATTTAAGTAGTTCTTCACTGATTCGTTTACTTAACTCTTTCAACCCAAGTCAACGTAAATTTCTCAGTGGGTTAGATAATACCACAGCTGATGGACTCAGTGGATTTTCAAGTCTTTGCAACATTGTGGCAAAACTTGACCTTGCGAAAACAGAAGAAACATGTCTTATAGAAAACTTAGATTTAGGAAAGAGGTACTTGAAAACAACATATAAATTGCACTGTAAAACAAGCAGTGTCTGTGCCAGTCACTGTGCTCAATTTTCTTTAAGTTCACCAGTTGATGAAAACTTGTCAGTCAAATGTGATCATGAACATCACATCATTTGTGCTCAGTGTCACTCACTTTTGTCATCCCTCGATGAAATTGGAAGTAAAGTAAAAAACATGAAGCATTGTGCTATTAAGGATGAAATCGACTACGATTTCTACATGGCAAGTAAAAATGTTATGGAGTACATGAGGCATATTATGAGAGGGGTCCAACAAGAAAAAGCGAAGACAGCAGCACTAGAACAAACCGATGAAGAGATGGCATTTTGGCTGCAAGACTGGTCAAAAAATTTTTTACCTCAGAACTACCGTGAAAGACAGCAAGATTATTTTGGAAAAAAGGGTATATCACTGCATGTTGATGTATTTGTCACAAAATTTAATGAAACAGTTGAAAAAATAACTTACTTTACAGTTCTTGAAAATTGCGATCAAGATGCCCTATCTACGTGATGTGTGTCAAAACATACCTTAGAGCAATTTAAACTAGATTTTCCTCACATAAAAAAACTGCATGTGAAAACTGACAATGTGGGTTGTTATTCTGGCAATGTATGTGCCGAAAGCCGTTACCTTATGGCAAAGCAACTGGGAGTAAAAGTACTTCGACATGATATGATTTGATTATAATGAACCACAGAGAGGAAAGGATCAGGCTGATCGCGAGAGTGCTATTGCAAAGATGTTTATCAGGACATATTTATGCGAGGGACATGATGTTGCATCAGCACAAGATGTGTACAATGCACTTATTTTTAAGGGGCGTATGAAGAATGCCAAGGTTTCGATTATTGACATTAATAAAGATCAATGTTATGTTGGAAGTGTTAAGATACCAGATATCCAGTCATACCGTTCTGTAAAGTTTGAAGATAATGAGATGATATTTTAGAAATATTTTGAAATTGGTACAGGAAAAAAAATTCCATACAGCAACTTAGAATTCAACTGCAACTTTCAAATAATATGCCCATTCAGTTCAAAACAAACAATAGAAAAACATTCAAATAAAAAGTCAATGTCTCTTAACCGAAAGTTTGTAAGCTTTCTGTTTTGTCCTGAAGACAATTGTACTTCTACATTTGAAACAGCTGATGAATTGTAACTGCATATAACAAGAGGAGAACACACAATTCCAAAATTAATCTCAGGGATGGACAAAGCTAAAAATATGTTTGCAAAAAGGATGGAGACCATAACAAAAAAGAAAAAAAACAGATTATCTTATTACCAACTCCTTTGAAACTGTTACTGCTTCTAGTAGCAATCAAATGTATTCATATCTTATATCACAAGAAAGATGGGCATTAAAACCTAAAAGAAAAGTCACTTGTCTAAGTCAAAATCAAAAACAATTTCTCGAAGAGTGCTTTTATAAAAGAGATAAAATGGGTAATAAATTAACTGCGCATAATGTTGTGAAGATGATGAGAGGTCAAACAGCAGACGGAAAGAAAATTTTTTGCCCAGAAGAATATCTGGCACAGGAACAAGTGATGTCTTATTTCAGCAGAATGAAAGGAAAAACTAAAAATTTTGATGCAGAAAAAGATGATGCAAATGAAGATGACGAATCTTTATATGCTACAATTGAAGACAATGAGGTATGTTTTTAATGATAAAATTTATGAATCTTTTTTTATTTTTATTTTCAAATTTACACACTTTTTTTTTATTATTGAAAAAATATAATTTTTCTTATTTTCAGCTTACAGAGAGAGAAAATATTAGGAAAGAGATGAAACTTTTTGCAGAAAAGGAAAATGAATTACATCCCCATTCATTTTATGCAGTCATGTTTGACAAAAGATTTTACATAGGAAAACTTCTAGAAGACTGTGGGAGTGATTTATTTAAAATGAAATTTCTTCACCAGAGAGGTGCTCAAGAGTTTAAATGGCCAATACGTGATGATATTGATACTATACATTGAAGCACCATCTTCTTTGGCCCTATACAATTGTCTGGGGCTGATCCTTTTACAGTTCCATGCTTAAAAGACATTCAAGAGTCTTACAAGGAACAATTATATAATTGAGGGGGGTTTTTTTGTAAAAAGTATTGATAGTGTTAGCTGAATATACTTGTATTATCATTATAGGTTATAAATGCCAAGAATTTTGATTGTCAAATTAAATAAATAACATCAGTATCAAATATGTGTCACAATATATTAAAATATATCAATTCATATAGCCAAGTAAATGTTAAAAAATTGTTATTCACACGAGTTGTTCTGAAAAGCAAAAAAGTCCTGACTACCGGAATGGAGTATGTTTAAAAATATCATTTTTTTTTTAAAGGTACATGCCTCAATGGAGTTTATTTTTTCATAAAGAGCAATAACAGAATAAAAGAATGGCAAAAGAATTATTCCAAAATGTCATTGCCGCAGGAAATTGCGATAGTTTGAATATCGGTCAAATATGACATTTTTCACATTTTGGCGCTCTGTTACTAAAAGCACATCCAACTTGCCTCAATTATATGTACATTTTTAAAAAGTGTTAATACATGTCTTTCAAATGACACCTCTTTTGCCATGGCAACTTCAACGCGCAAGCTGTTATTGGGCCTTAAAAATGGTAAAAAACAGCGAAAATGCTTAAGTTTGTGATCTTCAGTGACCTTGCGGCAACAAGTTGCCACAGACTTCTCATCTATTATATAAAGTTGAACCCTCCTACATCCCATATATAAAAAGAATTTTGTGGCAAGTTATTTGCGCAAAGAATTGTGGGTCATAGCAATTTTAATATCTTTAAAAAACGCTCAATTTTTTGCACCGCACAGTGACTTTTGGTGGCCCATAAAAAATGAACAACTCAACTTAGGAAAAAAAAATTCTAGATTTTGTCTTTTAACAAGATAAGTAACAACTGGTAATTTTTTTGGAGAAAATCTGAGATGTCATGAATCACAGATGTGACACTCTCTCAGATTCTTGCTCTTATATACTGAACCTTGCAAAAAAATTAAAAATCAGCGATCTTCCCGAAAAAGTTACATGTGACGGAAAATCGTCCTTTTTGGTGATAGCTTATAGTCATTAAGCAATGTAAAAAACTTATGCCAATCTTTAAATGTTTTGAAGACCCATCAGATATGCTATTAAATTCTTGATCCTTATTCCACCACCTAGTAGCGTTTATTTTTTGTAATCGGCGAAGAGGTTTATTTCCACCTACAGATCCATATTCACTGAAGTCCATATTCTTTCATTTGCTTATATGACTTTGAGCTAAACACAGTTGTAGCTTTGGAACATCATAATATGTTTCCGAATTCAGTTCCTGTGTAAGCACTGAGTCGATGATTAAATATCTATAACAATTTATTTATCTTTTCACATTTACAATTTAAAAACACTACACACATTTTAAAATATACCAATTCTATAGGCATCATACACTTTACCACCTCCAACATGTACATTACTTTTTTACAACATGGTTCATATATCATCAAAATCTGCCACTACTCCAAAACCTAGTTTTTCATCTCATAAAAATATCCACTCGTCCTATCCCAAGACTTGCCACATAACATCTCCTTTTTTTCCCCGCATATCGTTAAACCTTCTCTGACACGATAGCAAGGCTGGTGAATCTTTGGAAACTAAAAATTCTTGCCTATCTTTTATTACTACGTAAATGTCCACAAGTAGACCCATACCACCAAAGAACTTCCCTTTCGACCCTTCACTGACCACATGTGCTCTTTACTTTATCCCCTATCTCCTGGCTTCTATAAAAATATATATATAATATATATGTTACCGGCCAAACCCGATTTTAGGCCAAACTAGATTGGCCTAGGCCAAACTAGTTTATCCTAACGTGCATAGGATAAACTAGTTTTTCCTAGGCCAAACTAGTTCATCCTAACGTCCATAGGATAAACTAGTTTTTCCTAGGCCAAACTAGTTTGGCCTAACGCTCATAGGATAAACTAGTTTACCCTGCTATTCATTGGTCCGAACTAGTTTATCCTAGGCCGATCTATAGTTCATCCTAGGCCAATTCAATTTGGAGTGATTTTATTAATCCCAAAGACCTCTTCGGCACCAACCTTCTATTTTATCCTCTTCCAATTCAATCTGATGTGCTTTAATTGATGCAAACCAATGTTGAGTACGCTCACATGCACAAATAATAATAATAATAATAAAAGAAGTAATTCAAAATAAAAAAAAATAAAAAAAAAATAAGTCAAAAATAAGTCAAGTTCAGGCTCGAATTCAAAATTTTTCAAACGAATCCACTCAGCTCAAACATACCTATGGAAGTGAGCGAAGTTTACTAAAAACTCTTTTATTTATTTATTTTTTTTTTTTAATATAATAGAATTTTAGTGTCCAAATTTACAAAATTTTGTGAGCTAGTCTTTTGGTTATTTGATGTAAGGGTCTTTATGGGTAAACCAATTTTCCTTCCTGACACTCGGTATGGGCTTTCGAGAGGTTCGGACCGAGATGGACCGGAGACTCAATTTTTTCCGGCTTAAGTCGAGACTGGACTTCATTCTTCTTGAGGTCTATACAGGCAGAAATTTTCACTGCAATTTCCAACCCAGCTCATATGAAAGTCATTTGCACCGGCAGGATCTTTGGTCTGTTCAGTAAAATATCAGTAGCATTTCGCCCGGGCCAACTTTATTTTTAATGCACTTTTTTAAATCACTGTTATCCCACAATTACAATTTATATATTTATTATTTTTTTTATTTTTACTTTCTTCTATCTTTACAACAAGAAAGTATTGGATTCGTGAAAATTTTTGACTTCCGGTTTCCGACGGATTTACACGTTTGAGGGGTCAGAGATCCCCAAAAACATGTTTTTTACAAAATGTCTGTCTGTATGCTTGTCACATAAATTTTGTGAGTGCTCTAATTAAAGACCTAATGCACGGAATTTAATAAAAATTTATATTCAGGTAGTCCCTAATAAAAAATTGTTGATAATTAGTTTTTTGTGTAAATCGCCCAAAAGGTTGTGCTGCTATGCTGCATGTTTCACGATTTCCGCAATAGCTCTGTCTCAAGAACTAATGCACGTATTTTCATAAAACATCAGATTCAGTTAGTCCTTGATATGAATTGGTGCTGTTTACGTTCTGGTGTAAATGGCCCAACAGGTGGAGCTGCTATGCCGCATTTTTCAGAATTTACACGATTTCCGCAATAACTCTATCTCAAATACTAATGCACAGATTTTCAACAAACTTCAGATTCAGTAAGTCCTTCAAATGAATTGATGCTGATTAGGTGTTGGTGTAAATAGCCTAGTACGTGGCGTTGCTGTCTGGCATTTTTCACGATTTCACAGGATAGGGGACAGTATCCCACTCCTCATCGAACAAAATATACTATACAGGGGTGACGGCAATACTACTTTGCACAAGGTTTGTGCCGGAACGGTAGTTGGGATCAATAAAAGCACGTCAAATTGCATTGGCCTTGGATAAACTAGAAAGTTGGCACTTGAGAGGGTCTTTGGGATCAATAAAATATCTCCAAATTGAATTGGCCTAGGATGAACTAGATCGGCCTAGGATAAACTAGTTCGGACCACTGAATACCAGGAAAAACTAATTTATCCTATGGGCGTTAGGATAAACTAGTTTGGCGTAGGCAAAACTGGTTTATCCTATGGGCATTAGGATAAACTAGTTTGGCCTAGGAAAAACTAGTTTATCCTATGCGTGTTAGGATAAACTAGTTTGACCTAAAATCGGGTTTGGCCGGTAACATATATATATACAAAATGAGTAATTTGCAAAGTTCTTCTAAAGATTGCTGATGGGAGAGGGGAGGGAAAAATTAGAACTTATCCCATCAAAACAAAAAAAAAAAAAGCTTCACAAACAAACAAAAAAAAAATCATATTTTTTTTTTTTTTTTTTTTTTTTTTTTTTTTTAAGTTTTATTAAAAGAAAAAAAATTCAAAATATTTATTATGATTTTGGCCCACTTCACCCGTTTGGCCCACCCCGCGATCGCTGTGTAGCGGGGTGGGCCACTCCGACCCTGGACAATATATCTGCTAAAAGTTTGACATAAATGATAACTTGATTTGTATAAGATAAAATGAAGTATTTGCACTTAAAATAACTACAAAAATCAGCACAATCAGGGAAGAAAAAGGCAACTTGGGCACTTTCGCTATCAGCATGCTATTGGCAAACTCTGGAATTTATTATTATCAACAAAGATTTTTCATTTTAGGTGAAAACTTTTTTCCCCAACTGCCATTAGGATAAGTCAAATATATAATAAAAATAATAATACATAATTATAATGAATGGATAGATACATACTTGAATATATGCATAGGCTAAAGCTCCACAACTGGGTTTTAAGCCAAGATTGACATTAAGTATGAGCCATGTTGGCAATAGCATGGTTAATACAGTGTGGGACAACAGTTATATTGCAACCATGAAAGACACAGACCGAGATATTTCCACCCTTCCCAGCAGTTACATGATCATGATAGATTGGTGTCTACCAGTTGTCAAACTGCCATGTGATCAAAGTAAGCTGAAAAGTAGGTGATTTGGAGCAGTATTGCTACCTGTCTTTTTCGTTGGCTGCAATTTATATAAAAATGGAGGCAAATGTTTATACTCAAATGTAAATTATATGAACATGGTTTAGCAAACTTATCATACAAACACCAATTATATAAAAAAAGAGGCACATGGTTAAATTCAACTGTATATGTTTGCCATATATACACACATACACACACAAAAAAAAAAGGTTCCTGGAATGCCAAAAGATGCTCACTAAAATATGCCAATTGTCTGCAAACCCGATTATGGAAGTTTCCCTACACAAATATAAATATGATTACATATGTACATATACACAATGAATACATGACATGAAATTTTTCTAGATTTTTTTGGTGATTATCCACTGGCATGCAAAGAATACAAAAGTACTCAAATTCATATATGTATTGCAGGTAAAAAAATGATTAGACTAAAAGAGGTTTCAATCAAAAAAGTCTGTCAAAAGAGGTTTCAATCCTTCTGTTATCCATAATGCAGTGAAGAAATTCAATAGACCATCTAATAAATCTACTCTTTCCAAGTCTGTCAAAAGTAAACCTGATAATTTGGTTGTCCTCCCCTTTTATCCTCCTTTATGTTTTAAATTAGCTAAAGTTTTAAGATGTTTCAATTTTAACATTATCTTTAAACCTGCCAATAAATTCAAAATCCCCTCCACTAAATCTCTTCTGTTCCTGATCTTCGTAGATGGGGAATGTATAATGTTCTTTGTAATGGCTAGGATTTATCTTATATTGGTCAAACTAAAAGATATCTCAAAATCCGCTTAAAAGAACACTCTCGTTATGTAATTAATCAAGAAATTTCTAAATCTCATATTGCTAAGCATTCTTGGGATTTCGGCCATAGTTTTAATTTTCAAAATACTACAATTATCTTTAATGCCAATAGTATCACTGAATTGGACTTTCTAGAAAATTTAGCTATTTATCTTAATCATGAAGTTATTGTTAATGATAAATCTGATTCTTCAGTACCACCATATATTGTATTTTTTGCATTAATTAATATTAGTCTGTTTTTTATATTTTATTCATTTATTTATTTAATTTCATGTGTTCCCATATTTTAATATATATGAGTGTTTTCATTTTATTATAATTTATATTTCATTTTATTTTCATGTATTTATTTTTTTCAATTTGCTTCCTTATTCCCCTTCTACTCTGTGTTCTTTTGTTTTGATTGTACTCTTCTGTGATTGGTTGTTGTCTTCTGCTTTCCTATTGGCTGTTGATTTCTACTTTCCTATTGGCTGTTTCTTCAACTTATTTCCTTTCCCTTATGTCTCATTTCAGTCTTGCTGCTGCTTTCATAATAGAAACACGTCTTTTTTGTGCCTGACGAAGAAAGATTCAGATCTTTCAAAAGGCCTAGCACATTTAAAAGTTTTTGATGGCGTTTTAAGATCTTTCAGTTCTTAGACTAAAAGAATTTGAAAATCTAACCAAATTACATCAATCTGGATTTTACAAAGAGTGTAGGGTCTAACTTAGCTATGGGTCATTCCATGTCAATTCAACCAAATTTTTTAAGATTTGTAACCCGACCCCCAGGGATTTGGATGAAACTCTGTGTATATACTAATTCTATCATGATATGAATACATCAGAAATTTTTCCTTCCTAGACCTCATAGTTTGTGAGATATGGGGGGTCCAATTTTTGGATTTTTCTCAAATCGCACATTTCTGAGTCTGTATTTTTAGACTGCAGTTCCATTTTAAAAAAATTGTTTCTCTGGATCTAAAATGCGAATCATCTTAAAAATACCACCGTAAGTACATAAAAAGATGCAGATTTTATTAAAAAAATATTTAAAAAATTAATTTTAAATATTTAGGGTCAAAAACTTAAACCAAAGTTGAAAGTTATGTTTATTTTTCCAAATTTTTGTGACTTTACGAAAAAGGCTCTACACAAAAAGGCAAATAAAATTTCCAATTTCTCTTTGTTTTAAATAAAAGTTTAACTTTGGGCTTTCTATTTATGAAATAAAAATGATGTCTTTCGCATGGCTTATGCAAAAATTTTGACTTATTTTGGGATGCTGTATCTATCAAGAGACAGAAAACTTTAACTTTGCTTATGATACCTAAATAATTGCTGCACATTTTAAATTTAAATTTATTAATCAATTTGATTTATTTTCTAAAATGAAACCTTAAAATCAGACTGATTTATTAGTTTTATAACAGTAGAAAATTTGTATAGTATTGGTACTTATCACACGTTATCTGAAATTGTGTTGTTCTCAAACTTATCACATATGTTTGTCACACAAATGTACATCTATCATTGGATTCAGTGATATAGTATTTCTATATATACTTTCACAATGGTAGTATGTAAAGAATATGTACAATATTTAATGAAGGGGGGGGGGGAATATTGAAATCATTGATTTTTTTTCCCATTTTACTCAGAAAAAACAAAAGCAAAAACTTTACTTTGTAAATAAAATAAAAGAAGCACTTATATTAAATAAATTCAACAAGTCATAAGAACCACAGAAATTATTTAGGTACCACGGTTTAAATTAGACATATTAGAGATTTTTTTTTTTCTTGAATGGTGCAGTTTCCTAAAACAGGGCAAAATTTTACATAAGCTAGGAGAAAGACTTCATTTTTATTAAAATTGAAATAATCATTAATTAAATCTAATACATTAATTAAAATTGCTTATAAATATTTAAAAAATTAAGATTGTTGTAAATTTCCAATTTCTTTTCATTTTAAATAACAATTTACACTTTGGGCTTTCTAGTTATGAAATAAAAATGATGTCTTTCTCATGACTTATGCAAATTTTGCCCTGTTTTGAGAAACTGCACCAATAAAGAAAACAAAATCTGCCTAATTTTAGCTGTGGTTCCTAAATAACTACTGCGATTCCCATGACTTGTTGAATATATTATTCAATATTTCTTTCTTCCTTTATTTTGCAAAGTAAAGTTTTTGCTTTGCTTTTTTTTTCTTCTGAGTAAAAAGGGGGAAAAGTCTGTGACTGCAGTCTATCCTCCCTCCATTAAATTTTGTGCATAATCCTAATGTTTTAATTATTTATTCATTCATATATTTTCTTTTATTACAAGTATTTTTTTTTTAATTTAAACAATCCTTAATTTTCTTTTTACTATATAACTGTAAACAAAAAGTCTTTTGTGGTATAGAATAAGAAAGTACAATAATGATTGCATGACTGCAAGTCAAAGTCTGCATGACAAAGTCTGTGACTGCAGTCTATCCTCCTTCCATTAAATTTTGTGCATAATCCTAATGTTTTAATTATTTATTCATTCATATATTTTCTTTTATTACAAGTATTTTTTTTTTATTTAAACAATCCTTAATTTTCTTTTTACTATATAACTGTAAACAAAAAGTCTTTTGTGGTATAGAATAAGAAAATGCAATAATGACTTTTTACCAATCATATTTTCAATACATTTTTTTCTGTGTGTGTATGTGTGTTTGAAATTAAAATACTTTATTTGTATTTAACTTCTTTTTTTTTTTTAACTTTCTATCTTATTATCTTGGATAATTTTAATCATTTTAAATATGTTTTTTATAGTTTAAATATTTTATATTTAACAAAGCCTAGTTCATTTCTACAGGATGAAACATATTTCTACATCTGCCTTGTATAAACAAATTCTGACAAAGGCAGGATAAATTTTTTTAGTAAAGGCAGGTGTTTTCGAATCTCTTAATCAAATTATTATTAGTCTGCTGTTTCTCATAATAGAAGGGTGATCTATTTTTCCTTGTGCTGCAAAAGAAAATAATAGATGAATTTGAAGTAACTAATTATGCTGCAAGACCGTCATGACAACTTCTGAGAAACAATTGAACTAATTGAAAAGTTTTATAATTGTAATGAATATTGAAGAATCATGGCTGTTAAGAAAATGTAGTTAGCATTGCTAAGAATGTATTATGCACAAAAGTGATTGATATTATGTATATCTACATGAGTTGTATTCTCTTTTTAAACAGGAATTTCCAAAAAATTTAAGGATTATAATTCTAGGTATTCAATCCAGTATTAGCAGCACTGTTCCTTTAAATAAATTTGTGACAAGCTAAGTAAAATATTTGGAAAATGTTATTCCACTCTTTTATAACGAAATTTAATATCTTAAAAGATACTAAACCAAACTTTGGCCCTCAAAAAGCTATAGTTTTGTTGGATTTCAGCAAAAATTTTACTTTTTTTATTCAAGGTAAGGTTTAAAGTTAGCATTGGACCAAAGAAGCCACACTCTTGATCCAACTGTTATGTACACTCAATCTCTCAATATTAGATTATCAGCAAGCAATATACACATTTCATCTTATGATATGCAACATGATGTCACTCTTGTATGTTTAACACAGAAGGAAGTGATAGCAATTGTGAAATAGATATTCCCTGATGTAAAGGAAGCCTTTGACTTTAGTGATGGGTGCTCTGGCAATATAAAAATTACAAATTTTCCTAAACCTTTACCAAAATGAAGAGAATTTCCCCTTAAGATATTTGACATTTTTTTCTGGAGGAGGAGGAAGGAGGGGGGATAGCCACTGATTTTGAAATACAAAGACATTTTAGATTCTAAATCACAAAGATCTTCCTAATATACCGATATCTTGTTAGGTTATTAAGTTTGGAGTTGCAGTAAGATAGGAAAATTGAAATATATATTAGAAGGTTCTCAAAATTGCTTATGCATAATAAATATAAATTTTAAATTGCACAAAGAAAGAATGTTGAAAAATAAGTCTAAGTGATACTGCAAAGTACGTCATTTATTTCTATATTTATATTTAGCTCAATTATATTTTTGAATTTCAATCTTTTAAATATAATGTTTAATCTGATTTTTTAGCTTTAAAAATTTGCATATAATTTAACAAATTCTTTATTTGTTACATAAAAAAATTACAACGATCTAAATTTAAAAAATATTTATAAGCAATTTTAATTAATGTATTAGATTTAATTAAATATTATTTCAATTTTAATAAAAATGAAGTCTTTCTCCTAGCTTATGTAAAATTTTGCCCTGTTTTAGGAAATTGCACCATTCAAGAAAAAAAAATCTCTAATATGTCTAATTTAAACTGTGGTACCTAAATAATTACTGTGGTTCTTATGACTTGATGAATTTATTTAATATAAGTGCTTCTTTTATTTTATTTACAAAGTAAAGTTTTTGCATTTGCTTTTTCTGAGTAAAATGAGAAAAAAAATCAATGATTTCAATATCCACACCCACCCCCCCTTCATTAAATATTGTGCATATTCTTTAGATACTACCATTGTGAAAGTATATATAGAAATACTATACCACTGAATCCAATGATAGATGTACATTTATGTGACAAACATATGCGATAAGATTGAGAACAACACAATTTCAGATAATGTGTGATAAGTACCAATACTATACAAATTTTCTACTGTTATAAAAATAAATAAATCAGTCTGATTTTAAGGTTTCATTTTAGAAAATAAATCAAATTGATTAATAAATTTAAATTTAAAATGTGCAGCAATTATTTAGGTACCGTAAGCAAAGTTAAAGATTTCTGTCTCTTGATAGGTACAGCATCACAAAATAAGTCAAAATTTTTGCATAGGCCATGCAAAAGACATCATTTTTATTTCATAAATAGAAAGCCCAAAGGGTTAACTTTTATTTAAAATAAAAAGAAATTGAAAATTTTATTTGCCTTTTTGTTAAAAACCTTTTTCGTAAAGTCACAAAAATTTGGAAAAATAAACATAACTTTCAACTTTGGTTTAAGTTTTTGGACCCTAAATATTTAAAATTAATTTTTTAAATATTTTTTTATTAAACTCTGCACCTTTTTATGTACTTACGGTGGTATTTTTAAGATGATTCGCATTTTAGATCCAGAGAAACAATTTTTTGAAAATGGAACTGCAGTCTAAAAATACAGACTCAGAAATGTGCGATTTGAGAAAAATCCAAAAATTGGACCCCCCATATCTCACAAACTATGAGGTCTAGGAAGGAAAAATTTCTGATGTATTCATATCATGATAGAATTAGTATATACACCGAGTTTCATCCAAATCCCTGGGGGTCGGGTTACAAGGTCTGGTTGAATTAACATGGAATGACTCCTATATGTTTATACTGAAAGAAAAAAAAGTAAAACTTATAAAAATTAATCTATATCATAAGTCACAAACTTGTGCCAGTAAAGTTGATGCCAGAATGATGTGGGCAGCATTGTGGTTAAAATGAGCTTCAATTTTCAAAAATCAATATTTGATTTTTTATTTGCTGACTACACACAAAAATTATATTTCTATAGTTTTATGACTGAAATTTTTAGGTTGTTTTCATTACCTGAAATTAAATTATGGATTTTTAATCTATATTTTTTAATATTCATTAAATTTAGTAGTGAAAAAAATACATGAAACTGTGTTCTCATGGTGAGGACAATTTTAAAAGTTAATATAATTATTAATAATAATAATTTCAGAAATATAACTAGAAAATTTCGGAAAACTACAATAGTTGGTAACTATTCAATAATTTAATGTAGAAAAAAAAACAATCTGACCTTTAAAGAGTTTTTTTTTTTTTTTTTTTTTTTTTTTTTTTATGATTTTATATATAGCATTTTATTCACCATGATAGCAACTGCTACACTAGTGTCAAAGTGTAAAATTATAATGTCTATGTGTTTTCTGATACATTTATATTGTAAATATTAAAAATGATCTATTGCAGTTTTTGGAAGTGAATATATTGTGTCCTCTTAAATTTTTTATAATGGACTAATTCAGTTGCCATCTTTGGAGAAAATTCGTTAAAAGCTACAACAAAATTAATAACTCAAGAAACAAATTTAATTTTTAAAATTCTGAGAGTTGATATGACATCTTCGGATAGGCATGAAACCGAATAACTGATGTTAATTTCATCACCCAAAATTCCAAATTCTAGGAAGGGGAGTTGTGAAATACAAACAGCCAGATTTTAATATGATACAATAATTTTTTTCCCCCTTAACTTAGAAGGTATGTCTTTTTTAATGATGCCACATATGATTGAAAAATAAGTGATAACAGAAATGGACAAATTATAAATACCAATTTTCAAAATAGTCATGTTGTCAATGCAAGTTACGTAATGCAATTACAGGTGACATTTTGTGATAAAAAAATTTATCTTTGTGAAACTTCTCACATTTTTGAAAAAACTAAAATTATGTAACAAAAGATCATATTTAAGTTAACTGAATTAAAACTAATTATTTATTAATACTAACTTCTTTACTTCAAAGTTTGAACATGCAAAACTTATCAGGAATCTTTAGATCATATTCCAAGTCCTATCACCTCTCTCAACATAAAGAACTATGTTGAAATAGGAACTGTCATAATTAATTTGCCAACATTAATGCTGAAATCGGTTTGTTATTTCCTAATATTCCACAGAAACGTAATTTAGAAAGCTTTTAAAGGCCATTTTTAGAACGTTTGTTGTTACTGTGAACCCCAGGTGGTAGAATAAGTGTTCCTGCTAAAGTAGACCTTTCTAGTGAGCTTGTTTTGTTTGCAAATTACACTTTTCAAATCCAAATAAAATTACAATAATAAATAATGTCTGATTTTATAGAATGGAATTTTGTGAAGAGGTCCTTTTGTGAAATTGAATTTTGTGAATGGACTATTATTAAATGAAATGTAAAAAAAAAAAAAAAGCTTATTATATTAGATGGAATTTAGTTAAGAGGACACTATTTTTGCCTTGATCGACGCCTTAGGTAATAATTTAAAACAGATTTTTACTTTCTTTTATGTTTACAAGAAGAAAGTAATGGATTTGTGGCAAATTTTGACAAATTTATGTGTTTTAGAAGATATTGGACATGATTTGACCATTTTTAGAAAATATCTATCTGTGAGTCTGTCTGTATGTAGACAATCTAACTGATGAATTACAGCACGGAATTTAATCATACCACAGATTCATTTAGACTTTAACATAAATTGTTTCTGATTAGGTTTGGGTGCATATTACCAACGCCAAGTCAAGATATGTTTTGTTTTGTCGTCACAAAGAGGAAAAACTAACGAACAGTTTGCATACTTTGGTTTTGTTGGCTTGTGTAATTATTGATTATTATTACTTTTTATTAATTTTAATATGTAGCATTTGTTCATGAAATATGCGGAGCTGTTGTTGCATTCCATTGTGGCATGAAAAATTTCAAAGTATTCCAAAAAATATGTTATTGACAAAAAAGTTATGATCAAGCAACAGCAATAAATTGCTACACCTATTCATATGTGCAGAATCTTTTTTCTACATTCATAAGTCGTTTTAAACATAATATCAGTACAAGCATGAAAGGTAAAAAATTACAGTTTCATTTAAAATTTTATATTAACCTTGGAAAAGAAAAAAACTGGTTTTCCTACAGCAGCTGCAGATAGTGATAAATTATCTGAAAAAACATCGTTAGTTTTAGTCAATTCATTGTTTAAAAATGATTTTGAAGCACACAACTGAAAAGGTAAGTCATATTTTTATATAACTGATACTGTAGGCAAATTTAAATCGCTTTGGGAACTGGATTAAAAAGAATAATGTTATAATTTATATGCACCAGCACTGTGTCAAAATATGTTATTTTAATTCAAACTGAAAATTAGCTTTGGTATATATGATTTTTGTAATAATAGCTTTGCATATATTTTTGTTCCTCAGTATGAGTATTTGTTACTCAACAATAAAAACTGATTTTTTTTGTACATTCTTGTTCTAATTTCACAAGAGTATTGCTTATCTGTTGATGTATGTCACGTATTTTTTAATAAGGTCTTTAAAATATTTTCATTTATTGAATTATATGAGACAGGAAAAGCAGGCATGTTTGTGTAAATATATGGAACTAACATTTACAATAGTTACAAACTCAATACATTTCTTAAACATTTGAATGGAGAAAATTGTATATAATACCTTAACTATCAAAACATGACTTAGAACACAGATGACAAAGACATATACAAAATGTTACTTTAGTTTTTTTTTTTTTTTTTTTTTTTTTCTCTCTTTTTCTTCATAAAAGATGTAAACTTATTCTCAAGTTCATAAATTGCATACCACCTGTAATGACTATTTTTATATATACACAAATCTTAATATTACAAATTTAATTTGTTTTACCCAACTTTAAATCAAATCTACATAATTGTGAAAACTAACTATATACAGTTGAAACATGCTAAAATGGAATTGCAAGAAATCTGATAATTTAATTTAAGTTTTCTGCCTTAACAGGTATAATTATTGCATGGCCAGCCAGGATCATGAAATTGTTTCGTTTTTACAAAATTCAATCTATTTTCTTACTGTTAAACAATAAATATTTTATTTAAGAATATAAAGCAAATGTTTACATATTGTTATTTAGGGTTCCTACACAATTCTGGTAAAAAAAATTCCCTGACTTTCCAGGTTTTCCCTGACCTTTCTCGATAGAAATTTGTATCACATATATTGTTGTAAAACCCCCCACAATGGACAACTTTAATATAGATAAATGCTAAGAAAGTATGCGCTGTTTGAATTTCCGATTTTTAGTTATTTTTTATATTATGCTACTGCTATATAGTTTGTATAAATTTTATATAAAAATTTTAGATTGGATGAATAATTAATTCAAAACTTTTTCATTTACAATAACCAAGATTCTAATGGAAAGTAGTACATAAAAAATCCCCTGACTTTTCAATGACCACTTCAAATATTTAAAATTTTCTCTGACTTTTTGCCTAAATTTTTTAATTCCCCGACTTTTCTCTGTTTTCCAGGTTTTCTCTGACCCGTAAGAACCCAGTTACTGCTTTGATATATATATGCATATGTGTGTATTTGTGAACATTCTACAATGCAGTTTAAATAAGCAAAAGTAAACAATTTAAAATACATATTTTCATTTTTTTTTTTTAAAAAGAGGATGTATTGGTTTAAAAAACTTATTTTTATCTCTTGTACCTTTTTACCATTTACATATTTATTTCAACATTTTAAAATGTTTGTATTTATTTTCATCCATGCGTTCTCCTAACAGTAATTAATTTAATCTTCTAATAGTAATTAACTTTGACTAAACTTCCATATATAGGTTTGACTTTTGTTATAACTTTTATTACAACTATGTTAAAAAAGATATAATAATTATGTAATTGTATTAATGTGTATAATCAAGTAATTTACTTTAATTAATCTTATAGGAAGAAACAGAAGTGAAAAAATTTGAAACTATTAATTCGGCTGGTCGGATATTTTGTCATATGTTGTCAGAGTTCCCTGCTTTGGATGATGTCATAATTATATGTGTACGTTTTCTCTCTTATCTAGGGGACATTGATATTGCCGAACAGGTGGCTCTGCTCTATTCTACATTTTTCACAATTTCTGCAATCTCAGAAACTAATGCATGGAATTCTATCAAACTTCATATTTTGTTAGAGCTTGACAAAAATTGGTGCTGATTAGATTTTGATGTAAATTTCCCAACAGGTGGCACTTCTATGCTGCATTTTTCACAGTTTCTACAATAACTATATCTGAAGATCTAATGTAGGAAATTTCATCAAACTTCATATTCTGTTAGACCTTGGTTTAAATAGATCCTTATCAGGTTTGGTTGTATACCATCCAACAGGTGTCACTGCTATGGTCTGTTTTACATGATTTCTGTGATAGCTATCTCTCAAGAAAGACTAAATTGTCATTTAATGTTGGTTGCAGATGATTTGATTCATATGGAAGAAAGTTTCGTGATGACCACAACATAGTAGTTTAAAATATATATCATAACAAGAAAGCTTCTGAAGCTTTAAAAAAAAAGTTATATCTAAAACAAAGTATTTCTTAAAATAAAAATATAAGTTACAGAAACTAAATAGACAATAGACAACTAACATACATGAAGAACAAGAGCATTCTTTTGAACTCGAGCTACAGGCTTATGAAGAAGATCTGATGGAAGAAAAGAAAATCATGAGGAAAAAATAAAACATTCAAAATGCAGGAGAAAAAATGAAAAGAAATTTAAACTAAAGAAAATAATCCTTACCTTCTAAAGTGGTAGCTTGACCAGGTAAAGCTTTAAGTTTAATTGACTAAAAAAAAATTCAAAATTATAATTTCCACACAACAAAAAATACAAATATCCAATAAACTAACCAAAATAGGATTACCTTAGTGATTTCTGAAAATTTGGAATTGTCTAAACTGCACTTTCTGACTGTTTCTATAGCTTTAGAATAGTTTTGTAAGAAAGATCCATAAACGCCTAACTTACTGGCCTGAAAATAGAAAGAAAAAAAAAAGTAAAATATTTCAATTGTGCAAATTTTAAAACAAATTGAACTTAGAATTTTTATTAAAAAATAAAGCTTTAAAATTCTAGTTCACAGATAACAACATAAAACAAGAAACAAATTGGTAATATTACACAAACTGCTAATATCAGAAAAAGTTTTTGTCTTGTATTTAATATAGTCTCAGCTATCCCCTCTCTTGTTAGAGGGGGGAATTTTCTAATCTTATCTCTTTTAAAATTAAAGAATATAACAGTATGTATACCCTTTTCTAAGTTAAATGGCATCAGATTATAAATACAAAAATAAAGTAAAGAAACAGTAAAACTAAGTTTAAAAAACAAATTTTTTAATTCAAAAAGTATTATGTAGTTTAACAAGTCTTCTAAGCATCACATTTTTGTTACAAAATAAGCAAAAATACAAGAAATTCAATTACCAAAATTTTGAAATCTTCTCCAATAGGCTGAGTTCCATCCCAACCTTCAATTCGTTTCCGAAGACCATTTAAAAACGCTAAATGTAAACTGTGTAGCTCTGGAATTCTGTAGAAAATAACATTGAAGTCTTCAATTGATAATAGAGGCTGAGAAGTAGCAATGGTTGATTTCAAAGCTTTCATATACTGAAATTAAGAAATCTTTAGATTAAAAACATGCACACAGAAAATACAGATAATTACTTTCAAGAAATCATTTGAAATCATTTTTTCTAATTATAGCAGCTTTTAAAAAGATTTACATAATTATGAGCAAATAAGGAAAACAAATAAGCAATACAGTCGAGTCGCTATACAAGGAAATCAATTGTTCCAGTCAAAGAATTCGTTTTATAAAAATAACAAAAATTTCTATTTAATGTGTATTGTTTTTGTGGTGTTTAATTAAGATTTGAAAATGTTTAACTCTAAATATTAACCTAATATTGTATTTTTTAATTATTTAAACAGTTTCAAAACAGAAATCAAACACTTAGTTGAAAGCATAATAAAAAATGCATAAAGAAAACTTAATTTGTTTTAGAAGAAAGAAATCTGTAATTTTTAGTTGTTTTGATTTCAAAACTGTTACACTATTGTACATATGTGCACACTTTAGCAAGGAATGCAGAATTGAATAGGGAGCATTTTCCTTCATTTGAAGTCCTCTCCCTATAACACATTTGTTATCAAAGGAATTCATGATTTCACTTTGTGATGGGTTTGTTTCTTGTTGCAAGTTTTCATTTTCATGCTCATTGTCACTCTCATAATCATTGTTCACAACGGTGTTTAAAATGTCACTATCAGTGGGATACTGCCCAACAATGAGATTGTCATCCACCTCTAAAAAAATCAGAGAGAATAGCATTTTCTTCGACGCTCCCGATTTCCTTAATTATTCCCCATTTCTCTTTCAAGCTTGCTAGAAACAACTCTCCTTCATCGTCAGAATCCATAGAACCCCCCAGTTCAGAAAAACCGGCCTTTTTGAAATAATTGCAAATTGTTTTTCAGTGACATTATATCATCAAGCTTTATAAAGTTTCACAATGCCTTTTCTAAGGTTAACCCCTTCAGCACAAGCGTCACATTACGAGACACGTAAACTGCTCAGAATACTTGATTATTTGCACCAATTATTTTTAATTGTAAATTCTACCTTATCCAATCAGAGCATTTGTGCAATTCAATTACACAAACATTTTTGTTTTGCAAAACTAGTGATAAAAGATTAACAATTCGCAAAAGACACTCATCACGAAGGGGTTAATGATGGATGAAATCATCTTTTTTTTTTTTTTTCAGTAGCTATGATCAGTTCTTTAAAAATTCTTTTCTTGTAATGCACCTGGGCGATTCTCAAAAGGTGGGCACTGGACACACGTCATAACTTTAAGCCTTTCAAACATAACTTTAACTATCATTGACTTTATTTTTATTTATTTTTTTTTTTACACTGAGTTTTTAATTCTATTCAGAGACAGAAAATGACATAATTTATTGTAAAAGCTTTGTATAAATATCTTAAAATTTTATTATTTTATGCTAAAGAGGCCAATTTCGGACATTCATAACGTTAACTGCTCCAATGTAACACCAAGAAAAAGAGTTTTAACTTTTTTCCAGGTGGTTCTAATGGTAAACAACGAATGCATAAAGGAAACGGATGATTTTTTGATAATTTCGTTAAGAGATGACAGGCTGATTTATTGCTTTTTTGAAGATAGAAGGACTTTTCGATAAAGAATTTTTTTGTATTTTGTTATGTCCGAAAGTAATGTACGTAACAAAGCATTTGATTTTATTATTATTATTACTGGGTAACAAAAAGTTAATTATACATAAATATATGTATACACATACGATTATAGGACACGTTTACTACATTCTTAGTCTTAAGAATTTTTTAAATACTAAGTGCAACGTCCAAAATCTGTAACGTACGTGCGAAAAAATGTCCAAAATTTGTAACGTACACAACTGCTAATTAAATGTTTTAATAATTAATTTTCCAGAATAGTTGCTGTCTTTTAATGTTTCTGTATAATTTTGTAGACATACTATTAAAAATATTTATATATTATATTTATAGACAAAATACTATACTATTAAAAAAAATTGGCCTTAAATTTGAAAATTTTAAAAATTACATATAGTTAACGTTTAATGATCCCACCTTTTGAGAATCTCCCACCTCTAGATTTTTCATTACTCTCAGGTCCATGGGCTGCAGTTTTGATGTGCAATCGGGTGGTAAGAAAAAACTGAATTTTTGCAGTTTCTCTGCACAGTTTTGTGAGTGAGTTGTTCAATTGTCAATAAGCAAAGCAATTTTCCAGTGTTGTTTTCTCATTTGCTTGTCAAGCACTTTCAACTATTTGTCAAAAATTTCAGTGGTCATCCAGGACTTTTTATTAAAATCATAGTCCACATCTAAGGGCTCCACTAATTTAAAATACCGAGGAAATTTACTTTTGCCAATTATCAGCATCTTTAACTTTTCGTTCTCTGTCAGGTTAGCATGCAACAGAATAGTAATCATTTGCTACTGAAACATCTGTCTTCTTTGAACGCCAGAGTTTTGTTTGGGAGGCACTTGTAAAAGAGATGGGTTTCGTGTGTGTCTGTCAGCTATTTTGATTTTAATGTTAAACCTTCGAATAACAGCCACCTTTCAAGTAGAGTAACTTTTCCACAGTCCCAGTGGTGACCAGTATTCAGAGGTTTAATTATGTATAAACTATTATAAAAAGACAAAAAGTTTTTTGTTTGGAATTAATTTAATTTAACTATAACTTACTTGAAGTAACATGTTCAGGCACTCTAGGTAAACATTCTCACTTTCTGCAATACTACTTAATATGCACTTATACATGGCCATTCTTTCAGCTTCAGTTTTACTGGGTTCATCTTCCTGTAAAGACATATAAAGAAAATTTTAATTTTATTTTTACTTCTTTATTATTTTCCCACTTTTAGCTGACACTTGAAAAACTACTTAAAGAGAAAATCTGTCAAGAGTTCTAAAATTAAAAAGAGTTTGTTACTTAGATGATATAAAAAAAAATCAGTATGTAAGAGTAGTGTTTTTCAAACTTTTATGCCTTAAATATCTCTTGAAGAACTACATGTACTGGCATGCCCTCAACTCCCCCTCCTTTTTTTAAAATAAAATGAAATATGACAACAAAGACAGCAACGAATAAATATACAAATAAACATAATATTTATTTTATATTTAATGTGTATTTTGCAGATAATGTTTTCAGGGTCAGAAGTCACTTGTTTACCTTTCCATAAAGGGTGACTCCGCCGGTAGTTGATCAAATAAAGTCAGTGCTATGGGGTTTTTATTAAATTTTCTTCCTTTTAAGTTTTAGAAGAAAATAAACATGATTGCTACGACTCTTAATGAATGCCCTATAATGGACAAAAATGAAATCTGCTGAAATTAAGTAGCAACAAAATTATAAATAAATAATTTTTTTAATTGCCACTTTCACAGTAGTTGATCAGGCGAAAGAAGTCAATTGAAAACCTAAAAATTAATCTTTAAAATATCATCCTTGGGCTGCGATTAAAAATAATTCTTATAAAACTATTAGTTGAAATAACCAAGATGGAAGTGGATTAACTTATCATAATTGTCTCCAACTAATGAAAAACTAAATTTTTACACTTTCTAATACAAAAGTTTCATAAAATGGCTTCTCTTACAGCAGACAGCTTGCAACATTCAAACAAAAATATTATATCTAGTGCAACATATAAAACTCATTTCCGCCTGAAATAGCATAATATTTCAAAAACTTGATCAACTACTGGGAGGGTATCAACTACTGGCGGGGTCACCTTATATTGAATTTTGCTGAGATAGTAAATCCTCTTTAAACATAGCGTGTTTTTGTTTTTATAAACTGTTTTCAATGCCAATGATGAAAACCAGGGATGCAGTGGAAGGTATATGGTGGTACATGCCATATACCTTCAGGATTTTTTTAGGAACTCCATATATCCTGTGTTTCTCAAATAAAACTACAGCGTATTGTATATTCTCTACTAGAGTCCTGCATCGGGCTAGGTTACCCACTTTTAACACAACCACGGTTCGGGTCAGGTTGGCTTTCATTGTTTCGGGTTCAGGTCAGTTTTGGATTGGCTTTTTTACTCTTGCAGGTCGGTTTTGGGTTGACCCGATTTTTCAAAAGAATATCCAAAATATTTTTTCACGTTAAAAGTCTACTGAAATGCACATCAAAGTTTCATGAAAGGGAAATGTGTCTAGTCTTAGAATTAGTTTCTGGAAGTTAATATAAACATACTTTTTCAACTAGTGCAGACCTGCCACCCTTTGAAAATGAGAAATCGTAGCACACAAAATTTAAATTAATCTGGAGGTTGGTTGGTTGGTTTTTCATGTTTCACAGCCATCTTTTGACATTCGTAAAAGGAATAAGGTTTTCGTCTTTCAACTCAATATAGTAAATTTTTTACTCTGACAATTTTTATACGATTTTTAGAGTTTATTTTCTTTTTGCAGCGTTTTTTTTTTTTTTTTTTACATTTGTAAAAGGAGCCTGGTTTCAATTTTTTTAGCCCAGTGCAGTAAATTTTGACGGAATTCGTGATTTTTTTTTTCCCCGCCATCATTTCAGGATATTCACAATTCCCCCCCCCCCCCCCCCCCCCCACAATCATAATTCATATTTTCCTATCACGATTCTTTGTTGAAATCTGCACTTTTTACCATGAACTTTTGACGAAATTCGCATTTTTTATGCGGTCTTTTGACAAATTTTGCGTTTTTTTATCACGATCCTTTGACTAAATTAGTGTTTTCTTTCTGCGATCTTTCGGCGAAATTTGCGTTTTCTTACTAATCTTTCGATGAAATTTGCATCATCTTACTTTTGGCGGAATTTACGTTTTCTTTCTGCGATATTTTGACAAAATTCACGTTTTTACCACGCTCCTTTAACGAAATTTATTTTCTTCTGCGACCAATTGACGAAATTGTTTTTTTTTACACGGTCATTTGTCGAAATTCGCGATAGTTTATTGCAAATTGTGCGATTTTGCACACTATTTCAAACATTGCCTTTCAAGGAACTCCCTACAGAATTCTTAAAATGGCACCCTTGTTTCTAAGGAACGGAATTCCTGCGTAAATATTTTCAAAAACACGATTAGAGTGTTTTATGTTAAGAAGTTTTTTTGGCAGCCCAGAATTTTTTTTTTCTCATGAGCATTTTTTAATGTCTGAATTTTCGGACTAATGGCTAATTTTTTAAAACTTTTGGAAATGAATACTTGGAAATTTCGGAACAGAATCACTCCTGAAAAATATGCTGTGCAGGATAAAAATCGCAACTAGAAACAAAAAATGCTTTTGTGTTTTTTGCAAAAAAATCGTAGTTTAAGACCGATTTTCGTAGCATCGTAGTTCATAGGTCCAAATCGTAGCAACTACGATTTTTTCGTAGCTGTTGGCAGGTCTGCTAGTGGTACGATAAGGATTATAACAAATGCCATCTGTATTGTCAAAGCATTTTTGCTGAATACTTACAATTCTAATGTTCTAGTCTTGATACTTCTAACGGTGTTAGGACAAAAATCTACTGTGTGATAGACAGGAAGAATCATTTAACGTTTTGCTGTGTATTGTATTTTTAAAGAACGATAAGCCAGAATGCTAATTGTGTAATACAAGGTGTACCGTTATAAGTGGAACTTTTGAAACTGCAACAAAGTTTAAAGTATATTTAAAGATTAGATTTTTAATTTTATACCGTTACATATAGATTGAAACATTATTTTTCTACTTTCTTTGTTTTCATTGTATCAAAGTTTGGGTATAATTTATACCTGTGATATTCATTTAATTGAGTCGTATACAGGGCATTGCTCGGGTACAACCCGAACCGCGCAGGACTATAATTCAAATATGTATTTCTTTTCATCTGAAACATATTTGTACTCAAACTTTTTGTGAAAATCCCAACAATCTGAGTGGCAAAAAACTTATATACGACCTGCAAGAATTTTTCTAGTGTGGACCAGACCTGCAGAAAGAAAATTAAATTCATTCCGAGCCGAAAAAACAAAATTTGGAGTAACCCTACCCGATGTTTGACTCTATTAAACGATCCTGTGGTGTCCACTATTCAGAGGTTTTACTATATTTGAATATTAAAGAACATAGATTTGTTAATTCTTCTATGAAAAATCTGAAAATGGAATTAGAGATACAGTTGTAGAATTTTTTTCATAATGGCATTATTACATGATTTACTTTTCTTTCATTGTGTGTTCGGGTCGTGTTGCGGGCAGAAATATTACGGAATCAGGTTGGGTTGCCAAAAATTATTTTTGTGGGTTCGGTTTAGGTTGAGGGTCGAGCAATTTTTTTTTGTTGGGTTTGCGTTGGGTCGGGTCGCGGGTTGACTTAAAATGGAATTTGTGGTGTCGTGTCAGGTTTCTACTCTCTACTGTATATCCTCTGCTTATAGCATATACCCTCTGCCTATAGCATATACCCTCTGGTTGTAGCACTGGTGAAAGCTTTTTTTATTAACTTAAGTTGCGCCATATTGTATGTTGATTGCCGAATAGCTTTGTCGTGTTTTCCATACCCCACTTCGAGAAACAACAAAATTCAACAAATAACAAAATGGAGGTTTTTTTTTTTTTTTGGGGGGGGGGGGGAGTAGGCGTTTAATATGTAATATTTCATTATTTCGCAATGCAATTATGCTATATTGTTTTTTACCGGCTCATTTTTTTTTTCAAATATTCTTATATTTGCACACGTAAACATGACTGAAGCATAAGTGTATTTTCATTTAGTGGTAGTAATAATAACAATTGGTAATATAAAATAGCTGCCTTATACATTTTATTTTAAGAAATCAGATTGGTTGAATTCATTTATTAATTAATCATTCATTTATTGGACTACCTTTTAAAGTGCGGAATTCTTGAAATCTTATCGTTTAGGTCATGATACTGATTTTTAAAACGAAAGAAAAGAAAAGCAACTTCACTACTTTGTTATTATGTTAAAATAATTGTATGTATTAACTATAAACATTTATGTGTATATGATATCATTGCTCTTACACTTTAAACTACGTTAAATAACGCATATATTTATTGCTGTCATTTATTTATTCTATCCTATTATTATTATTAAATTTTTAATGATTTAGCTTTTGTTTTTATGCTAATAATTTATGTGCCCCGACATATTTTAAACTTAATGAAATTAAAATATTTAATATCTATTATGTAGAAAACATGTCTTATTCGGGTGAAATATATAATCATAGTTACCAAGAAAGCATTGCTTTGCTTACAATATTATTATTATTATTGTTTTAATGGTTTAAAGATTAATTGAATGGTACTTGCTTTGACATATGATTTTCGAAATTTTAATTAAATCTTAGCAAAAAAAAAAAGAAAATAATATTTTAGTCATACATGTAAATATAATGATATAGTAAAAAATTATTCAGTAAAAAGTACACAAAAAATAAGGATAATTATAATAATAATAACAATACACTTAAAAATATTTATGTAGTTTAAAGTTTAGTTTGAATCGTAAAATAATAATAATAATGTCCAACAAATTACAGATTCCTATATAAATATTAATTATGTTTTTAATTAGGTTTTTTAAAATAATACTTTGAAGATTAGGAATATTTCATTTAATGAGATATTTAATGAATTTCTTATGTCATATTGTTTTTGTTGTTTTAATATAATTTTATAATAAATATGATAGTCAGATTAAAAAATATATATAACATTTTTTTTAAGCAAATGAAACTATATAAAATAACAAATAATTCCATTATTACAATTTATTTTTTTCCCTTAGTTTTTATTTTCTAAACGCTCATTTTAAAAATTATTGGTATTTAATTCCTGAATTTTATAATTGCATGTACAGTAGAAGATCTTTATAACGCAATTCTATATAATGCAATTCTCCATATTAACGCACAACTTCTCAGATGTAAACAATGATTTCTGCAGTTAAAAAGCACCTGCATTCTCACATTGTAAAATATTGCTACTCTCTAGAGGACTAAATTTGATACATTAGTTCAACTTTATCTTCTAATTTAAGACCTTTTTATTGAAAAAAAAATGCTACTATTACAATAAACATTTTTGAAAATGTCTAATCTAAGGGATGGTTGTGTTAGTTATATTTGGATCATGTTTATAAAGTAAATTTAATAATGTCTGACCTATACTATGCAAAAATTTATAATTTGGATAACACTTGGTAACAAGGAATGCAGTATAAAGATATTCTAATGTATTTTGATATGTTTCAGACATATCTGGCCATGTTTGTAAGGTGAATTTAATGACGTGATCCATATAATGCAAAATTCTATATAACGCATAACCTTGCGTTTTTAGGTTTGCGTTATAAAGATCTTCTACTGTATTTTTAAAACTTATGAAATATTAATAAAATTTATTATTTTAGTCCATGTATAAAACTATGGTAACTTTATTGCCAATTTATATACATTTTAACTTTATATATTTCAGTTGTTTAAATTATAAAATAAATACTAATACTTGTTTTTAAGTCAGATAGGTAAAATTGATGTTCATTTTTTTTAAAGTCAGATGTGTCAATCTAATGTTATTTTTTTTTTTTTTTTTTTTTTTTTTATTTTACAATAATCAAAGTGAGTTTTAAACAATTTTGAATAATATTATTAAAATTTTAGATATTTAATTTTTGTCTTTTAATTTAACATTTTTTAGTACCATACATATTTCAAAATTTATCAAATCTAAAAATTTAATATTCTAGCTTATGTAAAATGCATATCGTTTTCAGATAATGAAATATTCACTTTTATTAGTTGCCATATACTGACAAAATTATCTTGAATTTTCCAAAAAATCTCCATCTATAATATTGACTTTATTGCCAATTTGTATATGGAACACGTTTATGAATCTTTATAGATTTCACGTATGTGTTTTATGAGATTTATTTAATAATTGTTTGAAAATTAAGGGAATATTTCATCTGGCATACTATTTGTTTTTTTTTTTGTTTTTTTAAAGTTTTAGGGTAAATAACGATATAAGTAAATAAAACATGATATTTTTTTCAATTAAATTAAACTACATTAAATAAATGAATAATTTTTAGCATTGCTGTTTACTTTATTACTTTTTAAGTTCACTAAATGCTTAATTCTTAAATTGTTGGTATTTTAATTCTTATGTTTCAGTTCTGGAATATTTTAACATTTATTGAATATGAATGATAAATAATAATCATAATTTTTTACGATATTTAATGTATTTTGAAGCTTGATTTGATTGTTAAAAGAAAAATATAATCCCCAACAAATTACATATTATTAAACATTATTATATCTATAGAATTAAGAGCAATAAACATAGCAATATTACTTTATGCTTTTTATATTTAAAGCTACCTTATATTCAACATTATCAAAATAACTTATATACTTTGTAAACAATACGTTCAAAAGCAGATAAAACATATAAATAAGTAAATGCATAGAAGATTTATCAAGATAAAAAGCATTTACTTCATTATAAATTGATTTTCCCATTATCTATAAAAATGTTAAACAGCGCTTGAGAACAAACAACGTTGTAAAAAAGTTGAAAATATAAATTAGTTTCACTAAAAAGATGATTTTGAAAGTGATTTTTTATGAGATACATCTGAGTTATATTTTTTATTAATATATTAATAATTAATTGACAAATTGGCACAATAATTACTTTTTTAATATAAAATTAATGCATTAATGCTTTATTAATTTTCTCTTTTAAAATTAATCTGATTTACCTAGTGTAAATAAAAATCTCTAGCCAAATATTTAAATTTTTATTTACTAATGTATATTTCGTAAAATTGGAATATAACTGATTAGGAAAATCTTTAAATAAATTGTTATATATGTATTTAAAAATTAACCTTTGTTTACAAAGTAGGAAGGACATGAAAAAATAGGTGTTTAATTTAATTCTATTTAAAAAGACTATGCAGTGGAAAAATGTACAAGTTAAATAACAGTTAATAATTTTTCAAAGCTCAAAGAAAAGGGCAGAGTTCCACCGGGGATAAAGAACGTAGGTCGTCTACGAGTGACGTCACAAAATCGCCCAAAGGCTTTATGTCAAGTAGGTGTTGGCAGCACCCGGTGACACTTAATGTCCTTTTTTGGCACACCCTTTCGGATATTTTCCTTTTTCTGTCACAGGAATAAAATATCGTGAAATATGCCAATCGGGTGTAGGGAAAAAATCATGAATTTCCTCGATCAGTCAAGGAAAGAATATCGTAAAATTCATCGATTGGCCGCAGCATAAAATCGCGAAATTCGTCGATCAGACGCGGGATAAAACTGTGAATTTCATCAATCTGTCGTAAAAAGTAACCGTAAAATTTGCTGGTGTTTCTGAGTAAATATATATATATATATATATATATATCTGAAATTCCCAGCAAATTTTCTGAAAGGTTACAGCAGGGGATGGGAAGGGAATGGGAAATCCCGTCCAAGCGCTAATTACTTTTGTTGCAGGTTCGAGTAACCCCCATTTTTTGGGGGGGTTCGGTTTGATTTCAGGCTGAGTGTAGATTCCTGTAAATTGGATTTGGGTTAAACCCAATTTTTCAAAAGTTAGTTCAGTATATGATTTCAGATTAAAAACTATACCTATAATAATAAATATAGATATTTGTGTGTGTGCAGAGAACGTGGTGTTTTTATCGCGACCCTTTGATGAAATCCCCATTTTTTTTTTTTTTTTTGCAGCTCTTTGATGAAATTCGTGTTTTATTTGCAATCTTTTGACGAAATTCGCATTTTTTCGCGATACTTTGACGAAATTTGCGTCTTTTTCGTGCTTCTTTGACGAAATTTGCGTTTTTCCTTGACTTTTATCAGGAAAATGGTGAGATTTTTTGGGTGGGAGCCTCCGGCCACGATATTCTTGTGAGCGGGATTTCAAAATTTTGGACGCGAATCCCGCCATCCCGCCCTGAAATTCAAGCCCTGATATACTTATTCTCTCCTGCTTTCTAACGATTGTCAGTTTTTCCTCATCTTTATTTTAATCATGAACTTACAAGTAACGAAAAACTGGCTTTTATGAAATGACTGAAAAGGAATAAACAGCAGCATACTAATAGTGTATTTTGAATAGTGTTGACTCTCTAACTTAATTAGTAAATTCCTATACAAGTACGAGAGTTCTTCAATAAGTTTTGCTTCCATGTTTGTAACTACTTTATTAATAGAACAAGATGAAATATTTTACATTGACAAGTAACTTTGAAATGTCCTTCATCTCATGATGTTTTTATTTTGCAGGTGAGACAACTGGCATGTAAACAGTGAAATGGAGAATATCGGACTATATGGAAGTGCGATTAAAACAGCGTGCAGTGATCGAATTCCTGACAGCAGAAAGTATTGCATGAATCGAATTCCACAGGCAAATGAGTGTTGTGTATGGCAAAGCATGTGTGAACACAAGCACCGTCAGAATATGGGCATGAGGAAGCCAGACAAACCCAGATAAGTCGAGTGTACACAATAAGCACTGCTGTGGACGGCCGAAGACCATGCACAGTGCAGAGCATAGAGAATGTGTCAATGAACTGATTCGTGATAACCAGCACATTAAGCAGAGAATCCTTCCGCTGTCAGGAATTCGATCACTGCACGCTGTTTTAACCACACTTCTATATAGTCTGACATTCTCAGTTTCACTTTTCCGCATCAGTGGTCCCACATGCAAAATAAAAACATCATGAGATAAAGGACTTTTCAAAGTTACTTGTACAATGCAAAATATTTCATTTTGTTCTGTTAATAAAGTAGTTACAGACATGGAGACAAAACTTATTGAACAACACCTGTATCATATAAATTAAATTTCCCAATGAAACTGATCAAAATTATATACCTCTAAAAATTTAAATATGCATTATAAAGATTCACTGAATAAAGCATACAGTATCATCAAGTAAAACAATTATTTTTTACTAATTTTTTTCCCCCCAAGAAAATTATTTAGGCAAAACATTTATTAGTATGCTTAAAGTGTTACCTTTAGCTCACTTTATGTTAGATAAATAGTTTTACACTTTTCTGACATGCAGGGTTGCAGAGAGGGAGTTGGAGCCAGTACAGATTATCGGAGACTATCGATAAGTCCTGTTTTTCATATAAAATAGCGCAAAATAAATGTGAACCTTTTAACACAAAACTTTTAATGTTATACTAATAACAATTGAAAAAATTAGACAGGTAAAACATGAATTGTATAAGTTCAAGGGTCACACTATTCCCACTTGAGTACCTCTGTTTCTGATTAGTAATCTAGGCCTTATTTAACAGCAGAAATTATGCAATCAAATAAGGCAAAGATTATTTTTCGAAAACAGTGGCACTCAAAAGTAGGAAAAGTGTAAGACCTGTAAGTTGTGCAAATGAATATTATTACACAGCACTTGGTAGATTTCTGAAGCTTCAGTAGACCCCTCATTAACTAAAAATGGGTATAGGAGTAAACGTTTTATCAACTCGTAGTACACAAAATATTTTCTATCTTTAATTAATACAGTAGAAGTAGACTCCGTCAAATTCGCACAGCTTGGGACCAGAGGTTGTGCGGATTTTATAATTTTGTGGCTTTCTAGTCATTGCTTTTATTACATTTTTTAAACAGTAATTTGAATGTAATAATGCAATCAAAATTATAATGAATGCTTGCAATATAGTAAAACATTAAAATAATTAAGTAAAGTAATAAACTAAAATGGTAAAAAGTAAAATAATTTTTTAAATGATAAAATTATTAAAAGCAAAGGTGAAGTAAATAATTAATAATGTATAATTAAATATGCATAATAAAGATGAGATACATTTTCCTTGAATTATTCAACAAAACTTTTCTCATAAAGGTAATTCACATCAAAATCATAAAGTAAAGAAGTTTTATTTCAGGTTTAGCCAGTCTTAATAACCAAAAAAGCATGATTAATACATAAATATATTTGGTAAAAAAATTTTGATTACCAGTGATATCAGCAATACCTTGATTTTTTTCACAAATAAAATTATACTTTCTTCATGAAAAACTTCGAGTTCAAGGAGTTCAGTCATATTATCGAGAATTACAAATTAAAATACATACAGAATAATATATAAACTAAAAAATTCTATAATTTTTCCTTTACATCTGAACTGAAAGTTTCATTGTTTACTTCTGTGATGATGTGCGGATTTTAGGGTTGTGGATTTGAGGGAGTTTACCATATAATGATGTTTAAACTTTACGAATAGGCATGACATTAAAAAAAATAATTATTTAATAATTTTACTTTCTAATATCATACTGAACTATATCTTATACAGACCTGCCAACCTTTGAAAATGAGAAATCGTAGCACACAAAATTTAAATTAATCTGGAGGTTGGTTGGTTGGTTTTTCATGTTTCACAGCCATCTTTTGACATTCGTAAAAGGAATAAGGTTTCCGTCTTTCAACTCAATATAGTAAATTTTTTTACTATTTTTAGAGTTTATTTTCGTTTCGCAGAGTTTTTTTTTTTTTTTTTTTTTTCTTTTTCATTTGTAAAAGGAGCCTGGTTCCAATTTTTTAGCCCAGTGCAGTAAATTTTGACGGAATTCGCGATTTTTTTCCCGCCGTCATTTCAGGATATTCAAAATTTTTTCCCACAATCGTGATTCACATTTTCCTATCACGATTCTTTGTTGAAATCTGCACTTTTTACCATGAACTTTTGACGAAATTCGCATTTTTTATGCGATCCTTTGACGAATTTTACGCTTTTTTACCACGATCCTTTGACTAAATTAGTGTTTTCTTTCTGCGATCTCTCGGTGAAATTTGCGCTTTCTTACTACTCTTTCGTTGAAATTTGCATTATCTTACTGATCTTTTGACGAAATTCGTATTTTCTTTCTGCGATATTTTGACAAAATTCACGTTTTACTACGATCCTTTAACGAAATTTATTTTCTTCTGCGACCAATTGACGAAATTATTATTTTTTTTTTTTTACACGGTCATTTGGATCGCGATAGTTTATCGCAAATCGTGCGATTTTGCACGCTATTTCAAACCTTGCGCCTCAAGAAGCCTCCTTCAGAATTCTTAAAATGGCACCATTGTTTCTAAGGAAGGGAATTCCTGTATAAATATTTACAAAAACACGATTAGAGTATTTTATATTAAGGAGATTTTTTTTGCAGCCCAGAATTTTTTTTTTTTTCTCATGAGCATTTTTTAATGTCCGAATTTTCGGACTAATGGCCAATTTTTTGAAACTTTCGGAAATGAATACTTGGAAATTTTGGAACAGAACTCCTGAAAAATATGCTGCGGATAAAAATCGCAACTAGATACGGGATAAAAATTGCAACTAGAAACAAAAAATGCTTTTGTGTTTTTTTGCAAAAAATCATAGTTTAAGACCGATTTTCGTAGCATCGTAGTTTATAGGTCCAAATCGTAGCAACTACGATTTTTTCGTAGCAGTTGGCAGGTCTGCTTATATCCACATTTGAATCAGCATCGGAACTCACAGATTCTGCTGACATTGTTATTCAAAATCTGCATTTTGCTTCTTAGCTAAAGAAGCTTTCAGACACGACGCTTTGGTTGAAAAATATAATGAATTAACTCTAAACAAACAACTGCTATGTTTCACTTCTTTTTTAATATAAATTGTAGAAAATGTTACCCCTGCATAAAAAGTATTGAAACATTTAGCTATTGATATTTAGCTACAGTATACAAATGAAATAGGTAGTAAAACATAGCAACCATTTGTTTAGAGTCAGTTTGACATGACATTGAAAGCATCCATTAGAACATATCCATGTGTCTGTCTGATTTTTTTATTTTATACAAATTACCACTTATCAGTAGCTTTCTCTAGTTTATAGTCATTAAGTGAAGAGTAGTCGTTCTAGTCAATTGTTATTAGATCATTCAACATTAAAATGACTTCCAGTCAGCAGTTAAAATACATTAGTTGCCTGACCAAGGTTCCAAATTATGAGATTAACATGAGTAGCAATGTGCAGGTTCCAAACAACAGGATATAAATGCTAAGTCACTGACATAACAGCATAACACCGTTCACAACTAAGCAATAAGCACTGCTGATATGATCTATGCGCTCGTTTTGTTTATTGATACTATGCTGATACCAGGTATCAAACCCGTTCAGCTGGGGCTACATCGGGACCTGTTCATCGGTTAGAAAGAAAGAAAATAGATTGGTTGCCAATGGTGACCTGATGGCCACATTTGTAGAAAGCAGGTAAAAAAGCACATACAAAATTTATTTGGTAAGATAGAAACTGCTAGTGTAGTTACTATGTAGTATAGATATTTATTTTGTTGTATAATGATTAAAAGTAGTTTTGTAAAACCATCAGTAGAAAAAAATTCAGGAAGTTTAATTGAAAACATCATGCTCTAGGTGAAAAATATAATTTAAATATACAGTGCAATGACGCTTTTTCTTAAAAGAAGACAAAAGTAATATTTTTTTTTCTTTTTTTGAGAATATAGAATTAATATATTTTAAAGAAGAATTTTATTATTTAAATAGGCAGATATTTTAGGAAAATTTGCATGTTTTTGTGACTGTCAAAAGTTTAAATTCCTTCATAGTATCACAAACAGTGGTGTAGTCGTAAAAATAACAGAGGGTATACGTTCTAAGCAGAGAGTATACGCTCAAGGCAGAGGATATACCCTAGTGTATATATGCTATAGCTTTCTTGAGAAACAGAGGGTATACGGTGCTCCTTAAAAAAATCCAGAGGGTATACGGCGTATACCCCCATATACCCTCCACTACATCCCTGATCACAAAAACTTTTCTGGATAACTACTGGTTTTTACATGCAGAATACTATAAGAAATAGAACTTACTATTCTAGCTGTGGCACCGTAAAGTGCCTGCATTAAGAGATAAATCAATTGTTTAAAATACAGTGCAATTACAGTCAACTCTGTGAAATCTGCCGATGTATAAACCACAAACATCTATTATCCGCACTACACTTTGGAATGTAAACAGCGAAAATTGCCATTAACAGTTAAGCTTATAGATAAAGTTAAATGTGGTGTTTTTCATGAATTATTAGCTTTCCATTGAATAAATTGTGATTTAAGAAAATTTATATATTTTACAACCTGCATTCGAAAATGAAAATTTGTACATATTAAAAGAGATAATCAAATCAAAATAGAAACGTTATTTTAAATAGGCTAGGTATCAATATTTGTTTGGATGGTTATTTAATTTTTCTTTAAATTAACTTAGTTATTAAATATATTAAACCAATGTTGCATTATATTTTTGTTTTCCATTGCAATTGTAATTTTTGTGCAGTTGTTCCTAATTTATAGTCAGACTTTAAAAAATAAAATGTAAACAAAGGGATGATCCATAATCCATAAAACCCTCAATCCAAAAGTGTGCAGATTACACAGAGTCGACTGTACTTTCTAATTAGGAAAAACTTCAAGTATTATGGAATATTAGCTGAGTGGATCTAAAATGTATTTATTAAGAAATAGAATTTAGGCATAACAAATTTAAAATATTTTTTATGCAAAATATTCAAAAATAAAATAATGAATACCCGATTTTTCTTGCAAGGTGGGGGAGTTGATGAACCACCCAGGAAAGAAGTGGATTCCACAGAACTACTATATACACCTGGGAAAGAAAAGAAAAAGGATTATATATACTTTTAATCTCATTTAAATATTTCCATATTTTTATATTTATATCGTTAATGTTTAAATATGTTTATATATTATATTATATGAGGGGCTCACAACTACAGTAGACCAAGACCATTTTGAAAAAAAAAAAAAAAAAAAAAAAAAGATAGTTTATTTAGAAGGAGCATAAAATCTGTTTTATTTACTCCCACAGAGCAACCAAGTCTGTTTTCACATACTTTCTCAGATATGTCATCCTTTTACTGACTTGGTTTACTGTGGGAGTGGAAAAAAGAGATTTTATGCATCTTCTAAATGGACTATCTCAATTTATTTCAAAATGCACTTTGTCTACTATGGTTGTGAACCCCTCACATATATATATATATATATATATATATATATGTTCATGTGTGTGTTGTAGGCTCTTTGCAAAGAGCCGGGCTAACTGGAGAATCATCTCCTTTTTCCCTATCAGTCTGATATTTTTCAGGTTTATTACAAAGAGCTGAGATAGCATTAAGTTAGATGAAAAATGGCCACTTGCTTCTCAATCAGGATGATTTTTTATGTTTATTGCAATAAGTCTATGCACTTTTAGGCTAATTAGAAAATTACCAACAGTTTATCTAAATATCATGTGATATTTAGATAAGACAGATATAAGACAGATCTGAACCTGAAATTCTCATTTTAAGTTCAACCCAAACCTGACAAAAAAAGTTTCATCAAACCGCAAACCAATCCTAACAAGACAAATAGTTTCCATCAAAATGCAACTAGACCCCAAACCAGAAAATCTATTTAAAGTCAAACCAAAAGCTGATTCAGTCCTGACAGAAAATTTTATCCGAAGTCAACCTGCAACCCGACAAGCTTTTTTTAAAATCTAAACATAACCCGATCCCAACACGACAAAATAATTTCCATCAACACACGGCCCCAACCTGGAAATTCCTTATGAAGTGAACCCGCAAACCAACCCAAGCACAGCAAAATAATTTTCATCTAACAGCAATCCGATCTGCACACGACAAAATAACTTCTGTCGGCACTCAACCTGACCCAAACCCGAAAATTTCAATTGAAGTCAACACGAAACCAGACAAAAACAATTCCATTGAACCACAACATAACCTGAGCACAAGAAAATAATTTCCGTTGAGATGCAACCCAACCTGAACCTGAAATTTCCATTTGACAAGTGGAAATTTCAGGTTGCAATTCGATGGAATTTTTTTTTTTTTTTTCCTGTTGTTGGGTCAGGTTGCAGGTTGACTTCGATTGGAATTTTTATGTTCAGACAGTTGCGTGTCAACAGAAATTATTTTGTCAGGTTCAGATCGGTTTGCAGTTTAATAAAAATTGAATTTTTTGTTGGAATGGGTTGATTTTAGAGATGCAACGAATATTCGGCCGAAGCCGAATATTCGGCCCATTCGGCCTGTCGGCCGAATATCAAGTCCATTATTCGGCCTTGGCCGAATAATATACTGTAATAAATGTTTTTATATTTACACAGTATAACCTTTTAATTTGACAATTTATATTCATCATATATAATGAAAATTTTATTTGAAATTAACTAACACTTTTTTTCCCATTAACTTTCATACTCCGAATGGGTTTTATCTACCCATTTTTATATAAGAGGCTAATTTAGGAATCATGTTAAAAAAAATTTATGCTGTATCAGTAAGTACAAAAAGTATCTGTAATAAGCTAACATAATCTGTTAAAATTAATCTATTCAAAATTGTTTTAATACAGCTGTGTGTACAAGCTAATTCAATTTTTTTTTTTTTTATCCTAATGGGAAGTTTAACATTTAACCCTTGTTACATAAAAAAATATTTATTTCAATAATATTTTGAATTATACCTATAAAGAACATAAATATATGATTGATTAGATATAGATGTATTATATGTATAAGATATTTAAGTCGTATATGCTGCAATACTTAAGAGGTTTTTTTTTTTTTTTTTAGTAAAATACGCTTAAAAGTTAAATATAATTTAAGTGATTTTTTTAAGTCTGTTACTATTTCTTATTAAATAATGAAAGAAAGGTAAATACTAAATTCTTTTAATTAGTATGCATTTACGTTTTAGATATTTTTTTTCAAAAATAGCATTGTAATGCCTTAAAAAACAGTTAAAATGCTTTCAATAAACGTAGATTGTGATGCAGAAATAATAATAATTCAGCATTCTCAGGTGATAGTCTATTTCTTTTTTTTTTTTTTTTTTTTTTTTTCTAAATGTTACCTGCTTCTGAAAATAATCTCTCACTATATATGGTACTTCCTGGTGCAAAAAGCTACTTTTTGGCTAATTGTGAAAGGTTTGGAAAGTCCTCCGAATTTTTCACCCACCACTCCAAAGGACACTGTTGTCTTTCTAGTAGTGGCTGGGAAAGAAAATTACTAATTTCTTTTACTTCTTCACATTGAGGGGCACTTTCTATAGAGGCTTCACTGCTGACAGCAAAGAAAAAAAAATAATAATAAAGATAAATAAAAATTTTGTTAATTGTGAGCTTTATAAAGTTTACAATGATTTCTTTCCACCATTTTAGAGGATATTCCTTTCACCCTTTCTATCAGTGGTTTTTCTTAAGATATTAAGATTTCTTATTTTTTATTTTATCCCATCTGGAAGCTGAAACTTAAGTTTCCTAGTACTTTTAAAATTTTGTCATTATTTTAAAATGCAACAACAACACACATAATATCTATTAAAATGTAACTAGACAGTACCTGATAAGGAACTTTTGCTAAGAATTTTTTTTTTTTTTTTTTTTTTTTTTTGGTGGGGGGTGGGGGGGTGGGGGGGGTCTGAATTATATTATTGAAACAATTTATAGGCCGAACATAGCCGAATATTTTTTCAGAGTAAAATAATGCTTTAAAAAATTAAAAATTTGTATATAAATAATTTTTTAAAAGAAAACAATACATTTAATTGTGAAATATACAAGAATAGTGCATATAATGCATACTATATTTTGCTTTTAGGCAAAAATAAGTTCATTATTCGGCGGCCGAATATTCGGTATTCGGTTATTCGGCCAAACCACTATTCGTTGCATCACTAGTTGATTTCAAATGGAATTTTCAGGTTCAGGCCCAGTTTCATGTCAACAATGTAAATTATTTTGTCTTAGTGCAGATCAGGATGAGGTTTGATGGAGCTTTTCTTTGTTGAGTTGGGGTACAACATGATATTTGGACAAACAGCTGGTCATTTTCTATTAGCCTAAAACTGCATAGACTCACTGCAATAAGCCTTTGAGAAACGTGTTCATTTTTCAATTAGCCTAACACTCTCTAGGCTCTTTGCAATATGCCTGAAAAATGTCCGACTGATTGGAAAAAGGAGATGATTCTCCAATAAGCCCGGTTCTTTGCAAAGAGCCTGGCCATCTCAATTAGCCTAATACATATAAAAAAAAATTATTCATTTACATAGTTTTACTTTCTTCTATCTTTACAAGAAAGAAGTATTGGATTTTTTTTAATTTTTCGACTTACGGTTTTTGAGGATTCATATGTTTTAGAAGGTCCCAAATACGATTTGACTGTTTTTAGAAAATATCTGTTTGTGAGGTTGCAGGTCTCTCTTTGTTTGCCTGTATGTGACAAATTTTGTGGATGCTCTATCTCAAGAACTAATACACGGAATTTTATCAAACTTCATATATTCTCTTAGACTTTGACATAAATAAACGCTGGATAGATTTTAATATAAATCGCTAACAGATGATACTGCTATGTTGCATTTTTCACGAATTACATGATAGTTATACTCAAGAACTGATGCACGGAATTTCATCAAATTTCACATTCTGTTATACATTGACATAAATAAATCCTTATTAGGTTTGGGTGTATACTGCCCAAAGGTGTCACTGCTATGCTCTGTTTTTCGCGAATTCCGAAATAGCTATACCTCAAGAACGAATGGACTATCATTTAATTTTGATTGCAGACAGTTTATTAGTATAGAAAAAAGTTTTGTGATGGCCACAACACACTAGTTTATTTAATTAATCTCAATGAAAGCAATAAAAAAAGCACGGGTATTACTGGTCCTAGGTGATATTTCAAGACACAACATTTACACGGCATACTACCGTTTTTTTCGCAATTGTTTACCAAAATTTGCGATTCTTTCCTCGATCGTTTGCCGAATTTTTTTTTCCGCTATCTTTTTTCGAAATTCGAGATTTTTTTTTCGCGATCATCTGCCGAAATTAGAGATTTTTTTTCACCGATTGTTCGACAAAATTCGAGATTTTATTCATCGATCGTTTGCCGAAATTCGTGATTTTTTTCATCGATCGTTTTCCGAAGTTCGAGATTTTTTAACGCAATCGTTTGCCGAAATTATAAATTTTTTTCCGAAATCGTTTGCGAAATCAGAGATTTTTTTTTTCCGCGATCGTTTGACAGAGTTTGAGTTTTTTTTTTTCCGCGATGGTTTGCCGAAGTTCGAGATTTTTTAACGCGATCGTTTGCCGAAATTCGCGATTTTCCCCCACGATCGTTTGCTGAAATTGGCAATTTTTCCCCGCGATCGTTGGACGAAACTCGTGATTTCTTTTCGCGACCTCTTGACAATATCACGATGTTTTCCCGCAATCGTTCGACGAATTTCGCAATTTTATTCCGCGATTGTTTGACGAAATCAGCGATTCATTTCTGCAATTGTTTGACGAAATTCACGATTTCCTCCCCCCCACCCCCATGACCGACTGATAAAATTCGCAACTTAATTTACGCGACCTCTTGACAAAATTCGCGAGATTTTTCCGCAATTGTTTGACGAAAGACACGATTTTTTGCTCGAATGATTGTTCCGAATTTTCGATTTTACTCATGGACCGTTTTGACGAAATTCTCGGTCTTTTTCGCGGCGCGCATCAACACAATTTCTTTTTCTTTTCTTTTTTACGATTCGGTGGAAATCGCCGACCGATTTTTAAAAAAGGAAAAAAGTGGAAATCCGCCAAAAAGCGGAAAAGGGTTTGGCCCTGCGAATTGTGAATGATTGACGACATTCCCGATTTTTTTTAGAAATTGATTGAAGACTATCGCAATTTTTTCCAACGACCGATTAACGAAATTCGCAATTTTACTTCCTGTCCGACTGACAAATTCCCGATTTTTTTCTGAGACCACTTGACGAAATTTGTGAGTTTTTCATCATTAGATGATTTAATGTTTCACTATTTTCAGGCTCTCCTATGCCCCTATTAATTCCAAAGTACTGATTTTGTGGAATATTGCAAAAAATAAATGATTCGCGGAATTCCGCGGGGAAAGAAAAAATATATTCGCGGAAAAATCATGACTGTTAGTGTTATCAGGGCCTGTTTACGGAATAGGCCCGTGAAGCCCGTGCTTACACACTGAAATACAAAAGGGCCCCCAATTTTACTTTTCAAAACTAAGTTTTAGAAAAAAGAAACTCAATCACTGTAAAAAATGCATTTTTTTTCTTACTATATGTCAATTTGTAAATCACAAAATATATTTTGAAGGTCACATATTCTCAACTATAGTTCCATATTTGTCATTTACAAATTAAATTAGTTATTTACAACTAAACCTATAATAAAATACTTTTATATGGGTAGTTTTAGTTTAATTAAAAATGTTATTTACTCTAAACTTTGATGGTAAAATTTCAAATTATTCAAGCACACGAAAATAAGATTTAGTAAATAAAAAAGCAATTTGTAGAGTAATAGGGGGCCCCCTGTGTGACTTCGGGCTTCCCCTATTCCTAAGTGTTAAGCGGGCCCTGAGTGTTATAGTGCAAAACTCGCGAAATTTCAGGACGTTTTTTCATTTTTCAGGAATTTTAGGACAAGTACGACCCCTGAAAAAGTTAGTGTGCAATTTTTAGAAAAACTATGAGGTAAAAGTGAAATCATTCTTCAACTGAACTTAAAAGAGTTATAACATGTTCCGTATATCCTTTTCTTTAAATATAACTAGAATCTCAGAAATTAAATACTAATTATTAAAGTTTTAAACATTCCACAGCATCAAAAAAATATAGAAAAACTAGCTGCATGGCAACCTGATTGTGTTGTATTAACACAGGGCTTGAATTTCAGGGCGGGCCTTTTTGAAACGACAACCCAAGTCTTGCGATCGACTGACAAATTTCGCAATATTTTCCCGCGACAAATCGACGAAATTCACGATTTTTTCCAGCCACCAATCGAGGAATTTCGCGATTGAGTGGTGAATATACCATGGTTTCCTTCTTGCGACATAGTGACGAAATTCACGATTTTTTCTCTGCGACCAACTGAATAATTTCGCAATATTTTCCAGCCACTGTAGAACGGTTTTCGCGATATTTTACCACAATTGATTGGCGAACATCGCGGGTTTTTTCCTGCGACAGATCGATGAATTTCGCGTTTTCTTCCGCAAGCGATTGCCGAATTTCAAGGTTTCTTCTTGAGACAGTGTGACAAAATTCACGATATTTTCGTCTCGTCCGACTGAAAACTCCGCAACCGATTGGCGAAATGTCATATTTTCCTGTTACCGTATGACGAATTTTGCTATATTTTCCAACAACCGATTGAAGAATTTCTCGATATTGTTTCGCGACCGACTGACGAATTCAGCTGGGAGCGACCGAAGAACAAATTTTGCGGGTTTTTTCGACGACAGAATGACAAAATTCGTGATTTTTTTCCGCGATCGATCGCTGAATTTCACGATTTTTTCGGCCACTTGACAAAATTCACGATTTTTCTTACGACTGATAGCCATATTTCGGGATTTTTTCCCGCAATCGTAAAAGGAAATGAACCAAACGGACAGTAGAGTCACTGCGCGGCGCCCTGTCAAATTGGCCTACAGTCAGCACTAAACAAAACTGAGATTAGAAAAACTGCACAAATTGTGTGGTGGACATGATTTTTTTTTTTTTTTTTTTTTTTTTTGAACGAACTCACAAGGAAACATATTTAGAAACAAAAAAACTAAAATGATACTTGCTATTCGCAGAAATTAGGACTTGACATTTTAAAGCCAACGTACATTAGGCAAATTTTAATTTGCCAAAAGAAGCGCCAAATGCTGAATCCTAGCAAAACATGCAGCAACTGATTGTTTCCTTAACTGATTGTTCACAAAAATCATGTTTTCAGAAAGCGCATTTAAAGTTTTTATTTCGTAAAATTTATTAGAGATATTCAACCTCCTCAAAAATCTCTCGATTTATACGTTGTATCTTCCTTAATTTCAATATTGAAAGACATTATTTTTCTTTAGGTTACCTAACTTACATATCCGTTTTTTAAATAAAAACTTCTTGTTTGAGAACTGAAATTAAAAAAAAAAAAAAAGTCAGTCATAGCTGTACTTCAAATGATCGTACAAAGAAAACAAAAACAGTTTTGGATAGCTAAATGCACAGTCTTTCATATGAAACAATAAAAATAATATGCTACATTTGCCGAGAATTGGTTCTTTAAACGTACTGGGATATTTTAAGCGGACAGGAGACGTTGAAAATAAGCAAATTTGCTCGAATTAATGAAAAATAACTCTAAAAATCATTTTATCTTGAAATATTCCTTTAATGAATAAGGCCTGACTCATTTGAAACTAGTCCGATCTGAAGCCGATAACATTGAGAAACTACTTTCTTCCTTTAATATTATTCACCTATTATGAAATACTGAAAACACTTAATGTCAAGTTTTTTCTCCGAACCTTACCAAATTTTCAAAGAACAGTTGCGGTCTTATTTTTCAAAAACCCAATTTTTCAAATTGATATGTTTTCTGTTTTGTCTAAAGTATCAAATGTGTAAAAAATAGAGATGGGAAATATAACACATAATCATTGCTATTTGCTCTAAAGCTTTCCAAATCTTAAAAACAAGGGTTTCAATTAATAAATTTGAAATTTGGGACAAGCCTTTGTTTACAACTTTACAACTTTTTTATAGATATTGATTTTTTTTTTTTTTTTTTTCATATTTAAAGTGTATAATATAGTGAGTGCTTAAACAGAAAATGTTCACAAAAAATTCAAACATTCATAGTTGACTTGATTAATTCACATTTTTTAGGCAAGGACATAAAATTTCCCATTATCTAAGAATGACTCGCATATCAAGTTTCGTCAGTTATAGATTTGTACAAGGAAAATACAACCATTCATTTTCATCCTAGAGATAAGTTCAGACTTTTTTTTTTTTTTTTTTTTTTAATTGGCTGAGACCGATACCGAAAGCACGCAGCAGGAATTTCTTAAAATCATTTTAAAATTGTTTCAAGATTAATATTTTCATTACCTCGATTTTCATGTTCCTGGAAATCTGTTTAAAATGGCAAATTTGTTTTTTATATCCAACCGCTGGCAAAAATCTGTAAAAGTCACTATTTTCATTCTTATAAAATATCATTTGTACAACTATGGCAGAAAGACATCAGTTCTGTTTTCCAATAAATAAGGGACTTCAAACAGAAAGAGAGAGAGAGAGAGAGAGAAACAATAAGAGATATTTCACAGCTTCTGTATGTTTTTAACACAGACCATGCAAAGGCTTCAAAATCAGATAGAATATTTCTCTTTATATCACTCTAGCAAAACCCGCAGCTTTGCTCGCATAATAGTTGAAATATGATAGTAGTATTTGTGTGCCTATTTTTATTAGAATAAAAAAGAAAAGTGCCCAGCTAAACTGATGGCATTGAGCTCACAGACTATTCACACTAATTGTATATTATACTCTTATTTTAAAGAATAATGCCACTCAAAAAAAATAAGTGAAGGGGAATTAGCCCCCGTTTCCCCCTTTATACTTAACCAGTGAACCTCCAAATCTAATCAGGGAAGCTCCTTATCATAATAAACCGGTATACCAAATTTGGAGCAAATCGAATAATCTTGCAAAAAAAAAACATTTATCTAAATTAAGGTGGTGGACTAAACCCCTTTATCCTTAACCAATGAATCGCCAAAACGAATCAGGGAAGCTCCTTAACATAATAAACCAGTATACCAACTTCGGAGCAAATCGAATCATTCTGCATGAAAAACCCATTTATCTAAATTAAGAGGGGCGGGCAAACCTCCCTTTTCCCCCTTTACCCTTAACCAATGAACCCCAAAACTAATCAGGGAAGTTCCTTAACTTAATAAACCAGTATACCAAATTCGGAGCAAATCGAATCATTCTGCATGAAAAACGCATTTATCTGAATTAAGGGGGGTGGACTAACCCCGTTTTTTCCCCTTTATCCTTAACCAATGGACTCCCAAAACTAATCAGGGAAGTTCCTTAACATAATAAACCGGTATACCAAATTCGGAGCAAATCGAATCATTCTGCATGAAAAACCCATTTATCTGAATTAAGGGGGAGTGGACTAACCCCGTTTTTCCCCCTTTATCCTTAACCAATGAACTCCCAAAACTAATCAGGGAAGTTCCTTAACATAATAAACCGGTATACCAAATTCGGAGCAAATCGAATGATTCTGCATGAAAAACTCATTTATCTGAATTAAGGGGGTGGACTAACCCCCCTTTTCCCCCTTTATCCTTAACCAATGAACCCCCAAAACTAATCAGGGAAGTTCCTTAACATAATAAACCGGTATACCAAATTCGGAGCAAATTGAATGATTCTGCATGAAAAACCGATTTATCTGAATTAAGGGGTTGGACTAACCCCGTTTTTCCCCCTTTACCCTTAACCAATGAACCCCCAAAACTAATCAGGGAAGTTTCTTAACATAATAAACCGCTATACCAAATTCGGTGCAAATCGAATCATTCTGCATGAAAAACACATTTATCTGAATTAAGGGGGTGGACTAACCCCGTTATTCCCTCTTTATCCTTAACCAATGAACTCCCAAAACTAATCAGGGAAGTTCCTTAACATAATAAACCGGTATACCAAATTCGGAGCAAATCGAATCATTCTGCATGAAAAACCCATTTATCTGAATTAAGGGGGGGGGGGGTGGACTAACCCCGTTTTTCCCCCTTTATCCTTAACCAATTAACTCCCAAAACTAATCAGGGAAGCGCCTTATCACAGTGAACCTAGGAAAAAATTTTGAAGCAAATCGGATGTTTCTATCAAGAGTTATCGCGTTACGTACATACGTATATACATACATACATACATACAGAACGGGCGGGCACATAAGCTCTCAGGCTTTGATAGCCTGTGAGCTAAAAATTATACTGTTAGTAACAATTAAAAAATTACTCATTAAGCCACAGTTTGACTTAACTTCATTATTACACTGCATTGGGTAAAAATGAGACTTAAATTAATAAGAACTCAAACTAATTCTAAATAAAAGATATTTAGAATGCATTTTGAAGCTTTTATGCTCCTTTCAGTTTTTATTTGAGATTTTGAATTTTTATGAAACCTTTCTTAACACGCATTTACATCTTAACACTGAGGTCTAAGCCCGAGTGTCACACGGGTTGCCATTTTCGGTGAAGCGAACTAAGCTCGAGAGTGTCTCTTTTGTCAACTTTTAACTATCTGAGCTATAAAATTACCAACTATATACGTTCGCGGTCTTTTCAGATAATATCTACGACTTTTTTATTTTGGAAGAAAAAAAAATAGAGATTGCAGCACTAAACAGGAGAAAGTATATGAAAATATCGAGAATCAGAGCTTAACTCGAACTTATTGTGAATTTTGTGGTGTTGCTCTTTGTGCAAATCTGTGCTTTGAAATGTACCACACAAAAGCAAATTATACCAAATAATGTTCATATGCAAATTATTTGTACAACATTTGGGTAAGTTTTTGTTCAAGTCTATGTCAAATTTTATGTTAAAAAATTATGATTTCTTATGGAAAACTTTTTTTAAAATAGAAAACATTCTTTTTTAATAATTTCTCATTAAATATTAATTAATTTACATAATTACACATTAAAGTACATTTAAGTAGTTCTTTCATTATGAATAAAAAATATTAAAATACATATCTTCCAACTATTTTTTAAAAAAATCATTAAAGTACCAAATACTTTCAGTTCAGAGGGAGATATGCAGTTGAAATAGCTCAGATCTCAAAGTGTTAAAAAAAACTATATTTTAAGATTCTAGTCTAGTCTAGTCTACCACCCCTCAGGTGGTAGTGGCACCAACATAACATATAGCATATTTTGGAACAGGGGTTGTCACCATAAATTTGACAATATACACTTTGAAATCGGTTTGGTATTTCCTGAGATTACATAGAAATAGTAGTTTAGAAAGTTTTTAAAAGGCTTTTTGTTCATTTTACCACTTTAAATTTTGAATCTTTTAGAAACTGTTCTTAGACAGGATTTACGTTTTATATCTATCATACCAAACTTTAAGTTTCTATCATTAACAATTCCATGGAAATCGCAATTTAAAGCATTTTTAGAATGCTTTTCGCATATTTTCCACTTTTAAATTTCGATTTTTTAAAACTCATTTTAGAGGGCATTTACACCATATAAGTAACTACTATACCAAGTTTCAAGATTTTGTCTTTAACAATTCCCAAAAGAAATTTAGAAAATTTTTAGAACGTTTTTCACTCATTTCACATTTAAAATTTTTAGAAACAGTTGTTATAGAACATTTACATCTTAAAATTAACTACCAGGCCAAATTTCAAGTTTCTAGCCCCTTCAGTATAACTAAAATAACAGTCCAAGCTTGTTTCAAGTACGAATTGAGTCCGAAAGCCAAGATTAATTTCTTCTATCTAAATTACCGCAATCGTAATGGAAATTAGTATTTGTTTCAATCAATTTCCAGGTTTAGTTTCAATTTCCCTGAGATTTCCATGGTTTTTCCAGGTCAACCAAATTCCCTGATATTTCCATGTTTTCCAGGTCGGTGACCACCCTGAATATTTAATAGGAAAATTTAATATAGGAATTTGATAGGAATTGTTGTTTCAGAAAAAATAAAAATTTCGAATCAATACATTTCATTACAAAACTTGCATTTAATATAGCAGTATTAAAATATAGATTTCTGCCGCAAATTGACAGCCAAATACTTTGTTGTAGGAAATTTAAATTAAAATTAAATGTTGCTTCGTGAATAAAATAATGCTTTTTAATGTGTTTACATGTGACTAAGTAAAGTGTCTAAATACATTGTAACTTTGCAAAAAGTAATGATATCTAACAAAAACATAACAGTGAAAAAGGGGAGCCAAGTTCTGTAAAGACAATGGCAAGAAAAGAAGTGATATCTAAGTGGGTGCCAAGTTCAAATAAAATTCACTCAAACTTACCTACTGAAGTATTATAGCATTTTTTAAATTAGATTAATTTTAACACAAATATTCTAATTTGATACATCGACGGCTGCTCTAAAGTCACGAGAAAAAAAATTGCAGCTCCTACTAGAACTTCAAATTTATTTGCAAACCAAATGTGAAGCAGATCGAACAAAATTTACTTCATATGTCAACAAACAGAAAATGAAGACATTAAGAAGGATAGGGAAAATTTATATAACATCCTTAGATTGGCAGGCTTAACTTACATGAAGGCCAGCGAGTATATATTTGTGGGCAAAGATTTGGCAGTTACTGCCACATTTAATTCCATACAACAAATGGTGGAAGATAGGAGAGAGGAAGAGGAAATGGAAGATATAGAATCAGCCACAATTTCCAGTATTAACGCATGTACTGAAGATTTGACGAACCTTCGTGAAACACAAAATTCTGCATTAAATAATAATGGTGATGAGTTGTATAGCAAAACAACTCATGTTGTTATTTCTTTGGAAATATATTTGCAGAAAAAAACCACTGATTTTTTTAATGTATTAAAACAATGAAGACTGATTAAAATGACTGTTTATTTCTATTTAAATTTATATAATTTTGATTTTTTTAAAAAACCTCTGGATAACACCCACCTCTGAAGAGCGGTCATTTTTCTCCGGTCCGTTGGGTAACCGTTATTCAGAGGCTACACTGTATATATATATATATATTTTTTTTTTTTTTTTTTTTTAACCTGATAAACCATTTTACAGCGCCTTTGTGAAATGTTTTAAACGCCATTTTTCAAAATTAATTAATTGAAGAAAGTAGTATGCTTTTTCTTTAAATTCAATTCTTGTGAATAGGGGTCAATAATTATCATCTAAATGCAAATAGTTTAAATTTTCCTACTTGGTTGAATGTAAAGCAAGCTAGAAAAAAAAAAATACCATGCAATAATTTCTAATTAAAGAGCTCAGATGATGAAAATGGTATGTGATAAAAAAAAAGAGTTAATTATATGATTGAAGGATAAGCAATTATGCTCGATCATCTGTTAAATTACTATTTGAAAAAACCTAATACTCACATAGATTTTAATTGATAAAGGAGGCATTTGACAATATAAAGGCGATATATTTGGAACTTTACAGCTCATTTTCTCAAAATGATGATTGTGTCACTTACCACCTTTAACATCTGAGTTCTTTAATTGTCAGTGTACTCAAAGACGATTTTTGTTTCTGCATAATAAATTGATTTATGAAACTTGAATATGTGAAAATATGTTTTCATTTCTTTAAATTTTCTTAGAAATTTTAATTTAATCAAGATTTTGTTTTAAACAATCTAGTATTAAAATTCAAAATACTGTCTAAAAGTCTCTCTTTAATTTTAATGAAAAAATAAAATAAATAAAAAAATCCAACAATCCCTATTGTTTGCCGTTTTCTCTCTTTTATTCACAAAAATGGAGTAATTTAATCGGCACCATCACAGAAATGTCACTAAAAATTACAATAATATCCCGGAAACTAATACAAATTTTAAAATTCTGAGATCTTATATCCATGTAGATATAAGGTATCCTCGGTAATCCTCGTATCCATGCAGATAAATGGCGTTAATTTTTTCCTCGCCCAACATTTGATATTCTAGGATGAGTAGTTGAGAAATACAGACAGCCAATGTTTTTATATGGATAGTACTGTGCTTTATTTTAAATCTTAGGATTTAGCAAATATATAAATATAGAATTGGCAAATCTTTATCTTCAATAGATTTGAAACAATCAATTTTGAGAAAATTCCGTTTAAAAATTAAGGTTCCATTGAAAATATGATTGTAAAGTTTTAAATTGCAGCTACATAAATTTAAAATTTTAGAAAAAAATTTCTTCTGTTAAGTGACAGAATAACTACTATTTTTGATTGTTAAAAAGCACGGTTAATAAAAATTATGGGAAACTACGATTACGAGAATTCCTCATCTTACATACATATTTATCATGTTTAATTTTTTTATATCTGATTTTCATGTAAAATTGTTCAAATGCATCCTGACAACCTTTTAAAAATATAGAGGGGTTTTGTTTTTTAACTTAATAAATGTCAAAATTATAAAGATAAATTTTAGATATGAATTTTAATTACGAAAGTACACACATAAATCCAATAAAATAAAATATATCCCGAAGCTTGTATTTTGTTAGTTATTTTGTTTTACACCTGAATCCTTCATAACAGAGTTGTATATAGATATATTTTAAACCATGGAAACAATCGGATTTAACCGCCCTGCTCAATATATGCTTTGACCATCAGCGGTCAAAATACATTTTGACTGGAAAAAGATATTTAAAATTTATTTTGTTAAATGATAAATATAGTACAATATTTGAAGATTTTGTCAAAATAATATTTAACAATATTCAATACAGGATTATTTGCAAATATTTTACTCAGTACTATGCTTTAATTTTCATTACTTTAAAATTTAACAGCACAAAAATTTCTGAAGATATCCAATTTTCGTAAATATTGAAATATTTTTAATAATTTGATTCCATATCTAATGTTATAGAAAAAAGTGAAAGACAATAAATTATATTAAACAAAAGAAACCCTCTTAAAATTTTATTTAGAACTCGTAAAATTACTATATTATGTAACAAGATTTACTGTAATGATTATTCTGGATAAGATCAACTTGGAAAATAATCTTTTTACTGATGAAAACCATTCATCAGGCGCATTATAAAATCAACAAAAATTTCAAATCAATATTTTCAAATTTTTCATTACTGCCTCCCAAATGTCGTAATTAGAGATGAGTTCGGGTTGTTTTTTGCGAGCTCGAGCCCGATAGATTAAAATCAGAACAAAATACCGAACGTAAGAAGCAGAAAAATGTTAATAACATTTTAAACTGTTATACGATTAATTTTCTCTTTAAAAAATATCTTTTTACATAGAAATAAGTATTTATCCTAAATAATCCCCTATGACAACGCTTCGTGATTTTCATATCCCTGAAAAACTTGTTCAAAATAGCAAATTTATTATATATATCCAACCACTGGCAGAAATCTACAAACGTTACGAGTCTTATTCTTTTAAAATATCAATGTACAACTATGGCAGAAAGACATGAGTTCTGTTTTCCAGTCATTCCGGAAAATGTCTCCAAACAGAAAGGAATATAGACAAGGGATATCCCACACCTTTTTTATGTTACCAACACTGGCCGTGCAAAAGCTTCAGAATCAGATAGAATGTTTATGCTTATATCTCATCAATAACAATTGAATTCCCTTTCAAACTGATTTTTATAGGACTGTAAACAGTTTTAGAAACTTGGACTACATACTTATTTCTCACAACAGCAAGTGTTTCTCTCTTTTTTAAATTTTTAACCAATTAACTGCCGAAACCATAAGATGGGGATCTTTTTTGCTGAAAAACGTTTGCCACCACAAATTTTGACAGATAATCTTCGCTTTATTTAATGGTCAAAGTTTCTGTTTTTAAATAAGGCACATTTTTTAATTCAAAAATAGTGGTAGTTTGATAGTTAATTTATAAAATGCACATTTATTTTTAAAGTTGCGTTGTAAACGCAACAATAGCAGGTAATGGGTTAAATAAAGAAATTTTTCAATGTGAGGCCGAGTTAGTCTCAAAGCCCCTTTCATCTCTTAGTAGTAATAGTTACATAAAGTAAAATATGATTCGTGAAATATGTTTCTTTTTGAAATATTAGGCAAAAGAAAAAAAAAATTGCCATCTATATTTAACAACTATTAAAATATTAATTTTAAATATATATAATCTACTATATATAAAATTCAAAGGGAATTTCGTTCGGCTGCTTATAACTTGAGTTCCGCTGAATAGATTTTAATATAACTTGCACTGTTCAGGGTTGCCGGCTTTTAGCCAGGCCAAAAAAAGCCGGCCGGCTTTTTTTGGTTTCAGCCGCTTAAAAAAAGCCGGCTTTAATTGAAAAAAGCCGGCTTTTATTTTTCAAAAAGGTGGTTTATAGATAATTCATATAAACTTTGGATTAATTTATTTTTAATACACTTATAAATATTTTCTATGAAAAAATATTAACTTCTATTAAATTTTGTCAAATAAATAAGACCTTATAACTGCTAGAATACAACTGTGAAAGCATTATGTCTGAAAAAAAAATTATGAATATTCAGAAGAATACATTAAATTAAGACTCTAAAGTATTGGTTTGGAATTCTTTATCATGGCTCTACACATACCACACATTTTAAAGTTTATATGAAAGAATAAGAAAATGTCACACATTAAAATAGAAACATTCATTACATCTGATATTTACTTTTAAAATTGATTAAAACTAAATAGCTTATATGTATTTAATAACTGAAATTATCTTATACAATACTTGAGCAATAATAAGTAAATAAGCAATCATTATATAAAAAATACTTATAAAAATGATATATGTAAAAAGTCTTTCTGCTACTAAGCTGTTATGTAACTTATTCCAGATATGTCCATATGGACAGATTAAAATCGTAGAATGAACAATGCTGAAAGAGAAATTAGAAAGGATATAACATTTTAGGAAATTTTAGTACATGTAAGTGCATAAAATAAAGAGAACAATTAAAAAAAAAATTCTCCAAATTAAACTTGTTGAATTAGAATTTTGAAAAGCTACTTACTATTTAAAATAGTGCATATAAATTAATGCATATGTTATTCATAATACTGCTTTAATAGAGAGAAATGATGTTTTTATTAAATGACTTTATGTGCAATTTTAAATAAATGTTAATGAGAAATAAAATAATACTCGTATTATTAATATCCCTTAAAATTAGTTAATAAAATATATAACTAAGCAACCATTGTCCCTTTTAATTATATAAAGCAATAAAAATTTAAAAAAAAGATTGTTAAGGTCAGTGTAAACCAAACAAAGCAATTGGTATGACCTTTTATTCCAATATTAATGTCTTCATTATTGATAAATATTGGGTTATATTGATTTCTACCTCAACTAAATGTCTTTAAAACAAATTAAAAAACACATAAAAATGTGTCATTTATAATTAAAATGCTTCATTGTATAAAAGCCAATTTTGGCCAAAAAAGGCCAATTTTGACCAAAAAAAGCCGGTTAAAACCAATAAAAGCCACCGGCATGGCTTTTTTTAATTTTAGCCGGCTTTTTTGCAACCCTGGCACTGTTAAATAATTGCTCAGGAAAGGTACACTACATATCGTTATACGTAGTTCAGTTATATAGTAGGAGAGCTGTTGAACATTTTAGGGAAGGTATTTGAGGCACCCTGAAAATTTGTGCAACACTTCTTTTGTAATGGCTGAATACAAAATCGAATGTCTGGCTGAAGGATCGCGGCCCAAAAACTGTGCCAGACACGTGTCAAGTGCCATTTTTTGACTACCCAAAAAAGGTATTTGAGGCACGCTGAGATTGAGACAGAATAATATTTATGCTTAGAAAAAAATATTTTGAAAATGACAGGCACTTTAGTCGGCACAAAATCTGTGCCAGACACGTGTCAAGTGCCATTTTGCCAAAAGTGTGTCATTTTTGGCACACGTGCCATTTTTGGCAAAATGGCACTTGACACGTGTCTGGCACAGATTTTGTGCCGACTAAAGTGTCTGTCATTTTCAAAATATTTTTTTCTAAGCATAAATATTATTCTGTCTCAATCTCAGCGTGCCTCAAATACCTTTTTTGGGTAGTCAAAAGATGGCACTTGACACGTGTCTGGCACAGTTTTTGGGCCGACTAAAGTGTCAGTCGTTTTCAAAATATTTTTTTCTAAGTATAAATATTATACTGTCTCAATCTCAGCGTGCCTCAAATACCTTTTTTGGGTAGTCAAAAAATGGCACTTGACACGTGTCTGGCACAGTTTTTGGGCCGCGATACTTCAGCCAGACATTCGATTTTGTATTCAGCCATTACAAAAGAAGTGTTGCACAAATTTTCAGGGTGCCTCAAATACCTTCCCTAAAATGTTTAACAGCTCTTGGACTAATAGAATTATGGAGGAAAGTTCTAAAACCAGGTGAGTTTGATTATGAAAGATTAGCCCTTTTTAGGGTTTCGTTCATCTGACGAAACCCTATTCGTCTCGCTCCTCTGTCTGTCTGTCTGTCCGTCACAGAGCCCGTTCTCAGAAACTATACATGTTGGAGACTTGAAATTTTGCATATTTATAGCTGGACACCTCAGATCAAACTACAAATCATAAAATTTTGAAAAAGTCGTACATTTAAAGCTTTGGGCTCCCACAAGTGTATTTTAAACAATTCTTTCAAAGTGAGCCCCTAATTAGGTTGGAGGCGTGAAATTTTGCATACTTATAGCTGAACACCTCACATCAAACGACAAATCATAAAATTTTGAAAAAGTTGTAAATTTAACCCTTTGGGGTCTCACATGTGTATTTTAAACAATCCTTTCTAAGTGAGCCTCTAATTAGGTTTGGAGGCGTCAAATTTTGCATACTTATAGCTCAACACCTCACATCTAACGACGAATCATAAAATTTTGAAAAAGTTGTAAATTTAACCCTTTGGGCTCCCACATGTGTATTTTAAACAATTCTTTCTAAGTGAGTCACTAATTAGGTTTGGAGGCGTAAAATTTTGCATACTTATAGCTGAACACCGCACATCAAACGACAAATCATAAAATTTTGAAAAAGTTGTAAATTTAACCCTTTGGGCTCCCACATGCGTATTTTAAGCAATTCTTTCTAACAGAGACCCTTATTAAATTGGAGATTTGAAATTTTGTATACTTATAACAGAACACCTGAGGCCAAGCGACAAATCATAAAATCTTGAAAAAGTCTTACGTTTAACCCTTTGAGCTACCACATATGTATTTTAAGCAATTCTTTCTAAGAGAGCCCCTAATTAAGTTGGAGACATGAATTTTTTCATACGTATAGCTGAATACCTCAGACCGCGCGACAAATCATAAACTTTTCAAAAAGTCTTATATTATTTACTCCTCCGGGGTCTAACTTGTGTATTTAAACATTTTTTCTAACCTCCGTCCTTTTCACCCGGGGAGCACTTTTCCAACTTTTGCCGACACCCCTTTGAACATTCTTTCATATTATGCACCATAGCCTTACATATTTTAGTTCCACTTTTTACCGCCAGGGCCGCCTACTTATCTCGGGTGCTATGGGCCCAATCCCCTCGACTAATATATCTACGGATAGTATGTAAAACGGAGTTTCGTTCGGATGGAGGTTTATTTAAAATAGAGTGCGCCCCGAGTTGCGAAATGTGGAACTAACAGATTTTTCTAAAGGATAAAGTGTTTTGAAAGGAATATTAAACGAAACCCTCTGTGCGATCTGTGATCACACTTACCCACTTGTTTAAAAGATTCTGCAGAATGGATTTTGACGAGAGTTGCATTGTTAGGTATTTTTCAGGGATGCTTTTAGTAAATTGCATATCGTTCTACGTAGATTAGTTATAGAATTATGGGGGAAAGAACTCAATTATGAAAGATTAGCTCTTTTTAGGGTTTCGTTCATCTAACGAAACTCTATTCGTCTCGCTCCTCTGTCTGTCTGTCTGTCCGTCACAGAGCCCGTTCTCAGAAACTATACATGTTGGAGACTTGAAATTTTGCATACTTATAGCTGAACGCCCCACATCATACGACAAATCATAAAATTTTGAAAAAGTCGTACATTTAACCCTTTGCGCTCCCACAAGTGTATTTTAAACAATTCTTTCTAAGTGAGCTCCTATTTAGGTTGGAGGCGTGAAATTTTGCATACATATGGCTGAACACCTCACATAGAATGACAAACCATAAAATTGGGCTCCCACATGCGTATTTTAAGCAATTCTTTCCAACTGAGCACCTTATTAAACTGGAGATTTGAAATTTTGCATACTTATAGCTGAGCACCTCACATCAAACGACAAATCATAAAATTTTGAAAAAGTCGCACATTTAACCATTTGGGCTCCTACATGTGTATTTTAAACAATTCTTTCTAAGTGAGACCATATTTAGGTCGGAGGCGCGAAATTTTGCATGCTTATAGCTGAACACCATCATGCGACAAATCATAAAATTTTGAAAAAGCCGTACATTAAACCCTTTGTGCTCCCACATGCGTATTTTAAGCAATTCTTTCTAATTGAGCCCCGTATTAAACTGTAGATTTGAAATTTTGCATACTTACAGCAGAACACCTGAGGCCAGGCGACAAATAATTAAATCTTGAAAACGTCTTACGCTTAACCCTTTGAGCTACCATTTATGCATTTTAAGGAATTCTTTCTAAGAGAGCCCTTAATTAAGTTGGAGACATGAATTTTTGCATACGACCTCGGACTTCTCGACTGAATACATCAGACAACACGACAAATCATAAAATTTTCAAAAAGTCGGCGCCTACTTATCTCGGGTGCTATGGGCCCAATCCCCTCTGCTAATATATCTACGGATAGTATATAAAACGTAGTTTCGTTCGTTTGGATGTTTGTTTAGAATAGAGTGCGCCCCTGGTTGCAAAATGTGGAACTAACAGATTTTCCAAAAGGATAAAATGTTTTGAAAGGAATATTAAACGAAACCCTCTGTGCGATCTGTGATCACACTTACCCACTTGTTTTTTAGGGTCTCGTTCATCTGACGAAATCCTATTCGTCTCACTCCTTTGTCTGTCTGTCCGTCACAGAGCCCGTTCTCAGAAACTATACATGTTGTAGACTTGAAATTTTGGGTACTTATAGCTGAACACCTCACATCAAACGACAAAACATAAAATTTTGAAAAAGTCGGTAGTTAACCGAATTACGGGCTAATTAACTTCTAAAATTAACCAATCCACCTTTTTAATGCAGGTTCAAACGGACCTTCTCCAAATCATCCGTGTTTCTCCTAAGGGTTGCCAGCAAAATCAGCCAATGCACGGTTACCATGGAGGAAATTAAGCTGAAAAATTAAATGGACATTTTAAAGCGAAATCGCATATCAGAAAATATTGGTCTGAGAAATTTGTAAATGGAATAGACAGACGAGAAAAAAAATCTACTTTCATTTTGCATAAAGTTCACATTTCTGCGATGTGTATAAGTTAAAATATCCACTAAAAATCGATCGATAAAAATTTAATTTCTTTAATTGGAAAGACAAGGAAATAAAAAGATTTCAATTCGGCGGGAAAGCAGGTAGACATGACGACGCTGCGGTTTTCCATACTAGCATATTTTAATACGAAATTTTAACTTTTTAAATATTAAATTTTTTGGCATCCCGATGTCAAATTTCTCACTGATTTCATTGATATCCATATCTAAGTCCTATCTTAATTACAAGCTGAAATATTAATTATTATTTAATTAACCAGTTTATTGCTAACAAATGCTTTGATTAAAATGGAGACACGTGTTTTTTTAACCACGAATTAACTTAAACTAGGAAATCTAATAATTTGCGTGGGGTTTTTGAACAGCGCTATGAGATAAGTATAACTCATTTATCATCAGAAAGTTTACAAGCATTCATAACACTATTTTCGAATAGTAATTTCAGGAAATATCTTTATTGGTTAAGACCGCCACTCGATCGCCGAAAAGTGTAAAAAAGAATGGAGTGTGATATTTTGAGAAGGGGGGGGGGGGGGACTAGATTTATTTTTAAAATCTTAGCGTTTGTTACCGCAGCAAATGTTTTAAATTCTTGGTTAAGACTGCCACCATCCCGACCCATGTATCTACGGAAAGATTGCGTGAAGGAGTTTCGTTGAGATATGCTTTTGTTAAGAATAGAGTGCGCTCCCTGGTGGTGGAATGAAGAACTAACATAACGCGATTTTGTTAAAACTAGGAAATCTAACAAGTCGATCTATTTGAAACTTTAAGATATTTTATAACACACAAGATAAAGTGTAAAGAAGAATGACGCGCGAAATTCCGGGGAGGGGGCGGGCGCTAGATTTCTATTTAAAAAGTTGGCGTTTCTGACCGCTTTAGGTGCCTTTTTTGAGGTAGTTCTGAGATATATGCTACTTATTTAATATAAAATTGTCTAAAGTTTAGTTACCACTATTTCCGAATAGTAATTTCAGCAAATATCTTAATTTCTTATTAAGACCCACTTATTTATTATCTATGATCACACTTACACACTTGTTTTAAGTTCTACTGGGCGAATTTTGATGAATCTTGCACAGATAATTTTACAGAGATGGTTTTAGTATATTGTATATCGCCTTACGTTGTTTAGTTATAGAATTATGAGAGAAAGTTCTATAATTAGGAAGGGAACCATTAGTTAGGATTTTTAACGTACAAACATAGTTTTGTTTGAAATTTTTATTTAAAAAAAAACCGAAATATTTTTTTATTTATCAATTTTTATTTATTTATTTTTATTTATCTATTTTTATTTATTTATTTTTATTTATTTATTTTTATTTATTTTATTTATTTATTTATTTTTATTTATCTATTTTTATTTATTTATTTATATTTATTTTATTTATTTATCTATTTTTATTTATTTATTTATTATATTTATTCATTCTTTTTTTCTTTTTTTTTGGGGGGGGGGGGGGGTAAAACACAATCCAGCTTTTTAAACATAAAAATAGCCAATTGTTTTAAATAACATATAGTGTTTAATAAGTCGAAATTGGTTTTATTATTTGATGTAATATATATTTTTAAAGCAAGCTTAGCAATAATGACGAAACAAGTTTTACTGAGTTGTTAGCTGATTCTTCTAACAAAAAATCCCTCTATTGTAAAATATTGCTCATAGACATTCAGTTATCGGTGTATTTTAGAGACAGTTTATTTGTAGGCCATTTCGGAATAAATCGGGCAAAAAATATCACCCCCCCCCACCCCCCCCCAAAAAAAAAAAAAAATAAAATAAAATAAAATTGCTTAGGAGAGAGAAAAAGCTTTTAAAGAAAATATGCAAAATATCGATTTTATATTAATTTTTATTTTTTAATAATAAAAAAAGAAAAAGATGATGAATTATAATATTATTTAATGGTTATATATATACAGTAGAAACTCTTTTATCCGAAACTCTTTTAACCGAAATCCATTTTTAAACTTTTTTTTTTTTTTACTATCACATCAATTTTGATTAACTACCATATTCTTTGTGTACGAGCGGTCCTTTCCGAACTACATACATACATATAAATATTTTCGATTCCCTTTGAATTTAACTTGAGCTTCCGTAAGCTGCGGAGTGGAACAAAGAAATCGAACAAATTAGCAATTCTGAAGCTTTTGAATGATTTGCAAAAGGTTTGGCATGGCTGGAGCAGCAGAACTGTGATTACTGGTGAACTAATAGCATTAAAATCTTCGTGATAGAGCTTCAAAGCAAAGGCAATCGAAACTGCGATATACAAAGCATTTTTCCAAACCCTTGTGATATATGTAAAAGGTACTTAATTTCAAAATTAAAATTCAGGTAATTTATTATTGTTTCTATTTTGCTATTGCTTTATTTTTATTAAGCACTTGTTACCATAATACGAAATAGTGCATATATTTCTCCTTAATCTTAAAATTGACGCTTTCTCGATTATCCGAAAATTTCGATTTTCCGAAAGATGGTCGGTCCCAATTACTTCGGATAATCGAGGTTATACTGTATATACTATATATACACACTGATATTTATATGCTATCAAGGGTCGTACGCTTCAAGGAATTTTTCAGGACAAATATCAGTTTTTTTTTTTGTTGTTGTTTTTTTTTTTTTTTTTTTTTTTTTTTTTTAAATAAATTTAGGTTAAACGCGCAAAATTTCGCCTTATTTAAGAAGAGATTATCTATAAGAAAATACTGGTACCGAAGAGTTTCCTAGTCTAGAAATTTCAGGACAAGTACGACTCCTGATATTATTTTTAGAACATTTTTAAGTTTATTCTGAAAATTATTCTACTCGTCCAAGCATCTAACTTGCGCAAAAACTTTTTAATCACGACGAAATTTGGTATTTGAAGCGATATTTTATCAAATATTGGAAGTGATTTTTTTTTTAAGGTGACGGAAATATGCTATTATAATTCATGCATATAGGGAGACTGGGGGCTAATGGGACAATTTTGACATTTTATGGTATAAATTGAATAATTAACATTTTTTTCAAAATCTCTTTCTACACCATTATTGTGTAATTAGTTAGCTATTAATACATAAAAAATCTAAAGCTTACTTTAATTATTAAATGAGAAATAGTGATATTCTGAACATTGTAATTTTGTCCCATTAGATCCCAGGTCTGGGGTCTAATGGGACAGGGTCTGGGGTCTAATGGGGCACTTGAAAAATATTTTTGATGCAGGTATATAATTGCACATTTATTATTTTTTCCTGAAAACTACATAATTGCACATTGTGAAGAAAATTAATTAACATTATACAGTGTCAGACCATTAGAAAATGATATACAAGATCGGAATTATATTCTGGAGTCAAAATAATTTTTATGTCACCGAAATCCACCCTAGAACTATCAACTTTATCTGTGTAAATGAATTTCATGCAGTCAGTTTTTTTTTTCTTCAAGAAATTGACATTTATTTTTATCTTACGAATTTGATAATGATTTCACATTCAAAGAATTTGAACTAGTATTGACGCGCGACAAAGAATCAGGATTTTCCAGCGAGGGCTTAGGTCAGTCACTAACAAATGATGACAGGAAGTCTTCTTTAATATGTTCCTATTAAGAGGGTTACCTGTAGCTTCAGATCCAGAAATGATATTCTTTGGTGTAAGTACTTCCATGAAAGCTTGGTTCACAAGACTTGGAATTTGGTAATAAGTAACATTTTTTTCCAGGGTTGGAAAGAAACCAATCATTTAAAGCCCTGTTGTAACGCTTCTTAAAGAGACCATACACAATAATGTCTAATGGTTGAAGCCTATGAGAACAATTAGGTGGGAATGTCAACAAAATCGCTTCATTTTCTTTGGCAGGCTGTATTGTTTCCATCACAGTAACATGGCCTTCATGATTAACGAGGAGAAGCAGGGGAGGACTTTCTATCGAAGCATTGGTGTGTTTCACTATATGTGACATCACTTTATGGAAATTGTTTTTGGTCATCCATCCGGTTTTGTGTGTCAAAGCAACATTTCATAGTGGTGCTCCTAACAAGAGAAAATCAGAAACTAATGCTCATGGCAACTCGAAATGGAGGTGGTAGAATTGTTCCTGAAGCGCTTACATATTTTATATGGCTAACCTATATTCTCAGCATTCTCTATATCACATATTCTACCCATTAAATCTTTTTATATAAGAAATAAAATGACTTGGGGTCAAATGGGACAAGTCCCATTAGTCCCCATTGGGTATGTCCCATTAGCCCCCATACTGTCTTGCACCATATTAAGGCTTACTGTCAATTAAATATTTACAGTTTATTAAAAGTGATGATTGAAATCATATAGAATGGCTATAGAGATTTATAATTCATAGCAAAATGTTTTAAAACTTACTTGTCAGTTTATGAAAATCAAAGAATCATCAATATCAAAAAATTTTGAAAACTCGATCACCTTGATGACAAAAAGTATTTGTCCTGTGATCAGCAAACAACTACTTGAACAAAATAGTTCAAAGCAGACTGATGTGAAGTACCATTGATGCCATCTATTGACAAAAAAAAAAAAAAAAAAAAAAAAAAAAAAAAAAAAAAATCATCTCTAAACTGCATTTGTTTTTAAGAAAATCCATTTGTCCCATTAGCCCCCATGTCCCATTAGCCCTCAGTCTCCCCTATTCATAACGGTAAAAAAGGTGCAATAATATAAATCTATATGCTACGAATTAATTGCCTTCTCAGGGATCTATTTAGGAAGAAAATCTGTCTTTTAAAGGATACTTCAAAAAAAAATTTTCATCTCAAAATAGGACCCTTCACAAAACCTTTCACCTTAAAAAAGGACCCTTCACAAAATTCTCTGTCTTAAAAATAGGCCTTTTACAAAAATTTTCCAGCTCTAAATTAAACCTTTCACAAATTTAATCATTTAAAAGTAAAATCTGACCTGTCACTTTTACATATATAAAGAAATTATATGTATTTTACATACATATATATCTTCTTAAAAATATATAAAAAAGAACCTGAATATAACGTTTATTTCAAATTCACAAAATTAGGACTATATTTTTCACAAATGTAAAAAAGCTCTTCACAACTTCACAAAAACAGGACGCTGAGAGAAAAGTCTGGGCAGACAACTGCTTCTTTGCTTTATAGTATATACCACAAGTGCATTCACCAAGCTTGAGGATAAATATAGTCAATTTTGGTAATCCTGCACTTTCTTCTGAGTTTTGCTCGCTTTATTAAAATATTATTTTATTTTATGCTACTCTATGTGCTTTAGAAAATTAACGTTTATTGTTATGTCATGTGTTGATAGCTTAAAAAAAATTTATGCTTGAGAATTATTTCTAAAAAATCATGGGAAAAAAACCCTGATAAAATAAGTTTTAATTTTAAAGCAAACTAAAACTGAAAGTACAGCTTTTTCTTTATTATTTTAGGTTCAGATTAAAATTATGCGACATTTAGAAACGAAGACATGTGGAATCAAAGCGAAAGCGCATATGTCATGACACCTACTGTTACTTTTGATATTAGTGTTAATGACGGACACGTTTGTGTTTTATAACATAGATTGTACTGTCTTTGTATAAGAGTATTTGATATTTAAAATAAATATTTGTGCAGAAAATAAAATTTATTAATGGCCATCTTTTTAATTACCATTAAATCTTTTTTTTTTTTTTTTTTTTTTTTGCCGTATCTGATGGAAAGTAAGTGATTAAATTCTCCTAAAAGTTCACGTTGAAAAAAATTCCACTTCCTTAAATATCTGAATAATAAACGACGTTGCATCCGGATGTTTCCGATTTATCATTAGTCTCTCAACAGGAATCCAAAGCAAATACTATAATAACGATCCACGAATTAAAAGAAGAATAAATATAAAAGCTAAAAACGAAATAGCGACTTAGTAAAGATATCATAGCACATTCAACCTAAAGAAAAAAGCATTTTTCCGATATTATGAATTCCAGAATTTTTTTTAAATTCACTTGTATGTATTATCTTGTACATTTATATGCAACATTTGTGTAGATATCATCAATATTATTAAATTTGCATCGATGTACAAAATTCATTAAAAAATACAATTGTAAATGTACTTTTAATTAACTCAAAATCCAAAGATACCGAAAATCAAAAATTGTAAATGCTCTACAATTTTAAAGACGTAACCAAACCAGGCCACTTCATGAGAAATCAAGATTCACGGCACTAGTGTTGATGTATTAGTTTGATTTCAAAGGGGGGAAAACTTCAAAGGGGGGTTACTTTTAAATTTAATGTTATTTTTAAATAATTCGAAAAGTAAAATGCTTTTAATTTTTATATTCAACCTTCGACACCCCCACCCCCGTCAAATAAAATAAAATATAATAAAACAAAATAAATAATAATTTAAGAAAAAGATCAATCAATCTAAATTCTCTTTAATGAAACTAATATGAAAGAAATTAAACTGCTGGTTGAAAGTTTAAAATATTAAATAAAATAAATTCAGAATAATAAAAATGCTATTTTCAGAACTGGTGTTGAGGACTCCGACCGACAGGCTTATACTTTAAAAATACAGTGAAACCTCCGAAACGGATGCTAATAGTGAACACCTCTATTTAGTGACTACTTTTTCAATCCCTAACACAAATATTATTTGCATATTTTTACCGAATAATAGACAAATTTGGCGCCCCCAAGGTGGCCGCTATTCGGAGGTTTTAGTATAATCAATATATATTGTGCTTCTTTGGGTACAGAGTTTTATTTTTTTTAACAAGTGAATTATCAAACATCGGAGACAAAAAATAATACTCTTAGGGTCAGAAAATGTGATTAAAAAAAAGAAAAAAAAATGAAAAGAAAAAAAAAAAGTTTTTATCTGAAAAGGAGGGCGAGAATCACACGAGCTTTTCTGTTTCCTATACCTCTTTTAAGACACTAAGTGCTTTTAATGTTTATAAAACTTCTTCGATATTAGCGTTAACGTTTCTAGTATTTGAACGGGATTAATTTGATCATCTTTATTAGTTATGTTCATATTGATAAGTACTAATTTTTAAAATTAAGTTGAGAAATAACAATTTACATCATTTAATGGCATAGCGCACACGAGATAAATATAATATTGTAAAAGCTTATTAAAAATGATTCGTGAAAGATTTTTATTTAAATGAAGTTCTACACCAGAAATCCATTAAATGAAAATCAATAACTCTTGATCCAACTGGAAGAAAACAAGATTACATTCAGTGCGATAAAGAACTTTTGTGCACTTTTCCAGATTACGTGTATGCAAGTATACATAAAAATAAACTCTGTTACCGCTAATAACTTTGTTTTTGGAGAGATAAAAGTTGAACTCATTCATCAAACATTCCATATCTGCTTCGAAAGAAATCGAGAGTTCATTCAACAAATACTATTTCACATTATTTTTGTATTCCAATTCTTTATATTTACATTGTAATGTATATATTTTTAACTTTAACTTAACCATTTTATACTTACCACTTATATGCATTTATTTCACAATCTTTTCACTCGAAAATGTGAGCTCATTTCGAAGAAGGTACTAATCATCTTGTTTGAGCGATGAGTCCAGGTCAATTTCCCATTTAACAGTACGCAAAAAGGTCGTAATTCAGATACTTGAGAAAAAATCAAACGCAACTTTAAGAGAATTTTGACTATATTGTGAATTCTTAGGATGAGCGAAGCGAATCCTCTACTAGGCTACACAAATTACATTTTGTCGTACACTTTACAAAAAAACTATTCACTATTTTGACTTGAAATTAAACATAAAAATAAATTATAATCTGTAGATTTGCACAATGTCTTTTTTTTTTTTTTTTTTTTTTTTTTTACAGAAAAACCTTAAAAAATTTATTATTTTAATTGATTTATTTTACATGTTTCTCCATTCCTGACGCATTTTTGCAAATAAAAGATGAAACACGTATATTTTCAGAAGAAAAAATAAATCATGGAGTTGCGATTTATAAAATTTTTAAAATACCCTTTTTTATGAAAATTATAGCATATTTTTAATGAATTAAAATTTGTGAAAATTCAATTATTTACATTAAATTATAAAAGTATTTTTCAGTGTTAGAATTCAAATACACAATTTATTCTTTTTATAGTAAATCATTTACGCAGACGATACTTACGCATTTTAAAACAATTATATTATGATTTTTTTTTTCTTTTGGTAAAGTGCCAACAAAAAAATTTTAAACCAATAAAATTAATCATTCAATTCGTTCTATAAATATTTTGTAAAATTTTACTTCGAAAATATTTGTATTTATACCAGTCTTATATCATAAATAAAAAATTCCGAGTTATTTGGCTGAATTTACATTTCTAAAATTAAAATGCGCCAAAACATAAAATAACGTTTTTGCTTAATAAACATGCAAGAATGATATAAAAAAAATATTTTTTTTTTTCAAATATTTATATTACTAGGGGGCTCTGCCCCCTACGATCTACGCTCGCCAACCCCCGTTCAGGCACACCTAAATCCAAAAAGCACGCTAATTTGACCGGCTATAAAAATATTAAACTAAAATTAAACAGTAGCGATCTCTTCGTAAACGGGTTTCCATTCGTTTTTCTTAGATTGAGGAATTTAAGACCAAATCTGCTGCTGTTAAGAGATACAATGGCTGTTTTTATATTTAATTTAAAAAATTAGTTAAACATTTGAAAATAAGCTAATGTAAAATAAATTAAGTAAACAGTGTCATTGTCTCCCGGTATTTTTTAACAGCGCTATAAGATAGTTCTTTTAAATAATTCATTTTAAATGTATCGTTTCAAATCTGACGTAATTTACACCAAAAATTATTTCTCTTATTAATATTCACGTGAAAATACTTTTGTTGTTAGAAGGAAATATTATTTGCGCTGCCTTCGAATTCACGATAATAGTTGAAAAGATTATCTCAAAATATCTCGCACAAATATATTTTTCAATTCAAATTGTTTTACCATATTTTTTGGCATTTTAAATAGGACGTAATTTCCTCCAATTACAAGTTTTAAAGCATAAAGATTTTTTTATTTTAAGATTTTGTTTCTCTTTTTAAATTCAAGCGTAAATATGGTTCTTATGACGTAATTTTCCTGCTTTTAACATGTAATCATTTAATTCTAATTTTAAAGTTGTTTTTTTTTTTCTGTTTGTAATAGTCACGCGTAAATAAATTTTTAATTTGAAGTAAACATTATTTGCGCTGTTTATACAATTGGCAACAGTTTAAATTAATAACATTTTCTAAAATTTGTAAAAAATATCTCTCGAAATGCTGAAAATTTGAATTTAAAATTGAAATAAAACCTCAAAAAATGAGTCAAATAAGAAAAATAAATGCAATCTGCACACCGGGAACTTATAACGTATAAAATGATCTAAAAATGATTAAATTCTCATGTATAGTTTTTTCTCCAATAACACTTTTTTAATGGAACGATTTTGTCCAACTTTAGCATTAAATATCTCTTAAAATAATTCTTCGATTTGAAAACTGTCTGCATCAGCGTGTTTATCAAACATTTCTCTATAATAGCACCGATTTTCATATTTTTGTATGCAACAGTTTTTTTAATATTAACGATGAAAGGCCATATGCTTAAGCATTCAAATTGGATGCCGATCTACCCGGAATATCTACGCAGATTTTCATTGGTCCATTCCAAATCAAAACATCAAAACTTTTTTTTATATATAGAAGGATTAAATAATGCTTCGCGAATCCAAACAAAGCACGGCTTTTTCTAGTTATATTTATAAGTCACCCATTTTACATAATTAATGTTTATTGTGTTCCAGTTTAAATTGAAAGGCAGTATTTGATGTTTTTTATTTATTTATTTATTTATTTTTAACTACACTCTTTTATTTAACTTAACCTGGTTTTTGTATGTAAAGCTGGAATTTTGTAATCTATTTTTAATCCACTTCTAGGTGTGTTAGAATTATACAAATTGTGTACAAAGGTGTGTTTTTGGATGACAATACAGCATTTTAATATTTTTACAATTTAATTATAATTTAATACATTAATTTTAAGGCATTTTCCAATTAGGCTGCCACGGGTGATAAATAACGCAATATTCTCTGTATCAAACTCGTACAATTGTATGAGTCGAAAAAACAATGGAATTATACGCCAATAAATGCTCGCCAAAATATAATAAGGCGTGTGAAACTGCAACAATGAAACATTTTAAAGACTTAAGAGTATAAAATAAATTATAAATAAAAAATGAAGGGTGTAATATGAAAAAATACGCTTTTATCAATCAACTAGCAAAACCCGCGGCTTTGCTAGCGTAATAGTTGAAATATGCCAAAGTGATATTTATGTGTCTAATTTTTATTAGAAGAAATTATACTTTTAGGAATAATTGAAAAATTACATATTAAGCCACAGTTTGACTAAACTTCATTATTACACTGTATTAGGCAGAAATGAGACTTGAATTAATAAGAAGAACTAAAACTAATTCTAAATAAATGGTAATTTAGAAAGTATTCTGAAGCTTTTATGCTCATTTCAGTATTCATTTGAAGTTTTGAATTTTTTTTATAAACCGTTCTTAGTACGTATTTGCATCTTAAAATTTACCATCATGTCAAATTTCAAGCTTCTCGTCTAACGGTCTGCCACCTCTCTGGTGGTAGTGGCACTAACATAAAATGCCTATGTTTAGGGACTGTCACCATTAATTTACCGACATTTGGTTTGGTATTTCAAATATTCCATAGAAAAGGTACAGGCATACCCCGACTTACATAAGTAATGCGTTCCGTAAACTTTTGCGTATGTCGAATTTGTAGATTCCTTAGGTAAAATTTCGTCAGAAAATGCAATATTTATTATATGTTACCGGCCAAACCCGATTTTAGGCCAAACTAGTTTATCCTAACGCGCATCGGATAAACTAGTTTTTCCTAGGCCAAACTAGTTTATCCTAACGCCCATAGGATAAACTAGTTTAGCCTGCTATTCATTGGTCCGAACTAGTTTATCCTAGGCCAATTGAATTTGGCGTGATTTTATTCATCCCAAAGACCGCAACGGCGCCAACTTTCTAGTTTATCCTGAGCCGATCTAGTTTACCGTAGGCCAATGCAATTTGACGTGCTTTTATTGATCCCAATTACCGCTCCTGCGCCAACCTTGTGCAAAGTAGTATTGCCGTCACCCCCCGTATAATAAAATTTATTTGATGAGGAGTGGGATACTGTCCCCCCTATCTTCCCCATTTCACCGCCGCCGGTAGTTACAAAATATGTTCCATATGACAAATTGTGTGCTGGAGTACCAAAGAATGGGATGAGAGGTTATCATAAAATTTAGGAGAGGAAGAATTTACAGATTTTTTTTCACATAAATATCACTTGGCTTTGAATTATTTATGAATAAATGCATCATTAAGAATATCAGAAGTACATATGATATTCTTTCAGAAATCTGGAATTTTCAAAAATCCGGCGAAGTCCCGGCACCAGTTTAGCCTAAAATACATATGTGTTTAAGCTACCATTATTTCATAATTAAAATTCTCTTTAAGGAATAGTACATATACATTTATACGATGGGGATACAGTACTGTGAAACCTGTTAGAAGAATCTGTGTATGACGAAATTCTGTATTAAACGCATTTTTTTTTTTTTTTTTTTTTTTTTTTATATGTGCAAATTGGATACAATAATCCGTTTGAAAAAAACATAATACTTTCGCTAGAGACAATGGGCCTGCTAAAAAAGGAACTTAATTATAACGAAGTTTTTTTCTCTAATATGTGATTTCGACTTTGAAGGTTTTTGTATATATTTTTTTCAGATTTTCAAGTCTCCAAGCCGTGTAAAATAATTAGTGGTAAGCATACAGATATTTACATACAAATAGATATTCATTAAAAAATCAATATAGTTTACAACAGCATCATTAATATCGTTAATACACATTCTGAGGCTTGGAGATTTAAAAAATTTAAAAATCCTATACAATAAAATCATCTAAAGACGGAATTGCACAGGGAAGAAGAAAATCCGTTATAGGCATGTTCCCTTATTAGAAGGTTCATCGTCTGTTGTAAATGCGTTATATTCTTTTTACAAGTAACTAATATCCTCATTTTACAGAGATCAACATATTTATTTATTTATTTATTTATTTATTTATTTATTTTTTTTTTTTTTTTTTTTTGTTAAACACGGGATTTCGTAAAAGGCTGGTTATTTTTTCTCAGGTTTTGACATACTTTAATTGTATTACCTAAAAATGCATCTACTCATGTTAAAACCAGTAGGATGCGCCAATTCCAAAACTTTTTTCTATCCCAAACATGTTAATACTTCAAAATTCGCTATCACAGTGAAAAATTAAATGGCAATCTATGCTCATCATGAGGATTCTAAACATAGGAAATTTCGTTCATTAGTTCTTGAGATACGAATATCGCTGAAATCGTGTAAATCCAGCAAAGTGCAGCATAGCAGTCTCTGGAGTAATTTACACCAAAACCTAACCAGAAACAACTTATGTTAACGTCTAATTGAATCTGAAGTTTGGTGAAAATCCGTGTATTAGTTTTTGAGATACAGATACTGCGAAAATCGTGAAAAATCCAGCCCGGCAACGTCACCTGTTGAGCGATTTACAACAAAACATAATCAGCCACAATATTAATCAAGGTATACTAGAATCTGAAGTTTTATGAAAATCCGTGCATTAGTTCTTGAAATAGAGCTATTGAAGAAATCGTGAAAAATACAGAACAGCAGCGCCACCTATTAGGCTATTTACACCAACACCTAATCAGCATGAATTCTTATCAAGGACTAACTGAGTATGAACTTTGTTGAAAATCTGTGCATTAGTGCTTGAGATAGAGCTATTGCAGAAATCGTGTAAATCCTGCAAAATGCAGCATAGCAGAAAAACATGTTGGGCGATATGCACCAAAACGTAAGCATCACCAATTCATATCAAGGACTAACTGAATCTGAAGTTTCATGAAAATCCGTGCTTTAGCTCTTAAGATAGAGCTATTGCGTAAATCGTCAAAAATGCAGCATAGCAGCGCCACCTGTTGGGCGATTCACACCAAAAAGTAATCAGCACAATTTATATTTGGGACTACCTGAATACCCGGGCGCAGAATCGGTGCAACGCTGCGACGCACGTCGCAGACTCTTAAGAAGGTCTGCAGACTATTTTTCAACTATTAAAATTTAGGAAAAAAAAGTTTGCTAGAAATTATTTGCCATGTGCCATAATAATACGATCCGCGCCACATACGATTGACGATTCCTTCCGATTCCCTTTAAAATATAAATGATTCACGGAGAAATTCTAGACACGCGATAGTGAATCGCTCATTATTGAATGCGCCAATCCTCGTAGGGGTGATTTCTTAAGAAAAAAAAATCGGTCATCAGTCCAAAAATTTGGACGTAAATATCACGAATTTCGACAAATGTTCGCCGAAAAAACAATTTCGTCAATCGTTTGCAGTTGAAATAGCAAATTTCGTCAAAGGATAGCGAAAAAAAACGTGAATTTCGTCAAAAGATTGCGAAGAAAAAACGAAATTTTGTCATAAGATCGCGAAAGAAACGTCAATTTCGTAAAAGGGCTGCGGAAAAATAACAACTTTCGTCAAAGGATGGCGGAAAAATGCGACCTCCTTCAAATTATCGCAGAAAAAACGTGAATTTCATCAAAGGGCTACGAAAAAATAGCAACTTTCGTCAGAGGATTGTGGAAAAAACGCGAATTTCGTCAAAGGATCGCGGAAAAAACACAAATTTTGTCAAAGGATCGCGGAAAGAACGCGAATGTTATCGAAGGATTGTTAAAAAATGAGAATTTCGTCAAAAGATCGTGAAAAATAGGTGAATTTTTCGAATTTTCGGGTGAAAGAACGCAAATTTCGTCAAATGATCGGAGAAAAAAACGTAAATTTTGTCGAAAGATCGCGGAAAAACACGGATTTCGCTAAAATATCGTGAAAAAACACATATCGTCAAAAGATCGCGGAGAAAACGAGATTTTTTTTTCAAAGGATTGCGGAAAAAACGCGAATTCCGTCAAAGGATCGGGAGAAAAAATGCGAATTTCGACAAAAGATCGCAAAAGAACGCGAACATCGTCGAAAGGTCGCGAAAAAAACGCGGTCATCGTCGAAAGATCGCGATTAAAAAAAGGCGGACATCGTCGAAAGGTCGCGATAAAAAATGCGGACATCGTCGAAAGATCGCGAAAAAATGCGCATTTCGTCAAAGGATCAAGGTGAATTCCGTCAAACAATCGCGGAAAAATTTGCGGCAACATTAATGTTTTCACGAGATTTTTTACAGCTGAATGGCAGGTTAAATATTAGTTAGCCATGTTTTGAGTTAAAGCATGTTAAATTTTGAATTGCACAACTAGCTAATATTGCTAGGTAAAACATTTCATTAGAATTACTTATAGTATTTGCATTAATTATTCAAATTTGATTCTCTCAGAATTTCAATCTGCTCCAAAAATAGCTGTTATTGCTACAAAATTAGATTTTTACTGAATATTAATGATGTGAATTATCACATTGCTACAAAGCGTAAACCAACTTAGTGAAAAATGTCCAAGCCGGGAATCGAACCCGGGTCCCTGGAATAGATCTCCAGTGCTGTACCACTAAACCACAAGGACGATGTCCAGCCTGACATTTCTCACTTATATAAGTCGGCAAGGCTGCCACTGCAGCACAAAATGGAGAAGTCTTCATGAGAACACATTCTAGCGGCGAAACATGAGACGGAAATAAACCCAGCATCGGTGAATATACAATTTTAATTAATTTTTCAACTACATTTCAGCAGTGAAATTACGCTTGAAATTATTGAATATTAATTATGTGAATTATCACACTGCTACAAAGCGTAAACCAACTTAGTGAAAAATGTCCAAGCCGGGAATCGAACCCGGGTCCCTGGAATAGATCTCCAGTGCTCTACCACTAAACCAGAAGGACGATCACTAAGTTTTCACTAAGTTGGTTTACGCTTTGTAGCAATGTGATAATTCACATCATTAATATTCAATAATTTCAAGCGTAATTTCACTGCTGAAATGTAGTTGAAAAATTAATTAAAATTGTATATTCACCGATGCTGGGTTTATTTGCGTCTCATGTTTCGCCGCTAGAATGTGTGCTCATGAAGACTTCTCCATCTTGTGCTGCAGTGGCAGCCTTGCCGACTTATATAAGTGAGAAATGCCAGGCTGGACATCGTCCTTGTGGTTTAGTGGTAGAGCACTGGAGATCTATTCCAGGGACCCGGGTTCGATTCCCGGCTTGGACATTTTTCACTAAGTTGGTTTACGCTTTGTAGCAGTGTGATAATTCACATCATTAATATTCAATAATTTCAAGCGTAATTTCACTGCTGAAATGTAGTTGAAAAATTAATTAAAATTAGATTTTTACTGCTACAAAAATGGATTTTATTGCTAAAAAATTAGATTTTTGCTGCTCCTAAGTGGCTTTAGTGCACTTTCATTAATGTATTATCATATCTATATATAATTTTTGATATTATCACACTGTATCAATCTTTTCAAAAATTTTAGAAATTGGTGTTCATGTGTTATTTTTACTGTTATTCTGTTTCTAACGTCACGGAAATTTTGACAAATTTCATGAAAGATTTTTCAGACAATGGTGTTAAAATTTATGAGGACAAAGATAAATTATTTTAAAAAATACTTTCCTTTTATGTTAATCACAAATACTTGGAGTGTTTAAGTGCATGGGGGATTGGAAAGAGGGCGTTTGTCCTTAAGTTCTGCAGACTGTTTTTAAAGTTTCTACTTGTGTTGCAGACTGCAGAAAAAAATTCTGCTGCTGGGCCTGAATATAATTTTTTATTAAATCACGTGGATTAGTTCTTGCGATAGAGCGCCCAAAAAATTTGTGTCGCATACTTACAGACAGACAGACATTTTGTAAAAACATTTTTTTGGGAATCTCTGACCCCTAAAACGTGTAAATCTGTCGAAAATTTTCACGAATCCAATATTTTAATCTTGTAAAGATAGAAGAAAGTAAAAATAAAAATAATAATAATAATAAATATATAAATTTTAATTGTGGAATAATAGCGATTTAAAAAAACGTGCATAAAAAAAACTAGTTGGATGTGCCAATCCCAAAACTTTCTTCTATCTTATACATCTTAATATTTCAAAACCTAGTTACACATGTTAATACTTCAATATTATTAGTTCAATACTATACCAACTTTGATTTTCATCTTAAATTTCTGCTCAAGTCAATTAAACGGACTAAAAACGAGTTAATCTATATCATGATATTTGTTAAAATTATTAATTTTTCCTTATTCTGTCGTTATCAGCTGTTTGCGAATAGCCGACATAGCAGGAAGCGAGTTCCCGCCGCTGCATGAGCCGCCGATGCACAATAGAACTACGAAAAATCAAGAAAAGTATACAAAAATCGCTAGCACGGAGCCCCTTTACCGCGCAATATTTCCAAATTCAAGGAGGACCTGTTGGCCAAAGCCAAAAACCTGCACAAAAATTTTAGTTCAATTGTATGCATAATTTTATACGCTGTTCGATGGTACAATAATGAAAATGGCACAGAGATCGGAATTATAGCGCCCCCCTCTTTCGGAATTTTTTCAAGTTCAGGGAGGACTTGTTTGCCATAGCCAGAAACATGCACAGAAAATTTGGTTCAATTATATGGATAACTTCATACATTTTTCGATGGTACAATAATGAAAATGGTACAGACATCGCAATTATAGTGCCCCCTTCCGGCAGAATTTTTCCAAATTCAGGGAGGACCTTCGCGACATGACCAAAAATAAACACATAAAATTTGGTTCAATTCTATGCATAACTTCATACACTTTTCGGCGGTACAATATTCAAAATGGCACAAAAATTGTACAAAAATCGTTATTACAGCGCCCTCTACGAGCGATTTTTTTACAAATTAAGGGAGGACCTCCTTTCCATAGCCAAGAACTTAAATTTTTTTTTTTGGTTCAATTCTATGCATAACTTCATACACTTTTCGATGGTGCAATATTCAAAATCGCACAAAAATCGCTATTACAGCGCCCCCTACCGGCGAATTTTTTCCAAATTCAGGGAGGACCTGCTTGCCATAGCCAAAAACTTAAAATAAAAATTTGGTTTAATTCTATGCATAACTTCATACACTTTTGGACGGTACAATATTCAAAATCGCAGAAAAATCGCTATTACAGCGCCCCCTACCGGCGAATTTTTTCCAAATTCAGGGAGGACCTGCTTGTCATATCCAAAAACTTAAACTAAAAATTTGGTTCAATTCTATGTATAACTCCATACACTTTTGGATGGTACAATATTCAAAATCGCACAAAAATTGTTATATCAGCGCCCCCTACCGGCGAATTTTTTCCAAATTCCGGGAGGACCTGCTTGCCATAGCCAAAAACTTATAATAAAATTTTGGTTTAATTCTATACATAACTTCATACACTTTTTGATGGTACAATGGCGACAGACAGACGGACAGACGGACGGACGGACACACAGACAGACAGACATTTTCTATAAACATGTTTTTTGGAATCTCTGACCCCTAAAACATGCAAATCCGTCGAAAACCGGGAGTCGAAAAAAATTTCGATTACAATACTTTCTTCTATTGAAGATAGAAGAAAGTAAAAAGTTTGGACGTGCCAAATGTTACTGATATTTTTACTGAACAGACCAGAGATGGGTTCAAATGATTTTCATATGAGCTGGGTTGGAAATTGGACTTAACATTTCTGCCTGTGCAGACATCAAGAAGAATGCAGTCCAGTCCCGACTTAAGCCGGAAAAAAATTGAGCCCTGGTCCATCTCAGTCCGAACCTCTCGAAAAAAGTAATCCCAAACCAAGCCCGGACCGAGTGTCGGGAAGGAAAATTTGGCGGGCTAAGAGACCTTTACATCGAATAACCAAAGACTAGCTTGCAAAATTTTGTAAATTTGTTCGCTAAACTTCTATTATATTTAAAAATAATAATTAAAAATACGAGTTTTTAGTGGACTTCCATAGATATGTTTGAGTTGAGCGGATTCGTTTGAATAATTTTGAATTTGAGCTTGAACTTGACTCATTTTTGAGAAATTGAATTTGAGTTTGAATTAGTTCGGTTCGGCTTTTTTTTTTTTTTTTTTTTTTTTTTTTTTTTTTTTTTCCATTTTATGGCATCAATATAAGAATGTCAAATTGAATTGGCGTAGGATAAACTAGATTGGCTTAGGATAAACTAGAAAATTGGCACGGAAGCGGTTTTTAGGATCAATAAAAGCACGCCAAATTGAATTGGCCTAGGTTAAACTAGACCGGCCTAGGATAAACTAGTTCAGACCAATGAATAGCAGGCTAAACTAGTTTATCCTATGAGCGTTAGGCCAAACTAGTTTGGCCTAGGAAAAACTAGTTTATCCTATGGGCCTTAGGATAAACTAGTTTGGCCTAGGAAAAACTAGTTTCGCCTAGGCCAATCTAGTTTGGCCTAAAATCGGGTTTGGCCGGTAAAATATATAATTAAAATGAACAAAGTGAAATTGAACAGCTAAAACCAAGCTAGAATAATTACCAAGCTAGAATTACCTATTACTTGATAAAGAAAGTACCATTAAAAATGCCAGAATAAGGTTGTAAGACTAAACTTAAAATAACATCAATTTCTTCATATATTTGTGATTTCAAATTTATTATATATTATACATAGAATGACACTAAGTGTATAACGCTTCCGGGGTTGAACTCATCCGTTTCCTGATAATCCAAACGCGGCCACGTTAGGCTTAAGCATTCCGATGCCGTATTTGACGACTGCCTTATTTAATCTGTCTATCTATTCATTGTGTAACATACTCTTCTTCAATTTTTCTCAAACCTTCAAAAAGTATACAATTATAACGCTTTAAGGTCTAATTTAAAAATAAACAGATACCAACAACAGGGTTCCGATGTATACAAGCGATTACCGTTGCCATTCATAAGCACAAATTACAAATCCAAAAACAAATGAATGACTCTTTCAGCTATTCATTAAATGCTCTTAAAATATTTTGCAAAAGCATATTAATATTTTGAAATACGTTTTTCACTTTTGTGTACATTTATTTACAGTTTGAATTCAGTATACACGGTTAAAAATATCGCGAAAAATTACCTCTGTTTTTCAAGGCTATCTATTTTCTGACCAATGAGAACGCTTCATGGTGTTCAGTGAATATAGCTATATTCTGTGATTCATTCCCGTGAATTATTTTGTACCGGATTAACGTTTCCTTTCTAAAAACAAACGTATTTCAAATTATTTAAAGGCTTTATTATGGTTTTACAAATGTGTTAAGAGCAAAATCGGATGTCGACCGTATTTTTTAATGATTCGTTCAAAGAGTCATTCAATTGCTTCTGGATTTGGAATTTGTGTTGTACATGTGGCATCACGAGTGAATATTGATTTGATTTTCAATCTTAAAACGTTGAGTAAAACGTGCTTTCTTTTCCACTATTCGCAAAAGTTTCATTTTTAGACAGATTATTCAAAATAAATTAACATTTAAGAGATTACATTCAATTATCTAATATTCTGCTGCGATAACTTCAGTTAAAATTAGATTGGTAGCTTTATCTATCCCTATATGAAAGTAAGCAAACAATTGATTCATTCGTCCTGAACTTTTAAAATATTAAAACAAACGTTTATATGCTCTGTTGCGCCATCTGTCGGTAGTTAAAAAAAAGAAATTTTCTATTTAAAATGTTTTTTGAATTCTGAAGACATTGGGGGAAAAATGAATATTTCTTATAATATGAAATTAGAATACCAGAAATATGTAATGCCGCGTATTACATATATATCTGTGTGTATATATCAATGCAAAATTTATTACAGGTTTCTTTTATGCATGTTTAAAAAAAATCGGGATTTTCTCTGTTCAACTTTTTAAAATTTAAGTTATATAATTAATATTTTGGCAATTAATAAACACAAATAAACTTTCTGTTGGAATTGTCTTTTATTTTACCCCATACCATCAGATAAAATAGTTAATTGACAATATGTTTTAAAATAGCATTATTAATACTAATTTGAATGTTTTTGTGAAATATTTCTTCAAATTTTGTGAGCGAAGTTCATTTGCATACTTTATATCAGTATTTTACCAATTCAATTAATAATTTTCTTGCCAATTAAATTTCAATGAAAAATGGGCTGTTTTTACTTTACCCCACCTGACCCTATAAGTCAGACAAGACAAAATTTATTACTTCACAATTCTTTTTATAATGCAATGCTATATAATTTTTTTGAAAATGCAAACACGTCATTCTGACGGGCTATATTCTAGTATATAATATATACAGTATTATTTTATAAAGAAAGTAGCAAGCATGAGCAGTATTTATTTGGATATAAACTATAAAAGTATGAAAAAATAACTGAAAGAACACTTTTCAAATAAAAAGTATCTTGTGGAATATGGGATTTATAAATTTAACATTGATGAATTAAATTTATTTATATCAATTTTGAATCTAAATCAAACGAACAGTTATGATTTGAATTTAGCTAACAAAATTGTAACGGTTAAAGATAGTTTTTTTTTTTTTTTTTTTTTTTTTTTTTTTGCCTCATTTTAATCAGATTTGTGTTTGCTTTGTTAAAGATTTGATTGTAAATCCCAATAAAAATATAACTATATCTAATATATAAAACTATGTTATTGTTGTGGTTTTTATCTGCATATTTTATTTATAAAACAATTATCAAAAGTATGCAAATGCGTATCAAACGCGCTAGTATGTTCATAAATGTAAATTTCGAAATTTCTTACGTAAGTGCGAATTTACGTAAGTCGATGAATGCTTGTAATTTAGAAAGTTTTTAAAGGCTTTTTTAGAACGTTTGTTGTTCCTGCCAACCCCAAGTGGTAGTGGTACTGGCATAAAATATATAGCCTGTCACCATCGATCAGAGACTGTCACCAATGATTCGCAATCATTACTTTTGTAATCGGTTTATTATTTTCTGAGATTGCACAGAAATCGTTATTTAGGACTTTTAGTACGCTTTTCGCTCCTTCCCTTCACTTTACCTCTTTTAAATTTCGAATTTATTTTCGGCAGTTCTTAGAGGGCATTTATGTTTCATAAGTAACAACCATGCCATACCCATATTTGTAGTGCCTAGCATCTTCAGTATCACAGAAATCGCAATTTAGAACGTTTTTTGCTCCTGTAACCCCTGGGTGGCAGTGACACTGACATGAAATAGAGCCTATGTTGGAGCAAGGGCTGTCACCATCAATTTCTAAACATTACTTTTGAAATCGGTTTGGTACTTAATGAGATTGCGTAGAAATCGCAACAATTAAATATTTAGTAAGAAATGAAGGCGCCAAAATTCATTAAGTTTTGATTTGACGCTGATACGCTGTTTCTTTTTGTTTATTTCCAGACCAGATAATTATTTTAGAATGCTTTGATTTATTATTTACGATTCGAATTATTCGAAGTATGATTTACAGATATGATCCGAGAGTGAGATTTAGATTTTTGATCCTAGATAAATAGATATACTTTTTTTTTTTTTTTTTTTTTTTTTTGCAGGGGTAGTGGCACCGACTTAAAATATAGCATACGTTGGAGCAAGGGCTGTCACCAACATTTTGACACTATTATTTTTTAAATAGGTTCGGTACTTCCCGAGATTAAGTAGAAATCGCCATTTAGAACATTTTTTAAAACGCTTTTTGCGCATTTTCACCCCTTTAAAATTTAGATTTTTTAGGAAATGTTCTTCGAGATCATTAATATCTAATAAATAACTACCATGCCGAATTTCATGAATCTAAGCCCTTCAGTAACACAAAAATCGCAATTTAGAACTTTTTTTGCTCCTGCTCCCCCTTTGGAGTAGTGGCACCGGCATAAAATATAGCCTATCTTGGAGCAAGGGCTGTCACCAGCATTTTCACACCAGTATTTTTGAAATCTGTTCGGTACTTCCTGAGATTGCGTAGAAATCGCAATTTAGAACGCTTTTCGCGCATTTTCACCCGTTTTAAATTTCGAATTTTTTGGAAAATGTTCTTAGAGATAATTTATCTCTTATAAGTAACTACCGTGGCCAACTTCATGTTTCTAAGACCTTCAATAACATAAAAATCGCAATTTAGAACGTTTTTTGCTCCTGAAGCCCCCAGGTGGTAGTGACACCAGCATAAAATATGGGCTTATGTTAGAGGAAGGGCTGTCACCATCAATTTCCAACATTTACTTTTGAAATCGGTTTGATACTTCATGAGATTGCGTAGAAATCGCCATTTAGAACGTTTTTTAGAACACTTTTCGCACATTATCACCCCTTGTAAATTTTGAATTTTTTAAGAAATGGTCTTAGAAATCATTTATATCTTATAAGTAACTACCATTCCAAATTTCATGTTTCTAGGCCCTTCAGTAACACAAAAATCGCATTTTTAGAACGTTTTTTGCTCCTGCACCCCCTTCGGGATAGTGGCACCGACTAAAAATACAGCATACGTTGGAGCAAGGGCTGTCACCATCATTTTGACACTATTATTTTTGAAATCGGTTCGGTACTTCCCGAAATTAAGTAGAAATCGCCATTTAGAATGTTTTTAAGAACGCTTTTTGCGCATTTTCATCCCTTTTTAATTTCGAATTTTTTAAGAAATGTTCTTAGAGATAATTTATATCTTATAAGTAACTACCATTCGAAATTTCATGATTCTAGGCCCTTCAGTAACACAAAAATCGCATTTTTAGAACGTTTTTTGCTCCTGCACCCCCTTCGGGATAGTGGCACCGACTAAAAATACAGCATACGTTGGAGCAAGGGCTGTCACCATCATTTTGACACTATTATTTTTGAAATCGGTTCGGTACTTCCCGAGATTAAGTAGAAATCGCCATTTAGAATGTTTTTAAGAACGCTTTTTGCGCATTTTCATCCCTGTTTAATTTCGAATTTTTTTAAGAAATGTTCTTAGAGATCATTTATATCTTATAAGTAACTACCATTCGAAATTTCATGATTCTAGGCCCTTCAGTAACACAAAAATCGCATTTTTAGAAAGTTTTTTGCTCCTGCACCCCCCCCCCCCCCCTTGGGTTAGTGGCATGGACATAAGATATAGCCTATGTTGGAACAGAAACTAACACCGTCATTTTGACACCATTACTTATTTAATCGGTTCAGAACTTCCAAAGATTACCTCCTACAAATAAACAAACAAACAAACTTTACTTCTTTATAATATTAGCATAGATAGTGAAATATTAATTAATTTACGATGATGCAGAATTAAAACTGTCAAGACACAAAAAAGAAAAAGAAAAGAAATGACAAACTGCTCTAGATTCCTACATTAAACTATAAAACATAGCATAACATTACTAAGTCACTAAAACAAAATCACTTTCATGCAAGTAATCTCAGAGAAGCTAATAAATTTGTCTGCTTGCCATAAACCTCTTTCTTTTTGCTGTCTAGCTAGACACTTGAGAATAGCGTGAATTTGAGATGGCCCAAGAAAATTCCTCATAACGATGGATTTTTCCCTTCTGAGTATATGCGCGTGCTTATGTTGACATTTCTGCATATCTTCAGAGCTTTCGGTGGATTTATAAGGTCGGGTGAATTCGAATATGACGAGATGGATTTTGTTGCGCCGTTGGATAAATAATGTATGCATAGGCATACCCACAAAAATAAAGTAAAATCCGCAAAGTAAAATCGCGAGTGGTTTGTCATGCACGCATCCTCCAGTGCTTTGCGATCCTAAGGCGAATGTTTTAATTCCTTATAACATTATACATTCACTCTTAAAAATAAAGTATAAACTTACATTTTGGTGGCTTCTAAAAAAATCTCAGATAAGGAAAAAAGTCAGCCTTATTACATGAAGCGCAATATCACAAAGAAGGAATTATACAGCCAAATTATTTACGGCAGCTGGTTTGAAATAAGATTTATTTGGCCTTTGTCAAATTGACCTATATGGCCGTTTTAAAGTTAAAGGGAAGAAGGTGGACGTTAAAAAATATTTTTTATTATTTATATTATCCCAACAAGAAATTCTTCAAAGGAGTTTCTGTATCACAAAGTACAATTAACTAATATGAAATTAAAACCTTTAACCCATTATTACTCATTGTGATACCCGAAATCCGCCTATCAAAAATGGTTATTGCTCGCTGCAACAATTTATTGAATAATGCAAATGTTTCACATTTCCTAAAAGTCACTTATTTTCTTTTGGTTAAAAAAATGTATTGGCTTTACAGTTTCTTTTCATTTTTTTTCTTCATATGTACAGCATACAAATGTGTTATTGCAGCAAACACATTTTTCCGAGGCAGGCCAAATTTACAATAATAAAGGAAATGCCCTATCTCCTAAAAATACAGAACGCTTGGTGGTTTTGCACCATAGTTTGCAATATAAAAAACTTAATTATTAACATTTTTTCATTGCATTAATTGTATTTTCTGTTTCTAAAAATATAAACTTTAAAACTGACTTCAAAAACTACTACAAAGTACAGTGATTGATTTAAAACTGACTCTGTTGGCAAGCAATGAAATGTGCACTAGCAGCAGTTGCATACGTGGCTTTTCCGAATCTGATCAAATTACATAGACAGTTAGAAATTTATTAAATTGACAGTGTTGTCAAGTGCACTCTTTCACGTTAATTACTCGATTTTATCTCTCTATTCTAAAAAAAAAAGTAACTAACGGTGTCACCGCCACAGTAAATGATTTTTTTGTGACCGGGGGGTCTTTCTTCGTTAATATTAAGAAAACTACTACATACAAAAACGGGAAAATTGGTAGTATTATAGAGCAATGTTTGATAAACACGCTGATGCAGGCAGCTTTTAAATCGAATAATTATTTTAAGAGATATTTAATGTTAAAGTTGCTCGAAATCGTTCCATTAAAAAAGTGTTATAGGAACAAAAAATACAGTAGAGCGCCGATTATCCGAACAAGTCGGGACCGACCCTAGTTCGGATAAGCAAAAGTTCGAATAAATGAACAGACAATTTACCTGAATGAACAGACAATTAATAACGATGTACCTGACTATACTAAAATATTCACACTTTATCCACGCATTAGACTGACAGCACTAGTTAATGCTGGCATGTTTAAAAATTGATTTTTGGCTTTTTAATTTTTTCTGTTTACTTTTTATTATCATTTTCTGAACGCCAGAGATTATAATTTAAGCAAAAAAGCTTCCGATTGTTGTTTGCTTCAAAGAAGACATTCTTTTCCATGCTGCCATATCTCGAATTCTTTTTAAATACGTTCGTTGAATAGGATCAGCATTCTTCTGCCGTTCGAGCCATTTCATAGCTGCTTCCAAACATTCAAAGGTTTTGTTATGTGATGGACCTTGATCATTTTCAGAGCATTTCGTTTTTAATTTCTGTTTCGTCTTAATATCATCCACAATCTCATCATCATTTAAAATTTGATATCCAGGTGTAATAGGGTGTTTGAATAATTGGAAGTCCGATTTAAAAAAAAAAAAAAAAATGTGAGAAATAGACTTGTTTGGATAATTAGAAGTTCGGTTAAAAAATATTTTTTGAGAGAAATTGGCTGTTCGGATAATTGGAGTTCGGGTAATTGGAGTTCGGATAATTGTAGTTCGGATAATCGGCGCTCTACTGTATACATAGGAATTTAATAATTTTTTCTAAGTATATATACATCCCAGTCTGCAAACTGCATTCATTTTTTTTTTAATAACTTTTTTATTTCCATTTTAAAACTTTTTTATTTCCATTTTAAATTAAAATGTTCAGAAATTATTTACACGTGACTATTATAAACAGAAAAAAACTTTAAAATTAGAATTAAATAATTACGTATTAAAAGCAGGAAAATATTGAATATTACGTCATAAAAACCATGTTTACACGTGAATATTAAAAGAGAAAGAAAATTTTAAAATAATAAATTCATTAATATGCCTTAAAAGCTGTAAATGGAGGAAATTAAGTCATATTTAAAATGGCCAAATAATAATAGTGCCAAACAGTTTAAATTTAAAAATATATTTACGCAAGACATTTATTTCGCATTTCTAGATGATCTTTTAAACTATTGTTGCCAATTCTCAGTCAGTGCAATTAAAAGTATTTCCTTTCTAGCAACAAAAGTATTTTCACGTGAATATTTAAAAAAAAGAAAGAAAACTTTAAAATAATAAATTCATTAATACGTGTTAAAAGCAGTAAATAGGAGAAATTACGTTACATTTAAAATGACCAAATAATAATATTGCAAAACAGTTTAAATTCAAAAATACATTTACAGTAAGACATTTATTTCATATTTTGAGATGATGTATTTTTAACTGTTGTTGCGAATTCTAAGACAGCGCAAATAATATTTCCTTTCAACAAAAGTAGTTTCGCGTGAATATTAAAAAGAGAAAGAAAACTTTGGTGAAAATTACGTCAGATTTAAAACGATACATTTAAAATGTCTTATTTAAAAGAACTTTCTTATAGCGTTGTTAAAAATACCGGGAGACAAAGACTCTGTTTACTTAATTCATTTTATATTAGTTTGTTTTCTAATGTTTAACTGATCTTATTTAATCAAAGACAAAAACAGCCATGCATCTTTGAACAGCAGCTGATTTGGACTTAAAATTCCCCAATCAAATTAAAATGAATGGAAACCCGTTTGCAGTGAGATCGCCAGTTTTTTTTTTTTTTAATTCTAATTCAATTTTTCCGAAATCTTTTTAAAGCCGATCGTGTTTTTAGTTTTTAGAGTCTGCGGTGTCTGAGCAGGGGTTGGCGAGCTTAGCTCGTAGGGAGTAAAGCCCCGTAGTATTAAATTAAAAAAATTGTCAAGAATGTGCAAACTTCTGAACATTCACCCTATGTCCACTAATCGTCGGAAAACATCTGAAACTTAGATGGATTATAATCTACTAGCTGACCCGCCCGGCGTTGCCTGGGCCTTAATAATATTCGTAAATGAATCTGAAATTTTTATCGCAGGTGCATACAGAGAGGAGTGGGAGTGGAGACTGCAAATTACCAGGGCCCGACTCTTGTTCAGTTCCAAAGTTGTGTAAATTCACAGGTTAAGTTTTTTCATTTTTATATGTCTCATGCTCTTTTTATTCCAAATTAATTGATGAATTCAATTAAAATTTAATTATATTTTCAATAATTTAATTTTTTATTTAAAATCTTTAGATGAAAAAGCAATTACAAGTACAACATAAACTGTAATAACTGAAAAAGAAATAATAAAATTGTAAGCAAATATTACTATATAGAATGTTTTAAAAAGTACCATCCAGCAAATTTATTTTCTAATAGAGTAAAGCCTGTTTCTAATGGAATCCTGCAATAATCAAAAAAAAGTTACAGCTTCCCTCTCTCCCCAAAAATGTTATTATGCTTTGTTCAATTTAAATAACCCGCATAAAACGGAATTTATCACTGGTCGTTTCCGTTTAAGCAGGTTTTATTGTATCTTACTTCTGGTGGGCCCATAATAATATTCTTAAATGAACCTGAAATTCGAATCGCAGATCCGTACAGAGGGAAGTAAACAAAATTACTTGACCTCATGACAACATTTTTAAATTTCTTGCTGCTGTTTCTTCGCATTTCCAATATAGTGCTTTGCAGAAATTGCACGTTTTACTCAAAGTTCCACAGTTGTGCCCCCCGGAACATTTAAATCAATAATTTGGATTTCAGAAGCAACGCGTGCACTCTGCGGTTATTAAGCCTATTTTAGCGATCGCTTATGCTCTGTGTTTAACTTTACTCCCGATTCAATCTATTTCAATTTTCTGTTCTTAATTCGGCTTCTTCTTCACTTTCAAGTATTCACCGAGATCTTTTACAGGCATTTCAAATGATATTTTGAAGCTCTATAATTGCAGCGAAAGAGGGAAACATCATGGAGCATTTTCCTCTACGGCGAAATGTAAATAAACCCGATCGCCCTAAATCCTGCCAAAGGACTTTTCACAATAACCAATGAGATGCGTTTCTCGGGCGTTGCCATTAGACAATAACAAATAATCGCGATTTCTGTGCCACGTACGTTAGCGTAATATATATATAGATCTTCCAGACTAGACAGCTGTGACAGTAGCACTTAGTCGAGATGACCAGATGAGCGATCGCTGGTCAGTGATCAATTTCAGGGACGAGACAGCCTGCAAAGGCACCGAATTCGCAAAGCCTATAAGCTATCCCTGTGATCATTTCCGACTTTCACTTTGAGACATATGGTCCCCAGAGAGTGGGAAATTAAGGTGTAGCCTAGCAAAAAGCTCATGAGCAAATCAGAAACAGGAAGAACAAGGATTGGCTGAACCCTCGACGGCAAAGAAAAGACAATTTTTAGAACTTAGAAGGGAGTCCTTAATGAGTAGTTAGTTAATGGCAGGGAGGTGAAGTGGCAAGTTGGACTTGCAGTACTTGCGCCGAGGTTTTGTTACGGAGAATTAGATTCTCCAGTTTTCATTTTACCCTCTCACCTTGAGAGCATCAAAGCAGACCGGGTCTGCAATCCTCGTACTTACTTTGGTGAACGACGGGAGATTAGATCTCCCAGTCAGGACTATATATTACCGTAGGTCGTCAAGGACCGCACAGACTAAGCGATATTTGAACAATCTCTTACTGGACTATTTAGAATTATATTTTAAGGTTGCCACCTTTCAATAAGACTATTTTCCTCGCAACGTACGTAAACAATTATTTGTGACGTAGGAGCAATCTGAAATAACTCTCATCTCGAAAAATCAACTTTGTCATTTTAATTAATAAATGTCATTTATTTATTTCTTCATAAATTGAGTTGTAATTTGATTCACTCCCCTTCGAAAACAAGCCTTGACCGGCTCGCTACTACGTTTTACCGAAGGTCGCACAAGAATTATTGGCCCACTCTGTATTAATCAACAATCCTAGAAACAAAACCGTATAAAATGGGAAGAATATCTGCGACCTTCTCAACAGACTGTGCTATGTCACTTGATGAAAATCGTTAAAAATTAAAAAAAAATAAACATCTTTAAAATATTTCAATTAGGGGTCAAATCGAGAGCATCCTCTTTCAATTAAAAAAAATCGCATGAAACGTCGCGTAGTTCCAGAGTAATCCGTGAACATATATATTTAAAAACATAGCTTGTCGAATTGACAGCCTCTTCCTTTTTTAAAAGTCTGTTAAAAACTGTTTCTTTATCCAAAATCACAGCTTTTTCCTACAGATTTAAAAATGAGTTAGTTTTATTTGTGTAAATATAAAACTAAACTTTAATCTGCATTAATTTTACATGAGATTTTTTCTTACCTTTTTCTATACTTTGTATATTTTTATGTTACACAGAGTAAATAGTTTTTATGAATTATTGCATATATTATACATTTACATTCGAAGAACTTTTTACAGATCAGTTATAAATTCATTTGTCTTCCAATATACTTAAAATGAAATTCTTACAACTATTGTCCGAGTACTCCGCAAATTCGCCGAGTATATATACCGAGTACTCGGCAAGGCTCTAGATGTACGATTTTAGCTGATTTTATTCGAAAACACGAAAATAAAAAGCAAAGAACCTGATTAGAGAAGATTCATTCGCGGTTTTCGCCGGAATTTGAATGGGAATTTCGTCAAATTATTCAGCTATAGCCAGGGTTCGCAAAGCTGGGCCCAGTTCGAAAAAACCCGGTAGGTTTTTTCAGAATGGGCCCACTTGAAAAAGCCCACTGAAAAACCCATAATGTGGGTTTTTTCACTTTTCAGAAATAATTTAAAAATTTAAACAACATATACATTTAATGAATTTAAGTCATTTCAGTTAATTTTGAAAAAATATTAATATATAAAAGCCATTATATACAAATCTGAAGTAAAATAAAAATGTATTTCAGCACATTGAAATACTTTACTAACATAGAACCTAGTAGGCAACATACATATTACATAATTATAGGTAAAAGTTATATCATAAGAATGTCTTTATATAAAAAATTCAAATGAACTATATTCATGGAAATAAAAAATATGTATTTTTACTTTCTTCTATCTTTACAAGAAGAAAGTATTGGATTCGTGAAAAATTTCGACTTCCAGTTTATGATGGATTTGTACATTTTAAAAAGGTCCTGAAGACGATTTGATGGTTTTCAGAAAATGTCTGTCTGTATGGAAAAAAAATTTTGTGTGTGCTCTATCTCAAGAACTAATGCACAAAATTTCACAAAACTTTAGATTGAATTAGACCTTGATGTAAACTGGTGCTGATTAGTTTTTGGTGTATACTGCTCAACAGGTGGCGCTGCTATGCTGCATTTATCTCAAGAACTAATTCACGAATTTTCATAAAACTTCAGATTCAGTTACAAGTTAAGTTGTTGCTTATTGAATTTTGGTGCATATCGCGCAACAGGTAGTGCTGCTATGCTGCATTTTTCGCGATTTCATCAACAACTCTTATCTCAAGAACTAATGTACGGAATTGAATAAAAATTTAGATTGTTAGACCTTGATATAAATTGGTCCTGATTAGTTTATGATGTATATCGCCCAACAGTGGCGCTGTTGTGCTGCATTTATCTCGCTTTTTGCAATAGCTTTATCTCAAGTACTAATAATGCATGGATTTTCATCAAACTTCAGATTCAGTTAGATGGTGACGTAACTTTTACTGATCAGGTTTTGTTGTAAATTGCACAACAGGTGATACTTATATCTCCTTGTTAAATGCATCCAATTCAACAAATCTATATTTTACAATCCTCATGATGGGCATAAATTGTCATTTAATTTTGGCACTGTGATAGCGAATTTTGAATTATTAACATGTGTGAGATAGAGGAAACTTTTGGGTTTGGCAATTCGACTAGTTTATCCCTTTTTTTCTTCCTACTTATATATTTTAACTTTTAATATTCTATTCATTATTTTATTTAAAGAAAATTAACAATTTTATATCTTCTATTATATTTAAAACTAATTTGTGGGAAACACTGACATTTAATTAATTTAAATTCATATAATTTATACAATTTATAACTTGTAAAATAGCATTACAATTATATTATATATAAGGGAACAATGTATTTTTTTATGTATAGTGTATATAATATATAGAAAATATAGTATACAATAATGTAATTACGCATATATTATACTTTTGAAAAAACCCGATTTTCCCCGGGGAAAATTGGGTTTTTCATGAAAAAACCCGAAAAACCCATGCGGGTTGGGTTTTTTCAGAAAATCCCGGGTTTTTGCGAATTCTGGCTATAGTTAAGTTGGCTTCATTTACGGCGATTTATTTTCGGTTGCTAAATTTGGCAATATTTCGTCAGGTGTCGTCGAACTTGCCGAAAATTTGACATTAGCGGGACAGTTGGAAAAATTATTACAACAATGAAAGCTAATTTACCATAACCGTGTCTTTAAATATCAAATCCTCGTGTGCCACGCGCATCTCCAATTGTTAAATAAATTTTTGGTATAAAAAACGAGCGACATTCACGAGTAAATACATTTAACTTTATGCATTTCTTTTCCAAAATCGTCACAAAAATGAGTGAATACGGCAATTTTTTTTCCTGATGTTTTCATTCATTCATATAAATAATATTGTATTCTGCGCTAAAATATTAGAGCTAGAATTGAAATATATTGGGGAAATGAGGTTTGACAACAGCAGTAAAGAGTATGTTTATCAAAGTTTCCCCCAGGTAGTTTCATGGGGGTGCTGCACCCCACTTGCCCTTTGGTTTACAAAATAGCACTCCTCTTGCCCCAGATTAAAAAAATTAGCACCCTTCTTGACCCTCATCCAAAAAATTGCACCCTTCTTGCCTCTCAATAAAAACAGTGCTCTTTCTCCTTTTTGCATTACAAAATTTTATAGCATAGTAAAACCGATTGATGTTGTCTTGAAAGGCATTAAAAACCCAAAGCATGCCCTTTAGAATTAAAAAAGTGCCCTTTCTCACCGGCAGCACACTGCCCTTTTTTAAACCTAGGGGAAACTCTGTTTATGATCAGCGAAAAAAAATACTGATATACGTTTGATATGCAGGTTTTTTTTTTATATACATCTTTGAAAATATAGTGTGACACACAGCAAAGATTTTTGTTTTCAATATTAATTAAACTCACAAATAGCATTAGCTTCTAACGATTTACACATCACATCGACTAATTCGCATGAAATAATTATTCACAACCCATAAAATAACCGACCGCTAACACGAAAAACATCACTCAAATCTCGTCAAGTGTGAAGTGGCCCTTCCTTCAACAGAGGTGATACACTCCATAAAATAACATGGATCGACGCTTACAACTTACTAATGGAAAAACAATTCCAATATTTAACTTTGTATAGTAAAACTAATAAAATATTTTCTTTCATTTTTCTCTTTCTTTTGCATAGGATGTAAAACTTCAATGCATCCTAAAACTAAAATTAGATTTGAAAATTAATCCTTATTTCTATACAAACATAAGAAAGAAAAAATATTTTAATTTTTTTTTTTTTTAAATACAATGTGAAATGCATGATTTTCATTACTTTTGGAATCGGCTGGACATTCGTTTTGAAACTGGAGACGTTACCTCTGCAGCACTAATGCAAAGATTTTAAAATTTACAAAGTAATTCTTTTTAGCCCCCGGAATGCTATTTCTTTCTCCCAGCTTATTCTGTGTCGTCACCAAAAAATAACGTTACGCTGTATAAGCCAGCCGTAAAGCAAAGCAGATGTATCATTGTACGATTAAATACTCTATAGCAATTTTTTAAACTTCTAAGCATCGCACATTTTCAATTTTTATACCGTCGTATTGGGGGAGAAAAGTACTTTTAAATGAAATTTGTTTGAAAACTGCATCTCCATTTATTTTTGAGATATTCATTTTTTTTTCTTTTTTGTAGTTTTTAACGACATTTGTTTAATTTTGGCAACTCAAGTACTCCATTTCTGCAGAAAGTAAATGGAAAATAGCAAATATATCTTTTTGTTGCCATTTTCCCATAAAAACTGAAAAAAAAGTGTAATTATAATACGTGCTAAGTAGAAAAAATATAAACGAATGATTTCTGTTAAAACATGGAGCTATTAAAAAATAAATTTAATTATAAGTATCTATATTAATGTTACAAACAAATGGAAGCATTATATAGCCGTTTTTTTTGTCGAGTTTCTTGAATGACGGCATCTTTTTACTGCATTTGTGTATTATTTTGCGATAGTGACGTTCTATGCATGCTTGGAATTCTTAAGCGGATGCGAATGGCGTCATTTTACGTAAAATAAAAGCGTGTGCTTTAAGTCTTAAAATTGAAATATGTTTTGTACTATTCATATATACATATATTTTTTTCATCGGGGGAAGGGGGGGGGGGCACACTAAATCCTGAAAGAGCAGAATTCCTGTTTTCTAGTTTTTTTCTTTGTTCCTCCCTATAACTGCTAAACAAAGCGTATGAAGCAGGGTTTTGATTTTGACCAATCAAAATTTAACTGCAGTGTTCAGTTACTTTGCTATAACTGAAATTGTAAATATTTACTACAACTTTAACTTTTTGATTTCTCGTACTTATTGTTAAATTGCATTAATAAAGTAGTTGATTTTCACACTTTTTTTTTTTTAAAGTGCTTTGTTAATAACTTTCATATTAATATTCATTGAATTATTAATATCAATAAAGGAGAAAGGTATAAGGATCGAATCTGAAGGTTTTATGAAGACGTTACTGATAATACATCAAAAATTCTGCGTCAGAAATGTAAACAATATGGCCATCTTGTATTGTAAATGCCAAAGTATTGAAGATGAAAAATATAAAAGTGTCCAGTCAACTAAATAGCAAATTGAATATTCATACTCCAGATCCAAAGTGTGTGTTTTTTTAGAAAATCAAGAACAAAGTGTGCTGATGTTGAAGAATATAATTCAGATTTTTCTAGAACATCAACTACCCAACTTCAGCAGTCGCCAATAGAAAAATTTGAGGCGAAAATGCAGAACAAAAAAATTCATTAGAAAAAGAAATACAAATCGCATTTTTTTTTTCTTTTTACTCTGACTAGGGAGGCTTTGCCACCCTGCTCGCTACGCTCACCAACCCCCGCGTAATCGCTTCGCGATTCCGTTCGGTACCGCGAAGCAATCCCTATTTTCTAGCCAACCCCAGACGCAATTGTTTCGCGATCCCTTATTTTCTATGCATTCAATTTTTAGATTCCACTTGGTAAAAACGCGCTCCTCCCTTCAACCCCATTTTTGACACGCCTTCATTTTTAAAATTTTTATTGTGTTATAAGCTATCTTAAAGTTTCAATAAATTTCCATGTTATATTTCCTAATTTTGTTCGCGCCCCTCCCCCTCCCCCCGCAATTTGACGCTCCATTCTTTTTTATAATTTTTTATCATGTATTATAAACTATCTTACAGTTTAAAACAGATCGCCTTGTTAGATTTCCAAATTTTAACAAAATCGCGTTAGTTAGTTCCACATTCCATCACCAGGGAGCGCACTCTATTCTTAACAAATCTGTATCTGAACGAAACTCCGTTAAACAACCTATCAGTAGATATATTATTCGAGGAGGTGGCGGTCTTAAGCAAGAATTTAAGATATTCGATGAAATTACGATTTGAAAATAATGGTAACTAAACTTTTGACATTTTTATATTACATAAGTAGATTGAATAAGTAACATTTATGCTGTATTTTTAAATATTCTAGACCGCTCTGAAGAATGCTACTATAAAAAATCACGTGACTGCCTTTTAAAATAAGCATTTAATAGAAATAAACCAATTAGGGAAAAAATAATTAATATCTCAGCTTGTAATTAAGCCATAAGAATAATTTTTAGAATATCTGAAAGGGGTATTTTTTTCTGTCTGGCTGTCCAAGTTTCGAGTTTTTACGTCCCTTGGATTATAGATGCGAGTCCCTTTTAAAAACCCCAATACACTTTATTGCTTAACATCCGCATCTGGAAGCCCTGCCTTTCTCATTCTGGCAAACCGTGGACATGAAATAAAAGGAATCTTTTATCGATCGATTTTTAGCCGATTTTTTCGGTTCTACCGTACGCATCGGCAGAGTTGTATAATATAGACGCACACGCGCACGCCGTGAGCGGAAAATTTTCCGCAAAATTCGGAACTTTGCTGAAAATTTTTTTGAAAACAAAAAGTAATTTTTGTTCTGGTAACTTTTTTTTTTTTTAAATAACAAGAAAAACAAAAATATTCTCCAATTTTATGTACGATTTATTTATTATTTGCCAGGGGTGATTCTGTTCCGAATTTTCCGAAAATTTAAGATATTCGGTTCCGAAAATTTAAAAAAATCGGCCATCATCCCAAAAATTCAGGCATAAAAAAATATAACTTAAAAATATTGCGAATTTCAACAAATGTTCGCCGGAGGAAAAACAATTTCGTCAATTGTTCGCAGAAAAAAATCACCCCTTTCGTCAAAGCATCGCGGAAAAAACGCAAATTTCGTCAAAGGACCGCGGGGAAAAAACGCGAATTTCTTCAAAGGATCCTGAAAAAAAAAAAAGGTTTCGTCAAAGAATCGCAGAAAAAACGCAAACTTTGTCAAAGGGGCGCTGGAAAAAAACGAATTTCGTAAAAGCATAGCGGAAAAAGCCGAATTTTGTCAAAGGATCGCGAAAAAAAAAACGCAAAAATCGTAAAAGAATCGCGGAAAAAATTAATTTCGTTAAAGGATTGCGAGAGAAACACGAATTTCGTCAAGGGGCCGCAAGAAAAGCGCGAATTCCGTCAAAGAATTCGTGAAAAGATCGCTGAAAAAACGCGAATTTCGTCACAAGATCACGAAAAATACACGAATTTCGTCAAAAGATCGCGAAAAATACACGAATTCCGCCAAAAGATCGCGAAAAAAACGTGAATTTTCTCAAAGGATCTCTACTTTCGCGAAAAAAACGAATAAAACGCGGTCAAAAGATACAAAAAATCCCTTGTAAATTTCTTCAAAAGATCACAAGTTTTGTCAGAAGATCGCGAAAAACAAGCAAATGTAGTCAAAGATGGCGAAAAACACACAAATTTTCTCCAACGATCGCGAAAAATACGCGAATTTCGTCAAAAGACCGCAAAAATACGCGAATTTCGTCAAAAGATCGCGAAAAATAAGTGAACTTAGTCAAAAGATCGCGAAAGGAACTCAACTTTCAGTAAAAGACCACAAAAAACACTCAAATTTTGGTAAGAGATCGTGAAATCACGTGAATTTTGTCAAAGGATCGTGAAAAATAAGGTAATTTCGTAAAATGGTTGCGGAGATTTTATTTTATTTTGTGATTAGCTGAATTTAGGTCCCTAAAGGTTCCTTTTTATGCGAAATATATGGTCTTTTTTGGTCCCTTTTTTGAAAAAAAAATGGTCCCTTTGTACCATTTTTTCCTACAAAAGTTGAGTGGGAGTCCTGTATGTTGTATTCATAAGCTTTTCTTTGATTAGTTAAAATTGCTGCTTTAAAATAATATTTCTTAAAGCCAAATAAACTGATTTTTTTTTTTCTTCCTGCTGCTAATTTTTCATTATTGCAATCTGCACCCAATTGTCGTTTAGAATGCCCAGAGTTAGCAAAATGTGTTGAGAAATTTTATTTGTGTAATTATTCTTTCAAATGTGGCAATATTTTAAAGATAGCAATCATTTTAATTTTTTAGAGTTTATTAGCATTAGGATTTCAGCCTGCTCCAAAAACTGAATTTTAATTTTATTGCTACAAAATTAGATTTTTGCTGCTACAGAAATGGATTTTACTGCTCCAAAATCAGATTTTTGCTGCTCTAAAAATTGATTTTGCTGCTTCAAAATCAGATTTTTGTTGCTCCAAAAATGGATTTTGCTACTCCAAAATCAGATTTTTGCTGCTCCAAAGGTGCTCCAAAATGACTGTAGTGCGCTTTTATCCCTGCATCAGTCTCTTTAATGATGATACCTATGAATAGACCCTATAAAATATGATTCAGTTGTTTCAGAAGCAATGCCAAAACAGAGTGACTGGCATTTTGTGCGAAGAAGTTACAATATTAAGGATTGGGCAGTTTCTTAATGCATTAACAAAATAACTGATAAGAATTCACCTTTTCTTATCATGGATTTTTAGCTTTATTATTTTTTTAACTAAAATAAATATTCTTTAATTAATATCAATTAATTTTGAATTTAAATGGCACATTATTTTATTAAACAGTAAATTAATTTGCAGAAAGTTTTTGACCCAATATCTGCGTGCGCAGAAAGTTTTTGGTTTTATACAAGTCTGCGCATCGGAATAATTTTTTGAATTTCTGAAAGATTTTTTTTCCTGCGTCCATCTATGCGATTTTCGAGTTTTTCAGCAAGGTAATTTCTGAGATGCGAGTCGATTTAAAAAGCCCCAGTTCACTTTTTCGATGCGGTTTCGCGGTATCTATGCAGATTTTCATTGCTCCATTTCCAAATCATTACTTTTTTTAGCTCGCAGGCTATCAAAGCCTGAGAGCTAATGTGCCCGCCGGTTTTGTATGTATGTATATGTACGTACATATGTATGTACGCAACGCGATAACTCTTGATAGAAACATCCGATTTGCTTCACATTGTTTTTCTAGGTTCATTCTGATGAGGCGCTTCCCTGATTAGTTTGGGGGGGGGGTTCATTTGTTAAGTATAAAGGGGGGGGGAAGGGGGCTAGTCACCCCTCCCTTAATTTAGACAAATGGGTTTTTCATGCAGAATTATTCGATTTGCTCCAAATTTGGTTTACCGGTTTATTATGTTAAGGAGCTTCCCTGATTAGATTTGGAGGTTCATTAGTTAAGTATAAAGGGGGTAAAGGAAGGCTGCCCCCCTTAATTTAGATAAATGGGTTTTTCATGCAGAGTTATTCGATTTGCTCCAAATTTGGTATACCGATTAATTATGTTAAGGAGCTGCCTTGATTAAATTTGGAGGGTTATTGGTTAGGTATAAAGGGAGGGGGTGGTTTTACATGCAGAATTATTCGATTTGCTTCAAATTTGATATACAGGTTTATTTCGATATGACGCTTCCTTCATTAGATTTGGAGGTTCATTGGTTAAGTATAAAAGGGGGAAAGGGGGCCAAGTCCCCTTCCATTAATTTAGATAAATGAGTTTTCACGCAGAATTAACAAATTTACTTTCTTTCTTTTTTCTAAGTTCATTCTGATAAGGAGCTTTCTTGATTAGATTTGGAGGTTCATTAGTTGACCCCCCTCCGTTAATTTAGCGAAATGATTTTATCATGCAGAATTATCTGATTTGCTTCAAATTTGGTATACCGGTTCATTATGTTAAGGAGCTTCCCTGATTAGATTTGGAGGTTCATTAGTTAAGTATAAGAGGGGGGGGGTAATCCCCTTTTATTTATTTTTTGAGGGGCATTATTCTTTGAAATATGAGTATAATATACAATTAGTGTGAATAGCCTGTGAGCTCAATGCCATCAGTTTAACTGGGCACTTTTCTTTTTATTTATATATATAGAAGGACAACATACCATTTAATGCAGCTGAAAATAAAAAAGTTTACAAAGCATGATTACTCAATTAAGTCTGGTTATTATAAGTCACCCAGTCGTATTAAAAGCAGGTTGCAGGTGAGCTTTTAAATAAAGTTCATTCTGAAGCTCACTCAACAATGCAAAAAGAGCTTAATAGAAAAACTATAACTCTCACTCAGGATGGCTGGAGTAACAACATTCATGATTGTCCCATTATTGTCAACTGTGTGTCAACTGGGCAGAAATCAGTTTTCCTGACAGCTATTGATGCAGTTGCATATAAAAAAACACATCAAACTACTTAAAGCTGGTGACAGAGGTTAAAGAAGAGATACAAAAAAAAAAAAAAAAAAAAATTGCGTGTAAAGTTAGAAGATTTGTAAGCGACAATGAAAAGGCAAAAGACAAAACATGGTTAAATCTCAATATTTAATTATTACAAAGCATTTGTTTTTAAGTAACTAACTTAATAAATGAATTACAATCTATTAATATTTCCATGGCATAAAATTAAAATAAGTTAATGTTTTTCTTCTTTAAACAAGCAGAAATAAAAATATCATTGAAACTAAAAACAAGAAATTATTCGGTCGAGTACGGATACGGACTATTCGGGAAAACTTTTGTGCCGGCTATCCGGTAAAAATCAGATCCGGCCCATCCCTAGTTTTGACCGGTCAAAATTACAACACTGGGACTGTCTGAACTTTTTTTTTTTTTTTTTTTTTTTTTTTTGGCGCCCGGTATGCTATTTCTTTCGGCCAGCAATTAAAGACTCGTCTTTAAAAAATAACGTTCCGTTACAGAAGCCAGCCGTAAAATAAAGTAGGTATCATTGTACTGTTAAATACTGATAATCTCTATTGCAATTTTTTAAACTTATAAACATCGTACATTGTCAATTTTTATACCGTCGTATAGGGGGGAAAAGTACTTTTAAATGCAATTTGTTTGAAAATTGCATCCCAATTTATTTTTTAAATATTAATTTTTTTTTTGTAGTTTTATAAACTACAGTGAAACCTCTCTGTAAGGGCCACCTGCCATTCCACTGAAAATTGGCCCTCATGGGAGGTGGCCCTTCAATAGGATAGAAAAAAAAAAAGCTAAAATAAGGAAATCAAAACCAATATAGGTGGAAAAACTGTTTATTAAGATTTTCAAACTCTATACATGATTGAAAAAAAATTCTATTGAAGTTTGTTTACTTTTCATAATTTTTGCGCAGACAATTTTGGTTTCTAATTTTTCTTTTACTTTATTGAACAAATTACTTAAATTTGCATCATTTATCAATGCCTTAGAATGAGATATTACTTTATTTATTTCTGTTAGCGTTTTCAGACAGGTGTAAAAATTCTGATTCAATATGCATTCACGGTTTTAGTAAATGTGGAATCAGTTTTTATAGATAACCTGTTATCCTTTGTGTGCCCACAACAAAGGGTCAAGTTTCCCCTCCAACCCAACCCCTACAGGTTGAAAGGTCAAACAAAGTATGAGGAACACCTCTTTGTGCCACTTGTGGATAAGTTTGTGGTCCTTCATTGTGTTACTAAATCCTTCCCGTCTCCTCCTGCCTTCTTTGTTGCAAGTGCAGTTGGTTGCTGAACTCTTATCTTCTGGTTCAGGAATTCAATACATCTGCTTAGGATTTAAGGCACATGCGAAAAAAAACGACCTTTATGAGATGAGGGGTAAGTGCGACCCCGTAGGAGTAAATTTAACATTATGTCTATGGGGAAAATTTTCGTTCCTAAAAATATTGGCCCTTAATAGAAGTGGCCTTTAAAAGAAGTTTCGCTGTATATTTAAGTATCTATATTAATGTTACAAACAAATGAAGGCATATGAATCATTAGATAGCCGATTTTTTGTGTCGAGTTTCTTGTATGAAGACATCGGTTTTTGCTGGATTTGTGCATTATTCAGCGATAGTGACGTCATATGCATACTTTTCTGTAGATGTTGTTTAAAGACTGGATCGTAAATGTGGATTTCCTCAGCGGATGCGAATGACGTCATTTTATATAAAATAAAAGCGTGTGTTTTAAGTGTTAAAACTGAAATATATTTTGTACTATCTATATTTATATATAAATAATTTTTTTCATCGGGGCCGACACTAAATTCTGAAAAAGCAGAATTCCTGTTTTCCAGTTTGTTTGTTTTTTACCACGAAATTTTCCACTGTAAGACAAGCAGTAGCGCCAACTTTTCAAAAATATTGGGTGGGCTCAAACATTTTTGAGTAAAATAACATATAATTTTTCCCCCTTGGTGTGTAGTATATGTGTAGAGTGAGAGAAAGCGAGGAACGAATGACTAAAGTTGATAATTCAAAATTAAATTATGTTTTTTCTAAGTAAATTTTTTAATTATTATAATTTAATTATAATTTTATAAATAATTTTATTAAATTACATTTTTATCAGTTCTTCCTTATATATACATTAACATTTATTTTGAATAACATTACACTGTAAAAAAAAAAAAAAAAAAAAAAAAAAAACGGACTAAAAAACGGAGATTCTACTGGCAATCTAGACAGCAGTTCTATTTCCGTATTTTTGCGGAAATTTTTCTTTAATTTATGATGAAAAATTTCCCTAAAAAAACGGAAATAGTACTGGCGTCTAGATTGCCAGTAGAATCTCCGTTTTTTAGTCCGTCTTTTTTTACAGTGTAGAATTGCTAACTATTGAAAGTGCAAAAAACGAAATGTCATGAAAAGCATACATTTTAGTCACCTAGGTACTTTATCAATTCAAGACATCAAAACAGATGACAAAGTATGCAGGAAATTTGTTTTCGTGAGAAATTTAACTATTGATCTGCTGAATGGGTTTTCAGTGCTCCTCTAAGTCTACTTGATGCCCTTACTATTTTTCAAACAAAAATAATTTGAGAACGTTAATAAAAACAAATTTCATTTCAGCTATTGAATAAATAAAAAGTAAATTACGAATTAAATCAATTGAAATTGGATGGGCCATGGGCGGAGAGATCGAATTATTGAGTGGGCTCGCGCCCCATGGGCCCATATAAGTTGAAGACAAGTCTTACGATGTAAGCCGTATCCGTTACGATATATATATATTTTTAATTTGTATGAATTTTTGAAATTTGAACTTACCTGTGGGTTTCTTTGAACTATTTTTTTCCCCTCGTGAAATCGGACCCTTTGACAAGTCTTATGGTGCAAATCCCACTTTTATACGACAATTTGTTACCCCTTTTTTTAATGAATTTCTGAAATAATAATTGACTTATGGGATATCGTGTGTATTTACAAAAGTTGGAGCTCAGACGAACTGAAGAACACTTCTCATTTGGATCGGAAATAAGTATTAAAAACATTAAACTTGAGATATCATATTTCAGTTTTTAAAAAGTAGGGATATTAATATTATTAACCCTCCAGCGCTCGCGTCGAGCCATAGTGACCAGAACCCAGTGACTTGTTATTTTCATTCTCAAAATGAAAATAGAAAGAGTGGGGTTTTTTGTTTTTGTTTTGGAAATTTTTATATTCAAATTAACGAAAATTAAACCTTTTTATAGAATGTGAGCGTTTTTAGGTGCATTCGTAATTATATAAATACGTGGCACCTATAGTGGTCGTCTGGTCCGTCCGCATATAACGGCGAAAAACTATCCAACCGAATGGTTTGAACTTTAATATATAATCGTTGCAGAATTTTATCAAGTCATTACAAATTTTATGAAAATCGAATCAAAACTTTCTAATAAATCCTATCATACTTAATTATTCAATGCTATCCCATGATAGATAATGATTCTAGGTTGCCACGGTGATTACATCCTATTTAAGATGAAAGTCACATTTCTGTGACTTCATCTGTATTTTAATATTGTGATATGAAGTCATATTATTTCCGTATTACTGAATTTAATATATTGTGATATGAAGTCATATTATTTCCGTATTACTGAATTTAATATATATAATCGTAATAAATTGTGTATTCATGCATTTTTGCATAAGAGTGCAACGGCTATTGCATCAAGATCTGAATATTTATAGAGCAGTTCACATCACGTGACTTTTACCGTAGAATAATGAAAAAAGCTGTAGGGCACACAAACAGAAAAAACATTGATAAAGGTAGTGAAAGCTGTCCTACAGCAGCAGCAAAAATCTGTTCGTGACATCACCTTGCACATCTCTATAAAACTAGTTATAGTACGAACGCACCTCATTTGCCACGTTTGATGTACAATTTCCGACTTTCTACCTTTTTTTTTAAATCGCAAAATTTACATTTTAAGTTGCCCGGACAAGAAAGACCCGACGCGAGTGTTGTAGAGTTAACCAACCAGAACAGTAAATAAAATAAACCGCTTTGCATGGGGTTAAAATTTATTTAGAATAGATTTTGACCTTTGGGTTTTGTTTATAGAAATACTATCTCGAGATCTTTAAACTACCCTTGTAAGAAATTTCTTAGTATTCTCATTTATAGCAAAAGGCACTAAAGTTTATTTTAAAAGAGGCAGATGCTCTCAAAATTAATGGTAAAACAGATGTAGTCTATCCGGAACGGTGAAAATCCAGATTGCCTACCTAGCAAAAATAAATTTCTCAGAAGCGAGAACAGACAGAGTACAGTCATCGGAGTCCGGATTTCCCCCCGGATAGTCTTGATTTTAATAAATTTTCTTGGAATCGCCATTGAGATCAGTTTAAATTTGGGAAGGAAAATAAGTCCGTGGTTTCCGAGTAACTATATTGAAATTAAAATTACATAATTGTAATTTTTTTAAATTATTATTCTACAAAGAAGGAGGGGGGGGGGGTGATTTGGGTTCTAAAATATGATATTTTCGAAAGTATCAAAATATCCGATATTTTGATGACATATATTCGATATCTACTATACACATCTGATATTTCCGAAATAGTCAATTTATAGACGATTATACATATTTTCAAACTTAATATAAATTAGATACTAAAACATATTGCACTTAACATGAAAGCTTAATCAAACAATATTCTTAAATGTCTTTTTTAACCATTTGGAAAATGGTTATTGTTCTCGTCAGGGTAGGAAATTAAAAGCATATCTGAACGTTTCCATTGGTTTAATCTGCAATTTATTCGTTATCTGATTGGTACATACAGTAATCTGTATTTCCCTTTGGTTTCAACAACGATGGACAACAGAGTGTTGCCACTATGACAAAAATGCAATAAAAACTACAAAAAAAAAAATTAATAAATCAGAAACAAATTGAGATACAGCTTTCAAACAAATTGCATTTAAAAGTACATTTTTTTCTCTATACGACGGTATAAAAAGTAATATTGTGGGATGTTTAGAAGTTTAAGAATGAAATTTTATTTAAAATTGGTCGTGAGATTTTTTGGAAATCTGATGATATAAAAGCCTTTTCCCGAACGGCCAATGAAATGCTTGGCTATTACGTAAGTTTCATAGGAAATCTGACGAGTCGCAAGCAATTTTTCTTGTTTGCAATTTTTTCGTGTAATAACACTATTAATCTTTAATTCATGGCGTACGTAATGTATGACCAGCTCCGTAGAAGTTTAAAAATTTACAGTACCGAAAATTGTAAAACTGAAATTTCTTTTAAAATCTGTTCATGATGGGTCCAGGAATGTTATCGTTTAATCCATGGCGTACGTAATGTATGATCAACTCTGTGCGATTTTTTATGTCTTAAATTTTAGTCTTTGAAAAAATCATTTTCCAAATGGTCGTTGTAATTTGTTAAATTGCTTTTTTTTTTTTTTTTTACGTACAAACTTACGTAATAAATTTGAAGTTCAATTAATTATCAATTGATCATGCACTAATTGGAAACAGTAACAATTTGCTTTTTACATTCCTCCCCCACCCTCCGCAAAAAAAAAAAAATAATAAATATAGGATTTAGTATCAAGTTTCAAGAAAATGTTATGTTTTATATAACAAAATTTTTCATACAAAATAACTTGTTTTTATTGAAAAATTTGAACATAAATGTCTGCTTGTCTGTTTTTTTTTTTTTTTTTTTTTTTTTATTCTCTAACATGCTGTGCAGTTTAAATCGAACAAAACCAGAAAAAATTCTTTCTAATGAAGTTGTAAATAGCTTATTATCTAAATTAGACAGTTTATCTCCCAATAACTGTTCTAAGTAAATATTATGCTACATAACTACTGGTTCTACATTTAAAACTTCCGCTTCAAACATAAATAGCTTGCAAAAGATTTATTTATTTTTGAGTGCGTGGGGGGGGGGGGGGGGGGGGTGGTAGGGCTAAAAAAGTCACTGCCAGAACAAAAGTTCCAGACTAAAAATATCAAACGCAATATTTTGAAAATCAATATAACACACGAAAATATCAAACTGCATGATAATCACGATATACAGGGTGTTCATAATTAAACGACCCTACTTTAAAGTTTTCTACAGACAAAACATAAAGTTGTGAAATTTTGTGAAAGACATAATAAAGAAATGGAAATTTGTTTAAGGGAAGAAAAAAAAGTTTAAAATTTCGCCACTAGAGGACAATTTTTAATAAATTACACATTTAGCGCTACTATAGTTTAGAAAATTTATTTACAGGGTGTCCATAATTAAACAACCCCATTTTAAAGTTATCCAAGTTCAGAATGTTGTGAAATTTTGTGGAGGACATAATACATTATAATAATGGTATGGGAATTTGCTTAAGTGAAAAAAAAAATTAGATGGCCGTTTTTTAACGAATTACACATTTAGCATACATTTACGATAGTTTAATAAATTTTGTTATAAGGAAAGGGCAGCTGACGTCACAGTGGGTCGAATTACTGTGGGTAAGCAAGAAACACCTAGGTCCGTTCTTTACCACTCCTACTATACACTGGTAATTCCACGAGCACTTGTCGTGTAAGTCACATATACTATGCTTGTTGGCCACCGTTATTTTATAAAAGTTTGCTTCGCCTTTTCAATTAATGAGATACCTCCCATAAAATAAGTCTCATTTTTCCGTTCTAAAATACTGGTAGTCAAAAATCTAGAATGTGACTTACACGACAAGTGCTCGTGGAAATGCCCACACATGAGTTAGAGCAATCTGATAGCTCTGCGTTTAATAGATCTATGATATGACTGGCCTACGTCGCCAGGATAGTCCAAGAGCTGTTAAACATTTTAGGGAAGGTATTTGAGGCACCCTGAAAATTTGTTCAACACTTCTTTTGTAATGGCTGAATACAAAATCGAATGTCTGGCTGAAGGATCGCGGCCCAAAAACTGTGCCAGACACGTGTCAAGTGCCATTTTTTGACTACCCAAAAAAGGTATTTGAGGCACGCTGAGATTGAGACAGAATAATATTTATACTTAGAAAAAAATATTTTGAAAACGACAGACACTTTAGTCGGCCCAAAAACTGTGCCAGACACGTGTCAAGTGCCATTTTTTGACTACCCAAAAAAGGTATTTGAGGCACGCTGAGATTGAGACAGAATAATATTTATGCTTAGAAAAAAATATTTTGAAAATGACAGACACTTTAGTCGGCACAGAATCTGTGCCAGACACATGTCAAGTGCCATTTTGCCAAAAATGACACATTTTTGGCAAAATGGCACTTGACACGTGTCTGGCACAGATTTTGTGCCCGGGCTTGATTTTCATACCAGCCTTCGGGCTCGGACGGGCTCGGGCTCATTTTTTTTTTTAACCTGAAAATTTTATTTATTCCCGTATGGGGAAAAAAAAAACTTTTTAAAAAATATAAGAAGTAATATATTAATATATAATCATCAAAATTTCTTGTGTTCCCTATATTATTCTGTTAATGCTTTTTAAGGTGTGTTAATATCTAAAATTTATTTATGTTTCTAAAATAAATTCAGTATTCCTTATTTTTATCTCTGTTAAAAAGCTGTTATTCTTGTAAAAGTAATTTAATTACTCCTTTCATAATAACCATTAATCTTTCAGTTTCCTGTGGTTTCAATAAATAAATGAGGCATCTATCTGTTATCGCCCACTTCTCGTCCTTACAACGCGACGCCTGGGTTGAAAATTGCACTTTCCATAAGAAATCATTTTGATGTTATTTTCATAAGAATGATGAAAGCGAAGTATCAGTAACTGTTTAGGTTATTGCAAAAAAAAAAAGAAAATGATAAAAAAAAACAGTTTTATTTATTGGTGAATGGAAATAAAAACATTTAACTTTACTGTTCGTTAACGAGGGTGAGAAAGTTGATTTTCTTTATTTTTTTGCTTTATTTTGTTAACAGTTGATAATTTGGTAAACATTGAACGGAATATTTATTATCTGTATAAGAGATAAAGTGGACATTAACGTCTAATGAGAATGTTTTTAGTGGGAAGGAAGTTTCAGCTTTCAGCTAAATATATTTGTAAAAGGACAATTTTGGTTTTAATTAGGTATAATTATATGTGATGATTGATTAATGTTACAACATCACAGCTATTTTAAAAGAAATTTGCAATTTTTGCAGATTTATATCATTCACGCTAAGGCGCCAAAATAGTAAAATATTTTAAAATTGGATCGTTTATTTTATTTTATTTTATTATTTGACAATCTAGGCGAAATATGGCAAAATATGAGAATCTTTTTAGGGACTTATCTTTTGGTGAGATTAAATGTAAATGTCATAAAACTAATTATGTGCTAGGGATGAGATATTTCATTTAGAACAACTTTTATGCAATTTTTATTAAACTTTTTTTTCGGTTTACATTTTCGGTATCGGGCTCGGGCTCTAATGACGAAAAAATGTTTCGGGCTCGGATTTAAAATCGTCGGGCTCTGGCGGGCCCGGGCTTCGAAAAGTGAGCCCGAACTCATCTCTGTTTTATACCAGCTTTCGGGCTCGGACGGGCTCGGGCTCATTTTTTTTAACTGAAAATTTTATTTATTCACGCATGGGAAAAAAAAACCTTTTAAAAAATGTAAGAAGTAATCATGTATTAATTAATATATAATCATCAAAATTTATTGTGTACCCTATATTATTCTGTTAATGCTTTTTAAGGTGTGTTAATATCGAAAATTTATTTATATTTCTAAAATAAATTCTATTTCAATCTCTGTTAAAAAGCTTTTATTCTTATAAAAGTAATTTATTCCTTTCATAATAATAATTAATCTTTCAGTTTCCCGTGGTTTCAATATATAAATGATTCATCTGTCAATCTCCTACTCCTCCTCCTTACGACGGGAAGCCAGCGTTGAAAGTTACATTTTCCATAAGATATCATTTTAATGCTGTTTTGATCAGAATGAAAGGAAAACAGAAAGTGTTTTGCTGTTGTAGTATAAGAATGCTACTTAAAAATAAATAAGTAAGTAAATAAAAATATCTGTGATATTTTCATATTATGTCTGAGATTGGTGGCGTCGAATCAGTAACTGTTTAGATTACTGCACAAAAGAAAAGCAAATGATCAAAAATACAGTTTTATTTATGAGCGGAAATAAAAGCATTTAATTTCACTGTTTGTTAATGATTTTTAAGTTGAGAAAAGTTTTTCTTGCTTTGTTTTGTTAACAGTTGATAATTTGGTAAACATTAAAAGGAGTATTTATTGGATGTATAAGAGATAAAGAGATATGTTTTTAAAAGGGAAGGAAGTTTCAGTTAAATATGTTTGTAAAAGGAGAATTGTGATTTTAAATTGGGTATAATTAATTATATGTGATGATTGATTAATGTTACAACATCACAGTTATTTTAAAAGAAATTCGCAATATTTGCAGATTTATATCACTGACGCTCACTGGATACACTTGATAGTTAATAATGCGTCATCGGAAAAGGCGCCAAGACAGATAAATAGTAGGATATTTTTAAATTGGATCTCATTTATTTTATTTTATTGTATTATTTGACAATCTAGGCGAAAAAAGGTAATCTGTTCTGTTATTAGTCAATGAGCGTTAGCTAGATGTTTCTGACTTTCTTTTCTATTGTGTATGAACCATAATCTCCCTTGTTCGTGATTCCTTCAAGTCTTTTTTCATCATGAGTTCTGCTTCAGCTGACTCTAAGACTATCATTAATAAAATTAATTCTGGGGACTATAAATTAGAGCCGTACCGAGTACTCGGTAAATACTCGGTATTCGGCCTACTCGGCCAATTTGCCGAGTACTCGGTACTCGGCGAAATTTTGGCCGAGTACTCGGCCAATACCGAGTAGTTGTAAGAATTTCATTTTTTAAGTATATGAATTTAAAACTGATCTGTAAAATGTTATTCGAATATCAATGTATAATATATGCAATAATTCATAAAACTATTTACTCGGTATTTAACAAAATGTTTACAAATACAAAATATAGAAAAAGTTAAGAACAAAAACCCTTATAAAATAATTCCAGATTAAAATTTAGTTTCACATTTATACAAATAGAAATAAGTTCTTTTTAAATATATAGGAAAACAGAAAATACTATTATTTTGGATAAAGAAACTGAAAATACAATAAATGTAATAAAAAAATTAATAATTAAATTTATTATATTTCAAATTATGGTTCAGAAACACCAAAGATTCTACATTATCAGTGGACAGGGCATTTCTTTTACTACTATAAATTTGGCTTGCCTCTGAAAATATACGTTCAGAATAAACAGTGGTTGAAGGTGCACATAAGAATTTTTTTGCAAGGTTGCACATAATCGAAAAAGTTTTTTCCCCCCGCACCATGCAAATGGAGAATCAGTTTTACATTAAGTCTTCTGTTAAGAAATCCTGTATCTCTTTTTGTACCTCTCTTTTTATTTTTCTCTTTCTTAATTTTAATCAAACGAAAATAAGGTACAGTTACAAAATAAATATGAAATGCTTTGTGTTATTCAATGAATAGTTTTGTTACAGTAACCAATAAACATTTTTATTTTTGATAGACAGATTTCAGGTATTGGAATATATTGGAAGGTTGAAGAATGCTTTAATTTTTTATTGGTTAATAATTGTACTTGTTATCTGTCAATTCTCCTTTTTTTGCTACTGTTTCGAATTGTCAGAAATTGTCTTTAAAAGGTGCACAAATAAATTTCATATTTAATTAGTTAATTTATATATACTATATATGTATATTATATATATGTACACACAGGTATTATATATGTATGTACACACAGGTATATATATATGTACACAGGTATATTCATATATGTACACACATATGTACACCTAAGCTCACATTATGTGCACATCAGTGTTTTTCTTCTTATTACACAACTACTCGGTACTCGGTACTCGGCCGAGTAGTCAGTGGCCGAGTACTCGGTACTCGGCTACTCGGCCAAAGTACTACTCGGTACACCACTACTATAAATGCATGAAAAATGAAATTGGAAAATCCACAGTGTGGCAGCATTTCCTAGAAATCTTTGATGCTCAAACAAATTTGAAATTAGAATACGTTCAGTGTTGTCACTGTAAATCCGTTTTAAAATATAAAAGTTCACTTGGTTCAAGCAGACTTTCTCGACATTCTAAAACATGTGCTCCTTCAAAAATTAAAAAAACCCTGGAAAAATATTTATATTCTTCTTCCAAACAAGTAACAGCGATTGAAAAAAATACTATCTTAGAAAGTTGTGTAAAACTGTGCACTGAAGATCTGCGACCATTTGATATAGTTGAAGGACAAGGATTTCTGCATTTAGCCCAAAATCTAATTAACTTAGGTGCATCTTTGGGTAAAGTGAAAGCTTCAGATGTTCTGCCTCATCGTACAACAATTTCAAAACACGTACGTCAGACAGCAGAAAATTCCAGAAATGAAATTTTGCCAAGTATTAATAAAATCTTACAAAATTTTGGAGGTGCTTTGACTACTGATATGTGGACAGAACCATTTCGTCAATTATCATACATTGCCCTCTCTTGTCACTGTATTAATGATGATTTTGAGCTAAAACCCACTGTACTATCGACATGCTCTTTCCCAAATATTCCCAAAACTGGTGTGAATATTTTAAGTGAAATTTTGGATACTTTGAAAAATGTAGGTTTTGATGTATCAGTTTTGAATCAATGTACATTTGTTACAGATGAAGGATCAAATATAGTGTCTGCGTTAAATTGCTACAAAAGACTTACTTGTATATGTCACTTATTAAATACTGTTCTGAAACACAGTTACAATGAAACTGCTGATGAATTTCCTATTTTAAAATCTTCAGTTGAAAATTGTAAAATGTTAGTCAGATATTTAAAGAAATCCGGTGATGTAAACGAACTAGAAAAAACTGTTGTACATCAGCAGATTGAGAGTAGGTGGAATACTCTCAGTTTCATGTTGCGATCCGTTCTCACACAATATTCTGACATTCAGAAAATAATGGAGAAAAGGAAAGAAAATAATCGCTTACAAAACAAAGAACCAGGGATGTAGTGGAGGGTATACGGGGGTATACGCCGTATACCCTCTGGATTTTTTAAATGAACACCGTATACCCTCTGTTTCTCAATAAAGCTATAGTATATATACACTAGGGTTATACCCTCTGCCTTGAGCGTATACCCTCTGTTTTTTTTACGACTACACCACTGCAAAGAACCTGAAATGTTGCAAACACTGCAAAATTTTCTTAAAATATTTGAAGAAGCAAGTTCACAGCTGGAAGGCGATTTATATCCAACGTTACATCGTGTCTTATTGTGGAATCAGTATCTGAAAAAATACTGTGCGCCAAAAGTTACAGACTCTGAATTAGAAAAGTGCTTAAAAGAGAAAACAGAAAAGTGGTTTAAAAAAAATTCAAATTGACCAATATCACAAAATTGCTACATTTCTGCATCCGAACTTTAAATCTTTAAAAATGCTTGCTGATCACGAAAAGATGGAAGTAAAGTCTCAAGTACGAGAAATAATACCACAATATCCTCTGGAAAATCGCACTGTGTCGGATGCTAATCTTTGCATTTCAAGCCAACGTAGTGGTATATTTGAAGAATGGGCCGATAATAGCGTACAGGTAGAATCCGATGATGAGATTCGCAATTATATTGACTTCTCAAGTAAATGCGGAGATCGGAGAAAAATCTATTGAATTGGTGGAAAAATTGTCCTTTTCCAAATTTAGCTAATGTTGCAAGGAAAATTTTAAGCATACCTGCAAGTAGCACAACATGCGAGATTTCAGTATTGCTGGACGTGTTCTAGAAGAAAGGCGATGTAACTTGAGTCCTGAAGCTGTGGACGCAATACTTTTTTTAAAACATTTTGGAAAAAAATAAACAGGACTTTCTAGAAAAAAAAAAAAAAAAAAAACCTTTAAAAGGACAAAATCAAAAGTAACTTTTGCTATAAATGATGTTATTTTTAAATATTATATGCTATTTTTTTTTTTTTTTTTTTTTTTTTTTTTTTTACTTTGTGAATGAAATTGTGAAATTTAACTGTACTGAAAAGAAAAGGAAGTTTAGCGGGAAAAAAATACTTAGAATTCGGTAAGTTATCTTCAATTTTTCTAATACGTAGTATTAGAAAAAAAAATTTTTTTTATCCGGTATTTTTATAGCCCAAAATATATTTTTATTCATAATGTAATGCCTATGCTTAAATTGTTATAAGAATGCATATTGGTTATAATCACGATATTGGCAGGGGCGGATCGAGAGAATCTTTTTTTTTTTTTTTTTTGGGGGGGGGGGGGGCGATACCGACTGACCTATAATCAACGTAGTCATAATTTCTGTTGCTCAAATCCTTTTTTGCAATTAATTAATAAATGAATATGAAATAATTAATGCGATTTGAAAATATTACAGACTCTCGATTATCCGACATCCGATTCACCGAAACACTCGGTTATCCAACACTCTTATTAAACAATCCCGCCCTCTCCTCAAAATATCTTTTATTGTTACTTATTAGGTCATAAAATTAAAAACGTTATAACAGAATTTATTTATTAAATGTCTTTTTTTTTCTATTTCTTTTTACTCTTGTACTATGGTAATTATTTATTCTATTGTTTGTTCTTTTAGTTATAGTGAACAACGTTAATAACACAAGCCTGCGATGATTGTGTTTTTTAACTTTTGATAATTGATTTTGATGTATTTTTTAGCACTGAATCCGAAAATGACCTTCATTTTTAACCATTATGTCACGATTTTCGCAAATCGTAAATTTCAAAGTTAAAAAGTAAAAAAATAGCGAAAATCTCTCAAAGCAATTTGCAAAGCCTTAAGAAAAGAAGGTAAACGTTTTAACCTTCACTGCACGACATGCCATATCTGGCACATACCCAAAAACCTTATAATTTTCATTATGTGCCATGAATTTGGCTAATATGATCACTATAACTGATCAAGAACAATCAAAAGCATGTAATAACACTAATTTTGTCCATGTCAAACGGCTGCATTATACAAAAAATTAGAATTTGTTCTTCGGAAACAAAAAATATTTCAATCAAGTTATTAATGTAAGATTTACTTTCATTATTTTTACTGAATACTTAAAAATATTAATATAATAATTGTTGCAGAGTGTTAAGCAGATAAAATTAATTAATTTAAGCTCATTTAGTTGCAAAATATAGCAATACAATATGTTAAAACACTAAATGTGTACATATGGCAGACACCATAAAATATCAAATTTTAGCTGAAATTTTGAAGTTTAATTTTTTTTTTTTTTTTTTACTATTTTTCCTATTATTAGACCGATATATAGATTTCAAATAAAAAATTTCGTAAAAATAGAAAAATTCGTGCAGTGAAGAGTTAAATACATCTGCGACAAATTTCCCAGACTTATCAACCGCCAAAATATAAGAGGATACCGAGATGAACACCAGATGGATCTTTTAATCTTCTCTATAGAGAAGATTAAAAGAAAAGCACGAAGCAGAGCATAAGCGGTTGAAAGAAACTTCCACGCATGGAATAAAATTATAAGGATTTTAAATACACAATATTGTACTTGTTTAACTGTAAAAATCCATAGCATAAGGAAAAAAATGAATAAATTATTATTTTAAAAAGTTACGTCTATGTTATAGTGGCAGATTTTCGCAATATTTCCACTTTTTAAAAATTGTAAAATTTGCGATTTGTGAAAAATCCTGACGTGATGGTATGGCAAAAAATGAAGGTAATTTTTGGATTCAGCACTAAAAAATACATAAGAACCAATTATCGAAAGCTGAAAAACATAACCGTCGCATCCATTTTTTAATATCAGATTTCTGAAAGAGGATAATCTCTGAAAAAGGATCCCCCTTCAGAAATCTGAAGGGCCCTTAACATCCTTGAAAGTCAGAATTTCGTCAAAAAATCACGCAAAAACGTGAATTTCGTCAAAAAAGCGCGGAAAAAACGTGAATTTCGCCAAAAAATCGGGCATTTCGTCAAAGGACGACGAAAAAACGCGAATTTCGTCAAAGAACAACGAAAAAATGCGAATTTTGTCAAAGGACCACGAAAAAACGCGAATTTCATCAAAGGATCGCAGAAAAAACGCAAATTTCGTCAAAGGATCGCAGAAATAAACGCGAATTTCCTCAAAGGATCGCAGAAAAAAACGCAAATTTCGTCAAAGGATCGCAGAAATAAACGCGAATTTCCTCAAAGGATCGCAGAAAAAAACGCTAATTTCGCCAAAGGATCGCAGAAAAAAAAGCTAATTTCGCCAAACAATCGCGGAAAAAACGCTAATTTCGCGAAAAAATCGCGTAAAAAACTCTAATTTCGCGAAAGAATCGCACAAAAAATGCGAATTTCGTCAAAGAATCGCGAAAAAATTACGCGAATTTCGTCAAATGGCCGCGGAAAAACGCACAATTAGCACCAGGAGGAGATTCCCCTAGGCGCGCATTCACGGGGGGGGGGGATCGATCGGGGCGGTCGCCCCCCCCCCCCCCAAGATATAAATGCAACGCTTTTAACGGCAGTTTTTGCGGAACAGACAGACAAGCAAACGAAAACCAAACACTTTTCGGGTGGCAATGGTAAACCTCTCTGACGTTTCGGCCATAATTTTTGACTCTAATGGTGGACGATGCCACTTCATGTACCTTTTGTTGAATCTCTACAACAGAAATTGACAACGTTATGCGGATACCTTTAAAGTGTTGAAACTTTTTCGGTTTTTCAAAGAAGCTGCAATTCTAATTTCTGTATAACGATATTTTTGAGGAGTGCTTTATTGTTTGAGAAAAGAATGGGATTCATAGCAATTTCCAAAGAAAAAAAGAAACAAGAAAAAGAAAGGTCCTTTGAAAAAATTAAGCATCTTAATGTTTTCTGAAGAAAAACACTAATGTGTAAAAAATGTACTGTTATTGCCACCGACATTGGTAAATTTCAAGGTGTATTTGATGAATGAAAAAAAGAGGATTATGTCCTAATCATAGTCAGTTGAAAGCTAAAATGGGTATGGTGTGTTGATTTCTTAACAAGTGGGTAAGTGTGATCACAGATCGCACAGAGGGTTTCGTTTAATATTCCTTTAAAACACTTTATCCTTTTGTGAAATCTGTTAGTTCCACATTTCGCAACCAGGGGCGCACTCTATTCTACACAAACCTCTATCCAAAGGAAACTCCGATTTACAACCTATCCGTAGGTATATTAGTCGAGGGGATCGGGTCTATAGCACCCGAGATAGGTAGGCGCCCCAGGAAATTGCACGGAACATTCTTTTATAAGCTTTTTATTATGTGCTATGAACTATGTCAAAGTTTCCAGCAGATCGACTTGTTAGATTTCATAATTTTAACAAAATTGCGTTATGTTAGTTTCAAATTCCACCACCAGGGAGCGCACACTATTCATAACAAAAGTGTATCAGATCGAAACTCTGTTAAACAACCTATCAGTGGATGTGTTACTGGAGTTGGTGGCGGCCTTAAGCGAGAAATTAAGAAATTTGCTGAAAGTACTATTCGGAAATAGTGGTAACTAAAATTTTGACATTTTTATATTTCATAAGCAGCACGTGTCTGAGTATATCATAGTGCTCAAAAAACGACACCTAAAAAGGTCGTAAACGCTATTTTTTAAAAAAGAAATCCAGCGCCCCTCCCCCGCCCTCCCTTCACAGGAAATTGCATGCACCATTATTTTATAAGCTTTTTATTATGTGTCATGAAGTATCTTAAAGTTGCAAACGGATCGCCTTGTTATATTTCCTAATTTTAACAAAATCGCGCTAAGTTAGTTCTGCATTCCACCACCAGGGAGCGCACTCTATTCTTAACAAAAGCATATCTGAACGAAACTCCTTTGCGCAATCTCTCCGTAGATACATGGTCGGGAGGGTGGCGGTGCAGTCTTAACCAACAATTTAAAACATTTTCCGCGATAACAAACGCTAAGATTTAATAAATAAATCTAGTTCTCCCCCCCTCCACTCCTCGAAATATCACACCCCATTCTTTTTTACACTTTTTCTTATGTGTTATAAAGTATCTTAAAGTTTCGAAGACATCGAGTGGCGGTCTTAAACAATAATTTAAGATATTTCCTGAAATTGCTATTCGGAAATAGTGGGATGAACACTTATAAACCTATAAACTTTTTCATGTTGAATAATTAATACTTATCTCATAGCGCGCCGTCGAAACACCCCACGCAAATTGTTAATTTCCTAATTTAAATGAAATCTCCGTTAAAAAAGCACGTGCCTCCATCTTAATCTGGCATTTGATAGAAATAAAAGGAATTAATAAAATAATAATTAATATCTCAGCTCGTAATGAAGCAATCTCTTTGAACCGGGTATGTATGGAATCTGCGAGAAATTTCCAGACCGGATGTCAAAAAATTTAATCGAAAAATTTAATATTTAAAAAGTTTAAATTTCGTATTAGACTTTCCTCCCCTTAAATTTCTCCCGCGCCGATATGTCCAGAAATGATGACAGCTGCCTTCCGGTGAATGGAAATCTGTTTTCATTGTTTTTAAAAACACCGAAATTAAATTTTTATCGATCGATTTTTAGTGGATTTTTTGCGTTCTATCCTACGCAGAAATTTGAAATTTATACCAAAATAAAGTAGAATTTTTTCCGCGTATTTCTACACCTGTTACGAATTTGTACGACCGCTATTTCGGCAGATCCAATTTTGCTTTTTGAAGGTCCACTTCATTTATTGCTTAAAGTACTCCGTGGTAACCCTGCACCGGCTGATTTGGCGGAGCATCCGCTGAGTTTACTGGCAACCATTAGGAGAAACTGGGGAGGATTTCGATAACGTGCATTTTCACCTGCATTCAAAAGGTTGATTGGTTAATTTTAGAATTTAATTAGCCCGTAATTAGGTTAATTACCAACTTTTTCAAAATTTTATGATTTGTTGTTTGATGTGAGGTGTTCAGCTATAAGTACCCAAAATTTCAAGTCTCTAACATGTATAGTTTCTGAGAACGGGCTCTGTGACGGACAGACAGACAGACAGAGGAGCGAGACGAATAGGGTTTCGTCAGATGAACGAAACCCTAAAAACCAACTTGGTAAATTTGTTCTTCTCTTCTTTGCCCCGATCAAACCTCTACCCCCCCCCCCCACCCCAGTGGATGCGCGCCTAGGGGAATCTCCTCCCGGTGCTAATTGTGCGTTTTTTCCGCGGCCCTTTGACGAAATGCGCGTTTTTTCCTCGGCCCTTTGACGAAATTCGCGTTTTTTGAGCGATTCTTTGGCAAAGATCTGCTGACGAAATTAGCATTCCATTTTTGCACGATTCTTTCGCAAAAATTAGTGTTTTTGCGCGATTATTTGGCGAAATTAGCGTTTTTTCCGCAATTCGTTGACGAAATTCACGTTTTTTCGCGATCCTTTGGCGACATTCGCGTTTTTTCGCGATCCCTTGACGAAATTGGCGTTTTTTCGCGATCCCTTGACGAAAATCGCGTTTCTTTTGCGATCATTTGACCTGTGAACGATTGACGAAATTGTTTTTTTTTTTCGGAGACCATTTGTCGAAATTCGCGACAATCGGTGGATTTATATTTGGATCCGCGCCTGTATTGATGTAATAGAATCAGTTAGCATTTTATAATTGGTTAATGAAAGTTTTCTGCGAATGTTTCGTCTATTTAATTCGATGAATTTTTCTGTGAGTATTTTCTTTTCCATAATTTACAGCCTACAGAGTTTTAACGTTTTAATTGTTTACTATAACATAATAGTGTTTTTCCTGTATGTAGAGTTATGAGAATATTTTAACAACATCATTTTACAATCCATATACATTTCATAGGCGTAACCAGGGAGGGTGCCCTGGGTGCCCGGGCACCCTTGAATGCATCTTGGCATCTTGAATTATTGCGTCTTTTATTTCGAGACAAATTAAATTTTCAGCTTCCTTATGCGAACTGATTTGACATTCTCCCAATTCGGATTTAATAACGGCAACTGCAAAAATTACCGGAGAGTTTTTTCTGTTTCAAAAAAAGTAAAAAAATCGCCTCAAAGCACGAAACCACCGCTAAAAATCGCATTAAAAATTCGGAAAAAATTAAAAAACTACAGGAAACGAAATTAACTAATTGGGTAAAAGATTTAAATCGGATTCTTTTTAGGAATGTAAAAAAAAAAAAAAAATATCACCACGAAATGAAAAAAAAAAAAAAAACTTCTAAAAATAACATTAAAAAATTGTTAAAAATTGAAAAATCGCTGTAAGTATCTCCAAAACACTTTATTGAAAAGAAGACAAAGTTTATACTGGATAAAATATTGAAATAGGATTCTTTTTTACTAATTTAAAAAAAAAAAATGTCGCAAAATTTGAAAAAATTCGGATAAAACATTAATTGAAAAATTCCAGAAATTGTCTTCGATATGCATGACTTCAGGCATACAGGTCCTGTCAAATCTTACGTCTGTGCGGGCTGCAATGTTTTTACAGAGTTCAGTGCTCGCGCATACACACACACACACATAGACAAAGCACCTATCTTTATTATTTTAGTCGCATCATGACAGTATAATTTTTATCTTGATAAAATTTAGTGTATACCATGACCTACTTAATATATTCGACACATTTTGTAATAAAAACATGAATTACCGTAATTCCCGGTCTATAATCCACGGATCAAACAATTACGTTCGAACCCAGAAATCTTGTTCCATAAAACGTAACTTGTTAAGTCGTAATAAACATTTAACTTTAATAATGAAATAAAATTTCTGGATCGAAACATGATCATTTGATCCACGGATTATAGGCAGGAAATTACGATATTAATGAATGTTATAATTATTTATAATAATAAAATAATTATTTGTATAGGCTTTCCTCCAAAATTTCTTGGGTTCTCCCAGTGATCCCTAAGAAGTCATAGAGTCACATTCTGAAAAACTTTCGTGCGTATGTACCGGTGTACCGCATGTATTATCTGTGATTTATCATCCCGCAAAATTTAATCTACACGACTTTGACTGACATATTTTTAGATCTCATGCAGTGTTCTCCTGTGCCTATAGAAGTTCCCAGCATGATTAAAGCCCTTTTTTAGGTGCTTTCGTAATTATATAAATACGTAGCACCTATAGTCGTCGTTCAGTCCGTCTGTCCGTCCGCATGTAACAGAGCAAAAACTACCCAACCGAATGGTCTGAAATTTTAAATATATGATTGTTGCAAAATGTTGTCGAGCCATTTCAAATTTTATGAAAATCGGATGTATAGTTAAATTACAGGGACAGTCAAAAGTTTTTCTTTACATTATGGCCAATGAGAAAAATTATTGCAAGTGCATTTTAATGATGTTAACGCTTTCCGAATGGTCTGAAATTTTAAACATATAATTATTGCGACATTTTGTCGAGTCATTTCAAATTTTATGAAAATCGGATGTATAGTTTAATTACAGGGACAGTCAAAAGTTTTTCTTTACATTAAAGCCAATGGGAAAAATTATTGCAAGTGCATTTTAATGATGTTACAGCTTTCCGAATGGGCTGAAATTTTAAATATATAATTTCTGCAAAATTTTGTCGAGCCATTTCAAATTTCATGAAAATCGGATGTATAGCTTAATTACAGGGATAGTCAAAAGTTTTCCGTTACATTAAGGGGAATGGGAAAAAATTATTGCAAGTGCATTTTAATGATGTTACAGACTATGCACTTATGAAGTGCAAACAAATACACATTCAGTACAATATGGGGTGCAAAAAATAATTATAAAACTAGTTATAGTACGAACGCACCTCATTTGTCACGTTTGACGAGCAATTTCCAACTTGTTAATCTTTATAAGAAGTTAGGGCGTCAAAAGATTTTACACTTGTGACCACTCTCAGTCCCTGTCTTATGTCACTGCTGCAAGAAGATTTACATATTGTTTTTTTTTTCTCTTTTTTACCATTAGATCTAGTTTTGATGATTCGAATCAATTCTCATCCCTCCTCACGCAAACAAAAATCACGTTTGAGCCCTTTTTAAGAGAAATACCACACAACTATACCTTCTAAGATGAAAACCTGTCTAAAACGGAAATTTGACCGGTTTTATGAGGTACCGTTTTAGCAGGTTTTACCATATAAGATATCGTTTGTATCCAACATGTTCAGGTTAAGAAGTCTGGGCACCCCCCGTCCAGAAGGCTGGTTTACGCCTATTCATTTTTAAAATCATTTGTGACATTCGGTGATTTGCTCTTTTCTAAATCCCAATGTTCCCTTGGCTCCAATGGGGTAGAAGTGATTACAATGTTTTAGTGATGTATTTTTTAAAATAATTTTATGATACTACTTACATATCTACGTAACAATAAATAACAAAATGAAATGAAATTTTAATCTTACACTAATTGTTTTCCCCAATAGTTTTCTCGATAGAAATTATTTAAATTTTGCGATATTTTTAAGATTTAAGGTTATTTATAAATCCAAACATGTATATGCATCGGAAACTTTCACGAAGTCATTTTCATTCGCAAATACACATATTTCGCAGGTATTTTTATCCAGATAGAAAGCAATCGAGCAACTTTTCCTATTTTCCTATAAAGGTGACGGATATTTCAAACTGTGTATAATTTTTAATTTCATCTGTTTTTCAGATACATGACAATCACAAAAGACTGTTACGAGGAAGAAGTCTATAATAATGAATGATGTACACATTTAATAGAAAATAGAAAAACGTTGTTCGATCACCGGCAGTAACGGCACATTTCATGCATCATTTATTTATAAAACTCACTTCGTTAACGTATCCATCAGATTTGTTCGTTAAGGAAATTAAAAAAGAGAATCCTCTGAAGCATGAAGTATATTTTTTATACCAATTTTTTCTTTTGATACGATTTAATGTATATTTCATTTAATTAATTGTATGCTGATTAACAGTTATTTCTTTGTAGAAACTTAAAAATGAGATACTAATTTTGAAACAGCTTTTAAATATTACGCAAAAATTTTCTGTTACAAACTTCTAGTTTCGGGCTCGGGCTCTCATGAAACAAAGTTTTTCGGGCTCGGGCGGGCTCAGACCCCAAAAAAAGAGCCCGAACTCATCTCTAATTTATGCTGCAGAAATCTTTCGGTGCGACTGAAACAAACGCAATTCGTGAAGCGAAAGTTGGATATAAGTTGATAAAATAATTCATCAATTTAATGATAAAAAAAACTGTATATTCAATATAAAAATTCATTTAAATGAAACTTTCTTAAACAAGTCAGAAAAAGTTCACCATCAAATTCATAAACTGAAAATTAGTAAAATGTTAAGTTTCCGGAAAGCAGCGACATTTTTAATAAAACAGTTATGTTTACATAATGATATTCAAATAATGTAATCAGCCTTAATTAATTAACCATAAAGAACAGCCGTCAGCTATCGCGATAAATCGGGAGCCACAACATCGCAAAAGTCAAAGAGAAATGAATAGTATTCCGATTACCGAGGTTTGCCATTGGTCGCGGTAACATCCGTTATTGGTGTACTGTTAATTCAAAGCCGCGTTAATTTCATTTTGACTATGCGATGTTACGGTCCCGCACGTCACGTGGCATTGTACCAAGCGCGCTACGAAAGAAGCACGCAAAGTTGCAACGCTGCTCTGGGCCGTATCGTGTTTTTTTAGATAGGTCTTTAATTAATATCTCCCCTAATTACAGACATTTTTTTTCGAAAATCATTGATTATCAACAATCTTTGGATAATTCCGCATCAATAGGTACCTCGAGCACCCGTCAACTCCCCAGCTGGAAGCACGTAAAGAAAAGTTTCTGTGTAACAGAAAAATGCAATTTTCTCACAAACTATAGTTTTCTTGCAAGGTTTAAATAAACTCCTACAACCCCTATTTTTCCTAATTTTAGTTGTAGAAGATTAGGAAATAGGGGGGGGGGGGGGAATATATTTTTTGCAGTACATTTTTAACGATATCTCTGAAAATATAATACCTAAAATTAAAACAAATCTGTGACAGAAGGACATATACCAGTGATATTTTATAATGGCTCCGTTTTTACTTTTGAAGTACTGAACAGTAAAAATTGAAAAAAATTATGTTAATTGAACTGAAATATAAAAATGTTATTTTTTATTTTTCCATAACTGCACTTATTATGACTATTAAAAATCTGTCAACATTTATATTTAAATTTTAATCTATAACTAACGAGGTGAAAAAGTTACAAACTTAAGGTTCCTGTCCTTGCCGGCGAAGACACTCACTCACGAGCTAATGCTAATCCTATGCCCAGGGATTTATCTAATAACTCGTTTGCATTTCAACATTTTTAATATTTTTTTTTTTTTTGCATTGGATAGCCGAAGTGAGTCTCTACATCGCACCTTTTTCACTTTTTCGATTTTGGTCGCAGATATTTTTTATAAAGTTACTTTCACTTTCAAAACCGGTTCTGAAAATGAAAGTGTCATTCTAAAAAATAGCTGCAACCAAAATGGAAAAAAGTAAAAAAGGTGCGATGTAGAGACTGATCTCGGCTATCCAATGCAAAAGAAAAAAAAAATTTTTTTAAATGTCGAAATGCAAACGAGATATTAGAAAAATCCCTCCCCATAGAATTAGCATTAGCTCGTGAGTGCCTTCGCCGGCAGGGACAGGAGCCTTAAGGCTGTTCTTAACTGATCTGCTCAATAAGCGCAAAACGTTTTGGCACATTTACAAATTCATTTTTTAACGGAAAGGTATAAAAATTGGAAAGCCTGGCCATGGGAGTGATTTGGAATCGAACTGTTTTTTTCTTTTTTTGATCCACCAATTTCCTATTGAGTTATAAGCAATATCGATCACGTGACAAACACGTTTTTCGTCCGCTCTTGAGGCTCTTTCTTCCTTCGCGTGGAAATTCGGTTCAAAACGCCCACTTTAACACTGTTTTCTGAAAGATCTATTGTGTTTGCAAAAAATTGGAAAAAACAGCTCAATGGACCTTATGCACGCGACCTGAGGTCGAGGCTAAAATTCATCTGCTGGCGGTATTTACTGGCGGTGTTTAGCATAGCAGTCTATGGAGTGTGAGTTATTAATGCTTGTTTGTTAAAAATACCGCAAAAAAAAAAAATTGATGCAGCAGCATATGCTTAATATACTGTAATATAAATTCAAAATGTTGTTCTGTAAGCGAGAAAATTCCCTAAGTTTGCAAATTTTCAGTTAAAATGTATGACACTCAACCTGGGTCAAGGCTAAAGTCGTCTGCTAGCGGTGTTTGCGCATGCGCATACTGGTATTCTGCCGGTGCAGTGACTAGAATAACAGATCATCATACCGCCAGCTCTGGCGTCTGACGTCACCTGAATAGAGTCCATTACATAGTTTCTGAACAACACCACCAACCAGTTTCATGCATTTTCGAACAAAAATAAATTAAAACTTATGTCAGAAAGTTGCCTTTTTCGATTTGAGAACACCCTTAACAGAAAACGTGAGTAGAAGGAAAAAGCCGGTTCTATGCCAGCAGGAGGAGTGAGGAGGGAGGATGAGTGACAGGTGGGCGGAGTCGAGTGATTGACAGGTGAGGGGAGATAAGAAAGTGATAGACAGGTGGGCGGAGTCGAGACAGACAGGCGCCAGCGCGTCATGCTATAGTAGAGGGGTTAAAACAAAGAAGCGAGAATGAAAAGTGTACTGTAAGAGAGGGGTTAGAACAAAGGATAATGTTAATGAATCAATTAAAGTCTAATGAATTAATAAAAGTCTACTGTAAGAGAGCAATTAAACAAAGGAAAATGTTAATGAGGATGATTAATGAAGGAAAGTCTGTTGTAAGAGAAAGGTAGAACAAAGATAATGATTAGAAAAGATCGCATGCAATTAAAAAATACTTACCACGGAGCAGCGTCGAGACACGTCCTACCTGTATGACATCCACCGGGCTAATGAACGAAGAAGCGTGCAACAACCGGCTTCATCAAGATAAGGAGCTTGCTTCTGATTGGACGAGAGACGAACCTAGGGGGCAGCACCATCGTTTCCGGCGACACCAGCGCCCTCTCTTGAGAGGATTTTAAACTCACCTGCGATGTCGTCATCCTATTTGAACTGACTTAAAGAAGTGAATACATTTTTTATGAGTTTAACGAAATAAGTTTTTGTCATTTGCTAATTTTCGAATCATTATTTTTTTATTTAGGCCTTGCAAATAAAGCTTTAATAATTAATTCATTTTTAACTGTGATGACATCATCATCCTATTTGAACTGACATAAAGTGGTAATACATTTTTTTTTTTCTGAGTTTTAACGAAATAAGTTATAATTATTTTTTAGACATTTGTTAATTTTCAAATCATGTTTTTTTTTATTTAGTTATTACAAATAAAGTTTTAAATAAATTAGTTAATATTTTTTATAATCATTTATTCATTTCGATACAAGTTTTTTTTTTTCAGATAAAGCTTTTTTTAATAAACAAGTTTAATTTTTTTCATTAAGTAATTTTTTTAAGAATACATTTTTTTTAATCTAAAGAGCGTGAATAAGTTTTTGATAATAATGTTTTCTGTTTAATTAACCAAGGGTGGATGTTTATCGAAACACAAGCTGAAAATTAGTTTACCCTTAAACTAAACTCTTTAATTTAGTTATTTCAGTGACTGATGAAGTAAAGTATAATTTTCCAGAAAAAGTGGTGTGAATTGAATATTTTTTTTTAACATGTTAGTTGTTTTAGAATTTTTTTTTTATTTTTGAATTATAAAAAACAATTATTTACTTACTTTTATCAATTAGTATAGTTAAAGATTCGATTTTTTTTCTTATGATCAACAGAATTCATTGATTTCAAGACAAGATCTGTTGAATAAATATAGTTAATATTGTCGTTGACATACCGCATAGACTACAGAGAGGTTAAGTGAAAACGTTAACATATTCAAGTTTTTATAGAAATCTCTTTAGAATTACTCATAGGTTTCAAACAGATTAACATATAACTATTTTTAGCTTTCACATAATTTAACGATTAACAAAAATAACATGCATAAACATTGGATAATAAAAATTTTCCTAACTAGTTTAACGTTTTAGAAAAAAAGACTTTCACACATTGAAAACACTTATAAAAATTATTTTAGCAATCTCTCAAAAATATATATAAATAACGTTTAAAAACTTACCTTTTTAAAATCCTGTATATTAGTTCAAGTCACAAGATATATCACAACAAATATTACATTTCAAGGTTCGATATCATAAACAAAATAACTATATAACTTAAGGCGAACAACACTTTATAAAAAATAATCAGAAAATGACATGACTATTTTCTAGAACCTTTAATATTTCTTTTAAGAAAGCAATATTCTAGTTTACCCTGCAACACACTCCCCTTGAAGTAAATAGATTATATCAGTATATCTTCGGATTTTTTTTTTTTTTTCCTGCCCGCAGGTGAAAACTTGATCATTATCAGATCTCTCTCTCGGAGAGGATACATTTTACACAGATTTGCTGAAATAGGTTATTATTGCAAAAGCATAAAGAAATGTGCTTATTTCAATTGCGTTTGAAAACAAAGAATAATATTTTGAACAACTGTTTATATTAAAAGAAAATAATTTGAAATGTGTGAGCTACTGAACTCTTTTCAAATGGAATGAACAAGTTCTTTCAATAGTTTGAATTTTATACCAAAAAAGGTTAATGATAATATATTTTATCATATAGCAATGTAGACAATTAGATAATTGTTTTTTAACTAGTAAATTTAAATATTTTAAAAACAGAAATTTTAATCTTTAATTCTTAGTAATATATGCTTTAAAACAAAATTTCTCAACATCTGTAAACAAAATCTTACTTCTTCAAATTGAAAATCCTCATTTAATATCCTGATCTTGAAAACACACTAGCAAACAATCTAGAAGATAGCAGTCCGCAAATGATTTCCGATGTTTTCAGTGTTGTCATATTATTTTGTTTTCAATGACATCACTTTTAGACCCTCTGATTTGCTGAAAGTAACATTGCTTTGAACGTCTTGGAAAATGACGTATAGTTTTCTGTTTACCTTATAAGTAACTTTCTAAGAATTTCGATTGCACGCGCATTATCGAGTCACGAGATCTCCCTTGCGTTTCTTTTGCAAGGCAATCTTTTCATATAGGGACCTTTATCTCACGGTTTCAGACACCCCTCTGATATGCATCTACCCTTAGCTTAATTGGTTGGGGAGAGATGTCGTACAATAAGCAAGCATTTCCTTATCGAAGGAAATATCTGTTATCTACCTCTCTTTCATACAATCTATATTGCAACTCAAGAAATGGGCAGCTGAAAAAATTCATAACTTCTGTTTGCTTAATGTTAAAAATATAATTTCATGTTCTTTACATAATTAGAGATTATTAATTTACTTTTTAATTAGGAAAAGGAATTTTCACAATTTATTTTATTTTATAACTTAAAAACAGCTCATTTAACTTATTTTTAAACTAGCAATTTTTTATTTAAAGAAATATGTTTGGATAAACATTTATAAAAAATAGTTTCAATTTTTAAGCAAAAATAGATATTGTTTACAAGACACTTTGTTACCCGTTTTTAGTTTTACTAAGTTTTTAAATAGAACAACCCTTCGTTTTCTAAAAAACAAAATAGATTTTTTTAGTTATTCTTAATTGCATAGAGGTAACTTTTCAAAAAAAGTTTTTTGAATTAGTATTTAAGGGTTTTTTGCTGAATCTGAAATCGACTTTTAACTAAAGCATTTTAATGATTGACGAAGTAAAGTTTTATTTTTTAGAAAAGTGGTATAAACTTAATATTTAGTATTTGTAATGCGCGAGCTACTGTATTCTTTTCAATTAGAATGAACAAGATCTTACGATAGTTTGAATATTAAACCAAAAAGATTAATAGTAATTTAGTTTAACAAATACCAATGAAGACAACTATATGAAACATAAACTCAGTTTACAAATAAGTTTTAATGTCAGAGCTAATTGGACACTTTGTTTTCCTAATCATAGATGTTAAAAAAACTTTCTTAGGAAAGTTTTTTACTTTGATTCGAACTGAAGATAAAATACTTTACTAATTTAGGATATTTTTTCCATATCTCGTTTTAAAATTATATTTAACTAAAAAAATAATTTATGTTGCATTGTTTTAACAATTTTTCTAATCAAAGAACGTGTATTAGTTTCAACTGATAATAAAGGGTTTATTACCTATTAGCAAAAGAAAAATTAGTAGTCACACTTACATTTAAGTTATTGAAAACATATGATGAACATCTCTGCTGTTGAAAGGATGAAAACTAACATACATACATAGGAATCGACTGATTTATGTTGCACTGGTTGTGATGTATATAATACATGTGATTATATATTGAAAATGATATATACGATGGTTGTGATGTATCCAAAGTAGATGTCTTTAAACTAAATTATCAAACATATGAGTGAGGATTGCTACGTGACAAAAATCGCCTTTAACAGTGAATTTTGAGTCAGTTTTAATTTAGAAAAAAGTAAATGGTTAACTTTAATGACATATTTTTAGTTTTGTTGTTAGAAATAATATGTTAAACAAATCACACTGTTTGAAAATATATTTTTTCGAGTTTATTTTCAACAATTGTTTTTTAAATGAAATCACATATAAAACTAAGGAAAGCTAAACTTGTGAAACACAAGTTGAATATCGAGAATGACAGAACATGTTTTGAATTAAGTAATGTAGAATGTGCAAACTTTTGAATTCATTCATTCACAGTAACAGAAAGTGTGAAATTTTAAGTTTAGTTTAATAAAGCAAATAATTAAATTGAAAGATACATTTAAAAAGGATTGTTAAAAGTTTGTTAAAACTTTTTTGTTTTAAGAAATACTGGATAAACATTACACTTAAAAGATAAAATAATTATACATACCTTTTGTTGATTGAAGCAAGCAGACTCATTGAAAATAGCAAGAAGCTGAAAAGTCGACGGTGATTTTACTCAGCAGGATGCCGAAAATAGTAGGGATAGATGCCGCAGAGATTAAAGCCAAATGTCCGGTAAACGGGAGCTACGAAACAGACGACCTTCATCCACCAGATCCAAGACACAACTGATGTGCGCGGGGTCTAACACCTGCAGATGAAGGTCACTGATTAGAGATCAAGGTCACTGATAACAGATCACGTGACCGCTAACAACCAATCAGAAGCGAGCTTTCAGGTATGACGACATCTTGTGGCAATACCTGTAGACAATCTGGCGCCAGTTGATTGACAGGGGGCGTCGTGGAATGTTAGGAATGTAGACAGAGTGGCGCCTACCTTCTGCTTCATAGTATTTTAGGAAAAAATATATATTACGTTGATGTAAAAGACATTATTTTTTAAACTAACTGTTAATAATTTTGAAATAACATACTTTTCTCATACAAGCGAAAAAAGAATGTTTCAGAACATGTCTCTAATCATAATTAAACATAACTTTAAGCATAGTTAACCATCTCAGAGTATGATTAAACAAATTCGAACATAACTTTGGGCATGTTTAAACAATCCGAACTATATTTGAACATATCCGAACATGTTCATTCATAACTTTGACAGTTTTTAATCTTTCAGAATTTAAAAAACATATTTAAAACAATTTTATTTTAAAATTTTTTGTAAAAATTTTAATTTATAATTTTCTTTTTAAGGTTTTAACTTTTTTTTGTTAAAACTTTTTTTAACGTTTTAACTTTTTTTGTTAAAAATTTTTAAAACTTTTTAACTTCTTTGTTAAAACTTTTTTTAACTTTTTTTTGTCAAAACTTTTTTAACTTTTTGTTGTTAAACATTTTTTTAAAATTTTGTTAAAACTTTTTTTTTACTTCTGTTAAAAAAAAATCTTTTTCTGTTTAAAAAAAATTAGATTTACAAATCTAAGTAAAAATTTTTCTCCGATAAATATTTTACTTAAATAGATTTTTAAATCTAATTTTTTTAAACAGAAAAAGATTATTTAAGCATGACTAATCATGCTTAGATCATGCTAAAACATGACTAAATTCGTCGGAACAATAAACTTGTTCAACAACTTGTTAAGTGGATATTTCTAATCATGATAATTTAAGTACTGTGTTATTCGATAAAGTTAAACTTGATATTCGAAAAAGTGATGAAAGACACTTGTTATTTTAAACAAAATGTCTTTTTTGTTATTTTTTATACATAAAAATATTACTAACAAAAAACTTAAAATTTAAATGGTGTTACTTACTGCGAAGCACCTGCTCAGGACATCAACTGAAGGGGAAATGGTTGATGACAAAGCACAAAACAAGTGATGACGTCGTACTTGAAGACAACACGAGCACCCTCTACCATCTAATACTTGTATGTGATTGGATGCGAAGATCACCTGACATGTGAAAGGAGTAGGCGGTGGAGGAGGGCGCCATTGTGTCTGCATTCCTTGCATTCCCCGCCCACCTGTCAATCATCTGGCGCCAGTCAGTCGCTGCATGCTTCGACATGATCGTTTCTTGCAGATGGTGGCGCCACTCTGTCTGCATTCCTGACATTCCACCACGCCTCCTGTCAATCAAATGGCGCCAGGTTGTCTACAGGTATTGCCGTACGATGTCATCATCCTCGTTTGCGATGGGGGTAGGCAGCACAGTCGATGACGTCACACCTACAAGCTCGCTTCTGATTGGTTGATAGCGGTCACGTGATCTCTTATCAGTAACCTTCATCTACGGGTGTAGACCCCGCACACATCATTCGTGTCTTGGATTTCGTAGGTGAAGGTCGTCTGTTTCGTAGCTCCCGTTTACCGGACATTTGGCTTTAAGCTCTGCGGCATCTATCCCTACTATTTTCGGCATCCTGCTGAGTAAAATCACCGTCGAATTTAAGCTTCTTGCTACTTTTCAATGAGTCTGCTTGTTCGAATCATCAAAAGCTTAGGGAAACTTCTTTCCAAAAGGTATGTAAATTTTTTTGTCTAATATAGTGTTTAATACAACAACAGTTTTAACAAACTTATAACGATCCTTTCAAAATGTGTCTTTCAATTTAGTAATTTGCTTTACTTTTCTTCATTTAACCTAACTATAAATTTCAAAGTTCGCGTTTTCAGCATACTATGAATTCACGATTTCATTCAAAACATGTTCTGACATCAAATGTATTATTATACTCTAAGTAGTATATGTACTCTAAGAGTATTATCATACTCTATTATTTCCAAAAATTTGTTAAACTCATTCGTCAGTTTCTAACAAAGTGTTTAAAAGAACTTATAACAGTTCTTCCAAATTAAGTTAATCAGTTGCTTTTTAAAAGTTGGAACTGGCTTGTGATTACTAAATTCATGAGTTTGTCTTTCTTAATGAATTTTGTTCGGTAGCTCGCACTTTCTTCAGGATATGTTTAACCATGACCAAACTTATGTTCGAACATGTTTAACCATGTTCAGATATGCTCAAAGATAGTTCGAGTATATTTAATCATGCTCAAAGTTAGTTGGGATATATTTAACAATGTTCGGATATGCTCAAAGTTTGTTCAAACATGTTTAACCATGTTTGGATAGGTTCAAATATTGTCAGGATATATGTTTAATCGTGTCTAAAGTTATGTTCGAACATGTTTAATCATATTCTGAGATGGTTAACTATGCTTAAATTTATGTTTAACCATGGCCAGAGACATGCTCTGAAACATTCTTTTTCACTTGCATGAGAAAAGTATGTTATTTCAAAAATATTAACAGTTTAAGAAAAATAATGTTTTTTTTTGCATTAACGTAAATTTAAGGGTAGTATTTATCTATATAAATGTTTAAGTAAAAGCATACATCCACGACTACGTGTCTCTAAATATATGAAAGTTAAAAGTTTATGTATGGGTTCTTGTGTAAAATATATATATATATATATTCATATATATATATATAAAACATACGTATGTATGTATATGTATATGTATATATATGTATATTTATATATATATATATATATATATATTTATACACATATGTATGTGTAAAATTTATTAGTTTTAAAAATTATAGAAAGTTTACAAAGATGATAAAAAGTTTTACAAAGTTTTAAAAAATATAAAAAAAAAGTTTAACAAAATAAAAAAAAAATTTAACAAAAAAGTTTTACAAAAAATATATAAAAAAAGTTTTAACAGAAATTTTTTTAACAAAAGTAAAACAAAATGTTTTAACAAAGTAAAAAAGTTTTAACAAAAGTAAAAAAAAAAAGTTAAAAAAAAAGTTTTAACTAAAAAAAAGTTTTAAGGAAAAAAATGTTTTATAAAAAAAGTTTTATAAAAAAAGTCTTAACAAAATTAAAAAAAAAGTTTGTAAAAAAAATTTTTTTTAACAGAAGTAAAAAAAAAGTTAACAAAATTTTAAAAAAATGTTTAACAACAAAAAGTTAAAAAAGTTTTGACAAAAAAAAGTTAAAAAAAGTTTTAACAAAGAAGTTAAAAAGTTTTAAAAATTTTTAACAAAAAAAGTTAAAACGTTAAAAAAAGTTTTAACAAAAAAAAGTTAAAACCTTAAAAAGAAAATTATAAATTAAAATTTTTACAAAAATTTTTAAAATAAAATTGTTTTAAATATGTTTTTTAAATTCTGAAAGATTAAAAACTGTCAAAGTTATGAATGAACATGTTCGGATATGTTCAAATATAGTTCGGATTGTTTAAACATGCCCAAAGTTATGTTCGAATTTGTTTAATCATACTCTGAGATGGTTAACTATGCTTAAAGTTATGTTTAATTATGATTAGAGACATGTTCTGAAACATTCTTTTTTCGCTTGTATGAGAAAAGTATGTTATTTCAAAATTATTAACAGTTAGTTTAAAAAATAATGTCTTTTACATCAACGTAATATATATTTTTTCCTAAAATACTATGAAGCAGAAGGTAGGCGCCACTCTGTCTACATTCCTAACATTCCACGACGCCCCCTGTCAATCAACTGGCGCCAGATTGTCTACAGGTATTGCCACAAGATGTCGTCATACCTGAAAGCTCGCTTCTGATTGGTTGTTAGCGGTCACGTGATCTGTTATCAGTGACCTTGATCTCTAATCAGTGACCTTCATCTGCAGGTGTTAGACCCCGCGCACATCAGTTGTGTCTTGGATCTGGTGGATGAAGGTCGTCTGTTTCGTAGCTCCCGTTTACCGGACATTTGGCTTTAAGCTCTGCGGCATCTATCCCTACTATTTTCGGCATCCTGCTGAGTAAAATCACCGTCGACTTTTCAGCTTCTTGCTATTTTCAATGAGTCTGCTTGCTTCAATCAACAAAAGGTATGTATAATTATTTTATCTTTTAAGTGTAATGTTTATCCAGTATTTCTTAAAACAAAAAAGTTTTAACAAACTTTTAACAATCCTTTTTAAATGTATCTTTCAATTTAATTATTTGCTTTATTAAACTAAACTTAAAATTTCACACTTTCTGTTACTGTGAATGAATGAATTCAAAAGTTTGCACATTCTACATTACTTAATTCAAAACATGTTCTGTCATTCTCGATATTCAACTTGTGTTTCACAAGTTTAGCTTTCCTTAGTTTTATGTGATTTCATTTAAAAAACAATTGTTGAAAATAAACTCGAAAAAATATATTTTCAAACAGTGTGATTTGTTTAACATATTATTTCTAACAACAAAACTAAAAATATGTCATTAAAGTTAACCATTTACTTTTTTCTAAATTAAAACTGACTCAAAATTCACTGTTAAAGGCGATTTTTGTCACGTAGCAATCCTCACTCATATGTTTGATAATTTAGTTTAAAGACATCTACTTTGGATACATCACAACCATCGTATATATCATTTTCAATATATAATCACATGTATTATATACATCACAACCAGTGCAACATAAATCAGTCGATTCCTATGTATGTATGTTAGTTTTCATCCTTTCAACAGCAGAGATGTTCATCATATGTTTTCAATAACTTAAATGTAAGTGTGACTACTAATTTTTCTTTTGCTAATAGGTAATAAACCCTTTATTATCAGTTGAAACTAATACACGTTCTTTGATTAGAAAAATTGTTAAAACAATGCAACATAAATTATTTTTTTAGTTAAATATAATTTTAAAACGAGATATGGAAAAAATATCCTAAATTAGTAAAGTATTTTATCTTCAGTTCGAATCAAAGTAAAAAACTTTCCTAAGAAACTTTTTTTAACATCTATGATTAGGAAAACAAAGTGTCCAATTAGCTCTGACATTAAAACTTATTTGTAAACTGAGTTTATGTTTCATATAGTTGTCTTCATTGGTATTTGTTAAACTAAATTACTATTAATCTTTTTGGTTTAATATTCAAACTATCGTAAGATCTTGTTCATTCTAATTGAAAAGAATACAGTAGCTCGCGCATTACAAATACTAAATATTAAGTTTATACCACTTTTCTAAAAAATAAAACTTTACTTCGTCAATCATTAAAATGCTTTAGTTAAAAGTCGATTTCAGATTCAGCAAAAAACCCTTAAATACTAATTCAAAAAACTTTTTTTGAAAAGTTACCTCTATGCAATTAAGAATAACTAAAAAAATCTATTTTGTTTTTTAGAAAACGAAGGGTTGTTCTATTTAAAAACTTAGTAAAACTAAAAACGGGTAACAAAGTGTCTTGTAAACAATATCTATTTTTGCTTAAAAATTGAAACTATTTTTTATAAATGTTTATCCAAACATATTTCTTTAAATAAAAAATTGCTAGTTTAAAAATAAGTTAAATGAGCTGTTTTTAAGTTATAAAATAAAATAAATTGTGAAAATTCCTTTTCCTAATTAAAAAGTAAATTAATAATCTCTAATTATGTAAAGAACATGAAATTATATTTTTAACATTAAGCAAACAGAAGTTATGAATTTTTTCAGCTGCCCATTTCTTGAGTTGCAATATAGATTGTATGAAAGAGAGGTAGATAACAGATATTTCCTTCGATAAGGAAATGCTTGCTTATTGTACGACATCTCTCCCCAACCAATTAAGCTAAGGGTAGATGCATATCAGAGGGGTGTCTGAAACCGTGAGATAAAGGTCCCTATATGAAAAGATTGCCTTGCAAAAGAAACGCAAGGGAGATCTCGTGACTCGATAATGCGCGTGCAATCGAAATTCTTAGAAAGTTACTTATAAGGTAAACAGAAAACTATACGTCATTTTCCAAGACGTTCAAAGCAATGTTAGTTTCAGCAAATCAGAGGGTCTAAAAGTGATGTCATTGAAAACAAAATAATATGACAACACTGAAAACATCGGAAATCATTTGCGGACTGCTATCTTCTAGATTGTTTGCTAGTGTGTTTTCAAGATCAGGATATTAAATGAGGATTTTCAATTTGAAGAAGTAAGATTTTGTTTACAGATGTTGAGAAATTTTGTTTTAAAGCATATATTACTAAGAATTAAAGATTAAAATTTCTGTTTTTAAAATATTTATTTTACTAGTTAAAAAACAATTATCTAATTGTCTACATTGCTATATGATAAAATATATTATCATTAACCTTTTTTGGTATAAAATTCAAACTATTGAAAGAACTTGTTCATTCCATTTGAAAAGAGTTCAGTAGCTCACACATTTCAAATTATTTTCTTTTAATATAAACAGTTGTTCAAAATATTATTCTTTGTTTTCAAACGCAATTGAAATAAGCACATTTCTTTATGCTTTTGCAATAATAACCTATTTCAGCAAATCTGTGTAAAATGTATCCTCTCCGAGAGAGAGATCTGATAATGATCAAGTTTTCACCTGCGGGCAGGAAAAAAAAAATAATAATCCGAAGATATACTGATATAATCTATTTACTTCAAGGGGAGTGTGTTGCAGGGTAAACTAGAATATTGCTTTCTTAAAAGAAATATTAAAGGTTCTAGAAAATAGTCATGTCATTTTCTGATTATTTTTTATAAAGTGTTGTTCGCCTTAAGTTATATAGTTATTTTGTTTATGATATCGAACCTTGAAATGTAATATTTGTTGTGATATATCTTGTGACTTGAACTAATATACAGGATTTTAAAAAGGTAAGTTTTTAAACGTTATTTATATATTTTTTTGAGAGATTGCTAAAATAATTTTTATAAGTGTTTTCAATGTGTGAAAGTCTTTTTTTCTAAAACGTTAAACTAGTTAGGAAAATTTTTATTATCCAATGTTTATGCATGTTATTTTTGTTAATCGTTAAATTATGTGAAAGCTAAAAATAGTTATATGTTAATCTGTTTGAAACCTATGAGTAATTCTAAAGAGATTTCTATAAAAACTTGAATATGTTAACGTTTTCACTTAACCTCTCTGTAGTCTATGCGGTATGTCAACGACAATATTAACTATATTTATTCAACAGATCTTGTCTTGAAATCAATGAATTCTGTTGATCATAAGAAAAAAAATCGAATCTTTAACTATACTAATTGATAAAAGTAAGTAAATAATTGTTTTTTATAATTCAAAAAAAAAAAAAAAAAATTCTAAAACAACTAACATGTTAAAAAAAAATATTCAATTCACACCACTTTTTCTGGAAAATTATACTTTACTTCATCAGTCACTCAAATAACTAAATTAAAGAGTTTAGTTTAAGGGTAAACTAATTTTCAGCTTGTGTTTCGATAAACATCCACCCTTGGTTAATTAAACAGAAAACATTATTATCAAAAACTTATTCACGCTCTTTAGATTAAAAAAAATGTATTCTTAAAAAAATTACTTAATGAAAAAAATTAAACTTGTTTATTAAAAAAAGCTTTATCTGAAAAAAAAAAAAAAACTTGTATCGAAATGAATAAATGATTATAAAAAATATTAACTAATTTATTTAAAACTTTATTTGTAATAACTAAATAAAAAAAAACATGATTTGAAAATTAACAAATGTCTAAAAAATAATTATAACTTATTTCGTTAAAACTCAGAAAAAAAAAATGTATTACCACTTTATGTCAGTTCAAATAGGATGATGATGTCATCACAGTTAAAAATGAATTAATTATTAAAGCTTTATTTGCAAGGCCTAAATAAAAAAATAATGATTCGAAAATTAGCAAATGACAAAAACTTATTTCGTTAAACTCATAAAAAATGTATTCACTTCTTTAAGTCAGTTCAAATAGGATGACGACATCGCAGGTGAGTTTAAAATCCTCTCAAGAGAGGGCGCTGGTGTCGCCGGAAACGATGGTGCTGCTCCCTAGGTTCGTCTCTCGTCCAATCAGAAGCAAGCTCCTTATCTTGATGAAGCCGGTTGTTGCACGCTTCTTCGTTCATTAGCCCGGTGGATGTCATACAGGTAGGACGTGTCTCGACGCTGCTCCGTGGTAAGTATTTTTTAATTGCATGCGATCTTTTCTAATCATTATCTTTGTTCTACCTTTCTCTTACAACAGACTTTCCTTCATTAATCATCCTCATTAACATTTTCCTTTGTTTAATTGCTCTCTTACAGTAGACTTTTATTAATTCATTAGACTTTAATTGATTCATTAACATTATCCTTTGTTCTAACCCCTCTCTTACAGTACACTTTTCATTCTCGCTTCTTTGTTTTAACCCCTCTACTATAGCATGACGCGCTGGCGCCTGTCTGTCTCGACTCCGCCCACCTGTCTATCACTTTCTTATCTCCCCTCACCTGTCAATCACTCGACTCCGCCCACCTGTCACTCATCCTCCCTCCTCACTCCTCCTGCTGGCATAGAACCGGCTTTTTCCTTCTACTAACGTGCAGTCTCAAAAGATCTATTTATGGATACAATAAAGCTGCTTTATTTAAATACTAGCTGATCCGCCCGGCATTGCCCGGGCCCGTAATAACAGCCTTAAATGAATCTTAAATTTGTATGTAATTACATCGGGATCTCGAATTCAAATGAAAATTTTCTAAAAAACGAACCTCGAATCGTACGAATCTCCGGCTCAAGTCAAGTCAACGCGGTGCTTATGGAGTACCGACGTGGATCGTTTTACCGCCACGCGAAACCTCCAACGAAATTGAAAAAAGCAACATAACTTAAATTTAGAAACAATGCTTATACAAATAAAAAGAATTTAGAAACCCTGGTGGAGGGCCCTGAGGCTCATTCCGGGGTTTGGAAGCACCTGATGCACAAATCCGCCTCAAAACAAAAGGCGCGTAGAGCATCCAAATAAATTTGGTTGCCCTACACTTCGTTGACAGACTAATGTTTGACCTGGCAATAGTCGGAAAATGAGAAGGCAGGTGGCGCCAGGAGTCACAGCTAAGCCTGACATCCAGGAAAACCAGAGGCCCAAACTAACACTATCTCTGAAAACTTATAAAAAAAAGGGGGGGCACATAGCTCACTAAATTTTGAAAGTCAAGCCTTGTGTCCCTCACAAGTCGCAGATCTCCCGGCTTTCGCACAAACGGGGAAGCCTTGAAAAAGGCTTTGTGGTACTAGACATCGAAATTTCCACGACTGCAAGTTTCACATTGGCGTTGACTAAGATCTAAAAAATATGGGGTAATTTAAATTTAATAAGAACAATCTATTCAAATTAAAAAAAACTAACTAACACTGAGTGAATCTGTGACCAAGCCGGATAGCAACTACTCCCGTAATCCCCGATACAGCCAACACCCCTTGACATAGGTGTTGATACAGCTCGGACCGTTTAGCTCTGAAAAGAGCACTTTGCTAACGGGTTTCCAGGGAGGTGCACACACGCCGGCGGTCTTAGGTGAACTGACATGACATGACATCGCGGTGCTTAAGGAGTGCCAACGCGGCGTGAAACGCCGCCGCGCGTAACCTCCAACTAAAAATGAGAAAGGGAACTAGAGATGAATTTCGAAACAATGCACGGCCTAAAAGTATAATTTGGATACTCTGGAGGAGTCCCGAGGGCCATTCCAGAGTTGGAAGCACGGGGTTAAATATAACCACCAAAAGGGGGGCGCATAAGGCATCCAAATGAATTTGGTTGCCCTACACTTCGATGTCATTTCACTTACTGGCGTAGGTAAAGATCGGAGAATGCAAAGACAGTAGGGTACCAACGAGCACAGAAAAATCATAGCATAAGGTAGCCAAGCCTAACTAACTCTAAAACCTATAAAAAAAAAAGGCGGGCCATATAGCTCACTAATTTTGAGTGTCAGGCCTGGTGCGCATCACATTTCGTGGGTCTCCCAGCTGCAAACTCTTCAGCAGTTTCACTGACAGCCTAGTGCTAGCATCTCATCACGGTTCAAAACGCATTCCTCATGCACCAACGGTAAAGCCTTGAAAAAGGCCTGGATTTAGATCCCCGTGAGAGAATACTAACATTTCGGACAGCCAGTTCGGCTACGTCTGAGCAAGAGTGAAAAACACCGCTAGTGCAATTAACACTTCGGCACTGACAAAGGTCGAAAATGGGGACAAGTTAAAAATTTAAAAAGCTGAAAACAACTAATAAAAATATAACTATAAACTGGGAAATGAAATTTTGCGACCGGGTAAATTTTTTTTTTTTTTTTTTCTAACTCCTGGTCGAAAAGTCCAAACATGGGGTAGAATGAATAAAATTGGCCGGGGTGCAGTGAGCAAACACCCCAAGGCCGGACTGGAGCGAGGAAGGCAAGCCTAACCTCGCCCAAGATGGAGTATCGTAACATCACAAAGAAATAAAACTGAAATTTTGCAACAGGATAGTAAGCACCCAAGTACAAAAATGCATGAAGGAAGGGAAGTTCCAAAATTATAATAAAATGATAAAATTAAAATAAAACAGAAAATTAGGGAAGTTGACATACGCGGCTGTTATCAATAAACAGTTTGCTGCATGACGTCAAAGGGGAAATGCCAATTCTAGATCATTCCCGATCTGGAGAACGGGTTTAGACACCGTCGTGTAAGGACGTGTGTGTTGTCTGCTCCCGCTTGAAGGCGGAGCTTAGTATCGCGCTACTTTCGTATTGGTTGTGTGCCAGTGACGCCGTAGTGACGTATCTGATGACCACAGCGCCTGGGCAGCTAATCCCAGAGGTTCTAGAGAAGGGGTTCGTCGTCTCTGGTAATATGTTTTCCATTTTATCACGTAGGGGTTGTACAGATGTGAGGGCTCTGTCATCTGAGGATGCAGAGTGCCTGGGTTGGAAAATTCATGCTGACTATGCATCAGAGCAATGTAGATCGAGGGCAATTATGAAAGTTCTTGCTGAAAAGAAGCGTAATGGAGTCTCTTTCGATGATGAAGAGAAACAGCTTACTGCTTGTAAGGAATTACAAAATGTCTTGTGGACAGACATTATGACCTTGCAGACTAACACTGGATTAAACTTCCTAGTTTTCCAGTATGCCAACGAAAGTAAAGTTAAAAATCCAGACCCAATTTCGGAAAATGCCCAGTCCGTTGAGACGCCGGCCAACTCAAGTTCGGTAGGGGAGGTGGCGCCATCTGCTGTAGCGGATGCAAACCAAACTCCTTCTTCGAATAAGAGAAGGTTGGAGTCTTCAGCGGACTCTGAAAATTCTAGCCCCATTGATGAGGAAAATTTTCAAACTGTCAGCTCAAAAAAGAGCAAAAAAAAAGAAAATTCTGATAATACTGACAATGTTAGTGAGATGGAGATATCTGATACGACGGTTAAAATTAAGAAAACCAGGATCCCCCCCATCAAAATTATACCACCTGAGAGGTGGTCTGCTCTTTTAGATGGCCTTAAAAGAATGGCACCCTCTACCCGTTCCAAAGCTAAGGGGAAGTACCTTAGCTTATCTTTTGATACTGTCGAGGACTACAGGACTGTTCAAGCTACTTTGCTTAAAAGCAATATTAAATTTCACAGTTACGTTCTCGAAGATGCAAAGCCAATTAGAGTGGTTCTTCGGGGACTTCCAGTCAACACCTCTGTCCCGGAAATCCAAGAGATCCTGGACATTGATTTCCCGGGCATCACGGTGACCCAGATGTATAGGGGTCCCGTGAGCAATAAAAGATTAATGCCCCTTTTCTACTGTTCGATCCCTCAGCAAGAAGGTGTTGACAGCATCTTTGAGATAACGGAATTCATGCAAACTGAGGTCAGTTTTGAGAAATACCGGGGGAGGAAGGGTCCATCACAGTGTCATAACTGTCAGGGATTTTTTCACTCATCTCTCTCGTGTAACCTACCTCCAGTGTGCCTTAAGTGCTCCGGAGGTCACATTACAAAGGAATGTACGAAGAGTTTTGATGAGCCCTGTCGGTGTTGCCACTGCGGACTCGACCACCCCGCGAATTTCAGGAACTGCCCGAAGTTTCCCAAAACTAACCCCCCTAAGAGAGGCAAAATTTTAAAATCTAATAGTAATAGCAAACCTAATGTTGTAAATGTAAAGTCAAATAGGACTTTCACCAACAGGAAAGTTGATTCTTCCCAATCATTTAGGGAAGCTGCAATTGGACGTAAGGTCGCATCACCTCCCCCCCCCCCTCCAACCCTCAAAATTCAAAAAATTCGGCCCCAGCTAAGGATGTCTTTTCGGCTGCCGAGTTCATTGAAAATTTGATGAAATTTGAATCTAACTACAGTGCAGACGTTGTCTGCAAAGCATTTTCGGAATCCCTTCCGGCCCTCCGTTTGGCATCCACGGAGATTGACCGGATTTTTATTCTTTTATTCTTTAGGTGAACTGAAGCTGGGGGTCAAAAACCGGGGTTTAAATAGAGTAGCCGAGGATCTCGTGAGCAGGTTCCCCTCGGCCAATGAAATTACTGGAAGGGCTAACTCGACCGTAAACGCTGATTGGAGTTAGGACTATGACGTCACAGACAATCTCTGGCCCAGAAAAGGGCAGAGAAGAGAAAATAAATGAAAATAATAGTGGGATGAGAATTATTTACCAAATTTTAAGAGCAAATGAAGGCAGGTTAAAAACCCTAAAAACTACAATAAATTCAAAAGATAAAATTGAAGGAAGGTTGCACTCGCGGCTGTTTAATAAAATAACAGCAGATTGCATGACGTTGGGGGAAAGCCAAAGCTAGACGAAAATTTCTTTCTGTCTAGGGAAAAATGAATTTGCAGGGGAATTCTGCGTTTAAGTAACTCCAGAGGGGTTACGTCTCGATGTTTTCGAGCAAGGAATAAAATCATTATCCCTAGCTAAGATAGCGAGGGGACGTTTCCGGCCCCTGCCCACCCTAGCATCGTAAGTTCGAATTGAGTTTAACGCAGGATTCCTTACTGAGGGAATTGAGCTGTGAAATTTAATGGCAAGTTTTTTAATCTCACCAAAAATAGGCCTCATTTTAAGATCATTATGGATGACGTCATTGCGGACATAACGGGTTGCTCTAACAAATTTACGTAATTTATTTTGAAAGGTTTGAAGTTTTTCAAGATGAATTTTACTGGCACTACCGTACACGACCGAACCATAAGTTACGATCGGTCTAATCATAGATTTATACAACAACAATTTATTTTTGATTGACAGGGAGCTGTAATAAGCCAAAAGAGGGTGAAGGGATGATACAGCAGCATTCACACGATTCAGAGTTTCTGCAACGTGCTTGCTCCATAGTAATTTTGAATCCAGGTGAATGCCCAGGTATTTATAGTCTAATTTCCAGGGAATTGGTTCATTATTTAATTTAAAATTTAAGTTAGTGTCTGGGGGTGAATTTTTTATTCGTGAAAAAAATGTCTGCACTTTTAGCATTATTTACTTTAATTCTCCATTTTCTTAACCAGGTCGAAAGTTTATCAAGGTACCCTTGGAGTTTATTGAACACTTGGAGTGCATGTTTGTGTTTGTGTAGAACGGCAGTGTCATCGGCAAAAATTGCTAAATCGATGTCAGGCTCTCTTGGAATGTCATTTACATAAATTGCAAATAACGTGGGCGCAGAAATTGAGCCCTGGGGGACCGAGCTGAGAATAGGTTTCGGGTTAGAGAGAGCATTTCCCACTCTAACAACAAAAGATCTGTTTTTTAAATAGTCAGCATAGATTTTAATTAGTTGGCCAGGAAGGCCGAGGGTTATAAGTTTAAAAAGTAAGGCGACATGCCAGACTTTGTCAAAAGCCTTTTGCACGTCGAGAAAAATAGCCCCTGTGACCCCGCCTGATCTAATTCCTTCGTGTAGGAGTTCCGTGACCCTCCACACTTGGTGTGTTGTTGAGTGACGAGCTCGGAACTACTTCTGACGGTTTACCGAGGAGCCTGGGGCCACTGCCCCACATCCCCGACAGTAACGCTATGGAAGACTAACAGGAACTGAGTCTTGGCAGTACTGGGAACCGAGCTCGGAACCCGAACTGTTCCGGTATAAGTACTTCACGAGAGTCAAGGAACGCCTTAAGGCGGGTCACAAGGACGTGTTCATAGACCTTAGAGAGACATGAAAGTAATGAGATTGGTCGAAAGCTGGATGGGGCGTGGATGTCATCGACTCCGCTTTTAGGCAGAGGGACAACAATCGCCTTTTTCCAGCAATCTGGGAAAATATTTAGAGAAAGCATGGAATTTATTAAGATAATAATGTAGAGAATAAAGTTTTCAGGTAGATTAATAAGCATATTAGTAGAAATACGGTCCTCCCCTGGAGATTTGTTCTTTTTGAGGCCTGAGATGTAGTCCCTAACCTCCGAAGGGGAGGTAGGGGTAAGAGTGTTTTGAGTGTCAGAATTTAAATAATTTAGAACTGTGCTCTCCAGTACAGCAGTAACCCTTGGGTTGGCCAAATCTTCGTGAGGTGTGAATTGGTCCCTAAGACTTTCAGCAATCGCCTCAGCGTTAGCAATATTAGTATATGCAATGCCGTTATTTGGGCTATTAATGGCCGGAATGTGCTTGTGTGTGCCTCTGATACGGGAAGCAGCCTTCCAAATTGTGTTGTCTTCAGTCGACAAGGATTCCGAATCTCGGGCTCGGTTCCCTGCTGCCTCCGGTATTGTATAACAGGTGTCCGTCCTGCAAAATAGTACTTTAGTTCCACTTTCCAACTCCAGGGTGCGCAATATGTTCTATACGAACTTCCGGCAAATGTCTTCGCTGTCTCAGGCGTGCTGCGCACCCACTGCTAAATCTTTCAGTTTCACCCTGTTTTGATCAAACCACCGAGAAACAGTTCACCCTGCTTTTAAAAAAAAATCCGACACGCGTTCCCTCTGCCTCCGGCACCGTATGCATATAGAAAGCGTGCTGCGCACGTGCTTCAAAAAGCTTTAGTTCCACCATGGGGCACAACCTAACCTTAACAGTAACTTAACTCTAACCTAATGGTAACTTAACTCTAACCTAATGGTAACCTAACAGTAACTATAACCTAAACGTAACCGGCGCAATTATGTTCTACGCGAACATACGACACGGGTCGCCGGTGCCTGTGACATCATTTAGTAAGCTCGCTGCGCACACTCTTCAAAATCAGTTAGTTACTCTTTCCATCGCCAGGGGGCGCATTGTTTTCTAAAGAATATTATATCAGAATAAAACTCCGTTATTCAACCTATCCGTAGATGATGGGGACTCAAACAAGAGAAAAAACCTTTAGGGAGGGATGGGGATAGTAGATGCATGATGTGAAAGTGATGTCAAAGGGCTGTCCAATGATATATCACATGAGGAGATCGGAAAAGGTTAATGCGCCAGTAATGTTGAAAATCATCAACTGAAATCTATATTTATAAAACATATATTTTAATTTAAATAAAGGGTGGAGAAACCCTAATGGACAAACTCTAAGCTCTTATTAAGTGACTCTTGCAACAGAACACACTAATAATCTTCGATTAAGTTGATTAGTTTTTAGCATTTGGAAACGTTTAACATTTAATATCCTTTCATATCCCAAATTAGATAGGGCAGGGTCGGCGAACCTCTTTGTTGCCGCGTGCCAAATTTGATCACAAAAATATTTTACGTGACCATGACGTGCCAACTAAAAGACAAATTTAGTAGGTGGGAAAATAATGAATGAAGTTACTTAAAATTTTCTATTAAGATTTAAAAAATATGAGGAACATACATGTAGGTATTACACTATAATAATTAGGGCAACAAATATATTTTAGAAATTAATTTAAAAAAATAATGCTATGTAATTTAATTTCTGTTGTTGCATCTTAATATCAGATTGCTTTTAATGCAAACTAAACCTGATTTATCTGACAGGTATGAATTTGATATTATTCATTTATGAAAACAGTGGTTTAAAAGCATAGATAGGCAGAAAAACTGTTAAAATAACAAATACCAGTTTCTGTGAATAGCTCTGAAATAAATTCAAAGTTGCCATAACTTTATTATTAGAATTTGTTATTGTCTAATAACCAATTCTTGTCAATAGTTTTCAAATATCATCTTTGTTTGAAAAAATTTTCAGACCATAATCAATTAGATTGAAATATAATATGCCGCAATTAATTTTTTTCAATTTCCATTTAATCGCAATTAGAAAAAATCAGTCGCAATTTTGTGTGATCTCACTTTATTTTGATTTAGAGCCACAAGCAATACCGTGCCAAAATTATTCTTTCGCGTGCCATAGGTTCGCCGTCCCTGAGATAGGGGATCGGCTTATCTGCTGATCTCTTTTCAGTTGTTTTTAATGAATGCAAGTGTCCCTGTCTGGTTCGTAAATTTTTGCACCGTTGCCGCCAGTTTTTTGCAAAAATTAAAAAAAATTACAGACCTATTAAAAAAAAATAGATATTCGGATGTAAAAAAAAAAAAAAAAAATCTACATTTGCTCTCAAATTTTCAAGTTGTTATGGTGATAAGTTTTCTTAATTTTGGATATTTTGTAAAAATTGTCATTACCTTTCATTTTCATTTGAAAATAAAGTCCAGCAGATTCGCCATTTTATTGCCGTTTCGGGGGAAAAAATGCTTTTTTGATGAGTCTTTTAATGAGATTTTAATTAATAACTGGATTAATTACGGGCGTATTTTCACGAAATAAACATTACTGGAAAGAGGACTAGATTTACTATATTGAGCTAAAAAAATGAAACCGGATTATTTTTATTAATATAGAAAAATTACCTCGAAACGTCAAAAAGCGCTAAAAATCGCATAACAAATTAAATAAATAAAAAAACTAATCAAAAAATCCAAAATCGGGCTTCGAGGTGCAAAACTACATATGTAGTCCCACCGTTTCCCACCAAATTTTATAGCTCTACGTGCAGCCATCTCTTCTGAACACAGCCGACAGATTCTCTCTTATTATTTTAGAAGATTAGTATGGAACAGTATAAATTTCTACTTTGTAATTTAACTTACGATAAAATAAACGGTCAAGTGCGAGTACTACTCGGGAGATTTCATACTCAAAATGTGCTTTTTTTCTGAAGTAGAAAAAAAGCACATTTTGAGTAATGAAATTAAATGATATACTTCTGTGAGTTTTATTGCCACACATTTAAATTTAAAAATATGCTAATAACTTATTTACCATACCACTTAAAATCAGAATTAACATTAAAATTTAATAAATAATTGAATAAATGCAAATTAAAGCCTGCGTTACGTGTGTGACACTCTCCACGGAATCACCCATTTTTAAGAACTAATTTTGATAATAATTTATATTATATTTAAATTTATCTTTAAAAAAGATCTCGGTCATATAAAAAAAAAGAAAGAAATGATTTTTTTTTTTTTCATCCGGAAAATATGTACTTTCTACCCTTATTTCCTTCAACCAAACAGATGGGGACTTACTTCCTATAAACTCCCTAAAACGTGTATAAACGTCTTAAAAATGCGCAGATGAGCGAAATTTTGAAGGCTCTAAATTTATTTAAAAAGTTAAATGGTTTTTCAGTCTTTTTAGGGTCTCCTATAAGCGTGGGGGAAATGCAAATATTGCAAATCTTCTTTTAAAATAGCTGTGATGAATGTAATTAACCAATCATCACATACTAATTATCCTCCAATTAATAATCAAAATTCTCCTTTTAATAATATATTTAACTAAAATTTCTTTCCCTTTTTAAAATATATATCTGCTTATCTCATTTACAGTTTATAAATATCTTTCTTTTTAATGTTTACCAAATTTTCAGCTGTTAAGAAAAAAAAAAATGTTATCATCCTAGAGCCATTAACAATGAAATAACATACTTTTCTCTGGTTAACAAATAAATAAAAGTATATTCCTTGATTATATGTTTCTTTTTTTTTTCCAGCAGTAATCTAAAAACTATAAACAGTTATTGACTCATTCGCTGACATGCAAAATGCACTCACTGAAACAATAATAAATAAAAAAGAAAAGCATCGAGTTAAACTGATGGCATTGAGCTCACAGTTTATTCATACTAAGTGTATTTTATACTCTTACTTCAAAGAATGCCTTTCGAAAAATAAATTAAGGGGGAATCAGCCCCGCCCCCTCCGTCACATCTCTATACTTAAACAATAATCCTCCAAATCTCATCAGGGAAGCGCTTTATCAGAATAAACTGGTTACCAAATTTGAAGCAAACCAGATAGAAAAATCCATCTATCTAAATTAAGGGGGGTTAGCCCCTGTTGCTCCCTTTATACTTAAACAATGAATCTCCAAATTCAATCAGGGAAGCGTCTTATCAGAATTAACCGGTATACCAAAATTGAAGCAAATCTGATAATTCTGCGTGAAGAACCCATTTATCTAAGTGGGGGGGGGGAATAGCTCCCGTACCCCCGTCCTTTATGCTTAACCAATGAACCCCCAAAACTAATCGGGGAAGCGCCTTATGAGAATGAACCTAGAAAAAAAAAGTTTGAAGCAAATCGGATATTTCTATCAAGAGTTATCGCGTTACGTAAGAAACTGCGAGAACATTAGCTCTCAGGCTTTGATAGCCTGTGGGCTAAAAAGAAAAGTGCCCAGTTAAACTGATGGCATTGAGCTCACAGGCTATTTACACTAACTGTATTTTATGCTCTTATTTCAAAGAATAATGCCCCTCGAAAAATAAACAAAGGGGGGGGGGGAATTGCCCCTTCCCGTTTCCTCTCTTTATACTTAACCAACGACCCTCCAAATGTCATCAGGGAAGTGCCTTATCGAAATAAATCGGTATACCAAATTTGAAGCAAATCGGATAGCAAAACCCATTTATCTAAATAAGGGGTATTAGCCCCCTGTTCCCCCCTTCATATTTAACCAATGAACTTCCAAGTCTAATTAGGGAAGTGCCTCATCAGAATAAACTGGTATACAAAATTTGAAGTAAATCGGATAGCAAAACCCATCTATCTAAATTAGAGAGGGTATTATCCCCTCATCCCCCTCCCCCCTTTAGACTATAACAATGAACCTTCAAATATAATCAGAGAAACTCGTTATCAAAATTAACCGGTATACCAAAATTTGAAGAAAATCTGATAATTCTGCATGAAAACCCATTTATCTAAGCTAAGGGGGGGATTAGCCCCCGTTTCCCCTTTATACACCCCCAAAACTAATCAGGGAAGCGCCTTAGCAGAAAGAACATAAAAAAAATTGAAGCAAATCGGATATTTCTATCGAGTTATCGCGTTACGTACGTACATACATACAAAACCGACGGGCACATTAGATCTCAGGCTTTGATAGCCTGTGAGCTAAAATGTGCCAAGAGCGTGTAACTAGGGGGGGGGGGACAGAAAATAAAAGAGGACATTAAAAGCTTTTCAACAATATGTTACACGAGATGGTCTGGAATAAACAATAAATATGCCCCCCGGGGGACAGGTAAGTCTCAAACGGTGGGAGGGTTGACCTCAAATGTATCTTTGGTCAAGGTTTCAAAATGTGAATTTATAATAAAATAGAACGAGAATTGGGCATTTTTAAAATAGCATGCATATTTTGAACGGCCCTGTAAATTAAGATTGGGGGGAAGGGGGGGGGCAGAAAATAAAAGAGGACATTAAAAGCTTTTCAACAATATGCTACACGAGATGGTTTGGAATAAACAATAAATATGCCCCCCGGGGGACAGGTAAGTCTCAAACGGTGGGAGGGGTTACCTCAAATGTATCTTTGGTCAAGGTTTCAAAATGTGGATTTATAATAAAAAAAGAACGAGAATTGGGCATTTTTAAAATAGCATGCATATTTTGAATGGCCCTGTAAAATAAGATAGGGGGGAAGGGGGGGGGGAGGATTAGAAGGGACGAACTTGAAAAACACAACATAATAAACTAGTAACCCAAATAACTAGGCTTCTAAACTAATGGGGTCTAAATTCATGGGGTGACCCGGGGGAATATTGGAATGTCCCTCCCGAAATTTTTGAGATTTTATGCTTTTTAATGGACAAATGTGCATCCCCCCTTACGGAACTCTGAAATCTCCTCCCCCACCCCCACCCCCCCATCCCGACCGGAGCAATCAAGAAATCAACCCGCCATTCAACACTGAACCTAGAAAGAAAAAAAAAAAAGGCTCTTATACAAAATTTTACAGCAATTCTGCCACTAAAACAGTAAAATTGGAGGAATCTATTCAACCCGAATCGTGGATCATGCGCGATGCGATTTGAATTGAAGTAAATCAAAAAATAACAATTTCACCCGCATCTAAAAATCGGCATCGAATTTAAACTGAATCGATTCGCCCGAATCTAAAGAATTGAAGTAAATCAAAAAATAGCGATTCTGCCCGCATCTAAAGATCGACATCGGCATCGAATCGAAACTGAATCGATTCGCCATTTCTGATCTTAATTTATGGGCAGAATCGATGCGTTAATTTTTTCTTGCTTTCTTTTGTCTTTAGAAAAAGAAAGCGTTGGATTCGTGAAAAATTTCGACTTCTGGTTTTCGAAGGATTTATAGTTTTAGAAGATCTTGTCTGGAATACGATTTGACTATTTTTATACATTGTTTGTCTGTCAGTCTGTCTATTTGTTTGTCTCTGACAAAAAAATTGTGGGCGGTCTATTTCAAGAACTAATGCATGGAATCTGTTGAAACTTTAGATTCAATTAGACTTTCATTTAAATTGGTGCTGATTACTTTTTGATGTAAATCTACCGGCAGGTGGCGCTGCTATGCTGCATTTTTCCCGATTTTCGCAATAGCTCTATCTCAAGAACTAATGCACGGATTTTCATCAAACTTCACATTCAGTTAGACGTTGGCATAAATTGTTGCATATTAGATTTCGGTGTAAATCACCCAACAGGGGGCGTTGTTATACAGATTTTATTAGCAGTGTTGAATTCAGACAATTTTCTCCGGCAGGGATTTCTGCGGATCCAGAGAGGGACAGTTCAGAGGGGAAGGGGATTGGGCTTTTGTACATTAAGCATAAAATCTCAAACCTTCTGGGGGGACATTTGAATGTTGCACGGGGGGGGGGGGGGGTGCTTGTCCATCTGGGCTACCCTGGAATTCAACACGTTTTTCTGGATTTAAACGATTTTAGGAATCATATCTCAAGAACTAATGAACGGAATTTCATCAAACTTAATATTCTGACATAAGCTGCTCATGATTAGGTTTTCGTGTAAATGATATAACAGGCTGTGCTGCCATGCTGCTTTTTTTTTGCAGTGTTGAATTCAGACATTTTTCTCCGGGAGGGATTTCTATGGTTCTGGAGAGGGATATTCTAGAGTTTCGGGGGAAGGGGCGGGGGGGGGGAGAATTGGGAGAACTGGACTTTTGTCCATTAAGTATAAAATCTCAAATCTTCATGAGGGACATTTCAATGTTCCGGGGGGGGGGGGGGAGGTCCACTCGTACCAGCCCCTGAATTTAACACTGTTTTTCAGAATTTACACGATATTAGCGATAATATCTCAAGAAGGCCTGTTCCACAGTCATGTATGTGACAATCATAGCAAATATATGTATATAATTAGGGCAATCCAGGTTATAAATATAATAATTAAGGTGAAATTGTATTTTACTGAAGTGAAATAGAAGGTGACAATAAATAATAATAGCAGAGAATACCAAATATATAATATTTAAGTCTAATAAGCAAATTATTGTGTATGATCATGTATGTGACAAAATATAGAAGTTGCATCACACATGCAATGGTTCTTATTTAAAATTCTGTGAATCATATGGTCTAAATTTAGTGATTTTTCTTTTTTTAATTAATAAAGATGTAACAAAGAAATGTGTGTAAGAGAAATTCACTTAAAACTTTATTTTAATGGATAAATTTAAGCAAATTCTGGCTATCATGTATGTGACAGAGAGTCATGTATGTGACATAGTATGAACTAACATGGCTTTAATGTTATTTTTACAATACTGAGTGGGGAAATACAACAATTCCACAATTATTAATTGTTAGTACAGGCATTTTTTTAATTATATCACCATGCTGTATGTGTGCTACACCATTCTCTTAATAGTATGTAAAATTAGTTATAGTTAGGATTACAATGAATACTACTGTATTCATGTCTTTATTATATGAAAGGCTCTATTGTATAAATGGAAATACCAGAATGGGGTCCATTTTATATAGAATGTGAATAGCAATATCGTGCCAGATAATGAAAAGAAGGGAGAATAAGCAAAAAAGAATCTCCTGTGATGCCTGGTCAATGAGCAAGTGAGGAGAAATGGCAGTTGTATTGATTTTGATTTTTTAAGTGGAAATTGTCCTTGAATATACAGGACAGTACCCCATGTTTTTGGAAGGCAGAAGATGAAGAAGACACAGTGAGGAAAGTCAAAAGGCAGTCTTGCATTGGAAGTGAAACATAGAGTTTGGAAAAGTATTGACCCTTGTGAGGAGTAATGTATGTATGAGAGCATGGGCGATACTTGTGTGTTTAACTCGTTGAATAAGCCTAGCTGAATATGATAAATTGAGAAGGGAAGAATGCAACGTAATGATATAACCAGTATGCACATAATATCATAACATGTAACTTAATGTTTGGCAGGGTCTCCTATATCCGTGCCTAAAAATGTAAATATTTTGTAAATAAGTCATCCTTTAATATAATTTGAAGAATCCTGGCAATTAATTACCAACCTTCTTACGTTATGTCTGGTAATGCGTACTTATACCGATAGTGATGCTTACCAACTAAAGAGCAGTTATTTGCATTTTTATGTCTTGTGGGCTAATATTTGAGTGATAATTCATCGTATCTGCAATGAACCATTACAACTATCTCAACATGTCCTTTGAACAAGAGTGGGACTAGTACAGCCAGATGATTAGAAAATCTGAGAGTTCTGGTCAATGTATATCATAGAAAACTGCCCTGCAGTGAGAAAATAAACACTAATAATCTCACATACCTGACCTTTTTTAATTTTGTTAACTGCAATTAAGCAAACCTTTTTTTATTGTTTCAGCTAGTTCAAGTGAACTGATCTTGCAAATAAAATATGGTAAGAACATTTTAAAGTATTGGTCACTGAATTTCATAATATACTGCTCCCTAGTGAGAAAATATACACATTAATGATGTCACAAACCTGACCCCTGGTGACACATGACTCACATATGACTATTATCAATTGTACTGCTAATGATTCATTGAAGTGAATTAATTTAACTAATAAAATATAGTAAGGACACGTGAAATTACTGGTTACTATGTATTTCATAGAAAAATGCCCTCTAGTGAGAAAATTAACAAACATTAAATTAATGTCACAAACCTGACCACTGGTTTTGTCACATACCTGATCATTACCTATTCTACTACTAATTGCAAATTCGTAAATTTTTTTTCTGATTTTAGATAGATTGCAATGGATTACTTTTGCAAATAAAATATGGATTTTGTGAAGTAAAAAATATAAGCTGTAAAAAAACTTTTTCATGTCATGGTCATGTATGTGACCACTAATCTTGATACTGGGTATTTTATATGTAAAAAAATATTTAGAACATACTTTATAGTTTTGATGAGGTGCATTTTGATTAAAAATAAGTTAATAATGGCAAAATGGAACTTTTAAACTACAAATAGATGTGCTAATTACAACAAAAGTTTGCCAAACCTTAAAAAGTGAGATTTCAAAATACTTGCAGAGTATTTAAAATGCACTGTTTATTATTAGAAAAAAACATCTGATTTAAAAATAAAGCTAACCATGAGAAAGATCATACTTTTTATAGTATAAAACAAGTATTCACTACCTTAATTAAAAAAAAAAATTTTTTTGCACCCTGGTTTCAAAATCTGTGGAATGGCCCAGAAGTAATGACCGGAATTTCATCAAAATTAATATTATGTGTCATTGACATAAGTTATTCCTGAGTTTTTCGTGTTAATCATGTAACAGGCTATACTGCTTTTTTTTGTTTTTTTTTTTGTTTTTTTTTGTTTTTTTTTTGTTTTTTTTTGCATGATATTCGTGATAGCCATATCTCAAAACTAATGCACGGAATTTAATCAAACTTCATATTCTGTTACACTTTCAGATAAATAGATCCTTATTAGGCTTGGGTGTATACTGCCCAACAGCTGCCGCTTTTATGCTCTTTTAATTGGGATTTTCCGTTGCGGACATCTAGGCTAATATCAGACGAACGTCTTTTTGCACGCTTTTTTTTCGCTCTTACACCGTCCCTACACATGATAGCGAAGGTGTAGGGATGGCGTAAGAGCGAAAAAAGCGTGCAAAAAGGCGTTCGTCTGACATTAGCCTAAGAGGGTGTGGGCCGAAATTCAATGATTTGTTAGGGAAATGCAATGCTTATATTTTCTTTTAAAATGCACATACTTCAACAAACCTATCCTTTTTTAATCCTCATGATGCGTATAGGTTATCATTTAAATTTGACACTGTGATAGCGAATTTTGAAGTTTTAACATTTATGAGGCAGATGAAAGTTTTGGGATTGGCACATCCAACTATTTTATCTTCAATTTTTCAAGAAAAATGAATTTACCTTATTTTGTCTTAGAGACATCGATTAAAAAATTCATAGTATCGATTACATCGAGTTGGCCATAGTATCGATTAAATCGATTAAAAAAATCGAAATCGCCCATAACTACTGTGAGCTAAAAAAGTATGGGAGAGGAAGAGGAAACGGTTGTACAACAAACTAGAGGTCCGCACGGGCCGACATTTCCAGGCCCGGCCCGGTAAAAAAGTTAAAATCTCGGCCCGGGCCGAGTGAACTTCTGCAAAACATTGATTTTTACGTCGAATTGGTTAAAAATTTGTCTCGTACGAGGAGTTCTGACCAAAAATATTTATCTTAACTTTTTTTTCATGTTTATAATCTTTATTTTTATAGAAGTGCAGCAGGCTGCGATATTTATTTTTTTAATGAATCTCGAATGAATGTTTTAATGAATTTTAATGAAATTCTTGTATGTATTTGTTTCAGTTATCATTAATATTGTTAATCCATATTCCATGTATAGAAGTGTTAAAAATCGGAAAAATGCTATACAGTAAAATCTTCTAAGTTTGAATTGAATTGCATAGAAAAGAAAAAAAAATGCGTTATAGACAAGTTCCCTTCTTAGCAAGTGTAAATGTATTATATATTCTTTGCTTACTTATTAGTATATTAATTTTGCATGGATCAACACGTTTTTCAGTTTTAAACAGGATTCCGTCATAGGCAGGTTCCTTTTCACACATTTTACTGTATTTTAGTTTAGTTATATTTTAATATGCGTAGAAATCTACTATTCTTTAAAAATAATAAATTTTACTCTTTAAATGTAGAATAATGGCGATTCCAAAATGTATGATACTTTTTTGCAAAAACTTTTGGGGCAGGCTTAATTTAATTGACCTTTAAATGGACCAGGCCACGCTGAGACAATGATTTTCATACGGGCTGGCTCAAATCTAGGACTGAAAATTTCGGACCGTGAAGACTGGGAATGAAACCAGATCCGGCTCTGTACAGAAAAATTAAGTTAGGCCCGGCCCGGCCCGAGCCTTCAGAAAAAAGTATGTATCGGGCCCGGCCCGAGTGCCGTGAATGAAAATCGGCCCCGGCCCGTGCAGATCTCTACAACAAACACCGCATATGTTTAATGATTTTTGAATTTTTTTAATATAAATATTTTTTAATAAAAAACTTTCTTAAAAAGATTAAACACCCACATTAACACACTCAAATTAAAAACATGGATATTTTCCTAATATATTTTGTATTAAATTATTGTATTTTTCAAGACACAGCTGAAAGATTTTTACTAAGGGAATAACCAAGATGGGTGCCAGAAACAATGAAAGCCAAAAATAGAGCTATAAAAGTTCACTTACAGCAAAATTACACACACTTGACAATATACATTAGAAAAGAATCGAATCTTTTACGTGAGGATGGGGAAAAAAATTATTCTGAAACAGAAAAAGTACAGGAAAATAGCCACTGGAAATGTACACATATAGCTCGAGGAACTGGAAAAGTACATATCTAACTCGAGGAAACGAACAGACAGAATATTTGTCAACTTTTCAGTTTATTAGGCCAATCACAGTATAAATTCGGAGTCAGATCAATTACGCCACAATTGCAGCGTGGGCTGACTTAACTGGTGTTAAATCAACTTAAGAATCTTCTTCGCAGTCTGGATTCGTCAAGGACAAGGTAACGAGATGTTGAAACAAAATAAAGCATTAGTATTATATTTTGAAATGGGAGCTATTACTGATGCAAATTACTAAATCCCGCCCTTACCCAAAACCAACTAAATTAAAATTGTGCAGAATATATTATTATTATTATTTAATCGTTTATTGCTATTATTACCCTATAGAATTACAACGGAACTTTAAAAGAAATTGATTGCCTATGTCTTTATCAACGATATTGCAAACACAGACTCATTCGGAAGTTCAGAGTTGTCATTCTGTCTTTTTTCTTTTTAAAAAAGTCCGGAACGCTAGACGAAATTGAGTATGGAAGAAATGGCCAAAACTGAGCGAAATTAAAATTCACTGAATTTGCATAAGTTTGACATGTAAAATTATTGCCATGATGAAATAAAATTGAGTTAACATCTTTCTTAACAATAAAAATATTTTTTTTAATGAATCATTTAATTTAAAAAGAATTAATGTTATTTATTAGATAATCATCAACATGATCTAATAAATCCACAAAGCTTACGTTAATTACACGGTGATACAATTAATTTATAAAATTGATCAAAATCACTGAAGTAATTCAATTGTTGAATATTAATTGCATTATTATAGTATATATTAATAGAGAAAAAAGGATTTTACTTTTCATAGTGTATAACCACAAGATGGCGAATAAAAGAGTAGTACTCCTTTATGAACCATATAGCAATCTAATAGATAGAAAATTGTACACAAATGCATAATCCTATTTTTATACTTTTTGCTACAATTGAAAATTTCGTCTATTTTTGTTTCTATATTTTGTCTTTGTCTTTATATATTTTCTTTCTATTTTGTATTTAACATTTTTAATTATATTTTGTATTCAGTATTACTAATAATATTACTACTATTTCCGACGGGTGCGCAGCACAACCGGTATGCGATGTCGTAGGCAGCGGGGACCCGAGTCGGAGGTACGTTCGTTTCGCGGTTCGTTTTTTGGAAAATGTTCATATGAATTCGACGCTCCATGTAATTAGGTGCTCACTAACGGGCGAAGCCAGCTAGTTACTACTATTAATATGTGGCCTATTTTGTACCTGTTATCGATGCTCTTATAAACTACGCCATATAAATAATCTGCATGCACTGAATGTTTTCACACATAAACATATCAATAAGTCACTTTTTATGTAAAGATTTCATTGTTATATAACATTCTATATGTTCTTCGTTAGCACCAACTTGTTATTTTTAATTAATATTTTAACCCATTAGCGACGAGAGTTCTTTACAATTTTTTTAAATGTTTTTTCACCGGATTTTCAAAATCTTTTTTTCAATTTCTGGTTCAAATATGTTTGTTTGACTTTAAAAAAAAACATGCAGAAGTTTGGCATCAGCTATGATTCCAGTTACGTTGTAATTTATTTATTTTTTAATTCTAATTCATAAAATTTCGAAACTAATGTTACTTTATTTATCATGCCTAAAAATTAAATATTTCTTTCTTTTGTTATTCTTTTTAAATCATTACTCAACGGAATAACACATTTTCTTCTGAAATATTTCTATCTACTAAACTAATTAATGCCCTTTGTCTGCTTCAGCTGTATACTCTTTTTAGTGACTGGCACCTTGCCCTTCTGGAATAAACACTATTTTGCACGAAAAAGGTTTTTTAACAAAATATTTAACCACTCTCTCAAAAGTAATGCATATACAGTGTTGTTTATATGGAAATGGATATGTGCATTTAAATCCTTTATAAACAGTAAGAATCAATATATTTATTATTTTTAAATTCTGTGTTTTTAAGTTACAATTTGCAATTCACTAAAAGTGGACAAAATCGGGGAGGTTTTTTCATGTCTTTTAAAATCCAGCTCAAAAGCATTTGAATTTCGGGATTTTAAAGTTATTGCTCAATAATTTTTAAGCTAGACAGAAAAAGGATGAACAGATTCAAACTAACAATAGAACAACCTTGACTTTATTTATTTATTTTTAAGAAGCTACGTTAGAATTTCAAGAAAAAAAAGTAAACCTTCTAACGAATATTGCATAAAGAACTTCTAAGAAATACATTTAGAATGAGAAATTCTAAAGAAAATATATGAAATGCATAAACCGTAGACAAGCTATTGTTACGCAAAATAAATAATAGCGTGTGAATAACCTAAATAGGATATTTTTAAACATCTTTGTTCGGCCTACGCGTGTGGGTTTCTATGAATTATTTATATCATCTTAAAATACTCTAGACTTCCTATTTCAAACTTACCTTCCCAGCAGTTTAAAAGTATGAAGAAGCACAATGAACTATTTTCATTTATTTCAAAAATGTTTTTAAGTTTTTTTTTTTTTTTTTTTTTTAATGTTATTATTATTATTATTCAGCTCTCTTTTCTCCCTTTCGAAAATAAACAACATAAATATTACAGTGCTTTTCAAAGAATGGATATAATTCTAAATAAGGTTTGTCGCAATCAGCGATATCTGATTTCTGAACTACTGTGACACTAATGACGATTTATTATACGAGTCACTATAAATAAAGATCATAATACAGAGGACTATAGCACGAAGAGACTATATAAAAGATACCCTTTCAGTGGGTATTTCTCAATACCAAATGTCTGATCTAGAAATAAAGGTATATTTCTGGATGGAAAAGCTAAGGTGCCGGATATGGCAAATTAAAAAAAATGCAATACGCGATGTTTCATTTACTTTGGATGAAATATTCTTAAATGTATTTGTTTCATCTCTGAAGGAACAAGTTGAAGTAACTCGAACTGAATTCTTATAAAAATTCTTAAGTAAATTAACATTTCTGAACAATTGAATTTTTTTAAAGATGAAATTTTAAAATACCTCTCAGTTAATTCGCCGTATACTGAGAACGTAACGTGTAATAAAAAAAAAAGAAGTAACTTCAGAAGCAGCCTTTAATCTGAGTCTTACGTCACACAAGGAGTGCACATACACGCCTGAGCGAGGTCTTCACAAAGGAATAATTATAAGTTAAATTCTGAATGCAAACAATGAATAAAGATCCAAATAAAACATTAACGCATCAGCGCGGAGAAGGAAGTTACATAAACAATTTTCAGAGGTTTATTGTTCCAAATCAAATTAAGTGGCGTGCCACAGATATTAAAAGAACAGCAAGAAGAGGCTTTTCGCCGATTTTTAAGTTGCATTTCTCCCTTAGTTTATAAATTCAATTACTAACTAGATTTCCCTTTTCTCGGATGATATTGAAATATTTAATATATGCAATAATGGGTGATCGTAAATGTCAAATTTACTTGACATTAAACACTTTACACGTGTTTGTTACGTCATCAGGTGATTTTTAATTCGATATTTACGTTTCTTCGCGATCTGCTGCAGTTTTTTGACTTTCCATTTTTGACCTATAATACTAAAGTAATTTCTACCTTCATTTCAATAAAGTTTATTCGGATTTCGTATAACAATTTTCGAATTTTTCGGGTATTTTGTATGTGATTTTTAGTGTAGTTTAGCGATTTTGTACCATTTTTCCACATTAGTGAAAGACGTTGATAGAAGTTGAATCAACTTTCAATCTTCGAACACAATATATATATATATATATTTTCTCTTTTCGAAATTTGCGCAGCGATTTAAAATTTTTTCGCGATATCTTATTGTGATTTTCAGAGGTTTTTCGCAATTCGTGCTGTTTTTTTACGTACCCGGGCAACGCCGGGCAAGTTAGCTAGTAATAAAGAAATAAGTTTTTGTGTGAGTGAGTGAGTGTGTCGACGGTGTTCTGAAGAGACCACTGCACGTAGAGCTACAAAATTTGGGGAAAAGGTACGTCTATATATGAAGTTTTGCACCTCGAAGCCCGATTTTCGATTTTTTGATTAGATTTTTTTTATTTAATTTTTTATGCGATTTTTAGCACTTTTTTAAGTTTTGAGGCGATTTTTTCCATATAAGTGAGAAGAATATGGTTTCTTTCTTTTAACCCAATATAGTAAATTTTGTTCCCTTTTCAAAAACGTTTATTCGGAATTCGTGCAGCGATTTTTGAATTTTTAGCGAATTTTTTTATGCAATTATTGAACAGCATTTAATTCATTTCCATACCTACACTATGACGCAAAAGTTTAGACAATGAAGAAATTCTTACATACTTTGAAAAATATTTATTCAATTTTCAAATCACTGCTTGAAATTAATGTGCTGTACATATAAACAATATTTATAACAAAGAAAAGTGGAATTGTGCATATTGCAATAAATTAAATGGTAACAAAAATAAACTGCTGTCTCAAAAGTTTAGACACAAAATAAATAAAATCGAAATAAACAATTTTTAAAACCTGGTTGCGCATCCATGCTTATGTATTACGTCATATACACGAGATTGCATGGAAGAAACTAAATCTTGCATAGTTTGTGGATCGATATCGTACCATGCATTCTCAATAGATGTCTTAAGTTCCTTTTCAGAAGAGTATTGTCTAGCGTTGCTATAAACTTTGCGACACATGATACTCCAAAGGTTTTCTATAGGGTTAAGATCTGGGCTACATGCTGGCCAGTCGAGAACTCTTATATTATGGGAATTAAACCAAGATTTTGAATGTTTTGCAGTATGAATTGAAGCATTGTCTTGCTGAAATTCCCACTGAGGCCCCCCTAGAAGCTCAGCAAATGGCAGTAGGTTTTCTTCTAATGTCTGTGTATAATGCTGTGAAGTTTGACGACCACTGGTGAAGGTCAGAGATACTTGTCCATTATAGCAAAAGGCTGCCCAAACCATCACCGAGCCCCCTCCTTGTCTGCGACTAAAAAAACGTCGAGGTTCCTTCCGCAAGTCATGCCAATACGATAAACAACCATCTGGACCATCCAGATTCCACTTTTTTTCATCGCTAAATATGACTGACTGCCATTTCTCTCCATATGACATATGCTTTCGAGCCCACATAAGTCTTTGTAACTTATGATATGGTTTCAGAGCTGGTTTCTTCTGCATTTTGCTATAAACGATTGTTCCTTTTTCCAAAATTCGTCTACGAATCGTATCCTTTGATACAGAGAGTCCCGATGAGCTTTGAACTCCACGTACGCTCATTTGTTGAGTACTCGCTAGTCTTTGTATCAGGCGATCCTCTCGTACATTTGTCACACGTGGCCTCCCAGACCGACATTTTGCTTTATATTCGGAACCACTCGATAAAACTCGATAAATAGATTTTTTTGACCTATTAATAATAGCAGAAATTTCAGAAACGCTCTTCCCTTCACCTTTCAACTGCCAAATCCTTGAAACCTCATTCACTTGAATTTCTTTAGCTCTCGGCATGTCGACTATGAAGCGCAATCGTTTGCAGAACTTAAGTACTCCAAATTTGTGACATCATCGATTCTAAATTTGCATATGCCAGCGAATATTCAAAGAAATTTAGAATAGTGTCTAAACTTTTGCGACAAGCACATTTGAACTTTTAGGAAAAAAAATTAGTATTATAGCAAATAAAACGACTGTCTTTTGTACATAGCATTTTAAATCAGTTTTTGACTATATTTACAGGTTTTTGTAATTCTGACGTCATAATTCTACATTTTAAAGCTGAATGACATCATTGTCTAAACTTTTGCGTCATAGTGTATATGGAGGTTACTGTACAGGGACACAGTTCTGTCGCCAAATGCCGCCAAGTTTGTCGCCAACTTGGCGGTATATCGCCAAATTTGGCGACCAAAATGAGTCGCCAAAAGTAACGCCAACTTGGCGATATCTCTAATATTTCGCCAAATTCCCATAGACTTCCATTGTAAACCAATATGGATTACTTTCTTACAGAAAAGCAACAAATTGAGATATTTTAATGCAACAAAAACTAATATTAACTTAAGGGATTATATTAATTCGATTTTTCCACATTAGGAAAAAGAACACGGTTTCTTTCTTTTAACCCTAATATAGTAAATTTTGTTCTCTTTTCAAAAAAGTGTATTCGGAATTCGTGCAGCGATTTTTGAATTTCTAGCGAATTTTTTATGCGATTATTGAACAGCATGTAATGCATGTCCGTATCTATAAGGGGGGGGGGGGGGGTTAGCGTAGGGGGGATCCAGTTCTGTCGCTAAGTTTGACGCCAACTTGGCGATATATCGCCAAATTTGGCGACCAAAGTGAGTCACCAAAAGGGACGCCAACCTGCGATATCTCTAGTATTTCGCCAAATTCCCATAGACTTTAGTCCAAGAGCTGTTAAACATTTTAGGGAAGGTATTTAAGGCACCCTGAAAATTTGTGCAACACTTCTTTTGTAATGCCTGAATACAAAATCGAATGTCTGGCTGAAGGATAGTGGCCCAAAACCTGTGCCAGACAAAAAATGGCACTTGACACGTGTCAGGCACAGTTTTTGTGCCGACTAAAGTGTCTGTCATTTTCAAAATATTTTTTTCTAAGCATAAATATTATTGTGCCTCAATCTCAGCGTGCCTCAAATACCTTTTTTGGGTAGTCAAAAAATGGCACTTGACACGTGTCTGGCACAGTTTTTGGGCCGACTAAAGTGTCTGTCATCTTCAAATTTTTTTTTTTTCTAAGTATAAATATTATTCTGTTTCAATCTCAGCGTGCCTCAAATACTTTTTTTTGGGTAGTGTCAAAAAATGGCACTTGACACGTGTCTGGCACATGTTTTGGGCCACGATCCTTCAGCCAGACATTCGATTTTGTATTCAGGCATTACAAAAGAAGTGCTGCACAAATTTTCAGGGTGCCTCAAATACCTACTCAAAAATGTTCAACAGCTCTCCTACTACTTCCACTGTATAACAATAGGGTTTACTTGCTTACAGAAAATCAACAAATTGAGATATTTTAATGCAACAAAAACTAATATTAACTTAAGGGATTATATTAATTATATTTAAGGGAGTCCAAGTAAATTAATTACGAATAAAAGTAATATGATCTAATGGTTAGCATGATTTCCAAAACATAAATTTTAAGAGAGCCCACAGGTCAAAGGAATTAGATTTGAAACTTTTATCCAATTATAGTAAATTTTGACTTTCGTGATTTTTGAACTTTTTGTGATTTTTAATGCGCTTTTTACGTTTCTTCGTGATCTGCTGCAATTTTTTGACATTCCATTTTTGACCTAAAGTACATTCTGCCCTCATTTCAATAAAGTTTATTCGGATTTCGTATAGCAATTTTCGAATTTTTCGGGAATTTTGTATGTGATTTTTAGTGTATTTTAGCGATTTCCTACCAATTTTCCGCATTAGTGGAAGGAATCAACTTCAATCTTCGAACACAATACATAATTTTTTTTCTCTTTTCGAAATTTGTGGAGCGATTTAAAATTTTTTCGCGATATCTTATTGTGATTTTCAGAGCTTTTTCGTAATTCCTGCCGTTTTTTTTGACGTACCCGGGCAGGGCCGGGCAAGTTCACTAGTATATCATATAACTTTTAAGAATTGTTTGTGTAAGATTTTGCTGTTTTTATTTTTGCTATGCGAATATCTGTGATTTTTGCCTCTTTGTATGCGTGTGTAGCTTTAAGCAGGGTTGGGTTTTTGACGTCAAAAAGTGGTTTTTGACATGACGTGTCAAAAACCTGTTGAAAAGTGTCAAAAACCTTATACACATTTTTGTTAGCAATCATTAGTGTTATTTTATATTAAATCAAGCTAAAAACTGATTAAATAATAATTTATATGTTATATAAATTATTTTTATTTAGTTATATTTAAATTCTAATAAAATTATGTATCATAATTCTAATTATTTGTAAATTGTCATGCTCGGAGAAATAGCTAAAAGATTGAAAGTTTAACTATTAAATGCATTTTTCAAAGTAATTTATATTTGTATTACTATTACATGTTCAGTTTGTTATAAAAATTAGCAATCTAATTAATGCTTTAAAAAAAAAAGCTTGTGTAAAGCTATAGTGGCCACTATTTACTTGACTGACAATAAGTTATCTAGATTTTAGACCGGGAGACGGCAGCACAGACAATCACCTCATCGAGTTGGAGGCTGAAAATTCCAGGAATTAGACAGAACTCGATTAGCATGTTAAAATGCAACTGGTCTGCCAAGTCATATCTTGGTGGAAAACACCTGCGAACCCGATTTTAGTGGTTGAATCATAGGTTTATCATTGTTTTTTCCTGCACCCAAAGATATGGAAACATGAAGGACTGGGAGCAGGAAAACACAATGGTAAACTTACGAATCAACCACTAAGATCGGGTTTGCAGTTTGCAGGTGTTTTCCGCCAAGATACGACTTGGCCCAACCAATTGCATTTTAATATGCGAATCTAGTTTTAACTAATTCTGGAATTTCAGCCTACAGCAATATGAGGTGATTGTCTGTGCTACCGCCTCCAGGTCTATTTTTAATTATTCTAAAAATGTTTGTTTTTACATTAATTATAAACCACAGTTGCATCATAAATGCTGTCTGAGTAATTGAATGAATTATAATATGAAATTAATGTAATTAAACGTTCTTTAAATCAATAACTTAAGAGAAGATGGTTTGTTAATTTTAATATGTACACCTAATATATATATCTTTATTTTATTATCTTAGTTTCAGTTTAATTATTTAGAACAATTATGTTAAATTTTATTTTTATACATTATAAAATCCTTCTATATATATAAAAAAAGTTTTGATTTAGAAATGGACCAATGAAAATCTGCGTAGATATTCCGGGTAGATCGGCATCCAATTTCAATGCTTAAGCATGACCTTTCATCGTTAATATTAAAAAAACTGTTGCTTACAAAAACATGAAAATCGGTGGTATTATAGAGAAATGTTTGATAAACACGCTGATGGAGACAGTTTTCAAATCGAAGAATTATTTTAAGAGATATTTAATGTTAAAGTTGGACAAAATCGTTCCACTAAAAAAGTTTTATTGGAGCAAAAATTATACATGAGAATTTAATCATTTTTAGATCATTTTATACGTTATTAAGTTCCCGGTGTGCAGATTGTATTTATTTTTCTTATTTGACAAACTTTTTGAGGTTTTATTTCAATTTTAAATTCAAATTTTCAGCATTTTGAGAGATATTTTTTACAAATTTTAGAAAACGTTATAATTTAAACTGTTGCCAGTTGTATAAAACAGCGCAAACAATAATGTTTACTTCAAATTAAAAATTTATTTACGCGTGATTATTACAAACAGAAAAAAAGCTTTAAAATTAGAATTAAATGATTACATGTTAAAAGCAGGAAAATTACGTCATAAGAACCATAGGCACAGATGTCATATACGTCATATAGATATTGGCGCAATTTTTTTCCGACGCCAATTTGGCGAAAACATCAATAGCATAAACAACAACATCCGGGTTACCATATCAAGCAAAATAACGACACTTTAGCACCAGTTAAGTACCCGTTGCGTATATGAAATCGGCGTCAGAAAAAAATTGCGCCAATGACATCTGGGCCCAACCATATTTACTCAAAATCTTAAAATAAGAGAAACAAAATCTTAAAATAAAAAAAATCATTATTATGCGTTAAAACTTGTAATTTGAGGAAATTACGTCATATTTAAAATGGCAAAAAATATAGCAAAACAATTTAAATTGAAAAATATATTTCCGCGATATATTTTGAGATAATCTTTTCAACTATTATCGTGAATTCGAAGACAGCGCAAATAATATTTCCTTCTAACAACAAAAGTATTTTCACGTGAATGTTAATAAGAGAAATAAAACTTTGGTGTAAATTACGTCAGATTTGAAACGATACATTTAAAATGAATTATTTAAAAGAACTATCTTATAGCGCTGTTAAAAAATAACGGGAAACAATGACACTGTTTACTTAATTCATTTTACATTAGCTTATTTTCAAATGTTTCACTAATTTTTTTAATTAAATACGAAAACAGCAATTGTATCTCTTAACAGCAGCAGATTTGGCCTTAAAAATCCACAATCCAAGGAAATCGAATGGAAACCCATTTACAGAGAGATCGCTACTGGTTTTTTTCGGGTTTTTTTTTTTTTTTTTTTTTTTAATTTTAATTCAATATTTTAAAAGCCGATCAAATTAGCGTGCTTTTTGGATTTTGGTGTGCCTGAACGGGAGTTGGCGAGCGTAGCTGGTAGGGGGCAGAGCCCCCTAGTAGTTTAAAAAAAAATTCTTATTTGAGCATATATTTCAAATTTGTAGCTCTAAGTCTAGCCTTAATCCTTAATCATTTGTTTGTGGAAAACATTTAGAATGGAACTAACATTAAAAATAAAAAGATGTATAATATTTATATGTAATTTTATTCATTAAATTATACAAGTATTTTCACCATGTAATTTAATTTTTAAAAATTAAAGTATTTCACAGTTTGATTAGATAATATTTTTAATGTAACGATAGTTTAAATTATTTTTTATTCTTTATATATAGCTTACAATTATTTTCTATTTTCTAAGCAACTTGAACTAAAAACATGTTTTGAGTTTTATACAAAATGTGGTTTTTAATGTCTTAAACTGTCAAAAAGTTTATTCAAGTGTCTAAAACTAAAAATTATGAGGAACTGTAAATTTAATGTTGTTGTAAAAACAATTTTAAACAATTTTGGACTCAATTTTAGGTTTTTGACTGTCATTGTCAAAAACTATGTCAAAAAGGGATTTTTGACATAACGGTTAAAACCGCCACACTGTCAAAAACTTGCCAACCCTGGTTTTAAGGCCTCATTTAAACCTTTGGAGGTAAGAAAAATGTCTGTGTACCGTCGCAAATTTTACTGAGATGGCATACCTTTAAGAAGGACTTTCGAGAGAAAAGAGACCCAAATGATCATTCGCCAAGTGGCCTTTTATACTTGTGATGTCCAATTTTGATTCATTGCAAAATGAGGGAAAAAAAAAAAAATTGCTTATTAAGAGAGTAAATAGTGAAGACATGAAAAATATATTGGTCATTATCTGTCAATAGGATTTTATACACTTTTCAGTTTGGGGCGAATTTCTTTATCTAAATCGCATGCAATACATTAATGAAGTTTGCTGGTTCTATCCTGTGCTATTTTATTCTCATTACCGAAACGCATTCAGAAAGCTTTTAATAGATTATTATTATTATTTTATTATTGCCCAGTAAAAATTTATTTTTTTGTTTAGTTTTGCTAATTATTAGTTCTCGGATGGTCTATCAGGGCGTTTGAAGTTTTTCATGGGCGTCGGCCGAACAAAATCCAGGGTAGAGCAAAATTTTGAAACAGACTGCAGGATCGGCCAAGACCGAGGTTTTGGAAAACATAAACCATGATTGAACTAAACTAAGAATAATAAAACACTCATACTACAATATATATTAAAACACACATACACACATAAATAACGCCTGCATTCAACAGTTAAAGGCATATATAAATATTATACAGACATACAAACAATAAATACAATAAACCCAACTGGAGTGAAAAATTAGCCAGAGCCAGGAATCGAACCCGGGACCACAGTATACAAGACTGCTGCTCTAACCACTGAGCTACTCCGGCCGATGCCTGAGTCTGCAGTATCGTTGTCCGGTCATCCAAGGCTGTCGTATAGATGGCTGGTGACTTCCCCAACATGGTTTATTAGTGAGAAATTGCAGACTCGGGCATCGGCCGGAGTAGCTCAGTGGTTAGAGCAGCAGTCTTGTATACTGTGGTCCCGGGTTCGATTCCTGGCTCTGGCTAATTTTTCACTATAGTTGGGTTTATTGTATTTATTGTTTGTATGTCTGTATAATATTTATATATACCTTAAACTAAGAATGTTTTCTCAGAGCACTCGTGCAAGACAATTTTTAATCATTTCCACAGAAAAAGCTGTGCAGAAATGTAACAAATAAAAAGTACAGTAAACTCTAAGGTGGAATCGAAACGGGGGAAAACTTTCCGTTATAAACAGCATTCCGCCTTAGACAGTTTACTGTGTTGAAAATCGTTCTGTGAGATTTAAAAATCTTTCTTTGTTAGACAGATTTCCCTCTTAACCCCTTGGGGACGAACGACCGGTATTCGTGCCGCGTAAGGTGCTCAGAATCAGTGATTATTCTCACCAGTAAATTTTTATTGCAAATATTGCCTTATTTAATCCGAGCTTTTTCTCGATTCAATGAGGTAAGAACTTTTGTTTTAAAAAACCGGTGATAAAAGATAAAAACTCTGCAAAAGATGCTCGTCCCGAAGGTGTAAACAGAGTTCGCATTGGACAGGGGTTACTGTACTAAAAAATCCCTGCCGGCTCGGGCCTACAGGCGGAGGTAGATTTCGAAGTTAAGTACTAAATTAACCAACAAAATTTAAATCAAGATTAGAGATAAACCCAGTTCCTCCACTAAGAATGAGCTCTAGGGAGCTAAACATTTTGTGAAAATTCTAATATACACGAATACACACACGCATGCATATGGAATAGGTTTAAAAAATAGCTAAAGCAAATTCAGAGAACCTCAAAGCGATAAATAAGTTAATATTTCCATAGTCGGGTTTTTATCATGTTTTAATATGTTTCTTCAAACTCACATGACGTTACATATTCACCTGCTAATGTCCATTTTATTTCCAATAGGACGCAATATTTTGTTGTTTTTTAATTCGTCAAACTATTTATTTCATTTTGAGTTTTCATGCGGAAATCTTGCTCTAGGAAACTTATGACGTAATATTCAATTTGTTTTCAATTCGTCAAACTATTTATTTTATTTAATTTTTCACGTGAAATTCTCGCAAAAGAAAAGCAATTGTTGTGGTGAGAATTTTATTGCTTTTTTTTTTAATTGTTGGCAACTGCAATAACGAAAAATATTTTTTTTTCTGTCATTGTTGTGTAAGAGCTGATTTTATCGGAATCGTGTTAAGACGGTATTCAAAATTTTGAACCCTCCCCATTTCCATTCCCTTGGTCCGATTTTACCCATTTTCAATCCCCGCCGAGATATTAGCCATCTCAAAGTTGTTGGCGAGTTTGAAGACGATCCGTGCATAATTGCTTTTATCGTGCGGACAAAATTTAGTACATACATACATACATATATATATATATATAAACTTTTTAGGTGGGGGTGGTTTTGGGTTACTGGGGTCCTATAATGAAAAGTTATGAAGGAATTTTTCAAAAGTCGCACCATGGTAACGACTGCAATAGGTAGTATTTCTTACGAAATCTACCTAAAATGCAAAAATAAAGCTTATACCGACCTTCTCAAATTGGGGGATTTAAACATTGTACTTATTCGTATTACGTTAACCTTAATAATACATATTTTAATTAGTGCTAAGTCTAATATACTAATTTGTAATTAAGAACTGCGTTATATTAAGTAATTTATTTCAAAGCTATTTCAAAGACAAACCACCCTGTTAGAAAGCTATTTTTAAACTTTTATATTTAATCACAAATTTTAATGTAGAAATGAAAATTTTCAGTAGTTCTTCGGATATGTTAAGGCGATCAGCTTTACGTTGGTTTGGTATGAGCGAACCGTGGTGGCCTAAAATTAAAAGAAAATTTCTTCAATATTTTTCAATTGGTATAAATATGAGGACGTGAGTTTCAAAACTCACCTTATCCAAAATTTAAAAAATCGAGTTATTTCTATCAATCTGTATTCTGTTGGTATAACTACATCGAAAAAATACTACAGTTTGCAAAAAAAAGTAGTTTTATCGTGTATTACTGGCATTGTAAAATCTTGGTTTACAATAAAAACCAATGGGCGTAGTCGGAGGTTTTTCGCGATTTCCCAAAATTTGATTTTCTGGATAAGGCGAGTTTTGAAACCTACGTCCTCATATAATACCCTATACAGATTGGTATTAGTAATTTGAATAAAAAGATAGTTAATGCGTGAAAGCAATAGTGCTTTGTAAATTAATTTTTCACTTTACAAAAATCGATCTAATTTAGTAAATGGAAAGCATAAAATGTGAAAAAATATAATTCCAAATAAGTTTATTACTTTATAAAGTCAATCTAATTTAATAAATAAATAGTCTAAAATGTGATCTAATTAACCCATATTTTTACTTCTGAAACCTAAATGAATGGGGTTTTCAGTAGTCATGTAAAGATGACCTCTGAAAACTATGAAAGTTTAAAATTGATTATTTCAGTGCATTTTGATTATCTTTTACATATTCAATATCCTTTCAACAATTGGCATTTAATCTTATAGTTTGGCGATATTTTATTTGGTCTATGGGATAATCAGATAGAACCACAAATTATTTCTGTTCGTATTTAAAAGTTGATAAATAGCTCTTCTTTATATAAATAAATAAAATAAATATTGAAAAAAAAATGCTTAATGTATATGAAAAGTAAATAGTTTGCCAGTAAATATACGTAAAATTCACTTCACTCGCCAAGACCATTTTCTCTAACTCACCAAAGCCCATATATTAAAAATATACCAAATACTCTTCAATCTGTTGCCTGATAGTAAGTAATCACAATAATGTAAATAACTATTAGGCATAGATACGTACCGGGTTTGGCGCGATTTTTTTTCACGCCAATTTGGTGAAAACATCGTTTTCGAATACCAGTTACATATATATATTTAAATTATTTTCTATTGTTTTAAAAGGAAATAGCAATAAATAATAAAAAGTTTAATTAATATCTATAGAACAAAACAGTTTATATAACTGTAAAAAAGAAAATAAAAGTAAAAAAACAATTTATTAATAAATAAACAACAATAGCCGAGTTACCATGTCAGGCAAAATAACACCATTTTGGAGCCCATTACGTACCATGGAGCGTATATGACATCTGTGCCAACAAAACTTTCAATAATATAGTAAATATGTCATTTGATGGTAGCTTGATTATCGAAGATTATAAAATATGTGTGTATGTGGCACATTTTAACACTAAAATTTAAATACTTGGCTTCATAGTTATAATTTTAAATCCTTTTTATATAATTTACATTTGAATATAACGATTTACTCCAAAATGTTCTCCTATACTTAAAAAAAATTATTGCGACCTTCGCCTGGCTTATTTCACGCTTCTGCCTTTGTGGCTAAAAAATTGCATTGTTTGGCGACCAAGGTAATAATTAAATAGCATGTGACTCACAAATAAAGCCTTTCTCCAGTAAGACATACGATGGGAAAATTACATAAAAACAAGTGGGTAAGTGTGATCACAGATCGCACAGAGGGTTTCGTTTAATATTCCTTTCAAAACACTTTATCTTTTTGAAAAATCTATTACTTCCACATTTCGCAACCAGGGGGCGCACTCGATTCTAAACAAACATCTATCCGAACGAAATCCCGTTTTACATACTATCCGCAGATATATTAGTCGAGGGGATTGGGCCAATAGCACCTCAGATCAGTAGGCGCACCTGGCGGTAAAAAATGGAACTAAAATATGTAAGGCTATGGTGCACAATATGAAACAAGGGTCAAAGGGGTGTCGGCAAAAGTTGGAAAATTTCTCCCCTGGTTAAAAGGGCGGATGTTAGAAAAATTACTTAAAATACACAAGCTAGAGCCCGGAGAGGTAAATAATATAAGACTTTTTGAAGATTTTATGATTTGTCGTGTGGTCTGAGGTATTCAGCTATACGTATGCAAAATATCATGTCTCCAACTTAATTAGGGGCTCTCTTAGAAAGAATTGCTTCAAATACATATGTGGTAGCTCAAAGGGTTAAACGTAAGACATTTTCAAGATTTTATGATTTGTCGCTTGGCCTCAGGTGTTCTGCTATAAGTATGCAAAATTTAAAATATCCAATTTAATTAAGGGCTCAATTAGAAAGAATTGCTTAAAATACACGAGCTGGAGTTGAAAGGGTTAAACATAAAAGTTTTTCAAAATTTATTATTTGACATGTAATCTGGGATATTGAGCTATAAGTATGCAAAATTTCACGCCTCTAACCTAAATAGGGGCTCACTTAGAAAGAATTGTTTAAAATACACATGTGGGAGCCCAAAGGGTTAAACGTACGACATTTTCAAAATTTTATGATTTGTCGTTTGATGTGAGGTGTTCAGCTATAAGTATGCAGAATTTCACGCCTCCAACATAATTAGGGGCTCACTTAGAAAGAATTGTTTAAAATACACATGTGCGAGCCCAAAGGGTTAAATGTACGACTTTTTCAAAATTTTATGATTTGTCGTAAGATGTGAGGTGTTCAGCTATAAGCACCGAAAATTTCATGTCTCCAACATAATTAGGGGCTCACTTAGAAAGAATTGTTTAAAATACACATGTGGGAGCCCAAAGGGTTAAATGTACGACTTTTTCCAAAATTTTTATCACTTGTTGTTTGATGTGAGGTGTCCAGCTATAAGTACCCGAAATTTCATGTCTCCAATATAATTTTAGGGGTTCACTTAGAAAGAATTGTTTAAAATACACATGTGGGAGTTACCGACATTTATTCTTCTGCGAGTTAAACAGATTAATTAAATAATAATTAATATTTCAGCTTGTAATTAAGATAGGACTTAGAAATAGGTATCAATAAAATCAGCGAGAAATTTGACATCGGGATGCCATAAAATTTAATCAAAAAATTTAATATTTAAAAAGTTAAAATTCTGTATTAAAATATGCTATTAAGAAAAACCGCAGCGTCGTCATGTCTACCTGCTTTGAAATCTTTTGAATTGAAATCTTTTTTCCTTGTCTTTCCAATTAAAGAAAATAAATTTTTATCGATCGATTTTTAGTGGATATTTTAACTTATACACATCGCAGAAATGTGAACTTTATACCAAATGAAAGTAGATTTTTTTCTGCGTCTGTCTATTTCATTTACAAATTTCTCGGACCAACATTTTCTGATATGCGATTTCGATTTAAAATGCCCACTTCATTTTTCGGCTTAATTTCCTCCGTGGTAACCATGCATCGGCTGTTTTTACTGGCAACCCTTAGGAGAAACACGGATGATTTGGAGAAAGTTCATTTGAATCTGCGTTAAAAAGGTGGATTGGTTAATTTTAGAAGTTAATTAGCCCGTAATTCAGTTAATTACCAACTTTTTCAAAATTTTATGATTTGTTGTTTGATGTGAGGTGTTCAGCTATAAGTACCCAAAATTTCAAATCTCTAACATGTATAGTTTCTGAGAGCGGGCTCTGTGACGGACAGACAGACAGACAAAGGAGTGAGACGAATAGGGTTTCGTCAGATGAACGAAACCCTAATGATAATTAAATTGAATTTAAAAAAAAAAGGACTAAAAGACTGTTACTTAAATTTTATTTCTTCAAGTTTTTTCAGGCACATTTTTATTAACATGGCGAAGCGAAAGATCGCCAAATAAGGTATCAATTGCTTCTTTCATACTAATTTATTTTTTAAGTTTTATAAACATTCCTTTCATATTTAAATTAAATATTTTCGTTTTATAAATTTTATCTCTCATTAAAAAGGTTTTTGATTCTTTTTTTTTAAATTAAACAAATAACAGTTATTTTCTTTTAATTTGCGAGTTGTTTACATTATTTTATAACGGATATAGCCATTTCAATTCATTTATCAACTATAATTGTCGGCAAAATGACCACTGGCAACCCTTTCGTTGAAAATATCAATAAAATACAATAATCTAAGCATTGTATCATGTTACTTTTATTCACAATTTAATTTACTTGGATTCCCTTAAATATAATTAATATAACCCCTTAAGTTAATATTAGTTTTTGTTGCATTAAAATATCTCATTTTGTTGATTTTCTGTAAGAAAGTAATCCATATTGGTTTACGATGGAAGTCTATGGGAATTTGGCGAAATATGAGAGATATAGCCAAGTTGGCGACTCGTTTTGGTCACCAGATTTGGCGATATACCACCAAGTTGGCGACAAACTTGGCTGCATTTGGCGACAGAACTATATCCCTCTACGCCAACCTCCTTATAGGTATGGAAATGCATTAAATGCTGTTCAATAATTGCATAAAAATTTCGCTAAAAATTCAAAAATTGCTGCACGAATTCCGAATAAACTTTTTTGAAAAGAGAACAAAATTTACTATATTGGGTTAAAAGAAAGAAACCATATTCTTCTCGCTTATATGGAAAAATCGCCTCGAAACATAAAAAAGCGCTAAAAATCGCATAAAAAATTAAATAAAAAAAACTAATCAAAAAATCGAAAATCGGGCTTCGAGGTGCAAAACTTCATATATAGGCGTACCTTTTCCGCAAATTTTGTAGCTCTACGTGCAGTGGTCTCTTCAGAACGCCGTCGACACACTCACTCACTCACTCACACACACACACACAAACTTCTTTCTTTTTTATTACGAGTTGGAACCCGTCGAAATTCGACGAACTAAAATGTTAGAAAGGAACTTCAGATCGAATTTATAATAAACCTACAAAAATAATTACAATAAAAAATTCCTCTAACATTGGTTGTCTCACTCTTAAAACAAATAATATTTTCAAAATATTATTTCCACAAACTTCAGCTGCTTAATTTATTGAAAAATTAACCTCGATTAGAATACGTAATCAAGATGAATAATTATGATGAATTTATCGATTGAGGCTCTTATGTTTGTTTTTACGGGATGAAAAATCAGTAAAAAGTATTTCGCTTTGTCACATCATAATATTTCCCCCCCCATAAAATCTAAACTGTACGTTATTTTCACATTCTCATAATTTACATACGCACCACTCAAATTCACAATTTGAAAGTATTTTAACGCGCAATAGATTATTAATGAATGTATTTCCAAACTTAAAGTCACATTTGTCCGATAAAACTTTCCATGTGAACTTCAAGTTCTAATCTCAATACCCGCGAAAAAAAAAAAAACATTCAGAAATTTGCCTTTAGTTGTCATATTGGCCATTTAGTATCGGTCAAATATTTAGTTTTATCAAAATAAATGATCGTATTGTTTGAAATACGACATAATTTTTACACACTGAATCATTTTTCATAGCGTCTCAAACTCAGTATCAGCGTAATGTAAAAATCTACTAAAAAACAACTTTTCAAAAGTAAAAAAAAAGCCAAGCAAAAAAAAAAAGAAAAGAAAAAAGGGGAAAGTTGTGGCTAAAAAATAGTGTGATATCAAATTTCCAAGCTAATATTATGGTACTTATTTAACATTTTTTATTAAAAATTTACCATATGTAAGTCGAGTACTTAAGTATGCGTTGATAGAAAGCCTTTTCTCCTTTACTAAATACATCATAACGTGTTTCTGAAAATTAATTTTTTTTAATTATGCATGATGGGCTTGGCGGCCATCTTTCCATATTTTACCCAATTTTCTAAGCACACAAGTACATTGTTAAGATCGGAAATTCGAAATTGTTGCTAAAGCAAACATTTTATGCTTTTAATTTATGGAAATGAGTGCCTATAAATTTGTGTCTTAAAATAAAGTTGAAGTAACTTCAGGTTTTATCTTATGATTCTATTTTTTCGGAGGGGGTTAATTAATTAGTTAAAGCAGTAAAAATCAATTTGTTTTTTTTTTCTTCAAAATAAAAGACTTTCTTAATTTATCTGTCTGTAGCCAAAACTAGAAGTTCAAAATTCTTAATAATGCAAACATATTACGAGCTTGTCTGCTTAGAAATTTGTGTAAAATATGGAAAGATGGCCGCCAAGCCCATCATGCATAATTAAAAAAAATTAATTTTCAGAAACACGTTATGATGTATTTAGTAAAGGAGAAAAGGCTTTCTATCAACGCATACTTAAGTACTCGACTTACATATGGTAAATTTTTAATAAAAAATGTTAAATAAGTACCATAATATTAGCTTGGAAATTTGATATCACACTATTTTTTAGCCACAACTTTCCCCTTTTTTCTTTTCTTTTTTTTTTTGCTTGGCTTTTTTTTTACTTTTGAAAAGTTGTTTTTTAGTAGATATCAGTTCTTTTTTTTAAACAGATTATATATAATTGAAATAATTCTACTCGCTAAAATTAGTCCTTGTATAGCCTTTATAAGTAGGGAACAAACACAATAGTATACACTTTGTTTACCTATCATTCATTTTTTAGAGTAATTAATAATTTAAAAGTAAGGAAAGTCAATTTCTTCTTTCAAAGTATCAGTCTTTCTCAATTTATATCGCCTTAAAATTTTCTATGAAGGATGAAAATTTAGTAAAAATCAAATAGAGTCAAAATAAAATATATATTTACAGTTAGTCTGTCAGTTAATTGTTTGTTCTAACTTTTTTTTTGCTGACGGTTTTGCAAAATAAATTTATCTTTACAAATACCTACGGAAAATCCGAGAATGAAGCCCCGCAGGCATCTAAAGAATCGAAGATCTGTCTAAAGAAGTAAATCTAGCAATTCTAGACATGATGATGAAACATTTTTGATAAAAAAAATCTAAAAATTTAAAGATATAAACTGTACATATAACTTCATCTTCATTTAGATCGTGTTATAGAGAAGAAAGAATAAATATGTAATTTTACTCAAGTCTGTTTATCCATACCTATTTGCATAAATGTGAGAATATAATTTCGTATAAAAATTCCCGTAAATTGATTATATTTAATAGTCTATTATTAAAGCCGCATAAACATTAGAATAAAATTTTTTTGCAGTTGAAAATTGCCTGAAATCTATAGTCTTATCGTTCGTCAAATTTGTTATATGTTTTTTTTTTAATACCCAGACACCTTTTCTAAACTCTGACCAAAGATCACAGAAATACTGAAATTATCCAAATACTTATACCTTTCTATCGTATTTCTTTTTTTGAGTGGGAGGGGTGAGGAAGGGCGCTTAAGAACTTCGTTTTGTTCTTAGAATTCTGAATTAATCATTGAAAAGATCTGCCTACGTAAGTCTTGTTGCAGAATTTTCATTAGGTAAGAGTTGCATCAACTTATACATCATGTGAATATATTAAATTACTTTTGTAAAATACTAGATGGGAGCCATTGATATTTTCAGAGCATTTGCCTACATTTTAAACTTAAATTATTTACAACTATTCATTAATTTTCTATACGAATTAAAGAAGTCGTTGTTTCCATGGCAACTGTGCCTTTCACTATTGCTTGTTTGTTTGTTTGTTTTATTGAACACATATATATCAGATCACGTGAGGATCACGGCGGGATTTGAACCCGCCCCCACCTACGTTCTCAAGCGATTAGCGGCGTGGTGTCTTATCCACTCAGCCACGGTGGGCCACTATTGCTTTATCTAATACCTAGATACTCAAATTTAACCAGCTGCGCTTAGAATCATGCTCATAACAGAGTACATTTATATGTAAGAGTGGTGACACATATGCACAAGTCGTGTACTCATATTCAAGTTTTTGTCCAAAGTACAGTAACTCAGTTTTCATTAATAGACGTGGAAGATTTCGATTAAACTAAACAAAAAAGTTTAAAAACATTGGCTTTCTGATTTGATTTTATTCAAAATCGTCTTAACCAACCAAAGTTAATGTCCGGGATCCAGAGTGTTTACTGCAAACATAAAAAAAGTTTTCTAAAATGCAGGCTTCTGATTGAGCAATCTCATCGCGCTAATAGCGTGAAATCTATCTTGATCCCGGTCTATTCAACGTCCTTTAAATATTCGAGAAAGCCTTGACAAGTCAGGAAAATATCACACAATGCAGGCAAAACAAAGAAGAAAAATCATTCATTGGCTCATTCATATCCACGAGCCAATGAATGATTTTGTTCCTTTGCTTTGCCTGCTTTGTGTGATGTTTTTGTGACGCGTGTCAAGACTTTCTCAAATATTTAAGGGGCGTTTGTTTATTTCACCACCATGAAGCTATGAAAGGAGAGGAGCAGACATGTCAATCTTCCCGTGTGAAAAACTACATAAAGAAAACGAGTTCTTTCCTCCTCTTCTGCCCTTTTCTCTCTTGATTTTGACCGATAGCAGCCCATTTAGCAGTCTCCATAGCAAGATGCAGCTATATATGGCGGACGCAAGGGGGAGGGTGTTAGCGTGACCAATGACATAATAGGCCAGTTTATGACGTTTAAAAGTCACACGGAGTTGGATCATCTTTACACGATGATTAGTACAAAGCGGTGCGCCGATTTTTTTTGTGTCCATTGCCGTGTACAGATAATCAACTCCACACTTAGGAACAGCTTCAAATGACGTCATCTACTTCGAGGCAAACGAAAAAGGACAGGCTACCGCAGCGCTACAGCGTCTAGAATATATAGTGTCGAAATCCAATCAGTCGATCACAGCGATATCTGCAGGATATTTCCCAAAACTCCAAGACAATTTGGTCTAGACGCTGTAACATTTTTTTTAAACGTTTTATTAACTTACATTTGACCTGTGTGCTTGGCGTCAAACCCGCTGTAATAATACGATGTTTACTTTGAAATTTGAAAATATATAGCAGATGTCGCTGCGATAATCTCCCTGAATTTCAGCGTCAGTGCACATTTAAGGGATACACTTTTTAGCGGTTCTTGGATAGCAAATTTCCACATTATGTATTCTAGACGCTGTAGCGGTGCATTACACATGTCTTTTTCTTCTTTAAAAAATATCCTGCAGATGTCGATGCAAATGACTGTTTGGAATTCGACATCGTTGTACATTTAAGGGATTCAATACTTTCGCGCTTTTTTAAGTATTGCTGGGATAGTCGATTTCTACAACATATAATCTAGTCGCTATAACGGAGCTATAGTTTCTAGAAGATATAGTTTAAAAATCGGCTTATTAAAAAAGTGCTAAAAATTGTATCCCATAAATGTTGAACGAGGCTGAACGACGAATGTCGATTACAGCGACATATGGTAATTCCAACATAACTATTTCAAAAGAAAATGTTTCGCTCAGAGAAGATCTAGAAAATGTTGCTCCTATCGACATTTGTCATTCAGTATTTTTCAATATTTATGGGATTCAATTTTTAGCACATTTTAAAGAATTACTGGAATAGCCGGTTTCCACACTGTGACCGTGATCTAGGTAGATTTTTCTGTGTTATCGTAACGAGATTGACCAATCAGAAGCCAGAATTTTTGCTAACTTTTCACTGTTTGCAAAATTGTACCTGGATACCGGCCTATATTTCTAGACGCTATAACTGAGCTCAGGAATAGTACAGAAAGCAAACTCTGTATTTTGATACATTAAGGCCGGGATCTAATTCGGAACAAGTGTGTCTCTATAACGAAGTAGCGACATACGGCCAATAAATGTTTATTGCTAAAAGTGATAAAAACAAATCGTTACAGTTCTTTACGAGCATGCCATTATCGCCAGGTTAATGCATGCTGAATTATTTCCATAGTCTAATAGAGATCGTCCATGCGCGTATCTTCTAATGGAGGATATTCCAAATATGGGTTCGAGGCTGAAAAAGTCACGTGGTACCGGTAATTTACCCAAAGAATTTCTAACTGATAGAAGGGAAACAGGAAACTAGACTGTTAAAAATATCGTGAAAAATTACCTCGGTTCTTACAGGTTCTCTATTTTCTGACCAATGAGAACGCTACATAAACGCCTATGAAGCGTTCTCATTGGTCAGAATACAGATAGCCTTTAAAAACAGAGGTAATTTTTCACGATATTTTTAACAGTGTACTACTGCTTTCTCCCATGAACTGTTTCCTTGGCTAGCGGGGATTTACATTACGTAGACGGAGCCTTTCCTTCTTTACGCTAGACGTTCATGCCTTGACCATGTGATCATAACGTAGATTGAATATCCTCTATTCAAGAAATCGGACTGCCGTACTTTCGACAAAAGCTTGAAATGAGCATGTCTCCTTTGCATATATCACCACTCTTATGTATAAAGGCTCTCTGTTATGGTGTTGTTTCTGATACAGCGCCTAGAATACCTAGTGTGGAAATATGCTATCCAAACAGTTCTAAAAATGTGTATCCCTTAAATGTGCGACGATACTGCTAAAATTTCAAGTGTCGATCGCAGCGACATCTGTGGGATTTTCGTATTACTATTATTACATTGTATAGACTAGCAATTTCTTGCAGTTGTAGAAAATATCCTGCAGATGCCGCTGCGATCTGCATATTACAGCAGTATCATTGCACATTTAAGGGATACAATATTTTAGCGCTTTTTTAAGTATTACAGGGTTAGCCGATTTCAACACTATATATTCTAGGCGCTATAGTTTCTGAGCGCTGTTGGTTTAATTTCGATATTCGTGTTTTAGAGTGAGCAATAGAGAAAAGTACTAAAACTATTGAAACAATAACTTCTTTAATATTGAAATGTATAGCAAAGGAGTTCAGAATCAATGCCTTAAATAGTTTCGAATACGCACTGTTGTTATGACATCAATACCCTTCCTGGATGTGGAAATGCAAAATTGTGTTCAACATAATTGGCCGCAATCTAGATAGATTTTTCGCTGTTAGCGAAACGAGATTCATTAATCAGAAGCTTGCACTTTTGCGAACTTTTCGCTGTTTGCAGCAATGCAGGCTATTGATTGGTGAATCTCGTTTCGCTAACAGCGAAAAATCCATCTGGATCCCAGCCTAAATTTCTGTAAACATTGCACTTCATCCATGGCACTAAGAAAATGACTCAAAACTTTTATGACATAGGCCGGGATCCAGAAGCAGCAAAAATTCTCAAACATTCTGGCTTCTGATTGGTCAAACTCATTTCGCTAACAGCAAAAAATCTATCTGGATCTCGGCCATAGTTTTCTTCGATGAAATCAATGCAAAAGGATAATATGAAAAATTTTAAAAGACTTCTAAAATGATTTGGCGGGTTTATCACTGTTTGGCATAATTTATTAACTTTAAAATTAATTAACAGTTTTTCGCTAATTAAGAATATAAAATTTGTGTTTTTAAAGCTGAATTTTACAAAAGCACGTAGATTGAGTAAATATCTGTCCAAAAATGCAATCCTTATTTTTTTATGTCCATTATTTAAGTCTCTACCTTGATTGAACCATAAATTGTGACGAAGAAAATAAATCGATCATTTTCAGTATCTCGACGTTATTTTAAAAAATCTATATCTCTGTTTATAATTAATTTATGAGGATGCATTTGGTCTCAAATTGAAGATATTTTCCATTAGGTCATTCTGGTTTTGGCTTTATTTTTCTGCGATGATTGGTTCTTTTGATATGGGAAATTTTACGCTGGCATGTTTGGTTGATTTTACATGGAGAAGTTGTCATCAGTATAATAAGCAGTTACGGCGTCTTGCGTTTTATTCTTGGCGTTTGTTTGTTTGGCGAGGTTAGCATTTTTTTCCAGCTTGGCTTGGCAGAACGACCGTCCTGCTTGATATTGAAATGTAACTGATTTATGAAGAAAAATGAGTGTTTTTTTTTTTATGTCTGACATCATTTTCTGTTCAAAAATTATTAAAAAGTTATTTTTATTTGTAATGTGAAAATGGCATCAATAAGGATATAATCAATAAAAATAATAAACCATGACTATTTTCCCTTTACTTTGAATATAAATGGAGTACTTCAGTTGCCACGATTACAAAATTTGTATTAAAAACTACAAAAAAATTAATATCTCAAAAATAAATTGAGATACAGCTTTCAAGCAAAATGCATTTAAAAGAGCATTTTTTTCCTAATACGACGGTGTTAAAATTTAAAATGTGCGATGTTTAGAAGTTTAAAAGTTTGCCGTAGATATAATTGCAAAACCGAAATTTTATTTCAAATTTGAAAGTGTTGCCATTCACAAAATGACGTATGCGTTACGCACAGATATGTTTGTCCTTTATAATATAGATAGATAGAATAGATAAAATGGTGGGCTCACAACCATAGTAGACATTTTTGAAAAAATCCCTGCCGACCCGGCCTACAAGGCAAAGGTAGATTTCGAAGTTAAGTATACTAATTTCACCAACAAAAACTAAGTCATTATTAGATATAAATCCACTTTAACAGTTTTATCTGTCTGCTTTTGACGAGTTTTTATTTCCTTTTTATAAAATAGCTGGTTTTATCAGAATCATGTTAAGGCGATATTAAAAAAAATATTTTTCCATGCTCAACAACTCGAAATTTTCTGGCACATTTTCAGATTCATTTTTAATTAAAAAAAAAAAAAAAAAAAAATATGAAACATGCTGGCGTGATTTTTGAAAAGATTATAAGCGACCTGTGTTTTTATTGCTCTTTCAATTAATTAAAACTTGATTAGTAAACAATTATTTTCTCACAAGGGAACCACTTTAGGTGTTGCTCGCACCTAGTATTGAAACCTGGTGCATTTTAAAGCTTTATATTAGGAAGTTTGGGAATGGATACAATTTTTTTGTTAAAATATTTTTTTTTTTATTTTACAGCAGATTAACTTTCTGAAAATGCAATTTTCTAGACCACATTTCAGGCTTTTAACGTAAAAGTTTTTTTTTAAAAAAAATAGTTAAAAATATCAATTAGTCAATAATAACTATAAAATGTTGAAAAAAGTTTTAAAATTCCTTCAAGAACCTACGAATTTGATTTTTAAAAAAATACTATATTATATATCCATATTTGGCGGGGAAAGATTGGCGTCTTTTTCGTCCCGTGCAGTTTTCCGGCAACCCTAGCTCAGTATTTTCGCCACGCTCCGTGTTGTAATGGTTTGGACGTAAACCTATTACAGATATAAAGCTAGTGAAATTTTTGAAGTACCATAACTGGCGACTTAACTCTCTTTTGGTGTAAAATTAACAAATAAAATTCCAATAATAAAAAATTATAACTATAAAAATATATATAAAATATGATTTTAACAAAGAATTTTTATCGATATTCTAACTTTTATACATAGGGCTACAAAATGCGCCAGGTCTCGATTCTAGGTGCGAGCAACATCTAAAGTGGTTCCCTTGTCAGTAGGACAATATTTTTCGTTTCTAACACAATCGCTTCGGGAAATTCTGTTCAAAATGCCCACTTTGACATCCTTTTTTGAAATATATTCTGCCTCTATCAAAAAATCGATCATTACTGTACATTATATAGTTTCTGAATAAGAGAATCTAGCAATTAGATGCGTTTGAGAGCAAAAATGAATTTAAAAATAAGTAAGAAAATAGACAGTTAGGATTTGAATGCACCCTTAATAAGATGATTTTTTTCTTCAACCGCTGTGTATTTTTAATTTGTTTTTGCTGTAAGAATTTTCCCCATCAAAAATTTGTCTATATAAATGTTGAAGACAATATTAAGAAGATATATGATAAATTCATGGAGATTTTATAGCTTGTGAATTGACGGAGTTGTGAAATTTTTTCTTCTTCAACCACCCCTTTTTGTTTTCGTTTTTAATTTTTTTTTCTCTTTTTTTTGCGGTACGAATTAGTCCTATCAAAAACTTGTGAATATAAAAGTTGTAAATAATATTAAGGAGATGTATAATAAAATTAATTGGATTTGATATCTTGAGAAATGACGAAGTAAGGAATTTTTTCCTCCCAAAAACCCTATTTTTTGTGCCCTTTGAGCCTGTTTTTAATTTTATCAAAAATCTGCAATGCATGAATTTTTGGCATTATTTTTAGAAGTAATAAGAACTTTAAACTGATTTGATATGTACTAAAATTAAGAAGTTATGGGTTTTTTTCTGTTTTCACAAAACCCCTCCCTATTTCCATCCCCTTTGTCCGCTTTTGCCAATTAACAAACTTGACCGAGATTTTATGTCCCTTGATTTTATGTATCAGTTTGGAAGAGATTTGTGCAGAATTGCGGAAGTTATCGTGTCCAGAAGAAAGTGATAACACAATTGCTTCGGGAAATTCCGTTCAAAATGCCCACTTTGACATCATTTTTTGAAATATATTCTGCCTCTATCAAAAAATCGATCATTACTGTACATTATATAGTTTCTGAATAAGATAATCTAGCAATTGGATGCATTTGAGAGCAAAAATGAATTTAAAAATGGGTAAGAAAATAAGCAGTTTGGATTTGAATGCACCTTTAATAAGATGATTTTTTTCTTCAACCGCTATGTATTTTTAATTTGTTTTTGCTGTAAAAATTGGCCCTATCAAAAACTTGTCTATATAAATGTTGAAGACAATATTAAGAAGATATATGATAAATTCATGGAGATTTTATATCTTGTGAATTGACGGAGTTGTGAAAATTTTTCTTCTTCAACCCCCCTTTTTTGTTTTCGTTTTTTTTTTTTTTCTTTTTTTTTCCCGGGTACGAATTGGTTCTATCAAAAACTTATTAATTGGATTTGATATCTTGAGAATTGACGAAGTAAGGATTTTTTTTTTCTCCCAAAAAACCCTATTTTTTGCGCCCCTTGAGCCTATTTTAAATTTTATCAAAAATCTGTGATGCATGAATTTTTGGCGCTATTTTTAGAAGTAATAAAAACTTTAAACTGATTTGATATGTACAAAAATTAAGAAGTTATGGGGTTTTTTCGGTTTTCACAAAACCCCTCCCTATTTCCATCCCTTTTGTCCGCTTTTGCCCATTAACCAACTTAACCGAGATTTTATGTCCCTTGATTTTATGTATCAGTTTGGAAGAGATTTGTGCAGCATTGCGGAAGTTATCGTGTTCAGAAGAAAGTGATAACACAATTGCTTCGGGAAATTCCGTTCAAAATGCCCACTTTGACAACATTTTTTGAAATATATTCTGCCTCTATCAAAAAATCGATCATTGCGGTAAATTATATAGTTTCTGAATAAGCGAATCTACCAATTAAATGCGTTTGAGAGCAAAAATAAATTTAAAAATGAGTCAGAAAATAAGCAGTTTGGATTTGAATACACCCTTACTTAGATGATTTTTTTCTTCAACCGCTATGTATTTTTAATTTGTTTTTGCTGTAAGAATTGGTCCTATCGAAAACTTGTCTATACAGATGTTGTAGACAATATTAAGAAGATATATGATAAATTCATGGGGATTTTATATCTTTTGAATTGACGGAGTTAAGGATTTTTTACGTCTTCAAACCCCCTTTTTGTTTTCGTTTTTAATTTTTTTTTTTTTTTTTTTTTTTTTTTTTTTTTGCGGCACGAATTGGTCCTATCAAAAACTTGTGAATATAAAAGTTGTAGATAATATTAAGGAGATGTATAATAAAATTAATTGGAATTGATATCATGAGAATTGACGAAGTTATGAATTTTTTTCTTCCAAAAACCCTATTTTTGCGCCCCTTGTCCCCATTTTTAACTTTATCAAAAATCTGTGATACATAAAATTTTAGCCCTATTTTTAGAAGTAATAAAAACTTTAAACTGATTTGATATGTACAAAAATTAAGAAGTTATGGGGGGGGGGGGGTTCGGTTTTCACAAAACCCCTCCCTATTTCCATCCCTTTGGTCCGATTTTGCCCATTAACGAACTTGACCGAGATTTTATGCCCATTGATTTTATGTATCAGTTTGGAAGAGATTGGTGCAGAATTACAAAAGTTATCGTGTCCAGAAGAAAGTGATATATATAGATAGATAGATAGATAGATACATAGATAGATAGATAAAGTTTTTTACTGAGGGTGGTTTTGGGTTCAAGGGGTCATGATCGGTGTAGATCTGCAAAAATTTTTCACAAATTCCAACATAGGAACGATCCCAATAGGTACTATTTCATACGAAATCTACCTAAAAAAAAAAAAAAAAAAAAAAATGAGACAGTTCAATTAGAAGGTGCATAAAATCTTGTTTTATCCTCTCCTACTGTAAACCAAGGCTGTAAACAAATGACATACATGAGAAGGTAAGTGAAAACAGACTTGGTTCACTGTGGGAGTGGATAAAACAAGATTTTATGCACCTTCTAAATGGACTGGCGATTTTTTTTTTTTTCAAAATGGTCTACTATGGTTGTGAACCGCTCAAATAATAAAGAGTTCTTTTCCCAAGCATGTTCTTTTTCTCCCCCCCCCCCCCCCATTATTTCCATTCATGGTTTCCCTTGAAAAAAAAATTTTAAATAAACATTACGGTATTCGAGACGGTTTTTTTTTTTTTTTGCATCAATCTAGTTCCAAAATATCGCGATACACAAATTATGAACAAAAAGAAAAGAAGTTCTGTCAAGCATCTGATACGGCTCTATTTCCAGGAGAAAGGCCAGACGTCATTCCTCGTCCAGCGATTACTTACGTCATACTGCATTATTCATCGTGTTAGTGGATACACAGATCAGTGAAACATCCCTCATTTTTTGGTCGATCATCAGATAACCGTCCATGTAATCTTGAAGAGGCAATGGTGGAGAATTAATGCCTGACGAGCCGGAAACTTTTTGTTTAGTTTGTTTTCCACTTGGGATCTTGACCTCAATGATCGGTTGACAAAATTCAGGAACACCCTATATTTTTCTCCATCTCAACATGCTTCAGAGAAAACTTATGTACAAAGGTGTCGTCGAATGGGCTCGTCTAAAGTAGAACTAACAATCTACACTTTTAAATCCTATTATATTTCTACAAGTGTGACTGTCAAATTGCATTTATTCAATGGATTGCGCAATATTATCTTTAAATACAGGGCATCAGGGTTAGTAAAAATTATCGGTCGTTAGTCGTCAAGTGCAACTAAATTATTGCATTTCACGACCTCAAAATTATCCCTATTCGTCAATTTGATGCCCAGCTTTCTTTCTTTCATTTTAATTTTAGTTTAACGAACGCTTTCATTCGTACTTTAGCATAAGTTCCCCGCCGCATGCACTTCAAGAGCAACTGTTTTCTATATAAGATCGAGCAGCGGCACGTGTCTTAGTCTCCCTTGCACTTGTCAATCACCTCTAAGTTCACTTCATTTTCAATTTTTTTTTTTTTTTTTTTTAATATGCAAGATTTTTTTTTTTTTTTTTTTTTTTATTACGCAATATTTCTCCTTTCCTTATATGTTCGTAAACATTTTTCTAGAAACCAATTCCAAATATTGTAGTTCAATCAGGTTTCACAGTTTTATAGAGAGAGAGTGTTTTTATTTTGTTTTAGTTATTAACAGACAAAGTGTTTAGTATGTACAGCCACCCTTTCTACCATTAACGTATAAAAATAGAAACAATTTTATTGTTAACACGGTTGCGAAAAGAAATCATTTAACATAACATAATACAACATAAAATTGCAACCATGAAATGCAGTTTTGTACCTAGAAAAAAAATTGTAGGCGCCATTTGACGCCTTACTTAAAGTTTCTAATTTCTAGCCCTGCAAAGCATAGAAAGAGGGGGAAAGGGGATGGTGCTTTAAGGGGGTCCGGGACACATTTTAAAATAATTTTTATTTATTGAGTTGAAATTCTGAATTTTTTTGTGATGGTTAACCTGATCATTTGTAAACAAAATCGCATGATAAAACTTCTCAGAATTTTTTTAAAAAATTTAAATTTAAAATTATTCAAAAAGTGGGGTAATTTAAAATCGTTATAACTCGAAATATTATTTATAGAATTTCAATTTTTTTTTGTTTTAAATAAACAGAAATATATAAGTTTTAATTTTGATTCAGCATTTTTAAAAATATTAATTTATAAAAAAAATTAAAAATATTTAACAAAAAAATTTCAAAAAAAGTGGTGCAACTTTAAAAAAAAAAAAAATCCTATTTTCAAAATTAAATATTTTTTTCAAATATGCTGAATCAAAATTAAAGTAAAATAATTGAAAAAGATATATCCCATGTTTAAACCCTGTCTCTTTAACAGTTCTCGAGTTATAAGAATTTAAATATGAGAAATGGTGAAAAAAACCTATCATGAAGGAAAACGCATTTTTACAAGAAGTCGTTTCCATGACAGCCATTGCTTGAAAGCAAAATTTTGAAAACAAACCAAAACGAAAAAATTAATATTTTTTGCTCTAATTCAGATAGAAACATGATTTAAATGTCCTTTTAAGCAGGAAAAAAGAGAGAATTTTTTTATGGCATAAAATGTTTTTGCAAAACTTGAAGATTTTTGTGTCCCGGACACCCTTAACATCTGCAGATTATTGACCTCAACGTCATATCTGCAAGTAGAATTTTTATTTTGAACTTATTTAATATTTGAAAAATTTCAACTCGCAGTTTTTCATTTTTTTTAGTATTAGTAATAAAGCAAGTAAGATTTCAAGTAGTTGCAGGATATATTCTTATGAACTGCAATGTTAAAGACGATTACAAGTGCTGACATGCTAAAACTTTTTATTTTCGGCAAAAACTTTTACTGTTTAACCCCTTGGGGACGAGCGACATGTATACGTGCCGCATGAAGCGCTCAAAATCCTTGTTTTTCCTCACCAGTAAAATTTTACTGTAAAATTTGCCTTATTTAATCAGCGCATTTTCTCGATTCAAGAAGACACAAATTTCTGTTTTTAAAAAACGGTGACGAAACATTAAAAATTTCGTAAAAGGCTCCCGTCCCGAAGGGGTTAAGGAGGAAGGTATCTTCCAAATCCTCCGTTCTCTTATAATTTTATCATCGCAACTCTACAATTTCCCGAAAAGTAATGTTCGCCTGAAAATATTGACCATCTTAGTATTGACTTCGCAATGATGACATTAATAATTAGTTTGAATAATCACCTTAACACGTTGAGTGTCATGCCAGTCACCGGTGACTGACACTGAACTTTCAGTTTTACTGCGTCAGTCATCGATGACTGACACGGGATTGTGTCGGTATAGATTGTGTAATGGGAATCTTATTCCGTGGCCCAAACGGAAAGACAGAAAAATTGACTTGGCATTCAACGTGTTAATGGGTGTCTGGAAGAAGAGCCTGTGTTAAAATTTTACAGAAATGCGGAGAAAACTATTAACGTTGTTGATTAGCGATGTCCTGAGCACCTCGTGCAACAAAAGCCCTTCGAAAGACCCACTTTTGTGTAACAAAAAAAACAAAAACAAACAAAAAAAAAAAACGCCCCCCCCCCCCCCCCCCCCCCAAGAGTCTAGCACTATCATTGACCTTTCACTTTTGTCTTCATGCTGAGCATTGACGAGAAATAAAAAAAATTAGTTAGGTGGGTTAAGGAAAGGTAATATTATTTTCATTTTGTTTACTTTAACCCCTTAATGGTCACTTTATATTTGGAAAAAAACATTAAAAAAAAGTACCTATTTTTTTATTACAAAAATTGAATAATTATAAGGTTTCTAAATGAAATATGCAATTAGTGTTTTTTTTTTTTTTTTTTTTTTTTTTTTTTTTAAAGGCGAAAAAAAAAAGAAGTTGTAGAACAAATTCACATTTGTAGAAAATCCATCATGCGAAAATTCTGTGTTTTAATGTTTGTTCTACTGTAGTTTAATCGCATTTTTTACGTAACTATACAGGGTCATCGAAAAATAATGCCTAGATTTAAAAAAAATCATAAAATCGAAACCTTTTATGTTAAATGAGTAATTCTTTCACTACACTATAACTGGTGAACGCAAATTTGGTTTTAGTTCACCAGAATTCGTTTGCGTGTCTGTGTTATGCGCGAATTAGTTGCGCAGTCGTCAAGATCAGCCAACGGACCAGACTGCAGCTGCTCAGTACGATGTTGACCGTGCAACAAAAAGCACAGTGCGTGATTTGGTATGCGGGTTATTTCATGACAAAGTTATTGGACCTTTCTTTTTCGAAGAAAAAACATGTACTGAGCAGCTGCAGTCTGGTGCGTCGGCTGATCTTGACGACTGCGCAACTAATCCTCGTATAACACAGACACGCAAACGAATTCTGGTGAACTAAAACCAAACTTGCGTTCACCAGTTATAGTGTAGTGAAAGAATTACTCATTTAACATAAAAGGTTTCGATTTTATGATTTTTTTTAAATCTAGGCATTATTTTTCGAAGACCCTGTATTTAAACGTATCCTGTATTTAAAAAAAATATCTCTTACTTTCGCTAAGAAAACTGTAATATGTGCATAAACTATCATTTTGGAGACAAATTCGAAAAAGCTTTTTGTAAATTATCCTTCTTGATTTTTCTGACTGTCCTCAGATTTTTCGCACTTATTTGATTGTATCTCGGCAGACGAGATATAACAAGGAGTCACTGCATTATTTAATCATTATTTATCAATTTCGAGTATATATCAAAATCTGGAAGCAGCGAATTAAGGACTACTTTTGAAAAGTAGTTTGCACTTTGCAGTCACTACTTTTTAAAACAAGTAGTTGTAGAACACTACATTTTCGATAAAGTAGTTGCAATTCGCTACAATGAAAAGGTACTTTTTTCGACCGTTGCCCCTAAAATAGCTTTCGTTTGAGCTCCCATTTGGTGAATATGTTATAACAGGCCACTGTCGCCAGAATTGTATATAATATTTTTGAAGAAATCGGCCGACAAGTTTCATCCATTTTTCAATAAATCGTGTGACGACAATTGATAACATTTTCTCTATCTCAATTAAATTACCTTTATTGGTCACGTTAGTCTTGCGTCGATACAACAACTATGTTTCCACCGAACGTGACTTAATTTAATAATTTATAGACCTCCTTGATTTCAAAACTGGCAAAATGAAAATTTATTAAAAATTACCACATTAGAAAATTGTTTAAGCATTATGAATGAAAAGGCACTTTTTTTTTTTTTTTTTTTTTAACATGAAGTCATTTTTACCAGTGGGTTGCATTTCACCTTCGGAAAATTAGAATCTATTTTTTAATTATAATTATACGTTAATATTTGAACGTACGGTGTACTGTAAAATGTTCGGAAAATCGAGTTGAGTCCCTTGGCCTTCAGATATTTTTGTATAGTATTAAATAAAATGAGTGAAAGACATGTTATTTTAAATGGAAGGTATTTAAATAAAATGAGTGAAAGACATGTTATTTTAAATGGAAGGTGTGTATTTAAATAAAATGAATGTAATACGACTGACTGATGACGACGGGAACAAAATTGAATATTTAACGCCTAAGACAGACTAACAGATTTTTTTTTTTCGTAATCTTTCTAAAAAGAAAATTTTTTTATGCAGTTTTTCCCCCCAAAATAATTTTGATGGAGAAAAAATGCTCGACTGACTTCTGAAAGGAACTCTGATTACATGGTCAGTTTTTTTTTTTACTTTCTTCTATCTTTACAAGAAGAAAGTATTGGATTCATGAAAATTTTCGAATTCCGGTTTTCGACGGATTTACACGTTTTAGGGGTCAGAGATTCCAAAAAACATGTTTTTACAAAATGTCTGTCTGTCTGTCTGTGTGTATGTGACACAATTATTGTGGGCGCTCTACCTCAAGAACTAATGCACGGAATTTAATAAAAATTGATATTCAGTTACTCCCTATTACAAATTGATGCTGATTAGTTTTTGGTGTAAATCGCTCAACAGGTGGCGCTGCTATGCTGCATTTTTCACGATTTTCGCAATAACTCTATCTCAAGAACTAATGCACGGATTTCGATCAAACTTCAGATTTAGTTAGTCCTTGATATGAATTGATGATGATTACGTTTTGGTGTAAATCGCCCAACAGGTGGCGCTGTTATGATGCATTTTGCAGGATTTACACGATTTCCCCAATAGCTCTATCTTAAGAACTAACGCACGGATTTTCATCAAACTTCAGATTCAGTTAGTCCTTGATATGACTTGCTACTGATTATGTGTTGGGGTAAATCGCCCAACAGGTGGCGCTTCTCTGCTGCCTTTTTCACGATTGCCTCAATAGCTCTATCAATAGAACTAATGGACGAATTTTCATCTAACTTCAGATTTAGTTGTATGTTGACACAAGTTGTTGTTAATTAGGTTTTGGTGTTAATCCCCCAATAGGTGGCGCTGCTATGCAGGAATTTTCACGATTTTCGTTATTGCTCTATCTCAAAAACTAATGTACGGATTTTCTCCAAACTTCAGATTCAGTCAGACGTTGACATAAATTGTTGCTGATTAGGATTTGGTATAAATCACCCAATCGGTGGCGCTGCTAGGCAGCATTTTTCCGAATTTAGACGATTTCAGCGATAGTCATATCTCAAGAACTAACGCAGGGAATTTCATATTGTTAGAATCCTCATGAGATGCATAGATTGCCATTTAATTTTGGCAGTGTGATAGCGGATTTTGAAGTATTAACATGTATGAGATAGAAGAAAGTTTTGGGATTGGTACATCCGACTAGTTTTTTTTTTTTTTTTTTTTCATTTTTCTTCCAATAAAATCAGAAGAACTGCTTGAAAATATAATCATTTTCATAGAAATAAATCACTGCAGAAAGCCTGAAATACGTATGTTGTACATTTTTATTATTATTATTATAGTAAAATAATATAATAATGATGATAAACCTCTTTTAAGAACTACAGCTGTGTTTGTGTTCTTTATAAATGCATTATCACACACTCGCTAATTGAGAAACAAAAAGAACAATTTTATAATCAAATGTAACTAAGGAAATATATAATTTAGATAATTAGCCAACCATCAAGATTAGGACACAATGATGTCATGCGATCGCATTAAACTCTCTTTCACTTCCTTTGTTAATTTCAACAAACGACGTGAACATATTCGTTTTATTGATTTTTACCGCCTCAACACATCATTTTAAATTCACGTTCACTTCTGATTGCTTTTTAGCACACAATATATATGGGGGAGGGTAGTACACAGTGAGACGAAAATTATTATTACTTAACAAATGGCAACGATTTTTATTCTTTTGAAAAAAAATTTTGCTACAACTTTAAACTACACAAATACGCTACACATTAATGTATAAATGGTTTTAAAAAAGTTATTTATAAAAGCACAGAAGCAGCATAAAGGAGTATTGAAAATTGTCTCACTGTGTACCACAAGTGGTACACAGTGAGACAATGTATATATAAATCATACATTTTTATACTCAATCAATCATTTTCTGCAGTTTATGACTTCTAATTAATATTTCTAGATTAAAAATTTTTTAAAAATATGAGCCTCGGCTGGACAATGGCAGACATTGGGCTACCTTCATGCAAACTTTCAGCCTCTTACGTTTAGTAGATTTCACTAACCATCGCACGCCCCCACACATACAGAGATAGAGACAGAAAAAAAAAAAACCTTCTTGTATTAATAAATAACTTTTTTTACGTCGGAACCGCATAGTAGAATACACAATGAGGCACGTCTCACTGTGTACTTTCGTTACATTGTAACAAAATGGATGCCATATCTGTTTCATCATCAGTTTCATAGCTTTGAATGCTTGCGTCGTTTTGTCGACATAGTCTATCATTAGATATAGCTAGGCTTGGTTAAGTAAATATATGCCATAATGAAATAAATAAAGTCTAAAATGGACGTTTATGTAACTTTAAACCCTGTAAAATAAATAATTACTTACTATTTTGTTGGACGAGTAACCGAAGTGCCGAAACTACATCCACGTGTTGCATAAGATGAGGTGGTTCAGTGTGTGTTCCAGCTAGGAGAAAAAGTTATAACTATATGTCAAAATGGCTGCTGTCTCACTGTGTACCATGTCTCACTGTGCACTCCACTACCCTATACAGTAAAGCACCGCACCGTTCATATGTTTCTCATTTATAGGTCGTTCCATTGCGGTCCCGATTCATGCCTATGTTTTTAATGTTTCGTTGATACGACGCGTAGCTTCAGATATATGTCGTTTCTGTCATGCCGTAACGGATTTTCTCGATTTTTTTTCCGATTGTGATGCCGATGAAATGACATCAAAATTATGCACAATTGATGAACTGATAGAAAACAGATTGCCGGATGCTCATTTAAGTAGTGAAGAACTTATCCCACCTTCTTTCAAAGATGCGTTGGACTGCATTGACACACTGAACGATTTTGTTTATCACAATACTTGCAAGAAAAGAAAGCTTCCCAGTAGGCCTGGGCCTTAAATCGATTTAAAGCTTACATCGGAAATCCGATTTAACCATTGGTCTTAAATCGATTTAAACTAAAATCGGAAATCGTGATTTAACTAATGTCAAATCGCGATTTAGCCAATGTCTTAAATCGCGATTTAGCCATTATCTTAAATCGCGTTTAGCCGTTGTCTTAAATCACGATTTAGCCATTGTCTTAAATCGCGATTTAGCCATTGGCTTTAAATCGATTTAAAACAAAATACTGATTCAGAGCTAACATTGGAAAACCGATTTATCTACTTTGATGTATCTACCACTTACATGGCAAGCAGGTGTTAAATCGATTTAGGACGATCCGATTTAAGCAAACATCGCAAGCCTCCATGCTTTCCAATTTAAGGAAAACAAGGCAAGCTGGTGTTAGATCGATATAGCAGGATCCGATTTAAAAAAACATCGAGCCTCAATCCTCTCCGATTTAAGAAAAAGGTGATTTAAGAAAACGATGATTAAGTAAGAATTGATATTTATTTATTTATTTTGTAAACAAGATTCAGAGTTCACGAGATTGGAATGTGTATTTTTCTGAAATTAAGAACTTATATAGTGGAAAGTTGAAAGGAAAAAGTAATGTTTAAATCTTAAAATCCAAATTCATCGAATTTCAATTTATATGCTAATGCAATCTTTTGATGATAAATTAAGTTTTCACATATTTGAGTAATATTGCAATATGTATTTTTTATTTTCCAATATTCTGTAATTAATTAAAATGTTTTAAAGTAGAATCCTGCATTGTTTCAAAAGATTGTTTTCCTGAAATTCATTCAGCATTTATATGATTAAAAATAATAATAATAAAGTTTTATATTTAAAATCCAAACTCATCGACTTGCAGTTTATACTTTTATGCATTCTTATGATGAAAAATTCATTTTTTACATGTTTTAGTAATATTTTAACATTTATTTTTTATTTTCTATTATTTTGTAATTAATGAAATTATTTTAAAGTATAGTCATGCATTGTTTTGTGTATCACTATTTGGCCGTGATCCACATGGAATATTTTTCTTTTACTAATAATATTTTCCCCCTGAAATTGATTGAGTATTTATGGTTGGAAAAAAAGAATAAAGTTTCATATTTAAAATCCAAATTCATCGAATTTCAGTTTTTATTTTTATGCATTCTTTTAATGAAACATTCATTTTTCACATGTTTGGGTAATATTTTAATGCATATTCTTTATTTTCTAATATTCTGTAATTAATTAAAATATTTTAAAATAGTCATGCATCAGGTTTGACATCCGATTTCAACGCCAGTCACGTGGATTGAGTATCTTGCTGAAATTGATTCACTATTTATATCCAAATTCATCCATTTTTAGTTTATATTTTTATACATTATTTTCATGAAAAATTAATTTTCATATGTTTGGGTATTATGGGAATATTTTAGTTTTAATTTATTATTATTTTGTAATTGTAATTAAAAATACTTTAATAAGGTTCTGTAATGAGTCAAGTAACTTTATTTTTACAGCAGAATGAGGGAGGGCTGGAGGAGGCATTCATTAGATTTTTCTGCAGATCTGCGATTTTCTGCTGTTTTGACATTTTGTTATCATTAAAAAGAGATATATTTTAAGATTATATTTTATTACTAATCTTAAAGGATGACAACGGCCGCGAAAAAAAATCAGCAATTTCAGTAATGTGCTCCAAGGCTGACACTTTCAATCCTTCTCCATCCGCTATATAAATGTCAAGATTTATGTTAAACAAATCTTATTATAATCTAAAAGTTAAAAATATATAAAATTGCACCTTATTTCTCATATCTTCTCCCCCCCCCCCTTTTTTTTTACTACTTTTCTCATCATGGTAAATGAATAGTTAAATTCATCATTGAATTCTTTTAATATGCTTCTGTTTTACCTCAATAACTTTTTTAATCTGTGTCTGTAAAAAAAAAATGTATGTAGGCTGTTAGCAATGAAGTGCTATTTGGGTGGGCTAGGGGAAGTCTCCCCCCCCCCCCCTTAAGGAATTTAGATTGTAGCAAACAAAACAAATAAAAAAAAATCATTTTCTTTTATATTACTTCTTATAGAATGAGTTTTTAAAATGTATTACAATAGGTCGCTAATTTTTAAAATGGAAAAAAAAAAAACAGCGTTTTGGGACACTCAAAGTTTTTTTATGTGTAAAATATACCTCTTTTCAAAATTATTTGAAAATTTTAAAGCTAAGTATACTTTAATACAGGAGGGCGGGGGGGGGGGCACACAAAGACCGTATTTTGTTACTAAAAATTAAAAAAAAATAGGCTTCCAGATTCTAAAATGTAAAATCGGTGTTAAATCGCGATTTAGCACTAAATCGCGATGTTAGATGGATGATAAATCGATTTAAGAAATTTCTACATCGCCCAGTCCTACTTCCCAGGAACTTAAATTCATACATAATGCTTTTGCGTAAAAGTCTCTCAAAGTAAATCGGTACGAGAAACGACGATTAAAAATTATTTTAATTAAAATCTGTTTGTACGTTCGATAATTGAATAAAAAATGTGTAATTCAAAAGGTGTGCAACTGATATAAGGTTTGATAATTCTCACTTTTATTTTTCAGTTTTAAAAATGATTATTTAACCTTTTTTCAATGTACAGTGCATCTTAAATATTCGAAAAAGGTAGATAAATCAAATTTGGTTAATTGCAGGATTAAATTTCTACAGGCAAAGATTTTACACCTTAGGTAACTACAATTTCGATTGTACTTCTTTCTCAGTTATGCGTGGTTTTAGAACGATCCCATGATAGACGTTCAATCGGTACTTTACTGTATTTACAAGCCTCTTCTTTTACATACAACTATTTCTGCAAAAACAACAATTAATATTCCTTTCGAAATAATTAAATGTAAATACAATAGCGCATGAGCGTCGACAGAACGAAATCCGGAAAAGAAAAAGAATGTATTTTTAAAAATGGGGGAATATAAATATGAAACAAGCTAAATTAAACATTTATATATATATATAACCATTAATTAAACATAACCTACCACCATCAAAAACCGTAATATTATGAATTAAAGCTGCAAGTATATATATATATATATATATATTTAATTTATTATAAGAATTATTACGGAAGAAAAATAAGAAAGTGGACACCGACAAATAATGGAAATGCTTATTATATTGAATTACGTTGTCAAGGGCACAGAATTCAATGATATAAGCAAAATGGTTGTTTTCTGTGAGAAAAATAAGCTAAAGCTAAAAGTCATTTTCCCCTGTGCCCAAACAACCATTAAAATCAAGTGAATTGATTAAAAATGAAAACAGAATAGAAACGAATAATATGAAATGGAAAAATCAATAAAACCTATTTAAATATTTATAGGATATAAAATAGAAATAATAAACACCATACCGATTAATATTTCAATATATTAGAATAAATCCACGCGCACATGGCACCCAAAATATCGTAAAGATTAAGGTGAATAAAACAGTTAAGAAATCACAGTAATTGATACCATAGGATGCAGTTAATACATTTTGAAATAAATGTTAAACAACTTTTAATATAATATAAAATAAAATAAATAGAAAGTAATTACATATTTAAAATGCACTATTAAATTAATTAAAAACTGTTTAACAATATCGTCAAAATTTAGCTAAAAATTCCCCCTGGTGTAGTAAATTATAACTGAAATGTAGCTGGAAAAAGTAAAATTTAGAACTTATCGAAAAAATACAAATTTTGGTGCTGCCATCTAGTATTACTTTTATGATTCAATTGTCACAAGATAAACAGTTGTAAGCATTTGAATGTAACAATTGTTTTATTAACAGCAAAACCAAACAAATCCTTATATATAGATAATTATAAACTGAATATAAACCACACAATGTATTTAAAAAAAAAAAAAACTATTGTTAATAAAATTTAAAAAGCATACAAAATATTCTATTAGCTAACTTATTTAAACTACACTAAGAATTTAAATAATTCTAGAACATCGATAATATATAGCATATAGCTATATGCTATAAAACAAAATAAAATCATTCATAACTAATATAAATAATTATTAAAAATATAAAAATCTTTAATAAAAACTATTATATATAAGATAATTATAAAATGAACAGGAAATAAAAAACATATGGGAGTATAAAGAAGGTAAACAGATACTTAAATTCCGATTACCTAAAAAGCACAAATATAGTGTGTGGATTATTTTCATACATCCATAAAAATCCTAAAAGTATGAATGTGGGACATTCAAAAACATTAAACCGATAATAAATTTTATAACACAAAGCGAAAATAGATAAATATTAAAATATTAATAAGAATAGAGGAATAATAATAAAAATAATTACCCAATTTTAATACATACAGTATAACTTTATTTATATTAAATATACTTATATGTATATTAATCACTATAAAAATGGCATACTATTAGTAATTAATATGATATTGTCCTTATTAAATTAAAATTTATAACAAATGATTGTAAATAAGATTAAACAATAATTAAGCTAATTATTAATGAAATTCACCAATTACATATAAAATATCAAATCAACATCCTTATAAAATACGTATCAAAAATATAGTAATAATACAAAAGCCCCCAATTTTTTTTTCTTTTTTAAATAAATTAACCATTGCGTATTATCCAGACAACACCACCCTCCTCCGTACTCTAACATCTACCCACCCATCCAACCTATAATAATTTTTTTATATTATTTTACAATTTTTTATAGAGATTTTTTTATTTTATAATTTTTTTTGTAATTTTGTTTACGCATGTGTTAATTTGTTTTAAAAGATCATGTAAGAAAAATACTAATTGTATATTAATGAATATATGAATTTTTTTGGAAAACCATGATTTAATGCATCATAAATTAGTTTTTTAATATTATTGTTAATTAGAGGAGAAGAACATAAACATTTTATTCTATATAAATGATTAAGTATTATGTTTCGAAATACAGAATGATATCCCGTGCGAGTCAATTTTTAAACCCAGTGGCAGAACGTTTTGTAGCTGTCTGCGACAAGCTTTTAAAATTTCATAATCTGTCTGAAAATTTTGCATGTCATTTTAATGAATAAATAATAAATTAAACAAGGAATTTTTATCATTCTATTTAAAACCTGGTAAGCATGATGCATTCTCATTAATTTTGCTTATAACTTTTCATCATCTAATTTCTTGTAGGATTTCTAAAGTGTGAAGGATAAGCAGAACCACACATAGGCAATAAAGATACTTTTAAAAACCTTCGGAAGCTTCAGAGGCCTCAAGCACAAAAAGCACTGAGTTTTTTCTAAAACCCTTGAATGAAATTAGTCTATTTTATTTATTTTTTTTTTTTTCGAATCCTTTGACAAAATTCGTGTTTTTTTCGCTCACTTTCGATGAAATTCGCGTTTTTCCCCCACCCTTTGACGAATTTTGCAGTTTTTTTTCGCGATCCCTTGACAAATTTCGCAATTTTTTTCTGCCCTTTTTTGAGGAAATTATTTGTTCTTGTAATTCTTTGGTGATATTCACATTTTTTCCATGGCTTTTTGGCGAATTTCTCGTTTTTGCCGCAATTTTTGGTCGTAATTTGCACTTTTTTCGTGATCCCTTGACAAAATTTGAATTTTCCTTTTCTGCGTCCTATTGAGGATATTTTTTTTTTTTTTTTTTTTTTGTGATTCTTCAGTGAAATTCACTTTTTTTCCATGACTTTTTGACAGATTTCGCGTTTTTCCCGCAATTTTTGGACGAAATTTGCAGGGTTTTTTTTTGGGGGGGGGGGGATCTTTTGACTATATTCATGTCTTTTTACACAATCCTATGACGAAATTCGCGTTTGTTCAGCGATACTTTGACGAAATTCGTACTTTTCCGCGATACTTTGATGAAATTTGCACTTTTTTCATGATCCTCTGACCTAATTCGCTTTTTCCACAATCTTTTGACGAAATTTGTGTTTTGTTCGCGATCCTTTGACAAAATTCGCGCTTGTTTCACGATTCCTTGACGAAATTTGCGTTTGTTTCACGATTCCTTGACGGAATTTGTATTTATTTCACGATTCTTTGATGAAATTTGCGTTTGTTCACGATCCTTTGCCGAAATTCGCGCTTTTTACGCGATTTTTTGTCAAAATTCACGTTTTATACCCGATCTTTTGTCAAAATTCAGGCTTTTTACCCGATCTTTTGCCGAAATTCACGCCATTAACACGATCTGTTGCCGAAATTCACGCTTTTTGCGCGATCTTTTGCCGAAATTCGCACTCTTTTACCTGATCTTTTTCTGAAATTAAAGCTTTTAACGCGATCTTTTGCTGAAATTCACACTTTTTACGCGATCTTTTGCCGAAATTCACGCCTTTTACCCGATCTTTTGCCGAAATTCACGCCATTAACACGATCTTTTGCCGAAATTCGCGCTTTTTTACCAAAATTCACGTCTTTTACCCGATCTTTTTCCAAAATTAAAGCTTTTAACGCGATCTTTTGCTGAAATTCACACTTTTTACGCGATCTTTTGCTGAAATTCACGCCATTAACACGATCTTTTGCTGGAATTCACACTTTTTATGCGATCTTTTGCCGAAATTCGGCTTTTTACGGGATATTTGCCAAATTTGGATAATTGCCGCATTCTGCGGGAAAAAATTGTCCGAAAGTTGCGGACAATTTTTTAAATTGATTTCATTAGTGCAGACAGTAATTGTCTGCAAAAGATTTTTTTTTGTCCGCGACAATGTCGCCGTGTCGCGGTGTTTCTGCCACTGAGTTTTTAAACGTATCAACATAAAAAGCAGTACAGAAATGTAACAAATAAAGAATATTAAAAAATCCTAAAATTGAACTTTTATGTCTTCTTTTAGGAGAATTGAAACAGTTTATTCTCTTTTACGTCAGGAAACTTCCCACCACTCCCTTTAAAACTTTTTTTTTTTTTTTTAAACACAAGAAAGACAGACTAAAAATTAACTTCCACGGGTAAAGGGAGAAGGGGGGGGGGGGGCAGTAGGAAGGGACAGCGCCCTTATATAAAAAAAAAAGCAGTTATCTTTTAGTTTTTAATTATTTTAATTCACCTTCTGAAGAAAATATTTTACTTCTTCTAAATCATCAGTTATAAAGAAAGTTTAGTTAATTAATCCAGGAGCTCCAGGGGAAGACAATGTCACCGATTCACCACTGTCCTGGCTAAATATAGTTTTAATCCGTCACATTTGCAAACCTGATTCTAAACTTAATTTACCCCCCCCCCCTTTTTTTTTAAATATAGCTCTCAATTAAATGGTACATTTCATTTTTCTCTGGAATAATTTGGTGGTTAAACAGCAACTTTATTTTGCTCATTCCTACAATAATATATCTATGTTTTACTGCAATTACTTTTAGTTTTGAAACGATTAATATAAAAAAGCAATACGAAAATTAATAACTCAGTAGTGAAATGTACTTACTATACTCGCTAAGTCAGCAAAGATAGAAGATCTGTTGATTCAGCAAAAAGATTTTCGAATGATGAAAAGAACAAATATTAATGGAAGAAACGGAATAAGGAAATCAAAGATCAAACAATTGTTGAGATTTTCACTTCAGGGGACAGAATTAGCTGAATACTAAAACATTTAACAAAAGATAACGAAATTTCCCAAAGAACAAAATAAATCGATGAATATATCCTTTTAAAAAGAAAAGTCAAGCATATAAAGTTATAATTATTTTTATTCATTCATTATGCAATCGATAATAAATTACTGGTTCACATTTCTATTCTTTGACTATAAAAACTGTGCAGAACATTTATTTTAGCTGTGGAATTGACTTATTCTATTCTTATTGCTAATGCTCACCTAATACGAAAAAGGGTGAGGTGCCCTTTAAAATATGGAATAAATTAATAATGAACTAGTATGCTGCAGCCATCACAAATATATATTAGTGCTTAAAACAAAACCCTAACCGCTTTTTTTTTTTTGCCATTTGTCCTATTTTTTTATTGAAGTAACTTTAATTTTTTTTAATGGAAAGCTGTTCATTTTTAAATGATCTCGGACTAGCTATCTTTTATTTATTATTTTTTTTAACATTTTCTTTTTCATTTTGAAAGTTTTTAATGAAATTTCTTTAAAATGATGGTAATCGAGTTACTTCCAGTGTGACAGAAAAATGGGAAGTAATCGATAATGTAATTATGCAAAATAATTAAGATATCTTTATTGGTGATATTTCCTCATTACAATTAAAAAAAACTATTTTCCCCAAAAAAGAATGTCACGATTACAAAAATCCTCATAAAGCTGCTACATTTCAATATTTTGTTTTCATTCCGCTGATGCCCAGCTTGAGACACTAATCCCCGGGGGATATGAAAAAAAAAATGTCTTAAACGTAATATTATTATGCATGTATGTAGGTATGCTCCCCAAAATCCCGATATGCATTTTTGGGGTTATTTTTTATGCGATTTTTCTACATTAATAAAAAGAATCCGGTTTCAATCTTTTAGACCAATATAGTAAATTTTGTCATCTTTTCAAGAAAGTTCATGGGTTATTCTACACAAATAAGCCATAATGATGAAACTGGAGGATATTTAAATTTTTTGAACAGAAAACTTAATGCAATTTTTTAACATGTAGTTTAGACATTGTATTATTATATTAGCTCATAAAACTGAAGCATTAATTAAAACATGTATTTAAAATAAATTTTTAAACCTATAAAATATCATTCTCTCACATGCAACTACTATCGCCCCGAAATATAATTTCTTACTGAAATATATATATATATAGTCTGTCTTCTGTCTTTTAATATGAACACAAAGTATTATTTCTATGTAGTATTACATTCGGGTTTTTTTTGTTTTGTTTTGTTTTGTTTTTTTTGTCTGCACATGCAATTTTTATTTGGCAAAAAAGTTTGCAACTCATATTTTTGATCATTCCCTCACTCATTAATAATTCTGGGAGATATTTGAGATAGGTGGTACTACTGTAGACTGAAACATTGCACATGTAGGGTTTAATCTAGAAAAAAGGGATTTTTAGCTTTTTGGCTAATTGCAGCCAATAACTTCTAGCCAAATAAAAATAGCTTTAGCCAAGGAAAAAAAAGTTTTATTTATACAAAATTTCTATATACATGAGTATTATTTTTTGTTATGCAATATACAAACAAATGCATCACTCTGTAAGATTGATCCTTCGAGATTTGGCTGTATACCAACCACACAGCAAATGCTTTTTTTAATGGAAATTCTTTTCAAAATTCCCCTTCCAAATTAATCATCATTAAGTTACTTAAATTCTTAATTGTCAGTTTTTGTTATATTCATGAGACTGAATCCCCCTTCACAGTCTGCTGTAGACAACAAAAGTGATGCTACAAATTCATACAAAGAGGTCACATTGGGTAACAAGCCAGTAATGCCATTTTTATGAAAAAAAAAGTAATACAATAAGCTAGTTTCATTTTTTTACACTTTGTAGCCAGAACCCGCATAAATTCAAGTCTGAAAAGTTTATACGACATGCATCTGGCACATTGATGATTCAAAGCTAGAGCACATCATGTCCCATGTTTATACAATCTGTGATTTTCGTTTTCGCCATATACTGGAGTTGTGTCTAATGCAAATGACATCACACTGTTTAAAGACGCTTATACAGAGAGCACGAGACAAATTTTGAAGTGTTGCCGCAGTGCGGATGCAATATGAGATTTTTTTTTCGTTTTTGTGCAACGACAGCAGGTTTACGAAATGCGGAACAACAAAATGGGAATGATATAGCATATTTCTTTGGCTGCCGCTATTTGGCTAATTCACTAAATGCTTTTGGGGCAAAAAGCCCTTCCAGTTAGCTTTTTGGCTATTTGGCTAGCTCTAGATTAAACCCTAACATGGGTCTTACTGTCTGTAAAACAATTTTCAGCCATCCTGGAGAAATACTTCAGTGGGTAAGGAATAATTTAATGGACATATTGGGCAAATGTTAAGATGAGTTACCATTCTCTCATTAAAATTTATAAAGAAAAATAATTTATTTTCTAAAAATGTATTAATGGGTGGTTTTGTTTTCCAGGAAGGAATAATTTGAGAACATGTATTGATTTTTTAATTTACTTTATGAGTACAAACTTTAAAAGCTAATAATGTATATTTTATCATTCCCTCATGTCAGGGAACGATTCTCATGTGAGAGACATGTTCTATAATTTTCAAGAACTTCTAGAATAGGGTTTGACCGAATACCGAATAATCGATTCGGTATTCCGTGATTCGGCATGTAAATCGAATATTCGGCTTCGACCGAATAGTTTTAAGTATTCGGCCGATAATTGCGGATAAGTATTTTCTTAGAAATAGAAGAATTCTCTTTTACTTAGAAGTAGAATAGGTTAAACAAAGCGTTTCAAAATTATGTGCATGAGTTCAGAGTTCAGTTGCACTACAAAAAACAAGTCAAAGGAAATTTTTAATTAAAAAAAAACTTTTTCCTTCCTAAAATAGTCTACATAGGGGTGAAATCAGAACAACTGTCTACGACAGAGCGAAAAAAAGTAAGGAAGATGGGCATCTTTCCCGTATCATAATTATTTCTACATCAATTTCTTAATTTAAATTTATTTAATGTGTATTTTCTTTAAGTTACATTTCAAATAAGTATAAAGTATATCACAGTTCATCTCTGTATATCTAAGGTATATATTAAAGAAAATACACTCATCAAATAAGTATTTAAACCTATGCCTATTCTATAGCTTTTATAATCATTAAAATCGCTCAGATTTGTTATCTTCATCATAATAATGTTAAAATATTAATCAAAATATAAATATGTATCAATAACTTAATAGAAAATAGTTAAATGTACAAATTATTATACCTTTTGTATTTGAGAACACTCCTATTCAATATGTTTATAATTAGACTTAGACAATCAGCTTAATTACAACTAGGGATTGACCGAAGCAGCAGTTTTTCCGAATACCGAAGCTTCAGTCGAAGTGTATACTGAATATTCGGTATCCGGCAACCGAATACTTAAAAAATTTTAATACACATTTTTGCATATATTAGCTTTTTTAATATAGCTTTTTTTATTTTAAATTAAATTCTTAATAATTTAATTCAATTACATTTTTATTCTTAAATCTAATTACACAAAAAATTTAATGACTTCCTTCCACTCACAAATTCATTAATCCATCACTTATTTTTTATTTCCTCACTAGTCAATACCCAAAATAACCTATGAAAGTATTAAACTATACAGGATATTATTAAGGATAAGGATTGTCAGAAAAACAAAATTTCATTCAAATAAAAAGAAACAATGTTGTCATTAAGTTAGTTACCGATTGTCTAAATCAAATTATAAACGTATTGAATAGGAATGTTCTCAAATACAAAATATATCATATCAATTTGTACATTTAACTATTTTCTGTCAAATTATTGATATTTATATTTTGATTAATATTTTAACATTGTGGTGATGAAAATAACAAATTTGAGCGATTTTAATTTCATAGTTATGAAGGCTATAGGATAGGCATAGGGGTATAGTTACTTGATATGTGTATTTTATTTAATATACACGTTAGATTACAGAGATGAACTCTGATATACTTGTTTGATGTGTATATTAAAGAAAATACACATTAAATAAAATAAATTAAAAAAACTAATGCAGAAATAATTAAAATTAAATGATAATTGAAAGATGCCCAACTTCCATCCTTTTTTTCTCTCTATTTTTACAGTTGTTTTGATTTCACCCCTATGTAGGCTATTTTAGGAAGGAAAAAGTTGCCGATTTTCATTCACGGCACTCGTGCCTGCTCTCCACTCTGTTCGGGCCGGGCCGTTCCCGGCCATACTTTTTTTCTGTACAGAGCCGGGCCTGGTTTCATTCCTAGTCTTCACGGCCCAAAATTTTCAATCCTAGTTTTGAGCCAGCCCGTATGAAAATCATTGTCTCAGCGTGGCCTGGTCAATTTAAAGGGCAGGTAATTTGGCCCAATAATTTTTGCAAAAAATGCAAACATTTTTGAGTCACCATTATTCTACACTTAAACATTAAAATTTATTATTTTTAAAGAATAGTAGATTTCTAAGCATATTAAAATATAGCTAAATTAAAATATAGTAAAATGTGTGAACAGGAACCTGCCTATGACAGAACCCTGTTTTAAACTGAAAAATGTGTTGATCCACGCAAAATTAATTAAACAAAAACCTAATTTGCAGAACAAATTAAAAAAACAAAATTTATTTCCCAAAGCCCGAGAAGAGGCAGATATTAAGATATTTCATTCAATTCGTTCTACATTTAATGTTAAATTTTTGTAACAAATAAGTTAAACCAATTGAACATTAAAAAATAAAAATGAAATTCATACAATATAATACTTTAAACACCTATATACTTAGATTCCGTTCAAATGAAATTGAAATAAATCTTAGACTTTTTTTAAAATTTTGTATTTTGCATGTATCTTATCATATTATGTACAATCGTCATAAACATAATGCAAAATCTGCAGTACAAATATTTACAACTTAAAAATAGAAAAAGTCTAAGATTTATTTTGATTTCATTTGAACGGAATCTAAGTATATAGGTGTTTAAAGTATTATATTGTATGAATTTCATTTTTATTTTTTAATGTTCAATTGGTTTAACTTATTTGTTACAAAAATTTAACATTAAATGTAGAACGAATTGAATTAAATATCTTAATATCTGCCTCTTCTCGGGCTTAAACAATTTGGGAAATAAATTTTGTTTTTTTAATTTGTTCTGCAAATTAGGTTTTTGTTTAATATGTGAAGTTTTTTAATAACTACTGCATTCAGACGAACACATTTCAAAATTAATGGAAGGTATCATCATCAGGCTTTGATTTGTGCGATATCATATCACAATTTGTGATGCAATTTACCTATGTATAATTCAAAATGTTTCACCAGTGCAGTAATGCAGGTTGCTGTAGTTTGGTCAAAAAATTACAATCTGAACTTAAAAAACCCTGCTTGAAAATGTCATTTTTATTTCCACTATGACGTCATATTCATCTTCTTTTTAATTCTTAAAAAAAAAAAAAAAAAAAAAAAAAAAACTATTTCAGTTTCTTCAGTTTCATGTTTCACGTGAAAATCATTCAACTAAAAATAGGCAAATTACTATTACGGCTTTTGAATTATTTACAACAATGAAGGAAAAATATTAAATTTTATTATAAAATGTCCGTTGATTCTCAATGAAAAAAGCGAAATTTGGAATTATTAAGAAAAATATTCGATTAATGTAAATAAAAATTAGCCCACGTTACTCTCTAGATTATAATCCACCTATATGCAGAGGCATTTTATGATCCGTTTTGACCCGGACGTCTGGCAAATGTTTTTACACTTTGAATTTATAATATTATTAGAATTAGCAAAGAATTAAAAATGAGTGGCATCAGGGACAAAAAGGTGGGAAGAAAAAATGAAAAAGTTATGATCTCCATAGGCTTTTCTATGTTAAATTAACATTGACAAGTGACACTGGAAATAAATAAGTATTGCTCTGCCGCGCAATACTTAAATATATACTAATAAGTAAGAAAAGAATATATAATACATTTACACTTGCTAAGAAGGGAACTTGTCTATAAGGCATTTTTTTTTTTTTCGTTTAAATTGCAATTCCGTCTTAGAAGATTTTACTGTATAGCTTTTTTTCAGATTTTTAACACTTCTGTACATGTAATATGGATTAATAATGTTAATGATAACTGAAACACTTACATACAAGAAATAGAGATTCATTAAAAAATAAATATCGCAACCTGCGGCACTTCTATAAAAATGAAGATTATAAACATGAAAACAAAAGTTAAGATAAATATTTTTGGTCAGAACTCCTCGTACGAGACAAATTTTTAGCCAATTCGACGTAAAAATCAATGTTTTGTAGAAATTCACTCGGACCGAACTTTAAATTTTTTTATCGGGTAAGACCAATATTATTTTTTTCTATCGGGCCGGGCCGAATTTTTTTCTCTATGAGTCATCCCAGCCCGGGCCTGGAAAAGTCTGCCCGTGCAGACCTCTAATTCTACTTCTAAGTAAAAGAGAATTAATTCTTCTACTTCTAAGAAAATACTTATCTGCAATTATTCGGCCGAATACTTAAATGTATTCGGCCGAAGCCGAATATTCGGTTTACATGCCGAATAACCGAATAGAGTATTCGATATTCGGTCAATCCCTAATTACAACAGCTTCTTTTTATTTGAATGAACTTTTGTTTTTCTGACAATTCTTATCTTTAATAATACCCTGCAGGGGTCGATCCAGACAAAATTTGGGGCCTATTTAGGACCCTTTCACAAAAATCTATTTAATAAAATAGGCCCCTTCACAAAAATAAATTTAGTAAAATGGGCTCCTTCACAAAAATAAATTTAATAAAATGGGCCCCTTCACAAAAATGAATTTAATAAAATGGGTCCCTTCACAAAAATAAATTTAATAAAATGGGCTCCTTTACAAAAATGAACTTAATAAAACAGGCCCCTTTACAAAATTCTTTTTAATAAAATAGGCCTACGTAACATTCTTTTTCATAAAAATCGCTTTAAAATGTGTAATTTGTAAATAAAGCCAGGTCACGAAAAACAAAAACTTTAGCAAGGAGATTTAAAGAATGTTTCTGTTCATAAATTATTGGTTCGAATTTGAGTAATTGGATTTCAACTTTCATTACAAAATGTTATTTTTCACAAAAATATAATAAAACTCACAAAAATAACTTCTACTTTTCACAAAATGGGCCCCAAGAATAAAAACCTGCATCGACACCTGCCCTGTATACAGGGGCGTAGCCACAGATATTTTTTCGGTGGAGAATTCGAAAATTTCCCAACTTGAAACAAATTGCTCCAATTTTCGACTAAAATGATATGCACAACGTGTGTAATAGTTATAATGATACTTTTGCATAAAAAATTCCTTTCCAAAGAAAAATTCTGAAACTGAAAACATAAAAATTCTAATTATGGGTTTGTTTACTAAAAAAATAAATACGCTTTTTACTTTCTTCTATCTTTACAAGAAAAAAGTATTGGATTCGTGAAAAAATTTGACTTCCGGTTTTAGACTGATTTATACGTTTTAGTAAGTCCTGAACACGATTCGACTGTTTTTAGAAAATATCTGTCTGTCTATATGTGATACAAATTTTGTGGGCGCTCTAACACAAGAACAAATGCACGAAATTTAATAAAACTTTAGAGATTCACTTATACAGTCGAACCTCGTTAATGCGAACACTCAAGGGGAAACTTTTTTTATTCGTATTAAAAGTAGTTCGTGTTATCGGAACTTAGCTACATTACATACAACTGGACGAGGCAATCGGAAACAGTTCGTGTTAACGAGGTTTGACTGTACCTTGATAAAAATTGGTGCTGATTTGTTTTTGGTGTAAATCGTCCAATAGGTGGCACTGCTATGCGGCATTTTTCATGATTTACATGATTTTAGCGATAATTATATCTCAAAAACTATTGAACGGATTTGATCAAATGTCATATTCTGTTAAACCTTGACATATTTTGATGCAGATTAGCTTTTTATGTATATCATATAGCAGGTGGCGCTGCTATGCAGCATTTTTCACCATTTTGCGATAGCTGTATCTCAAAAACTAATGCACGGAATTTAGTCACTCTTCATATTCCACATAAGTAGCACTTCCACATAAATAAATCCTAATTAGGCTTGGGTCTATACTGTCCAAAGCTATCGCTTTTGTGCACTTTGAGTAAGGAATTTTGGTTGCAGACATCTAAGAGGCTGGGTGCCAAAATTCAATGATTTGTTTGAAAAATGCTATGCATATATCTTCTTTTTAAATGCACACAACTCAACAAATTTATACCTTTAGAGTTTGTTATTATAGGCGAAGAATTGTCATTTAATTTCGGCACTGTGATTGCAAATTTTGAGGCATTAACATGTATGGAGTAGAAGAAAATTTTGGGATTGGCACATCCGACTATTTTTCACTTAATATTAATTCTTGTGGTCTTCAAAGAAGCCCACCTGTTAATAACATTGCTTAGTTTGATAAAATTCCTTATTTCACTTTCATATTTTAAAAGCATTAGGCTGTCAAGTCTGTCATCCCTCATTGTAGCTTGCAATATATATTTTTTAAATTTTTATTTGACTAAAGATTCTTTCATTAGATGCAACGCCATAAAGATAAGCTGCTGTGAATGTTAAGGTCCGAGTATACAGTTTGATGGCGTGACCCAAATAGTCTTTGAATTTCATGGCATGAGTAAAAGGTTTGTTAAGTGAGTTGGGGATTGGTTTATTTCTATTCGACTCTGCAAGTCATGTACATCCGGTTTCTCATATCCAGGTGGAAACATTATTAACTTTTCCCTTGCACAATTGTAATTTAAATATGGAATGCATTGCTGCAATATTCTCTTGATATAGGGAACATTGTCATTTAAGCCCATTACTAAATTCCCGAAATTTTCTTGTATTTCTTATAATTCTTTACTGTAAAACTTATGTGTATCAATGTCCATTGCTGTGCTATTATTTTTATCTATTGCCTTTGGTGAAACGGTTTTCCTACGGTGCTTTCGGAACTCAGCTTCTCCAGTCACATCCTAATATTCGTAATTGTTTGTGAGCTTGTCTGTAAGGAAATTTTTATTTCTTCAAAATTTTATTAAAGTGCAACATGTCAGTGTTACAGTGCATGTCGATTTTTTCTTCAGTTGATGGACTGCTTTCATGGTCATATTTCTGTTCCAAATTAAAATCGTCCATTTTTAGGTGCGTTCTAATTATATAAATACGTAGCACCTATAGTCGTCGTTCAGTCCGTCCGTCTGTCCGCATGTAACAGAGCAAAAACTACCCAACCGAATGGTCTGAAATTTCAAATATATGATTGTTCCAAAATTTTGACGAGCCCTTTCAAATTTTAGGAAAATCGGATGTATAGTTTAATTACAGGGACAGTCAAAAGTTTTTCTTTACATTACGGCCAATGGGAAAAATTATTGCAAGTGCATTTTAATGATATTAGAGCCTTCCGAATGATCTGAAATTTTAAAGATATAACTGTTGCAAAATTTTGTCGAGCCCTTTCAAATTTTAGGAAAATCGGATGTATAGTTTAATTACAGGGACAGTCAAAAGTTTTTCTTTACATTACGGCCAATGGGAAAAATTATTGCAAGTGGATTTTAATGATATTAGAGCCTTCCGAATGATCTGAAATTTTAAAGATATAACTGTTGCAAAATTTTGTCGAGCCCTTTCAAATTTTAGGAAAATCGGATGTATGTTTAATTACAGGGACAGTCAAAAGTTTTTCTTTACATTACGGCCAATGGGAAAAATGATTGCAAGTGCATTTTAATGATATTACATACAGCCTTCCGAATGGTCTGAAATTTTAAAGATATAATTGTTGTAAAATTTTGTTGAGCTATTTCAAATTTTAGGAAAATCGGAAGTTTAATTACAGGGACAGTCAAAAGTGTTCCGTTACGTTACGGGGAATGGAGAAAAAAATGTTGGAAGTGCATTTTAATGATGTATCAGACTATGCGCTTTATGAAGTGCAAAAAATTATACATTCAGTACAATATGGGGTGCAAAAAATAATTATAAAACTAGTTATAGTACGAACGCACCTCATTTGCCACGTTTGACGAGCAATTTCCAACTTGTTTACCTTTTTCATCATCGAATGGATTTTTAGACGCTCCAAAATCTTGCAAGAGAACTCTTTTCCTATTATGAAGGGTTTCTTCGTGCTGAGATTTATAGTAACTTTTTAGAACAGCTTTAAACACACACTGGACTTTTGGTTTAAAATTTTATAAACACATATGAATATAAACGAACAGGACTGATATATATTTCCGCACACAAATAAAAGTAAAATGTGACAAATTTACCTAAACTAACGACTTCTTATATCGGCATTTGCTCATATAACGCTTTTTACTTGACAGCGAAGGGTTAACTAACTTTTGCGGCAAAAAAATCACGAGAATGAGTAAAATATTGTCCAAAAATTGCAAAATTAGTCAAAAAAGTTGTGAAAACTCATCAAATCCTCTTGCCCATAGATGTGTTTCAAGTAGGTTACTGCATTCCTTTCTGTTGTGCTACAAGTGATCTCCAATTTACAAAAGAAGCTGCAACCCCTTTGGATTAAAATACAGTCGGCCCCACTTAATCGGGTAACGGATAATTGCATACCCCGCTTATATGCACAGAATGCCGTGGAACAGAAACGCTCCCCATAAGGTTAATGTTAAATATACTCGTTTTTTCGCATAACAATCCCCGGTTAATTGCATAAATATCTCCAATGTAGTAATCCGGATTTTATGAATTCCTGTATAGAGATGAATGGGAAGAAAGGTAAAACTTTTTTTTGTTGTTTGTTTCCTTTTTTTTTTTTTTTTTTTTTTTTTTGTAACAGTAGTTTGTTATATTTACAATCGAAGAACAGAAATCGTTGTGAAAGAAGACTTTATTATCTTAATTCTAGGAAACGCATGGGAGTATTGAATTTGGACAATTGTGTTTTTCTTTTAAAGCTTGTCATACATACAGTGACTCAAGATGCTGGGGGTACTTTTTGGAAACTCCTGGAATCGGGGGCAAATACAATCGGGACGGTCAAGAGAATAAAAAAACAATATTTAGCGCTGGAAGTGGAGAAATGCAGTGTCCGAGGCAAAATTAAACCATGTAACGTAAATAGTGTGATAATACATTATACTTTATTGTTACATATAGGGTAATAATAAATTATTTATTAATATTATTAATACAATAGTTTTAAATTATTAGGTAAATAGTTATTGTCCATTAATATTTATCACATCTGTGGTATACACTGTAAAAAAATCCGAACAGTATTCCTGTAGGAATCGGAAAAACAGTTGCCCTTATCGTACCATAAAAATTTCAAACCCAGCTCGGAATAAAATCCGTAAAAAAAAAAGGAAACATTCATTAAAACGGTACTTTACGGATTTTATTCCGATTTTACTGATGTTATTCCGAGCTGGGTCGGAAATTCTTCCGGTACGATAAAGGCAACTATTTTTCCGATTCCTACAAGAAATCTGGTCCTATTTTTTTTTTTTTTTTTTTTTTTTTTTTTTTATACAGTGTATAATCAAATGATAACGTATACTGATAACATTAATTGCTGTCCTCGCTTAAATGGATACCCCGCTTAAATGCATACAATTCAGTGGAACCAATTGTATGCAATTAAACGGGACCGACTGTATCTGGATTCTCTTTTGGTAGGAGAAGGGGAGGTAGGGCAGGGTTGCCGGCTTTTAGCCAGGCCAAAAAAAGCCGGCCGGCTTTTTTTGGTTTTAGCCGCTTAAAAAAAGCCGGCTTTAATTGAAAAAAGCCGGCTTTTATTTTTCAAAAAGGTGGTTTATAGATAATTCATATAAACTTTGGATTAATTTATTTTTAATACACTTATAAATATTTTTTATGAAAAAAATATTAACTTCTATTAAATTTTGTCAAATAAATAAGACCTTATAACTGCTAGAATGTAACTGTGAAAGCATTATGCAGTGGTAGAATTGATATAAAAAAGGCGTTGGTTCCAAGGACCAGTAAACATAAGAATTTACTGGTCCGCAGTAATCATCACTGGCCTACTACATAAAATTCTATTAAGTCCCTTTAACCCTTTGAGTGCCCTCCCCCCCCCCCCCTTCCTAGAATATAAATCAAACTTCCTTTACAGTTATCCAAAATTTTCATCATAATAAAATGTAAAATTATAATTTGCTAAAAATTAAACAGTACATAAAGAAAAACTATAAAATTATTAATTAAACATTTCATTTCAGATAATCTATTTCAACTGACTAAGGTTTAATTCAATTTTTTTAAATAAAATAAAATAATTCGATTTGTGTTTGGTTGCAGTTTTCTCAAGGACGGGAAAGTTTACGTTTACCTGTCAGAGAGGGGGAAAGTTACTGCAAATTAGTGGTCCGATTGAATTTTTGGTGGTCTCGGACCAGCGAACCACCAAGGATTTCGAACGCTGTTATGTCTGAAAAAAAAATTATGAATATTCAGAAGAATAAATTAAATTAGACTCTAAAGTATTGGTTTGGAATTCTTTATCATGGCTCTACACATACCACACATTTTAAAGTTTATATGAAAGAATAAGAAAATGTCTGTCACACATTAAAATAGAAACATTCTTACATCTGATATTTACTTTTAAAATTGATTAAAACTAAATAGCTTATATGTATTTAATAACTGAAATTATCTTATATAATACTTGAGCAATAGTAAGTAAATAAGCAATCATTGTATAAAAAATACTTATAAAAATGATATATGTAAAAAGTCTTTCTGCTACTAAGCTGTTATGTAACTTATTCCAGATATGTCCATATGGACAGATTAAATTCGTAGAATGAACAATGTTGAAAGAGAAATTAGAAAGGATATAACATTTGAGGAAATTTTAGTACATGTAAGTGCATAAAATAAAGAGAACAATTAAAAAAAAATTCTCCAAATTAAACTTGTTGAATTCGAATTTTGAAAAGCTACTTACTATTTAAAATAGTGCATATAAATTAATGCATATGTTATTCATAATACTGCTTTAATAGAGAGAAATGATGTTTTTATTAAATGACTTTATGTGCAATTTTAAATAAGTGTTTATGAGAAATAAAATAATACTTGCATTATTAATATGGTCCCTTAAAATTAGTTAATAAAATATATAACTAAGCAACCATTGTCCCTTTTAATTATATAAAGCAATAAAAATTTAAAAAAAAGATTGTTAAGGTCAGTGTAAACCAGACAAAGCAATTGGTATGACCTTTTATTCCAATATTAATGTCTTCATTATTGATAAATATTGGGTTATATTGATTTCTACCTCAACTAAATGTCTTTAAAACAAATTAAAAAACACATAAAAATGTGTCATTTATAATTAAAATGCTTCATTGTATAAAATCCAATTTTGGCCAAAAAAGGCCAATTTTGGCCAAAAAAAGCCGGTTAAAACCAATAAAAGCCACCGGCGTGGCTTTTTTTAATTTTAGCCGGCTTTTTTGCAACCCTGAGGTAGGGTGAAATTTTTGAGAAAGGAACAAAGTTTTGGAGGAAATAAAGGAAATGGTTAGTCATTTATTGATGGACAGGAGTAGAGAAATTTAGGCCTGGTAGATGTTCAATATTTTTGTAGAACTGAAAAATACAATGATAGATTGAGTGTGGCTAATTTTTTTTTTTTTTTTTTTTTTTTTTTTTATAATTTAACTTGTTTACTGTTGCAATACTCAAAATAATCACCAAAACAATAAAAATTTCGTAATTTTTTACTATTACTTTTAAAAAAGAACATGTCTCAAAAATCTAGAATTTCCCAACTCTAAGCTCAAATTTCCCAACTTCACATATATTGGGGGGGGAGGCTCCCCCCCCATACCCCCCATGGCGACGCCCCTGCCTGTATAGGTTATTTTGGGTATTGACTAGTGATAAAATAATAAAAAATAAGTGATGGGTTAATGAATTTGTGAGTGGAAATTGGAAATAAGTTATTAAACTGTTTTGTGTAATTAGATTTAGGAATAAAAGCGTAACTGAATTAAATTATTAAGAATTTAATTTTAATTAAAGTTTATTAAAAAAGCTAATATATGGAAAAATGTGTATTAAAATTTTTTTAAGTATCCGGTTGCTGAATACCGAATATTCGGTATACACTTTGACTGAAGTTTCAGTATTCGGCAAAATTGCTGCTTCGGTCAATCCCTATTCTAGGAATGATATTTTTGTTGAAAATTTAATGCTTTTGATGAAAATAAAAGTGTATTTTTAAGCAAATTGGTGTATAAAATGTTATTTATTACGTAAAAGGTAAAGAAAAGCAAGCAAGCAAACCAAAAAAAACAGTGGCACTCCGGGAGTGCCAATAGAAGTGAAAACTTCAACAATTATGTGTGTGTTTTTTTAATCGTCAGGAAATGTTTTATTGTGCAGGAAATACTTTTAAATGTAGTGTTTTTTTATTCATTATTATAAACTATTACTACCAAAATTATATTACAATTTTCATAGAAATATAATTTAACTATAAATTACATATAAATAAACATTAATAATTTGTAATATATATTATTACATTAAATTATATATGTACATATAAATAAACAAATTTTCGTACAAAAATTCTCATATTGCATTTAAAGATTTATCCGGTGAAATATAAACGGCAACCATTACAATTCAATACTACCCAAATATTGAAATCCATACTCCAATTCAATACTATCCAAAAGTATTTTTATTAATGAATACAATACCACAATTATATTACGCTTGGCGCGCTAGTGTCTATGTGCCAAAATGCTAGCATGTCGGTTACGTATCAGTGTCTCAAAATCAGTTGTTTTTCTCCATCTCAAAAAAAGCTCAATGCGCCTAAAGAAGTTTTCACTTCAATAAAAAAAAAGGCATGGAGAAATTTCTTCAAAAGAATTTAGCAATCGAGTTAGTTTTTCAGTTGAAAATATTCCTGGTACACAACAGAAATGTAGCTTATCAATATGAAGCAATTAAGAAAATAAAGTCATCTTAAATACAAAACTATATCTTATTGCATATAGATTTCAGCGAAAAATTTATTTGTAGGTTCACTGAAGAAATTCAGGCTGCACATTTCGAAAGAGATCGGTAACAAAGAATTCTTCATTTGGGTATCATTATGCATACAAAAAATGGGGACTCAATAAATTTTATTTAACAGGGCCTTTAAACCATTTGAATCTGATAATTTTGGAGCATGAAATTGAAATGTATCTTATAGAAATAGAACTATTGGAAATTGATGACAAATCAGTCAAAGTAAATGTTGTTGAACCTACAAGCAATGGAGAGTTTAAGTTGCATACGAAAGAGGATATTTATGACTACTATCCAATATGCGACATTATGGGAAAAAAAAAAAAAAAAAATTACTTCTAGAGCCTTTTGATAGCAGAGGATGTAGATTTAATTTTTCTGGGCAAAAGTTTCCTTACAAATATAATTCGAAATTGTTTTTTACACAATTGTCCTTTCCTCACATTGTAATCATCCTCTCATTCTAATAAAAATCTAATAATTATTATAGAATTTCTTAATATTAAGCCTGGCGGCTATTTTTTTTCCCAATAAGTACCTTTTCTAGCGTCTTGTTACAAAAAAATTAGAAACTTCTGACATGACTTATTTTTTCATCATCACTGATGAAAATGGACTATTTGCGTCGAATCGCCCTCATACGGAATTAGTACAGCGATTTTTTAAATTTTTCGCAATTTTTAGTGCGTTTTCATATTTTGAGGCGATTTTTTGACATTAGTAAAAAGAATTTGGTTGCATACTTTTAACAAATTTTGTCCCCTGTGAATATTGGAGATCTTTAACGCGATTTTTAGCGTTCTTTCGATTCCCATGGCGATTTTTTTGTAAAAGGAATTTGATTTCAAAATGTTATCCTATACTAGTAAATTCTGTCCTCTGTGATTTTTGAATTTTAGCAATTTTAAAGGAGATTTATAATACGATCTTTAAAGTTTTTTCGAGTTCGGCGGCGATTTTTTCACGTTAGTAAAATTTAAGTAACAATTTTCGAAATCTGATTTCAAACATTTAGTCTAATATAGTAAATTTTTTCCGCTTCGATTTTTGGATTTTTAGCGATTTTTAAGGTTCCATGACGATTTTTTGACATTTCTATAAGAAATTTTGTTTCAAACTTTTAGCCTTATGTGAATTTGATTTCAAACTGTTAACCTAATATAGTAAATTTTCTCCTCCGCGATTTTTGATGCAATTTTTCGCATTTTTTTTTCTCGTTCCACTGTGTTTTTTTCTTCTATCCGATTTTTCACTTTATTAGCACTTTTTAACGTTTTCTTGCATTTCACAGCGATTTTTTTATATTTGTAAAAAGAATTCGATTTCAAACTTTTAGCTAATATAGTAAATTTTGTCCTTCGTTATTTTTGAACTTTTCGAGATTTTTAGCATTTCAAAGGAATTTGCGTTTTCAACATTTAGCCTCTTATATTTCATTTTGTCATCTATGATTTACAATGCGACTTTTTGCGTTTTATTAAGTTTGACGACTTTTTTTTTTTTTTTTTTTTTACATTCGTGAATGAATTCCGGCTACAATGTTTTAGTCCACTATAGCAAATTCTGCCTTCTGCAATTTTTTTCAGGGTTTTTGAAATTCGCGGCGATTTTTTCACATTAGCAAAGAAATCTGGTTTTAATATTTTAGCCCAATACAGTACATTCCTGTCCTCTTATTAATAAAGTTTATTCAGATTCTGTAGAACAATTTTCGAACTTTTCATGAATTTTTAGTGTTTTTTTTCGCATTTTACGGCGATTTCTTAACATTGGCAAAAAGAATTCGATCTTAAACTTTTAGCTAGCACAGTACATTTGGTCCTCAACGATTTTTGAGTTCTAGCGATTTTTAGCATCTTTTCGAATTCTGCGGCGATTTTTTTGACATTCGCAAAAGGAATTTGGTTTCAAATTTTTATCCTAATATAGTAATTTTGTCCCCCGCGAATTTTGAATATTAGGCATATTTAATACAATTTTGAATACGATTGTTAGCGTTCTTTCGAGTCCCACGGCCATTTTTTGACATTCTGAAAACGAATTTGATTTCAAACTTTTATTCTATACTAGTAAATTTTGTCCTTCGTGATTTTTGAATTTTAGCACTTTTTAATGCTTTTTTTTTCGAGTTCCACGGCGATTTTTTGACATTTGGAAACGGAATCTGATTTCAAACATTTAGTCTAATATAGTGATTTTTTTTCCACCTTGATTTTTGGGTGTTTAGGGTTCTACAGATTTTTTTTTTTTTACATTTTTATAAAAAATTCTGATTCAAACTTTTAATCAAATGTGAATTTGATTTCAAACTGTTAGTCTAATATAGTTCGTTTTCTCCTCCACGATTTTTCCCGAGTTCCGCAATGATTTTTTGACATTCGGAAAAAAAGGAAGTTGGTTTCAAACTTTTTAGCCTAATACAGAAAATTTTCTTCGGTGATATTTTTCACATTTTTAGCGCTTTTTAACATTTTTTTTTTCGCGCTCCACGAAGATTTTTTGACGTTTGTAAAAGGAATTAGATTTTAAACTTTTACTTTAATATAGTAAATTTTGTATTTCCTCACTTTTGAAAATTTTGCGTTTCTTCGCGATCCGCGGCTTTATTTTATTTTATTTTATTTTTTGACATTACTAAAAGGAATTTACGTTTCCAACATTTAGCGTCATATATTTCATTTTGTCATCTACAATTTTCACTGCGATTTTTACAGATTTTTGGAGTTTGGCGTCTATTTTTTGACATCGAATTCAGAGTACAATGTTTTGGTTCACTTTAAACAAAATCTGCCCTTTGCGATATTTGAATGTTTAGTGATTTTTCGCAGAGTTTTTGTAATTCATGCCGAGTTTAACACATTAGTAAAGGAATTAGGTTTTAATCCTTTAGCCTAATATAGTAAATCCTGTTCTCTTTTCAATAAAGTTTATTCGGATTTCGTACAGCAATTTTCGAATTTTTTATGTGATTTTTTGCGTTTTTCAGAGATTTTTTTGACATTCATAAAAGAAATCCTGTTTTACTCGTTTAGCCCAATATAGAATTTTTTTTTTCCCTCTGCGATTTTTGATATATTTTAGTGTTTTTTCGCGACTAGCTGAGATTTTTCCACATAAAAGGAATCTCGTTTGAATCTTCGAGTTCAATATACAGGCATCCCCTGACTTACATATTACGCTACTTACATAAATTCGCAGTTGCGTAATAAATCTCGAAAATTACATTTATGAATACACTAGCGCGTTTGATACACATTTGCACACTTTTGTTAATTATTTTATAAATAAAATATGCATATTTTATATATTAGAGGCAGTTATATTTTTATTGGGATGTACAATTAAATCATTAACACATCAAACCCTCATCCTTCAATATCGAGAATGGTAGAAGTTGTTACAGAACAGCATTTCTCTTCACAACCATTCACCTTTCAAGCGCTGACTCTCCCCACTACAAGACTAAATTAGCCAGATTACAAGTGTCAATTCATCACTCTCTTCTATCTTCAATAGAAGAAAGTATTGCAATCGAAATTTTTCCAACGGATTTGCACGTTTTAGGGGTCAGAGATCCCAAAAAACATGTTTATAGAAAATGCCTGTCTGTCCGTGAGTCTATCGCCATTGTAACATCAAAAAGTGTATGAAGTACATGTATGCATAGAATTGAACCACTTTTTTTTTTTTTTAAGTTTTTGGCAATAGCAAGCAGGTCCTTCCTTCATTTGGAAAAAATCTGCCAGAAGGGGGTGCTGTAATAGCGATTTTGAATATTGTGCCATCAAAAAGTGTGAAAAGTTATGCATAGAATTGAACTAAATTTTTTAAAAAAGTTTTTGGCTATAGCAAGCAGGTCCGCCCTTAATTTGGAAAAAATCCACTGGAAGGGAGCGCTGTAATAGCGATATTTAATATTGTAATATCGAAAAATGTATGAAGTTATGCATAGAATTGAACCAAAAAACATTTTTTAAGTTCTTGGCTATGGCAACAGGTCCTTCTTTAATTTGAAAAAAATCTGCCGGTAGGGGGCGCTGTAATAGCAATTTTTGTGCCATTTTTAATATTGTACCTTCGAAAAGTGTATGAAGTTATGAATAGAATTGAACCAAAAAAAATTTTTTTAAGTACTTGGCTATGGCAAGAAGGTCCTCCCTGAATTTGTATAAAATCTGCCAAACAGGGTACTGTAATAGCGATTTTTGTGTAATCTTCTTAATTTTTTGTAGTTCTATTGTACACCAGTGGCTTGTGAATCGACGGGAACTTCCCATCCTGATAAGCCGACTATTCATGATTTTAATAATATCACGATCAAGATTAACTCGTTTTTACTCCGATTAATTGATTGAAGCAGAAATTTAAGATGAAAGTCAAAGTAGATATAGTACTGAAGTAATAAAAATGAAATATTGATATCTGTAACAACATTTTGAAATATTAAAATACATGAGATATAAGAAAGTTTTGGGATTGGCACATCCAACTAGTTTTTGATATTGTGTAGCATTGTCATAGTAACTAAATCTTTATTGTTAGTTATTCATAGCAGTCATCTAATTCATAATAAATATTATGCTTATCAAGGATTATTTTATTTTGTGGGAGCTATTTATTTGTCTTGCCATCAGAAATTCATGGAGAAGACATAATTTATTCCTCTTTAATTATTTCTTATTTTTATAGTCATTCGATGTAGATTCAAAATTGTTATAAATCAGTTCATCAATTTTAAATTTATAAATACCATGCACTGTAAAAAAAAACAATTCTACAGATATAAAGTTACAGAAATCTGTATGCTTGCTAAAATTTTACTGTACATGTACACTGTACAAAAAAAGATGTAAATCTACAAAACTATTTTTTGTAAAGCTACAGAAATCTATAGCTTTACAAAAGAATCTACTCAAATTACAGTAATCTTACTAAAATTTTATCTACAACCCGGGTTTGCAGTTATACAGTGTGTCCACGTATAACCTGACCGACCTTTATTTTCACAACCGTTGGTCCTAGATGCATACTTCCAATTACAAAAATGGTCAAAATTAGGTGCAGAATTAAGATAAAACTAGTTGGATGTGCCAATCCCAAAACTTTCTTCTATCTTATACATCTTAATATTTCAAAACCTAGTTACACATGTTAATACTTCAATATTATTAGTTCAATACTATACCAACTTTGATTTTCATCTTAAATTTCTGCTCAAGTCAATTAAACGGACTAAAAACGAGTTTATCTATATCATGATATTTCTTAAAATTATTAATTTTTCCTTATTCTGTTGTTATCAGCTGTTTGCGAATAGCCGGCTCAGCAGGAAGCGAGTTCCCGCCACGCATGAGCCGTCGATGCACAATAGAACTACGAAAAACCAAGAAAAGTATACAAAAATCGCTAGCACAGAACCCCTTTACCGCGCAATATTTCCAAATTCAAGGAGGACCTGTTGGCCAAAGCCAAAAACCTGCACAAAAATTTTAGTTCAATTGTATGCATAATTTTATACGCTGTTCGATGGTACAATAATGAAAATGGCACAGAGATCGGAATTATAGCGCCCCCTTCTGGCGAAATTTTTTCAAGTTCAGGGAGGACTTGTTTCCCATAGCCAGAAACATGCACAAAAAATTTGGTTCAATTATATGGATAACTTCATACACTTTTCGATGGTACAATAATGAAAATGGTACAGACATAGCAATTATAGCGCCCCCTACAGGCAGTATTTTTCCAAATTCAGGGAGGACCTTCGTGACATGACCAAAAACAAACACATAAAATTTGGTTCAATTCTATGCATAACTTCATACACTTTTCGACGGTACAATATTCAAAATGGCACAAAAATTGCACAAAAAATCGCTGTTACAGCGCCCTCTACGGGCGATTTTTTTTACAAATTAAGGGAGGACCTCCTTGCCATAGCAAAGAACTTAAAATTTTTTTCTGGTTCAATTCTATGCATAACTTCATACACTTTTGGATGGTACAATATTCAAAATCGCACAAAAATCGCTATTACAGCATCCCCTAACGGCGAATTTTTTGCAAATTCAGGGAGGACCTGCTTGCCATATCCAAAAACTTAAAATAAAAATTTGGTTTAATTCTATGCATAAACTTTTGGACGGTACAATATTCAATATCGCACAAAAATCGCTATTACAGCGCCCCCTACAGGCGAATTTTTTCCAAATTCAGGGAGGACCTGCTTGCCGTAGCCAAAAACTTAAAATAAAAATTTGGTTAATTCTATGCATAAATTCTTACACTTTTGGATGGTACAATATTCAAAATCGCACAAAAATCGCATTTACAGCGCCCCCTATCGGCGAATTTTTTCCAAATTCAGGGAGGACCTGCTTGCCATAGCCAAAAACTTAAAGTAAAATTTTGGTTCAATTCTATGCATAACGTCATACACTTTTTGGTGGTACAATGGCGACAGACAGACATTTTCTATAAACATGTTTTTTGGAATCTCTGACCCCTAAAACGTGTAAATCCGTCGAAAACCGGAAGATGAAAAAATTTCGATTACAATACTTTCTTCTATTGAAGACAGAAGAAAGTAAAAAGTTTGAAGCGAAAAAACAATATAGTGAAGAATTACAGTATCTAAATTTTTATACGGTCCCCCGGTCCTATAAGTTATATTTAGTAAAATTTCCATGTTATACTGGCAACTAAGGCAGAAAAAGTCCCGTTATTCTAAGATTAAAATTGACAGAGTAATAGCTGTTTAAAGTTGGAGTATATTTTTTGCTGCATATTAGGGGTCATTCACAAATTTAATAGAAATGTAATTCCGTCAGATACATTAAGGAAATGGTTGAGAGTAAAATTAACATTGCAATATAAATTTGAAATCTTTAATCATTCTGACATATTACTGCAAAATGTACAATTTGTACTGAACGTTATAAGAGGATAAAAATAACAGATTTTTTGTTAAATAAAAGGTTGAAAAACAACAGCCTCAATTCTTTACAAAATGATACATATTTTTAAAAGCTGTTAGATTACACTGTTTTTCAAATTTTGGGTTGTGGCATGTTTTTTAGCTTTTGAAAATTGATTCTTATGCATTTTTTAACACTGAATCCGAAAATGACCTTCATTTTAAACCATCACATCAGGAATTTTCTCAAAGCGCAAATTTCAAAGTTAAGTAGCTAAAAGTTAAAATTGATCCCCCCTCCCCTCCCAACCTCATCGGACCCACAAGCTGTTTAGCTGTAAGAAACACAGTATAAGCCAAAAAATCTATAAATTATTGAATTAAATAAAATTAATCTGAATAATAAAGTTTACATCTATTTTATAGTATAGAACTTTTCGCTATTTTTTAACCTTGAAATTTACGATTTGCGAAAAATCTCGACATGATGGTTAAAAGTGAAGGTAATTTTTTGATTCAGCGTTAAAAAATACATAAAATGTAATTATAAAAGTTAAAAAACACAACCATCGCAGGTCTTCTTGACGGTAACCTATCCGAATTTTTTTGTGTTATCCTCTAATATAAGTATGTATAAGATGGTAAGAGTCGAAAATCATGATAATATGGCATTGTCATCGGATTTAAGTCAGTATGTGAAATTTAACTTCGATCGGACATTTCAAAGTGAGTTAAAGTTCGAGTTACAAAATAAAACATATGTTAAAATACAATTATTTTAACTAATCTGAAACTTAACTAAGAAAAGTTAATCGTAATATTTGTACGATTACTTTCAAAGCGAAGATACCTTGAAATAAGTTTAAGTACTTTATACACGACCACTGAAAGCATGGTCGAAATCATCTGTTTTGATATGCAAAAAAGTGGTATAAGTCATACATTTCAAAGTTTCATAACTCGGTCAATTTTAATGTTAGATGAATGGGACTTTTTTTGTTTTACTTGTTAGTGTCACAGTAAATTTTTAGTAAATATCACTTATAGAACCAGGGGACCGTATAAAAATTTAAATTTCGTAATTTTTTAATAAATGTTTTTCTTGACCCAAATCGCTTTAAAAATAATTCTTTAACTTATTTAAACCATTTTTATAATTGGAAGTATGTATCTAGGACCAACGGTTGCGAAAATAAAGGTCGGTCAGGTTATACGTGGACACACTGTATAAAAAGTTCTAGGCATTCCAGTTTCCTAAAAAATTCTTGGTAACCTTACACATTTTTTGATTTACGGTGTAAAAGTGTATCTGTTGCATGAATTTTTGTCATTGCTGTAACATAAAAAGTTCTAGAAATCCCAGTTTCCTAGAAGAATTTTAGTAACTTAACAGATTTTTCTTTACAGTGTACCACAAATTTTTTTTTTATTTGAAAGTGTTTTTTCAATTTGTTTTAATATTTTTCATACTTTTATAGTTTATATTAGGGATTGACCGAAGCAGTAATTTTGCCGAATACTGAAGCTTCGGTCAAAGTGTACACCGAATATTCAATATTCGGCAACCGAATACTTAAAAATTTATAATTGTACACATTTTTGCATATATTAGCTTTTTCAATAAACTTTAATTAACATTAAATTCTTAATAATTTAATTCAGTTACATTTTTATTATTAAATCTAATCTAATTACAGAAAAAAAATTACTGCCTTCTTTCCACTCACAAATTCATTAACTCATCACTTATTTTTTATTATTTTATCACTAGTCAATACCCAAAATAACCTATGAAAATATTAAACTGTACAGGCTATTATTAAGGATAAGAATTGTCAGAAAAACAAAAGTTCATTCAAAAAAAAAGGAAACAATGTTGTCAAAGCTGATTTACTGATTGTCAAGTCTAATTATAAACATATTGAATAGGAATGTTTTCAAATGCAAAAGGTATCATATCAATATGTATATTTAACTATATTTTCTGTCAAATTACTGATACATATTTATATTTTGATTAATATTGTAACACTGTGGTGATGAAGATAACAAATTTGAGCGATTTTAGTTTAATGATTATAAAAGCTATAGGATAGGCAATAGGCATAGGGGTATACTTATTTGATGTGCATATTTTCTTTAATATACACCTTAGATATACAGAGATGAGCTCTGATATACTTATTTGATGTGTATATTAAAGAAAACGCACATTAAATAAATTTAAATTATGAAAACTAATGTAGAAATAATTAAAATTAAATGATAAGGGAAAGATGCCCATCTTCCTTACTTTTTTTCTTCTCTATTGCAGACAGTTGTTTTGATTTCAGCGCTATGTAGACTATTTTAGAAAGGAAAAAGTTTTTGTTTAATTAAAAATGGACTTTGACTTGTTCTTTGTAGTGCAGCTGAATCCTGAACTCATGCATATAATGTTAAAACTCATTGTTTAACCTATTCTACTTCTAAGTAAAAGATAATTCTTTTACTTCTAAAAAAATACTTATCCACAATTATTCGGCCGAATACTTAAAAGTATTCGGCCGAAGCCAAATATTCGGTTTACATGCCGAACCACCGAATACCGAATCGACTATTCGGTATTCGGTCAATCCCTAGTTTATATCCCAGTAAATACTGCTCAATGATGATAAAATAATAGTATATAAATTATATATATATACTGTAGTTTCTTACGAAATTTTACCTAAATAATTTACAAATTCGACTTACGTAAAAGTTTACGGAACGCATTACTTGCATAAGTCGGGGGATGCCAGTTATTAATATTTTTTTCCTCTTTACAGTCAGAGAAGATTATTCGCAATTTGTACAGCAATTTTTTATTGTGATTTTTAAGAGTTTTTTCACGGTTCGTGATATTTTTTTAGGGTCTTGGACTAGCCACTAAATAAGAGAAAATACTGGATTACATTAATTAGCTTGACAAAAATCATTGGAGATATATTTTATTTCTTACATGAAAGTCGGTACAGTACATTTCCTTCCTTTTTTTTTGTGTGTGTGTGGGGGGGGGGGGGGGGGGGGGGAGAGAGAGAGAGAGATAATTCTGTATTTTTCTTTATAGGATGTAAAAATATGATTTTCTTTTGATTTAGGATTTTTTTTTATTATTAAAATCAGATTTCTTACAAATTTAAATCTTATTTTTCCCTTTTGCGTTAAAATACAGAATAGCTACCAAGAACTTTAAATTTCCAAAACAATTAAACCTCTCATTGCTAACATAATCTATGTTTTTGTGCTTTTATTAATAAAATTATAATTATTAGTTAGTAATTACAGAAATTATGTTTTAAAAACTAGGGTGTCAACGATTTTAATCAGTTGATTTAAATCAGCGATTAAATTGTGATTTTAATTAGGGATTGACCGAATACCGAATAGTTGATTCGGTATTCGGTGGTTCGGCATCTAAACTGAATATTCGGCTCCGGCCGAATACTTTTAAGTATTCGGCCGAATAATTGCAGATAAGTATTTTTTTAGAATTAGAAGAATTGTCTTTTACTTAGCAGTAGAATAGGCTAAACAATGAGGTTTAATATTATGTGCATGAGTTCAGAATTCAGCTTGCACTACAAAAAACAAGTCAAAGGCCATTTTTTATTTCAAAAAAACTTTTTCCTTCCTAAAATAGTCTACATAGGGGTGAAATCAAAACAACTGCCAACTAGGAAGATGCATCCCTTATTTAATTTTAATTACTTCTACATTAGTTTTTTTTTAAATTTAAATTTATTTAATATGTATTTTCTTTAATATACACATCAAATAAGTATATTAGAGTTCATATCTGTATATCTAAGGTTATTAAAGAAAATACACACATCCAATAAGTATACTCCAATGCTTATCCTATAGCTTTTATAACCGTTATATCAAAATCGTTCAAATTTGTAATCTTCATCACCACAGTGTTAAAATATTAATCAAAATATAAATATCTATCAATAATTTGATAGAAAATAGTTAAATGTACAAATTGATATGATACTTTTTGTATTTTGAGAACATTCCTATTCAATATGTTTATAATTAGACAGCCAGTAAATCAGCTTATTAACAACATTGTTTCTTTTTATTTGAATGAACTTTTGTTATTCTGGTAGTCCTTATCCTTAATAATAGCCTGCATAGTTTAATACTTTCATAGGTTATTTTTGGGTATTGACTAGTGATAAAATAATAAAAAGTGATGGGTTAATAAATTTGTGAGTAGAAAGTCATTAAATTTTTTATTAATTAGATTTAAGAATAAAAATGTAACTGAATTAAATTATTGAGAATTTCATTTCAATTAAAGTTTATTAAAAAAGCTAGTATATGCAAAAATGCGTATTAAAAATTTTCAAGTATTCGGTCGCCGAATACCGAATATTCGGCGTACACTTCGACCGAAGCTTCGGTATTCGGTATTCGGCAAAATTGCTGCTTCGGTCAATCCCTAATTTTAATCAACCGATTTTTTTTTTAAATCATTGATTAAAAAAACTTTTAAAGTTTTTAAATCTAAGATGAATATAATTTGAAAGTTTCTACAGGTATCTTGAATTATGAATAAACAAAAAATTCATTTTCATTTAACTTGTGCATGAATGATATTTATAAGTCTTTTTACCCGACTGCCAAGAAGGGTTATGCGTTTCACGCATATCTGGGTATGTGGATTTCTTTATACCCTCGAAACATCCCAACGGCTCGATGGATTTTAATGAATGAGGTCTCTATCGATTCGTCTTAACCGTCCAATGGTTATAGGCTAGGTATTGTTTTTATCGATTCAAAATGGCGGCCGTAAAATAAAAAATGGCGGTAGAGACGAAATTTTTTTTTTCGCACCCTATTGAGTGGCATACCATTGGATAGGTCTTTCAAAATGAAGATGATGTTTCATTGACTATTTTACAGTCAGAAGCTCCGTTTAAATATGACACAACCTTTAAGTCGTGTAGGTAGGATCTCTAGCTTGACTGCAACTCTAACCATCATAGGCATCTATAGACCTCATCAAAACAGTGTTTATAGATAGGAACTAACAATTAAACACAACTTAAAAGCCATCCATACAAGTAAATAATTAAAAAAAAAAGGTAAGTAATAAAAAATAGTTTCACATAGATGGGAAATAATTAATTAGTTCGCTTTTTACGCAGTCTGGTTTTTTGATTTTTTAAATTAAATTTTTACTTGTTCTCATTTTTTATTTGTACTAAACACTATGAAGTCTAAAAATGCAACACTGAAGTAAATGATAATGACATCGTATGAGCCAGGGCAAAATGCAAGGGAATTTCTTGGGCGCATTTGTGATAAGAGCCGTTTTGAGGGCAGCGATTTAGACGCTATTTTATTACCCAACAGGTGGGTAATAACGCTTAATAGCATTGGTCAAGAAATCATGCCACTATATTTTATGAATAGCTATCTGCTAAAATAGTCTTTCTTGTAATACATAATCAATAAGTTACTGTATCAAATCCTATATTTGTTTGGGGAAAAAAAATCTAAAACTAAGCCGTAAAAATTGGTAGAATCTTAACGTGGCGTTATTACATCAGAACACCTTATATATAGTGTACATAAAATAAAATGCAACTAAAAGGTTATATAAATCTCAAATTGCGATAATCAAATTACGAAAAAAATCAAATTATTAAAAGTAGACTCAAAAAAGTGAAATAGCCTTTTAGACAGTAGTCAATCGTGGTGGCCGATTACTGAACATGTAAGTAAATATAATACCCAATAGTCGGCCACATTAAAATTAATTAATGCAAACACACTTATTGAATTTTGATACTGAAAAACATTAGTTTATTAAACTTTTTAATAGTAGAGTCTTCTAATTTTAGAAAATAATAAAAAATAAATTAATACTAGTCTTTTAAAAATTTTGTCATCGGTTAACAAAAAAATAGCAAAAACGGTTATTTGACCGCAACCAAGTAAAAAATGGCTGATTACTAACGCAATAAAAATACCCACAATTCTTTGCTGATGGCTTATGACGTATAAATGATGGCTGCATATAGGGGAATTGTAATATTTCATTTGAAATCAAAAATAAGCAATTCATAACGTATTTTATCTCAAAGTGGCCGACTACTGGTGCATTTACCAGAGTAGATTTTTCCTCTGAAAATTTTTGTACGATTTTTAGAGTTTCTTCTCGTTTCGCGGCGTTTTTTTTTTACTTTTGTAAAAGGAGACTGGTTCCAATTTTTTTTAGTCCAGTGCAGTAAATTTTGACGAAATTCGCGATTTTTTTCCCCGCGATCATTTCAGGATATTCACAATTTTTTCCCCCACAATCGTAATTCACATTTTTCTATCACGATTCTTTGGTGAAATCCGCACTTTTTACTATGAACTTTTGACGAAATTCGCATTTTTTACCTCGATTCTCTGACGAATTTTGCGTTTTTTACTAGGGATGCACCAGATATTGATTTTGCCGGATATCCGAAGCTCCTTTGCCTGCCGGATTCGGATATCCGGTACTAGATATGTTTTTAGTTATATAGTGAATTATTTTTCTATATAATGTCATCTCAGAATAATAAATTACAAACATGTTTCACACATCATTAAAACATTTTAAATGCATTGAAATATAATTTACAAAAACTATATCTCTTTGAATATCAGGGCTTGTAATTCAAGTTTACCCAGGAGAGGAGTTTCATACCCAAAATTTATAAATGCAGGGTAGTTGAACTGTTAGAAAGGAAAAAAAAAAAATCTTTAAACCCCGTTATTTTTTATGTGCTACTTAAAGAATTACATTTATACAGACATGACAAAATACCATTGAAACAATTTAAATTAACAACTCAAGATAATTATTCAAAATTTTTATTTTACTAGCTGACCCGCCCGGTGCTGCCCGGGCAGAAACCTTGCCGGGACTGTCATTGAAAAATATATCACTGGGGTGGACTTCATAAACAAACACTGAATAATATTTATTTGGCACAGATGTCAAATACACACCACGCCAATATAACTATAGATCCACAGTTATTCTCCGGAACGTTTAAATCAGTAATTTGGACTTCAGAAGCAACGTGTTCGCCCGTGCGACGGTTATTAAGCCTACTTTGCAGATCGCTTATGCTGTGTGTTTGACGCCATTCTCGATCCAATCTAGTATTTCGACTTTCTCATCTTAATGCGGCTTCTTGTTCACTTTCAAGCATTCGCCAAGATCTTTTACGTGCATTTCTAACGATATTGTAAAGTTCCATAACTGCAGCGAAAGAGAGAGTGCAAATAACTAAACGCAAAACGTAAATAAACCGGATTTACCTCCGCCTAAATCCTGCCAAATTACTTTACACAGTAACCAATGAGATGCATTTCTCGGGCGTTGCCATTAAACAATAACAAATAATCACGATTTCTGTGCCACGTACGTTAGTGTAATATATATATAGATTACAACAAAGGAACAGAATCAAGCTTTATATATACCATGTCTATTTTTCAACTTTCACCTAATGTTATGGGCAATTAACAATCGGGTTGCTAAATGAATTTCTTAATTTAGATTTTATTCCATTTTGCATACCTACTTTAGCCTCTTTCACAAGTTACACTTTTGACAAACAGCACAGAGCGACTTTTATAACTTTAGAAATTATCGGAAACACATGGTTATGCTCTCTTAAAAAGTTTTAGAAAACTTTGCAAAATCTGATTTGTATTAATTTTTAACTTACATGAATAATGCATATCGGTGATGGTATGTCACTTCTGAACAAATTTGTTTTATTATATCCTTAATGGAATTATATTCAAAACTGTAATCCCTGGTACTTTTCTTAATTGAACTATGTTCTATGCATTGGAATTTTAAATCCACATCCAAAGTTTGAAAAGGGAATAGTCAATTGATTTCTTCTATTACACGAGAAAAGGTTGATTTCAAAAAGTCATCTCCTAATTTCTGTTAATTGCGAGAAACAACTAGTTTGTTGTTTCTAAATATTGTTTTGAAGTTCATCGAAGTTTTTTTTTTTTTTCATGTGCACCACAAGTGTAATCTCATTTTGTTTAGTGCTGACTATTGTCTAATTTAGTAGAGCTTAGTCTCCGGTGGCCGTTTCTGCCCCTTTAGTTATTTCCAATTTTGGGCACACTGGAAAAACATCGCAAAATACGTAAAACGGTCATAGAGAAAGCATTGCTGATTTCGTCAATCATGGTTAAAATAAATAAAATAATTTGTCGATTGGTTACGAGACAAAAACTGAAGTTCATGGGAAATCGAAAGTGGGAAAATGTCACGAAATTCGTCAATCGATCATGAAAAAGTATCGTGAAATTTGCCAGCCCGTCACGAGCAAATACCGTGAAATTCCTCAGCCGGTCGCAGAGAAAAAAAAGCGAAAATTTCCAATCGGATGCAGAAAAACAATCGTTCTTTCATCAGTATGTCATAAGAACAAACAGGGAAATTTTCCAATCGGTCACAGAATAAAATTTCTAAATTTGTCAATTGATTGCGAAAAAAAAAAAATTATGAAATTCATCAATCGGTCTCCAGAAAAAAATCAAGAAATTCGTCAGTCGGTCAAGGAGAAAAATCGCAAACTTTTTTGGTCAGATGCAGAAAAACAAACACTAATTTTGTCAATTTGTTGTAAGAAGAAACTGTGAAATCCGCAAATCGATAGTGGAAAATATCATGAAATTTGTCAGTCGATCCCGACACTTCATCGTCATTTTACAAAGAATCATTTTCGGAAAATGATTTTTTTGGAAACCAGAGCCGCCCTCCCCCAATATTCTTTAGGGCACGAATCCTGCCATCCCATCTCGAAATTCAAGACATGTATCTGCTATTCAAGCCGTGTAATGTATATTAATAATGTTGTATAAAAAATGCAATTTAAACATTAAAATATTCTGTTTATTTGTACAATGAAATGCTGATAATTGCTACTGGATTTGGATATGGGATTGACTATATTGATAATTGCTAATAATTAATTTGTACAATGAAATGCTGATAATTTGTGTAACAAATTTTAACCAATTAATAGGCTTATAATTGTAAAGTATTTTCACAAAGAAATACATACCGGGTGTCCTAAAAAGGACTGACTGATTTTAAAATTCAATAACTTGCAAACGGTGACAGATATTTAAAAAATTCTTGCAGGAGGGTTATGCATAAGGTCAAAAGTTTTTTTTACAGTGATTTACAATTTTAGTTCGAATTACAAACAATAGATGGCGCTGCCATCAATAGACGCTAAATTCAGGCTCGATTTTTGGTACTTCGTGGCCCGGATAATACATTTCCATCTCCTTTTTCTGCATGGAACAAGATAAAGGACCAAAAATCGAGCCTGTATTTAGCGACTATTGCTTACAGCGCCATCTATTGTTTGAAAATCGAACTAAAATTGAAAATCACTCTAATAAAACTTTTGACCTTATGCATAACCCTCCTGAGAGAATTTTTTTAATATCTGTCACCGTTTGCAAGTTATTGAATTTTAAAATCAGTCAGTCCTTTTTGGGACACCCGGTACCTTCTTTTTATAATTTAAACATTAAATATGTTCTAATATACGCATGATTAAAGCATTAAAGGGTTATTTTCTCCAAATATAGGTTTAGTTGATGCCTTTTTTCTGTTTTAATTATTTAATACTGTTTAGCTTTGAGTGACATTTAGTTTTATTTCAAGTTAAATTACTGTGATATTTATAAGTAAAAACAATATTACTTTTAATTTTAATTATTTTATTTATAATGAAGTTACAAAAATAACTAATTGGATGTGCCAATCCCAAAACTTTTTTCTATCTCATACATCTTAATATTTCAAAAAGTAGTTCCAATTATTAATACTTCGATGTTATTAGTTCAATATTATACCAACTTTGATTTTGATCTAAAATTTCTGCTCGTCAATTAATCAAAATAAGAATAAGTTAATCTCGATCATGATATTTATTAAAATCAATAATTTTTTTCGTTATTCTGTTGTACATCAGCTGATTGTGAATAGCCAGTTTAGCAGGATGCGAAGTTCCCATGGCTTCACGAACCACCAATATACAGTATAAAAAACTGCGAAAAATTGAAAAAATTTTACAAAAAATGCTGTCACAGTGGCACCTTCTAGCGGAATGTTTCCAAATTCAAGAAAAAACTGCCGGCCATAGCCAAAAACATACACAAAAAATTGATCAATTCTAAGCTTAGCTTCATACACTTCTCGATGATAAAATAATGGAAATAACACAAAAATCACTATTATAGCGCTCCCTTCCAGCAGAATATTTTCAAATTGAAGGAGGACCAGTTGGCTATAGCCAAAAACATACCCCCAAAAATTGGTTCAATTCTATACATAACAGCGTTCGAAATCCTTGGTGGTCCGCTGGTCCGAGACCACTATAAATTCCGTTGGACCACTAATTTAAAAAATTTAGTGGTCCGCATTACCAATAACTTTTTTCCCTCTCTGACAGGTAAACGTAAATTTGCCCGTCAATGAGAGAACCGCAACCAAGCACAAATCATAGAATTTTATTTTATTTAAATAAATAAAAAATTGCATTAAAACTTACAGTCAGTTGAAATAAATAATTGAAAATAAAATACATAATTAATAATTTTATAGGGTTCTTTTCGGTTAGCCGGGCATCAGTGTTATATGTACATATATATATACACATAAATGTACATATATATACACACACACACATATATATATATATACACACACACACACATATATACATATGTATATATATATGTACATACATGTGTATATTATATATATATATGTGTGTGTGTATATATAACACTGATCGCCCAGCTAACCGAAAAGTACCTTAAAAGGTACTTTGTTTAGGTTTTTGAGGTTTTTGTTTATCTACCGTTTATTTAATTTTTGGCAAATTATAATTTTACATTTTATTATGCCGAAAATTTTGGGTAACTGAAAGGAAGTTTGGTTTATGTTCTAGGAGGAGGAGTGGAGGGTTGTCACTCAAAGGGTTAAAGGTACTTCATAGAATTTTATGTAGCGGGCCAGTGACGGTGTCTGCAGACCAGTAAACTCTGATGTTTACTGGTCCTTGGGACCAGTGACTTTTTTTTATCAATTCTACCGCTGCATAACTTCATACACTTTTCGATGACACAAGAATGAAAATGGCACAAAAATCACTATTACAGTGCACCCTTCTGGCAGAATATTTCCAATTTAAAGGAGAACCTGCTGAACATAGCCAAAAACATACACAAAAAATTTTGTTCAATTATATGGATAACTTATCATTACATATTTAACATACACTTTTCGATAGTACAATAATGAAAATGGCACAAAAATCGCAATTACAGCACTCCCTTCCAGCAAATGCTTCCATATTGAAGAAGGACCTGCTGGCCACAGCCAAAAGCATACACAAAAAATTTGGTTCAATTCTATGCATAACTTCATACACTTTTTGATGGTGCAATAATGAAAATTAGGGATTGACCGAATCAGCAATTTTGCCGAATACCGAAGCTTCGGTCAAAGTGTATACCGAAGCTTCGGTATTCGGCCGAATACTTAAAATTTCTTAATACACATTTTTCATATATTAGCTTTTTTAATACACTTTAATTTAAATTAAATTCTTAATAATTTAATTCGGTTACATTTTTATTCTTAAATCTAATTACACAAAAAAATTTAATGACTTATTTCCAATTTCCATTCACAAATTCATTAATCCACCACTTATTCTTTATTATTTTATCACTGGTCAATACCCAAAATAACCTACAGGCCTGTATTAAACTATACAGGCTATTATTAAGGATAAGGATTTGTCAGAAAAACAAAAGATCATTCAAATAGAAAAAAACAATTTTGTCATTAAGCTGATTTACTGATTGTCTAATTATAAACATATTGAATAGGAATGTTCTTAAATACTAAAGGTATCATAACAATTTGTACATTTAACTATTTTCTTTCAAATTATTGATACATATTTTGGTTAATACTTTAACATTGTGGTGATGAAGATAACAAATTTGAGCGATTTTATTTTAATGGTTATAAAAGCTATAAGATAGGCATAGGGGCAGGGTTGGCAGGTTTTTGACACGTGTCAGTTTTTGACAGTTTAAACTGCAGTTTAAACCGTCATGTCAAAAACCCCTTGTCAAAAACCTCAAATACTACAGTGATCTGTAAAATTTCACATTAAATGTCACACATTAGATGTAATATTTAAAATTCACTATTACTGTAATTGTATAATTAGTATATAGTATTAGTAATAATTACAGGGTTGGCAGGTTTTTGACATATGTCAGTTATTATTGTTAAATACAACTTTTTAACAGGGTAAAATTTTTATTTAAATTTTCTTTTGTAAAATTGTTTTTCTAAAAAGTCGACATTAAGCTCACCTGAGCTGTACATTTTTTCTCTTACTTAAAATCGTTTTAATTTCTCTTACTTTTGAGAGCTTAAAGCATTAGGTAGCTTTTTTTATGCGAAAAAAAAACTTAGAAAAGTGCAGATTTTTTTGTATATATAACAAGATAATGTGCATCAATGTTATTCTAGTCTAGGCAATAACCATTCCATTCAAAATTGAAATTGGATTATTAATTTTAAACATTTACAAAATAAGAGAAGTAATTAAAAAAAAAAAGCTTAAAGTCAAAATCTTTTTAAAACATGATTTCTTTCAATGTATAAAAATGTTTTCGATTTTAAAACTGAACAAAATTGGCCGGTCATCTAAAAGAAAATTCCTTGAAGCCCATATTGAAAATGTGCATAATAGAAGGGATAAAATCATGAAACCATACCATTGTTTGGCTTATACTTTGCATCCCAACCATCAGGGGAAGGGTTGACTGCTGTATCAGTTGATTCAGCTCGCGATTGAGCTACAGAGAGAATTTATGGATCCTTAACCATACTGATTATGTATGAAGCTAAAAGAATCCCCTTTCCCGTCTTCTCATTTCAGTGCTATAGGGAGGACTCCATTGCTTGGTGGAAAGGTATCATTAAATGCAACAGCTTTTTGAGCCTGCTTCAAAACTTGCTCATCTAGCAATGCTTTTGATATCAAGTCCTACTAGCTCAGAATCAATTAAGAGACAGACTATTTTCTAACGCTTCATACACTCTAAACTCAAAAATCTTTTGGGTGTAAATAAATGTGCTAAACACGTGGTGTGCTGCAGCATGCTGCAGGGTAAAATTGATCCAGATTATTTAATTGTACAAAATTATTTTCTTCTCGTTGAAAAATCCAAAAAAAAATATTTTTTTGCAAATAATATATTTTTTAAATTATTAAATTTCAATAAAAGATCACATAAATCATTGACTTATTTAATGTTTACCTATTGTTAAAATGTTTTAGTGTGTTACATGTATTTGGTAATTTTTGACGGTTTAAACCAGTTTATGACAGTTTTCGACAGTTTAAACCAGTTTATGACAGTTTAAACCAGTTTTTGACGCTTGTCATGTCAAAAACCCAACCCTGCATAAGGGTATACTTATTTGATGTGTGTATTTTCTTTAACATACATCTTAGATATACAGAGATGAACTCTGACATACTTATTTGAAATGTATGTTAAAGAAAATACACATTAAATAAATTTAAATTAAGAAAACTAATGTAGAAATAATTAAAATTAAATGATAAGAGTAAGATGCGCATCTTCCTTACATTTTTTTTTTTCTCTATCGTAGACAGTTGTTTTTATTTGACCCCTATATAGACTATTTTAGGAAGGAAAAAGTTTTTATTAAAAATGGCCTTTGACTTGTTTTTTGTAGTGCAGCTGAACTCTGAACTCATGCACATAATATTGAAACTTATTGTTTAGCCTATTCTACTTCTAAATAAAAGAGAATTCTCCTGTTTTTAAGAAAATATTTATCTGCAATTATTCGGCCGAATACTTAAAAGTATTCGGCCGAAGCCGAATATTCGGTTTACATGCCGAATCACCGAATACCGAATCAACTATTCGGTATTCGGTCAATCCCTAATGAAAATGGCACAAAAATCACGATTACAGTGCCTCCTTCCAGTGGAATGTTCCAATATTGAAAGAGGGCCAGCTGGCTATAGCTAAAAACATTCACAAAAAATTTGGTTCAATTCTATTAATAACTTCATACACTTTTTGATGGTATGATGACAGACATTTTGTATAAACATGTTTTGGGATCTCTGAGCCCTAAAACGTCTAAGCCCACCGAAAACCAGAAATCGAAAAAATCTCAGTTACAATACTTTCTTCTATTGAAGATAGAAAAAAGTAAAAATAGGCCTGTTTAATTGTTAAACTTAAAAGAGAGAAAGAAAATTAATAAAGTCATACTTTAATAAACAATTTCAGATTTTGTTTCACATTCTGAAAGTAAAGGTACAATTTTTTAAAAGATGTAAACATAAATTCTTAAATTTATTATAAAGAGTTCTAATACCAATGTTAGGAAAGCTGGCAATTCCTTAAACTTTTGAGAATTACCTTTTACTCATGAATAGTGGACTTACTTTCATATTTTGCATTATAAACAAAAGTTGTTCGGCATTGTTTGGGTCAAATGCTTCTCTTATCCTTATATATTTGCTTTGCTACGTATTGCCGGATATCCGGCAGAGAAGTCGGATATCCAGTGATTGTGATTCGGATATCCGACGGTATTTCGGATATTGAAAAATCAGCCGGATATTGGATATTTGCCGGATATCCGTTGCATCCCTAGTTAAAAACATACCAAATCGTGCTACGGGAATATGAAAACGTGATGAAATTTTAACATACGCGCATACATACACATAGACATATTGAATCATTGTAAAAATTGTGAGAACGGAGTCAGAGTATTCGAAATTGTTAAAATATATTATTTCCATTATTTTCATTTATTTTTATTGTGATTACAATGCTTTCCTATTTTCTTCCTTACACTGTATGTGTTTGGAAAATAAAAACTGGAATTTTAAGTAATATATAAAGGTGTTAAACAGGTTTCTCGCTGCTGATCGCCACTGCGCCAAAATGTTTCACTTGGCGAGAAAACTAAGGAATGAAATCGCCAAATTACAATAGATGTTTATTTTTCCTTCGGCAACACTCTCAATGATGTTATTGTGCGATTAAACCTTTTCTGTGTAACTCATTACTTGTGCTTTGATATTCTTAGTGTTTCACGACGAATCTATTGAAACCATTCTTTGAATTTGACTAGATTTTCTTTACCGATTAGCCAAATTGCTCAGATTAGTCATTTGTTCAGATTAGCATATGAGAATCTCGGTGTCAACTTTTATATTTGTCCAATGGCTAATTTTTTTTAAACCATTAGCTTTAGAAATAATTCCAATAGTAAACAAGTTTCTATGTTATTGTTCATCCTCTTAAAAGTAATTTCTGTCAAAATAGTTATTTTTTAAACGATCCCTGGGTTCTATACGTTATATTTAGAAAATAAAAATTTCTTTACGATCAAAACGTACCGAGTTATGATACTTTGAATTTTATGGAATTTTAGTATTTTCTGGCACTAAAAACAGAAAAATGTGTTTCCTTCTTACGCGAAAAGTTTTAAAAAAAATCTTAACAATAGTATTTTATCATTAGTAATCTACAATGCTTCGAAACTCTTGAAAAAAAAAAACAGATAGTAAGGGCGGCAGATTGTACTGGTCCATTGGTGCATTTACAATGAAAATCAAGTCCAATTCATAGCAAATATTAGTAGGTAGATACTCCGTACTTAAAGAATTATATTCCATTATTCATTATTTATTTTTTATTATTTATATTTAATAAGTTAAAACACTTTGACTTTCAAATAAAAATAAGTTTTTAAATCGAATTAAGAATAGAATATAAATTTAAAACTTCAAAAGAAAACTGCGCTGAACTTTTTCGAGTAACAATAACAAGAGGGCGCACAAACTTTATTTGCTCCAGGGCGCTGAATGTCTAGCTACGCCACTGGTTAGCAAGAAATGTTTATTATTTTGATCTTGAGTTTTAAGATTACTTGAAACTTGTTTTTTAACATGTACTACATTACATAAATTATTTTATTCCTTTGTTGTAATATTTTTAAAAGAAACTTAGGAAGAGTAAAAATGGTACTTTTCGGTTAGCCGGGTGCCAGTGTTATATTTACATACATATATATACACATATATGTACATATATATATGTACACACACACATATAAATATATGTACATACATAACATATGCATATATATATGTACATATATGTGTATATATATGTATATGGGTCATTTTCAAAAAGTTTGCCAAAACAGCATTTAAAAAAATTAAAATTCAAAATTGTTTAAAATTAAATTTATTGTTAATACACAGGCTTAAAAGTAATTAATCTTTTAGAATATAATAATATTCGAGCTTAATTTTTTGTGTCATTAAAAATATTTAACTTTGAAAATGAATCTCTGGGCTCCAATGTCATGAGTGTTACCGGACAAAATGATTGAATTTCTTAGTTAAGTGAAAATGATTATTTCTATAAAAGGAAAATTTTCAATTACATATGGGTCCTTTAACAAGGATACATACAAAATGAGCAAATACAATTAATTTTTTTTTTTAAAATTACTGTGTACATTGTCATGAGCGTTACTTTTTGTTTTTTTCCACTGAACATTGTTGTAATGAAATAAAAAAAAGTAAATTTAGAGGATATTTTTGCTGTTAAAATATGTTATTTGAAGTATTCAATTAATTCCTATAAAAGTTATGATAAAAAATATTTTTAAATGGTAAAAATTTAAAACATTTCATGAAGTAACACTCATGACAAATGGTAACATTCTTGATAAAAAGCATTGTGTTTTTTAAATACACGTGTATTGGAAATGGAAAATGATAATAGATTATATTGCCTTTCATAACAATTTGTGGACTGGGTAAAGTTATTATAACATGATTATATTCCACATATGAGATATCCTCTTTCATTAGCCCAAACATTTAGCCCTTTTTATCAGTTACCCTGAAAAACACAACTTTCAACTCTCCAACATATCGATAAGATGTTTTGTTTTTATTAAACTAACACATAAGTACCTGGTTAAAGATTATTTACACTTCCAGGTTCAGACCCACTAAATTCTGAACTACTCAATATCAAAAGAAGAAATCAAAGAATCATTGTGAGATTCACTGGTATAAATAGGTCTTTTTTTCTCTTTAGATCTTGAATGTTTTTAACCTCTTTAATAAGTGAGATTTTTCTTATTGTTTCAAAGCATTTACAAAATTTTCCTTCTGCCCATTTGTTTTCTTCACAAAAGCAGGAAAAATTACGATAAAAGACTTCCTCATGTTTCACTGTTATAATATAATTTGATGGATAGAATGAGTGTATGGAACAGTTCGAAGACTAGATGGTATTTGTTGTAAATAATGAACAATTTTTTCCTCTGGTACAAAAAAATAGTTTCACTTTTAAATTATTGCTTTGTAGTGCATCAAATAAAGTTTCAGCATCAGGTATATTGGTACCATGTGCGACAATCTGATCATCTAATCTTTTTAAAGTTGCACAAATGACCCCTTTCCATGTTTTTTTGCCTATACTGCTGACTCAATGTCCCATCTGGGGGCTTGCTGCACCCTTCCTGCCCTTTGATTTACAAAATAGCACCCTCCTTTCCCCTCATCCTAAAAATCAGTACCCTTCTTGCCCCTTTCCCAAAAAATTAGCTCTTACTTTTTTTTTTTTTTTTTTGTATTAAAAAAATTATTTGCATAGTAAAAACTTCCTCACTGTTGACTTGAAAAGAATCCCCTGAATTTAACTATTAAAAGTGGCTTTAAATAAAACAGAAAAAATGCCACCCTCCCCCCCCCCCCCCCCAAAAAAAAAAAAAAATACTTTAGAATCTAAAAAGTGTCTTTAGAAAAAAAAAAGTGCCCTTAAGAATAAAAATGTCCTCTTAAGCATAAAAAAGGTGTCTTTTTTCAACAAGCAGAACCCTGCCTCTTTTTAACACGTTCACGCCGGCACGGTAGGTCACACTCTACTGTTTCAGAGCTGTCAAGTCTCCGACTGTAGCACACCACTGTAATTTTAGAGAAAATGTTGTTCCTTTAAATCGCCCAATTGTTCTCATTAAATAAAACAACATTTTCTATATTAAAATACTGGTATCCAAAAAGCCAGAGACTTGCAGCTTTAAGACAGTCGAGTGTGACCCACTGCACCGGCGTGAACGACGTTAAATCTTGGGTAAACTCTGCTAAAATAACAAAGATTATGCAGATCTTAAATGCTCTGTTTGTTTTGTGTGCATTCATGCTAAATTCCACTAAAAAATTCATTAAATACTCATTTTGTCATGAGTGTTACCTTTTATAAAGTAACACTCATGACAAGAAACACTCATGACATTATTATGCTTCAATGTCTTTATTCTATAAATAATTAAAACAAAACAAATTTTTTTAGGACAAAATAAATAACCATTTTATATCATCAATTCAAAATTTAAAAAATAACATTTTAGCCTTAATTACTTTATTAAAGTATGGTAACACTCATGATGTTGAATAAAAATACTCACCTTCCTTAAAGCTTTGTTGTAAAATATCACCCTTATCAATTTTCAAATCTTCACAAAATTACACTAAGTAACATTCTACAAGTCTGGACAAGTGAAAACGCACTAGATATGTACTAATGAGTAGCTCCACATATATGTAAATAATCAAAATTAAAATAGGTAACACTCATGATGCAGTTCTGGGGACAGACCTTTACTGTTTCATATTGTCATCAGATAGTAAAAACATTTTTAAAAAAATGTAATTATAGTTTTGTTTATTGCATAATACAATAAGTTGCATTCATTTTTTCAAACAAATAATGAAGATTTAATTTTTTAAAAAAATAAGATTTTGGCTGAGCAAACAAGCTAGGGACAGTCAAAAAGCCACTTTTCCAGACAAGATTTGTTATTTTTTTAGCATTGAAATTAATCAGACATTTAAAATAAATGGCACATTGTACAGCAAACAGTACATAAGTTAGGATATTAATGTCTTTTTGTCTGAATAATTAAACAAATATAAAAAAATAAGCACCAAAGTCCAGGGACGGGGTTTTGGCAAATTTTTTTTAAATGACCCATATATGCATGTAAATATAACACTGGCGCCCGGCTAACCGAAAAGTACCGTAAAAATATTTTGACAATAAATGAATTTAATACATAGATTTTTTTAGATTGAGAAATTCATGTCACATTTAACAAATCAAGTACATTAAAAATAAAGAACTTTAAAATATCAAGAGACACAACTTTCACACTTTTTTTTTTAGCCTTCTGACCGCTGTAAACTGATATATCCGTTCACTAGGCTGCAGTTTTCACTGCAGTATGAACATTTTTTTAATTAATATAATTCAAGTAATAGTATAATGTAGTTTTGAAGCATTGAGTAATGATTTTAATACTCTCAATGTTGAAATCTTTTTTTAGCATTTTAAAAAAGTTAAAGAAAAAAAATTTACAATTTTGTCCTTTTGCTGAGTAGTCAGGGAGGTTAGTTCACAGTTCTTTCTTCCATAATATTTTCCTTCCTTTCTTGGAAGGTAGAGAGGGGAGGAAGAAGGGGGCAACAATACTTTATATTAAATTAAAAATGCTTAATAATATTTATTTCATTTACTGCGGCCATTGAGTTTTTATGGTTATTGCACCTTTTTTCTGCAATTTGAAACAGGGCAAATTAGCTATTTTTTTAGCCCGCATTGCACCGGTTGTCAAGTACAGCTCACAGGGGGCAGAGCTTCCCCTGGTTGTTTAAATAAAGTCATGTTTATGTATGTAATGAAGAGACATTATGATATATTTCTTAGCAGTTTTTGTAAATTACTATATACAATGCTAAAACCATCATTTTCTGTTATTCATCTATGTGCTACATATATTATAAAAATGAACTTCCAAGATTTTTTATATCTTTTAAATGAACTGTACAAAAATAACAAAACATTACTCACCAGAATCCATCTCGAAGACATCATCACTAGGTGCTGAAGTCCCACTTCCTTTTTTTTCTGAATAATCAGCAACATGTTCAGGTTCAACTTCGTGATCAGAGAAAGACCGTCCCAAAAATGCATCCTCTTCATCAGAATCTGCACCCACAGATTCACAGTGGGTAATTTTAGACAAGGCACCTTTCTGGTTTTGAAGAAAATAATCAATGTTCATATATGTAGCATATTCAGGACTCTCTTCTTCAACACTTCTCTGAGTGTTCAACAAGCATTCAGCTATCCGTGAACGCGATGATACAATCGGAGGACATTCTGGATAAGAGTCATAAGATTCATTAAACACAACATAATCCCCTTCACCATCTTCTTTAGAAGATTCACTTACAACTGTATGAGAACTGGATGTCTCTATTTCATCGGGAGCAACAGTATCATATATATTTTCATCATCATAAACATCTGATTGGTGTGAATGAATATCTATAGAGTTAGCTTCGTTATTTTTCTGCTCAGTTTCCAAGCATTCATCACTTAATTTATCTGTCGTAGGCACTACATCTAAAATGACATCTTGTTTCTCTGAACTGACTAGAGAGTTATTTAAATTATCTGTGTTTTCAACAGGAGCATCAATCAAAAGTTTTTCATTTTTCTGCAAATCTTCTGAATTGACAGAATTGTTCTGTTGAACAGGAGGTACTGCTTGAACAGGAATCGATTTTCTCGGTTTTTTAGGCGGTGCTGGAGGCTTCTTTTTTTGAAATGAAGTCAATTCAATTTCAGGCTCATCACCAGACCTTAATGATTTCCCTGCTGTATCCTCTTTATCAGTGACTTTAGATTTGGATGACTGAGAAGATTTCGCAGAACCTCCGACTTCAATAACCGTAATATAACTATTTTGATCTATAACATTATCATCATTTAGTTTGGAAGTGTTATTTTCTAAATCAGCATTCTGTAAACATTCTGAAGATGAAAAATTGTTATCTAAAGTTGTTGTATCGTTTGCATTCACATTATGATTTATTTTTTCTATAGTAGAATCTGGGGAAGAGTTATTTTCACAGTCAGAATTAGGTAGCTGAGGATTTTGTTTCACTCTTTCTACATGTGCCAATAGATTTTCTAAATATTCAACATAGAATTCTTCTTTCTCTAATTCTGCATTTAATGCAGCAAGTTTCTGTCGATGTTTCATAAGATTAGCTCTTACATCCTCCTCCCATGCTTGGGGTAATTCACACCCTGGAAAACGCTGAGCCCAAGCTTTTTGAAAATCACCGAAAACACTCATTTTCGCCAGAGTAACCAAACAAGAAAAGCAAGATTATTAACGTCATCTAGACGATATAACATGGGTTAACTTTTAAATTATTTAATTTGTTATTGAAAAATAAGGCAGCTGCAGACATAATTCCCGATCAACTTTCATCAAAATCTGAATTATCCAAGTGACAGAAAATAAAAAATAAATTACTACATTTCTGCGTATGTGTCTATAACCCAAACAAAACCAGAAAATTGCACATGCGCAAAAACAGACGAAAAATAATTAAAGGCCCGCTGAGGTTCAAGAAGCGAAATTTGACTTTCCATAAGACTTTTAGCATTAGTGTGAAATCCTGCAATTTCATTGGCTGACGCTTCACCGATAGCCAATGAAATTGAACGGGACTTCTTTCCCTGAAAGGACAAGTATAAGAGTAAAATAAAGCCGGCACATGTTATTTTGGTATTCCGAACGTATGAATGATTTAGCCCAGTGGTCAAGACTAGGGCTGGTTACGATTTTGCATTTGTAATACTAAAGTTGCGTGTTCTGTCCTTTCGCTGGCGTTTTCACTTTTTTAGAGTTTTGTTTTGATTTTTTATTAAGTCAGTTAGTTAAAATCAGTCGATCTTTATTACCAGTTCTTTTGTAAATTTTTTTAGCAATTAGATTTTTTAAAATTAATTAAATTTAAAAAATCAGTTAGTCTATTTTTTAATAATTAAAGTAATCATTTATTAAAATGCAATAATAAATTTCCTAGGCTTACATTAAAAGTATTTTCATGTTAGAACTTTATAAAGTTCTGATCATTTTAAATTTGTCTGTTACTATAGTAACAGATAAATGCGAAATTATCAGAATTAATGTGTTAAAGGTTTTTTATTTTAAAATTATCCTTGAAACATAAAAATCTTTATTAATTTATGATAGGTTACTTTATAATTTTTTATGTTAAATATTACACAAATATTTAAATTAAATTTTAAAATTCATAGGACTTATAGGGTATTTTTCTCATAAAGAAATTCTTTAATAATTAAAGTGTAAAAATAATATTTTCTTAAGTCAGTTAGTTAAAATCAGTTGATCTTCATTACGAGATCCGTTGTATTTTTTTTTTTTTTTTTTTTTTTGTCAATTAGATTTGTTTAAATAAATTTAAATAATTAAATTAAAAAATTCATTTAATCTATTTTTTAATAATTAAAGTAAACATTTATTAAAATGCAATAATAAATCTCCTTGTTAGAACTTAATAGAGTTCTGATCATTTTAAATTTATCTGTTACTTAGGTTGCTTTGAAATTTTTTTATCGTAAATATTATACAGATAATTAAATTTTTAAATTCATATGAATTATAGGGTATTTTTCTAATAAATAAATTTCTTTAATAATTAAAGAGTAATAATAATATTTTCTTAAGTTAGTTAGTTAAAATCAGTTGATCTTTATTACGAGTTCCGTTTAATTTTTTTTTTTTTGTCAATTAGATTTTTTTAAATAAATTTAAAAAATTCATTTAATCTATTTTTCAATAATTAAAGTAAGCATTTATTAAAATGCAATAATAAATCTCCTAGGCTTACATTAAAAGTATTTTCATGTTAGAATTTTAAAAAATTCTGATCATTTTAAATTTATCTGTTAAAAATAGTAATCTATAGATTACTATTTTTTTTTTAATTGTAAATGTTATACAGATAATTGAATTAAATTTTAAAATTCATATGACTTATACGGTATTTTTCTAATAAATAAATTTCTTTAATAATTAAACAGTAATAATACTATTTTCTTCAGGCTGTTCTTAACTGCTCTGCTCAACAAGTGCAAAATGTTTTGACACATTTACAAATTCATTTTTTAACGAAAAGGTATAAAATTGGAAAGCCTGGCCATGGAAGCGATTTGGAATTGAACTGTTTTTCCATTTTTTGATCAAATTGAGTTATAAGCGATTTTGATTGTGTGACAAACACGTTTTTCGCCCGCTCTTCAGTGCTTTTCCTTCCTTCGCGCGAAAATTCGGTCAAAAACATCCACTTTGACACTATTTTCTGGAAGTTCTATTGCGTTTGGAAAAAAAAAATGGAAAAAACAGCTCAATTACATAGTTTCTGAGCAACAACACGGCTACTTTCATGCATTTTCGAACAAAAATAAATTAAAACTTATGTCAGAAAGTTGCCTTTTTGGATTTGAGAACACCCTTAAGTCAGTTAGTTAAAATCAGTTGATCTTTATCACCAGTTCCTTTGAAAAAAAAAAAATTGTCAATTAGATTTTTTTAAATAAATTTAAATAATTAAATATCTTTATTTATTAATTTATTATCAGTAGCTTTACAATTTTTATTAGAAATATATTATTGTGATTAAATTTTACAACATAATACCACTTAGGAGCTAATGTTATATAATTAAAATAAAACATCTATTTAAATGTAATAATAGTATCTTTTAAACTGACATAGAAAAATATTTTTATATAGCTAGATGGAACTTCAATTACTTATTTTTAGTTAAGCTGCTAGAACTTTAATACTGATTGCAAACATCTAAGTAAAAAAAAAAAAAAAAAAAAAAAAGTTCTAAGCAGCTTATTATAAGAATCTCATTATTTTATCATAATTTAACTAAGTCAATGTTGTTTTAGAATTGTTAATAATTTTCTTACTAGAAAATTATATCAAATTTAATAATTAATTATATATTATGTTATTAACTGTATAATAATTGATTCCGTGCTCAGTATGAGACATACATAAGCTTTTTTTAATTCATCAAGCTATTATTATCAAGAAATACATTTGATGAAATGAGTAGCAGCGCTGTTACTCGTAAAATGGATTTCTTCCTTACAGGGAAAGAAGTTCGGTTCACCGACAACCAATGAAATTGTCGGATTTCGAACTAATGCTAAAAGTCTTATGGAAAGTCAAATTTCGCGTTCAAGAAAGTGCTGAAGGGAGCGCTGTGGTGCGTATGAGCCTGAACCAGGGAGATAGGCCTGAACATATTCTACTTGACCTGACAACCAACCATCCAATATCCAATATAAATTGATTTGTAAGTCGTGTGGCAACTCTTGATTTTATTTATATTTAGCAACATGGCTTCCTCCACTATGGAACCAGAAACAGTTATTTTCAATGCGAAATTTTGCGGTAGAAAAAATGTATAGTTGTATTTTACTTTATTCTATTAATTTTATTTTGGATCTCTTAATCTTTTTATTTAGTTTATGTGGCTATTTTCAGGATTGGCAAGTTTCTATTTAAGTGGAAAAAACTATTCAGAAGAAATAAATTTTACTCATATTAAATGCCATGTACATCTCTTTCCTATTGAGGAATAAAACCTTTAACGTATTTATACAAATCATTTAATGAAAGTCAGTATAACAGATTCGTATCCATTTTATTTAGGGAACATAAGAACTACAATATTTAATAAATGTCTTCAGAATCATTATAAAATGAGAGAGTTGAACTTTGTGCCAATATATTAAGAAATGGATAGACGACGCGGCAAAAGCATTGATGTTAAAAGGCAGGCGACTGTTTCGGAGCCTGTAAAGATTCATCATCAGTGCAGTAGTTAAAATCACAAGAAATAAAGACTGTTTTCCCACTTACTGCCAATTCCCTCTTGCATTTCTTGCTTCCTCTATGGGTTTATGCATTTATTTCTTGCAGTTTTAACTATTACACTGATGATGGGTCTTTAATTGCTCTGAAACAGCTTTTTGTATTTTAACATCAGTAGTTTTATTTGTGCTCTTACTACGTTGTCTATTCGTTTTTTTAATGTGAATTTAAACTATATAAATGTAATTTAATTTTCTGTGATTTGTATTGCATTTCTTTTCAATCACTGATTAGCAACATCAAGTGTATGATCCCAAGTAATAAAAGTTATAATTTTCCTAACTTTTTTTATATCTGTAATTCCATGTAACTTCTCATGTGACATTAATCACCATACTTAACTTGTGTGGTTATTAACTAATGTGAAGAGAGTCATCTTGCAATGTCAACAGGGTTGTTATGATTTTGCCCGACCCAAAAAACCCGGGTGGGTTTTTTCAAAATTTCAACTTTAAATTGCATATAATAGGGTAGATGTGCCAGTAATGGACACCCTTAAGGAATTTCTTTAAAAATTATTTTTTTATTAATAGTTATAATTATTATATTCCAGTTTTTTCAATATTATATTAATCTATCAACAATATTTAACCATTCTTATAGCCTCATTTCTCCATATGAATAGAAATTTAATTTTAATTAACAGAAATATATCAAAACACCCAAAAGCCCAGTAATGGACACCCTCTGGCCCAGTAGTGGACACCCCATAAAAAATAATAAATATATTGTTTTTATGACTGTATTTAGAACCAGAATTTAATGAATACATACTAATGAAACAAAATAGTTATTTTAAATAAATTTAACAATTAGGATACCAGTAATTAATAAAATATTTGTGATAATCATTTACTGTTTGCATCAATTATTGTAATTATCAGAAGATCGATGTTTTAATTATTTTAGATGGATAATTTAAAATACTAAATATCAGACAATTACAGCTATCAAATTATTGAAACAGTGGTGGATTTAAAAGGTAATAATAATAATAATAATAAAGTTTTGGAATATTAATGTTTAGTTTTGTGCCACTATTTTTAATAATCTTCCAGAGATTACTTGATATATCATTTATAATAATTAATATTACAAATATGAAAGGAATGATATTGTGAGTTGAATATTTTAAAATACTAAATAAAATAATTCCAAAATAAAACTGTAGAACTAATGTTTGAGGCCACTGATCTGCAGGTTTACTAGTTTCATGAATATTACCTGTAACTTTCATTAATAGTATTGCATTTTTTTTTAACAATTAAACATTTAAGACAGAAAATGGATTTTTAATAGCTTCTGTAACTTAATTGTTTTTATTTAAACGGAGAGGGATTAAGCCTTATGAGCCCCTCTCTGACTGTGCTCTTAAACTGTATTTTTCTGCTTCCTGGCTGGTTTGATTGCCAGATTATAAAATATGTGAGGTATATATATATGTACTACATAAAAAAAAAAAAAAAAAATATTGTAATTTTATTAATCATATAAAATAACTTAAAAGCAGGGTTAGAAAAAACCCGGGTTTTTTCGAAAAAACCCAACCCACTGGGCCCACTAGTCTAAAACCCAGGTTTTTTCGGGGTTTTCTGAAAAAACCCGGGTTTTTTTCGGGCTTTATTGAATATTTTTGGAGAACACTTTAAACTTCTAATTTTTACATACATAACACCTGAATTCTCCATTTATCAGTAAAACCTGGCCATAATTTTGCATTAATTATGAATTAACAAAAGATATATAAAAAGAAAAAAAATCAAATCAATTTAAAAGGTACATCTGTATCTCATTCTCATGGGACTAGTTTGCTGCACTAAGCATATATTAAGTGAACCACAGCTGGATTTCTTTATATAATTCTTACCTTAAGTTAAACATGTTAAATTTATATAGTTTCTTTCATTCACTTCAAATCAGAAATCAGTTGAAGACTTTTTTTTTTCGAAAGAAATGGGATTCGTAAAAATATATTTGAAAATTTTAGCAAAATTTGCTACATATATATTGCAATAGTATTAAATGTTAAATTAGATTGTCATGGAAGTTAGTGTCTGTGATATTTGTAAATTTAGATCACAAATGGCAACACACTTATTACTAGCTTTGCTGCTTTATCAACTCCAAAATGATTACGTAACTTGCTCCAAACCAAACGTAGAAAAGTATTGTTCGATTGAAGCAGAGATAGCTGGTACTGAATGTAAAGAAAAGAAAAACTGGCAAAATCCAGGAGGAAACTTTATCTGTTTCACTCTTTTTTACCATAATCTGTGTTGAAAACTCCTATATAACACTTTCATTGTACATTGAAGCAGGATAATAAATGGGATGATTAATTTTAAAAGCTATAACAATGCAAACAATCAGAACGGGGTTCAAGTGAGATCTTTTTGCATGCATGAAGATTTAAAGCATTTGGATACATTTTAGATTACAAGCATGAAAATCTTCCTTCTTTTTTGGTCATTTTATCTCTGCTGAGAAATTCCTTTAAATCTGGTTCTTTTGAAATATATTTAAATTGGCATTTATCTTTGCATTCTCATATCTTAGATTAAATAATGATACAGTTGTGAAAGCACAAGAAAATTTGAAAAACCCACAATGGGTTTTTTCGACGCCCGAAAAAAACCTTTGTGGGTTTTTTCAGGTTGGGCCCACTTGGGCAAACCCTGTCTAACAGCCACTATTAACCGAATTTTCCAGTTTTCACCTATTCTCATACCTTAGATTGAATAATGTTAGAGTTGTGAAAACATGAGAAAATTTGAAAAAACCCACAATGGGTTTTTTCGTGGGTTTTTTCAAGTGGGCCCGCCCGAAAAAACCCGGGCGGGTTTTTTCGGGCGGGCCCACTTGGGCAAACCCTGCTTAAAAGCAGCTATTTATAAAAGTTTTGGTGTTATTACATTTTGATAAGTATAATTTAAAAATTAAATTTGATTATTTAGGTTTGTAGTTAAGTCAAAATATTTTATGCACTATAAACATTACTGAAATTGCATTTTTAGCAATGTCTACATGGGGTGTCCATTACTGGAAAATGACTAATTAACCATCCCAGTAATGGACACCCCCTCTTAAAACCTTAAAAATAAATGAAATTTAGTAAATGGTCGTTAGTATATAATATTCTAAGTTTCCTATTGCTACTCAAACAAAAACATTCAAATTTTGCAAGAAAATAAATAATATATAAATTAATTAAACGAAGCCAACTCTTAGCCTCTTCATTAAGATTTTAACAGAAAAACAGTGAAACTTTGAAACATTATTTTCTGCTTTTTGATTGGTTTGATTAAAAGTGTGAACAATAACCCAGTTTTATAAAACATGCAAGGGGGTATTATAAAAAAAATAATTAAAGCTAAATATTTATTAGTTATTTTTTTATGAACCAAAAACATCAAGGGGTGTCCATTACTGGAAGGGTGTCCATTACTGGCACATCTACCCTATATTTATATTACATATATATTGTAATATATTTCTTAATATCAGTACACCACTCATAAAGTTTATCACCATCACCCCCATACCACAAGGAAAATAATGTCCCAATTATACACATGACAATTTTTAAAAGAAATAATTGTTACTTAATTTTCTGTAAGTATGTGTCGTGACTATCACAAACATAAACAAAGTTTTTTAGATTAAAAAAATACTTTGATATATAATCCATTTTATGTTATACAATGGAAACTCATAACAAAATACCATATATGCTGAGAATCCTAATTATGTAGACATGTAGAATTACTTGGTTTATTCTATTAATTAGTAATAATAAAAAATACTTACTTTACAAAAAATATTTTTTCCCAGTACAATGAATTTTGTTATATCCAGTTTCAATTGTATAAAACTTTGCTTAGCTTAATTAAATATAAACTACCACAGCAACTTAATTTAATAACAACACAAACTGATCAAATAATCATTAATTTATTCACATTCATTCAATAAAAAACAATTTCATTTATCTCAATCACCATTCTGTCTCAACACCTTTTGACTTTAAATATTTATACACTTTTACTAATTTTTTTGCTTTTTCGCAACCAAGTTTATTTCTGAGTTTGGACCACACCAGACCAAAAGTAGAAAAAATTCTTTCGATTGATGCTGATGTAGATGTAGTAGTGTGGAGGTCTTCTAAAAATTTGCAAAAATCTGTAGGAGAAGCTTATTTTTTTTCAGATTTACAACCCATCAATTTCCATTACTTTTTGGCTTCAATGTATTCAATGACACTTTGAGAAAACATAGATTCTGGATAATAATCAGTATCTTTTATTTGGAACATCTTGAAAGAGACATCAAAAGCAGGATTCAATTTTTCTATAAGCTGTTCAGCTAAATTTTCTTGCTGCCGTGTCAATCTTTTTCCTTGTAAGGCAGGATCTGTAATATTCGCAATAAAGTGAAATGAAGTAAGAGCTTCTTCAAATCGATGTTTTATGCAATCTTTATATGAAGAATTCTTTACTTTCCCCTACATCAAGCCAAATTTCTACTGTTTGCCCAAGAGTACAACTATCAGTTTGCAACTTATCAAGTGCTTTAGCAATAACAGATAACTGTGCCTGAAGGTTTACACACTCTCTATATAACCCTTTGTTATCCAAAAAAGTTAAAATATTTGTATCTATATCATCTTTATGTTCAATTGATATTTCTATATATTTCTGATAGTTGAATATGAATGATGAAAGGCAAGCTTCTTCAGAATTCCATCTTGTTTCATTGGGCAGTTGCGGTTTGTGCCCCTTTTTCTCAATCAACCACCCATGTGGTCTATTGTGGTTCCTGAAAAATTTTTGAATTTCAACTACATATTTCATCAAACTTTTAGGAGTGATTTCTTTGGCAACGAGGTTCATATAATGTGCCGAGCAACCAAAGGCTAGAATATGCGGATGTTTTTCAGTTATCATATCTCGAAATTTCTTCATTTTATTTTCATTATCGCAGCATACAGCAAATATATTTTTATCATACCTTTGTTTAAATTCATTAATAACCTTTTCAGCTTTCTGCACAAAATTTAGCAGTTTTCTTTTCGGATCCACAATCTATAGCATCCGACAAATGTGTACTTTTGCCAGTATGAATACTTACTACAATAATGGAATCATTACTTGTGTTGGACCACCCATCCAACATTAAAGTAATAACGACATTTGTTAATCTTCCATTAGCAAATCAACTGACTTGTTAGCCTCATCCAATAATTGTCCAGCTAACCTTTGTCTGATAGGAGGAACATACCACGGACGCAAAGCACTAATCATTTCTTTAAATGCATAACTATCAGCCACATTAAAAGCTATATTATTAGCATAAAAAAATTCTGATATTTTCTGATCAAGAATTTTCTTTTGATGATCTGATGTTTTAATTGCATACTCTACTCGCCCATTGATCTTTGGCGCTTTGGTTTTGATGGCTGAAGAATATCAACATCTAGACCATTAGAATCAGTGGCTTCAAGAATGCTATCTTCAGATTTCCTTTTCCTTGAAATAAATGTATCAGCAATTAATGAAAGTTCATCCTTATCACTATTACACAGATGAGAGGAATTGGCTTCAAATTTCTTGCACTTACTCATATGAGAACGAATTCTTTCAATTTTTGCGCTTATTATACTATCACAGTTTTTACAAGTCACTTTGTATATGTTTGTTGTCTTATTTGCCATTGTCCACTCAACAGATTGTTTTCTTCCACTTCCTTCTGCTTTTCCCACGGTTAAATATATATACTATACTATACCTATATACATTATATAGAAGTTTGATATTTAAAACACACACACAAAAAAAAAACTGAATTTAATCAAAATATATTTGTAACGAACAAAGTAGCCAAATGAAACTGTCACTGTAGCAAGACTTGGGAGATATTTTTTAGTCAACTGAAAGTGCAAGTAAGTTCAGACCAGTTTCAGAGAGAGATTGAAATGCAATAGAACTTTCAAACTAGTTACTCCAGTTTCAAAAGAAAAGGGATTATGGAAGGGGAGTTGGAGATGTATGATATACTGTTCTGTTCTTGGAAATTCCTCCTCATTGTCCTGAAGTATAAGAAGGAGAGGACCAGTACAACTCAAAGGGGAGGGAGGGAAGTTTATATTGTTATGTTCTTAAAAATTCTTCCTTATTGTCCTTTCAGTTTTTCAGTAAGTGGAGAGAAGAATGCTTTGAAAAGAGAAAATGGAAAATTCCTATTTACCCCAGGCTAAGGGAATGTTACTATGCCTAAGAAAGAGTATAGCAGGGCAATTCCACGGGTAACTGACTGACATTCGCAAAGCAAAACAATAAGTATTTTGTAACATACCACACAAAATATACCTTTTTTAAATTAGTTTTTCACTGATTTATTGCCTCTTTTTAAGCTAAATCCAATGTTATAATTGAATTTCCAAAATAATTTTTTATTAATTGTAAAAAAAATAGTTAAAAGCGTGGTAACTGACTGACATTAATGCAACCTACATGAAAAGTAACACAGACTCAATTAGAGATTCTTCTGAAATTATAATGAATTTTAAATAAAGTTTCATTGGGGGTCACAGAACAGCTAATAAGCTTTGAACTTATGGCATTTGAGTTAAAAAAAATGATAAAATAAAGAATTATAGCAATTTACAACAAATTGGTAACTGACTGACATTTCTAAATATCCTTAAGCAAAACATTCAAAATGGTAGTAAAATGTAATAAAGTTTACACAAAAGACAAGCAATTAAAGATGATTATTAGTTTTAATCTATCAACAACTTTTGTTTACAAAGGATTTTTTTATTTTGTTATAAGCTTTGATGATCTTTTTCTCCTCGATAACTTGAAATGGACCAGATCCTTGCAAAGTTATAGGGCCATAAAAAATAAACTGCTTTTCAATTTCTTCTACATCATCCGATCTTGGCCACTCATATGTCTGTCCAAGTCCTATTTTCAAGAATTTCACTTTGACTGTTTCCTCATTATCATCTATCACTCTTCCAATATAATATTGTAGATCATAATAAACTGCATAGTAGTTTTCTTTACTAACAGTCACTTCACACAGTTTTGAATTTGTTTCTTTCTGAAAGTAGTGAGTTTGAAAATTTGTGCTTTGACTATATTGACTGTAGAAAATAAAGTTTTCCTCTACTGTTTTGAAATGATGCATTTTTTGTATTATTAGGAATGGGCAAAACGTCATGAAATCTGTCATCTAATTCATTTTTTAAGGCACTTATATCTTCTCCTTTTAACAAGAATAACTTGTATTTTCATATCTTTGTCTTTAACTGCATCGTAGAAGGCTAAAGCACTATTAATGATTGATTTTTTACTAAGCACTTGCATCCATGCTAAATGCTTTATTTGCCCACTGATTCCATCCACAGCTCCCTTGCCATGAGAGGTGGCAAAAAAATGCCACTCAACATCCTTGATTTCAAATTCCTTGCAAAAATAGGTTAAGTTGCATAGGTTATAGCATTGTTTGAATTTACTTGCCGCTCCATCAGAAAAAAATGTGTATCGATGAAAAGCTTGTAATCAATTTCAAATCCTTTATTATTTCCCTAAGGAAAGCAATCATTGCATATTTATCATGTTCTTGTTCAAGATAATCTGATACAATAGCATATGAGTTTGTTTTCTTCTCATCATCTTCTAAAAACCAAGAAACAGCTGTGAATATAGTTACTTGTCCATGATTCCAGTGAACTGCCTAGATTTCATTCTGTTCTTTGCAGGAGAAATTTTCGGCAAAATCAATTTGCAGTATTAGCTGTTCAGAATTTAAACCATCCCATTTTGTTTTAAACTCTTGCGATTGGTTTCTTTTAACAAAAACATGCTGAGGGAATGAAGGTAATTTAGAATTCAAGTCCTGTATTCAGTCTTGAGTAGTACCTTCATCAGTTGTCAATTGACATTGGGGTGTGTTTATCCATTTCTTCCAAGTGCATGGTTCATGAAGTAAATCATCATTTATAAAGATGTTATATTCACCATTCATGCATGTTTCATTTTCTTCATCACAGACTACAGTCTTTATAAAATCTTTCAGTTTGGGCTCTAAATTGAATCCTTTATCTTTCAAGGCTTCTAAAAGAAATCTGATATTTTCATGTTTTTGGCAAAGACATACATTATATGGAATATCTCTTCTTAGTAACGTATGACTTGGGCGAAGACTGCTAAACTTTGACAGACCAATCTTAGCATCTGGGTTTTCTTCACAAAAAAGTGTACAGGTCTCTTTTAATGTAAGATATAAGTAGCGCTTTTGCATACGCACCTTATTTCCATTTGTTCTGCAAATAATGAAATCTTTTAAGCCCAGTGTTTGGGATGATATTCTATCATCAGCATAAAAATCGTTAACTTTTTGTTATAAAGCATCGGATGTGGACAAATTTGAAATTTGAGAACTAGTAGTGTTGGTTAAAATGCCTTCTTTCTTTGCTAAATCAAATACCAGTGCTTTCCTTTTATTTGGAGAGTTTGGTAGGGCAGAAATTGCCCACTTTTTTGCTTACCTATCCATAGGTCTGGCGTGAAGGAAATGCTTCAGAAGGTGAAAGAATGTTCTCTGAAATAGAAGCAGAAGTTGTAGAGGATTTAATATCTAATTTTCTACTTCTTTCATTCCTTTTATAAATCTTGTTCTTTTCCTTTAATTTTTTTCTTTCAGATTTGCTCATATTTTGTCTTTTTCTTTTTTGGAGTTTTTTATTTTTTACTTGATATTTTTCATATTCTCCTTTCTCTTTCAATCTTTCTCTATATCTTTTCTGCTTTTCAGAACATGAAACAGAACAAAGAAGTCTTTGTTTATATTCTTAAAAATTAAAGTTGAGTTGCTTTAAGCTAACAAAAAGTTGAGTTGTTTTATATTTAAAAAGTAAAACTAACTTTATTAGGAGTATTAAGAGTGTCATTTTAAAGTAAAATAAAATGTCAGTCAGTTACCATCCCAATGTCAGTCAGTTACCTAAGAATTTTCTGTGTTCCAGATTCAAACTTCCAATTCTATTTATTCAGTATTTAAGTACTAATAATGTAAACAGAGAATACATATTTTGAAAAGTTTCCAACAAAAAGTTTCATGCTGAGTGAGAAAAGTTAATATTTTCCGGTAACTGACTGACATTAATGAACTGAATTTAAAATTTCTCCTAAACAAAATACCATAAGGATATTTTGTGAGATAATCTTACAATATGAAACTCTATAATGTATGTAACAAAATACAGTGACCATTTATTTTAAAATTAAAAAATGTTTTAGAAAAATTGTTGATTACTGTATACCAAATTTTCAAACAAAATTTCTGAAAGGAGATGGACATCTATTATGGCTTTTTTAAAAATAAAACAATGTTATAATTTAATATTTAACTCTGTACTATTAAAGTAGATACTTCAAGCTTTAAAACGATATACAATACTCGATATTTCGTTGAAATTGAAATTTTGATGCTCAGGTTGACATTTTCATGGAATTGCCCAGCAACACATTTTGGAAGGCAAACAATTCAAAAGAAAAAAAACAATCTTGCAATCTATCAGTAATCAATGTTTCAAAATTCAATTTTGAACAAAAATTAACTTTTTCTAGAGAAAATATTTATTATATATAGGCAATCACTTCAATTAAAATGAATAAAAATTCTTTATCCTTAACAAAATATTAGTTTAAAAGTTCTGATTCAGCACTAGTTTTAGTACAGTACTTTAATGATAGTTTTATTCTTAAAATTATTACTAATAATCAATTTATCTAAAAGCAAAGCATAATTTTGATTATTGCCATTAATTATATATATTTGTAATCAATTAGCTACTATAAATTTAGTAGTAAGTACTTTTTTTTTTCAAACATTCTGAACCACCTCCTATAACACCAAAAAACCTGAAAAAACCCAGCGGGTTGGGTTTTTTCTGAAAAAACCCGGGCTTTTAACAACCCTGAATGTCAATGAGTTGGTGAAAAATACTTGCACCATTTTGGAAACAATTTGTTTTATATCTATAATTAGTGTTATTTCTTCATGTGAAAAAAATAACTATAACAATGCTTTTTCATTGTACTAATGATCATTAAAAAAAAAAATCTTAATAAATATTTGATTTACTTCTAATAATATTTAACTTATACTATTTTCGGTTTCACTTAACCATAGAGTGGCTGTTGTATACTTGCCCAGACACCAGTAGCAGAATTTTCTGCATCCCTTTCCCTGGCAATACCTAGGCTACTGTCAAGGAAAAGTATACTGATATAATCAGGGGTGTGCCTAGAAAGGGGGGGGTGTAACATCCCCCCACTTATTTGGAAGAGTTCGTAAAATTTAGAATAGTCGGAAAGTTAAGAACACACCCTGCAAAAAGTCCCCTCTCCCGTCGTCTGTATCATTTCAATTTTTAGTCTCTTATACTAATATATATCTTATTTTTAGCAAGCAAGATTTTTCTTTTTCATGTATTTTAAAATTTATACACTTACATTACACAACAGCATGCGGTTTTATTTATAGAAACATAAATTCCGAAGTACTTCAACATTCTTAAATTGTTACTTTTGAAAACTGGTTAATGTAAGGTACATCCGTACACATTTCCTTTTAAATCGTAAGCAGAATCCTAATTAATAACAGGATTCTCAACTCTACTTATAAAGTAAAATAATTAAAAAAAATTTACACATACTGAATAACAGCATTTAATTTCGACTGTGGTTAAGGAGAATGGAGGTGAACACGTAAGACTTTTAGTGATTTTTATAAATTCACAGTATTGTACAGGGTGGCTACTAAATATTGTTACAAATATTCAGTCATTTTATTTTACAAATAGAAAATGATAACTACACTAACATGATGAACATCAGAGATGAAAGTTTAACCGGAAATAATTTTAATCAAATTGACCTCCATTTTTATCGATTACCAAAGATAATCTCTTATGCCATTGTCCGACTGCGGCACAAATCATTTTAAGAGGTAGTCGGTACCATGCACGCAATATGGAAGCTTTGAGAGAGTCCAAACTTCTGTGTTTGTTGCTATTTACTTTAGCCTCTAAAATCCCCAGACGCAATAATCTAAAGGATTTAGATCCGGTGAAGAAAGTGGCCAATCTTCTTGCATGATAAAGTTCGGACAGGTGACAGGGAGCCAAGCCTGCGTTGATTTATCTCGGTGCGAAGATGTAAAATCTTGCAGAAATATCCAGTTCTTTTTGGGATACAACCTGTCAGCATGTGGTAATAAATATGTAGCCAATATGTCCTGTTTGTAATATTCGCATTGATTTTTATCCCTTTATCGATGAACTTCAAAGGCAATTTTCCATTGTTTGACACTGAAGCCCAAACCATAACAGAATTCTTGTTCTGAAAGCGTTTAACAATTCGAAAGGTTTCAGGTATATCCTCGAGGGTTGCTAAATATACGATATCATTTTTAGCATTATAACACTGTTAAGTGCGAAATAGCTTCCCATCAGAAAATATTCTGTCAACACTTTTCCTAGCGTGCCGCTTCATCAATTTCTTCCTACTTTGTAATTTTTTTATACTTTGCGCAGCAGTCAATCCTTGAATTTTTCTTTTGCGATAAGGGCAATAACCCAGATCTTCATTTATAATAACTTGCATAGTTCTGCAATTCACGTTCTCTTCTGCAGCCATTTTATTTGCAGAACGCTGTGGGTTTCTTCACACCTTTTCGCGAATTCTTTTGATGCACTCTATTGGGAGAACTGAGCGTGGACGACCAGACCTAGATCGATATTTACATAGCTATTAGTATCCAATAATCGATTTATAGTTTTATATATAAATGTTCCATAAAAACCAGGGCATTTTAATTACTTAAAGATTTTACCTGAGGAAAACCTGCGATCAAAGAGCTGTTTAATCATCATTCTTTTGGCTTCCCTCTTTAAAATAATTTTAAATATTCGCTTTATAACCAAATTCGTCTGCAGTAATAGAAGCTTGCCAAACCCTAAAATAGAGAAATAAATTGTTTTCCCAAACCATTAAAATTAATTTGTATTTTTTTGAGTGTAACAGTATTTAGTAGCCACCCTGTAGAACAGTTGACTCCGTCGCTGAGGGGTGGGGGGGGGAGCTATCACAAAGTCTTTCTCACCCCCGATCTTGCAGTCTGCAAAATTCGGTTCCCCCCCCCCCCCCACTAAAACAGCCTTCGGCACGCCCCTGGATATAATATATAAATACAAAAGTACAAATGCCTGGTGGATATGAAAATACACATTTGAAAAATTAATGTAGTTTAAAATTGAATTTTTAGTTAATACAATATCCTTAGAAGAGAAAGAGAGGTAATCTGCTCTATAAAGTTGTTAAAGAAATAGTTTAACTGAATCTTTTTAAAACTTTTTTCTTTCCTCTATTTACTGTTGCTGACAGCAAGGTAAGCAGGCATCTGAATTTGTTTAAAAAGAATTTAAGTTGTTATATTAGATGATTTTCCTATGTCTGAAATAATTTGCAGTGTCCTGTTGCGCTACAAACTTTCTGCTATTAGGATTTAGACCCTTCTTTTTCTTTCATCCTTCCCAACCTACCAGTGCATAATAAAAATTTGGGAACTGCCTTCTAAAAGAAAAGGGATAAAATGGCTTTTTTTTTAAGAGCATGACATCGTTTAATTAAATAAACTGTGCATTAGTGAGCAGAGCATTGATTCTTATATGAAATGGATTGATGTAAAAAAAAGCTATATTTACAGAGTTTTCTTTAGACAGTTTTAAGGAGAGTTTTTGCATTCCGCTTGCACTTTGGTTTACAAAATAGCATCCTCCTTGCTCTTCATTCAGAAAGTATTGATGATGATGCATAGAATTAGGGCAGCGGTTCCCAACCTATGGGTCGCAGAATAATCAAGGTTTGCCACAAAAATATCTTTTATTTCGTCTGTTTGAAATATATAACAAATATGATATTTTACAACTGCAATAATCATAAAAGCTATTAGGTTAAACTAATGTAATGAGATTTATAGCACAAAATTAGCACTCGCCAGGCGTCGAGTAACACATAAAACGTGGCGATTAACTTTGTTGTCCTCACTTGCCAAACGCGATGGTTGAAAGATCGATGCCAGGAAGGTAAGGGGTGAAATTCGTTCGGAATTTACGGCGTCCAAATCGGCGACTCTCCCGAACGTAAGAAAAGAAAGTAGCAGGGGTGATTCTGTGTCGAATTTTCCGAAAATTTAAGGCATTCGGTTCTGGGGAAAAAAAAATGGTCATCAGTTCGAAAATTCGGACATAAAAATATCACTAATTTCAATATGGTCGCCGAAAAAAATCAATTTCGTCAATCGTTCATAGAAAAAAATCACCAATTCCATCAAAGAATCGCGAAAAAACATGAATTTCGCCCAAGGACCAAGTAAAAAACACGAATTACGTCAAAACATTGCAGGAAAAACACAAATTTTGTGAAAAGATTGCGGAGAAAATGCAACTTTCGTGACAAGAACGTGGAAAAACGCAAATTTCGTTAAAAAATCACAGAAAAAACGCAAATTTCGACAAAGAACCGCGAAAAAGAATCACAAAATTCTTCAAAGTATCGCGGAAAAAACACAAAATTCATGAAAAGATCGCGGAAAATACTCAAGATTCGTGAAAAGATCGTGGAAAAATGCAAATTTCGACAAAGAATCGCGGAAAATAATCACAAAATTCTTCAAAGTATCGCGGAAAAACACAAATTTCGTGAAAAGATCGCGGATAAAATGCAAATTTTGTGAAAAGATCGCGAATAAAACGCAAAATTCGTGAAAAGATCGCGTAAAAAACGCAAAATTTGTAAAAAGATCGCGGAGAAAATGCAACTTTCGTGACAAAATCGCGGAGAAAATTCAAATTTCGTGAAAAGATCGCAGAAAAATGCAAATTTTGTGAAAAGATCGCAGAAAAAACGTAAGTTTCGTGAAAAGATCGTGGAAAAAACGCAACTTTCGTCAAAAGATCGTGAAAAAAACGTAAATTTCACAAAAAGATTGGGGAAAAAACACAAATTTCATCAAAAGATTGCGGAAAAAACACAAATTTTGTCAAAAGATCACCTAAAAATGCAAATTTCGTCAAAAAATCTTGAAAAAAATGATATTATTTTCAAAGAATGGCGAAAAAAAACCCCACAAATTTCGTTAAAAGATTACAAAAAAACTCAATTTTGTGAAAAGATCGTGGAAAAAACGCAGATTCCGTCAAAAGATCGCGAAAAAAACACGAAATTTGTTAAATGATCGCAGAAAAATGCATATTAGTGCCGAGGGGGGATGGGGTCTCTCTCTGCTGTAACCTTTCTGAAAATTTCCTGTGAATTTATTTCATTGCAATCAGGGCTTAATTTGCACTGGAGCCCACCGGGGCCCGGCTCCGGCACTTCTCTGTTTTTAGTAAATATTTAAATATTAGTCGGAATTCACCGGAGCTCATAAATACAGGGCTCCGGAGCCCAGTGCAATAGCGTTTCCGAAAACCGAAGCCTAATTTACGTTTTCCTTTCCTTCCCATCTCCAAGCTTTTGCATTCTTTTTTACCTAAACACTTATATGTGACGTAATGTGTCGCACACGTAGGAGATAGAGATAAAACGGACTCAATTTTTATATCAGGTTTTGGACTTGGACTGACTCTAGCTCAATCTGTAGTATATTTAAAATTTTATTTATTCATGTATAGAAAAAAAATTTTCCTCCTTTAAAATTACGTATTATATTCTATTTCAAATCATTTTATTGTTATTTCGATCAAAATGAAAGGGCAGCAGAAATCGTGTTTTTCTATTTCAAATTTATGTCAGCGATGTGTTGATAGGGCGACATTCAAGAGAATGAGCAATGAATTTGCTTTCAGTTCGATTTTCTTTTATGACAGTAGGATAATTTTTTATTGGCTGTTTTATTTTTTTTTAATTTAGATATCTAACTTGAAAAGAATATTTTCTGTTTTAGCCAACGAGCACCAGCTTGAGATTTTGTTTGTTTGAGGTTGTTTATTGTCTTCTATTGCGTACGAGTATAAAAATCGCGTTAGTGATTTTTCTATTTATTTTGTATCATGAACAGTACCCATGCTAAGGTTCTGCTCTGCACATTTACGAAGTCACTTTCATTTGCAAGTAGATATAGTTGCCATGTATTGTTATTCTGATAGAAAGCAACCGAGCAGTGTTTCCCCTTTTTCTATGAAAGCATAGAATCTTTCCGATAATGGTGTCAAATTTTTAATTTAATCTGATTTTCAGGGACTCACCACAGAGGAATTTTATGCGGAAGAAATCAATTATAGTTTAAGATATGCACTTTTTACAGGAATTTGTAAAACATTCTCAGCATATAAATATTAATTTCTGTGAATTTCATTCATTTTTTCTTAAAAATGCATAGCTGCAAACTATCTCTTTTTTGTGTTAACACTATTTTCTAATTATAATCCTTACCATATTTAATTGCAGAATTCTACAATTAATTAATATTAAAATTAGACAAAGATTACTAGAAGGAGTGATAACTAAAAAGTGGAATAGTTGACAGCTAAGTATATACTGATGGATATATTTAAAATTTTTATTTTGCTAAAGGAAAAAAAATGCTTTAAATTTTGCAAATAATGTACGAAGTACAAGGGCGTAGGAACCGGGGAAGCTAGGGGAGCTGTGGCTCCCCCGGGAGAAATTATCCCACCACATCTGTTTACGATACATTGCTGAATTAAAAAATAAAGTATACTTTTTTTTTTGGAAATTCACACAATAAACAACAAACAGAAGAGAGAGAGGGGGTGGTGAGAACACTTGTTTGTGTATTCACCCTTTTTCTCATTGTTTACAACCCTCCCGATTTCCAGATAAAGGGGGTCTTATATAAGTCTACTACAAATTACCTGCACCGATAACATATTTATAAAGATGAGGCCTTTAAAATTGATTTGGAAGAGATTTGTAAAGAATTTGTAAGCAAAACAACAGAAAGAACTTTAATTTTTTGTAAATGGAAGTGGGAGAAACCTTAAATTTGAGTATTGTATTCGGGATCGCACATAAATTAAGTTTCTATGTATCAAGTAATAAATCTTAAAAATTATTTTAACTGGATTAAAGAGTTGATTTTTTTATATGCTTCTAAATTTTATACTTCTGTTTGTGAAATGTGCAACACTATGAAGGAACCTCAAAAATGAATGAAATGATCCGCGCCACTAGCTTTCCGCAATATGCCCTGGCTCCCCCTGTTTGTACAAAGTTCCTACGCCACTGACGAAGTATAAATATGCAGATTGGAGTGACAGAGGGGGCGGGGGGGGGGGGGGGGGGCGGGGTACGGTTGTTGTACCGGTACCGCAGATTATTAGGGCTCCGGTACTTTTGTTGTTAGAAATTAAGCCCTGATTGCAATTAATAGTAAAAATAAAATTTTTCAGTTGAGTGTAATCATATGGAATGGTAAGTAATATATATTAGTAAATGACAATTTTGTATAGAGCGTACATAACCTTGTTACTGGCCAGTGGTTAAAAAAAACTGGCCAGTGAAAAAAATCAGTGTACTGGTCAATGGCCAGTGGGTAAAAATGTTAATTTTGACCTATAATGAGATTAGCTTCTGGTAATAAGTTTTCTGCAGAAATATCTTCTTATGCTTCTGAATGTACTGTATTATTTTAAAATGCTATTAAAGTTGTTCAATTATATACAAAACTATACCTAACAAACATGTTTCTTTATCTATACTGTTTTTACAGAACAATGCTTTTTACCAAGGCTGCTGAGTCAGGTCCATTTTTGAGCGAAAGAGTCAGAGTTGGAGTGGTCCATTTTACAAGCAAGTATGCGTTGTCAGAGTCGGCCCATTTTTGAGCGAAAGAGTCGAAGTTTTCCCACCAACTCCGCAACCCTGCTTTTTACATGTTGAAGATCATACCAATAATGAAAAAAACTGTTCACTTCATCTGAATTGAACTTCTCATCTGAGAAAAATATGTCTCTCCACTTCTTGCCCTAATACAGTGGTTCCCAACGTGGGGCATACACCCCACTGGGGGCAATTCCAAACTTATTATACACTCATTCACTATAAGTTTCTTTTGTCATTTTGTTTTGGAAAAGTGAGGCTGTAGAGTAAAAATAAATGGAATACAAACGAAATTGAAAAAATCAGCTTTTTTATTGAATTTTAGAAAATGGTTAAAATAGAATCAACACCAGAATAATTATATGAATAATCATTTTAAGTCTTTTGACATCTTTTTGCAGAATTAAAAATCTTTATAATTTTTCTGGTTATAGTTGTATTTCAAACTTTTCGTAGTGGTTACGATTAGTTATTGAATGCGCTTTCTATTTCTATTCGCTCTACTGTATGTCACACGAAGCATCTTTTATACACAAAGTTACTTGATAGTATATGTAAATCTGACTGTCTTGAACATATTTAATCTAAAAAATATACGAGATATCTAACTGAAGTACTACTATATAAAATTTATATAACATTAGAAAAAGTAATGGGTAGATAATAAACATCTATGGTTCTAGTGTAGGTCTTCTACAAAGTAAAGAAATTTACATGATGACATGTACATTTTAATTTATTAAATTGGTTAATACATATGGGAGACAGTTAGCGATACTGGGAAAGGTAAAACGGAGGAAGTATGTTGTGATGGGGAATAACATCTACTTAAAATTGATAAAGATCAGGATTTTGAAAATTGGGAGAATCTTGCATTGTGTTATCCATAGAAAGAAAATTTAGTGTCCAAAACTTTTCCTCAAACTCTTAATTAAGTACAAAAATGAATTATAAAATTGTTGAATGTTACCAATTTTAATGCTAAATGTAGTCTCACTTCAAGATATTTTGTGAAGATAAAAACGCAGACAGTGTAACACTTTTCTTTTAGCATTGAGGTATGTTTCAAAAGTAGAACAAAACTTTTTTGGTATGAAAACGAAGATATATAACCGCCTCGCATTTACAGAATTTTGTATCAGAAGATTCACTTTTTGTAAAAGTTAAAAAACGTGAAATGAATAATTTTTGTTAAGGTTCTATTATGTTTTCACCTTGTAAATAGAGTTCATTTTTTAAAGAAAAAAAGATGTAATTTACAGAATGAGGGAGGGGGGACATAGGGATTTTACAGATGCTTTGGTGGGGCATGGCCAATAAAAGGTTGGGAACCACTGCCCTAATATCACATACATTTTTAGAAATTGCACCCATTTAGAAGGAAGTGACTTGGTTTGAATAGTTTTCAAGGCAACTCTAACTCAAATTGCATTTTTAAATAATAAAGCAAATTCTAAAGATCATCAAAGTAACTTATTGCAGGATAATGCCCTACTCCATATTTCATAATTTTGAAAATCTCGATTTAAAGCAAATGAGGTGTTATTGCTGGGCCGGCTATCACAGAACTCTGAAGTAAATCCAGTAGGAAAGGTTGGGAATATTAGTGAGATATTGAATGAAGCAGCTTGTGTATATCTTGTATACCTCTGCATGCCTACCATCTTTTTTTTTAATTTATTATTTATTTGGTGCCAAAAAGGTTTTTTTTTTTTTTTTTTTTTTCAAAGTAGAATTTGTCACCAAAGCAGTGAATTACCACCAGATTAGGCTTAACGAAAAAAAAAAAAAAATTATAAATACATGAAAATAATGGATCGAATATTTTAAAATTAAACAAAAATGCATTTTTTCTACTTAAATTGTCAATGCAAGTAGTTTAAATTAAGATTCTTATTTGTTTCTATGAAACAAATTTGAAACTCTATTCATAAGTATGAGGCGGGGGAATTGTAAGAAGAAAAAATTATATATATGAGCAAATTCTATGATTTTTCATTAAAAAAAAAAAAAAAAAAAAAAAATCTTAAAAGACTCTTGGACTATATAACTTTATTTCGATTAAAAAGATTGGTTTTTAAAAAACCTATTAGCTTTATTTTGCCATAGTTCTATGCTGTACCTATCTTTTCTTTCTGTATAATAGTAATTAAAAATATATAACGATAAAGTAATACAATTTTTTACAAAGATTTTCACATGTATTCCCTTTTATAAAAAAGGAATAAATTCTATCAAATATTATAGTACTTTAAATATAGCTATTTAATTTTTGTCGCTATCTTTTTTTCCAGCACTGTATATCGTGTTTTTAATAATATTTTAATTATTTATATATATAAGCCTTATGATAATTTTTGTTTCAATTTTAATTATAACATTTATTGTGCTTCTAAAAATACAACTGACTTCATTTTGTTTATTTAGGTTAAACAGAGACAATTTCTAGTCAAAAATCTTGATGTAAAAGATAACAATACTAGTGCACTTTCTACAGCATCTGCAAAAGTATTTGACATAAAGAAAGCGCGGTCTGAAATAATTAAATTTGGATTGACAGGATTTGATAAAGAAAAACAGACTGATATTAAAATAGCTATGGCTATTAAGTTAGGTGCTAAGGTAAATATATATTTATATTTCACTTACTATATATGTAAAATTGATACAAACTGCCTTGTTTTTTATTTTAAGGTTAGTGAGGTAAAATAAAATTATAAAAACAACACTTTTTTTATTCATACTTAGTTTGCCAAAAATATATTATTTTAATCTGCAGCAAAAAAATTAAAATGAAAAATATGCAAATGAACATTGCCTTCAACAATTGCAAATTACTACTGATATTGGTATTTTTAAACACATTGTGAATTAACCCTTAAATGCCCTTTTCAGCAACATACGCAATTTCGGCTCTAAAATACTATTAGAATAATATTGAAGCTATAATGCCTAATGTTGCCAATAAAATACATTCTGAAAATATTATTAAATCGATTTTCAACATGTAGATGACAACACTTGTGCTGTTTAAGAATAAAGATAGATTTATTTTTTCAATTGTTGCTACTTGTTCTTTTTGTTTTGTTTGGGAGCTTGCGAAATACCCTATTTTGACCTGCAGTGAGCAAGTGAAATTTATTTCTTATTATACCTAAAATTCTTGTGTGTTTAATATTATAGAATTTTATCAAGGGAAATTATTTTTTCAATTAAACACCAATATTGCCGATTAGTAACAAACTGTTTTTTAGCCGTAAACTATACTTAAAACAAAATATGATGTTTTTAAGTATTTTTTGCATGATCTTTTTAAAAAATGAAAGCCGAAAAACATTACAATGATTTTTGAAAAATCAGGCATTTAAGGTTTAACTATTTTACCTCATGAAGTAGGGTAAAATAAGTATACCTATTTAAAGCTTTCTATCTCTTTAATTAAATGCATAATTGCATATGAATCTAATTAAAAGTATAGAATGCTGAAAATATTAAACAACAGATGTAAATGAAGAAATAGTCTAGGTCAGCCGTACTCAACCTTTTTTTCTCGCGGGCCACAAACTTATGTTTGCGATGTTAGGCGGGCCGCAATACACTTATAAAAGGGTATAAAAAATAGTAATTAAAATAGTATGTTAATATCATCGGTAGGGTTAAACGTTTGTTGCAGAAAAAGTGTTTAAAAAAATTAACACCCTTATTTCCAAACAATAATCTTCGTGGTAGCTGTAGTAAAATATACTGCGAAGTTTTATTGTTTGGAAATAGCAGTGTAAAAATGTTTGGTGCGAATTTCTTGTGCGACAAACGTTCAACTCTAAAAAAATTAAAATATCAGCTATGTTAAGAATAAAGTGCAATAATATAACAATGCAGAATATCAAACTTCTAAAGAAATAAAACAGGTGAATTTTTTTAATAAATCAGTAACTTTTGCTCATGGCAATTTTTTTCCCTTTAATTGTAGAAATATATAGTGCAAATCTGTGGAAAGAACTTTTGACTAAGAAAACTGAATTTAAGATGTTTTAACATAAATTTAAATTACTCATAAATGACAGGACGGAATTTGTCTTCCCATGAAAATATATAAAACAACAATGAAGGTCTTGAATACTTTTTATGCACATCTCAAGTATGTCGGGCCACAGATAAAATGTTTCTGGGCTAATTTGGTTGAGTATGGCTGGTCTAGGTTATAATTCATTGGTAGAATAGAACAGAAAAGACAGCTGCCATATTTGTGATGTGTCAAACTTATCTTTCTCACGAAAAATTAAATAGGAACATCTAATCTCTTTTGTGAACTTAACTATGTATTCCTGATTATTGTGTTCACAAGAAGTATCTAATTTATTGTCTCCAGGGATAAGTTTAGGAAAATTTTAAGTCCTTTAAAGGACCCTTCACAAAATAATTTATCTGAAAACAGGACCCTTCACAAAAATTTTTATCCCCAAAGAGGACCCTTCACAAAAATTTTTATCCCCAAACAGGACCCTTCGCAAAACATTTTATCCCAAAACAGGACCCTTCACAAAATTATTTGTCTCTTAAATAGGCCTTTCACAGAATTTTTTCACCTTCAAATTGAACTTTTTATAAATTTAGTCGTTTAAAAATAAAATCTGGCCTGTAAGTAAGCAGTTGGACTCACCGAAGAACATATTTCTTAGCTTTTTATATATGAAGGATAGAACATGAAGACATCGATAATTTAAAATTCACAAAATTGACTAGAATTTTCACAAAAACAGGACCCTGTGAGAAAAGTCTGGACAGACCCCTCGTCTCGTTCAAGAACTCTGACCAAAAATACAATTCTGATAATTTGTTCATTACAATTACTAGTAAAATTAAGTTTTCCTCTTCTAAAGAAACAAAACTTTTTCTAACTAATCAATAACTGTGTTGATAATTTTTTCAACCATAGTTTAGTTTATTATTTCAGGCTTCTATTTATCTTCTTTTTAAGTTTCTTGCATAACAATTGGTGCAAAGTGAGTAGGTATAAAGCTGAAAGTTGCATGTTTTGCTTTTGCTATGTATTAATTTATATAATTAAATCTTTTTTTTTTTTTAAGTAAACAGTTCTACAGCAGTATATTGATATGATGTCAAATACTGCATTAGAAAATAGTATAAAATTATTAATGAAAAAAATATACAACAAAATGCTATTTGTTTGTTAAACCGAATAATGTAACTATTTTATTCCACAAAAGTTTTTTTGCTCTAAAATATTAGGTACTACTTAGTTATCCCATCGACCAAAAATCTATTGCCAAACTATAAGATTAAATGCCAATAATGGCTGATTGTAAATGTCACATTCACTTGACTTTAAGCAAGTTACACATGTTTACGCCATCAAGTGATTTTTATTTCGACGTTTTATTTGTATTTTTATCAATGTTATACTAATTTATTTGGTCTTTTGTTATTTAAAGTAAAAATTATGTCAATTTGTATAATTTGGTGAAATTGGTCGATGGGAGAACTAAGTAGTACCAAATAGAGCAGGGTTGCAAAAAATCCAGGTTATTTATTAAAAAAACCAGCCCGATTGGGTTTTATTGGGGTTTTCTGTTTTATTTTAGAAGTGAGAGCAGGGGAGTCCCTTATTTTTTTAATGTGTATGTATTAAATTAAGAATTTTTATTGCATTTTTATTAATTAACTTTATATGCACGTAAATTGAGTTGAAATAACAAATAAATCAATCTAAAATGCTGTAAAAAATTTTTATTTCTGACACCATAAAACATTATATAATAACCACATATTACATATTTAGAAGTTAATTTAATAATTTACTTTTTTATCTGTATTCTCCACCAAGAAAACATTTTTGAAACAAATCTTTTATAATTTATGAATCAAAGGATACTTGATAATATTTTCAAAATATTGATGATTCACTGTATAGAACAGTTTATTCTTTGAACATATTGCATAATAGTTAGAAAAAATATTTAAATTACAAATGATTTCAATTATCTACATAACTGATTGTAATTATTAAATTTGAATATTTTGAAATGAATTTATAATATAAATAAAGACACACAACCTTGCTTAATGGTACGTAAAACATGATCTTTAATAAGTTAAAGTTTGTGTTTTGTGTACCATTAAGCAAGGTTGTATGTCTTTATTTATTATATTTCATGGTGCAATTGTCCAGTATATGTTAATGAATTTATAATACTTATATAATACCCAACAATGTTTATTTTTATCGACAAACATGCATCTATATGTAATAGAAAATGATATTTAAAAAAAGAAACAAAAAACTTGATTTAAAGATTACTTGATTTATCTTGATTAAATCATGCATTAAGCATAGATTATGAAACACTTTTCAACACTTCTTGAATGCTTTAATAAAACTTCGTTATTAGAGAAATAAGGTAAATAAGATAACTAAATAAACATTTTAGAAAATTCATAAAACATTTAAAAAACTGATTTCAGCAGTAACTGTCCATATCCAAATATGTATTCCAATTCTTTTGAACAGCCCTGTATTTGATCTTTAAGTGGATATATGTACTATATAATGGAAAAATTTAGTTTAGCAAGAAAACACATAATGGATTGAAATTTCTCTTTCAGCAATTTATAGTAATAGATGGAAACATACTTGAATAGTTTTGTACAGCCCTGTATTCTACCTAATACTTTTATTACACGCCAAAATTTTGCTAAAATTTAATTCAAACTAAAACACACGTAAAACTACTGAAATCACATTTCCAGAAATTATCCATAGACGGCCATGTATCCAATTCTTTGCATGGCCCTGTATATCATTTTATTTATATTCTACAAACATTTCTTAGTAAACTAAATGCAGTTCAGCGTGCAAATGCATAACTCATTTAAAAGCCACCTTTAAGCAATTTAAGCTCATACTCATTAACCCTTACGAATTCTTTTCTGTAGCCCTATATATGAGGACGCGAGTTTCAAAACGCCTTATCCAAAAAATCAAATTTTGGGAAATCGCGAAAAACCTCTAACTGCGACCCCGTGCATCAAATATCACCAATTTTTTTTGTACTTGTAACAAGTTGCACTGTGATACTACTCTGTTAAAGTGAAAAATCTACTTTAATTAATTTAATTACTTGGAAAAAGTTTTGGATAAGAACAGTTTTATTGCCAAACTATGGATAAGAAGAGTTTTGATGCCAATTTCTTTAAAAAATAGATCATTAACAAGTTAGCTGAAAGAAATCAATACACAGTTTCTGTTGAGATAATTGCCAATAAGTAATATCTCAGTAAATTAATTTAGCAGAGTGAATTAAGCAAATGGAAACGTAAGTGCTTTATGTCCCGACCTCGGATGAAAAATTACGTTAAACTATTAAATCTATTATAACTCAAATCTTAAATGAAATTGAAAATATTTAAACAGTTTAATGAAATTAACTTGCTGAAATGCAATAAGAAAAAGTAAAACTACTATGTGATCTAAATAACGAAAGACAAATTTAAAAGAAACAAAACATTTATTTAAATTTAGTCAAATCAGAAGAACAAGTTAACTAAAAGAATAAAATACATAAAACATACCTCAAACAGTTTTTAACTTTAGAAGACACTGATTATGCATTTACATATAGAACGGACTGCACTGAGTAACGCTCCATGACACATTATTGCAGAAGTATAAAGAAATATAAAAACGTCTTTCAATTCAATGCTCCAGAGCTCGAAGAATAATTTATTATTGAAACGCTATACTTTGTTTTAACTAATTCCAGTACCTCCAGTGACATCTCATAGCAATGTAAAAACAAGAGACATTCCCACCAGGAAAAAGCAGTAGATAAACAACAGTCCGTAAATACGATCGATCACAAGCTCATCCTTCAACGTCGAGGAATTCGGAGACAGCTCAGCTGACACTCCAATACACGAAACGTCTTCATTTCGAACACTAAAAAGGTTCTTCAAAAATAGAGGTCATACTATGTAGCTACACTATTCCGACGTCTGACTTTAAAAAGCAAAACAAAACAAGGACTAATTGATATCCACAGCAACTTCAAGATTGAGACATACTTTAATATTCAATGTGCGTTTCCCAGTTCTAATAAGCCTCCATGCCAATAAAAATATAAACCACAACTGCTCACATCATGCTAAAAAGGTAAAACCCAACTGGCGAGGAAACAAGCTGGCCGAAGCATATTTATATGATTCGGACATGCGTACCAACTGCCGGCATATGCAAAACAGATTGCTTCCAGAATGATCTGAGACTTACGACGCACTCTACTGGACAACTAACGCCATCTTGTGGCGATCGGGAGTACTGCTCAACTATCATACGTGGAAAACGATCTCCGAGAACCGCGATGTTTTGAAAGACAGATGAACGGCAGAAGAGGATACAATTAAAGGTAAACTGCAACTAAGGATGAAAGCAAATCAAATGAAGGATTTTAAGGATATATAACTACGAAAAACAAGGATATGAGGTAAGTAGAATCTGTATTTATATTGTAAATAAAGGAAGGCTGTTTCAGCTAAAAATGTAAATAAGTTATAGAGCTAAAGTAGTACGATGATAAGATACAGAGGGCTTGTTATTCCTAACAAGTGCCCCCCCTCTTATCACTCGTACCACACCAAGGGCAAATGCCTAAAGAAGCACCGTACACGATCATACAGACCACGTCACACAGGTAATCTTCCAGGCTTCAAAACTTAACAACCCATCAGCTCCATCTTAAACAAAACTCTAAAACAGCAAAAACTCCAATACAAACCTCAACATCTACCTAAATTACCCAGATAAGAAAACAGCAAGCCAGGGAAAACCTATTAAAATCAAGCTCCGGAACATTAAAAATATCTTTAAAAATACAAATTACATAACACATAAAAATACTAATTACACATAACACACTTTGAGCTAAAAAAAAATGCTGTCTACAGCATATAATGATCCAATACAATGCATAAAAAAAATCATTAACTTAATATGATCATCCCAGGCGTTAAAAAAAATTTTACGATGTACTTATGAATCTTATACATTTTTCAACTTTCACATCTTAAAAACTTCTGCCATCAGTCTGCACTTGTTATATAATAATTCAAAAGAAAACTTCATTGAAAAAGTCCATTTTTTTCACTTCAAACCTTCATCACAATTCATTGTCATTACCATGACTCACTATCAATACAAAAACTCTAAGACACTTAAGTAAGTAAATCACTTATCTAAATTAGTATTATAAAAATTCATTTCTGAATTCTGGACCTCTTAATCAAAACATATATATTAACTTTTAAACTATTCAAAAATAAAGAAAATATCCTGTTCCAATTTTTAAATTCAAGAAAAACATCAACCTTTCAAAAAAAACTTAGTTTAATTTAAAATTTAATTTAAATCTTAAAAATTCGTAATCTCACAAACAATTATCAAAAACAATTATTATATATATAAAGATCATTAATATATTTGGGCAATCCCAGGGCAAAACAACTGGTCATAATTCCAAAATAATCCTCCAATTCCTTACACCATCTATTCCTCCAGCCCTTCATGATTTCCAACAATCAACACTCCCTCAAGGTCATTTACAAGGTATCCTCTGCAACTCAGCTTACATTAACATATTCAACATTGTACAACCTTACTTAAAGCTGTACTATCTGTTAATGTCAAATATCCCCCTCTCCAAAAATTTCACTACAAACCAAAAATATGTAATCATTAATCTTCAGCAATGAAACTCCATCTGGCCATTCCTACATATCTAAGAGTTCTGACAATCGGGACAACACAAAACTAATTATACGGTCCCAATAAACTAGGACAACGAAAAATAGACATATATTGAAATGGTACACCCAAACATTCTAAGCCATTCAACATACTGAGATCCGAAGGTCAAGTGGCCATTGTCAACCCGGGGATCCCAGCATATCCTATCAGCACAAATGCCTAAGCACGCACATATTCCAAAAATCCAAAATAATAAATCCATTGCTTCCGGCCGAAAGACTCCATACCACGTATACAACATAAGTACGTAGATATGTAAACCAGACGAAGAAACGCCGAAATATTTAACCTGTAAAAACTTCAAAAATTAATTCCATGAAAATCCAAGTATCATTTCCGGCAGAGGAGGTTCAACATCAAAACGCCACAGAAAACTTAAGATTGCATATCGACACCATGTTACCATTCAGAGGAAATAAAAATCTGTTGCAAAGAAGGTAGTATCTTATGTCGAGGAACAATTCACTTTAAAAACAGCCAAGTCAGGAAACTTAACTTCTTAAAAATATTTAACCAGAGACCAGCTCCAGTCACAACTAATCCATCTCCTCTCCAATCAAGAAAATTGAATATCACCTAAAAATTCACCCCAGGATTACCAAAAACAAGATTATAATCCAATTCAAATACATCTGGGAAATCTAAAAATATACCTTATAAGTTGGCAGGATGTCTATATCAGCCAGAGAACTCTCCATCTCTATAGAACTTGACACATCCATTATCAGAAGCAGGTAACCCGGGAAAATACTTTTTACACCGCCCTCTGACAAAAACTGTGTCCCAATAAAATTCATACCACCAATTGACCAACTGATACAAAACTAACTCTTACAGATTAAATCAAATCCACAGTTTCAACAAACATATCTTTACGGTCAATATTCATTTTTGCCAATCCTAAACTTTATATCAAAAATTCTTCAAACATATTAAACTTAAACCATTAGAAAGCTTTCAAAGAATATGGCAAAAACTATCTCAAGACAACCAGTTCTGCACAACTTTACCCAGACACTAAAAATTTAACTTCTCTAAAAATTTAATTATTCTAAAAATTATTCAATCTAAAACATCTAAAAGCTCTCAAACAAACTTCAACCATTATAACTTAAACTATTGTAAACCTCAAATTCGTATATATACGGAGCCACATCCAGAATCCCCCTCTCTCAAAAACCAGCCTCCTTTCCTTATTCAAACCATGCCTTATTCAAACATCAAGATCTCAAGTGCCCAACATCACATTAGACAAACTGCACCATTAATTCAACTGCAAAAAAAAATTGAAATTCAAAAGATAAATATTTTATACAAACTATAAATAACTGAAACATAAAAAACAATATTATATATACCCACTCAACAATATCCAGCATGCCTCTCACGATCAAACTCCACATTGAGCATTAGCGGAATATCAAACACTATCTTACCCATGATTAGAGAAAAATCGAACTACGGCAACAGGACATTTACAATCATAGTCCCCATTTCTGGCTATACTGAAGAGCAGGAAAAACAACTTAAAAATAACTTAAATCATGCCAAAAAAAAAATTTTAACTTCACTGAATTGCCCAAATGAAGTCTCACTATATATAAGTACTGAAGATCCTCCACATTGAGTCTTAACACCGAGAATTTGCCAAAAAGATGTCGTCATACTCAATGGAAACCCTCATATAGACCATCTTAAAAACAGGCAATCCATAAAAGTCAAAGATTTATATCTTATATCTATTATATAAATTTTAAAAATATCTATACAAATAAAAAAAAAATTGTAAATTAATCCAAGTCAAACTTTAAATTTAATATTGTGCTTCTAACAAAAAAAACATATCTTAATAGCTACAGTCCATCCACTGGTAATGGTCTAAAAATCTCTTCATAAGATTCAAGAATCCTCTTAAACATCAAATTTAAATACAAGAATATCTTTTATTAAATTACAGACACAAACTGGGATGATCAGAGACAAGAACAAGTCTGAAAAGCACATTTATAGAGTATATTTCAAAAATATAAAAATTCACAAATACCTCAAAGGTTGATCAAAGCATTAATGAACCGGCGGCATTAAACCACATACAGCATTTAACAAAAATGAATTATCAAATAACTCACGTTTTCAAAGCCTGGTTTAACCAAGACTTACTAAAAACCAGTCAAATACTGTCTTAAAAGGTTATCAACACCACCGATCCATCAAGCAATAATCCCTTTTAAAAATCATGTTCAATTATATTAATACCAGTCAGAAACTGAACTTTTAATGCAGGATTACAGATATTAACGACACTAAGTGACCCCTCACATTTATAAAACCATTAAACTCAATTTACTTTAACCAATTCAAAAAAAATTTAGTGAAAATACACCTTTAAACCCTTGATCAATATAACTTTAAACAATCGTTGTATTTAATCAATCATAAAAAAAATGTATCAGGAATTACTTAAAAACTAAAGAAAAATAGACCCAATAATTTAACTTTATCTAGAATTTATAAAAACAAGCTTGCACCACAGCACTCCAGGCAGGCTCCTTAATTCTTAAACTTAAACGTGAAAAGAAAACCCCCAATGCAAAGTACAAGTTGCTCAGTAAGCTGTAAATAAAACCTTTAACTTTATAAAAAAACTATTACAGAAATTAATCTATTAATATGCTTTAACTTATAAAAATAACTTAGTTTCTTTATCATTCAATACAATCTCTAAATTGATAAAAGAACATGAGGATCACTAAGAAGTCATGCATGATATTATGTTTTAAACTGTTCAGTTAATTACATTCAATAATTTTACAAAGAAATAGAATTTAGCTTTTAACTCTTAACATCAGGCTCTACTACTATAAAAAAAATATTGTACTTGCTCAAGTCCCGATACCCAATTTTTATCTAACTTTTAGAAAGGAATCAGGCTGTCTAAAACTTTCTACTTCTTAAAACTTTAAATAGATTATCTAAAACAGTTGATCTTAAAACATTAAAAATTCCTTAAACATTTTTCAACTGATTTATCTTAAACTTAACGGTAAGACTCCAGATAAAAGCTCCACAGAAAAACATTTTAAAAATTTCTAAAAATATTAATAAAACATAAACGTTTTAATATCATACAACTATAATTTCATTAATTAAAAGTACAGACAAGATGCAGACTTAGCAGATCCAAATAAAAAGTCGAAAATCACCGAGAATCACACTTTGATATTATCTCTCTCCATTTTGTAGCATAATCGGCATTACTTTATACTAAACTTCAGCAGGAAAAACCCAATTGAGCATCGTTGTCATTGTATGTCCTTATAATATGCACAGTTCAATAAACTTTATATAATGTTCAAATTAACACGTGATCAGTTCTCAGAAACTGAGAAATTCACAAATTCACACAGTGACCAGTCAATGTCCTTTTTGCAGAAAAACCTATACAACGGGCACCAGCACTGCGACCACTGTGCTCAAAAAAAAATTGGAGCTATACAATCCACACTGGAAAGAACCATCAACATTAATTAACTGATAAAACACCAGCTTTAATGATGACACCATTTCGTTGACACACATGAAAGCACTGAATATGAAGCACCGAAGATGAATCACTGAAACTTCATTATCCTTTATCTTCTTAGCCTTTTATTTCACTTCTTTATTAGAAAAATTTCTCTTCTGATGAACACTCATTGTGCCATGGAGTACCCAGCATACTAAACTATTTTATTGCATGTCATGGAGCACTCAGTACATTACTTTCAATATCAAAGAAAATTTTTAATTATGCTGTCAAAAATCTATTACTTTATGTCTTAATTATTCTATAATAAACCCTTTAAAATTTTAATATACCAATTCAATTTTTAAACATTACTTAACTCTTACTAATAAATTTAGAAATTACTTTAAACTATTAAACTTAAAAAAAATTACACACTTAAAATATAACATGCAAAAAAAATTTTTATCGTCGGCCCCCCCCTCAAAAATATCAAATAACTTCCGTGAGGGCCGATGATTAAAGTTAAACGCCAGACCGATCACGGTCAAACTGGCAAAAAAAAAAAAAAACTTGAGGTTTGGAAACTTAAAAATATATCTAGCTATACCATCTTAAAACTTCATTAATTTATAGACTTAACTTTTAAAAATTTACTACATATAATCTGACTAACAAAACTTTAATAAACAGAATAAATTTTTAACTTTTAACTATTTTAATTAAATTTTTAAACGGGGCAGGGACTGGGCCCATAACCCACATGTTGAGATAATTGCCAATAAGTAATATCTCAGTAAATTAATTTAGCAGAGTGAATTAAGCAAATGGAAACGTAAGTGCTTTATGTCCCGACCTCGGATGAAAAATTACGTTAAACTATTAAATCTATTATAACTCAAATCTTAAATGAAATTGAAAATATTTAAACAGTTTAATGAAATTAACTTGCTGAAATGCAATAAGAAAAAGTAAAACTACTATGTGATCTAAATAACGAAAGACAAATTTAAAAGAAACAAAACATTTATTTAAATTTAGTCAAATCAGAAGAACAAGTTAACTAAAAGAATAAAATACATAAAACATACCTCAAACAGTTTTTAACTTTAGAAGACACTGATTATGCATTTACATATAGAACGGACTGCACTGAGTAACGCTCCATGACACATTATTGCAGAAGTATAAAGAAATATAAAAACGTCTTTCAATTCAATGCTCCAGAGCTCGAAGAATAATTTATTATTGAAACGCTATACTTTGTTTTAACTAATTCCAGTACCTCCAGTGACATCTCATAGCAATGTAAAAACAAGAGACATTCCCACCAGGAAAAAGCAGTAGATAAACAACAGTCCGTAAATACGATCGATCACAAGCTCATCCTTCAACGTCGAGGAATTCGGAGACAGCTCAGCTGACACTCCAATACACGAAACGTCTTCATTTCGAACACTAAAAAGGTTCTTCAAAAATAGAGGTCATACTATGTAGCTACACTATTCCGACGTCTGACTTTAAAAAGCAAAACAAAACAAGGACTAATTGATATCCACAGCAACTTCAAGATTGAGACATACTTTAATATTCAATGTGCGTTTCCCAGTTCTAATAAGCCTCCATGCCAATAAAAATATAAACCACAACTGCTCACATCATGCTAAAAAGGTAAAACCCAACTGGCGAGGAAACAAGCTGGCCGAAGCATATTTATATGATTCGGACATGCGTACCAACTGCCGGCATATGCAAAACAGATTGCTTCCAGAATGATCTGAGACTTACGACGCACTCTACCGGACAACTAACGCCATCTTGTGGCGATCGGGAGTACTGCTCAACTATCATACGTGGAAAACGATCTCCGAGAACCGCGATGTTTTGAAAGACAGATGAACGGCAGAAGAGGATACAATTAAAGGTAAACTGCAACTAAGGATGAAAGCAAATCAAATGAAGGATTTTAAGGATATATAACTACGAAAAACAAGGATATGAGGTAAGTAGAATCTGTATTTATATTGTAAATAAAGGAAGGCTGTTTCAGCTAAAAATGTAAATAAGTTATAGAGCTAAAGTAGTACGGTGATAAGATACAGAGGGCTTGTTATTCCTAACAGTTTCTATTTTTGATCATCGGATGATAATATTTTGGATTTAAAATAATCTTTATGGCAGCAAATAAATATAATTAAAATTCAGTATTACGTTTTATTATGAAAAGGCAAACTTATAAATAATAAAATAAAATTTATCATAAATATTTTATGATTAAATTTTATAATTAAGATAACTTAATTATCTTAAAAAGAGAATGTAATCTATATAACATAACATGTAATATTGTATATATCTCTATATATAATATAATACAATTTTCTTAAAATATGTAAAAAAATATATAAAATTAACTCATCGAGTTCTTCTTCTGGAATATCGTCATTGTCCTTATCGAATATTTCTCCCTATAGAAAGTAAGGTCCTTCGATTCGAACCAGTTTTCATCAAAATGTTTCTTTAACAATTTGTCGACATCCTTAAGTTTCTCTTGCTTCACTGAGACAGAACATGACAACTGCTCAAGATGCATGAATCTTAAACTTTCTTCCCTCTTGGTCAATGGTTTGAAAAAGCTTACTTCTATTTTGTAGTGGTGCTCACCTTTAATGAGGACATCTCCTCTCTCCTTCAAGAGGGTGATACGCTTTGTACAATCAAACTGAACTGGAAATGCTGCTAGGCAGGAAGTTTTAGCGTAGAAGCTACCTCTGATTTGAAATCATAAATGGGAACTTTTTGGCTTACATTCCGTAACCAATAATATTACTTTTAGGTGAATGTGATACAAATACAATACTATAAAATCTAGAATATAATAATTATAACTATTAAGTAAAAAAAATCGGCTTTTGGAAAATGTTTTAAGTTTGCTTTTGGTTTAGCAAAAATCCGGTAGCATCAACATCTACTCTATGTAAAGGTGAGTTCCCTCAAATATTTTTTTTCAACTACAGCACTGATTATATGTAAGGCACACGGTAAATCTTATTTAATAAGTTTGTATAAATAGAAGTGATAAAAATTTCAAACAAAAATAGTAATAGGTCACAGAGAAATGCAGGAAAATTACTGTGATAGTAGTTGTCACCGTGCGCTGGTCTGTGCATGCACAGTAGGGTGGTCACAAGAAATCAATTTTCGAATTTTTTCGGGGGGACCCCCCAAAAAGTTGCCAATTAACTAGAAAATGAGATTGGCAAAGTTTCAGCTCATTTGGATAATATTAACCCGTGCCTCATTGAGGTTTAAGTTTGAAAAAAACGTGATTTTTCGCAAAAAAATGCTGTTTTTCCTTCATGAAATGAATACAATTGAACCTAGAAATATAATACAGGTCTCATTTTATAAAAAAAAGTTTTGCTTTGAAGAACCACACACCAGTTTTTTCTAAAAATGTACAGATTTAAAAATATGCGCATTTTTCAGGACCAGACTTCACCTGAATCCTAAAAATTGACTTTTTATGAAAAAGCGAAAAAAAAATTTGTAACATTCCATTCCATCTGCTTTCCACCTTTTGTTTTTCTTTTTTTCATTTTCTGAAGTCCAATAAAGTGTTTGATTAAAAGAAATTCCAAAGAAAAGGAAAAAAAATCGAATTTTAAACTGAAAGAATTTTTTAAAAAATGGAGGGCAAAGGAAGTATAGAAATGAGAGCAAATAATGCTAAATTGCATTTTATTATTAAATTTATGTTACAAGAAAGGAGGCATAATAAAGAAAATAAATTATTTTCCCTTACAACTGCCACGTTAACCCTTTACGGCACAGAAAAATTCTGTTCGTAGAAGGATGAAATGATTGTCTACCCCGGAATTTACAAACGACTTTTTTAGAAATTAAAAACACATTACCTAAAATATTCTTCGTGCCGTTTGTAAGTTTGGAATTAAAATTAGGTGGTCCCGGCGTGGGACACTGCGCCGGAAAGGATTTAAGTGGTAATGGTTTAGATAAGGTGGCTTATGTTGACTTTTTTTACCAAAGTATTATCTAAAAATGAAAATGCAACTTGATCCAAGTTAAGATACCAGAGGCGGTTTGTCATTTTAGCAATTGCTTTGTCTGTAACCTATTTATCAAATTTTCTGTAGTGAACAAGTGATTTTATTATTTGCAGGTCTTGAGTTAGGGGCTAAAGTGGCAGTGGAAGTATTGAAGCACGCTTTTACATAGATATTGATTAGAAATAAGAAAAGATCTCTGATGCCTTCTTTTTCTGAATTTGTTATTGAAAGATGATCCCTGAAACAATATATTTTGAGAGAATGAATGGCCTGTGTCGCCATCCATCTGACATGATTAAAAGCACCAGGTGCTCTGAAAAAAAGCCTTTTGCTGGAAGGAGTTCTATAAAAATTAAGCAAAGTTGGATAAACTCTTTATAATCATCCCTGAGCTGTTAATTTTTAAAAGTTCCTGTAAGAAAATTTGAAATTTCTTCTGAATTAACTATTTATACCTAGTATTTCATCTTCAATAGCATTTGTATACTTACTCTGGTTTAATTTAAACCACCCAATCAGAATTGTTTTTTTTTTTTTTTAAATATCTGGCTGAGGGGCAGTGATTATGCCCATTTTACAATCAAGAACAGCTCTTAGGAAAATTTCTAAATTATGGTGGCGGGATGGTAAATACAGAAGACTTTTCCTTTAACAATTGCTATAGAAAAATGCAGGTTCCTCTGAGGCGACCTGTGTTTACTGCAGTTGTATCAAAAAATATTGCCTGGATTTTACCAACTTCCTCCCACTCTTCAACTGCTGAAAATACAGCTTTCGCCTGAATTATTCCGATACTATTTTCAAGTTGAGGAACTCATAGTAACTGTTCTTCATACCCACAACTAATTAAAACTTTTATCCACTCTACATTTTCTTTATTCAAAAAATGGTGATACAGTTTTCCACCCCAGTGAAAAACAGTTCTCTCTAATTTTAAAATCTGTTTTTGATGAGCTCAGTTTTTTGTTTACGAAACAGTTATTTGCAGAGTCGATGTCTGTGGTTAGCTAGTGGATGTATTCTAAGTCTAGCAGCTTCTCTGGCGTTCAGTTCATTTTGCGAATATTAAAAAATAAACTACATAAAACTTGACAATTACTTGGCTGCTTACTGTCGATGATTTGATGAGATATGTGGCCAATTTAAAAAATGTTACATTTCTGCCATCATATCAGGAGGGGGAAGGGGTTTTACGGAATGTTTCGTCAATTCTAAAAATAGATAACCATAACAGATAACAAAAACAGCCTTGTAATAAAAAGAGAAATTCAGAGGTTCAACTGCAATACAAATCGAGAAACTTTCTTACTAGACACAGAACTAGATAACTAATAATCAATTATAATTCGTGAAATATTTTTAAAGTTACAAAAATTGTTCACTTATTTTTGCCTATTAATAAAAATAATACAAAAAAATTATCAAAAGTAATAAAATTTTTAATTTGTCATTTTTTACCTATGTTTCAAAAATGCAGAGTTTGAGGGTATGGTTCACTAGCTGTCCTGAAAAATACTAAATGTTCATTAAATATAAGTTTCCATGAGAGTAAAACTTCAAGGCAACAACAGTTTCTATGAAATAAAATAAGAATCAGGTTTCTAAGACAGATAGTTTTCACGTAAAGAAAGAAAAACGACAATTTTTTGTCAAAAATTGCAAATTTTCAAGAATTCAATCTCGATGAGGCACGGGTTAATGTTATTTATTTGAGCTGAAATTTTGCCAATCTCATTTTCTAACTAATTGGCAACTTTTAGGAGGGTCCCCCCGAAGAAAACGTTAAAAAAAATTTTCCCCATGTTGCTTGTGACCACCCTAATGCGCAGGGATAAGAGCTAGTTTTGTTTCAAGTTTCCAACTCCCTAATGGATAAGGCAAGTTTTGAAAGTAAACCGATATTTTAAAAAGCCAGAAATGCAAGATAAAATATCTTTTTCACAGACTGTAGTATTTTTTCGATGCAGGTTTACCAATAGAATATATTGATACAGAAAACTTGATTTTTTTAATTTTGAAACTCACGTCCTCCTATGAACTATAGCATTTATACACATTATAGTGTTCCCGCTAGGCCATTTTTGAAGGGCGCAGCGCCCTGCCCCTTTTAAAATCGGTAAAACGCGCCCTGCCGTTTTTTAAATCGGCAAACTGCGCCCTTCATATTTCAAAAATAGTCAAATGTGCCCGGAGTCGTTCTCAGCGATCGCTTTAAGCGATGCCGCGGACGCGCTATAGCGCGTAAATCACGCGAAAAATCGGAGACGGGACGCAAAAAAATAGTTATTACGTGTCCGTTAGACGGGTAATTTCGTCAAAAAATCACGGGAAAAAAGTCGATTTTCGTCATGGGATCGCAAATAAAAGCGCAAATTTCATCAAAATATTGCGGAAAAAACGCGATTTTCGTAAAAGGGCCGCGAAAAAATCTGAAGAAACAGTGCCCTTTTTCGCTGAAAAAAGCGCCCTCTTTCAGCTTCAACTGTGCCCTTTTTGTGGCTAGCACCCTGCCCTTTTTTTTCCTAGAGTGAACACTACACATTATATAGTATGCATAAATATAGTGAAACTTAAAAGCGCATAATTAAAATTGCATTTTCAGCAATCAATGCTAATATACAGTACTTCGGATACAGTATAGTATCTGAAATGTGTTGTGTGTCCCTGTAAATTCCATGCACTTCGTATTATACATGAAATAACTTATAGTAAACCTCAGTGATGTATATAAATTTCATTATATATGAAATAATTTAGCATGATTGAAATATGCCGAAAAAAGTTCTTCCCCCTATTCGATTATGTAACGGAACTCTTTTGTGTGGCCCTGTAAATGAATAATAACTATTCTTTGCTCTGCATATTCTACAGAATACATATTTTAGTGCACTTTTTAAATACATATCAATTTCATTATGTTTGAAAGGGTGTAAAACTATTAAAAATCATTTGAAATGATTTTTCCCATTGGCCGTAATGTAATGGAATACTTTTGACTGTCCCAATAAATGAACTAAACATGTTACAAACTTCATTTGAAATAGGAATCGTGCTATGGTAGAGGTCATTAACATCCAAAAATTTCAGAACAATCGGAGTATATTTACGAGAGTTAGAGCGCGGACAGACAGCCAGACAAACCGAATTCATAAACACTTTTCAACTTTGTTGTAAAGTGTTTAAAAAAATTGGTTTAAACAAACAAACCAAAAAAAGGTTTATTTGTTTGTTTTTTTTTTAAGCCCCATCTCCCCCCCCCCTCCCCCCCCCCTTTTTTCCCCCAACCCAGGCCAAAACTGAATAAGTGAAATTTGTATTGTTAAATCTTGATATAAAAGACCTCGTCATTTTTTGATATATGCAAAAAAGTTATGATTAGCTATGTATATTGATTTTGGCTTTTTTTTTCCCCCTTCGCTACCTAGGTCCACGTATGTGGAGTGGACCTCTATTCTTTCCCTCATAAAAACTGAACTGTTTGATTTTCTTTTACATTTTGACTTCATTTCTTAATAGCTGAATGTTTTTCTCTTTAAAAGCATATCAATAAATCTCAACATCTATGCTGATTTTCTCATAAAATAGATGTTATTTTCATCTGAGTTTGCAAAATGCCTTCAAGACAGTGCAGCCAAGAAATTGAGAAATTTTCATAATTATTTAACTTAAATCCTTTACAATTAAATATTTTGAGTATTTGTACATCACTTACTTGATTAAAATTAAAATTTGTGATTGTGTTAATTTAGGTTAGATATAATTAAATTGATATTTTAAGGGGACTTGTAATTTTAGATTCTTATTTGGGAAACAAAATTACTAATCCCCTAAAGTATCAATTTTCGAAAAGTTTTTTCTGTCATCATTTTGTTTGTTTAAAACCAGTGAATGAGTATTTGTAGTATTACAGTACGTGCCGCTTAATAAAATCAGCCGCTTAGTCTGATCAAATTGTGAGGACCGGAATCACATCAATACAAACTTCTGTTAGTTAAAACTGCTGCTTAATAAAATCAGCATTGCTGGTTAATAAACTCAAAAAATTTCTTCAACAGCAAAATAATCAGTCTAATCTTCTCTAAAGAATTTTAATTTTGCTTTCTTTTTCAGATTAAACGTAAACAAATCAAAACAAAAAAATTCATTTGATATTCCACAGAATCTCACCTGCTTAGCAATAAACACGCAGATCACATGTCCTAGCAACCAATTTTCCCCCTCGGATTTCACAGAAGATTAGTGTAGAAAGAATAGGGGGATGAAAGAGGAATGGGGTAACATGTAGGTAGATAGATGTATGGGGGGGGGGGAGGATAAATTAATGCATTCTTTCTCCAAAATTTGTTGTTACAGTGATCATGTGGCTTATTTTTTTTCTTTCTGTAATTTTTAAAAGAGAATTTAGTTCAGTTTTGTTTCATTTGAAACGAATAAGATGTCTAAACGAAAGGATTTAAAGCTTGAAGGAAAAGGGTGAAATTTTAGAGAATTATGATAATTTACCGAAATGTAGCCAAAGGGAAGTGGCGTCAAAGCTTGGGATTTCCCAATTTGCTTAAGAACAGAGACAATATTAAGTCTGAAATTGTAGCAAATGGAAATTTGAGCTGCAAACAGAAGCGAGAAGGAAAAACAGAAGACATTGAGGCAGCACTTTTACAATGGTTTAAAAATGCCAGGTTGAAAAAAGTTCCTATTTCTCGCGGAATTTTGTGCAAGAAAGCCGAACAGTTCACGCAAATGATGAGTGTTGAAAACTTCAGACCCACTGACGGCTGGTTGTCACAATGGAAAGAGTGAAACAATATCGTTTATCACAAACTGTACGGCGAAAAGCAGGACGTGGATTTGGACGCTGCAGATTACTGGAAAACAAACATTTTGCCGGATTTGTTGAAAGACTATGATCCTTCTCAAATCTTTAACACTGATGAAACAGGACTGTTTTATCAGGCTTTACCAGAGCACACTCATATGTTCAAAACAGGGTCCAGTGAAAGATGCAAGAGAATTCAACAACCTGTAACTGTTCTTCTGATGTGCAGCATGAAGGGGACCGTCAAGAAAACACCTTTAGTGATTGGAGGATGTAAGAAACCGCGCTGTTTTAAAGGAGTGAAGAGTTTACCTGGGGACTACCGCAACAATAAGAAATCATGGATGACATCTCCAATTTTCACATATTTTCTTGTCCAATGGGACAAAATCTTATGGAAAATATTGCTCTGATTATGGACAATTGCGCTGTACATCCTCCAGATTTAACATTTATGCACATAAAAATAGTGTTTCTTCCCCCTAACACCACCACCAGTGTTATACAGCCACTTGATCAGGGAATTATCAAAGCTTTTAAAGGATATTATAGGAAGGAATTGGCCAAAAAAGCAGTAACAGAAATCAAAGTATGTGATTCATCTGCTACTTCTTCTGTAAGCTCCATAGTAAAATCTGTCATTTTGCTGGATGCAATGCATTACATTAAAATGTCTTGGGACAGTGTGACAAAAGACTCGATAAAAAATTGCTTCTTGGCTTGCGCATTTAAATCCAAAGAGTCACAAAAATTGCCACTACCTCTGAAGATAAGGAAGAATTTGAGAAGGATTTCCTTTAATATGTTGAAATTGATGAAAATCTCCCAACTTCCAGGGAAATATCTGACACGGACATAGTGGAGTAGGCTTGTCTTCGCAAGTTTCAAGCAGACCAGCTAGTGAAGATGAAGATTCTGACGTAGACGAAGCGCCAGATCCTCCACCCACTGCTGCTGATGCACGCAAAGCTCTTCATACACTCAGAAGGATATTAGAGAATCTGGGTCCAAAACAGGAACTGTACAGTCAGTATTACTCTCTTGCTAAAAACATTGAATGTTTGATTGTTCCGACCAAGCAAAGCACCATTCATCAGTTTTTCATAAGGCCTAATAATGTAAATAATAATGCATAATTAAATTAATTTTATATGTAGTAAGTATTTATTAATTTTATATGTATGGTAGTTATTAATTTTGAATGAATAATTATCTAATTTAAACAAAAAATAATTAATCCTGTTTATTAATATCATTAGATGCAACATTTTACAATTTCTTACCGAGTTTGCGAGGTACCACCATCGTTTTTAGGTTTTGGAATGTTTGCTGGATATAAAAAATCAGCCGCTTATTAAAACCAATTTGCCTTATAATTTTATTAAGCAGCGGTTTACTGTATTTCAATTTCGGTCACGAAGAGCTTAACAGGCTTAAAAGACTTAAACACATTATTTCATTTTGATAATTTTGACTTTGTTACATTTGGCAGTACCCCCACAATATGTTTTAATAGGATAGTGTAACTCTTTAAACACAAAGGTTAAAAAAACTAATTTAAAAGTTACTGAATATTAAATAATAATATCATGGATTCAGAGTTCATTCTAGGATCAAGGGCAGGCAGGGTGCACTTTGCCATAAAAGGGCACATTAATGTAATGACAAATAACTAATAACTCTTCCACCCTGACACCACCCCCTAAAAAGTCTTGGCTACTAACCCTTTAACCCATCCATGACACTTTGCAGTGCAGGGGTGATTCTTTTCTGAAAAATTAAGGCAGTCATTTCCGAAAATTAAAAAGAATCGGTCATAAATCCGAAAATTTGGACATAAACTATATCGCAAATTTTGAGAAGTGTTCGCCGAAAAAAAAAAAAAAAACAATTTCATCAGAGGATCGTGAAAAAACAGCAATTTTATCAAAGAACCTTTCCGGTTTTTTTTTTTCTTATTTCGGCTGAGTTTTCACTCTAGCCGAGAAACAGGGTTTATGACTGTGTCGATGCTGGAATTTTACTGAAAATAATTGGTGTCTGTATGAGGATGTGGGGGGGGGGGGAGTGAAAAGGAACAGATTAGGAGCAAAATGGGGCTAGGACGTTATATAATGTTTACAACTAGTTTAGAGTTTGCTTGAAATAAGCGATGAAATTAACTTAAAGGGCGCTATTTTTCCCTCGGTCGATTTTCCGAGTGATAGGGCTTGCGGGCAGGGCTTTCGGACAGTGGGGACATCGGGGCATCAAATTTTGTAAAGAAGGGCAGGCAGGGCGGCCCGCCACAAAAAAAAATACCTAGAATGAATTCTGATGGAATGCAAAAAACCCAGTAAAACTTACTTTGATGTGGGTTTTATTGGGTTTTTTAGAATGGGTTTTACCCCAAAAAAACCCAGATGGTTTTTGGGAGGTAGGTGGTGTGATGTGGAATCACATATATATTTTTTCTTAAATTATTCTTTTTCTAAAAAACTTAATTATTAATTTTACCCAGGGTTGCAAAAAAGCCGGCTAAAATTTTAAAAAGCCACGCCGGTGGCTTTTATTGGTTTTGACCGGCTTTTTTTGGCCAAAATTGGCTTTTATACAGTGAAGCATTTTAATTATAAGTGACACATTTTTATGTGTTTCTAATTAGTTTTAAAGACATTTAATTGAGGTAGAAATCAATATAATCCAATTTTTCAATAATGAAGACATTAATATTGGAATAAAAGGCCATACCAATTGCTTTCTCTGGTTTACACTGACCTTAACACCTTTTTTTTTCATTTTTACTGGTTTATATAATTAAAAAGGACAATGGTTGCTTGGTTATATATTTTATTAACTAATTTTAAAGGATATTAACATACAAGTCTTATTTTATTTCTCATAATCATATATTTAAAATCACACAAAGTCATTTAATAAAAACATCATTTCTGTCTATTAAAACAGTATTATGAATAACTATGCATGAATATGCACTATTTTAAACAACTAGCTTTTCAAAATTCTAATTCAATAAGTTTTATTGGATAACTTTTTTTAATTGTCCTGTTTATTTTATGCACTTAACATGTACTAAAATTTCTTCAAATGTTATATCCTTTCTAATTTCTCTTTCTACATTGTTCATTCTACGATTTTAATCTGTCCGTATGGACATATCTGGAATAAGTTACATAACAGCTTAGTAGCAGAAAAACTTTTTACATATATCATTTTTATAAGTTAGAATATCAATTGCTTATTACTGGGTATTCTCAAATATTATATAAGATAATTTCAGTTATTAAATATATGCTATTTAGTTTTAATCAATTTTAAAAGTAAATATAAGTATGTAAGAATGTTTCTATTTTGATGTGTGACATTTTCTTATTCTTAAATATAATCTTTAAAATGTGTGGTATGTGTAGATCTATAATAAAGAATTCCAAACCAATACTTTAGAATCTAATTTAATGTATTCTTCTGAATATTTATAATTTTTTTTTTTCTGACATAATGCCTTTATAGTTGCATTCTAGCACTTATAAGAACTTATTTATTTGACAAAATGTAATAGAAGTTTATATTTTTTTAGTAGAAAATATTTAAGTGTATTAAAAATAAATTAATCCAAATTTTATATTAATTATCTGTAAAACACCTTTTTGAAAAATAAAAGCTGACTTTTTTCAATTAAAGCCGGCCGGCTTTTTTTTTTTTTGGCCTGGCTAAAAGCCAGCAACCCTGATTTTACCCAAACTTTTATTTCAGTTCCCATTATATTTTTCCTCCAAAAGAAAAGGTATTTAACATATGCCTTTTATCACTAAAACGGCTGTCACATAGATTGAATTCATTTAGATGATTATTCACCCTTACTAGATCTATATAAAAAAAAAAAAAAAAAAAAGAATAAAGATCAACTTTGCTTTCGGGCAATAGAAATAACTTTTTTCTCTGCTTAATTTTTTTAGATTAACTTCCTCGTTAATTCATAAGCATTTCCAGTACATGCATTCTGTTTTGTCTTTCACACTATGTTCCCAAAACTTTGCTCCTAACGTATGAATTGGCGTTCAAATTCTTTTTGGCTTGTTTTTAGGACTGCTTTTCTGGCCACAAAATTCAAAATTCTCCTAATTGTCCAAACTGTAACAGATAATTTTTGCTCATGTGATTTCATTGATTTTCATGTGCTCTTTCTTTTTGCCAATGTGTATATTACAGAATGATTAATTGAATTGCTTACTCTCACTTCACAAACTCAGTCATGTGAAAAATGTTTTTAAGAAATGCTATCAGGCATCATCCCTATCCATTTTTGTGTGAAATGCTTCAATTATTTATTGCTACTTCAAATAAACAGATTTTGTAAGAAACAGTTTAAAAGCATTTATTTCTACAATGATCACAGCCTATAGTTATTTATAAGCTCTAGCGAATGCATTCAAAAAGAACCTGGTCACGAATATAGATCTTCAAATAATTTAAAGTATGGATCTCTACTATAGGTGGGTTTTTTGCAACCCTGCTATAAAGTCGATAAATAAGCTGAAAATATGTTCTTATTTACTTTAAATCAAGTCTTTTTTTCATGATTACAGCCAAGTCATATCATCCAAAATTTTTAAATTACTACCAAGTGTAATAATATATAGCAACAAATATTTTGTTATTCATTTAAAAATGTTAACTGATACCTCACCTTTAATGCACTAATTTGGCAAAACAATTGCAAAAAATTACTATTTGTGTTTTTTATAAATTTATTTTTGAACCTACTTATTTTTCCCCTCTTGACCTTATTTATTGGATTTGAAATATACAGGGTGTTTATAAAGTCCCGAACCCATTTTGATGTTTAATAACTCATAAAATAATAAAGATAGAATAAAATTAATAACATAAATGGTTAGTAGACTCAAAAAGTTTCATGACCCTTGTCAATGAACTTCCACGTGTGCCCCCTTCTTCGCACGGAGAATATCAAGTCGATAGTCAATTTCACGCCAGGTAGTGGCAAGCATGTCGGCATCCACAGAGGCTATTGCGGTTGTAATTCTGGCTTTTAAGTCATCAATGTTCGACACTCTCCTCCTGTAAACATTGTCCTTTACAAATCCCCAAAGGAAAAAGTCCAGCGGCGTTATATCAGGTGATCTGGGTGGCCAAGGAACTGGACCTCCTCGCCCAATCCATCTTCCTGGAAAATGGTCATTCAAACAAGTACGAACGATGGTACCCCAATGAGGTGGTGCACCATCTTGTTGCAAAATGACATGTGGCTGAAGCTCTTCTAGTTGTGGAAATACGAAGTTTTCCAACATGTCTAAGCCGCTGGACTTTTTCCTCTGGGGATTTGTAAAGGACAATGTTTACAGGAGGAGAGTCTCGAACATTGATGCCTTAAAAGACAGAATTACAACCGCAATAGCCTCTGTGGATGCCGACATGCTTGCCGCTACCTGGCGTGAAATTGACTATCGACTTGATATTCTCCGTGCGACAAAGGGGGGACATGTGGAAGTTCATTGACAAGGGTCATGAAACTTTTTGAGTCTATCTAACCATTTATGTTATTAATTTTATTCTACTTTATTATTTTATGAGTTATTAAACATCAAAATGGGTCCGGGACTTTATAAACACCCTGTATAACATATAATGTATTATATAATGTGTATTAATACATCTATTATATATTGTAATCTGTTTTATATGTATATTAGCATTAGCTGACCTGCCCAGCGTTGTTCAGGCCAATGATAATAACTTTAAATAAATTTAAAATTTGTATGCTTTTATTTTTTTAAATGAAAAATTTGCGAAAAAATATTGATATTTAGTGGCAAAAGCACTCAAGACATTTTTTGGTTTTTCACGTAATCTCATAGTTGAAAAAAAAATAGTTATCCAAACTCTTTGAAATTTCTATCAGTTATAAATATAATATTTTTGTTGCATCTCCAGCGTATGTAAAAATTTTGAAAACAAATATTGATTTATAGTTGTAAAAAAGGGTCATTCCATGAAAATCGGACAAAATGTCCTGCACGTGACACTTGCATAAATACCTATGTCTATTAACTTATAAGTTGTTAGAATATAAACTATACATTAAAAGTAAAAATTAAAAAAAAAAAAAAATAGATTTTCATATTAGCATAGTTGTTTTAATTTTTTGATACATTGTTAAACAGCATTAATATGTAGAAAAGCTGCCCCCACACATGATATGGAATGGGCCTTTTAATACGTTTAAAAATCCCCACATTTAAACATCCTACCTAAGTAAGCTGACCGTTTTAAATAGATTTAACCGGGTTTGTATATGGTCCATGAAAATCTTTAAAAGTGCTTAAATTTTTCAAAAGAAATTTTTGGTGCTTAAAAGTACTTATTTTCATGCAAAATCTACTAAAAGTGCTTAAATTTTTACTCTTGTATTATTTCTTAATCAGGGGTGAAACTCTTCTGCATTTCTATGAATTTCTGATTTTTTAAAAAATCTTAAACCCCCCTTGCCTCTCCTTCTTCCAAAATTTCACTTCCCCTAAATCCTTCCTCTCCCCCAATTTTTTTTTCTTTTCTGCTTTTCCTCTTCGCCTTTCCCTGTAAAAATTATACAAAGTTAAAAAATATTGAAGTTCTTAAATATATATATATATATATTGCCCTAGTTGTAACTCTATAGTAACAATAAGTAATCATCTAATCAACCCCCCACCCAAAATTTAAAAAAAGAAAAAAAATAATTAAAATAAATACTTTGCTTCTCCACTACATTTTGAAGTGGTAATATAATTAAATAATCACCTTAATTCTCCCTTCCAAAATTTTGTAACCCGCCCCCCTCCTCCTTTCTTTTCCCTCCTTCACACTAAGTTTACAATCTTTAAATTTCTTTTTCACTTTCCTCTATCTTTACAAAAAGAAAGTATTGGATTTGTGAAAATTTTTTACTTTCAGTTTTCAACTGTTTTACATGTTTTAGGGCTCAGAGATCCCAAAAACATGTTTTTACAAAATGTTTGTCTGTATGTAACAGAAATTTTGTATGTGTTCTAGCTCAAGAACTGATGCACGGAATTTAATAAAAATTTATATTCATGGAATTTAATAAAAATTTATCTTCACTGAATATAAATTTTATATGAGTTAGTCCTTGATATAAATTGGTGCTGATTAGTTTTTGATGTAAATCGCCCAACAGGTGGTGCTGCTATGCTGCATATTTCATGATTTCTGCAATAGCTCTATCGCAAGAACTAATGCATGTATTTTTATCAAACTCAGATTCAGGTACAGTGAAACTCCGATTTAACGTAACCCGTATTTAACAATTTCCCACATATAGCGTCATTAATTCATTAGTCCCAATTAATTTCCTATACTTGTCATGTTAAAAAATCCTTACTTAATGTTATCACTTACAAATATCCCCCCCCACCCCCACATTTAATGTTTTTTCAGCCGAAAAACATTCCATGAAAATTTCCTAAAATAGAAGTTCTGTTGAAAAAACAAGACAAAATAATAATAATAATAAACATTCAAAATCAATATGTAAAAACTCCGAATCCTCTCTCCCTTTATTTTTGTTGTTGTTTTACGAACTGCAGGTGTGAGATTCAACCTCCCTCCCCTTCCATTGGCACCCCTTTTATCTGATTAGATTTTGCTTACTAGAGCTTAGCAGCAGGGAAGCTTGGTTCACGAGCAACCAATAAGAGTTTTCTAGTGTTAAAGAATTGCCGACTTATGACATGAAAAGTAAAATATGGTCTGTAGTAAAATGATTTGGGAAATTTGATAATTTTTCAGCTATTTTGTTTTTATAAATAAATTTAACCTATTAAAAATTTTAATTAACTTTTCTTCCCCTTTGATGAGTTTGTAATAAAAAAAATAGTAAAATTTGTTCTTCACAATGGCTGAAATAAAAATTGCAATATGAGAAAGAAAGTGTTCCTTTCAAATAGTGAAGGCCAAGAGAAAAATTGGCCAAAAACTCACGTATGTTGAAACTGCGATTTGTGATGTAGTTGCTAAAAAGACAATTCAGAGTAAAATAACCGATTTCTTTAAAGCATAATTTTAAAAAACTGATGTCTAAAATAGTCATTTGTCTATATAAATGAAGAAATAAAAGCATGTCACCTATATTAACCTTTATTTTATGCTCAGGGTTTTGTTTTGTCTTATCCCGATTTAACGTTTTCCCACATATAACATAATTTCTTTGTGGTCCCTTGAATAACGTTAAATCAGGGTTTCACTGTATATCTTGATAAATATTGGTGCTTATTATGTTTTGGTGTAAATCGCCCAACCGGCAGTGCTGCTGTGCTGCATTTTTCACAATTTCCTCAAGAACTAATGCACAAATTTTCATCAAACTTCAGATTCAGTTAGTCCTTAATATGAATTAGTGCTGATTATGTTTTGGTGTAAATACCCGAATTGTGGCTCTGGCACGCTGCATTTTTTATGATTTTTGCAATAGCTCTATCTCAAGAAGTATTACATGAATTTTCATCAAGCTTCAAATTCAGATATATCTTGATAAATATTGGTGCTTATTATGTTTTGGTGTTAATCACCCAATAGGTGGTGCTGCTATGCTGGATTTTTCACAATTTTTGGAATATCTCTACCACAAAAAGTAATGCACAGATTTTCATCAAACTTCAGATTCAGTTACATGTTGACATAATATGTTGCTGATTAGGTTTTGGTGTAAATAACCTAATATGTGGCACTGCTATGCTGCATTTTGCAGGATTTATACGATTTTAGCGATAGTCATGTCTTAAGAACTAATGCATGGAACTTCATATCTTTAGAATCCTCATGATGGGCATAGATTGCCATTTAATTTCGGCACTGTGATAGTGAATTTTGAAGTATTAACATGTATGAGATAGAAGAAAGTTTTGAGATAGGCACATCCGACTAGTTTTTTCTTCTGCTGTATTTGTTATTTTTAAATTTTCTAAATTCCGCACACTGAACCCCCCCCCCCCCCCCTTCCCGGCTATTTGGATGTTTAAAACTTGTATTTACCAAAATGAAACCCTTTATTAAAAAATGCATATTATAATTTATTAGATTAATTTTATAGGTTCTTAATTTTTTTTTAGTTTTGATCCTTGAAAGTCCTTAAAAGTTCTTGATTTTTATTTAAAGAAATGTGTATGAACCCTGTCACATTTTGTGCTTTTAATAATTTTAATTTTTTGTCTTTTACTTCATGTTATTCTGTAAATGTTATTTCTTATACTTTCTTAGAATATAAATGTTTAAGCATATTCAGACCTGCCAACTGCTACGAAAAAATCGTAGTTGCTATGATTTGGACCTATAAACTACGATGCTACGAAAACCGGTCTTAAACTACGATTTTTTGTAAAAAAAACACAGACGCGTTTTTTGTTTCTAGTTACAATTTTTTATCCCGCACAGCATATTTTTCAGAAGTGATTCTGTTGCGAAATTTCCAAAATTTCAGAGTATTCATTTCCGAAAGTTTTGAAAAATTGGCCATTAGTCCGAAAATTCGGACATTAAAAAATGCTCATGGGGAAAGAAAAAAAATCTGGGCTGCAAAACAAACTTCTTAACATAAAACACTCTCTTTACGTATATTAACCATGAGTGAGTCGTGTTTCTGTAAATATTTATACAGGAATTCGCTCCCTTAGAAACAAGGTGCCATTTTAAGAATTTCTAGAAATGAGGGGGGAGGGGGGGGGGCTCTTTGAGGGGCCAGGATTGAAATAGTGTGAAAAATCGCACGATTTGCAATAAACTACCGCAAATTTCAACAAATGACCATATAAAAAAAATAATTTCATCAATTGGTTTCAGAAGAAAATAAATTTCGTCAAAGGGTAGTGGTAAAAACGCAGTGTTGATTTCAGGGGGTGGCACGCCCTGAAATCAATAAATACAAAATCCAGAAAATACATACACACACACACACCGGAACATTTGAGATTTTGTATTTTCAATGGTGTGATTTTTGTCAAAATATCGCAGAAAGAAAATGCTAATTTCGTCAAAAAATCAGTAAGAAAATGCAAATTTCATCGAAAGATCGCAAAAAGAAAACACTAATTTCGTCAAAAGGATCGTGGAAAAAAACTCAAAATTCGACAAAGGATTGTGCAAAAAATACGAATTTTGTCAAAAGTTCATGGTAAAAAGTGCGGATTTCAACAAAGACTCATGATAGAAAAATGTGAATTACGATTGCGGAAAAATTGTGAATATCCTGAAATGATCGTAGGAAAAAAATCCTGAATTTCGTCAAAATTTACTGCACTGGGCTAAAACATTGGAACCAGGCTCCTTTTACAAATGTAAAAAAAAGATAAAAAGAAAATCGCTGTGAAAAAAACTCTAAAAATCATATAAAAATTTTCAAAGGAAAAAATTTACTATATTGAGTTGAAAGACTGAAACCTTATTCCTTTTACGAATGTCAAAAGATGGCTGTGTAACACGAAAAACAAACCTACCAACCTCCAGATTAATTTAAATTTTGTGTGCTACAATTTCTCATTTTGAAAGGTTGGCAGGTCTGCATATTCTAATTTCATTGCAATAATTCTGATAAGCATAATCATTCTTCTGATTATATTAAGGACTTTGCATTTATTACAGCCCCGCAAGAAAAAACCTGTAAATTATAAGATTCTTATGGAACAAAAATGGAAGGAAAAAGAAGCTATAAACGTAAGTTCACATTTGTTTAAGTCTTTTTACTTTATTTATATTAACAATATCTTTGTATAGCTTTTGGAGGGAGAATTGATGTAGTGCTGGTAAATAAAAATATGTGCAGCAAGGCATTAATTATCTGGAAATTGGAATATTTTACTATGTTTTCAATCCCCTATGATGTTGCATTCATATATTTTTTGATTTTACCTTGTGGGTTTTCAAATTTTCTGCAAAAGCTATTTTTTAATTACCGTAATTTCGCACATACACGCCGCACCCACCGTAAGCGCCGCACCGCTGAAAATACATTAATTTTTTTTTAATTCGGCAGAAGCGCCGTACCTACCGTAAGCGCCACACTGTCGAAAAATGGGTTAAAAACGAAATAGCTGTGTAAGCGGCAAGGCAAAAGTATTAGCAAAACGTGATTAAAATTAACAAAAAATATTGATAAAATCTTACAAGAAATATGATTCATGTAATGTTTGGAATTCCTAAATATCGACAGATTTTAATTTATCTCGTAATTTTTGTCCTAGATTCCCATGCTATGCTTTTTTCACCAGCTTCCTTTATTCAACATGCAAACCACCGATCACCATGCCGCCGATTCTGCGTTTGTTTGATTTGCTAGTTGCTCGGTTGAGTTGTTTGATTGTAGCGCTATTTATCTGCGACATTCGCCAATAAATCGCTCATACCAAAATTTATTTTAAGTCAATTAAACTTTAAAATCATTTTCTTTAACATTTTTATTTAATTTTTATTTCATAATTACTATTAATTCATTAAAAGTGTTCACTGTTAACTGTATATTTCTCGCACTGCATATGTTTCCTGTATTCATAAGTTTAGTTGGTTGAATTAGGCAACAGTCAATGACTGTTTACTTCTGCATACGTGTGAGACACTAAGTAGCAAGAAATAAGATAGTCAAAATATGATTAAATTCGTCTTTTAACGTTTATAAATCTTTTATTGAATGTTTATAAATGCTTTTCCAAAAATAGTCAAAAACTTGGCGTAAGATAAAAAGAAGATTTTAAAATGTGAAATCGGCGTATACGCCGCATCAGCGTAAGCGCCACTCCCAGCATTTTTTAAACTTTTTTTTTACGTATGCGCCGTGGCGCTTACGTGCGAAATTACGGTACTATAATTTCTGGAAGATAAGCCACCATGGCATATAAGTCGCACAGATGATAATAATTCAGTAATATTTTTTTTTTAAACTGGCGGGAGCACCGCACCACTGTAAACATGCACCGATAAAAAGTTTTGGTAGATACACTACCATCTTTTCATTTAGGCATCAGAGCATTAACCCTGAAGTTATAATCTAAAAAGATATTATAAAACTAAAATCATACCTCAAGTGTCCTTAAGAAATTTTCTTTATTTTTGATCAGTAATCCACCATGAAACTTAACACAAAATATTTAATATTCAAAATATAATTATGTAATATTTATAGATAAAAAATCAATTAAATTCATCAAAGTCAGACAGTTCACTTTCAGAATTAAAAAGTCAAAATTTCATCACCTAAAAGTATCAGGATCATCAATATCACTATGTTTTTCATCACTATCTCCAGGCTGCAATTCTGGAAACAGTTCATTATCAGAGATGATGATGTGATTTTCTGAAGCCAGAAGCAATAATTATGGTTTTTACTTTTTTCCAGGAATCTGTAACCCATTCTGCCATTTCCTCATACATAGCTTTTCTCATATAGCCAGTTTTGATGAAAGAATGTGTTTTGTTGTGCATCCATTATTTCCTAACATTTATGCATTTTTCATTGAAATGCACAATTGTAATATTTAGAGGGTATAAAATTTTGGTAAGGCCTCCTGGGATAATTGCTATAATTACTGAATGAAGCCTATTTGTATGTAGATTTTACAGAATCAGTTAAATGAGCATGCATCAAAGGATTTCTTATGACATCCAATATTTTTCATTACCCCCAAATTACAACATGGTGTGGGGTGGGGGGGGGGTCCTTTTGGCAATATTTTTCTTTTAAAAATGAATAAAGATTTTAGTTTGTTCCCATTTGCCATGCACGCTAGACCACACATGAAGGAAGTCTTCTCATTTCTGGTCGTCAGAGCTGACACAATCTTTTTTTCCTTTGAAGTCGACACTTCTGTTTGGGTGCAATCAAAAGTGAAAGGGACCTCACCCATGTATGTTTATGATGGATTCTCCATTAAATTTCTCTTCAGCAATCCCCATAGCAGAAACTGTGCAGCGCTACAGATTATTTTAGACCTTGCAGATTAATCTACCAGCTTAAAAATAAATATTGCGCTTAAAAAATTCCCTAAAAATTTACTTTGATTTAAGAGTTATAGTATTTCTTATTAATTTTCTTTGTGAAATGCAATTTTTGCTTATTTTATGGGTTAATATAAGTATTTAAGATCGTAGCTTGGTTCAGTTTTGTTGGGTCGCAGATAAATTTTGGTTTGCTTCAGATGGACACAGAAAATTCTGCTATTGGGTCTAGTGGTGTAGCGAGTAGTACTTTGGCCGAGTAGCCGAGTACCGAGTACTCGGCCGAGTACCGAATACCGAGTAGTTGTGTAATAAGGGAAAAAAATGCTGATGTGCACATAATGTGAGCTTAGGTGTACATATACAGTATTGGATATCCGGAACGCTAAACGATCCGAAACCGAAACTTAGTAAAAGCTTTCATTTCATAAAAATTTGCAGTTTTTTTTTTTTTTCATATTTTATTGAAGAGTTAACATGCTTTATAAATCGATATTTTGAATATTTTAAACTTTTTCTCATACACCTCAAGGTACTGTAATATCCCATCAACCCCCCCCCCCCCCCCCCCCCCAAACGCGGCAAAAATCGTAAAGTAATCAGAGAAGCCGCTTATAGGGATTAAAAATGGCTATCGAAATCTACCGCCTGTTGAAATCTGAAAATGTTTATAAGAATAGTCCAAAGCCTGCCCTGATATTCAGATTTTTCTTTTTTTGTTAACCGAGATAATTAAAAAATAGAACTTAAAAAGCGCGAACTTAAAAGCACGCTCTCCCTGCGATCCCACTTACGACACTCCCGTGAAAGGTAAGAATTGAATGTACGCAATCATCCGACATAAGTTCTCTTTTCGATCATTTTTATGACTTTGCATCGGCGTGACCTTTAGAAATATGGGAAAACTAACTACATATTCTTAAATTTCGTATTTTTCTGTTTCAAACGCTAAAATCCATTATAAAAAATTTAATTTTAACCTTTTGAAAAAAAATATTTTCGAAACATCACTTAGAATTTGAACGCGATCGAAAATTTTTTGGCAAGCTCCGACCTTTGACGTCATCTAAAGGCACACCCACAATTCGGCCAATTAGGAGAATGAGAGAAACGTTCATTTTACCATGATCAGCTGCGTCCATCGAACAGTAGAAAAAGAAAAGCAGAGATTCGGGAATCGAATAAGACAGAAAGGTGATACGGCGCTTCGCGCGATTTTTTTTTTTTTTTTTTTTAAAGGGGGGGGGGGGGGGGGTGCTTTCATGGGAATTTTTTTTATATCAAATCTGTTTACAAAATAGGGGAGGGTGGGCTAATGGAATATTACAATAATTATACATTTCTTTATCTCTGCGAATTTGCAGAAATCTGCATTTTAAGTGTTGCTAATTTTGCCTCTTGTATATTTCTGTCCGCTTTCCATGCGATAAATTCATAAACAAAACAAAAATAAATAAAAAGTCAACTTTCAATATATTCCCCTCCCTCCCCAATTATTGGATGAAGATGCAGTTTTTTTCAAAATAGACAATAATGCTCCACTTAGTCATCAGATGACATACAGTAAAATTTGTGAAATGATGACTAAGATGCATCTGATGATAGTAGTGATGATGATGACAAGAATGAGGAGGTAGAAAAAATATCTAATGAACAAAGGATATTTTACACTCAACAATTAATTCAAGGCATGGAACAAAGAAGTTATTTCCATGAACAACAAATAATGTCCTTATATAAAATTCAAGACCAGCTTGTAAAAGAGAAACGTTACAAGCAGCCAACTTTAAAAGGATTTTTCCAAAAAACTAATTCCCAAGCATCTGCATCTGAACCAGAAAACTAAATTTTATTTTTGATCTTGTTCATTTGTAAGTTTTATTATAATTTAAAATTATTACTTAACTCTTTTTTTTTTTTTTGTAAATAAAAATTAAACTTTTCTTTAATTGTGTTTTATTGAATTAATTCAACAAATGTGTAATACAGTATTTTTAATATTATTTATGCTAACCTGTATTTCATATTTATGTACATTAGAAAATATTTGTGTTGGTGTTCCGAATTACGGAAAAACCCCTTATCCGGAATGCCCCAGGTCCCAAGGATTCCGGATAACGGATCCTATACTGTATATATAAATATACCTGTGTGTATATATGTATATATAATATACATATATAAATTAACTAATTAAATTTGAAATTTATTTGTGCAGCTTTTAAACACAATTTTTGACAATTCAAAACAGTAGCAAAGAAAAAGAATTGACACATAACAAGTACAGTTATTAACCAATATAAAATTAAAACATTCTTCAACCCTCTAATTTATTCCGATACCTGAAATCTGTCTAACAAAAATAAAAATGTTTATTGGTTACTGTAACAATTCATTGAATAATGCAAAACATTTCATATTTATTTTGTAACTGTACCTTATTTTCTTTTGATTAAAAATAAAAAAGAGAAAAATAAAAAGAGAGGTACAAAAAGCGATACAGGCTTTCTTAACAGAAGACTTATGTAAAACTGACACTCCATTTGCATTGGGGGGGGGGGGGGAGAGAAAAAAGAACTTTTCCGATTATGGGCAACCTTGCAAAAAAATTCGGTACTTTTCGGTTAGCTGGGCGCCAGTGTTATATATACATATTTATATACATACATATATGTATATATACATATATATTTACATATATATATATGTGTGTGCATATATATACAATATGTATATATGGATATATATGTATATTTACATATATGTATGTATATAAATATGCATATATAACACTGGCACCCGGCTAACCGAAAAGTACCAAAAATTCTTATGTGCACCTGCAACCACTGTTTATTCTGAACGTATATTTTCAGAGGCAGGCCAAATTTATAGTAGTAAAAGAAATGCCCTGTCTACTGATAATGCAGAACGTTTGGTGTTTTTGCACCATAATTTGAAATATAATAAATTTAATTATTAAATTTTGTTACATTTGTTGTATTTTCAGTTTCTTTATCCAAAATAATAGTCTTTTCTGTTTTCCTATATATTTAAAAAGAACTTATTTTTATTTGTATAAATGTGATACTAAATTTTAATCTGGAATTATTTTATGAGGGTTTTTGTTCTTAATTTTTTCTGTATTTTGTTGACATGTTGTTAAATACCAAGTAAAAATTTTTATGAATTATTGCATATATTATACATTGATATTCAAATAACTTTTTACAGATCAGTTTTAAATTCATATGCTTAAGAAAGGAAATTCTTGCAACTACTCGGTATTGGCCGAGTACTCGGCCAAAATTTCACCGAGTACCAAGTACTCGGCAAATTGGCCGAGTAAGCCGAGTACCGAGTATTTACCGAGTACTCGGTACGGCTCTAATTGGGTCAGCAATAATCTTCCTTGCATATTCTAAAAAAGAGCGTTTCTTTTTCTGCCAGTCTGCTGCAAAGCTTGTACCACAGTTGTTTTGAGTCTTGCAGATAAATGTTTTCATTTCTTAAATCTGTAGCACCAATCAGGCACAGCTTTAAAATTTTTTATTCTCATGTGCTGTGCAATTAGTTTTGCTTGCAGCTGAATTCATACCAATTAAATTGGTAAGCTTTTTTTTGTATTGTTCTCTTACCCATTTTTAAAAATTACTTTCTAAAACAGCCCACGACATTTTCGCCTTGACAAGCTCTTTTTTGTTTTGTCATTTTTTGCAAAACATCCTTTTCACCTTGCCATCTATGAACACAGCGTTCATCAATATCATTCTCTCGAGAAGCCCCTCTGTTTCTTATAGCTTCTGTTCTTTAACACAACATTAGTTTAAAATTTGAAGTATAAATTTTGCCCTTAGCAGACATTCTTCCTTTTTGTATTTTAAGACAAAAAAAAAAAAAAATTATGTGATAATGAAGAAAATTGAAAAATTATATCTTCTAAGCAGAAATGTATCTAGCACATGCGAAACAAAACTATCAAATGCTAACCTTTTCTCGGGTCAGTCAAAGAATTGGTAATGAGTGGAATTTTCCATTTTGTTGTTTGGGGCAAAATTGAAACCTATAATCCACTGCAGCGGCGTGCTAGCTGAGAGCAGGAGGGGGAAGGGAAATAAGTGAGGGTTTTTTTCCTCCAAAAGTTGGAACATTCTCACATCTCTGATGCTCTGTGAACCTGTGCAGGCTTATACTTAGATTGACTGCTTTATATTAACATTCAAGTAAAAAGTAGTAATATCATTATTACTATATTATTAATATGTACATTATCAAAATATAGTATTTTGATTTTTAAAAAAGCTACAATACTTAATGGCATATTGGTGTAGATTGATACATATGCACTAGGATGACTCTTAATTCTGTTGTATTGCTAATGATAAGGGTGATGCTTGCTTTACCAAACACATCTTCCTCATATCTGATTCAATCTTAGTTTTAGACATAAATCAGATTCGATGTTTATGTTTATTCCTGTATTTGTTTTTCATATAAAGAAGTGACGAGAAAGCATTTAAAGCAAATATATGTTGTGCTAAAAACAAGCAATAATTTTCAGGGTTGTAGTGGGTATCTGCCCGGGTACACACCCAGCTACCAGCCCAGGCTGGGTTTTTTACAACCTTGATAATTTTAGAGCTTTTACCAATATCAGAGGGTATTTTCCTTTTTTCACCAATCAAAATTCTGATACCTTCATCTTTTTGAATGAAAATTCCAGCAATCCATTGTTATTGTTGCATTTTTTACTTCATTTCACGTACTAGTACTGGTATGCACACCATAGTTTAAGGACCCCTACTCTAGAGGGCTAAATTTCAAACATTATTTCATCTTTATCTCCATAATTCCGATTTTTTTAATGAAAAAATTGCTAGCGTTAAATCTGCACATCATCACAGATGTAAACAATGAAACTTTCAGTTCAGATGTAAGGGCAAAATTACAGAATTTTTTAATTTTATATCATTCCATTTGTATTTCAGTATGTAATTAATTCTCCATATTATGACTGAACTCATGATTTTTTAGGAAGGAAGTACAATTTATTTCTGGAAAAAAAAAAAAAAAAAATGGTAATCACAATCTTTTTATCAAATCTTTTTATGTATTTTAATCCAGATTTTTTGACTATTAAGACTGGCTAAACCTGAAATAAAACTTCCTTACTTTATGATTTTGATGTGAATTAATAGGTACCATTAGGAGGTAAGTTTCCTTCAATAATTCAAGGAAAATTATTCTTATCTTTACAATGCAGATTTAATTATACATTATTATTTACTTGATCTTTACTTTTAATAATTTAATCATTTTTAAATTATTACTTCTTATCATTTTAGTTTATTACTGTAATTAATTATTTTAATATTTTACTATATTGCAAGGATTTTTTATAACTTTGATTGCATAAATGCATTCAAATGACTGTTTAAAAACTGTAAACAAAGCAAGGACCAGAAATCTGCAAAATTCTAAAATCTGCACAACCTCTGGTCCCAAGTTGAGTGGATTTGAGGAGTCTACTGTATAATGATTTTATTCAGAGGTACTGTTTGTTTTCGTAAAGTGAAACCTTCTGCGCTTTTGTGCATGCATCAGGTCTGTTTTGATTTTATCAAAATAGGGATGATCGGAGGTTGTTTAGCTGAGTGACAACATACAACTGGAACTTCGGCAAATACCCATCTCAGCATTACCCCTTTGGATCGTAAAATTGTCTCAGAGTGTTAGGCACAGCTTTCGAAAACGAACTGTATTTTTGATGTGTTTATAAGGCATCATTTTGTTTACATTTTAAAACTTCATCTAAATAGTTGTAATTTTACTAATAAATATGTTACATATAATGTATGGCAGTAATAATCAGAATATCTGATGAAAATTCAATTAATTTTTTAAAAATAAACTATATTTATTTAATGATTTTTTTTAATCCCTATTACTGTATTTGATCAATAGTAGTTCGAGAGCCATAATTTTATATTGTAAAATTATTAAAGTATTCTGCAAGCAGTCCTTGTTCAATCACAAAAGCCTGCCACTAAAAAATTTTAATACAGAAGATGCATATAATGTTTTTCTCAGATGTAAACAATAAATTTTGCAGTTAAGAAGCACGTGTATTTCACAAATATTACTATTTCTTGGAACACTAAATTTGATACATTGTCGTCTTCAACACATTACTTTAGAGTAGGGGTGCACAACCTTTTTTAGAGAAGGGCCACTTACAAAAATGTCTGGGTTGTCGAGGGCCACATCAATAACATGGAGAGAATTCTATTACGGGGAGGTGATCTGTGATCTATAATCAGATAAAATATGGTTTCAGATACAAGGGGGGGAGTGGAGTTTTGCCCTTCTGTGTTCCCTTACCTAGTCAAAATATCCAATTCAGTTGGTAAGGATATATCAACAGTTCACCGTCTGTATATATAACACAGATATAGCACGGATTGTTTTCAAGGAGTGATAATATACCTTGACTTTATTCGGGGGAGTAAATTTTGTTTTATTATAACTGCTAAAAACAAACATAGGCATGAAAGTGGCTAGTGCCGAAAAAAAAATGTGAACTTTATGAACGAAGAGGAGAGAAGAAGCCAATCAAAGAAATTTTAGATTTTTAATTGCCTTATCAATGAAATTCGCGATTTTTCCGCACCTGATGAAAAAACTTTGCGATTTTAACGCGCCTTATCGACAAAATTCGCAATTTTTCCAAAACCGATCGACAAAATTCGCTATTTTTCCGCACCCTATCAACAAAATTCGTTTTTTTCACGTCTGATCGACGAAATTCGCTATTTTTTCACGCCTGATAGACGAAATTTTCGATTTTTCCGCGCCTGATTGACAAAACTCGCTATTTTTCTGTGCTTGCTCGACGAAATTTGCGATTTTTCCGCTCCTGATCGACAAAATTCGGGATTTTTCAGCGCCGGATAAACGAAATTCGCGAATCTTAACTGACTCTGACGAAATTTGCAATTTTTTCCCTCAGCAAATTGACAAAATTCGCGTTTTTTCTCCCGATAATCTGACGAAACTCACGATTTTTCCGCTCCCGATCAACGAAATTTTCAATTTTTCCGCACGTCATCGACTAAATGCGTGATTTTTCCGTGCCCGATCAACGAAATTTGCGATTTTTACGTGCCTGATCGACAAAATTTGGGAATTTTTTTTTTTACCCGACCAACGAAATTCACGATTTTTATGCGCCCGATCAGCAAAATTCACGATTCTTAACTGGCTCTAACGAAATTTGTAATATTTTCCGTGTCAAATTGACGAAATTCGCGATTTCTCTGAGCTCTATAGACAAAACTCGTGATTTTTTCGTGCCCGATCGAGAATTTGAGATTTTTCTGAGCCCGATCAGTAAAATTCTCGATTCTTAACTGGCTCTAACGAAATTTGTAATTTTTTTCCCGCGGCAAATTGACGAAATTCTCGATTTTTTCCCGCGATAAACAGACGAACACGCGATTTTTCCGAAGCCGATCAATGAAATCTGAGGTTATTCCTCTCCTAATCGACAAAATTCGCGATTCTTAACTGACATGACAAAATTTGTCATTTTTTCCCGTCGCAAATTGACACAATTCGTGGTTTTTTTTCTCACGACTGGCGAATTTCGTGATTTTTCCGTAGCCGATCAATAAAGCTTTCACTTTTCCCGCGTATCATCAACAAAATTGACGATTTTCCTGTGCCCGATCAACGAAATTTGAGATTTTTCCGATCCTGATTGACAGAATTCGCGAGTTTTTCGTGCCCGAGCAACGGAATTCTCAATTTTTCCCGAGCCCGATAGACAAAACTCGTAATTTTTCCGTGGTCGATCGGCGAAATGTGTGATTTTTCTTCGTGCCTTATCGATAAAATTCGCGATTTTCCCGTCCCGTATCAACGAAATTTGCAATTTTTGCGCGCTTGATCGACAAAATTCGCGATTCTTAAATGGTTGACGAAATTTTCAGTTTTTTCGGCAAAGTGACGAAATTCACGATTTTTTCTTGCGACCTATGGACAAAAATTACATTTTTTCCTGTTATAAATTGATGAATTCGCGGGCCACACACTAACCCATCGTGGGCCACTTTTGGCCCGCGGGCCACAGGTTGTGCATCCCTACTTTAGAGTAATGAAAACATTGTTATTGCATTAAAAATTTTTGTAAATGAGTGTTATCACAAAAGCCTGCCACTAAAAAAATTTAATACAGAAAATGTATATAATGTATTTCTCAGATGTAAACAATGAATTTTGCAGTTAAGAAGCACACGTATTTCACAAATATTACTATTTCTTGGAACACTAAATTTGATACATTGTTGTCCTTTACACATTACTTTGGAATAATGAAAGCAATGTTATTATATTAAAATTTTTTGTAAATGAGTGTTATCACAAAAGCCTGCCACTAAAAAAATTTAATACAGAAGATGTATATAATGTATTTCTCAGATGTAAACAATGAATTTTGCAGTTAAAAATGCTCATGTATTTCACAAATATTGCTAATTTCTTGGAACATTAAATTTGATACATTGTCTTCTTTAACGCATTATTTTGGAGCAATGAAAACATTATATTAAATTTTTTCGTAAATGAGTGTTATAATCGGTGGCAGCTCTTGACGGGTTTTTATTTTTTTTAGGCACTAAATTCATGCCTTCCAAAAGTAATATTTTTAAAAAAAGAAATTTTTTCCTTATTTAATATAAGAAACTTCTACCAAAAATAAGGCAAAGATTTCATTATTAAAAATAGTGGAAAAGGAATAAATTTGCCAGCCATGCATTTAGTGCCCCCAAAACTGTCAGTCACGAGCTAAAGATAATTTAATATTGTGTGACATGATCTATCAGGGCCGAAACTAAGGGGGCGAGGGGGCATGTGCCCCGGCGCCAGAACGAAGGGGCGCCAAATGAAGGATTATACTTTTGGAATGGATCATTTTCTTCTGATGGATTGATGGCTTCCATTATTATGAAACAGCCATTATAAATGAAGTGTTAGATGAAGATGAAAGAGCAGTCATAAAAAGTTAGAACTCTGATTTCATTTTTAAAATGCTCCTTAGAAAATTTTTGTTGGTGTTCAGAGGGGAATCATGACCCCCGTGACTTCCCTTTGGACCCGCCATTGTAGATTACGTAGTTCAGAATAACATGTCTTATGATTACATACATTCAATTTTAAAATAAGTCGGCTATTAGAAAATTAATAAAATTATCTTTGTAAATATACTTTACAGAAGAGGGGGGGGGGCACCAAAATCCATGTTTCCCCCGGGTACAAGAAAGGCTAGTTTCGGCCCTGTGATCTATACCTATTATGTATAGGTGCAGATTCACAGTCGCCATGTGACGACTAAATTTTCTGCTTCGGCCACTAACTTTCAATGTCTCCAACGTATGTCGCCATACGTTATACAGGGATGCTCCTTTTCTGCTAATGGTGGATTTCTACCTTTTAAAAAAAATGAAATCCGTGTATTTTCCTTCCTACAGTCCAGAATGATCTGTTTAACACAGAAACTATTGTATTACATAGAAAAACAAACATCTGAAGTGTGTTTTGATTTTTATAGTGCTAAATAATTTTTCACATTCACAAATTTTTCAATGTAATGTTATACAATAAAATCAAAATTAGAAATATTGTTGTCCTAATATTTCCCACTACCATGATTGCTTAGCTTTACATTTTTTTAAAAATGTATCTTGTCCAACTATATCTTCTGAATGAACATAGTTTAAGATTTGTATTAGACTTAATAATTAAATTTAAAGAATTTCGTGATTAAATTAAACATACCCATTTGATGTAATTATTCTGTGTTTTCTTGTACATAGACATATGTGTACATAAAATAAATTATTTTCCACTTTGAATTCAGTCCCTTACAAACATTAAATTCTTTTTGTGTTTGTTTCACAATGAGGCCACTGGACTTTTGGGGTTTAGGAGCCACTTTCTCCTTCCAGATATTGGGAATCTGCACCTATACTATTATGTAAAATTTTATAATTTTCACTATTTCTAGTTCCAAGGAATGTAATTTAAAGCATGTTTACAAGGTAATTTTAATGATGAATGAAATATGATCTATATAATGCAAAATTCTGTAATATGCAGAACTTCTCATCCCATGGTGTGTTATAAAAATCTATCGTATTTATCTTCATATGTAATTCACTCACCAAAAACCCTAAAGATTTAATATCTGTGAGTGCTGTTTTTTTTATGCTGGGCAGTAGGGGGGGAGAGGAGAGGAGAAATGTACATTTGGGGAGTTAGGGCTTTATTTATTTATGTTAGTGAGCAACAAATATTGCAGATTATTATTTTTTTTTTTTTTTTCAAACTAAAGTTTGAAAGATTTTAATTATTTAGGTAAACTGGAGAGATGGGTTAGAAGGGAGAAGTGAAATTTTTGGGGCTCAGGAGATTATTTCATATGATTAACTATTATTGCCAATAAAGAGCTTTAAAGAAGGATGGTGGAAGTTTATATATATATGTATGTTTAAAGAGCAATATTTCTTGCTATTTTTCTTAAGACAGTAATTTTTTTATTTAGTAAAATTTAACATAGCTTTTTATATCTCTGAAACAAACAAACAGAAATACTATCTAAACATGCATGTTGTACATTACTTCCATATTTACCAAGTAGTGGTTAAAAAAAAAATCTCATAGCACAGTGCTCTTTAAAAGTGAAATATGAGGCATCCTTTTTTGCGGGGAGGGAGAGGGAGAAATTGAAGGTGAATAGAAATCCTGACTATGAATTCTTTGTCTGGTCTTTAATTTTTGCTGTTGTTGTTTTATTTTTTTTATCATTAACTTAAAAAAAGTACTGATATCAATACAAAAACCCTTAACGGGTTAAAAGTTTGTGACACGGCGCTTTATCTTATGCTCTAAGAATTTTAAATATGGAACTTAAAAATAATGATATCAAATTTTGAGTGACACTATGCTATTAATTATAATATCTATATATATTTATTTCATCATTTTATTTTTTACTTTCTTCTATCTTGACAAGAAGAAAGTATTGGTTTCATGAAAATTTTTACTTTCTTCTATCTTGACAAGAAGAAAGTATTGGTTTCATGAAAATTTTCGAATTCCAGTTTTTGACGGATTTACACGTTTTATGGGTCAGAGATTCCAAAAAACATGTTTTTACAAAATGTCTGTCTGTGAGTCTGTCTGTCTGTCTGTCTGTCCGTCTGTCTGTTCGTCTGTCTGTCTGTATGTGACACAAATTTTGTGGGCGCTCTATCTCAAGAACTAATGCTCAGAATTTAATAAAAAGTTATATTCAGGTAGTCCCTGATATAGATTGGTGCTGATTAGTTTTTGGTGTAAATCGCCCTGCAGGTGGCGCTGCTATGTAGCGTTTTGCAGGATTTCTGCAAAAGCTCTATCTCAAGAACTAATGCACGGATTTTTATAAAACTTCAGATTCCGTTAATCCTTGATATGAATTGGTGCTGGTAAAGTTTTGGTGCAAATCACCCAACAGATGGCGCTGCTATGCTGCATTTTGCAGCATTTACACGATTTTCGTAATAGCTCAATCTCGAGAAATAATGCACGGATTTTCATCAAACTTCAGATTCAGTTAGTGCTTGACATGAATTGACGTTTTGCCCCTTGTGGTGTAAATCGCTCAACAGGTGGCGCTGCTATGCTGCATTTTTTGAGATTTCCGCAATTGCTCTATCTCACGAACTAATACTTGGGTTTTCAACAAACTTCAGATATAGGTATACCCGGATATGAATTAGTGCTGTTTATGTTTTGGTGTAAATCGCTCAACAGGTGGCACTGCTATGCAGCATTTTTCACGATTTCCACAATAGCTCAATCTCCAGAACTAATGCACGGATTTTCATCAAATTTCAGATTTAGTTAGTCCTTGACATGAATTGATGTTTTGTACCTTTTCGTGTAAATCGCTCAACAGGTGGCGCTGCTGTGCTGCATGTTTTGTGATTTCCAAAATAGCTCTAGCTCCAGAACTAATGCACCGATTTCCATCAAACTTCAGATTCCGGTATACCTTAATATGAATTAGTGCTGTTTGTGTTTTGGTGCAATTCGCTCAACAGGTGGCGCTGCTATGCTGCATTTTTTCAGAATTTCCCCTACAGCTCTATCTCAATAAGTAATGCACGAATTTTCATCAAACTTCAAATTCAGGTATACCTTGATATGAATTGGTTCTAAATTGATGTAATTTCTTTTACTATTTAAATGATTTAATTGACGTGATTTACACAGAAGAAAGTTTTGTGATGGCCACAACATACTAGTTTATAATTGCATGTGCAAAATTTATGTTCAATTTAAAAAGATGTATAAAAGTTTATTCATTGATGCATTATCATTCATATCTCTCATAAATTCAAAATATGAGTTTTAAAAGATATGATATCAAAATTTAAGTGACGCCTTGATGTTGCTTAAAACGGCCTTGATGTTGCTTAAAACGATTAGCTTTAAAATTCAATTTATATTTTCTTTTGGCTAAATACATTTACACATCTAAACAATACTTTTCATTTTCCAATGCACTGTTGAATATATTACTTTCACTGAATCTATATAATGCACTGAAATGTATTCATTTGAATAAATTGATTTATCTTTTGTGCCACGCTATCCAAAAATCAAAAGTAAAATTTATGTAAATAGTTTTTTGCGTCATTGTATCCAAACTAAGTTAAATGTATGCAAATGGATAATATGACGAAAAAAACTATTTACACAAATTTTACTTTTGATTTTTGGATAGCATGGCACAAAAGATAAATCAATTTATTCAAATGAATACATTTCAGTGCATTATATAGATTCAGTGAAAGTAATATATTCAACAGTGCATTGGAAAATGAAAAGTATTGTTTAGATGTGTAAATGTATTTAGCCAAAAGAAAATATAAATTGAATTTTAAAACTAATCATTTTAAGCAACATCAAGGCGTCACTTAAATTTTGATATCATATCTTTTAAAACTCATATTTTGAATTTATGAGAGATATGAATGATAATGCATCAATGAATAAACTTTTATACATCTTTTTAAATTGAACATAAATTTTGCACATGCAATTATAAAAAAATAAAATGATTAAATAAATATATATAGATATTATAATTAATAGCATAGTGTCACTCAAAATTTGATATCATTATTTTTAAGTTCCATATTTAAAATTCTTAGAGCATAAGATAAAGCACTACGTCACAAACTTTTAACCCATTAAGGGTTTTTGTATTGATGTCATATACATATATTGGTGTGATTTTTTTTTTTTCCGATGCCATTTTGCCGAAAACATCAGCAGCATAAACAACAGCATCCGGATTACCATATCAAGCAAAATAACGATACTTTAGCGGCAGTTAAGTACCTTTGCGTATACGACATTGGCGTCAGAAAAAACAGCTCCAATATGGGGCGTATATGACATCTGTGCCTTTATTTTTTCTTTCGTTATTTAAAATAAAAATTACATCAATTTGTATAATTTGGTGAGTGCTTTGGCGAAATTGATCGACTGGATAACTAAGTAGTACATTTAAAATATTGCTTTGAATTTGAAATTAAATGTCAGGATTTCTTGCAATATTTAATCTGGTTTGGCATGATTTTTTTTTTTACAACAATTTGGCGAAAACCTCGTTTTTGAATACCAGTTACATATGTATATGTATTTTTAAATTATTTTCTGTTATTTTTAAAATAAAATAATAATAAATAAAAAATAATAACAACTATAGAACAAAGTAATTTATAACATTTTTTTTTTAAATAAAAACAAAATAAAGGTAAATAAACATTTATTAATAAATAAGCAACAATAGCCAGGTTACCATGTCAGGCAAAATAACACGCTTTTGGCGCTATTTAGGTAACGATTGTATATGACATCTGCAATTAATATTTTTCTTTTCGTTTCGTTTTAAAAAAAGAAAGAAGTTTGAGCTATTCATTTAAAATTTTTCAGTTTGAAATGAAAGCTTTGTATTAAATAAAATGATAATGATATACAAAAAAAAAAAAAAAAAAAAAAAAAAAAGCATTGTTCTTAGCATAGATTTAAGGGGGGCCAAACTGGTCGCCAAATTAATTTAAAATAACCCTTTCTGAAATACGAAAAAAAAATTTCTGTTATGATTAAAATTTGAGTTGCCATCATCAGAAAAAAGTATTTAAAATTAGAAAAAAAATAATATTTCGAAAAGTAATTCAAATTTAAAAATACTGATACCAGTTTTGAGATCTGTGGATCAATACGGATTTTTGGTGTTAATTTCATCGCAAAGTACTCCATATTTTAGGAGAAATCGCCGTGAAACATAATCAGTTGTTTAATCGAATCATTACATAAATTCGTTTCAATTCAGTCGTTTCATAATATCCGTTTCATAAATTCGTTTCATTAGGATTTTATATATATAGGGTAGATATAAAATTCAAATTAATAAATTTACTTAAATATATTTAGATAATATTATTTTTCATGTATTGCACGTTAAGAAAATTCAAATGATTATTAAATTTATATTTAATATTTGAAATAAAATCCTATTATAAATTTAATAAACACATAATTATAAACCTATAGATATATTATTTAAAATACATCAATTAATATTATTTATTGTAAATATAAATTACTTTGTTTTAGTATTCAGCTTAGCTATTCGCCCGAAACCAAAATTATTCGGCCAAACCGAATATTCGGCTTTTAAGCCGAATAGGCTGAATACCGAATTCCAACCAAATATTCGTTGCATCCCTAGTAATGATCAATTCAATATGAAACTATATTATAATATACTATATTATATTGCCCTTATTTTTATTTATTTTTTGGGGGGAGGAGGGGGGAGGATCAGTCAGCTATTATGAGACAAAATTCTAAACTTTTCATTGTCACTTTGTGCCTGTTGACTCTACACTCTAGTCCCAAATAAAAGCTTTGTTATTTGTGTTTTTGTTTCCTTTATCTGTTTATGGATAAAAAATATTGCATGCCATAAAAATAAAGATGGATCTTTCATGCATCCGCTAGAATAGGGATGATTACCCACTAAAATCAACTCCCTACCTAATTTATTAAATGACAATTTAGAGTAAAAAACTAAGCTGAAAATTTTCTGCAATACTTAAACAATATTTTTATGCGTTTTTAAAAGTATATTTGTTATTGGAAAAAAAAAAATCAAAAATGTAGTCTACAAACATGACTGATTGAGTTACATCAACGCTCATTAATATTATATAGCCAGGAAAATAACATAGTTTTCCGGATTTTCAATGTAGTTCCAAGAAAAGACAGGACAACAAGTGTATCCATAATGTTCACTGCAAATATTTCATCTTTATACATGAAATCAGCCCTTAGATTAATCAATAGAACACCTCAATACTTGGAGCATTACCCTTCCTTTGTCTTTGGCAACGTTGTTTATGAGACAAATATATTTATGAAGAGTAGAATTTCTAATTCAACATTTGCTAAAACTAAAGTTCCTTTTATAATTTTCATTTCAAATATTAATGCGTCATAGACAACTAAGATTGATTTCTTCCCATGTGGCATTTGCAATGATATCTGTCAATGATTCTTCATCATTACCGTGCAGAGAAGGCGGAGACTTTTCGATCAATTTCTTTTTCCTTTTGTATTTTTATAAAAATTTTTTCGGTTTAGTCTACCAACATCGCCCATGTTATCTGGTTAATAATTTTTATGCTTTGCAATCTGCATTTTAAATTTTTTCCTGTATAGATTTCAACACTTGTATCTTTTTTCCTTTTACAGTATTATAATTTGGTTTTCTTCTGAGTCTTTTTTGTTGTTTTTCTTTTACTTCCCTTCTTTGACCCCTTTCCTTTACTGTACTTGTTAAGGGATTTACATTTTTTCTTTTGAATTTTCTTTCTCATTTTCTCTTAAGTTTTCTGTCGCTATCTACTCTTCACTTATAATCACTTTTGAACTAACATTTATTCTTTTCCTTTTCTTCGTTGCAGCAGCCTTTTTTTCTTTAATATCTTTAAAAACATTTCACAAGAGCTTGGTCAAATTGATGAATCTTTGCTCACAGTAATTTTGATAGGATATGCACAATGTGAACTGATTTGCAGTGGCATAGTTTTATGTTGAGAAATGATTTATCAATTTTATGATTTGTAACTCAACAATATGATGATTCATCGTTGAATATCTTTTTTTTTTTTTTTTTTTTTTTTGCCTTTATATAAAATACTGTGTAGATAAGCTCTTTTAATTCCTTTCATTTTATGATTATCAGAGTGGTCACAGACCTGGAAAACATGGAAATATCAAGGAAATTCAAACTAAACCTGGAAATTCATTGAAACAAATGTTAATTTCCATTGCGATTGCGGTAATCTGGAAGGAAAAAAATAATCTCAGCTCCCAGACTCTGTCCGTGCCTGAAACCAGCTTGGGCTCTATTTTTATACAAGTCTTCGGTCTCAGGCTCATGAAAATTTTATTTTACAAAAATTGAAAAGAAAAAAACTTTGGTTATTTGATAAACAAGAATGTGGCCTAAGTTTCTTACGGTGTTTTACAATCCTTTAAAAACAAAAAATAAATTGAATTGTTATTAATGTGATATAGAAAGAAATATTCTATCTGATTTTGAAGCCCTTGCACGGTCGGTGTTAGTTAAAGAAGCCATGAGATATCTATTTTCTGTTTGAAATCCTTTGTTTATTGGAAAACAGAACTCATGTCTTTCTGCCATAGTTGTACAATGATATTTTATATGAAAATATTGACTTTTACAGATTTTTGCCAGTAGTTGGATATAAAAAACAAATTTCCCATTTTAAACAGATTTCCAGGAACATGAAAATCGAGGCTTTTAAATGAAAATATTCATTCTGAAACAATTTAAAAATGTTATAGTGTTATTAACAAATTTCTGCTGTGTACTTTCAGTATTGGTCTATCTGAACTTATCTCTTGGACAAAAATGAATCATTGTATGTTCCTTATACAAATCTATAATTGGCAAAACTTGATATGCGAGTCATTCTCGGTTAATGGTGAATTTTATGTCTTTCTCTAAAAAATGTGAATTAATCAAGTCAATTAAGAATGTTTGACCTGTTTGTGAGCATTTCTGTTTAAGTACTCTGTACATTATGCACTTTTAAATATGAAAAAAAAATGAATATCTAAAACAATTGTAAAGTTGTAAATGCCATTACCAAGGCTTGTCTTAAACTTCAAATTTATTAATTGAAACCCTTATTTTTAAGATTTGGAAAGCTTTAGAATAAATGTAATGATTATATGGGTATATTTCCTGTCTCTATTTTTTACACATTTGACACTTTACGCAAAACAGAAAATATTTCATTTGATTAACTGGAACTTATCTATTATCTGGTTGATCACTTTCCATAAAAAAAATATATATGATTGACAAACTATAATATCAAATAAACAAATGGAAGAATGTTGCCATTCCAAGCTTTTATATGTGAGAATATTAAAAAATTTAGATTTAAAAACGTCACTGAAGAACGGGGTGACTTTATATGAGAGTATCGACATACCAGATATAAAATTTTATTCGTTCAGATGGTTTTGGACAAAAGAATGTTTAGAATAATTAGCGTTACATTATGAATGCTAAATTTTTGCTATGCAATGTCTTAGATTAATCAAATCTGTTATTTATAATTCATAATATCATAATTTTTTCAATGATTTCATTGGCCTTTTGTGATTTTCTATATTATTTTATGGAATCTTGTATATATGTTCAAGAAATATGTAAGATTTTTCTTTATCATTTTTACAATTTTAAAATAATATGTATGTCTTTTTAATCCTGTTTGTGTTTGTTTTATTTAACAGTTGCCTAGTAACTGAATTTTATAGCATATCAGAAAGAGAAAATTAAATAAAATCGGTCTAATCTGACATTATTAAAAATTAGTTTTTTTGAACTTTTAAGAAAATTTATACCTATGCTTTAGAAATTTACAAATAATCTAACACTATTAACTGCAGATTTCAAGGTTTCATAAGGTTAGTTGGGGCAACTGGGCCATGATTTTACAGTCTGACTCTGGAGCTTCTGATAATTCAGCTTCAAAAAGCTAATGTTCATTTGAATTAAAGTCTGAACTTCTGTAAATGTGTTCAGTTAGGTTCCCTCTATCAGACAAAAATCCTCAAAATTACATTTTAATATTTAAAAATATAAAAATATGCATATTTCATATTTCTTTCCTTATGGGTCCAGTTGCCCTTAAAAATGGGGTAACTGGACCAGGGAGTGTCTATGTTCCACATGTGTTTATTTTTTTCATATCGGATATCAGGTCCTGGTTGAAAAAGTATAAACAACTTAAAAAAATTTAAACCAGGCATTTCATGTAAATTATATGTCAATAAACAGTGTTGTGAGGGAAGCATTTGCTGTTAATGTGTCTAAAAAAAAGCATTAAAAGTGAAAATATTAGATTTATTTATACCAAAAACATAAAACTTAAGTAAGTATTTATGTACTTTAGTATAGGTAATAAGTATAAAAGTCACATGGATATTTTAAGGAAAAAAATAGCAAGGTAAATCTATGAACAAACGGCTACGTAAGTACTTAAGTACTTTATCCAGGAGTCGCATTATATAAGGAAAATTTTATTGTTTCTACCAGAACCCTCAAAGAAAGGTGCGATGAAGGTATTATTTTCAAAATAGGGATAGGAACGATAAAAGATTCCCTATAGAATGCGACCCCTATGTATAGTACAATTTCAAGGTCTGGCTATCTCGCTTTCAGGGGCAAGGTACTTGCATTCGTAAAATGTTGAAATAATTTAATGACACCAATATTTACAAGAGAATCTATCTGAAAACAAGTAAAAGTATATTTTCGCGTACTTAATAAAGGTGAAATTTTAATCATAAATTTCAGGTGCCAATGTGGCAATTAGGAATTAAAATTAAGTGATGCCATAACGGCATCGCCGCCTCTCAAGGGGTCAAGAAATTTGGTTTGATACCACTCAATATGCTTTTTTTTATTTTATTACGTAATTTTAATAAGGTATTCTATAACTTTCTTTATTGTGAGCAAAAAACAATGGAGAAATTTACTTCCCGTTGTAAGAGAAAGTAAAAAAAATTATTTATAACTATTGGGGTAACTGGATCCAGCATGGCCCAGTTACCCCGAATACATGTCCCAGCTACCCCATTCTTGAAAAATTTATGGGGTAACTGGGACACAGGGCTTACATTTGAAACAAGAAGTAAATAAGTATAGATACCTAATAATATTAATGTAGTTATATACATAACCTTTAAAAAATATATTGTTTAATAAAAGTACTTACAGTATTTTAATAAAAAGCCGAGGAAATTCAACCATATTGACGTTGTTTTTAAAAAAAGAAACGTAAATTTTTGACAACGTATCACAGCAAAGTGAGAGTTATGATTGAGTTTATACACGTTGTTTTGGGAAGTAGAGATTAAATGCCTTGTTCACAAAAGCTAAAACTTAAAAAACGCCAACAGTTTTTTATAAAATAGCCTATGGCCTGGTTACCTCGTGGGTCCAGTTACCCCAACTAACCTTATATTATGCGAAATGAGATGAAAATTAAAATGTTTTGAAAAATTGACATTGAGACCTCTGATCTGAAGATTTACTAGTTTAAGAACTTAAATATAGAATTATTAAATTAAACAAAAATATTATTTTTATCTTTAGATATTGCATTGAAATTATAAAACGAAAAGTCAAAATTTGCAGTAATTATTCTAGAGGCCAAATATCTCTAATGCCATTCAAAACAGTGGCAAAATAATCATCCTCTCTATGAATTAGGTACCATAACTGAGTTAAATATGAATTTAAGTGTTACTGTGCTGTTCAGCAGCGTTTCTTATTTCGCCATTTAGCTGAGTTCCAAAGTTGTTCGATGTTTTGCTTATGTGCACCAGGATCTGGATTTACAAAATGATAATGATGTTTCAAATCCTGCAGCATTTAATTTATTCAGTTTTATAAGCCCGCCATGAATCTGAAAAAATTATATAGAGTCATCTTCTATATATTCTTTTATTTCTTCCATCAGTTCTATCGGGAACTTTTACTATAAAACATTCATCAGTTTCTCTGAATAATCTTTCAAACAACCATTGCTGAGGAAGAATTTGATTGGCTTAATTTCTTTAACTTTTAAAAAAGACTTTCATCAGTCTACAATTTCTTTTTGGTCTGCCATTATTTTCTAGATTAGATATACAAACTTCTGAGATAATTATTCCAATCAATAACCATACAATGACTTAGTTTAATTGTTTTTTCCCTGTTTTATTGATGTTAATTCATCAGACCAAGCTATAAAAGAACCTTAATACAGTTACAAATGTTAATTTGGAGCCATCCAACCAGCTTCCTTTTCTACTGGATATTCTTTTATCACAGTTTTTCACATTAGATTGTCACTGTTTATCAGTTTGTACATAGTCTCATATCATGCCCATTAATACACACTTTTTTATGGCAGAATTCCATGTTTTTGAAAATAGGTTGTTGCCTCATTTTCTTTAGATGACAGATCGCAAATCTATATCATTTTTTCTCAAAATGCGAGAGAAGTCATAGAAATAGAAGTTAACTAATATTGTTCATTGGAAACACTGAACTGACTTATCCACAAAATAAACAAATCACATGCTCGTGTTGTATTTAAAATAAAACATTATATTATGCTTTTTTTACTTTGCTGTTACATTCAACAGTTTTTAATTAATTTTCCTTAATTATTATTTTGGCTTGTGGGTAAATGTTTGTGACGTCAGTTGAAATTGATAGATTCTACGCATCACAATATTTTTGCCGTGGTTTTTCTGTTCTATTATCATGACATGACTGTTTAATGACATAATTGTTATTTTAATCAACAAAAGAGCTAAAAAATTAGTAAAACATCATTAAAAATAAAGGGAACAATCAAATTAAAAATCTCTTGATTTGATGACATAACAAACATGTGTAAACTTTTTTTTTTCCCATGAAAAGTGGTCGATGGGATAATAGACAAGTACCAATCATCCTTATTTGAAGTTTGTCCCTATTGTCATTACTGTGATGCACAGTAATTTTTCATTCAGCTCCCCACCAGGTGTCGTTTTGATACGATAGTATTCTTACATTGTATAGAACCACAAGATCTAACAAGCAGTAATGTCTATTTTTGATTAACTATGCAAAAACTTGTAGTGTGATTTTTTTTTTTTTTAAATATATATATAAATTACTTTATTCTTTTGTTATTTTGGAGTTAAATCCAACAGTTCTTAATTAATTTTTCTTAATTATCATTTCAGCTTGTGGATAAATGTTTGCGACGTCAGTTTAAATTGATAGATTCTATGCATTACAATATTCTTGCAGTGTTTTTCTGTTTTATTATCATGACATCATCATTTAATGACATAATTGTTATTTTAATTAACGAAAGAACTAAAAAATTAGTAAAACATCATTAAAAATACAGAGAAAACATTGAATTAAAAACCTCTTGATGACATAACAGTCACATGTAAAACTCTTTTTTTTTTTTTTTTTTTTTTTTTTTTTATTTCCTTTGAAAAGTGGTTAACAGGATAATAGACAAGTACTAATTATCTTTATTTGAAGTTTGTCTCTATTGTCATTACCATCAGATGCACTGTAATTTTTCATTCAGCTCCCCACTATATGTCGTTTTGATCAACAGCATTCTTACATTGTATAATACCACAAGATCTAACATGCAGTAATGACTATTTTTGATTAACTATGTAGAAACTTGCAGCAATTTTTTTTTTTTTTTTTTTTTTTTTTAAATATATATGAATTTTTGCTATGTAATGACTGTGTGTATTAGAGTAATGTTGTAAAAGAAATTATCTATAAAAAATTCATTATTTTAACGCTACCTGGAAATTTGAGGTTAACCTGGAAATATCAGGGAAGAGATATATAACCTAGGTAAGAGATATATAGAGGTCAGGAAAAAGATATCATAAGATATTTGTGACCACTCTGGAATATGCACCAGTTTCAATGTTAAAAAAATATATAAAGGTTTTAACACTTTTAGCTTAACTTAAGGTATAAAATATATTTGTAAAAGCAGGAAACTAGCATTTCATATCTTTCGTTTTATAATCAGGAACAGAACAAACACATAAGAATATTGTATTAGGTTTTGAATAAGATATTAGCATATGGATACAAAAAGACAATGAAAGATTAATGTATTCTGTTTCTTTTTATGTAGGATGTTTCAAACTATATGATAGAACAGGGATGGCGAACATATGGCACGCGTGCTGAACTTGGCACGTAAGAAAACTTCTCTGGCACGCGAAAAAACTTATAGATTATATTCAGTTTATGGAAAACAATCCATTTTATGTTCTTTTTTTTTTTTTTTTTTCAAAAAGTATAGTTTTGTGTAACAGGTATATAATTTACTTTAAAGTAATCCGTAAATTTTGAATGAATTAAGGTATTATAAATTTAAATGAAAGCGCCTTGTAGCGTCTTTTTCTAGCCAAACTATTCAACATATATAGTGTTTTCCAAATAATTTTACTTCTTTATGAAAATTCAAAGGTTCTTGAAAATTGAATTTTTAGATATAGCTTACATAGTAATATACCTAATTGAGATGCTTCTACTTCAGATTAGCTTTTATTTTATTTAGGTTTTAATTTTGAAAATTGAATTTTAACTGCTGGTGTAAATAAGTATTTATTTATTAAACCTGCTTCTACCTGAAGAACTAAAAATGATCTGATTCGGAAGTATACAATAAAAGAAAATCTCATTTATAGATTATTAATACGGAATTCGATGTGACATGGCTATATTATTGAGAAAATACTGTATATTAAATCAATGCAAAAACCCTTGACGGGTTAAAAGTTTCTGACGCAGCAATTTATCTTATGCTCTAAGAATTTTAAATATGGAACTTAAAAATACTGATATCAAATTTTGAGTGACGTTATGCTATTTCTTAAAAAATATATTTGTATTTATTTCATCATTTTATTTTTGTTTTATTTATAATCGCATGTGCAAAAGTTATGTTCAACATGAAAAGCTGCATAAAATTTTATTCGCTGTTGCTTTATCATTTACATCTCTCATAAATTCAAAATATGTGTTTTAAAAGATATGATATAAAATTTAAGTGACGCCTTGATGTGACTTTAAAAGGTTTGTTTTAAAATTCAATTTAAATTATTTTTGACTTGGTTAAAATATTTTTTTACATCTACACAATACTTTTAATTTTCCAATTCACTGTTAAATATATCACTTTCATTGAATCTATACTATGCATTGAAATGTATTTATTTCAATAAATTGATTTATCTTTTGTGTCACGCTATTCAAAATTGTGAGTAAGATTTATGTAAATGGTTTCTTTGCGTCATTGTGTCCAAACTACATGAAATGTATGAAAAAGAATAGTTTGACGCAAAGAAACCGTTTACATAAATCTTACTCACAATTTTGAATAGCGTGACACAAAAGATAAATCAATTTATTGAAATAAATACATTTCAATGCATAGTATAGATTCAATGAAAGTGATATATTTAACAGTGAATTGGAAAATTAAAAGTATTGTGTAGATGTAAAAAAATATTTTAACCAAGTCAAAAATAATTTAAATTGAATTTTAAAACAAACCTTTTAAAGTCACATCAAGGCGTCACTTAAATTTTATATCATATCTTTTAAAACACATATTTTGAATTTATGAGAGATGTAAATGATAAAGCAACAGCGAATAAAATTTTATGCAGCTTTTCATGTTGAACATAACTTTTGCACATGCGATTATAAATAAAACAAAAATAAAATGATGAAATAAATACAAATATATTTTTTAAGAAATAGCATAACGTCACTCAAAATTTGATATCAGTATTTTTAAGTTCCATATTTAAAATTCTTAGAGCATAAGATAAATTGCTGCGTCAGAAACTTTTAACCCGTCAAGGGTTTTTGCATTGATATCATTACTTTTTTGAGGTTAGTGATAAAATGATTAAAAAAAAGATACTTATGGAATTTAATGCAGATTTAATTTTTACTATTTTATTACAATTTTCCTTATAGCAGTTTGCATATAAAAACAAGTGGGTAAGTATAATCGCTGATCGCACAGAGGGTTTCATTTGATATTCCTTTAAAAACACTTTGTCCTTAAATTAATAAATCCAAAATGTTAATTTATAATTATTAAATCCTTACATAGATGGTGCACCAATAGTTCCAATTTTCATGGGGCAGGGAACGCATTCTTTTAAACAAACCACCTTCCAATTGAAGTCACCAAAAACCAAGTTGAATAAGCCAGACCCCGTTGTGTTGTTTCACAAACAGCAGTCTCATGTCCCCTCCTTCCCCCCTTTTTCAAAAATTTTCAGACCAGTACCTAAGAATGGAACCGAAATAATTTTTTCTCTTCAGAAATTAGGATAAAAAAATAGTATGCAGTACTCATAAATTTACTTTAATGCTATATAGGGTGATTATTAAGTTAATTATAACGTTTGGAATCTGTTGCATTGATGTCCGAAAGGTGGTTTCTGAGTTATGGAAGCTGGACCCATAAGGCGCCATAGAGGGGCGAAGCCCACTAGTGTATATCATAATTATATCTGCCATGTGGACTAATTGCGATATTTAATCAAAATAGTCCCCCCCCCCCTCCTCATCCCCGGAAATATAACAAATACAAAATGTGTCTTTATAAACCTATCGTCAAATAGGTTTTTATTTCTTTTTCCCTAAAAAAAAAACATGATTTTTATATCCGTAACGTAAATAGCGGACGAAGCCCGCTAGTTTCTATCATAATATATATTTTTAATAATTTTATATAGTCTATAATAAAAATCAGACTTAAAATAGTCTAGTTCCATGAGTACTTGTAGTGTCAGTTACATGCTACGATTTTTGGATACCAGTATTTTAGAACGGGAAAATGTGACTTATTTTATCGGAGATATCTCATTAATTGAATAAGGTGAAGCAAACTTTTTGAAAAAAAGGTGGCCAACAAGCATGGCAGTTATCAGCTATGTGACTTTGTGCTAAAGTCCATTAATTTGATCTGCTTTAAAAAGATTACGGAAGATTGAATTATAGTAGAACCTGGATTAACCGAGCTTCGATTAATCGAGGTTTCTGTTAACCAAGCCGATAACAAAGTCTGATTTTTTTTTTTTTCCTTTTGAATGAGCCTTAAAAATAACCACACTCTTTAGCTCACTGTCCGTGCTATACAGGCCTTCTGCCCCCAAAAGCACTCAACTCCAAAGAAACACTGGACCCTGAGAAGTCAATAGCGAACAATGCTTTGTTTCCAGTGGCTGTGTGAACTTTCGTAAATTTTTCAATTTGCATTTTAAAATTTACTACTGGTAGTTGATTTTCTTTTTAAATTTGTTAAGCTGTGAAACAGAACTTTACATATATTTATTTTTATTATTTAAAAAATGTTCTATATATTTTTTTAAAAGAGATGTTAAATTCGCAAGCACGGCGAGTTTTTACACACAGTTTCTATAAACCGAGATTTCCGATTCCGATTTAGTAACAGTCCCAATTAGCTCGGATAATCGAGGCTGCTCTGTATAATTAAAAAATCAATGGCGATCTTACTGTAAACGGGTTTCCCTTTTACTGAGGGATTTCAAGACCGAATCAGCTGATGTTAGTTGCTGTTTCCGTGCTTGATTAAATAAGATTAGTTAAACATTTGAAAATTACCAAATACAAAAGGAACTAAGTCAACAGAGTGTTTGCTTTATGGTATTTTTTAACAACGCTATAAGAATTGATTGTTGCCTCATGACAACAGTTTTCTTTCTCTTCCTCCACTGTCGCGTCCGGAAATTCGGTTCAAAACGCCACATTCGGCAGCCTTTTCTGAAAGATCTTTTGTTTTTCTCAAAAAATATAAAAGACAGTTCGATTAAAAAGTTTCTGGTGGGCAATAAAAAATAATTGGTATTTTCAGCCAGCAGCCAGCAGTTACAATGAAATTTAATGAAAACCTTTAAAACAAAACTATCATGCAATAAAATTAAAGTAATACTACTTTTCAAAATAATTACATTCAGCGTAATACTTTTAAAGAATGTATTACTTTTCCAAAGATTTTCTGCCCCCCCCCCCCCCCCTACCCTGCGTACACACATGAATCGCGGTAAAAAAGAACAAGATCTTTGAAAAACAGAAACTACTCCATTATTGGGCACAGCCTTTGTAAGTTTGCTGATTTGAAAGCAGGGCCGAAATTAAGGGGGGCAGAGGGGGCATGTGCCCCGGGCGCCAAATGAAGATTTTGTTTGTCGATTTTTCTCGCATCTGTGTTTTGCACGGTATTGTTAAAATCATTCTGTCTGGCGTATGACAAAACATAGAAGAATCTAAAGATGATATGGCATAAGGATCCTGTATAAAGCGGATTTTTTTTCGATTCCGTTTCCGAGATTTTAATCAATCAATATTCGACAAAGCCAAGGACGGATTCAGCTCATCATTTAGAGGGGGTCATGGATTTCCTTTTTTGGGGTGGGGGGCGATCACATCCTCGTTATGAGAATTTTTTATATTGAAAGCTATTCCCAAATCCAAACTAACTACTTTTCTGATACTTTCGCGAAGTCATTTTCATTTGTAAATACAAAAAAATTGCATTAATATTCGTAAAAATATAAAATTTGCCCATTTCGTTCAGATACCAGGAAATTAGTTTCCCATTTTCTTATAAAGGCAAAGATTCATTCAGAAAATGTTGCCAAAGATAGCACTTTTAGCCAAGTTTTACGAGTTGAAGCCAGAGGAATGTCGTCGCAAGGGAACAATCGGCTGTCACTTCCGGAATTTCAGTTTAAAAAGTCTAACAATTGTCAACGATTAAATATGGCAAAAATTTGTGTTAAATTTTAGAGGTAACTAAACCGTACACATTGGCAGCTATGGGATTCTATTAGTGTCATAAAAATTGCAGGTGTAGCCTCTTCTTTCTGCTCAAAGTATTAAATAGTTTTTTCAATCGAACTTATACCTTTGGAATGGATCATTTTCTTCTGAACTGATGGACTGGTGCCATCCATTATTTTGAAACAACCGTTATAAATGAAGTGTTAGGTGAAGATGAAAGAGCTGTCGTAAAAAGTTAGAACTCTGATTTTCTGGTCAGAAAAGGAAAAAAAAAATGGTCATAATTTTTTTTTTTTTTTTCTGGTCAGGATGAAAAAAAAAAAATGGCCATAATTTTGTTTCTGATCAGAATGGAAAAAAAAAAATGGCCATAATTTAAAAAAAAAAAAATCTATGATATCTTTTGAATGTTGAAAAAATAAAGAAATAAAGCATATTTTAAAAATAATTCACGTAAAATAGACGTCACTCTTGAACTAAACAAAAATAACTTTCCTGAAATTTTATACACCATAATTAGTATTTGTATTCTAGAGATTGTATTATATAAAATATTATTGAATTGTATTAAATAATGTTTTGCACTTTTGAGTTTTGACCCAACGAAATTGTTTTTGTTTGTTTTATTTTAATATTTTATTTTCCATTTGGAGATAATCGTATGGAGATTTTTATTCAAATATTCGGGGTGAAGTTTGAATTAACTCATTAGATAAGGTGAGCGAAATTCGAAAACAGAGATAGCTTTCTTAGAAAAGTGTGGAGGAAAAAAATACCTCTAAATTGGCAACACTGGTCTAACATCAGATTTTTTTTTTAACTGCAATGCCTTGCGGGGAACTATTTTTGTGCATATTACATTTCTATAGTGTAAAATACTAATTTGGGTGACATAATTATTTTAGGAATAAAGTTTTCGCTATAGCAATATACTCGTATATATTTTTAAAGTGATTTTTTATACATAATTTATATAGTATGTGTATGTATGTATATATAAGCATTTGCGCCCTTTTGTAAGGCAATCGGCGCCCTTTTTATCCATTTTGCCACCGCCCTCTCAGTTATGCCAGTACGACCCTGAAATGTGGTACGCAATTGCGTCAAAAGATGGCGACACCAGAATTCTGATATGCTTATTATGTAAAATTTCATTGTTATTTATAAATAAAACATTTCAACTAAATTATTTATTATAAAATAATTATTACATCACAATAGTTTTTATGCAAGGAAAATAATAATTATAATAATAATAATATTATGGATGTCAGTGATTATATATTGATTGACCGTCATAATAATAAAAAATGATATTATAAAAAGAAGAGCTGAAATGAATTATTTTTTTACGTTTCTGATCGTGTGATTTATATTCAAATAATAATTAAACTCTCTGTAAGGCGGACTCTGTGTAAGACGGAAATCTGTCTAACTCGGAAAGAATTTCAAGTCCCTACGAATCCATAGACATAGAGCAAAATTTGTCTAAGGCGGAATATTGTCTATTGCGGAAAATTTTCTTGGTCCCGATCGATTCCGCCTTACACAGAGTTTACTGTATTAATGTATATTTTTTGTAAAGTGATTGAAATTAAATATATTTATAAAATTTATGGTAATATTTTTATTGTTGAAAAATTGCCAAGAAATAATCGTCATCAAATTGGCGTCATTACAATTGTAATTTTATTTAACTTAATAGCAATTAAAAAATTACAAGGGAACTGAGAATAATGGTCAACTAACAGACTTTAAAAAAAAAAAAAAAAAAAAAACTTCACACGCAACATCGAGTATCGAACTGCCTATGTTAAGATCAGTAGACGATGGCCCCTAACCACTCAGCCGTGGGAAGACAAAATTTTTCTTCCCAAAAGTGGTTAAAAAGAAAGCATGTGTATGAATACAGTGTCATGCATTTTCGGTGAAATTTCCATAGAATGGCGAAGAAATATAGTCCGATTTTTCATGCGCATTATAAAACGAACAAGAGTCTTGCTGGAAACAAGTAAATTGTTATTTGGTTCATCTGAAACATATTTATTTGATTTTTAAAAAATCGCTCGTGTCATTTTCGAGAGAAAAAAAAATTGAATTATTTAACGAACGAGAGTTTTCCCAGAAAAAAGAAAAGTGTTATTCACCTCGCCTTAATCACATTTATATTATGTATCAATTTAAAAATAATCGTTAGAACCGTTTTCGAGATTTTCAAATTAGGAACTTCCTCGATATTATACCAACGTTTTCACTTTAAAAATGACTATTTAGATCTCAAAATATACTGCACGTAGAAATGTAAAAATTTCAGTATACGATTAGACTGTAGATATAAGACTGTTCTAGAAAATTCAGAACAATAAGACGTATATCTGCTGAGTTATTAAAAGGCGGCTTTTCGCATTTTCTTTGATGTCGAGTTAGCTGTATATATGAGTTCCGCCATCTACGAACGAATTCTATGATACGATACGATACGATTTTAACGATACGATACGATACGATTTTAGGCTTAAGGCTGTGTCACTCGAAATACTACCGTCTTCCATGATAAGTTAGGAATCGAATTTAGTATAAATGTAAAAATATTTGAGCAAAAATTCTATAAAAATTAATTACTGGATTTTATCTAAGTTAAAATGTTTCTGGCACGTTAGAATGTTGGTACATAATAATTTTGAAATTTTTGGCACGCATGCTCAAAAAGGTTCGCCATCCCTGTGATAGAATAACATTACAGTTTGTGGTTTTGTTTTTCTAAATCAAAAAATTGGATTTTTTTTTTAATCTGATTTTTTTTAATCGGTCTTTTAATATAATTTCAAAACTACACATTTTAAAATAAAATATTAATCAATACATCATGAAAATTAATAATTAGAGAAGCTTATTTAAATTTATTTGAAATTAAAAAAAGTAATAATAAATTTATTCACTTGGTTAGGTTGATTTATTTTAATCGCATAAAAAATTAAACATATATGTATAGTTAAAAAATGAGCCATATAAACAGGGATTTAATTTGAAGTGTCTTTTACCTTTGAAAACATGAAATAAGTAAAACAAATTGTCTTATTTTATATGTGCATTCACTTTCACTAACTGCAATTTAACATCCTATACTATATAAAATATCCTATATGGGTCATTCTAAAAATAAAGCACCCTTTTGTGTCCCGACACTTTGTAATGTTATATTTCCCATAATTTTGTTCCAAAATTAAATATAAATATTTTTCTTTAATGCAATTCTTAAATTTTGAATAAATTGCATTTATTGCCTTTTAAATAGCTTTATTTAAAATTGTGTCCTGTAAAAAGCCATGTCCCAACAACAATTTTTGAATTTTAGACCATATTTTTTTCACCATTTATATTTTAAAAGTTCTGTCTGGTGATATTCTTTAAGCTTTTGTAGTCTTAATATTATACCTACATACTTTAAAAATATATTTTTTCATTTTATAAGGAAAATTCTCATGTCCCCTAATATTTGTCCCCTGTGTTACTTCCAATTTGTTCTTAATATTATAACAAAAATTTAGAACCTAAAAGTTGTTAACTTTAGTCAATCATGCACTTTTAGAGCTATCATTTATCTTAGGTAGCCATTATTTCATATGTTAAATTTTGAAAAATATTACGTGAGCTAAAGTGATTTTTGAAGGTAGGTGTGCTTTTTATGTGTCCCCTATGTTACCATCAATTTACATTAATAATATATATATATATTAATGAATTAGGGCTTAAAGTGTACATCTCAGTTAAAAGAAAATATTCCATAAGATTTTGCATTGTTTCTATAAAAATATAAATATATGGGTAATTTTTTATTACATTTTGTCCCCTGTGTTACTTGTCTCATGTGTTACCATGATGATGGTAACACAAGAGACAATGAAGTAAAAAAATGGGTTTATTTTTTTTAGCTAATTATGTGGCTAAAACTTACAATATAAAGTTTCGTATGTTATTTTAACTCAAGAAATATGCAGATTTTTATTTTTATTATTATTAATTGAAGTTAGATTTTGTAGTAAGATGGATATCCTTATGTTTTTTCTACTGCAAACAGTCAATTTTATGTTGCAGCTACTCTCTTTGTTGATATTTGAAGTATATGTTAATGCAAATTATACAGTAATATAAAATTCAAAATATCTGTCCTAAAAAATTTGGAAATTATGCAAACTCATCATGTTAATTGCCTTATAGAAATGACATTGTGTAACTCTTGATTCAAAAGATTATGTATCAGGAAATGCATCACATTTACGCTTGTTTTAATGCAACCAAAACCATATTTTTACAAGGGAGAAACAAATTATATTCATATATATTGTATACCATACTAAAGTAGAAAATCCAGAAATTTAACAATAAACTTCTGTTAAAAACCAAATTTTTTCTTCAAATCAAAGTTACCGTACTTAAGATTTACTCAGGTATTTTTTGTCCCTTTATTAAAATACCAATAAAATTAAGCCTTCTATAATGCATACTTTTCTGTCACTGGAAACTTTATTTTAAAATATTTATTGGTACCAGATAGCAATATCACATTTGCTCATAACAAACTATTGAACGTAAACATGCAATTATTTCATTTACTTTACTTGTTACATCTATATTATATTCATAGATATTTATGAAAATATTTAATCTACATGTTGTATTCAGCGACTTAGTGAAAACGTGTGCCGGTTCATATACAGGGTGCTTATTTCTAAGTACTCCTATTTCTGAATTTTGCTATACTGTTATAGGATTGAAAACCCAAGTTTAAAAAATCAAAACAACTGAATATGCTAGTATTTTGATCTACCTGTTGCTGCATATGGGAAATAAAAATCTAATTAATATATAAAAACACATTTCTAAGATTTTTGCATTCTTAATGCTGAACATGTGTGCACTTAGTTACTTTGGTGTCCCCTGTGTTACCGTATGTCCCCTATGTTACTGACATGTTTTTTGTAATCTTAACAAAAAGAAAAAACTTTCTTAAGAATCAAAGGGTTAAATATGCAATGACTAATATGTATAAGTAAGAATGACTGAGATTTTATTATATTGCGAGGATACTAAAAAAGTAACACAGGGGACATAATATGCCCATTTTGTGAGAAAATATATAATATAAACAAAAAATTATGGGGTAGTGAGAAAGAACGTTCATATCAAAATGTTAAAATCGTAAAAATAATTTTTTACTTTCATAAGACAATATGGGGAGATTATTTAAAGTATGGTAACACAGGGGACACTTTTCATTCAATGTGTCTATGTTTCTAAGTGTAGTAAATAATATATTTTAAAAAGTGTGCTGCTGATATTCAATTTCTATTCTTGAAGATGTATACAATCCTCCCAAAGGTTTTTTTTACTTCTGTTTGAGTGAAAACAATTTTGAAAAAAAAATTCTCAAAAGGGGCCTTTATTTTTGGAATGACCCATATATTACCTTAGCTTAAACATTTGATAAAATAAAAATCACATGCACCCTTCATTACTAAAAGCTAAAACTTTGTTTTAACAAAATTTCTTGATTAAGAATCTTAAAACATAAAAGATAATGTAATCATTTTATTCAGAAAAAAAAAAAGTCATGAATGAATTTTTAAATATTCTATTCTGGATCTGGATTATATACAGTATTCTTTTAAACATATCTATTCTGGATTATATACAACATTCTGGAATACATACAATATCCACTTAATAAATTTGGAGCATGGGTATACACACATAAAGATGATCATAATTAAATGTTATACATTTTTAAGGTTTTGAACAAATTATTCTTTGTTATTAAAATGTTTGAAAAGAAACTCCAATTTTCCAGCTTTATGAGTTCCTAAGCGATTACATAGTTCAGAGCGAATGAAAGTTGAATTTATAGTTCAGGGGAAATGTACCAAAAACAGGTGTTACCTTGCAAAAGGTCAGGTAGATATTTTTTTTTCCAACCTGTACATACTGAAACCAGCATTTAAAAACGGAATTTTCCAACAAAATTTCCCAGTGGAGAATTTTCTGTGGGCAAAAAATAAAATTTCAGCACTTTTTTTTTTGCTTTTTAAAAAATATTTTGCAACATGTTGCTGTAAGGTATTTGTTAATTACAATCTTAAAGAGGACAAAATTCTGTACAACTTACATATTCAGAATTTTTTTATACACTCAATAGCAAGCGCAATATGACATTTCCAAAATAAGACAATTTTTTCAATTTCCCTAAAAACCATGAAAAACATTTTGTACCTACTATTCAAATGTTTTCCACAGATATAACCATACATATACTTCTACAAATTGATAGCAGTAAATTATCTATTATTTGCATACCCTCTTCATTTTCATCACAACAGACATATTTCATATTCAATAAAACTATATAATTTAACAAGTAGACGAGAGTGTGGATGAATAAGACAATTTTCATATTTATACAGTAGCTTCAAGTGTATACAATTGTTAATTTTAAAGCATTGTGGAAACGAATACTTCAATAATTAGTAACTTATTGGCATGATAGTTTAATTTATGAAAGGCGTCTTCGATTTATTCAATTATTAACTCTGAAAAGAGTTCATTTCCAAAAGTCATTATTGCTGAATTTCATTTTTAGCTTTTTTCCCATAGGATTTGCATTATGCACATTTTTGTTTAAAAAAAGGATTTTTTAAAATTTAAATCAGATTTTTCTCCCTACATTAAAATGCGAAATAGTTACCAATAATCTTAGGTTTCCAGAACAATTAAAACCTTTAATTGTCAACATAATCTATGTTTTTAAGCTTTAATTAATTATAATTATTAGTTAGTAATTACAATAATTATAAAAAACTGCATTCATTTTCATTAGTTACTAGTATACAATACAGTTATATATTTTAATATTTTGCAATATTTATGTAAAACTATATTAAATTATTAAATACTACTGATATTCACATTTATTAAAATTATTAATAACTGTATTGAATATTAAATTGTTAACACTGCTTAAAATTGATAATTATTAAACAATTAACTCTCTGATTAGGAAAATAATATATTCTTATGCTCTAATTACTAAAATGATAATTAATAATCTAGTATTCATTCTAGAAAGAAAAAGGTGCAAGGTTCTACTTCCTCAAAAATCATTAGTTCAGTAAAAGGAAAAAAAGAGTATTATATCATGAGGAAATATATTAGAAGTGTGTTTAGTAATGAAATAAGAAAAAAGTATGTAATTTTTTAATATAAAGTGACGTTAATTTCTAATAATTTTATGAATAACAAATTGAAAATGACAAATAACGGTATGGTTTAATAATTTCCTGTTTTTCATGAAGAAATAAAGTTCTATAATTTTTGCATATTCTTGTGCACATGGATTTTAAAATACTGTGGTGTGAACAATTTTTTTACAAAAAATCTCTGGGTACAACTAAAGGTGAATTTTACTTTTTTTTTTTTTTTAAGCAGGGTGCATTTTGCCACTTTTAAAAAGAGCAGGGTGCATTTTGCCGCTTTTAAAAAGAGCAGGATGCATTTTGCCACTTTTAAAAAGAGCAGGATGCATTTTGCCACTTTTAAAAACAGCAGAATGCTGTAACATTCAAAAATGGCCTAAAGGGAACAGAAAGTAATTACAGAATTAATAAAAACTGCAAATAAGTATAATTTCATTAGTTCGTAGCACATATAACAAAACAAACAAATATCATTTGCTCTGCATCATCTATTTGCATTTGTACTTAGAAAAAATTGCTGTTAATTTTCTAAATGTAAACTTACATGCAGGCATATATTTTGGTAGGGGAAAAAAAATATGAAAATGAGTTTCTCCCATTCATAAACACATACAGAATAAATATAAGAATAACCAGTTATATCTGAAATCCTCAAAATATTAAATAGCAGCATTATTAGCACTCAGTAGGGATTATTAACATTCGAGGCTTCAAATCAGGGTTGTTAAAAATCATGATTTTGTAAAAAAAATAAAATAAATCCGATTTATTTGATTTAAATCGGATTTTTTTTATTAATATTATTTGTGTACTTATTTATGTACATGTATGTATTTATTTATTTTTTCTGTATAGATTTACAAATTTCTATTAATTTCATTACATTTTCCACATAAGAATTCAAGATATTTTAAATAAAAATTAAAAATTGTTGCAAACAAATTTAAAAGATTCACTTAAAACATAAACTTTTATTATTCTACTAATAAATTTATGCATGTTCTATGTATAAATTTCTAGTTAATTTAAAGTTATTTATTTTTCATTTTAATGTATTACTCCAATAATATATATAAACACATAATAAATGCAACAAAGAATTTTAAATGTAGATGTGTATTCCATTGCTTATTCAGATTCACTAATGTTATCTTTATCACACAGACTGCAAGTTTCTTTGTGTACTTCTGTGTGTGTTTCTTTGTGTTCTTTCATTCTTGCCATAATCCCCGTCATTTTATCACTACACTTTTTGCATATTGCTATTACACCTGTTCCAAAAATAGCATTTTTTCTGTAAAATAAAGCCACATTGGATCTTTCTTTCTGCGAACCATTTTTCTTATGTGTCAACAAATCCAAAAGCTCTCTACAACTCTACCTAATATTAGTAAATGACATTGTTTCAGCTTGTGATTCACACTACACTAATATAATGATTGACAAAACAGTTACCAGATAAAAAATAATCACATAACTGAAAGCCTAAAACCATCAGTTGTCAGTGTTATCTTGCCCTCAGCCGTTAACAATTTCAACAGTCAATGCTTACTGGACAATAGGAATGTCTGCTTAGCAGGGCTATAACAGGGATTGGTTTAGGAAAAATTTGGGTCCTTTAAAGGGCCTTTCACAATTTTTTAAATATTTAGTCAGGACCCTTCATGTTAATTTTTACCTTAAAACATGATCCTTCATGTAAATTTTTACCTTAAAACATGACCCTTCACGAAATTCTTTGTCTTCAAAATAGACCTTTCCCTAAACTTTTTTTTTGCCAAACTTAAACTTTCACAAATTAATTATTTAAAAATAAAATTTAACTGTCACAAAACAGTTAAAATCAACAAAGTATCTATACGTACTTCTTCTAAAAAATAAATAAACGATCTTGTTAAAAACATAAAGACACAATACACTATAACATAATACACTATATATAATGATGTATTCAAATTCAGATAATTGTGATTAGATTTTTCAAATAAAAAAATTTCACAAAAACAGGACAGATAAATCCTGGACAGACCCATGAATAAGGTACAGTAACATTCCTTATATTTTCAATTGCGGTAAGCAATGAATTCTAGGAAAAGAAAGGAAAAAGGGATTAGTCACAGCTACTAAAGTATTTTCAGTTATAGAAGAAAGATGAAATTGGAATTCCATAATTCTGTGTTAGGCAAATAGTCAAAATATTTATTATGTTATAGTCAAAGTATGTATCATATTATTTGATAAATATATGAACATATATTCAACATATGGGATACAGTAATTTGCAGGTCTAAGCATAAAAGACTTGTGAATTGTGTGTAATCGGCTTCAGAGAAAGCAACTTGGCACTGAAAGTACTATTATATTGAATAGATATTCAATAGATGTAATTTTAAATAGATTTAACTATAGCTTAAGCATTTAACTTGAAAAAATGAAGTGATCATTTAAAAAAGAAAACAATTTAAAAATGAGAGAGCATTTATCAGTATTTTTGGAAAATGCACTAAGGATTGATAATATTTTTAATTTTAATACAATTGCATTTACTTTCATAAAATAATAGTGTATTCTGAACTCAACCCCTTGAAGGGCACCGGTATATTATATATACCACATAATTTTAATTCCTAAATTGGCACCAGTATTTAAAAACTAAATTATGCATCATTTAATGTACGTGAAGTTAAGCTTTTACTTATTTTCATATATTTTTTTCATGTAAATCCTGGTGTCAATTAATCATTATGCCACATAGTGAACTTCGCTTTGACGACTATAGACGCAAGTATCCATCAGCGTGTTAAGAGTTTTATTTAATGTTATTAAAAGATAATTTTTAATCTGAAAGGAATGACGACTTTTCTTATAACATAAATGATGAATTTGATTCTTATTTAGCCTATAAATATCAATGTTAAAAAAACTTATTTAAATCAAAGATTTTTTTAAAAAATCCTTTGATTTAAATCGAACAACCCTGCTTCAAATATATATCTAAAAGAAAGCTTTGCTGCCTTTTCAATCCCTAACAAATTTCTTTGTTTAGTGTACATGAATTCAAAAGTTTAAAAAAAAGGCATTTCTCTACTGAATAAGCTCTTTCCGTTCTTAACATTTTTATACGAATTAGTTCTTTTTCTCTTATACATTCTTTTATAATAGTTGTTGAGCATATGTCATTCTTTCATTCTTCCAATGAAAGAATGCTTAATCCATTCTGCTCCAATTTGCTATAAATTTATTATCGCAAAAGTAGAATGAGAATATAACATACTGGCTACTTATTCTTTTACTTGCAGAAATGTAACTTGCTATGCCTATTTTATATAAAAGAATGAATTTGATTAGTTAAAGGAAATTATGACATTGCAAATTATGTTAGATTTAAATATCATTTTTAAATAAAATGCTCTTTACACCAGATAAAAAGTTGCTTTTTACAAACTTACTGCATTTAATTTTTTACAAGTCTAAGGAATAGTTTAAGCTTAGAAATCATTATTTAAAGCTTTTTTGTTTATTCATAAAGCAAAATAACTATAGAAACTTTCCAAAATGTGTTCATATTAGAATTTAATATCTTTTTGTGAAATTTTAAACATTTAGAAAATTTATGATTTTAATTAATGATTTTTTAAAAAATCATGATTGATCACATGAATTAATCACTGATTTAAATCATGTGATTAAAATCATTGACAGCTTAATTTGTTACAATACATAATTATCTATTTTTTCTAAATTAGGCAAAGGAAAATTTTGTCTTCAATCACCAATGATGTTTTTTAGCGAGGAAAATGTTCTTTCAACTTGTACTGATGCAATAGTTGCTGAAACGTCAGTGAAGGCCCAAGAGTGGTGACCCGAAGAGTTTTTGGTTTCCGTCTGTTAGTCTGTATGTCTGTTCTGCAATAACTGTCGCAAAAAGCATCCGATTAGCTTGGAATTAAGTGGGCATGTTGGCAGGGTTCGTTGATATATATCAATGGATATATATCTTGATATATATCCAATATGTATTTTTAAAATATCAAGATTCTTCATATTTTCGATATTTTCAAATTCTTGATATTTATTTTCAAAATATCAAGATGTTTGATATTTTGTATATTTGATATTTATTTTTAAAATATCAATGTGTAAGATAATTTTGATATTTTCTTCAGTCAAAACAAGTGTAAATGAGATTTTCGACTGTTATTGACTGTGCCATTCTGTAGATAAAAAAACTTTTGTGTCTGGCAGTGACTTTTTTAGGCAAAGAATACAAAAAGAATGTTTTACAAATATCTTTTCTAAGCTTTATGTTTGAAACTTTTATTTTTAAATGTAGTACTAATAATTATGAGAGACAATTGATTCAGAACAGCCATTGAAAGAGAAACTGTAATTTAGATAATCATTTATATACAGCATTATTAGAAAAGAATATTCTGATTTTGGTTTGAGTCTAACCTGTACTACAGGCTAGGGAATAAACAATAAGACAAGCTTACATTTATATTAAAATTCTTCAATTTAGAAAAAAAAAACTATTTTCTACTTAACATTTTATTTTATAAAATATAAAACTTTCTCGATACTTGATACAAATCCTATAGTTTATATGCATATGCAAAATGTATGCAAATACAGTCGGACCTCTATTTAACGAAGTCGCTAAATCCCGAAAAAAAGTTCGTTATATGGAAAATTCGTTAAATAGAGAGTCACCCTTTAAAATACTTTTAAACCACGTAAAACACATTTTAAGTCCATAAACACTAAATATAATTAAAAAAAGTAATTAGTCACACTTTTTTTATAAATTATATCTATTTGTTTTACTTATTTTACCCATCAAAAAGAAATCTGCAAGGGAAATAAGAATGAAACAAAACATTGTCTGGAAATACATTGTATTTTCAGTTTAAAAAATTATTTTACATTAAAATCACGATTATTTATTATGGTTGATAAGCTGTTTGGATGAATACCACATTTTAAAGCAATATTCTTTTTCTTCACGCCTTTATCCACCTCGTCAAGAATATTTTTTTTTTCTTTGATGCTCAAGCACTTTAGCTTTGACCTTTTCGAGCTACAAGAACCGAAATTATCAACACGATTGATCATGATCAACAATCTAGAAAACGGGAAACTATAGTTTAAGGACACGGGGCAGCTCCATTGAGGATTAAAAGTTGATATTGAAAGTTTGCTCTTCTTGGATGGAAAGCAAAGAATCACAACGATTTTACTGCTCTCGGAGAGTTAGGAGCCTGGTAAGACCTGTCCATGGTCATTGATCATCATAAAATGTGTTAAAGAAAAAATAAGTTTGAAATGTCCAGTAATATTTTAAGAAATAGGGAGAAAAAAATTTTTGATCCCAAGGAAAAGTTTGTTAAATAGAGAATACACTTCGCTATTTGGAGGTTATTTTACGAAGAAATTTGCAAAATGTTTTTGGTTCCAAGTAAAAGTTCGCAAAATAGAGAAATTCGCAAAATAGAGGTTCGTTAAATAGAGGTCCGACTGTATATGCAAATTGTATCTGCTTTCAGTTAGTACATCTTCAATTTTGTTCTAAGTAAAAAAAAGAAAATGCATTTTAGAATAGTTTGTTTTTATGTTAATTGCAATATGTTTTATTTCTAATTTATACTATGCTTGAATTGAAAATATTCATTATCAGCAGTAAGTTGGCTATTTTGAAAATATCTGATATACAGTCAGTCAGACCTCTATTTAACGAACCTCTATTTTGCGAATTTCTCCATTTTGCGAACTTTTCCTTGGAACTAAGAACATTTTGCGAATTTCTTCGTAAAATAACTTCCAAATAGCGAAGTGCATTCTCTATTTAACGAACTTTTTCTTGTGATCTAATTTTTTTTTTCTCCCTATTTCTCAAAATATTTCTGGGCATTTCAAACTTATTCTTTCTTGTAACACATTTTATGATGTTAAATGGCCTTGAACTGGTTTTACCAGGCGCTTTCTTTGTCAGCAGTGAGAATTCAGTAAGTACAGAGGACGAAGACAATAGTCCCTTAGAGTAACTTAAAAAAATGTGGATACAGCTGAGAAAAAAAGAAGAAATTAACTATGATGTATTGGTTGATGATTGTATTTCATTTAATTCTGAAATTGAGGCCTCGGAAACTAACCGAATTCGATATTTTTGACAGTGTGAAAAATAAAAACAATACAGCAATGAATTGCAAAGAAGACAGAAATGATCATGATGCGGGAATTAACAAAACTTCGTATGATGAAATGCTAAAATCATTTGAAACAATCCGACGCAGATTATAGTTTAAAGAAAATACGCATGAAGAGTTTTTGGTGCATTACAGAGATGCGAAACGTATTATGAGAGAAAGCACTTTTTAAAAGGAAAAACTCAGGTAAAATTAACAGTTTTTCAGAAATTAAATTTAAGGACGTATGTGGTAATGTATGATTAAAATTATTTGTTATAATAATAATAAATATGATAATGTCATTAAAATTCGTTAATTTTAGTGTAAAACTATTTATTTTAAACTGAAAATACGGTATATTCCCGGACAATGTTTTATTTTCCTTGCAGATTTCAAAGATTTAAACACATAGAAAAAATGAATTGGTGATGGGTATTGGTGGGTAAAATAAATAAAACAAATAGATATAATTTATAAAAAGAAAGTGTGATTAATTACTTTTATTAAAAATATTTGGTGGTTATGAATTTAAAATATGTTTTATGTAGTTTAAAATATTTTAAACGGTGAATCTCTATTTAACGAATTTTCCATATAACGAACTTTTTTCCGGGATTTTGCGACTTCGTTAAATAGAGGTTCGACTGTATATCGAAAATATTGGATATATATCAAAATATCGGATATTTTTTATATTTTCGAAAATATCATTATATTTACGAACCCTGCATGTTGGTGGTGTACCCAGATTAAGCTGTATAGTTTTTTGTTAGATTTGGTTTATTCGTTCGGAAAATATAGAATATTTTATTTTACGCCATAATGCTTTTCTATGGCAAGTCAGACGATTTTCAAATTTTATTTGTTGAAAGAAATGGCTCATATGAATAATGGATTTAAATGATAAATTTTGGATGCTGAAATTTTTAAATAAGAGTATTAAATTATTCTTAATAGTATAATTTTGCCAAGACATTTGTCAGAGTTTTTAAATTAGATGTATAACTTATGATGGAATTTTATACATGTGTTCGAATAATATAAAACATTTTATTTTATAAATTTACTTATTTTAAATGTACATATTTCCTTTTTTTCTTTGAACTGTTACCTAGCAACTGGATCTCATCTAAAAGTATCATAAATGTGAAAGTATGTAGGATTTTTTTTAAGTCAAATCAACGTCAAAGGGAATGAATTAATGAATGCTTTCATATAGATGTTTGCATATAGAAGGATTTTAACCCATAAATGAAAATAGCATTTATATACTACAGTCGGACCTCGATATCTCGAACCTCCTTATCTCGAAAACCTTGATATCTCGAAAAAAGAAACTCCCCCTGCATTTATGTCAAAATTCTTATATGTTTTCCATAGTTATCTCGAAATATATTTCCCAAAACCCTTGATACGTCGAAATTTTTTCCACAGAAATTAGTTTGGCTTTTTACTTTTGGCTGTTGTCATCTGTGGAACCAGTTAGATCTGGATGCTGTTTTTTCACATTCTTTTATCCCTTTGTTAATACAAAGAACTTAAAGGGTAAGAATGGAAAACTTTTGAAACCAAAAAAAGGCACAGCATCGTTTTCTGGAAACTTTGCGGTGAAAGTGCATTGGATGATGCAGTAGCAGTGAAGAGTAGTTTTCAGAACTTCCTTCTCTTTTAAGGACTATAAAGCAGATGATGTGTTTTGTCACAGATGAAACTGAGTTATCCAGCCAGTGTTTTCCCAACAAAAAGGTGTAAGAAAGGCATTAAAGGCGAAGAAAATCGATGTGGCAAACAGATTAAACTTTGTGTAGCAAAAATTTGGCAGCAAATGAAAGTGGTGAAGAAAATCTTTGTCCCCTTATGATAGGACGATTTAAAAAGCCGAAGTGCTTTGCTAAAATTAAGTCATTTCTAATGCCGTACAGGTCTAATATAAAGGCTTGGATAACAAACGCAATATTTGCTGATTGGCTGTTAAAAAAACAATGGTTAAAAGTAAAATACACATTCTCCTCTTCATAGGCAATTGTAAAGTCTACTAATCTTCCAATGCTAAAAAATAATCACTGTTAAATTTTTGCCACCAAACATGACTTTGAAGTTACAACCATTCGACCAGGGGATAATCTGTAGCTTCAAAGCTGTTTATCGAGCCAACATTGTGAGAAGACTTCTGGATAATACCGGTGAAAGTAAACCTTCTAGCACACCTGTCAACATCTTACAGTCAATGAGAATGGCTGACTATGTATGGAAAAATATTTAAAAAACAACAATAAGAAATTGTTTCATAAAAGCTGGATTTTTAGAATATGTAACCTCCAGTGAAACAGAGGAAGTTGATTACATTAAGCAAGCAACTGAAGAAGAACTGGATCCAGAACAGTGGGAATCAATACAAAAGGCATGTCGCACTGAGATTTCATCCGAAAAATTCTTGAATGTAGACAATGAGCCTGAAACATGCGGCACTATGACAGAGGAAAAGATTGTTTCGAGAATTAATGCAGAAATTTCTGATGAAGAAATTGAAGACCAACAAGAGCATGAAAAAAATTACAGTGAAAAAGCCGAAAAGGCAGTTGATCTGCTGCGGAGATTTCTGGAATCAAACGAAAATATTATAACTGAAGCGTTTGGTACCGTTGCTAATGTTAGAGAAAATTGTGAAATTGAAAAAATATTCTGCGAGACTGCAGACTTCAATAAAGGACATTTTCTTCCGAAGCAACTGAATGCATTTTTTAATGACGAATTGTGTATTATTTACTCAAAACACGTATGTATGTAACACAACTTTGAAATTATTAAAACTATGAACAGTGTAATTTGTTAATTAGTAGTAGATTATATGTAGTTTTTGATGAATCTTATTTTTTACTCCAAAAAGCAGTTTGCGAGATTAGATCTTTTAACTTTGTCAAAACCTTGATAACTCGAAACCTCTATATCTCAAATTTTTTTCTCTTCCCCACAGGTTCAAGATATCGAGGTTGTACTGTATATACAATAATATTTTTATTTAGTAAACTATTTTGCTTATAAATGCAAAAGTTCATTATTTTCATACGAAATAAACTGACATTATTCTATTAAATTTTATAAACTATCTTTATTGTTGCCAATAAAAACAAAAAAAGGAATAATAATTTCTCCCAAAGAGTTAATTTTAATTTGTAAGATTTTCTCGTGAAAAAGGAAAATGGAATAAACAAATTAAAAAATTTTTTTTAAATAAAATGACAGGAATACATATAAATATTTCACATCAAATACCACCTAAAATAATTCTCTCAGCATTACGAAGAAAGATTCCTCGATTTCATTTTTGCTACTGTATATATTAATTTCCATAAAGTTTCACATTTTTATGACTGAGGTATATGTAAGGCCATACAAATAAGGAAGTCTGTATTGTCTCCTATAAAATGTGATAAAATGTTGGTTAATTATATATGTTTTTATTAAGAGGGACAGGACTGCCAAGCCTCCGGCATTCTGGATACCAGTATTTTAATACAGAAAATGTTACTTTATTTAATTGGAACATTTGTGTGATTTAAAAGAACAACATTTTCTCCAAGATAATAGTGAAGTGCAGAAAGCCTGAGACTTGGCATGTCTGGTTTGGAGTGAAATGTTTTACTTAATTAATGCCTTTATCTATCTTTTAACGCTACGTGAACGACGTCACGTGTAACAGCTTGTAGAGTATAAAATATAAAATAATCCCTATTACGAAAAATTAAAGCAGAAAGTCTGGCTAAGAGAAATAAAAGGTTAGTTAACCATTCGTAATTTGATCTGATACATATGTTTGTGGTATTCGTAACATCACGATTTTAAATTAAATGTGGATACTATTAAAAGGCTATCACAAAAAATACGTTATGGCGCCAAATCACGTTTGCTATTTAGTCAATTGGAAGTGGACACGATGATGACGTAATTATTAACCGTTAGGTTTAGAAATCCCCCCTATTTTGGGGTGATTTTAGTAAGTTAATGCTATCAAGTATATTTTTAGATATTTAGGTTAGATCTTAGATATAAATATAGCAGAACGACGGTCAAAACTATTTTTTGGAAACAAAAATTATAAAAACATTAGATTTCTAAATTATGTCTCAGTTTACATTTCTAACAGTTCCTTATCCATTATATACAGGTGTTTGTGGTTGGCAGGCAAGCTTCTGTATAGATATTAGGATAACATAAAATGCTTGTCCAAACTGTTTCTTATCCTTATAAATATCAATTATCCTTATAAATATAATTATCCTCATTAATACTTAATGCTCCCCCAAACGAAAAGACCCCTTAAGGTCCATTTGGGGGAGCTTAAAACTTGTGTTAAAAACTGTGACATCAAGTGTTCCGCTATTGCTAATCACTGCTGGTCCAACAATCATAATTTTAAATTTTCCGAAGCCTCATTAATGCAGAAATGCTCATCAATTTATGATCTTGACTTTTGGGAAGCCTACCACATATGGAAAAATTCAAACAGCTTAGTTAACAATTTGTCCAGCACGCCCAATTTTTCAAAATTATTGTTTAATTTCCTTTAATTCGTCCTCCCCCCCCCCCTCCCCTTACCCACCCATTTTCTCCGCATTGTTTGAACTCTCCCGGAGTATCTGAGCGGTTTCTGATTGGTCTCCCCAGTGTGCGCGTGAGACCAACTCCGTGGCTGTTTGTGAACTTTGTTTTTCATTTCGCTTTGGACGGTCGGAATGTGAGGTGTGCCTTTTCGGCTGTATCTCTTCCCCCCCCCTCCCCCGCCCCTCTTTTATGCCACAGTTTATTTCAATTTTATCTTTTATTTATAAGCACTGATGATGAGGCCTTAGAGGCTTCGAAACAGCTATATGCTTTTTAAAATTATTTACATTTATGTTTTAAATACGTTGTTTCTCTCTTTTTAAAACATCTTAATAATACTGGTTCTGGTGGTAGTGGAATTTCACGATACATTTCCTTCTAAATTTTCACTTGCATTGGTGCTTTTAGAAAAATTTTCTTATCTCAAAAAAACTTAACTCTGGCTCACAAATTCAAAATTTTAAGAGGGAAAAAATCAAAAGTAGTACAAGATGGCACATACAAATGAAACAAATGGGGTCTAGGCTTCTTTTTGACTTGATCAGGTTGACATCGCTTTCTTACAGCATTAAAGATCGTTGTTTATAAGGTGTTTTTCTATGGAACATGCATTAAATTCAGTATGGGTATTGTTTGTTAATTAATGAATGAAATATTGTTTGTTAATTAATGAATGAAATATTGTTTGTTTATTAATGAATGGAATGTTTTTTTAACATTGAACGCATTACACAGATCATTTGTACAAAATACGCAGTAGGGTGTCAAAGATTTTAATCAGTTAATTTAAATAAAAGCTTAAATCGTGATTTTAATCAACTGATTTTTCTTTTTTTTTAATCATTGATTAAAATCAAAAATTGTCTAAATGTTTAAAATGACATAAAAGTATTAAAATCTAGGATTAATATAATTTGGAAAGTTTCTACAGGTATTTTGCTTTATGAGTAAATAAAAAAATAAAGCTTTAAATAATTGTTTTTAAGCTTAATTCCTGAGTCTTGTAAAACATTAAGTACAGTAAGTTTGTAAAGGCATGAAAAGCATTTCATTTAAAAATTATATTTAAATCTAATATAATTTGCGATGTCTGATGTCATAATTTTCTTTAAGTTATTGAATTACTCATTCTTTTATATAAAATAAGCATAGCAAGTATAATAAATTTCTGCGAAGTAAGAGAGTAAATAACCAGAATCTTATTTTCTCATTCTACATTGGCAGTAATAAATTTATACCAAATATTGGAGTTAAAGAAAAATGGAAGAATAACATCTTCTCAACAGCTGTTGTAAAAGAACATATAAAAGAAAAAGAACTAATTGGTATGAAAATGTTAAGCACACCAAGAGATCCCCACTGATAGGTGATAGGTACTGCTGTTTAATATTTTGAGGATTTCAGATATAACTGGTTATTCATATATTTACTCTGTATATGTGTATGAATGGTTTTAACTCATTTTCATATTTTTTTTTACTAGCATACACATACATCATGTAAATTAAGATTTAGGCTATTAAAAGTAATTTTTCTTAGTACAATTGCAAAACAAGCTGCCAATGATATTTTTTAGTTTTGCCACTAACTAATGAAATTATTTATTTCCAGTTTTTATTTATTCTGTAATCAATTGCTGTTTCTTTTAGGCCATTTTTTAAGGGTACCGCACGTTGCCCCTTTTGAAATTGACAAAATGCACCCTGCCTTTTTAAAAAATAGTTGAAATTTACCTGTAGTTGTAGCCAGAGATTTTTTGTAAAAAAACTTCTCCATACTACAGTTCTAAATACGTGTGCCCAAGACCTTACAAAAATGATAGAACTTTATTTCTTGAGAAAACACAGGATATTATTAAAACATGTTATTTAATTGTATTTTTCAATTTGTGTAATTTATAAAATTATTAAAAATTAATGCTTTTTTTATTTATCAAAATAAAAAATCATACATTTTTTTCTTATTGTTACTAAGCACATTACATTACTAATATTTCCTTATGAAATAGTGTCCTGTTTTGGAACTAGCATCCTGTCCCTTTTCCTTCTAGAATGAATATTAAATTATAAATTATCATTTTAGTAATTCAAGCATGAAAATGTATATTACATACCTTGGAGATTGTTTAATAATTATTAATGTTAAGTAGTGTTTACAATTTAATATTAAATGCTGTTACTGATAATTTTAATAAATGTAATTATCACTAATATTTACGATAGTTTTACATAATAATTACAAAATATTAATGTGTACAACTTTATTGTATTCTACTAACTAATGAAACTGCTAATTTGCAGTTTTTATAATTTCTGTAATTACTAACTAATAATTAAATTTTATTAATTTAAGTGTAAAAGCATAGGTTATGTTAGCAATTAGAGGTTTAATTGTTTTGTAAACCTAAAACTCTTAGTATCTATTCAATATTTTAACTCTGGAAAAAAAATCATAAAAATCTGATTTAAATTTTAAAATATCTGATTTTTTTTTTTTTATCAGGATTTTTTTTACACCCTTAATATGCAGTCATGTAAGTACAGACTAAAAGAAATCAGTCTTTAGCTATACTGGGCAGAAATCACTCAAAGACAGACCACAAAAATAATAATTTTATCAAGCCAAAGTAAGAGTACCTCTAAATAAAAAAATAAAAAAATATATTTTAATGCCTTGCGTATGATTGAAATGGCTTACCATATTTATTTGACATATTTTTTGTACTAAAAATTGCATTCCGTGATTGAATTTTATCTTATTCTTGTCATAACTATTTATTTTATTTGCATTAAAAAAATTTATGTATTAAATTGTTGTCTATTCCTTTTAGGATGCCAGAGAAAATAAGTATACTTTACAACAACTGAAGCAAAGAAAGAAGTCAAGTAAAAAGCAAAAACTGAAAAATCAACCTAACAGTTTAGTGTAATAATGAAATGTAAATATTATTCAATAAATACTGTATATATATTTTTTTGTATTTCTGAAGTTTTATGTGTAATATTAGCTTTTGTAGTTACTGAGCTAATCTTGTTTCTTTGTTTAACCTATTCTAAAAAAGTTATAGCTATTCTTAAATGTCACAAAGCTTATTATTTGAGAGAGACATCATCAGATTTTCCTTGCTGTCTGTCTGTTTCTTACAGGGGCATAGCTACAAATATTTTTTCGGTTGGGGGGGGGGGGGGAAGAGAGAAAAAATTTCCCAATTTGAAACAAATTTCTTTATTTTCCAACTGAAATTATATATGCAGTGTGTGTTTATGATAATGACACTTATACGTGAAAAATCCTTTCCAAAGAAAAATGCTGAAACAAACAACATAAATTTATAATTATTGGTTTGTTTTAAATAAAGTACACCTCTTTCGTTTAAACAATTAAAATCAAAACTAGATTAATTTCTATTATCTTGGAATCATTGAGCATGAAAATAATAAGATACCCAATTGCTAAATGAATAGTTAAGGAAGCAATTTCAAACAATACAGTAAATATAAGATTTAAACCTAGAAAAACTGCATATATTTAGAGAAAACCAGCATTAGTTTAAAGTTTGAAATTTTTTTATCTTCTATTATGTACGAGTCATAATCTCACTTCATATGAAAATACCATCATATTATTTTGAGAAAGGAACAAAGATTTGGAAGAAATAAAAGGAATAGATTAGAGACACTGTTGTTGGCCAACAGTAGGGAAATTGAGGTCTGGATATGATGATACTGATATTTTCGTAACACAGAAAAAGACAAATTGAGTCTGGCTGTTTTTTGTACTTATTTTGATAATTTAACTTGTTTACTGTTACAGAACTCAGAAAGGCAGTTAGAAAAACAATAAAAATTTCATATTTTCTTATTATTTAAAAAGAAGAAAGTCTTTCAAAAATTTACAATTTCCCAACTCTAAGCTCAAATTTCCCAAGTTCACATATATTGGAGGGGGAGGCTCCCCCCATCGCGACGCTTCTGATTGCTTAAATCTCTGATCATCTTAAAATTTCTAAATTAATTAATTGATATATTCTAGCTATTTTCAAATTTATCTTATATGTCTTTATCTAATCTTAGCCACTGAAAAATATCGTCATTTTTTTCCTTTTTTTTAGTGTGTTTAATTGTATTTTTCTATTGTGTCTTATCTATTTCTGCAGATATATATTTTTTAATTTTTAAATTACTCTTATCGGTCTTAGAATTTTACTTCTTTTTTGTTGTTGTTGTTGTAGTCTCAAGAGTTACCTAATTTTCATAATCAGTGAATTGTTTCTTTATATAGTTTCACGTTTTTAATTTTATTGATGTTGCATTAATTTATTGGATTTTGAATTTTTTTTTTTTTTTTCCTCAAAATATAAATGCTCAGAATTTTCCAGACAACATATACACAGGGCTGACGCAGCATCAATAGATACTGCAATATTGAAAATATAAATTTATTTTTAAATTGTATATCTATAATAGAATACTATATAATATAGGTACTAAAATGTATGAAAAATTTCACTACTTTCACATTTAATGTGCATGATTATTTTTAATTTTTCAAAATCTTCTATCCTTTACAATATTTTAAATATTTACTTTTTTGTGTTCATGGTTACTTTCAGGATTATCAAATTTATACATTCCCCAACAGTTTTATCAACTTTGCCTTTGAAAATAAAATTAACAGTCACTTTTTTTCTCATGAAGAAACCTTTAAAAATAACTGTAGAGAAAAAATATTATTTTATACAGAGGAAACATTATTTTTGCATTCAAATACTGTATGAATACTATGTAATTTTATTTTTAACTCTTAGATGTTAAAAATAAAAAATCTATTGAATTAATTTTATCTCAGTCATATAGTTATGAAATCTTAAAGAAATTTTTAATTGCAGCTGAATGCAAAACGTCTCTTTGCCTGGACATATTTATCTTGTATGAATTTAATCTGTTTTAAATGTTCTCCTATTTTTGGTCAGAATTTTATCTTACAAACAAGGTATTGAATAGTATCATGGTGTGTTTGTTACATAAGAGCCTGGCATTAGTGATGGGCGATTCGGGAAAATTCAGGAATCGATTAAAATCGACATCGTATAAAACTGAATCGATCACAATAAGAATCGATTCCCAAATTCTAGAATCGATACTTGAATCGATATTTCGATAGTCACAGATTCGCACAGATAAGCTCAAAAATATTAATTTCAAAACTTAGCGAATCAGCAGAGCCATAGCGACCACCTCCCATACCTCACATTTAGAGGGTAGACAAAGTCAGAGGCCCAGTCGTAAGCTATTACAGACCTTTGAGTCAAATAATAAAGTTTTTAACTTTTAAATTATTAGTTTTAAGATGTAATTTTACTAATATTGTAATTTAGATTTTATTTAAATTTATTTTTTAAGAAAGGTCTCGGTTAAATACAAGTTGGAAATTGCGCGTCAAACGTGGCAAATGTGGTGCGCTCGTACTATAACAGTGCACTTCATAAGTGCATATCAATTTCATTCTGTTCGAAAGTCTGTAACATCCTTAAAATGCACTTGAAATAATTTTTTCCATTGGCCGTAATGTAACGGAAAACTTTTGACTGTCCCTGTAATTAAATCATTGTGATTTTCTTCCAGCCTGAATTAAAATTTAAATTTTCAGGGACATAATTCACGTTGCCATAAGAACCGATTTAGTATTCTTACAATTTGAATTTAATAATGTAACTAGCAAAGTTTATTAAAGTTCTTTTATTTAAAAAAAAATTCGTCGCTGCAAGACGTGAAAATTTAGTTTTCTCAGAAGAAATAAAAATCAATTAATTTTACTGTCTTAGAAGGATAGTGGACGCACATGTATATTGCTTGGAAATATTTAACATTATAGCCAGTAACTAGCGGGTTCCGCCTAATATGAAATCTCGAAGCGAACAAACCGCGAACCGGGTCCCCGCTGCCTACAGCATCGTATAGGTGTACCTCCCCCCCCCCCCACACACACACACACTTTGCCCACCGGGTTGGAAAAACGCGCTCACCTCCCCCCCCCCCCCCCACCACCACCACCACCACCACCACCAATTTTTGACATTCATCATTTAAAAATTTTTTATTATGTTTTATAAACTATCTTAAAATTTCAAATAAATCGCCCTGTTATATTTTCTAATTTTGTTCTGCCCCTCCCCTCTATCCCCCCCCCCCCCCCCCCCCCCGAAATGTGACGCGCCATTCTTTTTTATAATTTTTTATCATGTATTATAAACAATCTTAAAGCTTAAAACAGATCGCATTGTTAGATTTCCTAATTTTAACAAAATCGCGTTATGTTGGTTCCAGATTCCACCACCAGGGTGCGCACTCTATTCCTAACAAAACTGTGAACGAAACTCCGTTAAACAACCTATCAATAGATATATTACTCAAGAGTGTGGCAATCTTGATCAAAAATTTAAGCTATTTGCCGAAATTACTATTCGGAAATAGTGGTAACTAAACTTTTGACTTTTTTATATTTAATAAGTAGCATTTATCTCAGGACTCCGTCAAAAAACCCCACCTAAAACGGTGAGGAACGCTAAGGTTTAAAAAAAATTCTAGCGGCCTCCCCCCCCTCCTCCCGAAATTTTCGCACCATTCTTTTTTAAACTTTTTCTTATGTGTTATAAACTATCTTTAAAGTTTCGAACAGATCGCCTTGTTAGATTTTCTACTTTAAATGAAATCGCGGTCTGTTAGTTCTATATTCCACCACCAGGGAGCGCAGTCTATTCAAAACAAAAGTGTATCTAAACGAAACTCCTTTATACAACCTATCCGAAGATACATTAGTCTAGGGGGTGGTAGTCTTAAGCAAGAATTCAAGATATTTGTGAAATTACTATTCGAAAATAGTGGTATGAACACTTATAAAATTTTTGATATTGAAAAAGTAGTAATTATCTCAGCCCGCCGTCAAAGAACCGCACGCTAAACGGTAGAAAACGTTAATGCTGCTATAAAAAATCACGTGACTGCCTTTAAAAAAAAAAGCATTTAATAGAAATAAACCAATTAGTGAAATAATAATTAATATCTCAGCTTGTAATTAAGATAATATTTTTTCGAATTTCTGAAAGGAGAATTTTTTTTTTTGCATCGCCCTGTCCAAGTTTCGAATTTTTACGCCCCTTACATTCTAAGATGTGGTCCCCTTTTAAAACAATACAAAATTCTCGGGAATCACTTTGTTTAAATTGTTAAATATATTATTTGAAAAAAAAAGGTTTTAAAGCATTTTAGCACGTATTTTCATACCTACACCCTTGAAAAAAATTAATAACATACAGGGGATCCTTCAGTTTCGGAAAGCTCCGAAATTTCATAAAATTCAAAGTATCATAAATCAGTAAGTTTGGTTGTAAACGACTGAATTTTTTATAATACAACTTACACAAACACTTTGACAAACTTACGGGTGAAAATATGGCTTAACTAACGAGAACCTTGAGTCACGTGGCTTTAAACCAAGAATGATAAGTTTAAAATGGAAAAGAGACGAAATTTGTTATTACCATTCATAAATAGTGCTCCCCAAGAGTTGCAGATATAATATCAGTGTTTAGTTGGTAAACAAATGATTCGGGAAGAATATCAAAAAAGGTCCCATTGAAATTGGACCATAATTAAGAAAATTCGGATCGGGGGAGGGTGGGGGGGTATAGGTGACGAACTGAAAAAGTACAGCTTAATAAACTAGTAACCCAAATAACTTGGCTCTTAAACTAAAAATATTACAATTTAACCTAGAAAGAAAAAGGCTCTTATGTGAAATTTGACAGCAGTTCTGCCTTTAAAACAGTAAATCCGAAAGAATAAATATATATTCCTTTGAAATTACTGTCAAAAATATCAATACAAAAGTTGAAGCACGATTGACCCTTACCAAAAAGAAGGAAGGCTAGAGACAGAAAATAAAAGATCACATTAAAAGCTTTCCAACGATATGTTATACGATATGGTTTGGAAGAAACAAAAAATATCCCCCCCCCCCCCCCCCCCCCCCCCGAGGGAGCAGGTAAGCCCCAAACGGTCGGAGGGGCGACCTCAAAAGTATCTTTGGTCAAGGTTTCAAAATGTGGCTTTATAATAAAATAGAACAAGAATTGGTCATTTTAAAAATTGCATGCAAATTTTGAACGGCCCTGTAAATTAAGATTAGCGAGGAAAAGGGGAGAGGGGGGTGGAGAGATTAGAAGGGACGAACTTGAAAAATACAATATAATAAACTAGTAACCTGAATAACTAGGCTTCTAAACAAAAGTATAACGATTTAACCTAGTGTTGAATTCAGGGGGTAGCCCGGGAGGACAACCCTCCCGAGACATTGAAATGTCCCTCCCGTAAGTTTTGAGATTTTGCTTTTTAACGGACAAATGTGCACCCCCCCCCCCCACACCATTACGGAACTCTGAAATACTCTCCCCCCCCCCCCCCCAATCCCGACCGGAGTCGCATAAATCCCTCCCTGAGAAAAATACCTGCATTCAACACTGATTTAACCTAGAAAGTAAAAAAAGGCTCTTATACAAAATTTTACAGCAATTCTGGCACTAAAACAGCAAAATTGGAAGAATTCATTCAACCCGAATCGTGGATCGACCGCGATGCGATTTGAATTGAAGTAAGTCAAAGCATAACGATTCGACATTGCATCTAAAGAATTGAAAGTAAATCAAAATATAACGATTCGACATTGCATCTAAAGAATTGAAGTAAATCAAAAAAGTAACGATTCTGAAGATCGCATCTGAAGATCGACATCGGCATCGAATCTGAACTGAATCGATTCACCGTTTCTGATCCAAGGGCAGAATCGATGCGTTCATCTTTTCTTGCTTTCTTTTGTCTTTAGAAAAAAATAGTGTTGTTTTCGTGAAAATTTTCGACTTCCGGTTTCTAAGGATTTATAGTGTTAGAACTTCTTGTCTGAAATACGATTTGACTATTTTTATAAATTTTTTGTCTGTCAGTCTGTCTATTTGTTTGTCTCTGACAAAAAAATTGTGAGCTGTCTATTTCAAGAACTAATGCATGGAATCTGTTGAAACTTTAGATTCAGTTAGACCTTCATATAAATTGGTGCTGATTACTTTTTGGTGAAAATCACTCAACAGGTGGCGCTGCTATGCTGCATTTTTCATGATTTCCGCAAGATTGCTATCGCAAGAACTAATGCACGAATATTCACCAAACTTCAGATTCAGTTTGACGTTGACATAAGTTGTTGAGGATTAGGTTTTGATGTAAATCTACCGGCAGGTGGCGCTGCTATGCTGCATTTTTCCCGAGTTTCGCAATAGCTCTATCTCAAGAACTAATACACGGATTTTCATAAAACCATATTCAGTTAGACGTTGGCATAAATTGCTGCTTATTAGGTTTCGGTATAAATCGCTCAACAGGGGGCGTTGGTATGCTGATTTTATCAGCAGAGTTGAATTCAGACATTTTTCTCCGGGAGGGACAGTTCAGAGGGGGAGGGGATTGGACTTTTGTACATTTTAATGTACAAAAAGCATAAAATCTCAAACTTTCTGGGGGGCATTTGAATGTTGCGGGGGGGGGGGGGGGAGGAATGCTAACCTCCCGGGCCATCCCCTGAATTCAACACGTTTTTCAGGATTTAAATAATTTTAAGGATAATATCTCAAGAACTAATGAACGAAATTTCATCAATTTTTAATGTACAAAAACGTATTGAACTCAGGGGGTGGCCCGGGGGGGTGACATTCTCCTCCCCCCGAAACACTCAAATTCCCCCCAGAAAGTTTGAGATTTTATGCTTTGTTGCGGGGAGAGGAATGTCATCCCCCCGGGCCACCCCCTGAATTCAACAGGTTTTTCAGGATTTAAACAATTTTAGGGATAATATCTCAAGAACTAATGAACGAAATTTCATCAAACTTAATATTCTGTTAGACAATGCCATAAGTTATCCATGATTAGGTTTTTGTGTAAATGATATAACAAATTGTGCTACCATGCTGCTTTTATCAACAGTGTTGAATTCAGACATTTTTCTCCGGGGGGGATTTCTATGGTTCTGGCGAGGAACATTCTAGAGTTACGAGGGGGGAAAGATTGGACTTTCGTCCATTAAGCATAAAATCTCAAATCTCCCTAGGGGACATTTCAATGTTCCGGGGGGGGGGTAGGGGGAGTCCACACGTACCAGCCCCTGAATTCAACACTGTTTTTCAGGGTTTACACAATGTTTGCGATAACATCTCAAGAAGTAATGAACGGAATTTCATCAAACTTAATATTCTGTTAGTCATTGACGTAAGTTGTTTTTTCTGAGTCTTTCGTGTTAATCATGTAATAGGCTGCGTTGCTATACTGCTTTTTTCATGATATTCATGATAGCCATATCTCAAAACTAATGCACGGAATTTAATCAAACTTCATATTCTGTTACACTGTCATATAAATAGATCCTTATTAGGCTTGGGTGTATACTACCCAGCAGGTGTCGCTTTTATGCCCTTTGAACTGGGATTTTCCGTTGCGGACATCTAAGAGGGTGTGGGCCGAAATTCAATGATTTGTTAGGAAAATGGGATTCTTATATATATTTTTTAAATACACATTCCAACGAACCTATACTTTTGGATCCTCATGATGGGTATAGGTTATTTAAATTTGACACTGTGATAGCGAATTTTGAAGTTTTAACATTTATGAGACAGAAGAAAGTTTTGGGATTGGACATGCAACTACTTGACCTTAAATTTTTGAAGGAAAATGAAAATGATATGACCTTTAGAGACATCAATTAAAAAATTTATAGTATCGATTAAATCGAGTTGGCCATAGTATCGATTAAATCGATTAAAAAAATCGAAATCGCCCATCACTACCTGGCATACATAAAAAAAAATAAAAAGAATAGAATATGTGCATTTCAGGTGTGTTAGTCAATTTTTACATCATGCATAACCAATATTAGCATTAAATCATACTGTTTGGCTACAGATTTTATTCACCAAAAGTGGTCAAAAGAAAAGTATACAACATGGTTGACATGTTTTGGATACCTAAAACATAGTTGGGGAATCGAGACATTACAAGTCAGTTTGAATCATGTTAGATATTGTTTCTTTTCTTATCGTATGCTTGACATCTTTACTCCAAGGATTCAGCTCCTTTCAGTCTAAATCATCCTTTCTGTCTGCCAGACACACTAATCTCTGTGCTTCCTCACAAGATCCGTTCCTCCACGAGCTGACGTCATACATCTTTTCCAACGTCACTCCCTCCAAAGTTCTTAACCAAAAAAAATACTGCATGAAGTTGCAGTAAAACAGAAAAAAGAATTCCTGTATAACCTATACCTGTTTCTGAAAATACCTAAAATTCAATATAAAGGTAAAATGGAAGCATAAATTTTCTAAACACAGTGGTTTTGAATGGCATGGTTCTGAATGTTATTCCCAAGCAGATGAATTTTTGTAATATAGAATCCAAAACAAGAATATTGCCCATACTGTTGTTATAAAAGTTTGGCTGGCCGTGATTTTTTTTTTTTTTTTTTTTTTTTTTTTTTTTTTAATCGTATATACTTAACGGTTTCATACAATTTAATACAATGCCAATTTTTTAAATGTTTGATCTTTCATAACACTAGCTTATCTGGAAATTTTACTCAACCTTGATAAAAACATTTTACATGGTAATTTTTATTTGAAACTATTCAACTTATGTATTTAACTTAGTTCCTTGTTTTTTATACTTATTTTATGAAATGAGTTCTGGTTTGAATCAATATTTAATCATTTGTTTCATGTTGAATCGATGCATGTTGGACGTTCTAGTATTAGTCAACATTTAATCATTTGGTTGGTGTCGATTTGATACCTGTTGGACGATCTAGTGTTAATCCATCATGAAAATACTGTCAGCTGTTGCAACAATAGTAGATGCAGCTTTCAGCACCAAAAAATATCACAGTCAAAAGTACAGTAGAACCCTAGCAATCTGAACCCCGCTAATCTGAAATTTTGGTTAATCCGAACCGATTTTATTTTTGAAAATTATACTTGAATAGAATTACTGAAAAGCGTAACTTAGAAAATTTTCCGGATTACAGGATGAATGTCAGGAAAAACGTGTTGAAGTTAGAATTAAACAAAAAATGGCAGTAAAGCATGTTTTTTATTAAACAGCTTGAATAGAATGAAAAAAATACTGAATAATGTATATACATGAATATAAAATGAAAACATGCACTGTAGGCCTGCTCGTGGAAGCGATCTTTAAAAAAATCTCGAATATCAGTTTGTTTGCCAATCACTATAAAATTATTTTCTAAAATGCAAAAAGTATTTAATTCTAATGATAACAATTTATTTTGCTTTCAACAGTTTGATTTCACAAATAATCTGTAGAATTGTTTATTTTCTTCCTCCCTCGTCGACGTGGTAACTGAACTATTTATAGATTCCCGATTTACAACCGTTTGTAATGGATTGTTATGTAATTCCTCATTCTGAAGTTCGATTGGATTATTATAAACATCAGGAGTGAAACAAAGAGTACTATTTTTTTCCAGAAAGTCGTGCCAGATTGTCCAGCATGTCGGACCTTATGATGCCGGATTAAAGAGAGTTTACTGTACTACTGAGTGCTTATAACTTACATTCTTTTAGCGCTTATCTGTTTCTTTTCTATTTTTATTGGAATTTCAGGTAATCCGAACAAGCACTGATCCCAATTAGTTCAGATTAGCGGGGGTTCTACTGTAAATGAATGACAATTTTATTACAGAAGCTCACCTCTGGTTGTGATATGTCATTTAATCTTATGTAACCCGATAATATTTTTGAAGGGAGCAAATTAGTGTATTTTTTGAGGCTGTGTGATCTGTACAATGGTTTGCAAACATAGCTCATAGGGCCAAAGTCCCTTAGCTATTTATGTGATCATGGGAAAATAATTATAAAGTTTAAAGAAAGGAGAAAGAACTTAGTTTAAATATTTAAAAAGAAAATTAATTTTGGTTTAAAAAAAAATCTTATTAGTAAATGTTTATAAAAGTTTCCCAAATATATCTTTTAGGTATGTATATGAATTCTTTAATTTAGTACAATTACTGACAGTTCTTGTTTTTTATATTAATTATACTGTAATGATATTTTAAAATTTGAATATTCCTTATGACTCACCAGAAATCAAACACTTTGTGCAAATTCCAATACATAAGCTAACATTTTTAACAACTTTTTAATGCACAAATACATACAAACATGACGCAAATAAATCACATACAATTGTTTCAATAATTCCTTGATCCCCTCCCTCAGTGCAGAAAAATAAAAATTCCTTTTTAATGGAACCCATTTTTATTTTTTATTTATTTATTTTTTTTTTTTCCCAACGAGGAAGGTGATTAAAGAATTCTCAAAAGAGCTGTAAGCGATTTATTTGTGTCATCTGTTTGTATGTATTTGTGCATTAAAACGTTCTTAAAAATTTTGGCTTATGTATTCCTTTTGACTGGATTTTCTATGCTAATATGTCTAGCATATTGAAAGCCGAAGATTTTTTTTTATTTTTCTTTTATTTATTTATTTATTTTTTTATTTATTTTTTCAGGAAATTCAGGTTTTTTGATATATTTAACTTATGTTCAAATGACTTTCATATTTCTAATTTTTCTTTATTACTTATCAAACCGGAACCTCCTTAAAGGCTGTAAAAATGTTTAAAATAAAAATGTTTGATTTTTTTTTCAAATGTGAGGAGGGGGTAAATTTAGTTTCTAGCTGAAGATTATTTTTATTTAATTAGTATAGGTTATAAAAGTCATGGACTTAGGGGCTGACATAGAGATAAACTTGAGAGAACCTCTGAACTTTATAAAATTGGTAATAATTGCACATTTAATCACAGGAACACCATGAAAATTTTGCACTTTGGCTAATTGAAGGATATAGATTTATTTTGTATCAGTTTTGGAAGTTATTGTTGAAAAAAATAAAAGATTGTGTCAATTTTAATATGTCACATTAAAAATATCCAAACCATGGGTGCAAGACCTTCAGTCTCAGGACTGATTTCAGTCTTGGAAAGATTTTTTGACTAATTGTAAATTTTGCTTTATATGCAAAAATAACAATAATTTTACTATAAAAAACTTTTACTCTCTTTCTTTTATTATAAGAAACAATTTTAAACAGTAATGCAAGACCTAGAAATCATCTAGCCCATTTCCATTAAGCTATTCCTAATACTCAGAAAAGTTTTCAGTCTTGGCTTGGATGGGCTTCTTGCACCCATGATCCAAACATAGAAGTAAGCTTCCAAATAATAAAACTTTACGACATTAAGTCTCATGTCTGATAATTCTTGAAAACTTGATATGACTTGACGACTTGACATTTTCATGGCACATCTGACCTCTCTCGGTGCACCACTGTGCCATGGCACACTGGTTGAGAACCACTGCAGGGGTAGTACTTGTCCTGAAATTTCTAAAATTCCTGAAAAATGATAAAACGTCCTGAAATATGGTAACATGTCCTGAAATTTCACAAGTTTTGTTCTATAGCACTAACAGTCATGATATTTTTCGCGAATATATATCCCATTTCCAAATGGTTAAAAACACGGTAAAACAACTTTATATTTTAAGGACTCATCAGATCTTAATTTGTAGTGCCAAAACGAAGTTTGTCTCAAGCTTTCGTAAATAGCAATCACTTGCTACAGTAAAAACCTATTTTACCTGCAAAAGTATAATTTTAGACTTTGTATTAATAAAAACCTGCCGTAACTTTGTAAGAAATGATCGTACTGCTGACGATCAGGGCTCGAAATGTACCGGAGCAAGCCGGAACGATGTTCCGGTTCGTGGAATTGTGACAAATATTGTTCCGGTTCGTGAAAGTAAGGAAAATATTGTTCCGGTTCGTGGAATTATTTAAAAATATTATTACAGTTTCATACATAAAGCTTACTATGCTCTGTAACATTTTTTTTCTAATTATTTAGGATCTTGAAGGCATTTTTTTTTTAAATTGATTTTTCTATGATTAAATATAAATTTGCTATATAGACCGGGAGCCGGCAGCACAGATAATCACCTCATCGAGTTCACGATGAAATGCTAGGATTAGTTAAATCTTGATTCGCATAGTAAAACGCAATGGGTCTGCCAAGTCATATCTTGGTGGAAAACACCTGCAAACCCGATTTTAGCGGCTGACTCGTAGGTTTACCATTGTGTTTTCCTGCTCCCAGTCCTCCATGTTTTTATACCTTTGGTTGCAGGAAAACACAATGATAAGCCTACGAGTCAGCCGCTAAAATCAGGTTTGCAGGTGTTTTCCACCAAGATATGACTTGGCAGACCGATTGCGTTTTACTATGCAAATCAAGATTTAACTAATGCTAGAATTTCATCCGTGAACTCGATGAGGTGATTGTCTGTGCTGCCAGCTCCCGGTCTAATACAATAAAGTCCCGATTAATGCGAGTTAATATGGACCAAGCTCATCTCGGATCAGCAAAAAACTCGTATGAACCGGATTTACACAAGTCGTCACCGACTAAGGAGATGAAATATAAATTTTTACTTAATTCATTCATTTTTATGGTACTTGTAACATTTCTTTGATGTACATTTCCGTTACTTTTAAGAAATACGGTAAATGAAATTGTTTATTTTAAAAAGCCCTTTAATAGTTTTTTCATTGTTGAATGTCAATTTTGCTGCAGTATTACTCTACTGCATAGTTACCAATTTCTAAGATTTTTTTCTTACTTCTAAAACTTACCAGTACATTTAGCCTAATTCAATCGCCGAAATCTAACTATTGTCAACAATTAAATGTGACAAAAATTTTTATAAATTTTACAGGTAACAGAACCGTACAAATTGGCAGCTCTATGATTCTATTAGTGTCATGAAAATTGCTGTTGTAGCCTCTTCTTTCTGCTCAAAGTATTAAATAGTTTTTTTTTTCAATTGAACTTATACCTTTGGAATGGATCATTTTCTTCTAATGGACTGATGGATTCCATTATTATGAAACAGCCATTATAAATGAAGTGTTAGGTGAAGATGAAAGAGCAGTCGTAAAAAGTTAGAACTCTGATTTTCTGATCAGAATAGGAAAAGAAATGGCCATAATTTTTTTCTTTTTTGAAAAAAAAAAATTATGGCCATTTTTTTTTTCCATTCTGGCCAGAAAATCAGAGTTCTAACTTTTTTCGACTGTTCTTACACCTAACTCTTCATTTATAATGGCTGTTTCATAATAATGGAAGCCATCAGTCCATCAGAAGAAAATAACTCGGTTAAAGCAGAAACTCGGATAATCGGAACTTTAGTGTACTTAAAAAAAAAAAAAAATCGACAATAATTTTGAAATAGCGTTCCGGTTCGTGGATTTTTCCATTTCGAGCTCTGCTGACGATTTCACCTAATTTGGAATTATAAAATACATAATAAACTATATCCCATTTCACCTACTTATTTATTTATTTTTAGTTATCCCCCTCCCTGAGCTAACCATGTCCCCCCTTTTGCCCACAAAACATGATAAAACAACTTTATTTTTTTAGCACTCATCGGATCTTCATTTTTAGTAACGAAACGAAGTTCTTCTCAAATTTGGGTGAATGGCCATCTGTTGTTTCAAAAAATTCTATTTTACCTATGTACTACATGCAAAATTCAGAGAATTGACAACATTTCAATGAAATTAGTACATATTTGCAGCTATAGTTGTCATGACAAGATTCCGAGTTTGCAATTCATTTGTAGATGTTCTGACATGACAATATTGCAAGTTTACAATGTGTTTGCGAATAGTATGAAATCGCAATATTACTAGTTTGCTATGAGTTTGCAGTAACTTTGATGCAACAAGACTGCAACTTGAACGACAACTTAGCTGCAAGTCTAAAGTATGGTGACTTCGGAGTTTGCATAATCTTGTTGCAGTCTTATTATGAACTTTCAGACTTGTCATGCTGATCTTGCTGCAACTTTGCAATGTAAGATTGCTGAAAATTTTCTGCAAACTATAATTGCTATCTTGGATATATCGCACAAAGGGTTTCGTTTAATATTCCTTCCAAAATGTCCAGTGCATTTATCGCCATGAATCTTCTAAATTTTGGCAAAACCTTCCTAAACTATCGTGAAGCTTCAAACAGATTCGCCTTGTTATATTTCCTAATTTTGTTCGTGCCACCCCGAAATGCTAGGATATATCACATGACGTGTATCTGCCAAATTTAAAAAAGTGCCCCCTTTGGAGGGTGAAGTGGGGGTAATGGTCACCATGATTTTTGACGCGGCCTAATGTTTAAAATTTTTGTTATGTTTTATAAGCTAAATTAAAGTTTTAAACAGATCGTCCAGCTATATTTCCTAATTTTGTTCATGCCCCTCCCTCACCCTCGAAATGGACACGCCATTCTTCTTTATACTTCATTATAATTTGTTATAAAGTATCTTAAAGTTTAAAACAGATCGCATTGCTAGATTTCCTACTTTAAATGAAATCGCGGTCTGTTAGTTCCACATTCCACCACCAGGGAGCGCACTCTATTCTTAACAAAAGCGTATCTGAACGAAATTCCTTTACACAACCTGTCAGTAGCTATGTTATTCGAGGGTGTGGCGGTCTTCAGCAATAATTTAAGATAATTGTTGAAATTACTATTCGGAAATAGTGGTAATTTAACTTTTGACATATTTATATTTAATAAGTAGCATGTATCTGAGGACTCCGTCAAAAACACGCACCTGAAACAGTATGAAACAAAAAAGAAATATTTTGCTTCTCCCCCTCTCCCCACCTGCCCGAAATTTCACGCGCCATTTTTTATAAACTTTTCTTATGTGTTATAAACTATGTTAAAGTTTCAAACAGATCGCCTTTTTAGATTTCCTACTTTAAATGAAATCGCGGTCTGTTAATTCCACATTCCACCACGAGTGAACGCACTCTATTTTTAACAAAACTGTATTTGAACGTAACTCCGTTAAACAACCAATCAGGAGATATGCTAGTCGAGGGGGTGGCAGTCTTAACCGAGAATTAAAGATATTTGCTTAAATTACTATTCGAAAATAGTGGTATGAACACTTATAACAATTTTGATATTGAATAAGTAATAGTTTTCTCATCACGTCATCAAAAAACCGCACGCAAAACAGTACAAAACGCCCTGTTATACTACCGAATTTTTTCGTGCCCCTTCCCCCCCCCCCCAACCAACCGGAATGTGACGCGCCATTCTTTTTTATAATCTTTTACTATTTGTTATAAATTATCTTAAATTTTCAAACAGATCGCTTTGTTGGAATTCCTATTTTAAATGTAATCGCGGTCTGTTAGTCCCACATTCCACCATCAGGGAGTACACTCTGTTCTTAAAAAAAGTGTATCTCAACGAAACTCCTTTACACAACCTATCGGTAGATACATGGGTCGAAGGGGGGGGGGGGGGGTAGCTGTCTTAACCAAGAATTTATTATATTTGCTGAAATTACTATTCGAAAATAGTGGTATCAATACTTCTGACATTTTTATCTGGCATAAGTAACATTTATGCTGTATTTTTAAAAATAGGACACCGTTCAGACTTATACTGCAATGAAACATCACGTGACTGCCTTTTAAAATAAGTATATAATAGAAATAAATCAATTAGTGAAATTAGCTCCCCTCCCCTACCCGAAATTTCACGCGCCATTTTTTATAAACTTTTTCTTATGTGTTATAAACTATCTTAAAGTTTCAAACAGATATCGCCTTGTTATATTTCCAAATTTTAACAAAATTGCGTTATGTTACTTTCACATTCCAACACCAGGAAGTGCACTCTAATCTTAACAAAACTGTATCGGAAGGAAACTCCATTAAACAACCTATAAGTAGATATGTTACTCGAGGTGGTGGCGGTCTTAATAAGAAATTAAGATATTTGCTGAAATTACTACTCGGAAATAGTGGTAACTAAACTTTAGACAATTTTATATTAAACTAGGGGGCTCTGCCCCCTGCAAGCTACGCTCGCCAACCCCTGTTCAGACACCGCAGAATCTAAAAACACGCTAATCTGATGGGTTTTAAAAATATTAGAGAAGATTGAATTATACTGAAAAAAGCTGTGCAGATCTCCCTGTAAACGGGTTTCCATTCAGTTCCCTTTGATTGAAAAAAATTAAGGGTGAATCAGTTGCTGTTAAGACATCCAATGGTTGTTTACGTTTTTGATTAAAGAGGATCAGTTAAACATTTGAAAAGAAGCTAAATTAAAACTAGAGAACAGGAATTCTGCTTTTTCAGAATTTAGTGTCGGCCCGGCATTTCCATTACTTCCTTTTCTTCTGGTGGACTAGTGGCTTCTATTATTATGAAACAGCCATTATAAATGAAGCGTTAAAAAAAAATTATAGCCCTTTTTTTTTTTCATTCTGACCAGAAAATCAGAGTTTTAACATTTTACGGCAGCTCTTTCATCTTCACCTAACGCTTCATTTATAATGGCTGTTTCATAATAATAGAAGACACCAGTCCATCAAAAGAAAATAACTCGGTTAAGCGTGACTCGGATAATCTGAACTCTACTGCAAAACATATTTCAGTTTTAAGACTTAAAGCACACGCTTTTATTTTATGTAAAATGACGTCATTTGCCTTAATATAGAACTTAAAATTAAATATAGTTTATAATAGCTCCCTGTTTTATCATAAATCCTTCATTTATATTTTTCTCAACGTAGCACGTATTTTAATTAATTTATTTTTCAATTTAATTTTTTTTAATTATTTTTTTTTTCATTTTATGAGAAAATGGCAACAAAAAGATATAATTGCTATTTTTCAGCAATTTTTTCTTTACTTTCTACAGAAATGGCGTAGTTGAGTTGCCAAAATGAAACAAATGTCGCTAAAAACTACAAAAAAATTAATATTTCAAAAACAAATAGAGATGCAGTTTTCAAACAAATTGCATTAAAAAGTACTTTTTTTTCCCAATACGATGGTATAAAAACTGAAAATGTGCGATGTTTAGAAATTTAAAAAAATGCTATAGAGCATTTAATTGTACAATGGTACACCTACTTTGTTTATTGCTAGCGTCGGTAAGCTAACGTTATTTTTTTGACACAAAATAAGCTGGGAGAAAGAAATAGCATACTGTACCGGGGTTAATAAATTAAGTATACAGAGTATTTGTCTCCCGGTATTTTAAAACAATCTCTATAACAATAGCTAAGTCATGTGACTATCATCAGCAGTTTTAAGCGGACCACTTCGCTTTTTATACTCTAGGTGCCATTTTGGTACTTTAATGTTAGCCAGGCACAGGTGATAAGTCGCCAAATATTATTCTATCGCCATCATTTCATCTATATTATAATAGTTCAAGTCATCAACTGCCATAAACAAATGCGGTCTGATCCCTTCGCCGTTCATATGAAAGTTTGGCAAAGATGTCATATACGTCCCATATTGGCGTGATTTTTTAACGACGCCAATTTGGGGAACGCATAAACAGCAACATCTGGCTTACCATATGAAGCAAAATAACTATACTTTGCCGCCAGTTATGTGCCCTTTCCGTCTATGACATTGGCGTCAGAAAAAAATCGCACCAATATGGGACCGTAAGTTCTCCATTTTGATTAAAAAATCAAAATTTTTTTCTCGAATAAAATTACATAAAAGTTGCCATGGTCGCAAAGAATTCTAGGTACTGTTACGCTAGCAGGATGCAAATCTCGCCAATAGCTTTTTTTCAACTCGCCAGTTAGCATTTTTTTTTTTTTTTTTTTTTTTTTCGAGTGATAATATTTTGCCAGATACTGTTATACAGGTTACAGATGTACACGGTTACAGATATACAGGTTTGATGTGATTTTTATTTTTTTACGAAAATTTGGCGAAAACCTCGTTTTCAAATACCAGTTACATATGCGTTTTTGGTATTCCTTAGATATCCCGACGACCAAAAATCTATGGCCAAACTATAAGATTAAATGCCAATAATGTTTGATCGTAAATGTCACATTCACTTGACTTTAAGCGAGTTACACGTGTTTACGTCATCAAGTGATTTTTATTTCGACGTTTTATTCGTATATTTATTAATGTTATACTAATTTATTTGTTCTTTCGTTATTTAAAATAAAATTATGTCAATTTGTATAATTTGGCGAGTGTTTTGGCGATTTATATAATTTGGCGAAATTGGTCGACGGAATAACTTAGTAGTACTGTATTTCTTAATTATTTTCTATTATTTTCTAAAGGAAATATCAAAAAAATAATTAATAGTCATAGAGCAAAATAATTTATATAATTTGTAAAAAAAAAAATAAAAGTAAATAAACATTTATTATCAAATAAACAACAATAGCCGGATTACCATGTCAACCTTTTCTGAAATATAAAAAAAATATATATATGTTTGATTAAAATTTGAGTTGCCATCATTAGAAAAATGTATATAAAATTAGAAAAAAATTAATATTTTGAAAACTAATTCGAATTTTAAAATTCTAATACCAGTTTTGTAATCTGCGGATCAATATTGATTTTTGGTGTTAATTTCATCGCAAAGCATTCCGTATTTTAGGAGAAATCGCTGTGAAACATAATCAGTTGTTTAATCAGTCGATTCATACTTCCGTTTCATAAATTCGTTTCATTAGGATTTTATATATATAGGGTAGATATTTTCTAAAGGAAATATAAAAAAAATAATTAATAATCATAGAGCAAAATAATTTATATAATTTGTAAAAAATGTCAAAACATGTAGTAGTAAAAAGTACAAAAAAAGTAACACAAAAAAAAGTAAAACATGTGTGTTAAATTTGTGTTTTATTTATATTATTTTATTTATTTATTCATAGGGAAGTTTTTTTTAATGGATATTAGCCATAAGAAAATGATGAACTCCTTATTTTGTTTTAAGGGCAAACGGATTAATCTTTCGTAATCGAGCTCCGCACGATATAAATTAAACTCTGTGGCTATACAATCCATGAAGGATCTGGGCCAACAGTGCCCATCTCTGTTTTCTTGACCCTGACTCTGGCCTCGATATGCTATGCAGCATGCGTGCCGGCCAGGTGGTCAACCTAATGCGAGACCCTCGGTAATTAGTTCCCAACCAAGCTTGTTACTCATTTTATCGACCCCGAAGGGATGAAAGGTGGAGTGAACTTTGCCCAGTCGAGAGTCTAACTCTCGACCTACGGTGCAGCAGTCGGGTGCTCTGACCACTACACCACTGGGCTTAACCGCGCGATATAGATAAATTAAAAAATATTTCATGCTTTAAAATTGTTTTTAAAACCATAGACGAACAATAAACTGAGATGAACTTTGCAAACAAATTCCATTAAATAAAAAATCTTATTTGGTGATCTAAAAATTTAAATTGTACGATTACAAATATGTTAGATTTGTGTTTTTTCAATATTATTCTTTTATTTGTTTATAAAAGAAGTATTAATTTCGTTAATTTGTCTTTCACAAGTATGCTAGATTGGTGTTTTTTTTTAATATTATTCTTTTATTTGTTTATAAAGGAAGTATTAATTTCGTTATGCAAAAATAGTCAGAAACAAATGCTGAAAAATGTTTCTTGCTTTATGTGCAACATGTTTATTATTATTATGTAAGTATTGAAACCGGCACGTGATAAGATAAACTTAAAATAAAATCATGCTTTGAAAGGGTTAAAGGGGTGCAGACTTTAGAGTGATGACCAAGAACAAGCGTAAGTATATCTGTCTCTTTGTCAGGCATCTTAGTCTGTTTGCATTGAGGTTTCTGGAGGGTGGGTGCTAGAGTGATAACCAAAGACGAGCGGGAGTGTATCTGTGTATTTATTGGTTTATCAAATCTTTAATATGAGTCATTTGTTAATAATAATAACTATATTAATTTTTTTGTAATGTCATTGAAATTAATATTAACATCACCATTTTATTAAGACATGAAATTTATAGGCGTAACATTTATCAAAAACTTGCCAAGTTCTAGATTTATTATTAATATGCTATCAATAATTTTTATTTCTAAACAATTTAAAAAATGCTATAATACTTCAGTAGGTAAGTTTGAGTGAATTTTATTTGAACTTGGCACCCACTTAGATATCACTTCTTTTCTTGCCATTGTCTTTACAGAACTTGGCTCTCTTTTTTCACAGCTATGTTTTTGTTAGATATCAATACTTTTTGTAAACTTGCAATATATTTAGACACTTTACTTAATGCATTTTAATGTGTTTACATATGACTATTTTATTCACCAAGCAACATTCAATTTTAATTTTAATTTCCTACAACAAAGTATTTGGCTGTCAATTTGCGGCAAATCTATATTTTAATACTGCTACATTGAATGCATGTTTTGAAACGAAATGTATTGATTCGAAATTCTTATTTTTTCTGAAACAACAATTCCTATTAAATTCCTATATTAAATTTTCCAATTAAATATCCTATAGCTGGGTCTGCTTTTTTGTACTGAAAGTGAAAAATAAAGTTATGTGCTTATGCCACACTATGTATCATTCATCCATGGGTGCCGGCAAAGAGGCAGTGCAGAGGAAGGACAATGCCCCCCCCCCCCTCCTGGTTTTTGTAATTTAATTAATTAAATATCCTTTTCTCTGATGATTTTGAAAATAACAAGTGGGTAAGTGTGATCACAGATCGCACAGAGGGTTTCGTTTAATATTCCTTTCAAAACACTTTATCCTTTTGAAAAATTTGTTAGTTCCACATTTCGCAACCAGGGGCACACTTTATTCTAAACAAACATCTATCCGAACGAAACTTCGTTTTACGTACTATCCGTAGATGTATTAGTCGAGGGGATTGAGCCCATAGCACCCGAGATAAGTAGGCGCCCCTGGCGGTAAAAAGTGGAACTAAAAGATGTAAGGCTATGGTGCATAATATGAAAGAATGGTCAAAGGGGTGTCGGCAAAAGTTGGAAAAGTGCTCCCCGGGTGAAAAGGGCGGAGGTTAGAAAAATTGCTTAAAATACACAAGTTAGAGCCCGGAGGAGTAAATAATATAAGACTTTTTGAAAATTTTATGATTTGTCGCGTGGTCTGAGGTATTCAGCTGTACGTATGCAAAAAGTCATGTCTCCAACTTAATTAGGGGCTCCCTTATAAAGAATTGCTTAAAATACATATGTGGTAGCTCAAAGGGTTAAGTGTAAGACTTTTTCAAGATTTTATGATTTGTTGCCTGGCCTCAGGTGTTCTGATATAAGTATGCAAAATTTCAAATCTGCAATTTAATAAGGGGCTCAGTTAGAAAGAATTGCATAAAATACGCATGTGGAAGCCCAAAGGGTTAAATGTACGACTTTTTCAAAATTTTATGATTTGTCGCATGACGGTGTTCAGCTATAAGTATGCAAAATTTCACGCCTCCAACCTAAATAGGGTCTCACTTAGAAAGAATTCTTTAAAATACATATGTGGGAGCCCAAAAGATTAAATGTACGACATTTTTCAAATTTTATGATTTGACGTTTGATGTGAGGTGCTCAGCTATAAGTATGCAAAATTTCACGCCTCCAACCTAATTAGGGGCTCACTTAGAAAGAATTGTTTAAAATGCACATGTGGGAGCCCAAAGGGTTAAATGTACGACTTTTTCAAAATTTTATGGTTTGTCATTTGATGTGTGTTCAGCTATAAGCCTGCAAATTTTCACGCCTCCAACCTAACTAGGGGCTCACTTAGAAAGAATTGTTTAAAATACACATGTGGGAGCCCAAAGGGTTAAATGTACGACTTTTTGAAAATTTTATGATTTGGCGTTTGATGTGAGGTGTTCAGCTATAAGTATGCAAAATTTCACGCCTCGAACCTAATTAGAGGCTCACTTGGAAAGGATTGTTTAAAATACACATGTGAGACCCCAAAGGGTTAAATTTACAACTTTTTCAAAATTTTATGATTTGTCATTTATGTGAGGTGTTCAGCTATAAGCATGCAAAATTTCACGCCTCCAACCTAGTTAGAGGCTCACATAGAAAGAATTGTTTAAAATACACATGTGGGAGCCCAAAGGGTTAAATGTACGACTTTTTCAAAATTTTATGATTTTTCGTATGATGTGTGGTGTTCAGCTATAAGTATGCAAAATTTCAAGTCTCCAACATGTATAGTTTCTGAGAACGGGCTCTGTGACGGACAGAATATCTCAATTTGTTGATTTTCTGTAAGCAAGTAAACCCAGATAAACCCACAGTAAGTAGATAGGTTTACAATGGTAGTCTATGGGAATTTCGCGGAATATTAGAGATATCGCCAAGGTGGCGTCACTTTTGGCGACTAATTTTGGTCGCCAAATTTGACGATATATCGCCACGTTGGCGAGAAACTTGGCGGTATTTGGCGACAGAACAGCGTCCCTTCCTATGGCAAATTAAAATTTCGCCTAATAGACGTAATGTTAAAGTAAAAATGGGCACCCCCAGGTGGGTAATTCATCGATATTTACAATTTTTATATTTTTTTCCTTAGTTTTATAGTGTAAACGAACTTCGCACCAAATTTGAAGTCTGTAGCTGCAGTAGACAGTGGCGTAGCTAGAGCATTTCGTTTGGGGGGGTGTGGAGATCGAATTTACCGAATGTTCATAGTAAATTTTGTATTTTTTTTATTTTGTATTTATTTGTATTTTGTATCCTTTCGCATTATTTTTTGTTGGGCGAGGGGGGAGGGGGAGGATTAGACATTTATTTATTATTTCAGCAATATATAAATAAACAGACAAAAAATTTTAACAAAAAACTAAATAATTTCAACCATTTAAAATTTTACAAACCGGGGGGAGCGAGGGTAGTAAAAATTATGAATGGAGGGAGTGAAGTAGATAACTGCTGATTTATTTATCGAATTGCACAATTACGAATAAAGCAGAGGAAAAAAGTAATTTTAAAGACTTTAACCCTTAACTGATCAGGTGAGGTGTTTTCCACACCAGAGAAATTTCAATTATTAAGAAAAATTTTTTGTGGTATTTACATACGTGTATTTATATGTATATGTATGCACACTTACAGTACTTTTTCAGTTGATTTTATTCAGGTAAATAATACAAAATTCACAGCAGGCGCAGATACACGGGGGGGGGGGGCGACAGCCCGCCCAAAAAATATAAATCCACCGCTTATCGCGAATTCCAACAAATAATCGCCGAAAAAAAATCAATTTCGTCAATCGTTCGCAAAAAAATCGCCAAATTCGTCAAAGGATCGCGGAAAAAATGGCAACTTCGTCAAAAAATCGCGAAAAAACGCGAATTTCGTCAAAAAATCACGAAAAAAACGCACATTTCGTCAAAGGACCGCAAAAAAACGCAAATTTTGTCAAAGAATCGCAGGAAAAAGCGAATTTTGTTAAAGGATCGCAGAAAAAACTCAAATTTCGTCGAAAAATCGCAGAAAAAAACGCAACTTTCGCCAAAGAATTGCGAGAAAATGCAAATTTCGCGAAAGAATCGCGGAAAAAACGCTAATTTCGTCAAGAGATCTCGGGAAAATGCGAATTTTGTCAAATAATCGCTGAAAAAAAAGCAAATTTTGTCAAAGGGCCGCGAAAAAAAAGCATATTTATCACCAGGAGATTCCCCGAGGCGCGGATCCAAGGAAGGGGGGGGGGGCGATCGAGGCGGTCGTCCCCCCAAAATATAAATCCAACGTTTTTAACGGCAGTTTTCGCGGAACAGGCAGACAAGCAAACGAAAACCAAACACTTTTCGGATGTCATTGGTAAACCTCACTGACGTTTCGGCAATTAATGAATAAAAAAGGATTATGTCCAGTCAAAAACAATATGGCGTCATAATTTTTGACACTATGGGTTGAGGTGGGGGACGATTACACTTCGTGTACCTTTTGTTGAATTTCTACAACAGAAAATTGACACCGTTATGCAGATCCGTTTAAAGTGTGGAAACTTTTTCATCTTTTCAAAGAAGCTGCACTACTAATTTCTGTATAATATTTTTGCAGAGAACTCTTTTGTTTCAGAAAAGAATGGGATTCGTAGAGATTTCCAAAGAAAGAAAGAAACAAGAAAAAGAAAGGACCTTTTAAAACTTCAAGCATCTTAATGTTTTCTGAAAAAATCCACTAATGTTTTTTAAAAAAAATGTACTGCTATTGCCACCCACATTGGTGAATTTTAAGGGGTATTTGATGAACGAACAAAAAAGGAGTATGTCTTAGTCAGTTAAAAGATAAAATGCATATGGTGTGTTAATTTCTTTAAAGCCAACTTGCTAAATCAGTTCTTAATTTATGTATTTACTTAATGACTAGGTGATTTGAATAGAAAATGCCGCTCTACTGTCACCCACCGTTCATTGTTTGGTTTACTATTTTTCGCTGTCTTTCTACCTCTTGTAGAAAAGCTATGGAAACATACCTGGGTCTCAGTAACAAATGTTAACCTTGATGGACTAATAATGAGTAAATTCTGAAGAAGTATACGCACCGCTTAGATGACACATTTTGACTTTTCAAGGATGTTAAAGCCCCTTGAGATTTTTATTCAGTCCCTTTTTTGAATAAACCGATAAGATAAATAATTACTAGAGTAAAAGAGTAAAAAGGAAAAGAAGAATAAAAATTAGACATTTAATAAATAAATTCAATGGTAACATTTTTAATTTTTCGGCACAATAAGTAACAATAAGCCATATCTTGAGGAGAGGAGGCTTATATAATGAGAGGGTTGGTTAACCGAGTGTGTCGGTTAATTGAACTTCGTATAATCGAGAGTCAATAGTAATTTTAAATAGCATTAATTATTTCATATTCATATAATAATTAACTGCAAAGAATGATTTAACCAATAGAAACTATGACTGTGTTGATTATATATCATTCGGAATACACCTCCCCCCCCAAACAAAACAGGGGTGGGGGGGGCAAAGGTAAAAGCGGTAATTTGGGGTGAAGTGTAAAAAGACAGATTTAGATTGATTATTTATTATTACTATAAAAATAAATTCAACAGAAAATATTTAAAAAATAATTCTTTTTTTTCTTTTATTTATAACTCAAAGTTTGAAATTTGCAGTACTTTTTAAATTTTAAGTTAGAAGTTTGTACGGGTAGAAATTTTCAGGCACGGGCCAGGCCGACTCATAGAAAAAAATTCGACCCGGCGCATTATGAAAAGTAGGCCTAAACTCGGCTAGGCCTGTCGAAAAAAATTATTGGCCTGGCCCAGCGTTATAGCAGCTAAAAGTTCAGTCTGAGACTATCCTGGCCTGGAAAAAAATGAAAATCTCGACCCAACTCTGACACGGCCCAAGTGAATTTTTACAAAACATTGATTTTTACGTCGATTTGGTTAAAAATTTGTCTGTACGAGGAATTCTGATCAAAAATACTTAATCTTAGCTTTTTTCTTTTCTTTTTTCTTTCTTTTTCTTTTTTTTTCTTTTTTTTTTTTTTTGTAATCATTATTTTTATAGAAATGCCGTAGGCTGCGATAATTATTTTTTTTAAATAAATCATATTTGTTATATGCAAATGTTGCGATTATCATTAATTTTGTTAATCCATATTCCATGTACTGGAGACTTAAAAATCTAAAAAATGCTATGCAGTAAAATCTTCTAAGACGGAATTGCACTATAAAGTAAAAAAATGCAAAATAGACAAGTTCCCTTCTTAATAGGTGTAAATGTATTATATATCCTTTTCTCACATATTATTATATTAATTTTGCATGGATAAACACATTTTTCAGTTTAAAATAGGATTCCGTTATAAAAATTAAATATTGTTATTTTAATTTGCAATAATAAAACAAAAGTGTTGAACACAAAAAGATTTTTTTTCGATGGAGAAGGTGAGAGAGGGGAGACAGTGTGGAAAATTATTTTATTTTCTGCAAAATTACTTTGCTTGCATTTTTTTGTGAGCTGTAGCGTTGATTCTGTTACATGAATTAGCCTGATTCAAGTCAAAGGATTTTTTTAATTAATTTAAATTAAGTTTGAGATCCCTCCATTTCAGAAAACAAAGAAAAAAATTGCTTTCAGTTTTTGTAGCAAAAAGTAAATGAATGTCTCAAAACGCCAAGTAGAAGAAAGATTAATGATTATCATCAATGCACTTGTCTTTATATATCAATACAACTGATGATTCTAAAACAAGTTCAAAAATATAAATAAAAAATATCTTGTCGAACTGAATGACAAGAGCCAGTGTTGTAGTCGTAAAAAAACAAAGGGCATACGCTAAAGTCATGAACATTCATGGATACAGTATACGCTAATGCTTTATTTGAGAAGCAGAGGGTATGCGGAGCTTCTTAAAAAAATCCAGATACGGCGTATACCTTCCACTACCCCGTGACAAGAAGAGATCCAGATCTTAAAACATATCTTCGGTTTATATTAAATTACAAAGGAAAAAGTCCAATATTTTATAGTTCTCTATCTTATTATTTTTTTTCTTTAAAGCGGCTCTCGAGCTTCCTACTGAACAACGCAAAATTTTCAGACACATTTTCTGTCTCATTTTTAAGCATATTGTCAGGCCTCACTGTTGAAGCGGAATACAATGGAAACTAGTATTACATTTTTTGATAAAATTACTTATCGCGTTAAAAGCGATTGTGGTCACATGATGACAAGTTTTTTGCCTTTCTCGAGCTGCCGTGTTTGGAATTCAGTTCAAAACGCCAACTTTGATAATATTTTCTGAAAAATGTTTTGCGTTTACCAAAAAATGGAAAACGTCTTTCGAATACATAGTTTATGAATAACAACACCTGCCAATTTCTGAACAAAAATGAATTCAGAGATGTCTCAGAAAGTAGCCCTTTTGATTTGAGAACACCCTTAAGGGTTTTTTCCCGCATTTTTTTTTAATACTTTTTTCAAAAAATTTTAGTTTTTCGAAGATACAATATACCATTATATATAGTACACTGTAAAAAAATAATGCCAGTTTTCCGGTAGGAATCGGAAAAATAGTTGCCGTTATCGTACTGGAATAATTTCCAATCCAGCTCGGAATACAATCCGTAAAATCGGAATAAAATCCGTAAAATACTGTTAGACTGACTATTTCCTTATTTTTACGTATTTTATTCCAAACTGGGTTGGAAATTATTCCGGTACGATAAGGGCAACTATTTTTCGGATTCCTACCGGAAAACTGGCAGTATTTTTTTTACAGTGTAGCTAATAGGGATGTACCGAATATTCGGTATCTATTCTGTATTCGACCTTTTCGGCTATGTTACTGAATATTCGGCCTAACCTAATATTCGGTTATATTCGGTTATAATATCAAGATATTCGGCCAAACCGAATACTTAAAAAAAACTTTTAAAACATTTTAAAAAATCTTACACAATTTCTCCTTTTAACTGTCAACTTATAAAGATATTAATAATAATTGTCTGAGCGAAGCGAAGGCTAATACTCAGCGAAATATTACTGTCCGGACACTTTACTACTACGATGGATATTAACGCCATGTCCTACTAAAAAAAAAGCCTAATAAAAACCTTTCGTCAAGCATAACTCAAAAAATATTTGTCGGATTTCGTTTCTGATTGCACCAGAAGGTACCTATGAGGGTCGCCTACTGAATGCACCTACTATGAAAAATAAGTTCCAAACCGTTTAAAAATTATATAGAAAAAACTCTTAAAAAAGCACAATTTATCTGCATACGTCACAGAAATTTGGTGTGCGTCACTTTCACCGGTTCATGTTTTCGTAGACAACTGGTTTGAACACATGGAGCAAATAAAAAAATATACACACACAGTAATATTGAATAGATCAGTTTCAACCACGTGATCACAAACATTGCAACAACCCGTGGCAACCAGTTTTGGTGGGCAAACAAATAATAATACAGTATTCCGTACCACGGTGACCGGTTTTAGCCTGTTGTATAAAATCCGGCATGTTGTATGACATACAATTGTGGATGATTAAAACAAAAGACATGAGTGTTTATTGATCCGGGAGGTTATCTTTCTCTGGATGTCTGTCTGTCTATCATACAGTCTATCATACAGCATGCAATTTTCTTTTAAAGGATGATATTATTATGCAGTAAAACCTCCATAACGGACACACCCGATTAGTGGACACCTCTATTTAGGGGGCATTTTTTCGATTACCAACCCTTAAATAACTGTACATTTTTTACTCTCAGTAGCGGACACCTCCAAATAGAGGACAAATTCTGCCCTCCCGAGGTGTTCGCTATTCAGAAGTTTTACTGGTAAAACCTCCATAGCGGACACACCCGATTAGCGGATACCTCTATTTAGCGGACATTTTTTCGATTACCAACTCTTAAATAACTGTACATGTTTTACTCTCAGTAGCGGTCACCTCTAAATAGAGGACAAATTCTGCATTCTCGGGGTGTCCGCTATTCAGAGGTTTTACTGTATATAATATTGATAATTATTTTACAGGGCCGCACAAAAGAATAAGAATATATGAAACGAATATAAACTAAATTCGGGATTGGTAGATCGCTGATGGTAATGTAATTTTAGGATGTTGTTACAATCATCCGCAGTATGTTTTTAGAGTTTCGTTCATCTAACGAAACCCTACCTGTCTCGCTCCTTTGTCTGTCTGTTTGACCGTCTGTCACAGAGCCCGTTCTCAGAAACTATATATGTCGGAAACTTGAAAATTTGCATACTTATAGCTGAACACCACACATCAAACGGCAAATAATAAAATTTTGAAAAAGTCTAATATTTAACCCTCTGGGCTCTAACTTGTGTATTTTAAGCAATTTTTCTAACTCAGCCCTAATTTAATTAAGTTGGAGACATGAAATTTTGAATACTTATAGCTGAACATCTCACATTAAACGACAAATAATAAAATTTTGAAAAAGGCTTAATATTTAACCCTTTGGGCTCTAACTTGTGTATTTAAAACAATTTTTCTAACTCAGCCCCTAATTAAGTTGGAGACATGAAAGTTTGCATACTTATAGCTGAACACTTGCGATAACACGATAAATCATAAAATTTTGAAAAAGTCATATTTAACCCTCCGGTCTCTAACTTCTGTATTTTAAGCAATTTTTCTAACTCAGCCCCTAATTAAGTTGGAGACATGACATTTTGCATACTTATAGCTGAACACCTCACATCAAACGACAAACAATAAAATTTTTAAAAAGTCTAATATTTAACCCTCTGGGCTCTAACATATGTATTTTAAACAATTTTTCTAACTCAGCCCCTAATTAAGTTGGAGACATGAAATTTCGCATACCTATAGCTGAAATCCTCACATCAAACGACAAATAATAAAATTTTGAAAAACATCTGATATTTAACCCTCTGGGCTCTAACTTATGTATTTTAAGCAATTTTCCTAGCTCATCCCCTAACTAAGTTGGAGACTTGAAAGTTTGCATACTTATAGCTGAACACTTGCGATAACACGATAAATCATAAAATTTTGAAAAAGTCTATTATTTAACCCTCTGGGCTCTAACTTGTGTATTTTAAGCAATTTTTCTAACTCAGCCCCTAATTAAGTTGGAGACATGTAATTTTGCATACTTATAGCTGAACACCTCACATCAAACAACAAATAATAAAATTTTGAAAAAGTCTAATATTTAACCCTCTGGGCTCTAACTTGTGTATTTAAAGTAATTTTTCTAACTCAGCCCCTAATTATGTTGGAAACATAAAAATTTGCATACTTATAACTGAACACCTCACATCAAACGACAAATAATAAAATTTTGAAAAAAAATCTAATATTTAACCTCTAATATTTTGTCTCGCGCAATTTTTAAATTTAAACTGTTTTGCAGTACTATTTTTTGTTCATTTTGCATAATAAGTGTAATGTGACCTAATTTGTTCTATTTCAGATTTCTAACGCATGTTAACGAATTTATTTTACAATATCCTTTCTTTTTTAAAATTCACATGTAAATATAGTTTTTATGGCGTAATTTCCAATACGTGCCTGCTTTTTATACCTAATTATTTAATTCTAATTTGAAGGTTTTTTTCTGTTTATAATAGTAACGTGTAAATATTTTTTTTTTATTTGAAGCAAACATTATTGTTTGCGCTGTTTATACAGTTGACAACAGTTTAAATTAATAATATTTTCTAAAATATGTAAAAAATATCTGTCTAAATGCTGAATATTTGAATTTAAAATAGAAACAAAACCTCACAAAATGAGTCAAATTAAAACAATTAATGAAATCTGCAGACCGGGATCTTCTATTGAATAAAATGATCTAAAAATGATTAAATTTTCATGTATAGCATTTGCTCTTATAGATTTTTTTTAATGGAACGATTTTGTCCAACTTTAGCATTAAATATCTCTTAAAATAATTCTTCGATTTGAAAACTGTATGCATTAGTGAACAGCTTTAGTTACTTTTTATGGAATAGAGAGATATATAAAAATGAAAACTTGTCTATCTGTCTGTTTGTAATTCTATAAAAACTCCACAATTTGGAAGCCAAAATTGTGGAGAGATACGTACATGTGTATTAAAACATGGCCGAGACAACTAAAGTAATCCGGAATCGAAATAACTTATAGTTAATTTTTAATTAATAAAAAACCACCAATTTACCAGCAATTTCTTATCAAATTTAAACATTTTTCGTTATAGCAGTTGCCAACAAATAAAAAACACAATAAAATTATTACTACAACAATTAATTTTCTACTGCAAGATTTCCACGTGAAAAATGAAAATGAAATAAGTAGTTTGCCGAATTTAAAAAAAAAGGTGAATATTACGTCATAACTTTTCTATTGCAAGATGTTCACGTGAAATATGAAAATGAAATAAATGGTTTGACGAATTTAAATGAAAGTGAATATAACTTCATAACTTTTCTATTTCAAGGTTTCCACGTGAAAGAGGAAAATATTACGTCATATTGGAAATATAATTGGCATGGTGGATATAGTATAACGTCATATGAGTGTGAAAAATGTATTGAAGCATGATAAAAACCCGATTAGGGAAATACTGGCGTATTTTAACATTATTGCTCCAATTATAAATTGAAATAAGTTCATTTATAGCTGTATTCTTTTGCGTCTGTTGTATGCAGTTATACATTTTTATATAGCGTTTTCATATAATTCATTCAACAACATTTCGACTGCTTTTTTTAATGTTTGTTTTGTGTTGTATGTTAAATTTTAAAATTGATTTTTCTGAACAAACATCCTTCAAATTCTGGGCAACGCCGGCACTTTAGTTTGTAACAGATAAATGGCTTTTGTATCTGTATATCTAATGCTAATATTATAAAGCGTTATAATATTATAAAGTATATAATATTATTAATGCTTTTACGTCTGTGAGGTGTTATCTCTGAAACTACATAGCCAACTTAAAAAAATGTTGGTGGCCATCTCTGCTCCGAAAAAAAGACTATTTTATGTCAGTGCAAGAACCTACATCGCTGCAGGAGCAAAAAAGTTCTAAAATTGTGATTTCTGCGATATTGATTGGGTTAGAAACTTTAAATTTGGTGCGGTAGTTACTTTTAAGATGTAAATACTCGTAATGAACGCTCTCTACAAGGTTCAATTTGACGGATAAACGTAAAAATTTCTAGAAATGTTCTAAACTATGATTTATTTGGAATACTGAAATTTTTGGGATACTGTTGGGGTTAGAAACTAGAACTTTGGCATGGTAGTAATTAATAAGATGTAAATGCTCGTTGTAGAACGAATTCTAAAAAATAGAAAGACTAAACAAAACGGAAAAAGATCTAAAGATGATCTAAGTAACGAAGAACATGGAACTGTTAGGAATATAAACATGATAATTGACATGGCTGTATTTATCATGACGTAAATTCTAGCAATAGAACAATTTCTAAAAATGTCGCTATATAAAACAGTGCAGAAACAAAAAACTTTCAAAAATTTTCTATTTCTCTGTTACTGCTGAGCCCAAAATCTTGAAATTTTGCTTCGGGTTAGTTTTAAAATATACAATTGTCCCTATGAATGGTTTCTAAAAAATTTAAAATTTAAAAAGATGAAATTAACGGAAAGCGATCTCAATTACCATTAATTTGGAATTATTAGGTACAGCAACTGTAAATATTTCATAATGCTGCATTTCCTCCGCAAAACATGCGATTTAAATGCAACAAAACTGATAGATACCCACCTAGCATTAAATAAATTGTGTAAATATTGAATAAAGACCTGTATGAAACAGTGAGTAGGTTGCCCGAAAGTACTCTTTAAAGTGTTCCTTCTCTAGGCTTTTCTCTCTCTCGCCAAGGCCACTAACAGAGGGAAGTGCCGTTTTAAATGTGATATGAATTTTTTTATCCGATTCATTTTTCTATACATTTTATCATAAGTTCATATTCTCAATTATCATTAGTAGATTTTTTATATATTAACTTATTCTGGTGAAATTTTGTAATCGGGTTCATATTGGCGTATGTTAGTTTGCTGAATAAAGATGTATGGATTTGTAAATTACTTCAAATGACATTTTGACAGCTCAAAAGTAATGCAGATGATATATTCAGATCTTGTGTCATACTTTTGTTGTAATCATTGCCGATTTCTTTTATTTAATACATGCTAAATACAGCTCAACTTGTGCAGAATATGTTTGAAAACAAACCAATACAGCGTATGTAGTGGCCAGCATACACTCATCATTTAAATCCGATCGAGCATATCTAAAACACACTCTAACGAAGCATTGCATGCCACTTTTTATGTATTCGGCACTTTGATACTATATTAGATTTTGAGAAGAGAATTCCTTAAATGTTATCGACAACCTCATTGCATCCGTGGAAAACAGATATTGTACAATATTAACTATTCCGGGGGAGCACACACCATATAAAGTATAGTCCATTCTTTTTAAACATCATATATTTGTCATTTAAAGTTACTCAAATTGGTGCGGAGCGTTTGATTATGCTCTTGACATCATTTTATACAGTTAAAATTCCGATATAAGTAAATTAGTGTTTCATTTTCTATTTTACTTTTAATATATTGCGTACTTTCAATTTTATATCCATGCATGGCTGTCTTGAATGGTTTGATTTCCAATTCTTTTAAACAGTGTATATGAATTTATATATAAGATTTTGTAATTCTACAATTCTTTTATTTTCATCATTACAATTTTTCGCAGTATATGGACAATTAAAGATAACATCTCATTTTCTTTTCTTCCACATGTTATTATTAAATCTATGTTCTCAGTAATATCGCTCAGACTAATCCCTCTGAGGGAAGTCCTAGTTAGAAACAGAATCATATTTAAGTAAAAGAGAATGTTTTTACATTATTTGCTTTTTGTAAAGTATTACTTTAGAAAATTAACCATTAATGGGGATTTTCATAGGAATTAACAATGTAAAAAGGCAAGTTCCTGAACTTTTTCTAGTAAATAATCTGCTTCTATTTTTTTCACAAAAAAAGGCGCTTCTAATCAAAACAGAAAAACTTTCAGGGTTGATAATACACATCAAGAAAGACAATTTTTGCTCAGAAAACCATAATCGCAATCCACTTATTCAGTTATAAATAAAGTTTATATCATCTCATTCGAGGTCAAACTTGGATTTTCATTTGTTAACCCTAACGAAGATATCATAGGTATATTTTTAATAAACTTGCTTTGATTTCTGTGAAACATAATATCATGATGAGAAGGGCTGGAAATAGCCACTTTTCATGTTTAAACAACTATGAGGTCGACATTCCGTTATTCAGAATGCAATTTATAGTATTTATACTGTGTCACTGGCCAAAATTCAGCCATTTTCAATGATATCATCACATTTAATACAGACTAAATTAATATGAAACAAATTTTGCTAAAATATCTTCATTTACTGATAAAGTTGTGAACGAAAATTCAGTTTCGGCATGTAGTTGCATACCCAGAATTTTTGACTGAATATATTGCAATTTTGATGGAATAAATGGAATGAGGTGTTGTTTCTTGTCCAAAAAATTTTGTCTTGACCACATTATCTCTGTTGAAAGTTTGTGGCAATTTTTTTAGGAACAATGTGTATGTTTACAATCTCTTAAAATAATCGCCCATTCGAAACACTGATCTAAGATGCATTTAAAAACTTCCTTGCTAAATCAAAAGCAGTAGAAAACTTATTTTTGTTGAGTTGCTTGTTTTAGAATTTAAAAAAATGTATATTCACTTGGTTTAATTCACAGGAAGAAGCTATGAAATATCAAACTTTTTAAATTAATAAAATTTTTAAATTCTTTTCTTAAATAACTTAAAGCAGATTTTTTCCATATATACAGTTTACTTGTAAAAAGTTCTTGTTTATCAAAATGTAAGTTTCTGCATTAAATATTATGTAAAATTATTTTTAAATTTAACATTTTAATGCCTTTAATCTTTGAAATATAAAAGTATTCGACCAGCCGAGTACTTGGTATTTGGCCGAATAGTTACTACTCGGCTGGCCGAATATTCGGTATTCGGCCTAACAGTTAATTTGGCTAGCCGAATATTCGGTATAAGGTTCGCCTGTAGGCCGAATATTCGGTAGAAAAGTTATTTTTGCTGAGTTGTTTGTTTTAGAATTAAAAAATATATATATTCATTTGGTTTATTTCACCAGAAGAAGCCATGAAACTTTTTTAATTAATAAAATTTTAAAATATTCGACCAGCCGAATATTTGGTATTTGGCCGAATAGTTACTACTCGGCTAGCCGAATATTCGGTATCCGGTTCACCTGTTGGCCGAATATTCGGTATCCGGTTCACCTGTTGGCCGAATATTCGGTATTCGGTCAAAATCACTATTCGGTACATCCTTAGTAGCTGATGTAATTTTATTACACCGTTTTAATTTTCTTTGATAAGAAAAAATTCCCGGTTCTCTCTTATTTTTTGCTTTGAAATACAGACAATACAACAGTAAACATCTGGCGACATCCTGTTCCCCGAATAAACCGCAAAATATCCACCCCCCATAGCTTTCAGAGTCCCACAAAATGAATTTTAACGAACAAGAAGTCTGGCCTTCTAATTTCATTTGCATTGGTCAAGGAGTGTACACATTTACACTCAAGACCTTTTTCTCCAGATTCCTTTCTTGAATGAAGCGAAGATATTCTCTACCCTAATCTTCTAGCTTACAGGGATACTGCATAGAAATAGGAAGAAGGTATATTTAATCTTCTAAGGGATACTGTATCATGGACCCCCCTTCTTACATCCATGGAATAGCTAAAAAGTGAAATTGTAATCGCCTCCCAGCGAAAAAAAAAATTACATAATGCAAAGAGAAAGGAAATTTCTAATTAGAAAATATGTAATAATTTTAAATATGTTTTGACATTGTTTACTGTTTTGTAATAAATTTTGTAATATATTTTTAAAAATTCTTAAAAAAAAGAAAAAAATCAGAGCCAAATGATGCAATTTTTGAACGAAAGTGAAATTACCGAATGTATATGAGTTTACCGAAGTGGGGGGGTGTCGCACCCCCCCACACCCCCCCTGTAGCTACGTCCCTGGCAGTAGATATACAAGATCTTTTTGATGAGGGAGTGAGTCAGTCAGTCAGTGATAAAATTATCGATTATCAGACATTTTCAAATGTCATTATCTCGGAAACTAATTATGCGTTATTTATAAAATTTTGGATTTTAGGTAATTATGGTGGCCTTACTACACATTTTGTATAACAAGTACGTCAGGTCTCATAGATTTTCAGTAGTAGAGCATCGAAATTGGACAAAAGAAGCTCGAAATGGTTCGTGTAAATAACACACGGCTATGTCAGGTGAACTTGGCTGACACACTGCCGTGTGTCTAGATAGGGTAGACTAGCAAAACCCGCGGCTTTGCTCGCGTAAAAGTTGAAATAATATTTGTGATCCAAGTGATATTTGCATGACTATGTTTCAATTCCTACTATTAGTTCACACTCTCTCTATATTTATTTATATATTTATATATCTTGTTCAAATTTTCAATCGTTAATAAAATACTCATTATTCATCCTATCAAGTTGAAATAAATTTTTTAAAACTTGTACTGGATGACAATTGATGTTAATACAGTTTTTTCAAATATTAATTAATTAATTTTAGTTTTGCATGGGAAACAAAATGGCGGCCATTGGTTATCGGAGATCAATGAAAGTATTTTCAATAAGGGGTTACCATAGGGGGACCCTGTTCTGTCGCCAAATACCGCCAAGTTTGTCGCCAACTTGGCGATATATCGCCAAATTCCCATAGAGTTCCATTGTAAACCTACTTGCTTATAGAAAATCAACAAATTGAGATATTTTAATGCAACAAAAACGGCACAGATGTCATATACGCCCCATATTGGCGCGATTGTTTTCCGACGCCAATTTGGCGAAAACATCAGCAGCATCCGGGTTGCCATATCAAGCAAAATAACGACACTTGGGTGCCAATTAAGCACCCGTTGCGTATATGACATTGGCGTTAAAAAAAAAATCGCGCCAATCAATAAGGGATTATAATAAATTTTTCTTTGATGACCTAAGTAGGAATTGACTTTAAAAACAAAATTTTTATATTACTTGTTTATTAGAAGAACACTTTTTGAAATAATTCAAAAATTACAAATTAAGCCACAGTTTGACTAAACTTCATTATAAAAGTGCAATAGACAGAAATGAGATTTTAATTAATAAGAAGAACTAAAACTAATTCCAATTAACCTTTTATCTACTGACGGTACTTATAAGTACCACTCACTTTAGACTTTTATACCATAGTGAATATTACTAATATTATAATGGTACTTTACAAAAATCGCTCTTTTAACTCCACTTTATCCGAATACATGGCAGCGGTAGTTCTAGGTTTGTTATTTTAGAGAGGAATGAGGCTATCTTTGAAGCAGTCGATGTGTTTTGTGCCGACTTTTTGTACAGATTGCCACGCTCGTCTTTTCATTGCTGCAAATACAGTAAAGGATATAAGATAAGTGTTGGATTTTTTTTTTTTTTTATGTGTTCATTATGGTCTTAGAATACAATTTGACTAGCTATTTTAGTTGAACGGTGTATGTATTTGATTTAACAGTTTAATTACTCGGTGGTACTTATAAGTACCGTCAGTACAATGGGTGCTGGAGAAAAACTTCTTGTTTACTTTTCGTCTGTGTAGTTATCCATCGTTTTCATCGGATTTAAAATGCAATTACTAAAATGTAGTGCAGTAGTGATTCCCCTGGTATTTCTTTTCTGTTTCATTGTTTTTTATAGAAAATCGAAAAAGTTGTGGCACCGGCTAGTTTTTGCTATGCTAGAAATGGCATATGTAAATTCATATATTGCATACGTGGAGATGCGAGAGAGCATGTTGTCCCTGGAATATTGACATCGCAAAACTAAAGGACTGTTAACAAGATAGAAACCTAAAAAAAAAAATAGTTTTTTTTAAAACCCTTTCAGGAGCGAAGCATTTTCAATTCTAAAGTGTTGAAATAAATGATTGGCACCGGAATTTGAAACGATTTATTTGTAAACAAGAAAAAGCCTATATTTCATATACTTATTAAATCGAAAATATCTTCTGGTGCCAGTTGAAATAACTTGTGGGTTTTCTGTTACGATATTTTAGTCATAGTGTATTGACGGTTACTTTAAAGTACCACTTTAGTTAATTACCTCTAAATAATTAAATTTCTCACGGGTGAGTATTTTTTTTACGTTTATCCTTTAATTTTCATTGTAGTAACTGAAAAAAAAATTTTGCATGAAAAAAATTGCAGTAGATCATAATGCCGTAGATAAAGGGTTAAATGATAATTTAGAAAGTATTTTGAGACTTTTATGCTCATTTCATACGCTCATTTCAGTATTCATTTGAAGTTTTGAATTTTTTAGAAACCATCTTAACCCATTTACATCTTAAAATTAACCATCATGTCAAATTCCAAGCTTCTTGTCCAACACTCTACCACCTCTCTGGTGTTAGTGGCACCAACATAAAATGCCGTAACAGGGTTGAAATAGAATGTCTCGAAAAATGTTGAAACAGAGACTGTCACCATTAATTTGGCAACATTAACCTTGAAATCGGTTGGTATTTCCTAATATTCTGTAGAAAACGGAATTTAGATGTTTTTAAAGGCTTTCTTGTTGTTCCTGCCAACCAGTTGGTAGTGACACCGGCATAAAATATAGCCCGTATAGAATCACTCTTGATTCGCAACCAATAGCTTCTGTAATCGGTTTATTATTTCCTGAGATTCCACAGAAGTCGTAATTTAGGACTCTTTTAGAATGCTTTTCGCTCCTTCCCTTCGCTTCATCCCTTTTTAATTTCGAATTTATTTTCGACTGTTCTTAGAGGACATTTATATTTTATAAGTAACTGCCGTACTATACAGGGCCGTAGCGACCGCCCCCCATACCCCCCATTTGGGGGGGGCCTGAGCAAAGTCAGGGGCCCAGTAGTGAGCTATTGTACCTTTCAGCCGAATGTTTTTTTTTTTTTTTTTTTTTTTTTTTTTTTTTTACTTTTTAAATTATTTTTTTATGAATTTTTAATAATATTTTATTTTGTTTTATCGAAATTCATTTTTTTTTTGTCAAAGATCTTGATTAGATTTAGAAATAGAAAACAGATATGTGCTTTTCTTCTATATCCACCATTTTTTATAAAAGTTTTTGAAGGCTGTAAGTTCTACTTAAAAAATAAAATGGCATTTTAGTATTTTTGGGGTGCACCTATCAATGGGCGAAAAAAGTGAAACCAAAGGTTCAAAACTTCTTTAATACTATTACTTCCATCAAACGAAACAGATATGCGCTTTTTTTTCTACAGGAACCATTTTTTTAAAGGGGCCTAGATGAAAGAAATTTTGCAGGCTCTAGATTCTTTTTGAATTGTCTTTTTTAGGGCCCCCTATATAAATGCGAAAAAGTTAGAGCCCAAGATTCAAAACTTTTAAGCCCATTTTTTTATCCAAATTTTTTAAAAATATGCTTTTAAAACTCACTTAGGAACCCAATAAGTTTCAAAACTTCGTTATACTATTACTTCCTTCAACCAAATGTGCTTCCTTTCTATAGTCATTATTCTTTTTAAAGGTTCCCAGATGAAAGAAATTTTGCACGCTCTTAATACTTTTTAAATTGTCTTTTTGGGGGCCCCCAATAAAAGTGAGGAAAAGTTGGAACTCAAGATTCAAAACTTTTAGGCCCCATTTATATTATTCAAATGTTTTAAAAATATGCTTCTTAATATCATTGGGGGCCCCAACAAGGTTCAAAACTTTCTTAATACTATTACTTCTTTTGACCAAAACAGATATGCACTTCCTTTCTATAGCCAGTATTCTCTTTAAAGGTTCCCAGATGAAAGATAGTTTGAAGGTTCTGATTTCTTTTTGAATTGTCTTTTTTAGGGCTCCTTATAAACGGGAGGAAAAGTTGGAGCCCAAGATTAAAAACTTTTAGGCCTCACTTTTTTATTCAAATGTTTAAAAAACATGCTTTTCAAACTCGTTGGGAGTCCCGATAAGTTTCAAAACTTCCTTAATACTATCAGTTCCTTCAAACAAATGTGCTTTCTTTCTATAACCAGCATTTTCTTTAAAGGTTCCCAGATGAAAGAAATTTTGCAGGTTCTAAATACTTTTTTAATTAACTTTTTTGGGGCCCCCTATAAAAGTGAGGAAAAGTTAGAACTCAAGATTCAAAACTTTTAGGCCCCATTTTTATTATTCAAATGGTTTTAAAATGTGCTTTTTAATATCGTTGGGGGCTCCAACAAGGTTCAAAGCTTTCTTAATACTATTACTTCTTTTGACCAAAACAGACATGCCCTTTTTTTCTATAGCTACCATACTTTTTAAAGGTGCCCAGATGAAAGGAATTTTGCAGGCTCTAAATTCTTTTTGAATTGTCTTTTTTAGGGGCCCCTATAAACGGGAGGAAAAGTTGGAGCCCAAGATTCAAAACTTTTAGACCCCATTTTTATGATTCAAATGTTTTAAAAATATGCTTCTTAATATCGTTGGGGGCCCCAATAAGGTTCAAAACTTTCTTAATACTGTTACTTCTTTTGACCAAAACAGATATGCACTTTCTTTCTATAGTCATCATTCTCTTTAAAGGTTCCCAGATGAAAAAAAAAATTGCAGGCTCTAAATTCGTTTTTGTCTTTTTTAGGGCCCCCTATAAAGGTGAGGAAAAGTTGGAGCCTAAGATTCAAAACTTTTATGCCCCATCTTTTTATTCAAATGTTTTAAAAATATGCTTTTTAATCTCGTTGGGGGCCCCAGCAAGATTCAAAACTTTCTTAATACTATTACTTCTTTTGACCAAAACAGATACGGACTTTCTTTCTATAGCCAGCATTCTCTTTAAAGGTTCCCAGATGAAAGAAAATTTGCAGGCTCTAAATACTTTTTTAATTGACTTTTTGGGGGCCGCCTATAAAAGTGAGGAAAAGTTGGAACTCAAGATTCAAAACTTTTAGGCCCAATTTTTATTATTCAAATGTTTTTAAAATATGCTTTTTAATCTCGTTGGGACGCCAATAAGGTTAAAAACTTTCTTAATACTATTCCTTTTTTTTACCAAAACAGAGATGCCCTTTTTTTCTATAGCTACCATTCTTTTTAAAGGTGCCCAGATGAAAGAAGTTTTGCAGGCTCTAAATACTTTATAAATTTTCTTTTTTGGGGCCGCTCTTAAAAGTGAGCAAAATTCGGAACTCAAGATTCAAAACTTTTAAGCCTCATTTTTTTTTTCAAATGTTCAAAAAATATATGCTTCTTAATCTCGTTGGGGACCCCAATAAGCGGGCATCTATGTGCATTGCATATGCCGCCTATCCACTTATGTTCGACCTGTTTCGTTTTGAACATTTCATTTCTCTTGTCTCGATAAATTACTTATGTTAACTATACATAAATTACATCGTGTATTTATTTAATCTACTAGCAGAGCTTCGCTAATTGCTTTTTTAAAAAAAGAACCCATTTTTTTTTAGTTCTCCATTGGGGGCTTTCACTGCCTTTCGCAGCGTAAACCTTTTCCGGATATTCCCGCTCCGAATCAAACAATCATTGAATTTTTCGATATTTTTCGAATTTCGATGATTTTTTCGATAAAAGTGATAGTGTCCAGATAAAAGTATACTTATCCAGCATCGTAGCTCAAGTGCTACAGGAGCAAATTTATTATTTTTCCACTTCAGCTTAATTATGACAGCAGCAAAATCTACTGGATAATTCTTCGGTTTCAGAAAAAAAATGTCAAAAAACTCCGCAAAACGCGAAAAAAAAGTGTAAAAATCTTATAAAAAATTGGGCAAAAATTCAAAAATCGCTGAGAGAAAATTGATTATATCGAGCCAAAAGATTGTAACTGGGTTGTGAAAAAATTGCCGTGAAAGACAAAAATATGTTAAAAATCACATAAAACGTTCGTAAAAAATTCAGAAATTTCTATGGACATATTTTCTATATTGAGCTAAAAGACTGAAACCTGATGCCTTTTAGGGATGTCAAAAATCTGTGCTGCAGATGGCAAAATTTTTACTATATTGGGATAAAAGATAGAAACTGGGTTCCTTTTACACTGTCTCTCAAAGGAAAAAAAAAAAAAAAAAGAAATCAGTAAATTGAAGGATTTTTTCCGTAACTTTTTCTTTCATTAGAACACACACAAAAAAAAAGCTTTGATTTGATTTTCTCATTTTCCGCGAAAATATAGAAAACTCACCAATCTAACATAAAAATTACCTAACATCCTTACTAAATTTGAAGATGCATTTTTATCAAATCAAATCACAGGAGTGTTCCGCCAACTTTGCTGCATTATACTTTTCCCTATTAGAAACTGAACTTTTACGCATGACTTTTTCCTTCATAACACGAAGAAGTCGCGAATAAAACATCAAAATTTCTAGAAATTTTCCTTTCTAAAGACGAAAGTTTCTTCAAATGTGAGATAAAATTTCTTCTAATCACGGGGGTCTTAAAAAGGGAAAAAAAAACGTTCGTGAAAAATTCAAAAATCGCAAAGGACAAAATTTATTACATCGGGCTAAAAGACTGAAACCTGATTCCTTTTACTAATGTCAAAAAATACGCGAAAAAAAGTTAAAAATCACATAAAAAATTCGCGAAATATTTAAAAATCGAAGAAGACTACTTTACTATATTCGGCTAAAATGGAAAGATGGATTGAAAATAGATTCCTTTTATGAATGTGGGGGAAAAAGCACGAAACTCGAAAAAATACAAAAAATATCGTAAAAAATTAAATGAAAAAAATTCGAATAAAAAAAATTAAAAACCTGTTTCGAGCAACTTCAGGCATACAGGTAACCTTCCTGTCAAATTTTGAAACAGAAAAACATCTTGTGAAACAGAACATCTTTTTGAAACAGAAAAACATCTTGTCAGACAAAGAAAAACTCTGGACAGACAAACGTCTGTCTTTATTATTAGCTACTAGGAAACCCGTCTTCGTTGCCCAAAGAAAGGTACCTTCTATCCGAAGGTATTTTTTTTTCTTCTTAAATTTCAACTTGGGTGACAATTTTAAACTGGAGAAAACCGGAATATATGAAAACAACATCCCAAAAGTATTTTTTTTTTTTTAATTAGTAAATCTGTACATATATATGTATTTAATAAAAGGCACCAATCCGAGAGGGAAAAAAATTGTTATAAGTGAATATTTTCTGTTTAAAGAAAATCTGTCTGGGCCACGCGGATAGCATTTTCAAACTGAAGAGAAAATTGAAAATACGAAAACGACTTCCATATTTTTTATTTATTTATTTTGTTTATGAACAATACTTAGCAATTCTACATTTGTAAAAGGAATTCAGTTTCAAACTTTTTTGCCAAATTTTGTCCTCTGCTGTTTTTAAAATTTTCGAGAATTTTTATGTGATTTTTAGCTTTTTTTCACTTTTCTGGTAGTTTTTTTAATATTCGTAAAAAAAAAAAAAAAAAAAAAAAAAAAAAAAAAAAAAAAAAAGGTTTCAATCTTTTAACCCAATATGAATAAAGTTTGATCTGTATGAACTTTGAAAATTTTTATGCAATTTTTGGCGTTCTTTCGCGTTCTTCGGCGATTTTTTTGACATTTTTTTCCTAAATGGAAGAATTCTCAGTTAAATTTTGCAAGTCCTTTGATTAAATTCACATTGTAAAAATATCAAATCTGTTCCTGCAGCAACGTGAACGAAATGTTGAAAATTTTAATTTAATCTGGATCTAAATAAAAAAATTACAATAATTCAAGGTTCGTATGATTCGAGATCGGAGCGGACATAGCCCCTATGGGTGTACGCTGCCGAAAGCAGTGCAGCCTAACTACAAATTCGTTCAATTTGAAGTTCGTTTTGGAAAATTCGACCAGCGAAACTTCGCTGGTGTTGTTATACAATGGAACTCGGGTGGAAAATTAAATATAGATATTTCTCTAAAATCTTAAGAGGGGGGGCCCGAAAAATATGTTTTGGGGGCGGGGCCTCTGAAGACCTTGCTACGGCCCTGGTACTATATTTAAAGTTCCTAGCCTCATCAGTACCACAGAAATCGCAATTTAGAAAGCTCTTTTCTCCTGCAACCCTCGACATAAAATATAGCTTATGTTTGAGCAGGTTCTATCAGCATCAATGTGCAACCATTATGTTTGAAATCGGTTTCGCATTTCATACGATTGCATAAAAATCGTAATTTAAAACGCTTTTCACTCACTTCATCCTCTTAAATTTGGATTTTTCTTTCGACAATTCTTAGAAAGTATTTGCATCTTTGAAGTAATTACCCTTCCAAATTTAAAATGTTAGACACCCTCAGTAACACAAAAAACGCAATTTAGAACATTTTTTGTTTAACCCCCAGGTGATAATGACAACAACATAAATTATAGGCTATGTTGGAGCGGGACTGTCACCATCAATTTGAAACCATTACTTCTGAAATCGGTTTATGTTTCCTGAGATTGCGTAGAAATCGCTATTTTGAACGATTTAGAACGCTTTTCGTTCATTTTCACACCTTTTAAATTTCAAATTTTTAAGGAATTCTTCTCAGAGAGTATTTACATCTCATAAGTAATTACCATGCCAAATTTCAAGTCACTAGCCCCTTCAGTGTCACAAAAATCACAATTTAGAATTTTTTTTTAAATGCAACCGCAAGGTGCTAGTGACGCCGACATGAAATAGATCCTACATTGGAGCAAGGGCTGTCATCATCAATTTTCAACGATTACTTTTGAAATCGGTTGGGTACTTTCTGAGATTGCGTTTTTCGTCCATTTCCACCCCTTTTAAATTTCGAATTATTAAGGAAATGTTCTTAGAGATCATTTATATCTTATAAGTAATTACCATGCTTAGTTTCAAGTTGCTAGCCTCTGCAGTATTACAAAAAAAAAAAAAAAAAAAAAAAAAACGCAATTTAGATCGTTTTTTGCTCTTTCAGCCCCCTTTGGAGTAGTGGCACCAACATGAAATACAGCCTATGTTGGAGCGAGGGCTGTCACCATCGTTTTCACGCCATTATTTTTTAAATTGGTTCGGTACTTCCGGAGATTGCGTAGAAATCGCAATTTTGAAAGTTTTTTAGAACGTTTTTCGCTCATTTTCACCCCTTTTAAATTTCGATTTTTTAGGAAATGCTCTTAGAGGTCATTTGTATCTTATAAATAACTGACCTGCCTAATTTCCGGATTCTTAGCCCTACAGTAACACAAAACTCGCAATTTAGAATGGTTTTTGCTTCTGAAACACCTCGATGGTAGCGACACCGACATGAAATAGAGCATATGTTGGAGCAAGGGCTGTCATCATCAATTTCCAACCATTACTTTTGAAATAGGTTGGGTACTTTCTGAGATATCGTAGAAATCGCTATTTAGAACGTTTTTAAAACTCTTTCGCGCATTTTCACCTTTTTTAAATTTCGAATTTTTTAAGAAATGTTCTTAGAGATCATTTATATCTTATAAGTAACTACCATTCCAAATTCCATGTATCTGGGTCCTTCAGTAACACAAAAATCGCAATTTAGAACGTTTTTTTTTCTCCTGCACCCCCTTTAGGGGTAATGGCACCGACATAAAATGTAGCCTATATTGGAGCAAGGGTTGTCACCATCATTTGACACCATTATTTTTTAAATCGGTTTGGCCTGAAATTGAGTAAAAATCGGCATTTAGAACGTTTTTTAGAACGCTTTTAGCGCCTTTTCACCCCTTTTTAATTTCGATTTTTTTTTAAGAAATGTCCTTAGAGATCATTAGTCTCTTATAAGTAACTACCATTCCAAATTTTATGTCTCTAGGCCCTTAAGTAACTCAAAAATCGCATTTTTAGAACGTTTTTTGCTCCAGCACCCCCTTTTGGCCAGTGGCTCGGACGTAAGATATAGCCTATGTTCTAAGTTGGACTAACACCATCATTTTGATACCATTACTTTTGGAATCATTTCGGTAGTTCCAGAGCTTACGTCCCACAAATAAACAATTTTTACCTCTTTATAATATTAGTATAGATTAGTATAGATAGATAAGAAGCATATATCTCAGGACTCCCTCAAAAAAGACACCTAAAGCGGTCAGAAACGTTAATTTTTTAAATAGAAATCTAGCGTCCCCCCCCCCCCCTCCCCAGAATTTCACGTGTCATTCTTTTTTACACTTTATCTTATGTGTTAAAAATATCTTAAAGTTTCAAACAGATTGACTTGTTAGATTTCCTAATTTTAACAAAATAGCGTTACATTAGTTCCACATTCCACCACCAGGGAATGCACTCTATTCTTAACAAAAGTATATCAGAACGAAACTCCTTCACGCAATCTTTCCGTAGATACATGGGTCGGGATGGTGGCGTTCTTAACCAAGAATTTAAAACATTTGCTGCGGTAACAAACGCTAAGATTTTAAAAATAAATCTAGCTCCCCCCCCCCCCACCTCCTCGAAATATCACATTCCATTCTTTTTTAAACATTTTTTTTATGTGTTATAAACTATCTTAAAGTTTCAAACAGATCGAGTGGCGGTCTTAACCCGCACTTGAAGCGGTCAGAAACGCAAAGGTAAAAAAAGAAATTATTCGACCCCCCCCCTCTCCCCCCCACCTGCCCGAAATTTCATGCGCCATTCTTTTATAAACTTGTTCGTATGTGTTATAAATTATCTTAAAGTTTCAAGGCGCCTTGTTAGAATTCCTACTTTAAATGTAATCGCGGCCTTTTAGTTCCACATTCCACCACCAGGGAGCGCACTCTATTCATAACAAAAGTGTATCTGAACGAAAGTCTGTTAAAAAACCTATCAGCTTCTCGAGTTGGTGGCGGACTCAAGCTAGAAATTAAGAAATTTGCTGAAATTACTATTCGGAAATAGTGGTGACTAAAAATTTGACATTTTTAGGGTTTCGTTCATCTGACGAAACCCTATTCGTCTCACTCCTTTGTCTGTCTGTCTGTCCGTCACAGAGCCCGTTCTCAGAAACTATACATGTTAGAGACTTGAAATTTTGGGTACTTATAGCTGAATACCTCACATCAAACAACAAATAATAAAATTTTGAAAAAGTCGGTAATTAACCGAATTACGGGCTAATTAACTTCTAAAATTAACCAATCCACCTTTTTAACGCAGGTTCAAACGGACATTCTACAAATCATCCGAGTTTCTCCTAATTGTTGCCAGTAAAATCAGCCGATGCACGGTTACCACGGACGAAAGTAAGCCAAAAAATGAAGTGGACATTTTAAAGCGAAATCGCATATCGGAAAATATTGGTCCGAGAAATTTGTGAATGGTATAGACAAACGCCGCAGAAAAAAATCTACTTTCTTTTGATATAAAGTTCAAATTTCTGCTTTGTGTATAATGCAAAAAATTCACCAAAAATCGATCGAAAAAATTTAATTTCTTTATTTGGAAAGACAATGAAAAGAGATTTCATTTTCCCGAGAAGCAGCTGCCAGACATCATGGCACTTGCGGTTTTCCGTAGTGGAATAATTTAATACGAAATTTAAACTTTTTAAATATTAAATTTTTTGATAAAATTTTTTGGCACCCTGATGTGAAATTTCCCACTGATTTCATTGATACGCATTTCTAAGTCCTATCTTAATTATAAGCTGAAACATTAATTATTATTTAATTAATCGGTTTATTGCTATCAAATGCATCGATTAAAATGGAGACACGTGTTTTTTTAACCACGAAATAATTTAAATTAGGAAATCTAACAATTTGCGTGGGGTTTTTGAACACCGCTAAGAGATAAGTATAACTCATTCATCATCAGAAAGTTTACAAGTATTCATACCACTATTTTCGAATAGTAATTTCAGGAAATATCTTAAATTATATGTTAAGACCGCCACTCGATCTGTTTGAAACTTTAAGATAGTTTATAACACATAAGAAAAAGTGCAAGAAAGAATGGAGTGTGACATTTCGAGGAGGAAGGGGGGGGGGGGGGGTGAGCTAGATTTATTTTTAAAATCTTAGCGTTTGTTACCGCAGCAAATGTTTTAAATTCTTCGTTAAGGCCACCACCATCCCGACCCATATATTCGGAAAGATTGCGTGAAGGAGTTTCGTTCAGATATGCTTTTAGTGTTCAATTCAGGGGGTGGCCCGGGGGGGGGGGGCATTCTCCCCCCGGAGCCACAGAAATCCTTCCCGGAGAAAAGTGCCTGAATTCAACACTGTATGCTTTTGTTAAGAATAGAGTGCATTCCCTAGTGGTGGAATGCGCAACTAACATAATACGATTTTGTTAAAATTAGGAAATCTAACAAGTCGATCTGTTTGAAACTTTAAGATATTTTATAACACATAAGATACAGTGTAAAAAAGAATGACATGTGAAATTCCGGGGAGGGGGGGCGCTAATTTCACTAATTGATTTATTTCTATCTTATTTTAAAAGGCAGTCACGTGATGTTTCATTGCAGTATACTTCTAGACGGTGTTCGATTTTTAAAAATACAGCATAAATGTTATTTATGCCAGATAAAAATGTCAGAAGTATTGATACTATTATTTTCGAATAGTAATTTCAGCAAATATAATAAATTCTTGGTTAAGACCGCCACCCTCCCCCCCCCCCCCAGTCCCATGTATCTACCGATAGGTTGTGTAAAGGAGTTTCGTTCAGATACACTTTTGTTAAGAATAGAGTGCGCTCCCTGGTAGTGGAATGTGGGACTAACAGACCGCGATTACATTTAAAGTAGGAATTCCAACAAAGCGATCTGTTTGAAAATTTAAGATAATTTATAACAAATAGTAAAGATTATAAAAAAGAATGGCGCGTCACATTCCGTTTTTTTTTTGGGGGGGGGGGGGGGAGAAGGGGCACGAACAGAATTAGGTAGTATAACAGGGCGTTTTGTACTGTTTTGCGTGCGGTGTTTTGATGACGTGATGAGAAAACTATTACTTATTCAATATCAAAAATTTTATAAGGGTTCATACCACTATTTTTGAATAGTAATTTAAGCAAATATCTTTAATTCTCGGTTAAGACCGCCACCCCCTCGACTAGCATATCTCCTGATTGGTTGTTTAACGAGTTACGTTCAAATACAGTTTTGTTAAAAATAGAG